>CM051459.1:4982337-14866198 GCA_028095005.1 Rhynchospora pubera | reverse complement strand
TGGAGGCGTCCAGTCCAACGGAAAATCTTAAGAATATGATCGAGAAGGTGGGAGGGAAAGTGAATCCTTCTCCTGCGTAGACCTGGCGCACAAAGCCAACGAGTCGGTCTCGGACCCGAACTCACCCTGTTCGACGTACAGACGCAGGCGTGAGCCAAATGGTTTGATCAAACCCCAGCCCTCAGTCCCCCTCTGATCCTCTGTGACACCCAGCGTGGAGTGGATCCCTGACGACAAAACACACACAGCAAGGTCCAGCCAATCAGAAAATTCTGCGAAGCAGAAAACTTCAAAAAAGCATTAAAAATAGCCAGAAAATCAGAAAAATTCTCATAAAATATTAAGAAAAATATGAGGAATATTTTGATGTGTTATGTTATGCTAAAACACCAAAGTACAAAATATTTTAAGGGATAACCATAAGTATAAAAAAAAATATATAATCATAATAATAATAATAATGATAAATTTATATTTATATGGTTAAATAAAAAAAGAGAAAGAAAAGGAAGTAAAGCAAAAGAAAATCATTTTGAACATTCTATGTTCTGGACAGCAGGTACGTTTGAACCGTTTATGTTCTGGACAGCAGGTACAACTGACATTCTTTGTTCTGAACAACAAGCACAGTCAGGTATTAAAATCTGCGAACAAAAAAATGAAATAAAAACAACATCACCAAAAAGATCAAAGACACAAGTTTGAAAGAGCAAATTTAAATGCCTAAACTCAAAAGTCCAACCAAATGCTGGAAATCTAAAACTCAAAAGTCACAACTGAAAAGTCCAACCCAAAGTCCAGAATGCCAAAATTCAAAAGTCCAAACCAAGTTCAAACTTTAAAACAAAGTCTGAAAAACCAAAATTCAAAAGTCAAAATTTCAAAAGATGAACTCAAAAGTCCAAAATCCTAAAGTGAAAATTAAAAGTCCAAACCTGAAACTGACACAAAGTCTAAAAGCGACACAAAGTCAAAATGACACAAAGTCTAAAAGTGACACAAAGTCAAAATGACACAAAGTCTAAAAGTGACACAAAGTCTGAATGATACAAAATCTAAAAGTGACTCAGGAGACACAAAGTCTAAAGTGACATAAAGTCTTAAAAGTAAAAAATTCGTCCCTTCAAGACTGCATCGCGTTTCGCCTTGAAGGAGACACCCTCCTGATATTCAGATTGAGATAAAGGAAAAGACAATTCTGAATCATCATTGAAGTTCTTGTCAAGAGAAGGCATAGCGCATCTGTACTCGCGACTTGAACGAAAACCCCAAAAATCCCTAAGTTCCTCAAAACGATTGAGAACTGATCTAGAATACCCTATTTTCTAGCGTTGGACTCAAATCTGACAGCCTGTTTCTACAAGTCCACAGCATGTTTGACCAGAAGCAGACTGAAACCTGATGCCCAGATGACCAGAAGAAAAGTCAATCAGTGGCCATCACCCAAGTTCCTGTCAAGAGAAGGCATAGCGCATCTGTACTCGAGACTTGAACGAAATCCCAAAATCTCTAAATCTCTAAACGATTGAGGATTGATCTAGGATACCAAATTTCCTAGTGTCAAACTCAAAAATCTATAACGATACTAAGCCTGATCCAGTAAAGAAAAAGCAACCTAAATATCTTAAAATATGAAACTAAAGAATTAAATTGCATCATTTATGCTTGCATGGCACTGTTCAAATGACTGCCCTTCTGCTTTGCTCTCACCCTGAAATTCTCTACCAAAACACAATCCTTTTTATTAAAATGGACCTTATCCACTTATGATATCTGAACTTTGATTATCCCGATCTAGAGGTGCTCTTGGCCCAGTTCGTAGCTGAGTCCGGAGGTAATTAACAGTAGGGGCTTGCGCCTACTGGAAAAAAAGGACCTACGACAAACAATCAACTCTCGAGGTACTTAGAACCGCATTAGTGTCCTTCGCTCATTCGGAATGGACAGTAACGACGGGTCTCAAGATGCTCGAAGGGTATCTGATCCGCATTTTCTTCGCCCCATAGAGGACTATCTGATCTTCCGTGGTTGGATTGAAAAAGTGCGAGACAGTGGGGCGGGTCCCACAATAAATCGTGGGGCGGGTGCCACAAAAATAGCGAAAAAATAAAAACCGTTAAATCGTGGAGCGGATCGTGGGGCGGGTGTCACAAAAATAGCGAAAAAATAAAAACCGTTAAATCGTGGGGCGGGTCCTACAATAAATCGTGGGGCGGGTGCCACAAAAATAGCGAAAAAATAAAAAACGTTAAATCGTGGGGCGGGTCCCACAATAAATCGTGGGGCGGGTGCCACAAAAATAGCGAAAAAATAAAAACCGTTAAATCGTGGAGCGGATCGTGGGGCGGGTGTCACAAAAATAGCGAAAAAATAAAAACCGTTAAATCGTGGGGCGGGTGCCACAATAAATCGTGGGGCGGGTGCCACAAAAATAGCGAAAAAATAAAAACCGTTAAATCGTGGGGCGGGTGCCACAAAAATAGCGAAAAAATAAAAACCGTTAAATCGTGGAGCGGATCGTGGGGCGGGTGTCACAAAAATAGCGAAAAAATAAAAACCGTTAAATCGTGGGGCGGGTGCCACAATAAATCGTGGGGCGGGTGCCACAAAAATAGCGAAAAAATAAAAACCGTTAAATCGTGGAGCGGATCGTGGGGCGGGTGTCACAAAAATAGCGAAAAAATAAAAACCGTTAAATCGTGGGGCGGGTGCCACAATAAATCGTGGGGCGGGTGCCACAAAAATAGCGAAAAAATAAAAACCGTTAAATCGTGGGGCGGGTGCCACAAAAATAGCGAAAAAATAAAAACCGTTAAATCGTGGAGCGGATCGTGGGGCGGGTGTCACAAAAATAGCGAAAAAATAAAAACCGTTAAATCGTGGGGCGGGTGCCACAATAAATCGTGGGGCGGGTGCCACAAAAATAGCGAAAAAATAAAAACCGTTAAATCGTGGGGCGGGTGCCACAAAAATAGCGAAAAAATAAAAACCGTTAAATCGTGGGGCGGGTCCCACAATAAATCGTGGGGCGGGTGTCACAAAAATAGCGAAAAAATAAAAACCGTTAAATCGTGGGGCGGGTGCCACAATAAATCGTGGGGCGGGTGCCACAAAAATAGCGAAAAAATAAAAACCGTTAAATCGTGGAGCGGGTGCCATAATAAATCGTGGGGCGGGTGCCACAAAAATAGCGAAAAAATAAAAACCGTGAAATCGTGGGGCGGGTGCCACAAAAATAGCGAAAAAATAAAAACCGTTAAATCGTGGAGCGGATCGTGGGGCGGGTGCCACAAAAATAGCGAAAAAATAAAAACCGTTAAATCGTGGGGCGGGTGCCACAATAAATCGTGGGGCGGGTGCCACAAAAATAGCGAAAAAATAAAAACCGTTAAATCGTGGGGCGGGTGCCACAATAAATCGTGGGGCGGGTGCCACAAAAATAGCGAAAAAATAAAAACCGTTAAATCGTGGGGCGGGTGCCACAAAAATAGCGAAAAAATAAAAACCGTTAAATCGTGGGGCGGGTGCCACAAAAATAGCGAAAAAATAAAAACCGTTAAATCGTGGGGCGGGTGCCACAATAAATCGTGGGGCGGGTGCCACAAAAATAGCGAAAAAATAAAAACCGTTAAATCGTGGGGCGGGTGCCACAATAAATCGTGGGGCGGGTGCCACAAAAATAGCGAAAAAATAAAAACCGTTAAATCGTGGAGCGGATCGTGGGGCGGGTGTCACAAAAATAGCGAAAAAATAAAAACCGTTAAATCGTGGGGCGGGTGCCACAATAAATCGTGGGGCGGGTGCCACAAAAATAGCGAAAAAATTAAAACCGTTAAATCGTGGAGCGGATAGTGGGGCGGGTGCCACAAAAATAGCGAAAAAATAAAAACCGTTAAATCGTGGGGCGGGTGCCACAAAAATAGCGAAAAAATAAAAACCGTTAAATCGTGGGGCGGGTGCCACAATAAATCGTGGGGCGGGTGCCACAAAAATAGCGAAAAAATAAAAACCGTTAAATCGTGGGGCGGGTGCCACAAAAATAGCGAAAAAATAAAAACCGTTAAATCGTGGAGCGGATCGTGGGGCGGGTGTCACAAAAATAGCGAAAAAATAAAAACCGTTAAATCGTGGGGCGGGTGCCACAAAAATAGCGAAAAAATAAAAACCGTTAAATCGTGGGGCGGGTGCCACAAAAATAGCGAAAAAATAAAAACCGTTAAATCGTGGGGCGGGTCCCACAATAAATCGTGGGGCGGGTGTCACAAAAATAGCGAAAAAATAAAAACCGTTAAATCGTGGGGCGGGTGCCACAATAAATCGTGGGGCGGGTGCCACAAAAATAGCGAAAAAATAAAAACCGTTAAATCGTGGGGCGGGTGCCACAAAAATAGCGAAAAAATAAAAACCGTTAAATCGTGGGGCGGGTGCCACAATAAATCGTGGGGCGGGTGCCACAAAAATAGCGAAAAAATAAAAACCGTTAAATCGTGGGGCGGGTGCCACAAAAATAGCGAAAAAATAAAAACCGTTAAATCGTGGAGCGGATCGTGGGGCGGGTGTCACAAAAATAGCGAAAAAATAAAAACCGTTAAATCGTGGGGCGGGTGCCACAAAAATAGCGAAAAAATAAAAACCGTTAAATCGTGGGGCGGGTGCCACAAAAATAGCGAAAAAATAAAAACCGTTAAATCGTGGGGCGGGTCCCACAATAAATCGTGGGGCGGGTGTCACAAAAATAGCGAAAAAATAAAAACCGTTAAATCGTGGGGCGGGTGCCACAATAAATCGTGGGGCGGGTGCCACAAAAATAGCGAAAAAATAAAAACCGTTAAATCGTGGGGCGGGTGCCACAATAAATCGTGGGGCGGGTGCCACAAAAATAGCGAAAAAATAAAAACCGTTAAATCGTGGAGCGGATCGTGGGGCGGGTGCCACAAAAATAGCGAAAAAATAAAAACCGTTAAATCGTGGGGCGGGTGCCACAAAAATAGCGAAAAAATAAAAACCGTTAAATCGTGGGGCGGGTGCCACAATAAATCGTGGGGCGGGTGCCACAAAAATAGCGAAAAAATAAAAACCGTTAAATCGTGGGGCGGGTGCCACAAAAATAGCGAAAAAATAAAAACCGTTAAATCGTGGAGCGGATCGTGGGGCGGGTGTCACAAAAATAGCGAAAAAATAAAAACCGTTAAATCGTGGGGCGGGTGCCACAAAAATAGCGAAAAAATAAAAACCGTTAAATCGTGGGGCGGGTGCCACAAAAATAGCGAAAAAATAAAAACCGTTAAATCGTGGGGCGGGTCCCACAATAAATCGTGGGGCGGGTGTCACAAAAATAGCGAAAAAATAAAAACCGTTAAATCGTGGGGCGGGTGCCACAATAAATCGTGGGGCGGGTGCCACAAAAATAGCGAAAAAATAAAAACCGTTAAATCGTGGAACGGGTGCCACAATAAATCGTGGGGCGGGTGCCACAAAAATAGCGAAAAAATAAAAACCGTGAAATCGTGGGGCGGGTGCCACAAAAATAGCGAAAAAATAAAAACCGTTAAATCGTGGAGCGGATCGTGGGGCGGGTGCCACAAAAATAGCGAAAAAATAAAAACCGTTAAATCGTGGGGCGGGTGCCACAATAAATCGTGGGGCGGGTGCCACAAAAATAGCGAAAAAATAAAAACCGTTAAATCGTGGGGCGGGTGCCACAATAAATCGTGGGGCGGGTGCCACAAAAATAGCGAAAAAATAAAAACCGTTAAATCGTGGGGCGGGTGCCACAATAAATCGTGGGGCGGGTGCCACAAAAATAGCGAAAAAATAAAAACCGTTAAATCGTGGAGCGGATCGTGGGGCGGGTGTCACAAAAATAGCGAAAAAATAAAAACCGTTAAATCGTGGAGCGGATCGAGGGGCGGGTGCCACAAAAATAGCGAAAAAATAAAAACCGTTAAATCGTGGGGCGGGTGCCACAAAAATAGCGAAAAAATAAAAACCGTTAAATCGTGGGGCTGGTGCCACAAAAATAGCGAAAAAAAAAAACCGTTAAATCGTGGGGCGGGTGCCACAATAAATCGTGGGGCGGGTGCCACAAAAATAGCGAAAAAATAAAAACCGTTAAATCGTGGAGCGGATAGTGGGGCGGGTGCCACAAAAATAGCGAAAAAATAAAAACCGTTAAATCGTGGGGCGGGTGCCACAAAAATAGCGAAAAAATAAAAACCGTTAAATCGTGGGGCGGGTGCCACAAAAATAGCGAAAAAATAAAAACCGTTAAATCGTGGGGCGGGTGCCACAATAAATCGTGGGGCGGGTGCCACAAAAATAGCGAAAAAATAAAAACCGTTAAATCGTGGAGCGGATCGTGGGGCGGGTGTCACAAAAATAGCGAAAAAATAAAAACCGTTAAATCGTGAAGCGGATCGTGGGGCGGGTGCCACAAAAATAGCGAAAAAATAAAAACCGTTAAATCGTGGGGCGGGTGCCACAAAAATAGCGAAAAAAAAAAACCGTTAAATCGTGGGGCGGGTGCCACAAAAATAGCGAAAAAATAAAAACCGTTATATCGTGGGGCGGGTGCCACAATAAATCGTGGGGCGGGTGCCACAAAAATAGCGAAAAAATAAAAACCGTTAAATCGTGGGGCGGGTGCCACAATAAATCGTGGGGCGGGTGCCACAAAAATAGCGAAAAAATAAAAACCGTTAAATCGTGGAGCGGATCGTGGGGCGGGTGCCACAAAAATAGCGAAAAAATAAAAACCGTTAAATCGTGGGGCGGGTGCCACAAAAATAGCGAAAAAATAAAAACCGTTATATCGTGGGGCGGGTGCCACAATAAATCGTGGGGCGGGTGCCACAAAAATAGCGAAAAAATAAAAACCGTTAAATCGTGGAGCGGATCGTGGGGCGGGTGCCACAAAAATAGCGAAAAAATAAAAACCGTTAAATCGTGGGGCGGGTGCCACAATAAATCGTGGGGCGGGTGCCACAAAAATAGCGAAAAAATAAAAACCGTTAAATCGTGGGGCGGGTGCCACAATAAATCGTGGGGCGGGTGCCACAAAAATAGCGAAAAAATAAAAACCGTTAAATCGTGGAGCGGATCGTGGGGCGGGTGTCACAAAAATAGCGAAAAAATAAAAACCGTTAAATCGTGGGGCGGGTGCCACAATAAATCGTGGGGCGGGTGCCACAAAAATAGCGAAAAAATTAAAACCGTTAAATCGTGGAGCGGATAGTGGGGCGGGTGCCACAAAAATAGCGAAAAAATAAAAACCGTTAAATCGTGGGGCGGGTGCCACAAAAATAGCGAAAAAATAAAAACCGTTAAATCGTGGGGCGGGTGCCACAAAAATAGCGAAAAAAAAAACCGTTAAATCGTGGGGCGGGTGCCACAAAAATAGCGAAAAAATAAAAACCGTTATATCGTGGGGCGGGTGCCACAATAAATCGTGGGGCGGGTGCCACAAAAATAGCGAAAAAATAAAAACCGTTAAATCGTGGGGCGGGTGCCACAATAAATCGTGGGGCGGGTGCCACAAAAATAGCGAAAAAATAAAAACCGTTAAATCGTGGAGCGGATCGTGGGGCGGGTGCCACAAAAATAGCGAAAAAATAAAAACCGTTAAATCGTGGGGCGGGTGCCACAAAAATAGCGAAAAAATAAAAACCGTTATATCGTGGGGCGGGTGCCACAATAAATCGTGGGGCGGGTGCCACAAAAATAGCGAAAAAATAAAAACCGTTAAATCGTGGAGCGGATCGTGGGGCGGGTGCCACAAAAATAGCGAAAAAATAAAAACCGTTAAATCGTGGGGCGGGTGCCACAATAAATCGTGGGGCGGGTGCCACAAAAATAGCGAAAAAATAAAAACCGTTAAATCGTGGGGCGGGTGCCACAATAAATCGTGGGGCGGGTGCCACAAAAATAGCGAAAAAATAAAAACCGTTAAATCGTGGGGCGGGTGCCACAAAAATAGCGAAAAAATAAAAACCGTTAAATCGTGGGGCGGGTGCCACAAAAATAGCGAAAAAATAAAAACCGTTAAATCGTGGGGCGGGTGCCACAATAAATCGTGGGGCGGGTTCCACAAAAATAGCGAAAAAATAAAAACCGTTAAATCGTGGGGCGGGTGCCACAATAAATCGTGGGGCGGGTGCCACAAAAATAGCGAAAAAATAAAAACCGTTAAATCGTGGAGCGGATCGTGGGGCGGGTGTCACAAAAATAGCGAAAAAATAAAAACCGTTAAATCGTGGGGCGGGTGCCACAATAAATCGTGGGGCGGGTGCCACAAAAATAGCGAAAAAATTAAAACCGTTAAATCGTGGAGCGGATAGTGGGGCGGGTGCCACAAAAATAGCGAAAAAATAAAAACCGTTAAATCGTGGGGCGGGTGCCACAAAAATAGCGAAAAAATAAAAACCGTTAAATCGTGGGGCGGGTGCCACAAAAATAGCGAAAAAATAAAAAACGTTAAATCGTGGGGCAGGTCCCACAATAAATCGTGGGGCGGGTGCCACAAAAATAGCGAAAAAATAAAAACCGTTAAATCGTGGGGCGGGTGCCACAAAAATAGCGAAAAAATAAAAACCGTTAAATCGTGGGGAGGGTGCCACAATAAATCGTGGGGCGGGTGCCACAAAAATAGCGAAAAAATAAAAACCGTTAAATCGTGGAGCGGATCGTGGGGCGGGTGTCACAAAAATAGCGAAAAAATAAAAACCGTTAAATCGTGAAGCGAATCGTGGGGCGGGTGCCACAAAAATAGCGAAAAAATAAAAACCGTTAAATCGTGGGGCGGGTGCCACAAAAATAGCGAAAAAAAAAAACCGTTAAATCGTGGGGCGGGTGCCACAAAAATAGCGAAAAAATAAAAACCGTTATATCGTGGGGCGGGTGCCACAATAAATCGTGGGGCGGGTGCCACAAAAATAGCGAAAAAATAAAAACCGTTAAATTGTGGGGCGGGTGCCACAATAAATCCAAAAATAGCGAAAAAATAAAAACCGTTAAATCGTGGGGCGGCTGCCACAAAAATAGCGAAAAAATAAAAACCGTTAAATCGTGGGGCGGGTGCCACAAAAATAGCGAAAAAATAAAAACCGTTAAATCGTGGGGCGGGTGCCACAAAAATAGCGAAAAAATAAAAACCGTTAAATCGTGGAGCGGATCGTGGGGCGGGTGCCACAAAAATAGCGAAAAAATAAAAACCGTTAAATCGTGGGGCGGGTGCCACAATAAATCCAAAAATAGCGAAAAAATAAAAACCGTTAAATCGTGGAGCGGATCGTGGGGCGGGTGCCACAAAAATAGCGAAAAAATAAAAACCGTTAAATCGTGGAGCGGATCGTGGGGCGGGTGCCACAAATATAGCGAAAAAATAAAAACCGTTAAATCGTGGGGCGGGTGCCACAATAAATCGTGGGGCGGGTGCCACAAAAATAGCGAAAAAATAAAAACCGTTAAATCGTGGGGCGGGTGCCACAAAAATAGCGAAAAAATAAAAACCTTTAAATCGTGGAGCGGATCGTGGGGCGGGTGTCACAAAAATAGCGAAAAAATAAAAACCGTTAAATCGTGGGGCCACAAAAATAGCGAAAAAATAAAAACCGTTAAATCGTGGGGCCACAAAAATAGCGAAAAAATAAAAACCGTTAAATCGTGGGGCGGGTGCCACAAAAATAGCGAAAAAATAAAACCGTTAAATCGTGGGGCGGGTGCCGCAAAAATAGCGAAAAAATAAAAACCGTTAAATCGTGGGGCGGGTGCCACAAAAATAGCGAAAAAATAAAAACCGTTAAATCGTGGGGCGGGTGCCACAAAAATAGCGAAAAAATAAAAACCGATAAATCGTGGGGAGGGTGCCACAAAAATAGCGAAAAAATAAAAACCGTTAAATCGTGGGGCGGGTGTCACAAAAATAGCGAAAAAATAAAAACCGTTAAATCGTGGGGCGGGTGCCACAATAAATCGTGGGGCGGGTGCCACAAAAATAACGAAAAAATAAAAACCGTTAAATCGTGGGGCGGGTGCCACTATAAATCGTGGGGCGGGTGCCACAAAAATAGCGAAAAAATAAAAACCGTTAAATCGTGGGGCGGGTGCCACAAAAATAGCGAAAAAATAAAAAATGTTAAATCGTGGGGCGGGTGCCACAATGAATCGTGGGGCGGGTGCCACAAAAATAGCGAAAAAATAAAAACCGATAAATCGTGGGGAGGGTGCCACAAAAATAGCGAAAAAATAAAAACCGTTAAATCGTGGGGCGGGTGTCACAAAAATAGCGAAAAAATAAAAACCGTTAAATCGTGGGGCGGGTGCCACAAAAATAACGAAAAAATAAAAACCGTTAAATCGTGGGGCGGGTGCCACTATAAATCGTGGGGCGGGTGCCACAAAAATAGCGAAAAAATAAAAACCGTTAAATCGTGGGGCGGGTGCCACAAAAATAGCGAAAAAATAAAAACCGTTAACTCGTGGGGGCACAAAAATAGCGAAAAAAAAACCCGTTAAATCGTGGAGCGGGTGCCACAAAAATAGCGAAAAAATAAAAACCGTTAAATCGTGGGGCGGGTGCCTCAAAAATAGCTGATCGGTGATGAGGGTACTGGTCAAATTAATTCCTTAAAAACCGATACTAATTCGTTTGCAGTATAGTTTAAGGGTCGAATCACGGGGACGGACTATTCCTTTTCTAAGTTTAAATAATTCGTATTAAATAAAATTCTTTTGATTAAATAATTTAAATTTCAAACAGATCTAAACAGAAAGGCGGATTGAAAAACTTGGAATTTAAAATTCTAATTCCCTAGAAAAACTTAGCTAATTAAAAGTTTAAACAATTAACAAACGATTAGCGGTTCAGGTTGTCTAACTTTTCCTGTCTGTCAAGGTTGGAACGGACCGTCCATCTCTGGAACGGGTCGTCCTAACCCTGTCAGATGGTTGGAACTGTCCATTCAGGCCAGGACGCCCCCTCTCGGGCGGTCCGTCCTGACCTTGGGATGGGCCGTTCCAATCATCTGATGTTTGTTTTGTCATCCTACTTAATTATTTGCTAAGTGTTTTTACGTGGATTGTATCAAACCTAACCTACAGACTTGTGCTCTAACTCTCGTTCAGGTCAAGTTGTGGGGTTCTGTCTGACAAATCCTAAAAACTCCTAAATTTCAACTCTCGTTTCTTGGTTTAGATGTTTCTAACTGATTTCTGGGTCTTGGTAAACTCTCAATCTCTCGATTTATTGAGTAAAACTCTAATTTCTTAAAGTTTGGTTTAATCCTTTCAGATATCGCCTACCTAAGTGATCTAGGTGTTTACTTGTTATTGCAGATAGACTTTGTTTTGACAATTAAACTAGGCCTTTGTTTAATGCAATAGCCAAATCTAACATTAACAATTTGCAACAAAAAGATAGAATCAAATTTCAGAAATAAAAAACGCAACTTAACTTAGCAACTAATCAAGTATTCAAACAAAACAAACAACTAAAAGAAAAGTTATCGAACCATAGCCCCTAAACTAAACTACTCCATGCAAGAAAAAGCAGGTTTCATCATACAAAAACACAAAGAAAAAGGAAAAACCAAGTTACAACAAGATGTGCTCGAAAATCGTCTATCTCCTAAGCTCTGTCCTGTCTGGGGCGGCCCGTCCTGATCCTGGGGCGGTGCGTCTCAGGCTGGTGGATGGCCGTCTCGACAGGGTGGTTGCCTTGCTCCTTTCTGGCTCTCCAAACTTAGCAAATTTCGACTCTCCCTGATTTGGAGCCAGGACAGAGCTTATATAGGCTTCTTGGGAAGTTCCAAAACGTGGCATTGTGGCTCAGAAAGGCGGTGGAAACTGAAGAAACCGCCTCACCAAATCAGGCACTCTATATTTGGCAATCTCGAAATAGCTCTCTGGCCTGGTTGTGGACTGGGACGGTCTGGTCTGAACATGGGGCGGCCCGTCCCAGCATGGGCTGAATGCGTCGTCTGGATTCCCTCTGCCTGCGTCTGCACTGAGGTGGGACGACCCGTCCTGTGATTGGGGCAGCCCGTTCCAACTTGCTGGATCTGTGCAACTTAGTCGATTTTCTCCTTTTTTCGCGCCAAAGTGTGATGAACCTGTATAAAAAACTTGCCGGGCTACGGCTGAACTTTCCTACATCTAACATTAGCACAATTTAAAGGAAAATGAGTAAAAACACAAGTAATTTGAACGAAATTTGGGGCTTATTCTGGCTGAAAATCAAGTACGGAAACCGTACATCAAAATCCCCCAAGCTTGAACATTGCTTGTCCCCAAGCAAAACTCTAGACTTAGACCTGAATTAGACCCTAATTGAGTTCAAGTACCTGTGCACTAACTAGTTCAAAGAATCCTTCTAGTTAGACTTAACTGATTGTGACTTGAAGTTACAAAGGCTTTTTCATCAAAAAGTTTTTCCATTAAGACCAAATTATTTTAATTTTGAGTGACTTAACTTTTTCTGAAATCAAACCAAAGATCCTCACATCACATTGACTCTGTTTCATTTCACTAAGCATTAAATCAGTTAATTCTTCAAAGTTTTTATTCAGTTAGAAATCAAGTAGAAACGGGATCGAACCTGCTTAACTCAAATAATTCAGAATAACTCCAAGTTGTTTTGCACAGACTTACGATACTTCAAACCAGAAAATTAAATAACTTAAAAGAAAAATTATTTACAAGATACAATTCTCCTGGGGCAAGGAGGTTTTTTCCGAGGCGGAGAAGTCGGCCAGATAAGAGCGGATTTTTAGAGGATTTTTCCTCTTTATTTTTTATTTTTTTATTTTTATTTTTTTTATACCATGAATCTCTTTCTGTTTCTTACCCATGGTTTATGGAATTCTTTTAATCCGCAAGTACCTATAGCCTCCTACAGTGTCCATGGCACTGCACCACTTTTTAGTTCCCCTTTTCATTTTGTTTTTGGTTTTTCCATTTTTTTATATTTTTACTTTGATTTTGAAAAGAAAATTGCGAAGGTTTTTAATTTCTGAAAATCTGTGCAAACCATCTTACAGTTATCCTTATTTTTGAGTTACTCAAATGATCTTAGGCGAACTAAATCAAGCCCTTTGCCGGCTCTATTCAATACAACCGAATAATTACTTTTGAAATTAACTATCCAATGCTTAGCAAAACTACTCCCAAGTCAAATGAAAGTTACTATCCTTAGCTTGCCTCAAATTAGTTTAGTCAAATTGATTTTGCAAATTAAAAACAAAGTTTTTAGTTTTTCTCAGAATCTGCCCTAATTCCCTAAGTCACAAACATCAAGTTTTAGCTAAACGATCCTTAGAACTATCCTAAATGCAACTTAGAATGATTTAATTATGCAAATCCTACATGTATATACAAAAACTGCCAATGCATTGTGTCTGGAACGGCCTGTTCTAGCTTGGAACGACCCACTGGGGCGGACCGTCCCAGACACAATACTTGACTAGTTTCAGTGTTTCAGACAGTGTTGGAACGGGCTGTTCTAAACTGGGACGCCCTGTTGGGACGGGTCGCCCCATTGGTGGGACGGACCGTTCCAATGCTGTCTGAAACTGGCAATATGCTATGCAGATGCTCTAAGTTATCCGTTTTTTCGATTTTTCGATCCTTTACCCCCCCCCAAGCTTATCTACTGGACTGTCCCTAGTCCTAGTAGATGCAAGAAAGAAAATAAAGGAGAGAAAAATAGAAAAACGTACCTGAAACTGGCTCAGAACTGTGGTGGGTCAGGTGGCGGTGGAGCTGATGGTCCAGGGCCAAAGATGTGGCTCGCGAGGCGGCTAAGCAGATCATCGTTCCTTGCATTGCGCTCATCTTGCTGCTGCCTCCATCTCCTGTTCTCCTCCCTTTCTTCATCAAATGATGCCTGCAAGTTCCACTGAGCGGTGTGGATGTCATGCAGCATGTCAAAGTAGCGCTGGTCCGATCCCCTGCCGTATCCCGGCTGCCACTGCGGCTCAAACCCTCCATGTGGGCGTGGCGATGAGGGGGATGGATGAATGTCCTCCATGCGGATCCCACCCCAAGTGAAGTGCTCGCCCTGAACATCATCAAAGGGCTCAATGTGGGGCATCGATGGGAAATGGGAGGGATGCTGAGACGGGTGGCTAGAGGCACCTGCTGCCTCTGCCTCTGCCGATGTACCGGCGCCTGCTGCCCTAGCAGCGGCCTCCATCTCAGCCAATCTGCGCTGCATCTCTTCCTCTTCATGGTTGATCAATCGTCCATCTCTATCAACCAGAAGCCAGGTCGTTTTGTTTTGGAGATCAATGGACCTGGTGAATGGAAGCGGGAACCGATGGCGGCCATAACAATACTGATACTCGGATCCAACCTGGGCCACCATCCCCATCTCAACCAGCTGCCTCATGCCTATCCGGTTTGGTCCCCCGCTTCGCCTCAGCTCATCCCAAGGCACCGTAACATCATACTGTCGGATCAAATGAGTCACGTACCCGCCCACTGTGATCTGACCCGTGCCTGCCCTGAGATTGTTGGCCTGTTTCTCGAAATGCTTCATCATGAAGTAGGCCAAATTGAGCTTTGCCTCGCCCTTGGGATAGAAGATCTGGTTGAGAATTACTTGCTCACCGCGGGTCAACTTGACACCCGACTCACCTTTGGCAAAGATGGTAAGAGAGAGCATCCGCTGTATGAAGCGGATAGTCGGGTGCTGGATGTGGGAGGAGCGGCGGGTGTTGACTGGCTGTCTGTGCTCCAAAGATAACTCCTCCCAAAGGTTGTCCTCAAAGAACTCATCTGTGATCTCCCCATTTTCCAGCCCAAAGAACCGGGCGAAGTCATTTTCATTGCAGATCATCTTCTTTCCGTTCGCACGGAATGTCATCTGCCAAAGATCATCCTTGAAGAAGAGGTCAAGGGTACAGAGAAACTCCATGGTGAGGGCCGTATAGGCTGGAGCTCTTATCTTCCAGAATCTCGGGCGAAACCCGACAGATCTGGTAAGACGGAAGAAGTCATCGCGGATGCCAAGCTGATCTAGCACCCGCAAATCAATCGCCTTGGTGCTTTGGAAGTGTTTGTTGCGGAGGTTTTTGAACCTCTGCTTGGCATCTGAGCCCTTGAGGCGGATGTGCACATCAGCAAGCTCAATATCTGCGGGCTGTGAGGGGTAGGTTTGCGTCTCAGGGACGAGATCCTCCACCTCTTCTTCTTCTGCCTCTTCTTCTGCTTCTGCTGCTGCATTAATCTCTGCATCTGTGGCAGCGGGCTCAGGCTCAGGTTGAGCTTCAGGCTGGTAGGACTGAGCCGTATCAGCTGGCTCGGTCTGATCATCAGCCATGCCTGACACTGACTCTAGCTCGGACCAGTAATACACGTAAGGGGATGGCTGTCTGCGCCTGACCCAACCCGCGAATGGAATGATCTGGTCTGGATCCTCAACTGTGTACTGCGACTGAGAGACGGGAGGCGGGTTGACCATGAACTCCCTCGGATCGAGCGGGTACTTGTCAAGCGGTGGAATAGGGCTGTCTTCTTTTGTTGACCACCCACCTATTCCCCTGGTGAATGTTCTGGGCACAAGGATCTTCCTCTTTCCAGGCTTTCGCGGGAGATCGCGAAATAAATATTTTGTGATTTTGTCTGAAAGTCTCCCTGAACTCCTCCTCTGCATGGAACGGGTCGGTCCAGAAATGGGGCGGGCTGGTCTGGCCTGGAATGCAGTGTTTTTGGATGTTTTATGGGTTTGGGGCGGACCGTCCTAATAGTGGGACGGACCGTTCTGGACTAGATGGATAGGGGGTATTGGTCTGGGACGGGGCGTTCTGGTACTGGAACGGAGGGTTTATGGCAGGGTTTGGTGATTGGGGCGGGCCGTTCCAGATGTGGGACGGTCCGTTCCAATTAAGGTTTGGGCAGAAAAAGGTTAAGTACCAGAGGTGTTTTTCCGTCGGTTTTTCGATTGATTTTGGTACTGGTTTCTGGTACAGTTTCGAGTGGTTTGGTACTAGGAATGAATTGAAAGGTGAAAGGAGATCAATTTTACCGGAATTTTGTGGAAAACGGCGGCGTAAGCGAGGTGGCAGTGGTGGAGGCGTCGGATTCCGGCGAAATTGGCGTGCTGCGGCGGAATGGAGAGGGGAGAGGCGAACGGCGACAGAGGAGAGGTGAGAGGTGTGGGTAGACAACGGATTCGATGGCGGAGACGGCGGAGTTGCAGATCTGGCGGAGGTGCGGCGCGGCAGCGGGTGGGTTGCGGTGGCAGCGGCGGGGTGGAGCGAGAGAGAGTGGGTGAGCGAGAGGAGAGGGCTAGGGTTCCGGCGAGGCGTCGGCGGCGGCGTCTCGTCGGATTTCGCGAGCGGTGGAGAGAAGGATCGGGTGAGAGGGAGAGAAAGAGGAGGGAGAGAAGGGTCTGGGTTTTGAAATAGAGAGAAAGAGAGAGAGAGGTGGGGTAGTGGGTTAGTGGGTTTAATGGGTTTAATGGGTTTAATGGGTAGTGGGTAGTTATTCGCCAAAAGTCATGCATAACTGTCGGATTTCAAAATGGGGCGGACCGTTCCATGGTTGGGGCGGGCCGTCCCATTTGTTGGGTCCACATGCTTAATGGCATGGCCGTCCCACTCCGTCCTGGACCAAACATGGCCGTTCCACTTGTTGGGACGGGCCGTTCCACTTGTTGGGACGGGCCGTCCCAGTATTGGGGCGGTCCGTTCCAACCAGAATTTCCTCCCCCAAGCTTGTCTTTCTCAGTACCTTATTGATTTCCTCACGTTTTCTTCCTGAAAGTAATCAATCACATCACAAATTAAGCCAAGTATTCTGGTTATTTAGCCTACTCCTAATTTTTTTATTCTTTTATTGTTTTTTCAAATTTTTATTTTGTTTTTGACTTTTTGACACAAAGTAAATTGAATAAACTAAATATAAATTTAAAAACTGAACCCTTGGGTTGCCTCCCAAGAAGCGCTTGTTTAAGGTCTCAAGCTCGACCCCTGATGTCTACGTCTCTGCGGGTGAGGGGTTAGTCAAAAAGCGCACTTCCCCTCCTTCTGTGCTAGCATTTGGATCAACGTAGAACTTGAGCCTCTGTCCGTTCACCTTGAAGGTCTCATCTCCTTCCTTGTAGATGTCAACAGCTCCAAATGGATAGACTTTCTTCACAACGTAAGGGCCTGTCCATCTAGACCGGAGTTTGCCTGGAAATAGCCTCAACCTGGAATTGAACAGAAGCACCATATCCCCTGCTTCAAAGGATCTCCTTTGGATATGCTTGTCATGCCAGAGCTTCGTTTTCTCCTTGTAGATCCTAGCATTGTCATATGCATTTAGCCTTATTTCCTCCAGCTCGTGCAAGTCCAGAATCCTCTTCTCTCCAGCTGATTTATAATTCATGTTGAGTGCTCTAACTGCCCAATATGCCTTGTGTTCCAATTCCACTGGCAAATGACATGCTTTTCCATAAATCAGCTTGAATGGGCTCATGCCTATAGGAGTCTTGAAAGCTGTCCTATATGCCCATAAGGCGTCATCCAATTTTAATGCCCAATCCTTTCTTGTACTGCTCACTGTTTTCTGCAGGATATTCTTTATTTCTCGATTTGATATCTCAACTTGGCCACTGGTTTGCGGATGATAAGGGGTTGCCACCTTGTGTCTCACTCCATACTTCTTTAGAAGATTCTCAAACTGTTTGTTAATGAAGTGTTTGCCCCCGTCACTAATGACTGTCCTTGGAATTCCAAACCGTGGGAATATGACCTTGGTAAAAAGCTTTTTAACTGTTGCGGAATCTGCATGCTTGCTCGGAATAGCTTCCACCCATTTGGACACGTAATCAACTGCCACAAGAATATACTCATAGCCACATGAAGATGGAAACGGTCCCATAAAGTCAATCCCCCAAACATCGAAGATCTCAACCTCTAGAATAGGATTCTGAGGCATCTCTTGGCGTCTCGAAATGTTGCCTGTCCTTGACATTGATCGCAAGAAGAGATAAATTTTCTTGCGTCCTTGAAAAGCGTGGGCCAGAAAAATCCAGATTGCAGAACTTTGGCCGCGGTCTTAGACACTGAGGCATGTCCTCCGTAAGCCGAAGCGTGGCAATTGTGCAGGATTTGCTCGATTTCGCTCTCCGGTACACACCTTCTGAACATCCCATCAACTCCAAACTTCCACAGGAAAGGGTCCTCCCAGAAGTAGTATTTAGCATCGGCTATGAATCGTTTCTTCTACTGGAAGGACATCTGATAAGGGATAACTCCGCTCGCTAGATAATTCGCAAAGTCAGCATACCATGGAGTCGCCTGAGATGGGACGGACCGTTCCAGATTAGGGCGGGCCGTTCCAATTGTATCACCTGGCTCGGACTGGGCCGTTCTAGCTGGGACGATTGTCCTGACATCCTTTGCTGTGGTTGGGGCGGGCCGTTCCATGCTAGGGCGGTCCGTTCCAGACTGGATTGAGTACAAATGTTCGTCTGGAAATGAATCGTTGATTGGCAGTGTCTCGGATTTGATGCCTTCTGCTTTGATCCTGGATAAATGGTCAGCAACACTGTTCTCTGTACCTTTCTTGTCACGGATCTCAAGATCGAACTCCTGAAGCAAGAGAACCCACCGGATGAGTCTTGGCTTGGCGTCTTTCTTCGAGAGTAAGTACTTGAGCGCAGAATGATCGGTGTAGACTATAACCTTTGAACCGATCAGGTAGGACCTGAACTTATCTAAGGCAAAGACTACTGCAAGAAGCTCCTTTTCTGTTGTGGTGTAGTTGATTTGGGCTTCATCTAACATCTTACTTGCATAGTAGATGGCATAGGGCTTCTTATCCTTTCGCTGTCCGAGTACTGCTCCAACTGCATAATCACTGGCATCACACATCAATTCGAACGGTTCATCCCAATTTGGAGGTTGCAAGATCGGGGCTGTCACGAGTGCCTTCTTCAATCTGTCAAATGCATCAATACAACTTTTATCAAAGATAAATTCTGCATCCTTCATAGTCAAGTTTGTTAAAGGCTTAGCAATTTTAGAGAAATCCTTGATGAAACGCCTGTAGAAACCGGCATGACCAAGGAAACTCCGAACATCCTTTACACAAGTTGGCTCCGTGAGCTTCTCAATCACTTCCACCTTGGCTTGATCAACTTTAATTCCTTGTTCCGAGATTATGTGGCCCAAAACGACTCCTTCTTGCACCATGAAATGACACTTCTCCCAATTCAAGACTAGGTTAACTTCTTCACATCTCTGCAATACCTTTTTCAAGTTAGCTAGACAGTGATCGAAAGATGTACCATAGACAGAAAAATCATCCATGAAAACCTCCATGTCTTTTTCTATAAGATCAGAAAATATAGCCATCGTGGCTCTTTGAAATGTTGCTGGTGCATTACACAAACCAAATGACATCCTACGGTATGCATAGGTCCCATATGGGCATGTAAAGGTCGTTTTTTCCTGGTCTAGGGGGTGAATTGGTATTTGAAAGAAACCAGAATAACCATCTAGATAGCAAAAGAAAGAATGCTTAGCCAGGCGTTCGAGTAGCTGGTCAACGAATGGCAAAGGAAAGTGGTCCTTTCGGGTAGCTGGATTCAACTTGCGATAGTCCACACACATTCTCCATCCTGTGACGATTCTTGTTTGGATCAGCTGGCCTTCGTCATTCTTTATCACGGTTGTGCCTCCCTTCTTTGGAACAACATGAATAGGACTAACCCATTTGCTGTCTGAGATGGGGTAAATGATCCTTGCCTCTAGAAGTTTATGGATTTCTTTCCTCACAACTTCGCTCATGTTCGGGTTGAGTCTCCTTTGATGCTCCACAGTTGGCTTGGAGTCCTCTTCAAGTAGGATCCGATGGGTGCAGATCGAGGGATCGATACCCTTTAGATCCTCAATCGAGTATCCGATTGCTTTCTGATGAATTCTCAGTTCTTTTAGTAGCTTTGCTGTTTGATCTGCATCAAGATTGGCATTAACAATAACAGGAAAGGTCTGATCTGGGCCCAAGAATTCATACCTGAGATTGTCTGGCAGGGCCTTCAGTTCTGGCCTGGATTTCGCATCATCTGAATTGGGGCGGGTCGTTCCTTCCTGGGGCGGTCCGCCTTGATTTGTTTCCAGGCTGAGAATTTGTTGGATTTCAGCTGGAGATCGCAGCTGTATGATGGCTTGATCTGCCTTGATCTGGGGCAGTCTGTTCAGTTCCTCTCTGGCAGCCAAGTATTCAACCATTTGGAGAATTTCGTTGAATATTAGATCTGCCTCCTCCTCTTCAGGTCTGGCCGAGAAGGAATGGTATGCCTGAACAACACGTGTGTTGAAGGATTCTTCAACAATGGCTTCCAATGATTCCACCATAAAGATTGAGTCAATATGGTCAGGCATCTTCATGGCTTTCTCTACATCAAACTCCACTTTTTCATCTCCAACCTCTAGGATCATCTTACCGGTCTTGCAGTTGATGAAAACTCCAGCTGTGGTGAGGAAGGGGCGACCGAGGATGACTGGAACATCTGGATCTTCTTCCATATCCACAACCACAAAGTCACAAGGTACAATCAAATCGCCAACTTGGACTGGCACGTCGATTGCTATTCCCAATGGCAGTTTAATTGATCCATCAGCAAGCTTCAAAGTCATGCGGGTCGGGCTCAGCTCCCCCATTCCTATTTGATTATAGACTGTCTCGGGGATGAGACTAACGCTTGCTCCGAGATCCAGCAAGGCTTTCTTCTCTTCTGCATTCCCGATTTTACATGGGATCGTGAACTTGCCTGGATCTTTCATTTTGACCGGCATCTTCTTTGTGATCAGGGCGTTGCATTCTCCGGTCAAGGCCATGGTCCCGCACTCCTCCAGGTTTTTCTTGTTGGAAAGGAGGTCCTTCAAGAATTTAGCATAAGATGGCATTATGGTTAGGAGATCAGTGAAGGGAATTGAGATCTTGATCTGCCGTAGAATGTCCAGGAACTTCTCGTATGCCCTGTCCTTCCTGGCCTTGGCGAGTCTCTGCAGATATGGAACCTCAATAGCTCTGTTGGAAGGAGAGATGGCCCTCGGGACTTGCCTGCTTGTGGCAGTCGAGGTGTTTGGGACGGTCCGTCCTGGGTTGGGGCGGTCCGTTCCATCATCTCGTTCTGCTGCTGGTGGGCTCGTTCCAATGTCTGCCTCAGTGCTGGGCTGGTCCGCCTGATCAGATTCCACTCCGTCCTGAGGTGGGGCGGGCCGTCCCAAAATGGGGCTGGCCGTTCCAGATAGTCCTGGAGGAGAGTCTGAGGGCATTTCAGGCCCGTCGTACCTTGTTCCACTTCTCAATTGATGCGAAACGCTCTTCACATCCTCCCTAGGGTTTGGTTCAGGTTGGCTGGGGAACATACCTGGTTTGGTGAGAGCTCCGGCGCTAGATTGAGACAACCTTTCGTCGAATCTTTGAAGAAAAGCCCCCATGTCTTCCCTGATCTTCTCCAACTCCCGATGGACTGCATGATTGAAGATTCCTTGACTCTGCATGAATTTCTCAACCATGGGCTGCGTGAGTGTCTCTTGAGGGCGTTGTTGGTTCCTTGGTGGTCCGGCTTGGCTGGGGTTAGCAGCTCCATTTGGATTTGAGTAAGAGAGGCCTGGATGGTTTCTCTTGTCGCGATAAGCATAGTTGTTGGTTGGCGGGAAAAAAGAAGGAGGATTCATGAGTGCATTCACCTCTTCTGTCTTCTCTTCTCTCTCAATCAAGTGGCACGCCTTGGCCGTATGCCCTTCTTCCTCGCACTTAGCCACTACCTCAGCCGGTTTCTTGTTGAGATTTTTGATCATGACGGTTAAATAATCCAGCTGTGATTGCATGTGGGTATCCTTGTCCACTTCAAAAGTCCTCCTTTCTTCTGAGCTCTAACTGACCAGTTGGTTTGAGACCTGGCCATGTTCTCAAGTAAAGCCTTCGCTTCTCTGCAACCCATCTCAAGGAATGATCCACCTGCAGTTGAATTAATATTCTGACGAGTCATATCATCCAAACCATCATAGAAACTGACAATAAGCCTATTTTCAGGTACATCATGGTGTGGACACATTCTCTGCAGGTCTTTGTATCTTTCCCATGCCTCAAACAGGTTTTCATCTGGCTCTTGTTGAAAGGTTAACAATTCCCTAACCAATTTAGTTGTTTTTACCCTAGGATAAAACCTATCTAAAAAGGCTTTGGTCAAGTTTTCCCAAGAATCAAATGGTGCATCATTGAAACTGTTAAGCCAATCCTCAGCTTTGCCCCTAAGAGAGAAAGGAAAGAGAGTTAAGCGGATTATTTCTGGATCCACGTCTTCAGGGACAAGGGTCGTGCAATTTCGCAGGAAGCTTTGCAAATGGCGATTGGCATCTTCGTTGGGGGCTCCACCGAAAGCTGAGTCCTTGATCAAAGCGATCAAGCTTGGGTTGTAGTAAAAGTCACGGGTTCGCTAAGCCTTTGGTGGTCTAACTCCAAGTCGGACATTAGTCGCGGTCGGTGCACTGATTTCTCGAAGAGGTCGATTGGCCTCGGCTTCCCTTGCTGCTTCGAGGGCTTCTCTAAGGGCTCGCTGGACAGGAGTCTCCTCAGGTCTTCCCCCATTGCCATTCAAGTGGTCTGCCATGTTTTCTTCGGGTGGTGTCAAAGGTGGTTGAGTCCTCTCTGGATTTCTGCGGTTGCGCTGGTAAAACTGGCGAAACGGTTGAATCAGAGAGCCTTCCTCCTCCTTTGTGAGTTCAGCTAAACCTGGGGCGGTGCGTCCTAAAATGGGGCGGGCCGTTCCAGATGAAGATGAGCTCGATTGTTGATTATGTTCCCCTCCTCCTTGTTGACGAAAACTTGTATCGCGTAAGCTGCCTAGTTCCTTCTCCTTGTTAGCCAGCGTATGCGACTGCAAAATTTCAAAAACAAAAGAAAAGGTGAAGAGAGATTGAAAGAATTTAAGCTAAAACAAAAGTAAAACTTAGAAAAAGGGCACCGTCCCCGGCAACGGCGCCAAAAATAAAAACCGTTAACTCGTGGGGGCACAAAAATAGCGAAAAAAAAACCCGTTAAATCGTGGAGCGGGTGCCACAAAAATAGCGAAAAAATAAAAACCGTTAAATCGTGGGGCGGGTGCCTCAAAAATAGCTGATCGGTGCTGAGGGTACTGGTCAAATTAATTCCTTAAAAACCGATACTAATTCGTTTGCAGTATAGTTTAAGGGTCGAATCACGGGGACGAACTATTCGTTTTCTAAGTTCAAACAATTCGTATTAAATTAAATTCTTTTGATTAAATAATTTAAATTTCAAACAGATCTAAACAGAAAGGCGGATTGAAAAACTTGGAATTTAAAATTCTAATTCCCTAGAAAAACTTAGCTAATTAAAAGTTTAAACAATTAACAAACGATTAGCGGTTCAGGTTGTCTAACTTTTCCTGTCTGTCAAGGTTGGGACGGACCGTCCATCTCTGGAACGGGTCGTCCTAACCCTGTCAGATGGTTGGAACTGTCCATTCAGGCCAGGACGCCCCCTCTCGGGCGGTCCGTCCTGACCTTGGGATGGGCCGTTCCAATCATCTGATGTTTGTTTTGTCATCCTACTTAATTATTTGCTAAGTGTTTTTACGTGGATTGTATCAAACCTAACCTACAGACTTGTGCTCTAACTCTCGTTCAGGTCAAGTTGTGGGGTTCTGTCTGACAAATCCTAAAAACTCCTAAATTTCAACTCTCGTTTCTTGGTTTAGATGTTTCTAACTGATTTCTGGGTCTTGGTAAACTCTCAATCTCTCGATTTATTGAGTAAAACTCTAATTTCTTAAAGTTTGGTTTAATCCTTTCAGATATCGCCTACCTAAGTGATCTAGGTGTTTACTTGTTATTGCAGATAGACTTTGTTTTGACAATTAAACTAGGCCTTTGTTTAATGCAATAGCCAAATCTAACATTAACAATTTGCAACAAAAAGATAGAATCAAATTTCAGAAATCAAAAACGCAACTTAACTTAGCAACTAATCAAGTATTCAAACAAAACAAACAACTAAAAGAAAAGTTATCGAACCATAGCCCCTAAACTAAACTACTCCATGCAAGAAAAAGCAGGTTTCATCATACAAAAACACAAAGAAAAAGGAAAAACCAAGTTACAACAAGATGTGCTCGAAAATCGTCTATCTCCTAAGCTCTGTCCTGTCTGGGGCGGCCCGTCCTGATCCTGGGGCGGTGCGTCTCAGGCTGGTGGATGGCCGTCTCGACAGGGTGGTTGCCTTGCTCCTTTCTGGCTCTCCAAACTTAGCAAATTTCGACTCTCCCTGATTTGGAGCCAGGACAGAGCTTATATAGGCTTCTTGGGAAGTTCCAAAACGTGGCATTGTGGCTCAGAAAGGCGGTGGAAACTGAAGAAACCGCCTCACCAAATCAGGCACTCTATATTTGGCAATCTCGAAATAGCTCTCTGGCCTGGTTGTGGACTGGGACGGCCTGGTCTGAACATGGGGCGGCCCGTCCCAGCATGGGCTGAATGCGTCGTCTGGATTCCCTCTGCCTGCGTCTGCACTAAGGTGGGATGACCCGTCCTGTGATTGGGGCGGCCCGTTCCAACTTGCTGGATCTGTGCAACTTAGTCGATTTTCTTCTTTTTTCGCGCCAAAGTGTGATGAACCTGTATAAAAAACTTGTCGGGCTACGGCTGAACTTTCCTACATCTAACATTAGCACAATTTAAAGGAAAATGAGTAAAAACACAAGTAATTTGAACGAAATTTGGGGCTTATTCTGGCTGAAAATCAAGTACGGAAACCGTACATCAATAGCGAAAAAATAAAAACCGTTAAATCGTGGGGCGGGTGCCACAAAAATAGCGAAAAAATAAAAACTGTTAAATCGTGGGGCGGGTGCCACAATAAATCGTGGGGCGGGTGACACAAAAATAGCGAAAAAATAAAAACCGTTAAATCGTGGGGCGGGTGCCACAAAAATAGCGAAAAAAATAAAAACCGTTAAATCGTGGGGCGGGTGCCACAAAAATAGCGAAAAAATAAAAACCGTTAAATCGTGGGGCCGGTGCCACAAAAATAGCGAAAAAATAAAAACCGTTAAATCGTGGGGCGGGTGCCACAAAAATAGCGAAAAAATAAAAACCGTTAAATCGTGGGGCGGGTGTCACAAAAATAGCGAAAAAATAAAAACCGTTAAATCGTGGGGCGGGTGCCACAAAAATAGCGAAAAAAAAAACCGTTAAATCGTGGGGCCACAAAAATAGCGAAAAAATAAAAACCGTTAAATCGTGTAGCGGATCGTGGGGCGGGTGCCACAAAAATAGCGAAAATATAAAAACCGTTAAATCGTGGGGCGGGTGCCACAATAAATCGTGGGGCGGGTGCCACAAAAATAGCGAAAAAATAAAAACCGTTAAATCGTGGGGCGGGTGCCACAAAAATAGCGAAAAAATAAAAACCGTTAAATCGTGGGGCCACAAAAATAGCGAAAAAAAAAACCGTTAAATCGTGGGGCCACAAAAATAGCGAAAAAATAAAAACCGTTAAATCGTGGAGCGGATCGTGGGGCGGGTGCCACAAAAATAGCGAAAATATAAAAACCGTTAAATCGTGGGGCGGGTGCCACAATAAATCGTGGGGCGGGTGCCACAAAAATAGCGAAAAAATAAAAACCGTTAAATCGTGGGGCGGGTGCCACAAAAATAGCGAAAAAATAAAAACCGTTAAATCGTGGGGCCACAAAAATAGCGAAAAAAAAAACCGTTAAATCGTGGGGCCACAAAAATAGCGAAAAAATAAAAACCGTTAAATCGTGGAGCGGATCGTGGGGCGGGTGCCACAAAAATAGCGAAACTATAAAAACCGTTAAATCGTGGAGCGGGTACCACAATAAATCGTGGGGCGGGTGCCACAAAAATAGAGAAAAAATAAAAACCGTTAAATCGTGGGGCGGGTGCCACAATAAATCGTGGGGCGGGTGCCACAAAAATAGCGAAAAAATAAAAACCGCTAAATCGTGAGGCGGGTGCCACAAAAATAGCGAAAAAAATAAAAATCGTTAAATCGTGGGGCGGGTGTCACAAAAATAGCGAAAAATAAAAACCGTTAAATCGTGGGGCGGGTGCCACAAAAATAGCGAAAAAATAAAAACCGTTAAATCGTGGGGCCACAAAAATAACGAAAAAATAAAAACCGTTAAATCGTGTAGCGGATCGTGGGGCGGGTGCCACAAAAATAGCGAAAATATAAAAACCGTTAAATCATGGGGCGGGTGCCACAATAAATCGTGGGGCGGGTGCCACAAAAATAGCGAAAAAATAAAAACCGTTAAATCGTGGGGCGGGTGCCACAAAAATAGCGAAAAAATAAAAACCGTTAAATCGTGGGGCCACAAAAATAGCGAAAAAATAAAAACCGTTAAATCGTGGGGCCACAAAAATAGCGAAAAAATAAAAACCGTTAAATCGTGGAGCGGATCGTGGGGCGGGTGCCACAAAAATAGCGAAAATATAAAAACCGTTAAATCGTGAAGCGGGTACCACAATAAATCGTGGGGCGGGTGCCACAAAAATAGCGAAAAAATAAAAACCGTTAAATCGTGGGGCGGGTGCCACAAAAATAGCGAAAAAATAAAAACCGTTAAATCGTGGGGCGGGTGCCACAAAAATAGCGAAAAAATAAAAACCGTTAAATCGTGGAGCGGGTGCCACAAAAATAGCGAAAAAATAAAACCGTTAAATCGTGGGGCCACAAAAATAGCGAAAAAATAAAAACCGTTAAATCGTGGGGCGGGTGCCACAAAAATAGCGAAAAAATAAAAACCGTTAAATCGTGGGGCCACAAAAATAGCGAAAAAATAAAAATCGTTAAATCGTGGAGCGGGTGCCACAAAAATAGCGAAAAAATAAAAACCGTTAAATCGTGGTGCGGGTGCCACAAAAATAGCGAAAAAATAAAAACCGTTAAATCGTGGGGCGGGTGCCACTATAAATCGTGTGGCGGGTTCCACAAAAATAGCGAAAAAATAAAAACCGTTAAATCGTGGGGTGGGTGCCACAATAAATCGTGGGGCGGGTGCTACAAAAATAGCGAAAAAATAAAAACCGTTAAATCGTGGGGCGGGTGCCACAAAAATAGCGAAAAAATAAAAACCGTTAAATCGTGGGGCGGGTGTCACAAAAATAGCGAAAAATAAAAACCGTTAAATCGTGGGGCGGGTGCCACAAAAATAGCGAAAAAATAAAAACCGTTAAATCGTGGGGCCACAAAAATAGCGAAAAAATAAAAACCGTTAAATCGTGTAGCGGATCGTGGGGCGGGTGCCACAAAAATAGCGAAAAAATAAAAACCGTTAAATCGTGGGGCGGGTGCCACAATAAATCGTGGGGCGGGTGCCACAAAAATAGCGAAAAAATAAAAACCGTTAAATCGTGGGGCGGGTGCCACAAAAATAGCGAAAAAAATAAAAACCGTTAAATCGTGGGGCGGGTGCCACAAAAATAGCGAAAAAATAAAAACCGTTAAATCGTGTGGCGGGTGCCACAAAAATAGCGAAAAAAATAAAAACCGTTAAATCGTGGGGCGGGTGCCACAAAATTAGCGAAAAAATAAAAACTGTTAAATCGTGGGGCGGGTGACAATAAATCGTGGGGCGGGTGCCACAAAAATATCGAAAAAATAAAAACCGTTAAATCGTGGGGCGGGTGCCACAAAAATAGCGAAAAAATAAAAACCGTTAAATCGTGGGGCGGGTGCCACTATAAATCGTGGGGCGGGTGCCACAAAAATAGCGAAAAAATAAAAACCGTTAAATCGTGGGGCGGGTGCCACAAAAATAGCGATAAAATAAAAACCGTTAAATCGTGGGGCGGGTGCCACAAAAATAGCGAAAATATAAAAACCGTTAAATCGTGGGACGGGTGCCACAAAAATAGCGAAAAAAATAAAAACCGTTAAATCGTGGGGCGGATGTCACAAAAATAACGAAAAAATAAAAACCGTTAAATCGTGGGGCGGGTGCCACAAAAATAGCGAAAAAATAAAAACCGTTAAATCGCGGGGCCACAAAAATAGCGTAAAAATAAAAACCGTTAAATCGTGGAGCGGGTGCCACAAAAATAGCGAAAAAATAAAAACCGTCCACATGCAATATTGATCGTGTTTGCACGGTATGAAAAGCACGCTCAAATTCACTCATGTTCGCATTAAGTTTGAATTGCCTATTCATATGGTTGATTTTCTTCCAATTATTCTTCGCCTCTTGCTCACGTACCTAAAAAGAAGGAAACATGGTGATAGAAATATTTTTTTGTTTTTCTTTAAGATAAGATAAAATAAGTAAGATACAAGGATACAAGGGTGTCTATGCTAAATTACTAAAGCAAAATACCAATATTCGAGCAAATCGTCCCCGGCAACGGCGCCAATTTTGATCGAAGGGGAAACCAAGTCTCGAAATAAAAATCTCGTGTCTGCCGATCTAATCGTTTGTAGAACAACTTGAGGGTCGAATCCACAGGGACGGTGTTGGAATATTGATCTTTTACTTTACTAAACTAGCTAGACGGTTCAACTCTTAAGAATTCAAAAGTTGTTGGTGGGTGGTCCTAAATCTTAAGTCTAGTTTCAAGGTCAAAACAAGAATTAATGAGAGAGATTCAACAAGTCACGTAATTATAGGGTTTCTGGTTGCTAACACTTCTTCTTAGTCCCAGTTCTAACGGCCCGCTGACTCTCGTAGCGGCCCACTAAAAGAACCTAGGTCGCTAATCTATTAGACTGGTCGCTGGCTACTTGGCGGGCATAGACAATCTTGCTGGTTCACTCAGCGGCCCGCTAGGATTAGCGATGTGAATGCAAATTGACTTAATTCAGTTGATAATTGTGTAGGGATAATGGCTTAATTAAGGTCCTAGATCAAACTCTCGTTTAGGTCTGGTTATCAATTAATTAACCCAATTTCCCTCGTATAGAATCTAGATTTCAACTATCGTTTCTTGGTCTAGTTTCTACAAGTTTATACCTTTCTAACCTATGAAATCCTTGAGTTTTCACTCTTGGAAAGGACTTAACTCTCGTTAACTCGTCCTGGTTTAACCTTTCAATTTACAACCTTCATGTTAATCATAATCATGCCTAATAATCTAACAGTCTGTTTGGTTGAGGGGAATGCGGTGGGAAGGAAAGCGAACCGAAGATAAAATCGAAAAATTCAGCTCTTTGGATGGAAGGGAATCGGAAAGGGAATTTTTTCGCGAGGGGATCCAATTTCCTTCCAAAATTCCCCTTCTGTACAAATTCATTACCCTACGAATCGACGGAGAATGGAGGGAAAGAAGAATTGCCAAAAATCGTCGAGATCCAATTGATACCGATACCCTGGCTTGGCGCGATTGTCCTTTTTGGCGCGCGATTTTCGTCTGCGCGAGTTTCCTTCTTTACGCACAACCTCCCTCCTTTTTAAGTGTGACTCCTGCTGTCTCTCCTCTCCATCACTCAGGTAACCCTAGTTTTTTTTTTTCTCTCCAGCCACAAGATTTCTATTTTGATTGTTTTAATTTGTAGTTCTGTACTTTGATTTAGGTCGCTGCATGCTCACAAAAACTTCAACCTTGTTGAGATTTCATCCATTCCCGTGTAATAGGTATGCATTGTACTTCAATTTTATTATCAAATGCAATGTTTCAACATGAATTGGGTTGGTTGATCTCAATTAGATCTCAATTCGCTTCTAAATTGAAGGCCATCTGTTGTGCGCGTATCTAATATCACCCAGAAATAACTTTGCATTTCTTTTAGTTTGTAAATTGAATTGTTATACTCTATATAAATTAGTTGAGTGTGGAACGGAGAAGAGAAAGTAAACAAAATATGTCACACTGATACTAATTTAATACCAAACTAGTAAAAAACTCGCATAACAGGTATAAAATTACATGTCTAATTAACACACCAAACAAAAGTAATTAGTTGATTAATAAAGGAGGACTTTTGCATATCTTTAGGGCCGATTCTTCCAACAGTGGTGAGGCTTGTATTGGATTTTTTTTAGGCAGCTAATCAAGTCCCATTTCCAGCTTTCAGTGATGTAAGTTTCTTTTATCTTTGATTCAGTTTTTCTGGTTTAGCATCCATGCACGTCTACCGTTTTCTTTTCTTTGTTACTTAAATTGAGTTAATTGTTTGGGAAGGAACAGCGTCAGATTCTAAAATCCTTAAGAATGCTTTAAGTCGGTCCAATCGACTCATTATACCAGAAGGTAAAGTGCCACCTCAAAACCTAATAGCTTATGTTTGAGATTAAACAAAGTATATTTTATATTAAAAATTTTAATCATTTATGCATATATAGGAAAATATTACCTTGTTGATGCGGGGTTCATGACAAAGAGCTCATTGTTGACACCATATAGACGCACTCGATATCATCTCAAAGAATATTCGAGAACAAACCCACCACAAAATTATCGCTAGTTGTTCAATCTTCGACATGCATCAGCACGTAATGTGATTGAGAGAGCTTTTGGATTGGTCAAGAAACGATTCCCAATCATGGGAAGCTCCAAGCAGCCCCACTATAGTGTAAAAGTACAAAAGAAGATAATTGTAGCGTGTTGTCTACTGCATAACTATTTAATTGAGAAGGATCCAGATAGGCAACTAATTGATCAAGTAGATGCTGAAATTGCAAGCAGAACAAATGAACCAGAACATGATGTTAGAGGAGATGACAACCAAGATAGAATTAGAGGTGAGCAACTGAGAGACAACATAGCTGCGACAATGTGGAGGGACTACAATAATTGAATTTCTTATGCTAATAATAAAAATTGATTGTTCTTTTTTCTGGAATATGATTGTATGTTAAGAAAATAAATAAAATAGTGATCCACTTGGTACTTGTTCTATGCTATCTGAAACAAAACAAAATTTCAGTACTGCTTACCAGTGATGGATACGAATGCCTCACACTGTATGCTCAAGCAGCATATATATGTAACTCACAATTTTACCCTTCAAATTTTTGTGTATTTAGTACTACATTTGTTGATGCCCCTGTTAGTATATAGTTTTCATTTCGTTGTCATTTGCTAAACACTAATTTTTTATTTTTTAGTTACAGCCTTCAATATCAGTAGGTAATTGAAGAGATTAGGTATGAGGTGGCGCACCAGGATTGGCAAATAATGTATGACTTGAAGGGCTGGTACACCATTTATTTTGTATGAGAATGGTACAGCAAGTAGTTTGTGGATTCTATCCCCACACTGCACAAGCTATGTAATTGAAGTACGTAGTTAAGTGTATGTCTGGTCAACTAGCACTTGCAGTTGGAAAGTTATGTAATGTATCCTTTGATTAAATGACATTGCCTATCGGTTGGTACTAATAAAAAAAATGGAGGGATGTTCATATCGCTTTCGCTGGTTCTAGTCAAAAAAATTTTGGTACTGCAGCTGAAGTCTTAGAAAAGGAATTGTTTAGGTGTTGCTGTTCGCTGCTTTATATGAGGGTTTGATGGTCCAGTTCCTAGTTTTTGTTTCATTTTGGAGATTTTTATTTGTTATAAGTCTAGTTTAGATTTGGGTTCTGTTTACTGGTACTTGAAAGGGAGGCAAGACTGTCTTTTGTTTTCTCGTATGCCCTCTGAAGTTAGAACTATGTAATGTTTGTTTGATTTTATTTAAGGCGTCTAAGGTCTTTCATCAAAAAAAAAATACTGCAGTTGTTTCCTTTTGATAGCTAAAGGAGATCGTACATGTTGTTCTTATCTTTCCCATTCTTTAGTTCGTACATAATATTTTTTGATTCAATAACGTAAAAAGTGCAGGGGTAAAGTAGTAAAAAATTAATATTTTCCCTTCACTGAAATAATCCATCCAAACAAGATATAAGAAGGAAAGAAAAGATATTTTTACTTTCCCTTCATTATTCATCCAAACAAAGAAAATAAAATTATTTCTCTTTCCATCCCATCCCTTTCTTTCCCTCTTTGTATTTTACTTTCCCTCCCATCCTCTACCACTCAACCAAACATAGTGTAAGTTTATTTAGACTTAACCACCTACCAATTAAGCGAGCTCTACTTAACGGGTGTAAACAAATCTACTTAAATAATCATGGCATAATCAATTCAAGCAATTCTAGCAAGATATAAAACACAAAGATATCAAATAAACTAAATAAGCATGCAATCAACAATTAAGAATTAGAGTTTACAACCATAGTCCTAGAACAAACAATCAACAACTAAGAGATATCATACAAACACAAGAGAAAATGAGAATAAGGAAATATTACAACCAATTGCTCTTGCGTGTCGAAATCTCCTATCAAACATGTCTCTTGCTGTCGCAATCAACCTGCTTGGCGCTGACACGATCTGGACTTGAGACCTAACTCTCAAATAACTCAATATCTAACCCTAACTTGACCTTAGATTTGGTCCCCTTCTTGTTATCCCTCAAACTGGTCTTTAATAGGCCTTAGGAAGGTGTAGAAACGCTTGAAATAACTGAAAACGTGCTCTGGATGCACTTGGAGTCGGTAGAAACTGTCGTCCAAATATAGAATTGCTAAATCAGGCGATTCTGCTAAATCTGGCAGTTCCAGGTCTGCGGGCCGCTAGGACTTTCAGCGGGTCGCAGGAAAATGTCAGCACTGCGTCCTGTCAGTTTTTTGGGCATATCTCCTTCATTCGAACTCCGTTTGAGGTGATTCAAGATCCGTTGGAAAGCTTAGAACGAGCTCTTCAACTTTATGGACTCATCCAAGTCATTTATTGTCCAGAATCTGAAATAAAATTAGAAACTATGGTAGTAACTCATTCTTGACACAAAACTCTAATTAAACTAACCTAAACTCATCTAAACTATGTAAGCGATGTAAACTCAAGGCAATTGGTTTAGTTTGGAGATAAAATGGTACCTGAATATGCATGTAAAATCCACTCATCAGTACTCATTTATCAACATGTGGTATGGTTCAGGATAGCGAGACCGAGTGGCATATTTTACGACCACTCTGCAGGCCGACCTTCAGGTGGCTCTGCAGTCGCATGGTTATTTTTATTATTTTCAGTTGCTATTATATTTTCGTTTGTGTGATGGAATATGTGCCATCCTTTGCTAGACTGCCTCTCGATCTCCTCTCTGCAGTTACCGGTACTGTGTTTTCTATCTCACATCTTTAGTGGGGATGCTAGGAGCTGTTTCTCATCGAGCTACTTTTAAGGTCTCAGGGTTGATCTATCTTAGGCACGGTTCATATTATTATTGGGTTATTGTGAGGATAACTTGATTTAGGAATTTTCCAGCTTTATTTCGACGATGGGCTCTGGATTTTCCAGCTTTTACGGCAATCGCTCTTGAAGTTCCAACTATGACTAATATTTGTGAAAATATAAATTCCTTTGTTGAGTATTGGGATTACTATATTTCTCGTACTATATTATATTAAGACTATGATATCTCCAGATATTCTTCTGTTTACTTTTTCATGCCATGTAGATTTAGTTAATTGCAGTAACACATTAATCACACATAGATATTGCATTTGAGGACTTTAAAAGTGACAAACTTAAAAGTATGGTTTAGTTCTAGCTAGAGTTAACCAAGACTGTAGGCCCACTCTTTTTCCACACTGAGTATTCGTATACTCAGCCCACATGCTTGTGGTATAGATTCAGGTTTGGCTGACTTAGCAGATGAGGTTTTGACTGAAGACCAAGCCGAGCTGGAATAGTATTTATCCGCTGTGCATTATTCTATGTTTTGTTTGTATGATGACTGGAGATTTTGATATGTATATATTGTTACTAGTCTCTTTTATTGTATGAACAAACAATGCCTTTATTATGTGATATCTATTTGTGATCATTTGTATCTGTGACACTGTTTTATAGCCTTACGTGTGCGCAGTAGATTGTGCATACATGACGGGGTTGTCCTCCCCAGATTGCGACTTAATTTGGGGTGTGACACTGATTCTGGGGTTGAAGTGGTGGGTCAGAAGGATATTGTGGGAACTGGGAAGGAATGCTGCAGGGGTTCTAAATGAGGACGAGTCTATGAATCCTTTTGAGTTTATTTGCTCAGGGATCAAAGTATCAGATCAGAACAGAGGCGCCAAGCCGACAAGAAACCCTAGGAAGCACAACCCCTCTAGGGTTTTGAAGGAAGTGGATACTAATTGTTCGGTTGATTCAGTTTTGGAAGTAAAGGAGGTTGAAATGAAAAAAAAGGGCATGGGTAGGGCAAAAGGGAAAGGCAAGGCATCTACTGTTTCAGAGAAGGAAAATGATGTCAAAATAGTGATAAATCTGGATAGTGAGAGTGATTCAGACCATGTTGCTGTTCCGAAACATAGGAAGGGAAAAAAGGCCAGAATCAATGCTGATTCTTCTACGGCTATAGAAGGGGAGGGAGAAGTAAATGTCAGTGTAAAGGAGAAAAATTGTGACCAAGTCAGAGTTGATATTGAAAAAATGACACTCAAGGATTGGTTTGAAAGCATGGAAAGGTTCCTGTCACAGGAGATTAATGATGAGCGTGAGAGATTAATAGGTATCATAAAAGAGAATGCTAGAAAATTTGATGAGCTTGTGGAAGCTGGTAGTGATATGGCATGACTGTTTGGTATTTTGAAGCATCAAGGTATTGTTTTTCCTCCTGATGAGTATATTTTAGTCTGATATAGTAGTTTGTCCCGTAATATAGATGGGTAATGTTTTGTATTAGCCTTCTAGGTGTCATACCCTTGAGTCGTATTTTCTTGATCAAGTTTTCCTTGATTGACTCTGTAGTAGTGCTATTTTGTAAATGAAGTTTTTGTACTTTCCATTAGGAAAGGAAGGAAAAAGATATTGAATCAATGTGCAGACAAGATACTTGAATGTGCATACTGTGATACTGAACAACTAGTATAACAGTTGTTTGGAAAAATTTAGACGAGGTACTTTTTAATAAATCTGTCGATTGTTTTGTCTCGATGATTTAGGGTGGATTAGCATGCCGTCTCAAATAATTTTCTCTTATATTCATTGCAATGATTGTTCTCAATGCCATCTAGCAGGATGATCCAGATATGCAGTAATAATATGACTAATTTTGTCTTGTTTGTCATTAGGCCAAATTCGTTTATAAAATTAATTTGCTGTTCTGGCATGTGTGAAGCAACATGATAATATATTTGATCTCAATTTGTTTTCTATAATTAAGTATCTAATCATGCCGCCTATTCTATCTTATGGAATTAAAGGTGGATCTGAAATGAAAATGGAGATATTTCTTTCATTAGATCCAACTCAAAAGCACTAAAACTTTTAAAAATTGTTTGCTACAGATCATTTGGGGAAAAAAATAAGTATCTAGTGTGCAGTGACCAAGCCTCCCTGTCCAGTACAGATCTTTCAAAGCAATGACCTTATTTCTATCCTCTACTAAATCACAAAGCCGAAAAGGATCTTGCAACACCACTAACTGAGACTCTATAAGTTTTTGCAGTTCATCTTCCTTTTCCAAATCACCGGTGAAGGAGTGTCTTGCCTTGGCAAGAATTCTTCGGACATCCTTCACAATAACATCCTACAAAAGTGAAATCAGAGTAAACAAACAACCAATTATATACCCAAACTGTGATTCCTTGCATTTTTGTTTCTACAAGGGAGAGCCCAAAAAAAAAAAAAAAAATTGGTGTGTTTGGATGTGCTCATGAACAGGCTGTTCGCGAACAGCCGTAGTTCGCATGAACCAAACAACTCACTGAGGGAATGTTTGGTATTGAAGGTCTAACACCCTTGAATGTTTCCTGCATAATTTTCCTAATTTTGTGGGTTTTGGTACTCTAGAAAGGAAACTAACAGAAATGAAACATTCAATAACCAACATATAGTTAAAATGCAACTCTGAAATAAAGAAACAAACTAGCAAATGATTTAAAATGATAGCACGATGACACATACATTGGTATGATCTGAAGGATGTTGTCTGCTCTTCTTCTTTAACATGAGTTCATCAAAATTATCAGAATCCTTCCAATTCTTGTATTCGTCAGAAAAATTCAAAATAGAAAGGAAGAACTCGACCAGACCGGCCTCTTCCAATGTTGAGTCCTTGATTGCTCCTTTAATGCTTGTGATTGCTATGAATTGTCATAGGCTAGGTATGGGTGTATGCTTACACGACCACCAAACAAGTGTCATATGATTGATAGTCCCAACTAAAACTCGATTAAGTTAAATCGCCCTCCTTCTCTCTATCCCCTTCACGCCGATTGTCACTCATGGCGCGGTCCACCCAAGCGGACGTCATGGTTGCCAATTCGGTAGTCGGGGTGCAAATAGCTAAGATTTGCAAGGAGCAAATAGTGAGAGGTTACTTTTCGATGGACCCAACTAGAGTTTGGACATCGGGGCGAAGTTTGTAAATATACTTAGATATTCACAAACCAAGAATCATATAGAACGATATGATTGGTTGGAGAACCTACCTTGTCTAATTAAGTAGGGTGACGTGCCATAGCAGACTCTACTTGATGAAAACCGGGATCTTGGAAAACCAACTACATTTGGGACATTAAATAAATGTAGTGGGAGTTTTATTTGTTATAAATAAAACAATTGCATAAACTAATTGACCTTAAATTGATTTTGTTATAGATGTTTAAATTGTTAATTTTGTTGCGATCAATCTTTGAAAAATTAACAAACTCGTTTCTAAAAGGTATTTACTTAAAGAAGTAATACCGATTCCTAAGACACGATCTTAGTGAAAAGAAATTTGAGTATGTCAATTCCCAAAACTTTCCTCAAACTACCCGAACGTAGCAACGCGATGATTGATTGACTTTTGGCGAAAAGTTATTCAATATGGAAAACCAACTACATTTGGGACATTAAATAAATGTAGTGGGAGTTTTATTTGTTATAAATAAAATAATTGCATAAACTAATTGACCTTAAATTGATTTTGTTATAGATGTTTAAATTGTTAATTTTGTTGCGATCAATCTTTGAAAAATTAACAAACTCGTTTCTAAAAGGTATTTACTTAAAGAAGTAATACCGATTCCTAAGACACGATCTTAGTGAAAAGAAATTTGAGTATGTCAATTCCCAAAACTTTCCTCAAACTACCCGAACGTAGCAACGCGATGATTGATTGACTTTTGGCGAAAAGTTATTCAATAAAGCGTATGGCTAATATCCTCATTTGAAATTTCTAGACCTTTGAATTAGAGAATTCATATAGACTAGATTTAACTCGTACGCTCTTATCCACTTACTCAAAAAAGTGTTCTTGGAGAAAGTAGATATTAACTCCATCATTTATGATCGAGTATAAAGAGTATGAGTTGACAAAGAGATTCTTCTTTTATACATGAACGTTTCATTGGCTTACAAATCGAAAGATTTAAGTAGCTAATTGATAACTAGAGATATTGATCTCCGATATCAAGGATTATTGATATTGTCATACGATCTCTTTGAAATTATAAAGGATATAATATTACCTTCTTCGCACACTTGTTGATGCAAAAAGGTAATTGGTTTAGTATTCAAGAAATACTTCGCCAAGGCATGAGTTGAAATTTCGAGACTCTTGATTGTGATTATGTATCACATGAGATGTTTCATTTGCCGTTTATTGGAGGCATTTTGAAAGGTTGTCCGAAATACCATGATTGTAATGCTTTAATCCTAAAGTGTATTTGTCGTTCAAATTATCTCACTATCTCTAATTTACACTAGTAACTTGATACTAGTTCATATGCTCGCATTTGACGAAATGTGTTAGCAATGAAGAATAAGAGAATGTTCGAGAGATGTAAAGTAAACTCCGTATAGGCAATGACTTGTTCGTCTAAGTCATTACCATTGAATACGTAGAGTTATCTTTATTAAGAGTTTGTTTAGGAATTGAAGGTTGCATACCTTAATCCTAACTTCTCAAAACATCTCCACTTCATATTCGATGAAATGGATGATTATGTTTAATAAAAGACAAGTTCTTTTATTCTGGATTTGTTTATATGATTTCATGCATCTTGATTGAATTTGCTTGAAATAGATAAGCAAGTTTTGAATGACAAATAGGATGCATAAGACTTGACATAAAGTATTTGACTTTCATGTTATATAAAACCGCTTAGTCACATACATAAACGAGAATCGCATTACGAGAGTCTCCGTAACGTAGAGCTCGTAATTCAATTCGATTTCAAATCGGTTGATATGCGAATCATGTTTGTTAAAATGACAAAAGCGCCTTTAACCTATGAAGGTTTAAGGACAAGTGAACTAATTAGGACTTATACATATCGATGTATAAAGACCTATAAGTACTTGTGTAATGAAAGGTTGTTGATACTTTACTACTTAACCAACGATCATTGTAGATATTAACATATCTATTTGATAAGGTATAAGTATGAACCTTTTGACTAGTTCAAAGGAGTTCAAGAGTGAAGTTTAAAAGACCGTTCAAGAAAAATGGAAGTCTTACAATTAATCGTGGAAAATAAATAGTTAAGTCACATGATTTGAAATATTATCTAAAGAGTATGAAAGTGGTTTCACAACTCGCTCCATGAGGAATAATATGTCCAAGAATGGAGGTATCGAACAATATTTCATATAGTTCGATCGGTAATAAATCAAATTGACTTATTCGACTCGTATTAGGGAATTATGTTTGAGGACAATATTGTTCACACTGAATAATGTTCCATCGAAGTCTATTGAAGAAGATATCTTAGGAGATTTTAATCTCTAAGTATAATACTTCTCGAGATTTGGTGTTGAGAAGCTTATTTCAAGTATTGTGGACTTGTAAGCTTAAACCAAATAAGACACTATATATTTGTAGGATGCTTTATATTAAAAGGCACTACTTCCACGAATATGATAAGAACAAAGTAGTTGTTGCTAATCATAATGTAGTCTTGATGAATTGAAATTCTCAAGAAGAAGTAGTGAGAGTAAAGTGGGCATTAAAATAGTTTATGCGTCACTACAAGAAGTACTCTTATGGGAAACTTGTCACTCCATACATGGTACTTAGTGGGAGTTGAGCGAAACTTCATTCACAAGTTGTTTTGAAAGAAGTTTAATAGTATGCTCCTTCTAATGAGGACTCAACCATCTCACGAGTTGATGATGTTTGAGAAACTCATGAAATATATGAGGAGTCAAGAACTCATTCAACAAATCGTTGTGGAAGAAGTTCATGAACCTCAAGTACCAATCCTACAAAAGATCAACGAGAGTTGATTTCCTAAGCCGTTTTGGTGCATAGGTTGTCACAACATTCTCGTACTTAGCATATGAGAATCCGTTGATAAACAAAGAAACGATGGAATGATCTGATTCCACATATATGTTTTGAATTCATATGATCTTTAAAGAGCAATCCATGTATAACAACAAGGTATAGACCTTGGTTGATGTTCATGAAGGAGCAATCCATCAAGAACGTTTAGATCTTAAAAGAGAAAGATCGACATGGATAACAAATCGACTATGTACAAAGCGCGGCTTCTCGCTTGTAGCTATGTCTAAGTCGATGACTAATTGACTACGTACAAAGCACAACCTCTTGCTTGTGGCTATGTATAAGTCAATAAAAATCATTCTAGCAATAATTGTATTTCATATATATCGATATATGGAAAAACACATAAAACCGCCTTCTTCGTATGAATGAAGGAAGATGTTGTGCATTTGACACAAATCGAGATTTATGTATTGCTAAAAACATACGCATACTTCAATGATCCATTAATGGATTAAAGCAAGTGTTGTGGAGATTGGAATAAAAGTTTTGACAATGAAGTTAAGGAGTTGAACTTCGTCAAAAGTATCTTGTATATACAAGATATTCAGTGGGAGCATAATTGTATTACTTGTATTGTTCAAGATAACAATTCATTAAATTGGGAATAACATTAAGAAAATGAATATTGTCGAGATCTCTTTGGAGAATGCTTTCTCAAATGAGAATTTGGGCGAAGTCACCTAATCCTAGGAAACAAAATCTATAAAGATAGATTATGATGGATGTTAGGTTTGAGCAAATATGCATATATTGACGAAGTGTTCTAGAAACACGAAAGTTACACTCCAAGAAAGGATGTCTAACTATACGTCACATGGCATGACTTGAGTGTTTTAACTCGGTCTATTGCAACTCGATTCGAGAAAGTGCATGAAATAGTTCAAGCATTCCTTCATTATGAGTTTCATTGTGTACGCCATATTTATGCATATGCCCCAATGTGTAGTATCCAAAAGATATGACAAACAGTTGTCAAATGGATACAAGAGAGACACATTAGGACGATAGTCAAGGATATCCTCGAGTACATTATGAGAAAGAGTGATATAATGTTTCATCTCTTAAGATGAAAGAGAGCTCGTGTAAATTAATTACACTAATGCTAGTTTTTTCGAAAGATTGATATAATCACGATTGAGCTACATATTTTGCTTAAAAGGTGGTGTTGTAAGTTTAGAAAGTGTTCTAAATGGAATATTACAACCGTTTCCGTCACCAAAGTAAAATACATAGCAACTTGTGAAGCAATAAAAGAAGTTTATTTTGGATCAAGTTCTTAGTCGAGTTATTATGGTTCTATGCATCTCGAACCATAAACTTACTCCTAAAGAACCCAATGTTACATTGGAGATTCAAATATGATCTATAACGATATCACTTGATATCATATGATGATGATCAAGAACATATATATAGTAGTATATATATATAGGGTCGAATAAATTTGGATAGGTTCGCGAACACAGCGAACACTCCAGCATGACCTCTACCTTGAGCAGTATACAAGATGCAGTTATGCATCCATACGTGATGGACGTATGAGTAACTAGCTTTAAGCGTATTATTTTCTTTTGAGGTCCGAGACATGTATATATGTAGATATATGACATTGTTCTCAATTCTTCGTTGGCTAGAAGTCACTACTGATTGACTCTAGGCCAAGTGGGAGATTGTTGGAGTTATGTCCTAGAAGTCAATAATTTAATGACTTAAATATTAGTTTATGTTTTGGATGATATTTTATCATTTGTTCCTAGGTTTATTATTGACAGATCATTCAGGTTGAGGATCTGAATTGTAGATCTCTGTGGATCATTCTTTAGAATGACAATAATAAATCTAAACGGTCCATAATCTTGATAATTAACAAGGAACATTAATTATCATATGAGATTAGTATGCAAGTTAAGTGATGATTAAGTTCTACAAATCATAGGTAAAGAGTTACCAACTTAATTGCATATGTATATGTTATAGAACATAGTACAGGACTTGACCCAACGAAATAAACATATGGATTGTGTTATGTGTCATTGTTTATTTCGTTATGATTTTGGTTCTAAGTTTGAGATGATTATCTTTTCCACATGAGGATAGGTTCTATAAATCTCGTCTACCGCTGATTCCCGTTAAGGGCTGCTATACGGACTTGATTTACGTTCTCTTGAATTGTGCGGGAAAAAGCTAATCATCAAGAAAACCGTATGTCCCTCATCAATTCACTTAGTGAGTGACGATATCTGTTTGGGCCCCTTGATGGAGTTGGATCGTATGCGCGCAACTAAGCGATCAACTCTAGATCAAGAAACGTATAATCTGCAAGAATGACACATTCCTATCTTGGATTATACGATGATATCGTGAGACATAAGAATCAAAATAGAGAAACATATTTATTCTCTTATGCAGGATTGAAATATTGTAGCAGTACATTATTTGTGCGAATTGGGAATCATAACGTGTTGCTAGATACCGCTTATGATTATTGGAATTAAATAACGATTTAATTCCATGTCCAACGTAGCATAAATCCTCAAAGGGTCACACAAATAGAGCTTTAACCATACAGTGCATTATTTATTTATTCGCAACAGTTCGTATTGCGAAAATATGATGAGTTGATTAATTAATTATGTACCGTTATAATTAATTAAGTCAAATGGATCATATGGAAATAAATTAATGCATAAGATAATCCTAAAATAATTATTAATTAGTTAATAATTATTTTAGCTCAACAAGATTTAATATAAATAGCTATATTAAATATTTGGGCCGAAATTTGTATATTAAATTGGTAGCCCAATTGAAGAGCATTTGGAGGAGTCTCTAATTAAATGAATTAGAGATAGATTAAATAGGTTGAGAGGCCCCAAAAAGCCCATGAAGGAGGCCGGCCTTGGTGGTAGGTAGAGTGGCATTTTATGTAAATAGTGAGTTGGTGGTAGGTAGGGTTTGTGCACTATATATAGAGATGTATAGATGCAAAAACCAACCTTCCTTCTTCCTCCCACATAGCCGCCACTCCTCTCCTCTCTAGGCCGGCGCCTCCCTCCCCTATTCTCACCACCATTTGCTCATGTGTTGAGCTTAGATTCTCCACTAAATAAAAGAGTTATTTAAGAAGAAAGGAGAATACCATTGGATTAGCTACGCTCTTTCGAATCGCTAGCACGAATCGATTAGAGCATGGTTAACCTCTTGGTGGACTCGAGGCCGCCGCGATTTGGAGACGAAGGAGAAGCACGCCATCGATTCCCATGCCTTGGTCGAGCCCCGCGGATGCGATTTCGCGGGAGGTATCGATTTCTCCTCTTTCTCTTTGTGTCTATTGCTTAAAGTACTAGATCTCGTGTTGCTTGTGTTTTAATTGGATTAATTAATAGTAATTAGTCACAAAATTAAAATTGGGCGATTTCCTAACAGAGGGATCTAGTGAGAATAAGGAGGAGGAGAAGAATAAGGAGGTTAAGGAAGAGGAGAAGAATTAGGATTGAATTGTCTTAGGAATTAATAAAGTTATATCTATGTTATTTTGTGTGAACTTTATCTATGTAATTTGAAGTTTATGTTATTGTGTATGAATTCATGTTTGAATATTATTGTGTTTTAATTATTTGAATTTTAAATTTATGTATGTTTTAATTATTTGAATTTTAAACTTATCTATTATTAATTATTTGAATTTTAAATTTATCTATGTTTTATTGTGTATGAATTGATTATGTATCCATGTTTGAATATATTAATTATTGCGTCAAACATTAATATATATTATATATGGTGTTGTCCTTGTTATTAATATCGAGAAGTGCACCGTTCACTTTGTTGATTCTTTGGAACGCAAGAATCCAAAGTTATATATTAAGCCATTCATATCTTCGTAAGTTTCCATTTCTGAATTAAATCAAAGCATGATGAGATTTTCAAATTAAAAAATATTAGATTTTGTTGTTTTAAATGATATTGCATGCAGGGTATACAAGCGGTATTTAGTGAAAACCGGAAGATATATCCAAAAGAGCAGAACATGATTTGATTTGTACCGAATTAAGGTACGAAACTTATCAATTTAAGATATTATTTGTTTGTGAAATTGAAATTAACTAAAAAAGCTTGTGTTTCTTTTGTTGGAATCTTAATTAGGGACCGATACAAAGGGGTGGCACAGAGTGTGGATATTTCACAATGCTCAACATGAGGGCAATATTAACTAGTTGGACTACGGTCGGAGAATTCCCCGAGGTTATTTTAAGCTGATTTATTGTTATAGGATTTCATATTTTTATTGGTTTAGGGTTTAGGGTTTAGAAAATTATTTGACTTCAATTGTTAATGATCAAATGCAGTATATCGAGCCGGTTGGACAACCATATAAAAACGAAGACGTTGATGCAATCGTCTCGGAGGTTATGGACTTCATGTATGGAGTATTATTTTAGGAAAATTTTCATTTAACTTGGTGTTAACTCTATGTATAGTTACTTTGTTAATTTTTGCTATATATTGATATATGTTTGTGCTTGGTATATATATGTGAGATCTGATATATGCATGATATATGTTTGTATGATGTAAATTGGGTACCAATTTGATACCAATTGGGCTAGCCAATAAAACAGGCGAAATCCAAAAAAAAAGTAAGGTCTTTTGTAATGGTTATTAAGAGAGACCGAAGTCATGAATAATCAGACACAATTTCAAGTGAAAGGTAAGATCCTATCTGATACAATGTAAATTGAACAGATCATTTCAAATAATATTTTAAATTTTGAACATGATGTTAAGACAAGTTAAACTTAAAAATATATAAACATATTTCTCATCTTTTACGTTACATTATTTTATACATTTGTAATTTTAGTTTATTTTAATTCATAAATACATCAACAAATTTTTTTTTACTTTTTATGTTATTATAATATAATCGTTCTTAAATCCAAATTAAAGATGAAAAAATTTAAAAAATATTATATATAATGAAAAATAAATGTGTAAAATTATGTTTAAATAATTTATAGCATTTTTATTATCTTTTACAAATAAAAATTATTCATTTTAAATGTAGTTTTAATAAATATTTAAAGAAATATATTGTCTGTCCGTCGGCCCTTCAAGCCCTTCAGGCCCTTCAAGCCTGGCCTCTCGAAACCCGGAGGGCCTAAAAGGGTCAGGGTCGATCTTCATATTTAAGCCCTTCTAAGTCCGACCCTTCAAAAAGCCTCTCTATGTTCGGCCCGGCCCGGCCCTTGAGTAGGCCCTTTTAGACCCGGCCTCCCGGGAGCCCGACCCGGCCCTGGAAGGTGTTCGCTAACTGTTGCAATATATCTGCCTTCACCAGACTTGAGCTCAGTTATTTTACCTCTTAAAACAGTCACCAGCTGAACAGAACTTATACTTTTAACATGGAATAACATGGTTTTTTTTATTTATATACCTCCTAAATAGAAATTGGTACTGTTCTACCTCTTTTATGCTGTCCTTTTTATGTGCATTGACTGCATAACATGCACAACCCTGTTGCCTTATATGTTTTATCCGTTCCTGCATTTACTGTTGTTTATAATGATTTGAATATTTTGCATTTTTTAAAAACACAGTTTGAAGAAAATGTTGTAAAACAATTCCCTTAATAATAGACTAGCTATTATGTGTAACTAGTACACATCTTCACATCACAAAAGCCCAAAAATTAATAGAAGGTATATGATTAAACAATTCTTAACAAGGAAACAACTAGCACCTAAAGCCCTCAAAAGTTCTCATTTTTTGAGACACATAAGTTTAATGTCACCATTTTACCATGATCCAAACCATATAAAGGCCCATAGGCAATGTGACCTCTCGTAAACCACTTTCTCAGCTTCCAAAGAAGGAATGGTGATTTCTACGTTCCCAAGAGTGAAATGGAAAAAATAATTCTCTGCTTCTAGACAATTAGAGAACTGAAAGGTCTGTTGCATGCACCCGTACATGGATCCTAATTATTTTTTAGTGCAAAAAAGTAATTTTCATGTATATACATAGAAGGCTTTACTAACATGTATGTATATGATTGGTAATGACGAAAGGACCTTGTACATTGTCCTACTCTTGCAAAAAAACATGGAAAAAGTGATAGATTTGGAGGCAGAAGATTTTCTTACAAATGTGATAAAACAGGAAAAATTAAAGAAGAGCAAGTAGATCACAAAGATGAAAAGGAGAACAGGGAAGAAGATGATTGCTACGAGATTGATCATGTAGAATTTATGGAAAGCTGTCTATTGAGCAGAACACTGACACAAGTACAAAGAGCTGAAGAACTTAACTCCTACACTGCTATAAATATCGTACACCAGGTCTAAATACAAATTAGCTTGTAATTAGGTAGATGATACATTGTAATTAGACAATAGGGAGAGGTTACGCTGTCTATATATACTTGTATTCCTTCTGTATCAGATATACAATACATACAATTCATTACAATTCATCTGTTCTCTCTCTGTGTGCTTTACCAGTACATGGTTTCTTCATCAAAGATTCTCAAGATCTTTCATGGCATCAGAGCCAAACACGATGTTCCCAACTCCACCTCTCTCCGGCGAGTCAGCTCCGCCTCTTTCTGGTGGGACCACTACTTCCAGCTTCTCAATTCCGCATCACCCACCTTCCTTTCTTGGTTCAATTCCGGCCAGCAGCACTCAATTCCTTGGTTCAATTTCGGCCAGCAGCAATCCATTTCTTGGTTCAGTTCCGGCCAATACCTCTCCTTTTCTTGGTTCATTTCCGGCCAGCACCAATCCTTTTCTTAATTCAAACACGACCAATGCTCTTCGTGCTTCTTTTTCACCAAACAGCACACCACCTTTTGGTTCTTTTCCGGCCAATACCTCTTTTTTCGCTGGCTCCTTTCCTCACCAACTTCCGCCTATCTCATCTCTTTCACAACCAGCCCCCACCAATTTCAACTCATCCTCTCACATTACACCTCTAACTATCCCTACTCCAATCAAGCTAAATCAAGATAATTTCTTGACATGGCAAGCTCAAATGCTGCCACTCATAAATGGATATAACCTCTCTCATTTTCTAAACTCTCCACCACCTAATCCAACAATACAGAATGCCTCAGGTCAACTGCAAATGAACCCAGAATACCTCCCGTGGTCGCGACAAGATCAATTACTTTTGGGCTGGTTGCGTTCATCTTTAACAGAGAGTGTTCAAGCCCAATTGGTGTCTTGCACATCTGCAGCCGATCTGTGGCATCATCTTCAGAAGTCTTTTTCCTCCTCTTCTCGTGCTAGACTAATTGATTTGAAGAGACAGCTACAATCAGCCACCAAAGGTGCTTCTTCTTGCACTGAATACATTCAGAAGATTCGTCGCATTTCTGATGAGCTTGCTTTTGTGGGTGCTCCATTGTCTGACGACGACATTACACTAGCCGTTCTCAATGGACTCGGTTCTGAGTTCAATGCATTTGTTGCAGCCATTACAGCCACAAATCGCTTGGAGCCCCTCTCATTCTCGGATCTTCAAGGTCTTCTGTTGAGTCATGAGGCGTTGCTTCAGGGTCAGCTTGCGCCAGCCATGGCTAACCCTTCCCTTCCCTCAGCATTTTACGCTGGTTCCTTTAGACCTCCAAATCCTCAGAAGACTAAGCCCAAATTCTCCTTTCCTCCGAAGCCCAATAATACACCTAGGCCGAATTACACTCCAAGGCCTAACAATTCCAACTCAGGTTCCTCATCTACTGCGCCTAGACCACAGAAACAATCTGGTTCGTTTTCTACAGCTGGTAGCTCCAAGGATTTGTGTCAAATTTGCAAAAAACCAGGTCATAGTGCGAAACTGTGTCGCTATCGCTATGTTGAAGACCCGATGCATCAACAACATTCGGCCTCCTATCAAGCTTATGTGGCTCAACCTTCCAATGCCACGACTCCAACCGAATGGGTTCTAGATTCCGGCGCTTCTCACCATGTTACCAACGACCTTAATAATCTCTCTTCCTTCTTTCAATACCATGGGCATGACAATTTGCAAATTGGTGATGGATCGGGTTTGCATATTGAGAACATGGGTATGGTTTCTCTTGTTATTTATAATACTTGTCTTGTGCTTCGTGATACTCTTCATGTTTCAAATTTCTCACGAAATCTTATTAGCCTTTCTAAACTACTTTTGGACAATTCTTTTCTAACTATTTTCTTTACAAACTCCTCTTGTTTTTTAAAGGACATCCACACCAACAAATTGATTCTTGAGGTTCCTTCCACAAATGGCCTTTATCTACTTCAACCATTCATTTGTTCTTCTACCTCCCCTCATGCCTTTTTTGGGGTTAGAGCTTCCGCCTCTACATGGCATTCTCGTCTAGGCCATCCTTCCAAAGATATTACTCTTCAAGTTGTGAAGGACTTTGATCTACCTTGTACCTCCAATAGTTTTAATTTGTGTCACAATTGTTGTATGGCTAAATCTCATAGATTACCCTTTTCTTCTTCTTATTCTTCTTCTATTTCTCCTCTTGAGTTGGTACATTCGGATGTTTGGGGTCCTTCCCCCGTAACTTCTCATAATGGATATAGATATTATGTTGTATTTGTGGATGATTTTTCTAAATTTTCTTGGATTTTTTTTATGGCTAATAAGAGTGATGTTCTTTCTATTTTTTCTCTTTTTAAAGCACAAGTGGAAAATTTACTTGGTACCAAAATTAAAACCTTGAGGACCGATGGTGGGACCGAATATAAACCAATTGTTACCAAATTTCCTCATATTTGTCACCAAACTACGTGCCCTTATACACCCCAACAAAATGGTGTTGCCGAGCGTAAACATAGACATATTGTTGAATTGTCCATTGCTATTATGACTACTGCTTCCTTGCCCAATATTTATTGGGACGAGATTTTTTCAAGTGTTATTTTTCTTATTAATAGGTTACCTTCCGTCAAGTCGTCTATACCTTATACCACTCTCTTTAGTAAACCACCCGATTATACTCGGCTTCGTAAAATTGGTTGTTTGTGTTTTCCTTTTACTAGACCTTATTCCAAACACAAACTTGAACCTCGTGCCTTACCTTGCATTTTTCTTGGTTATTCTATCTCCCAAAAAGGTTATAGATGCCTTCATTTACCAACAAATAGAATTTATATTTCACGTCATGTTGTTTTTGATGAGAATTGTTTTCCTCTTGATCCCAAAAACAGTAGCCTTTCGGCTTCTAATTCACCAGTCCAATACAATCCTGACAATACCTCTGTTATGCACTTTATCTCCCCTATTAATTCGGTTCAAGTTAATACAACCCCTGGTATACCAACCAATGATCTTGTCCATATTAATTCTTTACCTCTTAACTCCACTGCACTTGAGCCATGTTCTGCAAGTCATGTACCTGCTTCACCTCTTACTACTCCTGGCCCCATTCCTGATGTTTCGCCACCCAATCCCCAAAATACTCCTGTTGCTTCTTCGACACATCATGTGCCAACCACATCCGCTCCACTTGAGACACGAGTCTATGCTCGTAGGAAACATGCTTCTGTTGCTGCCCAGATTCCCAATAAGGCGCCTGACCGTGCACCTCCTTCCTCTGACCGTGTGCAAGCTTCTGTTCCTTACAGAGAGCCTCCAATCATTTCTGACACGGCAAACCTCACTACAGCAGATCATCTTGCGTCTCATAACTCTCATTCAACTCACCCAATGGTTACAAGCACACGGGACCACACTCGCAAACCTCGTCACTTCCCCAACCATATTGCTCTTCTCACTACTCTCGAGCATGAACCGACAACTTTTGCAAAAGCATCACCTCATCCAGAGTGGCAGCTAGCAATGCGTGCCGAGATTGATGCACTTGCACTCAATAACACATGGACCCTTGTGCCACCTCCACAAAACCAACGCATCATAGGTTGTAAGTGGGTTTACAAGATCAAGCGACGCGCCGATGGTTCCATTGATCGGTACAAAGCACGCCTAGTAGCCAAGGGATTTCATCAACAAGAAGGTGTTGATTACTTCGACACTTTTAGTCCCGTTGTTCGTCCTACTACAATCCGTGTTGTTCTTGCTCTAGCCGTGGCTAATCGTTGGCCGATTCGTCAACTTGATGTCCACAACGCCTTTCTACATGGTGACCTAACCGAGCAAGTCTTCATGACTCAACCACCCGGTTTTGTTGATGACTCAAAACCGAATCATGTTTGTCTTCTTTCAAAGTCGCTCTATGGCCTAAAGCAATCACCTAGAGCTTGGTTCCAAAAGCTTAGCTCTACCCTACTTCGAATTGGGTTTCATGAGTCCCAATATGATCCCTCACTCTTCATCTCTCATCACAATAACAATATCACCATCATTCTAGTCTATGTCGATGACATCTTAATCACCGGTGACAGCCCATCTCTCATCTCTTCCTACGTTAATCATCTTCACTGCACTTTTTCCTTAAAAGATCTCGGGCCACTTCATTTTTTCCTGGGCATTGAAGTGAATACTATGGCTAACGGCATCCATCTGTCTCAGGCCAAGTACATATGTGATATTCTCAACAAAGCTGGCATGCTAAATGCTAAACATGCTCCTACCCCTATGTCAACAGAACCTCCTCTATCCAAATCCGACAGTCCCTTATTTGACAACCCTCATCTTTATCGAAGTATAGTCGGGGCATTACAATATTCGACCCTCACACGTCCCGATATCTCATTTGTCGTAAATAGAGTATCTCAATTCATGCAAGCACCTACCACTAACCATTGGGCAGCGGTCAAGAGAATTCTTCGATACTTATGTGGCACAATTCATCATGGTCTTCATTTTTCCTCTAATTCCCAACTACGTCTTGATGCGTATTGTGATGCCGATTGGGCTGGGTGTCCCGATGACCGTCGCTCAACGACTGGGTTTTGCATTTTCCTGGGCGGGAATCTCGTCTCTTGGAGTGCCAAGAAGCAACCAACCGTTTCTCGCTCAAGTACCGAAGCCGAATATCGAAGTCTTGCCATGACGTGTGCCGAATTGTTGTGGCTTCGTTATCTCCTTCAAGAATTACATGTCATCATCCAAGAACCACCTTTCCTTTGGTGCGATAATATCGGGGCCACCTTCCTTGCTTCGAATCCTATGTTTCATGCTAGGACGAAGCACATAGAAATAGATTATCACTTTGTTCGTGAGAAGATTGTTGACAACGAGCTTCAAGTCAAATTTCTCAATTCTATTGATCAATTGGCCGATGTTCTCACTAAGCCGTTGGCTACTGCTCGTTTTCTTTCCATGCGGTTCAAGCTCAAAGTTCTGCCCAGCCCTTTGGCTTGCGGGGGGGGGGGGGGGGGGGGGGGGGGTATTGAGCAGAACACTGACACAAGTACAAAGAGCTGAAGAACTTAACTCCTACACTGCTATAAATATCGTACACCAGGTCTAAATACAAATTAGCTTGTAATTAGGTAGATGATACATTGTAATTAGACAATAGGGAGAGGTTACGCTGTCTATATATACTTGTATTCCTTCTGTATCAGATATACAATACATACAATTCATTACAATTCATCTGTGCTCTCTCTGTGTGATTTACCAGTACATGGTTTCTTCATCAAAGATTCTCAAGATCTTTCACTGTCCGGTAATACACTAATACCTCCAGTGATGCTGATGAAAATGAAGAGGTGGTTGTGCTTGGTACCAAGGGGCTGGTATGGTTTCTGTCTGTCTGTCTGTCGTTCTGAGATATATCAGTAAGTAAATTTTCCTGCAAGAGTAGGACAATGTACCCTTTGGTGCTAACAATTCTTTTAGAATGGTGATAATTCCTTCCATATATATACATGATAATTCCTTTTTTTTTTTTTTTTGCACTAACAATTACTTAGGATCCATGTACAGGTGCATGCAACAGACCTTTCAGTTCTTTAGTTGTCTAGAAGCGGAGAATTATTTTTTCCATTTAACCATTGGGAACTTAAAAGTCACCATTCCTTCTTTGGAAGCTGAGAAAGTCGTTTACAATGGCAGTGCGCTCCTCATTATTATTCCAAATTGACTCTTCATAAAATGACATTGATCTTATTTAACTAAAAAAAATCAAACCAAATTGGAGAATCCCTTAGAAATGTGGGTGTCGCACTTGACCCTTAATTTTACCGAAACATAATGGTTTTGACCCGACCACAGCAAGTTTACACTGGCCTTAAAAGTGCGTTTTTTAGACCAGCTAGAGATAAGGCCATGACCAACTCTGTCCTAATTTAAATATTTTTATTTCAACTTAGTCTTTTTTTTTAAAGTTACTAACAAAAAAAAAAGCACAAGGTCTCAGATAAAGAGCTGATGTTTCCTTTTGAATTTTAATGAAACATACATAGAGCAGTCAAGAACAAAAGTACAATCTAGATGGAAATCCACAGCCAAAAAGTGGCAACTCATCCAACCCGTTCCGACATCGCCAAAGTTGAATGACAACAGAAATTGAGAGCACGCTGCGCAGACAACATGAGCTCCTTTCTAAGCTTTCTTGACCTCCGACCCCGAGCAGTCGATTTCAACATCTGACAACCACGTTAGACGTGTCATGAACCAATTGGCAGAGGACGGAAGCTTACACGCTGAGCTAGCGGGACGTCAACGGCAAGTTAGGCCAATTATTTGCCTACCAACATGGATAAAACAAAAAGGAAAATACAGGGCTCATACCTGTCTCCGGACACGACCCCACCAAACAACACTTCTTGTTTTCAAAAAAAAAAAAAACAAACAGCACTTGTGAGCTTAACTACTGTTATTGCCTGACATATGGATTTCTGCGGCCGCGAAGTAAATTTGTAATGTAAAATTAGTTGTACAATTGACTTGAATTGAAAAGGTAGCACAATAAATTAAGGTCTAAAAATGTTACCCAATCATAGTAACTATAAGAAAATGTACGAGCACTTTCTAAAATTGAAAAAATAAATTAATTAGGGTCTGAAAATAAAGCAAGAATAAAAATTCAGTTTTCTTAAGTTTCGTTGCAAATAATATAAAGTCTGAAAAGGTTGCAAAATAAACATTTAATTGAAACAATGTTACTAATTATTACAAGTATAAGAAAATGCACTAGCACTTTCTAAAATAAAAAATAATATAAGGTCTGAAAATAAAGAGAGAATAAAATTTCAGTTTTCTTAAGTTTCATAGCTGAAAGTTGGGAAGTTGTAATTTTTAGCAAATTTTCAGACTTCCAATTTTCTTTCTGTCCATGATAACTTTATAGGTCCACCAAACATACATATGTACAGTTGGGACAAGGATACATTCGTGCTGTAACCACAAGACTTCAACAACTCTTCTCTCTGACTACTGACACGTGGCAGCAAATCAGACTTGATTTCTGCGAATTTGAGTTGATACAATCACTAGACCAAAATTTGGACTATTGTTACAAAGTCGCATTCCAACATATCTTCGTCTTTAGCTACTGCAACAATCTGTATTGCATGCCTCTAGTCTCTAGTCAGTAACCAGGTTTATCTATTGTTTTTTTTCCTCTCACTTAAGCAGAGTTAACTACGCTCAATTCTTGTCAGAATAGATTGAGAAACAGAGAACTACAAAATGCACAACTCTCTAGATGATATTATGTTGTTCCAACAACAGCAAGTAATAACTTCACCAAAATAATAACAAAAAGAAGTTTGTAACAGATCATATTCCATGTATGCCATGTATCGTTCCAAGCAAAACAAGAAAATCAGCATAGCATTTCAATTGTTTGCTGCAAATTACAAGGATCCAATGTCAAAGTTTCCGACAAAGCTGGGAAATGAACAACTTCAATCCAACCTACTACCCAACAGGTGTCTAAACAAAAATGAAGAGCTTCCTTTTCAACTCCAGCTCAGATTCATTTTCCTGAAAGACAGTACAAAAAGAAGTACAGAAATGAATAATCAGAACTACTAAGTTATTATTTCAAATAATGTAAAACAAATTCAAAAGATGTGAAAGCTGGGAAATGCTTGATCAGTAGCTCTCAATAAATATAGAGTTTAAATAAGTTCTATACCAATGAGCTCTCAATTCAATATAATGACTACCGCATCCTCTTTCTTGTCCTATTCCTGTTCCTGTTTAACAGAAATTACAAATGTCTTTTTTATCACATGCCACACACTAGTTATTTAGAACTGGTAAGCTTAAAAATAAATTTCAGTCTCATACTTACATCGAGTTTGCTGTTAAGGATATCAAGATCCTTAAGCCAGAGAGACTTAGGAGAGGCCTTTGTCAATTCTTCAACCTTTACCATTAGCTTTTCCTTCTCAGAAATTAATTTCTGTACCTTCTCGTAAGTGTATGTACCAATTAGGAGAGGCAGAAGATACCCATAATCACCTATATCAACCAAATCTTCTTTATATGGGGTCCCTGCAATTGACTCATTTTTCTTTCTTGGAAAAGGGGTGAAACCCTTTTGTCTCAACTCCAATACAAGATCACTCATTTTTTTGTTGCTCAATTGTATTTCTTCTTGTAGGACCCCACGTATGAAATTAATCATGTTTGCTAGCTTCAGCTGGTCCAGCTCTAGGCTGTGTAACAATGCTCTCTGCATTTAATATGTAATAACCAAACAACATTTAAAAGAAATTTCTTGAACAATACTTAATATAAAGACTTCTTTTTTTTTTTTTGAGGGTCAGGTGACAATCAATAATATAAGAAATTTGGAAAACTATGATTACAACTAAGTATGAAAATATTAGGAATGTAAAAGTAAGGCATAGTAATGAAGCGGTAATTTGAATGGTTACTTTTTCCAAAAAAAAAAAAAAGTACGGATTTCACCAACAAGCCAACCTTCCGTTTTGCATAGAAGTCGAGTCTCATATGGAAGAATTCTTCAAGAACTGATAACAAAAACAACAATGAAGTAAGAACTTAAAATAGACAAAAACACAAAAGAAAAATTACAATTGGGAGAAAGAATAATTTGATCTTACTTTGCTCTGGGGTATCATACTTCTTAATGACACCCTTGGAATCAAAAAGGTGCATGTTGGCCGTGCTAAACATGGCGGTTAGCTTGAATTTCTTCTCCAATCCTTCTTGGATTGCAATATTCATGTTTTCTTCAGTTAAAGCAACCTCAAAGTGAACGGTCACATCATCACTATGTTCTTGATAATCCTGTTTATTGATGAAAAATACATTTGATATGAAAAAATTCTCATTGTTATGAAAATCTGTTACTTGTTTCATCTAATTTTACTCTGTGCTGTGAGCATAAAGGCAAAAAGAAAATTAGGCATTGGCTTGACCAGAGGTATACATCGTGAGTTTGTGATGAAAATCAATTATTTGTTTCATCTAATTTTACTTGCCTAAGAAAATTATTCATTCATTTTACTTGTTTCTCCTTGCTTGTTTTATCAATGGATGAGAAGTATCAAGTTGTCACAAATGAAATTATTGCACTGATATAGGCTTGTTTAATTTGCTGGTACAGTTTGCACAAATAAGGTTCAGGTTTGCAAAGAGAGATGCTGTTGCTGTAGATGTTGGCAAATTAAGCAAAAAAGAATGGGACTTTCTACTTCGATGTGAATCAGGAACTATATCTATATATTGCACCTTGTATGTGTAATTTTGATGTCTGCTTTATATGCACAGTGTGCTTTATATATGTACTATAATGGTATGTATTTTTTATGTACTGAGATATGTTGGAGAACTTGGAAAACATTTCCAGTTGCCTTTGGACGGTAATTAAGTCTTACAGTGATTAGTGAAAATTTAGCAAAGACCCTTTTTTATGTGCTTTTGATGGTGAAGGGACCATAAAAATAGATGTGTGTATGTGTATATTTAGACCTCAAATCAATGTGCTGGGGCTAATTAACATTACGTTAATTATCATTGTATAGTTCAGGTTACAATCACCGTTTTTATTGCTGTTTTATCACCGAAAAAACGTCGCACCGTTAAATTAACACCGAACTGTCAAACCGAAAAACCATAATTTAAAAGCTTGATCTTAATTTTACCTTGATAAATGGCTCCTTAATATTGTCATTCCTAGTCATGAGGTGCTCCAGAAATTCTTTGTAGTCTTGAGTCCATCTCCCAATTGGCAGCTCTGTAATTTTCAAACTTGTACTATCAACTTGCTCCAAGACACCAGTGATGGTATATGTTGCAAAAGCTCCCTTAGTTGCTGACTTTTGTATGGAACCCTGATAATATTCTTGACATTAGTATCTACTAAACCCAAATTAATGCATTCTTCAAATTTTTAGAAATAGAAATTATCTCATGCAACCTTAAACCCCCTGTACCATGGATCCATGGGTTCCATGGGCTCATCATTTAATAGCCGTTTCACATTTGCAATTATGTCCCTAGGGTTGTACTTCGGCACAAAAGTGCTCCATCCTGTCCCAATTCCTTCGCTTCCATTGACCAGCACCATTGGTATTATTGGCATATACCTAACAATATGAACAATTAAAAATGCTGACACAAGTTAATCAGATACAAAACAAAGTTCAAATGGAAGAAAAGCAATATAGATTCATACCAAACAGGTTCAATTGACTGGTCATCTTCAGTCTGGTATTCAAGGAGAGAATCATCATCCTTCGGAAACAAGAACCGTGCTAAAGGCGAAAGGCAAGTGTATATATACCTTGCACTTGCATGGTCTTTTCCGCCCTGCACATAATAGAAACCAAGTAAGATAAGAAATCATCCGGTCAAACAGAAATTACTATTGTGATGTAATAATTTTTCAACAGCATACCATGTGTCTGGTACCGAATTGACCATTAGGTTGCAAAAGGTTAATGTTGTTGCTTCCAACAAAATCTTGAGCCATACCAATGATGCTACTAGTGAGATACTCTAATCCACGATGGTATGCTGAATGCTCATATACATGTCCAGAAAATTCTGCCACCTACTCGACAGCACATGAAAAGGTTATTTTATATAGAAATAATTTCTTTTCTTTTATGTTCCAAAAAATCAAAATTAAAGAGCAACTTGCCTTAGCTTCCTTTACAAAGTCTCTCTTGAAAGAGCAAAATAAGATCTTTCTCTGGCCTGGCTTGAGACCATCAACAATTGATGGTATTGACCTTTTTAAATCAGCCATATAAGAAAGAATCAACTCCTTGTTGACAAAATCACTATATCTGATACATTTGTCCCTCTGGTCAAGATAGGCGCCAGGCTACAAAACAGTTCACAAGCAAATTTTATTCGTAACCCAAAAATAGTTCAATTTTAGTAGAGTTTAACAGATAAGCAGGTACCACAGATTGCTGAAGCCAATTCTTTCTAGCCTCTATTCTTTTCTTGCTGAAAGCTACCTCAATAGCATCTCCATCACTTTCATCAACCCAAACAAAGCTCCTTTTGTGCTTCTCAATGTCAGCAAAGTATTCCTTTCCTTCTTTTCCTGTGCTGGTCCCCAAACCCTATCAACCAAAAAAACACAAAAAAAAATTAAGTGGAGACTACAACATGTAGGATGAAGAACTAGATGAGGTTTTCTGTCAACTAGAGGCTTTCAAGTATAGACTACGACACCTCTTCTGATTATTTTGAAGGATGAATAATTACTTGAGGTAACATACCTTATAAAATTTAATAATCCACACATTGGCATTTCCACCAAGGTTTTCTTTCCATGCTTCATATTCTGGCATGGAGTAGAACGAAAGCACATCTTTGTTCTTGCTATGTGTTGCCTGCGAATAACGACTTCAATTGTAACAAAACTTCTTTTAGAGATTAAATTTTAGTGAATATAAAATGTTCAGTTCAGAATTAGGTATACCTTCACAATGGGTGTGATAAACTCAACCATGAAAGAGGGGATTTTCAGCAAAGATGGCCACAAAGCATGGATGAAGTTAATCACCAACCCTTTGATATGAGAACCATCTAGGTCCTGAAAATTGGAAGTTAAAAGTAGATTCCTGTTGTTGTAAATGAAATAAAACCAAGCTATGATTGAAACCATTATTTTAATTAGCATAAAACCTTTTATCTCAAATTGTACCCATACCAGATCAGAAATAATCATCAGTTGACCATAACGGAGACCTTTTGTGTTTTCATATTTTTTGCCGTGTTGCAAACCAAGAATCTGTATTATGCTCTGCATCTCAAAATTCTCCATTATCTGCTTCAAACTTGCATCTCTCGCATTCAAAAGCTTGCCTCTTAGTGGAAAGAGACCGTAAAATTTCCTCCCCACCACCGAAATACCAGCCATCTACATATTAGATAATTTTTTTTAGTTCTTTTCCTCTCTTTGTTGTATTAGGCGTTTTCTTTTTTGTCAATTGTCAATTTGTGCTTATTGTTATTTAAATGCCATATATATATAATTTACTGATGTACAATGAGTACTACAACAAGTAAAGTAACTTACATACAATGAGTACTAAAACAAGTAAAGTAACTTACAGCAAGAGCCTTTGCAGAGTCACCTTGAGTCAAAATCAACGTGCATTTCTCCGAGTTCCTTCCACCTGCTTCATTTGCATCTTCAAATTTTGGAATACCAGTGATTCTTTGTCTCGTAACATCATCTCCTTCATCCAGCTCATTGATTTGACTATTCATTATTCCTGACTAGGAAGAAAGAAGGATAACCTTAAGTGAGGAAAGTATTTGAGAGCTGTGATTAGGGAATCTTGGTGTGTGAATCAAAGTCAGGTTTTTCAATAGAAAATTGGTTACCAAACCCTACATCAAAGTCAGGTTTTTCTAACTGTCGAGATTGATCGGACGAAAGTAACTACCTTGACCACCGATCAAGCTCAGGAGACCTAGGGTTTTTGTTTTCTCTCCGTCCCTTGTATTTCCTTCGTAACGAAGGGACTGCTTATGCTTCGTGTCTCTCTCTCTCTAGACAGGTTTCCCGTTTGGCTGTCGCTACGATTCATCGCATGATTGCGATCCAAAGGCCACGATTCGTATCGTGGTCATTAAGATACTAAATTCTATTACCCTTCTATTAAAAAAATTGAAAATAACCAAACCTTTAGCATTTAATGACGATCTTCTTAATATCTTAATAGAAAAAAATGTATCTTGTTCTCTTCACTGAAAAAATCAATATATGGTATCTGATTTAGGACAATCTTTCAACATTGTTAGCTAATTTTTCCTCTGTAATCGTTATCTTTCTCTTTTTACATAGGCGCGCGGTCATTATCGCCATCGCATAATTAGATAACATCTTTCTATATTATTATGTAAATAAATTGGGTGATTTAGATTTGTGCCACCATAAAAATTTAAAATTAGAGATATGTCATCACTAAATTAAAAATTATTTTTATGTCACTTCAAAACAATAGAAATTAGTTTTTATGTCATCAAACAATAGACATGATAAGTATGCCCTTTTAAATATGTCACTATAAAATAAAAAAATTAGAGATATGTCATCTCAAAGATAAAATTAATTTTATGCCATTATAAATCAATAACAATTAGTTTTATGCCACTAAAAAATAATAAAATTATTCTATAGCATTTATCCATTAAAATAGTGGCATAAATCTAGTTGGTCAATGACATAATTATAATTTCAAAATAAAAGGGGATTAAAATAACCCTCAAATTTAACGCGCAACCTCACAGCATCAAAATCAATCCTATAAAAAAGAATTCGCAAATGAGAAATTTAAATGATAATGAATACTTTAATGATTTTCATAATCTCTTACGCACGCTAACCATTCATGGAGGATTAGCATATTAATTTTATTGTTTACGTTGTTACTTTGAAAAGTTAAAACTAGCTTTTAATTTTATATTTTTATTCTCCTCCTTTATTTCATTGGTATTGTGTCGAGGATGCATTTTTCCGTCTGTCTATCATGTAACTTCATGGAGCATTATTTGCCATTCATAATCTCTCACGTAACTTCATAGCCATTTTCATATAGTTTGATAATACGATTTTATTTTTACCATCAAAGTCATTACACAGCGCCGTCTGTATTTTAAGGGTTTGTTTTTAACACTACGGGAAAAAGGACCTTCTGTAACGGCATTTCTGTAACGGTTTTTCAAATAACCGTTACACAATAGTGAGGCATAAGGCGGGAAAATTGGCGCCACAAATCTGTAACGGTTATTATTAAACAATCGTAGTAACATTTCCGTGATGGTGAGGAAAAAAAATGTATCAACCTTCTGTAACGGTTGTTGGATAATAATCGTTACAGATTTCTTATATTCTGTAACGGTTATTATCCAACAACCGTACAGAAAAGAAAAAATAAATATATAAATATCAACCATCTCCTGTAACGGTTAATAGTAAATAACCGTTACAGAAGGTTAACGTTTTTTTATTTTTTAATGATTTTGTAACGGTTATTTCCTAATAACCGTTACAGAAGGTTAACGAATTTTATTTATTTATTTTATGATTCTGTAACGGCCTTTTTTATTTTTTTATGATTCTGTAACGGTTATTTTTTAATAACCGTTACAGAAAAGTTCTGTATTTAGGTCTTCTTCCCCATTATCCCAACAAACTCACAGGTAGCGCCGCACTTAACTCTTTTCTGATCTTCTCATTTATTGCGATTTGTGGTGTCCACTTCACTCCAAAACAATAGCAAAAAAATTCTAAAAATTCTGAAAAAATAATAATTAGAAAGAGAATAAGAAGGAGAGCAGATTTAAGGTAAAAAAAATAAATGGGGTTTAAAAAAGAGATTACCTGAAATTTAAGATACCCTTATTCAAGTGTGCATGGATCGACAACGGTTACGGTGGAGTTAAAAAAGACAAGATGGGATTTATAACTGTTGACTTCAATAAAAGGGCTTATCGAGACGATCCCTTTATACTTGCAAATAAGTAAGCAATGCAAGTTTTTTACATTCAAGATCCGGCGGATAAGAAAAGACATGTTGTGCTTCAAGGTAAATGTTCATCTTATTTAAGTACAAATGTTCACCTTATTGAGTACAAATGTTCATCTTATTTATTACTTGCCACTTTCAGGAAAAAGACGTATTGTCGGTGTTGGTGATGTCGTAGATGAAGAAGCATACGACCACTTCGAGGAAATACCTCCTTTTTCTATCGGTGTCGACGATACATCACAGCCAGTATCGATCAGTTGTAGGCGTACAGATAACACCGAAGGCGTGTGGGTCGACACGCGAAGGAAAAAAAAGAAAGTAGCTACATAATCACATGTGAGTTAAAAAACTGTTATGTGCTAGTATAAATTATTCTTAACATAGATGTGCTAAATTGTTATGTTAATATTTTTATTTTTTGCAGGTCATTAATTGGTGAAATATTTTGTTAACAAGGAGCTAATTTATTTTTATTTTTGGTTAATTTTCTAAATTGTAATTTTATTTTCTTCGAAAAAATGTAAAACAAAATTAAATTCATGGGTAACCAACACAGAAATTAAATTCAGTCAAACACATAACATGCATGGGATAAACCAGCACCGAAAAGTTCAAAAAAAATTGAAATTAAACCAATCTGTAACGGTTATTAGCTAATAACCGTTACAGAAGAGGCTAATCTGTAACAGTTATTAGCTAATAACCGTTACATAAGGTTATATGTAAAAACGTTTGACCTTCTGTAACGGTTATTAGCTAATAACCGTTACAGATTAGCCTCTTCTGTAATGGTTATTAGCTAATAACCGTTACAGAAGGTTCAAACCCTTTATATTATTATCCCAGCCTGGCGTCTGTCCGTCACTTCTTTCCTTTCTCGATCTCGCCTCTTTCTTAAAACCATAGCTCTCGATAGAAGCACTCAGCTCTCGGCGCCTCTCTGACTCCCTCTCTGATCCTAGCCTCCCTCTCTGACTCCCTCTCGGCGGCCTTCTCTCGTAAAAGGTAATCCCTCTCCCCTTCTTCCCCCTCTCACTCCCTCGCTCTCTCTGAGTCCCTCTCATTCTCTGTCTCTCTCTGTTTGCTCTCGGTGCCTGACTCCCTCTCAGCTCTCGGTGCCTCTCTCTGACTCTCTCTGTTAGCTCCGACAGCCAGCCAGGTAATCTCTCTCCCTTTTCTTTCAAAATTTGAAATGTTTAAATTAGGGACTATTTTGTAAAATTTAAACTGTTTTAGGGACTATTTTGCATAAATTTGAACTGCTTTTGGGGGCTGTTTTGGGGCTGTGGTGCATAAAGCACAATTTTAGGGACTATTTTGCATAAATTTGAAATGCTTTTGGGGGCTGTTTTGGGGCTGTGGTACATAAAGCACAATTTTAGGGACTAATGTGCATAAAATTGGACTGTTGGGGCTGATATGGGGCTGTTTTGGGGCTGTGGTGCATAAAGCACAATTTTAAAGACTAATATGCACAAAATTTGAACTGTTTGGGGCTGTTTTGGGGCTGTGGTGCATAAAGCACAATTTTAAGGACTAATATGCACAAAATTTGAACTGTTTGGGGACTGATATGGGCCTGTTTTGGGGCTGTGGTGCATAAAACACAATTTGAAGGACTAATATGCATAAAATTGAACTGTTTGGGGGCAGATATGGGGCTGTTTTGGGGCTGTGATGCATAAAGCACAATTTTAAGGACTAATATGCAAAAATTTGAACTGTTTGGGGGCTGATATGCGGCTGTTTTGGGGCTCGACCCTTAGCTTTACTACGATAGATTAAATCAGGTAAAACGAGGTTATTTTGACTAGGTTTGCACCCGATCAGCAGCACAGAATGTGAATATTTCACAATGCTCGCCATAAAAAACGTATTATCTTATTGGATATGAATTCAGAAAATACCTCATGTAAGTAACTTATTCTTTTAACTAATAACATTTGATCAAACAATTAGATTTTAGAATTTCATGATCTAACTAATAATATTTTTGACTTGTTTATCATAATATGCAGACGATCGAACCGATTGGAGTACCATACAACAAAGAAATGATTGATGGTATCGTGACAGAAGTTATGGACTTCATGCAAGGAGTATTATTTTGATTAAAATGTGTTATTTGATGACTTGCCATGTTTGATGATACTTGTGATATATATAAATACTTTGTTTATTGTTTGTGTGATATGCATGATTATATATGTTTGATATATGTGTGCTTTGTGATATATATATATATAGAGGATTGCTAAAATGTTATGCATAGCACGGATGGCCTTCGTGCTATGGATTCGTTCTTGCATTTCATGCTTCAAACAACCGATCCAAACCGTTCATTATCTTCTACATATTGAAATGTCATTTGAAACCAAATTTTACATTTTTTCGAATTTTTTTACTATTTTTTTAAATTTTTTTAAAATACTTAATCTAATAAATTCTGGACCCTTCAATAACAGTGATTTTCAAAAATCTGAAAAAAATAGTAAAAAAATTCAAAAAAATGTAAAATTTGGTTTCTGATGACATTTCAATATGTAGAAGATAATGAACGGTTTGGATCGGTTGTTTGAAGCATGAATTGAAAGAACGAATCCGTAGCACGAAGGCCATCCGTGCTATGCATAGCATTTTAGCAATCCTCTATATATATATATATATATATATATATATGCTATGGTGCATCGCGATGTATTGAGGCTTTTGTACATTGTGATTATTATCTGTTAACCATTTTATAAATTGACAAATCTAACTAAACTAATCCAATCTATATATTGAAATCTCATTACAAACCAAATTTTATATTTTTTGAAATTTTTTTACTATTTTTTTCGAATTTTCTAAACCTTTCCTTTTTTGAAAACCAATTAATAATAAAGAAATTCTAAAAATGGCAGGTTTTAAAAAAATCGAAAAAAATTGTAAAAAAAATCTAAAAAATATAAAATTTGGTTTGTAATGAGATTTCAATATATAGATTGAATTTGTTTAGTTAGATTTTCAATTTGTAAAACTATCGACAAATATGGTCGCGATGTACAAAAGCCTTAATACATCGCGATGCACCATAGAATTTCTCTCTCTCTCTCTCTCTCTCTATATATATATATATATATATATATATATATATATTATGCATGTGTTAATGTAAATTGGGTACCAATTTGGTACCAATTCGGCTAGCAAATTGGGCTAGCCAATCAAACAGGCGAAACCCAAAAAAAAATTTTGTAACGGTTATTAAGGAATAACCGTTACAGAATATTATAATTTCATTTTTTTTAATTATAAACATTATCTGTAACGGTTATTACCTAATAACCATTACAGAAGCCAGTCTTCTGTAACGGTTATCAGGTATTAACCGTTACAGATATTCTCCAAATACTGTACATGTTCCGTCCACAATACCATAACGGTTATTAGGTAATAACTGTTACACATGTTCTCCAAAAAACTATACCAGATTTCCGTTGCATAATACCATAACGGTTATTAGATAATAACCGTTACAGAAGAGGGGGGCTACTGTAACGGTTATTGTCTAATAACCGTTATAGATCTGTAACGGATATTAGACATTCTGTAACGGGGGCTACAGTAACGTTTCATGTACCGTTACAGAAGCCAAAATTTCGCGTAGTGTAATGAGTGACAATTTGGTCATTAAAGAAAAATAATGACAAGTTTGGTAATGACATTTTTAGAATTTAGTATGTTTATAAAAAAAATAGTGGCATAAAACAAATTTTATCAATTCTATAATGGCATAAATTTAATTAGTAATAATTTAAGAATGGCATTTTTCAAATTGACAAAATTCATAGTACTTAAAACTAATTATCTCAAATAAAATTCATAAATAATGATCTGTCAAAATTAATTGGCTTTTCCGTTAGCTCGTCCTAATCGGCTGCATCAAAATTAAAAGTACACGTACGGTTAAACTGAATAATTAAGCACATGGACACAGTTAAGTACAATAATAAAAAAAGGTAAAAAACAAAAAAAAAAGTTTAATAATTGTCCAGCCCTTTTTGACGAATTTCCCCGTTTGAGAAGAAAAACAAAAAGAAGGATCGGATCAGATATCCCCTCGCAGGCCAAAGCTCCGACCACGGGCGTCTCCCATTAAAGAGATGCTTGCTCGTGCGGACTTATGTTCCTCCGAGAGTTGATTATTTGGTGTAGGTCCTTTCTTTCCGACGGGCGCAAGCCCCCCGCCGTTAATTACCCTGGTTACTCTCCTAGACACCTCTGGATCGGGAATATCAAAGAATATATTCTGCAGACTGTTAGAGAATTGTCAATAAAACAATTTGTGCCATGTATATGTATGTGGGCATTTTGTGAATGGTTATGCTTTGATGCTCGTCATTCGTTTTTATGATTTATTTTTCTGCATGATAGTTCTTCATTGGGGTTTGTATCATGTGTACAGTCGAAATGCTTCTTCTTTTGATGGGATTTCAGGCATGTTTTTTTTTTCATTGTTTTTGGGATTTTATTCTTTTTTATGTGGCTTCATTTATCATGATTTTATTAGATGGGTCTGGGTTGTCAGAATTCTTTTATCAGACAAGGCAGTGGGTGATTTAAGCTTTGGTTATTCAGTATCCTTGATCAGATGGGTTTTGAACCATCGGAGACTGTTTGTAGCAATCGGAACACAGCGTCATCGAGAGTGAGATCATGGGATCACTCGAACACTATGGAGTTTGGATCCGTCTGCAGATTTCGTCAGGTGGGTTTTGAGTCACCGGAGTTATTTTAGCAGTCAGGATAAAGTGCTATCTTCAGTGAGGTCGCGGGATCACCTAGATATCACAGAGATTTGGGTCCATCAGCAGATTCCGTCAGGTGGGCTTTGAGTCACCAGAACGATTTTTGTGACACCCTGTCGAATACTGTAACTAGACAACACACGACAGAGTGCCCGCCGCGAATGCATGTTGCACCCGCAAGGCTTACTAATACCTATTTCATAAATTAATGTTGATTAAATACAATTAATATACATGTCAGATATAAATTTAATAATTAATTACTCAATTATAAAATAAATCCTATAATGGTCTGGTTCATACGGGTTGCTAACACAGAATTCAATGGCCCGTTACTCATCTTCATGTCCAGCACTTGATCTGAAACCTGGAACCCACAACCAATTGTGAAAAACATGCAAAAAGTACGAAATGAGATAAATAAAATTTATCTCAGTACGGTATTCAGTTCCAGCCACTTGAGTTTTGATCATCATGCGTTGGAACTAAATACATGACTGAGCCAAGTAATTTTCAAATCAACATTTATTTCAAATTAGAAAAATAATTAAATATAAAATTTCGATCAAGAAATCTAATTATGAAATAAATTCAATGCTCTTCAAAATTATTCAAAATTCAAAGTATGACACCTGTAATTTCAAATCCTTGGAAAAGGAATTAATAGTATGCAACAACTAACATGTAAAAACATTCACATCTTGTTTCAAGCAGACATAGCAATGTCAAATCAATGCGATATGCAATTTAAGCTCGATAACCACTTTCATAACAATTCAAATTCCAAAGTATAATAAATGTTGACTCATTTGGTTAGACAAATATTTAGTATGCAAGTCTGGTTTCTTTTTCCATCATCCAATTCAAATATGTCGCGAAACACCTTCTATGACGGCTACCGACGACCAAACAGATATGCCATGAGTCACCTTCTATGAGGGCTGCCAATGGCCAGACAGATATTCAGATATGCCACGAGTCACCTTCTATGAGGGCTGCCAATGGCCAGACAGATATTCAGATATGCCACGAGTCACCTTCTATGAGGGCTGCCAATGGCCAGACATATATTCAGATTTCGCACCTCACTTTCTAACAGGGTTTTTAATGATTGATATCACAATTCAAACAATCAAAAATCTAGAGTGCAACAAATCAAAAACAATACCAAATCTAAAATATAAGCGCCTATTACACGATGTCAGGTAGGATGGGTAATGACTTTATCTCCAAACATTACGAGTGTCTATCTCAACCACACAAGGTGTACTTCACTCAATCAAATCACATTTTAATCAGATACCATTCAATATGCCACTGTACAATCATGCATCATTTACATATACACAAAATATTTTCATGAATGATAATCAAATTATGAATTCAAAATGCATAATACTAATATATTACATGTAAATAAAACTCAGGTGGAATCCGTACCTGTCATGCAAGCAAGAAAATAAGTCAAGCCAAACAATCCAAGCAACAAGCACACAAGCAGTTCCTTCGACCCTTACGATGTCTCGCTCGAGCCGAACATCCTCAATCTTGACACACGATTTTTTGGTCTCTAAGACAATCAAATTACAACCATAGATTATAACTTAAATGCAAAACTAAGGTTACATTCATTCAAAATAGTCCCTAAAACATAATGATATATATAATGTGGTCGGATTTGAGTTTGTACCCAACATTATTTATTTATACTAATTAACTAAGTTGTAAATCAGATCTCATGATTTTCAAGCATCACTATTTGTACCAATCGGATGGACTTAAATTAGTAAAGTTCCTATTGTATACAAAAATGTCAAGCAACTATTCTGGTCAAGTTAAAAAAACAAAAACAAAACTGGCTTGTTTGACTATGAATTAGTATAAGCTTTATAGGTTGCCAAAAACAATCAAGGCCCGTTGTACAACCATTTTAACAAATCTCAATTTTAAAAAAAAATTTGCAAAAATATAAGGGCTCCGTTTGGATGCGTTGAGAATAAGGTAGGAAGAAGGAAGAAGGGAAGAAATTTATTGGGAAGGGGTAATTTTATTGGGAAGTGTGTAACTTTTGTCAAGAGTTTGGATGGTTAGAAATAAATTTATTGGTAAAAAGTGGTTATTCCTTATTCCTTATTCCGGGAAGAAGCCATCCAAACGAAGCCAAGAGGACTACACAAAATATTTAATAGCTTGTAAATACTCAAGAAAAATCGGTCATCAATTAGATTAGCAAGAAAAGCCCAAGAAAAAGGAAAAGTTATTCAAGGAGCTTTTAGAAATACCTTGTATGTCTAAGAACTATGAGTTTTACTTGTGCATCCACTAAATTTGGTACCGACCTTCACTTCCACTTTGGTTTCCCTCTCAATTCACCCTATGTTTTGCACCACAAACTAGAAATTCTATTGGATTTGTATTTCCGTACATAGTTTTCACAATTTTTCTTCTTGATTACTCCCTCTCTTGACACCAGTTGTAAATGGTACGGGAATAGAAAAGAAGAATGTGGAATGGGGTGGGTGAAAAAGATCAAGGAGAACCGTACAAACAATGTGATGGTTAGGTGAATTTTTATATTTTTTTTGTAAACATAGTGCACCAATAAAATTTAGACATGGGAACGAAATGACTCATGGGTCCCATTTGTCATTGTCACATTTAATAGTATATTAAGACTTTGCAATTTGTGTATGTTTATACATGACATATAAGTTAATATCAAAGATATGTACGGTGCATGGCAAATAGGCCCCACTTGTCATCCCATCATTTAGGCTACGCAAAGTACATAGACAATCCAACTTGGAACAAAAATAAAAAAAATACATATATTTAAAGCCGACCAAATTTAGAACTTGATCTATTGCATTCTAAAATGCATTAATTTATTTTAATTTCTTGAAATAAATTAATCATCAAAAAAAATTTCTTGAAATAAATTCACTCAATTAGAATTTCAGTCGTGAATTATCAAGAATTCACTAAAAGAAAAATTCAAAAACAGTACAAATCCAATCACGTCAAAATTTCACAAGAAATTTATAAATAGCAAAAATTCCTAGTGTCACAATTTTAGCAGTCAAGATATTGTGCTATCTTCAGTGAGGTCACGGGATCACCTAGATATCACAGAGGTTTGGGTCCATCAGCAGATTTTGTCAGGTGGGCTTTGAGTCACCAGAACGATTTTAGTAGTCAGGATAGTGTGCTATCTTCAGTGAGGTCACGGGATCACCTAGATATCACAGAGATTTGGGTCCATCAGCAGATTCTGTCAGGTGGGCTTTGAGTCACCAGAACGATTTTAGCAGTCAGGATGATGTGCTATCTTCAGTGAGGTCGCGGGATCACCTAGATATCACAGAGATTTGGGTCCATCAGCAGATTCTGTTAGGTGGGCTTTGAGTCACCAGAACGATTTTAGCAGTCAGGATGATGTGCTATCTTCAGTGAGGTCGCGGGATCACCTAGATATCACAGAGGTTTGGGTCCATCAGCAGATTCTGTCAGGTGGGCTTTGAGTCACCAGAACGATTTTAGCAGTCAGGATGATGTGTCATCGGAAGTGAGGCCGCGGGATCACTCTGACACTAGAGGAGCTGTACGTCTGGGAGGGGATCATAGAGCCTTCAGAGTACAGTACCTTGATTTTTTTTATTTGGATTTGGACTTCAATTTCAATCATCGATGGGATTTGGATTGACTTGAACTTCATGCTTTCTTCTCCTTTTTTTTTTTGCTTTGATTCTGGTTCTGATATCAGGATTCCATATCTGTGGCCTAGCGGCTGGTTCCTGATGAGATCATGTGCATACTTTTCTTTTATTTTATTTTTTTGATAGCAATGGAGACTCCTCATCTGAGATCTAGTGGATTAGGTCCTGGAAGAGTCGCATTTGGTCTTGTTTTGGGATTAAGACTCCATTTCTGAGACCGAGCGGTTGGGTCTTGAAATGACTTTGGTTACGGTTTTCCTCCCCGATTTGTTGGAAATACATGCTCCATACTTCCTTTGATTATCAATGCCGGATGAGAATCTTCTGAAAAACACATCACCTTTGTCATGGATGAGTCTCAATTCCGCCGAATTCCTGAAACTAGACCATCTTTTAAACATTTTACATTAACGGGGTTTCTGACGCCCGTAACAGATTCATTTCTCTTGGGGCATGATAGAATTACTGAGTGAATATGTGTTCTTTTCATAGTCCTAAGTTCATAGAATTCTTCCTTTCGTTTCTCCGAGTTTTTGGTGATTCTTGGAGAAACTTTTATGGTGGCGATGTACTGATCAAATATAACTTTGGTGTTTCGGATGATTTGATTGGATTTGGAGGGTTTTTTGGCCTAGTATTTAGTAAAAATGGATTCTTCATATTTTTATGGATTTATAAAAATTTGATTTGGATTTTTCTGAGCCTTCTATGATTTTTGGTGAAGTTTTGAAGTTTTGACGGATTCTGATCGAGCCACGTCATCACTGCTGCTCATGCACACGGATGGATGTATATGATGTCATCAGGGACCCGCCACACATCAGGAGCCACAAAGAATCCAGCGACTTAGGGCGTCTGCTCACATTTTCTGTATGAGCGTGGCCTTGTCGGCCGTTACATAGACGGGTCTGATGGGGACCATCAGTCAGTATTTCATGAGGGTTACACCGAGTCCACTGGGGTCCTTTCTTTCTCCTTCATCTCGTTAGCTCCGACGAAGGATTTCAAAAAAAAATGCCAAGGATTTATCGGCTCCAAACAGAAGGAAGGAAGAATGGTTTCATGACCTTCGGGGAGGGAAGCGCCGAGTGAGATATCTCGTGGCCTCAAGATACAGTCTATCCTCTGCTATGCTTGGCCATGGTGAGTGGCATTACTGCCTTGAAAGTTGGAGGCAGTGCTTGGAAGCCTGGGGGAGCATCGGAGATTTTTTTTATTCTATTCCATTTCCCTCTTCCCGTTCGATTCAGTCGAGGACACAATAGATGCTCTGTCCTCTTCGTTGAACTCGCTTCATGGCTGAGAGAGGGAGGGGAGAGCTTCTGCGAATTTCATGGAGCATTCTCGGATGGAGTATCTTGCTATCTCCAGATACACTTTGTTCTTCTTTACATCTAGCCATGGCGAGAGACATTACTGCCTTGAGAGTTGGAGGCAATGATCAGGAGCCTGGAGGAGCGTCGCTAGGTAAGCGATATACTTCTTTCCTTGGTTTGAATAATGAGGCTTCTCAACGCCAGAGTTCCCTTTTTGATTGGTTCTATCCCATTTTTTTTGTATATCGTCGATTGTTGGATGGAACGCCTGAGAGGGGGGGAGGTCCGTCTCTGCCTTCGCGTGTTCATCAAGTGCTCGATGAAATGCCCGAGAGAAGGGGGGATCTGTCTCTGCCATGTTCAGCCGTCAGAAGAAAGACTGACAGGGATTTGAGAGATGGGACGGCAATAGGAGACCATGCAAGTGCTCTTGAGAGGTAAATGCTGTCATTGTTTCCTTTTTACTTGAGTAATGGGGGTTCCTCAGGACAGAATCCAACTCAGCCATGCCTCTGCTTTCGCATGTTCATCAGGTGTTCGACGAAATGCCTGAGGGAAGAGGTCTGTCTCTGCCATGTTCAACCATCAAAGGAGTCTGACGTGGGCTTGGAAGACAGAGCTGACAATAGACAGCCTGCGGATTACAAGTGCTCTGAGAGGTAAACACAGTTGTCGCTTCCTTCACTAGAATAATGTAGGTTTCTTATCTTAACACAAAATTTCATTCAGCCATGCTTTGTTTTCATTTGCCTGTTAGGTGTTCGGCGGGATGCCTGAAAGGGGCAGTGAAGGAGCCACTGGCTGATAGCATCATGCGGCGGGTACTGAGACTCGATTACAGGTCTGAGAATGTCATGGAGAAGGGGTTGACGGCATTGGTATGATTTCCCCGCCTTGATTCTCTTTTGTCAGCCATATTAAGGATGTATAGCGATTTCCAGCGGCGGTGTATCTTTTGTTTGATCTATCGATGGCTCCTGAGACACCAGGGAATGCCAGGTTCAACAGCTAGTAGCCATGCCCTTACTCGATGATGTTTGGCTCTTCCTCCAGTCTCATTTGATCGAGGTAAGCTCTTTCGTCTCTTTTTTTTTTGAATCGGTAACCGCCATTGGCCAATGCTTGAATTGAGCGTGCCTTATGAGTATGATAATTGATGACTGTTGGTGATGTACAACAGCTTGGATGTGGGACACCATGAGATCTTTGAGGGATTGCCAAACCCCTTACAACTCAGATCGGCAGCCTCAGCCTCATTCCTCTGACGTCAGGTCCCCTCCTTCTCTCTTTTTTTTTTATTTAATTATCTTCATTCTTTTGGTAAAGCATTGGTTGAACATATGTTGTTGATGGTGTGTCGGGTTTGATAGTCAATGACTTCTTTTGGCAGCAAGGTTTGGCAATGAGGTGGCATCTCCTGGGGGTTGAGTATGTCACAAATGTGTGAGTACTATGAAGGTGGAGTGGAAGATGATGATGCCAGCATCATTTCTGAGGTCCGATTCTTCTTTCTCTTTTCTTTTCTTGTTTTTGGCCAGCACTGGAGTTTAGTAGATTTATTGCAATGTGGCATGGAGTTTGTTCCCTGAAATTGACTTTCTCTTATTTTGCTAGCAGGCATTGGTTTTGCTCCAGCTATCATCATCTCAGGTTGGTATCATAGGTGTGCTTGGCATGGCATGCCTCTGAAGCACCATGAGAGCATGTGGCAGTTACTGGTTGCGTCAGTTTGATAGCCACGAATCTCTCTACTGATATTTAGCTTTGACCTGAACTGAGCCTTATGAACATTGGTTTCTCAGAATTTGGTTGCAACTCGGTATCTTTGAGGAAGCTGAGCATGAGCATGACACATCGTGTGAGTATAGTGATGTCTCAGAGAGGATTGGAGGGTGATGTTGGATTGTTGTCTATGGACCATCATCATTACAGGTTGGCTCCATGGTATGGCAGAAACTTGATCTTCTTTGAGGTCAGGTTCCCCCTTTTTTTTATATATCATTTTTTATATGGCCAGTACTAATTGTGGAGAGCTCATTGCACATAATGAGGGGTAAGATGGCATAAGGTTGATTATTTTGAGATTGGTGTTTTTTTTTTATTAACTCATGGGGGACTATCATTTTGGGTCTGATCTTGCAGGGATGGGGCCTCTCAGGTTTAGGTAGTGACTGGCAAAATGGCATGAGGTTTGTTGACTCATGGTGGCCATGGTTGCTTGGCATGGCTTCCAGGGCATCATGGAGACATCTCAGGGGCCTTGATTATATGAAGAAGCAAGATGGCATAGGCAAGTACCTGCTGTCCTGAAGGTATTCACCTTCTTTTGCTTTGTTTATTCATTTTTTTTTTTGTTTATAGTTTATTTTGTGTGCCTTCTTGATATTCTAAAGTCTAAAGTCTAAAGTCTAAGCCTTTTGTCCCAAACAAGTTGGGGTAGGCTAGAAATGACACCCCGACCCTGGTCATTTCTTGTATATATGGCTGAGTTTTTACGCTGGCTCGCCAAGCCTATCGCAAGCATGCGGGCTTGAACCCTGGACCTCTTAGAAGAGAGCCAAGTGCTCTTACCACCTGAGCTACTAGACCTTCTTGATATATGTAAGAGAAAACTATGCATATGTAGATTGCATATATGTACATGATGCTTCCTGTTAGATGTAGGAATTCCAAGAAGATAAAAAAAAAAGTGCCTCATGGACATATTTAAGAGAAAATAATGCATGTGCAGATCATTTGTGTGCATATGATACTTCTTATTAGTTGTAATAAATATGCAACAGAAATTAAAGCCAAAGAGAAAAGAAGAAACGAAACAAAAGAGTTTAGTGGACACATAAGTTTACAGCTTTATCGCGCTATTATTTATTTCATCTGCTCATCTTGTATGTGCATGCATATTCATGATTATAAATCAAGGAAAAGAAAATAGGTGTGCAGGCTTATTTACATGATGTAAGTATGATATATGGCTGAATGATTTGTTTTACTACAAGACCTCTGAACCTTCATGGATAAAGTAACCTTTAACATGCCTTCTTTATATCACAATGTATAGGTTGAGTATATGAATGTGCATCTTCTTTCTTTTTTTTTTTTTGAGTGCTGAGTCATGATATTATACATATGCATACTTCTTTTATTTTGTGTAAAGAAAATGAAGATGGGATAACGAGGTAAAAGAAAAGATAAAGCCGATTAAGATATGCCATGAATCTTTTCCATATGTTGATTCAATGCACATAAATATAAATACAAAGAAACTTTCAAAGAAAAATAAGAAAGAAAGAAAGAGGTAGTTCTCAGGTTTTACAACCCTTGAACCTATGCAAACTAACATAACCCACGCACACCATGGATTGGTGGCTGGGTCAAATATGAGATGACTCTCAAAACAACAAATAAAGAGTTTACCACTTTATTGATAGAGTAAATGATGATTACAAGCTGGTTCTCCCTTCTTGTAGCTCCACTCACAGAGTCCTTCCCTTTTTTGTTTCTATCTTATAGCTATCCTAAATTGACTCTTTTTTGTTTTGCAGATTTTTTTATTCTAAGTGCGTGTGTGGTTTCAAGTGCTTCTTCAGAGATTGTTTTGCTACTGGATTGTTGCTGAGAATTCTCTCTCTTTCCAACCTCTTTTTCATGGTGCAGCTGCCCCTCTATATATAGGGAGAATGAGGGGTATTTCGGTCACCTCACATTTCAGTTTACTTTACCTTTTTCTTTTGGCAGCCCAGCCTTTAGTTCTGTTTGTATAGGACTCATTTCTCATTTTTCTTTTTGCAGTATTTTGGGGTATAATACCTATTGGAGGAGATGTCAAGTCAGCATTAACTGCTGCTCCAGGTATGATTCCCTATACCCCCTTCTCATGTGCTTGAGCAGTTTAGTATTTTGTTCTCTCATCTGACTCTACTGTCTTCTTACAGCATGTATAATCTCTACTTTGGGTGTGGTTTTGAACCCGATAAAATGTGAGGTATTGTTTTATGAGCACAGTGATGGGCTGGATTTAGAGCCTTATATTCTTGATGTACTTATCAAGTTAATTGCAGGCTGCATCATTTTCCTTTTCCAATCAGTAATCAATTTTATTTGGAGAAATTCAACACAAGTATGATGATTTGGGTCTGTTGGCCTTTTGATCAAAGCACAGTTGTGCAAATTTCTTCTCATGTCATATGTCTCTTATTGATAGAGCAATATGATTCTTTTAATTTCAGCCGAAGATGCCTAGTCCAGCTTCTTTTTTTTTTTTTAGAAAGTAACATCTCTTCTTACTTCCTGTCAGCCTAATGTTACTGCTACGTGGTGCTTCCATCACAATGTGTTGCTGCAGATGACCCATGATTACCTCTTTCATTATGTTCTCTCAAATTGAGACTAGAGCCATTAGTTTTTTTTTTCGAGTATCTGAGTTGTATGCTTAATATTCCTGAATAATTAATTGACCTCTTAAGTCACTGTTAACCGGTGTTCAACCAAGCTCAATGCTGACCTCAACTGCTATTGGTGTTCTCACATACTTGCCTTTCTTTAAATCCAATTGATGGTTTGTAGATCACTACTGACACCCCCCACAAAGCTGTAGCTACAAGCAATTTGATGTTCATGGATTTAATTATGTTGATTTTGCATTTCTTTTAAAACAACCCAATAATCTTTCTTCAAAAATTGAACTTCAGGTCAGGCATGACAGAAGCTGAGGTTGATGCCATCATATTCTCCTCTTCACCCTCTTTCCAGCGGTGCCAAGAACTCTGGTGGTGGTGCAGTGTTTGGCCGGAACGGAACTTGTCAGAGACGACTGTTCTCCTCTTCTTTCCTTACCCGATTTCTTTATATTTTGTTATAACGGGACCCAAGCACGGGACCAGTGAGCGAGCGCCATATGTATGGTGTTTTTGTCGCTGACGAGTGGGGTCCAGGGGTTAGCCAATTGGAGCATCTGAGAGCGAAGGTTTGGAGAAGGAGGGTATGACAGTCGGGGTCCACGACTCTTTTTTTATTTCGGGCTCATACTAGGCCGAATTGGGGCCGTGCTAAATTCTAGCATTTTTTGTTCTTCTTTTTTTCGGCTGTCGTGTGATAAAATGATTTGAGTTGAGGGTCTCTTCAGGGTTATTGGTGAATGAAATCTTGTATATGCATTCATTGAATCATGTAACAATATAAATATATCCAGAATGTTTTATATCATTTTCCAATTTCATGATTGTATCCGAATTATGACCATTGGGACATTGACCATTCACTTGAAATTGTACAATTCTAGGCTTGAGGAAGGAAGCCAAAATCGTCATGGAGATCTCAGTTCAATTTCCATGAAATTATGTAATTTAGTTCCATGGAATGGTATATTCGGCTTGTCATAAAATATTCATTAAATATTTTATGGATTTGCAGCGTTTGAAAATTTTCTCATAATTCATGATAATTTCACATGAATTTCTAGGCCTCCAAAATTTACTTGGCATATTTCGGCTAATATCTTGAGCATCTTTGTATTTTTCATGCCTATGTCTTTAAAATAATTCTTGAGATTTTCTGAGGCCATTTCGGGTTTCTATAATCCTTCCAAATATGTCTTGAGCATCTCATGCTATTTTGACCGCACATTTTTAGGGGTCAACAATAATAAAGCTCATGTATTCTTAAATTAGACTAGTGGGTGTGTCGCGCGTTGCGCGACCTATTTTTCGTGCATATAATATATAATATAAAATAACAGGTATGTACATTTATAATTAATTTTTTTCAATAATATCATGTGAACTATAAATATTTATAGCCTGCATTCACAAAAAAGAAAATATTAGAAATAATTCGTATGGTCTTAAATTATCACCGTAGGTTTCGTGTAGCACAATCACATTTCAAAGCGCATGCCACAATCTTTTTTGTTAGAAGTGCTGAACGTTCATTTCACAGTAATTGAGCTCTCTCTAATATCTTATCAAACATCCAACTTATATCTATGGTAATACTTTACTAGTTCTATTCTCGCGCGTTGCGCGATGCATTCCTATTTGAATATGCTGCGAAACGATCTCCTCAAATACGTGCAATAAAAGTACTATGATATAATAGTGTAGTTTCCGATAGCATTTTTGTGAAATGTCTGATAGGTCCACACTTCAATATAGTGCTAATATCGCTTGTTGCGTGATTGCTTTTTACTTGTGTTTGTTGCTAATAGCATGGTTTGATTATAACGACCATGTGTGACTAAAAGGTGTGATCAGCATTATTATAAATTTAAATGGACTAATTATTGGATAGAATGTAATCACTATGGCAAGAAAATCACGAATGACTAATTAACATTGCAAAGAAAGGCAGAAATGTACTATAGCTTGAAGGGCAGGATGAGGCACGGACATGAAATGATTTGTGTAAAAAGATAGTTTTCAATTAATAAAACACGATCAGGGGAAATGGTATAAGGAAAATATATAGGATGAGACGAACAAACGGAGAGATTTCTTGCTCATTGACAGTCCTCAGCATGTTGCTTGAAATGCGAAGCAACGCCAGTCCAGATTTGTTCGACCTTGGATGGTCCTGAAAAAGAAAGATCATACAAATTTAAGCTTGGAGACAATTCTGCTTTTCGATGTACATTTACGTAAACAGAATTGTTTATGGTTTTGGGTAATGAAATGATTCCAATCCTCAATCAGATGTACTAAGTCTTCTGTAAATAGTTATACCCCTTATCTGAGACTTGACAGCATTGTTAGTTCTATTGTGAGGCTATATCATATGAATAGAAAGGTGAGAATTTTTATATGCAAAGTACAGATCCAAAATTAATCAAAGAAAATTTCCTTTTATATATTCCCTCCCTTGACCACAAAAAAGAACCCCCCCCTCCCCACCCATTAAACTCGTCTCTCTCTGAAAACCTCACTCCAATACAGAAAATTCAAAGCAAAATAATCAAAGAATGCTTTTATAGTGCATTCTGTGTGTGTCGCTGCAGTAAATTGAGGAAGCACAACTAATATAAATATTGCATCAAAAATATCACCTTGCTTGGTTCATTTTCTTCAGGGAGTATATACGCCATACCAACATAGTAGTATAGATTGCTATCGTCAGCGAAAAAGCACCTAAGAACACAGCAAATATGATTAGTCATTTCACATTAGCAGTCTAAATAAATTTAACAATCCAAATGTATTAAGAGAGGAAAAAATATACATATATCGAAGACTTAGTTCCAATATCCATCGAATGCGAATTTTTACAGGGCAACATAGTTTATTATCTAAATAAAAGATTGTTGTACTATTTGTAGCGGTATAACATTCAAATTTAAGAAAATCCAATTTACTATGTCGCCTTTGATTTTGTCACTCACCAATCATGTACAGTGATCAATTGATCTACATATATTAGTATAATAGAAAAGATTTGTCCCATCTCTAGTTATTCTTATTGTGACACTGTCAATTCCAACTAAATTTATGCTAAAAGAATAAAGTGATTAAATACCTTAAAAAGGAAGAAATTAGCACTGTGCTAATTGATTTATAGAAAGAGAGAGGAAGGTGTGCAGAAGTAACTACTCTGCTGGAAAGTTGGTGAAGTCCTGACCAGCTCTTGTAATCTCGTGCTCGGGATAGAAGTCTGACATAGTCAATATTTATTATCATTTGGACCGTACTTGGCACTTAAAATTGACTCAAACCAACGAAATACTTATGAATTGTCATGTTTTTTCCAGGATTTGGCTCTGCCGTCGTTTCTTCTCTTCTCTATGTACAGGTTTTAGTGATTTCTAGTGATTACGGAGCATTTTGATGGATTTCCAGTATTTTCTGCACGCTAGACGACTCATTCCTAGCATAGGAGGCATTTCTCAGCACTCTGCTCGGTCCGAGCAGCATTTTACTCGGTACGAGTGGTTCATAGCTGCCATGCCACTTTCCTTTTACTCCACTCGGTCCGACCAGAATTTCATTCGGTCCGAGCAGATGACCGCCATAGCAAGTTTGGAATGTTTTTCAACATGGAAATTTGATTTTTTGGTATTCTTTCTTGCCTTGGCGTCCAGACCTTCTCTCTATACACCTGGGAACATCCTTATATACCTCTGGCACGCATAGGATTGGAGGAGGACACTTTCTACCCTAGATTCCACTTTCCTAAGGCTCTTTTGCGCTTTTTGACCATTGGAGATCATTGGGACTTGATTCTAGCAGACGACGGCAGCAGTTGAGAGACGATTTTACCATCCAGCAGCACCCCATTGCCTATTGAATCCTGGCATAGATCATAAAGGAGTATTTGCTTTGTATTTCTTTATGACTTTCTCTTACGATTTGATGGGCTTGTATCTCTACTTTTATATATTGTTTATTATGTGTGTTTGCTACTATGTTAGGCTAGTTATCTATGTTGTCTTAGGATTAGGGGATTATCTTTATGTTTGGATTAGGGGATTATCTTTATGTTTGGATCATAAAGGCAGAAACCCAACAACTAAAAACAAAAGGAAAAGAGAGATAGAGAGGAGAAGATTACAAATTTGAGGTTGTTATACCAAAGAAGGGAGGCTTAGGAGCTAGTGTTCAGGCGAAGGGCGGGAAGAGAGAGGAGTGGCTGAGCAGCGCTCTCCTGCGGCTGCGTCGTTTTCCTTCCTTCTAGGGTTAGTAAATGAGAACAGATGAATTGATCTCATAGGTTTGATCCCTCTGCGCCCACTCGGTCCGACTGAGAGCTTACTCGGTCCGAGTGAGGGGTCGAGCAAGATGAAATGGCTGCTGTTTGGCCCTCTATTCCGACTTCCAAGGTTTCTTCTACTCCAATAGCCTCTTGCATGTCACAGAGAAAGGCTTGGTAGGTCTCTAGAGCTGTTTGGTACTGGTCCTCAAGTGATTCTTCAATTTCGGGAATCTGTTGGATCATGAAACAAGTTTTCGCGGGGTCGGGGCATTTCATAGCGTGGTCTATTGAAAATAAGAGTTTCTCCCCCCCACTCTGACCAAAATTGTCCCGTCTCGGGCATCCATCATCACACCGGCAGTTCTAAGGAAAGGCCGACCCAAGATTATAGGCACCTCCTTGTCTACCTCCATTTCCATCACCACAAAATCACCCGGCACAACAAATTTGCCCACTTGCACAGGGACATCCATTAAAACACCTAAGGGTAGTCAAATCGTTGAATCGGCAAGCTTGAGGGTCGTACTTGTGGGTGCGAGCTTACCAATCCCGATTTTCTCAAACACCGACTTAGGCATTAGGCTAACACTAGCGCCCATATCACACAAAGCTTGCTTAATGATGGCTTTACCAATAGTGCAAGGGAGGACAAACCTGTCCGGATCCTCAAGTTTAGGTGGCATTGGGTTTTTCAAGGCCTCACTGCTCTTATAGGTTAATGCCACAGTCTTTAACTCCTCTATGGACCTTTTGCCTGTGCAAAGTTCCTTCAAGAACTTGGCGTAGATGGGCACGTGTTCAATCGCGTCGGTGAAAGGGATTGTGATTTGCATTTGCTTAAGTATAGCCCAAAAGAATCGAAATTGAGCATCTTCCTTGGACTTCACCAGGCGCTGGGGAAAAGGAACAGGGGGATGGTACGCCGGAACGGCTTGCTCTGCCTTCCCCTTGCCCTTTTGCTTTGCCTCGTTTGTACTCTGCTCGGACCGAGTGAGAGTCTGTTCGGTCCGAGTGGACTGTGCCATGGTGGGTTTAGCTGCACCTTGAGGTTCCAAGGGTGGCTCTTGGGGCTGAGACTCCTTCCGAAGGGGAGGAAATGGTATAACTTGCTCCAGAACCACCTTAGGATCATCTGGACTGCCTTGCTCGGACCGAGTGAGACCTTGCTCGGATCGAGCAGAAGGATGGGAAACGACATGAGCTGGCATTAGCGGGTCTTGGTACTCCTTTCCACTTCTCAAAACGTGCAGGGCTTTGATTTCAGCATTAGGGTTCACCTGAGGCTGCCCAGGGAGCTTTCCTTGAGGCCTAGAGAATTGTTGCTCCATCATTCGCTCCAAACGTTGCAAGGAAGCGGCGCTACCTTTCAACTCGTTCGTGGTTGCCTTGAGCTCATCCAACCCTTCCGCCATCATTAAGTTGAACTTGCCTTGCTGATGCATGAACTCTTGGACGACCGGGGGCACCCCGTCTTTGTTATAGACTGATTTTCTAGGAAATGGTCCATTAGTGTGGTTAAACTGCTGGTCTCGCCTAGGGGGTTGCTGGTTCTGTCCCTTGTAATTGTACTTGGGTTGGTAGGGTCTGTCAAGAGTGCCCTTTTGCATCGTATTCTTAAGATTTGGGTCATTCATATGCTCCCAATCTCTTTGCTCACCCTCATCCAATGAATAACTCCAGGTGAAGATATGCCTAGGGTAGTAGGAAGGCTCACTATTCAGAGAATTTACTTGAGCCATGTCGCCATTGATTTTTGCAAGAGGGCAATCAGGAGATTTATGCCCTTCTTCGCCGCAAGCGCCACATTCATTGGAGTAAAGATGGGTCCCTTGAGATGAGTGATAAGAGGCCAACTTGGCTTCCAACTCTGCAATCCTCTCGTCTCTAGCTGTAATCTCGTGCACTTGATGCTTTGCATGGCTAGAACGGCGGGGGTTGGGAATCGGATACCAAGTGTAGTTCCGTGCGCAATGATCAAGCAAGTCTCGCCCTCGGGTTGCATCGAGCCGTTTGAATGTCCCACCTGAAAGAGAATCAATGTTAATTTTGATATTATCATAAAGACCACTATAAAATTTTTTTATTAAAAGACAATCTTGAATGCCATGGTGTGGGCAAGAATTTTCAAGGTCCCTAAATCGCTCCCAAGCATCTCTCATTGTTTCATCATCTTTTTGGGCAAAATTGTTCAATTCTCTCCTAATTGTATCAGACCTATCAGTTGAGAAATATCTCTCTAGAAAGACTTGTGCCATTTGATCCCAAGACCGAATTGAACCCTTTTTCAAATTTTATACCATTTGCGGGCACTATCCTTAAGGGTAAAGTGAAACAATAATAGCCTAATTGCTTGTTGAGAAACCCCATTAATTTTGATTAAACGTGTGCAATCAATGAAATTTTGTAAATGGGCATGAGGGTCCTCTTTGTCATCTCCATAGAATGGATTTCGTTGGACTAGTGTGACGTGGTCGGGAGAGATTAGCATGTTGTTGGCCGCGATGCCCGAAATCAATACTGGCCCGCCCACGTCTCTAGCATTTGGGGCTCTGTACTCTCCAAGTGTCCTTTCGCGGTCTCGACCATCCTCATCGTCAGAGTTATGGACGCTAGCCTCGTCCTCTTGGGTCCAGCAGCGACGCTCGTCTTCAAATTCCCTTCGTTGTCCTGTGAGAGCGTCCTGCTCCTCTATGAGTTGAGCCTCTCTTTGCTCAAGCTGGAGACGGAGGTTCTCCAATTGCTGGGTGCGTTGGGCAATGGCCTTGGAAGTGAGTTGGTCGGCCATTGCGGTGCTGCCTTCTCTCTGCTCTGGGTGTTGCTCGGTCCGAGCAAATGTGGAAGAAGAGGATTCGGCCTCCTTGTTGATTCGCAGGAGGAAATCCTTAACCTTTGGGGGTGGGGACCTCTTCCTCTGTCTATCACCTGCCAGTCCTGCAATAAAAGAGAGAAGAAAGCGTGAGTAAAGAAAAAGAAAATAAATCTAGTCTCTTAATAGTAAAATAATGATCCAATATCAACACCGTCCCCGGCAACGGCGCCAATTTGATGAAGGCTTAAAACTTAGGAATCAAATAAAATTTGTATACCTAGAGCTAACCTCACTAATCGTTCGGAATATAGCTTTAGGGTCGAACCCAAGGGACGGTTTAATTGAGTACCGGACTTATCCTTTCTTAAAATCTAGATGGAAATATTTTATGGAATTTTGAATAATGTAAAATTAAACAGTGCTCAAATTGTAAACGGTTTCGGTTGATTTTTAGGCTTGGAATAAAACAATGAAACTAAAATTAAAGTAAAATACTAAAGGTAAGGTCTTTTGGGTTTTAAACAGATATTAAAGTGTCCTAGGAGTTGGTTTTCAATTATATTTGGCTGCCTAAACTCCAAAGTCGAGCACTGTCGTGCTAAACTTGGTGTTTAAACTACAGTCGCCACTCTGCTCGGTCCGAACAAGGGTTTGCTCGGTCCGAGCAGAAGACAAAAGTGAGTTTATTTGGTTTAATATGCTAAGTTATGCTTCAAGTCAGGGTTTATTGGTCAAACTTAGTTGTTCTAAGCCTCAGCTTTCGCTTGTTGGTACAGATACTAGTTCAATCACAATCTAACCTAATTAATTTGATCGATTCACAACTTTTGGTATAGAGTTCGATGAATTAAACTTGTTTAAAGGAGTTCTTAGGGATATTTAGAAGTCTTTTGAACTATTCTAAAAACTACACTTTTGGTGTTAGCTAATTTCCCCTTTCGGATCAACAATTTACCCCAAGTACTTAAATCAATTCAACTTGTTTATCCTAACTTAGACCTACTAGATGCAGCTGTTCAACTAGAGGGTAATTAGCAATTCAACAAGTGCTTTAATTTAAGCATTCGATACAATTCTTAATAAACAAATCTCAAAGCATAATATAACATATAAAGTCAAACGAACATCATCCAAACATAAATAATCCCCTAATCCTAAGACAACATAGATAACTAGCCTAACATAGTAGCAAAACACATAATAAACAATATATAAAAGTAGAGATACAAGCCCATCAAATCGTAAGAGAAAGTCATAAAGAAATACAAAGCAAATACTCCTTTATGATCTATGCTAGGATTCAATAGGCAATGGGGTGCTGCTGGATGGTAAAATCGTCTCTCAACTGCTGCCGTCGTCTGGTAGAATCAAGTCCCAATGATCTCCAATGGTCAAAAAGCGCAAAAGAGCCTTAGGAAAGTGGAATCTAGGGTAGAAAGTGTCCTCCTCCAATCCTATGCGTGCCAGAGGTATATAAGGATGTTCCCAGGTGTATAGAGAGAAGGTCTGGACGCCAAGGCAAGAAAGAATACCAAAAAATCAAATTTCCATGTTGAAAAACATTCCAAACTTGCTATGGCGGTCATCTGCTCGGACCGAATGAAATTCTGGTCGGACCGAGTGGAGTAAAAGGAAAGTGGCATGGCAGCTATGAACCACTCGGACCGAGTAAAATGCTGCTCGGACCGAACAGAGTGCTGAGAAATGCCTCCTATGCTAGGAATGAGTCGTCTAGCGTGCAGAAAATACCGGAAATCCATCAAAATACTCCGTAATCACTAGAAATCACTAAAACCTGTACATAGAGAAGAGAAGAAACGACGGCAGAGCCAAATCCTGGGAAAAACATGACAATTCATAAGTATTTCGTTGGTTTGAGTCAATTTTAAGTGCCAAGTACGGTCCAAATGATAATAAATATTGACTATGTCAGACTTCTATCCCGAGCACGAGATTACAAGAGCTGGTCAGGACTTCACCAACTTTCCAGCAGAGTAGTTACTTCTGCACTCCACTTTTCCAGGTGTGGTAGTCTTTTTATGACCTGTGTGGATGTCTTTTGAGACTTTGTTATTCTTTAGAAAGGAACTATAAATTTATTATAGTTATCTTTAAAATGATCCCTTTTAAAATTGATAAATGCTTTCTCAATCAAAGTAAGAATTAGCAATTAGTTAGTATGTTGTGGACTAGTTGGTACCTTTTTCCAGGCGTGTCAATAAAGGTACTACTCAAAGGATCCAAGGATATCGCGCGATACTAGACCTCTGCCACTGATCATGGTTGAGGCCCCAGAGCATTTAGGGCGAGTTATACTCGCGAGTAGATATCTTAGACACATAATTAAATGAGACATGATTTTACTTAGATTGCATTACGGAAGACCTTAACAGGTCCGAGGTGATTCCCAAAGGACGAATTTATTTCACCAGACCCTCGTGGTCCGGGGATTATCCTCAATGGTACCCGAACGCAATCATCACTTATAATATAAATTGTTTCTGAAAACTTATAATATTGCTAAACATTTAGTAATACTTGAATGACATTTATTAATGTGACTTTTATATAAACACTTGTTCTAATCTTTTGAATAGCCTAATCCCAAAAGACTAGTTCACTTTACCACCACTGAGTATTCGCGTACTCAGCCCCACATCTTTGTTGGTGGAGCAGGTTCAGGTTTGATAGACTTAGTAGAGGAGCAATTGAAGATAAAGCCGAGCTGGAATAGTTTCTTTCCGCTGTGCATTGTTATTTTGTTTGTATGCTGGCTGAAAATTTTGATATGTAAATTTCATAACCAGCCTCTTTTGATGTATGAACAATACTTCCTTTATTATGTGATATTATTTGTGGATTATCTGTTCTGTGACACTATTTATTTAGCCTTACGTGTGTATAATAGAGTGTACACGCGTGGCGGGGCTGTCCATCTCGAATTATGGCTTGGTTCGGGATGTGACAAAAATCGCATTCTATAAATTCATAGGGCATTCTATAAATTCAAATCAAAATGCTATAAAATAGCATCCAAAACTACAACATGCAAAGCTTGAAATAGCTTGAAATTGTACCAGTCGCAAGTACAATTGCAAAATTGAGGTTCAATGATAGGCCGAATTGGTACAGATTTATGCACGGGCTTTCGTAATTAAAATGAAACGTTCACCAATTAAACTAAAAGAAAACATTCGCGCTTTAATCGATTTTCTTCAATATCCAAATACATGCAAATTTATTACAAGAAACATAAATTAGTGAAGTATTACAAGATACTGCTATCAACTATCTCCTGCCAGGAACACTAGTGTCATCTACCCCCCATCCAAAAGTTCCTACTAGGGTGGTTAATCTCGAAACAGCTACAACTACAACTATATCAAAACAGTAATTAAGACAGTGAAGTCCTTCGTGAAATTAAATAATTACTCCAAAATATTATCTGTTTACAATTTAAAGGTACCAACAACAAAAATTTTGATCTTGAAATATGGATTTCCTTAACATTTCTAAGCATACATAATAACCCAATTTCTATATGCATCTGCTTCCCAATGCCAATTACTATTCCTCAATATTCTTCTCCTCTTTGATTACTTCCTCACCAGAAGTGGAAAATGGAAGTATAAAAAACAGACGAAATGGAGGGAAATCGAGAGATTATTTGATTTGAATATAATGAAATAACAAGTAATTCTAAGTTCTGAATTAAGCTAATTTTATTTATTTTAAACAAAAAACGCATTTATGTTAAATGAGCACCGACAAAAATATTCCTAATCTAATTTTTTATATAAATAATTAACAAAAGCAATAGAGATGTGTTTACTTATAATAACAAGCAAATAGTAACAAATTAATGCTGTAGAGAACGCCAGCTGGAAACTATTATCACCTTTAGGCTTTTCTGTAGCTCTGCTAACTCGGTATAATCAAATTAACATTAACAATTGTATGTATTGGTCTTCAATGACGCGTACAGTAATGTGACACAGATTTTAATTTCCTCTCAATTAAATCAAGCACCAATTGTTAAAAGTAAATAAGATCTTCAATCATTTAATTATGGCAAATACTGGTATTACACAATAATACCTATACCGGTACTGGTCTGATCCTGAAAATTGTACGTGCCGGTCTGGTTACATATAATAAAAAAATACAATCAATGCCAAAATTAATGGTCCGTGAATCATTTACCCAATATAATCACTGGCTCTGATCGAAAAGAAAGTTTGAGTTGATTTCAGTGGAATAGAAATGATTTGATTTTAAAATAAAATCCACTGATCGGATGAGTGACAAGAAAAATTGATCGGAATTTATCCTAACCGTAGGGAAGGATGATCGAACGCTCTAAGGCTCTGATCGGAAAGCAATTTTTCCGTAGGAATCGGAAGTGGATTTTTCCATTTCTCCTTTTCCACTGATCGGAAACGGTTGGTGGATGAGAAACGATTTCAGTTTACAGAATTTGGCGAGAAAATTTTTCCTCAGAGAATTCTCGTGAAAAACCAAGAAATTTGGTGAGAATTGAGGAGCACAGAGCGACGTATATTTTGATCGGACAAAATTACCCCTTTCTCTACCGATCTGTCCTGCTCTCTCCTGGAACCAGATCCTCTGGTCGGCAGACCACCTGGTCGTTTTCGATCTGGACCGTCTGATTTAATCTTAATGGCTATAGATGCCCCGTGCTAGTACCACGATTGGTAGGCCCGAAAAAATGTTAACCGTTGAGATTAAATCAGACGGTCCAGATCGAAAACGACCAGGTGGTCGTTTGTAAAAAACGACCAGAGGATCCGACTCCGCTCTCTCCTCTACTATCTACATGTATGTACTAGAAAGAATGACCTATCCATGGCGATTAAACCCTCAAACCCCTTTCCTCTCCGTCTCCGCAACTTCACGCTTCTCTCCCCTTTCCTTCCCCTTCTCCCGCCGCCTCGCGCCAGATACGACATCCCGATCAAGATAAACGACGAAGATTACGAGCGCTTCCTCGACAACCAACCATGGAAAATTGCCGTTGTGTACAAGAGGGATGCAACCGTGTCGCAATCTGGATCAGCTCGCCGTTGGGTGGCTCTCCTCTCGCGTGCCGGCCAATCGAGCGGCTGAGATGGGGCTCAAGCTTCCTGATGACTTAAATTGGATCGATGATGATGGAGATAGTGATGAGAGATTAAATGGACAAGATGAGGTGTTTGAAGGTGAGTGTTTTTTTTTTATTTGAGTGTTTTAATTGCAAAGGACATTGAGACCAATTAAAGCTTTGATTTGGTGTTCGATAGTGCAATTTTGTCAGATATGACTTAAATTTTGGTTTAGTATAATTAACATGTCTAATGGGATTCTAGCCATGTTACATTTTTTTTGTCAGGTATGCATTTTACACTGTATTGTAAATCCAAATTTCATGCCATTTTCTTTATGTTGAGAGGTATGTGCCATCAATTATCTGAGCAGCTGAAACCTTGAACAATAGTTCTAAAAGTTATACCAGTGTCATTACTTATTGGGCTGTCACTCTAAAATGCAATATCTTATGGTCATTAATTATCTAATCGAATATATGGCACAGGTAATTTTGTATATGTTCTCAACATGTGCTCAACATATTGTTATTTTTCTTTGTTTTATCAGGTGAGAGGTTGTTGTAATTAAGGTGAGCACGGTAATCATAATCAAAAGCTTTCTAGGATTCATTGTTCCTGACAAGTATCATATTTGAGTCATTTCTTATAACTAAAAGCATATCAACATGTAAAAGGAATCAAGTCTGCACATAAGATAGAACAGAAAGTTCGAATTAACTACGTATGTGATATGTTTTGCTCTTAGGGAAGCATGAAGCAGCTAATCAGGTACAAATACTTGTTATGGGCAGAGGATATCTTAAATCAGCTAGAAATATCCTACCAAAAAATTAAAAATTGCATTAATTATTGCAGCTTTTCACTAACGTTAAAACAAACAGAAAATGAAATTAATCAACGGTATAATGATCATCTATAGACACTAATTTTAATAACTGGAGCCAGGCAAGGCCTTGTATATTGTTTCTTTTTTATTTATGTGCTGGTATGTGTACTGTCATTAAGGTATGATGGTATAGTATCTATTTGCATATTTAGAATATTTAAAATATCTTTAGGTTGACCAGAGTTAGTTAAATGTTTAAAATATCTTTAGAATTTGATAATCATACTTATATGGAATGAGGGCACTTCTTTTCTTGAAACCAAAATTAAGTTTTGTTTGGTTTTCCTTTTTAGCTGAAGCTAGGAGGAAAAAAAGAAGAAGCAAATATGAAATGAAGGTTACTTTTGTACATAGGGGAGACTGGTGCCACGTCTTGGCTTGTTTGTGGGTCCATTAGGTTTATCCAAGTTGTTATTTGCTGAGAGAGACAATCAGTCTTGGTATAGTTTTATTTTTTTTTTCTTTTTAATCATTGTATTATGATGCTTTTTGTATCAGACTTGGAAAAAAGAAGCAAATGTAATGAATTGGTTGATCTGTGGTATGTGTGTGCTGCCATTTCAAAAAAATAAGAATGATGATTAAATGGTAAAAATATGATGTGAAATCATTTCTTACGGTTAGCATGTTAATGTTTTATCAGTAAAAAAGTAATGGAGGTTCAAATGAGCCAACTTTCTTGTAAAATTGATTATAATTATCTTTCTTTTGTATTCATATTTCAAATTCAGAGTTTGAATAATGTAACTAAACCTTACGTTTATCATTGACAAAAATTCAGAAGCAAAATGCGAGCACAGATTGGTTTAAATGTATTGATCTATCATCTAAATTTTGAGTTTATACATGTAGATACAAAAAAAAAGTATTGCATAGCGGTAATTTTGTGCTGAAACTTTTAAGAAGGAAGAATGATGTGAACTTACTAGTTACAACACTTATTTATAGGTTCTGCTATTCGACCAGATATTTTCGTATAAGAGTGTCGTTTCGAAGAAATAAGTATTCAGGGTAAAATGGTAAAAATATAAGATGTGAAATGATTTCCTCTTAATTATCGCAGGGTTTCCGATCACTAAAATTCAATTCCCATCAATTCATCATCTTATAATGGTTCCGATCACTGAATTTCAATTGACATCATTTCCTGTCAATTCTATTCTCACCAAATGAAATGAAATCCCACTGAAGTCCCATTCCGATCAGGGCCTAAATCAATTCTCACCAAATTTCTTCCTTTTAGATGGAATTTCAAGATGAGATTTTGAGAGGAGTGAACTCCCATCAATTGAACTCTCACGATTAAATTAATCAACGGATTTGGAAAGAATCGGTATTCCAATTTCAAATCCGTCCTTAAAAAGTTAAATGTACCTTTCCGATCAGGCCTAATTCCTTGGGCTTTTTTCGAAAGGACCAAAATTCCTTTCCAAATTTTCCTACAATGGCCTTGCACCACAGAAATATTCCCTAAGGCCTAAAAATGAGTTTGTGCGCCTAAATATAAGCATCCTTTTTACTTATGCGTGTCGTTCCTCCTAGTTGAGCAAAAGTGTATTCATTTTATTCCTCCTAAAATTTTTCATTTAAATCAAAGAGATTGCAACTTACTGATTTTTTGTTTATGAAGAAAATTTTCAATAATTAAATAATAATTTTTAACACAAAAGTTCAAAAGTTGACTTATTGATTTTTTGTTTATGTAGGCAAGTGACTTCTTATATATTATTATAACCTGACAAATAGACCAATTATTAGGAAGAATCGTAAAACCCATTCACTCGTTAGATTTAAGGAAAAAAAAAGTCCCAAAAATTACCATGCAATAATATCTCATATCTGCTGTTCTCCATTTAATCACAAAATTAACCACAAATCGCTTTTGAACATCTTTGGAAGAAGGGGTACCCGTACGGCCGTACCGATACGATACCCAATTATCACTCTTGTAGTGGGCTTGTTACAGCTATACAACTTGGAATGTAGTGGGCTTGTTACAGCTAGAGCTAGTCTTACCCAATACATCTCATTCTCATCTTGTCTTCTGCATTTCTCCCCAAAATTTTCAAAACCTTTCAAATCCCTCCATTTTCTCTCCGTTGTTTCTTGTTTCTCTTTCTCCGATCTACCATGGAGGCACCTATTCTCCAAGTAACCGTGCTCAAAGGCCCCAGAAATGGCGAAATTCTTGTCTGCCAGCCCGATTCCACCATCCATATCGGTCGAGTCATCAGGGGCAACAATCTGGCGTTGCGCGATCCAGGTATATCTCAACAACACCTCTGCTTCCGATTTGTTCAGGCCGATTCTAGATGGTTTGTTTCCGATCTGGACACCTCCAATGGCACGATCCTAAACGGGTCGCCAATTCAACCATCTGTGCCCGTACCTGTCTCGGATGGGGACGTTCTTGAAATTGGTGAGAAAACCAAGCTTGGGGTAAAGATTGTGGTACAGAAGGCTGTGGAAGGGAATGAACTGGGGAATGATGTGAGGGGAAGGAGGGTTACTAGAAGAAGCGGTTCATCAAGGGGTTCGTCTAGGGTGTCTATGTCTAGGGTTTCTGAGGTGAAAGTAGAGCTGCAACAGGCTCCATCTGAAGTCTCAGCTCCACTAAGAGGTCGTAGCACCAATGCTAACACCAATTCTGCCAGTCATGAAGCCGGCAAGAAGTCTGGGTTTGAAACGGGTCTGATGGGAACAGAAAGAAGTACAGAGGATGTTGTGATAAGGAATGCTGCAGGGCTTCTGAATGAGGAGGAGCCTGTAGATCCTTTTGAGTTTATTTGCTCAGGGATCAAAGAATCAGATCAGAACAGAGCCGCCAAGCTGACAAGAAACCCTAGGAAGCACAACTCCTCTAGGGTTTTGAAGGAAGTAGATGCTAATTGTTTGCTTGATTCAGTTTTGGAAGTTAAGGAGGTTGAAATGAAGAAAAAGGGAATGGGTAGGGCAAAAGGGAAAGGCAAGGCATCTACTGTTTCAGAGAAGGAAAATGATGTCAATACAGTGATAAATCTGGATAGTGAGAGTGGTTCTGACCATGTTGCTGTTCCAAAACATAGAAAGAGGACAACAGCCAGAATCAGTGCTGATTCTTCTACGGCTATAGAAGGGGAGGGAGAAGAAAATGTCAGTGTAGAGGGGGAGAAAAACTCTGACCAAGTCAGAGTTCATACTTATAAAATGACACTCAAAGATTGGATTTCTGAGTTGGAGTTGGTCCCGCCAAAAGTTACTGATGAGGACCGTAGAAGAATTTTATGTCTTATAGAGGTGCATGCTAGAAAAGTTGATGATCTTGTGGAATCTGGTCGTGATATGGCATGACTGTTTGGTATTTTGAAGCATCAAGCTATTGTTTTTCCTCCTGTCGAGTATATTTTAGTCCAATATAGTAGTTTGTCCCATAATATAGATGAGTAATATTTTGTATTAGCCTTCTAGGTGTCAGACCCTTGAGTTGTACTTTCTTTGATCAAGTTTTCTTTGATCGATTCTGTATTAGTGCTATTTTGTAAATGAAGTTTTTGTACTCTCCATTAGGAAAGGAAGTAAAAATATATTGAATCAATGTGCAGACAAGGTACTTGAATGTGCATACTCTGGTACTGAACAACTAGTATAACAGTTGTTTCAGCAAACGGATAACTTGTGTTTGCAGTGAAGGGAACTGTTGAACAAAATTGGAGAGATTGTCATTAATACATAGAATAAATTCACAATCGACTTGGAGAGCTTGTCATTAATTCTTTTGGAAGGGGATGGTGGGTGGTGTGCATTTTTCATATGCATAAAGTTTTAACAGTAAGATTGTCAGTTTGGAACAAAGGGATTGCTGTGCCTGCAGTAAGGGCAAGTATTTATATCTGGATATCAGTAATAGATAGAAAAATTTACAATTGATTCTTTTGACATTGATTCTTTTAACAATTCGAGATGTTTTGATGTACATGGACCCTACCTATATACCAACCCATCACAAGACTCCTGTATATGAACTGGGTCTCAATCTTTGGCATGACGACATAATCTTCTCCATAAAGATCCAAATGTGTCTGGTCAACACGCTACTCGAGAAAATACATATGGAGAGGATGTGTGAGGTGATAAACTGAGGGCTTATGAGTGTTAGCAAGATGCTCACCAGGTTGGGCTCATCAGTGTACCAGGAGGTTTTTGAGAAATCCTCTTTCTGGATGTATCGCAACAATACATTGAGGGTTGCAATTGTAGTAATTACCTGAGGATGGCTGAGAAGAGAGTTAATTAAGTGGAGCGTGTCTCCCACTACTTGGACAGCAAAACAGAACCTAAGATAACAGCTGTGGTAGAGGAGTTGGTAGAGACCCACATGCTTAGGCTGGTACGTATGGAGAACTCTGGTCCAATTCCAATGCTAGTTGATATTATTTATGAAGACCTAACTGCATGTTCAACCTATTCAAGTGGTTCCTGGTGGTTTAAATTTAATAAAAGATGTGATGGTGTTACATTTGAAGGAAACTGGTAAGCAACTGGTAACTGTCCCTGATCGGTTGAAGGATCCAGTTGATTTTATCCTACGACTGCTGAACATGAGAGAGAAATACAATGAGATCATTATCAAGCCATTTCACAATGTTAAGGCATTCCAGAATGCACCAATGCTTCTTTTGAGTATTCATAAACATAAACAATTGGTCTCCTGAGGGGTAAAAGGGTTGTCTGATGATGATGTTGACGAGGTACTTGACATGGTAGTGGGCCTAGTGGTGCTATTCAAGCAGCATCTTGGGGATGTTTAATGATATCAAGACCTCACAGGACACCATGGAGGAATTTGCAAGAAAAGGATGTGTTTGAGAAATATTACAAGCAGCATCTTGGGGATGTTTAATGATATCAAGACCTCACAGGACACCATGGAGGAATTTTATAACAGCCCTTATGACAATGACATGGCTGATATGCCTGCTATTACTCTCCAGATCCTGACAACCCGGTAATGGATAACCCAGAACATCAATTCTTATATTATCCCTGCCGGAGAGTGGTTGTGTGTGAGAAATTGAAGGCGTACTAGTTGGGGACACACAGTGGGAGGAGGTTTACAAGGCAGACAAACATGGGCCATGCTGATTTAAATTACTTTTGGCAAAGGATAGAAACATGAGCTACCTACCAAATATGTGTTCTCAACTTCTCATGGTGTTCAACTGGAATGGTAGTTTAACCTCAAGAGAAATCGAACAGGTAACTGATATACCTCCTGGCGATCTCCGGCTTAGCTTGAAGACTCCAGATCTGCATAAACAAAATTCTCTGCTCTTCCTCTTTCAGATGAGTACTGATTGTACCCTTTTCGCTCTCTCCCCTGGACCTTAAATCATCCTGATTTTGATTCTTTTTATCTCTATTTTCGAATGAAATTCTCAATTTTGATTTCTTCTTAAGCTGATTAGGTTTTTTCCCTTTGCTTTACTGTTTGGCCACTTCAGAATTTGGAAGATGCTATCGCTCAGGTCTAGTTCTTGCCTTGCTCAAGATCTTGGGGTTTGATTACTGCTTAGATCGGAGTTTGTCAGCTTGAGAGAGGTAATTCAACGATTTTTTATTTCAGTTTTTTCGCCAATGTGCCAGCGTATAGTGATGCCTGCGTCATATAGTGGCCATTATCTTCTCCTTTAGTTGGTGTTGTTAGCTGCTCTTTTCTTCTTCTTTGTTGATCGCTCTCTTAGTTTTTTCCCGTTGCTAGGTCTTTTAATTTGGCTTCGATTTTCTTCTGATCGTTTTGTTTCCTTCTCGGTTGTAGATTTCCTGCTCTCCATGCCTTGCTATTATTCATCTGAAGTTTTATCTGGGTAAAGTTCTTTTTTAATACTGATTATCTTATATTGGCCTAGATGATTGATCCTTAGTAATTTATGGATATTCGAACCATACTTTAGCTAGTGAGTTATGGATGGTTAGGAACATCTTTGTACCTTTTGTTTTTACTTTCCAGCCTTTTTTGTATTGGTGTTGCTGCCAGAAATGTTTTCAATATTTAATTTTATTGGTGCTTCAATAAGGAATCGACATGTTATTGTATTTTATACAGAACTGTGCTTCAATTTGGAGTTATTGCTTTTTTTATCTATTATTCATTTTTCATCTGTAAATGTAGATTTTGTTATGGAATTTGATGTCTTATGCAGGAAAAATTATTATGAAGTGCTCTGAATAGCAAAAGATACGTCAGAAGAAAAAAAAATAATCAAGAGTTTTGCAAGCTTGCACTGAAATGTCGACTCTGATTTCCTTAATCACAGTCCAACAAGATGCTGTACATGTTTTCATAGGTTCAAAATGTGCAGAGCTAGCTAATTCTTGGTTTTGCAAAGGAGGTTTCTGTATGTCTGTTATACCTTAATTGTTGATTAGGTTTTAGGGTTAAATTGATTTCATTATATATTGCAAATTTTCAAGCTAGATAGAAATTTTTAGATGATGCAACAAAAGAAATGGGATGAGTGCTATTTTATTTTTAGATGATGCAACAAAAGAAATTGATTTCATTATTTATTACGAATTTTCAAAATGCACATGGTTTTCTTTTGAAAGGACATAATTATGCTAATTGAAAGGCTGGCATGAGTGCTATTGTATTTTCTTCATCGTTGATTTGGGATTTTTTTTCCCTGTTTGCAGTTTGTTCCTTCTAATTTTCCTCTCATCTCAAATTCACCCCTGGTGATGTTTTCCAACGGAATATTTTTAAGGTTTGCTTTTCCTTAAAGAATAATAATTTCTTTTTTCTTCTGTTATTTTTACTCATTTGTGCTCAAGCAACTAAGATCTAACTTGAATTTTGCAAAAAAAAAAAAAGAAAAGAAAAAGTGCCACCCATTGAACTGTACAAGCTATTCTGCATATGGAACAATTATCAAGCTTGCAGATGAAAACAGATCCTTTTTTATAAACAAATGACATCTGAGGCTATTAAGTCGCTGCCTCTTGAATTGCAATTTTCCATTCTTTTTTGTTATAGTTAACTCGATTTGTATGAGTTGGATTAGGTGTGTAATTGATAATACTAGCCTAATATACTGAAGCAGTAACAATTTTCCTCTTAATGAGGTTGCATGGTGTGTAATTCGTGGCCCTAATTTCTTTCTAATTTGGATATTATACAATGTAACTTTGTAGATTGAGAACTAACGTGATAGCTCGATTTGCAACAGAAATTAAGTAGGAAGATGGTGACGCGCTGCCGATTGAAGCTAGCCACCTCTGGCTGCACAGGCAACACATTAGAAGAACAAGGTACCAAACTGTCCTTGCATTTCAATGAGTACATTATTATCATAGTCAAAATATAATCTATTATAAGCTATAGGCCATCAGAGTTTTCAAGAATCAGTTCAAAGAGCAAAAACAGTAGAATTTTATTCGTATCAGTTATTTTGTATAGCACATAATACTGTCTTTTTATTTTATGTTCATATCCAGGAAGGCCAGAGATGGCAAAGGATCCGCGAGTGTGCGTCAAAGGAAAAAGCCTGGTTACGGCATGGCGAGGTGGTCACTTGGTCTAAGCGTGCGTGTTCCTCTAGCTAGGTCACAGAGGTTTCAATTAGGGCATAATTTGGTACAATTTTGCTATTTAGGTATGTACTATGGTTGCTTTGAAAGTCAGAGGCCCAATCAACTACCCTCTCAGCTGGTCGATTTCTCTTTGTCTATACTTCTTTTTCCCCTCATAGTCTTATTTTGCTTCATATTTTATTTTCTATTATTCTATATAGTGATGTCATTTCTTTCCTGTTCCTTCTAATTTTGTCTTAATTATGCTGATTTTGCCTCGCTTTCTTTCTATTCTGTATTGCTGTCATTGAACTTTCAATTAGGGCATAATTGGGTACAATTTTGCAATTTAGGTGTATACTATAGTTGTTGCTAATAAAGGGTTCAATCTGTGAAAAATATTTATGTGGACTTTTTAGACGATCTGTTCAATTTGAATTTTGGATTGTCTTGCTAATCTATGCTCACGCTCATCAATACCTCCATTAAAGTAAAACATTTTTTTTTTCACCAAGTCATGAGAGTTTTCAATTTTGTGGAAAAATAGAAGCTTGCAGATCTAATTGTGTGAAATTGTTATGTAGGTTTACTGGCATTGCTGTACTGGAATGCTGCTATTGAAGTCACTGATAATGTTAGTCAAGTCAAATAGTTTATTGTGTTGCTCTTTGGAAACAACACCAGTTGTATGCTTTGTATAGGTAGATTTACAAAAATATTACTTATATTTTGAATTTTTCATTTGTTTTACGATTATTACCTACTAATCATTTGTAAGGGCAAGATTCTTCCTTAAATGTGAGCTTCTATATATATAGTTCAATTTGTTTGGTATATTGACGTTTTCATTCTTATTATTTTGCTTTTGTTGATCATTCTGTTTTTTTTTTTTCTTTTCCTTATTTGTTTTTACCTTGCAAGTTTGACCCCCAGAGTTTTGCCTATCAGATAATTTTTCACTTACCTAGACCATATTGTGGATTTTTATTATCTTCTTAGCATGTGATTTGTATGCTTGCTTGCAGGGACTACTTAGAAATTAGGACGTTTACAGTTTTGAGTTATAAGTTGTCATGTCATTGGTACCAAGATTAATAATTAACATTTATTGTACATGCTTATGGCTCCGTTTGGATGGCTTCTTCCCGGAATAAGAAATAACCACTTTTTACCAATAAATTTATTTCTAACCATCCAAACTCTTCACAAAAGTTACACACTTCCCAATAAATTTACCCCTTCCCAATAAATTTATTCCCTTCTTCCTTCTTTCTACCTTATTCTCAACGCATCCAAACGGAGCCTATAATAATATTTATTGTTGTACAAACATGTTTATAGTTTTGAGCCCGCGGAATTTAATTCAGTGCTGCTACAGTACTATTATTGTACTTGCTTTTTTGTTCGTTCAGGACATCAGTAAATCATGTTTTCGGATGCCGAGTTTTGGAGTTATATACAGGTCTAAACTTGGAATTAGGCACATCAACTGGTAATCTGGTATTCACCTCCTCAGATCTACATCTACCAATAACTCCTGTCATTCACAATTCTCTCCAAATGGTCGATCTCTCGGTGTACATCTCGTTGATTGCATTTAAAATCCAATCCTAAGTCGAATTCTAATATCTATTGGGCAAAAAAAAATTGAGGACCTATCTATTGGGCATATATCTCTATGAGCGAGGATTTGTTTTTAAACCTATCCATCTCACATCACTACTACACCGCACGATTCATCTCCACCCCGTCCTTCTGCAACTAGCCTTCTCTTTGCCTCCGTTGCATGGAGAGAGAATTTGGATATTCAGATTTTGCACGACTCCCAATATCATATTTGTGCTCAAATATCTCTAAAGGATAAGCCACCTTGGTTACTGATTGGTGTGTATGGGGACCCTACCCACAACAGGAGTAAGGAGGTTTGGAGAAACTTGTCACGTGTAATTAATAACCATGCAAATGTTTGTCTAATAGGTGATTTTAATGAAATTCTTGATGGAGATGAGAAGTTTGGAGGGTCAGCAAGAATCAAACAGAATACAATCAATTTTCAAAATTTTGTGTTTGATAATGGTTTGGTGGATATTGGGTATAAAGGTCCAGCCTACACTTGGACTAACAAAAGAGACATGTCAGAGGCTATATACGAAAGGCTTGATAGAGTGCTTGTCACCCCAAATTGGATGCAGATGTACCCGAATGCATATGTCAATCATTTGCCTATGATACATAGCGATCATTGTCCGATTTTACTTAGAATCAAGAAACCACCGGACAGATCAAATGTTTTCCGAATTGAAAACTGGTGGCTGTTGGAAAAAAGTTTTCACGAAAATTGGAGACAAGAGTGGGAAAATTCAAAAGGAAAGTTGTGGCAGGATAGATGGGCTAGTGTTAAAGGATCTATGAAAAAATGGGCAGCAAAAAATCCAACCCCAAAAAAGAAGCTTGAAGAGATAGCAAAGAAAATTCTGGAAGTTCAAACCATCCATCCGGCCACTAGAGATCATAGCTTGGAGAATGCTTTACTCAAGGAGTATGATAAGGTGGAGGAGCAACATGAGCAGTATTGGATGCAGAGGTCAAGAACAGAATGGCACCAATCAGGGGATCGAAATACAAAGTATTTCCATACAATTGCAACAAATAGGAGGAGACACAACCTCATAACAATGGTGAAAGATGAGCAAGGTTTGCTAACAGGAAATGAAAGGATCATTAGGGACCAGTTTGTGCAGTACTTTAATGTGTTGTATAATAAGGAGGCCCAACAACCAAATACCGAAGTGACTGATGCAGAGGTACATACATAGTTTAGGCCGAGAAAATTTCTGGGAAGAATTGGACCAGTGCGAGGGACCCAAATTACAACAAAGGGCTCACATAATTCTTAACAGAGTGCCTGACCATCAAGAAATAAAGAAAACACTGTTTCAGATGGGCCCCGACAAAAGTCTAGGCCCTGATGGCATCACAGCCAGATTTTACCAGCAGAATTGGGATGTATTTGGTGAGGATTTGGTGAGCCTAATCAAGAAGATATTTGAAGAAGAGGAGGTACCCATTGACTGGCTACAATGTTCAGTAACTTTAATACCAAAAACCGATGAGCCTGAAATGTCATCTCAATACAGGCCCATCAGTGTGGGAAATGTTACCTATAGGCTGCTCATGAAACTGGTTGTTAATAGGTTGAAACCTTACATGAGGGAGATTATTTCAGCAGAGCAAAATGCATTTATTAAAGGAAGGCACATTACTGATAATGTAATACTGGTTAGAGAAATATTGCATTCTTTCAAGACAAGGGGCTTTAGACAATCTGTATTCATGCTCAAGGCTGATGTTTCAAAGGCTTTTGATAAGATTGAATGGGAGTTTCTAGCCAAAGCGATGAAATATTTAAATGTGCCCACTAAGCTGATTAATCTCATGTTATCCTCGTACAAGAGAGCTCAAGTTGCTATAAACATAAATGGCAAAAGAGATGGTTTTATTGTACCCACTAGAGGCCTTAGGCAGGGCTGCCCTATGTCTCCATATGGTTTTATCATAGCCATGGAAATGCTTTCGAGGAGAATGACAAAGGCACTAAGAGATGGAGACATCACTGGAGTCAAATTAGCTCATACCAGTCCAACCATAACACATCTCATGTATGCGGATGATTTGGTATTGCTAGGGGATACAAGGCAAGGTGAGCTTGACTATTTGCTACACATCCTCAATCAATTTGCTCATGCCTCTGGCCTCCAAATGAACCCTAATAAGTCCAGGGTGTGGTTCTCAAAAACATGTGATGAAAGGACAGTGGGCAAGGTTACACAGGCCTTGCAGGCAGACAGAGCAGTAGGAGAAGACAAATATTTGGGGGCCATCATTCAAGGAGGAAGCACTGGAATGAAAACTGGTAGGATGCTTCTGGATCGTATGATGTCAAAAATTGCTGGTTGGAAGGCTCATATGTTGTCCCATGCTGGTAGGTTAGTCTTGATTAAATCTGTTGTGATGTCGCTTCCTGTATATTACATGACAATGGAATGTGTACCTAAAACTCTGATCAAACAGATGAATAGTTTGATGGCAAGATTCTTTTGGGGCAAAATAGGGCAGGATAGGTACATGGCACCAAAGGCATGGAAAACCATATGCAAGCCAATAGATCAAGCGGAGCTAGGAGTGAGAAATTTGAAATTATTTGGGGATGCACTTTTTCTAAAATTGGTATGGGCTCTGATAAGTGAGGAGAAGAGATTATGGGTGCAGATTTGCAAGGCAAAATATTGCCCTCGAATTGGTTTTTGGTCAGCTAGGCCACATAATCATTGCAGCAAGATGTGGAAAGATATTATTCACAAGAGGAACTTCTTTTTAAATAATGTCAAATGGAAAATTGGAAATGGCACCATTGTGCAAGCTATTGGCCAGCCTTGGTTTAATGGATGGGGAGTGCAGCAGCAGATATCAGTGTCAGGTAGGAAGAAAACAGTAAATGAGCTGTACGATTTTGAAAACCAGCAGTGGAGGCTGCAAGGGTTGGCTAGGTGTTTTAATCAGACTCAAGTGCTGGCAATTCAAAATATTCATCCTCGCCAGCTTGGTGAAGGAATGGTACAAGATAGGTTGATTTGGGATCTATCAAAGAGAGAAAAGTATACAGTGAAGGAGGGATATCAGCACATGATCAGGTAGGATGTTGGGGGAGAAGCAAATGAAGTGGCAATTCTGTGGAGAAGAATTCAATCCTGGAAGGGTATAATCCCTAAGGTAAAAATTTTCTTGTGGAGGCTCATCTCGAAGGCATTGATGTTATCTCAGAATGTTAATAAAAGAATTGCTAGAATTTCAGCTATGTGCCAGAGATGTAATAGTGAAAATGAGTATGAAATGCATTGCTTTTTTTACTGTCCTGGATCAAGAGGGGTGTGGTTTGGTAGCTATTTGGGGCTAAGAACACAAGATTTGCCACTCAATATTGTTACAACAATAAATCAATGCACTCATAGCATGACAGAAGAGGAAATCAGAAATTTTAGCTATACTTTGTGGGAAATTTGGGTGGCAAGAAACAAGTGAGTGATGCAGCTTAAGAGGTTTGAACCAGTAAAGTTTGAAGAAAGTGAAGTACTGGATGGAGAGAGATTCGAATCAGGGGGAACTGGTACAAGGCACAAAATTTAGAGAAAATATGCAGAAAGAAATGTATTGGTATAGTCACAGTAGCTATCAAATCATCGTGGATGGTTCATGGGACACACAAAACAAGGCGAGTTGTGCCTACATCATGTTTTATGAGGGTAAACTGATAGAAATTGGATACTCTAGCCATGTATTGTATGATCCATATCAGACGGAGGTGTGTGCTGTCAAAGAAGTTTTACAAAGAATACAGCAAAGAGGTGTTTTAAATCAAAAAATTGAGCTTTTCTGTGATTGTAGCACCGTGGTTAAAATCATGAATGAGAGAGATATGGAGGATGTCCCATCATGGAGAGTTTGGGAGGATACAATACAATTGCTGCACTTTTCAGATCAGTTCCGTGGAAATTTAATGGTTACAAAGGTAAGGAGAGAGGCGGTGTACCGGGCACATGTACTGGCAAATCTGGCAAGGAGGTTAGATAGCATGTATTGTGGGGTGCCTAGAGTTTGGCAGGAGGAGGAGAGGGAGATTGGTGATATCGATTTTAGGTTCTTCAAGGAATTACAATTTGACCCATCTTAATGTTTTTCTTCAGTTTTTCTTTTTTCAGAATCCCCCTGGAGTAGTAAACTTCCTGTAGTAGGCTAGTGTTTTTTTGTTTCCTTAGTTTTAGTTCTGTTTGGTTTCCTTTACCTTATCCACTGTGGAGTTTTTTTTTCTATTTTTTATGCTCGGTACTGTTATTCTGGTACTTTGGTTCCAGGGCTAGGGGATTCTTTCTATTGGAGTTGTAATGTTTAAATTGTGCAGCCGTGTACCGGCTTGCTTTTAGTTTATTAATGAAAGCGCCTACGGGCATCTAAAACTTTCAAAAAAAAAGAAAATACGGCTGATTCCTTGAAAGATGAGCTCATTCCTTGTCTTCCAAAATTCTCCACATGGCACAGCCAACCACAATCCGGATTCGTTGTTGCGCGATACATGATGTAGCGCATATGAGCCGTCTGATCTTGATCAGACGGTTCATTTTTTACGAGCCTATCAATCTAGCTTACATATACGGGACTCCCTTGTTCATTGGATCTTGATCAGACGGCCAGGGTGACGCGCTACACTATGTGTCGTGTGTCACAGGATTTCATTTCCAGCCAACCATATGCTTGATTTGCTGTGGAGAATGGCGCTATTCCTTACCCTAAAATCCATGATTGTCATATTGTAATTGTACTGTCTAGTACTCTAGTACCTCCTTGGCAAACGTACAGCGACGGGAGAGATGGTGAGCTGTTGTATTCTCTGTACTGCATCCTTGATCCTTGAGGCCATAGGAAATGAGATTGAAAAATTCTAGTGTCCTATATATAGGACGGATGGATCCGTCTATTACGATCGTTTTCACGTTTTTTAAATTTCAAATAATCGATCTGAACCGTTTAATATATTTTCAATATTGAAACTTAAAAAAAACCAATTTTTACATTTTTTTCGAAATTTTTTATTATTTTTTGGTATTTTTAAAATTCATGATATAAACATTATGGATCGTCCAATAACAAAGATTTTCTAAAATACCAAAAAAAAAGTAAAAAATTTCAAAAAAAATGTAAAAATTGGTTTTTTATAAGTTTTCAATATGGAGAATATATTGAACGGTTTGAATCGGTTATTTGAAATTTAAAAACGTGAAAACGATCGTATTAGACGGAGTTCATCCGTCTATATATTGGACTCTAGCATTTATGGTGTGGGAATAAGAAGAATAAGAGAAGAAGTATTGGAAAGTGTGTAATTTTGTGAAGAGTTTGGATTGTTTATAATAAATTTACTTCCTTATTTTCTTATTTTCTTATTCCTAAAACTCATCTAAACGGAGCAAATGAGATTTGACTCTGCAAGCATGTGCAGATCAGTTGTGCCATACAATTTTTGCACAGCCTCAGTCCAAATTGAGTTAGTCTTAGTCTGCAAATGCCAAAGCGGACCACTTCGATAACAAGGCAACATTATGTGTTGGTAGTAGATGAAGAATGACAAGACAGTGTCCACCTTGACAATTAATAGTCTGATCCTCTCCGTAGGAAGCTTTGACATATCTTATCGATTTCATAATTTTCATTTGTAAGCCATCGCGGTAATTTGATTACTTGTATGAAGTGTAACTATGTAAGGGTAAAGCCAATAGGACTGCTTTAATTAACACCACTCTTCCTACTATGGTTCCGTTTGGATTTTATTTAGAAAAAAGAAAAGAAGGATAAGGAAATAAATTTATTATAAACAATTTAAACTCTTCACAAAGTTACACATTTTTCGATACTTCTTCCCACTTCTTCCGTTCTTCTCTTCTTCCCACACCTTGGCTCCGTTTGGATAGGTGTGGGAAGAAGGGAAAAAGGGAAGAAGTGGGAAGAAATATTGGAAAGTGTGTAATTTTGTGAAGAATTTGGATTGTTTATAATTTTTTTCTTCTCTTCTTCCCTTCTTCTTCCTTCTTCTCACTGCATCCAAACGCACCCCTTATCCAAACGGAGCCATACATAAAAAATTCCCTTACCAACCCTGCAGCCTTTCGTGTGTGGCATGGAGGACTGGGAGAAAGTGTAATTTCCAAAGTTTGCGTACCGACAGAGGCAACCCCAGGTACATGACAGGGAAGTTCGATCTTGGACAGCAGAGTAGTGCTTGTACAGTGGAGATGGAGATTTGGCATCATTGTGCAGACCTGACAACATTTCAAGTAAGAGATAACGGTCATAATATATGATTAGCACATTCCGTGGTTGAGCCTCCATGATGATAATGGTATCATCTCATCTCCGAACTGCAGAGTCCGAAAAAAAATTAAAATAATACTAAAATATTTTAAAATATCGAAAATGTACTTAAATAATTAGATTTATAAAAATGGTATTGTGATATGATACTAAGATCGGCTTTTGAAAAACCGATCCAAGCTAAGATCGTTTATTGGAAAACCGATCTTAGCCCACACCCCTAATTTAAGCATCTCATTAATATTTTATAGAAAGAGTTGACCGAATTAGGATTCTTGTTTGAACGTCAAACAAATAAATAAAATAGGTTGGGTCCATGTGTTTCTGCCTCTTAGCTGGTCTTTTGAATAGGTCAGGATACAGCTATACTCTGTACGTTATGAATTTTGGTAAATTTGGTTAGTAATGTACCTTGGACCTTGTCCTACAATTATGTAATATCAGCATTTTTTTATCAAATCATGTACTATATTTGTTAGTTGCTACAAAAAAAAAGAAAGAAAAGAACAAAATAAAAATTATGTATTATTTTACTTTTTTTGTTCAGTACATCAGGTTACAAATTTAAATGTTAGGGCTCTATCTTGAAAATTTTCGTTTTCTTTTTGGTTTCTAAGTTTTTTTAATGTTATCTAATTGATCATCATGCAATTATAAAAAATTTATGCCATTACATTTTATAGACTATGAAAAATACTAAAAATACGTATTTATCAAAAACTCATGGATCGAGAAGTAAATTTTCAGATAAAAAGAGTTAACATCCTCTAATATCAAATGTGTGGATCATTAATTTTGTTAATCAATCTGATGTGATCTACGGTCCGGATTCGAACATCGGATAAAACAACAGCTAATTAACTATCGAGACGCTAGAAAGGTTTTTACGTGAAATTTTCCACTGTTGTTCGCGAGTTCGATTCTTTACCCGGACATAATATATATATATATTTTTTTTTGATGGCCTGTCGGCAATTACCGACGACAAATTAGATTAAATAAAAATATTTATTTACAAAATTACAAAGCGCCAGCAAAAAAGAAAAGAAAAGGATCCGCTTCCCTCCCCTACTTAGAGTGGATCAGAGAGAAGACGCTGATAAGTAAAAAAAAGCTAATCCTAATTGAGGAGCCAAAGCCTTGTGTTGGACTCAATGTCCAACATAACCTGTCGTAGGGAAGTTCATTGGTTGTTGAAGATCAAAGTGCAACGGTGTTTCCAAATCGTCCAACAAGTTGCAGCCCATAGTGTGGACCAAAAAGTTCTAAGATGAATTGGTAAGTCCTCTGCAGTTGTTTGCCACACACTGAGTGCATCAGTACTAGAGGCATGTAATATCACATTAAGCTTAGTTGTCACCTTGGTGAGGATCTCCTTGGCAAAGGGGCAAGAAACAAAAAGGTGATTTGAAGTCTCCACAGCCTGCAAATGACATAGTTTGCAAGCTTGAATCGCGGGCCAGCCTCTCTTCACCAAATTTTGTTGTGTAAGGATCTTATCCATAAGCATTAACCAAAGAAAGAGAATCACTTTGGGCGGTGTTTTTAACTTCCAAAGTTGCTTGTAGTAAGGAGAGATAACTCCTGACCACGCCATTACTCTATAAGCCGAAGCGATTGTAAACTGTCTGTTTGCCGTCCATCTCCAAGATGTGGTAGTGTGTAAGCCATCTGGTGTTGCTGTAAGTGGAAAAAGAGCCCTTGCTTTAAGTAAGTCTGACAAAAGTGTAGAAGTTGTTGAGTGATTGAGGAGGAAGTTAAGGTCAGTAGTTCCAAACAAATCAGAAATAGTAGTCGACCAGACCGAGTCTGGTTTGGTTAATAGAACCTAAATCCACTTAGCGAGCAATGCATCATTCTAAGTCTTTAGGTTTAGGATTCCTAATCCTCCATGTTGCTTTGGCATGCAACACTTGTCCCAATTAACAAGGCAATGCCCTCCAAGACATTTATCATTTCCTTTCCAAATAAAATTCCTACGCATCTTATCAATCTGATTAATCACCCATTTAGGCAGCCTAATAACTTGCATATAATGGAGGGGCATAGCAATAAGGACTGATTTAACCAAGGTTAATCTTCCTGCAAAAGAGAGGAATTTTGATTTCCATCCCTGTAGTCTTCTTTGGATAGCAGTCAGTAGCGGTTGAAAATGAATCTTCTTTAATTTTTTTATCGAAAGCGGGAGTCCCAAATACGAAATGTGGCTGCCCTTGGCTTGGCAATCAAGAATTGATTGTACTATTGGGACGTGCTCTTGCTTCATGGCGATAGGCACAAAGCAAGATTTATCGCTATTAATGCTAAGTCCCGTGAGATCAGCAAAAATGCGTCGAATTCTCATTACAATGCGTAGGTTTAAAGGGTGTGCCTCCATTATTATGGCCGTATCATCTGCGAATTCAGGGGCGGATCTACCACCGGGGCGGGTGGGGCTAGAGCCCCACCTCACGCCGTCGAGCCCTTGGAGCCCCCCTTTAGCCGCAGCTAATTTTTTCTGCCATTTGAGCGCTCAAAAGTGGGACTGAAGACTTAAACAGAGGTTGTCAGACCCACCTAAATATTTTTTCTAGATCCGCCACTGTGCGAATTGAAGGGTACGCGGGGGTAAAAGGATAGGTGGTGCCATAAGATGGGTTGCATTGGTCACGAAACGCTGCAATGCGTCTGCCACTAAAATAAGGAGCATCGGTGAGAGAGGATCACCTTGTCTAAATCCTCTATAGTGGCGAAAAGTTTGGGATTCCTTACCATTCACTAAGACCGCTGAGGTGGAGGATCGAAGAATATTGAGGACCCACGAAATCCATAGTGGCGGGAATCCCCTTTCTATTAATAAATTGGTGAGAAAGCACCAGGAGACAGAGTCGAATGCTAATTTAGCAAAGTCAACTTTAAGAAGCACCGCCGGTATCTTTTTCTTATGGAGAAACGAAATAGATTCTGAAGCCACTAAGTATGATTCCATAATAGAGCGGCCTTTGGTAAATGCCGTTTGATAGCCCCAAGTCTTGCAACGAGGAACTCAACCTATTTGCTAGAATCTTGGAAATGATTTTTACAGAAGTGTTTATGACACTAATCGGTCTGTAATCACCTACCCCTTCAGCTGTCTGACCCTTAGGAATCAAGGTAATAAGCGCCTTATTTAGAATAATTAGGTTCAGTCTGTTTTCGCTAAATGCAGCGATAAGTTCCATGAAGTCTGGTTCTAAAATGGCCCAGAATTTTTTGTAAAATTCTGCTGGAAATCCATCTGGACCGGAAGCCTTACCATTTTTAAGGTTTGAAACCACATTTCTGACCTCATCAACAGTTATCGGATCTTGTAAAGTGGATAGGTCAATCTTATCCCCTACTCGACCTGATAGGTCAAATGGGGGTGGGGCCGACGGTGGGGTACCAAGCAGGCCCTTATAGAAGTCAAAGAAAGCAAGTATAATTGCATTTTCATTTGTAACGGTTTGGTTTTGTAATCTTATTGCTGGAATTGTATTCTTTGATCTTCTTTCATTGGCAATTGCATGAAAATACTTGGTGCTTTTATCACCTAACTGCAACCAAGTTACACTGCTTCTTTGTCGCCAGTTTTCTTCCAGAATAAGTGTGAGTTTGTAAGCATGCTCTCTGAGAGTAATTCTCAAGCGAAACTCTTTGGTAGTCAAAGCTCTCTTTTCCTCGAGTAAGTCAAAGAACCTTATAAACCATTTGGTTCTGTGAAGAAAAGTATTATAATTCGCAAATTTGAAAGCAGCCCAACTATGTAAGGCTTCCCTGACTGCACGTAGCTTTGCCACAAAGCGTGATGCAGGATTAAAGTTAACAGGAATAGAGTTCCATTCCGTGTTAACAATGTCTTCAATCTCTAGATATCTAAGCCAAAAATTTTCAAACTTAAACCTTTACCTGATCTATTTCCTGACTTAATCTGCAAAAGCAGTGGGGCATGTTCTGAAGTTGTGGCGGGCAAGTCATGTAACAAGGAACCCGGACATAATAATATATTAATATATATTTTTTTATCCTTCTTGCGCTTACCTCCCTTCAAAAATTGGCACAAAAGGAAAGAGTAGCCGTGGTCCTCCTCCCTTTCCCCCTCCTCCATCTCCTTCCTCCTTTTCCCTTCCGGCCACAAATGGAAGAGGTGCCGAATTGATACATCTCTCTTTCGCTAGGGTTTGCTACTAACCACGCCGCATCTCGAATTTTTATTTTGAAAAGTAGGTCTCAAAATGAATAGAAGCCGCTGTCCTCTGGCCTTCAGATCCACCCAATCTCCGCCGTCACCTCGCAGCTTCTTCTCTCTTCGTTTGGCCGAGTGTAGTCAGAGAAGGAAAGTGCATAAGAGTAAGAAAGGAGGGATCAAGAGGTCTAAGATCTCGTGATTTATGCAGGTATTTTTCAATTTCTTTTACCAATTGTAAATTGCATTGACTATTCTCAGCTTGTGTGTTAATATGAAACACTTTTATAAATTCCTTTCTTATTTTTTTTTAAATTTGATCAAGCTGATTATAATTTTGGCGATTATAAATCAGTAATTCAATTTGAGTTAAGTACCATATTAAATACGATTTATTGGTTGAATGCTGATTGAACTCTTGTTTGTTGGAATTGTTTATTTAAAGGGGACTGATGTGCATGGATCAACATGAATTAAGAAATTTTTTATAACTGTAGATAATGTTGCTCAGCTTGAACAGCCCCAAATTGGCATGGTACCAAACTGTGACTAAATACGCATGGTACCAAATTCATGTTGATCCATGTATAAAACCCATGACATAAGCTGTTATCTACTATTTCTTAATTCATGTTGATCCTTGTGTTATTAGATCAAGCGTGAAATTTCAACCTTGAAGCTGATCAAACATCCCAATTTACCGCTCAGGCTTCTCAGATAGGAGGCTTAGGCTTGACCTTGATACCACATTCTTGTCATATATGGGAAATATATGTATTTTTCGAAAGCCAACAAGGTACGAACAGTTCTCTCACATCTACAAGTAATACCCGCTGCATTTTAATATTTCTATATTGATTTTCAAAAGGTTTGATTATTTGTGAAGCACTCAAACTTTAATCTGTTACTGATTTCATTTATTATGATTTATCTAATTTTTATATATAGCGCTGAGAACAACATTTGTTATACAGAAAGCAACTGAACTGTGACAGAAACTGTTATCTACTATTCAAGCGGTGAAGGCATATTAGAGGTGTGTAATATTGCTTTTCATATCTAACAATAGAATTGATGTTATTTACTCATTTTATCTAACAATAATATTGCTTTTATAACCAGGAAACTATATATATGGCCTATTTAGTCTTTTATTTCTTATGAAAATATCAAAACATCATGAGTCATGACCATTAACTAGAAATATCAAAACATCATGACCATCTTCTGATGAGGATGAAAGCAAAGATGAGGAACATAAACTCCTAAAAAGGAAGTGCAAAATAAAAGGGAAGTGCAAAATAGGTTATATAGTTTTCTGGTTTGTACTGGTACTAAGAGTTACAGTAACACCTGGTTTTATACCTTTTTATTAAATTAGAAGTTAGTTTTTTTTTTTTTTGTTGTAATAAACCTCATCTGAACTTTAGTTATTAATAAAAAAGGAATCATATTTTCATTTACTAAAATTTATGTTTATAGAAATTCTGGATAAGCTACTCAACCAAGAAGACCAAGGGCTTCTATCTAGAGCAAAGGATCATTTTACTATAATCAAGGTAAGCAAACCAGCAACTGCCCTTGCCCTGCTAAACCTAATTTTAATTTATAGAATAATGCAACTTCATTTTTTTTTTCCCCCCATTTCCAGGGCAACTGCTAGACTCCAACTAGAGGCCAAGAAATATGGAAAATATCATAGAACCACAAGAAGTCAACAAGGGTTCTGATGGGGAGTTGGTTTACCTGAAGGTATGAAAAAGAGCTGCATATTGCTGTTTGTTGTATGGTATATGGTATATCTTTTGAAATTTAGAAAGTTTTTCTGCACCAACAATTACGGCACTGCAAGTACAATGAATTCTATAAGGCATGCAATGCTTTTCTTATTGATGCAAGTCATTTTGGGCAGTTGTAGCTTTGTGAAAACATCAGTTAATGCTGGAATCATGATATACTGAACTATTAAGAATTGCTAAGAAAAATTGAAAGAAAATAAACAAAAAATGTGCTGCTACTTTTCCCAACTAACATGAAATGATGTGATATCATATATGAGCTATTGAGGTATTGTATATCATTTCTGTCATTTGTTTTACCTAACAGCAATTTTTTAATCGATTTGTTGAGATTCTGTTGGATTATTCTTTATTATTTTCTTTTTACGAGTTATGCAGGAATGGTCCAAGACAAGAAGAATTTGGTCAAATTTGAAGCTTGAAGTTTCAATTTTTGCTCCAAAGCTTTCAATATTTCCAAACAAGGTTTGCATTTTTCTGCCATTAGTTTTGTTTTCCTCTGGTTTTGGAGAAATCATGACGCTAATTTTTTTAAATTTCAGAGTGTCAGTGTTATGAGAGGTAGAAGTACGTATCTTCAAGTTTATTTTCTTAGTTGATTAATTAAACATTTTGTTTAGTTCAATTGTTTGTAGGTGCTGTTAGAATCGTGTATTCCAGTAATTTGTTTCTCTTTCAGTATCAAAAGTAAGATTAACACTTCACTGGAAATGTTTGCTGAAAAAAAACTCTTCTTTTCTTTTTCGAAATTAAGAGAACTTTTTTCTCTTCTGCAGGACCAACATGGTGTCATCCCAAATCTCCTACCACTTGTCCAGAAAACCTTCTTGTCTAAACACCTAGCAATTTCTCTCAAAGGTTTTGGTTTGCTTAACTTTTTTCTCTTAGGTTCTAATTCCAATTTGACAGAAGATCAAAGTAAAATTGCATGTGATTAGTATTAATTTGTAGGCTATTTTTTAAGTAGGCACGAGGTGTAAGAATCGTACACTAGGTTAAAATTTATTTTGCTTCAATTGCATGATGAAGAGTGTACCTTTCTTTAATATAAGTCTGAATTGCATAATGCAAAATATTTTTTGGGTGCTAGATTTACCTTGCAGATGAGCCAAGCGCCAAAATATAACCCAAATTGTCTGTTTCTTTTTTTTCCCCTCTTGGGGGCATAAAAGCATTATAGTTGATGTTCATTTTAGTACTAAAGAGTTATGTGCATAAAACCTGCTTGTCTTAACGTAGTAGTGAGAACTGATGCACATCAGCACCTGGCACTTCAGTCTCAACTCTCAACGCATCTGATAGGCTGTGCAAATGGATAGGCAACAGGTGTATGAGAGGAACATGGAATTCTTGAGATAAAAAGGGACAGAGTTTTGTTACTAATTAGGAAGAAAGTTCACATTGTCCAATCAAATTCTTCACTGTAATGCACAGTAAGATATCCTGTAACTGGGTTAATTCAAGTGATACTTTCACATGCTTTTATGTGAGTTTGTAAACTTTATATTATTTGAATTCATGTCATGTACATACAAATTTTGTTTGGACCAAACATTTCTTATTCCCCTCTTTCCTGTTCCGTGGCGTCAGGTGTCCCTTATTTCCAACTTTTCTTGTAAACTACCGTGCGCACCAAATGTTTCTTTTTCCTTTCTTTGCTGCTTAAAGAAAATCTTATAATTCCTTTTTCTTTGGATTTCACATAAGATATGAGATAATAATGTTTTGATTAGGTCACAAATTTAGAAATTATTATTTTGGAGATAGACACATTCACGTTATTTTTATTTTTCAATTTTTACTTGTACTTATTCTCATTAGCTGCAATATTGAACTTATTCATTTGGAGAGACACATTCATGTTATTTTTATTTTTAAGTTCATTGTATTATAACAAGATTATAACATGTAAATATATCAAATAATCGGTTACAAATAAAATTTATTTGTATATTACTTTTTTAATATAATAATATTTTTATAAAATACAAATTTGCCCACACATTGGTTGGGAGTATTTGCTAGTTATTAACTAATTTGAACTTCAAATATCAGAATATGTGGAGTAGAAACGTATGAATTTCCAATTGTACAACATGCGAAATTGCGAATTGAATGATTCAGATGACATATCTTCTAAATGGAATTTGAATCACAGACGTTAAGTAAAAATATCAACAACAAATTTTGGCGTTTAGAAAAATTTCGGACTGTTGTTCTTTATTTGATTTTTCTTATAAAACTTTATCCTTTTATTTAATATCTCCGAGACTAATATACTATTTTCATACAGTATGAATATCAAGATCGACATTTAAAATTTTAAATACTATTTTTGAGAATTGAGAGCTTATAATATCGAAGTACTAAGTTATTGTAACATCATGTTGTTATATTATATATACAACCATAGATTTTTTTTTTCTTTTTTGGTTGGCTATACTTATAGCGGGACATTGATGCTATTGATAATATATTGCTCGAGTATTTTTTGAACAAAAATAGATATGCTGGTTAAGTATATTTAACACCAAAATACGAAATATAAATATGAATATCGAAAACTTTAATTTTGTTTCCTCGGAAATATAAGCCCATAAACATATTAATGTTAATATCAACCGCATTAAAAAGATCGCAGGGCAAAAAAAAAGACAATCCCATAGAATTTTGTGAACCGGAGCTGTTGAACCAGTCGGGAAACAAACTAACCAAATCGAACCACCCGACCCCAGCACAGTGCATAAATGTATCAAAAATTAGTTGCTTGAAGCAGAGGATCGAATTCCTCCCGCCACCATCCTTGGATGACATCAACTACAACCACTGGGTCAAAGCACCTTTGTGCTAGACCAAGCCATGAAAGAGATATATTGGCTCCGTTTGGATAGATGTGGGAAGAAGGGAAGAAGAAAAGAAGTATTAGGAAGTGTGTAACTTTGTGAAGAGTTTGAATTATTTATAATAAATTTGGTCTTCTTTCTTCTTCCAACCCCATCCAAGCAAGGCCATTATGATTCTGGTTTTTGAACCGGTATACTCTGGTAATATCGATAAATCTCATACCAGCTGTTCCACCGGTTTGAGTCGTTTGACAGCCGGTACGTATTTAAAACATTGATTTACACCTTGTCCATGCATATTCAGGTTAATATTTAATCACCGCCGACGCCGAGCCCTCTGCAATGGCCCCACCGACAGAGACTATCAGTCTATCAAATTTTTTTTTTTTTTGACGGACAACTGGACAAGACTAACAATTTCTCTCAGCTTAGGTATACTCATGACGCCTGACATCAACGCGGTGCTTTCCTCACCAAATTTGGTGCATCCGATTTTGTAAATGGTAATTAATAATATTTAATAAGTAATATTAATTATTAATAATAACGATATAATAATAATAATTAAAAATAATTAATCAATAATAACTTTTATTATTAAATAATTAATAATTTTATGATATTTAATTAAAAGTAATTATTAATATTTCATAATCATTAATAATTAACGATAATTAATAATTGATAATATTTAATTATTATTAATACAAAATAATAATTAGGTCACAACGTATTATTAATACATAATAATTCAAATTTAAGAATATTTTAGTCTTTTGACATTAATATATGCATGCATTAAATTATTTATTCTTACTACATAACTAAACATTCTTTACATAAACTCTTATGAATCTTTAACTTATACAACTCCTTACTACACAATCAAACATCCCTTAATCTTTACAACGACAAAAACACTTTTATAAATACAAAACGTGGAAACATTCTAAAGCAAATGTCCAACTATCGGTACGACCGCTTGTAGAGAAAAAATTGAGGCAACATAACATGAAAGCTATCTTGACCTGTCATTGCTCACAAGCATATTCACTTCCGACCGCTCGTAGAGAAAATTGACAACAAGTTACAGAAATGGAAGTCCAACTTATTGCAGCCTGGCAAGATGACATTGGTTTTTTTTTTTTTTTTTCAATAACAGATGACATTGGTCAAAGCCGTGTAAAAAACAATTCACGTACTTCCCAAAAGTAAAATTAAAAGCTTTCTCAATTTCACTATTCTATTTATTGTTATTTTTTTTGAACGGTGCATTGAAAATAACAGAGGAAGAGGGAATATATAAGGTCTGACCTATTAGTTAAAATTGGCATCATATTTCTGATTAATTAGAGAATATTACAGGGATTTGAATCCGAAAATACGTTCCATTTGTCTGATGTTATATAGTATACCATTTACAAAATAACTCGAAATTATTTAAAATAGAATTTACACCCCTAAAATTTTTATAGAAAGAATTAATTAAATTTTTTTAATAAGAACAAAGTTCTTACACGGTTTATAAAGAGGTACACTCTCTCTCCTTTTTACCCGTTTTATAACCGGGTAAGAAGGCTTCTTACCCTTTTATAAAACGGGTAAGAAGGCTTCTCTCTCCTCCTTTACTTATTATAAAGTGGTACATTCTCTCTCCTTTTTACCCGTTTTATAACCGGGTAAGAAGGCTTCCAAACCATTCAATACGATCTCCCAATCGTAACCTCCATGCTGACCAAATTTTACATTTCTTCGAAATTTTTAAGTATTTTTTTAAAATTTTAGAAAATAGTTCATCTAATTAGTTTTTCGCGTATTACCTCCAACAACCCAGCATTCAAAGCCAGTTTTTTGTTGGTTTTTTAATTAGCATTTTTGCATTTTACTCATAATTTTTATTATTACAAAATAAATATTTCATGATTATAAATTACATTTAAATTAAATATGTATTATAAAAATACAAGAATATATATATAACTCGTATAATTTACTTATATACTTATATTTTTATAATACATGTTTAAATTATGTTTACTTTCTAATCATTAAATATATATTTTGTAATAATAAAAATTGTGAGGACTAAAATACAACACAAATAAGTTAGAGAATAGGGATGCCCGAGCTTTGCGCGCAAAACAATGAAAAAACCAAAATGTTAATGGAAAAAAAAAAACAACAAACTGGTTTCAATGCTGGCCGGAAAAAAAAAAAAGAAAAGGTTGTAATCTCCATTACCAATGACGATTTCTGTTTATTGGCGGTCCGAACCAGCTTACGTTTAGTTAGAAAAAAAAGAGAGCTTTGTGAGAATCAGTTCTTGGTCTAGTGGCAAAGAGCAGTGTATCTTGAGTGAAAGGTCGCAAGCTCAAATTCCGGTTGGGAGGTCTTTCGTAGACATTTAGACTATGTTTGATTGGAGGTGAAGTTAGAGGTCGAAGTTAGTGCTTTTGAAGTTTGTAGTTAAAGTTAGATACGTTACAAATTGTGTAAACTTATAATAATAATAATAATAATAATAATAATATTATTATTATTATTATTATTATTATTATACCAATAAAATTATGGCTACATTATAATATTAATTATTATGTAATTTTTATAACTATAATTATCATTAATTATACGATTATATTTATTATTGCAATTTTATCAGAAATAATTATTATAATTATTACTAAATAATAAATATAATATTTATTAATATTATAGTAATTTTATTGAAATAATAACAACAGTAGCAATAATTGTAAGTAATATTTAATATTACAACAATAATTAGTAATTATAATTAATATGAATTAGTACACTAATAATAATAATTATTATTATTATATTAATTTTTTATAATTTATAATTATAATTATAATTACAATTAATTTTATGTTACTAAATAATAATAATTATTATTATTATAATTAATATAGTGATTAGATGATAATAATAGTTATATTGACTCAACATTTTGTCGAGTTAGAGAAGTAGAGTGAAGTTAGCACTAACTTCACTAACTTTAAACGTGTTTATTTAGTGAGTGTTTGAAAGTTAGTGCTCTTATATCAAGTTTGCTAACTTTCCATATAATCAAACTTAGCCTTAATATAAAATTAAGTCAGAAAGCTTGACCCATTTTATCTTCAAAAAAAAAAAAAAAGAGAGAGCTTTTAAAAAAAATCTCGTGCTCACACGTTTTGTTTTTAGTTTCCATATTTTTATGTTGTTTTAGAATTATATTGATATTTTTTTCTTTGAAAAATATATAAAAAAGAAAAGAAAATTGTTATTTGATTATCTTCATTTATGTGATTTGGCACAGGATATTGCGTTATTTTTTTATAATTATCGGAGGATCTTTTAAAAGTTATTTGGAGATGAAATTTTGTATGCATACATATACAAATGCTAAAGATTTCATTAGTATAAACTTTTTCGATTATAGGCTTTCAAAATGATATTTTTTTTTAATATGTCTAATTTTCTTTAATGGAGAAAAATGAGAGAAAATGTGTCACTTTATGAAGGACTTTCATAGTTAATACTAAGACAATTGAAGAGATCAAGTCTTCAATGAATATGGTCCATTGATTTTCCATCAAAATCAAAATCAATGAGACCTTTAATTAAATATCCTAAATGAACTTTGGTTTATATTAATAATATAGGTCACATTAATTCTTATTAATAATAAGAATTATAACAAATCATGTATTCTGCACGAGTTTTTTTTAAAAAAAAAACAACTAAGTTATGTTGAGGATGTAATGTTGAGACTCAAGCATACATTATATCGCTCTATTTTATTATATATATGTTTGAAAGATAAATTAAAAATTTGTTATTTTTTTCTCACCTCATGAATAGCGACAAGATTGTCCGAAATAAATTTACTACAAAGTATATTTTTTTAATTAATTGATGTTTACATTTTAAGTAACTAATTCGATTTGATTTCAATGTTACAAAGCTTAGTAAACTATTGCAATAAATATAAATAAACATCATTTGAAAAATTCAATTACATTTCAAATTGAACTCTAAAACCATGTGACTTGATCACTCTTATTTTGTGATGGTTCACGCACTAGTTATTTCAATACAGGCATATGGTATGATAAAGTAGTTATAGTCTAATTTATTTTGAAATTATATATGACAAAGAAAGTTCACGTTCAAGTAACACAAAAATCATTATACTTGCGTTTATGAAGAAAATTCAAGTAACACAAAAATCATTATACATGTATTTATGAAGCAAATTTAAGTAACACAAAAATCATTATACATGCATTTATGAAGCAAATTCAAGTAACACAAAAATCATTATACATGTATTTATGAAGCAAATTTAAGTAACACAAAAATCATTATACATGCATTTATAAAGCAAATTCAAGTAACACAAAAATATTTATTGATGAGACATTGGAGGATGACCAAAAAATAATGCAATATTTTAATTTATTTGAAACTAAAATTATACACGACGAAGAAAGTTCACGTTCAAGTAACAAAAAAATCATTATACATATGTTTATGAAGCAAATTAAGTAACACAAAAATCATTATACATACGTTCATGAAGCAAATTGTCATCTTTGATGAGACATTGAAGGATGACAAAAAAATAATGCAATATTTTCTTTACATCTCTCGATTATGCAATTGATATTGATTTCACCTGACCATGTTCTTCAGTGTTCGATAACCAAAATCTCGTGCTCACTTGATTTGTTTTTAGTTTTCATATTTTTATGTTGTTTTAGCATTGTATTGATGATTTTTTGTGCTTTGAACAATATACAAAAAAAATAAAAGAATAAAAAAGTTATTTGATTATCTTCATTTATGTGATTTGGCACAAGATATTGCGTTATTTTTTTTTAATTATCGGAGTATCTTTTAAAATTCATTTGGACATGAAATGTTATATGCATACATATACAAATGTAAAGATTACAACAGTATAAACTTTTTCGATTATAGACTATCAAAATATTTTCAAAATAAATTTCTAGATCTCAAAATATTTTTTTTTGTAATTTTAAGACATGTATTAATGTTTTAGAATGTTTGGGGGCCTTCCAAATTTGTTTCGAAATTATTTTATATAGGAATTCAGACTCAAAAAATTTTAATAGAAAGAATTATTATTTTTTTTTTTAATAAGAAGAAAGTTCGAACGCGTTTTATAAAAGCGTACAGTCTCTCTCCTTCCTACGCGTTTATAAAACGCGCTCGAAGGCTTCGAACGCATTTTATAAACGGGTAAGAAGGAGAGAGCTTCAGTTACGCCTCAAAAGGCTGGTCAGACCTTCGTACCCGTTTATAAAACGCGTTCGGAGCCTTCGAGCGCATTTTATAAACGTGTTATTAGTTTTTCATATTTTTCATTCAAGCCGCAACATTTAACTTATTAAAAATAATATTTTGCAACAAGGTCCCTGTATGTTTCATATTAACAAAATTCTCAAAATTTTATTTCCAATTAAAGATGTATTAAATAGATATAAGAAATATATCACACATATTTTATATGCATTTAATTGCACATATTTTTTTTTGAACATGTGTATAATATCAATTTGGTTGAATAATTATTCGCCGATGACCTTGTATTTTTTTACTATTTAATTCTACAAACTTATCTTTTGCATTGTAGTCTCTCCTTTTTTTATTTTATGTTAGCCATATATAATCAAATAATATATAATATGGAAATAATTAAAATATAAATTTTTTTAAAAATTTGAACATTAAAACTTTAAACAGGCATAACTTTTGATAGGAAGGTCCGTTTGGGGCGATCGAGTACAATCCGAAAAGCTGGCGACGAGATCTACACATTTTATAAGGGTGAAACCCCGTAACGACAATTTTCGGAGCCAAAAAACGCTCTCTAGACCTCCAAAATCCACTTTGAAAGTTTGCAAACCTAAAAACCACTCTAAACTACTAAATTTTTTTTTAAAATCATAAATTAATCATTAAAAAGAGAAATGCAGTAAATCAAGTGACTTTCTTGATAGTGATGGAAACAAAATGATATTAATGTCAAAATTAATATTCTAATGTCATTTTTAAATAAAATTAATATGAAATTAAATGTGATATTTTAAAAATTATAAATTTAACCTTAAAAATAAATTTAATCTAAATTTTCACATTAATTTTCCTATTAATTTTGAAAAAAAAATGGTAATAACTCCATTTCGAAAAATTTACGCCTTCCTACCCGTTTATAAAACGCGCTTGAAGGCTCCGAACGCGTTTTATAAACGGGTACGAAAGTCTGACCAGCCTTTTGAGGCGTAACTGAAGCGGTACAGTCTCTCTCCTTCTTACCCGTTTATAAAACGCGTTCGAAGCCTTCGAGCGCGTTTTATAAACGCGTAGGAAGGAGAGAGACTATACGCTTTTATAAAACGCGTTTGAACTTTCTTCTTATTAAAAAAAATAATAATAATCCTTTCGTCTGAATTCCTATATAAAATAATTTCGGAAATTTGTTTGTTAAAAAAAAGTTTACGTACATTATCACAACATTATAATAAATTTAATAATACCAAATTTTCTATTTTAGATTTTCAAAGTATTTTGCATGATTTTTTTTTATATTTTAGTAATCTCGTGAAATTTGATTTACAATGATATTTTTGCATTTTTATTTATGCTTTGAACTTGAAATATTTTGCAATAAATTTTATGTTAGAATTTATTTTGTTGTTGCATACTTGCATTGTACAAATTTGAGTGTTTTAAAAATAAATATATATATATATATATATATATATAGAGGTGGGCTAAAGTGCCATAGATGTCTTTTTTTAGACATTTTTTTAAGATCCGAAATTCAATCGGTCGATTCAAACCTTTCAAATTGATCACCATATTGAAATACCATTGGAGACCAAATTTTACATTTTTTTGAATTTTTTTGGTATTTTTATTTTGATATGTTCAAATTGGAGGGTCTGAAATACTCCAATTATAACGTTTTTTAAAAATATCATAATAAATAGCAAAAAAATTAAAAAAATGTAAAATTTGGTCTCCAATGATATTTTAATGTGGTGAATAACTTGAACGGTTCAAATTGAGAATTTAGAGTTTGAATCTCGAAAAACGACTCTATGGCACGGGACCCTCTGTGCCATTTATGGCACATTAGCCATCCTCTATATATATATATATATATATATATATATATATATAGAGGATTGATATAGAACACTGCAGTGGATTGAGGCATCATACACTGATTTTTTCTGTCTTTCGATCGCTTTAAAATTGGTGCGCAAGATTGAGATGAGCGTACACGATACAGGCGCCCGATTGAAGCGCTGATTGAAGCGAACTCTCCGTCAGTTCTAAAATATCCGTCTCTCCTCTAAAGTTTCCCATGTCTCTTACAATTCGCAGTGTGTATTTCTCCTCTCTTCTCGTTTGAACAAATTGCGGATCACATATCTCATCTCATTATAATTCGCACCTCTCCTTCATCAAGTTTGCAAAAATCCTAGACCCACAATTTCCTTTCACGAAACCCTAGATGCACATCTCCCCTTCTCCGTTCTTCTTCGTTCCTTTCTTATTGCTCGTTAGTTTCACTAATCTGCTTACAAAGTGCTATCTTTCTGTTCAATTGTGTATAATTTTGGTTTCAAACTTCGTAACAAAGGTCTATTATAACAGAGAAGGACGTGAATTAGATTTCTCTTCTGAATTGTTGCGTCTAATATCTGATTCAGTAAGCATGGTAAGTTTAGACCATGGCCATGTGAAAGTTTAGACCATAGGATACCATGGTTTACCACAGCTTACCACGGCTTACCATGGCCATTTGAACAGAAATGATAAATGATTCAATTCAATGAGAAAATTTGTAAAATAATAATATACTGAATATTAGATATAAGCCATGTAAAAGGTTTTTCTCGAAACAAGAACAGGAGATAGAGAGTTTTTGAATTTCTTTGGAAGGGGTCAAATCTGTGGGGGGAGAGACGAACCAGAGCGTAAGAATATACGAGAGAAGGTAATCTTTAGAGGAGAGACGGAAATTTTTAAAACTGACGGAGAGTTCAGAGCAATCAGCGCCTCTATCTCGTACGCTCATCTCAATCTCGTGCACGAATTTTAAAGCGATCCGACGGCATAGACAAGCAGTGTATGATGCCTCAATCCACTGTAGTATTTTATATCAATCCTCTATATATATATATATATATATATAGAGGTGGGATAAAGTGCCATAGATGGCAATGCCATAGATACCTTTTTTGAGTCATTTTTTGAAGATTCGAAATTCAATCGGTCAATCCAAACCGTTCAAATTGATCAGCATATTGAAATACCATTGGAGACCAAATTTTACATTTTTTTGAATTTTTTTGGTATTTATTTTGATATGTTCAAATTGGAGGGTCTGAAATACTCCAATTATAACGTTTTTTAAAAATATCATAATAAATAGCAAAAAAATTTGAAAAAATGTAAAATTTGGTCTCCAAGGATATTTTAATGTGGTGAATAACTTGGATGGTTCAAATTGAGCATTTGAATTTTGGATCTCGAAAAACGACTCTATGGCACGGGACCCTCTGTGCCATCTATGGCACATTAGCCATCCTCTCTATATATATATATATATATATATATATATTGTGACATTTTGAAATTTCTGATATTTTAATATTAATTATATTTTGGATTTATTTTTTATATTCAAAGTTTTGTGTACTAAATTGAAAATTTGTATTTAATTTTTACTTCTTAAATGTTTTGACCGGGAAACAAAAAAAAAAAAATGGTAACCGCTTGGCCTCATGCAAGCTCCTTGCGTGTCAAATTTTTAAATGCATAGTTTCAATGCATGCTTAATTCCTTTATGCCACGTGTTCACCTATGTCTCTTAAAAACTCCTTTGTTACATGAACCGTGATAATGATGTATACTCTTTTCCACTGAAAAATGCATATTTCTTCTTTTACCGAGGATTTCACCAATGATATTATGATTTCAAGATAGTTTCTAAATGATACTCTTATTATATCGATTGGAGTTTTGATTAGTTGACCGATTGGAATTCGCATCTACGTCGCAGTCGGGATAGTCGATTTGTTTAGTCTGTTAATTTCTGAATCGCTTAATCAGGTAACCGGACTTCTCTGTGTTTAATTTCGTATTGTTTGATTGATTTGATTTATCGATTGGTTTTGATTGAATATGTTTATCTGAATTGTGATTGGTATATTTTACGGGATATCGGAGTTTGGAATTGGATGTGAAATTGGATTTGAATCTGAATTTGAGCCCTGATCCTCCTGAGTTCGGGGAGGGGCCGGTCCTGATCCTCCTGTCAACGGGGAGGGACCACTCTGACTGACTGACTGTCTGGATCCGATTATCTCCGTAAAATATATTATTTGTTCTGTGGATTAATCTGATCTGGTTGGATTTTGTGATAATAATTAAATGTAGAGAAGCTGCGTCGTTAAATAACCGGTTACTGAGGTTTGTACCTGACTCTGTTTGTTTTTCTGTTGCGACGTAGGTTGACGGGCCGTCGGATAGATGCAGAAGATACCGTTCCAGCTCGCGCCCCGCGACCCGTCGGTGCGGGACGTGACAGATGGTATCAGAGCATTCGTTCCTCGGACTGTGTTTGGGTCCTGTCGATTCGTTTGAAATTTGATTTCTGTTTGATTGGATTCGACTTGTCAACATCCGTTTGAATTTCGAGGACGAAATTATTTTTAAGGGAAGGAGAATGTGACATTTTGAAATTTCTGATATTTTAATATTAATTATATTTTGGATTTATTTTTGATATTCAAAGTTTTGAGTACTAAATTGAAAATTTATATTTAATTTTTACTTCTTAAATGTTTTGACCGGGAAAAAAAAAAAGTAACCGCTTGGCCTCATGCAAGCTCCTTGCGTGTCAAATTTTTAAATGCATAGTTTCAATGCATGCTTAATTCCTTTATGCCACGTGTTCACCTATGTCTCTTAAAAACTCCTTTGTTACATGAACCGTGATAATGATGTATACTCTTTTCCACTGAAAAATGCATATTTCTTCTTTTACCGAGGATTTCACCAATGATATTATGATTTCAAGATAGTTTCTAAATGATGCTCTTATTATATCGATTGGAGTTTTGATTAGTTGACCGATTGGAATTCGCATCTACGTCGCAGTCGGGATAGTCGATTTGTTTAGTCTGTTGATTTCTGAATCGCTTAATCAGGTAACCGGACTTCTCTATATTTAATTTCGTATTGTTTGATTGATTTGATTTATCGTTTGGTTTTGATTGAATATGTTTATCTGAATTGTGATTGGTATATTTTACGGGATATCGGAGTTTGGAATTGGATGTGAATTTGGATCTGAATTTTGAGCCCTGATCCTCCTGAGTTCGGGGAGGGGCCGGTCCTGATCCTCCTGGCATCGGGGAGGGACCACTCTGACTGATTGACTAGCTAGACCCGATTATCTCCGTAAAATATATTATTTGTTATGTGGATTAATCCGATCTGGTTGGACTTTGTTATATTAATTAAATGTAGAGAAGCTGCGTCGTTAAATAACCGGTTACTGAGGTTTGTACCTGACTCTGTTATGTTTTTCTGTTGCGACGTAAGTTGAGGGCCGTCGGATGGGTGCAGAAGATACCGTTTTAGCTCGCGCCCCGCGACCCGTCGGTGCGGGACGTGACATATATATTATAAGATAGATGTTTGTTCACGAAACATTTGCAACCGTTATTCACTTCAATTTGTTGGCTCGAAGGTTGGACTAAGTTTGAACCTAGCAATACAAGGAATATTACATAGGCAACAATATACAGCTTTTCATGATTTATGTGTGCCCATTATACCAACGTCACTTTTTATGGTTCAAATATGCAGGCTGACAGACAGAATTATACAATGACTTAGGTTTGATATTCGCCCATTATTCGTCTTATGATCATTGTTTATTTAATTAAATGATGATCGAATTAGCTTAGAATAGACTTATGATATGCATTAATAAGTTTGATGATGTTCAAACTTCTATTTTTTAAATATTCATATATTTTTCAATGCGCAAAAAATAACATTATAATACTAAAACCAACATAAAAATATAAAAAATAAAAATAAGACTTTGGCGCTATACTATACTAGTATGAAAATAAGTTTCATTTACCTGATTGAGTCAAGTGTAGTGACCTGCATTAATCGTTGATGTATGATTCATCTTGAAATAGAGCATTGTTGAAATTCTAATTATGTTCCATTAACGGGGCATAGATAGCTGTAAGTAATTCTAGTATATGTAAAGAATATAAAGAGAAGCATTGTTTAAATTTTTTGAGAATTTTCCTATAAAATACATCCACAAGACCACAACCCATTTATATTGTTAAATGGGTTTAGTCGCATTACATAGGTTATTATCCGAAAAATTTAAAAATAATATTAAATTAGTATAATATATTAAAAATAATATCAATATAATAATATTTTTAAAAATAATATCAATATAATAATATTTATTTATTTATTTAGTTTATTAATTAGTTAATTAATTAAAAAATAGATAATATATTGTAAAAATATTGAAAAAAATGAAAAAAAAATCAGGAATACTTAAATTAAATTTTATATGTAATTTAGTATTTTTTTTGGAAATTAAATTTATTTCCCTTTTAATTAATTTATTTAATTAAAAAATAAATAATTAAGTATAAATTTTTAATGTATTTTCCTCTGTATATATTATTTCCATATTATATATTAAACAATCTTGTCGAGTCTCACAATCAAGGAAACATTTTCTGGATTGTGTTAGAAAGGAATCACACGAGGTTGATGTTTTACCGAGACGGAGAAGAAAGTCTAAATTCACTTGATTTACTGCATTTCTCTTTTTAATGATTAATTTATGATTTTAAAAACTTTTTTAGTAGTTTAGAGTGGTTTTTAGGTTGCAAACTTTCAAAGTGGATTTTGGAGATCCAGAGATCGGCTTCGAAAATGGTCGTTATGCCTTTGTCGATCGCCCCAAACGGATCTTCCTATCAAAAGTTATGTCTGTTTTAATGTTCAAGTTATGCCTTTGTATCCCTGCAAATGCAGAAAGGATTAATAAAACTTTGAACATTCTGAAAGGATTATGCCTTTGTATCCCTGCAAATTCTGAAAATTTATAATCCTTTCTAAATGGTACAATTCATTTAATTAAATAAGTTATAAAAATTTATATTTTAATTAAAAATTTATACTTAATTATTTATTTTTTAACTAAATAAATTAATTAAAAGGAAAATAAATTTAATTTCCAAAAAAATACTAAACTACATATAAAATTTAATTTAATTATTCCTGAGTTTTTCAATATTTTTACAATATATTATCTATTTTTTAATTAATTAACTAATTAATAAACTAAATAAATAAATAATATATAAAAATAAATAAAAATGCTAAGATCGGAATCCGGAATTCCGATCTTGTGATACTATTTAAAAAATTATTAATATTATTTTTAATATATTATATTAATTTAATATTATTTTTAAATTTTTTGGAGTTATTACATTTTAAATGGGCCAGAGCAGAAGCAAACCCTATCCCTATGGGCTATGTAATAGGTTATTATTACATTTTAATGGGCCAGAACAGAAGCAAACCCAATCATTCTCCAATCTAGTCTTCTAGGCCTTATTTGATCCACTCCGCGATTCACTCCTCTACCATAACCCGACCGACTCCTACCTTTCTCCTTCCTTCCCCAATCACTCCATTCCTCGCTAGAATCCAAATTTATCCGATGGCAACCGACGACGGCGCGGCATCACTAAGCTCCGACGGCGCGTCATCACCGCTATTCCCTGACATCACGGCAACGGTGATTGAAATCTCCCCCGACACTGAAGAGAGGGAGAAAGGCGCCTTCAGAAACGTGAAAAAACCTGGTGGTGCAAAGAAGAAGAGATCTAGGAGATATTCCAGTGTAGAAATCTGGACTGCTGACGAGAAAGAATTGAAGGATGATGAATGTTGCATTGTTGCCTCTACTGAAGAGATAGATCTCACCCTTCCGATCAAAGATCCTGATGAAGACAACGACGTTGCAGTGCTGGCTGTGCGCGGCAAGGTTTTTCTCCTTTTTTGTTACTAAGTCTTTGAATTCGTGTTATTCGAGTCTTAATCGTAACATCAGAAGTTAGAAAAAAAACAAGTCATCTCAAAATTAGCTGAAATAAAAAAAAAAATCAGATTTAACTTACTTCAAGTTCATCTCAAAATTGGTGATTGCATTGTTCTCACTCGATTGTTAGATAAAAAGGGGTTATGCAGGTATGCTGTTTTTCATTTCTCGTTGTGACATTGAGTTGTAAACAGTTCTGTTTTTATGGTTTACTTTAATTGAAAGTGGTGAGGCGATGCTCACTTGTTTGTTGGCATAGGCTGGTACACACTAGCAATGCTGGTAAGGCTACTTTATATTGTTGTCAGTATTTTTACCGGCTAGTGAGGCGGTCATGTAGAACAAAATTGATCAGTTTGTAAAACGACAACAAGATCAAACCATACTGTCTTTAAGCTCATCACATACCTACATAGCATAAAACAAAGTCCAACTTCAAATTTGAAAATGTAAATAGATAGCAGGTTGTATAAGCAAAGTGGATACAACTTATTATAGAGATATACTAAGAAATGTTAAATAAGTATACTAAACTTTACTAGAGCAATAGGATTAAAAAATTCCTCAAATTAGTTTTCTGCACCAACATTTGGATCTAAATCCTCTACAAACAGTGAAATCGAACAGGTAGCCTCTAAAACTAAAACTAAATTCATTTCAATCAATCAACCTTTGATTGAATGACAATAGGCTCAGTCAGGGTTTGATCGACCATCAAACCAAGCCAAATATACATAAACAATAAGCATTTATGATAACACAAGTAACAAACACCCTTGATTTAGCCTATTCTTTATACTGGTCTAAGTCTAATACACACTGATAACAAAAAGTAAAAGAGAATTCAAAACCATGTCCTGATTAATGACGTGGCAGTCGAGCTTGTCTCAGCCATCCTGAAGGCCCTTTTCGCGCACCAAAGCGCTGATGTGGAAATGGTGCATCCCGGTGGCATTGGCCACGAGCTCCTTGAGGTCGCCAACGTGCTTGAGTGAAGGAGAGGGGAGAGATGGTGAGGTTGAGAGCGAGAGAGGCAGAGAACTAGGAAAGGGAGGCCGGGGTGGTGTGCGAGTGAGAGAAGAGGGGAACAGGAAGCAACAGCGGAGCCGGAGGCGAGCCCCTGAGTATGGGCACCTCATTTTCCCTAAATGGTTAAGTGGGGTAAAGCGCAGAGAGTAGCCCTTGAATTTAGTTCTTTTGTAAAGAAGAAAGATTGCATATATTTTATGACTACTGTTAATACTCACCCCCTAGTTGTATTTAATGGTTCAATATTACAGATGGCATGCAGAGACTATCCACATGCAAGGCATTCATGTGGAGAATATCCTTTCAGCGAGACTTCTCACGAGGACTGCTGCCCCCAGGTCCACATGTTAACACTTTTTCTCTTGTACTGACATTTACCATCTGGTAGCAGCTTGATCTTTGTTTAAATTTCTTTCCCCCTGGCTTGATAATGAATATTGTTCCAGTTATAACTAGCATTAAATTGTTTTTGTGCTATTGCTATGCTACGTCTGTGATAGCAATAGCACTATGTCTGTGATGTTTTTAATCTAAAATACATATATGTTTTTAATCAACTAAAATACATTTATATTTCTTCTTTTAATCTAAAACAGTGCTATTGCTATGTCTGTGATGTCTCGGCACCATGCAGCCATTGGAAGGGATCAGATGGGCACTGTCACGCTTTCAGTGGAGACACAAAATGGGATGGTGATAGACTAGCATTTCGCCTGACTAAGATGTGGCGTTGAGTTCTGACCAATAGATCATGGCTTTACCTTAGGAAAAAAAAAATTCATGTATGTTGCTTCGCAATTGTTATAGTTTAGTCAATTGTGATAGTTTGAAAGTGTTAATAGTATGTTCTATTATGATAGTTTAATCAATTTGTAAATATATCATATGTGCTTTTCTATTACTCAATACCGTGGGCGTTCACATCGAGGACAAAAGTTTTGCCTAATACCTCGAAAGAATTAGGACAGCATCTAATACTGAATCAAAGGTACTTCGAAAGAGTTCATCTGTTATATATGATTTGTTTGAAGTTCAGTGCCTTTGTAAATATATCAACTGAATCAATCGTCTCTCTAATTTTTTGAATTAGTGTAAACTTTTATATTACGGCCATTCACACCCAGAAGAAAGAACAAAAAAATAACAATGGGCAATTTTAAAACTGGCGAGATGGCTTTCTAAAGGGAGTAGCATTCTTATGATCAACAGGTCAAGAGTAAAAAGACAAACAAAAAAAAATTCCTGTTTTCGCACTTATAATATACTTGTATATGGATTATATCATATTTAAACCTAACGTTGGCATATATAGTATGGAAACTTGGAAGGAGGTCAAGTCAAAACTTTTTAATTACTAAAAATTAACTTCCAAAGTAATTATTCATACTAATGGAAGATATAAATAATTTGTCATTAAATATAAACATTTGACATAAAAAATAAACACTTTTCAAATGCAAATAAAGGATGTAAACAAGCATGTTGTCACTTTTCTTTTTAGAAGTACAACAATATAAGTGAATTTATTACTTCCTTCACATTTAATACTGTTTTGTTAGATAATTAAACAGCTGTTATAGGACAAGTACTTTTCTTAAATAATATTTTTTTCATACAGAAGTGTGTTAACTTTACTTTTAGTACGGCCAAAATATTAATCGAGCTTTGCCTAACCAAATGTGTTTGCCGGGAAGATAAAGAAACGGTTTCGTACTTTCGTCAAATAGAAACATTTTAAAGGGCCACTTTGTAATTTAGCCAAAGAACAAACCAAAACTGCGCGAACCTCCAGTATTGCCGAACCAAATATGGAAAAAGAGGAGGATGTAAAGGTGAAAGTGGAGAACGAATTGCAGGCGAAGGACATAGGAGAAAGCGAGGATTGTTCTGAAGTCGATCTTGTCGAATTTTCACAAAAGCTCTCCATTAATACCTCCAGTGATGCTGATGAAGATGAAGACGACGAGGTTGTTGTCCTTGGTACTAAGGGGCCGGTACAGTTTTTACTTTCTGTCTCTTTGGTTCTCTTTCTGTCTGTCATGGAAATCCTTAGCTACATGCCTTTTCAGATATTTCACTATTAACACTTGTCTCAGGGTTTTCTATACATTATTTTTAATTGTATGAATCAAGGGCAGTTGCAGAGTATATTCTGGTTTTTACCAGTCTGATCTCTGTTTTAGACTTTTAGTGTTTTGGGGGAGACAGCACCTGGTGTGTTTACCAGTTTGCTACTCTAATTAGGTACATTTTCAATTAATTTACTTTATCTCATTTCATGATAAATTAACAGGTGGCACTGAGAGATTTTCCACATCCAAGGAACCTGTGTGCAAATTTTCCATTTGATAGCACCCCTCATGAAAATTATTGCAGCAAGGTATATTAATATGAGCACCCTACTTTTCTTTCCTTTCCTCTTTCCAAAAAAGAAAAGCAGCAAAAATTATGTTTAGAGTTTGTAAGGGCATTAACTGATGCTTAATTTTGCAATTTGGTGCAGTGCTATTGTGTTTTGTGTGAAGTAGTCGCGCCTTGTTCAAGTTGGAAAGGAATCGATGCACATTGTAATATTATTTCCAAGAACAACAGAGAAAACATTGGAACTGCAACTCATCTAGAGAAAAAATTGCTTTCATCATAGAAGAACATATTCAGGATTGTACTTTGTAATCTCTTGACGGGAAAAATAAATTATACGTTTGTGGATACGAATCATTATATGTTTATTTTAAGAAAATTTCACCTGTGGACAGACAATTAGCAATGGTGAATTTTAAATGCAAAAATTGACAGCTTCCTGATCTGAATATCATGTCGATTTTGTTAATGATTGTTTACATGAGTTGGCATGAATAAAGTAGGTGTCTACTCTGAATATAAAATCTCATTTCAATTCTGAAATCTATATGATTAATAGAAAATGGCAATCACAAAGAAGAGGACATCCAGTCTGTGGCATGTAAGGACTGATCCTTCAATCTTCTCCAGTACTACCTCTGTCCAGTGATTTCATGATCAATCCTGGGCATTAGATCATGGCAAGCATCAGCCCAAGTGGTAAGGTATATCTCCACTAGGAAATAAGAAAGGATATGAGTTTTCTCCAGCAAAGAATCCAAAAATAAAACAATTCCCTTAATAATAGGCTAGCTATTATGTGTAACTAGTACTTATCTTCACATCACAAAAGCCGAAAAATTAATACCAGGTGTATGATTAAACAATTTTTAACAAGAGAAACAACTAGCACCTAAAGCCCTCAAAAGTTCTCATTTTTTTTCCCAAGAAGAAACAAGATAGCCATGGAAAACATAGCTTCTCCTGTAGTTGAAAATCTCCCAAGGAAACAAGTAGAAGAAAGCAAGGACACCACAGAGATCGGTGGTGATGAAGAGCATGATGATTGTTATGTGATTGGTTTTACCGACGATGATGATGAAGATGAAGATTATTGTTATGTGATAGATGACAGCAATCACAGAGAAGATTATTTGATTAGTCAATGTGAAGTCATTGCAGATGATAAAGGCTATGATAATGGCGATGAGGATGAGTCGGATGAATCTGACTATGATGATGTTGATACAGATGATGATTTTGATGAATACGAGGATGATAGTGATGATGATAGTTGCTATGAGATTGACCCGACCGAGTTCTCGCAAAAAATCTCCATACAACTTCCTGACGATTCTCTGACTACATGACCACAAAGAAGAGAGAAAAAGGTCTTTGTGTTGATTTTTACTCTTTTGAGATTCTTGATTTTTTTTTTTTTTTTTTTGTAATCTCGTGATTGTAAATTCTTTCTGAGATTTGTATTGATATGTCACATTTCCCATCCGTAAGACAAAGATGTTAAAACTTTTTCTCATACTTCTTTTTCAGAGATTAATTTCAGGTAAACAATTTTTCAGATCATCATTCTGCTTGTCTTGCTTGGATGCATCGATTAAAATTACATAATATTTCATATTACACCTTAAATGAAATTTTCCTTATTTTACAAATTACATAATTATCGACATCATCAGAAATATCTATACAGCATCATGTAAAATTAAATAACTAATACAATACTTCTTTGAGAAAATAATTGACAATATAACATGCTGGTAAAGATAAGTAAAGTCGGATTATCAGCCTGATAGAGACTGAGCTTACTTCTTCAAATACATACTGGACTACTGGAGAATAATAATGAGGAGCGCACTGTCATCTATAAAACTGCATTCGCTGAACCCCAAAAGGAGTCAATTGTGGACCACATTTATAAGACACATAAGTTTAATGTCACCATTGTATCATGACCCAAACCATATAGAGGCCCATAGGCAATGTGACCTCTCGTAAAACACTTTCTCAGGTTCCAAAGAAGGAATGGTGGCTTTTAACTTTTAAGTTCCCAAGGGTGAAATGGAAAAAAATAATTCTCTGCTACTAGACAACTTGAGAACTGAAAGGTCTGTTCATGCACCTGTACATGGATCCTAATTAATTGTTAGTGCAAAAAAAAAAAAGAATTATCATGTATATATATGGACTATCATATATGTATATGATTGGTAATGGCCAAAGGGCCTTTAGTACATTGTCCTATTCTTGCAACAAGCATGGAAAAAGTGATAGATTTGGAGGCAGAAAATTTTCTTACAAATGTGCTAAAAACAGGGAAAATTAAAGAAGAGCAAGTAGATCACAAAGAGGAAAAGGTGAACAGGGAAGATGATGATTGCTATGAGATTGATCATGTCGAATTTTATGGAAAGCTTTCCATTAAAACCTCCAGTGATGCTGATGAAGATGAAGAGGTGGTTGTGCTTGGTACCAAGGGGCTGGTATGGTTTCTGTCTGTCTGTCTGTCTCAGATATATCAGCAAGTAAAACTTCATCATAGATATTAAACTGACCATTTTTTTTGTTCATGTTGTGGTACAGTATAAATTTTTAAATTGAGAAGGATGTGTTAAAATTGTCAAGTTTAGATGGTGTAAGATACCTGCAACCAAAACCAACTCCAAATGGACCAAATGTATACCAAAGTTAATAAATATATGATAGTATGCTATAGATTAGGAATAATGGATTAATGAGGCATCCTGGTCAAAAATAGATGCATTGGTACCTTTGGTTATGTGTTCTTTCAGAGCCCAAAACATTTCATAAATAATAAAAGTGTCAGGGTTTCTATGTAGCGTTTTTAATTGTACAATTAAGCCGTTGCTGGGTATATTCTAGTTTTTTACCAGTCTGGTTGCTGTTATAGTTTTTGGCTTAGATACAAACTCTAGCTGTTGTTGCCAATTTACTACTCTTAACATAGCCCGTTTGGTTCGTTATAAGTTAACAGGTAGCACTCAGAGATTTTCCACATCCAAGGCACCTTTGTGGAAATTTGCCATTTGATAGTACCCCTCATAAAAACTATTGCAGTAAGGTAATTAATATATGCAGCCTCTTTTTCCCTTCTCTTTTCTTCCTCTTTTTCCATTTGATAGCACTCCTCATGAAAACTATTGCAATAAGATAATTAATTCATGCTTAATTTCGTAAATTGATGCAGTGTTACTGTGTTTTATGTGAAGTGGTTGCACCATGTTCAAACTGGAACGGAAGTGATGCGCATTGTAATGTGATTTCCAACAACCGTTTAGAATTTTGAGATGCAACTCATGCGAAGAGATGTTATTTATTTAATGGGACTAATTCAGGGTTGTATTATAATGTTTTGTAACCTCTTGTTGGAATTAATGTTTTATGTTCTTGAGGATCCTTTTTTCCTCAAATCTTCTTACATATAGGTGGACTATCAGCAATGATGCATTTTAAATGCAAAAAATTGACAGCGTTTCTGATTTGAATATCATGTGCATTTTTCTTTACACGAGTTAGCATAATTGAAGTAGGTGTCAGCTCTGAATATAAAATCTCATTGCTTAATACAAGATGACAATTTACAATTTACGAAAGACAGTGTAAGGTTTGAGCTCTCTGTCTGTGTAAACCTCACTTTCAACAGCACTAACGAGAAACATTGCAAACAGGTGCGTTGAATTCTTCCTTAGACAAAAGTCAGATAAGAAAACAAAAACTTCTGTCAAATTATTAATGATTATCAATGGCAAAAGGCACTTGCTGTTTTCGTTGTTGCAGAGTGCAAAAATATCAGATCCCTGCTCTTATTGAATCGGCACACACTGCCACAAAGGGGAGAGTTCCAAGTCAAAGACTTGTGTTTGTTTATGTTAAAATTCAAAACTGCTGGAATGTTGTACTTGCTTTGATTATGGGTCTTTAACATATATGAAATGCAAAATTTATTCTAATTCTCTCTACACCTTTTACCAAACTCATTTGCATAGTAGCGTACAACCATAAATAAGATATAAATTTAACAGTAAGATAAATCAGCAGCTGAAGAAAAAACAATATTATGATTCAGCATGATGAGGCAAAGTATCTAAGTTGGCAGTTATAAATATGTTTCTGACAAGGATACAATCCCATGATAAATAAAATGATAAACATGCACGGGATACCATAAATGAGCGGCAAGGAGGGTGCGAACTGAAAATAAATTATCACCCAGACACATTGCCACACTGAAATAACACTAACACAGTTTGTTCTTCATTTTCTTAAGCAAAGAAAGAATTGAACTAAATCAATGGTTGGAGTTTGTTTTGAAGCCATTAATTATTGGAGCCCCGTTAATAGTAGGGGCCGTGCCTCTAATCGACTTGACATGCGAGGCATAGTCAGTGTAGTGCATGGTGTACAGGGTGCTCTGATAGCGAGTCACCCTCAACTTCTTTCTGAGTGAATCATTTATTACACCATTATAACCCGCCTTTCTCATCAGAGAGTCAATGGTCTCAATCTTAGTCCATCCTGCAAATGAAAATGCATAATTAGCACTAAGAATGAAAAAGATCATGTCCGGTAAAAATTATGGGGGTGGCGGGAGGGGGAGAGAGAACTAAGCATAAGAGAAAAATTGATTGCACAATTAGTCCCCAAGGCCTCCCACTTTGGTCACTAGACAATTTTTTTAACCTGTCTGATCCAATGTAGGAACACAATTTTACTGCAATCTGAGCAACCATGGTGAACTCTTAGAGGAAAAATTGTAATACTACCAATTTCACACCATTTTATTGACAAGCATTCTATCAAATGGATAGAAAAAAAGACGTAAAAATTCCAACTTTTTAAGGACCAAATGGAAACTTTAAAACTTTTATTGTGAACATGAGAATTCCAAGGGACTATTTATGCAGCAATACATTTTAAACAAGGAGTTTCAGCAAAGGTGAATTGTATTGTTACCTTCATGTGCAGGGACCTCAGGCAAGTAGGTTGCACTACGCCTAGTGTTGTAATCAGGGTCAGTAAATTCGATGATCAAACCATGCTTCCCAACCTTTGTTTAGAAAAAAGCAGACATTTGAACAATTCAATCTGAGAATTAAAGCCATTACTCGAACCACATATCAGGTCAACAATAATGGGTTAAACAAGAAACCCAGGGGCCAAGGAAATGAAGAAAGAGAGCAAAATATATAAAGTTCCATCAATCCATTATTTGATGGACAATAAAAAGAAACAACCACCTAACTAGTTGAAATTGGTATGGACTATGGAGTAAGGTATTAGTCCATGTCAATCAATAACTCATATGACAGAGTGATGTATGTTGATGAACAGGTATTCATAGCTTTGAGCTGATAAATAATGAGTGTGTGTGTGTGTGTGTGTGTGTAGAGAGAGAAAGAAAGAGAGACCTCCCAATCAAGGTGATTAAGAGCTGATTCATAGTTGGTTAGTACAGAGACAGTACACTCCAGGTATGGTATTTCCTTAGGCTGTATAGGTGGAAACCGGCGGTCTCTAAGTGCACTGCACGGTTAACAAAAATTAAGCAAATAAAACTAATTTTAACAACTGCATGCATTGCGGTCATTAAGATTAAATGTCATCCCTTATGAGTTATGCCATAATCTAATGGCTACATAAATGATGCCTATTGCCTATTTCGAATTAAAAACAAAAAGTTCCATACAATTTCCTCACTTTTGGGGCAGTGAAAAGCCAACAGGGTTATGTCATTGGAACACAGTTCTACATGATAATATTGTGCATAGTAAAAACAATGACCCACAATGAAGTTCCATAACTTGAAAAATAACTAAATGTAATACTGTTCAGTAGATGGCTCTTAGCATCAATAAATGCTGACAGCTACATAGTCCTGATAGTACATTCAGGCAAAATATACTGAGAGAGACCCAATCAGCATGAGTTAGTACAATCCAGGACACACAAAAAAAAATACACAAGCAAAGAACAGTGCATACATAGCAATTAGCGTGAGTTAAGTACATACACAAAAAAAAAAAAAATACTCAAGCAAAGAATTGCACATACCTTGTTAATGCATACTCTCTAAAACCACTGATTATCAGGCGTGCTTCTAGAGTACCAATGCAACCCCTTAGACGTGGCTCAGAGCCATTTGTTGTTTTCTTCCATGTCACAAATAATGGGCTGAAAATGAAGTTCATCTCTATCAGCACTTTTGGTGAAAGAAATAGAAATAAGCGATAAAAACACAAACTTCAGAAATCTTGGCCAACAGATATGATAACACAGCTATATGAGCATAGAATTTAAGCAGATATGACATAGATGTAGCAAAATTTTCTGTGGACTAAAGTGCAATACATGCAACATTATTACATTATTATGGCTTCGATCCCAAAGCTTTGGCCAATCACTCGATCTTATACGATTTATAGGACTAATTAGGCAGCATTGGAAATATTGAATTAGAATGATACTAAAGAAATAGCACTTGCATGATATCCTAAGTTCATATAGATAAAAATGTTACACAATAAGCACACATGAGATTTGCAGAACCACATTTACTGTAATTCCAGACTTTATTTATTTAATTAATAAAAGGAGCCATGCAGAGTGATCAATTGAAAAAAAAAAGTAGTTGAGAACATAAATCATCACGACAACAAAGTAATTTGTAATGATAAATGTCCCTGATTATATCAATAGTGAAGTGAGAATCACTTGAAATATCCGAAAGTCAACAACTGATTAATCAAATATAAGACCAAAGTACTTGAAAAAAAAAATCCTAATATCACACCAAACTACCAGCCTCTAAAAACCCACAAAAATTAACAAAAGAAATCGTTGTGCATATTATTCCTAATAACACCCTATATCGGTATGGAATCAATCGACTGTACCAACTAAAGAATAAAATAAATAGATAGCATTGGTCTAAAGCAAAGAAGTAAAATAGGGCAAGGATCGTTCTTTGCAGCCTCCACCCATTTGCTACAACGGACAGAGAAATTAGAAAACTATCCAATTCTATAACAACCCCACAAAATTAAACCAGTAAATTTCAATACCCATAACCATAAATCCTTCAAATCCAGCCAAAAACCACGCCAAAAAATCCGATTGACAGAGACAAAATTAGACAAAAGATGGGAAGTTTCCTACTGTTGGCCTTCTTCAAAAGCGGGAGGCGCTGGTTGCTCCCCATTGTAGTGCGCAACGAGCGTGTCAAAGCAATAGACCGCCATTTCCCGATTCGCTGACACCATTTTCGCGCAGCGGAGAGCTTAATGTGGCGATCGGAGCCGTGAATTGGAGAATTTTCAACCAATCGGCGCCGATCACAGAGAAACGGCGGAGAGGAGAGAGAGAATTTGGTTTTTGTTATTTGTATTATAAAGTTGAGAGGAAAGAGAGGTTTTGGAACAAAGAGATAAATGAGGTGGGGTACAGAGAAAAAAATGGTGGGGCTGTTTGGATTTCCCAAGAAATTTGGAGAATTTTATCTTCCTATCATAAATTTATTATAAATAATTTAAACTCTTCACAAAGTTACACACTTCCCAATAAATTTATTCCTAGAAATTGTAACTTCCTCAAATTCTCCAAATTCCTAAGCGATCCAAACGGCCCCGGTAGTATGATGACGATGAATACCTTGAGCTTTTAAGATATGTTGAAGACAAATGGAGAGGCTCGTCTTTTTCTTTCCTAACCCTTATTTAAAACACCATTTTTTGTTGACGATATTTATGTAACCACCGTCTAAAACTTTTATGTAAAATTTACAGGTAGTCCTAATAATAGCATATTATCCCATAAAAACGTATTCTTTCTAATTTCTAGAAGTTACAGAAACAGAATTTTGTATTCAGAAATCGAATACAAATACAACAGTAGTAATAATTGGAACATTGTTTGGAGTTTCGTCTAGATTAAGGCGAGTCTAGTTTTCATTGAAATTTTATTTTCGATGTTATTTCGGTGGAAGAAAAAAAGTGAGATGCAAATATAATTTTACAACCACATAAAATTAAGGATAAAAAAAGGAACATTATATTTACCAATAATAAAAAAAAGTTTAACTTGTATAAATTAACTTTACACAAATCAATTAATAAGAACTTTAAATAAAACAAGCACATAACATCATAAATATACGCAAAATTTATATAATTGATTGGTCTAGTTATTTATTTAAAAGAATATAAAAAACTTTAATAATGTAGATTAATTAATCTACAAAAAAATACTAATAGTTTTCTTTCTTTTTTTTTTACCTTTTACCCGATAAGTCTTATCCATGTCCATCTTATGAAATACAGTGCGAGCTAGATAAATGGATAAATTGACTTCATTGACACTTCTATGATAACACGCGGTGCATTAATTATGCATGAAAAAAAAAATTCATAAAGATAATTATTTTTTATATTTGATCCAATAATAATTTTTTTCAGTAGAGATAATTGCCTCGGATCTTCTTATGTATACCTTTTATCTCGAACAGATGATAAATATAAAAATTATCCTTCTATTTCTATTATTGAGTTTGAGAATGTGCAATTGAGAAAATTGTGGAGTCCAAATGGCTGCACAAGTTTGCAATTTCTTGGTTCGCTTCAGATTTCGCAATTTAAAGTTGTAGAGTAAATGGCTATACAAGAATTAAATTATTCACATGAGCTTAAATTCTAATGTCACTTTGAGTGGAATATTTCGTTTGGATAATTAAAGCAGAGGCAGGCGTTCATAAAAGGGATAAATATTTCATCTTCTATTTTTATTCTCCGACAAAAAAAGTCCCTTAAGCAAGCAATTATATACCTCTATAAGCAATCAATTAGTTGGTGAAATTATAGATAAACACTAAAAAGTATATGGTATTCCGTCTAAGGAAAAATAAAAACAAAGAAACGGATAAAAGGAAGGAAATAAACATTATAACTAGTTTGTTTGCTTCTGTGGAAGTGAAAATAAAATAAACTTTAGATAAGAGAACACTGTCTAATTTAAATTTAGTTTTGCGAAGAGCATATAGGTAGCTCAAAATCATGTTTACAATTTGAATGTTAGTTTTGGATTTCTAAAATTTGAACATGAAAAAAAAAATTATGTCGTGCAAAATTGCTAATCAGAATTATATATAAAGACAAAAAATGTCGAATCACTACAACCACTTTTGACTGACATGTGTTCGCCTTCATTAGCGAGACCTCTGTTAACTCTCGAAGAAAAATAGATATTTTTTATTAGAGAATATCTATTGTGATTAGTGAATCATGATGCATAGGGGATTCCGTGCATTATGACCGTTTGATCGGTGATTTCACAAATTGTCAATCTAATTTAATTAATCCAATCTAAATATTGAAATTTCATAGTAAATGAAATTTTATAATTTTTTGCTCCGTTTGGATGGTGTGGGAATAAGAGGAATAAGGAAGGAAGTAGGGAAGAAGTATTGGGAAGTGTGTAACTTTGTGAAGAGTTTGGATTGTTTAATAATAAATTTATTCCCATTTTTCTTTATTCTCTTATTCTCACTCTCATCCAAACACAGCCTTTGAAATTTTTTTACTATTTTTTCGAATTTTTTAAATCCTGTCATTTTTTTTTGTTAGAAATTAGTGTATTTATAAGACAAAAATGGCAAGCTTTAAAAAAGTAAAAAAAAATAGTAAAAAAAATTTTAAAAATTGCAAAATTTTGTTTGTTATGAGATATAGATTAGGTTGGTTAAATTAGACTTGACAATTTATGAAACCACCGATCAAAACGGTCAAGGTGCACTAAAGCTTACATGAACCATTCACAATAGATTTATTCTTTTTTATTATAGTTTTTTGGATAACTGAGCGGCAGCATATCGCTAATTGGTTGAGAGTATTAGATCGATCCCTTGAATCACAAAATGGCCCCATTTTTTTTAACTATTTATGAAAATGCAAACATGAAATTAATTATGAAAATGCAAACATGAAATTTACCCCTTATGTAAATACAATAGACATGAGTAATGTTACTTTTTAAAATAATACGTTCGTTTTATTTTGATCTCGTTTCTTAAAATTTGAGCTCTCTACTCAAACCTTTCAATTATTTCTTCCGTGTCGAATCTACTTAGAATATATATATATATATATGTCCAAAATTTTGCTATTTTTTATAATATTAAAAATATGTTGATTATTGAAGAATTTCATACCATCTAATTTGAAAAAATAAATTGAACGTTTCAAATCAATCATTTGATGTTCGGATTTTCAGAAGCGAGTCCGAAGTAAGACAGACAAGTTAATTCGAAAAAGTACCTTAGCCCACTTCAATACAAAATATGTAATTATAAATGCGATCTAAATTATTTAAAAATGCCCTAAATTATTATGAATACAAGTATGATTGATAAAATGCTACAGGAATTAAATAGATAGCTAAGATTTCACCACATTGTTCTAGTTGTTTTAATGTATTTATTATTAATTTATCATAATATTTGGATTTGACTGTTGATGGGATGTTATGAAATTAAATTATTTAGTTTTGTTTAAGCCTAGTCAAAAATCAAATGATTCCGCAAACTTAAGACTTAACCATTCAGAAGTTACGTTCGTCACATTAAACACTGTACAATGAATCGACTGTAAAACAATACTTTAAAATATTAGATTGTATTAAAAAAATAACTCGCGGGACCACTGGCCTTTTAATTTCTTATGAAGTTATGATTCTTTATATTCTCAAATATTTTTTTTTAATAATGTGATATGCAGTTTTAGATAGAATAACGTGTTGTTTAAATTTTTTGAAGCCGATCTAATGGCACAAAAAATCACTCCTTTTTTTTTCCTTGAAGTGTCTAAAATGTTAATAAAAAATTGCAATATATATAAGAATCGGAATTTGAGTGCGCTATTTTGCTATTTAGCTTCGTGCCTTTGTGGGCACGTCTCCTTTGGAGATTTCACGAATATCATAATACCCTACCCTGAGGCCAGAATAAAATCTTCTCTCTTCTGACTACAGATCCAGTGTTATTTCTCTGAAACAGCCATCTATCTTTCATTGTCGTCCTGTATCGAAAAATATCTTTCGGAGTCACCGTTTAAATGGACCCACACATCAACTCGAAAATAAAAAATGGACCCACACAATTATAGAGAAATGCTTGTTTCCCCCACTCGTCAGGGAGTTGAACCCACGAGAGTTGGTGGGTGAAATGACACGGAAAATCAGGTTTCTTCCTTTCTCATTATGTGTTGCAAGTGGTTCGGGAACTGGAATCTGACTATTATAATTTATAAAGTTAAAATGCGACGAGTCCGAATATTTTGGAGGAGCACCATTTCGTTGACTTTTCTAAAAACTGAGCCAGGACAATTTATTCATTTTTGGAGGAGCCCCGGTACTTTTCCGATGTGATTGTTTTCTTACATTTTAAAAGGAAATTGATTATTACCATCTCTATTTCTACCATCGCTACCATCGCTCGAAGCGCTCCCCTCTCCTAACCCAGCGAAGCGAAGCGCTCCTCTCTCCCCAGCGAAGTGAGCCCTCTCCTCACCCTGCGAAGCGCTCCCCTCCCCTCTCCTCATCCGGGTACGCTCCTCTCCCTTCGCACTCTTCAGTCTCTTCCTTCTGTGCATCTCTCTCCCTTCCCCCTCCCTTCGCACTCTTCAGTCTCTTCCTTATGTTCAATTTGTTGGTGTATATGTTCACTTTGTTCATTCATATGTTCAATTTGTTATTCTATATGTTCAATTTGTTTTGTTGCTTGTCAGATTTATGTGTTTATTTTATATCTCACTTTGTTAGTGTATATGTTCACTTTGTTCATTCATCTGTTCAATTTGTTATTTCTATGTGTTCAATTTGTTTTGTTGTTCCTCTCCTTTCTGTGTTTATTTTATGTCTCACTTTGTTGGTGTATATGTTCACTTTGTTCATTCATATGTTCAATTTGTTATTCTATATGTTCACTTTGTTTTGTTGCTTGTCAGATTTATGTGTTTATTTTATATCTCACTTTGTTAGTGTATATGTTCACTTTGTTCATTCATCTGTTCAATTTGTTATTTCTATGTGTTCAATTTGTTCTGCTGTTCGTCAGATTTCTGTGTTTATTTTATGTCTCACTTTGTTGGTGTATATGTTCACTTTGTTCATTCATATGTTCAATTTGTTATTCTATATGTTCAATTTGTTTTCTTACTTGTCAGATTTATGTGTATATGTTCACTTTGTTCATTTATATGTTCAATTTGTTATTCTATATGTTCAATCTGTTACTTCTATGTGTTCAATTTGTTTTGCTGTGCGTCAGAGTTCCGTGTTTATTTTATGTCTCACTTTGTTGGTGTATATGTTCACTTTGTTCATTCATATGTTCAATTTGTTATTCTATATGTTCAATTTGTTTTCTTGCTTGTCAGAGGAAAGACAGAGAAGAGAAAAAAAGGCACGGGGGTAGAAGGAGAGTGAAGATGGACGGAGGGGAGTGTGGCAGAGAAGGGAAGAGAGAAGGTGGAGAAGATGAACGCGCTAGGGGAGGAGAGCGCGCGTGAGAGGAGAGATCGGAAGGAGTGCGCGCGTGAGAGGAGAGGGAACGGAAATTCTATTTTTGGTTAGCGATGGTAGCGATGGTATAAAACGCGATGGTGGTTATAATTCCTGCATTTTAAAATCATAATAAATTACCAAGGCAGTTTGCATTTCACGGATGTGTTTTTTAGATTTAGAAAAGTGGTGGAGATTCTCCACTCATTTCCAAAAAGAAAAAAAATTTGTTTTTTAATAGAACTGGAATCTCACGGAAGGTTACACGCTGAAAATGGTGGTGACATATGATAAAAAAAAAAAGTAAATTATCGATCTCATCAATAGTATATATTTCTAATTTTACACGTGTTAACTCAATGTGTGGGCAATTTTTTATAGTAATATGTTATATCATGAAAATTACAATTGCATGAAACAAACAATACAAGTAACTAAACTAATAAAATAAAAAGATAGAAAAGACTAAATGATTCTAAATTAAACAAAGAATAGGAAAAGTAAAGTTCTTTTATATTTTGGATACACGCATCTATCTATTTCCTAATGCATCTACACGCAATCTATTTCCATATTTATTTCAATCAACGTTCTATCAATTTCCATATTAACTCCAATTAGCGCTTTATTTGTTTCAGATTAGATGAAAAACCAAAAGATATATATTTTCATGTATAGATTAGCATTCATCAAGCATATAGACCAAATCGATCAACGGTACATGAGATGGACCATAATCCTCTGCAATGAATTGCTATGCAGTTCTCATCATGACAGCTCGATCTAATCTTGACAGTTAAAATTTACAGGGCGTACGGATTCAATATTAATCACAAGACATCCATCATTGATCAGACAATTGTGATGCAGAACCAATGTTTTAAAAACCGAACCGAACCGGCCGGTTCGGCCGGTTCAACTGCAAACCGAAACCCATTCAGGTCCAAATTGACCTGATTTTTTTGCCTATTTTCGAACCACAACGAACTGGCCAGTCCAGTCCGATTTTTAACAGAAACGTTGAACCGAACCGCCAGTTTAATAAGATGAGGATAGCAAACTGAAGCAATACCACTAAGCCAAAGGAATTTTTTTTTAAATAAGTGAATATTTAATTTATATAAACTATATAATAACGATGATGTCCTACTGTTCTTTCCACCGATTCAACCGGTTGAACCGATTGAACCATCGAACCTTTAACTTCAAAGATTCGATGTCCGGATCGATTTTCAAAACATCGTGCAGAAGCAGTAACTACAGAGGATATCATATACATAAGATAGGTACACGATGGATCTAGATGTTAATACAATCTTGGATACGTGCGGTAATGAGTAGTAATTTTTATTTATTTTTTTATGTAACTCTTATTCTAGCACTATCCCAAATCATTTAATATATTAATCCCCGCAATGAGATCCGGATCCGAAACAACTGTGGGTAAACAGTTGTTTGCACAGTAACACATCCAGACCGTTCGTTTAATTGCTTCGATCCTCACCGTGTGATCCATTCTTTCTCTTCCGTTGGATCTTCTTCTTCGAGAGGGTTTCATCCCATGTGATCTGCGTACCGAGGGTTTCCGCCAGGTAAGTCCCTCGCTTCAATTTCTTCTTCGTCTCTATCGCCTCCTTCCTATCTCTACTTTCGATCAAACCCATGGCTCTCTCCCTATACCGTTGCCTCTCTCAGCGTTGCTCCTCCACCGGTGTCAATTCTATCTACGAGGTCAGATGTCCTATCTCTCTCTCCGCCTTCTATTGTTTTCCTTTTTTTTCTTTAATCTCCTCTCTCTTTTGAACTGGGAAGGGAATAAATTGAAACATTTCAACTAATAGAGTAGCTATCCATTTCGGATAATCAAAGTATTCTCTCCGTTTCGTTTGATTTTTTTCTCCGATTTCAGTACATTAGATTTGTCTACAGGTTTTGAAAAGCTTTAATTGTGAATCATTTTTTTTTTGTATTCAGAACTCCAACTTTTGATTGAGTGTATAGTACACTTTAACCAATTTCTAACACCATGATCCTCTCTTCTATGGTTGCTTTTGAAGGCTCATCATCCTTGCGCCTTCATCCCTGCATAAACCTCAGGTGGCCAAATTTCCTCGGCTGCTTCCATGTGGACTTAGGTGAGTCTTCAATATCTACTCCACTCTGTGAGGTTTTATATCTCGCTTTTTTTCTTTTCCAATTTTATTGTAATTCCTCTTTTAATTTTAGCTCATCTTTGATTCTGTTTTTTTAATGGTTTCATGTCCATAAAAGAGAACACTTAAAAGGCTGAAGACTTGGCTGATGAAAGAAGGAGATGATAAGTTAACCGCGCAAAAGGTTTTTGATAAAATGCCCCAAGTTAGAAAACAATGACCTCAAGAAGGTATTTCATTAATTTATTACCACTTTATTTTTTGGTCAATTATGTTCTCTACTATTTAAAAAAAAAATATTATACAAAGAGAAAATTAATCAGCGTCTATATGCTTAACTATTAGGTGGAAAAAAATGGTGCCCAGTTGGAGGAATGTGCTGAAAATGTATTTGATGGTCAGAAAAAACACTGCAAGTAAGCATGCAAAATTTAAGTTTTCTGTTGCTTATCATTCTTCAGTTTATTTGCTGTTCAATTGTGCAATCATACAACAACAATAATTTTTTGACATTTAATAAAATAAAATGACATGAAAATCTTTCACGGAACCAACCTGCAAATTTTGGCTGTTTTATTTGCTTTTGGAACAACTCCTTATTTGCTTTTGTCCATTTAGGTTGTAACACTGGAGTTTACTGCCTACAAAGAGGAACAGGGATGTCACTGCAATTTTGCATCCTGAGTAAAATTTTACCTTAAAGACTGGATTTTTTTATTTTTTCTCAATTAATGTACATTTCTCACATATCTTGGCATATCTTCTGTTCTCATCATCATCTCTTTCTCTCTCCACCCTACCCTAGGCGACAGACAACTTGCTGCTGCCGGTTTTCACCGTCAGATTGCGGCACCCTCTGATCTTAGCTGCAGACTACAGCTAAAGAAGTGAGCAGATCGTCACTTCCTCCTATGGAAGAGTTCTGCTTTGAGCATTAATCAGGTTCGACGACTCGCTTCACCTTTTTCATTTGTTTATTTTGGGCACAAATCAGGTTTGTTTACTTTGAGCACAAATCAACTCACTTCCCCTGAATTTTTCCTTTGATTTTCTCCTATTTTTTTGCCCTCCCCCGAGGTTTCCTTTTTTTGTGATATTAACAATGCCATCAATTGAAGATCAGTCACTCCTCTTTGGATTTTAGGCTGATCAATTATGTTTCCTTCTCGAATGCAGGTACCATGGTTAAAGGCTATGGTGTTGCTATCAATCTGTTGCTCTACATGGGAGCTTTTGTGCTATGTACTGCGTAACTGATTGAGGGCTCTAGAAATAAGACTGCGACAAGGGCTCTGCAGCATACCAACTCATGCCAGTAGGATGAACTGTCAATATGAAGGCTTTCGAGTTCATGCCAGCTCAAATATATTATGATTATTATATTATGAAATTTTCTGAAATTGAACAGCTCAAAGGATATAATGAAGGACAAAATAGGAAGCTTTAAGAAAAAAGTATATATTTTTTACAAGTTGCAGACAGATTTCAGTACTTTGAGAAATAACTTTTGGTCTCTATTACAGTTTACTTTTTAGCACTTCTATTGCTTTTGGTGTGTTCAATAACTCAAAGTATCTCCGTAGATTGGTAAGTTTTTGAATGCTTTTTTCCAGTTTGAGAACTTCTGCTACATGCTTATGGAACTCTGGCATTGTCTTATTTTGCATGAAGTGCTTCGCCAGGAAAAAACGAAGGTATTATTATGGAATTTTTAAAATTTTATGCTGTCATGTATCTTAAAATTGAGATATTCTTTAGATGTATATTGAACTGCCAAGGTAACTTTATATTTATAGATAAGTAAATAATAGTTTTTGTCTCTAAATCTATGTTAAAACAATTTTGGATGCAATTGAATCACCTGCTAGGTGCTTAGTTCCTTCTTTGATTGATCATAGGTGATAAGAGCAATATATATCTCCCCTCACAATTTTCTATGCCAGATTTATTCCAAGGTAGGTAGAAATTTTCTTTTGTATAATATATTAATATTTCATATGCGGTCATGGTTGAATGAACAGACTTGCATTAGTTTCTTAATGTTACTTCTCATTGATTTTCCATGCATAGGACGATGGATGGAGGTTAGAGGAAGTGGTACCAGCTGTTCGAGGATGATTCCTAAGGTTATTGCTCAAATTTGTGCTTAATATCTTTAGTTCATGATTTTTTGCCTTTTGTTTCCCTGTGATTAGAATCAAATTCCAATACAATTCTATCTGGTACAGAAAATTAATTTTTCTTACAGTTTTATAAGGTCAAATTTTTTAAAAAATTAGAAATGAAAAAGACGTGTGATTTATTTTACAATTAGGATAAGTTTGAATGAAAAACTCAAGTTTTAGGAGTCTGTCTATTTGTATTCAATGATTCTATATAATATTTCTTCTTTCAACAATATTACGCCGTTAGTCTATTTATTAGAAAGAATGTTTATTTTCGTAACTTTATGATGTTTTTCCGTTTTTTTTTATAATTTTTTTTTGTTGTTTATCTATAAATAAAGGGTGTTGCAAATGCATTTTATTTTTCATTGCTTTCTTAAGTTTGGGCATATGGATGAGGGTATAGTAGCCTGGCAAAAAATAATTCTGAAACATGTGAGTTGCAAGAATAGAGTTTGACTGAAATATGTTGCATTCAGCTAGGCTTCATGTAAATCTCTGTATAATTTAGCTCATTCATTTGAGTGCATGGGTGCATTTTTCCTTTCTAATGATTCTTCCAAGTTTTAAACAATAAAAATTTGCACAAACTGGTCGATATATGTTATAGGTCATAATTTTCCCCATTGGCTTTCGCGTGTGGACAAATTTTCTGGTGTGCTGTGTGATAAATTAGATTCAGTTTCAGGTGCTTCAAATAATATGTGGGTTCATAGATATTTGGACACCCTTACTAATTGTGTTATTTTGTCGGGCTTACATTATTATCCTTCATAATTATTGATATTTTATGACGTCCTGGCTACTGTTGCCAGTTTCAAATGGGTTTTCTTTGCTTTACTACTCATTTATGTTATTTATTGAAAATGCAAGTCTATTCAGATGTATTGCATCAGAAAGAAGACGTATAATTTGGGACAGGTATGGGCTCCTTATAGTACTGGCAAGTTGAAAGGAAAAGTAAAATGAGATTTTTTTAGGCTAACAGATGGTGTGTTGTTGACCACAACGCCAGAGCTCCTGAACATGGACTCTGTTGACAGTGTGAAGGTACACATTTGATTCTAAGTTTGGGATATGTATATTGACAAATAAATGTAGTTAGAAAGAATTATGTATGGTAGGAACATGTTAAGCGATTTTGGTGTATCAGGTTGCAACATTGGACGAGGTGAAATACAGTTGACGAATATCTCTTCACAACTTCTGTCAATTTTTCAAAAAAAGTAAGAAGATAAAAACCTTTTGACAAATATTCTATTAACTTTCTTTGTTAATGTGTCCTGGGTAAATTTTACTGATACATTATGTCTAATATATTCTTAAATCGCTGCACATTAAAATATATTTTTCAAGATTCCATTAATATATTTTTCAATTCCTTTATTTTGTGATAAATATTAATACAAAATATTTCATAATATCGTGTGCTTCTCTTATTATAAGGATAATTGATATGTTTTGCTTTTATATAAGTTTCTATACTGTTATTTGCAGAACATACAAGTAAAACAACTGTTTCATTGGCTATTGTAATATTTTATCGTATTTTCAGTACTTCCTTCATCACTTTGTTCACCTTCTTTATGACAATTATCTATTATTGATACAGGAAGAGCAACATGGAAAAACTCTGAACGTTTATTTTCCTATCTTTTTCCATATTTTTTATTATTGTTTTTTTCGTAATTTTTTTTATTTGCAATATGGTTAATAGATTTGATTAACTGAACTACAAATAAAACTCAGTAATAGTAGAATTGCAAAAATAGGTCGCGCAACGCAGAAAATAGATGAAAATTATTTTCTGATTAACTGTTTCATCCGATTTATTTTCCTCTTTGCTTTTGTTGCTCTTATTTGAGCTATTTCCTCATTACTGTTATGCCTATTCACCTTTCGTTCCTATTCTATTATGCAATTTTTCAGTTGAAGTTGTATCTTAGCTTTCAACACAGAAAATAGATGAAAATTAGGTATATGGTGGTAGTTTAATATAGATCGTTTGATTCTGCCAGTATATTATAGATCAAATTGAATCTGGATTTTCTATTCTTCTCTCCCAACTTTTTATTTCCTATTATCTTAAACCCTGCATATTTAGTATTTTTCCTCAAAGAATTGATAATTTTTGTTCTCGGCTTTTGTTTCAATATTAATTGCAGGTTTCAGGTTTCCTCAAATATAGGTCGATTTCATTTTGAACAGCTATATCGAGGTATGTTAAGTTTACTTTTGGTGGCATTTATTATTCAGTTTTTATTCACTGGACTTTGATTTAAGGTAATCGGTATTGTACCGGCGTTTTCTTTTTTCTTCATACTGATTCTTTTTCCTGGAGGCCCTCACTGATTTTTTTTCAACATTTTCCATTTTCAATTTTTGCGCCCTTGCTGTTTTTGACTCGATTTTAGATGTGCATTTCAATTGTGCTTCCAGGTTTTAGGCAATCAAAATCCATTGACTTTATTTCTGTTTTTTGCAGGTTTTTACATTTCAGTGAATGACATTGAGATCACAGTCGATTTGAGTGGCATTTAGGTCAGATTTTCAAGTATGTATGACTAATTCTTATTTCACTTTTCTTTGCTGATTGATTCTTTGGTAGATTTTGGATTTTTATTATCTGTTATAAATAAAAGTTGCAAGAAATAAAGGAATATGTTTACCACGTGCAGCTGCCTTAATATCTCATTTGAAGGTAGTGCTTCGCACATTATTTCAATATTTTCTGATAGCCATATACTTTATGAACTTCAGATTGCTCCTTCATATGCTTCAATAACCTAGCAGATGCAAGAAGGACCTCTTAGAGCAAATGAGGTACTTTTGATTGCAATCTTTTTTTTACAAAATTTTGACTGTGGATGTCAAAAGGGAAATGAAAACCTAAAAACTAAGATGGTCTAAAAAAAACATTAACAAAATATGATGTAGTTGTTTGCCTCCAAAGACATCCACTTCGCCAAAGGAATTGAAGTTTTGATTGCAATTTTACTGATCTCATAAAATTTGCAATGTTTTAGTTTAAAATTAATGGTTTTCTGATTGGATTGCATATAATATGCAGTAGAACTGTGCTGCCAATATTACCTGCATATTGCAGATGCAATTACTAGATCATGTTAAAAATAAACATATAGTGGTCTTTTTGATAATTTTCAGCTTATGTTCTACCTGTTCATGTTCCTCTATACAATGCTTTGCTGGTCTTCTGTGATTTTGGCTCTCTCTGAATAAAAAGCAATTAATGCAGCATTATTCATGAAGAATCATCCCAACATGTACCACAAGGACACTCCATGAAGCAATTAGCAATTAGGCTCAATCACTCCATGAAGTTCTCCGTGTGTTGTACAAAGTTTGAACTTAAAAAAATTGTTTAAAATGAGAAGGAAGAATATACTGGTATTACAGGAAAAACAAACATACATGTTAGAAGATAGAATATACTGGTATCACTTGAAAAATAAACATCTAAGAAGATAGAGCAATGAGTACCAAAGTTCCAGCTGTTCTGAATTAAAAGAGCACAAATTTATTCCAAAAAATGGATCCGATTCCTGATCTTCCATCAAGAAAAAGCTTGCTAGGTAGCTTTAGGCTATTGGCATTTGTGAATCATGCGATCAAAGGCGAAAGATTCATATGATTATATCCAAAATCAGATAAAAATTAATTTTTTCTGGCATTGATCTAAATCAACAATTTATATTTTTTCTACTTTCACTTTTGGATTTGTACAGATTAGCTAGGCAAGTCGGTTTGCCAATTTACCCCTTCGATTTCTGGAGCAGCACCTTTCCATTTTGTGTCTTTTTTCTCCTACCAGGTTCTTCTCTCTCTTTCTATGCTTTCTTTGTTCTGATTTTTTCCATCTCAGTTTAGTAGGTTGTCAGTTATTCTTTATATAACTAATTTTTGGTTTTTTTTGCTTATATGCAGTTTGATCCTTCTAATATTTTTTTTTGTCTCGGGTCTCTACTATTCAATCATGCTACATTCTTCTCTTCAAATCTCCGCTTCGGTGTTCTCTTTGCATTTATTGTTTTGTCTAGGTCAGTACTCATCGACTTAACTATAGTTACATCGCCATATGTTTGCTTTTTCGTTTTATTGTTTTTTGTTGTTTTTAGTACAATGGTCAAAAGGAAGAAAATGAAGAACATGAGGATGAAATAAGGTACAAACAGTTTGTTTTCCACCTTACAATATCAGAATTGAAGTTTTTCATCAGTTTCTATATTCAATGGCTTATAGATACTTTCGCGTTTTAGATTAGATATTCAAGTTGCCTATGGATTGAGTTTGCTTTGTTTATGGTTATGTGCTATCAGTATGCTCTTGGATTTTTACTACTTTGAGGTGTGTATTCGCATATTGACTTAAATTTGTTTCCTTTTATTTTCATTCACTATGTAGTTCTTTAATGCTGGGTCTATTTCTTTTATTATTTGGATTTTTCAGGAATTAAATTAGAGGTTGCAAGTTGCAATATTTCAGCGTTTTGGGGCTGTTCTATGTTACTTCGGCCATATCACTTCTTTTTTCTCTTTCTCGCTTCTTCCACTCATATTTCTTGGTTAGTTCTGTTAAACTGTTCAAGGAGTATATTCTTTCCTCATTTCTAAATAGTTTATATTTATATTTGTTAGGTAGGATATCGAATTAATTGATGCGGGCTGCATTCTATTTGTTTTTTTACTGTTCAAAAATTGCAATGACTCTTATGATGCTGCTATTCATTGCTTTAAACATCTTTTGTGTTGTTTGCATCTTTGATTTCAGTTATAGGTTGATAACTGTATCGATTAAAGTTAAAAGAATATCCATTTTAGGACATCTCCAGACGCAGCCTTTCTTGGAGTGAGTTTTTCTTCGTATACATAATTTATAGTGAGGATATATAACTCTTGATTCATATCAAATACTGATCTTATTCTTAGTATTCATTAAGTTAAAACTTCACTTCAATTTAGGATTCGAATTTGATTCCAAGATAATATATGGAGACTGGTCTGCTCATCTCTTTACTGGTATGTTATTTTATACCTAATAATATGTACACTTTGTGATTGTATTCAACAAGGTCAGTGCACGATTAAAAAAAAAAAAAAGTAAAGTGGTCCTTCAAATAATATTATATTACAGGACCTAATTAAAATTTGTGTGCGTGATTATTTGTCTTAAATTCACGGGATCAAATTAATCATGAATAAAGTTAAATGACTATCGAATTTTTGTTTTATCAATTTATGAAGCATTTTTCTGATGTTGAAAATTTTACGGTAAGGGTCAAATCATGATTAAACCTTAAGAGGTTTCTTTGCTATGGATCTTCTTTTTTATTAACACATAACTTTGTACATTATTTGTACGATAAGGTTGTTGTTCAGAACTTCAAACATTTGCATTGTGATGTTCAGATTCTCTTTTAGTTAATATAATATCCATTTGGGTTTAATCCTTCCAAAAGATCTTATTTAGTGACATATCACAATAGTTATATGTGGTAACAATAGGTCGCGCAACGCGCGACGGCCCCACTAGTGTAATTTAGTCCACGCAAAGCACCAATGTTGTTGCCAATTCCAAATGCAAGTTTGATATCACTAACCGGAAATACGTGCTAAGAAATGAGATAAAAATGACTCTTTTCAGGGCTATATATATTTTTGTTACAAAAGTGGTAGCAAATGGATAGCGAGCAGTATTTCTCAAAAGTAGCACCTTTTCATTTTTCTTCCAACAAGTACTCTGTTTGAATAGTCATGAATAAGAGCTATTTTGGACTAAATAGCTAATTTGGATTAAGAGACAATCCAAACAATTTAGGATTAAGGACTTATTCTGAATCAGAATAAGATTAGTTAATCTAACTAGATGTTAGAATAAGAAGTGAGATTAAAATTTTGGTTTGTTAACAATCAAAGATAAAGCTCATTGTTATTCCTACATCATCCAAACAAAAATCTTTATTCTGAGATTAAGCTTATTCTTAAAAATTTGAGACTAACAATTTTAATCTTGAATAACTAATCCTACTCTTATTCTCATACGATCCAAATAAAGCCAATAATTTTGCTCTATTTACCTAACTAACCATAGAACTGTAGCAAGTGCGCCAAGTAGGCAAGTAGCTATTGTTCTAGTGCGCACTTCACCGTTAGCAAGTGTGCAGTTTGTCTAAAATAAATGTTTATCTCGAGTTCTCGACTAAACGAGTGTACATCACAATTAAAAATATTGCTTCGAAGATAAAACTGCGGTCACAATACTCTTCTTTATTCTAATTGCATGATAATTAAGAAGAGAATTTGATGAAATAATTTTCTATTAAGAAATCACATGAAAACTTTTCATTTATTTCATTTTAAGTCCAATAATAAAATAAAATCCAAAGATTCTGCAACTCAGTCTTGTTATTAGGTTTAATGAAATTGAAAGATTTGTCTATATAAGTAGAATGCGACTAGCAATTTAAATTTATATCAAATTGTGGAGCGTAGATATATATTTTGCCTCTCTGCCTCTTACTTTCCCTAGGGTTCTCGTAAACATATATTTTTTTGAGAAATGCTAGTGTCCTATATATAGGACGGATTGGTCCGTCCAATACGATCGTTTTCACATTTTTTAATTTCAAATGACCGATCCGAACCGTTCAATTTGTTCTCCATATTGAAAACTTGCAAGAAACCAATTTTTATATTTTTTTCGAATTTTATTATTATTTTTTTGGTATTTTTGAAAATTCATGATATAAACATTATGGATCGTCCAATAACAACGATTTTCTAAAATACCAAAAAAATAGTAAAAAATTTCGAAAAAATGTAAAAATTGGTTTCTTATAAGTTTTCAATAAGGAGAACATATTGAACGATTCGGATCGGTTATTTGAAATTTAAAAATATGAAAATGATCGTATTGGACGGAGTCCATCCGTCCAATATATTGGACTCTAACATTTCTCTATTTTTTTGGGGTCCTTTTTGGTGAATAGATTCTAAAAAAATTGATCTCTTCTGATCAACTACAACCAGTGATTCCAAAATGAACTCGCTGTTGATCAATGTAGCTAGCGAGCAGTATTTGAAGGAAAATATAAATAAAAAAACTTTTTGATGTTTAAGAGGCCAAAAGTTTTCTTAAAATTATCGCCTCATTCTATACTTGAACTTATATTCTCTTCGTTTGAATGGTGTGGGAATAAGAGGAATAAGAGGAATAAGGGAAGAAGTAGGAAAGAAGTATTGGGAAGTGTGTAACTTTGTGAAGAATTTGGATTGTTTATAATAAATTTACTCGCTTATTCCCTTATTCCCTAATTTCTAGGGCTCATCCAAACGGAGCCAATTAAGAATATTTCTATCATGGGCTTGTTTGGATGCATTGGGAATTTGGAAATTTTTCAATTCCTAGGCATAAATTTATTATATACAATCCAAACTATTCACAAAGCGATCCAAACGGCCCCATAGGGAATATGAATTAAAATCTCAACAGAAACACGAATCAACATAGGGGGAAAAATAAATTTGAACTAGGATATTTTTAAACTAATTGGATATGCCAGAAAAAGTTTCCAGGACAATATTCTGGGCGGCAGATGAAAGAATATTTAGAGAAAAGAGACATTAAAAATTCCGTAGATATGACTGGTGGTAGGTTTTTTTTTTCTTTTAAGATAAATATGACTGGTAGTAGGTTGTCTTCTATTAGTAAAAAAGATGAGATATCGATTAGAGAAAAGAATATTTCGAGTCACACGGTTAGGTTGTACTTTCTTCTGATGGATTCATAAAGCCTCTTTTGAATTTTCGCTCTGTTCCTTTTAAAATGATTGGTGTTAAGTGTTGATCGATGCACTCACTAAAGCGCTTGGATTCTTTCCACTTGCATAGTTGCATGAAGAAAATCGCTGTATGGGATGCAAATTTGGACCGTATTCTTCTCCTATATAACTATATTAGGATCTAAACAACGGTCTGATTTTGTCTAGGATATTGCAATTGTATTCTCTCTGTTGGAGATGATAAACCCTTGCTTTAGCACTACTAAATTATAATTAGCGACTGAAAGCAACAATTGAACAAAATTGCACGCTTCTCTCTTCTATGAACCAATCACGAGACTTCTACAAGATTCTAAGGACCTCCCAATAAAAGGGGCAAAACCGCAAAAGTACATACGGCCTCGGGCATGCCGCATGCAAGTTTTGAACCTCTTCTCTTTTCTTTTCCCTTTTTTTTTTGGATGATAAACCCTTGAACAATACTACATTAACGTTTAAAAATAAGTACAAGCACATATGCACAATGTATTCTGTGCAAAATGCAAAGTGCAAACCTCACTTCCAATTTAGAAACATTGCAAACAAATTGTTGCGTTCGCTCGCTAACATTAGTCAGATAATAGTAACAAAACTTTTTATCGAACTGTTAACGATTTATTACTGTTGGTTATATTCTTATAACTGGCAGAGTAATTAGCAGCTGACGATAAAACAATACCTTGAAACAGCATAATGAGGGATAGACGGATAGTATCAAAGATATGCAGGTACTAACACGCTTCAGAGTTCAGGCTATTACACAATCCCGAGATAAATAGATCGATCAAGATCATACACCAGGATACCATAAATGGTCGGCAAGAAGGGTGAAAACAAATGAAAAAATTTACCACCCAACTGGAAACTTTGTCAAACTAACAAAACACTAAACAAATTGTTCTCTATTTCCTTGAGCAAAGAAAGAATTGAACTAAATCAATGGTTGAAGTTTGCTTTGAAGCCGTCAATTATTGGAGACCCGTTAATAGTAGGGGCGGTGCCTCTAATTGAAATGATATATGAGGCATAGTCAGTGTAGTGCATGGTGTACAGGGTGCTCTGATAGCGAGTCACCCTCAGCTTCTTTCGGAGAGATTCATTTATTACACCGTTGTAACTGGCCTTTCTCATCAGAGAGTCGATGGTCTCAATCTTGGTCCATCCTTCAAACAAGTAAATGCATAATTAGAACTAAGAATTAAAAAATTTGTGGCTGGTAGAAATTACAAAAACACACACACACACACACACACACAGAGCCAGTGATCGCATAATTAGTCCCCATAACCGGTGAGTACTAGCTGCTTATGTCCCTGAAGCATAGAATTTCCCATTTTGGTCCTTAGAGATATTTTTTCAACCTGTATGGCCTATGTGCGAACATAAATTTACTGCAATCTGAGCAATCATGTCAAACTCATTTAAGGAAAATGCTGTATTACAATTTTCACACCATTTTTTGATATGCATTCTAACATTTCATTCAAAATGAGGCAAAAAAATGTAGATATTCAAACCTTCAGGTACAAAATAAAAACCTCAAAATTTATAGGGCTGAACATGAGAAATCCAAGGAGCTATTTATGGCAATATGTACATATCAAACCCTCAGCAATGGTGAAGTGTATTGTTACCTTTACGTGCAGGGACCGAAGGCAAGTAGGTTGCATGACGCCTAGTGTTGTGATCAGGGTCTGTGAATTCAATAATCAAACCATGTTTCCCAACCTGTATTTATGGAAAAAGCAGGGATTTTAAACGCTTGATCCTAGAAGTAAAGCTACATAGCACATTTCAGGTCAACAGTAATGGATTATACAGAAAAACCAAAAGCAAAAGAAATGAAGAAACAGAACAACATATATATACAAGTTTCATCAATTCGATAATTGATGTATCAAAAAGAAAACCAACCACCCAATACTTCAATTCAATTGGTATAAGATAAGGTATCACTCGGCATCGATCAACAGCTGATTTGACAGAGTGGTATTTTGATAAAGCCCTATTCATAGCTTTGAGCTGATAAATGATGGGAGTATGAGTGTGCGTGCCGAGAGAGAGAGAGACCTCCCAATCAAGGTGATTAAGAGCTGCTTCATAGTTTGTTAGTACAGAGACAGTACACTCCAGGTATGGTATTTCCTCAGCTTGTATAGGTGGAAACCGCCGATCTCTAAGTGCACTGCACAGTTAAAGTTAAGTAAATAGAGACTAATATTTAACAACTGCATGCATTGCAGTCATACATTACATGTCATCCACTATGCACTAATCTAATGGCTACATAAGTGTTGCCTATTTGTCCATTTCAAATTGGGGAAAAAAAAAAGAACTTCCATAAAATTTCATGGAAGAATTATTGTGCCATTGGAACACAGTTCTTAAAGGCAGCATTATGCATGGTCAAAACAAGACCCACATTGAAGCACCCATATGGCCCTACTTAGAAAGAGGTAAAAGGAAAAATCGTTCAGTAGATGGCTCTTAGTATCAAGAATATTTCACTAGTAGTGCATTCAGGCCAACTGAGAGTGGCACAATTAGAGTAAGTACTATCCAGAACATACAAAAAAAAAAAGAAAAAAAAGGAAAAGACATACTCAAGCAAAGATCTGTGCACACCTTGTTAAGGCATACTCTCTGAAGCCACTGATTATCTGGCATGCTTCTAGAGTACCAACGCAACCCCTTAGACGCGGCTCAGATCCATCTGTTGTTTTCTTCCATGTCACAAATAATGGGCTGAAAATGAAGCTCATCTCTATCAGCACTCTCTGGATAAAAGAAATAAAAGTATACAAACAAAAATTTCATAAACATTGGTCAGCGGATATGATAACACAACAATATGAGTGTAGAATTTAAGCAGATTTGGCATAGATATAATAAAATTTCTGTGGACTAAAGCGAAATACATGCAAGAGAATTACATTATTATGGCTTCATTTCCACATGCTTTGGCAAATAACTCGATTTTTATACCATTTATAAGACTAATTAGGCAACATTGGTAATATTAAATCATAATGATAATAAAGAATTAGTACTTGCATTAGCTACACGGACATAGAAAAACTATCCAATTCAATCAGAACCCCACAAAATTAAAACAGCAATTTCAATACCAGTAACCAAAAACCCTTCAAATCTACCCAAATATCACACCAAAAATAGGATTGACAGAGACAAAATTAGACAAAAGATGGGAAGTTTCCTACTGTTGGTCTTCTTCAAAGGCGGGAAGCGCCGGTTGCTCCCCATTGTAGTGTGCCACAAGCGTGTCAAAGCAATAGACTGCCATTTCCCGATTCGCTGACACCATTTTCGCACAGCGGAGAGCCACTTCCGAGCCAAAGTGGGGTTCAAGAGATAAATGGGGCGGGGACGCGGGGTACATAGAAATGGGACTGATGATGATGATATTCTGAGCTTTTTTTTTTTTTAGATATGTTTAAGACAAATGGAGATGCTTGTTTTTTCTTGTTCTTTCCTAACCCATGTAAAACACCATTTTTCTTAGGACAATTACGTAACAACTGACAACTGTCTAAAACTTTTAAATGAAATGTACAGGGAGTACTTACAATAGCATATTTTCCCATAAAACATATCTTTCTAATTTCTAGAAGTTAGAGAAACAGAATTTATATCCAGAAATCGAATACAAATACAACAGTAGTGATATAATTGGTACATTTTATGGAGTTAGATCTGGATTAATAGTTCGTTGAATTTTTTTTTCAAGATTATTTTGGTAGAAGAATAAAAGGTGATATAAAAATATAATTTCAAAACCATATTAAAAGTAAGGATAAATAAAAAGTAACATTATATTTGCCACTGAATAAAATTATAGTTTGTATAAATTAACTTTACGAATATCAATTAATAAGAAATACTACTTTAAATTAAACAGACATCTTCGTTTGTAACTTTGAGTAGGATTAGATCGATCCCTTGCATCACAAAATGGCCACATTATTATTTCCTGTTATATCTTCTTGAAAATGCATTTACAATACCCTCTTGGAGTTTAAGTTTAACATCTTAATTTTTCAAAAGATCAAAATTAAGCAATTGGTTAATTATGAAAATTTACTATGCAAATACAATAGAGATGATTCATGATACTTTGTAAACTAATATGTTCGTTTTACATTGATCTTATTTCTTAAATTTGAGTTTTCTACTGTTGATTTGAATTCTTCAATATCTTCTCCATACTGAAATCTTTTTAGAAATCAAATTTTATATTTCTTTTTTCAAATTTTTACTATTCTTTATGATATTAAAAGAAAAACCATTATTATTTGAGAATTTCATACCCTCAAATTTAAAAATATCATAATAAATAGTAAAAAAATGTAGAAAAATATAAAAATTTGATTTTCAAGGAGATATCGATATGGAGAATGAACTAAAGGGTTTAAATTAGTCATTTGATGTTCGAATTTTGATAAACGAGTCTGAAGTAAGACAGAAAAATTACCTTAGCCCACTTCAATGCAAAATATGTAAATTATGAGTGCAATCTAAATTATTTAAAATTCCCTAATTATTATAAATACAAGTGTGATTGATAAAAATGCTACAGGAATTAAATAGAAAGCCATGATTTCACCACATTACTCTAGTTGAATTAATTATTATTTATTTATATATTTTTCATGTATTTGATTTGACAGTTGTTGGGATGTTATGAAATTAAGTTGTTTGGTTTTGTTTAAGCTTAGTCATCAATCAAATGATTACGTTCGTTTAAGATTTATCCATTCATAAATTACGCTCATCACATTAAACACTGTACAATAAATTATAAATCGACTGTAAAACATTTTTTATTAGATTATATAAAAAAAACTCAGGGCTGGGGCCTTTTATTTTTTTTTATGATTCTTTATATTTTCAAATATTTTAAAAAAGTGATATGCAGAATTTAGATAGAATAATGTGTTGTTAAAATTTGGCAGCTGATCTAATGCACACAATTCACGCTTTTTTTTTATTTTCCTTGAAATGTCTAAAATGCTAAAAAAAAAAAAAAATGCAAATCCGGAACAATATGTAAAAATCGGAATTCGAGTGCAATACTTTTGCAATTTAGCTTGGTGCGCATGTTTTTTTTTTTTTTTTTTTTTTTTTTGATAAGAGCAACCCAAAGAAAGGTTGCCAGCATCCTTCTCGAGTTGTGCCTGAGCATATGGTGCAGCAGGCATTAAAGCATGCAAAGAGTTTGCTTGGTGCGCATGTTCTCCTTTGGAGATTTCACGAATATCACAGTACCCTACCCAGAACAACTCTGGACTCTTTTGTTGAGTACAGATCCAGTGTTGTTTCTCTGAAGCAACCATTTTATCTATTATTATAGTGTGTCCATATATATTTGGCTCTCATTTTTTCTCTAATTCTCGCAGATTTGATCTTTTCTGAGCAACTAATGATTCCTAAATGCATTCGCTGTGGATTTACATAGCGAGCATCTTAAGCAGGTCTATTTGCATTTGAAAAAAAAAAAACCAAATCATAATTTCTTGATATTTTATAGAGGCCAAAAGTTTTCTTCAAATTATTGCCTCATGCACTTGAAATTTATTACAAATATTTGAGTATTTTTATCCTGTAGTAAATACGAACTAAATTTCAGCAGAAACTGGGTTGAAGTTTGAAGTGCTTACCGATTTACATGGGGGGGGGGGGGGATGATTTGAGCTAGAATCTCAAAAGAAATTGGATATGCTAAAATGTTTCCAGAACAATATTCTGGGCGGAGATGAAAGAATATTAAGGCCCTGATCAAAATGATTTTCACCTGAGATTTCATTTTATTTGAATTGATTTTGTAGGATTTTGTTGGATCTAATTACATAGAAATTCCAATCAAATGACATCTAACTTTTTCATTTTGATCAAGAATTTTCCAACAAAATGAAATGAAATCTCATGTTAAAAAAAAATGGAATTTTGATCAGGGCCTTAAAGAAAAGAGACGAATTAAAAAGTCGGTAGATACGACTGGTGATACGTTATCTCTCTTTTAGAAAAGATAAGATATCGATTGTGATGTTGATTAGAGAAAAGAATATTTCGAGTCACACGGTTAGGTTGTACTTTCTTCTGATGGGTACTTATTTAATTTTTCTCTCTGTTTCTTTTAAAATGATTGGTGTTAAGTCTTGATCGACGATGCACTCACTACCTCCGCAATTATATTATTTGAAAAATACGTAGACTAAATTTTAAGTACTTGGATTCTCTCCACTTGCTTGGACAAAATCGCAGTATGGGATGCAAATTTGGACTGTGATCTTCTATATTAGGATCTAAAACAGCGGTTTGATTTTGTCCAGGACTCTGCCATTGTTTTCCCTGTTGGAGACGATCAACTGCTCTCTTTAGTACTACTAATTACTAATTAGTGACTGAAAGCAACAATTGAACAAAAGTACACGCTTCTCTCTCCTATGAGCCAATCACGGGACTTCTACAAGATTCGTGGACCTACTAACAAATGGGGTAAAAGAAAATCGCAGAAATATCTCAAGTTTGCTTGAGGGCTTAATTTATGGAACTTCAAAATAGTCTAGCAATTCGCGGCACGAAATTGCTATTTCTCTTCAGCATAAAATTGTTTCTAAGTTTAAAGGAAAATAATTTTTCGGGCTCTACAAATTTACGTAACAATAATGTTTATTACTCTTTGTTTGGAACTTTGATCCAATGTATTGTCCATTTACTTGGCATATCCATTCTTTTTTACATATACAACGAACCATTCATTTCTCATTTGGAAAGTAGCTTATAGATTCTTCCTTTTTCACGAGATATCTCTTTCATTTTACAAAAGAATGTAGCGTACATCTCTTTGGAGGTTCCAATCTTGATGATTTTGGTGATATAAGGTTATGACACCCGTAATATCATCAGCACTAACTCCACTAAAGAACCTAGATAAGCTAACATTTGACATAAATTAAATAATCATGTAAGAAACGTAATTACTTTTTGATCTAGCAACTAAACTGTAAAATTTTATGAATCTGGGACTCGAAGTCAGCATTAGACTAAAAGATATTTTGTTGATATTTAAAATTGAAGACTTTGGTTCCCAAGATATATAAAAAAAATGCTCCTGTAACATAAACTAATGTGTAACTGTCTCTGTACAAAACAACATGCTTATGAGTGATATTCATTCTTGCAAATGGAAAGAGGTAGCCCTATTTTTCTTCAAAAGAAAAGAAAGAAAGAATACACAAGTATCCTACAGTTTAAATTAATTTAAAAGGGGAAATAAAGGAAAAGCAATTGCTACCTATTCCCTAACAATACTAAAAAGAATTCAAGGGAATCACAAGCTAGATATCTGATCACTACCCAGTCTCAACTTCTCCAAATGCCACTCAAAGCACTCGGCCAATCTCTCTGCATCATGGACCTGCAGGCGAGTCCCCTGCTGACCCACCACAACAGCCGCCACACGGGATGCTAAAGCACCCATCCCTTTCAAATCTGATGCACCTCTCAAAACCCCATATAAAATACCTATCAAACATACAATTGGAAAGGAAGATTTTAGTAACAATGTGAATTTTTGGCGAGGCGGACAGTGGGAATGTACTTTAGCTCTAGTTTCCCTCATCTTTTATATCATTGCACTGAACCCTCTATATCAGTGCATGATGCTTTAGCTCACAATTGGAGTAAAATATAATTTTAGAAACATTTCTGTGAAGAAAATTTAAAAGACATTGAACTGACATGTCAGTGATGGATTCCATAGAATTGCAATTTGATCCAATGTACCTCAAAAATGATCATATCAAATGGAGGTGGCCAGTGGTAGTAATTTTTCAACTTAATCTTATACACATATTTAGATTCAGAGGTGTTAGGATTCACGATCCTTGTCTGTGTTGGGATATAACAGTGCCACATAAATTAAAGCCATTATGTGGCTATTACATATAGAAAGCAAATATTTACTAAAGATGCTTTAGGTACAAAGGTTGGGTTGACAATGTTAAATGCCAGTTTCGTTTCATGAATGACCATGATGACCATCTCCTTGTTGATTGTGAATATGTGGGTACAATCTGGCATTGGTGGTTTACTGTCAGCTACTCAGCTCCACTATGCATCTTGACATCATATGCAAGACTTTTTGGTCTTTGTTGTAAATTAACACTCATTAGATAGAAACGATCTTATTGTTTTGTTTAGGAATTTGTTGGTCCGTTTTGAAAGAGAGGAATCACTTTACTTTTCATAGTGACAACAATTTAGAACCTAATTCTACTAGAGCTAGTATTCAACTACTTCTGTCGTCATTAATTACTGGATTGGCAGGTAATTGCCTCGAGATTTGGACATGATACCAAGTTTTAGTTTACACTGAAGATTTAATTCTTTGCAATAAGCTGGTTGCAGAAGACATTCGATTTTTATGGCCAGCTGAATATTACATCGCTTGGCATGTAATCTGATGTCTGTGTGGATGATATTTAGTTTTTGCTTGTTGTCCGTTTCTTGGTATCAGATCTAGGTTACCAGGCACCAGTAGTGGGGTAGACTTTTGTTCCTTGCACTCCAATGTCAACGGTTGATGAGTTAGATATACTGAGACAGCAGGATAGTATAGGATGATAGTGGTCAAAGAGGTCTTATTTAGTGACAAAAGCTGATCCTTGACTAGAGGCCTCATAGGGAGTTGGATGTGTGGGCTATATATTTTAGTAGTTTGTGCTTATTGGGTTTGTAAACATTTGTTCTATGAAATTGTTAGCATAAGCTACTATTTCCTGGAAAAGAATTATCTCACCAAATTTTCAGATAGCTAGTGTGTGAATTAATGATATATACTTGGTAAAAGTACCTGAAGAATATGCATCACCAGCCCCACATGTATCCACTGGCCTACAAGGGGAAGGAGGAATATAAATAGCTTCTCCTTTTACACCTAGGTAGGAGCCGTTTGCACCGTCAGTGACAGAGACTAGGGGAATTGTTTGGCTAAGGTGTCGTGCAACTGAGATTGGTGCCCCACTAGGGGCTATATTACAAATTGCATGGGCCTCATTACTGTTTGCAAACAGGATGTCTGTGTGGTTTCCAATTATATCCCTGTAAAAAGAAATAAATTCTACCCTTTCAACTAGGTCTCTTCAAATTTCTTACAATTACTGCAGCATCAAATTGTGACATAACATATGTACATGTTTGCATTTATTTTATCATAATGGCTCACACCTGTCTGTATGGTATCCATACTTCTGAGGTAACCTTGACTGGTATAATAACACAGCATATGCCAGCGTAGACATGATTATTGGCTTGTGCAATAGGACTTCCTGGGCTAAAGTATATAGAAGGACCAGTATATACATGTACCAGTATGACGATAATAGACCAATTTGCAGTACATTATAGATGTTGGACCTAACTGGTATGAGTCGTACGACAGTAATTAACAGTCGAAGACTAGGGAGCAGCCAGTATCAAATCCATTTTACTGTGACCTGGACTTACCAGAAGTCATCATAGCATCTGTTGATGCATGACACATCAGATGCTGTAACAGCAACAAGGGCACCACTTGCATGTGCATCTTCACAAGCTCTCTTAATGGTTTCAATTGTATGAGGGAGTTCAAAAAGGTAGCCCTCTACAATTAGTATGTTTGTTTTTGACACTATACTTGCCAAGTAAGGGTCGTAACTGACTGTAGACGATGTACCCTGTAAAAAATCAAACCAGAATAAGAATCGCCTAAAACATACACAGAGATATATCTGAAATAGATACCAGAACTGATTAGACCTGTTCCTAATGCAGTAATCCTATCTAACTGTACATCCATACATCTCTTCAAATTAAGGTGGGAAAAAAAAAGGAACAGACAGAAAGAGCTTACTCCAGGGTGCCAGATAGGTCCTGGGTATAACTGATGATGACCTGACTATTACTGCATTGACTCCATTCTGCCGATGTGTAAACCACAAGGTTCCTTAGGAAAAGATACATAAAAAAATGTTTAAAATTACCTGATATGCGAGCATTGTACGTTGAGCATCAGGAGTGGTCAGAACAATGACTGTACCAGTTGTCCCATCTTTTACCGGCTTTGAAAGAAAATCCACATTTGCTCGGCGTAGCTTAGTTCTGTGCAAATATAAAATAAGTCAGATGCTTCCATGTTTTCTTTTTAAAAAAAAAAATTCTAGAGTGATAAGTTTTCCCAGGATAATAGACTGATTGTTGGGACTTGATCTTCAAGATATCATGTGTATCTTACTAGCAAAGGATTCACATTCCAGTTCCTGTACAAATAAAAAGGATTAACATTTCAGCTTTAGGTGCCTTTGGACAGGTCCACTACCAATTTAAAGTCAATTCCTTTGCTTCTCAATCATTCAGTAAATTGAGTAATTTGGGTAAGTTCAAGCATAACTGTATAAATGCAGGCACACTTTCGAAAAAATTCAAGTCAGTTAAGGCAAGATAATTGTAATAGCACATTGTAGTTAGCTAAGGCTAAGTAATGGGTAATTGAACAGGTAAGGTCGCTGAAACATAAATGTGCCCATTTTGCTGCATCTACCATACAGCATGGATACCTAGCAGTCAGCCTGGTACCAGTAAGTACAAAATGACATGCTAATTTTCCATTCTAACCTGTAGAAGCTGCCTAGGGGATCACTACCAACACTGCCAGCCATCGCAATGTTTAAGTGAGGCCCACCAACAGAACGGCTCCCAAGACGGGCCAACGCAACAAGTGTATTGGAAAGAGAGCCCCCTGCTGCAGCTTTGTAGGTACAGCCATCCATGGCACGTAAGACCCGCCCTCTCTCTTCATGGTTCACAACTTTTCTGGTGCCTTTCTCTATCCCTAATTTCTCTAAGAATTCATCCTCTACTATCCCTGAGAAGTCCACCTATTGTAGATGTGTACCATAAATTAATACTTAATAGTGATTTCCTAAGCATTTAAATAATGCAGGAAAAAGTTCAAAAACTGATTCTGAAAGTTTTTATTTCAAAATGAGACCTCAATCTTTTAAATTTTTTTTCAAGTAGATGTTCGATCAGATCAACAGGGAAACAAAAGAGCCAATTAATAGATGTCCATTTTTTAGCTCCAAAGTTTTGAAGAGCTGATAAGCTGGCGAAAGAAAACAATTCAAGGAGGGTTTTTCACAGAAAATAACTCAAATTGATACTTCTGTTGAACTTCAATACTCAACTAAACCCCACTGCTTGCTAATTTCAGAGCGTAAATAATTTAATTATATATAAAAAATGCAAGTGATCATAGTATTATCCTATTAAGTAAACCCTGAATAGTGGTGAAAGGAATTAATTAATTAAATGAGGGCCTAGGAAGGTACATATTCTTTAATAGTCATCTTTTCATAAACTAGTTGTTTTGATTAACTGACAGAAGGCGCAATTGAACAAATACGAAACACAGCTTAGGGGCCTATTCCCAAGAGCAACAATACGAAACAAGGCTTCAAAATCCATCTATTTAAATTCTCAGCTGTATGCTTAAAAGTTAAATCCAGTCAACAGAGGGTCTAAAAATAGAATGTTTTTCTATAATCTAAACTCGCCACCTCTTTTAGCACACAAAATTACAGTAATAACGGCAAATTAAATCAAATTCAAATTCAAATTAAAGCAAAAAATAAATACCATGGCTTGACCGAGGCCGAGCACATCCCATTTCTCTGGTGAAACTGAAGGAACCATTTCTTCTCCCCCTTGGCAATCTCTCACTTCCCCTTCCTCTTCTTCGCTCTCGCTCTCATCGCCTCCTTGCAAAATTGCAAACACCTTAACACAACCTCTATTGGAGCTCGTTACACTAACGGAGCCTGACCTTACCCCTCCACGTGGAAAAAGGCGACTGGTTCGGATGGGAAGAGGAGAGGCACACTTGGGAAGGAGGGAAGGAAAGCGGGTGGAAGGGAGGAGATGAGAAAGCGACGCCATGGAAATACACTAGATGCTCCCTTTCGAGGTTTTGCTACTTGGAAGCTAAATAAGAAATTTTCTAGTGTTTCTGAGAGAATACCATTGAAGGGAAGGGGATTTGAGTGAAGAGGCCGAGGAGGAGGAGGAGGAGAAGAGAGAGAGTGCTTCGTGGAAAAGAAGAGGCCTATCAAGTTTTTTGTGGAACGATAACGCAAGCACTTACCCGCTCTCCTATGGCCCATTTGTAGATACACCCTCATAATACTTTATATTGAGCTGATACTGCTTGCCTCTTTTCCTGCTTAATTGCTTATACAATACAAGTTCCGTTTAGGTCCATTCTTTTCTTTTTATCATTAGAAGAAAGCAAATTAATTAAATTGTAAACATTACTTAACCCCATTTGTTGATTAAAATACTTTTCATAATACCATTTAGGATTAATATATACTTTCATAAGTTATTGTCTGTAGGATTCCAAATTAAGCAAAAATAGTATGCTTGGACAAAAAGTTCTGTTAAGAGAGTGTATTAACACAATTTCATGATATTCAGTTTTGGTGATTTTAAACCAAAAACTGAGCCCCCAAATAGACGAGTGACAACGTGATGCGTTCTGACGCTTTTACAAAATTTTATTTGAATCCTACGCACACATAGATTTACTTTTTATAAAATGAAATTACGCACACATATACATCATAGAATTGAGAGTATATTTGTAGTTTAAAGAATTTTAGGATCAAAATTCTTCAAATTGATTAAAATAATAAATAGACGCAAGCGGTACATTATTAATTAATAATTGTTAATAAATTTAAATAAATGTAAGCTTAAATATATTTTTTATTAAATTGGCAATGTTTTATGCATTACAAAGAGGGACAGGTATGTTTGGCAAACAACGGGACAAGAGATGAACAAGGAATTAGAACATTCTTGATTCCCGCACCAAGTTCTTGTTCGGTATTCTTATTCGTCCAAATACATGGAATTGAGAATTAGGCCGTTGTTCTTTGTTCGCGAACAGTGGGAGCTTGTTTGGTTCGCACGCTTGTTCGCGAACAGCTTGTTCTCATTGCGTGCCAAACATAGCAAGATGTAATATATAAAAATCTCATAAAATATTATTTAAATATTAATTTTGATAAATAAACTAAACTAGAAAGGAGGTAAAAATGAATTTTTACGTCCTAACTAGTTTTTAGAGATTCGACTAATATGTTATCAATTTCTTTTTAAATTTTAATAATTTCTTAACGGGGAAATCAGCAATCTTACCAATGAGTTGCTACTTGCTAGTTATTGTACACGCCGAGGCCCAAGCCCATTAGAAGATCACTCCAACGCCAAGCCCATTATAAACCCAGTCCACGAAGATGGCCTTTGTAGTCTAAAACTCAGCTTCCAAGCCGCAATTGTCGTGATTCAGCCCGCTGTAACGAAGCTGTTCTATTTACAAAAATGGATGATTTAGATATATGCCACTACGAAAATTTGAAATTAGAGAAATGCCACTACTAAAACACAAATTATTTTTATGCCATTACAAAATAATAAAATTAGTTTTATGCCATCGAATAATTGATATGACCATTTAACCCTTTTAAATATGCCACTGTAAAATTTAAAAAAATTGAAATATGCCATCGCAATTAAAATAACGACTATCACGCTGATCGGAGGTAAAACCTGGGTCAAATTACACCTCAATCTAATCTAATGCAATATAGCTTGAGGATCGAATCCACAGGGACGGTTATTCTAAACTATAGACTTTAAGTAATTTAGTTAGATTGATCTAGGGGTAAACAAGTCAAAAAGTTGATTAATTGATTAAAAGGATTAAATTTAAACTAAAAGAATTAATTCTAAATTCTAATTAATGTCTAAATTACTCTAAAGATTAAGGTAAAGATCTAAACTCGAATTAAGGACTTAAACTAGGGTCAATTGATCGGGTTCCACTTCCAGGCACTATCCTGGCGGGTCGACAGGATTCCTGGCGGGTCGACAGATACCTGGCGGGTCGCCTGAATTCCTGGCGGGTCGCCAGAAAAGTACGACAACTCAGTTTAATCGGTTTCTAAGTTCTCTAAGTTCAGGTTTTTGGCTTAAACTCTGGTCCAAATACTAACTCTCGTTCTTGATTTGGTATTACTAAGTTTTAACCTCTAAACCTCCCTAAAAACCTAAGTTTCAACTCTCGTTTCTTGGCTTAAGTCTTAGGGTTTGCTTTAACTATTCGGTAGGATATCCTAGATCTCTCGATCTTAGGAGGGAATAAACCTCTCGGCTAAGTTCCGGTTTCACCTTTTGGGTATACTAACTATCCTATGGTATGGGAATAGAAATTGTTTTGAGATTAGGGTTCTTTTTGCTTAATCTACGAGGTCAGGCCTAACCAAGTGAGCAAACCTTCAAATCAATTCAATTCAATTCACAATTTCAGCAAATAAACTCAAGTAAAGCAAAGTAACTTAGAAAAAATTAGAAAACTAAATCAAACTTCATTAATCTACCAAGTCATGGTTCCCTACAATTGCCCCTAAACTAAACTACTCACTAAAAGTCATACTAAACTTAAAGATAAAAGGTTTCAGCAAACTAAACATCAAAGACAGAAAATAGAGAAAGTTTACAACAAGAAACAACAGCAAACAACTCTCAGCCTGTTTTCTGGCGGGTCGCCAGAGATCCTGGCGGGTCGACAGGAGACAGCTGGGAGAAACTTCTGCTATCTTCTCTTGAATTCTCTCTATTTGGCTTGTAAAACTGTCCTCCCCCTTTTCTGGAGCTCTTCCTATGTTTAAATAGCTCTCAAAGGCGGTTCCCATAGGTGGAGATCATGTCTGGCTCGTCCAAGAATAGAGAAAGTGCTCTGCCAGAAATATCTCTCCAAATTGGGCAGGTCGGTTTATGTCAGGCGGGGTCGACAGGAATCCTGGCGGGTCGCCTGAATTCCTGGCGGGTCGTCTGAAATCCTGGCGGGTCGCCAGAACAGGGGACTTGTCTGGTTTGACCCTGCTCCTTTGCTCCAGTCGCTTGGACCCTGATTTGCTCCGCTTGAACTCTGCCTTGGGCCCAATTTTGCTCCAAATCATCGCTGAACCTGAAATTAGACAAGGGCAAATAGCAGTACCATATTTCTAACCTAAATTGCATTAAATCTAACTAAAACACAAGCATTTAATTGAAATTAAGGCCTAAAAGGGTTGAATATTTCGATGTGAAACCCGCCTATCAAATCTCCCCAAACTTAAACTTGCTTGTCCCTAAGCAACAATTCAAACTCAGAAAGATAGTTTAGGACTTAATTGCAATTGAATGGTTGGTTTCCTAAGCCTAAGAAGGGTCCTTAGCATAATTAACATCAAAACTTGAGCAATTTCAAAATAGAGCATGTCAAAACAATTTTTTCAAAATCAAATTTCAAACAGTTTTAATCCAAGTGACCATGGCTTCACACAAACAATTCTTAAAACAATTGACCTTCATTGATCATGACCTTCCCTGTTTTTCTTTAATTCCAATTGGTTTTCAAGTTCCTAAAGTTTGCACTAACAATCAAGACACGGGATCACATCCTCCCATCACAAACGTTAGCCCAACAAATTCAATCAAGCAAGAGTTAAGACAATTCACCTTTACAATTTAAATTTAAAGATACATTTTGCTCCTGGGGCAAGGAGATTTTTCCCGAGGCGGAGAAGTCAGCCAGATAAAAGCGGATTTAACTTTAGAGGATTTTTCCTCTTTATTTCTTTTTTCTTCTTTTTTTTTTATACCATGAATCTCTTTCTGTTTCTTACCCATGGTTTATGGAGTTCTTTTAATCCGCTAGTACCTATAGCTTCCTACAGTGTCCATGGCACTGCACCACTTTTTAGTTCCCCTTTTTATTTTGTTTTCGGATTTTCTGATTTTTTTTTTTTTTTTTATAACATTTAATTAAACTTAAAAACAATGTGACATTTCATTAACTCTTGCTTAACATCCTTTGTTGAATCTCGATTTTGTGTTGCAAGAATCGATCTAAGGGCATTTAGGGTATTCAATTTTAAGTGTGGATGCCAAACAAACCGAAATCTAAAATTTCAATGCAAACTTTAAAATCTTAAAACTCAATTGAGCATAAAGGACTACGAGACAAGTCATGCTTAATGCTTTTCAACTGCTTTTAATCCTTGAGTGTATTAAGTTAGGTCAAATCCAAATTCAGATTTTCAAATTTCAATTTCAAGACATGTTCATTTCTTAATTTGCTCAAATTTCGATCCTAATCATTGCTAATTATCTCCTTAAACTATTTAAATGCAAATTATATGAATTAGCCATGCAATATATACAAAACTAAATGAAAAACGCTCAAGCCAAGTTTTCAGGCGACCCCGCCAGGATCCTGGCGGGTCCGCTTGAATCTGTCCCGAGAGTTATGCAAAAGGGGATTTATTCCTGGCGGGTCGCCAGGAATTCTGGCGGGTCGCCAGAAATGGTCCCGAGAGTTACAATTCTACATGAAATGATGCAATTTCCTAGATACATGTGCATTTCCATCAAATTTCCAAATTCCCCTCCCCAAACTTGTTCAATTGCATCCAGCAAATACAAACAAACAGAATTCAAAAGAGAAAAACAAAGAAAAGTGAAAGAAACTCATAAATTGTCGTGCCGACCTTCCGGTCATCAAATCTCACTGAGGCGGTGGAGGCGGTGGCTGTCCATAGATCGGGAAGAACCAATCATACATCTCGTTCACCCGTCCACGAGCCGCCTCATTCTCTCTTTCGTGTTGGAGGAGGAGGTTGATGTCTCGTCTTGCCTCCGCTTGTTCTCTCTCAATTGCATCGCACTTGTCACTTATCCTCCTTCCTAGCTCAATCGATTCATTCGAGAGGCGAGCTAGGTTGTTCAAACTAGCACAAAGAGATGCATAGTTGAACTCTTCTTGTGGCGGTGCATAGGAAGATGAACCACCCGCATCAAACCCTCCTTGAGGCATGGCATAGGGCGGCATTTGGTACGGTGGTATCCCGTACTGGCCAAACGGCTGCGGCCCTTGCTCTTCTTCTTGTTCATGCTCTTGCGGTGGTGGTTGCATAGGAGCATCAGGTATGTCCGCTCCTTCGTTGGGCTCGGGTAGTAGCCATGTGAATCGGTCCCCAAACCTAAAATCGTCATTAAGTGGCAGTGGCACTGGCTCTCTAACCTCATTCTTCCATGCCCAAGGTCCATCATCTGGGCCAACTAAGAACCCAATCTGCCTCAAGTACTTCGCATCCATGAGAGAAGGAGCAGTACACTCGGTCAGATCCTCTAGTCGTGCCAAAGGGATACCATTCATCTCAGCAAGATAGGTCACATACCCTCCAATGGTAACTTGTCCTTCTCCCTTCCTTCTTAATTTCGCAATCCCTTCCCAGTACTTCATCATCATCACTCCCAAATCCAGCTTGGGGTAATTTGCAACTCCGTGCAACATCCGTGTCAATACCATGAATTCTTCCTTCCTAATCTTTGAAGAAGACTCTCCTCTTGCAAACAAAGTGTTGCTAAGGGCCCTCTGCATTATCCGAATGACAGGATGCTGGATGAACTTTCCTTTTGGTTGCTCTCCCGCCTTGCCCGTGTCTCCAGAAATTTGCCCCCAAAGATTGCTTGAGTATTTTCCTTTGTACTCCCCACCGGGCGTGAATCCCATATACTCGCACAATTCTAGGGCATCAGTCTCATAATCGGTATCAAGGAGACGGTACCTCATCACAAACACCTCGTCCTCTTCTTGAACGGACAAAGAGGCTAGAAACTCAACCGTGAGCCTCTTGTAGGCGGGCCTCTTGATATCCCAGAACTTCCTCATAATCCCCCCTTTTTCAGAAATAGCTAAAAACTGTTCCAAAATCCCTATCTTCTCCAGAATGTCCAGGTCTACGGCTCGGGTGTTCTCAATCCTCTTGCTGCTGAAATATGTTATGGCATCGGCCATCTTTTGTGAATCAGCAATGATTGGCCCGACCACATCCTCTTCTTCTTCCATATACTCAGATCCGGACTGAGAAGCGGAGCGGGTCGCGGATTGAGAGGCTTCGGAACTTGATGGTGAAGGGGTAGGATCATGGGTTCTCTTTCGAGAGGAACTAGCACCGGTAACAGCGGAGCGGAGGCGCTTCGCCATGCTACCGATGGTAGGGTTCTTGGCGCGAGGCATGACTGAGATTGGCTAGGGTTTAGCTTTCAGGAGGGTTTCTGGCGGGTCGCCTGGATTCCTGGCGGGTCGCCAGAAATTGTTTGGAAACGAGGGTGGTTCGGGACAAATCCTGGCGGGTCGCCTGGTTTTCTGGCGGGTCGCCAGAAACTGGGTTGGTACGGGTTTTGCGGTTTTTCGAGAAATTCGAGGTACCGGAAGGTTTTCGAAAGTTGAACAAATGAATTTTGAGAGTAGGGAAGAGATTACCTTGGAAAATCGAAGCGAAACGGCGAAGGTTCGAGAAAGAGAGACGGGTTGGTGGTGCCGCGGTGAAATCCGAAGGAGAGGGTCGAAATTGACGGCACGAATGTGTTCTCGGCGTGGAGACGACGCGAGGAGTGGTCTCCGTTCGTCGAGAGGTGGTCGGAGTCGTCGGTTCGGGTAGTTCGGATTGATTTCGGCGGGTCCGATCGAGAGAGGGAGAGAAAGAGTCGAAAGAGGGAGAGGGGTCGGGTAGGAAGAGAGAGAGAGAGGGGTTTAATGGGTTGAGTCAGTTACAAAACGCGTAACGGGTCAAACGGGTCGCAACATGGTCAGTTTAGGGTTCCTGCCGACATGAGTTCTGGCGGGTCGCCAGGATTTCTGGCGGGTCGCCAGGAATGGTCCCGACAGCCCCTCATTCAGCCTCTTTTTCTGGCGGGTCGCCAGGATTTCTGGCGGGTCGCCAGAAATGATCCTGAGAGCCATGTTGTCGCCTTTCTCTCTGGCGGGTCCGCCTGGATGCATTTTTCACCTATATCAACCACAGAATAAACCATTTAAATCCTAATTTTTTTTGTATTTTTCGTATTTTCTAATTTTTTTGTGTTTTCTCAATTTTTCAACGCAAGTAAATAAATTGAAAAGAGACTAAATCATAAAATTTAAAATAAAATCCTTGGGTTGCCTCCCAAGATGCGCTCGTTTAAGGTCTCGAGCTCGACCCCTCATTTCTACGTCTCTTCGGGTCTCGGATCAACGAGTGATTTCGAGACCAACTCTTCCATCTCTTGTCCTTGGACGTATAGCTTGAGGCGCTGCCCATTCACAGTGAAATAGCTCCCATCATTTCCCCATAGCTCAACTGCTCCATAAGGATAGACTTTTTTCACTCGAAACGGTCCAGACCATCTTGATTTAAGCTTGCCTGGAAATAGCCTCAACCTTGAATTGAAAAGTAGGACCATGTTTCCCTCCTTGAGCACTCTCCGTTGGATATGTTTATCATGCCACTTCTTCGTTCGCTCTTTGTACAACCGAGCATTCTCATAGGCATCCATACGGATCTCATCTAACTCGTGTAAATCCAGAATTCGCTTCTCTCCTGCAGCTTGTGCATCCCAATTGATTGTCTTGACTGCCCAATAAGCCTTGTGTTCTAGTTCCACTGGTAAGTGACAAGCCTTTCCATAGATCAACTTGAAAGGACTCATTCCTATTGGAGTTTTGTAGGCAGTTCGATATGCCCAAAGTGCTTCATCTAGCTTCAAAGCCCAATCCCTCCTTGTGCTACCCACCGTCTTTTGCAAAATATTCTTAATCTCTCTATTCGACACCTCAACTTGACCACTGGTTTGTGGATGATAAGGTGTAGCAACCTTGTGAGTAACACCATATTTTCTCAAGAGATTATCAAACTGTCGATTTATGAAATGCTTTCCTCCATCGCTTATGACAACTCTTGGAATCCCAAATCGGGGAAAGATCACCTTATTGAAGAGCTTCTTCACCGTGGCCGAGTCGGCATGCTTGCTTGGAATTGCTTCTACCCACTTGGACACATAATCAACGGCTACAAGGATGAATTCATACCCAAGGGATGGCGGAAATGGTCCCATGAAGTCCACTCCCCAAACGTCAAATATCTCAACTTCAAGCACCGGATTTTGAGGCATTTGATGTCTTTGAGAAATGTTCCCCGCCCTTTGACATTGATCACACTTGAGAACAAAGGCTCTTGCATCCTTGAAAATCGACGGCCAATAGAAACCGGATTGAAGTACCTTCGAGGCAGTTTTGTCGGTAGAAGCATGTCCTCCATAAGCGGACGAATGACACTGGTAAAGAATATCTTCAACTTCCTCTAGGGGCACGCATCTTCGAAACATACCATCAACTCCTCTTTTCCACAAGAACGGGTCATCCCAATAGTAATACTTTGAATCGGCTCGGAACTTCTTGAATTGCTGGGACGAATACCCATGAGGCTTAATTCCACTCGCCAGAAAATTCGCGAAATCTGCATACCATGGTACTCTGGCGGGTCCGCTTGGATCCTGGCGGGTCGCCTGGAGGTGAACGCGCCTGGCTGGTCTGTCAGGATGAATCCTGGCGGGTCGCCAGGAATCCTGGCGGGTCGCCAGAATTTGTGCTGAGAGCAGCTGCTCGCCTGGTAAATCATCGTTTATGGGCATCAATTGGTCCTCCGTCTTCTCCACTTGGATCCTAGACAAATGATCTGCAACTAGGTTCTCCGTTCCCTTCTTGTCTTTGATTTCAATGTCGAATTCTTGAAGTAAGAGCACCCATCGGATTAAGCGGGGCTTGGTATCCTTTTTAGTCATGAGGTACTTGATGGCAGCATGGTCGGTATAGACAATCACCTTTGATCCAACAAGGTATGATCTGAATTTGTCCAATGCATACACTATGGAAAGCAACTCCTTTTCGGTAGTGGTATAGTTCACTTGAGCCGCATCTAAGACTTTGCTTGCATAGTATATGGCATAAGGTTTCTTGTCACGCCTCTGTCCCAAAACTGCCCCGATTGCATAATCGCTTGCATCGCACATCAACTCGAAAGGTAATGTCCAATCGGGCGGTTGAAGAATGGGTGCTACCACCAAGGCTTCCTTAATCCTGCGAAAGGCATCAACACAATCATCGTCAAAGTCAAATTCAACATCCTTCATAGTGAGATTAGTTAATGGTTTTGCAATTTTAGAGAAATCTTTAATGAACCGCCGGTAAAAACCGGCATGACCCAAGAAGCTTCGAATGTCTCTAACGCATGTTGGTTCCCTCAATTTCTCAATGACTTCCACTTTCGCTTTGTCAACCGAGATCCCTTGAGACGAAATCACGTGGCCAAGTACCACCCCCTCGCGAACCATGAAGTGACATTTCTCCCAATTCAACACTAGATTCACCTCTTCACACCGCTTCAACACCTTAACCAAGTTAGCTAAGCAGTGATCGAAGGTTGTACCATAAACCGAAAAATCATCCATGAAAACTTCCATGTCTTTCTCAATGAAATCGGAGAATATCGCCATCATAGCTCTTTGGAAAGTGGCTGGGGCGTTACACAACCCAAATGGCATCCTTCGGTAGGCATAGGTACCATACGGGCATGTAAAGGTTGTCTTCTCTTGGTCGCTTGGATGAATGGGGATTTGGAAGAACCCGGAATACCCATCCAAATAGCAGAAATAGGAATGATTGGCTAGTCTCTCCAAGAGTTGATCAACAAATGGAAGGGGAAAATGGTCTTTTCTCGTAGCGGTGTTGAGCTTTCGATAATCAATGCACATTCTCCAACCCGTGACAACTCGGGTTTGGATTAACTCATTCTTGTCGTTCTTCACCACCGTAGTACCTCCCTTCTTAGGCACCACATGAACCGGACTAACCCACTTGGAGTCGGAAATCGGATAAATGATCCCGGCTTCAAGTAGCTTGAGAACTTCTTTCTTCACCACCTCCTTCAAGGTTGGATTTAATTTTCTTTGATGCTCAATGGTTGGCTTGCAATCATCTTCCATGAGAATCCGGTGAGTACAAATGCTCGGATCTAGGCCTTTCAAATCATCAATCGAGTAACCAATAGCCTTACGATGGGATCGCAATTCCTTCAAAAGTTTCTCAATTTCTTCGCTGCTTAGATGTGCACTTACTATCACCGGATATGTCTCATCAGGCCCCAGGTATTGGTACTGGAGGTTGGAGGGCAAAGGCTTCAGATTCAACTTCGGTTGTTCAGGGCTGGCTTCCTGGCGGGTCGCCAGGATTTCTGGCGGGTTGCCAGAAACCGTCCTGAGAGCGTCAACTTCCTCTTCAGCGCCTGGTTCTTCCTCCAAACTTGCCAAATAAGCATCCCATTCCTCCTGGTTGTCGATGGGGTAGGTGTAGGCTTTCGTTACCGCCGAATTGAACTCTTCTTGTACCATTTCATCAAGCAAATCCACCATGTAACAAGTATCTACTTGGTTGGGCAGCTTCATTGCTTTCTCTACTTCGAATTCGGCTGTTTCGTCTCCCACCTTCACGAGCATCTTTCCATTCCTACAATTGATAAAAATACCTGCAGTTGCTAGAAATGGTCTACCAAGAATAATAGGTACCTCGGGGTCTTCCTCCATGTCTACAATCACGAAATCGCACGGAACCACAATATCTCCAACTTGAAGCGGCACGTCTTCAACAATTCCCAAAGGCAAACGGGTTGATCGATCTGCAAGTTGTAATGTCATCCGAGTCGTCCTCAATTCTCCCACACCCAACTTGTTAAAAATGGATTCTGGCATGAGACTCACGCTCGCTCCTAAGTCTAGCAAGGCGCGCTTGATGTTTGCCTCCCCAATCTTGCACGGAATCGTGAATCTCCCTGGATCCTTCAACTTCGGGGGAAGTTTCTTGGTTGATACGGATTTGCTCTCATGTGTTACAGCAATGCAAACGTCCTCTAGCTTTTTCTTGTTTGTTAAAATATCTTTTAGGAACTTAGCATAGGAGGGCATTTTGGTCAACATGTCGGTGAAGGGTATGGAGATTTGGATCTGTGACATTATCTCCATGAACTTGCTATATTCCTTCTCTTCCTTTGCCTTGGCTAGCCTTTGAGGATATGGAACTTCTGGGGCATAGCGGGTCTGAATCGGAACCTCGGTCTTGCCTTTCTGAGCCTCAGGACTTTTTCTGGCGGGTCCGCCTGAATCCTGGCGGGTCGCCAGAAACTGTCCCGAGGGTTCTGTATTCTGCGCATTTTCCTGGCGGGTCGCCAGGATTTCTGGCGGGTCCGCCTGGATCAGTCCTGAGACCGATTCGTCTGGATTCTTGGGCCCATCGTACTCCGTTCCACTCCTTAGTCGATGTGTGACACTCTTGACCTCTCCGCTGGGGTTCACTTCAGGTTGGCTTGGAAACATCCCGGTCTTTGCTAAAGCTCCCTGGCTTCGAGGGGTTGCCAATTTGCTTTGTTGAATGAGGAATTGCAAGGACTCGCGAACTTGCTTCATTTCATCAAAGACCGTATGATTCCACTCTGTTTGATCTGCCATGAACTTGTCCACCAAATTCCTATGTTGCTGATAGTAACTAACTTGATTGTTATTACCTGCAGCGTTATTGTTAGGCTTGTTTTGTGGTGGTGGTTGAGCTTGCCCCGGATTCGCGCACCCGCTTGGGTTGCCATAAGATAATCCAGGATGATTTCTCTTGTCTCGGTACACGTAATTCTGGGGCGCGTAGGGCGGAGGCGCCATGATTGCATTAACATCGGCTACGGGCTCATCTCTTGCTACCAAGTAACATGCCTTTGCTGTATGTCCTTCTTCCTCACAGAATTGGCATTTCTGGACTGCCTCCACGGGTTTGGTCTTCATTTCTTTCATCATTGTGGTCAAGGCGTCCAGTTGAGCTTGTAAATGCGTTGATTTGTCCACTTCTATCATCCCTCCTTTGGAATTCTTCTCTCTCACCGACCAATTGGTTTGAGAGCTCGCCATGCTTTCGATTAGTGCCTTTGCATCCCTACACCCTAGGTCGAGAAGAGACCCACCTGCAGTTGAATTGACACTTTGACGAGTTTGATGGTTCAAACCGTCATAGAAACTACAAATTAATCTATCCTGGCCTATATCATGATGAGGACACATTCTCAACAAATCTTTAAAGCGTTCCCAAGCTTCAAACAAATTTTCATCACTTTCCTGTTTAAATCCAATTATCTCCCTCACGATCGATGTGGTTTTGATTCTAGGATAGAACCTTTCCAAAAAGGCCTTGGCCAAATCATCCCAACAAGTAAACGGGTTACTATTGAAACTATTCAACCAATCCTCCGCTTGGTCTCTAAGAGAAAAAGGGAAAAGAGTTAACCGGATTATATCGGGAGCGACTTCTTCAAGGTTGAGAGTGATGCAATTCCGTAGGAATCGCTGCAAATGCTTGTTCGCGTCTTCCGTTGGATTCCCACTAAATTGGTTCTGTTGGATAAGGGCAATGAGAGATGGGTTGAAGAATAGATCGCGAGTCCTTCGAGCTTGGGGAGGGTTGACTCCAAGTCGGACATTGTTTGCGGTTGGGGCTCCGATCTCCTTCAAAGGTCGGTTCTCCGCCGCAATCCTTGCCGCCTCCCTAGCATCATCAAGGGCTCGTTGAAGCACAGCTGGATCTACCATCAACGGCCCGTCTCCTTCTGGACCAACAGGTGGGTTCCCGTTCAGGTCTGCCATTGGTTTCGCGTCGTCTGCGTCTTTCGAACCTTCCTCAGGATCTTTTCTGGCGGGCCCGCCTGAATCCTGGCGGTTGATTCGTGAATTGAGCTGATGGATTTCGCCTTCCTCGTTGGTAAACCAGCAAGGGAGTCGAAATAGGTGATGAAGTCGAAGTTGTGACCTCCTTGACTTCTATTTGTTCTCCCGGAAAACGAACGGTTTGGGAAACAAACGAAGCGGAAGGTCGGGGGGTCTCGTCGCTCTTGGCTTGGCTCCTCGTAAAGTATTTGCACTCGCTTGCGGGTAGAGGTTGCTTAGACTTCTTCTTTCCGGCCAGCGTGTACTCCTACAAACAAAGAAACAAGAGGAAAAGACAAAAGATCAATAAAACTTAATTACCTAAACTTAAATCTAGTCACCGTCCCCGGCAACGGCGCCAAATTTGATCGGAGGTAAAACCTGGGTCAAATTACACCTCAATCTAATCTAATGCAATATAGCTTGAGGATCGAATCCACAGGGACGGTTATTCTAAACTATAGACTTTAAGTAATTTAGTTAGATTGATCTAGGGGTAAACAAGTCAAAAAGTTGATTAATTGATTAAAAGGATTAAATTTAAACTAAAAGAATTAATTCTAAATTCTAATTAATGTCTAAATTACTCTAAAGATTAAGGTAAAGATCTAAACTCGAATTAAGGACTTAAACTAGGGTCAATTGATCGGGTTCCACTTCCAGGCACTATCCTGGCGGGTCGACAGGATTCCTGGCGGGTCGACAGATACCTGGCGGGTCGCCTGAATTCCTGGCGGGTCGCCAGAAAAGTACGACAACTCAGTTTAATCGGTTTCTAAGTTCTCTAAGTTCAGGTTTTTGGCTTAAACTCTGGTCCAAATACTAACTCTCGTTCTTGATTTGGTATTACTAAGTTTTAACCTCTAAACCTCCCTAAAAACCTAAGTTTCAACTCTCGTTTCTTGGCTTAAGTCTTAGGGTTTGCTTTAACTATTCGGTAGGATATCCTAGATCTCTCGATCTTAGGAGGGAATAAACCTCTCGGCTAAGTTCCGGTTTCACCTTTTGGGTATACTAACTATCCTATGGTATGGGAATAGAAATTGTTTTGAGATTAGGGTTCTTTTTGCTTAATCTACGAGGTCAGGCCTAACCAAGTGAGCAAACCTTCAAATCAATTCAATTCAATTCACAATTTCAGCAAATAAACTCAAGTAAAGCAAAGTAACTTAGAAAAAATTAGAAAACTAAATCAAACTTCATTAATCTACCAAGTCATGGTTCCCTACAATTGCCCCTAAACTAAACTACTCACTAAAAGTCATACTAAACTTAAAGATAAAAGGTTTCAGCAAACTAAACATCAAAGACAGAAAATAGAGAAAGTTTACAACAAGAAACAACAGCAAACAACTCTCAGCCTGTTTTCTGGCGGGTCGCCAGAGATCCTGGCGGGTCGACAGGAGACAGCTGGGAGAAACTTCTGCTATCTTCTCTTGAATTCTCTCTATTTGGCTTGTAAAACTGTCCTCCCCCTTTTCTGGAGCTCTTCCTATGTTTAAATAGCTCTCAAAGGCGGTTCCCATAGGTGGAGATCATGTCTGGCTCGTCCAAGAATAGAGAAAGTGCTCTGCCAGAAATATCTCTCCAAATTGGGCAGGTCGGTTTATGTCAGGCGGGGTCGACAGGAATCCTGGCGGGTCGCCTGAATTCCTGGCGGGTCGTCTGAAATCCTGGCGGGTCGCCAGAACAGGGGACTTGTCTGGTTTGACCCTGCTCCTTTGCTCCAGTCGCTTGGACCCTGATTTGCTCCGCTTGAACTCTGCCTTGGGCCCAATTTTGCTCCAAATCATCGCTGAACCTGAAATTAGACAAGGGCAAATAGCAGTACCATATTTCTAACCTAAATTGCATTAAATCTAACTAAAACACAAGCATTTAATTGAAATTAAGGCCTAAAAGGGTTGAATATTTCGATGTGAAACCCGCCTATCACACGCAATTATAAATCAAATATATTAAGATGCATGCCTTGAAATAAGTACACTTCGTTATTTTAAGACTCATCTTTTCAAGAAATTAAAAAAAAAGAATAGGAATCAAATTAAGTTGATAATGGACGCTATGCTACGCTGGAATGTTTAATTATATTTTCACACAATCATAAAGGTCGTTATGTATTAAAGAAGATAATAAAGATGAATAGAAAAAATTATGATTGCACCGAAACAAAATATAATGACAATTTTTTTTACTTACGCACATTAATCATGTTTTCCTCCAGCGCCGTTTTTTTAATTTTAGATTACGGTTTTTTGACGAGGACAATTTGGTCATTAATAAAAGTAATGACAAATTAATGTTGCCATTTTTGGAATTTATTATGTTTATTTGAAAAAATAATGGCACAAAACTAATTTCAATAATTCTATAGTGGCATAAATATAAATAGCAATCTAAGGATGGTATTTTCCAAATTGACAAAATTTCTAATGGCATAAAACTAATTTTTCCTAAAAAAATTTATCAACCAGAGTTTCTGTTCTGTCCCGCAAAATCCCGCCACCTCAGATTCCTTGTACTTGATGTACTATTACTCGTTTCATGTAACATACCGTGAAACAAATCAACAAACCATAAATTTCACTTTATCACCGCACAATTTTGTTGAATAACCCGCTACAATAATTTGAGGGTGTCAACGTGTCACAACTTGGCAGTTTGTACTTATTTAATGTTTCAATTCTTCCACTTCCCTAGACGGAACGAGAGAAGCCCGGATCAGGCCTGTACTCTGAAATCCTCCAAAATTCCAGGAAATGCCAAAAAAAATAATAAAATAAAGGGTAAAAAAACTCTCACAGACGGATTTAGTAAGAAGGATTGAGAATAATCTTTCATTTTCAATTTCTAACATATTGTTATGCTTTCGTCTTAATTATGTATTTCTTTTAAAAAGATTATATTTGATATCATAGACCTCCATTTAAAGTTTAATGATACTAACATCTCTTAGTATCAGTATTAATATAATTATAATTATCATTATAATGTGTTATTTCTATTTTTTTAGCTCTGTCCATGTGTATATCATATTAAAAATATTGGTCAATTTGATATCGGATTATATTCTACAAACTAAAAAAATAATTTCTCAAGAAAGATTAAAAATAACATAATAGTACGTTTGATTGTACCATTTATTTATTGTTAAAAAAATATTTTCTATTTTAAATGTATCAATTTATACATTTCTTTTAAACTTGCAATTACATCGTCACCGTTGTTGCTAAATATTTTCATAGACTGCAGAAATTGCACAATACATGCAAACATCTGCAACACATTTATAATTTCATAAAATACTCAATTGCCTCAAAAACTCAAAATTACAGAGGATCTTTACAGAGACAATGTCCTCTGGAAAATAAAAGAAAAGTGATATATAAAAATTCCAGAGGATCTTTACAGAGATAATTCCAGAGGACAGGGAGCGTGAAATAAAACAAAAAGTAAAAAGCTCTAAACTCAAGAGTTTATAACGAAGTTCACTGACCTCGTGAGGCGAGAGAGATCAATACAAACTGACGACAGAGTGATGCAACGGCGCTGCCGCTTAACCTCCATCGGCTCCTTCTCCGATCAACGCCTCTCCCTCAGTTCTTCCCAGGCGGAGCCGCCGCCTCCGCCACCGCCTCCTCTCCATCGGCCTCCGCCCCTGCTTCTCCCACCCATGAGCTAGCTCCCTACTCTACTCCTCTTTTTCGTCCTCGTCTTAGGATTCCTCTTCTTCCTTTTCGGTTTCCTCGTCCGCGACATCTGTCGCTGCCTTTGTCGCCGATCGGTCCTTGGTAAGAGACGAAACGGGATCGATCCGGCGATTTTGAGCTCCTTCCCAGTGTTGCCTTATGATGTAGTGAGAGTGAAGTGCGGACCAGATTGTGCTGTTTGTCTGGCTGAGTTTGGAAATGATGAGGCGCAATCGCAACCGGTTTGGGTGCGGGTTCTGACGGTTTGTGGCCATGTGTTTCATTCTGAGTGTATCGACGTCTGGCTTGAGTCGCATGTCACATGCCCGATTTGTCGGTCAGATTTGAGAAGGCCACCGGATGAGGCGATCATGAAGGCTTTCATGGAGGCTCAAGAGATGTTGGACAAAAGAGGTAAAATCGAAGAATTGCAAAATGATGAGGTCATGAAAGAGGTTAATTTCGTATGAAATTGGTTGACAACTTGAATATATATAGTTATTATGCGCCTCATTGTTTTGTTGATTTAATTGTTGTTGTTTTGGACAGTCATAGTAAACTGAATAACTGGAACCAATGTTGATTCGATCGTCGTACTAGTTAATTAAGACATGCATGCAAGGGGTTAACTGGTATTTTTAATAACTCCTATAAAATTAGTAATGGACTCTGATCAAAACTAGTTAAACAATCAGAATTTCTTCTGAAACTGTTCGATCGAAGCTTAGGATCGATCTATTGAAACCAATGTGGAATATAAATTTTTATGAATATTAATTAATAAATTACCTAGAACGTTCTATATTTATATATAATTTTTTTTTTTTGCCATGCATGCGGCATGCCTTGTTAGTTCATTTGTTTGTGAACCATTGAATCGCCTTGTTTGCTCGGTTTCATTGAGACAATGGTAAATTGGTAACGGACAACCCACGGTGCGATTCAAGCATTAATTGGTGAATGGTGAAACTTATTTCAATCCAAGGAGCATTAATTGATCACGTCAATTGCGTTGACGTAGACGTCACATACTTTCCTTTATTAGATGCAACTATGCAAGTCGTTACAGAACCAGAGAGGTCGACGCAAGTATGAACCTAGGTCGAAGAAATAAATACTTCCTTTTGGCCTACAAGAAATCCACCATAACTGATATACACATTATATAAAAGTATATGAACCAATCATAATGGCCTCACATTATATATATATATCCATTGTAAAAAAAAAAGAAATACATTCATAAGAGAGATAAGATACCACCATAAATTATCTGGTTAATTAAAATTTTACTTATTACTTACGTTATTATTACTATAAATACATCTATCTATTGTTTATTAAAAGTATGTACTGATATTTACCAAGCAATATTTTTTTTGAAGATAAATTGGACGTCTAAGCCACCCAACTTATTTTTAAATTAATAATAAATTAAATGTCTATGAAAGACCCTCCAGTCGGGTTTCGAACCTGCGATTTTTCACTCAAGAAGTCAAGGTGCATTGCTTTTTGCCACTAGGCCAAGAGCTGGTTCTCAATATTTACCAAGCAATATTATGACAACGATACTACTAATCTATAATGTTTCTCAAAGACGAGAATAAAATTTTATGTTTCTTACAAAATATTAATTTGTAAAATAACACTTAAATAATATTATTTCGAAGAAAAATATTTAATTTATATTCCAACTCAAGTAAAATAACATCATCATGTTTTTATCATTAGTACATTGCTATATACAAATATGTGATACAAATTGCACAAAGCTATATATGCTCCACAAGAAGTTAAACTTTCAACAAGTGACTTGTTCAAAAATAATGTTTGCGAACTAGGTATGAATTGGGAGCTTCTATATTACGAAAAATAGAACGAAACGGAACAATGAAAAACATCCAAATAAATCGATGTTAGGCTCTAGCAACTCGAGCTCAGGAATTAGGTCGGCCTTGAAGCACGTTTACTGTGAATCGGAACCATTATGGGCCTAAGATTAGGCTTATGATGATATATTATATATAAATTAACTGGATCATGAAAAAGTATGTAACATAGGTTTCCTACAGCAAATACAAAATTGCCATATAATTGCTTTTACATTTAATTGTAAGAGAATATAATCACGCTTCAAGCAAAGAATCAACCAGCTAAACAGATGCCTTAGCTAAAGTTAAAGCTTAAAAAGCAACAAAAAAGACATTTTCACACTTGACAGTTCCTTATTATTCACATCTGTTTTCACAAGAGCACGAGACACAAGTTCTGGCTTGTTAGAGAAAACCTCACAGAAATATTATTCCTTTCTTTTCTTCCCAAATTAACTAAGCAAGAACACACAAAAATAATTTATATCATACATCCATCAGACAAACCTAAAATCTGTTCTTCCCTTTCCAATGGCCCTAAACCATACCGTCATTGCTGCAATTAATTTTGTCGCAATTCTCCTGTCAATACCTATTATTGCCGCCGGCATATGGCTGTCCACACAGGCTGATAGCTCCTGCTTGAGTGTGCTTCAATGGCCAATCATAATCCTTGGAGTCCTAGTACTGGCTGTGGCACTTGCGGGATTCATCGGTGCATTTTGGAGACTCCCCATGCTTCTCCTTTTCTACTTGGTGGGAATGTTTCTTCTCATACTTGCACTAGCCGGTCTAGTTGTGTTTATTTTTGTTGTGACGAACTCAGTAGGGCCTGGCCACCTCGCACCGAGTCGCTTATTCTTGGAATATGACTTAGATGATGATTCGGGTTGGTTGAAGCAGAGAGTGCAGGGGTCTTACCAGTGGAACAGGATCAAGGAGTGCCTTAGCTCAACTAATGTTTGCTCAGATCTGAACCAGACTTATACTTCAGCTCAGGATTTCTTCAATTCCATGCTTAGCCCATTACAGGTGCTCCTTTGTTTCTTTCTTTTTTTTTTTTAATCTTTATCATAACTTTATCTTTCATTGTTATTATGAAGCGTCATTTACCAACTTTTGTTCATATTATAATCAAACTCTCATAAAAATAATTGAAATAAACATTGAAAAAAATTGTTCATGTAATTTTTTTTAATTTTATATGTAACGACTCGCTATTCCTCTTTGTCTCTCTTATAATTTTAACAGTCAGGATGTTGTAAACCTCCGACAAAATGTGGGTACACATACGTAAACCCGACCAACTGGATAAGTCCAATTAGCGTCACATCAGACATAGATTGCATGCTTTGGAGCAATGACCAGAAGCAACTGTGCTACTCATGCTCTTCATGCAAGGCCGGTCTGCTTGCCAATGTCAAGAGAGAGTGGAGGCGGACTGACCTAATACTCGTGCTAACACTTGTAGCTTTAGTTTGTGTGTATATCATAGGATGTTACGCCTTTCGTGCTGCTAAAACTGATGAGATCTTCAGGCGGTACAAGCAGGGATATACATGATCACCAGGGATAGAAAAGAGTAGTACATTTAGTATTGTTGCGGTTTGATTCTTTTGTCTTTTTTCGTCTTTATTCGGTTTTGTTGATCTGACAAGTATGTAATGTTCATCCTGCACACTGTAAATTTCGTCTTTATTTTCCACTATGTATCGATATTAGAGGTTTTGTAATTCTCTCTATTGGTAATGTATGCTCAGTTCACATGTCAGGAGGCAGTTCGTCATTTTAGAGCAATAAGAATAATTGCAACAATTGTTAATGAAATTCACATCATTCTTGTGAGAAAGATTATAGAGCAAGTAAACAATCCAATTCTCGCTTTGACATACGAAAGTTGGCCTCTGGTCTCAATGGGAAAATCGATCAATTCAGACGAGAGGTAAAATCTATTTCAAGTTCTAGTAACAATGAAACAATCCAATGTAGCGTATCAGAAAGCCCAGAAAGGCCCTTTTTGAGCCACAAAATAAATAAAATACAGGCCCAAAGAGGAACATGAGACGTTAACCTAAACAGAAACCCAACTCTTAGATTACAGAATTGAGGCTCATTATTCCCAGACCTCTGCTAGTTGATGTAAATCAACGCACTTTTGTCCTCAACCTCAAGATCATTATTTTTGACTGATATCGCCTTTAAATTACTTTTCGACTTGTAAGGATAGTGCCATAGTGCTTGTTGTCGTAATCTGATGGTGTAACTTTGCACGTTGTAAAAGTGCATGGTAGATTTACTAACTTTACATATGCTTTATTTCCCAATTTCCGTTGTATGGATATCTTTTAGAATTTAAGTGGTTGCTAAAAGGGAAAAAAAGAGACAAAAATTATAGCGCGCAGATAACAAGTCAAGCTGAGCTCAGTATAGGCATGCCACATCATTCAACTCGAACAGAATCAGTGTCAATTCTATTCTAAATTCGAGTGAGTTTTATACAAAATATTTCAAACAATGCCAACTCTGAGTGAGCCAAAGTCTCTCGCAGTGGGGGGGGGGGGGGGGGGGGAGGGACATCCGTTAATAATATGTTTATTTGTTGGTCTTGTTACAGAGGCGTTTGGTAGAAGGTTTATTGCCGATTATGCGAGGGTGGTTGTTTAGCACTGCTTTGTTGGTCTCGAGGTGAAAACAAGCAGCAGCTGTGACGTGCATAGGTCGTGTAAGTTTGTATTGGCATTGACACAACCAAGTTTATTTTGTGGTACCAGTTTCAATTGGTACGAGTCACGGGCTAGTTTGTTGGATCGGTTCAATCGGTATTGGTATTTTGGGGAAATTTTGGTTAGCAGTTTAATACCAGATGTTATTACTGGTATGAATTTGGTTATGTTAGTTTTGTTTTGTTAGGAGGTCATTGGTAACCGGGTGCTGGTACCGGTTTTGCTTGTTTTCTTTTCCTAATTTTGCTATTTTGTAAACTTTTTTTTATTAATGAAAATTGCCAGCTTTTGCTGGCCTGAAAAAAAATAATATGTTTATTTGTTAAGATAAATTCATTATGCTCAGTTGGTAGATTTTTTTTTTAAAGATAAGATCCGGGATCAAGCTTTTCAACTTATTAATTAAAATTTAAATATCTACAAGAATTCTACTAACCAGATTTCAAATTAGCAATTTTCACTCAAATGCGTTACACTTTACTGCTAGACTAAGAATCGGTTGTTAGTATGTGGAATAATTAATGAAGGACACATAAAATAGCTGGGGGCTTACTCTTATTTTATCTTTTTTTTTTTTACATTTTCTTGTCAATTTTTTGTTTTTGTTTTTTTGGGATGTAAAAATTTATTTTTCTTTACAGATGAACTGTTTTATTTAGTTGATTGATGATAACTTCTTTCAGTTGAGCGAAAGTCAACAGTGTACTTTTTGCAATCAAATTTCCTGGAGCAACCGCAAATTATGAAAAAGATGTCGTAGATTGACTCTACTTCAACCATTTTTCATTAGCCATCAGTTAGTTACCAATTATAAGTAATCCATTTATTCAGCCACCTTTGAAGGAACTTGTTATCACTAAACGGAATCGATTTCATTTTTTAAAAGTCAAGACGTCAGAATTAATTATTGAAAAAGGTACAAACAGAGAAAATTGAAGAATCTGCCCGAGATAACAGGTTGTTAGAGTTGACCGTCTCACTTTTTGACCGATGAAATGTCGTCCCAATTTAACCCAAGCAAGTAGGAAATATATCATTCCCAGATGGCAGAAGGCTCTTTCATATGTCATAACCATTTAATTAATGCGTTTGCCGGAGATATTTTTAATTGACAAGATTTTGCAAAAAGGATCCATTGAGCCGTATTGGTAATCATTGGTCTCATAAAAAATGAGTTTAATATTAACTCCGTCAGAACAAATATGAGCAAAGAAAAATAATGCAACAGAATTAAAAAAAGGGAAAAAAATCAAGATACTTGCAGATTTGAAACCCTTTTTTCAATTAAAGTGGAGACTATGTTAGTTGGCTAATTAATTTTCTCCAACCTTCAATTATATTGTTTGGTTTTATTGTCCAATTTATCTTTAAAGCCTCTGTCCAACTAATGGTAGTATAATACTATTCCAAAATTGTGAAGTGGCATCTAAACACAGGAAAGTAATGTTCTTTGGGGGAGTGCTTACCTTCAAAATTTCCTATAGAACGAGTTATATATAGTTATATTTGCTTTTTTTTTTAAATAACTTATATTTGCTATTCCTAGTCAGCTATCATGTTTTCTTCTTAATTTTGAAAATTAAGACTTTATACCACTCTATATCGTGGATAAGATAATGGTATCTTTGGTTCTCGATCACTATCATATTTCACTTTTTAAAATAAAAATTTATACTAGTATTGCAGCACAAAGCGCATTTTGATAATGTTCATGAAATGAGATTTTAAAGGAGACCCTTGGAATTATTAGTAGCAGGAAATGATTTAAAGTTGACAGTTCTAGTAACCAACCACATTTTGCTTCTTTTCTCTTCTTTTTTCTTTTAAATTAGCTTTACCATGTGGAATCACGAAATAATTATATTATTTTTAAGTTATCAAGATATTGTCTCTTCTAAATGTGTAGCCACTAAAATGAGCATATATTTTTTTTTCAATAACGTATGTTGTTTTTGGAAAATCTGATTTTTAAATCTTAAATAACATTGTTTTCATAAAAAATTTAACAACTCTATATTTACTTTCTAAACACATTTCATCCATGAATTATCACCATTTTGTCTATGTACAGGGTGCGTTTGGATAGGTGTGGGAAGAAGGGAAGAAAGGAAGAAGTGGGAAGAAGTATTGGAAAATGTGTAACTTTGTGAAGAGTTTGGATTGTTTATAATTTTTTTTCTTCTTCTTCCTTCTTCTTCTTATTTCTTCCAACGATCCAAACGCACCCACAGTTAAAAGAATCTGAATATATATATGCTTTCAGAAACTTCCAAGTTAGTACTTGAACCAGAATCAAAATATTCAATTGATGTAGGATGCAAATAAAAATATACAAAAAAGTAGATCAAGAAAAAATCCCTATTGGAACCTTGGAACTGTGTTGTCACATTTGTATAAAACATAGAATGCGATTCACTGCACCCACTGGTGTGCTCGTAAGCACCATTTAAGACCATGATGATTCCTCTCATTGAGTGCTCATCTGCCTAACTCCCTAACCAACCATCTTAATCTGCAATGAATAAAGTAGAAAAGGCGTATGTTGTCATGACAACACCACAAATATTTAAATGGCTTTCATCAAAGACAAATCATGTAATGTAAGGTCCATTAATTAAAAATTTCACACAGTGTTTCTAATTTTTTTTTTTTTTTGCTGTGTTTCTGCTTTTTTGTTTAATAATATACGAAGAATAGAAGTAGACTCCTTTAATATTGTTTTCTCTTACCTTCAAATTAAAATTGAACTTTTGTATGCATAGACTGAGGCGAAGATAGAGGGGGACTGGCAAGGGCCAGGCCCCCCCCCCTAATAATTAGAATATGTCTTAATCATATATTAATTTATTAAGATAATTTATATAGTTAAGCTTCATGGGCCTCCTCTAGACTCAAAATATTATGCTCAATGATATTTTGTTTAAGAAAAATTAATAGTTGCTAGTATTATTTTAGGTAATTAATACTTAAACTTATAATTTTTTTAGTTCTCAATTTCATTTAGTCAGATTTGGCCCCTGTCATTCTTCAATCTTGGCTTCGCCACTGTGCATAGAACAGAATAACTAGCAGCATTAGCTAAGAAAAATATAGATGTCCTATAGAACAAACAGATAATAGGAATTGTAAATGACAAGATACATATTAAGGTCCACTTTACGATATCTAACAAGATAAGCTCGTTTCCAAACGTTGAAACCTTCTATTGGGAAATGGGAAGCATTAAAGAATCGAATCTCCGTGGCCTACCACCTTATAAAGGTAGAACAAGTACAATGGACCCTAAGCCTTTCATTGTCTCTTTTACTTTTGTTTATTTATTTTTGAAAGCGCAGAAGCTGCCCAATTAACCAAACAATCTTCTAAGAGGGGATAACTTTTGCTTTTTTTTTTATCATGGGTCTAAAATCATAAATCTAAATCCGTGACCCATATCCGGCCTTAAATGCTTCCATGCCTTTTGATTTCCACACACAAAAAAAAAATACTTAAAAATCCGGTTCCAAGTATTAATTACTGAAAAAGAAAAATAGAAATTAGCACACTAGCATCCTCATCCAATTCTTCTGTGTCCCAATTTTTCTTGGATGTGTGAAATGTAGTTTGTTTTTGGTGTCAAATTGGAAAACAATCAAACAATAACATTCTTTTTTTTATTATTTTGGTTTTGACTTGACTGGAAATAAATATTTTACCAATGGCTCCCTCTATTACCCCTGGATTTTTAATAACATGGCTTTTGGCGTAACAATCAGCTATTTACCTTAGCGCCACAAAAAAACAGAATTTATGGTGGCTAATGCATATCTTTAGTGGTGTGATTTGTGGAAGATTAGACAACATAGAAAATGACATCATGGCTTAATTAGGGTTTGGAAGTGGACGGAGTATGAAATGGGCGGTTGAGGTAGGGCCCACAAGACATCATCCAACGGCCCAGTTATGGGGGCGCTATTGGTCAACTAATGGGCAGTGATGGCTTTCTTTCAATGAAATTTCCATTCAACCTTTTCTAAAATAAATCAATCCCTTCGTATATAAAAAATTAAATACAAGGAAACGTGAAAAAGACCCAATGTCCGGTAAGTGTTTTTCCCTGTATTAATGTTTTGGAGCTACATGTTTGAAATTTTAGAAGCTACATTTACATTTTGGCAGAGACAATTAAATACTTTGACAATGCATTCTATCAAAGGTCAATAATTAGAAATTGCCTACACTAATACATTAATGACGTTTTTCATGAATGGTCTTCTATTTATTATAGATTATAGATAGCAAAATGACACACAATGACAGCAACCAATACATTACTTTTCCTCTATTATAAACGCTTAGTTGTACAAACAAGACCGGCCATCTTTTAATTCTCTTTTTGTAATTGTCATCCTATACAAAAAAAACAATTATTTTTCGAAAAAGGTAGCTATGGAGGCGACCTTATGCCAGAACAATTTCAAATCAAACAAATGTATTAGTTAGTTGCAGATAATTTGAACTACATTATAAATGTTGTGTGTTTTGGTTGGTCCTCGAGCAAGCCTATTCACAAACATTGGTTTTTTGTTGCTCATCTGTTTTTACATGGAATAAGTACTTAAAAGTAACTTTTTCCCTAATATGCTCTATTTACAAATAAACTTTATTCTTCACCAAACTTTATTCTTGTTCTTCTCACTGTTCTCTTTTAATTCTCTATACTCATCTATTACAAAAGAAAAATAAAATTCTCTATAGTCTATACTCTATACTCTATGCTTATTCTCATGTATCCAAACGCACATCTAATTAATTTATTTATTTATTAAAAAAAAAGAAGAATTTAGGCATATTTATCTGTCATTGGGTATTTGGGTTATGCATGGAACCAATTATGTTCCCAAGGAAACGACACATAATTTTTGGACATGCATCTGTGGCACAAATTGAAATACACGGTTGTATTGTACTAAACAATTTACCAAATGTCGGAGATGCTTAGCTTAATTTAGCAGACCAAGGCTTTCATGCCACCAGGTCAAGTCTGATCCACTTGTTTGTCCATGCCTGTAACTGTTTTCCCGCACAGCTTTCACACGTGTCCGATTTCTATTGGGGAAGATATTTCCACTGGACACGGCGACGACCATTCCGGATTCGACTCCTTGCGACAGCGACGCCGCTGCCAGAACAGCCGGATACATTCTGAAGCAATGTTGCAAGGACACGTGTTCGTCTGTTTCTCGGAAAGCCTGTTGCGTGTTCGGATTCGCGTATTGGATGTTTGTGAGAAGTTGCGTGTTAGATCGTTCGAGTAAAAGGAATAGAAACCGTAGATGTTTGATCGGATGGTGGTGGAGAGGTGAGAGGGGTAGAAATGGGAAAGGCCTAACCGTATAAGCGCTGACATAAGCCGAGCCGCTTTCCGAGAAAGAGTCAAGAAGGGAGGCGGCGTGAATTAGCCTACCTATGAATAAATGGAGATCTCCTTTTTTCTATAAACAAAAATGCAAGACCATAGACCAAATTTAGTAGAGGTTGGAATTTATTAACTACTTGATAATCTTTATAACAATTTTCAAATAACTTTGAAATCATAAATATATTGTAATTTAATCTTAAAGATGTGTGTTATTAAGTATTGACAATTACCATTAAATTGGATTAATTTTTTTTATGAAAACATTGAATTGGATTGTTAATTTTAAATCGTTGAAATTTGATTTATAGTAAAACACAACAAATTATGGACATGATAATGCATCATGTAGATTATGCCTACAATGCCCATGTACATTTGACGATCATCAAGTATACCCTCCCACATTGTTTAATATTCTATCTGAATGTTTTTAGTATATGAACTGTTACAGAGTAAAGTCATTTAAAATGCCATGAAACTTAAAAAAAAAAACTTTATATATTTTTCATATGTATCATTGCTAAGAAATTTATTGTCAATAACTTCTAATCCGCTTACTAAGAAAATTGAAGAAGAATTTGTCATTGAATTAATCCATTTTTTCTGAAATTTGTATAATGAACACTATGATATGAAGTATCATGATTTAGGCATTTAGCAATTAGTATCAAACATTCAAGATATTTATACATCACATTTTCATGCTCAATGAATTGAGATTTTTAAGCAGAATTTCATTTTCGAATATGGAATTTGAAAAGAAGGATCGTTGGTTTAGAATCAGATTTGATAGTGAGCAGGAAGTTTGAACTTTGAACTGAACTGCTCGTCTGCTCCAACCTTCAATGGAGGGAATAACCAGTGTAAAGGAGCACGAACCGACCTACTTTCACATCCAATCAGTGTTGGCCACGTAATCCGCTTTAAGACCATCACACGTGTTTTGCACTGACGTGGACCGCAGAGGCGGGGTTGATGGGACCCGCCGTGACCCCAGTAAATCAACTTGTGCCACAAAAATTGCCCCAACTTGAGATGAAAATGTCTCCCCACTAGGATGTCTGAATGCACCAGGTCTAGGCTTAATCGTTTGCAAATTTAGTACGATAAGCACATTTTTCTCACATAAATGCATCTATTATATCAAATTTCAAATGGACACTGACTAATTTTAAGGGGTCAATGTACAATAAAATGTGGCATAGAGAAAATGAATCATTAATTATTTGCTTCTATCAAACAGTGCAAGAATTAAATGTGTATTAGATCCATACTTAGCATGGCATCTAGGATTTATTTCCTAAATAGTGTGGTATAGCAACATCCACCATTTCCTCTCGAGTCATTATCCAATTAAAAGACCCTGCTTTATTCTCCTTCATTCATTTCACATTTCAAATATGAATCCTTTATATTTGTGCTTTGTCGGAAAAAGAGTCAATAGACAATAGTAACACCCAATTAAATCAGATATACATCAAGATAACAGTTTCCAATAAGAAGGGTTCAAATTGTTTGAGACCAAAAAGATGATAATTATTTTTATATTAGACTTTTTATTGTACATGCCTATCCATTAAACATTGAGGTCATTTCCTTATTATTCCCAAACTTATATATCTTTTATATATTTACAACTATGATTAACCTGCCCCAAAACTTAATTAGCTAGTGAGTACTAGTCACTAACCTCTACCAGTCGCCAACTAGAACATTACATTTTTAATTAATTAACTATTCTGGCTCTTACTTCAAACCCTAACCCTAACTCAAGCATTGGCCTCCAACCCAAAGAGGCACATTATGCTTGCCATTATTATTTATATGACATTCACCTATAATATACAATATACTACATATAGATACAATGCCCGTTTCAGTCGAACTTAGAACTCGAGCATGAGACTACCGAATGGGGCCCGGTGGGGGACGCCTTTGCGGCGTTTAGCCGGAGACCTGAACCCCGACATGATCGGGGGTGGTGTGGAGGGGGTAAAGCTATGGGTTATATTACTCCTGTCACTTTCTGTAGTTGAGTATGATTCTTCAGAGTCTGAAGAGTTCATGAATTTGTTCTTTCTTTTTTTCTTCTCTATGCGGTCACCTGAGCTGCCTACAATCTAGATATTCAATCCAACAGTTAGCAGTTGTTGAAAATTTGCAAATTGGTATTAAATTATTTGGACTGAAAATGACATGAATTATTTTGGATGAAACCTCCAAGGGTCAATTATCACTTAATTATCAGAAGAAATTTATAAACAAAAGCTTTTGTCAAATTTCTACAAAAATGGTGGCATATATGCAAGAAATTATTGGTGTTTGAATAGCTTTGTTTGAAACAAAGAAAAAAAAAAAGATGATAATAAAGAGCAACTTGCTTCTTTATGAACGAAAAAAGTACCAATTGATGATAGAGACAATAGAAAACTTCATTATCACCTTTGTCAAAATTGAAAAAGAAGTTTTCCATTACCAATTACTAATGAAAACATCCTCTTTCAATAAATTATATCACGCACCATTAAAATCTGCTTTGCTGAGAAATCAGTTGAGAATCTCACAGAAAAACTAAAAAGAAAGGAACAAGGAACTAATTATATGCCTTTACCAATTGATCATAGGATTAGATATTTACATTTATACCCTATAGTTGTCCTAATGTCAAAAACATTCATTTGCTCCTATGTTGCCGCATTATAACAAAAATGTTATCTCTGGGTCACTAAGTTTCTTGTTATTTCTCCATGATAACCAACAACATTGCACTAAGACGAGGAGAACAACAAGAGTATTTCAAACCAAAATCTATATTAAATGGCAATTGGTAGCTCAAAAATGGAAAAGAAGAAATTGAACAAAGCAGAACGGACCTTGCAACCAAGTGAACAAAACCGAAATGAGTCGAGCAGACTCCGTGAGCAGACTTCGCATGTATTGGTGACGCCTTTCCCGGGCCTTGGTTGTGGCCTTTCATTCAAGAAAACCACACGGGCGCTGTTTATTATGTATGTTTGCACACCGGTAATGTCCATCACTTTCTGTATCTCATTGACGCGTATCACGTCATGGTACGATGATCGCCTGATCTACATTCGCATTGATTAATATGATTAGTATTTGTGAATTGTTGTAATTTGGTCATAAAGAGGATATGTTGTATTTCACAAATTATACGCCTAATCTGGTCATGTTGAATGAAGAAATTGTTTATAAAAAATGCAATTACCAGAACAACAATTTTCTACAAATATACTTACCAAGCGTTTGGGATACCCAAGGTGTTAACAAACACGTATCGGGTGGCAATTAAGGACCAAAAAACGGAAAATGAAGAAATTTAATAAAACAGAACAATCACTCAAGTGCAACGAAGCTGTAAATAAAGGCATTTTACTTCATTTTAATAAAAGAGATGCATTTGGGCCTACGGTCATGGGAAACGCCATTTAGAAGTATAGAAATAATAAAATAAAAGAGATGCATTCAATATTATTGTAATTCCAATTATTGATAGCACTCTCCCTCAAAAAAGTTATAATGTAATAACAATATAACACTCAACATATAATTATACTACAATCCACTTCCACTATAAGAAAGAAATGGAGCAGAACATAAAGAAGAAAAGGCCTACAATATATAACTAAAGAGGAATGCAATGTCTCTACTAACATTCTGCTCCTCTGTTTAACTAAACCTCAAATGCTTAATCAAAAACAAATGATTACAAAAAAATAAATTAGATACCTGAATCGCACGGTGGTCGCGGTGGCTAGAGAGGCAGAGGGAGCAGAGAGCACCATTAGTGCAATCCAAGCAATACATGTTGCACTCGCTCTTGTGCGAATCGGCATGCTGCTTGCATTGCACGAAGAATTGCGTGGACAATAGCGGCTTTAACCACCGAGGCCACTTACCACCATCTTCTTCCTACAACATTTAAAAGCACAACATTAGATTAGACCATATATTTACAATGAGGTTTTCAAAGAAAAAAACAGAGTATCATTGTATGTACCATTGTTTTCCTGTTCTTGGTTTTGAACTCCATAAATGGGGATGATTCGTGGTCGATCGCCAGATCGCTGAATTGGGTTTTTTGGGGTATATCTTTTGGTTGTTTTTGATTGGTAGTAGGTTTGGGGGAGCAGTGGAGAAGACGAGAGAAGAAAGACTGAAAGAGGGGTGTGGAGGCTTGGAGAAAATGAGACGGGAAATAGAAATCCGGGTAGTTAAATGGGAGATTGATTGGGTTAGCGGGTCCGTTCTTATCCGCTCATCAAAACATGGTTTCTATTATATTTTGTCGGAGAGGGCCGTTCTGTCTCCCCAAATTACACACCCAATTGAGTGAACGCAAGATCAGGAAGGCTACGATGTGTCTACATCCGTTATGTTGATACATGTTGTAGTAATGGGTGTACATGTACATTACTTTAGGTTGGTTATTCATTTTCACACTTGGTGCGCTCTCTCTAGTCATACTGATTCAGTTACAAACTTGGAAAAAAGTTTATTATGATGAAAAAGCATGAAGTCACAAAATGGTAATAAAGTGAGGACAATTTGATTTAACAATTCGGTAAATTAATAAGCTTGCATTTGTAACTATTAGGCAAATCAAGTTTGGACTAAACTTAGCGGGTAATTGTTGAAAAGATAAACAAAGTTACCGTAGACGCATTTTGTTTGCCAACGGTATACTAGAAAGAAGTATATAATATAAAAGTTTGTAAAGAGCTATTGTGAGATATATATAATGAAATATTTTACTTTTCCAAAATTCAACAGCAATAAAACAGAAAGGTATTATGTGTAGAGCCAAAAATTAATTTTAGGTGACCTAATAAAATTCCAGATGAGATTCTAGAGATGCCAAATATTATTTAATGTTAATTAGCTCTTGTATAGTTGTCGTAAGAATTTCTTGCTAAATCAATAATATATATGCCAACGAATATTATTTTGTAAAACTAAAATTAGTCCGAAATCTAGAACTTCACAGAAATTTCATTTCAAAAAGTTGCACGCTAGTTAACCAATAGTTTATCATGGATATTTCTTTATCTTTTGTTAAAAAAACTTATTTCAAGTCATCTCATCTGCAGACTGCAGTAATTTCAATTTCAAAAAGTTGGCACAGAGTGGGTGTGATTTTGGAGTAAATTACTGCATCATTTCGCTCCGGTTTACTCAGTCTTGACTCCAAGTCTCCGACCCACGGGCTACATGCCTACATGCGTTAATAGCAAGGAGCCAAGGACCTCTGTTTTCTCTATGTATATCTGCTAGTGATTTTTCCCTTGCTAAAGTTGGTTGTGACTTGTAATGCATTAGTTTCTATTTTATTGCAACTTGTTTTCCCCATGTTTTGGTTCCTCATTTGCTCCAGAATTTCAGCATCAGTGCTTCGGCAATCATGGAGCAGCGAGGGAACTATGGTTTAGTTTAATTTTCGTATAATAAACTTTTATGGTAACAAACCCACTTGTGCTTTATAGGCAAAACAGTGCTAAATGATTGTATAAATGTTTTTTTTTTTATTTGATACACTAGATAGCGGCTACCTAGTAAAAAAAAGAGAAATTAAAAAAAAAAGAAACGAAAAGCAAACTATAAATGATTGTATAAATGTTATGAAGCTGTAGTAGAGACAAGATAGCGAGTTCACATCCTCTATCATATATGTTCTACAATATAGTAGAATTATACATTAAGAGATTCGATAAAATTTTAATATTTTAAGAAAAAATTCTTGTCACCACATTATTATAACAAATTACCAATTTAGACGTATCCAATACTAGCATACTGCATATACTTGTTTTCATAATAAATTTGTTTACATAATTACTTATAACTGTAACAGTAAAATTTGAAAGTTGTTTGTTCTGGCTGCATCCAATTGTTATATGTAGAATTGCAATTGCTTATTTTTTGTTTGTACCGATTTCATACTTGTAACTGTAACAATAAAATTTGAAAGTTTTTTTCTTCTGGCTGCGTCCAATTATTTGCAGAAATCGCAATTGCTTATTTTCCTGAATTACAATTTCATACTTATTTTTTGCATCGATATCATTTAGCTAAATGTGTTTAACACGGAACCTGCTTAGTGCTCACTCTTAAATTGATCAAGAAAATATCTAAATCAATGTGTATGATGGGCATCGGTATCATTCATTAAATAGTACTTTTTGTTGCTTCGGACGTTCTAATTTATTTGGTTTTGGTAAAATTATCAGGAAGGAGTCAGAATATTTTTCTACGAGGATAGGTAAAATTATAAATTATTTTAAATGTCTATATCACAACAAAAATTACATTACAAGTAGTAAATGGGAGTCGGTAATGAAATGATAATCGTAGTTTAGAGTTTGCAAACTATGATGGTTTTTTAATTAAAATCATGTATAAATTTGAAGCCCTGGTCAATACAACTATCCATAATTTTGAAGGAACAGTCTGATTTTCAAGCCATATTGAAAAATTAATCTACCGTAGAATTTTCCAAAAAACAATATATGAACTTATTTAGTAGGAAAAAACAATATCCTTCAATTTATACACTCAGAACTCAGAAGTCAGATCAGCCTATCTGCCTATGTATCAGTGCGGTGTACCAGACATAGATAGATTTGGCACATATGCAATTTAAACAATTGATCCCCTGATGCAAACCTTTAGATGTTCGTGGTATGAGGTAATGAAGAATGGTATGTATTTGTATATTAGCTCTCTCGAATTGTAGCCGTTTGAACATAATCAGAATTGTAAGTCTGAACCCACCGTATAAATGTTGGCTCGATTTGAAAGTAATTTTGCAGAAGCTTCACAGCAAACCAAAAAAAAAAATTCAAATTTAAAAGAACTTTTTTTAGGAATTGTAGTGCCTGGGTAGTTTGAATTTCTTTTTAGTGACAGCTAATTTCAAGTTTTTTATTTCATATTTTTTAGAAAGAGTTTATCAAGATGTAATTGCGTATAAGCAAGGAGAAAGTGGGCTAAGCAGTTGACGAAATTGTTCTGTACATAAACCGAAAATATTCATATACATATAATTTATAGAAAATTAAATTATATTAAGTACTGAAGTACATCTTTATTCAATTTGTGAAGGATGAATCAATTGGCGCCCCTTCCGATTACTTAAATACATTATTTGTTATTCTCGAAAAGATATATAATATTTATAACGCTGAGGAAAATTTTAAGTGAGTTATCGATACTCCATGTTCTTCTTAATCCTATCGCGTCATTTATATTATCATATGTCTGACAGTAGATTTCTCTCCTTGTTAATTTTGTTTGGATAAAATAATATGTGATGATTAAGTCGCAATATAACTTTTAAAATAATATAATATTTTGTACTATCCTACATGAATCATCGTTATTCGTGTTATTTATCATTGTATCCGTGTTTCGTGTTTCATAATAAATTGATAATTTGTGTGGAATACAGCATTTTTAGAAAAAATATATCTCATTTTGAAATTATATTTTTATTATGATTGTTTTTTTAACCGATTTTTTTTTTAAAAAAATCCCTACTTATTACAACGGTACTTCAATAATGTCGAAGGACATGGAATACAAGAATTCCGAATAATAATAATAATAATAATAATAATAATAATAATAATAATAATAATACAAAAACTAGTCTAAACAACAGTTACAGATAACTCATGCATCTACAAGCCCCGTCTCAACTAAAAATTACCCCAAATGCATTGATAGCATAACATCTATACCAATGCAATCAATATCTATGAATTATTGGATACAAATAACCACACCTCCAAAAGGAAAAACCAGATACAATCTCGTAGAATCGTAACCGAATAATTAAATTCTCTATTGACAAGGTCCTATATAGAATATTTACAACGCCTTGGGTTTTGCAACTAAGTTTAGGCTTCTTGTAACTTGAAAGGGACTCCAAGTCTCCAATAGAAGGTTTGAAAACTTCATAGACGAAATTTATTACTAAGAAACAATATTTCATAAATATAATAGTGCTGACAAATTTGAATTTGAATTGGACTTTGAAAATTTGTCTCATTCTATTTGATCTTATAAATAATTTATTTTTACCACGAGATCCTTTTATCTCGATTTGCTTTAAGGAAAGCGGCTCTCAACACAATCGCAAATGAAGTTAAAAACTGAACCAAAAATTTTAATAAAATAAATACAGAAAGAAAGAAAAATTAAATTTTGGTGGAACATAAACATTGGTTGATATGCACTTGTATCAACCATTAGTACATATCGACCATATATGATTACAAATGGTATCAACCTAACTCGAGACATATTGCCTTCTAGATCGCGACATTCTAATGAATCTTTTCTAATTTTGACGATTTTATTTTCAAGTGTATTGGTTGAAGAAAATCTACTGGTCCTTTTTTTTTTTTTTGCAAATATTTAGTTGAAATAGTAGATGGTACATATATATGGCCCTTGACTTATGCAGCCTTCACTCGTGGCCTCTAGATAATCTATGAATTAAATTTACAAATTGATTAATTTCTGTCCAAGATCCAACTGTAGAACTAATGAAACGTCAACTTAGAACATGGTGCCATCAACGGGTTCAATGTTTAAGTGCTAGAGACAAGTTAGCCTAAATAAATGCAATGTAGTTGGAGGCTAAGACATAAACTGATAGATAAGAATATTGTAATCAAATAACTAAATTGAACGTTTGAATGGTAATACAAATCTGCTTCTTTTGATGGTACATGCAATATACGAGTATTAATTGCACTTTTCTCTCTTATATGGAATAATTAAGATAACTAAAATGGTTTCATTCTCATGGTCCACGAGATTCCAATGACTATGAAGTCATTAGTAGACATGCATGTTACACATTTCATATTTTCTTTAATTTACAAGTTAATAGATGAAAGAGGATATATTGTATCCCTATTGTAGGGATTTGGGGATATGCTTATTCAGTTATTTTCGGATAAGCGTTCATACTTTCTTCGTGTTCTCATACGAAATGTGTTTTGAGGGGATAACGTTATCGCATCTTATCTCCAAATCACTAGAAAATATTCGGTTACTCTCTAACTATGTTTTAAAATGAGGTTCCCTAGGCATTAAATAATCAAGCAACCGAGATTGTGCTTTATAAAAAAAATTTAAAAATTATTAAAGTTAGTTGATGACTTGATGCATTATCTTTTCATTTCCCCTAGCAATGAAGGTTGCTTTCCGAACATTAATGAGCTGGTTAATTTTAACAAAATAAATAACACATTTTGGTTGAATTATAACCTGCTTTCTTTCTTTTGATCCTAAACTTTAGATTATTTTTTTCATTTATAAATTGTGTCAAATTAGTCCTCATTTCTCAATTGGCGGTCATATAGTTTTTTTTTTTTTTTTTTTTGAGAGTTGGCTTACGCCAACAGCCGAATAATGTAATTAAAGGAAACATTTACAAAGTTAATTGCAAGAAAACTAATAAAAAGTAAAACCAAATGTACATTATCCAAAGCCTCACATCATTCTCAATGCTGAAAAGTAAACTAGAAATAGAAACTGATGTCTGTGTAAAAACAGATGAATTACATTCTTTCCAAAGGTTACAGACCGTGGTTTGCCGAAATTACTTGAACCGGCCAGTTAAATTCGATTTTTAAAATACTTTTTTGTGAACAACGATTTTGAAAAATACTCCGAAGATGTTTTTATATTTGAGGCCTAAATTTTGAGTCAAGAGACCCCAAACATTTGAGACCGACAAAGTTGACTCATAGTTTTTTTTTTTAATAAAAACAAATGGCTCCCTAACTACGACAACTTATTCTGACTGTGGTGGCTATATACGGACCGCCATAGTTGCAGCAATTAAATGCCCTTAAGGTTTATTATTAAAAAAAAACACAAAACCTTTTTAATAAAAAGTTTTAAACTAGGAGATAGTTTTCAAAGATTTCAATTTAAGTGAGGTCTACTGCCCGCATATTTACACAGTAGGAAGTTGGTATTTGGGATGAGGATGCTGATGATGATTAATTGATGATGTGAATGGAAGCCTAATATTTTTCATTTTTTTAAAAATAGATTTTAACTAGTTTGATATCTGCAGGAGCCTTATTGCATATAAGCAACTCATCTCTAATTAGTTTTGTCTGTATGGATAGAATGAAAGTATCATATTTTTGTAACAAATCTTGTTATCCTTTTGATATTTTGTGATTGCCTAACAAGAAAGTTGTCCTTCTTTTGACTTTTCCATTATTCTTAGTTCTTGCCTACCTTTCATACCTTAAAGAGGAAAAAAAGAATAATGTCGGAAGCAAATATCAAATCTAAATCAACTAAAAATGATCAGAAGTGTTGGCACTCCCACAATTTTGAAAAAAAAATTAGGATAAAATAATAATTCAACAAGATTTCGAAACATAAAGTACAGATTATAATTAATTAAATTAAAATTAAAAATTATTCCATAAATTTTGAATTAAAGAATATATTTTCAGCTGCTTAAGAATCTTTGGATGTTGATGAACTTCTACACCTATATTTTTCTATTAAAATTAAAATGATTATATGAGATAATCAGTCTAGATTTGTAAAGCAATTGAACAAGTTTGTAATATAACTAATTAAGGCGAGTCTCAAAATTCCGACAAAATACACAACTTAGATTTCCTTCCCCCCATTTTTTTTATTTAAATTACCTTTAATAAGAATTCTTCTTTTCAACTATTTAAATGAAAGTTTTCATTACAGCATTTTAGCACTCCTTGTAATACTACCCTTTTTACTATTTAGCCAACCCCATACAGCAAGGAGCTATAAAATGTCCTTAAGAATCCATCTCCAGACAAGAATATCATGCATCTGATCTGAGAAGTTATGAAATGCTTGAAGTCTCTGCATTGCTCAGCTAGCATGCTTACCAATTATCTTTCTACACATCCATATGATAGAACTCTCCATGGAAATAACTCACCACAAATAATCCATGTCTGAAACACGCCGTAACAAATCTGGAATGTGCCGATTCTTTTCCACAGAAAAGTACAAAGCAACACCAGTGGAGATCCGCGTTGGATTTGTATAGTTGACTGGTTGACTCAGGGACAAAGCAACTGGTCCAATTTAGTTGACTCCTTTGTGACTAAGGAAGCAAGGGAGAAATGCCACGGACATGTCCCCAGAAACCTATGATTATCCGAAGCAATTGTATTTGTTTTCATATCAGCCTTCACATTTGTTTATTGGTTTATTATCTCTTTTCCAGTATTCCGAATGAATCAGCATGTACATTCGATACTATTTAAGTGGTGGTCACCAAGTTTGGCATTTGGGCTAACACAAGCCGTACATCTGCCTTCATTTCTGTACTGGTGCGTATGGGTCACTAGTGTCCCATACTCCAATCCAATCTTACTAAAATTTTGGTGTCTAATTTAATTTCGGACAGTGACTTTGCTATTAAATTAAATTAAAGCTGATATATATTCCATAGTTTTCTGTCATTTGGAAAAGAAATCCTGAACAACGGGCCATATGTGGAAATTTAGATATTTTTGGAGTAATTTGCCAATACTCTATGGCTCCGGCCTCAAAAAGAAACTTCGACAGTAAAGTTGAAAACTTTATATCTTTCGCCTAACATTTTTTTCTCATATTGGCAGAGAAAAAATGTCAGTTTTAGTGACTTTATGACTTGATAAGATAAGATTGGATTGATTAAAAATGTCAACCGAAACCCATAATGTGCTGAAAATGTTTTCTTACAGCTTTTTATGCAAAAATAAAGTTTGTTTCTTTTTTTTTTTGGAATTCGCAGAATTTTATGCACAAAACTAAATGTTCGACTATGCTTTAAATGTTACCATGCGGTTTTTATGCAGAAAGTAGATGCATCTTCCTCAAATTCACACTACTGATATTTTATTTTATTTTATCTTAAATGCTATTTGGAAATAACTGCAAGTCTTTGTGAATGTATAACGTAAAATACGACTGGAATTGATTAAAAATTCTAATCGATACTCGCAATTAATGTGTTGCCCATTCAATCCTGCTGATTTGTATGCCCAAAAATAGACATATATTTCTAGAATTTAAATAATTTTGTAAGCAACCGCACCATTAGATTAAGGAGTCTGAGGCTTTTCTTAAATTTCAATTGGACTCTGTCCCAACAAATTAGGCCCTGATCAAAATTCCATTTTTTTAACATGGAATTTCATTTCATTTCGTTGTAAAATTCTTGATCAAAATGAATGAATTTGATATCATTTGGTTGAAATTCTCATATAATTAGATTCAACGAAATCTTATAAAATCAATTGAATGATGTGAAATAAAATGGTTTCCCGCGTAAAAAATATTTTGATCAGGGCCGTCAGTCAAAATATAAGGGGAAAATTAGTACTCTTGACTTGTACACTAAAATGTAATAAAATGTAATAGCAGTCACTTGCATAAGCATTAACACACCAAATTTAAAGGCAACAATAACAAGTTACAAAACATGAGTAGCTGTAGCAGTAGGCAAATACAAAAGTTTGTTCTATATAGTTTAATTTCACTCTATAACTGGCACAGAAAAGTACAAGTAACCACACACAGCTTTCTAGACACTCCTTTATGAATGGCAAGAAAAATCTAAAAGAACATTTGCTTGGCTAAAAAGAGGATCCGGCCTCGAGGTATTTATACCATACCCAACTTGGAAATGGCTCATTTGCTCTGGCATCATACTTCAAATAGCAAGGTTCACTCTCTCAGAGGATACGATCTTGAAGGTCATTTATGAGGCTTGAAGCCAATGATGTCAGCTTTTTACCAGTTTCTCCAGCCATATTCTTTAATGATGACAAATCTTGAGTCGCCTAAAAAGATGAGCAGAACGATAAATATTAAAAAAAGATGTAGTCTAAATTATTTTCTCCTTATTTTTGTGGCTTCGTGGAAGTTAATAAAAAAAAACAAATTTATTTCAAATTATTTTGTTTACTGTAATCGTCCCTCTTATCTGAATAGTACGGCACTGACTCCATAAATTTTCAGTAGAGAAAATGGAGGAAAATGTAGGACATTTACAAATAATTACCTGTGAAGCTGGGACAACTCATTTCATTAGTTATTCAAAGACAAACAGTGAAGTACACAGACAATAATAATGAACTGAAACTCCAGGACTTCCATGACATTAGTTGGTGATAATTCAGCAACTTTGAATAACAAACTTGTTATTTACAGAAAACTTAAAAACTAAATCATTACCTGGAAAGAGAGACGGTTGATGATCTCAGAAGCACTGACATCAAGTTGAGACTCGTCCCTATCACGACCAAAAAGATCAGCACTCGATATTGATGAAGACCCCTATCAAATAACCAAAAGACGCAATCAATGATGCTAGACTGGCTGAATTCAATGCCCTAGGTAACAATAACTTTCTACTTGACAAGCAATCAATATGCCTTCAATCTGATTATATATACGTAATTATGTTCAGTAGTAGACCCCAATTTTGCTTAGACTTATGATAACTTCCATGTCATGTGAAAACACACATGTATATATAAATTATAAATTGGAAATAATGAAAAAAAAATTAAAAAAATATATATATGTTGCAACTTGCAAGAGATGAGCTTAAGTTAATATTTACATTATTTTTAACAATTCATCATAATTAGCTCAAAATAGTTTCATACACAATACAAGCAATGTAAAAGACCATACAGCAAATTTCTGAAGGGAGATCCCAGCCTCTCGGTCCATTCTGTTCTGATCACCAAAATACTGTGCTGAAGAAATGGACTTAGCATTGGAGAACTTTTGTCTTGCCTCATGAGTCTCCTCAACCTGTCATAATTAATAGTCAAAACAATGAGACTTCAGGAGAAATCATTGTTGCAGCCAGCCTTGGTAAGAGGGAGATGGAAGGCAATGGAGCTAGTTGATCCCACTAAAATAAAATAATTTGATGTTTATAATATTTTGTAATAAATTTTGCCGAATTACAATTACTGCTTTTGACCCCAGAAACCAGTAATCACCACCAACACTAACTGACCTATTAACAAGCTAGATTAATGATTATTACCATCTCATACATAATATATATCCAGCCTTCACGGGTATCCCTTCATTGGAGAAAACTTTAGGTCCAAAACAAACCCAACCCAATTAAAGGATTAATTTCATCCCTGAACACACATTCTATTACACTTACTTGTATTATGTATAGAAAATAAGCAAAACAAATAAAACCTTGTCGAACGTTGACAGATATGTTATATGTGACCCATGCCAGATATACTATTGTTATCTGATGCATCTTATTATTTTAATATAATTAGGTCCAAAACAAACTCAATTAAAGGTTGATTTCTCCCTGAACTCGCATTCTGTTACACTTAAATTGCATAATTTATAGAAAACAAGCAAAACAAATAAAAAAAAAATGACAAATATTGCCAGATATTCTATGTGTTACCCGTATCAAATACACTTTTGTTATCTGATACATCTTACAATTACAATATAGTAACTTCCAGGATTCTGGCTATTGATATGTAATAGCACATGTATCCAGCCACTACAAAGCACACCAGATTGGTGACCTTCCACTTCCCACAAGCAAAGATCTGTCATTGCTTATATATAGGTTGGGGTAGGAGTGAAAACTTCCCATCACAGTTATGGGACTAAGGAAGTGCATGGGAATGCACCAGATCCAGAGTCCCAACTTTTTCTACTTCATGTTTCTGTGATTTTGCCAAGTAACTTTAACTCCATTGCAGTTTGTATCTTATAATTCTGATGCCATAAGACCATTCCAGATTGGCAGAAAAACAAAAAATAGATTATTATCTTTAATCCCTTTACAATTTCAATCAATTATCTTTTCATTTCTTTGCTCCATAATTAATTGTTTGCACAATAAAGAACATAAATTCATTTTATTTTTAAATTATGGATATTTCTATTAAATTGTCTTATACACATCTTATAACCCTGCATAATTTTACAGCATCCTTACTAAAATAGAATTTTAGTATTCAAATTTGTAATATAATTCTCTGGGCATCAATTCAGCAGCAAGAATCTAATAATAATTTATTTATATATGTAACGTATGGTGTTCTGAGAATTTGAAATATGTTGTATTTCATACAAACCATGTCATATCATATATGATAGTCACATCCATATTCATGCAATGTAGACAAAAATTGCAATCGTTCTGGTAAAACAAAGGTGACAAACCAGGCTGTGCATGTTAGTTGGCGATTACATTTAGGTTCAATAGCTTTGACGAAGATACCTGAGCTTTGGATGAAGAAGAGGATGATTTCTTGGAGAAGCTGTTGTCCATACCAAACTCCGCAAAGAAATTAGAGGATTTAGGTGGGGCCACATGTCCGATAACCTGAGTGCCACCTGAGGTGGTCTCAGCTGAACCTGTATTCTCTGTGTATTCAAAACGAGAAGGATAGGACGGGCCCTTCTTGTCAGTGGCAGGAGCTGTACTGGCCAGGGATGGCAGGGCTGGTGCTGGTTCCTCTGGCTTCTGATCATATAGGCTCTCGCTAGGCTATATATTTATTATACAAATAAATAGATAAATCAGTCATACACAAAGTTGACACCTTTAAAGCCGAATATAAAGGGAAACAATAAGAGTTTATAATCTACTAATATGCTTAATTTTTTATCGAAAACACCTTGCAGAAGTGTTCCTGTCAGCTTATAATAGATAAATTACTTATGACTTCAACTAAGCAGTGCCACAGCAGATTTTAAGCTAACTTGCTCCTCTGATTTGTCATATACATTTCTTCAGCACAAATATATTCTTACGTAGAACATAAAAGTACTGATGGTATTAGCAGCATTTGTGCCACTTATTAGGCATCTTTACAGCACCAATGATGATATAAGGACTAAGGACTACACAAACAATAACAAGAGACTGATAAAAACAAAATATACACACAATGCTGGGACCTAATGAACAAAAAAAAAAAAAAAGAATAGCACTTTTACGTTAGCATCTGCTTGTTATCTTCTCATTTCTGGTGCAATCATGGCAATACCATACAGTACTAAATAGCTTGTATCAAAGGAACAACCATAGTCACTATACCTTTGTAGTGAGCTTGCGCACACCAAGGCCACCGGTCTTCCCTCCAGCTTTCTTTGCACCAAGTGGCTTCTTAATTGCAGTGGGATAAGTAGGTGCCTTTGGTGACTTGACAACATCCGACTCAACAGCCACATTTTGCTTGACTACCGGCTCAGCCAGCTTAATCTCTGGCAAGCCGTTGGCTGGCTCAGGTGGTGCAACCAAAGTAGGTGTTACCGGAGAGGAGGTGTTGCTATTGGCACTGGACATTTCCTCAGACACACTCTTGGCAACCTCCTTAGAGAGGATTTGGCGGTAAAGCTCTGCTGCACGGGAGGTGTACTTGGCCTCTATCTTTCCACCATCTGTCCACCCATGTTGTTTAAAGAAGACATGGGCACGGTTGTTGCCACCAAATGCCATTGTCTTTAATTGCTCTGGAGTCCATGAATCCAAATTGGTCGATCTATACGAAATTAAAAACCAGCAGCTCGTTTAATATATTTCCCCAAAAAAAGCAATTAATCTGCAGTGATATTTACCAGTATGCTAATTAAACTCTGATCATTACAACAATCATGTATACAGTTCATCTTTCTAACTCAAACAAATGAGATTTGATCAAAGTAGATAGATAAATCGAAATGCAGTCATGACTCATGACCAATTCTTCATCAAATGTTACAAACTAAGAACTTCAGGTGTAACATTTAGTCATGGGATACCTAAATTTCAGAAATTAAAAGAAGGCCTCAGATACCGTCAAAAGGACTCTCATATACCATACAAACAATCTCAGGACGTTGAGAAGGACAACAAAACAAACCTAATAGTGAATTTGAGGAATAGAAATACCTAACAAAGCTGATGTGTACGCCGAGGCTCCGGTGCACGGCCGAGCAATCAATGCAGAGGAACACGCCATATGTCACAGACGCCCACGTCGGATTCTTCGCATTGCAATCAAAGCACATCTAACCAACACACATTTCACAGTAAGATTAAAAGCAATCCAGATCCACAATCCAGATCGACCAAGCAATTCAGATCTAATAGCGACGCTTTCTCAGATCCACATAACAAATCAAAAACTACAACCTACTAGATCTAACAAAGGAAAAGTCCTAACCTTGTTCTCCGATTTCGCCTTCAGCTTTCTGAAAACGGCGTTCTTGTCGGAGAAATTGTCCATGGCCATGGCGAAACGAGGTCGATCGACCAATCAGAAAATCAGATTCGCCTCGGAAAATCGAAGATACAACTACGAGGCTAGTTGGTTGGAGAAAAATCGAGATCACAGAAACCAACCAACTAAAAGCGTTCCTTTCTGACGGTTGTTGTTTGTGTTTAAATTTTGGTGAAAAAACCAACGAGGCCACGAGTCGACGAAAGGAGGAGAGGTGTCAATTTTGTGATTTCGTGCAATTGTTAGGTTTCTTTGCGTAATTACGAATCTGTACTCTGTGAGATTTTATCGAACCATGTCTCCTGTGACTGACTCGTGGGTCCCTTATCCTTAACGACTCCGAATTCCAATCTGGAATTCTCCGCTTCCGTTGTACAGGCTTGCTGCACAAATTAAAGCATAGATAGCGAGACAGAGTCAAGCTAAGGATCATTGGGATACGATGTGGCAATAGGCGCTGTTCCTTTTTGTGTCATTCGTAACTGGTCTGGCTAATATGGTAAGGTCAAGGAAACCGCCCCAAATAATTAAATAAATCACGATTCAATTTCTTATTTTGTAGTTTCTAGAATTTGAACGGGAAAAAAAAACACGGTTCGTATTTGCAAGGAACACACAGTTTTGAAACATAACATCGCAGTACTCAAAAGTCGCAAAATTTACTAACGTGTTATTAACTTATTAGTAATCAGAAGCATGTTTAAATTTGCTAACGTGTCATTGAATTATAAAAAAATTAAAATAAATATCTTTCAATTTAATTCTCACTAGAAAAGGATAAACAATAAACTATTTATTTCACACAGTAAATTATCTATCCACAGTTCCGCTTTGTACTTTTTACTATGCAGACTTTTCAATCTAGAATTTAATTCATTAAAGGGGCGTTTGGATGGGATTGGAATAAAAGGGAATTGCAAATTCTCGGAATTTCATATGCCAAATTTATTATAAACAATTCAAACTCTTCACAAAGTTACACACTTCCCAATAAATTTATGCCTATAATTACAAATTCTCTAAATTTCTACAACATCCAAACGGCCCCTAAGATCGGTAAATATATCAAGTCAATCTGTTACCACTTGCTTCAAAAAGGAATATTCAGAATTTCTCGAATTAATTAATTAATAAGGCCGTGGATGCTGCAAATATTGTGTGGATGAGTGGATTGCCACCCAGAAATATTTTTGGGTCTTAATTTACATGATCCCAACGTGGTGTCAAATATTGCATCTCATTGAGCCCACTTGTCCAGCCCAAATATAATGGCTCCCAGCACCAGGGTATGGTCATAAACTCATAATAAATATAGCAAAAAGCCCGCATATTTTCAGGTACTTAAAAAGTTTTGCTTAGGAATAAGAAAAATAGTTTATTTTTAGAAAAAAAGTATTGAGAAGTGTGTAAGAATTTGAATTGTTTATAATAAATTTACGTCTAAGAAGAAGTTATTCCTCCTATTCACATGCGATCCAAACGGGAATATATGTTGTTTACAACCCCGTTTTGTGTATATAGAAACGTGTAAATCAAATTCAAGGGAAAAAAAAGAGACGGAATTGTTGGACTTGGGCTTCTTCTTCTAACGAGAGTTAATTAAGTTAACGAAGATTGGATCCAATTCAATATTCCTCCAAGACTGATTTTATGGAAATTGATTACTACCATCGCACATTCTACCATCGCTGCCATCGCGTCAGTGCTCGCAGGTTTCTGTCCGATGGATCCCTCATTGCGTCCCTCCCTCTCAAGCGATCTCCTCATCCAGCGAAGCGTTCCCCTCTCCTCTCCTCACTCGGGTACGCTCCCTCTCCCTTCTACGCACTCTTTCGTCTCTCTTCCTTTCCTCTTCCTTCCTTTTGTGCATCTCTCTCTCTTCCCCCTCCCTTTGTGAGTCAGACTTTGTTCAATTTGTTTATTGCATTTGTTCAATTTGTTATTTTAAGTGTTCATTTTGTTTTGCTGTGCATCAGATTTTTGTGTTTATTTTATACGTCTCGCTTTGTTGGTGTAAATTTTCACTTTGTTCATTTATATGTTCAATTTGTTACTTTTAAGTGTTCAATTTGTTTTACTGTGCGTCAATGCTTATTTTTTATGTCTCACTTTGTTGGTATATATGTTCACTTTGTTCATTCATATGTTCACTTTGTTACTTTTATGTGTTCAATTTATTTTACTGTGTGTCAGTATTTATTTTTTATGTCTCACTTTGTTGATGCATATGTTCACTTTGTTGGTGCACATGTTCACTTTGTTCTTTCATATGTTCAATTTGTTTTCTTGCTTGTTAGATTTATGTGTATATGTTCACTTTTTTCATTCATATGTTCAATTTGTTATTCTATATGTTCAATTTGTTACTTCTATGTGTTCAGTTTGTTTTGCTGCGTGAGTGTCAGAGTTCTGTGTTTATTTTATGTCTCACTTTGTTAGTATATATGTTCACTTTGTTCATTCATATGTTCAATTTGTTATTCTATATGTTCAATTTGTTTTCTTGCTTGTCAGATTTATGTGTATATGTTCACTTTGTTCATTCATATGTTCAATTTGTTATTCTATATGTTCAATTTGTTTTACATTCTCACTATTTGATGGAAAAGAAATCATTGATGAAGGAGACAGGAAAGACAGAGAAAAGAAGAAAAGGCACGGGGGTAGAAGAATTTGTTTTAAGTGTTCAATTTGTTCAACGTATTATGAACATGAAGCAAAAAAAAATCATACTAAGAGGTGAGAGAGAAAAAGACAGAGAGGAAAGGAGAGGCGAGGTCCAAGGAGGCGGAAAGAGAGATAATATCCGAAAAGAGAGCGTCGGGAGAAGGAGAGGGGATCGGAGGGGAGGGGAGCGCATCTGAAGATGAAGAGATGCGGAATGGAGCGCGCACCAAAGCGAGGGGAGGGAAAATAAGGGTAGCGATGGCGCGCGATTGCATAAATCGCGATGGCGGTTATCAGTTCTGTGATTTTATTTCAAGGACTTGGAATCTTTTGCTTATTTAATTTCAGGAAAATATTTAGGTGATACGGGCACAATTATCGCACCTAATTCCATTCTATTCTCAAAAGTCCGTTTGGATCGTATGGGAATATGAAGAATAGCTTTTTTCTAGACGTAAATTTACTATAAACAATCTAAACTCAAAAACTGGTTTTGCATATCTTATTATAGAAAAAAAAAATAAGGTTGAAAGAACATTTAGAAAATGGATATTCAAATAAGAAAATTAAGCATTTACTCAAAAACGGTAGTACAGAGACACACGTTCGACACGGCATGCTATTTCTTTTTGTTTAATTTGTTATTGAGACATAATCGTCAATATCAAAATGTATAACTTATGACATTATCTAGCTAATAATTTTATTGTTTTTAATTTATAAAATATTATATCAAAAAATTATGAACTTACTAGTTTTAAATAATTATATTCTCCACATTGGAATATACTAGCTATAATTTCGCGCTTCGCGCGATAAATGTTAGACAAAAATTGACTATTATTATATTTCAAATACAATTCACACAAAATAGTTCTAAAAACACAACTCTGAGAAAAAAAATTAGAAATAAACTTGATTTCCAAAGATCAATTATAACTATATTATAATATATCTTCCTTAGCACTTGGTAAAAAAACACACACACAGTTCACACAAAAATAAAACTACAACGCCTCCTTTCTTTCTTGTTAAATAAAACACAAATCACTCATGATCTTATTGCTTGTTAAATAATTTCGGCCGAACCCTATTTCTGTCTTGGTTTCATCTCTAGTTCTCTGTCATGTGCGTTTGATATATGACCTTAGCACAAGAAGATGATAAGGACAAACAATTGAAACATACTTTTCTATTTGTATGTGTATATATAGCTTACATCCCATTAGATAATGTCTACATAAGACCATTGTACCACTATCGAACATACTTTGTTAAATTTTTATGTTTTGTATAACGCAAAAATATTATTTTTACACATAGTTATCACCATGTGGTGCTCCTACCAAGTCATTTCAGTCCAATGTAGTTTCCTCCTAAAAATTTTAGATTGATGCTATGGTTAATCAATATGCATAATACATAGTACTGAAGGAGTATAAATGCTCAAATAAACATGTACAACATGTACGTTGGATGCCTTTTTAGCATTGATCAAAATAAAAATCAATTCAAATCTAGAGAAACATTAAATTAAAGTAGAGGACAACGACATATATATGGTAAAAGTTTTGATGCATTTAGTCATTTAGCAATAAGCAGAGAAAATGCATTAAGGGCAGAATTAAAAATATTTAAGAATAATGAACTTTTCATAAATGATTTCATGAGAAAGTACGATAGTTTGACTCTCAAAGAAGCACATTTAAATAGAGTTAAACTCTAGCCATTTGAATCAAGTTAAAAAAAAAATTATATGGGGAGTGATATTAACTTATCTTGAATGTTGACCTTGCTTTAATGGCCTTGCTAATTAAGCTTCCGATTCCATCATGATTCCAGTCAAATATCTATTGAATATTTGGAAATAAACATGTAAAAAGTAATTTCAGAACGTTGTCAATTGAAGATGCAATAATGAGAAAAAACAATTGAATTTAAGAACAACAACATTTGACCAATAGTTAACCAGAATTGCAAATTTCTCAATTGTACTTCTTGTATGCATTATTTGTATATACAACAATGATTGTACATCACTGTAAACTGACAAAAGAAACATATCCTAGTCAAGCACCGAAGTGTTCATATGTATTAGATATATTATTTTTAGAATGCATCCACAAAGCAACAGGTGTATTGTTAATTTAGCAGAGCAATAAACTCCTATTTTTAAGACATATCAGCAAGAATAACAATAAACGTTTTGAGCAAAAAAAAAATCGAAATCAAGATGCAAACTGTCAATTTAAGTGACACTTATCTTCCGGTAACAAAGTAAAGAAGGAAAATTATACCTCAATTAGTCATGAACAAAGTAATGATAAGCAACACATTGACAGGAGACATGAGCAGTAATAACATTGTTATGGTGACATTATTTCTTCTAACATCCTGTCCAAGAACATTGGTAGACATTTTAAGGAATTATACAGTTCTCTAGACTGAAATTCCTGAGCTAGAATCAATTAAGTATAAACATTCTGAAAAATTGATCTCATAAAACATTCTGTAAAATTTTAGCTAGAACCCAGAGCTCAAATTTGTTCATTAATCTTATTAATTGATTTCAAAAATTCCTGACCAATGAACATAAAACGTTCTGAATTAGATTCAGATAGAAACGGAAATATGTTGAAAAGTTACCTTCGAAAATATCTTTTCTCTTTGCCACAACTTCGAACCTCATGTAACCTCTCCTCCAACCACTAAAATTTCAAGCTAATCCTCACTGATTAAGCACTTCAATCAGACCGTAATGAAAAATTAAATTAAAATTAGGAATACTGATTTTATGTATGACTGTTTGGGTGAAAACAAAAGGTAATAGTATTTAGGTAGCACCATCCATGCAAAGAGAAGACAAAACGATCAGAAATATATAAGAAAATAATCACGATTTGCTTGAAAAAAAATAGAGAGAGAGAGAAAATAGAAAGAATCTTTCCCGGAGGGAGAATACTATAGGAGAAGATAGAGCTCAGAGAAAGGAGGAGAAAGGAAGGGAGAGAGAAGGGTTAGTCCGCCTTTTTCATTCTTTTTCTTGTTTCGTTGAGAAAAGTGGGAGAGGCATCGAGAAGATCGATAAAGAGTAAAGACTAAAGAGATGGATGAGGGGACGCGATTCAAGCGAAACAATCGAATGGTTCACAGATTAAAACCATCGCAACAGATGTACGGCACAGATCAAAACCATCAGAACAGACAGACAGAACAAAGAAAAACCCCTGACGTTATTGAACACTGTAGAAAACATACCAGAAATGAAGTATTTTTGATGATTTCGGCTCCATCTAAATATTTTTGCGTCTCGGTGTTTGATTCTTAGCAAGTGCATGCTGTCAGTGTGGCACAGAATCCAGATAATTAGATAACCTTGATTTTTCTCCAATCTCCAATAATAAAAACAAAAGGATAACCACCGGTCTACAGATATATTTGCGCCAAGATCACTCAACTGATGGCGCGAAACTTCTGGGCAGTGGGCACATCCGCACATGCTTTCAACATAACTCGTGCCGAGTATTTCAAAAAAAAAAAAAAAAGTATTTCAAAAAATAACTCGTGCCGAGACCATCCAGCGAGAAATTTGCTACGGAAAGCGAAACAAAATTTACCGTGAAAGGCCAAAGAGAATTTGCCACGTGTGATTTTCATTGTCGTTATCCTATATAGTTGTTTGATGGTGCTCAATGATTAACCCAAGTGGTCCGCCGGGTAGAGACAAAATAATGTCACGTGGCCACGTTGGAATCTGAATACTTTAATAGAAAAGGAGAAAATAAAAATAAAGTCGTGGTGCACATGATGCTCTCAGCCACCCACCTGCTCTTTGGCAACAAAGCACGTTTTTGTTCCTTGTCATTTTCATATTTCTACTAGTTGATGAATAAATGACGCTACGAGAGTTTTCAGTTTAAAATATCTTCTATTGTCAAATAATAAATATATAAATATCTCCTTTAATTAAGTGAATTTAGGAGCACAAGTTGTCTATAAATTATATCGAATTATAGTTTTCTTTTTTCCTTGGTCGTAAGAAGGAAAACATCAGCCGTTTATTAATTATATTTGTTAATACAGTGTTCGTGTGAGGTGTCTTCCGCACCTATAAATAATAATGACAGTTTTTCAAAAATATTAACAATAAGTGGAATAAGTACTTGTAAAATAAATTAAATAAAACAAATTCTACTATGGACTAAATTTTTTTTAACTAAACTTAACACTGTATTTTTTTTATTTAAAATTAAGAACGTGGGAGTTGAGTACGTAGTGGCTCCATCGTTATTCTAGAGGTAACGAGTTGAATTAATGTCGGGCGCGGCAGAGAGATAAACTCTATTTCACATAATGGATCATGCCTCTATAAATAGTCTTGATTAAAAAAAAAGAACAAAGAAAATCTCGATTTATGTTTGGTTTAAAATTTATGTCCACTATAAAATTATCTATTACAGAATAACACTACAAAACTATTAGGTAAGTACTATTATCCGGACAAAAACTAGTATTGTGTAATTCTTACCTAACTATAATAAAAGAAAAATGTTCAATAAAATATTAACTTTAATAATAAAAATGCTGGATAAATTTCAAAAAAAAAATGCTGGATCGTATCAAGACGTTGATGATATGATAAAAATAATTTTAAGGATGCTAAAATTGCTGAGAATATTATTATTATCATTATAAAAAATGTAATATAACATTGTAAATAGCAATATTGATGGTGATTGCATGATAAATAATAATTGTTTGTATCTTACCTCTAATCGACTATTCAAACCCTTCATCCAAATAACGAATTAGTCTCTTATTATTATTACAATCCCTTGGTTGAGGAATTATAGTAGCGAGGAGTAAGGAGGGAATATTATAATTAATATAGCTTCAATTTTTATGGAAAGTTAGGTTTTGGTTATACAACTCTAAGCAATGCAATACTTGATTTCGTACTGTAAGCGTACACATGCTTACCTTTACAGCATGTCAACGAGATGACTCGACGCAAATAGCAAACATCCGCATTGATTATATGTTGTAAAGTTGAAGGAAAATACTAAAAAAGACTACAGAAAAGTTGTTGGTTGGTTTAGGTTACGAGAGCCTTTCATTAAGTTCCAACATAACTTAATAATTGAATGACCTTTTAATTGCAAAAAACGACAAAACGAAAGAGATTACTTTCTTTCTTACAACTTACAACTGTCCTTTTAATTGAGCCCAAAAGCACCAGCAGTAAAAGTAAAAGCAAATTGCGGCATATGCATGCACAGAATCCGGGTTTAAAGAGGAAAAAGGGTTTTGTCCGTTTATACATATTAAAAGAAAAATAAAACGTGTGATTAATGATAATAATAAGTGATGAGGAAATGGTAGGCCGAAGTTGGGTTCTTCATCGTGGCCCCAATGTAATCTATAACCCCGTGAAATTTTAGTTGTCATGTCCCTGTCAAATTAGTGTCTTCCAGACAACAAATGTTGTACTATACACCTTACGAAATCGTAAAAGCTCCTTATCAAAAAAATAAATATATAAAATAAATCGTAAAAGCTTCATCACTGTGGTCGTGGAAAAAAAAGGTGTTCTATTACAAACAAATATTATGAGACATATTAATTTAAAGGGAGTGGCTAGTGTCAAACATATAGGACACGTACACTTTTACTATTTTTTTGGAATTTTTCAATATGCTCAATCTAAAAAGTTCTGAACCCTTCAATTTTGAAAATTCGAAAAAAATAGTTAGAAAATATGAAAAAATATAAAATTTGATTATCAAGGATATTTTAATATAGAGATCATATTGAGCTGTTTGGATCGATCGTTTGAAATTATCATGTGCGACGTTTGCATCGTGTTTGAATAGGTAGTAAATAGGTAGTTTATTTTTTTGTCTTCAACCGAGAGAAGAGTGGAACAGAGTAAATGGGTAGTAAAGGTTTGGATGTTTTTGTCACATTTTATTTATTTTTTTGTGTTTTGTTTTTTGTTATAAAATTTTTACTTAAAAAGTTTTTTCGTTATTAAATTGTTAGATATATTTATTTTTTAGTTACTGATATCTCATTTTTATATGTTTATTTTGACCATACTTAGCATCAAAATAGTACTCAAATCAATATAAATTGTCTCATAATTAACTGTGATTTTCAGGATATTGGTATTGTCGCCGCTTCTTTCTTATTTTGTAGAATTCTCGTGAAGATTGAAGACTAGACACGCAAGCAAGACGAATTGGAGCTTGGGTCACAGCCAGACGACTCATTCCTGGCCCTCACACGCATGACATGGACCAGAGGAAGCTTACAAAGCATCAAGGCAATTTGGATTTCACACGAAAGCCTAGACTCCAGCCCATAACCTCATATCAGACCTAAATTTCCGTCCGAAATTATGGAATTTCGATCCAAAATTTCAAGTATGGAGAGTTTTTTATGGTAACTCGAAAAGAAGGAAAAATTCTCTCCTGCCTTAGCCACCTCAGGAATTTTTCTTAGGATATATATGCGTTTTTCTTGACCAGAAAGGATCAATTATTCTCTCCACATAATTTTCATACCTTGCACGTGTGTTCTTGGCTCTTTTCACGAGAATTGAAGGGAAGAAGCGAGTTTGGACAAAGCGGTAGCACATCCAGATCATTCTCTATCGATTTCTGACCATATAAGAATGAGTAAAGCACGAGGGTTACTTGGTTATCTCTTTCATGCTTTTATTTCGATTTTCTATGGGTTTATTTGTTGTTTTATGCATTAAGATTATCTTTATTTGTAGTTTGAACATGTTAGGCTAAATTTTATGTGTCTTAACGTTAGGATGTAGTTTAATTTGGTATTTGCTATGGTTTGATGAGATACGATTTATGCTATGTGATGTTTATGTGTTGAGATGTTATTTTTATGCTTGATTATGTTTATGACTTGTTTGATTGTTTACTTAAGAATGAACTGCAGCGTTTTTAGGACAATAAACTAGGATAAGTTGTGAAATAAACTAAGTACTTGAGGTAAGCCAAATACTCGAAAGAGAGGTTAGCTAATCGACCGATAGGTGTAGTTTCTACGATCTGAAAGGACTTAGATGCCTCTGGAACATCAACACATATCCCTTAATCAACTAACTTCCGAAACGATAGTTTAGGACTAGTTGGTTTCGTAGTAAAAGTCAAGTTCCATACTAAATTCAACTGAAATTGCGACAGCTGAGGTTAGGATTTAGGTCTGATTGACAAGTAGCTTTCACACAGTCTAACCTAAAATTATCAAACCAAAACAAAGAATCTAGAACAATTTACGGCACGATAATCTATAAATGTCGGTCCAAAATTTATAGATTTCGGTCCGAAATTTCTGTCTGTTTCGTGCGAAAGTAAGAAACAACAGCGTTCTCGAGCCAAATTAAATGAACTCCAACCCATAGGACATTTTATTGCATCTATTTAAGTCCAGAAATATAAAAAATTCAACCCAAAAAAATTTTATAATTATTCCCTAAAAATTAATTATTATTTAATTGCTACTTTCAATTTCAATCCTTACAATTTTATTTGTCCATCTTTTAAGAAAACTTAAGTCCGGTAATCAGTTTTAATGTCCCTGTGGATCGACCCTTAGCTTTGCTCCAACGATTAGTAAGGGTAGAACGAAGGTTATAAATTTATTCGACCTAAATTTTAATTCCTTTATCAATTACAAATTTTTTTTAGTTATAAAATTTTTCATTATATTTAAAAATTTTTTATTTTAGTTTCAAATAAAATTTAATGCTACTCATTATAATTTTAAATTTGCATAATATTCTCTGTATTATTGTTTTAAATTTATTAACCACCTCATTATAGTTTTAAAATTATCATTTTGTATTATATTGGATAATTTCAATGACTTTAAACACATGAGACATAATTTTAATTGCTTGGAACACATAAGCTAACGCAAGAACTCATCTGATTGAAATAAACGAAATTTAATTCAAAAAACAAACCATACAACAATTTATTCATACAGTAAATTTCAATGTACTAATTTTTTTTTATCCAAATTTCAATGTACTAATTTCAATGTACTCAATTACTTACTAAATTTTACAATACAGTAATTTATCCATCCTAATTTTTTTTCAAAAAATTATTTTCCTATGTATTAATTTTTCAGTTAATTCTTTTTCCAAAACATGAATTTTACTAACAGTAATTTATCCATAATAACTTTTTTTTTACAGACAATATTTTTCCTATGCATTAATTTCTTTCATTAATGCATTAATCTCCAATCAACAATTTCTGTTAAGAAAACACAAATCTTTGCATGTGAAATGGAGTCATTGTTATAAAATGAAAAAATGTTAATGTAAAATAGTGTATCGTATAAGAATTTAATTTTATTCGACCTATATTGGAAAATAGTATATTCGCGTAATTTTAATGTCTGAAATAGTGTATCCTATATTGGAAATGATTGATGAAATAGTGTATCCTCGCATGAATAATTTCCATTAAATAGATCACCATATTCGATCTATATTGGGATGAATGAAATAGATCCCTGTATTTTTTTTCCATAATTCAACATTATTTTGTTCATATTTTTTCCGCAATTTCTATTAACAATTTTCCAATCAACAATTCCTATAAATAACATTTTCACGTACCATTTTTCAGCAATAATTTTCATTAAATAATTTTAAAAACAAAAAAAAATTTACTAACATTTCTCATGCACAATTTACATTAAAAGAGATGTATCCTATTTACATTAAAATTTTTTTCTTTTCTCGACTGAAGACAAAAAAAAAAAAGACAATGCATTTACAACCCATTTACTGCATGTCCATCTACCCTATTTAGGGGGCGTTTGTTTGTGTAGTAAGGAGTTGTATAACTTAAGGATGCCTAAGTGTTTATGTAGTGTTATGTAATAGATGTTTGGTTGTGTAGTAAGGATGACTAACTTAATGCATGCATATATTCATGTCAAAAGACTAAAATGCCCTTAAATTTGAATTAGTATTATGTATTATATGTTGTGACCTAATTATTGTTAATTATTAATTATTATAAGAATTAATTATTAATGATGAGAATAAATCATTTTTACTATTATGAAATATTAATAATTTACTTTTAATTAAATATTATAAATATTATTATTTATTTTATAATAAAAATTATTATTGGTTGATTATCTTCAATTAATTATTATTTTTAAATCATTATTATTAATAATTAATATTACTTGTTAAATATTATTAATTATAATAATTAATTAATCTTTGTTATTCATTATGATTTTTTAATAATTATTGTTACTTATTAAGTATTATTATTTATTAATTAATATTAATTAATTTTAATTTTTAATTATTATAAAAATTAATTATTAATGATAATAAGAAATCATTTTATTATTATGAAATATTTTTAATTGAATATTATAAATATTATTAATTATTTAATAATAAATCAATATTATTTATTAATTATTATTATTACTTGTTATATATTATTATTTATTAATTATAATAATTAATATTTATTACTAATTATGACTTTTAATAGTTATTTATACTTATTAAATATTATTATTTATTAATTATTATAGATTATTAAATATTATTATTAATTATTTCTAAAGGGTATTGTTGGCGAAAAAAATTAAAGGGGACCGGTGCATAACTTATGCAACCTATTTAGGTTGCATAACTTATGTACCCTTAAGGCATCTTATGTAAGAGGTGTTTGGTGACTTAAGGATACATAACTTAAGTTACGCACCCTTTAAGTCACAAACAAACACCCCCTTAGTATTTACTACCTTCTTTACTCGGCACAAATAACAAAAAAAAAAGAGATGTCAGCCGAAAAAAAGGAAAAACACTTTAACGGCAATAGCATTGCCACTATAGTCCCCTATAGCGGCAATAGCATTACCGCTATAAGGCTAGACTATAGCGGTAACGATATCGACGCTATAACTGTGTTTTTTTTTTAAATTTCAAAGCCCATTCTAAGTGCCAGAAGAACATAAGTTCGGCGGGAATTCCACCACTTTCCAATCACTATGATTAGACGAGAGAAAGGCATTGTTTCAAAAGAAAGGTAGAGCTCATCCAGATTTTGTCTATCTGAACTTTCTTCTCTGTCTTGCTCGTGGAATATCGTAACTATTGATCATCCCGAGTTTCAAATGGCAAAGAAAGCGTTTCAACCAAATAAAGTGGACAAGAAGGTAGTGGATTCGGCTCCCTTGGTACTCTTTTGTGGCATAAGCTCTGTATATAAGTTCATTATTAGTGGGCAATCTTTCGCAACACTTAAAGATGCTGAGTAAGGGAACTACTTGACTGACCTTACTCCCTCAGCAGCTCAAAATATTCGATGGAATGAGTATGGGATGAGTGACGAGGCTTTTTTTTTTTGTTTATCAAAAAGAGCCACTAGGCTGCTAAATGCAATATTTCGATCAGTGGAAGATAACTCAATTCTGAGGCAGGAGTTGTCCTTTTTAAAATTGTCCGGAGTATTTTTGTCATTGATAAAAATTTTCCTTCACCGATGCAACAATATCATTGAGGTTGAACAGATACATTATATCGATAGCATATTGGTTGGCGGTCGTAGTTACTAATCAAATGGAAATTAAATAAAAGATAAATATGTTGTATTTTCTATTTAATAAAATTTTAAAAATTAATTAATCATTCAGCCATCGATTCAAAGCATCAACGTGTCAACTCTATTAATTAGTACTTGATCATATTTAAATAATTCTCCAAATTCGTTAGAATTGAATCTGATATACGCTACATCTAAATTATAAAAACAACACGGACGATTTTACAGTTCGTTTGCCAAAATATCGCTTACGGCTACGGGTAGAATCAACAATATTTTTGTTTAATAATTCTTCATCCCGTTGGAAAATCAACGGGGTCGTTTGGATGTTATAGGTATTTGGGGAAATTGTAATTCTAGGCATAAATTTATTGGGAAGTGTGTATTTTTGTAAGAGTTTAGATTGTTTATAATAAATTTGACATATGAAATTTCGAAAATTTACAATTCCCTTTTATTCCAACCTCATCCAATCGCCCCAACAATATATACTGGAATACCCTCGATTTTATCACATTTCACTGGACCACAACACGTGACAGCACAACAGAAAAAAAAACAAAACGAAGTTGCGAGAGGAGCAGATCCTGTACTTCACCACTCACCAGTTACCAAAATGAGCTATTGCTGCATTACCACGCTATCAGAGCATCCAATAAAATCATTGCAGATTCGCTAAAATGTACAGAGCATCCAATCTAAGGCCACCATGAACTTATCACTTATCAGCTCAAATGCATCAAAAGTTCTTCGAGATTTTTATCCAAAAATATATATGTTATTCGAAATTTCTCGAGAAAAATAGCATACATATATATAATTTAAATTTTACAATTATTTAATAAACGAGAAAAATTGCCTTACAACACTGACGCCAGCAAGTAAGAATCATCTGATTAAAAACATAGTTTTAAACAAGAGCTTTACAAAAAAAATAAAATATTGAAAAATCATCACTAGAAAAAACTCTTCTTATCTAAATATACATTGGCAATCGCCAACCTTCAGAAAGGAAATATATTTATTGTTGATACTAATTTTGTAAAGATACGACATTTTCGATAGTAATTTTGTGGAGTCTTACTGAAGGCTATTATATTGTCTCAATATATTGTCGTTGATGATTTATTGGATAAGGAAAGGGAGATCTCGAACTATGAATTTCGACAAATAAGCTCACGATTTTTTTTTTCTGATCAGCCAGATAGTGACTACCTGGAATGCTCTCGATTTTTCACAATGATACATGCACATTTAAACTTACTAAATCGCGTCAATTGCCTTCGAACAACATATTTATCGTTACACGCTCAATATTGAATAGAAACAAACTAAGGCATTTATTACCTTTCAATATTCTCTTAAAGTTTTAAATTTAATTGGAAAGCATTTATTTTGATTCCCGAAAGTATTTCGATGGAAGTGGGCACTTATTCTGGCTAAATGAACGAACGTGGAATCTAAAGAATTTGATTAATTGACTTAGAAATTTTATATACATACTTTATAATTGATGGTCTATACATATATATAGTTAATATTGAGTAATGCTTAGTTCAATATTTCAACAGTGTCTATGTAAAGCACGATCGAATCTCAGTTATCGAGATTACAACGACCAATCCAAATCATATTTTTCCATAACAAATTGTGCTCGAAAACTTAATATTATACTTTTAAATATTTTTACTAGTTTTTATAATTTTGAAAAATTGTAAATCTAATTAGTTATGTATCTTTCAAAAAAAAATTTGAAAAAATAGTTAAATTTTATTTTAAATGAAAAAGTTGGTTTTCAAGGGATTTCAATATGGAGACAACGTTAAACAATTCAGATCGACCCTTTCAAAAATTCAATAATGACGTCGAACATATTTTACGCTAGCATTATTAATTGTTAAGTATATGTTAATTTTATTAAAAAAAATGAGTGTTTTGACACAAACGAGTGTTTATTCCGTTTAAAAGTAAGTACGTGAAGGAAGTTCGATAGAAAATTTCGATGAGCACATTTGAGGAGGTGAGACCTTTGTATCGTGTTATTTATTTATATTTTTTCACAACAGATCATTTTGTGATTTTTTTTAAGGACCACGTCATGATGGGGCTCCATCAATTTCGTGCGTATCATCTCCGCTAAGTTCCAACTAACGCAACAATTTCATAAAAAGCTTCAAACAATTTTTTATTCACAAAGCTACCTCATGTTACATGCTTCCTAGCAAATGTTCCTTTGGGTTTGATAAACGGTTAATTAATAGAGAAAGTTTAATATGCACCATAGTGTATAGGACATTCCGTGTACGACGAACTTTTTTGAAAATATTTTTATAAATTGACAAATCTAATTTAACCAATCTAATCTACATATTAAAATCTCATACCAAACCAAAATTTACAATTTTTTAGATTTTATTACTATTTTTTTCGAATTTTTTAAAACCTGTCATTTTTTTAATGTTGTACTATTTACAATTTTCCGAAAATGGCATGTTTTAAAAAATTCGAAAAAAATAATAATAAAATCTCAATAATTGTAAAATTTGGTTTTCTATGAGATTTCAATATATAGATTAGATTGGTTAAATTAGATTTGTCAATTTACAAAAATACTCTCGAAAAAATCCGCGGTGCACGGAATGCTCTATGCACTATAGTACATGTTAAACTTTCTCTAATTAATAAGGAAATAGATTCAAGCAAGTACTGAAGTAGTAATGTAGTATAATACGCCCATAGGCCAGCAACTATTATAAACGTATAATATACAAAATCTGCTATAAGACCATAGAAAATTGCATTCTAATTTTTTAATTATATTCAAATACCATTTTTCCGTAATCGTCATTTGTGATACAAACGATAATCCTCGCACGAAAAAAAAAAAAGAAGAAGAATAAGACACAGAAAATCGAGTACAGAATATCAATATTTTTTTCTTTTTTTTGAAAAGTTCCACATTTTAATTGGTGTTGATGGGGGCAGCTTTCACAGTCTAGCACGTGAAGAAACGTGTTGTCAAAGGAGGCGGCTACAAATACGGGCTTAAAATTAACAAAAAAAAAAATTAAAGAAAAAAACTGGCTACGAATATGATACGAACACATCCAAGTTTAATTATCTGCTACTATTGTTTTGTGGTACTTGGTGTGGTCTATATTTTGAACTATTACAAGACCCGCTACATTGGTATTTATTAAGAATTTCCCACAACAATGTACGAACTTCCCTCCTGTGATGTTATTAAAAGGCGGCTGCTTTCTTATGGCACCATTAAAAAAATGGCGGCTGCTACTACTAATCAGAAAAAAAAAATTTAATATGTATATCTGGCCAGTTGGCACAATGATTTGTTTTTATTGAAGGATCCAAAGATCAAAATTCTAGTTTATAACATGAGCTAAATTTAATTAGAAGATAATGATTCATTTATTTATAATGTAAATTTATAACTTATTTATTTACATATAATATAAATATATTAAAATATTATTATTTTTAGAGAACAAATACAAAGGTTTATATATTTTTCCATATGATTTGGATACAGTTTCGTGAAATTCATACATTTTTTTAAAAACTCGGTATCAAGTGAATTGTTTGCAAATATCTATCTAACTCGTCCTTTCATTACAAAATATTCTGAACTCAGTCATACAAACGTAATTTAGAAATTTTGTCATTTTCCTTCGATTTGGGGAGTTGTTTCAAAAAGAATCCTTATCTATTATGTGGTGTCGTTGAAGCCTTAATTTAGTTTATTTAAATTTTTACTCACAAATCTACACAACAAAAAATTGATGATAATTCAGGACAAGCTCTTGATCTAATAATAAAGTGCAACTCACTTTTACTAAATTTTGCAGGTTCAAAATACAGTTGTGGATCCTTTATGATATTTAATTTCGAAATAAATTGGAAGACTTTATCCTGTATTATCTTCAAGAAAAAAAAATGATGATAATTATCTAAGTTAAAAATTAATAAAAAGTTCATTTACCTTGCGTTGTACTTTTCTTCCCGTATGTATCTCATTTGAAAATGAACTATAAATCGATGGAAGACCATAACTGTATGCAGTATGCTTGAGTAACTCGTGCCATTTATTTACATTTCAAATGAGATATATGCTAACCAAAAGTTGAAATAACGGGTTTATAATGGACAATCTGAAGGTTAAAACTTTTTAAGCAAACAATGCCGTCATTCTTATTCGTACTTTTGAGAATCTTTCAACCTATAATATTATATTCATGTTTTCGCTTAAAAGACGCACAAAAAGTTAGGAAAATTCGTTGGCATTTCGCTTGTTCGGCGTCATTTCGCATGAGATTTATCCGGTTAGAGAGGAAAGTCGCTTGACTGATTAGCAATTATTTCCGAACGTGCACCATTCGTGATGATCTGTGCTTTGAAAACTTTTGAATTCAAATCAATTTGCAATTATTTAAAGTGATCCAATTGAGCTAATCTATATTTAACAAACAGATGTGTCTTATAATGCGCGTGATTTGGCTCGGACATCTAAATCAACAGTAATGATTCATGTGCATATTAAATATATAAGTTAAAATTTAATAGAGATGGTTTAACAATTCTTTATTTCCACTAGATGTGTTATAATCAAATAAAGAGGCAATATTAAAAAATGAATGTTGGAGCAGTACTTTTTGTATTTTAACCCAACGGAAAAAAATCATTTTTCTCCTTTCGTTAACCAAACCTGTTTGAATAATGTCTCAATAAAAATTCTAACATCATTCTTGAATGCAATCTTTTAAGCTATTTTGAAGACAAAACTTTGACCAAGCATTGTGTATGTATAATTCCGTCTTGGGGACCTTTCTCTGGAGCCGTTTGGATCGCTTAGGAATTTGGAAAATTTGAAAATCTTTTTATTCTTAAACATAAATTTATTGAAAAGTGTGTAATTTTGTTAAGAATTTGAATTATTTATAATAAATTTATGCCTAAAAAAAATAATTCTCCTATTCAGCATCCAAACAGACCCTCTGGTTATCCAAACCGAAATAAACGTCTTCGTAATTGCGGAAATTTCCCGAATTTCAAACACTGACAACTATGTCAGAAAATTGACCAAGAGTCCGATTAAATGAAATGGAGAAAAACCTTTCCCCTACAACTGGAGTGGAGCAACACAGTCGGTCCAGTCCATGGCAAGATTTCGGCACACCTGCCAAAGCTCACCGGGCGTTAAATATTCGATGGATTCGATTTCGATATGCCATTTTAAAAAATAAATAAATAATTCAAGATGTGACAATTACGATCCTTAAAAAAAAAATTTCTAATATTTTCATTTGCAAAAAAAAAAATCGCAAACTTAGAGTTCAGACAAGTAAGCGGGCAGGATTATGTTGAACCATTCGGCCCGCGAAAAATTTATTTATTTTTATATTTATTTATTTGAATTTTTTTACCGAAAGTACGAAGTCCGACCGAATAGAAGTGGATGATGTTTCGAGTTTTGTTGATTAAAATGGTTCAATTTTTTGTGTAAATTATGAAAAAAAGTTATTCGTAATCTTTTTTCAATCTCTAATTATAAAGTTGAGTAGATAAACGTAAATTTCTTGTTTTTCTATCCGTTTTGGTTGAACAAAAGACTAAATCAATTGTATCTGAATACCTTCTATCGTATAAAGTTTTGAATATCGACTAGGGACGGTATTATTGTTATTTTTTTATTAATAAAATTTTTGAATCAAACTATTTATTTAGATAGATATAGATCTCTTTCTAGCATGATCTGTCTATTGAAAAAAAAAAAACTTGTTAGGAATCCCACGTTCATTTAAGTTGCACGAGTTCTTTATATTATTTTTAACACCCTTTCGAAATTTTACTTCCATTTTAAAGAAAAAATAATCGGGGCTCCCTAAGCTGGAAATAGAAAAGGAAAAACATAACCCAAGAAACCCACTGGTCAATATCACCAGGGAGCTGAAACCAATTTTGAGTGGTTGCTTTGCCGTCATGCAATGATCAGTGCACGCCTCAAATTTCAGATTATTAAATGAGACGATGGAAAGCTATAAACTAAAGATAAAACTGTGATCTTTGAATTTTATAAAATATACACTTCTAATTATCCTTCTCACTCTGCAAGATCATCATTGTAGATTGATATTTTAATTTAAACATAATGATGCGCGTGCGAAAAAAAAACTTTGCGTGTATTTTGTATATTATTACGGATTAGCAACGGAAAATACGTTGAATGAAAATAAAATAGATTAGAAACTTTTCGATTCCACCTGTTTTATAATTTTAACGTGCGATTAATAAATTAAAAAAACTGTTAGATTGCATATTTAAATCGAATATTCTAAATCATGTAATGTTTTCTGTATTATTCCATACGACCTCTCTAGAATCAAGCTCTGCAAATAAAATTAAAATTCAAAATCTTTAACTATGCTCTATATCACATCCTCCGCCTGGATACTTTTTTGACCCGAAAAGTAAAAAAAAATACAACTATTTAGACAAATGCGTTATATTAGGCCCTGATCAAAATGATTTTTTACGTAAAATTTCATTTCATTTGAATTGATTTCATAAGATTTCGTTAGATCAAATTATATAAAAATTTCAACCAAATGACATCAAATGTCTTCATTTTGATCGAGGTCATTTCATTTGAATTGATTTCATAAGATTTCGTTATATCAAATTATATAAAAATTTCAACCAAATGACATCACATGTCTTCATTTTGATCGAGATCATTTCATTTGAATTGATTTCATAAGATTTCGTTAGATCAAATTATATAAAAATTTCAACCAAATGACATCAAATGTCTTCATTTTGATCGAGAATTTTCCAACGAAATAAAATCTCATGTTAAAAAAAAATGGAATTTTGATCAGGGCCTTTGATTTTGAGAGGATGGTTTTAACTAACGAGTTGTAAACGTTGACACACTACAACTCATCTTTCTATAATTTAAAACTCAAATATTAAATCTAACTCTTTGATTTTGCTCATTTTCAAGAAAGATGTGTCAAAGTGATCTTTTTATTTCATCGAAGTTCATTTTCATACTTTATTAACTGATCGGTGCTGAGGGTACTGGTCAAATTAATTCCTTAAAAACCGATACTAATTCGTTTGCAGTATAGTTTAAGGGTCGAATCACGGGGACGGACTATTCCTTTTCTAAATTCAAGCAATTTGTATTAAATTAAATTCTTTTGATTAAATAGATAATTTTAAATTTTCAAAAGATCTAAACAGAAAGGCGAATTGAAAAAACTTGGAATTTAAAATTCTATTTCCCTAGAAAAACTTAGCTAATTGAAAGTTTAAACAATTAACAAATGATTAGGGGTTCAGGTTGTCTAACTTTTCCTGTCTGTCGAGGTTGGGACGGACCGTTCCATCTCTGGAACGGGCCGTCCTAACCCTGTCAGATGGTTGGAACTGTCCGTTCTAGGCCAAGACGCCCCCTCTCGGGCGGTCCGTCCTGACCTTGGAACGGGCCGTTCCAATCATCTGATGTTTGTTTTGTCATCCTACTTAGTTATTTGCTGAGTGTTTTTACGTGGAATAGATCAAACCTAACCTACAGACTTGCGCTCTAACTCTCGTTCAGGTCAAGTTGTGGGGTTCTGTTTGATGATTCCTAAAAACTCCTAAATTTCAACTCTCGTTTCTTGGTTTAGGTGTTTCTAATTGATTTCTGGGTCTAGGTAAACTCTCAACCTCTCGGTTTGTTGGGTAAAACTTCTAATTACTTGAAGTTTGGTTAAATCCTTTCGGATATCGCCTACCTAATTGATCTAAGTGTTTGCTTGTTATTGCAGATTGATTTTACTTTGACAATTAAACTAGGCCTTTGTTTAACTCAATAATCAGATTCAAACAGTAACAAGTTGCAACAAAAAGATAGAATAAAATTGCAGAAATCATAAACGCAACTTAACTTAGCAAATAAACAAGTATTCAAATAAAACAAACAACTAAAAGAAAAGTTATCGAACCATAGCCCCTAAACTAAACTACTCCATGCAAGAAAAAGCAGGTTTCATCATACAAAAACACGAAGAAAAAGGAAAAACCAAGTTACAACAAGATGTGCTCGGAAATCGTCCAACTCCTAAGCTCTGTCCTGTCTGGGGCGGCCCGTCCTGGTCCTGGGGCGGTGCGTCTCAGGCTGGTGGATTGCCGTCTCGACAGGGTGGTTGCCTTGCTCCTTTCTGGCTCTCCAAACTTAGCGAATCTCGACCCTCTCGACTTGGAGCCAGGACAGAGCTTATATAGGCTTCTTGGGAAGTTCCAAAACGTGACATTGTGGCTCAGAAAGGCGGTGGAAACTGAAGAAACCGCCTCACCAAATCAGGCGTTCTATTTTTGGCAATCTCGAAATAGCTCTCTGGCCTGGTTGTGGACTGGGACGGCCTGGTCTGAACATGGGGCGGCCCGTCCCAGCATGGGCTGAATGCGTCGTCTGGATTTCCCCTGCCTATGTCTGCACTGAGGTGGGACGACCCGTCCTATGATTGGGGCGGCCCGTTCCAGCTTGCTGGATCTGTGCAACTTAGTCGATTTTCTCCTTTTTTCGCGCCAAAGTGTGATGAACCTGTATAAAAAACTTGCCGGGCTACGGCTGAACTTTCCTACATCTAACATTAGCACAATTCAAAGGAAAATGAATAAAAACACAAGTAATTTGAACGAAATTTGGGGCTTATTCTGGCTGAAAATCAAGTACGGAAGAATTATTGACTTCTAGGACATAACTAAGTCATTAAATTATTGACTTCTAGGACATAACTAAGTCATACATAAACTAATAATTAAGTCATTAAATTATTGACTTCTAGGACATAACTCTAACAATCTCCCACTTGGCCTAGAGTCAATCAATAGTGACTTCTAGCCAACGAAGAATTGAGAACAATGTCATATATCTACATATATACATGTTTCGGACCTCAAAATAAATAATACGCTTAAAGCTAGTTACTCATACGTCCACCACGTATGGATGCATAACTGCATCTCGTATACTGCTCAAGGTAGAGGTCATGCTAGAGTGTTCGCTGTGTTCGCGAACCTATCCAAAAATTGTTCGACTATATATATACATATATACTCCTATATATATTCTTGATCACCATCATATGATATCAAGTGATATCGTTATAGATCATATTTGAATCTCCAATGTAACATTGAGCTCTTTAGGAGTATGTTGTGGTTCGAGATGCTTAGAACCATAATAACTCAACTAAAAAATCGATCCGAAATAAACTTCTTTTATTGCTTCACAAGTTGCTATGTATTTTGTTTTGGTGACGGAAACGGTTGTAATATTCCATTTAGAACACTTTCTAAACTTACAACACCACCTTTAAGCAAAATATGTAGCTAAATTGTGATTATATCAATCTTTTGAAAAACTTTTATTAGTGTAACAACTTACACGAGATTTCTTTCATCTTAAGAGATGAAACATTATATCGCTCTTTCTCATAATGTACTCGAGGATATCCTTGATTATCGTCCAAATGTGTCTCTCTTGTATACATTTGACAACTGTTTGTCATATCCTTTGGATACTACACATTGGGGCATATGCATAAATATGGCGTACGAAATGAAACTCATAATGAAAGAATGCTTGAACTATTTCATGCACTTTCTCGAATTGAGTTGCAATAGACCGAGTTAAAACACTCAAGTCATGCCATGTGACGTACAGTTAGACATCCTTTCTTGGAGTGTAACTTTCGTGTTTCTAGAACACTTCGTCAATATATGCATATTTGCTCAAACCTGACATCCATCATAATCTATCTTTATAGATTTTGTTTCCTAGGATTAGGTGATTTTGCCCAAGTTCTCATTTGAGAAAGCATTCTCTAAAGAGATCTCGACAATATTCATTTTCTTAATGTTATTCCCAATTTAATGAATTGTTATCTTGAACAATACAAGTAATACAATTATGCTTCCACTGAATATCTTGTATATACAAGATACTTTTGACGAAGTTCAACTCCTTGACTTCATTGTCAAAACTTTTATTCCAATCTCCACAACACTTGCTTTAATCCATTAATGGATCCTTGAAGCATGCGTATGTTTTTAGCAATACATAAACCTCGATTTGTGTCAAATGTACAACATCTTCCTTTATTCATACGAAGAAGGCGGTTTTATGTGTTTTTCCATATATCGACATATATGAAATATAATTATTGCTAGAATGATCTTTATTGACTTATACATAGCCACAAGCAAGAAGTTGTGCTTTGTACGTAGTCAACTAGCCATCGACTTAGACATAGCTACAAGCGAGAAGCCGCGCTTTGTACATAGTCGATTTGTTATCCATGTCGATCTTTCCTTTTGAAGATCTAAACGTTCTTGACGGATTGCTCCTTCATGAACATCAACCAAGGTCTATACCTTGTTGTTATACATAGATTTTATTTAAAGATCATATGAATTCAAACCATATATGTGGAATCGGATCGTTCCATCGTTTCCTTGTTTATCAACGGATTCTCATATGCTAAGTTTGAGAATGTCGTGAAGCCAATGCACCAAATGGCTTAGGCAATCAACTCTCGTTGATCTTTTGTAGGATTGGTACTTGAGGTTCATGAACTACTTCCACAATGAATTGTCGAACGAGTTCTTGACTCCTCATATATTCCATGAGTTTCTCGAATCATCATCAACTCGTGAGATGGTTGAGTCCTCATTGGAAGGAGCGTACTATTAAACTTCTTTCAAAACAACTTGTGAATGAAGTTTCGCTCAACTCCCACTAAGTACCATGTATGGAGTGACAAGTTTCCCATAAGAGTACTTCTTGTAGTGACGCATAAACTATTTTAATGCTCACTTTACTCCCACTACTTCTTCTTGAGAATTTCAATTCATCAAGACTACATTATGATTAGCAACAACTACTTTGTTCTTATCATATTCGTAGAAGTAGTGCCTTTTAATATAAAGCATCCTACAAATTCACAATGTCTTATTTGGTTTAAGCTTACAAGTCATCAATACTTAAAATAAGCTTCTCAACACCAAATCTCGAGAAGTATTATACTTAGAGATCAAAATCTCGTAAGATATCTTCTTCAATAGACTTTAATGGAACACCATTCAGTGTAAACAATATTGTCCTCAAACATAATTCCCTAATACGAGTCGAATAAGTCAATTTGATTTATTATCGATCGAACTATACAAAATATTGTTCGATACCTCCACTCTTGGATATATTATTCCTCATGGAGCGAGTTGTGAAACTACTTTCATACTCTTTAGGCAATATTTCAAATCATTTAACTATTTATTTACCACGATTAATTGTAAGACTTTCATTTTTCTTGAACGGTCTTTTAAACTTCACTCTTGAACTCCTTTGAACTAGTCAAAAGGTTCATACTTATACCTTATCAAATAGATATGTTAATATCTACAATGATCGTTGGTTAAGTAGTAAAGTATCAACAACCTTTCATTGCACAAGTACTTATTGGTCTTTATACATCGATATGTATAAGTCCTAATCAAGCCACTTGTCCTTAAACCTTTGTAGGTTAAAGGCGCTTTTGTCATTTAACAAACGTGATTCGTATATCAATTGATTTGAAATCAAATTGAATTACGAGCTCTACGTTACGGAGACTCTCGTAATGCAATTCTCGTTTATGTATATGACTAAGCGATTATATATAACATGAAAGTCAAATACTTTATGTCAAGTCTTACGCATCCTATTTGTCATTCATAACTTGTTTATCTATTTCAAGCAAATTCGATCAAGATGCATGAAATCATATAAACAAATTCATAATAAAAGAACTTGTCTTTTACTAAACATAGTCATCCATCATCAAATATGAAATGGAGACGTTTTGAGAGGTTAGGATTAAGGTATACAACCTTCAATTCCTAAACAAACTCTTAATAAAGATAACTCTACGTATTCAATGGTAATGACTTAAACGAATAAGTCATCTCTTATACGGAGTTTACTTTACATCTCTCGAACATTCTCTTATTCTTCATTGCCAACACATTTCGTTAAATGCGAGCATATGAACTAGTATCAAGTTACTAGTGTAAATTAGAGATAGTGAGATATTTGAACGACAAATACACTTTAGGATTAGAATATTTCTAATCGTCATAATCATGGCATTTCGGACAACCTTTCAAATGCCTCCCATAAACGGCAAATGAAACATCTCATGTGACACATGGTCATCAATGAGAGTCTCGAATTTTCAACTCATACATTGGTGAAGTATTTCTTGAATACTTAACCAATCACCTTTTTGCATTAACAAGCGTGCGAAAAAGGTAACATTATATCCTTCATGATTCCAAAGAGATCGTATGACAATATCAACAATCCTTGATATCGGAGATTAATATCTCTAGTCATCAATTAGCTACTTAAATCTTTCGATTTGTAAGCCAATGAAACATTCATATAACTTCTTTTAAAAGAAGAATCTCTTGGTCAACTCATATTCTTTATACTCAATCATAGATGATGGAGTTAATATCTACTTTCTCTAAGAACACTTTCTTGAGTAAGTGGATGAGAACATACGAGTTAATTTTAGTCCATATAAATTCGCTAATTCAAAGGTCTAGAAATTTCAAATGAGGATATTAAGCATACGCTTCATTGAATAACTTTTCGCCAAAAATCAATCAATCATCGCGTTGCTACGTTCGGGTAGTTTGAGGAAAGTTTTGGGAATTGACATACTCAAATTTCTCTTCACTAAGATTTGGCGGGTTGTTTTGGTACTTTGAACCGTAAGGGGGCCCATTGTGTAGGTAGTTCACTTGGGCCCCTCCGTTACCAATTTTGGCAAGAGGACAATTGATAGATGTATGTCCTTCCTCGCCGCATGCTCCGCATTGGTTTGAATGGAGATGTGTCCCTCGAGCCGATTGGTAAGCGGCAAGTTCAGCTTCTAGTTCCTCTATCCTCGCCTCTTTAGTTGAAATTTTGTGCACTTGTTGCCTCGAATTACTTGAGTGGCGGGGAATGAGTAGAGGGTACCATGTGTAGTTTCTTGCACAATAATCAAGCAAATCTCGCCCTCGTGCCGTATCAAGTCTTTTGAATGCCCCACCTGAAAGAGAATCAAGATTGATTTTAATATTGTCATAAAGTCCAGTGTAGAATGATTTAAGGAGCATCCATTCTTGAATCCCATGATGTGGACAAGAATTTTCTAAATCCCTAAATCGTTCCCATGCATCCCTCATTGATTCATTTTGATTTTGGGCAAAATTATTTAGTTCAGCTCTAATTTTATCCGCTCTATCCGAAGGAAAATACCTATCCAAGAAGGTTTGTGCCATTTCATCCCAAGACCTAATTGACCCTTTTTTCAATGTTTTATACCATTTTTGTGCTCGGTCCTTAAGGGTGAAGTGAAATAACAATAGCCTAATTGCTTGTTGAGGAACACCATTAAACTTAATTAATCTAGTGCAATCAATAAAAGTTTGTAAGTGAGCATGGGGATCCTCATCGTCGTTCCCATAGAACGGATTTTGTTGCACAAGCACGACGTGGTTGGGGGCGATTTGCATGTTGTTAGCGGCGATGCCTGGAATCACCACCGGTCCGCCCACGTTTCTTGCGCTGGGAACTCCAAACTCCATGAGAGTCCTTTCATGATCTTCCTCATCTTCGTCGTCGGAGTTATGGATGCTTCCCTCATCTTCTTGAGTCCATCGTCGACGCTCATTGTCAAAATCTCTCCTTTGACCCGTTAGGAGGGTCCGATCGGCTGTCAGTCGAGCCTCTCTTTGCTCAAGTTGGAGACGGAGGTTCTCCAATTCTTGTGTGCGCAGGGCAATGGCCTCCGGCGTGAGTTGCTCGGCCATCGTTTGGTTCTCTCTCTCTTGCTCGAGGCTCTGTTCGGTTCGAATTGGTTCTGTTCGGTCCGAACAGAGAGTGGGTTGTGGGGCTGGTGGTTGTTCCGGATCCTCTGTCAAGTGTCGGAAGAAGTAGTTTCGAATTTTTGGAGGTGGAGACTTCTTCCTACGTGTCTTGCCTGCCAGTCCTGCAATAAAGAGAGAGAGAAGTAGGTAAAAAGAAAAAAATAAAAATCTAGTCTCCAAATACTCAAACAAGTATCCAATATCGACACCGTCCCCGGCAACGGCGCCAATTTGATGAAGGCTTTAAACCTAGGAATCAAATAAATTTATAAACCTAGACCTAACCTCACTAGTCGTCAAAGTTAAGCTTAGGGTCGAACCCACAGGACGGATTAACGATTACTGGACTTGTTCTTTTTATGAAGCTAGACAATAAAATAAGATTGAGAGTGTTGTGAAACAAAAGACTAAATAAAAGATGCAAATAAGTAAGATTTTTGGTTGTTTGTAGTTCTAATTCAATAAGGTAAACTAAAGCAGGTAGATTTTGGAGTTTTTCAAGTATAATAAGGCGTCTTAGGGGTCAGGATTCACTTAGGTTTAGTCCTCGATTTGCTGGATCGCTCGCTGTCGCGTTAAATAACAACAAATCTAAGCATAGGCCGTCAGTTCGGTCCGAACACGACTTGTTCGGTCCGAACAGAGGCTGGTATGTTGAGTTATGACCATACAACTTGAGTTTTAACTTTATGAAGGGCTCAGATCGGCTATAGCTACATTACCTAATCCTCAACTGTCGTCTTTTGGACTAGAAATTAGTACAGGTCTCTACTTTGCCCACATAGACCAATTAAACCTAAACTTTCGTGTCGGTATTTTAATTAACCTATGTCTTATTTATTTGTTTTCTTAGGGATATCTAAGTTGCCTTTCAGCCAACTTAGAAACTACACCTTTCAGTGCTAGCTAATCTCCTCTTTCGAATCTTCGACTTATCCCAAGTACTTAATTTAATCCTAATTGTTTAACCTAACCTTGTAACTTAACTAAACAGGCCTTTATTTAGAAGTAAATCAGGTCAAAACAAGGGAATTAAACAAGCAATTAAAATACTACTCAATAAATAGATCATAAAGCAAAACATCAAGTCATATCAAGTCATAACATCAAACTAAACCTAAACTACATCCATACCCTAAGACAACATATATTTAGCCTAACATAGTACTAAAACAAACAATAAATAGAGTAGAAATCACAAGATACAAGCCCATGGAAATTAGAGATAAAGACATAGGAAGAATAAACCAAGTTGTCTTTCTATGCTCGATCTTCAATTATCAAAGGCAGTGGGGTGTTGCAACGCGTGTCTCCAACCTTCTCCTTGCTGCCGTCGCCTCAAGAATATGGTTGCATCAATGAAATCAATGGTGGAATCACCTAAGGAAGGTGGAATTGTGTTATGGAGGGTAGAATGCCTTTCCTTCAGGCCTTCGGGCGAATATATAGTGGTCTTCTGGTTTGGAAAGGAGGCTGGGGCGCTATGGCAAGAAGACATACCAAAATATCGAGTTTCCATGCGTGAAAACCCTTCCAAATATGCCATGGCGGCTCTCGGTTCGGTCTGGACAAGTTCTGTTCGGATTGGACAGGCCTAATTCGGGTCAAAACAACTCAATTCGGACCAAATGACCTCAGTTCGGACCGAACTAGAGCACTTCGGGTCGAACTGGATCTGTTCGGGTCGAACTGAGACTCCAGCTTTGAGTATCTGTTGTATTTTGGTCATATCTCCTTCGTCCGGACTCCGATTTAGGTGATTCAAAAGCCGTTGGAAAGCTTAGGTTGAGCTCTACAATGATGTTGACTCTATTTAGCCATTTGCTTTCCTTAGACTCTCATTTTGTTCTGTAAAGATGCCTTCGGTCCGAGCAAAACTCCATTCGGTCCGAGTAGTAGCTTTGATGTTGCCTCCAAGTGCTAGGAATGAGTCGTCTAGCGTATGCCAAGTGCCAAAATCCATCTAATATTCGAGAATCCACTAGAAATCATCGAGAAACCTGAAAATAAGAGAAAAGACGACGGTAGAGCCAATTCCTAGAAAATCATAGCAATTTATCAAATAATTGAATGGTTTGAGTATGATTTGAGTGCTAAGTACGGTCCAAATACCCACAAATAATAACGATATCAAATTCCCCCAAACTTAAACTTTGCTTGTCCTCAAGCAACGCCCTAAGCTTAGAATTTTGGACTGTACTTAAAGCTTTAAACATTGAGTCGTAACTCAAACCAAGAAATGTCGTGAAACCAATTGCTTTGCCTAAAATTTTCACACTTCAATCAAACAAGTCAAACAAAAATTTAATTTCAAGAACCAAGTTTAGTATTCTACAAATTAATTCATGCAACTCTTGGTCCTAATGAAATATTCTCTCAAATTTTAGAACTCTAGCTTCTCTTTGTTATTTCAAATGCGATCTCAATTTCAATCACCCGTTCATTTTCATTTTTCACAAAAGTTTGTAAAGTCCTTTATCAAAGTCGGAAATTTTATAATGAACTTCTCTTAAAACCAATTTCACTTTTTCTTTTTTCACCAATTTTTTTTTCTTCGTGTAAGTCGAGTCGTGGGGCTTTACACCCTAGAGGATATAATGCGGTGTCATTGGCCTTGAATTTGCTACTAGCACATGACGCGCTAGGGAGGTTGGACGGGTGTTGCTCGACTATGGCCACGGTACACTTGGGCCATAATACTCAACAACTCCTTTACCAATGCTTTCACACCGGGTCCGGTAGAAATTATTTACAAGTTACCCAATTATACCTCGAGAGCTTTGAGTTATAATTCCCGACAACTTGTAATTAATCCAATACCCTCCAATTTGTGGTTGAGTTGGTGGAAAAAGGCCTCGGTGCATCCTCGTTTTCACAACTATTTTGATTTTATTGTCCCATTAAGATTGCTTGTTGGTGATTCAAGCGATTAAAAGCATTTTCAACAAGTCCAAGTTCATTTCATAATTTCCGAAGTCGATAAATTTCTTTTTAAACAAAGGTTTGTCAAACACGAATCAGTTCACTCGGTAAAAACTTGTGAGAATCGACTAAAACTGATTTAACAATTTTAAGCATCCAAGATCGAGTTCTAATTTTCTCAAAATATTTTCATTTCGGCCCATTGGTGCAAAAATTAATCATGAGATATCATAACATTCTAGGGTCCTTGAAGAAAAAATTTGTTTGACTTCAAAACAGTTTCAAGTGTGAGTTTCATCATTTAAAATCCAAATCGAGAGAAACTAGACATATCAATTCAATTTCCAAACAAAACTAGGCAAAAATCCAATTTTTATGTCTCTGTTCGGACCGGACAGAAGCTGTTCGGACCGGACAAGACTCTGTTCGGACCGAACAGAAGCTGTGAAATTCAAAATTTATCCAAATTTGCAAAAATTTTGAGCAATTTCAATCAAAAGTTCGAAATTTTCTCCTATTTCCTCCCCCCCAAACTTAAGTCAAGCATTGTCCTCAATGCATTCAATCACAAAGAAAAGTAAATAGGAGGAAAAGAGAACTTAGCCAATTTTTGCTTTTAAACATGTCGTTTTGTTCCTAGTTTGTTTTCTCGAGTTTCAAGATGGCTCTATCAATCTTCAAGTCTTTTGATGCAATCCGTATGAGGTCGTTCGGGGTTAGTTGGTTCGCGTAACCCATGGTGCTCTAGCACGAATTACATCTTCCTTCGTTTGTGCCTCAAGATTTTCCTACAAACAAACAAACACAAACATCAAATTCTATTTTTGTTATTTTCTATTTTTCAAATTTTTATGGATTTTCTATTTTATTATTTTTTTGTATTTTTTTATTTTTAATGACAATGACAAAATAAATGAAAGAAGAGTTGAGAAATCCTTGGGTTGCCTCCCAAGAAGCGCTTGTTTTAGGTCCCTAGCTTGACCATCTTTTCATTAAGTCTTGATTGGATCGGACCCGGAGAGCGAGACGGCGAGCGATTTGTCATAGCCCTTGTTGTTGATGCCTCTCATGCGATCCCTTTCCAAGATAGTCTCATCCGTGCGAATCGAGGGATCGATGCCCTTCAAATCATCAAGCGAGTACCCCATTGCTCCCTTTTTCACCAACAGTTTCTTCATTTGACCTGTATCTAGCTTGAAGTCAGCAATAACAAGGTCCGTTTGATTGAGAGGCGTTGGATGATGCTTGATTTTGACTTTGGGGGTCTCAGTTTGGACCGAAGAAGAACAGTTCGGACCGAACAAGGAGCTGTTTGGACCGAACTTGATCCTGTTCGGACCGAACAGAGTGTCTGTGAACTTTGATTCTTCAATTTGGACTGTTGTTTGGTCCGAACTAGAAGGGGTTTGGTCCGAAGGTCTGGCAGTTTGGTCTGAACAGATATTGTTGGGGTCGAGCAGAGCATCATGAGAGTGATCCTTAGGAAATTCTTCGATTTTAGAGACCCATTGGACCATACAACACTTGTTAATGGGATCAGGGCATTTCAAAACATGGTCTATGGAAAAACGGAGCTTCTCTCCTCCCACTCTAACCACAATCGTCCCATCTCGAGCATCCATTTTCACACCGGCGGTTCTAAGAAAGGGGCGTCCCAAAATTATAGGTACCTCCTTATCTTCTTCCATGTCTACCACAACAAAATCTCCCGGTATGACAAACTTATCCACTTGGACGGGCACATCTTTGAGAATACCTAATGGTAACCGCATTGAGGAATCAGCGAGTTTCAATGTCATGCGTGTGGGTCTCAACTCACCAATACCAATTTTGTCAAACATTGACTTAGGCATAAGACTCACACTAGCACCCATGTCACACAAGGCTTGCTTGATTATTGCATTTCCAATAGTGCAAGGAAGAGCAAACCTACCCGGATCCTCAAGTTTTGGTGGCATTTTGCTCTTCAAAGCCTCGGTACCCTTGTGTGTTAGGGCCACCGTTTTGAGTTCTTCCATGGACCTCTTGCCTGTGCATAACTCCTTCAAGAATCGTGCAAAGATCGGCACTTGAGCTATGACATCCGTGAATGGAATGTTGACCTTCAATTCCTTGAGAATCTCCCAAAAGGTCCGAAATTGTTCAGCTTCCTTTTTCTTCAAAAGTCGCTGAGGAAATGGGACAGGGGGTCTATAGGTTGACTCATGTTGCTGTGCTTTCTTCTTCCCCTTGGCTTGGACATCACCTTGGGCATTCTCCTCTCTCTGTTCGGACCGAACAAGAGGTTGTTCGGACCGAACTGGACATGGTGAGGTCACTTGCTCCAAAACTGGCTGTTCGACCTGAACTAAAAGTGGCTCGGTCCGAACTGGAGATGGTTCGGTTCGAACTGAGGGTCGAACTGTCTCGTTGGTAGGCACGGACAGATCTTGGTACTCTTTGTTGCTTCGTAGGACATGTATGGCTTTGATCTCTGCACTTGGGTTGACTTGTGGTTGGCTTGGAAGCTTGCCTGGTGGTTGGGAGAAGTGTGCTTCCATCATACGCTCCAAGCATTGCAAGGTGCTCGCACTTCCCTTAAATTCGTTGATGGTCACCTTCAATTCGTCGGTGGTGGCCTTCAATTCATCTAACCCTAAAGCCATAGATTTGTTAATCTTTTCTTGCTCACTCATGAATTCTTGAACAACAATTGGAATTTCTTCCCTTTCGAAATAGGGTTTCTTTTGAAATGATTGGTCTCTATTGTTGTTGTTGAATTGTGCATTCCTATACAAATTTGGCGGGTTGTTTTGGTACTTTGAACCGTAAGGGGGCCCATTGTGTAGGTAGTTCACTTGGGCCCCTCCGTTACCAATTTTGGCAAGAGGACAATTGATAGATGTATGTCCTTCCTCGCCGCATGCTCCGCATTGGTTTGAATGGAGATGTGTCCCTCGAGCCGATTGGTAAGCGGCAAGTTCAGCTTCTAGTTCCTCTATCCTCGCCTCTTTAGTTGAAATTTTGTGCACTTGTTGCCTCGAATTACTTGAGTGGCGGGGAATGAGTAGAGGGTACCATGTGTAGTTTCTTGCACAATAATCAAGCAAATCTCGCCCTCGTGCCGTATCAAGTCTTTTGAATGCCCCACCTGAAAGAGAATCAAGATTGATTTTAATATTGTCATAAAGTCCAGTGTAGAATGATTTAAGGAGCATCCATTCTTGAATCCCATGATGTGGACAAGAATTTTCTAAATCCCTAAATCGTTCCCATGCATCCCTCATTGATTCATTTTGATTTTGGGCAAAATTATTTAGTTCAGCTCTAATTTTATCCGCTCTATCCGAAGGAAAATACCTATCCAAGAAGGTTTGTGCCATTTCATCCCAAGACCTAATTGACCCTTTTTTCAATGTTTTATACCATTTTTGTGCTCGGTCCTTAAGGGTGAAGTGAAATAACAATAGCCTAATTGCTTGTTGAGGAACACCATTAAACTTAATTAATCTAGTGCAATCAATAAAAGTTTGTAAGTGAGCATGGGGATCCTCATCGTCGTTCCCATAGAACGGATTTTGTTGCACAAGCACGACGTGGTTGGGGGCGATTTGCATGTTGTTAGCGGCGATGCCTGGAATCACCACCGGTCCGCCCACGTTTCTTGCGCTGGGAACTCCAAACTCCATGAGAGTCCTTTCATGATCTTCCTCATCTTCGTCGTCGGAGTTATGGATGCTTCCCTCATCTTCTTGAGTCCATCGTCGACGCTCATTGTCAAAATCTCTCCTTTGACCCGTTAGGAGGGTCCGATCGGCTGTCAGTCGAGCCTCTCTTTGCTCAAGTTGGAGACGGAGGTTCTCCAATTCTTGTGTGCGCAGGGCAATGGCCTCCGGCGTGAGTTGCTCGGCCATCGTTTGGTTCTCTCTCTCTTGCTCGAGGCTCTGTTCGGTTCGAATTGGTTCTGTTCGGTCCGAACAGAGAGTGGGTTGTGGGGCTGGTGGTTGTTCCGGATCCTCTGTCAAGTGTCGGAAGAAGTAGTTTCGAATTTTTGGAGGTGGAGACTTCTTCCTACGTGTCTTGCCTGCCAGTCCTGCAATAAAGAGAGAGAGAAGTAGGTAAAAAGAAAAAAATAAAAATCTAGTCTCCAAATACTCAAACAAGTATCCAATATCGACACCGTCCCCGGCAACGGCGCCAATTTGATGAAGGCTTTAAACCTAGGAATCAAATAAATTTATAAACCTAGACCTAACCTCACTAGTCGTCAAAGTTAAGCTTAGGGTCGAACCCACAGGACGGATTAACGATTACTGGACTTGTTCTTTTTATGAAGCTAGACAATAAAATAAGATTGAGAGTGTTGTGAAACAAAAGACTAAATAAAAGATGCAAATAAGTAAGATTTTTGGTTGTTTGTAGTTCTAATTCAATAAGGTAAACTAAAGCAGGTAGATTTTGGAGTTTTTCAAGTATAATAAGGCGTCTTAGGGGTCAGGATTCACTTAGGTTTAGTCCTCGATTTGCTGGATCGCTCGCTGTCGCGTTAAATAACAACAAATCTAAGCATAGGCCGTCAGTTCGGTCCGAACACGACTTGTTCGGTCCGAACAGAGGCTGGTATGTTGAGTTATGACCATACAACTTGAGTTTTAACTTTATGAAGGGCTCAGATCGGCTATAGCTACATTACCTAATCCTCAACTGTCGTCTTTTGGACTAGAAATTAGTACAGGTCTCTACTTTGCCCACATAGACCAATTAAACCTAAACTTTCGTGTCGGTATTTTAATTAACCTATGTCTTATTTATTTGTTTTCTTAGGGATATCTAAGTTGCCTTTCAGCCAACTTAGAAACTACACCTTTCAGTGCTAGCTAATCTCCTCTTTCGAATCTTCGACTTATCCCAAGTACTTAATTTAATCCTAATTGTTTAACCTAACCTTGTAACTTAACTAAACAGGCCTTTATTTAGAAGTAAATCAGGTCAAAACAAGGGAATTAAACAAGCAATTAAAATACTACTCAATAAATAGATCATAAAGCAAAACATCAAGTCATATCAAGTCATAACATCAAACTAAACCTAAACTACATCCATACCCTAAGACAACATATATTTAGCCTAACATAGTACTAAAACAAACAATAAATAGAGTAGAAATCACAAGATACAAGCCCATGGAAATTAGAGATAAAGACATAGGAAGAATAAACCAAGTTGTCTTTCTATGCTCGATCTTCAATTATCAAAGGCAGTGGGGTGTTGCAACGCGTGTCTCCAACCTTCTCCTTGCTGCCGTCGCCTCAAGAATATGGTTGCATCAATGAAATCAATGGTGGAATCACCTAAGGAAGGTGGAATTGTGTTATGGAGGGTAGAATGCCTTTCCTTCAGGCCTTCGGGCGAATATATAGTGGTCTTCTGGTTTGGAAAGGAGGCTGGGGCGCTATGGCAAGAAGACATACCAAAATATCGAGTTTCCATGCGTGAAAACCCTTCCAAATATGCCATGGCGGCTCTCGGTTCGGTCTGGACAAGTTCTGTTCGGATTGGACAGGCCTAATTCGGGTCAAAACAACTCAATTCGGACCAAATGACCTCAGTTCGGACCGAACTAGAGCACTTCGGGTCGAACTGGATCTGTTCGGGTCGAACTGAGACTCCAGCTTTGAGTATCTGTTGTATTTTGGTCATATCTCCTTCGTCCGGACTCCGATTTAGGTGATTCAAAAGCCGTTGGAAAGCTTAGGTTGAGCTCTACAATGATGTTGACTCTATTTAGCCATTTGCTTTCCTTAGACTCTCATTTTGTTCTGTAAAGATGCCTTCGGTCCGAGCAAAACTCCATTCGGTCCGAGTAGTAGCTTTGATGTTGCCTCCAAGTGCTAGGAATGAGTCGTCTAGCGTATGCCAAGTGCCAAAATCCATCTAATATTCGAGAATCCACTAGAAATCATCGAGAAACCTGAAAATAAGAGAAAAGACGACGGTAGAGCCAATTCCTAGAAAATCATAGCAATTTATCAAATAATTGAATGGTTTGAGTATGATTTGAGTGCTAAGTACGGTCCAAATACCCACAAATAATAACGATATCAAATTCCCCCAAACTTAAACTTTGCTTGTCCTCAAGCAACGCCCTAAGCTTAGAATTTTGGACTGTACTTAAAGCTTTAAACATTGAGTCGTAACTCAAACCAAGAAATGTCGTGAAACCAATTGCTTTGCCTAAAATTTTCACACTTCAATCAAACAAGTCAAACAAAAATTTAATTTCAAGAACCAAGTTTAGTATTCTACAAATTAATTCATGCAACTCTTGGTCCTAATGAAATATTCTCTCAAATTTTAGAACTCTAGCTTCTCTTTGTTATTTCAAATGCGATCTCAATTTCAATCACCCGTTCATTTTCATTTTTCACAAAAGTTTGTAAAGTCCTTTATCAAAGTCGGAAATTTTATAATGAACTTCTCTTAAAACCAATTTCACTTTTTCTTTTTTCACCAATTTTTTTTTCTTCGTGTAAGTCGAGTCGTGGGGCTTTACACCCTAGAGGATATAATGCGGTGTCATTGGCCTTGAATTTGCTACTAGCACATGACGCGCTAGGGAGGTTGGACGGGTGTTGCTCGACTATGGCCACGGTACACTTGGGCCATAATACTCAACAACTCCTTTACCAATGCTTTCACACCGGGTCCGGTAGAAATTATTTACAAGTTACCCAATTATACCTCGAGAGCTTTGAGTTATAATTCCCGACAACTTGTAATTAATCCAATACCCTCCAATTTGTGGTTGAGTTGGTGGAAAAAGGCCTCGGTGCATCCTCGTTTTCACAACTATTTTGATTTTATTGTCCCATTAAGATTGCTTGTTGGTGATTCAAGCGATTAAAAGCATTTTCAACAAGTCCAAGTTCATTTCATAATTTCCGAAGTCGATAAATTTCTTTTTAAACAAAGGTTTGTCAAACACGAATCAGTTCACTCGGTAAAAACTTGTGAGAATCGACTAAAACTGATTTAACAATTTTAAGCATCCAAGATCGAGTTCTAATTTTCTCAAAATATTTTCATTTCGGCCCATTGGTGCAAAAATTAATCATGAGATATCATAACATTCTAGGGTCCTTGAAGAAAAAATTTGTTTGACTTCAAAACAGTTTCAAGTGTGAGTTTCATCATTTAAAATCCAAATCGAGAGAAACTAGACATATCAATTCAATTTCCAAACAAAACTAGGCAAAAATCCAATTTTTATGTCTCTGTTCGGACCGGACAGAAGCTGTTCGGACCGGACAAGACTCTGTTCGGACCGAACAGAAGCTGTGAAATTCAAAATTTATCCAAATTTGCAAAAATTTTGAGCAATTTCAATCAAAAGTTCGAAATTTTCTCCTATTTCCTCCCCCCCAAACTTAAGTCAAGCATTGTCCTCAATGCATTCAATCACAAAGAAAAGTAAATAGGAGGAAAAGAGAACTTAGCCAATTTTTGCTTTTAAACATGTCGTTTTGTTCCTAGTTTGTTTTCTCGAGTTTCAAGATGGCTCTATCAATCTTCAAGTCTTTTGATGCAATCCGTATGAGGTCGTTCGGGGTTAGTTGGTTCGCGTAACCCATGGTGCTCTAGCACGAATTACATCTTCCTTCGTTTGTGCCTCAAGATTTTCCTACAAACAAACAAACACAAACATCAAATTCTATTTTTGTTATTTTCTATTTTTCAAATTTTTATGGATTTTCTATTTTATTATTTTTTTGTATTTTTTTATTTTTAATGACAATGACAAAATAAATGAAAGAAGAGTTGAGAAATCCTTGGGTTGCCTCCCAAGAAGCGCTTGTTTTAGGTCCCTAGCTTGACCATCTTTTCATTAAGTCTTGATTGGATCGGACCCGGAGAGCGAGACGGCGAGCGATTTGTCATAGCCCTTGTTGTTGATGCCTCTCATGCGATCCCTTTCCAAGATAGTCTCATCCGTGCGAATCGAGGGATCGATGCCCTTCAAATCATCAAGCGAGTACCCCATTGCTCCCTTTTTCACCAACAGTTTCTTCATTTGACCTGTATCTAGCTTGAAGTCAGCAATAACAAGGTCCGTTTGATTGAGAGGCGTTGGATGATGCTTGATTTTGACTTTGGGGGTCTCAGTTTGGACCGAAGAAGAACAGTTCGGACCGAACAAGGAGCTGTTTGGACCGAACTTGATCCTGTTCGGACCGAACAGAGTGTCTGTGAACTTTGATTCTTCAATTTGGACTGTTGTTTGGTCCGAACTAGAAGGGGTTTGGTCCGAAGGTCTGGCAGTTTGGTCTGAACAGATATTGTTGGGGTCGAGCAGAGCATCATGAGAGTGATCCTTAGGAAATTCTTCGATTTTAGAGACCCATTGGACCATACAACACTTGTTAATGGGATCAGGGCATTTCAAAACATGGTCTATGGAAAAACGGAGCTTCTCTCCTCCCACTCTAACCACAATCGTCCCATCTCGAGCATCCATTTTCACACCGGCGGTTCTAAGAAAGGGGCGTCCCAAAATTATAGGTACCTCCTTATCTTCTTCCATGTCTACCACAACAAAATCTCCCGGTATGACAAACTTATCCACTTGGACGGGCACATCTTTGAGAATACCTAATGGTAACCGCATTGAGGAATCAGCGAGTTTCAATGTCATGCGTGTGGGTCTCAACTCACCAATACCAATTTTGTCAAACATTGACTTAGGCATAAGACTCACACTAGCACCCATGTCACACAAGGCTTGCTTGATTATTGCATTTCCAATAGTGCAAGGAAGAGCAAACCTACCCGGATCCTCAAGTTTTGGTGGCATTTTGCTCTTCAAAGCCTCGGTACCCTTGTGTGTTAGGGCCACCGTTTTGAGTTCTTCCATGGACCTCTTGCCTGTGCATAACTCCTTCAAGAATCGTGCAAAGATCGGCACTTGAGCTATGACATCCGTGAATGGAATGTTGACCTTCAATTCCTTGAGAATCTCCCAAAAGGTCCGAAATTGTTCAGCTTCCTTTTTCTTCAAAAGTCGCTGAGGAAATGGGACAGGGGGTCTATAGGTTGACTCATGTTGCTGTGCTTTCTTCTTCCCCTTGGCTTGGACATCACCTTGGGCATTCTCCTCTCTCTGTTCGGACCGAACAAGAGGTTGTTCGGACCGAACTGGACATGGTGAGGTCACTTGCTCCAAAACTGGCTGTTCGACCTGAACTAAAAGTGGCTCGGTCCGAACTGGAGATGGTTCGGTTCGAACTGAGGGTCGAACTGTCTCGTTGGTAGGCACGGACAGATCTTGGTACTCTTTGTTGCTTCGTAGGACATGTATGGCTTTGATCTCTGCACTTGGGTTGACTTGTGGTTGGCTTGGAAGCTTGCCTGGTGGTTGGGAGAAGTGTGCTTCCATCATACGCTCCAAGCATTGCAAGGTGCTCGCACTTCCCTTAAATTCGTTGATGGTCACCTTCAATTCGTCGGTGGTGGCCTTCAATTCATCTAACCCTAAAGCCATAGATTTGTTAATCTTTTCTTGCTCACTCATGAATTCTTGAACAACAATTGGAATTTCTTCCCTTTCGAAATAGGGTTTCTTTTGAAATGATTGGTCTCTATTGTTGTTGTTGAATTGTGCATTCCTATACAAATTTGGCGGGTTGTTTTGGTACTTTGAACCGTAAGGGGGCCCATTGTGTAGGTAGTTCACTTGGGCCCCTCCGTTACCAATTTTGGCAAGAGGACAATTGATAGATGTATGTCCTTCCTCGCCGCATGCTCCGCATTGGTTTGAATGGAGATGTGTCCCTCGAGCCGATTGGTAAGCGGCAAGTTCAGCTTCTAGTTCCTCTATCCTCGCCTCTTTAGTTGAAATTTTGTGCACTTGTTGCCTCGAATTACTTGAGTGGCGGGGAATGAGTAGAGGGTACCATGTGTAGTTTCTTGCACAATAATCAAGCAAATCTCGCCCTCGTGCCGTATCAAGTCTTTTGAATGCCCCACCTGAAAGAGAATCAAGATTGATTTTAATATTGTCATAAAGTCCAGTGTAGAATGATTTAAGGAGCATCCATTCTTGAATCCCATGATGTGGACAAGAATTTTCTAAATCCCTAAATCGTTCCCATGCATCCCTCATTGATTCATTTTGATTTTGGGCAAAATTATTTAGTTCAGCTCTAATTTTATCCGCTCTATCCGAAGGAAAATACCTATCCAAGAAGGTTTGTGCCATTTCATCCCAAGACCTAATTGACCCTTTTTTCAATGTTTTATACCATTTTTGTGCTCGGTCCTTAAGGGTGAAGTGAAATAACAATAGCCTAATTGCTTGTTGAGGAACACCATTAAACTTAATTAATCTAGTGCAATCAATAAAAGTTTGTAAGTGAGCATGGGGATCCTCATCGTCGTTCCCATAGAACGGATTTTGTTGCACAAGCACGACGTGGTTGGGGGCGATTTGCATGTTGTTAGCGGCGATGCCTGGAATCACCACCGGTCCGCCCACGTTTCTTGCGCTGGGAACTCCAAACTCCATGAGAGTCCTTTCATGATCTTCCTCATCTTCGTCGTCGGAGTTATGGATGCTTCCCTCATCTTCTTGAGTCCATCGTCGACGCTCATTGTCAAAATCTCTCCTTTGACCCGTTAGGAGGGTCCGATCGGCTGTCAGTCGAGCCTCTCTTTGCTCAAGTTGGAGACGGAGGTTCTCCAATTCTTGTGTGCGCAGGGCAATGGCCTCCGGCGTGAGTTGCTCGGCCATCGTTTGGTTCTCTCTCTCTTGCTCGAGGCTCTGTTCGGTTCGAATTGGTTCTGTTCGGTCCGAACAGAGAGTGGGTTGTGGGGCTGGTGGTTGTTCCGGATCCTCTGTCAAGTGTCGGAAGAAGTAGTTTCGAATTTTTGGAGGTGGAGACTTCTTCCTACGTGTCTTGCCTGCCAGTCCTGCAATAAAGAGAGAGAGAAGTAGGTAAAAAGAAAAAAATAAAAATCTAGTCTCCAAATACTCAAACAAGTATCCAATATCGACACCGTCCCCGGCAACGGCGCCAATTTGATGAAGGCTTTAAACCTAGGAATCAAATAAATTTATAAACCTAGACCTAACCTCACTAGTCGTCAAAGTTAAGCTTAGGGTCGAACCCACAGGACGGATTAACGATTACTGGACTTGTTCTTTTTATGAAGCTAGACAATAAAATAAGATTGAGAGTGTTGTGAAACAAAAGACTAAATAAAAGATGCAAATAAGTAAGATTTTTGGTTGTTTGTAGTTCTAATTCAATAAGGTAAACTAAAGCAGGTAGATTTTGGAGTTTTTCAAGTATAATAAGGCGTCTTAGGGGTCAGGATTCACTTAGGTTTAGTCCTCGATTTGCTGGATCGCTCGCTGTCGCGTTAAATAACAACAAATCTAAGCATAGGCCGTCAGTTCGGTCCGAACACGACTTGTTCGGTCCGAACAGAGGCTGGTATGTTGAGTTATGACCATACAACTTGAGTTTTAACTTTATGAAGGGCTCAGATCGGCTATAGCTACATTACCTAATCCTCAACTGTCGTCTTTTGGACTAGAAATTAGTACAGGTCTCTACTTTGCCCACATAGACCAATTAAACCTAAACTTTCGTGTCGGTATTTTAATTAACCTATGTCTTATTTATTTGTTTTCTTAGGGATATCTAAGTTGCCTTTCAGCCAACTTAGAAACTACACCTTTCAGTGCTAGCTAATCTCCTCTTTCGAATCTTCGACTTATCCCAAGTACTTAATTTAATCCTAATTGTTTAACCTAACCTTGTAACTTAACTAAACAGGCCTTTATTTAGAAGTAAATCAGGTCAAAACAAGGGAATTAAACAAGCAATTAAAATACTACTCAATAAATAGATCATAAAGCAAAACATCAAGTCATATCAAGTCATAACATCAAACTAAACCTAAACTACATCCATACCCTAAGACAACATATATTTAGCCTAACATAGTACTAAAACAAACAATAAATAGAGTAGAAATCACAAGATACAAGCCCATGGAAATTAGAGATAAAGACATAGGAAGAATAAACCAAGTTGTCTTTCTATGCTCGATCTTCAATTATCAAAGGCAGTGGGGTGTTGCAACGCGTGTCTCCAACCTTCTCCTTGCTGCCGTCGCCTCAAGAATATGGTTGCATCAATGAAATCAATGGTGGAATCACCTAAGGAAGGTGGAATTGTGTTATGGAGGGTAGAATGCCTTTCCTTCAGGCCTTCGGGCGAATATATAGTGGTCTTCTGGTTTGGAAAGGAGGCTGGGGCGCTATGGCAAGAAGACATACCAAAATATCGAGTTTCCATGCGTGAAAACCCTTCCAAATATGCCATGGCGGCTCTCGGTTCGGTCTGGACAAGTTCTGTTCGGATTGGACAGGCCTAATTCGGGTCAAAACAAGTCAATTCGGACCAAATGACCTCAGTTCGGACCGAACTAGAGCACTTCGGGTCGAACTGGATCTGTTCGGGTCGAACTGAGACTCCAGCTTTGAGTATCTGTTGTATTTTGGTCATATCTCCTTCGTCCGGACTCCGATTTAGGTGATTCAAAAGCCGTTGGAAAGCTTAGGTTGAGCTCTACAATGATGTTGACTCTATTTAGCCATTTGCTTTCCTTAGACTCTCATTTTGTTCTGTAAAGATGCCTTCGGTCCGAGCAAAACTCCATTCGGTCCGAGTAGTAGCTTTGATGTTGCCTCCAAGTGCTAGGAATGAGTCGTCTAGCGTATGCCAAGTGCCAAAATCCATCTAATATTCGAGAATCCACTAGAAATCATCGAGAAACCTGAAAATAAGAGAAAAGACGACGGTAGAGCCAATTCCTAGAAAATCATAGCAATTTATCAAATAATTGAATGGTTTGAGTATGATTTGAGTGCTAAGTACGGTCCAAATACCCACAAATAATAACGATATCAAACATCAACCAAGGTCTATACCTTGTTGTTATACATAGATTTTATTTAAAGATCATATGAATTCAAACCATATATGTGGAATCGGATCGTTCCATCGTTTCCTTGTTTATCAACGGATTCTCATATGCTAAGTTTGAGAATGTCGTGAAGCCAATGCACCAAATGGCTTAGGCAATCAACTCTCGTTGATCTTTTGTAGGATTGGTACTTGAGGTTCATGAACTACTTCCACAATGAATTGTCGAACGAGTTCTTGACTCCTCATATATTCCATGAGTTTCTCGAATCATCATCAACTCGTGAGATGGTTGAGTCCTCATTGGAAGGAGCGTACTATTAAACTTCTTTCAAAACAACTTGTGAATGAAGTTTCGCTCAACTCCCACTAAGTACCATGTATGGAGTGACAAGTTTCCCATAAGAGTACTTCTTGTAGTGACGCATAAACTATTTTAATGCTCACTTTACTCCCACTACTTCTTCTTGAGAATTTCAATTCATCAAGACTACATTATGATTAGCAACAACTACTTTGTTCTTATCATATTCGTAGAAGTAGTGCCTTTTAATATAAAGCATCCTACAAATTCACAATGTCTTATTTGGTTTAAGCTTACAAGTCATCAATACTTAAAATAAGCTTCTCAACACCAAATCTCGAGAAGTATTATACTTAGAGATCAAAATCTCGTAAGATATCTTCTTCAATAGACTTTAATGGAACACCATTCAGTGTAAACAATATTGTCCTCAAACATAATTCCCTAATACGAGTCGAATAAGTCAATTTGATTTATTATCGATCGAACTATACAAAATATTGTTCGATACCTCCACTCTTGGATATATTATTCCTCATGGAGCGAGTTGTGAAACTACTTTCATACTCTTTAGGCAATATTTCAAATCATTTAACTATTTATTTACCACGATTAATTGTAAGACTTTCATTTTTCTTGAACGGTCTTTTAAACTTCACTCTTGAACTCCTTTGAACTAGTCAAAAGGTTCATACTTATACCTTATCAAATAGATATGTTAATATCTACAATGATCGTTGGTTAAGTAGTAAAGTATCAACAACCTTTCATTGCACAAGTACTTATTGGTCTTTATACATCGATATGTATAAGTCCTAATCAAGCCACTTGTCCTTAAACCTTTGTAGGTTAAAGGCGCTTTTGTCATTTAACAAACGTGATTCGTATATCAATTGATTTGAAATCAAATTGAATTACGAGCTCTACGTTACGGAGACTCTCGTAATGCAATTCTCGTTTATGTATATGACTAAGCGATTATATATAACATGAAAGTCAAATACTTTATGTCAAGTCTTACGCATCCTATTTGTCATTCATAACTTGTTTATCTATTTCAAGCAAATTCGATCAAGATGCATGAAATCATATAAACAAATTCATAATAAAAGAACTTGTCTTTTACTAAACATAGTCATCCATCATCAAATATGAAATGGAGACGTTTTGAGAGGTTAGGATTAAGGTATACAACCTTCAATTCCTAAACAAACTCTTAATAAAGATAACTCTACGTATTCAATGGTAATGACTTAAACGAATAAGTCATCTCTTATACGGAGTTTACTTTACATCTCTCGAACATTCTCTTATTCTTCATTGCCAACACATTTCGTTAAATGCGAGCATATGAACTAGTATCAAGTTACTAGTGTAAATTAGAGATAGTGAGATATTTGAACGACAAATACACTTTAGGATTAGAATATTTCTAATCGTCATAATCATGGCATTTCGGACAACCTTTCAAATGCCTCCCATAAACGGCAAATGAAACATCTCATGTGACACATGGTCATCAATGAGAGTCTCGAATTTTCAACTCATACATTGGTGAAGTATTTCTTGAATACTTAACCAATCACCTTTTTGCATTAACAAGCGTGCGAAAAAGGTAACATTATATCCTTCATGATTCCAAAGAGATCGTATGACAATATCAACAATCCTTGATATCGGAGATTAATATCTCTAGTCATCAATTAGCTACTTAAATCTTTCGATTTGTAAGCCAATGAAACATTCATATAACTTCTTTTAAAAGAAGAATCTCTTGGTCAACTCATATTCTTTATACTCAATCATAGATGATGGAGTTAATATCTACTTTCTCTAAGAACACTTTCTTGAGTAAGTGGATGAGAACATACGAGTTAATTTTAGTCCATATAAATTCGCTAATTCAAAGGTCTAGAAATTTCAAATGAGGATATTAAGCATACGCTTCATTGAATAACTTTTCGCCAAAAATCAATCAATCATCGCGTTGCTACGTTCGGGTAGTTTGAGGAAAGTTTTGGGAATTGACATACTCAAATTTCTCTTCACTAAGATCGTGTCTTAGGAATCGGCATTACTCTTTCAAGTAACTACCTTTTAGAAACGAGTTTGTTCATTTTTCAAAGATTGATCGCAACAAAATTAACAATTTTAACATCTATAACAAAATCAATTTACGGTCATTTAGTTTATGCAATTGTTTTATTTATAACAAATAAAACTCCCACTATATTTATTTAATGTCCCTAATATAGTAGGTTTTCCAAGATCCCTATTTTCGTTGAGATGGTGCTAGCGTCGGCGTGACACCAAAACAACTAGATAAGGTAGGTTCTCCAACCAATCATTCCATATGATTCTTGGTTTGTGAAATATCACATGTACATCCACAAACTTTGCCCCGATGTCCAATCCGATTAGAAAACATCGTTAAGTAACCTTTCTCTATTTGCTCCTAGTAAATCCGATTTACACCCCGACACGGATGATGGAACACGATGTCCCGCGTCGGCGAGAATGCATCAATGAACGATCATACACGTTAGAAGGGGATAGAGAGAAGGAGGGCGATTTAACTTAATCATGTTTTGTTTGGGACAATCAATTAAGTGACACTTGTTTGGTGGTCATGTAAGCATACACCCATACCTAGCCTATGACAATTCATAGCAATCACAAGCAATCACATATAAGCATCTCATAGTTGTGGGTTTGTATGGCTCCCGCTTGCATTAGTTTCGCCACATCGTCCATGGAGCAAAACTAATCTAATCCTTGTCCCTCCCACTAAATTCTATAAGGATCTAAATCCTATAAAATAAAGGAACAAAATACATGTGAAAAATATCCTACTCCCATCCTAGCCTTAGGGGCATGCAAGCCTCACAAGTTACATAAAAAATTAATCAACAAATTAATTAATTAATGGCACCAAAGGCCGCATTACAAACATTCACACATGCATTCAATTTACAACCACAAGGCATTGAGTCTTGAGCCATACTAAACCCACTATCCACCTACAAAACAAAGTTAGCACATACAAGCACTTTGTTTCCAATTAACGATTTTCAAGCATCTTTGCGTATCGTTTGCTATAAGTAAATTCCGTGTACAAATTCTCAATTTTAAACAACCAAACTTGTTTAAATTCATTTAGAAAGTTCTTTCAACATCCCATAACAGAAAGGAGATCAAACAAGGAGTTTTCTAATTGTTTTCAACTAATTTGAATACTTAGAAAAACAGTAATTTATTAAAAAACGTAACTAATGGAATCCAATAAAAATAAAGGTTTTAGGTCTCCAAAAATTCTCAAATAAATTACTTAAGCTCCTTATCATAATTGTGATTACCAGTAAAAAATTCAAGAAGAGATCTTAAACCATCTGGGAGAATCAAAAATGACAAATCTCTTACAAGTGCACGAAACACCGTTATGAGATTTTCAGCTTATCCTCTCAACCATTTGGTCTGTAAGACCACCTTCTATCCAGTTTTTATATATACAATATACACAGAAAAACTAGTTTAGACTATAGGCTAGCTATCCATGAAAAGAAAACCACCAAGTTCAGTTCAAAAAGTTCGAGTTACATACTAAACAATCAACAAATTCTGTACTGGAACAGACTGTCGATCGAAATGTTTTAACCTAGTTGAAGGTCCAAACTTCCACGAAAAATTATGAAATTAATTTTCCTGGAATCCTAACTCAAAAAAGAACAACTCCATTTAAACAGAATTTTTAAAGGAGTTCTCAGTTGGTACAGTTTATTAGAACAATCGATTTGCTCAACAAACTAGATCTGACGAGATCTTCCTTTTCATACTTGAAAACCCACAAATTAATCTGAGTCATGCAACAATTTACACATGCTCAGAAAGAGCTTCAAGTCCTCTTTATTTCTAGCCATAGAACACTGGTACTTATATTCAAAATATAAATCTTTCAAGCCATTCAAACAGGACAGTACGAGCAGAAACTGGTTCTGCGCACTGTCGCCATTTTATTCACAATAAATCTATACTAATTCAGAAAAATGTGAATCCAACGCCAAAAGAATCACAATCCAAAGATCTACAACTTTTATATAGATGGAAAGATCTTCCAGAGAACATATCACATCGAAAAACGCGAAACAACACAGAAAATACCATTTCCAGACAGCAAACAAACGCATCATCTCTACTAATCCGTTAATTAGCCAATTTCTCTTAATTAAGTGTCAAAAATAGCTTAAGTACGACCAAGGCTCTGATACCACTGTTAGGAAATCGCCCAATTTTAATTTTGTGACTAATTACTAACTAATTAATCCAATTAAACAAAGAGCAAGAGAGATCTAGTACGTAAACCATTCGACACAAAGAGAAAGGGGTGGAATTTGTACCTCCCGCGAAATCGTATTCGCGGGGCTCAATCCTACGGCATGGGAATCGATGGGGTGCTCTTCTTGGTCTCCTCCTCCGTTGATGGCCGCCTCGAGTCCACCAAGAGATTAACCACAATCTCTCAAGTTATGCTAGTAACTTGGAGATCAAGGCTAATCACCTAGCTTTCTCTCATCTTCAATTAACCAATTTAAGTGGAAGAGAGAGTGAGCTCAACACATGAGCAATAGGGAGAGAGGAAGAGGGTGGCGCCGGCCATAGAGAGAAAGGGGAGGGAGAGTGGCGGCTAGGCTAAAGAGAATGAGAGCAAGCACCAAATTTGCTTCTATGCACCTCCTTATATAGTGCTCCAACCCTAGGGTAGAGTTCACCAAAATTACAAGCCATGCCACCCACCTACCACCCTTTCTAGGCCGGCCACACATGGGCCTAGTTGGGCTATGTGTGTTGTGTTAATTAATCCATATAATCTATATTAAATGGACCTTTGAAGTTGCACCCAAATCGGATCCCTATTGGGCTTTAAATTTAACATTTAAATTAAAGCCTTATAATTAAAATATGTGTTGTATAAATAATTATTAACTAATTAATAATTATTTGGTGATTAGCAAATGCACTAAAATATTTCTATATGATCCATTTGACTTAATTAATTATAACGGTCCATATCGATATAATTAATTAATCAACTCATCATATTTTCACAGAACTTACTGCTGTGAACAAATAATTAATGCACTGTGTGGTATAGCTCTATTTGTGTGACCCTTTGAGGATTCATGCTATGTTGGCCATGGAATTAAATCGTTATTTAATTCCAATAATCATAAGCGGTATCTAGCAACACGTTATGACTCCCAATTCGCATAAATAGTGTACTGCTACAATATTTCAATCCTGCATAAGAGAATAATTAGTTTCTCTATTTTGATTCTTATGTCACACGATATCATCGTATAATCCAAGATAGGAATGTGTCATTCTTGCAGATTATACGTTTCTTGATCTAGAGATAATTGTATAAAGTTGCATGCAAACAATCTATCTCCATCAAGGGGCCCAAACAGATATCGTCACTCACTAAGTGAATTAATGAGGGACATACGGTTTTCTTGATGATTAACTTTTCCCCGCACAATTCAAGAGAACATAAATAAAGTCCGTATAGCAGCCCTTATCGGGAATCAGCGGTAGACAATATTTATTGAACCTATCCTCATGTGGAAAAGATAAACATCTCAAACTTAGAACCAAAATCATAACGAAATAAACAATGACACATAACACAATCCATATGTTTATTTCGATGGGTCAAGTCCTGTGCTATGTTCCATAACATACACATATGCAATTAAGTTGGTAACTCTTTACCTATGATTAGTAGAACTTAATCATCACTTAACTTGCATACTAATCTTATAAGATAATTAATGTTCCTTGTTAATTATCAAGATTATGGACCGTTTAGATTTATCATTGTCATTCTAAAGAATGATCCACAGAGATCTACTATTCAGATCCTCAACCTGAATAATCTGTCAATAATAAACCTAGGAACAGATGATAAAATATCATCCCATACATAAACTAATAATTAAGTCATTAAATTATTGACTTCTAGGACATAACTCTAACAGTTGGGACGGGTCGCCCCATTGGTGGGACGGTCCGTTCCAATACTGTCTGAAACTGGCAATATGCTATGCAGATGCTCTAAGTTATCCGTTTTTTCGATTTTTCGATCCTTTAACCCCCCCCAAGCTTATCTACTGGACTGTCCCTAGTCCTAGTAGATGCAAGAAAGAAAATAAAGGAGAGAAAAATAGAAAAACGTACCTGTAACTGGCTCAGAACCGTGGTGGGTCATGTGGCGGTGGAGCTGATGGTCCAGGCCCAAAGATGTGGCTCGCGAGGAGGCTGAGCAGATCATCGTTCCTTGCATTGCGCTCATCTTGCTGCTGCCTCCATCTCCTGTTCTCCTCCCGTTCTTCATCAAATGATGCCTGCAGGTTCCACTGAGCTGTGTGGATGTCCTGCAGCATGTCAAAATAGCGCTGGTCCGATCCCCTGCCGTATCCCGGCTGCCACTGCGGCTCAAACCCTCCATGTGGGCGTGGCGGTGAGGGGGATTGATGAATGTCCTCCATGCGGACCGTTCCATGTATGGGGCGGACCGTTCCAATTGTCAGGTCCTCATGTTCAATCGAACCCCGTCCTGGTCCAAACCTGGCCGTTCCACTGGTTGGGACGGGCCGTTCCAATATTGGGGCGGTCCGTTCCAATAAGGTTTTTCTCCCCCAAGCTTGTCTTTCTTAGTATTTCATCGATTTCTTCACGTTTTCTTCCTGAAAGTAGTCAACCACATCACAAATTGAGCCAAGTATTCTGGTTATTTAGCCTACTCCTAATTTTTTTATTCTTTTGTTGTTTTTCAAATTTTTATTTTGTTTTTGACTTTTTGACACAAAGCAAATTGAATAAACTTAATATAAATTTTAAAAACTGAACCCTTGGGTTGCCTCCCAAGAAGCGCTTGTTTAAAGTCTCAAGCTCGACCCCTGATGTCTACGTCTCTGCGGGTGAGGGGTTAGTCAAAAAACGCACTTCCCCTCCTTCTCCGCTAGCATTGGGATCAACGTAGAACTTGAGCCTCTGTCCGTTCACCTTGAAGGTCTCATCTCCTTCCTTGTAGATGTCAACAGCTCCAAATGGATAGACTTTCTTCACAACGTAAGGGCCTGTCCATCTAGACCGGAGTTTGCCTGGAAATAGCCTCAACCTGGAATTGAACAGAAGCACCATATCCCCTGCTTCAAAGGATCTCCTTTGGATATGCTTGTCATGCCAGAGCTTCGTTTTCTCCTTGTAGATCCTAGCATTGTCATATGCACTTAGCCTTATTTCCTCCAGCTCGTGCAAGTCCAGAATCCTCTTCTCTCCAGCTGATTTATAATCCATGTTGAGTGCTCTAACTGCCCAGTATGCCTTGTGTTCCAATTCCACTGGCAAATGGCATGCTTTTCCATAAATCAGCTTGAATGGGCTCATGCCTATAGGAGTCTTGAAAGCTGTCCTATATGCCCATAAGGCGTCATCCAATTTCAATGCCCAATCCTTTCTTGTACTGCTCACTGTTTTCTGCAGGATGTTCTTTATTTCTCGATTTGATATCTCAACTTGGCCACTAGTTTGCGGAGGGTATGGGGTTGCCACCTTGTGTCTCACTCCATACTTCTTTAAAAGATTCTCAAACTGTTTGTTGATGAAGTGTTTGCCCCCGTCACTAATGACTGTCCTTGGAATTCCAAACCGTGGGAATATGACCTTGGTAAAAAGCTTTTTAACTGTTGCTGAATTTGCATGCTTGCTCGGAATAGCTTCCACCCATTTGGACACGTAGTCAACTGCCACAAGAATGTACTCATAGCCACATGAAGAAGGAAACGGTCCCATAAAGTCAATCCCCCAAACATCGAAGATCTCAACCTCTAGAATGGGATTCTGAGGCATCTCTTGGCGTCTCGAAATGTTGCCTGTCCTTTGACACTGATCGCAAGAGGAGATAAATTTTCTTGCGTCCTTGAAAAGCGTGGGCCAGAAAAATCCAGATTGCAGGACCTTGGCCGCGGTCTTAGACACTGAGGCATGTCCTCCATAAGCTGATGCGTGGCAATTGTGCAGGATTTGATCGATTTCGCTCTCCGGCACACACCTTCTGAACATTCCGTCAACTCCAAACTTCCACAGGAAAGGGTCCTCCCAGAAGTAATATTTAGCATCGGCTATGAATCGTTTCTTCTGCTGGAAGGACAACTGATAAGGCATAACTCCGCTCGCTAGATAGTTCGCAAAGTCAGCATACCATGGAGTCGCCTGAGTTGGGGCGGACCGTTCCAGATTGGGACGGGCCGTTTCAACTGTATCCCCTGGCTCAGACTGGGCCGTTCTGACTGGGACGGCTGTCCTGACCCCCTTTGCTGTGGTTGGGGCGGGCCGTCCCATGCTAGGGCAGTCCGTTCCAGACTGGATTGAGTACAAATGTTCGTCTGGAAATGAATCGTTGATTGGCAGTGTCTCGGATTTGATGCCTTCTGCTTTGATCCTGGATAAATGATCAGCAACACTGTTCTCTGTACCTTTTTTGTCACGGATCTCAAGATCGAATTCCTGAAGCAAGAGAACCCACCGGATGAGTCTTGGCTTGGCGTCTTTCTTCGAGAGTAGGTACTTGAGTGCTGAATGATCGGTGTAGACTATAACCTTTTAACCGATCAGGTAAGACCTGAACTTATCTAAGGCAAAGACTACTGCAAGAAGCTCCTTTTCTGTTGTGGTGTAGTTGATTTGGGCTTCATCTAACACCTTACTTGCGTAGTAGATGGCATATGGCTTCTTATCCTTTCGCTGTCCGAGTACTGCTCCAACTGCATAATCACTGGCATCACACATCAATTCGAACGGTTCATCCCAATTCGGAGGTTGCAAGATCGGGGCTGTCACGAGTGCCTTCTTCAATCTGTCAAATGCATCAACACAACTTTTATCAAAGATAAATTCTGCATCCTTCATAGTCAAGTTTGTTAAAGGCTTAGCAATTTTAGAGAAATCCTTGATGAAACGCCTGTAGAAACCGGCATGACCAAGGAAACTCCGAACATCCTTTACACAAGTTGGCTCCGTGAGCTTCTCAATCACTTCCACCTTGGCCTGATCAACTTTAATTCCTTGTTCCGAGATTACGTGGCCCAAAACGACTCTTTCTTGCACCATGAAATGGCACTTCTCCCAATTCAGGACTAGGTTAACTTCTTCACATCTCTGCAATACCTTTTTCAAGTTAGCTAGACAATGATCGAAAGATGTACCATAAACAGAAAAATCATCCATGAAAACCTCCATGTCTTTTTCTATAAAATCAGAAAAAATAGCCATCATGGCTCTTTGAAATGTTGCTGGTGCATTACACAAGCCAAATGGCATCCTACGGTATGCATAGGTCCCATATGGGCATGTAAAGGTCGTTTTTTCCTGGTCTAGGGGGTGAATTGGTATTTGAAAGAAACCAGAATAACCATCTAGATAGCAAAAGAAAGAATGCTTAGCCAGGCGTTCGAGTAGCTGGTCAACAAATGGCAAAGGGAAGTGGTCCTTTCGGGTAGCCGCATTCAGCTTGCGATAGTCCACACACATTCTCCATCCTGTGACGATTCTTGTTTGGATCAACTGGCCTTCGTCATTCTTTATCACGGTTGTGCCTCCCTTCTTTGGAACAACATGAATGGGACTAACCCATTTGCTGTCTGAGATGGGGTAAATGATCCTTGCCTCTAGAAGTTTATGGATTTCTTTCCTCACAACTTCGCTCATGTTCGGGTTGAGTCTCCTTTGGTGCTCCACAGTTGGCTTGGAATCCTCTTCAAGTAGGATCCGATGGGTGCAAATCGAGGGATCGATATCCTTTAGATCCTCAATCGAGTATCCGATTGCTTTCTGATGAACTCTCAGTTCCTTTAGTAGCTTTTCTGTTTGATCTGCATCAAGATTGGCATTAACAATAACAGGAAAGGTCTGACCTGGGCCCAAGAATTCATACCTGAGATTGTCTGGCAGAGCCTTCAATTCTGGTCTGGATTTCGCATCATCTGAATTGGGGCGGGCCGTTCCAATCTGGGGCGGTCCGTCCTGATGGGTGTCCAGGCTGAGAATTTGTCGGATTTCAGCTGGAGATCGCAGCTGCATGATGGCTTGATCCGCCCTGATCTGGGGCGGTCCGTTCTGTTCCTCTCTGGCAGCCAAGTATTCAACCATTTGGAGAATTTCGTTGAATATTAGGTCTGCCTCCTCCTCTTCAGGTCTAGCCGAGAAGGAATGGTATGCCTGAACAACACGTGTGTTGAAGGATTCTTCAACAATGGCTTCCAAGGATTCCACCATAAAAATTGAGTCAATATGGTCAGGCATCTTCATAGCTTTCTCTACATCGAATTCCACTTTTTCATCTCCAACCTCTAGGATCATCTTGCCGGTCTTGCAGTTGATGAAAACTCCGGCTGTAGTGAGGAAGGGGCGACCAAGAATGACTGGAACATCTGGATCTTCTTCCATATCCACAACCACAAAGTCACAAGGTACAATTAAATCGCCAACTTGGACTGGCACGTCAATTGCTATCCCCAGTGGCAGTCTAATTGATCCATCAGCAAGCTTCAAAGTCATGCGGGTCGGGTTCAGCTCCCTCATTCCTATCTGATTGTAGACTGTCTCGGGGATGAGACTAACGCTTGCTCCGAGGTCCAGCAAAGCTTTCTTCTCTTCTGCATTCCCGATTCTACATGGGATTGTGAATTTGCCTGGATCTTTCATCTTGACTGGCATCTTCTTTGTGATCAGGGCGCTGCATTCTCCGGTCAAGGCCATGGTCCCGTACTCCTCCAGGTTCTTCTTGTTGGAAAGGAGGTCCTTCAAGAATTTAGCGTAAGATGGCATTCTGGTTAGGAGATCAGTGAAGGGAATTGAAATCTTGATCTGCCGTAAAATGTCCAGGAACTTCTCATATGCCCTGTCCTTCCTGGCCTTGGCGAGTCTCTGCGGGTATGGAACCTCAATAGCTCTGTTAGAAGGAGAGACGGCCCTCGGGACTTGCCTGCTTGTGGCAGTCGAGGTGTTTGGGACGGTCCGTCCTGGGTTGGGGCGGTCCGTTCCAATCTCTCGCTTTGCTGCTGGTGAGCTCGTTCCAGTGTCTGCCTCAGCGTTGGGCTGGTCCGCCTGATTAGATTCTGATCCGTCCTGAGGTGGGGCGGGTCGTCCCAGAATGGGGCGGTCCGTTCCAGATAGTCCTGGAGGAGAGTCTGAGGGCATTTCAGGCCCGTCGTACTTTTTTCCACTCCTCAATTGATGCGAGACGCTCTTCACATCCTCCCTAGGGTTTGGTTCAGGTTGGCTGGGGAACATACCTGATTTGGTGAGAGCTCCGACGCTAGATTGAGACAACCTTTCGTTGAATCTTTGAAGAAAAGCCCCCATGTCTTCCCTGATCTTCTCCAACTCCCGATGGACTGCATGATTGAAGATTCCTTGACTCTGCATGAATTTCTCAACCATGGGCTGCGTGAGTGTCTCTTGAGGGCGTTGTTGGTTCCTTGGTGGTCCGGCTTGGCTGGGGTTAGCAGCTCCATTTGGATTTGAGTAAGAGAGGCCTAGATGGTTTCTCTTGTCGCGATAAGCATAATTGTTGGTTGGCGGGAAAAAGGAAGGAGGATTCATGAGTGCATTCACCTCTTCTGTCTTCTCTTCTCTCTCAACCAAGTGGCATGCCTTGGCCGTATGTCCTTCTTCCTCGCAAAACTGACACTTAGCTACCACCTCAGCCGGTTTCTTGTTGAGATTCTTGATCATAACTGTTAAAGAATCCAGCTGCGATTGCATGTGGGTATCCCTGTCCACTTCAAGTAGTCCTCCTTTCTTCTGGGCTCTAACTGACCAGTTGGTTTGAGACCTGGCCATGTTCTCAAGTAGAGCCTTCGCTTCTCTGCAACCCATCTCAAGGAATGATCCACCTGCAGTTGAATTAATATTCTGACGAGTCATATCATCCAAGCCATCATAGAAACTGACAATAAGCCTATTTTCAGGTACATCATGGTGTGGACACATTCTCTGCAGGTCTTTGAATCTTTCCCATGCCTCAAAAAGGTTTTCATCTGGTTCTTGCTGAAAGGTTAACAATTCCCTAACCAATTTAGTTGTTTTTACCCTAGGATAAAACCTATCTAAAAAGGCTTTGGTCAAGTTTTCCCAAGAATCAAATGGTGCATCATTGAAACTGTTAAGCCAATCCTCAGCTTTGCCCCTAAGAGAGAAAGGAAAAAGAGTTAAGCGGATTATTTCGGGATCCACGTCTTCAGGGACAAGGGTTGTGCAATTGCGCAGGAAGCTTTGCAAATGGCGATTGGCATCTTCGTTGGGGGCTCCACCGAAAGCTGAGTCCTTGATCAAAGCGATCAAGCTCGGGTTGTAGTAAAAGTCACGGGTTCGCTCAGCCTTTGGTGGTCTAACTCCAAGTCGGACGTTAGTCGCTGTTGGTGCACTGATCTCTCTGAGAGGTCGATTGGCCTCGGCTTCCCTTGCTGCTTCGAGGGCTTCTCTAAGGGCTCGCTGGACGGGAGTCTCCTCAGGTTTTCCCCCATTGCCATTCAAGGGGTCTGCCATGTATTCTTCGGGTGGCGTCAAAGGTGGTTGAGTTCTCTCTGGATTTCTGCGGTTGCGCTGGTAAAACTGTCGAAACGGCTGAATCAGAGAGCCTTCCTCCTCCTCTGTGAGTTCAGCTAAACCTGGGGCGGTGCGTCCTAAAATGGGACGGGCCGTTCCAGATGAAGAAGGGCTCGTTTGCTGATTCTGTTCCCCTTCTCCTTGTTGTCGAAAACTTGTATCGCGTGCGCTGCCTAGTTCCTTCTCCTTGTTAGCCAGCGTATGCGACTGCAAAATTTCAAAAACAAAAGAAAAGGTGAAGAGATTAAAAGAATTTAAGTTAAAACAAAAGTAAAACTTAGAAAAAGGGCACCGTCCCCGGCAACGGCGCCAAAATTTGATCGGTGCTGAGGGTACTGGTCAAATTAATTCCTTAAAAACCGATACTAATTCGTTTGCAGTATAGTTTAAGGGTCGAATCACGGGGACGGACTATTCCTTTTCTAAATTCAAGCAATTTGTATTAAATTAAATTCTTTTGATTAAATAGATAATTTTAAATTTTCAAACAGATCTAAACAGAAAGGCGAATTGAAAAAACTTGGAATTTAATATTCTATTTCCCTAGAAAAACTTAGCTAATTGAAAGTTTAAACAATTAACAAATGATTAGGGGTTCAGGTTGTCTAACTTTTCCTGTCTGTCGAGGTTGGGACGGACCGTTCCATCTCTGGAACGGGCCGTCCTAACCCTGTCAGATGGTTGGAACTGTCCGTTCTAGGCCAAGACGCCCCCTCTCGGGCGGTCCGTCCTGACCTTGGAACGGGCCGTTCCAATCATCTGATGTTTGTTTTGTCATCCTACTTAGTTATTTGCTGAGTGTTTTTACGTGGAATAGATCAAACCTAACCTACAGACTTGCGCTCTAACTCTCGTTCAGGTCAAGTTGTGGGGTTCTGTTTGATGATTCCTAAAAACTCCTAAATTTCAACTCTCGTTTCTTGGTTTAGGTGTTTCTAATTGATTTCTGGGTCTAGGTAAACTCTCAACCTCTCGGTTTGTTGGGTAAAACTTCTAATTACTTGAAGTTTGGTTAAATCCTTTCGGATATCGCCTACCTAATTGATCTAAGTGTTTGCTTGTTATTGCAGATTGACTTTACTTTGACAATTAAACTAGGCCTTTGTTTAACTCAATAATCAGATTCAAACAGTAACAAGTTGCAACAAAAAGATAAAATAAAATTGCAGAAATCATAAACGCAACTTAACTTAGCAAATAAACAAGTATTCAAATAAAACAAACAACTAAAAGAAAAGTTATCGAACCATAGCCCCTAAACTAAACTACTCCATGCAAGAAAAAGCAGGTTTCATCATACAAAAACACGAAGAAAAAGGAAAAACCAAGTTACAACAAGATGTGCTCGGAAATCGTCCAACTCCTAAGCTCTGTCCTGTCTGGGGCGGCCCGTCCTGGTCCTGGGGCGGTGCGTCTCAGGCTGGTGGATTGCCGTCTCGACAGGGTGGTTGCCTTGCTCCTTTCTGGCTCTCCAAACTTAGCGAATCTCGACCCTCTCGACTTGGAGCCAGGACAGAGCTTATATAGGCTTCTTGGGAAGTTCCAAAACGTGACATTGTGGCTCAGAAAGGCGGTGGAAACTGAAGAAACCGCCTCACCAAATCAGGCGTTCTATTTTTGGCAATCTCGAAATAGCTCTCTGGCCTGGTTGTGGACTGGGACGGCCTGGTCTGAACATGGGGCGGCCCGTCCCAGCATGGGCTGAATGCGTCGTCTGGATTTCCCCTGCCTATGTCTGCACTGAGGTGGGACGACCCGTCCTATGATTGGGGCGGCCCGTTCCAGCTTGCTGGATCTGTGCAACTTAGTCGATTTTCTCCTTTTTTCGCGCCAAAGTGTGATGAACCTGTATAAAAAACTTGCCGGGCTACGGCTGAACTTTCCTACATCTAACATTAGCACAATTCAAAGGAAAATGAATAAAAACACAAGTAATTTGAACGAAATTTGGGGCTTATTCTGGCTGAAAATCAAGTACGAAAACCGTACATCATTAACATGTCAAAAAAAGTTGTGTCGAAAATGATTTACTGTGATTTAATTAGGTCTGTTCTTTCAATAAATATATTTATTCTGCCTTGTTAAATTTATTTTTAACCACTTGATTGGATGATCACTTCTACACATTATCACGCACTCATATTTTTGCACCACAAACACACACATAGAGTAAGCATTCAGCATGCCACTGAGGCTCCGTTTGGATAGGTGTGGAAAGAAGAAAAGAAAAGAAAATTGGAATAAATTTATTTTAAACAATTCAAATTTTTCATAAAGTTACACACTTCTCAATATTTCTTATCACTTCTTTCCTTCTTTCCTTATTCTCTTCTTCCCACACCTTATCCAAAGAATACCTAAATGACACTTAGCGTAACCCCAAAAAATTGAAACATAAAACTTTCCACAAAATCACAAACAAAAAAATTGGCTTTCTGGAAATTAAACAGTAGGTCATAGAAAATTTGTAATTTTACTCTTATAATTTTGTTCTTATTATTTTAGTTAATGAAAAGTATTTATATTTTTTTAGGAATTAGAATACAACTAGATCTTCACTCCGGAACTGTTTATTCAAATTATGCTCATTGCTACAATTAACAAAAGCAAAGGTCCTGAAACGGACAACAGGCAGTAGCATTCGGAATTGCTTTGCTCACTCCGCTATTTTGAGATTCACTTCCATAATGACTAAAATGCCATCATATTTTCCGTGCAGCGACATGAGAGACTGCTAAGGGTATTTTAGTCATTTAAATGAAATATGGGAGTGAATTTCAAAAGTCGAGAGTGAACAAAACAATTCCCAGTAGCATGAGGATAATACACCTGTACCCAAAAAAAAAAAAAGAAAGGATTTTTTTTTAGATAAAACTTGACCGTGGTTATCAAACAGAAGGAAAAAAAAAAAGAAGAAAGGATAATACACAAAAATAGAGGGTTTCTCGTCCACTTTTGGCGGCACTGTATTGTAAGTAATCTGATAAAACGGACAACGAACTGTAAAAAAATCTCATCCTCTCTCCCTCCACTCAGAAAGCGACTTCCTTTCTTTCCCCACCTCCATTTCTCTCCCCCAAAATCCAACTCCTCTTTTTCCATCCCACTTCTTTTCCCTCTCTACTTTCTCTCATCAAACCATAGATCCGACATGAATCTCTGGGCTGATGACAACAACTCCATGATGGAAGCTTTCCTTCCCTCCTCCGACCTCTCTTCCTCCTTCCCCTGGCTCTCCTCCTCCGCCGCCACTCCGCCGCCACCTCCGGCGCCTTCCCAACCTGTTTTTTTCAATCAAGAAAGCCTCCAACAGAGGCTTCAGACCTTAATTGAAGGAGATCGCCTTCCTTCCTGGACCTACGCCATCTTCTGGCAATCCTCGGTCGATGTCCAGACCGGCGCGTCACTCCTCGGCTGGGGTGATGGGTACTACAAGGGATGCGAGCAAGACAAGAGGAAGCACCAGGCTCCCACTGCTGCCTCCGCTGCCGAGCAGGAGCACCGGAAGCGGGTATTGCGCGAGTTGAATTCGCTCATAGCTGGAGGTGGATCTGATGATGCAGTCGAAGAAGAGGTGACGGATACTGAGTGGTTTTTTCTGGTGTCTATGACTCAGAGTTTTGTTAATGGGTCTGGGTTGCCGGGTCAGGCCATGTTCAGTGGAAACCCAATTTGGATTGTGGGTCGGCACGGGCTAGCCGCGGCTCCCTGCGAGCGGGCTCAGCAAGCCAATTTGCTCGGCCTCCAGACCATGGTCTGTGTACCAGTAGGTAGTGGTGTGTTAGAGCTTGGCTCGACTGAGGCTATTGTGTCTAGCTCAGAAATGATGGGTAAAGTCCGGGTTTTGTTCAATTTCAGTTCAGGGGCTGAGGCTTCTCCAGGTTCAGGTGCCGGTCTCAATTCTTATGCAGGGGCTCCGGCACCTGCTATGGCAACACCACAAACAGCAGCAGCAGTGTCGACACCTGTGGCTGATCCAATTGAGACAGACCCATCAGTGTTATGGCTGTCAGATCCATCTATAGTGGAGGTTAAAGACTCGGTGGAGATATCAGTTTCAAAGCCTCAAATAAACTCCGTCGAAAACCCTAGCTCAAGTACTTTAACGGAAACCCCAAACCCTAGCCCTTCGGTGAATATCCAACAGCAGAATCACACTAGCAATGGCCAATCTTTCTATAGAAGAGAGCTCAATTTCTCTGAGTATGCAGCTAACCAACAACAATCAGCTCCGGCCCATCACGGTTTCAAGCCTGAATATAACGACATGTTAAATTTCGGAGGAGATAGTACTGGCCGGAGACCAGTATCGGCCTCCCCTGCTCCCCCCGGGCCTAGAAGCAGCAGCCCTTTCTCACAACATACCAACACAGCGGTAGACAACAAAAAGGTTAACAACAACAAAAGATCCATGGAGGCAACATCAAGAGCAAGCAACACAAATATCAATGGAACCAATCCCACATCAAGTCACAACACTGAAGGCATGCTCTCTTTCTCTGCGGCTCGGGTTCAAACGACCAAGTCAGATTCTGATCATTCGGACCTGGAGGCGTCAGTTCGAGAGGTGGAAAGCAGCCATGTGGTAGCCCCTGTTGTAGAGCCTGAAAAACGGCCACGCAAGAGAGGCCGGAAACCAGCGAATGGCCGTGAAGAGCCGCTTAACCATGTAGAGGCTGAGAGACAACGTAGGGAGAAACTCAACCAGCGGTTCTATGCTCTTCGTGCTGTGGTCCCGAATGTGTCGAAAATGGACAAGGCTTCTCTTTTAGGTGATGCAATTTCTTACATAAACGAATTACGTTCAAAATTACAAAATCTTGAATCGGACAAGGACTCGTTGCAAAACCAAGTCGAGACCTTGAAAAAGGAGAGGGATGCAAGACCTCTGCCAGCAACGAATGAAAGTGAAAGTAAAATTGGGAACGGACTCGGCCTGCCTCGGTGCCATGGTGTGGAAATTGAGGTGAAAATTATGCAAACCGAAGCGATGATCCGAGTGCAATGTAACAAAAGAAACCACCCGGCTGCACAGCTCATGGCTGCATTAAAAAACCTAGATCTAGAAGTTTATCATGCTAATGTGTCTTGTGTGAATGATTTAATGATCCAACAAGTAGCTGTGAAGATGGTCAGTAGAGTTTATAACCAAGAGCAGCTTCATTCGGCCATTTTTGCCCAGGTTGCCGGGATGCCGATGCCGGGTGGCAGGTGTTAGGGTTTTGTTGTCGGCAGTGCAAGGTATAGAATTTTAGGCATGATATTTGGGGGAGAGGTGTAAGTTTCATCAATCCTTGTTTTGGGTCTATTGTAGAGTGTAATTTAGTTTTAAGTATGTCCCTTTTTCTTTGGTTATGTTTTATTTTTACCTGTAATTGTATATAGAGGTTGTGCAATAGATGGATGCTAATATGCTACTTTTCTTCAAGGAACTTACTTTCCCGGAACTAACTGTTTTTGAGAATAGTTTCTTATTTATTATGTTTTTTTTTATAAAAATATTTTTTTAGGGCGTGATAAACGTGTTTTATTTGATTTCTCTGGGAAGCAAATATTTCACTGTCAATCTCTTTTTCAGTCCTTCCATTATTGCTCTATCATTCGAAGTTGTTTGATGCCGATTGAGAATACGGACTGGTCGAATAAAAAAATGTGCAATATTTGTAAACTTAATTTATTTACATGAAGTACTTTTTACAGGTTCATTTAACTAGTACATGGCTGGTACTACCTATTAAATTTTTTTTTTGTAGATAATAAAAAAAGTTTCCGTTGAAAATATCATGAATTTGATGGATACTGTCATACTGATGTCGATAATATTTTTGAAATTGCCTCCACGTTCCTTAAGATTGTCGTAATTTATTTGCCAGTGACAAATTCGGAGGCGAAAACGGAATTTTCCTATGTTATATGGAGCATCCAACATTATAAAATTAATTTTCTACTTAATTTTCTCATGTGATTTGATATCTCAGACATAAAGTGGAAAAATTATTTGGTTGAAAAGAATAAAGCGGAGACTTGGAACATTATATTATGCTGTGAACTTAGCTGTCCGATCATCTACACCAATATCGCAGAAATAATTTGCTCTTGAGATTGAATTAAAATATTTGTCCTTTATTTATTTATTTTTCTTTTTCCCATACAAGTCCTCTTTTATTCCCTTCGTGCTATCGTGCACCAGAGTGCTGGGATTGGTTGTTTGACGCTAAGGCAAATCATATCATATGACAAATTGACAAGTAGCATATTTCTCCTTTTTTCCGTTTTACCTTTTTTAAATTAGACACGAGGTGGCACCCATTGTCACTAATCCTTCATGAAAAACATGTCATGTGTGTGGTGGCTGGCATCTTTGACTATTCTTTATATTAGTATTTTGTTGGGACATGTGAGGTTTTCATGGGTTTTCTTGTGACATAACCCGTACGTTTAAGTATGTGGTTCTGTGGTAGAATTTGCTCGAATCTCCCTAACAAAAATAATATTAGCAATAATAATAAATAATTAGCTCGAACCATCATTTGCGTCGACATGCGGCGGTGGGCATCAGGATAGACTTAGACTCGGACAACAGCTGAAAAAAGTTTCGAGTTATAGAAACGTTCTTGTTTCTATTCCTATTGACTCTCCAAAAAAAAAAAAAAAAACAAACGATCCTGTTTCCATTGTTATTACTAGCAAACGAGCCCACCCGATTGTGTGGAAATAAGAAAGAAAATTTGAGACGATTTTGTTAAATGGCGATTTTGGTATGATGAGAGAGGGTTGATTTATTTTTTTCTCTTTCCTTTACTATGCGCACAAATTAAGAAAGAATAGGAAAGAAAACAACCATCTGAGCAGATGTTAACACGGTCTAAACGAAATGTTTAAATCTTTTATCTCATTATTAATCTACACCACTGTTCTGATCAAATCGTAAAAATAGACGGTCCATATTGTATTGGATAAACAATTGTTTACTCTTTTGGGTTCGAATTTCAGATAGACTTTCAGGGTCTGATCGGAACAAAGAAATCAACGCGAGAATCATAAATGGATTTCTCTTTTTATTAATTACTTTGATCGGAATGGATACGATGGAGGGAAATGATTTCAGCCCACACGATTTGGCCAGAAAAAATCTACCTTCTGAATTCTCGTATAAAATGTAGAAATTTGGCGTGATTTGTTTTTTTTTTTTTCTAGCGATGCTGTCTGATATGTCTCTCTTTTCTGACCATTTTGCCCTTGTGAATGTGATACTCGGAATCTTTTTTTTTCGCCATTTGTGCTATGTGCCTTCAATCGCCTCTACTACCTTCTCCTCTCCCATTACTATTTTATGAGAGATGATTAATGATGCTGTCTGTCTTGTGCAAGTTCTCCTCTTCGATCACTGTTTGCTAAAAGAGATAATTAGTGTTGCTGCCTTGGGCAAGCTCTCCTCTCCAGTAACTATTTGTCGAGAGATATAATCACTGTTTACGATGTATTCTTTCCTTTGTTTTTTTTTTTCCTTTTAATCATTGTAATTGTTGGTAAATGCGTGCTGCCATTTCAAAAGAAATGTATAGAGGGTAAAATAGTCCAATATAAAGTAGTCAAATCATTTCTTCCAATTCTTCTTGTTTTAGATCCGATCACTGGATTTCAATTCAAAATCGTTTTTTTTTAACTCAATTCTATTGAAACGAATTGAACTCTTCTTTTCAACCATTCCGATCAGGGCATTAGATTGGTACTTTTATAAGTAGTATAAAGATAATTTTGTCAATACAGAACGGAGCATATTTGTCAAACGAAGGTAATCGTGTGGATTTTTTTTTGGAAATTGATTAGTGCCATCCGAGCCATCGCGCTGCACAACGCCTCAACTAGCGCTCTGACCCCTCTACTCATCCAGCGCGTATTTTTTGTTCAGTTAGTTATTATAAGTGTTCACTTTAATATGTACAAATGTTCACTTTGTAGTAGAATTGTTCATTATTTTATAAGTGTTCGCTATACCAAATATTTTCATTTTGATTTTTTTTTTTTGCCAAAAGTTCAGTTTGGTCAATACAAATGTTCAGTTAATTGAGTAAAACTGTTCAGTTAGCTGCAACAGAAAATATAAATGTTATGAGCAAACATGTTTATTTTATTAAGTATAAATTTTTAGTTTACTAAGTACGGATGTTCAGTTAATAAGTACAAATGTTCAGTTTAATAAGTATGAATGTTCAGTTAGTTGCAACAGAAATACAACTGTTATAAGAAAAAAAAAACCAAGCGAAGGGGTCACGAATCAGACAAAAAATACATGTAAAAATTATAATTGGAAATGAACCGATCCGGTTCAAATTAAATTTCTTCCGATTCTACCCCTGCCTCCTAGCGCACCTCATGACCACGTGCGACTCTGACTCTAGCGCGATTCTGACGCATTACACCGAACACTTTTTATTATTAAACTGAACACTTCTTATTATTAAACCGAACATTTATAACACATAGCATCGATGGCTGAAATGGTATATTTACCGATGACACTTATAATTCCTGTTTTTTTTTTCTTTGACACTAACAACGGAGGACAAGGTAGTTTATTTTCATCGGCCTAAATAAAACAGTTCTATGCGGGCCGTATTTGTTCTTGAAAATAGAACTTCATATCTAGAAACTACTTCATACAGGAAAAAAAAATAATACCTAAAAGATTATTATATTTCGAAAATATTATTAAAATAATCAGAATTAAAATTATATAGGTTCACAGTATCGTTCGATATTGATGTTGTTTTTTGAAAGAATGATATTAGTTAATATCGATTTTCAAACACCGATATTAGCGATTACGTATTTTGAGTTAAAATATGTTTGTCTTTAATGTTTTTAAATAAATTTTAATGTATTCTATTGATGAAAAAGGTCTTATGTATTTGTTTTTAATGAATTTCATTTGTATTTTTTTAATAATGAAATTCATTCAACCTATTAGACACAAAAATAAAATGTATATTTACCAATATTAACAATTCTGCCAATTCGGCATAGTTTTTAATTCTTTAAGGTATTTATTTTTGAAAATAAAATATAATTTTTAAATAGAATTGCATGGTTTTGGATTCTTTAAGGTATTTGTTTTTAAAATTATTTATTTGTGTTTTTATTATTTTTATCTGTTTAGTTTGGTTTGTTTTTTAGTTAAAAACTTTTTGGTATATATACTAGTTATAATTTATAACATAGATATCACATATTTATCATAGAAAATAAAAAATTAGAGAAAATATAATTTTCTTTACATTCAAAATAAATTGAAGTTATTTAATAATATCCCAGAAATTTCCTTGAAAGTGTTTGCAAGCATAGACTAATAATAACCACAATCTCCTATTTGGAAAATGCAAATTAATTAAAAAAAATTTTGATCGCCTTTATTTTTCATGTCTGTCACACTGACACCTCAAATGTGTTAATTATAATATTTTGTTGCTCAGAAAGTAATTATAATTGTTTTATAGAATGTGATCCAAACTTCTAGTTTGCTCCGTCAAAAAAATGGTATTATATTTGTATAATGTATGTAATAGACTTCGGATAGCTAAAGCTTTCCTCGCTCCTTTTTCGAAGGGTGCGTTTGGATCGTTGGAAGAAAGAAGAAGAAGAAGGAAGAAGAAAAAGGAAGAAGAAGAAAAAAAATTATAAACAATCCAAACTCTTCACAAAGTTACACACTTCCCAATACTTCTTCTCACTTCCCTTCTTCCCGCACTTATTCAAACGCACCCGAAGGCAAGTCGGCCAGTGGCCAACCTCAATTGTATTAATAAAAGAAAAAAAGTTTTTACAGGGTGAAAAAATGACTAATTAGCAATTACAGCTAACCTGAGGTAATAAGAATTGAAGCAAACATAACAGTTAGCTAATCCTAGGAGGGCCTAAACAATAACTTGCATAGAATCCGGATAAAAACTGTATATATTTTGGGTGTTTATTTTTTATATTCAGGGTCTACTTCAATTGAGTAGTTAAAGAAGAAAAAGGAGACGACATACGAGGAAAAGAAATACTTAATGGCGCGTTAGATTCAGGCTAATTAATCCTATATTATTTTAATAAATGGAAATAATTTTCTTTTGCTTGTGTTCATGCAGTTAAAAAAGTGTATAATCATGTATCTAAAAAAAAGTGCATAATCGAATGTGTATATCCAATAACACGCAATTTAATAAATTTCACCACAATACTGAGATGCCATGTGAGTATAAGCATTTAGAAAAGAAGAAAATAATTTAGTTCGCTAAATCAAGGAATTGTCAGGCTCACCCAACCAACAAAAAAAAAAAAAAAAGAACGGAAAAAAGGACTACTGGCTCAATTTGGAACAAGATGTATCGTTGAAACAGGCGAACAACGTGTAGCGGTTCCAAATTTGCATCAACATTATGTATTAATCACAATTTTATATAGAAATATTGAAGGGCATTGTACAAATCAAAGTTTTATACACTATGGGCCTCTAGGTTTCGCCGTAGCTTAACATTCTAGCAGCAGTAAATAGTTAACAAGCTTGCTGGTTTATCACAGCTCTTCTACTGTTTTCTCTACGCCTCTGCCTCCATGTTTCTTCTGTAGAAAAAGGATTTATTCATCAAGCATGCAAATGTAATGCTGAGACTTTAATCTGGTCTTCATATATTCAACTTTTCATAAGAATTTGGGCCAGATTGGATTGGGCCGAGAGCTGGGTCATGAATACAATATAAAAGCAGCCCGAGAAGTCGTCAAAATACAAAAAGCATTACCAATTTTGGGGGCCTATTTGTGCTGAAGAATTTGGTCTTTCTGTAACTTCAATTCTAGAACATTTTACTGCAATAATTGGAACACCCTTTTTCTCTGTGTTTGTTTAGCGCAAGAGAATAACTCCTGCGGCTGCAAGTAACATTAAGCACATTGTTAACAAAGGTAACTAAACTGCGCCATTGTAAATTTGTAACAACCAAATTAGTGCCATCAAATTCTGCAGGGATTGCTCAAGAAGCAAGTCAAGCTCAAACATGCTGCATCAGAGGGAGATCTCACATCTGAAACTTCGAATCACAGCTGAGAAAAAGTGCAAAACTGCAGTGAGGAGAGACGCCATCTCCGAAACAGCTGAAATTAAAGTCAGAAGCAAGCCTGGATGATACTGGTCGCAGAAGATGTGTAAATGATCCGTGTAGCGATTTTAATCTTAGTTGCTAATTTTTCTCATCTCATGCTTAATAAAAAAGAATGACGCGGTTGGTCCAGATTGCAACAATTTATTCTATCTTTTTACAGTTTAAACTGTAAAAGATGTCACAATGAGATACCTGGTCGCCTGCTTCCCTCCGATTCTCTGCCATAATGACCCAATTATAGTTCGCCTTCTTTAGCAAATCCGATTCACCACCATCTTCAGAAAATTTTCAAATCAGCAAATTTCAACTGTGTCTCCATATCGGACTCTGAATTGGAAAGAAGTTGGAAGGGGAGAGAAGACCCTGGGGTGAATTCGGGAAGAGAAAACCAGGCGAGAGAGGCAGCGCAGGCGAGGGTATTGGTGATTGACTGAAACCAGGCATGGGCCTTAATATGCCAGGTGAAAGACCAGGGTTTCGGGTTAACGGGTTTGGGTACTGAAACCCTATTGGCGAAATCAAATTAGCAAAGGCTGCTGGAGATTGTAGGAAGGCTGGAGAAGGGAACTGTGTCGGCGGAGATGAGGCCACAACTGAAGCCTCCTGTGTCTTGCCAACCGGAGAAGGAAGCAATCTGCTTTGCGCTGATACATGCCGTGATGTGTCAAGAAGAGAACTTTCGAGAAACTGCATGTAAGATGTGAGCGGGGAGGGGAGATTTTGGATTTGACTAGGGTTTTGCATGGAGCTTAGAGGCGGAGGTCGAATCTTCTGTAACCGCTCACTGGGCTGATTGTTCGGTCTTTGATGTGATGGAAGAAGCGACGCTTGCGGTCTTTGGTGTGATGGCAGAACCGGTGCTTGCGGGAGGGCTGAAGGATTTGGATCACGAGAGGGGGTTCCAGTGAGCTGTTGCACTATATCTCGAAAGTCGCTCTTGCTGACGTTATAAACATGCGGCTGGGGATTGACGACGGGTAGTGTGTCGGGTTGGAAGGAAGGAACAGGAGGAGGAGGAGGCAAGGAGGATTTTCGAATTGGTTTGCTCAGCTTGTTAATGCCTAGGTGTTGGTTGTGATTCCAACTGGAGGTGTCAGGCTGGTTTTGGTGGTGGTTTCTAGATGGATTCATGGTGTGACTTGTGAGGAGATGAATTGGAAAAAGAGGATCCTAACGGAGAGGAGGAATATGGCGGGAACTGAAGAGGAGCGAGGGGAAGAAGAGGAAGTTGGAAGCGGGGCAGGAATAATATCTGTTGTTTCTGTGAAGGAATTTACAGGAAAATATGTAGCAAGTCAAATATTGTGATTTTTATTGGTCGACAGTCACCACACGAAATTTCTCAGAGATGTATTGTTTTCAGAGCAAAGGATTATTCTGATTTCATGAGGCATTTCAGTGTAGGTAAATATGCTGCCACCATGTTGAACGCGTTAATTCCTAACATAGATAAAATACACGAAGAGTAACACACAGAAAAAAAATCAATTCAGTGTGAAGGGGTTGCCGATGGTTGTTGACTGAAGAATGTTAGTTAGTGATGAGCAGTGACAGATCACTTCAACCGAAGTTACCAAATCTTCCATGGTATCACCGCCTTAGTGGAATGGTCAAAGAACTAAATAGATATTATATTAAAAAGACCCTACACTGATATAGGTTTGTTTAGTAAACTTATTATTATTAGAAATTGATACGGTTGATGCAAAACTGTAAACAAAACATTTGCGACTAAAATTATGGGGCTGTTTGAATTCCTCCGAGAAATTTGGGGAATTTCATCTTTCTACCATAAATTTATTATAAACAATCCAAACTCTTCACAAAATTACACACTTCCCAATAAATTTATTCCTAAAAATTGCAACTTCCCTAAATTCTCCAAATTTCTAAGTGATCCAAACGGCCCCTATATTATTACCACCTCCAGAGTAGCTGCCCAAATTAAAATTCTGTGGGGCATATAAATTCAAATAATGCATCTATTGTTCTAATGTTGCGTATTAAAATCCTTTTTTTTTATTTATAGCCAATTTGGAGAGTACCTTACTAGTAGTTGTTATTAGATAAAAGAGATAAAATATGTCCCTACAGCAATACAAATTCAGAATTTCTGAATTTCATGAATCTGGAATCTGCATTACCGGTACCGTAGCAGTACCTGTTACCGTTTTCTGCTGCCATGATGTCAGTATGAAAGCATAGGCTGCATAGCTCTGTTACTATTCTTCAGACTATTTGATTTAAATTTCAAGATATAAAAACTAGGGTATACTTATTTTGCACTTGGAGAGAGAGATGATTGTTTTGATGGGTTTAAGATATAGAAATTTAATTGTTTCAAATCATTACGCGGTTAACTTGTGATAAGGGTATTGTGGAATTTTAGTTTGAATTGAAACCCACCTTAGTCCACCACTCCACTCGGTCAAAAAGAAAAAGAAAAACTAATATAATAATAATTATTATTGGATGGAGAGATGATTGTTTTCATGGGTTTAAAATATAGAAATTTAATTGTTTCAAATCATTACGCGGTTAACTTGTGATAAGGGTATTGTTGAATTTTAGTATTGAATTGAAACCCACCTTAGTCCACCTCTCCACTCGGTCAAAAAGAAAAAAAATAATTATAATAATAGGAGGAACGAACATGAATAGATATGGATTAGTGGTTAAGGTGGAATATCGGATGCATATTTAGTGATATCGACACCCACTACAATCAGCCTATAATTCCTAGGATTTATAGTAGCTAGAAAATGATTCTGAAAAACATTTCAGTGGAACTTTACATTTTGTAACTATTTATTTAGTTATTATATAAATAATAAGAAGTTTATTACTAGGCGAACCTTTGGAAATTTCCTCTTAATTATTCATCGCAGTAAAAGTAAGAAATAACAATACTGAGAATAGGGACCATTTTAGCAGATCACTTCGGCCCAACAACGTATCACACGGCCCATCTTTGGCTTTCTCCATTCTCCTCCATCTGCTCTCTTATTTCCGATTAGTACTGTTCTCATTTGGTGACTGGCAACGGTGCCATCTAACAAGAATTTGTTGAATCGGTTCATTTCGCCTCTTCATCAATGACCTATCCAGCATTGTCAGAGGTTCTACTCTTATTTATTTTCCCAACTTAACCCAAATTTGGTAGCGTAGGTAGTGTAGTACTGATATGGTGATATATCTACCTTTGTCTGAAACTGGAAAACATGAAACACCGTATGTATTTGTGATTTTTCTGGTAAATTCAATTTACGTGTGACGTTTCTGACTTCCTCTATTACTTGAAATGGTTCATAGAATTTGGAGTCAAATAATTAGACTACCAAAATCTGATAAGAAACTAGTAATTGCCCAACACTAAAAACCACTTTACAGAACTACAGAAATGAAAATTCAGCACAATTTCTTTTACCAGTATAATCCCATATACATCAATATTCAATAGGCATTACCAAAATAACTAATTGAAGATCACGTCTAGCAATATTGACAAGCTATTGCTTTTTGGACAATGGAGATGAATTAGGCTAACTGATTTCGAAAGAAAGGAAGTTTAAGTGTTTTTAAATTATTATTATTTTTTTATTTACTGACAGGCCTGTCTGCTGGCATCAGAAAATTTCTGGAAGGTACAGAAACTGTTTTTCATTCACCTGTTTCCGATTTTTTTTTTATCTTCTTTATTTATTTATTTATTTATTAAAATTAATCAATTTAATTATCTTTCACCATGCAAAATTATGTGCTATAGCAATGGATTCTAGTTCTGAGTTAGATGTGATATGGCATCATAAGTTCACCTAACATTTTTGTGGAACTATACTTTACAAGAGTGATGCTCATTTGACTCTCATGCCATTTGTTAAATAAAGTGAAAAAATTACCTCAAATATATAAAAATGATTGAAGAAAAAAAATGAAAGCTCATGAAAGGAAAACTTAATGTTTGTTTCGGAGAAAGAATAACATACATTGAATAATTCATAATTGCTACATCTCCTTAACGGATACAAATGTAATAACAAAAACAGAAGGAAAATATAGAATTACATCTTCTTACAACAAATGCATATAGATATATCTAAAAAAAAAAATACAACAATTGCATATAGAACGTAATTTATGTAATGTAACTACAACCTGGAAGGGGGAAAAAATCATTACAGCTAGTAAAAGGTTCAATTAATAAGAAAAAATTCACAGAAAATAGAAACAAAAGTACACTTAATTATTACCATCTGGTGCGCTTATCTACTTGCTGTGACTTTCTTTTTAAGCAGATTTCCAAATTTTCTGAGCAAAGCCTTCTTTTTCTTTTGGTGGTGTGGATTATCAGCCCCATTAGCCAACAACCCATTTGTCTGCTCATATATTTCCTCTGGGTTTGAGTCAATCTCATCATCACTTGTGTCATGATCAGTGGCGTCATGATGATCTCGCTCTTTTGCCAAATGGTTCTCTAGAGCAGTACCATTATTCTCCCACTTCTTTCCCTCAATCAATGCTGACTCTTCACCTGGTTTTGCCTTTTCGTTAACGTATTCACGATTCTTGTTTTCATCATGGATATCCCTGGTTTTGATTGGTTGTGGTGCCTCTAACTTGAGTCGATCGTCTTTTTCTGCCTCATCCTCACGCACCTTCTCCAAAGGTGAACAAATTAATTTTAGAAGCATGCTCGGCTTGTCGCTACTTCTGGCAACATTAGTTTCTTCTGCTCTCTTGGCCGTGACTTCAGAAAGTAGTGCTGACAGCTCATCAATTTTCGCCTGAGCAGTCACTTCTTTTTGACGTAGATTGTCGTTCTCTTTTGCTAAGCTCTTTAACTCATTCTCCTTTTCAGATAGCATTTCTTTCAGCCTCAAGCTATCAATTTTTGCCTCTTCAGCAGTTAGGTTTGCCTCAGTAATCTTCAATTCAACTTGCCTAAGCTTGTTTTCTAATTGGCTTTTGTCATCCTTGGCAACTTGTATTTCACGCTCAGCAACTCTTAGTGACTCGACAAGTTTATCCAATTCCATTTTAATAAGCATGATCTTTGAGTTCTCTGCACCACGTGCTGCATCATCTTCTTCCACTTTTCTAGCATTTGCTTGTGCTAGTAGTGCTGTCAGCTCTTCTATTTTTGCCAATGTGAAGGTTTCTCTAACCCGTAGTTCATTAATCTCCTGAATTGCACAATTCAACTTCACCTCTTTATCTGACAGTACCTCCTTCAATTGCAAACTGTCAGCCATTGCTGCCTCAGCATTCAAGTTAGATTCCTTTAACATGGCTTCAACTTGCCTCAGCTTATTGTGTAACAAGGCCTTATCTTCCCTTGAGACTTGTAATTCTTGCTCGGCACCTTTTAGCGAGTGCAATACCTTATCCATTTCTGACCTGATAGACATAAATTGTTCTTCCGACTTCTTTATAGAATTTGTAAAACCAATCTCTTTGGAATGCCATTCTTCATTTGAATTCTTGGCCTCCATCTCCAACTTCTCAACTGTTTTTCGAAGACGAGCTACTTCATTATTTGCCTTCTCAAGCTGCGACTCATATTTTTGTTGTGCATTAGTACTGAATGTACTTATTTCCGAAATTTGGGAATTGAAGCTCTCTATCTCAGCTTGTTTAACTAGAACCCTCTCCTTTGCCTCTCTTGCCTCCGATGAAACCTCACGCAATGCCGAAGCCAAATCTCCCATTGCTTTCTTGGAGCTATCCAATTCATCCTTCATCATCTCGTGCTCCTTCAACATTTTGTTCCTCTCTTCTAAGAGACTCTCGATCTTCAAACTTGCCATTCTCTCCCTGTTCATTACCTCCCTTTTAGCCTCATCCAAATCTTGAATTTTTAGCTCAAGGCTTTCAACTTTCGCCCGTAAATGTTCAACCTCCCTTTGTGCCACATCAACTCGAAATCCGGATTTCTCTGCATCCTCTCTATACTTGGCCAACTCAGGCTCCAGCAACTGCACCTTCTCCTTAAGATTGCATATCTCAGATTCTTTGACATTTAATATAGAACTGTTCTCCTCTAGTTCCTTTGTCATCGAGACGATTGAATGCTCTCTCATTCTGTTGCATTCATCTAATTCCTCTACCCGATTTTCCAATTCTTCAGCCCGCCTTTTTAACTCTTCCACCAACTGCTTTGATTCTACTTCTGCCCTCTTTGCATAAGCGACATCTATTTTGAGCCCTTCTGCCAGTTCCTCCATTTTCATCAACTTCTCTTCAGTCGTCTTTGCCTTTTCAAGCTCTGCTTTCATCTCAATTGCCTCTGCCTCCAACTTCTTGATAATGTCAGATGCCTCTTTGCTCTTATTTTCCAGCTCTGAAGCAAGCAAACCCTTGAGGCGGTTGATTTCTTCATTCAATGTCTCCACCTTCTTTTCATTCTCCTCTGCCATTTTTTATATCTCCTCAGCACGGTTCAATGCCGCACATTTTGCTTCAATTGCTTTTGCCAACTCGCTCTTGGCTTTCTCTAGCTCTTTATTGGTCAACACTAGTGCTGCAATATCTTGAGAGTGTTGCTTTTGTGTAATCTCCAATTTTTTCTTCCATTCATCATCCTTCTTCTGTAAGCTCTCAATTTTATCTTGCTCAAATTCAATTGCACGGAATTTTTCGATTTCCCAAGCCTCTTCAGCTCTTCTCTTAGCTGAGAGTGCCTCTTCGAGCTTCTCATTACTCTCTTCAATCATCCTCCTGGCATCTTTCAAATCATCAGTTGCTTCTGCCTTCACCTTCTCAACCTCTACCAGTTGCTCCCTGGCCTTCTTTAATTCCTCTTGTGCTACTGTCACCTGCTCTTGTAGCTCAGACAGCTTCAGAGGCCTTGAACTTTTCTGCATATGAAACAATCAATCGCATAATGATCTTGAGATACCACCAGTTCCAATGCATCTTTGCTCAAGAATTGCATTTATTGAAATAAAGTAATAAACCTAACAAATATTTGATCCTGATCAATGATGAGTAAAATTTCATACGTTTTACCTATAAAATTTGTGACAAATTGCTTTTATTTTTCTATCACTAAAACGTTTTTATAATTCAATTTTATAAAACAAAAATGAAACCAGATGAAATCAATAACTTAGCTTAGGATTGTTTTGTGTGAGCAACAACATTTGAATGCTCTATGGGTTGTCGCTGGTGCACAGACACCCGAAATTTATTTCTTATGGAAAAGTTTTTAACCTTAGACAGGCACATGACGATACTCCGATATGCATTTCAAGCAAAAGTTCTGAAACAAACCTATACCTTTCCTTAATGTTTCTAAAGACATGCTCAGTGAAAAGAGATTGAATTTGCAATTTAATATACCTCATAGGAAATTAGCCCATTTGTTCATTTTTTAGATGCTTGCAAATTAGAACGTAACTATATAGAATACTTTACTAGCTCAGAATTTGCAAGCAACAGTTGTCTATATATTACCTCAGGAGCTGGAGTGCTAAGTCTGGGTGTGATCTTGATTGATCGACGTTCCCCAGTACTAATCTTTGAATCAATTGATGTAGACATTGCCTTTTCACCTATAATGCTGGTGGTATGCTGGGCTGGCGATGGATCACGGCTAGATGACTTGGTAGATCCACCACGGATTAACTTTGCGACCTTCGATGTTGCATGTATTGTGTGCTTGTGTGTCGTGGCTGAAGTTGATGCCTCAGGTAATCCCGTTCTATTGGAACATACAAGGACATTATTTAAGCATTTGGTATGAGACAGGCAAAGAAGGATATCATGAAGAAAATGTGGTTAAATTTGTGAAGTGCATATAGAACAGAGGCCTGTATTTTGTTAAACCTTTTCATTTATTTTAAATTTAAATAACTTTTTGATCTTCTGGATAAAAGTTTGTTGGTATATTTTTAACTTATATGAGAAGTTATTATTATAAAAAGTATCATAATGCAATTTCAAGTAGCTGAAATAAATGAATAGCAAAACAAAAAGTTAGGTCAATTGAATCTTGATATAAGGAAAAATCAACATTTTTCTAACCATAAATCGAAACATGTAACAAAAAGGGTAATTTCTCATTCTTTCGGCTCTGTTTAATAATTATAACGCTGCATTGGGTGATTGTTTATTTAAATCTAAGATTATCATAAAACACAGAACAGACGTTAAATATTTTCTTGATGACTAAAAGGGGGAAAAAGTTATGGGATTAAAAGTAAAAGGGGAAAAAAGTATAAAGCATAGAGAGGTCTGCATACTTGGATTTTGAGGCCATCATGGTGCTTGCCATGCAACAGAGAAAGCAACAACAGAAGGAACTGCACTAAAGAGGAGGAGAAGATGATGTGATTGGGGTAAACTATCTAAAACTTTTGAAGTTGATTAATTTTCTGGGAAGAGTTGCAGTGGCCACGAACAGTTAGTTGCATTGCATTAAGGTTCCCCACTACATTCCCTCTCCTCTCGCTATTTGTTCTAAATAAATGATTTAATACTTTCAAAGAAATAAGTACATTTTTAGCGCCGTATATATCGTTAATTTGACTTGCCGTCCCTACGGTATTATGTGTTTCTCATTTAATGTAATAATATGCCAAGTTGTTTATTATTATTCATCAATTATTTCGGATTATTTCGATTTTGTAGAAGTTTGAGGTTTCTGTTGTCAAATTTCATTCTTTTAAAATTTCTAATCACCAACACTCCGAACAGGCAACAGACATCTGCTATGCCCCCCCCCCCCCCCCTCGCCTGGTTGCTGCTTTAATATACTCTCTCTTTCATTCTCACTTCCGAGAAGTGGGGGGGAAAAATTACTAAAATAGTGAAAGAAAAGAAAATTCTTGAACTCTTTGTTTCGTTATGATGACAAATAACATCTTGAACTTTTTAATTCGTGATAATAAGCAGTCCTGACCCTCAAAAAGATAATAAGCAGTCCAGTTGATATTCTAACTTAATTACATTGATTTTTCGACGTGAAATGACCACAATGCCCTTGATAAACTTATCCTTAGTCAAATAATAATATTAATCTAAACACTTCATTGTCTTCAATATCAATTTTATATTAGTTGTAATATCTTACAAATTACATCACATAATGTGCTATTTTTTTTCATTGTTTGTTTATTTAACTATAAAACATACAAAACACAAAAATAGAGAATGAAAAACAAACAATTCATGTATTGTCATATGTAAATTTGTGATACAAATTACTTGAAAACCATGAATTATAAATACTTGATGTTATATTTTTGGTCATTTTGGCACTTAATATTAAGCCTTTAACGATAAATTAGCTGTTGAGAGGCCAACTATCACGAATTAACAATTCAGTATGTGAAATGTTGGTGCCCAATATATTCATCCAATATGATCATTCTCACATTTCAAATTTGAAATGACCGATCCGAACCGTTCAATATGTTCTCCATATTGAAAATTTATATGAAACCAATTTTTACATTTTTTTTGAAATTTTTTACTATTTTCTTGGTATTTTAGAAAATTCATGATATAAAAATTATGGATCGTCCAATAACAACGATTTTCTAAAATACAAAAAAAAAATAGTAAAAAATTTTGGGAAAAAAATATAAAAATTGGTTTCTTATAAGTTTTCAATATGGAGAACATATTGAATGGTTCGGATCATTCATTTGAAAATTGAAATGTGAGAAAGATCGTATTGGGCAGACCTCATCCGTCCCATATTTTTACTAGAGGGATACATTGAGCTTCGCTCGATACAAAAATTCTTACTGACATTTAATTATCGAATTTGTTGCAACAAATTGATACGGAGATTTTCATAATTTAATATTGATTATCTAAATGCAATGATTAAATGATATTATTTCAATTTTATAAATTTATTGCATATAGAAATTTAAAGCAACGGTTAAAGATACCAAATAACAAACAATTAATATATTTATTTTTAATTATAAAAAATACAAAATACAAAAAAAGAAAACTATTTTTAACTATATAAAATGCGGTCAAGGTTTTTAATTAATACTATGATTAAGTGAAATATTTACCAACTTATTATTTGTCGCAAAAAAAATTTAAGGAATTTCCGCATTATTATCCCTAAAAAAACGCAGCTAACATCCAACTCCTGCAGAAGAAGGATTAATGGAATATCATCCGTAGGATCATTATCAACGTCCCTGCATGATTCTATCCAACGCACCAAAGTTCTATCAGAAAAAAAAGGCTACAAACTCTTTTTTCTTGTAGAGACCAAATCTGTACAACTTCCTGTACAGTGGGTTATATAAAACTGAATCGAAACACTTCATTATCTTCAACATCAATTTTAGATTGGTCGTAATATCTTACAAATTACATCACCTAATGTGTTATTTTTCTTCATTGTTTGTTTATTAAATTATAAATTATAAAACATACAAAACACAAAATAGAGAATGAAAAGCAAATAATTCTGTATATCTTCATGTGCAGTGGGTTATATAAAACTGAATACTGGATAAAAAGAGAAGCCCGCACAGGTAAACGCCATATAAGATTAGAGCTTCTCCAATATGAAGTCCATATTCCATGGTGGAGGTCCACTTATACAAGCACCAAATAACTATGTGACACCTGTCAAGAGCTGATTATTCCACTGAATAATCCATTCATAACACTGCTTTTTTTGCGCTAAAGACAATGAAAGACATGCCGACCACCACACATTTTAAATATAAACTATAAAGAACAATCAATCTAACCCATAAACACACGGTTAATGTCCCTTAGAAGAATAATATGTTTGTAGGATGGAGAGAATCAGCAGACTTCCAGCTGCCAGAACAGAGATGGCAGACCATGGATTACCAAAGTAATTATGCATCAGCCTCGCTCTCTGCTTGTGCCAAGTTGAGTCACTGTATTTTCTTATTTCCTTGAACAAGTAATGGCCTGTATACTTTTCGGCCACAAAAAGGTCACCTAAATCATTGAAGAAATCTGCTGCATCTTTCTCGCTTGGAAGCATATTCATGAGGATGCCAGTTTGCTCGAGTAGAGCAACATCCTCTTCTGTGTTGACTAGGGCATCCATTAGTGCCAGATAACTCACGAATTTCCTTTTGTCAGTGTAGAATTTTTGAGTTTGCTCAAATGCAGCAATATTCACCCACAAGATCTTGCGGTAATAACTCAATGACAGTAATGGTATCTCCATTGTGCCATTAGTAAATGAAATGTCAAACCTGTCACGAGGGTTTTTCTTTCTCTTGAATGTCACACCTGCTGCATGGAGCTTGCTGGCACATGGTATTATAACCTGGTTTCGGATTGTCATCTTCAGTCCACTCTTGGATGCACTTAACATATTGAGTTCTTCTGCATATGTTACCATATCTAGTTCTGCTGCATAAGTTTGTGGTGCAGCATCTCTTGATTTGGGAAAATGAGACCCTCTGTGATGTGATTTCTGTTTAATCAAATAATCTCTCTCTCTTTCATCATTGTGAGTCATACAGATATAAACGAGGTGAAGGTAGTGATAGATACTATCACACCACTCTTTTGGTGGCTCCCCCGTTGCAGATGTAATAATCTGTCCGGAACAAAGTGGGGTGTTAAAGATTAGATCTTTGAGCAGAGGACATTCAAAACTTTCACAACTGCAAGTCATGCCACGTTGAATGGCAAACAGCTTGTGAATGATAAAGAAAGGGATTTGATTATCTAACAAGACCAAGTCAGTCGAAAGATTGCCTACTACCCAACCTAAATTGCAGTATGCACTATATTTCCTACTTGAAGACTTTAAAAAATGCTCTAGTAGAAAGCATCCATCAAGCAACAACATCATAACAAAATCATCACTTTTCATTTCAAAATTTTCACTGTAGCACCTGCGGGCTCTGTCCTCGAGAGCTTCAATCTCTCGGATGTAAACTTTAATGCCGACATTCTGTCCCCCTTCTAGGAAATCTCGAAGGAAATGCCACTTCTGCTCTTCCATGAAACAGAGGCTCTCTTTGCCTCGATGGTAAGGACCAATTGAAACCATTCTCGGCTCAAAAAGGCCCTTGTGAGCTTCCTGGAACCGTGCCGGAACACGAAAGATACTCATGTCTTCAAAGGGATTTTCCGGCACCTCTTGTAACCTCTTCTTGATCAAATTCATCAGATCGCTCCTTCTGCTTCTTCTGCTGTTGTTTTCTTCTCCCCATTATCAATCCCAGATTCATGTTAGAATGATTAACGACAAAACATAAGCCTGGTAAACAGAATTTTCAAAGATTGGATGGCATACCAGCATTTTTCTTTTTTGGTATCTCAGCTGCAACATCCATGTCAATTGCAATGTGTTGAATCTCCTCCATTTTTGGGGTCAAATGCAATTACGCGATGTCTCTAATTGATTGCACAAAACTCGTCAGGGGCACCCAAATTACTGCATTCAAAGCATGGTTCTAAAAATCAGAATCCAAATTAGACTCAGATTGTTGGTCCAATGAGTCAAATATGATGAATATAAAAAAAAATCAGTAAATCAGATTACAGAAAATGATTTTAGTGCCTTAAAAATTTAAAAGAATGCAAAAAGATTAATAAATAAAAATATTTTATTCAAAGACAAGCTATAGAATCAAAAGTTGAAAGCATAACGTTAACTAAAATATAAAAATAATACATAAGTAAATAAAAATGCAGACAGTTCCCAATTTGTATTGGTTGTTTTTAATAAATACAAGTTTTGTTGACAATCACCAACCTTCAAAAAAAGAAAAAAAAAATCATAATGTCCCTTAAGTGACCATAAATAATTGAGGTTCTACTTGATAAATCAGAGTTTACACTTGACGACAGACTTTACTGAGGTTCTACTGTACATTAATTGAGGTTTCAGTTTCACTCAAAGTCTCAAGCTCTTCAGAGTTTACACTTCACAACAGACTTTACTTGAAACCAGAAAAGACAAAGAAAAGAGGTACGACGATACCAAAAGCTAGCCAATAGTGGAGATTGGGAGACCGTCTATCCTCTTTTCTGCACCTTCACTTCACCAACACCGCCTTCAAAGAGTCAAGACCCGTCTGCCTTTACCAATGTGGTGCTCAGCAGCTCAGGCAAGGCGAGGCTCAGGGATCAGTTTGTTTACTTCGTTGAGGCGAGACTGCGAGAGCAATAATTGAAGTGCGAGAGGAAGGAGTAAAGTGGGAGCTGCTTTTAAGCGGGCCTTCATCTTGTGAAAAGAAGCCAATGATGACGGTCCGGGTTGCCAACCTACGATCCATCCATGCTATCCAACTTTTTTGTAATACACGCTAAAATTTATCTGATAACTGGCATCTGCATTTTTACCATTATCGCTAAATACAAAATGAACATATATAACAAATAAGGTGAACATATAAGCGATCTAAATGAACACTTATAAATAAATAAGTGTTGTCATCACTTGTTCAGAAGTTTACATGCATATTCAATTTATTTTCATAAAACTTATTTGTTTGTATGTGTTCACTTAGATCGTTTATATGTTCACTTTGTTTGCTATATATGTTCACTTTATATTTAGCGATAGAAGGAATGATAAAACTGCAGATGACAGTAATCAATTTTGAATCGGGGACAAAAATACTCTTGTGTTATTTCATACAATTTGTAAAATCTCTGAGAAATAGTTATTTCTGCGGGACTTTTTCGCAGTCTTTTACTCTTTTACAATTGCAACATTTGTAGCGGCCGTTGTACAAATAAAACTAAATCTTACTATCATTCTTCATCAAAGTAAGAAATTCAGAAGAAGATCAAGCATCTCAATTAGTGAAAAATTGGCACATCTCTCTCCATCAGGTAACGAATATTCTTATCTTTTTTCTACAATTTATCTATCAGATGGAGTAAATTGAAGGATTCTAACCCAAATTAAATATATCGATCACATATTTCACCCATTCAATTTCGGCCCATTCTGACTTTTTCATCCGAAAATAGGCCGATATTAATTCTCTCATGAGTCGGGATGAAAACGGAAAACCGTTTTTCGTTTCGTTTCGTCCAGACGAAACGGTTAACAAAACAACAAAAAGATTTCGTTTGGTTGGATGAATCAATTAACGAAGCAATGAAACGGTTTCGTTCATGTGTAAATCACGAAAATTTCGTTAATTATTTCGTCCGGACGAAACGATTAACGAAATAAAAAATTATTTCGCCAACAAAATGAAACGGTTAACGAAACATTCTAGTTTCATCACCGTTTCGACCATTTTGCAGCCCTACTCATGACGATCTGTACAAGTTGTGCGCAAGCCCGGTTTATCTCTGTTCAATTCAACTCGCCAAGTGCCGGGCCCAAAGTGAAAGCAAAATTCCTACAAGTTTCGGCTTTAAACTTGTCCACAGGTAAAGTAAAACGGAGGATTATAATTTGATTTTGGCAAGAGCCCAAGGTGTGTTAGATACCAATTATACCATGGTACTCTTGCAACCTTACTAGATATATTGCCATGGTTTAGTGAGAACCACGAGTTGCTCATTGATTTCTCTTTATAGGAAGTATAAAGGGGGCGTTTGTTTGTGTAGTAAGGGGTTGCATAAGTTAAGGATGCTTAAATATTTATGTAGTGTTATGTAATAGATGTTTGATTGTGTAGTAAGGATGACTAAGTTAATACATGCATATATTCATATCAAAAGACTAAAATGTCCTTATATTCATGCCTTTAATTAACTATTATTTTTAGATCATTATTATTAATAATTAATATTACTTGTTTAATATTATTAATTATAATAATTAACCTTTATTATTAATTATGTTTTTTAACAATTATTGTTGATTATTAAATATTATTATTTATTTATTTATTAATATTAATTATTTGTTAATTATTAATTATTATAAAAATTAATTATTAATGATAATAAGAAATCATTTTATTATTATGAAGTATTATTAATTACTTAAAAAAATTATTTATTAATAATCTTTAATTAATTAGTTATTATTATTAAATCATTATTATTATTATTAATTAATATTACTTATAAAATATTATTAATTATTATTTATTAATTATAATAATTAATATTTATTATTAATTATGATTTTTAATAGTTATTTTTACTTGTTAAATATTATTATTTATTAATTATTTGTTAATTATTAAATAATATTATTAATTATTTCTAAGGGGTATTGTTGGAAAAAAAATTAAAGGGGACCATGCATAACTTATGCAACCTATTTTGGTTGCATAAGTTATGTACCCTTAAGGCATCTTATGTAAGAGGTGTTTGGTGACTAAAGAGTGCATAACTTAAGTTATGCACCCTTTAAGTCACAAACAAACGGGGTCAAAAGGTTTAAATTAGAATTTGAAGCCTTGAAGAAGAACATAAAAAATGACCAAAGAGAGAGGTCACTTGGTAATAATTTTTTCTTCAAATGAAATTGAATAAATTAAAAGCTAAAAAAAATTAAATTTATAAGTATGTTATTTGATTCTAGTAACCGCGCCCATCCAATATGCGGAGAACTTTTTATTAGAAAAAAATATGAATATTATTATTTCCCTCAACTGATGTAAGAAATGATAAAAAATATTAAAAATAAAGTAAAATAACAATGATATGCTCCAGTAACTAAAATTGTTAAACAATATATATATTTGCTCTCAAAAAGGTAAAGTATATTGATTGACATATTAATAATTTTTGTGGCCACTTGCATTTTAATTTTTATAAACGATACTGTAGTCCAAGGATAATTATATTTCTATTTAAAACGAAGAGTTAGTAAACTTATATGATAATTCATATCTAGTCATTGATCAAGTCAGATTTAAAAAATCAATAGTCAAAAACATATATGATAAATTAAATGTTTACATCCTTGGTCTAATTGTTTACACCATTGAATTGATGCTTTTATAAGTAGTAGGGACATAAATAGAGTGCCGATTAAATTTTTTGTAATTTAAATATTGTTTTGGTGATGCGCCAAGCAATGCTAATTTCAAATTTTGAAAAGGTCAAATCATTTGATGAACAATAAACTATGACTAAAATTTCCTCATAATTTATGAGCATTAATTAGAACATACTTAATACTTTTCAATTTTAAAATTTTATTTTTGATGATTGTTAAAATGCATAATTATCAACTAATCTTTCTTCATCAATAAATAATTTTCATTAAACTCTCTTGTACTTTTTCCCTTGAAGAAACTTTTTGTCTAGTTATCTATTAATTTATGTAATTTTTTCTACTATACAAAAAATGACACCTCCATTCCCAAAGTTTTGGATTTTATTTTTCTTTTTTTTTTCTAATGCTTTAAGAAAATCTATGTACTAGGGACCAATCAATGGCTCTAGTTGTTGATTTTTTTTTTGAAGAAAAATAGGGGTCAAGCCCCTATCTTAATATATTATAAAGCTCTAGTTGTTGATTTGGAATAGGGATTATAATTTATAGGGTCATTTGTTAACAGCAGTAGAAGATCAGACAAGGATGCAATTACCGCAACAGTTAGCACATCATTTTTTCGAAGCAGAGCAGCCTGAGATAGGCCACCAAAATGGAATTAAAAGTAAAAGGTCTAGATATACATCAAAAGAGAGGTAAACACACCTCTTATTAAAGACTTAAGGCCTACCTAAGAAGAGGTGGCAAACTCCCAGCAAACTAAAAGCACACACAACAAAAAAGAAAATAGCCAAACATAGTAGCCCCAGGGTGCACCCAAATCACAGCACAAAACAAAACAAAGTACAAAAAGTCTCAAAAGACTAGAGTCGGAAATAAGGGGGTGTTGCAAAGTCAGCTAGATCGCCACATCAAGCGTCTGATGTGTCATCTGTTGTGTGCCCATCTTAACTCTCGGAACCTTTCTTCCATCCTCCAAAACCTGTCCAAAATTGATAACGACACAGATTGTTAAAATATATAATATGAAAGTTGCAGCCACTTGCATTGGCAAAAACTCTCCTATCTCTCTCCAACCAGGCAACCATAAATTCCAACATAAAGCAGCCAAAATAGTTTTGAAATTAAGTTCTATCCCTAGTCCTAAGCTTATTCATTCTATTCCATAAGAAATTAATATCAGTAAAATCAAGATGAATATTCCTTATGTTAAATATTGAAGCTAATCCTAAAATTTCTAATGAAAGGGCATTGAGTAGATTGTCTCAGCGAATTAACACATCATTATCTATTTTATGAAATGGAATTAAAAAATTGAAGTTAGTTCGCTTTCTCGGAGGATATTTAGTTGGTTGTGAGTTTCACCAAAGCAAGCAACCGACAACAATGATATGACGAGCTCAAACTAAAAAAGAGGAAATGCTAATGCAGTACGCGCGTATGTATTAGTGTTGAAACTTACATTTTCCATCTGAATAAACTTTTTTATGGGATTAATTTATTAACTGATTTTTCTAATGTAAACATTTTCATCCATATTAGGATTTAATTTTTATGTCCCAAATTGGGTATATGGTGATACATCTCTGTTATTGTCTGAAATTGGCAAACGTCTTGTAGTATGTGTTGGATATTCTTCTTGTAAACTGGTGTCTCTATGTGGCAATGGAGCTTTCAAAATTTGCTTTTGTAGGAAGCTTGTGGAAGTGTACTAGTTAGAATAATGGTTGCATTCCTAGGATCAGTATTTGATGTGCTGACTTGCAGAGTTGCAAACTTGCAATGGCTGATCTAGGTTATTTTGAAAGCATAGGCGTAATTTTTCCATCATTTATATAATGAGAATTTCTTTTTATTTTTTATAACAAAGTATAGGCACTTGATAATAAGAAACTTTCATTTATTTAAATTTATACCTACACTTTCTGTTTTGGAATAAAGTTTTTCCAATTTTTACTACTATTCAATTACATTTGAGTATCCCTTTTGGGGGAAAAAAACAAAAGATTTGTTTTTTTTTTTTTGACAAGCTAGGTAGCGGCTATCTAGAGAGAAGCAGAAGAAAAGAAAAAGAAAGAGAAACTGAAACAAAAAAGGATAAGAAACAAAAACTAGAACAGGTGCCAGCACTTAACAGTACTTAACAAAGAAGGTAGACTCGCTGACAATCTAGTGGTGTATCGCTCCCAAACGCCTTCTCTGATTACGGAAAACTCTGTTGTTTCTTTTGAGCCACAGCCCGCAAAAAGCAGTAGCAATGAGAGTCAGCCTATCAACTGAACTACTAGCTGAATTGAAAAGAGCCAAGAGCCTGTCTACGAGAGTAGCATCTGGTAATGACATTGAATGAGAGTAACCTAGAGTAATCCACAGACTACTTGAAAAGGGACACAGTCAAGGAAGAGAAACAACAGAGTCTAGAAAAAACAAAAGATTTGTATTCGGCTAATCTATTGTGTATTTGTAACATCTTAATATATATTGAAAAATCGACAATGTGTCTTAGAATTACGAATTGGGCAACAAACGAGTGTATTAATTTGGAGGGAAGTACGTAATTCAAAAGTCGATAACGACTATCAAAAGGTACTCACACAAGTGGTAGCTAATTATCAATATTTGCGTTTATCTAAAAAACATATAAATATGAATTGAACAATAGATGACTGTGCATCGGACAAAAATCAAATATATATTTTATAATTATTGAAAATTTACTAAGAGCATTTAAAAGGTGGACTTAGATAGTACTTATTTGGTCCCAACATGCGCCATTCATGAATGGACCAAGGATATGACTAGGTAGAGTGCCATTTTCTGGGAACATTTGCAACCTCTCATCTAGAAACTACTGTATTGTAATTATCACGGCAACATAAATTGATTCTAGGGGCAATTGGTAAAGGGCATTACTGTAAAGGATACGTTGCAACTGTGCAAGGAGCTCTCATCCTTGCAACATAGTTTATAGTTAATTTGTACAGATATATGTAGGAAACATTCTCATGCGAGCCTTTTATGCTCTTCATAATAACGTAGATTACAGGCTGACTCGTTGTAATTGAAAAAGGAAAAAAAAAGAAGAAGAGGAAACTAAAGCTAGGCTATGGTCTTGGGCCCACTTTACATTGCAATATTACATTTTTAGAAGCCCCTAGCTTCTCGTAGGCTCCGTTTGGATGCGTTGAGAATAAGGTAGGAAGAAGGAAGAAGGGAAGAAATTTATTGGGAAGGGGTAAATTTATTGGGAAGTGTGTAACTTTTGTGAAGAGTTTGGATGGTTAGAAATAAATTTATTGGTAAAAAGTGGTTATTCCTTATTCCTTATTCCGGGAAGAAGCCATCCAAACGGAGCCGTAGTTACATCTCGAGATATTCATTCTGATTAGCTTGTTGTTAAAAATATGTACTGTATTCTAGATATGTAATTAATGTGAGTAAACTTTATTAGCAAAAAAAAAAAGATTATTGTAAAATGTATCATAATTTTGATGAAAAATTCTGATGTCTATATTTATTATGATGTTTCCAAGAATTGTCTTAGTTTATCTAAAAAACTAAATTTTGTTCTATTAGATATGCATTTTCCACATAATTTTCTACAACAAAAAAGAGTTATAAAAATATCTTAGTAACCATCATTTCGTCGGAGAAAAATAATTCAAGAATGGTTCCATTTAATGATGTCGGCTCTTCAAAACGATAAGATCTACACTTGTACTTTGTTATTTTTATATGGATTACGAATTTTGTAAAAGTATTATCAGTGTTCTAACTATTAAACACGTCATGAATAAAATTTTTGTCATATTCTATATCATAGAGTACCCTTGTGATGTCGAAGGTTTTTTTTGTTTTATACGTTTGGTCATTGACATTTGAATGTAGTCGTCACTTTCTACAAGTTGATTTTAACATGGGGGGAATTAATTGTGTGCTAAAATCAATACGGCATGAGCATGTCATGGAGTAACTCATCAAAGTATGTCCGCCATGAATCCGCTAACCACAATTATAATTGAGCACACTACTTTGATGAGATATAGCATTACACAATAACAAAAAATAAAATAAAATGCGTTCGGATCTAATGTGGTCACTAGATGATTATTTCAACTGAACCACACAAAGACTGTCACAAAAAAAAAAAAAATCAAAAGTAGTATAAGTGCAACCCAACATACAATACTTTATACGGTACTGCTATATTACCGCTATTGACAAATATTATATTTAGCATCATAGCGGATGTCTTATAATTCAGCTAATGAACTGCTATTGCGGCGCTAATTACCGCTTTTAAAACCTTACTCTTTTCTGATTAGCATCTAAATTTCATTAGTTGGAAGTAGTGAAAAGAAGACCCAAATTAAGAATCAGCATCTAACTTGCGAAACTATTCAAATTAAGGATTAACAACGAAACATCATAATTTAGTTGAACGACGAGTCCGCTACAATGTGCACTTGGATGCATCTAATTGCAAAATGAAGGATTAGGAAGGAATAGGAAGCTTCATAATTATCCCCTTTATCATGGTAGGTACCTCCGTTCGTAGACACAACTAAAACTTCTAAGTAAATGGTTCCCCTTGATTTTAAATCAGACGGTTCGGATCGTCATTATCCAAAATGGAATGTTTTTAACTGCCACAGAACAATCGGGCATTCCAATTAGAGATTAATGACCTATATCATACTCCCAATGCGTTGCAGAATTTGAGTGAAAAAGGACCTTAGTTTTGAATCACAACAATTAAAAAGCCTGTCAACAAAGGGAAAAAGAGGCGTCAAGTTTGCATAGGCATACAGCCTTTCATTCTGTTTGCTGCTCCATCTAGATGCTAGGCTAGATTCTAAGGCAGGTGCTTATTAAATGCATAAGTTACCTGTGAGACATTCTAAAAAGCCCAGAAATATAAAATGTCAGTGTGGAATTTAATATCATACCAACAAACCATTGAAGCTCATTGTGGGGAGACCACACCCACACAAAACATGCCATGGTGGTGGCATTAAAGGTAAGAGTACTAATACATAATAGGCAAGTGGTGTCAGAACCTCACATGATGACAACCTGATGATGGTTTGGGGGATAAAAGTTATTACTATACTAACAACTCTCACATGATCAAAGATAATGATCCATATAAAAATTTAACCTTTTTGTTTGGCCCAAAAAAAAAGCAAGCTATCAAAATATAGTTGGTAATAATTAGCACAAAGCTAGCTATCAAGTGAAGCTGATATATTACCAGCTCCAGCTACACCGTATGCTTTCTTTGGCCAATCATCGCACCTTCCCCTAACTAAGCTGTATATTTACTGTGCCAACTACTAATATCAAATTATTAATATTTATACATATTCGGTATAACCAACTAGGTTCTCTCACCCGCATCTTTTAAGACAATTTTAGAATTTTGATTATTAACGTTCTCTAAATTAGAATATTACAAAGAAAGTGCCGGGTTGAGATTCGCACTCAATGCTTCCTACCCAATTCTGTCATAACTCTTTTTTTAGAAAAAGAAAGGGAAAAAAAAACGCAATGATTCATTGCACGCCATAAGTTGTTCTATGCTGTCGAAAATGAAGCCCTCAGTTACACAAGCGACAAAATAGATTGTTTCCAAATCAAGGAATAAAAGTAGCTGATTTCAATGAGTACATTATTATCATAGTCAAAATATAATCTATTATAAGCTATAGGCCATCAGAGTTTTCAAGAATCAGTTCAAAGAGCAAAAACAGTAGAATTTTATTCATATCAGTTATTTTGTATAGCACATAATACTGTCTTTTTATTTTATGTTCATATCCAGGAAGGCCAGAGATGGCAAAGGATCCGCGAGTGTGCGTCAAAGGAAAAAGCCTGGTTACGACATGGCGAGGTGGTCACTTGGTCTAAGCGTGCGTGTTCCTCTAGCTAGGTCACAGAGGTTTCAATTAGGGCATAATTTGGTACAATTTTGCTATTTAGGTATGTACTATGGTTGCTTTGAAAGTCAGAGGCCCAATCAACTACCCTCTCAGCTGGTCGATTTCTCTTTGTCTATACTTCTTTTTCCCCTCATAGTCTTATTTTGCTTCATATTTTATTTTCTATTATTCTATATAGTGATGTCATTTCTTTCCTGTTCCTTCTAATTTTGTCTTAATTATGCTGATTTTGCCTCGCTTTCTTTCTATTCTGTATTGCTGTCATTGAGCTTTCAATTAGGGCATAATTGGGTACAATTTTGCAATTTAGGTGTATACTATAGTTGTTGCTAATAAAGGGTTCAATCTGTGAAAAATATTTATGTGGACTTTTAGACGATCTGTTCAATTTGAATTTTGGATTGTCTTGCTAATCTATGCTCACGCTCATCAATACCTCCATTAAAGTAAAACATTTTTTTTTTCACCAAGTCATAAGAGTTTTCAATTTTGTGGAAAAATAGAAGCTTGCAGATCTAATTGTGTGAAATTGTTATGTAGGTTTACTGGCATTGCTGTACTGGAATGCTGCTATTGAAGTCACTGATAATGTTAGTCAAGTCAAATAGTTTATTGTGTTGCTCTTTGGAAACGACACCAGTTGTATGCTTTGTATAGGTAGATTTACAAAAATATTACTTATATTTTGAATTTTTCATTTGTTTTACGATTATTACCTACTAATCATTTGTAAGGGCAAGATTCTTCCTTAAATGTGAGCTTCTATATATATAGTTCAATTTGTTTGGTATATTGACGTTTTCATTCTTATTATTTTGCTTTTCTTGATCATTCTGTTTTTTTTCTTTTCCTTATTTGTTTTTACCTTGCAAGTTTGACCCCCAGAGTTTTGCCTATCAGATAATTTTTCACTTACCTAGACCATATTGTGGATTTTTATTATCTTCTTAGCATGTGATTTGTATGCTTGCTTGCATGAATACTTAGAAATTAGGACGTTTACAGTTTTGAGTTATAAGTTGTCATGTCATTGGTACCAAGATTAATAATTAACATTTATTGTACATGCTTATTTATGTCACCAACTAATAGATAAAGCATCTTGCAAAACATGTTGGATTCTAATATAAATTGTCCACTGAAGGAGCAACATTATTTCATCAATAATAAATTGGAATCAATTAGGTACCAAAACTTTTAACATTAAATAATTATATAACTAGCATCCTCAGAAAATATTGGTCCTATTGAGATGCCACATATCCTTGTCATGAAGCAGAGGGGAAAGGCAGTAAATGATCTTTAGGTAAAACAAAGTTACAGACAACATGATTAATGGACTTACAAAAGTTAACATGTCACTGAATCATACAAATAAAGTACCATTCTTTAGTCATACACCATGATGGCAGTCAAAACTCGAAAACAAGGATAAAACTATCGAGTACCTTAACAAAATACAAACACACATGGTATATAAACAAAAGTACTTGCGCACTTAACCTGAGAAAAAAATCTCTCTTCTAAAATCCACAACCTAACATAAACACAAACGTCACCAAATCCCAAATAATAAAAGGAAGGGTAAACAAATAAATAGCAACCAAACTATTAATTTGAGAATCCAAGCTGTAATATAATTTTGTTCTTACTGCTTGTGGCTATTTTTCCTTTTGAACAGTCCACTAAGTTTCTTTGACAGTGGTGATTTTTTCTTGTTCGACATGTTCTCCTTTTTGCCTGTGTCATCCAAATCTAACCCATTGTCAACCTGATCCAACTTGCCATTACCAGATTTCAAATCGACCTTCTCATCCTCTGCACCATTCTCCTCTTGTAGATGCTCATTCTCTGCCATTTTACCCTCCACCTCTTCTTGCTTTGCATCTCCGTTCTCCCCTTCTTGCTTGGCATGACCATTAGGTTCATCCTCTTTGCACCTATCAAGAGACTCCTCTTCCTCTTCTTCTGCCTTTGGCTTCTCAACTGCTAAATCCAACATTGGAATTGTTTCCTGAGGTAATTCGGGGGCCTTCTCTGTGGTCACCTCCTCGAGCTTAGACCTCAACTCATCTATCCTATCTTGAGCATCTGACTGACGGGCCCGCAACTCATCATTCTCCTGTGTTATGCTCTGCAGCTCATTTTCCTTATCCAACAACCTCTCCTTCAATTGCAAGCTCTCTATTCTTGCCTCTTCCGTTGCCTTGCTAGCCTCACTTACATGCAACTCAGCTTGCCGCAACTTCTCTAGTAGCTGCTCCTTCTCCTCCTTTGCAGCTTGCATCTCCATTTCTGTGCCCTTGAGAGATGCCACAACCTTGTCCACCTCCACCTTCAGGGCCACGATCTCCTCCTCGGACTGTTGTTTTGAGTTTAAAACCTCATTTTCCTTCATGTCACGGTCATTTTTGTCAGCATTTGCTTCAGTCTCAAGCTTTTCTACAGTTTTACGGAGGCACACTAATTCATAATTCACTTCATCAAGCATTACTTCATAACTGTCCTTTGTGTTTTTCAGGGCTAACTTTAGGTCCCCAGTTTGGGCTAATGCATGTTCATGGTCACTTTCTTTTTTTAAAAGGTTCTCTTTTGCCTCTCTTGCTTCAGCCGAGGCCTCATGCAAAGCAGAGGCTAGATCCTCCATTGCCTTTTTATTATTCTCCTCCTCGAGCTTAATCTTCTCCAGTTCGGCTATCATCCTCTCCTTTTCTTCTGTTAAAGACTCAATTTGGGAAATAGCAGCCTTTTCATTAGTCAAAGCCTCCAGTTTTGCCTCCTCGGAGTTCTCCAGTTTGTTTCGCAATAAGTCGGTGGTTGTTTCCAGTTCAAACACCTCTTGTCGAGCTGCCTCTAAACACCTGTTCGACTGAGCCAGTTCAGCCTCAAATCGTGCAACATCAGCCTCCAACAACTCCATTTTCTTTTCCAGGGTATGAATTTCAGTTTCTCTCTCATGCAAAAGTGTCTCCTTTTCCTCAACTTGCTGCATGGCTGAGGCAAGAGACTCTGTTTTGCACTTCTCTGATTCCTGCACCTCCTCAAGTCGGATCTCCAATTCTTCTGCCTTTCCTCTCCATTCATCTGCCAAACTGGAAGCTTCCAACTCTGCCTTTTTACTCTCACTTAGTTCATTTTTTAATCCTTCTACAGTCTCCTCAACTTTAATCAGCTCCTTCTCAGTCTCTTTTGAACTCTCTAACTCCCCTTGCAATCTTACAATTTCACCCTTCAACTTAACAATAATCTCCTCTGATTCATTTGTTTTGTTTTCCAGACTGGAGTGGAGCTGTGTTTTAAGCTGAGCTAACTCACTGGAAAGCATCTCAGCCTTCTCCATGTTAACCTCGGCCTCTTGCATAGCTGTTTCAGCACGACCAAGTGCTGCATTTTTCTCCTCAATTGACATCTCTAATTCGTGTTTCACTTGCTCGAGCTGCTCTTTAGTCTCAACCAAAACAGAAATATCAGATGCATGCTGGTTCTTAATGCTTTCCAGTTGACTTCGCCACTCCTCTTCTCTTGTCTGGGCTGCATCAATACTAACCATCTCCAGTTCATCTGCACGGAACTTCGCAATTTCTGTATCCTCCTCAGCACGTCTTCGTGCAGCAATTGCATCCTGGAGCTGCTCATTGGCCACATTAGCAAGGTGCTTGACCTCCTGTAGTTCATCTAAAATGGAGAGCTTCTCCTTTTCTAGAGAGGCAACCTGTTCCTTGGCCTTCTTCAACTCTTCATTGGCTGAATCTAGCTGAGATTGAAGCTCTGATCCCTTCAATGACCGCGGTTGAAGTTGTTTCTACAAAAATAAATTGTTGTATTATACAATGAACTATAGGACCTTTGTGTATGATTTTGAATTTAGATGAGCTTCATTAAAATTTTAATTGGAACTGTTGTTTTTAAATTTAGTTCATTAGCCTTTTTCAAGCTAATAGAAGAGATCATTAGCAGTAGGGATATCTTTGGCAAAACTTATGGTTTTATAATGTTCAGTTTCATCCTTACATATTGTAACCTTTGCTCTGGTAAAAATTTTGTACTTAGCCATTACCATGATTGACATGATGATATCAAATACCAATGTTTGTCGAATAGAAATAGAACGTACTCAGGTTTAGTTTTAATTTCTTTTCATCCCAAAATATTGGATTAAGAAGAAAAACTTACAAATTTATTAACTAAAAAACAGATGGTTTTCAGCAACAAATGAACTGGTCTATCAATATGAAATACTGGGTATTATATATATAACCAAACCGAGGAAGAAATGAATAAACAAATCAGTGTACATCACGGACTATTTTTTTTTTTTTTAAATAATTCTTACATCAGGTGTTGCATTCTTAGGAGATCTTCGATCAACAGTAGGTTTTGATTCGGTAGGTTTTGGTGAGCGGTCAAAGGAGAGGCGTGGGTTTTGAGTGGGTGAAGGTGAATTCGGGTCGGATTTGAGAGACCCGACCCGGTTAACCTTACCCGATTTTGGAGTACTCGGCCTCCTGGGAGTTGCTGGTGTGGACGGTTTGTTGCTTGATGCTTCGGATAATCCAGATCTGTTAAAATTAATCAAGGTTAGTGGTTTAATTTTTACTAATTTGTAGGTATAATGTGACAAAAATTAGGTTAGTTGGAATTTCAATAATTGGGTAGGAAATGGACAAGAAATAGTTGCAAAAACATCCAAATTTACCCGGAAAAAAAACAAAATTCAGTGGGCGGGATGATAAATTCAAGGGGGGAAAAATGAACTTAAGAGATAAATTTGCTTTTAGGCCATAAGTAGAAACAAAAATTGAATAGCGAAAACGTTTTACAAAAGAGCTAAGAACTCGAAATTCATTGAGTAACAATGTACCTAAAATTAAGCATATCGCAGTTTACAAAAAGAAAACGGAAAATGTTGAAATTTGCAATTTGGAAGCAATAAGGTAATATTTTGTTAATTCTGTAGCTACATTTGTTAGTTCTCCAAAGAAAACAAAAAAAAAATATTACACCAATTATGCAAAACGAGTAAAATAATCTCAAGCTCAATCGAAAAATCAGCTCCTTACTTTATAAATAGAATTTTTATTTTCAACTGAAAAGGACGAAAAGGTGCTTAAAATTACAAATCTAAACTCAAGTCACTAAATTTGGATCAAAACTCGCATCTCATGAGCAGATCTGAGCGAGTTCAGCCGACTTACTTGGATTTAGAAGACGCCATTGTCGCCATTCGAGAGATACTGAGAGGAAGTCGGAAGAAGCCTGGAAAGGAAAGTGGGGGCAAAGAGACAGGAAAAGAGAAAGCTGTAAGTTGGTAAGAGGCGGTTGCCTCTCTCTCTCTCTCTCTCTCACTAAAACACACACACAACAAAAGACTGGAGAGAGAGTGTGAGATGTAAAATAAAAGCTGCCATTTACAGAGACAGAGGTGACTGCGCAGTGCGCATTGCAATGTTGCCTATATTCTTCTGTCTCCGTTTTAAATGTGAAATGGAGACTGCCGCCACCGAATCGCCTATAGAACCATAACTGTTGTACGTCTCCGTTATGTAGGAACTGTAGAGGGGAGAACATAATTAAAGCGGTCCGAGTCCGAGAGAGAGAAAAGTAACGGCTCGTGCTGGAGAGAAATCGGGGACGTATAATTATATTATTATTATTATATACTATACATCGTACGGTGTACAACTAACGTCTAACTACATAGAAGTATCAAGTATGTTTAGAAAGTGACAATGTTGGATCCTTTAGGCTGATTACATTACAAAGGAGTTCAATTTGGATCTCTGGCCCATTGTATTTTCCGGGTAAATTATTTTAATATTATAGGCCCAATTAGGCCCATTTACTACGGTTCAGGTTTAGGTGACAAATTCATGGCGACCGCTCAAAAAATAGGCAAAAATAAATGCATTTTTTTTTTCTCTGAAATATATTTTTTCTAACAACTTTACATTAAAGATGTGCAATTTCTCGTACATTTTCTTTATGGTTTTTTTTTATTTTAAGGAAAATTTTTTAATGGAATAAATTAATTAAATAACTTGATTGATACGAATCCTTCATGGCGAAGTAAGAAACACTGTTCCTTTTCCTTTCCTAGAAAAATCCTTAGAATCAGCACACGGTGTTTGTGCATATAAAATATAACAGTCCAGAAAACCAAAGACTCCATATTTGGAATTTCTCCTCTCAATCTAAGAAATCGCGAGATAACAAGAGATAAAGAGATGTGGGTGGAGATACTGTGCTGTCTGGTATTCTACAAGCTTTTCCGATTATATCTCGGCGATGACGTCGACGACTTTGCTGACATCAACAGCTCTCATTCCGACCTCTGTTTTGCGGTCGCCTCTAGGTACAGAATTCCCCTTTTTTCTTAATTTCTCGACGAATTTGTGAAATTCTGATATCCTTAAGAGTCGGCGATCTTGATTTTTAGAAATGGGACTTCTATTGTCGCCTTAACTTCCTTTCGATCATTAGATGCTGTTTGGTTATTTCTGAAAGAGATCAAACCTTCTGTGTTACAAGTTAGAACACTTGTATAGTTTTGGAAGGTGATAAGCTCAGTTTTGGGTAGAGATTAACAACGTGAAAGAGTTTAGAGATGAGAATGAGTGGAAAATGAACTTTATTGATTATTTTTGGGGATTACAATCTGTTTACAATCTGTCTAATACAGGCGCTTTTTTATATCAAAATGCCAACCCCCTATACAATCGCCTACCCCCTCTATTTATAGGCCTATTTCTCCATAACAGAATGCTGACGTCACCCGACAGCCGTTAGCCAACTGGGTGCCTCTAGATTCTCCCGAGTTATGTTCGGTGGGGTGCTCCGTATGAGTTTGTTATGGCCTGTCCTCCCGACTTCGTTTGGGGGCGCGCTGTTTAATTTTACTTTTCCCGCTTCTTTACCCCCATTATGGGCCTCTTTTGGGTTGGGTTCCATATCCTTCTATTTGGGCCGAGCTTTATCAGGCCGGCCCTATCATAAGCCCTTGAACTTGGGATGAGTATTCATCGTAAGTTGAAAATTAAGTCGCAAAATACAGGACTCTTAGGTGAGGCACGAAGTGGTGGAGCCCTTGAGTCCCGAACACATGACTCTCGGGTGAAGCACTAAGTGATGAAGCCCTTGAGTCCCGAACACATGACTCTGGGGTGAAGCACTAAGTGACGAAGCCCTTGAGTCCCGAACACATGACTCTTGGGTGAAGAACGAAGTGATGAAGTGATGAAGAACGAAGTGATGAAGCCTTTGAGTCCCGAACACATGAAACGGTTAGGCGGTCAAGTTACCTGGCTGTCGCTTGGTATGCGCCTTGATCCCAACGCCAAACCCTCCATCTTCGCCTCGTGATCTGTGAAAGTTTTTACCGTCTTTACTGCTGTCCTTTCAACTTCTTGTCTTTTATACTCCATTCTCTCTCTTCTTCTGCCATTTATCACTTTAACCTTCTCCTCTTCTCCTCTTTCTTCTCCGTCGAGCTATTCTCTCTTTGCTACTCCTCCGGACGATCGTTCATCCTTCCTCTCTTACTCTCCGGTGAGCTCCTCTTCTCGTCCTCTGACGGGCCTTCCTCCCCTTCTCCGGCGAGTTTTCTCCGGCGAACTCCTTTTTTCAGGTATTCTTTTCCTTTATCCTCCTTTTGTTCTAAGTTTTCCTTAGAAATACCATGGAATCGTCTTTTCCTATCTGTTTGGTATGAATGTCAGTGGATTTAGAACTGGTATGGTTGGTACCTACTGTGGTCTTGGTATAAAGATTATTTACTCCATTTTCTTGCTCATACCCTTCTTATAGTTAGCAAAAGGTATAAAAGATATTGGTGTATCGATTATTTACTCCATTTGTCTGTATCGATTGGTATAAAAGGTACAAAAGGTATAAAAGGTATTGGTGTGACTCCAATTATACTGTTGGTATCTGTTCTACGATGATCCTGTTTATTATTACCAGTCCCTGTTCTACTTGCATCCGAACTCCTTTCGTTGATGCTGCATGCTATCCTTAGGTATTGTGCTTATGTGCTTTGTTTTCCAGCTTCTATGGCTTCTAGCAGTTCCAAGCCACAAATTTCATCTTCGGACGTCCCAGAAAAATCTGCCAATTTGGAACGACAGATGGTTGTTCATTCTTCAACTGAGGGGAACCTAGAAGTCGACACTTCTTCTCCTGTTCGGGATCCCGAAAAGGGAAAAGGTCGAGTGGCTCCCAGAAAGGAGGTTTTTCGTCGCACCTCTCGTCCTCTTGATGAGGTATTCAAGAAGACGCCTACCTTTCAATCTCAACCCTGGAGTGAGAAGTCTTTGTATGCTTTTTCTTGTCAAATTGGTCTCACTGAGAAAGATGCCTTGGAAGCTGCAGCCCCAGAGGATCGACCTTACGATGAAGAAAAAGGGGCAGTTCTTTTCAAACCTTTATCGAGGTGTGGTTTCAAAGTCCCTCTTACACAATTCGTGATCGACATTCTCTCGCTTCTCGAGATTGCTCCTGGACAACTTCATCCCAACGCCTGGTGCATCATTAGATCCTTCGAGACTGTGGTGACCTTGTTTTCCTTGGCTATGGGCTTTGAAGGAATGACAGCTTCCTTACGTATGTTCGGGCATTATTTTGGATTTTCAAAAGCTGGGGATCTTTGTACCGTTCGGAACAAAGTGAACATGGTCCTGTTCGGGAAGGTTAAGAAACTTGACAATTGGGAAACTCACTTCTGTTATCTTCGTCAGCCTTATCTGGATGTGTTCGGGATTACTAAAAAATGGAATAAGGACACTGACAGTTTCAATGGTGTCTCCATTGATCCTCCCACTATAGAGGAATACGCTTTTCTTCTCAAATTGGACTCTGTCATCAAAACCGAAGGTCCAATTCGTTTGGTTTTTAATGGGACTTCCTTAGAGGAAGAATCTCCGATACATCTCGAGGTCGAAACTATTATTCCACCAGTGGCTCCCCCGAATGTCTTAAAAAGGGGGGTTAGTTCTACCACTGCTTCTGAGCGTCGCCAGAAGAAAGCGCGACGAGATGCTGGACCTGCTAAAGTGTCACATCCTGCGGTGTCAGAAGGAGGTATCTCGTTGAAAGGGACTGGGAGTATAACTAGTGGAAAGGGTCCTTCTCGCACTCGACCTTCCCTGGAGACATCTTCTCACCCTCCTCCAGAAAGGGCAACTGTTGATGTTTCCGATGACGAGTTGTACGTGGTACCTCCTCGTTTGCCAAAACCTTGTTCATCAAAAGTCGTGATTCCCCCTGCTTCAGAGCCTATTCTTGAACTTGTTCCCGAGTTCATCCCAGAACCTGTTCCCTCTCATCAGATTTCGGAGGGTTCAGCTCGTTCTTGTCCTCCAACTCCTGCCCGATCTCTTCCTTTGGAGGATGAAGACCTGATGCATTCTGCTTCTACTCCTCTTCAAGTGCCCGCGAGTTCTCTGAGATCTCACCTGGATGCAGCCGTTGTCACTCTGAACCCAGTATCTCCTTCATCTTCTCATTTAACTCATTGTCTGGCAGAGCTTCGAGCGATCTTTTCTGCTCAAGAGGCTCGCATTGCTTCTTTGGAAGTAGAGTTAGCGAAGGAGAAGTCAAAGGTACAAAATTTAAATGTTGAACACGACCAGCATTATAAGGACTGGCATTCTATGACTCACAACTATGTTGATTCTAACAAATTCATTGTACTGTTCGCTCAGAATCTTCTGAAGGAAAATACCGAGCAGGCCCAGAAATTGGAGGATTTCGAGCGGCTAAGGCATTTACTGCTTTTAAAACTGGATTCATCTTTGAGACAAAAAGACCAAGTCGTGGGTCTTCTAACTTCTACTCGGAAAGCTTTGGCGGAGGAAATAAGTAAGAGGCAGAAGTCCGAGAACATCTCGGAAATTCTCAAGGAAGAAGTGACAAAGTTATCAGTAGAAAATTCTCTTCTTGCCGGGGCTGTCGAGTTGTCTCAGGAAGACAAGTACAAGATCTTTGAAGAACTTCTTCCTTCTTTCTTTCGTTCTCGCGCTTTCAAAAGGGCTGCTGGAATGCAGTCGGCGTCTGTTCTCAGAAGTGTTTTACTTCGAGTATGTCGCGGGCTCCAATGGTCCTACCCGATTACAGATGAAGAATTTGGGATTCTTGCAGATAATGAAATTCCACATCTTCCTCCTGTTGCCGAGTGCAGTTGGCGCCGTTCTGATGATCGACTTCTAGGCCCAGATGGGCAAGTGTTATCGGGTACCATTGATGTTTTGGGAGAGATGTTTGCCCCCCGATACCCGTGGCCTGAAGAACAAGTGCCTTGGCCTGCAGATGTTCCGAAGCCTGTGGATGACGAAGATAACTCGGGATCTGGGTAGGATAGTATTTTATGTTCTTGGTAGGATAGCTGGGATTATGGCAGTTTAGTGGACTAATGTTTTGGTGATATGACTTTTTTGATGTATATGGTGCTTGTTTGAATGGAAATCGCGACTTCTTTTCATTATAGTTGTCTATACATTCTTCTCAATCATTTTTTTTTTTTTTTTTTTTTTTTGCGAGATGTTTACAACATCATAACTGGGTATATATTTTACAGCTTGGTTTCGAGATTTATTCTCAAAATTAACAAGTATACTAACTCCAAGCCTTTGTCAAAAAATATATATTTGAAGAATGTGTTCGTAAATATAAAAATACATTAATTCCGAGATACATTCTCAAGGAAAAATAAAAATACATTAATTCCGAGATACATTCTCAAGGAAAAATAAAAATGCATTACTTCCGAGATACATTCTCAAGGAAAAATAAAAATACATTAATTCCGAGATACATTCTCAAGGAAAAATAAAAATACATTACTTCCGAGATATATTCTCAAGGAAAAATAAAAGTACATTAATTCCGAGATACATTCTCAAGGAAAAATAAAAATACATTACTTCCGAGATACATTCTCAAGGAAAAATAAAAATACATTACTTCCGAGATATATTCTCAAGGAAAAATCTTTTCTAACTATTGCTAACTGCACCGAGGATAATTCTTCTTGACTTTCTTTCTGTATATATTCGCGGACAATCCTCAGAAAGAAGTGATTTGGGTCATCTAACACTAACAACCCCGGGCTAGTTATTAAATCTTCCCAGCCTTAGGAGAAAATCTTCTAAGGCTAGGGAGATCTCCATCACCCGAAACAAACTCGATCCATTGGATTCGGAACGACTGAGATAACAAAGCCGCTCCTGAATTCACTAAATCCAGGTGTTTCGGGGATGTTCGGAACCGAAGACTGGTGTATATCTGATGCGAGTATTTTGCTTTACATCAGCTATCCACCTAAATCTCCGATTCCTTCTCAGCTATCCTCCTAAATTTTCTTTTATTTTTGTGGGATATATTTTAATTTTCTTTTTCTTTCTTTTTGCCATTGTTGATTTCAAGCTCGGTGACAACGTTCTGGTGCATCTCTTTTGGGGAAGACGATGGGTTCTATTTATAGCTTTTTATCAGCTAACTGCCAACCAACTGTATTAATTGTCAGCATTTATTGTCAGATTTGCCCAGTTTTTGTCTTTATTTCCAAGTACAAGAAAAGTACAGTTATTTGTCAGCTTTTCCCGACGTTTCTTTTCGATGCGTTTACTCCGAGAATTCTCTCGAGGAGGGTCACGACTTTATTTTTTCATGCGCATACTCCGAGAATTCTCTCGAGGAGGGTCACGACTTTATTTTTTCATGCGCTTACTCCGAGAATTCTTTCGAGGAGGGTCACGACTTTTATTTTTTCATGCGCTTACTCCGAGAATTCTCTCGAGGAGGGTCACGACTTTATTTTTTCTTGCGCTTACTCCGAGAATTCTCTCGAGGAGGGTCACGACTTTTATTTTTTCATGCGCTTATTCCGAGAATTCTCTCGAGGAGGGTCACGACTTTATTTTTTCTTGCGCTTACTCCGAGAATTCTCTCGAGGAGGGTCACGACTTTATTTTTTCTTGCGCTTACTCCGAGAATTCTCTCGAGGAGGGTCACGACTTTATTTTTTCTTGCGCTTACTCCGAGAATTCTCTCGAGGAGGGTCACGACTTTTATTTTTTCTTGCGCTTACTCCGAGAATTCTCTCGAGGAGGGTCACGACTTTATTTTTTCATGCGCTTACTCCGAGAATTCTCTCGAGGAGGGTCACGACTTTATTTTTTCTTGCGCTTACTCCGAGAATTCTCTCGAGGAGGGTCACGACTTTTATTTTTTCATGCGCTTACTCCGAGAATTCTCTCGAGGAGGGTCACGACTTTTATTTTTTCATGCGCTTACTCCGAGAATTCTCTCGAGGAGGGTCACGACTGTCTTTATTTTTTTCTATATCCTTTTTTTTTTTTTTTTTTTAAGCACGAAAGACTCAAGTAGAAAACAAACTGTCTTCATTTATAAACCAGAATTATATTAAGATACAAGGGCCTTAATGCCCCAACTAAGAATAAAAAGACCCAACTACGATACTGGTCTGGTTGTTTTATCCATAACAACAAAATATGAAAACCTGAAAACAATTCGGACTTGAAGAGACCGGCTACGGTATTGGTCTGGTTCTTGTTCTTATCCCTAACAACAAAAGCGAAAACATAAAAAACAACTCGGACACGAAGAGACCGGCTACGATATTGGTCGACTTCTATCCCTTCTAAATGTAAAACTTCCTGAGATGGGCAGCGTTCCAAGCATTTGGAATGCGCTTGCCCCTCATATTCCTGAGATGGTAAGCCCTGCCTTCGATGGATTTAATGATCTCGAATGGGCCTTCCCATGCGGGATCAAGTTTCCCCACTTGTTTACCTGTGGCCTCGATCTTCCTGAGCACCCAATCACCTGGTTGGAAATGTTTGGGAGCGACTTTCCTATCAAAGCCTTTTCGCATTCTTCTCTGATACTCTTCCATCTTCACTCGAGCTTCTTCCCTCAATTCGTAAATGGTCTCCAAGTCGTCTTCTCTTCGAGTTCCATTCTTCTCCCAAGTATATGACTTCGTTCTCAAAGTAGGATGTACTGCTTCCATGGGCGTGACAGCCTCCATTCCATAAACCATGGAAAAAGGTGAACGGCCTGTGGAAGAGCGAGGTGTGGTGCGGTAGGCCCATAAGATTTCATCGAGATACTCGGGCCAAGTATTCTTGCTGCCTTCGATTTTCCTCTTCAGTCCTTCCAATATAGTTCGGTTGGATACCTCAGCTAAACCATTAGATTGGGGATGACAGACCGAAGAGGTGCATGATCGGATACCCAATCCTTTACAAAAATCCTGGAATGGGGCGCCAGTGAACTGTGTGCCATTGTCGGAGATGAAGGTATGTGGGATCCCGTATCTATACACGATTTGGTGTCTCGCGAAGTCCACTATCTTTTGCGATGTGATTGTTGCCAGAGGTTTGGCTTCAATCCATTTAGTGAAATATTCCACGGCCACCACTAGGAATTTAACATTTCCTTGTCCTTGAGGGAAAGGCCCCAACAAATCTAGCCCCCACACATCAAACGGCCATGAACTGGAGATAGATTGCATCGGGTGAGGTGGTTGTCTCGGTATGCGGGCGTGAAATTGACATTTTTCGCATCTGCGAACATACGTCTCCACATCCTTCTTTAAGGAGGGCCAGTAAAACCCTGCTCTAACGATCCTCTTTCCTAGCGAAGTTATCCCTTGATGGCTACCGCATATTCCTTCATGCACTTCTGCAATAATTTCGTCCGCTTTTGCTCTTCCAACACATGTGAGCCATGGTATTCCATATCCTTTTTTCAGCAATAGACCATCTCGGATAGTAAATTCGAGAGCCCATCGCTTGACTTTTCGGGCAACCTTGTCCTCTTCTGGGAGTTTTCCTTCTTTGAGGAAATTCCATAACAAAGCATACCATTCCTTTCCTGCCTCCACGATATACACTTCGAATGCGAGAACATCAATGCTGGGATGTGGCACTTCCAACATAATAATGGGCTTTTCTCGATCTAGGTCGCTTTCTTTAGCAATTTTAGACAGAGCATCTGCTGTTTCATTTTGAGTTCGTGGCACGTACTCTACAGAAGCACTTTCAAAGACAGATAACACTGTTTTCACCTTCTCCAAGTATAGGGCTAGCCTTTCATTTATTGCTGCATATTCTCCTTTGATTTGGTTTGCGACCAGCTGCGAATCCATGTAGAAACGCACACTTCTTGCTCCGATTGCCTCCATAAGTCGCATACCTGCCAGCAACGCCTCATATTCTGCGACATTGTTGGATACCTCGAAGGTCAAATGTATCGCATAATGAAATTTCTCGCCTTTCGGTCCTTTTATTTCAACGCCAACACCCGAACCCTTCTCAGAAGCTGCTCCATCCACGAATACTTCCCACACTTCTTCCTTGGGATTTTCAGTTTGTCTAGCTGTGCACTCAACTATGAAGTCGGCAAGTATTTGTCCTTTGTATGCTGTCCTTGGTTCGAAACTCACATCATATTCGGACAACTCTACTGCCCATTTTAACATCCGCCCTGCTACATCAAGCTGTCCCAAAGCTTTTCGAAGAGGCATGTCGGTGAGCACTTTGATGGGGTGTGCCTGAAAATACGGTTTGAGTTTCCTGGATGCTATCATGACCGCGAACGCCACTTTTTCAACAGGAGGGTATCTTATCTCAGCATCTCGCAGAATGCGAGACACGAAATAGACAGGTTTTTGTTGGTTTTCTTCAATCCTGATGAGAGCTGCACTCACAGCCGTTTCGGAAGTTGCCACATAAAGATAGAGAGTTTCCCCTTTCACAGGTCTACTGATTGTCGGTGGTGTGGCTAAATATTCTTTTATCCTTTCAAAGGCATCTTGACATTCCACTGTCCATTGGAACTTCTTGTTTTTCCTGATTGTTTGGAAAAAAGGTTGACACACTTCGGCTGACTTTGAAATGAATCTGTTTAGGGCAGCTATTCGCCCGGTTAATTCTTGCACCTCTTTGACTGTTTTTGGTGGTTCCATGTTCGCGATCGCCTGACACTTGCTCGGATGGACTTCTATGCCTCTTTCGGACACGATAAACCCTAAAAACTTTCCACTTCCGAGACAGAAAAAACTCTTCTTTGGGTTTAATCGCATTCCGACCTCTTTCATTTTCGCGAACACTCTTTCCAAGTGTTGCTCATGTTCTTCCCCCGAACAGCTTTTGATCACCATATCATCGACATATGCTTCCATAATCTTCCCAATTTCTCCTTGAAATAACTTGTTCACCATCCTTTGATATTCTGCTCCTGCATTCTTCAGACCAAAAGGCATGACCTTGTAACAATAGATCCCTTTTTCTGTAAGGAAACTGGTTTTTTCTTCATCCTCAGTACACATTTTAATCTGATGATATCCCACGTTGGCATCAACAATGCTCAAGTGAGAAAAATCCGCCGTCGAATCCACTAGTGCATCAATGTTTGGCAATGGGAAAGGGTCTTTCGGACAGGCTTTGTTGAGGTCAGTGAAATCAATGCATACTCTCCACTTGTTGTTAGGTTTCGGGACCACCACTGGATTGGCTAACCAAGCAGGGCATTTGACCTCGCGAATAAACCCAGCTGCAAGTAACCTTTGCACCTCCTCTTCAATTATTGTTCTACGTTCGGGTCCGAATTTCCTCTTCTTTTGATGCACTGGTCTGGCATTTGGGAAGAGCTTGATTCTGTGTTCCGCAATCTCCCTCTTAATACCCGGCATCTGCCCTCCTTCAGCGACAAAAATCTCTTGGTTTCTCTTAAGACAGTCCTTCACTAATTCTCTGTCCTTGGCTCCGAGCGCCGTCCCCAGTTTAGTAGTTATTCCCTCACTCAGCTCTACTTCTTCTACATCTTCCCCTGGAGCGCCCGAACTGGGTACGCACACTTTCTTCTCAACATTTCCCTTCTCTATTTGTGTTACTTGATCTATCACTGCTGCCTGATAACATTCTCTGGCTTTTTGTTGGTCACCTTTTACGACACCTACTCCAAGTCTGGTGGGGAATTTGATCATGAGGTGTTTGGTCGAAGCAATTGCCCCAACATCATTCAGAGATTTCCTTCCCAATATCACATTGTATGCAGATGGTGCATTAACCACTATGAACTTTACTTTTGATATTACACTGTTGGGGGGTTCCCCGAACTCGACTTCCAGATCAATTGTCCCAAGTGGTATCACGGTGTCTCCTGCGAAGCCAACTAATGGTGTGTCCATCGGAGTCAAGGGGTATGAAGCCAAATTAAGTTGCCTTAACGCGTCGAAATATAACACATCTGCTGAACTTCCCGTGTCCACTAAGATTCTTTTGACACGCCTGCCATGTATTCGCAGCATCAACACTATGGCATCATCATGTGGGTAACGGACGCCTACGCAATCTTCAGGCCCGAAAGATATTCGGGTATTAGTCAAGGACCCCTCTGCATGCAAGTGGAATACCTCATAACGTGAAGGTTGAGATAATCTTCTCGGATCTGCGTATGAAGCTCGTTGATGAGGTTTGTCGCCGCCAGATGCGTCCCCTCCTGCGATGAACATCACTACCGGAGATCCTTTGTTTTCTTCTCTAGGTTTATTCGGAACATTTTGTCGCTGAATGGGAATATTGTTCGGGTTGTTTCGGTTGTCGGTTCTTTTCCATTGGTTATTGTATGGTTTTCGTTGCCATTGGTTGTTGAAATATTCTTTAGTTCGGTTATCCTTGGCTCCTTCTTTCTCAATGTATTTCTCCAGCAGGTGCGTATGTCGGATTAACCTTTCTATTTCGTCCTTCAATTTCAAACAATCTCGGGTACGATGTCCCGAACTGCGATGGTACTCACAGTAAGCCGACTTGTCGAACTTCTCTGCTTCTACCAATGGTTCAGGTTGTTGCAACTCCTTGCTATCTTTGATGACGTTAAACAATCGCTCCCTGGGTTCTGTACATATGTGGTAGGTGGAGTATAGAGGTGCATATGCCTCTCCCGTCTTTCTGTAATTGTGTAGTTTGTATGTCGCTCCTTTTATCACTTTTGCATTCCTCCTCCTCCCAGAAGGAGATCCATTGCGAGGTTGAGGCAGAGGAGAACAACTTCTTCTCGTCGGCGTTGTGATGCGTCGCTCCGTGACATCTTGCCAACCCATTCGTTCTGCATCTTCCTCTGCCTGTATCACTTGTTGTGCACACTCCCTGAATTCTCGAAAAGATCCACAATCTTTTTTTATTAGCTCATATCTCAGATTTTTACTCCGAATACCTTGTAATACTGCCGCCAGCACTAGTTTCTCATCAAAATCGGAAACTTTGTATGCTTCTTCCGAGAATCTCGCGAGATATGCTCGTGATGATTCATATGGTTCTTGCTTTAGGGTCATGAGGCTTGTGCACTTGATGGTTGGTGCTCTTAATCCTCCGAATCTTCCCAAAAACTTGTCAGTCAAGTCATCAAAGCTATGGATTGACCCTCGGGGTAGTCTCGAATACCATTCCCACGCACTTTCTGTTAGCCTTGTCGGAAAAACTAAACACATCACCCTGTCGGATGCATGTGTGATGGCCATCATTGCTCGAAAGCTATTCACAAAAGCTTGAGCATCTTTAGCTTCTCCTCCCGGATATCTATCAAGATGGGGGTAATTTTTCATGTCAATTCGCGCCCCTTGGTATAACCTTCTCGCTAGGGCACCGACAGGTGGTGACCCTGATCCTTCTGATTCACGCGCACTATCTGAACTATGTTCGCGGCGCTGCCTTGTTTTCGCACGGCCCCTAGGAGATCTTTTCTCTTCGCGTTCCCTTCTTTCATTATTCAGGTTTCTTCCCGACAATACTTCTCTGTCTTCTCCCGTTTGTGGTGCCCTTGTTCTTTCCACTCGAGATCCTAAGGGCTCTTGATTCACTTGTGGGGCAGGTAATGTCGGTACAGGAACTGCAAGAGATGGACTTGGGTTTGTTGGGATGATGTTTTCGGGAGGCCTTGGAGTAGTTTGTGGCCTAGGATGTTCGGGTTGTTGAGGTGGTCGTGTCCATGAGTAAGGATTAGGGGTGTTCCATGAATTATGTACGCCCCATTGAGCTGGATGGCCCCATGGAAAATAGGTGGATGGAGCCTCTGGTCTAGGAAAACCATAAGTATTATGTTGGGGAGGATACCAGTCTGTCATGTGGGCTTGTGGTATTGTGTGGTGAACATATCCCGTGGGATGCCATTGGAACATATGTGGAGGCTGTTCGACATTGTACACTTGTGGTATTCCTGCTCTCCATGCTACGCTTTGGCGAGGATCAGCGACATATCCGTAACCTTGAGGAGGTTGTGTTACGTTTGGCATCTGTCGCAGATCCTGGATCTCCGGTCTTGGTGGATTGAACTGAACTGTTGGAGTTGGAGTAACTGATGTGAAGGCTGCTTGCAGTGTTTGCTCTACAAGGTTTGTGAGATCTGCTTGAGAGAGAGAGCGTTGGTTCTCTAAATTGGTGGTGCTTCTCTGTTTTGCTGTAGATGTTTCGGGTTTTTCCAATCTTGGCTCTTCGCGAGGTTGTTGAATAGCTTGCAAGATCGGGTGCATTATAACTGGTGTTGTTCTCTCTGATTCTTCGCGAGATTGTACAGCTTGTAAGATCGGGTGTATCACAACTGGCACTGCTCTTGTCGATCCCAGATCTAATGGTGTATCGTTGTCTGGCTGTTCGGGGTTGACTGGTCGCGTAGTTGAATCGCCGACCACTGTTTGTGTTCTTGAAGTTTCAGCGTTTTGCTTGTTTTGAAACTCAGCGTTCTTCAGATCTGGTTGTGGTGGATGAACTGCACCGTCTGGTGCCTGAGGTGTGGAGAGCTCGATCTGGGTTTGAGATTCAGATCTAGCTTCGTGAAGAACACGGTGTTTCTCCTTGTTTAGTTTATCGGTAGCAAACTCCAGATCCAACCGCCTGGGTTGAATCGCACTCCTATTCTCATCCATTTCTCAGGTTACCAAATGCAACTTTGAATTGCCAATGGTCGAATTCAGGTGGGCGCCAGTTGATAAGCTCAGTTTTGGGTAGAGATTAACAACGTGAAAGAGTTTAGAGATGAGAATGAGTGGAAAATGAACTTTATTGATTATTTTTGGGGATTACAATCTGTTTACAATCTGTCTAATACAGGCGCTTTTTTATATCAAAATGCCAACCCCCTATACAATCGCCTACCCCCTCTATTTATAGGCCTATTTCTCCATAACAGAATGATGACGTCACCCGACAGCCGTTAGCCGACTGGGTGCCTCTAGATTCTCCCGAGTTATGTTCGGTGGGGTGCTCCGTATGAGTTTGTTATGGCCTGTCCTCCCGACTTCGTTTGGGGGCGCGCTGTTTAATTTTACTTTTCCCGCTTCTTTACCCCCATTATGGGCCTCTTTTGGGTTGGGTTCCATATCCTTCTATTTGGGCCGAGCTTTATCAGGCCGGCCCTATCAGAAGGAGAAATGTCACTATAGTCTGGATCTATATTCATGTTTGTACTGGTACAAACATGAACAAGGTTGGGACTGAAGGAGACCAGCTTACTGATACCGAAGGAGTACTTTTAATTTAACTAACTTGAACTGGAATTCCTTGTCAACTTGCACAGGTTGGAAAAGCTGTACGGTGGGAAATGCTTTGTTGGACTCCGCATACCTGATCCTGATTCTGGAAACCGTCAGCACATAGACATTGTGCTCCTAACTAAAAAGTTTGCCTCTTTATCTTATGCATATCTTTTATTACTTTAAGCTATATTCTGTTTTTACTTAAATAAGTGTAGTTCTGTGATTTATGCCTGTACTCAAATCTAATCTGACTGATATGGCTCCAAATCATGTAATGGAAATTGCTTGTTAGATAAATTCGAAGTAATTAGATCTCCTTCGTATATATTGAGTGTGGAGAGTTTTAATGCTTCCTCCGTCATGCCTCAATTGTGCACTTGACCTTTAATCCTTAGTGACAAAGCTTTTAACTTTAAAATAACAAAAATAAAACCGCTAGATGGTATTTGCTGATACAACCAAGCATTTTCCGTTTCTTCTATTGAGAGTAATGATCAGTTTAAGAACATCATGCATTGATGGTGATGAGGACCCATTTAACATTATGAGATTTTTTTCTTGTAACTGGTACAGCAAATCTGTTATAGTCATCTTTTCTTCCTGAATTCATTATTCCATGAATTCCTCAAAATGAGGCTCATGAAAATGAAAAACCAAATAGTACTAAACTTAAAAAAGTTTAAAGGATGAAATTAACGAGTTTGTGGTTCCTGAATATTCAACCGATCAATTAATATATTATAGTGTACTCAATTTTTCTTTGAAATAAGCTAGCAAGTGTTGGCATTTTCGCAGAATTTTTCGTGGACTCCTTTCTGATAATTTTTTTTGTTGACGTTATCCGTAAATAAACTACAGTTATTAGTTAAGTGAAATTTAAGAGGGCTAATCAGTTAGGGTTTGACACTTTCACCTTTCTACTGCACCACATACATGGTTCTTAGGATGCACACATTAGATCAAGTATGCAATAATTCATTTTATATGAAGAAAGTCGGATTTAATTTATGTTAGGTATTGCTTGGTCAACTAACTTACAGTGACAAATCTTTTCTGTTTCTTTTGCTAGGCAATTTTAGAAAATTCATATGAAAAAAGGGATTTGGTCCATTTTTAGTTGACTTGTCCCTTCAAGAAACTTGTGATTTTTATGCGAGTTACTAAAAAACTTATAGATTAAGTTGAACATTATTATTTCTGAGGTCCTTTGCTATGCAGTTCACGTTGGTGTAATTTCTCAAACCAATAATAAATAAAATAAATAATAAATAGAAAAAAAGAATATATAAGAGTGTAGTTTTGTCTTATTGGATCTTAAATTCTTAATTGTAGGGAAATACTGGTGGTGGCAGTGAGAAACTTCTCTGGGTATGTCCAAGTAAACAATGATGGTAACTGGAGTTGTACCGGTGACAAGAAACATAAGACTGAAACACATCCTGATCCTGTAATACTTTTTTCAGTTCAATTATTTAACTTTATTAGTATTGGTTGGCCCTGTGCTCTTATTAACTTACTAGTTATTGTAGGTACTGGAGGTCAGTGCTCAAATTACAATCCTTCAATCATATTTGGAACAAAGAGGAGCCTCTCTACCAAAAGGTCTTATCAATGGTCAAGTCATTCTTCCGAATCCATATTGCATGTACGTAAAATAGTTACTTATAGTAACATTAAGCTTACTTGTGTGCAACAGTAACAAAAAGATAAGAAACCTACAATGTGCTTTGGTGTTACAGTAATGTCCCAATTCAACCACTGTGTTTTTTCTTTTTTCATTTTTTTCAAAAAAAAAAGGAAAAAAATAGTGGTAGAAGGCTACTGGCCAGTTTCATTTTACTGAAAACACCCTGTTCTTTACAATATCCATCACACTCTATTGTCACTGAGCTTGGTACCAATTACTCGCTTGCAAAATTAACAAAATAAAAAATAGATGCTACATCACTTCTTTCCTAGCACTGTCTCAGAGGACCTCCTCAACTTATCGCATGTCTGTACTCTTCTAGGTAGGGAAAGTGGCTAAATCTCTGTGCATTTCTATCATTGATAGTTTTACAAAACAGACCTTGAAAGTAAACACATCACCAACGACCTAGACCAGTATCACTATGCTGACCAACCATCAACATATGATTATTCAACTAGCACAAAACACAGCATAAAATATATTAAAATCTGAGTGTAAAGAGCATGCTGTCCAGGTTTTGAATGGGTGCAATTAGGAGTAGACATTCTTAAATGAATGGTACTGTCGTATACGTAATCTCTACTCAGGTGCTTTTTGCAAGAACTCTAGTAATAGCATGCTTAAACTAATTATTTCTCATACTTGTAGAGTTTCTCCTTCAATTATGCTTCAAACGGAGGTTTTGACACATGACAAATGGAGAGATTTTAAGCCTGATTTGAAAGATGGAAATTTTAATTGGGTTAAAAGTGCATTTTCTGGTGTAAAAGGAGAAAATCAAGATGCCTTGCATCAAAATATTCATTTTATTCTCAGCTCCTCTCCTATGTGGGACAGGTACCAGTTTCTCTGATGATTAGCAATGATGTTGTTATTTTTTTAAGGAAGAATTCCATATTCAACACGATTTCATGAAAATGATGAATTAGTCCTGCATAAATTACTTCCAAATTTTCTACAAAAGATGCCAACATAACTTGCGTTTTCCTTATTATTACTGTAAATTTCTTTTAAGACGCCGGTTTTGTCTCATGATAGTAATCATCTGTGATCTATCCCCTTTGAACCCAGTACATATCCTCTCCTCTAATGGAGTGCTGAAGTTCTGTAGTTATTCTGATAACCTGGACAACTTATTTTTTATGAGATATGCAGCAGTCCATGTGTGTTTTTGAACATAGGATTTATAGATAGCCTGATTGGGACAAAAGAAATGCAGTTGCTTAAGAAGGAAATCAAGTTCGGTTACCAATTTTTTCCCTAAAACAACAAAGGTTTAGTCACTAATCAATGACATGAACCAAAGCTAAATGATTTCCATGAAATTTTCCTTTCTTTATTACATAAGCGAGGCAGATAACAAGTTAAATTTTGCTAATTTTAGATTAGAAGTATAGAATTAGAATCAATTTTTGTCTACAAACATTACATCGGCAGAGTTTGCATTTCTGCTTGTAATTTAAAAATGACACCGCTGATGTCCACCTTGTTGCTGTAATTACTTTACTCTGCATTCATTACTTACGATAGTAATTATTTCAAACCTATCAAAAACATAATACACAGTTATTTGACCACTTTTGATAGAAAATATTACACATTTAATGAAATTGTCTAGAAAATACTGCACTTGACCTGTGTCTGATGTCCTGCTAAAATAATCCTGCATCTTGTTATCATTTCTTAAATAAATAAAAGGTTTCCTTTAAATTGCCTTTTCTTATAATGAATTTTTGTAGGTTGGAATTAAAAGGGAACAGGAATCTTCTTGGTGAATTTATAGAATTTAAGGGGCATCATGGTGACATGGCAGCCTTGCAATCTATAAAGAGATCAAAAGTTAGCCGTATTGTTGTCCAAAAGGCATCTCTTCTTGGTTTAGGTACTTAATTTCTCTGTGTTAGTGACAGTGTTGTTACAAAATATGTTCTTACCGGAGTACTGCCACTATTCTTCATTGTTCAGCTAACTTTCAATCAATGCAAGCCCCAGACTACCAACTTATAGCAATCAATCAAGCTAACATAGTGTCCTGAAGTTTGCAGCTGACTCCTCAATTTACTAAAATTTGCTTCAGTTGTCATTATTTTTGCAATTAATTACCAATCTGGAGTCCTCAACTTAAAATTCAGATTTATGCTCTAGTATTCAGTTATACATATGTCGGATTTACTTGTTGATTAGACTGTTGAGAAACCTGTTTATTTTCAACTAAGGAAGATGAGTTTTGTGTTTCCTAATATAAATAAATAATAATGGAAAGGTAATGATGCCTTCCGTGCAAATGATAAATTTTCAGGGAATTCAAGGACTCAAATTGTGTGCTCAGCTCGAGACTATAGATCAGATGGTTCTTCCTCTTCTGAATCAAAGGAAATTGCAGTAAAGCCTAATACAGAGGTGGTGTTTGAGCCTCTGAACTCCAAGAAACCTCGCAAGTTCAAGCTTTCTCGTATTGTCTCCATCTCTCTTAGCACTTGAGCCTTGAATTACTACATCAGTCCAGCACGATAAAAGCCCTTAACTCTTGTAATACACTTTTGTGTGTTTACATGTTTGACACGTAGCCTTTACAGAATGCTTGGTGGTTTGTAACACGGTGTCTGTAATTATATAGTATAAAAGCGAAGCACCCTTGTACTTTTCTTTGGACAAACTAGATAGCGGCTATCTAGTGAAGCACCTTTGTACTTGATCATACAAATTAGACATGTCAACGTCAAGTAGCTAATAACAAATTTTATTTGACATCTCAACTCTCCTAGAGTTTGTGTGCTAATTTCATTTATTTGGTGGTTTGAATTGGTTGGTAGTTGTGGCTGATATTTTAAACTAAAACAAAACGCCTTGCAGACTTAGCAAACAACAGAAAAGAACTCAAGTGCTTTGCAAGGCAGGGACAGCAACCTAAAAATCCAAGTTGACTGTGTTTTTGGTAATTCGTTTTGAAAGAATTTCGGTATAATTTATATCTGTCTATTTATTTCTTTTACTGACAAAGTGACAGGCTATCTCGAAAGCTTTCTTTTCCTGCAGCCTTCTAATGGAATTTTCCAGAGCTACAAAGCATCTTTTCTGTTTACTTGTGTAAATATGCCAAATTACTTGTGTTGTTTTATAAAGTTGATGTGGCACATCTAAAGAGATGGGCTAAAATCAGCCACGACTGACGGATGCAACCGTCAGCTACGATCAAATCTCAATTTTCGAGATTTTAACAGTCGATCCGAACCGTTCAATATGTTCTCCATATTGAAATCTCATTGGAGACCAAATTTTACATTTTTCTGATTTTATTTACTATTTTTTTGAGATTTTAAAAAATCATAGTAATTGAAGGGTCCAGAATTGTTTAGATTAAGAATTTTATAAAATATCAAACAAATACGAAAAAATTTCAGAAAAATGTAAAATTTGGTCTCCAATGAAATTTCAATATGGAGAACACATTAAACGGTTCGGATCGACTGTTAGAATCTCGAAAATTGAGATTTGATCGTAGCTGACGGTTGCATCTGTCAGTCGTGGCTGATTTTAGCCCATCTCCACATCTAAATGGACACAATCAAACGAAAGCCGCAGAAATGGAAAAAAACAACACTTGATGACGGCAAGTAAAATGGGAAAGTAAATGATACCAAAATCAGAACCCAATACATTTCTCATTCTCACAATTTTAGAATAGTTGGCTGATACCAAAAATGACAATTTTAAGAATCTTGCACGCCTCAATGAAAAGCAATGTGTCGATACATGCACCTATATAATGCACAAATGTTGGTTTTCTCATGAACTTTAGTGTGGTCGTTAGATTGATAGTTCCAAACTACTAAAAAGCACAAATGTTGGTTTATCTCACTTCTTGTTAGGTGATGTTCATTGATAATTATTAAGAATAATATATATTTCAAAGCCTGATACTTGAAATGGAATATGTATTGTCATATAATACATTTGGAAAAAAATGATTAAATTTAGTTAAACCATTCAACATGATTTGAACACTTGCAACAATCCATATTTTACTACTTTTGATGAATATTTAATGATGTCTAACAGACATGAAGTTCGATTAACTATTGGCTTATCATATTATTATTTTCTATTTTCTGAAAACTAACTTGATTAAAAAAAAATTCAAAACTATCAAGATAGAACATTCTAGATAGATCGTAATTCTTGTTGATTCATAACCCTTGTTTTTAACGAAGATAATAAAGGTTGTTTTGTAAGGGGTTAAAAGAATGGTAATTCATGAGCAATACTTATTTACAAAATAATAACTAATAAAACATTACCTTCAACACTTTTACTAAATAAGAACTCACTAAATACATGAGGCAAATTGGCCATGCACAAAATAATACAATCCACTCTCCTAACTTGAAAAACACCGCCATTTATGAACAAATTTCAAGAATAAAAAGAAAAATGGAAAAAAAAGAATACATTTCTTTTACTCGTACAATTCCAAATGTGTTCCTTGAGCGAACTCCGCCATTATTCTATTCAACTTTTTGTTCTGGATCCTCTGCTGTTTCAACCCCAACTCATCACTGCAGTATAAAGAGTGCAACGAGAAAAAACAATTTAGCATTACGAGATTTAAAAAAAAAAAATGAAACTATAATTAGTAATTAAGCAAACAACCTGAATAGTTTGAAATCAGATATACCTTGGTGGAGGGCAAGGGGCTTTAGGCACGAGCAGCTGTGCCAGCTTGACGGCATCCTCTGGTAGGCACACCGCATGGTTGAAACAGAGGTACCGACCAAAGGCACAAGGGGTTTCGTACACCGCAATGTGTGCATCTGCCAGAAAATCTACATCGACTGTCACAAGTACACCATCTTCATACATCTCTGGTGTACCCTTCAGGTACGGATTGGAGGCTGACAGGCCAGGTCCGGTCACGAGGCCAGCATTAATTGATACCATATCGATGTCCCGATCCATGGCCAATGCCCATGCAGTCTTTTCAGAAAGAGTCTTTGCCAAAGCGTGCCATAGCTAGTTGAGAAAAAGAAAATGTTAGCGTAAGAAAGAAAAAAACATATAAGAAAGCTGTGCAAGTGCCAATTGATTGCATCTTGAACTAAACAGAGTAAATTTGACTTGGATGAAGCGAAAAAAGAACTTTCTGGTAAAATCATAACATACAAACACAGAGGACCAGATAACTTAGTAGGGAACTGAAAATTGTTTCTTATTATTGTCCGATGATTAAAGTTCTTCAATCATGAATTCATGATGTTTGATTTCATCCATAAAAATGGGATTATAAAACTTGTATGGAAACGGATTCAATTCTTTCTGTAGGTGATGGCAACAGTTGATCAGAACAATTTATGTGGGTTAGCTGTTTGCTTGCTCTAGGCAAGTGATAGCTTATCCTTCTGTCTGTACTCTGTAAAACTCAGGAGGTCAACAACTTTAATAAATGCGAAGTTAGATAGTAGCATTTTGTCGCATCAATCCTTTTCCACAAGCTATATACATATTTGATCCACGAGATATATGTACTCTATTTGGATGTAAATTGGTACTTTCATTTTCAATATAAATATATATCATTTTCCATTTAATAAAGAAAAACTGCAAACCTTTTGATGTCATGCTATAGTACTTTCATTCCATTTATTTAGGGAACCCTTTTAATTATTAAACAAAATATTGTCATATACAATATAATTTCGATGTAATAAACATCACAAGAAAAGAATTTTGAACCGAATGGAGTACTTGGAGACATGGAGGTTAGGAGATTTACCTTGTTTCAAGGGTGCAATTTGCAAGTAAAGATGACTAGAATCAAGTCAAAAATCTCATCTGAATATTTAATTATTTTATTTATAAATTTATAATTAAGCATGTGAGGCATGCATTCAATTTTGAGGCCAGACTGTTGGTGACTGGGTAGTCGTGAGTCGTAACTCGTGACTAGTCCATGTATAATTTAATATTATAAATTTATAATAAAAAAAGAGGATATTTTGTGCTGACAGCTAAGCTCCCTATTCGTGGTGAATATGTTAGAAACAACTGACAAGAACTGATTTTGAGATTGGAGAATCTTATTTTTAGATAAACTAGATAGAGTCTATCTAGGAATATTTTTTACATATATTTAACTTCTTTTTTTTTGGAAGCAATACATATATTTAAGTTTATTTTGTTTTATTTTTCTTTTATTAAATTTCTCAGAGTTGTTTCTAACTAAGGTCATAATCTCATGAGATATGGTCTACAGTTGAGTAAGGGATCATTTGATTTTGGCAATCTGTAACTACAAAATAAAAGAATCAGAAGATAGAAATCTGGCAAGCACTTTTTAGGCCCTGATCGGAATCAAAATTCTCCATTAGAATCGGAATTCCGATTCTCGTATCCGTACAATTTTCTGATCGGAACGAAGGAGAAAGCGAAAAGGAATCGGAGTTGGTGGGAGTTTTTGACGTTAAAATTCCGTCGCCAAATTCTCTCCAAAATAAAGAAATTTGGTGGTATTTCGTCTCCGTACTCGTGCGTCCCTTCGATCGGAACGACGGAGAGCCAAGATCAACTCCGCCCAAATCATTTTCGCCCCTTCTTCTCCTCTTTCCGATCAGTGAAGGAAATTCGCGAAACCCTTTCTTCTCCCGTGAACTCCTTTCGACTCCTTTCTTTTCCGATTTGTTGAGCTTCCGATCAGGGCCTTACTTGGTGTATTGAAAGCTGTTGTTAGATGAGTATCTCAAAAAAAAAAAAAAGGCCTGTTGTTACTTATTAGATGGGAAGCTCTGAATCTCTGATAGCTCTAATTAACTGACTATTTTATTATGAAAAAGACTTGTTCACGGAATCACGGGGTATTGTTTTTTGTGGCACTCATCATGTAGGCCCTCCAAATGTTTTGTACCTCACCCAAAGGCCAAAATATATCAAATCAAATTTGTACGGATTGTATTGGACCAAACTAATTACAAAAAAAAAAAATGTTCTACATCATGCTTAATGCAAACAGATAGCACTCCATTAATGTGTTGTTGTGATAATTTGTTGTTAACAAATATTAAAGAACTTAACAATTACATTGTACTTAATGGAATCGTTGGCCTTAGGCTAGGGAATTAGGGAAAAATCAACAAAAAAACACACAAATTGGAGACACATTACTAACCCAGGTTCTTTTGTTGAAGGGGTATTTTATATCACTTGCGTATCTGAAAATACGGGAAATAAATAACATACTCCTTGCTACGTAGGAGCTTCATAGAAGATATGTGGCGTATACGTATTAGAAAGGTAATCTAACTAACAGTTTTCCAAGGAATGTGAGAAGTAGGTAATCTAAATCATCTAATTAACAATATGATCATATTTAACAAATTATTTACTCATATATTTAGCCTGACTCCGTTGGTTCTAATCTACCGGTTATTACTCAGGGGACAAGCTAACGGCCGGGGTGTTCTAGCAACTTCTGTCTTCTGCAGAATGGTTTGAAATGTCTTTGGTTTTTGGTTGAAATCTAGTGGTGTCAAATTTCTCTTATTTGAAGTTGCGTGTGATTTGAAAAGTTCAATATGTTTTGGTCTTTGTATCTTACTGCTAGAACATAATAACAATATCTTCGTGGGTATATTATCTTTTAAAATTTTGGAATTCAAAATTTAAAGCAAAAGTGGTGGGTCTACTACAATATTTTGTTCAATTAATCCTATCTGAAACAGTTCACCCACCAAATCATGCCATATGAAACAAAAAGAGTCAAATTATAGTTCCGAGCTTTTCGGTATGATTAGAAGTTAATTAGAAAAACTTGATTCAGAAGATGCACACTACAAAAAACTTATGCACACACAAATAACAAATTAATATTGACACCATGTATCTCTAAACCAAACAATTTCAAGTTCAAATGGTTAATAAGAAATAGTATATTTACCTTGTACTTGCGACAGAAATTGGGTTCGCTCCAATCCCTCTCATTGACGTCCACCGAGGACTTCCTGTTTTCCTTCCAGACAACGGCTGTTACCGACGATGTGAAAACAACCCGTTCGATGGTTTCCACCTGTGCGCAAGCCTCGATCACATTATGTGCAGCTCTGACCTCCACCTCCACCATTAACTCCTATAATAATTTGAAAAAGAAAATCACTCACTCATATTCAATTGAGTTAATTTTTTTTCTTTTATAAACGAAGAAATTCTCATGTGTTGTTATATGTATTCAATGAAAGGTGCACTTTTAGTTATTTTCACTGTTTGTCTGCTTATTCAGAAAATTTACTGTTTTCTGAGTCGTAGCCATGTGCAATCTTAAATGCTTGGAAATATTAGCAAATTTCAAAGAGAAATAACCAGCTGTGACATTAAATAAGCCCAGCTCATAAAAGTACTTTTTCCCACAATTTCAGCAAACATGCAGAATATTACCAGCTCAGAAACTTTAACTAGCTATTTTCAAAATTGTAAACGAATTTGAAATGGAAAGTTACAACTGATTAGATGAAAATCTTTTTTACTCAGAATTTACAAAGTTATATTACTTACTAGTAAAAATATGATTATTCAAGAATTTTCAACAGAAACCACCTGAAAAGTTTTATTTTTCCTTCTGATAGTAACAACTCAGTGTAGTTAATAAATTAAATTTACTCACATCATAAGTAGATTGGTCTTGAGATGCCTCATACATGTAGAAGAGACCATAGCAACCTTTTATGGCATCGACTATACTCTGATAATCAAACGGGTCAAACCGAAACAACTTCAACTGCTTGTTCTCGCCCAATAGTTTCTTCAATCCATTCAAATCACCTAAATATATATTCATTGAAAAATCAATTACTTAGGTATTATCACACAACAGATGTACCAAAAGGGTTCAGTACTTGATACCCACATCAGTCTTTACACAAACATGGTTGAAGTTTGGGAACCAGAAATAGTATACTGGTACTATACCAATCAGGCAAGGTAGCAGTTTCAAACATTCTTGTATTTTCAGAAAGGATTGTGACCTACTCTGTTTCGAGGCGGCCGCATGGACGGTGTATCCCTGGTTTAGGAGTCTCTCAACAAGAGTTTGACCGAGTGCGCCTGATGCATCCATGACACATACTGGTTTTGGGTTCTCGTATATCGGCGGTGCTTGCGGCATGATGGCTAATTAATCTTCTGTGTGTGTGTGTGTGTGTGTGTCTGAGAGTTAGAGAGAGAGGGAAGTTAGAGGAATGTTTGGAGAGGTGGGGGTAGGAGAGAGGAGTATATAAAGGGAGGAGGGAAGAAAGGCATTCAAAGGGCGTGGGGGTAGAAGGAGAGAGGGAAGATGAGAAGATGGGTGGTGGGTAGCTGCGTGCTGCTAACCTGAGATGGAGAGCATATTATAAAATATGTACAAAATTGATTTTGTGGAAAAATTAACTACACATCACACATGTAATTAACAGTATTTGGGTACAGCTTCTACGTATGTGCTATACAGAACTGAGGTAGCTGGTTAGTCTAGTTAAGACCCGTTGAATTCTAATTTTTGCTATTTTTTTAAAGATGAGTATTTGTTCAAAACTATTATATATTTGATGGTCTTAATTACAGTCTTCGAAATTAAGTCAAGAAATCTTTAAATATTTATAGCTATATTATTAATCTTATGAATTGAATTTGTCTCTCATTTAATTTGTTTGTGTGTCATTTTAGTTTCATAGCGTCTTTATATTAGACCGCTTCAAATTCCATCATTTTTTAAATTATGTATTATTTCTTGCAATTGTAACAATTATGAAATTAGTTCATGGTTATGGAATTCCACGTTAATTAAGTGCCAGCTTAAAAGCTTAATTTGTAATTTACTCGTCATCTACTCTTTGTATTTTTTATTTTAAGTTGAATTATAATGTTAGTTTATATAGGGATGGGAAAAAATGTGAATTTGCATTCGTTTATTTTCTTAAATTATTTATTGAAATTTTAGATCAAATAGAATATATGTCTATATGCTTGTACATATGTCCGACACGTTAGCTAATTTAATCAGCTAGTCCAACCCTTAGGACCAGCAGAATTCAATAACCGCCTTGTTTTTCCAATTTAGAAAAATATAATATATAACATATTTTTGCTAATTTGATTGGAAGGCTTTGCTTGTGATATTAATTATAATTGATCGTGGAAAAATGCGAAAAGTGGTAGAGCGCTCCTCTACTAATTTCCAAAAAAAAAAAAATCGTGGAAAAATGCTGTTGAGCTGTTGACAATTTTGGAGATACGACTTCATGCTGATTTCTAAGTCTCTCGATTTTCAGCTTCAACAAGTAACAAATATCACATATATAAATATCTTGTGTAATTTTTACCGAGTTGTCAATATAATAATAATAATAATAATAATAATAATAATAATAATAATAATAATAAACACAATAAAAATTACAAAAGATAATTAATCTACTGTGATATTCTTATGTCGAAGAAGCTTTTCACAATTGGTTCAGGAAATTAACACTGTACTATATATCAATTTTTTAACCTCCAATGTTAAATATCATTTTAATAATATAACCTCTAAAGTTAAATATCATTTTGACTATTTATCGCACTATGAAATTTGAACTTTTCTATTCAAATACCTGTTGCCACAACCGACTTTCCATTACCTAATTCAAAAGTAAACTCCTTTGTTTACTGCATTTTGAGTTTGGACTTTGTTTCAGTACGTTTCTATTCAGGCTAGGAAAACAAAAAATTGGAGGATTATTAAGAGAATGGAAATTTAATTAGAGTTCAAGAACAGACCGACAGGGTATCATTTTGCGAACAGACCCAAAAATGTATACCAACGTAAAATATATTAAGAAATCCTGGTGCTTAGTGCTTACAGAAAATAAAGGTGTGCTCTGTCACTGTCAGAGACTGTGAAGTCTGTGATTGCTTGCTAGTTAAAATATCGTAAACATTTGGGGTGCTATATGCAAAAAAAACATGGCATTGAATGTGGAAGATAGGTTGGTTAGGAAAAGAGCAGTAACCAGCATTGCTTCTGGGATATACGCCTAAGTGCCTAACTACCACCGGCTACCATAACATTAACATCCCTGGGATTTTAGATTGAGGAATAAGTCAGAGTGGGAGAGAGACAAAGGAGAGAGAGTAGCGTAGTTTGACCGAAGGAAGCCCAGAGGAAAGGAGAAACAAAGAAAAGTAAATAAATGAATAAATAAATAAAACAAAGAAAATATTTTCCGCCCCAATATTAATTATTAAAACTGCTACCAGTATATGGTCCATTTTTAATATTGAAATGATATATTTTATTGTAGTTGAATTGGACTCAATTTTAGTATAATAATTAATATTGGTGCACTCCTTTTTTTTTAATAATTATGCACATCCTTTTTGTTTATGAATAAATTTTGCGGTCCTATAATAGCAACAGACAGAGGGAGGTCTGATTTCCATCAACATCAAAGTTGAATTGATAGGCCTTCCAATCAGTTTATTTGAGTATATCATAATTTTTTGACTCATGGATCAACTCCTATCAAGTATCAAGCCACGTAATAGTTACTATCAAATATATAATTAAATGGATAACTGATGTCCAGGAGCCCCATCAGACTAATTGAGTGCAATGAGCCAATGAGTATCGGTTCCTCTTCCTAATAATTTTCCCACAGGCAATTGCTTTTGGTTCATTAGATAAGATTCTCTTTTTTAAGTTTTTTTTTTGTGTTATCATTTTGTTTGTACGTTTTACAAGATTTTTTTACGGGGTCATATTTTCATAATGTTTTGTTGTACATATTATAGAAATCTATTAATTAAGAGCAAGATTCTGGAGCCGTCACTTGCCACAACTTCATATTTTATCAATGTTTAAAAATTATAAAATTCAAATGTTGAATTTAAATAGTTGATCTTGTTAAATCTAATGAGCGATGTGTTTCCATATAAATTTTATAAAATTTGAAGTTGGTTTGATACTTGATCAGGTGGTCAACAAATGAACGAATCTGGTTAATTATGACTAATTAATTTTAATACGTCATCGTTTAATCACTTAATCGAGTATCAAATTAACTCCAAATTTTATAAAACTTATATGAAAATGCATCGCTTATTAAATTGAACAAGATCAACAGCTTAGATTTGGAATTTGAATTTTAAAATTTTTAAATATTGATAAAATATGAAGTTATGGCAACTTGTGGTAACAAAAAATAATATAGAAGTTTGCTCATTCAAGAATGCTCCCATCGATCCGCCTGCACTCTTCGAATTTGATATATTAACTAAGAGTGTTAATATTTCAAAGTAATAATGTAGTATTTAAGGACTTTTTATCATAACGTTTCAAATAAAAAATTTATATTCAATTAATTTTAGACACTAAAACTTTCCTTGAAACGATAATATGTTTTATATAAATTATAAAAAATATTTGTTTAAAAGCTGTTTGATAAATGACCACACGATCTATTAAAACTATAATTCGGGAAAATTATAAAATTGCCACTCAAAATTGAGAAATTAGAAATTTTCCACTCTAAAATAAATTCTTTTAAAATTACCACCCTAAATTTAATTTAGTTAAAAAACTACCACTTTTCATTTCTAATTTTTCTAATTGGTCAAATTACCCTTTTCTTTCTATCCCTCCTCCCCCCTTTGTTGAAAGTTGTCGCTGCTTAAGTCCAGTGGAATTTATGATCAATAAATGGCTGAAGAATGGTAGAATGAGAATAGAAACACACTGGATTTGAACCGGCCAAAGAGAGGCTCGCAACAACCGTAGTGTATTACAGGTTGCAAGTTCCTTCTTTCATTATACGATTAGACTTGTCAAACGTGAAATATAAAAGCGGAAACGGCCATTCCCGTTTTTGTTTCGTTTACGTTCCGTTTCGTCAAACAAAACATATTTCTGTTCTGTTTAACACTCTGTCTTTCATTTTTTATTAATTTCAGTCCATTTCCGTATTCCGTTTAACGTTACGTTCATTTTTTCGTTTTCGTTTCCATTCTGTTTTCAGAAATGAAATTGATTTTCTCTTTCGCTTAACGTACCATTTGGACGGAACAACATGGAAAAGTTCGAAACACAATGAAATTGACAGTTCTACATACAATCACAACAATATGGAAGTCAATCTATTTTAGAAAACAATCAGACAGAGAAAGCCGAAGAAAGCAAACTTGTACTCGTTACAAGAAGAAAATAGTATGAAATTTAACTATCGATCAAATTAACATTTTTTTTTGTTCGAGAAATTAACAGAGCAGGGACACAAGCCCTAGCCTTTTATTAATAAAATTGAATAATTACAAGTAAATAAAGTTAAAAAATTGAAATCAGTCACCTGGCAACCCGTAGTTATAGGATGCTTAACTAAATTGAACTAAAATTGAAAAAAAAAAGATGTAGATTAAGATGCTTCCATCGGAAATTCCCATTCATAAAGGATCTAATCTACTAGATCCGTGAAAGAGTAAATAATTCTTATTTCTAGGACCAACAAACGTTGGCAATATTCATTAATAAAAAAAAACGTGCACAGTTTACAAAAGAGGAGAAAATTAACAAATTTTAGGAAACAAACTTATTACAAATGGAGAGAAAGAAACCTAAGTCAATAATCTATTTCGAACCAAAGATTAGTACCACCACTTAAAAATAGATTGAACACTGCACTACAAGTTTAATTCTCGATTTATCGATAGAAGCCTTATGCAGTTATGCAGAGGCGATTTCAGGGACAGAGGGAGAGAAAGAATTGGATATTTTGGTCAATATGAAAAGTTAGAAATAAAGAGTGACAATTTTCTAAGTAAATTCAATTTAGGATGGCAATTTTCTAAAAGTTTGTTTTAATGAATGTGGCAAATTTTTTATTTTCTAATTTCGAGGTGGCATATATTTAATTTTCTCTAAAAATTTATAGGTCCATTTTTTTTTTCAAAGTCGGTCGTAAAATAAATTTTATGTATTGTTAGTATAAATAAAACATATTTCATATGTATATTTTGCGAGTCTGAGGAAAAGATTTTTTTTAAGATAAATTGGAGGTCTAAGCCATCCAACTTATTTTTAAATTAAAGATGTCTATGAAATATCCCCCAACCGGATTTCGAACCTGTAACCTTTCACTCAAGAAAAAGTTCAAAAGATCCAAAGGAATGAGAAACAAATTATGGTGGTCATGAGATTCTTTAGCCTAGATGGCAGACTCGTGTTGGTTAACTAATAGTTTTGATGTTCTCAAAACTTAATACATTTAAATCCTTTTCATCATATTTTTTTTTTGCGGATCAAAATTTCTTTATTGGTTTACAATATGTCAATATCAAAACGCATGAAAAGACCTAGAAGATGACCCGCATTGGCAGAGATGTAGTTTTTTTTAGTGCTCTTATATCCAAACAGATATACATCTTTCATGCAATTCTTTTTATAATAGTTCATGAGATCAAATGGATAAAAACGCCTAGAAGGAGATCAGTCTTGGTTGCCAAATAGTTTTCATGTTCTTGTAAAATAGATGTACATCTTTCTTATGGTATTTTTTAAAATTCTTTGAATAAAACTTGCTTCTGTCTGTATTGTCAGAGACGCAAACACATCGCTTATGACATTCTAAATGTGAAATACATTTTGTTCCCATGCAATATAGTAAATTTGATATATATCCCTTAAAAGCTATCAAATGTTACCAAGACTTTTATTTTTAGTTTAACCGGTATTTACTATTATTTTTCTTGCAAAAAAAAAAAACTAAAAACTTAATCACCAAAGATTGCTTTACCATCCCAATGATCGATTTGTTTCAATTATTTTACATCACACTCGTTAATTTTTTTTATATATAGAATTATTTGCAATTTTTTAGATAATACATAATTATATATGCGAGTAATTGTCTTTACAAATCCACGTGTTGCATATTTTTTTTTAAAAAAAATTGTGTACGATACGAATCTTATTGCAGTGCGGAGGTGTCGCCATCTACGCTCGGAATAATACAATATTTTATAAGAAATCACAAAATATCAATTAAAATATTGAACGGTGATATTTTGTGATTTCTTATTGCAGTGCAACTTGTAGGGATGTCAATTTGGTACCGTTTCGAACGTTTTCGGTGTCAATTTGGTACCGTTTCGAAGATTGGTTACGTTTTCAGAGACGGAACGGAAACGGAACAGGTGGTACTGCACGTTAATGTTCCGTTTTACCGAAAAATGACTGAAATCAATGGAAAATAGGCTGAAATCAGTGAAAAATGAGGAACGGAACGGTTAAACGGAACAGTTTCTGTTCCGTTTTATGAAACGGAACGGAAACAGAATGAATTTCATTTCCGTGTATTGGAACGGAACGGAAAACGAAACACCCTGTTCCGCTTCCGTCTTTAACGTTTGCTTCCGTCTTTAACGTTTGACACCCATAATTGCAAGGCATGTTTAAACTTTTTTTTTTTTTAGTACGCTTGTTTTTCTCAATATGAGAGACATATTCACACATGCGTACCCCTAGGCCCTATTATAATATAAGGCGTACAGGAAGACATGTACTGTTGGCAAGTTGTATTGGCCCTATATTTTTATAGAAGAGATGCACATCTTTCACGCAGATTTCATCGTGTACATTTTATATGTTGCGAATTGAAAGGGGTCGTTCTTAGTTTTTTTTTTAATTTTCTAATTTTTTTTTTCAAATGGTGTCAATGGTAGATCACTTGTGATTCGCTGCGATTCCTAACCGCTAATATTATATACTTTTTTATTTTTGAAATAAGAATTCAGGAAGACGTAGTCATGTGTGTTTGGATGCAACGGAAACGAAATAAGCCATGAATAGGGAATAGGAATAAAGAATTTCGGTTTGCGTGCTTATTCATATTTCTTATTCTTATATCATGATTTTGTTAGTATAAGAATAAGGGTTCAAATTCTTTATTCTTATACCGTTTGTTTTACACAAGAATAAAAATAAGCACGCAAACCGAAATTCCTTATTATTATTTTCTATTCCCGGCTCATCCAAACACACCCGTTCATGTGAAATACAAAATGACATTAAAGCGTCAGATGTTTTTAATTATGTGGATATTCAAAAACCATAATGAATCGGGGGAACTCTTTGTATCTTAAAAGCTGTCTATATATCTTTTCATTAATTTGCTTTGTTGCCAATATGATAGATCCTAATTATTATGAAACATCTAGCTGTTGTTGTTTGGCTAGACCAGAGGCGGAGCTATATTGAGCAATTGGAATGAGATCCTCTCGACTGAAGTCCACCGGATCCTCTGGACGTTTTTAATCCATATCCGTCTGATCAATAATAAATGTCTTGTGATTAATACCAGATTGATAGATTCGAAAAAAATTTAATCGTTGAGATTAAATCGGACGGTCCAGATCCGGATCCTTGAGCAAGTAGGGTCAATTGACCCCATATTGTTTTTTTTTAAATATTGTGCATAAAAAGTATACCTATCACATGAACTTTTATATGGATATACTAAATTAACCCCATAGATGATTATATGATATTTATTATTTTGAACCTCATTTATTAATTATTACTAATTATTCAATTTGATATGATAATATTAATATTATAATTTTTTTAGAAGAATTGACAGTGGCTATCAATTAGATTAATATCATAAACTTATTGAACCCATAAGAAAAATTTGTAGCTCCGCCACTGGGCTAGACGGCTAGACCAGACCAGCTAGACGTGTTTCTTTTCCCCTCCTTTTGGTTTTACTTTATTATCATCCTCTCTAATGTTACTCGTTATTGCTCTAATAAAAGCTAGGAGTAGTGGTAAAATTAGGATTTCGTGTCAGCAGGGTCCGTAAAATATTTTTTGCTGAAATTATGTATGATGTAACGTCTAGTATATACATAGTATAATAATAATTCTTAAATAAACCGCTCTAAAATAACGTTGGATAAAAAAAGTCATGAGAAATCAAATATATATTATAATAAAAAATAGAAAAATCTAAAATAATATATTTAATATACAAGATAATAATTCAAAAGTTAAGACAACAAAAAAGTACAACAATTTCCTAGAATTTTCATTTCTTTCATAATTTTGCATAATAAGTTCTTTAGAATCCTCATTGAACGCTTAATTTTCTTATTTTTAGTGGTAGTTTTAATACAATATTTGAGTTGTATTTTTTTTATCTTTTGTGATAGTTTTTATTTATAATGTCTAAAGTTCACAAAACATTATATAGACAAATCACGTAATCCGCGAGATTCGCGCTAATGTGTGTGTGTGTGTGTGTGTATATATGCTACAAATAATTTTTCAATCAAATATTTCATTCTATTCTAAGTTTTGTTTTAATAAGATTCATTGGGTAGGAGGGAAGAAGACGATTAGTCAGGAACAAATGCTACCTGGGTCCCTATGCGATTTTTTAGATGTCGTTATGCAATTAAAAAAAAACACGACATGTCCAGCTGGGTCCTTCAAATTTTTGAGATGGGTCCCTAATTTGTGAATTTTCTTTTAATTACAAACAAATATAATATCAAGTAATTTTTTTTTTGGACCTACCAAATTATGGCTCCGTTTGGATTCCATTTTGGAAGAAGGAAAGATTGGAATAAATTTATTATAAACAATCCAAACTCTTCACAAAGTTACACACTTCCCAATACTTCTTTCCACTTCTTCTCTTCTTCCCTTCTTCCCACACCTTATCCAAATGGAGCCTATATATAGCTTCGCCCCTAGCTAGGAGCCTAGGGGATTGACCTCTCTTTCATAATTTTCAAGCTATAAGTAATTAAATTGAAGACATATATTAGAAAATTTTTTTCTCACCAGGAAATTCTCAAAAAATAGTATAAAATCCCCTTTGGGCAAAGTACGATATAGTCATATAGAGGACAAGTTCCTAGCATTTATTAGAAATATACAGTATATCATACTATCTTATTCTCAAGTTATTTCCTTATGAGAAAGAGAAAAAAAAGTAACCTTTTAGAACTATAATCTTTTTGTAATTCAAAGTACCGACCAAAATAACAGGAATAATATATGCTCACATCGAATATCAAATATTGTTCTAATTTACCATTGGACCATGCACCATTGTGTACAAGTCATGCTCATGCCATATTCCAACGGAGCTTTCAATTTTTCAATTGTTTGATATGCATTGATTTCGACATGCTAAGCATCTCTTTTCCTGGTTTCTCCCTTTCGTCCGTGGTTACCAATTATATTAGTTTTTTTTTTCTTAGGGAAAAATATAAATTGGGGAGCACCTAGTTGCATTTCAGATTAACCAAGTACCTCCGTGCATTCTGTAAACAGTTAAAAAGTATCTCCTCAAGTTCAATCTTGTATTTTTGCCATTGAAAAGCTTGAAAATGCAACTGTTAACAGTTTTAACAGTTGGCCCTCTGCCAGCCGTCGGGGTTCACTAGGACTTGTTTTTAAGCCTGGTTTCCAGTATTTGAGTACTGATGTTGTAATTAAACTTTTCCTTTTATTTATTATAATTTTGTTGGCAATCCCCAACCTTCAAAAAAAAAAAAAAAAACAGTTTTAACAGTTAAAGGTTCAATTTTGCATTCTATAAACAATTTGAAAATGTTTACTTATCCACTCTTTTAATGAAAATTTATATTTTTTTTCGAAATAATACTGGCGAGTCAATTGAAGGGACAAAAATTGATACCGCACATGTATGACTAGTAACGTTATCTAATTGCACAGTTTCCTTTTGTCTGAGATTTTAATTTTTAGCATTTATGTAAAATTAATTAGGTTGATAGTTCTGTAGTTCATTGTGTCTTGTGGATATAAGTTTGGTTCGATATGATAGGTTACAATATAATAATGTTTATTCTTCGCGGCTTTAAATCGGATCATTCATGAATATTTAAATTTAGAATAAACTGAAAGGCTTGCTCTCAAATATCATAAAAAATAATATTAATTTTGAAATTAAATTTAATTAATTAACATTGATTTTATGCTAGTTAAATACTGAATTAATTCTAATATCACGTGATGCTTTTGAAGTTTTAAAGTGTTTCCTTCAATGGAACTACATAAATGTGTTTCAGACTCTCGTGCAAATGTAAATGGGTGTTGTATTTAATTTTTTCTTTCTCACACTGAAGATGAGCTGTTATGTAGTCGAGTTCCACTAAATTGTTAATGCAGAAGATTTCGTCTTCTCCGGAAAATTAGAGACTCCAAGTCTATAGACCCAATATACACTTTCGTTCCTAAATACTTTTTACAAACAATGATGGAAAGCCCCACATCAGTGATGTGCATGTATTCTTCAATATTCTTTCTTGGCCCAGCTTCTTTCTCGCAATTGGTTGCTGACTTCACTTTCTTTGAAAAATATACTCATTGGCATTGAATATGATAATTGAATTTGATTTTTTAAGTTCTGATATTGTTTTATTATACCGGGTTAGGTCTACAATAGAATTATGATTAATATATATTCAAATATATCCTTGGTGTACAATAAGGAAATTCAGGTTTTTGAGTTGATAATAGCACATGAGTATAACAATATTGTAAATTTTGATTTTCCATGCTGCTAAGTTTAAAATACTCCGGATTAGAAAGATGCTTTAGATAATTGTTACAATATTCAAAATTAAATTGAATATTACGTATTACTTATAAAAAAAAAATTTGAAATTAATGGCACAAGTAAGTTCAACAAAGTTGTACAGCAGATTTTTAACGTATGCGGACAAATAATCTAGTAAATAACTTGAATTTGGCGATAGAATATAGCCTTCACAAAGCTTTTTTTGTGAAGGTTGCGGAATAGCCTTCACAAAGTTAACGATTACAAACTTAAAACAAAAATTTTCAGGCTAGTTTTATAATATTTAGAGCTATCAAAACATAAATATACAAATTATTAACTGTTACAATTAATTGTTTATCCATTTATTTCGTGGACTTAGGAAAAGAAAAAACCAAGATCAAATAATTTAACTCGTTGCTTGAAATTTCTCGTGAAGGCACGACTTAGAAAAAATTGTCTAATCGGGCATCCAATTTAATGAAGGAGATAAATTACCCACTCCTGATCGAAATTATTTTATATAAGAATTTAGACACAAAAGATTTTAATAGAAAGAATTATTTTTTTTTAATAAGAAAAAAGTTTTGTACGCGTTTCATAAAAGGGTATAGTATCTCTCCTTCGTACCCGTTTATAAAATGCGTACGAAGGCTTCGAACGCGTTTTATAAACGGATACGAAGGAGAGATACTATACACCTTTCCTCACTGCTTTTGAGGCTGGTCAGACCTTCCTACCCGTTTATAAAACGCGTTGGAAGCCCTCCTACGCGTTTTATAAACGGGTAGGAAGGGTTCCAGAACCGAGTTATTACCGTTTGTTATTTAATTTTTAGAAAAAAAGTACAAGCATGCTCTGATAAAGACTGCAAAAGATATGACAAGATTTGATTTTACAATTTCATCTTTGAACTTGTCAAATTATTTATAAAACCAGGCATTGTTGAATTAGAATGCACAACACCCACTACCTCCTTCTTGTTAAAAACTTCAGTACAATGAAGAAAGAAAATAGCTCTAACTCAAATAATGATGTTCCAAACTATCGAACAGCAACCCGCATTGAGTATTGGCCAACTTTCTACCATTACCCTGCCAATCGAAATCAACCAGAAAACGGAGAATATGAGGCAATTTGCCGCTCATGTTATCGCACTTTGAAATACAACATCCATGAAGACACGACTGAAGAGGGCCACGTGCTCGAGTTAAAAATACACTACCAATGGCACATTAATGGTGGGCCGGAAAGGGAACGGAATGAGTACTTGGAGCGGCGATGGCGGGAACATGAAAAACAACAACAACGACCAAAAATTATGACTGGTACAAAAAATATTACAAAGAACCTCAACCCATCCCCCAACAACAACCAAAACCATATTTCTCGTCTGAACCAACACACTGGAACGTTTACGAGAAAATATACAACTTTCGTGGAGACCACACAGTGAGCTATACAAGGTGTGCTCAAGTGTTTAATTACAAAGAGAACATTTTGCGTGACCACTATCATGAGCACAAACGTCACGACGAGAACGAACAAAGAGCTCGGGACAGAGAGACGCAGAGGATTATTAAAGAAAGAGAGGAAGAAATGGATCGTCAAAAAAAATAAGGAAAGAAGAGGCAAGGAAAAAAAGGTTGAGAAAATCGGAGCAAATATTAAGAGAAATGAATAAGAGGGATGAACTTCGACAAATTGCAGCAATCCGAATGGCAGAGATAGAAAAACAAGAAAATGATGCGGCCTGCTGGAACGAAGCCGCTCAATTCGTTGACAACGCTGGTGGGAGTACTCAACATCAACCTGATGCGAATTTCTGGAACCAAGCCGCTCAATTCGTTGACAACGTCGGTGGGAGTAATGAACAACAAACGAATGACGAAGATGAGCAACCATGGTGGGATGAAATTCTACAACACGTAGATAGCCAACATCTCTAAGTATTTATTTCATTGTAATATTTACGTGTTTTATTATTATGGTTGTTTATGTAAGTTAGTTGTAATGGTTAATGCAATGTTTTATTTTATAAGTCGTGGTTTTAATGTGTTGACGTTCAATGTATTAATGTTGTTGTTTGGAGTTATTGAGTATTGACGTTTGATGCATTAACGTTTTTGTTTCAAGTAGTGCTTTGCACTATTTTTTTCATATTGATTTTGACATAAAGAAAATCACAATACATAAGTACACAAATTCATCATAAGTAGTACGAATCCAAAAAACATAAGTCCTAAACACAAAGTCATAAGTAGTGCAAATCCAGAAATATAAGTCCTAAACACAACGTCATAAATACGAATCCAAAAATCATAAGTCCATCACAAAGTCCTAAACACAAGTCCATCACAATACATAAGAAGTATATATGTCAATCAATCAGTCTATCAGAAATACATACATACAACGAACTACCGCCGCCTCCTAGGTCCTGAAAGTGTCAATCTGTCAACCTTTCTCACCGGACACTTATCTCGTCTCCGCGCCAGAGTAAGGTCATCAACATCCTCACTCGAGTCTGTATCTGTATCCTCATCCCCCTCCTCCTGCTGGTCCTCCTGAGGTACATCCTGAGGCGTCTGTATGGGCCCAAACTCAACGGTATGTCCAGCCTCCTGAGGAGTTGCTATATGGACATAGTCTCCCTCCTCATCTACGACGGTCCGTAGCAATGTGCTAAAAGAATCTGTCCCTCCAGTACTACCCAACGGAGTGCCAAATGATGGAATAGACGAAGGAGTAGGCACTGATAGAACAGTAAATGGAGGAAAAGAGGAAGGCATACCAAATGACGCAAAGGTGTAAGGTGGAGGATACTGATATGCTGGTGATATCTCTTATTTATATATATATTTTAACCATACTTGGTACCAAAATACTATCCAAACCAATGATATTCAATATGCTTTTATGCTTTATTTTGCAAGATTGGATACTGCCGTAGCAATTTGATTTGTTTTGTAGGAACTTAGTGGGTTTTGAAGAAATAAATGACTGAAAGGAGTCCATAGCATTGTAGAGCTCATCCTAAGCTTTTCAAAGATCTTTGAATCACCTCAATCGGAGTCCGGATGAAGAAATTATGGTCAAAATACTATCAATGTTCGATTCTGGAATTTTGGTCCGAAATTGGTCCGAAATTTATACATTTCGGACCGAAATTTCCAGATTTCGGTCCGAAATTTCTTTTATGGAAAGTGATTTTTGGTAATTTTCAAAGAAGGAAGGATCCCCTCTTGCCCTAGCCGCCTCCTGGTCTTTCCTTAGGTGTTTTTAAGTACGAATTTCGACCAGAGACGCATGCCACCTTCCATACAATAATTTTCACCTTTTCCACCACCGTTCTCACGCCGAAAGGCGTGGGATTCCACCTCTCGCAGTGGAGCACAACCATGGCAGCAACTTTGGAGCGATTCTGGACGCGACAGCGGTAGAACCGATCCAACCACGACTTCGGACGATCGATATCTTGAGTTAGAAGCGATATTTGGTTTATTCGTTCTTTTTCTCTTGATATTTGATTTGATGGAGTTTGTATCTTGTTTTGCTTGCATGTTAGGCTAGTTAATGATGTCTTAGGGGTAGTTAGTAGATTAGTTTAGTATTTTGTGATGACTTGATTGCTTTATACTATGGTATGTGATATGTTTTGTTGAGAATTATATTTTGCTTGGTCAATTTAATTGTTTGTTTGACTGTTTACCTATTGATGAACTGCAGCACCATTAGGACATTAAACTAGAACAAATAATTAGTTATTTAAGCACTTGAGGTAAGCCAATCGCTCGAAAGAGGAGGTTAGTTCACGACTGAAAAGGTGTAACTTTTACTGATCCGACAGGACTTTAAATACCTCTAGAAATCCAACTAAACATACTTAAATAGCTAAATCAGAACGAAAGTATAGGTTTAGTTGTTTATGTGGCAAAAACCGAGTTCCAAGTCAAGTCAGAACCGAAATCGCGACAGCTGAGGTTATGACTTAGGTCTGGTTGTTTAGTAGCCTTCACATAACATTGTGTAAAAATTTCAAGTCAAAACAAGAGGTCTAAAGCAAGTTTAGGAACGAAACAACATGGATTTCGGTCCGAAATCCATATATTTCGGTCCGAAATATGCCTCTGTCTCGATGAAAGTCGTAGGCCGAGGTGCTTTAGAGCTAAACTAATTGAACACGAAATCCTAGGACATCCTTGCATTTATTTAGAGTCCAGAAAATACCAAAAATAATTTATTTAATTGCACTTTAGATAATTGTATTTCTAAATCATAAAACTCCAAAAATTAATTGTCTAGCTTTCGTGAGGAAGTAAAGCCTAGTAATCAGTTGTACCGTCCCTTGGGTTCGACCCTAAAGCTTAACTAAAACGACTAGTGAGGTTAGCTCTAGGTTATAAATTTATTTGATATCCTAGGTTAAAAATCTTTCATCAAATTGGCGCCGTTGCCGGGGACGGTGTTGATATTAGAATTTATTTTAGTAACGAGAGACTAGATATTGTATCTTTCATTTATTATTATTAATATTATTATTATTATTATTATTGTTATTATTATTATTATTATTATTATTATTATTATTATTATCAAAAAAAAGAAAAAAAACTGATGGTTGGTTTGGATTTTATTGTTGAAAATACAGGTTTTGACTGATTGTGAATGTCCTACTTGCAACTTGCGCTAGAGCACCACGGGTCAAGCAACAAAAAAACACACGACCCACGCACGACCTCATGTGAGTTGCATGCCAAAAGAAAACTTGTCCCGTTGCTACCTCTGAACTCCTACATTGCTGCCACGATTTACTCACGCTGAAGCGCTACTGCCCCACGCCAAATAGAGACGAATTCATATGGAAATTCATGCCTTGATTTGGTTAGTTTCTCTTTTCCTCCTTTTTAAGTTTGATCTCTGTGATTGCATTGAGGACAATGCTTGATTTAAGTTTGGGGGGAACATGAGGAAAATAAAAGGGACTTATTGAAAAAATTTTGTGATAATTTGTCTCTGTTTCTTGGAATTTTTAAAAATTTTCTCCAATTTTGGTCCGAAATATGACAATTTCGGTCCGAAATTTGCCTTTGGAATGTTAAATTTTGAGAAAATTTGTTTGAAAATTTTGAAAATTAATTTTTGATGCATGCGTGATCTTTGTCTTGGTTGAATTCATGAAATTACTCACTGTTTCACACTGTTTGAATTTTAAAAAGCGTTTTGAAAATTTTTCTCAAGGACTTTTGATGTTTAAAAAGTTTTAAATTGATTTGTGCACCAATAGACCGAGTTGGAAATTAGTTTAAGAGTTAAGAATCTGAATTTGGATGCTAGAAAATTGTCAAAATGATCTAAGTCAAATCTCACAAGTTTTTGTCGAGTGAACGATTTCGTATCTTACAAACTTTTGTTTAAAAAGAAATTTTATGAACTTTGAAAATTATAAAATGAATCTGGATGTGTGTTTGAATGCTTGAATCACCAACGAGCAAAACTTAAATTGATAAAAATTTAAATAGTTGTGAAAACGAGGATGCACCGAGGCCTTCTTCCACCAACTTAGCCACAAATTGGAGGGTATTGGGGTTAATTATAAGTTGTCAGGAATTATAACTCAAAAATCTCGAGGTATAATTGGGTAGTTTATAATTAATTTCTATCGGACCTGGTGCGAAAGCATTGGTAAAGGAGTTGTTGAGTATTATGGCCCAAGTGTACCGTGGCCATAGTCGAGCAACACCCGTCCAACCTCCCTAGCGCGACATGTGCTAGTAGCAAACTTAAGGCCAATGACACCGCATTATATCCTCTAGGGTGTAAAGCCCCACGACTCGACTTGCACAAATTAAATTGGTGAAATTAAATTTCTTTTAAGAAGGATTCGTTATTAAATTTTCGACTTTGATAAAATTTCTTTACAAATTTTTGCGAGACATGGAAAAGAACGGACAAATGAAATTGAGTTTGCAATTATTTTGACAAAGAGAAGCTAGGATTCTTGACTTGAAAAATGAAATTCATTAGGGCTAAGAAATGCACAAATTTAATTTGAAAGAAAACTAAACCCATGTCCTTGAAATAAATTTTTGAGCTTGCTTTAATTTATTGTGTGAAACTTTTGAGTAAACTTGAATGATCAATTTTTCATGGCATTGTTTGGTTAGAGATAATTTGATTGTAAGTCTAAGTATGGTCAATTCCTTTAAGCTTAGGATATTGTTTGAGGACAAACAAAGATTTAAGTTTGGGGGGATTTGATATCTCTTATTTATATATATATTTTAACCATACTTGGTACCAAAATACTATCCAAACCAATGATATTCAATATGCTTTTATGCTTTATTTTGCAAGATTGGATACTGCCGTAGCAATTTGATTTGTTTTGTAGGAACTTAGTGGGTTGGGCATAATTATCACATAAAAAGGTGGATTTTGAAGAAAATAAATGACTGAAAGGAGTCCATAGCATTGTAGAGCTCATCCTAAGCTTTTCAAAGATCTTTGAATCACCTCAATCGGAGTCCGGATGAAGAAATTATGGTCAAAATACTATCAATGTTCGATTCTGGAATTTTGGTCCGAAATTGGTCCGAAATTTATACATTTCGGACCGAAATTTCCAGATTTCGGTCCGAAATTTCTTTTATGGAAAGTGATTTTTGATAATTTTCAAAGAAGGAAGGATCCCCTCTTGCCCTAGCCGCCTCCTGGTCTTTCCTTAGGTGTTTTTAAGTACGAATTTCGACCAGAGACGCATGTCACCTTCCATACAATAATTTTCACCTTTTCCACCACCGTTCTCACGCCGAAAGGCGTGGGATTCCACCTCTCGCAGTGGAGCACAACCATGGCAGCAACTTTGGAGCGATTCTGGATGCGACAGCGGTAGAACCGATCCAACCACGACTTCGGACGATCGATATCTTGAGTTAGAAGCGATATTTGGTTTATTCGTTCCTTTTCTCTTGATATTTTGATTTGATGGAGTTTGTATCTTATTTTTCTTGCATGTTACGATAATTAATGATGTCTTAGTAGTAGATAGTAGATTAGTTTAGTATTTTGTGATGACTTGACTGCTTTATATTATGATATGTGATATGTTTTGTTGAGAATTATATCTTGCTTGGTTAATTTAATTGTTTGTTTGACTGTTTACCTATTGATGAACTGCAGCACCATTAGGACATTAAACTAGAACAAAATTGATTAGTTAAGTATATGAGGTAAGCCAATCGCTCGAAATAGGAAGTTAGTTTACGACCGAAAGGTGTAGCTTTTAATGATCCGACAGGACTTTAAATACCTCTAGAAACCCAACTAAATATACTTAAATAGCTAAATCAGAACGAAAGTATAGGTTTAGTTGTTTACGTGGTAAAAACCAAGTTCCATACCAAGTTAGAACCAAAATTGCGATAGCTGAGGTTATGACTTAGGTCTGGTTGTTTAGTAGCCTTCACATAACATTGTGTAAAAATTTCAAGTCAAAACAAGAGGTCTAAAGCAAGTTTAGGAACGAAACAACATGGATTTCGGTCCGAAATCCATATATTTCGGTCCGAAATATGCCTCTGTCTCGATGAAAGTCGTAGGCCGAGGTGCTTTAGAGCTAAACTAATTGAACACGAAATCCTAGGACATCCTTGCATTTATTTAGAGTCCAGAAAATACCAAAAATAATTTATTTAATTGCACTTTAGATAATTGTATTTCTAAATCATAAAACTCCAAAAATTAATTGTCTAGCTTTCGTGAGGAAGTAAAGCCTAGTAATCAGTTGTACCGTCCCTTGGGTTCGACCCTAAAGCTTAACTAAAACGACTAGTGAGGTTAGCTCTAGGTTATAAATTTATTTGATATCCTAGGTTAAAAATCTTTCATCAGCTGGCATGTGGCCGGTGAAAATGCCAGTGGGATTCTGAGAAATGCCAGCAAACTGCGAGGTCGATGCTGATGCACTATGCATGGAAGGAGTAGGACCTGAGGCTGTAAACTGAGTAGGAACTAATATGCGTGGTCCTAAAATATCATCTAATCGCCCGGTATTCAATCGACCATCCTATAATATTAAAAAAAAACAATGTCAATATAAATAAATTAGTTTTTCAAATTGAAAGTTTCATCTAAACAAATACTAACCGCATGCATCAGATCCTCCGCCTGAAGGTCTGTGGGTACAGTCGGACGTGCAGAGGAAGACTCGTCCCCAGAATCTGGTATGTCCGCAATATTTGTTGGAAGTCCTCGCTGCTCCAACAAATCCTCCAACCTTTATGACATAATTATGAAGGTTGAATTTAAAGTGCAAAAACGCATTCAGAAAATTAAATAATTTAAAATTACCTCAAAGGCATAGATGCATCATGCAGCTGTGAACGACAGTCGGCGAGAATTGCCTTTCCCACCCATCTGCACCCCTTCTTCACAACCAGTCCCAATGCATGAAGTGCATTCTTCAGCGCAGAGTTGCCCTGCAATTTACGACAATAATGATATATTGCACAAAATATTAACCAATCATACATTCTATATTAAAAAAAATTAAGACGTACCGTATTGCGAAGTCTAGACCCCATGTTTGTGTACTGCCTCTGAGCGATAGGCAGCTGCTGAGTGCGCTAGAGACGTGCCTCGGCATCCTCTCGTGGTGTGGGTCTCTCGGAGGCACCATATCGCCAAAACCACCGGAAGTAGCGCAACGTATCAGTAGCATCCCAGGATCTAGTCTCCAGCTGGCGTGCTGCTAATGCCTCGTCAGTCCACTCTCCATATGCACCCGTAAAAATGGTAGAAAAATCTGGGCGATCTCGATAAGTACCGTGCTGGAAACCCAGCAGGTTCTCTGTCACGTCCCAACTCTGTTAAAATAAACTCGTTACTTCTTTACTCTAATTAAATTTAAATTGATCATATGATAAATTGGGAAGATATGGCAAACGTACCACAGGTAGCGGAGGAGGAGTAATCTGGTACAGTCCAAACTGATGCCTACAACGGTCGGGGTAGTAGTAGGCAACTATGTGTTAGAAAATGAGCGGCAACCGAACATGCTCCGCTATGGAACCCTCCTGTGCTACCCGTGGCATCAAAGCCGTGTCGAGTACGTACGGAAACCAGTTGACGTCTTCAACGTTCAACACGGCTTTGTAGTCCCGTTCGTTCTCCACTGCCCCACGGTGTTGGCTTCGTAAGAAAGATCGAGCTTCGCCCCATTTTCTAAAAATTTTGAACGTTAGCATTTATGTGTTGTAATTTGTAGTTGATTCTATATGAGAATAGTTTGAGAAATTATTATAAGTTATTATCTCCCAAACGGTACACATGAATCTATGTTAGGCTATCCTAATCCACCGATAGGAGCAACCTTTGGGCGACAAACAGGAAGGTATGACCATGCCCAAAACAACAGTAGCATCCAAGGTCCCGTCACAACCTTGAAACGCATGGAGGCACGGTCCAGAGCACGATACAGACTAGCAAGCGTGGCAGCTCCCCAATTGAAGTTCGGAACTTCATTCAAATTGCCCTGCATTTAAATTAAACAACGCATTGATATTTTATTTTCGTTATGACAATGCAAATAGTGCAAAATTAACAAAATAAAAAAATTATTTAAGTTAATATTGAATTTCTAATATTGAATTCTAATATCATAGGAAAAAATAAAAATATCATAGGAAAAATAAAAATATTAACAATATTAATTTTATTTCTAATATTGAATTCTAATATTAACAATATTAGCAATATTAAGTTTCTAAACAATATTAATTTTATTTCTAATATTGAATTCTAATATTAACAATATTAACAATATTAAGTTTCTAAACAATATTAACAATATTAATTTTATTTCTAACATTGAATTCTAATATCATAGGAAAAAAATAAAAATATTATTTAAGTTAAGAAAATTATACTGATACGAGCTCCAAATAGTATGCTGGGACGGAATTCTGAGAAATATCGGGAAACATCAACGTCCCAAATACCTCTAAAGCCACTGCACGCGTGTATCGGTCTAGCTCCTCATCAGTAGCACCTGGCTCTGGCGCCCTCCCGCAATTTTGACGCAACCATTTCAACTTGATGTTGTTGCCAACAACACCGCCCCTGCATTGTACAAATTTAAAATAATCAATACAAGTAAGCAATGCATATACTGAATAGGAAAAATCAATATATAATTTTTTTTTCACTTACTCCCTGTTCTCCTTTCTCTGTGCCAGTTTCCCAAATCAGAATGAGGATAAAGATTTGCACGAATCTTTTCCTCCCATGGTCCTCTCGTATTATATCTAACTGGGATGTCCGTCGAGCGCAAACCATATAAGAAGGCAACATCCTGATGACAATTACAAAATACATTAAATTCGTGTCATGTTAATATAAGTAATACGAAAAACAATATTCAATTATGAATTTTAAATAAATTTAATACGAAAAATAACGTTAAAATTAATGTGACAATTAATTTTAAATATATTTATTACGAAAATTTGTATGAAATAATGTGACAATTAATATTGGAATATCTTTTTTAAATAAAATTTGTATGAAATTTTATGTGAAAATTTTACAATTGTAATATTAAAATAAAATATACTTACCTGTGAAAATTAATACGAAAATTAATGTCAAAAAAAATTTTAATATCAAGTTAAAATAAATTACCTGTAAAGTAACAGTCATCTCTCCAACGGGAAAAATGGAAAGTATGCGTCTCCGGACGCCAAAACTCGACCATTGCCTTCAGTGATGGCATATCCACGTTGACATGCTTCACCTTGGTAATATGGATGAGGCCCAATTTGATCAGTCTTCCCTCAATCCGATCGTCCACCTCAATGGTCCGCTTGTGCGACCTCATCTTCAAATTTTTTTCACGCTGCATTAACAGAAAATTTTCAATTAAACTTTTTAATAAAATTTGTAATAATACTTTGCGCCCAAAATTAACAATTTAAATAAATTGTTTTCAATAAAATTTTAAATACAATTTATAATAAGCATTAACACAAAAATATTATCAATTTAATTACAAATAAAAAATTATAATACAACAGTTTATTAAGAAATCTAAATTATTAAAAAAATCTAAACTAACAAACAACAATATATTACCTCCTCAAAAGACAAACAAACGATATGGTCGTTATCTGTAACGAATAAAATTTGTTGGTTTTCTGCGTTGGCTGGCTGAACTGGTGGATTGACATTTAGCGCGTTCGGACGGGCTGCGCGACACCTACGTCTTTTTTGGCGAGGCTGGGCGGGGGGTGCTTCAGTGGGAGGTGGTGAAGCACCAGAAGGACCAGCCTCGTCTTCTGCTGAACTCATCTGTTTCAAATAATTTCACAACAAATTTTAAACAAATTTTTGTAACAAAATTTTAAATTTGTGCAATTAAATTTAAGCAACAAAAAAATTTCACATTTGTAATTGAAAAAATTTTTAAAAATAGGTTAATAGTACAAATTAAAATATTTTCCATACATAATTTCATTACTACAAATTCCACCAAATAAAATTTCAATAATTCCACTAATTTTCATACAAAATCCCTACACAATAAAAATTGAATATCACTAATTCAATTAATTTACATACAAATTCCACTAATTTTTACAATAAATTCCTACACAATTTGCATACAAATTCCAGTAATTTCCATACAAATTCCACTAATTTCAATAATTTTCATACAAATTCCATGCACAATTTACTAAAATTTTCACTAATTTCCATACAAATTTCACTAATTTCAATAATTACCATACACATTCCATACACAATTTACTAAAATTTTCACTAATTTCCATTCAATTTGCATACAAATTCCACTAATTTCAATAATTACCATACAAATTTCATACACAATTTACTAAAATCTGCACTAATTTTCATACAATTTGCATACAAATTCCACTAATTTCAATAATTTCCATACAAATTCCATACACAATTTCCACTAATATCCACTAATTGCATACAAATTTCGCACAATTTCAATAATATGCACAATTTTTATCTAATTTATCTACAATTTCAATAATTGCATAACTAATTTATCTACAATTTCAATTTCAATAATGCTTTAATTCCACACAATTTCAATAATTGCATAACTAATTTATCTAAAATTTTTATTTTTTGCGGACAATATTTTTCATTAAAATATAAAATAAAATATCTCGATAGCGCACTACGCGTCGTCGGCCTCCTCTTTTCTTTCTCCGGCCGCAACCTCTTCTCCGGCGACAATCTCTTCTCTTCTCTCTTTCCTTCTCTCTTCTCTTCTCTTCTCTCTTTCCTTCTCTCTTTTCCTCCTCTCTTCTTTCTCTTCTCTCTTCTCTGCGTCTGTCTCTGTTAGTCTCGAGCAGAAAGACGAAGAGACGAAAAAACGGTAATAACTCGATTTCGAAATATTTACGCCTTCGTACCCGTTTATAAAACGCGCTCGAAGGCTCCAAACGCGTTTTATAAACGGGTACGGAGGTCTGACAAGCCTCAAAAGGCGTAACTGAAGCGGTGAATTTATTCCCTTTCGTACCCGTTTATAAAACGCGTTCGAAGCCTTCGTATGCGTTTTATAAACGGATACGAAGGGGAATAAATGTACGCTTTTATGAAACTCGTACGAACTTTCTTCTTATTAAAAAAAAATTAATTCTTTATATTAAAATTTTTTTATACTAATTCTTAAATAAAATAATTTCTGCACTCCTGAGCAACTAACCCTTCTCACTCCTTTGGTACCAACCTGACAACCTGAACCAATTTTCTAGGTGGATTTAACAAAGCGCAGCTCGAAAACAACATATTATGTCTATTTGCTTTCAGTAATAAGCTAAAACAAATGTCAAATAGATTCCTAAGTTAAACAAACTATACCATATTAAATTTGTGTGTTTGGTTCGCTCACGAACTAGGGACGAACTAGGGATGAACAACGGCCCACGAATAGGCCCACGAACAACTCCTAGTTCATAGAAATTGGGAGATTAGGAACTAGTCAAGAAGTTCGCGAACAGTCTAGTTCGTGGGTTGTTTGGTTCTCACGAACTAGCCTAGTTCGTGAACTTCTAGTTCACATATGATGCCAAACACATATAAAGACTATCAAAAGCAGCACTGGCTGGTATTGAAACCAGACCCTCTTTTTTTGCATGTAAAGCCCTAGAAAAAGGGAAAATTAAAAATTATTTTTGTAAATATTTACATAATAAGCTTACATTCCTTAAACAAGCATGTATAGGAGCCCATCCTGGCATTTCCTCTATCTGTCCCTGTCCATCCAACAAGCCTTCTAGGTCTGGCAACGTCATATGAATTGGGGTACTTATAATTTTATTATTGCAAATGTTATGTAAATTATTGCTAAACGTAAACAAGTAGGATAACAGGAGTGTGGTCCTTGTTTATCCTTCTTCGTTTATACAAGGGAATTTTGTCACAGGAGAGTCTATAAATTAATAAAAGTGTCAAATTTTTAGGGCTTTTCAACTTCGACTAGTTTAAGAAAAAATTCTATGTGAAATTCATTGTTTAATTCACCTGTTTCCTTCTAGCAAACCAATTCCCCTGTAATTAGATTTTTCTTTATGCTCTTCCTGTCCGACCCAAAGAAATGACTTTTAAGGTAGGAATATTTTTTAAACTACACTCATAAAACCGATGTTTAGTTGCCATCAGAAAACCAATGGCTTCAAATAAAGGGATTACAAAATATTTTACATGTAATCACATGTATCAATTTGACCTGCTATCCTTTTAAATTTGATTGCTGATAATTTCTCAAAAAGAACTTTTAGCAACATGGACAATTAATTGTCAATTGTTCGCTATACATTTTCAATGAGATCATGTAATTAACTTAAAAGTTTGCTACATTTTTTCCTCAGAACAAAATTCTTATACAAAAGCTATTTAATTATCAGAATGATTTCTGGCTTTGTTGGTTAAAATAATGTTTTCTGCATGGAAGAAGCAGATTAGAAACCAACTATACCGCTTTGAGTGGTTATTACTTGTGTATAAATGGGACGTAAGCAGTAAGCTATTTCATTAATTAGCTAAAAAAATGTAAGGACTAAAACCAGGTTATTTAAAACAATAATTGAATTTCAAAAGTATATAAGATTAAGAATTTCAAACAATAGTGGAAAATGTAAGGACTAAAATCAGGTTATTTAAACGGATATTACTATTTTGAAAACAAATAAGTTCTTATGGATGCATATCTGAACATGGTTATCGATATTATGCGAAACAACTGAGACCAAAGAAAAATAGTAAATAAATTATTGTTATTAATTCATTGGCCTAAGTTGAATTTTAGATTTCTTGAAAATTGAAACTTGAAATAGCTATAATAAAAACAGCATGTTAGAGTTAGACGGTGATTTAAGAGGGCGGTGGGGTGGGGGGGGGGGTGAATCTAGTTTCATTTACACGTGTGATGTGTCTAGATGTCCTGTCCTAGCAAATTGTTAAGCTAACTAAGGAAGCAAAAATGAAACAAATTTTTCCGGTTATTTGCAAAACAAAATGCAAAGAACAAAAGTCAATTTGTTGAAGTAGTTAACTTGCAAATATTTAATGACTCACTGCAAAGACTAAAGATAAAATAAAGTGAAGAAAGTCCTCTGGAAAACAAGAATGTTAGACATGAAACATTTATTTGGATATTCGTATATATATGCTTCCTGACTAGACTTTGCCCGACAAGATATATTTTTTTATATATAATTAATTATTCTATATTTATCTGGATTTTTGCACAAATGACCTAAGATCCACTTATGATCTTAATTCGGTAAGGCAAGTTTCTACTTGTCATTCAGAATCGAAACTACAAAGTTTGATATGGCAACCCGCAAACCCAAACTGCTAGCTTGTGCTGGACAAGCAGTGCATCAATTGCAAATTTTGTAAAATTTAGCATTTAATTTTTAAGTTACGAGAAAGTGAAAAAGTCAATCAAACTAAAGCAGATTCATACAATTTTTTTTTTCAATTTTAATATAGATACAAGGAATAATTAGATACATGCCACTATGAAAAATTGATAATTAGAGATATGCCGCTCTTAAATTATAAATTAGTTTTATGCCATCATAAAATGGTTTAAATTAGTTTTATATCCTTATTTTCTGTCAAAATTTGAGATATGCCACTCAAATTAGAGATATGTCATAATAACTTTTTAAAAATGTCCAAAATACCCTCTCATTAAGAAATGAAAAAAAATTATTAACATGAATTAAATTTAAAATTTCAAATTTAAAATTTCAGATTTAAAAAATTTCAAATTCAAAATTTTTTAGATTTTAGAATTTTAAATTTCAAATTTTGAGATTTTAAATTTTGAAATTTGAATTTATTTTATGGCATAAAATTATTTATTTACTTAATGGTGACATATTTCTAATTTTAGCATTTCACAGTGACTTTCTAATTTTATTATTTTATAATGGCATATTTAAAAGAGTATAATGGTCAAATTAATTATTCGGGGGCATAAATCTATATCATTTAGTGATAATATTTCTCTAATTTTCATGTTTTACAGTGGCATGAACCTAATTAATATCTGGTAATACTTGAATTAATTTCAAGAAAATTTAATAAAATGGGGATTACTACTGTCAATAATGCACTGTGCACGAGTACGTTTCTTACCGGAATCATGTGTGTGGCAGCACATTGGAGATTTGGAGTGCATAAGTGACACGCCCGACACGCTTGGCAAGAATACTCCCATTGGCTACTTCAGATTCGATTCTTGTGGATTCTCAAAAAAAAAAAAGATTCGATTCTTGTCCAGATGATAATATTTCGTTATTTCTTTGTCTTAGTGTGTTCAAGAAGGGAAATGCTAGCTTTGACCCGCTTAACCTAAAAAATTCGTCTGCCTTACGCTTAGCCGCATAATCATGTCCACAACAGAAAGAAATGAAAAAAGAATGAATGGCGAGAAACGGTCAGCTGGGTATCCAATTAATTTCCCAAACATAATTTTTTTGCAGCGAGAATAAATAAATTGTGGCACGTCCGACAACCAGAAGAATCATAAAAGGATGATAATAAGAGGATTTCTCCTCAAATAATTTTTTTTCTTTTTGGTACATGCCGATAATGCAAAGGTACATCAAGAAACAAACAAGACTTTAATGTCATTCAATCTAAGTGGATTTGTGTCTTTCACACCTAGCAGGTGCTATCAGACTATCAGTATCAGGTACCAAAAGGCCTTAATTAGTTGGGTACAAATAGTACCAACTTGCCATTCGGATTGGTAAGTTTGTTAACAACTGTAATGATTTATTTCTTAGCTCAGTCTGAAAATTGAACTTATATAAGCACCATATTAATTTACAAATACGTCTCTATCAGTTGAAAAATGTCTTCATGAGTTAAAATACTCATGTATCCAACTGGAAATACTGAAGCGTAAGTTATGCGTGATTATAGATACATTTTTTTTCATGGAGACTATTATAATTAATCAACATACTTTTGATTGTAGTTTCCACTTGGCTACATTATTTCGATGATACACGTGAATAAATTATTTCAATAAATCATGCACTGATTTAGGGGTATGGACAATGACACGTTCAATGTTTCTTTGTCTATCAAAATAATGCCTTTTGTCGCGATTTAATAATTTATTATTATATTTATCATTTTAATAAAATATTATTTAATAAATTTTTTTTTATATTAAATATGTCAACACATATAGATGCCGTGGGACTAGAGTTCACTCTAAATATGTGCCGTGTTCAGATCATGTCTCGTGCCATAATAGAATATCTACGTATCGTGTTGTGTCATGTTGGAATTGCGATGGACAGATACGGCAAGCTTCATGTCTCGTGTGTATGTGGTGTCGTGTCTTTCTTAGACAAGCCATCTTGAGTTGTGTTCAAACATGTTTAAATTTTCATGAAGCATGGTTGTATACTTGTGTTTATGGCTAAATTAGACATTTCAATTACGAAATTATCCTTAGATAATAGACAATATAAAAATATTGCGGTTATTTTATAAAATTTATTATCTTTAACAAACGCACCCACCCAATGTGTGGCATTATGATCGACATATTTTGACTCACTTTATTAATTGTTTTTACCTAATGTAATTAGATTAATAAAAAGAGAAAAACATTTATATTTAGATATGATGCTTGATGGAATGGGTTTGAACTTTGAAATGTTCCCAATCTTTCTTTTACGTATACATGTTGCATTGTAATTTTTTTTGTATTATAATATCATTTGTCAAATAAATTATCATATTTGTCCTTAAAAAATGTGATAATTGTTCAATTGTTGTCCCGTAATTCAATTTATATTTTATGTATAATTATATGAATTAATATCAAGTAATCAACTAATGGTACACAATTTCAACTCAATTACTTTTTCTAGCTCCTCTTACGCTGCTGTAGAAAGAACAAATTTGTAAGGGAAATTTTTTTTTATACCCCTCAGAAATGAGGAAATGGAGGATTTGTCCCTCGAAATCAAAATCTTCTGATTTTGCCTCTCAAAATTTTAGACGACTTCTTCATTTACCCTTCTACCATATTTTATATTATAAAATAAAAAAATAAAAAGTGTGACAATTATACCCTTTTAACCCAATCGTTCCCGACCAACCCAATCGAGTCAAACCTCTTCTCTCTCGCAGGCACAGAAGCAAACTTCTCTTCTTCTCCTTCTTCTCTCGTAGAACTTTGTCGAGTAGGAGACAATGAAATCGATTGCGGCTGTTTACTAAAATCATGGTGATTTTTCGAAATAAATGGAATCATTTTGCTGAAGACCTAAGAGAACTTAGATGGGCTAGTACTACCCTTGAAGGAGCTGCTGCATGGATCGAAAGCAGCTGGTTCATTTTTCTTCAAATCCTTGACCGCAATTAAATGAAATATCTCTTAATTAATATATATGTACTGTGCACATGAGAGAAAACAAAAAAGAGCCGGTATGTAGAGAATTGGGATTTGAGTTATGAAATTAATTTGGAATTTGGAAAGGTGCTTGATTTGAGTAGAGCAAGAGTGGCAAGAGAGGTTTATTTATATAAGAATTGAGACTTGAAAGGAGAATGGGAGAAGAGGGTGGGTATTCCATGTGCGGCGCATAGTAGAGGAACACAGATTTAATTAAAAGGAAATTTGAAAAGAGATTTAATTTATACGATTTGGTAAGGCTGCGAGAGAAGAAGGAGAAGAAAAAGAAGTATGCTTCTGTGCGTGCGAGAGAGGAGAGATTTCACTCGATTGGTTGGTCTGGAACGATTGGGTTAAAAGGGCATAATGGTCATATTTTTTTATTTTTGTTATTTTATAATATAAAATATGATCGAGGGGTAAATGAAGAAAGCATCTAAAATTTTGAGGGGCAAAATGAGGAGATTTTGATTTCAGTGCTAAATCCTCCATTTCCTCATTTCTGAGAGTACGGAAAAAATTTTGCTCTTATTTTTTATATTTTTGAAGTTAGAACGTGCTTTTGCTATTAAATAGATGTGAGCTGTGAAGTTTTACACTGTTGAAATTCCTACTTACATTTATTGTCATGCCACCACATACCGCCATCATTTCCGCTGTCCTCATTAACTCTTCCTTTTCTGATGGAGCTCTATTGTACCACATTAAAACTTAAAAGATGAGAAAAAAAGTAAAACTCTCCATTAATGGACAGTTATTTGGTTGTTGATATGCGAGAATGCTTGTGAATAACTACTAATCTACGTGGTGCTTTTAGAGTACATGTTTTATTGAAATCGATCTTTTGGCAAACTAACCGTCTGAACTGAAAACATTAAATAAATTATGACATATGACATGACGCAATCCTCTTGATACTAGTTTTAATGTGATACTACATACTAGAATCTAGACCGGACCCTATATTTGCCATAGGACAATTTAATACGACATAATTAAATAATAATTTTGAATCAAAAGCAATTTTTTTCTCCCAAAATATAGATACACAAGTATATTTTTTTTTAAAAAAAAACAATATATAATTGATTGGGAGATCGGAGGAAAGTGCCTCTCCATGCCACATGATAACTCCGGTCAGCTTTTTTTTTTTTTTTCGAAAGAAAAAAAAACTGATTTTGTAAGATACATACAGGTCATTAATATTCTTAAAATTTTTCTGCTATGAGCAACTTGCGTTGCATAAGTGTTAATACTTTTACCTCTGAATTTGATGTCATTTAAAAAGTTACGGTAAGCTTATTTTTATTAAGGATATATATGAAACTCTTAGTAAAAAAAAAAAGTAATTAAAGAGCATTGTTTGACATAACCCTGTTTTCAAAAGTATGCTTCAGTAGTCAACAATGACTAGAAAAATGCCACGTGCTAGTTGCGAAGAATAGTGAAAATGTACAATTCGGCTCGTATCATTTTAGAATCTTAGATACAAATCTGCAAATTTCATATTTATAAAATATATTCCAAATATTATTTCATAAAATTTTCCATATCATTTGAAAATATATTTTATCAATTATGCACCATGCGGATACCGTTTTCATTATGCACACGTATTATCATTTTTTTAGAAAAAAAAAAGTTCACAAAAAAATTACTTCTGTGGGGGACTTTTTTTTCACAATTTTTATCCAACACGCAAGTAATTTTAAAATAATTTCATGAAATTTGACGTCATTTAAAAGCGGGTTGTCGAGACAGAGGTAGGTATAAGTTGCAAAGCCCTAATGGTGGTTAGTTGCACCGTTGAATTGAATCAATGAAATGAAATTCCGGGTCAAGAAATTTGACTCAGAACTAAGAAGAAAACAGCGCCGCACAAGAGCAAGCAGTCTTCTTCTCATCGTCTCTTCTCTGTTCCAACTTCCTAGTTTTAATGCCCAACTACCCAGTTTGGTTTCTGTTATTGGGCTCTGTCAGAAGGGTTCAAATTTTCCAATAGTAGCGTACTAGCGTTCTTTGGAACAAGCAATATGAATTTTCCACTTCTGTAAATTTGGGTTAGGAAAAAGTAAAATAAAAACTAGAAGGAAAAGAACGAATTTGAAGAAAAAAATCATATATATTTTCATTTTTTTCTTTGAATATTTTTTTTTCTATTTCACTCCAATTTAGATGATAAGAAAATATAATCTTTAAAATTTAAAGACAAATCTTTTTTAATTATAATTTTATTAAATATTCAATCAAAGGAAAATGAATGAAAAATATATCTCCCTCCCATTTTCTCCCCTTTATTCTAACAAGATGTTAAAATTTTATTGAAAGCTAAAAGGAAAAGTACAGCAAACCGGAATCTTATGAGATTCATTGGGTTTACAACTGATCCAGAAAAATACAGATTTTCAAACGGAATCAAGAAAGCAGACAGATAGATGCTCGATCATTTGTTTTAAGCATGAAAGGGATATATGTGATGTTAATAAAAGGGAATTATTTGAGGTGGCCAAACTATATAGTTTTAAAGCCTGGACCTACAACTGATAACAGTTACATGTGTCTCTCATCGATAGATTCCAGATATGTAATTTATACTCTGATTAATAAATTGAAGGTTTATCCCCTGTTTTTTTTTTATTAAAAAAGAGACAAACATTAGAGAATTGATGAAAATTACAATAGTTCCTACAATAGAAAGAAAGGAAAGAAGGGGGCAAAAAAAAAAAGAAAAAAAGGGGGGGGGGATCCTAGCTAAGTTAAAGAAAGAAAGCACTTGACGTGTTTCTTACAATAGAAAAGGAAAAAAAAAGTAATGTAAATTAGTTAATACAGAATATAGTGAAAGATCGTTGCGCTTTGATATTGAACATCTGACATCAATTGAAATTTTAGTAATTCTTTCTCGATTCTGGCCAAAACTGAAATGCACAACTAACTTTGAGGATATTTACTAATTACCTTCTTTAACCATGTTGTAGTCCCCAATTATCAGGGGTGTTAAACGTGGGAAACCAAAGCGGAACAAGGTGTTCTATTTTCGTTCCATTTCAGTAACGAAACACAACACAAATTTTGTTTATGTTCCGTTTCGTAAAACAGAACATTTTTCCGTTTCGTTTTCTGTTTCGTTCTTAATTTTCTATTGATTTCAGTCCAATTTTCGGTAAACAGAACACTAACATTTACCAATACTAGTTTCGTTTTCATTCCAATTTTTAGAAACGAAAATAATTTTCTATTTCGTTTCTGTTTCGTTTTGGACGGAATGAAACAGGAACGTGTAAAACAACACGATATTGACACCCTACCAATAATGTTCACCATTATTGGTGCCATGTCATCCCACAAAAGCACCTTTTGGCAATCATACATCCACTATATATAGGGCTGTCAATATACCGCCGTTTCGTACGTTTCCGTTTCGTTCCGTCCGAAACGGAACAGAAGTGGAAGGGAAAGTGGTTTCATTTTCAGAAACGGAACGGAAACGGAAATCTGTTTTTTCGTTCGCGGAACGCTGAAATGAGAAATTTCAATGTAAAATGAACGTGAAAGTGAAATATAACGGAATTTCCGTTCCGTTTAACGAAACGGAACGGAAACGAAATGATTTTTCTGTTTCGTTTTTTGAAACGGGACTGAAACGAAATGAGAGATTTCCGTTCCATCTAACACGTTTGACAGCGCTGACTATATATCTCTATCGGTCTATCTTTTCAACAATTTGTTTCTTTCGCTTTTCCTTCATCCGTATTATTAATGGTATTGAAAATAAAATATGATAAATCAACATTTAAGGTTGTTCTTCCTTTAGACGGTGCCTACCAAAAGCTATTCGTTCGATATAAGTTTCACATAATATTTAATATTTCTGACATATTGAATTTAAATATTCATGATATTATTATGTATATTAAATAAATATAAATAGTTAAGTATATACTAATCCAAAATTTATGTTAGCTAATTCGAAGGTACCGTCAAATTCATAATTCGTTGTTTGACGTAGAGCCCAAGGCCCAGTAATAATATGTTATACGATTCAAACCAGGCCTAGACGAAGCTAATCTAACACAAAGAATTCTTATCCTCCCTTTCGAGCCCAATCTTTCTCAAACTCAAACCAGACTTGATTCAACCAACGAATATGTCGGACGGATTGGTGATCGCCAGTACCGACCCGATCCGTTCCTTCCTCGTCGCCGCCTCGGACTACCGGGACCACCTCTCCGACGAACTCCGAGACCTCGCTGCCTCTCTCTCAACTCTCGGCTCAGTTCCTTACAAGTCGCTCAGGACTGTGTGGTCCGCTCTCCCCGCTTCATCTCGACCGTCGCTTCGCCTCCTCCTAGATGGATCAGATTTCGTTTTCACCAGCCCCAAGCCGCGACAGAAGGTCTGGATGTCTTTGACACAATGTTCTAAATTTCCTAATTGTTTATGATATATATTGACATGTTGAATTTAGAGTGAGGAGCTTAAGGCGAGGCTGAAGAAGCTTGCTGAGCTGGCAGAGCAAAGGGAATATGCTGAGTTAGTAAAAGATGTTACTCCAAAAAAGGATAATACAGAGCCATTCTCTTCTTATAAGGATCAGATTGGTTTTGGTAAGGAGAAGTTTTTAATCTATCTGAAATTTTCTTGAATTGCGAGTGACGATAAGGGTGTCTGGGTTATGCACATGTTTTGCTGGGCAGCCAGATTAACATTGTAATTGTACAGTTTGTGCATTACTTGTTGCTTTGCTTTGTTGATTAACAAAAGTCTACTTGAAACATACGTGTCCATATCTAGTAGCCTGTTATTGGTATGTGCCAGATGAGATATCCTGGTGCTACACAAATGACAAGGAGCTGTTACATATTTTGGCATGTTTAATGTCGAGAAGTAATGGAGAAAGCATAAATTAATGCTGCCAAAGGGATTTGTGTGCGTAGACCGTGGGACATACATGAAGCTTCTTATATTAGATGATAGTTCTTCTAAATTGTTAGGGCAAGTGCACTTAACGTTACTTATTTTTTCAGGGTTACATGTTGTGCTTCTAATGTTCACAGGCTACTTGGTTGGTTATGCCGCTTTCAGAGCCCTCTTCAATCACAACCCTGTTATGGTAGTTTTCCCATGCTTTTGCTAATAAGCAACCAAAATTATGAAAACAGTCCATTGAGTTAGTTTAGAGATGCCTAATTTACTTTTTCAATTAGATGCAATTAGACTCTCAAAGTGGCTTTGTTGGTTACTTCGGATATAATTAGCTTCTTCAAATTAGATGCAATTAGACTCTCAAAATGGCTTTGGTGGTTACTTTGGATATAACTATATAAAACATGTCATTTTTTAAAACCAAGTGGTGAATCCTAGATTTCAAACTTAACATATCATTTTCTTATAACCAACAGTGGTGAATCCTAGATTTCAAACTTTACATATCATTTTTTAAAACCAACAGTGGCGAACCCTATATTTCAAACTTTGCATTGCATTAGGTGTTTTGATAATTTTATGAGTGCTTAAGGTGTGTTCTCAAACTTTCTCCTCGAAATTTTCTGTAGAATGCTGCGGGAGGTATACTAGGATTGGTTTGTGGCATGCTGCTTGAGACTGTACTTTTCATAATTAGAGCATCTAACCAAGATATGGTTAAAAATAAAGCTGCCTTGTCTTCCTCGAGATTAAAAATAAAGAAGCATTAGTAATCTTCTGTGCTGTTGTTTCTACCACAAGGTTTGTAGATTTTTTTTTTCGTTTTCTATAATATACATTTTTCATTATGTTAAAAATACAGATGGTTGAATTAATTATGCATATGCTGTGACCAGCCCTGTAATATTCTCCTTCCTTAACATACTTTTTTAAACCAATCTTTTGTAGTTTATTTTCCATGTGGATGATCTATTATACCCAGTTAGCATATTAGTGATGTAATGGTTTACGCTTATTTGCATATAAAGCATATGACATCAGGTGAGGCCTAAGTTTGAGCTGTGCTGAAACTTGAGAGATAGTGAAGATCAGGGGCGGATACAGGCAGGGGCAGGCATAGGCCTGGCCTACGCTGCGAAAACTGTTTTTAGTGTTAAAATGTAAAAAATACAGTAGTAATTCGGTTATCTAATGTATCTGGCCTACTCTACTATTAAAATTTCAAGTTACTAATGTCTAGTTGAAGTCGACCTCGACAATTCGGCCTACCCTGTCCTCAAATCCTGGATCCGCCCCTGGTGAAGATCTAGTTAGATTTCCATGTTGCTGACCTATGTATGTATTACAGATACAGAAATTGTTATAGGAAACGGCATGAAATGACACTGCACGACACAGTAGGTTTCAGCAATCATGTACATGATTCCACTATGAACCCAGCTGTTCGAAGTTAATATAATTTATTTCAAAAAGCAGAAGTTATACATATTCTATGGGTGTGTTTGATTTGCATAAGAAATAAGTTATTTATATATATGTTCATCCTAGGATGAATGGAGTTTGGCCCCAAGTGGTAAAGCTATTAGTCCATATTCTAACAAAACTAGAGCTCAAAGCATTCCTGCCATACTTGAGTTTCTTTCATGTTCAACTTCTTCCCAGTCTCTCTTTGATATCTTGCAGCATGATTCTTACAACGATGCAGGCCAAAGCATAATTATGTATTTAAACAATCCAAAATTAAAAAAAGGGGCCTGATTATAACAATGTATGTGTCATTCTGTAGCATATCTCAAACTTGTTCGGATATGACCCAGGCTTGTCCAAGTGGCTGATGGTGTCTGATTCCGTGTTTAATGTATTTCCAATTCTGTTGTGGATATGTCCATGTCTGACAAATTAAACCCGAGTAGGGCTTATTTTAGACGTGCGTTCATGCTCCATAATTGCCGTCCTATTGCACTATCGTTTTTTCCCCCTCCTTTTGCTTTCATATTCTTCTGCTTTCTTTACTTTTCAGAAGAGGGGAGGGTTTAGTTGTGGACTAGCCAATATTGTTCATTATATATACATATATCCTTTCTTTTTTTAATAATGACAACAATATCCTGGTTTCCAATTGTTATTTAATTCTGCATCTGATTTTCTATCCCTTTTTTCTGGACGTACGTGTTCTTAAAAGATAACCGTACGTATGCATTCACCAGTTATATACAAAGGGTGAGCATATATATATATATATATATAGAGAATGGCTAACGCGCCATCGATGGCACGGAGGGTCCCGTGCCATCAAGTCATTTTTCGAGATCCAAAATTCAAATGGTCAATCCAAACCGTTCAAGTTGTTCTCCATATTGAAATATCTTTGGAAACCAAATTTTATATTTTTTCGAATTTTTTTGCTATTTATTATGATATTTTTAAAAACATTATGATTAGAGTATTTCAGGCCCTCCAATTTGAAAATATCATAATAAATAGCAAAAAAATTCGAAAAAATATAAAATTTGGTCTCCAAATGTATTTGAATATTTTGATCAAGTTGGACGGTTTGGATCGACCGTTTGACTTTTGAATTTGAAAAAACGAGTCGATAGAAAATTGATGGCACGTGCCATCGATGACGCGTTAGCCATTCTCTCTCTCTATATATATATATATATAGAGAGAGAGAGAGAGAGAGAGAGAGAGAGAGACCTCAGAGAGAGAATGGCTAACGTGCCATAGATGGCACAGAGGGTCCCGTGCCATAGAGTCGTTTTTCGAGATCCAAAATTCAAATGCTCAATCCAAACCGTTCAAGTTATTCACCATATTAAAATAACCTTGGAGACCAAATTTTACATTTTTTCGAATTTTTCTGCTATTTATTATGATATTTTAAAAAAACGTTATAATTGGAGTATTTCAGACCCTCCAATTTGAACATATCAAAATAAATAGCAAAAAAATTCAAAAAAATGTAAAATTTGGTCTTCAATGGTATTTCAATATGGTGATCAATTTGAACGGTTTGGATTGACTGATCGAATTTCGGATCTTCAAAAAATGACTCAAAAAAGACGTCTATGGCATTGCCACCTATGGCACTTTAGCCCACCTCTATATATATATATATATTCCTTCTTTTCATTCCTGAAACCACCATCACTAGTCAACACACACACACAAAAAATGCTAAGATAGTATGCATCTCGCAACTGTTGAATTATTAAGATATCATTTCATAATATCCTAACTTGATGAATAATTTAAGTATCCTATTTTCGAGGTCAACGCACTGATTTCCAAAGGATTGCCTGGATCCAAAGCTTCTATTCTGAGGACCGTCTAGGTTGCTCTATTTTTGGTAAACACAATGTTATTGAAGTAAAACTGTAATAACGAATAACGAATTAATGAAGATAAATAACTGGAAATTGATAAAAGAAAATCTCTTATCTCTTATTGCATGGGTATTATGAACTGCTACGCAATGACTCTAATCAAGCATTGCTCAGTTCAAAACTCAAAAGTAAGTTCCAATGAAACACGATATATAGTTCTGGAGGTGAATTTTCATCTCTTGTCAAATTTATTTGAAAGACTCAATAACCTAAAACAACTTTTCTAAATCAAGAAAATGTAGGGCACCTAGACACTGTAGGGGGCCACAAAAGTTCTCGGAAGCTAAACCTTTGTACATGCTGGGTGGACCAGGTGAGCTGCAGTTCTTCGCTTTCAGCCAGACCCACCATATAACTTGATCATGGGCATATAATGTGGATCCATTGACCACCTCTATAAACTCGAGGTGTGATGCTGCAGTCTCATCGTACTTTGAAACAATTGAGCTGACAGAGATGGTTTATGTAAGCAACTGAATATATCACAATTGAATTAATTAACGAGGGCATAAGAAAACTATCATAAAAATCAGAAAGCCATGGTCTCCTTTAGTTTTGGTTAATGAACAAATTTTAGTCATTGATATGATTTTTTCATTGAAAATGGTAAAGTAAAGTGACATTGCTAAGAATTAGAGTTTTAATATACTCCAACAAATGGAAAAATAAAATCCCAGAATATCTATGCACTCCTAGAAGTATAGATAGCGTGCTGTACTTCAAAATTGTAATAATCAGTTTTGACTCTTAGAATGATAAATGGATAAATGTAGCAGGACTAATTAGAAATTGGCTTAATTCTTTAGCTTGAGCACAGCTGTAAATTTTATCTTTTGAACCCATTGTGCAATATACAAAACACAGAACACACACACACACACACATAGAGGGAGGGGGAGGGAGAGCTTACTAGCCCAGATATTGGATTCTCGGGTCAGAGACATTTTGAATAGGATACCAAGTGTTGTCTACCTCTTTCCAAACTGTTGCCCCAGCCATACTAATGGTTACGGAGTAAACATAAACAATTAGAAGAAGAGAAAACAAACTTTTATTCATGCTATCTTTTTCTCTTGATTTCTTCTTATTAGTTGGGGTGAGGTTGAACTCTGTATGTGGTGCTTGCATGTATATATAGTTACTGGACCTCTGGTCTTGATTGGTTCCTGCTGGTGTATTGTCTGACTAGCAATGGAGTGTTCCTGTTAAAGAATGGCGATGGTTTGACCGAAATTTAAGCATTGATTACAATAGTGATCAAACTTGTCGTATGTGACCTACAAATTGCAGATATCCTACAATAGTTCTTGGATAGTGTCCAGAATATTGTGATGGATCATGATCATCTACAAAATTGGAGATAGTTAATTGTCAAATTCATTTTTCTGTATGTATATGGGACTATCCATCTATGTGGTACTTACATTTGTATGTAGTTTACAGGACCTCTGGTTTTGCTTAGATCCCGGTGTATGGTATTGCTATGGTGCCCTAGTTAGTAGCAGTCCTCAAATATTTTCTATTTTTGTTAATCTTGACATCTCTCTAGGACTTAAGTTCGTTGCTTAAAAAAAAGTGTGTTAATTTTTGTGCTATTCACTGTTGAATTTAAGATGTAAGATCTAGAGGGTATCTGACTGAATTGTATGTATATATTGAAGTTTACTTTTTTTTTTTTTAATTACGGTGATTTTGGTATGCGGTTAAGATGGAAGATCTCAACTCTCGAGGGGCTGACTTATTTAAATCAAGTTTTAGGCATTCATTGTTCCAGCCACTAGCATTTATATTATCACAAATTGGTCTATTGTAGTTTGTAGTATATAATAATTTTTTTATTTCTTGACGCGCATTTTAGAGCTAGGCATTTCATTTCTTACATGACTTTTCTTGAATCCGACTGTTGATGTACTGTAGCATCATCAATATTGCATCGGCAGATCTCTTGTGTTTACCTCCTGCCGTCGTTTTACTCTCCAATTTGCCAATTACAGCTTTTGACGTAGCTATTTTAAGTGAAAGCAAGGAGTAGCACGCCAAATCACAATATTAATTAGATTCCTGGTTAGTGAAATGCAATTACAGCAAGCTAGGATAACCTGTATCAAGTGTACATGTACATTACCGTCGTTACGTGTGTATGTATACGGTATAGACATAAAAGATATCTAGAATGATCTCTCTAATCATCAGTCTAACTCTGAGAACCCTAGTGTTTCTAAGGATATATTTCACTATGTGCTATCCTTAATTAAGGATCAAATTTCATTTTTTTAACCAGCCTCAAAACCGCGAGAGAGAAGGTATGGTTTGAACTCATCCCCTCACAAAATTTGTTGAAACCTTCATGATGGTACGACATTTGAAACGAAGCTCAATTTCTGTATCTACACGAGCATATGCAATATTTGTAAGAAAGAATTTGTTTATCTGAAAACGAAATTTTGAATAATTGTTCAAACCTTTCGTAGTGAGTTGCTTTTCTATAAAGGGGTTTAAGTATAAAACATAACTATATGAATACTTATTTTTACGAGAGTTGAAACCTTTATTTTTTACGACTTAATTTTTTTTCTCACGCCCTAGTTTGGAGATCCACTCCTATTTGGACCAAAACACCCTTGGCACTCCTTCACTTTTCTAGTTCTCTACGTACCAAAGGCATTAAGTCATTTTTTAAAAAAAAAGAGGAAGTGGATCTCTAAATAGGAGGCGTGTATTATGAAGCAATTCCCGTCTGATAGTGATAAGTGACAACCTTGCTCAAATTGTTTTCTCCATCGGCGTGAAATGCTTCCATACGAGTATATGACTCACATGGGATTTCATTCATTTTATTCCATTGGAAAATTCTTGATCAAAATGAAAGAATTTGATCTCATTTGGATGGAATTTTCATATAATTAGATCCAACAAAATCCGGTGAAATCAATTGAATTGAAATAAAATTCCGTGTGAAAACCATTTTTACCAGGGCCTTAAGGTGCCTTCTTAAGCATAAAAAAACAAGTTGAAGTCAAGGGTATTCTGTTATGTTGTTTTCATGACCTGCCTCCCACAGACCCACACATGCACACAGACCTGGATCCGAAGCTTTTTTTAGGACCGCTAGGAAAATATTTTGCTGATTACACTATAATTGAAATAATACAAATAAAGAACTAATTAAGTTCATGGGAATCAGTGAAGATAAATAAAAGAAAATCTCCTACACCTTATTGCATATATAGGTCTTTAATTTTATGAACTGCTTTGTAATAATTCTAACCCAGCTTTGCATCACTATTCTAAACTTAATCCCAACTCCCAAGAACACCATACATAGTTCCTTGAGATGAATTCGATCGCTTCTTATTTAATTTGAAAGACTCAATAACCTAATTCAACATAAGAAAACCAAAACTCAGGTAATTGCCGCCAAATTGGGGGGGATTAAAGTTCTCGTAAACTTGAGATTGGTATATGCTAGGCGGAGTACTGGGACGTTGGCTGCAGTCCTTTGCCTTCAGCACGAGGTGCCATATATTTTGACCGCGGGGATAAAACGATACATAAAATGTCGATGCACTGACCACCTCTATCAACTCGAGGTGTGATCCTGTATTCTTGTCATACTCTGAAATAGCATAGCTGCCAGAGATAGTTTATGTAAGCAACTGAACATATAATAGGAAAAAAAAAAAAACATTCTATAATGGCAGAGATAGTTTAATTGAATTAATTGAAAGCCATTGACCCTCAAATAAAAAAAAATCAGAAAGCCATAGCCTTTCCTTTTTGGGCATGATATTCGCACTGAAAATGGTACAGCAATGAGGGACATTACTATCTTTTTTTCCTGCTAGAAATTAGATTTTCAATAAAGACCAGGATATTCACCATGCACATCAATAATTGTTACCATCAGTCTGTGACTCTTAGAATGAAAAAAAATGGATAACTTATCTATTTCTGGACTAAAAACTTTAGAATTACTTTATGTACAGCAATGAAATATCTTTTGGATCCATTATGCAATTTACAAAACATAGAGAGAGAGAGAGAGAGAGGGAGAGAGAGATAATGAGAGAAGCTTACGAGGCCATATATTGGACTTTAGGGTCATAGACATTCTGATCTATCCAAGGGCCGAAGGAGGCTAAATTTCGAGGGTTTGGCCGCGCCGTACTAATGGCTAACAAAGAAACATGAACAAGAAGAAAAAACAAGCTTTTATTCATGCCGTCTTTTTTCTCCTGTTTTCTTTCTTTTTAGGTTGGTGAAGTCTGAGCTTTGTATGGGTTTATGTGGTGCTTGCATGCATATATATAGCTTACAGGACCTCTAATCTTGCTTAGATCCCAGCATATGGCATCCTACTTGGTATGAAGCGCCCCTCGTAAAGAGTGTTGATGTTTTGACCAATACTTAGCATTGATTAAAATCTTAATTGAAGGAAAACTAAAATACTGGTCCTTTTTTTTTTTTAAAGCAAGTGGGAAAACCCTACTACTATTTATTATTGTAAAATACGGGTGATTAAACTTGATATATATACTAGGTGGGAAAAGCGGCTTCGCCGCTATTTGAGTGCCAATGCGTTGAATACATAAGTACGGAATTACAACTAAGTATTGTTTTACACTAAGAAATAAAACAAACCATTTCGACATTCAACGTAACAATGACTATTGTTTGTAATCTAAAAAAGCAAACTGAAGTGAAGAACATAATCCAATTTATAATGGAAGCAACTTGCCTTGTACTGTTGTACATCCAGGTTCAAGGAGAAGCATCTTCAAATTCACTACAAAATATTTCATTATATATCATGTGTTAATATTGTAATTGCATTTAGAATACAAAAAAATAATAAAATTTAAATGAAATATAATTTTTTTATTAAATCTTACTTTGGGTTTTTTGCAACTGACTGACCACCAATAATGGTACTTGAAACCTTCTTGGACTGGTATGAACCGATTTTTTTTTTTCATAGCTCAATATTGCCCTTGTACCTAGCTGCTACAGCATGAGCATGATTCAATTGATTTAGAGAATTGCTAGTGTCCTATATATAGGACGGATGGGTCCGTCCAATACGATCGTTTTCACGTTTTTAAATTTCAAATGACCGATCCGAACCGTTCAATATGTTCTCCATATTAAAAACTTACAAGAAACCAATTTTTACATTTTTTCGAATTTTTTTACTATTTTTTAGTATTTTTGAAAATTCATGATATAAACATTATGGATCGTCCAATAACAACGATTTTCTAAAATATCAAAAAAATAGTAAAAGATTTCGAAAAAATGTAAAAATTGGTTTCTTATAAGTTTTCAATAAAGAGAACATATTGAACGGTTCGGATCGGTTATTTGAAATTTAAAATTGTGAAAACGATCGTATTGGACGGAGTCCATCCGTCCAATATATTGGACTCTAGCATTTCTCATTGATTTAATCAGTATGTAGCACAACCTTTTTTTTTTCTTTCATACTCAGGACTCTTGTTGTAAGCCAAGGAATTATACGATATATATAGTCAATTGTTTTGCAATTAGGCCAAAATGCAACAACTGTAAGCAAAGGAATTATACGATATATCCATGCATTTCCCTAGCCTAGTTTCACCTATAAAGGGTGACCAATTTTTTTCTACATGTCAAGATTTAATTGAAGAGAATACAGATATGTGTTACTTGCATAAAATGTTAATCAGAGAAAATAAAGTTAGTAGTACTCATAGTTATATACTTAATTCTTCCTTGCCTTTGTAAGTTGGGTACCAGTATGGTTATCAAAACTAAAAGTTGATTTTTTTGGCCTACAACTATTATGAATAACCTAACTAATAAACTGAATTAAAAAAAAATCTATTTCCTCAAAAAAGGCAGTTTAAAAACTAAAGTAAAAACTAAAAGAACAATGAATATCTTGTACCTAGAGATGTGGTCGTGCTCAGTTCTATCTTTTTCTATCTCTTACCATCAAGCATTAACCGTTATCTCTGTATTTAACAACATCTCTTATGACATCCTCCCTGTAAATAAATAAGAGAGTTATTTAAATAAGAAATATTTGCTAATGGTTATATCAGCAGACGCTTATATTCATCTGTATTTGAGCAATCTGAGATTTTTGACTTACCGGAAAACCAAACTGTTGCTACAAAAGTAAGGTAAAAAATTATTCAAACTAAAATAATTAAACATAGAAATGATGTTCTTGAAAGACTTTAGGTCAAGACTTAAAAGCATCTCAAAAATGACCAGAACTTGTTTGACATGACAAAACGACCAACTCAAACAACAATAATGACTGGCACAAATATAAACAACTATTGGCACATTATAAAAACATCTGAATGTACCTCCAGTAGTGCAGTGATTACTCAAAAAATTCTCTCGAGCTTGCAATAATAGTGGCATTCACCAGGGCCATAGGCCCCACCATATCTGCAGGTCAGGAGACATACAACCTCAGTCTCATCTAATGATGTTTTCTTGATCAAGGCATCCTCCCAAGCATCTTTGTGTAGGCCATAACTATTGAATATTAGAGAGGCATGAATTTCGCGAGTAATGTTGGAAGTGCATTATATATAAACATGTTTGAAGAATGGTCAGATGAAGGGCATAGTTGGAATTTGAAAAAATAAAAAAATTTTCACATTTAGTTCATCCGATAAGTTTTCAATATTAATTAGCATGTATCTGTTCACTATTAATAAATGTTTATCTCTAAAAGCGCTAAACTTTTCAAGGTATTTTCTTCATTGCAGAGACTTCATCTCGTCTACACCTTGATTTTGGAGGTAGCAAATCGATACATTTTATATAAGAGTAAACAACATGCAAACATAGAAAGGGGATAAAACAAAACGCACCTTGCTAACACTCTTGCCAAAGTAGTCAGATCCACCACTACTCAACTCCAAAGCCTCATAAATATCTTTACATATACAAAAGAACAACAGCTTAAATTAGATCAGATCAAATTGTTAATAATCATAATTTTATTGATTATATATCAGTGCCATAATTACTTCATCAAGTACTATCTAGTCCTATTTGTCAGTATGATACACTAATGTACTGTGCGTGGATGCCTAATATATGCCAAGGGTAGTTGTGACATGATTGTGTTCTCTTTCTGATTTATTTTAGTTCCGATCCTATTTCTCCAAGCTGCAATATTTTAAGAGAAATACAAAATGATTTGATTTTTTTTTTGAAAGTTAACTGTGTTTACTTTCATGCCACAATAACAACACGGCATGATATCCAACATGGTATGGTACAATCAGTTTTTTGTATTTTCTTTAAATTTCAATAAATTTTTATTCTGACATAGTTAAAAACTATAGGAAATATCCTTCTTGCTTTGGCCCTTCATTAACCCCTCCACTCTATATCATCCACCACCTATGCTTATTAGGGGTTACTGTTATGTGGGGCCTTCTCTGGTACCAAGAATAAATATATAGTTCAATACTGGTACACATACCATGTACATAACCTTAGTTTGTTTCATGGAGCTAAAATAAGAATTAATGTGCGGTTATTATTAATCAACAAATGCACCCGGATAAACCAGTAAATTGGAATAATAGCAAGAAGAAAAATACAAAATTCAGATTGAAGAAATTATTTAGAAATTTTATCAGAACAAAGAAGGAGGTACAAAATCAAAAGAAAAAGTAAAATTGCTAGCATCTTGATTCCATATTTGATGTTGTATTCACAAAAAATCAAAGAGAAAACTCCAAACTTTTAATCCTATAATTTTCAGAAGAGGGATTAGTACCAAATCGAAGAGCTGAAGCTAACAAAACAGAGGAAATTGTCGTAGTTGCCCTGATTGTGGATTTGCAATTGTCTTAATTTTCCATTGGAGACCATAGAGAGGATGGTGACGGGCGATGTTGACGGAGATGGAGGAAACAAAGGAGAAAATGAGGGGTATGGCTGTATGAATTGAGGCGGTGTTAGCGGAGGAGGTGGCGACAGAGAGGAGGGATGAGGTGGGATTAGTAGAGGAGGAAGCAAAGAGAAGGAGAGACGGAAAGGAGGGATGAGTTCCAGGGGTGAGGCGGTGATTCCGTGATTGCAGAGGAGGCGGCGAAGGCCGAAGAGCATGGAAGAAAGAGGCGAAACATTATGAAATCGGTTAGCGAAAAGTTTTGTACGGTAAAATATGAATGAACGGTGAGATCGCCGTGTCGCTGACGAAAAAAAAAAAAAAAACGGTCCACGACACCACGGGATTTAATTCTATTAGATTAGATTAGATTAGATTAGATTAGATTAGATGACGAACGTATATGCCTACGGGCTTAATGAGCCGAAAAATAAAAATAAAAATATTGCAGATCATATCGTGTCATCCAAGTTGTACTGGTTCAATTAGTACCTGTTACAGCAGTTATTGGGTAACATTCAGAATTCGTTCTTGGTCTAGTGACAAAGAACAATGCATCTCAAATGATAGGTCGCAGGTTCGAAACCTGAAAAAAAAAACGTTTAGAATTTTTCTGTTGTGTAGTGCTTATCTGCAAAATTGGAGCCTAAAACCTTTTCAAATTCTATTTTTCTATACTTCTATGATGCCTTTTCCGATTAAAAGTTTTTGTTTTATTTGGATATACTAGATTGTGGCTATCTAGAAATTTTTTTTTTAATTTCATTATGGTGTTTTTTCAAAAATAATGGAAAACAAATTAAATAAAACAGAAACTTGGTGATGAACTACCGTATTCTTTTTAGTTCGCCTATTCATTTTCCTTGAATGCTTAGATCTCTTTTCTTATTTATATCATGCTAATACTTGCAAAACTCGTTACAAGCTATATATGTACATATGTACATATATAAATACACGTCTTTTCCACCAATGTTGGTTATAAAACATGAATCCAACATTGATGGTCAGAGATTTTGTCATTTTTTAGAGAGAACTGATTCAATTTTCATTGATAGCGGAAGATGGATAATTGTGCATTTCACGACCATGTCTCTAAATAAATTGTCTTGTTTCAAAATAATAATAATAATAATAATAATAATAATAATAATAATAATGATGGTGATTATGTGAATGGGACATTAATTAATGTCTATAACACATTATTTGAAACTTAAAATTGACTAGATAGTATAGATATATATATTGCTTCTTTCTTCTTAGAGCACCCACTGAAGAACATAAGAAATCATATGTTCTCTAATTGAAGTGAAAAACTACTTAAATTAAACAATCAATCAATATGTATTCAAGTCATCTTGGTTCTGCATAGGCCTGACAAACGTACCAACGCACACGAAATAACCCATTCTGTTTTCGTTTCGTTTCATAAACGAAACAAAATAAATGTCTTGTTTCCGTTTCGTTTTTTCGAAACGGCATGGAAAATTGGTGCCACATTTCGTTTCGTTTCTGTTTTTAATTACAATTCCTTATTTTCGTGTTTAATTTCGGTAAAACGGTATGTATAATTATCCATTTTATTTTCGTTTCCTTTTTTTGAGACTGCAGGAAAAATTGATGTCACATTTCGTTTCGTTTTTTAAAATGAAACGACAGCACTTTTTTTTTTCGTTTTAACAAGCCTAGTTGTGCAGAAGATGATATAAACTTTTCCGTTGTTAAATCTCCATTCTAGGCCCGTGGGCCTTTTGTTGTGCAGGATTGCAAATGAATCTTCCACATTGCCCATCAGATCTTTCCAAAGACTTTTTTTTTTTTTTTCCTTTTTTTGGAAACGTCTTTCCAAGGACTTATAGGCTCCTATTTTTGAGCTGATAAGTGCAAACTAGCAATCTTGAAATTATTTTGTTTTTGTTAATCTTGATATTTCTCTAGGACTTCATTTGGTTGCTTCCAAAATGAAATGCTAATTAGTGATATTTTTATTGTTGACTTTAAGATGGAAGATCTCGAGGTATCTGACAGAATTGTATAATTTGTAGTCTACTTTTTTTTTTTTAATCATGGATTTTTGGAACATATATGTTTAAGATGGAAGATCTCAAGGAGTTTACTTCTTTGAGTCAATGTTTAGCCATTCATTGCTTCCAAAGTTCCAAGCACTGTGGCATTTTATAATATCTCAAATGGGTCTATTGCATCATCAATAGTGAGTCAGCAGATCTCGTGTTGGTGTTTCCCTGGTGTTTCTGTCTTTTTATTTCCTCCAATTACTGTTTTTGCATGGTGTTATAACTGAAAATCAGCAACCTGCCTGATTCTCTGGTTGATGAAATGCAATTACAGCTACCAATAACCTGTATCAAGTGTAGATGTACGTTATGACGAGTATGTACACAATAATACAATATAGACATAGAATGATATCTCTAACGATCTGTCGATCTAAATCTGAAATACAAAATATTCTAGTGCTGCTAAGGATATCTCTTTCAGTCCTTAATAACGTGTCTAACAATGACAATCAGTTTGCGGCTGCATTTTGATACAGTCTATATATCGTTCGTTTAAGTGATTAATTGTTCGCTATATACATATGCACTGATCATATTGTGTTTTATTTCTAATATTGCGCGTCAATCGATAATCCTAATAGTAGCAACACAATATTATTTATTTGCAATTTCCGTTGGCAGTAGATCCTATTTAATTTTTCAGTTTTGAGGACTTCGATTGGATGTGTTAGAACATAGGGGGCGTTTAAATCATCTAAGAATAAAATTAAAATTAGTTATTCGGAGTAAAACATATTATTTTTAAACAATCAAGAAAAAGTTTTTTTGAAATCTAGAGTGTTATATTTAAGTGGTCCAATATTCAAATTAAATTTTTATTTCTAAGATGCTTGCATTATCTTCTTAATGTGGATTAAGAAGTTGTTGGGACCACTTTTTAGTCCGGATTAAAAAAATATCCAAACACTCTAGAAATAAAAATTTAATCCGAATGTTGGACTATTTAAAAAATAACACTCTAGATAAAAAAAAAACTTATTTTTGATCATGTAGGAATAATATTTTACTCTGAATAACTAATTATAATTTTATTCTTAGATGATCCAAACTCTCCCTTAGAGAATAATTAATTTTCTAGGAGGAGATTGGGCCCTCATCGTCACTGTTAAAATTAAAACCCGTACAATGAATGTTTTTTTTAAAAAAAATATTTTTCCATCTTTTCTTCTCATTTCACTTTTTTACTGAAATTTTGGAAGCATGTACGTCCTAAAAAACTTCAGAACGGAAATTCTATTTTGAAAGCTAAGTGGTTGCGAGTTCAAGACTAGGTAAATTAAAAATTAAGGTCTGTTTGAGAAAATGATACATCTGGAAATAAATAATAATAATAAAACTATTTTTTATAAATATGCCATTGTGCTGATATATATATTCCTTTTCTTTATTTTTTTTTATAAACATTACCTAAGAAAATAAAAGTTATAAGGAATGAATATAAGGTAAATTTGTTTATTAGTAAACTTGTGTGTCGGTGACTCGTACCATATCTTTTAATACTCCGTCGACAGTCGCATCCTTTCAGAAAGAGTAATCGCAGACAGGGCCGTGCATTTGGCGCATGGTTGACTTGAGAGTAACGATTTACTAATTGCGTTCAGTCATTATTAAGGCGTTGGATTTTTGTATTTTTTAAACTTCATGTTGTGAAATTTAATTAGTGGAATCTAGTTGTAATTTTTTTCTAATGGTGTCTTAATCGCGTTCATTAAACTCTAGTACAGTAGGGACTGTATTTTTTGTTGACTTCTAATGTTCTAAGATAAAAATAAATAAATAAATGTTCCCTGGCATTTATTGTATGGTTCAGATTGATTTTGAATTTGATGTGAATGGCCTTTTGTAACTTTTCTAGTGGCTATCTTCAAAAAAAAAAAAACAAAAAAACAAAATAGTGCCAGATTACCTTCAACCATAACATTTCTAAATGACATAAAATATTTAGATTAAATCAAACAAAAATTGCAAATTAACTTCGAACTATTATTTGCACTTTGCAAAAGCGTGGCATTTTTTTTTTAAATCTTTTTAGTGTTTTGAATATCATGTTGTACCGTATACCGAGTAAACCGAATGGTAATTGGTTCAACAATTTTTGGTAATAAGAAAAAGAATACTAAAAATTTTCACAAAATACCGGAGATCAGATGGAAACCAGTATGAAATCCGGTTGGTATATATTGAAATCATTACCGTTTCATTCAAAATTACATTGTATGTTATTTATCAGGTTTTACAACTTATAAGCATTCTAACTTTTTTTGCAAATAACTAATATCGTTTATTTTGAATTTCTTTATCAGTGGTGGCATATTTCCTATTGTGTTTGTACAATTGGTTTGGTTTTCTTGCTTTTAACTACGACTAAACTTGACATTGGAGATTTTAGGAAAACGTTGTAAAAATGTTTAAATCTAGAGACGACACTGATATCTCCGATTTTTTATTATAAATAATTTTATAATAAAAAAATTAAATAGAACCATGAATTTTTTTTCCTTTTAAAAGAAACATGAAATAGCGGGCTTATAAAATCCGCTATCCCCTCTCTCTCTATAGCATGCTTCTGAACCCCGCTATAGGCCTTATAGTTGAGATCTAATGTGTATCCAAATGTTTGTGGCATTCGATCAATTTATATGTGGTTGGATATCAATCGCTAGACGAAGGAATAATATGTTTTAGTTTTTTGTCTAATAGAAGGATAACAAATTTGCACATACAAGGAAATTCAAGAAAAAATTTCCTTCCATCCAAATAAGAACAATTTCTAAATTTCACCTCCAATCTCATTCCCCCCTTCTCTCTCTCTGTCCCGAAGCAAACATAGTGTAAGCAGCTTGTTCATAGAGTAAATTAGTTTCAAACTTTACAATTAATAAACTGCTTCTTCATGCATCATCAAGATTAGCAAAGCAATTTAAACCAAATTAAGCAAGAACAATAGAAATTAAAGATACTAGAACTGATAATGGTTCTAAGCTTTAAATTAACCAAACAATAGAATTTCGGTGAAGCATTATCAAGCTGTTGTGTATGAACTGCTGCATAGTGTGTCGCGTGCATGCCTTTACTTCGGCAAAATGAACGGATGGCCTTGGTGATGTACTGAATTAGTGAAGTATGAGGCCCAGTGACAATTAATTCTAAAGCCTTCACTAGTGATAACTGATAAGTGATAACTAATTATAACTAAAACATCCGAAATTTTAAATTTTCTTTTTTAGGTGGTTTATAAAAAGCATTAGGCCCAACTACGAACTAGCAATTAAAGTTCACACTGAGCCCATTTATTTTGGGCTGAGATAATTAAAACCGTCAAAGGTAGGCCTGTCAACGGCATAAAAATACACGTGATTCTGTTTCATTTATACGAAACGGAATGAATAACGGCACCAATTTCATTTCGTTTCAATAAACGAAACGACAAACGAAACGTGAATAGTGACGTTTCGAACCATTTCGTCTCATTTCAAACAGCTTTATGTGTAATTTTTTAAGTGGAACGAATAACGGAACGGAATTCTATGCTGTTTCGTAAACGAAACGGATTAATAGAATAAATGTTGAAATCGTTTTCTTAACAAAACGGTAAAAGATATGGGTGGTAACGTGATATTTTGAAACGTTTGACAGGCCTGGTGAAAGGGGATGAACACAACAGTTTGGAAAACCTTGAGCAGCGTACTGGATCTACAGTTCTACACAAACCAGCAAACACTCACAAAACCGTACAACGTTCCAAGACTCCGCCGACGTGGCACAGTCGACGCCGTTTTCCCCGCTCTTCCCATGAGATTCACGTGAAACACAACACACGTGTCACCTCCACGCCAGATTACATTTACAGGAGGACACGCCGCTTGTTAAATGCTAAGTTGTTTCCCCCAGCGACGCATCCGTCATGTGAACCTCGTCCAGATGCCTCTTTCTTAATAGTTATACCAAGCCGTCTTTCTCGTGACTTGAGCTTGAAATTGCTTGCACCGTGTCCATCTAAACCGACGAACAATGTCAACCATCTGGGCCCACAGAAACAAAGCGTCAGATCTCTGACCTTGTGCGCTATATATAAATACGGGGATGGATGGATGCACATGCGAAAAATTAAAGAAGCGATAAGCATCAGTTCAACTGGGTTCAGAGAACTAAACAAACAAATGGAGGCGTCCAATCTCGTCCGATCCGGCTCGTTCCACAATCGAGCGGGGTCGTTTCGGTTTCCTCGGAGCACTAGCGTGGGGAAATTAGCATCGCCTCGGACTACGAAGTGCCACGTGGTGCCTAGAGGTGGTAAGGTGCTCAGGCGAGCTAGATCGGAGGCTGATCTGATCGGAACCGGATCCAGACCAGCGCCATTGATGTCTTTGCCAATCCAGGAAGATGAAGAGAATGCCATGGCGGATTTGAAGACCCGAGCATTTACTGTGCAAGGTATGACAATGATCACAGAAGAAGAACCAGTGAAAGGGATGAAAGAAGAAGAGAGAGATGTTTTTGGAGGCGGGATGGGAAAGGGGGATGATGGTAACCGAGGCGGTAAAGGAGGCCGAGGTAGCGGTGATCAGAGTGAGAACCGACGGATTCATGACCGATATAAGGAGTTGTTGAGATCCGACCCGGGAAACCCTCTGCTTTTGAGAAACTATGGCAAGTTCTTGCATGAGGTAATGGTGGTTTAAGATTGATAGCATCTCATCTAAATCAGAATTTCATTTTATTAACTTTTTTTTTTTAAAAAAATTGTCTCTATTAGAGATGTTGATTATTGAATTATGAAATTTGATGTAACAGGTTGAAGGAGATGTGAAGGGGGCAGAGGAGTGCTACGGACGGGCAATATTGGCGAGCCCTGGAGACGGGGAGGTGCTGATGCTGTATGGAATGCTGGTGTGGGAGAACTACGGAGATAAAGAAAGAGCTGGGGCCTACTTGCAGAGAGCTACGGAGGCCTCACCTCATGACTGGTACGTAATTTAAGTCCACAACCGGGTCCCTAATTTGTATCCTTGTTAAGAACAGGCTTCCTGTTTAATTCATCAGCCGCCATAGATAATTGAACATCAGCAGACCTCTGTTGTGGAATGTTGTCAATTGTCAGAAACAGAAAGGAACTAATCAGATTTATTATATAGTGGTTTAGTTGCAGCAGTACTAAAAGTTTAATTAAGATGTCAAATAAGAAAAAAACTTTGCTATTTTTAGTGATGGAAAAATTTATTTGAAGAGGCTTGTTAAGATTGGGTTTCTCTAAAAGAGGTAAAGAGGAATATTCTCGTCATTACGGTTGAAGTTATGATTGCAATTAGTTCATACAATTTACTGAATTTATATATGAAACTAATCTCTTTATGTGAACTTGTGCAGTATGGTGCTTGCAGCCTATGCCAAGTTTCTGTGGGAAATCGGAGACGAGGAAGATGAAGATAGTACAGATTCTGTGACATCCTTTCAATCTTTGGTCGCAGCATTTTGATGTGATACCGGACAGTTTGTATAACCTTCAATGGTAACTGATGTAACTATATTATCGTAATTGTGTAGTAGAAGCGTATGAGAGAACATTGGCATTCAGGTTCTACTAATACCTGTTTGTCGGAAAGTAAAGAGTAGTAAAAACTAGTAGGTAATGAATAAGCTTAAAATGAGCCTTAGAGATCGGGTTGGAACAATTTTCTTTTTTTTCCCCCCTTTCATTGGCTCAACTTCGTTTATTGTTACCTCGACCTCGACTTGTGAATAAATAACTAGTTGTGCCAGATTATTGACCGAAGTTAGAACTGTTTATTCGTTTGCAATTTTTAATCTTAAATTAGTTTTCTACAAGGTGGTTGCTTGATAAATAACCCTGTGAAACAAAAGAAAGAATAAAAAGAAGAAACAGTTTGACTCGTAACAAATTAACGATGAATTTCTTTCCTTTCGGAAAAAACAACAGCCGTCCACTGTTTTTCTTTTCAAAACAGAGACCGATAACGTTTGAAGTGAACAAGTATAAACTATGGTTGAAAGAAATAGAAGGGGAAAAAAAAAAACCCTATGAAATTGAACGGAGAAGCACACACTTGTGCTCTACCAACACGTTTCAGAAAGAACCATTGAAGCAATTGTAGTTCGCAGGTGTGCATAAGATGGATAACGGACAAAAAATTAAGATGTTTCGTTAACCATTTTATTTATGATACGAAACAAATTTTTATTTGTGTTTACTGGTTTATTTCAAAAGACAATCGAAACGATCAATTAACTGACAATTAATTTTTATACATATTTTTTTTATTTTAAAACGATTAAAATGTGTAGCTATGTTCGATTTGTTGTTTTGACAATTAATTTTTATACCTGTTTTCTTATTCCGCATGCATAAATGACCAGGATACTGGAACATTTGCAATTATCAAAATTTTTCATAAATACTTTAAAAATACATAAAAATGACATAAAATGGTTAAACGAAAATAAGAAAGGTAAATCTAATTTGGGCAGTAGAACACTGGCCTGTGTTGTCTTAGAGTCGGTCCATTGGGCTGGATTTATGGTCTTTGACAGTTCATGGAGTTGTATCCCCGAAATTTTAAAAAATAGTATTAAATTAATATAATATATTAAAAATAATATCAATATAATAAGATTAATTTAAATAGTACCACGAGATCGGAATCCAGGATTCCGATCTAAGCTTTCGTTTATATATATGGGTTCTGATCTTAGCTCCCTGCCTTCGCTCTCTCACTCTGGACGCTGCCTTCCGCGAGAACAGTAAGTTTTTATTTATTTATTTATTTAATTATTTATTTATTTAGTTTATTAGTTTATTAATTTGTTAATTAAATTAAAAAATAGTTAAAATATTGTAAAAATATTTAAAAAATCTGAAAAAATCAGGAAAAATAAAATGTAAATTTGTATGTAATTTTTTAATTATATTGGATTTTTTTTGCCTTTTTATTTGTTTATTCATTACTTAATTAATTAGAAAAATAGATAATAAATTGTAAAATTATTTTAAAAATACGAAAAAATAAGAAAAAATCATATGAAAATTTATATGTAATGTTTTTATTTTTTTTGCTTTTAATAATTAAGATTTTGATAATTTAATATGGAAAAAATTAAAAGAATGGTAATAATTGATGGTATTAATTAAAAATGTAGGGAAAATTGTTTAGAAGAGAGTCAATCCGTTTCTACTCTAGGTTAGCTTTTTTATATGTTTATTTTATTATTGTTTGAATAGAAATGCTTGTGAATTGCATGTAGATAGATTGATTGATTGTAAAATTGTGAAATGCACTGATTGTAAAATTGTGAAATGCTTGTGAAATGCAATGATTGAATCATTGATTCATTGATACTTTTGAAATGGTTGTGAAATGCCATGATTGCTTGTGAAATGCTTGAATGATTGATTCAAATTGGGTTGGGTTGGGTTGAAATTGAGTTCAGATTTTTGAAAAACTCTCCCAGTACAGGGGAGATGCTGTCGAAATTTTGGTAGATTTTTTACTTTATTAAATTTTAATTGCAGTAACTGTCAAAATGCCACCGCGAAGAAGAAGACCAGAGGATCCACGAGGCCTCGAGGAGATCCTGGCGCATCTACATCAGGAGGAGATCCTGGCGCTTCTTCATCTGTCCCCCCTTTGCCCTCCCCCCCCCCCCCCCGTTCCTCCTCCTGCTGATCAGCTTCTGCATCTTAGTCAATCTGAGTTTCGAGGCGTACGAGTAAGTTATTTTTTTTATTTATATAGTTAATTCTTTTTTATGTATATAGTTAATAGTATATATAGGAAATAATTTGTTTTTTAAATTATTTTGGGTATAGGGTATAGGGTTTAGGGTTTAAGGAAATAATTATTTTTTTATTTATATAGCTAATTTTTGTATATAGTTAATTTTTACTTGTACGACCTCTTCTTCTTCTTGTGGCCGGCCTCGTCTACTACTACCACCATGTTCTTGCCTACTACTACCACCATGTTCCCAAGTGCCTTGATCGGTGTAAGACTCGTAGTATGTACCTTCTTCTTCCTGAAGTGTACTATCACGAGGATCTGTACTGTTAGGGTCCCAAGGATCCCAATCTAATGTAATGGTTTCATTCTCTTCTTCTTGATTGGTTGCATTTGGTGCTTGGTGTTCTTCTTCCTCATAATTTTGTTGTTCATTATAATTATAATTATAATAACCACCTAATTATAATAAAAACAAATGTGTTGTAATCACATAAAAAATTAAATAAAATAAAGTGTTCTTCAGAATACGATTTATATTAAAAAATTAAGCCATAATTAATAAAGTTATACTACTACAATACTTATTTATATTTTTAATAATAAATAACATAGCCATTTCTAAAGTAATTAATAATAAATAATAAATATAATGTTTTTATTTCCTAATAACTAATATAGCCTTTTCTAAATATATATATATATATATAGAGATGGGCTAATGTCCTTTGGATAGGACTAAGGGTTTTTCCTATTCACTTTTTAGCCATCCGATTGTTTCAGGATTCGTGTAAAGATCAGATCACGCGGTTCAAATTTTTGCGCTGAGAGGAGTTTGTGTTTTAATTATTTCCGTCTCTCCTCTCCGTCTCCTCTCTCAGTCTCTCCGTCTCTCTGTCTCACTTCGCTTCTCTCCTCCCCTTTATCTCTGTACGCGAATTGAAACCTAAAAAATTGAAGAAACCTAGATTATGCTCTCCGTCTCATCTCTTTGAAAAATCCGAAAATCAAAGGCTTCTCTCCAGAATCATCTTGCTCTCCTTTTTTTCCGCTAATTATTCACCGTAAAAACCCAAAATTTGTTGCACGGGGCCCAGTATTGGAGATGACGTATAAAAAGTATAATGAGTTTTACTTTTACTTCTTCTTTTTTATTTACTTCAATTGCACGGGAGTAATTCAATTTTACTTTTTACTTCTTTTTCTTTTGATTTACTTCAATTTGTACGTGGTACTGTACTGAGGAAACAAAATTAAAGAGTATAATGTGTGTGTGTGTGTTTTTTTTTTTTTTTTTTTTGTAAAGTGATAGTATATAAAATCGTTGGTCCCGCATTAAGTCTCAATTGACAAAAAAAAAATGTTGAACTATATAAAGATGTGTGTGACTGAATCGTTAGAAGATCAATCATGTTAATGCTTGTAACATTTAATAGCTAACATTAGTTCACCACAAAGCTTCTTCTCAGAAAAGCTACAACTTTATTACACGAAAATTAAATGTGCAAAGCTTATCCAAAGGTCAATTCACTGTATAACATATCAACTCTACTTAGATCTTATATTTACCTCAGTACTATAACTAAAATATGCCAAAATTCTACTTTTCTCTAAGAATAACAATTAACCAGTATTCTGTATTCCAATAGAATTCCTATTGAAGTATGCAATTTGAGAACTGTCACCGTGATAATGTCAATATATTTATATGAACCTTTTAAATAGAATAGGCAGATACTTAAACGTGAGTTACATACTCATGTAGTCATGTGCGTCAGCTAGCTGGCACAAGGAAGAGTGCAGGCACAGGATATGGTGTTAACACTACATTCTGATAAATTGGCTTCACCATTTAAGTTTTGATTTTAATTCATTCCAGTTAGTCCTTAATTTGATGACACAAATGCTAATTTAATCATTCTCTTTTATATATACACGATTCATGAAAACCACCACTCTAATTACCCCTTGTGTACCAACTCAATTTTACTTGCCGTGGTGAAATCCACCACTCTAATCCCAAAATTAGCATTGCAGTGATGATGAAACAAAGTTTAGCAAATTATATATTAGAGCCGATTATTTTCAGATGAGAAATTAAATTCCATTTTAAGTATGCCCAAATAACAAATAACCAGAGAACGATGGATGCTAAAATGTTGCGCTGCATGATACTAAGAAAAAACAAGAAAGACAGAAAATTGAAAGAGCACTTATGACATCTCTGATTTTGGTTGTTGTTGTTATACGTCATCTCCAATACTGGGCCCTCGTGGAACAAATTTTGGGTTTTTCCGGGGAATAATCAGCGAAAAAAAAGGAGAGCAAGATAATTCTAGAGAAGCGCCTTTGATTTTCGGATTTTTCAAAGAGATGAGACGCAGAGCATAATCTAGGTTTCTTCAATTTTCTAGGTTTCAATTCGCGTACAGAGATAAAGGGGAGGAGAGAAGCGAAGTGAGACAGAGAGATGGAGAGACTGAGAGAGGAGACGGAGAGGAGAGACGGAAATAATTAAAACACAAACTCCTCTCAGCGCAAAAATTTGAACCGCATGATCTGATCTTTACACGGATCCTGAAACAATCGGATGGCTAAAAAGTGAATAGGAAAACTTATCAGTCCTATCCAAAGGACATTAGCCCATCTCTATATATATATATATATTTCTAGAATATGATTAATAATGTCATTTCTAAATAACTAACATAGTCATAATTAATAATGTTTTTATGCATAGTTAATATTACTAAAATATGATTTATAATTCACAATTATAAATATGATTTTTTTCATAGTTAATATTAATACTAGCAGCAGTGTCCATCCAATGTGTGGGCGAAATTTAACATGTGAAAATATTATTTAATATGAATATATATGTTGTGTATTTTTATTTTTAATATCTAAAATGGATATTATTTATGTTCTCAATCTACTGCACAAAATCTAAAACCATGTCTAATACAAATACAATGTTGTGTGATAATAAGATGGTTATGTGAAAAATAACAAGTAAAAGAATGGTTTTACCCGCAATGTCTTCAAGTGATGAAAACCATATCAAAATTGTGAAAGTAACCTTAATTCTGCAATACCATGATTTTGGACACAGTCCAAATCCAGTTAGATTTAGAATGTAAAATCCACTTTACAAACGAAGTTTTACTTCAGACTACAAAATGTAACATTCATCAAGTCCCTCTTTTTTTTTTTAAATAGGCATCTACAATTCAGACTATCAAATAAACCAACAAACTCTGGTGACTCATCGGCCTTAGCTGAGTCATTTGAACTTTCTAATTGGAGTTCTTTGTGGGGTTGAACTGTTCATGTAGAATTTGCAATTGAACAATTTCTGTGGGGCATGAGTGCTTCTCCTGCTCAACAATTTCCTTCTAACCTGTATCTGAGATTTTGACAGTGAAAGCACCATAAACAAACAAAGTTAGAGGAAACACAATAAAAGAGAAGGCATTGACTAAAATTTCAACTCAGCCATCCATCACCAGAAAAAGACAAGGCAGAAATATTCTCCAGTGTTTGGGCAAATGAGTTTTTGTTCATTATCTGATTTTCTAATCTCATACCCTTTTTACTTCTCATCTCAATACTTCAAAAATAGTTAGCATATTTATATCTGCATCAGTTTTAGCCTCCTCTTCTCGGTCACCAAGCTGTAAGAAATAAAATAACAAACGAATAACAGTTTAGAAAATAGCCAGATGATTTTCTAATTCTTTTACTATTTTATCTAATTTCATTACCAAGATAACCTGAACAAACACAGTACGATATAGTGCCATTGACACTAACTGGCTGTTAAAGCAATCCTTTTGCCATTAAATAAAACTGCAATATGTTTGTTGAATATACACTTCATGAAATATGAGTAGCACTTCAGCCTTAAGTTGATTTGAATTGGTCCAAAGTAAAGAGTGCACATCAAAGTCCGTCATTTTGCATTATAAAAAAAGGTATGAATACCTTTGACCCCCCACCCCTCCCGCCCCCCCCCCCCACCCAAAAAAAAAAGACTTTAGTTTTTGTCCCCCCCTCCCCTTCTTTCCCACATACCATCCAAAATTGTTAGAGCAAGTTTCGAGATTGGACATTATTATACTTTTTGGAATATCTCTATCAATTTGTCCGAAAGAATATTGGCACACATTGTGCCCAGTAGTTTTGAGTTAGGGGCAAAATTGTCATACTTAACAATAGACAACTATGTCCATCTCCCATATTGTTTCTTTCTGAGAGCTCAAAACCCAATTGCAATCAATCTTATTGTTTAATAGTCTATCTTACTATAATAGAAACTTTGTTGATACATGTGATTAGAAATAAAACAATATATTTAATAGTCAATGATGCATCAGGATCCTTGTCACCTGCAATATTTGGTAAAAAGTTGCAATTAGTTGTATGCAGCCTCAAAATTTCTTAACCTATAATTTAGTCACTGATATTACAAATGGTATAACTGAACTGAGGCTTAAATTTTGCTTCCAATAAAATGTTGGTCTCTTTCGGCATTGCTTGGCTGTGTAGTATGTCTTACTCATAAGGAGTCACATAAAAATAAATAAATAAATATCAACAACATAAAGTTAGTTAAATTTCATTAAGAACATGAGCGTTGGTTACTTGATATTGCACAATTTTTACAATGAGCCAACTCACAGAGATAACAGCCTTTCTTATGGGTGTCATGCCTCGACATCCTCGACGGTGAACATAATTTGACCAAGTATGCCTTTGGGCTTTGTAACTTAAATAATCAAAGAATTAGGGAAAATATGTCAGTGAAAACAAATAAAAGTTTTCAAATTTGAACAAATTTATGAACTCCATAACGTTCAATTGGATTTCATCTCTTATAAGAATTTATATCATCAGGTCAGGTCATGTCATTTTGGCTTGTTTTCACGTAACATTTGAAGTGGCACCGGACAACTTGTGAAGTTTCTGTTTGACTATAAGAACTCTAGATAGGGGATAGGACAAGTTATATCCCACTATAGTTTCTCATGATAAGCGAGATAAGTCAAGAACAAAGTTGTTTTTCTTACCAAATATGCAACCAACAAATGAGAACTTCACGAGCTCTATACTAAAGGGTAAGATTCTTCAAAATAAACATAAATCAGTTGCCCCACAAAACAAAAATAAAAAAAATTTAAGTTAGATAAAGTTATACCTCATGTGTGTACTTCCTGAGGGGCAAATATAGGCCCGAGACCCAATTACCCAAATAGCATCATATTCTTGCGATTCGTCAACAACTTGTGGGGCTTCAGATTCCTGCTAACAAATAAAGCAAAATAAAGGAATTTTGATATCAAAACAAAAATTTAAACAGAAAGGTATGATATCTGAAGTAATGATAATACCTGTAGTCTATAGAGCAAACCATGGTTATGGCAGAATCCCAGTCTCTTGCAAAGTTGACACATCAAGATCTGAATTTATAAAAAATAATTGCAATTAGTATGAAATGCAAGGGACTGTTTCAGTTTATCAATTGTTCTTCTTTTATTGGATTTTGTGGCTTCATTAGAGGCAATTTACTTTTATTCTTTGTTATCAGGGTTATTTGGTTTTTAATTTCTGACATATCACAATTTAAAATTGATTCACTTTGAGTAGATGCCTTTGGATGTCAATCTCTTGTATGTCTCCTGTGCCAGAAACAAACAATTCATCTTTGATTTAACATTAAAATATGATTCAAAATTTAATAGACCGATGAAAAGTGGTAATAACTAATACCTCAAGTGATATGTGGTTGTTTACTATCACATGCTATCGGAAGGAAATTGCTCACCATTGGCTGTCACACACTAAAATTACAAAATCATTATTTCATAAGAAAATTGCTGCAACAAATTCGTTAATGAAGCATTGGTTGGAAGTAACCAGTATGGTGAAAATACATTTCTTCTTAATCAAATTTGTTGACACAATTGGATTTATGAGCAAAGACAACTCTAATTCTATTTTAATTTGTTTAAAAAAGAGGAAATTGCAATGTTCTTTGATCATAATAATTCATGAAATAAACAAACGGCTTTCGTAATAGGGGTCTTACCAAATAATTTTGGATTTGAAATTCAAGACACGGAGAACTCAAAAGAGGTCGAAAGATTCCAAAACCTTAGTATGGAAAGTAACGATGAGTTTCTCCTTTATCATCTCAGAAATCGTAAAGTGCTTGCACAGGAGAAGAGCGACAGCGAGTTTCTCCTTTGTCATCTCTCTCCAGTTGATCCAGGCGATCCCGGAAGAAATGGCACTCGATCGTGCATTCCTCGGCAGCTCTTGCACGCGACCAACGGAAGTTGACCTCTTTTAGAAATTTTTTCTAGATTTTGGGATCGAAGAGAGGAAGAGACAAGTGAAAATCGAAGAGAAGAGAGTGTCAAGTGGTGTAGTGGTCTTCTCCTCACAAAGAGAAGCAACGAAGAGAAACGACCGGAAAAAGGGAGAAAGCAAAAATGAAAATTTTAAACTTGGACAGGAGCAGAACTGAACAACGCGCAAGCGCAGTAGAGCGCTCCAAACGAGACCAAGAGTTAATTAACTTTTCGATCGGAGATTGATATCTGACCATTCATCAATTAATCAACAATTCCGAAACAAAATCTGGTTCATTTATCAATTGATCAGTGGTGTAGATTGTTCAGACCAAGGTTGTATCCTGAGATGTTACATCCTTCCATTGGTGCTTTTAATATAGTAGAGATAAATATATATATTTAAGCACATAATTCTATTTTTCAAAATTAAATGTCACATAACTACATTCAAAATTAAATTTACCTTGTGCCGGAAGTAAATCGACATGCATTTCTAGACCATCAAGTCGCCTTGCCTCAAAGCACTCGTGTTGAACGTATCGCCATTCATTTTGAGAGTTGACCGGCAAAATAATTTGTTGAAACCTTCCTTCCATAATGACGTTGAAACGAGAAACGATTCTCAAATTGAACTCACCTTGATAAATTCCTAATGAGGACAAAATGGCGTGACCACTACGATGAACACAAAAAACAAGAAGAGAGGGATGAAATTCTAAAGAGATTCAGAGTGAAGGAACAATGGTTCGAAATGAGAATAATGGAAGAAAAGGCGGCCGAAGAGAGCCGGAGGTTGCAACAAGAAAAAATTGGAAAAAAAATTAAGGAGAGCCTAATAAAGATCAAGAAGAGAGATGAACAACGCAAAATTGCAGTAGCAAGAATGGCTGAGATTGAGCAACAAGAAGCCGAGGCAGCTTTCTGGAACGAAACTGCTCAATTCGCTGACAACCCAGCTGCGAGTAATCAACAAGAACATGATGAGGTTTTTTGGAACGAAGCAGCTCAACTCGCTGAAAACCACGGTGCCAGTAATGAACAACAACCTGATGCCGCTTTCTGGAACGAGGCCGCTCAATTCGCCGACAACCATGGTGCCAGTAATCAACAAGAAATGAATGCGGAAGAAGATCAACCCTGGTGGGATGAAATTCTGCAACATGTAGATGATCAAGATCTCTAAGTATTTATTACTTTGTTTTTAAGTAGCAAACTAAATTCAGTGTGCTAATTTATATTATAGTTTTTTATGTACATTTTTCCTTTTTTATTATTTTAGTGTGCTAAATTATATTATGATTTTCATGTATTTTTCCCTTTCTTTTATTTTAGTGTGCTAATTTATATTATGGTTACAAAATTCAATTCTTCTTCTAATTGTGTGTATTTTTATAGGAAATTGTCATCCCTATGATCGCTAAATATAAAGTGAACATATACATAAAACAAAGTGAACATATAAATGATCTAAGTGAACACATACAAATAAATAAGTTCAATGAAAATAAGTTGATGACAACAATTATTTGTTTGTAAGTGTTCACTTAGATCGTCTATATGTTCAGCTTATTTTCGGTATATGTTCACTTTGTATTTACCGATGGCTGGGATGGTTATTCCTGTATTATTATGTACACTTATAATTCCTGTATTTTTATATTATGAATTAAATGAAATAAATCTAATATTAAATTATAAGTTAATATTATAATTATTGCCATAAATAAATTTTTACATAAAGTATTATTATTTACAACATTTAACATAATTGAAAAAGAAATAAAAAATAAAACCATCCATATTAAATTAATATCAAAACTTTTAATATTAAAATATTAGTCATAATATAGAATTATATTATATTAACATTATTCAAAATGTCAAAAATCCAGTTCTAGCCAAACTAATATTTATAATATATTAACTTAATATAAAAATTTTATATATATAATTAATGTTTATGATAGAAGTATAATAAAATCATTAAAAACGCTAAAAAATCGTGTTACAGCCCTATTAGGAATCCTGGATTCCGATCTCGTGATACTATTTAAATTAATCTTATTATATTGATATTATTTTTAATATATTATATTAATTTAATACTATTTTTAAAAAAATCGGGTTGTATCCTAATGGAGACTGGAGAGAAATTACTAAATTAGTATTAGTATGAGGGTTTGGACTCCTGTGATCCAGTAATTGTCAATAATAATAGTTATGGCCTTATGGGGCTCCAACTCTTGTGATCCAGTAATTTTTAATGATAGAGTATAACTATAGATTTTGTTGTAGTAACCTAGAAATTTCATCTCATGTTTTTGCCATCGTCCATTCGTCCTATTCTCAATGTACAACGCTAATATGATGAAAATTTAGTAGGAGAATATGAAGAGCATTAGAAGTTTAGAACATGCTGATATAATGGCGTACTAAAGATAATTTTTTTTAAAAAAATATTGTATTATTTTGATAAAATTAAAAAAAAATATTATATTATTTTGATAAAATTCTAATTGCCCAAAGCACCACCTCATTAAAAATGAATCTAGTTAAAGTTCGCAGTCCTACTCTGAGACTAAGACAGGAAACATGAGAAATTAAACAAAACCCCACTAGTTTTCTTCCTTTATTAGTTTTCTGAAAAAAAACAACCATGAAGCACTCTGGTATAATTACGGCCTCTAAATAAAGCGATGGCAACAGATCAGATGTCACCAGTCACCTAAAGTATTTGAACCAGTGGTACATTGACACGGTTTAGCGCAGCTGGGGACATGAATGGAGATTTTTCCTTCGAATGTAGTGCATCCATAGGTTTTAAGAAATTGACTGAATCCCCAGAAACCAATCAATACCATGGATCCAGTGCCAGGTTTTGGAATTAATTTTCACAATGTTAAACGGTTTAGGCCCAACAAACTATTTTGAATGTTGGAAACTTACCAAAATAATTTACTTTCTCTAAGAATCTTTTTACAAACTCTACTTGATAGTTTGTCAATTAGTTTAGTAGAACAATTTGATCATGATCCAAATTATTGCCGAAATTATTTTATATGAGATTTCTAACATCAAAAATTTTAATAGAAATAATTAATATATTTTTTTTAATAAGAAGAAAGTTCCAACGCATTTATAAACCGCGCCACTCTCTCTCCTCACGAACGCGTTTTATAAACGCGTTAGAAGCCTTTGAACGCGTTTATAAAACACGCTAGAATGCTGCAGTGATTGCGGCGAAAGTTTCTGACTTTACGCGTTATTTTCTGATTTTACGCGTTTATAAAACGGGTAAGAAGCCTTCTTATCCTTTTATAAAACGCGTTCGAGAGGATCTAATTTTCCTATAAATACCCCCACCTTCTGTCCTCCAAAACCAAAAAAAAAAAAAGATCAGAAAAAAAGAGAAAAATGAGAGAAAAAGAAGAGTTAGATGGTAGAATGCAAAATAATATTAGTTGGTGCGAAACTAATAGCCATAAGGGTTGTATGCGGCACAATTATTCACTGATACAGAGTCGCACACAATCCTTATGGCTATTAATATTCCACCAACTTTAAAATAAAAACTTTTCCGTGGAATCTGTTATTACGTGTAGAGGGCGGTTTGTTGGGCTGGGTCTACGAGCCATAACACCGCAGCCGACATCCTTGGATGAGAATCTGCATACATGCAGTCATCTTCATCCAAGTCTCGGAAAAAGAGGGAGTCAATATGACAATCAGTCGCCCGACTCTTGTCTATTAGTTGCGGTGCTCTTATCTCTACCCACCCTTAGCAATGGATCTTCTACAATTTTTTTTATGTGGTTCAAAATTTTAATATCATGTATTTTGTAATTTTTTTTGTTGTGTATTGTGTGGTTCAAAATTTTAATAATTTGTAATTTTTAATTTGTATTGTGTTTTTTATTATAATGTTCATTGAGTTGTAATGTGTAATATAATTTAAATAAATATTAAGTCTCTTAATATTAATATTTTAAATTTCACAAAAAAACGAAAATGGATAAAACAAAAACTAAAATAAATTAGATAATAAAACTTACAACACATATACTACACGAATTAATACATATACTAAAACATAAAAGAAAACAGATAATAATAAAACACACAATAATAAAAACATCTAATTATAGAAAACCTAATAATCAGTCCAAATGATATATGTCATTTCCATTTAACGGATGATTTTCAAATCCAGGAGGACATGCCTGTTGCAAACGCAACCATACGATTCCATCTCCACGTCGGACATGGTATCCTCCATCCCTCTTAACTACATCAGTCCAATATTTCGGCCCTCTCACTTCAAAAACGTCGCGTTGAAAAACCTTCACGTAAAATTTGTCGGAAGGATAGTGCAAGTAGACGTGCCGAAGAATATCTCGTTTAATTATTCGTCCATCTCCTTGGAGAAGCACACCGGTACAAACATGATGTGGTTTAGTTGACATTATGTTTTCTCGGTTTCTCTTCTCTGTGTAACTTCTCTAAATTTTTGTTTTTTGATTTCTGAATTTTCGACGTGAATTTGCGGAGGAGGACGACTATAAATAAACTCAACCCTTATTACCCGTTTATAAAACACGTAAGAAGGGTTGGAGCGCGTTTTATAAACGCGTAAGAAGGGCTAAGTTAATGGAATTCAATACTTTCGCAGTCTGTCAGTCTGTTTTATGGACTCCACCTTCGTACGCGTTTATAAAACGCGTTCCAAGGCTTCCAACGCGTTTTATAAACGCGTACGAAGGTGGAGTCCACTTTTTGAGCAGCGTGATACTGTGTTTGAGCAGCGTCAAACACAGTAAATTTTGGCAGACCCCTATTCTAGCGCGTTTTATAAATAGGTAAATAATTGCCTATATATATCTCTGAATTCGTTCTCCTATTTCGTACCACAAAATCACAAACAAAAGACGCGTAACCTTTATCCAACAACTTTAGAAAACACAAAAAGTGAACGATAGAAAATGTTAATATTCCAGCAATTTTAAATTAAAATTTTTCTCGTGAAATCTGTTATTATGTGTAGAGGACAGATGCCACAAAATGGGGTCCCACTTTTTTGTACTGAGCGGCCCGACTTTTTTGTACTTGTTGTAATGTATTTGAATTTACATTTTTTGTTTCCACTTGTTGTAATAGATAGCCAATCTTAATGCATTGAAATTTTATTTACAATTTATCTTTTATTGTCTTGTTGAAAATTAATATTGTTATAATATTCATAACTCATTAATATAAAAATTCATAAAAATTTCCATTACAATATTCAGAACCCATTAATATAAAAAATAATAATAATTTCCATTACAATAACTCTCATTAATATGAAAACAACGATTTAAATTAATAACAATTTCCATTACAATAATTCTCATTAATATGAAAACAAAGATTTGCGGAGACTCATGGACAGTTGCCCAATTCTGCGAGAGCCTTCGACAGTCGTCGAGTTCTTCCCTAATTGGGTCGGCATAACTCTACCGTCCATTACCCATGATCGTAGGCAGCAGAGTGTTGGTCTACCTCAGATGATGATGAAGTTAGCGAGCTGTCTATCTGGGCCGACCTTTGTACATAATAACAGATTCCATCGGAAAATCACTTATTATAATTTCGCACTTATTAACATTGAGAGGTGAGAATGAGAGAGGTGAGAATGAGAGATGAGATTGACATTCAGAGGTGAGAATGAGAGATGTGAGATGAGATTTGCGGCTTGGGTTCGGTTTATAAATTGAAATGATGAAAGAAAAAGACAAGAAAGTAGGGCTTGAACCCGTTCTTAAAATGGGTACAAAGCCTTTTAACGCGTTTTATAAAAGGGTAAAGCCTTTTAACGCGTTTTATAAAAGGGTAGAAAGCCTTTGAACGCGTTTTATAATAGGGTAAAGCCTTTTAACGCGTTTTATAAAAGGGTAGAAAGCCTTTTAGCGCGTTTTATAAAAGGGTACAAAGCCTTTTAGCGCTACGAGTTAATTAACTGCTTCTCAACGCTAAACAGTTAATTGAATGCTGAGGGTCCCATTATACGAGTTAATTAACTGCTTCTCAACGCTAAACAGTTCAAGTGCCTCAGTCTTTGCATGAAGGGATTGTGGATAAAATATATGAATGCAATCCCCATCAAAATCGGCACCAAATGAAGAGAGCAGATTAACGGATTGATCTTCACAGTATGGTCGGATGAACTAATAAGTACAAGGCCTTTTAGCGCGTTTTATAAAATGGTACAAAGCCTTTTAACGCGTTTGACAGATCGAAGGGTTTCCTTCGGCACAATAAAATCTCTCAAGCTAACACTAAACCTTTGAACATTTAGAAGCTCCATCATCATCTGCTGTACAATGTCCATTAATAGATTGATCTACACAGTATGGTCGGATGAACTAATGAGTACAAAGCCTTTTAGGATTAGGGCTTTTTGTAGATAACAAGAATGTCTGTCTGTCAATGCTCTTCTTGACAAATCGAAGGTTTTCCTTCGGCACAATAAAACCCTCAAGCTAACACTAAACCTTTGAACATTTAGAAGCTCCATCATCATCTGTTGTACAATGTCCATTATGCACATACACATTATACTATACGAGTTAATTATAATACATAAAATAATAATACATAAAATAATACGAAATTAAAACTAAAATTAGAATGCATAAAAATTATAATACATAATTTCGAAATTCAAACTAGAAATGCCAATACATTCCATTACAATATATAAAATTACGACAACACTTAATCTTCAATTTTTTCATTTTTTCTTCCTACCGAAAGACAGTACATTGCGAAATTTCCCCCCAAACAATCCTTTTCGTCCTCTCTCCCCTGATGTATTGCCTTGATCTGTTGAGCTGGTTGGAAATCTAGCCGACTCACTTCTCATATTCCCAGATGCGACATCTCCTACCCGTGGATCAATGCTTATAGAATTTCTCCGTGGTTGTACAGATCCTTGGTCCTCCCTATTATTGTTGCTTCGTGGATCAACATGTAATGACATTCGTCCTGGTTGAATGGGTGTTTGACGAGTCCGAACCGTACGTTCAGTACTCGCTGCCCTTCTTGGACTGTTGGCCCTTGTTGGTGGTCTACTGGTGTATCGACCGGATTGCAATGCGTCCATCGGATATGGAGGTTGAGGTGCTGCTTGTCGCGGTTGACTGGTTGAAGCTTCACCTTGATTTTTCTTTTTTGTTTTTCTTGTGGAACCTCCACCTTTCCTTCCTTCCATCTTATCCATCCACATCTCTGCACGAATGATTTTGCGCCTTCCTCGATTGACCAAACTCTTGTCGGGGACAATTATCGGACCTGTATAAACTGACCATTCTTCCTCATCTTTGTAACAATGAAACCGACCTGCTGACCAAATCATGTGCTGGTTTTGCATGCTATAGTGACCATCAATAAATTGATCTACATTGTAATTTGTCTCTTTGCAAACAGCAATGACATGTGCGCAAGGGATACCTTTCAATTGTGGTTTTTGGCACTCACATGTGGTTCGAGTGAAGGGCAACTGCACATCGGTTTGCTCCATGTCGGGTGGAATTTAAACTGTGTAATGGGAATAATCGTAGCCTACACCATCACAGTACTCCTCGTGAACTTTCACGCGAAATTCTCCAAGGTCCAATCTTAACACGAATGTGCTCATAAACTCCTCTAAGATTGCAACAAAAAGATAAAGTTAGTTCAAAATGAATTAAAATGAATGAATGAATGAATGAATTGAATTTTTTTTCTTTAAGTACTTACGTGATTTTCCATCATGCTTGATCAATTTATTCTTTACTCCTTCCGGCCATCTTTCTCCTAAACTCAACCTTTGAAGTGCTTCTTGTGTTCGCTTGTTCATCCAGTTGGCACATTTATACCACGTGCCTTCTATAAGTGCTGTCACTGGTAATCTTCTCTCTATTCTAAACACATTATTCAGACTCTCCGATCCATTACTTGTCATTATACTCCACCGATGCCCCTTGTCAAAACTCTGAGCCAATTTATATAGTTTTGGCCGCTCATTGTTGTTATTTTCATTAATTTTACCACAATTTCTTAGGTACTGATAAGCGCTCAGATTGTTTTCCTTCAGTACTCCCCAATTCTCCCTAAAACGTCTAGGGTTTTTCTTGTTAGCAAGTCTACACTTGAAAAAGTTTTTCAAATCACCATCTTGTGACCCGCCAGCCTCCTTTCATAAGTTTTCCGCAACATGCTGCATGCAGAACCGATGAATCGCTACTGCATGCGCCCCTTGTGCCTTCCAACTGTAATCTACGGATGCAAATACTGCTTTTATTGCCTTATGACAGTCAGATATGACACAGTATCTATTGTTTCGCCCTAAAACTTCCCATCTAACCCAAGACATAAACCATCCCTAAGTATCCTTATCTTCTTTCTCGCCCAATCCGAATGCAACCGGAATTAATCGATTTTCTGGATCATAACCACACACTGAGAACAATCTACCTTTGTATCGGCCCGATAAAAAACTAGCATCAATTGAGATAACAGGTCTGGCATATTTCATCGCTTCTATGCACGGACCAAAAGCCCAGGCTGCCATCTTGAAGACGCCAACGTTAGGATCGTCTGTTGGCCAAGAAACTATTGTGTATTTCGTCCCTGGGGTCGTCGCCTTCATTGCCTCCAGAAGGCGTGGAAGTTTATTGTAGGCCCCTTCCCAAGACCCAAACAATTGCTCCAATGCTCGCTCCCTCCCACGCCATAGTTTATTATAAGTCGGTTCAATACGTGAATATCTAGCCCTTATGAGGCTTCCTATGTCCTGGACACTTTTTCCTAAATTTTTTTTCAATTCATCCCTAACGTGTTCGGCAATGAGACTAGCTGTAAGGTTTTCGTGACCTTTTTGGCCCGGGGGTCTCGAACAAATATGCTCATTTGGATTGGTAGAGATCTTCCAATTTGTATTATAACTCTCACGTCTACCATACAATCGCCACTTACAATTCGGTTTTTGCATGCATACCATTACAATTTTTTGTTTATTGCTAGTTTCTGTTCGAACTTCTCGATTTGTTTTGCATGAAACATCACAGACAGCTAGAATTAGTTGTTTTTTAGAACCGAATCTTTTACCAGGAGCAAGTTCGCCTTGTGGTCCTAAACTACGCTCCGGCATACCAGCATACTCAAATATGGAAATATCACACAATTCACTTACAGGATGGTGCAAGTCTGTCCTTCCTGAAACGTACGGCTGGTCGCAGTTTGCATAGAAAGGCACTTCTCTCTCGGAGAAGTCCTCCACATCGGTATATTCTTCTCCGGTAGGAAGGTCGGAGTAAGTCGCCGGACCCTCATCTTCATCACCATCGGCAACCTCGACTTCATCTCCTGATGTGTTATTGTCTTGCGTAGGAATGGACTGTTCGCCAGTGTATTGGTAAGGGATGGATTGCTGGCCACACATAAGGTTTAAGAAAGTGTTTGGCTCACTGCTACCGGGCTCGTCATGGGGTGTTAGGTTCAGATCTGGTCCCGTGCCATATACGGGGATGAAATCAACATGCAACTCAATAATCGGTAACCCTCTTGTCTCGAATGTCTCGTGGTAAAAAAGGCGCCATTGATCTTCAGAATTTACAGGAAGAAATAGCGATTCATATCTCCAATTTACAATATCGTTGTAACGACCATGGATATTAAAAGTGTACTGGGTATCTATAATCTGTAGCCTGCTGTATAATTCATTTCGAATATCAGCATATGTGGTATGCATACTACAACCGATGTGGAAGTAAGAAGCACCAAAAGTTGGACATTGATTGACATATATTGTAATTGTAGACATTTTTGGATTTGATTGATAGGTTTTTAAATTGGAAGAGATAATCTGTTGTGGACGATTTCAATTCTGCGAGAATGTATAGTCTTATATAACTTCAAATAACGCGGTTATAAATTCACAAACTTATAGACAGGAATGACTAAAGTTCGATCGAAATGACTAAAGTTTGATCGAAGTGACAGATGTTGGAATATTGCCCTCCCAGCGCGTTTTATAAACGGGTAAGAAGCCTTCTTACCCGTTTTATAAACGCGTTAATTGCGTTTTAACTATTCCGAAAATTCAGCCTTCTAGCGTATTTTATAAACGCGTTCAAAGGCTTCTAACGCGTTTATAAAACGCGTTCGTGAGGAGAGAGAGTGGCGCGGTTTATAAACGCGTTGGAACTTTCTTCTTATTAAAAAAAAATATATTAATTCTTTCTATTAAAATTTTTGATGTTAGAAATCTCATATAAAATAATTTCGGAAATTATTGCATTTGGTACAGTGGTTTAAATAGCGGTCATAGCGGGCACTATAGCGGTGCTATCTAATAGAACGCTACACCGCTATAAATTTTGCAGGTTGTATGATAGCGTGGATTATATCGTGATTTAGAAGACATATAGCAGGAAATTAGCGGTAATATAGTGGAAAATTAGCGGAAATAGCGGTGCAGTTTATAATTTGCTGATATAATAATAGTATTTTAGACATATCTTTCACATACGAACTCCGATTGATGTGATTCAAAATTCTATGGAAAGTTTACAAACGAAGCCACGATGTTAATGCTTTGAACATTTTCAAATTCTTAACATTTAATGGTCAAATATGCATAGAAAATGAATATAATTTTAGTTAGCGTTAATTAGTTGCATGAAAATATTTAAATTTTTTATTTTAGGCGAAACTACACATTCAAAATACACTTGTGTGTGCAAATCTGCTATGGTCTGATATCGGCTGCTAAATATCCATTATCCGTTATCCGCTATCCGCTATGACATTAGCATGTCCGCTACAAGTCCGTTATCCGCTATTTAAACATTTGATTTGGTTTAATAAGTGTGAATTTGTTTATCTGAGCTAAATTATAAAAATCAATGATGCAGATTGCATATAAGGGGTTGGATAAATCCTTCAGTTTAAACTTTTACATCTTTAAATTGGATCTTTTATAAGTAGTAGCCATAGTTAATTATAGCGAAATTTATGCTCCATATATTTCTAGTATTCCCATCTATTGTAGGCTGAATTTTTGTCGCAAGCGCACACATCACACCATGAGTCTTGTTGGTGAGTGATGCACTATCTAAAATATTGTTCCACTTGTATTACTAATATGTAATATAAAATGTATATATAGGATATAATGTAAAATTTATATGTTAGAGGAAAATTCAACATAAATATTCAATAATTTATGAAATGAAAATTATAATCAAAGTAATTAATATTATTTATATGTTATTCACATTCTTTTTTTGGAATCCTTTAAATGTAGGCATTCTCTATATGGCATCCTCTAATACGATGTCAATATAGGCACTATTTTAATTGCATTTTTTCGACCCATCTACACATTTTTATTGTAGGTAAGATACACATCGTTATTATATGTAACATGACAAACTTCAAAATGTAAAACATAATTTAAATAATAAAAAATTAGTTTTTAGTATGTTTGATTTGACTCTTTAAAATGGTATACTGGCGTTACTTTCTGTCGTTTTCATATTGATCAAGACTTAAGCATGCAACAACTAATTATTTCATTTGTCCCTGATCCTATTCTGAAGTTTAAGGCACGAGTTGCACTATTTATGCCATTGTGCAGTAAAGTTATTTTTTTAATTTAAAATTTTCAGTCAGATTTCGAACACGCGACCTCCATTGTCAGTGTAGTATTTTTTTTGCGACTAAACCAAAGATTGGTTCTCACGCTACTAACCTTTAAAGGTTCCTTTATAAAGAAAGAATTCTAATTGAGATTATGCACCAACTTATACAATAATAATTTTGATAAGATCATCATGCAATACGGAATATTGTAAGATCAAGTAATTTTTTTTATTTGTCCGATGAACAGTTTTCCAAATTCGAAATCCCATCTCGACTGTGATGGCTTATCACTACAGAACACAAAATACAAAAAGCATCCAAAACCTGCCGCAAGAACTGAATCAAAGACAGGTTACCTTCTGGACCTGACTAGGCCTGTCAAACGTGAAAACGGAACACGGAACATGGAACAGCCGATTTCCGTTTTCGTCCATTCCAGACGACGAAACAGAAATTTCTTGTTTTCTGTTTCATTTAACATTCCATCCTTCGTTTACCATTGATTTCAGCGACTTTTCGTTTTCTGTTCCGGTAACGTTACAAATTTCAGTTATGTTTCCGTTCCGTTTTCAGAAACGAAACTGATTTCTCTCTTGTTTAACGTTCCGTTTGGACGGAACGGAATGGGACGGAACAACGCATGAAACGTCGATATTGACAGACCTAGACCTGACTAATCTTTTATACTAAACCAATAGAAAGTAGGCAGCTTAATAAGTACCCAAATGCTGGTGGCCCCACCTGAAAGCAACTCAAATTCTTGGAAGATTTTCTCTGGTTAAGACGTTAAGTTTACTTTTTTGTAACGCTGTCAATTCGAGTATGGTACAGTTCTTTTGGACTAGTCTGACCCTCGTCGATGACTGCTGAAAATTACCATTTGATTACGAATTTTTATTTTGAAAGAGAATATTATTTCCATGCTATCAGGTAAAGGTTTAAATAGCGGATAGCGGACTCGTTGCGGACATGCTAATATCATAGCGGATAGCGGATAATGGGTATTTAGCGGCCGCTATCGGACCATAGCGGATTTGCACACACAAGTGTATTTTGAAGGTCTAGTTTAGTCTAAAATAAAAAATTAAAATAATTTCAAGCTACTAATAAATGCTAATTAAAATTATATTTATTTTCTATGTATATTTGACCATTAAATTTTAAGAATTTGAAAATGTTCAAAACAAAAAAATTGTGGCCAGTTTTGTAAACTTTCCATAGAACTTTGAATCATATCAATCGGAGTTCGTATGAGAAAGTTATGTCCAAAATACTACCGCTATATCAGCAAATTATAAACTGCACCGCTATTTCCGTATTATACCGCTATATCACCCGTTATTTTCCGCTATTTTCCGCTATTTCACCGCTATACCCCGCTATTTCCCGCTATAGGTCGCGCTATCGGACAGGCTGCTAAATCTGTAGCGTTGTAGCGGTGTACCAAATAGCACCGCTATTGCGGCCGCTACGGCCGCTATTTAAACCTATGCTATCAGGATTTAAAACTGGCTCAACCGCGAAATGTACAACCAATCAATGTAATATTTACAGACAGGGTAGAAACTAGAAAGTAAATTTTAATAAGAAACGACAAAACGCTATTGAAATTTTATGAATTTAATATTTCGAAATTAATATTTATCTAATTTAGAATAATTGTTTTCTCTTCGTATAATTTTATTAAATTATAGACACAACCTTATTCCATAAACAACAAATATTGATATAATTAACTTGGTACTGAAATTACGTATTTAAGCTCAAATATTGATAGAATGGTAAATGACATAACTTTCTCAATTTACATATACAATTTGTTGGGCATTTATTTCCCAATTACACCGGATCCAGTCAAATATGATTGAAGATCAAATGTAGGAATTTCGAATCTGGCTCAAATCCTATCCTGTTTACTTGTATAAGACACCATTTGTATATTTTGTGTGATGATGGTTTCTAAAATTAAAGATAAGGTTTCAAAGGTTGGCAGGAGTCGCAACCTATTTACATGCGAAGCTGCAAACATGTTAAATTATAACAGTTTTACTACTCATTTGCAGCAGAAAATGTAAAAATAAGTTTGAATAAACTTTTTAATTCTTATACGAGTCATTGTCAAAGTAGACTGCGACCTGTACTAATCGAGTTAGGTCACGCATATTCTAAATTGAGTCGGCTTGTCAATGACCAACCTGGTCTGTTAAGAACGTAATAATTTTATATAATGGAGCAATCTGAATAATTGTTCTAATAGTATAATCTAGTATAGTAGACGTACATTTAAAAGTCAATACTCAGTGGTCTATTCACAAATTCACATACTCAAATATATATATATATATATATATATATATATATATATATATATATATATATATATATATTTTTTTGGGGGGGGGGGGGGGGAATGCCAGATAGAAATTTTTTCACACACTTAAAAATATGACAATTTAACAGTGCACCTTATATTGTGTTAAGAAGCTGATCCTTTTTGTAGTTGCAAGCTTGTAAATTATTTTTTTATATAAAAATATCTCAGTCTTGACTGTCAAAATCAAGCTCTCTTATAAAAATGACTTTGGAAATTATAAGCCGATCTAGGATCTGTTTGGTCTGAAATGATAAACATGCTATATGGTACATTCGACCTTTCAGAGCTATCATCTTTACATAACATCTCACATTGTTCATTTGTTTGAGAGACATACTTTTAAGGGTGTACCAGTCACAAAGATCTCTGTTTTTTCAGAATTTTCATGATGACTTGCCATATTGGCGATGAACACCGGATGGTACCTCCTTAATTTTCAGCATTTGCCTAAAGAATTTTGATAGACGCATATGTGAGAAACTTAGTATTGGCTTTTGTCTGGAAAATTAAAGCTCCCACTAAGGTCGACATTTCCATTTGGCTTTTGTTATAGTATAAGCTTCTTACACGTACAAACTAATCTGGCTTCAATCCCGAATTGCATATCCTTTGTACTGCTTTAGTTCATGTGGATAAAAGGACACTTATTTATTGAATGCTACTTCGCAAAACAACCTAGTTTCTACTCATGAGGGCCTCAAATAATTTTATTTGGCATTAATAATATCATCGATTCTGGTTGGCAAATCGAAAGACCACAATTAGATCAACACCAGATATTTGGGATTCAACCTGAGCAGCAGGCTCATCTAGAAGGAGTGAAATGCAAGGATTTTTATAATCATTCGTCGATGCCAGCTAGACTAGTTGGTGATATAATCTTCTTATCAAAACAGTGGTTCATTAACTACTAATCTAACTGCTTTAATTTTTATAGAAATTTTTTAGATGGCTTTTTAATTTTTTTTGTATTTTTATTTTTTTATTTTCATTGTAACTAATAATTTGTAATCAATTTTTTTTTTATATAAATTTTGTTGGTTGGCTATGGCCAACTGGCATTCAAAAAAAAAAAAAAACTCATTATAGATTGATTTTTAAATTAAAAAAAAGCCGATTGTTTTTGTAGTTTTAAGCTTCCAAATTATTTTTTATAAAAAATATCTCATTATAGATTAATTGTTTTGAACTAAGAGGATTCGGGTACAATCAGATGCCAATCTTTCTGTAAAACATATTTTCAATTCTAAAATACAGTTTAGTGATGTAGTTCTTCTTTAAAATTCTGTCATAATAAAATTTTGTAAATAGATATAGGTTTAGTACATACCAACAAACCAAAAAAATATAAGCGTGTACGATATATCTATATATCGTAATTAATCAGATCTGTTCGTTATATTGACTTCCTCTTCTTTTTTTTTTCGAATATGATCTGGTGGTGGCTACCAAATGTCTTATCAGCTAACCGGCCGAATCCAGTATTGAAAATTTAATCTTGAAATCAATCGACTAGCCAGCAGTAAATTCACTGTAGAGAGATAAGTGGTGATTAAAGGAGAAGAAAAAGAAGGATAAGTGATTGATATTCAGTCTGGATTAAAGGTAGAATAATTAAAAGAGAATTGACAAAATTGGTAGTTTTCTTCAGTTGTACTTTTCAGTGGCAATTAGTCAATTTGTCCATTGGCCAGTCACGACCAAGTTTTTCATAGAAGTAACTTTCTTTTCATTTTTAAACCAAACAAATGTAGTTCCCAGTTGCCACTTTGATAAGTTAGTGAGAAAACGGTTGACTAGAATTAATAAGTGCTATTTTGTGACCAAAAGTAGCATCAGAAGTTCCAATACATTGGATGCCACATGGAATCTTATGAACATGCATGAGTTTCACACAAATTTAAACATATCAGGCTCAACTTTATATATTCAAGGACTTTTGGATTATCAATCGATATATATGAGCAATTAATTGATGCATTTAACCACCATAAAATTTGATGAAGATTTAAAAAAAAATGAGAAAGCCCTATTACCAACGCACTTGAAAGTAAAAAAAAAAAACGCATAGATAATTAATTAATCAGTAAATATATTCTAGTTTAATGAATAAAAAACTATGCACCAAAAAAATGAACAAGGAATGAGAACAAAACTAAACCTTTCACAAAGAAAAATATAGGCTTCGTTTGGATGAGATGTCGGAATAAGAAAATAAGAAAATAAGAGAATAAATTTATTATAAACAATTCAATCTCTTCACGAAGTTACACACTTCCCAATACTTCTTTCCACTTCTTCTCTTATTCCTCTTATTCCCACGGATTGGCATCCTCAGCAACCAAGAGTTTGGTTGTCCCATACAGTCAACTCTTCTTTTTTAAAATATTTCAACATTTTAAAATTTAAATATTGAATCCAAATTGTTGATCTTGTTCAATTTAATGGCCGATGCGTTTTTATATAAATTTTATAAAATTTGGAGTTAATTTGATACTAGATCAAGTGACCAAATTATGAACGTATTAGAATTAATCAGTTAACTAGATTCGTTCATTTGTTGACCACTTCATCTAGTATCAAATTAATTCTAAATTTATATAAAAACGCATCGTCCATAAAATTAAACATGATCAACGGTTTGAATTCAATATTCAAATTTTAAAATGTTGAAATATTTTAAAAAAGAAGAGTTGACTGTATGGAACAGCCAAACTCTCGGCTGCTGAGGATGCCAAATCCTTATTCCCACACCATCAAACGAAGCAATATATATTAAAATTTAAAAGCGTCCCATTTCTTATAGCCGTCCGCTATGACCAGTAAGGCAGTGATATAGCTTCAGGAGCTTTAAATGGTTTAAAGTTTAAACTATTATAATTAGGTGATAGGGCCGCTATAATCCGTTATACGAATCTTAGAAAAAAGGGAGAAAAATTCAGGAAACAATTTGAAGCAAATCAGGCAACTTTGCTTCCATATTTGAATCTTGATCAGGTTTAATGGTAGCCGCACATGATTGACTTGTGAAAACGACTCGTGTTATACAGCTATGAGTTAGCAGAATGGCAGGTTTTGCTCTTTTGTTGCCTTCTGCATTCAATCACAATCAATAATACAGGAAAAAGCACAACCGCAATCGCAATACCGTGGATTGGAAGTTCATATGGAGTGCCCTGTTTTTAAGTTCAACAGAATTACAACTGGTACAATGTACTAGGTCCTTTTTTGAGTGATAAAATGGACGTCCTTTCACTAGCAATGTTCTTTTTAGTTGTTATTTAGTAAATGGCAGCATTATGAGCAGTGAAGTAAATTTGAAATTTACTTTAGGAATTTACACTCATGAAACATTTAAATCCCAACCTTATCTGAAAGAGTTTTTTACTGGCGTGCTCATCTCTATGGAAGAGGAAGTTCTGGCTAATGAGACATGAGTAATGACTCAAGAAATTATTTTAACTGTAATTAACAATTAGAATCCAAAATTTACACTCGCCATGAGAAATTATTTTTAATATGGCAAAAACTAATGACTTAAGAAATTATCGAAACAATTAGAAATTTCAAAATGACTTAAAAATCAAAAGCTACTATACACAAATTCCGGAATTATCTAAACTGTATCTCAGATATTATTTGCCAATTCTGAATACAAGAAGAGATAAAAAGAAGGGATGAGGCAAAAACTGAGAAATAATAAAAGGCAAAGTGGAAATTAACAAGGAAGGGACGTATTTAGCGACAACATATCGAATCTTCTATATTGCTCATGATGTTTATCAAGACAATTTAAGATTGTTAATGTTTGTATGGAGATGAGAATCAACTGAGCTAGAAAAAAACATATACGCTGGTCTGGCTCTAATACAATTTGTTAGAATTTTAAGGAAGAAAAATAGAAGAAAGACAAATAGACAAATTTCTATTGAAAGAAAACTTGATATTATTTGTAATTTGTAAATAGTTCTTAAATACAGAAATAGAAATATAAGTTAAAATTAAAATAAATATTAATAAAACTGATTCTAAAATATCTCCCAAAAATGGTGCATAATTGTCAATTTATCATTTTCAAAATATACTTAAAAACTATGTTTTGACTTTTGACAGTGTACCCTTGATAATGCCAATTAAAATACTATCTTTTTATCGAAAAGGACAACTAATATTTTACGTCAATTGAAATTTGAAAATGACAATCAAAGATAGTAATAAAAAAAGAAAAAGAAATATATGTGCACTGAAAGGGACCTAGCTAACAATGTACGGACCAAACATGGTCTGAACTCTGACACCGGAGCCCACCATGATTATGAGGTACAACGGACATGAGAACTAGTCAAATAAGTCAGCAATTGTGTCTCTTATGTATGTCACAAGAATGATTGGGGATGAAGGTTTTGGAGTAGATCAAGAGCTGCTCAATTGGGATCCTTCAGCTTTTGTACCGAATGCATAGTGTAGCTAGGAGCAACAATTTTGTTTTTGAAAAAAAAATAATGATCAGGATGTCAATTGGTCGAAAGATAGTGTTTTTACTATAAACTTCAAACGAGTCATGTTACGGTCAGAAATATTTTACCTGTTCGATTCATTTATTACCAAATTATTTTTAATTAAGGTTACATTTGATATTTCATAAAAGAATAAAAACGACAAAGTATATTGCCAAATTTGATATTTTATTCATTCCACCTTCGCACGGTAACTTCTTTTGACGAATTTAATATAATTTTCACATTCAGGATAACAAAACTATACATGAAAACAAAGTATGTCAACCAAAACAAAGCAAGTGTAATTACCCCCCCCCCCCACACACACACACAACCGGCTAACCCAAAAAAAATAAATAAATAAATAAATAAAGTGAAAAATTATCCAACATATTAACCTACCCAAGTTCCAACCCTATTCATTTTTGTGATGAACTGTGATGTCGTCAGGTTAAGTATGAATTTTGGTTTTAACTAATTCGTTCAGTCAAATTTTCAATGATGGCAGGATCCAAATTGGAGTTCAAAATTTTTTAACTTTTATTTTGAAAACTTAGACAAGATGTTGCACAGTTATAATTGAATTGGAAAGCTCTATAAATAAATACTCATATAACCCCATCTATATAATTTTTAAATTTTAGACTGTATAATAAAATTGATTTTTCTCGTATTGGAATACAAAAAAAAACAAATTAAACAAATATACATTTTGACTTTTTACATCATTTTTAATAACTAAAATCAAGTTAAGCGATTTGAGTCTTAGAAATTATTTTTAAACTATAGCTTATTTAGTAAGTAAATTCTCATTCCACTAATAATGCATATTTCTTCAGAAAAAAAAAACTCAATAGCTTATCTTAGAATTTTGATAATAATCAGCCATGAATTCCTGTCATGCAATTTATTTTGCCTAACACTCGGTGAACGACCTAATATTTTTTTTAAAAAAATATTCTCCCTAAATTATGAACGACCGAAACGTTGACAGCAAACATATCACAAGCTAATTGTATGGATCTTTCAGAAGAGAATGGCCCTTATTTTTATTTTTTATTAACTTATAAAGTGTACAAATTTTTAATAGAACAGCCCATGGCAACTTGACGATGTCTGCTGTCGGACCTCGCATAAATGTGTAGGATTCCCAAATATACTTTTTTAAGTTCTAATTGATCTTCTGAAAATCAGAAATTTAATGATAAACCGGATCCATAGAGAAACAAACTAACTGGTGGAGCCCACTTCGTGAAACGTGGTAGTCTCCGCCCCATTTCCGTGGGCTAAGTGGACCCACTCACGCATCTACTCCCGCCACGTGTCATGCCAACGAATTCAGAAGCCCCATTCCGATTTCACGTGGGCATTCACTACGCGCCTCTACTCCATTAGGGTGTTTGTTTGGGAGTTAAAAAGTGTGCATAACTTAAGTTATGTATCCTTAAGTCATCAAACACCTCTTACATAAGATGCCTTAAAGATACATAAGTTATGCAACTTAAATAAGTTGCATAAGTTATGCACCGGTCTCCTTTAATTTTTTTTCCAACAATATCCTTAGAAATAATTAATAATAATATTTAATAATATATAATAATTATTATAATTAATAAATAATAATTTATAACAAGTAATAATAATAATAATTAATAAACAATATTGATTTATTATTAAATAATTAATAATATTTATAATATTTAATTAAAAATAATTAATAATATTTCATAATAATAAAATGATTTCTTATTATCATTAATAATTAATTTTTATAATAATTAATAATTATAAATTAATTAATATTAATTAATAAATAATAATACTTAATAAGTAACAATAATTATTAAAAAAAAACATAATTAATAACAAAGATTAATTATTATAATTAATAATATTTAACAAGTAATATTAATTATTAATAATAATGATTTAAGAATAATAATTAATTTTTATTATAAAATAAGTAATAATATTTATAATATTTAATTAAAAGTAAATTATTAATATTTCATAATAGTAAAAATGATTTATTATCATCATTAATAATTAATTTTTATAATAATTAATAATTAACAATAATTAGTATAATACATTATACTAATTCAAATTTAAGAGCATTTTAGTCTTTTGACATGAATATATGCATGCATTAAGTTAGTCATCCTTACTACACAACCAAACATCTATTACATAACACTACATAAACACTTAGTAATTTTTAAGTTATTACAATCAAACGCCCCTTAGTCCATTATATTTTCTTTTGCTTTTCCCTCGTTTTCTTTCACAAGTCAGACTACGTAAAAGTAAAACTATACGAAAGCCGTAAAAGTAAAAAAGTTATTACTATGGGGCCCAGAGCCCAAAGAAAGAAGAAAAATCACGAAGCCTATATAATAACAAACAAGGAGCGCACCATCCAGAGATATCTCATGCCTTCTCTCATTTCTTCCCACCACCCTCTCCAGTACCCCAAAATGGAAACCCGATCTCTTGCTCGGTCCAGTTCTCTCCATTTCCAGACACGAGGCGCGCGAATCAGCTTCTCTAAGAGGAGGTGCATGGCGGTTCATGTCGGATCGGGTGAGAGAGATCGAGTTCGGAACGGAACCAATTACGTTCTGAGAAGAACCAAGTCTGAGACGGAGGCCGTAGTACCAGAGAAGAAGAACCAGAGAGAGAACGAGCGGATCAGAGAGTACTATCGAGAAATGCTCAGATTAGATCCAGGGAACTCGCTTGTGTTGACGAATTATGGGAAATTCTTGCACGAGGTATGTGTTTATCGAGAGATTGGTCAGATTGGAATTGTTTTGTTTGTGAAATTAATGAAATGCGTTTAATTACAGGTGGAAGGGGATGTGAAAGGAGCAATGGAGTGCTATGAGAGAGCCATAGTGGCAGGTGGTACTGGAGATGAGAATGGAGAGGTGATGGCTCTTTATGGGAGCCTGATTTGGGAAACAGAGAGGGAGAAGGAGAGAGCAGAGGTGTACATGGAAAGAGCCGTTCAGGCCTCTCCTAATGACTGGTAATTGAGAATATTTTAATTTCTCCATCACCATTACATTACACTGTTTCTTATACTTTGAAGCTTTAGTCTGATTCTCATGTTGCGTTTCTTGTATATATTCTATATGTAGTTAGTTACTGATATGTTACGTTAAATTTTCGTCAATTAAAAGAATTCATCACATCAATGATTAATGAAAAAAATGGTTATAATTAACTGTTGCTAATTAATTTATTCTGTACCTCTTCATATGCAGTTGCATTTTATAAGGACAAATTTTAAAACGTGTTTAATTGTTAATTGGACAAAGCTGAAGTACTAATAATTGAATAATTGAGAACAAGTAATGAAAATTTGTATGATAATTCTTTCCACATAATTAACTGTCAAAAAGATGGACTAAACAAATTGACAATTGCCTCTAGATTTAGTAGGAGCTCAATTCACCCGCCGCCCTTTTTCTTATTAAGGAAAGAGTTATACATGTAGGTCCAAAGAGCTGCAGGACAAGAAGCAGGACAATTATAGTGTTATATTTAGCAGTTGCATTTCATGTAGACATGACTTAAAAGTTAAAAGTATGCTATATCACACAAACAAATGATACTTATCCGAACAAAATTAGATTATTTTGTTCAAATTTTTTTTTAACAGAGCTAATTTGGGAATAAATAAATAAATAAAGAATCTCTACTGCAACCTAACGCTGTACAAAAAATTGTGCAGCTATGTGCTTGGTTCATATGCACACTTTCTGTGGGAAGCAGAGGATGAATCAGACAACCCAACATCTGATTCAACTCCACCGTTAGATGAGAGATCCTGACAATCAATGAAAGGTTGTGATGGAGAAAGTATGTACAGGTGAACCGAAAGAAGCCAAGAGATTGGCAAGTGGAATCTAATAAAACCCAAAGCAGAGATCAGTGCTTCCTTTTCAGTATATATTGAGACTGAGAGCAACAAGCCAACTTGCCACCACAGAGAGAAGGGAGAGAGATGTATGATGTAATGTTGTTTCATTTGCACCGTTGATGAATGGTTTGCTGGTGTCAGGTTTGGTGGTACTCTTTACTAAGACGGTTTTCACTGTTTGGTGTTGCTCCTTTCAAATTTCAATGGAGGTTTGCGCTCGAAATTAAAATTGTAAATTAAAGGATGAAAAATTATGGAGCAGGTTGTGCTACCAGAGAATAATTATAAATATCTTGAGGTGGTTTGAACTAGTTTATGTTTGCAGAGAAGAAAATTATGGAGCTGGCTGTCTTTTTTTCTTTCTTCTGACATAAACTTGACTGTGTGTCATTAACCAATGGAGAACGAGAATACGAGATCCATACCATGACTCAATTATTGATGATAATATCTTTTGTTGATTTTTTTTGGACGTATAGATTTTGGGGTGCTTATTAAATACATATTCTTTCTTAGGTCCGCAATAATGTAAAAGGTATCGACAAAATATATGGTGATGACGTTTTCGTATTGTCGTATATTGGATGTCGAAAATTATTAATCTTATTAAATATATACTTCCTTGGGTCCATAATAATATAATATATTAATATAGATTGCTAGCATAATTTGCAGATGACGTTTGTATAAATTGTCGTATATTGGATTTTTTGTAATTTTACCATTCTAGCTAATAAGTGAGGAATAGAAGGGTTGTTGGTATTTTCTGTTCCTCTTTACTTAATAAAATATAATAGTGGGGTAGTTGTATTGTTATGCCGCATGCCCGCATCCTGTATTGTTATTTCTGTTCCTTTTTCTCTAGAAAAATGTAACAGTGGATTAGCAACGTGAACGTTATAAATATACTTCCACGCGTGGATAATGTTTATACTGAAAATACGGTAAAAACACATTTGTAACAGATTAATTATACACAAGTAACACAATACAGTAAACAAATTTATCATTTAATATATAGATTTTTTTCTGTAAGAGCATATTAATATTTTTAAAAAAACATCATTCCGACTCAAAATTAATTACAATGTAGGCGGTCAATTTTGGAATCCCCATGTGGAGCGAAAAATTTTTGGAAGCTGGAACATACATATATCATGTATGGTGAATAAGATAAGGCTAATCATAATCATTAAAGTCAAATGCTAATCTTATCTTAGGCAATATATAAGGACGACTGGATAAGGCTAATCTTTTAAATAAATGATATATAAACTAGGTAAAACTGGTGGCAAATCAGTATTCATTGAGACTTTTAGACAAAGCGTAGAAGCTGAAAAGTAAGGGAATCTTCGTCTTTTCTAAATTCAAGGTAAGTTTCTTCGGGGCATCAGTAAGTAAACGGAGTTGCTGGACATTTCCCTTTTCAAAATGAAACCAGTAATTAACTTCATTTATATATGCAATATGTAACAGTATGTAGGGATAACTATAACCATGCATGCATGAACCACACGATTCAATGAAACATAGCAGAAGGCTTACATAGCTAATTCATTATTTATTCTGAGAATCTAATAAGTCAGCTTTCCAGTTTCGCCAGGTAGAAGCGATTGCCAATTTGCCATGAAATTAAAAGGAAAGAGTACCGAAAATGTCTAGCAAATGTAGGTGGACAGCAATGGGAGGTGGATAGGTGTACCGTGTACAGATGGGAGCAGGTAAGAGGGAAGGGAGTCTTGATCCTTATAACCAAAGGTTTAAATAGCGGATAGCGGACTCGTAACGGACGAGCTAATATCATAGCGGATAGTGGATAGCGGGTATTTAGTGGCCGCTATCGGACCATAGCGGATTTGCACATACAAGTGTATTTGAAGGTCTAGTTTAGTCTAAAATAAAAAATTAAAATATTTTCAAGCAACTAGTTAACGCTAACTAAAATTATATTTGTTTTCTATGCATATTTGACCATTAAATTTTAAGAATTTGAAATTGTTCAAAGCATAAAAATTGTGGCAAGTTTTGTAAACTTTCAATAGAAGTTTAAATCACGTCAATCAGAGTTCGTATGCGAAAGTTATGCCCAAACTACTACTGCTATATCAGCAAATATATAAACTGTACCGCTATTTCCGCTATTATACCGCTATATTACCCGCTATTTTTCGTTATTTCACCGCTATTTCCCGCTATAGGTCGCGCTATCAGACATGCCGCTAAATTTGTAGCGGTGTACCAAATAGCACCGCTATAGCGCCGCCATTGCGGCCACTATTTAAACCTTTGCTTATAACCACCTTCATAGGCATCCTAAATATTCTGATGCACAATTATATCACTATCAGATTTCTCCTAGATGGTCAGTGCTTACGCCGTTATTCTAGAAGGTTAGAAATAATGGGTTTAATTTCCGCCCGTCAATGGGCTAAAGCCTCTATAAATAAGTTGTTAGAATTTTTTTTATATGGCCTATTGATAAATGGTTTTCATACATAGTAATTCAACCATTTATAAGCCTTAATTTCTTGATTTTATGTGCTTTTTCTAATGTTTAATTGTTAATTTAGGTTAGAAGCTAGGTACTGCCATGGTTGCTTCATTTTGTATAGGATCTACGCGATGTGGCTACTCGACTCGACATTTGGAGCGATTTCAGACTAGACCTGCGACCCACAGATCTCACCAGCGACCCACAGGGAGACAGCGGGTAGCAGATGTTGACTGGCGATATAGGAGTTTTCAGCGGGTCGCTTGACGCAGCAGCGGGCCGCTGGAAGATGACAACCGACAAACAAAAATAGCCAGCCAGATTTGCTATCTTCTCCATAACTGTCTATGCCAAATTTAGAGCCTCTACTTGCATGACCTCCACCTTTAGAGAACCGCCAATGCATGTTATATAAGAAGGAAGCGTTGAAGACAGAGGGGTCGGCGAAAATTAGAGGAGTTATTCTGGGTAAAAGGAGAACGATTCTGCACAGGTCTAGCGGGTCGCCAGAGACATCTGCGGGCCGCTGTCGAGTAGCAGAAGACAGAAAGGAAGGGATCAAGTTGCTTTTCTGTTGTAACTTTATTTCTTTCTTATGTTTTCTTTTCTTTTTGATACTTGGATGTTTTGTTTGATGTCTGATCGCGAGTAGATACCTTTTTAGGGGCCATGGCAGTGAACCTTTAAGTTTATGAATTGATATTGTTATTTAGTTGATTTCTTAGTTGCATGTTGTGTTTTATTTCCTTTCTTCAATTGTTTATCTGATTGAAATTGAATTGCTTAGGTTAGTTTGCTCGTATCCATCAAGTATAGGCCTTGCTTGAATAGTTAGATAGTTAAGTCCAAACTTCTCTAAGAATTTAACATCAATTGTGTCAACTTGAAGGTTTATAATCGAAAGATTGAACCAAGGCTAACTAACGAGAGTTACAAGTCTTTTCTAACAGCGCAAGCTTAAGAATTCATAGGTTAGAAAGGTATGAACCCGTAGAAACTAGACCACGAAACGAAAATTGAAGTTTAGATCTACTTGATAGTTTTGAAGTTAGTTGGATTGAATTCCAGACCTAAAACGAGAGTTTGATCTGTAGCACTCCAACAATAACCCAACTCTATACACAAAGCAACATTTAAATCAACTAAGTAATAGTCTCAGCTTGACACCAGCGGGCCGCTGAGTGAACCAGCGAGGTGGTCTATGCCCGCCAAGTAGCCAGCGACCAGCTGATCTGTCAAGCGACCTGAGTCCACTTTAGCGGGCCGCTACGAAAGCTAGCGGGCCACTAGGACTGGAATAAACTGAAAGAATTAGCATGCCTTAAACGCCTAACTTCTAATTAGCCAATTAATCCATTTTTACTGCATTCTGTTTTATTTAATATTTACTTAATTTAGTTGTTAATCTTGAAACCAAACTCAATAATCCTGCAAACTTCTAGTTTAGTAGATTAAGTAAAATTGAAACTTGGTTATCAAACATCCGTCCTTGTGGTTCGACCCCTAAATACTTAGACGACTGTCGTACGCTTGCGATACAAATTTGAGTAAAATAGGGTAAAATTCTAAAGCAAGAAAATCATCATCAAGCTTTTTGGCGCCGGGGACGGTAGCGATAATTAGGTTTAAATTTTATTTTTAATTTGCTAGATTTCTTTACCCTTCTTCACTATCTTTGGTTTTCTTCAAATATAGGTGTGAACACTGGCAGGAGGACGAGGAAACAAGAAAACCAACAGTGGAAGCATCCCTAGAGTGAGGAAACCAAGGCTCTGTGAGGAAGGAGTCTCTCTGCCTGACCAACAAACAATTTCAGCGAGCCGCTAAAAAGGTGACAGAAGGCAGAGAGAAGTCTGTTGCAACCACATCGAATCAGCCACCTCTTCTCGTATACCAGAGACGAGGAGGAGGGTCGAAGAGTGATCCAGAATAGACAATCCAGCAACCAGCGGACCGCCAGATCATCCTGCGGCCCGCTGATCTTGGGTCTGATACAATTGAAGACCCGAAAATCGAAGAATCCGACTTTTCCGACGACAATAGCATGGGTGACAACGAGGTACCTTTGGCCGACCTGGAGCGTAGGGTTCGTGAAGAGCTCACAGCTAGGGAGACTGCTGCACGTAATCGGCCCTTGCGTGAGATTGGAGCACCCGCCGCGAACAATATCGGTCTAGGAGTTGACCCACCCAACCCCCAGCGAGCAAGAGACTTCGCATTCAATCCAGGGATCATAAACCTGGTCCAGCAAAACATGTTTGGAGGAGATACGCATGAGGACGCTACCTTGCACTTGGAGGACTTTCTACAATGTTGCATTCTCCTCAATTTCGATCAAGTTCGCGATGACACCATCCGCCTTACCCTCTTTCCATTCACTCTACGAGGCCGAGCAAAGACTTGGCTAGCGGGTTTCAAGTCCCGACCCTTTGAGACTTGGAATGAGCTAGCTAAGGCCTTCTTGGACAAGTTCTACCCTAGGGAGAAGACGGTCCAAATTGTTCGAAAGATCTATAACTTCCGACAAGAGAATGATGAGAGCCTAGGGGAAGCATGGGAGAGATTTAAAGAGTTACAAAGGATTTGTCCACATCATGATCTATCGGAATCTAAATTGATTAGCTGTCTTTATGATGGCTTAACTCACCTAACCCGTCAAAATATGGACAATACTGCAGGTGGATCACTTTTAAACTTGGGAAGTGCAGCGGCAATTGACTTGGTTGAGAGGATGGCTCTTGCGCAAACTACTCGACAAGGACTCAACACCAACCTCGTGGGATGCTCGAACTAGACAAGACAACTCATCTACAATCTCAAATCGATGCACTCACGACCTTGATGAAGAAAATGAATGACAAGAAGTCCACCCCCGTGGCTCAAGTCCATTCGTGCCAACTTTGCGATGAAGAGGGACATTTGGCTCCCCAATGCCCTCGTCTTCAACAAAATGAGCCCGTAGAAGAGGAAGTCAATGCCATTAGCAATGGGCCGTCTTACTTCCCTCCCGTTGGATACAAGGATAGGCGCCATCATCCGGGCTTCTCATACGCGAACCCAAATGGCGCGGCTAATCCGGGTGTTCATTTGAACAAGGGAGGAAATCAACCAAATCAACCGTCTCCACATCGAATTCAGGTTGACAACTTCATGCGTGATCAAGGGATATGGAACAACAAGGTTCATACCGAGCTTACAAGGATAGGCGAACTCCTAGAACAAGTGGTGCACAAGCAAAACTCGGTGATTCATCAGCCGGGAAATGGAGTGATGACCAAAACTGGCATGTTTCCCAGTCAACCAGAGCCTAATCCAAAAGCTGACGTCAATGCCATCACACTCAGGAGCGGCACAAATTATGATGGACCTGTAATGCCTGAAGAGCCAGCTTCAGACCCAACATCTGCGACCCGCAGGGATGACCAGCGGCCCGCTGAACCTGAGATGAAGTTGGTTTCTGAAGAAGATAGTGGATTCGTGCTGGTTGAACCAGAACCAGCGGCCCACCCAACTGACCAGCGGCCCGCTGATCCTGAGCCAGCCAAGCACCAAAATAAGGATGAAGCCATCCATCAAGTAACGCCGCGCCCCAATGTGCCCTACCCACAGAGACTAGCCAAAACCAAGGAGAACAAGGAGTTTAGTAAGTTTTTGCAGGTCCTGAAACAACTCTCCATCACCATCCCATTCACGGATGCCTTGACCCGAATGCCAACTTATGCTAAGTTTTTGAAAGATATACTTAGCAATAAGAGGAAAATCGATGAATGCCAAACGGTGGCCCTGACTGAAGAGTGCAGTGCTTTGATACTCAACAAGCTGCCACCAAAGATGCAAGATCCGGGGAAGTTTGCCATCCCATGCAAGATAGGAAGGGCAAGCATTAGAAGAGCATTATGTGACTTGGGAGCAAGCGTGAGCCTAATGCCAAAGTCGATTTTCGACAAAATTGGAGTAGGGGAATTGCAAGACACAAGGATGTCTCTACAATTGGCTGATCGATCAGTGCGCTTACCGCTTGGGGTCGTTGAAGATGTACCGCTACAAGTAGGTAATATTTATGTCCCTTGTGATTTTGTTGTTGTAGACATGGAAGAGGATTTGGAGGTGCCGATTATACTTGGACGACCTTTCCTAGCCACTGCTGGAGCTATGATAGATGTGAAAAATGGCAGGATGTCCTTAGCGATCGGCGAAGAGAAAGTCGAGTTCCATATTGACAAAGCGATGAAGATGCCCTCTCAACATGACTCTATCTTCATGGTAGAAGAACTCGACGGAATGGTGGAGGAGACAGTACTCAAGCAGCTTATGAGAGTGTTCAGCTTCATCTCCGACACCAGTGAAGAGATGGAAGCGGCAGACTGGATTTTCAACGAGATTCTGCAAGCAATAGAGCCTCAACCACCTCTCTGGAAGAATTCCAGCGGCCCGCAGGCCTCAGCGGCGGACCGCCAGGCCGTATCAGTTCAGCTTAGAACTTCGACAGGAACAGTGCTCAGCCTGGATGACACCTGCGACCCGCTAGGATCACCTGCGGCCCGCTCAGACCAGGAGCCAGAGCCACCAAAGCTGGAGCTGAAACAATTGCCCGACAGTCTAAGGTATGAATACATGGGCCCTGACCAGACCTATCCCGTGATAGTCAATGCAGGGCTTGATGAAGAACAGACGGAGAAGCTCTTGAAGGAATTAAGAGCTCATAGGAGGGCAATTGGCTATTCTATTGATGATCTCAAAGGACTCAACCCGAAGATTTGCACACATCGGATATTGCTTGAAGATGGACACAAACCCTCAGTTGAGCATCAAAGAAGGCTAAATCCAAACCTGAGAGAAGTTGTAAAGAAAGAAGTGTTGAAGCTACTGGATGCGGGTATAATCTACCCGATCTACGATAGTGAATGGGTAAGCCCGGTCCACGTTGTGCCCAAGAAAAAAGAAAACATAAGAAAGAAATAAAGTTACAACAGAAAAGCAACTTGATCCCTTCCTTTCTGTCTTCTGCTACTCGACAGCGGCCCGCAGATGTCTCTGGCGACCCGCTAGACCTGTGCAGAATCATTCTCCTTTTGCCCAGAATAACTCCTCTAATTTTCGCCGACCCCTCTGTCTTCAACGCTTCCTCCTTATATAACATGCATTGGCGGTTCTCTAAAGGTGGAGGTCATGCAAGTAGAGGCTCTAAATTTGGCATAGACAGTTATGGAGAAGATAGCAAATCTGGCTGGCTATTTTTGTCTGTCGGTTATCATCTTCCAGCGGCCCGCTGCTGCGTCAAGCGACCCGCTGAAAACTCCTATATCGCCAGTCAACATCTGCTACCCGCTGTCTCCCTGTGGGTCGCTGGTGAGATCTGTGGGTCGCGGGTCTAGTCTGAAATCGCTCCAAATGTCGAGTCGAGTAGCCACATCGCGTAGATCCTATACAAAATGAAGCAACCATGGCAGTACCTAGCTTCTAACCTAAATTAACAATTAAACATTAGAAAAAGCACATAAAATCAAGAAATTAAGGCCTATAAATGGTTGAATTACTATGTATGAAAACCATTTATCACCTATATTATTAATTGTGAACCAAATTCATTTAATGAAATTAACTAAAGGGTGCATCAAAATTTGATGGAAATTCTGATGGACTAGATTCATTGTATTTGATCCCAATGGTTGCCTTAGACTCATATAAATATCTCATTAATTTTCTGCTAAAGGATGTGGTTCATTCCCATCTCTACTAAAGGGTGTGTTCATTTTTACACACATTTCTCCACTAAAGAAAAACAGAATATTAAGTTGAGGAAATAATACGCCTAAAGAAAATCATCATTATGTCTAAGGAAAACTATTGAAAATCAGTATTTACGCTTCCGTCTAACGATTAACGATTTATGCTCTTCAATTTGTAAGTTCTATACTCATGATTTTGTTATTTTATATGATTTACGGATCCTGAAAATTCGTGTTATCATTTATAAACACGTTAATTAATGATTACGTCTATCATTTGGCATCAGAGCGGTCGTATTTTCATATAAAATAAATTTTGTATCAATTACTAGAATTTATATTGGAATATAAATTCGTATATTTTCTTAATTTTCTGAAATATTTTCGTTTAGTGCGCACATTTAGAGATGCTTATAAACATCTCTTTATTTTTGGACTTGATTTTCTTGTCCGTGCGCACTATATTAATACATAATATATATTCGATCCCATAGTTTAGTGGTACTATGATTAGGCAAAATCCCTTAATAACATCCTTATTTGGTTATGGATTTTCCTACTTTAAATCGTTCGTGTGGGATTTAAATGGAATTAATTTCTTTATTCATTCTTTTTATGAAATATTCATTTATATTATTCTTTTGTTGTTCAAAGAATTTACTAGTAAAGAATGATCCTATTAAAGTTTCTGACCGATTACGTGAGTAGATGGGATTAATAAAGTTATCATATTATTTCATTTATTCTAAATTGGGATTATTTATATGATGATTATTAATTACGTTTACTTCATCTATCCCGTTGTATATGATATTTACAATATATAATAGAAAGATGGTTTGCGTATGCACTAACATATACAAACAGTCCAACGGGAGTTTGTTATAAATTTTGCATATGAATAATTTAAACCATATTAAGGTACTTTTAATAATTTGGTCATTATCAATTTTAATAACTTTAATTGTAATTACCGTTTTATTAAAAGAAAGTATGTGATATATTATGTTTATATATCACAATAAAGTTTTACATTTAATAAATTATGAATGCCAATTTTACCAACTTTAATTGCCATTAAAATTATTAAGTAAAATTTCATTTATGATTCAATTTGTTTCTACCCAACGGTGTTGCAAATTGATTTTTATGGAACAACTATCATGTCAAAACTGAAAATTTTGATGTTTTATTATTGATTTCAGATTGACGAATTTTTATTCTTCTTATAGTTGTTCAATTCTATTATATTATTTGTGATATTTTAATTTACATATCACTATAATGTTTATATTTAATAAATATTAAGGATGTCAATTTGAACAACTTTAATTGACATTATAGTTTATTAAATATAATTGTCTCATTATCTTTAATTTATTTTCTGCCCAACGGTGATGTAAATTGAATGTGAAGAACTATTATGTCAAAACTGAAATTTAATTGGCGTTTTATTAATTATTTCAGTTTAATTAATTATAATTTCTTTGATTATGCTATGTGAATTTTAGTCGACTATTAACCACTTTATTTTTCCTGAATTTTTACAGCATTGAATATGACTAATTTTCCAACTTAGAAAGAATAAATCGAGATTTGTCTTGGTTATTGCAAAATTGGACCAGACATTATGAATACACACACGTTGCAATTATTAATAAATGCAGCAATGACGAAATACTAATTTTGCTAAATTATATCTCAAATTTAATGAGGTCAAGTTTGGATTTAAAATATATATATATATATATATATATATATATATATATATATATATTGTAAATCAATGTATACATCTCAGGGTTAGTGGGAGTAATTTATCATTCTCATTTTGTACTTGGATGATATTTTATTAGTCAATAAGAAATTCACATTAGGTTATTTATTTGTGCTTGCATATATAATGATTAATTTTATAGAAGAGTGATAAGTAGTCTATAATGACATCTTCCGCTATGCAAGCAGAATTTTGTGGTATATTGTTAGGTCACTTATGTTATTTATATTATGCAAACCACTGCTATTTTTTTTTTAAGAACAACAAATCAAATAAGTGTCTAATGGATAGACATATTTTGTTGTTATAAACAAAGTCAAAAGATGATATTATATCAATACAATAAATTAATTTGAGAGCTATGTTAACTAATTCTCTCATTAAAGTATTACCACCCATTTTTGTCGGCACGGGTTTGGTTGCTAATTATGATTTTGTTGTATTGAATTATGTATTAAGTTATGATGTGAAGCTTCAAATTATGACTTTGACTTTGAATTATGAAATTTGCTTATTTTTTATGTTGCGCATTATGTTTAATTTAAGCAAATTTACTTAAGTGGATCAAATGAATTATATTAACCATTTGTTGGAAAGAATACCAATACTATAATTAATGGGGGTCAAATAACATTAATAGTTATTTTGATTGTATTAGTTTAGTTTGGTATTTCTAACTAAACAAGGTTTAAGATAATATTGGCCAATTCTGAATTTGTGTTTTATTATGATGATGCAATATAGGCCAAGTGGAGAATGTTAGAATTTTTTTTATATGGCCTATATTATTAATTGTGAACCAAATTTATTTAATGAAATTAACTAAAGGGTGCATTAAAATTTGATGGAAATTCTGATGGACTAGATTCATTGTATTTGATCCCAATGGTTGCCTTAGACTCATATAAATATCTCATTAATTTTCTGTTAAAGGATGTGGTTCATTCCCATCTCTACTAAAGGGTGTGTTCATTTTTACACACATTTCTCCACTAAAAAAAACAGAATATTAAGTTGAGGAAATAATACGCCTAAAGAAAACCATCATTATGTCTAAGGAAAACTATTGAAAATCAGTACTTACGCTTCCGCCTAACGATTAACGATTTCTGCTCTTCAATTTGTAAGTTCTATACTCATGATTTTGTTATTTTATATGATTTACGGATCCTGAAAATTCGTGTTATTATTTATAAACACGTTAATTAATGATTACGTCTATCATAAGTAGCCTCTTATTTTAAAAAAAAATAATAATAAATAAAAAAGCTTTTGCGACGCCCAATTAGCACTTGTATTTATAATAACTGATGCTGATTTGTAGTTGTAGTGGCATTAGTAAAATTTTGTTGAACTATTTAGCACTGGTTATTTTTAAACGTAATTAACAACAGGTGTTAAAATTCGAAAAATAATAATAAAAAAAAAGCATTATGCACCGATTTTCCCATAAGACCGGTTAATTATCTTTTTCACGTTAGTGTATAGTATATACTGTTCTAATGTACACTTGCTAATTGTGTTGATGCACAGCTATCAATTGAACCGATTCATACTTGTCTATTTATTTATAAATCAAAATATGCTTGTTGACACAATGACAGATTGACAGGTCAAAAACGCATTTCGGCAGCTGTCAAACTTTCAAAGAACAACTTTGATTCTCCAAATATCCTGCTTGATTTAGTCAATGCACGTTTGATTGCATTCGGTTTTTTGGGAAGTTGGCAAACAAATATTTAAGATGTTAGACTTAAGAAATAAGTATACTATGTTATGAAAAAAAAAAACCAAGTTATTGTGTTTTGTGATTAACAATTAATGTACGTAACCTCATTAAAGAACTAAAGTGTATTGACCGACCCCATATTCAAACCAAAGCTGAGTGATTGTAACACGAGTAGTGGAAATAGTTCTATCAAATTATGTCTTTTTTTAAAAAAGTTTGACAGCGGCTGTCAAAACTATCAAATTATCTTTAAACGATAATTATTTTTGGTTTCTCCTGTTGCCATTAACATCAGACTGGCTGATTTAGCCCAGCAAAAATTCTGTTTTAATTTCCGAAGGAGAAGTCCAAAAGACCAAAACTCCGAATGGTACTTGGTTTGGAGGAAACGTATCCCGTTGTCGCTAGTTAGAATTTGGGCAATATATATGGGCCGATTTGATAATGTTTCTCAGTGCATTTTATATTTTTATGGGATTTGAATTTGATAATGGAATACAGCGCTAAGTCAGCTTGAATATGCATTATTTTTTAAATAATGGAATATATTATTATCTTATATTACTTTGTAAACTAGTCGTACTCGATCAAATATGTCACGTATCAAAAATTTTCATTTTCAAATTTCATACCCGACCTGGTTGGTATCAGCTCAACCCAATCCGTTGATATGTAAATTTATTGTATAAGAATCTTTAAATAAAGTAATAGGTAGAATAGTCGGTAAATATGTTCGTTTTCAAGATAAATTGTCGAAGTTTATTTTTGTATGTAGTTTTTTTTAAAAAAAAAAAATCTATTCAGCTCTACATATAAAGTTGCAAAAAATCACTAAATGCATAATATATAAAAGTTATTGGAAGTTGTATCCAACTCATTCTATTGTAAGTGTCAAATGTGGATTGACACTTACATTTACCATGGTCCTTTTGAAAGGTAATGGCCAATTCTTTGAACCAGTGCTAGTAGAAGCAGCAGTCCTTGCCCAACTAAGAAAACCATAACCAAAAGTTTCCAATTCATGTTCTACCTTTCTCACTTAATATCATACATATATATAGAGAAATGCTATGGTGCATCGCGATGTATTAAGGCTTTTGTACATCACGATCATATTTGTCGATAATTTTACAAATTGAAAATCTAACTAAACAAATTCAATCTATATATTGAAATCTCATTACAAACCAAATTTTATATTTTTTGGAATTTTTTTACTATTTTTTTCGATTTTTTTAAAACCTGCCATTTTTAGAATTTCTTTATTATTAATTGGTTTCCAAAAAAGGAAAGTTTTAGAAAATTCGAAAAAAATAGTAAAAAAATTTCAAAAAATATAAAATTTTGTTTCTAATGATATTTCAATATGTAGATTGGATTAGTTTAATTAGATTTGTCAATTTATAAAACGGTTGACGGATAATGATCGCAATGTACAAAAGCCTCAATACATCGCGATGCACCATAGCATATCTCCATATATATATATATTATTGTAGCGATATATCTCACACCCGAATGAGATCCTCTGGTCGTCTTTTAATCATGTTTGTCTGATCATTAATGGATGTTCCGTAATTAATACTTGATCCGTCAAAATTCGTATAGCCCGTAAAAATCAATTCGTTCAAACAAAATCGGACAACTCAGATCGAAAGACGTCCACTGGACGTTTTTTTTAAAACGACCAGAGGATCGGGATCCATCTCACACCTAGCATGATGATGTTGGAGTTGTGACTTGTAGTTGTGGGAGTTTTACCATTGGCACTTTGGCACTCTACTCCAGGATTGAAAGCATAGTTTCAGACTTTCAGTCCATTTTTTTAAGTCTGTGGGCCGAAATTGTGGCATTGAACCGTGGCCCACTTTCAGGGAACCTGTGGAGGCCTAAAAAATTGTTCTAAGCTGTGCTCGATCAATTGCTCAGGACACGCCTCCCTTACTCATTCACTCCTAAAATAACTATAATACCCTCGTTGCAGTGTTAAAATCTGACAAAAACAATATAGAAAAGAAGGATATTTTAGTCATTGTTTATAAAAATGGTGCGTGAACTGAGCAATTCAATTCCCTGCAGTAAGTCAGTCGTTAATCGTCACTTATATTACAGGCGTCGCACTATCACCTTGTCCATTTTTTTTATTTTTTCCCTCGTAAGTTCGCATTATCACCTTGTTCCTCGTAATTTGAACGCCACTTCGGAACTTGATGCGCCAGAGAGTTATGGCTTATTAATATGGCTGAAAGCCAAGATTGAACTGATTTATTAATTTAAGGAGTCCATTAAATTTTAAAAAATGGAAAAAATTAGATGTCTACATAATGTTGGTGCAATCCAACCTGTCAATAAATCCGATTCGAATCGGATGATTAAAATTAGGACTGTACAAGAAAAAATAAAACCCGTCCGATCCGTTGAACCCGTTCAACCCGACCCGTCTTTTAACGGGTTCAAACATTATATGGGTTGGGTCGGGTTTTAATTTTACTAACCCGGTTGTATTGGGTTGGGTTCTAATTCAAGGATTGAAAACCCGGTTTATACTCGACCCGTCTTACCTTACTATTTTAATTAAATATATATTACTTTACGACTTATTTCTTAATTGCAATTAAGAATTTTAATCGCATTTAATAGTTTTTTGACTCAACCAGAATATCACTATTAATATTTTAAACTTCCTCTTAAAAAAATGTTGCTTACGCTATTTTTTTCCTAGAATCCAGTCGAATATTTTTTTATCCATAATATTTTTTCACTTTATGGAGGTCTCGGTGATTTTTCAATTTTAATCACATTTTTTAATAATTGATAGGACTGTTAATTAAATTATTTTTATTTAATTAATATTGTTAGTTTTATTTATGTATCATATAAATTATAACCCGTTTAACCCGGAAACCCGTAAAAACCCGTAGATAAAAATTTATGTGGGTTGGGTTGGGTTACGGGTGGGTCAACTACAGAAAATTTTCAACCCGGTATAATTGGGTTGGGTTGAAATATTGATAAAAATTTACAAACCCGCCCGTTGTACAGCCCTAATTAAAATACAAATTCATGAAATTTTAGAAATACGCATGTGAATTATATATCTAATTAAAATTTAAGATCTATATGTAAATTTGCATCCATTATTTGAGCATATTTTGAATCGTATTCGGGTTATAGTTTAGATGATCTTATATTGCTATATTAAAATTAGAAATTTTTATACATTATATGAATGAAATTATAATCATTTGACATTATAAACATACAAATTAAAAAACAATAACTTTTCAATTAAAGCTAAATTGGAGAAGTTCGTTTTATGCGTGACGATAATAGAATTCTAGTTGTAATTCAACTTATTTTATTTACCATATTCTTCAACCTACCGCGCTCTTGCCATGGCCGGGAAAGTCTCTTCACCTTTTATTAGCTGCTGGAAGCTCAAGGTTACTCCTTCAATCAAGCTCTTTCTCTTCCTTCTTTTCAACAATAGGCTCCTTGATCGGTGCTGAGGGTACTGGTCAAATTAATTCCTTAAAAACCGATACTAATTCGTTTGCAGTAAAGTTTAAGGGTCGAATCACGGGGACGGACTATTCCTTTTCTAAATTCAAGCAGTTTGTATTAAAATAAATTCTTTTGATTAAATAGATAATTTTAAATTTCAAACAGATCAAATCAGAAAGGCGAATTGAAAATCTTGGAATTTAAGATTCTAATTTCCTAAAAAAAAACTTAGCTAATTGAAAGATTAAACAATTAACAAACGATTAGGGGTTCAGGTTGTCTAACTTTTCCTGTCTGTCAAGGTTGGGACGGACCGTTCCATCTCTGGAACGGGCCGTCCTAACCCTGTCATATGGTTGGAACTGTCCGTTCTAGGCCAGGACGCCCCCTCTCGGGCGGTCCGTCCTGACCTTGGAACGGGCCGTTCCAATCATCTGATGTTTGTTTTGTCATCCTACTTAGTTATTTGCTGAGTGTTTTTACGTGGATTAGATCAAACCTAACCTACAGACTTGCGCTCTAACTCTCGTTCAGGTCAAGTTGTGGGGTTCTGTTTGATAATTCTTAAAAACTCCTAAATTTCAACTCTCGTTTCTTGGTTTAGGTGTTTCTAATTGATTTCTGGGTCTTGGTAAACTCTCAACCTCTCGGTTTGTTGAGTAAAACTTCTAATTATTTGAAGTTTGGTTAAATCCTTTCGGATATTGCCTACCTAATTGATCTAAGTGTTTACTTGTTATTGCAGATAGACTTTGTTTTAACAATTAAACTAGGCCTTTGTTTAACGTAATAGCCAAATCTAACATTAACAATTTGCAACAAAAAGATAGAATTAAATTTCAGAAATCAAAAACGCAACTTAACTTAGCAATTAATCAAGAATTCAAACAAAACAAACAACTAAAAGAAAAGTTATCGAACCATAGCCCCTAAACTAAACTACTCCATGCAAGAAAAAGCAGGTTTCATCATACAAAAACACAAAGAAAAAGGAAGAAAACCAAGTTACAACAAGTTGTGCTCGAAAATCGTCTATCTCCTAAGCTCTGTCCTGTCTGGGGCGGCCCGTCCTGATCCTGGGGCGGTGCGTCTCAGGCTGGTGGATGGCCGTCTCGACAGGGTGGTTGCCTTGCTCCTTTCTGGCTCTCCAAACTTAGCAAATCTCGACTCCCTTTGGCTTGGAGCCAGGACAGAGCTTATATAGGCCTCTTGGGAAGTTCCAAAACGTGGCATTGTGGCTCAGAAAGGCGGTGGAAACTGAAGAAACCGCCTCACCAAATCAGGCGCTCTATTTTTGGCAATCTCGAAATAGCTCTTCTGGCCTGGCTGTGGACTGGGACGGCCTGGTCTGAACATGGGGCGGCCCGTCCCAGCATGGGCTGATTGTGTCGTCTGGAACTCCTTTGCCTGCGTCTGCATTGAGGTGGGACGGCCCGTCCTATGATTGGGGCGGCCCGTTCCATCTTGCTGGATCTGTGCAACTTAGTCGATTTTCTCCTTTTTTCGCGCCAAAGTGTGATGAACCTGTATAAAAAACTTGCCGGGCTACGGCTGAACTTTCCTACATCTAACATTAGCACAATTCAAAGGAAAATGAGTAAAAACACAAGTAATTTGAACGAAATTTGGGGCTTATTCTGGCTGAAAATCAAGTACGAAAACCGTACATCAAAATCCCCCAAGCTTGAACATTGCTTGTCCCCAAGCAAAACTCTAGACTCAGACCTGAATTAGACCCTAATTGAGTTCAAGTACCTGTGTACTAACTAGTTCAAAGAATCCTTCAAGCTAGACTTAGTTTATTGTGACTTTAAGTTACAAGGGCATTTTCATCAAAAAGTTTTTCCATTAAGACCAAAATATTTTATTTTTGAGTGACTTAACTTTTTCTGAAATCAAACCAAAGATCCTCACAACACATTGACTCTGTTTCATTTCACTAAGCATTAAATCAGTTAATTCTTCAAAGTTTTTATTCAGTTAGAAATCAAGTAGAAACGGGATCGAACCTGCTTAACTCAAATAATTCAGAATAACTCCAAGTTGTTTTGCACAGACTTACGATACTTCAAACCAGAAATTTAAATAACTTAAAAGAAAAATTATTTACAAGATACAATTCTCCTGGGGCAAGGAGGTTTTTCCCGAGGCGGAGAAGTCGGCCAGATAAGAGCGGATTTTTAGAGGATTTTTCCTCTTTATTATTTATTTTTTTTTTATACCATGAATCTCTTTCTGTTTCTTACCCATGGTTTATGGAATTCTTTTAATCCGCAAGTACCTATAGCCTCCTACAGTGTCCATGGCACTGCACCACTTTTTAGTTCCCCTTTTTATTTTGTTTTTGGTTTTTCCATTTTTTTTTTATATTTATTTGTTTTTTTTATTTTGATTTTGAAAAGAAACTTGCGAAGGTTTTAGTTTCTGAAAATCTGTGCAAACCATCTTACAGTTATCCTTATTTTTGAGTTACTCAAATGATCTTAGGCGAACTAAATCAAGCCCTTTGCCGGCTCTATTCAATACAACCGAATAATTGCTTTTGAAATTAACTATCCAATGCTTAGCAAAATTACTCCCAAGTCACATGAAAGTTACTATCCTTAGCTTACCTCAAATTAGTTTAGTCAAATTCATTTTGCAAATTTTCAACAAAGTTTTTAGTTTTTCTAAGAATCTGCCCAAACTTCCTAAGTCACAAACATCAAGTTTAGCTAAATGATCCCTAGAACTATCCTAAATGCAATTTAGAATGATTTAATTATGCAAATCCTACATGTATATACAAAAACTGCCAATGCATTGTGTCTGGAACGGCCTGTTCTAGTGTGGAACGACCCACTGGGGCGGACCGTTCGGATGGTGGGACGGACCGTCCCAGACACAATACTTGACCAGTTTCTATGCCTCAGACAGTGCTGGAACGGGCTGTTCTAGACTGGGACGCCCTGTTGGGACGGGTCGCCCCATTGGTGGGACGGTCCGTTCCAATACTGTCTGAAACTGGCAATATGCTATGCAGATGCTCTAAGTTATCCGTTTTTTTCGATTTTTCGATCCTTTAACCCCCCCCCCAAGCTTATCTACTGGACTGTCCCTAGTCCTAGTAGATGCAAGAAAGAAAATAAAGGAGAGAAAAATAGAAAAACGTACCTGTAACTGGCTCAGAACTGTGGTGGGTCATGTGGCGGAGGAGCTGATGGTCCAGGGCCAAAGATGTGGCTCGCGAGGCGGCTGAGCAGATCATCGTTCCGTGCATTGCGCTCATCTTGCTGCTGCCTCCATCTCCTGTTCTCCTCCCTTTCTTCATCAAATGATGCCTGCAGGTTCCACTGAGCGGTGTGGATGTCCTGCAGCATGTCAAAGTAGCGCTGATCCGATCCCCTGCCGTATCCCGGCTGCCACTGTGGCTCAAACCCTCCATGTGGGCGTGGCGGTGAGGGGGATGGATGAATGTCCTCCATACGGATCCCGCCCCAAGTGAAGTGCTCGCCCTGAACATCATCAAAGGGCTCAATGTGGGGCACTGAAGGGAAATGGGAGGGATGCTGAGATGGGTGGCTAGAGGCACCTGCTGCCTCTGCCTCTGCCGATGTACCGGCGCCTGCTGCCCTAGCAGCGGCCTCCATCTCAGCCAAACGGCGCTGCATCTCTTCTTCTTCATGGTTGATCAAACGCCCATCTCTATCAACCAGAAGCCAGGTCCTTTTGTTTTGGAGATCAATGGACCTGGTGAATGGAAGCGGGAACCGATGGCGGCTATAACAAAACTGATACTCTGATCCAACCTGGGCCACCATCCCCATCTCAACCAGCTGTCTCATGCCTAGCCGGTTTGGTCCTCCGCTTCGCCTCAGCTCATCCCAGGGCACCGTGACATCATACTGGCGGATCAAATGAGTCACGTACCCGCCAACTGTGATCTGACCTGTGCCTGCCCTGAGATTGTTGGCCTGTTTCTCGAAATGCTTCATCATGAAGTAGGCCAGATTGAGCTTTGCCTCTCCCTTTGGATAGAAGATCTGGTTGAGGATTGCTTGCTCACCACGGGTCAACTTGACACCCGACTCACCTTTGGCAAAGATGGTGAGAGAGAGCATCCGCTGTATGAAGCGGATAGTCGGGTGCTGGATGTGGGAGGAGCGGCGGGTGTTGACTGGCTGCTTGTGCTCCAAAGACAACTCCTCCCAAAGGTTATCCTCAAAGAACTCGTCAGTGATCTCTCCATTTTCCAGCCCAAAGAACCGGGCGAAGTCATTTTCATTGCAGATCATCTTCTTTCCGTTCGCACGGAATGTCATCTGCCAGAGATCATCCTTGAAGAAGAGGTCAAGGGTGCAGAGGAACTCCATAGTGAGGGCCGTATAGGCTGGAGCTCTGATCTTCCAGAATCTCGGGCGAAACCCGACAGATCTGGTGAGACGGAAGAAGTCTTCGCGGATGCCAAGCTGATCTAGCACCCGCAAATCTATTGCCTTGGTGCTTTGGAAGTGCTTGTTGCGGAGGTTTTTGAACCTCTGCTTGGCATCTGAGCCCTTGAGGCGGATGTGCACATCGGCAAGCTCAATTTCTGCGGGCTGTGAGGGGTAGGTTTGCGTCTCAGGGACGAGATCCTCCACCTCTTCTTCTTCTGCCTCTTCTTCCGCCTCCGCTGCTGCATTGATCTCTGCATCTGTGGCAGCGGGCTCAGGCTCAGGTTGAGCTTCAGGCTGGTAGGACTGAGCCGTATCAGCTGGCTCGGTCTGATCGTCACCCATGCCTGATACTGACTCTAGCTCGGACCAGTAGTACACGTAAGGGGATGGCTGTCTGCGCCTGACCCAACCCGCGAATGGAATGATCTGGTCTGGGTCCTCAACTGTGTACTGTGACTGAGATGCAGGAGGCGGGTTCACCATGAACTCCCGCGGATCGAGCGGGTATTTGTCAAGCGGTGGAATAGGACTGTCTTCTTTGGTTGACCACCCACCAATGCCCCTGGTGAATGATCTGGGCACAAGGATCTTCCTCTTTCCAGGCTTTCGCGGGAGATCGCGAAATAAATATTTTGTGATTTTGTCTGAAAGTCTCCCTGAACTCCTCCTCTGCATGGAACGGGTCGGTCCAGAAATGGGGCGGTCCGGTCTGTCCTGAAATGCAGTGTTTTTGGCTGTTTTATGGGTTTGGGGCGGACCGTCCTGATGGTGGGACGGGCCGTTCTGGACTAGATGGATAAGGGTTATATGTCTGGAACGGGGCGTTCTGGTGCTGGAACGGAGGGTTTATGGCTGGGTTTGTAATTGGGACGGGCCGTTCCAAATGTGGGACGGTCCGTTCCAATTATGGTCTGGGCAGAAAAAGGGCCAAGTACCAGAGGGTTTATCCGCCGATTTTTCGATTTCGAAATTGGTACTGATTTTTGGTGCAAACTGAGTGGAATTGGTGTGATGTAGGGAATGTAATGAGAGGAGAAAGGGTTTGATTTTACCGGAAAATCCAGAGGGAATGGCGGTGGAGGCGCGGCGGCAGTGGTGGAGGCGGCGGATTCCGGTGAAATCGAGAGAATGCGGCGAAATGGAGAGGGGAGAGGTGTACGGCGACAGAGGAGAGGTGAGAGGTGTGGGTAGACAACAGATCCGATGGTGGAGACGGCGGGGGTGCGTCGCGGCAGCGGGTGGGTTGCGGTGGCAGAGGCGGATTGGAGCGAGAGAGAGAGAGTGGGTGAGCGAGAGGAGAGGGCTAGGGTTCCGGCGAGTCGTCGGCGGCGGCGTCTCGTCGGATTTCGCGAGTGGAGGAGGGTAGGGGTCGGGTGAGAGGGAGAGAAAGAGGAGAGAGGGAGATGGGTTTAAATGGGTTTGAATGGGGAGAGGGAGATGGGATATAACTGTTGGGATAGTGGGTTAGTGGGTGGTTACACGTGGTGAGCCCGCATGACAGTTAATTTTCGAAATGGGGCGGACCGTCCTAGGATTGGGGCGGGCCGTTCCATTGAGTAAGTTCTCATGCTCGATTGCATGGCTGTTCCGCTCCGTCCTGATCCAAACCTGGCCGTTCCACTGGTTGGGACGGGCCGTCCCAATACTGGGGCGGTCCGTTCCAATCAGATTTTTCTCCCCCAAGCTTGTCTTTCTCAGTACCTTATCGATTTTCTCACATTTCCGTCCTGAAAGTAATTAACCACATCACAAATTAAGCCAAGTATTCTGGTTATTTAGCCTACTCCTAATTTTTTTAGTATTTTGTTGTTTTTCAAATTTTTATTTTGTTTTTTTTTGACTTTTTGACACAAAGTAAATTGAATAAACTTAATATAAATATAAAAACTGAACCCTTGGGTTGCCTCCCAAGAAGCGCTTGTTTAAGGTCTCAAGCTCGACCCCTGATGTCTACGTCTCTGCGGGTGAAGGGTTAGTCAAAAAGCGCACTTTCTCTCCTTCTGTGCTAGCATTTGGATCAACGTAGAACTTGAGCCTCTGTCCGTTCACCTTGAAGGTCTCATCTCCTTCCTTGTAGATGTCAACAGCTCCAAATGGATAGACTTTCTTCACAACGTAAGGGCCTGTCCATCTAGACCGGAGTTTGCCTGGAAATAGCCTCAACCTGGAATTGAACAGAAGCACCATATCCCCTGCTTCAAAGGATCTCCTTTGGATATGCTTGTCATGCCAGAGCTTTGCTTTCTCCTTATAGATCTTAGCATTGTCATATGCACTTAGCCTTATTTCCTCCAGCTCGTGCAAGTCCAGAATCCTCTTCTCTCCAGCTGATTTATAATCCATGTTGAGTGCTCTCACTGCCCAGTATGCCTTGTGTTCCAATTCCACTGGCAAATGACATGCTTTTCCATAAATCAGCTTGAATGGGCTCATGCCTATAGGTGTCTTGAAAGCTGTCCTATATGCCCATAAGGCGTCATCCAATTTTAATGCCCAATCCTTTCTTGTACCGCCCACTGTTTTCTGCAGGATATTCTTTATTTCTCGATTTGATATCTCAACTTGGCCACTAGTTTGCGGATGATAAGGGGTTGCCACCTTGTGCCTCACTCCATACTTCTTCAAAAGATTCTCAAACTGTTTGTTAATGAAGTGTTTGCCCCCGTCACTAATGACTGTCCTTGGAATTCCAAACCGTGGGAATATGACCTTGGTAAAAAGCTTTTTCACTGTTGCTGAATCTGCATGCTTGCTCGGTATAGCTTCCACCCATTTGCACACGTAATCAACTGCCACAAGAATGTACTCATAACCGCATGAAGATGGAAATGGTCCCATAAAGTCAATCCCCCAAACATCGAAGATCTCAACCTCTAGAATAGGATTCTGAGGCATCTCTTGGCGTCTCGAAATGTTGCCTGTCCTTTGACATTGATCGCAAGAAGAGATAAATTTTCTTGCGTCCTTGAAAAGCGTGGGCCAGAAAAATCCAGATTGCAGAACTTTGGCCGCGGTCTTAGACACTGAGGCATGTCCTCCGTAAGCTGAGGCGTGGCAATTGTGCAGGATTTGCTCAATTTCGCTCTCCGGTACACACCTTCTGAACATTCCATCAACTCCAAACTTCCACAGGAAAGGGTCCTCCCAGAAGTAGTATTTAGCATCGGCCATGAATCTCTTCTTCTGCTGGAAGGACATCTGATAGGGCATGACTCCGCTTGCTAGATAGTTCGCAAAGTCAGCATACCATGGAGTCGCCTGAGTTGGGACGGACCGTTCCAGATTGGGGCGGGCCGTTCCAACTGTATCGTCTGGCTCAGACTGGACCGTTCTGTCTGGGACGGCAGCCCTGACATCCTTTGCTGTGGTTGGGACGGGCCGTTCCATGCTAGGGCGGTCCGTTCCAGATTGAATTGAGTACAAATGTTCGTCTGGAAATGAATCGTTGATTGGCAGTGACTCGGATTTGGTGCCTTCTGTTTTGATCCTGGACAAATGATCAGCAACACTGTTTTCTGTACCTTTCTTGTCACGGATCTCAAGATCGAACTCCTGAAGCAAGAGGACCCACCGAATGAGTCTTGGCTTGGCGTCTTTTTTCGAGAGTAAGTACTTGAGTGCAGAATGATCGGTGTAGACTATAACCTTTGAACCGATCAGGTAGGACCTGAACTTATCTAAGGCAAAGACTACTGCAAGAAGCTCCTTTTCTGTTGTGGTGTAGTTGATTTGGGCTTCGTCTAACACCTTACTTGCATAGTAGATGGCATATGGCTTCTTATCCTTTCGCTGTCCGAGTACCGCTCCAACTGCATAATCACTGGCATCACACATCAATTCGAACGGTTCATCCCAATTCGGAGGTTGCAAGATCGGGGCTGTCACGAGTGCCTTCTTCAATCTGTCAAATGCATCAACACAACTTTTATCAAAGATAAATTCTGCATCTTTCATAGTCAAGTTTGTTAAAGGCTTAGCAATTTTAGAGAAATCCTTGATAAAACGCCTGTAGAAACCGGCATGACCAAGGAAACTCCGAACATCCTTTACACAAGTTGGCTCCGTGAGCTTCTCAATCACTTCCACCTTGGCCTGATCAACTTTAATTCCTTGTTCCGAGATTATGTGGCCCAAAACGACTCCTTCCTGTACCATGAAGTGACATTTCTCCCAATTCAGGACTAGGTTAACTTCTTCACATCTCTGCAATACCTTTTTCAAGTTAGCGAGACAATGATCGAAAGATGTACCATAAACAGAAAAATCATCCATGAAAACCTCCATGTCTTTTTCTATAAAATCAGAAAAAATAGCCATCATGGCTCTTTGAAATGTTGCTGGTGCATTACACAAGCCAAATGGCATCCTACGGTATGCATAGGTCCCATATGGGCATGTAAAGATCGTTTTTTCCTGGTCTAGGGGGTGAATTGGTATTTGAAAGAAACCAGAATAACCATCTAAATAGCAAAAGAAAGAATGCTTAGCCAGGCGTTCGAGTAGCTGGTCAACAAATGGCAAAGGAAAGTGGTCCTTTCGGGTAGCTGCATTCAGCTTGCGATAGTCCACACACATTCTCCATCCTGTGACAATTCTTGTTTGGATCAGCTGGCCTTCGTCATTATTTATCACGGGTGTGCCTCCCTTCTTTGGGACAACATGAATGGGACTAACCCATTTGCTGTCTGAGATGGGATAAATGATCCTTGCCTCCAGAAGTTTATGGATTTCTTTCCTCACAACTTCACTCATGTTCGGGTTGAGTCTCCTTTGGTGCTCCACAGTTGGCTTGGAATCCTCTTCAAGTAGGATCCGATGGGTGCAAATCGAGGGATCGATACCCTTTAGATCCTCAATCGAGTATCCGATTGCTTTCTGATGAGTTCTCAGTTCCTTTAGTAGCTTAGCTGTTTGATCTGCATCAAGATTGGCATTAACAATAACAGGAAAGGTCTGATCTGGGCCCAAGAATTCATACCTGAGATTGTCTGGCAGAGCCTTCAATTCTGGCCTGGATTTCGCATCATCTGAATTGGGGCGGGTCGTTCCAATCTGGGGCGGTCCGTCCTGATGGGTGTCCAGGCTGAGAATTTGTTGGATTTCAGCTGGAGATCGCAGCTGCATGATGGCTTGATCCGCCCTGATCTGGGGCGGTCCGTTCTGTTCGTCTCTGGCAGCCAAGTATTCAACCATTTGGAGAATTTCGTTGAATATTAGGTCTGCCTCCTCCTCTTCAGGTCTGGCCGAGAAGGAATGGTATGCCTGAACAACACGTGTGTTGAAGGATTCTTCAACAATGGCTTCCAATGATTCCACCATAAAGATTGAGTCAATATGGTCAGGCATCTTCATAGCTTTATCTACATCGAATTCCACTTTTTCATCTCCAACCTCTAGGATCATCTTGCCGGTCTTGCAGTTGATGAAAACTCCGGCTGTAGTGAGGAATGGGCGACCAAGGATGACTGGAACATCAGGATCCTCTTCCATATCCACAACCACAAAGTCACAAGGTACAATCAAATCGCCAACTTGGACTGGCACATCGATTGCTATCCCCAGTGGCAGTCTAATTGATCCGTCAGCAAGCTTCAAAGTCATGCGGGTCGGGCTCAGCTCCCCCATTCCAATCTGATTGTAGACCGTCTCGGGGATGAGACTAACGCTTGCTCCGAGGTCCAGCAAGGCTTTCTTCTCTTCTGCATTCCCGATTTTACATGGGATCGTGAACTTGCCTGGATCTTTCATTTTGACCGGCATCTTCTTTGTGATCAGGGCGCTGCATTCTCCGGTCAAGGCCATGGTCCCGCACTCCTCCAGGTTTTTCTTGTTGGAAAGGAGGTCCTTCAAGAATTTAGCATAAGATGGCATTCTGGTTAGGAGATCGGTGAAGGGAATGGAGATCTTAATTTGCCGTAGAATATCCAGGAACTTCTCATACGCCCTGTCCTTCCTGGCCTTGGCGAGTCTCTGCGGGTATGGAACCTCAATAGCTCTGTTAGAAGGAGAGACGGCCCTCGGGACTTGCCTGCTTGTGGCAGTCGAGGTGTTTGGGACGGTCCGTCCTGGGTTGGGGCGGTCCGTTCCATCTTCTCGCTCTGCTGCTGGTGGGCTCGTTCCAGTGTCTGCCTCAGCGTTGGGCTGGTCCGCCTGATCGGATTCTGCTCCGTCCTGAGGTGGGGCGGTGCGTCCCAGAGTGGGGCGGTCCGTTCCAGATTGAATTGGAGGAGAGTCTGAGGGCATTTCAGGCCCGTCATACCTTGTTCCACTCCTCAATTGATGCGAAACGCTCTTCACGTCCTCCCTAGGATTTGGTTCAGGTTGGCTGGGGAACATACCTGGTTTGGTGAGAGCTCCGGCGCTAGATTGAGACAACCTTTCGTCGAATCTTTGAAGAAAATCCCCCATGTCTTCCCTGATCTTCTCCAACTCCCGATGGACTGCATGATTGAAGATTCCTTGACTCTGCATGAATTTCTCAACCATGGGCTGCGTGAGTGTCTCTTGCGGGCGTTGTTGGTTCCTTGGTGGTCCGGCTTGGCTGGGGTTAGCAGCTCCATTCGGATTTGAGTAAGAGAGGCCTGGATGGTTTCTCTTGTCGCGATAAGCATAGTTGTTGGTTGGCGGGAAAAAGGAAGGAGGATTCATGAGTGCATTCACCTCTTCTGACTTCTCTTCTCTCTCAACCAAGTGACATGCCTTGGCCGTATGTCCTTCTTCCTCGCAAAACTGACACTTAGCTACCACCTCAGCTGGTTTCTTGTTGAGATTTTTGATCATGACGGTTAAAGAGTCCAGCTGCGATTGCATGTGGGTATCCCTGTCCACTTCAAGTAGTCCTCCTTTCTTCTGGGCTCTAACTGACCAGTTGGTTTGAGACCTGGCCATGTTCTCAAGTAGAGCCTTCGCTTCTCTGCAGCCCATCTCAAGGAATGATCCACCTGCAGTTGAATTAATATTCTGACGAGTCATATCATCCAAACCATCATAGAAACTGACAATAAGCCTATTTTCAGGTACATCATGGTGTGGACACATTCTCTGCAGGTCCTTGAACCTTTCCCATGCCTCAAACAGGTTTTCATCTGGTTCTTGTTGAAAGGTCAACAATTCCCTAACCAATTTAGTTGTTTTTACCCTAGGATAAAACCTATCTAAAAAGGCTTTGGTCAAGTTTTCCCAAGAATCAAATGGTGCATCGTTGAAACTGTTAAGCCAATCCTCAGCTTTGCCCCTAAGAGAGAAAGGAAAGAGAGTTAAGCGGATTATTTCTGGATCCACGTCTTCAGGGACAAGCGTTGTGCAATTGCGCAGGAAGCTTTGCAAATGGCGATTGGCATCTTCGTTGGGGGCCCCACCGAAAGCTGAGTCCTTGATCAAAGCGATCAAGCTTGGGTTGTAGTAGAAGTCACGGGTTCGCTCAGCCTTTGGTGGTCTAACTCCAAGTCGGACATTAGTCGCTGTTGGTGCACTGATCTCTCGAAGAGGTCGATTGGCCTCGGCTTCCCTTGCGGCCTCAAGGGCTTCTCTAAGGGCCCGCTGGACGGGAGTCTCCTCAGGTCTTCCCCCATTGCCATTCAAGTTGTCTGCCATGTCTTCTTCGGGTGGTGTCAAAGGTGGTTGAGTTCTCTCTGGATTTCTGCGGTTGCGCTGGTAAAACTGGCGAAACGGCTGAATCAGAGAGTTTTCCTCCTTTGTGAGTTCAGCTAAACCTGGGGCGGTGCGTCCTAAAATGGGGCGGGCCGTTCCAGATGAGGATGAACTCGATCGATGATTCTGTTCTCCTCCTCCTTGTTGACGAAAACTTGTATCGCGTGCGCTGCCTAGTTCCTTCTCCTTGTTAGCCAGCGTATGCGACTGCGAAATTTCAAAAACAAAAGAAAAGGTGAAGAGATTAAAAGAATTTAAGTTAAAACAAAAGTAAAAATTAGAAAAAGGGCACCGTCCCCGGCAACGGCGCCAAAATTTGATCGGTGCTGAGGGTACTGGTCAAATTAATTCCTTAAAAACCGATACTAATTCGTTTGCAGTAAAGTTTAAGGGTCGAATCACGGGGACGGACTATTCCTTTTCTAAATTCAAGCAGTTTGTATTAAAATAAATTCTTTTGATTAAATAGATAATTTTAAATTTCAAACAGATCAAATCAGAAAGGCGAATTGAAAATCTTGGAATTTAAGATTCTAATTTCCTAAAAAAAAACTTAGCTAATTGAAAGATTAAACAATTAACAAACGATTAGGGGTTCAGGTTGTCTAACTTTTCCTGTCTGTCAAGGTTGGGACGGACCGTTCCATCTCTGGAACGGGCCGTCCTAACCCTGTCAGATGGTTGGAACTGTCCGTTCTAGGCCAGGACGCCCCCTCTCGGGCGGTCCGTCCTGACCTTGGAACGGGCCGTTCCAATCATCTGATGTTTGTTTTGTCATCCTACTTAGTTATTTGCTGAGTGTTTTTACGTGGATTAGATCAAACCTAACCTACAGACTTGCGCTCTAACTCTCGTTCAGGTCAAGTTGTGGGGTTCTGTTTGATAATTCCTAAAAACTCCTAAATTTCAACTCTCGTTTCTTGGTTTAGGTGTTTCTAATTGATTTCTGGGTCTTGGTAAACTCTCAACCTCTTGGTTTGTTGAGTAAAACTTCTAATTATTTGAAGTTTGGTTAAATCCTTTCGGATATTGCCTACCTAATTGATCTAAGTGTTTACTTGTTATTGCAGATAGACTTTGTTTTAACAATTAAACTAGGCCTTTGTTTAACGTAATAGCCAAATCTAACATTAACAATTTGCAACAAAAAGATAGAATTAAATTTCAGAAATCAAAAACGCAACTTAACTTAGCAATTAATCAAGAATTCAAACAAAACAAACAACTAAAAGAAAAGTTATCGAACCATAGCCCCTAAACTAAACTACTCCATGCAAGAAAAAGCAGGTTTCATCATACAAAAACACAAAGAAAAAGGAAGAAAACCAAGTTACAACAAGTTGTGCTCGAAAATCGTCTATCTCCTAAGCTCTGTCCTGTCTGGGGCGGCCCGTCCTGATCCTGGGGCGGTGCGTCTCAGGCTGGTGGATGGCCGTCTCGACAGGGTGGTTGCCTTGCTCCTTTCTGGCTCTCCAAACTTAGCAAATCTCGACTCCCTTTGGCTTGGAGCCAGGACAGAGCTTATATAGGCCTCTTGGAAAGTTCCAAAACGTGGCATTGTGGCTCAGAAAGGCGGTGGAAACTGAAGAAACCGCCTCACCAAATCAGGCGCTCTATTTTTGGCAATCTCGAAATAGCTCTTCTGGCCTGGCTGTGGACTGGGACGGCCTGGTCTGAACATGGGGCGGCCCGTCCCAGCATGGGCTGATTGTGTCGTCTGGAACTCCTTTGCCTGCGTCTGCATTGAGGTGGGACGGCCCGTCCTATGATTGGGGCGGCCCGTTCCATCTTGCTGGATCTGTGCAACTTAGTCGATTTTCTCCTTTTTTCGCGCCAAAGTGTGATGAACCTGTATAAAAAACTTGCCGGGCTACGGCTGAACTTTCCTACATCTAACATTAGCACAATTCAAAGGAAAATGAGTAAAAACACAAGTAATTTGAACGAAATTTGGGGCTTATTCTGGCTGAAAATCAAGTACGAAAACCGTACATCACTCCTCACACAGGAACAGCTGCAAAGGCGCAATATCTCTCTTGGAAATGCTTGTGTTCTCTGTGCTGCACACCCTCCTGAGGACTCATTGCACCTCTTCTTCAATTGCCCGTTCATTGGCTCAGTTTGGGCTTCTCTGAAGCAAACTATAAGGGCACCTGATCTCGTGTCATCTCACTCGGTTCAGGACTCTTTTATCTCCACCTTTCAGGCCATGGGAACGGATGATCGTCTTCGTGTCTAGCTAGCTGTAACTCTCTGGAACGTTTGGTTTGAGCGAAACAGTGTGATTTTCAGGAATGCAACTGCCTCCATCCCCTCGGTCATAGCTAGAGTTTCTAATCAGGCGTTAGGTTGCATCAGATGGCTATAGTCTAGTTTGTTTGGCTTGTTTCATTTTTTTCTTTTTTTATTTTCCCTCTTCTAATTGGTAGCCGCTGCCAATTCTTCTAAAAAAAATAAAACATTTTAGGATTTATCTATAAATTTAATAAGCTATCGTATTGATATTTTAAGCTTCCTATTAACAGTTGAATATAATATATAATAATCAATTTGAATTGTCGAATTATAAATATCCATTAACAATCCAAAGTGGGGAATCTTGCATAGACTTTTCTCAATTATTTAGTATATTAAGAGGCAAAGAGAACCTACCCAGTCTAGCAGCTCAGATTCTAAGGTCAAAAGAACAAATCACATCGTGTCATTCCATTTCGATTTTCGGCAATAGGATTGAATTTGAAGCCATTGGAGAGACGCGCCAAAGATTAAATAATAACAAAATAATAAATAATGAAGAAAGTTTGATGCGACGCATTATGCTAATCTCCTACCTGGGTAGGCTTTGCATAAATTGGTCTAATTCATCGTAAAGTCAATATTATGAGTTCTCAAGTCACAACCCTTTCCTTAAAAATAATCCATAATTAATCAGTGCAGAATTTTTAAGCTCTTAGCTGGACTCCAATGCCGAGCATTTTCATCCAAAAATATATTTCAAAATAAAATTATATAAATATCCCTTAACATTTTAGAACGTAATTTCGGCAAAATCTACCGATCCTGTAGTCGGCGGCTTCGTATATGCAGGAAATAATGCAGACCTATTTTTATCTAATAAATATGCTGACCTAGTAATATATTAGTAACCCGATCATATAAATTAATATGTCAATAGCCTTGAGCCCTGATTCAAAGAAGTGTCGAGAAACTTAAGAACTCAAATCAACCAAAATAAAGTAGAATATAATGTAGATAGCATACAGGCATGTTGATTTTTTTTTTCATGATACTAATCACTATTAAAAAAAACTGTCACAAATTTATTAATATAGTTATTGAAATATGATATAGATCGCAGGTAACAATTATTATATCATTTGACTCGAGTCATGGTTCACTGCCTTTAAAAGTTTAAATCCTCTCAGTTTCGTCGGTCCGGCCATGATATTTCATGAAGAGTACGCCCAAGTAGGTATTACTTCAATAATAAAGAAAAAAGATAAATATAATTTTCAGCTCATCCAGAAAAATTCAATCCAAATTTCGTCAAGTGCATAAATTACAGTCCTTTTATGCACACAAGTATAATAAAATAACGTAAAAAAATTATATAATTTATATCGATCTGTGCTAAAAAAGAGTGAAGATTACACGGCCGAAGTTTGAATAAAATTTTCTACAAAATAATTAGCATAGTCTAATCTAGTAATTAGAACTACTTGCTGCTGGTATGATATATAAGCTAGAAGGACTAAACTCGAGAATTTATGCACTTATTTTTATTTATTTATTCCATAGGACCAATCATTTAGGCACTCAATTGTAATATTCAAATGCAACTAACTGTAACAAATATAACTATTTAATTCATTCTTGTCGTAATATATTTATGTAGGTCTTGTTTGGTTATTTAGGTGCTCAATTAAATTATTTGAATGGCCCAAAATGGAGCGTAGAGAAAGGAAGGGAATCCAATTCGAGATAAGATATGCTCGGTTTGCTCTTGCAACTTCTCTTATTATATAATAATGCATATACTTGCGGTATCTTCATTAAAGAGAATATTGGACTTGCACCAGTGAGGTTTCTTTGTTAGTTTTATCTCACTTTCTACCAACGAATCATCTAGTTCGGTTTGATTAATCTCCACTATCGTGCTTGGCTATTTATTAATTGACTAATTGAAATATGTGTTCTTATCTGTTGCTTATTTGTATACTGGAGTTCATACGGAACTACAGAAAATTGCGCTTTTGCGGAACATGCATTCTTTAAATTTTTCATAAGTGGTCCCAATATATTTTGTTTAAAATTCAAATTCATAGCGAATTAATTTTTTATATGAAATATGCCCGTCGTTCAGAAATATGACGAACAATGTTCATCGAGCTTGAATTGGACTCGAAAATTTGTCGATGGGTGTTATTTCTCTAAATGTGAAAGTAAATTATGAAAATTCACTAGCTCCATGAACAAATAGATTAGTATATAAATCGTGCAGATTAAGCTACCGATATATTCATCAAAGAATATTATACATATATATGCAATGGATTTATGAGATCTTAATTTTATGGGAATTCTATTAGTACTCATAAAAAGTCGCTATCGAGTGTATAAAAAAAAATACAAATACATTGGTACCATGGGATGTATAATTTTATGGATTGCGGAAATGACCTTTTCATTTCTAAGATATTTCAAACGATTGGTGTGGAGGAATACATCCCAAACTTCAAACTTTCGACAAATGTAAATTTTATTTTACAAGTCTTTGTTTTAACTTCAAACTATGCACTTAAGTTTACTCTGAATTTTTTAAGTTTTTTTTCTCTTTAGTTGCTTACATTATCGTAGGGGTGGAAAGCAGGATTTTGAGCTACGTGGTTAATGCATTCTACTAAAGTATATTTTTAAAAATATGGAGGCAGACTAACAGAAAAATTGCGTATGCGAGGGTCAAATAATATAATTATGAGACTATTATTTAAAACATATACATCAAGAAAGAATTTTGATAAAACGGATGGAGATCAGTTGACCTCGAATTCTCTGTTGCTCCCTTCTCTGATTGGAGAGAGCAAATTCAATTGTTCATTTTTTGTTTAGTTTTAGAAAAATGTATCCTCGTCCTAAAATGAAAAGCAAACGTTATTCTGCAAACTATTTTTTTATGATTATTTGGAATCCCCTCTATTCATTATTAGGAGACGGAAACTTTATGTCGATATGGCGATGTCCTCGCATAGCAGATGTCAAATGGTTTTTTTTTTTTAATTAGAAAATAAGAAATCATGAGAATATATTTTTTTTTAATAAAGAGTGTTTTTTAGACATGCTAGATAGCGGCTATCTAGGTTTTTAAATAAATAGTGTTATTTTAGGCTCCGTTTGAATGGTTTCTTTCCGGAATAAGGAATAAGGAATAACCACTTTTTACCAATAAATTTATTTCTAACCATCCAAACTCTTCACAAAAGTTACACACTTCCCAATAAATTTACCCTTTTCCAATAAATTTCTTCCCTTCTTCGTTCTTCCTACCTTATTCTCAACGCATCTAAACGGAGCCTTAAGTAGTTCTAAATTCAGTGTGATTTTTTATTTCTAGTGTGTTTTGATCGTTCTTTACTTCGAATTTAAAAGTGGTTCGGAATAACTTCTTAACCTGAATAAAAGAACGACCCCAACGCACTAGAAATAAAAAAATATTTCGAATATGGGACAAAAAAAAACGACACTCCTAATTTAAAAAGGATATCCTCAATTAGTTAAAAACCATATTTATTATTTCAAATGATTAACACTAATTGTAATCTCAACGCATCCTAAAAGATTAAATTCACAAATTTTGAATTAAGAAAACTTTCATATGGGTACTTCCCCATGATGGGAATAATGGGGAACGCTCCCGACTTATTTATATAAATAACAATAATAAAAAAAATAATAATAATAATAATAAAATTTCAAGAGTACAAATACAATTTTTCTCCAATAAAAATGTAATTTTCCAATTGAGCGTAAGGTAAAAATCCAGAAGTGCAAAACTAATCATCATATTTTTTTTGCAGGATAAAGCTAATCATAATCACCATTCGGTATTTGTTTTCCCGTATCATACATTCATACTTTTGGAACAAAAATGCACCGCACTATTCATAAACGGATAAACCAGTCCAGATGGAGAACTTCCCAGTTCTTGAGTCCCACATCCGGACGCTCTCTCTCGTCTCGTCTCATTTGATCTCCTCTCATCCCTTGAATCTTACACGGACGGTCACCAACACGCCACGCACTGCGACCTCATTGGATACACATCATATCGTGGTGTGATTCGTAAAGTGAATCAAGTGGCTGACCGAATCCTATTCCTGCGCCACCCGCCTCCTCTTATACCACCAAATCCCACCCCTCATTGTCACCAAGCTGAACCTTCCTCCACCGTCCGATGAGGTCATCGTCTATCCCACCGTCCATGCGCACCCCATCGGAACAAACCCGGTAGAATATGCCACGTGGATGATCCTTTGCATCCCGCTTACCGGAGCGCCGCACCAGCTCGACCCTATCCAGTCAACCTTTACAAACCCTACCTAGACCCGGTCTACGAAATGTCACAAACACTGTACTCCGGGTCCCGCCGACAGTTTCTGAGACTGAGAGTTATCCTTTGTAATGACCGGTTGGTGATCCCAGACCGAAACTCGAAGCTATAAAGACGACCCCTATCTCTCTTCCTGTTTTTCTCTCTCCCCTTCTCTCTTCTCTCTTCCTCGGCGCATGCAATTCTTCTCTCTTCTTCCGATTCTCTCATTCATTGCATGCAATTCCTTTCGTCTATTCACTCGTTAGTTAATCTGGTAATCCTTTCTTGCTCTTTTTCTGTTCAATTCCTCTGATTACCTCCACATTTCGCTTCGAGATCAACCCCCAATCGGAGAAGAAATCAACAAACCGGGTTTCTTGATTTCTTGATTTCGCCATGGAGGCAGCAGGGAAAGATCCTTCTCGAAGGTTCACAATCGGATACGCCTTAGTGCCGAAGAAGCAACAGAGCTTCATCCAACCCTCGCTCGTTTCTCTCGCGCGTTCCCGAGGCATCGACCTTGTACCGATCGATCCAACCAAATCGCTTCTATCGCAAGGTCCTTTCGATTGCGTGATCCACAAGCTCTCTGGTGAAGAATGGCGATCTAACCTAGATGAGTTCTCAGCCGTCCATCCGGAGATTCCCATAATCGACCGTCTAGATGCGATTGAGAGGCTGCACAACCGAATCTCCATGCTCCAAGTCGTATCAGAGCTAGACACCTCAACCTCCGCCTCAGGTGATACATTTGGTATACCCTCCCAAGTCGTGGTGTACGACTCAGGCGCCTTAGCTGATTCAGGTTTGGTCGGGGCGCTCCGATTTCCAATTATTGCAAAGCCATTAGTGGCTGACGGCACGGCCCGGTCCCACAAGATGTCCCTTGTCTTTACCAGAGACGGTTTGCTCAAACTCAAACCGCCATTGGTTCTCCAAGAATTTGTTAACCATGGTGGGGTAATTTTCAAGGTGTATGTTGTGGGGACGCATGTCACCTGTGTAAAACGGCGATCTTTGCCGGATGTGTCAAAGGAAACCCTAGAATGTCCGGCCGAAGGGTCAGTATCTTTCTCTCAGATTTCCAACATGACCACAAAAGGACAGCTAGGTGGTCCTCAGGAGGAGTTGACCCGGTTGGATGAGGCTCAGATGCCCCCGATCAGTTTTGTCACAGAGATTGCTAGTGGTTTAAGAAAGGCATTGGGATTGAGGCTGTTTAACTTTGACATGATAAGAGATGCTCGAGTTGGAAATCGGTATCTCATAATTGATATCAATTATTTTCCTGGGTATGCTAAGATGCCGAGCTACGAGAGTGTGCTAACAGATTTCTTCTCTACAATTGTGCACAATGAGGATGGACAGAATGGAGAGAGCAACCATAAGGCTGAAGTGGTGTAATGCTAGTATTGCAAGGTTGAATTGAGGTGGATGCTCTAACTGATAGGTACATGAACACTATGAATTTGTGCTTGGTAGGGGTTGGTGGTCTAGAGAGGCCTTTTTTTTGTTGTTCTTTTTTTCACTTTTTAAATCAATCAAGGGAATCTGAATCAAGTTCTTTTTGTTGGCTTGTTGTTGTCTGGTGATTTTTAGCGGTCTTTTTTTCTTGGTTATTAGTCACTGATTTTAGATATTAAAATGGTAATGTTACAAGTTGGCAACTTGGCAAACAATGTCGCATGTTACTTGTAAACTTCTTTAATGATAAAAGGAGAAACCTGCATTTGCCTTTCTGATGCTTTGAATTCAGGTAAGATTATGACCATCACTAGCTAATTGACATCCAGCCACTAAATGGCATGTACAGTACTCTTTCCTCTGTAGCGATCCCAAACATTTTCTTGTTTATGTTATATTGGTACTTCTTTCTACATGTGTTCTACATTCCATTGCTGGGATACTGTTGAGAGAGAATGCTTCAATGGTGGAATGGCAATTTTTAAATTGGTGTTCATCGACAACCCCTGGTATCTATTTATTTTGTAAGTTGGGGATGAAACTTCTAGGTACTTATTAGTTTTTGGATTGGTTGTAACTTGACTACATACTTAGGGACGAGAAGTTGAAACAACTTTTTTTCTGCTTGAAATTTTACCAACAACTTAAAATCACCATGGGCCTGTTTTATGCTATAAAAAAAGTACAAAACTTGCAACTTTCTAAAACTGATGCATGCCTACTTATTTGCCTTCTATTTCTCTGTAATAACTGAGTAAAACATGATTGATGTGCCTATATTGTCTTTGATCCAGGTAGATTTTGTTGTTAACGACATCAGTTTTTTGCATGGATTTTTTAGACATGCTCTAAAATAAATTAATTATTCTGCAAAAAAAACACAGAAAAACAGAAACAATGCTTATCAGGAAGACAAGGAACAATCTTGGAATCTGTAATACCCTTTGCAGAAAGGCTTTGTTTAAAATTTGATTTTATTGGACCATAAATTTTCAATTCAGCGGCTTTGCAGTCTTGCAGATGGCAGTTCTTATCAATCCAAGCTTGGTCTAATTAGATCAAAGATTCGATTGTCATTGTTTATAATGTACTGGATCTGGTTTATTACCTTAATGTAAGATATTTTTTTGCAATTGTCGTTGAGGCATCCTTTTGATGCATTAAATTGATTTTGTTCTTTGTAAAAAGGTAATTTTTTTTGGAGGGCTATGCTATGATAATTGAGAAGTTATGGATTGAAAATTCCTGCTTTTTGTAAAAAGGCATCCGTTTAAATTGTTAACGGGTCATATCCGGGTGTGACACGGTACCGGTTTCGGTTATATACTTCAACTGGGTTTGGCTTTGCGTTGGCATGCTCGACTTAATTCCAAAGCCCGAAATAATGACCAAAAAATATATAATTTGAAATGCTCTGTTCCTAGTTCATTGGTGTACATGGAGTACCAGATACCTACCTGTACCAAACCCTGAATTTTTGTCCCAATTATTGATTCTTCATCTTGTTCCGTTATCATATGATTGCGATGTTGTGCTCGTCTGGTTTTAGATATCAACTTTGTGATGCAGAGCTTGTCTGTCTTTTGTTTTTATTATTAATTTCGATCTCTTTCTTTCAATACATAAAGTCGCTGGTCATTGACTTACAATGTACATAAATGTTTTGCTTGGGCGAATTTAGAAGTTTAAATTATTGGAATATTGATAATTAGTGCCATCATTTACAGATACTGCTATCTTAGTTTGAAAACATTATAAGGGATTAAGTATGCACTGTTGCTCACACACTATTGTGAATTTTTTCTCAAACGTATTGGTCATTATATCAGTAATTACTTGGAGAGGAATCATACGTTCATACAATCATACTTAATACCCTTAGGGGTCGTTTGGCAACATCAAAGTTTAGTGGGATCAAGGGTTAAAGTTAGCATTTTAGGATTAGTGTTCGAGATTAAAGTTAATAAAAGTTAGTACTAACTTAAAGTTAGTAATTGTTGTTTGGCATGATAAGTTAAAGTTAGTTATCAAAGTGAATCAAGCTTTTAAATTTCGGTTTTTTCGGTATGACGGTGCAGGTTCCCATGTTATTTCGGTGTTATTTCGATGTTATAACGGCGATATAACGGTGTAGTATTTTTTCAAAGTTTGACACACGTCAATTCTATAACTATCAATTTATATGTTTATACATCTCCAATACTCCATACAAATAGCATACGGTCATACCAAATTCAATATACTGCAGTGTACCAATATTGAGTAGCAGTAGCAGCTTGTACCAATTTAACAATAGTTCAATATTGAATACACAATTTAACAATAGTGGCGATAACAGCTTGTTATTTCGCCGAAATAACTGAAATAACGCGTTATATCACCGAAATAACTGAAATAACGCGTTACGTTATTTTCTCAATTAAGACTGTAACGTTCATGCGGTTTGACACAGAATACCGCTATTTCTGTTATTTCGCCGTTATTTCGCAGAAATTTAGAAGCTTGAAGTGAATACATTCAATTATAACATTCATTTTAATCTAGACATTTTAGAATTCAAAAATTTTAAATCTTGATATTTTCAAAATTTGAAATTTTAAAAATTTTTAAAAGGTGAAAATTAAAATTTAAAATTTGAAATTTGAAAAATTAGAAATGAAATTTGAAATTTGAATTTTAAATTTCGAATTTTGAAATTTAAAATTTGAAATTTTGAAATTCGAAATTTCGAATTTTGAAATTTGAAATTTGAAATTTTGGAATTTTAAAGTTTCTTCTCAAGGTGTTTCTCTTCATATACGATATAATTTTTTTTTTTTTGGTGTTTGTAAAAAGCTCAAATATGAAATGGCCAAGTTAGGGAGGTAGTGCTAATCCCGTTGACCCCAAAGTTGTTTGGCAATGCAAGACATATAGATTAGCTCGTTGACCCAAAAGTCAAGTTAAACTTGACACTATCAAACGAGCCCTTAATGGGCTGCGTTTACAACTTTTTGGGATTCCATATCAACAAATTGGGCCTGCGAGACAAATGCTAATTCACTGCTAGAAACAGGATATTCATTAATATTTTGTCATTTCATACTTGTCTTGATTATCATCTGATTTTCTTGTAATGGGAAGCCTCAACTACTTTTTTCTTTGTTCTTATTTTGTTCAAAACTGAGAGCCTAACCGATTCTGTATGAATTGCTTCTGACAACAATGAACTATCAGTCCAAAAAGAGGTCCATAAATCACCAATAAAAATTTTGATACAATAATACGCTAAATTTTATACAGATTGCTCATGTGGTACTTGCGCAACCACTGGTATATAGTTATCAACATAAGATCTTCCAATACCCTGTCCCTTTCAGAGCAACGCAATACAAGATCATCAGGGGTTGGACTACGACTCAGGGATTGCCTTGGTGATTAATTAACTGACGACTCTCTGTTTTCCTGCCTAATGGAGTTCTGTGTTCCTCTCCTGTGCTTCCCAGTTGTTCAATTCTTCCTATCATGCTTCCAATCCTGAATTCCTGATCTTCTGATTTGTTGTTTAGGGGTTCATTTTTCCTAAACATTGTTTCGTGTTGCTGTTGGTCTGTTGAGCATGCCTTTGTGTTATTATGTTGGCTCTGTGCAGTTGTTCTGTTTGCTGTATTTTTAAAGTTACTATAACTAAGGTTGAATCGTTGGACTCAGATTTCATTCATGATATAGTAATTTGTTATTGAAGTTACGGATTTGGATAGTGGCGGGAAGGATTTTGCCTGGTTATCTTAGCAGAAGGTTTCCGTAAACTTACATAATGTGCCAGAGACCAGAGTTGCAAGTTGCCAAGTTGCAACAGATCTCTTAAAATCTGTGCTTGGCCCAGTACACTAATACGAGCAAGTCCTGGCCCAAACCAATATTATTCAAATTGTGTTACCAATCAGTTTGAAAATTTTAGATACTCTCTCCAAACTTGAAAATCGTGTTTTGTTTAAATTGTGTTACCATTTTGACACTTGGCGTTGTAAACACTGACACGTCAAAAGCATGATATTGATGACCCTTGCGTTATTTTCATAAGGAATGCATTGTTCATTTCAAGTTTTAAAAAACTAGATAGCATTCATAATAACGGAGAAAAATTAGCGCTTTCGTATGTAATATTGGAGAAAACCAAAAAATGACTTTTATTAATATAATCAAAAGAAAAAATTAATTAATGTCACTACAAAATATTTTATTGTAAAAATGTCATCACAAAAAGACTAATTTGAAATATGTGATTACAAAACAACACAAATTTAACATGTCATTATTTTATAATAAAAACATATTAAATTTTATATATGCCATTAAATTTCTATTATAATATTTTGAGATATCTAAAATGTCCCAAACATTTTTTTCCAAATCCTAATTTTTCTCTCAAGATTTGAAGCAAATCTGACATCTTGTTGCACCGACTCCCTACGCTACTCCGCACCACCATATACCGTTTGAATCTATCATTAAATGTGTGCCACTTTCTGACAAACTACCAGATTTGACATTGATGCTTTAATACCAAATTTGAGAAATTTTCTTAACAATTATAATTTCCCTTATTTTTCTTTAGTTTTCTTTTTGTCGTGGTAGTACACGAGTACATTAGAAAAAGTTATGATGTATTAATTATTTTATTAAGTTATTTGTAATTCGTTTAGATGTCTAAGGCTTGTAATAGTTGAAAAAGGACGCTCCTAGCATTTCATATGTCATACTGGAGTCCAAAAATATGATGTAGCGCAACAAATACAAATCATTGAAAATCATCCAACGATCTTTTAGCAAATTTGAGTTTATCAATTGGAGGTGTCACATAAAAACTATTCAAATCCATAAGATTGGATTTGTTGCGCTTTGCTACACCATCAAATTTGATTCTATCAAACTAGGTCAATAGTTTTTTTGTTAAACTGGATCAAGTCCAAAACTCGTTTCTTCATATCAAATTTAGTTAAGATGTGATAATTTATCTTAATAAGAATGAGAAAGATAGACAAGTTACTAAGTTAATCATCGCAAAATTATGTAATTAGAGGCTTAGCAATATTATTTAAAACTTTCGCTTTAACCTATAATTTTCCCCAAAATCTTTATTGGTTTTTGCGTCAAATTGTTATTCCGCGCATGGTTGTGATCATTAAACAATTTTCTACTAATTGCTACGCATAAAATTGTGGAATTACACCTTCATACTTTTCTAGTCGTGTTGGACTATTATTTTAAAAATAAAATAAAATAAACCTCCAAATTTTCGTTTCTCCGTTTTCGTGCTCACACTCAAGTTTACTGATTTAGACTGCAAAATTTCTTCTTTTAATTCTATGACTTAGATATTATCTGTTATCAAAATAAAATATTAATTTTTTTTTGAAGAAAGAAGGAGGTTTTTGCCATCCAACTTTTTTTTTTAAATTAAAGGTGCATGCGAGGCTTGAACCCTGACCTCATGGAGGCCAATCTAGTGCTCTTACCACTGAGCTACTAGACCACATGCAAAATAAAATATTAATTAAAACACGACTGTGTAATTGTTACTCGTCATGATTTATTGAAAAATGTATGGATTATTTAGTTGCTCCCCTCTAAGAAGCAGTAACATTTACAAACAAACTTGGTCTTAAGGCTTCTATCATGAAGTGATTGCTTATAGAGACGGGGAACCAGAAAATAGAGTTGTGAATTATTGGTGGTCCCTCCCTCATGTTGCTAACTACCAGTAGTACATTATAGAGTTGATTGTCCATGCTATCGTCTGGGGAGAGGTACAAGAGAGATTTAAAAGAAAGCACAAGAGGCCGAAGGCACGTGAGAACTGAGAAGCTAAAGAAGCACGCAATAATTGTTGATGAACGCCTGGAATGTCCCCTGATTTTCTTGCGACGAATGTCTAATTTTCTCTGCGTTGAAACCACATAATTACCTATAGAAGATGACAAAATACTTTGTTTACTTTTTTTTTTTCTGATTAAAAGCCCGTGGGCAAATACTTTGTTTACTGAACTGAAACTGAATACTGCTAGCAATTCTGTAAAAGAAAAGAATAAATTGTCCATAATGTGTGTATAATTTCATGCAATCATTCTATAACTTATTTAGGAAAGTAATCAACTGATATATAAATAGTAATATTTTTTTTGCTGAGATAATAATTTAAATTTTAAATTTAGTCCACTAATTTTTATATATTTATATCGCAAAGATATGTCAGGCAAATAGAAAAGGCAAAAGCAACAGGTGTAGAAGTTCCAACTGAGATTAATGCGATAATCTCTTAGCCCCAACTAAAATCCATCTCTCTTGTTTGTTTCTTCAGTTTACCTTTTTCCTTTCTGGTGTCTCTCTTGTTTTTTTCTTCAGTTTACCTTTTTTCTTTGTTCTTTCTTTTTTTTTTTAAAGCTTTTTGGTAGAACAGTAATCCTTATCAACTTATCAGTATTCATTAACCAGCCATCGAAATGCAAAGGCTTATTAGGTGCGTTTGGATCATCTAAAAATAAAATTAAGATTAGTTATTCGGAGTTAAAAGTATTATTCCTAAATGATTGAGAATAAGTGTTTTTTGGTATCTAGAGTGTTATTTTTAAGTGGTCCAACATCCAAATTAAATTTTTATTTCTAGAGTATTTAGATCATCTTTTTAATCCGGATTAAAAAGTAATTTCAACCATTTCTTAACTCACATTAAGAATCTGATCCAAACACTTTAAAAATAAAAATTTAATCTACATGTTGGACCACTTAAAAATAACACTCTAGATCTAAAAAAAAACTTATTCTCAATCGTTTAAGAATAATATTTTTTACTCTGATTAACTATCCTAATTTTATTCTTAGATGATCCAAACGCACAACGAATTATGAGGTCGGTTGGGTAATCTCGGTGTACAACACAACTTTGATAATGGATGCACAATCCAACAAGTTCCACCTCCACCGTAGAAGCAACAAAATTGTGCTCAAGTACAATCAAGAATTCATAACGAGCTGCCTCTGAGATATCCCCTTCTATTGAAAAAATAAAAATTTGTGCCAACCTTCACTATATATCGAAATAAAAAAATAATGTACAGAGGGAACATAATTCATGACATAATGCCCCCTCCAAAAGCAGAAAGAAAAGATACAGTTGTACCAGGATTCTCTGATTAGTTCCCTGTGAAGTATACCTAGACATATTCTATATAGCAGGTTCGCCAACCCGCTACATAATTAAGTACATAGAATCATAAAGAGAGCCGTAAAAAGAAATATGCTACCAAGTGCCCCACACTTTGAAAGGTGGCGAATCATTTCATCTCTCTCCAACATTTGTCAGTACTATCTCTGATCGAGACACCGAAACAAAGAGAAATAAACACAACACAACAGAGAGAGAGAGACTGAAAGAGAGATTTAGAAATAGAATTGAGATTGATCGCTGGTCTCTTTCGCCACCCCTCTTTATACGATGGAGAATTAGAATCAGCACAGTTCTCTTCTCTCTCTCTGTTTCCCACTCTTCGATTCTCTCTTCCTTCTCTTTCTCTATTCCTCTTTTGTGGCCATCTTTAATTTGACGCTTCTTAATTGAAAAGGAAGGAAGACAAAGTGAAAAAGGTAACTTCTTTTCTTCGTTATCTCTCTCCTTTTTTTGTTATCACACACCACCGCTGTTGGTGCTTATTTCTCGTATACAATTCCACTTAATCAGCACATGCGATTTATGATATTCTCAATTTAGTGAGGTACAGTGCTTCATCTTAGTGAGGTAACTAAAAAGCCCTTCCTCTTCCTCTTTCCTTTTAGTAATTTCTTCTTGTTTAGACTTTTGATATTTGGGTTTTACCGAGTTTTAATTGGTTTAGAGAAATCAAGAGAGATTACTCAAGTGTTTATTGCTTATGCGGCTTTGCCCTTTCCGTTTAGTAGAGTGTCACTGAATGGGGTCTGATTAAATTGTTGCTTCTATTTTTGGTTTCCGAATTTACTGGGTCATGCGGTAGCAAAACCAAATGTCTGTCCCCTTTTCCAAACTATTCTTTTTTGTTTTTCGCTAGACTAGTAAAGCCGTAGAGGCTACCTGAAACTATTTTCGATTTCCCAAATTGGACTATCTTGTTTTTTATTTTCTATCAATTTAATTCAGATTGTGTATCCATCATCCAACAGACAGTAGCAAATGAATATCATTTTTTTTTGTGATAAACGAATATTGCCTATTATGGCAAATTTGAATTGGTTTCCAGATAAAACCAAGCGTAAGACAACAATTACTATTCAAGTGAAATTATTAGAAAAGGTTAACAAAACTAAAATTAGAAAGTGAAACAGGTAAATTGTGAAGATGCGATAATAAACGTACCATACTGTACTCTATTGTATGGTTCTTTGATTCTTTCTGATAAATTAGTCCATAGGAGTATTACATAACCCAATAATAAAAAACATCATATGGTCATAAGTGCCATCCCCTCCCCCCTTCCCATAGTGTTCTAAATTTGCCTAGTAGTATGGATCTGTCAGCGATGACTCGTTCCTATAGAGGACCCGCAAATTATTATTAAGTAATTTCTTGCCTATCTATTAATCTTTATCGATGTCAGTTATTAATTTACTTTAATTTGCGTAAGACCTGATCATCTCACTTGCATTTAAACTTTTATTTATATATTCTAATTGCAGCGTTGTCTGTGTATCTGAACATTCTCGAAGCCCCTCATCTATGCACAATTAACAGAGGTGAAAATAAGTAAAACATGGTCTCAAGATCCTATTCAAACTTACTAGACCTAATCTCCTGCGACTCACCTAAAATTGGTGACAGTACTGGTGTGGGCAATGTCAGCAAGCGCTTAACCCGAGTCATGACAGCAGCTGGTATAATATCTGAGTTAGAAGAAGAATATTCTACCAGCAGTGCAGCTTCTGATGCACCTTCAGTCCAAAGAGAAAAGCTTATCATAGTAAGCAACCAACTTCCAGTACGGGCCCATCGTCGTACCGATGGTACAGGGTGGTACTTCACCTGGGATGAAGATTCTCTCCTTTTACAACTAAAAGATGGCTTAGATGACAATTTAGATGTCACTTACGTTGGCTGCTTAAGAGAAGAAATTGACATGCGAGAACAGGATGAAGTGGCACAGATACTACTCGACACCTTTAATTGCATACCAGCTTTTCTACCGGCTGACCTCCTCTCCAAATTTTATCATGGTTTTTGCAAACAATATTTATGGCCACTGTTTCATTACATGCTACCTCTCTCTCCTGACTTAGGTGGTCGATTTGACCAGTCTCTTTGGCGGGCCTATGTGTCGGTGAACAAGATATTTGCTGATAAGGTCATGGAGGTGCTAAATCCCGAGGAGGATTTTGTCTGGGTACATGATTACCATTTAATGGTATTGCCAACCTTCTTAAGGAAAAGGTTCAACCGGCTCAAATTAGGGTTCTTCTTACACAGTCCTTTTCCTTCATCAGAGATTTACCGCACGCTTCCCATTAGAGATGAAATTTTGCGTGCTTTACTCAATGCAGACCTTATTGGGTTCCACACTTTCGATTATGCCCGGCATTTTCTGTCCTGTTGCAGCCGCTTACTTGGTGTGACATACCAGTCAAAAAGGGGTTATATTGGTGTCGAGTACTATGGCCGTACTGTTAGCATTAAGATTTTACCAGTTGGGATTCATATGGAGCAGTTGAAACAGGTAATGGATAATGAGGAAACTGGGTTGCAGGCTGCTAAGCTTTGTGAAAGCTTTAAAAACCTTGTTGTTTTGCTGGGTGTTGATGATATGGATATCTTTAAAGGGATTAGTTTGAAGCTTTTAGCAATGGAGCAATTGCTGGAGCAGCATGCCAACTGGAGAGGAAAGGTGGTGCTGGTCCAGATTGCCAACCCAGCAAGAGGCCGTGGCCGAGATGTGCAAGAGGTACAAGCAGAAACTCATTCTATTGTGGAAAGGATAAATAAGAAGTTTGGGTTGCCAGGATATGATCCGGTTCTCCTCATTGACAAACCACTTCAGTTTTATGAGAGAGTAGCTTATTATGTGATAGCTGACTGTTGTTTGGTAACAGCGGTACGAGATGGTATGAATTTGATACCTTACGAGTACACAATATCCCGGTATGGTAATTGCAGGCTGGATCAGGTGTTGGGTCTAGACCCATTAAGCCCTAAGAAGAGTGTGTTGGTGGTGTCAGAGTTCATTGGGTGCTCACCTTCTCTAAGTGGTGCAATTCGGGTGAACCCTTGGAATGTTGAATCCGTTTCAGAGGCAATGTATTCTGCACTTTGTATGGGCGATATGGAAAGACAACTCAGGCACGAAAAGAATTATCGGTATGTGAGCACTCATGATGTGAGTTATTGGGCCAACAGCTTTGTACAAGATTTGGAGAGGGCGTGTAAGGACCATGGCAAGAGAAGGTGCTGGAGCGTCGGGTTTGGTTTGACTTATCGGATTGTAGCTCTTGACCCAAACTTCAGAAAGCTCTCGGTGGAGCACATTGTGTCAGCTTATAGAAGGTCAAGAAATCGTGCTATTTTATTAGATTATGACGGGGCACTGATGCCCCAGTTTTCTGTCAACAAGGGGCCTACGGAGGAGGTTTTAAAGGTAATTACTAGCTTGTGTCGAGACCCGCACAATACTGTGTACATTGTCAGTGGGCTAGATAAGGAAACAATGAGCCGCTGGTTCTCCTTTTCTGAGCGCCTTGTTATAGCAGCAGAGCATGGCTATTTGATAAGGTATTTTCTTTTATACTAGAGTATGAATTGTCATAGCACTTCGCCTACTGATTCATAGTTGGAAGAATTAGCTTGACCTGTAGCATTGGTGCACTGGTACCAGTAGAAGGGGTACCAGCGCAGTTGTCTAGGATTAGTTGTTTTGATACTTGTAAACTTTGCTTCTGATTAATGGAATTGGTAGGACTTATCTGTTCCTACTTGTTTCAAAAAAAAAAAATTAATGACTTGGTGTTTTAACAAAATGTTTTCAGCAAAATAAAATGGGCATCCAAAAAATTCAAGTAATCTGCAATCAAAAAAAGAAAGACAAAAAGGGGATTTTGCATGCATTAGCTGTTAGATGTATCTTGTACAATCACCCATGGAACATGAGCCTTCATGTAGGAGTTTAATGGAATCACCAACTCATACAGACAAGGGGCAGGGATTATTCCTTGGATTTCTGCTTGGAACATACCAATACATGGCTTGACAACAAATTTATTGTATTAAATAAGCATGTATCAATCAGAAATCATAGTAGTACATCAATTGTAACTAAACCATTAATCATCAATCTAGAATGTCCAAGGTGACAACTTTTGGGAGCTTGTAAATAATTTTTCAGGAAAAATAATGAATCGGAATGGGAAACAACTGTACCAGTTATTGGTTTTGAGTGGAAACAGATAGCTGAGCCAATCATGAAACTGTACACCGAGACAACTGATGGAGCAGCCATAGAAGCCACAGAGAGTGCACTTGTGTGGCAGTACCAGTATGCAGATCCAGATTTTGGCTCATGTCAGGCCAAGGAGCTTTTGTCTCATTTAGAGAGTGTTCTCTCCAATGAGCCTGTTACTGTTAAAACTGGTCCCCGCATTGTCGAGGTCAAGCCTCAGGTCAGTTTTCTCTTCCTTGCTGTTAGGTACATGCAGGCACAGAGATGCCAGTTATAATACCTTCGGTTACCAAATTTATGACTCTGGTAGCCATGCTGGTATGTGAGCTACACAAGTTCAGGAACCACCGAACCAGTACACATTCTATGGTATTGAGATTTCTTACTACAATGCTGCACTGGTTCTCATGCCATCACAAATTCTCATACCGCTAGGATTTGGTATTGTACGAACAAGAATTAGTGTTCAATAGCACCATCTTCCATTTTAGTGATTGATTAAATTATAGAATATTGAATCCTTTAACTCGAGGAATCATCATAGTCCATTGTTTTCCCCGACTTCAACAAATGAGGCAAAATAATTCCCAACTTGCAACTCATATGAACTGTGCCCTTGCAAAATGAATGAGTAGATTATTTTATAGGAGCTCTTTAAGATACCATCTATAATCCTGTCAAGACTATGAAAAACCTCGGTGCAAATTGCAAACAAACCATGCCTAAAAAGCAGCTGAAAGATGGAAAATAGAGATGTAGGTGTTTGCTTAGATGCCTTCATCGGTAAATGAGACATTTATTATGTTTTGTAGAGGCACGTGCTAATATAGCTTCTAGAAAAAATATATATTTCTCACAAAACTAAATAGACATCTTAACTTATTTCAGGGCGTAACAAAAGGTCTGGTGGCAGAGCGGCTTCTATCAGAATTAAAAGAGAAAAGTGTCAGAGCTGACTTTGTTCTTTGTATTGGTGATGACAGATCTGATGAGGACATGTTTGAGGTCATAAACCAGGCTGCAGCAGCGGGGCCCTTTCTGTCTCCGGTGGCAGAGGTATTCGCCTGTACCATGGGTCAGAAACCCAGCAAGGCCAAGTACTACTTGGAGGACTCGTCAGAGATTCTTCGCATGCTTCAGGGAATTGCTAATTTCTCAGATTCTTCCTCAAGCACCCCTTTATTGGCTTGAAATTTGACAACCTTTTGTGGCAAAATGTGCAGGGACTAGCTGAATCGAATTTATGTTGCTTGTACAGTGGTAGCATGAAATTTGGTCGAGTTTATGTGAATTTGGAGAATATTTTATGTTGGTTCCTAATAAAACTAGTGAGATTTAGTGCTTTGTGTCATTGCTTGAGTATAATTACAACATTTTAATCGAATTTTCATAGGTGCCGTTCAAACCAACAGAAGAATCAAGCATGTATTCTGCGTTTTATCCATCCGGTTAGAATCATGCTTGTTACACAAAAGCGGGAAAATCTGTCAAATATCTAAATTAGTATCAAATAACAAGATTATTGTTCCGAAGTATAATTAGATTTATGTAGCTTTTGGAAAGGTACTGTTCTTTTTTTTGTTTGCAGAAATAGTCTTCCAAACGACCATACGAGTATTTCTAATAAAACCTTTTTCTTTAAAAAAAAGAGTATTTCTAATACAATTGTACAATGCACAATGAAAATTAACAACGCCATAATATTAAAATTAATATAATTACATCACAACATTAAATAAATCAATATTACCAAACCATTTGCGAATAAAAGTAAGTCTAGACGTTATAATAGCAGTAACTAGGATCGCAACGACAATACTAAATTAAGATACTACATCAAACTAATTTTAAATTTTTAACACATAAAATATCGGGTGGTTCGGCCTAATTGAATCCGGTAAGGCGCGTAGCGAACAGAAACCTTCTAGATTAGGAATTAGGATAATAGAAGATTATTGGAGTCTGACTGATATCAGCTGAAAATTTTAGCATCTCAGTTGACGTACGTAAACAAATTATATTCCAACGTATGTACGCTTTTTACTTTTTAAAAGAGCATGCATGTTATCATGCAGATTGTCTGATGGTGTACGGACGTGGACGAATTAATTAATTTAAATTCTACCTACTTTAATTAAGTACCTAGGAACGCTAAATTATTTCTTTTTTCTGCGTTTAATTTTTTTCCATAACAAAGTCCGGACAAGATTACTTTCAGAAGAACATATATCAAACAGTGCCAGTGTTGACATCAAACTTCACTGAAACCACTGAACAATGCTCGAGTCAAATGTAATTCGAAGCCTAACTATTAAAACTTCTAACAGCCATTCCGAACAATCGATCGATGACGGACTAGAAATTTTTCAATGGATGTCATTAAAATTAAATAATTAATTTAAAAGACAGTAATAGAAATGTTACGTAAAAATGTGAATTTTTAACTATGGAATTCAATAATCAAATTATATTTATTATTTTATGGGGTTTAAATGCCTTATTTCTTATGGAAATGGTCCATTTACCACAAAAAATATATTAAAAAAGTTTTGGATTGAAAAAAACTAGGGGTGACAATACATCCCTATTGGTGCACTTAAATCTGTCACGCGAACAGTTCAATGTGATCTTCTTATTAAAATTTTCTTAAAGACCAAAATTTTATATATCTTTCAAAATTTTTTCTATTTTTTAAACTGGAGGTTTTAGAAGTAATTGGATTGATAATTTTCTAAAATTTAAAAAATAGTAAAAAAATTTGAAAAATTTTTTAAAAAATAATCTTTAAAATGATGAACAAATTGAGCAGTTTGAGTTAGCAGTTGTAAACTTGTAATCTCAAAAATTGAGATGTGGTCGTGTTTGACGGCTAAAGTAAATATATTTGATTCTAGCATTACTCAAAATCAATAAGCAATATGGGGCTTTTCTGATCCGACTCGTACTCATACGATCGAAATTTTCAACTATGATAAGTTGATCACTGTTTCTCAAAAAAAAAAAACACACTATGGTCACTTGTGTGCGCGCTTCTAGACTAAATGAGATAATGTAATTCTTTGTGTCATATTAGTATTATCCATGTTCTATATCATGATTAGATTAACCGTATATCATGCTTCTCCCTCATAATTTTAAGAAGATGTATTTTTATATGCAGTGCGACATAATTACTAAATTAATGCAACTTTATAGTGTTCTTTTACACGAATAATTGTAGTATTAATTACGCTGTTTACAAGTATATATTTCTTTAGCATTTTCAAGAAATATTTATTTTACGTTCAAAATTTATTGAAACCAAAACTTTTCCATAAAGTATCTAATTCAAAGTTTTAATTTTCTTTCCAAGAATTATTTTTCCAAAGTATGGGAAAATCTTTACTACTGACATTCTGTTGATAAATATAAAATATTAAGTTTTAATTTTCCGAAAAGTAATAGTTTCATTTCTTAATTCATAAATAAATTTGGACAGTCTTCCATAGCTGCTACAAAAATTTGGATAGAACGAATATCCTTGGAACTGCGTACAAACTCATCTCCAGTTGAGAGAACAAGAAGTGTTGGTCGATGCAGCCACGTCACACTCCTTAGCAACCAAAGTCCATCTAATACGTCAAAACTTACAGTATCCGTCCATTTCTTCCTTCACCGGAGAGATATTAAAGCCAATAGATAAAGCGAAAATTCGATGAACAAAAGAAAACAAATGATGGCAAAGCCGCAAAACAAATCCCTAGTACATGTACGACAGTATATCGTCGTTGTGTCTTCTCCTCCAAACCCAAACCCAAACCCAATGCTCCCATCCCCATCCCTCAACTGATCGAATCAAACAAATTAACCTCACTCCCAAATCAAAACCCTAATCCCTTTCTTCTCTCTCTCTTTCTCTCTTCCAATTCTCTGTTTCCTCCCATGGATTCCAACGCGTCATCTCCGACTCAGAGCTCCGTCTCGGGGGCGAACGGACTCACTCCGTCTCCGGCGGCGTTGGCCGCTGGTCCGCCGCCGTTTCTCAGCAAGACTTACGAGATGGTTGACGATCCATCGACGGATGCAGTTGTTTCTTGGGGAGCGGGTAACAACAGCTTTGTAGTGTGGAATACACCCGAGTTCGCAAGAGATCTTTTGCCTAAGTATTTCAAGCATAATAACTTCTCCTCCTTTGTTCGCCAGCTCAATACCTATGTAATGATTCTCTGTTTATGTATTATAGCGTTTTTTTAATTGATTTGGTTCTTTGTACCAAAATCTAGAGAAGGGGGTTAAGAGGTTAAAATTGTATGCCTCTTGATACATACAGTACAATATAATACTGGAATAGTATGGGTTGAACCTTATACCGCTTATGGCAGAGTGCTTTGTGTTGTACTAAGACTAGGGTTTTGGTTTTAGATACTGTATTGATTTCATGGTTTTTATGAGTGCTGCCTTAAATCTCTTATCTTATATTAGATTTGAGAAATTCAAATATCTATTCTCTAAATTTGTTATTATGTATGAATTCAGACTCAATTGATATTATGAGTTCATAAAAAGGCCTCTGGACTGTATCAGATGATGTTACTAAATTACGATCCCTTTTCCCTAACAGTTGATTAATGAGGAAGCCACTGAACTGATGTATAATTTATAAAATTGCACAATTGTTGGTAAACTGAAACTAGTTTGAATCTTAATAGAGGGAAAATTGCACGATGAACTCTACTGAGTTGAGACTGAATTCCACAAGCACAAGCCTGATAAAATTATCATCAAATACATTTTCATAAATTAAGTGTTTATATGCACCAGAAAATTTTGAACAGTACTTTACCTAATTGTATCAGTTTGATGTGCATTCTCTAACGAGAAAATTTCTTTGGTTATGTAGGGATTTAGAAAAATAGACCCTGATAGATGGGAATTTGCAAATGAGGGTTTTTTACGGGGCCAGAAGCACCTTTTAAAAACCATCACCAGGAGAAAAGCATCTCATACTTCGAACACTGGGCAAACAACTAATCATACACAACACCACCATCAAACCCCACCTCAAAACCCTAGCGTGGCCTCTTGTGTTGAGGTTGGCAAGTTTGGTCTAGAAGAGGAAATAGAACGACTGAAAAGGGACAAAAATGTCCTCATGCAAGAGCTGGTTCGCCTCAGACAGCAGCAGCAGTCAACTGATCACCAGCTTCAAACACTAGGGAAGCGACTTCAGGTACATACTTATTTGCCCATATGCCACCTGATCAGTACCATATATTTCGTTTAAAAAATTTTAGAAGTGCATTAAGCCTGTATAAGTTTTGTTAACCAGCAGTGAATAACTATCATGAATGATAGAACTTGATATAGAATCAATTTCCAAACAGTGTAGGTCTGAACAGTTCCTGTAACTAACAATTCATTCATGCTTCATTTTTTGTCATTGGATACAAAATGATTTGATTTTTAACAAAGTTTTGATCTCCCCTGAGCTTTAATATTAAGCCTTCATAATTATTGCATTAATCTTTGTTTCAAGTTTCACGAAAAAATGAGGAAATACCCAAAAGGGGAAAATAATCAAGAAATTGAATCTGCCTAACCGGTCAAGTTAAGTATATTCTAGTCCAAAGAGTTACCAGAGTTTAAAGGATTTGTATCTGGAACCTAGATTGTCAATCGTTACTCTTTAAAATGAACAATCCTTTGAAAAACTTGAAGGTCCTAACTTCACGGAACAAATCTGGACCATGGACTGTATTACATTCAATGAATTACAGGGAATTCATTCTACTCTTAGTTGTGCATCCCAGACAACCACAGCCTCCATCCTCCAACCTCTCGGACATTAAATCCTTTTTTAAGTCCAAACTCCATTCCTTACCTCTTGTTGTCTCTTTTATATTTTTACTCTTCTATAAGAAGGTTATTGGTAATATAATTTCTTTTTTATTATTGACAACTTAAACTTTGTTGCCATCTGTTTATATATTGTGTCCGCACACTGCTCTGCATGGGCTTTTAAGTATTTTATAATTGCATGATTGTTCGATCTGCTTACAATATTGCAAATTATTTTATATCAGTGCATAATTCTATGATTGTAAATTGATATACTACAATCAAGAAGTTAATTTCTATTTCTTCTTTGCCCTGATTTGTACATAGGGTATGGAGCAGCGCCAGCAGCAGATGATGTCGTTCTTAGCTAAGGCGATGCAGAGCCCAGGCTTCCTTGCACAATTTGTGCAACAAAATGATCCTAATCGTCGGATCACAGTTAGCAGTAAAAAGCGCCGCCTTCCAAAACAAGGTGATGCCAATGAAACTGCCTCCGGCAGCAGTGATGGCCAGATAATAAAATACCAGCCTTTGATCAACGAGGCTGCCAAGGCCATGCTTATGAAAATCATGAACATGGAAACAAGCCCGACAACCCGAGTCGGGAGCTTCACCAACAGCGCTGACAGTTCTGGGTTTCTCTTGGAGAACTCCAGTTTTGAGATGGCACCTAACCGTGTTTCAGGTGTGACACTGTCAGAGATGCCATGCATGACTGCAAGCTCAGCCTTCTCTGCCACGTGTCCTCCCACTGCGACTGGTGCTCCTGAGATCCAATCACCCGTTAAAAACCAAATGCCCAGTCCAAACCTTTCAAATTTACCAGAGTTCTCTGATTTGCAAGATATAGTTACTGAGGTTGGGATGGGCAACGGAGATGAATTTGTGTTACCAAGTCCAGAGGGCAATTTCTTGAACCCAATACCTGAGGAGTCAGATGATGCTCTCCAGATTGATACTGATGAGCTAATGTACACTGAAAATGGAGGGCTTCCTGGGATTATTGACCCATTCTGGGAGCAGTTTCTGGGATCAAGCCCAATTTCCGGTGAGAATGAAGAGGTTGATTCGACTAAAATGGAGGTGAACCAGATGGAAATGAGATTGTGGGATGACAATGACAGTAATGGTCAGAATTTGGAGAATTTGACCGAACAAATGGGACTTCTCTCTTCAGATCCGAAGGCCTGATTATATATATGCTAGTAATGCTATAATTTTGGGGTGTTTATTGTAACTCATGGTAATTTTACTACCTTGACTGTGTGCGTGTGGAATTCCGACTATGTAAACTTGGGTTTATGGCTTAGAGTTTCTATGTTATCTGCCTCCCTTTACAGTCGTCAAGTTAGAGGTGGCAATTTGGTTTCTCCAGAGGGGAAGGGGGGAGTTGTCGTAGCTTGGTTGGTGCATTTTGGGGTTTAGCTCACTTTGGGTTTAGGTTCAGTTGGCACTTTGGGTCTTCTCTAGGTGGTTCAGATTGTTACCATGGGGAAATTTGGGTTACAGTCATTTTAGTTTGGGTTACTTAACTTTGACGATGATTTCTGGAGAATTCAGAGTTCTAGGCTCCTCTGTGGCTCGGCTCAGGTTCAGTTTGTAGCGTTTCAATCTTGGGTAGGTTGTGGCTAGAGTTTGAATGAGGTTCAGGTGGGTAGTTTAGAATTTGGATCAAGTCAAAAATTGCCAGCTCTAATGTTATTACTGGTTTACTTTGTGCTGTCTTTTGATATGGGGAGGCACAGTAGATTAGACTGTATATAAATGTATTCTGCTGCACTAATGTTTTCCACAAGTACTTTCTGCAATGTTCAATACTTACAATTTTGTAAATTACCATGAGCAGTCAAAACTGGTTTTTGTTTTAAATTTTATTAACAAAGAGTATCACTTTTGTATGAATATTTTGAATATAATCAAGTGAAACAATGTTGTTAGTATGTTATTGTTATATTGCCTATCACGCTCCAACAAATATATTCCAAAGTTGGAAGGATCGAGAACTATATTCTTTTAGCATAACTTAGGTTAAATCCCCAGGTTATCTACTGGATCTCTAAGATTCATCAATCACGTGTGGTGCAGGACAAGTGGAGAAGAATGTACAAGTTTGACGTGCTTTTTTTCTGTTTTATCTTTATCTTTGAACACAATATTGGCTCCACGACTAAAAGAATTGCCACAATCTTTAATTTTAATATAATTTTTTTTTAAGATATCCTAGATAGTGACTATCCAGTGAAAATGTGAAATTAATATAAAAACTTAAAAAGCCTTTTGAGAAATCAGGTCCGGGAGTTGAAAATCAGCAAGTTGCAGTGTAGCTTTTTGTTGGCAAACTATGTGAATTTTGATTTGGAATCAGTAATCAGCAACATGTCCCACCGATCACTTAGTTGAATTTTCCGAGTATAATAACACTTGGAAGATAAAATTTGCAACCCGAATAACATTGTTTACCGTTTCAAACCAAACAAGGCAATATTTGTCTGGAGAGTGACTGTACTTCTGGACAATACATTATTTAGCCCTTCCAGAAACAAGCTTAAGTAAAATGAAGTAAAAAAACAAAAAAAAACAAAAACAAAAACAAAATGACTTGAAGAGATGCAACTAATTAATCCACTTCAACGACATATCGTAATTCCATTGATTGATCACCTGAAATTTTGAGCAAAACAAGGCAATTAAACTTATCTTCTTCGAAAATACCCAAATAAAACTACTTCAATTTAAAGTAGATTTAATAGTTCATTCAATACAAAAAAACAACTGTGGGGTAATGATCTTTCTGCCATTGCAATAACCACAGGTAAATTATGCTAAGTTCAATTGCCTCCTACAAGAATACTATACTTCTATGTACACATTCCAACAACAAGACAGAAAATTTGCCTGAGAACAAATTTTGACATTGAATGCATTTTGACATAGAACATGCGAGTTTCATAAATAAGAACTTAGTGCAGCACGCATGACAGTTACAAGTGCTAGCAACTGAAGCTAAAATTATATTGAAAGACAATTTGATTATAGCTGTGATTCCAAAATGCTACTGAGTTACTTTTTGTGCTAATTTATGCAAAGGTCAGGTAAATCCACATAAGCTCAAAATTGGTGTTTGCATGTGTATTATAATTATTATCTCAGCCATCAATCAAGACTACAAGCTATCTTGTTTAATGAACCTCACTAAACATTTAGTTTAGATTCAATTAGACCAATAATGACCTGTACCAGTACCAGAACGAGAAATTTAGAGAAATTGAAGAAACCATCTCACCTAAGAGGCACCAACAGAATCAGACCTACTCAGCATCCACCTCCTTCTTAGGACCTGCAATCAACCCAAACACAATTGAACCACTTCAGACTTTATATCAACACAACACTAACCCAGACCCTACAAATATATAGATAAATCAATGAGCAGACCAACCGTGAAGTTCCATGGGGCGACCGTCCTTGCCCCATCCGATCTCGCGTGTCGCATCCATGTACTGCTCGACGAGGTGGCGACACTTCTGGTAGTGGTTAACGCCCTCGACACGGTAGCACCAGCGGAGGCGATCGCGGAGGATCTTGGCGGTCTCGATCTTGATCCACTTCTCGCGCACGAGGTACTCGCGGTAGTCGAGCATCGCCACCGGATCGCCGTACGGGTTCGACAGGTCGATGTCCGGCGCCGCCTCATCGAACTCCACCTTCGCCTTTCGCCCCATTTTCGCTTCTCTTCTCTGTTTCTCTCTCTGTCTGTCCTAAGCTGGTTCGGTTCTATCGCTCTCTTTCGTTTCGTGCCAGGACTGACGGTGGAGCAGGAGAGTTGAGCTAACAAAACTAACTGGGCCTAGGTCACTAAGTGGGCCTATTTGCAGGGGAATTGATTTAAAGGTCTTTGCTTCCAAAGTAATATGGCCTTATTTACATATTGCTGTTGCTGACTGCTGAGGTGGAAATATGAAATTTTTTAACCTGAAAAGGATAAACTAAAATTTAACAGGAATTATAAGTGACATCGGCAAATATACCATCCCAGCAATCGCTGCTATGTGTTACAAATGTTCAGTTTAATAATAAGAAGTGTTCAGTTTAATAATAAGAAGTGTTCAGTTTAATGCGTCAGAATCGCGCTAGAGTCAGAGTCGCGCGTGGTCAAGAGGTGCGCTAGGAGGCATGGGTAGAATCGGAAAAAATTTAATTTGAACCGGATCGGTTCATTTCCAATTCTAATTTTTACATGTATTTTTTGTCCAGTTCGTGACCCCTTCGCTTGGTTGTTTTTCTTATAACAGTTGTATTTCTGTTGCAACTAACTGAACATTCATACTTATTAAACTGAACATTTGTACTTATTAACTGAACATTCAAACTTACTAAACTAAAAATTTATACTTAATAAAATAAACATGTTTGCTCATAACATTTATATTTTCTGTTGCAACTAACTGAACAGTTCTACTCAATTAACTGAACATTTGTATTGACCAAACTGAATTTTTGGCAAAAAAAAAAATCAAAATGAACATATTTGGTCTAGCGAACACTTATAAAATAATGAACAATTCTACTACAAGGTGAACATTTGTACATATTAAAGTGAACACTTATAATAACTAACTGAACAAAAAATACGCGCTGGATGAGTAGAGGGGTCAGAGCGCTAGTTGAGGCGCTGTACAGTGCGATGGCTCGGATGGCACGGAGTGCGATGGCACTAATCAATTTCCAAAATTTAATATGAAGGAAAACAATAAAATTTTTAGAGCAATTTTAGGGTAGAATTAATTTTTTCTACAAGCTGAAATTTTTTATTTTATAAACGGTTTGTTATTGATTATGGGTTTATGACTCAAATCAGATTAAATAAAATAACGAGTGCATAAGAAAACATAAAAAAATATTCAATTCTTTTAAACGTTTCTTTTCTAACTATAATTCAAAACCAAACTTTTCAAACAAAAACTATAAGAATTGATATTGATTGATTTTAAAACTAATATATTCACATGAAAATCATAAAGACACAATCAAGTAAAAATTAAATGATAAATTCTACAAATTAATGTGAGATTGATTTCTTTAGCTTTATTAGCTTATTAATATTTACATACCGAACGTTAAAATTATATACGTTTCAGTAATATCTACTAATATTGAAATCAATTAAAAATAGTTTACACTTTTCGTTCAAAATATAAAAATATAAACGAGGAGGAAATGTGATGCATCATACCCAAAAATGACCCTAAAAACATGATATTTTAGATCTACTTGCGAGTTGTGTGATACGGTGATACCGGCGAGTCTTTTATTCGGTCTCTCCACCACTTGGAGAAATTAGGAAAATTAGCGTTAGCCGTTAGTATAAAGTATAAACACAACTCCCTACGCGCAAAAGAGCAGTAATGAGTTCTCCGGCTAGATCGACGGTGTCGGCGACGAGCGTGGGCGCGACAGGCGGAAGCACTCCAGGACGAGTTGCCGCCGACGACTCCGTCACTTTCCACTACAACCTCGAAGTCGTCGCTGCTATAGATCGCAAAGAAGAAAACCTCGCTGGTTCGTCTTTTCTTTTTCTCATTCCCCTCTTAACACTTCAAGGAGACTAATTCCAAGAAACAGTTTGGTGAAAGAAGAGAGTGATTCACAGGATTAGAACTTGGTCTTAAACTAACGCCATGTTGGTTCTGTTGTAGCTTTGAGATCAGAAGTAATGGAAGAACTGGACAAAGTAGTCAAGTCCTTAGAAGATGACAGTTGGAAGTTTACACAGCCTCGATCTAAACCCAATTTGTTCTATCGATCTGGTATATATATTTCTATAATTATTATGATATTTCAGCACTTAACAAAGTATAGAAATTATGTGGTACCAGTACTGGTACAGATCACTGTTAGTGTATTGTTATTATAATTGATAATTTGATCGGCATTAGTTCTGTAAAAAATCGAATGCAGTACCTCATTAGTCCAGGTGTGATCAGTTGAAATATAACAGTAACATGTCAGTGAAAGGTTATTAGTCTTATAATAGGGATTTGATATGATTTGTTTGGATATCATTACCAGTACCAGGCCAGTTGGTACATATTAGTTGTGAGTTGGACTCTTTGTACTTGACTGCTTTCTTCCCTTTCTTGCTTTTTTATATGGACCAGTGGAATACTTGTGGAAAAGTAATATACTGACAATCATGACAAACTGACAAAAACAGTTATTCCTACTATTCCAAGATCGCTATTTTTTAGCTCTTAGGAAGAAAAATAAGAATGTAAACTAATCCTTTTCATGCATAACTATTTGTCCATAACTTTTTGTAGGCAGTAATTTCTTGAAAAACAAATGATGGGTCTCCCATAGCAGCAGCAAAAATACACATTTCTAATATTTAAGAATTCAGCAAAACTGCATTTGGGTGCCACATTCTGATTCTTCAGAGGGTTTAGCATGGATGGGAAGGAGTTAAATGAGACATTTTATGAGCCGCCATCAAGTGGCGTGAACCAACTTAAAGTACTTTCGGCCTTCTTGTAATCTGTGAGAATACATTACATGCACAAAACATTATTTGTTCTTGCAAAATATTCTTTTGTAATTGTAATCATCAACTGTCTTTTGAATCTCGTCTGTTTTGTTTGTTTGCATCTGCTATGGTTCCTTGCTTAATTCTGTCATGCTGAGTATCTTTTTTCCACGCGAAAAAGAAGAGAATTTTTGTTTGCTGAGAAATTTTTCCCCGTTCCATTTCTGTTCTTTTTTAATTTTTTGTTTCCCGTCTCACGGATAGTTCAACATATTTTGCAAATTTCATTTTTACGCCTGATATAGTGGCGCAAAAGTTAGAAGAAATAAATTATTTTGGAATATTTATATGTCAATTCGAAAAGAAAATAATGCAAGCAATGCAGAAGAAAAAACCTCATAGAAAATATTATATACGAGCAAGATAAATGATTAAAAGTCAGATAAAATCATAAACATTCATCTTTTGTTAGAGTTCAGTGATCAATATAAAACAATCAAATTCTGCAATATCCAAGATTACAAAAATATCAAAATATATACGCGCACACATATCTTTTTTTCCTAACGTTGATCGATATTGGGCAGCTATGTTGCCTAGATACGCGTGTGATACGTGCGCGATACGCACCGGATACGCCACGTGGTGAATTCTATTATTTTAGTGTGTTTGAAGATTTTTGAATATTAGAACTTCAAACTGCTATAATTTTTTATAGGAATGTCTGTTTTGGACCTATGACCACGATTCGGAAAGCTCGTTACGAGTGTTATAGGTTTTATAGGGGTTTACCTGTCAGGGTTAAACCCGTATCGATCATTTTTGGGGCCGTAAAACACTGTCTAAACCTCTGAAATCCCCTTTGAAAGAAATCGAATCTAAAAATTATATAAAAACTATCATAATTAGTTTTTACTCTGTACAAATTATTTAAAAAGGGTACAAATATATAAATTGCAAAATATATAAATTGTAACAATACATATATATTTAATAAAAAAATAATTACTTTTTTTTAAAAAAAATTGACGTACCCCTCACTTGCACCGTATCTGATACGAGACCCGCATCCGAACCTGCACCAGAGCAACATAGCCAAAAACGATTGAAATGCTCAAAAGATACTCAGAATTACATTATTTGCACTTTATATGAATAATTAACATGCATAATCCAATCTTTTTGAATAAATAACCAATGAATCATATTCTAGACAATTTAAAGAGTTTAAACGTAGATTATTGTGATGAAACTATTTAGAATGAATCCAGAAACGATTGAAATACTCAAATGATACTCAGAATTGCATCATCTGCACTTTATATGCGTAATTACCATGTATAATCTAATTTTTTTAAAAAAATAACATATCAATCACATTCCAGACATTACAAAGAGTTTATATATACATTATTGTGATGAAATAACTTAGAATGAATCCAGAAATGATTGAAATGATCAAATGATACGCAGAATTGCATTATTTGCACTTTACATGCGTAATTACCATGTATAATCGAATCTTTTTGAGTAAATAACATATGAATCATATTTTAGACGTATAAAGAGTTTAAATGTACATTATTGTGATGAAATGACTAAGAATGAATCCAGAAACGATTGAAATGCTCAAATGATACTCAGAATTTCATTATTTGCACTTTATATGCGTAATTACAATGTACAATCCAACTTTTTGAATAAATAACACATGAATAACATTATAGACAGTATAAAGAGTTTAAATGTAGATTATTGTGATGGAATAACTTAGAATGAATCCAAAAACGATTGAAATGCTTAAATGATTCTCAGAATTGCATTATCTGCACTTTATATGTGTAATTATCATGTATAATCCAATATTAATGATAAAATATCCTATGAATCATATTCTACACAGTATAAAGAGTTTAAATGTAGATTACTGTGATGAAAACACTTGGAATGAATCCAGAAAAAATTAAAATGCTCAAATGATACTCGGAATGGCAATATTTGACCTCTATATGTGTAATTACCAAGTATAATCCAATATTTTTGAATAAATAACATATGAGTCATATTATAGACAGTATGAAAAGTATAAATTTAGATTATTGTGAAGAAATGACTTGAAATGAATCCAGAAACGATTGAAATACTCAAACGATACTCAGAATTGCATTATCTGCACTTTATATGTGTAATTACCATGTATAATACAATTTTTTTTAATAAATAACATATGAATCATATTCTAGGCAGTAGAAAGAGTTTAAATGTAGACTATTTTGTTGAAATGACTTAGAATGAATAAAAAAACGATTGAAATACTCAAATGATACTAAAAATTGCATCATTAGCACTTTATATGAGTATTTACCATGTATAATACAATCTTTTCGAATAAATAATATATGAATCATATTCCAGAGAGTATAAAGAGTTTAAATGTAGATTATTGTGATGAAATGACTTAGAAGGAAACCATAAACGATTGAAATGCTCAAATCATATTCAAAATTGCATTTTCTGCAATTTATATGTGTATTTACCGCGTATAACAAAAAGTTTTTTGAATAAATAACATTTGAATCATATTCTAGGCAATATAAGTAGTTTAAATGTAGATTATTATGATGAAATGACTTAGAATGAATCCAGAAACCATTGAAATGCTCAAAAATCTTATATGCGTATCAGCATTTTATTATCAGCATTATCAGCATGAACTCAATATGATGAAATGACTTAGAATGAATCCAGAATGAACTCAGTATTGCATTATCAGCATTTTATATGCGTATTTACCATGTACAATAAAATCTTTTTGAATAAATAACATTTGAATCATAATCTAGACAAATTAAAAAGTTTAAATTAGATTGTTGTGATGAAATGACTTAGAATGAATTCATAAATGATTGAAATGCTCAAATAAAACTAAGAATTGCATTATCTGCATTTTATATCCGTAATTACCATGTATAATCCAAATTTTTTTGAATAAATAACATATGAATCATATTGTAGACAGTACAAAGTTAAATGTAGATTATTATGAATCAAATTATTATATTGAATGACTTAGAATGAATCCATAAATGATCGAAATGCTTAAATGATATTCAGGATTGAATTATCTGAACTTTATATACGTAATTATCATGTATAATGCAATCTTTTGGAATAAATAATATTTGAATCAAATTCTAGAAAATATAAAGAGTTGAAATGTAGATTATTATGTTGAAATGACTTAAAATGAATCCATAAGCGATTGAAATACTCAAATGATACTCAGAATTGCATTATCTCCACTTTGTATGTGTAATTTCCATGTATTATCCAATCTTTTCAAATAAATAACATATGAATCATATTCTGGACAGTATAAAAAGTTTAAATGTAGATTATTGTGATAAAATGACTTAGAATGAATCCATAAACGATTGAAATGCTCAAATGATACTCATTATTGCATTATCAGCATTTTATATGCGTATTTACCATGTATAATCAAATATTTTTTAATAAATAACATTTCAAACATAATCTTGACAGTATAAAGAGTTTAAATGTAGATTATTGTGATGAAATGACTTACAATGAATCCATAAACGATTGAAATGCTAAAATGATACTAAAAATTGCATTATCTGCAATTTATATGCGTAATTACCATGTATAATCCATTTTTTTTTAATAAATAACATTTGAATCATAGTCTAGACAATATAAAGAGTTTAAATGTAGAATATTGTGATTGAATGACTTAGAATGAATCCAGAAAATATTGAAATGCTCAAATGAAACTCAGTATTGCATTATCAGCAATTTACATGCGTATTTGTCATGTATAATCAAACCTTTTTGAATAAATAACATATAAATCATAATATAGACAGTATAAAGAGTTAATATGTATATTATTGTGATGAAATGACTTAGAATGAATACAGAAACAATTGGAATGCTCAAACGATACTCAGAATTGCATTATCAGCACTTTATATGTGTAATTATCACGAATAGTACAATATTTTTATTAAAATAACATATGAATCATATTTTAGGAAGTAGAAAGAGTTTAAAAATAGATTATTATGTTGAAATGACTTAGAATGAATCCAGAAACGATTGAAATACTCAAATGATACTTAGAATTGCATCATCTGCAATTTATATGCGTATTTACCACATATAATACGATCTTTTTAAATAAATAACATATGAATCATATTCCAGAGAGTATAAAGAGTTTAAAAGTAGATTATTGTGATGAAATGACTTAGAATGAAGCCATAAACGATTGAATTGTTTAAATCATACTCAGAATTGCATTATCTGCACTTTATATGCATATTTACCGTGTATAACCAAATTGTTTTGAATAAATAACATTTGAATCATATTCTAGACAATATAAAGAGTTTAAATGTAGATTATTGTGATGAAATGAGTTAGAATGAATCCAGAAATGATTGAAATGCTCAAACAATACTCAGTATTGCATTTTCTGCATTTTATATACTTATTTACCATGTATAATAAAATCTTTTCGAATAAATAACATTTAAATCATAATCTAGACAGTATAAAGAGTTTAAATGTACATTATTGTGATGAAATGACTTAGAATGAATCAATGAACGATTAAAATGGTCAAATGATACTAAGAATTGCATTATCAGTACTTTATATGAATAATTACCATGTATAACCTAAATTTTTTTTGAATAAATAACATATAAATCATATTCTAGACAGCATAAAGAGTTTAAATGTAGCTTATTGTGAAGAAATGATTTATAATGAATACTGAAACAATTGAAATGCTCAAATGATACTAAGAATTGCGTAATATTCATTTTATATGCATAATTGCCATGTATAATCAAATTCTTTTAATAAATAACATATGAATCATATTGTTGACAGTACAAAGAGTTTAAATGTTAATTTTAAGTTGAAATGACTTAGAATGAATCCAGAAAAGATTGAAAATTCTCAAATTATACACCGAATTGCATTATCTGCACTTTATATGCATAATTACCATGTATAATTAAATCTTTTTGAACAAATAACATGCTCAAATGATACTTGGATATGAATTATTTGCACCTTATATGCGATTTACCGTGTATAATGCAAATTTTTTTTTAATAAACTACATTTGATTCAAATTCTTGACAAATATAAAGAGTTTAAATGTATATTATTGTGATGAAATGACTTAGAATGAATCCAAAAACAATTGAAATTCTCAAATGATAATTTGTATTGCATTATCAGCACTTTATATGCGTATTTACCATGTATAATCAAATCTTTTTTTAATAAATAACATTTGAATCATAATCTAGTCACTATAAATAGTTTAAATGTAGTTTTTTCGATGAAATGACTTAGAATTAATCCAGAAATGAATGAAATGTTCAAATGATACTCAGAATTGCATTATCAGCACTATATATGCGTAATTACCAAGATAATACAATCTTTTTTTAATAAATAACATATGAATCATATTCTAGACAGTAGAAAGAGTTTAAATGTAGATTATTATATTCAAATAACATTTAATGAATCCAGAAATGATTGAAATGGTCAAATGATACTCATAATTGCATTATCTGCATTTTATATGCATAATTACCATTTATAATGCAATCTTTTTTAATAAATAACATACGAATCATATTCTAGACAGTATAAAGAGTTGAAATGTTGATTATTGTGATGAAATGATCCAGAAACGATTGAAATGCTCAAATGATACTCAGATTTAAATTATCTGCTAATGTGCATATTTACCATGGATAATACAATCTTTTTGAATAAAAAACATATGAAACATATTCCAGACAGTATAAAGAGTTTAAATGTAGGTTGTTGTGATGATATGACATAGAATGAATCCATAAATGATTGAAATGCTCAAATGATACTCAGAATAGCACTATTTATATTGTATATGTGTGTTTACCTTGTATAACCAAATATTTTTGAATAAATAAAATTTGAATCATATTCTATACAATAGGAAGAGTTTAAATGTAGATTATTGTGATGAAATGACTTAGATTGAATCCAGAAAAGATTGAAATGATCAAATGATTCTCAGTATAGCATTATCAGCAATTTATATGCGTAATTACCATGTATAATCCAATTTTTTTTTGAATAAATAACATTTGAATCATAGTCTAAACAATATGAAGAGTTTAAATGTTGAATATTGTGATTGAATGACTTAGAATGAATCCAGAAACGATTGAAATGCTCAAATGAAACTCAGTATTGCATTATCAGCAATTTATATGCGTATTTGTCATGTATAATCAAACATTTTTGAATAAATAGCATGTAAATCATAATCTAGACAGTATAAAGAGTTTATATGTATATTATTGTGATGTAATGATTTAGAATGAATTCAGAAACAATTGAAATCATCAAATGATACTCAGAATTGCATCATCAGCACTTTATATGTGTAATTACCACGAATAATACAAATTTTTTTAATAAATAACAAATGAATCATATTCCAGACAATACAAAGAGTTTAAATGTAGATTATTGTGACGAAATGACTTAGAATGAATCTAGAAACGATTGAAATCCTCAAGTGATACTCAGTAATGCATTATCTATATTTTATATGTGTATTTACCATGTATAACCAAATTTTTTTGAATAAATAACATAAAAAAATCATATTCTAGAATGTATAAAGAGTTTAAATGTAGCTTATTGTGATGTACCAAATTTTTTTGAATAAATAACATAAAAAAATCATATTCTAGAATGTATAAAGAGTTTAAATGTAGCTTATTGTGATGTAGCTTATTGTGATGTACCATGTATAACCAAATTTTTTTGAATAAATAACATAAAAAAATCATATTCTAGAATGTATAAAGAGTTTAAATGTAGCTTATTGTGATGACTTATAATGAATATTGAAGAGATTAAAATGCTCAAATGATACTAAGTATTGCGTTATCTTCATTTTATATGCGTCATTACCATGTATAATTCAATTTAAAAAAAAATAATACATAAATCATATTCTAGACAGTATAAAGAGTTTAAATGTAGCTTATTGTGAATTATAATGAATCCTGAAATGATTAAAATGCTCAAATGATAATAAGAATTGCATTATCTGCAATTTACATGCGTAATTACCATGTATAATCCAATTTTTTGAATAAAAAACAAATGAATCACAATACAGAGAGAAATGCTCAATTGACGAAATGACTTAGAATGGATCCATAAACGAATGAAATGCTCAATTGATACTCAGAATTGCATAATCTACATTTTATATGCATAATTACCATATATAAATAAATCTTGTATAAATAACATATAAATTTAATTCAGGACACTATAAAGAGTTTAAATGTGGATTATTGTGATGAGATTACTTAGAATGAATCCAAAAACAATTGAAATGCTCAAATGATACTGAGAATTGCATCATTTGCAATTTATATGCTTAATTTCCATGTATAATCAAATCTTTTTGAATAAACAACATATGAATCATATTCTAGACACTATAAAGAGTTTAAATGTAGATTAATATGTTAAAATGACTTAGAATGAATTCAGAAACGATTGAAATTCTCAAATGAGATTCAGGACTGAATTATCTGCACTTTATATGCGTAATTATCGTGGATAATGCAATCTTTTTGAATAAATAACATATGAATCATATTCTACACAGTACAAAGAGTTCAAATGTTGATTATTGTGATTAAATGACTTAGAATGAATCCATAAAAGATTGAAATGCTCAAATGATATTCAGGATTGAATTTTCTGCACTTTATATGTGTAATTATCATGTATAATGCAATCTTTTTGAATAAATAACATTTGAATCAAATACTAGACAATATAAAGAATTTAAATGTTGATTATTATGTTCAAATGACTTAGAATGAAATCAGAAACGATTGAAATGCTCAAATGAAACTCAGAATTGTATTATCTGCACTTTATATGCGTTTTTACCATGTATAATTTAATCTTTTTGAATAAATAACATATGAATATTATTCCAGACAGTATAAAGAGTTCAAATATAGATTACTGTGATGAAATAACTTAAAATGAATCAATAAACGATTGAAATGCTCAAATCATACTCAGAATTGCATTATCTATGTTTTATGTGTATTTACCAAGTATAACCAAATTTTTATGAAAAAATAATATTTAAATCATTTGTAGACAATAGAAAGATTTTAAATGTAGATTATTGTGATGAAATGACTTAGAATGAATCCATAAATGATTGAAATGCTTAAATGATACTAGGTATTGCATTATCTGCAATTTATATGTGTAATTACCATGTATAACCTAATTTTTTTTTAATAAATAACATTTGCATCATATTCTAGACAATATAAGGAGTTTCAATGTAGATTATTGCGATGAAATGACTTAGAATGAATCCAGAAACGAATGAAATACTCAAATGATACTCAGTATTGCATTATCAGCAGTTTATATACGTATTTACCTTGTATAATCAAATTTTTTTTTGAATAAATAACATTTCAATCATATTCTAGACAATATAATTAGGTTAAATGTAGATTGTTGCGAGGAAATGACTTAGAATTAATTCATAATTGATTAAAATGCTCAAATGATACTCAGTATTGCATTATCAGCATTTTATATGCGTAATTACCATGTGTAATCAAAACTTTTTGAATAAATAACATTTAAATCATAATCTAGACAGTATAAAGAGTTTAAATGTAGATTATTGCGATTAAATAATTTAGAATGAATTCAGAAACGATTGAAATGCTCAAATAATACTCAGAATTGTATTATCGGAACTTTATATGCGTATTTACCATGTATAATACAATTTTTTTTATTAAATAACAAATGAATCATATTCCAGACAGTATAAAAAGTTTAAATGTAGATTATTGTGATGAAATAACTTAGAATGAATCTAGAAACGATTGAAATCCTCAAGTGACACTCAGTATTTGCATTATCTGCACTTTATATGCGTAATTACCATGTATAATCCAAAATTTTTTGAATAAATAACATATAAATCATATTTTGAACTGTATAAAGAGTTTAAATTTAGCTTATTGTGACGAAATGACTTATAATGAATACAGAAGCGATTGAAATGCTCAAATGATACTAAGTATTGCATTATCTTCATTTTATATGCGTACTTACCTTGTATAATTCAATTTTTTTTAATAAATTACATATATATCATATTCTAGACAGTATAAAGAGTTTAAATGTAGCTTATTGTGAAGAAATGAATTATAATGATTCCTGAAATGATTAAAATGCTCAAATGATACTAAGAATTGCATTATCTGCAATTTATATGCGTAATTAACATCTATAATCCAAATTTTATTGAATAAATAACATATTAATCAAATTCAAGACAGTATAAAGTATTTAAATGTAGTATATTGTGACGAAATGACTTAGAATGAATCCTGAAACGATTGAAATGCTCAAATGATACTCAGAATTGCATTATCTGCACTTTATATGCTAATTACCATGTATAAATAAATCTTTTTGAATAATTAACATTTGAATTTAATTCCAGACAGTATAAAGAGTTTAAATGTGGATTATTGTGATGAGATTACATAGAATGAATCCAGAAATGATTGAAATGCTCAAATGATACTCAGAATTGCATCATTTGCAATTTATATGCTTAGTTACCATGTATAATCAAATCTTTTTGAATAAATAACATATGAATCATATTCTAGACCCTAGAAGGAGTTTAAATGTAGATTAATATGTTAAAATGACTTAGAATAAATTCAGAAATGATTGAAATGCTCAAATGAAATTCGGGACAGAATTATCTGCACTTTATATGCGTAATTATCATGGATAATGCAATCTTTTTTAATAAATAACATATGAATCATATTCTACACAGTATATAGAGTTTTAATATTGATTATTGTGATTAAATGACTTAGAATGAATCCATAATAGATTGAAATGCTCAAATGATATTCAGGATTGAACTTTCTGCACTTTATATGTGTAATTATTATGTATAATGCGATCTTTTTGAATAAATAACATTTGAATCAAATACTATACAATATAAAGAGTTTAAATGTAGATTATTATGTTCAAATGACTTAGAATGAAATCAGAAATGATTGAAATGCTCAAATTATACTCAGAATTGTATTATCTGCACTTTATAAACATATTTACCATATATAATTTAATCTTTTTGCATAATATCATATGAATCATATTCCAAACAGTATAAAGAGTTTAAATGTAGATTATTGTGATGAAATGACTTAGAATGAAACAATAAACGATTGAAATGCTCAAATCATGCTGAGAATTGCATTATCTATATTTTATATGTGTATTTTCCAAGTATAACCAAATTTTTATGAATAAATAATGTTTGAATCATACTCTGATAATGCAATCATTTTGAATAAATAACATATGAATCATATTATACACAGTATAAAGAGTTCAAATGTTTATTATAGTGCTTAAATGACTTAGAAATTAGAATGGATCCATAAAAGATTGAAATACTCAAATGATATTTAGGATGAATTTTCTGCTCTTTATATGTGTAATTATCATTTATAATGCAATCTGTTTGAATAAATAACATTTGAATCAAATACTATACAATATAAAGAATTCAAATGTAGATTATTATGTTCAAATGACTTAGAATGAAATCAGAAACGATTGAAATGCTCAAATGATACTCAGAATTGTATTATCTGCACTTTATATGCGTATTTATCATATATAATTTAATCTTTTTGAATAAATAACATATGAATCATATTCCAGACAGTATAAAGAGTTTAAATGTAGATTATTGTGATGAAATGACTTAGAATGAAACCATAAATGATTGAAATGCTCTAATGATACTTAGAATTGCGTTATCAATATTTTATATGTGTATTTAACATGTATAACCAATTTTTTTTCATAAATAATATATGAAACATATTCGAGATAATATACTCTGATAATGCAATCTTTTCGAATAAATAACATATGAATCATATTATACACAGTATAAAGAGTTCAAATGTTGATTGTTGTGATTAAATGACTTAGAATGAATCCATAAAAGATTGAAATACTCAAATGATATTTAGGATTGAATTTTCTGCTATTTATATGTGTAATTATCATTTATAATGCAATCTGTTTGAATAAATAACATTTGAATCAAATAGTAGACAATATAAAGATTTTAAATGTAGATTATTATTTTCAAATGACTTAGAATGAAATCAGAAACGATAGAAATGCTCAAATGATACTCAGAATTGTATTATCTGCACTTTATATGCGTATTTACCATGTATAATTTAATCTTTTTGAATAAATAACATCTGAATCATATTCCAGACAGTATAAAGAGTTTAAGTGTATATTATTGTGATGAAATGACTTAGAATGAATAAAAAACGATTGAAATGCTCAAATGATACTCAGAATTGCATTATATATTTTATATGTGTATTTACCATGTATAACCAATTTTTTTAAAATAAATAATATTTGAATCATATTCTAGGCAATATAAAGAATGTAAATGTAGATTATTGCGATGAAATGACTTAGAATGAATCCCTAAAAGATTGAATTGCTCAAATGATACTTAGAATTGCATTGTCTGTAATTTATATGAGTAGTTACCATGTATAATCGAATTTCTTTTTAATAAATAACATTTAAAGCATATTCTAGACAATATAAGGAGTTTCAATCTAGATTATTGTGATGAAATGACTTAGAATGAATCCAAAAATGATTGAAATGCTCAAATGACTCTCAGTATTGCAATATCATCAGTTTATATGCGTATTTACCATGTATAATCAAATTTTTTTTAATAAATAATATTTGAGTCATATTCTAGACAATATAAAGAGTTTAAATGTAGATTATTGTAATGAAAATACTTAGAATAAATCCATAAACGATTGAAATGCTCAAATGATACTTAGTATTACATTATCAGCATTTTATATGTGTATTTACCATGTATAATCAAATATTTTAGAATAAATAACATTTAAATAATAATCTAGATGGTATAAAGAGTTTAAATGTACATTATTATGATGAAATGACTTTGAGTAAATCCATAAACGATTGAAATGCTCAAATGATACTCGGTATTACATTATCAGCATTTTATATGCGTATTTACCATATATAATCAATTTTTTCAAAAAATAACATTTAAATCAAAATCTAGACAGTATTTAAATGTAGATTATTGTGACCAATGACTTAGAATGAATCTATAAACGATTGAAATGCTCAAATGATACTAAGAATTGCATTATCTGCAGTTTATATGAGTAATTGCCCTGTAGAATCTAATTTTTTTTGAATAAATAACATTTGAATCATATTTTAGACAATATAAAGAGTTTCAAAGTATATTATTGTGATGAAATGACTTAAATTGAATCAAGAAACGATTGAAATAATCAAATGATACTAATTATTGCATTATCAGCATTTTAAATGCCTATTTACCATTTGTAATCTAGAATTTTTGAATAAATAAAATTTAAATCATAATCTAGACTGTATAAAGAGTATAAATATAGATTATTGTGATAAAATGATTTAGAATGAATTCAGAAATGATTGAAATGCTCAAATGATACTCAGAATTCTATTATCTACACTTTATATGCATATTTACCATGTATGATATAATTTTTTTGAATAAATAACAAATGAATCATATTCCAGACAGTATAAAGAGTTTAAATATAGATTATTGTGTTGAAATGACTTAGAATAAATCTAGAAACGATTAAAATCCTCAAATGATACTCCGTGTTGCATTATCTGCACTTTATATGCGTAATTACCACGTATAATCCAATTTTTTTTTTAATAAATAGCATTTAAATCATATTCTAAACTGTATAAAGAGTTTAAATGTAGCATATTGTGACGAAATGACTTAGAATGAATTGTGAATGATTGAAATGCTCAATTGATACTCATAATTGTATTATCTGCATTTTATATGCATAATTATCATGTATAAACAAATCATTTTGAATTAATAACATATGAATTTAATTCCAGACAGCATAAAGAGTTTAAATGTGGATTATTGTGATGAGAAACGATTGAAATGCTCAAATGATACTCAGGATTGCCTCATTTGCAATTTATATGCTTAAATTCCATGTATAATCAAATATTTTGGAATAAATAACATCTGAATCATATTCTAGACACTAGAAATAGTTTAAATGTAGATTAATATGTTAAAATGACTTAGAATAAATTCAGAAACGATTGAAATGCTCAAATGAAATCAGGACTGAATTATCTGCACTTTATATGCGTAATTATCATGGATAATGCAATCATATTCTACACAGCATAAAGAGTTCAAATATTGATTATTGTGATTAAATGACTTAGAATGAATCCATAAAATGATATTCAGGATTGAATTTTCTGCACTTTATATGCGTAATTAACATGTATAATCCAAATTTTTTGAATAAATAACATATAAATCATATTCTAGACTGTATAAAGAGTTTAAATGTAGCTTATTGTGATGAAATGACTTAGAATGAATACTGAAGCTATAGAAATGCTCAAATGATACTAAGTATTACGTTATCTTAATTTTATATGCGTAATTACCTTGTATAATTCAAATGTTTTTGAATAAAATAACATATAAATCTTATTCTGGACAGTATAAGACTTTATATGTAGCTTATTATGAAGAAATGACTTATAATGAATCCTGAAACGATTAAAATGCTAAAATGATACTAAGAATTGCATTATCTGCAATTTATAAGCGTAATTACCTTGTATAATCCAAATTTTTTGAATAAATTACATATTAATCAAATTCTAGACAGTATAAAGTGTTTAAATGTAGCATATTGTTACGAAATGACTTAGAATGTATCCTGAAACGATTGAAATGCTCAAATGAAACTCAGAATTGCATTATCTGCACTTTATATGCGTATTACCATGTATAATACAATATTTTTGAATAAATAACAAATGAATCATATTACAGACAGTATAATGAGTTTAAATGTAGATTATTGTGAAGAAATGACATAAAATGGATCAATAAACAATTGAAATGCTCAATTGATACTCATAATTGCATCATCTGCATTTTTATATGCATAATTACCATGTATAAATAAATCTTTATGAATAAATAACATATGAATTTAATTCCAGACTGTATAAAGAGTTTAAATGTGGATTATTGTGACGAGATTACTTAAAATGAATCCAGAAACGATTGAAATGCTCAAATGATACTCAGAATTGCATCACTTGCAATTTATATATGCTTAATTACCATGTATAATCAAATATTTTTGAATAAATAACATATGAATTATATTCTAGACACTAGAAAGAGTTTAAATGTAGATTAATATGTTAAAATGACTTAGAATAAATTCAGAAACGATTGAAATGTTCAAATGAAATTCAGGACTGAATTATCTGCACTTTATATGCGTAATTATCGTGGATAATGCAATATTTTTGAATAAATAACACATGAATCTTATTCTACACAGTATAAAGAGTTCAAATGTTGATTATTGTGATTAAATGACTTAGAATGAATCCATAATCGATTGAAATGCTCAAATGACATTCAGGATTGAATTTTCTGCACTTTATATGTGTAATTGTCATTTATAATGCAATCTGTTTGAATAAATAACATTTGAATCAAATACTAGACAATATAAAGAGATTAAATGTAGATTATTATGTTCAAATGAATTAGAATGACATCAGAAACGATTGAAATGCTCAAATGATACTCAGAATTGTATTATCTTCACTTTATATGCGTATTTACCATGTATAATTTAATCTTTTTGAATAAATAATATATGAATCATATTCCAGACAGTATAAAGAATTTTAATGTAGATTATTGTGATGAAATGACTTAGAATGAATCCATAAACGATTGAAATGCTCAAATGATACTAAGAATTGCATTATCTGCAAATTATATGCGTAATTACCATGTATAATCCATTTTTTTTTGAATAAATAACATATAAATCATATTCTAGACAGTATAAAGAGTTTAAATGTAGTTTATTGTGACGAAATGACTTTATAATGAATCCTGAAACGATTGAAATGCTCAAATGATACTAAGAATTGTGTTATTTTCATTTTATATGCGTAATTACCTTGTATAATCAAATCTTTTTTAATAAACAACATATGAATCATACTATAGACAGTACAAAGAGTTTAAATGTAGATTATTACGTTGAAATAACTTAGAATGAATTTAGAAACGATTGAAAATGGTCGAATAATAATCATAATTGTATTATCTGCAGTTTATATGCATAATTACCATTTATAATCAAATCTTTTTGAATAAATAACATATGAATCAAATTACAGACAGCATAAAAAGTTTAAATGTGGATTACTGGGATGAAATTTACTTAGAATGAATCCAGAACGATTGAAATGCTCAAATGATACTCAGAACTGCATTATTTGCACTTTATATGCTTAATTACTACGTATAATCAATTTTTTTTAATAAATAACATATTAATCATAATATAGACGGTATAAAGTGTTTAAATGTAGATTATTGTGATGAAATGACTTAGAATGAATCCAGAAACGATTGAAAAGCTCAATGATGCTTAAAATTGAATTATCTGCACTTTATATGCGTAATTAAAATTTATAATCTAATCTTTTTGAATAAATAACATATGAATCATTTTTCAGACAGTCTAAAGATTATAAATTGTCACACCCCGTATCCGAGCTATGAGGCGTGAGGTGACACAGTATCTTATCATCCATCCGACAACCCGTCAACCTACGTTACAACAAAAATAAAAGCAAAATGGAGTCAGCTACAAAGCTGAGTAACCAGTTATTTAACGACGCAGTTTCTCTATAACTAATTTTTATAATCAAAATATCGAACCATCGGATTAATCCACACATCAATAACGATAAATTAAATGTATTTCACAAAGATCAACGGGTCTAGGTTTTCTCAAATCAGTTTCTCACATCATTACATTAGCACGAATTCCTCTCTAGGCGATTTCGCTTCACATTCCATATCACTTTGTCATTTCAAATCAAGTCACATCATAGACCCGTTGACTCGTAAAATATATCAGTGACAATTCTCATATAACAGGGCTTGACATGCCGTGAATCCTCTTGAAAGAGAGGAGTGCCTTCGGAAACGGGGGAACACGGACACAGGTGGTGCATGGCTGTCGTCAGTTCGTGCCGTGAGGTGTTGGGTTCAGTCTCGCAACGAACGCAACCCTTGTGTTTAGTTGCCACTATTGAGTTGGAACCCTGAACAGACTGCTGGTGATAAGCCGAAGGAAGGCGAGGATCACGTCAAGTCATCATGCCCCTTGTGCCCTGGGCGACTCACGTGCTACAATGGACGGGACAAAGGTCGCAATCACACGCGCGATCCCGCGAGGGTGAGTTTAACTCCAAAAACCCGTCCTCAGTACGGATTGCAGACTGAAACTCGTCTGTATGAAGCAGGAATCGCTAGTAATTGCCGGTCAGCCATACGATGGTGAATTCGTTCTCGGGCCTTGTACACACCGCCCGTCACACTAGGGGAGCTGCAATTCATTCAAATAAACAAGCAATTTTTAAATCAATCATATAACTCGTAAAATAGAGAAATCTGGTGACCTGACGAGCAATTTAGATAAATGAAACGATCACGATCACTGCATAGTACTCGAATTCGAATTGGTCGATTATTGAACTTCTCAATATGAACTGAGACGAAATAAAAATAGGTGTATTAATCAAAGGGAATGAGAGGTTAATGAATGAACATGGATACAAAGGGTACGGGGCTGTGTATACAAGAAAGGATGTTAATTATCATGTTGGCCATGTATAAATGGAAATATTTCAAAGGGCACTAATTAATAAGGGATTGGAATGGTGTAAACCGAGAAATATCAGGGATGCAATTGGCGCTCAGAAAGAAAGAGTATATAAATTAGTAATCGGACCTGAAACAAAGTTAAATCCCATTTAAAAAGATTTATATGGTTATCAAAATGAATTTATCAAAATACGGTTATCAAAGTAGTAATTAAATAATTAAATCACATTGGAAATCACTAGTGGCAAAATAAGTAGTTGTGATATGCAAAGGGTGCTTAGGGTCCAAGCCCAATTAAATCATGTAATTAAAATTCTAACCGCTACAATTATGGTTGTAGGGATTAAAAATGATTTGGACTTCAATCGTATATACAAATAATGATATAAATTGAGATAAAAAAAAATAAAAAAGGCCCTTTTGTAAATATAAGGAAACAACAAAATTTAAAATGGTGAAGGCATATTTGTTATGTAAAAAAAAAATAAAAACATGATGTTTTAGGCTGAAATAATTAACAAATACGTATAAAATTTAGGGGTGTTACATAAATGTAGATTATTGTGGTGAAATGACTTAGATTGAATCCATAGAAGATTGAAATGCTCAAATAATACTCAGAATAGCATTATCTGCATTTTATATGTGTATTTACCATGTATAACCAAATTTTTTTTAATAACTAAGATTTGAATCAAATTCTAGACAATATAAACAGTTAAATGTAGATTATTGTGATGAAATGACTTATAATGAAAGAAGACATGATTGAAATTCTCAAATGATACTCAGTATTGCATTATCAGCATTTTATATGTGTATTTACCATGTATAATCGATTTTTTTTTTTAATAAATAACATATGAATCAAATTTCAGATAGCATAAAAAGTTTAAATGTAGATTACTGGGATGAAATTATGTCACGTGATATCACCATATAATCCAAGATAGGAATGTGTCATTCTTGTAGATTATACATTTCTTGATCTAAAGGTGATCGTTTAGTTTGCTCACATACAATCCAACTCCATCAAGGGGCCCAATTGATATCATCGCTCACTAGGTATGCTAACGAGGGACATACGGTTGTTTTGATGAACAACTTTTCCCGACACAATTCAAGAGAACATAAATAAAGCCTTTATCGGGGATCAACGTTAGACGATATTTATTGAACCTATCCTCATGCGGAAAAACTGAACCATCTCAAACCTAGAATCAAACTCTAATGAAATAAATAATGACACCTAACACAATCCATATATTTATTTCATTGGGTCAAGTCATGTGCAATGTTACGATAACATCCGCATATGTAATTAAGTTGGTAACCCTTTACCTATGATTTTTAGAACTTAATCGTCACTTAACTTGCATACTAATCTTTCATTACAATTAATGTTACTTGTTAATTATCAAGATTAAGGACCCTTTTAGAGATATTATTGTCAATCTGACGAATGATCTACAGAGTTCTACAATTCAGATCCTCAACCTGAATGATCTATCAATGATAACTCAAGGAACAAATGATCTAATATCATCAATAACATAAACCAAATTAAGTCATTAAACTATAACTTTTAGGACATAACTCCAACATAATGTGCTGACCATGTAATTCTGATTATCATTTGAGCATTTCAATCGTTTCTGGATTCATTCTAAGTCATTTCATCACAATAAGCAACATTTAAACTCTTTATAATGTCTAGAATATGATTCATATGTTATTAATTCAAAAAGATTGGATTATACATGGTAATTACGCATATAAAGTGCAGATAATACAATTCTGAGTATCATTTGAGCATTTCAATCATTTTCAGATTCATTCTAAGTCATTTCATCACAATAATCTACATTTAAAATCTTTATATTGTCTAAAATATGATTCAAATGTTATTTATTAAAAAAAAATAGATTATACACGTTAAATACACATATAAAGTGCAGATAATGCAATTCTGAGTATCATTTGAGCATTTCAATCATTTCTGGAATCATTCTAAGTCATTTCATCACGATAATCTACATTTAAACTCTTTTATACTGTCTAGAATATGATTCAAATGTCATTTATATAGAAAGGTTGGATTATACATGGTAATTACGCATATAAATTGCAGATAATGTAATTCTGAGTATCATTTGAGTATTTCAATCGTTTCTCGATGCATTCTAAGTCATTTGAACAATCTAATCTATATTTAAACTCTTTATACTGTCTAGAATATGATTCATATGTTATTTATTCAAAATGATTGGATTATACATGGTAATTATGCATATAAAGTGCAGATAATGCAATTCAGAGTATCATTTGTGCATTTCAATCGTTTCTGGATTCAATATAAGTCATTTGAACATAATAATCTACAATTAAACTCTTTGTATTGTCTAGAATATAATTCATATGTTATTTATTCAAAAAGATTGGATTAAATATGATAATTATACATATAAAGTGCAGATAATGCAATTCTGAGTATCATTTGAGCATTTCAATCGTTTCTGGATTCATTCTAAGTCATTTCATCATGATAATATACATATAAACTCTTTGTACTGTCTAAAATATGATTCATATGTTATTTATCCAAAAATATTTAATTATACATGGTAATTACGCGTATAAAGTGCAAATAATGCAATTATCATTTGACAATTTTAATCGTTTATGGATTCATTCTAAGTCATTTCATCGCAATAATCTACATTTAAACTCTTTATACTATCCAGAATATGATTCATTTGTTATTTATTCAAAAAGATTGGATTATACAAGGTAAATATTAATACAAAGTGCATATAATCCAATTCTGAGTATCATTTTAACATTTCAATCATTTCTGGATTCATTCTAGGTCATTTCATCACAATAATCAATATTTCAATGCTTTATACTGTTTAGAATATGATTAGTATGTTATTTATTAAAAAATATTGCATTATAAATAGTAATTACGCATATGAAGTGCAGATAATGCAATTCTGAGTTTGAGCATTTCAATCATTTCTGGAATCATTCTCTAAGTCATTTTAACACAATAATCTACATTTAAACTCTTCTATACTGTCTAGAATATGATTCATGTGTCATTTATTAAAAAAGACTGCATTATACATGGTAATTACGCATATAAAGCGCATATAATGCAATTCTGAGTATCATTTGAACATTTCAATCGTTTCTGGATTCATTCTAAGTTATTTCATCACAATAAACTATATTTAAACTCTTTATAGTGTCTATATTATGATTCAAATATTATTTATTTGAAAAGATTTGATTATACATGGTAAATACGCATATAAAATGCTGATAATGCAATACTGAGTATCATTTGAGAATTTCAATCGTTTCTGCATTCAATATAAGTCATTTCATTACAATAATCTACATTTAAACTCTTTATATTGTCTAGAATTGGATTCAAATGTCCTTTATTCGAAAAAAATATGGTTATACAAGGTAAATACGCATATCAAATGCAGATAATGCAATTCTGAGTATTATTTGAGCATTTCAATCGTTTATGGATTCAATCTAAGTCATTTCACCACAATAATCTACATTTAAACTCTTTATACTATTTGAAAAATGATTCATATGTTATTTATTCAAAAAGATTGGATTATAAATTTTAATTACGCATATAAAGTGCAGATAATGCAATTTTGAGCATCATTCGAGCTTTTCAATCGTTTCAGGATTCATTCTAACTTCTAAGTCATTTCATCACAATAATCTACATTTAAACTCTTTATACTGTCTATAATATAATTCATATGTTATTTATTCAAAAATATTTTATTATACATGGTAATTAAGCATATAAATTGCAAATAATGCAATTCTGAGTATCATTTGAGAATAACATATAAATCATATTCTAGACTGTATAAAGAGTTTAACAAGAAAATACTTTATGCAGGATTGAAAAACTATAATAATATAGTATTTGTTTATGTTAATTGGAAATCATAACGTGTTGCTAGATACCGCTTATGATTATTGAAAATAAATAACGATTTATTTTTCATGGCCAATATGACATAAATCCTCGAGGGTCGCACAAATAAAGTTTTAACCAAATGGTGCATTATTTTAGTTTATTTGCATTGGAGAATGCAATATATGATAAGTTGATTAATTAATTATATACCGTTGCGAACCGTTATAATTAATTAAATCAAAGTGTTCATATGAAACTTAATTAATGAATTTGCTAATACAATGATAATCATCAATAAGTTGATAATTTAGTACAACAATATTATATAATTATAGGAATTATATTGAATATATAGGTTTTGATTTAATAAGCCTAATTGAGCCTGAATTGAAAGCAACTTGAGAAGACAATCAACAAATGGATTAATAGACTAATAATACATGTGATATAGCCCATTTAGGTTTTTTTGTATGGCTGGCCTTAGAGGGGCGAAATTTTCCTTTAATCATTGGTTAATTGAAAGGACTCATTAGTGGGTTATATGAAGAGACTTGAGGAGAAACAAATGGGCAAGGCTCTACACTTTCTCCTATCTCTCTTCCTCTCCCTGTTAGGTCAAAAATTACAAGGAGAAAAGTGTGTTTTATGCCATGTAATTACTCTTTCTCAAGTTCATTTAGGTGCTAATGTGTTGAGCAATAATTTCTTCTTATTAATTGTTGAATAATCGAAGAAGAAAACAAGTATTAGCTTCATCCTAAAGTTTGCTAGCACAAACTCTTAGAATTTGGTTAATCCTTTTGGTGGACTTAAGAACAATGAGTAAGAGGTGTTGTAGAGCACGCCACCGATTCCAAAGCTTTGGTCGAGCGTCCTTGTTACAATACAAAGATAGGTAAAAACTGTTTTCTCCTTCCTTTGCACTAAATATGTCATTCCACAAGATCCTTGTTGTGCTTATTGTTTTATATGTTAAATATGATTTGAAAATTAAAATAAGTGCACAACTAAATTCATTCACTTTATATGCGTAATTACCATGCATAATCCAATCTTTTTGAATAAATAACATATGAATCGTTTTATAGACAGTATAAAGAGTAATGTAGATTATAATAATGAAATGACTTAAAATAAATCCATAAATGATTGAAATACTTAAATGATACTCAAAATTACATTATCTGCACTTTATATGCGTATTTACCATGTATAATCCAATCTTTTTGAATAAATAACATACAAATCATATTATAGACAGTAGAAAAAAGTTTAAATGTAGATTATTATGTTGAAATGATTTAGAATGAATCCAGTAACGATTGAAATGCTTAAATGATACTCAGAATTGCGTTATATGCATTTTATGTGCGTAATTACTGAGTATAATCAAAACTTTTTTAATAAATAACATATGAATCATATTCTAGACAGTAGAGAGTTTAAATGTAGATTATTGTGATGAAATGACTTATAATGAATCTAGAAACGATTGCAATCCTCAAATGATACTCAGAATTCCATTATTTACATTTTATATGCGTAATTACCATGCATAATCCAATTTTTTTGAATTAATAACATATGAATCATATTTTAGTTACTATAAAGAGTTTAAATGTAGATTATTGTGATGAAATGAAATAGAATGAATCCAGAAACGATTGAAATGCTCAAATGATACTCAGAATTGCATTATCTGCACTTTATACGCATAATTATCATGCATAATCCACTCTGTTTGAATAAATTACATATGAATCGTATTATAGACAACATAAAGAGTTTATATGTAGATTATTGTGATGAAATGACTTATAATGAATCCAGAAACGATTGAAATGCTCAAATGATACTTAGAATTGCATTATCTGCATTTTATATGCATATTTACCATGTATAATCCAATCTTTTTGAATAAATAACATATGAATCATATTCTATACAGTATAAAAAGTTTAAATATAGATTATTGTGATGAAATGACTTAGAATGTATACAGAAACAATTAAAATGCTCAAATAATACTCAGAATTGCATTATCTGCATTTCATATGCTTATTTACCATGTATGATCCAATTTTTTTTAATAAATAATATACGAATCATATTCTAGACAGTATAAAGAATTTAATTATAGCTTATTGTGATAAAATAACTTAGAATGAATCCATAAACGATTGAAATGCTCAAATGATCCTCAAAATTGCATTATCTGCACTCTATATGCGTAATTACCATATATAATCCAATCTTTTTGAATAAATAACATATGAATCATATTTTAGACGGTATAAAGAGTTTAAATGTAGATTATTGTGATGAAATGACTTAGAATGAATCCATAAACGATTCAAATATTTTAATTGATACTCAAAATTGCATTATTTGCACATTATATGCATAATTATAATGTATAATCCAATCTTTTTTAAATAAATAACATATGAATCATATTCTAGACAGTATAAATAGTTTAAATGTAGCTTATTGTTATGAAATGACTTAGAATGAGTCCAGAAAATATCGAAATACTCAAATGATACTCAGACTTGCATTATCAGCACTTTATATGCGTAATTACCATGTATAATCCAATCTCTTTGAATAAATAAGATATGAATTATATTCTATAAAGTATAAAGAGTTTAAGTGTAGATTATTGTGATGAAATGATTTAGAATGAATCCAGTCACTATTGTTTTTCTATGAGGCCACACACAATTACTTCTTTATTTCATTTTTCTTATTAGCTTATTCATTCAGGGTGTGTTTGGATGCAACGGAATAAACCGTGAATAGGGTATAAGAATAAGAATTTTCGATTTGCGTGCTTATCCTTATTCTTTACCATGGTTTTGTTAGTATAGGAATATGGGGCCAAATTCCTTATTCTTATACCGTTTGTTTTGCATAAGAATAAGAATAAACACGCAAATCGAAATTTCTTATATCTCTAGACCTCCGTTTATTATCAATTGTTATACCTCCAGTTGTCAGTAGCACGGGCTGTACGAACCATACTCTGTTTATTATCAATTTATCATCATCTATGGCAAAGACTGTAGTCATCTGCTACAAAAACATACTAACAAGTATCGGTAAAAGCATCCGACTAGTATCATACTGTACAACAGTTTCAACTTAAGGTGCCAGCAAGGAAAAATATTAATTTAAATACGCTTCTTCTTTTCTTTTATTTTTTTACCAAGATGAATCGCTTTTTTTGTATCAGCCAAATGAAACAATTGGATTCAAATAAAATAATTTCTTTGTGCACAAAAAATGAATTTAGTATACATCGTCCGGTACATACTCCACAGTAGAAATTCATACTTCAATAAGACTAAGTTTAATTGGCCTAATTACTGAAAAGGAACGTTCGCACAAACAACTACACCAGCTACCGCCACAATTAAAGCCGTAATAAAAGCTAGCCATGCTGGCATCAAGTTGGATCCAGCTCATAGCTCGATTCCTGCAAGGCTCCACACTCATCAATGCATCCAGACATAAACATTCACTTTCCAAGAATGACAAGTTTGGCACCCAATGAATTAAATTAAATGCTCGACCCCACTTGTCAGTTAAAATGTCTTTCCAAACTAACAATAAAAACAAGAGACCGCAACTCCTATAACGGTCTCAAACAGTACCAGTTCTCTCTTTTAACAAGAATCTAAACTAAACTAATCAAATCCATAATTTAATTCCCCTTTCTCGTTCTTCTCCCTCAACTCAACTGGCACTAACATTTAACACAAAGCTTTCTGACGACGTCGCTCGTCCCAAACCACCGGTCCGCCAGAGGAGGCCGGCGATAAATGGTTTAGTGGAATTAGAAATCACAAAGAAATGCTAAATAGCAAAGAGGAACTCAAAGAGCCCAAAGAGAAATTTCATTAATTAATCAACTAAACTGTTTACAATGACAAGCACCCCTTTATATAGGGAGGCGGCGCCTTGGGACCCAATCTAATACATTTCAGAAATAGTAACCTAAAATGGAAATTTGCGGAAATAGAAAGAAAATATGAAAATTACAAATATAATAATGTCCTAAAGTAAATCTACGTCGGAATCTGAGTCAAACTCGGGTGAAACACATTCGGGTGAAGTATCTTCGGGGGAGGGTAGTGAGATATGTTCGGGTGAAGCACCTTCGGGCGAGGGTAGTGAGATATGTTCGGGTGAAGCACCTTCGGGCGAGGGTAGTGAGATATGTTCGGGTGGAGGTAGTGAGGTACCTTCGTCATGCTCCCCGGGTTGAGAAAAGCTTGACCTCAAGCTTGTATTTTCACCATAGTACTTGTGAAGATGACGAACATTAAATACGTCCGAGATGTGCATATCCTCGGGCAACATGATTTTGTAGGCATTCTCCCCGAACTTTTCCAGGATTGGATAAGGTCCGAACTTGCGTCGTGTAAGTTTATTGTATTCACCTCGCGGATAGCGATCTTTGCTCAGATAGACCCACACAAGCTCTCCCACCTCGAATTGTGCTTGTCGGCGCCTTTTATCTTCGTAGGTTTTATACTTGTCATAAGCTGCCTTTAAATTCTGGTGAACTTGAGCATGAATCTCTTGTAGATCTCGGACACGAGAAGTTGCATCGCTCGGACCTTTGCTTGGAACGTCCACTGGTAACAGGTCGAGAGGACCTCGGGGAATGTATCCGTAGAGCACGTAGAAAGGAGCAAATTGCGACGAGCGATTGACAGAGCAATTGTACTCGAACTCAATTTTTGGCAGGAGAGTATCCCAGGTTCCAAATGAGGTCACTTGAGCTCGCAACATGTTCGCGAGACTCCTGTTCACCGCCTCAGTCTGACCGTCTGTCTGTGGATGGCATGTGGTGTTAAACTTCAGCTCGGTTCCAAGACGAGACCATACTTCCTTCCAAAATATACTCATGAACTTCACATCTCGGTCAGAAACTATGGAGCTCGGTAGTCCATGATGGCGTAGGACCTCGACAAAGAACAGTTCGGCAACTTTTCGCGCATCAATTGTTGTTTTGCAAGCCGCGAAGATGGCAATCTTGCTGAACCGATCTACAACCACAAAGATGCTGTCATTTTTCTTTTTAGTTGTTGGTAAACCCACAACAAAATCCATCGATATGTCTTTCCAGGGTGCTGTTGGAATAGGCAGAGGTGTGTATAGGCCTTGGTTGGTGTCGGTTCCCTTAGCAGCTTGGCACACTTGGCAGCGCTTCACAAATAGTTTGATGTCTTTTGACATGTTCGGCCAGAAGAACCTCTCTCGAATCAAGCGAAATGTTTTCTCAGCTCCAAAATGTCCTTGCTTGTGCAACTCTTGAACTATGAAAAATCGGAGTGAGGTGTTCGGAATACACAGCGAGTTTCCAAAGAAGAGGTACCCATTGTGAATAAGATAATCATGTCGGGTCTTCATTTCCACTGCTTCAACTATGGGTCCGAACTCAGCATCTTCTCTAATCTCGCGAGGTAGCTCTTCGAACCCGAGAACCACATTCTTCATTGCCGACATCAAATTGACACGGCGACTTAAGGCATCAGCCGCCTTGTTGCTCACACCAGATTTATGCACGATGGTGAAGGTGTATTCTTGTAACATGATGAACCACTTGGCATGACGAGAGCTCAGTTTGTTTTGATCTTGTAAGAACTTCAGGGCTTGATGGTCAGTGTAGAGGAGAAATTCCTTGGGGAGGAGGTAATGTCGCCAGTGTTGGAGGGCCCGAACAATGACATAGAGCTCAACATCGTAGACCGAGTAATTCACTCGCGGCCCACCAATCTTCTCACTGAAGTAAGCAATTGGCCTCTTCTCCTGAGATAAGACAGCTCCAATGCCAGTGAAGGAGGCATCACACTCAACTTCGAACACTTTATCAAAGTTCGGCAAAGATAGCACAGGAGCGTTAGTGAGCACACTTTTGAGCTGTTCAAATGCTTTCTGAGCCTTTTCGTTCCAAGCGAAGTCTTTCGCTTTGAGTAAGTCAGTGATTGGTGAGGTGATTGAGCTGAAACCTTTAATGAACCTCCGGTAGAAACCAGCGAAACCAAGAAATGAGCGAACCTCCCCTATGGTAGTTGGGCTTGGCCAGTTGCGGATGGCTTCTACTTTGCTATCATCTGGACTCATTCCTTTGCCCGAGATGATAAAACCTAAGAAGGTGAGGTTCGGAACCATCCACGAACACTTCGCTGGATTGGCGAATAGTTGGTTCGCTCGAAGTGTCTCAAGCACTTCGCGTAGGTGGTGCAAGTGCTCGGTCTTGTTCCGGCTGTAGATAAGGATATCATCGAAGTATACCACCACGAATTTATTGAGAAAGGGGCGGAGTACTTGATTCATCACTCTCATGAAAGTGCTTGGAGCATTTGACAAGCCAAAGGGCATGACAACCCACTCGAATAGTCCGTCCTTAGTCTTGAAGGCTGTCTTCCATTCGTCTCCAGGTTTGATACGGATTTGGTGGTACCCGCTCTTCAAATCGACCTTTGAGAAGACTGTAGCTCCGCTCAGTTGATCGAGCATGTCCTCGAGTCTTGGGATGGGAAATCGGTACTTGATTGTGATTCGGTTGATGGCTCGACTATCCACGCACATTCGGAACGTGCCATCTTTCTTCATTAGGGTTTAATCGTCCCATGAGTGTTGTAATCAGTTCTGTATGGCGCACGGCGTTATCATCCATACGCTGAAGTAGGATTTCTTGACTCTTCTGCATTCGTTCAAGAAGTGCGATGATGTTAGGATCGGCCATGGATTCCGGCGAAAAGATGGAAAGTGAGGGTGGTTGGAGTGATTAGATCGCAGCGATCGGCGACGGCGGCGGATGTTGGGGATACAGCTTCACGCAAGCGCGAAGGTGGATTGTCGGAACCTGGCTCTGATACCACTTGACGACGTCGCTCGTCCCAAACCACCGGTCCGCCAGAGGAGGCCGGCGATAAATGGTTTAGTGGAATTAGAAATCACAAAGAAATGCTAAATAGCAAAGAGGAACTCAAAGAGCCCAAAGAGAAATTTCATTAATTAATCAACTAAACTGTTTACAATGACAAGCACCCCTTTATATAGGGAGGCGGCGCCTTGGAACCCAATCTAATACATTTCAGAAATAGTAACCTAAAATGGAAATTTGCGGAAATAGAAAGAAAATATGAAAATTACAAATATAATAATGTCCTAAAGTAAATCTACGTCGGAATCTGAGTCAAACTCGGGTGAAACACATTCGGGTGAAGTATCTTCGGGGGAGGGTAGTGAGATATGTTCGGGTGAAGCACCTTCGGGCGAGGGTAGTGAGATATGTTCGGGTGAAGCACCTTCGGGCGAGGGTAGTGAGATATGTTCGGGTGAAGGTAGTGAGGTACCTTCGTCACTTTCCACAGAGGCAACGGCTATTTTTACTGACCATGCATGTCCTTTGCGGATGCTTAATTACTCCTTATCAGATCCCAGCTTTCGGATTCGGAGCTTGAGATCCGCCTTCAATCCACGGTGGTTCACAATTGCTCCCACTGCTCCACCTTCATACCTCCCCATTTCAGTAACCACTGACATGTCACAGTAAAAGTATTACAAAATCAGAAAATTTCAGAGTTAAATAGATAATAACATGCAACTTTGATAATTAACTGAGCAGAGCAGTACCTTTGGGGTGGATAAAAGGCAATGCACCATCAAAATTCGCCAAATCTGTGTGGAAAAGGTCGAAATTAGATGAGAAGAAAGAGAGAAAGAAAGTGAAAATTAGTGAAAAGATAGAGGAAAGAGACCTGTAGTGGAGGGATCGTGTGAAGAGAGGTAGAGAATTAGGAGACAGAGCAGAGTGAGCACAGGAATGAGGTGCACAGATCGCTCAGTTGTGTAGCTTGGTCGAGTTGGTTTCTCTGGTTTTATCTCCTCCACCTCTGGCGCTGTCGGAGCGACATCTCCGGCGACGGCGTCAGATCTTGACGGCGACCCGATTGACTGGCGCTGCATTGTTAGAAGAGAGAGAGAGAGAGATTGGGGCGTGATTGGGAGAGTTTGTATTTATTTATTGAAAGGTTGATTCAGTGAATAAATGTGAGTTGTGGATTGTTATGAACTTATGAGAGAGAGAGAGATGGAGATGGAGCGATGGAGGTAACGAATGGGTGGTGACTGGTGAGAACAAATTCTTAATCCGTGATTGAGGATGGACGGTTGTGATTAATTGCGCATACTGAATGATCAGGGATTGAGAGATTAACGTCTGTGAAGGATTCTTTGATCCTGAACTCCGGAATCAACGGCGTCGATTGATTTTTGAGTTAATATTGACCGGGAGCGGGGACGCCCTGGACTAAAATCCTCTACAGCCTTTTTTTGACTGCTCCAAGCAGTCTTTTCTTCTTTTTTTTAATATTTCAAAATTTAAAAATTCAAATGGAGAATCCAAACCGTTGAACTTGTTAAATTTTACCGGCGATGCATTTTCATATAAATTTTATAAAATTTGAAGTAGATTTGATACTTGATTAAGTGACATAATTATGAACGTATTAGAATTAATCTAACCAGATTCGTTCATTTGTTGGCCTCTCGATCTAGTATCAAATCAACTTCAAATTTTATAAAATTTATATGAAAACGAATCGCCGGTAAAATTTAACAAGATCAACGGTTTAAATTTTACATTTGAATTTTTAAATTTTGAAATATTAAATAAAAAAGAAAATGACTGCTTGGAGCAGTCAAAAAAAGACTGTCGAGGATTTCATTCCGGGACGCCCTCTTTCTTAACGTTATTCACGGGTGGGGGTGGGGCCGTTAAGCATTTTTGTTTTTTGAAAATAAGGAACGCTCTACTATTTTTTTTTGTTTTTTATAATTTTAATACATGATTTTGTTTAGTTAATTTTATTATTATATTTTATATTTTCTCTTTTATCAATTAAAGGCTTAAAGCTTTTTGATGCAGTTTTTAAAATCTTGTAAGAATAAACAAATTATACAATGGAATTAAACTTTTCTTTTTTTTTACTTATATATTTGGTAAATAAGTTATTATATCCAGCAGACCTAAGAAAATTTATTTAATAAAAAAAATCAATTATAGTTATAAAATAAATTTCTGTCTTAGTTTAAATTTCAAAGAGATCAATCATGTGCCCTCGAGTAGGATTGAGTGTGACGAGGCTTTGTTTTGACGCCATGACCGCATTACGGGCATAAAAGTAAAAATGCCTATCCCTAAAAAGTAATTAGAAATCAATATCGCTTTAAAGTATTAAAGACAATGCAAATATGCTTTTTTGGGGGGGAAAAGGCAACAGGTATGATTAAAGTTAAATGAAAAAATGGAGAAGAAGAACATTAAAAAAATAGAGACAATATGGGCCACAGGGGTCTACTCATGAGATTATAATCATCAAAATATGGGGATAATAGAGCAGTTGAGAATATCAATTATGACCAAGCCCAATTATTTTCAGTTTACTTTATTTGTTATAATGAGTAGCACATACGGTTTTGTATGATGGACTGGATAATTGCTATTAATTATTAAACTTTATTTGTTGTCTATGATCTGCGTGTCAGGGATTAAAAATTTAAAATCTAACACCTACAAGTTTATTTGACAAAAGCTAGTTGAGTTTTGTCTTTTGATTGGGGAAGATATTGGGAATATTTTTGACAAGCCCCTAATTTTTGTATTTTTTGTTACATTATAACTACTGAATTTTCTTGTCAAAAAAAAAAAAAAAAACTACTGAATTTGAATATCTGAAACTGACTAAAAATATTCTCATCATGCTTTACAAATCACATATGATAAGATTTTGATAAGAGCAAGTCTAGATAGAAGATTGGCAACCTTAAACACCTGTCTGATAATGATAACACATTGACTTACAAAAGAAAGAATATAAATAAACTACGCACCGTGTTGACTTTTTATGAATACCAAATAAAAATATTTTGCGATTGTAAGATATTGAATTGTGTAAATAAAATAAGAATATGTCCATCACTACAACAGTAAAAAAACCAGTTTTTTCTTTTTTTGCCATAAATTAATTTAGCAAATTTTTAATTGATTTTACACCTTTTTTATCATTGTAATTGATATTCCTTCAATTCTTTATAACTAAAAATCGTAATTATAGCATCCGCATTTGTTATTTACTTTATAAGTAGAACCGAGATACTTGAAAAAGTTGGAAAAAAAAAGAGAACATTTAACCAGCAATTTATCAATTGTAGAAAAAAAATATAATACTTCCAACATTGTCTCAGCGGGGGAAAACAATATAACGATCGAAACGGCGCCAAGCCGACGTGTAGGCAACGATCACGGGTTCACCAGAGCAGCATTAAATCTCCCCTTTTCTTGCACATTCCAATTTTTTTTTCCTTTTTTTTTTAATTTCTCCTCTGAAAATTTCAAACAACTCGGGTCGCATTTATTCTTCATCACTGAATCGTTCTGAATTCTTCTTCACGAGAAATCGCTGATGCCGACGACTGGTTCCGCCGACAGCGCCATTTCTCCCAATTTTGACATTCCCAACCTTTTTTCATCTCCCAATTTCTTCGAAAGCATTCAATTCACCTAAAATCGCTCTCAATTCACCCCCCAATCCTCGCATTTTGCAACAAAATTAGCCATGAGCGCACGCAAAGACGAGCATCGATCAAGCCTAGATGAAGAACAACTCGCTGAGTTGCGAGAAATATTCAGATCGTACGATCGGAACAACGACGGAAGCCTGACGCAACTCGAGCTCAGATCACTCCTCCGATCTCTTGGCCTGAAGCCGACGCAAGACCAACTGGATGCCTTGATCCAACGAGCCGATACCAATTCAAACGGCCTCGTCGAGTTCTCTGAATTTGTCACATTAGTCTCGCCTGAGATCCTCGCCAACAATTGCCCCTACTCTGAGGATCAATTGAAACAGCTCTTTCAGATGTTTGATCGAGATGGTATTGTTTGTTTAATCTGGAGATAGAAACTTTTATCAATTTAGACTTTTTAACTATTGGATAAAGAAGAACTGTTTGTTGGAATTGCCTGATACTTTTGTTAATTTACATTTTATTTTGCATTATGAACAGGCAATGGGTTTATAACTGCTGCTGAGCTGGCACATTCGATGGCGAAATTAGGACATGCGCTTACTGCTGATGAGCTTACGGGTATGATTAAGGAGGCCGACATTGATGGAGATGGTCAGATTAGCTTTCAGGAATTTGCGCGTGCAATTACCGCAGCTGCCTTTGATAACTCATGGCCTTGATGAGATTGCAGGTGCTAATTGGGTAATATGTATTTTGGTTTATTTTTTATTAAATTTTTTTTTGTATTTTGGTACCATTTTCATAGTTTTTGTTGGGTTTGTTTGAAAGCATTAGTCTTGTGTACAGAGAAGAGGGAACTTATAGGTTTCTTATATTTTTTACTTCTATTCCTTTTATTTTGATAACTTTATGCATTTTATTGTTGGAACTTGGAACTACTTCAACTTATGGTGTAGATACAGTGGAGAAGATATAATAATTCAATGGTTCCGTGAGAAAGAATGATAGGTGATTTTATACTGGCACCAACGGATTCTTCAGTCCTCTTGGTTTTTATCAACTTGCAGTTAATCCAACCAACTTCAAAATTGGTCTTGGTTTATGTAGTTTTTTGTCATGACATGAGATAAATGATGAAATATTTATGTAAGAATGAGTGCAATATCAGAGATGTACAGGTTATTTACTCCGTGCTGCTTAACTTATAATCTGATTACAGCTGTTATGAAAATGATACACAATTAGGTTTTTCCATCTGCAGTAAGGTAAAAATATGGTTTTAATAGGTTTTCTTCCTGACAATTTGAAAAGTTTTTGATTAATCATCTAATTATCTAATTCGAGTGACCAAATTGTGTTTCGCATTAGTCGGCATCAGCAAGCTATAATCTGTGCTGTACTGAAGCCCAGGAAAAATCTGACTTGAGCCTATCAATTAGGCCCAATTAAGGAATTTGATTGCTGTTGGTTTTAGAATATCCGGTATTGAATTTATCTCTCTCTCACTGATTTGCATCCTACAGCTCAAAATCCTTTTTCAGGGACCAAAGCGTTTGATATATATAACTCAATAAAATTAACATATTTTGAATTATACATCAACTTCGTCTTTTTCCAATTTTACTGAGACCAGAAGTAAATAAAAGGCATGCAAGTGAAGAGATTTTTATACTGAAAATATGAATATGATATTGCACAACCACTAAAAGACTACCATGGAAGAATTTGACTTGGTACTTTTTTTTAAGTACAACATGCTTCATTTCCATTAAAAATAAATAAATAAATAACTGTTCACTTGGTACCTACTATCCTTGATAATTATCAATCCATGAAGAATAGAAATGGCAAATTGCCATCATGCTGACACCTGCTTAGTGTCACTCACACGAGCACAATGAAACAAGCATGAAAAGGATATGCACCCTAAAGGCACTCACGGATGCCCCCAACCTAGTCCTGTATATAAATTGTGCTAACCATTCTATATCCTCTGAAAGCTACCTCTTAGAATATGAAGACACTTCTCAAAGAATAAAACATAAAGCATTCTATGAGAAAAAATAATGGTGCAATCTATCCACGTTTGATATCACTAGCAAGATTTTGAAATCACTGGATATGTGTGGCTGTTACTAACTTTTTTTATAACTTTGAAGCCTTTCACCGAAGCAAAACAGGGAGGCTTCTTTTTTTTATTGGGTTTACTTTATTAATTGTCATTTGTATAGTTTTATTAATAAAAAATGTACATTTCATCTTTATGAACACTTCATGGAACCTGGGACCAATTGAGGCACCAATCTCAAATCGGACCCGCCATGTTAAATCGACTGTCAAGTGTAGCCATATCCACCTCACAATCAAGTCTGGTTTAGGTTCAAATAACCTTAAACTGCCACTAAATTAAGTAGGGTCCGGTCAACTTAGGTCATCCAGTTATCAGTGTATCTTTAGCCTAGTGTTGTGTCAGTATATCAGAACAGGTCAAGACTTCCAGATACGCGATAGATGCAACATCAGATTTAAGCCAGCACATAACGTTTCAACAAAAAAAGAAAAAAAAATTAGGTAACAGAACCAAAATTTGACCCTAGTTTTTGCTTGTGATGCTGTCTGTTTCTTTCTTGATTGCTTGTTTAAGGGGTTTTTACTAAAAGTGACACCCCTAAAGAAATATTTGCATATCTGGATTTAACGTTTGTATGGATTCTGTTTTTCCACGTCTGCTTGGCTTGCAACAATTAGGAATGTGGCTGGCATATTAGAAGCACAAGAATTGTACAACTTTGCTTATGCAGGTATATATTTTATTAATAAGTTATTAATATGATTTTGTACAAGGTTCTGGCTATCTGATCGTAAATTGATAATGAGCCTCAGCTTGTCCCAAATGGGTTTCCGACATACCTTCCTGACTAATGTGTCACTTTTTTTTAATTTTCATTTTTATAACTTCTTTTTTGAACCTTCACATGAATACATGCACTGCCAAGCTTCATAAAAATAATCTTTTATTCTGCTCAAGAATTTTACTCTCTCTTGATCTTCTGGCTATCTGCTTCATGTACTGTTCACATGAGTGCTTGCATGTGTGCATGTGTGGTGCATTAGAGAATGATATTCCATATTCAAATAATTTGCTAATAATTAGCGACAGCGTCAAGTCGTGTTACAGGGATTAAAAAAAAGCAGAGAACAAGAAAGATTTCTTCTACCACGCTACATATTCTTTAGTCCAGAACATTCTTACAGTCTTGAAATTAAAATAAGAGATGGAGTATTTATGATGGTGAAGATGACATAACAGTTTTATACTACCAGAGGTAACAATCATACAGCACCAAAAACAGACATATCTTTTTCAAGCAGCGACCGGAGATAGACTTGATAAATGCTCCAGTTTGGCATCTTTGGTCACATCACGAGTATAATTAACTTTAAGTCATTCTAACTTCAACTTAAATTGACAACGATAAGTTTAGGTATTTATTACGTTCTACTCATGTAGTAAAAGTAGAAAGGAGCGGATAGTATGAATTTGTGCATCACTAAAACTTATGTTCAATTAGGATAAAAGATGTCGAAACAGCAATACGTTATCACACAGTTTTCATAATTTTAGATAAAAATTGATAGTTGTAGGAACTATTGATCTACCTTTTGAAACACTGACTTAAATTTTGGTCGCCTACCTTTTATTTACTGAGGTTGCCAACGTAGGGGGGTTGAGATTGGAAATCCAGTCTAATTACCTTTTCAAAAAAAGAAGAAGAAAAATCTAAACAATTTTACCATAATGATTTATCAAAAGATAAGTAAACGGGCACAAACAACTTTATGGAATTTTTTACTGCAACAATCTCAGAAGACAAGGAATTGGAATTCAAGGCTATCAAGCTTCCTTACGAGTTGACACAATCTGTCCTTCTATTACTTTCATCTTCTCATGCACAGATTTTTTTTTTAATCTTTTTATTTAATATTTTATTAAATTAATTGACTTCCTGTCCTGATTACTAGGGTAACCAGTTTTGTAAGAATAATACCATACAGCTTAGTTCTCTCATCGGCATCATACTTGACAATACCATAGTTCAAATCATCTAAAGTAGAAATTTCTATGAATAGATTTGGGCAACTGATATCTCTTATTTATATATATATTTTGACCATACTTGGCACCAAAATACTACCCAAACCAATGATATTCACTGCACTTTTGCATTATATTTTGTAAGATTGGACACTGCCGTGGAATTTGACTTTTTTGTAGGAACTTGGTGGATTTGACACAATAATTGCATAAAATGGTGGATTTTGAAGAAGAAAATGACTGAAAGGAGTCCATAGCATTGTAGAGCTCATCCTAAGCTTTCCAACGATCTTTGAATCACCTCAATCAGAGTCCGGATGAAGAAATTATAGTCAAAATACTATCAATGCTCGATTCTGAAATTTTGGTCCGAAATTGGTCCGAAATTTATACATTTCGGACCAAAATTTACAGATTTCGGTCCGAAATTTCTTTTATGGAAAGTGATTTTTGCTAATTTTCAAATAAGGAAGGATCCCCTCTTGCCCTAGCCGCCTCCTTGTCTTTCCCTATGTGTTTTTAAGTACGAATTTTGACCAGAGACGTATCACACCTTCCATACAATAATTTCCACCTTTTCCACCACCGTTCTCACGCCGAAAGGCGTGGGATTCCACCTCTCGCAGCAGAGCACGTCCATGGCAGCAACTTTGGAGCAATTCTGGACGCGACAGCGGTAGAACCGATCCAACCACGACTTCGGACGATCGATATCTTGAGTTAGAAGCGATATTTGGTTTATTCGTTCCTTTTCTCTTAATATTTTGATTTGATGGAGTTTGTATCTTATTTTTCTTGCATGTTAGGCTAGTTAATGATGTCTTAGGAGTAGTTAGTAAATTAGTTTAGTATTTTGTTATGACTTGATTACTTATGCTATGATTATGTGATATGTTTTGTTGAGTATTATATCTAGCTTGATTAATTTGATTGCTTGTTTGATTGTTTACCTATTGATGAACTGCAGCACCATTAGGGCATTAAACTAGAACAAATAATTGATTAGTTAAGTATATGAGGTAAGCCAATCGCTCGAAAGAGGAGGTTAGTTCACGACCGAAAGGTGTAGCTCTTAATGATCCGACATGACTTTAAATACATCTAGAAATCCAACTAAATATACTTAAATAGCTAAATCAGAACGAAAGTATAGGTTTAGTTGTTTACGTGGTAAAAACCAAGTTCCATAACAAGTTAGAACCAAAATTGCGATAGCTGAGGTTAGGACTTAGGTCTGGTTGTTTAGTAGCCTTCACATAATATTATGTAAAAATATCAAGTCAAAACAAGACGTCTAAAGCAAGTTTAGGAACGAAACAACATGGATTTCAGTCCGAAATCCATACATTTCGGTCCGAAATATGCCTCTGTCTCAGTGAAAATTGTAGACAAAAGGTGTTTTGGAGCTAAACTAATTGAACACAAATTCTAGGACATTATTTGCATTTATTTAGAGTCCAGAAAATACCAAAAATAATTTATTTAATTGCACTTTAAATAATTGTCTTTTAAAATCATAAAATCTAAAAAATTATCTTGTCTAGCTTTCGTCAGGAAGTAAAGTCTGGTAATCAGTTGTACCGTCCCTTGGGTTCGACCCTAAAGCTTAACTAAAACGACTAGTGAGGTTAGCTCTAGGTTATAAATTTATTTGATACCTAGGTTTCATTCCCTTCATCAGCAACCCACAATGGTAGTTAGCCTTTACGATTTATTCCTTTTTTAAAAGGTATTTTAACTAGAACTCATGAAAATAAGAGATGTACATGAACCCATAACTATACTTTCTTTTGGTAACTTGCTCTGGGACCATATTTTTCTTGATATATGGAAAATTTGGCTCTCCTTTACTGTAATTATTGGTTTAAGAGTTGGCTAGGTTATTAAGCTAAATTAAAAAGATAATAGCTACCGAATTAAACTTTAGACAGTAGACAAGTGAAGCCTTGTCTATTTCTTGTTTTCTCCTATGATATATGGAAATAATCACAAGTCTTACGATAGCAAAAAAGTATTTCCTGTGTCTCCTGGTGCCATATGTCAACAAATCTTGCGTTTAAGTTGGGGTTGGTAAAGACAGATTCTAAAGTTATATAGACCCAAATATTTTGGTAGAAACATCACTTTCAGAAAATCACCTCCTTTTTTTGTCCTGGTATATATATCCCCATCCCACACACATGTATGAAGTCACTAGCTCTTCAATCTACAATTTTAAATTTGAACTCAAGTACTTAAAATTTAGCACTGAGGGTTAACCATGGGCAAGGGCCGGGCACCATGCTGTGACAAGGTTGGATTAAACAAGGGTTCATGGACCCCTGAGGAGGATTTGAGGCTAATTGCTTATATTAAAAAATACGGGCATGCTAATTGGCGTGCCTTGCCTAAAAAAGCTGGTAATCCTCTTTCATCAAATTTTCATCTTATGGCTTTAACAGTAATGGCTATTTCATTTTTGCTGTTTAATGGGGAATGGACAGTGCTAACAGAATAACTTGAATATTGTTAATGTGTTTTAGTATTGATTTTTAATTTCATCTGGGCTTTATCCTATTTTGATACCAACAAATTAGCAACCAAAAAAGCAGAGTTATTATTAATGTATTTACTTTTCATTTACATTAGGTCTGCTTAGGTGCGGGAAGAGCTGTCGACTGAGATGGATTAATTATCTTCGTCCAGATATCAAGCGGGGAAACTTTTCTGAAGAAGAAGAGGAGACCATCATAAAACTTCATACCTTGCTTGGAAACAAGTAATTATAGTAACTCACCCAACTCACTTGGGCATCTAATGTTTCTAATTAAATTCTCAATAAGTATCTTACATTCAAGTGTACACTATGATAAATAAGTTGATCCATTGTTCTCTTGCTGCCATTAGCATTTGATTTTTTTTTTTCTTTTATTAACATTGAGTTTTTCTTTAGATGGTCAAGAATTGCCTCACAACTGCCTGGTAGAACTGACAACGAGATAAAAAATGTCTGGAACACATACTTGAAGAAGAAATTAGCATCAAGAGAACGGGAGAAAGGAGATCACAAGATAACAGATGAACCAAATTCTTCCTTGATAGAATGTCACTCTAATTCTGAGCATTTAGGACCTCAAAACAGAGAGAAGAATAGAAACCAAACTACTGAAATAACTGAGGTACAAAAGGAGCCCAAAGATGATACAAGCGAAGTAGAAGTGCAACATAAATCAAATTCTTCTGTCTTGTCAAGGTGCTCTTCTTCACTTTCGTTTGCAACAGTCGAAAATCTTCATAGTGAAGAGAATGAAGATAAATTTTTTGAGATTCCTGAGATGATGATTGAGCCTGAACTCTGGAGTATGATTGAAGAAGGCGATTGTGGGGAGTCCCTTGCTGTCAAAAGAAATGAGACAGCATCTGACGAAAGCAAAGACTGGTTGGAAAGTCTTGAGATTGAACTTGGGTTGTGTGAACCAACAGATGAGAAGCAAGAAACAATACTTAGTGTTGATTCGTGTCAGGAGGAGGGAAACGGTTTGTGTTTCGACCCTTTTCAAATTGAGCCCGCTTCTCCCTTACTATTAGAATATTTGTATGATGTGAACGTAGAGTCCTCAAATATTGACTGATGATTTAGAAAGGTAGGTATAGTTTGATACTCAGTTTTACTAGAGTTTCAAAGATGGTTGAGAAAGAGTCAGAGGTTGGTTACTTAGCAAGTTAGCATGTCAAGTAGTACGGTTGAAAGAGGATGTACAAAGAGTCAAATTGTAGGCGACTTCGTTATATATGTTTTGTTTATACTATATGAAAATCATACCGACTCTCCACCAATCATTTCTTGTTTGTTTATTGGAGTGTCATGGTGCTGTAAGCATGGGATCATCTTATAAATCACTGTAACGCCCTGGAAAACATCATATCACAAATTTCTCTTTTTTTTTGGTTCTATGTTTACAGCCACTCTTTATTTCTTTTTCTTTTTCCTTTTTTTTTTTTTTTGATAAAATGCAAAGGCCACTCTCAGTCCTTTTAAGGTTTTGTCCATTAGTCCAATGTTATCACCAAGAAAAGAGAACCCCCAAAAGAAAAGACAAAAGTAAAGTTAATCATATAAGGTTATTATGTAAGATCTGCCGACGCCCGACGGGTAAGTATAAGCTGTCTCCGAACTTTTTATTTATGCCATCAATTATTTTAACAACACTGAACTTTGATAATGCAGTAAGACTTCTTGACAACAATGTCAAACAGAAATACCAATTTGGTATTTGCATTACAGAAAAAGAAAGAAAAATAATCATGAGCTTTTCAAAAAGAGTTTGTAACCTTAAAAAAAAACACACACACACACACAAGCCAGACTATTATAAGAAGCACTCATCAAATAACAAGCACAACTAGATCTGCAAGGCAAAATCCATTAAGTACTGTTAATTATAAACTCAAAATTCTACACATACTCAAAACTTACGGATCAATCACTTCTTCCTATGCAACACTAAAGCCTTTTCCGTAGCTCTTCAACATAATCTTCTCTAGATATTGTAATTTCTTCGTTCAACTCAATATTCTTCAATTTTACCACCCCACTTGCTAATTCTGATTCGCCAACAAGAACCATCCACGGGATGGCCTTTTGTTTTGCAAATGTGATATGATCCATAACTCTCTTTGAAACCTTCATTTTAGCACTAATATTTGCATTCCATAAAGGTGTCACCAGCTTTGAGGCTGAGATCACATCTTTACCCAAAATGGAGACCAAAACTTGTGTATCTGTTGCACGTACAACCTACAAGTAATGTAAAGAGAGAGAGATTAAAATTCGATGGTTAGGACTCATGAGTGATAACGAAATTACAACCACACTCAACCCAACAAAAATTATGCAAATCAGTTTGGATTCTGCTCACAAACTTTTATCAATTACAGGATTAGTTTAAAAAAAAAAAGGGAACAGCTGGTCCAGCATTTGTTTTGAAGTAACTTAATACTGGGAGCTTATTCTGGTTGGGCAGGAAAAGTGGAAAACCTTACCAAAAATGCTGCTTGACAGGCTATATGCCAACACGACAGCATCCAACTTATCTAAAAAGGAAGATGACTGAAATGTTTACCTGGTTTCTGTCCTTTGCTTGCTGCTCCTTAATAGCAAAAACCCTTTCAATTCCAAGGCTAACACCTACTGCTGGTACTTGCTTTCCACTGAACATGCCTACCAAATTATCATACCTTCCCCCAGCTGCAATTGAACCAACCTGCCTCGATAAGAAAAAAAAATGCAAAAAAAAAAAAAAAAAACTCATTCATGCTGAAAAACTTGGAATACATAAAAAATGAATGTTACAACAGAATGTTGGAATGTACCATACCATATTTTTTTACGTTTTGCATATTGGTAGTAATATAATCTTGGAATCTGATCCCTACAAAATATTCATAATCTACAAATTTACTACGGGAGAAAATACATAAACGAGTAAAATACCTGAGTGGTACCCTTGAAGACAGCCTCGTATATAACCCCGGTATAATAGTCGAGCCCTCTGGCAAGGCTCAGATCAAAAACCAGATTGTCAAGGCAGTTAGCTTCTTTTAGAGCCTGAAACAAAATGTCTAATTCTCCTAGCGCAGCTACTGACCCACTGTTCTCCAAAAATTTACTCCCTTCTGCTTTCAGTTCTGTCAAAATTTCAAATGGGGATCCACGCTTCTTCACAATTGCCCCTATTCTGTCAGCTGTCTCAACAGATAGCCCTTTCTCCTCCACCTAGGTTCCAACATTGTAATGAAATGAAAAATATTAGTATTTAGTACAAGTTATTTCTGGTTTAGTACAAGTATGCAAAGGCTGACCAGCGTGATGCCATGCTAAAGGAATTGTGCATACCAGCTCCTTCTTGACTTGCTCAAAAGTTTGCTTGTCTAGTTTGTCAATGCTGGAGCACACGGTTCTGAATTTTTTAGCAGGTACACCACAGATATCTAACATGCCATCCAATAACTTTCTGTGATTGAATTTTATCTGAAACCACAAGGAACAATGATCATCAAAATTATCAATTTTTGAAGTATTAAAATTAGCCTTTAAATTGAATTGAATATAGAGCATTTTCATGTATGGAAAGAGACAACTTATGCAACAAAAGTTTGAAAATGTTCACCTTCATGCCAAAAAATCATCATAAAAATCTCAAGATGTAACTGATACATAGGCCATTAAATACAAGTAACAACCGAAAGTTAGCTAACCTCATAGGTACCAATGTCGAGTTTGTCGAGTAACTGGTTTAAAACCACAATAACTTCAAAATCAGCCAACATTGGTTCATACTGCCCTGCTATATCAAAGTCACACTGGTAAAACTCACGATACCGGCCCTTCGATGGGTTGTCCCTTCGATACACCTTAGATATCTGATATCGGGTCATCGCACTTAGGTTGTTCATTGCAAGGTGCCGTGCAAATGGTACTGTCAAATCATATCGCAAAGAGCACAACTCACCACCCTGTAATTACAGCCAAGTAAATAATGAGAAATATCTAGTGGTATATAATGCCAGTGGTGCTCAATTTATTACTTTTTTCTTATGGCATATTTAATTCAAGGAAAAGGTTTGCAAGCTGTTCATAACTGGATAGATCATAAATTGCAAAAAAACTAAAATCTAGAGTAGGTATCTTGGATATCAGTTAGGATGAAGATACCAATCAATGTAAAATAGTCATCACAACCAATAACCAATGACAGACGAAAAATTAATTATTTCTATATAATAGACATGTAATAAGAAATTTATGTATATACAATGTACCAACCTGGTCAGCAAGGTCGTAAATCAATTTTGAATCTTCCCCGTATTTACCCATTAGTGTTTCTTTCAACTCAAAAACAGGTGTGTCCAGTGCCTCCGCTCCATGCATTTTGAACACCGAGGCAATAGTAGAAAAGGCTTGTTCTCTAATCGCCATTTGTTCACCAGCAAAATCACGGGTACCCTACATTATAGAAAGAGAGATGCGCTGATATTCAAATTTAGTTCCTTTACATAATACAAAGCTAAGAGAACAGATTTTGTAAAAATTAAGGGCCTGTTCTGTACTATGGATTTCAGCTAACTGTAGTTTTTTAACAAAATGATTCAAAGATAATTGAGTGATTAATCATTGACTTACTGTGATTGTTGATTAAAGTTCTATAATCTAATTTTTTATGAAAAAAAATATCTTCAAAATGAAATGGTTTAACAGACAATTTTAGATAAAGCATGGTTTGATTAGGTGTTGCATCAAAACACACTTGTACTTGGATTTCCTATGATTTATCATGGCATATTATAACCATAGTTAATGCAGGTTTGAAAGGTACTAGAGATATTAGCCCAAAATACTTGCTAACTTTGTTTTTGACATGCCCCCAAGTGCTTTATACAGTTATCAATAACATGGGACTCAAGTTGGTGCAAACAGATTAAGAAAAATGGTACTTAATTTGTGGAAACAGTTTACTAAACAATTATTGAAGTTCTATTTTTTTATGCATAGTTAGAAACAAAAAATAACCAGCACCCCTTCAGATAATTGCTTACAAGTTTTCATGAATACCAAATTTTACTCATTTTTTTCCAAGTAAAAAGTAATATACAAATCTAACCTTTGGAATTTTTGGAAGTCTCCTCACTTCATTGCTCTCAACAATTTCTTTTACTTTTGCTACTAAAATCTCAAGCCGACTATCCCTTGGGTCAAAATATTTAGAGAGATCGCCAACCCACTCGACCAAAGTTGCAACTTTGTCACCAGAAACCTCCTTACAATTAGCAACCTGGTCAGTGAGAAGTTGCAAAATAGCAGAAGTGCCCTTCCCCAATGTCTTCTTTTTCTTCTTCTTCTCTCCCTTCTTATCCCCCTTTGCGTTCTCTCCATTTGTCTGTGCATTTACCAATGCATCACCTCGGTTTTTCTCTATAGAATCATCAGTTTCAATCGAGAAGACAGCCAGTGCTGCCTCCCAAGCCAGAATCTCTCTTAACTTAACCAAAAGATCATAAACCCCTTGCAAAAAGGCAATACTATCATCCCCTTCCATATAATCAACAAATATGGAATGAAAGGTCTTTTTGAACCCGTCAAAAACGACACACTGTTTCCTAAATAAGGAGTCAATTTCTGATCGAACTTTTTCATCCACAATTGATTCAATATTCAATTCAGCTCTCTTGAAACTACTCTCTGCCATGGTTTTCATAGGTTTTGCAAGAAACCAAACCAAATCAACCACAGATGCCTTTTTGCCATAATTCCCATCCTCTGTGGGTTTCCTCAATTTAACAGATGAATTCAATTCTATGCGCACACATGCATGAAGAGACCTAACAGCCTCTCTAAAAAGACCAAACGAAGAAGGAATTTGCAAAAATACCGGCAAATCATTCTTTCCTGCAAGCTTAGATCCAAAAAGAAGCATCTTAATGTCAGCAGCCACATCAGCGTCATCTTTCCTGGAGAACCCATCACCCGACACTGGCAAATCAAATGCTGCCAGATCAGCCTTACGCGCCTCACATGACAGAGCTGCAACAGCGTCAGAAACCCTAATGAGGGCAGTTGCACAGCAGTCCAAGATGGCAGCAATGGCAACTTCAGCAGATGAGGAGGTTTCGAAAAACCCAATTTCTTCAGGAGAAACAGATACGGTGCTAACATCTGTGTTGGTTATACTGCAGAGAGAATGAAGGAGAGCAGCTGGAGACGAGAAATCTATTTTGTCAAATCCAGAGGAGAGCGAAAGGGTCTGCTGGAGCAGTACAGGGAGGGATCGGCGGACGGATGAGTCTGACGAAAGAAGCTTGTTTAAAAACACAACAATGGCGGCACGAGAGAGTATCGGAGGAAGGAATCTAGGGTTAGGGTTTGGAGATGGTATAAGAGAAGGGGGTAGAGAGGAGGAGGAAGAAGAAGGTTTCAGCTTGTCGAGAGCTGAAGAGTCGATCTCGACATGGGCGAGAGAGTTGGCGATGGAGTATGTTGTGGTGGAGGGGAGAGAGAATCCCTTGGCGCCAAGTTCAACGGTTGGTGCCGCCATGGATGAGGAGAGGTAGATTAGGAACCGAAGAGGGACCGGACAAGTGATGTGATGAGACAATAAACCCTAGAAGAAGGAATAACGGAAACGGGTTACAAATAGAAATAACGGGCCGTAATTAATATGGGCGGATCCAAAAAACGGTGGTGGGTCGGTTGGTGTTATCTCGCTGCTCCTTTCAACAACTAGCAAAAATGCTCTTGTACGTGGACGTGGGTAAATAAAAAATAAAAAAAAAACAAAAATAACGTTCGGTGTAAAAAATATATTGCTTATCAGGAATCCAAAGATATGTTGTTCAATTTGTTTTTGTATTAAACGAAAAATTAAAATATATTATTACTTCATCTAACGATCAAATCGATCAAACAACACAAAAAGTATTTACGCGCTAGATGTTGTTCAATTTGTTTTCTTATTAAAAGAAAAATCAAAATATATTGTTGCTTCTTCTAACGACAAATTGATCAAACGACACAAACATGTGACAATTACCGTTGGATTTGTGCTTTTATAAGGGTAGAGATAGAGATAAAACGTGAACATTTTTCCCAAAAAAAGTGAAAAGTGAATAAAAGAAAAGTTTCCTTCAGTTTTCAAACAAAAAGAAAATTCTACCTAGTCTGCTGCGAATCTCCGTATAAACGATCATTCTTTGAATTGGCAAGGAAGAATCATTTATTTATGTACATCTACATTCAATTAAATTAGTTGTGGGATAAGTAAATTGACAAAAAAAAATATATATATTTAAAAACTGTGACAATTGAAGAAAAAGTTATCTATACATAATGACAGATTGGCAGTGTTAAACCCTCTCAGCCACCCAAAAAAAAAAAAAAAGAAGATGAGGACAAATACCAAGAAATATTTTTCATTTACCATTACTTAATGTTATAATGTACACTAAACAACTCTGCTGTTATTCTTGCAGCGACTTAAATACAAGTTCAACAGCCTTGGGATCCAAATCAAATCCAACATTATCTCCACCATATTGTACGTATAAATAATCTCTGGATGTAGCTGGGGGAGGCAGAAGCTCAGTTATCCCCTGAAATCCTTGGTCTGGTTGCAGAGGCACATCTGTTCTATCTAAGCTGTAGTATACATCAGCCAGCAAAAGCCAAACAAGGTCCGAATCAATATTTGAAAGACCTACCAATGCATTCAAAGCAATTTTTCTCAAACCACTCATGGTGCTGCAAGCAATACCGACAACCAATCCAGTAACCCGTTTCAGCACTGATTCCAAAGCGACCGCACTCCTTTTGTTAAAGGATAAATCGGCAATCATGTCTAGAACTGCAGCTTGGATCTTCTGACTCGATACCTCAGCCATTGGTTCTTCAGAGATAGGGTGGGCACGGTACGGAAGGAGAATCAGGTTTTTGTCAGAATTTGAAGAATTGGGTTTTCTATTAAATGGTGATAGCGTTAATAATTTCCAGATTGTAGGTCCATCTGTATGGAACCGGCGCACAAAAAAGTCTCCACCAGATATTTCTACTGATTTGCTCAGCACTTTTGTGCATTTCTTGACCACAGCCTACAATAAAAATTAAAGATTCCAAATTTTGAAAATAAACTAAACATATCATGAAAAAGGATTAAATGATTTGGTCTCAACAGAAAAAAACAGGTACATCTAAAATTGTAACACTTACAACTGAAATTTTATTCTTGAGGCAAATAATGTAGTATGGCCAGAGCTTATTCATGGCTGGGAGCAATCTATTTTCGTCAGAATCATCCTCCTCTCTATCCTCCAATTCATTCAATAATAAGAGATCAATTGCCTTCAGAATCCCTGCTTTTGTTTCCTTCTCATGTTTAAAAGCAGCCTCCACATCAGCAATGGAGGCAACCGCATTCTGTGCTCACAAAACTCCATAATTAGCATAAACCGAGTATCTTAAGTAAAAGATAGTAAGCCTGTCAAGTAGACACTCCAGTACGTTTCTGTACAGATATACTAGAATTTGTTAAACTAAACCCTCGACCAGAAAACCAAATACAATGCTCTCCTCAGCCCTAGGTATGATACCCTGCCCAAACACGTAGAGAGCTCCTAAATCGTAAGAACAACTCCTGAAGTATCAAGAACCTACTAAAACCAATGCAATTTGGGAATTAACATCATCATATTGCATGCCCACCCTTGAAATTGCAACAAACAAAAAAAAAATGTGTACATATTTAGTACCTGAACAATATCTAAGGAAACAAGACATGCTGGTTCAGAGAGAGAAGATAGAAGAGGAGCAGCAGCTAACATACAAGAGCCAGCTAAAGATCCAACAATTCGTCTGTATCTCCTTGTTTCATTTAACTTGCACATTAGATCTTCCCAATATTCCAAGGTAGTGTGTTCTTTCTTGTAACCATCAGACATTTCTGATACAATATATGTTGAAACACAATAGGAAAATAACAGCTGCTTCAGTTCCAATGGTCTCTAGGGTTTTTAGACAAATATTAAGGCAACATAGAGAGAAAGATCATAGTCTCAAAGAATGATAATTACCAAATTTCTCACAATTATCCCCAGCCAAGTTCTGAATAGCACAAACTTTTGAATTCACAATCTCAAAAAAAGACTCTGCTTTCTTAGGCAATCCATTGGCCTCACGCATACAAGCCTTGGCAATCTCATTGACAGCCTAAGGAATACTATAACTTCAGAATCAAAATTAACATCAACATTTAAAATCAAGGCTACTTCAATGTAGTTAAGATGAGGAATACTGCCAAGCAAGGAACTTCCAAATGACTTTTTGGTCATGCAAGTATGCTAGTACCCTTCTAGAAGTATTGGCCATTTGCGTAAGTTGAATAAAATAGAAAGTACATATATTAGATTAGTTGTTTACCTTCAGAAATGGGACAGTTAAGTGTGGATGCTTGTTCCTACCAAGTACCTCCAGCTCTACAGAAACAGCTCTCATCTGATTTTACAAAATAAATTTACAAAAGTAATATAAGGTGTAGTCACACAAATGTATGAAAGCAGGATTATGCCTCAAAATTGTATTGAGATCACAATAATCATTACTAAAAAACCAAGGTCACATCAAATGACAATAAATTTTAATGAACATGCAACTCTAAATTGTTGGTAGTTCTAACCAGCATTAATTTAGAGAAAACCATACAAAAACAACTTATAATTTTGAAATCCACATTTGGAATGAAATCTACACTTTATACATATCATGCACAGCTTGAAACCATGAATTTGATGCAATTACCAACAGTTATAAAAAGAGTGGCCTATATTTAACAAGATCTGATAGCAAATGACATTGAAAGTAAATAAATACAGAACAAATCAATATGTCTGACAAAATTGAAAACATTTTTTACTTGATTTAAGAAAGTGCTGTCAAGGTATTAGCTCAAGCCATTATCAACGGATCCTAACCCCAAATTAAATACTAATAACTCATGCTATTAAAACACAAAAGAAAATTAATAAGGATAAGTAGGCGTACTGGCTCTTCCAACAAGGGAAGAATATCATGAGCAGCACCAATATAAGACAACATAGAAGAAAGAACATCAGGAACATGCGGGTTTACATCCAAGTGGCGCAACTCCCTACAGAAAGAATCCACTATGTAATCCGCATTGGAGACAACAAACTGCCCTACCTGCATTAACAACAGACTTATCAGAAGCTTAGTTTGATCATGCACACAGATAGGAGATTTGTCTTGTTGTTTCCAGATGAATCTTAGTTTGATCATGCAATTTACAAGATATTTTCTTTATTTACTAATGTTCTCATTGTGGTTGATTTTTTAAGTTTCAAAATTGATGTTAGTGGATTGGAACTATGCTACATCAAGGTGTAAATCCAGTTCTAAAAAACCAATCAGTAATGGTGCAAAACATGTAGAAAGACTTTCGCAAAGCATTTTTATGAGGTTCTTCAGTAAGAAGAAGAAGTATAAACTCACAGAAATGTAGCCACTGGAGAGAGAAAGGCATTGTAAGACAGCATCAGAAGTTATTCTAATCTCATTGCATGAAGAGATTAGCTTACGCAAAAGTAAATACAGAGATGAGTGCACAAATCCACTGTGGGCAAAATCTTTCCCTAAAATCATGCCAAATATACCTATGCCCTCTATTATAACCTGCAGAACATAAAAAAAGAGACACCCAGAATTAAAAAGAGTGCAATTTATGCACAGCCTTATAGAGTAAAAATGTATCCATCCTATCCCCAACAGAAGCACCTGCTCCTGCTAGATAAGAGGAACATCATAAACCATCTAATTTTTCTGATTTACAAAAGATGCCCAATCATCCTCCATCCATCCATCTACATGAGGCTGCTACTACCACACAGTTGGAGTGCAGACAAGATAAGTCCATCTCGTAGGTTTATATGATAATTCAGATTTTCTTTCTGAGTCCCCCCCCCCACCCCCCAACACACCAAAAAAAAAAAAAGCAATGTGGGTGCCCTCCATAGCATGTTTCCATAAAAGGAATGACGGGACAACTAAAATTATGAAGAGGAAGCTAGCCACCATATAAAAGAAAAAAGACAAATGCCAACATGAAGAGCATTTGAGGAAGCTAGCAACCACATATATCTATAAAATAAAAAAGTAAATGCCAACATGAAAAGAATTTGCACAAGTTTTGACATTCACAAGTCAAATATACAAAAGTACAACGCTAATTAAATATATATGACCTGGTGAAGTGCCTTAACATCACGAAATAAATACAAGGGAAGATCAAGTTCGCCTCCCTCGTTGATAGGTAGGTCCCACACTTCTTGGGCCATGTATTCATGGAGAGCATTCCCTATGCACTGTATGATCTGGTCTCTACCAACCCTCCCTTCTTTAACATTCCAAATTTTTAGTCCTTTTTCACTATGGAAGAATCCAGAAGATGCATTAACTGCCTGGTTTGACACACCATATATCATTTCATTAAGCATACAAACGGTCACACTAGTTTCACGTACTAGTTGACCCAAGCTACTTCTGTGAAACTCCTCTTGGTTAAAATCTTTTGTCCGAAGTTCAGAGACTAATTTTCTGAATTGTTCAAGCAAAACATCCACTAGAATTGACAAGTTCACCCTAACACTTTGGCCTGAAAGTTGTTAAAAGACATAAACAATATTCATTATACAATAAGTTCTAGATTAGTTACTAGCTTCATGAACTACATAATTTAACATGAAAATTTCAATTCGCATTGCACAAGACCACAATATATCTAATGTAACCTACAAAGCAGGAAACAACTCCTATGCAATTCATCTCTCCACACTTCTTCAAACAAATTCTTAAATTAGCCCATCCCAGCTATGCAAAGGAAAATACACCAATATAATTCTGATACTAACATAAGGCAGACTTCTCATAGCTTGTAGAGGACGCTTTTCATTTGCAGATGTGTACATGAAATATTTTGAAAAGCACAAGTAAATTCAATATATGCATGTATATGAATGTAGATATGTGTTTCAGAGGACGAACCTGAAGAACAAACATTAGTTGATAGACCAACAAGTCTAAGTATACCAGCAAGTGCATGGTATAACTTCTCACTATTTGGGCCGATAAACCAAGGTGGTAAATGCGGGAGCTCATAAGATATATTGCTACCATCTCCAAGACTCTGCAAATAGTAATCGACTTCAGTTACTGGTGCACCTGCAAATCCCCGGTGGTTGTCCACAACCCTATTAAAGCCGGGTCCAGCTTTCAAATCTGCAACAGAGAGGAGATATCCAGCTGAAAGAGGCTTTCCAACCATAAGCCTATCAAAAGAGCCTGAGAACTGTGCATTAGGGCTCAATGACAGGCCTATACAATCAAAAAGACGAGTTGCGTTGGTCTGTAATTCCAAGTTAAAATATGTTAATATCATCTCAACTATAAGTTTTAAATATAAGAAACAAAACATCTACTCGAGGATTATCATAATAGACATATAATAAACTTACTGGATAACTAATAAGGTGGTTTGCCAGAAAATCAGGGCCTGCATAAAACAGCAAGGCAAGAAGTCTCCTTGCATGTGAAACAGCAACTGTTTCATCACTCCCAAGCACCAGCCTTGGTAGCTTCTCCATAAGTCTGTTGTCAACAGGTTAGATGAAAAATGATCTCTCTATGCAAGCTTTTGTTTTGAGAAGATCAATGAGGCGCACACACCTTGTAAAAATATCAGAAATCTCTTGTTCTGTTAAGAAACTCTCACCACTTAACAAAGACTCAAGTGATTCTTGTGCAGCCTCTGACACAGTAACTGCATCATCACATGCCAGCAAACACAAACACTCCTGTCATTATCAAAGATAACCCAAAAGAATGATTATGAACTTCATCTGGTCAAATAATCAGATATGAAGAGTTCTTATGCTCACCAAAAGCAGGAGCTTGCTACCGCTGACAGTCATGCTACAGAAAGACAAAAGCTCTCTAATGCCATCCACAAGTGTTTTCCTAATCTTCTCTGATGGATGCATACACAGCTGTAGACTCATAAAGCAACCAGGAAAACACAGATGATTAATACAAAAAAAAAAATTAAATTGTTTTTGGACTTGATTTAAAGCCTTGGTCCACTAAAGAGCAAACAGAATTAGAACCAAGAGAGGAATAAGGGACCAAAATATCCTAATGTTTTCTAGGACCCCCATTCCCCTCCCACATATAGGAATCAACAAACAAAAGGAAATTAGTAAGCAAACAACAAAACAAGAAAGTTTTTAGCTAACTCCAATAAGAATATTTCAAGGACTCAAGGCTAAAACTAGACTAGTTTTCTGCATCCTTGATTACTCTCCAAATGTACTTCCCATTAGAGAATTCAGAATTCACATTACGCACCAACCTACCATTTAACAAAAAATAAGTAAAGTTATTAGGCTTAACTCCAAACAAGGCCTTACATGAGGAAAAGTAGCTGATAGCATTTTATCTACATTAACAGCTGTCTCCTGGATCCACTCCTTCGTTCTCTTAACAACAAAAGTCGTTGAACCTCTCATGTCTTCCATGATTGGCTGACGAACTAAACCTGCACCTTTGTCTTTACTTTGATTTTGCAGAGAAGCTGGCATATGTCGAAGCAGATCCAGAACAGATTCAGTAGATGCATCTTCCATGTTGTGTGATGATCCGAGTTCATGGAAGCTTTCCTTGTCAGAGAGGACTATGATCAATGACTCTGTCAAACCAAGTATAGCATGTTCTATGGTAACGGAGCTTTTAGAAGCGCCACTCATCACGCTTTTAGAGACGTATAAAGCTTTCGAAATGCGGCTGACTATACCAGGCAGAAAAAATGCAAGAGCATCAGCTGTGCCAACCTGGCAATAAACATGAACATGAGTTTGAAAAAATAACTTTCTTGTTTTAATAATCGTATATTTCTCCTCTTAATGCCTATTTAAATATGTGTACAAAAATGCAGTAGATAGAAATGATATGTCAACAGCACCACCCTTTTTTTTCTGGTGAGACCAACTTAACCAACCAATAATCACTAGCCCATGGAGAGAGTGGATCATATCCCATTCCACTTTAATTAATTGTATATTATTTTATTGGTTACTTATTTTTTGAGAATTCCTGCGAAAACGAGGTGGTAGAATTTCAATAATTACCTTGGCAATAAGAACACGCAATGAAAGAAAAGCTTCTTTTCTAAGTACTGAGCTGCCATGATGGCCCCTTGATGCCTCCACCTCTGCTGTCTAAAAAAAAATATATATATATATATTGACAGCATCCTACATTAGTGAGGTCGCCAAAGAATAAATTGCAGACTCTAAACAAGGACAAAAAAAAAAAAATACCTGGAGAAGAAGGGAAAACCAGTGGCCAACAGCAGCAGAAGCATCAGGAGACTGAAGAAATGCAAGAAGACACTCCGGAGAATCTGTGCTGCCATACCTTTTGTTATTTGCAAGGTTAAAGTCCAAACGAGTAATTTCCACAGCGGTATGTGGTATAACCGACCTTTTGCATACACAGAATGAGACAGAGCATGGTTGCATCCTTAAAAGCATGGCCTTGAAGGATCTTATGATGCCAATACGGAATTCCTCCGATGCATCAGTATGTGACAGCATTGCACCAGACGTCAACTTCTTCAGTATCATAACCATCTACATAATTCAACAAACCAATGAATAAATCATGGTGTCATCTGTGGTTTCCTAAGTAAAACATGTGAAATTAACAAACACATAAACTTCTTAGAAAGAAGGTACCAGAGGTGGAGAGCAATTAATATTACAATGAGTTTGTACCAGACTGGTCTGGTATGGCTTGACACAGGTCAGCTGCTATAATTGTCCAATTATTGTCATTGATAAGCACTAAAATAGAAAGCTCAAATCATTTTTTTAGTAAGTACCTGATTGACAGAATTAAGATGGCATTTCTTCAAAAGTTCTTCAATACATGTTAAGACACCTTCAGCTATGCTATCACTTACTTCAAGGACACCAGTACTCTCTCCCACATTAACCCTTTTACCATGCCTACACTTCAAAGCTGCATCCAGCAGGAGAAGTAATGGAAACAATGTATAGCTGTAGCATTTAAACCAGAGAAAGTTATCAAACACATACGACCAATTCCATGATAATAAAATTCAAAGTATGTTTATTTCCACTGGGCACAAACTTGGAGAGTTTTTGTATTGAAAACGGTTATTGCAAATTAAGTTATAAAATTAAGGCTATATAACTGCATATACATGTACCAGTAAAAATGCAAAAAACATTATCAATAATTACAAAGCAAAATAGGAGCATACTCGAAGCAAGGTTGCAAGGATGAGGCAGGAGCACGGCGGAGAAATGAAGCCATCTCCAGTAGGAAGGAGGCAGAGGCACTCCTTATCCTCTTAGGGTTTTGTAGCAACTCGAGGAGGTCGATAGAGAAGGGTTTAAGCCGAGCATATACTCTCTCTAGGGTCAGCTGGTCATCTATTCCTTCCCCCTCCATGGTGAATTAGTTATTAAAGCAATGGAGAATGGAGATTGTGATAATAAATGAGTAAATGACCGAAAGATGTGAAGCCTGATCTTTTTTCACTACTAGTATTGGAGCAGTTTTCGTTTACCTCTCCACTACAGAACAGATCGCGATTCGAGCATGAATTTTACCTATCGAGTATTGACCCAGGCGAAGGTTGCGTCTAGATCACTCTGCGTACTGATACGCCGTTTTGCGGAGAGAGGAAAGGCGAGGAGAAAGGACGGAGGAGAGGGATTCAAAGGGGCGAGACAGAGAACAAGAGACTGTTGGATTACTTGTCGAATCGAAGGAGGACTGGAGAAAGCAGCTGCAAACAATTGCGAGGTATATGTGTATTAATTTGTTGCACCTGGATCATTTTATTTAATTTAAGCAAAAGAAAATAATTAAGAAAAAAGAAAAAGAAATTTAGAGGAATTATTTTTCTGTCAGACAAATACAGATAGAACAGTGCATGCTAAAACTCTATCATATTCTCTTAAAAATCAGAGTGACGCATAATATATTTTTATCCTACATCCTATGATCCTAACGCATCTCAATAATTTGTTTATTGTAAAAAAAAAAGCATGGCGTCAGTGGGGCTCTGGGCTTACCAGAAGGCAGCAATTATCGCATCTCAATAATTTTTATTAATATTTAAAAATTTTAAAATTCAAACGCTTAATCCAAACAATTGTTCTTGTTCAATTTAACGAGAGATGCATTTTCATTTTCATAACTTTCAATCAAATAGACTCCAAAATTTATAAAATTTATATAAAAACGCATCACCCGTAAAATTGAACAAGATCAACAATTTGAATTCAGACACTACTGCTCGTAAAGGCTGACGGTGTGAATAAAAATCGCAAATATGAATTTAATTAACTAAACAGGGTTTTTTTTTTCAGTGATGATGCACTATAAACCCTATGAGAGACGGTTTCTAGGAACGATCGTGTATGCAATGAATTATCAATGATAAAGTTATCAAAATTCGTTGATTTCCTCCATTTCTTATTTTAAATGATATTTATTTGGTAGACCGACATCGTATTTTGAATTGGATGATAAAAATTTATTCCCCGACGGGCTGTCTAAGTTGAACTCCGAATTATCATTAAACTTCAAATTAAGGTCCAGGCTGACTGATGCAACCATACATCGTCATATATTATATATATGGGCCTGCAACATCCAACCAGCCGATTGATAAGAAAATCGTCTAATTAATAATCAAAGTTGCAACAAAATCCTAATCTTCAGTCGTAAGATATAATTAAACAATAGAGCAGTTTTCTAATGAGCAGCAAAATTCTATCCCATCAATTAATTAAATAAGTAACATTTCAATTATTTTTTATATACAATCTCATGTATGCAAGTAGAAATTGCAAATTCTAATCAGATCTGATCAAGCAATGGGCTCCCTTCTTTAGCAAGGACAAAGAGACCACCATCTCCCCTTGAAATCCTGAAATCTTCGTCAAGATATGTAGTCAAAAGCCATGACGCAGCTCTGTTTCCACTGGGAATTGGCAGTTTTAGAGGCGGCTGACCAGAAAGTACACTTGCAATATTCAAAAACACATTTTGTAAAGGGTTCAGAGCTTGTCGAACAGGTCCCAGGCTTATCTTCTGACCAAATATGTCAACTTGATCTGGTAAATCTATGGTCGACGAAATTTCAGGTGGCTGCAATGTTCCCTCCTTAAATTCAACCTTTTAAAGATAAGAAGCAAACATAATATCAAAACTTCTTATAAGAAAATAACAAATTAATATAAAAAGTTAAAAATATAATAAGTACTTCTGTACTGAGGTAGAGGAAAACTTGGTATATTAAAATAACGTGTTACAGAATCACATTCTTCTAGATTTTGGTTCTTGTTGGGTTGACATATTGCAGTACAAAACAAACTAGAACTCCAGAATTTGCAGAGAAGACAAATATTACAATTAATCAGTATTTGTGAACAAGACCCTCAGTTAACATGAGCAGGAAACAGCTAATACATAAGGTAACAATCGACAACTTACCTAATTTGTAATGCAATTCGCAAGTAAAATTAATCAATTCAAATCTTGTATGAAAATAATAAAATGAAGTGTTTCCTCAATTGTATGTTTCTTTCCTTTATCATTCTAATCATTAAATTAGTTGCCTCTTGGCTATAGACTCAGATCCTTAATTCCTAATACTTTCTTTTAAAAAATTAATGATTAATCTGGAGAGTCAAAACTCTGTATTCATCTAAAAAGAGGAGTTTGCATAATGACGAAAACCATGGGTATTTCCTGAAAACAAGGATAGATTTCCTACATATGGCTTAGCACTCTAACAATAAAAATGCACTTATTTTAAACATTACCTGGATACGGGAAGGGGTTCTAACTTCAAAGGAGGCTGAAGCGCTAAAAGAAAACGATGCCAAGGGGCTAGTGAGTGTGGTGGCATTAATTATAGTTCTCGTACTTGTGTCGATTTCTTGTGATATCTTTTTCACCTTCAAAAATGGAGTTGAGCCAACAGCTAATAGAGGTAAGAGCTCTGAGAATGATGTGTACCTGTTCATTCCAAATATCAGAACATAAAATATCTTAACCAATTTGACAACCGCAGTAGTCACTAGTCAGAACTCAGAAATACAATCATTGTCCCTAATTTACTGGTCCTCAATCTCATAAGTCAGTGCTAGCTGCTAATGGACTAAATGATAGTTAGATATTCAATTTCAACAAAAAAACGAAGCACATTAGCACCACACTGGACTGGCCACAACAGGTAGTGGCAATTACCTGCATGACAATCCTTATTTGGCAGGAAAGCTTAGATAGAACCCACGAGTATAAGAAACACACTTAATTTAAGCAATATGCAGTTCACACTTTTAAAACATGGTACAACATAGAATGTGTCTGGCTTTCTAATGGTCTACCCCAGTATGATAATTGGTTTTAAAAATTTCAAATCGACTCACAGGAGGATCCAGTTACCATCAAGGAGTTCGGGTTTTTCTACAGGGTTAGGATTTGGGTTTGCTGCCTCCAATTGGTTAACCAGCTCCGAAACCTCACCCCTAACCTCAGGTGAAGCACGAAATCCTAGTTCGGTTCCATACAAACTATCAACAATGCACTGCTTCAGGTCGCTGAGTTCCTCTTCAGTGTCATCTCCTGGAGGAGGTGCATCTGCTGATGTGGTGGCGGGGATGCTACCATTACCCCACTCATCCTCGTCCGTAGGTGGATCAGGATCAGATGCTGGTTCAGGTTCCAGATCAGTCTTCTCACCCCATTCATCAGTTATTTCTATCTGGTAAACCAAAAGACTGATTAATTATTAGAGATGTAGTTGAGTTTCTGGTTTCAAACTAATTCAATGGATCTCTCTCTTTTCTTTTGTAATTTGTTTTCTGATTCTTATACTAGTTTAAAGAAGAGCAATGATATTCACTGATACTAGTTTAATTGAGTGGGTATGTAAGAAAATATAACATCAAGTACGCCATTAGTGCTTTGAAGTAGTAATAATACGAACCGTTTTGTTCTCGGAGTCTGTCTCTGGACCCCACTCGTCATCATCCTTTGGAAAATCTGAGCTCGGAGGCCCCGGTGGCTCCCATGTCGATTTCTCACCCCATTCGTCGGAAACACCACCACCACCGCCGGAAGAGGACGCGACGGAGAAGGAGAGAGAAATAGGGCTAAGAGTTTTTGCAAAGGAGAGTGATTTGGATTGACGAAGCAGCCGAGGAGATCGACGATTAGGGTTTAGCGAGAGTAGAGTGAGATGCGATGAGGCGAGGAAGGAAGCCATTTTCTTTGTTTTTTTTTGTTTGTTTTTATATTTTTTGTTGTTCAGGATTCAGGATCCGGTTGATATATTTAGCCGGAAAATATAAGCGGCAATGTCTGAGGCTCCGAACTCACATCCTCTGCCGCGGGCGGCTGGCAGCACTTTTTATCTCTACCGTCTGATTTAATCTGAACGGCCTCTAAAAAATACGGGATTGATAGACTCGAAAAAACTGAACCGTTCAGATCAGATCGGACGGCTCGTATAAGAAGTGCGGTTGTGCCACGCGGCAGAGGATACGGAATCCCTGAGGCTCCAACTACAGTCTACAGTACTCTGATTTTATTTTATTTTAGTTTAGGATAATTATTCTTTTTTTAGTAATGTAACTTGGTTTAAATTTTAATTTAGTTTAAAAATTTATAGTTTAGCAGGAAATAATTATGTTGCTTCAAATAATTTTAATTATACTCCGTTCTGTATGAAATTTTAGTGTGAACATTTCTTTAATATAGATTTCAAATGTATCATATATTCTTATTTTTCAGATTATTTGACATTTCTATTGATAAATTGAAGTTAATAAGATTATCGATAATGATTCCTCGTAAATAAAATTAAATTATGATGAATTTAAGCAAATAAAGTGAAATAAAAATAAAAATATGGATTTTTCACTGATACTCAAATGTGAATTAGACGAATACTATTTTCCAATAATAATAATAACATTATAAAAAAATCAACGATACTTTAAAAGTATTTCATTAGGTTTAACAATTATAATTGAAGATTCACATTTGGAGGAGTTCAGGAAAGATAATTGTCGCAATTATAATAAAGGTATAGCTGGGGAAAAACATAAACAGAGATTTTTTTTTTTTTTGTGGTGACTCACCCGTAGCCCGCAGGTGAAATATCTCCATATAAAATAACAGTTACATCAAGACTGCATTTTTCTTGAATTTTTAGAGATTAAATTTGTGGCTGCACTGCAACATTTAAGTTCTGGCAGCAACCATCTTCGTTAGCCTCTTTTTGCACACTAGGCAAATGCCAAATTCGATTCGACAGCATTTTGCTTGTACAAACTGCAAAGTATTAAAAAAAATTGAATTTACTATAAGGTCGGATATAAACCATATCTATTTCCTGGTAGGGAAAAAAAATGATAACTGTAATTTACAGTTTTGCTATTCCTTATCATTGCAAAATACAAAATAAACACATAAAATAAATAAGATAAACATATAGACCATCAAAGTGAACACTTACAAATAAATAAGTATTGTCGTCTCTTGTTCACATTTTTATATGCACAATTAACTTATTTTTATTGAGTGTATGTGTTCACTTTGATCGCTATATATATTCACCTTATCTATTTTTGTTTAACGATGGTAAGGGATGACAAAACTGCAAATGGCAGTAATCAATTTTCAAAAAAAAAAAACCCCTTTGAGAGCTGCTAATTAAAATTTCGACCTCTAGGGTCTACTCCAGAACACTAAGGCCCTGATCAAAATTAAGTTTACGTGAGATTTCGTTTCATTTTATTTCAATTGAATTGATTTCATAGGATTTTGTTGGATCTAATTACATGGAAATTCCAATCAAATGACACTAAATTCCTTCATTTTCATCAAGAATTTTTCAACGAAATAAAATGAAATTCCAAGTTAAAAAAATGGCATTTTGATGGGGGCCTAAGTCGGAGGAAGAGGAAAGATAGTAACAAAAATAATTGATTCTTTAAAAAAAGAAAATTGAAAACTTTACTCTACCCAAGAGTTACTTGCTCAAAGTTTCAAGATGGAAAGGGGAAAAAAAATGAAGTGAGAGATAATGATTTTGTGAAGAGTTTATTGTACTGTTCAACTCTTTGATTTGAAAAGGTAACAAAATATGGACAACTTTTCTCTCCTTCACTCTCCGTCGGTGTTTTCGATATCATATCGGTTACCGAGAAATTTCGATCATTCTGAGTACCGAAACAATGACTGAAATGACGGTATTCGATTTTGTAAGAGAAAATATCGAAATACTTAAAAAACAATGACTGAAATATCGAATTTCGGTCACCAAGCCAATAGAGGTGCCGATATGGTATTGAAAACACTGCTCTCCGTTTTTCTAATGAGGCCATCCTGGAGCACAACCTTAGGCTTTGCTCCGGAAAAAAATAATGAAGGACGATGAAAAAGAATGTTATCTAACCAAACCTGCCCAATGCAATTAATATGCTCTAAAACCTAAAAAGTTGGGAGAGAACCAAATTAAATAGGAATAAATGGAGGTGACTATTTTTAAAATATGAAAAAAGTGTAAACAAGTTTACTCTGAATTTTTATTTTTAAAAATATGAAAAAAAGTGTAAACAAGTTTACTCTGAATTTTTAAGTGTATCTCTTTTCTTTTCTTTTCTAATAGATTCTAAAGCAACCCTTTAATAAAGTATATAATATATGCAAAAGAAAGAGAAGGGAACAAAAATACAAGGAGAAGAGTGGGTGACGACTGACGAGGAGAATGGAAGGAGACGAAAACAAATTAAAAAAAATTCTCTCTTTTTGTTTGGAAAACGAAGTACGTTTGGCGTAAACTAAAATAAAATAAAGTTTCAAAATACATCATAGCTCATTAAGTCCAGACGCAAAAAAAAAAGGGAAGATTATGAAAAAATAATTCACCTCCTGCTCTATTTTAGAGGGACAAAAAGAAAATACTAATTTGGATGATAAAATAAGAGAAATCTTTCACTTTCCTTTCTCGTTCATAAGTTTATAGAACATATTACATATTTGTTCCCTTTTTTTTCCTCATGTTCCAATTTCACACCTCTAGTAGAGCACATCGTTTAGGTCGGTGATTAAAATACGACTCATACGAGAACCAGTTTTTGGTCTAATGACAAGGAGCAATACATTTCAAATGAGAGGTCGCATGTTCGAAATCCGGCTAGAGATCTTTATAGACATTTAACTTAAAAATAAGTTGGGACTTAGGAGGTTTGACCCCAATTTATCTTAAAAAAAATACGACTCATACAAAGTTTTTTTTTTCCCCTTATTTATTTATTTCGAGAACGACGACCCATACAAAGTTGTTATTTGGAGATGTAACTTGTCAGTTTATTTTAGAAAAAAAAAAGGCTAAAGGACCTCATTTTTAAAATTATATCAGATAAAATTTGATTAAAATTTAAAATTCTACTCTTCCTAAATGTTGTTTTTTTTTATTTATTCAAAATTTGAATTTTGAATCTTATATCCATCAAATAAAAATAGATGCTTTTCACTTCATGATAATATTATTTCAAAAGCTTTTAAAATATTCGGGAAACCCTTCTTTATTGTGAATGATCATAAAAAATAATATAATTGAATTAGCGCTGTGTGTAATTGAGCTTGAGACTTTCGTCATAGAATAAAAAAAGAAAGTCGTTGAAAAACAAAAAGAAAATAAATAAAGAGAAAGTCAAATTTCTGTTACCTAAAAAAAAAATCTAATACAGGTAAAGAAAAGGAAAATCTCAACATTCTGATCTGGTGAATGAAAACTTTAGTTATTACAGTAGAGAAACAAACACATTTCAAGATTATTGGACACCGACAAAGTTTTAACGCGAAACAGTTGACAATTCATGATCATGAATTCATGATAATGAGGTCTTTATTAACAAAATAGAAACAGAAAAAGGGAATGCGACGTACTGTGCATATATACAATAGTAAAAGCATAAAATCAAGCAAATGCTAACACTATTCAATATATCAACGCGTTTGTATGCATAATAAATTAATGGTGATAAATAACTTAGTTGAGGAACTTATGATCTCTAAATTTGCTACCTTTGCAAGAGACCACATCCAATTTATTAGAGGAACATGTGCATGCTCACATGTGAGGGGTCAACATAGGCAGACTATTAAAGAAGGAGTTTCGTACTATTCATGTACATTATTTGCATCAATTCCTCTTTAAAAATCATGTGCTTTCAGATTTACTTAGGGTTTTAACATAATTTACTCCTCACAACTTGATTTTTTTTTACATGCACCATAGAGTAAACCGGCGAGTATTTCTCGCAATGGCTCGACATGCATGAACTTTGGGATTAGAAAATAACAAAAATTTATTTAATTTTCTCTTGTTGACGTCAATAGATAGGAATAGAGAAAATTTCTGGTATCATGAAGCATGTATTTTAATTACCGCGCGGTAAATTATGTCTAGATAAAATAATCCTGGCCAATATATAATTAAATAATTTACGCTCAACTTTAGATAATTCCCGACATTAAAAAAGAAATTTAAATGATTCCTGTTATAAATAAAACTTAAGATGATTTCATGGAGTTTATATTGTTAATTAGATTCGTAAAATATATTATAATCAACAATACCATTTGGAAGAATGTTGTTTAGCGATTCTTTTGAGTGGCCGCCTCTCAATGGTGGTTCTGGTCTAGTCTCTCGTGCAAGGTGTCTGATTGGGTTGTACGGTGCGCAACCTCCGACGGCTGAGCCGTTAAGTCGTTCACAAACTTATGCGGAGTCAGTTAGGAAGGGGCCCGTTTTGGCTCAACCAGGTCAGAGCCAGGGATCTTTTGTGTCGAGAGTGAGATCAAAGGTTCCTAACGCGAATCTTGTTTTTCCGACAAGAGAGTTTTGGGTCCGTCGGATGAAAGGCAGATGTTTCATATGCGGAGGAAGAGACCATCAGATCAAAGATTGCAGAGATCCCAAGTTTTATTTAGAGTGCAAGTGTACAGGGCATTCCACTAAAGAGTGTCTTAGTAACGCTCGCACTGTTTCATCTCTCTCTTCAGTCAAATCCCTTTCTCCTTCTGCTCTGTCTTCTTCTTTCGTTTCCTGTTCGTTCTCTTCTTCTCAAACCCTAGTCTCTGGTTCAATGGAAAACCCTAAGTCTTTGAACAAACTTCAAGAAGATGACGAGATTACTGAGAGGATGCGGGAATTGGTGCGCTGCATTGTCATTCAAGCAGATCCGACGATTGCTCTTGCAGATGTGATTTGCGAAATGCGCTCTTTGCTTCCTCCTGATCAATTTGTGGTGACAAAGCTAAAAGACGAGCGATACCAGATTATTGGACCTTCTGTTGAATGGTGTAGAGAGATGTTCTGCAAAGGTTACTTAGAGATTCACTACCCAGCGCACATTCCAACGCTCGCTCTAAGTTCTGCCACATTTTGAGGGAGGCAAAGGATCTTGATCCGAGATCTCATCCTCGTCGTTTCACGGTGAGAATTCTCAATGCTCCTTATGGTTGGGGTACCGGATCGGGGGTTATGCAAATAGTTAGACCTTTTGGCAGGTTTGTTTGTCTGGATGATGCAAGTCAACAAAGACTTGAAGGTAGGTGGATTAGAGCTCAAATTGATGTAGGAGACAGAGAGTTAATACCAGATTCTGTCTGGTATGAGATTTTCTGGTTGAATGGGGAGGTGGATTTGATCAAAATTTCTTTTATAGTAGAGGAGGATGAGGTCAGATCTGATGAGGCAGAACAAATAAAGAAAATCCCTCCTTTGGTTTGGTCTCTTCATGAGCAGGCTAGGGTTAACAGTATTGCCCCAGTAGTTGCTCCTTTTCAGGATAGAGGGGGTAATGTTACTGGTGGTGGTAAAAAAACTAAAAGGGGGAAGAAAAGGAAGATTAGGCCTTCCCCAATTTCTGAGGATCAAGAGAATAATCCTAGTCCTGGGGTAGTTACAAGAGCCCAGGCTAGAAGAAGTTTGGAGAAAGGTGTGGTTATTAATGACTCTGGACCTACTCAAAAGGTTCCTGCTGAGAGGGTGCAGGGAAAAGGAAAGGGGATTGCAGAGGAAGAGGCAGGGGAAAGAGAGAAGAGGGATCTGAAGCAAGCCAGGAAGGAGAGTTTGGAAATTAAGAAAGGTCAGACTAGTGGGTCCAAAGGTCAATTTGGATCTATTTTGGCTCTAGAGGCTCCTCCAGCCCATGTTGTTCCTGTCCAGGTTGCTCCTTCTACTCAGACTGTTCCTACTGGCAATACTGGCAGAGGAGGATCAGCTCCTACTGTTAAGACCAATATCAATGCTATTCCCCCTTTCCACTCTACTGGGCATCCCAAAGTCAAATATGTACCTCCAAAGAATCCCAAAAATACTTCCTCTTTTCTGTGGGATAAAGCCATGCAAAGGAAAGCTTTGGGTTTGGACATGGGGATTAAAATTACTGGAAAAAGTAGGGAGGAAGCTGAGCAGGTGGTTACTCCTATTGTTCATTCTGAGCCTGTTTTACAGGAGCATTCTCCTCTTGCTCCTGAAGAAGTCTTCTCTCCAAGGGCAAAAGAAAATTTTGTCTCAGTTGGCAACTTTGTTAGCAGAGCTGATCTGCTGCATCAGCAGGCAATGGAGAAAGAGAAGCAAGAGTTATTGGCTAAATTGGCAGAAACTGAGAGTAGGAATAAAGCCATGAAAGCCCAGATGCAGAAATTGCAGAAGCTCAAGAAATTAGAGGAGGACATATGTGCCAGAGTGGAGAGGGCACAAGCTGTCAAGAAATCTCCAGTTATAAAGACACTCTTCAGTCAGCAGGACAATTTGAAAAATGTAGAGATCATTGAAGAGGAAATTGAAGGGCAGGTAGAGATAACCTTGAAGGCTTCTAAAGGTTCTCTAGGTACGTTTCCTGATCAAGAAATTGATGCTTCTAGTAGGGCTTTTGTAAGCTTTTTGAATTTTTTGATCTTGTATCTAGCTAGGACTTCTGGTAATTCTAACCAGAGTCCTGGTAATTTGCTGGTAGAGAGTGTTAATTTTAGCTTTAGAGATAATCCTCTCTTCTCTTTCTCTGAGTTAGGTTCTAGTAATTCTCCCTTAGGGAAGGATCACCTTGAGGATACCAGCTGTTGGGATTTAGTGGAGGTAAACAATATAGGTAATATAGTTCCTAATGCTGGCAATGCTGAGGGTGATGTCAGCATTGAAAAAAATCTTTTAACTAATTATCCTGAGATGGATGTGGCTGACATTCCTTTCTTAGCTGGTCTCTCACATTTGAATAGCCTCTCTGACCCTCAAGTAGTCAACCTTTTAGAGGATTATGGTATTTCTTTTGGGGATACCATGGATATAAGGTTAAGAAGAGTTCAAATTCTGAGAAATAGTGAACCTTCCAGAGTTATTGATATGCTCATGGAACTAACTAGAAGTTTAAATAATCTTAATATTAATGATTTTGAGCCTAATTAGTTTTTTTTATGAAGATTCTTTCATGGAATATTAGAGGACTTAGGGGTAGTAATAAATTAGGTCAGTTTAGGGACAATGTCAGCTCAATTAGACCTGATATTATCTCTATTCAGGAAACTAAAAGAAGGTCTTTCACTAAAAGGCTTCTTTCCTCTTTAGCTATAGGCTTTGAATGGAACTTTCTTCCTTCCACAGGAGCCTCAGGATGCATTTTGGTAGGAGTTGAAGTTTCCAAATTTAAAATTTTGAGTTGGCAAGTTGGGGATTTCTCAGTTTCTGTAAGAGTTCAACATAATATTGATTCTAAGTTTTTCTTATTTTCTTTTGTTTATGGCCCTATTGCTTTTAACCAGAAATACAGATTTTGGAATGAGCTGAGTAGCATTGGCTCTTTCAATTCTGATCCCTGGGTCATTGGAGGTGATTTTAATGCTATTAGGAATAGATTAGAAAAAAAAGGGGTTTCTTTTAATCCAAGAAATATGAATAGGTTCAACAATTGGATTAATAATTTCAACCTAACTGATTTTAGATGTTTAGACAGGAAGTTCTCTTGGGTAAAAGGAGGAAACAGTAGGCAAATGGTTTGCTTAGATAGGTTTCTGGCTAACAAAAAATGGGTGGAGTCTTTTGAGGACACCTACTCTTTCAGTTTGCCCAGAATTTTCTCTGACCACACCCCAATTGTACTGGACTCTGGTTGTAGAGTCAATTCCTTTATTCCCAGCTTTAGATTTGAAAAAGTTTGGTTAAACCAGGAAGACATTAAATTGAGACTACCAATTTGGTGGTCAGAGATTGATTTAGGTGTTGACAAAGCCTTTAATTGGGAAACTAAATTCCTAATTCTCCAAAATAAGTTTAGAGGTTGGAGTAGAAATCTAGAAAAAGAAATTAAGGACAGAAAGTGTCAGTTAACTGCTGGTATTAGAAACTTAGAAGAAGTGTTAGAAGAGAGAAGGTTGGAGGAGGAAGAAATGACTTCTTTCATCCAAGCTAAAAAGGATCTCTTTGAAATTCATTTGAGTGAGGCTACTTACTGGAAGCAGAGATCTAGAGTGACTTGGTTAAGAGAAGGAGATGCTAATACCAAGTTCTTTCATAAATTTGCTTCCATTAGGAGGAAGAAAAACCTCATCAATTATTTGATGATAAATGGTAGAGAATCTAGGGATTCTTCCCTCATTTCCAGTCACATTCTTAATTATTATAACTCTCTTTTAGGAACTACTAACCCCACTTGGGGCAGTCTTAGGAGCACTGTCTGGAATACCAGTGAAATGGTCAATAGTGAGGATAATGTAAATCTTATAGCCCCTTTTACCTTAGAAAAAATAAAATTGGCTGTCTTTCAGATGCATCCAGACAAAGCTCCTGGCCCTGATGGTTTTCCAATGATGTTTTATCAACAGTTTTGGGATACTGTTAAATTCAACCTTTTAGAACTTTTCAATGATTTTCATTCTAATAGACTAAATATCTCTCTGCTTAACAAAGCCTCCCTCTGTTTGATTCCCAAAGTGGAGGAAGCTGCTAAAATTACAGAGTTCAGACCTATTAGTCTGATTAACTGTGTTTTTTAAATTTTCTCTAAAGTTTTGGCAAATAGGTTGGTTCCTGTTTTAGACAAAATGATATCTCCTCAGCAGAGTGCTTTTCTAAAAGGTAGGTTTATTCTAGAAGGAGTAGCTGCTGCTCAAGAGATTTTACACTTTTCTCATACTTATAAGGAGAAAGGCATCCTTCTCAAATTAGATTTTGAGAAGGCTTTTGATAATGTTAATTGGGATTATCTTTTAACTACTCTAGAAGACAGGGGTTTCAATAGGAAGTGGATTTCTTGGATAGAACAGATTTTAGTGGGGGGGAAAAACTTCAGTGATGATTAATGGAATTTTAGGGCCTTATTTTGAGTGCAAAAAAGGACTAAGACAAGGAGATCCTATCTCACCTTACCTTTTCATCTTAGTAGCTGAAGGCCTTTCAAAAATCCTAGAAAATGGACTCAACAGCAATCATTTAGAAGGAATAGGTCCTATTCTCAGTAATGGTAAAAAGGTTTTCAATCTGCAATATGCAGATGATACCCTTCTTTTTGTTAAAGCTGATATTCTCATAGTTGAAAAGCTTTCCTGGGCTTTAAAAGGTTTTGAGGGTTTATCTGGTTTAAAGATTAATTTTGCCAAGTCTGAGTTAGTACCTATTAATATAGATAATACTTTAACTTCTAATCTGGCTAATATTCTCCATTGTAAGGTAGGATCCTTGCCTATGAAGTACTTAGGTGTTCCATTAAATTGGAAGAAACCAAGTAAGAGTGATTGGGCTGTAGTGGTAGATAGAGTTCAAAAGAAGCTCTCTAATTGGAAAGGAAATCTTTTGTCTTTAGGAGGACGTTTAGTTCTAATTAACTCAGTTCTTTCAGCTCTTCCTCTTTATCATTTATCTTTGTTTAAATGCCCAGGTTGGGCAATCAACAAGATAGATGCAGTAAGGAGAAGATTTCTTTGGGGAAACTGTCAAGGAAATGGTTCTAAAAAATTTAGCTTAGTTAAGTGGGATATAATTTGTAAAAAGAAGGAACATGGGGGTTGGGGAGTTTTGAATTTATCTGAAATGAATATGGCTCTTTTAGGAAAATGGGCCTGGAAATACTCCAACCCAGAGCATAAGACAGTTTGGAAAGAAATCATTATTTCCAAGTATAAGGGGAGATGCTTTAACAGCAGCTCTTTCTTTTGGAAAGAAATCAACTCTCTCATTCCTTTAATTAGGAGAGGTTTGAACAAAGAAGTTGGTAATGGTGTTAGCACCAATTTCTGAAAGGATAGATGGTTTGAAAATAGAAGTTTTGAGTTTAGATTTCCTCTTGCTTTCAACAAAACCAAAAAGCAGGATGCATCGGTAGAAGAGGTTTGGAATAATGGCAATCCTAAGCTCTCTTTCACTAGGGGTATTTCAAATGCCCTTAGAGTAGAAAAAGTAGAAATCTTTGGTATTCTGCACAATTTTTCTTTTTCTGCAAAAGAGGATAAGGTTGGCTGGGAGTGGGAAAAGAACCATCTGTATTCAGTTAGTTCCTTTTATTCTTTCCTGAATGATGGGGGAGTCCATACTAGCGTTCCTCATTCTGTTTGGATTTTGAAAATTCCCTTAAAGATCAAGCTTTTTCTTTGGTTGACTATTAACAACAAAATCCTTACTCAGGATAATTTGAGGAAGAGAGGTTGGGTAGGGCCTTCTAAATGTCCTTTTTGTCCTCATGAGGAAACTGCTGAGCATATTCTAATTGCTTGTCCCTCTATTAATGAAGTTTGGAATGTTTACAATAGGTGTAATAATAGGAGAATAGTGTTGAACAACTCAAGCATGAATTCACTTTGGGATAGTTGTATTTCTCTTCCAAAAGTAGATAGAATTTTTGCTTTAAACTTTATAGCAATTTTTTTCTGGGTGCAATGGAAAAATAGGAATAATTGTATTTTCAGGGATACTAAGGGTACTCCTTTTGTTAGCCTGATGCACCAAGTGATTAACTGTTTTGTTAATTGGACAGGACTTAATTCTAGTCTGGAAGCAGGTTTGACTGCAAATGAAAGTACTATGGGTGTTATCAGATTCCTCACAACTGATTCAGCTAGACAAGCAAGCACAGCTAATGCACAGGGAAGGCAAATTGGGACAAGGCCGGCTCAAAGTGGTGGTAGAACTCAAGATGCTGGTACTGACTCAAGGGAGACTTCAGAGGGTCATGTGGAAAGTGCATCAGATGAGGATCTTCTTGGTTAAAGGGAGGGCTGTCTCTACTGGTTGTAATAGGTTTTTTAGTAGCAGTAGTAGTGATGAAGATGTTCAGTTTTATATAGTTTTTCTTAGTCTTGTTTGAACGTTTTTATTTTTGTTTGACTGTTGTAGAGTCACTTTTGTAGTGACTCAAACATATCTCTTCTTTAATAGTTTTGAATCCCCTGCTTGGGGCTCTTAGCAATAAAAAAAAAAAAAACAATACCATTTGTGTACGTATATTGCACCGGGCAAATTTATGTTGTCGTAAGAGCGTATCTACTATCTAGTACGCGCCGTTATCAAGAATTTGGATAAAAGATTAATTAGTAAATCTAACCGATGAGTAATAGGCGTAGTTTGTACTATAAGGAGATAATTAATTAAATCTTCAAATTCAAAGCAATAGGCGTCAAAGGATTAATTAGATTATGTGCACAATTAGAGATGCATTTGTATATGTAACATTGTAAAGTGAAAATCAAGAGGATGGTTTGTGTGTGGAAAGAAAACAAACAAACAGAAGAAATAATTAACCAACATAATAAAAAGAGAAGGAGAAAAGTCATGGAATTAATAAAAAACGATAATGGAATTAGTGAAGTAGACAATTTATCGTGTGCATGTATCATAAAAGTATCAACTTGCACAGTAAATATTCGATGGATCAGGTAATTTTTAATTCGAACCAGATCAATAAAAAGTAGTTTTATAACCCCAACCCCCCCCCCCCCCCCAAAAAAAAAAAAAAAAAGAAGAAAGAAAAAGAGTAGTTTATCCTTATTTTACTCCAGCACATTTTTGTTCCGTTTGGATACGTTGAGAATAAGGTAGGAAGAAGGAAAAAGGGAAGAAATTTATTGGGAAGGGGTAAATTTATTGGGAAATGTGTAACTTTTGTGAAGAGTTTGGATTGTTAGAAATAAATTTATTGGTAAAAAATGGTTATTCCTTATTACGGGAAGAAGCCATCCAAACGGAGCCTAAGATTGCTTGTGCCGTATGCTTGCAGCTTGCTCTTGTAAAAGAAAAAACGTATAATAAACAATGATTATTGAATAAAATGGTATATAATGTTATAATCTAACCATAATAAACAGTAAGCAAATAAAAATATTACTTTAAACATAGCAGCACATAATACCATCAAATCATAAAATAAGAAAACCATATACCTTGTTGGTCTCGTTTTTTTAAAATAAATATGAATTACGAATTAAAAATAAACCTATATGAAATATTCTATAAATCAATTTTACCATAATAAAAATATAATAATTAAATAAATAATTTTAAAAAGCTTCACATATATATATATGATCTTTGAATTACATATACTATAACACGAATACGAACTGACTGATGTAAAATTTTTTACCTGCTCGCACAAGCTAAATATATATATATTTTTTACTTTTATCTTCTACGGGTTAAAATATAATATATTTTTACTTCTTATGGGTTGTAATGAGAAAACAAAAGAAAAGTAAGTCTCGAAAGTCCGAAGGTGGGCTAATTCAACGCGCAAAACCCGTTGGTATATAGGAACTCCGTGACGATGAAAACAGTGCCATAATCCAGAGCCCAGCAATGAGCAAAGAAAAGCAACTAATTTAGTTTGCATGTTTGAGCTTGCCTTGACCGACAATTAATTAGTGAAAATGTGTTGGTAATATAAACGTAAATTTACCTTTGATGCATACCCGTGCTGTCCAAGTGTCCATGCACTTGGAACTTTTGTTTGTTTACGGATGCTCACTTATGCTCTTCTTATCGGCTCCGTTTGGATGGGTGTAAGAATAAAAAATAGTTTTTTTTTTATTCTCAAATTTATTATAAACAATCTAAATTCTTCACAAAATTACACAATTCTCAATACTTCTTCTCTTATTCTTTTATTCCCACACCATCCAAACGAAACAAAGCCGATCAATACAAAAGGTCCGAAATTTTTTTAGAGTCAGATAGGCCTAATTTGCGTAGGGCATGTCGGGATCAATTGATCCTCATTTCAAGAGAAATATTAATTAATTAAATAAAATTAACATACACATTTTTTTTTATTGTTTTTATGATGCAATTGCTAATAATCTCCCAAAGAGTGAAGCACATTCAGATTTTGGGTCTACCCTTTGGTTGTAATAAAGTCAAGTGCAATGCATATTTTATGTGATGTTATATAGAATGTGATTTTATTTCTTACTAAGAAAAGCCTTGGTTGCTTGTATGGTCATGTAATTTATATTTGTTATTCCTTTGATAATACCGCGACTTATGTTTCTCTTTTCAACGAAAAAATAATAAATCTTCCAAGAGTAAAAAAACCTCTATTCATTTTAGAAAAAAAAACACATCACCATATTATAGAGATAAAATAAATAATTTATAATGTATCATAAATTATTTGAACCACATTTAAAAAAGTTAAGCCTCAATTTGATGTGTTCATGTTTTCACAAATAAAGTTAACATTTAGGCTCCGTTTGGATTGTTTAGGAATAAGAGGAATAATCTATTCCTAAGCGAAAACTATTGGGAACTGGGAAGTGTGTAACTTTATGAAGAGTTTGGATTGTTTTATAATAAATTTATGTCTAGGAAGAACTATTCCTCATTTTCCATTCGATCCAAACGGGACCTTATAGAAGATATGGTACGATCATTGATAGGTAAGTTTGGAGGAGCCAAGGCTCCGTTTGGATAGGTGTGGGAAGAAGTATTGGGAAGTGTGTAACTTTATGAAGAGTTTGAATTGTTTATAATTTTTTTTCTTCTTCTTTCTTCTTCTTCTTCTTCTTCTTCTTTCTTCCAATGATCCAAAAGCATCCGAAGAGAAGCATTCTACATGTTTTTTTTTCTGCTTTTAATAAAATAGGTCAGACAAATTGAGAAATTTTGTTGATGTACTATTATTACGATGCAATAAATTAAAATCACAATAAGTATTTATCTTAATTAAAATTTATCTAACAAAACTAAAAATATAAAATGGGCGGAAGGTGGGGACAAAATAAAATATCAGAGTCTAACGTCACAACTTTTGAATATTGAATTTCTAATTTTTCCAAAATATTGTGCAAGTTAAGTAGCACATTAACATTTAACACGACATGATAGTACTTCAACACTCAATTTTTACACGTCTTGATTCTCATATATTAACTTCAAATTATCGATTTATATTGCAATTTTTTATGTGAAAAGAATATTATACGGCTATGTGCATGCTGCACGAACTAGGTATGCATATTGGTGCTCTGTATCCGCACCTAGGAAAATCTTAGGATAGACATGACAATGCACAAGTCAAATCCCCCTTGACCCGGAATCCAACAAAAATAAAACACGAGTACACGACCAACATGCTCACAAAAGGACGGTAGAGATCCTAAAACATGACGTCATTTGCAAATTATGACCGTCCGATCAATCTGCCGGACGGTTTCATTAGTCTCCGTGGAAAGCCGTAAATTATGCTGCCAAGCGTAGACAAAGAGAGACTGAGGGCTTTGACTTGGTGTTACATCTGACTCCAGTGACCAACTTTCCTCCTATGCTTAAGTGCCTACAGTGTGTAACGGGATGTAATGGGTCATTGTAAATCAACAGATTGACTGGATTTATAAATATTTTTTTTTTCCAACAAAATTGGTTTCGAGGGTAACGAAACCCCCGCGAGGTACAAGGCGACTGACACGTGGCGGTCAGACTTTGTGCGGATTTGCTGGCAGTGTATCCGTTTCTAATCCCGGGGCGGGAAGACAACTTCAGTCCACTAGGTGCTTGGAGCACCAGTCATGACATATGGGACCGTTTTATTTAATGTGACACAAGGTTCATGGTGTTTGGTACACCAGGTTTACGATGAATTTGTAGCGGAGTTAAAGCCCTAGGCCCTAGCCGCTTCCCCCTCCTTTCCCCACACGGTAAAAATAAAAAGGACAGTAATTACGCAGTAATGGCAATAGTTTAGAGAGAGAAACTCGCACTCCGAATATAGGAAAGAGAGAGATAGAAAAGAAGATGAACGTTTTGTCTTGCTAGAAGAGAAAGAAAACCCACTGGAGGGGAAGTACTCCAGTCCCCCCCTCTCTCTCTCTCTCTCTCTCTCTCTCTCTCCTATTTGTTGTTCTCTCGTCTGACGCAGAACTACCGACAAGGTATTTAATCTCCTATTTATTGTCTTCCTCTCACTAGAGAGTTCCCTTCTGTTTCTCCTCCATTTTTTTAGTGGTTTTGATTAAACAAAGCTTGCACATGGTGTTTTGTTAATAGAAAAGAAGGACAGTAGAAGTGAGAGCTAGCTTAAGTGAGGAACGATGTATGGAGATTGCCAGGTGCTGCCTACAACAGATATGACCTCATCAGATTCTCTCTTTTCCACCCAAATGCAGAGCTCTGGCTTGGGCTACTTGCACTCAATGCCATTTCATGCTTTCCCATCTCTGCTTCCAGTGAGTATTATACTTACTAGGTTTTGAAGTAATCATATTTTTCACATGCATTGTAGCTGTTTGTTTTTTAAGATTTTTGTGAGAGTGAGAGGGATTGATCAGGCAAGATGGATCTGTTTTTCTGTATTGGTCTTTACTTATTTTTTTTCCCTTCTTTTGATAAAGTTTCTTTCTTAGGATATATGTAGGGCAAACTTTTTTTTTGGTAACCCACTTTTCAGTTTTTCATCACGGAGAAGTGTTAATTGTTTCTTATTTTGTTGTTTATATATTTTTTCCCTTTTTTGTTCGATGATTATCTATCACTTTTGTGAAGTATTCCCTTTTAAAAGAAGGAGCAAGATCGGAGAGAGGTTTTTTGTTATTTTCCCCATATTCCTCCGATTTTAAATATTCCCTTTTCATTTTTTTAATAAAAAAAATCTGAGAATAAGATCGAAAATTCTACCGACCCCCACTTCCCAAATTACACACCTACGTACGCACGCAGACAAATGGCACGTTTATTTTGTTTTGTTCCTCCATTTTTAGGGTTTTTCGTTAACAAGTTTAAATATTTAGTCTTGCACTATCGATATAAGTTTCTATGATCCCACAAAAAATGCAGAAGGAGGAAGACCTACCCTCAGTAGTAGCTACTGAATCAGCAAAAGAAGACGAGATGAGTGGCGGGTCTGGAAGTGGCAATGTGGATGGTTTCTGTAGCTTTGGAGAGGAAGAAGAGAAAGATCAGAAGCAGCAACTCCAACTGCCACAAGACCAACAACTGCAATCTCAGTCGCCTCAACCTGGAGACAAGAGGAAGAAGCGCTACCACCGGCACACCGCCCACCAGATCCAAGAAATGGAATCGTAAGCTCTACAATATTCTTTATACAACTGTAACATATGCATCCTTTTTTTTTTCTTGTTCCATTTTTTTGGATATATTGACATATTGTTCGGTAAGTTAATAAGGAAAAAATAACCTTGATGATATACATATACATGTACATGCAAGGCTTGGATGTTTTAATTTCAGTCTGTAATCATTGTTATTTCCTATTTATGCTTTACAATTAATTTAGGGTTAGATCTATATAAGTTGATCATCTTAATATAAAGGGCCAGCAAAATTATTATTATTTTTTATTTGTTTCACTTTTACACATTTTTAAGAAAACAAAATTCATCGTCCATCTATAGGCTGTTCAAGGAGTGCCCTCACCCAGATGACAAGCAGCGGCTCAAGCTGAGCAGGGATCTTGGACTCTCACCTCGTCAGGTCAAGTTCTGGTTTCAGAACCGGCGAACCCAAATGAAAGTATGTTTCTTGTTCACTGCATATATTAATTTCATCACGCGTACATGCACGCAACTGAATCACACGTGCATGCACCAGAGACGAAGTTTTGGAGTTTCTAATTTTTTCTCAACTATTACAGGCCCAACAAGACCGGGCAGATAATTCAATACTCCGTGCTGAGAATGACAGCCTGAAAAACGAAAATTTCAGGCTCCAAGCTGCAATAAGGAACGTCGCTTGTCCAAATTGTGGTGGTCCGGCTGTTCTTGGAGAGGTTTCATTTGACGAGCAGCATTTACGCATAGAGAATGCACGCCTTAAAGATGAGGTACTTGTATATTTTATTAAAAACAATTAATCTATTTTGTAGGGGAGATTAATTTTTGATAAATGCAGGTTAGTGTTTCCAACTTTCCATAACATATATGCGACTATACAATGATAACTTTGAATCATGCCTTCACATTTTAGCTATTTATACTAGTGTCCAAGTTCTATATATATTCAGAAGTCCAAACAATTAGTCTAGTACAAATAAACATTTTTTTTAGTCAAATGTTTAGAAGCTGATCATCTAATCTTTTGTTTAATGCAGCTTGAAAGGTTAACTTGTATAGCCTCTCGGTACACTGGCCGGCCATTGATACAACCTCTGGGGCCCAGCATGCCCCTCATACTGCCTCAGCTTGACCTTGACATGAGCATATATCCTAGGCAATTCGACCAGCAGGGGATGATGAATGGTTGCAACACTGGACTGATGATGCCAAACCCATCAATCACTTTAGGCCACACCATGGCCTTCATGGGCCCAGTTATATCAGATCAAGACAAGCCACTCATTCTTGAGCTGGCGGGAACAGCTGCCAATGAGCTCATTAGTCTCTGCCACCACAACTGCCCATTGTGGGTCCATCGAGAGGGTGCTGAGTCTACACAGGTAATTGACATCGAAGAATATAAGAAGGCTTTCCGTTGGCCAATCGATGAGAAGCAACATGATGTGGCTATGTACACAGAAGCAACAAGGGACAGTACGGTTGTGATCATGAATAGCATCACATTAGTCGATGCATTTTTGGATGCTGTAAGTTTGCACATTGACTAGTCTGCGGAACAATATATAGCATTGTCAATTAACTTGTTATTAACTTTAATTGTTGATATGTCGTAGAACAAATGGGTGGATTTGTTTCCTTCGATTGTTTCTCACGCGAAGACAGTGCAAGTTATTAGCCCTGGTCTATCGGGACATGCTAGTGGATCAGTTATTTTGGTAGTTTTACCTACAATCATTTTAATTTCATTATTATATTAGAAATACAATTATTATCTGCTTTTCTGATTTTTGTGTTTGATGTTAGTAGCCGGCTACTTTTTATTGTCTTATTTTTAAAATTCTCCAGGTCATTATATATATCACTATATGTAACCTAAATAACCTTTTTCTAATTTTTAATCATTTGATTATTTGTAGATGCATGCTGAGCTGCAGTTTCCATCTCCTCTTGTGCCAGCACGTGAGTACGTCTTTTTCCGATATTGCCAACAAAATTTGCAAGAAGGGACATGGACAATTGTCGATTTTCCTGCAGATGGATTTGACAATAACTATGCTGTGACCACCACTATGAAAAATAAAAGGCGCCCTTCTGGTTGCATTATCCAAGATATGCCTAATGGTTATGCCAGTGTAAGTTTTCTCTGCTCTTTTTGTTGCTACTTGGTGATTCAGTGAGAAAAAATGATAATAATAAAATGAAATCAGTAACTTGAGGTAAACATAATTGCTTACGCTTTTGGGTAAGACAGTATATTAATTTTCATGTGCATTGATATATTTCATGAAGAGAAAGTACAGTTTGGTTGTTTGAATGCAAGTTGTTAATTATTTCCTTGTGCTTTCCACTTGACATAAAAAATTATGACCATATTATACTTAATACTGCTTTATTCATTTGCTTATGCAGATTACATGGGTCGAGCACTGCGAGGTGGAGGATAAACCATTGAATCCGACATTTAGCAAATTCGTGAGAAGCGGGTCTGCATTTGGAGCAAACCGTTGGGTTTCCCTTTTGCAACGGCAATGTGAGCGCCTTGCAAGCCTTATGGCTAGAAATGTTTCTGAACTTGGAGGTAAATTTTCTATGTGACTGCATTTTTTTCAACAATGTAATCTTTTATATATGTCTAGGATAACAAATGATCTTTAGCCTGGTTCTTTTGTCTCATAATAATCAATTTATGATGAGTTTATATCTTGGGATCAATACATAGAATTCAATGTGGCAATCTATGAAACTCATTAATGAGACAATAAACTACTCCATTTCTTTCTTATATCCAATCGTTGGTTGCTTTACTTAAGTTGGAAGTTTAAAAATGCATTTCTGATCTGGTCAAAACTTACTCAAGTTGGAAGTTTAATTGGGATCAACTAATTAATTCTTCATTTTAATGTTTATAGTGATTTCATCACTAGAAGGAAGGAAGAACATGATGACTCTATCTCAGAGAATGATTAAAACGTTTTGTGCAAATGTAAGCGCCTCTGCTACCCAATCATGGACTGCATTGTCTGAATCTCCTGAAGATACAATTCGAGTCACAACCCGCAAATGCACTGAACCTGGCCAGCCAAATGGTATGATCCTTACTGCTGTTTCCACCTCCTGGCTTCCTGTGAACCATCTTCAAGTGTTTGAGCTCTTAACTGATGAACAAAGGCGATCTCAGGTACAATGTTACTTGGGTTGTTGTTAATTTATTGGAAAATATTTCTTATGTGCATCATTAATTTAATCATTAAGCATTTACTATATAGTATATTATGTATAATTTAAATTTCGTAATCTTGTAGTCCAAAAAAATTTATTTGAAGTTATTATACATAGCTTTTAGTTTGGAACTCTCCATAGATTCAAGTTTGAGGCTTCAGATATTTTGAAAAGACTACTTGTGAAGGATGATATTTTTTTCAAAAGTTCAAGAAAAAATATATAAAGAGGGGAGAAATCTGATTTTAATTCTGAAATGTACGTCGTGTTAATTAAAATGAGAAAATAATATTTATTAATTATATTTAAGGTCCAATTTTGTACACCTTGAACTTTGCCATGGTCAGCTAATATATTTGGACCCTCATTTGCTTGAATTAAATGTAACAAATACTCAGACTTCATCAAGTCATTTTCTAACCACTGAATTAGTGGGCTGAGAAAGTTCCTAGAAAATGCACATAGTTAAGGTAACCGTAATAACCTGGAAAACTTTGCAACCAAAGGAGTGTGGGAGGCAGTAAACCAAAGGTTGAAGTGATGATGTCCATTGTCATTGGTTGAGATTCATAATAATTTCTGTTATGTAAATCTTTTAAATCAATTAACTTATTTTCATTTATCTGAAGGTACAATTAATGTTGCTTGGTATTGTAGATTGATATTCTTTCAAGCGGGAATTCTCTTCAGGAGGTGGCTCATATTGCAAATGGATCTCATCCCCGGAATTGTGTCTCACTTTTGCGAATAAATGTTAGTACTGCTATTATTTACCAACTGCAGACTTATTTTTCAATTTCCCTAAAATAATCAGTCATTTTTTTGCGTTTAATTGCATAATTGGGTCATGAACATCTAGAACAAAAAGAATAGTTGACCTGCTTTGATAATGTGACCCACTAATTTAGTATTTTCATGTGCTGGTGGAAGACATAATAATGAAAGTGCTAGTTTTTTTTCCTTTCTTTTGATGGTTATAATTTCCATGTATATTAAATGAGGTTCCAAACTTCTTGCAAGGGATCAATTTTATATTACTCCTTAATATAGGGCTGTTCTGTCTTTTTCCTTTTCTCTCTTTTGAGTTTTACAAGTGTAGACTGAAAAGAATAAGAAACTACCTTATGCAAATTGGGGCAATGCAAAGGCTGTCATTGTGAATAACTTGAATTTGAACCAATATATGGACAATCAACGGGGACGTACCACACATCCGCACCAACCAAACCAACTATGAACATGTATAGTATCGGAACCTGGGATTCAAAGCTACTTGTTTTATTTAACAACTTTGACACCAAGCCAATATAATTACTTTTATCCAATGTTTTCAAAATCGTACCGGCACCCTTACCGGCCAGATGATGGAAATCCGATATTTCCTGGTATTTTCCGAAATTTTCCGGTTTTTCCTCTCACAATACCGGATACCGCCGTTTCGGTCACCATTCCGGTTCCCGGTATTACCGGAAATTTCCGGTATCCGGTATGGTTTTGAAAACATTGCTTTTATCACTAATTAAGTAATTATCAATGAAATTCCATTGACAGCAGGCTGCAAGCAACTCCTCACAGAATGTGGGGCTCCTGATACAAGAGAGCAGTACTCACCTCCAAGGCGGTGGGCTTGTCGTTTATGCTGCTGTTGAGGTAGATGCCGTCAAAGCAGTCATGAATGGTGAAGACACCTCCTTCATACCCCTCCTTCCTTCGGGCTTCGTCATCTCCCCAGCTGCCAGTACCACTGTTGGTTTGATCTCTGGTGACCAGGCTGGACATTCTACATCGACTGTCGGGTGCCTCCTCACTGTGGGCACACAGGTCCTCGTCAGTGCAGACCTGTCATCCAAGATCAGTCTGACCAGTGTCACTGCCATCAATAATCACATTTGCAATACTGTGCAGCAGATTAGCACAGCACTTGGTGTGGCGCCTCGTGCTGACAGGGGCTCTATGGGGCCCACTCCGTAGCTAATAATATGTTTGCAATGGTAAGTCTAAGCCATGCCCTTGTCCTTCTTCTAATTATCAGCAGATGTCCCTCAGGGATGATTTGTGGTGTTATGAATCTATGATCATATGGTAAAACCTCTTTTTAATTTGTAATTAAAAAGGTGGCAAGAGAGGATTTGACAATGAATAGTCAGCGACTGGTTTTTTCTAACATATTCCCGTAGATGGTATTTTCCCATTTGTACTATCACAAAAAGACTAAAATACACTTGATAAATGATGGTGCATTTTGGTCTTTTTGGATATTTTTCTTTTCTTTCCAGAGCATTGTCAAGCTCTCACTTGCCTCCTAGATATGTAGAAAAGAAAGTTTAAAAATGGCTTCTAGTTAATGTGCGATGTTGGCTTAGGCGAACCATTGCTATGTTTCATCCTCAGGCATTTGTTAAATTTGATATTATGTAATAATCTAGATTTTTAAGTTATAAAATTTGTGTATTAGTTGGTGTGGAACTAGAGAGAGATAGAGGTAACGGAGGGAGTCAAGAGCGAACCAGATGTGACCCTAGTTCAAGGGGTGTTGGTTCGGGAATTGACTTCTTTCTCTGACAATGTCAGAACCTCTTTTGTTTGTTTCTGCCTTAGATTGGCTTCTTGTAGACCTTTTAAATTATTTTGGTTCTGAGGATGTGCCCTATGAATTTAATGTTGGTTAGTTGAATGGAGTTAATGCTTTGGCGTTATTTATGTTTGTTGCATTTATTTCCTTTGGGGTCTTTGCTGAATCTGCCTACCGTACTGCCTAACCAATGCATTGGGGTGACAGAATGTACAGTACGCCTTGTCACAAAATAGGCAGATAGAGGTCATGTAGTCATACGACCATACCAGTCTGTTACCTTCTATTGTGGTATAAAAATTTGGGATTCTAAACAAGATAATAAGAAGGGCATTTAAATTTAAATAATATATAATACAAACATGTCAAATCTTATAACTTAAAAATTATATTACACCCACTCAAGCACTCAATGAAATCAGATAGTAGAACTCAATAACATGCTTATACCAACTAACGTCACACGACTAAACATACGGTAAGTGAAAGAGAAAATGGTATACAGGCTATTGAGACATGCAAACGTGGCCGCATCTGATCCAACCTGTAGCTCATGATTTCATTTCATTGCACTTGTTGGCGTTTCTAGGCAGATTGAGAATCTGATATAATGGTATTATTTAATTCCCCAGTTATGGAGATTTATATCTTGATAAAGACCTCTCTTTCAGTCCGGTCGTTGACAATGTTTATTATTTGATCTTCTATTTTCTAACACTATCTACGCTAAGTTGAGAGTAGCAGCATTTAAAGCAAACTTATAAGAAGAAATATGCTTATTTTTTATCATATTGTGGCGGTTTGTCATTGCTTTTTTTTTATATATATAACAAGATGCCTAGATTTTAGGCTGCCAGCTTTCACTAAAGCAAGTTCAAAAGTACAAGGAGCATTTGAATGATTTTCTCAATTTACTAATATATATATATATGTTCAAGTTTTTTTGTAGCAGTAGTAGGCCAACCCATCAGTAGGGGGGGGGGGGGGCAGTAGGCATCCCCAAATTTAAACTAGAAAAATTGGAAAGAGTAACCTATATTGGGTTTTACACTTTTGCTTCTCTTTAATGATATTTAGTATTTTATTATGATTAATTAAACACGATTTGATAGTTAAATGTAAAAACTGTGACATTGACCTTGGATTAAGAGCCTGGTTATCTAGCCTACTTTGCAAGCAGTGTAAAACTTGTCTCTTAAGAAAATGTGCAACACAAAAGAAGAAGATGAAAGCTATTAGCCTTCTGAAATATCTGACAGAAGTAACATAAAAAATCAATTCAAAATTTTGTTCTCTTACCTAAAAAATGTACAACACAAGAATACACAATGTCTTCCTCTGAAGTCTGAACAAAAGAAAGACTATTTCTGCACTTATCTGAGAAAAGAAATGAAAGTTGTTTGCGATTTAAGTCTATGATTGTACACCCTCTGAACTAGCAGTATTAATTTGTTCACATTATTCTATATTTCCATGACATAATGTCAAATCATTAACAGCAGACTAGATGTCAAAATCAAATCTAGGTAGAAGCATCCATGAGACAGAATTCATAGTCTCCCAGAAAATTCTGGATGCAGTTTTCTGAATTGTTAGATTTTTCTGATGGCGGTTCTATCTGCTGCTTCTCTATTTGCCTTTGTTTCCTCTCTATGATTTCTTCAAACCGCTTCTTGTCTGCCTCAAATGAAGCATCTAGGTCTGTGTTTGTCATCTCAAAATCAGCTGAAAGAAATAACAAAAAAAATTAATAATCAGATGTAACTTGCTGTAATATATTCCCAAACTTTGTTTTGCTGTTCGTGGTGAATTGGTGATTGCATTATTCTTACAAAGAAAGATAAAGGACTGCAAATTCGGTACCGGCAAAACAGGATACCTGACCTTGGCTATTTTGGTACCAAAGAATTCAGTGATTGTTCTCCATATAGGTGCTGACCGATCATATCCAAAAGCATCCGATAGTTATGGGGCCTAAAAGACCATACAGTAGTTTGGGGCACTGGTATGATCATATTGAACAGATTCCACTCGACGACTATGTTAAGGAACTGTTAAGTATAGTTTCTGTACAACTAGCATATGCCAGTAGGGCCAACACTTCTAACAGTACTGGAATTAAGAGGTAATGCTGGAAACTTTGAACTGTTAGCCTTACTTCATTCAATAGATGCAGAAAAAAGGACATATATATATGTTGAATGTTTCAGAAAGAATGCATACCATCAGCCCTGTCATCAGGCCATTGAAAGAGCATCCAATCCCACTTCTCAAAATCGTACCTCGGCCTCTTGTATTTCACAAAAGGCTCACCAATTACTGGTACAAAGAGATTCGGTTGGCACCTGAATTAACAAATTAACATGCATTGTCAATTAAACACAGTAACAGATAATTAAGTCTATGGAGAAAAGTACAGAGGATTACTGATCATTATAAAAAATAAAGTGCTCCAATAAGTGCATCAAATTACACCAGAAAACTAAGCATAATAATAATAATGCTTCGTCTATATTGAAGATGCGTTATTATGTACCAACTAGAAAACTTTTCTGGTTTAAAAAAGTTCAGAAAGCGATGAACTTTATATAGAAAATTCATAAAAGAAACTTAGACACTATAGATAATCTGGTCCGTAAAACTTGTTTCTGGCAAGAGATGAATACATTATTACACTCCACTTATTTTTTAAAAAAAAGAATACATTATAACCAAGAACAGTTTAAGTACATTTAAACACAAAACTGGCAATGAATTATATACAAAATTTGCATCAAGATTAGAAAGAATCAGTATCTAACAGCTGAATATAGTATTCTAGTGCTCTGAAATCTGAATTAAGATCTGTCAGACGAGAAAGAATCAACTTTTGTAAAACATGACTAGCGAATTTCATCAAGAAAAAGGAAGAAGTCAATCTACTCACTTGTTGGAGGGGGATTCCTTGATCTCCGAAGCAGGCTTCAATCTCTTCACAGCGCTGGTCTCCTCCATTTCTGACCCGAGTCTGAACCTTCCTCTGTTCTCTCTCTTCCTCTCCATGCTCTCTCTCTCTCTCTCTCGCTTTCTTGGTCTGGTCTTCTATCTGATCTCGAACCTCCCTGTTCAGTCTTCTTAAACTAGAGGTATGGGAAGAGTGAGAATTTTTGAAGCAGGGTCTGATCTTTCAGTTTAGAGACGGTTAACGAAACAGCGGATTTGTTGGGTAGCTCAGATATGTTATACATCTGATTGTAGAGGAAAATGTGTAGCGGGTCACTGTGGTTGCGTTCCTAAACTATATCAACACAACACAGAAGAAAGGGCCGGCCTATCTATGAAATTTGAAGGCCCAAGCCGTATTTCGGGAAACTAAAATTTTCGAAAATATTAAAACTGACGTTACTGTTCACTCAAATTTCGATAATAACAGTTAAAAATTCGAAATTTTAAAAATAATTTCGTTGGATCGTCATCCGGATTGACGAAATCACAAAACCTTTGGATCGTCATCCGGAATGACGACCCAAACTTGGATCGGCATCCCAATTGACGATCCAATAATTGGATTAACGATCCAATTAATATTCCATTTCCAACTTTCCAACTTTTGTTTTTTATTTACAATTTTACCTTTTAGCCCTCCACTTTTTTATTATTACAAAATATATAATTAGTGATTAGTAATTAAATATAATTGAAACTTCTATAATGAAATATAAGTAATTAAGCATATGAATAAATTATTTATGTTAAATACATAATATTGTATATGTGTATAATATTTATACATATATATTATGTACCATATATTTTATATATTAAATACATTTTATTGTATATAATTAAAATATATGATACATATTATTATATGTACATAAAATGTACATATATTTTTATGTATATTTATTTGTACATTAAAATTTTTTTATATATTAATATCTCCATTTAATGTATAACAAAGTTTTTTACTATTTTGTAAAAATAATAATTTTAGAGTCATCGGCGAATAAATTAAAAAATATATATATTCAATTTTTCGTCGATGACCCTAAAATTATCAAACACCATTTTAGTGAAGGTAGAATAAGCCTCCGTAATCTTCCTTAACTTCAGCCACCAAAATACATGGAATAACTGAATAAGCCTCCTTAACCTTAATTAAGTCAAGTCCTATTAACTTTACATATTATTTTCAACATTTCTTCTTATTCTCCAATTTTCATAGCTGCACAAAAATAATTTTAAGCTTTTTAAGCATAACATAAATTATTCCTCCTTACTTTGGGATTATTTGAATGGGCTAGGAATAAGGAATGAAGAACTATTCCAGAGCGGAAAAATTAGGAAGAGTGGGGCCGTTTGGATCGCTTAGGAATAGAAGGAATTTCCTATTCCTAAGCATAAAGTATTAGAAAGTGTGTAATTTTGTGAAGAGTTTTGATTGTTTATAATAAATTTATGCCTAGGAATAGAAAATTCTCCAAATTCCCACTTGATCCAAACGAGCCCAGTGTTATTTTGGAAAGCATGGGATGAGTGCTATTCCGGGAAAAAAAAATGTTGTTTGGATGATATGTTAGGAATAAAGAATGAAAATAAGGAATGTGTTAGAAATAGTGCTATTCCTGAAAGAACTATTTTCACCTTATTCCTAACACGCTTGGATGCTTAGGAATAACTCTTTCTAATTTTTCGTCTAGTAAGAGTTATTTCTTTCCAAACACCACCTGTACGTGTTGTTTATTGGAAATTTTTTAGTTTATGAGCCAAAAATTTTGAACTTGTTCAGAAAATGTGCACAAAAATGGGTTGCTATACCTTTGCAAGCGCTTACTCTATTCTAGCCGATCTTGGGGTTAGGTCGCAAAATGTGGAAGCTTAAGGCATCCTGATAGTAAAGATCTTTCTTTAGTTACTTCTGCAAGATAGGCTACTTATCCAGCAGAATCTATTGATAAGAAATTGGCCAGCAAATGATGGTTGCCTATGTTGTTTAGCCCACTGACTTGAAATAGCGGTCCATCTTTTCCTTCACTACCTTTTTGCCAAGGTTCGAAACCTCTACAACCTTCCAACCTTACATTTCATGGAAGACCTGCCTGCCTTTTGGTTACAAAACAGACCTGCTCCAAGGGTTACATGGGATACTATTTGGGCGGCCATTACCTAGACAATCTGGAAGAAACACAACAATCATATTTTCAAATCTTTGAACCTGGCGTCTTTTCTCTTTGTGCAAGAGATTACAACACTCGTGGACACCTGAAAAGCTCTAATTTAGTTGTTTTTTTATTTTTCTTTTTTTAAGACATGTATAGTTTTTAGTTTCCTTCTCCTTTTATTTTATTTTCTCCTTTTTTTTTGGTAATCTCTCTTGTAAATTCCTTTTAGTTTAATGAAATTTGTTCGGTGTGGTGATTTACCATCCGACTCTCAAACAAAAAAGAAGAAAAAGAAAAAAAGAAAATGTGCTCAATTGTGCTATAAACTTTAATTTCTAATAGTTTATTTTTTTTAGTTTTTAAAATTTATGCAAACTAGCTGTTGCATCGCGCTCTGCGCGATGTAAGAGCAATCTAGGATGGTTTCTATGATCGATTTAGGTTCGATTTTTGGTTATGTAGCGATCTGTTGTTTTTTTTTTGTGTTTTTTTTATGCTTGTTTTTTCCAATTATTTATTTGACGAAGGGGGGAAAAAAGAGTGGATTGCTATATACATAGGAAGATAGATACAGATATATATACATACATGTTTTGATAGATGATAGGATTCTGGTATGTACTAAAAAATACGGCACAGTACAGAACGAACACCATAAAAATCTGGTAAGTTGAGTTAAGCGGAAAAGGGAAATACCAGTAAAGTAATTAGATATTTTTTTAGGAAAAATTGGGTGAAGTGGAGAGGGATTTTCCACCCAAAAATAAAATATGAATTTTAGAGATAAACATCAGCTTATATCGTTGAAATTATAATATTTGCTTAGGCTTTTCACTGGATGCGTTTTCTGTATGGATCTTCATTTTCCTTACTCGCGGTTTTTGGTTTTGTATTTCGAAATAGAGATGGCATGTGTTGTTGGCTGTTGCTGTTGCAACACGGGGATACTGCTGTGATCAAAGGACAGCAATTCAGCTTTTCTTTGACAGGTCTGGCTTGTTGTGCATTAGCTTTGGGGGGTTTTTCATGATGAGTGGGCTATAAAGGCGTTTGTTTATGTAGCGAACGTGACTTGGATATGTTGGATGCTGTACCTGTAATATAGTCCTGTCTCTGTGCGAAAGAGGGCCATGCGAATAATTTTTTTTTGGCTGTGTCTGGCCATTACTGTGGAATGGAAGGACAGTTGGGTGCGCATGTGAGCTGTGTTTGTGTTTATATATAGTGTGAATGAAGCTGGGAGAGGGTAAGCTCTTTTAACAGAGATAACCAATAAGTAAAGCTAATTCTTGAGCTTGGAAGCTTGGGTTTCTGCACAAATGAGTCAGGGACGTGGTAATGCTGATGATAAGGTACTAATAAGAGCTAATTATTGATGTGAAAATATTGATTTGTTGTATACATATCTGTTTTATTTAAGCGTACCTGTAATGTGAAACATTATACTTTTGGTTTGTTATAGGGTGGGAACGGAAAGGGGAAGGAACCTTTACATGAAAAGGAAGGTGCTTCGAAGGAAACCAATCAGTTCCGAGTGCTTGTTTATGTTGAGTATCAAGGGAAGGGATCGGTTTTGGTAGGTACGCCGGTTCGAAGCCATGATGGAAGTATTGTTATCAATGATGATGAGGATGGCGGAAGCGTGGATCAGGTTATTGCCGAAGGTGTTGTCGGTGAGAATGTCATCAACGGAAATAACAGTGGTAGAGAGGATGGTGCTGCAATGGGTAGAGGTGCTGAACGGGTTATTCGTGGTGGTGATGGCAGTGGCTGGGATGATGGAATAGCAGAGGAGGATGCGGAAGACATGGATGCAGGTGCTGATTGGGCTGCGTGGAAACTGAATAAGTGATGCACGGGGCTGTGCTTTTCTGGATGATGGCTAGTGTGTTTTATCGTGGTTGAGTTTGTTTCTGTGTTTGTTGCATTGCAGGTCTGTTGTCTGATTTTTCCTTTTTTTGTTGTGAGCCTGTCTGTTTGTATTCTATGTTAAGGCCATCAGTAATGCTGTGGATGGCATACGAAGTATGTAGGTGTTCTGTGTTTGTATTGTATAATAGTTCTGTAATTGTTTGGTATAAATATATGCTAGCTGTCTTGATTATGCCAGAATTGTTGTCGTATTAAATTTTTTTGTTTGATGTATTATACTGGTGTTGTTTTTTTTTTTATCCGCACCCTTTCTTAAAAAAAAACTGTGTTTCTTGTTCTTTTTTTTTTTGCGAGTAGTGCAGCAAATAATCAGAGAGAAGTTCTAAGTGCAACACCCACCAATACATTTATATATTCTTGTACATAGCTTGATCTGATTAGCTATATTACAGGCACATTATAGAGGCTGAAATGCATAATGCAGTAGTCTTTACCGCATCAGTCCGTAAGGTAGTTAATGCAGTTCAGCTGCTATAATGGTTCAAAATACTTGAGCTTATAACTAATGCCTTTTTTTGGCAGTAATAATTAGTACAATACCATAGATGATATAGTTAGGTACTAACAAAAGGAGCTGTTGGTTATCCAGCCTGTACAAAAGCATAACTGAGGATTGCCAAAAGATATCCGATTGGCCTTGTTTTAGCTGTGGAAGGGGTGTTGCCGTTCAGCACCAGGACTTTTTAAGGAATATCACTGAAACGATAAAAGACCAAATTATATCATGTAATTTTATAGCCATGTGATCTTTTTAATTAATGGACTGTAATATTTTTTTTGCTGGTTGGGGCATTGAATAATCACTCGTAGGTTTGTTTTGGTTCAGCCTAGGAATTTTATTATTCCTTACCTGTGCGGTGCATGCTCAGGAGGTTGTGCACGCGGAGGACTGTCTTGTTTAACTTTTTTTCCTTTTTCTGCCTTGGCCAGGCTACTCTCCGATGGTGGAGGACTTTTGCTGTCATTAAGCAGAACGGTAAATAAAAAGTGTAATAACAGTTACTATAGTAAGATATGACATCATTATGCTATATAATCTGATAGTAGAGACAAAGTAAAGAGAAGTATAAACCTCTTGTATTCTGTTGTGTCTTGGTCTGAAAACAGTCTCTTCCTTGCAGCTGTTTGGACCCTAGCAGTTGTTTCATATGGAGGGAGACTGCTGTTGTATAGAAGGTACATAGTTTAGGTTATTTTCTCTGTATGGAACCTAACAAATAGGTTGTTAGTTGAAAAAGGATGGACCTTTTTTGGTGCGGTAAAGAGGCTGTGTGTACTGAGTCTGGAGCATCCTCTGTTGCTGGATGGAGTGCTACAGGAATAGCCGATGGTGTTGTGGATTGTTCTTGTTGGGAGTTAGGACCAAAATCTGATTGGTTTGCTGGTCGATCAGGGCTGCACAAATTTGGAATTCTTTTATTATCTTTCAAGATCATCTAGTTATATAAGACTGGTCTGATGGCATTGAGTTATTTTATAGCTGATATAGTAATATTAAGAGATAAAATTTGGGCAGTTAGATGATTAAGAAAAGACTTGAGCAATACCGATATTGTCATGGGGGACAAAAGGTTCAATTCAAGGGTATGCATATACTGACACCATGGGAGTTTTTTTGTCTGGCATTATTTGTTTTGTTATAATGGTGCGATAGAGTAGATACCTGTACAGTGCCGTGTTTTGCCCACTGCTTGTGGCGGTCTGTATTGGCAGCTCGATTGCTAGAAGCGGTGAAGCATCTGGTGGCACTGCATCAACACGAACGATAGTGTTTCTCCGAATACCTGGATAATTTTGTACCTGTTTTGGAAGCACGATGAACTGGTAAGACTTCCCTATGATCTGTAGTAATTCCTTTGGAGCAACGACTTTCGTAGCATCACGTATTCTGACCATCTCATCAACATCTATACCGGTCATTATCCTGGCTACCCTGCCCAGTGCTGTAAACTCTGCATTTCCGGTATCATCCTGGACATTAAGGAGGAGCTTGTACCTGTGCATGGATGGTGATAATTGAACGACTTTACATATTTGGCAATTTTTTTTCCTTGTTCCATGCGCAAGTCCTGATATAGTTGTTGACTTTATAATATATGCATAGAGCAATAAAAAGAAGTACCAATTTATGAAGTCAGTCTTGTGCATGTTGCATCTTTCGCAGAACTGGTCCTTTAATTTGCAGAGACATTTTTTGCATGCTTGGTAGTGCCATTCGTATCTATTTTTGAGATCGGCAACGGTAACGATGCATTTATATAAGGTGTTCTGTGGATGAAAAGCGTATATAACCAGTCAGTATTTTTCATAGATAGGAAAAAAGATAGTAAAAGGCAAGATTTGATCGTTTGTTGGCAGTGAAAGTACTGTTGTGCTGTCATAATGGATCCCATGTTTGATAAGAATCTATATATGCTTACAGAATACGCATCGACATGTATGGCTAGAAATTGCGAGATTGTTAGTGTCTGTGGTTCTGGTTGTTCAATCTGCTGTGCTGGGTTGACAATTGCTGTTCCATAGTATGGTGGCCCTTCTGTGTTGAGAACGATTGGTGGCAAACCATCTGGCAGACTGTTAATGAGCTATGTTAAGCAAATAATAAACTGATGTACTGCCAATCGTTACTAAATTCATTACTTTTGACGTTGTTTTGTACCTAGCAGCAAACTGTATAATTTCTGTAAGTGATCTGTCTGTGTAGAACTTGGTACAGCTTACACCTTTCAGACCATACACACCTATGAAATCAGGATGAAAAAAATGTATGATGAGCGATGATAAGAATAGATATTTTTTTAGTCAGGGCATGTCAAGATATTTATATCCGCTGTGCTTTGTGGAAACACTGAAAAAAGATGATTGTAGGAGACTTACGCTCCCAGTAATTGATTGCAATCGCAGCGCATATTAGAATGACTGGTTCTTGTTTTGATTGTTCATGCAAGGCCGCTGCATTAAAGTAGGGCAGGAACTGGCTCCATAATGTAACCTCAACCATATTTCCTCTAAAGAAAAAAATTTGTTTCTAGCTATTAGTATGTAGGTTTGTATATGTGCTGTGTCCATGAATACATTTGGTAGAATAAGCAAAGAAAGGTTATGAGACTAAATATAGAGAGTCATTAGAAATGCAAGAATAAAGATAAACCTATCTCTAAATATACCTTTCATCTGCTAGATACATGATTTGGTAAGGCTTGCCATATTTTGTTTCCTTCAGAGAACTAAAGCCAGCTATTCTTCCAATGATATCTAGCACAATATCGCATGTTAGAATGAGGTGGTGTCGATAGGTACCAGTAATCAATAAGGGGACTATTTTGGTACTTTACTGTGCATGTACAGGACCAGGGCAGAGCCAGAAAGAAAGGAACTGAGTTTGCTTAGCTGTGGATAGTGAATGTAGGAGCATTACCTATTACTTTATCGGTACTCTTGATCTCACTTCCTATGGCATTAAGGCGTTCAAATTTAAAGTACTGCATTGGAATTTGAAGACTTGAAGATGCTAATGGTGTGATTGTTGTTTGTCCTGTTAAGTATATGATATGCTCTCCCTCGACAACATGGTATTTTTGGGGAGCATCTGCAACAGAAAAGTGAGCCATCTCGCAGATACGCCCTTCCTCGATCAGTCTAGCGAGGCGCTGGTAATGTTCCTTTGGTATCCTGGCTTCTATGACACCACCCTATATAAATTAGAAGGAAATTGAAGAGTATGAGATAAGAAAATAGAACATACAACATTCTGCTATAAAGAATAAAGAATACATGAAGGATAGCATAGAACATGGATCATACATGTGCATCAAGAAGTACAGTCCCATAATACCAGATGAGTGCACTGTCTGGTGGTGATGCTGCCCAGACCCGAACAATTCTGACCTGGATCCTGACGGAATGAGGTCTTTGTGGTAAGTCAGAGATCTTGACCAGATCTAATGTGTTCATCTGTTCATCATAAAGGGGAAAATAATTAATATATAAATACTTGGTATAGGCTGAAAAGATAAAGGGGCAGTAAATCGCAAGTGCAATGAAAACAGGAACTGTACATCGAACCGGCTACATTGGCAAAAAAATGTATGGTTACAGATCAATATATGGATACTACATGCGAAATATTCTTTTAGGGCTAGTAGGCTAACTATATTGGCACGGCTGTATTTCAAAAAAGAACTGTATATTTGTACGTAGGTATACATGACTTGATAATGCTGCATGGAAAGATGGAAGTGTAAAAGAAAATGCTAATGCATGATAGAGAGAATAACCTATTTCTGAATATATTTCTTTATACACAACATTTTTAGTGTAGCCTATGTAGTTACTGGATAGATTTGGAATGAGGATGCGTAATCCATCTGAGGTAGTTGTCCGCGACAACGCAACATAGAGCTGGCCATGTGCGAATACTGGCTCAGAAAGATAAACACCGACTCTATTCAGTGATTGGCCCTGACTTTTGTTTATTGTCATTGCATAACAGACACGAACTGGGAATTGCTTTCTTCTAAGATTAAACGGTAATGTATCATCTTTATGGATGAAAACAATCCTGGGTATGTAAACTTCTTGCCCAATAACACTACCAGTGATCACGCGGGCTTTCAAAAATTTCGATGAAGCTTGGGTGATGACCATCCTGGTTCCATTACAGAGACCGTTTGGTTGATCGATATTACGCAGCAGTATGACCGGTACTCCTAATTTTAGATCCAAACAATGCGGAGGAAGACTACCATGGGTAATGTTATGCAAGTATTCATCTGGATAGTTACCACGGAGTTCACCATCAATAACATCTTTACCAGCAGCTGTATCTGCGCTGTAGTATCGAAATAACTCTCCTGGTAGCTGGGACATGATCTTTTCATTCAAGGAATCAACTATACAATTTTTCGGTGCTAATATCGCTCGCTCGCGTAGGTAATCATCATAGACATGTGAATTGCAAAGATCTCCATAGAGCGTTGCTATTATTGCTTCCTGCCCATCACCATCATGTGGAATAAGGAACTCATCAGGTATTTTGATCCACTCTGCTTCGGCAGCTCCATCAAGAGATAGTGCAGGGATTTCACCGTTACCTACGGCAAGTAACCAAGAAGCAAAGTGTGCGATTCTTGCTGCTTCCGTTGGATTATTTTCAGATTGCCTAAGGCGCATGTTTTGAGTGAGCTGCAAGACTGTGAATCTATCCCATAAGTAAGAATGCACAATCGATGCTGCTATCGTGTCATATCTAGATCCATGCGTGACAACCGGCAGGGTTTGTCTGAAATCTCCACCCAAAACGACTGTCATGCCACCAAATGGAACATGCCCTAGTGCTGGATCTCTAGAACTAAATAGATCTCTCATTGTTCTGTCTAGCGCCTCAAAACACAGCTTGTTACTCATTGGTGCTTCATCCCATATAATAAGAGAAGTACTGCATATTAACCTTGCTAGCTGGCTGTTTTTTTTAATGTCACATGTGGAATGGTTGGTTAATTCAATCGGTATTTTGAACCGAGAGTATGCAGTAACTCCTCCCTGCAAAAGAAGCGATGATAAACCAGATGATGCAACTGTAAGGACTATCTTTCCTTCTGATCTAAGCTTAGCAGTAAGCGCAGACCATAGGTAAGTTTTTCCTGTTCCACCTGATCCATAAACAAAGAATTGCTTGCCATGTCTATTCTGGACAGAGATAATAATTTTCTCAAGAATGTTTTTCTGTTCATCGTTAAGGCCAGAGAGCAAGACAGGAACTTGCTCTCGAAGCTGAACAGTGTTATAGGATAGTTGCTGGGCCAGCAACGTACTGTTTCCCTGATATACCCTTTCTTCTGTTGGCAGAGGAAGCTTGACAGATTCCAATGAATGGCCACGGCTGATCAGCATATCTTCAAGGCTGTATAGAATGTGATCTTTCAATATGGCATCACTGCAGTTAAACCCAGGCATTCTATACTGGGATCTAATACTATACAGAATGTCATCTCCCATGAGCTTCCAACATGCATCCCAAAGATAGATAACGTTTGTAACTTCAGAATAGAGTAGAATATCAACAAAGAGCGTGCGTAACTGCTGGCTAGAAGCCACGGCAGCTGCCTCTTGCAGTGTATAGAGCCATTCATTATCATTATCAAGCAATCCCAGGGCATCGCAAGCTTGCTTAAAGGTTGGATGCACAACACCATTGATGGTTCTGATTTCTTGAAATGATGTTGGGCCACGAACTATGTTGAGTAACATACGCAGATAGTACAGCTCACCGGCACTCGCATGTACAAACAGGATCCTAGCCAAGCGCTTTCTGTTTTGTTTTCGCCTAGCCCATGATTTTTCATCCTGTTTCCATGTGAACTTTGTCGGTATCTCAATATATGTGAGCTGTTTAGCAAGGTTGTCTGTTTTGTTAAGTTCAAGCCAAGCCATTAACTTGGTGAATCCAAAAGAATCACTTGCTGCTATGTCATCAAGCTCCTGAAAATCGGTAAAGACAATATTGTTCTGAAAAGGTAAATGAACAGGGAGCCTCTCAACACTTGGATAGCTATAATGAATGTCGTATGAAAAAATACGCCAGACTGACTCATGAGGTGTTAGGTATCTGCAATCAAGATAGTGGCGTATCTCATCTGTGGCTGCTTGTGCTGTTTGCTGGTGGCTAGATGATGCTGATGCAGAACCCGAACTGGATTGCATAGCAACCATCGCACGGTCATGTCCCTTCGAAAGATACTTGAAAAGATATTTGATCATGGAAGAAGAATGACAGCGCTCGACATTGATATGTGCATCATATCTTATCAACATTTTAATATTGTATGGAACAACATAGCGATTATCAAGCAAGCATCCGTTTCTTTCTGCTGTAATACCAAGGTCTCTTCTTTTATACTGCACAAATTCATCATGTGTAAGGACCGTCGATGGAGCAAATTCTTTGGGGAAATATTTTTTGCATTTGCCATCTTGCATACACGGTGAGGTAGGTCGAGACATGCCACATGGTCCATGAAGCATGAACCGTGAGACAACCGCATAACCTTCTGGGTCAATTACCGGGTCAGGGAGTTCGGCTGAGATAACAGAATCGATACCAGATGGACTGGAAAGGGCCGTTCGATCAGCTAACCAGACCACAATATGAACATGAGGAAGACCCCGTTTCTGGAACTCAACCGTATATATTACTACAATGGGAAAAAGTGATTGGACAAAAAAATACAGAAGGATAAGCAAGACTATCAATGGCTATATAAGGAAGCTGGGCAACAAACAGGAATGAAGAATAACACAAAAGGATAAGAAAGATAGGTACTGACATGCAGCAATACGACCAAAGCAATTACGATCTTTAATATCTTTAATCATTTCATCAAGCTTCATCTTGAAAACTCTACAGACCAGATCTGGTCTATCACTTGGCTGCTGTGTTCCCATGAGATTTCTTTTCACCTCAGCCCATGCAGGGTTGCAAGTGAAGGTGATAAAGAGATGTGGTGGCCCCAGTAATCTACAAACTGCAAGGGCATCTTGGTAGTTCTGAAAAAGATACCGTGGACCGCCCACAAAAGATCTAGGAAGGATGAAGCGTTTGCCTATTTGATGGCCAAACATATCACCTTGCAATACTGCAGTTCTTATATTGTCCATGGTGTCCACCCTGAGACTATCCTGATGGTGATAAAGATAACTCAGGCGGGCATCTTCAATGCACGCATACATGTCAACACATATCTGCTGAAAAAGCCTACCACACTTAAAAAGTGTGAGTCCTTCATCCGTACGAACATGTAGCCTATAACGGTAATACTCCAACATCGTAACATGAGGTCGCTGGACATCCGATGAACTGGCAGCTGACGTGTCATATTCTATATCCTCTGTATAACTATCTTCACCCCTCGTATGGATGAGGGGATACTGCAGGGCAAAATACTTCCTGTGCAGAGGATTGACACGCTCTAGATGACCGCCTCGAGACTGAATAACGATGTCTCTTCTTGAACGGCTCTCGTCAAAGTCACCAACCACTAACCCAACAACTTCATCTGCAGCAGGTGCAGAGTACTGCACGCCTTGTTGATGCCGTAACGATGAAATTCGAATCTCGAAGTCATCATTTGGTTGAGAACCAATACGTTCTTGGACAGTTCTGAATCCCTGTGCAATAGGGTTGTACTGGTTAAGCATATCCATGAGCTGCCTTATTATGTGCTCGCGTGGTCTTGTAGTAAGAGAATCACCGGGAAACGCTGCAGCTCTATTCTGAACTTCATTTGCCGTATCATAGAAATAGAGCTGAGCATATGATGGTCGCTGGCCTTCGGGAGGCACCAACGACCCTATTCGGTGACAAACCTGGCCAGAAACACGAAACACATAGGGACCTGTACTCCTATTGATTTGCTGATCTATCCGAACACCCATTGAGGTAAAAGCAAACATTGAATTATATGTTCGGATAGCCGCAAGGAAATGTACAGAGTCAGGACCATTTGATGGATCAAGCAACGAAGATAACGGTTCAGGAGGGTCTTCTATAGATGGAAGCGAGACCCTCCCGCTGCGACAACAAAGATTATACGTTGGCCCACCATTTTCAGACAAAGAACTTGACCTTTCTTGATACCAAAACAGTGCATGACAATGAGAACAAACTTGGTCAGGATCGCCAAAATCAAGCAGGATAGGCTTGGGTCCTACAGGATAGCAGTATAGAAAGAGGTGAAAAAGAAGGAACAAAATATATAAGGAAAAGACCCAAATATGGGCCACAGAGGGGAAGGGAAAAAAATTATAGGAAACACATGGATACAAAAGCAGACCTAAATAAGAACTATATCTTTCGGAAAGGTTCACCGGTGGTGATGCTTCGGATGGAGGAACAGAATTGATAGAGGGACCTGCACCGGTTGAAATAAGAAAAGCTCTGGATCGTGGACCAAAAGAGTGAGCACGCGATTGCGCACTACTACCTATTAGGTAGGAAGAGGAAAATAAATGGGAAACTAAATAAATAAATATGAGAGGGCAAAAAATGCTGTATCTGAACAGTAAAGCAAACAAAATGAGCTAGAAGAATGGTCTAAGACAGGAAATCTGATAATAGGAATAGTGCAGAAGAGCCTAAGGAAGGGAACATCAAGGCATGAAACAATAACGAACCATTGTTACGCAAGGTAGAAACAGTGCTGCCAGGAGATGACGCTGCAGCACTTTCTGATGGGCGAGGCTTTTTTCTGCGCGGCATGGACAACGAAAATATAGATACAAAAGAGAAAGCGGAAAGATCGCTACACAACCAAGGAAACAAAAAGGAAAGAACTAAGCGCATCAAAGATAGGGACAACAACAAACATACGCATGAAAATAATAAACAGTTAAAGAAACAAAGTTTGCGGAATTTTACTTGTACTATGCAAAAAACATCACCAAACCTACACCAGCCATGAAGCAACGCAAGAAAGAAAAGAGACACACTAAGTAATATGCAAGACTACAGACCACTGCAGAACCAATAGGAACAGGCGTACCACAGCAGAACAAAGCGTAGTGCGATAAAGAAACATGCACGCAGCCAGTTTATCGCAAGGCAACAACATACTAAAGACGGACACACAGCAGGCTGATGAAAGCACGTAACATACAGAGCAGCAAAAGAAAATGCAAGACACATATAGCATAGCAAGTAGTGAAAATAGCACAAAAAAGAACCATAAGAGAGTAAAGATCATACCTTCTACAAACAGCAAAAAATAGGAAAGCCAAGAACGGTATCCATGCATCGTAGACAGGTTGCACCGAGATCGATTACAGACCAGAAAAGCATAAAAATAGACAGCGAAAGGCCGCCAAATACCGGAACAGAAAAGAATAAAAAGATCGAATTAGGTACTGTAAAATGCATACGATGCACTAAAATCGTAGGCAATGTAAGTAAAAACACTAAATTAACCAAGATAAAATCGTAGGGAGATATTTGGGCTAAACGGCAAGGCAATGACCCAATACTTAAAAAGTAATAGCACATGCAGAACACCTCATGCAGCTTGTAAGAAACATTAACAGAAAAAGCATACATACAGATGAAGAACCATGCACTAATCTAATAGGACAGAGGCAATTAATTTCTAGATATACTTGCAAGCACTGCAAAGGCAAGGTCCAAAGCAATGAAGGTAAGTAACGAAATCAGAAACCTTTTTTTATGGAAAAAGGACCAAAAAGTCTAAGCAAATATTATCATTTCGCCAGCATAGACAGCCACCAGATAAGTGAAACGAATTTCTCAGAGCAAAATAAAAAAGGTTAAATAGAAGACAATACTTAGCAAGATCAGATCGAAAAGGGCAAGACATGAAAAATTACCAGTACAGGACAGGCAGAAAACAATTTACAGCAAGAGAAACCAAAGCTATCTCCCAGGCAATCAGGTAAATTAACAGCGATCGGCGAAGGAAACCTGCAAATTAAAAAAGAATATCATCAAGCACCAACAAAACAAACAGTATGCAACAAAGCAGCAGGAAAATATAAGGCAAGAAATCAAAAGAACACAGCAATTCCACAGGAGAAAACAAACAGTACAAAGCGAAGGCTGCAGCACGAACAGGCAAGAACAGCACCAAACAAACAAAGGAACGAAGCAGTACTACCCCAGAACTGCAGCATAGGTACACAGCGCAAGCAGGAACATAAGAATAGAAAAAGGGAGCAAAACAAACAGAAAAGAAAGCAGCGCATACCAAAGAGACAAAGAAGCAAAGCAAGCAGGCTAGAACGGCACAGGATGCGGAGGCTGCGGCAGGTAAAGACCATAGTAAACGATCTCCCAGAAAGGCAGAGAGCACAGAACAGTCCTCCGTACACGCTGTGATCAGCAACAGGAACAGAAGAGGCATGGGCCGCGCGTAAAGAAAAGTCAAGACAGATCGAGTGAGAACCAACAGAGCGAAGGATCGCGAAACTAAACCCAACCAATCCATCGATACATCCACCCGCGCCACAAAAGCTCGTCAAACCACAGAAGAACGGCCACACAAAATCAGGGAAAGCCAGACTAACCCATCGGAAGGGCACGCGCAAAACAGGTTGGCCAACAACTCAGCACAGCAAAAATGATCTGAGCGGCACAACGCATCACACAACAGTAAGACAGAGGCGCGATCTGCACCAGCTCACCCCAAGGCCACGCCCAGAAAGGGAAATAAAAAATAGGGCAGTACGGAGCAAGAACCGTATGGCTCAGATGAAACGCAGCAGCAGGAAACGGACGGATGGGATCAGAAGCCAGGCTACAGTTCTCCGTGAACTTCAAATTGAGATACTTATAATTAAATCAAATATTATGAATAAAATATTCTCTCGGTATTTGGACTATTTATTATTTTTTGCGCCTCGATGCACTTCAAAAGTCAAATGCTCACATGTATGCTCAAAAAACATCTTCATATGCGCAGAACAGAAGTTATCTACGCAAGTTCAACATAAAAAGATCTAATGCTAAAAATAAAAAAGTGCATACAGGCAGCATAAATATTTTTATATTTCTTGAGTATGAAGCTCACAAATATTTAAATGCCGTCACCGGCTCACCGCACATATATTACATCAGATTTGGTGCAAAAACATAAAGGAAGTGCATTTACAATATGATCCATATATTTATTTGTGTTATTAGTTTGTATCATCCTCAGTTCTAGTCATACAACGACAAGAATTGACAAATTTCAAAAAAAAAAAAAAAAAAACCGACAAGAACTGACAGATGCACTTGAAAATTTCAATAGTTACGTGTAAAATAAATTAATTTATGCTTCAGTAAAGCACATCTTTTTTGTACATATATATACCGCTAAAATACATTTGTAATGTATTACATATTGTAGTAGGATATAGTTTTCGCTAAAAAATAAAGGAGGATTTGATTAGTTTTTATAAAGTAGATTATGTTTGTATCAAGAGAGAAATTTCAATGCCGACACTTTTATAATAATTAAATTAAATGAAAAGTAAAAAAAAATCACAATCCTTTCTATTTTATCTCAACCCTTCTTAGACAACTCCCTGGATTTTTTTTTTTCGCCTCAAACGTGGATTAGAACTTCGTTTCAGTCCCTAAACGAAATACAACTAAAAAAATGTTGTAAAATACAACAACTTTTATATCTTTTCCATCGTCGAACTGCAAAAACAATCATGAGAAACACGCACAGAAAAGGTCAAGTAAATAAAAGTCACAAATATATACAGAGAAACAAAGTTTTACCCGCACTTCGCAAATACAAAATTCGGGGGTATATTGTATTGTATGGTATGTGTTGGAACAAAATGCAAATAGTCCCTTTCATTTCCTCAAAACTTAAACAGAAAGGAATTAAGAAAATAAATAAACACGTCGAAGAAAAAGGGACACGAGAAGTCTCTTCTCGATCCCCGTGCAGCCGGGACCCACGCCGGAGCCGACGACGGCACCCAATTCCCCAATCGTCCCTCGAGAATTCCCGAATTCTCCAAATCCACCCCAGCAACAGCAATCGTACAATTCTTGCCCTGGATTCCGATCGGGCGCACTGGGTGCCACTCAGTCCCGTGGGCCCCACCCCTTCCCCTTTTTCCCTTGGCCCCTGCACCGTCGCCGTTTCCTTCTAGAATCCCTCGACTCTCCCATGGATTACCCCAGCCGCCACGCGCCGTTTTCTCCGCCGTCCGATCCTTCTCCCGCTTCACCCCGTGCATCGGGGCCTGCCACGTCATCCGTGTCCGAAGAACCCGAGTACCTCGCGCGGTACTTGGTGGTCAAACACTCTTGGCGCGGCCGCTACAAGCGGATTCTCTGCCTCACTGGAACCAGCATCACAACCCTGGATCCGACGACCCTCGCTGTCACCAATTCGTACGATGTGGCAGCTGGGGACTTCGAGGCTGCGGCCCCTGCGCGGGGGGACGACGTGGCGGGATCCGGGCCGTTGGAATTCTCAGTGAGTGTGAGAACAGATGGGAAAGGGAAGTTCAGGGCCGTCAGATTCTCGTCGCCTTTGAGGGTCGGGATTCTAACTGAATTGCACAGGATTAAGTGGGGCCGACTGAGGATTGGCGGCCCTGCAATGGAGTTCTCAGTGCTGCATCTGCGCCGGAGGACTGCCGAGTGGGCCCCACATGTAAGTCTACCAGTTAATTGGTGTGGTGTTTACAAAGATGGGCTCTTTTTGGTTGTTTGGTGTGCCAAAGCATTGCATTGGTTATTAGTATTACTAATGATCATTGGTTTTATCTGTCCTTAAGCTAAAGTTTTTACTAATTTCAGTTTAAGAAGGTACCCGATGCTCACTAGGGTTTTATTAGAGAATGTGTTCCTCCGGATGTGATCAAATTCACATTAGTTTTGGAGCTAGTTTGGATTGAAATAATTTTTTAGGCTTGATTTAGCTTTTACTAGTAACATTGTCTGTCCATCCATTTTATCTAGATAGTCAATTAGTAATCATTAAGTGTGGTAATTTAATTGCGGTGACATGTTATCTGCAGAAATTGAGGGTTACATCAGTTGGTGTTGAGCTGCTTGATGGGCTATCAGGTGACATGAGATGGTGTTTGGACTTTAGAGATATGGATTCACCAGCTGTCATAGTATTGGCCGATAGCTATGGTAAGAGAAGCCAGGAAGGAGGCGGCTTTGTTCTCTGCCCTATGTATGGCCGAAAATGGAAAGCATTTATGGCATCATCAGGCGCCACAAATACCGGGATTATTTCTCATCTGGTACTTTTTATACCATTCTCCTTTGTTCATATGGCCGACTTATCTGTACATTGCTGATTGTAACATGAAGTTTTGGTATTGTACTTGCAATCAAAGAAGGTTTGAAAGATGAGATAACTTTAGATGCCTGTCAATGTACCAGGACAGTTCCTTTTACTGGACCTAATATTTCGCTAACCCAAACACATGCATCTTTATCCCCCATTTGTTCTCTCCTTTTACTGTTTATGTTTGGGATTCAGTGATATCGTTGTTGCTATAATAATGGTATTAGTTAAATTATTATCAATGTGCTTGACATTTCTTGCAGATAAACACAGCAAAATCAATGGTAGGTTTAACTCTTCATGTCGACAGATCACAATCAATGACATCATCTGATTTTATTGCCAAAAGGGGTATGTTTGTTTTTATAATCACAAGTCAATATCATCAGAAAACTAAAATACCGTAGTTCAATTCTTAATTTCTAGTTCAGCACCTGCAATGTTCTGAACTTCACAACTTTAATATCATTTCAGCAAAGGATGCGGTTGGAGCTAATGAGACGCCATATGGAGAATGGTCAGTTATTAGACTGCGAACCGCTGCACATGGTACCGCTTATACTGAAAGCTTGAGCCTTGCTGTAGGGCCCAAGGGAGGCCTGGGAGAGCATGGTGACTCAGTTTCACGTCAACTTGTTTTGACAAAACTCTCTATAGTTGAAAGACGTCCTGATAACTATGAGGTACTAATGCTTATCCTACTTATTTTTATTTGTTTGGATTTGATAATTCTAAACCAAATGTGCTACTTATTGGGACTATTTCTAAAAGTCTGCATCTGAGTCTAGGTCCTCTGTTTTTTCCCCTATTTTCCCAATATGTCAATCTTTTCTGTAATCTTACCTGTGGGGAGAAACTACAGTGCAAGGTAAGCTTAAGGAGATAAGGACCTACCTTGTCTCCTGTATCTTGTGTAGCTGTTAGAAGAGAGAATTATCTGCCAAATCCCATAAAATGTGCAGGTCAGATTGAAAGATGACAAATGTTTGGATGTTAATTGCAAAAGGAATTCACAGTTTGTGCTTATTTTTTTTGTAACTGTGTCATTTTGCAGGCTGTTGTTGTTCGCCCTCTTTCTTCTGTAAGTGCTCTTGTTCGATTTGCTGAAGAGCCACAGATGTTTGCCATTGAGTTCAACGACGGTTCTCCAGTTCATGTAAGTTTACCTGAATTTATCTACCCGGCCTAAATAAATGATTGTTCTTCAAATCTTTAAAATTTTGATTAAAAAAGGATCTCTCTATTTTTTTCTATACTTTTTGAAAAGAAAATTTTTTATCCAGGTTTATGCTAGTACATCACGTGATAGTCTGCTCGCGACAGTACGCGATGTATTACAAACTGAGCTCCAATGCCCTATCCCAGTCCTTCCAAGGCTAACCATGCCAGGTCACCGCATAGACCCTCCATGTGGCCGAGCTCAGATCCCGACACCAGTCCGTGGAGTAGCTGACAGTGAAACTGCCGCAATGCATCTCAAGCACCTCGGTGCAGCTGCAAAAGATACAGTTGCAGAGGGAGGTTCTGTCCCTGGCTCGCGTGCCCGACTCTGGCGCAGAATCCGAGAATTTAATGCATGTATCTCCTACAGTGGCGTTCCTCCCACAATTGAGGTACCAGAAGCAGTACTTATGGCGATAATAACAATGCTTCCTGCAAATGCAGCTAACCTCCCTCCAGAGGCCCCCCCACTGCCACCTCCCTCCCCAAAGGCTGCAGCTACAATTATAGGTTTTATCTCATGCCTGAGACGGCTGCTCACATCAAGAAATGCGGCCTCTCATGTGATGTCGTTTCCTGCAGCAGTCACCCGCATAATGAGCCTACTTAGAAATGGGTCTGAAGGGGTCGCAGCTGAAGCAGCTGGGCTCGTGGCGATGCTTATCGGAGGTGGTCCTGGTGAGAATACAATGTTAACTGATTCAAAAGGAGAGTGGCATGCTACATACATGCATACTAAGTCGATGCTTTTTTCGGAATTAAGCTATGCGGCTATTTTGGTTAACAGATTAAGACCGTCTTCGGTTTCTCCTTTACTATCCATGGCTATTGTTGATGTCTTTGAGGCCATGCTATGTGAACCATATGGTGAGACAACTCAGCATGCAACTTTTGTGGAATTGTTGCGCCAGGTGGCTGGCCTTCGTCGCCGGCTGTTTGCACTTTTTGGTCACCCAGCTGAGAGTGTCCGTGAAACTGTGGCAGTCATAATGCGAACTATTGCGGAGGAAGATGCGATTGCAGCTGAATCTATGAGAGATGCGGCTCTACGAGATGGCGCTTTGTTGAGGCACTTATTGCATGCATTTTTTCTACCAGCTGGTGAGAGACGGAATGTCAGCCGCCAGCTCGTGGCATTGTGGGCTGACTCATACCAGCCAGCCCTTGAATTGCTGTCACGAATCCTCCCGCCTGGACTTGTTGCATATTTGCACACACGGTCAGATGCCATGGATGATCCTGACAGTCAATATGATGAGGCACCATTGAGTAGAAGGCAAAAGAGGATACTTCAACAGAAGAAACGGGCCCGGGTCAGTAGGGGTGTGACTGCAGCCAATGCACAAGAGCATGGCTTTCCCCCCCAGGTTCATAATAACAATGACTACATCAATGCAAGCAATGTCACAAACGCCCAAGAAGCTACAATTCCTCATGACTACATGGGCCCACCCGTTCAGGAGCCCAGTACTGCTAATCCTGGGCAGTATGGGTTCTACCCTAATGCTTATCCCAGTATGATCCCGAATACTGACCCACAGTACCCTGAGCAATATGGTATTTATTCTGCAGATAACACAATGCAGCTAGTTGGTACAGAAATTGACAATAATTCAAACCTTTCTGGCTCAATCAACTCTGACATGCCAGTCCCAGCTCAAGTCGTGGTTGAGAACACCCCGGTGGGGTCTGGCAGGCTACTCTGCAACTGGCATGAGTTTTGGAAGGCATTTGGTTTGGACCACAACCGAGCTGATCTGATATGGAATGAACGTACCAGGCAGGAGCTGAGAGAAGCTTTGCAAGCTGAGGTACACAGCCTTGATGTAGAGAAGGAAAGAACAGAGGATATTGTAACTGGTAGCACAGTTAATGAGGAGAGCACCAATGCACCTCGTATTTCATGGAACTATTCTGAATTCTACGTTAATTATCACAGCCTCTCCAAAGAGGTCTGTGTGGGACAATACTACCTTCGCCTGTTCTTGGAGAGCGGTAGCAGCTACTTGCGAGACCCTGTTGCATTTTTCAGGGCTCTCTACCATCGTTTTTTATGTGAGGCTGACATTGGGTTAAAGGTGGATGGTGCCATTCCTGATGAGTTGGGTTCGTCAGATGATTGGTGTGACATTGGGAGGTTAGATGGATTTGGTGGAGGAGGAGGGTCCCAGGTTAGAGAACTATGTGCGCGAGCTATGGCTATTGTGTATGAGCAGCATCATGAGATCATTGGGCCTTTTGAGGGTACTGCTCATACAACAGTACTTCTTGATAGAACAAATGATAGAGCATTAAGGCACCGACTGCTTCTTCTATTGAAGGTAAGTAGGCATACCTATCTGGTGTTTAACCTGAAACAGAGGATAAATACTACTATGAAAATGAGTACTTCCTTTAAAAGTGCTATGGCAATTTCTTAGAAAAAAGAAATGGATTGCTAGTTGAGTGAAAGTAAGCCTCTTAAAGCCCTAAAGCAGTTTAATAATGGTAATGGCAACCAACATGGAGATCTTAATACTCCTCGTCTATTGTTCTCTCTCTACCCCCCCCCCCTCCCCCCCAAAAAAAAATCATTCAAATCAACTTCCATTTTCGTGATCATGAAGTTGATGTATCCAACAATTACCGTCACCATGAAAGAGAAGTTGGAAATAGATGTTACTGCTGTTCTCAGAAATTTGCCTGTTTTATATAGAATTCCATAATAGTAACTTCGGAAATTGTTTATTATTTTGCCAGGCCTTGACGAAAAATCTGAAAAATGTGGAAGACTGTGTGAAGGTCCGAGGGGTTGCTTTGGCAGTAGATCTCCTAACAGCATCTCATGAGGCCTCAGAGAGAACCTCCATCCCTCTACAGTCCAACCTGATAGCTGCAACTGCATTCATGGAACCTCAGAAAGAATGGATGATCATTGATCATGATGGTAACCGAGTTGGCCCACTTGAGAAAGATGCATTGAGGCGGTTGTGGTCTAAAAAGTCTATTGACTGGACTACAAAATGTTGGGCCTTCGGTATGGCCGACTGGAAACAGTTGAGAGATATACGTGAGTTGCGGTGGGCCCTTGCCTCAAAAGTTCCTGTTTTAACCCCAACTCAGGTGATTTTGTGTTTATTAAAAAATAATGTACTTATGGGAGAACTGTTAGAACTTTCACCGAGATAGTTTTTACCAATTACAATTGCGATGTAATGTTGCATACTTGGTCTACCCTTCTGCTGAGTATAATACATATTAGTATGATGACAGCATAAAGAGCCTTATTTTTCTTTACATCATAATATAAGTTTTTATTACATAATATATAAGGTGGGAGTATGGTTGGAGTTCCTCAAAATATGATCAGGGGAAAGGGAAATAAATAATCAAGAGTATGGTATTTTTGACATCTAATTGGCATTTTGTCGGTTACACTGCCCTGATGATTCAAAAATCTTCTATGATAATCTGTAGTGTTCTGCTTTCAATATGCTCCCTCACAGATTTGCATTCTATTGTGTGTTCTTAATGTATCCCAGGTAGGGGACGCAGCATTGTCCATATTACATAGTATGGCATCAGCACATTCAGATCTAGATGATGCAGGCGAGATTGTGACCCCAACTCCAGCTGTGAAATTTGCGTTGTCCAGCCCAAGGTGTTTTCCTCATGTTGCTCAGGTACTATAAGGAAATAAACAATCTCATCTGTAATTATATTCATTTTGGCATTTGCAAGCTGTTATGTACGTAGCTCATCTGTTTAGTGGTTTAATATGTCGCTACAGCACATTTCTTTAGTCTTTAATTTAGCTCCCTAATAGACTGAATTTATTCATGAAACAACTATAAGGAAATAAACAATAATTGAGTGTAGAAGCTGTGGGTGCCTATCTTGGTGTGACTTGAACTGAGATGATGCACGAATGCAAGATCAATATCTTTATTACTTTCAGTTACAGAACTCAAAGATTAGCTCCACTTAACAAATCTTATATTTTCAGGCTATTTTGACAAATGAACCAAGCATTGTAGAATCTGCTGCATCTCTTCTGAAATCGATTGTCACTAGAAACCCGAAGGCAATGATTCGCCTCTACAGCACTGGTGTTTTCTACTTTGCTCTAGCCTACCCTGGATCAAACCTCCTTTCTATCTCTCAGCTTTTTGCTGCAACGCATGTCCATCAGGCATTTCATGGAGGAGAGGAGGCTGCTGTCTCTGCTTCTCTACCTCTTGCCAAAAGGAGTGTGCTTGGGGGTCTACTTCCTGAGTCCTTGTTGTATGTGCTGGAGAGAAGTGGGCCTGCTACCTTTGCCTCTGCCATGGTGTCAGATTCTGATACCCCAGAGATTATCTGGACCCACAAGATGCGGGCTGAGAATCTAATTCGTCAGGTACTCCCTAGTTAGATTACCGGGTTTATCATGATCCTTAGATATGTAATGTTCCATAGTTTCATATCTTGATTGAGATAGTCCTGTTAATGCATATGTAATCTGATTCATGGATTAAAATATTTACTCCTATTTGTTTTTACGAAAATTTTTTGTTCCTGGAGATGCATTGTGAAACACATTACTCTGTTCAATCATGATATAAAAAATCTATAATAACCAAATAAGAAGTTGTTCTTAAAGGTCAGATTACATCAATTAATATTTACAGTGCAACTTTTTCGTGGATGAAACGTGCTGAAAATTTTGGAGTTTTTAGTTCAGATTCACTGGTCGTATCGTATTTTTAGTAACAGCAAGGTTCTTTGTTAAGATTTCATGTAAGCAAAATCATATTTTTGTTAATTTCTTTGGAATCTGATTGGATTTTTAACTTCTGATTTATTACCAGGTTTTGCAACACCTAGGAGATTTCCCTCAGAAACTTTCCCAACATTGCCACTCGCTATATGACTATGCTCCTATGCCTCCTGTAACCTACCCCAATCTGAAGGATGAGATGTGGTGCCACCGCTATTACCTCCGTAATCTTTGTGATGAAATTCGGTTCCCAAACTGGCCAATTGTAGAGCATGTTGAGTTCCTTCAATCACTTCTTGTCATGTGGCGTGAGGAACTGACACGGCGGCCAATGGACTTGTCAGAAGAGGAGGCATGCAAGATACTGGAGATATCACTGGATGAAATTGTAATTAATGAGAATGGCAGTGGTGGGAGTAGTTCATCTGATAGGAGGATGGAAAATATTGATGAGGAGAAACTAAAGAGGCAGTATCGCAAGCTGGCAATCCGGTACCATCCTGACAAAAATCCTGAGGGAAGGGAAAAGTTTGTTGCGGTACAGAAGGCGTATGAACGCCTGCAGGTTCGTGCCACACCGTCTCTCTATCTCTCTATATATACGGATCAACCCCGTATGCTGGAGTCTTTTCTCAAAATCTAAAATTCAATCAGTCGATCCAAACCATTCAAGTTGTTCTCCATATAAAATATTCTTCAAGACAAAATTTTATATTTTTTCGATTTTTTTTGCTATATATTATGCTATTTTTAAATTGAAGGGTCAGAAATACTCCTAAATAGCATAATATATAGAAAAAAAATTCGAAAAAATATAAATTTTGGTTTTCTGGGAGATTTCAATATGGAGAACAATTTGAACGATTCAGATCAATTGTATGAATTTTAGATTTTGAGAAACGACTCCAGTATACGGATGATCTGTATACTGGAGTATACTTTAGCCAATCTCTCTCTCTCTCTATATATATATATAGAGAGAGAGAGAAAAAAAAAAACCTATGGTGCATACTAATGTACGGAAGCTTCGGTGCATACTGATCCGAACTCTTGCATCTGCTTCAAAATGACCGATCCAAACCGTCCAATATGATCTTCCTATTATAATCTCCTTACCGACTAAATTTTACATTTTTTCGAAATTTTTAAGTATTTTTTTCAAATTTTAGAAAATCGCTAATCTAATTTTTTCTGAACCGTTCAAAAATAGCAGTTTTAAAAAATCCGAAAAAATGTAAAATTTGGTCGGCAAGGAGATTTCAATAGAGAGATCATATTGGACGGTTTGGATCGGTCATTTTGAAACAGATCAAAGAGTTCGGATCAGTATGCACCGAAGCTTCCGTACATTAGTATGCACCATAGGTTTTTTTTCTCTCTATATATATATATGTCTCTCTCTCTCACACACACACACACTCGCGTGCGCACTTGCATCATGTGAACATATGCAAAACTAAATATGTTATTATCTACTAGTTAGTGGCATTAAAGATTGGTTTCTAAAATAGGGCTGGAAAAATATTGGACAAACAAAACTAGGATAGCATCTTTTGGAGGGACCGTTTTTGAAAGTCCATTTGGATTGCTTAAAAATATGCACTTAATTATTGGAGACTATAAAGGCTAATTCTGTCTGCATTTCATTAAGATGCAAAAAAAAAAAAAAAAAAAAAAATCGTCTGAAACAATTGGGCCATTTTCCTCCCCGTTTTATGCTTATATCTAGAAAGAGAGCTGAAAATCTCTCTTCTTCCGCAACTGATCCACTTTTTATATCTTTTTACTCTGGTTAATTTAACATTTTCCATGGTAAACCAATTTTGCTGTCTCTTATTACTTCGTTTCAATTGTATTCCTGTCACAAGCTTCCTAGTGGCAGCATCGCTGCCTCTTTGGTTTCTATGGATGCAGCGGCATGCAAATTTCAATTTTTCTAGGTGTCGGGTAGTATTTCCTGTTCATATCTCGTCTTCTTTAATAGACATCTTCTTGACTGGGTCGTTGATGGTTGACAAAACTTAATAACCATAGAGTATGATTTTTTTTTTCTTTTTTGCCTAGTAAAATAAGTTATGTTGTATGAAGAATTTATTGGTATTTTAAATAAAACAAAAGTTTCTGATTTTTGTCTTTTAAAATAAAAATGCAGGCAACCATGCAAGGTTTACAAGGACCACAGCTGTGGAGACTATTGCTGTTGTTAAAATCTCAATGTATTTTGTATAGGAGGTATGGAAATGTTCTGGAGCCATTCAAGTATGCAGGCTACCCCATGTTGCTGAGTTCTGTCACAGTTGAGAAAGATGACAACAATTTCCTTTCCTCTGACCGGGTCCCGCTTCTCATTGCTGCTTCTGAGCTGGTCTGGCTCACGTAAGTGTAATTTTTGTTTTACCAAGTACTTGAATCAGTGGGCTAAATATGTGATATGTACTTGTTGAGTAGTCGGTAGCCCTGTGAATCAATAGGTCTCAAATCGACTTCTTTTGCACATAATATTTTTTTAACGCCTATATGATTAATCAATCCATGGTGATGCACAAGGTTTGCCTCTCTTGTGGGAGAATTGGGAAGTGATATCTTGACTGAGACAAAACCTGTTTTGCTGATCTCGTTCTCTCTCTCTCTCTCTCTCTCTCTCTCTCTCTCTCTCTCTCTCTCTCTCTCTCTCTCTTGTACAGCTGTGCTGCATCCAAACTTAACGGCGAAGAATTAATCAGAGATGGTGGAATCCCTCTCCTAGCAACTCTCTTATCCCGTTGTATGCTTGTTGTTCACCCAACAACCCCAGCGACGGAGCCTGCTGCTGTTATTGTCACAAATGTGATGCATACACTCTCAGTTTTGAGTCAATTTGAGTCAGGACGTGAAGAAATTCTGAGATGTGGCGGCCTTGTCGAGGATATTGTGCACTCCACCGAGTTGGAACTCGTTCCTTCAGCTGTGGATGCAGCTCTCCAGACAGCAGCTCATCTATCGATTTCAGCTGAGTTGCAGAATGCTTTGCTAAGCACTGGCTTCCTATGGTAATTTATTTTCAATTAATCATAGTACAGTCTGGGCTGGTCACATTCTGTTCATAAACTTCTGTAATAACCAGATGAAATAATGTCAAATTTTTATTAGTATAAGACCAACACAATTGACAGAAGCCCTAAGAAAAGCTGAAATTATGTCATAGAAGTACTGTTTGTCAACTAAAAGAATATATTATGTGATTGCTGAAAGATTTTATGTCACAAAGGCAAAATAGATTTAGCATTTCGACTTACTTACAGATGAACAACTTTATTTTAAATGAAAATAAGAATATGCTGTGGTCACATGAATTTTCTAGATAAGATAAAACCAACTTATGATTTATGAGCTTTTTCCAATATAATTAAGTGTAACTTGAGGTTATGAATGAACTGTTTGAGTTTTATATATTTTTTACCTACTTGCTTCTTGGGTTTTATATCTGATGGATCATTTTTCTTATTCTATTTCTCTAAGGTATGTGTTGCCTCTACTGTTACAATATGATTCAACGGCAGAAGAGAGCGAAGCAAGTGCCCACGGAGTTGGTGCCAGTGTACAAATTGCAAAAAATATCCATGCAACACTGGCGACACAGGCTCTGTCATGGCTTTGTGGATCCTCTGATGAGGAAGGTTTGACTCCTTACAACCAGGCTGCAAATAATGCACTCACAGCGTTGCTTACTCCTAAGCTAGCAGCAATGCTCAAAAGGCGTACAACGAAAGACCTACTTGCGAATCTCAATGCTAATTTGGAATCCCCCGAGGTAAATCCATTTTGCACTATGGTTTGGTTATGTAAAGTGTCAATATGATAATATAATAACAAAGACACCAGAGATGCTGTAGCTGTGCTAAATATGTATTGTAAACTAATAACAGTTATAACATTCACAAGGTACTGCAATGCTTTGTAGGAGCTATATATAGAATTTACATATTATTTTTCTAGCACCTCTAGATAACCATCCAAGATTTGTCTGCTGAAGAATGTGCTGGTATATTCTGACATTGTAGATCATATGGAACTCTTCCACAAGAAGTGAGCTGCTCAAGTTTATTGATGAGCAGCGTGCAAACCAACGCCCTGATGGCTCGTATGACCTTACAGAGCCATTTTCCTTCACATATGAATCCTTATCTAAAGAGCTTCATGTTGGAAATGTGTACTTGCGGGTATACAACAACCAACCCGATTATGATATAAGCGAGCCTGAGGCCTTCTGTGCGTCCCTTCTTAGGTTTATTTCAGAGCTTGTTGTATCATGGAGGAGCCTGAAATCAGAACCAGAAAATGATTTAGATGAAAATGATGCAACTGATACATCTGGTGTTGAAACCAGTACGCCGAATGGTCATGATTCGGCAAGGGAATCTCAAGTAATAACTAACCTTCAGATGGGGTTGATGTCACTTCAGGTATAGTTTTATTATTTTTGTAATTAAAATAGTTGACATAAGTTGGGTGTAGAATGATTTGTGTGTGCTTTTCGATCCTTAACACCAGTTTTGTAGGCACGTATATTTCATTTCTTTTCATAATTTTATTTAAAATAAGTGTTATTTCCTTTTTTTTTTTTTTTTTTTTTTTGCAGAATTTAGTCACGAGCAACCCCAGTGTGGCAGCTGTGTTCTCTACCAAAGATCAACTTGTCCCACTCTTTGATTGCCTTGCTCTCCCTGTACCAGCTGAGAGCAAAATCCTTCAAATATGTTTGACTGTTCTCTCTCTTTTAACTAAGCATGCAGCGTGTGTAGAAGCCATGGTTGGGGAGAGATCAAGCCTAATCCTTCTCTTTCAACTTCTTCATTGCAACCCTACATGTAGAGATGGGGCCCTTGCTGTCCTTTATTCCCTTGCTAGCTCACCTGAGCTTGCATGGGCTGCTGCCAAGCACGGTGGTGTTGTTTATATTCTTGAGCTTATATTACCCGCACAAGGTAAATTTCATATGGTACTAAAATTAATTTTGATGATTCTACCATGAAGCTTGTACCCTTTTTTGGTCCATTACCATGGAAAACTGAGACTTCTGTAATTCTTTTTCTTCAGAAGGAGTTCCATTGCAGCAACGAGCTGCAGCTGCATCCCTGTTAGGCAAGCTGATGGGCCAGCCGATGCATGGACCCAGGGTGGCAATTACTCTGGCTCGGTTCCTCCCTGATGGGTTGGTATCAGCTGTCAGAGATGGTCCTGGTGAGGCAGTTGTGGCATCCCTTGAGAGAACAACTGAGACCCCTGAGCTTGTGTGGACCCCAGCCATGTCGTCTTCCCTATGTGCACAGCTATCAACCTTGGCAGCTGACCTCTATCAGGAGCAGATGAAGGGTCGTGTGGTGGATTGGGATGTACCTGAACAGGCATCTGGCCAACATGTTATGAAAGACGAACCACAGGTACAATCTGACTGATAATTTTGGCTGCCTATTCCATTCCCAATATTTTATATGCTGAGTGCTGACTCATTTTTTTCTTTTGGCATGCGAGTTGTGTTATTTTTCTGCCAATCTGTATTAAATACAGTAAACAAATTGATATCTTATGATTCATTCTGCTAGAGTTTGTCTAGTTTAAGCTTCCTTGATTGTGAGTGCTCAAATGCAGAATTATGATGGGAATTTAGACTTCCAGAATTAATATATAAAACTGCCCAAATTTCATTTTTGTTCCAAATACTTCATATTTTGAATAGGTTTTGATATCTCATTTCATCTCATGCAGGTTGGAGGTATCTATGTAAGGCTCTTCTTGAAGGACCCTAAATTCCCATTGAGAAATCCAAAGAGATTCTTGGAAGGTCTACTAGACCAATACCTCTCCTCCATCGCTGCTACACACTATGAATCCTCACAAGCCATTGATCCTGAGCTACCTTTGCTTTTCTCAGCTGCACTCGTCTCCCTGCTCCGAGTCCACCCAGCCTTGGCAGACCATGTAGGCTACCTTGGCTATGTGCCAAAGCTGGTCACTGCCATGGCTGACGAAGGGAAAAGAGAGGTGATGGCGTCAGAAGAGGTGAAGAATGGGAGTGCAGCTCAATCGAATGGCCAGGATGGAGCCGAAGCAGGGCCCACTGAACCTGCAGGACCCACCCCACAGGAGCGGGTCCGGCTTAGCATCTTGCGGGTTCTGCACCAGCTTGCATCCAGCACAATCTGTGCTGAGGCTATGGCAACCACCAGTTCAGGAATTCCTCAGGTTCCAATATGCATCACACAAATTTGTATTTTATTTTATTGATAATTTGCAAAATAGTACTCTGTACTTGTTGCAAAAATTGGATAGTATATAATTGTTCTGTAATTTCAATAGTATTTGATTTATGGATTTGTGTGGTGCAGACAGATTTACATTCCTACAAATTAGTTACTTGTTAGTTCTACAGTCTTCAAAAATACAAATGAAATAGTTTTGGCGTGTTTTGATATATTAATAGCAGAATTCCTGAATTAACCTTAAGAATTTTATCCAGGATGAAATTCAAGTTATAATGGCAAGAGAAGAATTATTCTCAAAATAACTCACTGGTTCTTTTGTCGGTTATGTAATGCTTAGGTGGTACCTTTGCTGATGAAAGCCATTGGATGGCAAGGAGGAAGCATACTAGCCTTGGAGACACTCAAACGTGTAGTTGCTGCTGGCAACAGAGCTAGAGATGCTCTTGTTGCACAAGGTTTAAAGTAAGTATAACTAAAACCTTCCTACTATATTGTCTTGTGAAGCCAAAAATTTAAGCTTATATAATGTAATGAAAATAGGGCTGGCTTAGTGGAGATATTACTGGGAATATTAGACTGGAGAGCTGGAGGAAAGCAAGGCCTCTGCGCCCAAATGAAATGGAATGAATCTGAGGCTTCTATTGGTCGAGTGCTTGCTGTTGAGGTACACAAGCCCTTTTCTTGATAATTTCTTGTTTTTAAAAAAGCGAATTGTGGGAGAACATTTAGAAGAAAGCACCTTATTATCATGCACTGTTAAAAACAAGTGCTTTGTCTTCAGGTACTACATGCTTTTGCCACTGAAGGTGCGCATTGTGCCAAAGTCCGTGAAATATTGAATTCATCAGCTGTAAGTCCATAATTTATTGAATGTTTATGTGAAATTTTCTCATAATTGGTTTGGATTAGATGTTTGATGCTTAAACCTGCATTCAAAAGGTATGGAGCGCCTACAAAGACCAAAAGCACGACTTATTCCTTCCATCAAATGCGCAAACATCGGCAGCTGGAGTGGCAGGATTAATTGAGAGCTCTCCATCTCAGCTCACATATGCTTTGCCAGCCCCACCAACTCAATCGACAATTGGGAAACTTCCAGCTTCAGGCACATCAAATCCTAATGGGAGGCAATTATAGCAATAAATTGCAGCATTGTTTGATGTCTTTTTTCCAGCTTAGTATATAGTTCTGTACAGTTTCTTTCTCTGTTTTTTTTAACAGAGGTGAGTTTTTTTGTCTCTGTTTCCGTTTGTGATTTGGTTGAGAATTGTAAAGTGTGAGATTAATTTTGTTTTATAGTAAAATGGGTTTCTCGAATGTACATGTGTTAAAAAAGTGGACTTAGAGGTCGGTTCCTTGCTGTCCTGCATACGTCTTCATTCATTTTGACCCTTTTTGTATGCTCCCCTTTTGGTGTTTTGCAATGGTGTAAATGCATTGACTTTTTCCCCTTTTAACTTCGTGCTGTTGTCAGAACAATTTAAGGGATGCGTATCTAAACAACGACCGGAAAAAATATTAAGGATGTAATGAGACGAAAAGCATTAGCCTCCTTTATTTTTCTTTTATCTAAACAAATGAAGAGAAGCTGTCTATGTTCTCTAAGCTAAAAAAGAAATGTGTACAATTAAACAAAATAAAACCAAATGAGCCATACTCAAATCAGAGGTTTTATTAATTGCCAAGGTGCATACAAGTGAACATTCTCAATAATAACAAGTTTTAGCTATTCCTAGATATCAAGTCCAAGAAACGTATCTGAAAACAAAATAAAAAAGAGCATACGGAAACAATTCAAGAAAATAAGCCACCAATTGTCGTGTCAGGGATTGACACCTCTTAAATGTCCTATCACTTAATGCATCATATTTCAATCTTCCCCTTCCTCCTCTTGGAACCTAAGAAGCTTCCCTTCTGGTACTGGCAGACCCTTCAACACTACAACACCTGGCGACATTGCTGCTTGGTTTTCATTGCACTCCTCTCTTTCCATCTCTCCATCACTGTTGTAAACAAACCTGGTGTGTTTCCCTTCAAACTTTCCCCGAGCCACTGCCATATCTCTAAACTCTTTCACATCAGATTCAGATTCTATTTCTTCTTCTTTATTTGTGCTGGCATTTCCCTGGATGGACCAAATAGATGAGTTTCTATTGGAGGAAATGGTGAAACAGCCATTGGAGGAGACACTCTCTTGGTATGCTACAGAGGTGATGGTCGATCCAGTGCTGCCACTAGATACCTCATTTTTGCCTGGTGTGTTTCCATCTCTTTCCATCTCTCCATCACTGTTGTAAACAAACCTGGTGTGTTTCCTCCCTTCAAACTTTCCCCCAGCCACTGCCATATCTCTAAACCCTTTGCACAACTCCCCCACATCAGATTCAGATTCTATTTCTTTTTCTTTATTGGTGCTGGCATTTCTCTGGATGGACCAAATAGACAAGTTCCTATCAGAGGAAATGGTGAAACAGCCATTGGAGGAGACGCTCTCTTGGTATGCTACAGAGGTGATGGTAGATCTGGTGCTGCCGCTAGAGACATCATTTTTGTCTGGTGAGTCAAAGAGGAGTGCGCGGTTCAGGACACACAAGCCAAGCGGCTCATCATGTTGCACAACTGGGGACATAATCTGAAAGATTACACAAATTAGATTAATTTCAGTATTGCTCACAAGCAGCATTTAATTGATGCGTTTGTAATTTAAGTTAAAATAATTGAAGGAGTTAAGTTTTTCAACAATTGATTGAACACAATATCAATATGATAAAACTTATCAGCAACCCCCCCCCCCCCAAAAAAAAAAAAAAAAAAATGAAGACTGTGCATGCATAACAATATACCTGAAATTTTTTTTTCACTGGATTTATAAAGGCCAAGTATCAAGTAAAATTCATAGCATAAAGTATTTCCCAAGACATTCCTTACGGCAATTCGCTAAAATTCAATTCCATTACTAAATCAAACTTAGAAGAAACTTGATGAGAAAAAAGGCTCTTGCAAACCTGTGGTGGCGGATGGAGAAAACCATGCTCAAGATCCTCTGGAATTTGAGGGATTTGAGGTGTATTCATTGGAGTCGGTGCAAGCATTTGCATTGGTGATCGTGCAAACCCTGGAATTCCTGATCTTGAGGGAGGTAGACGGTGAGGCAAAGAGGGGATCTTGGGTCCCACTTCCTTCTCCTCTATTTTCTGAAGGAGAGTCTTCACCTGGCTACGCAAGATTGCCTCACCAGATCCTGGGGTCAAATTGAGCTTAATGGGGCTTTTCACAAATCCCGACCCAGTAGCAAGACCAACAATTGGAGAGTCATTTGTGATGTCGATCAAAGCAGTGCGATCAGCTTTGTTGCCTTCTTGCTTGATCTTGTCTGCAAGACGAGAGAGAAAGATAGTCAGAAATTGAAATTTTACATAGATACACTGATTTGGGGGCTTTTCGTTATCAACTTAGACCAAAGAAAGAGACCAATTATTGAAATTCGGATCATAATTTTGTAGGAAAAAAGGGAATAAAAACGAGGAAAGAAAAAAATAGCTTCTTGACCTCTTTCTCTTCACAATAGACAGTACCATTCAAATTCGAATTGGAGCTTAAGAGCTTTGAGGAAATCTTTTGTAAATTCATGGAGGAAAAGAGAAAAACAAAAAATTAAAGGAAGTTCGTTGTACTTACAATTCATGCCAGAGCTCTGAGATGCCTTTCTCAGCGAGGACGGTGTCTCCATACTCCAATTACACTTCTACCGAGAGAAAGAGAGAGATAGAGAGATTAGGTCTTGAGAGGCGGAGCGGAAAGAGAAGAAACAGAGAATGAGGAATGAATGATCGGTGGGTTTATAAGAAGGCAGAGGGGGTACAACGGTAAAATTTCAATGTAGCCGTTTTCTGATGAGACAACTAGCCGTTGGGACTTCAGAGGGCAAGAATGGAAAGTTGGAAATACAGCTGGCAGGCACCGAGTGGCTTCCTTCATTTGGAAGCAGCTGTGCCGCAGGATATCTTTCGGAAACCCAGATCATAATGGTAATTAATAAGAAGATTCGAATCATAAATGTTAATGGGCTGCAATTAGGCCTGAGGCCCAATTTTGACTCGCTGGCTCGCTGCTTTGGAAACGTGCGTTTGATCTATGGGATCTATTCATTTATTTATATCAAATTCAACTCCGAAGTGGAAAGAAAACATTTTTTTTAAAAAAAAGTAAAAAAGTGCAACAATTATTTGACCAAAGGACGTGCACTGATTAAAATTAATTTTATTGGAAATTATATGCTAAGGAATAATTCATGATAAGTGGTGATTTGTATACGGGTGCTTTGGCAATTGGTAGTCAAAAACACTGTTAAAGATAACTTAGATTAAAGAATTTTTTTTTAAATGTGACTAAAGACTGTCACAAAAAAAAAAAACTCTGTTCCATTTTCCTGAATGGTGATTTAAGGTTCGCCTCAAATAAGTAAATAATGGAAATGCTTGTTATTTAGTTGTGCCAAATTTCCGAGTTAGCCCTATGCGTCAAAAGGCATCAATACCAAATCTAACTAGAACTTCCATATAAAGAGAAATGGACACTTGTAGAAGCATCATGATTGAGTTATATTAACAGATTATAGAATTCGGTACATGCATCTTTCTTTTTCACTAAAAGAAAAGTGTTACTACATTTAAGAAATGTGGTGATAAAAAGTGAGCGATTCTGGAACAATATTTTTAAAGCATAGAATCCTTGGACATCAATAATTTTTTTTAGATCGTCGACATCAATAATTAGAGGTGGTACATGGCAGCAATGAGTTAAACAAGAATAATACCGTAGTTAATTTTAGCTTAAATAATAGAATCTACTATTTATTTGACTCACTTTGTGAGAATTATCTGTTGCTGATTATTTTCATCAAACAGAAATCAAGTATATACTAGTTAAGTTGTTTGCTTCATGCCTTTACCATATTTTGTACATTATTTTTTTTTTCCAAGATGGAAACATGCTTGTACTTAGCATTATTAATTCAAATGTATTTTTCGAACTAGCATGCAATTGCGCCTTCAACATCGCTTTTTTAATTCTTCACTTATCTTTCCATTTGGGAATATTAACAAGTGTCAGATGTCAATCAAATATAGTTGAAATATCATAGTTTTCCGTATATATAAAGATACAAAATAGAGAACGTCTGATGGTTTTATTAAGATATCTAATATTTTAAAGGTGAGTAATTAATGTAAAAATGGATGTATAGTAAAGCATGCAAAGAGAACGCATTGAATTTCCTTTCGTGGAGTTTTTTTTTTTTTTTTTTGGGAAAATTCCAGTGGTAAAAGATTTTTTGATGAAATACCAACTTTTAAATTTAGGAAGTGTTTAGATGAAAGCTTTAGTGTAGTCGAGGATATAAATTCTCTAATACCACCTTTTAACAAACACCTTTTACGATGCAATGTCTTTTGAAATTGAAAAAGATGATAAATGCTGCAGTCATACACTCATACTGGCAGGCCTTATTAAATTTGTTTCGTCCGATCAGAGTATCAGACCCCCTGTGTTAGTCAATTGTCGTTTCCTTCTTCCTTCTGCTGCTCGGGAATTGCTTCATGCACGGCCTCATCCACTCTTTTATGGACGAAAATACCCCTCACGTTCTTTCAATTTACGGCTCTCAATTAGGGATGAAAACGGATCGGATACGGTTCGGATAGTGGTCATACCATATCCGTATCCATATTTTTTTCCGGATTCGGATACGAATACGGATATATTCGGATACGGATACGGGTCGGATGTTAAACGGATACGAATACGAATCGGATATTACGAAATACGGATACGAATACGAATATATTTTAGATATTAAAATAAATATATATAAATTAAGAAAAAAAATAATTAATTCCATATTATCATCGTATTATGTTATTATATTGCCAAAATGTTATTTTAAAGTCAATCTAACTAGTAAAAATTTAGTTTATTAAATCAAAAGTCTTTTCTATAGATGCTAGAGGAGTAATTAAGTTTATTATATTGTGTCTTTGATTTAATTAAGGGTGAAAACGGTTCGGATAAAGACCAAATACGGATCGGATAACAAATTTTTTTGTCGGATACGGATACAGATCGGATAGTAGTCAAACCATATCCGCATCCATATTTTTTTATCAGATACGAATACGGATACGGATATGTTCGGATTCGGATATGGTTCGGATATTAAGCATATTTTTCGGATTCGAATGCGGTTCGGTGCGGAGTTTATCCACACCGTTTTCATCTCTACTCTCAATTCACACTCCATTTAGAATGGGAAGGGCATTTTGGTCAAGGAAGAGTGGATCTCCAAACTAGAGGAGTGTATGAAGCAATTCCCCTGCTGCTCTGTATACGTACAACTGTGTTAAAACTTAAAACAGAGAAATCTTTGCACGCATGAATACCTATACTGGTAAATAATTGTCCCACTTGCCACTGCAATTAAGCCACCACCTTTTTCAAGATTCACAGGTCGAACAAACATTTCACCAGAAACCAAAACCAGCAACTCTTTTAAAGAAAAAATAATAATTTAATTTATGCACCAATCTTTTTCTCTACATATAACAAATACAGCTGCCAAATTAAAGAAAACAAATACACCTGGAACAGTCCAAATTTCCTGTGAACCCAACCACCCCATTTTATGCACAAAAGTAAATTAACTAACGCATCTATCAGTCCAAAACCAAACCTAAAGTTAGAAAAAGCCTGAATTCCTACTCACATGCACTTTGATTGGTTGTTATCAATCCTGCCAATAGGCAGACACAGATATCTAAGGAAGAGAACGACATCAGAAGAGGAAGAAAATCTATCAACTATATATTAATGAATAATTTATTGACAATCAACCCCAAAATGTACCCCCAAATATATTTACATCTCAGCCTGACCCTGACGTCTCAACCCTGTACTCACCCCCGGCCGCCCCTTCCTCTTTGACCGACGTCGAGGCATTACAACCTTCGACTCACCCCACTCCCAGAATTTCTCTTTCTCTATAATGCTATTATCGCACTCAGGAAAAATTGCCGAGTACCTAACAGTGTCATAGCAAACAGTATATGTCATATAACGCTCCCTAAACCGGCGCATAGCATTGCGTTTTCTAGCAGTCATGATAGCAAATTCCTCGGTCATTAAATCCACCTCAGACTCGGCACAATCCTCAATAGATGGTACTTGACGAATGTTACTTACCCGGCATCCACGAAGGATGAAATCTGAAAATTCTGACACAAAAGGGGCATATTTGTAATTTACTTTATACTTGCCACCTTCTGTTGCCCAAGCTGAGCCATCCCAGATAGTAGCATATACATACATTGGCTTAGATGGAAAGTCACCACCCATTGCGTCGTTTCGAATTACCTCTCTAATTGGTATGTCATCAATGTAGAACCTGGAATAGATACAATGGTTTCAATTCCTTATCCAGTTCAATATCATACTGAAAGAATTTTAATTGAATTTCTGAAGAAGTGTAAGAGTGCGTACATAATATTATTTGAAGTCCATAATATAGAATAATTATGTGGCTCCTCAGATGGGTCGAATGGGAGCAGATACCGCTCTTCTCGTCCCCGGCTGGTGCTACCATTACCATACACATTTGTCTGTACTCTCCACTCCTTCCCTTTTCTCTCCCCCAAAAACTCAAAATCTAGCTCATCATGGTTATGCTCAAAAGTATCTCCATTGGATAACTGCAATAATATAGTTAAGATAGAAATTCCCGTTAGGTTTATAAAAAATTGTTAATTAACAAAAGGAAGTGCCTTCAGTTAATCATTGACCGGTCAATCAGTGCTTTATTGTAGTACTTAATACAATACTATATTAGGTAGGGTATGGTATGCAGGATGTAGTTCCCATGTGCTTGTTGGACTGGCTGGCCAACCCTTTTTTGCTGTACAAGAGATCTTTCTACTATTGAAGTTTTAATATAAAACACTGCTAATAAACAAATGAGTGTTATTATTATAATTAAATTTTAAACAAGGCATTGACCCATTCTAAGACGCTCTGGTTGAAAATAGTCCACTAAGTCACAACAGAAGTCAAAGGAAAGGGAAAGTAAAAGTAAGTGCTACTGTAACCTCCAGACAATAGCTTTTACATACACTTTCCTAAATACTAGTAAAAAACCAAACCAAGTAATACTGTGTTACTTGGCATTGAAGGAAACAAAAAACTTTAGTACTCATTAAATCAACCAAAAGCTTCTATGAGAACAATTCACCAGTAAAATACTGCCCACCACTTCAATTTTTATTTAATCTTTCCTTTAGAAAGAAAGATATTGTCAATACATGAAGTAAGATATTACAAGGGGGCCGTTTGGATCGCTTAGGAATAAGAGGAATAGCCTATTCCTAGGCGAAAAATATTGGGAAGTGTGTACTTTTGTGAAGAGTTTGAATGGTTAGGAATAAATTTTCGTCCGAAATTTGCTATTCTTGCTTATTCCTTACCCATCCAAACAGCCCCAAAATATTAGAAGAGGAATGCACAAAACTGTGAACTGCAATACTCTTGTAAAGTTGCATGTATACAGTTGGTAAAAAGCAGCATATAAGATATACTTGTAAGCCAAATTGATGCACAAATCACATAATTAGGCTAAAAAGAAAATTATATACTAGTTGATTGCCTATGTGAAACTAATTTCATTACTCTTCTATGTTTGCCAAAACATTTTTCTAATAAAAATGTGTGAATGGATACCAATTAGAGAAGGTAAAAAGCCATGTGACAGATAAGTCCCCTCCTACCGCACCCAACAAAATATTTGTCTATTTCTACCATACTTGAGACATCAGACAAACAACTTTTAAACCTTTTAACTTTTTCAACATGAGTTTAAATTAAATATTCAAAAAGTGGTATCCATAAGTCCATCCCAAGCCACTTGATTAATTAATCACTACACAAAAATAAAGAGGCTTTCATAGAGATTCAATTAATGTAGTTCCAATTGCTGAAATGTATTGCACTGCATAATATTTTCTTCTCATTTATGTGATGTAACTTTCTTCTTTTGAAATGTATTGCACTGTATTGTCCGACATGATTTATCCTAATATGAATGGAATAGTTACAAAACGATGAGGCTGAGTCCAAAGGAATCATCCACAAATTAAATTCTTCAAATTAAGTTTCACAACTCCGTCCAACTAGTTAACTGGACTTTAATAGAATTCCTTATTATAAGATCAGATCTATCTGATCAAATATGTGGGATTCGTAGTGAAGTTGAAAAAACGTGAAAAAAATCATAAACATAGAAAAAATCTATCATTTTGATAGTCGACCTTTCATAAATGATTCATACATATGGAATCAAAACCTTTGTTTATTTAGTAATGACTTATAAACAAATAAGTCATGTAACTAGCATATAATATAACTAGATATTTTTATGTTATATTCAACATATATATTGAATTTTTTTTTCAAATAAAAGATATTGACATCATGGACAAATTCATGCCGATCTTAATCAAATATTGCATTATCAAATTCAATAACCACCAACCAAATCAACACATGATAAACAACAATTTAAAAAATCCATACTAAATTAAGAGTAGGCATGCAATGTTAAATGAGCCATAATTTAAATACAGTAACCAACAATTTTTATTCTTTTGCCGTTTCTAAAGTTTTCTAAATAAACCATATAATTAATCTCCCAACTGCAACCTTTATATATTTATACTAAATCCAAAATAGAACTCTGTTACTTCACAGATAATAATCTGTTTCAACTTACCAGCATGCAAAAACCAGAGAAAACATATTTATAAATATAGCTCTACTTAAAAAGTAATTACAATAATATACATAAACAGTCAACTTACCAGATAATATACAAAAAAAGAAAAATTAATCAGAAAACTTACATAAAAAGCCACGACAACTCCAGCGGTATACCCCCTTGGAAGCTTAATCGAAGCACTGAAGAATCCATTCTCATATGCATCCGTTGATATAAACCCCGATCCTAATTCAAACATAACCCAACAAAAATTCCGATTTCAAATTCACAATCCACAAACGACAACCCCACACTAATCCAATCCAATCCAAACCAATCGATAATCTAATTAACCACCTCATTTAATTTAATTACCTGAGTAACGGTCGAGTTTGAGACGAGCACTTCTCCCATCTCGCGACTTGATCAAATTGTCGCCTCCGAAAAGGTGAGAATAACCCTCCTCGAAGGATATCGTCTGAGGATCATCGGCGTACGAGGCGGCTCCGGTGGTCGCCGCAGCCACGACGGCCATCGCCATCGCCAGTAGAAAATGGGACATCTTTGTCGTCTGATTTTGTTATCTATCGCAATTCCAGTGGATAATTCTAGAATTCTAGAGATGTTTGGTTTTGTAAATTGTAATTTGTAGTTTGTGTTTGTGTTTCTATCTCTGTGTGAAGAATTGAGTGCGTGCGTGTAGAAGACGTTTCACTATCTCTATCGCGTCTCTTTCTTTTCGTCTTCTTGGTAAATGGTAGCTTTATAAATCTTAGGTGGCAAGGTGGAAGAGACGCTTTTGAGTGCACTTGGTGTACCACTATATGGCGGCAGTTATGGCGCTGACAGTGGGGTCGTTATACGTTAGATTACACGTCTTCTGTTGACAACTAATGAACACCGGGGCTATTTAATTTGTTGTCTTAGAATTGAGTGCCCAGTGGGAGTAGAGCTGAACACGGATTGGATGATATATTAGGATCAAAATCCTGTGTAGCGCGGTATAAGATGTAGCGCATAAACGACAAAACTGCTAAGAGATTTATGCATCGGCTATAGTTGTGATAACTTTTTAACTGGAAGAGTGGGTTGCGGGTCCCACGTGCACAAAATGTTGCATATTTTTTGGAATTAATTTGTCATTTGTGTGGATGTGTTGTTGTGTACACTGTGATTGATTGATTATTCTTTGAATTACTCTAAAAAAAATTATTCTTTGAATTTATTTATGTCGATCCAAAACCATGTGTATAGTAGATATGTGGGGGTATTAAATTATCGTTAGAAGGTATTATTTGATAATTATTTATTTTATTAATTTATTTGTATTATTTAAATTAATAATTTCTTGTTAATTATTTAAATTAATTTATTTACTTTGAAAATAAAGTAATAAAATGAATTGTTTAGCCTATAAAATTTTATGCAATTTGATATTGTATGTTCACTGTGGTCAATTGCTGTCTAGATGAACAAATTTTTTTACCTCGATTTTCTAAAAAATAGGTTAAGTGAGATTTTCTAAAAATGAAATTGCACTTTTGATCATAAGTAATAAGAATTTTAAGTTGTAATTTACTTAACTTGCCATTAGGAAACTAGGATACAAAATATAAATGAGCTTTTCTAAAATAGATTGCCATTTTTTTTTTATCGCAATCGAGATTTCCAGAATTGTAATTTACTTAAGATTGCAACGATTTTGGCGTGAGTCTAACAAACCCAAAAAGGTTGCATCTTAATTTCCATAATTTAGTAGAATGATAATAGCAAAAAGAAAATAAACTGAGCATAAATTGTATAAGATTGTTGGTTAATCATAATGCAATGAAAATTAGTATACATTAAAAAAAATTATGTATGTCGGGCGGTGGGTGTGGGTTACACCATAAAAGCTAGTGATTTTATTAATAAAAGCTATCTATTGTTGTGCGCTGCGTATAGTTTTGTCATTTTGTGCGCTACAAAGTATGTAGCGCGACACAGGATTTTGATTCGATATATTACAGTCAGCGACAATTATTCCAATGCTTTGGTAATGCGAGCATATATATATATATTTTATTATCTGAGGTACTAATTTTTTTAATATATTTTACTTTTTTACACTAATGCAGCTAATTGCATTTGATATTAAAAAAAGGAAAAATTGGATATAACCCCCTCAAATCTTCTTCAATTGGAAATAACCCCCTCTAATCTTCAAAATTGGATATAACCCCCTCAAATTATATTCATTAAGGATATAAACCCCTTAAACCAATTGTAATCATTTTTTAATTAAGAAAACTGATTTTTAAAATTTCTGACCAAATTACCCTTTAACCTTCCTCATTATTTGCTCCCCTGACTTCTTATCGTTTTAGAGGAGGTTTGATTATACATCAATCTGTCCTGGTTAAAAGGACTAAAGAAAGGTAGAAAACTATGGGTATGTACATGAAACTTATTCCAACCGTACAAATGAGCTTAGACATTTTCATGTAAAAACATTATCCAATATCCTCTCTGCACTTTTTGTTTGTTTGCTAGTGCATGAAGTCCGTAGCCACAAATTCATTAATGGAAAAAAAAAAAATCAAAGCTACATTCCTAAAAATGCAAAATAAAATAGATATTTAGCTAAGTCTAATATCCAATGTCCCCTCTGTATTTCTATTAAGAAATTGTTCCATGTCCAATGCCCCCCGCCCCCCCCCCCCCCCCCCGTACTTCCAGCCATTGGCTTTCGCTCCCATCAACCAACCTCCTAGCTGGCTATATTGAATAGTTTCGATAGTGTTACACTGCCTGCCTTGCCTAATTGATATGCCATTGGATGTATTTTTCTTGATTTTTGCTCTTCTTTCTATACCCAATATTACTTAATACTCAATAACAAACAAAATTGAAGAGATCTACAAACAAAGAGAGATATATGGTACTATAATGGAAAGAGATATATGGTACTATAATGGAAAAAGAACTTTTGTTATTGTTAAACAGCTATCGTGCCTTCTAGACTTCAAGTGGCCCAGAGCAAAAAATTTTTTGCTTTTCTGATAGGGGAAGACGAAAGGTCATATACTCATATGGGATGAGGACAATTTTGTCATAAATTTTAGAAATAAATTGTTAAAATTGAAAATATGATTAAAATAAGGTAAAGGGGCTTATATCCTTGTTGAGTATGATTTGAGGGGGTTATATTCAATTTTGAAAATTTGAGGGGGTTATTTCCAATTGAAGAAGATTTGAGGGGGTTATATCCAATTTTGCCTTAAAAAAAATAGATGCGTGTGTCATATTTGTTTTCATGCAATGGTACTATCTATTTTAATCTTTTCTTTCCAGTATGTTTAGCAAAAAAACAATGATATAAATTGAGTTCTCACTCTTAAGGGGTGTGTTTGGATGACTAAGGAATAGGGTATAAGAATAATGATTTTCGGTTTGTGTGTTTATTCTTATTTTTGTGCAACCCAAACAACACAAGAATAAGAAATAAGGGTCCTTATTTCTATACTAATAAAATCATGGTATAAGAATAATGAATTTGGATATGCACGCAAACCGAAAATCCTTATTGTTATACCCTATTCCTTAGACATCCAAACACATCCAAGAAAAATAGTCAAAACTTAGCACTTAATTGAAAATTTGCATGTGAAAAAGGTATAGAGAACGGACTAAAGAAGAATAGAAGATTCAGAACAAAATATATAATTTTAAAAACAGCACGTCCAGCTGGTTAACATTGTCTGTTCCTTCTTACTTTATTGAAATATTGACTTTTTTATTATTCACTGCCCTTTTTGTTTGATTTTGAACGCGTAAATCACAGGAGGAAAAACGACCAGAAACTCCCATTACTCTATCCTGGGAATTTTAATACCTTCTGTAAATAGGATTAGGAGGGAAAATTAGAATTAGGATTGTGTAATCGTAAATTCGTTGCGGAGGAAAAGTTTCTACCAAACGTGGCGTAGGTGACGCGTCAGACAGTGACGCTTGGACACGCTTGAACCAGGTTCCTTTTAAAACGATTAGGTTTTTTGTTACATGACCGGCATTGATGTCTGTGTTGCCTCATGTTATTTCTAAACCCAGTCCCTCGGTTTAGCTGTCTATGTTGATTTCTTTTTCTCAGTACCTTTTTACATTGGATTTTTTATTTATAAAAAAAATTGAAATGAATCTCATGATTTTGTATGGCATAAGTGGTGGGCAACAAATATTGATTTTCAAAAATATTAGTCTAGTAATAATTTTAAATCGGATGAGAAGAATTAAAATAAGATATGATTTCATGATTATTTGAAAAAATTTCAAATAGTTTTGAATTTTTTTCAAATTAATTAAAGTAAGATAATGCTCTTATCTTTTCAAGTGAAAAGGAGCTGATTTATATAACACGTAATTGTTATTTATCTTTTACTAAAGATTCTTTCTCGTATAGTCTATTACTAAGGAAAAAAAAAATTTAAGTAATGCAATGAATAGATTAGTTCAAAAAACTTCTGAAAACAACAAAAATATATAACAATTTCTGGCAGTTTTATCGATTTTATATGCATGCTAATCGTTTCAATTTTTATAAATTACTATGTACTTATCTTAGAATACAGTACAAACTTTCACTGTTGTTTGCTTCAAAAAAAACTTTCACTGTTGTAACTTGTGAAACTCTCGATGCTTGATCATTATATAATCCGGTTTTCATCCTTGCCACATAAGATCCTGTACTACTAATTTCGGTTTTATTATTTTTTTTCTTAACCACAAGTCTTAGGCATACTTTCGGTTTTTTCTTCTCTTTTAATTTAGTTAAGTGGCGGTCGCTGTTGTGCATTAACGCTCTTATAAATTATAAGTGCTGCACCATCTCCGAATTGTGTAAATAAAAAACTCATAAATGCTTATAATCGCCTAGACCCTTTATTATAATCTATAGGGTTGGACATCGAGCTTCGCTCGATACATTAATTTTCATATAGCTTAATATTTGATTTATTTCGTTGAATAGTTCCGAATTTTTTAAGACATGTCATTTTTGGAATGTTATACTATTTACAATATTTCAAAAATGGCATGTTTTAAAAAATTTGAAAAAATAGTAATAAAATCTAAAAAATTGTAAAATTTGGTTTGCTATGAGATTTCAATATGAAAATTAGATTAGTTAAATTAGATTTGTAAATTTATAAAAATACTTTCCAAAAAGTCCGCGGTGCATAGAAAGCTCTATGCACTATAGTGCATATTAAACTTTCTCCTGATCCAAACCGTCTAATATGATCTCCTATTGAAATTTCCATTCATACTAAATTTTAAAATTTTTCAAATTTTTTAAGTATTTTTTTTTAAATTTTAGAAAATCGTTAATCTAATTAGTTCTGAACTGTTCAAAAATAGCAGTTTTTAAAAATCTGGAAAAAAATACTTACAAATTTTAAAAAATATATAAAATTTGGTATGCATGGAGATTTTAATAGAGAGATCACATTGGACGGTTTGGATCAGTCATTTTGATCTAGATATATGAGTTTTGATCGCAACTCAGAGAGACTTCGGTAAGTTGCAACTTGCAACTCACCATAGCAAAACTCCATTTCATAATTTACTATCTATTTCTTAATTCTTTAGTACATATTTTAAATATTCTCAAAATTTGCAATTCTTTAGTACATAAAGAGCCAAAATTCACCATGTACAGGCCTCATAATCTTTATTAAAATTGGTGTCCCTTAATCTGAGACCTCTATAGTATAAATTTTCAAGTAAAATAAAAGCAAAGTAGAGAAGAAATATGCCCTGCACAGAAAAGTAATAATAAAATGAAAGGGGATGAAATGGCTTAAACCTTTAGGTGGCATTCGGTAAAGGATTAACTTAAGAGAGAAGAGCTTAGTGTATTGTATCACATTATCCTTTTATTCGTGTTAGTTAATATTGTGCATGAGTTGTGTTGTAGAAACAACATCAGTTTGTTTACGATTTTGAGTTCTTTTTGGCTTAGGGATCCATGCTTAATTTGGTGAAATGCAATCTAAAATGCTCAAAATACAATGCTAGCTTGAGCAATGTTAATTTAGTTTTGTTAATTTAAGTCATCCCTATTTTTGTTCTATAATTTTACGATTCATGATTCTATTTAATGATATCTAATATCACTTTTTCATTTATTCAATCCGATAGCTATGATAGCAATAATAAAGAAGGCCATTGAAAATCCTCCAAAAGCCTCGTGCTATTTACAATTACTTTCAGTATCAAAGCAAGATATTCGTTGCTTGGAATTAATCATATATATATTGGTCATTAATTGTGGGTTATATTTTGTTTCCTTCTATTTGCATGTCAATTAAAATCTGTCTTCGATTTTTTGTAAACAATCTTAATTTTGGCATTTAGTGGTGGTCAGTTTTGAAATGTGTATGACAAATATAAAGAGGAATAAATGGTCTGTCATTCCATAACAGTTCCAGTATTTGTGCGTAACTGACAGAATGAAAGCACACCCCAAAATCTACAACCAAACAATGGAGAAATTGAAGTACCATAAATTATAAACAACCGACAAATCCACTATGTATATCAAAATTGGCCACTATATATCACATGCTTCGTTATCATATTTCTCCCCATTTTTTTTAACAACTTTTCAAATTAAAAAATTGTCCAAACTCTAAGTTAAGAGAGATACTATTTGTTTTAACTGATTAGATGGCATACCCAATTTAATGATATTCTTGATAACAAACTAACTGTACAAACCAATCAAAAAGTAATTGATATTCGTATATAGTTTACGGTTAATTGCATTCAATTAGCCAATGCAACAGAAAAAAGGAATGGAAAAAATAATCAAGATATGTGAGATGAAATATTCGAACTGCCTGATGCATCAAGTTATGTGCTTACAACGGAACCACGATGTTATAATGAACTAATTAGATTTCAAAAAGTGTTTACATAACAATGCCTCTTGATCTAAGCACCCTTCCTAGCATTATTCCTTTTTTTTTAACACCGACCCTATCAACAATAAAATCAAACAAACAATAGTCAGCATGATTTACAAATCCACAACCACTGTATTATACAACACATCATTATCCTCAAGCAATCCGACTGTATTTCACTGGGAAAGGGATCCTAGTTCAATCATGATATTTCCCCTCTTCCAAAATATCAGAATTATTTTATGAAATTCCTTCAGAATTGAATCGATAACTTTAAACTTTCTTAAAAGAACAGATCTTCAAATTAGATAGAAAAGGAAGCTTAAGAGTCTGCTCCAGAACACGTATATTAAAGGAGAGTAGATTAGGGGATATGAAGGTTGTCCAGATTTTGTTATCCTCCAAGTTGGAGTGTACAAAGAGTAGAGTAATTTTTTCTCCAAATCACTCTATCTCTCACCTCTTCTCCTCACTCCATTGCGAATCAGACCCTTAAGTTACTTGAAACAGCTTTGCTAGTGCCTCTGGTTTCTGTTCCTTTAAAATGGTATCTGTTATTTTAAAATGGTATATGTTATTCAGAATGCCAAAGGAAATATTAAGAAATGTGATAAATTATCTGGTTGAGAAGTTTGAATCACAAAATTATAGAGAATGACCTCAACCTACAAAATTACTCACTTGATGGTATCTAATTAAGCAAATTAAAAGAAAAACATAAGAGAATGATGTAAATGACATGAATGGGAGATGAATCGTGAGTTCAAACAAACCAATTTTCTGTGATCCTGATTCAAGTTAACATTAAACCCAACCTTTTGTGCAGCTATAATCAATTACACCAGTCACCCCTCTTGTGCAACGGTAATAGAGTCGAGTCTGTTAAATAGTATAACCAAATCTGACATATATGTAGTACTGATATTGACAGGTGTAATTGATTAAAACTTTAAATGAAATTGAACATTGTTTGAATAAACAACGTTTTAATTTTGTATTCTTATAAATCGATTGTAACTCATTGCCTTGAAAAAGACAAAAGTTAATTGCATTTAGCTAAATTATGAATTTAAGGGAAACAAATAAGAGCAAGAAAAATGTGAAGAGAAAAGAGTCACTGCGTTGATAGCTGAATCAACCACAATGTCAGCAATACCCAGCAATGTTTTCCCAAACATCTAAAATCTAAAATGAGTAACATTTGTTCAAATTAGGAACTAATTTGCAACAAAATAGAATAATGTGTGTATAAGATTATATATTATTAATTATTACTTTTTCCATAATACGTTCAGTTGGATACATAAAAAAACAAAAAATTTCCTTTGCTCCACCCTTTCAAATTTCAACTGATAATAATAATACAAAAGATGGCCAACAACATGAAACATGGGCAAATTCTTTATTATATATATAATTGAACTTATAACTGATTTATATTCTAATCCATTTAGTGAAAGTTCAATAACACAACTGAATATAAAATGAAAGCCAAGAGAATTTAACTTGTAAGCACCTTGTTAGAGAGGAAGTTGGTTACATCAACAATCAATAAATCAAATTCATTAGAGATGAGCGCTAAAAACAAAGCATCATAATTTTAGAAAAATCCAATGAATTGAAACTCATTTCAACATCTACTGTTGAGAAGCACCAAATATCATTAGATATTAAAGAAAATAAAATTAAGCTAAAAAAGATCAAACATTGATTATCGAGAGAGAATTGCAAGAAAAAAAATATCCGGAATTTATGGTGATTTCAAGGATGTTATAGCTGGACTTAGGTGAAAGATGGAGATGAAGCGCCTGTAGATGTCGAAGAGAGCGAGAGGCGGCCTGGGAGATGCCCTTGACGAAGTTGTTGTCTGCGTCTAGATCGACGCGAGAGGCAGAGTCCCTAAGTCGGAGAGAAGGAACAGTCAGGTAGGGAGCACGAAGATGAAAAAGAGGAAGGGAAATGTGGTGGGCATCTTAAGGAAGTGCGCGAGGGAGGAAAGAATGACAAAAATGGAGGCGGAAGGTTCAGAGGAGGTCGTAGAATAATATGATATATCAAAGAACCAAACAGATGTCGTAGATGGAGTTACACGGGCGAGATTTAATCAAATCGGAAACATTGAATTGAATGGTTAGGATTCTGTGTCCCTACTTGTGCGTCAAAATCCGCGCAAAAAAATCACGCGGATTATATTATACTATATAGATTTCTCTTATCTTTTGTTGCATTCATCAGCTTTTAATTTAATCAGTTCAGAATGTAAATTCTACGTAAAAAGCAGTATTACTATAATTCAAAATAAAAATTATACAATAATTTTTTTGTACGAAACACAATGCCATGAAATCTGAAGGATGCGCATATCGAGGTTTGTCTTCTAAAACACCCTTTTGTTTTCATTTTTTTTAATATAAAACAAAAGAGAACAATCTTTATTTTTACTACCTCAATCATAGAAAAAAAAAAAAAAAAGGATTCCAGGCTCCCATACCTACTTTGTTCGATTCTCCTTCTAGTCCTCCAAGCTAGAAATTATTAACAATGAATTTGCACTATCAACCTTCCGAAATGTTTTTATCAATCTGCTGGATTTTTGGTTTCCATGTGCATGCTTTTTCTTGGTCATTAATTAATACAGCACTGGCCATTGACCTATATATACTTGTCACTTGTCAGTCTATGCACTCAATCTATGAATTTAATGATCTGTCGACTTCCTGTTATGTAAACCTACAAGTTACAAACTCGCAATCTATTAATGATTGCGAGATTGATAAAGAAAATACAAATTTTCAAAATTGAATTATTGTTTCCCAAAAAATAATTAAAAATTTGGTTCCATATGACCTTCGCTCCTAAAGGTATATAATATTGTTTCGATTGATTTTGTTCAATTTTTTTAAACTCGTTTTAAAATATATTAGAGAAGCTTTCTATTTATCGTTCACATACTCTTGGGGTGTCACATTGTCATTCATTTCCATTAATTAATGTAAACCATACCACATCACCGTTCTCATATGTACGAATTGTGTTTGATCGAATATAATTTAATTTTTCCAAAAAAATATTATATAATTACACCGGAAAGACGAAGCGTTTTACGGGTAAAAAATTTTACTCCAAATGAGCCAAATAATTTTCCAACATTCAGTTACTTTGTAATAACTATTATTAAAATAAATTTATCATATTCTTGTCAATTTGTCATAGAGAAAAGAAAATATTTCCCTTCAATTTACAAAAGTCCATGTTCCTAAATTTGTTAATATTTTGGACTCATTTTCAGTTGTTACACATTTCAACAGAAGAAATCCAAGCGCTCGTTCAAGTTCTTTTTTTCTGTTATCATGGTCCCAGTGACAAGCATATTTGTTTTGCGCATAAATCGGCTATTCCGAGATATCTTTGAACGGAAGGAAGGAATACCGCCACCTGAAAAAAACAAACGAATAGAAAAATAATAAAGAAAGAAAGGGAATATTGACACTAATTATGTGAGTATGTGACCCTACCTATAAAGATCGAGCTGGCCCTGTTCTGTCTCTTCATACTAATTACATATACACCAGGCACTGATTATACTCGCAATCACAAAGAAATGTCTATGTTCAGATCATATGTGTCAACCACTGACAACTAGGCCCTGCTGACATTTAGGGGTGATTTTAAATTTAAAGCACAAAGTGCAATGTCTTATATATGTCTCCCATATTGTTTTTTCATATTATAATATTATGTAGACAATTTTCACCACCACCTTAAAACCCGTAATATTATAATTATTGTTTCATCGTCGAGTTATATAATTAAAAATTCACATTTTTTATAATATGATACTGTTATTCATATTGATGGCTCCGTTTGGATACCATATGGGAAGAAGGGAAGGAGAGAAAAATAGAAGAAATTTATTATAAATAATTCAAACTTTTCACAAAATTACACATTTTTCAATACTTCTTCCCACACGGTATCCAAACAGAACCGATAGTAAAATTTTTATTTTATTTTATTTTTTGTTCCGACAATATTGAATCCACGGCGTTCACCTTTCTTTCATTTTAGGTGTTATGTTGATATGCTTATTAATTGTTAATGCTCTCAGTTATCAATTATCATCGTCTGTTGCACGGAATGATACACTGGATGTAGGGCTGTCAATGGGTACGGTACGGTACGGTAGAAGATATTTTTATTACCGTACCCGTTAAAATTTTCTTTACCCGTACCCTACCCGTACCCGTTAAAAATAGCTTTACCCGTACCTTACCCGTACCCGTTAAGAATTAACGGTACGGATACGGTAACGGTAAAAAATGAATATAATAATAATAAAATTTGTACACTCTGTATAAATAAATTATATCAATAAGTATATTAATAAAGTGCAACAATGGTGACGAATATTTTAGGTTTATGCTTTTTTATATTTTCGTACACTGAATGGAAAGAATTATAAATCTTAAATAAAATCTAGCAATATTTTTTTACCAATCATGTAATATAAGATGCCATATGTATCATGTAATTGTATCTTTTTAATTGTGGCAATTATCCGTTATGAAAACGGTACGAAATAGCTTTTACCCGTACCCATACCCGTTAAATTAACGAAAAAATTTCCTTACCCGTACCCGTACCCGTTAACTTAACGAAAATAAAACTTTACCCATACCCGTCTTATACGGTACGGTACGGGTTGGGTAAACGGGTAAACGGGTTTCATTGACAGCCCTAACTGGATGAGCCACAGAAAACTTGTGTATCCACTATTGCTGTCAATTTTGGACGTATCCAGCCGCCTAATGTCTACGTAGGCGGTTTCCCCATTTTGGGGTTACTGGGACGTGGGCCCCACCGGACAGGAGGCGGAGAGGCGTAGAAAACAAGCCTCTTTCTTATCCAACCAACGAGTGCAATGCAACGGCCCCGTCTCAGGAAAGACATTTAAATACGGTACCACGTGGAGGGACCCTATTGGAAGAAACTTAGTGGGGATAGCAATGGTCGTTATCGAGTCGCTTGTGATAGTCCCGACTCGAGAGAACAACAACATAGACATGTTACCAAACGTACCCATTTTCGGTTCACGAGCATTTCGTTCTTAGCCTCTTGTATTTGCTGTCATCTCTTTTTTTTTTTTTTTGGTTTCCCCTTTATATATTTTTTAATGAAAGCTCGCAATCTTAGACATGGTATGTTTGGATGAAGTGTCAATATCAGAAACAGTGAGTGGATTCGAAATTTTAGATAATTGCTGTTCAATTTTTTGTAAGAATAGCAAACCAACGAATTACTGATTTTTTTGAAACAGGTACTCTTAACTCAACAATTCAAATGTCTATTTATGTTGAAATAATCACAAATCTGAGTTAGTGTATTTTCTTGTTAATTCAAAGAAGTCATAGAAAATCACAAAATCATGGAATCAGTGGAACATAATTAAAAATCAATTTTATTGAGATTTTATTTTAGAAAAAAAATAAATGTCATCTATTAGAGAGACATGCATAGTCCCTACACAATAAGAGATTTTATATAGCTTGTGCTCACAGCTGGGTAGGAATTTGTTCCTCTGAAAAAATGGCAAAGTTGCTTTGTACTTTACTCTCACGTTCAGATATTATTCAAATTTACCATTGTGAAATCAATTTATATTTATATTATCTCCTATAGTCTATAGAAAATCGGACGTATGATAAAATAATCTTGTATAGTGAAGGATGGGAGTTTTTTTTTTTTAAATTATCAGCTGAAAAAAGGAGTAGAGATTAAACACTATGACTTAAAACTTGCATCTATGTTATATCTTAATAACTCCATCAAATTATAATGTTTATCGGACGAAATGAATTTATAGAAAATAAAGTTTTTAAAATATAATACAAAAAGATTTTTTTAAAAATATTAAAATAGATATTTGATTTCTCAAGTAAAACAAAAGCATGATTAAATGTCATTATTAAAAACCGATATTGTGGTATATAGGCTTCGCATATCTATTTCAAATTTTGATTCTCATCACAAAATTTTGTCATGTGGTTTGAGTTCTGCAGTTAAGTTCACGAACTCTCGTTAAGTTCAAGTCTATGCAATTTCTTTTCCATCCGATAAAAAGGGGGAAAAAACTGATGAAACTTTGGGAGAGTAAAATAACTGGCACCTACGTTGGCTTCGATTACAAGCATGACCACCATGTCGGCCTCCATCACATCTGCATCTCAGCCTTTAATTATCAGATGTGCCTTTTGTGTTATTTCAGAACGTTTTGTGGCCAGTCAATCAGTTATTCGTCATGGTTGCCACCTTATAGTAGTTGTAAATGGTACATGATTTGGTGAACAACTTTATATGATTCTAGGCAAATTCGTGAGTGCTGGAAAAGTGGGCTAAGAATAAATAATGATACTCGTTCAATTGAAGTTGGGTCTCACTTTTCCACCTTTTCACATTTGTAATTAAAATTGACAGAGCAAAACTTATGAAGTCTGAAACAGTTAATTTTGTTTACTGATGCAATTTCAACAGAGTAAAACTGTGCCTCTCTTGTCTAGGTAGGTCTGCTGGTATTAAGCCAGTTTTCTAGGACATTATTACTGCTAGTTTTTGTTCTTTCAGTTTTGTAATTGTCCTTAATAGCAGTTGAATTTATAATATTATTTTTGAAGATTGTCTAAAAAGTTTTGGGTTTCAAATTGTCCATTATGGATTGGCTTGATAGAGAATTTAGATTAATTTATAAACTCTTTGGAATGGGATCATAATCGAATTTTTTTTAAAAAAAATTCTCATCAAAAGTAACCCATGTCTAAAACACGAAGCATAATTTTCACTTTTGCTGGATTTATCAGATTAAAATTTCTCCAACAGTTTGCTCTGTGACAGTAATTAAGACCACTTAACATTCTAAACGTTCATCAACTTCCTGTACTAACGGCTAATCTCTAACAAGTAGGTGTCATAACCATATCTGTATACTACCATAAATCATCCTTATCTGACATAAGCACCTTTCAATCAAAGATAAGAGCTAATTCGTGGGGTAAGAGAGAGAGATTATCTTAAGGGGTGGTTGTTGTTGTTGTTAAAAAATATGAGCTGGATGTGATTTGTCAGGTAGGAACTAGGCTTATCTGTCTGGCATTCTAACCAAAGCATTAACATCATTCAACTAATTCCGGCCCGTGTGTGTGTTTGTGTGTCAGAGCGTCAACAATCAAATTCAAGTTTGGTTGTTATTTGTTTCATTGTTTGTCTCATTGCTAGGGGTGAAAACGGAAACTGTTTCGACCGTCGTTCCGTTTCGTTTCGTCTAAAACAAAACAAAACAGTCAAGGAATATGGTTCCGTTTCAGAAATGAAACGAAAGGCGCAACTCAAAATCTGTTTCGTCTATAGAACGAAACGGTTGACGAAACAGATCTGTTTCGCTATCGTTGTTTCGTCCATTTCGTTCAACATTCCAGGGGTCTGTTTTTAATTTGATTGTACAGATATTGCGGAGAGAACGAGGATAGTTCTCCTCTCTTTTTCCCTCTCTCCGCCTCCCTCAGATCGAGCGAGGATAGATCTCTTCTTCCCTTCTCCACTCAGAACCACAAAACCACACCGCCGGCCTCCCTCTTCCATTCTCTACTCAGAACCCCATAGAGCACCTCTCCCTTTTGTCTCAACTCAACTCACAAGGCCCTCTCTTAATCTCGTTTCCTGTCTCTCTCCGCTGCTCCTCCTCCTCCAATCGATAACCCCTCCTGCTCCAATCGGAACCAACCATTTTATAGCTAGGTATTGGCCATTGAGCTTAATTTCAGTTTCGATCAATGGTCATGGCTTAATTTCAGCTTTGTAGCTGGTGCCTAATTTTTGATTCGTTTGCTTTCCCTCTCTCTCTTCTGGTAAGAACAGAGGGGTGTAATATTTGGTGTTTTTGGTTTTTATGGACAGATTTGAATTGATATAATTTTTGGTTCAATGAATTTCAACTGGTTTTTGCTGGTTTTGAGACAGTACCAATGGGGTATTTTCAATGATTTTCAACAGTCGCCATGTTTTGATTTTATCAACCATCCTTAACAATATGGGTGCAAATTACTGGAGTTGCTTAGTTAATTACAACCTAATGACATTTATTCAGCGTTTTTGATAAAAAGGGTTATATGCACTATCTTCTGTCTTTGAGCTTTTGTTTCTGGTAATAAGGATAAAATAGTTAAACGATTATAACCGTTCAATTGCACGAAACGATAAACGCAACTAATAATTCTTGCGTTCACACGACGAAACGAAACACGCAAAAATAAATATTTCCGTCCCATAGGACGAAACGATCAACGCAACAATGCAGTTGCGTGATCGTTTAGACCGTTTTGCAGCCCTACTCATTGCTTAGTGCAACGGTTTTAGACTTTCAGCTTATTGCCATCACTGGAGGCCCTTATTTTTGTTATTTATTTATCTTTTTCGTTTTGAGGCGGTAGTGGGCCAATGAACTTTGACCCATATGCCTTCAGCCACCAATGGCGTGCTTGTTTGTTAATGCCCATAACACTTGCATGTGAAACATTCATGAACCAAATAGAAAAAGAGAGAAGAATCTAAGACATCTCATTATTTCTGTATAAATGCTACTTAATTATTGTAATCTAAGTTGTACTGCACTCCATAACTTGGGTGTGTTCTCTCCATACTTAAAAAAAAGAATCTAGTATGTTCTCTCTTGCAATACAGGGAGAAACTAACATATATTTTTTTTACTTGGTTTTCTCTAAAAGCAACTCCCCGAATTAATACGACAGGAATATTCTGCTGTGACAAACAAAAAGATAAAAATATTGTCATGACAAACAAAATAATAAACGATAAAGAAGCAATAAAGTCAACACAAAGTAGACATCTTATGGGCACCATAGCGATATGAGACTCTTGTTACAAAGTGAAGTTCATAGCTGCTCCTTTTGGCATGCCATGAAACGTTCAAAATTATTACATCTCAAAACTTTCATGCTCTTTGACGGACTTTTACCCTAAAATAGGACAACGCCTTTAATTATTCCAAGGTACAAGCAGTAAATGTCAACTACATGACTTGCTTACGATTTGTTACATCAGGTATATATGAATTGTAAACATATTAAAATTGAAGACACGTTATTTTCTAGCAAAATATTAGCTGCCTGTCAATTCCACATAAGAAATCTCAAGTATAACACGGGATATCTTAACAGATGTATTTGAAGTATGCTCTTTCTCATGCCATCAATGGAACTCAGATCACACGACAAGGCATGATGCACTCATGAATATATTAAAATACAAGGGCATGTGCTCATGCCTATGTTTCGATAAATTCAATGTCATCCTCTTCAATATGTGTTTTTCCTTTGTTCGCATCTCTCTTCCTACGTTCTGTAGGTGGTTGTCCTCTCTGTAAGAAACAAAACCATGTCAATAGTAAGCAAGAATGTCATTCCCTTAGTATACATTTTTCATCTATTTCAGATTTTCTATTAAGGTTGGGTATTTAGCATCTCTCTTTATAATTATCATCTTCTATCTTTTATATACATAACAATCACAGAAATTAACAACACAAAAGGCAAAAGATGCATCGCCTGCGACCAAGTGATGGCCTGACCAAAACTACACGTTGATTATTTAATCAGATGGCGCACATGAAATATGCAAATGGTGGCAGTGCAGAGTGCCACCAATGCATTATATAAGTAGATTTTTTTATCAGAGCACATGAAATATGCAAAATGCCAGCAGTGCAGAGTGCCATCAATGTATATATACGTGCGTAGAAGCACATGAAAAGTAATTTAAAATTATTCCATCATCATCAAATACCTTTCTCAGGACGTAGGCTAAGTAAAGATAGGCAACATCCCACTCATCCTTTGATAGTGTGCCTGAAAATATAATATGTTAGTCCAAAATGACTCTCAGGTCTACTAAAAGAAGGTTTTGCACATAACACAGAAACCTGATCAATAATTCATAATGCTCCATGGCACAATCTAGAGACACAATAAAGTACAAGGGAGACTCCTTGCAATGACGTTTTTGAGTTTATTGTGCTTGTGATAGTACTCAGAACCTGGTAGCATGTTGAACACTGGTACAATATTATTAGGGTAGTATTAACAGTACTAAAGTTTTTCCTAAATGTATTTCTGAAATTCTACTTAATTTTATGTGCATATAAAAAAAGTGGTCTAAGAGCAAATGTGCTATGGAATGGTATAGGCTGTTATAAGGTTGTGTTTCTGCCACTTCAACCCTTGCATTTTTCAAACCCAAATTCTCATTTTTCTTTTTTCCATCCTAGCCCAGAAACTTAAAGGTGACAAGTAGAAGGGAACACGCGCAACCATTAACAGATGAGAACTGAGATACATTGCCAATCAATACACAAAAAATAAATAAATAGTAAGTGCTGTTCGACCATTTAATATAGCTTGCAGAATACAGAAAATTAGCCTTAAATATCAGCAACAACTAGATTCCAAAAACAGCTGACTCACTATGATCATGCCTGCCATCCCCCAAGGCACCAAGCCTGCGCATAAGCTCTGTAAATTCTGGTTTCCCCAAATACTCATTTACAAATTCATGGAAATTCTTCGTCATAACAAGCTCTAGATCATACTGTGCATTGTTAGGAGAATAAGATAAAAGTAAATAAATATCTCATAATAACCTTAGTGTAATACCAAAATACAACTTTTTGCAATATTGTTGTGTTACCTCCTCGGCAAGTGCTTTAAAAACATGAAAAGGGACAATCCACTCTGGGCAGTCAACAGCATCCTGTGTCCATTGAAAGATTCAAAAGCCATGTCGTAAAGTAAGACTCTAGAAATTTAATTTAAATTTATTTACCTCTAGATGGAACTTGTACTTGATGCCAAAAGGTCTGGAAGATGGGAACTTCTACAAAGGCAAAAACATTATAACTAATTGTTATTATTATCTGACAAGAACTAGAAATTAAGCTTCAAACTAATTCAATAACTGTTAATAGTTCTCACCTTATCACGATAATCTTCATCAAAACTTACCCAGTAGACACTATTCCCAAATTCCAATCCTTCAGCTACAAAAAACATTGATACATCCACGTCAGTTTGTGCTCATTCCTTAGACCAAAGCAACATATTAGCATAATCAGCAAGTACCAGACTATGATTATATGACACAGCAATCTGATCATATGAAATTGGGTTCAATGTTCAATTACAAAATCCCTGGAAAAAAAAGTGAATCAAAATATAACACCAAAACAGGTGCAGATGTGAAAAAAAATGTATTCTTATTTACCTTCCCTGAGCCTTTTAATAATAACATTAGCATCGGGCATGGTACCAATAAAGGTCCCACCTGGCCGAAGCAAGGCCGATATGTTTGCTAAAGCCTGCCTCGCACGTGCCTCGTTTGACCATGAGTAGTGTAAAGCAAACTACATGTACATAACGGACTTTGTAAGGAGAGGTAATATTGGCCCTGTACAAGGATCCCAGTCAACTGACCCAATCAGTTTCTGGAACACTTATTTATCCCAAAACATGTATTTCAGACAAATTAACCAAAATATTTCACAGCATTTAGAAAGAATTTTGTAGTCGCATAAGTGCCACATTAAATCAAACTTTTCCAATAAAGAAAATAGAACTGAAAATAGATAAATAGAACTAAAAAACCACTCGCATAAAGAAGTCATGCTAAATCAGTATAGTTCATTCTTAATCTAAAAGGAGGTTTTATAACACAACACCTGTGAAGTTCACAAGCCTTTTAAGCTAGGAGGGTGAACCCATGTCTACAGACAAAGCTCAATTCCCTTTATTGATGAAATTAAGGGTGCTACATAGGAGCTTAAGAGTTAAGATACTCACCTGACAGCTGCAAATGTCAAAAGGTGCATCATCATACAGGTATTGATCCAGCCTAGCCTATTTTTTTAAAAAATAAAAATTAAATTACTATCGAGCAAAGAGAAGCCTCATGTAAGACGTATACTCAAACAGCACCATTAATGAAGCTGATATGCTACAAGACAGCTTCAGCTTCCTTTTTCTTTTGGTACATTATTTAGTTAGAGAAACTATAATATGTATTCATCATTAATATTTAAATTGCAATTTCCCTGGAAAACTTGACAAAAATGAAGAGAATCAAAATTACATCATAGCAATCTGCACATATAAGGCGAGCAGGGAAGCTAAATTTCTTCCTTCTCTGTTGCAGATCAGCATCACCATTGTACCTTGTTCTACAATCCTTTATCTAAACAAATAAACATTTACACTTCAGTCAAAAAAAAAAAACATCTTTAGTTGCTCAAACATGAAATTTATTTACAAGTGCACGTACTGATCCTTCAGCGATGTCGATGCCAACATAATACCCGATTCTAGCTTTGTCCCATTTAATAAGATCACCACCCTGCATAGCAATGGTTGCATCATAGGCATGATTAAACATGCATTGACAAAAGTCATGATAGTTCAACCTATTCCATTATAACAAGTGTGAATACTAACTATCAGATTGATTCAAATGTAGAGTACAAAAGTAGACCTTGCCACAAGCGAGATCAAGGACTGCATCTCCAGCCCGTGCATATAGCTGAATAAGAACACTCTTAATCTAGTAAGAACATTTAAAAAAAATAACTGTCAGCTTTCGAATTAAGATTCATCCAGAAAGGTGCATTGAAGGTTATTGACTTAAAATTGGCAGCGGCATAGTCCTCGAACTGAAAATTCTCAGATTATACAAGTTAATACCAGATGCTTGTTTAAAACTTAACACTTTTCTCCTGTAGTGGAACAACCAGTTTCCTCTCCCTAAAAAAATGAAAAGTTTCCTACTAGTGAAAGTAGAAGGTAATTTTAGTACCCAATTGTTCAGCTTCTTTAAATGAATAATGGGGCTGGCTTCTCTCTCTTCAAGAGTCTGATTCGATCTGGCACTGTAGTGATCTGCTACTTTCCTTGCATTTCTACTACTCTCATCCTCTCCATAATGTGAATCACCTAATTTTTTTAACAAAAGTAAGAAAACGAGAATAATATTTTGCATCATGGCCCTTCCATTTTGCAATAAAAGAAATATAAATTGGCATATACTAGTGTAATTAACTTGGGAGAAAAAATTGCAAAACAGGCCAGAAATAGGTGGAAATTTTCAGATTTTGAGGAAATACCAAAAGAGTTAAATCGAGGTCTGGAATGGGGCGGGCCGAAAGATGTCGATGTCGATTCGTCATATCCCCTCTTCATGCCTCCAGTAGCAGAATAATGTAAATCACCTATTTTTAAAAAGAAACAAGAATAACTTTTCACATTTTAAACCCTCCTAATTGCAGTAAAAGAAAACAACTCAGCATAAGCTAGTATAATTATTTTGGGGAGTAAAAAACTGCAACACCGATTAGAAATAGGTGCAAACTTGATTACAGGTTTCAATTGAGAGTTAGTTATTCACAAAGTCTACACTTCAATTGAAGCTAACACTCATCAATGCTACATCTTACAATATAACTTCATATTCTATAACTTATTTCATTGCAACATTCGAATTTCACCAGAATCCAATGCTCAAATTAAGGAATTCCAATACCGTACAACTAAATGGGCAAAAAAAAAATTCGCAATTTCACCTAAAGTTGAGATCTTTTCTCAAAATCTGAAAAGATATTACCACTCTGGGAACTACCAACTGATATATTAGAGTTTGAAAAGGGGGCGGCGGTATACCTCAGAAAATTTCAGCTTAGAACTGCTTTGAGACGATTGCTATAGACCTAACCTATATAGTAAAGTAGTCGGCTTGAAGACTGTCAAATTCCAAAGAGGTGGGTGGTCGGAGAAAAGATGTGCTGTGGGGGTTCTACGAGGTGGTTGGTAGGAGAAAAGAGGTGTTGTGGTCGGAGAAGAGAGGTGAGAGAGAGGGTCAGAGAGGGATGAAGAGGGGTGGATTTTGCGAGAGAGAGATGTGAGGAGGCGGAGAAAGAGAGGTAGAAGAGAGAGGGGTGAGCGGCGCACATCACAGTTCACAGATAGGTTTCTCTCTATTTTTTTTTGCCTACAATCCGATTAATTGCAACCTCACAAAAATTAAAACGAAATGGACGAAACAACGATCACAGGTCTGTTTCGTAAACCGTTTCGTTTCTACAACGAAACTCTTTTCCATTTGCGTTAACCATTTCGTCCCTGAAACGAAACCAAAATACCTTACCGTTATCGTTCCGTTTCGGACGAAACGAAACGGTTACACGGTTAAAACGGGTTGCGTTTTCAGGCCTTCGCCGCAGTTTTGGGTTTTTATAAGTTGGGCTTAAAACGCTGTTGGGTTATGTAACACAATTTTGGGCTTTATTGATTATTTTTCTGATTTCACAATATATGTGCTGTCTGACCAACACGAGATGAATCCACGAATCCACGATCACCTTATATATAACGCTAACGCTAACCTTCGTTCCCACTTCCCAATTTCTCTCCGATGGATGGCAGTCATGAGGAGACGCTCAATGACGCTATGCGTGGGACATCGATCTCTGCGGAGATGCCTCCACGGAGGAGGAGGAGGGGTCTGAAAGGGGATCGCTACGTAGAATACTTAGCCGAAGTCGCAAGGACCAGCCTCGAAGCCAGGAAGCGCTGGATCCAACAAAGGCTCACTCATCCCCCTTGCAAACGAGTTCGACCTACAAAGGAAGAACCGGAAAAATTAGATCCTCTCTTTCAGGTTTAATCCCATATACTGATAACTGACCCCTTTCAGCACTTTTCTGAAATTATGTTTTTCTAACCATTCTCTTATTGCGTGCTTTGGTTACCTATATGTGATTTAATGCAATGACATGAATAAATTACAACATTAGTATGGTTTCTCAATTTTGGAAAACCAGAATTTCATATATTCATACCAATTGTTCACCTATGAAACCCATTCAGAAAGTAACACACAAACAACCAATTGGCATGGTTTGTTGAAGTAACGCACAAACAACCAATTAGAATGCAACAATCTGCCATACCTGCCTTGCTGGTGTTATATTGATGAAGAAGGGTCTTGCTAGAAACCATCAACCCTCATTTCATATTCATATTTCTTCAATTGGCACCAATCTGCCTTGTCAGGGAATAATAAATAAATAAATAGATAGAACAGTTTTAACTTGAGCAACTCCAATTTCAACGAATACGATGTTTTTTTTAGAAGAATTGGCAGTGGCTGCCAATTGACAACGAATACGATGTTACTACCTAGTACCTACAGTTTCTGTGATAACTTTGTTTTTGTATCCAGTGTTTCCGGGGACATCAAACATGCATCCGATGCTACGAGTATCACTCCATGAAGTGCCGGTATTGCTGCACCACCGAGGGCTCTGTCTTTAGCTGGACAAAAGAAAAGGCTGCAGATTACACAAATCTTTACTCATGCCACGAGGGGCGTGGTTGCGTCATGCCTAAAGAAGATGATTTCTTCTGCCCCGACAGTTCTTGCCAATTCTGCGGCCCGCTAGACAGTGTTCTCAACCACATTACAGATGCTCACTCAATGACCATACAACATTTCTCCTATGGTGATGTCATTCGAATCCCGCTTCATTTGGTCGGCAAGTACCTAGTTCTGAGAGCAGAGGACTGTACCGCTTTTGTCCTGTGGGTTGATGATAAGAGTCAAGGCAAGATATTGTCTGTTGTCTGTGCCGAGCAGCAGCCCAGGTTCTGTAGGACCGGGTTCACCTTTGAACTGACATATTACTTGCCTCCTGTGGTACGCAGCTGGCTTGGAGGGGAACGCTGGACGCCTCTTTATTGGGCCAGCAATCCAAGAGTGAAGCCCTGGGACATTGTAAACAACTCGATCGTCAATTTTGGGAAAAATACTGATGTTACTGGAATCTCCAATGCTGATTCTAATATCATAAGGTCTTATGTCTCAAGCTCTAATTTGGGAAACATGCACACAGACAACAAAAATCGTGCTCTCTGTGTACCTTGGACATTTTATGACTCATACCGGGGCCCAAAAATGTGGTATGGAGATCTTATCCTCTCAATTTCTTCCCCGTCCAAAGCAACTAAGTCAACGGCCTAACGTCTGGGCCAGCTTATGGAGGCCTTTTCCTAGCCGAGCTATATTTCAAAATTGGTTTAAAAATGAGTATTATGTTTTCTTTAAATTTATGTGTGGGATTATGTGGATGTACTTTTTTATAGCTTTGAGTAGTATTATGCTTTCTTTAAATGTATGTGTGGGATTATGTGGATGTACTTGACAGAGCTTTGACATGATGCCTCTATCAACTGGTTTGTTGTTAGGCTGAAAAAAGGCCTTCATGATATGAAAATAATTTTTTTCTAAGACTCTTTTGACTTGGTACATTTGTTTGCATAGGTCCAACTTTGTTTGATTTGGTCTTGTATTATGGTTATTTTAATCTCTTTTTCCATCTAGACATTATGTATGAATGATTGTCAAAGCAGAAATTACGCTTTCAACTGCAACTTGGATTCTGTTAGACAAGCCTGGAGCCATTGCTTGGCTGAGTAATTGACACTGGTTAACAGAAGAGGTCGTTTTGTGTGTGTTAGGGGCATGCTTGTTTTCTCGTACGAAGTTAAACAGGACAGGTGGCTTTTTGTGGTTTTCTATCGATTATGTGTGGTTTTTTGTGGCATCCTGAATGCAAAATCTTTATATGTTCCTCGGATGAGAACTTTAATTGGCAACTTTTGAAGTCTGAAACAGTTTATGATGTTTCCTGACAATTTCAACAGAGTAAATATGTTCCTCTCTTGTCTACGTCGGTCTGCTGGTATTAGCAAGTTTTCTAAGTCATTATTACTGCTAGTTACTGTTCTTAAAGGTTTGTAATTGTCCTTGATAGCAGTTGTCACTTGTCAAGAATACCAAAAAAAAATGTTGACACTCTTTACAAAAAATAAAAAATACAACTTATAATAATTTTTTAAAGGTTGCCTAAAAAATTTTGGGTTTGAAAATGTCCATTATGGATTGACTTGATAGATAATGTAGATTATTCTATAAACTCTTTGGAATAATATCATAATCGAATTTTTTTTCCCTCATCAAAAGTAACTCGTGTCTAAAACCCGAAGCATAATTTATAATTTTCACTTTTGCTAAATTTCTCCATATGTCTGCCCTGTAACAGTAATTCAGCCCACTCCACATACTAAACGTCCATCAATTTTCTGTACTAACGCATAACATCAAGCAAGTAGGTTTCGTAACCATATCTGTATACTACGCAGCCGTAAATGACTGTAGAGGTCTACAGCCGTCACATTTTTTTTTAATATTAAAAAATTTAAAAATTCAAATGCTGAATTCAAACCGTTAATCTTGTTCAATTTTATAGACGATGTGTTTTCATATAAGTTTTATAAAATTTAGAATCGATTTGATACTTGATTAAGTGACTAAATTATAAATGCAATAGAATTAATCAGTGAAAGTTAACCAAATTTGTTCATTTATTGATCACTTGATCTAGTATCAAATCGACTCCAAATTTTATAAAACTCATATAAAAACGCATCACTCGCAAAATTGAACAAGATCAATAAAGATTCCACCGAGATGAAGCAAGGCCGATATGTTTGCTAAAGCCTGCCCTCGCGCGTGCCTCATTTGACCATGATGAGTAGCGTAAAGCAAACTACATATACATAATGTGAGAGGCAATATTGGTCCTGTACCAGGATCCCAGTCAATTGACCCAATCAGTTTCTGGACTTCATCACACTTCTATTGTCGTCTCAAAACATGCTTTATGATAAATCAAACAAAATATGTCACAGTGCTTAAGAAAGATTTTTGCAGTCTTAAAAGTGCCACATAAAATCAAACTTTTGCAATAAAGAAAATTAGAAAATAGAGAAGCAGACAAATAAAAGAATTGACTACTCGCATAAAGAAAGAAGTGTCATGCTAAATCAGTATAATTCATTTTTAATCCAACAGAGGTTCCATAACGCCGCTGTCAATTTGTCTAAGAAAAAAAAGGTTCCATAACACAACCACCGTGAAGTCCAAAAGCCTTCCGAGCTAGGAGAGCGTGAAATTCCATAAAAAAAAAGATTACTATTGAGGAAAGAGAGGCCTCATGTAAGAGACATTAATGAAGCTAATGGTATGATACGAGACAGATTGAGCTGCTTTTTTTCTTTTTGTACATTACATAGTTGGTGAAATTATAAAATGTATTAGTTATCAATATTTAACTTTCAATTCTCCCTGGAAAACTTGAAAAAAAAATGAAGAGATTCAAAATTACATCATAGCACTCTGCACATATAAGGCGGGCAGGGAAGCTAAATAAACATTTACACTTCAGTTTTAAAAAAAAAAAACAATCTTCAATTGCTCAATCATGAAATTTATTTACAAGTGCACGTACTGATCCTTCAGCAATGTCGATGCCAAAATAATATCCAATTCTCGCTTTGTCCCATTTAATATGATCGCCTCCCTACATAGCAATGGTTGCTATAGGCATGATCAAACATGCAATGACATAAATCGAATAGTTAAGGCTATTCTGTTACAAAAAGTGTGAATACTAACTATTGTTAAGGCTATTCTGATGCAAGATCAAGTACAAAAATAAACCATGTCACAAGCAAGATCAAGGACTGCATCTCCAGCCCGTGCATACAGCTGAATAAGAACACTATTAATCTAATAAGAAAATTAAAAAAAGATTAAGCTGTCAAATTGTGAATTAAGATTCAGATATATCTAGAATTTGCATAGCTCTCAAACCGAAAAATTATTATACAATACCAGTCAACACCAGATTGCTCGTTTAAAACTAGTTTTCCCCTGTAGTGGAACAACCGGTTCCCTCCCTAAAAAATGAATAAATTTTGACAAGGTGAAAGTAGAAGGTAATTTTAGTACCCAATTGTTCAGCTTTTTTAAATGAATAATGGGACTGGCTTCTCTCTCTTCAAGAGTCTGATTTGGCACTGTAGTGATCTGCTACTTGGGAATTGCTCAGCCCACGCTCAACTTACTCATTCACTCCCTAATTTTTTAAAAAAGACCAAAATACCCCTGTACAGTTACCGTCACTCTCTATTTTTTTTTACATATCGCAATTCGGAGTTGTTACCAAATTTTAGATATCCCTCTCTATTTTTCTAAACTCCCGCCAAATTCAGCATAAAATATCTAATTCACATTCACATATATATAGTCCCCTCTCTCCACACCTCTCTCTCAATGCTTATACGCTGCTGATCTAGCCCCACAACTTGTTCATTAATTTGTTGTTAGTCGGCCCTCATGTTACTGGTCTAGTCCCCACCTCTTCTTGCCCTCTTCTTGCTCATTTGTTGTTGATCTGGCCCTCACAACATCACCTTTTTTATCAAAGTAAGAGCTATGATCCAAAATCTTTTTGGAGCGTAGTGGTTTTTAGAAATTAATATTTTTTTTTGTATAAAGTGTTTTATTTTATACTAATTTCTTAGTACCAATTTTCTGGTACCGCTTCCCATCCCTTTATTATCATTATATCTACCATATTCTCACAATCACCATGATATTTCTCTCACATAGCATTTTTAATGAAAAATTGTAGGCACTGAATTTCTCATTTTCTTAGCAAAATAAAATAAATAACAAGAAGTCAATAACAATTATCAGTATCAACTTCCTAAAGCCTAACCACTGAATTGAACACTTACAAAGCTACCCCAAATTACTATCTTTAAACCAGTATACCATACAAGATAAAGCATACAAGGTTACATACAAAATCAAACAACAAAGTGATGTTCACTGTATTGAATTTACAACAATAATAAATTGCAAATTCTAAAACTCTTGGCTCCCAACTAGAGAGGATGAAATCTTGTCTCCAGTTCTAGATATTGTCGTTGGCATATGCTAGCCACAAACCTGACCAGTGATATAAAAGTTTGACACATTAGCCACAAAGCAATTGTTACATGATTATCAATCAATCTTATTAGCTTTGTGTTCATGTGCAGATGGATCCAAGCAATGAAGACCAATTGCTTTCTACCAAGTTTGAAACACGAGATAAATTGTTAGATTGTGTTCGAGTTTTTTATTCAAAAAAAGGCTATGCTTTATCTATCCTTCGCTCAAAAGCGGAAAGGTATGTAGTATTACAATTTGAGTAAATCCTTTCAAGTAATTATTACCTTATCCAAGAAGAAATTAAGAGATGGTCGCTGTGATTCGAAAATCGAAGGTTAGAGATTCCATCAGTAGGCGATTTTCACAACTCCTTGCCTCCGCTGCCAAGTGGAACTGGAGCGGCGCTCATGGCGGTTTCAGCCGATCGATGGAACTTCTAGGGTTTCGTTACGAACACGAGCGGAAGAGAGTGGCCAAGTGTTTGCGCAGATAAAACGAGCGGAAGGGAGAGTGGCCAAGTGTGTCGTTAGGCGGAGCCGGAACAAGGCGAGAGAGAAATCAAGCTCCAGCGCTAAGTTCTGAGAAAAATAAGCGAAAAACGAAATGGGAGAGGGGAGGGTATTTTGGTCCAACGGGGAGTGAATGAGTAAGCGAGGCGTGTGCTGAGCAATTCCCTCGGCTACTTTCCTTGTATTCCTACTACTCTCGTCCATCTCCATAATGTGAATCGCCTAATTTTTTAAAGAAAAATAAAGACGAGAAGAATGTTTTGCATCATAACCCTTCCAATTCATAATAAACGAAATTAAACTTGGTATATAGTACTAGAATTAAAAATGTGATACCAGTTAGAAATAGGTGGAAATTTAGAGATTTTGAGTGAAATACCAAAAGAGTTAAATCGAGGTCTGGAATGGGGCGGGCCGAAGGATGTTGATGTCGATTCATCATATCCCTCTTCATGCCTTCAACCGAGGAATAATGTGATTACGAAAGAAATGAGAAGAATATTTCGCATCTTAACTCTTGTAGTTGCAGTAAAAGATAAAAATTCAGCATATGCTAGTATAATTATTGAAAAAGGGGCGGCAGTATACCTTGAAAAAATTTCGGCCCAAAACTGCGGAATCACATCCAACCTTAAAAAGGTTGGTAGTGACAACCCGTTAGATCTAATTTTAACGGTTAAGAGAGTTCCGTGCATGTAATTGAAAAAAATAAACGTTAGATTATAACTGCTTTTAGACGATAGCCAGAGTACCGTCAAATTCAGAATTTAAATTGACAATCGACCTTACTAGGAGCAGTAGCGAATTATTGAGAGTGACCTTACTAGGATGAGTAGCGGAGGGACGGTTTATATAACGAAATATTGGGCTTTATTAATGTTTTTTTTTTGTGTTTCATATGTTATAAATTTTTATTTGAAATTTTATTATTATTATTTTTCTTAACAATGACCTATAATGAATATTAATAATGTTAAAAATAGAGTGAAATGATAAATGACATGCTTCGTCAATAAAAAAAATTCAAACAAAATATATCCTTGGTTTGAAATAAAATTAAAAAAAGAATTTTAATCAGCATCAGTATTTATAAATAAAAACCCGTGGGCATCCGCATCCTAAATTTTTTACTGTTCTCGACACGGCACGGATGATTTTAGTACATTAATATTTATTGATACATTAAACTATATAACCGAGTGTGTTGCTGGCGGTAAAAGGTTATAAAGTTACCCGACACAGCTTGGATGTTTGAAATGAGTTAAAATGATTATCAAGCGCCGCTGACCCTCTCGCTGTCGGCCTCTCATCTCTCCCCCCCCCCTCTATCTCTGCCCCCTCTATGACCTCTTTTATACATCGGTGGGTAGTTGCCAACGACTCCACATCCGCCGACATGACAAATCTCTTCTCCGGTGGTGCTTCTCCCTCCGCCACTTCCTCTCAGCCAAAGCCATCGTGGTGCCGGTGAAGGTATTAATTGAACCCGCGTTCCTACTTGGCTGCTCATCTTAACTCGAATTTATTTCACGTAATTGATTTAACAACAAATTTCATACCTTTCAATAAAGCTCACCTCTTGATCCCGCAAATTAGATAGAGGAAAGGACGGCAATAATGGATTGAAGAAGTTGGGAGAGGAGGTAACCCTCATGTACATCGGCTTTTGATAGAGAAGATTAGAAGGTCCTGAGTTGCCGAGTCTCTCTATCTCAAGTTTAATTGACATTTGCAACCCCCGTAAGTCTTTCCCTTTCTTGATAAATTTTGGTTCTTATGCTACATTTTCTCTCTTCCTTTCAAATTCTTAATCTGGAAATTTTCTAGGGTTTGCTTTGTCTCTCTATTTCGTATTTCTCCAGAATTATTAGATGGCATTTGAATTTTTTACTGTAGATAAACCATGGTCATATACATCTTTTGTAAAATTTTTAGAATTTTTGGACATACGGATTAATTATAACAAATTTTTGTAGTCAAGCGAATTAAATTCAGGAATCAGTACCAGCAAATGTGCCTGAAGTCTTATGGCCTAAATCTCTAAGAAAGAGACGTCTAAACTTTCTCCAAAAATTATAGTAACTGTATCTTGATGTCTATTTTTAGATCTAAAAATTTCAAAATCAAATTCCAAACAGTGAATAGATGAAAATTCGGAAATCGAAGTGAGGTCTGATTGTACTGGAAAAGAGATACCAGTAAAATGGTCTGATTTTCATGCACAAATTGCAGTGTGGAGACTAACTCTTGGGCCTGAAAATCACGAGTTTATTTATCAGGTCAGTATTGCAATAGCTCCAGCAAAGCATTATGTATAGACTGAAAGTTTGATACTATTAACAAATTGCTTCCGCAAGTGTAATTGGTGAAAATACTTAACAATGTAAGACTGGGTAAATGTACAAACAGCAAGTAATGGTACCAACCTTAATGTAATCATCCAATCTAATTAGTATGTCATAGCAGTTCAGTCAGGTACATCTAGCTGCCATCCCAAACCTGTCAGAGTTATCTGATTATATTTCTGCATATGTGACTCAATATGTTGGCATGGCATCCTAATTTCTGATTATATTTCTGTATTTGTGTAGGTTCTTAATGAATATCAGAAAGCATTTGAAGATTCATGGAAAGTAGCCAAATCCGATGCAATCCAACAGTGGCATTATTTGACTGATGATCTTACCAAATTGTAGGTATTTTTTTCTTAATAGTTCCTTAATCACTATCTTTCACTTGCTATGTCCTTGAAGTACTAATCCCTTTCAATGGCTTAAATTGAATATGTAAATGAAATTATAAGACGTGTAATGTGCGTAAACCAAAATGCGTGCAATGTTCACGAATAATTATAAAAAAAATGATATATATTACTGACAAATTGAAGCAGATTTAAAAATTTCCAGTAAAATAAATTAATGTATACCTTCATCTTATATTAGTAGTCTCTTTTTCTAGTATAATTTCATTTATATTATTGCATTTCTCAACTATGATAGGTCTCAGTATTGTACCAGCCAAGAAGGGCACCAGTGGTAGGTCTCAGTATTGATAATGATTTAATTAATATTTCAATTACTATTATTTTTAAAATGTAAAAAATAAAAGAAATATATTTCAGCAGTGTATGTGTAAAAATTAATAGGTATTTACTAAAAAAACGAAAGTAATTAATGACCCTAATATTTACTTATATTTGTATCAATAAATTGATATACATTAATGACAAATATTTTCTGTACATAAATGAGACAAATCTTTGGGCAGTAAATGCATTAATGTGGCTGACAGTTAGAGCAAGGACTAAGGACGTTAAAAATATTAATTTAGTGCATAATTAAAGCGTTTGAATTTTTTTCACTGTCACTTTTTCTTCTTTCTTCTATATATATTAAGGTATGTGAGATATTATTTCTATACCTTTCAAATTGAGCATTTCTTATCTGAAATATTTATTATCACAAGTATAGGCAGTGTTGTTTCTGTAATGCCAAAAATCAAAATAAAAATGTTCATTTCTTTTCTATTCCTGTTTTTGTATATGCAGTGTTGTTGTATTAAAATTGCCTAATTTCGTTGTTCATTTCTTCATGTATAGGTGACAATGTCCAACGTCGTCCCAATATCAAAAATTACTTACAGGATTCATGGAGTTATGCATTGTCGTGTGTTTAAATTGTGGGATGCTGTTGATAAAAAAACCGGCAACATATGGGGGAAGAATTTTGTAGTTGCAGACAATGAGGTAAATTAAATTGATATGTAGTTCATATATCCAAATAGTCCTTCCAATGCATAGTGTTATATAATTGTAATGTACCAATTTGACATTTGTACTTTTTTAAAATAGGGAGGTGCAATCCAGGGGATCGTCCCAATTAATATCTATCACCGTATCGAAGGAGATTTTAAGGAAGGATATGTTTGTGAGATCGGGAGGTTCACTGCTCAACACGTAAAAGAGAATGGTTTCACGACAGTACCTCATGAATTTACACTGTCTTTGTTGAGACAAACGTGCATAAAGCAGCTGTCCTCAAAATCAGTCGATATGCCTTTATATTTCTTTGTGTTCAAGCCGTTGGAAGACATCGGCACAGACATAACAGATGAGAATGAACCAATAGGTATGGATATATAGTATTGAGGTTTATTGTTAAATTTTTGCTATATGTTTTGGTACATGATTTGAAATGTTGTTAATTTCGTTTGAGCAGACATTATCGGTGTTGTGACGGATTTTTCAAGAATAGAGGAAAAGATGGTAAAGGGGCGCCCAACCAAAATGCAAGTGTTGTACATAAGCAATGAGAGGTTATAAACTTTTTTAGCTTATTCGTTTCCTTTGAATTTACTCTTATTAACCTCCACTACATAATGAATGAGAAGTAATAATTCATATAAAATATTGTCCTTAAATTCCATAAATTATTACTCCTTCCACTCAGTTATTTATTAGAAAGAATGTTTAAATTTTAATCTTTCAAATTTTATTTAATATAGGGGTCGTACGGTTGAATTAACTCTATGGGCCAACTACATAGATAAGGTGGACATCAATGGTGTTTATGAAAGGGTCAACAATGATCCTATTATCTTGGCATGCAGCTCGGTTCTGATAAAAGAGTGGCGAGGTGTGAAAATAAAAAATTATTGGATAAATTATACAATTTTTTTATAATATAGTTGATTTTTATTATAGTTGTACAAATTTGTTAACATTTTACAGGGAATTATAGCATAAGAGCTTATGCTGGCACACGATTTTTCACAGACACTTCAATTAAAGAAATCAGTGACTATTTAGAAAGGTATGTTTGTATTTACAAATAGTATACTTGGTTATATTACGGTTTTACTCTAAATCAACGTGCTTAAATTTTTTTTGGCATAGATCATAAATTTAATTCAATGTTATTGACAAAAGGTTGGAATTATCCGGAAAAGTCCTGAAGAAAGACCAGATTATGAGCGTAGGGGCTGATCGAGGGTGTGAACCAAGGCCAAACAAATAAACCTTGTACTCGACTAGTCGTTCGTAGTAGAGTAAAGGTGTCGAACCCACAGAGATAGATATGAATATTATTCTTATTATTTCGTTAAATCTAGACGATAAAAAATTGAGAAGGGAATTGAAATCACGGACAGAACAAATTAAATTATAATAAAGGAATGCAATTGCAAGTAACAAGAATATGCAAAACAATTGAAATAAATCTTTTTGGGGTTTTCTAACGGATTAGGATATGATAATAAAGGTGCCTTAGGGTTCGATTTCACTTAGAACTGGCCACAGAGTCGCAAGACCTAGCACTGTCGTATTCGGCCTTGCTAATTCCACTGTGTAAATGCTGTGGTTTACCGTTTCGTTGATTTATTCAAGCCAAGGATCCATCTAGCCAAACCTAACTCCCTAACCCTCCGCTTTCGCCTATCGGGTACGGTATTTGGAATGGGATCTAGTGTTGAATAACCCTCATCGAGTGTATTGCACCCCCAACTTTCGTTGTTCGGTGGACTTACTCGAGTTTACCAATGGTTTTCTACGAGGTATCTAGTCAGATTTTCGCCTAACTAGAAACGTTTACTTTTGGTTAATAATTGGTCGACTTTCGCCATTGACCTACCTCGAAGTACTTGCACAGGACTCGATTAATATAATGTAAAGAAGTTCCCAACAAATGCGCGCGTACAAGAGTCGAGCAATACAAGTAGTAAACAGTCCAAACACAAGCAATTTCAATTTAAATCCCAAGGGTAATTGACTTCATCCATCAACAAAACAAATAAACCAAGCAAAACCTAGATCTAAGCTACATCGTTCCCTAAAGCAAAGAGTTTTTAGCCTAACATACTAAGAGTAACAATGCAAATAACAGAATATAGAACTAAACAATCCATAAAACCAGAAAATAGAGGAATAGTACTAGAAAATACACAAATAAACCAGTCTATGAGATAAAACCACTGCCAAATGCACACTAGAAGGTAGGGAATCCGTCGGAGCAGCAAACCACAGCAGAAAATCTCGAGTCTCCCCCTGTCCCAATCGCCCAGAACCAAGAGAAAAGCCAAAAAGTGGATCTGGATCTGCTGGAGAAGAAGGAGAGAGAGAATGGAATGAAGAATGCCCCCCTCTATACATGGAAGGCGCCTATATCATCTCCAGCAGCTGTCACATCAATTTCCCTTCAATTTGGGCGGAAATCGAGGCTTCCAAATGGAGAAAACGCCTCCAGAACGCTGCCAGAACACTTTCCGCATATGGCAATTCGGTCCGAATTAGGAGGAATTCGGACCGAATTGATGTCGCTGGATTTCAGAAGATCTGTCTGCACAGGAATTCGGTCCGAATTCAGGGGAATTCGGTCCGAATTGAAGAGTCTGGTTCGCGAAATGGCTTGATTCGAGCGGGGTCGCCTCATCGGGTTGAGTCGGGGCTTGGTCTAGGCTAGGCATGAGTCATCTAGCACCTGAATTGCTGCTTTCCTTGCTGATTTCCTTGGATTCCTACAAATAAGATCAAAGTGCAAAAGGCAGCGCCAAAACTGGCAAAGAAAGGCAAAAACAGCAATAAATCAAAGCTTTAGTCACGATTTCGATGTAAAGTCTGGTCAAAATAGCAATATAAATATGAGATATCAAACCCCCCCAAACTTAAAACTTGCTTGTCCTCAAGCAAAACTCTAAACTTAGAAGAAATGACAAGACTTAGGCTTACGATCGAAATTGAAATTTGGAGTTTGGAAATTGATTTAGTGCACAGTTCAGTTTGATTTCGATTCACGCTTTTCGAGAAATGCTCAATTGAGGTTCTCAAACTAGGGTTAAGCTTGTTTGATTCTGTTCAGGCGACTCTTGGCCCTAAGGAAACCTTGACCGAGAGCTAAGGGTCCTAGCTTCTATTCATTTAATCACAATGCAAACCCGAGCTTATTCACCCGTTCATTCCCATGACCCGAAAGGTTTTGCAAAAGAAGCTTTGTTCAAGTTAGAAATCTTTTAGTGACCCCCTTCTCAAAACAATTTTCGAATTTTCACCAATTTTTGATTCTGCAAGTCGAGTCGTGGGGCTTTGCACCCTAGAGGATTAAGCGCGAATCATTGACTTCGAGTGAGCTACTGGCACATGTCGCACCAGTGGGTTTGGTCTAGTTTATTTTGCAATTTATTTGTTACGGTCCACTATGAGACTAGCAGGGACTACCCAATCGTCCTCGAGAGCTTTGAGGTAGCGATTCCTGACAGCCCGCAACTAGCCCCACCCTCCAAGTTTTGCTACTGGCACATGTCGCGCCAGGGAGGTCGGTCCGGTTTTTACACAATTTTTGCTACTAGCTCCGCCCCCAGAGTTTGTGGTTAAGTTGGTGTAAAGAAGTCTCAACGCTCCTCATTTTCACAACTATTTTAAGTTTGTCCGATTTGATGTTGCTCGTTGGTGATTCAAGCCTTAAAACAATCTCATACACAAGACAGGGTTCACTTTACAATTTCTAAGGATAACAAAAATCTTTTTCAAAATCAAGCGGTTTCACAAGTCCGTTCACTCGGCGAAAGGTTTCAGTTTTGACTAACTTGCGTTCAAACGACTCTTAAGCAACCAAGTTTTGGACCCAAATGCCCTTAGTTTTGAAATCCCTCGGCCCATTGGTACTTGAGCAAACCCAAAATGTCTCAACTACTAGAGTTTTTGAAACCCAAATTAAGATTTTAAGAAAAGAAGTTAAACACTGAGTTTTTGCAATGAATCAACATCAAGAAGAGCTTAGCTATGCTTAAAATCAAGTCCCCAACCCTCAAAATCAGTTTAAAAACAATCGTGACTCAGTTCGGAAGAATCAAGGAAGAATTCGGACCGAATTCGGACGAATTCGGACCGAATTGATCGTTCTGTCAAAAATCAGGCAAGCAATTCGGACCGAATTCAACCGAATTCAGACCGAATTAGAGGTTCTGTCCAACAAATTTTTCAGCAGATGCAGGAATTCGGTCCGAATTCTGAGCAATTCGGTCCGAATTAAGGGTTCTGTTTTGCGAAAATTTTTCAGAAAACAAGCTATTTGACGAAATTTTCAAGAAAACCAAGGCTTGTTTCGTTTTTCCTCCCCCCCCCAAACTTAAACAATGCATTGTCCTCAATGCAACACAGTGAAAAATAAAAATAGGAGGGAAAAAAGGAAACCAACCGGATCAGAAGAAGGAGAAATCATGCCCGCCTGAGGTACGTGCGGGCTCATCATCCGAGTAGTGATGGGGGTTGGTGAAGATGTCGTAGGGGTCGATGTCTTGCTCTGGATAGTACGGCTGCGGGGCATTGTCTTGCCAATAGCCGTGCTCGTAGCGGAAATTCCATTCGGCTTGGTTTTGCTCGATGACATCGACACGCTCGTTGAGCCGAGCGATCCCCTCTGCATTTTCTGCTGCTAGGCGTCTTGCCTCACGTGCATCCTCTCTAGTGGAGATAGAGAGGTTCATGAATTGGGAGAACCAAGCTGGTTGGTCCTGAGGCATGCCATGTGGATGGTGCATTTGTGGCGCGGCTTGCGGTTCCTCTTCCATGGGCATGGGCCCTTGTGCTTCGGCTTGATCTGCCGGTACTTGGTGGGCTGGGAGGAGCCAAGTTTCAGGCCGGTAATCAACCGGCGCACCATAGGGTAAATCAAGGTCAGGGCGACCTTCCATTTGCAGCTTGTATTGTATATCCCCGTCCTCCCTCACTATTCTTATGAAATGGACATCCGAGAACCATTTCAAATTCATGAGACGGGGTCCTGAACACGTCTCTGTGGTATTAATCTCGATCCCCTTTTCTTTTGCAATTAGAGTAACATATGCCCCCATTGTAATGCTCCCTCCCGTTCTCCCCTTATCTCGTACATTCCCCCAATGCATCGCCATTATCATTGAGAGATATGGCTTGACAGGGTTTGGCCTCAACATGTGGTCAATGAGACGACCCTCGTCATCGTTCAATTGGTTGGAGGACTCACCTCGTGCAAAAATTGTTTGGGCTAGAACCCTCTGTAGAATGCGGATGGAGGGGTGTTGGATGAACCGTGCTTTATATCGCAGCGGCAGTTGCTGCCCGGTGATTGCCTTCCACAAATCCAACTTGCCGTGAGGCCATTCGTTTCGGTAGAGAGGGGCCTCGTCCACGGAGTCGGCATCGAACCCCATGATGGCATCCAATTCATTGGAGAAAATGCGGTGGGTCTCATTTGAGAGTCGGAACTTGATGTAATTGCATTTCTCCGTCTCATCGTACTTGAGCCTTAGGGAGGAGAGGAACTCGAGAGTCGGTAGGCGATAGGTTTGGAAATTGTGATGCCAGAATTTTGTGCTAAACCCGAGGGAGCCAGTGAGCTGCACAAAATCCTCGGCCACACCCAATGCCTCTAGAGTGTTGAGACAGACGAGGCGGGTGTTTTCGATGGCCCGGTCTAGAAGAGCTTGGAGGTAATGGAGCATGCGGCGGGTGGGGATGGAGAAACCGAGTTGCCGCTCGAGAGGACGTGCCTCTAGATCATAGTGGCTGTTCTCGTCCTCCGGGTCGGAGTCGTAATCGACTTGGAGAGAGGGTCGCGGTTTCGGTTGCTTGGATGGGGTGCGGCGGGAGGACTCGCCTTGGGCCTGCTTCCTTTTGCCCTTGTCCTTCCCGGAGCCGGATGAACCTCGGGTGACTCTGCCGGACATGTTGTATTGAGAAGGAGAGGTGCAAATGGGTCAAATGGGTTGGCTTTGTGAGGGTTGAAAGAGAGAGAGATAGGGAGAGTGGAGGGTACCACGAGAGAGAGAATGGAGAGGAGAAGAGATTGGTGGGTCGATCTCGTGGAGAGGTGGGCTGAGGCGGCGGCGCGGCTAGGATGTGGGTGCGGCGGCCGAGAGGGTTTTAGGAGGGGGGAGGTTTTGATTTTTGTTTGTTTTGGGTTCGGGTAAGGAGAGAAGGAGGGAACGAAGGGAGAAAAGAGGGGGGGTAACGGGTCGGGTCTGGGTCGGATCCGAATATTTTTTTTTTTTTTTTTGGGCCTGGGCTTGCCTTTGTTTGTTGGGCCCTTGTTGGGCTCCCCCCCCCAAACTTAAATTTTCCATTGTCCTCAACGGTATTTTAGGGCTGTCAGGAATTGTCGAGATTTGAGATTCAAGACTTCGATTCGGACTGGATTCAATGGAATTCGGACCGAATTCACCCCTTTTTCTGAAAATTGGAAAATAAGATTGGCATTAGTTTCGGATGCCTTGGCAGGAAACCCAAGCTAAATAAGTGTATTAGATTAAGCGTTAGAACAAAAAGATAAATAAGAGATAAACGTTAGCGTTAGAAAAATCTAATAAATAATTTAAATTGCGAAGAAATTTGAAATAAGTAAAATTAAAATAAAGAGAGAGAAAATGAGAGAAAATCTTGGGTTGCCTCCCAAGTAGCGCTTCTTTAAGGTCATTAGCTTGACCCTCAGTCGACTCATATTTCAGGTGGATCGAGAAGCGAAACGACCCTTGCTTCTCCTATTTCGTGATTGGCGATGTAGTGCTTCAGGCGCTGCCCGTTGACCTTGAAAGGTTCACAATTCTTGTCGCATATGTCTACCGCTCCAAAAGGATAGACCTTCACGACTCGGAATGGTCCGGACCATCTCGATTTGAGCTTTCCCGGGAAAAGCTTGAGTCTCGAATTGAATAGCAACACTAGATCGCCTTCTTTGAACTCCCGCCTTGAGATGTTCCTATCATGCAACAACTTCGTTTTTTCTTTATACAATTTTGCATTTTCATAGGAATGGAAACGTACCTCATCTAGCTCATGTAAGTCCAGGATTCTCTTTTGACCTGCTGCGTGCAAGTCCATGTTGAGGGTACGGATCGCCCAAAGCGCTTTGTGCTCGATCTCAACCGGTAAGTGGCACGGCTTGCCATACACCAATTTGAAAGGGCTCATGCCAATCGGAGTTTTGAAAGCGGTTCTGTATGCCCAAAGTGCATCGTCGAGCTTCATGGCCCAGTCCTTTCGTGTTCGCGTCACCGTCTTTTCGAGAATGCTCTTGATTTCTCGGTTCGAAATTTCGACTTGACCACTCGTTTGCGGGTGGTAGGGAGTTGCCATCTTGTGCGTGACCCCGTGTCTCTTTAAGAGGTTGTCGAATTGACGGTTGACAAAGTGCTTGCCTCCATCGCTTATCACGGCCCTGGGGACACCAAAACGAGGGAAAATTATCCTTGAAAAGAGTTTGATTACCGCCTTTGAGTCGGCTGCCTTGCATGCGATCGCCTCAACCCATTTGGATACGTAATCGACCGCCACCAAGATGTACTCATTTCCATAGGAGGAAGGAAAGGGTCCCATAAAGTCAACGCCCCAAACATCAAAGACCTCTACCTCTTGAATCGGGTTGAGGGGCATCTCGCTCCGCTTGGATATGTTTCCCGTCCTTTGACACTGATCACAAGACAAAACAAAAGAACGAGCATCTTTAAACAAAGTGGGCCAGTAGAGACCAGATTGCAATACCTTAGCGGCCGTCTTGGAGAAAGAGGCATGTCCGCCATAAGCGGAGGAATGGCAGTGAGCGAGAACGGGTCGGACTTCCTCGTAGGGAATGCATCTGCGATAGACATCATCAATGCCCAGCTTGAACAGGTAGGGCTCCTCCCAAAAATAGTACTTGGCGTCCGATTTGAGCTTCTTTCTTTGTTGGTAAGTCATTTCGGGAGGCAGCGCACCGCTAGCTAAGTAATTTGCCAAGTCTGCGTATCAGGGTGTCCTGAATTCGGACCGAATTGGCTGGAATTCGGTCCGAATTCCAGGCTGGGAAATTCTGTTGGCAGCTCCAGAGGGACGAATTCGGTCCGAATTGGGTGGAATTCGGTCCGAATTCGTGAATGAGAAAATTTCTGAAATTCCAGAGGCTTCAATTCGGTCCGAATTAGGAGGAATTCGGTCCGAATTGCAATGAATCATCATCAGATGTTCGTCTGGGAACGATTCGTTGATCGGTAGCTCCTTCCCTTCGCTATTTTCAACATGTAGTCGCGACAAATGGTCGGCCACCGAGTTTTCTGAGCCCTTTTTGTCCCTTATCTCTAGGTCGAATTCTTGAAGGAGTAGAATCCACCTTATTAGCCTCGGTTTCGCATCCTTTTTGCTCAAAAGATAACGGATTGCAGCATGGTCGGTGAACACTATCACTTTCGACCCCACAAGGTAGGATCTGAATTTATCGAGGGCAAAGACGATGGCAAGCAACTCCTTTTCCGTGGTGGTGTAGTTCAGTTGAGCTGGGTCAAGCACCTTGCTCGCGTAGTAAATAGCCACGGGTTTCTTGTCTCGCCTTTGACCGAGAACGGCTCCCACCGCATAGTCACTGGCGTCACACATGAGCTCAAAAGGCATGGACCAGTCCGGAGGTTGCAGTATTGGTGCGGTGATAAGAGCTTTCTTTAGTTCCTGAAAAGCATGGAGACAATCATCATTGACAACAAAATCGATGTCCTTTATCAATAGATTAGTGAGAAGTTTAGCAATTTTTGAGAAATCTTTGATAAAGCGATGGTAGAAGCCGGCATGTCCCAAGAAACTTCGCACGTCTTTTACGTTGGATGGCATTCCGAGCTTCTCGATCACTTGAACTTTCGCTTTATCGACCTCGATTCCGTTTGCCGTGACCACGTGTCCCAACACGACTCCCGTCTGCACCATGAAATGGCATTTTTCCCAATTCAAGACAAGATTGACTTCTTCACAACGCTGCAAAACTTTATAAAGGTTAGTCAAACAAACGTCAAACGAAGTACCATAGACGGAAAAATCGTCCATGAATACCTCCATAACATTCTCAATCAAATCAGAAAATATGGCCATCATGGCACGTTGGAAAGTTGCTGGTGCATTGCACAGCCCAAAAGGCATTCTCCTATAAGCAAATGTACCGTATGGACAAGTGAATGTGGTCTTTTCTTGGTCATCAGGGTGGATGGGTATTTGGAAGAAACCAGAATAACCATCTAGGTAACAAAAATAAGAGTGAGAAGCAAGTCTTTCGAGAAGTTGGTCGATGAATGGCAAGGAAAAATGATCCTTGCGAGTGGCAGCATTGAGTTTACGGTAATCGATGCACATACGCCATCCCGTCACCACTCGGGTTTGAATCAGCTCGTTTTTCTCATTTTTCACCATGGTCGTCCCGCCCTTCTTTGGGACGACATGGACTGGGCTGACCCACTTGCTGTCCGAGATCGGGTAGATAACTCCAGCATCGAGGAGCTTGAGAATCTCCTTTTTAACAACCTCTTTCAGGTTGGGGTTGAGCCTCCTTTGAGCCTCGATGGTCGGTTTGTGGTCGTCTTCCATCAAGATGCGATGTGTGCAGAAGGATGGATGGATGCCTTTCAAGTCCCCAATTGAATACCCGATCGCTTTTCGATGTGCTTTTAGTTCCTCCAAAAGCTTCCATGTTTGCTCATCATCCAAAGCAGCGTTAATAATAACAGGGTAGGTTTGATTTGGTCCAAGAAACTCATACCTCAAAGTGTCGGGCAGGGGCTTTAATTCGACTTGAGGTGGCTGACCAGGGGCTGGAATTCGGTCCGAATCAGGATGAATTCGGTCCGAATTCTCACATGAGAAAATTGCAGAAATTCCAGGGCCATCAATTCGGTCCGAATTGGGTGGAATTCGGTCCGAATTGATGGTGTTTTGTGGTTCTGGCTCTTCTGTCGCCTCTCCAGTCGATTCCTCCACCGCTATTACTTCTTGTATTTCGCTGAGGAACTCGTGGTAGGTCGTGAGAGCATCAAGGTACCGGTCTTCGAGTCGCTTTTCGACCGGAATCTCCTCCACGTCGATTTGGTAGCAAGACTCGAGCTGGTTTGAGCATTTCATAGCTTGGTCGATGGAGTATTCTCATTGCTCACCACCGACCCTCACCAGAATGGTCCCGTCTCTTATGTCCATCAAGATACCTGCAGTTCTAAGGAAGGGGCGTCCCAAAATGATGGGAACATCCTCATCTTCCTCCATGTCCATTATCACAAAATCACCAGGTACAAAGAATTTACCGAGCTTGACTGGGATGTCCTCGATCTCACCAATGGGCAGTCGGATTGACGAATCTGCGAGTTTGAGAGTGGTGTTTGAAGGTTTCAATCTCCCAATGCCGATCCGGTCGAACACAGATTTGGGCATCAAGCTCACGCTTGCTCCATTATCACACAAGGCCCTTTTTATCTGAGCACCGCCAATAGTGCACGGTATGGTGAATCTGCCCGGATCGTCCATCTTAACGGGCATCTTCTTTTGAATCACCATGTTGCAATGTTCTGTAATCCCTGCACTTTTGAACTCTTCTAAAAGAAATTTGTGAGTAATCAGATCTTTTAAGAATTTGGCATAAGAGGGGATCTGAGTAATTGCATCAGTGAAAGGAATGGTGATTCTCAAACCCCTAATTATCTCTAAGAACCTTTTGAACTGCTCGTTTACCTTAGCTTTGGCCAATCTTTGAGGAAATGGGGCCCTTATGCGCTGATTGGGGGCCTTCAGCAGTGAGTTTGGGGCAGATGTACGTTTGGCCCCTTCGAATTCGGTCCGAATTGGGTCTAATTCGGTCCGAATTGCAGTTTCTGGAATTTCTTGCGCAGGAATTCGGTCCGAATTAGATGGAATTCGGTCCGAATTCGCTTCAGGTCCAGCTGCAGATGCGACTTTCGGCTGGACTTCTTTGGGCGTAGGTGGGTCCTTGTATTGGGTGCCACTCCTGAGTGTGTGCACTGCGTTGATCTCTGCGCGAGGGTTTGGCTCGGGTTGACTTGGGAGCTTCCCTTGCTCGCGGGTGTTTTGAGATGCAAAGAACCCCTCGATCATCTTTTTCACTCGCGAGGCGGCTCCGGCTTCTTTTTGGAGTTTGGCCATTCCATCAAGGAGCTTCTCATTTAAGGCATTTTGAGTCTCAACAAAGTGTTCGAGCTCAGGTGTAATGTAGGGTTTTCTTTGAAAATTCTTCCCTCGATCGTTGTGGGGCAGGGGGCCTCGATTTTGATTCGGTTGAGGTGGGTTTCCAGGACGGTTGTTGTATATCCTACTCGGGACAAACCCGCGGTTTTGGAAATTGCCTTGGTTACCACCTGCCTCATTATTCCCAGTAACTCCTTGGTACCAATTACGGACGTCCTCAAAGGAATTGACTTCCTCTGGTGCGGGGTCACCATACTGGAGAGGGCAATCTGGAGACTTGTGCCCTTCCTCCCCACACACTCCGCACTCTTTCGAGAGCAAGTGAGTGCCACTAATCGATTGCATCTTAGCAAGCTCGTCTTCCAGATAAGTGATCCTGTCGCGGGTGTCTTGGACTTCCTTAACCTCATGTCGAGTTGGGTTGCCTCTCGACGGGTTAGGTGCCGGCCAATTGTAGTGCAGCGCACATCTCTCAATGGCTGCACGTGCTTGCTCCGCATCAAGCTGCGTGAAACTTCCACCTGAAAGAGCATCAACATTCACTTTAATACCATCATAAAGACCGTTATAAAATGAATGGATGGTCAACCAATCCTGAATTCCATGGTTAGGACAAGAGTTCTCTAGGTCTCTAAACCGTTCCCAAGCTTCCCTATACGATTCATCACCCCTTTGTTTGAAATTTGTGATTTCCCTCCTAATTTCAAAGGCCCTTTTTGCTGGAAAATACCGTTCGAGAAAAATCCTAGCCATGGCTTCCCAACTATCTATTGACCCTCTTTTCAGTGTATTGTACCATTTTTTGGCCTTATCCCTAAGAGAAAAATGAAACAAGAGAAGTCTAATAGAATCCGGGGAAACCCCGTTGAATTTCAACAATTTGGTGCAATCAAGAAAAGCTTGTAAGTGTGCATGTGGGTCCTCTTGGTCAGCCCCATAGAATTGGTTTTGTTGCACGAGCACGACATGCGCAGGGTTGATTTGCATGTTGTTTGCGGCGATTCCTCTAATCACAATTGGTCCATCCACGTCTTGGACTCGAGGGGCAGAGTGCTCGCGAAGAGTTTTGTGTGGCCCTTGAGCTTCATCGGGATTAACCGGTGCTCCATGGATGCTACCGCCGTCATTGAAATTTCCATTGCGCTCTTCCTCGAAGACGAGTCGCTCTTGCTCGAGGGCGAGTCGTTCTTGGAGAATCCTCTGCTGTGTGGCCTCTAACTCAAGGCGTAGAGCCTCAAGTTGCCTAGCTTCATCAGTTCGATCAGTCATTGGAACGCTTGTTCCTTCGCCCGTCTGCAGGTTCTGCAGGAATTCGGTCCGAATAGGTTGGAATTCGGACCGAATTTGACCCTCTGGGATTTGCTGAGTTTCGATTCGAACCGGATTGGGCGGAATTCGGTCCGGATTCGGTGCTGGTTGTTGTTGCTTCTTCCCCTTGCGAGCAGCGGCTTGCGTTGTGCTCGAGCTAGAAGCTTCGTGAGGGTTGTCTCCCTTACCCCTTAGGTTGTATTCGTGTGGAATTTGGGGTTGGATGTTTCTTGATCCTCTAGCCAGCGTTACCCTACACACAAGAGATTCAACAACAAAAGTACCGAATGAGTAAAAAGAATAAAAAAATGAGTCTAGTCTCTAATTACTTTAATAAGAAATAATATCATAACGCCATCCCCGGCAACGGCGCCATTTTGATCGAGGGTGTGAACCAAGGCCAAACAAATAAACCTTGTACTCGACTAGTCGTTCGTAGTAGAGTAAAGGTGTCGAACCCACAGAGATGGATATGAATATTATTCTTATTATTTCGTTAAATCTAGACGATAAAAAATTGAGAAGGGAATTGAAATCACGGACAGAACAAATTAAATTATAATAAAGGAATGCAATTGCAAGTAACAAGAATATGCAAAACAATTGAAATAAATCTTTTTGGGGTTTTCTAACGGATTAGGATATGATAATAAAGGTGCCTTAGGGTTCGATTTCACTTAGAACTGGCCACAGAGTCGCAAGACCTAGCACTGTCGTATTCGGCCTTGCTAATTCCACTGTGTAAATGCTGTGGTTTACCGTTTCGTTGATTTATTCAAGCCAAGGATCCATCTAGCCAAACCTAACTCCCTAACCCTCCGCTTTCGCCTATCGGGTACGGTATTTGGAATGGGATCTAGTGTTGAATAACCCTCATCGAGTGTATTGCACCCCCAACTTTCGTTGTTCGGTGGACTTACTCGAGTTTACCAATGGTTTTCTACGAGGTATCTAGTCAGATTTTCGCCTAACTAGAAACGTTTACTTTTGGTTAATAATTGGTCGACTTTCGCCATTGACCTACCTCGAAGTACTTGCACAGGACTCGATTAATATAATGTAAAGAAGTTCCCAACAAATGCGCGCGTACAAGAGTCGAGCAATACAAGTAGTAAACAGTCCAAACACAAGCAATTTCAATTTAAATCCCAAGGGTAATTGACTTCATCCATCAACAAAACAAATAAACCAAGCAAAACCTAGATCTAAGCTACATCGTTCCCTAAAGCAAAGAGTTTTTAGCCTAACATACTAAGAGTAACAATGCAAATAACAGAATATAGAACTAAACAATCCATAAAACCAGAAAATAGAGGAATAGTACTAGAAAATACACAAATAAACCAGTCTATGAGATAAAACCACTGCCAAATGCACACTAGAAGGTAGGGAATCCGTCGGAGCAGCAAACCACAGCAGAAAATCTCGAGTCTCCCCCTGTCCCAATCGCCCAGAACCAAGAGAAAAGCCAAAAAGTGGATCTGGATCTGCTGGAGAAGAAGGAGAGAGAGAATGGAATGAAGAATGCCCCCCTCTATACATGGAAGGCGCCTATATCATCTCCAGCAGCTGTCACATCAATTTTCCTTCAATTTGGGCGGAAATCGAGGCTTCCAAATGGAGAAAACGCCTCCAGAACGCTGCCAGAACACTTTCCGCATATGGCAATTCGGTCCGAATTAGGAGGAATTCGGACCGAATTGATGTCGCTGGATTTCAGAAGATCTGTCTGCACAGGAATTCGGTCCGAATTCAGGGGAATTCGGTCCGAATTGAAGAGTCTGGTTCGCGAAATGGCTTGATTCGAGCGGGGTCGCCTCATCGGGTTGAGTCGGGGCTTGGTCTAGGCTAGGCATGAGTCATCTAGCACCTGAATTGCTGCTTTCCTTGCTGATTTCCTTGGATTCCTACAAATAAGATCAAAGTGCAAAAGGCAGCGCCAAAACTGGCAAAGAAAGGCAAAAACAGCAATAAATCAAAGCTTTAGTCACGATTTCGATGTAAAGTCTGGTCAAAATAGCAATATAAATATGAGATATCAAACCAAACACTTTGCCGGCAGCACAGCAGTCTAATAATTCAGAACCAAAAGGCATATCTTTACTTGATCTCTCCATGCTGCCTCTAGACACGTCCACTGTGAGTTAATTATTGTTTTAAAATTGAATCAAATAAATGAAGGGTAACTTTTTAGTCCCTGCTAACCAAATGCTCTATGTTATTTACTACTTGATACATGAAATTGCTTATATAACTACAAAATATTTTGTAAGCAGTTATTTGAAAATTATAGGATTATCTATATAAGAATGTAGTTGCTGATATAATTGATAATTTCAGGGTGGACGCTATATATGTGAGGCAGAGATTGTCGGTATCAATAACCTTTTTGACTGGTATTTCGAAGGATGCTCCAAATGTCAAACCAAGATGAAGGACAATTACTGTGGAGGTTGTAAAGGACGAAAGGAAGAGGCAGCTATGTAATATTTACATATAAAAATATCTATGATTTATCATTTCAAATTAATGAAAAAAAATATGTTACGTGTTACTAAATTATATTTGTTTTTTTAGTTATAGGATTCTGCTGGAAGTCAAAGATGGTGATGCACGAGCAGAGTTTTGCGCTATGGCAAATACTGCTCAGGAGATTGTTGGTGAAACAACTACAACTGTTATTGATCAATCAAGGTTAAATTCAGATGGAGTTCCTGTAATGTTGCACAAATTGATAAGGAAGACATTCAAATTTACAATCTCAGGTAAACTGCAAGGTAGTTATAAGAATCACCGCCTGTACAAAGTTTTACAGTCAGAGGTAGTAAGTAAAGACAAAGAGCTTTTGCTGGCTCCAATACCAGAAGATAGTGTAGTTGTTGAAGATGATGGGGCTAACAACAACACAAACACAAGGTATGAACCCATAAACTATTTATCCAATTTGTTATAAATAATATTTATACTGACATATAGTTCGTACATAGGTCTTCTGAAATGTTGGCAAGCGATGGATCAAAAGGTTCAACGATCTCCATGAAACCAATAAAACAGGAATTTAAAACTCCTGAAAAATTGGGGTTACTTCCATCTACAAGTCAGACTCCGCTCACTCCTGGTAGCGACAACAAAGGGCAGAAACAGAAAAGGTAATTAGAAACTGATTTTGCGTATATAATGACAACAACAATGATAGTTATTGACATCCAAATTTTATAATACAGGAAAGATCTTGATGGTGTTGCCAAAACAGTTTATTCAAAGAGTCCTAGGAGGAGACTTATTATGGACAAGCAAAAGTACTTATATTTGTCAAAAAAAAAATTAGGAATCATTAGATTTTGCGATTGTTTTTTTATCATTTACAAAGCTAATAATAAAAATAATTGCAGTGACTCGGATGATGCTTCTCCATGAAAGTTGAAAGGAAATACAAAGTGCCACTGAGATGCGATGGATTTTGTGCGGCTGGCGTAGACTGACGTGTTTAATTACGTTATAGAATAGTAGAGAGTTATTTAACTAATGAATTCCATGTTACGTTATTTGAAATAAAGATTATTTTTTTAATGTGATGTTAAATTTTTTGGAATGTAGTAGCCATGGTATGGTGTTTTAAAGAAATATTATGTTTGGATTCATAATTTATAGATGCTATTTGTTTGCATTATATTCTGCTTTGTGTTTATAAGTTAATTGCAACTCAGGTCCTTTACTATATAATTTATAATTTACCATAATGCATGAAACAGTTGGCCATGTTGCTTGCATGGTAGCTAGATTAGATGCGTGACCTTCTAGAAGACGTCGTTATCCTGCCGTATTCAAGGTGAGCGTATTGCATATACTTTGTTTGCAACCACATACATTCTTTCAATTATATCATCTTACTTTTCATTGATATTTCTCAAATCTCGACAGAACATACTGACAATGAGGACATGCGGGTAATTCATTATGCTTAGAGCTGTAACTTTAATTATCTGTACTTATGTGTTTGTCTGTATGTTCATGAGTGATTACCTATTGTATAATGGGATTTAGGTTTGCAACAATACATAACCCATTTTGTATAATGATTACATATGTCCATGTACTAACCACCGACTTAATTACCTCATCTAATTGAATTCTCTAAAACACACCTCTGCATAGTCCCTAAACTTAAAAAATTGGTACTGGTATTGGTAATGGTAATTTTTCAAAGCTCATCACACATGTACTGGTATTGGTACGAGTTGTGCACTGTGTTGGTACTGTGCAAATAATTCAGCTTAGATTTTACAAAAAAAAAATTATTAAATTTGAAAAGGAAGAGTTGAGATAGGCTAAATAATTATTTCTATTTTCTAAGTGGATTACTTATCGAGCAGGATCACACAATATGTTAGCAGCCGACTGCTTGACGATCTAAACATGATGCCAGTGTGTGCAATGACTCCATGTGCAACCTCTAATTATATATCTCCATGTGCAATGACAAAAGTTCTAATTTTAATGAAATTATAAATATTTGTATCCATTTTTATCCTTTATAACTATCAATTGTCATTTCCCTTTTTACAATAGCATAATTGCATATTCATTGCTCCTTTTAATAGCAATCGTTCCATGCCTCTCTCTATTTTACTTTTATTTTTCTTTAGTATCTGGAAAGTAGAAATCAACGGTGTGTGAAAGTAAATAGACAGGTAGGTAGAATTTAGAGGGGAGAGGAATTTCAGTTCATCAAGAACTAGGATATTTATTATAAACCCTTATAAAATTTATGTTAATGCACTAATTTTATTTTCTAAAATTAAGAAAAAATATAAAATTATTTTATATTTATTAAAAAATTTTAAATATACATTTTAATTCAGTTTATATTTATTACTATCGAGCGAAGCACCATACGAGATTAAGACGATGTACAGGAATTATGGGATTCTAATCCTTAATTCCATCTTATGCGCATATCTGACATAACTCCGTTCATATTAATTACGTTAAAATTTCCAATCATAATTTCTATGGCATGCGCTAGAAATTTATGTATAACATTGACAAAGGACCTAAATAAGCCCTAAACACGCCTGACAGTATTGCTGTATAGCATTGACAAAGGCCCTAAATACGCCTAACATATTGCTCATTTATAATTGTCGTACATAAAACGTAATTAAAAAAATATATAGGAACGAAACGGTCAGTACGGCAGAAATTTTAACTCTTATTTATATATCTCTCATTTTACAACTCAATCATCCATTTTGGATTATAATTTTATATCCAGTATGTATTTCATAGATAATCCTTCTCCTACAAATTCTTTTTACATCCAACCATCCTATAAATTCTTTTTACATCCACTATGTTTGTTCGCATATACGTTGATTTTATTGTTTTAATTGAACTACTGCGTTTACAACCTATTTTTGGTTTTCTTCCAAGGTAATTACGTTTCCTCCTTATAAGCACTATTACTTTTTTCCCATTTCTATTACTTTTACTATTCACCACATTTGCAGGCGTTATATTCTTTCACTTCTTCTGTCATCAAATAACACTTCAATTATTACACCCGACGTAGATATCGAAGACGACGACTATTTTGGAGATGACGAGGACAACTTTTCTGACCATGCGTCCATTTATAGCTTTGAAGACTTTTAAATTTATTTATTTTTATAAAAAATTCATATGCCATTAATATCTACATTACCTTATTCTCTATCATTTTTCTAATTTTGTTTGTTTTACTTTCCTTTTTACTCTTTTTCAATTAAATGGTTGGTTTTGTCATTATTTTTCCATTTTATTAATATTATTCAATTTAACCTTTCATCTTTTTTTCCAATTTTTTTACCCCGTAATAACACCTCCTCCTATGTAATTATATCATTACGTTTATATTATTAACAAAAGAACGTATTTTTTCTTCCTCTTCATTAGTAATCTATACCGCATATATCTCCTCTTCATTTGTAATCTGTACCGCTTTTATCTTCTCTTTATTGATAATTTGTACCGCATATATCGAGCGAAGCTCGATTTCCCCACCTAGTATTAATAAATATCATTTTGTGACCATAATTGCCTTCTATCTCCCTCTTATATTAAATTTTCTTTTTTGACAATATGATATACCAATTTACAATTTTTTCTCTTTTTTATATCCATTATTAATTGACAATCATGAAAACACTTTTGTCTATTCATGTGATCACCAATTTTTTCTCCGATGGATAGCAGTGGCACAGTCGGAGGCCGTGATTCTCCAAGAGGCAGTCCTACTCCTCCCCCTCTCAGCGAACCCCTCGCCAATTTTATAGAAGAGAAGATTGAGAGACAATTCCGTATTGTGAACAAATGAGTTTTTGTTATCTTTTACAGGAAGCAACGTAAGTGCTTATATAAGATTACAATCATACTAGAACGGTAACATCTAACTATATGGCAAGTATGAATTATTACTACAAAATCTCGTGCTATATAATTGCCAAAATTCAGAGAAAATTTAGATATCAGAAATCTTGAGGGTACCGTTTGGATATAGGAAGAAGAAAGAAGGCCCAAATTTATTATAAACAATCCAAACTCTTCACAAAGTTACACACTTCCCAATACTTCTTTCCTTCTTCCCTTCTTCCCACACCTATCCAAACGGAGCCGAGAAGAAGGAAAATAAATAAAATCTCGTGCTATATAATTGCCAAAATTCAGAGAAAATATAGATATCAGAAATCTTGAGGGCATCGTTTGGATATAGGAAGAAGAAAGAAGGCCCAAATTTATTATAAACAATCCAAACTCTTCACAAAGTTACACACTTCCCAATACTTCTTCCCTTCTTCCCACACCTATCCAAACGGAGCCGAGAAGAAGGAAAATAAATCATGCGCCAGAATTTTTTGTGCCAGATCTTCATATGTCATTAGATTTGTTTGCTGATATGTTATTAATCGCGCCGATGGAGACACTCAATGACGCCATGCATGGGACATCGGTCTCTGCGGAGGCGCCTCCGCGGAGGCGCCTGAGGGGTCCCCTGAAAGAAGGGAATTTCTTCAGAGAATACTTGGCTAAAGCCTCAAGGAACAGCCTCGAAGCCAGGAAGCGCCTCATCGAACGACTCCATGTTGAACCCCCCAGTCCCCCTGTCAAATGAGTTCGACCTAGAAGAGAAGAACCTGACAAACTTTATCCTATCTGGGGCCGTTTGGATTGAAGTGAGAATTTGGAGAATTTCCTATTTCTAGGTATAAATTTATTATAAACAATTCAAACTCTTCACAAAGTTACACACTTTCCAATAAATTTATGCCTAGGAATTGAAAATTTTTCGAATTTCCCAAATTCCTAAGCGATCCAAATGGCCCAGGTTTAATAACATATACTGACCCCCTTTCAGCACCTATTTGAAATATGTTTTTCTTTCCATTCTCTTATTATTGATTGCTTCTGGTTACCTATATGATTAAATGCAATTGGCATGCATAATTACAACATTAGATGGTTTCTCTACTTACACTCTGTTTGGTATGAAGGGAGGGCGGGGAAAGGAAAGGAAAAAATAGAGAGGGAAGGGATGGAAAGAGATGGGAAGGGAAAAATTTTTATTTTTTTCTGTTTGGATGGTGCTTGAAGGGGAAAGGAAAAATTAATTTCCTTTCCTTCTTTTTCTGTGTTTGGTTCAAGTAATTTAATAAAGGCAAAATAATATGATTGACTATTTTACCTTGATAAAGTGTACCTGGTACATTGTTTACTTTGAATCGTATTATACTGTATTTGTAAGAATTGTTTCAAAATCTGATGCTGATAGCAAATAAGTTTAATTGCATAATGTAACCATTTTGTTTCATTTATGTATATATGACAAGAATTTAAAAATAATGAAAGGATCAAACAATGCTTCGCATGCTAAAATTTTTTAATCATTAGAATTACTTATATAAGGAATTGCTCGAATAAATCCAGATGACTTGTCTATTTAAATGATGAATTTCATACGAGAAAGATTTTGAGCTGCTATATAAAACTACCACTATTTATTGAACTAACTACAGGACAATTGAAATTTATTATGTTCTTTTAAAGAAACAACGGACACGTTGACAAAAAAACAAAATGATAAAATATGCACACGTCAGAAGCAAATGGACTCAAAAGATGTAGCTAGCAGGATAAAAATTATTAAAAAGGAGAAGGCCGTAATTAAGAAACGAAAAAGGAAAGACAGTGATGTCTATCGCCTCGAGATATCGCATATAAAATTTACTTTCCATCCATTCTCCTCCGATTTGGAGGAGAAAATATTTGTATAGAAAGTAAACTATTGAAAGGGAATGGTTCCCCTCGCTAAAAATTTACTCTGCATATTTTCTTCCATCCAAACAAAAAAAACTTTCAAATTTCACCTCCAATCTCTTTCCTTCCCATTCGCTACCTTCCATCCAAACACAGTGTTAGGAAACCAGAATTTGATATATTGATTATATTCACACCAATTGTTCACCTGCCTACATTCTATTCTATATAATATATATGAAGCCCATTCAGAAAGTTTCACCTCTCTTGATGCCTAATTTTTGCCTCAAAGACCATCTTTTTGGTAATTTTTTATTCTCACGGACACGCAAGGATGATTGGATGTGAAGTAAAACACGAAATGCACCGATGTTTTGTTGAAATAATGCACCAACAACCGATTAGAATGGAACAATGTGCTATACCTGCCTTGTGTTATGCGGCCTTATGCCTGGTACACACTCTTGTTAGTGTTCTTTGGTACTGTTATATTGATCGATAAGGGTCTTGCCAGAAACCAACAACCCTCATTTCATTTTCATATTTATTCAAATAGCACCAGTGTATGTTGTCGGGGAATAAATAAATAGAACAGACTTAACTCTAGCAAATCCAATTTTTTTGCAACAAATACAATGATACTACCTACAGTTTCTGTGATAACTTTGTTTTTGTATCCAGTGTTTCCGGGGACATCAAACATGCATCCAGTGCTACGAGTATCACTCCAAGAAGTGTCGGTATTGCTGCACCACCGAGGGCTCTGTCGTTAGCTTGAACAAAGAAAAGGCTGCTGAGTATACAAATCAGTACTCATGTCACGAGGGGCGTGGTTGTGTCATGCCTAAAGAAGATGATTTCTTCTGCCCCGACAGTTCTTGCCAATTCTACGGCCCTCTAGACAGTGTACTCAACCACATTACAGATGCTCACTCAATGACCATCCAACATTTCTCCTACGGTGATGTCATTCGAATCCCGCTTCATTTGGTAGGCAAGTACCTAGTTCTGAGAGCAGAGGATGGTACCGCGCGCATTTGTCCTGTGGGTTGATTTTAGGAGTCACGGCAAGATATTGTCTGTTGTCTGTGCCAAGCAGCAGCCCAGGTTCCGTAGGAGGTAGGACAAGGTTCACCTTTAAATTGACATATGACTTGCCTCCTTTGGTACGCAGCTGGTTTAGAGGGGAACGATGGACGCCTCTTTATTACGCCAGCGATCCAAGAGTGAAACCCTGGGACGTTGTAAGCAACTCGATCGTTAATTTTGGGAAAAATACTGATGTTACTGGAATCGCCAATGCTGATTCTAATATCATAAAGTCTTATATCTCAAGCTCTAATATGGGAAACATGCACACAAACAACAAAAATCGTGCTCTCTGTGTACCTTGGACATTTTATGACCGAAATTTTAAAAAATAATATTAAAATAATATAATCAATTAAAATTTAATAAAGTATAAAATCTATAAAAATTTCGGCAGCATCTCCCCTGTACCGGGAGAGTTTTCCAAAAATCTGAACCCATTTACAACCCAATTTGAACCCAACCCAACCCAATTTCATTCCAATTTGAACCCAACCCAACCATTGCATTTCACAAACCATTTCACAAGTATCAATGAATCAATAATTCAAACATTGCATTTCACAAGCATTTCACAATTTTACAATCATTGTATTTCACAATTTTACAATCAATCAATCAATCTACAAGCAATTCACAAACATTTCTATTCAAACAATAATAAAATAAACATATAAAAAAGCTAACCTGGAGTAGAAAGGAATTGACTCTCTTCTAAATAATTTTTTACCTACATTTTTAATTAATACCATCAATTATTATCATTTTTCTAATTTTTTCCATATTTAATTATCAAAATCTTAATTATTAAAAGCAAAAAAATAAAAAAAATAAATTAATTACACATAAATTTTCATAAGAATTTTTCTTATTTTTCATATGAATTTTTCTTATTTTTCCGTATTTTTAAAATAATTTTACAATTTATTATATATTTTTCTAATTAATTAAGTAGTGAATAAACAAATAAAAAGATAAAAAAATCCAATATAATTAATAAATTACATATAAATTTTTTCAGATTTTTTTCTGATTTTTTCAGATTTTTTGAATATTTTTCCAATAATTTTCTATTTTTTTATTTAATTAACTAAATTAAAAACTAATAAACTAAATAAATAAATAATTAAATTAATAAACAAAAAAAAACTTACTGTTCGATCGGAAGGGCGTCCGAGCGAAAGGCAGCGACAGCGACACAAAATTAGATCGGAAACCCCTTATATATAAAGTAAAGGTTAGATCGGAATCCAGGATTCCGATATAACGTTAGATCGGAATCCCAGAATCCGATCTAACGTTAGATCGGAATCCCAGAATCCAATCCAACGTTCGGAATTCAGGATTCCGATCTTACGATACTATTTATATTAAACTGATTATATTGATATTAATTTTAATGGATTATATTATTTTAATATTATTTTTTAAAATTTCGGATTTTATGACCCGTATTGTGGCCCAAAAATGTGGTATGCAGATCTTATTCTCTCAATTTCCCGAAAAATTAAAAAATAATATTAAATTAATATAATATATTAAAAATAATATCAATATAATAATATTTTTTTAAATAGTATCACAAGATCAGATTCTGGGATTCCGACCGCAATTATGGAATCCGGAATTCCGATCTTAGCTAAAAATAATATTTAAATACTAAATAATATTTTAAAATAATATTTAATTAATTTACAAATAATTATTTTTTAATTAAAAAATGAATAATTAAGTTATAAATTTTTAATTAATTTACATTAAAATTATAAATTTTGGAAGATAATAACGAATGAACAAGAGCATACATGCGTGAGAAGGGCCGGAGACTTCACGCATGATAATCTAACGGCTGAAGTTATTGCCAACTGTATCAGAAATGTAGTAAAGAGAGATGTCGGTATTTCCTTACCGGGCGTGAAATCTCTATTGGAGAAAGAATATCCAAATGTGGTGTCCACTTATAACAAGATTTGGCATGGACGAGAGAGAGAGAGCAATCGAACATTTTTTCGGATCGTGGGAAGATTCGTACAACAAACTCCTGAGTCTTTTATTGGCTATACAGAGGACGACACCCGAGACGCAGATCAAATGGTTGTTTAAAAATTTATAATTTTAATGTAAATTAATTAAAAATTTATAACTTAATTATTCATTTTTTAATTAAATAAAATAATTATTTAATGAAATTTATATTTAATTAAATAAATTAATTAAATAAATTAATTAAATATTATTTCTAATATTTAAATATTATTTTTAACTAAGATCGGAATCCGAGATTCCGTAATTGCGGTCGGAATCCCAGATTCCGATCTTGTGATACTATTTAAAAAAATATTATTATATTGATATTATATTTAATAAATTATATTAATTTAATATTATTTTTAAATTTTTCGGCTCAATTTTTTCCCCGTCCAAGGCAACTAAGTCAACCACCTAACATCTGGGCCTGCTTATGGAGGCCTTTTCCTAGCCGAGCTATATTTCAACTAAGTCAATGAAGATTTTTTATTTTGTTCCACTACTTCAATGGTTATATTTTTTTGAAGTGTCATAAATCCAATTTTCTCTTATTTTTTGATGTGTTCGCCTTTTATGACAGGAGGAAAGAAACATTTGTAAGTATTATAATTTATAACACAAATTAAATTAACAAAATGTTGATACTGAGGTTATAGACTGATGATGAACAGAATTGCTTCGATCAGTGGGTTAACGCAGCAAAATGGAAATCATATATATTGTGCCTATCATAGTTCCTAAAAGAAAACTTTTTTAGGAGATGCAGTAATTTATAAAGTTGGTGCTACTGGTGTGCATAACACACAATATATCTGTTCTAAAAACTAGGCTTTCCGTCAAAATAGACCAGCACTTACTTTACAGTGAAAACATGTGAAAAACCAGCGTTTCATTGAGTTCCCTTATAAGTTTTTTAAAAAATTTTACTAGAAAACTTAAAAATATATGATATGAAAGACAATAAAAAGTGATAAATGGTGTCACCTAACTACCCTTGAGAAATTTTTACTTAATTAAAAATTTTTACTGAATTTGTGCACCTAACTACCCTTGAGACAGGGTCATGCAGTTAAGTAATAAATGGTGTCTTTTGTTCTTTTGCCAGACAATAGCAGCAAGAATAGCCACATCCTGGACTCACTGTCATCCAACTAACAATCTGGCCACAGTTTAAATATCCCACTGAAATTAAAAATACTACATAAAAATAAAATAAAAATAAAAAGGTTTATCCTACACCAACACCAACTCCACCAAGCATAACTTAACACGTACTGCAGTTCCAGGAGTGGTTATTCCACCAGAGTACCTACCTTGTTCTCCATGCTGGACCACACATCTAAACCCAGCTCTGCAGGTTCGTGTTGTGTGCACGAGAAAGAACAAAGCAGGTGTGCGTTGGATAGAGAATTGGTGTTGTTTTCTTGCCTTGTGAGTTGTGGCTAAAATTTATTTCACACAGATACTGCTGCTTTGGATGTGGCGCTTTTAGTTTTTAGTCCATTCTTGGATAGGAATCTATCTAACCCAAACTTGTGTTTCTGGACTTTCAATTGTTTATATTCTCTGCTGATTCTTCTAGCACTAGTGAAACGAATTTTACAAATTCTAACCCTTCAATATGAAAAGAACAGAAAATTAAAAGAAGGAAACAAATAATGAAAAAAAAATAATAACTAAATATCAATCCATTTTGCATTTTATTTATGGAATATTTGTACTTTTGGCTAATTATCCTATTAGAACAAATAGTCCATGCAATCATAGGCGGATCTATAAAGACTAGAGAGAGAAATTATCTTCAAATTTATTTATCAATTAATACATGTGTGTACTGATATTGCTAAACATTTATTTTTCTCGAGATAAATCATATTCGACCCGTAAATATTAAAATTATTTTTTTTTATGAACCTTCATATTATTACAGCCTCATTTTTAATGTGATCATTATATAAATATAGTATCTAATATATTACATGATTCTTTAATTACAATTTTTTCTAACTTCATTATAGTTAATAACTAAGATCGTTATAACCATTTTCTCCAATGACGGTTACATGTTCAAAAAAAAGGGCGAGTTCAAGACGGGTGGACATAAAATTCTGGATCTTAGTGTCATCTTTGAAAGCTTTAAATTTAAAAAATAAAAAAGATGTCACGTGCGATGGAAAGTGTCCAAGCATGACATCCTGAAAAAAGGGGGAAAAAGTGAAAGTGTTGAAATCAAGTGCCGTCTTATACACTGCCACAGTGAATCAAACCCCTAACACCAAGACGTGGTGAAAATGCTATAGTGAATCTTCCACCCTTTATGTGTGTGTACTGTGTGCTGGAGGTGATGTTGGGAATAGATGCAAAATTTGTGAGTTCTATAGCCTATGCTTTTTGGCAACTTCAAGCAGTTGTTTCTGGCCCCAAAAGTATGAAACTTTCCTTTTTAAAAAGGTCTCCACATGTACATGCTAACATTAACATGCCACAAAATCCATATAAAACGGTCTTTTATTCTCTGGAGGCATTGTCTGGTCAAACAATTGGTAGGTTGGGAAAGGTGTGGAGTTGGTCTAACTGACTCAATTGTAGCATTTTCTGTCCAAAAATAGAGAATATTTATCATTCCATGTCAAAAGTACTTTCGAAAGGAATGGACTACAATTCCAAAACAAGACTTTCAGATGCAAATGAGTGACAGTGAAATAGTGAACTCTTTTAGTCTTACTTGATTTGCATAATGCAAAATTAGTCTTTACTTGATTTTGCAACAATCCTTTGTTTAACACCAGCAATAGTAACATGTAATGTTCGGTCCTGAATGGTAGGAAGGGAACACAATGTTATTATTACTTGAAATTGCTGTTTTTTTTTTATAATTAGATCCTTGATATTACTTGAAATTGCTGTTGTGCTGCATCATCATATTAAGACCCTTTTGGATAATACTTGACTAAATCATAGTAGTAGTAATTTAAGGAATTAATTGAATTTAAAAGTTAGGATTTTCAAATTTTATTGAGCCAAAAAAAATAATGACTGGATATAAAATTCTCTCTATATTTTAATTTTTAACGATTATTGTCGGTGACCAGCTAAATTTCTATATATTAATAAGTGGGTCCGTACTAGTTCCAATCGGAATTTATGGGGAAAAAATATATATGAACCATTTCAAAAGAACAAATTGAGCACCCCAATTCAGGGGTCTTGACTGTCGAGGAGGCAATGGAAATTAGCATGTGACATTTACTTGAAGCCAACTCCAGAGGAATATCTTTTTAGGCACCATATTTGGCAACCATATATCATACGAATAAGATGTGATGCCACCGCTGTGAGCCGGAGATATTTATTAGACATATCCCGTGGGGCACACTAAGTGCCATCAAATCAAACTTTGTGGATTTGCTTCTTGTCACTCGTGTGGATAGCACAAATTAGCATTTTGCAAGAGTGAGTTCCCACCAATCCCATTTAAAAAAAAAAAAAACTCCTTTTGGATCTGTTTTTATTCTCGCCTGAAATTTGAAAGAGAGCTCCGTCATTCAAATGGAAAGAAAAAAAATTAAATAAATGAATTATGTTAGTTCACATATTGGATATTTCTGATCAAAACAACACTCGTTTCTGGCTTTGGTTTAATAAGACACAGGGGCATCCTACGTACGTTGGTCTAAAATTTAATTTGGTGAATTTTTGTAATATAATTAACCTCAGACTAGGAAATTTGATATCTGCAACTTCATTAACTGAGTATACGGTATAACCACTTTAATTTGCTTGGTAAGTGGTAACATTTTATGGCAATTTGGAAAGAGAGAAATAATAGGATTTTTAATAATAATGTTGGCTGTAATAATGCATCCCTTTGCATCTCAATTTTCAGTTTGCTTCTTTTCTGGACAGGCACACAGGCATGGAAGCAGGGGCAGAGCTACATGTTAGCAAAACTGGATAATATCTCTCTGTATTTTCCAAATAACTCCTATAAATGCGAAAATCGCATGATATTATGTTTGATTCATTTAATTTGTCTCCCTCGAAAATCAAAAAATTTTAACATGGTATCTTTTTGACTCCGTTTGGATAGGTGTGGGAAGAAGGGAAAAAGTATTGAGAAGTATGTAACTTTGTGAAGAGTTTAGATTATTTATAATTTTTTTTCTTCCTTCTTCCTTTTTTTTTTTCCTTTTCCTATATCCAAACGCACCCTTTCTCCCCCTTGTTCTAAAAACCTGGCTCTGCCCTGCATGGAAGTGGATTTTCACAGGGCTAGCACTGGATCGTTTCCAATGGATGGCTCCAACCCTCAAGAGTAGAAGTTTTGTTCACGGGCTGTAATGGTGTTTTGAATTGTTTTGTTAAGGTGATTTTCACAGCAACCAGCGCTATATATGACTTTGTATGGATCTCTTTGCATTTAGTGAAACTGATGCAGAAGCCCCTTCTCGGAGTTCTGTTGTTCAAAAATATATATACTAGTGGTTACTCGCGCGTTGCGCGATCTATTTTTTTTTAATTTTTCTTGAATTTTACAATTACAATGGTTGTGGTATTGTGTGATCAGAGTAATAGATTGCACAAAAGCATAATAAATAATAAATACAACAGAAATTCTAAATTGAAACCTAATAAAGATTTAAGGATTAGATTAAATTACAGAATATTGCACTTTTAAGGACCAATTAAAAAGAAAGATTGTTCACAGTGCCCACAAATTACAGAGTATTGCAGTTTATGTTTCAGATAAAATTTTGTATTTATTATATTTCTGTGCACTTCAAGGATCAGATAAAACTTAAGTGCAATATTTTCTCGAATCCTTAATTTACAGCGTTACACAGTAAAGATTTTATCAGATGAGATTGATCGATCTAGAAAACATACGAATTGCAAAGCCAGGCCAAACGTAGTTAAATGACCAATAAAATGTTGTAATTTTCATTTGGACCCTTCTAAATTTTAAAATTTCAAATTTGCCCCCTCAGAACTTTTTTCTGGTTTGGCCCCTACTACAGCTGACCAAGTGTCATTCACCTAAAAATCATAAAAACAGAAATGACTTTTGTAATGCTATTTTTTTCTTTACACAATAATCAGTCCTACTATTCACTTTAGTATGTTAAATAATTATAATGGCAGTTGAAGGAATTTGTACTGCTCAAAATCAAATTCCTTTGTCTGTATAAGATCTATGATTTGGTAGTCAAATGAGGAATATTTAGATACATATGTATTGGACACATGGTCTCAATTAGCGAAAATGTATTCATTGGTAGTTTGTGACAATTGTACTAATTGAACAAAAGTAGTAAAATAATGAGGCAAGGAAAAGAGAAATCATATAACCTGGTAGTACTCTTCAATCACTATGTTGTAGTTCAGTGATAAAAGCACCCATTTTCTCCTTGCTTTGCACCTATAATATAAAATGTGTAAATATGCAATGATAACTTTACTAAAATATAAACATAATATGTTTTCACAAACTTTGCATATGCGATCAATACAATCTGATCAGATAATTTGGCCAGCCTATATTAGAAAGAAAATGAACCAAAAATTTAAAGAAGCATCAATAAACCAAACAGTGAAATTGTCAGTACCTTTTCGATAAACTCTAAACTGAAACAATTAAATTAAAACCACAAAGAGGAATTAAGTGAAGGAAAGCATTTATAGCTGTGATTGTTGTTCTCGCTTTCATAAGAACTCGTCCAAAATACAAAACCCTCGCGGTATGTCAACCATTTCTTTTATGTAAGGTAAAGATTGACTCTGTCCTCTTTATGACTGATCAATTTGAATAATGAGAAATTCAATACTTAATTACTTGACAGAATTCTTTAAAAGCAAGCAAACATTAATATCTTTTGGGAACTGATGATACACCAACTTCGATGCTTAGCATAGAAACTTACCATACTTCCATGGTTGCAGTCATTAATATTAACAATTTAATAATGATTGCATTTTCACGTGGAAACCCCATTATTTTTTTTAATATCTCATAAGTCAATATAACATATTAATATACAAACACCAACATTGTGACCAATTTCATCAGCCTAAACTACCCAAAACCATAACTAAACTAATCACCTGTGAGATCATGACTGAGAAGACTCAAGATTGTGACTAATTTGAACTCACCAAGATTGTGACTAATTTTTCATACAGTAATGATCCCCAATCCTTTTCTTTTAAATTTTAAAATTCTATTTCAGTAGAGAGAATAGTTTAGTATTCCAACACAATTTTTCTAAAAATTGCATAGGGGCAAAACAGTCAATTGTGCAAAGCACCAAGATATTTTGATGCATAAATGTGCATATGAAGGTAAAAACTAACTATTAACTGGTGTAGTGCACTTGTTTAGCACACATTACTTTTCAGAGAGCATTTCATTCTACCGATATAATTCATTGCTACAGAGATATTCAGATTGAAACAAATTGATGAGAGCAGCAGTACTTGTTGGTAGCTAGAATAGAAAAAGAAAAGTATCTATATGTTGAAAATTTCTATCCAAACCTGCATCATATTGTTCAAAAGTAGAGAAGATAGAGGGGAAAATAAAAAGAAAAGTAACCTCTTGATGTAGTGCGGTGCCAGGCCTGAAGCTACAAATGGCTTTTCTAAAATTTATGTTGCAACTATGGCCTATGGGATGTTCAAGTATAGTCTGTATAGTTAATAAAACAATAGAAATTATCAAACGCTCCAGTAGTTTGACTGTGTTTATCAAGCCCAATTATCAAACTATGAACTTTTTTATTAATTCATCAAGCTTAATTTATATAGCTAGGTGAAGTGCAAGGTTTAGTAACTGAAGAGTGCACATGTTGATCGATACTACAATGATATGATCATCTAATCCTTTCACATCCATTATCTTTATATTCTCTTCTATTGTTTGATTTATCCGGCCATTATACAACAATCATGTTGCAGAAACCCATTTCATTGTCTGTTGTTCTCTGAAAATCGATAAAAGAAACCAATAGATAATAACGAATTGTATTTTAAAATGAACCACTAAAGAACAATTAACAGTTTGGCAAAAAAATACCTTTTACCTTGCAGCGTCCCTTGTAAGAATACTACAATAATTTTTTTTCAATCGCTTTGTGCACCAAATCAAGCCAGAACTATACAACAAATAGATGAGGAGAAAAGCTGAGGACACAACAATATCCTTGTAAAGAGATCATGAAGATCTAATTGAGATTTTTATTGAACCAATCATCCCAAATATTACGACCTAAATTTAAATCAGCGAGTAAAAATGAGCTCCTTTAATTAAGTCCAGCTCACCGTTTGTAAAATTGACAGTTTATGTATTTTCTACATTCTCATTTTCCTAAGGTTGAAAAATTGTATATATAGAAGCAAATAAAATTTGCATAATATATAAAAAATGAAGCGGTCGCACTTGATTTTTATTTCAGTATATCTACAAAGCATCAAATGCAAAATAGGTTACCAATCTTCAAAAATATTTTACCTTTTGGTGTCTGTTGACCTTGTATGCTCTAGAATCATCTGAAGGCTGAGTTAGATATCATAAATATATTTTTACATATCATAAATATATTACTTACCAAACTGCTCTTATAAACAATGAATAGATATTCAACCTGAAATTCTTCACATAAAGTTGGAGCATGGTCGGAAATTAGTTGCCCAACATAATTAAGCTTAGGCTGAGTTAGACCAAAACTTCCTGGGCAAGGGAGTCAATATATATGAAAGGCAAATTTTTCCAATAGAATAAGACAATTAGTTCACAATTTCGTGTTATTTCAAATTGCTAAAGACACGCTCAGTGTAATTTATAGAAAAGAGACATACTATATAAAGAGAATACACCTACCATGCAATTTCACTGGTATAAAATATGACATAAAATGACCTCAAATGTATATATCAATCTACCAGTAAAATGGCATATCAAACTGGAGAGACCAAACTATGATGAGAACCAAGAAAAATTGTATGGGATAGTAACTCAAAGATTGATGTATGGGACACAAAAAGAAGGAAAGAAGACGGAAATTAGATAAGTATCATTTGCAATTAACAACAACTATGCAGGACAGTAATGGAATTGTTTAATAAAATTTTTATATAGGCACAACTCGGTTGCCTTTTTTTTAATAAAATAGTCATACACTTCTGTGTCCCCATCTCTAAGCATCTTTCTCGCCATTCTCAGCACCTTACTATCAAAATCAAGCCACATCACTAATCTGCGAGACAGCGCCGTGGAAGGGCCAAGATCCTGCAATACAAAAAGAGACCAGTAAGGCCACAACACCAGGAGGAGACAACATGAAGAGGCAAGTAGAAAAATAATAGATATACACTACCAAAAGCCGGCATGAAATTCACCAAGCACAGATTTGTGGTCCATAAAACCACAAATATAATTGCATAAGTATTTGTCATGCTTAAATTTTAATTTTTTAGAATTTCGTTTTACTAATCCAATACAGTAGCCGAGCACATGGATTTGTAATTTAGCTATACAAACCTAAATGCAGTCAATAAGAATACATCATGACATTTGTTGCAGACAAATCGAACACACATTCCTTGATAAATCTGCCTATCAGAAGCATAGAAACTGAAATAAAAAAATTATAGAAAAATAATCTAAATTTGTAAGAACTCTAAGGATAGTAACAAAAAACTGGCTTGATAAAAGCAATGAATTCGTAATGGAGGTTAGACTGATGCCTCCTAAAAAATTCCAAAATTGAAAGAATAATACAGTCGATTAGAGGAAGCATCACCTGAGCAAACTAAACATGGAGGAGACTATAGCTACAATCCCCAATCTCAAATAGCGAGACCTGTAAATGAAACAAAAAAGTCGAAATCATCCCAACACGCAGTAAAATTAGAAAACCAAAGAAAGATATGACAAAAGAGGAGGCAAAACCACATGAATCGGAAAGCAACAGTATAGGTGAAAAAGAGAGGAAAGAGCAAATTAAAGAAGAACGCAACAAATCTCGGACCAGAGAGCGACAGAAGGAAAAGATCGTGAATAGACCATTACCATAAAACGCCAGTGCTGAACGTGAGTGACGAACATGAGAAGACTTGATCTACATCGCTGAGACCACCAATCAGGGCTAGGGCTAGGGTTAGGGCTGAGCTGCTGAGACCCCCAATAATACCCAAATTAGCTGTCGATGATAAAATTTGAAACAAAAAAATGCTCAATAATAGAGAGGTCTAACCTAAAGAGCGGAAGAGAAGAAGACCAGCACGTGAAACCAACATGAACTGCGAGAGCAGCAGAGGTGCGGTTCAATAAAAAAGGAGTGTGGTTGGCGAGAAACGAAGATCTCAGTTACCATCGTCGCTGAATCAAAAAAGAATATAACTTTTATACAGTAGTTAGGGTTGAGCAGCGTAGAAATGGAGCGTGGAGGGGGTAGAAACCGTACTCATCTAGAAGGGAAAGAGCCGATCTAGCCATCTGTCGAACCCACGATGCGAACCAAGGTTGGAAGCGTCGAAGATTTGAGGAGAGAATGACCCAGAGGGATTCTATTCTGCTACCTTGGTACTCGCGTGAGGAAAATTTGTGCAATCAATATATTTTGGTATGGAGAAGAAAGAGGAAAAAATAAAGAGCTCAGAACCCTCGAGAAGAAGGAGACAGAGCCGTACATAGCTCACATGGAGACGCCCCTTAGAACGATGGAGGCCAGCTGAATTTCAACGGCCAAGATAAATCAGAAAAAACCAACGACCCAGATGAGAAGATAATCGTGAACAGTTCTAAGAACAGTGTTCTAGAGCTCAGTAGTGGAACGGGATTTAATATATAGATAGATATTGTGGCAATGTAAATTATTTAATTAATTTTTCGCTAAATTATACACGACAAAGTCAAACTGTTATCTTGTACAGTTGTACTGCATAACAAATAATGCTAACGCATATAATACGATAAAATCCAAAATATGTTTACTACATAACCAATAAATAAGTTTCGATGATATATTGGAATTAATTATGTGCATGCATTGAATATTTTCGGCATGCTATACTAACTTATAATTTTGAGAATGCAAGCACTTGTTGCATGGAACAACTGCTAACATGTTATTTTGTTTTGAGTTAAATTATGACAAAATTTATTTGAATTATGAAACCAAAATCATTGACGGAAAAGAAAAAAAAAACTCATGACATGTCGCAAAAAGGCTTGTCGTTTGATTTCATTTTTATTTATTTATTTATTTATTTTCGGTGCCTGCGGTCCTTAATTTTGGGAGAAATCGAAGAAGTAAATTCTTTCAAGAGATAAATATATATACCGCCAAGAAATATATAAATGCAAAATATACGGGGTTATACAATATTAAAAAGGTGATTGTACTCAAATGCGGGTGAGTACAAAAGATAAAAATTAAAATTGCGTTACAAAAAGTAACAGAAGATTATGGGAGGAAACTACATTAATTATTATATATTTTGTCAGTATTAAACTATAGAAAAGTTTCAAGACAGTTCCAACTCAAGTCATGGGTCGCTTACCAGATATCCTTTTCGTCGTTTTATTTTTATTTTAATTTTCTAGAGATGCTGTCTGCTCTTTCTTGTGCACTTTGTGTGATGGTTCAGTTATTATATAAAATAATAAGTTATTTTTTCAAGAGGGAAGATAAATAATTAAATAGCTGTTTCTTTCTCAGACAACTTGACGCAAGGTACCAACTCCGATAATAAATGTTGTTTCTTTTAAAATGGGACTGTGAGTACACTAAATTAACATCAACATATATATAACCCTGAAAATAAGAAATGTTATCTGGCACTGAGATTCCGGATAATTATATTTTATCACCGGAGATGCCACTCATTTTACCATCCGGCCAAATCACCCTGACGTACTAGGGATGGATAGAATTATACATATATATACAAAAAAAAAAAAAAAATTCAAGCTGTGATCAGTCTTCAACAAAAAAGAATCCGTGACATAAACAATATGAGATGATGGATGAAACCTAATCCTTTTGCTGTTGTCAACGAAGAAGTATATTCAATTTGCTTTCAAGAGGATAAATGACGTGAAGACTTTTTTGTTGGGAACTTTTTTTAGTAGAAAATTGAATATGAAGATTTTTAACCGAACCAATAGGCAAATCGCAGAGATTTAGGTATCGTTTAGTTGAGCAGAAAGAATTCTGTGGAAAACCAGCATGCAGAATAAAATTAAATTCTTTCTTAATTTTGTAAATGTCGGGTGTTTTTTATTAAGTAAAAATTTAATTTGACGATCTTAACGATCATAAAAAAAATAAAATTTAAGATCTGACATTTAAAATATAATTTATATTTCATATCAATGTAAAAGTTTACATTAAAAATATTTTAATATTTTGATAATTATATATTTTTAATATTACATATTTGTACGAATGTCCTCGACGACTTTAAGCATTATTTACGCAATATTGATGCAATGATATCGCTGTTATTCTTTTTAAATAAGCAGAATCATATTAGGTAGCAATGTATTCTAAAATTTCTATTAATGAAAATAATCCGAGCATAAGATTTACATATCTAGGGTAAATGTAAGTATTAGTATAAAAATATACTAAGGAAGTGAACTCGAGATATACTTATTCTAGGATTAATTATAAGTGCGAAATTCCTTCAGAAAACTTGTACAAAAGGACAATAAAGAAATAAATGATGATTCACAGATTAATGGCGCCCACCAAAAAAATAAATAAAAAGGTTATTGATAGATCCTATCCGACGTCCCTAAAAAGAGAGATCATAAATCAGAATCTTATTATACGTACGATACAACAAGCTAAGTAAGAAGTTTGATTTTATGAAGGATTTTCAAGGACTAAATAATATTGGGTAGTCAAAGTTTTCATTGTACATAAGTACATAACTTCGTACAGACTATGGCTAGCTTTAGCATTAGTTGATCTGGTAGTACAATTTCCTTTATTATTATTGTAACTTAAAATAATTTTGTACTTCTTTGTAAATTGTAAGTTTTCAAAATTTTACCTTTAGTTTCGGCAGGTCGTTCACTTCTATTTAATGATGTCTTTGCTCTAAAAAAAAATGTAATGATGTCTTTGGCCTACGGAAATTTCTTTAAAAAAAAATGCTCCAACATGAGAAAAGAGAAAGAGTTGACATTGATTCACGAGAACACGGTTCCAAGTACACTGGAGTCTGCAGTACTTGGACTAGACCCTAGAGAGAACAGGGTAAAATGAGGGTCCACACAGGATTCTTCAAAGTTGAAAGGAGGTTTTTGTCATTTTTCCAAATTTGATTATATTATCATGTGTCATCTGATGTGGGGGACTGAAATCCATACAGGATGAGGTAGGAACCGAATCCTCTACAGCCATAAAAAGGACTGCTCCAAGCAGTCCTTTTTATTTTCTTTAATTTTTAAAAATTGTAAAACTCAAATAGAAAATTCAAACCGTTGATCTTGTTAAATTTTATCGGCGATGCGTTTCTATATAAGTTTTATAAAATTTGAAATTAATTTGATACTAGATCAAGTGGTCAACAAATGAACGAACCTGGTTTAATTAATTCTAATCCGTTCATAATTTGGTCACTTAATGAAGTATCAAATAAACTTCAAATTTTATAAAACTTATATGAAAATGCATCGTTGATAAAACTTAACAAGATCAACGGTTTGGATTTTCCATTTGAGTTTTATAATTTTTAAAAATTAAAAAAAATGAAAAGGACTGCTTGGAGCAGTCCTTTTTAGGACTGCTGAGGATTCGGTTCCGGATGAGGTAAGAATCATTAACTCAGTGCTGTCAGATTACTCAGACCACAAAATCATGAAACTGTGACTCTGTGAGGTAAGAATCATTAATTTTGGGCCCTCATATATGACGAACTTTTTTTAAAAAAATTCCTATCCGATTTTTAACTAGTTGGTTTTAATTATTTTTTGACAGAACTTATTCTAATATATATTGCGGAGTCTTATTTTCTGAATATATTTGTTCAGGCGGCAGCATTCGCATTCCTTTATTATGTTATGTACTTGGAAAAAACTTTTTCCAACATTTTGCAGCTCTCTAATCTAGATGTTCAGTGTGTCCTTCTCTTCACAAATAATAAAAAAAAAAACACACATGGCCTTCTAAATGCATGCATTAAAAAAGTATGGTATTGTCAGAGATTCAAAAAGTAATAAAATATTTATATTAAATAATGGGAATAGAAAAACAAAAATTTCATGACGCCACATGCTATATGGTTACGCATTTTCGAGCATGATAACAATTTTAATTTAGAAATAAATTTATAAAAACAGTTTATGATACAAATATTATATTAGAAAATAAGTATTTCTTATAAAAAATAAAATGTTCATTATTATTAATTAATATAAAAAATTTTCAGCAAAAACTCTAAATCACCGCGCCACCTCCCCAGAAAAAAAAAACACAATTTCTATAATTGCAAGAGCGACGATGCCTTAAAAGTATCACATCGAATTTGTAATTACTCTACAAATGTCAATTTTACGATGTAAACAAATTAATTGTAAAAAACATAACAGAAAAATATATTAGAATTATAAACAATATAAATTGATTAGAATGCATTCGATAATAAAATAAAGCTTGAAATTGATTGAGAAAAAATTGCTAAAACTGCTGCGATATTGGTGTGGGACAGAGAAAAAAAAAATGTAATACAAGTTTACAACTATAAAAAATGTTCTTATGTCTGTCTGACTGTCTCTGTGTACTTTTAGAAAAAAAATGGTTTTATCTTTTTCAACAAACAAAATTCATGGTACATTTATTTAGTAAATAGTAAATACTTATTGCGTAGCCCCATCATCAGTTCATTGTAAACGTATTGCCGTTTCTTCTCTCGGTGAAAAGTACATAACAAAATTACCATCGCTGTTTTTAAATTGATCGAATGATTAATTCTTTTTGCCTCTTCGAAACCTTCCATTAGGGGTGCCGACGGAACACTCGTTATCCATTTACCGTACACGTTCCGTGCTTACGGAACGAGTGACGGAACGGTTTCGTATTTCGTCGATTGTAACGGAACGTGAGACGGTATTCTTTCAGGTAACGTTGGAATGAATGGAACGTTAAACGAAATGGTCTGTTCCGTGCACGTTTCAATCCGTTCCGTCCTAGATTCTACGAATTTAGAATACAACGACAATTTCAGATGGGATTATCAAACAAAAAACCCAACTTTTCCGCCGTTGTCTCTCTTCTTTCCCTCTTTCCCTGTGTCTTCTCAAATTGATCTGCCATTGTTGCCTCTCCCACTGATCTGTCATCGCCTCGATCCTGATTCTCCTCTTTCCCTCTTCAGTCTTCCCTCCTTTCTCGATTTCTTCTCAAATCGATTTGCCATTGTCGTCTCTCCATCGATCTGCCATTGTCGCCTCTATCCTGCTTCTTCCTCTTTCTCTCTTTCCCTCTTTCCCTATAGTCTGAAGAAGAAAGATACATGGCGACGAGGGTTCTAGAGAGCCAAACATTTGAGTACCTTGCAACGATTCAAGGCTTCACGGATGGTTTGGTGGTGGCCAGAACGAAAACCCAATTCTCTTCGTGCAGCTTCGAGCGAGAGAGAGAGTACTTCGTGCTGCTTCGAGCGAGAGAGAGAGTACTCCGTGCTGCTTCGAGCGAGAGAGAGAGTACTTTGGTTGTGTGTATTCTCTTCGTGCAGCTTCTAAGTCAGGTGAGCCAATATTTTGGCCGTGTGTATTTGTCTTTTTTTTTCAGAATTTTTTTTTTGGGAGAGAGAGTACTGAATCTTTGACTTTGCAATTTTAAACGTTGATAAAACGGGACAGCAACGGAAAGAAATTTTCTTCCGTTCATTAAAGAGAACGGTAAACGAAAAAAAAATTATATACCGTTCTTATAACGGAACGGCAAACGGAATGACTCTTTTCGTTACCGTTGTAGACGTTAAACAGGTCTACCTTCCATTTGTTAATTTCATTTTTTTACAATCACCGAATGATTACTCCTACAAAAAAAGGCCCCGCTCGGTACTGAAATTTGAGCAAAAAACTTCGAGCTTTTAGAATACCAGCTTTTTAGAAGTCACAAGTTTTTTCGATGTGTCACATGAAGCCATGACTCTCGCGAGTTGCAACTAAAATCAAATGAAAGACACGAAAAGCACATCGCCTTCATGTTTTCTCTCGGATTGGAGTTTTGATGTGGTCTTGAAATGATATCGTGCTATTTTATGTGTATTTTTTGTAGCGACGGGCCCACTTTCCCATGTGATGTGCACTGGTGTTAGTGACAATCCCCTTCTCTCTGCCTTTTTTTTTTCTTTACAATAAAAGAACACCTGTAATTTGGTGTATTCTTTTTTGGTACATACAGAATGACACGTATAATGTATTTCGATTTTCGATTTGTTAGTACGATATATAGTTGCGTGACAAATATCGTGTCGACTAGGGGACGGGGCCCAAAATTTAATTAGAAGGAGACAAAAATTTAAAGTTAGAAATAAGAAAATGGAATTTATTGACAGAAGAATACAGGTTTTTCTTGAATTAAGTCAATTTCATTTAATAGGAAGTTCGAATAAAAAAAAAATCTGCTTCATATATTTCTGCACGTAACTTTGATCAAGAGGTACTGCCATCAGCTGATTAACATGCTCTCTAACACCAATCGAGTGCGAGCACTGTGTGAACCAGTGCAATTATATTGTTTGATTTTCTGAAATATTCCTTACGTGTACGTACAATGTTTATATTTAGTGCTCTAGTTGATATAATATATATAGATTAATTTGTAAACTTTGCGGAGGTAAAAATAAATTCATTCTGAAAATAAAATAACAAATAAAGAGACATCGTCCTCCATTCTTACCAGTTACCATTCATAAATTTAATATAAAATTAATGCACCATTTATCCCAAAAGTTACTTTTCACATGGGAAAAAATTATTGTGATTATTTTGTTTTTTTTTCGGTCTAATTATCTGAATACCGTACTGCGTATTCTAAGTTATTTTACAAAGGAGCAAACAGAAACAAAGGAAAAAGGGTGCACAAAATAAGCGTTCCGCTAAGCTGCCATGAGGACAAAATCATCCAAATCATGGCCAAAATGTTTTTTTTTCCCCATATTAACAGTTCCACTCAAGAAAAAACTTTATTCTTACCTAACCTCGATTTTGAACAAATTATTTTTCTACTTGGAGTCAAAACAAGTTTTCCATCCTTAGCTTGGATACGGTACAAATTTTCTATTTTTAGTTACGACTAAGAACATATTCCATGTTCTTGGTAAGACCCGGAACAAAGTTTTCTACTGTTGGTATGAATTTGTATTAAAATTATTATTTCTCTCTCTCTCTTGCTTCGCAGAAAATTAAGTGGCACGGAACAAGCTTAATTTCTTAATATTTAATCACAAATTAAGTCATTTTTAATTAAAAGTATTGACATTAATTAATAAGTTATAAAGCAATCCATTAATCAATATATAACTAATAATAAACATGTTTATAGAAAAATTTTAAAAAGCACGAGTTGCATTTTTTTTTGTGGGTTCACACGTGTCTGGGCGGTCCCTTGGTAGTTGCTACAGAAAATTTACTCTTTATGATCCATTCCCAATTTGCCACTGACTATAATCAATAATGGAATCTACTTTTAACTTTAAACCACTGCTATTACTAAAAAAATATGCAGATGGAGCCGATCCAAGTCGAATTTGGACAAGCGGCTGAGTTAAAGACACGGCTGGACCGACACGCCGCATTCCAAAGACTCGCTCAACTCGTTTTCGTTGACCAACTCAAACCGTTTGGAGTTATTATGGTGGAAGTGTCGTTGGCCTCTTTGACACAATTCCCGCGCAACGTAGCAGAAGATTAAATGTAGAAAAAAATAGAGGGAACGAATCGAGAGATGTTGGAAAGCAGTGAGGACAAATTGATCTTGTACTATATATATGAATCTAGCATGTAGGGGTGTCAAACGCGTCAAAAAAGCACGGAACGGACTGTTCCGTTTGCCGTTCCGTTAAAGAACGCGGTATAGAATTCCATTCCGTTAACTGTTTCGTTTTTGAAACGGCACAGAATTCCGTTTTATTAACCGTTCCACTTCAGAAATAACACATGAAACGGTTTGAAATGAGGCTGAAACAGTCGAAACGGTATAATTCCATGTTCCGTTTACCGTTTCGTTATTGGAACGGAATGAAAACCATTTCTGTTATGCGTTCCGTTTCGCTTAAACGAAACGGCACCACGTGCCATTTTATCACGCTGACAGCTCTACTAGCATGCACTGAGTAAGTTTCTTTATTTTGTTTTTTTAATGGGGTGATGTGTTTGTGCGGAGCAGTTTGATGGGTTTGGTGGAACTATTTCCCGACAGAGATTGGTGTTAAACAACTAACACCAAATAGTTGAAACTTGAAAGAGGGAACCAAAAAATAAATAAATAAAGGATCTCCTTTAAAGCTTTTTTGATTGACTGGGTACACAAGAGAGAAAAAGGAAGTTGTTCTGTTAAGTGACTCACAAAAGGCTACATAGTCTTAGCAATAGTATTTTCTGTATTGGCAACATAGTTTGTTCTCTAACTGTTTTCTGTTCTCTGTATCTGACTAGTTTTACAGTCTTGTACTAACCTCTCTCTCAGTATATATAAGAGGAGATGGTTCTGTAAGAAACAACAAGAATAATAAAGATTGATTATCCTCTTTCCTGTATTCTCTATATTCCCAATAGCAAGAAATCCTTTCATGGTATCAGAGCCAGTAATGGCGACTGAGCCTACACGCAATCCTTCCCCTTCTTCTTCTCTTTCCACTGGTGTCACCTCTGACTCAGTTGTTCTCATCACATTACCCATTTCAACCAAGCTTAACGCCTCAAACTATCTCTCATGGCGTTCCCAAATTCTACCCCTTCTTCATGGCTACAATCTTGCCAACTTCATTGATTCGCCGCCTCCTGAGACGACTCGGCTTGCCGCCTCTGGCCAATTGGAGCTCAATCCCGAGTACATGCCATGGCATAGGCAAGACCAGCTCTTGCTCGGCTGGATTAGGTCGTCTTTGACGGAGCCAGTTCAGTCTCAAGTTGTTTCTTGCTCAACAACAATGGAGATTTGGGTTGAGCTTCAAAAATTGTTCAGTTCCAATTCAAGATCCCGCATTACAGAACTCAAGCGTCAGATCCAATCAGCCAATAAAGGCGCTTCCACCTGCTCCGAGTATCTCCTTCAGATCAAGAAGGTAGCAGATGAACTTGCTTCAGTCGGATCGCCTTGTCCTGACGATGAATTAGTCATGGCGACTATCAATGGGCTTGGGAACGAGTATAACTCGGTGGTCGCAGCTGTCAACGCCGCAAGCCTCCACTCTCCGTTCACCTTCTCCGATCTCCATGGTTTGCTTCTGAGCCACGAATCACTTCTCAAGAGTCAGACGGCTCCAGCGACTGCTTTCTACGCAGGACGAGGGAGTAATGGAAGGGGACGAGGTCTGTACCCGAATCCACATCAGGTTTATACCCGACCCACTTTTCCGTCCTACCCACCACGCGCTCCATTCAATTCGGATCCGAATCAGTTTTCGAATCTGCGTGCTCCTCTCACTCCTGGGCCTTCATCTTCTCAACAAAACACCAACATTAAGCCCAGTTGCCAAATCTGTTCTAAAATTGGGCATGGTGCAAAACTCTGTTACAGAAGATATGATCCAGATCCTGAGTGGCTACCCAATCCACGTCTACAAGCTTACTCGGCTCAGACCAATTACAATTCAGCTGGATCAACCGAGTGGATTCTTGATTCGGGCGCGAACAACCATGTGACGAGTGACCTCAACAACTTGTCCACCTTCTTTGCTCATGATGGGGTTGACAAATTACAAATTGGCAATGGTAATGGTCTCTCAATACACCACATTGGTTCTACTTCTTTTGCTATCTCTAACCATTTGATTAAGCTTTGTGATGTTCTTCATGTTCCTAGTTTTTCTTGCAACCTCATTAGTCTTTCTAAATTACTTATTGATAATCCTTCTTTAGAAATTAACTTCTCTTCTTCTCATTGTTCAATCAAGGACCTCCACACCAAGATCCCTCTTCTTCAAATGAATAGCTCCAATGGGCTTTTTCATCTCAATTTGAAGTCTTCTCCTCATGCCTTTCTTGGTACAAGAACTACCACCAATGTTTGGCATGCAAGGCTAGGTCACCCATCAAATGCTACCACTTTAGAGATTGTCAACTCTAATAAATTGCCATGTATTAGGAATAAACTCTCTTTGTGTCATGATTGTGCTCAAGCAAAAGCACATGTTTTACCCTTTGATTCTTCCTTTAGTTCTTGTACAATTCCTTTGCAAATTATTCATTCCGATGTATGGGGTCCTTCCCCGATTGTATCTTCGCATGGATATAGATACTATGTTACCTTTGTTGATGACTTTTCGAGATTCACTTGGATATATTTTATGAAACAAAAAAGTGAGGTGTGTGACATTTTCTCTAACTTCAAATCTCAAGTTGAGAATCTCTTAAACCACTCTATTAAAATTCTTCGTACGGATGGTGGAACCGAATTCAAACCCATTGCCAAACGGTTCCCACAAATTACTCATCAAACTTCTTGTCCTCATACACCTCAACAAAACGGCTTGGCCGAAAGAAAACATCGACACATAGTTGAGTTGTCTCTTGCAACTATGTCTCATGCCTCTATTCCTCAAAAATTTTGGGATGAAATTTTCTCAAGTATAGTCTATCTCATTAATAGACTTCCAACCAACAACTCTATTCCTTTCACCACTTTGTTCAAAAAAATTCCCGATTATTCTATTCTCAAAGTTCTTGGTTGTCAATGTTTTCCACTCACTAGACCATATAATTCTCACAAACTTGAACCTCGCTCTTTACCTTGTGTTTTTCTCGGTTATGCCATTTCTCAAAAAGGCTACCGTTGTCTTCACTTAGAATCCAACAAAATTTATATCTCAAGAAATGTGGTGTTTGATGAGGACCTTTTCCCTTTCAAAAAAAATAAACTTGTCACTGACTCTTCCTCTTGCGAGAATGCGAATGATCTCTGTTCTGTGTGGCCTCTGCCTATTGCTACAAATCAAAACAGACCCAACATCATTGATCTCAACATTAATGAAGGCCCAACTCATCCTCTTCACACTGGCGGCCCATCCAGGTTCAATCATGTCAACCCAGAGCATCCGACGGATCAAAACTACACACCTGTTCAGATTAATAACGGTCACCTCTCTTCAGCAGACCGTCCACTGCTTTCAAATACTCTACTGACCGAACCTGACCGTTGTCATCCATCTTCTTCCTCAGCGATTCAACTACTTCAAGCCTCTGTTCCTGTTGCACCTTTTTCTTCCGCTTCAACACCTGATCTTCGACAACCTCTGCCTCCTATTCATAGTATGACAACAAGGTCTAAGGACAATACCAGAAGAACACGTGTTTTCAATGATTTTGTCGCTCACCTAGCAGCCACTGAAACCGAGCCAAGGTCTTTCACTCAAGCAAACGGCTCCAAAGAATGGAGAGAAGCCATGGTTGTTGAACTCAATGCCTTGGCACACAACAACACATGGACTTTAGTTCCTCCTCCTAACAATCAGAAAGTTATCGGTTGCAAGTGGGTTTACAAAATCAAAAGAAAATCCGATGGCTCCATAGATCGGTTCAAGGCACGACTTGTCGCCAAAGGGTTTCATCAAGAGGAAGGTATTGATTTTCTTGACACTTACAGTCCTGTGGTTAGACCCACTACAATTAGAGTGGTACTCTCCATTGCTGTGGCGTCCAAATGGCAAATTAAACAATTGGATGTTCACAATGCCTTCTTACATGGTGATTTAATCGAGACGGTATACATGACTCAACCTCAAGGATTTGTTGATACAAACTTTCCTAATCATGTTTGTCGTCTCCACAAATCTCTTTATGGCTTGAAGCAAGCACCACGTGCTTGGTTTCAAAAGTTGAGCACCGCTTTACTCAATCTCGGGTTCAAACCATCTAATTATGACCCGTCGTTGTTCATGTCTCACAAAAATGGACACAAACTGTTCTTATTGGTGTATGTCGATGATATAATTATCACCGGCAGTGATAGTGAGGCAGTCAATGCTTGCATTGCTCAGTTAAGCCGAAACTTTGCCATTAAAGACCTTGGTGAGCTTCATTTTTTCCTTGGCATTGAAGCCCGGTTTTCCAATCTTGGTCTCCATCTTTCACAATCAAAGTACTTGGTTGAGCTTCTAGATCGTGTCAACATGCTCAACTCCAAGCCGTGTCTCACCCCAATGGCAACCGGCATCTCTTTATCGAAGGATGATGGTCAATTGTTCGATGATCCACATCTTTATAGAAGCATCATTGGAGCCTTACAATATGCTACCTTAACCCGTCCCGACATCTCATTTGTTGTGAACAAATTATCACAATTCATGCATCACCCTACTCAAACTCAGTGGATGGCGACTAAGAGGCTGGTTAGATACCTTTGCGGCACCATTCAACACGGCATACTCATTCACTCAAGCTCTTCAAACACAATTCATGCCTATAGCGACGCCGATTGGGCTGGAAATATTGATGATAGGAGATCAACTTCTGGGTTTTGCGTATACCTTGGAAGAAATCTGATTTCTTGGTGTGCCAAAAAGCAACCGACGGTTTCTAGATCTAGTACAGAGGCAGAGTATCGAAGTCTTGCCCTCACTTGCACTGAAATTCGTTGGTTGCAGTTTCTACTGAAAGAGCTTGGTGTTATTCTAGCCACTACACCTGTTCTATGGTGTGACAACATCGGGGCAACCTCCCTAGCTGCTAACCCCATGTTCCATGCTCGAACTAAACACATCGAGATAGATTTCCACTTTGTAAGAGAACAAGTCGCTACCAAACAGCTTCAGGTCAAATTCCTTTGCTCCAAAGATCAGTTAGGAGATGTTTTCACAAAGCCACTGCCGCTGCCTCGTTTCCAGTTTTTGCGATCCAAGCTCAATGTCCTGACGGTACATCGGCTTGAGGGGGTGTGTTAAGTGACTCACAAAAGGCTACATAGTCTTAGCAATAGTATTTTCTGTATTGGCAACATAGTTTGTTCTCTAAATGTTTTCTGTTCTCTGTATCTGACTAGTTTTACAGTCTTGTACTAACCTCTCTCTCAGTATATATAAGAGGAGATGGTTCTGTAAGAAACAACAAGAATAATAAAGATTGATTATCCTCTTTCATGTATTCTCTATCTTCCCAATAGCAAGAAATCCTTTCATGTTCGAATGCCACTAGAAAATATGTATTTGATCCGTCTAATACTCTATTTAGAAACTAGTTTTTTTTTAAAAAAAAAAATTCAATTATGTAAATTAAAAAGAGTTCATTAAATGATTGAAAAATCAAATTTCGTACTCAATATCACAAGTACGATGAATGATTCATTACCAACAAATTATAGATACTCTAAATATTCGTTTCATTTGAAATCCGAAAGTTTAAGATTTTTCTATGTGAGCACGGAAATGAAACAGAGAGAAATTTTTATTCAAAATAAAAAGGTGTTGATAAAACATAAAATTATAACTAATTAGATTAAAGATTTTGTTTAAAATCTGGGGAAAAAAGTTCTTAGAATTTTGAAAGAATTATAAAATTTTAGTTAAAAAAAATTCATATGAAAGAAGACAATGCACAATTTGTGTTGGTAATTTAAAAGCACAAAATGCGAGAATAGCTACAATGTAAAGAATGCATATGTGCTTTGTAAATCATTTTAGCAATCCTTAAATAAATTTATCCATTTATATGATATATACTATATTTAAGTTATAGTTTTTTTTTATGGTGGCTTTATTGACGAGGGCGAAGGTAAAATTGAATCTTGTTAGGGAGAAAAATGAAGGTCAATCGTATAATTGTTTAAAAAAATTTAATTATTTAATTAAAATACCAATTGTAGTTTGTTTCAAATACATAAAAAAGTTGTTGCACAATTATAGAATTTAGAAAATTAATACGAGTCAATTGATCCATAAAAAATGTTATGTACTTGTTGCTTTATAAAATAATAATCTATACATATAAATTTTCTTGGAACTTTTATTTTGTTGTTTTGTGTTTGCTAGCTTCAGTAGCTTGGCTGTGTTGTGGTGCTAGGATTTTCTTTTTTTTTTTTTTTTTTTTTTGCTTTTTAGGTTTTGATTATTTTTTATGATCTACTGTTCGTATTAACTTTGGCATCAGTAAAGTAGGTTGGCTTTTTGTTTTCGGATGGCTTTTTTCAAAGAAAAAAAGTACATATAAAATTTAATTAATGTTTCATTTAATATAATTCATACAATATTTATATTTGTTGATTGTTAAATTTATCAAAGCATCACTTATGAAGATAAGAAAATACTGATAAAATTTATTTTTCAGGTGTAAATTATAACACACGTGAAACTAATCATTACCAAAATATTGATTATAAAAACGCGTCCATCCGATCGGTATCATATCTTTTGGATTCATAGCTCGATATTAGAAGCATGATAAATCAAGATAAAGATACTGAATCAAATCTCACTGACAAAAAAAAAAGGGGGAAGAATTTAGGGAGCTAACTACCGGACCTCTTTTCATGTCCAGTTGAAAGAACCTGACAGAAAAAAACATGACGGCTTTTTATATTTATTGCATCCACAAAATATATATTTTTATCTCATAATTTTTGTCTCATATTTCAGCAAAGAAAAAAAAATCAATGGAATTATGCAACAGCTCATCGTTTCTTCCGCAGTTTTTTTAATCACAAAAAAGAAATTCCTTTCATGTGCTACTTAAATACAAAATAATTAGAGCCGTTCCAACCTACATGTCAACTCGACAAATAAATTGTCATAATTGCTGCGATGCTTGCAAGTTTGTGCAGGCCTTCTCATTAACATGAAAGGACCAAAAAATAATCGCGTCAACGACTACAGCGAGCATTTGACTTTTATCAATCATCACAAATAATAACAGGATAAGAAAATACAAGTGAAATTATATGAACGGTCAAGTAGATAATACTGATAGTTTTTCTGTGAATATAATAAAACAAAGTTCATGTAACGGGATCGCACTTGCAAAAAAGACCAAACATTCCAACCGTCCTTCGAAAATTATTATTACAGTGCACGATTTGATGCATTAAATCCGATTTAGAACATCTGGAGGAAAGGTTGGGACGGTTTCGTGACCTTACACCCTGGCATCCCGTGATGGAAAAGCTATCGAAAATTATTGGACACACCTGGAGCACTGCAGCTCAGCTGTAAACAGATCCAAGTCATTTACACGTGGGACCACATCGTAATAGATTTTGGTTCCGGGAGTAGCTTGTTTCATAGTAAGAAAAGTTTGGGACCGCCAGAAAAGAAAGCCAGCTAATGAAATATCCCACTGCTACGTCAAGAATTCTACATGTTTTTACATCCATACAACGTGGCACCATATCGTCTAAACATTCTTCCTATAACTTCTACGTACAAAATCGTACACTTTTGCTCGTGCAGAATAAAACCGGACTACTACCCCCGTTCCCTCTACGAGCCCACTAGGTCCTACCGTACGATAGCCGCGTATCCCATCGCCGCCGTGCGTTGACACGATAGTTTCTTCTGGCCGTTCGATTGACACCTGATCGCTTCGAGAGCTGACACGTGGTTAGACATCGCTGTCCCTTGTCCGTTAATTTAATTCTGACACAGGGTAGTTTCCCAGAGAACCGCCCACGAATCCAATGAAAAAGCGGTTAGCTCTCCTTTTTACCGCGAGACATTTGCCTCTTAGCGCTGTTTACATGACGGTAAATCTGAAGGATTACAGATCCGCGGTTTCTCTAACGAATTCCGTTCCGTTTGAGGTCTGATTTGACCCAAATGCCCTTGTGCTACCGAAGTTTCTAGTAGCTGCAAATTGGAATGCAATTTGGACTTATTTTTATATTTTTTCGTGTATTATAATTATGTAGTTTTAAAAATCTTATGCTTTATTACTACCATTAAATTTGGTATATTTTTTCTATTAAAAACAAATATTATGCATAATATGATATTTGTGCGCCATGAGTTATAATAAATTATTTTCTGACTTTTGAACAATTTTTTACCAATGCAAGTTTATATATACCAATCCCGAGTTCATGCAATTACATATACAAATTAAATATAAAATTATTGTACACCTCCTTTATGTGATATAGATAAATCATGATATAAAAATTAATTTTTATGTCAATTTGAAGTAAGCAGTGACTATCTTATATGTATTGTCATGCTAACTTTTAAATGCAAAAAAAATTAATATCACTAAATAACTTATATTTTTTAAAAATAAAAATATTGACATAAGACAAAGTAAAAAGTATATTTGTTATTTTGAAATACAACATATATTATAATAATTTTACATTATCATTCATGTTGAACCATCGAACCGAGAAGAATTAGATTCAGGGGCTAAATAGTAAATTTGATGAAAAATAAACGGAGCGATTAACCCGTGATGCCGTTAGAGGCAGACCCAGTCACCCAGGCAGAGACGACGTTTGGTGGAACAAGCTATCAAGTATCAACTACCGTCTACCTTTTCTCCCTCCAAACCCATGGCTCCAGCCCATTGGCGCCTCCTTATTTAATTCAGGCGTTCCTCTTTTTGGAATCTCTCCTGTTTTGACCTTGCGAATTTTCTTATTTGCATCATTCTAATTGTGCCACTCCCTGATTCTTATACACAGGGTGTGTTTGGATCAGCCGGAAATAGGATATAAGAATAAGGAATTTCGATTTGCGTGCTTATTTTTATTTCTTATTCTTATATCATAGTTTTGTGAGTATAGGAATAAGGGCCCAAATTCCTTATTCTTGTGTTGTTTGGATTGCACAAGAATAAGAATAAACACGCAAACCGAAATTTCTTATTCTTATACCTTATTCCCATCTCATCCAAACACACCCTGTTGTATATATTCTTTATTTTCTAAAACACATTTGCTGAATCTTTCTATAAAGACCGTAAACATAATTTTAGAAAGAAATTTCCGATTTCTAATTTATTCATAAAATTTGATAAAATTATTATGCCGCCATAAATTTGTATGATTAATGCTCAGAATACAGCCCACTAAACTAATGACCAAATTTCAACTTTCATTTATTGTAAACATAAATTAGTAAGTTGCAATTATAGAAAATAAAATAATGATAATTATGCATTATTTAACCTCTATATGTTGCTTCCTTAGCAAATAAATTTTGTACTAAAAAAATATTACTAAAGATATGTGCTTCTTCCTTAGATCTATCTAAGTTTGGTAATTACATAATTGAATTCAAAAGTAACTTGATCAGGAATTACAACGAATAATATGGACTCACAAAATAATATTTCAAGATTATTATCCATAAAGTGGGTGCATTATATTGACAATACAATAATTTAATATTAGTGATAACCTACACACAATTATTAGTCTGAAAAGGTGAAATTATGTAGTATGTAGTATGTATTATTTATTTTTTCATGTTTTAGATAAGTTGTTTATCGAGTTAACTTTTATTCATTGACCACTTCTAGTCTTGTCATGATTACTACCAAACAAACAACCCTAGAAACGAAAAGCAAAAATTCCGTTTGACATGGCATTTAAAACCTTTGAAGGGTTCCCCCGCGAAAATGCATTTCCTATTAAAACATACCATAACTTCTTTATTAAATATTCCAAGCCTCTTTTACCTTCTCCTTTTTCCCAAGCTTCTCTTTGATTTCCCCAACTGTCTCTCTTCCCTTCCCTTCCCTTCCCTCTCGGTCGCTCTTCCTCCTCTCTCCACAAACAACTCGACTCTTCGTCGGAGCTCCGACGAACTCTCTACATCGCGGAGAACTGAGAGGTTCTCCTACTTCAGCTTCCGTTGTTGCAATTGTGTGGGGAAGACGCGCGTTTCGTTGGATCTCCCGTTGATTTGGCGCCGAGAGGGTAATGCTGGTTGGTTTCTGACCTCTTCTTCAGACTTCACGATACAAGGTTGCGAATTCGAAGGTTCGGTCGCATTGGAAGGCTGAGCGATCGGAGATCGGGATGAGATGGTAAGTGGCGGAGATCTCTAAGAATTGTTTATTGTTTCCTTGTTTTCTGTAGAATTTGGTTCTAATTTGTTAAAATTAGACAGTTTTTTGTTCTATATTGGAAAAAGTTCCTTTTCCTTCTCTGTTTTAATGCGCCTCTTCACGCAATTTGCACTTTACTTGTAATTTTTTTAAAAAATCGGTTTCGTATATAACTTGCATTTTCATTTTGTTTTCTTCGGTTTGCTAGATTAAAGTAGTTTTTCTGTTTTAGATATTTTCCCCCCTATATGTGTAATTATATTTTATTTTTTTTAAAGACTTTTTGCTAGAATTTTAACTATTAATGAAAATTTGTTTGTAATACGAAAATTCGCACTGTTCCATTCGCATTTCGCGTCGGCTTGATTCTTTTCCCATGCTGACTGGTATGAAAGCATTGACGCGTAAGTGCTTGTTTTTTTGTCTTAAAAACAAAACAAAGGTCGCGAAGAATTTACTGTAGATTTTTTTAAGAATTTCGATACTTCTAAATTTCGACTTACTTTTGGTCTTCTTAAGAATTTTCCACTATATTTTGTTGCGCGTCAATTTTTAATTCTACATTCTATTTATAATAGTTCAGAAAAAACTTCGGACTACTTTAGAACCACACTAGTAATTGACCAATAATTATAGAAATAATTTTCGTCAATAACATCCAAGCGATTTTCGTTTTTTTTGTGTTTCTTTTCAAAGTCGCGTTGCGGTCTTTATCGGATCCAAAGCCCACCAGGCCACCACTATGGAAATTTTCTCCTCTTACTATTTTTTTTATTTTGACTTGGTCACATTTTGCAAGGAGAAATTAACCATTGCAACCTTGCTTTTTTGAAATTTCTAAGTTGCCTCTCCTCTCTATATGGGAGTTGTGTTGGGTCCCAGTTTTTGTTTGAACGAAGTTGGGAGCAATAATTCTCATCGCCATTACCAAATTAAAGCTTAGTTCAATATCTTATTTAACTGAAACTTTTGGTAGTTTGGAAAGTATGCTTCATTCCACCAGTCACCCAAAAAATTAACATTTGTAGTTTCCACAAATTATATAGTTTGCTGTAGTAACAAGTTAGGTATATCCTAAACATAATTCTTACATAACATTGACATAACTGCAAATACGAATGCTGGTGGGAACTTTTGCAATTGAAGCCAAATCATGACTTTAGTGTGGTACTTCTGTTTTTGAAATTATGATTGTATGATCGCAGTAATAGAAATTTTGTGAACAATTTATGTGTTTCCTCTTTGCACGTTAAGAAATTGGGGACCTCTATGATACAATATAAATTTAAATATGTTTCCATCTCGCAAACAATGTTTGATCCTCTTTTTTCATCTTTTTAACTTTTTACTCTCACAAATATTCCCTGTAGGTGGAAGGAAGGACACAACTCCCACCTGAGGTCAGAAATGGCTTAGAAACCTTAAAACAAAGACTTCTTAAGAAAATGCAATTCTCTCATGGTATGGAAGTCACGACCAGGAGCAGCGGGGATGCCTTGAGGTCGGCCCCAGCTTGTGGGGCCCGGATACAGGGAAGCTGTAGCAATGCAATTTTTAATGGTGCTGGTAACAACGCCAAAGATGCTTTTTTGAAGCATAAGGTAGTGAAATTCGAGATGGAGGATTTGGATTGGCTTGAAAAGATTCCAGAATGTCCAGTTTTTCACCCCACCAAGGAGGAATTCGAAAATCCCTTGGAGTATCTTCAGAAAATCGCTCCAGTTGGTGCAACATATGGTACAGCATTTTATTTTTTTTCATACTTTTGCTTTGCTTTGCTGCATGCTAGTGTTTGCACTTACATGTGCTTATGCACAGATCCTTGGTACATCTATCCATGCTTGCAGATATTTAGATTTTGGTTTTACAAATCAATTCAAGGCATATGTAGTCTTGATTCAGAAGCATATCTAAGCTTGTACCTAAGTTATGGAAATGTAGTAAATGCCAATTGGGATGGTGCCATAAACTATTGCAGTTAATCCTTAATTTGGATGCATACCTCAAGTGCTAATTCATGTAAGTCTGAATCTGTTTTAGGTATATGCAAAATTGTGTCGCCAGTAAGTGCTTCGGTACCGGCTGGTGCAGTACTAACGAAGGAACAGGCTGGATTTAAGTTTACCACACGGGTCCATCCCCTGCGATTTGCTGAGTGGGCTATGAATGACACAGTTACATTCTTCATGAGTGGAAGGTTTGTCTTTCTTATCTTTCTCTTAACAGAAACTGTACCATACTTATTGTATTGCTCTGTGGTTCCGGGCAATATTTTATTGAGCAAGCATCCCCCCCCCCCCCCCCAATTGCGGGATGCAGGGTGGGATTTTCAGTTGTTATGTTTAGTCACAACACTTCAGTTATATACTAGAACATTTGAGAGTTTGTTCATTCAGATTCTGGGCGATCCTCGTTGTCCTTATAATACCCCCTTTGATAGTCTCCAGCATACAGGTTTACCATGGGAGACCTTTTGACTTTGTTTTATCTTAGGAAAAGGATGTTAAGATTGAAGAAAAATGGTGCAAGAGGTTATCATGCTATCTATGTAATGGTAACAACTTTGATGTAAATGCATGTGTTTGTCCAGGAAGTATACTTTTCGGGAGTTTGAGAAGATAGCGAACAAGGAATATTCAAGAAGGTACTCCAGCACATGCAATCTCCCAGCCAATTTCTTGGAAGAGGAGTTCTGGCGGGAAATTGCATTCGGGAAAATTGATTCTGTCGAGTATGCATGTGATGTTGATGGCAGTGCATTCTCCTCTTCCCCTCAAGACCCCCTTGGCCAAAGTAACTGGAATTTGAAGGTACGTCTTCTCAATATGCCTCCCCATGCATGCTATCCATACGAAAGAACACATTTTCAGTCTAATTCTCCCACAAACTTATTTTAAGAAGATTTGGAATTACTACTTTTCTGGCCTCTTTCTTTAAAGCTTGTTGTATCGACCTCCTATCTTTCGTTAGTTCTTCTAAATAATGGTACCATCTTGGTTTATACCCTGGAAATAGTAGTCGGAGTTTGTTTTAGGTTCAAATATTTTTATGACTGATAATTGCATTATAAGTTGCCCAAAATGGTGCCTCATTTTATTGGCACCAGGGAATGCTTGATTTTAGTTCTGATGCGCATTGCATCTGGAATGCAGAAATTTTCAAGGCTTCCAAAGTCTACACTGAGACTTCTCCGAACAGCTATTCCTGTAAGTTAGCATTTATTTTTCTTTTCATCCTATGTGTTTGCCACTCTATCTTTTGCATTGAATTATTTTCTGTTGCTGTTGCAGGGAGTGACTGATCCAATGCTTTATATAGGAATGCTCTTTAGTATGTTTGCGTGGCACGTTGAAGATCACTATCTGTACAGGTAACTTGTAAAAACATCTCTGTTGTTCCTTATATCAGTCCATACCTTATTCTGTTTGGTAGTGTAGTAGTTCCAACCAAAAATCAAGCAATGCATGCCCGCTCTCATTTTGAACTAATTTATTTTGCTTTTTTTTTTTTTGACATATGAACACCAAACAGCATAAACTACCAGCATTGTGGAGCTGCTAAAACCTGGTATGGTGTGCCAGGTCAAGCTGCATCAGGATTTGAGAGAGTGGTACGGCAATATGTGTACAACCAGGAGATTTTAACTGGCCAAGGAAACGAAGATGCAGCCTTTGACATTCTTCTTGGAAAGACGACTATGTTTCCTCCAAAAGTTCTCTTAGATCACGGGGTGCCAGTTTACAAGGCAGTACAGAGGCCTGGAGAGTTCGTCATCACTTTCCCTCGTGCATACCATGCAGGATTTAGCAATGGTATCATATTCTTCCTTTTTTGTTGGGATATGACATTGGGTTATGCAATGAAGGTGTATTATGTGTTTTATATTACTGGTCCAGTCCACCTTGTACCCATACCATATGATTCCGGTCATGATTGTTATTGGTACAGCAATAATAGTAGTTCCAATTTGGCAAGTAATAAATAATCTAAAAATATTTGAGATTAAATAACAACTATTATCTCTGATATGCATTTGCTTAGGTTTCAATTGTGGCGAAGCAGTGAACTTCGCAATGGGAGACTGGTTTCCTATGGGTGAGGTTGCTAGCAACCGTTATGCACTCTTGAACCGAATTCCTCTACTTCCTCATGAGGAATTACTTTGCCGAGAGGCATCGCTTCTGTCTAAGAGGACTGCAGGACTTCACACATCAGAGGAGCTTCTCTCTCAACGGTGTGTGAAGACCAGCTTTGTGGAGTTAATGAGGTCACTGAAAAATGCTCGGTCGCTTCTTAATACGATGGGTGTGCAAGCTTGCCACAACTCAGATGTAAATCTGGTGGTGCTATGCGGTCTCTGCCGGCGTGACTGCTATGTGGCTCATGTTAGGTGTGACTGCAACTTGGAGCCCATATGTCTGCGCCATGGTATGTATTCAATTTAATAAGGAAAAAGAATATATCATGATGATGATGATGAAAAATTGCAACTTCAATTAAAAGAAAAATAATATGTTGAAAATGATATTATAGATGATGTTGCATTTTTTATATGTCAGTTCTTTTTGTTGCCTTGGAACCCTTAAGACTCATCTTCACACCTTTCGGGGCACAGATTGAAGTAAATATAAGTTTATGCAACAATTGGCACAAAATTTGATTTTTAACAACCAAATTCTCCTTGGCTTCAGAATAACTTTAACAATAGGCAAGCTTATTTTGTTTTGTACGAATGCTGGATGAGTTGCTTATTATTGTTGTTCTTTTTCTGTTGCAATTTAGAGGATAATTTGAAGAGATGTACCTGTGGGCATAATCGGTACCTTTACTTAAGAGAAGATGTATCAGAACTTGATGCAATATATCGAGAGTTTGAAAGGGAAGATTGGGAAATGGTCCACATACAGGAAGTAAAATGTACCGAAAACCCGTGTGCCCAGAATGAAGTGGTGATTGATGGTCATACGCCACATGTTGAGAACAAAACCAAGGGTATTAAAAGAGAGGAGAGCATTGAAAATAACACGCACAAACTGTCTTCCACTAGATCAGATACACAGGATTTTAGGCCAGGGCAAAACTCTCTCCCATATAATGTAAGTGGTTTCAATATGTTTTTGTCAGTAGGAATGTAAAATATTGCATTTTAGTCCTAGAAAACTTTTATTCCTCTCCTCGCAGAGGGAAAAAGGATTAAGAAATTGACTTTTGCTTGTTGTCTACATCTTCCTTTCCAGGGTAATTCTGCTGAGAATGATGCAACAAAGAGGTTTGCAGTCAGGAAATGCATGTATGATAATGTCAAATGTGAACCTCTGCCAGTAACTTCTCCAGTTAATATTAAGTCTGCCGATGGTGGATCAAATGACAACATTTTGAGTGTAGGAGATAGTGATGACTCTGATTCAGAGGTATTTAGGGTTAGACGAAGGTCTACTGTTCACGCAAAACAGATTTCTGATGATGCCAGATCGTGTCTTCCTGAACAGCAGGTCAAATCTCCCTCCCATTTTATATGACTGGCAGATTATTATGCTAAATCAATCTCAAACTGCACAGTTTTCCTTCAAAAATAAACTAGACGGGCAGTAGCAGTCTGGTCATTGTATATTTGTTTTTCCTTTTCAAATAAAAGCATTAGCAGATATCTGCAAATGAATAAGGCTTACCAAGTTCTGCATTCTATTCCCTTCTCCTGGGGCTTGAACCTATGACCTCTTGCAGGTCATTCTAGACCTAAACGCTAAAGCTACTAAGGCTATTTGTAGGCTCACATTTTTTTTGTATGTTTTTATGAGCATATGAGAAGATTTTACTGTTGTTGATATTGATTTGCTTTGATTTTTTCGGTTCTCCATCCACATTTGTTCTGGATGTCTAAATTTGTTTATATTGGCTCAGGTTTTCAAACGCTTGAAGAAGACGAATTGTGAATCACGGCCCATCAATGCAAAACCAGAGGAGTCCGATTGGAAATACAGTTCAAGCAACAATGGAATATCTAGCTCTATTATTCCAGAAATGCCTTTGAAGAAACGGCTCACAGCATATTATTCTGATGAGACTGAAAGGAGAGATGGAATTTACCATCTTGAGTCTAAGCCCTGTGACATAACCAATAACACCAGAGCTAATAATAGTACAACTGATCCAAGACCCATTCGCGTGAAAATCAGAGGCCCTCGATTGTCAAATGGGACAAACAGCTAACCAAATATAAAAGAATTCTTTATAGGTAACTTCTTCTAACTACAGAAGATGAAGGAACATTAATATGGTTAGAGGTTCTAGGTAATTGGGGTTTAATATAACTGATTCTTTGTGCTGAGTGCAAAAATTTAGGCGCTCGCACCCTCCACTTGTAATTCTTTTTAGGTTCCCGGCACTGTCCCAATTGGGACAGTGGACTGGTAGAACTAGGTATCCTTTTTAGTTGTACATTTGCTATTTGTAGCTATTTCTTACTTGTCAATTAATTTCCTTTTGTCATTGTCTCTGTTGTCATCTTCTGCAACTAATATTCTTGTTAAATGAAATGTTAATTTCTTTGCAGTTTTGGGTTGCTTTATAAACGAACAAAGAATAAGCGGGTATTAACTACTCTTTCTATATGTTGATCTATGTACCTTCTAATTATTATCGCGCAAGTATTCGTGTCGATGAAGAATTGAGCATGTGAAACGCACTGTCGTAATAACATCATTCTAATAGGTATACCTTTAATTTACTAACTTCGAGATATTTTCCTTTGTGATATTACAAAGTATGTACTGAGAGCGAAAGCGAAAAAGGGCCTTATTTAAAATTCAGTAAAAACATTAAAAGGGCTTTAACTGTGGATAGAAAATTTAAAAGGGTTGTTTTGTAAATAAAACAGGTTCATAAAATCTTCAGAAAAAAATGGACATAAAAGTTTTGCTAGAAACGGTGATGATCTTATACCATTTTATCCTTTTTATTATTTCGCTCTCTCGTCACTCCCAAGCATTTGCTCAAATGGCTTCTTCTCTACTATATTGCCCCACCTTGCCACCTCAAAATCCTAGCAAACCGCTCTCTCTCTCCACCCGTTCCTTCTCTCGCTTCAGTGTCTCTCTCACAACCAGGTCTAGCAAGCTACCTTCTTTCCTCCATTGGAGAAGCACTGGCGGAATATTCCCACGTACTCGATCCGTTTCAAGCGGGCATCTCTCTTCAGCTCCAGCTGATTCCAAGAATTACGAGGTCTTATACAAAATATCATAAAAATTTTAGACAATTTGACCCTACACAATTTTACACTTTTTGGTATAAATGTGTGGTATGCATGCAATTTTCACGCCAAATTTACATCAGTTATATACTTATATTAATTGTCTTTAAAGATTACTAATTTGACCCATAAGGATTGATTTTGTGTGTTCTTACGTTCTATAACTGTATACAGTTCTCTGACTCTGGTGGAGAAGTTGAACTGAGAATAGATATTAAATCATTAAATGTTGAAAGTTCCAGTGATGTATTCGTCGATGCCGATGACACTGCTCTGTTAATCAGGGCTAAATCTGCAGGCATTCTCAAAACCCTAATTGATGTCAAACAGCTGTTTGAACGGGTCAAATCTTCTGAAACAATATGGTATGTGTTTTTTTATCGAACCTGGTTTGTACCAGTACTGGTATGGTACAAGCTCTATTTCTTTTTTGTTGGTTTTTAGGACCCAATTGAATGCAAGGTTGCACTCTGTCATGGACCATTGAGGTAAGGAAATTATTAGGTTCTGTATGGGGCAATTATGCCTTTCCCTTGTCTGATATTTTTTCCCCTTCCTGATTATTTTAGGTACATTGATGAGGAGCAATTGGTAGTAAATCTAAAGAAATTTAACCCCGATTTGAAATGGCCAGATATAATGGAATCATGGGAATCCCTTACATCTGGCATCTCTCAATTATTGAAAGGAACCTCCATTTATGTCATAGGGGATTCTACTGAGATAAATGAGGCTGTTGCTAAAGAAATAGCAACTGGTATTGGGTATGTATACAAGGTTTGTGTTGCATTAAAGAAAAAGATACTCTAAAATTTAGAATAATTTCATGTATTCCCTGCAAGACAAGAAAAATTCTCTTGCATCTCCAACCCAATGATCTGACGAATCATGAGTCTACCTGTCCAGCATAAGTTCAGAACTAATTTATATTATGCTTTTTTAATATAAATGAGGTGGGGGGGGGGACTCAAATTCCTACACTTTACTGACCAAAATTCTAAAACTCAGACCCAAAAAAAATGGAAGCATTATATGTGATTTATATAGCTTGCTTGTAAAATAATTTTTGTAGTCGTAGATGAATCAAATGTTTGGTCTGTTCTAAGGTGTTCATGTGATACGCCACATGTTTTTAGGGGTGTATCTTGTAAATTTTTATTGTATTTCAGATGTAAATAATCTCCTGCAGGACAAAGTCGATAGTCTGATATTGTTACAGGATAAGATTGAAATGCTGTTATGAAACAAAAAAGAAAAAAGAAAAATAAAAAGGTTCTTATAGAAGGCGAAATTCATTCTTTCTCTCTTGCCTGCAGATATATGCCTCTTTCAACAAGCGAACTACTGGAACAGTATGCCCAGCAATCCATTGATTCATGTATGCTTATTTTTGAACTTTTGATACTAGCAGAAACATTTATTCCTGTATTGGACCCCTTGGTATAAAATAAAATAAATCAGTGAAGTAATAAGGGACAAATTCACGTGTGCTCCCTGTAAAAGGTCAAATTGCAGTTATGCCACTGCATAACAACGCATATCATGCTTTTCCCTATCTGATATTACATGAAAAGAACGTAACATATCCTCTCCTACAACTTCCCTATTTACTTCTAAACTACCTAGCTTTGTCACCATTTGTTTCTATGTAATTTTTTTTTTTTGGAAATAAGTGGGGAGCGTCCACCACTCTTCCAAAGGAAGAGCATCCAAGAAGTAAACTAACAGCAAAATTATTACACACTGTTTCTATGTAATGAGATGAATAGATAGGTTTTTGGGTATTTGAAAAGAAATTAGGTAGGTAGGGTATATGAGTTTGTCATTGTACTAAGGTTTTTGTGATATAGTCTAATTGATGGAGATGCATGGTTTGATGCTTTTTGAGATAAGAGGAAATGATTCGACAAAAAACAATGATAATCTCACTTGCAGGGGTGGCTTCTGAAGGCACCGATTCTGTAGCTGAGGCTGAGGGTGTTGTTTTAGAAAATCTTAGCAGGTTTGCATAATATTTCCAGTTTCTCTCTAGGATCACATCAATTGAATCCTTTGTTTTAGTGCCAACATTGTGGCATGTTTAAGAACTATTGTACCTGACTGACAAATTTAAGCAATAATGATCGTGTTCCAGCAATAAAAAAAAAATTCTGCTTTACCTGAACTGTAAGTAATAATGTAGGATCCCAGTTGAGGCGTTATTAATTCAAAGGAAATTATTATACCAGTTAAGGCATAGAAATTTGATTTCTTTTCCTAATTTACTGGGGATTAAGTTGATGCAGTAGTTTTATTTATCATTTACCTAATAACAGTCAGGCAAGAGCTGTAGTTGCAACACTTGGGGGTAAACATGGAGCTGCCAGTAGATTTGACAGGTGGCGACATATTCATGCTGGGTTCTCTGTATGGGTTTCCAAATCTGAAGCTCTAGGCAAGAATCATTTGATCTATTTACTTAGCCACTTGTTTGTTTTGCATGGAAATATAGATGGATTAGTAATTAGAGAGACAAAAATGTTATAGATGAAGCATCAGCAAAGGAGGAGGCTAGAAAACACGTGCAAGAGGGGAATGTTGCTTACACAAATGCTGACGTCGTTGTGAAAATTGGTGGTTGGGACAAAGACTACACGCGTGATGTAGCACAAGGCTGCCTCAGCGCTCTAAAACAGTTGACCTTGTCAGATAAAAAGCTTACAGGTACCCTGTTTTATTCTCTCGTATAACCAATTATAACTAGATGAATAAAATAATATATATGTATATATTTTTAAAAACTGCTCCTTCGGAAGGAATCAATCCGGGAACCTTTACTTTCCTCTTTCGGTTGGGTCTTCTCCTAGCATACCATCTAGTTCCATAATTCTCTGTTGACATAACAAACTTATTACTTGCATATTAAATTATCAGCATAGATACACAATTCATTTATATTTCCTTTCTTGCGCTTAATTGTAGGAATACTTAAATACTCTGGGAAAACCTACTTTCTCTCTCCTTACTAGGATAAGTTGTTCCTACACGTATAACAAGAAAACTCATAAAAAGAGTATATATGCCCTTGGTTTACGGTAATATATATATATAGAGGATGGCTAATGTGCCATAGATGGCACAGAGGGTCCCGTGCCATAGAGTCGTTTTTCGAGATCCAAAATTTAAATGCTCAATTCGAACCGTTCAAGTTGTTCACCATATTAAAATACCCTTGGAGACCAAATTTTACATTTTTTTGAATTTTTCTGCTATTTATTATGATATTTATAAAAAACATTATAATTGGAGTATTTCAGACCCTCCAATTTGAACATATCAAAATAAATAGCAAAAAAATTCCAAAAAATGTAAAATTTAGTCTCCAATGGTATTTCAATATGTAGATCAATTTGAACGGTTTGGATTGACTGATTGAATTTCGGATCTTCAAAAAATGACTAAAAAAAGGCATCTATGGCATTGCCATCTATGGCACTTTATCCCACCTCTATATATATATATATATATATATATAGAGTTTTGCTATGGTGAGATGCATCACAAAAAACGTTCCGTGAGATGCGATCCAAACTCATGAATCTGATTCAAAATGATTGATCCAAACCGTTCAATATGATCTCGCTATTGAAATCTTCTTGCAGACCAAATTTTATATTTTTTTCAGAATGTTTAAGTATTTTTTTTCGTATTTTTAAAAATGACAGTTTTTGAACGGTTCAGAATTAATTAGATTAACAATTTTATAAAATTTCAAAAAAATATTTAAAAAATTTGAAAAAATGTAAAATTTAGTTTGCATGGAGATTTCAATAGAGAGGTCATATTAGACGGTTTAGACCAATCATTTTAAACCAGATTTGTGTTTTGATTGCATCTCACGAAAAGTTTTTTGTGATGCATCTCACCATAGCTAAACTCTATACACACACACGCGCACACACAAATAAATGGAAATAAGATCTCTTGTGCATAGTCTTGTAAACATGGCAATATATTACCGATGCCTTTATTCTTAGTTTCCCCAAATAAACAAAGATTCACAGTAACTAGTCTAGCCTCATTTTTGTATCGAGCCTGGACAAAAGATATTATCCAAAACATGAGTTGTTTGGTGTTATAGTCCTAGAATGAATTTTTTTCTTGAACAATAGGTAAAATTTTTTTGATAAGCTATTTTTTTTGACAGGTAAGAAGAGCCTCTACATTAGGTTAGGTTGTCGTGGAGACTGGCCCGACATTAAGCCTCCTGGGTGGGACCCATCCAGTGGTGTCGATCCACCAATGGATTCGTAGGAGTCTAGGAGAAAAGGATTACCTCTTCTCGGATTTGAAGGGAGAGACTTTAGAAGTACCTGATCAAGCTGAGCCTCTCTCTCTTTTCCTGGATATGCATATGTTTGGAGAGTATAATTCTTTTGTACGGTACTTCTTTTGATGTTAGGATTGCATACTCGCAAGCACCTATATAAAAGACCGAGCAAAATTTTGTGCGTTAATGTGTTTTAGTTTACACTTCGAAATGTAATTATTCTCGTTATAATTGAGTTCAAGAGCCCAAGTACTTAGACAGTTTGACTATTCTTTTTCTGCTGTATACTATTCTTTCTTTCTTTTCTAGTTGTGCCTTTCTTGGAATACTCCTGTTCCGCTTGTGTGGGGTTGAATTCCACGGAGCATAATCGCACAGCGAAAAAGACATGCTTAGACTTTACACACCATGGCAGAGAATTGTCAAAAAAACCCCAGTAGAAGACTTCTATCAATTTTAAGTCTTTATCATTGACTGAATGCCTCTTGCTTCTAAAACATTTGTAAAACGGTGCATCCTTTTTTTCATTTTAACAAAAACTTTTAACCAAATGAAATCTTCATTAACACCATAAGCTGCAGTCAAATCATTGTAGCGTACTTGCACGTCATCCGAACATCTTGCTGTCCAAGCTTCTAGAACAAAGGGTCAGAAATAATAAATAATAGCCCAAACAATTTCGTGTCGTGCGATTATTTTAAGTTTTTATGACCAAAATACTATTCTTGTTATTGATTTTTCAAGGATGCAGACAAATGAATAATACTCTGACTTGGAAATACTGACGACAAATGATTATCCATGACACGTTCAATATACAAAACAAGCAGTCATAAAAGTACACAATAAAAGGTCCTAAACAAAACAAAAGCCTTACAATGACAGAGTTTAATGTTTTCAGAGTCGACAACCTTACAATGACAGAGAAACAGCTACTATTAGAACCAAACAAAAGCCTCACTCAGCCTCCATATCCACCGACACGAACCATAATTCTTCTTTAACGCCAATTCAAGGCTTCACTGACATCCGGGCCCACAATCCCCGAGTCTCTTGCCCCTCAACTCTTGGCAACTGCTCAGGACATCATTTATAAGCTTTATTTAAGCTGATACATGGACTAATATATAATAATTGTTACATATAATACAGAAAGAACATACTTTATGCTGAAGCCTCATAATGGTTGATATGAGTAGCTTGTCGCCAACTATGTCCCTCAGGTTTTTGATCAAGTCATTCCTGCTAATCTTTTTGTTCTGTCAATAGACAAGACATTGTATACAAAATGTTAAGCACTGTTTAGAAGCCATTTATTAGAAGGGTCCCTATCATACCCTGGCAAATAGTAGCCAACACATGCTTCTGGCGCTACCTGGTAAAGTAGGATCCAGATATGACAAGCCAGAATGAGATCCTTACCGACAAGAGATTGTATTCTAATTTTAGCCCACATATTAATTGATTTCACAGCAGTCAAGATAGGTGCATGTTTGCCAAAATTCAGCCTTCTCTCTGGAACCAAGAGGTCAAAAAACTCCTGTGAAACACCACAGGTAAGTGACCCCTTTGGGTTGTAGGACCACTGACACAGAGAACTCCGCTAAGAACGAACGGAATGGGTTGTGATCCACTTACTTGAACTGGCTCATTGCTCTCGTATGAGAACTGCTACTCGAGAATAAAGAGCCCAAAACGCAGGACTATTGAACTTCTCAGGTACCATGGAGTAAAGTGCCCAAACCAGATGTGTTACAAATTAGGCAATTCATTGGTGTTTGCAATTATGAACACAAATTGACAACCACATGTTTCAGATGAGAGGGAGAGAACATATGTAATATAGGTGGGATTCAGGCTTGTCTCAGCCTATGTTAAACATTATAAACTAGAAGCAAGCTATTACCGAATATAGGCTCAGGCAATCATAAGGCTCAACCCTTTTTTCGAAAAAATCACAAGGCTCAACAAATATAGGATCTAACTGTAAACCATAAGATAAACAAGGTATATTCTTTTTTTTATTAGTATAACAAGATATTATTTTGACATCAATGATCAATTCTCTCCTGATATTTTCACTTGGCCCAAGGTCAGGGCCATGTATGAAGTCAAGTTACACCTCTACACACATCCCAATCCCACAACAAAGGTCTACTGTAACAGACATAGAACAGGCATTTTATTGCGGGCTGCATAACAAAAAGGGAACTGAGTGACGTACCTTGAAATCCTCATAGTGAGTGTTGACCAAATCCATGTGCTCGGGGGAGACTTTGGTAGAAATCGATGCAAAAAGCATAGAGAAAGGCATCCAAGGTGAAGTTGGGGCTGCTCTTTGGGCCCCACCAAACGGAGGAGTATTCAAATGCTCTGCCATTGCCGAAGATTTCTCCTGTTTCATGTTTTAAATTAGACACAACATAAAAAGACAGGACGAGATACAAGTTCTCCTTGCAAGATTTGCCTGTTCCAGCTCATGTTTGATGCTCTACTAAAATCTTTGGGAAAAAAAAATACTTGCACAACATAATTGAAAGGAGTACACAAAGAATATCAATATAATCTACACACCTGGAGCACACTAACAGGAACACTAGAACTTGTGATCACGGATATGTTAGATTCGCTGTCTCTCACAACCAAACTTTCTGCACACAGATACCAAACCAAAAAAAATTCTAAGCACCAACACAACTAGGAATACACAACAAAGTAAAAGGAATTTGCATGCAACGTCTGAAAATAAACTTAAAAATATAACATACCATATAAGTTAATTTAAAATTAGATATTAGAAAAGCTAATTTCGCAAATATGCATTACGAAGTTCAGCATCCCACAGTCATTTTATCAAAAATAGAAAAAAAGACAATTAACATGAATTTGCCCTTTTGAAAATAACATATTCTATATTTAACAGAATTCAATAACTTAAAATAGGATATTCTCCATGCCATTCCGAAGATAAACAATAATAAAAGAAAGTACTCCAAAATTAGAGAATAAGTTTTGCAAAATAAAACCTTTGGCTCGGGACGGCATTCTGATTGCGACTACAAACTCAGGAAACACGCGCGTATTTACATGCATATCCCAAATCACATAGTGTTTTGGATTAGCGACATCATCTACTCCACTATCAAAATTTGAATTGCCAGGGGAATTTTGCTTTGATCCATTTTGGATCACCTCCACATTACCCATAATAACACGGCACAGCACCATGCGGATAATACCATTTTCATCGGCATCAGAGTAACTCGCACTACAAAACAGTTAATTAGTTACAGGACTTGTATTTTTAATTTTATCTATTGGAATTTCAATAATATAAAGTAAATAAATACACGAATATTATCAAGAGATGAGAGATTTCAGCAATTCTTCAGAGGCCCAGCGAGGACCCTGCCCTCTGTCAGAGATGAAACAGTTGCAGAACCAATTGTACCGTGGTTCTGTCAACAAGGCAAATAACTGGTCAGGCCAGTATCGTCTGTCGTAATAATAAAAGTGAACCCCTCAAGAGAAGGGGGAAAAAAACCAGATGATCATGATTGTTTAACCAGTAGACCTAATAAATCTCACCATATCCAGCTCAAAAGCCTCAAACAGGTCCTATGACCAATAATGAATTCCTTATGAAGACCAAATTTCTATTAACACATACATAGATTTATACTCAAATAACACATTAATCTATAAAAAAAAGAGACTAAATCAGACCATGACAGCTCACAGAAAATGATGATAATGTTTGGTATCAGTGAAAGAAAAGCTGGTCTGGCAGTTGCCTGATATCAATAGCACACCTAAAACCAACAAATAGAAACTTCAACAATAAACTCGATGAAAAGTCATACCAGATGTTGGAACAATTGGCCGGTGCAAGATGTGTACCCATACCAAATGGAGGAGATTTGAGAGGTTTCCCAAGCTGCAAAATGCCATGTGTAACCATCTGGTCCAGATCATCCTTTGAACACGCAACCCAGGCATACCTCACATTAGCATTTCCTCGAATAGTCCTCATTATCTCGACCTCCTTCTGGAATAGGCTGAAACGAGCGCGACCAGTATCATCAGGCAATGGGGTCCCGATAGCCAGAATATCCTTTTCGGTAATGATTGCACCTAATCCCTTTAGCAGCATGCTTTTCACCGCATATCCCACATGCTCATTCAATAAACTGCTTGATTTCTCATGTAAAGGGAAAAGAGGGCATGGGTCATTCTCTCCAACAGTCTCAACAGTGTCAGCACAGTTAATAGTTTTGGCCCTTTTGTTGTCAGCAACTAATATTCTCTCTGAGTTAGAGCTTTCATCCTCGCTCTCAGATGCATCAGGATGACCCGCATCAGTAGTGTTTACACCATTATGACCACAATGATTGTACAATTCAGGGAAAAAACATTTTCCTTCTTCATCAATCCATGCAATTGGCTTTTGTGCACCTGTTTCTTGGTCCACAGACACCATGTGGACAAAATCCAGAAGCAATATTTGATCTCCATACTCAGCCTCAGTAATCGCTTTCTTGCCCTTGAAGTCAGATTGAACCAATTTTACGATCTCATCAGGGAAATCTACCCAACTGCCATCTTGGTGAACAAGCACACGACTTGGCAAGCCACTTGACATGAAGTTGTGGTAACTGTTTTTAATAAGACGGCCCAAGCGGGAATTAAGGTTTTGTTCAGATGGAATACGTTTTCGTTTAAGGCTGTCGCAGATGTCACGATTTTTAAGGCACTGTTTATTACCCAATGCCTTTTCGGTGACGGACTCCATTTTCAGAAAATATAAGAAAGAGAGAAAAGAGAAAGGTAGAACAGAAGAAACTAGCCTCCACTAGACTAATTTAACTAGAAAAAGTAATGCCACCTACAGTACTAGGCCATGAGGTGTAAGCAACTGAGCTCGGGCTTGAAGAGAGATACAGTACAATAACCCTGAAATAATTTTATAAAAATAAAGAGTAAGTAAATGCGTCCATAGAAATATTCAATCAAGAAGTGAAGTTCTGATTAACAATAAAACAACACCTAAAAAGTTTTCTTTTGATACCCAGGTGTGCTTGATGCCAATTAAATTTAATTCCATTACAATACCAAAAATTATTCCATAACAGACTGATTTTTTTTAATGAACCGTCGCAAAAAAAAAAAGAATATGCAACTAATGGACTCCTATTTGTTGTGTTATGAGTTTTAAAATTGAGTACATCCTTCAGCACAACATTCAAATGTTAACAGAAAAGACTACCAATAGCAAAAGAACAAAAAACATAAATAAATAATCTACGTCCATAATCAGTTTGTCAAGGGTACTCAATCAGTTTTGTAGACAGCATAACAAGAGAAAAAACAGGAAAACTAATTTGCAATTAATTATATAATTGCTGTGTTACTACAACGTAAGCAACAGACCAGAAAACAACCAACGAAGCCCTTTTAACAAAAATTGAATATATCGTGGCACTAATTTTTGCCTTCTAGACCCTCAGACAAAAAAATTCCCAAATTTTACTAGCTAATTAGGTCAAACGCCGACACAATCCATGGATCAAGATCGATAACATGAAATAGCACAACAGATCAGATCAATAACACCAAATTAACACCAATCACATCCATAAAAACACAAAATTTAAAGCAACCCGATTAGAAAATATCCCACAAAAAAAAAGTTCAGATTTGGGGGAAAATTATAAGAAAGCTACCTAGCGCAGTTGCTGATCCGACGATTCATCTCTGCAAAGTAGGTCCCACCTCTTACTCTCGTGCTATCTCTCTGTAGGAACGACCAACTTTATCGCTCTAAGGTCGCCGCTTGAGGTTTTGAGCAAACCCTTGGTTTTGTTTTGGGAGAAAATCGAGAAATTGAGAGAAGAGAGGCGAGCGAGGAGAGAGTAAGGCGGTTCAAATTTGGGAGTACAAATAGCAAATACACTCGGTTTTCACACCCATAGACTTCTTGCCTGCTCCCGGTTCATTTCATAAGCGTAGGACAAAATTTAATATTGTCAGTCGGCACTCGGCAGCGCATTGGGAAGTGGGTATATACAGCCTTTCGGTCTACCATGATTACGAACCGGGTGTTTTCAATTTTGGTCCTTCATTCCCCATCAGGATTCTTGTTTTCTTGCTCCTAAAGCAAACACGCCGTGATGGCGACAGAAGTCCGATCGGACGGGTCAGCGAAACCTTTAACAACGTAAAGCGTCGGGAAATAAATCTTGACCGTTCAATTAATCAAGATTCTTTTGGTTAGGAGCGTACAGCGCGTGGAGTGCGTGATTAGAAAGATATATTCAATAATTGCTACACGCAATGTACCCATTCATGTCTCCATTTCTCGCCGAATGGTGGGGTCAGCTTGTCTGGTAAGTAGGACCCACTTATTAGCGACTGTAGCAGTTGATTGGTTTTCCCATTGACCGCTGACTCCGTTCCCGAAAGGATAGGATTTTATGGGTGTGGTGGGATGGATGTTTCCTTTTTTCCTTTTTTCTTTTAATATATTTTGGGAATTGGGATCGATGATTTAATTACAGAAACAGGTTTGCCTGTGAATCGCTCGGTTGTAATAAGGAAATTAGATTTTGAAAATACAGCTACTTAAAATTATTTTTTATATATTATTATTTCACAACTAATGATACTCTTTATGCCATATGACAATATCTCTCTAATAAATAGTGCATCTTTCCCCATTAAACACTGAAGGAAAAATTGCATTTTGTAAGAGAAAAATATAAATTGTTTTATATAGAGAGATATTAGGATTTTTTTTTTTTAAGAAAGAGGGAGGTTTTTGTCATCTAATTTTTTTTTTAAATTAAAGATACATGCGGAGCTTGAACCCTTGATTTCTCGAAAGCCAGTTTAGTGTTCTTACCACTGACTCATCGAGCCACCAGGCCACATGCATGCAGAGAGATATTGCAATTAAAATCAAGATCTAAAATATAATCGCCAAGGGTATGTTTTGAATGCATGAGAATAGCTCTAGCGGATATATTATTTTAAATAGTACATACTGGTGGAATTAAATTTGGAAAAAAATAATATTATTTTCGGAATTGTAAATGTTTTTAGACTAATATTTTGGAATAAAGGTGATCGAATTTGAACTAAGAATCGATTCTATATGGAAAACAACATTATGAAGCAAAAAGTAGTGAGAATAACTGAGAACATAACTTTTGACATCGATCTTATTTAGGTGCTCTTCAATCAGTGGCGAAGTTAGGATTTCGTGTCAGTAGGGTTCGTAATTTTTTTTATTGAAAATATATAATTCAAAAATCAAGACAATAAAAAAAATACAACAATTTCCTATGAATTTTTATTTTTCTCATAATTTTACATAATAGGTTCGTTAGAAATCTTGTTGAACACTTTTTTTTTTCTATATTATAGATATATAAAGATATGAGGCATACAGAGGAATGGCCACTATTCAAACCACAATATTTCTTATATTTTGTGGCACTCAAATTTTTTTTTGAAAAGAATAGTATTTATGATTTTTACTGGCAGTTTTATATAATATGATTAATATTCGAATTGTATTTTTTATCTTCTGTGGTAGCTTTTGTTTATTATGTTCTAAAGTTCACAAAAATATTATATAGACGAATCATACAATGCACGAGATTCACGCTAGTATATATATGCTACAAATAATTATTTATCCAAATATTTCATTCTGTTCTAAATTTTGTCTTAATAAAATTAATAGGATGAAGGAAGAAGACGATTAGTCAGGAACAAATGCTACATGGGTCCCTATACGATTTTTTAGACGTCGTTATATAATTCAAATCAAACACGACATATCTAGCTGGGTCCTTCAAATTTTTGAGTTGGGTCCTAACTTTTTGTGACTTTTTTTAAAATTACAAACAAATATAATATTAAGAAAATATTTTTTTTTAGGTCGCTATACTTTTTGAAATATTGCTGTTAGTTCGAATAATCCAAAAAACATTACGTAGATGCTTATTGTTTAATTGCGTAATATCTTTATTGGAAAATTAGTTGGACAATTTTTTTTTCATGATTTTATACTAGTTTGGAAAGTTAGATAACAAATAAAAGCAAAAGATGTATGAACTTGAAATGATCACCCAACGTATTGGACGAAATTTATTACAGCGAATCCCATGAGAATAAACAAGCACTTAAAAAGTTCTGTTCTTATATATGGTTCGGTTGGTAATTCAAAGCCATATTATTGACCTTCCTCATGTGTTGACCAGTAGCAGCGAGGGAGACTTTATTAGGAAATTCTTATATATATGTGGATGTGATATTTTACGGAAACCGTGCTTGACTTGAGGAGGAAACTTCCATCCAGTCGCGCAATAATCTTACTCGTTCAATTATGATCGGACGACTTGTAAGGTGTACTGGAGGTTTGGAATGGTACTGTATCTTACGAAGACCGGCGTTGATCGTGTAACTTCACTGATGTATTAAATAAATTGTGGTTTATCAAGGAGTGCTTAAAACGGCGGCTTTGTTTGATCTAGTTCCCGTGTAACATGTTGTGGTGGGGTTGCGAGGTTCCTATAGCTAGGTCAAATATAATAATGAATTCCCTTTGAAATTAACACATTTTATTTAAGAAAAATGCCAAGGGATGACATACTAAAGACTGAATTGGAATCACAAGAGGTCACATTGAAAACAATTTGTTTGGGACTGACTGACTGGTGTGGTGTATATTAAATAAAATTAGCTGACATCTTATTTGAAAACTGAGGCTTAGCAGCATCTTATTTAATTTGCTAATTTTTTTTTTTCACAAACAAACTTTACAGCCCCCGATTCAAAAATGATGATGGTTGTCATCGTTAAATACAAAGTGAACATATTAAATAAACAATATAAACATTTAGACGATTAAAGTGAACACTTACAAACAAATAAGACTGTGCTTCAAAACATCAAATCGGAGGGAGAGAAGAGGAGATGAGAGTAACGGAACGATTGGACGAGTTTACTCTGCCCGATTGTTTACTCACTCCACGCATAAGATAAGAGTATGGAAGGGAAGAGAATACGATGGAAGAGACACGCTGAAATTTCGAAAGTTTTAGAGTAAACTTCTACACTCTGATTTGGAGGGTAACAAATTTCAATCAACCTTTACTCTCCTCTCCGTTCCTCTCCTTTAATAATAGGGTTATGGAATAGACCTAAGTGTTGTCATCTCTTGTTCAGATTTTTATATGCATATTCAATTTATTTTTATTAAATTTATTTATTTGTATGTGTTCACTTTGATCATCGATCATATATGTTCATCTTGTCTATTTTATATGATCATTTTTTATTTAGCGATAACAAAACTGACGATAATCAATTTCCCTCTTCGCTACAAATATTATTGGTCTCAAGTGACCCATCTTTTTACTTTTCAATATCACTCGACGTCATAAAAGTAAAACAACCGACACGATACCATGATAGAGAGATTACAAGATTATATGCGCGGTAAACCAACATTTAATTTATAACTTTATTTCTGTTTTGTTTCTTCTCTTCGAAAGTTCTTTATGGATTTTAGGGCACAACTGTGTGCCTTGTTTGGCTGAGGCACCCATGCTGCTCTTTCGGCTCCGCCGTGATGTCACCGTAGCATTGAAATATATATTTTTTTAAAATAGATCCTTGGCACTGGCCCACAAAGCGACGCGCCTATGTAAAAAATTACGGTTACATTTATAATTTATTTGAATAAACAACTGGATCGTTCTATTTATTTTTTCTGAAGTTTATCAATTCTGATATGTTTGTTGTTGTATAAACAATACCTCGAATGAATTTCAGAAAGATATATGTGAAATGCTTAATCATGAAAAAAATATTTTACGCACTACCTTTCCATGGCCTCGATATTCCAAAAATTTAGACAGTTTCTGTTATGAAAAAAATAAATGCTTGTATGCCAGCATTTTGAATGATAAGGGAATAAAATTGGGGAAGAGCGTTGAGCGCATGATGAAATAATTAATAACATGAATACGTGATAATGTCTTTTTTCTCTTTTGCATAGTACTATTTAGGATGAAATGATTTCCTCTGCTTTAAGGCTTCCAGAAGATAGGAGGAAGGAAAAATGACGGAATCCTAAACATGGCTTCAAATTTTTAAGTTTTGAAGAAGAATGAAGAGTTCTAAATTTGAATTCCTGTAAAGCTGTTCTCAAAGAAGAAGATAGAGAGAGAAACGAAAGGTCTTCACTAAATCTTGTATCTTGTATACAAAATTACAAATGATTGTTTCCCCTATATATAGACTACAGTAGTTAAAGCTATACTCTCCAAGGAACAGTTACTCCAAACAGGTCGGTAACTAATCATTCTGTGCAGTGGCGAAATTAGAATTTCGTGGCAGCGGTGTCCGTAATTTTTTTTTTGGTGAAAATATATGTATGATGTAACTTTTAATATAGATATAGTAAAATAATAATTTTTAAATAAAGAACTCTAAATAATGTGACTAAAAAATTCATGAGAAATCAAATATATATATAATAATAATAATAGAAAATCTAAAATAATATATTTTAATATACAAAATAATAATTTAAAAATCAAGACGATAAAAATATACAACAATTTCCTATGAATTTTCATTTTTATCATAATTTTACATAATAGGTTCATTAGAAATCTTATTGAACACTTTTTTTTTCTATATTATAGATATATAAAGACAGGAGGCATACAGAGGAATTTGGCCACTATTCAAACCACAATAGTTCTTATCTTTTGTGGCGCTTAGAATTTTTTTGACAGGAATAGTATTTACGATTTTTAGTGCCAGTTCTTATATAATATCCGAATTGTATATTTTATCTTATGTGGTAGGTTTTGTTTATAATGTTGATATCTCGTATTTATACTGATATTTTGGCCAGACTTTACATCGAAATTGTGACTAAAACTGTGATATTACCTTGTTTTTCTGTTTGTTTGGCAAGATTGGATACTGCCGTGGAATTTGACTTGTCTTGTAGAAATTTGGTGGATCACGCATAATTATTGCATAAAATGGTAGATTTAAGAGAATCAAATGGCTAAATGGAAGCAATAGCATTGTAGAGCTCATTGTAAGCTTTCCGTCGATCTTTGAATCACCTCAATCGGAGCCCGGATGAAGAAATTATGCTCAAAATACTATTGGTGCGCAATGCTGGCACAAGAATTCGGACCGAATTAGCATCAATTCAGACCGAATTGCGTCACAGAAAATTACAGAGAAGCTAATTCGGACCGAATTGTCTGGAATTCGGTCCGAATTGCTATACACGAAAATATTTCTGGCTGCGTCCTCAAGGTGTTTTCTCTATTAGGAAGACTATTTTTCTGCCCAAAATAAAGGAAAATCCCGTCCCAGCTGTCCAGGAGAGGGGAGAGGAGTAATATAAGCATATTCCATCTTTGGAAGAGCTATCTTTCATTCCACTTTTGACCTCTCTCTCAGAGCCAGATCTGGATCTGGTTTGGGGACAATTCTTCTCCTCTTTTGCGACTTGGACAGAGGTGGGAAGCCGGATTAGAGCTGTTCCTTGCTGCTACAACGAGTTCCGAAGATCTCAAGGTGTTTTCTAGTGCGACGGCAACAGTGGACAACCTTAGAAACTTGGCTATTTGTTGTATCGAACCAATTGTTTCTCTATTTTCTGGATTTATGGCTTGTTTAGACTTATATATTGTTATTTGCATGATTTCTATTAGCATGTTAGGCTAAAAACTTGTTCCATAGGGATAGATGTAGCTTAGATTTTGGTTTTGCTTAGTTTGCTTATTTTGTTGATGGACGAAGCTAATTACCCTTGTGGTTTTTATTGAAATTGCTTGTGTTTGGACCGGTTATTACTTGTATCGCTCGACTTTTGTACGCGTGCAATTGTTGGGAACTTCTTTACATTATATTAATCGAAACCTGTACGAGTATTTCGAGGTAGGTCAAAGGCGAAAGTCGACCAATTAATAACCAAAAGTGAACGTTTCTAGTTAGGCAAAAATCTAACTAGATACCTCGTAGAAAACCATTGGTAAACTCGAGTAAGTCCACCGAACAATGAAAGTTGGGGGTGCAATACACTCGATGAAGGTTGTTTAACACTAGATCCCATTCCAAATACCGTACCCAATAGGCGAAAGCGGAGGGTTAGGGAGTTAGGTTTGGCTAGATGGACCTTTGGCTTGATAAATCAACAAAAGAGTAAACCACAGCATTTACACAGTGGAATTCGGTCCGGAATTCGGACCGAATTAGCAAGGCCGAATACGACAGTGCTAGGTCTTGCGACTCTGTGGCCAGTTCTAAGTGAAATCGAACCCTAAGGCACATTTATCATCTTATTTCAAACCATTAGAAAATCCCAAAAATATTTATCTCAATTATTTTGCATAATCTTTATTACTTGCGATTGCATTCCTTTGTTTTCCTTTAAATTGTTCTATTCGTGACTTCAATTCTCTTCTCGATTTTTATTGTCTAGCTTTAATGAAATAATAAGAATAATATTCATATTCATCTCTGTGGGTTCGACACCTTTACTCTACTACAAGCGACTAGTCGAGTATAAGATTTATTTGTTTGACCTTGGTTCACACCCTCGATCAAAATGGCGTTGTTGCCGGGGATGGCGTTATGATATTATTTCTTATTAAAGTAATTAGAGACTAGACTCATTCTTTTATTCTTTTTACTCATTCGGTACATTTGTTGTTTCATCTCTGGTGTGTAGGTTAACACTGGCTAGAGGATCAAGAAACACCCAACCCCAAGTACCGCACGATTACAACCTCAGGGGAAAGGGATACAACCTCCACGAAGCCTCTAGCTCGAGCACGACTCAAGCCGCTGTTCGAAAAGGGAAGAAGCAACAACAATCTGCACCGAATCCGGACCGAATTCCGCCCAATCCGATCCGAATCACAACTCAGCAAGTTCCAGAGGGTCCAATTCGAACCGAATTTCTGCAGAACCTGCACTCGGGCGAAGGAACAAGCGTTCCAATGGCTTATCGCACTGATGAGGCTAGGCAACTTGAGGCTCTACGCCTTGAGTTAGAGGCCACCCAACAAAGGATTCTCCAAGACCGACTCGCACTTGAGCAAGAGCGACTCGTCTTCGAGGAAGAGCGCAACGCAAACTTTAACGATGGCGGCAGCATTCATGGAGCACCATTGAATCCCTACAGAACTCAAGGGTCCAACAAGTCTCTCCTCGAGTCCAAGACGTGGATGGACCAGTCGTGATTAGGGGAATCGCTGCCAACAACATGCAAATCAATCCTGCACAGGTTGCACTCATGCAACAAAACCTATTCTATGGGGCTGAACGGGAGGACCCACACGCACATTTACAAACCTTTTTTGATTGCACCAAATTGTTGAGATTCAACGGGGTCACCCCGGATTCGATTAAGCTTCTCTTGTTTCACTTCTCTCTTAGGGATAAGGCTAAGAAATGGTACAACACACTAAAAAGAGGGTCAATTGATAGTTGGGGAGCTATGGCAAGGATTTTCCTTGAACGGTACTTTCCAGCAAAAAGAGCCTTTGAAATTAGGAGGGAAATCACAAATTTCAAACAAAGGGGTGATGAATCATATAGGGAAGTTTGGGAACGGTTTAGAGATTTGGAGAACTCTTGTCCTAACCATGGAATTCAGGATTAGTTGACCATTCACTCGTTTTATAATGGTCTTTATGATAATATTAAAGTGAATGTTGATGCTCTTTCAGGTGGAAGCTTCACACAACTCGATGCGGAGCAAGCACGTGATGCCATTGAGAGATGCGCCCTGCAATACAATTGGTCGGCGCCCAACCCAACAAGAAACAATCCACCTAAGCATGAAGTCAAGGAGATCAAAGACACGCGAGACAGGATCGCTCGTTTGGAAGCCGAGCTCGCGAAGATGCAGTCAATCAGTGGCACACGCCCACCATACAAAAAATGTGGAGTGTGTGGAGAAGAAGGACACATGTCCTCTAATTGCCCTCTCCAATATGGGGATAGAGAGTCCGAAGAAGTCATGTCTTTTGAATATGTTCGCAATCGGTACCAAGGTGCAATGGAGGATGACGAAGCGGGTAGTTGCCAAGGAAATTATCAAAACCACACTTTTGTCCCAAGAAAAATGCACACCAACAAAACTGGTAACCAACCCCAACCGAATCAAAACCGAGGTGCCCCATTCAACTATGACCAAGGGCAAAACTTTCAAGAGAAGACCTATATTGCACCTCGAGTTGAGCAATTCATGGAGACTCAAAAAGTTCTAAATGAGACAATTCTTGAGGGAATGGCTAAACTTCAAAAAGAATCTGGAGCCGCTTCGCGGGTGGAAAAGATGATGGAAGTGTTCTTGGCATCTCAAAACACTCGCCCAAGTCAACCCGAGCCAAACCCTCGTGCAGAAATCAAAGCGGTGCACACACTCAGGAGTGGCACTCAATACAAGGACCCACCTATGCCCAAGGAAGTTCAGCCAAAAGACACATCCGCAGCTGAACCTGAGCCGAATTCGGACCGAATTCCGTCGCGACAAAATCCAGAGGCACCAATTCGGTCCGAATTCCAGCCAATTCGAACCGAATTCAAAGGAGTTAAGCACACATCTGCTCCGAACCCGCTGCTAAAGGCACCTGATCAACACATAAGGGTCTTTTATCTTAGTAAGATGGACGATCCAGGAAAATTCACCATACCATGCACCATTGGTGGGACAATAATAAAAAAGGCCCTATGTGACAACGGAGCAAGCGTGAGTCTCATGCCAAAGTCTGTGTTCGATCGAATTGGCATTGGAATTTTAAAGCCGTCCAACGGGACCCTGAAACTTGCAGACTCGTCAGTTCGACGGCCTATTGGTGAAATTAAGGACATTCCGGTCAGGCTTGGGAAATTCTTTATCCCAGGCGATTTTGTGGTAATAGACATAGAGGAAGATGAAGACGTTCCCATCATTTTGGGGCGTCCTTTCCTTAGAACTGCAGGTATTCTAATGGACATGAAAGATGGAACTATTTTGGTGAGGGTCGGTGAAGAACAATGGAAATACTCGATCAATCAAGCTATGAAGTGCTCAAACCAGCTTGAATATTGCTATCGAACCGACATGGAAGAGGTCCCGGTCGAGAGACCACTCGAAGAACAATACTCAGGATCTCTCTGGGGCTATCACGAGCCATGTTGTGGAATACATGAGGTAATTGCTGTAGAAGAATCCATCCAAGAGGTCACAGACAAGACAGAACCTGAAAACACAAGCAATTCGGACCGAATTCCACCCAATTCGGACCGAATTGAGGTTTCTGGAACTTCTGAAATTTTCTCATGTAGCAATTCGGACCGAATTCCACCCAATTCGGACCGAATTTCACCTAATTCGGACCGAATTCACCCCTCTGGAACTGACAGGGCAATTTCTCAGCCAAGAATTCGGTCCGAATTCCAGGCACCTTGGTACGCAGACCTGGCAAACTACTTGGCAAGCGGCGCGTTGCCTCCCGAGATGACTTACCAACAAAGAAAGAAGCTCAAATTAGACACCAAGTACTACTTTTGGGAGGAGCCTTACTTGTTCAAGCTTGGCGTTGATGATGTTTATCGGCAATGCATTCCGTATGAGGAAGTTCGACCCGTTCTCGCTCACTGTCATTCCTCAGCTTACGGCATCCATGCATCCTTCTCCAAAACGGCCGCTAAGGTACTGCAATCCGGTTTTTACTGGCCAACTTTATTTAAGGATGTTCGTTCTTTTATTTTATCTTGTGACCAGTGTCAAAGGGCGGAGAACATATCCAAGCGGAGCGAGATGCCTCTCAACCCGATTCTTGAAGTGGAGATCTTTGATGACATATGCGACAAGAATTCTGAGTCCTTCAAGGTCAACGGGCAGCGCCTAAAGCACTACATCGCCAATCATGAAGTAGGAGAAGCAATGGTTGTTTCGCTTCTCGATCCACCGCCCGCAACATGAGTCAACTGAGGGTCAAGCTCACGACCTTAAACAAGCGCTTCTTGGGAGACAACCCAAGAATTTTTCTCTCTTTACTTTATTTTATTTCATTTTATGTTCAAAAAGATCCTTGAAAATCACAAAAAAAAACAAAACAAAAAATTATAAAACAATAAAAAGAAAAAAAAATTAATTAAGACTTTAGATTTTTCATAGGATTTTCGATTTAAGCATTCTTTTTCTTGATGTGTGTAGAAAAGAGACATGGTTGATTCGTGCTAGAGCACCAAGAGGATGCAAAAAACTGACATCATGCGCCCACGCACGACTTCATGTGAATCAACCAACATGTGCAGTCAAGTGACGCTTGGGACAATTGGCAATGGATGCAAGGAGTCAAGAAAAGTCGAAACAACGAACTGCAACACAAAAAGGCAAAAGGCCCACTCTCCAATGACGAGCCCGCACAACTTCTCCATACCATGATCTGATTAGTTTCCTTTTTCCTCCTCTTTATTTTTCTCTGTGTTGCATTGAGGACAATGCTGTGCTTTAAGTTCGGGGGGAAGGAAAGGAAAAACGAAACAAGCCTTATTTTCTTGAAAATCCTCAAAAATCCTTATTTTCTTGAAAATCCTCAAAAACGCTTGTTTTCTGAAATTTTTTTTTCACAACAGACCCTGCAATTCGGACCAAATTCAGCTGAATTCGGACCGAATTGCCAGCCCTGACCGAATTCGGTCCGAAGTCTTCCTTAATTTTTCTGAACTGAGTCGCGATTGTTTTTAAATCGATTTTGAGAGTTGGGGAGTTGATTTCATGCATAGCTAAGCTCTTCTTGATGTTGTTTCATTGTAAAAATCCGAGAGATTATTTTCTTTTCTCAATTGTTGACTTGGATTTTAAAAACTTTCGTTGTTAAGACGTTTCGAATGTGTTCAAGTACCAATGGGCCGAGGAATTTCAAAATTGAGGATATTTGGGTCTGAAATTTGGTTGCTTAAGAGTCGTTTGAACACAAGTTAGTCAAAACTGAAACCTTTCGCCGAGTGAACGGACTTGTGAAACCGCTTGCTTTTGAAAAAGACTTTGTTAACCTTAGAAATTATAAAGTGAACCTTGTCTTGCCGGAAATTATTTTTAACGCTTGAATCGCCAACAAGCAACCTCAAATTAGACAAATTTAAATAGTTGTGAAAACGAGGAGCGTTGAGACTTCTTTCCACCAACTCAACCACAAATTTTGGGGGGCGGAGCTAGTAGCAAAATTGTGTAAAAATCGGACCAACCTCCCTGGTGCGATATGTGTCAGTAGCAAAGCTTGGAGGGTGGGACTAGTTGCGAGCTGTCAGGAATCGATACCTCAAAGCTCTCGAGGACGATTGGGTAGTTCCGGCTAGACCCATAGTGGACCGTAGCAAATAAATTGCAAAAGAAACTAGACCAAACTCACTGGTGCGACATGTACCAGTAGCTTTCTCGAAGTCAGTGATTCGCACTTAATCCTCTAGGGTGCAAAGCCCCACGACTCGACTTGCAGAATTAAAATTGGTGAAATTCTAAAATATTTTGAGATGGGTTCATTATAAGATTTCTATCTTTGACAAAATTCTTTTGCAAAACCTTTCGGGTCATGGGAATGAACGGGTGAATAAACTCGGTTTTATTTTGTGGTTAAATGAATAGAAGCTAGGACCCTTAACCCTCGGTCAAGGTTTTCTTAGGACCAAGAGCTGTTTGGATGAGATCAAAACAAACTTAACTCTAGTTTGAGAATCCCAATTGAGCATTTCTAGAAAAGCATGAATCAAAGTCAAGCTGAACTGTGCACTAAATTAAATTCCTAACTCCAACTTCAATTTCGATAGTAAGTCTAAGTCTTGTCAATTCTTCTAAGTTCAGAGTTTTGCTTGAGGACAAGCAAGTTTTAAGTTTGGAGGGATTTGATATCTCCTATTTATACTGATATTTTGGCCAGACTTTACATCAAAATTATGACTAAAACCGTGATATTATCTTGTTTTTCTGTTTGTTTGGCAAGATTGGATACTGCCGTGGAATTTGACTTGTCTTGTAGGAATTTGGTGGATCACGCATAATCATTGCATAAAATGGTAGATTTAAGAGAATCAAATGGCTAAATGGAAGCAATAGCATTGTAGAGCTCATTGTAAGCTTTCCGTCGATCTTTGAATCACCTCAATCGGAGCCCGGATGAAGAAATTATGCTCAAAATACTATTCGTGCGCAATGCTGGCACAAGAATTCGGACCGAATTAGCATCAATTCAGACCGAATTGCGTCACAGAAAATTACAGAGAAGCTAATTCGGACCGAATTGTCTGGAATTCGGTCCGAATTGCTATACACGAAAATATTTCTGGCTGCGTCCTCAAGGTGTTTTCTCTATTAGGAAGACTATTTTTCTGCCCAAAATAAAGGAAAATCCCGTCCCAGCTGTCCAGGAGAGGGGAGAGGAGTAATATAAGCATATTCCATCTTTGGAAGAGCTATCTTTCATTCCACTTTTGACCTCTCTCTCAGAGCCAGATCTGGTTTGGGGACAATTCTTCTCCTCTTTTGCGACTTGGACAGAGGTGGGAAGCCGGATTAGAGCTGTTCCTTGCTGCTACAACGAGTTCCGAAGATCTCAAGGTGTTTTCTAGCGTGACGGCAACAGTGGACAACCTTAAAAACTTGGCTATTTGTTGTATCGAACCAATTGTTTCTCTATTTTCTGGATTTATGGCTTGTTTAGACTTATATATTGTTATTTGCATGATTTCTATTAGCATGTTAGGCTAAAAACTTGTTGCTTTAGGGATAGATGTAGCTTAGATTTTGGTTTTGCTTAGTTTGCTTATTTTGTTGATGGACGAAGCTAATTACCCTTGGGGTTTTTATTGAAATTGCTTGTGTTTGGACCGGTTATTACTTGTATCGCTCGACTTTTGTACGCGTGCAATTGTTGGGAACTTCTTTACATTATATTAATCGAAACCTGTACGAGTATTTCGAGGTAGGTCAAAGGCGAAAGTCGACCAATTAATAACCAAAAGTGAACGTTTCTAGTTAGGCAAAAATCTAACTAGATACCTTGTAGAAAACCATTGGTAAACTCGAGTAAGTCCACCGAACAATGAAAGTTGGGGGTGCAATACACTCGATGAAGATTGTTTAACACTAGATCCCATTCCAAATACCGTACCCAATAGGCGAAAGTGGAGGGTTAGGGAGTTAGGTTTGGCTAGATGGACCTTTGGCTTGAATAAATCAACAAAAGAGTAAACCACATCATTTACACAGTGGAATTCGGTCCGGAATTCGGACCGAATTAGCAAGGCCGAATACGACAGTGCTAGGTCTTGCGACTCTGTGGCCAGTTCTAAGTGAAATCGAACCCTAAGGCACATTTATCATCTTATTTCAAACCATTAGAAAATCCCAAAAATATTTATCTCAATTATTTTGCATAATCTTTATTACTTGCGATTGCATTCCTTTGTTTTCCTTTAAATTGTTCTATTCGTGACTTCAATTCTCTTCTCGATTTTTATTGTCTAGCTTTAACGAAATAATAAGAATAATATTCATATTCATCTCTGTGGGTTCGACACCTTTACTCTACTACAAGCGACTAGTCGAGTAGTCGAGTATAAAGTTTATTTGTTTGACCTTGGTTCACACCCTCGATCAAATGTCCTAAAGTTCACAACATTATATAGATGAATCATGCAATGCACGAGATTCGCGTTAGTATATATATGCTACAAATAATTATTCATCAAAATATTTCATTCTATTCTAAATTTTGTCTTAATAAAATTCATTGGGAGGAAGAAAGAAGGCGATTAGTCATGAACAAATACTACCTGGGTCCTTATGCGATTTTTTAGATGTTGTTATGCAATTCAAATCAAACACGACATTTTCAGCTGGGTCCTTTAAATTTTTGATATGGATCCCTAATTTCTTGTGACTTTTTTTAAATACAAAATTAAGAAAACTTTTTTTTTGAGGTGGGTCATGGACCCACCATTCACCACGTAGCTTCGCCCCTGATTCTGTGTTACAAGTTGTCAGGGCAGTAATATGAATTAGGAATAATGCATGGATCAGTGAGAGCGAGACACCCTCAGTCATCCAGGGACCAGGGTCTGATTACTCTATGGCTGTGGTGTGTGGACTTTGGTGTGATGAGTCAAGCTATTACTTTGACTCTCAGTATTTATTTACTCTAAAAAACTTGGGTTGTATCTCTAGTTTTAGAAAATAAAAGATAGAAATATTTATTTACTTTGACTCTTTAAAAAAATAAAAATAAAAATAAAAGATAGCAATCACGGGACTGTTATTTGAGTTAATTTCAATTCAAAATTTTAGTTAAGTCCTCGTGGTTGACGACGTTATATATTATCTCCATCTATCTATCTATTTTGTTAAAGACAATTGATCGCTAATACGTGTCCATGCTAGTCACATCATAATGTTTTATTATTGATTCCGTCACTAACATATAACTGAATCCGATGTTAGTATGTAGCCGATTATATCTGTAATTCATGTTGCACGTGAACGATGTACCATTGATTTTTTTGATTAATGGAAGAGCATAGGGCTTTTAATGCAAAAATAAATAAATAAATTCGCCTGGTACGGCCGCCGTTACGTATTTCATTATTAATGGTTTTCATCAATAAACAATTTTGTACATTTAACCAACAAATAAAAAAGTATTTCGGATCTCCCAAGATATTTGTACGAAATTGCCCAAATTTCGGGTTTTCAATACAATTAGTTTAGGCCTACATTCATCTGTGAGTCGAGCTTATAATAGATTTATTATTAGTACTCATTTTACTTCTCGGATGATTAATATTAACAGTTTTAGTTACACGCTATTATAAAAGTTGACTGGCATTTGAGTAATACTCAAATTAATAATTCCAACATAGAAGGTCCATACTTCATTCCATCTCAGAAAGACATCCGAGCACGATAATTTATTGATCGAGCATCTAGTGAAGAAAAAAAAAAATACACGGTTTTTTATCAGAAAAGTGCAAAACGAATCTTAGATGGAGATTTTTGCGTAATAGTTACAATACGCGGCAATAAAAATAGAAAAACAAATTTCAGATCGCAAACAAAAATGCAGTTTTTTTTTATTATTTTTTTTATGAAAGCCAGTAGGCACTTATAATTTATTAAAACTTAAAGTCTTAGTGCATCCGATTGCCAGCAAATACAGTAAGAAAATTCCTGGTGCCTCACTATCCTAAGCCTTAAAACCCACTGAAAACAAATAGCATAACAGAAAAAGCAAACAAATAAAAAAGAACTCCAGAAATTAAGCAAATCTAATAAAAATAAACAACGGTATGAAAACCTCCATAACCCTACCCACTGACACCAGGTTTTCCACAAGCAAAACAATTAAGGAGGCGCTTCTTGCACTCTGTGAAAATATCTTTCATTTATCTCCCTCAGAATGTTTTCCCTGCTACTGCAACGCCATGTGCGGTCTTTCCTGGTAATGTAATTACTGTCTTCTAGCTATGTTGTCCAGATTATGTGCCTGTTGCACTGCCTCTCTTCTTGCAAACTGTAGAAAGAGAGGGCATCTCTCGCAAATAAAAATCATAATTTTTTTTTAAAGTTTATAATTCTATAATTTCAAAATAAAATGTCGAGTTTTGAAATATAAATTTCATACGAACAACATTGTATTTATAATTCGAGTAATGTGAATAAATATAGGCTGTGTTTGGATTGGACAGGAAGAAGAGAATAAGGGAAGTGGGGAAGAAATTTATTATTAAATAATCCAAATTCTTCACAAAGTTACACACTTTCCAATACTTCTTCCCACTCCTTCCCTTCTTCCCTTCTTCCCACACCTCATCCAAACGGAGCCATAAAGAATTAGGCATCCGTTCATGAATCATGATAAGAATTGTATATGAATGAATATGGAAGAAATAATCAAGATAAAATCAAACACATTTGACTTCAAACGTGATCCAAGATTCAACTATTGAAATTACAAACGGATGATTTGAACAGCTAAATGTGACCTCCATAATGAAATTATCTTGAAGACCAAATTATTATTTTTTTTAGAAATTTGTAGCTATTTAAATTTTTTTTTAATTGGGTGGTTTGAAATTACTTAGATTGAGAATTTTCTAAATTAAAAAATATAAAATTTGATCTCCAAATTGATTTTATGAAGAACAAATTGAATGATTTGGATTGACATTATAATTTTGAAATTTGAAATTCGATCGCGTTTGAAGAGCTCAAGTGTCAAACGCGTTTGACTCTAGCATTACTCTTATAATTTTTTAAATTTTCTTAAAATTAAAAAATTAGTTAAAATTTCAAATTTATCCATTATCCATCTTTTGGAGAAAAAACAATTATTCGTCCCTGTCCGTATATATAGAATAATCTCAAATCTCGTTCTGGATCTTAAGCCACCTCCCCTCTAATTATAAAGAACTCATTTTCTTTTTTTGAGATAAGCAAAGAACTCATATTATTGTGACCAATTTCTGGGAATGGATCACAAGATTCACAAGTCAATGCAACGAGCGACACTACACTGCACACAATCAAGGAGCTCTCCGCGGACAGATGTTTCTCACACAAAAGAACACATAGAACTCGCCACAGAGAGTCGGACAACAATACAGGACCAATTAACGCGCAGGCAGCAACATGACTACATGAGTGATATAAAATTCAACCTTCCATCTTTCTTTCCCTTCGACCTTTCTCTCTTTTGACAGCATCTATTCTAACAGCCCTCCGATCTCTCCGCTATTCATTTCACAGTGTAAAAAAAACAAAAAACAAAAAAAACCTAAGCGCTGCTCCTTCAACCTCTCTCTCTCTCTCTCTCTCAATGAACCCTTTCACCATCTCCCATCGCTCTCCCATGCTGTCCTCGCCTTCTCCACCGCCGCCTCTCACGGCCGCCGGAGCATCTCATGTCGCCACCTCCGCCTCCGCGTCCGGCGCTTGCTCCGGTTTGGTTCCTCGATTCGACATTTGGCTCGGGCGGTCGGCGTCTTGGAGCCGAAGTTTGAAACTAGGGATAAGAGGAGGGGCTGAATCGTCAAGTGTTGTTTGTGCGAGAAGAAAGTTCGGGAGAAGAGCGCTTCTTGCGTCTGATATGGGAGCTGAAGAGGAGGTGGGATCTCGGCCACTGCTCCAGGTTCAGTCGGGTGAAGGTTAGACATAGAGACAGTTTACTTTTTCTTTTTATATTTATGTTTAGTTTCCTTGCATGTGGGAGCATGAGAATCACCAGTGATTTAAATAGCGGCCGCAATAGCAGCGCAATAGCGGTGCTATATTGTAGACCGCTACGCTTCTAAATAAAAATTGTATATTTAGCGTTTTGCCGATAGCGGTCATAACGGCATTTAGCGGGTTCTTTAGCGGACAATAGCGGTTATTTAGTGGAAATAACAATTAGTATTAGTATTTTAGGCATATCTTTTTCATACGAACTCCGATTGACCCGATTTAAAGTTCTGTAGAAAGCTTAAAAAATAAGCATGTAAAGAGTGATTCATCTAGCATTTAATAGAACGGTTTGATCATGATTTGTTTTATTATTTTGGACGGAACCTACTCTTTAATAAAAACTAATATATATTTCAAAGAGCTAGGTATAAGCAAATTAGTAAACTAGATTTTTTCATCAGCATAACTTTATATTTTAATATTCTTTAATTGAATGTATGTCCATAACAGAAAAATATAGGGTGGGAGGAAAATTATATTGTTTGTTGATAATGTTTTATATTGTGATCCGATAGCGCCCGCTAAATATCCGCTATCCGCTACGGCGGAAGCATGTCCGCTACGAATCCGCTATTTAAACCTTTGAGAATCACTGGTTTTTTGATAATCAGCTATTAGTGCTTGTCTATGTTGGTTTTTCTTTTTAGGTTTGGTGGAAACTTTGAAACAGGCTGTAAATTCCTGATCCAGCTTTAGATTATGCCTGTAAACACCAGAAAGAAGTGACCTTATGTGATACTTTTGGTAGTAAGACTGAAAAATGTAAATATAGTATAATGGAGCACCAAGAAAAAATAATCAAGAATTGGTAATGCAGCTTATGCCGAGGCACATGGGCTTTCCCTGTATTTGTGCTGATTTCTTTATGCAGAACTAGTACAAAAAACAAGAATAAAGTTTGTAGTAGATGGTACTTTTGGCAGCAAGACCAGAATATCAATTATGACTTTATAAGTAGTGCTAGAGTGTTTTTTTTTCTCACCTTGTAATGTATAAAATTGAGAAAAAAGATACCTAGAATTGTTGGTGAAGTTTGTACTGAGGCATGTGGATTAAGCATAAGCTTGCTTTATATAGAGCTGGTACCATTTTGACTGCTCGTTTTTTGTTGGCTGAATGACATCTGCAATCAACTCTTTTCGTTTCGTACGTTATCTATTTTCTGTTCTTGTTTTATTTATTATTTTTTTTGGTAGAGCTGCTTCTATATATTAGAAGAAAAGTTGAGAGTGGAAAGCTATCTCCTGATATTGGCCGTAACCTAGAAGAGCTATATTTCAATTACAAAAATGCGGTATATTCTTATTTTATTCATCTCAGTGCATAATATGTAGTTCATGGGGAATCTGGTTTGATAGCATACTGGCCACTTCCTGTCGCAAATACTGTTTGATTTATTGTTTGACATGGGATAGGTCTTCCGGGGGCTTTAACTCCTTGTTCTGGCGTGAAAATTTTTTTTCAAGAGAAGTTAGGTATCTAGCATTAGTGCATTACATTTAATGTTATAGATTTTACCCCTGTAGGTTTTGCAAAGTGGGAATCCAAATGCACATGAGGTTATACGCACTAATATGGCTGTTGCATTTGATCGTATGCTGTTAGATGCAGAGGTTTGACACTTATTGCTAATTGACATACATGTGTACATTAGTATCTTGTTTCTATACTTTTATTTATATTGGTTAACAACACAATTTTCTTTCTTGTAGAATCCTTATGTTTTTCCTCCTCTTCACAGAGCGATAAGGAAACCTTTTGACTACTATATGTTTGGTCAGAATTACATCAGACCTTTGGTAAATTTCAGGTGATTATTTTTGCCTTTATTATTCTTTTAGTTGATTTTTTACCAAAAAATGACATATTAAATCTAATATTGACATTATATACTTCTTAACTTCGCTGAGCTTTGAATTGTCATATATCAAGTGGACTAGAAGTACCTGTGCAGTATTTTAAAGGGGACGTATGTCAAACAAAGTAAATATATATGCCTCCCCAGTTGCTAGTCTAAGGTTTTATCATACAGTCAGTGTTTAATTACTTTGATTACGTGTTGTCATATGAGCAGGAATTCATATGTTGGCAACCTTCACCTCTTTCAAGAAATGGAACAAAAACTTGAGAAGGTTAGATATATTTAATGTGAAGTGATATCATGTTTTATTAGAGTTAATGCCCGTATGGCCCCTGATTAGACATTTTTCAAGATCTTGGACTTATTTCTGTGCATTGAAGGCCCCGAGCTTTTGATTTATATTCCGTCAAGCCCCCATTGTCAATAAACCACTACACTCGAACATGCAGTCAATCTTTCTTAATACTTTCCTAATCAGGGTAAATTTTCCGTCATGCCCAAATGTAATGTTTCTAAGATAACCCTATACTTTCCTAATATTCCTAACTTTGTCAAGTCACTATCGTCAAGGATTTATAGATTTGGTGCTAATAATGAGCAACACAATTCCTTAATCTGCTCTAGATTGATTCCAGATCTGAGATTGACAGTGTTAGGATGGATTTCAATAGGGTCTAGTGTATTATCCACAATTGGATAAATTATTTGTTTGATTTGAATGACTTAAGTAACAGAAAGGCTCTCTTGGACATTAAAAAAACAGGTGTTGTGAGTCTGGTTGAAGAATAGAAAACCTAAGGGCAATTTTGTTAAGGCCATCAGCGTCTTAACTACCTCCAGCAGATCCTGGATATTTTATCAGTGCGTGGATAATTTTTAATGGTTGCAGGGTCATAACATAATTCTTATGTCGAATCATCAAACCGAGGCAGATCCAGCCATCATTGCTCTCTTACTTGAGAGATCTTATCCTCGAATAGCTGAAAATATTGTTAGTTAAATTTAATTTATCTTTGTTATTTTCTTCAATTATTTTTTCTGCAGAATTCCTTTATTTTATCAATTGAAGTTCCTGTAAATTTTCTTTGATGAAGTTTTTCGTTGCTGGCGATCGAGTTGTTACAGATCTGCTTTGCAAGCCCTTCAGTATGGGAAGGTCTATCTTTCTCTCTTTATGTCTTCCGACTTTTCTTTTCTAATGACTTGTGAGTTTGATGGGGTTTAATTCGAGCTGAAAATCGTTCTTGAAACCAGAAACCTAATATGTGTTTACTCCAAGAAACACATGGATGACGAACCTGAGCTCTCTGAGATGAAGAGGAGAGCAAATACCAGAAGTCTGAAGGAAATGGCTTTGCTTTTACGGTAAGTTGCTGTGTGTTGAGCTCTATTTTATTGTCAATTTTTTCTGTCTAAATCTGATCTTAACTCTAAAATGTTTTGTATCATTGTTTATTCTTTTGCTGTGGTTTCATGGAAAATACTTACACACTCCCTAGATTTCATCAAAGCACCGCATAAACATTCTTTTCTTTTTACTGTTTGGAACTCCCTAATTTGTATATAAACCATTGCATGTCCTAATGTAAGTCATTGCATGTTCTAAAATATTGTAGTTCTCGTGGTTGAAGCTGAAATACTTTTTTATTCAATGCAACAGAGGTGGATCTCAGATAGTATGGATAGCACCGAGTGGTGGAAGGGACCGTCCTGATCCCGTAACAGGAGAATGGCATCCGGTTAATTTCTGTTTTTACCATGTTTCTATATATATATATATATATATTGCATGCCTGTTGTCAATAACTTGCATCAATTTTGGGGAAATAATTAAAACATGGACAGGCCCCTTTTGATGCGTCATCAGCCGATAACATGAGAAGACTTGTTGAGCATTGCAATGTACCGGGGCATATATATCCTCTTGCACTGCTATGTTATGAGGTCATGCCTCCTCCTCCCCAGGTAATTTTACTTTCCCTCTTGAAAGTTATTTTAGTAATTGTAATAAGCTTTTCTTTTTAGCACGATATTATATTTATTTAATTCTGATTTCTTAAGGTTGAGAAGCAAATAGGAGAGAGAAGAAAAATATCTTTCCATGGAGTTGGCTTGTCTGTTGGCCCTGAAATTAACTTCAAGCAGGTTACTTCTCATTGCATGGAAATTGAAGAGGTTAGTTCTGGCCACAAAGCCTTGTTGTTCCTTTTGAAAGGTGTGTGGGATTCCCCTGCAAAAGAGGAGTCTCATATTTACGGAATAGTACCAAGTAGACCTGTCAAACGTGAAAGACGAAAGCGGAAACGGCCATTTTCTTTTCTGTTCTGTTTTGGTAACGGAACAAAATGGCTGTTTCGTTTACGTTCCGTTTTGTCAAACGAAACAGATTTCTGTTCCATTTAACGTTTCGTCCTCCATTTTCTATTAATTTCAGCCCATTTCTGTCCATTTCCGTGTTCCATTTAACGTTCCGTTCATTTTCTTCATTTTCATTTTCGTTCCGTTTTCAGAAACGAAACTGATTCTCTCTTTCGTTTAACGTTCCGTGGACGGAACGGATCAGAAATGTTCGAAACGTAATGAAATTGACAGGCCTAGTACCAAGCTAATGTTCATTCAAACCATGACGGGATAGTTGAGTTCCTATGAGAAGTTAGAAAGTATGAGATTTTGTGATGCTTATCATTTTAAATTGGAATATGCACAAAAAATTCCTGTCTTTTATTCTGTATGAAATTCCTATTTTTTGGGGATATATGTTAATGTAGGATTGCCAATAGTTTTATAAGTTAATACTGCTTTAATTTTGAACATTTCTTTGTTGTTTCGTATGAACAGGGTAAGGAGGTGTTTTCACAGGCTTTATATGAATCTGTGACAAGTCAGTATAATACCCTCAATTCTGCGATCTATGGAAACAAAGGACCGAGTACCTCCAGTGATTATATATCCCTTTCTCAACCATGGGAACCATAGTAGTTAAGGCAATTAGTCATTTCCATTTCATTGATACATAATATAAAACTCATGGTTATTCCATGTTGTCCTGATTCAACTTTTTGAACTTGTAATTTTCTTTCCTCAAGCAGGTGTGTTGCTCGAGCTCTCTATGCTTCTATGCTGATAGTCCAAAGAAAATGAGTAATTTTTTTTTACAGTTTAACTACCCTCCATCAACATGTTATGAAGTCTCCTGTGGATCGAGCGATGTGAAGGTACTATGCCCAATGTTTTTGTTTCTTGGGGATCAGTGGAACCTATACTGGTTTGGATACCTGCTGATGTTTTTAAATTTTCTCTTTGTTGGCTCATTTTGAGCCGACCTGCAATATTTGGGATTAATTTTGTGCCGGCTTGAATAAATTGCTACCAATAGCTCTCTTAGGCTGGAGTGGTAACTATAGTACAAACTAGCTAGTTTTGTATTAATACAAATCCTTCATTTTTTGTTATAGTTTTTTCAATGGTGGTTATAGCTTCAGGAGATCAACATCTTGAAGAATTGCAAATTTCACTTAAAGTCAGGCTCTCTATGGATTTTGCACTGGTTTTTTGCTTATTGAAATGTGTACTTCTGATAGATAGATTTTGTTGCCCCTTAGAGGCCATACTGAGTTAGGAAATGATCTTCTGATGTAATGACCGGTTTGTAAATATAAAAGCTGCTAGTCATGCATCATTTGATTTTGGCCACTCTTTGTTATCCTGTATTCTTCTTCATCAATTTTGTTTTTAGCATTTAGAAATCTTGTTCCTCTATTTTGTGTATTTTGTGTAAAGTTGAAGTCTCGTAGTCTAGCGTTAAACGAAAAAGTACAATGAATAACAAATTTAGCTGCTTATAATTGGGTCCGTATCTGCTGCTTTAATAAAACTATACAAACCATGAAGAATAAGGTCGTTTTATATTTTGACTGTCCGATCTTTAATGAGCGGATGTTTTTTAAGAGGGTCTTCTGATGTTAAAAGGAACTTAATTAGAAGGTTAACTATTTTAAATTATCAAATATAATCTTGAGTTTAGTCGTTTTAACTGGATTCGAATTAGTTTCACAAGTACTAATATCAATCAATAAATATTTACCCACTAAAATAACATAAGGTGCTCATTTTTATAGATCTATAAATACTTTTTTTAGAGAATAATAAAATCTTAAATTACTAAAAGAAAGTATCTAGTCGAATACGCTGAATACAACTGTTTTAAAAGTATTTTTTAAAAAAAAGAAGTTTCAACATTTTTAGAACAAACTCTCGTACTATATATACATTTAAATTTAAATATTAAATTAAATTGTTTCGGCCTTTTTTTATCACAAAAATAGAAAGTCCATAAAAACCATTTCCTCAAATAAAAAAGATCTCACATTGGGCTAAGACTAAACCCAGCGGCCAGCATCTCTGGAAAGAGAAATCAATCATCATCTCTTGAGGCACACGAAAGGAATCAGACGGACCAAACCCCGCAAGTCTAATCTCTTACCTCTTTAACCCGAAAGCCCAACCAAACTAGGGTTTTCTCTCTCTTGAGATCTCGATCCGACTCGCTTTCTTGCTCTTCTTCTTCTCCAAGAAAAAAAAGAGAACTAGATCAATACAACTCTTTCTTCTTCCTCCTTTGCTCCGTTGTCTCCAATGGCGCTCCAGTTCCTCGAGTCGCAGAGTCAGTCGCATCCGGAGTTGGCTGAGTGGTACACTTCTTTCGCTGACTTGTACCAGCAGAAGCTATGGCACCAGCTCACGCTCAAGCTCGAGCAGTTCGTCACGCTTGCAATGCAGGTTGGTCTCTTTTTCTCTGAATTTTGGTGAACTGTAGGGTTTTATCCTCTTTCTCATTTCTGTTATTCATCATTATTTGATTTGATGAAATTGAGGGAGCTTTTCGTTTCCTGGACTAATGTTAAAATTTGAGTTTGTATGCACTTGATAGCCACTATCAAGTCTTACTCTAAAAAAAAATTTGAGTTTGTATGGCAACTTTTTAAGCTTTTAATTTGTTGGAATTCAAGGGGTAGGTTAGGTTGCAGTCGTTGTATTCCCTTTGAAGTATGAAGTTGTAATTTGTATTGACTTGCTGTCAAGTTTATTTTGATAATTGTTGTGCTTAATCTCAAGTTAATGTGTTTATTGGTACGGCGGCTATTGATAGCATTCTTTGGTTTAGGTGTAGCAAAGTTTTAAACTTTGGATCAATTTACACAAAAACAGTCTTTTTATGCTAAATATTACAGATAACTTCAAGTGCAAGTCAATATACTGACTGTCAAAGGAGTTTGACATCCGTAAGCCAATAAAAAAAATTAGAGTTGCTGAAATGTTAATTTAATTTAGATAGGTGCTGTTTCAACAAATTTAATACAATTCGTTAGTTACTTGGTCTCGATGAAAGTACATATAAAACGGAAGTTTTAATGTTTCAAATCTCTTATTGGATGATCAATAGGTTTTCAAATTGCTTCAGATTTTGATAGAATCATATCTTTAGCTTCAGATTTTTTTTTTTATTTCTATGATTATTCTATCGGTTGTCATGGTTGTCAAATAATGAAGTCAAGAATATGGTGTGTGTGTTAATTCCAGTCCGGTAAAGCCTACTAATTTTGAGATTTACGATGATTTCATTTCTTCCTATCAATCTTTTACCTTACCTGACTCAGTTCTCATTCAAAGTTTCTTGTAGTTTTTTCTTTATCGGAGTACTATTTCATGCATTAACTAAGTAGTAGTGACCACTGAAAAGAGGAGGGATATAGTCAAAAAGTTCGATCTCATAGAGTGGTTAAGTGAACGGGATTTTTGTCAACATCCCTATCCCTGCTCTAAATAGGGCTGATTTTATGTTATTACATTTTACAAATAAAGTTGTAAATTGTATGTTTGCATAAAATTCATTTTATTTATTTTAGGCCGGAGATGCCCTGATACAGCTGTACAACAACTTCATCTCTGATTTTGAAACAAAAATCAACCTCCTCAAGCTCGCACATTTTGCTGTTATAGTTTCTCGTCAATACACAGACAAAGATTCAGCAATCAACTATCTTGAGGGGGTCATTGAAAAACTTCGTGAAACTCGGGAGCTGCGAGTTGAAGAGCCGGTGCTTTATGTAAAGATGCAGATAGCAACGCTATATCTGGAGATGGGAAAGCAGAAGGATTGTAAGAAGCTTCTAGAAGAAGGCAAGAGCACTTTAGATAGTATGACAGATGTCGACCCCTCGGTGCATGCAAGTTTCTATTGGATCTCTTCTCAGTACCACAAATCCCGTCAGGAGTTTGCAGACTTCTACAAAAGTGCCCTTCTTTATCTGGCTTACACTTCAGTAGAATCCCTCTCCGAATCATTTAAGCTGGTATGATTTTTCTGACCTTTCATTTTTTGTTCCTGCCAAAAAACTAATGGAATATCATTTATTGACATCTAAGTTCATTATAGGTATTATATCTCATTACCTATTGTGTAACAAATCACCTGCACCTCCCTTAATGGGAATGCAAGTAATAAATATAGTATGGACTTTTTGTAGTTTGAATTAAATTTTCTGCTGTAAAGATAAGTTTCTAGTATGAGTGTTTTCTTCTTAAATATTCTAAAATTATCATGATCGTACCAGGACTTGGCATTTGACCTTTCTCTTGCAGCATTACTTGGGGACAACATTTACAACTTTGGCGAGTTGTTATCTCATCCCATTGTAAGTATAAGAATGAGTATCCCTCCTTACCTCTCATGAAGATATCTTTTTTGTTACTCTGCAGAAGTGTCTCATTATTTTTGTAATTGTGTGTGTATAATACAGATAAACATTCTAATAGAATCAAAGGTTGAGTGGGTGTACCACATACTTCAGGCATTCAATACTGGCAACCTGGTAAGGTACCAGGAACTGTGCCAGGTGCACAATGCAGCTTTGAGTTCTCAACCTGCACTGGTACAGAACGAACGAAAGCTTCTTGAAAAGATCAACATTCTTTGCCTGATGGAAATCATTTTTAGGTATAGTATCATATATATATATATATTTTTCCATACCTGTCAGTTCTTTTTACCTTTTCTTTGTTATTATTTTTCCTTCTCTTTGTCCTGTTTATAACTACTAAAGCACCTGTCTGGTGTTGCTGTTCCTGGGTCTTTGGTTCTTGTATCAGTATGTATTAATTAGAACTTTTTGTTTAATGACTTTCTGTATTGTTGTATTTATATTTTAATAGCCGGCCATCAGAAGACAGAACAATTCCACTCAGTGTGATTGCTGAGAGAACTAAGCTTTCCATCAGCGATGTGGAGTATCTTCTCATGAAGAGTCTTTCGGTAAATAGTTCTTTTGACTTTTTAACTGCTTTTCTAATTCTTCACAGTAAATATGATATATGCTAATGGAATGTAACCACATGCACAGGTGCATCTTATAGAAGGAATAATTGATCAAGTAGAAGGTACAGTGCACGTGTCATGGGTACAACCTAGGGTATTGGGAATCCCTCAGATAAAATCTCTGACAGCACGGCTTGATGCTTGGGTTGAGAAGGTTCATACTGCATTGTTATCTGTTGAAGCCGAGACGCCTGACCTTGTTGCTGCATAAAAACCAAAAATAGGTGTTTGTTTTTGACCTGTGTGGCCGTTTTACAAGTTCATAAACAGCTCTTTTAGAAAAGAAGAAGAATTGTTGTAGAGCCTTGAGTGGGCCAGTTTTTTAGATCTGTTGGATGGCATTTAGTGAGGCTCAGCTGCTTAGTTCTAGAGGCTGATTCTGTACTATTTATTTCTTTGAAGTATTTATGTGTTATTGCTACTCGAGCTTAAGCCTCTACTTGAAGATGTGTAACAATGCTGTTTTTATTAATCTTATCTGGTTTTCCCAATAGTTTCTTCATCATATTTGTTGGAGTTTGTGAGGTGTTTGCTGTAGCAACTCAAACGTATTAGGTTTATTGTATTACGATTAAATTTTGTGTCAAGTGAAAAAAAGTTGCCAATAATTTTATGTTTTATTTGTTTATGAAGTTGGGATGTGCTTGCAAGGGGAAAATACAAGATAATTATTCTATTAGGTTTTTAAGTGGTTTTAGCCAATATTACCTTGAGAAAATAGATGAAGTATGGATGCTGTGTACTTTGGTTAAGAATAAATTAAGGCATGATCAAAATGTTTTTTTATGCGGGATTTCATTTCATTTTATTTCAGTTCAATTGATTTCACAGAGTTTCGTTAGATTTAATTACGTGGGAATTTCAACTTAAAATGATATCAAATTCGTTCATTTGATCAAAACTTTTCGAACGAAATAAAACGCTATGTTAAAAAAAATAAATGGAATTTTGAACGGGGCCTAACTAAATTAACTTATCGATAAAGAGTAAAGTAAAGACCTGTGAATCGGACGAGTACTTCCGACTCGTACTGATAAATCCGGCTCGTACTGTTGTCTCTCCCAAATGAACTCAATTTAACCCAAGTTCGCTTCATTATCCTTCAGACCAGAGGACCTCGTACAGCGTACGTTGTCCGTTGTCTGGTCGATCCAATTGAAACAGTTCCTTTGTGCCCTGGCTGTAACAATTCCGACTAATCTCAATTTTCTTCTCTCTTGCCATGGTGAAGCGGCTTAGAAGAAAGCAGCTGAGAGTTCCTTGGGTTTGGCCTTGGCCATGCTCAATCTCAATTATGCACACGTATTTCGCTCTCTGGGGGATTTTTACGAACAAGCGGCTGGTGACAGACAATCTCAATAATGGTAAGTATTTTGATCTACTTACTTGCTACTGTATGTAACGTATATGACTTGGCCACATAATTGATTTATGTTAGAGTGATTCCAGATTTAGTACCTGTTACTTCTGTACTGACCTGTAAATCTGCAAGGGTTGCAATGTACTGATTACAATATTTGACAGGGTGGTGATATACTGTTATTATTTTTCCTTGTTTTGGATGGCTCACTTAGTTGATAATTTAATTTTGACATTGAGACCTTAATTTGAACTTCTGAACAACTTCTGTTGCTGGAATTTCTACATACTGGTGCTCCTAGGGTTTGCTGATGTGTATTTATTCAAAGTCAAAGTCAGAGCCTTTTATCCCAAACAAGTTTGGGTAGGCTAGAAATGACACCCCGACCCTGGTCATTTCTTGTATATATGGCTGAGTTTTACGCTGGCTCGCCAAGCCTATCGCAAATGTGTATTTATTATTAGCATTAAAGAAATGTGTGAATAAGCTGACAAAGTATTTAATTTTTTAACTCGGATATGTCAGATGTTATGAACAAAAATATTATTTGTAGAACAAACAATAGTATGAAAGCCTGGAAGTTGTCTGATAAGAATTAAGCATGAAGACATTGAATGTCTGATGACAATAAAATTCACAGGCTGAGCAAACATGTTATGTGCCCTTATAAATAAGTAAACAAATAATGTTGTAATAATTATAGCCCTTTTATATATGGAGAAGATTAGTCACAGACAACTTTTCTAAGTGCTCTTACCAATTAAGTATTGATTACCACAGCATTGTTATTTTAGGTGCATTAGATGAAGTGGGCATATTTTGTTCCAAGCCTTCAACATGCAACCAAGTGGTTACTTATCATGTGCTGACTTCTGGAAAGTATGCTCCTTGCTCCCATTTATTTGGACATCTTGTTTACTCTATCCTTTTCTTGTGTTCTGGAGGAAATTGTGCAGATGCTGCCTTTTGATACTAAATTTTACTGCCTAACTGTTACATGAAAATAGACCTTAGGAATTTGTAGTACATAGCTCATGACAATAGTATTGATCATTATTACAAGATAATATACTTATGGATATTTGTAGTTCATAGCTCACATTGTTACATTAAATAAAAGGGTTTACGAGTTTTACAAGTCATATTAGAGAGAAAAACAAAATAGAAGTCAAATTACAAATTTGTGTTGTTCCAATTTTTGTCTGATTAAATGGTGGAAACATCATGTTGTTAGTTAATGGAAATATGTTTACTTTTATTTGTTAATTTCTATTTCTCTTCCTTTAGGATCTATTCAAAGTTTCAAACAGTTCTATCTGTTTAGTTGCCTTCCATTTGAAATGTGTAGCTAATCTTTGGGTGGCTATTGTGGCTTTCGGTTAGTTGCTTATTGATTGCAGTACAATCTGTTTTCATGCTGGGGTTGCATGCAGGTTTATTCTTGCTGGGTGTGTTTGCTATTTTGTTTTTAAAGCTATGGATGCTCTATTCTCCATGATTTGGATTGAAATGTGGACTTTCTAGTCAAACTTTTCTGTTTTTGTGTTTGTGGTTCAGATTTAATTGTTTTTTGTGCATGCAATCATATTAGTGTGTGGTTCATTCTTGGCTTTGATAGAGCTTCATGCGGAATTTTCTTTGTTTTACTAACTGTCGTTTTTTTTCACATTTAATATCTGCCTCATTTGTATTTTTTTCCCTTTTCTTTCTTTTCTTATAATTTGTTACCATTTACGGTTTAGACATGGAGTCATCTTTTCCTGTCTATTTCTCTAGCATCTAAATGTTCATTGGAATCAGCCTTTGTATCTTTGATTTTGCCTTTTTCTTTAAAGAAGATAATTAGCTCTGCTCCAGATGTAAGCTTTGTATAGTGTAAACAACTTTTTTTTTTTGGGTCTGCATTCTGGTTCGATTTGGCCTTTTTTGTATTATTCTCGGAGCTTTCCAATTTTTACAGCATCTACCTTAGACTTTTTTTTTGTCTTTCATTAAATTTCTGCCCACTGTTTTAAATACTTTTCTTTTGTATATTTAAGGATTGTTTTTCTTTGGTATCTCTCTAATACAATCTTTCATTATTTCTATTGATTGTTTGTTTCAGATGGACATCTTGGACTCAAACCGAAACTTCTGTTGGAACAATTCAATAATGTGGTTAGATGCTATATCTAATTGTATTTAATTTTAATGTCTTTTTAGAAAAGACAAGAAAACAAACTATATCGCTAAGATAATGATAAACCACATTCTAATCATTTTGGTAGTTTGTTTCAAAGAATCATTATTAACATTGTGAAGAACATATTGTTTAAATGTACCATTGTACTTTTTACACATCTTTTGGTATCTAGAACATGACTTCAAAAAATGGTGCAAAAGAATCAGAAAACCTCTTCTAAACTGGTGTGCATATTAATGAAAACTCCGAAGATTGTTTTCCCACTTCATTCGGCATCAAAAACCTATCCACGAGACAAAAAAACAAATCAAACTAGCAAATAGAATTTAAACACTCTATGTAATTCAGCCTTCCATTCAATCATTCCCTCTTCGTTCTTACCTTGGGTACAATAAACCAAAGAATTGAATCAAGGGAAGGTAAAAGATCCTCCAACTTGGTTAGAAGCTTGAAGTGAGGGAGGCTTGATTGCAATCCAAAGGAGAGAAATGGTGATGGCCACAAGTCCCGACCATACGTAAACAATTGTTGGAGTCCTTCCTCTCCTTCCCATGAGACCCTTTGCAAACGGATATAAATGTGCCAGCACCCAGAAAGCGAAAAACACTCCACCGAGAAGCTTGCTCCATTGTGGTATTGTGCTATAGATAGTTCGGCTGAAACCAACAGCAATAGCCACAAGGTTGATCATGATGATGACAAGTGGTGGGATCATCAGGGATGTCCATTTCACTTCATAGAGCTCAGCATACTCATCCTCTTCATCATCAGTAGCTGACTTCGATGTGAGCGTGAAGGAGATTTCTATTCCGGCCACGACTTTCAACAAACCCTGTACAACTGCTGCTAGATGCGCACTGGTGCCTCCAATTAGCCAAAACTGCTCATTTCGCCACCATTCTTCCAGAGCAATTCCTGACCACTTGATTTCTAACAGCGCAAGGAGCATGAGGGTCACAGTAATGATCAGTAGGTATACAAGGAAAGTGATATTTAGGGTTTGGACAATGAACTGGCCAGAGAACAACGATAGTGCAGGGAGGAAGCAATAGACTATCAGGAAAATGGAGGTGAATGGATAAATGCCAACGTTGAGGTAGGCAATGCGCTGAAGAATCTTCATTTTCGAGGAGGCAAGGAAGGCATTGTTGCGCGAGAAAAAGATTTCGACTGAGCCGGTGGCCCATCGCAGCACCTGGTGCAGACGATCTGTCAGATTGATTGGTGCAGTCCCTCGAAAGGCATCACGGGAAGTCACACAATAGACTGATTTCCAGCCACGGTTGTGCATGCGGTAGCCTGTGACCACATCCTCTGTCACGGAACCATAAATCCAACCAACACGTGTACCCCACTCTGTCTTCTCCTCATACCTGTTTCATAATTTAAACTAGCTTAAATAGTGCCTTTTATTTGGGACTATGAATGTGTGGTTGTTTTAATAATAAGGATGAGCATATCATTGTTCTTTCTACTGGGCTAGGTTTTACATGGTGAACTAAAGAAGCTTGTGTTAAGATACTAACTCAAGTAAACGCTATAAAAGAATTATATTTTAACCTACTAATCGAGGGAAACACAATAAATAGAAAGTAAAACAAAAAATTAGAATATAACTTTGAAAGAAAATGGGTCTTGCTGAGAAAGAAGAAACTTTTTGTATATTTCTATGAAAATTTTTAATAAAGTACCAGCAAGAGATGACAGAAATGGCCTCAGCAACAATGGAAGCATCAAGCATCTCACGGGGAACAGTGAGGGCACCTGGTGGGCGGCCGTTCTTGACTGAGGGGTGATCAGCCAATGGCCGGCCTTGAAACTCAGCGACCGGAATGGAGTCAATAAGGAAGGATGAGTTGCCGAACTTTTTGGGGAAGGATGCAAGGTTCATATCATCACTGTCGAAGTCACCCATGCGGAGGGCAGTTGTCTCCTCAGAGTTGGCTGAGGCTGATCCCTTTCTCCTCCGTGGTATGCAACAGCTGAATAAACCTGATGACCGGTCCTTGGATCTTGGGGGATCAAACCCGTATAGGGCAATCCTGCGGAAGAGACAACCCGTTCCCACATACACAGGACCCTGTTGGGATATTGAATGAGTTCAGATGTGTTGCAAAGCTAAAATTGAGTTTGCGTAGTTTGGATGTTCTTGCTTAAGATTTGAAGCCAATCAAACAGACTGACTTTCTGTTTAGCATTATAGCGATTGCTGATTAAATAATACTTGGGGAAAAACGAAAATTAGACGTTATTTTATTTCAAAAAGATGGAAGAGTTAATTTTATTTGGAGAAATTCATCAAACTGAAGCAAAAGCTTTAGAAAAGTTGATGCACAAAAAGTGTATAATTCTAATTGTCTTTTTTTTTTTTAAACTATTAAACATGATTGTAGAAATGAATTGGCAAAGTACCTGAAGACCATCAAGGGCACGCATGTTGACGTCAAAGAACACAGTGTTATGATTTGCATATCGATCAGAGGGATCAATCCCCTCAAACCGTTGTGGGAACTGGACATAACACAAGCGATCTCCGCCACGGTCCATCATGAAGCACAATCCTTCACGAAAAGCAAGGGAGTTGTATACATAGTGATCACAATCCAAGTTGAGAATGAAAGGCCCATTGGACAATATGGCGGAAGCACGAACAAGGGCATTCATGGCGCCGGCTTTCTTATTGTGGTCATAGCCAGGACGCTTTTCACGGGACATGTAGACCAGCATTGGCAGACGGATGTCTATATCATGGAAGTCAATTGGAGATTTCTCACCTCTACCGTAGATAGGCATGTCAGCTGGTGGCTTTAACATAACCTGAGAATAGCAACAAGGTTAGAAAGGTAATTTATTTTACCCAACTGTTTTATATACTGTAAAGATTGAAAAATTAAACTGCTATATGCAATTTTTTCTTAGATCAATTTGGAGAAGTAATGTAACTTTTCTGTCACATTTATAAAGAAACATTTTTACTGTATCGATTTCAAAAGCACACTATTTTTATTAATGGGCAATCATCATTTCAAAGGAAGATTCCTCCTTATTTCTTGTGAATGTTGCTTTAAAACTTCTTTGCTTAGATATACATTTTGTTTTCTTTTTTTTATTTGTTTTAATAATTTTTATTAAATGATGGGCTGCTACCAGAGCTGTTTGTTCAATCCCGTCAAATGTTGAAATATATCTGAAATGTCACACACTAAATAGGCAAAACATGTACCTGAATGATGCCAGCATGGTCGCCACGGGAATGGTCCTGGGATGGTTGCAGCCAGGTACCTGGCCAGTGGGTTCCATCAGCCATCCATGTTGCCTTTGGTATCTTTATTGGCTCGATTATCTCATCTCCTCCTGCCTTCGCCTTCTCTCTCTGTTGGTTCATGGCCTGGATCTCTTCCCTTGCATGGTATGCATCAGATCGGCGCCTAATTGCATCAGGAAGCCCGTTAATACGAACCTTGTACTCGTCATACTCTCTCTTGATTCTTCTCCTGTCTTTGACAAAATCCGACTTGACCTTGTTCTTAAATGGATCCCTTTTCTGGTTGAAATAACTCTCAGGATTTCTTGGCTCAATGTTGTGCTTTTTACAGAAAGGCACCTGTTATTGCAGCAGTAATGTAATTGCTATCTATCAGTTTTTTTTGGTAAAGTGAAAGCTGTTTTTTAATTTAATTTAATTTTTGCTGTTTACATAATTGGCATTAGGTTCCTAAATTATTGTTTATAAAGAAGTGAAATTTGTCTAACAGTATGTTCTTTTTTAGGATGATCAGTTAGTTACAAACCCATAGTTGTGCAAAGCTTGCTGCCTCAGCCATAGCTTCGAAAGTGAGAAGGGCCCCACCATCATCAGAGACATAACAAGCAAGTTTCTCTACTGGATAATCTGCTGCCAGGATAGAGAGGATAGTGTTAGCCGTCACAAGAACGGGTTCCTTTTCAGGATCTGCAGTTGAGACGAATACATCCAGCCCTGGTAGATCAGACTTCCCTGTTGGGTTGTTGGGACGAGGTGTCTCGAATTTTTCTTTCAAGACAGAGAGGTCAGTGGCACGGTTAACTGGGCAGAGCTTCGGCAGCTGGTCAAGCAACCAGGAAAAGGCAAACCAGAGCTCGCAAATGACTGACATGAACCATAGCCAGATGGCATCCTCATTCACGTGCTTGATACGCCACATCAAGAAAAGGGCTAGGACAACTATACGAAGGAACACCAACAACCTACACTTTTCAATTATAATTTTAGTGCTGATTAACACTTATGATCAAAGAAAAAAAAAATAATGTGTGCTCATATACCTATATGGACTGATGACTCCTGCAGGCACCTTCAGCTTTCGAGTGAGGGGTCTCCACGGCTTTGCGACAAGCTCCTTGGGATGTCCAGTCGGGATGTTCCCATTGTCATCTTCCCCATTTTCATCCGTCCAAATCGCATTTCCATACCCATAAGTACCTTTGGTCTCAAAGAGCCACCGGTTGTGGTCGAACTCACCGCTCTGGTTATGGTTTGACTGTTTCACTAGAGAAAGATGCCTATCAAGCTTGCCAGGGCCCATTGTGGACGGCAGAGATAGGGCCTTGGCCTCATTGCTGGCACTGACAACATCTTCCCAGCTGATGTTCTTGTACATCTCCTTGCAGCCCGGGCAGGTTGCTCCCTCGGACTTCACTGAGTCGTTGAAGCAGTCAATGCATATCTTGAAGTCACAGTCACAAGGTACAATGTCCTCACCCCTGTTGTTGCGCGGTACTTTACCGTCACACCCCTGTTAGATTCGGTTGAGATTTAGAATGTTAGAATTCTTTTGTTGCCTGTTAATTTAGGCACATAAATTATTGATTGATGCATTTTACAAAGTCTCTGAATGATCTTGCAAAAGATCTTTGCTTTATTAGGCATAAAACAAAGTTTTCACCTATTTTTTTCTTTTTCACACCCTTTGTAAACAAAGTATCTATTTCACTTTTTAACTTTTTAAGTGAGAAGCAAATTCTCCATATGTAAACTAATAAGAACTATAATCATTAAAATGAACCGAGAATAATTGGACTTGGAGAACTCTTTGACCCAATGACCTTACTTCATTTGACAGTCTGTCATTAATATTTGTGAAGAGACCTTGAAAAATTTTCCATTTCTTACTATATCACAAAGAAATGTAATGAAGAATGTGACATTTGTTTCTAGAATAATAGATTGCACAAATGATTATTGATAAGTTGAAACAAAATAAATTCTTATTGGCATATTTTCTTTTTCTGTTCCGTCTTTCTCTTTCTATAACAATAGTTTATACGTTTTGCTATGGGATTTTTATGCACTAAATGCATACCAGTCTAAATATATTTCACATTTATCAGGTGATTATGTTTGGTTAAGTAACTAACCGGGAGCATGCATGTTGAACCGGCATTCGACATCTGCACATGTCCGCCACTGCCACGTGAATCCGTCATGACGTGAGCTCTTGTGGCCGAATTAAAGCCACCTGTAAAAATTGAGCCTGTGTACTGATCTTCTTGCTTATGAGGATCCATGTCATCCATTGGGGGATCATGATCAGGCGTCATGGGGATGTGCACATGGTAGTCCATGTCTACACTGCTTATCTCACTGTCAAGGTCATCTCTTGAGTAGCTGATGAACCGGCCTGAGTCGGTTCGGCGGCCAAAAACCACTGTTGGTGGAGGAGGCGGTGGTACTAGAGGTGGCTTACCGGCACTTGATGGTATCCGGCTTGGTTGCTTCTTTAGTATCCCTTTCGAAGCCATGGCGGCGCGATTCTCCCTGTTTCTTCTTCTTTACTTGATTCCTACTTTCTTTCTTTTTTCATTGGAGCAAAAGAAGAAAAAAAAAACCAAAGAGGGATTTTGTTAGGAGGTTAGTAGGTAAGAAACAACAATGTTGATTGAAATGTACTTTTGCAAAATGAAAAGAAATGAAAGATTAAATCTCTTACCTGTTTGATCTCAGGTGGAAGTTTGACTTTTTGCTGGTTAGAAAAATCAGATCATGCCGACCTGATACTGAGTTAGGCTGAGATCCAAACCCAGAGAAAGACAGATTTGCTGCTTACAACTTTTTTCTCATCTAATCTTCTATGTTATAAAGAAAATGTCCACACCTTAGATGGCAACCTCTCTTCGGTGGAGAACATCTAAGATGTGGAGTACCAATACTTCTTCGAAGAATGCAACTCTAACTTTCTCAAAGAATCAAACTTGTTATAAGGAGAGGAACGGAGATTGTAACCAGGTTTATGAGAGAGAAAACAGAGGTTTTGTGCTCTGTTTCTGGGTCAGCACTCAGCAGGCGCGAGGAGAGAGATGAGAGAAGAATAAGCAGAGTATATAAGGTGTGCCACGTGGCTAGAAGAATGTCTTTATGTGGGACCCGAGCGGGTCGGCCGTGGCTCGATGTTTAAACAAATTAACGAGGGATTTCCAATTTTACCCTCACATTTCAGCTGGAATCTCATGTTTGATTGTTAATTGGGGAATTATTACCCTTGTTTATGAGATATTATCATCATCATTAGTTGGGAGAACTATGTTTAAAACGGAAAGAGGACTGTAGATAAAATAACTGTAAGAAAATGAGAGGTAAGATGTGCATATTCTCTGTACAAGACATTTTCAAAAGGTATTTTTTTACAAAAAAAGTTTTAGGCTGGACCTCAAATTTAAAATTCTTTATCAGTTATTTTGATTAGGGCGGTAACAGGAAATACAAATTAGAAAATCAAATAACTAATGCAATAAAAATTTGATTTATGAACATATTGACAATTTACTGATTTGTAAAGTGCCACAAATTGTTGTTAGAAATACATGAATTTGAAGACATGTCAGTGATTTTTTGAAATAATATAATCACAAATTCCCCCCCCCCCCCTCATATTCTTATTACTTAAACTTCTCGAAACTGAGATCAAGTAATACATAAGTCAAAATTGATAGATTCTTGATTAAATAAAATACGTGTATATCTAACAAAAAAAAAAAAAAGAACACAAGGTAGTGGATAAATTTTTTTTTAACCCTAAGGTAAAACATCTATATGAAATAGAACCAATCAACGATTTGAATTTAACGTTTTGAAATATAATTAAAAAGTGAGGCTGGACATTTTATGATAAAATAACTGTTGGATTTTTTTTATATAACCATTAAATTGGTTGTCGTAGTTAAATAACTTATTTGCAATAAGATATGTCCCATGTCTAAATATAGAATTACAAGTCATTATAAAAAGTAGATATCTTAAGGTCATCAATATTTTGGTCGAATACCTTAAATTGTGGGGTTTTGGTCACTGGAGAGTTTGTGTGAGTTTTGAAAATCATTGACCCGTTTTAGAACTTACAGCTTTTCGTAAATTTGGTTTATTTTGAAAAAAAAAGAGTTTTATTTCTCCAAAAATTTTGAGGTTTTTCATTTTTTTAAGAGGGAAAACTCTAAACAATCAAATTTCTTAAAAAATTGGAAAAAAGTAAGTTGCCAAGTTCTGATATTCTTTCATATGAATCGAACATAAAAGAACACTCGGAGCTTTTTCTAAAATTGGTGAACTTACTTTTATTTTTTTTCTAAACTGAAAACAATTTCCAAACTTTCTTATGAGTAGTATCATATATTGTATACTTTATTTACTTAAAAAGCAACTACTCAAGATCTTTTTTCCAAAATTTTGACTAAGCTATCATTGTTTTATTTAGAAATTCGTTTTAATGTTGATGAAGTTTAGTATTTCATTGTTTAATAAATTACATAAATTATGTTTGTTTCGAAAAGCTATTATTGTTTCACGTAAATGTGTGTTTGCCTAGTATAAAAGAATAGAGTGTTTCATGAAGTAAAATTTCAATTTAATAATTTATTAAATATAGATATCAATAAAAATGAACTACTGTATAATGCAAATGAATACGATAAAGATTAAGTTGTGGCATGATCTGCATTTGAACTTCTTCATATCTTCAGGAGTAATAGAACTATCATTGTTTTTTATGAAAGTCATATTCAGTGGCAGCTTCCTTATATAATAATTATTTTGAAAGGATTACGGAAATAATGGCCAGATCGCTGTATCTAGAATTACAAAGTGTGGATTTAATAGTGCCCAAACGAACAACAAAAATTACTAATTTCACACAAATGGTTGACATTTATGTCAGCATAATATTTAAAAGGGTTAATTAGATTTATGCCATTGTGAAAATTGAAAATTAGTAAAATGTCATCACTAAATGACAAATTAGTTTTTTTGCCATTATGAAATAGAGCAAATTAGTTTTATGCCATGGAAAAATTGATTTGCCAATTTTGCCCTTTTAAATATGCCACTATAAAAAATTGAAATTAGAAAAATACCATCACTATATAACAAATTAGTTTTATGCCACTACAATTTAATTAAAATGAATTATGTGCCATTGTAAAAATATAAAACTTAGTTTTATTCCACTAGTGCATTAACATTATGGCATAAAACAAAACTTTATATTATTAACAACAAAAATGCGGAAAAATTAAATTTTATCCATATTAACTTATATCATTAACTTGTACCATTAATGAGAAATAAAATATTAGGCAAATAGCTGAGACGTTACAATGAACTTGTAAAAATCAAAATACATAAGATAATTAATGGTCAACAAGTGATTAACATGGTTACTTATCATGGGTTCATTAATCTAAATATCCAAAATACTAGTAAGAACGCCTTCAAAATAAAAAAAAATAAGAAAAAAAGTTTTGAGATTTGCACGGAATATTTTAGCGTATTTTAATGTGGAAATCTCCAAACATAATGAAAAATTTCTCAATTTACCGTTTTTTTTCAACATTTTTTTAGCATTTATTAACAAGGGCAACTTGGGCATTTTTAAAAATAATGAGATATTTCAAGATGACAGTTTTAGAATTAAATCTTTTTAGGAATAAAATAATGACATATATCTAATTTAAACAATTTGATAATGGCATAAATCTAATTAACAATCTAACAATGGCATATTGCTAATTAACTAATTTTTACAATGGCATAAATCTAATTAATCCTATTTAAAATAATTCATTGGTGGCAACTGAAACAGGTCTGATCAAAATTAAAACAAATATGTGTTTGGATTGCATCAAAATTGGAAAAGCACTCATTAATTACCCAAACATCGCCAATAGTTCGATGGCGATAAGAATCCATACTCGGGGTGCATATGTTGCTGAACTATACTTAAATATACAAAAGCATGTGATCCACTACGTGAATCAAATTATCAATTTATGGTGAGTACCTACTATATCCACAATCAACCAAAAAGGGAAAAAAATAATTCACACAAGTGCCGCTATATCATCTAGTAATTTTATATATATATCTGCCAAAAAAAGCGATGCATTTTATACATTATCTGGTAATTTTATATATCTGTCAAAAAAAAAAAAAAAACGATGCATTTTATATAGATTGCATTGGCACAAAAAGATCACGTTCTTATGAAACTTGCCTTAGCCGCTGTCATGCTTTTAAAATAAACTTTCTTATTGAAACTCAACCTAACCAGCTATAAACCAGTATGAAATGTATCTTGAATTAACAACACGCTAGTTATTGCTTTCGATTATTTGATTATTTCTAAGTATTTTTGTTGTGTAGCAATCAACAATACCTCTCTATTGAATTATAGACTCTAGCAAGGATAAATAAATAAATTTCGTGACAGAAATAGAAACATATATATTGTTTTTTTTTAATATCACATATTCATCGTTTCTACTGAGTTTTTTATTAAAATAATTTTGGCCACAAATGATATATATTATAACATATTGTAGTTGCTATAAGTTTGAGAGCAAGTTTTATATATAGTGTACGAGATCATATTTATAATATATACTAACGATAATAGTAATACTAGAGTCAAACGAGTTTGACACTTGAATCCATCAAATGTAATAGATCTCAATTTTTGAAAAAAAATAAATTTTGGTCTCCAAAAAAATTCAACATAAAGATCACATTGAACAATTTAAATCGGTTATTTGAAATTTCAATATTTGAGCATCAGATTGCAGTTGACTCTACCATATGTTTTTTTTTTTTTTTCTGAAATGTGACTCTACCATATGTACCAGAACATATTAATAATATATTAAAAAAGAAAAAGCTGCGACGTAGCCACCAGTGGCGGATTTAGGAAAAATATTTAGGTGGGGCTGAGTGATCGAACGGCTCCTCTTCTTCTGTTTTTCAGCCCCACCTTTGAGTGCTCCAATGGCAGAAAAAATTCGTTGGGGCTAAAGAGGGGTTCCAAGGAATTGACGGCGGTAGGTGGGGCTCTAGCCCGACCCGCCCTAGTGGTGGATCCGCCCTTGGTAGCCACATAGGATAGCTGCCATAATAACTTCCATCTTATAAAGTTCTATAGCAAGCTAGTGTTTAAAAAAACAATTTTATCAATTTGATGAATTATTATGCATAAAGGCATTTTTTTTTAGAAATTAATTCTTGGTAGCTAGTAAGTGAAGGTATCAAACTTGTACTTTATTAAGTTATTTTTCTCTGAATTTATCTCATTACCTTTTCTTATGTTTGTTTTATATATTAAATAAGATGCCTGATTCCAATCAATGAAGTATATTTTTCTGATCATTTGATTTTATAAATAATTTTCATTTTATTTTGGTATGAAGTTGACTGCAGATGTGTATTCTGTCAGGTACCACTGTACCAGGCATATTCCAGACGTTGCACTAGTTTTTTTTTCTCTTCAATGGCAGCATAATTCGTTCAATAGTCAGAATTTGGAATTCGAGCTAAGTTCAAAACTCCTTCCTATCTTTCTCTTCAAACTTCAAGCAAATCTTATAATTGCCTGTGTGGCTGTGTCAACGCCGGTTTCTCTAATTCCATTATTTTTTTTCTTTGACGCAAATGTATGATTGGTGTTGTGTCTGGATCCAAGGGGAATGTTTGAATTGATTTTGTCAATATTCTCTCTTAGTAATTAAATTGTTCTTTAAAGAGATTTATGGACAACCACTTAGCTTCCACAAAAGGCTACATTATTTACAGGTCAAATAGGTTTGAGCTCAGAAGAATGTTTGGATATCATAATACAAGTCAATATAAATACTATATAAAAACTTTAACCGTTGATATCAGGCATCTATATTTTTTTAGTATAAGTAACATGTAGATTTTTTGTATTGTACTGGTAGAACAAAACGAAAGCCAATGAGTAAAGGATTCTATAAAGCGTTTAGAAATTTCAAATTTAGCATTCTTTGTTTGTGAGTAAGGGATTAAGATTTCCTTTTTATATATTATATGTATATCTCTCAGCTGGTACTGGATTAGTTAAGGTGGCTATATGTACAATATATACAGTATAGGACTAAACCTCACATAAAATGATAAAATTAAAAATCGTAAGCAAAATAGCATCGTCCTTTTTAACAATTCGATCGGACAAAAAGCAAGAACATGCACCGAAATAGTTGTCTCATTTATACAGAGGATTTTATGAGAGACTCGAGCAAAATAAGGCTTTGATCGGAATAAGTTTTTTTTTTTTCCATGGGAATTTCATGGAATTCTCATATTATTGAAATTCTATTATCGGAATTGGATTTTTTTTTATGTAATTAGATCCAATAAAATTCTGAACATTTATTTCTAATAATTAATCAAATCTCGATTTGTGGGCTATTCCAACCAAAGTCTAAGTCTACTGCTTTTTTTTATTTATTTTTGAGAAACGAAGTTTCTAATTGAGTAATTGGCATCTGATTGATGTCATGTGATTTTTTTTACTTCCCACGGAGGCACAGACCAATGTGTCAATACAATTTGCATAACTAAAGAATTGATCTTACAAAATTCCATATGAAAAATATATATAAAGTGAACCCCCAAAATGGAAAAGGGTCCAAGGAATTTACTAGGACTTTTTTTTTTTCTTCTTTTGCTGTTATTTTAACAAAAAGAACCCATGGTAGTTGATGAAGAAATTAACGCAACTGCAATGTGACGATAACACGAAGATTAAATTAAGGTTACAAATAGGAAAAGAAAAATCACCCCAATTTCTAAGAATTGATTTGCATGACATTGTTAGAGAAATTAATGCCCCACATGGGAACAAGAACATGCGTAATGGCTAATTTGTTAAATTACATATAGCTGAAAGCGGCTTCAAATCCATGGCATTGCCATGTGTTAGTTCCTGGATCTGACTGATTTAATTCACTGTAAAACATTTTTTTAGCCATACATTTATCAATGAATAGAGGTAGAAAAAAATTTTCCAACACTTTTTCCCTTTAAAATAAAGCCATACACTTTTTCAAATATTGATATCAACATGATGATTACATTAATTAAATTTTCCAACACATTTTAAGTGGACATCGTAGATTCCTTATGAATATTTAATTTCTACTAAATATAAATACACATTTAATAAGAAAAAATGAAATGGAGTGAAAGGTTGCAGGTTCGAAACCCGGCTGGGGGGTCTTTCATAGACATTTAATTTAAAAATAAGTTGGGTGGCTTAGACCTCCAATTTATCTTCAAAAAAAAAGAAAAAAAAGAAAAAAAATGAAATGATAGACATTGTTTCCTGTATTTATGTACTGAATCGCGTCTATGTCCAGCACGTACTGTATTAAGGCAATATATAATTTTTAGTTCTCATAGTTATAATTTGTAAAAAGAAAAATAACAAATTGGGGGAAACTATGGAAGTTACAGGCTCGGCTGAGGCTCGCAGTTAAATTAGGCAACGTACATATGAGAAATCAACTGTATATAACATGACTAAACATTTGGCATATGAGATACATCTCCATTATTATAGGAGAGTATATTTAATAACACAATTAGCACAAAAAGATATAGAACTAGTTAAAGCTAAATAGGATTCAAGGAGACAAGTAGACGACCACGAACATGTTTTTCAATTCATCTTTTTTTGCGTGTGTTCACGAAACATTATTATAACAACATTTGAAGCTCGCATTCGGCTACTAAAAAAATATTGCATGCAACATGCGTTGCACAACTGAGTAGACGAAACTTTTGCTTTGGTTCTTTGTCAATGCTGGCAATGAAATCTTAATTTGATTATGAATTTAATTTATATCAGATCATGATGAATTCGTGACCACCAGATTGAAGGCACATTTTAGAACCAACGAGCATGAACTGTCAGATGATCGGTTAGTATCTTGTGTTGCTTTGACCTGATCCTACAATTTATAAAATAAAAAAAGTAGAATACAATCCGGATGATTGGAGTTAGGCTTGGAGACATTCAGGTTTAATTTTAACAAACCTTGCCATTCTTGAGTAACAAATGTTGCCTATGTCGACGCGGAAAAAGAATATTAACTCCAAAAATTCTAAAAATTATAAAAAATGTAATTATCTATTTCAACTCAAACGAATGTATATTTAACTGATTGGAATACTCGTCTAGCTAAAACAAGTATGCCTTTGAGAAAAGTTCAAACTAGTTGGCAGTCCTTCCAATTTATTTTGCTAGTTATATAAGCACAAAATCATTGATAAGCTGCTGCGTCTTAATAGTGAAAAACTACTTTGAACTAAAATAAACAGGTATTTTATTTTGGTTTAAGAAATGTACATTTTAACTTAATAATTAAATTATGTCTGAAAAAAGCATTCTTAGTTAACTTTGAGAACAACGAATGAGAGTTCAAATTACAAATAGTTGCTAAGAATATTTTTGTTCAAATTTGAAGTGCGTGTCAACTACTTTTTTTGAACCGAAAAAAGGCAAGTACCTATCCCAGTTAATATATATATATATATATATATATATATATATATATATATGTATTTTTTTTTATCTAGAAGTAATATTAAAGCAAATACAAAGAGTTTACATTTTTGGGGTGACTGAAAATTGAGTCCAAACTGGATGAGAAATTGTGTTGGGACATTTAAAAAATAAGACCCGGGATAGTTATTTCACATGTTGCAAAGACTTGTATATGAAGCTATTGATCTTTGCTAATTTATCCATATTAGGATTTATAAATTAAAAATTATCACTAACATTAAAATAATTGCTATTAAATGCGTTACAGAAATACTATAAACACAGTGACACATAATATTGCCTTAAAATAGCTTCCGAGTTCTGTCTAATTAACTATGAACCCTGCATCAGTACATCACCAGTCGGTGTAGAGCTGATCCTTTAAAAAAAAAAAAAAAGGTCTTAGAGAGCTCTTCCACCAATAACATTCAATCAAGCCGATCTAGCCTATGGGTGAATGGCGTACATCCAAAAAAAAAAAAATCAAGCCGATCGCATGTAATACAGCGGCCTGGCCCAATAGTTTATGGTGTCATTCGACATTCGTTAATATAAGCCTACTCTTTCTTAAACAGATGGTTTTGCTCGCTACAGATTCTGAACTAGGTTTGCTTTTTCATTAATCATTACTAAGGCAATCAATAAAGTCCATCTGCAAAATAAGGGCCTGAGTTTGTGATAATTTTGTAAAGGACAATTTAATTTCTAATTAACCTCAATTAAAGTATCTTCATCCCAACAATTTAAATCTCATAAGAACTTGTATATACGCGCGTTAGGAAGAATATATATACAAATATTACAGTAATCTAGATAATCCCAGTTGTTCTCTAGAATAGCCACAGGATTTCTACATGAAAAGCCATGCTAACCTCTCACATGTATATAACTGTCAAATAAACCCAAAAGTCAACACGTGTATATAACTATCAAACCACCACCAACATTAACACACGCACGCTCAAAGGGAGATAAAATCATCCTTATGATGCATCAGGCCCTGATCACCTCCATCTGACTGAGTTCCCGTGCTGGCCGGCTTTACTGTCAGGGTTTCATGTGGTGGTACATCTAGTTCAATCACGACAGGTATTGTGGCTGGTTCAGGTTCAGCTTGAACCGTCTGAGGTTTCTTCAGTTCTTCATATTTTGAGAGCATCTTTTGTAGCTCCTCATTTATGTTTAAGGCCTCCAACAGAAACTCATCATTACTGCCTGATGCCTCGATTATTTTTTGAATTGTATGTTGACTTTGGTGACACTGTTGCACTAGTGTACTTGTTAGGTCATCCTGTGTAAAGCATAGAGTAAAAAAGGAGTGTCGGTCAAGTATTGTTTCAGGCATAAAACCTCGATTAACCAAATAAATCCAGACCAAAAATCCCATGAACTGACAGGTGCGGTACTATTTTGGTACTAAGGAAACCTGTGAATATAACAGGTACAATACCATGATTTTGGTTCTTGATGAAAAATTGAGGTATGATCATCAATGTCCGTAGAACTACATGTAAAAATTCAAGGCAAAAATAAATAAATAAGAACCTCTTGTGCATCTTTCTGAGAAGAAGAAGATAGCACAGTGGAAAGAAGCTCAATTGTGTTGCGTGCCACAGAAAACTCTTCCTTGGTTTGCTCAGAAGTAAAACTAGGGACAGGTGGTGTTTCATGAGTTGTTAGATATGGTGCATCAGTATGTAATGTTACTTCTGGGATGGTACGCGGAGGTGTAAATATTGGAGCCAGACTCTCATCATCTCTTCCCGGGAATCGAATTCCTCTCGATTTCAAGCTCTAAGGAAAATGTACATGGGAAGCATGTCAGCAAGTACAGTTACTATGATGATTAAATTGTGCAAAAATTAAATTTTTACAATCACCTATCTATTCTCAAAATAATATTGCACAATTTTATGTATTAAGAGAATCATTCAAATATGTGAAGAAAGGATTAATGTACAACTACTTAATAATAATTGCTTTCTAGGACAGAACTGGCAGGTACAGCACCAAACTGCAAACCCCTCGATTTTATGCAAATGTTTTGTGCCCTTTCTGTTACACAAAACATAAGAACCACACTAAAAGTAAGACTCCTTTGTGCAATTAGGCACCAAAATAATGTGTACTGGTAACACACAATCCCTTCTGGTACTGAACACAACTAGCAAAATGTCGACAGTGGAATAAGTAATCCTTGATCTGAGTTGAAATTGTTTTTCTTTGGCGCAAAAAAAAAATTAAATAAATAAATAAACCAAAAAAATATATCAGAATTAGTATGGTACCTTGTATGTCACTTCATACATTGGCAGGTACCGCAACTCCTCCCCGGACTCACCCCATGCCTCAATAAGAGCCAAAACCTTATCCCTCACACTAACAACACTTTCTGGGTTGTCAACAACCCGTACCATCTCATCCAGCACGCGCTCAGCAGCCACATCAGCGAAACCCCTCTCACAATTCTTCACAATTGCCTCGAGCAGAACCAGTGCCAGATACTGCACCGTAGGCTGTTGACTCATCATAATTCTCTTCTTAACAGCGCGAATTATTTCGACCCCACTAATGACACCAGTATTGACTCGGTCGCATATCTCAAGGTTGGCCGACCAATCTGGGCTGGAGAGGTTGGCTGATGTGGCATTTTCAACTATCTGGTCTGCTTCATTCGGGCCTTGCAAGAACTCGCGCAGTTTGCCACTCATGGAAGACATCCTCGCTGTGACCTTGCGGCCCACCTCAGCTCCACCTACTTTCAACCGTTGCCTCAAGGCTGTTACTTTATCCGCCATGCCGTCACTCATTCTATAACAATTTTCACAAGACCTTGTCTCTCACTTTTTCCTTTCCTGTTGAATTGAAAAAACAAAGAAAAAAAAAAAAAAACGTTTTAGCAAGAGAATTGAGGACAAAAACAGATATGAGCAAATTTTGTAAAAATAAGCTATATTAATTTCTTCCAAGAAAGCAATCAGCTCACCCTCACATATAATATTTAGCGTTATTTTAGTAGAAATGAATTGAAAATATGAACTGATTATATTCAGGTTAAAAAGGGGAAAGGTATCAAAATAGTTCTCCTACACCTAAACTAATCTTTTAGGCCAACAACAGCTCCTTTTTAGGTTTGAGCTATTAAAGGAGTATTATCATCAAATAAAGGGACTGGTTGGGTAAACAACAACAAAAAAAAAAAAAAAAGAACGATCAACAACGGCCTCCAACGAAACTATTAACCTAGGAAAAGAAAATATTTAATCAAACAAACTAAGAATTGAAAGCCTGATGGTTGTAATACCAATTTAACGCCTCAGACCAGTCAACAGTGCTTGAAAAGCCAGCAGAAGAGATAAAATTTGAGAAAGAAAAGTAAAAGGAAAGGCACCTAGGGTTTGGTTTTTCAATTCCGATCGTCTCGACGAACTCAACAATCAAAAGAGAATGGAATCTCCAAAGAAGAGATATCTGTGTACCTTAGAATTTTGGTTTAATAAAGTGGCACGGCTTTGCTGCTTTACCTACGCGCTGTTAGATTTTTTGTCAGTTAGCGGATAATAACCTTTGACGAGGTTTATTAGACGAAGTTTCGGTTTCTCTCCAGTTGTAGGAATATATTGATAGGTGTATGAAAATCGGAACCGTTCAATTTAGATCCTTTTTCGGATCGGATGGTCTGTATTGAATCTGACCTTTCATTTAAGCGATCAGTCAAATTCTGTACCGATCTAAACCGCGTGTTCTGAAATAAATGGTCCACAAAATAATTTCCTACAATTGGAAGGTATCCTATTGTTGCTTTTTAAGAGTGGTCAAGCTAGGTCAGGCAAAGAATGTGAATTTGTTTATTCTATAGTTAACTAATTAATTTCGGAATTTCCTTTATATTTAGATTTCATTCTATACTAATTCAGCATAAATTATTCTTATAACTGCCTTCTTTTTATTGTAAATGACGATAATAAAATAACAATGAGAAATTTTAGTGAAATTCTATTATTGATATCACAATTTATTTTAGCGCAATTTATTAGATCGGTCACCATCTTGACCGGTTAAAATTTCTTTGATAGCCAACTTTCTCTATCACCATCATGAGCAAACTGCGGGAGCTTTGGAAGAGGAATTTGCAAGTGAATTACAAAACATACATTGTAAACGTTAATTTATTTAATTGACCAATTATGTTTTAAAATCACATGCATAATCATGCATAATTAAGTTTGATTAATTGGTTTCCTTATTTTTGCTAACTAAAGGCGAAAGAGTCATACCGACAAAATAAGCTAATTAATAACGAGATAATAAGAAGAGTTCAATAAAGTAGAAAGGAGACCATATTAAATGATTTTCTTACCTTACTCAACTTGATACGACGGACGGAAATTCTAATTTACGACAAATGGCGTTTACAATATTTCTAGTTATCCAAATGCTACGTCACCTCCTCTCAACCATGATGTCTTTTGATCTCTCCCTAAAGAAAAAAGTATCCTTGTTTCTTCTCATAAGATGATATTTATCATTTTGGAATTGTTCAAAAAAAAGTTACAATCCCCCTTCTACTTGTGGGATTACCCAATTTAGACACTAATCATCCAATTATAATCATATTCTAACCATAAATATACTGTTATCATGATAGAACGTTTAACTATAGTGTTCTTAACCATAAATACATATTAGTTAGCTATATCGGTCCAACTGCAAAATCCAACATATCCGAAGTTCTGCTGAATAAATAACTACAAGGGATTATATTACTTGAATATTAAACTACCTCGTTTAATAAATTATAATATATGAAGGGATCAAGTCTTCAAATATTTTAAACATGCCACATCATCGATAGTATCAGTTTTTCTATTTGTTTTTGATGTTTTCCTGATAATCTTCACATTAACATATTTTATTCTCGTTTTAAGAAGCTATTTTTGTTATGCTTAAAGTGTAACATTACTTTTAATTCAAAGTAACTCTATTGTGTTATTTTTGCATACAATATTTCATCATTTAACTACAATGCTTATAATTATACATGCTTTTAGTATTTCAAAGATATATTTATTTAGATTTAAAATTTTAAAATACAAATATTTATAAAAAAAATGGTATTTTGGGAAGAGAACATTTTTATTGTTAAATAAAAGTCACTAAACATAAATTGTCGACCGAACTTATGGTAACCATCGTTGAAAGCATTTTGGCCTCATACTAAGCCATCAATGACCTCCTCACAAGTCACAACACGTAATCTGATATTTCATCCACAAGCATAATTGTATAAATTCAAAAGAGAAATGCTAGAGTCCAATATATTAAACGGATGGACTCCGTCCAATACGATCATTTTCATGTTTATAAATTTCAAATAACCGATTCAAACCGTTCAATATGTTCTTCCTATTGAAAACTTATATGAAACCAATTTTTATATTTTTTCGAAATTTTTTACTATTTTTTTTTGTATTTTAAAAAATCATTGTTGTTGGATGATCCATAATGTTTATATCATGAATTTTCAAAAATACCAAAAAAAGTAAAAAAAATTGAAAAAATGTAAAAAATTGATTTCTTGTAAGTTTTCAATATGAAGAACATATTAAACGGTTCGGATCAGTCATTTCAAATTTTGAAATGTGAAAACGATCATATTAGACGAACACATCCGTCCTATAAATTAGACACTAGCATTTCGCAATTCAAAATAGCATAGATCTTTCATGTGTTAAAATTTAAAAATCATGCACACTTATGTTGCAAACTTCAAATTGGTACATCCGTAATTTGTTCGAAATCCATAGCTACGGTGTCATGTTATTCTGCAATTACAACATTTTTGTGGTTTTTACTTCACTTTGCAGTTGGCACTGTCAAGCATTTCTTAACAAAAAGAAGAAAAAAAAAACATTTCGGTTTTACTAGTATTCTTAATCTAACGAACAAAATTACAAAATATTACGGTTCATAAAAACGAACAACACTAAGCACTAATATCATCTCCAAAAAGAATAGAAAAAACAATGCATCTGGGCCGTTAAATTGCAATCAAGCAGCAAAGGGCTTTTGGAGAAGAGCGGTGAGATACACCTCCCGGTTCTTAACTCCGCCAGCGTCCGTCTTATCTCCCACCGCCCACTTAATTGTTCTATAACCCAGTCGGCTCACGAGCGGCCTGTACACCGGGTCCAGATCGACACCCTTACAGAAAAAATGGTCGATCCAGAGCAATCCTCCTGGACGCAACACCCTGTCCACGTCGTACACCAAGAACTCGAGCACTGGTATCGGAATCCACCGGTTCACGGCGTGCCCCGTACGGACCAGGTCTAGCACTCCGTCCTGGACCGGAAACCGAGATTGCAAGGGAGAATGTAGCGGGACGAAACCTCGTGATGCGGCTGTCTGCGAGAACGGATGGCCGAGATTGAGTGTAGTCGTGAGTACAGTGGTGTTGGAAGCACGGCGGAGAGCATCCGCAAGAGATCCGCTTCCTCCAGCGACGTCGAGAGCGAGGTTGATCGGAGCAGCGCCGGATATCCGAGCGAGGCGGAGGAGTTGAGGTACGGAGAGATCGAGCGTAGATCTGACGGAGAAGAAGTTGGGATCTTGGGTATTAGAGAGAGAGGAAGGGTTGGAGGTGGGGAGGAGAGAGAAACAGCGTCGACGAGGGAGGGGGTGGCACCCGCGGAGGAGCAAAGATTCGGCGAGGGAAGAGGAGGAAGAGGGGCAAGGGGAGAAAGGAGTGTAGTTCATGTACTGGCGGAGGAGAGTGGGGTGAGAGGCACAGGCGGAGGAGATGGCGGAGAGGCGGGAGAGGAGGAGGAGTTCTGGCGGGGGAGGAGGGGAGGAGGAGGAAGTGTCGGAGGGGTGAGTGTGGAGGTGGGAAAGGTGGGAGATGGTGGCGCGGATAGTGTGGAGTTGACGGAGGAGGTGTTCTGGGGCTTGATCGGAGGAGGAGAGGGGGAGAGGAGGAGAGGTGGGGGAGGAGAAGAGGCGGTGGGAAGAGGAGAGGTGGTAGAGGGAGAGAATGTTGGTGGCGACCATGGCTACGAGGAGGAGTAGGTTTAGTCCCATGCTGTAGGTTGTGCCTGCTCCCACTCCTCCGGCTGCCATTTTCTCCTTCCGCATTTGGAGCTCAGCTCAGGTCTCTCGGTAGTGTGCAGTGTGCTTTCTGCTATCCAAGTTAGTGCTGCTCACTGAGTGAGAAGTGGGAACTGAGACAAGGATTCGATTAGTTGAGTTGAGAGTTATTCCGTACGGAATACTGAATAAAAAAAAAAAACAAAGAAAGTCGCCAATGGAGTCGCTTGGCGCTATTCTGTGATTGGCGCAGTGGGTCTCGTTTGATATTGGAATCTAACTTTAATAACTCGATGGATCGGTTTAACCAACTTATTAATGTACTTGTTAAACTATTTTGGTAATTGAAATACCATTGAAAGGGATGTTGAACCTGTTTATTCTGTAAGGAAAGTACATCAACATAGTAATGAAAGAAAACTTTTCAACGCTATAAAGGCATTTTAATGCCACACTGATTTCATTTTTTATAATAATATTTTTTTAAATTAAATGTTGGATTCAAAACCATAAATATTGACATTTTCAAGATAGATATGTTTTTATAAAATTTTATAGTTTTTTAAATTCATTTTATACTAAATTAAGTGGTCATAAATAAATAATCTAATTCATTATAATAAATTACTTTTACTGCATTTGTTTTATGACATCTTGAATCTACTATAAAACAAACTAAATAAATTAAATAAATTCTAAAAATTTACATAACCGCATTGTTTTTGCAAATGAATAATATCAATGTTTTAGATTCAATTATTATGTTTTAAATTTTAATTATTAATAATAAAGTCAGATTGTAGCATTGTGTCGCATGAAAATTTGTGGCATTAAAATTCTCTTCGTCTAAAATTTTAATATTACTATGCGTGATTCCAGTAATATTGTCATACAACTACTGGATGCAAATGACAAAAAATTAAGACTACTGTGTTTCTATTATCGTTATTATTTTAATATTGGATGTGGAAGTAGACTTAAAATCTTCCATAGGAAGTGCAAGAGCTCTTGGAAGTGGATCCTCAACAACACGGTATAAATCCCAGATTGAACAGAAGCTTTCTAGTCCGCATCTTCTCAGGTATCAGACTCAGGTGGACATCATCCAGACCATACTTTTAGAATCGTAAAATGTATCGTGTATCGATGGATTTAGTATCGAACCGTGTATCGTGTATCGTAACGAATCGTCAAAGATACGCTAAGCTATCCATGAAATCAAGTAGAATAATTAGTTAGAACATATATTGGACGATTGTCATTAAAAGAAAGATTTAGTAAAGCACTATATCATTATAATCATTTATCACTCTAGACATCATTAGGTGTAGTCTATGAATATCGGTTATTACTATATAATCTATCTAATTGTTTTTGAGTAACATCATCTGCATAAATTATAAAATTAGATTATAAATTATTGTATTATTATTATCATTATTATATCATTTTTACTTTATAAAATATAAAAATTGTAGTCATTTTATCATTATATTGTACTTGTATAATATTATATTATTATAATGTTCATATCCATTATTAATTATTTATAAAATATTATTATATATATTATATAAATTATAATTATCATAATCATTATATTGTATTATATTATTATTATTATTATTATATTATTATTATTATTATACTATGTAATATATATAAATTATAAGGAAAAGATAAACAGTGGATAAAGCCCACTTGAGCCCAATTCATGTCAATTAATAAGGGCCCCACATGTCAGTTTCTCCCCCTTCCCTTTTCCATTCACATTTTCCTGTCGGCACTCGGCATGAAAAAAAAGTCGAACGCCGTTCTGATTGGTCGACATCGTATCGCTCGTATCGTACGCATCGATACGATACGCGAATCGCACGCCGTCGCGCTCACGATCCCAACGATACCAAGGGTCGGCGATACAGAGGCGCGGTTCGTCTCGATTGGCCTTTGACTCGTACCGCTACGTACGATTCGCTACGTGAATCGTACGATACTAAAATGTATGATCCAGACCATCCAGTAGATGCAGCAACAGCAATAATAATAACTATAAGTGTTTTGTCCAATCAGTAGATGCACAGATTTTTTTAGGACACCTAATCACCTATCTGCTTTGAGATTCATAATAGATGGAATGTGTGTTGTTTACTTGCCAAAAATACCTGAGGGAATGGCGAGTTCAAGTTTCAATTTTCATTTTCAGGGTTAGCACAGGAAGCTGTTGCCAGAAAGACAACGATTTATAAGATGAAAATGAAAAGCCTGATTTTAGCAGAAGAAAAGTAAGAAAAAATATTGAATATTGGTAGTAAAATAAAAGATTGCAATTTGACAGATTTGGGATTTCAGATTAGAGCAGTGTAATCTCGTAGTTCATACATAAAACAAGAAAATTAACTTGAAATATTCACAGAAAGAGGAAAATTTATGTCTTGAGGAAAAAAATATATATATGACATGTATACAAGGCAACCTCTAAAACATCTAACCAGCTATCAAAACTAGGCTTTGTCTAACAGCCGGTACCGAGCAAATCAAAGAACCAAATATACCAGTCAGTGCATATGCAATTGCACAAAATGGGAGAGCCTCTGGTTCCTTGGCTGATAGAGCTGCAGTCCCGAGCCCATGTGCACTGCACCAACAAAAACTTAGCATGTCAAACAATATTTTCTCTTGGGTTTATTGATGAATCAGACGAGCAACTTATGAATTGTGAACTTTTATTCATCTCAATTTTACTCTTTTGTACCTTGAAGCTGTTGCTATTCCTCTAGCAATGGGATCATTTAAACCTAGCTTATCCATCACAGCTTGCACAAAATTTGCACCAACTAAACCAGTCAGAACCACCACAGCCGCAGTTAATGATGCATTTACACCTATACATAAACAGTTAAAAAAAATTAGAACAAGAGAGAAAAGGGTTAAAAATCCTGGAAAGGAAATTAATTTTAAATGCAAAGTGCAAGGCGGGAGTTACCATCAAAGAAGGAAACTATGCTCAAGGCAAGTGCAACTGTAATGCATCTCGGTAAAATTGATATGGTAAGTATTGGCTCAAGCCCAATTAAACGTCCTATTATGGCTGTAGAATAGAGCGAGAAAGCCGAGGCAATTATCACTGATGAGAAAATCTCAGCTGCATGCCTTTTGACTAGCTAGAATCCAAGAAAACTTTGTTATAATCATTGCAGTTGTCATCATTTCATCCTGAAGCACTAAGAAGTTTAGGGGGTATATCAAACATAAACCTTTCTTTGCTTGAACATTGAAAAGGCAAAGGAGAGAATAACAGATCCAAGGAAGCCCATTAAAATATCACCCGCTCCAGGATTTGATGAAGATTTTGTCAAGTAATCACCTACATAACAGAAGATTACAGTTTTAAGTAAAGAACTAAAAAGGATTCAGATTAAAGTGTTCACAAATAGAAACTGAATAAGCCGTAATATAAAAAAAATAATTGGTAAAACCTACCATAAAAATGAAAAATGGTTTAGTAGTGTGTACCAAACCAATAGTGTGTGTTAGTGTGAGAGTGACAAACCTAAAACAGCATCTACTCCTGACTTGGATACAAGGCCGTATGCTACTGCCGCTATATCAGCTGAAAGTGCACAGCAGATGATAGGATGAAATACTTTCTTTACCTCAGATGGCAACCTAAGAAAGAGAAAGAGGAACCCATAAATTATACTTTCAGAGGTACTTTGTAATTTTGTAAAAACACAAAAATGACATTTTGTATATAGAAACTTTTACTATTAGTTACGGGCTGCTCAGCTTTCAGTAGTTCTGAATGCAACTCTTTACTTGCACATTTTAAGATAGTATATAATTGTATGTTGAAATTGGTTCAGTTGGAAGAACATATGTATAGATACTGACAATAAGGTTATTACCCAGAACCGACAATATAACCTATGACTGTGGCAGCAAGTAAGAAAGGAAGACAGGTTCTCGCTGTGGTTCCAAGAGCAACTGGCTGAAAATATGCAAGGGCAAAAGAGGAAACAAAAACTGCACCCCAAGCCCAAAGCTCTACAACTGAGAAAGGAGATGGTTTTGACATGGGCTCAGCTGGAATCATCTCTGTCTTGACAATTTTTCTCACAGTTAGAGCTGTGTATCCCGCTACAGCTAAAGAGGCTAACCATCCACCAGCTGAAAGAGCAAATAACAAAGTCAATAGGGAGGAATCTTTGTCATTTGTATCATTTTGCAACCAGCTCCAATCAGTAAGGAGGTATCCTGCACATGTATGTTAATTTTCTACCAAAATGGCACAACCAGGTCTACCCTGACCTGACCAGATCCAACGCGTTCAGACATGACGTTTTTACCTCAAAAAACTCAGCCACTTAGAATGTTTAAATCAGTTTAAATGAGCTGAGGCGTCTGAAGTCATAAATGAGAATGTTTAACCAAATTCAGAAGAAATACAATAATTTAACATATTTTTTTGAATAATTTAACCAAATTGAGATTATTGTTGGATTTAAAAAAATATAGATGTACAAAATGTGATCAACAAATCAAGGCTGACCAGCTCAAAAAGCTCCGGCTGGTACATCTCACCTCAAACTCAGCCCATTTAATCTTCAAATCAGGAAAGAAGGAGAAAATCTCGTACAGAAGCTTATAAAAAAATGTAATTTAAACTTTTCAGCTATCTGTAACCAGTAATCAGCCCTTTTACTAATCTTTCAGTTATTATCTGTTACTAAATTAAGGCAGGCACTGTACATAGCACAGACCTATTATGAAGCAAATCTTGAGGCCAGAAGCGGCAGGTACATCACGTACTGCCAGAGGAAGAACAACCAATGAAGGCACATAGAACAGTGGCAGATACCGCTGAATGAAAAGTGTTGCAGGCTCAAAGAAATTCATCACGCTGGTTGCTGCCTTGGGGACCACCGAGTCGAGAATCATGAGAACAGAAAACACACAAAACATGCCGAAGAGTGCACTTGGGAATTTGATAGAAGCAGCAACAAATGCTTTCTTTAGGAACTTGTCAGATGCCAGGAATATGCCGAGAGATACCACCAAATGCAATATCTTGACAACCTACAGAATGAAGTCATGACATGGATGCAGAACCGCTCTATGAGCTTGTACATTTGTCAAAACATTAATGATTTATGATAAAAAAAGACCATGAATCAAACAGTTCAACTGCACTCACTATGGAGAAGCTGAATGCAGGTTGGCCTTGATCGGTACCAGCTGATTTTGTGATAATTAAACCTTCATTGAGTTTATTAGCACCATAAAGATAACTCATTTGCCCAAAACCGTAATGGGGCTTGGAAACTTTACAATGGGGAGTAATTGGCTTTTTGAGAGAGGAAATAGGGGATACTCTCAACAGCGAGGAAGTTCTTATCAGGTGTGGTAATTTGGGGTAATTGTTGATGGTAAATAGCGGGGGTTTAGTTATGTAGGCGGGGAAGGAAGCCATTTTGGTTGGAGGAAGGGATTGGTGGAGGAGCTAGCAACAACTTTTGGAAAGAATCAAATATCTTCCGCAAATTGCATCACTTGTCGTTTTTTTCTTTGATCTTTTGATTGTAGGTGTGGTGGGAAGATGACAGAGATATCCGTTGGAGTTCCATTCACACAATTTGGGATAGTTTCATCTCTCCCTATTTTTTGTCCTCGTTTTCTTCCTTCACTTCGCTTCTCTCTGTAGTGTCCATTGTCCAATTAAACTTAGTATTTTATGAATTATATACTTTTTTGGACCTGAATGCGCATCTTAATCGAAGCGCCTAAAGGCCCAATAATAATTCTCGTTATAACCCCCCTTGTTACTAAGTTTACAGTACAGTACCTAACAAGTAACAAGATGGTATGAACAGATATTCCAACTAATTTAGAATTCAGGATAGTGCATAGATGTTTCCATTGTTGTGTTCGATAGTTGATGAAATATGCAAATTAATTAGTAAAAAGTAAATGCGGGATTCTCCTTTACATTTTTCCTTTTTTGCTTTTGAATATAAAAAAGAGATTGCTTTTTAGTGCATAAGAGTACTTTAAAGGCAATTTGTGTCCAAAAGTTGTGTGAAAGATACCGACTGTAGTTGTATAGCTCCCCATATCATTGAATATATAAAACATTGACAAACAGTCACACAAGAAAATGGTGCAAAATGTGCATCAAATGATATCAAGCATATTTTACACCATACACACTTGAAAGAATCCAATACAACTGTCAAAGAAATTACCAACTAATGGTTCTTACTAATCATCCAGCAGCTCCATTATAGACATTTTCTCAATAGCTGCTTCAAGTTTCCTTAATTATCTATTTACTGCGACAAAATTTCACAAATTCGACTCAAAAACATAGCCCCTCACAAAGCTATTGTTTTAAAACGGTTCACTAGAGCAAGGATCAAAATACATTCTTACAAGATATACTTCCAAAAGGGTAACTTGTACAGGACTACAATTTTAGGGGTGGTGGGGGTTCTCTATAATAAATTCCTTGTTTCCATAGTTATTAGAAAATAGAAGTTAGGCAGCAACAGGCTCTGATAGGAGATCTTCCATGCTCCCTTTGCTTGGTTGCCTTCTCAATTTCTCCTGAATTCTACACTTTATTGCAGTTTCCTGAAATTAACAGTATGTCAGAATAATCAAACCAAACTTATAATTACTCAACTGAAATTTGCCAGAAGGCCCAAAGTGAGGTGGATGGCTCACCATGATGTGGCATCTTTCCTCAAATTTCTCAAGGAATCCTGCAATCCAACGATCGGCATTTACAACCCACTCTTCCTGCCGCATCCCAGCCGTCTTGGCCACTGTTTGCAACTGCATAGCACGTCACAAAGTTAATAGCAATTTCACTAGATCTAAATTCAAAGTCAAGTAAAAGAGAAGTAGACTAGAAACTAGACTGAAATAGAAAATTAGCAACAAACTTTTCCAGTCTATTTTAAGCAACGGTCTGTTTTACCTTTTCTTGATGCGCCTTCACAGTCTCCCGCAACATGTTTATCTTCATATTTACTTGTAGCTGTTTCTCCTGTTCCCCAATAAACAATAAAAAATCAAATTAAAATTCCATTGAAAAGACACTTCAATTTTACATGATGATTAATGAAATACATTTCACCATATGAAAAGAGATAATGAAAGTGCAATATACTTCACATGCCTTTACATAGCTGACACCTAGATCTTTTCTCGAATACCCACGTGCCAGATTTCGCATCACATATTGATTGTAATCCTTCAAGATTCTCATTATGAGATCTGATGTGGAAACTCCATCTGTCCTTTTAGTTTCCTTGAATTTACCGATCTTCTTCACCTGTAAAAGTCAAATTCATTGTTAGTAAAATCTCAAAAGCACAAATCATACAAAGAATAGGTTACATGAGAGAACATACCAATTCGTAGACATCATTTCCAGCACCGCTTGCATCAGCATATCTAGATAGCACAGGATTAGAAGCACAAAACATGTTAAATAGAAGAACATATATTTTATATAGTTTTTTATAAAGTAAAAGATGATTTATTATCAGATAAAGATGAAAATAATAGTTATTCATGAAACATAAACTTACGGGAGTGCATCGTGGGCAACATAATCAATTCGATGCTTGTCAAGGAACTCTTCTGTGACAACCCATGGTGCATCAGGAATTACCTCATCAACCCACCTAAAAAACAAACAGAATAGAACTTAGAAGCAAGCAAAGTCATGTGCATAACTCAAAAACACTAGCCCGAAATCTCTGATTGCGGAAGTAAAATAATCTATTAAGACTGAAATTAGCCTAATTTAATCCTTAACTGTAAGCATATGCCTCAAATAAGTAATGGCTATCAATCAGCATAAGTAGGCAACACAATTAATAAAACAGTTATAGAATACACACTTGCAGTGACGAAGGGATTCATAGCGTTCGGCCTCAGTCATAACGGTTTTACCCTTCAGTCGATGGGTTATTTCGTCATTGCAACATCCAACTAGTAGATATGTGTTAGGAAACCTAGAAAACAATTAAAAGAAATTAGAAGGTCAGATGTGCAAATAATCCAAGGGAAAGAAATTGTTCTTTTTGATGTCAAGTTTCAGGGTCTAATTTGAGACCGAGGAAAAACAAACTTATTACCATTCAGTGGAAAACATGGGGGGAAAACAAAAACTACTCTTTGGAAATAGATCAAGATCTGTTTTCTTAAGTAACACAAAGTGAATAAAATCTCAAGGAGGAATGCTCTAATACTCCTGAAAGGAGCAAACACAATTACAGTGCAGATGCACCTTCATTGGAAAAAACAAATTTGCACCAGAAAAAGCACTTCTCACTAGAGGTTAGAGCTCGACTCCAAGTCATATGTAAGTCACAAGTACTTTCTGGAATTTTCTTATAGAATGGTCACGATCATTACAACACATTTCACCTCTGAATTTTTCAATATTTGGATCACAAATATCCACCTACGAAATTGTAAGCCGCAACACAACGAATGAACAAACAGCTCAAAATTGAACAGATCTAGTGGTCGAAAACACACATGGAAGAGAAACGGCAAAATTCTCAGAGCAAAGGAGAGACAAAAATCTCACAATTTCTTGGCTTGCTCGAGCGCTCGTGCATGTCCGAAATGGAACAGATCGAAGATCCCATCAGCATACACGCGCACGGGTCGGTCCTGAGGCGGAGGCGCCGCCTCGACAACCGCCGGAGTAGTCGCTCCGGTGGTCGTGGTCGTCAGATCCACCGTTGGCGTGGGTCCCTGTTGTTGTTTCTTCCCACTTCCGCCATCCTGGCGCTTCCTAGCCATGTCAGAATTTAGGCGTGCGGAGAGGAATCCAAATCCTCTACGCCACTTTATTTGGGTCCAGAGTGCGCCGCTTTTATTAATAGACGTTCGATATAAATGGACGGTGGATGTTGAGTGGGCCTTTAAGAAAAAAAAGGAAGAGACGGAAAATCCTTCCTCCAAACCTATGTCACAGAAAAAAAAAGACGGAGTCGAAAAAAAAAAATCCTTCCCGAACCCTTCCCCAACCCTCTTTCGCAAAACCCTAAAAATCTCTGGTAAGGAACGAAAGTCGCAAAGCTTTCGATCATTGCAGATTAGTCCGAATCCTCTTGTTTCACATTCTTGGAACGGTTCAGATATAGAGAGACTCTCAAGATAAAATTTTCTTGACATCAAACATTGACATACATCTTTTCCATCCTGGTTATGCATATGATTTCATTAGTTTATAATATTGGCTTGAACTTTGAAGGATTAATAATTACGATGACTTATATATCACCTGTTTTTTAATTTCTTCTAATCAATCCTTATATAATATTCATACTTCTTTTTGTCACACGGTAATTGATTGCTTCGCTTTCAGATTGTACAAAGCTACTTTGTCAACAATTTGCATATAACTTTATTGCTTAGGATGGAACACAACTTGAAATGGCCATTTTTTTTGTTTAAAGTTTAAAAATCGATATTTCTTATTTTTCATGAAGGATATGGAAGAACAAACTGATTTTGTACCACGTTTGGGTATGGAATTTCAAACGGTGGATGAAGCATGGATGTTTTGGAGTTATTATGGTGGAAGAATTGGTTTTGGGGTAAGAAAAGGCTCTGACCATAAGAGCCCAAAAGATAATATAATTACCTCAAAACTATTTTTATGTTGCTGCGAAGGTAAACGAGGAGTTGATAAGAGAGATGATTTGACTAAGAATCCTCGAGCGGAGACGCGGACTAACTGTCAAGCCCGTTTGCGGATAAAATTTGATAGAGGATCTCAAAAATATAAGATCATTGATTTTATTTCCGAGCACAACCACCATCTTCAACGGCCCGAAGCTTGTTATCTAATACCAAGCCAACGCAAAGTATCTGAAACGGCGTGTATTGATATTCATCTTGCCGATAGTTCAGGGATTGGGCCGAAAGAGGCACATGAGCTATATAGCAGGCAAAATGGTGGAATTAGAGGCGTTGGTTATACAATGGTAGACCACAATAATTGCTTAAGGGATATGAGAAAGAAAGCAATGAAATATGGATCAGCTATTGCTATGATGAATTATTTTGCAAAGCGTGCTTTGCAAGATCCATCTTTCAAACATTTGACGGATACCACTGAAGAAGGAGAAATAGCGAATGTCATTTGGACGGATGCAAAAATGATTGTGGCTTATGCCCGGTTTGGAGATGTAGTTGTCTTTGATACTACATTTGGCACCAATAATGAAAAGTGGGCGTTTGGCGTTTTCGTTGGCTTCAATAATTTTAGAGAAATTGTGATTTTTGGTGCAGCTCTCATGTGTGATCAAACAAAAGAGTCTTTTGAATGGGTGTTTGCAAAGTTTCTCGAGGCACATGATGGTAAAAAGCCTATTACCATATTTACCGATCAAGATAGTGCAATAGGGCATGCTTTAGAGAAAATTATGCCGGATACAAGGCATGGTTTATGTGTGTGGCATATTGGACAAAATTCTATAAAGCATTTGTCGCGCTACAACAAGGATGGGTTGAACATAACGGGAGATTTTAATGCTTGTGTGTATAGGTATTTTTTATTTTGATTTTTTTATTCATTCTTGCTTGTAATTTGAAGAGTTATGATTTTCATTGATTTTTTACGGCTTGTATATTCAGGTATGAAGAGGAAAATGAGTTTGAGGATACTTTTAATGCTCTCAGTAGAAATTGCAGAGATAATTGGTTAGAATTCATATATAAAAGCAGAGAAAAGTGGGCACATTGTTTTATGAAAGATGCTTATACTTTGGGTATCCGTAGCACACAAGCAAGTGAGAGCATCAACTCGAACTTGAAAGCCTATTTAAATTGCAAGTTGGATATCTATAGATTTTTAGAACACTTTAATAGGATTCTTGATGAAAATCGTGAGAAGGAGATCAAATCTGAGTACAACATGACAAGCAAATTACCAAGAATCAAGTTGAATTTTCCTATTCTTCGTGAAGCAGGGAAGGTTTACACAACCAAAGTGTTTGAATTATTTCAAGTGGAGTTCGAGTTATCTGGTTCAGCTCACATACAATGCCTAGAGGGTGATACATACACAGTGGTTGTGTGCGATATTGATAATGGAACCCCGCGCAAGAGTAGACAAGTTGTTTGGAATCGGGAGGACCAAACGGTTACATGTTCTTGTAAGAAGTTTGAAAGAGAAGGTATTTTGTGTTGTCACGCATTGAAGGTGTTGGATCGTGAGGATATTAAGGTTATACCGTCAAGATACGTCCTGAACCGTTGGACTAAAGCGGCAAAAGATGTTACCGTTGTGGATATGGAGGGGAGAAGGGTGATTGAAGATCCTCTGTTGGATGTTAGAAATCGTAATGCTGATTTGGTTCGTATAATAACACCAACATGTGGTAAGGCAGCCCAAAATATAGAACAAGCTCAGTTTTTATGTAATGAGTTACTTGCGGTTCGACGAAAATACGAAGAGAAATATGAGAACTTGCCAAGAACAAGTGGTGATAGCAATCCAACTTCTGAGCATTCACTTCATTTAAAGAAGAAGAATGGTGGTGATAGACGTTCGAAAAGAAATCCTTCTTGCATTGAGAAATCAAGAGGCAAGAAAGGCAAAACAGCAAGTATCTCAAATAATCAAGATTCATTACGGTAAATTTTTATTTTGTTAACATTTAAATTTTTTATCTCAACAAAATATAAAACTAAATTAATGTCTAACTTTTTTTTTTGCAGTAATATAGAAATTACACACGCGTAGACAAGTTTTTGAGTTGCGAATGAGAATTCTATCTTTAGTCGAAGGGAGGAGGACATGATTTTTATTTTCGATTGCAAGTCTAGTATAATATCTACTTTTATTGAATATGGCAGAGAATAGTATAATTAATATTCTATTTTCACTTGTGTAATTTATAATTTCAATTTGAACAGTAACTCACGGTTTCCTTGAAGTCCATTTCTATCTAGTAGCTTGACAGCCAGAGTCTGAAAGACAAAGTTTTAGCTTGGCTAATCTTACAAACCAAAGCAGTAAACAATAAAAATATACAAAATCTAAGAACAATTTAACGTTAGATAGCTCTTAGGAATATGGAACAAAGCAAGGTACACTGTAATGACATGTATCGTATATCACTACCTTAATCTCAAATTTGGTTTATTTATTTATCTTTGGATAAGATCAATAAAAGAAAAAATGAAAAAAAAATCTATGGGGGAACAAAACTAATCAATTGATACACTTGGCACGAAGGAAACGTACGTTGATTGGAACCAAAATCCTTTTTATGTGTCTCCGTCCATTTTCTGCGATTCCGTTTCTTTCCGTCTCTTTTTTATTAATTTTTAAGGCGCACTTAAAATCCACCGTCCATTTATATCGAACGTCTATTAGTAAAAGCGGCGCACTCTGGACCCAAATAAAGTGGCGCAGAGGATTTGGATTCGTGCGGAGAGAGGGAGCGTATCCTCTGGATGGTTGAATAACAACCATCCAGTGGACGTCTTTCGATACAAGCCGTCTGATTTAATCTAAACGGTTAGATTTTTTCGGGCCTATCAATCTTAGTATCATGCACGGGGCATTTATAGCCATTGAGATTAAATCAGACGGCTGAGATCGAACCATCCACTGGATGGCCATCCAGAGGATGCGAATTCTGCGGAGAGATGGAAGAGAGAGAGAGAATTGGCGGAATTAAATTAAAACTCCAGAAAAAAATCTCGCCACACTTGGTTGTGACTTATTGTTGTGTGTATATATATATATAGGGGTGTTTCTGTATTTATTTCGGACTCCTCTACTTTAGATAGTGAAATAACAAAAAATTAGGCATTAGCCCCACGTTATTAGTTTATTATGGTAAGATTCAAAGGAAGGCGACTAATTACAGAATTATTATTATAAGTAGTTTTCATAGAAGGATAGGCAGTCTTGGCATGTCACAAATTATAGCTCTCGAGATTTTTTAGTGGAATAATACGGAACAAAAATTTATACAATGATACACACATTACGAATAAAATTTCATATTTGAGTGATGATCTTATCATACACATTTGGGATCTGTCAAAATTGCTGATATTTAATTTTTAATTTTATGTTTTTTCACTTGCTGATTATTTCAAATTTGCAACATTTGGTATTTATATAAATTAAAAGGAATGCGTCAATACTACCATGATAATATTATGAGATAAAATTCAAAATATTAATGTTCTCGATAATATTGAGTAATTAATGAAGAATAAGAATATTTTTCCGTGTAATATGGAATATCATAATATTATGATATGTCGATTTGTCTGGTGTCTAATAGTGTTCTCCAATCGTGCGTGTTGTGTCGTGTCGTGTCGAATGGTGAGAAGAGGCAACACGACTCGTATTATGACTCCATCTTCTAGAATGAATATGTCATTTATCCAAGATAATATTCTTCAACTTTTGATATCATCGATAAGTTATAATTCAAAAATACTATTTATTTAATTCTGCTAATTACATCATTTATAACTTTTTTATAAATTATTGAAGTTTACTAAAAGAAACAAACACAAGAAGTAATAAGATATATTTAATCATCACCTAGTATATGATTACTTAATTTTGCTTTATAGAACTTTTTTATCACATCCGCTAATTTTAAGTTGAATGTATAGTTGTTTCGCTTAAGACACTTCGCTCAACGTCGCTTAATTTTGGTTAAACGTAAGAAGGAATTTGAAAACCTAAATCTAAAATCTATTAGAGAAATGCAAAAAATCATTTTTCTTATTCTGCACAGACCACCCCTCTTATAAGTAGAAGTTAACCAAAGGAGTTAGCTAGGGCATTATTTTTATGTTTATGCAGCATTAAAGATTATTTGTGAAACTTTTTTAATTCATGTAGCTCGTGAAATTACAAATAATCGAGAGTTTACTAGGAGAATGCTGGCATCTAGTAGCAAGTACTCCCAAAAAAAAATGAAGAAAAGAAAAAAACGGCCACGAACAACTACATCACAATAATAGCACAAAGTGCGATTTAGCTTTCCCTATTCCAGAAGACAATATTTTAATGCTAATATGTTCACGCCGCTATTAATTTGACAAAAGTTAGAAAACGTGATGCTAAATCTTATTTATTAATTGCAGAATTAAAATTCCACCATACCAACCTCTATTTGGGCATGTTTGGCAGATGCGTAAAGCATAGAGTAGTTTAAAGAAAAATAAATAATTAATCTATTTTACTTTTCCAACTTATATCATATTTGATATGAAAAGATGAAGTAAATATAAAGTAAAAATAAATAAATAATGATAATAAATTAACTATTTTTTGATTCATGTGGAGTAACTTTACTCCACCTAAAATGGTAGAGTAATTTACTCCTCCCTACTTCACACTACTACATCAAATTTAAATGTTGTTTGAAAGAGTAAAAGTGGATTAAATGAGTTACTTTACCTTTAATCCTCTATCAAACATGGCTGATTGAAAATAGTTTCATGTCATCTTCCGCGCAAGAGATTTTCTATTATAATTTAATAATTTATTGATTTATTTGCTTTAAAGCTCGCATCAAAACATATCAGAAATCCATCTAAATATTATTACTTTATATCCACGCGGAATGACAAGGATTCAAAATAAAAGAAACAGCTTAAATAGATGGGAAATAACTTAAATTAATGATCCGAAGATCCGAAATGACTATGCAACAAGAACAAATTTCCAACTGTTGCCTTGACTGTCTTTCATTAACAAAATATGTTTGCTAGTTCAACAGAAAATGAGATGTGTCGCGCGGTATGCTGGCCGTCTGATCAAGATCTAATGGACAAGGGAGCCCCGTGCATGTAATAGATTGATAGGTCCGTAAAAGTTGAACCGTCCGATCAAGATCAGACGGCTCGTAGTGCGCTACACTGCGTGTCGCGCAACAGCGAATCCGGATTGAGTTCAACAGTTAGGAAATTTGTTCGCCTATCACTGTCAAAATTGTCTTTCTATATAGTTCAGTGAAGCTTTTTGAGAGTTCCATCTTATTTCTAGCCGCGTATGATACGCCCCCGACATGGTGACATTCACTTGGCAGAACAAGACATACAAAATGGTTGACAGAGGATCGAGAACAAAGATGACACGTGGCAGAAGATCGTGTGAACATGGACTCGGGACTCTCTGCCCTTGGAGTTTGGACTTTAGATTGGTAGGGGTCGGCTAATGAGACCTACGTTATGTGGGCCCTCTTTTTGCACCACTCACTTAAATCAGATCTTACATTTTTTTTTATCCCTTCTAATTAATTTTTATTTTATTTATTATCCAACATTTTCTAATGGGTTATTGATTTCGAAATTAAATATTTTGAAATAAACATATAAAAAACAAAAATAATACTAATGGAATCTAACCTATTGTTTTTTTATTGGTATAAAAATAAGATGAAACATAGTGTGGTTGTGCCGTTTTTAATGATTAAAAAAAAAGTAGCTAATTTTAAGAAATAATACAAAACATGCAACTTTTTGTCTACCTCTTTACATAACCAGGGGAAAATATATATACATATAGTCCGAGTTTTTTTTTTACCCGTTATAATAGATATAGAAGAATAAGATTAATGCCACAACAAACATGCAAGAAAGTCTATATTTTTTTATTGAAGCAAAAATTAATAAATTAGTTTTTTTTTATGACCACCACCTACTCGTCCTCCTTCTCTTCCTCTTCCACCTCTTACTCCTCTACCTCCGCCCCATGCTTTCTTTTTATCTTGAGGGCCATTGCCATCTTTATCCTCATCCTTTATAATTGCTATGATGTTGTCAACATCCTTAGCACAACACAATTTTAGATTTGAATTCTTCTATGTATTAGAAATAACCTCACAGTTGCGGATCAACACAATATCATATTGAGTGAAACTAACTAGTCAGAATTGGGTCTTAGAAAATTAGAGACCTTCTGACAAATTGAGAAAGCGAAAAGCTTCACAGATTAACAATACAACTGTTAGTAGAGATTTGGAATATGCATTTACTTGAAGAACTCAAAAGAAAAAGAAAAATAATAAATATACCACAAATATGGAATAGTTTATAATTTAAAGATATATATGAATTACAATCCTATAAATTATAATTAAATAATTATGATAACAAAAAAAATATTCCATTTTCATTTTGAATAACTATTTCATTTGTTTTTCTCCAATCTCTCTATTTATTATTATTATTATTATTTTTGGTAGAAAAATGGAACACATTCAAATGTGGTTTTGGTGGTACTAGAAATTGGTTAGGATATAATTGAACGATTTATCTTATAGTGTGTTCATCATCTTTGTTCATTTGTCATGCACATTCGATGAAAAAAAATGACGAGTCACACAAATATTGTATTTGATAGCATTTGATATTCGCGTGATGAAAATAAATATCGTATGTTATGGAATTTAATTAAGTTTATTTCTTTTATAACCATGAATTTGGTGCATAAAAACGATTCCATAAGATAATTCCACACAAACACACAAGAAAATAGTCGTTGACTTTTATAATAACAATTATTTTTTTATCTAAATTAAATAATTAAATATTGGAAGAATCGGTACATGGTCACTATTGGATGTGGGCAAGTGATAAACTTTTGTTGCTGACCCTAAAAAAAAAAAGATAAACTTTTGCTGCTGGGTAAAGAACCATCCAATTGCAGGTTCCGTTTGGATGCGTTGAGAATAAGATAGGAAGAAAGAAGAAGAGAAGAAATTTATCAGGAAGGAGTAAATTTATTGGAAAGTGTGTAACTTTTGTGAAAAGTTTGAATGGTTAGAAATAAATTTATTGATAAAAAGTGGTTATTCCTTATTCCTTATTTCGGAAAGAAGCCATCGATCCAAACGGAGCCAGAGACCATAGCTCGATCAGGTCTTTGCATGATAAGAGAGGTACAAGGTCTGTTATTGGTCGACGTGCAGGCACAACCGTGATAACCGAGATCGATTAGCTGAGTTCTATTTGCCATCGCAATTAACCGAGAACAAGACATACAAAATGGTTGATAGAGGATCGTGTACAAAGATGACACGTAATAGAAGACCGTGTGAACATGGACACGGGACTCTTTGCCGTTTGACACTAACACCTGAATTCAAATCAAGTGTTGCGCGACACCACGTGTCACGCAGCTTTTGGCCGTCTGATCAAGATCACATGAATAAAAGAGTTCCGTGCATGTAACCTAGATTGATAGGCCCGTCAAAAATGAACCGTCCGATCAAGATCAGAAGGCTCGTAAGTGCGCGACACGTGATGTAGCGCGTCACCAGATCAGGATTGCTAACACCTAAACTCCTTTGGAGTTTGGATTGGTGGGGTCAACTCATGAGACCTACGTTATGTGGACCCTGTATTTTTGCACCGCTCACTTTAATCCACTTTATGTATATATTATCCAACATTTTCTAATGGGTTATTTATTTCGAAATTAAATAATTTTAATAACATATAGGAAAACAAAACTATTACTGATGGAATCTAACCGATTGCTTTTTTTTTTATTATTATTGGATATAAGAAGAAACAGCAGTGCGGTTGTGCCGTCTTAATGATAAAAAAAACAGAAGCTAATTTCTAAGAAATAATACAAAACATGCAACTTAATCAAGTGAAATAATATATACATATAGTCCAAGGTTTTTTTTACAAGTTATAATAAGATTACAGCCACAACAAACTTGTAAGAAGTCTATATTTTTTTTATTGACACAAAAATAAATAAACCAGCACTTTTATATGAAATCTATAATCTATAATATTAATTAAATTCCGTAATTTTTTTCACTATTTTTGACTTTTTTTTACATTAGGTAAATATAGTTTTCTATTTTTTGCATTTTCTATAATTAAAAATAATTTTATTTTTTATTAAATATATTAAAAATAGCTGTGTCGGTCATTATTTTAAGGTAGTTCATGCTGAATTATTATCATTTAAAAAATATAGCACGACGAAACTAAAGTACTTCATGCTGAATTAGTGTCATCTAAAAAAATACAGTACATATCTAGTAATTATATATTCTGTTGTGAGGGTTTCTCGTCCCTTGTGAATTAGTCGGTAGCGCATTCAGAAACAGCATTGAGATTGAACTCGGTGATATGTGTACATCGTTCAATATTAATTATCCATACATTTAAACTTTGATGATGGCGTATTAAAATATTAATTAATTCTGTGGACAATTAGATTGAGCTCAACATAAAAAAACATCAACTGTTTTTGTGACACTCGTCAAGCTAAAAACAAACGGATATTAGAAAGGCTAATACGTCATTTCAGTTCTAGACATTAGCCAGGCAACAGATGAACATCAAAGAAAAGGTCAACCAATTTATTAAAAATTGAATAGAGTTTCAAGCCAATAAAATATTGTTTTCCATACAAACATTAAATTTTTGTTGACTAAGGATATGGACGCTCAACGGACATCTGTGCTTGTGTGGTTGAACTAAATCTAGTAGTTGTTGGTTGAACCAAAATTTCTGGTTGTTTGTTTGAGTTGTTGCCAACAGTAATCAATAGACCAGTCTTAGGTACGACATAAAGTTGATTTTTCTGTGACAATGAGTTGTTTTACTCTGTACAGCTAGTTCTGCTGAATAGGTTGCATATTTATTTAGAACTTAGAAGTTCGAATCAGTAAATATAGGAACTCATTCAGAAACAATCTATTTTTTTTACACCAAATACTTCATATTTTCTTAATATTAAGAGCACTTGTCTTTGGGTGCGTTTGGATCGTTGGAAGAAAGAAGAAGAAGAAGAAGGAAGAAGAAAAAAAAATTATATAAACAATCCAAACTCTTCACAAAGTTATACACTTTCCAATAGTTCTTCCCACTTCTTCCTTTCTTCCCTTCTTCCCACACCTTTCCCACACCTATCCAAACGGAGCCTTTGATTTCTTTTAGTTTAAAATCTCTTTTTAATTTTGTGTGCATACTTATGCCACTGTTTGAATCCACCACTATTGCAACATCATTCTTTTGTAATACGTTGTTGCTCAATTTATTGTGACTTGAGATGCCATTCCTTTTTTTTTTCATTAAACGAACTTTCCCTTATCGAACTTATCTACAATAAAAAAAAAACATTTTAAAACAACAGCTGTTAAGAAAAATAAGTCATCTTTTCTGAAACTAATTAACTGATGGTCTCACTTGCAAGAGCTCATTCATCCTTGATCCTTACAAGAAAAGGAACTAACAACTCTATCAACCTCTGAGGCTCTGACTAACATCTCTAGGCATCTTTTTTTTTTTTTTTTTTCTTATGTGGTTTAATGTTCCTTCTGTTGGCATTTCTGACGGAGCGAAAGTTGTGTTACAAGGGTGAAGCCGTGAAGGGTGAAGAAGCCATTGTTCTCGTCATCGACTTGTTTATGTAAAATCTTGAGTGGCAGTGACTCGCTTCATAAATCAATTGAGCGTGAGCCACAAAGAATTTCTCCGGTCTACACGCAATGGAGATGCTCAAGTTATTCTACCGACGACTACCGTACTGCTAAAGGCCATTAATTTGTTTTTAAATTAATATTGATGGTGAAAGAAAAGTAAGTTTGTCTATGAAAAGGAATTCAGATCTGGTGCAGCCCGGGACACCGTGTAGCGCGGCATTCTAGTCGTCTGATTAAGATCTAATGGACAAGGAAACTTCGTGTATGTAATCTAGATTGATAGGCCCGTAAAAAATGAACCGTCTGATCAAGATCAGACGGCTCGTACGCGCGCTACACGGTGTCTCGCGCTACAACGGATTCGGAGCCTATGAAAAGCATCACAAAAGATGCTGAAACATGCCATTTTCTTTAGAAAAAAAAAGGTCAAAAAGAAAGAAAAAACCAAGAGTTACTTTTTGGGTAGAACCTTTCCGTTCATAGAAACATTTTAAAATGACTTGTATAGGGGTGTCTTAGAATTTTTACAAACAAGAAAAAAACATGACAACTGTCTTCACTTAAATAAAATAAAAGAGCTAAATAAAAAATTTTCTCCATCTATTTCTCCACCTAGAATTAAAGTTGATAAAACGTTTTCCTAATCTGTTCCTTGTATACTGCTATAGGGTGGTCCAAGACCCCAAGCAAAATTAATAATGCAATTATCATCTATTTCTAAACAAAATCTTGCAATACGATTATTTAATTTTGTTTGGTTGGAAAATGTTCTAGTACATAAAAAGGAATAAACCTTTTCCGATTGCACTCTGCGCATGTTTTGTCAACTACTTTCCTTGAAGGAAAAATTCAAACAAATTCAACGCTTAGTAGTGTACCACAAACAAAATTAATCCATAAACTTATCTATCACATGGTTCTGTTTTTCTATAGACTCTTAGGGTGCGTTTGGATAGGTGTGGGAAGAAGGGAAGAAGGGAAGAAGTGGGAAGAAATATTGGAAAGTGTGTAACTTTGTGAAGAGTTTGGATTGTTTATAATTTTTTTTTGGCCTTCTTCCTTCTTCCTTCTTCCTTCTTCCAACCCCATCCAAACAAAGGCTTAAGTATGACAACTAGCATAAGATTATATTCCAACATCAATTATATTTTCAAAAATTGAATCAGTAAACTATCTTATTGTAGGTGAGGAGTCAGCTTTCAACTTACCACTTCGTAGTCCCAAACAGAAAAAGAGCAAAATTTCGACATGCATAGCTAGCTTTTTTTAATTTCCAACCCTTGCAAGTTATGTTTCAATAAAGAAGATTCAAATTTTGGATCTTCCATTACTACTCCTCAATAATCTTCTTAGTACCTTCCCTGTTGGTGATTTTGGGAGTGAATTCACAAATACCACCTTTCTTACTTTCTTGTATGGAGCCACCTAAAAAATATTAAGTGAGGAAGGCTACTCAGCATTTCTTTTAAAAAATACAACTAAGGCACTACAGATTAAGAAAAATAGAAATTTCATTTACAAACATTGTATATGAGATGTGTTATAAACTTTTATGGTTAAAGTTTAAATAAAGGACAGCAAAAAGGTTTCCAGTAAAGTCTCTGTCCTTTCAGAAAATTCGCTTAAATTGTGTAAAATCTTCGTAGTTAAGATGTGATAAGCTTACTAAATTGGTCAGTTTTATCTTTTACAAAAAAAACAACAATCGTGGTATACTTTTTCAAAGCAAAAATGGTAAAATTCTTTCAGTCATATTACATTCATAATAGCTTATTGAATTTTAAAATTAAAGCTTGAATAGTCTGAGAAACTGGCCCTCTCTAAAGGTTAAAAAATAACAGATAATTCAATAAAACTTTTAAATTTAAAACTCATACATTCATACTCTGACCTTCAAAAAAAAAAAAAAACCTCGTACATTCATACTCAAGCTTATTATCCAGAAAGCCAGGTCCATATTAATGCCAATTACTTTTTTAATTCTAACAAAGGGCTATGGCACCACAAAAAGCAATACTATGAAATGTATAAAGTTTATGTTCGATATGAGCTGACGTCAAGGTCTATGGATGAATTCATTTCAAAGTATATTACAAATTATGACTTTGAAAAGGTTTAATTTGCATATATACCATATTTAAGGTCATTTGACTGATTTTCTGATCATTTTATTGCCCAAAATTTTGGCTTCTGAATATTTGATAGTTAATTGAAAGGGAATATATAAAGCGGGAAAAGAAACAATGCAAGCTCTTAAATAATAATATGATAAAAAACTACCAAATATGCAATTTACCTGTTTATTGACATGATCCATGACTTCAGAAGAAGAAAGAGAGATCCCACTTCTTCGTACAACAAAAGCCACTGGTATTTCTCCCGTTTCTTCATTTTCCTCCCTATAATATATAAAAAAAATGATTTATATGATGTTTACCTTACTGAAAAAATGTAAGTTTGGGTCTTGTTAAAGTTTTACACTCACGATGTAACTGCGACATCAGTTATACCAGGATGAACGAGTAATAATGCTTCTAGGTCTGCTGGAGCTATCTGTGTAAGAAGAGAGAGGAGAAAAAGAAATTAGTTGTTTCCAGTGTAACTTCGCCATTATCAGGTTGTACGCCTTCTAGAGAGAAGCATAATGCTACCATATCAGAACACAGCAGTACTTAAAAGCAGTACATCATCATAATAGACTGTGGATAGTGTTGCACCAGAACTGTATTTATTCTCTGTCGTACCAGAATGCTACTGCCTTGTTACTCATTACTCAGTTTTCAGGATAAATTGAAGCTTAATTGCAAAATTAATAGCTTCAAGTAAAATTAGGATTAAATGTGGATTAATTGAGAAAGTTATTCTTAATTTCAAATTGAGGGAATGAGTGTCGAGATATGACATCAGTTCTTGTATTACTAAACAATTTTAAATAAAATAAAATAAAATAGTACCTGAAAACCCTTGTATTTTATTGTATCTTTCAATCGGTCAAGTATGTACAGATAACCTTCCTTGTCAAAACAGGCTATATCTCCAGTTCTTAACCAACCACCATCTACAATTGTTTCAGAGGTGGCCTTCACATTGTTTAAATACCCTATAAATTTTTAAGGAGAGAGAAAAAAGGCGTTATGTTACAACAATAATTTCCACTTCTTTTCCTTCTCAGAACTGATTTTGCATTCTTTCTGTATATTCAAAGCACAAATAAAGGTCTTATTAAGGCAAGTAGCATGAGGTAACCCAACAGATAACAAAACCAACCAGCATCAAAATGGTATGGCTCTTAAGCTTATCTTGGCAATCACAAAATTAAACCCACAAAATCGATAGACCAAAATTGTTGAACCTAAGGTCCATGAACTGATAACCCAAAACCTCAAATCCATTCAAGTCAGAATCCAATTGAAATCCGAACCTGGTTGTTCGATGATATATCATATATGAATCCAACTTGATTTAGCCAGAATGAACATGAATTTGCTAGAGACAGAGTAAAAAACCTTTCATGATAGCGGGTCCACGCAGAAGTAGTTCACCGTGAAAGCCAGGAGGCAAAGAAGCTCCATTTTCTATGTCAATAATCTTGGCTTCCATATTTGGAGCAAGTAGACCTACAGAAGTGTACTTCTTGCAACTGGAAGTGTTGAAACCGCGTGTAGCAACTGCAGTTGACTCTGTCATGCCATAACCCTGATGCAAAAATTTACATATCAAATAATTAATTGCTGTGCAGTAAGAGAAAATTTTTATTTTGAATTGCTTGTTGGCAGGCAATTCGATGATATGTGTGCTGCTTCTTTTACAAGTATCTCGATAGAAAGGTTGCATTCATTTAGTTGGTATGACAACAAGTTTTGTTCATTAAAGAGATTGTTTCACACAAGACAATATTTTACTTATTTATGTATTTATTGATATATCTGGTTGCTTTTCTTTTTCCTTGTAATGCGGGTTCGGGTGTGATCAATTTAATGTAGATGATGCCTAGCTACCAATATTGTAATTTGTTTGTTCATTACTTTTACTGGATGTTCTCTTCAAAATCTCACAAAAGAAAAGTATTTCTCAAAAGAACCAAAACAAAACTGGCTAGCATATTGTGGTATTGTTGCTGTTTAAGAACTACGTCTTAAAATAAAAGAATTATAAAGTTTTGTGGCTGTAAAGCATCTTGCTGACAAGGAAGTGCTCGGAAATTTACTTGCTATAGCATAAAAGGCTTTTTTTAATTGGGCCAGAATAATAGCTTTTTGTTGGTATAATATTCAAGGCCTAAAAGAGCTTTAAAAGCAGCACCACAAGACCAACAGAAGAAAAGACCAAAACTTTAGACATAGGGAAATGGTGCAATGTGGTCCGCATAACAAATAGTGAATCTAATTAGTCCAAAAAAATATATTTATATGATAGAAAAAAAAGGAACTCTAAAAATACCTGAATAAAATCTACAAGTGGAAAAGCACCTAAAAACTCATCTATCAACTTCTGGCTCAGAGGCGCGGCCCCACTTGACACTTGCTTGAGGGAACCCAAATCACACCCAAGATCACGCTTTGCGCGAACCAGAGCGGCCACTATTGGGGGCACAGTCGGGAGATGCGTAACACCATACCTCTCTATTGCTCTCACAGTTTCCTTGGCCTCGAATCGCTTCATGACCACCACTGATGTACCCAGAGACAACAGCCCAATTGAGAAAAGCGACATGCCGTAGATGTGAAACATCGGTATCAGCGCCAGGTACACATTCTTAGAACAATCATCTCTGTATTGCGAGGCCTCAAACTTGACGAATAATTCGACCATGGAGATGAGGTTTTGGTGCGTTATAACAACCCCTTTAGAAGGTCCAGAAGTGCCTGACGAGTAGAGGATCGCAGCCGGGTCGGATTGCTTAATTGCGGGTCTGGGTGCATTTATCGGATCACTATTCATAATTCTGTAGAAATTTTCAAAACTTTGTGGGTGGTAGTGTAAATTTTCAGGGATCGCAATTGCGCGAACGCCTAGACTCTCGATCTTTCGCACATTTTCGATGGAGGTGAGAACCAAGCTTGAACCGGAGGAGACCAGTTGCTTCTTGATCTCTTCTATGCTATTGAGAGGGTTCATGGGGGTTACGACAGAGGCATTTCGTAGAACACCTAACAGAACGACAGGAAAGAGGATGCAATTCGGTAACAAAATCATAACCACCTGGTTTTTACCAATTCCCATGTTTCGAAGCCCGTTAGCGAAGGAATCGACCAAGGGTTGAAGGCTTATGTATGAAATCGAGTCGCCGGTACGGGAATCGACCAGGGCCCGGTCACCGCTGTGTCGGTGAGAGAAGAGAAACGAGACCAAATCGAGATTTTGGTCCTGCGGTAATGCTCTTTTCGGGTGCTTGCTCGCGTAAATCCCGGATTTGGGGCAGTAAAACGGAGGAAATTGGGGCATTTTGGGAGAGACGAAGGGGAAACGACTAGACACATCGGTCTCCATTGCTTCTGAGGTGTGTTTGTGTGTTGTGAAAGAGAGGGAAGAGGTGGCGAGTGTGTGTTTTGTTTTATAATGGTTCTGCGCGCATGCGAGTTCGGTGTACTTATAAAGACCGCAGAATGAAGTACAAATGGCAACCAAAAGAAATGGAATTAAAACTAGCCGTTCTTTGGTACAGTTTTTCCTTTTTCTTTTTTGTTTGTTTTTGAGTAAGGAAACAGTTTTGCGTGCACTTAGAGCACAGTATTGGTACGTGTTCGGAAATGTATGCACTGGTATTGAGCAGCATGTTACTAAGAAAAGTAAAGTCTGGTATTGAAGACGTAGGGATTATATAAAGGGGAAAAAAATAGAATATACAAAAAAAGTAAAAAAAAAAATCTCTGTCTTACTTGATTGGTCACTAATTTTGTGAGAAAAATCTAGAAACAAAGGTAACGATAATTTCTTCATTTTGTTTGGTCAGTTACTTAATTTGTTGATCTTAGTCTTCTTATTATATTTTTATTGGGAAAAAATAAAATTTAATTTCTTGGCAAAATGTTTTTATTATTTTTTTAATAAATCTCTATAAATTTTACTTTTGTAGCACAGGAGTATGCCGTGTCCACCAAAATAATATGATGTGTTGCTTGCTTTCATTTAGTTGACCTCAAGACAATTAAATACTAAAGTTTGCACCGCAAATAAAGTGTATATTAGTGATTAAAATTTAAAGGTAAGAGATTTAAAAATATATATTTTATTCTTAAATATAAAATTGTAGTTTTTTCTATTTATTGGTAACATTTTAATAATTACTATGCATTATTTGTAAATATTTCAATCTGAGAAAAATCAATTTTTGAAAATCAAATGTTATGCAAAAAGTATTCTTAATCTGTCAGGAAAGAGCCAGCATTTGCTTCACCAATTTTTCGTGTCCGTCTGATTTTTTCTACGATGGATGTTGTTTCTGAATTCTGATCAAACGTAGTATGATTTGTTTTTTCTAACATTTTCGGTGGCGTAACATGTGCAATAATATTGTAGGGTGCGTTTGGATCGTTGGAAGAAAGAAGAAGAAGAAGGAAGAAGAAGAAAAAAAATTATAAACAATCCAAACTCTTCACAAAGTTACACACTTTCCAATACTTCTTCCCACTTCTTCCCTTCTTCTCTTCTTCCCACACCTATCCAAACGGAGCCGTAGCGACTTTATTTTGAGGGGCTAATAGAGTAATAGCACAGAAATTATACGGGAACGACTTATTGAACCACTCAAAAAAGAACTCATATTCCCGCACATGCACACGAAGGGAACTGCATCCTCGGGATGGCCATCCATGGATGACTTTCGATCTCAGCCGTCTGATTTAATCTCAACGACTATAGATGCCCCGTGTATGATACCAAAATTAATAGGTCCGAAAAAATATAATCGTTAAGATTAAATCGGACGGCTCGAATCAAAAGACGTCCACTGGATGAGTGTATTCAACCATCCAGAGGATACTCGCCCGCACAATAAGGGCCCCGGCCCCGGGCCTCGGCGCAAAAAAATTGTTCATAAAAAAAAGAATTTATACAATAAAAAAGCGGGGGTGATAAGGATCATCCCCGATATCCATCATCCCCATCATCCCCACGCGTTTTTTTATTTTTGGCTCTACGCGTTTTCTATTTCTGAAAATCACTATGTTTTCCTCCCTGCTGCGTACGCTCGTCCCCCCTCCCATTCCTCCCGTGTACGCTCCCCCTCCCCCTCCCCTCTCTCATAGACACTATATATTGATTATAATTGTTGAAGTTAATATATATAACTGTTGAAGTTAATATATATAACTGTTGAAGCTAATATATATGCCAACTTCAATAATTTAAATTTGCTCACTTCAAATATTACCTTCAACATTTAAATATGCCTAGTTCAACAATTATATATATTAACTTCAACAGTTATATATATTAAATTCAACAGTTACATATATAACATATTAACTTCAATAGTTACATATATAATTTCAACAGCTACATATATAACTTCAACAGTTACACATATAACTTCAACAGTTATATATATTAACTTCAACAATTACATATGTAACATATTAACTTTAACAATTACATATATAACTTCAACAGTACATATATTAACTTCAACAATTACGATATTGCTTTCAACATTTAAATATATTAACTTCAACAGTTATGTAGTGTGTAGGAGGAAGAGGAGAAGGGGGGGTGTACATGGGAGGGAGGAGGGGGAGGGGGGACGGCGTATGTAGGAGGGAGGAGGGAGGAGGGGGACGGCGTACGTGGGAGGGAGGAGAGGACGGGGGCGGGAGATAGTGTACGGAAGAGGGGAAGGAGAGAGAGTGTATGCGTGAGGGAGGAGTTAGTTACGTACGCGTGAGGATGATGGAGATGATAGAATCACAAGAATGATCCTAAGCAATTCCGATAAAAAAGGAAAAATAATTTATTACTTGGTGGGGCCCGCAGATAATTAAACTTGCCAATGGAAGCCTTCCCGGAGTAACACTAAGGCACTATATTACTGTATATTGCTTTGTATAGGCATTCGTGTTACCATTATTCATTTTATTAAAAATTCCATAATTTTCGAGCACAAATAACAAACTTGGGTTTTAAGCCTTTAAAAAGAATTTTATTTTTTTGCAATAAAATATTATTGATAATGATATTTACCGTGAAATACGAGTATAAAAACAAATGCGTAATAAAATAATAGACATATACATGTTCCAGTATATATTATCATTAACCTTATAACTAAAATCGATCATTTATTTTGAGAATCTATATTATAAGTAAATAGTACCCGAATCCCACTCAAATATATATTCTTATGATAAGATACTTGGATTTCTAAGAAATTTAATTTTCTTTTTGATACATGAATGAATTAATGATTAGTGATTCGAACTGATTACGACAATACTAGAACTGTTCATCAAATTAAATTCGTTCTTTGGACAACGCAGCGTCTGACATTTAAGAGGACAGACCAGACCTATAGTTTACCGGTCATGACCGAAAATTGGAAGAAAAAAAAATACCGGCAAAATTAATTAAAATTATAAGAGTTTCAAACTGTTGCATGACAAAATTTGCTGATTACTTATAATTTTACACGTCATGTATGCCACAAAATTAAGTTAACATCATTTTTTATTGTTTGTTATGCCTATTTAAGATTTTAAATTTTGTAGCAAAATTATGACATTTTTAATATTTTGTGGACGTCAAACTAACTTGACATTTTTGACATGTCAAATTTATGCATAATTAGTTGGTATTTTATTAAAATATATTCAATATTTAGTTTGATTTTCTTACAAAATACTCTGGTCGATATAAATACCTTCGCAACATGCTAGATTAGTTGGCTTCGATCCCTGCTGTGAAAGCCAATCAATATCAGACCTGGTTTGCTCATAATTCTAGGCGAACATTTTGACAAAGGAAAAGTTAGTTACATCTAGGGTGTGTTTGGATAAGCTTAGAATAAGGAATAAGAATAAGAAATTTCGGTATGCGTGCTTATTTTTATTCTTGTGCAACCCAAACAACACAAGAATAAGGAATTTGGGTCCTTATTCTTATACTAACAAAACCATGGTATAAGAATAAGAAATTTGGATAAGCACGCATACCGAAATTTCTTATTCTTATTCCTTATTCATGGCTCATCCAAACACACCCCTAAATTATAAGCTGAGCAATATATACATGAAGCTACTAGAATCATGTGCTCTATTAAGAAAATAATAAATTTAACATGGGCCAATATGAAAATATGCTAAGCAAATTATTTTGTCCGATTATATATTATCTAATATAGATGATATAATGATATACGATCGTTTAATTATGGGTTATCAATAATGCTGGCGCATCTGCGAACGTGTTATATCAGAATTTCTTTTTTTTTTTGAAGAATATTATATCAGAAGATACGGTCCATATTAAATGGTATGATCCAAACTGTAGTCGGCGTTCAATGGCCTTCCCTTTTGAAGTTCCCAATCTAAGTACCCATTTCGTGTTCTCCAAGATCAGCAAAGCGGCCCGCATCGATTTCGGAGCATCAATAAATCCTCGGTCTGACATCTGTCAGTGCCTTTTCAACGAACTTATACCTGGACCTGTTCTTTAAACTCCGGCGAGGCGGTCGATGCGTGAATGCTGGTAAGTGGTCGCACAAAAGCACAAGTGAAAATTAAAAATAATATTTCAGTAATAATATTTTTAATCCAAAATTAAAAATAATGACTTCGTTAAATTTCAAAGCCAAAGTATTATTTTATTGCAATGGATTGCGCATTAAAACTCGTAAGCATTGTATAAAGAATATACGCAAGAATATTGTATCAAACGTATACACAATGAAGTTTGCAATTCTTAACAAAAAATGGAACAGTTAAGTAATACATAGTGTAACCCCCATCATTTGTCATTTGTCTCATTTCCCATGAGCCATGATCCTACGCGTCAACGAATATGCGCCTTCAGAACTTCATCTCTGTTCTCTGGCGTCTTATTTTCTTACCAACTTGCGATTATAAAATGATAGGGGTTTTACTCAACTCAAATTATATTTAATTATTTATAAAAAAGGTATGTTACTTATAGGCACAAATTAATACAATTAAGAATGGAGGAAGCTAACCTCCAGGGGTACTTCCGGAAAGTAGGTGTACTTTGAATGTGAGCATTAAATGTGAGCATTAGCCTGACACTCAAAGGACTAATACATACTTCGCTGATAAATTAATTTTAACACACAAAGGAGGTGTACTTTGTTGACAGTAGCCTTTATAATTCAAAAATATGTTGCATCCAATATCTAACTGAGAAACATTACCTCACAAATGGTGTGTTTGGATATAGGAAGAAAGAAGAAAAAGAAGGAAGAAAGAAGAAAAAAAATTATAAACAATTCAAACTCTTCACAAAGTTACACACTTCCCAATATTTCTTCCCACTTCTTCCCTTCTTTCCTTCTTCCCACACCTATCCAAACGGAGCAAAAGAAAATATTCTTCAAACACAAACAATAACCAATTTTTTCAAAAAAAAAAAGTAACTAATGTTGGGAATATGTAAATCAAATTGCATATTTAATTCGAAAAGACTTCAAATGCATAATTACTGAAAGAGAACTAGGGACCGGCACAGGGAGCTACTGATTCATACATAAGGTGCTAACCGCGTTTAGAGAATCTTAGCTCCTATAATTCTAAGTCTCCATATGCCCAAATAATATTAGAGTATTGCCATACATTTAAAATGTAAGTCCTCGAGGGCAATTTTTCACAAACAATCAACACAATACACTTCCAAGAACAGTAAAAATAATCTAACATAATAAGCTGTGAACGGGTAAATAAATGTTGTAATATTTGAGTCCTAATTATTGAGAAACTAGAAAAAAACAATGGTAAAGGAAAAAAAGATCGAACTCATTTGACAACTCACTCTCACCAATAGTAGCCAAACTTGTTGTAGTACAGATCACGACTCCATGAAACCTCTATTCTAATTTTACCATGACTACCAATAATAAACCCTGATTTCTTTCCTATCAGCTTAGCATGAAACATCACCTCTCCATAGGCAAAGACAGTATCACCATAACAAATGCGCACGTCAACCATCACTGTTGAATCAAGGGGCACTACAACTACATTCCTTAACAGAGGCAAAGCAATGCAACCCCCAGATTTGTCGCGACTGCTACATGTCACTGTATCCTTTTTGTCATTTCTAAAAAGCCAGCTAACAGCCCTTGGGTCACAAGTTTTGTCATTTTTCACTTTTACATGTCCATAAACTTCAGGTAGACTATTATCTTCAAAATCAATCAGGGTAACATCTATACTAGCCACAACAGAAGAACGAAAAACAACAAATGTAACTTCTATAGGACCAAACATACTATCCACCCGCTTGGATATAACCTGATCATATCTACACACACTGGGCCAACAGTTCACAAACTCATAACGTGGATTCAATTCCAGGTTGAATAAATAACTATCAAGCTCAATAGCACAAATGATATCAATTCCACGGCATGGCATTCTTAGCGTGACGAACCCCTAGGAGAAACAGAACAGTTTATATAGAAATTAAGCTAAAAGAGATCGATAAAAATAAAAGCATAATTGTCACCTCTGAATCAATGCAGGGGGCGGCATCTCCCAACTTGCGGTTATATAAGATATGACCAGAATAATTGACTTGGATCACAATAGCACCATATATGTTGCTAAAATCCAACTTCTCATGATTAACAAATCTCACTGAAAATACCTCCAAAAATTTTGGAATATAATAGGTACCATCATAACACATGTAAGGTTGCATGGCATCCCGAATCATATGTCTGTCAGTTCAAAAAGGATAAAAAATAAGCTTGGATTACTGCTGATTATTTTCCTTTATTTTCTACTACTGAAATTTTATAAAAATAAAAGTGGCAATAACAAAAATTTTTATTTTTCTAATTGTTGACCTCAATTTTAATGCCTGGTCAATATTGTAAACCCATCCACTCCACTCTTCGCAGTTCTCTTGCTACTGCTCTCAAGATAAGTATCTAAAACCCAATCATTTTCTTTCGATTAACTCTCAATCTCTTCCCCGAATCCCTTTACTTTGATCTCAAGCCATAGAAGATTGAAGACATATTTGAATCAAATGTTCTACGAAAAAAATTGGTAAAGATGCAACAACAAATGACTAACTATAACTACTCAAACCATTCATACAAGTGTAAAATAGAAAAACTACTGATAATCAGTCTGGTAATGACTACACAACAAAATTTGACACAATATCTTCAGAAAACCAAAGATTTTGCACTCACATATCGGAGATCAGATAAGATAGAGGTCATTGGATATACTGACTCTGATTTTGCGGGATGCCAAGATAGCATGAAATCAACTACAGGATACATCTTCATGATGGCAGGAGGAGTTGTTATATGGAAGAGTGCTAAGCAATCGCTTGTAGCATCCTCTACCATGGAAGCAGAATTTATAGCATGCTACCATGCATCAAAACATGGAGTATGGCTGCGAAATTTTGTCACTCAATTGCGCGTGGTGGACTCTGTTCAGGCACCACTAAAATTATATTGTGACAATAAATCAGCAATCATGTACGCCAACAACAACAGAAGCACTACTAAGTCAAGTCACATTGACATCAAGTTTCTAGTTGTGAAGCAGAGAGTTCAGGATGATGAGTTGTCAATTGAGCATATTGGAACAAACTCTATGATAGCAGATCCACTCACAAAAGCATTAATACCCAAGCAGTTTTTGGAGCATGTTGCTCGTATGGGTGTAATTTTAGTTGAGGGTTCTGAACTTTAGTGGGAGTTTGTAATTTTAAGAGAAGCTTGATTAGACATGTTTTGAGTTTATTCATTGTATTATGTTGTTTCTGCAGAAAAGTAATGAATAAAGTTTCAAATTATAGTTTACATCCAGACTCTATTTTTGACCTCACTCATGTTTTGGGTGACCAATAAAAATTGAAAGTAGACACGTTACACCCATACTTGCGTGCATTTTCATGCCACCTATACACATCAAAATTCAATGTCATTCATTCATGGTTGTAATGTGATTATCGTGGGTTGAGTGGTGACAACGTTGCAAGAATTTATTCCTGTGATTGTTACAATGCCACAAAAGCCTCCTTGGTCTTTTATTATTGTGATTGATGGACGGAATTAAAGACACAAAATTAAGTACCATATAAATATGAGCTCATTAAGTAAAGACAACACATAATCATTAAGCATATTGTCCAAGTGGGAGATTGTTGGAATATTTAGTAAATCTTGCAAGAAATATTTCATCATTATGGACATATATTGCTTGATGAATAAGGATTGTTGAATATGGTAATATTCCAAGAATAAATATGGCTATTAAGTATAATATCTTGGAGACTTGTGTAAAAGATTGTGATGCCTAATATTGGTGGATTTGTAATTAAATATTGCCATATGTTGATGGACCATTATGGTAATACTTGGAAGGCACTCTTGGTGTCTCCACTATAAATAGGGGTTGGTCCCCAAGAGACAAGACAAGCACAAATATACACGCTACACCCCTCCCTAATACTCTCCATCAGTTTTAGAGAGAGAGAACAATCGAGTTTAGGCACACTGGTCTCAAGGGTTGTCTTGCTCTCTTGGAAGATCATTTCCCCAACCTTGGTGCGTGCACAGACGTTGCTGAGGTGCTGCTGGAGTATAAAATGTTAGAAAGTGTGTAATTTTCATTTATTTTGCTAATTACAAGTTAATTAAGCCAAGAACATCACACACAAAGGATCTAGTACACAAGCTATTCAAACACACGAGAAAAAGAGTTGGAAGTATACCTCTCTTGGTATCGCAACCAAGAGGCTCGTTCCAACGGATTGGTGTCGGTGGCGTGCTCTCCAAGAACCTCCACGCCGTGCGCCTCGAGTCCACTAAGGAATTAACCACCTTCTCTAATCAATTATGCTAGTAATTGAGAGAAGTGTGTCTAATTCCAAAGCTTTCCCTCTTCAAGTTAATTCTCCAATTAATTTAGTGAAAAAGCTTGCTCAACACATGAGCTAGGTGATGTGTGGAAGAGAGAAAGGGAATGAAAAATTCTGAAATTTTTCTTCCCTTGTTGTGAGGTGCGGCCAAAGAGAGAAGGAGAGAGAGAGGTGTGTGGAGGCTAGGGTTTGCTCCCAAAGAACACCCCTTTATATAGGCCACTCAACCTAGCTCTCATCCAAAATTACATGGACAAAATTGCCCCTTGCCCTAGCCGCACCTACCTACCCCATATATGGGTTGGGCCTCAAGTTAAGTTGAGCCCAATACTCTTCCATTTAATTGCACCTTCCATTGGACATTAAATTAACCAATTAATTTAAAGCCCAATTAGCTCAAATAATTAAATGTGTTGATTATAATTAATTATTAACTATTTAATAATTAATATGGAATTAGTCAATGCATTAAAATATTTCTATATGATCTATTTGACTTAATTAATCATAACGGTCCATAACGGCATACGATTAATTAATCAACTTATCATATTTTGCAAAACCAATTGTTGCAAATAAATAATTAATGCACATGTGGTTAAACACCTTATTATGTGTGACCCTTTGAGGATTTATGCTATGTTGGCCATGGAATTAAATCGTTATTTAATTCCAATAATCATAAGCGGTATCTAGCAACACGTTATGACTCCCAATTCGCATAAATAGTGTACTGCTACAATATTTCAATCCTGCATAAGAGAATAATTAGTTTCTCTATTTTGATTCTTATGTCACACGATATCATCGTATAATCCAAGATAGAAATGTGTCATTCTTGCAGATTATACGTTTCTTGATCTAGAGATAATTGTATAAAGTTGCATGCAAACAATCTATCTCCATCAAGGGGCCCAAACAGATATCGTCACTCACTAAGTGAATTAATGAGGGACATACGGTTTTCTTGATGATTAACTTTTCCCCGCACAATTCAAGAGAACATAAATAAAGTCCGTATAGCAGCCCTTATCGGGAATCAGCGGTAGACAGTATTTATTGAATCTATCCTCATGTGGAAAAGATAAACATCTCAAACTTAGAACCAAAATCATAACGAAATAAACAATGACACATAACACAATCCATATGTTTATTTCGATGGGTCAAGTCCTGTGCTATGTTCCATAACATACACATATGCAATTAAGTTGGTAACTCTTTACCTATGATTAGTAGAACTTAATCATCACTTAACTTACATACTAATCTTATAAGATAATTAATGTTCCTTGTTAATTATCAAGATTATGGACCGCTTAGATTTATCATTGTCATTCTAAAGAATGATCCACAGAGATCTACTATTCAGATCCTCAACCTGAATAATCTGTCAATAATAAACCTAGGAACAGATGATAAAATATCATCCCATACATAAACTAATAATTAAGTCATTAAATTATTGACTTCTAGGACATAACTCTAACAATCTCCCACTTGGCCTAGAGTCAATCAATAGTGACTTCTAGCCAACGAAGAATTGAGAACAATGTCATATATCTACATATATACATGTTTCGGATCTCAAAATAAATAATACGCTTAAAGCTAGTTACTCATACGTCCACCACGTATGGATGCATAACTGCATCTCGTATACTGCTCAAGGTAGAGGTCATGCTAGAGTGTTCGCTGTGTTCGCGAACCTATCCAAAAATTGTTCGACCATATATATATATATACTCCTATATATATTCTTGATCACCATCATGTGATATCAAGTGATATCGTTATAGATCATATTTGAATCTCCAATGTAACATTGGGTTCTTTAGGAGTAAGTTATAGTTCGAGATGCTTAGAACCATAATAACTCAACTAAGAAATCGATCCGAAATAAACTTCTTTTATTGCTTCACAAGTTGCTATGTATTTTGCTTTGGTGACGGAAACGGTTGTAATATTCCATTTAGAACACTTTCTAAACTTACAACACCACCTTTTAGCAAAATATGTATTTCAACTGTGATTATATCAATCTTTCGAAAAACTAGCATTAGTGTAATTAACTTACACGAGCTCTTTTTCATCTTAAGAGATGAAACATTATATCACTCTTTCTCATAAGGTACTCGAGGATATCCTTGACTATCGTCCTAATGTGTCTCTCTTGTATCCATTTGACAACTGTTTGTCATATCCTTTGGATACTACACATCGGGACATATGCATAAATATGACGTACACAATGAGACTCATAATGAAAGAATGCTTGGACTATTTCATGCACTTTCTTGAATTGAGTTGCAATAAACCGAGTTAAAACACTCAAGTCATGCCATGTGACGTACAGTTAGACATCCTTTCTTGGAGTGTAACTTTCGTGTTTCTAGAACACTTTGTCAATATATGCATATTTGTTCAAACCTGACATCCATCATAATCTATCTTTATAGATTTGTTTCCTAGGATCAGGTGATTTCGCCCAAGTTCTCATTTGAGAAAGTATTCTCCAAAGAGATCTTGACAATATTCATTTTCTTAATGTTATTCTCAATTAATGAATTGTTATCTTGAACAATACAAGTAATACAATTATGCTCCCACTGAATATCTTGTTTATACAAGATACTTTTGACGAAGTTCAACTCCTTGACTTCATTGTCAAAACTTTTATTCCAATCTCCACAACACTTGCTTTAATCCATTTATGGATCCTTGAAGCATGCGTATGTTTTTAGCAATACATAAAACCTCGATTTGTGTCAAATGCACAACATCATCCCTCATTCATACGAAGAAGGCGGTTTTATGTGTTTTTCCATATATCAATATATATGAAATACAACTATTGCTAGAATGATCTTTATTGACTTATACATAGCCACAAGCAAGAAGTTGTGCTTTGTACGTAGTCAACTAGCCATCGACTTAGACATAGCTACAAGCGAGAAGCCGCGCTTTGTACATAGTCGATTTGTTATCCATGATGATCTTTCCTTTTGAAGATCTAAACGTTCTTGATGGATTGCTCCTTCATGAACATCAACCAAGGTCTATACCTTGTTGTTATACATGGATTTTATTTAAAGATCATATGAATTCGAACCAAATATGTGGAATCGGATCGTTCCATCGTTTCTTTGTTTATCAACGGATTCTCATATGCTTAGTACGAGAATGTTGTGACAACCTATGCACCAAACGGCTTAGGAAATCAACTCTCGTTGATCTTTTGTAGGATTGGTACTCGAGGTTCATGAACTTCTTCCACAACGATTTGTTGAATGAGTTCTTGACTCCTCATATATTTCATTAGTTTCTCAAACATCATCAACTCGTGAGACGGTTGAGTCCTCATTAGAAGGAGCATACTATTAAACTTCTTTCAAAACAACTTGTGAATGAAGTTTCGCTCAACTCCCACTAAGTACCATGTATGGAATGACAAGTTTTCCATAAGAGTACTTCTTGTAGTGACGCATAAACTATTTTAATGCTCACTTTACTCCCACTACTTCTTCTTGAGAATTTCAATTCATCAAGACTACATTATGATTAGCAACAACTACTTTGTTCTTATCATATTCGTGGAAGTAGTGCCTTTTAATATAAAGCATCCTACAAATATATAGTGTCTTATTTGGTTTAAGCTTATAAGTCCACAATACTTAAAATAAGCTTCTCAACACCAAATCTCGAGAAGTATTATACTTAGAGATCAAAATCTCGTAAGATATCTTCCTCAATAGACTTCGATGGAATACCATTCAGTGTAAACAATATTGTCCTCAAACATAATTCCCTAATACGAGTCGAATAAGTCAATTTGATTTATTATCGATCGAACTATACGAAATATTGTTCGATACCTCCATTCTTGGACATATTATTCCTCATGGAGCGAGTTGTGAAACCACTTTCATACTCTTTAGATAATATTTCAAATCATGTGACTTAACTATTTACCATGATTAATTATAAGACCTTTTTTCTTGAACGGTCTTTTAAGCTTTACTCTTGAACTCCTTTGAACTAGTCAAAAGGTTCATACTTATACCTTATCAAATAGATATGTTAATATCTACAATGATCATTGGTTAAGTAGTAAAGTATCAATAACCTTTCATCGCACAAGTACTTATTGATCTTTATACATCGATATGTAAAAGTCCTAATCAAGTCACTTGTCCTTAAACCTTTTTAGGTTAAAGGCGCTTTTGTCATTTAACAAACATGATTCGCATATCAATCGATTTGAAATCGAATTGAATTACGAGCTCTACGTTACGGAGACTCTCGTAATGCGATTCTCGTTTATGTGTGTGACTAAGCGGTTATATATAACATGAAAGTCAAATACTTTATGTCAAGTCTTATGCATCCTATTTGTCATTCAAAACTTGTTTATCTATTTCAAGCAAATTCGATCAAGATGTATGAAATCATATAAACAAATTCATAATAAAAGAACTTGTCTTTTACTAAACATAGTCATCCATCATCAAATATGAAATGGAGACGTTTTGAGAGGTTAGGATTAAGGTATACAACCTTCAATTCCTGAACAAACTCTTAATAAAGATAACTCTACGTATTCAATGGTAATGACTTAAACGAATATGTCATCTCTTATACGGAGTTTACTTTACATCTCTCGAACATTCTCTTATTCTTCATTGCCAACACATTTCGTTAAATGCGAGCATATGAACTAGTATCAAGTTACTAGTTTGAATTAGAGATAGTGAGATATTTTGAACGACAAATACTTCTTAGGATTAGAATATCACAATCATGGTATTTCGGACAACCTTTCAAATGCCTCCCATAAACGGCAAATGAAACATCTCATGTGACACATGGTCATCAATGAGAGTCTCGAAATTTCAACTCATACATTGGTGAAGTATTTCTTGAATACTTAACTAATTACCTTTTTGCTACAACAAGTGCGCGAAGAAGGTAATATTATATCCTTCATAATTCCAAAGAGATCGTATGACAATATCAACAATCCTTGATATCGGAGATTAATATCTCTAGTTGTCAATTAGCTACTTAAATCTTTCGATTTATAAGCCAATGAAACATTCATATAACTTCTTATAAAAGAAGAATCTCTTGGTCAACTCATATTCTTTATACTCAATCATAAATGATGGAGTTAATATCTACTTTCTCCAAGAACACTTTCTTGAGTAAGCGGATGAGAACATACGAGTTAATTTTAGTCCATATGAATTTGCTAATTCAAAGGTCTAGAAATTTCAAATGAGGATATTAGCCATACGCTTTATTGAATAACTTTTCGCCAAAAGTCAATCAATCATCGCGATGCTACGTTCGGGTAGTTTGAGGAAAGTTTTTGGGAATTGACATACTCAAATTTCTCTTCACTAAGATCGTGTCTTAGGAATCGGTATTACTTCTTTAAGTAACTACCTTTTAGAAACGAGTTTGTTCATTTTTCAAAGATTGATCGCAACAAAATTAACAATTTTAACATCTATAACAAAATCAATTTACGGTCATTTAGTTTATGCAATTGTTTTATTTATAATAAATAAAACTCCCACTAAATTTATTTAATGTCCCTAATATAGTAGGTTTTCCAAGATCCCTATTTTCGTTGAGATGGTGCTAGCGTCGGCGTGACACCAAAACAACTAGATAAGGTAGGTTCTCCAACCAATCATTCCATATGATTCTTGGTTTGTGAAATATCACATGTACATCCACAAACTTTGCCCCGATGTCCAATCCGATTAGAAAACATCGTTAAGTAACCTTTCTCTATTTGCTCCTAGTAAATCCGATTTACACCCCGACACGGATGATGGAACACGATGTCCCGCGTCGGCGAGAATGCATCAATGAACGATCATACACGTTAGAAGGGGATAGAGAGAAGGAGGGCGATTTAACTTAATCATGTTTTGTTTGGGACAATCAATTAAAGTGACACTTGTTTGGTGGTCATGTAAGCATACACCCATACCTAGCCTATGACAATTCATAGCAATCACATATAAGCATCTCATAGTTGTGGGTTTGTATGGCTCCCGCTTGCATTAGTTTCGCCACATCGTCCATGGAGCAAAACTAATCTAATTCTTGTCCCTCCCACTAAATTCTATAAGGATCTAAATCCTATAAAATAAAGGAACAAAATACATGTGAAAAATATCCTACTCCCATCCTAGTCTTAGGGGCATGCAAGCCTCACAAGTTACATCAAAAATTAATCAACAAATTAATTAATTAATGGCACCAAAGGCCGCATTACAAACATTCACACATGCATTCAATTTACAACCACAAGGCATTGAGTCTTGAGCCATACTAAACCCACTATCCACCTACAAAACAAAGTTAGCACATACAAGCACTTTGTTTCCAATTAACGATTTTCAAGCATCTTTGCGTATCGTTTGCTATAAGTAAATTCCGTGTACAAATTCTCAATTTTAAACAACCAAACTTGTTTAAATTCATTTAGAAAGTTCTTTCAACATCCCATAACAGAAAGGAGATCAAACAAGGAGTTTTCTAATTAATTTCAACTAGTTTGAATACTTAGAAAAACAGTAATTTACCAAAAAAACGTAACTAATGGAATCCAACAAAACCAACAGTTTTCGGTCTCCAAAAATTCTCAAATAAATTACTTAAGCTCCTTATCAAAGTTGTGACTACCAGTAAAAATTTCAAGAAGAGATCTTAAACCATCTGGGAGAATCAAAAAAGACAAATCTCTTACAAGTGCACGAAACACCGTTATGAGATTTTCAGCTTATCCTCTCAACCATTTGGTCTGTTAGACCACCTTCTATCCAGTTTTTATATATACAATATACATAGAAAAACTTGTTTAGACTACAGGCTATCCATTCATGAAAAGAAAACAACCAAGTTCAGTTCAATAATATTAAGTTACAGCCTAAACAATCAACAAATTCTGTACTGGAACAGACTGTCAATCGAAAGGTTTTAACCTAGTTGAAGGTCCAAAAATCCACGAAAAATTATGAAATTAATTTTCCTGGAATCCTAACTCAAATTAGAACAACTCCATTTAAACAGAATATTTAAAGGAGTTCTCAGTTGGTACAGTTTATTAGAACAATCGATTTGCTCAACAAACTGGATCTGACAAGATCTTCCTTTTCATACTTGAAAACCCACAAATTAATCCGAGTCATGCAACAATTTATACATGCTCAGAAAGAGCTTCAAGTCCTCTTTAAATCTAGCCATAGAACACTGGTACTTATATTCAAAATATAAAACTTTCAAGCCATTCAAACAGGACAGTGCAAGCAAAAACTGGTTCTGCGCACTGTCGCCGTTTTATTCACAGTAAATCTATACTAATTCAGAAAAATGTGAATCGAACGCCAAAAGAATCACAATCCACAGATCTACAACTTTTATGTAGATGGAAAGATCTTCCAGAGAACTTATCACATCCAAAAACGCGAAATAACACAGAAAATACCATTTCCAGACAGCAAACAAACGCATCATCTCTACTAATCCATTAATTAGCCAATTTCTCTTAATTAAGTGTTAAAATAGCTTAAGTACGACCATGTGCTCTGATACCACTGTTAGAAAGTGTGTAATTTTCATTTATTTTGCTAATTACAAGTTAATTAAGCCAAGAACATCACACACAAAGGATCTAGTACACAAGCTATTCAAACACACGAGAAAAAGAGTTGGAAGTATACCTCTCTTGGTATCGCAACCAAGAGGCTCGTTCCAACGGATTGGTGTCGGTGGCGTGCTCTCCAAGAACCTCCACGCCGTGCGCCTCGAGTCCACTAAGGAATTAACCACCTTCTCTAATCAATTATGCTAGTAATTGAGAGAAGTGTGTCTAATTCCAAAGCTTTCCCTCTTCAAGTTAATTCTCCAATTAATTTAGTGAAAAAGCTTGCTCAACACATGAGCTAGGTGATGTGTGGAAGAGAGAAAGGGAATGAAAAATTCTGAAATTTTTCTTCCCTTGTTGTGAGGTGCGGCCAAAGAGAGAAGGAGAGAGAGAGGTGTGTGGAGGCTAGGGTTTGCTCCCAAAGAACACCCCTTTATATAGGCCACTCAACCTAGCTCTCATCCAAAATTACATGGACAAAATTGCCCCTTGCCCTAGCCGCACCTACCTACCCCATATATGGGTTGGGCCTCAAGTTAAGTTGAGCCAATACTCTTCCATTTAATTGCACCTTCCATTGGACATTAAATTAACCAATTAATTTAAAGCCCAATTAGCTCAAATAATTAAATGTGTTGATTATAATTAATTATTAACTATTTAATAATTAATATGGAATTAGTCAATGCATTAAATTATTTCTATATGATCTATTTGACTTAATTAATCATAACGGTCCATAACGGCATACGATTAATTAATCAACTTATCATATTTTGCAAAACCAATTGTTGCAAATAAATAATTAATGCACGTGTGGTTAAACACCTTATTATGTGTGACCCTTTGAGGATTTATGCTATGTTGGCCATGGAATTAAATCGTTATTTAATTCCAATAATCATAAGCGGTATCTAGCAACACGTTATGACTCCCAATTCGCATAAATAGTGTACTGCTACAATATTTCAATCCTGCATAAGAGAATAATTAGTTTCTCTATTTTGATTCTTATGTCACACGATATCATCGTATAATCCAAGATAGGAATGTGTCATTCTTGCAGATTATACGTTTCTTGATCTAGAGATAATTGTATAAAGTTGCATGCAAACAATCTATCTCCATCAAGGGGCCCAAACAGATATCGTCACTCACTAAGTGAATTAATGAGGGACATACGGTTTTCTTGATGATTAACTTTTCCCCGCACAATTCAAGAGAACATAAATAAAGTCCGTATAGCAGCCCTTATCGGGAATCAGCGGTAGACAGTATTTATTGAATCTATCCTCATGTGGAAAAGATAAACATCTCAAACTTAGAACCAAAATCATAACGAAATAAACAATGACACATAACACAATCCATATGTTTATTTCGATGGGTCAAGTCCTGTGCTATGTTCCATAACATACACATATGCAATTAAGTTGGTAACTCTTTACCTATGATTAGTAGAACTTAATCATCACTTAACTTACATACTAATCTTATAAGATAATTAATGTTCCTTGTTAATTATCAAGATTATGGACCGCTTAGATTTATCATTGTCATTCTAAAGAATGATCCACAGAGATCTACTATTCAGATCCTCAACCTGAATAATCTGTCAATAATAAACCTAGGAACAGATGATAAAATATCATCCCATACATAAACTAATAATTAAGTTATTAAATTATTGACTTCTAGGACATAACTCTAACATAAAAGACATATTCAAGATCATAGAATAACCAGATGGATCCAGGTAACGCTTCCGCTTAGTTTATGTTAAAGTTTCACATAAGTCGTTCCTTGAATTGAAAACCCTAACACAATAATGCTCCCATCAATTTTTTGCCTCCAATCCTTTTGTGATGAGGAAACAGTTTGTTGTCCTTTATTATTTTAAAAGAAAATTTATTTTTTTTTCCTTGATAAAAATCCTCCAATTTGAAACACAAAATGAGTTCGAAATTCAATTCCTTCGCTATCTTGGTCAACTGCCTTCCCTACCTTGAGATTACGATAAATGTATCCCTTTTATTTTATCTTTTCCACCAAGACATTGTTTCATCAAGGCCCTTTCCAATCATATTATCATCATCATCATGGTCAATTATACTTCTGCTATTATGAATTGAAATATTAGATAGGCTTTAATTAAATAAAATATGAAAAACAAACTTTTTAATATCATACCCTGGAATTCACATCCTTAAAAAGATCAGGAGAGGGCAGACTTATGATCTGAGCCATACGATCAATGATGGATGCCCCGTGATTAATATCAGGCCCGTCGAGATTCGCGCGGTCCATAAAAATATGTCAATCGAGATTAAATCAGACTATTCGGATCGAAGGTCTGTCCTATGTTTAAGGTCAATAGAGGATACTAGTCCCCATGCCCTTTATTTCTTTGTTTTTGTATTTGACAAATTTTTTTTCGCAAGATACTCATTTAAATAGAAATAGATACTCCCTTATGATATATGACTATACACTCTTACAAGATTCTCCCTTGTGAAAAATAGATACTCTCTTGTGACAATTAAAAAAATCCTTTATAGTTCCTGGTTAGTCCCTTAATCAACCATATATTTACACTTATTATGTACCTTAATACTTATTATTTACTCCCTTGTAGTCATTTGTTAGTCTTTAAAATTAACCTCATATTTATACTTATTAGGTGCTCCCTTGAATACATATTATTTACTTCTTCCTAGTTATTATTTACTCTCTTGTAGTTATTAGTTACTACATTTATTTGGTACATATTAAATTTATTGATGAATCACTTGTAGTTATTAGTTATTCCTTTGTACTCATTATTTACTTTGTAGTTATTAATTACTCCCTTATTTTTAATAAATATTCTCTTCTACTATTTTAGTTGCTTCGTTATATAAAATTATATTATACAATTTCGTTCCAAAATATCCCTTCAAGTTTTTCATGCCTTTTCTCTTCTGGGTAGTGTTGAAACCATTTTTGTGATGCTAAATACATGGAATTAAATAATCAAGTTTCATGAACAATGGATATGAAAGATGAGAAAATTCATGAAAAATGTCAAATGAATCCCAGAAATCATGGAAAAATAGCCAAAAATCCAGTAAAGTATGAGGGAAATTATGGTGCTTTCAGAAGGGTGAAAGGAGTTGCAGAGGTGGTGTTTTATGCAAAAAGGTCCCTCATCATGGAGAAAATTAATAAAAATAATAGGTGGGTCATTTGGAGTAAAATTCTAAACCGTTAGCTCCAAAATAATTCCCTGAGTCTACCCATAAAATTTGGTGCAAAAAATCCTAAAGGAAACCCTCCAAATAATTCTTTTAGTTTCAGCAGCTATAGAAAATACAGCAAATTACAATAAATCGATAACTCCATTGATATGAAAATGGAGAAGGAATAAACCGGACTCTATATCATTTGAATCACCCTCCGTAAGCAACCTTGTTTTGGGTGCGCTTGTTCCTCTACACCAAAACCTTGACAAGTGATGAAACCGTGTACGATTCACATAGACCAAGTGCACGCAAATATCACTTAAGAGAATGTCGCTGGGTAACAAAATGTGGCCCCTTCGCAAAGGGTGATTTGGGTGCGCACGGGGTTCATGAAACAGAAGGTAGTAGAAGATAAGAGGCCCACAAGATGCCTCTAGGCTCACCATGCGCCGCGTGCGGCCAAAATAAAGAAAGAAGAAGGGGGTGAATGAACTCAACAGAATGCGTTGAGGGAGAAGAGAGATGTAACCGCCAGGCTCCATCGATGGTGCAACGCACCTGGACGGAAATAAGCATCCCAACCTCGCCTATAAAAGGAACGGACCAAGAGAAGAAAAGGGAGATCCCAATTTATTCACGAGAAGGCACACTGTACACCAGATTTCAAAGAGAGAGAGAGAAGAGAGTATAGGCATTTTGTAGAACAGGTGATAGGCTAGAAAAGAGAGAGAGAGATTTCTTGTAAAACTTGAAGAAAAGATCAAAGAAAGGCGTAGGAAGGTAAAGTAAGCTTGATTATGAGAAGTTTTATTGTATTCTTGTTGAAACGACTTGATTTTGGGAAGTAATGTTTGATTTCGATTCTTTGATTGCTTTGACCTCCTGTTGGCAATTCTCGATTTGTGAATGAGTAATGTCTTGATTAGATGGACTTAATTCTACCTTTTTACCATTGAACGCTAGAATCTGAGAGTTTAAGCTATAGTTTCTATAGCCTTAGACGATTAATGAACGAATCTATTTGTTTTTCATCTGGATTTTGGTTTTAGTTCTGTCTCATGTCATGCTTCATTACTTGTTTCGTGTTCTTGAAGCTTAAGCCATGGTTTCCATGGTGTTAGGCAACTAAATTAGGATAGGTATGGTATATCTTTGCACCCTTCATTCCATTCTTTTCTCCCCTTTTGTTCACTGGCCCCTTTCTCGCCTCTTCTCTTGCGGTTTACGCTGAGGTTTCCTCAGATGTAGATCGAGAGGAGGTAGCTTTGTTGGAATATTTAGAAAATCTTGCAAGAAATATTTCATCATTTGTGGACATATATTGCTTAATGAATAAAGATTGTTGAATATGATAATATTCCAAGAATAAATATGGCTATTAAGTATAATATCTTGGAGATTTGTGTAAAAGATTGTGATGCCTAATATTGGTGGATTTGTAATAAAATATTGCCATATGTTGATGGACCATTATGGTAATACTTGGAGAGCACTCTTTGTGTCTCCACTATAAATAGGGGTTGGTCCCCAAGAGACAAGACAAGCACAAATATACACGCTACACCCCTCCCTAATACTCTCTATCAGTTTTAGAGAGAGAACAGTCGAGTTTAGGCACACTGGTCTCAAGGGTTGTCTTGCTCTCTTGGAAGATCATTTCTCCAACCTTGGTGCGTGCACAGACGTTGCTGAGGTGCTGCTAAGAGCATAGAAGACATATTCAAGTTCATAGAATAACCAGATGGATCCAGGTAACGCTTCCGCTTAGTTTATGTTAAAGTTTCACATGAGTCGTTCCTTTGAGATTTAAAACCTAACAAGTGGCATCAGAGCCAACTCATGTTGAATCATTACTGTTTTGGTTTCTATCTGGTTAAAATCTTTGATTTATTGATTAAAGACTTAAAAAAAAAATTGATACATCGCATGCATTATTGATGTTTTAATTAGTAAATATAAAGTATAATGTTTCCTTAAAAGCTTCTTATACATGGTTATTTTTTTTAAAAAAAAAACCGAATACATATAAAAAAAAGGAATTCACGTAAAAAAAAAAGAAAATGTTGCAATTTTTTTTTTCTTATTCGGCAACGAAAGTTTTTTTAATTCCTATATTTAGTCATTAAATAAGGAAACAAATTATGAATATGATTTTGCTAATTAAAACATATATGGTATTTAAACAAGGATATTAGGTATAGATTTATTTTAAATCTATTTTTTTTAACTATCTTTGATTTAGTAATAACAATTGGAATATTGTTAATTAAGAATTTTTTTTTTGGGTAACAAAATTTTGATTTTGATATAAGGAATGCTTTAAATATCAATATGTTAAGTTTTGGATTGATTTTGATAATTACAATTATATGGTAATTAAACATTCCAAAATTTTGTACGGATATTATTCTAGTTTTAAGTTTTGGTAATTAAACCTTCTATTTTGGAAACTAATCTAGTATGGCAGCTAGATAAAATAAATTTAGTATGGTTTAATTTAAATTACGTAAGATTATTAAAAAAATTAATCAAAATTTGATTAAATTTGATTATGTTAGGTTTTCAGTGTTGGAAATAAGCATGATTTGATAATAACAATTTAATATTGTTAATTAATAATTTATTTTAAGAAAATTTTGATATAAGGTTTATTTAAATATCAAAATTCATGCTTAATTAAAATTTTAAAAGATTTTCTTTTGATATAAAGTAATTGTTGAATATCAAATTTATTATCTGACCTAATTAATGGATGAATTAAAAGTAGTTTTGTTATCAAGGTAAGGGAGAAAATCTTTAGGATTTCTCGATTAGTTTGAGTCGACTTCTACTTTTCTATGTCTACGGTCCATCAAACAGTTTATTTCACTCTGAAATAATTGGTTCTAGTTGAAGTCTTGGTTGCAAATTGTTAGCTATTGACCAAATTGAGTTTGAACGATGCGCTAGATGCCATAACGTTTCGTCTTGGTTATTATGCAGTTTGTACATGTTTTGTACAAGCAGCAATTGGTTACCATTTATGACCTTTTGTACTAGTTAGATACAAATAGCACCTATATTTCTTCCTCTTCTTTCCTCTACCGTAGTTTTCATTAGTAAGAGTTGTAAGCGTTGGGTTACACCATATTGTCATGAGGACAAGTTCTGTCGCAGAAAATAAGGTCGGCGCCTAAGTGTCCATATGACCCTGACCTTTTCTGGGAATCTTGCCTGGATGTGGTGTAATTTTAATGACTGCTGGCTGAAGAGGAAACCATCGCTTTCTTTTTATATCTTAATGCAATACATAGGTTTGTATGGTTGTATCTCTCTTATGTTATGAATAGTTTGTTGCTTACCAAAACAGGTTGTTTAAGGTTTGACGATCTGTATGTATGCCATACAATTTATTACATAAATACCTTTAGGTTTGCAACCGAGTTCAAGTTAAATCATCTTAGGTCAAATTTGTTAAACTTTTCAAACAAATTAAATGTGCATATTGAAAAGTTTATTTATTTATTTTTGGTATATTTTAAATCCAAAATAAAGATATTAAATTATATATATTTGAGTTTTGGGCCAGCTTTGTTGTCATCTCGCCAAAGTGGGCTCTCACATCATAGTTATCTCAAATCCAAAGTATAAAAGGGTTTCGTGCATGTAATAAGTACAGATATTGGATCGGCCCAAAGGAAGGCCAATGTTTGTTCATATTAAATGTACATTCTTGTAGTAGTAAATGAGTGATAATTATTAGGTTTTACATGTAATCAATTAATCGGCCCAAAGGAAGGTTAGTTGATTGGCATGTTATGAATTTTCACATTTGATTACTACACCTAGTTGATTGAAGTTTGTAAGAAGACTCCAAAGAGCACTTGCAAATGAATAAAAACTAGTTGATGGATATGGATCTTTATTTTGTGAATTATTGTTATACAATTAAGTTTAATATAAGTGCATTAAGTTTAGTTCTTGATATAATATTCCGACTAATATTAATAGCATTTTCATGTTATTAAGTTCCAATTTTAAAATTAATAGAATCTCAATTTGGTTTCACCTTGACCTTATGATAGATACTCTCGTTAAGATTATAAATCAAAGTTTCACAACTCAGATTAAGGAGAGAGTATCAAGTCACATGTGTCTTATGATCAGTTTACGAAAACCATTTCTGAGACATTCAGGGGCATAATTTCTAATTCCATTAAGTATATAGAATTCTTATAGAATAATTGAGAATATATTTATCAAGAATGAAAAGTTAGCTATCTGAAGTCTGGCAGGAGACTCCAAAGAGCACTCGCAGATAGATATTGGCTATATTTATACATTCATGGCAATAAATACTCAAACCTCCTAAATAAAGTATAAAGTCAACATAAAGAAAATGGATACATTTGGAAATATCATATCATACTATAAGCGTAAGATAACAAGTTTTACCTAGTGCTTAAATTTCTTCCTATTTAGTTTAATCAAGATGAATTGCATGATACTTCATAAATTCATCTTGAATATGATATATGAAGAAAATATGTTGAAGATTAGACATAAAGTATTCAAGTTGCTTATAACTCTAAAAAAAAAATTAAAATTGAATATGAAACATGAGTTAAGAATAAAAATTGCTAATTTAGAATAAAAGATGAGGACATTAAAAGAAATATTATACTTGGCTTCTCAAGAAAAGTATAATGCTTCTTATTGTGATCTTTGCATGAAGCTATCCACACTAATATTTATCTATGCAAAATTTTTTTTATATAGTCAAATGTCAAGTGATGGTGAAACATCCTTGTTGGCAGAAACAATAAAGAAGTTATAAGAAATTTAGATTGTTATTAAGTAGTAGATCATATTTGGACTTACTTTAGACATTTATATAATTTCATTCCTTAGATGAAATTTAAATTCTATCTCTAATGACAAATAAGGATTAAATTGTTATTTGAGAATAGAAATTTGGTCCAAAATAAAGGTGGATCCATGTTTTCTTTAGTATATGACAATATTTTTTTTAGAGATAATTGCTTCTTTAAGAAAAATCTGCATAAATTGACTTATGAAAACTCAATAATAATTTTGCACAAAAATTAAGTCATATCTCTTACGAATAAAATAATTTGTGCAATATTAAGGTCTCAAAATTTCAAAAATAGGAGTTTATATTCTAAATAAAGTATCAACTAAGATAATAATAAATAAAACTCAGTCTTATAGGCCACATGAGAAAACGTTGAATATAAAAATAATTAAATTATTATCTAGTTGATTGTGCCAAGGTCTTGGATTATATATTATAATAGATCTCACAACTAAAATTATATTAGATATAAATAAAGTTAAGTTCTTTGAAGGTGTTTTGGTTGCAGGGGTGATGTGACACATGAGGATATTATCTTCAAACAAGTTTATGTTCAGGATACTTTGGACTCAAATCCAGACAATTAAAAGAAACAAATAGGAAATATATTGTATTTCAATATTGATACAGATCCTATTTAGACTGTCTTGGACATTGATCCTAGTAATAATTATACTGAATATAATAATGTCATTGAACAACTGCAAACCCCTCAAGAACATGTGCTAAATATATCCAAGATAAGAGATAGACAATACCAGATTGTTATGTTGTCTTTAAAATTATGAGTTTGACATTAAGGATAATAGATGATCTTTAAAATCTTTATCAAGTTTAAAAATATAAACTCACAAAATGGATTGATGTCATGAATAAAGAAATAAAATATAAAGCATGTCTAGATCTTGTCACTAAATATTTCATACAAGGAGATTTTTTTTACAAGATTTCATTGAAAGACTCTCGTAAGTTAATCATGACACAAGTAGCACAATTGATCTCAAGTGTCATTTAAGAGCTCAAACAAATTTCTAGTGATTGTCTTATTTGATTTTGAGATGAACTTTATATATATTTGTGTATTGTAATTTAGTGGGAGTAAGTTTATTTTCATAGTTTTGCATAAAGATGACATACTACTTGAAATGACATAGAAATGTTGCATGAAATTGAGATATTTCTTTGAAAGATCTTGTTAATACATCATATGTGTTAAGTCTCAAGTAATTTTGGGCCTTTTGTTAAAAGTCCTATATCAATCAGGTTGTCAAGTAGTGTGAAAATCATAAACTATTGTATACTCCTATGATTAAGGCAAGCATATCCCGTTTTGATAAATGCCCCAATATAAATCAAGTAAAGTTGGAATAAGGAATATTATATTTTGATTGTAAGGAATCTAACTAAGTTTGTATACACTTGATTATTGTATACGCTATTAGAGTTTGTACCTACACAATTTAAGTGAAGAACTTTATAATGTAGCTAATTAGTTCTTTTAGTATTTATTGAAAATCAAGAACTATGCACTAAAATTTCAGATGTCAGAAAAGTTTGAGGTTATTTATGTTATACAGGCGCTGATTTTGGTGAATGTTAATATAACATGTTAAAAGAATAATTTCATTTATAGAAAGAATGCTAAACATGTCAATTATATAGCATCTTTCATAGTGAAAATAAAGTTTATAGCTTGTCATAAAACATTCAAATTTCAGAGTATAATCATAAAATTTTGTCACTACGCTGCATATGATGGATGCTATTTAAGCATCGCTTTGGATATAATGATATAAAGTGACAATAATATTATACTCCAACAACAGAAACTTAAATTAGTTAAGGCACATAAAATTAAGCTTCTAGTTGTAAAGCAAAGAATTCAGAATGGTTGGATGTTAATCTAACACATGAGAACAAACTCCATATTTTGCAGATCTGCTCACAAAATTTTTATGCACTCAAACAGTTTTAAGAGCATGTTGCTCATATGGGTGCTGCTTCAGTTGAGGGTTTAAACCTTCAGTGGGAGTTTGTATTTAGTGGGAGTGTTTGATTGAACATATATTTAGTTTATTCAGTGGATATTGAATAAACGTTTGGTTTTACATTCTTAATCTTATTTAAGTTGACCTCATTTATGTTCGGGTGACCAATAAAGTTGAAAGTAGACACGTTACAGCCATTCTGGCGTGCATTTTCATGCCACCTATACACATAAAAAATTCAATGTCACTCATTCATGGTAATAATGTGATTATCGTGGGTTGAGTGGTGACAACTTTGCAAGAATTTATTCTTGTAATTGTTACAATGCCACAAAAACCTCCTTGGTCTTTTATTATTGTGATTGATGGACGGAATTAAAGACACAAAATTAAGTACCATATAAATATGAGCTCATTAAGTTAAAGACAATATATAATCATTAAGCATATTGTCCAAGTGGGAGATTGTTGGAATATTTAGGAAATCTTGCAAGAAATATTTCATCATTTGTGGATATATATTGCTTAATGAATAAGGATTGTTGAATATGGTAATATTCCAAGAATAAATATGGCTATTAAGTATAATATCTTGGAGATTTGTGTAAAAGATTGTGATGCCTAATATTGGTGGATTTGTAATAAAATATTGCCATATGTTGATGGACCATTATGGTAATACTTGGAGAGCACTCTTTGTGTCTCCACTATAAATAGGGGTTGGTCCCCAAGAGACAAGACAAGCACAAATATACACGCTACACCCCTCCCTAATACTCTCCATCAGTTTTAGAGAGAGAACAGTCGAGTTTAGGCACACTGGTCTCAAGGGTTGTCTTGCTCTCTTGGAAGATCATTTCCCCAACCTTGATGCGTGCACAGACGTTGCTGAGGTGCTGCTAAGAGCATAGAAGACATATTCAAGTTCATAGAATAACCAGATGGATCCAGGTAACGCTTCCGCTTAGTTTATGTTAAAGTTTCACATGAGTCGTTCCTTTGAGATTTAAAACCTAACAATTAACCTGAGTTCATGATCTCGTTAGGCGTTTCAAGGCTTAAGTCGAGGTTTCCTCTTCTTTAGGCCTAGGTTTTGAAATTTGAGTTGCAAAAGGCTCAAATGGAAGAATCCGTTATGCAACTGTCAATATTCAAATGTTATGCTGCCGAATTTTAGTCCTGTTACATTTTAAGTTTCTGGACGGGTATGCATGAATATAACTTTTAAGAGGACTCTAATATGATATGATTGTTTCTGGATAGTAGGTCAGTTAGATAAAATAAATGAGATTGTTAAAGATATGGGTGATAGTAGTAAAATAGTATATTCAAATCCTCAAGGACTTTAATGGAAATTATGCCTTGTATCTAAGTCTTACTGTTCCTTGTAAATCTGATTAATGGAGAAATTGCCTTACTTAAAATCGGTTATTTTGCTCTATAGTTTCAGTATGGCATATCGATAAAACACCTCATGGGTCCCTTGTCAGAATTGAACCTGAGCTAGTTGATCTCTTATGATTATGATGCATTTGGTACAAAGGTTTTAAAATTAGGAAACGTGTAAGAATGCGTGTAGACTTATGTATATGGAGAGTGTCAGTTGTTTATTTTTTTATTTTTTTTATTTTTTGAAACAAGTAGAGCTTTTAGTGCTCTACCACTTTCATTAAAGAAAGTTAAAAAACATACAAAGTCTTACTGCATAATATAGTAGAGTTTAATAGAATAACTCTACCCCAAGTTGCACGGTACTAGTATATGGTACCAATGCCCCCTTTTTATTATCCCCTACCTTCACTTGACCCAACAACCTCATACAGTCATAAAGAACAAGCATATAACACAAATAGAGTCTTAAGATATAACAACATAAATAGGCCAAATATTAGCAACATTTTTTATTTTTTTGGTACTGACAGTTGTTTATTTTTTTTTTGGTACTGACACCTGTTTACTTCTTTAGTAACCTGTTAATGATTCCAGTATCAAGATTTTTTATTTGTAAAGGATATATGCTAGACTTAGTTTCAAAGGTCGTATGCAGCAGTTACCAAGTTTATCAGGGATTTCACTTGAAAATAATGTGTACGGAGATTGGTATAACCGTGTTAAACTATGTCTACTTGACCATACAGGGTATAAGGCTACAGGAAATGATACGCCCAAAAAGAGTCAAATAACAAGATTAGTACCAACTTATATATATGCTTTTGGTTTCAAATTAAATTGAGTGTTGATATTTCTTACTTTCGGTATTGTTCCCTAGTTATAATCCCCACTGTCAAATTGAGTAAACATATGTTGAATTGACTCATGTAACAACCCCTTGCAACTAACCGATTGTTAGAAAACCCTTCATTAGTACAATGTGACTCTTTGAAACCTTGTCAGTATCGATTCCATACTATTACTGTGTCAAGCTTCACTTTCCCTGTACCAAGTCGATGACCCACCAACCAAATTGGGCAGATACAATATAAATCAGCCATACCCTCGTGTTTACCTCCGCTTCGTGGTCCTAACAGAATCAACCCTGTTAGTTGCGGTGACGATGATCGCCAGAAAACGTAAAAATAGAAACTACATGGACTTAATCGAATTTTAGTTTTAAACTGACGCACCAAACTCTTCGTTCCCTGACCAAACGATAACGACGCGAGATCAACGGAGGCCACCGCTGAGTTCTCCTTTACCTCACGAATACAGCAAGATTACCCCTGTCGTCAATGGCCACTTGGATTGTCGGAATTGAACAGGGAGGGCGTCGGACGAAAATAAAAAAAACGAGGGACCCGGTTGTAAAAGTCTCTTCCTTCTCAAAACTTCAGCGCCAAACCTTTTCTGATCTTCTGTGGCCAATGGGTCATTATCCTTGTCAGTGACCCATTACACGAAACGCATTTAGGAGGCCAGCGTCACTCACACGTCGTCCTGACGTCAGTAGCCCCAGTCAGCGACAGATCAACAGCCACCTCAGCTCCCTTTGCTTACGTGGACCAACTAGATAATTTCAAATAAACAGAAACTCAGAAAATTTACTAAAAATAGTAAGAAACTCAAAAAAATACAAACGACATATCCATAAAATTATAAAAATCTAAATAAACCAACTTCACTGATACTTTGATATGAAATTATGTCAAAATAGCTGCCTTTTTGAAGTATTTTCACCTTAAAATTACTTTTTTTTTATAAATATTAGAAAATTAGTAAACTTACTCATGGAATTTCTAAAATTAAAACTAAGTACTTTTCAAAATAAAGATTACAAATATGATATCTTCAAAAGCCAAGTACATTTAATTACAAATATTTTCAAAACCTAAATGATTTCAAATACGCTATTTTCTAAAATCAAATATCTTCCAAGTCAAATATTTTGAAGTAGAAAAGTGTTTTCCTAAAAATCAAAAGTGCAAAAGGCCATAGTGAATAAAAATCACCAATATTCCAAGAGAAAAATCAAAAGTTTAAAGTCCAAACACGAAACCCAAAAATCAAAACCGAAACCTCTTCGTTTGAGGAAAAGTCCCTCGCTAGGGTTGAGATCGACCTTAGATGACTTAGAAATTGAATTCTTACGGGTCCCCTCGTCCAAAGAATTCCATTTATGTTCTCACAAGAAGACCGACTAAGATGGTCTCGAGAACCGACTCTTATTAAGAAGACCGATGAAGATGGCCCTTAGGGTCGTTAAAGAACCAACTCTTATTAAGAATACCGATGAAGATGGTCCCTAGGGTTGTAAAAGAACCAACTTTCGTTCAAAGGCGCCACATGCCCCGAGGGTTGCAAAACTCCTTTTGTTCTCACAAGAAGACCGACTAAGATGGTCCCGAGAACCGACTCTTATTAAGAATACCGATGAAGATGGTCCCTAGGGTCGTTAAAGAACCAACTCTTATTAAGAAGACCGATTAAGATGGTCCCTAGGGTTGTAAAAGAACTAACTTTCGCTCAAAGGCGCCGCATGCCCCGAAGGTTGCAAAACTCCTTTTGTTCTCACAAGAAGACCAGCTAAGATGGTCTCGAGAACCTACTCTTATTAAGAAGACCGATGAAGATGGTCCCTAGGGTCGTTAAAGAACCAACTCTTATTAAGAAGACCGATGAAGATGGTCCCTAGGGTTGTAAAAGAACCAACTTTCGCTCAAAGGCATCACATGCCCCGAAGGTTGCAAAACTCCTTTCACTCTCACAAGAAGGCCAGTCATAGCCCCGAGAGCTTATCAAACGACTCCAAGAGAAGATTCATTCTTTCCAAACGAAGACCTCTTCCAAACCAAAACATTAAAATTCCTTATCACTCCCTCTTCAAGTCTTTTGGTAGTTTAGCGATCCTTAATTGGGTCCCGTTAATTAGGTTTGGTACCATCAATTGAGCTCTCCTTAATAACACTCCACAAGTCTCTTTTCCTAGCCCATTATATCAACATCCTTTACGTCCCTTAATCAGAGGTTCTCGTAGGCAACTGCGAGGTAATTAACAATAGGGCTTGCGCCTATTGGAAAGAAAGGACCCGCTAAATCAAGAAACTTCTTTAAGTAACGACTCTCTATAGGATTCTCTTGTGTTGAGAGATACCTGCCATAGAGATCGAACCTTAAGGGAGGTAAATCTAAGACTATGTTCCCATTGTTTTTCGAGAGATTCCTTCGAGGAGAATAATGACGAAAAAGCCGCAACAGGTAGAATCAATTAATAGAGAAACAATTTGACATGAGCAAATTGAAGCAAGAGGAGGGAGGCAAAAAGATGATGCATAGGGATGAGGGAAGAGCGTAAGAGTGAAGAGGTAGATCGTCTGAGGATGAGGGTATAGAGGCGTGTGAGAGGAGGAGGAGCAGCGGGTGAGGGGAGCGCATGAGAGGAGATCAGAGGGGGAGAGATCGCATGAAGAGAAATCAGGCACTTGTCAGGGGAGTCGCGTGAGGAGTGGAAGAGGCGCCCTCCTCTCTGATTGTGTGATTGTGCAAGGCTCTAATTGCACAGAGTAATTCTCTTTGTTAATCACTAATCCTTGTATGCTCGACGATATAAAGATATAAAATGCTAGCAAATATACATACAAAAGTTTCCACTTTCCATAGCCGGTACTGATTAAATTCGAGTGAAGCATCACGTATGGTGCTGGTTAACGTTAGATTAATATGGGATTGTTGGTGTTGGATCATTTTAGTCACGGCTATTTCAAATTTGTGCTAATTTGAGTTCGGATCGTCATGGCTTCAAGTCATTTTGCAGGTTTCGAGTCATTCATGTTGCAAATACTGTTTGATTTCGGATAGCCTATGTCATTTGCATTTCGAGTCGTTTTGAATTTGGATCATATCATGTTTTGAAGCATGCAACATTTGTGTCATATCAATTACAAATCACCTCGATCGGTATGGATCAGATTTATATTAGTTTGATTCTCTAAAATAATTGGATCTAGTCTAGCCAGGCAGGTATTCTTTCATGTTAACCCAATTCAAATCTATACCATCTTTGTTCAGACTATGATTAGTAGTTCGGTACCATCTCCTTGGTTCAAACCATCAAAACGTTCCATGAAAGTGAGGACAAACTTGCTTATTTTAAAAAAAACACATGCACATGGTGCTAAAAATTAACAATGCTAACATTTACATGTTAAAGTTGCACATATTTAATCAAACCATTATCATGATAAAAAGAGAACAAAATGAACACTCGAAAAAAGGTGAGACTAGAAATACATCTATCAACCAATCTTCGGTTAGAAAACTTAGCAGCATTTATACAACGAAGAAAAAATATATCTAAGGTTTAAATTCATAGCGATAGACATAGTGAGGTGGAGAAGGAGATGGAACAGATTCGCAACGGTAAGGTTTAAATTCAGACTTGCTTGCTGTCGCCTCTCCCATTTCTTCATCACACTCAAATTCATGAAAATAGGGTGTAAATATGCATCAGCTAAGTATGTTTTTAGGTTAAAGTTCGGTTCCGAGGCTTTATCCAATATGTCCTTCTCCATTGCTTCCTGGAGAGAGAGATTAAAAATGTTTATCAGAAATTGTATAACTACTGCAGTATGTTATATGCACAAACTAATACAATTAAGAATGGAGGAAACTAACCTCCAGGGGGTACTTACGGAAATCTGGTTCAAATCGCTTCTTGCAATAGTAGTGGAACCAAATTGTAAACACCGGTAAGAAAATCAGCAGCCTTTTTGGTACTCGACAATCCAAGTAGAAGAATTTGAGAGATTAGAAGACCAATTATTATGCGACTTTGCACAACTGGCCAAAAGACAGCTGCGCTCTCATATTCTTGATTATACACATTTATAATCTGAAAAAAAGAATGAAACAATTAGACAGTTAATTGTACAATAGGAAAATATATGATTGTGTTGACAACAGAAAAAACTGAAAAGCTTCGTCTCTAAACTACTTTATACATATAAGTAGGTCTAATTTGTGAGATGCACTTTTATTTTAATTAACTTCTAGTTAAGTTTCATGAACTAAAAGAGTTACATTTTTGCACAAATCTAATTGAATAGCATCGATCTAGCTGAACAAATCACTTGTGTGCATAAAGTACTGGTGTTAAACTATTACTGGTCAAGGAGAAGGGATCCAATGCCAGCGCCCATAAATTAAACTGGATATCAGAATTACTCTGAACTTTCAGAAGATAGAACTAAGTTGTAAATGCCTAATAGCTCGAGTAGGATAATATTGAATTATTTCCAAAAGATCATTAAAGCACCAAAAAATGTAGAAGGCTTTAGCAGCTGCTTGAAATTATTGCTAGTGGAATCAACTCTTCCTTTTTCTTAGATTGTTGTTATTACATTTTTTTTTTCTTACGTTTCTCTACGTTGTTGGATTCCCTGATAAATTTGAAATCTAACGGTGATGTTGGTAGTCCCTTATTGTAATTTCTAATAAATATATTTGGAGCTGAATTGAAATATTACCCAGGCCAAGGGGCTTTATTGCCTGCCGGATGTGTTTATGGATGGTATGAGAAAAAAACAAATATTCAAGCATATAGGAATAGTAATTGTTTTTATTATAATAAGATAAACAGTGAGAAGAAGATAAGTGCTTCCAGTGCAGAGCAATAATTGAAATTACAAAGGGAAAGAGAGATAAATTGACAGCAAAGCAAATATCCAAGAAAAGCTTCTCTAACAGCTTATGTAATGTTGTTGACAAGAAAAACAAAAGATCAATGTTTAAAAACTATAGATTTTGAGGAGCATCAGATAACTCATTGAAAATGCAAACCAGCCTGGCTCCTTTGCTAGAAAATGCTCTTAATTTTAAGAAAATGAGGCACAATCTCTATGCAAGCTAATAAAAGAAAATGTAAAAATATTTAATCACCAGTAAAGCAGTGATATCAGTAGTAATAAATTCTTTAGTCTACAGGAAAATCACTTTTAACAAAACAACAACCAATAGATTTTTTTTGGGGAGTGCCAAAGGAAATAATAAAGAAAAAGTAAATGATTTGTTGATAACTTGATATCACCGATAGATGATAAGCAAAAAAAAAAAAAATGAACCAGCCTATTAATTGTGAGCATGCATTAGCTAGCTTCTGACACTCAAAGGACTAATACATACTTCGCTGGCAAATTAATTTTAACACACAAAGGCGGTGTACTTTGTTGACAGTAGCCTCCATAATTCAAAAATATGTTGCATCCAATACCTAACTGAGAAACATTACCTCACAAAGAAAATATTCTTCAAACACAAAAAATAACCATTTTTTTTTTAAAAAAAAAAGTAACTAATGTTGGGAATATGTAAATCAAAATGCATATTTAATTCGAAATGACTTCAAATGCATAATTACTGAAAGAGAACTAGGGACCGGCACATGGAGCTACTGATTCATACATAAGGTGCTAACTGCGTTTAGAGAATCTTTGCTCCCATAATTCTAAGTCTCCCATATGTCCAAATAATATTAGGGTATTGCCATACATTTAAAATGTAAGTCCTCGAGGGCAATTTTTAACAAACAATCAACACAATACACTTCCAAGAACAGTAAAAACAATCTAACATAATACGCTGTAAACGGATAAATAAATGTTGTAATATTTGAGTCCTAATTATTGAGAAACTAGAACAAACAATGGTAAAGAAAAAAAGATCTAACTCATTTGACAACTCACTCTCACCAATAGTAGCCAAACTTGTTGTAGTACAGATCACGACTCCATGAAACCTCTATTCTAATTTTACCATGACTACCAATAATAAATCCTGATTTCTTTCCAGTCAGCTTAGCATGAAACATCACCTTTCCAGAGGTAAAGACAGTATCACCATAACAAATGCACATGTCAACCATCATTGTTGAATCAAGGGGCACTGCAACTACATTCCTTAACAGAGGCAAAGCAATGCAACCCCCAGATTTGTCGCAACTGATACATGTCACTGTATCTTTTTTGTCATTTCTAAAAAGCCAGCTAACAGCCCTTGGGTCACAAGTTTTGTCATTTTTCACTTTTACGTGTCCATAAACTTCAGGCAGACTATTATCTTCAAAATCAATCAGCTTAACATCTATACTAGCCACAGCAGAAGAACAAAAAACAACAAATGCAACTTCTATAGGACCAAACATACTATCCACCCGCTTGGATATAACCTGATCATATCTTCTATGCACACAGGACCAACAGTTCACCACAAACTCATAGCTTGGATTCATTTCCTGGTTGAATAAATAACTATTGAACTCAATAGAATTAAAGATACGAATTCCACGGCATGGCATTCTCAGTGTGACGAACCCCTAGCAGAAACAGAAAAGTTTATATAGAAATTATGTTAAAAGAGATCGATAAAAATAAAAGCATAATTGTCACCTCTGAATCAATGCAGGGGGCATCTCCCAACTTGCGGTTATATAAGATATGACCAGAAGCATCGACTTGCATCACAATGGCACCATATATGTTGCTAAAATCCAACTTCTCATGATTAACAAATCTCACTGAAAATACCTCCAAAAATTGTGGAATATCATAGGTACCATCATAACGCATGATAGGTTGCTTGGCATCCCGAATCATATGTCTGTCAGTTCAAAAAGAATAAAAAGTAAGCTTGGATTACTGCTGATTATTTTCCTTTATTTTCTACTACTGAAATTTTATATAAAAAAAAGTGCCAATAAGAATAAAAAGTAAGCTTGGATTACTACTGATTATTATCCTTTATTTTCTACTACTGAAATTTTATAAAAAGAAAAAAGGTGCCAATAAGAAATTTTTTTTCTTTTTCTAATTGTTGACCTCAATTTTAATGCCTGGTCAATATTGTAAACCCTTCCACTCCACTCTTCACAGTTCTCTTGCTTGTGCTCTTAAGATAAGTATCTAAAACCCAATCATTTCCTTTCGATTAACTCTCAATCTCTTCCCTGAACCGCCTTTACTTTGATCTCAAGCCGTAGAAGATTGAAGACATAATTGAATCAAATGTTCTACGAAAAAAATTGGTAAAGATGCAACAACAAAGTACTAACTATAACTACTCAATCCATTCATACAAGTGTAAAATAGAAAAACTACTGATAATCAGTCTGGTAATGACTACACAACAAAATTTGACACAATATTGTCCAAGTCTAATCAAGATATTCAATCACTAAAAGCAATCATGTAAAAGAAATTTGAGATAAAAATAATATCAGGGATAATGATTGGGCAAATCCTTTGGCCAAGAACGGCAGGGATTTTTTTGTTTAATAAGCCTATAAATATATGCATAATTATTAAATTTTATAACTAAACAATATATGTAGTTATGTACCTTGAGCAGCTCTCGAAGGAGCCATCTTGATGATGCATAAAGATAGGCCTGGATAAGCCATCACATAATTGTTGCTGGATAATGTTGCTTCTCTTGCCCATAATAGACCCTCGCACTTCATTAGAGCAATTAGTTTCTAACCATTTGACTTTAATGGCAATCGTTCCACTCTTTTCAGGTATGGTCTCCAATTCCTCACCACCTAACTTGGCAGGGAAACTAATGGTTTTATTGGCAAATAGCCCCTTTTCATGGTGGATGTCGACATGAATGATGAGAGGATTTTATACTTATATTTTGGTAGAATTTTGTCTCCAAACTAAACCAATTTGACTTGAGTTAGGTTAATTAGGGTTATTTTAATTAGGATTTGTGTCAAGAATGAGTTACTACCATAATTCCTACTTTAATGCAGATTTTGGACAAAAACATGACTTGGATGAATCAATAATGATGTAGAGCTTGTTGTAAACTTTCCAACGGTTCTTGAATCACCTCAATCGGAGTCCGGATGAAGGAGATATGGGCAAAATACTGACAGGACGCAGTGCTGAAATTTCTGGAACGGACCGTTCCAAATTAGAACGGTCCGCCCCAGCCGAAACTGCCAGAAACAGCAGGATTGCCCGTTCTAGATGATTGGGACGACCCGTCCCATATTAGAACGGTCCGCCCCAACAGAAACCGCCAGAACTTCCAGAAATAGTCCAGAGTTGCCAAATTTAAAGTTCTATTATGTCATGGCGGTTCTAATCTATCTCTGGCACTTCTAGAACGTGTCTTCTGCTATTTCCATCATCTCTACACATTTCTAATGCCTATTTAAACATAGTTTGAGGGGATTTTTGAGATATACAAGAGAGAAGTTCAATTCCAGATCCAAGTTAGGGTTAGATATAGTTCTATTTGAGAGAAAAGTCTCAGGTCAAGATCGTGGCAGCGCCGAATCGACTGGTTTGTGGCAGAAACAAGGCGTTTCGATAGAAAACTTCGACCTACAAGAGAAAGCCAGGACATATTGGGTTTTATTCTTCCTTTATTTCCTATTTCTCTTCGTTTTGCATGATGTCTTTTAGTTGTTGAGTTGATTGTTCTAGGACTATGGTTGTAAACCTTTCTACTTAGTTGCTTGTTTTGTTTGAATACTTCTTTGTTAGTTGAGTTAAATTACGTTTTATTTTCTGTGATTTGATTTGCTATCTATTTGTTGAAATTAGTTATTGTTTGATCTGATTGTTGCGTTAAACAAAGGCCTAGTTTAATTGTCAAAGTAAAGTCAATCTGCAATAACAAGCAAACACTTAGATCAATTAGGTAGGCGATATCCGAAAGGATTTAACCAAACTTCAAGTAATTAGAAGTTTTACTCAACAAACCGAGAGGTTGAGAGTTTATCAAGACCCAGAAATCAATTAGAAACACCTAAACCAAGAAACGAGAGTTGAAATTTAGGAGTTTTTAGGATATATCAAACAGAACCCCACAACTTGACCTGAACGAGAGTTAGAGCGCAAGTCTGTAGGTTAGGTTTGGTCCAATTCACGTAAAAACACTCAGCAAATAACTAAGTAGGATGACAAAACAAGTATCAACCATTGGAACGGACCGTTCCAAGGTCAGGACGGACCGCCCGAGAGGGGGCGTCTGACTTAGAACGGCCAGTTCCAATCGTTGACAGAGGCTGAAACGGACCGTTCCAACTTTGACAGAGGTAGAATCGTTTGGAACCAGAAATCCTAGAATTATTTGACCTGCTGATTTTCTCTTGTTTAGTTCTTGCTTTAGTCTTAATATTAGATCTAGGATTTGTCTTCACCTTCAACCTTTAATCCACAAAAGAAAGTTGAACTCGTCTAGCTAGTTTAGTAAAGTAAAAGACCGATATTCCAACACCGTCCCTGTGGATTCGACCCTCGAGCTGTTCTGCAAACGATTAGATCGGTAAACGAGGTTTATTTATTTTGAGACTTGGTTCTACACTCGATCAATGAACAACAAGGACAGAATTTCGTGGAACAACAATTGCGCATCTTGACAGATGAAGACTGAAGCCTGCCAACTCATTGCTTCCAAAATTAAAAGAAACACCTTCCTCAAAAAAATAGCGAATAGCACCAGTAACAAGTGTATTCCATGCTTTTATTGTCCCATAAAAGCCAGTGGTTCTTTCATCTACCAAATCATTAAGCGTTCCACAATAGCCTCACTGGCTTCTCTATAAACCACATATTGCACCTCTATGGGATAAATCCCTGTCTTGATCTTCTTTTTTAAGAGCTTATCGTATTGGAACTTTTCAGATCTAGCTTCCCACAGCTTAAATGGGGGTCTAGCATTGAACTTACCATAATGCTGGAAAGAAAATACACAAAATTTTATGAGGATGTCACCTTCTACTTTTAGACCTCGACGCATGCCAGAAAGATTCACAATGCCCTAGAGTTAAGAAAGATGTGTTATTGAGTCTTATAGATTTTACTGGTTGCATAGAAAAAAAAATAAATAAATGCGCATAAGCAACTATGAAATAAAAATAAACATTATTAGTTTTTTTCATTTTTTTACAATATATAAATAAAGTGTCCCCAAAATTTGCACATGATCTGTGAGAAGTTTTTGTCAGTTATGTTGGATTGAGAAAAACTTCAGAAAAATAACATATTTGTGCAACTGTGCATAAAGATGGATATTGTATGTGATGCTCTAATAAAATGATTTCCACTACTCTACAAAATATGATCAAACTCAGAAAACACTCAATTTGTACAATATACATCCCCAATGAAAGTAAATCCAAGAATATGCATGAACATACATAATATGTTATTTTCCACTACAGTTTTCCTCAACCCAACATAACTGACAAAGATAGTTTTACAAAGTAATAATTGCAAATCTATCTTTTATTAGGTCTGGCAGGGCTATCAAAAAACGAACATGGCCTACTGTTGTACTAAACTACCAATTAACCTCAAGATAAATACAATTTATATATCTACATTTTACAATAAGCCCAAATGTAACAATTCTGGCTGTAGTATAGTAAACCAAGTCCCTTTTTAATCTGTTAATAAATTTTAATGAAATTGTATGAATTATATGATCAAGGAATAGGTTAAATAAATTAATGCCACTGTAAAATTTGCGGGAATGTCTAATCTGAGGACATGAAAATATTCCTCATAAATTATAGAATTTTTCCTTATGATTGCCACATCAATCTGATTTCTGAGTTGGTCTAATTTAATTAAACTGTAAAATAGCTAATTTACAAAAATTAGTTGTCAATGGTTTGCCACATGCTGCACATCCTGTCATAGAAGACCCGAGTTTATTTTAATAAAAGTGTCAAGAGACGCTCGTCTCTTTCTTCTGGCTTGCCAATCTCTCTCTTTTCCTCTGTCCCTTCTCCTCGAGAAGCTTTCTCTCGAGCTTCATCTCTCGTCCCTCTGTGTCGTGTATTGGTTGGTTAAATTAGCGGCTGCCTCTGAGCTGGCTGTAGAGGAAGCGACACCTCCTACTTGGATGTGTCGATGACTTGAGGAAGCCATGTCTCTTCTCTCTGTTCGAGCAAGCCAATTTCAACCGCAAGCTGCAATTGGTGTCGTGGAAGGTTGTTCTCCTCTGGACTCATCTTCCTCTTACCTCTCTTCTTCCACTTTAGTCATTAATATGTTCATGAAGCTTAATTAGATGCCAACTTTAGTTATGAGTGGTTTTCTGTTGAGTTGTAAGCTGACTATTTAGTGAAGGGGATAGAATATTATGTGCTCAGTTATGTGATATTTCTAGGTAGTTAAATTTCTGAGCATAGCTGACACAAGGTTTATAAGGAAATTAATAATTATTTAAGGATCTTATTTATATATGTATATGCATATATGAAGTAGGCAAAATAGGAAAATCATGAGTCATTATGTTTTATGATTATTTTGAAGGCAGTCTGTGAAGGATTGCAATTATGTTGGGTCGTGGCATATTTTAAAGTATATAAATGTGCATAGATATACACTCATGAACTATATTATGCTTAGTATACTATTGGCAATAGTTTAGAAGGTATATTTGGAGTAAGTACATAGTTGCATATATACAAGACTGTTCTGGTACATCATGAACTGGTCATCTAAAGGCTAAGTATACTAGATGTTATAATTGTAAAATGTTTATCTGCATAGTACAAAGGCATGATAATTAGGAAGGGCATTAGTGTCATTTCTAGTGTTAAAATCATGTAGGGACAGAGAACATATACAAGTATATCTATGTTTATAGAACTATTCAATCATCTGCATAAATGAAAGTAGTTATTTTGAGGCTGTTCAGTGTATATAAAGAGGGAGTATAGTGAGATGGTACTTATTTGAGGGTTGAGCATATTTAAATGTAAATTGTTGGTCATATTTTGATGAAGGAGGGTCATATATTGTATTCAGTGCATAGTTGAAGAGTTTCAGCTGGTATATGTGCATGAGATATGTCAAATAAGTCTGTTGATCTGAGGTGTCTTTATTTGATATATGCCATACACAAATTTTATAAGAATGATTTTTTATAAAACGGTGCATTGGATGAGGTAATTTGAAGGAAAAAACTAATGAGTTTATGTGCATATATGTCTCATGTCGCATGCATTACAGTGAGTCTATAAGTCAGTTGTAGCTCTATACCAGTTTTTGGTACATAAAAAGGGAATCTGGTATGAGTTTGGTATTTGATTGCGAGTCCAGGGATGAATTTATAAAGTAAAATATTTTATGAGGACAAAAGTGTAAAAATTTTGAAGGCTTATTTGTAACATAGAAAGGTTATAGCAAAAAAAAAATGTGGGTTTGGCTATAAATTCTGAGGGCTTAGATGAATTTAATGGGCTTGAGTGAAAAGCGCGTGGGCCTATCAGATCGGATTTTATTATGAGATGTTGGATGTGGATACCGACTCGATTGAGTTTGTGTTGGACCCGTTACGACTGACCGAGGGTCAGACTGGTTCGAGTTGGTTGGCACACTGAGTTGGTTTGTGTCAATGTTTTGAAAACCGACCCGGACATCGAACCGGCGAAGCTATCGATTCGATGGTTCAATTGGTTTGACCGGTCGAACCGGTAGAATGAACCGGATGACGTCATGGTTACCATATAGTTTATATAAATTAAATGTTCACTTGTTTACATCAAAATCAATTGGTCTAGTGGTAGAGCATCTCATTTCTATTCAAGACTTCCCAAGTTTGATTCCTCTCTATGATATTTTTTGTGAATTTCATTGAACTAAATGGAAAATATTTAAAAACATATAAACCGTCCGGTTCGGTTCGACGGTTTCACATAAAAACCGGACCGGACCGTCCAGTTCGTTATGGGTCGCTAACAGCTAAAAACCGGCTCAGATTGGATGTGACTAGGGTCCTGTTCGCGGTTGAACCGGTAGAACCGGCCGGTCCGGTCCGATTTTCAAAACATTGGTTTGTGTGCTGTTTTTTTGGGCCTGTGTTGATGGGCTGACGCTAGAATTAATTCTTTTTGGGCTGAAAATTTAATCTTTGTGGGCTGAGAAATTAAATAAATTGCAAACTATGAAGTGTAGGCTTTAAGACTAATTAAGCTTTCGGATTTAGATAGAGCTTAATCAAAATAACTAACGCCCAGATCAAAATCTCATTTTTTTAACTTGAGATTTTATTTCATTTCATTTCGTTGCAAAATTCTCGATCAAAATAAAGGGATTTGGTGTAATTTAGCTGGAATTCCAATGTAATTAGATCCAACGAAATCCTATGAAATCAATTTAATTGAAATGAAATCCCACGTAAACTTCATTTTGATGAGAGCCTAAGTGGGCTAATGACTAATTCTTTTGAGCTCGATAAAACGATTAGACTAAATAGCTTGGACCCATTAATATTAGTCTAGCAATCGATAATCAGTTTTTCTAAAGTGATGATGATAGTAAGTCTGATTTTTAACGAACAGATACTGTGGCAATTAACTCAGACTTTCGGATCACGCAAATCAAATAAATAAATCTGATTTATATTTCTAATTTATTTTTTTAGTTTAATTAGTTCCTAATTTATGCCTGTTAATTTTGTAATTTCAAAATATGACGATATTAGGAAATATAATTAAATAATAATTATGACAATTTGGCAAGTAATGATTTATAACAACACAATTAGCAAGGACTTGGAACCAAATTATCAGTCAAGTATACTGATAGGACCCCAAACTTAGTTAAATTACACTTCATCTACCAGATTAAAGAAACACTTTAAACTTATATTAACAGTACTTGATTTGTGAATTATGAACAATAAATTGATCAAGAGGATCTAAGAAACAACTAGAAGGTGCGGATTACACGAAAACTTTAATAGAACACACATTTCGGTATTTCTAAGTTCATGCATTGCATGTTGAGCAATCTTTGATGGTGCATTCTATTTGTTCATATGTGGAGTGAATAAGAATGAATAAGGAATTTTTTGAATAAGAATTGTGAATTAGAATTAGGAGAATTGTCTATTCATGAATAAGGAGGTGTTGTTTGGATGGTGTGTTGTGAATAAGAATAGAGAAAAAAGACTATAATAATAATTTCATTTTGTTTTGTTTTTAAACTACTTTTCATTAGAATAATGCATGAAAATAATATAATAATAATTTATATTCATAATACTAATAATTAATATTTATGTAATAAATCAGTAATATATAATAATTAATAAATTATTAAAATAATAATTAATAAATTATTAATATATTAATTAACATAAATAATTTTTATTTGAACTGAGAGCAACATCCTATATAATATAATAATAACAATAATATTATTATTACTAATTAAATATAATAATTATGGAAAGAACACAACAATAAAGTTTTATTTTAGTTTATAATAATAATAATTATTATTAAATCATTATAATAATAAAATTATAATAATATCGAGAATAATAATAATATATAATATAATATAATGTAAGGTAATAATTAATATATAATAATTAATTAACTTCAATTATTAAAAATTAATTATTATTAATGAATAATAATAATTACCATAACGCAGTAGCAATAATAACAAATATGTAACAGATTATTTTATCATAATATAATTAATATTATAATTATCATATTAATCATAATAATTATGGAGCTGTTCACATGGGAGGAGGAAAGCAAAGTTGTCATATGGAGCCGTTCACATGGGTGCATGGAGTTGATTTTTAAATATATACTGTTGTCCCTAAGGGGGGCGGCTTAATCAATGTTTAGCGGAAGCGATTTAAGGTTTTGGACCGGTTTGGTATGAACTATCCTAACACAATTCAATTGGCACCCAATACAAGCAAGCACACAAGCAATTCAAGTATAGCAAGATAATAAAGAGAAAAAGAGAGAGAGAAATTGAACACGCGATGTGATTACGGAGTTCCGACCCGCTAGAAGAAGCTAGCCTTAGTCGTACGTCTCCGGGAGTTTCGCTACCACCAAAGGGCGCGCTCCGTTCAATTCCAACAAGAACGGGACTACAACTTCGAACCGAATCACCTCGTCACAAGGACACTCGAGGCGGATCGGCCTAACTCGAATGGCACAACGGCCTCAAAGGAGAAGAGCTCTCAACCTATTCCAACCTACACCTAGCGACAATGTCGGAGCGGTGGTGTTTGAGGCTACTAAATCTCTCAAGATGGTCTAGCTATGAAAAGCTCAAGTGGGAGAGTATCCCTGTGCTCAAAGGCTCAATTCTGGTCTAATTTTGCAAAGTGAAGCCCCTTATTGAGAGAGAACAAGGGGTGGATATATATAGGGCTCGAAATGAGCAGTTCCCCAGCAAAAACAGGCCACAGCGTTGTACAACTCTGAATAGCGTTATACAACGCTGGAATATGACCGTTGTAAATTCTAACGGCTCTTTAATATAGCCGTTGGTCTGTCAGAGCGTTGTGCAACGCTATTTGCCGTCGCACAACGCAGCAGTGTAAAAACAAAGGAAAGCTCCGACAATTCCGTTGGAAATTGTCAGAGCGTTGCTTGCCACTGAATGGCGTTACACAACGCTAAAGGGAGACAAAAGGAACAACTCTGACAGATTCAACGGAGCGTTGTACAACTCTATATGCCGTCACACAACGCTAACGTTACCCAACGCTGAAAGACGTTGGCTAACGTCTCCAGAGACTTTGCATGTAAAAACGACTGTTTACATGGGACAGCTAACTTGGAATTTATGTGGCGTTGTACAACGCTATATGGCGTTGCACGATGGTACTCAGGAAATTTTCCAAGTCTTTTAACTGCAGCGTTGTACAACACTACTGAGCGTTGTACAACGTTGTGAATCAGCGTTGCCTAACTCTATATAGCGTTGTGCAACGTTGATTCACAAAAGCATGAATTCAGCTGTTCTAGCGTTGTGTAACTCTATCTAGCGTTGTACGACGCTAGGTCACAGAAAACAGGATTTTGCTGGTTTATTGAGCTTTTCGCTATCTAGACCATTTCAAGGATAAACAAGGACTAAAGTATATCTTCTATCCTAGTCTAAACTAGCCTATAAGCTCTCTAATGACTTGATCTTGATCTTTCTTAAAGCTTTTATCCAAGTCCTCATAAATTGTATCTTCTTCCTATAAAACTCAAAGAAGATAGTTAAATGCCAAATGATATTGTTTTGCAATCGACAAACCTAGAGACGTTTAGTACAACAATCTCCCCCTTTTGACGATTTGCAAAACAATATCATTAGTAAAGCGATTAAATTTTGGCATTTCACAAGCTTTACTACAATTCTCCCCCTTTTTGTAAATCGACAAAAAGTGAAAATTGTAGCAAGCTCCCCCTAAATTTATGGCTCCCCCTTAATTTTGGAGAAAAGGAATTGGAGAACCAATTTAGAGCACTACACAAAGTAGTGTGACCAAATTTAACCTCTCAAACAAAAATAAGATAGAAATAAAGAGGCTCCCCCTAAAAATTTGGCTTATAAGACCGGGGGATAATTTGGTATTTAGGCCATAGTGGTTACCATACCACTAGTTGTACCACTAGAGGTACAAGCTTTTGGAACCCACTTACTTTTGGACTCACCATTTGGTTTTCTAAGTTTGCATTCCAACGAGATATGACCATTTTGACAACAATAGTTGCAATATGCATTGGTTGGCTTAGGCATGGTAGAACCCTTGACAAAATGAGAATAGTAATGGGCTCTAATGTATTCGGCCTTCTTCTTAGGATCATAGGATGAGGCATTAAAATCCTTTTTGTGATCCTTTTGGAAATGTTGGGAAACATTCTTTTTATGCCCATTGGATTGAGCTTTGTGGTTTTGAGAAGAGTGTTGCTCTTTAAATTCATAAAACCATCCATCGGGTCCTCTAAAATAAATTTTATTGGACGCCTTTGGAACAAAAACCTTCTTTTCTTGATTTTGCAAATTCTTTTCGTTTTGCACTCTAGTGTTTCTAGGTTTCTTTTGGTACATATGTGCATGACCACGAGAATTCCTAGGTTTTTGAAATTGTGTGTTTTGTGCAACTTGTTTCCCATTATTGTGTGACAAGTTCCTTTTCTTGGTTTGATAAGGCTTTTGGTAACCAAGACCGGACTTGTCATGAGGCTTTTGACCTTTGAAAAGGTTTTTCAAATCCGTTTTAGGAGCTTGAGCTAAAATCGGTTTTTCAAGTTGTTTTTCAAGCTCCTTAATTTTAGCCTCATACTCACCCATCTTAGAAGTAAGCTCATCTACCTTGGTTTTTAAAGTTTCTATGGTATCGGCTTTTCTAACCAAGGCATCATGGGTAGCATCAAGAATAGAGTTCAACCTATCACAATCAACACAAGGAGTTGAACTAGTTGGTTCATCATCACTCTCACTATCACTACTACTAAGAGATTCATTGAGAGGGAGATATACCTTTGGAGAGCATGCCTTTGGCGAAGGTGGTGGAGATGGAGGTGGTGTTGCCTTACGCGCTTGAAGTAGCGGATGAACAAATCTTGTCCCTTGATTGAACTCATTGAGGATTTCCTTCACGAAGTCATCCTCCACATCATCCGTTGAGAATACCACCTCTTCCACATTTGCCACCAAAGCATACACCTCATGAGAATCCGAATCGGATGAGCTTGTTTCGGATTCAACATCCCACAAGGCATGCATGGCTTGAGCCTTCTTCTTTTCCTTCTTGTGCTTAGGCTTTGGCTTGTCGGTTTGCACTTGAGGGAAAAGCTTGTGACACTTGTGCATTGAATGCCCCTCTTTATTGCACACAAAACACAACTCCCGTTCATCATTGGCTAACCTCTCATTGTTGAACTTCTTCTCATGCTTGAGCAACCCACGAAACATCTTCTCAATCACCACCTCTTGCTTTGTCTCATCAAGCTCGTAGAGGTTTAATGGTGTTTGATGTGGGTATCGGCGATGAGAGGATCGAGATGATGATGTGGAGGCGGGATTGCTTGTGGAGGTCATGGCTAAGGTTCTTGGATGAGGCTCTAGTTTGGCGAGTTGTTTGAGCTTCTCCTCAACACATCGAAGCTCGGTGTACATTTGCTCCGGTGTGTACTCATGGTCCATCCGGATAATGGTCTCAAGCGACGTGATGTGAGCATCCCATTCGTGCCGTCCACTCATGGCCCGCATCATTTTCCCTACAATCTTGCCATTTGTTAGGGGCTCACCTCCTTCGGTGAATTCATTTTGGAGTTGTACAAGACGAGTGTACATATCCTCAATGGATTCACCATCCTTTATGTGGAAATTCTCAAATTGAGAGTACAACTCATACAATTTAGAATGCCTAATTTGAGAATTTCCCTCATAACGGGTGAGGAGAGCCATCCACAAATCGTGTGCTCGATCAAAACGACTAAGGGTCACACCAATTGATTCATGGACCGAGGCTAATATGGCATTAACCGCACAATCATTGTCCATTCGGTTATCACGGGACTTCTTGGTCAATTCTACCGAATTTGGTTTAAGTTCGGGGGTATACCGATTTTCTACCACATGCCAATATCCCAAGATATTGAGGTAGTTCACCATGCATCTCTTCCAAAAAGAGAAATTTCTACAATTTTGGCCTAATTTATCCGGTCTCTCTACAAAACGAGCCGCCATGACCGAAAACCGAGATTAAGAATAGCTTAATCGAGGTTCCCGCTCTGATACCACTTTGTTGTCCCTAAGGGGGGCGGCTTAATCAATGTTTAGCGGAAGCGATTTAAGGTTTTGGACCGGTTTGGTATGAACTATCCTAACACAATTCAATTGGCACCCAATACAAGCAAGCACACAAGCAATTCAAGTATAGCAAGATAATAAAGAGAAAAAGAGAGAGAGAAATTGAACACGCGATGTGATTACGGAGTTCCGACCCGCTAGAAGAAGCTAGCCTTAGTCGTACGTCTCCGGGAGTTTCGCTACCACCAAAGGGCGCGCTCCGTTCAATTCCAACAAGAACGGGACTACAACTTCGAACCGAATCACCTCGTCACAAGGACACTCGAGGCGGATCGGCCTAACTCGAATGGCACAACGGCCTCAAAGGAGAAGAGCTCTCAACCTATTCCAACCTACACCTAGCGACAATGTCGGGGCGGTGGTGTTTGAGGCTACTAAATCTCTCAAGATGGTCTAGCTATGAAAAGCTCAAGTGGGAGAGTATCCCTGTGCTCAAAGGCTCAATTCTGGTCTAATTTTGCAAAGTGAAGCCCCTTATTGAGAGAGAACAAGGGGTGGATATATATAGGGCTCGAAATGAGCAGTTCCCCAGCAAAAACAGGCCACAGCGTTGTACAACTCTGAATAGCGTTATACAACGCTGGAATATGACCGTTGTAAATTCTAACGGCTCTTTAATATAGCCGTTGGTCTGTCAGAGCGTTGTGCAACGCTATTTGCCGTCGCACAACGCAGCAGTGTAAAAACAAAGGAAAGCTCCGACAATTCCGTTGGAAATTGTCAGAGCGTTGCTTGCCACTGAATGGCGTTACACAACGCTAAAGGGAGACAAAAGGAACAACTCTGACAGATTCAACGGAGCGTTGTACAACTCTATATGCCGTCACACAACGCTAACGTTACCCAACGCTGAAAGACGTTGGCTAACGTCTCCAGAGACTTTGCATGTAAAAACGACTGTTTACATGGGACAGCTAACTTGGAATTTATGTGGCGTTGTACAACGCTATATGGCGTTGCACGATGGTACTCAGGAAATTTTCCAAGTCTTTTAACTGCAGCGTTGTACAACACTACTGAGCGTTGTACAACGTTGTGAATCAGCGTTGCCTAACTCTATATAGCGTTGTGCAACGTTGATTCACAAAAGCATGAATTCAGCTGTTCTAGCGTTGTGTAACTCTATCTAGCGTTGTACGACGCTAGGTCACAGAAAACAGGATTTTGCTGGTTTATTGAGCTTTTCGCTATCTAGACCATTTCAAGGATAAACAAGGACTAAAGTATACCTTCTATCCTAGTCTAAACTAGCCTATAAGCTCTCTAATGACTTGATCTTGATCTTTCTTAAAGCTTTTATCCAAGTCCTCATAAATTGTATCTTCTTCCTATAAAACTCAAAGAAGATAGTTAAATGCCAAATGATATTGTTTTGCAATCGACAAATCTAGAGACGTTTAGTACAACATATACTAAGGGTCATGGAAAGTATTCACATAATATTTTATTATTTTCTCTCTCCTCTTTCCTCTCTCCTCTTTCCCTATTCGATTTAATTCCAGCAAAATGGTTGAATAAGAATTAGCTTGTGAATTAGCTATTCACCCTATTCGAAACTTGTTTGGTAGCAAAAATGAATAAGCTATTCTCAGAATTGGCTATTCATAGCCATACCAAACAGATTAAATCAACTATCATTTATTCTGTTGTAACTGATTAAATCTACCCTAGTTTTTCATTTGTTTATTGAATTGGACCGTCAGACCTAACAAGGATTGGACTGGTTACAAGGAATTGAATTAATGATTCTTTGAAATTGACTAGTAAACAAAGAACCATTCACATTCAGTCTGCATAGCATAACTTATGATATACTGAATCACTCTCCCCAGAGTATGGTTTAGCCACCTATCAGGCCAGGATTACTAGCGCTATAAATACTAGGTATTCCCTCTGATCTGTACCATATGGTTGGACTTATGGTTTAGGGAAAAGTTCTCTCTGATTCTGACCGGCCGTGAGAACTTGAGGGTCAATTATTGTTATGCAATTTATGCTTAATTTAATTTCTATTGCATGTTTCATGTTGCAGCATGCCGATAGTAGGCCCCATAGAAGTTGAATCGTAAAATGTATCGTGTATCATAGCATTAAGTATCGTATCGTGTATCGTATCAATTCGTTTAAGATACGCTATAATATCCTTAAAATTATGTAAAATAAGTAATTAGAATTTATATTGAACTATTTTCATTAAAAAAGTTCTAATATCACACTATATCCTTGATAATTCAGGCATCTTTAAATATATTGTATAAATATTTACTTAAATTTTATAATATATAATATGTATAAATCATTTACAATTATATTTTATGATATTACACTGTAAAATCTGTATAAATTATACTCATTATTAATTATTTTTTATGTATAAATTATTAATCATTATATTTTTTATAATAGCGTAATATATTTTTATGACATTATATTGTATAATCTGAATATATTTTGTATAAATTATAAATACTATATTGTATAAAACTATAATCTGTATAAATTGTATTGTATAATAAATATAGAAAGTATTAAACTATTAATCATTATAGTATAGTATTATGCTATATAATTTGTATAAATGATTATTATTATTGTTGTTGTTGTTGTTGTTTGAATCGTTCGTATCTTAAGATACACCCTAGTATCGTAAGTTATGTATTGTGTATCTTAAGATACATTAAGATACACCGCAATTGAGATACAATGGTCAAGATACGTATCGATCGGGCTATGAATCGTATCGTATCGTAAGTTATGTATCGTGTATCTTATAAGATACTAAATTCTATGGTAGGCCCATTTCAGTTATGGTTGATTTGTTTTCTGTTGCATGTTACATGTTGCAGCATGCTTGTTTTGTTTTCTGTTGCATGTTACAGTTTTTGTCAGTTTGGATAAGTCTGGTGTTTGGTTTTAGTTGGATCTGTCTGTGTCTTGTTACCCGATAAACCTCTTGTAAATTATAGTATTTCCATAAATGGGATGGTAGGAGAAGGTGGTTTCTATGCTAGTCAAGGTCCGATGTAATGTAGGACTGGCATGGCAGTATGATAAGTACTATATAACTTGGTCAAATAAAGGTTCGTGTGCTATGTATAATAAAAAACCATTAGTGTGCAACTCTGTAAAATATGGCATGAATAATGTAAAATTTACGTTTGTTTGTTTGTCGCTGTGCATCTCTGAGACTAAAATCAAGAAAACATAATATGTAATGAAAAAAAAAGATGTATGTCTATCTGTTAGCCTTACGAGAGAGTTTTCCACTCTCGTGGAAGGAATCGTCACATCCAGCTTCCGAGGTGTGACACCAAATAACCACATATATAGCTAAACCATTGATTTTGGCACCAAGAGATATTCATTGAAGATAATATTTTAAATATTTTTTTTTGTGTGAAGTATTACTATAGATATATAGAAGTTAAAACTAGTGGGCGTTTTGTTGAACTGATTTGGCACTTGACAATTTATCGGGGAAATTTTTAATATTTCATATGCCTATATAAAGGTACAAAAGATCCCTCAAATAACATTTCATATTCATAAAAAAAAAATACAGTTACCTTTGAATTGACGACACGGGGTTCTCCAAACTTGCGGTTAAAAAGAATAGAGGTGCCACAAGAGCCCCCAACTGCAATCACGCCATGAATGTAAGGAAACACCCATGTTTCGGCAAAGGCTTTGTCTTTCTTGACAAATCTTACAGAATATACTTCCATGAGAGGAGACCACTTTCTCCCTTCCTTTTGCACCTCTTGTGGTGGGGTCAGGTCGGGTCCAGAGTAGCCGATGCTGGAATCAACTTCAACGACATGCGGCTCGCTTCCCTTGGCCGCAACAAAAAAATTAAGGCCTATTGGATTGGTTTACATATAGGATTTGATTAGAGTTAATCAATTGGAGATAATTTTCAATTGAAATTTGGTGATTGGATGCAATATAAGAAGAATTGATAGGGATTGAAACTTCAAGATAGAATTGATTAAGCAAGTATAAAGTGGTACCTCACTACCCGGTTTATCTAAAAAAAAAAGTATAAAGTTGTACCGTTATAATGGAGAAGAGCCTGGATTCGATTTCGAGCTATGCAAAGAGGAGAAGAAACGAAGGAAAGAAACATATGTCGTGACTTTAAGGGCTCCGATCAGAGGAATGGGGATGGCTAAAAATCAAAGCTTTTCCAGAAATTTACCTTCAAAATTCGGATTGCAAACATTTTGTTACCATAAATCAGTTACCTTGATAAGACGGCCAATAAAATTCCTGTCCCAATTAGAATTTATTACCTATAAATAAACATTAGAAATGTGTTTAACATTTCTTACTTACAGAAGGGCTTAAGATATATTGGTCTTTCATACTTAATTCGTTCAATTCTTTCTTCCATCAATTATCGTGTTCACATATCAATTTATGCAATAGAATCAGGCTACTACTTGTGGATTCATCAAATATAATCCCGGTAGACTTTTTGACGTAAACAAACAACAAAAATCTTGTCTTAAAAAATAATAATAATTTAAGGACTTGTGAGAGCTAACTGTTGAATGAGCAATTGTAGTGCACTTGGTTCTGAAAATTGAAATCCGAATTGAACTAGGACGGATGTTTGTAGAATAAATTTAACACCTTTAATATCTCAGTTAAGATTGTAGAATAAAAAATTTGTAATTTTTAGGTGCCTTTAGATTTTCACTTTGATCAAGCATTTTTTTTCCCCATTCCAGAAAAATCTAGAATTATAAAGAGTTTTTAACTGGACAGGTCCAGTTGAGACCTTTCTTCCGCAGCATCCTCAATTAATTTCCCCTCCTTTACCTAGACAGCGTTACAAAAAAAAAGAAGAAGCCGAACCACCTACCCTACCCACCTCCGGCAGCCTTCCCCACACCCCTTCTCCTCTATCAATTTATGAACACCACCATCAATGGTGGTTTTTGATAATCACAACCCGATTCCGTTCCAAACCGCCTATAATCGGATCGGTCCCGATTTTTTGAACCATGGTAGTACATATATAATAAAAAAATATCAACAAAATAGTCTCAGATAATTACCTTCAAAATGAGAACTGCTGTGTGTGTTCGTGCTGCTGACGACGTACGACAAAAAAATGGCGATCTAGGTTAAGAGAGGTCTATGTCCGTTTTTTTGTTTAGGCAGTTGAATTTAACATATTTTTCGTGTTTCATTCAAAGAAATTTGATACTTTTAAATAAGAAACCATTTATTTAGAGAGGTATTGCCTAAACAATTAATAGAAACTTTATTTAGAAGCCATTTATTTAGAGAGGTATTTAGAAGCCATTTATTTTCGAGTTTATTTTGCACAATGAGAGTTGAATCTGTTACCTATAGATAAACAATGGAGTTACTAACTGACTGTACTTGATTCCTACGTTCACTTCAAAGAAATCTGATATAAAACATATAGTTATATTATGTTTCTATTTAAAGAACAAATTTAAAAATTAGATTTCTCCAAAGAAATTTAATCTTTATAGTAGAAATTAGAAAAGCAAATGAATTTATGAAATATTTAATCTTTATAGTAGTTTTTCTATTATAGTTGTATGTAAACGAGATCGGGGGTGATAAGTATCATCCCCGGATTTCTTCATCCCCATCATTCCTAGCGACACTTCATTAATAACAGATGCGTTTTCTAAAAATGGAAAAAGTTTTTCATCCCCATCCAGTGATATTTCATCCTCTCTGTCCCTCTGTTTTCCTCCCTCCCAATCACATTAACTACAACTACAACAATTACTAATACTAACTACAACAGTTAGTATCCGAACTATAATATTTACTCATATTAACTTCAACAGTTAGTATTCGAACTACAACTACAACATTTAGTATCCGAACTATAACAATTACTCATATTAACTTCAACAGTTAATATCCGAGCTATACTTTCAACAATTTAAATATGCCAACTTCAAATATTATTTTCAACATTTAAATATGCCAACTTCAACAATTACGACATTAGCTTCAACATTTATGAATATTAATTTCAACGGTTATGAAGTGCGTGAGAGGGGGAGGGGGGAGAGGGGGAGCGTACACGGGAGGGGTGGGGGGGGGGTGGAGAGCGTACGCAGGAGGAATGGGGGGGAGCAGTCGCTCTGGCGCTCATCCTCTCATCCCCTAGACTTCCGAAAATGAAAGAGACATTTGAAACACGGTTTCTAAAAATGGAAAAAAATAAACGCATCCGTAAAGGATGATAGGGTTGATAGAAACTCTGGGATGATCCTAAGCAATTCCGAAACGCGATATGTGGATCGTCGGTTTCAGTTCTCTTCCGGTTTTATCTGGTTCATCTGTATTTCAGTATTACGGGCTTACCTTACCGACCACGGTCCGGTTTCTGGTTGAACTGGCCAATCCAGTAAGTATTGAAAACACTGGTTTATCGCGAGTGTCACCTTTTGCCGAATTTGAACTGTTGGGATAAAATTTGTGCAAAATCAAATAAAAGTATTTTGGTATCTTCAAGTTGGTGGTGATAACTGAACTAACCAACCATTTCAACAAAAAAAGATATATCGATATAATATCAATAACGGCACTACCAAAAAAAACATATCGGGAAAAATGGTTATAAGATATTTCTAAATTTTAATTCAACAATGCTTCCATCAATTTTTTGCCTCCAATCCTTTTGTGGTGAGGAAACAGGTTTGTTATCCTTTATTATTTTAAAAGAAATTTATCTTTTTTTTTCCTGATAGAAATCCTCCAATTTGAAACACAAAATGAGTTAGAAATTCAATTCCTTTCTCTATCTTGGTCAACTGCATTCCCTACCTTGAGAGTACGATAAATGTATCCATTTTATTTTATCTTTTCCACCAAGACATTGTTTCATCAACGCCCTTTCCAATCATATTATCATCATCATCATGGTCAATTATGCTTCTGCTGTTATGAATTGAAATATTTAGATCGGCTTTATTTAAAAAAAAATATGAAAAACAAACTTTTTAATACCATACCCTGGAATTCACATCCTTAAAAAGATCAGGAGAGGGCAGACTTATGATATGAGCCATACGATCAATGATGGATGCCCCGTGATTAATACCAGGTCCGTCGAGATTCGTGCGGTCCATAAAAATAGTCAATCGAGATTAAATCGGACAATTCGGATCGAAGGTCTGTCCTCTGTTTAAGGTCAGTGGAGGATACTAGTCCCCATACCCTTTATTTCTTTGTTTTTGTATTTGACAATTTTTTTTTCGCAAGATACTCATTTAAATAGAAATAAATACTCCCTTATGATATATGACTATACAATCTTACAAGATTCTCCCTTGTGAAAAATAAATACTCTCTTGTGACAATTAAAAAAATCTTTTATAGTTCTTGGTTAGTCCCTTAAATTAACCATATATTTACACTTATTATGTACCTCTAATACTTATTATTTACTCCCTTGTAGTCATTTTGTTACTCTTTAAAATTAACCTCGTATTTACACTTATTAGGTGCTCCCTTGGATACATATTATTTACTTCTTCCTAGTTATTATTTAATCTCTTGTAGTTATTAGTTACTATATTTATTTGGTACATATTAAATTTATTGATGAATCACTTGTAGTTATTAATTATTCCTTTGTACTCATTATTTACTCTGTAGTTATTAATTACTCTCTTATTTTTAATAAATATTCTCTTCTACTATTTTAGTTGCTTCGTTATATAAAATTATATTATACAATTTCGCTCCAAAATATCCCTTCAAGTTTTTCATGCCTTTTCTCTTCTGGGTAGAATCAATTAATAGAGAAACAATTTGACATGAGCAAATTGAAGCAAGAGGAGGGAGGCAAAAAGATGATGCATAGGGATGAGGGAAGAGCGTAAGAGTGAAGTGGTAGATCGTCTGAGGATGAGGGTATAGGGGCGCGTGAGAGGAGGAGGAGCAGCGGGTGAGGGGAGCGCATGAGGATGAGGGGATCGCGACTTGCGCATGAGAGGAGATCAGAGGGGGAGAGATCGCGTGAAGAGAAATCAGGCACGTGTCAGGGGAGTCGCGTGAGGAGTGGAAGAGGCGCCCTCCCCTTTGATTGTGTGATTGTGCAAGGCTCTGATTGCAAGAGTAATTCTCTTTGTTAATCACTAGTCCGTGTATGCTCGACGATATAAAGATATAAAAGGCTAGCAAATATACATACAAAAGTTTCCACTTTCCACAGCCGGTACTGAGTAAATTCGAGTGAAGCATCACGTATGGTGCTGGTTAACGTTAGATTAATATGGGATTGTTGGTGTTGGATCATTTTAGTCACGGCTGTTTCAGATTTGTGCTAATTTGAGTTCGGATCGTCATGGGTTCAAGTCGTTTTGCAGGTTTCGAGTTTCGAGTCATTCATGTTGCAAATACTGTTGGATTTCGGATAGCCTATGTCATTTGCATTTCGAGTCGTTTTGAATTTGGATCATATCAGGTTTTGAAACATCCAACATTCGCGTCATATCAATTACAAATCACCACGATAGGCATGGATCGGATTTATATTAGTTTGATTCTCTAAGGGTGCGTTTGGATATAGGAAAAAGGAAGAAGAAGAAGGAAGAAAAAAAAATTATAAACAATCCAAACTCTTCACAAAGTTACACACTTCCCAATACTTCTTCCCTTCTTTCCTTCTTCCCACACCTATCCAAACGGAGCCTAAAATAATTGGATTTAGTCTAGCCAGGCAGGTATTCTTTCACGTTAACCCAATTCAAATCTATACCATCTTTGTTCAGACTATGATTGGTAGTTCGGTACCATCTCCTTAGTTCAAACCATCAAAACATTCCATGAAAGTGAGGACAAGTTGCTTATTTTCAAAAAAACACATGCACATGGTGCTAAAAATTAACAGTGCTGACATTTACATTTTAAAGTTGCGCATATTTAATCAAACCATTATCATGATAAAAAGAGAATAAAATGAACACTCGAAAAAGGTGAGACTAGAAATACATCTATCGACCAATCTTCGGTTAGAAAACTTAGCAGCATTTATACAACGAAGAAAAAATATATCTAAGGTTCAAATTCATAGTGATAGACATAGTGAGGTGGAGAAGGAGATGGAACAGATTCGCAACGGTAAGGTGATTCCTGCCCATATTCAGACTTGCTTGCTGTCACCTCTCCCATTTCTTCATCACACTCAAATTCATGAAAAATAGGGTGCAAATATGCATCAGCTAAGTATGTTTTTAGGTTAAAGTTCGGTTCCGAGGCTTTATCCAATATGTCCTTCTCCATTGCTTCCTGGAGAGAGAGATTAAAATGTTTATCAGCAATTGTATAACTACTGCAGTATGTTATATGCACAAATTAATACAATTAAGAAAAGAGGAAACTAACCTCCAGGGGGTACTTCCGGAAAGCTGGTTCAAATCGCTTCTTGCAATAGTAGTGGAACCAAATTGTAAACACCGGTAAGAAAATCAGCAGAGGTGTTGAATTAGCAGCCTTTTTGGTACTCAACAATCCAAGTAGAAGAATTTGAGAGATTAGAAGACCAATTATTATGCGACTTTGCACAAATGGCCAAAAGGCAGCTGCGCTCTCATATTCTTGATTATACACATTTATAATCTGAAAAAAAGAAATGAAACAATTAGACAGTTAATTGTACAATAGGATAATATATGATTGTGTTGACAACAGAAAAAAAAAACTTAAAAGCTTCGTCTCAAAACTACTTTAGACATACAAATAGGTTTAATTTGTGAGATACACTTTTATTTTAACTTCCAGTTAAGTTTCATGAACTAAAAGAATTACATCTTTGCACAAATCAAATTGAACAGCATCTAGCTGAACAAATCACTTGTGTGCATAAAGTATTGGTGTTAAACTGTTACTGGTCAAGGAGAAGGGATCCAATGCCAATGCCCATGAAACTGGATATCAGAATTACTTTGAACTTTCAAAAAATGATAGAACTAAATGGTAAATGCCTAATAGCTTGAGTAGGATAATACTGAATTATTTCCAAAAGATCATGAAAGCACCAAAACTGTGTGCAGAACTTTGAGCCTTTTGCAGTCCTGCTTTCCCAATTAATCACACAAAAAGGTGATATGATCCATTCATGCAATTTGTACTATCAAATAAAAGAGGCCCAGATATCAAAGTGTCAATATTTCAAAAATTCCAAGCTCTTGTTGTTACACATAATCTATGAAATAGACGTAACATTGATTACATCCGAGTCTTTGGCATTGGATCCTTGGTATGTTAAAATATTATCCTACTTTACAAGGCAAGGATTCAACTAACCTGGTGCCTATACACGAGGAAAGCAAATGCGAAGAAAACCAATATGAAGGGAAGGAGAATTGGAGTGACGACAGCATAAACAAGCCCAAGAAGGAAATACAACTGCAAATTAGGCAGGTTTTCTGGCAGACCAATACTGCCCGGATCCATTGCCTTCTCTCGGTCCCTCTCAGTTTTCACCAGAAACAAATTTTTCAGGTGGAAAATGACAAGTGGCTTCACGCGGAGGATTTCATTTGCAATACCAGACCAGCCGTCGACCATTATGTATGTCATGAAAAATGTGGCCTTCATTGGGATAGACACACCAATTGTTCTTGGAATTCTATAAATATTTACATGCAAAAACAGATTTTTATAATGACATTTAAGTAGAAACGTCATGAGTTTAATACTTGCAACTATTCAAAGATTGCAAGTTAAGCACTGCTTATTAGAGTTGGTCAATTTTGGGAACAATATATTGGTTTACCTAGGTTGGGCATAGAATGACCTATAATGTTCTGTAGGTAAAAATACAACAGGTAGGGTATGAAAATCCAAGATGGACAGAGCTAATTAAAGAGAGAGAATTACTGTTCAGGCGGTTGATGGAGGAAAGAATAGAGTTGTTCGAAAGCAGTTCCAGTAATAATACTTCCAAGAAATACGTTGACGAGTATGAAGTAGTAATACTTTGTGGCTCCCTTTCTCTCAATGGAGGAAAGAGATATGTATCCTTCAATTTTTGACATCAGAACTAACACATCCGGTAGGATAAATAAAAAAAATTTCAGTGCCAGACCTGGAAGAAACCCTTGCAGGAATGCCTTTATCACCTTTCTAGAAATAAAAATATAAGGATAAAAACAATTAGTCAGTTATGATTATGAGGAAAATAAATGTCAACATTTCATAGTTAAATTTTATTGCTATTCCAGAAAAATCTTCTCAGGGTTTAAGGCAACAAAAGGGTAACTAAAAAAAGGCTGCAAAGAATAATACATTTCTATGACTGGCTTGAGAAAAGGTGCAACTTTCTCAAGGCCTTCCAAATTAGCAAGCGATTGAACAAATGCAATTGGGATCATGTAGAAGAAGATGAGGGCAAACACAGAGATGGATATCAAAAGTCGGCGTATGCTGAGGGTAAAAAAGGGAATTGCAAGGTTCTGCCAGTAAACATCACGTGGCTCTGGGGCCCACTCTGTCAGCCATCGAGTTGGATTCTTGCTCTGTTGGGTCTGAGCACAAACAGCTGCACCCCATCTAGAGTCAAAGCTTACGAAAGATACTGGCATGATTGCTTTTGGGTCTTTTAGCACTCTTTGACGCTCAGCCAATATCTAACAAAATGAAGAAAAAAGCACTGATATTAGTTGTTTGACTAGTGCCTCTTTGTGCAGGTAAGCTCCCATTATTTTGAATGCAGTAGCATCACTGAAAAACCAGTGTTAGGAAAAAAAAAATCCTCCACATAAATCACAACTCAAAAGATCCAGATCAGAATTCAGAAATCATATTGCATACTAGAGGATAATCATACTTTTCAGAATGATTTAATTGATAAGAAGGAGGTACATTGGATAAAAGCATGTATCACAGACCACTTTGAGATGCTTTGGCTTTGCTAATTTGGCAGAAAAATCATTTTGTGAAAGAAAGATTTGAAGAAAATACCTTTCTATTAAGGGCATCAATCCTTCCTTGGTAATAGTCAATGGCATCTACCCTTCTACCACAACAGCCCAGAAAGCCAACCTAAAATAAAATTTAAACAATATAGGATATTGAGTGAAGTATTAGTCAAGATATATTACCAATTCTACTGATCACAGAGGTTAGGTACAGGACAGATCAAGTATCAGAGCCAAATTTCAAAACATCAAAACCACTCTCAGTTTGATATCAGCTTAACTTCATAATAAAAAAAAATCCAGCTTATCTTCTATAGAACTTGGTACAAATTGGTACAAACTAGCATTAGAAGATGTATTAAAGAGTAAAGACTAAAGAGTTACCTTAGTGGTTGGCCTCCTTCCAGGATGCCTTTCAAATTTGCGCTGATAGTAATCCAACCAATTCTGAAGTCTCTCTTTTCTCTTTATCAGCTTACCAAATTTATTTGCATTATACACAGGCTAAACACAAAAGAACGATCATCAGAAACAACAACAATATACTAAACTAGTGGTATCTAAAATAATATAACTAATTACAGTACCTGTTGAGTGAGATAGTGGTCAGGGTGGTTTCTTCGAAAGAATTCATCAACTGTCTCAGCTGTTGAGTGACCCACCACATGTGGTACATTAGTTACTACAACCTATATTTTACAATTTATCAAGACATATTTTAATGGGATATATCAGGAACTGAAATTGAAATGTGATGTATGTGTTAAGTACTAACAGTGAATTGGTCGACACGCCGTTGTTGTGAGGCCATAAAATGCAATCTCATGAAGGCCACATTGTTGTACTCTTTGTACAGCATGTAACATGTCCATAAAGTGAATATGTATGCCATTAATAAATGAACAAAGAATCTGAAATTAAACAAGAGAAAAACGATAATTATTATTATCTTCTGTTTTGAGCTCCAATTGGACAGTCTATAGTGGAAAATTCAAGGGGTAGAATTGGGAAAAGTAGAAATAGTGCGTTAATAGCAATGCAAAGTCTCCACATCCACTGCCACAGAGTGGCACAATTATGTCATTTCACGTGGTTACAGATAAAATTTGGATGGTTCAGATCATGTTAGAATAAGTGGTGTGTAATCTGATTGTGTTATCAGCAGGCCTAAAAAAACAATGGAATACTAGTGTTATCATTTTTATGGTACAGATGTGGACTCAGTAACAAGCATATCCCTTTATAAACTTAATAAACCAATATTCTCTGAAATTACCTTTGTGACCCGGGGCTAACATTGGATATAGAGAGCTTATCAATGTCACTAAACACTACTTCCTTTTTCAGATTTAATAGAGTGCCACCAGAAACATTTACTGGTACGAGAATCATGAGAGCTAATAGTGATATTGGTACAAATATCTTCAAACTGTCAATAAAATAAATATATAATATGTCAGAATCAATCCAAAGATTTTCAAAACATACTAGTTGCAAATTGAAATTTACCGTACTGTTCTGCCACAACCACAATGGTTCACGACCTGACTGAGTTTGGTACAAATAATGAGGAAAATATGTGCACAACAAGGTGCCAACTAAAGTTTTTTTTTAAGTAAATATACTTAAATAAAGTGGAGGACATAAATTTGTTTTCTTTCAGCTAGATCATACTTTTATAATGTTCAATTAAGCCCAATTACACAATAATGTGAAGTATCAAGCATACCAAGAGAACCGGCCATGTTGTAAAAAGTAGAAAGAATACAAAAGAAGCCAATTTATGCAAGCACAAACTAGTATTATCCCAAACCAACAAAAAATCTCTCCTAATTTCTAAATTCAATCCAATGAACCACCAAAAAAAAAAAAAATAATAAAAAAGAGCATAATATTAAAGGACGGTGTATCAATATTTTCTATAAACCCCAAAATAAAAAAAATCAAATAAATTATTCACTTACCCGAGAATGTAAATTCGAAGATAAACAGCAGAATCCAACCCAGCATGCTTAATTATTTCAGCTTCGCTCATCCTCAATGCACCAGGTATCCAGTTTAAAAATGTAAAATAAGTCCATATATTCAAATTGACAAATTTGCTTATGCCCTGTGCCATAGACCGGGTCCTTGAACCATTGAGGTACCATTTTGGGTTATAAACTCTGTCATTCACAGGTTGAATTCTCAAAACAGCAAACAGGAGTAGAAACGCAAAACCACTCACTCACTATGTTTATAAAAGCTGACACTCCTAAATCCTCCAGTGTAGCCATTTCTGACTAAATTGGTAAAACCCAGCAAAATTTAGTGGAAAGGTTGACAAAATTTAAACTATATACGATAAAAATTGGGAATTCATGGAAAGGTAAGAAGGGGTGGGAGAGAGTAAAGAGACGAAAAGGAATGCAAAAGTCTGGAGCTTAAAGCGCGCGCATTTAATGGGGGTTTAGTGGAGCACTTGACTAACAGGTACAATTTTACAAAGAAGCGATGATGACACTATGCTTTGCTGGGAAATTGTGAAGAAAATGATGAAAAACAAGGCAAAAGTTGGCGACTTTTTAGTGAAAGTAAATGGGTAAAAATTGAAGAAGATCAGAATTTGAGCTACGCTACTACTAATGTAGAAACGGAGAACAAGCCCAACCCCATTACCAAAAGCGGGAAACTTTCTAGCGATAAAAAGGGAAGTGAAAAAAGAAAAGAAGTGTGAATGCAGGTGGGACCCGAATCCCGTGTAGCGCGGGACACCGTGTAGCGCGCGTACGAGCCGTCTGATCTTGATCGGACGGTTCATTTTTTACGGGCCTATCAATCTAGGTTACATGCACGGGGCTCTCTTGTCCATTGGATCTTGATCAGACGGCTACGATGCCGCGCTACACGGTGTGCCGCGCGGCACCAGATCTGAACTCGAATTGGAAAGGATTGGATTAAGGGAAAGATCAAAATGGGAGTTCGTGGAGGCCAGCAAGCACCGAATTTATTACTTTATTCTTTTGGTAATATTCATTCATTAGTTTTATTAACTATACTCGACGGTTGGTGGGGTAGTGGAGTGGGGACGGGGACGGGGACGGGGACTGGGGAAGAAAGATTGCGCAAAGTACTGCCGAAGATAAAATAATAAACTGGAATTGTTCCTGCTACTGGAGCGCAGCTTCAAAAAAAAAAAAAAAAAAAAAAAAAAAAAGATCATACATATACTGAAATTTTTTTTTCTGAATTATTATTTGATTAAAGTATTCATAAAAGTGTAAAATTAAAAAGTATTCATAAAGGATAATGGTTGAACAAAACCGTCTTAATTAATTGCTTAGAAAATACAAGTACATCAAGATGGTTAAATTTTTAAAATTTTAACCATATCAAATAATGTATGTCTTCCATTGCGCAATCTTCCAAATGAGTTTTTTGTATTATTTTAAAAAAAACAACAATTCATTTTAAAACTATTTTCCAGATTTTTTTATATAATTAAACTATCGACTGCTTTAGCTAATAAATTATTTGGAAACTCATACAAAGCTAAATACAAAAAATACTAATAAAATTTACAGAATGTTTTTCATACGTGTGAAAAGAAAAGAAAAAAATCTGATTGATTTTTACATCAGTCTTAAAAAATATGTTACGTGAAATAGTAAATAATGCTCAAAAAGCTGCAAAAGGAGTAAAGGTTCACCTAGTGTTCTCCAATCGTGCGTGTCGTGTCGTGTCGTGTCAAACACGATCGTGTTAGAGTCTCGCGTCGTGTCGTGTTGACACGAACTACTTTTTAATCGTATCGTGTCATGCTTAGTAGTGTGAAGAGGCAACACGACACGCATTCTGACACGACACGACTGACACGATCGTATCGTGTCATGTTGACACGTCGTGTTAGTCGTGTCAAATCGTGTCATATTATTTTATTATTTTATTAAATTAAAAAATTATTAAAAAATTAAAAGTGAGAGAAAAATGACTAAACATAATAATTTATTATTTGATTAAGTTTAATCTTTTTATTAATATTTTTATAAAAAATAATAATTAGATTAGGACACTGTTATGATTTAAATGATGGTAAATAATATGATAAAGTATTATAAATTGAAACTAAATTATTATTTTTTCTTAAATAATCAACATTCATAATTAAATTTGTGTTGAGGTGTCGTGTTAATTTGTGTCCGTGTCGTGTTGCGTGTCGAATCGTGTCAAACTTTGTAATGTCACAACACGACACTATTATGACACGACACGATAACACGATCGTATCGTGTCAATTTTGTACTCGTATCGTGTGGTGCCAACACGATCGTGTCGTGACATTTTGAAAAACACTAGGTTCATCTCAGTAAGGCATGACAAAGATAGAAAGCGCTAGTTTGTTTCGGAAAAGACTCATAAAAAAAAAATTAACATAATTTAACTTTAAAAGAAAATACTTTTTTCAGGTAGTTAGCTTATGTCCCCAAATAGCTTCATCCTTTTTTTTTTTTATGGCACCACTTAAATTGTTTATTGCGGGGACTAGTGCTACCCATTGACGTCAATATTTCCTGCAGGTAATTTTTTTTTTATCAGAACAAAATTTACTGAATTCTCTGAAAAGAAAACATAAAATTAATTTTGTTTTGTTGTGGCATAGAGTAAGGGTACCCTTACTCTGAAAGAGAGAATTATTAGTTAGCAAAAGAGAGTATTTAAACTCAGAAAGTAAAAATGGTCCATTGCCTCCATGTCTAACTCATTTTGTAATGTCTTCTTGCTGATTGATGATCCGTAGACTTGCTTAGCCTGGTTAATTAACTCGCATAGTGCATCACCAAAGAAACAAACATCATATAGAATCTAGCCACGTGGCTGCTGTAATTAGTTTTACGTTGTTCTTGCGGTTTAGTAGACATGAAAGCGCCAACTGGCTATGGGAATTTTTAAGGATAATTAGTCGTATACCCCTCTAAACTTTTTAATTAGATATTTAACCCTCCAATCATTGAAAATAATAAAAAAAAGTATATTTTTATTATACGTGTGATTAGAGGGGTTAATATCTAATATTAAAGATTGGAGGGATAAATATCCAATTAAAAAAAAGATTAGAGGGGTAATTATCCTTTCTTTTTTTGTGTGGGTTCAAGGCATGCCCGAATTGGTTGCCTATATCACACTCTCAAGTTCCAAACTAACATTTTTGCATTTTAGTGGAAAAGGAGAAATAAAAGAGCGATCACTCACAGAGTCACAGTTCTGGCTTCCTTTGCGCATGTCCACAGCGGAACTCGTCTTACATTAAAAAAGAAAACAAAAATGCATGAAAAATGTAAAATTATCGACATCCATAAAAGTTAATGCCGGTAAATAAAAAATATAAAAAAAATTTTCCGTATCGAAACACCAAGTTATCGCTGGCCATTTTTGCGCAAAGGATGTATCGCCGATTTAAAATTTTTATTATAAAACGAAAAAACGAAACGTTTTTTTTTTTAAAGAAAAATACGGTTCTAAAAAGATCCTATCACAAATTTAAAGTCCCACAAAAGGTTTCTTTCTAAACTAGAAATATCGGAGGGTAATTTATGACGGAATTCAATTCAGATATATGCAAGGAATTGCCCAAAATTAAATGACTTCATAGCCAAACCATTGTTATGATTCACACAGTCCAACGTGTCTATTTTGATCTAAAAATAATAACCAGAAGGACGTTCCTTATCACTAATGCTTGACACGCAAACATAACCAGCACAAGGCTTATCAATCTTCATAAAAGAATTAATTTGTTCATAGGTTCCGTTTGGATTCTATTTGGAAAGAAAGGAAAAAGGAAATAAAGAAATAAATTTATTAGAGACAATTCAAACTCTTCACAAAATTACACACTTTCCAATACTTCTTCTTACTTCTTCCCTTCTTCCCACACCTTATCCAAACGGAGCCATAGGGAAAAAAGATTTTCAGTTTGTTCGCTATTTGTAGCACGATATGTTATAAATTACATATACTTTTGTCAAAAGTAAAAAAAAAAAAAATGAACATGCATTATGTTTAAATTTTTCATAAGTTGAATCTCAAATCAATTTAAATTTAAAATTATGCTATGTTCATACTTACCAATAAAAATATGAAAGACGTGGTACATGATGAACGGCAGGCAAATCTGAAGACAAAATACCTTGTTAGTAGTTCGATTGGCTTTAGACTATGTATATTTTTAAAATTGATTCTCACACACGGAAACTCAACTCACTCTTTCAAATTAAAGATAATCCAGTCATTGCTATAATTTGTTCCCTCAAATCTCCACCAAGAAATGTGTGGAGAATTGAACAAAGACTGTCCTAACCCAAAAAAAAAAAAAAAATGATGACCACGAAGCAAGCAAGCAACACTGCAACTGGGTGCGTTTGGATAGGTGTGGGAAGAAGGGAAGAAGGGAAGAAGTGGGAAGAAGTATTGGGAAGTGTGTAACTTCGTGAAGAGTTTGAATTGTTTATAATTTTTTTTTCTTCCCATCTTCCTTCTTCCTCTTCTTCTTCTCTCATCCAAACGCACGTGTGTAGAAGATAATCTTAAGGTTGTTAAATTAGTAGTTACTTTATATCTTAATTTGTAATTATTATATTAGTACTAGGAGTTTAGCTACGGTGAGTCGCGACTCACGGACCCTCCGGTGAGTCGCGACAAAAATTCCTAGATCTAGATCAAAATGACCGATCCAAACCGTCCAATACGATCTTCCTATTGAAATCTCCATGTAGACCAAATTTTTTATTTTTTCGAAATTTTTAAGTATTTTTTTGAAATTTTAGAAAATCGTTAATCTAATTGGTTATGAACCATTAAAAAACATCAGTTTTTAAAAATCCGAAAAAAATACTTAAAAATTTTGAAAAAATAAAAAATTTGGTTTGCACGGAGATTTCAATAGAGAGATCATATTGGACGGTTTGGATCGGTCATTTTGATCTAGATCTAGGAGTTTTGGTCGCGACTCACCGGAGGGTCCGTGAGTCGCGACTCACCGTAGCTAAACTCTTAGTACTAGTATTAGTATTTGGAACAGATTTACACTCGAGGAAAGGAATGATCTAACAATTATTAGTAAAAATGTCGTTGTTGCATGTGCACAGCCATTAATGGAGCTGAAGTCTGGGCGGTTTTTGTTCCTTTTAGAAAACCTATATTTCATTTTATTTTAATCAAATTAAAAACAATGCCAACCTGCGCGGCTGCGCCTCAGCAACTTAATTTATAGTTGCATAGGGATTGGGCATGAGCCAACATGGCGCTGATTAAGGGGAAGAAACAACATGATTTGAGGAATGTGAGCATTTTATTAAATATGCTGTAGTGGGACTTGTGTGATGGTACCGAACAATTTAGTTTGAACATCATTTAATTAAGGCGCATTTTCATTTTTTTCTTTTTTTTGTGCATAAATAAAATGTCCCCTATATCAGAATGTTACTCTTTTTTATCGATTCATGTGGTGGATGGCTGCTTCACAAAATTCATAATTTTATGGCACCAATATTTCCAGATCATAGCGCGAGGTGATGCAACAATTCTTTTGCATGGTTGCCAATAGAGAGCACGCCGCAGAGAATTAGATTGGCAGCCTATAATCGTGTTTGTTTCGTTTTTATTGGGGACCACCTCGGTAATTAATAATTGATGATTCGTTACTTTCTGCACACGCGTATAAAGGATCCCTAGGAATTCATGGATCCTATGGGACCAGCAAATTACGGATTGGACATGCAGCTATGGTCTGAGATTACCATTTTACCTCTTCTTCTTGATTTTTTTTTTCTATTTGTTTATTTTCTTGTATATTCAGGAACGGAGCTAGAAAGAAAAATTAAGAGGTGCTAATTTGAAATTTTACACATAATTATATTATTTATATCAAAATTAACTTAATGGTTTAAATTTAAATATATTCCCCTAGCCTACTCAATTCTATTTTTCCGGTGTACTTTCAGCTATATATCCTTATGAAACTATTATTACTGGCTGCAGAAGAAAAATTGGAAAAAAATTTCTTAAAGCCAGGCTGGGCTCGATAAAAAAAAAATGATGCATACTGTTAAACAATGAAAGCTGGCTTTTAAAAAAGATGACTAGAAAGCTGATTTTTTTTTTTTTTTTTTGTGTTACATGAGCTGACTCTTTCCACCAATGACGGATGTACCATGAGTCCATGACTGAATGTAACCATTCGTTTATTAAGAAGCAATCTGGAATTAGCTATCTTTTTAAGTACTTACAAAAATTATTATATGTACTTTAGGAATGTTAATGGATCGGTATGGATTAGGTGGACTTATTTTATACTATAGCTGTTAAGAATTAGTTTTATCAATATTTTATCCTTACCCGTTCAAATTTAATTTTATATATGTACATTCCCTCTGATCTGATGTTCGTCGTCCAAAGTCAAGCCGAACAATAGCCTTAGGCTCCGTTTGGATGCGTTGAGAATAAGATAGGAAGAAGGAAGAATGGAAGAAATTTATTGGGAAAGGGTAAATTTATTGAGAAGTGTGTAACTTTTGTGAAGAGTTTGGATGGTTAGAAATAAATTTATTGGTAAAAAGTGGTTATTCCTTATTCCTTATTCCGGAAGAAGCCATCCAAACGGAGCCTTACAGAAGTAAGATCATGACAGGCGATTCTTCTTAAGCGATAGTTAGTAGATTTCTCAAAAGAGACATTTTTTTTTTTCAAAATCAACCTGAACAATAACGCGAGGATATAAGCTACACGTGTTTCTATGATAGAAACACGAAAGAACATGGGATCAAAAGATTACAGTTTGGTAGAGATACCAAACTACAGGATGGCACATGCAAGTTAGGTACCAACCATTTAACTGACATTTCCTTATAGAAAAAGAAAACAGTAGTCTTCTGAATCCAAATAAACTACACAATAATATTCTGTATTATTTTAGTAATAAAACAGTTACACAAACTAAAAACAATCCTATAATAGCTTGGCCTCAATTTCCTCAAGAGAGAGGCCTTTAGTTTCAGGTACTTTGAAAAATATGAAGAGGAGCGACGCTATGGCAATAACACCAAATCCTGCGAACAGGATTGCTGTCCCGACCCATGCCTGTTATCAAATTGATTGAAAAGGAAACATTAAGATTTTGAAGTTCTCACACATGTTTCTAGATGAACTGGAGGCCTGAACCAATGGCCCACTTAGCAAAGAAAACGTGCAAAGAATACAAGAGAATCGCAGGGAGAGCTTGGAAAACCTTTTCGTTTTTTGCAAGTTATGCAAGAAAAAATTCCCTGTATTTGCCAATAAACCCCAACAATACACATTTTGCAAATAGCCCAAAAACCTCCCCGTTTTTTACAACACTAATCAATTAGAATAATGCTGCCAAAAATTCAAAAGTTAAAAGTGATCTACTAATGATATCACTCCTAATTAACCTTTTGAGTGTTTTTGTTAAGCTGAAATGTGAAAAGTAAAAGCAAGCAAGAAGAAATTATAGGTGATGTACAAAGTTTTCTTGAAGTGGTAACCTAGGGATTCAGTCAGGATTAGACAGTGTTTTAAATATCGTACCGGCACTCAAACCGGTGAGGCTACCGGTATGGGGTTTACCGAGGTTTATCGGTTTACAAACAGGGTATAATAATATATAAAGGTCTATGTATACCAAGACAATCTTGTGGCCCAGTGGTTAAGTATCTTGTCTTTTATTGTAAAAACCAGGGTTCGATTCCCAGCGATTTTTCTGGTTCAAAATAACAAACCGGCCGGTTCAATTACCGGTTTCCCCGGTTTAAACGGTTTCTTTCCAGTTTTTTCCGGTTCGTCAAAAATCCGGTTTTATGGGATAAACCTACCGGACCAGGGTCCGGTTCATGGTAAATCCGGTTGAACCGGCCGGTCCGGTACGATTATTTAAACACTGGGATTAGAGAAACCAATGTAGTCATATTTTGGATTGCACGGACCATAACTAAATTCTAAAATTAAGATGAAATATCGTATGTAATCGACAGAAAACCTGAAAATTACCTCCAAGGGTGAGAATGCAAAAGTCACAAGGGCATTAGAGCCAAAATTCACGAGCACAGCTATGCTCAAACCACGACCTCTCAGGCGCAAAGGGAAAATCTCAGATATCATCAGCCATCCAATCGGACCAAACGACAGCTGGATAATTCAAATTAGATTATATTAATAAAATAGATAACTGTTGAATTTGAATTGAATTTAAATTAGATTATATTAACAGTATAGTTTACCTGATAGCAGCCCACATAGAGGAGAAGTGCAACCACAGCCACTGCAGGGATTGCCTTCAGCAAGGTATAGTACGACGACAACAAGAACAGTGATATTGCCTGCATCAGTAAATAGTTATTTTATTTTCTACATCGATGCAACCTTATGTTGGCACCAGTTGCTCATAATGGTAAAAAAGACGTACAATGCCAGTGACACCACCAAGAAGAAGAGGTCTTCTACCAAGCTTGTCTACTACTAGAACCGCAATTCCAGTCATAATTAACTGTGCACAGAAATAAATTAGAAAAAGGACCACCATCTTTTAACAACAGAAAAAGAATAAAAAAGAAAGCAAAGATTTTAAGGTTTTACCTTGAACAATCCAAGAAGCACAGATACACGGGTAGCATCGGATGCAGCAGAAAATCCTGCACTCTGTCAAGAGCAACAAAAAAATTAAAATAATTTAGTCAATTTTATTTACGCGTGATCTGATTAATGTATTTTAACAGCAAGTATCATTTTTGTAAATGTAATACTTTTTAATGAATGAAAATTGCTGTCTTTTAGCCAACCCTAGAAAAAAAAAATTAGGATAGAGCTGTATTCAAAGTACCTGGAGAATAGTTGCAGCATAATATAACACGCTTGGTTGTCCAGTCACCTGCATTAGAAGCAATGAACAAAAAGTTACCTAAATATCAGAACTTCAGAAGTAAAATGAATACTTAAACCAGTCCAGCGATTCCAGCACCAATAAGACAAATAATATAGTTTCAAATTTGAAAAGAGAAACATTATAGAAACCTGCTGAAAAATCACCAAACCACAACCAATAGTCATGGCCTTAAGGCACTTTCCTTGAAAAATCTCAGTAAAACTGATGTTTTTCTCCTCATCAGCATAGGCTAAATCAGCCAATATCAAATCAACTTGGTTTACTGTTGAAGTATCAACTGGCTTGCCCCTGAGCCGGCACAAACAGGAAACAGCGAACTCCTTGGTTTCTGGAATGCTCCCCTTTCCTTGTACAGAGCACAACAGAAGCCACCTAGGAGATGGCGGAAGCCACCACATGCCAATTGCCATAATTACACATATGGGTGCGCTTGCAGCATACACATATCGCCACCCTGAGACAAGGTCGACAAACAGACTGCCAAAAATGTACCCAAGCTGCACAAAGTTTTATCAGTTTATAATATGTAAGGGTGGGGTATAAGAAGGGCGTAGACCTGATAGATACTATCCATTTGATACATAATTTGGTAAAGCTGCTTTTCAAGGAATTATATTGCTAGAGAAATTCCAAATAAAGAAGCAAATTATACGAATGAAAAAGCAATTAAGTAAACTTCACATGAATTCACATCTGTCAAAAGAAAGTTTTGCAAAACAGCCCTTGTGTTATCCTTAGAAAATAAAACAACATAATAAGCAGTTAGACTAATCTACACTGTTGGAGAAATTTAATTAAAAAGTATCATCTTTTACAAACAAAGACCAAAATACCCTTACTGCCCTATGTTCAACTCACAACCCTTTCATATTCCCGCCTTCCTCTAGAAAAAGGAAAAAAATCAATGTTTAACTTAATAGTTTTCCAAATCGTTATTCACTGCCCTGAGTCTATGAGCAACTTAGAAGCAGATTTGTGACATATTGGACCTCCATTTTCTATATCCTCGAAGAACTTAATAATCGTATTATTTTGTCTTTGTGAAAAATTTTGCTTGGGCTGCCTATGTTAATATTTTGACTAGAGTATTTCAAATCCTTTATAACCCAACAAAATGGCAAGGAATAATAACCAAAATAAACACAATCTTTCACAACCATCGTCCTTTCTTTTGCAACTGTTGGAAAGAAAGAAAGTTATCCACTTGAAAGAACCAGTTGAGTGATAAAGTTAGCATATTGTGAAGTGGGAAAAACGAGAAAGAAAAATATTCCTTTTTATGGAGAATATGTGATTCCATTACCAAACTTAAGGGTCTAAGAAGATACTTAGTACAACTGATTTAATATCTCCATCCAGTAGCTAAAAATTCAAAACAGTATTAAGAGAGAGAGATAGGAAAGGTCAGAAAGAAAGGGTATTTCGGCCATTTAATTAAAAAGTTGATTTTTATTTTTTCTAGCAAAAATATTGTTGAAACTAATAGAAAGGGTTAATATCCCTAATAATTACGATTGGAAAGGATATCTGATTTTTAAAGATTACAGGGGGGTTATTTCCAAATGAGCAAGATTATGGGAGGTTATGTCCAATTTTCCCTATAAGAAAAGGTTCCTTGTTTGTTGCTTAACATTGAGAACAACTTGTAACATATTACATAAACAACACAAATGACAATGGAATAATGATAAAAATTTACTTTCATAGAAGTAGCTTGCTTATTTGAAAAGATAATTCCGTAATATATTAAACAAAATTACTGATAAATCAAGTTGACAAATCATTTGAACACTCCTTAGTTTGGCATACTAATTCAAAATGCAAGTTCCAAATGAAGAATCTGAACTACAATCTAGTTCTACTGTAGATACATGCATGCACATCAAAGATTGTAAACACGGAGTTTGTTTTGCAAAATAAAAGGTTGTGAAAATCAATGCAGATGATTATTACAGTAAAACCCTTAATGACTTGATCAATAAAAAAGTCCAAGTCTTACAATATCGGGTGTGTATTCCTCGCTTGGATTTGGGAATCATGAGCTTGAAATTCTTGCCAAACTATTTTAAATAAATTTATTGTCTAATTAAGAAGACAAATTTCATGTTTACCCTGCTACCCCTCAAAATAGCATGTATAATCTGCAAATGTTACTACTGTCACACCTACCATCACTTGGCCACCATCAAACTCTGTTAGTTTAATACACATCAGTACATCACTATTATTTGCACTAGTCATACAATAGTTGAATTACCAAAAAGGGTGGTGTTCTGTTTAAAATTGATGAAGCACATCTTGATGGAGTAGTTAGAGTGGAAGTCTTTAAAACTGTGACACATCACATTTTGGGCTTTGGAATGAATACATACAATATTACGCCTTTTAAAAAAGTGGATCATATAATAAAAAAATATGTTTATTTGTAGATTCTTGGCTTATTACACTAACAATATCAGAGCATCATATACTAGAAGGCACTTCTCAGTTTCTCTGACAAAAGAGTGGCTCTTGTACTTGTCTTTTTGGCAATTCTATCGACAAGACAGTGGCTTTACAAATTTTCAGAAAATATATATTTAAACCTTATGAACGTTTTCTATTTCATAAGTAGAGCTCTGGAAGCTACAGCTATAGATATACTTGTGAAAAATGTGAGAGTTATTTCAGTTGGAACTTACAAGCATTCCCATTACTATGAAAAATTCCTTTAAGGAAATGAGAGTGCCACGTATTTGACTTGGAGCGGTCTCAGCAATATACATGGGAGCAGCATGCATAGCCTAAAAACATTAAAAAAAATAAAGAATTATTCTAAAAAAAGGGAAGGCATAAAACTATTAATTAACACCTGTATTTCTGATATCAAATTGACTAACATTTTTGATAAATTGAAATAGAGAATGGTGCTTGGAATTTAAGTCATCCAAAAGTAAAAATATTAAAAGAAATACCAACTAATCAGATCATTTACCAAACCAATTCCGAATCCGTAGATAAATCGGCCGACCACCAAAACAGCAAAATATGGTGCAGATGCAGTCAGCAGAGCCCCAATAAGATACAACAAAGAAGATAAAATCAACTCCCTTCTTCGTCCTACATTAATTACAAATCTCTAGATCATTTCAACTAGTAATTTGTACTTGCAGTGAAGAACTTAAAGCTACTTTGAAAAAAATAACCTAGATAATCTGCAACTGTAAATGCCATAACAGAACCAATCAAGGCACCATATAGAGATCCACTGACCTGACATTATTAAAAAGAAAAATTGTGGTTCATAACTTCAATGTTAATTAAAACAAAAAAAATCATGTAAGTCAAACGAGAGAAAGATTACCACAAGACCAACTTGCAATGATGACAGGTCGTACCATGAAGTTCCACTCAGTGAAGGTGACTGAAAATTTTGAAGCAATTTTCAAAAATCAAACATACAACTAAAGAAAAATAAGATTAACATGAACAATTCCTCTGATATTTACAAATTTCAGGAGTAATAGATTCCTTCGCACCAAAACAAAAATACCTCCAACGAAATTGTAGCACCAGATGTGGCGCCAATGTCATAGCCATAAAGCAGCCCTCCTAAAGCAGGAAATAAAAACCTACTCCACACCACGCCATAAAACACAGATAAATACTAAATTAAACACCAAGGGCACAAATGCCATGATTCTCATTTGATCAAATTTGAAAATTGGGAAATAGAAACAATAACTCACGGAAGAATCGCCGCGCAAACAGAGAATCTCTCTTCAACATGAGCAACGCGATTGATTAAAGGCTCTCTTGCGATATCCAATTCAGCCTCCCTCACCTGGTTAGTTCAAACGCAAGAGTGGAGATCAAAAAAGATGAAATTGAAATAAGAGAGAATTTCGCAATTGATTAGCAGAAGAGGAAAACCTCGTCGGAGAAGGATATGGGTTTAGGTAACGGTTGCTCCGGGTCGGAGGCCATGAAGTCGATGGACGTGGCTTACTGTACACCGCAGTGGTAGAAGCCTCAGTTCTCGAACTGTTTAGAACTAGAAGGCGAAGAATGGGAACGGGGGTAGCTGAGAGTTTGATTTGAGTATTTCTCCTTTTCCCCTTTTTGTGCTTTTATTTGGGTTATTATTACTTATTACTGACTGGAACCATATTGGAATGGTAGAGAGACTGACAGGGACGTGATCAGGAATGGCAATGCCTTAGGCGGGCTACATGCCTACGTGAAATATAGGAATTCCATCCGAACCGAGCATGTGAATCGCGTGTTTGATTGTTTAGATATTTAGATCAAATCTGTTTGGAATGTCCAGTCTGATTTTAATCTATTAAATTTTATCATGCAAACCCAGCATGATTTGGTCTTATGACACTGTCGATCTTTGTGTGGTTTTCTTTTTTTTTTGTCCCATTGATTCTAAATAAATAATTTATTTTGAATATTATACAAAATAAGAGGAGTTGTCATACATTTATATCTAATTAGAATACGACGCATCTTAGAAAATTGCTATTATCATATACTTTTAACAAAGAATAACAACAACATTAAATTATAATAGGCAAATTATACAGTATGTCTTACTGATTCGAGCAACTTGATTCACTCTCGATAGTCTATTGAAGGTAGACGCTGAATGTTTGTTATTAAAAAAAAAAAAAGAAATTCAACACTTGACTTTCTTTATTAAAACAAAGAAATAGGTTAATAAGAATACATATCTAAAGCTCGCTGGCGGAGAGTTTGAGAGATCCAAACGAGAAGTTTTGGATTTACACGCGTTACGCGCTTATACTTTACTGATTGAAAACAAAAGGCGCTGAGAAAGCTCCTCTTTTTTGAAGATAAATTAGGAGTCCCGCTTTTTTTTGATCGAGTAGAAAACAACCTTTTTTCTTTTTTTCGAAATTTTTTTTTTTGTTTAAGCCTCCCAATTTATTTTTAAATTAAATGTCTATAAAAACCTCCAGCTGGATTTTAAACCTGCGACCTCTCATTTGAGATGCATTGCTCTGAGAAAACTTCTCTTTATATCATGTTATCCACATTTTCAATTGAGAAATAATTTATATCGTAAAAAAGGTAACTATGGCAAAATTATAATAAATATAAGACCTTCAGAGTCCAACACGCTTATACTTCTTATGAAGATTTGTCTCGTTAGTCTCGTTTCAAGTTGACCTTTTTATGCCCACAATGTTAATGTACTACTATCATTCAAGTTAATCCATCTACCTTACATTCCCACATAGCATGTAAAACACCGTTTTCTTCACCAAAAGATCCTCGTCGAAATTACAATATTCAAGGGCAAATGCTTGTATTTCAAAAGATTTTCTAGGTAAGATTTTAGATTCTAGACATCTTGACTTAGCACAATGCATTGAAACAAAAACAAACAGAGAAGAAGCATTACTGAAGTATACAACTTCAGTGATGTTTACAGATATCCAATACAATTATTCAGAATGCTACTTCAACCTTTTGTTAAAGGAAGGAAAAACAAAAAGAAAGAACAAAGGGCACAGCATCAAATCTCATGGCGAACAGAACAGGAAGCAAAAGAACTCAATTTTTCTTAGGCTGCCAGGCCTGGTACCGCGTCCAGTCTCTCTGCTCAGTATTAAGGGCGTGTCCCTTGGAATGGTATATAAATTCCTCACCTTCACCAGAGAGATTCTCTTTGTGCTCTACACCATACCTCTTTGGCTTCAGCATTAGCAGCTGCATTGAAAACAATTACGGTCAACAAAAATGAACACTGAAAAACTGAAACTTGAATTACTGGAAGAGAGAGGATTGCTAAGCAATGGAAACCAACCTCATCCCCTGTATGGTCGGTGATGTAATGAAGCCATCCATGCCATTCTGGGGGCACTTGTGATGCATTGTAACGGCTCTTTTGAGCATACTCAACAAACCTGTGCCTTCCTGTATTACACATCGTATAAACATTGAATAGTGAAATGCAAAACAAATGGAGATTTGGGGGCAGCTAATCTGTACGCTCTCTCAGTTTGTTCTTCACAAGCTGACAGAGAGTTCAAAACAATCCTGAAGCAGCACAATCCAATACCTTTCCCTCACTTTTGGATGTGAGAATAACAACAGCTCCGTATGTTCCATGGGGGAAGCATCAAGGTATACCAATTGGGTGATATAACCGTGCAGGCTAGCACCAGAATCCTAAACCATGAGGAGCACCATGATACAAAAGCCATAAATTGTGGAAAAATGCTTACCATATTGAGTATCACCCAGTTTCTCATAATATTTGTTTCCAAACTTATCGACTCCAACAAGGGTAGCACCAATGCTGTGAATTTTTGTTTGCCTGGCAAATCAAATGAGCAGCATGAACTTTTTTTCATCCAAATAGGGAAAAATGTGCAAATTGCAGCTTGCTTTTCCAACATAAAATTGAAGGAAAAGGGGAGAGTATTAGATAGTACTTACAATAAATTTCCATCAAAGATGCAGTTCCTAGAAAAAAGCAAAAATCATACATCAGGACAAGTAAAATAAAATTTAAGATGAATATAATTTATAAACATAAAGCCTAATTAAGCTACTAGCTTAACAGTTATTGATGCTCAACATTCAAATATGGTTATTTAAAATTGAAAAATTCAAAATCTGAAAAATCATTTGGCAATCAGATTAGCAAGTACATCTTCTTTACTAGGTACACACACAATTTCATAAAAACAATCTTCCAAAAGAATATCGTACTGTATTCACGCCATTAAAATCAAACCTACAATTCATTTTCCTAGTTTTATCCAACCATCATTCCAGAACAGTCAGACTTGGCGAAAAAAGTTGAAACTTTCAAAACAGATGCCAAAACTATAAAATTCACGCATCAGATAAAATCTCAGAGAAAGAGTTTGTATCTGCTCCAGAAACTCGACATCAAAGAGGAGAAATTGTGGGTGTTGCCTCATTGTGAAACATATATATATGATCTCTTTTCATTATATCAATGCTAATTACAAACTTAATGACGTTGATTTGTACTGACTGCCGATACATCAACTGTTTGTCATTCTTGTGGTTGCTTTGTGCTGCTTGTTGCTGATACCCATGGATTGTGCTTATAATTCATTGAATTATTATATCACTGATTTACTCACACTCATAAATTGCGTTCATGAAAGTGGTCTTAGATTTATTTGGAAAGCATTGATGAATATTGAGGGATGTTTACTTGCTAACTCCACAAACTTTAGCTGGATCTGGTAGCGCAATTGAGTTTGTGCCTTTAATTCATATACTGGTACAGTGCCCAGAAGAAGCAAGGCCAAGAAGTATTGAATAAAACCAGAAAAGGGTTTACTGCCTCAGACGACAGAAGCTCAATGAAAGAAATTGGATGTTTTTCAGATGTATGGCGTGAATGTTCCAATGTTATTGTGTGTTTGTTTTGTATTAGACTGGCATTTGTTGGTATTGATATGGGGATAAGCGAAAAATGAACCAGAAAATATCATATTGTATTAGAGAGTTCGGTATATTAGGTCTATACAGAACAGTTGTTTCTGTCAAATAAAACAAGTGGCTTCAAATTAGCAACTTATCATATTTGTTTTTAAAGAGAACTAACTAAAGTAAGGGGAAAAAAAAAAAGAGTATTTTAAGCTCACTGAAAACCTACAGTATATCTTTCACAAAGGAAAACCAGAACTATAAATTAAATAGCAGACTAAAGTACGTAACTGCACCAACAATTCAAAGTCAAATGGAAGGAGCAGGGGCGAGAGTCGAACCAACCCTGAATTTATTCTAAATAAAAACCCCACCTCTCTGAGCTCCTAAATCAACATTTCATTCCACAAAACCAACTGATGAATCTCAACTAAAGCGATTCAGTAGTAAATCGAAATTGGAATTCGTGTCAGATCAATAAATAAGGACAGAGAAATTATCATACAGATAGCCTTCATCGCGGAAATCCCTGAAGAAACCTCCGATTCCTTTCTCTTTGATCGCCTTGAATACGCCTCTCACCACTGCTGCCATCTCTTCCCCCTTTCTCTGATCTTTCTCTCTCTCTTTCCTCTTTCACGAGGTGGTGGAACTCGAACGGATCTATGGAATTCGGACTCATCAATATTGGGCTCGGTCCAAAATAGCCTTTCCAATATGCTAATCATGTTGATAGTCAGATTGTCTCACCCAATTAGGGCCCAATTGTCATATTTCTTAAAGAGGTATTTTGACAGGCTTAACAATTCTGATCCGCTCCGTCCACCTAGGCCTAAAACTAAAAGTGATTTAACATGGAATGCAACTGGGTAGAGTAACAGGCTCCAGATTCGGCCAGACTACTCTGGCGGTCCGGCCCCACATTTTCTCGATTTATTTCTCTCCAGTTCACTGACAGAATTCACTATTTATCATCTGAAAATTCTGTCATGAGAATCAATTTTAAATCGGACTTTAATCATAATAATTTATAAGTGCTAATGAATTAATCTTTATTGAAAATGTGCGGTTGAGATTAAAGTCAGATTCAAAAATTAATTCTCATGACAGAATTTCCCTTTTTCACCTCTAGTTCACTGTTCCCATAACTCTTTCATTTATTTATTATTTTTTTCTTGTAAGAAGTTGTTTGCATGAGTTTAATGGGTGCTATTATCAAAAAATAAAATAAAATAATTCTTTTATTTTTTTAAAGTTGGATAGCGATTGCCAAACAAATAAATTTTATTAAACAAAGACAAATCTGCAATGCGGACCTACCCAACAGAGAATAAACGTGAATCTCTGAATTCTCTTTCCCTCTATTGCTCATGAAGTCTCATATAACAGGAAACAAACTGAGCGGTCTAGGTGTCAATTCTAACTGACAAACTCTACAGGTTAAAAAAAAAAAAACAGCTACTTTTTTCAATTTACTTAACACTATTGTTCTTTCTTCCTTCTTTTTTTTTTAAAAAAAAAAAGTGGGTACCTTTTGAGATGATACCCGTTTCATCTATCATCATGAAACCTTACAATTAGTACTATCCTTTTACACGAAAAAGTATATTATACAGGTATATAATCGAGACGTGTGTATGTACAAATGTTTTTTTTTTATAACCCAATTTGTAGCAATTTATCTTGTTTTTGTCAAAACCTCAAATTCTCTGCTGGTTTAATAGTTTTTGGTGCTTGTACATGAAACTGTTGGTAATTGATGAGTTTCTCAGCTGTAATATTCCAATTTAGTGAATTGTCCATAGATTGCAAACAAGCAGCATCATGATACTAGCCTCATCATGATATTGTAATAATTCACCATTCTTTAAGTCCCTGTCGGCGATCATTTATAGTCTCACATCTTTCATTTCTTATATTATAGCATGTAGTCAATTTTATCTCATGTTCATTGTAAAATCAAATGGCTATCTAGTGGAGCTAAGAAAAAGAGTATATAAAAGTCAAAAAAAGAAGCAAAAAAACTTTTATTACATGATTGGATGGGCCAACGCGCGCATTTCAATTTTTTTTCATCATTATCTGGTTGAAAATTTCTGCTGCAGATTATTCTGCCTTATATATACTCTTTGATTGGGTCAAATAGGTCTCTACAACGTACGTACCAGATGTCATGTCCAACAATGGTACCAGTGATAGTTAGTGATACCTGTACGAACCAGATTGTATTGAAATCTTTTGCTCAGAGCAAACAATGATTATAAATTCGGTCAGTACAGTTTCAGATCACTTGGTACTAGAAACGTACCAGTTTCGCATTGTAACCAAATAAATTTGAAATAGGACTCATACCGCCAAATAAGTCTTTAAGAATCAGTGATTAATTTTGATTACTAAAATTAAGACTATATTAACAACAGTCTAGAGCTTTGTTGCGGCCCCACCACCTCAAGGTTTGGCCGTACTGAGCTCAAGATCATCATTTATCTGGTTTTGTGTCTGTTTTTCTCTTGACATTGGTTGATTTTCCTCGGACATAATTCTAATATTCCCCTCAAAATTATAAAATTTAAACATCTAGACACGTGGGGACACATCAGTTTTCTCAAAAGAAATCATCTAAAAAAAATTTGTTGCCTTTGATGTTATCCCGTTCCCTAATTTGAGCCCATGAGGTCAAAATTGAAGTACAGGAAGTCAGGAACCAATTCATTCTCCTGTGAAACCCACTAGTGAGATATATAGTATGGACAAATCTCACACACTGACACATGTACAAGCGTTAACTGGTTCACTTGCAGTGACCAGAGAGGGAGAAATAGTGTGCCCAATAAGCACCCACGATAGAGTTTTTGGTCCTGACTGTTGCTCTGGATTTGGTCTCTGTTCCTCCTCTTTATAACTTTTCTCTAAAGCTGTCACTCTCTCTCTATCTCAGTTGCATGGATGCACTGACCCAGCACATCATTCCATCTCAGGAAAGAAGCTAGTGAACTTTCAGCTGTTTTTTTCTGCTATGCTTCTAAACTGCAAAACAATGGAATCCAAGTCTATTTTATTAGGTAGGTTGAATTCAGAAGGGAAAATTAAACTGTGTGTTGAAACTGGTTTGTGCCATTTACAGCGTAATACATATGAAATTCAATATAAGGCCAATTCCAAGATTGCATGGTTCTGTGATTCATGAAAATAATGGAGGACATGGATGCATGAACAAGTGAAGGGGATTCATGCAAATGCTTTTTGGGTACTTAGTGTTTTAGTGGAATTGGGGGGATCCCACTATACAAAGACTAAGATTCTGCACTCTATCTCTCTCAGTCTCACTCAAAGAGGCAAAAGCAACAGAAAACAATACATGCGCAGTGTGTGTTTGTGAATCTCTATCATTCATTCATTCTCTTAGATTTTGACCCTTGATGAAACATCTAATCAAATCCATCGAATCAATGATGGTGCTTGAACCCGGTGCGCGGGTCCCGTTCAGTGTGGCTGGCTCTGGCTTTGCATCAAGGGCTAGTTTATGGGTCCCTTGATGGCAACTCAAGTACTGTTAGGCTTCATGCTTTTATTATTATTGAATAGGCAAACATATTAAGCAGAGGTATTACTATTATATTTAGCCCTGTCATGTTGGTACCAGGTCGGTACGGGACATTTCATTGTACATACTAATACCAAAGCGGCAAAGCCCTTAAAAAAACCTACCAGTTGTCAACGTACTCACTTATTGTTCATAAAATACTTCTGACGAAAAATAATCTTTTTTTTCCTAAAATGAGGTTTGCTTATTTAAAAGGCCGAATGCCCAATCTGACAAATGAGCTTATAATTTGTTGACTAAATTTTGACTTGATTTTCCTCAGCTTCAGAACTCATCCTTATCAGTATGGGTGTCAAACGTTAACAAGGGAAGCGGAAAGGAGTGTTCCGTTTCTGTTCTGTTCCGGCACACGTAAACAAAATTCATTCCGTTTCCGTTCCGTTTCGTAAAACGAACAGTTTTCTATTAATTCCATTAGTTGTTCCGTTCTCCATTTTTCATTGATTCCAACCTGGTAAACGAAACACTAACGTTTATCGGTACCAATTCTGTTTTCTAAAATGAAACCCGTTTCCATTTTGTTAGTTGTTCCGTTTTGGACGAAACGGAATCCGTTGACAGCCCTATCAGGTCATTGCTTTCTCTGTAAAGGCTTAGGACCACCTATTACTTTTTTTTTTTTTTTTAAGTTTTAGAGTGTGGGGAAGTGGGAGTTGATGTTTCGGCTATGTGCTTCCTGACAAATGACAATATATAGTAAAGCTATTGATGGTTGCAATCAATGAACAAATAATTGCATGATTAGAGGCATTGCACTGTTGTTTCAACTAAGACAACGCTTAAAAGGCCTTCAAGCCTTTTTCTTTCGGTGTATGTAGGAGTGTAGGACAAATAAAGTTCCAAAATTTCCAAATTTGTGGGGGCCTCATCACAGTTTTGAAAAGGAAAAAATTACGAGTATGACACGTCAATGACCTGATAAGGATGAGTTCTGAAGCTGTTGTTTATTCTTTTAAGAACTTGTTTATTTGTTTTCTTAAAAATGTTGTTGTTTATATTTTTCTTCTCAATTTTTGAGATAAATTTGAGTATATGCCTAAATAACTTCAATTTTGTAAAGACCTTAGAACGATTACCTCAATTTATCCTCAGTATCTCTCCCTAGGCATAAGTTTGCGAAGGAACGCAATTTTAGGTTTTTTTTAGGTGCAATTAAGAACTTACTACTTTTTTTTTTTTTTTTTGAAAAGTAAGAACTTACTACTAAGAACAGTGTTATGACTATGATTTCCTCGTGCTGTTGTCGTATCCCAGTGGAGCTAGAATCTGGTGGGACATCACTTTACCTTTGTTATTTTATTCTGGTTTAGTTAGTTTTATTTGAAACTTTTTGAGAAACTTAACAGTGAAACAGTCATTAATTTACTGGACAAGTTGTAGATTTCTGATTCACTCATCTACCAACAGTTGTAATTTTTGAGTGGGTCATGGATAAAAAGAATTTTTTGCAATTTCTTTCTTTGTCTTCTAGAGCGAAATATGTATAACGGCTTTCTGATTTTCTACAGAGATATCACCAGAGGAGCTCATCACAGATGTTGTTTAATGAATGGGTTCACAGCGCCGAGGTCATTCATTAGTACTTACTTTTTTCTTTCTTCCTCCAAATTTTCTCTTTAGGCCTTGTGAGAGTGATAAGTGCAATCCTCCATTTTCATTCAAAAAAAAAAAAAAAGAAAAGACGTTGAAGAACGCCTTTTCTTTTTTAGTGTCATCGTCTCCTTCCCTCCTCTCTCCACCTCACTTCCAAACCCTAAATCATTATTTAATTTCTCTCAAATTTACAAATAATTCAACAAAATTAACACATAATTCGACAAAGTAACAAACTGAACATATAATTGAACAAAGTAAATAAATACATTACAAGAAACACAAGTTGAACATAAAAAGAAAAACAAAACAAACATATGATTCAATAATTGAACACAGAAATGAAAAAAAAAAGTAACAAATAGGTGCTCTCTCTCGGGCAAGTTTCAGAAATTACATTATAGACTAATTAAGTCGGAACTACTTAAACATAGAGTTTTCTGTTTTATGAGGTATATATGTTTAGACTGTTTAAATTTGCACAGCATAAATCTCAAATGTAATACCAAATTGTTCATATTTTTTAGGGGTAGAGTGGTGAACTGGAGGTTGCCACGCCCACAATAGATTTTATTTATATAATAAAATTGCCAGAGTCCTAACAATATGGCACTATCTTTCATCGCCGGATCCGGTGCTTCCTATATGCAAGTTTTATGTCGCTATCAATTTTTGTTAATATATTTGTGTGCGTAATTAAACATGCATGCAAACGAATTTTAGTTCTTTGTATATAGTAGGCTGCAACTTGACTTAATCAAGTGGTGCATGTATATGCATGCACCATATCACACTAGATAGTCAATAGTTTAATTATTTACTTTGATTTATTCTTTTATTTGCTCATCATTATACGATTTTGTGCTATTGAGTATGGATGTTTGGGTTTTTTTAATTGGGCAGGGAAAGCCGTGGCAAAAATTTAGGTTAAATTTTATAAGGGTTGTTTGAAGTTTAGTTGATTGTGTGTAGGGCTGTAAAATGATCGAGACGATGGCGCAAATGAGCTGTTGCGTCGATCGTTTCATCCTATGCGACGAAACAGGTTTTTTATTTCGTTGATCGTTTCATCCAGACGAAACGATCGAAATTGACGAAATTTTCGTGATTTACACATGGACGAAACAGTTTCGTTGTTTCGTCCAACCAAACGAAATTATTTTATTGTTTCGTTAACCGTTTCGTCCGGACGAAACGAAACGAAAAATGATTAAAACGACTTCCGTTTTTAGTCCTACTTGTGTGTATTGCTTTGTTTCTAGTAATAGAAACGGACCCAATGCCTTTTTTTTCAAAAAAAAAAAAATTCTTTTATTTGTGTCGGTACAAGGCACTATATAATGACGAAAAGATACGCCGTTGAATTAGGGCAGTCGATTGAGGTTTCGAACAATAAGCTAATTATAAAAGACTAGCATATATAAGATATTCTCATACGTGGGAAAATATTATTAGGTAAAATATGTTGCTTAATCTACTATCAATACAAATAAATATGTTATTCAATTTATTTTTTTTTGTTAGACGGAAAATCAAAATATATTATTGTTCTCGCCTGCTGATCGATATCCAACCACAGATCAAATCGAACGAACGGTAAAAATACGTATTTATCTGCTAGATCTAGCGTGTTAACACCTTTTGGATCCATGTGATTTTAAGTAGTAGAGATATCTAAGAACCAGCTCTTGGTCTAGTGACAAAGAACAATGCATCTCAATTGAGATGTCGAAACTCTTGGTCTAGTGACAAAGAACAATGCATCTTAATTGAGATGTCGCAAGTTCGAAACTCGACTGGAGGGTCTTTATAGACATTTAATTTAAAAATAAGTTGAGAAGCTTTATTCCCAATTTATCTTAAAAAAAGAATAGTAGAGATATCTTATTCACATCCGCACACATTATTTTAGACGTGTCAAGAATAACTAAGTCAATTTAAATTGTCATGTTTATTATAGCAAACGTTTTTCAATCGACGACGTACATAGTTACTGTAATGTAATATACATATTTTAGTTTAAATACAAATAGTTTAAAATTTTGTATGTTTTTATATATTTGAATGTAATATCATAATTAATTAAATTGGCCGATCGACCTGAATGAAAGCATACATTTTTAAATTATATCCCTCTCCTATGCTTAAAATTACTTGTACGTGCAATAGTACTTGTTATGCATTTTTAGATTTCAGTGGTTGTATTTTTTTTTTAAAGATAAATTGGGGTTTAAGTCATCCAATTTATTTTTAAATTAAATGTCTATAAAAGACCTTCCAATCAGGTTTCGAACCTACGACTTTTAAATTTCGGTGTTTGTATTATATTATTATTCCTCATGCATGCATGTTAAGTGATTTATTATTATATTTTATTTTGTTATTCCCTGTTATATATTATTTCAACACCCGAATGTTAATCTGGAACTGAGCTAAGGAAATTATTATCGTAATCATAAGCAAAACCTGAATATGCATGCATGTGTCACTTCAATATTGAAGGTGCAACTCAATATGTGTCACCTGAATAAATACAATTTATAGCAATCATACACAAATGGGACCTTTAATCGAGGATGTGACATAGCATTTACGTATTGTGAAGCACTTGGATTTTCTTTGATCCCTCGATTAATTTTATTATGTATCATTCTGTCTGGTAGTTTGGCTGGCTGTCGCTGTTTTTCTCTTCCTTTCTTTATATTTTTAGTGAGTTATCTATTTAGGTACTTTCAATTATTTTTATATGAAGAGAAGGAGAGAGCGACACCACACCTCAGAATCAGATATATTCAAAGCCGAGAAATGCGGCTACTTGCCGCCTCTTCTTTTATTTCACAAAAATAAGAAAGATAGTGCTTACTTTTCTGGCAGTTCCCTGTTCTACAAGTGAAAGAGCACTAGCAGATAGCAGAACACAACCCCTCTCTCTCTTCCCTCTCTCAAATTTAGGAAAAGGTGTGCATGGAAATTACAGAATGCATGGAGAATGGAAGGAGGGTGTTGGTTTGTTTACTAGTTTTTCTTCAATTACGAATAAATTTGTTAATGACATTCTATATGTATATTATTGATGTCCTCCTTGTGCAGTTGCATGTGCTTCATGCAAATAGAACCGAGGAAAACAAGAAATATCAGGCCGTTTGGCCACCCTTTTTCTCCTATCGTTCTTTCTGCTTCTTTCGTTTTTAATTTACAAGCACATGCAGCATATACTTTATATAACAAGCAAAAAAGTTCATAGTTTGGGACCAACTTATTAATTTATTGAAAACCAAAATCAGATCTTTAGCATAACAATAATTGGACATTTTCCCACCGGCCCCCACCTAATCTACTGTGAGTGATATTCTTTGTAGCGCAGCATGCATGTAAGCCGGCCGGTTAATTTATTCAAACAACTTATTACGGACCAAAGCTGTATATCTACACCATAAAAGAAATAAATAAATGAATACAATATATTAATTTATCTATATATCCTGTCAAAAATTTATAAAATATATATATTGCTTAATTTATTTTTTTCTATTTATTAGGTGTGCACACAGATAGTGAGTAACACCACTATTAACAATTAGTAGGTTTAAATTCCGAAAAATGTAGGGCCATCGTAATGTGACAATAAAAATAATACAATATCATTTAGTACAAAATAGAAAAATAGCATTGCACGTTTTTGAAGATAAATTGGGTCAAGCCTCCCAACTTATTTTTAAATAAATTAAATGTCTATAAAGACCCCCCAACCGGGTTTCGAAACTGCGACCTCTCATTTGAGATGTATTGTTCTTTGCCACTAGACCAAGAGCTAGTTCTCGATAGCATTGCACATTGTGCTAATAAGAAAAACGTACGGATGATAATTTCTTTCAGACTCTTGTTTAACAACAGGTGTGTGCTTAATTTGAATAGGATGGCCATATATCGCAAGACCTAAATATGACACGTATATACGTATCTTATTCCGAATGGCCAATGGTACTCGGAACAATGGTACTCATGGTATAACATGCCACATGGGTGAGAAATTTAAATAAACAACATGCATGCATGTTGGCGTATATATATATGCTTAAGTCAATTGTTATTATGGCTGTCAAACGTTAATAACGGAAGCGGAACAGGGTGTTCCGTTTTCCGTTCCGTTCCGGCACACGGAAATGAAATCCATTTCGTTTCCGTTTCGTTTCGTAAAACGGAACAGAAAACTGTTCTGTTAGTTGTTCCGTTCCTCATTTTCCACTGATTTCAGTCTATTTTCCATTGATTTCAGTCATTTTTCGGTAAAACGGAACATTAACGTGCAATACCGCCTGTTCCGTTTCCGTTCCGTTTTCTGCAACGTAATCAATTTTTCTTCCATTTCCGTTCCGTTCCGTTCCGGACGGAACGGAACGGAAACGTTCGAAACGGTACCAAATTGACACCCCTAATTGTTATATAGTTCAATTTTTTTATATTTTTTAATTTGCGAGTAAAATGTTAAAATTGACTTTGACCGTCCGATAAACTAAGAAAATATAAAAAAATGTAAACAGAATCATGTTTTTTCCCAATTGGTCCTATAAATAGAATGAGAAAATAATATTTACTATTTAGTCATATCCTTCATTCTCCTCAGATATCATAGAAGTTATATAGACAGGTATAATGTCGTTAGCAGAAAGTTCTTTCATCTCTGATTAGATGATCATCAATTATATGTCTGTTCATATATATATTTTTAAAAACAATTCACTAGAGACTTACTCAACAATAAACACATGTTTTAGTATAAGGTAATTATATATATGAAAATAAAACTAGACATATTAAACAAAATTTACAGCACAATTGCAGCAAGAATTAATAAAACAAAAGCAAATCCAACTAAATTTAATTGAGGCCTTTATTAAAGGAGACCTTTAATTAAATTCATAGACTATTAAAACTCATATATGTTTTGTATTATAGCCATTCATATATGTGTAATTTCCAGTATACAACAAACATGACTTGTCACTTGGCATTAGTCTGAAAAAGATAAGAATTTGCATATCACATATATACAATTTTAATAAGATATCCTCGGAGAATACATTAAGTGAAACAAGTCAAAATATTTTATGAAGTCAATCTCTTATAGTCAATAGAATAAAAACAGTGTCTAGGTTCAAAAAGTATCTTACATGTATAGGTTATTCTAATTATTACTCCTTAATTCTTAAACGTTGTTTGGTCCCAAAATTTTGACCGATCACATGCAAATAATATGGCACAATATATCGCACAAAACAAGTAAAAGGCAAAAAGCAGAGAATCGGAACTTTGCACTACTCGTGCATGACCTGATTGCAAGATAGACTTGGTGCAACTAGCAACCATTCCCCCAAAAATGCAATCACCTTTTATATAAAAGAAAAGCGATTCACCACTCGGCACTCTCTCTCTCTTTCTCTCTCTAGCTTGTTTTGTCCTAGTCCAGTAATTTGTTGCGTAACAATAAGCAACACTTGCAGAGAAAGTCAGCGTTCTTTAAGCTCATTATTATAATACACACTCTTTTCTGTCTCCTCCCTTTCGTTCATTTTAATTACCACTTTCGATATATGCATGCCACAACGCTAGAGAGTTAATTTTCAAACTTTGAACTTCAAACCCTTATACAGTGGTCAATTCCCCCTCTTTGGATTGACATCTATCTCCATATTAGTCTATTAAACAAGAGATATCCTTGATAAAACCATGTGCGATTTCTTCTGGGAGAAGGCCGGCTCGTCTACCGGGGAAGGAGACCTTTCTGATGTGATCCGCGCCGCACAACCAGCTGCCCGACCAGAATCCTCCATGTGGCACCTCCCTGTTGGTCCCACTGCATCGGCAGAGCAAGAAGCTTCTTTCTCTAATGCCTTCGGAGACCCTTTTGTGGGTTTGGGAGATGCTCCATTCGACGAACTGCCCGACCGAGATCTATTTGAGGAAATTAAAGGATCGCCGTATCAGATTACGGTTTCTCCAGCCATAGCTAGCGATGACATGGCAAACAAGATAGGAGTCTCTTCCGGGCCAACAATAGCACCTCCATTACGCACTCCTGGAACTAAGAGAAGGTAAGAAGCTAACTAGCGTCTCCATTTCTCTCCATCATTACAATCATAAACAATTCACGATATTGATCTTGTTTATCTAAACTCTCTATATTTATAACTCCTTTCAGAGAGTTAACAAAAAAAAAAAAAAAGGGTCTCCTTGGAGAATTAAGAAATTCAACCTTTTTTTTATAATCCTCTTTTATTCTAAGAAATATCTAATAAGAATTCTCTGCCTTTAATTATTGGTTCTTTTATTTATATCTCCTTTTTTTTTAAGTGTGCGGAGCATCAAATTATTTCTGGGTTGGAGAGACACAGAAAATGGATAATATATGTGATCGAGTTTTTTAATTTTTTTTTTAAAAAAAAAATTTTAGCTACTTCGAAATCCATCAAGTACGTACTTCCATGATGTCTTAATTGTGGCATAATTCAGAAGTTCTTACACGATATATATATATATATATATATATATATATATATATATATAAACAATGCAATTAGGTGAGCAATTATTTTAATACCAGGAGGAAATTATAAACAAAAAACAGATTCGACTCAAGCAAACACATAAAATAACTTCATTGCATGATAACGTTTGAGCTCATAACATGAATCATGTCATCTCAAATTTCTCTCTTTTTCTTTCTAAGGCGTTATTAAGCCCCTCACTTATAGTGTCATCTAAATTTGTATACATGCGTATCTTTTGTTTGCTTATTTCAATTTACTTTTTCGACTATTTCATTGGTTTCATAATATATCTTCTTTTTAATTCATAATTACAATCATTTGCGCGCACGTTTTTTGGCGATTGGTTTTTATATATTTTGATTTTCCCCTTTATGAACAGTGTCTTTCTTGCCTTTCTCAAAATGAAAATTAACGCAAGCCAGTGCTATTATTTTTTTTCCTTATAAATAAAGGAACCAATCTCCCAAAACAAATTAAAATGTAAATTATATAATAACAATGTTGTCCTTTTACATGGTTCATGTTCTCCACTTTTGAAAACATATCTCCAACTCTTAAGCAAAAAGAGCTAGCGCTAAGATTTGTTTTCTACAAAAGGAAATTAAGAGGCAATGGGGTTGACACATAGTTGTTCATAGCATGCACAGAAAAGGGCAAGCAAAGAAGGTGGTGTGCATTCCAGCACCAGTTGCAGCTCCGAGTGCAAGTGCACCTACAGCAAGTGGAAGGCCAACTAATGGAAGTGAGGTTGTTCCTTCTGATCTCTGGGCTTGGAGAAAGTATGGACAGAAACCCATCAAAGGCTCTCCTTACCCCAGGTACATCTCACACACAACCATATATACACATGCATCGTTGCACAGAACGAACAATTGCGAAGTTTATTTAATTATGATATGTTAACCATAATTGTGGTCAAAATAACAATCTTAGAATTTCATGTGAATACAAAGTATATTCTCGGTGGTTTAATCGCTCAAGAGTTTATATATATAAGAGGACTATATTCGTTCCTCTTGTTATACAAGCATTAATTGACTAAAATCAATGCACCTTATTGATCAGCTCAACACTTGGTAACTTGTTATTGACAAACTCAAACAAAATAAGGTATATTTACAATAGTACTTGACATTAAACGTTAACTATTGTGTAAATGGAGACATTTTCTTCATCGTGTTAGATAGGCTACACTAAAATAAAAATTTCAACTATTGTGTAAATGGAGACATTTTCTTCATCGTGTTAGATAGGCTATACATTAAAATTTAAAATTTCTAATAGCTAGAATGGTCATCAGTTAGTTTGAACATTGGCGAAATATTTTGATATATATGTAATATGATGGAGAGTGTATCTACTATTTGTACATGTATTTTTATTTATTTTGGCTACAATCGGGCATGTTCGGGGCAGTGGTAAATCAGTTTGTTCTTGGGCTAACTAAAAACAGAAAATGGTATTAAAGTACTTTAAATACCAAACATTAATTGCTTAGCTATCTTAGCAAGATTTTTTAAAAAAGTTCCGCATATGATTTAATACACTGTACATATTATTAGACCCTAAAAAATACACTGTACAAGTGTACATGCATGTTAACTGTTAAGGATGCAATTACAGCGAGTGAGAATAACAAAAATCTTGCATTCTAATAATGCTTGAACTTTGAAATTTTCAAATAGTAAAAAACAAAATTAATATAATTAATAATGTTTTTGCTCTGTAAATTTCAGAGGATACTACAGATGTAGCAGTTCAAAGGGTTGTTCGGCAAGGAAGCAGGTCGAGCGCAGCCGCACAGACCCTAACATGCTTGTGATAACCTACACCTCTGAGCACAATCATCCATGGCCAACTCATAGAAACACACTCGCAGGTTCTACCCGTGGGGGACATCTATCAAAATCTCTCTCTCTTAATCCAGCAAATCATAATCCAATTCAAATCCTACCGACTCAAGTCAGTGCTCGGGATGAACTGAATAAGATGACTAACATGTTGAGGATGCCAAATGATGTGCTGTTCAAGCAAGAGGCGGTGGAAGTGGGTGCCAGAGATGGGCTTTTTTGGGGTCTGACAGAGTTGGAACCAGACCCGGTAAGATTGATATTATCCAATAAAGGGTCAACCGATGCAAAGCAAGTTGAAGAGAGCGGAGAGAAGGTTATGGACCCATTTAGCTTGTTCAGATGATATGGAGGAACATATAAAGAAGGGTCCGTAACAAAATATTTGGATATAATAGAGGTACGATCGATCACCCAAGATCTTAATTCATGGTTGGTTTTAAAGAAGAATGAAGCAACTGATATAACATGATTTGTCTCCATGGTTATAGAAAAAGGCAGCAAATTAAATCTTCATTCCTACAAACTAATTAAAAGATCATGATTCGTCATTTTTCTGCTGCTACCTAAATCCAGAGGACATTTCACACCGGAGAGGATTGCATATGCATGCAACCTCTTCTGTTGTATATATATTATTGGTATTATCTAACTGCAGAGATAATAATCATAATGCATTAGCCAGATCAACACACGCTTGTCACTATTTAATAGACCTGATGTATCAGCCTTACAAAGGACATCTGTATCATCTCTGTTAATATAATTGGGAGTAGGTTACTCCTTCATTAATTAGGATATCTGAATTAAGCTAGATAAAGTATCCAAAGGAAGTCGGGTAAAGTTTTTTGTCATCTTTTCTTCTTCACTCCTCAAGTTATTTAACGGAACAGTGTGTAATAATAGCGTAAAACTCCATGATGGGACAGAAAGCTGAGAGAACAGAAGCTTCGTCCTGTCTACAAAAATGTACCATCCAATTTGGATCGATGTGACTCAACTAGCTGGGTACACATTATATTTCATGTCTTTTCAGTTCTAACTAGGGTCTTTTACATGCGAATTGAGTTGCCTGCTTTCCAAAGAGAGTCAAAAAAATGCTTTTCCATAATTGATGTGAGACTTTATTTGCAAACAATGCTATAACTTATAATTTACAAATGATCCTAGTCAAAGGAAAGGTTCAGCCGGATCATACGTCATTCATGCATTAATTATATAATATATTGGCATCCAAAGTGTAAAAAAAGTTATCTGACTTTATGGGTAGTTTAGAATAAAATAAAATAAGTGATCTGAGTTCCAATCAAGGAGGTACTTGCCTACTTGGTATTTTTATTCTTGTTTGTTAGGTAGTCCAGCCTGTCATTTCCCAACAAATGTAAGCAAGATAGCAAGCTACTGATTTAAATATCGTAGTACAAGATACCTAGATGTGTGGCAACTGGCAAGGTGGCTTGGGCTCTAGAGAAAAAGACTTCGGCATGTTGCTTTTTGAGAATTGAGATTCGAGTTGATTGAGTCCGGTCAAACTATAAGTAATGGATCCTTCGGGTTTCACGTTGATGTACGCAGTACGCGTCATTTACTGGGGTAGTTGATTACTTGAGTACTTGAGTGCAGTCTGATATAGTACAAAAAACCATGTTGGGTTCAATTATATACCACACTGTCCAAAATATTTGAGCGCATATCGAACGGCTGCCGGCGGTGGCCGAACCAGAATATTTTATAATAGAGTTCAATATTATAAAATTTAATTAATTAATTAACATAATGTATATTCTATTTTTAATTTACATTTTAATTGTAATAGTTTCAAATTTAAAGATAAAATAAGAGCTCAAAATTTTTAATTAAACACTTCAGTAAAAAAAATATTAGGACACAAAATATATAATAATTTTATTAAATTTATATGTTTTAATTATCTATTTTACTCTTCTAATTGAACTCTTTAAAATCGAAATATTTATAATTTGATGTAATCATAACCAAATAAAGAAGATAAAATATTAAAATGATTGATCTAAGATAACCATGGTAATTCATTGTATGTTAAACTTTTGGCACATCTAATAAAATAAAATAAAACCTATGTATTGAAGGTTTTCAATAACAAAATAGACTACAAAAACATATTCAAGTATATGTTATTTAATGAATTTTATTTTCTTAAACAAGTACAAATTGACCAAATCATATATGGGATTCGCTAGTCGAGTATCCTTCACTACGCCATTTTTTATTATTTGTACTGGTTTTTTAATGATTATTAGTACCGGTTTTACAGCGGTACTAATAATAGGGGTACTAAAATTAATAAAAAATCGGTACTAATAAGTCGGTAGTAGCAGGGATTGGAATTGACGGGAAACGCTATTAGTACCGGTTTTTTATAAAAAAAACCGGTACTAATATTAATTAAATAAAAAACAGAAAATTTAATAATTTTAGTACCGTTTTTTATAAAAAAAACCGGTACTAAAATTAATTAAATAAAAAACAGAAAATTTAATTAATTTTAGTACTTTTTTTTTATAAAAAACCGGTACTAAAGTTGATTTTTTTTAAAAAAAAATTAATTTAGTACTAAATTAATTAATATTTTTCGTATGGTATAGGGCCTGATAAATTAACATTTTTAGTACTAAATTAATTAACATTATTCCACAGAAAGTTGTAAAACAAAATAAGGCTTTTTCTTTGTTTGCTTTGTGCTAACTAAAAAACTAATTTCAAGTTATTAATTATGTTGTATGGTATTGGGCCTTATCTCATAACACAATGTACTTAATTTTGATCAATGGAGCTAATCTACATTAGTAACTAACAACAAAATTCTAATTACAAAAAATTAACAACACATGGTCTATACAAAAGAAGGATTGTGGGATTCGCATAGAGAAAATCAACCCTAAACTCATTGTATAAGAGATGAGAGGAGGAGAAGCTTACTTGAGGTGGAGGCAGTGACGATAGCGGAGGAGGCGACAGCGGACAGAGGCGTAAAGGTGCAGAGAGGCGACGGCGGAGGAGGCGAGTGGAGAGATAGAGGGTTTTGAAGCAGTTTAAAACTGAAGATTAGTTAAGGGAAGACCTTGAGAGATAGAACAGTGGTATAAGAACTTGAGAGGCAAAGGAATAGTGAAGGGAAGACATATAATTCGGTAAAAATATCTGTGTATTTTTAGTACCGATTTTTTATAAAAACCGGTACTAAAAATCGCCTGAAAAAAAACAGTTTTTAAATTAGTACTGGTTTTTATAAAAAGCCGGTACTAAAAATCATTATATTAGTACCGATTTTTTTATAAAAAAACCGGTACTAAAAATCGCCTGAAAAAAAATAATTTTTAAATTAGTATAAAAAACCGGTACTAATATATTGATTTTTAGTACCGGTTTTTTATAAAAAAACCGGTACTAAATATATAACGGTTTTTTTATTCTTTTGAACCTTTAGTACCGGTTTTTTATAAAAAACCGGTACTAAAAATCAATTAATTAGTACCGATTTTTTATAAAAAACCGGTACTAAATTAAAAACGTTTTTTTTCAGACGATTTTTAGTATCGGTTTTTTTAAAAAACCGGTACTAAATAATAAATCTGACAATTACGAAATTGCCATGATTTAAAAAAACCGGTACTAATGAGCCGGTACATAATCCTTTTTGTTGTAGTGTTTTGAATACATATGGATTCCAATATTGCATATCTTTAATATTTTCATTTTGTAAGAGTAAAAATTTATTTATTTTAGTTGTGTTATTCATAAATAAATGGGGCTCAATTAACCCCATTAAGTGTACGGAGCTCTGCCTCTGGCTGCCGGCTGGTCTGACATTCAGTTTCGTATTTTGTTGAGTTTTTTATGATCAATTATTTGGTTTCACAAGAATAAAAAAAGGCACCTTATATCAAAATGTGTGCACAACACACACAAAAATAAGAAATATATCTTATTTTTTTTTATTCCAATGAAAACGTAATATATGAAAGAGAAAAGGTGAAGAATAATTGTCTTTTTAAGCAACATTTGAAAATTAAAAACAATTTATATTATTTCTTTAAAAACTATCACCATTCTTCTTATATTCTCCATTCTCTATGTTATTCTTGTGCAAGAAAACACACCATTATAGTTTCAAAATGGAAGATAGAAGAATTAATTCTTGACATGACCAAGGATGCAAACTGTTTTTTTTTTTTTAAGGTATATTGGTGTCAAGCCTCCTAATTTATTTTTAAATTAAATGTATATGAAAGATCCCCACTGGATTTCAAACTTGCGACCTCTTTCACTTAAGATGCATTGTTCTTTATTACTAGACCAAGAGCTGGTTCTCTAAAGATGCGAATTGCTTGTTAGATCTACTTGGTAGATTTATCTAAATATATAACCATTTAAATAATTTAAAATCTATAGGTACTGCAAATATGAAGTAAGTGTGTGGTGGTACGTATAGCACAAACGGAGTGGTATTGTAATATATGCACGATGTATTAGGCTTAGTTTAGAGGAAAAAGGCCTCTTAAGATTAAATAATACTTTTGGATGGCTATATTCAAGAAAATTCTGACCAAAGATGTTTTTTGAAATGGATTGGAGGGGTAATGTCACGTGCGTTTAATGGCCTCATCCTAAAGTAGTTAGTTTGTTCTTACAATTTTACGAGCCTTTTACCAATCTACAAGTTGCTTATTATTTTACATATTGTTTTAATATTATTGACCAATTTCACCACGGATCACAGTGCTTGAAATACACATTAATATCATATAATTATATATTATATATTATATAGGTAACTCTAAGCAAATAAGAAGTCAGATCAACGTTGCACACTTGCACTTTCCAGCGCGGAAAATGAATTGGCTTCCGCGGTCACATTAATAGGTACCTCATCTCCTATGTGTGGTATGTGTGGAACAATGCATTGGATATCAAATCATGCTTAAATGCATGGTTCTGACGTCAAGCAGTGGGGAGTTGATCCGGGCAACAATCAAAATGATTCGAACAACATCTAAGTGTTATAGACAAAAATACCCCCATCATCTACCAATTAAAGATTCCATTATATTTAATTCTCTAATATTATCATAATAGCTTTCTTTAATTGTGCTTTCCTTATTAAAATTTATTTGTTCCAACAAATGAGCTTCTGTTGATGTTAGAATATAATAAATTTCCATTACAAAAACATATATTTGGTTTAATTATCCAATATCTTTTGTGTTATTATTTTTTGTTATAATAGACATTTTATTTTGTCAAAGATCATAAGAATGTATATCACTTACATGACATAATAGTTACAAATGAAAAAAAATTCATAAATCTTTTTTACATTCATATTACTATTTAAAAAGAAATATTTGAAATAAAGGTAATTCAAAAACTAAATAGTAATTTTTGGTTGACAAGTAAAATATTAAAACTCCTCTTGCCTGAAAAGGAATTATTATTTAAAGAAAGAAAGGAAAAAAGATGAAGATTGTTATATATGTGAGGGTAGTATCGGCAATTTTAAAAAAATTATGTTGTGCCGATCATGTCGAGTGTTGCCCGGATCAACGCCCCAAGCAGTGGGGTAGTTTGCTGTCTCGTCTAATAGATCCTATTTGGCATTTAAACCGATTGCGGAAATTTCCGTATTAAACTTCTCTATTTTATTTTGGATCTTTACCCGCCCTGAGGAAGTAATCATACGGCGTTCAATGTCGGCTGATTGGGACTGCCCAACTGATGTTTTATGACCTATTTACCATTAATATTTCCGCACACGTGAATGGATGTAAAAGGATCTTGATATCTAAACTTGTTACTGAATAAGGTGCAGCGCAACACCATGTAACACAGCAATTCGAATTTTTCAAAATCAATTTAACAGTTCTCCCATTTCTCTCATTTTTTCTACAATAAAGCTTCGTTTGGATACCGTGTGGGAAGAAGGGAAAAAATTTATTATAAATAATTTAAACTCTTCACAAAGTTACACACTTCTTAATACTTCTTCCTTTCTTTTCACACCTCATCCAAACGGAACCTAAATACAAATCACCGAATTGGTTTTGAAGGATCTAGATTGTTGCGCTATATGTACCACGACATCAGATTTTGAGTTGCAAGGTGCAATTGCCTGATCAGTCCATAGGAACCAACCCAGAAAATATCTCCATTAGAAATCTCATTTCTTTTATTTTATCAATCAATTCACTTTTTAAACCAAAGCAATGAGTTAGCAATTGAACTTTCGCAAACTATTGCATACAACGCTCGGGGCCGTTTGAATCAAGTGGGAATTTGAAAAATTTTCTATTCCTAGACATAAATTTATTATAAACAATCCAAACTCTTTACAAAATTACACACTTTCCAATACTTTATGTCTAGGAATAGGAAATTCCTTCTATTCCTAAGCGATCCAAACGGCCCCAAAAATACTAAAATTTTCTTTCCTCATATTGGGAGAGAACCTCATCAGACAGTTCATATCATATGCAGTACTTGACTATCTACAATGGATCAAACTTGAACCGTCAAAATACTCAAGAGCTGTCTACCCCTACCACAATATGCCATCTTACACCAAAAGATCTGGACTTAGTCAGCTAGCTGCTAGCCCCAATAAAACCATTCTATACATTTGCCTGTAAAAGCTTGCAAATAGTGACCTGACTGGTACTGGTAATTGGTAGCTGCCATTTTAAACTATTTTGGAAACGATGACCTGACCGGTACTGGTAATTGGTAGCTGCCATTTTAAACTATTTTGGAAAGGATGAGCTAACTTATACTGGTAATTGGTGGCTACCATGTTAAATAAGATTTATTGCACCTTAACAAATTCAAAAGTTAAAAGAGTTTAAACTTTCAAAACATTAAATTAAATGAACCTGGATGCTAATCAAACTACACTCAAATTGCACAAAAGTTTGACGAAGAAGTTGTCTAATTGTATAACAAAACATAAAAATTTTATAATTTATAAACAAAAGTTAGTTTGGCTTCATTTTAGAAATACTGTAAAAATTGTCATATAATTCCATATTCCAGGAATACCATCAGCCAAAATAAAATAAGATATATCCATATTATTAGTTTGGTGTGCAGTTCACACAGATAGGAAGTCTGTGTGAACAAGTAACAGTATGACTACATAAAAGAAAGGGAAACAAAAAAAATGAACAGAAATTTAGAAAATCTTCAAGAAAAGAATAAAGCATGGCCTCGCTCTTCATCCACAGATGCAAAGGCTACTACAATTTGTTTTCAGTACACATGAATGAGATTAAAATACCATTTCACGCACAAAAATTAAGCTTTTTTATGACCTTGGCGTAAGCTGCATGAACAATTGCAGGCTGGCGGAGTCTTCTCTTTGCTGCCTTTGACTGCAGATTTATTTATAACAATATTAATTTGATCTGCTGAGTTTCAACTACAGTGTAAAACAAATACACCAGGAAAAATAAAATTTATAACGACCAAAGAACATTCAAAATCCTTTTGATAATTTCTAGTAGTGGTTTGTAGCAGACAAATAGTATTATGGCCTAAGAGAGTTCCAATCCCTGAATAGAGTAAATGTTCACCCAAGTCCTTTCTAGCAAGAAGAGGAAAGATTCAGCTGGTATGAGATGTTACAATCAAACACCGTTCTCACAACATTTATTTGACCGTCTTTTTCATATTGTTTATCTCTCGAAGTGCTTTAGTTGATGCCTAATTTCCAGTTGACAGAAAATAGAAGTCAAATGGTCTAAATTGAGTCATGCAAAACAACTGGACCTCCACAAGGTATATGATTGATTTTTTTCTTTTTCTCTTCATTTTCATTAGTAAACAGTAATGCCATATCAGTAAGGACCGGCAATCATATTATATACATTATGTGCGCAACTTTAGAGCCTTGGGCACAACCCTGATTGATTGCATACGCGTACCAGTATCTTAATCTCGGTTTTTGCATAAATCATGTCTAAATAATTTGTTTCACATAATCTTGAATTGGTTAATCTGCCTTAACCTCACTATGTCAAACTAAAATAAAATTATTTAACCAAGCATCTGCTAAAAATAAATCATGCATTTAGTTCTAGGATCAGAAATGATATTCAATAATATAGTTGCGTCCAAAACAAATTCAACATGGGAATATCCCCGAAACACTTCCCAAATGTAATCATTCCTGATCAAATGGTGCGGTTCAAACTCACTCAAGTAAGAGCAGTACCAGTGACTGACTATCTATACTTGACACCATAATTTAGAAAGAATGAAACTATGAAACTAACAGAAGCATAATTTGTATTTGTAAAATTCAAATTCACGCACCTTTAAGTGAGCATTGTGTCGCTTTCCAGCCCTCCAACGCCTGATCTGGCCATCTTTCATCGTCCTAAATCTAAACTTGAATGACCTAACACCCAACCAAAATAAATGAATTGAAAAGCACATAACCACGCCACTAATCAACTATCAGCAAAAAAAACAATTGAAAAAGTAATACAAATCAAACCTACGAGGGAGCCTTGAGTTTGTATTTTTTCACTTTAGAAACAGTCGGTGTAAGTGGAGCCCTGGATCTGTCTTTCGCCTTCCCCGCATAGTCTCTCAGTTGCATCCACTGAAACCAATTTTCATTTCTCAATTAAATACAACAATTAAAAGCTGGATTTGAAACGCTAATAGGAATTCCTTCAACGAAAACTTACATTAGCAAAAGGAGAAGAACGAGTAAAGCCTAAACCCGTGTGCTGCCGATTAGATTGGATACAATCAGCCCAAATGGGAAGTGCTTTGGGAGAAACCACAGGAGATGCCGCTGAGTACACGTGTCGAACTGACGGTGCATCTAAAGCATAACGGGAAGAGGTGAACAAACGGCGGACGAGACTGGCACTCCCTCGTTGCATCCTCTCTCTCTCTCTCTCGGCTACGCTTCGTTCTCTGTTTCTTCTTCTTTTTTCGAGTTTTTTTTGTTTTAGGGTTTTACGGGTTGATAGTGGAAAGATATGGGCTGAGACGAATTAGATCTACGGGCCAAGAGCTCCCGGCCATAGAGGGCTTTTTTTTTTCGAGTTTTTTGCTTTTTTTTTTTTGAAGTGACTTGGCTAGGGTGTCTAAAACGACCATGAAAATGACCAGTTGCGTTAACCATTTTGTTATGGATATAAAAATAACTAACATTTTCGTTAACCATTTCGTTTTGGATGAAACGATCGAAATCGCGAAAATACACATGGACAAAACTATTTTAAGTTTTCGTTAACTGTTTCGTTTTTGAAACACAACCAAAATCTTTAACCATTTCGTTTCTTTCAAAATGAAAACACAACCAACATCTTTAACCATTTCATTTCGTCCAAACGATTTCATTTTGGACGAAATGAAACGAAAGAACGGTTAAAATAATTACTGTTTTCGTCCCTAGGAATGATATCAGATTAACAGTTGTCTAGTGTTGTTCAATCTAAAAATAAAAGGACGCTGGTGAAAAAAATGAAAAGAGTGCTCTTCGCATCTCTCCGCTCCCTTCCTTTTTATTTCCTTTCCTTCTTTCTTCTATTCTTACAACAATCTTTTGTCCCAGTCAAGTTGGACTGAAATAAACTTTTACAATATTTAAAATTTTAAAATTCAAATGCTGAATCTAAACCATTGATCTTATTTAGTTTTACGAGCGATGCATTTTTATATAAGTTTTATAAATTTTGGAATTGGTTTGATACTTGATTAAGTGACCAAAATAATTGATAGTTAACCAAATTCGTTCATTTGTTGATCACTTGATCTAGTATCAAATCAACTCTAAATATTATAAGACTTATATAAAAATGCATCGCCCATAAAATTGAACAAGATCAATTTGGATTCAACATTTTGTAAATATTTAATTAATTAAATGGAGTGATCTCAGCCATTAAATTGGCACCCTTTGATAGCACTCTTTAATTTTGCACCTTTTAGTGATAATACGCCAGTATATAAAGCATCCTTTCTGTGATCGACAGGAGTATGTCATTTTTCTCTCTATTCCACATAAAGTTTCTGTGAGAAGGAAAAAGAGAGAAGAAAGGGAGACATGGTCTAGATCGATTTCCTGGAGGTTACCATCAAGGCAAGGGAAGAACATCGGTTTAGTAGTGCCCTTTCTGTTTCAAGAAGGCGGCAGTGACTCCAATCAACAATCAGGCATCAGCAATGGCTGGAGGTAACTTTAAGATTTTAGAAATTTCCGTGTTATCCCTAATTAAATTTTTACTAACAGTTGGTATTAGAGCTATTAACGCCTCTGTCTTGCTTTTGATTGTTGTTTTGGGTATCTTATCCACTGAAAAGCAGTGTATAAAGCTTTCATACTATTGTTTGTGGTTAGATAAAGGAGTATTGATTGCTAATTTATGATTTTGAGTTCTTAATTTCGTAATTTGGTGAAGGAATTAGGGAAAACCCTAAATTCTGTGAGAAACAGGGTTAGTTTTCTGATTGTCTGAATTTACAAAGGAATATCCCGAGATTTACTAATTCAATTTTAGTGAGGTTTTAGGTGTTGGAAAGTTATTGAAGCTTTCTTTCCACAGAGACCAAGATCTCGGCAAACAAGCAATTTATTTAGTGAGATATTGATGTCGCAAGCAGTAGACATCAGGTTGTCTGTTTTCTGAAAATTCTGACCCTTCTAGGATGCGGGTCAAAGTTCTCTCACTCTGTAATTTGGATTGACATTAAATTTTACTGGATTATAGTTCTTTCATAGGCCTTTCCAGAAAGTATCTATTTGTTTGAATCCGATAAAGGATGAGTGAGTTATGCTATCTACAAGATAGGATAGTCTAACAGTTCGTCAGAATCTGCTAGTGTTATCCTGAATTTCGAGGGCTGTATCTTTCGATCTATGAATTTGTTTTAATGAGATCTGGTGTTTTGGAAAGGCTTTAAGTCTAGTTTCTAGAATGGCCAAGAACTCGCAAAACGGATCAGTATAGAGAATGTTTTGGCCATTTCACCGGAGAGTGTTCAAGCTGTCAGATTTTCTGGTAGCGCCTTTTCGCATATGGTTGCGATCTACTGGGTCTTGGAATGATATTTTTACGAAATTTAAGGGTATAACTCAACTATTTAGGGTAACCAAAAGTTAAAGATTATCTTAATGATAGTCATGTTGGATACAATCAGAACTTGTCATGGATTCTGATATCTCATTTTTATATGTCTATTTTGACCATACTTAGCACCAAAATAGTACTCAAACCAATATAAATTGTCTCATAATTGACTGTGATTTTCAGGATATTGGTACTGTTGCCGCTTCTTTGTTATTTTGTAGAATTCTCATGAAGGTTGAAGACTAGACACGCAAACAAGACGAATTGGAGCTTAGGTCACTACCAGACGACTCATTCCTGGCCCACAGACGCATGAAATGGACTAGAGAAGGCCTACAAAGCACCATGCCAAGTCTGGATCTCACATCATGGCCCAGACTCCAGTTATCAGCCCAGACCAGTGACATTTCGGTCCGAAATTATGGAATTTCGGTCCGAAATTTCATGTATGGAAATATTTTTTATGGTAATTCGAAAGGAAGAAAATTTCTCTCTTGCCTTGGCCGCCTCTGGGATTTTCCTTAGGTATTTATATGCGTGATTCTTGACCAGAAAGCATCCATTATTCTCTCCACGATATTTTTTCATATTTTGGACGTGTGTTCTTGGCTCTTTTCACGAGAATTGAAGAAAGGAAGGGAGTTTGGATAAGGCGGCAGCACATCCAGACCATTCGGCATCGATTCTCTGGCCTTAGGACAGCGAGTATTCGCATCGGATATCTCGGTTTACTCTTTTATGCTTATGTTCCATTGTTTTATGGCTTGTATCTTACTTATTTGCATGATACTTGTTATTTCTATTATGAGCATGTTAGGTTAGACCCTTTTATGATGTTCTAGGGATAGCTAGTAGATTAATTTGGTGTTATGAGATGACTTGATCATTTATGCTATGTTTATGTGATGAGTTTTTGTTGAGATTGATCACTTGCTTAGTTAGTTGATTACTTGCTTTGTTGTCTACTTAATGATGTCTGCAGCACCGTTAGGGCATTCACTACAGGAAAGTGAATCAATAGCATCGAAATTTTAGCATTCGCATTATACTTTTGTTGTTAGCATCGATAAATTTTTGATGCCTACTAAAAGAATTCTTTTACGCCACTTGCATCAATTCGATGAATGCTAATGAGAATAATAGAATCGGAATAGTCGATGCCATATGTTTCACTTTGTTGAATCGGTTTTGTTGATGCAACTAATTTTTAGTTACATCTAAATAAATGATGCTACTAAATATAGATAATTTGTATTTTATGCATAATTTGCATCTAATTAAATAACAAGCGAATTTTTTAATCTCCTTTTTTTTTTGAGGTGAAGGTTATATATATTAATTTTCTATTAAATGGGCTCATATATTATATTAAATTAATTTCATGTTTTTTTTTTTTATTTTATGCACTCCTTCACTGGACCCACCTGTCATCACACATTCCTTCTCCTCCAAAAGATATTGATCGACTATTCCTTCTTTCTCCACTCGCCTCTACACAAAAACCCTTTTCTGTTTCACAATTCCACAAATTGCCTCTCCAGTCTCCTTGTTCTACACGAGATTCCCTCAGGCGGTTGCTCGAGTCCCTCGCGAGAGTACAGAAAAGAGCTTCAACACACAAATTGCTTCGACGCACGAGTACCAGAAAAAAGCTGTCTAATTAAGATCGTCGGGTCTTGAAAGAAGGCATTACTCAGGTAAACCCTTAAACCCTACCTCCCCTTATTTGTGCTCTCTCCTTTAAACCCTTAAACCCTTTCTCTACAGATACCTATAACTGCTAATTTATAGCTATAATTCAGAGGACATGCCATGTGAGAGGACATGGTAACTTTCTTGGTTAATACAAATTAGTTGAAAGTCTGTGACCTTCTTGCTTAAAAAGTTCAAAGAATTACTAAGTAAAAATTGTTAAGATGCTGGTAATTGAATATTGTTATATTAAAGAATTAAATTCAGTCAACTGATTATTCTTTGTTGATCACAACACATTATAAGTACTTTTATGCTACAGCCATGATCATTTTGTTTCTCTAATTGCTTATTGGCATTTATTATGCAGAGTAAAGCAACCTCCAGTGGATCTCCAATTGCTTATCCCTCCTAAGCTCTAATCCTTTTCGCTTCAAAAAGGTAAATTTTATTGTAAAGATAGAAATTCTTGTTAATTGATGCATTTAATTATAGTTTTAAGAGTTAATGATTAAGTTGTATCCTGTACTTAATATTTATAGTATTCTTGTTATTATTTTTTTTTTGGGAAATGTTTGTGTTGTATCCTGTACTTAAGCTGCAACAATACATGAAAGGCACTGAATAGATATTTGTACATTTCTTTGCAGTTACTATGACTAAGCCAGTGGTTTATTTGTTTGTATATGAGGCCACTGACACAAGGATAATACAGTAAATCTCTTTTGTTGGAAGGTCATACTGAGGTTGACCTACCCCCAAGTGCTGCAAGTTCCATTCACCTTCTGCACCCTGCTCCTCTTCTTTTCTCATCATTGTGACAAAGGTATGTTGAAATCCCCAATATGTAGGAGAGATAACATCAACGTAGGTTGGGAGCTTTCCTGAATTTAATGGTTAATATAGATATCATCGTACGAGTTTCATGTTAGTATATAACATTTTTTTTTATTATGAAGGATTAAGAAAATTATCTCTAGGTTTACCAAGTTGTGATAAAAACTTTTTGGACTTAACATTGTGGTCATGTGCATAATTCTTCAAATTGTTTTATCTGTTTGATTAGCTAAGAGCCTAAGACGTGATTTGTTACTTGAGCTATAGCAATGTGGATTTAGCCATAAAAACTAGATTCTATTTTTATAGAAGTTCAACTATTTTATATGAGTCTACTGGCCTGTCCATAATTTTGGAGTTTTCATTATTTTCTCCCTATGTTATCTCTGTCTATTTTTGGTCTGTGATAATTGAATATGTACTTACACAGTCCACTCCTTATCCCATTTGTCCTTGAGTTTTCATTTTTTTCTCCCTATGTTATCTCTGTCTATTAAATGGATATTAGCAAGAAAAGGAGAAGACAACAATTCTGGTCCTGGGAGTGAGGACATGACTTAAGGGCAACTAGCGACAAAGTATAGAATGTGACCACTCAACTAGGGTTGAGTTTCAATGATCCGGTAACCATACTGGTTTTGCATCAATATAACATTGTTTGTGCAATTATCTATTAATTAAAACTTTTTAAGTCTTGCGAAATTTTTTATTACACAAAATGCCAACTTGAAATGACCCTCTATAGTTTAGTTTGTGATTTTTGAAATAAATGAAAACACATTTTTTTCGTTTTTTCCTTCAAACAGTGGGGTGCTGCTTATTGTTTAAGAAGAGATGCTGAAAGGCTAGAAAAATCCATGCATGTACTTAATTTGAACTATAAATCATGGTTTTGGTCGGTAAATATCAGTAATGGTTTTCCATGCATGTTCTGTTACACGAACTCGGTATACCAGAATTATGCAACTCTAATCAGCTATATAATTTTTTTTTCTCTCCCAGGTAAGTTAAGTATTACCTTCATTTTTGGGATGGAGGCTAGTTCAGCTATGGGAATGGAGACTATTGTTGAACTTATTTTGATTTCTCAATTCAGTTGATGGCAGCTGATCAGATAGCAGAAGAGAGAAATTGTGACATTACTCATGTTACTAGTTAAAAATTTTGTAAGCTTGGTGATAGTATCATGTTTGTAGTGTGGGTTTTATTAGGTTGGTTCTCTGAGACTTTATTTTGCTTTCTTTTAGATGGCACTTGGTGGGATTTTCTATGAAAGGATTAGATAAGATTTGGGACTGGTACGATGGTTAGACGATACCAGTGCCGTTTCCCTTGGATTGTATTTGGTTTTCAGGTTTTGTAATAAGCTGCTCCCTTTCCATGGAAAGTGTTGGGCTTTAAGGCCCACTTATTTAAAAATAAATAAATAAATAAATAAAATAAACGTACAATCATGTATATCATAAACTTAACAAAGGTTGTTGCCATGCCATTCTTTTTATGCAGCCTCGTAGAAAAAAATGGAATTTATTTTTCCCATTATAGTTAGGCTATAGCAATTAAAAAAAACAAAGACACACTACATATTTTATTTATATAACTTAGAAATTAATTGCATTATTATGATTAAGGACGAGCAATTTTATAAGAAACCATTAATTGGGTTGTTTTGTATATAAAATATTATACACACACACGCATCTAAGTTGAAGATCTTAAAATAATATCAATAATACCAAAACATTGTGAGATTTATAAGCTAGCATGGTAAACTCAAATTAATTAGTAGCATTTCAAAAGTTGAAGATCTTAAATAATATTAATATCAATAATTAACATCTAAATGATTCTATTAAGGGAATGCACATATCATTTGAAATGAAATGAAACTTTGTAGACATAATTATCACAGTCCTAAAAAATGTTATTTCATGTTTTGGAGCCTTAAATAGAACCTTTGTAACTCATCAAATGAAATTGTATAGTCTTAAAAAGTTTGTTGAAAAGAAAAATGTAACTGTAAACTCGTCAATTAAAATGTACTAATGTACTAATGTATTTTAAAGCACTTGCACAATAGACAAGGTGAACAAAGTGATCACAAAAAATAGACAAGGTGAACATAAAAATGATCAAAGTGAACACATGAAATTGTTGTGCCGTGACGTGTTCGGACAAGTCTAACTTTTTAACATAAATATAATTTGGTTATTAAAAATATATACATCATGTTTAATAAAATATATTAATAATTTTAAAAATAAACGTGCTTTACAATTGAATTAAAATATAGTGTCATTTTTTATTTTTAATATTGATGTCAAAAAATATTTTTAACTTTATAAGTAATCATCCTCTCTTTTTCAGAGTTGGGACTGACTAGGCAGGACAACTAATTTATAATTATACTTATTTTAGAATTTAGTCTTATTAATGGATAAAAAGTACTTTATTTGGGATTTAGTCTTATTAATAATTGTTGACACGACATGACACATCTAAGTTCTCGTATTGTGTCCGTGTCTGTGTCCGTGTCTATGTCCGTGTCTTGAATCTTCATATCGAGAATTCGTACAAGAAAAAATTGTAAGAAATGAAATTGTAAATATTATAACTAGTGCGCTTGTCTATTGACAAATTATTATATGAGTATAAGCCTAATAAAAGAATAATGGCTTTTAGACAAAGTTAATAAATTGTTATTTCATTATTTCAAGCAAAATTAGTAGATTGTCATTTCATATCATATTAATTCGAATTTCATTATATTTCAAACTTTGGACATCATTTGACAACTAATGAACATAGGAATTGGAAAGGGAGGGCGTCCGTGTTCTCGATTGGTCAAAAAAATATTTATCATGTGACAAGATTATAGAGAAAATCATCGAATAAGAATTTTTTTATGCCATAAAAAAATTACTTGAGCAATTATAATCAAATTAATTAGTAGTATTTTAAAAGATGAAGATCTTAAAAAATATCAATAATTAACATCTAAATAATTTGTTGAATGTACCATATGAATTTTCTTTGTTTTAATTAAACCACATATTGCATTGAATTCTTTAGGCGCCACTTGTCCAATATATATTTTTTTAATTTATAACTTTAAAATGGGGAAAAAATATAGTAAATTATTTTAATTGATAACTTTAAAAAATATTAATTAAACATATTACTTAGGTCGCATATCATAATAAACATATTATATTGAATCAAACATATTACTTAGGCGCCACTTGCCAAAAAAAATTACGCTCCAAAACTAAAATAATTTCCCCCTCAAATTAAATTGCCAAAAAAAAATGCGGCATACCAAAAATATTTTCCCTCAAAAATAGAATTAGGCGCCAGAGCTAAAACCTGCTTTCCCCCTCAACTATTCCAATTCCAGAGTATTGATGATTTTTTATTGTAAAAACGTAAAATTCCGATTATAATACTCAGTAATCAATTTCATTTTCCTACAATTTCATCTGTCCTCTCCGTAGAATTAGAGGAAAACACCATTTAGCCGCATAAAAAAATTGCTCTATCTCTCACTATCTATCTCCGCCACAAATCCTCTCTCTCTCTCTGAAGAGAAAAAAATAAACCATTTAGCCTCCGAACTACTCTCTCGTTCTACTCAGCACCAAATCCAAAAATCCACTCGAATCCATTTAGCACACAGCGACTTCAGTTTTTCAGCGAGATCAGCCGCATCAGACCCCTGATCAGACTCAACCACCTCAATTGAAGCTCTATGGCGCTTCTCCACGGCCGAGATCGCGACATTAACAGACGAATCAATCGAGTCTTCATAAAGACGCAGTGTGTCGAGTGCTTGCTTGGTGCGTACCTCGAGGAATCGGCGCTTAGTCTTCAAAGACTCGGATAGTTCCTTCCAGAGGAGAGTGCATGTGTTGCCTCCGATCTACTCGCTTAGTATATCTTAATTTTTCAACCACGTTCTACTCACTTCAATTACTCCTTTTCAATTTCTCAATTAGGTTTTCTGATTGTAAATATATCGGGAGTTCTTTTTCAATTTGGTTTCATGTTAGATATATGATTGAACGGATCAAAGGGATTTGATCGATTACTTCTTTCAATTTATTCTTGTAGCAAGCAATCTTATTTCCCAATGATCTTAGTTGGCTCGCAACCTAAATCTCAGGCATTTAACGTAGAGATTGTGAATGTATTTGCTATTAACCAAGTGTAATGTGCCATAAGACTTCAAGTTCTTAGGGGAATTTAGTCAAACACTTGGTGTGCACTACTGCTCCTGTACGAGACAATTCAAATCCCCAATTGGTGTTCCATAAGGCTTTAACGTGGTTGTCTTCTTAGTTATTGCAGCACTTCAATTACCCTTTATATTTGAATGCTATTGAAATGTATATTGTTTTACTCAAATTGAATGATGTTCATGGTTTTTTTAGGATGCCGATATTAAGAGCTGAATCAAAACGAAATGTTCTGAAGAGATTTCAATCTGAGCATAGAGTCGAGGAGACTCGAGTTCATAAGGCTAATACTATTGGGTTTGTTAATAACTTCTATTTAATATTTTTTAGTTATAAAATAATCTGTTGAGCATATTACATCAGTCATTGATTCATCATGTTCTTTTTAGGATGTTTCAAGGTCCAGCTTACTATTTTCTAGTACCAGCTTGGACTGTTTTGTAAATACTTTCAACCTTAGTTAGACTGATCTGAAATGTGTAGTAATTTTGGTGCATTTGTTGATTAGGTTTCTTATTTACAAGGATCTGAAATGAGAGTAAAACTCGTACATATCAACTCAATGTGCTGTAATACTATTGCAATAATTGATTTATTGGTTTGTTCTGGGATCAAGAGGAAGAAAACGTGGCAGGATATATGGGGTTCCCTTGGTAATTGATTCATCAAAATTACCAAGTGGCCACAAATCCAAGTACCCAGTCTTGGATAATATCCATTCATCTATTCACAAAAATTCGGTGAATAGACTTCCCAATTGAATTTTTAGTTTGAATTTTGTACAAGTTGTTTGACTGATGCAAGTTTTTCTTTTTTGGCTTTCTACATAATTAGTTTCAAGTAAATAGGTCTTAGCTGGTACAAAATTCAAAAGTTCTAAAATTTTTGTTGCTTAGTTTTTGTGGAAGTATAGTGGTGGTTTGAATATTGAGTTCTGTTACTAATTGTCATTACTTGTAGTATTACTTATTCCAGTCCAAATATGTGCAGCCAGAATCAAATCACAAAGAATTAAAGAACACCTCCATTCAAAAGCATTGATATTTATAATAGCCAAAATCAACCAGAACTAAAGTGAAGGACTAGTTGTTAAATAATCTATTATAGTTCTTTAATTGATATTTGATTCTCATTTGCAGGGTGTAGAGCTATATTTGAGTGATGATGATGCCCATTATGCACATAAGCTGATACATGATGATGATGATTTTGATTATGTTCCACGTTATGAAAGAGAGAAGGCACGCAAGCTTAGGAAAATAAATGACTTTGACGAATCAGAATACGACGAGTCAGAGTTTGATTTTGAAGCACCAAAAATTGACGAAAGTGATGATGATGAAGATGAGTATTCTTACTGGTACGTTATAGGTTTAGGTGAAGAGTTTGATTTTGAAGCACCAACAATTATTTCTAGTTATACCCAGCTTGTGTCCCTGGTCAGCACAAATCCAACAATTATTTCATGCTTATTGTGCTGTTTTCACTAGAAACTTACAGATATGTAATCTAGTTGATGGTTTGAATGCTAGCATTCATATTGCTAACTTGAAATAATCTTTTGTGTGCATCAAAATGGACACTAAATTAAATAACCAGAACTTCAATTTTTTTCTGACCTTGATTTCAATTTCTAATCATTACGGGACTATGATGACACACAATTGTGTTGATCTATACTTTGTTTCTAATCATTATGGCTGTACCTGCCTTCTTTTATAGGTTAATAAATCATGTTTAGTTAACTAGTCCAAAATGAACCTTCTATTATTAAGATGTATATATTATGTGCAGAAGACTTCTGTGCAAAATCTAAATATTAAATTGATCTTTTTTTGTTTTTAAATTGCTCTTGAGGGGCTAAACTGAAAATATTGAGTTTTAATCCGTTAACTCTTGGGCTTTTTTTACTTTTATCTATTGACAGGTACTTAAGGTTGGAAGTAGCTAGGTCGCAAGCTAGCAAGCTATCATATTAGTTTGGTTGTTAATTTGGATCAGTTAGAAGTATTTTGTATGTTATTTTATTAGTTTGGTTGTTAATTTGGTCCACTAGAATAAGATGCTAGGTTATTGGTTATGGGTGACAATACGGGTGATGTGATACCGATTAATTTGTTGTTTTGTTTTTTTTTTCTATTTTGTTGTCTTTTATTTTTTTATCGTTTCATTTTATAATAGAATCGGATGGATGAAAGACATTTCAATATAAATTTTGATGAGTGCTTGAAAATTAGAGTATATTTTATTTAATTTGTATTTGTATAAAAGTATTGTCGAATAATTGCATCCATTATATTGATATTAATGTATATAATAACATGAATTTAATTGATGCTAAACCAATTAACGCATCAACATGGTTGATGCTAATAGAACAATGACATTCGTTTACTAGATGCAAACAATCATAACAACCAATGGACGCATCAACATGGTTGATGCTGATAGAAACAATGACATTGGTTTATTTGATACAAACAATATACATTGTCATTTGTTTAGTTGATGCCAATAGTGACAATGGCATTCGTTCACTTGATGCAAAAATTTTACAGTGCCATTTGTTTATTTGATGCTAACAAAACAAAGTGCATCAACTTTAGCTGATGGTAACTGAAATAGTAGTATCCGCTCATTTGATGCAAACAAGATATATTGCCATCTACTTAATTGATGCTAGCAAAACTAATAGCATGCACTCTTCAAATGCAAAACAACAAGCAGTTGCATCCAGCATGCAGATGCACTAATGATTTTAGTTGCATCAATTTAATATCGATGCAACTGAAATGTCGATGCCATTGAATCATCAGCATCAAAGCCAACTACATCGGAAATTGACCGATGCGACTGGTCTATAGCATCCACTTATTGATGCAACAAGCCCTCTTTAGCAAGGAGGCGCCTGATGCAACCAAAACACTCTCCTGTAGTGATTAGACAAGAACAATTAATTGAATAGTTGAGTATATGAAATAAACCAATCGCTGAAAAGAGGAGGTTAGTTTGCGACCGAAAGGTGTAACTTTTATTGATCCGACAGGACTTTAAATATTTCTAGAACCCCATCTTAACTCACCTAAATAATTGGATTAGGACGAAAGTATATGTTTGATTGTTTATGAGGTGAAAACCAAGTTCCAAACCAAGTTAAAATCGAAATCGCGAAAGCTGAGGTTATAACTTAGGTCTGGTTGTTAAGTACCCTTCACATAGCATCGTGTAGAGATATTGATCGGAGGTAAAACCTGGGTCAAATTAAACCTCAATCTAATCTAATGCAGTATAGCTTGAGGGTCGAATCCACAGGGACGGTTATTCTAAACTATAGACTTTAAGTAACTAAATTTAATTGATCTAGGGATAAACAAGTCAAAGAGTTGATTAATTAATTTAAAAGGATTGAATTTAAACTAAAAGAATTAATTCTAAATTCTAATTAATATCTAAATTACTCTAAATATTAAGGAAAAGATTTAAACTCGAATTAAGGACTTAAACTAGGGTCAATTGATCGGGTTCCACTTCCAGGCACTATCTTGGCGGGTCGACAGGATTCCTGGCGGGTCGACAGAGTTCCTGGCGGGTCGACAGGATTCCTGGCGGGTCGCCAGAACAGTACGACAATTCAGTTTAATTAGTTTCTAAGTTCTCTAAGTTCAGGTTTTTGGCTTAAACTCTGGTCCAAATACTAACTCTCGTTCTTGATTTGGTATTACTAAGTTTTAACCTCTAAACCTCCCTAAAAACCTAAGTTTCAACTCTCGTTTCTTGGCTTAAGTTTTAGGGTTTGCTTTAACTATTCGGTAGGATATCCTAGATCTCTCGATCTTAGGAGGGAATAAACCTCTCGGCTAAGTTCCGGTTTCACCTTTTGGGTATACTAACTATCCTATGGTATGGGAATACAAATTGATTTGAATTTAGGGAACTTGGTGCTTATCTATTAGGCAAGGCCTTAACCTAATGAGCGAACCTTCAAGACAATTCAATTCATATTCTCAATTCCAGCAAATAAACTCAAGTAAAGCAAAGCAACTTAGAAAGATTAGAAAACTAAATTAAACTTCATAAATCTACCGAGTCATGGTTCCCTACAATTGCCCCTAAACTAAACTACTCACTACAAGTCATACTAAACATAACGATAACAGGTTTCAACATACTAAACATAAAAAGACAGAAAATAGAGAAAGAATACAACAAAGAACTAAAAGAAACGCTCTCAGCTTAAATCCTGGCGGGTCGACAGGATTCCTGGCGGGTCGACAGGATTCCTGGCGGGTCGACAGGAGACAGGCTGGGTGCGATTTCTGCTAACTCCTCTTGAATCTTGCTCCAAAATCTGACTTCTAAACTGACTTCCCCTTTTCTGGAGCTCTTCCTATGTTTAAATAGCTCTCAAAGGCGGTTCCCATAGGTGGAGATCATGTCTGGCTCGTCCAAGAATAGAGAAAGTGCTCTGCCAGAAATATCTCTCCAAATTGGGTAGGTCGGTTTATGTCAGGCGGGGTCGACAGGAATCCAGGCGGGTCGCCTGGATTCCTGGCGGGTCGTCTGAAATCCTGGCGGGTCGCCAGAACAGGGGACTTGTCTGGTTTGACCCTGTTCCTTTGCTCCAGTCGCTTGGACCCTGATTTGCTCCGCTTGAACTCTGCCTTGGGTCCAATTTTGCTCTAAATCATCACTGAACCTGAAATTAGACAAGGGCAAATAGCAGTACCATATTTCTAACCTAAATTGCATTAAATCTAACTAAAACACAAGCATTTAATTGAAATTAAGGCCTAAAAGGGTTGAATATTTCGATGTGAAACCCGCCTATCAAATCTCCCCAAACTTAAACTTGCTTGTCCCTAAGCAACAATTCAAACTCAGAAAGATAGTTTAGGACTTAATTGCAATTCAATGGTTGGTTTCCTAAGTTTAAGAAAGGTCCTTAGCATAATTAACATCAAAACTTGAGCAATTTCAAAATAGAGCATGTCAAAACAATTTTTCAAAATCAAATTTCAAACAGTTTTAATCCAAGTGACCATGGCTTCACACAAACAATTCTCAAAACAATTGACCATCATTAATCATGACTTTTCCCGTTTTTCTTTAATTCCAATTGGTTTTCAAGTTCCTAGAATTCGCACTAACAATCAAGACACGGGATCACACCCTCCCATCACAAACGTTAGCCCAACAAATTCAATCAAGCAAGAGTTAAGACAATTCACCTTTATAATTTAAATTTAAAGATACATTTTGCTCCTGGGGCAAGGAGATTTTTCCCGAGGCGGAGAAGTCAGCCAGATAAAAGCGGATTTAACTTTAGAGGATTTTTCCTCTTTATTTCTTTTTTCTTCTTTTTTTTTTATACCATGAATCTCTTTCTGTTTCTTACCCATGGTTTATGGAGTTCTTTTAATCCGCTAGTACCTATAGCTTCCTACAGTGTCCATGGCACTGCACCACTTTTTAGTTCCCCTATTTATTTTGTTTTTGATTTTCTAATTTTTTTTTTATATATTTTTTTATAACATTTAATTAAACTTAAAAACAATGTGACATTTCATTAACTCTTGCCATGACTTCTTTTGTTGAATCTCGATTTTGTGTTGCAAGAATCGATCTAGGGCATTTTGGGTATTCAGTTTTAAGTGTGGATGCCTAATAAACCGAAATCTAGAATTTCAATGCAAACTTTAAAATCTTAAAACTCAATTGAACTTAAAGAACTACCATACAAGTCATGCTCAATGCTTTTCAATTGCTTTTAATCCTTGAGTGCATTAAGTTAGGTCAAATTCAAATGCAGATTTTCAAATTTCAATTTCAAGTCATACTCATTTCTAAATTTGCTCAAATTTCAATCCTAATCATTACTAATTACCTCCTTAAACTATCTAAATGCGAATTATATGAATTAACCATGCATTATTTACAAATCTAAATGAAGAACGCTCAAGCCAAGTTTTCAGGCGACCCCGCCAGGATCCTGGCGGGTCCGCTTGAATTTGTCCCGAGAGTAAATGCAAAAGGGGATTTATTCCTGGCGGGTCGCCAGGATTTCTGGCGGGTCGCCAGGATTTCTGGCGGGTCGCCAGAAATGGTCCCGAGAGAGTACAAACCTACATGAAATGATGCAATTTCCTAGATACATGTGCATTTCCATCAAATTTCCAAATTCTCCTCCCCAAACTTGTTCAATTGCATCCAGCAAACACAAACAAACAGAATTAAAAAGAGAAAAACAAAGAAAAGTGAAGGAAACTCACAAAATGTCGTGCCGAACCAATCGGTCACCAAATCTCACTGAGGCGGTGGAGGCAGTGGCTGTCCATAGATCGGGAAGAACCAATCATATATCTCGTTCATTCGTCCATGAGCCACCACATTCTCCCTTTCGTCTCGCTTGATTGCCTCGCACTTGTCACTGATGCGCTTTCCTAGCTCGTTGGATTCGCTTGAGAGGCGAGCTAAATTGTTCAAGCTAGCGCATAGGGATGCGTAGCTGAACTCTTCATGTGGCGGGGCGCTTGAAGATGAACCACCCATATCAAATCTTCCACCTTGAAACGGTTGCATGGCAAAGGGCGGCATTTGGTACGGCGAGATCTCGTACTGGCCAAACGGCTGCGACCCTTGCATCGACTCTTGTGGGGGTTGTTGCATAGGAGCATCAGGTATGGCCGCTCCTTGGATTGCTAGGGGTAGCAACCACGTGTTTGGATCTAGACCCTTCAAATCATCAATTGAGTATCCAATGGCTTTGCGATGAAGTCGCAACTCCTTCAAGAGCTTCTCAATTTCTTCACTGTTTAGATGCGCACTCTCAATCACCGGATATGTCTCATCAGGCCCCAGGTATTGGTACTGGAGGTTGGAGGGCAAAGGCTTCAAATTCAACTTCGGTTGTACAGGGCTGGCTTCCTGGCGGGTCGCCAGGATTTCTGGCGGGTCGCCAGAAACTGTCCTGAGAACGTCCACTTCTTCTTCTGCCTCTGGTTCTTCCTCCAAACTCACCACATAAGCATCCCATTCCTCCTGGTTGTCGATGGGGTAGGTGTAGGCTTTTGTCACCTCCGAATTGAACTCTTCTTGAACTATTTCATCAAGCATATCCACCATGCAACAAGTGTCAACTTGGTTGGGCAGCTTCATTGCTTTTTCAACTTCAAATTCGACGGTTTCGTCTCCCACCTTCACGAGCATCTTTCCATTCCTACAATTGATAAGAATACCAGCAGTTGCTAGAAATGGTCTACCAAGAATAATGGGTACCTCGGGATCTTCTTCCATGTCCACAATCACGAAATCACATGGCACCACAATATCTCCAACTTGAATTGGCACATCTTCAACTATTCCCAAGGGCAAACGGGTTGATCGATCTGCAAGTTGCAATGTCATCCGAGTCGTCCTCAATTCTCCCACACCCAGCTGGTTGAAAATAGATTCGGGCATGAGACTCACGCTCGCTCCTAAGTCTAGCAAGGCTCGCTTGATGTTTGCCTCCCCAATCTTGCATGGAATCGTGAATCTCCCTGGATCTTTCAACTTCGGGGGAAGTCTCTTGGTTGACACGGATTTGCTCTCATGAGTCACAGCAATGCAAACGTCCTCCAGCTTCTTCTTGTTTGTTAGAATATCTTTTAGAAACTTAGCATAGGAGGGCATTTTGGTCAACATGTCGGTGAAAGGTATGGAGATTTGGATTTGCTTCATTATCTCCATGAACTTCCCATACTCCTTCTCTTCCTTTGCCTTGGCTAGCCTCTCGGGAAATGGAACTTCTGGCGCATAACGGGTCTGAATCGGAGCCTTGATCTTGTCTTTCTGAGGTTCAGGATCTTTTCTGGCGGGTCGCCAGGAATCCTGGCGGGTCGCCAGAAATTGTCCTGAGAGCTCTGCATTCTGCGCATCATCCTGGCGGGTCGCCAGAAATTGTCCTGACAGCCATGTTTTTCTGCATTTTCTTCTGGCGGGTCGCCTGAGCTTCTGGCGGGTCCGCCTGGACTTGTCCTGGGACCGATTCGTCTGGATTTTTGGGACCAACGTACTCCGTTCCACTCCTTAGTCGATGCGTGACACTCTTGACTTCTCCGTTGGGGTTCACTTCAGGTTGGCTTGGAAACATCCCGGTCTTCGTTAAAGCTCCTTGGTTTTGAGGATTTGCCAATTTGCTTTGTTGAATGAGGAATTGCAAGGACTCGCGAACTTGCTTCATCTCATCAAAGACCGTATGATTCCACTCCGTTTGATCTGCCATGAACTTGTCCACCAAATTCCTATGTTGCTGATAGTAATTAACTTGATTGTTATTACCTACAGCGTTGTTGTTAGGCTTGTTTTGAGTTGGTGGTTGAGCTTGTCCCGGATTTGCGCACCCGCTTGGATTGCCATAAGATAGCCCAGGATGGTTTCTCTTGTCTCGGTACACGTAATTCTGGGGAGCGTAGGGCGGAGGTGCCATGATTACATTAACATCGGCTACGGGCTCGTCTCTTGCTACCAAGTAACATGCCTTTGCTGTATGTCCTTCTTCCTCACAGAATTGGCACTTCTGGACTGCCTCCACGGGTTTAGTCTTTATTTCTTTCATCATTGTGGTCAAGGCATCCAGTTGAGCTTGCAAATGGGTCGATTTGTCCACTTCTATCATCCCTCCTTTGGAATTCTTCTCTCTTACCGACCAATTGGTTTGAGAGCTCGCCATGCTTTCGATTAGCGCCTTTGCATCCCTACACCCTAGGTCGAGAAGAGACCCACCTGCAGTTGAGTTAACACTTTGACGAGTTTGATGGTTCAAACCGTCATAGAAACTACAAATTAGTCTATCCTGGCCTATATCATGATGAGGACACATTCTCAACAAATCTTTAAAGCGTTCCCAAGCTTCAAACAAATTTTCATCACTTTCCTGTTTAAATCCAATTATCTCCCTCACGATCGATGTGGTTTTGATTCTAGGATAGAACCTTTCCAAGAAGGCCTTGGCCAAATCATCCCAACAAGTAAACGGGTTACTATTGAAACTATTCAACCAATCCTCCGCTTGGTCTCTAAGAGAAAAAGGGAAAAGAGTTAACCGGATTATATCGGGAGCGACTTCTTCGAGGTTGAGAGTGATGCAATTCCGTAGGAATCGCTGCAAGTGCTTGTTCGCGTCTTCCGTCGGATTCCCACTAAATTGGTTCTGTTGGATAAGGGCAATGAGAGATGGGTTGAAGAATAGATCGCGAGTCCTTCGAGCTTGGGGAGGGTTGACTCCAAGTCGGACATTGTTTGCGGTTGGGGCTCCGATCTCTTTCAAAGGTCGATTCTCCGCCGCAATCCTTGCCGCCTCCCTAGCATCATCAAGGGCTCGTTGAAGCACAGCTGGATCTACCATCAACGGCCCGTCTCCTTCTGGACCAACAGGTGGGTTCCCGTTCAGGTCTGCCATTGGTTTCGCGTCGTCTGCGTCTTTCGAACCTTCCTCAGGATCTTTTCTGGCGGGTCCGCCTGAATCCTGGCGGGTCGCCTGGATTGGTCCTGATGGTTGGTTCGTGAATCGAGTTGATGGATTTCGCCTTCCTCGTTGATAAACCAGTAAGGGAGTCGAAATAGGTGATGAAGTCGAAGTTGTGACCTCCTTGGCTTCTATTTGTTCTCCCGGAAAACGAACGGTTTGGGAAACAAACGAAGCGGAAGGTCGGGGGGTCTCGTCGCTCTTGGCTTGGCTCCTCGTAAAGTATTTGCACTCGCTTGCGGGTAGAGGTTGCTTAGACTTCTTCTTTCCGGCCAGCGTGTACTCCTACAAACAAAGAAACAAGAGAAAAAGACAAAAGATCAATAAAACTTAATTACCTAAACTTAAATCTAGTCACCGTCCCCGGCAACGGCGCCAAATTTGATCGGAGGTAAAACCTGGGTCAAATTAAACCTCAATCTAATCTAATGCAGTATAGCTTGAGGGTCGAATCCACAGGGATGGTTATTCTAAACTATAGACTTTAAGTAACTAAATTTAATTGATCTAGGGATAAACAAGTCAAAGAGTTGATTAATTAATTTAAAAGGATTGAATTTAAACTAAAAGAATTAATTCTAAATTCTAATTAATATCTAAATTACTCTAAATATTAAGGAAAAGATTTAAACTCGAATTAAGGACTTAAACTAGGGTCAATTGATCGGGTTCCACTTCCAGGCACTATCCTGGCGGGTCGACAGGATTCCTGGCGGGTCGACAGGATTCCTGGCGGGTCGACAGGATTCCTGGCGGGTCGCCAGAACAGTACGACAATTCAGTTTAATTAGTTTCTAAGTTCTCTAAATTCAGGTTTTTGGCTTAAACTCTGGTCCAAATACTAACTCTCGTTCTTGATTTGGTATTACTAAGTTTTAACCTCTAAACCTCCCTAAAAACCTAAGTTTCAACTCTCGTTTCTTGGCTTAAGTTTTAGGGTTTGCTTTAACTATTCGGTAGGATATCCTAGATCTCTCGATCTTAGGAGGGAATAAACCTCTCGGCTAAGTTCCGGTTTCACCTTTTGGGTATACTAACTATCCTATGGTATGGGAATACAAATTGATTTGAATTTAGGGAACTTGGTGCTTATCTATTAGGCAAGGCCTTAACCTAATGAGCGAACCTTCAAGACAATTCAATTCATATTCTCAATTCCAGCAAATAAACTCAAGTAAAGCAAAGCAACTTAGAAAGATTAGAAAACTAAATTAAACTTCATAAATCTACCGAGTCATGGTTCCCTACAATTGCCCCTAAACTAAACTACTCACTACAAGTCATACTAAACATAACGATAACAGGTTTCAACATACTAAACATAAAAAGACAGAAAATAGAGAAAGAATACAACAAAGAACTAAAAGAAACGCTCTCAGCTTGAATCCTGGCGGGTCGACAGGATTCCTGGCGGGTCGACAGGATTCCTGGCGGGTCGACAGGATTCCTGGCGGGTCGACAGGAGACAGGCTGGGTGCGATTTCTGCTAACTCCTCTTGAATCTTGCTCCAAAATCTGACTTCTAAACTGACTTCCCCTTTTCTGGAGCTCTTCCTATGTTTAAATAGCTCTCAAAGGCGGTTCCCATAGGTGGAGATCATGTCTGGCTCGTCCAAGAATAGAGAAAGTGCTCTGCCAGAAATATCTCTCCAAATTGGGTAGGTCGGTTTATGTCAGGCGGGGTCGACAGGAATCCAGACGGGTCGCCTGGATTCCTGGCGGGTCGTCTGAAATCCTGGCGGGTCGCCAGAACAGGGGACTTGTCTGGTTTGACCCTGTTCCTTTGCTCCAGTCGCTTGGACCCTGATTTGCTCCGCTTGAACTCTGCCTTGGGCCCAATTTTGCTCCAAATCATCACTGAACCTGAAATTAGACAAGGGCAAATAGCAGTACCATATTTCTAACCTAAATTGCATTAAATCTAACTAAAACACAAGCATTTAATTGAAATTAAGGCCTAAAAGGGTTGAATATTTCGATGTGAAACCCGCCTATCAGATATCAAGTCGAAACATTCACTCTAAAGCAATTTCGGACCAAAACATTAAGAATTTCGGACCGAAATTCTTATATTTCGGACCGAAATTAGCCTCTGTCTAGATGAAAATCGAAGACTGAGGTGCTTTAGAGCCAAACTAATTGAACACTAAACCCCTAGGACATCGCTTGCATTTATTTGAACATCTAAAAACACAAAAATCAACCCAAAAATATTTTATAATTATTTTATCAATTCTCAATTATTATTTAGTAGTTTCTTTTAAATTGAATCCTCGCAATTTTTATTTGTCTAGCTTTTAAGAAAAACTAAGTCCGGTACTCATTTTTACCGTCCCTTGGGTTCGACCCTTAGCTTTACCAGAACGATTAGTAAGGTAGAACAAGGCTATAAATTCATTTGACCTAGGTTTTAATTCCTTTATCAGATTCATAAGCTTTCCTTTGACAAATAAGGAATTCTGACTTATAATAAAGGTTATGGATTATTCTAGTTATTAAGAAATCTATTGAATAATCAGCAATTTGTCTAATATGAATTTGTCTTGGAAAAATGATAGGCATTTTTCGTTACAAATTGAACTATCAATACATAAAGGATAAATGTTATGTTTGTGTAGTACTGTAGTTGTAAAGTTTTGATGTAGCCCACAGGTCATCAGACTGTCAATGATACTCTATTAGTACTATTACGGTCTTACATGCATTGTATTGATTATATAAGCAAATCTGTTTTGCTATACATATGGTATAGTGACATTACACAAATTGTATTCACAAAAGATATGGCGGGAATTGCGTGTATCAAGATTATTCAAGTATAGATTTTAATAATTAGATGATGTATGATCCTGGTCAGGGTTGACATTAATGTCTTTTGGTTTAGTAACAGATTGTTGTAATGACGCAATACATGTCATAGCGAAAAGTTACATAAGGATACAATCTGTGTTGATAACTTGATATTAATGTTTAGAACATGTTCTTAATAAACAATCAAGTTTCGAAACTGACTATTTCATCTGGTTGCAGATGATATTAGGTTATGTCTAGTGATTAATATATATTAATTGAAATTGAGGAGTAGCCACAGCATCTTCAATTGTGTTAAGGTATATATATGTATAGTGCATCTATAAATCATGTTAGGTAGAAAAGACATAAATTGTGATAAATTATATTAATGAAGTTAATATCGTCCCACAGGACTATTGACTGAAATTAGTATAATTTATTAGGATATAATAGTTGATTATAAATCTTAATCTACCCACAGAAATTAAGATTAGGCAGATAGTTAACTAGTTATATCATAAAGGAATAAGGAATCAAAACATGGTATTGAGTCCACAAGTAATATTATGTAGGAACTTGATTCATAGAAGGTTTAATGTTTAATTACATTTTGAGTCAAAGCACGGTATTTAGTCCACAGGTAATATTGTGCAGGAAATTGATTCATAAGATTGTGCACTTAGCTTACATCTTGTAAATTAAGTATAAAGTTATGTCTCAATATAAAGTATAAGCATGTATCAGTCTACTTTCATAAGGAATAACAGATTTCCCCTTTAGAAATGATATATATGTTCTGAGTTGAGGAATATTAGTTTTAAGACCTGAAGGATATTGTTCTCCTTCATTTAAATTGTAAAGGCATTGATCTTGCTATCCGAAAGGATCAACCATGATAACCAAATTTGAGGATGAGCATTTGAACATGGAATATTATGAACAGTGAGAGCGATGTATCCGCTTAAATATACAATGTTCATAAGGGACAAGCTCTCTCTAATTCTTGTGGTTAGGTTGAACAAGCATAACAATGTGGAGGTCTTAATTAAGGTTAGATGAGTAGTTTGCCTATTTGGGTAAGGCGAGTGTAATCTCTCATCATACAGCTGATGTCCTTAAAAGCTTACTACCATTATAGGTGTGCGAAGACACATAATTAAAATGTGGGATGTACTTGCTCAACTTAAGAGTCTAAGTTAAGATTTCTAAGTCTTTTCTTGTGTATTTCATTATGAACGTTTGTCTAGTTTAATCTCCTAAAACACATATAAAGTAAAATGGTCAATCAATGAATTCACGACTATGTGTATCAAGGAGGAGAATAACTTGATAAGGTCTTAACTAAAATGTTCATATGATTGGAATGCTGAATAACAAGAAGGATAATGACTACTGGAGCGAGCAATCTAAGTCAAGCAAAAAGATAAAGGTTGCACTCTTGTTACTGCTGACATTAAGTGAAGTGTTTCTACTTTAAAGAAGAAACACTCGAATACAGATTGCATCAAGTATAAAGTCCATTTTCATCTCTACATTGATGTTACTCATAATATTTATATCTCTACATGTCTTTAAGGTTATCAAGACAAAAAATAGAGAAACAATACAGTGAGCAAATAGAGATTGTGAGATATTCGATAGAGATGATAACTTATATTGTAGATATACAGTAGATGGATAAGTTTATAGTCAATTTGTTAAGTTCCATGAGAAAATGGATATGACACCCAATTCACAATGCCTAGGGTCTCCGGATCGAAATGGCATATATAACGGGACATTGAAACGTGACATTGTTGGACATGGTAAGTAATAGGATGAGTAGTTTAATACTACTCAAAGTCTCTTTGGATAAATACACTTAAGCAACTATATAAAATCATAATCGAATTCCAATAAAGGTTTTTTCTCAAATTATCATTTGAGTTATTAAGTTTTAGAAATCGAATTTGAGTCAATTACACAAATGAAACTGTCATACGAAAGTAAGCGTGTTCAATCAACAAGAGAAGAAATTCAATCCTAATACCTCGACTGATATTCTATTGGGTATGCCAAGAAGTCCAAGGATTATGTACTATAATTATTCATCAAATCTAACTAGGATTGTGGAGTCTAGAAATGTTAAGTTCTAGAGAAAGATTAGATTAGTGCGAGTGATCGGTTTGACGATCATAAAGGTTCCTTCTAATGCATAATTGGATTGTATTATTCCAGGTTCTATGAATATTGATATTCCACGGTTGGCTAATGATACACATGGATAAATCAAATTGAATATTTGAATTCAATGTTAAGATGATCTAATAATGTGGGAATGTCATATATTCCTAGTGATTATGTAGTTATCTACAAGTCTCTTATTAAGGTATAAGTGTTGAGCATAGTTCAGTTACAATTTATAATTAATGATATTGCAGTAAGTTCATGTTATGGTATAATGCAAAAGAAATAAACTCAGTTTTGTTGCGAGTTACATTAAAGATGTAATACTGCAAAATTAATGGTAATCAAGAGGAATTGGTTGTATGGAACAACCATAAGGTTTCTTTTAGAGAGGTAGTGAGCAATTAATGTGCAAGCTAAACAAATCCATATAAGGATTAAAATAAGTATTCCACTATTGGTATTTAAAATTCTATAAGGTCATTTCTTCATACGGTTTTGAAGAAAAATATCATGAACTGATGTTTATATGCCAGGAGATTAGTGGGAGTCAGGTTTATTCTTATTTTATATGTGGATGGTATTCTACTTGCAATTAAGGATAAAGGATGGTTAGGTAAAATAATTTCTTTCTAAATATTGTTATGAAGGATATGGATAAAGGTTCTTATGTTATAAATATAAAGATCCATAGAGATGGAAATTAAGATATTCTTAATTTATCTCATCAAGTATATTTTATATGGTATTAGAAAGATTTGGAATAGAAAATCTTTCACTTGGTTAAGAAGCTATTTAAAATGTGATATATTCAATTTGAATCGGTATCCTCAGAATAACTCAGAATAGGAACATATGGTAAATATTCCATACGCTTCAGATTGAAGCATAATATTTTGTTCAAGTTTGTGCACGTGACTTGACATATTTTTGTTATCAATGGAATGTTAGATCATTATTAAGGTAATTGGAGAATAGACCACAAGAAAATACTAAGAAAGTAATGATTAATCTTTAAGTTATTAAAGATAATATGCTTATGTATCAATGAACTGACAAGTTAGAGGTATTTTGGCACATGGATTGGCTATGTCGATTCAAAATCGAATTCAGGATTTGTTATAGCTAATGATCTATGTCATAAAGGAGTGTCATAGACACTTATTATTACCTTAACTGTAAAGGAAAATTCATTGTGTATTTGAGACTGCATCCTCATGTCTCTTATTTATATACATGTTTTTGGTCATCCTTAGCACCAAAATAGCACTCAAACCAATATAAATGTCTCATTATCAACTGTGTTTTCCAGGATTTGGTACCGTCGCTGCTTCTATCTTTATTTTGTAGAATCCTCGCAGAAGTCGAAGACAAAACGCCTCAAACATGGAGAATGGAGCCTAACCCTCAGCCAGGCGACTCATTCCTAGCTCACACACATGTGCCTAGGTCCAGACTACATCATCATGGGTCGTGACGGATCGCGGGCCCTGGTTTCAGCCCATTTCACCTCGCCAGCCTCTAATTTCAGTCCGAAATGCGCATGGTTTCGGTCCGAAATCCAAGTATGGAAGGTGGATTTCGGAAAGTTTCTAGTATGGAAAGAGCATCCCTTGCCCTAGCCGCTTCCTGACCTTCCTTGGGCACTACTTAGGCACGTATTTTCGACCAGAGAGGCATCTTTTTTCCACGTTTTTTATTTTCTCCACCATTTTTCATTGATTTCGAGGCGTTTTTGGCTCTTTCCACGAGGATTTCTTGAGGAGTAGCAGCGTTTGTGTGCGACGACAGCGTCCTTGCATCTCTCCATCAACTCCTTGGCCTTAGGGCAGCGAGTATTTGCATAGGATACCTTATTTTACTCTTTTATGCTTATATTTTGTTGTTTTACGGCTTGTATCTTATTTATCTACATGATACTTATTATTTTTGTTATGAGCATGTTAGGCTAGACTTTTATGATGTCTTAGGGGTAGTTAGTAGATCAGTTTGGTATTTTATGATGACTTGACTATCTATGCTTTGATTATGTGATATGTTTTGTTGAGATTGATGTCTTGCTTAGTTAATTAGATTACTTGTTTAATTTGTTCACCTATTGATGTCTGCAACGCCATTAGGACATTAAACTAGAACAATTAATTGGATAATTAGGTATTTGAGATAAGCCAATCGCTCAAAAGAGGAGACTAGTTACGACCGATAGGTGTAGCCTTTATTGATCCGACATGACTTTAAATATCTCTAGAACTCGAACCTAACATACTTAAACATCTAAATCAAAACAAAAGTATAGGTTTAGATTGTTTACGTGGCAAAAACCAATTTCCAAACCAAGTTAGAACCGAAATCACGAAAGCTGAGGTTAGGACTTAGGTTTGGTTGTTTAATAGCCTTCACATGTCATGGTGTAGAGATACCAAGTCGAAATAAAAGGTCTAAACAATTTCGGAGCAAAACAATATGATTTCGGTCCGAAATCAATATTATTTTGGTCCGAAATCAATATTTTTAGAGCCAAACTGATTGAACGTTAAACCCTAGGACATCTCTTGCATCTGTTAAGTTCCTAAAAACACAAAAATCAACTCAAAAATATTTTATTATTTATTTCCTCGACTTCAATTAATTTTAATATCGTCTTTTTATCACAGAAATTTATTTGTCTAGCTTTAAAGAAAAATTAAGTCTGGTACTCATTTTTACCGTTCTTTAGGTTCGACCCTTAGCTTTACCAGAACGATTAGTAAGGTAGAACGGAGGTTATAAATTCATTTGACCTAGGTTTCAAAAGCCTTATCACTTCCTATGATGGTTGAAGAGTTTTATTTCAAGGCCTAGAATCATGGATTCAATATCTAGGCCATTAAGGATTCTGTGTGGTAATTCTACTGTAGCCTTTCTAGCCAATAATCACAAGTGAAAGTCGACGTTAAGTATATGGCTAAGAGAGAACGCATCAAGGAGAATTAAGTGGCCATTAAAGTATACTCACACAGAATAAATGCAGGTTGATCTTTGAATATTGTATACAATTAAGGTAATTCAAAGATCAAATAGCCAATATAGGAGTTGATCCTATAATGAAGTAAAATAATCGTACGATTGGTAGTATGAAACTCTTCATAAAGAATAGATGTTTTTCTCATGTTGATTGTGCGCACATACATGAAATATGTTGATCGTAAAGGTTGAGAATTACATCATAAAGATAGACCTGGAATAAACGTTGGGTTTATTCATAAAGTTAATATTATCACATAAAGGTTGGATAAAGGATTATTAAGTGCATTGTAATGCATGGAAGGTAATACTCATAGAAAGATGACTTACCACCATGATTCGTGTATTTTATTTTCCTTTCTCTCAACATTCAAGTTTAGGGTACAATAATTAGTGCAGAGATCAAGTGGGAGAATGTAAACATTTAATTAATTAAATGGAGTGATCTCAACCATTAAATTGGCACCTTTTGATTGCACTCTTTTTGTTTTGCACCCTTTAGTGACAATACACCAATATATATGGCATCCTTTTCTGTGATCGACAAGAGTACCCTCTCTATTCCACATAAAGTTTCTGTGAGAAGAAAAAAAGAAAAGAAAGGGAGACATGGTCTAGACCGATTTCCTGGAGGTTACCATCAAGGCAAGGGAAGAACATCGGTTTAGTAGTGCCATTTCTGTTTCAAGAAGGCGGCAATGACTCCAATCAACAATCAGGCATCAGCAATGGCTGTAGGTAACTTTAAGATTTTGGGAATTTTTGCGTTATCCTAATTAAGGTTTTACTAACACATTTAAATTTTAAAATTTTTAAATATTATAAAAATTTGTGCGGTTGGAGAACTCTACAACTGTAGATGATTTCACTTCGAAACAAGTTAAGGTAGGTTAGAAAAAAAACTCAGCAAAAAAAGACATAAAAAAAATAATATATAAAAATAAATACTAATGTCCTTTCCCTACCTCTTTCTACCCCTATCGCCTTGATTTTCCTTCTTTTCTTCACGTGATTTACCTTTCTCTTCCTTTCTTTTTTTCTTTCCTCTCTGTCTTCATCCCTCTCATCCCAACTTTTATCTTACCATTGTAATCTGTATCCATCTCTCACCCTTGCTACTCTCTCCTGTCATCTACCTCTCTTCCCTTCACCTCTGCCTTTATCTAGTCTTTACCTCATTGTGAACATATGGAACAAAAAATGAATAGATATAATAAATAAAAGCAAGAAATAAAGTGAACACAACAAAAAAAGTCAATAGATACAATAAACAAAGTGAACACACATAGATATAAGCTGAACAATAGATAATGTGAATATATACAACAATATTGGCTGAATAAAGAAACTAAGTGAACATATACAACAGACAAAATGAATATATATATTAATAAAGTGAACATATATCCAATTTTGCTAAATACCAATAAATGACGATATTCAACATACAAAGTGAACTCAATTAACAACATAGTTAACAGATACAATAAACAAAGTTAACAAATATAAAAGTAGCTAAATAAAACATAAAATGAACAAATTGAATAACACAAAGTGAACACATAAGAATAACAAAATGAGCGGATACAACAAAAAAGTTAACAAATAATTAAATAAAGTGAAAAAATAAATTGAATGAATAAATGAAATAATTTGAAATTATAAATATAACAAAACAAAAAAAATACAAAAATATATTGCATAAATACCTTCAGAAAGATGGATCAAATGAAACGCTTAGGAGAGATAGAGAAAATAAAGCGACATGGAGGGAAGGTGTGTGAGAGACAACAATTTTAGTCCATGTCTATATGATGTTTTGATCATGTAAAGTGCGGTCGATAACGATTCTTATCCCGCTATGGTAACAGTTGCCTATGGAATAGCCTTGTATATGTTATTCATCATGAAAATAAAGAAATTAACGGTGAAAATGAATTGTAATGGTGACCCAACTCATGGTTGTATTACAGGGTAAAGTATGTTGTATCGACTGCTAGTTATAACTTGTATGCCTGAACGCTGGTTGGGTTACTTCCCATGGCATGCGTCAAGTACTTAACAACATGGGCAGTAAGTACTAAAGGTGTCTTGTAGGTGAACCAATAACCCAATCCAATGGGTCGAATTAAGGGAGGTGTACAGTTAGACAGTCTAAGTTGCCAACTGCAGCCAATGAAATTGGGACATGTTGTTGCTGTGGGACCAAGGGTTGTGTTTGGATGAGTCTAGAAATAAGGAAATAGCTTCTTTCTAGGAATAAATTTATTATAAACAATCCAAACTCTTCACAAAGTTACACACTTCCCAATACTTCTTCCCTTATTTCTCTTATTCCCACACCATCCAAACGGAGCCAAGGAGAATTAGGGGATGGTTGACACATGTCTAGCACTTTTTAAGCTTGTTTCTTCCCAACCATAAGGTCTACCTCTTGCTGAAATTCGTGGATGTCATGTTCCTCATCAAAATTGACTACCAAAGTGCTATTTGAGAGCTCTAGTGCGTGAAATTGCTAACTGGGGATATAGTTGCATAGTTAGGGCAGCCGAGAACAAGGTATAGACGTATAGTGCATGGTTTATTCTCTAATTCTCCCAAACCAGGCCATGGAAAGCCATGGCAGGGGGTTCTTTAAGTATGGTTCATAGTTGTCATACTCGAAAGGTGCAAACCGTGGTCTTGTGATCCTACCCTAACAGGTCACATGTGATGGGGGGTTTACATGAACACATTTCAACTCGGTTTAGGCTCTTAATGACCTTTGGATGCATGTGTTTCTACTTCAATTTGCTAATTTTAGGTTAGAAAAAAGGTGCAGCCGTAGTTCGACTTTTGTTTTACAAGATCGTCACCTAAGCGGCACAAAAAATCGAATAACAGTGGAGTTCTAGAAGCATTAGGATGGACTAGCCCATGTGCAGGACAGACGACCCAACCAGTGAAGGATACAACCGACAAAACAACCAGACTTAAATGGAACGGGTTGACTCAGACTCGCAAATAGAACGTTCTAAGTTCTCTAGACTTTCCAAAAATAGCGAGGCAATTTTAGTCTGTTTTTGCTATGCATTTTCTTCCACTATGAGACATCTCCAAACACGATCTCCACTCCAAATAAGTTGATTTTGATGCCTATTTAAGCTCTGCTCTATCCAAGGCAACCCCATGTTTGAGATTCTAGGTTTAGCCACTTCAAAAACTTACCAAGGAGTTACTTTCTGCTGAGACAACTCAAGCACTTAAATGCTCCGTCCTAGAGCTAGGATGAGCCTCCCCAGACAGAGTAGAGCCAATGATAAAGAAGAAATCAAGCCAAAGCTGTTGTAACTTTTTTTTTTCTTTATATGCTACTTTATTGATGAAACCTTTACACCTATTTACCTACCCCGTCACTTAGATATTGCCACTACCTTGCCACTCAAGTCCCCCGCTTCTTGTCCTACGAAGTCTAGTTCGCATGTACAAAATTCGTAGGTTACAACCACGCATAACCAATCCATAACTCATATCATTTCGTGGTTAAGGCACCATACTTAACACCACTTTGGGGCTAGTTTGCGGTGGACGCACTGTTTCTACCACCACACCATGGTCTGGTTCCATGTTTCTTGCTGCAACCACACTGCTGTTTAGGTCATGCTATTGTTCTACCATGCTCATCAGGGGTGGAGACAAGGGGCAAAGAGTTACTTACGCTAAAATTTTAAGATTGTAAGAGGATAAATTGAATAAATCATATATAATTACATTTGGCTCCGCCACTGATGCTCCAATACTATTTGGATGATGCATTGAGTATATAAATGAAGGGGAACAAATATTATTATGAATTCATTCCCTCCATTGGAGGAATAGAAAATAAGTTTATACCTATCTTTTTATTTTGTGTTTGGTTGGATCCAAAATTAAATATAAGTCCTCTTATATCTTATACCCACTTATTTCATGCTAACCCAACGATAATAAACGCCCTAAAAATTATTTATAGAGATAAAATTTTAAATCTAAAAAGTCTTCAACAATATAACATGGAATGCCCTTTAGTTACAATTTTGTCATAAAATGCACATCAGAGGTTGTAGGATGCAAGATGGAATAGAATTTACGTCAAAGTTACTCTAAAATAATTTTAACAGGTCGATCTCTGTGAAATTTAAATCGGACAACTTAAAAATGAAATGAGCACAGTCCATGCAACAAATATTTCAACATATCATCAAAGATGATTTGTTTGTTTTAATTTAAACATAACATTCTAGTAACAAGGGAACTAATATGTCGCAATCACATATTAATATTATTCATTTGTTCAGTAAAGTTAATTTATGATATTAACTTCGTCATTAAGATGTTCCGTGAGAATGATTCTAAAATTTATTGAATCGGATCAAGTGAATTTATTTTTAAACTGTTCAAACATATATATTCACAAAAATATCAATTTTATAAATACTAGTTCTATTCTCGCGCGTTGCGCGATGCATTTCTATCCGAAATTGCGACAAAACGATTTTCTAATGAGAGTGGATTTGTTATTTTATTCATCTTTAACACTACTCTATAGCATTTTTCATTGGACTGATTTCTAAAAATGTGATAAAACGCTTTACTAATGAATGTAAATACCTTATGGACAATTTTGCAAAAAGAGGTAATATTTAAGAGTAGTGATGTTGAAAAATTGTATTATGTTGTTGAATTTTGATAAAAAAGAACTTGCACTCCACAAACAGTTCTAGAAAATAAAATTAATGAGTTTAATTAGATTTGGAATGTAAATATTTTGCTGAGTTTTTTGCACTCAACAGCAATTTTTATATATATATTTTTTGAAAATACCCTACCACTTCTCTTTTATTAAAAGAAAAGCAGAATACAACCGTTCATCACAAAATGTTCATCACCAAGACTCAAATTTAACCAAATCTAAATCAACAAAACCCAAAAAAATCTAAATCCCTTAACACTGTAATGTACACCTTGTGCAAGACTGTTCTGCACAGTTCAACCTCAAACTCATATTATCACAACACTACATAACAGTAAAGAAAAATAAGCAACATCCACTCCATGCAAAAAGAACATATGAAATGAAAGTAAGGCTAAACATGACAATTGCAATCAGGTTCTTGCATAGAACTGGCATCAAATGGCAACTTTCACCTTATTCTCCTCCAGTATCAGCCCTTCATCCATCTCAGCCATCCAATCGGCCACCTCATCTTGCAGGTTTTCTATCCAACCAGGCAGCTGAAAGACATGTGCCATCCCCCCTTCGACAGCCATCCAATGCTTCATGTAGTCATGCGTTGATGGTGTCCAAGCTTCTGCCCAATAATACACAATCGATTTAATTTTCTGACGATAAGTACCAATAATAATGAGGTCAGTTTGTTGGAAACAACACTTATTTCTCTCAATCCAACATACCCAACAAACAGCAACAATCAGAATTTTAATAAAATCTCTTTAATTGTACCCCCTGAAAATTAATGAGCATCGAATAAACGTCTACCAATTTTTTTGGTGTAGTAGCACTATTAAACTGTATCAATAACCATTCCCAAACCTTTTGTACATGGTTGCAACAATTTTTATATTGATCGCAAAAGAAAAAAAATCACACAATTTGCTAGGGTAAAGCAATTACATAATCATAGAAAATCAAATACAGAGAGTAATTAACATTCTCTGGTATACCCCTGGACAATTCCCTCTTTGTTCAATGTCTCAAGGATTGTTTTTTCAGTCAACCTGCACAACAAGAATGAAGTTATATTAGGTAGGCGTTATTGCATGTAGAGACATCTTTTCTCTACGTCTGTTAAATCAGCAGTCATGTCATTATCTCCATTCTTCTCTGTGAATCTGATTGAAAACTGAATTGTATGACTAATTCTAAAGTTTCTAAATTCAACGTAAAATATATTTGTCATACAAACCCAAATACCTTACCGTGAATTTAAACAGAAGTATATTATGTTAACATATGGGATATATTTAACATAGATAATCAAGTCCACGATTCCAGTTACTATAGAAATGATAGGTCAAAAAAATATATGAATTACAATATATGAAAAACGAAACAAAGAAAATACTTTGAACCATCTTTAGATTTGAATCACCTCAAATTGCTTTAAATATTGATTGGGTTTTGCCAGTAAAAAATAAATTTAATTTCTTTGCAGTCTACTAATTTCACTTACTTGTGCATGTTAACCCGACCAACAGCTGGACGCATGGAAGATATGACATTATTATGAGCCCAAAGCACAACCTGAAAGCAATCCTAAAATTAGGCATGTTTTCCACTAAAATTAAACATTCATCATAAATAATTGTAAACCTCCAGAACCTTACATTGTAGAGAATAGTCTCATCTTTCATGATTTTTTTATTAATCTAAAAGAAGAGCATCAAGAATTATTTGGTGTTGAAAATTATAGATGGTTATACTGTTATAGTATAAATGCAACATAGAAAATTGCCTAGTACTCACAGGAAAAGAACAGGTGATGTCTGAACCATAAAAACTATATTCAGCTCCCATATCCATCAGTACCATATCTCCATCTTCCAAAATCTAGAAACAATGTCTAGAAGAATATAACTGAATGAGAAAAAAGGATAAATGTACGCCAAGTGGTATAAAATATATGAACTGGGAATGAAGCAATACTTTATCATTTGGAGCTGCTGCATGACTACAATGGAACCCAACGTCTCAGCTGACCTGAGTGAAAAAAACATAAATTGTCAGACTAATGTGTTCAATGAAACCCAACGTCCCAGATTGATTTCTTTCCTTCCAAAATTAAGCACTTCCTAAAGTTGGGTACAAATTTTTGTTAAGATGATTCAACTAAAAGTAAATTTAATAAAGAACGTGTATTTATGCAGCAATGCATCTCTGGCAAGTTCTGCAGAACACCCTATATAATCATGTGTATTTAAAAAGGTGCTAAAAATCACAAAAATTAAATGATGTAAAATATTCGTCAATTTTGTAGTTCAAAGATGCATCACGTTTATGCATTCTATCAAACAGATTGTGAACATAAATTGCAACACTTCTATAATTGTATGAAGTATGCTCCATCCTTTCTACACGTGCTTTCCTTTGTTGCATAGAGTCAAAACCAAGAATAATGATTTTTGATTGGAAAATTTGTTAAAATATGAAGTAAATTCAAAGGATATAAATACAATAAGCTAAATTGGATCATTAGTACAAAGCCGTTGAAGGTGCGTACCAAGAAATGTGAACCTTGAGGAGACATGGACTGATTTTCTGTGTCGCTGCCTCCACTGAAATTTGTAGTAATTGAGCAATAAAAATAAGCAATTTAACAAATTTAATATAAAAATAGAAGGGATACAAATCTCATACGTCCTAACCTGGTAATAAAAATATCAGATATTCATACTTGGTTTAGCTAATGGACTTCTTCAGCTTCTGACCGACATTTCCAATCATTTACATGATGCCATGAAACCTTCCTTGCTGCAGATGGAGCAAAAAAAAGAAACATATCGAAATTATTTCTCTGATCTTTAACAAACTTCCTTGGAGCTTGAAACTCGACACACCAAAAAAAAAGCACAAAAAAAAAGAAAGCTATCCAAATTGAAGACTTCAAGCTGGAAACTAATTAATAAACTAATTTGTTGATTCCTCAGTTAGAATATGATTCCTATATCTTTGATCATCAATTCCAGTAATTACCATAGCTCTTGAAGATACCGCTATACAAAACCCACCCTTTGATTTTTCCAGCTAGAACTCCTGTTAATAAAGGCTAATTGGATTAAAAATTCAGAACATTTGCATGATAATTAATGAAAAAAAAACACTTTAACAATAAGTACTATTAAATTTTTTTAAAAAAAGAAAAGCCCTTGTATGGGACATTTTAATGGAAATTCCCACGACAAAAAATGAAATATGTTTCAGTTGAAGAAAATTTTGCCTCCTAATCCAAACACCGGTTATCACAAAATGAAATATAATTTATAATTTCATATCTAAATTTACTTTTATTTTCTTAAAATTTCAAATCTGAATTTACTTTTATTTTCTTTTAAAGTAAACAATGAAACCTCAAAAGGCTACAATCTTCCCTCAAAAATTTCTAACAAAAATTTTAGTAACCCAATATATTCTAGTTCTTTGGATAGAAGGTTATAATTCCCAAATAAATTCCTTAAACTAACTTAAAAAAGAAATCCAAGTGGAAGATGATGTTTAGGCCCAGAGGAAGAAAAAGAATCGGAAAAAAACAAATAAAATCGAAGAGCATGAACCAGAGGAATAAATAAAATTTAAAAAAAATCACAAAATACACAACAATAAAACCTAAAGTTGTAAATAGGAAGAGAAAAGGGAAAAAAAAGACGCCTAAAACTAACCTAGATAAGGAAAAGAAAGTAGAGATAAAAAATGCAAAAGAATTGAGAAAGTCACAATTGTTCGATGCTTGAGGTGGCCGACATCAGATTCAGCGCAAACGGCAGCAAAACCTCGAAGCTTATTCGCTACCCAAATCGGAGGTTGTCTCGAAGTGGAACGCACTAACTACTTTGTCTTTAAAATTGCTCCTGTCAGTTCAGATCGAAGATGGTCACGATTTCAGAAAATAGAGAAACCCTAGAAGCAAGAGAGAGGAGGAGAAGAATATCAATATTTTCGAGAGAGAGAGAGAGAGAGGAGTAGAAAAGAAAGAAGCGGAGAGACGCGATGTGAGAGATGTGAGAGAGGCGATCGAACGTGTGCAACCACGTTTTGTCGAGCACAGGCAGCCACCCAGCGATCGACAACACAGAAAGAGAAAAGCGAGAGAGAAGGTGACCTAAATCGGAGGAATGGCGTTCGTACTGTCGAGCCACATCCGAACAGAGCAAAGGAGACTAGGAGTGGGAAAAAGCAAGAAGCGCTCCCAGGCACGATCGAACGGCCAAGACGAAGAAGAGCTGACGGACGGCCAGGATTGCAGAACTGTTCTAACCACAGTAACTGAGGGACTGCACGTGCATCTCACGACACACCAAATGAATATACTTCTAATTTAAGTTCATCAAGTACAAAATCAAGCAATTAAAGAAATTATAAAAATGAGAAAATTTAATTTTTTTAATAAATTATATACCAGTGTTGAAAGCTTTTGTCTACCTACATATCACGGCTAAATGGTTTTAATTGACGAGGATTAATACCTCACAAATCAATCATTCGACCGACAATTCAACAGTTTGATAGTTGGATACATTACTGTTCGAAAACGAAAACCAAACCGATTCTCTGCGACATCATTGATTCCCATTATGACACCACTCTGTCTTTATTGAATGCCGCCTCCATGAAAAACACTTACCAGTTACCTCGGTATCTAATCGAGTAAGCACCACAAAAGGCCAGAGGATACCTATTGCCAGCGTCAGAAAAGATCACAACAACGAACAGATAAGCCAATAAATCAATAATTGATTTTCCTAGCGAAGTTGAACCGTTGGGCATGAAAGTCTTTATTTTATTAAAATTATATTTTCCAGCAAGTAGGTGTGCGTAGACTAGTTATAGATCTTTCCTCCACAGCTCCACTCTTTGAGCCTTGACATTTCCATTACCTTCAGGCTTTAGTTCTTAGACCAGAGAGCAGTAGATTCTGTGAGCGCCATGGAGAGAGGAGATCACAAGCCTCTACTAGATGAGGTTTCAGTTCTACAATTTTCTTAATTTTCTCTTTTGTTTGATTTAAGTGACAGTGAATTTCTTTTGTGTGAACCAATTCAGACGTAATTGTTTCCAATTTGTCAAAGGTATTGGATTTTTGTAGCTGCTTGAACTTAATTGAGAGCTGAAGCCCATGCTAGCTGAGGTTTCAAACTGTCAAATTATGCAACCAACTCATTCTTATTTTTCGTTTTTATTCAGTTTTACTGCATACCATTTCCTCTCCTTTTTTTTTTTGCCACAAAGAATTGAACGAAAAGTACTCCTCCTTTCTCTCTAAATTCAATAAATCTACCTTGAATAGTTGGGTTGTTGCATTCTTTGTATCATTATTAAGTTACAGTTATCATAATTACCTAGTTCATGGTTGTTGGAAATTTAGAGTTCATTCAGTGAAATTTGTATGCCCTTCTAAAGATTGAAATTGTAATTCAAAGATTGTGGGAGGTACAATTTTATTGAAATTTGGCTTTTGAATCACCCAGATATATTAATGTTACTGCTATTTTTATTTTTATATGATTGATTGTTTATTTATTTTTATATATTTTTTTTACCCCTTCAGAGTTCTTCCTGGAGTTACCAAGATAATAATGCCTTGGTGGAGGAAGGTGATACACTGCATTACCGCTCAAGGAAAAAGCCCTTTAGCTGGAAGGCTCCAGCAATCGTCTTAGGTATGTGTCATAACTAATTATTCTAATGAATACATAACAAAAGAGTTTACATTTTGCTTCAATTTAAATCTATTTTCACACTATAAAATGAGAATAATTAGAAGCCCTTTTCACACTGAAAAGAGAACATTTCTAAAGAAATTACTAAAAGCCCTTGAACTTGAGAGCACCTGCAATAATTTTTCTATGTAAGACTGAGTTCGTGCAAATGGCAAGGCATGATTGGTAACAATATAAGCCAGTTCTCGATTTTTCTCCAGTCCTTCAATTTAATTTTTGGTATTTGGATGTTAGTTATCTTCCTAACTGTTTAATCAAACTAGGCACCTTGCCTGCCAGTTGTCATCCCCACTTCATCTGTATTTGAGCTCAAAAGTCAAAACACAACATCAGTCCTAAAAAAAATAGAAAACCTTTTCATAAACTTCATTTTGTGACTTTATGTAGGATTTGAATTCTTGGAGAGTATAGCATATGCTGGCATATCTCTAAACTTGGTAGTATATCTTGCTGATGTTCTTCATGGAACTACTGCCTCAAATGCTGCAAATGTGGATACTTGGAATGGTACCACTTTTCTCGCTCCGGTTCTAGGCGCCTTCTTGGCTGACACGTACTTGGGGAAATACAAGACCATAGCCATTTCTGTTATTCTCTATCTCCTTGTATGTCAGATTACTGCTAAAAAAAATAAAAGAGAAGATTACAATTTATTTATCTTCTTTATTTTTTCATATAATTCAACCTGTACGCATCCTTGTCTAGCCACAGTCTTACCCTCCCATGTAACTGTGCCACTGATACCTACCAAGTCACTAGTTGAGTTGATTCTTATGATCACTGGTAAGTGGTAACTTAAAGAGTTTAGAAACACAATTTGTACTGGTATGAAAAAGTAAAAAGCTATCATTGTGCATGCGCTCATAATTAACTATATGATTAGTCAGTACTATAACAATCCTCAGTTCCTCACATATTTATCATATATCCTGTAACCTCCTTTATTTTATATCACTGAGCAGGGAATGCTAACAATAACTCTATCAGCAATGATCCCCTCTCTCCAGCCTGCCTCGTGCAAGGGCATATCATGTCCTGCTGCAACCGAATTCCAATATGCTGTATTCTTTATTGCATTGTATCTCATTGCCATTGGAACAGGAGGTGTCAAGTCTGCCTTGATGCCTTTGGGGGCAGATCAATACGATGAAACAAACCCAGATGAGGCCCAAAAGAAGCAATCATTCTTTAGTCTATTTTTTGTGGCAGTAAATCTTGGGGTTTTCATTGCGGGTACAGTTGTGGTGTGGATACAGCAAAACATTGCATGGGGACTGGGATTTGGTATCTCTTTGGCTTGCTTGGTGGTTGCCACAGTTGGGTTTTTTGTGGGCACACCTACTTATCGGGTCCAGATGCCAACCGGTAGCCCGTTGAAAAGTGTTGTGCGGGTATTGATTGTGGCTTTCAAGAAGAGGAATTTAGAGTTGCCAAAGGATAGTGCTCTCTTGTATGAAGGAGAGATGGGCTCAGGAACGGTGTGGCAACATAAGCTAGACCATACAGATGGGTTCAGGTACTTTCCAAACTTATTTAACAATTTTTTTTCAGTTTACTAGATAAAATACAGGAATTAAGCCTCATAACTTTAAATATCCACAAGGGATTCCTGTAAAGTTTTGAAGTTACAGCCACTATTTAAGAGAGTTGCCCTCGGCCACTAGACCATAGGCCTGTTCTCTATTTAACAGTAAAAGTAGTTTTATTTTAGAAAATAACTGCATTGTTTGGTATTAACCGCCTTTGAGCTTATCTAAGATACGTCGAATTGAATTCTATATTACCATGCCAGTCAGGTCATGGGAGTTTAGTATATAATGTGCAGTGCGAATCTACATGGTAAAAAGAAAAGGTTAAAATATGATAAAAGTTCAGAAAGAAGTTCAAAACTAAAATCCACTGTTCTCTAATGCCAAACAATGGTGTACATGCTAGTGTTCTCTAGTTAATACAGCTATAGACAGGTAGTACCAAATGCAGATAAACAAAACTGGTGTTATGCAGGTGCTTAGACAAGGCAGCTGTAGTGGCCAGCCCATACTCGACAGACCTCAGCCCTGCAACACCCTGGCTTTCTTGCACTGTTACACAGGTTGAAGAGGTCAAGATCCTCGTCCGCATGGTCCCGATTTGGCTCACATGCATCTTCTACTCAGCCTCCATGTGCCAAACCGCGACCACCTTCCTCCAACAAGGTGTCCTAATGAATACCACAATCGGATCTCTCTCCATCCCAGCTGCCTCTCTCAGCTCCATCGAAGTCATTTTCATGATGATCTTTGTTGTAATCCAGGATCAGATCATCATCCCCATCTGTCGAAAACGTTTCCAAAATCCATCTGGGCTTACGCAGCTCCAACGCATGGGCATTGGCCGCTTCCTCGTCATCTTTTCCATGGCTGCCGCTGCTGGCATAGAGACCTGGCGCTTGTCTGCTTTCAAAGACAAGAAAAGCTTGAGCATTCTCTGGCAGGTGCCACAGTTTTTAATTCTTGCTTGGTCTGACGTGTTTTGTGGAATTGCACAACTGGAGTTCTTCTATGAGGAGGCTCCTGAGAGCATGAGGAGTCTATGTTCGGCATTTTCGTTTTTGGCGATTTCTCTTGGGTATTATTTGAATTCTTTCGTAGTCACTTTTGTTGCAGGGATTACTAAATCGGTTGATGGCATGGGATGGCTTCCTGCTGACTTGAACATGGGGCATCTGGATTACTATTTCTGGGTCTGGGCTGGGATCAGTGCGATCAATTTCGTTGTGTATGTTGCTCTTTCCTGGAACTATACTCACAAGAAGGTCGTGTTGAAGTGATTGGGAATATTTGTTAGCTGGGATTTAGTTCCTGCGTAATTAAGCAATATTTGATTGAATTTGGCTCATTGTTTTACCTGGTATGTGAAATATCGCTGTTCTTTTGTTTTAGCCCAATGGTGCTGTAATTAATCAAAGTTTATATGGTCGAGATAATTGAAGAATCTCCGTACGTCAAATATCTTCAGTTATTGTTAACCGAAGATTGGCTCGAAGGACGTAACAGTAATTTGTAATTTGATTCTTGATAAAAGCAAATCTGCGTTGAAAGGAGAATCAGTGAAGGAAAAAAAAAGAAGAAAAATTACAAATCCAGAAGATAAACATATTAGCACCACAATCACATAAGTTGCCCTCTTGCCATCTTACTTCAAAATTTGTTGCATATATCTAATCAGCTTTTCTTATATGATTATATAAGTGGTTCTACATTTTTTTTTAAGTATTATTTTATTCTAATCGAGCATATAACGTGGTCTTTGTCAAGTATTTTGAAAAATAAATGTGGTCTTTAAAAAAAGCCCTGATTGTGAAATTAAGCCTGAAAAACCAACTTAAACCCCGATCTGCTACTACAAATTTACATTCGTACGTTAAGAATGTCATTTAAAATGAATTTAGAATACGTTCGAAATATAATATTCTCAGTAAGAATTTTTTTAGAACTTATAAGAAATTTTTACATTTTTTTTTTGAAAATTTTTACTATTTTTTGGATATTTTAAAAAATTCATGAAATAAAAATTATGATCGTCCACTAATAACGACTTTCTAAAATACTAAAAAATAGTAAAAATAAAAAAAATTATAAATTTTCAATATGATTTCATTATGAAAAAATATATTGAACGGTTAAAATCGGTCATTTGAAATAAAAAAAACGTGAGAATAATCATATTGAATTGACTCATCCGTAGTTGGACTGGACTTGGCATTTCTCGTTCAATTGAAGCGTTGAGCTGCTCGAGCGTGAAAGTCTTGTTTTATTAAAATAATATTGTGCCTTGGTGAGCGTAGACTAATTAAAAATCTTCCCAGAGAGCAGAGAGCAGTTGATGCTGTGAGCGCCATGGAGAGAGGAGATCACAAGCCTCTACTAGATCAGGTTTCAGTTGTACAATTTTCTCATTTTTCTCTTTTGTTTGTTTGATTTAAGTAACAGTGAATTTATGAGCATCTTTTACCAAGCACCAATTCAGACATAATGTTTCCAATTCGTCGAAAGTATTGGATTTTTATAGCTGCTTGAGCTCAATAAGACAGAAAGCTGAAGCCCATGGTAGATGGAGGTTTCAAACTGTCAATTTATGCAATCAACTCATACTTATTTTCGTTTTTATTCAGTTTTACTGCATACCATTTCCTCCTTTTTTTGTCACAAAGAATTGAACGAAAAGTACGTCTCATTTCTCTCTAAATTCAATAAATCTACCTTGAATAGTTCCGTTGTTGCGTTCTTTGTATGATTATTAAGTTACAGTTATTACAATTACCTAGTTCAAGGTTGTTGGGAATTTAGAGTCCATTTAGTGAATTTGTATGCCCTTGTAAAGATTAAAATTGTAATTCAAAGGTTGTGAATGTGGAGGTACAATTTTATTGAAATTTTGCCTTTGAATCACCCAGATATATTAGTCCCTTTTGTCCGGGCATGTCTCTTAGATATTGACTTTTGGTGTTTTATTTTATTGTTCTAACCAGTGACCTTATATTAATGTTAATGCTATTTTTATTTTTATATGATTGGTTGTTTATTTACTTCTATATATTCTTTTTACCTTTAGAGTCCTTCCTGGAGTTACCAAGATAATAATGTCTTGTTGGAGGAAGGTGATACACTGCATTGTCTCTCAAGGAAAAAGCCCTTTAGCTGGAAGGCTCCAGCAATCGTCTTAGGTATGTGTTATAACTAATTATTCTAATGAATACATAACAAAAGAGTTTACATTGTGCTTCGATTGAAATCTATTTCCACACTATAAAATGAGAAAAATTAGAAGCCCTTTTCACACTGGAAAGAGAAAATTACTAAAAGCCCTTGAACTTGAGAGCACCTGCTATTATTTTACTATGTAAGTCTGAGTAAGTGTACATGACAAGGCATGATTGGTAACGGAAATGATATATACCATCCAACAAAAAACCATCCAACCATCCAATATGTCAGAAGCCAGAAATGCGTTTAAAAATTCGAATTTCCGCATGATGACGTCAGCAAGACACGTGCTGACGTCAGCACAAATTTTGTGACCAATTTTCGAAAATTTTTTAGTGCTGACGTCATCAAATGTACTGATTTAAGGGTTCGGTTAAATACTTTAAGGGATGAATTAAAGTGTGTAAGTGTTCAGTTAGATGCACTAATAATTTGAATTTTTAGTTTTTAGGTTCAGTTAAATACCTTAAGGGATTATTTAAAAGTATGTATGTGTTCAGTTAGATGCACTAATAATTTGGAATTTTTGTTTTTTTTGTTCAGTTAAATACGTTAAGAGATGAACTTAAAGTGTCTATGTGTTCAGTTAGCTGCAGCCGAAATTTGATTTCTCGTTGTCGTACTCGCTGCCATCCTTATCCTCTCTGGTGTCCCTTGAGGAATTGTCGTTGGAGTCGGAGCAAGGCGACAGTGTTGTGTGGCTGTTGTCCTAATCTACAAGAAATTAAGCAAAAATTAGGTCTGATGAGATTGTAAACACATACCTTTTAAAGCGACAAAAATAAGTAAATAAACAAAAAATTGAAGCACAGTTACGAATTTCATAATTTCACTCCAAACAATACACAAGGCCGAATGAAAATAATAATAATAATAATAATAATAATAATATAGAGAAAATCACATGCAGAAATCGTACTTCAATGGCAAGGAGCCTTCTTTCCAACCTCCATCGTTTGATCTGATCGGAGGGGAGAGGAGAGGACAAAAGAGGAGATGAAAGATCCAATATGGTTGGTGGCGACGAAGACGATCTGAATCGGAAGAAGCCATGGAGAGGAGAAGAGCCTCGAAGGCGGTCTGGACCGACGCGAGAGAAAAGAGAAGAGAGAGGAGGAGAGAGGATCGGAATCCAGATCTATATTTTTTAACGGAAAATGAAAGAGAAGAGAGAGAAATGAAAGGACGCCTCTGGATATCACGTGATCATCATGTGCCTGGGTTTTATATCCAACGCTTGTTTGGATGGTTGGATGGAAAAAATTGGGATGGTAAACACCAATTACCGATTGGTAACAATATGAGCCAGTACGTTGACCCTCAAAAAAAAATTTTTACCCTAAAAAAAACAATATGAGCCAGTTCCCGATTTTTCTCCAATCCTTCAATTTAATTTTTGGTATTTGGATGTTAGTTATCTTCCTAACTATTTAATCAAACTAGGCACCTTGCCTGCCAGTTGTCATCTCTACTTCATCTGTTTTTGTGCTCAAAACACAACATCAGTCCTCAAAAAAATAGAAAACCTTTTCATATACTTCATTTTGTGACTTTATGTAGGATTTGAATTCTTGGAGAGTATAGCATTTGCTGGCATATCTCTAAACTTGGTAGTATATCTTGCTGATGTTCTTCATGGAACTACCGCCTCAAATGCTGCAAATGTGGATACTTGGAGTGGTACCACTTTTCTCGCTCCGGTTCTAGGGGCCCTCTTGGCTGACACGTACTTGGGGAAATACAAGACCATAGCCATTTCTGTTATTCTCTATCTCCTTGTATGTCAGATTACTGCTAAAAAAAAGAAAATATCTTCTTTATTTTTTCATATAATTCAACCTGAACACATCCTTGTCTAGCCACATATAGTCTCACCCTCCCATGTCACAAGGCAGTAACTGTGCCACTGATACCTGCCACGTCACTAGTCGAGTTGATTCTTATGATTACTGGTAAGTGGTGACGTAAGAGTTTAGACACACAATTTGTACTGGTATGAAAAAGTAAAAAACAATCATTCTGCATGCACTGATAATTAACTATATAATTAGTCAGTACTGTAACAATCCTCAGTTCCTCACACATTTATTATATCTCCTGTAACCTACTTTATTTTTTATCACTGAGCAGGGAATGCTAACAATAACTCTATCAGCAATGATCCCCTCTCTCCGACCTGTCTCGTGCAAGGGCATATCATGTCCTGCTGCAACCGAATTCCAATATACTGTATTCTTTATTGCATTGTATCTCATTGCCATTGGAACAGGAGGTGTCAAGTCTGCCTTGATGCCTTTTGGAGCAGATCAATACGATGAAACAAACCCAGATGAGGCCCAAAAGAAGCAATCATTCTTTAGTCTATTTTTTGTGGCAGTAAATCTTGGGGTTTTCATTGCGGGTACAGTTGTGGTGTGGATACAACAAAACATTGCATGGGGACTGGGATTTGGTATCTCTTTGGCTTGCTTGGTGGTTGCCACAGTTGGGTTTTTTGTGGGCACACCTACTTATCGGGTCCAGATGCCAACAGGCAGCCCGTTGAAAAGTGTTGTGCGGGTATTGATTGTGGCTTTCAAGAAGAGGCATCTAGAGTTGCCAGATGATAGCGCTCTATTGTATGAAGGAGAGATGGGCTCAGGAAGGGAGTGGCAACATAAGCTAGACCATACAGATGGGTTCAGGTACTTTCCAAACTTATTTAACAATTTTTTTCTGTTTACTAGATAAAATACAGGAATTAAGCCTCATAACTTTAATGTCCACAAGGGATTCCTGTAAAGTTTCGTAGTTACAGTGTCTATTTAGGAGAGTTTTTCTCGGCCACTAGACCATAGGTTGGTTCTCTTTTTAGCAGTAAAGTAGTTTTATTTTAGAAAATAACTTCATTGTTTGGTATTAACCGCCTTTAAGATTATCTAAGTTACATTGAATTGAATTTTATATTATCATGCCAGTCAGGTCATGTGAGTATAGTATATAACGTGCAGTGTGAATGTACATGGTTAAAAGAAAAGCTTAAAATATGATAGAAGTTCTGAAAGAAGTTAAACTAAAATTCACTGTTCTCTAATGCCAGACAAGGGTGTATATGGTATAGACATGTAATACTAACTCCAAATGCAGATAAACAAAATTGGTGTTATGCAGGTTCTTAGACAAGGCAGCTGTAATGGCCGTCCCATACTCGACAGACCTCAGCCCTGCAACACCCTGGCTTTCTTGCACTGTTACACAGGTCGAAGAGGTCAAGATACTCCTCCGCATGGTCCCAATATGGCTCACATGCATCTTCTACTCAGCCTCCATGTGCCAAACCGTGACCACTTTCCTCCAACAAGGTGTCCAAATGAACTCCACAATCGGATCTCTCTCCATCCCTGCCGCCTCTCTCAGCTCCATCGAAGTCATTTTCATGATGATCTTTGTTGTAATCCAGGACCAGATCATCATCCCCATCTGCCGAAAACGTTTCCAAAATCCATCTGGGCTTACGCAGCTCCAACGCATGGGCATTGGCCGCTTCCTGGTCATCTTTTCCATGGCTGCCGCTGCCGGCATAGAGACCTGGCGCTTGTCTGCTTACAAGGACAATAAAAGATTGAGCATTCTCTGGCAGGTGCCACAGTTTTTAATTCTCGCTTGGTCTGACGTGTTTTGTGGGATTGCACTACTGGAGTTCTTCTATGGGGAGGCTCCTGAGAGCATGAGGAGTCTATGTTCGGCATTTTCGTTTTTGGCGATTTCTCTTGGGTATTATTTGAATTCTTTCGTAGTCACTTTTGTTGCAGGGATTACTAAATCAGTTGATGGCATGGGATGGCTCCCTGCTGACTTGAACATGGGGCATCTGGATTACTATTTCTGGCTCTGGGCTGGGATCAGTGCCATCAATTTCGTTGTGTTTGTTGCTCTTTCCTGGAACTATACTCACAAGAAGGTCGTGTTGAAGTGATTGGGAACATTTGTTATCTGGGATTTAGTTCCTGCGTAATTAAGCAATATTTGATTGAATTCGCTCATGGTTATACCTAGTGTGTGAAATATCCCTATTCTTTTGTTTTTGCCCAATGCTGGGTTGTTCGCCCAGACGCCCAGTGATTTAGCTCTGTTCCGTTAATCAAGCGGCCATTAGTTCGAATCTCCGAGAGAGCAATTTATTTTCAAATTTTTTATAATAAATAGTTGATTTCAAACCAACCTTCAAAAGAAATAATAATAATTGAAGAAATTCCGTACGTCAAATAGATGACACAGATTTTAACGTGGTATCGCCTAAAGCGCACTCCACGATTATTCAACACATCCGATTTATTTATTCATCAAAGAGAGGAGTTTACAACACACACACGTTTTTCATGTCTCAATACATGTGCAGCCTTTTTGGTTTTAACACAGAGAGAAAGAATAATAAGGAAGTAAAATAAAATACCAAGGAAAATGAATAGAAGGAAACAATCTCAGCTAATGAAAGCACACGATCTCTTCTAGTAATAGCAAATCTTGTTAGGAAGTGTGCAATTTTCAATTTTAGAGCTAATTACCATTAATTTAGCCATAGAAACAACACACAAAACGGATCGTGCACTCAAGCTAGTTTTACACAAAGAGAAAGGGGTGGATTTGTACCTCCCGCGAAATCGTATTCGCGGGGCTCGACCAAGGCATGGGAGTTGGTGGCGAGCCTCCATGCGCCTCCTCCTTCGTCGGTTGATCGGCCTCGAGTCCACCAAGGAGGTTAACCATAATCTTCTACTCTTGTGCTAGCAAGAGGAAGAAACAAGCTAATCCCTCTAGGTTTCCTCTCTCATTTAGCAATTAACTATATTAATTTGTGGAGAGGAGTGCTCAACCCATGAGCTAGAAAGGAGATGAGAGAAGAGAGAGCATGGAGAAAATTCTGAAAAATTTTCTCCCTTGGTGAATTTCGGCCAAAGAGGAAGGTGGGAGAGAAAAGGAGTGGAGGCTAGGATTTCCCCAAAACTTGACCCATTTATATAGTGCTCTCTACACCTACCTACCACAACAATTTGTGGACCATTCTACCCTCATATGGTCGGCCCCTAGAGAGGCTTTTGTGGGCTACACCAAGTGTATTAAAAGCCCATTAATTCAAACCTTTTAATTGCTCTTTCAACTAACCTCAAATTGAACTTTTATTTAACTAATTAAATAAAGACCCAATAGCTCAATTAATTAAAATGAGTTGAACATAATTAATTATTATCTCATTAATAATTAATTTGGGATTAACATATGCATTAATTTATTTCTATATGATCCCTTTGATATAATTAATTATAACGGTCCGCAACGCTATACAATTAATTAATCAAACTATTATATTTTCGCAATACGCACTGTTGCGAATAAATAAATAATGCACTGTATGGTTAAAGTCCTATTTGTGTGACCCTTTGAGGATTTATGCTATGTTGGACATGGAATTAAATCGTTATTTAATTCCAATAATCATAAGCGGTATCTAACAACACGTTGTGATTCCCAATTCGCATAAATAGTGTACTGCTACAGTATTTAAATCCTGCATAAGAGAATAAATGTATTTCCCTATTTTGATTCTTATGTCACACGATATCATCATATAATCCAAGATAGGAATGTGTCATTCTTGCAGATTATACGTTTCTTGATCTAGAGATAATTGTATAAAGTTGCATGCAAACAATCTATCTCCATCAAGGGGCCCAAATAGATATCGTCACTCACTAAGTTAATTAATGAGGGACATACGGTTTTCTTGATGATTAGCTTTTCCCCGCACAATTCAAGAGAACATAAATAAAGTCCGTATAACAGCCCTTATCGGGAATCAGCGGTAGACGATATTTATTGAACCTATCCTCATGTGGAAAAGATAAACATCTCAAACTTAGAACCAAAATCATAACGAAATAAACAATGACACATAACACAATCCATATGTTTATTTCGATGGGTCAAGTCCTGTGCTATGTTCCATAACATACACATATGCAATTAAGTTGGTAACTCTTTACCTGTGATTTGTAGAACTTAATCATCACTTAACTTGCATACTAATCTTATAAGATAATTAATGTTCCTTGTTAATTATCAAGATTATGGACCATTAAGATTTATTATTGTCATTCTAAAGAATGATCCACAGAGATCTACAATTCAGATCCTCAACCTGAATGATCTGTCAATAATAAACCTAGGAACAGATGATAAAATATCATTCATAACATAAACAAATATTTGAGTCATTAAATTATTGACTTCTAGGACATAACTCTAACAAATCTTTCCATACTCCCCCTCAAGTTGGAGGATTGTGAATCCCCAACTTGCAAAGTAAATAATGAAACTGATGTTTACCCAAAGTTTTGGTAAAAATGTCTGCCAATTGCTCATTGGTTCGGACATGTGATGTAGCAACTTCTCCATCTTGAATCAAATTTCGCACAAAATGACAATCCACCTCGATATGTTTTGTACGCTCATGAAAAATAGAATTACTCGCTATGTGAAGTGCAGCTTGACTGTCACAAAACAATTGCACTGGTTGTGAATGTGAAACTCCAAGAGATTTGAGTAAAGATTTCAACCAAATTAACTCAGAAGAAACGGCAGCCATGGACCGATACTCTGCTTCTGCTGAGGAGCGAGAGATTGTATGCTGCTTTTTGGTTTTCCAAGAGATAGGAGAATTACCCAACATCACAAAATAATCAGTCAAAGATCGTCTTGTCAATGGACAACTCGCCCAATCTGAATCACAATAACCAGACAATAAAAGATCACTTTTACTACTAAGTACAATTCCTTGACCCGGATTGCCTTTTAAATACCGCACCACGCGAAGAGCTGCATCATAATGAGGTTGAAGATGAGCTTGTATGAACTGAGCCAGAATATGCACAGAATAACACAACTCTGGACGTGTGATGGTTAGGTAAATCAGTCTTCCAACAAGTCGCCGATAACGTTCTGGATTGACCATAGGCTCTTCGATTGCTGTGGAAAGCTTGTGATTTTGTTCCATGGGAAATGCTACCGGTTTGGAACCAAGGAGACCACATTCAGACAAAATATCAAAGGTGTATTTGCGCTGACACAACAAAAGACCCTTGGGTCCCCGTGCTATTTCAATGCCAAGAAAATATTTCAATGCTCCAAGATCTTTCATATGAAAAGTACCATGCAAATACTCCTTGAATTTGCTAATAGCGGCAGAATCATTCCCTACGATGACCAAATCATCAACATATACAAGAATAACGAGGAATACATCTCCCTTATTAAATGTGAATAATGAATAATCAGCATATGATTGAATGAAACCATATGTTCGAAGAGCTCCTGTCAATTTTGAGAATCACATTTGAGGAGCTTGGCGCAGACCATAGAGCGATTTTTTAAGTCTACGCACCTTGCATGGGTGAGAAGAAGCAAAACTAGGCGGTAGATGCATGTAAACTTCTTCATTCAGCTCACCATGCAGAAATGCATTATGTACATCCATTTGATGCAACTCCCATCCTTTCGCTACTGCCACAGCTAGAAGAGTTCTAACGGTGGTCATCTTAGTAACTGGAGCAAATGTTTCATTGAAATCAATTCCTTCGACTTGTCGATTTCCCATCACAACGAGCCGTGCCTTGTATCTTTCAATACTTCCATCTGAAAGTACTTGATGCGATACACCCACTTGCATCTGATTGCCTTCTTCTTTGGTGGCAAATCCTCAATTGTCCATGTCTCATTTCGCTCAAGTGCATCAATTTCTGCATGCATCGCATCTCTCCAGTGCTTGTAATTCATCGCTTCTCCAAAATACCGAGGTTCTTTTCCTGCTGTGAATGCAACCAAAAACTTCCTATGTGCAGCAGAAAAATTATTACAATTGACATAATGAGCTATTGGATAGAGACTACCTGAGGAGTCAACTGTAGTGGAGTGAGATTTAGATGGGTGACAAGATGTTGTGTAACATATGTAATCTTGAAGATGAGCTGGTGGCTTGCGAGATCGTTGACTACGATCATTCTGATCTGATGCACCTACATTCTGTTCGGGTGCACTCTGATCCGATGCACCCGCACTCTGACCCGATGCAACTGCAAGTTCTGCACTTTGACCCGATGCACCTGCATTCTGTCCGGGCGCACTTTGACTCGATGCACCTGCACTCTGTCCGGGCGCACTTTGACCCGATGCACCTGCACTATGTCCGGATCCACTCTGACCCGATGCACCTGCACTATGTCCGGGTGCACTCTGACCCGATGCACCGGCACTCTGACCTGATGCATCATAATTCTGTAACTTTATAGCAAATGCCTCATCATCATATGAATGCATTGTGACTTGGCTTGAATCATAGATGGCTTTATCTACTCCCATTTGAGCAATGGAAAGACATTTTCACAAAAAATCACATCGCGAGAGACAACAAACTCGTTGGTCTCCAAATCATACACACGCCATCCCTTTTGTCCAAAAGATATCCTACAAAAACGCACTTTCTATTTCTACTTGCAAATTTATCTGAGGTTCTAGATTTGATATAGCACAAGCAACCAAACACACGAATTGCTCCATATAAAGGTGGTTTCTCAAACAATACTTCATAAGGTGTTTTATTTTTTAACGATGGAGTTGGAGTTCTATTAATGATAAATGCAGCAGTTAGCACACACTCTCCCCAAAATTCAATAGGCAAATGAGATTGAAACTTCAATGCTCTCGCCAAATTAAGAATATGACGATGTTTTTTTTCCACTCTCCCATTTTGTTGAGGTGTGGCTACACATGAGGTTTGATGTAGGATTTCATATTCTAAATAAAAGTTCTTCATTGGTCCAAATTTGAATTCCAAACCATTGTCACTTCTAATGTATTTAATGGATTTATTAAATTGTGTCTGGACCATTTTGCAAAAAGATCTAAGTAAACCACCAGTTTCGCTTTTCTCAGCCATTAAATAGACCCATACAACACGGGAAAAATCATCAACAATGGTTAAGAAGTAATGAGCACCACAATGTGAAGCCACACGGTATGCACCCCAAATGTCGCAATGTATCAATTCAAAAGGTTCACTTGTTTTATTCAAATTGATAGGGAATACTTATCTCGTTTGCTTGGCTCGTACACAAATTTCACAAACATCTTCAGAAATATTAGTGTTACCAGTTAAGAGTGAAGTTACTTGTTTTGAAGGGTATCCCATTCTTTGATGCCACAACTCATAGGGTTCTTTTCCATGCATGTGAAAAACTTTTTGCCGATGCCACTTGATGAAAATAATAGATCCCATCTCTTTGGTCACCCACACCAATCAACATCCTAGTATTGTGATCCTGTATGACACAAATCTCATCAGTAAATGTAACAAAGCATCTGCTGGTTTTAATCAGTTGGTTTACAGAAATAAGATTGCAATCCAAACTGGGCACGTATAAGACTCTTTGAAGAACCAGTCCTTCATTCAACACCACACTACCTTCATGTTTAGCCACTATTTGCTCTCCGTTTGGAAGACTAACAATTGTGGGTTTTATATCACAAATATCATCAATACAACCATAATTTTTTGTCATATGGTGAGATGCTCCACTATCAATTATCCATCTCAAATTTTGCATCCTATCATGCAACTTCTTACTACCTGCATCCGAGACACTAGAGTTGGCTAGAATAGCCTTGGTTTGTTGGACTCGTGCACACGAAAAACTTGGTGTAGAGTTTTGAGACTCGTTCTTGCTGTTGTCCATGCCATTGGATGCACTAGGATGCACCTGCACTGGATGCTCCCGCACTTTGCTGTCGACGGAACTAGATGCACCTGGATGCACCCGCACGGGATGCACCCGCACCCGATCTACACTCGGTCTAGGGTTTTGTTTTGTCTTCCTCCTGCAGCCGCCTAAACTTGGCTCTGATACCATGACACAAAATGATAAAGAAGAGATGACACATATTTTAACGTGGTATCGCCTAAAGTGCACTCCACGATTACTCAACACACCCGATTTATTTATTCATCAAAGAGAGAAGTTTACAACACACACACGTTTTTCATGTCTCAATACATGTGCAGTCTTTTTGGTTTTAACAGAGAGAGAAGGAATAATAAGGAAGTAAAATAAAATAGCAAGGAAAATAAATAGAAGGAAACAATCTCAGCTAATGAAAGCACACGATCCCTTCTAGGAATAGCAAATCTTTCCATAAATATCATTAGTTATCGTTAAATGTTAACCGAAGATTGGCTCGAACTGCCTCGAAGGACGTAATCGTAATTTGCAATTTGTATCTTGATAAAAGCAAATCTGCATTGGAAAGGAGAATCAGTGAGAAATTTTTTTTTTTTACAAATCTGCATCTGATCAGTTTTTTTTTTTAATTGATTGTACAAGCGGTTCTATATTTTTTAAGCATTATGTTATTGGTATTTAATTTTTTCTAACCGTGCATCCAACGTGGTCTTTTGTCGAGTATTTCTAAAAATAATGTGGTCTTTGTTTGAAAAGTGAAAACCAACTCAAGCCCCCGATATGTTATTACAAATTTACATGTGAAGAACATTTGAAGAGCGAATATGTTCGAAATATAATACTCGCAATAGGAAAGATTTAAACATTTTGACCTCATTTCATGCTAATTTGTCTAAAAATAATGCCACATGGAGATGGAGACATGATCTATAACAGTCCTTCGAGCATGATACGTATGGTCGACAAAATATCAAATTTCCATATGTAAACAGCAATGGTCATGTGACGATTTAACAATTGATCATAAAAAGGATGAAATTTGAATTCTAAATTCAACATCCAAGACATGATCTATGCAGTGTAGATGTTTTTACAAAATTTGATGGAACTTGATACATATTTTTACCATTCATATATCAAGTGAATTGAAATTTTCAACACTCTCAAAATCAACAATTTTTAATGCATCATCAAACTAAACAAAAATCGTACAAAAAAAACAAAAAAAGATGCGCACGATGGCTTAGCGTGCATTTACAGAATGCAATATACGCCGCGAGAAAAACTGTATTTAAGATATTTTTAGGGCTCACGAGGAATATGTATATGATTTGTATATTATTATCATATTATGTATATGAAAAGTTCGAACTGTACAAGGAAAAAGAAGTTAATTTATGTCATAAATATTTTTTACTTAGAATATCTGAATAACATTTCGTCTTAGTAATTTTGAGAATGTTTTCTTCATAGGCATGCTGTTAGTCTTATATAAATTTCATTGCGCTTCGCAATATATCATTAAAGCAAAAAAAAAAAAAATTTACCATTTTTAACTTGTAAAAACTTGTTTGTATGGACAGTGAAAGTTGCAATAAATTTCGTTACTTTTATTATAAATATGTTACCCATTTAATATAAAATATAAAATGTATTTCCATTATCAAATTTTAAAATTTTGATTATTTTCGATATTTCCGAAATTTGGCAAATTGAACCCGACTCGTTATTATTCTCCTGACCCGAATCCGTTATCATCTCTTCTTCCTCCAGAAAATACCACTCTGACCCTGACCCTGACCCTGTCCATCAAATTGGCTCCTCATCTCCTTGATTTCTCTATCATCACTTCACAGCCGATTCATTAACTCCAACACCAGACAAATTTTCCTGACTCGGAATTCTTTTCAGGTAAGGATTTCCGATTTTCCTTCCAAGTTTTCACTGAAAATTACCGTTTTCCCATCCGCTTCTGCATTCTACTGAATAGATCTAATCATCGTTTTCTGTGATCTTCTTTCTGTGAGCTTAGATCTAAAGCCGCTCAATTAAAAGGCGAATTTGAAGGTTTGACTTCCCTATGGATCGCGCTGAGCTTACAACAGAACAGGTCAGTCATCAATTTCTTTTTCTTCCGTACTTTAGTTTCTCGATTCGTGGGAGGAAAATAACGTCAACTGTGAATTTTCTGTTTGACAAAATGGTACAAAAACGTGAAGGCGGAGGATTGGGTTAGATTCTAGCTTGGATGCACCAGTTAGTGTCCTTTTGGATACACACAAGGGCATTGATTCGGAAGCAATATTGTGTTATTTAAATGACTTACAAACAGTAGATTTTTCAATGCTCACATTTGCTTATATTGTTTTATTTCTTTGAATTGCCGCCGTACCATATGTTAAACTTTTTGCGAACATCGTCAAATTTAACAAATACTTTAACATTTTGCTTAAAACAGTCCAGTCCCTGTGATCTAGTGAATACCAGCGTACCAGAAAATGTCAATTAAATGTATTTCAAAGATAATCATCTTGGGTTGTTTTTTGCATATCACCTGGTATGGTTTTGATGCTGGAAGCCTTCCTTTTGAATTTCATTCTGACATGTAGCCAATGCTGGATTGTATTAGTCAGCTAAACAATTATTCGAATTACTTTTTTTTTCTTGGAAAATGGAAACTAGTAATATTTACGAGTTGCTCTCCTCATAATTTTTGTGTTAGTACCATTGTTTAAATAATAGTTTCTTTTGAATCATTGAAGGTGTTGAAGAGGGACATACCATGGGAGACATACATGTCGACCAAGCTCATCAACAGCACAAGTCTCCAGTTGCTTCGCCGATATGACAAAAGGCCTGAAAGCCAAAGAGCTTCTTTGCTTGAGGATGTGAGTACCTTTTTCTTTTCTGCTGAAGGTTAAATCAGGGCATGTCACATTGTTTATTGAGGCCTAATCATGCAATTTTGTTTAACAATAAAGTTGGCTTAAAACTCTTTGTTAGTTACTGATGTGAGGATCAATTCAAGCTTAAATGCAATTGTATGGTAGGTTAGAAACCAAGCTTCATTGAAACATTGCCATCAAGTACACAGAACAAACAGATCCTTACTCCTTTGGTAATTAATTTTTAATTTTTAATGTAAATATTTTCAGGATGGACCTGCCTATGTTAGAGTTTTTGTGAACATCCTAAGAAATATTTCTAAGGAAGAGACTGTGGAATATGTGCTAGCACTTATTGATGACATGCTCACAGGTGACTAATTTACTGTATCAAATTTTGATTTCTGAACACATCAACTATTCACAAAAAGGCAATGGAAAATTAAATGCTTAATCAATTTCGGAATTTGAATCAAGTTCTAGGGATGTAGAATTTAAGCTTTTCCAAAAAGCTGTAAATACTCAGGAATCAGTGCAAAAATTCTTTGTTTTGCACCACTGGCACTATACATGGCTAATTACTATAGCATGACACATGAATTGTTTACTTTAGTGAACAGAAATAAGCACAAAATGCAAGTCTTTTCACTTTACTGTATAACATCTACTGATCTTGTAACTGCAAGTCTACCAAATAGCAAAGTTGCTGTAAATTTCTCATCTAATTATTTCCTTATTTTTTTAGCAAACCCTAAGCGAGCTAGGTTGTTTCACGACAAATCCCTCTCAGATGAAGATACCTATGAGCCATTCCTAAAGTATTCTATTTTCCCTTTTGTTTTTCTCTTTACGTTACTAAATTCAGTTCTGTCAAGCTATCAATAAAAATTTTCTCATATTTTTGCTTTTATGTTATTCTAACACCAATCCCCTTACACTGGATGAGCATGTGCATGTGACCTTTGAAAATGTACCATGGATTACTTAAAAAAACACAACTTTAGAAGCTATATTTTATTTCTTCTTTCTTGTTAAATTACATGATAAATATTGTATTCAATGATTAATCACATCTTTGATATTATCTACAGGCTACTATGGAAAGGTAATTGGTTCATACAGGAGAAGAGTTGCAAAATTCTGTCAACAATAGTGAGGTACTAATACATTTATCTTTTCAATTCCACTCATGGGTAGCTTCTACCTCTGTGAAAAACTCTGTAGAGTGTCTTATTTTCATAATATATTTTCTCTAACTTATGGCATTTCAGTGTGCGCCCAAAGGTTTACAATGGCATGGCGTTGAATGAAGAATCATCGGATTCAAAAAGCAAACTCACAACAATTCATGATGTGTTAACGGGTCTTGTCGACTGGCTGTGCTCACAGGTTTGATATTTCACTTTTAGCTATGAGTTCTTAGGCACCTCTTATAACCATGTTATTAGGAGTTTCACTTCTTTCTTTGGTGCTAATTGGATCATGTTGTACTTTTGGATGAATATGGCGGGCTTTATTCAAGTTTTCTAAAAAGTCACTAGAGGATCTGAGGTGACTTCTGATGAACTCCAACAACTTCTGAGAAATATATATATTCTTGCGTAAAATGCAAAAACATAAAACAAATTTCCTTCGAATCACCTGCCAAATGAGAAATACATATCCTGGAAAGTATAATCATGTTTGCCTGTATTAACCAATACAATATCCAATGATACCTTGTCCCTGCTTGCCGTTCTCTACATAATGTTGGAAGAAGTATGAAATAGATCATTTCATGAGGGTTGTAGCTGGTGTTTTGCTAATTTCTTTTGGCAGACAGACGTGAACATTTTTCTCACTTTGAACAGCTGAGGAACCCATCACATCCCACACGCTCCGTACCAATTGCAATAAACTGTCTTGCAACTCTTCTAAGAGAGGCACCAGTTCGATCCTTGTTTGTGCAAGCAGATGGTGTGAAGTTGCTGATTCCTCTGATCTCCCCTGCCTCCAACCAGCAGTCTATTCAGGTACAATGAATAAAAACTGTCTTTTCTTTTGGTGTCTTTAAGCATTTTTCTCCCATGATACTGTATAATATAGTATGCTGTTCTATGTACATATATAATTAAATAGTTAATACTGTATGCTTTTTTCTTTATGTTATTTATTTTCTTGTTGTTCAGTACTTCAGTGTATGCATGGATGTGTGTTTTTTTCGCTCTTTCAATATTTTTCTAGTTCACCTGCAATCTCCATAATCAACTGTTAGTCATAATTTAATTTAACTTTGACAATTTAAAACGTCTATATTTTCAGAAAGAGCAGAGTTTAGCATGAGAATTTTATATAATTTCTGTATAAGTTCACTCCATTTTGCTTTCCAAGAGATACGAGTCATTATGCCATAATCTTCAGCAGACATAAATTAATCACAATTGTATCTCTTTTTTGATGCAGCTCCTTTATGAAACATGCTTATGCATCTGGCTGTTGTCGTTCTTTGAACCAGCCGTCGACTACCTGTCAACTACGCGGGTTATGCCTAGGCTTGTGGATGTGATCAAGGGATCTACTAAAGAGAAGGTGAGACACCTTGTTAAGTCAACTGTGTTACTGATAACTTTTAATTGGATAAGAAAACCATTGTAATGCTAATCTGATTTAGGGTCTTTTTTTCCTGCTTTTCTTAGCCTTTTTTCTTCATATTTTTATTAAATGTTAATTCATAATTCAAGTTTCAAGGCTTAGGTATGGCTGACTGAAGCTTGAAATTAAGTTATAATAACAAAATTGCTTTGTTGAAACTTAAATATAATATGTTGTTTTGACACCTTTCATGCCATCTTTTTACTTGCCAATGTAGTAAATCTTATTTTATATCAGATCCAATTTTCACCAAATCAGATGCTTTGGTACTTTGAATGTGTACAATACTTAAACCTCAGCTTTAGATCTGCTTCTCTAATGACTAAGTAATGCAATGCATTAAAAGAGAACATGTTTTTACTTTGAAGGTTGTTAGAGTTGTGGTGCTGACCTTCAGAAATCTGATTCCAAAGAGTGCATTTGCAGCCCAAATGATTGACCTTGGGCTGCCCCAGATTGTTCAAAGCCTAAAAGCCCAGGCTTGGAGTGATGAGGTAACAATTAGTCTCCTTTTAAATGTGCTTTTTAGTTCATTTGTTCCAGCCCACTGCCTAGCAAATATTAATATTTTTTCTGGCTAATACAATTTCAAATACATTTTTCTCAATGTATGAGTGGCAAATGAGCCATGTTATTTTGGAAAAGGAAGGATGAATTATCTGGTAGCTTTGAAAGTGGATTAACCCCTGATGTATATGACTTAAGTTTTATTTGCATTCAGAACTTTTCGTTTTAAATTCAACTAGATAGCTAAAACTCAATGGGTGCAATCAAATGTAGTTGACAGAGTGCCTGTTCAAATTCTGTATTTGGGAGATCATTTTGAATGTTTGCAGATATACTGCAGACATTTCTCCTGTTATTCATGGATGTATGAGGAACTGTTTTAATAATATTGAATTAATTGAGCTTGATGGCTCCAATGCACCACTCCCTTCTCAACTTATGAATTCATTTATGGAATGTAGGATTTGTTGGAAGCAATTAATCAGCTGGAGGAAGGGCTCAAAGATAACATCAAACGCCTGAGCTCCTTTGACAAGTACAAGCAACAAGTCCTTTTGGGGCACCTCGATTGGTCTCCAATGCACAAGGACCCAGGATTTTGGCGTGAAAATATAAATAATTTTGAAGAGAATGATTTTCAGGTATTACTGTTGACAAAGGGAATCATTGCGAATTTCCTTTCTTTTTCTTTTTATTCTTTAGTGCTTTATTCTTTACTGGCATATTATACAATATCGTAACTTGAGGCCTAAAAATTGAGAAACACCAAAAGCAAAAGAAAAAAAAAAACCTTCTTGTAATTTACAAGTTGATTAGGTCCTTTGTCTATTGTGCAAGTATAGCATCCCTGCATTAAGATGAGACAGAAAATTGACAGAGATTGTTTTTGGTGTACATATAGTACCAGAGCATACTAATGTAATGTACTGGTGCTAGGAATCCTGTGTTGTGATGAGAGAGAAAATGGATGGGAAGATGATTTTTGGTATTCATAGTGTAGTAAGAAGCATACAATAATGTTTTTGCGAATATACCAGTTTTTATACATAACCTACATATATGCTTATAAACCTTTTCATGATCGTGAACTATCTTAATCATGCTTCTTTTCAAGGTTCAAAGTCCTCTAGTGTGTCCACCCCTGATTGGCCAGATATATTTTGTGGCTGTTCCAGCTGTTTAATAAGCTTTGTCAGCTCCAATTTGGAGGCACAGCCACTTATTAATGTCTGGCTTCTGAAATATTTGATTTTCCTTTTAAGGATGATGAAGTCCCTCCCTCTCATAAATAGAAGTTAATTTTTTCCTTCTTTATTAAATGTTCAGGTACTGCGTGTTCTAATGACAATCCTGGACACCTCAACCGACCCAACAGCATTGGCTGTTGCCTGTTATGATCTGTCGCAGTTCATCCAGTACCACCCAGGTGGGCGTCTTGTGGCATCGGACCTAAAGGCAAAGGATCGGGTCATGAAGCTCATGAATCATGACAATGCTGAGGTGAGAAAGAACGCTCTCCTCTCTGTGCAGAGGCTATTTCTTGGTGCGAAATATGCCAGCTTCCTGCAAGCGTAATTAGAACAAGCTATTTTATTTATATGTATAAATGAGAAGATTTCTTCTTCCAATAATGATGCTTAATCTGGATTAAGAAAGGCTGTGGTGCATATTTTTTGCTTGTATTGCATTAGCGTTCTCTTCTGCCATGCTCAAGTTGAGGCCTGTTCCTTTTTTGTTCTTTAATTTATTTCGTGGTAGATAACTGGATAAATGATAAGATAATATATCTCTGTTGCCGCATGTAATAAATGTCACACCCTGCTTAGATTTTAGTGTTGTCGTACTATTTCAATTATGCTATTTATTTAAGATTTGAAGGCATAATATGTTGATTCTCTGTGCTCTATGCTAATTTTTCTAGCTCTCTGGTTCGATTTCTTGGCGCTTTTTAGACCATTAATGTATAGGAACATTGGTAATTAGCTGTTCCACTGCCGGGTTCTGCTAGAATTTCAGGCTATTGCACATTTTGCTAAGTATAGAGTGCGCGTTTTTAGTATTTGTTACTCTATACTATAGAGTAAAATGAACACAATTTTCTTGTCTTAAGCTCTATAGTAAAATTGTGAGATAGTAATTAATAAATATAAAATAAGTTATTTTTATGCATTACCTTAAGGTGATATTTTTATTTATTTGTTATTATTTGTTTGGTCTAAATTATATAATTATAACTTCATATTTTTTTAATAATAATAAAATAAAAATAAGGTAAGAGTAAATTTAAATCTTAGCGGATAAAGGAATACGAATAGATCTGATTCGTAAATACTAATCGTAGCTGAATAATTGATATGGTAGAAAGTAGAAAATATCTCCTGAAGCGCGAAAGCGGCTCGTTCTTTCCAACTCTCCGAGCGAGCGGATAGAGCACTTTTTACTTGATTTGCTCGTAGCAACACCTCTTGCCATGGAAGGCGGGACGACCATCGGCTCCATTTCCCGCTCACCTCTTACTCCTCTCTCTCCAGTTCGGCAAACTACAGTTCCTCTCCAGCATCCCTTTCGTACCCCTCTTCATGCCATCTCATCTACACATCCCCAGCCCCTAATCCAGATACACAAAGCTGGTGTCATTGCTTGTCTCCGTGCACAAAAGTAATTCCTCTTCCTCCAGCTTTAGACACTCCAAATTCGCAACTCGCAAGTTAAGTTGAATTGCTAATTTACCTTGGTATGAAAATTGAAACTGGATATATTGAACGTTTATTATTCTGATGATAGATAACGGCTTTCATGAACTCATTTTCCCTTCCATTATTTACACTTGACTATTACCTGATGTACACTTGCTTTCAACCTTTTTAGGCTCATTATCAAAATGCCAAAATACCACTTGATTAATGTAAATGGACACTTGTCTATATTGAAACAAACACTTATTTATTTGAAGTTTCATAAACACTTATTTGCATTTTTTTATTTCCTAATTTTTTCCTTCTTTTACTGCTGCACTGCTAAGATGAACATTGGGTTGTCATCTCAGGGTGTAAATTAATTAGTCAATTCACATGTTCAACAAAGCAAAGTGATAAACTGATAATCTTAAGAACGATGCGCAAACATTTTATATCTTTTCAAATAGCCCTTCTGGAGTGATACTTTTATGCACTACTCTTATAATTGATAGTGTCGAGACTGCAGTGGAGGCTGCTCGTGCTGCTCTGGCTGGAGGTGTATCTGTCGTATGTACTGAATTTATAACATTTTAAAAAGTAACAACGTCGAATGGAGGGTTGCGTATGCTTCAGGATAATATCTTGATACTGATGTTTTTCATTTTTGTAGCTGGAGGTAGTGGTAACCACTCCAGGAGCTCTTGAGGTGTGTTTTCTTCAATTTTTTTTTCCCTGTTTATCCCGCATGCATTTTTTGGTCATTGACCCATTCCATAATCAATTCTTCTTGAATCTCAGGTTATTAAGGTGCTTTGCAAAGACTATCCTTCAGTGAAATTTGGGGTAATATATGTCCCCTAAAAGTATAATTTTTATTTTTTTCCCTCATAATATCTCCAGTGGCAATTGGAAAACGTATTTTTTGAAATCTGTTTTTTTTCCCCTTGTGACTTGAGTTATGTAGGTCTGCATTTTCTGTTGAAGATATATTTTGGTATGCAGGACATGAATGTTTACCGCACAATTTGGAAAACACAGCATTGTTATGAGGAATCCTTTGGCTTCGAGGAAGAATAACACTAAACTAATGTTGTGAATTTGTGATTGTTTTTGAAATCAACTTGTTCTATTTGGTAGGTTGGCACTGTATTAAATATTGAGGATGCAAGAAAAGCTGAAAAGGCCGGGGCTCAATTTCTCATGAGCCCTTGTACAGTCACGGTACAAGCAAAAACTTGTTTACATTTTTCTATATTATCCTTTCTGCACAAGAGTTCTGTTTACTACAAGAATTTTTTGTACTGGAATTTTGATAACTAAAAATATTTTCTAAAATTGGAATGATTATTGCATTGATGCCCCATTCCAGCATGTTTGTAATCTAAATATTAAATATAATATTGGATTAATTCAGAAATTATTTGTAATAGTAATCATGACATATAGCATATCTGAGAAATGGTCTTGACTCCTTCTGTACCCAAGGAGTTTTAGCATAAAAAATTTAAAGTCTCATCTCATGCTAGATGTTGTCAGTAAGATCAAAATGAACGGCTCCATTGCCATTCAAACTTTTAAATGCGTAATGTTAAAGCATTAGTTCCAACTGCTTCATACTTATGCTTCTGAAATGAATGTGCAAACGTTAACTTACATACATTGATCTTCTTTTCAAGGAAATTTTGCACTGGTTTCGAGGAAGTGAAATTCTTTATATTCCAGGAGCAATGACGCCCACTGAAGTATCTTACCATCAGATGCTCTCTTAATTTGTTCTGTTAATTATTTTGGTTCTTAATTATTTAAACTCTGAAGCTGTTTTATTAGGTTTGTTAACTCAATTAGTAAATTGCAGATATTTTCTGCATATACTGCTGGAGCAGAAGCCATCAAGGTTCACTTTCCTACTCAAATTCTCTTCTCTCCTTGTGTTCAAAGTGTTTGTCTAATTAATTAGTGTTTCGTAGATGATGTGTAGTTTGTTAATAAAACATTGCAAAATGACCATTATTTTTCTACATTCACAGATCTATCCAGTTTCAGCATTAGGTGGAGAAAATTACATTTCTACTCTTAGAAAACCCTTTCCAACTATACCATTGATTGCTTCACAAGGCATCACTGCAGGTCAGTGTAACCAATCCCCTCACCTCACCCCTCATCAATACTAGTTAATCAAGGTATAGGAGTCTGAAACTTTCACACTAAACCCATGTTCATCTTTTATCGGTATTATTTTTAATGCTGAGTGTGCATATAGCAAGCAGCCACTGAAGTCTAATGATGGTTTACAGATGCAGTTCTTAGTGGCTGTAAGGATCTTAAATAGTTAAATTTCATTCTATTGGATATCAAGTTCCATTTTTTTTTAAATCTGCAGGATCAATTGGAAAATACATAACTGCTGGGGCCTCGGCAGTTGTTTTATCAGATGCTATTTTTAATAAGGAGGCAATGATGAAAGAGGATTTTGATGAAATACAGAGATTGGCACAACTTGTGACCTTGGAGGCATCCCTTGCTAGAAAAGGGAATAGTAAGGTCGTTCATATTTAGACTGAATAGAGTGATTTTCTTTGTTTCCAAATAAGTTGTGAGATCTCATGCAAATCGAAAAGCCATCTGATTTTAAAATCAAATGCATGCTTTCTGAAATTAAAATCCAACGAAGAACAGTTAAAAGTTATTACTCATTACATGTGGGTCAGATTAGTGAATCATACTGAAATTTTTTTCTGGTTTAGAGCTTCTATTTGGTTCAATTTGAATTGGTTAATCTTATTGTTATTCTTGGCCAATATATTTCTCTTACAGTTGCACACTCCACTCGGTAATCCAAATTAAGGGTCCTCGAGAGATTGTTAAACGATGAATGTTTATTTAATTCTAGTTTAAACTTTATTATATAACAGATTAAGCGGTGAAAGTTGTGATCCCATACCTTTACATGCTGTCTGTGTTCAGACATCTTCGGCCAGGAAAGAACTTGATAGTATCAGCCTGCCTATCAGGTCTAAATTCCTTGGTAAAGGGCAAACGTGAAACACTAAAAATATGCCCTTATCAATTGGAAGTAGTCTTTGGTGAAGGAAATGGTTAGTTTTAAGGATTCTCAGCTTGGAAAGGATGAACATGGCGCCTCCTGGAATAAATGTATCTAACTGCATAGTGGGGTCTTTGTCCTTGGGTAGTTTGACTCTTACCCAGCAACCCATTGACGCTGAAATCCTATGCATATTTCCTCCTCTTTTGATGGCAGTTATTGTATAAAGAGGTGACTCTCTGCTGAGAAAATAAAATTTAATGTCTTGATCTATACACCCCTTTAGGTGAAGAGAGGTGAAAATCTTCTTAAAAGGTTTTGTGTAAAGTTTGATTTATAAAAAGGACAAAAGGTGATTGAATAATTTGAATTTGTTTGGCCCCCGATTTTAATATTAACGCAACAAAATTTCCTTTTGGCATCACTTTTTTATTCTTCTTTTGAAAGGCTTACTTCTGTTATTATTATTATTTTTTTCTGAATTAAGATTGGAAGTTAAGTTTACAACTTATTAGCCTGCTTATATTTGAATTCAGCTTGCTTATATTATATTTGATAATTGTTTTAAGTTTGGACCCAGCAGTTGTTGTACCTCCATCAAGAGGTAAGACGACACAAAACCAAAATAGCGACATACCTCCTAGAAAAAGGAACTACGAATTGGTTGTGTTTTGCAAGGTCTATAGCATTGATTTTAAATAAAGTGTGTCTGGCACTCTGGCTCCCCAATAATTATTCTTCCACGCTGCCTATAATGTGCAAATCAAACAAGAATATACCCCAAGTCCAGAAGGCCAGTCGCTTATAGCTTAACCCGAACGCACCAATATTTATTTTCAGAACTTCTATTGTTTTCGTAGACTAAACCAAAACTATGGACTTCTATGACACGCACAAATTCAGAAAAATAAATAAATAAAAGCTATTGACAGTGTGAAATGGACTGTTTGTGATTAATTAATTTAAACAGTAGTCAATATGCGACAGATTTTTTGCAACATAGTACTGCTAACCTGCGTGTTCACTGGCTTTCTTAAAAATAACCCAAAATATTCAAAAGAATTTCAAACAGTGTAACTGAAATTCAAATAGCATAAGACATTGGTCACACTTGATCACACAACTTAAAAGAAAATATTTCAGCTACAATTTTATTAATTTTTTTCTATTAATACAATTTGAATATTTCTATAAAAATAGAGACGTTTTAAATAACTTTAGTTAAAAGTTATGTACTAAAGGTTTTATACTATCGGAAATTTTATACTAGCAACAAAAGTTATTTAAAAACTTTGAGATGTATTAATAGTAAAAAATATTCAAAATTAAATATATGCTCCTTTTAAATTAGATCTGTTATATATCAAATATGTTGTAATAATTTGAAAATCGAGTGGTTGGCCATTAAATTTGTTTATATTAGGGGGAAAAAAAATATTCATATTAGAACTTGATCAATAATTATATCCCTAGTAAATTACGCTATATTTGATATACAACATATCTAAATATAAAATAAAAACATCCATTGGCAATTCAATATTTTTGTGGGTATAATAACTTATTTACAATCCTAATATTCAAATAATTGGATTGTAAATATAACTTTTCCTCGTAGGATCCAGGACCCTATATAAAATATAATTGGATGGTAAAGAACGGTCCTGATGAATCCTCAAATGCTGAATTTATTATATGAACTCTATTAATTAACTTCTCTATAACAAAGCCCTGTGCAGCTGTGCTACTGCCTAATTGTTTTAAATTACTCGCTACACGAGAAGTTGCAGGGATTTGTGCTTGATAAATTCAGAGTGGCTGCTATCGCACGCACAATCACTCGCTTAGGAACGCCTTCGTTCGAATTGTTCGAGCTAAACCAAGCAGATCCGGGTGAAGCGATCGAAGATTTCGTAAGATCTCTCCGAAGATCATCGTCGGGAGGAGATCCATAACTAGAAGAATTGTAAAAGGCGCGGCTGATGGGTCAGGCTTTTCGCAAGCTTTTCGATGCCTTCTTTGGCAACAAGGAGATGCGGGTTTGGTCTTTCGATCCTTTCTTTTTTAGATTGAATTTTAATTTTACGATGTGACTTTATGATTGGCTTCATCGATGTGATGGGTGCTTGAGCTTGGCTGGTTGTTTCGATTTGTTAAAGCTAGCTAAATATTGATAGTTTTTTGTCCTTTTGGTTTAGAAACAGTTGCTGTCGGTACTCCGTTGTTGTCAATTTTGCTTAGTATAATTCTACAAAATTTAAAGAGTTGTTGTTGTTGTTACTTCCCCCAAATAACTCTCAGAATTATTATGTGATATATTGGCTGTTGTGCTTTGAAATCACTTGCTTTATTATATCTTTGCTTCACTAGAATTGCATCTAATAACAAAGAGTAAACTCCTGAATATGAGTTGCATCTTATGCTTTACAATATGATATGATATCATATTTTCAAGTACGCTGAATTACTTCAATAACATAATAACTTTTTCTTATTTTTTCTGTTTTAGGTTGTGATGCTGGGGCTGGATGCTGCTGGTAAAACCACCATACTCTACAAATTGCACATTGGTGAAGTCATGTCAACTGTTCCCACAATTGGTATGTGCTGCTTACTGAAACTAAAGTAATTCAAGAGTAATTTACAAGCGGTTTGCGAATTCTATATTTTTATATGCTTGTTGGGAATTCCTATTTCTAAATTACATAGATTTTCAATGTAGTTTTGTAGTAATTTATCAACTTGAATTTGGCTCCTGACTGTAGGAATTGATATACCAGATTGTCAGTACTTGATTACTGGTGTTACCATCTTTCAATCTCCTATTTAGTCTTATTTGCTTTTCTTTCCTGCTGATGTTTAATTGAACAAAAAAGAGATGTTGGCAATTTAGGTTTCAATCTCTCTTATTTCAAATTTTTCATAATTATATATTTTCATGCATAGAGAACTTGGGATGTAACAAAATTTAGTTCTACCTTTGTTGCAGGTTTTAATGTAGAGAAAGTGCAGTACAAGAATGTAATATTTACAGTGTGGGATGTTGGCGGTCAGGAGAAATTGAGACCTCTCTGGAGGCATTATTTCAGCAACACTGATGCTTTGGTATGTCAGAAATTCTTTTTGTAATTAATTTGTTGACTGATTTTGCAAAGCGGAATAGCACGCCTTAGAACCCAGGATGAATAGGGTTGAGCTTTCTTAACTGTTCTTCTGGCATTGTGCTGTTATCCTACAGGGATATTTGTTTCTTCTGTTTTTATACACATGTAAAGAGGCACTTAAAATTATGCTGTTATGTACAACAAGCTCAAGGTTTTGTTGTTATTTCCAGAAAAGCAGTCTAAATACCCAATGCAACTGCCTTTATATGAAGTTTATAATGACCATATCAGGGGGAATACAAAAGCCCTTTTTGGATTTTTAACCATATTGTATCAATTTCTTGAGATCCTAGCCCTAATGCTGATGTAGTGAGAAGAAATTTGATTTATACTGTTGTGCAATGATATGGAAAAGGTCACTTTGTCCAAACGGAAAAAAAGCTAAACGTAGGCCAAAAAGGAAACTGTTATGTTAGGTTGCGATGGTAATCTGGCCAAATTACTTCAAAGAAGGGTCTTTTCTGTAGATAAATAGAGTGGTCGTTTTTCTTCTTTTTTTTTCTGTAACTAACCGGGCTCAATGAATTGCCTCTATTAATATTCAGATCTATGTAGTTGACTCAGTAGACAGAGAAAGAATTGCAAGAGCCAAAGCTGAATTTCAGGTACTATTCTTTTTTTTTAATTTCTCTTTGAAAAAAGAAAGATGTACATCTGTTAATCTAATTAAAAGATGGCTTGGAATCTTACACTTTCTAGTTCTGTTTCAGGCTATTATAAATGATCCTTTCATGATGAACAGTGTCATCTTGGTTTTTGCAAACAAGCAAGACATGGTATGTCATGTTGCTATTTCTTCATACTTTCTATATTTGTTGAATGAAATTCTCCATTAATCAAGAGAAGCAACCAACTAATTATTGACAGTTCATTAATTCTATTTAATTTTTTCTTTTTGTTCTCTTATTTGTCAACTGGAGACTGAAGTGTTCTTCTGATGCAGTCTGGTTTCCTATAGTATTTCCCTTAATTTTTTTCTTATATTATGCACATATGTAGAGAGGGGCACTGAGCCCAATGGAGGTATGTGAAGGTTTGGGGCTATATGACCTGAAGAACCGTGTGTGGCATATACAAGGAACTTGTGCTCTAAAAGGTGATGGCCTCTATGAAGGCTTGGATTGGCTGGCTAGTACTCTCGATGAGCTTCAGGCATCGGGCCGTTCAACTTCAGTCGGCACCTCTTTTTGATCTACAGTAAGTGTTTTAACTGTTACTTTTGATATTGTTTCCTCTTGTTTATTGCATACTCAGCCACTCTGGGATGGTACTCTTGCCAGTCAAATACATTTCCTCTGTTATTCCATTCCCTTCTGACAATTGTCTTTTTTTTTTTTGGATATTTGCAGACTAAGTATGGGCTTTGGAAGAAGACTAGAAGATAAAAGTTGACTTTTAACTATTAAACTATAATATTACTTTGTTGCTGCTATATTTTGTGGATCTTTGTAGTGTGTTGTTTGTAAATGTTTCTTCAATCAACTGATCAAGAAATTTATTACATAAAATCCTGTTGATCCTATGCGAGCCAAGTTCTGAAATGGTAGTTAAATTCTTTCTATGCGTTTGTATTACTTTAACACTTCTCGTAAATAGGACTATACAATGTAGTGAGGAAATTAAAATTGTGTCCAAAATGGAGCTGATGGATGCAGTACAACTTTCTTCTTTTGTTTAACAATGCATATTGACGGATTGAATTGTCCATCCTTTTTTTTTCTTTTGCAAAACCTAACGCTTCTATATAATAATACTCATAGTTTGCACATGAATTGTGATTTCTGGAGCGAAATGGTATCACTGTAATCGTCTCAAGTGCACTGAACCATTTGAGAATAATAAGTTATTATTCATTAATGCAATTTGAAGACATCTGTATTTTCTCTTAACGATAGAGTCGTTTGAGACTGGTTCTGTAGCTCGAATCGGTACATTCTTTTGAGCACTGTAAATGTCACCCATTCGTTCATTTGCAATTTCCGATCTTCATTCCTGCATGGCTGCATGGCTGCATGGATCTAAAATTTTAACAAAACCGAAATTTTAAAAAATAATATTAAAATAATATAATCCAATAAAATTAATATCAATTTAATCAGTTTAATATAAATAGTATCGTAAGATCGGAATCCTGGATTCCGAACGTTAGATCGGAATCCTGGATTCCGATCTAACGTTAGATCGGATTCTCGGACTCCGATCTAACGTTAGATCGGAATCTGGGATTCCGAACAGTGCTGTAACTGCTCAAATTTGCCTTTTTCATGGTTTTATTGTAATTCTATTATAAAAAATAATTTAATATATGAAATTTTAATATTAAATTAATATATTATGAAATTTTAGTAATATATTTTGAAGATAAGATATTAAATTAATATATTTTATTTTACTTCTATTATAAACATTAATTAAATATATAAAATTTTAATATTAAATTAATATATTATAAAATTTTAATATTAAATTAATATATTATAAACATTAATTAAATATATATTTTGAAGAATGTTAGTATAATATAATTCTATTTTATGAATAATATTTTAATATTTAAAGTTTTGATATTAATTTGATATGGATGGTTTTATTTTTAATATTAAAAATTTTCAATTATGTTAAATATTGTACATAATAAGTACATAATACTTTATGTAATAATTTATTTATGGCAATAATTATAATATAAACTTATAATTAAATATTAGATTTATTTCATTTAATTCATAATATTTATGTAATAATTTATTTTTATAGAACTTATTTATTTGTATGTGTTCACTTAGATCGTTTATATGTTCACTTTGTTTTATGTATATGTTCACCATTAGAAGAAGAATTGAATTTTGTAACCATAATATAGATTAGCACACTAAAATAAAAGAAAGGAAAAAATACATGAAAATCATAATATAATTTAGCACACTAAAATAAATGAACACACCAGGGTACTTAAAAACAAAGTAATAAATAAACTTAGAGATCTTGATCATCTACATGTTGCAGAATTTCCTCCCACCAGGGTTGATCTTCTTCCGCATTCATTTCTTGTTGATTACTGGCACCATGGTTGTCGGCGAGTTGAGCTGCTTCGTTCCAAAAAGCCTCATCATTTTCTTGTTGATTATTCGCAGCCGGGTTGTCTGCGAATTGAGCGGCTTCGTTCCAGAAAGCTGCCTCGGCTTCTTGTTGCTCAATCTCAGCCATTCTAGCCACTGCAATTTTGCGTTGTTCATCTCTCTTCTTGATCTTGATTAGGCTCTCCTTAATTTTTTTTCCAATTTTTTCTTGTTGCAACCTCCGGCTCTCTTCGGCGGCCTTTTCTTCCATTCTTCTCCTTTCGAACCATTGTTCTTTCACTCTGAATCTCTTTACAATTTCATCCCTCTCTTCTTGTTTCTTGTGTTCATCGTAGTGGTCACGCAAAATGGTATCTTTGAAATTGAAAACCTGACCACACTTTGTACAACTCACTGTGTGGTCTCCACGAAAATCATATATGCTTTCGTAAACAATCATGGGTGTAGGATCTGGTTTCCACGGTTTGAGTTCCGGCATCGGTTCAGGTTCTGTGTAGTACTTTTTATAGAGTTCAGAGTTGCTCGACTCAGGTTTAGTAAGGTAATGTCGCAATCTCTCCCTGCGGTCTCTTTCTGGGCCACCATGAATGTGCCACTGATAATGGGTGTATAATGGCCACTCGCCACCATATTGCGAATGGATATTGTAGTCGAATTTGCGGTAACATTTATTACATATCGCATGATAATCTCCTTTTTCGATCTCATTTGGATTGGCAGGGGAATGTTTGTAATTTGGCAAGTACTCATGTCGAGTAGATGGCCATTCCCGCACTTCACTGTCGGAGGTATTTCCTTTCTCCATGGTAGTGAATGTTGAAGGAAGAAGGATTGAGTGGGTGTGACATATTTTTGCTGAGGAAAAATAATTTTATAGATCAGTTTAGACTTGCAATTATTTAAAATTAATAAATATAATGTGATATCTTTTCAGACTTTATCAGAATACGTTTGTCATTTTGCATAGCTTAGGTAGGCATCAGTATACTTTTCAGACTTTATCAGAATACTTTTGTCCTTTTTGCTTTGCTTAGGTAGGCATCAGTATAATTTTGGAGCTTTTATCAGAGCACGCCTGTCCTTTTGCAGTGCTTAGGTAGGCATCAGTATACTTTTGAGCTTTTATCAAAGCACGCCTGTCCTTTTGCAGTTCTTTTCCAGACTTTACCAGTTGCATGAATTTAATTAAAATATAATTATTAATTTACTTAAATTGAAAACAGTAAAAAAAAAAAGAAAAAGTATTGATTTGATTGTGTGACTATCTTGGTCCTTTGTCAATTTTGTTTTGAACAAATGGTACGCCTAAAAATTTTGAAATTTAAGTTTAGGAAAATTCGTCCGCCAATTAACAGCTCAGTATTTTTGTTAGAATTTTTCAGAGCGTATTTCATATTTTTCTAGCGCCAAACTTTTCGAATCTAGAGCTGTTTTTTCATTTCAAAGTGTGACTATCTTGGTCCTTTGTCATTTTTGTTTTGAACAAATGGTACGCCTAAAAATTTTGAAATTTAAGTTTAGGAAAATTCGTCCGCCAATTAACAGCTCAGTATTTTTGTTAGAATTTTTCAGAGCGTATTTCATACTTTTCTAGCGCCAAACTTTTTGAATCTAGAGCTGTTTTTTCAGTTCAAAGTGTGACTATCTTGGTCCTTTGTCATTTTTGTTTTGAACAAATGGTACGCCTAAAAAATTTTGAAATTTAAGTTTACGAAAATTCGTCCGCCAATTAACAGCTCAGTATTTTTGTTAGAATTTTTCAGAGCGTATTTCATATTTTTCTAGCGCCAAACTTTTCGAATCTAGAGCTGTTGAATGTGTGATTATCTCGTACTTAGGTGTGATAGCGCCAAACTTCATATTTTTCACAGCGTTTATCGTACTTAGGTGTTTCGTACTCGTTGTGATTGGTCCTAATTAGTTTTTAGTTATTATAAAATACAAATACAAATATAGAAGTCATAAATATAGAACTCATAAATATATAAGTCATACATAAGTAAATAAAATATAAAATACAAATAAATCCTAAATATGTCCAGTACGGTGGATCCACCTCCCCTCACTAGGGGACCAAATATACGGAGGACCTGGCGGCTGACGGGGGTCTCGTCCGCGAGCAAGTCCGACAGGTGGTGGACGAGGAGCCATCTGAGGAGTGGAATGACGAGGCGGTGCACTAGAAGAAGAGGCTCCGCCATATGTCTGACCAAATGAACCATAGCTCTGACCGAAAGGAGATGGATGAACTGGAGGTGTGTACGGCTCGTCCAAATGTACTCCAATGGATGACAAAAAAGCGTCACCCGGGCTCAACATAGGCTCGCCCTGAGAATATGGTGCTGGTCCAGGTGGATACTGTGTCGGATACTGTGTCTGGTATGGTGGGTACTGGGTCTGGTACTCATAATGGGTAGGTGGGTCTGGATATGGACCAGGAGGTGGGCCTGGTGGTGTCGGTAACTCGCCAGTGGATATGGGTGGCTGTGTAAATGGTTGGATGGGCGGCTGTGTGGATGGCTGACTCTCCGTCCGTCTGCTCCGCACAATAGGCTGGCTGGGTCTCGGCTGATCAAAATATGTGTCCCAGTCGTGTAAAGTATACCCAGATGGCTGTTACATACAATGATATTACAAATAATATTAATATTATCAATAACAGAATAATAAAAAATAATAATATTACAATTTTTTTGTTACCGTCATAAACTGCTGCTCCTCAAATCCAGGCTCTGGCGCGTGATCCTCCTCAGGCGAATCAGGTATGGAGTCTATGTCTGTAGCTAGACCCTTCGACTCTAAAAGGTGAGGTAACCGATGCGGCTCCCCAACGAGCTCCAACTGCGTCCTGCAGCCCTTCAGCATCTTCTTCCCAGCCCGTCTGAATCCTTTCTTCACCGCCCATGCACATGCTCGCAGAGCTTGCGTCAATACGTGCTTGACCTGTTTATTTGTTGTTAGTGACCAAAATACAAATCAATTCATTTTAATTGAGTAAAAAACTTACCATAGACACCCGCTCGGGCGCATCCTCTAGATAGGTCATCCGGCTAGCTGGAATCTGCTGTGCTACTCCCGGAATGGGGACAAGATGAGCACCTCCATGTATCCGCATCCATCTATCGTACGCGGGCAAAATATCGTCACTCCATGGCCGCGCCTCTGCCACCTCGACCTGCGTCGTGTCGGCCCACATCGCAACCTCTACTGAGAAAAGGTCCTGCAAATCCCTCTGCCGAAATGTGTTGTGCCGGTACTGTAACAAAGCCTCCATCCTCCTCCAAGCCTGTATTTTTAGGTCGTATGTAATGCACGTATTATAAATATTTCAATTTAAATCACGAAGGTGAAAAGAATAACGTACCGTAGGAAGAGGAGGCGGAACAGTCTGGAACAGCATGAACTGATGCATCACCCGATCGGCAAAGTGCCACGCCACGACCCAGAAATGGATGCATGGAACGCGGAGCCGGTAGTACCTCTGCTCGTAGCGGGCATAAGGAGGCATGACCACCTGTCTGAGCTCATCCTCGTATGGCCGCCACACCACGTGTGCATGCTCCATCTTCATTAGTACGTCTCGAGCGTACTCAATACCGCTGCGAACAGGACCTTTCACTTTTTTCGACCTCAGCCGTGTCGTCCATTGCCTGCCAAAACATTACAATTGTTAAACTAAGTAATTAATTTTAAATTACGAAATTTAATTTTCATTTGTTTATAATTATGACTAATTTTAATTGTTTAACTAATTAATTATTACCTATCAATTTTGTTTACCAAAATTTTGATTATAATTTTTAAACAAACAAATTGATGTTATATTACAATATTTCATTTATTTTATTTAAAAAAAATATTATACCTCCCATACGGCGGACATCTCTCAACTGACGGCTTCCCCCAACCTTGGAAACTTTTCGTAACGGACGGGCGACAAAGCAATAACCGGGTGTACGACCACAACTGAAGCAGTAGCCACGGAGCAGGAACCTTCTGAGCGCCATTTGCCAGGACTGCCAAGTCCAGGCCGCGGTATAACATAGCAAGTGTGGCCGCACCCCAGTTATATCTAACTGAATCCGATGCATGAACATCCTGCAAATAAGAAAAAATATTTTTCGTTAGTTGCCAACTAAATTATCCAAGTTAGTACTAATGTAAGAGATGTTCTTAATATTTAAAATTACTAACCCGAAGTAACTCCAGATAAAAACAAGGAACAGAATCTCCTGTGGTATCTGGAAATATCTCGCAACCCATCAACTCCAACACCAGGGCCCGAGTGTATCTATCGATCCTATCTGCGTCCTCTGACCCAGGTCCCTGTGCCCACATATCACGCAGTTTCCCAAACTGTACTGCGTGAAGCTTCCTGCATTACATAAACATTACACACACATATATATATATATATTGCAACATATCTCAAAATTTAAATTAAATTTTAGAACGTTTGTTACCTCCCAGCACGTCGATCAGTCGCCCTCTCTCTGAAGCAATCTAAAACATCCTCCATAGGAGTGTCCCGTGGCAATGCAAAGTCGGCTAGCTTCTGCACATCGTCGTAATCAGTACGACCGGTCACCGGTCGTCCAGTCGTAGGCAAGCCAAAAATGAAGGCGACATCCTGCAAATTTTATTTACATTTTTTATTAAACAACAAAAAAACAATAAATAAATAAATAGCTACCAACAGAACTTGGAAAAAATAATACCTCAAGAGTAACGGTCATCTCGCCTACGCGGGGAAAGTGGAACGTGTGGGTCTCGGGCCTCCAGAACATGGCTAGACCCTGTATCATGGAACGATCCAATGGCATGTGACCTAACTCAACGAAATGAATAAGGCCCAATGTCACAAGACGCTGGTCCACCTCCTCGGTTCGTATCATTTTTGCCTTATGCATTTCGGGCGTCCACGCCTAAATAAGTTAAAAAAACATATTATTTACTATATATACTATTCACTATGTACAAAAATTAACTACATAAATTAAAAAATTTTATTATTTCCTTAAACCATAAACCCTATATTTCCTATATATATAAATAAAAAAAAACTTACTCGTACGCCTCGAAGCTCAGACTGACTGAGATGCAGAAGCTGATCAGCAGGAAGAGGAACGGGGGGGGGGGGCAGCAGGGGGGGCAGATGAAGAAGCGCCAGGATCTCCTCCTGATGTAGATGCGCCAGGATCTCCTCCTGATGTAGATGCGCCAGGATCTCCTCGACGCCTCGTGGATCGACGTGGATCCTCTGGTATTCTTCTTCGCGGTGGCATTTCGACTGTTACTGCAATTAAAATTTAATAAAGTATAAAATCTATAAAAATTTCGGCAGCATCTCCCCTGTACCGGGAGAGTTTTCCAAAAAATCAGAGTTCAATTAGAACCCAATTTCAACCCAATTTGAACCCAACCCAACCCAACCCAATTTCATTCCAATTTGAACCCAACCCAACCCAATTTGAATAAATCATTCAAATTTTACAATCATTGCATTTCACAAACCATTTCACAAGTATCAATGAATCAATAGTTCAATTATTGCATTTCACAATTTTACAATCATTGCATTTCACAATTTTACAATCCATCAATCAATCTACAAGCAATTCACAAACATTTCTATTCAAACAATAATAAAATAAACATATAAAAAAGCTAACCTGGAGTAGAAAGGAATTGACTCTCTTCTAAACAATTTTTTACCTACATTTTTAATTAATACCATCAATTATTATCATTTTTCTAATTTTTCCCATATTTAATTATCAAAATCTTAATTATTAAAAGCAAAAAAAAAAAATTAAATTAATTACACATAAATTTCCATATGACTTTTTCTTATTTTTCGGTATTTTTAAAATAATTTTATAATTTATTATCTATTTTTGTAATTAATTAAGTAGTGAATAAACAAATAAAAAGACAAAAAATATATGCAATATAATTAATAAATTACATACAAATTTTTTCTGATTTTTTTCTGATTTTTCCAGATTTTTTGAATATTTTTCCAATATTTTTCTATTTTTTTATTTAATTAACTAAATTATAAACTAATAAACTAAATAAATAAATAATTAAATTAAAAAAAAAAACTTACTGTGCTACTCGAATTGCGTCCGAGAGAGCGAGAGCGGCAGCGAAATCAGATCGGAAACCCCATATATATATAAAGGTTAGATCGGAATCCTGGATTCCGATCTAACGTTAGATCGGAATCCAGGAATCCGATCTAACGTTCGGAATCCAGGATTCCGATCTTACGATACTATTTATATTAAACTGATTAAATTGATATTAATTTTATTAGATTATATTATTTTAATATTATTTTTTAAAATTTCGGTCGACCGAACGAAGGATAGAAAGAACAGACTGTGTGGCCCATGGGCTTCTCGCACTAATAAAATAGGCCAGCTTTCTATTAGAAAGCCCGTAATATCTCCAATTTTTTTCTTTTTTTTTTTTAAATTTCGTCTGAGAGAGAGAAGGTTGAAACGGATAAGACATTGCTCTATCCCCATCCAATTCCTAAAACCCCACCAAAACCTTTCCCAAGAAATACACTCATGGCGACCTCATCCGTCGGTTCAACCCCTCTCCGATCTCTCCATTTGGCGTCTCCTCTCAGAAAGACACCACAGTTGGGCGTGCGCGCTTGCGTCACGCTCAGGCGATCGGTGGAGGAGATTTACAACGTGCACGTGGAGAGAAATGCCCCGAAGGAGCGCTTGGCCGAGCTAGGCGTGGAGCACTGGTCCACCTGGAAGACTGGGAAGTGCCAGTTCCCGTGGGACTGGCAAGTGGACCAGCAGGTTTACATTGTCTCTGGAGAGGTGCGAGTCGTACCACAAGGCGCCAAATCGGGAGACCGGTACATGCGGTTTGTGGCTGGGGATTTGGTAAGGTATCCGAAATGGCTTGAGGCTGATATGTTCTTCAATGGACCGTACGAGGAGCGGTATCGCTTTCGTGCTTATGGCGATGATTGAGGATTTTATTAGCGTGAGAGGGTGATATAGTTTTTCCTTTTGTGAGGAAAGATAATGTTGGATTTTAGTTTAAGTTGGCATGTGAGAATCAGGTTGAGAAACAATTAAGAGCTGTGTGGGTTAGTTTAATTGGAAGTTTGGAACTGCAAAGCAGGACATGCCAATTGGAGGTCTCACTTTGATTTGTTATGCTGTTGTAATAAGACATTGATGTCGGAGTTGGATTTACAATTAGAATTGTACCGTCCACCTGTAATATTTTGTTAGGTTCCAGAGTTTAAATCTTTAAATTTTATTTTGTTTACACTGTCGAAACCATTTTTAGCAACTTGATGTTATTAAATGCATCAGATGCTTGATAAATTTATCTCGATAACAATACAAATGTTTCTGTAACTTGGTCCAGTTGAATGCCAAAAGAACCAGGCTGGTTCATACACAAATTCATTATTTACATCACGCTCAAAAGCAAATAAAGAAGTATCTCAGCATCTTCTGATGCTTAATTTTTGTTCGAATAAATTTCAAACATCAAACTGTCAAGCTTGTTTAATTTAAGTATAACCAATTTATTGGAATCTACTGGTATTTAGAATGTTTTTGGTTAGCAAATGCTGCATCAAAAACACATGTGCACGCAAGAAAAAAACACACAATACATACACAAATCAAGTTTTCTAAAAACGTTGACGCCAGGAGGGGGAAAAAAAAAAAAAGATCATGGTTAACAATTCAACATGCAATATATCCAGAAATCACCATTCAAGTATTATCTTGAACATTCTGATACACATACACAACAAGAAGCGTCAGGCCATAACTAATAAAGAACCAAAATCACCTGACAAGTAGGACAATAAGACAACATTGTATAATTACATTAGAGACTCAGCAAAATATTAGGAGAATGCCTGATATTGTTAAGTCCGGCTTTTCCTAGATTTCCTTGACCTCGTGGCATACCGTGGAGTCTCAGGAGTCTTCTCTTTGTGCTCTTCTCCTCCTCCCTCTATTTCTGATTCAATAGCTTGATTTGATCCCTTGCCAATAACTTTTTCGTCTGCATCTTCGACTAGATCTTCAAGTGCTTTTACAATATAAATCTGTATTAACACGTAATCAATAATCAATCAATCTTTTCTCTTTATATTTTGCATAAATAAATCAGAAGGATAAATACCAGAATATCCAAGCAAATCACATCTGGTTGTTTCATAAACTAAATTAGGTTTCTGTCACCGCTCATCAAGGATGGTTGGCCTAATTAGAATTTAATTCTCAACATCAGGCCTCGAGAAAATAACACATATCATAGGTGATGGGAGACAAGATACCAGAAGTTCAAATCAACCCACCATAATTCTTTATTTTCAACTTTTTGTTAAATCCATCTTGTTTGGTTGAAGGCTTACCATATATTTAATTTTGCAAAAGGTCATAACTTCCCTTAAATCTCGAAAGTCCAGGTAAAACTGGTTCAATAACTTGCATTAGAAAATTTCATTAATAACAATGCAGATGAAACAAACAACTGGACCCAGTCTAAGACCAATCCATAGAGCAGAAGTATCTTAATTTTTTTATACAGCTGACAAATTTAATCTGACCCATTACATGCTCAAGTCCACTAGTCATAACTACTAGTCGGGCTTAAGGGATATTCAAATGAAATGAGTAATTTTATCAGCAAGCACTTAAGCCTATTATACAAATTACGGCTCACTACCTTAAAGTGGTCAGGAGCAGTCAGCTCAAACACCAAGGCATCACCGTCCTCTAAGTTGTGATGCATAGCAAAGCCTCTCCACCCACCACTGAGACCAGTGCGGGACCCAATGTAAACTGTATCAAACTCCACACCATTTTCATCTTCCAATACCATCTTCGCCTCTCCTTTTGGCAAGTAGTCCTTGCAGAACTGTGATGGGAGGCCCTTACATTAAAAAAAAATGGTAATTATAATTTCCACTAGTGCCGTCAAATTATAGGACAAATCTACATATTAAAATATGACGCATTGAGGCATGCGAGATTAACAAGATAATATTTTATACAATTGATGTCATCCTGCAAAGAAGAAACTTATTATAGCGCACTTGCCTCTATTTCAGATTAGGATAATGCAGACATCCGCATTATTTGACAATTAAAACAAATCTGTATCCATCTCAGCATTAATTTTGGTAGAGATGCAGACACGAATACAGATAATTTATTTATAGATACACATTATATTTGCAGATATGAATATGGATGAAACTGATAAATATCTGCTCCCTTTACACCCTAATCAAAATTTCGACTTACTAGCCAAAAGCAGCTAGATACATGAGATCGAACCATAGCTTTCACAAACGAAGGGTTATCTAAAGAGCTCTGGATATCCTGAGCTTTTTGAAATGCTTGAGCTTGTTCCTCATAAGAAGAGAATCTCCCTGTATATTCCCTCCCACTTTCATTGCTCCTACAGTATCTGACAAAACAAAATATTCTAAGCTTCTTTCTGCTTTTCATAATTGTTGTTGCTGTTGTCACAGTAGAATATATTAAAACACAATTTGTAGAAAAATTTTGAAATTTGCAAGTACCCTCAAAGCCTTTCAGTAACTTTCAAATGGGCACAACTTACACCAAGTTTACACCATGCAGAAACAACTTTCTTTCAGTTCCCCATTTCAGTTTATAACATTTACTTCAATTATTATTAGTTCATTTCCATTTTAGATTTACAAAAAGATAACTAATAAGTGCTACGAGTCATACTGTCCATATCTGACATATACATATTTTTTACATTAAATAGTTGTTATCTGGTAGGTACTTTTCACATATATTTCAAACAATGTTGGTATCTAGGCGAAAACATGAAAAGAACCAGATCTCCTTTGCAAGTATTGCAAGTGGATAGCATAATGAAAATATACACAAATTATAGAGCCCTAGAGAAACTCTTCACCTTTTTCGGAATGAACGGATTTCCGTCTCATCGACCTGCTTAGAATTTAAATTGATATGGTATACATTAGAGACAAGACATGCACATAAAAACACACACACAAAGTAGTCAGAAAATGATCATTTTAAGTGCTCAGGTTTTAGGTTTCAGTTCAACAGTGATCAGCCTTGGTAAAGTCAATAGCTTGATTGAAATTGTTGTTACATGTAAGAAGCTTTTTTTTGCATTCAGTACTTATTTTAAATAAATTTAAAGAAAAAATAAAATCACTTTATAATTTTATATGGACGATATGGGATGCTGAATTGTACAGTTGGCATCCCCCAAGATGGCTTGTTTCAAACCTTTGCAGTAACCAGACAAAAGTTTCCACCATGCATTGGGTCAGGTAAACCTTGCCTTTCTTTTTAGGAAAAAAAAAACAAAATTTCTCCCAACCTGACTAGTTTAAATTACCACTCAAATGAAAGGATGTAGAATTCCTTAACCTTTAATAGGTAGAGACGTAGAGTTAGCTGAGTTAAAAAAAAAAAAAAAAGAAATTAACTTTCTGCTAATGCGTATACAGATAGATTGTTTAGGAAGGACTTACTTGATCAGAGTAAGAAACAGGATTTTTAGCTCTAGAAGAACGTCTCACTTCAACAACCTCAAACTTCTTCTTTGATTTTTCACTTGATTTAGAATTCTGAAATGGATTCAGAAATTGAAATATGAAATCTGAAATAATGGAGTTGACGAGTATGAAAAAGAAAATAAATAAATAAATAAAAAGAACAAAACACTTTCATTTTTTCTTAAAAAAAATGAATTAAAAAACTTTGCAAACCCTAAATATACAGTTATATCACTTATATGTATTTGGAGATTGGACTCACGTAAAGGGCAAAACTAGAAAATGTGTTTTCAATACGATTCTTTCATTTCCAATCACCTAAACGTTTTCTTTTCCCCAAATCTTTCCCACTTGAGGTGTAACAAATCTTTTACGTACTTCTATCTATGGTGTGCTTTTGATCAGAATACATACCAGTCGCTTGTGTTCAGATTTTGCAACATCCAACAGGCTCTTGGAAATTTTTGCAATTCCCAAATTCTAAAAAAAAATAGAACAAAGGCATTAATAATGAGCAGAAATCATTAAAAAAAAAAAGACTTAACGGATATAAATCAGTAAAATTTCGCCGGGTTGTGATATTCATACATAGAAATCCCAAAGCAGCATTCTGATACAATTTCTCTTTGCAAGATCAATTGCAAAATCGCCAGTAATACAAGCTAGATCAACAAATTTTTGTTTTTTTTGGAGAAAGGACGCTCAGGTTTCCTCATTTTCTACAGAATACAACTAATTTAAACGACATTTCTTGCGTGTTGAAATGAATTTAAAAAGAAACTAAAAAATCTGTTTCGAAATTACCTCGAGATGCTTGATATTTTCGAGTACTCTCTTCTTACGCGCTTCTTCGTAAGTGTTCTCTTCCTCCACCATTTTCGCCTCTCGCTCTTTTGCTAGAACCCTTGTACTTCCCAAAAGAAAAGAAACCAAATGAGGCAAGGAGAATCAGAAGACACTACTAATTAGTAGGAGACTGAGTGAGAGTGAGAGGAGAAGGAGAGAGCATTTCGTTTTTGAATTTGATGGGCTATGCGGCCCACATTACATTCTGAAATTTCTAATACGGCGTTCGGCGGAACTAAACATTTCTTTTTTAAAAATAAATAAATAAATAAAATCAACTACAAAATCCGATATAAACCCTCTGATCTTTGCTATTCGGAAATAAACCCCTCTAATCTTTAAAATCAGATATAAACCCCTCTAATTCTGAATTGTTTGGATATAAACCCTCTTCTTTATAATTTTTTAGTTATATTTTAAATATAAAAAAAATAAATTTTAAAGCTGTGACTGAAATGCCCCTTCACATACTACTCATCCTGGCCATGGACGATCCATCTTCTTCTCTCATCCTAAAACGTTTCTTGACAAACTGGAAATAATTTCTTGTCAAGTCGGTAAGGAAAATTTTATCCCGGTTATTTTGCCTTTTCTTACCAAATCACTAAAGATCATTTCCGATGACTAAATTCCAAGATTTCGTCTCTGCTCATATCTTGGCGACATTCCAGTTCTGATGATGATAATTCTAAATTGTTGTTCATTAATATGATTACAAAGAAGATAACATGTGAAGTTATAAACTTTAAATTAATTTTGCTTAAATTTGTAGCGAGAACAATTCAGGAAACCTTTTTGTACAGAAATGTTTGAAACAATTTGATCCATTTGTGTTGTACATAAACAAAAGGTACTCATACCTTGAAATGAAACAAAAGACGTACAACATACCCTAAAAAAAATTTGTATTTACTAGTGAGATGAACGTTGAGAGGGCAATAGAGCATGCTAGAAGAAACATAGAAAGAGAAGAGATACACGCAGGGGAATAGAGTATGTCATATTGGGGTATTATAGTCATAACTTTAATTTTTAGAATTTTCTTAAATTATGATTAGAAGTTGTGAAAAGGGTTTATATCCAAACAAAACACAATTAGAGGGGTTTATATCTGATTTTAAAAATTAGAGGGGTTTATTTCCGAATAGTATAGATCAGATGAGTTTATATCCTATTTTGCCAAAATAATATTAACTAAAAACATTCCTATGATACGGAGTTTTCTCTGACAAGATTTAATACCAGAGTCTAGAGGTGTATTGCGGCTCTTGTTAATACTAATTACAAAAATATAATACTGAAAAATACTATTATTAACTATAAATTATTTTATTTCCTAATAATAAGTTTGATTTGCAATTACTATTATGTAAATATTAATTAACAGATTATAAGGTAACCCATGATAAATCTGAAAAAAGAAATGCAAACATACCAGCGGAGATGAGTTTATGCAACAAACATAATGTTCTCTTTTTCATTCTAAAAAAAAAAAAAAACTCATCCTAAGTTCCTAACACTTTCTGTTAGGCCTTGATCAAAATCCTTTTTTTCAAACATAGAATTTCATTTCATGAGAATTTTTTTTATTAAAATAAACATATATGATGTCATTTGGTTAGGATTTCTATGCTATTAGATCCAATGAAATTCTGAAAAATCAATTGAATTGAAATAAAATCTCGCGTAAAAAAAATATTTTGATCAAGGTCTTAATAAATTAAAACTTTGATATATCATTTCTTACTCGGCGTACCCCTAGATGACTGGACATTGGGAATTACCAAAATTTTGCATGGTGTGAAATTGCGGTGCGGACATTGTTAGCTAATCTCAGTACTCCCAATGTTTTTTTTTTTCACTTTTACTAAAGTAGGTCTGAACCACTGTATAGTTGATTCCCATCAATGAATTTGGTACTTTTGCGGGCTTTAAAACCTCTTTCTTCATAAATAAAAAAAAACCTTCTAATTTTGGATATACCGATATAGGACCTCAGTACCTCACTAGTGTGAGAATTTATAAGATCACTGTAGCTACGATGGTCGGAAAAGCAAAGAGAAATACTTAAATGACCTTATAGAATAATGTAAAGCCCAATTTTGATTTGTCCCAAGGTTTTTAATTTTTTATAGTCAAAATTTCAACTCCCTAAAAAGTTTCAGTCTCAGCCCAGTTAGCCGAAAAGTTTTCGAACTTCCTATTAACCGAAAATGTAGGGATTGTGTTTCAAAAAAAAAAATGTAAGGATTCAATAAAAAAAATATATATGCAGGGGCCTAGTAATATGTGCGCATGGGTATTAAATCAGAAGGATATAATACGGTCCTTTGATACAACCTTCCGTGAGGTGAAACGGACTATATTCGTCCAGTGCACAGAAGTTACGCAGAAGATAGAATAATTAATGGGAGAAAAATAAATTAACAAAATTAAAGTCAAAATACTCAAATTAAGTCGGATTCAATGAGAATTGACTTTGGAAAATTAAGCAATAGTATTTCCTTTGTTTTCTACCTTCACCTTACGGCGAGAAAGTCGGATAATAGAAGTTTGGATGTAGACGAATTTTTTTTTTAAAAAAAAATTGGAATGTTTTTTGAAAAAAAATATTAGAATGTTTTCAATGATTATAACATTTTTTTAAATTGAATATTCTTTATTTATTTTCTAAACTTATGTATACATCAAACATAGTTGATCATCTGTTTAGATTTTTAAAATGTGAAGCTGAGCTCACTAAAGCATGCTCTTATCGTATTGCATGTAATCATATAAATACCAGACATTTATTATTTTATTATTATGATTATAATTTTATAGGTGAATATGAATACATGTGTGCTGCTTATAGCATCCAACAAAAGGATAAGTGTGCACAACTCGGATGCTGACGTGTTTGCTATGAAGGTAAACTAGATGCACCTGCTGTCCTTGTTCACCTATCGGTGCAGCAAAAGCCAAAAAGGTAATAACCAAACAAATAGCATGCATCCGCCTAATTAACTAAACTAATTCATGCATTTATCCTTCACATTCGTATCTTTCTATTTTAAAATGCCAAACACTTGTCCACATTGGTTAACCAATAAAATAAAATCAAACGGGATTAAAAGTGGGTAACCGTCGCAGCAGGTTTAAATGGATTAATAAACAATGCAATCAAATTTTAGACAAACATCATAATTTGACAACTAAAATTTATACAATGTAGTTAGTTGCATGAAATAAATTTAAAATGAAATTTAATTGCATCCGGAAATTTTTTTTTTTTGGTTCTTCAACTTTTTATTTATATATTTATTGAGATTAAACATCGTGTGTTTGGCACCATCCACGAACTAGCAGTTCGTGAACAAGGCTAGTTCGTGAGAGTCAAACAACCCACGAACAGTCGCGAACTAGAAACTACTCTCTAGTTTCTAGTTCTCTGATTTTCACGAACTGATTTTATTCGTGGGCCTGTTGTTCATCCCCTTGTTCGTGAACCATCCAAACACACACAAATTTTTTTTAGCCGAACGCCATTTGACGGAATAGTATGTGCTGTTGTTGAGTATTATTTAAGGCCCAAACTAAAGTTCAGCTAAAGATGCAATCAAGGATTCAATAGCTTCGGATATTATATCCTTGTTGCTAATGTAAACAGAATGTAGAAGCGGTATTAGTTATTTTCTGTTTGAAAAAATAAAGCAGAAGAATACAATTTACTCGAGTACAATTCAGTATCATATAATTTGAAATCAAATTGTTAACAGATGCTTTGACCCTAGCATTTGGTGAATCACCATATGTGCATCGTTTCCACTATTTGTTCAACTTTTATGCCATGCGTGCAGGTAGGAGATTTACAACGAATATACAACATTTACAAATTCAGCAGCCCATCTTTCTCTACATAACATTTAAATTGTTTTAGGTAAAGAAAAAAAAAATCACTAAAGTACATATGCTGTCTATCAATCATTCCTCGCGCATCTTTCTTTCCACAAAGCAGAATTTACTAGAAGCTTTGCAGGTAAGAGCAACCAAAATTAACATCAACAAACTTAACCAAATCCATATATCAGCATCTAGAAATAACCTGCACGCAAAAGTATCAAAAGAGGACAGTATCAACAATATGCTAATATCAGCTCTTCAGCTCCATAAAGAATGCAGGCCCCAAATACTTCCATTTATGTGACTAAGTCATGTATCCACCACCCCATTAGGCCACCAATCCATATGTGGAACCAAACCAACAGAAATGAGAAACCAAATATAGCTATCATCGATATGCTTGTAAAAGCATTTGTTTTAGGAAGCAGAAATGCAAAACAATCTGTGTTATTCATGTGCAACTAATAAACACAAACTGATCTGTACTGATTTGTAACATGCAATAGATGTATAAACAAGACCACCAAATAATGTTTACTTAAAAGTCATGACAAAAATTTCATCTAACTTCCTCATTCTTTGACTTCATTTAGAAAGAAGGGAGAATCACTAGAACAGATCAGGTCATTCAAGGGTAGGGCTTAAAAGAAAAGCTACAGATAACAGATTAGACTTATATTCATCCATAATATTGAATTTGCAATTATTGAAATCAACTTGTACTGCACTTGCTGGTCAAATTGAGAGAACTTTTGGCTGACCAAACACCGAGCTAAACATTAGTTAATTAGTATTGCCAAGGGAAATGTCTACTTAATGAATTATCCTAAAAGCAACTGTCTAACTACTACAAGTGGAAAAATTCAAATACTTTTCCAACTTCATACTTAGGTTCCAAGGTATATGTTCAATTCATAGATACATTAATGTACATGCACACAAATTAAAAATGCTAAAAGGCACTCACAAATTTCATTGCGTTTCTATTTTTAATATTCTTATTGGCCGCATCGGCAAAAGCCTGAGCAGCCTCAGCCTCCACCTCTGCAGCCTCAGCCTCCTTGGCAGCTGCCTCCGCCTCTGCCATGATAGCCTCTGCCTCAGCTACTGCACGCATTGCCGCCGTCGTCGCTGCCTCCTTGTCCATCGTCCAGATGCGCAACAGCTCAGAGTCCACCTCATCTCTTGTCAAAACTTTGATTCTAACATCTTCTTTGTCGGAACCTGATTGCGGCTCTTCTTTGTGACTCCCTGCTCCTTCTAAGAGCAGCATCTTCGAGCTTCTTCGTTCTATAGAGTATGGGGCAATTCGATACTTTCGCTTCACCTACAAAAAACAGGATACAGTCTGAATAACGCATCCAAAAAACTTTGAAACACGAGGGTATAAATACAAAAGTTAATAGTGTAACCTTTATTAATTGACCACTAGAAGTCAAGGCTTTCAGTTTTGTTGACAAGAGATCTTTGAAATCTGGAGGTGCATAATAGTTTTCCTTCAATGAACACAGCAAATCAGAAAGAGAGACAAAGAGAAGGGAGACATCCACTATTACGTTCAGAAAATACAAGCAGTACCTCTATATATTCAGCGATTGTAGTCTTTTGAGATCCACTAGGCTCCTTCAAGGTCTTTATTGTATCGATTATAATATGATCTAGCCTACAAACAGCAGAACATTTCTTTAGAAAAGAAGATAAAAGAACCCAACAAACAATCAGTCTATCACTAGTACGTTAAATGGTTCACACTTTAGGCTTTGCTCCAGAACTAGAAAGAATGGGGGAAAGAAAGGAATGGAAGGAAAAAGAAGGTGAAGGAAAGATAGGACATTGAAGATTACTTGCTCCAGCCAGAGAATAGCATCCATAGAAGTAAACATTTGTAACCTTATTTGTAATAAGTAAAAAGACTATATTACCCTTTCTAAAATCTTCCTCAAAAAACGATTCGATATGTTCTTAGCCTTTCTTTTCCTAACATACGTTCTCAGTTCTCACAACAAACTTCCTATCAGGGCAGAAAAAGTAAGTTGTTCCAGGTTCTTAATAAATAGGAAGGGTTTTACAGGAGCTTTAGAAGGAAACAAACAATTTAGTGGGGCCTAATATCAGTGAGAAAGAGTATAAGGATATTATCGTCACAAAGGTGCAGATTCCTAGTTTTATTTGAGTACACCCCAAAATCGGGGGTAGCTCCTTGTCTCCCTAAACGAGCTCCTGGAGACATTTGGTTTCCTTCTATTTACTTCTTGTAACCCCATAGTGTCAATTGGAGCAGGCTAACACACTTCCCTTACCTTTCCTTCGCTCCCATTCATCTCTTCTGGAGCAATGCCATTAATGTACTTTTCCTATCTAGATAGACTAAAAGCAACACACCATACAATATCATAATGTAGAAATCATTCAATCAGAAAAGCACTTTGCAATATAAACATTCAGAAGTAAATTTAACCTTGATGGCTCGCTAGACGTTGTTGCGAGAGGCGCAACATCAACGACATCATCACTGATATCACCAGTAAGATCCATGCTCAACGCCATCTCATCGGTCATGTCTTCATCCTCAAGCTTTGCGACCGAGCGGCTCCTCTTGTTGGATACCTTCACTTTCTCCCTTGACCCAGATCCGCTAGCCATCACATTCATGTTCCTCCATTTATCCTGCTCGCAAATTATGAACCAACTCGAACCTCAGCTTTCCCAATTTATGCACAACCATATCTGCCGCATTTCTTTTATGGTTATGTTAAAACCCAGCAGAGGCTATAAGCAGATAACTCGATTGTAACTACAAAATACTAGACAGTAATGCAATCTCACTCTTCCTTTACTTCTACTATACTGGCACCTCAGTATCAGCATTTTGAATCTTACAGAGGTCGACATTTGAAAACAAAAAACATAAACAAGAAACAAAAAAGAACCTTGAGGTCTACGTTTGATCGGAGGCTCAAAATTTCACTGAATTCAGGGTCTCTGAGGATAGTGCGCCATTTTCCAGCGCCGTGTTTTGCAATTCCAGCCTTTAAAGCCGCCTCTTCCTCTGCCGTCCATTTTTGCTTGGGGGCACCCATGAACTTGCAATTACCTTCAATTTTTTTGTCACAAACAGAAATTAGAATCAAACGATTTCATACTTCCTACTTCTCGAATCGCACAGAAAAAGAACAAGATCCGCCTCCGTACCAGATCGCCGGAGACGGCGAATCAGAGATTTCTCAACGTCAGTCGCAAAAGGAACGAAGCAAGGGTAGCAAGATAAGCAACTTACAAGAGAAACGAACTCGATTTTGGAAGCGTCAACTGAGACGTGTGGAGAAGTGGCGCGCCGCGGCCATTATTAGGGTTTCATTGTTTCCAGTTATCTTTTTTAGATTTCGTCGGTTGGAAGGAAATGAATAACGAAAGAAAGAGGAAGAAGATGAGGAAGAGAAATGGGCCAATATTGGGCCTGTGAAAGATTTCGGCCCTAGAGTTTTTGTCTAGCTGTGTAAGCGAGGGGAGAGGAAAAGGAAGAAAGGGATAGGAATGCATAGCTATTACATTTCCAGATTGTGTGTCATATATAATGTGGCTATAGAATTTTAATAGGAACCTTACATTAATGTCATAATGTGTAGCTTCTGAAGCAAATTTTCAGTTACTACAGCGAATAAACACAAACATATGAACATCTATTGTTATAGTAATATACATGTTGCACCAGTATACCTAGTCAGGGGTTATAAACTTATAACCGTACCAGTACAAACGGAGGTATAAGCAAGTATCCAAATAAATAAAGAAAAACTAAATACTAGACAAGAAATTTAAGGTTTATTAATTTCAGCCACTAAAATACAACTCAAATAGTATATGCAAAAGAAGCAAGAGAACCCAAAAAGAGAAACGATTCAGAAATTGGAGCACCAAGCTGGGTAATTGAACTGTTATTGGGATCATGAGAACACAGTCATGGTTAATATACTTGATCAATACCTGTCAAAGTGAAATCCAGGGGAGGACCTGATTCAGAAGCCATTGCAATTCAGAAGCCATTGTAAGAAGCTTTAGGAATTATTTTAAGAGACATGTTTTCGATATGGTATCTCGACGAACTATAAATGGTGAGAGAAATGTTCTGAAATATATCAAAATACAATATCTCAGGAAAAAGACAAATTTAGTTAGGAAACTACATAATAGTGAAGTTTACCATTGAAAGAAGGAAGAAAGTGAAAAAAAAAATTACCTAGCAATATTCCTTCCATCCGAAGATACTCGGGGCTTGTTCCATGTTCCAACCTAATTTGAACTAATTTAAGAAGAAAGGCTGATTCAACCATTTTTTAATACACAAAACCTCGGAAAGAAACTGAGTTTACCCTACTCCATCTACCTATATTTAGCAAATAGAGAGGCACTGATATTAAACCCTGTTTCTGATAAATTTAGCTAAGATGATCAATTTACCTCATGGTCTTGTCTATTTTCGAACGAACCAAACCAACTTGCACATTACGGAGATAGTAATTAGCCTTTGGTCGGGTTGCTGTTGCTTTGTCAACATGATCAGTCATAAACAACAAAATGCAGGAAACTGTTTATGAATTGAAAGCAAATAACTAGAGCATCTTGATAAAGGACCTTTTCTATGTTTTAGGCAGGACAAATTTGGGATTCAGTGGTTAAAGCCAAATCTAATTTCCACTCGGAAGTTTTAAAAAAGTTTTATAGGCAAGGTTATATCTTATCACTTTATTAATTATTTGCATGCAATTTCTTTACAGAATGACAATCAAATTCACTACAATTTTATTATATTGAAAACATGCACATGCTAAAATATAAAAGATAATAATAAATTAATGAAATTACCATGTAAAAGAAAATATTTATTTGGCATATGACAAAGAGACAGAAATAGTTTAATATTATATAAAACTTATTTTGACAGGAATAATCTCCCTTTTGGTAAACTTATTTCACAGGATTATAGGAAAATTGAAAAAAAAAAGGCTACGCCATTTTTCAAACATGTTTCGTTTTTTTTTTAATTTCTTTTCAAATGAAAATATCAATAAGCACTTTAGAGAACTGCGCTGCCAAATGAGGGTCTCCCTTTCAGCCTGGCTTAACTTTGGTAAAGCCATGCTGTGAAAGATGAGTTGATAAGGGCTACTTTTGAAATATGTCAAATCTATCTAATAACTGAATTTGTATTGTGTTCCTCTCTTCATAGCCTAATTACCAAAGAACATACATTTAACTGATAGCAAAAAATTCTAAAATAACTGACCATGAACAAGACAGAGATTCAGCAACTAATCTAGTACTAACCTATCCACAAACACACCATGAAACATAAACCAAACAATTCCAAAGCTATTTTAAACCAACAAAAAGTCAAAAGAATACAGAAAAAGAAAAGATAACATCCTGATTTCCTAATTAGCTGAACTATTCATACGCCCATTTATTCTCCTCAATCACACATTGCTCCTCCTCAGGCATGAACTCATCAACAATTCCGAAATAATTTCTGACATCCTCAATAGGCAGGTTCTTAATAGTGTCTGCTATATATTGGCAGGTGCTATCAAGCATTTCCTTTGCGTCCATGTAATTCGCAGCTAGCACAAAGTCAAAAAGCAGCTCTCGATCCATCTCATCAAAGAACTTCTTCTTCTCCTGGTCCTTCAACTCCTTTTCATGCTCCCTGGTGAACTCTTCGCCTTCGGAGTGCTCTGTCCAGAAGCTGATCATGAGAGCCACTACGGGTGCCGAGACAGTTGGCAGAGGTACAAAATTTGAGAACCCATCAGCCATCACAGCTTTCACCATTCCAGACTGTTCAGCCACAGCTAGAGGCACCTTGAACTCTACACCATCACAACTCTTTAGAATGATCTGGTCGGGTCCAGAGTTTTGGTTTGAGGTCCCATTTGCAACCCTGGAGTTTTGGTTCGAGGTTCCGTCGGCAACCCCAGAGATTTGGTTCAAGGTTCCACTTGCAACCGCGGAGTTTTGTTTAAAGGTCCGGGTTACAACCTGAGAGTTTTGGTTCCAGGTGCAGTTTGTGACCCCGGAGTTTTGGCTTGAGGTCCCGCTTGCAACCCCAGAGTATTGGTTCCAGGTCGAGTCTGCAAACCTTTGGTTCTTGGCAACTCCAGACATTTGGCTTGAGGTCACATCTGCAACCCAGGAATTTTCGTTCCAGGTCCAATATGCAGTCCCTGAGTTTTGGTTCGAGGTCCCGTTGGCAACTCCAGAGTTTTGGTTTGAGGTCCCGCTTGCAACCCCGGCATTTTGGTTTGACGTCCCGTTAGCAACTCCATCCACGCTGTCGATCAGGTTGGCAGTAAACTCCTGTCTGTTTGTGGATTCAGGTGCATCTTGGCCTGACTTGGTTACCCTCTTACGGAGTCCAGAGCTTGACATGGTGAGAGAACTGCTTCTGTGATACTGTGAGGAAGGCAAGAATTTAATTCCGACAACTAAACATAACCATTCAGACAAAAAATGATTTAAAGGAACATCATAAACTGATTTTGATTTATCTAAAAGGACTGGTTTGTCTAAATATGGTGAATTCTATCAGTAAATAAAGGCATTGCATCCAATAAATGTCCAACTAAATTTTACAATATAATTGAAGTCAGACATCAAAAGTAGTGATAAAAGAGGGAGAAGAAGAAAAAAACTAACTTTTTTTTTTCTGTTACTTTTTAGTCAAGAAAAACTGCTTATCTTGAAAAATCAGAAGGGTGCAAGCATAACGAGTAAAATTTTTGTCCCATTATTCTAATGTCTCTGTTTGATCTAATAATCTTGATCTTCTGTAGTGATGAAGTGGAAACAATGTCATCAAAATTCTAACTGAAACTCTGTTCTATAGATCAAGAAACAAAAGGTTAAAACTCCCATTGTTTAAACTCTGTCACAGAAACAAAAGCTTTTCAGATAATCGGTTGGATAAACCATAATTGTAGCGTTGTCCAGTTTTAATAGTGACCAAATCAAGTATACCCAATAGATCAATGCAAAAAGATCGGAAACCTATCGATTTAGCAAACGTAATGTGAAGAAGTACTTCAATTAATCGCAAGGACTCGAAAAAGCGAATGAAAGAAAACTTACACACGAAGAAAGAAGAGGTCGGAGACGAAGCGTCAAACGACGGAGCCGAGAGGAGGAGAGAATTCCCAGTTCCCACCAAATAAATACTTGAGATAGAGGAAACCCCACAAATAAGTTTCTTTTCTTAATTCCAAAGAGTCAATTTAGCATTCGAGGAACCAATTTTAGTATAACTAGCTATTGCATCGCGCTTCGCGCGATATATGATTAGTCTAAGGTGATTGTATTAGTGATCTAGGTGTGTTTTCTGTTTATTTAGTTATTGATGTTTGAACAAATTGGTCCTCGTTAATGTTTGGATAACAATTGGTTCTGTGTTTTTGTATTATAGATGATGTGCAGTAATTGGTTATTAGCAAGAGCTGATAACTGGTGTAATCAATAGAGACCGGCCATTCTTGATCAAAGAACAATAGAGATACTAATGTAATCAATATTGATATTACAGAAACATTTTAATTAAAGAGCTTGATCTCACTATGACCTGAAAAAAATGTATATCTGTATTATATCTGTAAACCTTCTAAACTATTGATTGTTGGAATGCGAGGAAAATTTTGTGCCTATATATATTTCTTTGATGGAATTAGTAGGCCTGTCTAGCTATCGGCTTGTCCATGCCACTGAATGTTTGTATAGATATATGGTCAAAAAAAAATAATCAACATACTTATTCAGCCTCCTTGCGACGTCGCTTTGCTTCTTACATCTCCTTTCGATCAAGCACTCTATAACTGCCTCTAAGATCAACTCTGGACCACCACAAATAAACGAATTCCAATAAAACAAAATATTTCGTTTATTTCAAACTAAAAGTGTAAGATCTCTGCTTAAAAAAAAAGAAGAGAAATGAAGTGATGCTCACTACCTAGCATTTGAAGAGGGAAGTGTATACAGTTATAAACTGAATATACCTTTATGAGATGAAAGTGCTGATGAGGGTTACTATGTAGTTCATTTATATCAAGCACAATCTTATCCCTTATTTTATCAAGCACGATTTGCAAATCAAATACCAAATAGGACATCACAAAACCTCTGTATCAATCATGAAACAGTCTGAAGGCAAGAAAAGAAAAATCATGAAACAGAAAATAATACTGCTTGACGAAGAATCCAGTACCAGCAAACAAAACAAACCAACAAATTAGAAGGCTGCACCCAACACAGCCCGCCTACCGTAAAAACACAATGAATCATAAAACACCAAAGATAGAGCATTCTTTTAATTAAAGAAAACTGTTAAAGATAGACCAATATTTTTGACCCAAAAGCTGGTGCTGGCACATCTAAGCCCTAAAAGTTCACCTGCCATTTTAAGTGATTCTAACTGATACTTTATCCCATTTACTAAGATACTGTAACTAATCTTCTTGACTCTGAGTATTTCCTTGGTTTGAGACTATTTTTTTACCTTATAGTTTGTTAAAGTATCCTTGTCTTGATGGTTTTTTTTCCTCCTTCCTGCCCAAATCAAAGAATTGCCTTGAATTGGAAGTTGCCATCTGCCATAACGTTTTTGAGTGTCAGTATAAATGCATTATTGATAATGCATACCCAAGATTAGCATCTACCAGAATGACCCATGAATGCATTAAATAATTTACATGAAAATATAATAAAGGTTTCAATGAATGACTAAAAAATCATAGCTTGCTTGGTGAGAAACATATAACATGAACTACTTTAATATGAAAATAAAGACCAGAATGATGGACACAACATCTATAGATATATAATAAATTATCATGAGAGTTGTTGCATATAGACGATCTATCTAAATAATATTTTTATACTTTGTTATATATGCAGATGATTTGAGTAAATAGGAAGAAAAGATAATAAAGCCAAATTTGACAGAACGAACATTGAATATAGAGTGATTCAAAATGTGCAATAAATCACCTCTCTATAATATCGAACTTGCCCTCCAAATGTACAGAGCTGAAAAATAACATGGACAACGTTCAATTAAAGTAACTTAAAAACTAAATTGTGAGGAGTTTTGATAATGGTGAGCTGACATTATATTTTGACCCAATCTTTTTCCAATAAATGTGCATAAATAAATGTAGAGAGGTAAAGCAATACCATAAAGGACCACAGTTGTATCTACTGATAAAGGAACCAATTATACTCACCCTTCATATAAGCACACCAACACAAAAGAGAGGGAGCATAATGAATCGATAAAACACAGTTAAATCCTCATTTTGCAAAATACATAAAGTGAAAAGTATACGCACAAATACAGATAAATCAGATTCTTGAACCATTTCCAGCAGGTTATTGGCCAATTTTGGCCACTTATTGGTTTTGTAAATATTGCTTTCTTTTGTGTCCTATGAAAATTCGCAAAATGAGGATTGTTAGAGAGTTTCAGACCAATCAGCAAATGATGTTGGAAAAAGTCTCTATCTTCGAGTAAGAACACAATTGAAGGGCAATTAGGAAATCATTGCAGGTTGATGTAAGACATACACGATGGATATCATTACCAGTATGTACAGGCTAGGATCCAATCTTACAACGTGAACTTGAGGCCAAGACTTGGTTCTCAATAATGTTATGCAATGATAGAAAATACAACAGAAAAAAGAGTTAATGATCTTTCTCACCACAAATTGGAAAAACACCAAGAGTCAATCCAACAGCTGTCGAAAGTTGCTAGCAGGTTTGGTTCTGCACCTCTGAGGAAAGAAATTAAAAAATAATAATAAAAGATGTGAGAGATCCCCCACCAGAATTAAACAATCTCTACAAAAGAAATTACTTTATTATTTTTTGTCTATAAATGCAGATTTAAACACATCATATGGTTGTAAATTTATTTCGATTTGAAATGAGGTAGTCGAAGACAGCCCAATTTTTGTTGAAATGAAACACAATATACACAGGCTAAAATTCCAAATAAGTTTCACTGAAATTGCAGTACTTCTGAAAAATTGCATTAACTTTCTGAAGTACTACGTAGGCCTGTATTTTTTACAGTCCTTTTGCGAGCACATATCGAAACATTTAGAAGCCTAAGACTCTGATAAAAATCTAGCCTAAAAAAAATGTACTCTCTTTTTAACTAATGAACAATCAACACCGAGCCGAGCGCCACAAAAAAAGGTCAGAGGATAATAATGACTGTAAACCACAGCAACAAACACATAATAGAAGATAAGAGTAAGAAGATACCTGATAAGCAGTAAGCAGCAGAGCAGAGAAGAAGGAGCAGCAGAAGACCGAAAGAGGAAGACCTGCGAAATACAACACAGAAGAGCGTCAGAACAATACTATGGAGAAAAACACAGCGAGAAAACAAAGCAAAGAAGATAAAATAATAACCACAACAATCAGTACCCACTTTTTAAAAGTCAATGGCCGAATAAATAAATCAAACAACCGATAAAAAAAACACAAAGAGGAACACCAGCGTACGCGCCTGAGCACCAACCATTGGAAACAGAAAGAAAAGAAGAGACGCTTATCAGAGCAGAAGTGGGCACGAAGAAGACGAAAAAGGAGGCAAAAAAAATAGGGAGAACCATCAGGAAGACTGAAAACAACAGACTTGAGGATAACAACTACAAAAAGAAAACACCAAAGAAAGTGCTATTCAGGAAGTAATTCAATAAACAGCAGATGTTTTTTTTTCAGCAAATCAATAGAGAACAGATGCAGCATCCTTTTCTTTTGCTGAAGGGGATGAGTACAGAGAAGAAAGACAACAACAAATAATTTTTTTTTTCAGCCAATAAAAATAGATCTGCATGAGTGGCATCCCATAGGAAAACAATCTCTGAATCTAGAAGCTTTTTTTTTGGTAATCAATCCAGTAGCATTTTTTTTGCTGATCCCAAACAATCTCCCATTTCGGTCGTTGGTTTTTTTTTCCCGAACAGAAAACACAACAAAAAAATGAAAACAGCATATAAGCAAAAAAAGAAAACCAACAACAAATTTTTTTTTCAGCCAGCAAAAAAATAGATCAGCATGAGAGCTATCCTAGAACAAAAACTTGTCAACCAAAACAACCTCTCGATTGAGGAACATTTTTTTTGCCGACCAATCCAGTAGAATTTTTTAGCGACCCCGAACAATGCTCGACTCCTATTGCTGTATAGAACAGCAAAAAGACAGCAAGAATCCCCATGAAGAAAAAAAAGAAGTAAAAGAGATCGCAAAAGAAAGCATACCGCAGCAAATGCGCTTCTCCAACCAAAGAAGGCACGCCTCAGAAGCAAAAGGCAACACAACAGCAGCAAGCAGAGGGAACCTGCAGGGGAATAAATTCGACACTGTGAATGAAGTGCAATAAGAACAACAATAGCCCCAAAAAAAAGGGAAAAAATTTTCTGCGACCAAGCAAGAGGAAGATAAGCACCCATAGGAAAGAAAGAACCCATAGAAGCTCCTGGAGAACCCATAGGGGACACGTACGCGGCCGTACAACCCCGAATGACCGGAAGGTACAGGCGGGGCGTGGGCGGAGGGAAAAAAGAGGAGAGGCGGATCGACTGCGCCAGAGGAAGAGAGAATGGAGACCGAGGAGGCACGCAGGAAAGAGGGAAAAAAGAACAGGCCAGACCAGACACACGGAACGACACAGGAATCGGAGAGGAACAAAAGATCAACGCAGCATGGTGGCAACACACCAATCGGAGGCAAAAGGAAAGATGGACGGAGGAGATCGACCCAAACAGCGAGCAGCAGAAAAGAAGGGCTCAGATAATTGAACAGTAAGAGGCCGACTTGAAATTGAAGTATCTATAATTGTGGTACTTTCCATATTACTGGATATTTACGGCCTCAATGTTTAAGCATTAATTTGGGCTGTATCTCGTTGGATTTTGGTCCAATAATAACATTATTTGATTATATTATTATACCTACAAATCATATCTCTGATGATTATATCCCTGATAAATATGATTTGAGGGGCTTATATCTCATTTCGAAGATTTGAGGGGTTATATCTACATATCCAACACCTACAATTAAAGAGGAGATGTTTTGGACAATATTTATATTTTTGTTTTCGAATAGCATTTTAATTTTTAAATCGGGGCTGATAAAAATCATTCTAAATTCTATCATTTCCATGATCCTTCCAGCAATTAGATTAATTGCATTCCGAAAAAGAAAAGAGGGGGTGATGATGAGGAGATGATAACGCGTTTTTTCTTTTTCGGATGAGGTGATGAGGGAGGTGAGTGAAACAGATGTGTGAGATGAGTGTCTCACAGAGGGGAGGGAGGCAGCGACACAGGAGAGGGAGCGAACACAGAGGAAAGGAATATACAATTGTAATAGTTCTAGTTAATTTATTTAAGTAATATACATAACAGTTCTACTTAATATATATAAAGGTTCTACTTATATACATAACTGTTGTACTAAATATCTTTAGGTTTGTTGATTACAAAACAATATCATTAAGCATTTAACAATCTTCTTTGGGTGTGTTTGGATAGGCCGGGAATAGGGAATAAGAATAAGAAATTTCGGTTTGCGTGTTTATTCTTATTCTTGCGCAAAACAAACGGTATAAGAATAAGGAATTTGGGCCCTTATTCCTATACTAACAAAACCATGGTATAAGAATAAGGAATAAGGATAAGCACGCAAATCGAAATTCCTTATTCCTATTCCCTATTCACGGCTTATTCCTTTGCATCCAAACACACCCTTTGAGTTTTATAGGAAGAAGGTGCAAAGTTTGAAGACTTGGATAAAAAACTATGTGCAAGATCGAGATCAAGTCTTTAGAGGGCTTATAGGCTAGTTTAGACTTTAATATAAGGGTTACTTTAGTCCTTTTATCCTTGAAATGGTCTAGTTAGCAGAAAAGCTCAAGAACTCAGTATTTTTCTCAGTTTCAGACCCGGTGCATCGTGTAACGCAATATTGGGTTGTACAACGCACCAGTGAGTTGTGTAACGCAATATTGGGTTATACAACGCACCAGCTTTGTGCAGTTTTTTCTCAGTTTCAGACCCAGTGCGTCGTGTAACGCAATATTGGATTGTACAACGCACCAGTGAGTTGTGTAACGTAATATTGGGTCACACAACGCACCAGTTTGTGCAGTTTTTCTCCTTTCACAGAAACTGTGCGTTACACAATGCAACAGAAGGTCGTGTAACGCACCAGCTGCATCATACAACGCAATTTACGCGTCGTGCAACGCAATTTTCTCTAGTCAGGCCAGAACGTTGTATAACGCACTGAAACGTTGTACAACCTTCCTTTGGTTTTTATCTGGCCTTTTTCACTCACTTTTCCTGATCATTTAATGTCATTTAATGTTGCGTTGCACAACGGGTGGTTTGGGTCGTATAACGCGCCTGACAGCTCAAACGACTAGTTTATCCGTTTTGTTTTATTATAACGGTCGTCCAGTGCGTCGTACAATGCAATATTGGGTCGTCTAACACAATATTGCGTCGTGTAACGCACAACAGCAAATTGAGTTGTTTTGCAGCTTTTGACGAGCTCTATTTATATCCACCCCTTGTTCTCTCTCTTCAGAGAGCTTTGCCTTGCAAAATTTGACCAGAATAGAACCTTTAAGCACAGGTATACTCTCCTACTTGAGCTTTTCATAGCTAGACCATTTTGAGAGATTTAGTAGCCTCAAACACCATCGCCCCGACATTGTCGTTAGGTGTAGGTTGGAATAGGTTGAGAGCTCTTCTCCTTTGAGGCTGTTGTGCCATTTGAGTTAGGCCGATCCACCTCGAGTGAAATTGTAACGAGGTGATTCGGTTCAAAGTTGTAGTCCCGTTCTTGTTGGAATTGAACGGAGCACGCCCTTTCGTGGTAGCGAAACTCTCGGAGACGTACGACTAAGGCTAGCTTCTTCTAGCGGGTCGGAACTCCGTAATCACATCGCGTGTTCAATTTCTCTCTCTCTTTCTCTCTTTATTATCTTGCTATACTTGAATTGCTTGTGTGCTTGCTTGTATTGGGTGCCAATTGAATTGTGTTAGGATAGTTCATACCAAACCGGTCCAAAACCTTAATCGCTTCCGCTAAACTTTGGTTAAGCCGCCTCCTTTAGGGACAACAATAACAATTCTACTTAATATATATAGAGGTTCTACTTATATATATACATAAAGGTTCTAGTTAATATATAACTATAACAGTTATATCAAACTGTTCTAGTTAATATTAACTAGTTCGCTCCCTCCCTCCGATTCGCTCCCTCCTCCTCTGATTCGTTCCCTCCCTCCGATTCACTCATCCTCTCCGGACTTTCTCATCCCATCATCCTCTCATCCTCTACTAGACTTCCATAAATAGAATTAGCACGTTTTTAGGAGGATGACAGCGATGATACAAAAAAGAGGATGATAGAAAGCAATTCTGTTTTTAAATGGTAATATTAGCTCTGTATTTTTACATTCATCGATTTAGATGTTTTTTTCATTATTTTTTATACATAACAATTTAATTAAAAACTAGGGTTGGACATTGAGCTTCGCTCGATACAATATTTTTTTACATAATTTAAAGTTGGATTTCTATTATATTATTTTTTATATATGTTAATAATAATGTGAATATCTAACTAAAATATCAATATCAGCATGTTTTAAGTAAGATCATAAACATATTTTAGACTATATAAACAACATAAATATAGATTATTGTGATCAAATTACTTAAAATTAATGTAAAATCATTTGAAATGCTCAAATATATTCAGAATCTATAAAATCTAGACATTATGTGAATAATTACAATGTATAATCCAATCGTTTTGAATAAGTGAGTCCATAAACATATTCTAAACTATATCAAGAGCTTAATATAGATTACTGTGATCAAATGACTTAAAATGAATACAAAATCGTTTGAAATGCTCAAATATACTCATAATCTGTAAAATATGCACATCATGTGAATAATTACAATGTATAATCCAATCGTTTTGAATAATTAAGCTCATAAACATATTCTAGACTACACAAAAAAGGTTAAATATAGATTATTGTGATCAAATAACTTAAAATTAATACAAAATTGTTTGAAATATTCAAATATACTAAGAATCTATAAAATATCCACATCATATGCATAATTAAAATGCAAAATCCTATCGTTTTGAAAAAGTGAGTTCATAAACATATTCTAGACTATATAAAGAGCTTAAATATAGATTATTATGATAAAATAACTTAAAATAAATGCAAAATCGATTGAAATACTAAAATATACGCAGAATCTGTAAAATCTGCACATTGTGTGCGTAATTACAATGTATAATCCAATTGTTTTAAATAAATGAGTTCATAAACATATTCTAAACCACATAAAAAACTTAAATATAGATTATTGTGATCAAATGACTTAAAATGACAGCAAAATCGCTTGAAATGCTCAAATTTACTAAGAATCTATTAAATCAGCAAATTATGTGAATAATTACAATGTATAATCCAATCATTTTGAATAAGTGAGTTTATAAACATGTTTTAAACTATATAAAGAGTATAAATATAGATTATCATGATCAAATGACTTAAAATAAATACAAAATCATTTGAAATGCTCAAATATACTCAGAATCTGTAAAATCTGCATATTATGTTAATAATTACAATATATAATCCAATAGTTTTGAATAATTGATCTCCTAAACATATTCTAGGCTATATAAAGAGCTTAAATATAGATTATTGTGATCAAGTGACTTAAAATGAATGCAAAATCTCTTGAAATGCTCAGATATACTCAGAATCTTTAAAATCTACATATTATGTTCGTAATTACAATGTATAATCTATTTGTTTTGAATAAGTGATTTCATGAACATATTCTAAACTATATAAAGAGCTTAAATATAGATTATTGCCATCAAATAACTTAAAATTAATGCAAAATCGCTTGAAATGCTCAAATATACTCAGAATCTATAAAATCTGCAAATTATGTGAGTAATTACAATATATAATCCGATCGTTTTGAATAAGTGAGTTCATAAACATATTCTAGACTATGTAAAAAGCTTAAGTATAAATCATTGTGATCAAATTTCTTAAATTGAATGCAAAAATCGCTTGAAATGCTCAAATATACTCAGAATCTTTAAAATCTGCACATCATGTATTGAATAAGTGATATCACAAACATATTTTAGACTATATAAAGAGCTTAAATATAGATTAATGTGATCAAAACACTTAAAATGAATACAAAATGGCTTGAAATGCTCAATTATACTCAGAATCTGTAAAATATACAAATTATGTGAATAAGTATAATGTATAATCCAATCGTTTTGAATAAGTGAGCTCATAAACATATTCTAGACTATATAAAGGGTTTAAATATGTATTATTGTGATCAAATGACTTAAAATGAATGCAAAATAGCTTGAAATGCTCAAATATACTCGGAATCTGCAAAATCTGTATATTATGTGTATAATTACAATGTATATACCAATATTTTTTATTAATTGACCATATAAATATATTCTTGACTATAAAAATAGCATATATATAGATTATTGTGATCAAATGACTTAAAAATGAATGCAAAATCACTTGAAATGCTCAAATATACTCTGAATCTTTAAAATTTGCACATTATATTCGTAATTATAACGTATAATGCAATCGTTTTGAATAAGTGAGTTCATAAATATATATTATTGCCATCAAATGACTTAAAGTGAATGTAAAATCGTTTGAAATGCTTAAATATACACAGAATCTGTAAAATCTGCATATTATGTGAATAATTACAATGTATAATCCAATTGTATTGAATATGTGAGCTCATAAACATATTCTAGACTATATAAAGAGCATAAATATAAAATATTGTCATCACATAACTTAAAATGAATGCAAAATCAATTGAAATGCTCAAATAAACTTACAATCTGTATAATATGCACATTATGTGAATAATTACAATGTATAATCCAATCGTTTTGAATAATTGAGCTCAGAAACATATGTTAGACTATTTAAAGAGCTTAAATTTAGATTATTGTGATCAAATAATTTAAAATATATGCAAAATCGCTTGAAATGCTCCAATATACTCAGAATATTTAAAATCTGCACATTACGTGCGTAATTACAATGTATAATCCAATCGTTTTGAATAACTTAGTTCGAAAACATATTCTAAAAAAAAAAGATAATAAATATAGATTACTGTTGTCGAATGAACTTAGATTTAAATTGAACGCAAAATCACTTAAAATGTTCAAATATACTTAGATTTTGTGAAATCTACACATTATGTGAATAAATTACAATGTATAAACCAATCTTTTTTAATACTTGACCTCATAAACATATTCTAAACTATATAAAGGGCATAAATATAGATTATTGTGATCACATGACTTAAAATAAATGCAAAATCGCTTCAAATGCTCAAATATACTCAGAATCTTTCAAATCTGAACATTATGTGCATAATTACAATGTATAATCCAATTGTTTTGAATAAGTGATATCATAAACATATTCTAGACTATATAAAAAGCTTAAATATATATTATGGTGATCAAATGACTTAAAATGAATGCAACATCGCTTGAAATGCTCAAATATATTCTGAATCTGTATAATCTGCATATTATGCGAATAATTACAATGTACAATCCAATCATTTTGAATAATTGAGCTCATAGACATATTCGAGACTTTACAAAGAGTTCTATTATAGATTATTGTTATCAAATGACTTAAAATGAATGCAAAATCGCATGAAATAACCAAATATACACAGAATAAGTAAAATCTGTACATTGATGTGTGTAATTACAATGAATAATCCATTCATTTTGAATGAGTGTGTTCTTAAACATATTCTAGACTTTGTTAAAAGCTTAAATATAGATTATCGTGAACAAATGTCTTAAATTGAATGCAAAAATCGCTTGAAATGCTCAAATGTACTCTGAATCTATAAAATCTGAACATTTTGTGCATAATTATAATGTATAATCCAATCTTTTTAAATAAGTGAGTTGATAAACATATTCGAGACTTTATAAAGAGAGATTAAATATAGATTATTGTGAACAGATGACTTAAAATGAATGTAAAATTACTTGAAATATTCAAATATTCTCAGAATCTGTAAAATCTGCAAATTATGTGCGTAATTACAATATAATCCAATCGTTTCAAATAATTGAGTTCATAAACATATTCTAGACTATAAAAAGATGTTCAATATAGATTATTGACATCAAATGAATTAAAATGAATGCAGAATCGCTTGAAATGCTCCAATATACTCAGAATCTTTCAAATCTGAACATTATGTGCATAATAACAATCTATAATCCAATCGTTTTGAATAAGTAATATCACAAACATATTCTAGACTATATAAAGAGCTTAAATATATATTATGGTGATCAAATGACTTATAATAAATGCAAAATCGCTTGAAATGCACAAATATATTCAGAATCTGTATAATCTGCATATTATGTGAATAATTACAATGTACAATCCAATCGTTTTGAATAATTGAGCTCATAAACATATTCGAGACTTTACAAAGAGTTTTATTATAGATTGTTGTTATCAAATGACTTAAAATGAATGCAAAATCGCTTGAAATACCCAAATATGCACAAAATATGTAAAATCTGCACATTATGTGTGTAATTGCAATGAATAATCCATTCGTTTTGAATGAGTGTGTTCTTAAACATATTCTAGACTTTGTTAAGAGCTTAAATATAGATTATCGTGAACAAATGTCTTAAATTGAATGCAAAAATAGCTTGAAATTCCCAAATATACTCTGAATCGTTAAAATCTGAACATTTTGTGCATAATTACAATGTAATCCAATCTTTTTAAATAATAAGTTGATAAACATATTTTCGAGACTTTATAAAGAGAGATTAAATATAGATTATTGTGAACAGATGACTTAAAATGAATGTAAAATCGCTTGAAATATTCAAATATTCTCAGAATCTGTAAAATCTGCAAATTATGTGCGTAATTACAATATAATCCAATCGTTTCAAATAATTGAGTTCATAAACATATTCTAGACTATAAAAAGATGTTCAATATAGATTATTGACATCAAATGAATTAAAATGAATGCGTAATCGCTTGAAATGCTTAAATATACTCAGAATATTTCAAATCTGAACATTATGTGCATAATTACAATCTATAATCCAATCTTTTTGAATAAGTGATATCACAAACATATTATAGACTATATAAAGAGCTTAAATATACATTATGGTGATCAAATGACTTAAAATGAATGCAAAATCGCTTGAAATGCTCAAATATATTCAGAATCTGTATAATCTGCATATTATGTGAATAATTACAATGTACAATCCAATCGTCTTGAATAATTGAGCTCATAAACATATTCGAGAGTTTACAAAGAGCTTGATTATAGATTATTGTTATCAAATGAATCAAAATGAATGCAAAATCGCTTAAAATACCCAAATATGCACAAAATATGTAAAATCTGCACATTATGTGTGTAATTATAATGAATAATCCATTCGTTTTGAATGAGTGTGTTCTTAAACATATTATAGACTTTGTTAAGAGCTAAAATATAGATTATCGTGAACAAATGTCTTAAATTGAATGCAAAAATCACTTGAAATGCTCAAATATACTCAGAATCTTTCAAATCTGTACATTTTGTGCATAATTACAATGTATAATCCAATCTTTTTAAACAAGTGAGTTCATAAACATATTGGAGACTTTATAAAGAGAGCAGAGCTTAAATATAGATCATTGTGAACAGTTGATTTAAAATGAATGTAAAATCACTTGAAATATTCAAATATTCTCAGAATCTGTAAAATCTGCAAATTATGTGCGTAATTACAATGTATAATCCAATCGTTTTGAATAATTGAGTTCATAAACATAATCTAGACTATCTAAAGAGGTTCAATATAGATTATTGACATCAAATGAATTAAAATGAATGCAAAATCGCTTCATATGCTCAAATATACTCAGAATCTTTCAAATCTGCACATTATGTTCATAATTACAATGTATAATCAAATAGTTTAGTGTAAGTCATATCATAAACATATTCTAGCAAAAATAAAGAGCTTAAATATATATTATTATGATCAAATCACTTAAAATTAATACAAAATAGCTTGAAATGCTCAAATATACTCAGAATCTATAAAATCTGCACATTATGTGATAAATTACAATGTATAATCCAATTCTTATGAATAAGTGAGTTCGTAAACATATTCGAGACCATATAAAGAGCATCAATATAGATTATTGTGATCAAATGACTTAAAATGAATTCAAAATCGCTTGAAATGCACAAATATACGTAGGATCTGTAAAATCTGCAAATTATGTGAATAATTATAATGTATAATACGATCTTTTCGAACAACTGAGTTCATAAACATATCATAAACTATATAAATATCATAAATATAGATTATTGCCATCAAATGACTTCAAGTGAATGCAAAATCACTTGAAATGCTTAAATATACTCAGAATATGTAAAATCTGCATATTATGTGAATAATTACAATGTATAATCCAATCGTATTGAATATGTTAGCTCATAAATATATTCTAGAGTATATAAAGAGTTTAAATATAGAATCTTGTCATCACATAACTTAAAATGAATGCAAAATTAATTGACATGCTCAAATAAACTTAGAATCTGTATAATATGCACATTTTGTGAATAATTACAATGTATAATCCAATCGTTTTGAATAATTGTGCTCATAAACATATTTAGACTATATAAAGAGCTTAAATTTAGATTATTATAATCAAATAACTTAAAATGAATGCAAAATCGCTTGAAATGCTCCAATATACTCAGAATCTTTAAAATCTGCACATTATGTGCGCAATTACAATGTATAATCCAATCATTTTGAATAACTTAGTTCAGAAACATATTCTTAACTATATAAAGATAAAAAATATAGATTACTATGGTCAAATGACATAAAAAGAATACAAAATCTTTTGAAATGCTTAAATATAGTCAGAAATTGTAAAATGCGCATATTATGTGAAATCTGAATTTTATGTGCTCAAATATACTGTAAAATTAATGTAAAATCTGTTGAAATGCTCAAATATACTCAGAATCTTTCAAATCTGAATTTTATGTGCATCATTACAATGTATAATCCAATTATTTTGAATAAGTGATATTATAAACATATTCTAGACTACATAAAGAGCTTAAATATACACTATAGTGATCAAATGACTTAAAATGAATGCAAAATCGCTTGAAATGCTAAAATATACTTAGAATCTGTAAAATCTGCATATTATGTGAATAATTACAATGTATAATCCAATCTTTCTTAATAATTGACCTCATAAACATATTTTAAAATATATAAAAGAGCATAAATATAGATTATTTTGATCAAATGACTTAAAATAAATGCAAATTTGCTTCAAATGCTCATATATACTCAGAATCTGTCAAATCTGCACAATGTATAATCCAATCATTTTGAATAATTGAACTCATAAACAAATTCTACACAATATAAAGAGCTTAAATATAAATTATTGTGATCAAATAACTTAAATTTAATGCAAAATCGCTTGAAAAGCTCAAATATACTCAGAATCTTTCAAATCTGAATATTATGTGCATAATTACAATGTATAATCCAATTGTTTTGAATAAGTGATATCATAAACATATTCCAGACTATATAAAGAGCTTAAATATATATTATTGTGATCAAATGACTTAAAATGAATGCAAAATCGCTTGAAATGCTAAATTATACTCAGAATCTGTAAAATCTGCTTATTATGTGAATAATTACAATGTACAATTCAATCGTTTTGAATAATTGAGCCCATAGATATAATCTAGACTTTATAAAGAGCTTAATTATAGATTATTGTGATCGAATGACTTCAAATGAATGCAAAATCATTTCAAATGCTCCAATATACTCAGAATCTTTAAAATTTTCACATCATGTGCGCAATTACAATGTATAATCCAATCGTTTTGAATTACTTAGTTCAGAAACATATTCTAAACTATATAAAGATCATAAATATAGATTACTCTGGTCAAAAGAATTAAAATGGATACAAAATCGTTTGAAATGCTCAAATATACTCAGAAATTGTAAAGAGCTTTAAAAAGATTATTGTTATTAAATAACTTAAAATAAATACAAAATCACTTCAAATGCCAAAATATACACAGAATTTGTAAAATCTACAAATTATGTGTGTATACAATGTATAGTTCAATCATTTTGATTAAGTGTATTAATAAATAAATTCTATACTATATAAAAAAAAAATTTAGATGATTATTATCAAATGATTTAAATTGAATAGAAAATCGTTTGAAAAGATCAAATATACTCAGAATCTGTATATTATGCACATTACGTGAATAATTACAATGTATAACCCAATCATTTTGAATATGAGCTCACAAACATATTTTAGACTACATAAAGAGCTTAAATATAGATTGTTGTGATCAAAAGACTTAAAATAAGAGCAAAATCGCTTAAAATGCTAAAATATACTCAGAATCTGTAAAATCTGCACATTATGTGAATACTTATAATGTATAAAACCAATATTTTTGAATAATTGACCGCATAAACATAATCTATACTATACAAAGAATATATATAAATTATTGTGATCAAATGACTTAAAATGAATGCAAAATCGCTTAAATTGCTCCAATATACTTAGAATCTGTAAAATCTGCGCATTATGTAAATAATTACAATTTACGAACCAATCTTTTTGAATAACTGACCACATAAACATATTCTAGACTATATAAAGAGCATAAATATAGATTATTGTGATTAAATGAGTTAAAATGAATGCAAGATCGATTGAAATGCTCAAATATACTCAAAATCTTTAAAATCTGCATATTATATTCGTAATTACAACGTATAATCCAATTGTTTCGTAAAAACATATTCTAGACTATATAACATAAATATATTGTTTCAAAAAAAAACATAAATATAGTTTATTGTGATCAAATGACTTAAAATGAATCCAAAATAGCTTGAAATGATCAAATATACTAAGAATCTTTCAAATATGCACATTATGTGCATAATTACAAAATATAATCCAATTGTTTTGAATAAGTTGTATAATAAATATATTCTAGACAAAACAAAGAGCTTAAATATATATTATTGTATTCAAATCACTTAAAACTAATGCGAAATCGCTTGAAATGCTCAAATAACCTCATAATCTTTAAAATCTGCACATTATGTCAAAAATTACAATGTATAATACAATGCTTTTGAATAAGTGAGTTCGTAAATATATTCTAGATATATAAAAAGCATCAATATAGATTATTGTGATCAAATGACTAAAAATGAATTTAAAATCGTTTGAAATGCTCAAATATACTCAGAATCTGTAAAATCTACAAATTATGTGAATAATTATAATGTATAATCCAATCATTTTGAATAAATGAGTTCATAAACATATTCTAAACTATATAAAGGGAATAAATATAGATTATTGTCGTCAAATAACTTAAAATAAATGCAAAATCGCATGAAATTCTTAAATATACTCAGAATCTGTAAAATCTGCAAATTATGTGAATAATTATAATGTATAATCCAATTGTTTTGAATAAATGGTTCATAAACATATTATAAACTATATAAAGAGCTTAAAACTAGATTATTGTGATCAAATGACTTAATATTAATGCAAAATCGGTTGAAATGCTCAAATATACTCAGAATCTTTCAAACCTGAACATTATGTTTCTTAATTACAATTTTAATATAATCATTTTGAATAAGTAAGTTCATAAAATATATTCTAGTCTATATAAGAGTTTAAACATAGATTATTGTGTTCAAATGACTTAAAATGAAAGTAGAATCGTTTCAAATGCTCAAATATACTCAGAATCAGTAAAATCTGCACATCATGTGCATAATTACAATGTATAATCCAATCGTTTTGAATAAGTGAGTTCATAAACATATTCTAAACTATATAAAAAGCATAAATAAACATTATTGTGATCAAATGACATAAAATTAATGCAAAATCACTTGAAATGCTCAAATATACAAAGAATCTGTAAAATCTGTACATTATGTGGATAATTACAACGTATAATCCTATTTTTTTTTTCAATAAGTGAGTTCATAAACATATTCGAGACTATATAAAGGGCTTAAATATAAATTATTATGATCAGATGACTTAAAATGAATGCAGAATCTCTTCAAATGTTCAAATATACTAAGAATCTGTAAAATCTGCACAATATGTGAATAATTACAATGTATAATCCAATCGTTTTGAATAATTGAGCTAATAAACATATTCTACACAATGTAAAATGCTTAAATATAGATTATTGTGATCAAAATACTTAAAATTTATGCAAAATCGCTTGAAATGCTCAAATATACTCAGAATCTTTCAAATCTGAAAATTATTTGCATAATTACAATATATAATCCAATCGTTTTGAATAAGCGATATCATAAACATATTCTAGACAATATAAAAAAAGCTTAAATATACATTATTGTGATCAAATAACTTAAAATGAATGCAAAATCGCTTGAAATGCTCTAATATACTCAGAATCTGTAAAATGTGAATAATTACAATGTACAATCCAATTGTTTTGAATAATTGAACTCATAAACATATTCTATACTAAATAAAGAGCATAAATATAGATTATTGTGACCAAATGACTTAAAATGATGCAAAATCTCTTCAAATGTTCAAATATACCAAGAATCTGTAAAATCTGCACAATATGTGAATAATTACAATGTATAATCCAATCGTTTTGAATAATTGAGCTAATAAACATATTCTACACAATATAAAATGCTTAAATATAGATTATTGTGATCAAAGGACTTAAAATTAATGTAAAATTGCTTGAAATGCTCAAATATAATCAGAATATTTAAAATCTAGACATTTTGTGCATAATTACAATGAATAATCCAATTATTTTGATTAAGTGATATCACAAATATATTATAGACTATATAAAGAGCTTAAATATAGATTAATGTGATCAAAACACTTAAAATGAATACAAAATTGCTTGAAATGCTCAATTATACTCAGAATCTGTAAAATATGCAAATTATGTGAATAATTATAATGTATAATCTAATCGTTTTGAATAAGTGAGCTCATAAACATATTCTAGACTATATAAAGAGCTTAAATATACATTATTGTAATCAAATGACTTAAAATGAATGCAAAATCGCTTGAAGTGCTCAAATATACTTGAATCTGTAAAATATGCAAATTATATGAATAATTATTATGTATAATCCAATCGTTTTGAATAAGTGAGTTCGTAAATATATTCTAAACTATAATATAGATTATTTTCATCAGATGACTTAAAATCAATGCAAAATCGCTTGAAATGCTTAAATATACTCAGAATCTGTAAAATCTGCAAATTATGTGAATAATTACGATGTATAATCCAATAGTTTTGAATATGTGTTCTCATAAATATATTCTAGACTATATAAAGAGTTTAAATATAGATTATTGTCATCAAATAACTGAATATTAATGAAAAATCAATTGAAATGCTCAAATAAATTTAGAATATGTAAAATATGAACATTATGTAAATAATTACAATGTATAATCTAATAGTTTTGAATAATTGAGCTCATAAACATATTCTAGACTATATAAAGAGTTTAAATATAGATTATTGTGATCAAACAACTTAAAATGAATGCAAAATCGCTTGAAATGCTCCAATATACTCTGAATCTTTAAATTCTACACATTATGTGCATAATTAGAAGTATAATCCAATTATTTTGAATAATTTAGTTCATAAACATATTCTAAACTATATAAAGAGCATAAATATAGATTATTGTGATCAAATAACTTAAAATGAATGCAAAATCGCTTTAAATGCTCCAATATACTCAGAATCTTTAAAATTTACACAATATGTGCATAATTAGAATATATATTCCAATTGTTTTGAATAACTTAGTTCCGAAACATATTCTAAACAAATTCAGAAAAATCGCTTGAAATGCTCAAATATACTCAGAATCAGTAAAATCTGCACATCATGTGCATAATTACAATGTATAATCCAATCGTTTTGAATAAGTGAGTTCATAAACATATTCTAAACTATATAAAAAGCATAAATATAGCTTATTGTGATCAAATGACTTAAAATGAATGCAACATCGTTTGAAATGCTCAAATATACACAGAATCTTTCAAATATGCATATTATGTGCATAATTACAATGTATAATCCAAACTTTTTGAATAATTATATCATAAACATATTCTAGACAAAATAAAGAGCTTAAATAAATATTATTGTGATCAAATAACTTAAAATGAATGCAAAATCGCTTGAAATACTCAAATATACTCAGAATCTTTAAAATCTGCACATTATGTGATAAATTACAATGTATAATCCAATGCTTTTGAATAAATGAATTGGTAAACATATTCTAGATTATATAAAGAGCATTAAAATAGATTATTGTGATCAAATGACTTAAATTGAATTTAAAATCGCATGAAATGCTCAAATCTACTCTGAATCTGTAAATTCTGCAAATTTTTTGAATAATTATAATATATAATCCAATCATTTTGGATAAATGAGTTCATAAATATATTATAAACTATATAATGAGCATAAATGTAGATTATTGTTATCAAATAACTTAAAATGAATGCAAAATCGCTTTAAAAATACTTAAATATACTCAGAATCTGTAAAATCTGCACATTATGTGAATAATTACAACGTGTAATCCAATCGTTTTGAATATGTGAGCTCATAAACATATTCTAGACTATATAAAAAGCTTAAATATAGATTATTGTCAACAAATAACTTAAAATGAATGCAACATCAATTGAAATGCTCAAATAAACTTAGAATCTGTAAAATATGCACATTATGTGAATAATTACAATGTATAATCCAATCTTTTTGAATAATTGGGCTCGTAAACATATTCTAGACAATATAAAGAGTTTAAATATAGATTATTGTCATCAAATAATTTAAAATGAATGTAACATCAATTGAAATGCTCAAATAAACTTAGAATCTGCAAAATATGCACATTATGTGAATAATTACAATGTATAATGCAATTATTTTGAATAATTTAGCTCATAAGCATATTCTAGACTATATAAAGAGCTTCAATTTAGATTTTTGAGATCAAAAGATTTAAAATGAGATCAAAATCGCTTAAAATGCTCAAATATACTCAGAATCTGTAAAATTTGCACATTATGTGAATACTTACAACGTATAAACCAATCTTTTTGATTAATTGACCGCTTAAACATATTTTAGGCTATATATATAGCATATATTGAGATTATGGAGATCAAATGACTTAAAATGAATGAAAAATCACTTAAAATTCTGAAATATACTAAAATCTGAAAAATCTGCATATTATGTGAATAATTACATTGTACAAACCAATCTTTTTGAATAATTGACCTCATAAACATATTCTAGACAATATAAGGAGTATAAATAGAGATTATTGTGATCAATGGAGTTAAAATGAATGCAAAATCACTTGAAATGCTCAAATATACTCAAAATCTTTAAAATCTGCACATTATATTCGTAATTATAATGTATAATCCAATTGTTATAAATCGGTGAAATCGTAAACTTATTCAAGACTATATAAAAAAGCATAAATATAGTTTATTGTGATAAAATGACTAAAATGAATGTAAAATAGTTTGAAATGTTCAAATTTACTCATAATCTTTCAAATCTGCACATTATGTGCATAATTACAATGTATAATCCAATCGTATTGAATATGTCAGCTCATAAACATATTCTAGACTATATAAAAAATTTAAATATTAAGAAAAATTTAAATGTCCCTTATAGAATGTAAGATAAATAATTTTACAATTATTAGAATGTACTAAAAAGAGGAGAAAGCACCTCTGATGATATTTAACTAAGTACATGCACTATTGAATATCAAGACATGATATATCAAATTCAATATGTTACTTGAAACTTTAGGCATAATTTAATATACTAAAGTAAACTCACCTAATTCTAAACTAAACGAGTCAACGAACATGATAACGGTCATGGTAGTGACGATTGCCTTTTGTATAAACCTAATTCCTTGTGCGTCTATTGGTACCAACCACTGTACCAACTAAGAAATCAGCTCACCAAAATTAACAATCACCATAACAAATATTATTTCTTCCTTCTCCTCACTATTTTGACACTAAAAAACCTACCCTTGTACCAATGCCTTTCCTTGAATGCAACTGGTATCAAGCCTGTACTTGTGTCATATCAGTCCTAATTTCTCCCACCTTTCTGTACCACCATACCTGATCTCAAGTGGTCCTACCAATATATACCAAGACACCTAAAATCAATATGAATTCATTCTCTCATCAACTGAGATCTTCTATGCCAAAAGATCTGATCAAAATTGACAAAAATTAAATAAATTAGCCATACAATTTCTAACTTTATAATAAAAAGAAAGACAAATCACATTATTATTAATTCAAATTAGAAAAAAAAACTCACAATAGAAAAATTGATGCTTAAAGCAACAATTGATGTGTAATTACTTGTTGACTTATCATATAACACGTGTAGCTCTCTGTTTCACAAATACATGAACCCAACATGAGGAATTAATGTAGTGAAGTTTGCGCAAAAAAATACATGAAAAATATTCAATCATTTATATGCATTCCCTCAACAATTCATGGCTGCTTATCTCATTTTTATTTCTCATTGTTAGCTTCAAAGTTTTTCAAAAAAATAATAAGAAAAAAGAAATTAAGTTACCTAATTGTAAGAGATGAATATACTGAAACCACCATCCAAAAGATGATTGTTTGGTTGTTCTTTCAAAATCAACAGCGCACAATATAAGAGATATAAAAGATGTCCTGCAGTCGATATGACTTCCTTTTTTTCCTCAGTTCAGATCTGAAATTGAAGAAAATACCAAGGAACAACCAACAATGACAAACCTCCCAAAAATATAGCACCGATGGTACCTGGACTCAGTTTAGATTTGAAATTAAAAGATCGATAATTGATAACCTAGATAAAAAGAAAAGAGAAGAAGGGTCATTTTTTCACAAAATTTCATAGATAGGGATGACCTGTGCAGTAGATATAAAATTAATGGACAGTGCGACAATAATGACGATTTTGATACCAATTTATGATTTCCCTAAGCACTATATAAGGAAAATAAATAGTATTTAAATATAGCTTTGAAGCACATTTAATACAAAATAATAATGACAGCATCAAAGATTCCCTTGATTTGTGCATCTATCTATCCATGGTTGGTAAGAAAATGAGTTGTCTTGCCTTAAAAATTTTAAAATTATATTGAAGGGTCAACGAAACTAAAATTTGCTCCCATATATATATCATATATCATATAAATATACTAAGTGGTACAGAATAGCCAACCAAATGATAAAGTAACGGCATCAATACTAAATGGACCTAAGAGTTCAATTTCTTTAAACAAAACTCAATCATATAATAAGATTTGTAGGAAAGGTAATAAATCCAAATTTATAAAATAATAACAGCAAGAATATGAAAAATTATTGAATCTCAATCCTTAAATCTTCCTATCATAAAATAAAACACATGAGAAATCACATCTTATAAATAGCATGACAAAATCAAATACAGTCTAAATATCATTGGTTGGGAGTAAAGAGTCAGGAGCCAGGAACATAATGCAACAACCCTGAATCACACATAAAAATAAAGAATCACAAAGAGGATCGCCCAAAAATAATTCAACTATTTCTGTTGCCATGTCAAGTATTTGGATTTTTATTATATTTTTTTAAATTTCCAGTCTGATATGGTGTTCAGTTGGAGGGGTGTGAGGGGCTGATGAATTGTGTGCGCCAAGTGGACTTTATTTATTATTATTATTTTTTTTTTGGTTGTTGTGGGGGATCTCTCTCATGAAAAGAGACAAAAACACCCACCTAAAAATTTGAGACGTAAAATAAAAACAAAGACCTAGCTACAAAAATAAATAGAAAAATACGAAAAATGTATAAAAATAGGTAAAAACTTTCCTTGTCATAATCAATCAAGTGGGATTTGTGCATCTGGCCATGGATCGCAAGAAACAAAATCTATCTCGACTTGAATTTCTACATGAGGCGATAGAGAGAGGAGAACTTGCATAGGAGGCGATGGAGAGAAAGAGCCACTGAGACGGAGAACCACCCGAAAAAGGCGATGGAAGAGATGATGGAGAGGGGCGATGAAGAGAGAGGGGCGCCATCAGGCAAAAGAGAAATGGAGTAAAACCTATTCCAAGGAAGATGTAGAGAGACCATGGAAGAGTGAAAAAATCATAATACACGATGACAACATTTGTCATCGTGCATTATGATGTAACGGGTCTTCACCGGTCTAGTATAATCTGACACATACAAAGGTATATATGAATACACCACAAAATATAGGCTGGTCTATATTTTTAAATTTCAATATGGGTGTTTAATTAACTGAACCAATGTCAGGTTCATATATCGCAACTTTGTCATCAGTGAGGTTCTTCATATTGATTAATAGTGAATAAATAAACACTATCTAATATTGATTGTCTATTAGATAATAATAAATAATATGAAAGAAATCATAAATCCTTACTGATATGTATAGGTGGTACCACACAGTCCACACCTAATAAAAAAAAAATCAAACATACGGGTTAAACTTCAATCACCAGTTGTAGTAAAAGTCATAGAAATTCGTTAAAATTCAAAGGCCTCCTTATGTCAGAACAGTTCGATTGTCCTTATAAATTTTACCTCTCGAAGAAAATGATAGTCTACAAGAGGTTGAAGCAAAGATGCTCCTGCAGTCAATGTTGCTTTCCTTAGTCCTCAGTTCTGATCTGAAATTGAAGAAAATACCAAGGAACAACAAAATGTCATAAACCTTGCAAAAATATAGCCCAATCGTACTTAGCCTCAGTTCAGATTTGAAATTAAAAGATGAAGAACATAGATAAAAAAAAGGAAGAAGAAGAATTGCTCACAAAGTTTCACTTTTTACATATCCATTTCTTGTTATCGCTTATAACAATAGCACTATTAATCGGAAAAATATTATATATAGCTCAAATACATAGTTTATTATTTTTTATCATACTCTAATTTTTTCAATGTTCATATTTATAACATTGCTTATCAACCTCTAATTTCTAATAGACTTCAAATCCAATAAAAAATATCTGTGATTAAAAGAAAATATTATACAAATAAAAAAGAACGCAAACAGAAAAAAAATTAAGCAATCAAATTAGATGAATAAACACATGAATGGCGAGACAAGGAAAATTGTATCTAACAACAATTATAGTGTCACTAACATGAAACCCATGATCTTAAATACCTACCTCTAAGTCAAAATATGTAAAATTGTAAAAAATCACTGAACATAAGGAGTATGTTTGGAAATCTATGGAATAAGAACAAGAAAATAAGAACAAGCTATTTTTTATTTGGCACCCTTTAGAACAAGAAGAATAAGAACAAAATGAAACTTGTTCTTGTTCCAACAAAAATATGGAACTAAAATAAGAACAAGAACAAGCTTGTTCTTATTTTTGTTCTTGTTACACACTACTTCCAAATATACCCAAGAAGAATAAATAACATTTGAAAATAGGAGTTTAATTTTGTAGAAAATGCATCACGACAGTCATCAAGGTCTACCACTATTACTTGTTAATATGGTATAATCACTAAATCGGTTTCTGAAACCTTTGGTTCTTTATGCTCATAACACTTGTTAAATATCTAGCAATTCACCATTGTAAACTAAGGCATGCATGTGCTAAGAAGGATTTCAACATGCACCAATGAAATCATTATTTTTAATTCAAACTGATTAAAGAGTTCTCAGATATATAACTGTATTAATTCAAGTTAAATTGTAAGCGTTGATAACTAAACTGAGCACAATATCATGACTAATGCTAAAAATAGTTAACGACTAAAAAAAATTGTTTTTCTGAATCTACAGACTTAGTAATCAGCAACAGTTTGTATACCTTCCCCCTGCAATTTCACAAATATTGGTTCATATTGATTGTTTCTCAAAATTAATATAAGAATAGAGCGATAGAGAGAGAAGGAAAGAGAGAGAGAGAGAGAGAGAGAGAGAGAGAGAGAGAGAGAAAGAGTAGTGGAGTTTGGGATCGGAACGTGATTGGCGGAGTTGCAGACGGAGAGGTGACCGCTGTTGGGATTGGGAAGTGGATGGCTGAGGCGTGAAATTGGAGATGGGTAAGCAGCGGTTGAGTAAGATTTGATCGACAGTGGAGATGGAATAGAGAGGAGAAATAGAGAGGAGAGGGGATCCTTGACGATGGGCTGGATGGCGGTGAGGTCGACACCGGAGCAAAAGGTTCGGAGAAACAATTGCCGAGGAACCGTAGTCGGGTCTACTGGAGGCATGCTTCCTCCGTGCCCCTTCCTTCCGCTTCTGCCATCGTTAGTTCTCTCTCTATGACTCTATCCCACTGCTCTTCCTGTCTCCACGAGAAACAAAATGAGGAAATGAAGAATTAAGAAGAAAAATTGTGAATTAAAAGAAATAAACTGAAGAGGCGCCGAGACAGTAAATGAGGAGTAAATGAGAAAGTTAAATACCGGGAAGAAACCGAAGCTACGTAACGAATATGATAAAACGGCTTAGATTAAATTTTTTTTTAAAAAAACAACGGATATGATCTGTTTTCGATGTTTGATAGTGTGCTTTGCTTTAAAATCTGCGCAAAAAATTTACGCATATTATATTATACTATAGATGATAAATTAATAATTTGATCAATAGAAACATATGTTGCAATACAAGTAATATTAAAATATATTGAAGTCTACATACTGAAGTACAATATAAAAATATTGAAGTCTCTTATTAATCTAAAAAAATTTATTGTTTGTAATTAGCATTTGATTACAAATGATAAAATCATTATTGACATCAACAAAACATTTTGTACCCAAGCTGCGAAAGTGCCAACTGCCAAGTGCCGAGCATCTGCTAAAACAGCGCAAGGTCAAAGTCAAATTAAAAGCTTGTCTTGTCCATTTTCCTCGGTATTAGACTATTCGGACACAAGCATCTCTTCCTCTATCAAGTTGAACTCGCGCCATGGCTGATCAGCTCTCTCTTCTCCTCGACTCCGCCACGCGCTTCCCTCTTCCAAACGGTCGGCGCCTTTCTCCTTCTCTCTTTCTCTCTGAGATCTACCTCCCATTCTTACTTACCTCCGTTTCTCTCTCCGACAGGATTGAGCTTCTCGTACGGAACATCCGGGTTCAGATCGGACGGGTCGGTGCTGGGCTCAACGGTGCACCGAGCGGGAATTGTGGCGGCCCTGAGATCCCTGAAGACTGGGTCTACAGTAGGCCTGGTAATAACAGCATCTCACAATCCAGTGTGCGATAACGGTGTGAAGATTGCTGATCCAGATGGGAGCATGATGGACCAGTCTTGGGAGCCTTTTGCCAATGCACTCGCCAATGCACCTGATCCCAATTCCCTTGCTCAAGTTTGCATCCTGCTTATATTTTATTAATTGATATTTACAAGCAAAATTAAGTTTGATTGGGTGTTACAATGCACATGTGATGTGACAACTGACAAAATGGTTATTGAAAGAATAAAATAAATTGTGGGTATGTTGTCTATAATTTAGTTAGGCTATGGTATGACCAAGGGACCTCAAGCTAACACAAGCACACTAATAAATTGTGGGTATGTTGTCTATAATTTAGTTAGGCTATGGTTGACCAAGTTACATCATTATAGTTTTTGTTGGACAGTGCTTATTGGTTATTGACTTTTATTGCTAATGTTAGTGTGTACCAGTCATAGTTCTCTTTGATCATTGTGGTCTTACCCTGGTGAGATTAAAATGGGAAAACTACTTTTCGCAGTTGGTACTTCAATTTGCAAAGGATGAGGAGATACCATTAGGTGGTGGCCAATCTGCAGAGGTTCTACTTGCTAGAGACACTAGACCTACAGGAGAAACACTTCTAGAAGCTGCAAAACAAGTTTGTTATTTGTTTTTAGTTTGTCAATTTTTTGGAAATTTCTAGTGGAAATTTCTAGGATACATGGAAAATATCTTCTGCTCCTCTCTGTCCTCATACCTCTCTCAATGAAGCATTAAAAAGAGTGTTGTTTGCTGAATGTATAACTGGGCATGATAATAGTGTATGAAGTAATGTATTCATGTTTTATTAACAGTTTTGCAAATTTTGAATTGCTTCCTTGCTTTCCAGATATGAGAGTGTTTTTTAGTAAGTTTATTTTCTGTATGATCCAGGGCATTTCTTCTATCATTGGTACTGTCGCAATTGACATGGGGATATTAACAACTCCAGAATTGCATTGGATGGTTAGGTGTTGGAACAATGGCACAAAGGCTTCTGAATCTGATTATTTTGCACAGCTTTCCAACTCCTTCAGGTTGGTTTCATTTCAGTTTCCTTCAGGTTAGAACAATGGCACTGTGCAATTGTACCGCTAGATCTATAGTCTAGTTTCTGTACGAAACATAGTGTTACCAAATGGTTTGTCTATGTCTTTTAATACTTCTCCTCATTACATTGATAGCAACTCTTTTGGATCCTTTAGAAACCCCAACCTTGAAACCCAACTTAAAACCACACTAGAAAACCAAAAAAAGAAAGAAATTATTACTGCTGGTTTGCTTTGATGCAAGACTATGAATTCGGCTGATACTGGTACATAAAGTTACTAATAGAAGCTATGTTGCAGTTCATGTCTGAATTTTTTATTGTCGGTGGTCAAGTTCATAAAGCATTAGTTTCCAGATTTCTGCTTATAGTACTTATATTATAAATATTCAGTTCTAACAATCATTAAAAAAAAATAATAATAATAGGCCAAAGCACACTGAGGGCAATTTACCTCCTGTCAATAAAATGAGGTAGAGCACAAACAAGTTTTTTATTACTCTTTTTGAACATTGATTTTTGAGGCAGGAGCTTGATGGAACTAGCACCGAATGATAATCTCAATCTCGACACAGTTGAAAAAAAACTAATTGTGGATGGTGCCAATGGTGTTGGTGGGTTCAAACTTGAGGAAATTAAGAAAAACATTACAGGTTTGGAGATAGATGTTAGAAATACTGGTAAAGAAGGAGAGGGACTACTCAATGAAGGATGTGGCGCTGATTTTGTGCAAAAAGAGAAGTTTGCACCCTGTGGTTTCGGCTTATCTGACCTAGGTATCAGGTAAGATGCGTTGTTCCTTGTCACAATGAATATGATACAAACCTTTATAGAACATTAGAACTGGTTGAAACATGTTTCAGTTCTAGACCTCAGTTTTGCTCATGCCAGTTTGGTACCTACACTTAGGTCTATATACTTGTACCAAGTGGGACCTGGCCAGTCTCAAATTTTCAAACTATTCTGGTGTCAGCTATGGACAAAGATTACATCTTACTAGAAAACTGGAAAAAATAGACAAGTGAAGAAACAAAACTGAAAATTGAAAAATTCAAAATAAAATAAAACATTTTTATATCCATGTTCATATTAGCATTTCAGGTGTGCAAGCTTGGATGGAGATGCTGACCGGCTTGTATTTTTTCGCCTCATACCCAATTCCAATAATAAAATTGAATTAGTAGATGGTGACAAGATTCTTTCCCTCTTTGCAATCTTTATACAAGAACAGCTGAGACTTCTAGAGGAACTACCTGCAAGGCTAGGGGTTGTGCAAACTGCGTATGCAAATGGGGCTGCTACAGATTATATCAAAAACCTGGGTCTGGAGGTGATATTTACACCGACTGGGGTTAAGTATTTGCATGAGAAAGCATTGGAATATGATATTGGCTTGTATTTTGAGGCAAATGGTCACGGAACCATTCTTTTCTCGAAGGAGTTTTTGTCTCAGTTAGATTCCGTGAATCGTGAGCTTAGCTCAAAATTGCCAGGTGCACTTCCTTGACTAAGCTAATGAACTAAACTTGCGTTTATTTCTCAATGGTCTTTTCAGGGTTCTTCAGTAAAATTTACTAATCTCCTACTTTAACATTAGAAACTTTGCCTGGTGATATTGAAAAACGTTGCCTGTTAATAATCAAAACTTGTACTCCTTGGTGACAATTTGCTGTTAGCTGTAGTGAGCTTCACTTTGTTCTGAGCTACAAGTGAGCTATAATAAAAGCTCTTATCCAAATTGAGCTTTTACAGCAGCTACTTGGATGCCTTTGTTGAGCTATTCATGAATTAACTATTCGATAATAATCAGCAGCAAAGTGGTCAATCTTCAGCTCACCCATAAAATTATTATTTTAGACGAAAATGTCTGGTTTTGGATTTCAAGTCTTTGTTTAGTACAGTTCCTCTGAAAAAAAGACAGAAAAAATTCTTTCAATGGGTCTGGATTTTTTAACATAGTCATTTTCCTTTTCTTGAAGAAAAATGTAGGTGTTGGTTTTGTGGTGCCCCTAAATACCCCTTAAAATTAAGGATTGGAAATTGCAATTGATGTTTTATGATAATTTATGCAGGCTCTAAGAAGCAAAAGGCTGCATCGAGATTGGTGGCAGTGACACAACTAATAAACCAAGCAGTAGGAGATGCACTGAGTGGGTTGCTTTTGGTAGAGGCAATACTTCACAACAAAGGATGGTCTTTCCAAAAATGGTGCGATCTATACCAAGATTTGCCGAGCCGTCAACTCAAGGCATGCTTCTCTTTCTCTTTATTAAATTTGTTGAACTGCATTGCAAGGGAGGGGAAGCTCCATAGTCAATACAAAACCCTATTGAACCCTTTATTTTATGAACTGTTACACAGGTAAAGGTTGCAGATCGAACTGCTATTGTGACGGCTGATGCAGAGACAAGGGTTGTGAAGCCGGCAGCTTTACAAGAGTTAATTGATATAGAGACAGGTGACTTGTCCTTTTAAAATCCTAAGAAAGAAGTGATTACCTTAAGTTTTACTATTTTTCTAATTTTCAACCAAAATGATTCTCTGTAAGCTCAAGCCATAGAGAGAATTCTGGTATTATTATTATGTACTTGATGGTAAACTTATAGCATCTAATTAATTTGGAGCAGCCAAATACACCCATGGGCGATGCTTTGTAAGGCCTTCGGGCACAGAGGATGTGGTACGCATATATGCGGAGGCTGCAACGCAGGATTCAGCTGATAGCCTTGCAAACTCTGTGGCTCAGCATGTCAATCAAATTCTTGGTTCTGACATTAAAACTTAAAGAGTCGCCGAAAGATTTTTTTCAATTCTTGGAGGAAAAATCTGCATTTTAAAGGCTTTCTGAATGCACGCTGATCTTTGCAATGAATCTCTCTGTGATAATTGGTGCAATTTAACTTACCTTAATTCGGTCTGCAGTTTCATTATTTTTTTTAACTTAGAATTTTTGGAATAATCCTTATTTATGTGTTAGAAAATGCGATGGCAGTTTCTCAAAATTGGGACTAATTGTAATACTTGTTAGATATTTTAGCATGTTTTTAATTTGATTGTCCATTCTTTTATGGAATACAAATAATTGAACGTGTCATTAAGTGCTCAAAGATGACTCTCATTAAGTGCTCAAAGATGACTCTTTATTGGTCATGGAACACATGCATCGAAGCTAAGCCTATTCTACCAACAGAAGAACGATCACAAGCAGAGATAGCAGCAGTGGAGTAAATTAATACATTTCAAGATAAACATTTGGATGACAAAGAATAAGAAATATATTTCTTTCATCAACTCTATTTTAAACTTGAAACTCTCTCTTTTTCTCTATACTGTACTAATCTACCCTGAAGGTTTCAACCAAAGAAACCTACTTGTATGGATTTTTACACATCATACATTCATATTACTCCTGTTATACGACCTACATAATCAGGTCCTATTCAGACTGAACTGATCTTATTTCACTACCTAATCTCTGCAAGAGCATTGCATAGAGTAGTTCATTCCATGAATCGGGTACCCCAGGGAGGCACCAGTGGCTACAGTCCTGCACCACATTCTGCTTCCTTTCCTTCTCTGGATACCTGTACACAGATGGATGGCCGTCCTTTCTATAATCCGTCATTCTTGTAATATTTAGATATAGAACTGGAGTTTTCATCTCTAGGAGAATTGAATCGAGGATCGAAATTAAAGCAGGGTAGTGTGCTAGATGCCTTTCATCAGTTATAGGCTGGATCTCTCCATCACAGCTTCCACCTGAATTCCACTGGCCACCACTATAGAGAAAACAATTGCTTAGTATTTTCCTTTTGAAAGTCACCAGAAAAAAAGTTAAAATCAAGTAATCAAAGCCCAATGTTTTTCTCTATTTTCTGGACATTATGCTCACCTACTCTAAGCAAATGAAGGTGTGTGGAAAAACAGAAATGCATATAAAAATGCTCACTTGTATAATACCTTGAATAGGATACCTTTTGCACAATAGAATGCCTCTCTGGTAATTTGTTGGCCAAATAATAAACTAATAATTACCTGTAGTGAGTCCAGGAGTACCCCCGGAATACGACCTGAGTCCTGTCTGGGTCGATGTTGGCATCAATCCATCGGGCCCATGTCGTCAGTGCTTTCCTGTAGGCTTCTCCTGAGCTCATCTGGGGGTGCACCTTATCACCTTCCTGATAATAATTCAACCTAAAATGGATAAAAATGTCAATTAATCACCAGCAATTTACACATATTTAGAACACAAGTTCATGTAACAAATACCCTTTGGAAGTCTTTTCATGAGTCCACCAGTGACCTGAGTTGAACACAATGATGTCTGCATCTCTGTACTTCTCTGACGAATTATCCACCTTATCAAGCCTAAGTGTCTCCCGATTTCTCCCCGAGGAGTCCTGGATCTCCCACTGCTGCACCAAGAAAGGCGATCTGAAGAACTCAATCGAGCAGTTGTACTCCTATATAGCCCAAAGCCAGAGACCAAGGTAAATAATCTAATAATCCACAAATAATTAAAGACTGCACATCTCCAGTGTATGATCATGATTGCACATTTTTCAGTGTACTGTTCTAATGCTCCTTGGTTAATATTGATGGCATAATTGGTGCTTAATGAACAATGAACTGTTTTCAGATATTCTGCATAACTCTTTCTTTAAATTAATGAGAAGAGGAAACAGGATATGAGAACAAATGTATTTGACAGCAGTTTAAAGGAAGGTTAGCTTACAGTGAAGATGAAAGAGTAAAAACTTTCAGCTTTGAACTCTCTTCGACCAGAAGCCTCAAAAACTGTACTCTTGTTAGTAAGAGAGTTTCTTAACATGCACACAAGAGATTCCCACATGTTTCGGTTTAGAGAGTCTCCAACAAATGCCAATCTCTTCCCTCTCAAGAATTCCAGCATTGTCTTCCCGTCCATCCTATTTTAATTCAAAATAGCACCAACTTTTTTCAGAAAAAAAAATAAAAAGTGGAATTGTGGAAAAATGGTAATTGTAACCAAAGAGACCTTATTCTGTAAAACTGTATAAACAAGATATTCAAGTAAAATTACCAACAAGTTTGGTTTCTTTCATGAACAGAAAACAAGAAAAAAAAAATCAAAGACGAAAACCAAGTTTTCTCAGAGTACTATACAACTGTATAAACAAGATATTCAAGTAAAATTACCAACAAGTTTGGTTTCTTTCTTGAAAAAAACCAAGAAAAAGAATCAAAGACGAAAACCAAGTTTTCTCAGAGAAAGAGAAACAGAGAGCACTAATGTAGCAACCGATGATTACCTTGGTATAGTGCAACCCTTGGGCTGCCACCGGAGCTTTGTGTAGTTAGCATCTCTACGGCCATTTGCGTAGCAATCAAAAGCAGCGTCAATGAAGGGGCAAGAGCCAGGGAGATAACTCGGCAAAGAATCATCCAAGACCCACATTCCATCAAAAAGATCAACACAGGACTGGACATCTCCGTTTCCCTCCTCTTGAATTCCATCTTCTCCGTTCTCAGTTGCATCGAGAGGATCGCTCTGAGGAGCAGACAAAGTAGGGATGCCAGACGCGTCGTAGAAGGAAATGACGAGTTGAGGGTTGAATATGACTGGAGGGAGCGTAGGTGGTGCGCGACTGGAGAAGGTGAGGAAGAAGAAAAGGAGAGTGACTGAGAGAGCGGTAATGGCAGCGAAGGAAGGAGGAGGCGCTTCTCTTGGGAGGTTCTTGAAAAAAGCCATCTTTGGTTTTGTTTGGGCTAAGTGAGTACTCATTTTGTCAAAGAGTTTGGTGTTTTGAAAAGGTTATATATTTGTATTATTGACCCAAAGTGTAACCGCCTAGGCGATTGTCTCCACTCTCCACGTAGGATTTATTGCTATTATTTTATATTTTTCAAATAGCGGGTCGATCTGGGTCCACTCTCAGTGTCTCAACTATCCCTCTTTAGTTTTTTTTTTTTTTATAATCAATCCCTTGATTTTCTTCCTTTCTGAGTTTTATCTGTTTGGGACAAAACAGTATTAAAGTGGAGCACAGTCAGATCCAACTGATTAGTGAAGAACAAGAATTTAGGGAAATTGGATTTCACAAAAGGAAATTGAACCAATGTATAGTTTTGAAACTGTAATTGATAATCCAGTTGACAGTCTAGGATTAATGGCTAGTAAAGTAATTAATTATGCATTTCCTCTCCGGCTTTCCCTACACTCTGCTCTCTTGCGCCAAGCTACAACATCAAGCTCATTTATTTATTATTATTTGTTTTTCTAAGTAAAAGTTTCAAGATATATTTTTTTTAGTTTTTTTAATTTAAAGGTTTTATATGATTGTTCAAAATAACTTTTTTTTTTTCCTTGGGCATCGTCATTTGTTTATCCTTTTTATTTTAGTTTATTCTATCTTAGGTTTTTTCTTGATGGACCTCTAATATTGCCTTTGGTTCTTTCTTATTTCCACGAACTTGCATCACAAGTTCACAACAAAGTACCTTCGTTTATGTTTATAGATTCAGGATTTTCAGTTATTATAATGGATTATGATACAATGGAATTTAGTTGTGCTTAGGACAATATAACTGGTTTTCTCTTTTCATTTTCATAATGTCCACCAATAGTATTATGCGCACTTTGAATTGAAGTCTGGTGTTGGTATTGAAATGGGTGGCTTAAGACGTTTTGATATTTTGTAACAAGCCTACTATTTTTGTGCACTGAATTTCCGTTTCAGTTGTACTATATGCAAATTCATCATTTGTTGTAACAAATCGCTGTACTATATTCTTTCTCTATCCTATTATCCGCTGTACATAATTAGAGTGTTAGGATGTGATATGTTCACAGCAGAAGTGTGAACAACAAAAATAGCAACAAAACAAAGACGTGGAAATTATGATTCGGCCATGCTGAGCTGAGTTGTTATCAAATTAAAAAATATAGTAATATGGTGGCAACACAAATAAGTTAACAAAATTCTTTGGGCCTAGAAAGATGCATTCACACTCAACACTCTCGTTGAGGCCCAACTTTTGCATCACCAATCACCATCGCATGAAGAAAAAGATTGAAAGAAACCCCTGCCACCTCTCAGTTAGTGAACGCCTTCCAGGGCCGGGCCGGGCTCCCGGGAGGTCGGGTCTAAAAGGGCCTACTCAAGGGCCGGGCCGGGCCGAACATAGGGAGGCTTTTGGAAGGGCCGGACTTAGAAGGGCTTAAATATGAAGATCGAGCCTGGCCCTTCTCAAGCCTGGCTCTTTTAGGCCCTCCGGGTTTCGAGAGGCCGGGCTTGAAGGGCCTGAAGGGTTTGAAGGGCCGACGAACAGACAATATATTTCTTTAAATATTTATTAAAACTATATTTAAAATAAATAATTTTATTTATAAAAGATAATAAAAATGAATAATATTTTTTATTTTTCATTATATATAATATTTTTTATTTTTTCATCTTTAATTTGGGTTAAAGAACGGTTATATTATAATAACATAAAAAATAAAATTTTTTTATTAATATATTAATGAATTAAAATAAACTAAAATTACAAATGTATGAAATAATGTAACGTAAAAGATGAGAAATATGTATATATTTTTAACTTGTCTTAACATCATGTTCAAAAATTAAAATATTATTTGAAATGATATGTTTAATTTACATTGTATCAGATAGGATCTTACCTTTCACTTGAGATTGTGCCTGATTATTCATAACTTCGGTCTATCTAGACCTTAGGCCCTTCCTAAGCCTGGCCTCTCTAGGCCCTGGCCCTTCCAAAGTCTGGCCTCTCTAGGCCCTGGCCCTTTCAAAGCCTGGCCTCTCTAGGCCTCTCTTCAGTTGAGATTCTGGCCTGGCCCTTTCAAAGCCTGGCCTCTCTAGGCCCTGGCCCTTCTTAAGGGCTTAGAGAGGCCGGGCCGGCCCTTCGTGTCAGAAGGGCTTGGCCAGGGCCGGGTCCAAAGCCAGAGGCTTTTGGATGTTCACTACTCTCAGTATTTAGCCTATCATATTATATCTGTGTAACCTTTTTCGCCGGATAGTAAGTGCTTAGACGGAGATCACTTAGGGGCTATGTTACTTGGTGCGGGTGCGGGTATCGCGTCGGATATGATGCGGGTGCGGGAATTCGACATTTTTCAAAAAACTCGAATACGGCTGTATATATAAAATAATTAGAATAATATATTTTTTAATGAAAAAGTAATTTATATTTTTTTATTAATATAATGTTATTAATATTATATTATAATATTTTAATTTATATTGAGAAATTAAACAATTAATAATATAATGTTACTAATATAATGTTATTAACATTATATAATATTTTAATTTATATTGAGAAATTTAATAATTAATAATATTATGTTCATAATATAATTAACATCGGGAAAATTGGACCTATGCCACCTCAAAACTCTAAAATCATAAAAATGCCACCTCAAAGTTAATCTTTTGAAAAATGCCACTCTATATCTAACTTATTGATAAAAATGCCACTTATACTGTATTTATCAGTGTATTTCATATGGATCAAAATACCCTCCTTTTTCATCCCTCCCGTTCACCCCTTCCTTTGACTCTTCTTTCTCTACCGATTTCTCAAGCATAGTAATCGACAAAAAAAAAAAAAAAAACACTCACGTAAGCTGAATGCAAGTTTCTCAACATCCATGGATAAAATAATTATCGTCCTGAATCTATCATAAATTATCTAAATACTAAAGTTTTGTCGGAGCTAAATTGAATATGTGCATTTCTCCCTAAAATCTCTTTACTCAAAAAATCGAGTATGATAATCAGAGGAGCCTCTGTGTGGCCCAAAAAAAAAATAATAATTAGAGGAGCGTACTTAAAGCTCCTATAAAATATTATTGCCTAAAATGCTATAATTAGCAAAATCCAAAAATTGACAAAGGAGACCCAAATTAGCATTCCTCATTCCACCGTTCTAACCGAGCGCCATTTTTTCCCAATAAAAATCCAAAATTGATCAATAATTATTTACTTTCACAACTTATTAACTTTCAATCAGCACGAATATAGAATAGCGGGGAATGGATTTTGAGCGCCCGAGTGCCAGTGGTATGGGACATGAGATGCTGAGGTGGTGCGGCAAAGCTTAGGGTAAAGAGGTGGAGCACAGTAGTTCGAGGCTCGTAGGAAAACGTGGGGCGAACTCAATGAGGAGAAGGACAGAGAGATCGAGCGGGGTTGTGAGAGGAGAAGGGGGCAGAGCGACTGAGAGGAGTGAACGGGGGAGAGTTGAATAAAGAGGAGGATATTTTGGTCTATACAAAATGTTGCGTACGAAATAGGCTGATAAATACGGTATAAGTGGCATTTTTATCATTAAGTTTGATATAGAGTGGCATTTTTCAAAAGTTTAACTTTGAGGTGGCATTCTTATGATTTTGAAGTTTTGAGGTGGCATAGGTCTAATTTTCCCATTAACATATTGTTATTGGCCATATAGTTTAAGGCATTATGTTATAAATTGTGAATAATATATATGTTATTAACATGCCAACTATAACATTTTTATGTGATTTAAAAAATTATAAAAATTATTTTTTTGAAAATTTTACATTTCCAAATTCTTCATATTTTTTATGAGAATGCATGTAAAATTTTATGCCAAGTTGAGTATAAGAAGGCTTTCAAATAATTAAAACACTAAAACATAATTTTCTATAATCGGAAATGGATTTGTCCATTTCAAGGCCAAATGGTGATAGTAATGGAACAGGGGCAGCTTTGTTTGTCCGATTTTGAGTTCTACCTTAGTCCCACCATGAAATATAAACTAATTTTAGGCAAATATATATAGAGTAGGTTGAATGGAGTATTGCTTAGCAATGTACGTGGTTCTGTGCGCGTCTGTGCATAAGGGGGATACGCTATAAAATTACCATATGTTACCACCGTATCTGGGTAACATAGCTTAAGGGTCATTTGTATTGCTTAGGAATAGGAAAAATAGCTTTTTCTAAACATCCAAATAAGTTAGGAATAAGGAGAAGAATAATTTCTTTCTAGGAATAACATCTTCCAATAATTATATATACATAATTTCAACAAAATTAGCTAAATACTAATAACTAAATGAAATTTTTATGTGCTCTTTAATTAGTACTTAATATTAAAATAATATTTTTTAATAATTTATTTAAATTAATATCAATTTGTTTATTCCTAACTTACCATCCAAACAACATTTCTTATTTCCGGAATAACATCTTCTCACTCTTCCCAAAGTTACACACTTTCTAATATTTTTTTCCTAAAATTTTTATTCCTTCCTTATTCCCATACCATCCAAACGGCCCCTACAGTGTTAAATACAGATATTAACATAATAATTATATCAAAATAATAAGATTATAATTACTGGGTCGATAATGATTTTTTTTTCATATTTTAATGAAAGTCAGATATAAATTTTCTTTAAGAAAATATATATATTCAGCACTAAATTAAAATATATTCATGCATTATATGATAAAAACTGAGAGGCATTTTGCTTCATTTTTACTTACTAAATATATACAGCTGAGCTTTCCTTGAAACTATTCTTGGCAGCAAGAATTACAATGTAGAAACACAACAGTCCAAACTGAAAGGTAGATATATGCATATAATACATACAAATAAAGGACATTTTACCCATATAGGAAGCAACATAGCAAACCATATTAGACAGACTGTACCAATTTTTGTTTACATATAAACAAATCCAGCATATTATTGACAGACGATTATAAAAATTAGTTCAAGAATGCTCCGGTTTGTCTGTGACTTCGAGCGGACGGAACCAAACATCGGGGTTCTGATCAATAGAACCAACTACTGTTTCTTGGGACCCACCTTCTGGGTTCGAGCTGGCATTCTGACTGGTGGGCCCAAACACTCTGGTATGTGGATGTGGGGCCCAATAGATCTCAGGCTGCTCTCCGATCACCTTGTCTGGCACCACGGTTGGCCGCACGATCGCCTCGTCAATGTCCTTGTCGTAGGTTGCTGTATGGACTCCTTTCCTAATATTAATTCAGAAAAACAAAAGATAATACTGAAAAATAAAGCAAATAAGTAAATATTATTGGTTTTGAATTGGTGATCTGTTTACTGATATGAAATGGTTGCAGAAAGATTGGTGAATTTCTGATTTGTCTGATTTTTGTTTGAATTGGCATTTTTTATTCTCTTTTGAACTCTTCTATTGAGAATCTAGGTTGATGCTCAGTGGAATCAAAATATCCAAATGGTTGTACCTCTACCAAGTCATTAAATAAAAAAAAACCCAAATGGTTAGTTGAAACATGACTCCCTAGTTTCTACCAAGGTACGACGTTCACTAACACCAATTGAGGAGCAATCGGTAGATGGAATAAATGAAAAATATGATTTAAAAGTTTTTTTTTAAATGATTACTCTTTTTTCATTGTCCGATCATGCTGTACAGAGATTTGGAATACTCTCATTTTCCATTTTTTTCTTCATAACTTTTGTTACTATAGGCAGCGGACAAGATCAGTTAGGACTCTATAATTTATGTATCCAAAATAAAAATTTTGGCAGAGAGCTAGAAATCATACTAAAAGAAGGAAAAAAAATGACATTAGTCCACACAAGAATATTTACAAAATTGTGGCGGAAAAATAATAAAAATCTGTAATAATGATCCTCATTTTTTATCTGGAACCCATTTATAAGATCAAAAGTTTAAAGATGAAATGTTCCTAAGGTAGGATCATCATCTTTTGCTATGTAACACAAACACTCTTAATTAGTTTTCCTTTTTAGACAATTTATTGATCTATTAATTAGTAATTACTTAAGTTGATGCAGACAGAAAAAAGTTTATTTAACGAAAATCCTCAAATCGGCTAAGTGCGTGCTGGAATGTTAAACTGGATATATAGATATGACCATTTCATTCAAAGACAAAAAATCAACTAATAGTTGTGACATATAATACCTGGAAAGCGAGAATGCTTTTAGAGGTGCAGAATCTTTTGCAACACCGGATCGGAACCAACAACTTAGGTGCCTGAGTTTCCCGTACGACAAAACCATTGCTTTATTAGCCATAATTAGTTAAACTGGAGATAGCTGAGAGAGGAATGAGAGGGTACTAGTCTTTAGGAGAAATAGACGAATAGTGTGGTCCGGGATTGTAATATATCCTAGGCAGGCATTACAGCCAAGAGGGCAATTAGCATTTTTTATTAATCGTTTTATCTTCTCCAGTCCCAGTGTCCCACATCATAGTTGCTGTCCTGTACTAATGATGCAATAGAGCACTGAAAATTTCCGTGTGAATGACCGGAGATCAGTTATTAGGTCTTTTCTGTTGTTTTTTTAATCCCCCTGGTTCTTACTGGTATGTTTAAAGTAGTCTTTAGTTTTTGAGTAATTTTTATGCTTTCAGTTGTTTTATTCTGCAAATTTGATTTTCTTTTTTTAAGGTAGTGGGTTGTTAGGAGTTGTAGTCTGCTTACCAGGAGGGATGTTTGTTGTTTATTGTAATTACCAGTGCTGAACAGCTATTTGTTTTACTAATGTGCCTACCGGACCTTTCAAAAAGAAAAAAAGAATTGTGTGTGCCTTTTTTTTTATATATAAAAAAATTCTGAAGAAAACGTTATATCTTTATTCAAAAGAAAGACGTCACTTTTTTAACAAAGTAATAGCCTATCGACTTCATCGCTGAAATCATACAAAGATATACTTTATTTTTATTCAACGCATTAATTTAATTTCCGTGCCGCATTTTTCTTAAATAAAATTATTCTTGGTGCCTCCTGACACCTAGGAGTTATGAGTTATCTGGTAGGTTCGGACCGTTCGAACAGCTTTTCAATTTATCATTTTTTTTTTGTGGGTTGAAAATTGTTGGTGTCTGAACTGAAGAGTACATTGTTATAGTTTTTTAAATTAAAGTTGTGGAATTATAAAGTAGTTTTCCATAATACAAATTTATTGACCATAAAAAAATAATACAAATTTATTTGTAAATTGTTTTTAAAATTAAAGATGAGTTTAAAAGTGAAGAAATATTTTAATTTTTATTCTTATTTGATCATATGTCAAAACTAATCAATTATCGTTTTTCGTAAAATGTAATTAACTAATTATGTTGAAGCATTCTCAAATTTTTAGCATATGATAATACGTTCATTATATGCGTAACTTTGATCAAAACATGGAACATTTAAGCAGTAACTGATTGAGGAAATAAATAGGAACCATCATGAATTCATGATGCGATCATGAAATGAAAAACCATTCATATCGGATGATCCCACAATCAAGAGAAAAAAAATAGGTCAAAGGAAGCTAGAAAAAAATGCTAATGTTTATTTTGGAAGTCGTTGGTCATTCATGTTTGTGTGGAATATTTTCCGTTCTGACGTCTTAAAATCATAAGGAAATCAAAATCTTTTTTATGCTACTCAGAAAAGGATTGCAATTTCTTCCATGGAGATGCGCAAAGAGGAGGCCATCGCTCTGGCCTTGCTACTGTTTCATGTGTCACCCCTCCTCGTTTATCCGCTGCATCGGCATGGCCTCACAACGAAGCGCTGCTGCAACGCCAAGACCTTGATACGCCCCCAGTCGGAATGGAAAACTCGGATTGTAAGCTCCAATTGGATCACCTCCGATCCAAGATCCTTACCCGAGGTATGGTAGGCTCGATTGATTTCTCCAATGAAATAATGTGCTTTAAGTGCTAGGTTTTCCCTACTTTCTTCATTTCTTCCTTTTTTCCAACCCAAACATTCTCCCTTTTGAAAGATGTAAATTTTTCCTCCTCCTTTTCTGTCATTATTAATTCTTAGCTTAATTAATAACTAGCTCCATCTGTTGTTGGGTGCTGCACTTGGGATGTGAATAGTCCAGCATAGACGACAGCACCAAGGAACTCAAGTACAAGGATCGAGCTATTTCAAACTTAGAGGAAACTATCCAGCAAAAGTCTGAGAAGATTTCCTCTTTGCAAAATGACATTGTATGATTGTATCCCTTCAGGTATTTTCTCTTTACTTACCCTTACCGACATTAATTATTTCAACTTGCAGTTTAACTTCCTTCAATCCATTCATCTTTTCTTCTGGGTATGACCAAGAAGATTGCTACCAAGGAGGTTGTCCTTCCACCAATTTATTCTTAGTATATCTTTTTTTTTCGCAATTGTATCCTGTTTTATCACTCACTAATAATCTCCTCGTCCCCTGTAGGCATATGCTCGCTTGACTTTTCTCTTGTACTGCATATCGTCTCAGTTATTCTGGTATTTTCACTTGGCTCTTGAAATTTTCTTTTCTTCTGTGGCACCCGTATGTAGGGTGTTATAATCTCCCTAAGTTGTTTTATTTTATTTTTATTTTTTCTTCCCATTGCAGTGTGAAGAAGCCAAGGAAGCAGACCCGTAATTCATGTAGAAACCACAGGTTCCGTCAACATAAGAGGCGGCATGCTGACAAGTAGAAATGGAACTGCCCACTCCTATGGGATTATTATCTAAATATCATGTAAACTTTGGTCCATTGGGTCTCCTATATTACAAGGTTTTCTACTTTGTCGTCTTCTTCTTGCAGGGGGATCTTCATCATGATTTAATATTTCCTGTGTTACTAAGAATTTTCCCAGGTTTATATGATAACAATTTTAGGATCTAGTGTAAATTGAAAATGAATGGTGGCTTTTTTTTTACTAACTGGTACATTGCAGAAATGTTAACCCCTGGTGCCAATTCTCAGGGTCCTATGACAAGGAACAGATTAACATGCAAGGAGACATCTTTAATTCTTTATGACAAATGCCTGATGTAGTTATTCTTTTAAACCTGATTATAGCTGTTTGTATAATTTTAATTTTTACTTGTAAAAAGATTATCATACCAGTGAAGAAAACTATTTTAACATGCATGAATTGACAAAGAAGCTTGCTACCAAGGAGGTTGTCCTTCCACCAATTTATTCTTAGTATATCTTTTTTTTTTCGCAATTGTATCCATGTTTTATCACTCACTAGGCATCTGCTCTGCTAGGCTTGACTTTTCTCTTGTACTGCATATCGTCTCAGTTATTCTGGTATGTTCACTTGGCTCTTGAAATTTTCTTTTCTTCTGTGGCACCAGTATGTAGGGTGCTATAATGCAATCACTTCAAGTTGTTTTATTTTATTTTATTTTTATTTTATTTTATTTTTTCTTCTATTGCAGCATGAATAAGCCAAGGAAGAAAATCCGTAGTTCACATGGAAACCACAGGGCTCGCCAACACAAGAAGCGGCACGCTTGCAAGTAGAAATGGAACTATTCATTCCTATTGGAGTATTACTTAAACATTATGTAAACTTTGGTCCGTTGGACACCTGTATTACAAGGTTTTCTACTTTGTCTTCTTCTTCTAGCCGGAGATTCTTCATCATGATTTAATCTTGCCTGTGTTACTAAGAATTTTTCCAGGTTTATATGATGACAATTTTAGGATCTTGTGTAAATTGAAAATGAATGGTGCCTTTTTTTTTTTTTAACTAACTGGTACATTGCAGAAATGTTAACCCCTGGTGCCAATTCTCAGGGTCCTATGACAAGGAACAGATTAACATGCAAGGAGACATCTTTAATTCTTTATGACAAATGCCTGATGCAGCTAATTTTTTTTAAAATCTGATTATAGCTATTTGTATAATTTTAATTTGTACTTGTAAAAAGATTATCATACCAGTGAAGAAAACTATTTTATGTAAAAGAAGCAAGCTGTAGGAATTTTTTACTACTTTTTTATTCATGTTTTACATATCATAGATTATCATACCAGTGAAGAAAACTATTTTATATAAAAGAAGCAAGCTGTAGGGAAATTTTACTAGTCTTTATTCATATTTTACATATTATCATGAAAACTAGATAGTGCACGATACTGTTAGAACATTTTCCTGTTTTGAGCTTTTTCATCATAGCGTCAATATTTTCTGGTGATATTTTAACTTTAGAGAATTTCATTGGCAAACTCATATAAAACAATTCGATTGTACTGTGTCACCCACCTCTGCTCTTCATCTCTACATTATGAATTTACCCAAAAAAGGACTAACTTGAAGCAGCTCCTGTTATTTGAGACGCACTGTTCTATCTCCTCAGCTGGTATCGATTGAGCACGCACCTGATCTTAATCAGCCATAGTCCATATTGTCTAATGCACTCCTTGATGTGGCGGACCGGCCTGAGAAAGTAAAAGTGACACTGCGAGAGTCGAGTCGACAGCAATGACAATTCTCTCAGTATGGCAGCCGAACGATTGAGTACAAGAATGGTGATGATGGTTCCATGGAAGATGAATATGGACGAAGGAGATCTAGACTTGGAGATAGAGAAGGCAAGGAGGCAGGGAGTAGGGATGAAATCAAAGTGTTGATGAAAAGGAACTTAAATTCTACTTCGATCCCTATTCGAATTTGAAAAATACGCTTAATATCTGAACGATTCTCAATCTTAATTTAAGAATTTTTATTATCTCATTCATTCATTCCTCTACACAAGTTTACAATGCGTCTATTTATAGACTACAAATAAGACATCATATAATGAGCAATAGATGAATTGTGAAGAACATTGCAATAAGTAGATAGTGGAACATATGGGGATAAAATGAGTAGTGGAGAATGCGAAGATAAACAATTCACAAATTCATTTAATTTTATATTATCACAAGTGGAAATTTTCTCGCACAATTATTATTTATTTTTTTACGGCTTGCGTACTACCAGATCAGGAGACATTAACTAGTACACAGATAATATTTTTAAGGATGGTTATTAGTCACAGTCTCACAGATGACGGATTAGATTCGTCGGATATTTTTGAGTTGCGTGGAGGAAGGTGCCAGGAAGCTTCCTAAGTCACTCTACAATTAATCTGCCAAAAAAAAAAGCGACATTGGTATAAAAACATACAATTAATATGATAAGTTTGCGATTCGCAAAATAAGTTAGTCCGAGCATTAGTATCGTTGTTCATATATATGATACTTATAAACTATCTAAGACTCCGTTTATTAGATGGGAGCAATAATAAAAGAATAACTTCTTCCTACTTCCAAATTTATTATAAATAATTCAAATTTTTCACAAAGTTATACACTTCTCAATACTTTTTCTCTTATTCCTCTTATTCCCACACGATCTAAATGGAGCCTAAGATTAAAAATCTCTATCTCTATCTCTACTATATTAAAAGCACCAATGGAAGGATGTAACATCTCAGGATACAACCTTGGTCTGAACAATCTGCACCCTTATTTGATTGATAAATGGACCAGATGTTTTCTCGGAATTGTTGATTAATTGATAAATGGACTAGATTCCGTCTCCGAACGAAGAGTTAATTGAACTTACATCTGAGCGCTAAGCGAAAGAAGCGCTAATTACACGATCCAGAGACCACAGTTCGATTCTCCGCAAATGCAAATCTTTTTCCGACAATTTTCTTAATTCTCATTATTTTCTCCGTGCCTACCCCACTGCAGACAAACACACGAGAAAGGAGGGTTTCTCCGGGACCCACCGTAAACAGACGAAAATAGGAGGTCTCCAGCCACAATTCATTGTCATTCTCGCCAATCTTCCTTCTGACGACAGTGGGACCCATCCATTCATTTCTTTCTCCTTCCCTAACCCTATGATGCACCAGTCCCACTCTTCAGACCCTACATCGCCCAGCCCGATCCCATCGTATGCCACGTGGATTGCTCATGGCTTACGGGGTGTGGTAAACAGGAGCCGTCGGATGAAGCGGCGCTTTGATGAAGGGGCGACAAATTTTGAAAATCTACATACATCGTTTCAATTCAAAATTTGAAATTCGAAATTCTCCGCCCCCCTTTCGCTCAGACAGGATTTCACTGCCCTATTTAAACCAAAGAGTGAACAGTCCAAAAGGAAAGAGGTGAAGGAGAAGCCAGACTGATATTATTTTCATTAGGTTTGAATATTCTTTATAATCTCTTTTTTTTTAGGGATACCACTAATTCTTCTAATTTCCTTTTTATGTTGATTTCTCTATGGGTTTTTTACGTTCGTGTGAACATATCGAAATTGTCCTATAGCAATGTTGTATGATGTTAGACTTTTCTTTGTGTTAGATTTATAATTAGGGTTAGGCTCTAATGCGAACTAGATTAATTGAACTTTGACAGTGACTGAAAATGTTATTTATTTTTCTTACAGTTGATTGATGATACTAATAGAGATGGTATATAAGAAGGGATGATGGAAGTTTGAAATGATAAAAACTGATTGATAGGCAGTGTTAAACCCTTAATTCTTGGGCTTTTGCCATGGTGTCTCATTTGTAGTTCTAATTTCTCTTTTTATAGTCTCCAATTTTATGTATGATTTGTAATTACATCCTTTTTTAAACTTCAGGAGTTTACTTGCTGCAGGAAAAATGACTATTGTCGTCTAAAATTCTCATACTGGTAAGCATTCTTGATTCTAAAAATGACTATCCTCGCTCTCAAGAAAGTCCTTTTGCAAACCAGGTTCTAATGCCAAGAAAGAAGGTATCCAGGCCTTCCCTATTCTGCTTCTTTCTCCTTCTCTGATATTCTTTTGTTATGTATTTGTACAACAAAGTGAATAAGAGAAAACAATGACAAATTGACAGAATTTTCTAGCAATTGGCTCAATTTAGGGCTGTAGGATTAGGGTTGATTCCCAGTTGATATGTGCATATGTTTATTGAAGTAAATAGGCTCCTAATTGGAGCAAAACTTTTATTTGATTTTAAATGTTTCATTTAATGATAGGGAATTTCATGGTTGATTACTGTACAAATGAATAGTGAAATAGCTACTCCCTTCTCTTAAGAGCTTGCTCAAAGTTTATTCATAAAGCTATATAAATTTTTATTATTTTTTCACAGTTTCTTTCTCTTCATGATGTTCTAGAAAGGATAAATATCTTTTATGTTGTCGGAAGAATGATGTTAGGATATTTCTCATACTTCCATATAACTGATCAGCATCCGCCGTAGTTAGATCTCTCTCATTGGACACCTCTCCTCCACACCACCTGTGTAAGAAATTCTCTATCCTTGTCACATTCATCTTCTAAGTTTTGTCACTTCTGGCGATCTATTCATATGAGAATTAGATCATGTGCGCAAGTAAATTGAGTCAATACATAATAATGTATCAGAATGACGTCTGAGGAGAAGTACGAGTTTGTGAGAAGTGTTGGCGAAGAATGCATCCAAGAGGCCGAATTGAGAAATTTTCTTGTGAAGAAACCAAATCCGATCTGCTATGTTGGATTTGAACCTTTAGGAAGAATGCATTTTACTCAGGTTTTATTTTAATGCTTCCTTCTTTTGTGCTTTGGTTTACACAACATGTTGTTTCCTTTTTTCAGTCCTATTATTAGTAAACTGTACATAGTTGATCATCAGGTCTAAGATCTGTAGTAAATGCTTAACAACCAGTTGAATTGGTAGTAATTTGAGCTTGTTTGGTCAATTTATACATATTTAGCCAATGTATAAAATTGGAAGCATAAATATTTACAAATTGAGTTAGATTAGTGACGGAGATGCAAATATTACATGCAAAGGGTAAACTGCTAACGAGCTATTTAGAGCTGAAATATCTATTCCTGTTGCAACAATAACTTTCTGAAATTAACAATTGACAATTTTTTAGGGTGTGAATCGTGTGATGAAAGCAATTAGTGTTAACAACCTAACCAGAGCTGGATGTACTGTCAAGATATGGATTCATGATTGGTTCGCACAGTTGAACAATAAAATTGGGGAGGGGGGGGGGAGACTTGAATAAGATCCGAACAATTGACCGCTATTTGATTGAAATTTGGAAAGCATGAGTCATGGACTAGAAAAAGTTTAGTTTCTCTGGTCTTCTGATGAGATTAATAGCATGGCTAGGAGTATTGGCCACTTGTCATGGATATTGCGAGAAGAAACAACGTTAAACACATTGTTAGGTAATTTCGTAGTTATTATGGAAGCTGTTCTGAGATCATAAGGCCAACCCTTTACGTCATTTTTTTTTAGTAATTGAACTCAGTTGATAAGTATCCCTATTTCATTCTCGAGTATGTTGTAATAGACTATGAGTTATTTTGTTCCTTTTCTGTTGTTTCCATCTCTCCAAAGTATATACAAGGAAGAGGATGCACTCCATGACATCTTTCATGTACTTCTTTACTTTGAATTTGAAGAACCTGAAATATAGCACCTGATGTTAAGAATTAACCAATGTTGATAAAGACAATCACGGTACAGTTTTTATCCTTCATAAGCTTCGGCTCTTAAAAGCAAAATACCCAAAAATAGTACCTTACAAGTATTTTAATTAAATCACTTTAAAGCAACTCTATTATATGTCATTGTACATTGTTACGGTCATATGCTTATTAGTAGCTTGAATCAATTTGGCTATATATGTTTACGGAGTAATTAGTAGAAATGCACTAATTTAACTTCACCTGAAATAACTGTCAATGCTTTGATCCTACTAACAATCACAAGAATACTGGAGGTCTCATTAGTGATCTCAAAACCATATGTTTTCATGAGCCCGACATTTGACACCTGCGTGATTTTCGGTGAGGCAAAGTTTGAGATCTAAGCTCGCAATTTCTGTACCTTAAATGGAAAAATTAATATTATCCCTTTATATCTTATTCATATCTCTAGAATATTTCTATGTGTCATATATGAATTATGCATATATACTTGCGTATAAAATAGAAATAATATGATCAGACATACATACATTGTCATCAAATGATTTTAAAGAAATCAAGCTAAAGAAATATAGAGATTGGTAAGGGAATAAAATATTTATGTTAGAATAATATTTTCACATATTGAAGTAACTCCACACATAATTTTTTTTGAGTTGTTCAAATATCTACTTTTATTGATTCTATTTATTTAAACCAGTGAATAACTTCAGCGCGGATCAAAATAATGTTGACCTAAAAAATTAAAAATGGACAACATATCTGTGTGAAATAAAATTTTCATTATGAAATATCACATATTGAAATCGGCCCACACATTTGGGTGGGCACTGCAGCTAGTAATATATAAATTTCTTAGGGTCGTTCTACTGTGGACAGAATTTAAGCCCGGTTTCAGGCCCGTTTTCGGTTTAGCTAAATCAGAACCGTTGACAACTTCAAAGGGCAAAATAGGTATTAGTACTTCTCTGTCAGTCTCTCCGTTACTCTTTTAATTTTTCCTCTTCCCTCCAATAAAAAAAATAAAAAATCATTAACCCCAATCTTCACTTCGTTCGTCTCCTTCGCTCTTCAACGCCGCCATCGGCCCGCCGCAATAGTTCCTCTCTCCAGCGCCGCGCTGTATGTCCAGGAAAAGACCTTATCATGGTGTTTTGTTCATCGCACTTTCAGCCCTCTTTCAATCTCTTATTGCAATCATCTTTTTTTTTTTAAAGTTCTCTACGATAGCAATAGGATCATTGGTTGGATAAATTGTTCCTCTGTGAATTTTTCAAATATCCTTGACAAATCTTATTAAAAAAACTGAACTTTAGCGCATTTAATTTAGTGCCTAAATTTCGATACATATCAAACTCAACAGATTTTATATATCTAAATTTTTTTTATGAGTGATTAAAATAGCAAATATCGGTGCAGTTACTACTCAACCCTCACTACCGAGTAGTGGGCCATATCACTATGTCAGTATTGTACCCCAAAGTACAAATTAAACCAATTCCATGACTCCATATAATTTAACTTCGTCTCGTGCATGCAATTGTGTACTCTTACTAGTATTGCAGAACTTCAGTGAAGGTTAGTCTCAATTTCATTCATGTAATTGGGTTCAATTTGTATTGTAATGTTGTTGTTTTACAAACTGAGTTTCATTCATGCTGTTGTGCAAGGAAATATGATTTCATATTATCAGTAGCATTTTTTAGTTTCTCTTGTGTAAAATTTACACCTTTTCGTCAATGATTACTAGTTTGTAAACAATCCCAATCTTTGCATTTCTATTTCATTATGCTGCTCCACTTTCACAATATTACCTGTTTAGATTCTTTTCTGTTTTTCCTCATTTAGGCATTTCTGAAACAATTTATGGGACCTTAACTTTCACATTCTTTTAGGCACTGAGGCAAATTTTGTACTCTGGAAGTTCTTCTCCCTGACGGGCTTCTAATTAATGGAGCTCAATCGACTTCTTTCAATGGAGGAATACAGTACAATTATTTTTGTGCCATTTTCTAGTTTAGCTAAACCTAGGTCCTAGTATCATTATGGTATATTAGACGTTTTGATATTTTTCATGAATTGATATAACTAGTCTGCTTTGCTATTTTGTTTTTAAAAAATACCTTATATAGTTACATTCAATTTAACCAGTAGTATCAGTCACCATAACTATTGGCTGCGTGTTATTACTTTAATCCTGTAACTTATCAAAGTTTTATGGCCTCAATTAATTTCAGAATCCAAGGACATGCTCTCCACAATTCAAAACTCAAATGACTTTCTATACTTACATTTGAGCCAGTCAATGGTTGTTCTAGTAACTCTAAACTGACCACCAAAGGATTACTTCATAACTGCATCAACTTGGTTCACAGACAAAGTGCAGCAATTGGATTTCTTTACTACAGCATTTCAAATTCCCCAGATCAAGATTTAGTACATCAACATGGAAGATCAATAGGGAGGGGGGGTCACAAGGTCAAGCCACACATGGTAGGGTTCATGTAAAGTTGGCTTTTATTTGGTTAATTAGATACAATGTTTGAACTTTACTGTAATTGCTAGTTAACTATATTCAGCGATTGTAACCTTGACTGGTATCTTAATTTTTATAGATTTTTTATTTAAAAAAAAAAGATTTTTATATATTTGATTGAACCTTCTGGATTTGATTTGTTACCTTCTTGATTCTTTAAGATTTTTACTGGTATATTATCATTATTTGATTTGTTACTTGCCTGATTTGTGTAGATTTGATTGAACCTTTTGAATTTGCATAGCCAAGATTGTTGCAAAATGTTTGTTTTTCTCAAAATTTTATAAGCTGACTCATAGAAGCCCCTAAGCACAAAAAGTTGTGATAAAAGTTGACTCCGAGAGGTCACACTCTAGGGGAATTCTGGTTACATAACATGAATTCTTTGAAAACGACCATTAATGGTAACGGTAATACGATTTGGATGGCAGGTATGTGGAACATTTGGAAGACTCGATGTGCTGTGATATTTGAAGGAACAACGCTAGATTTCCATGCAACGGTACGGAAGACAATTCAGGATTCGAAGTCTTGGAGCGCATATTGTTAACTATCCTTAACTTTTTGTATTGCTCGTATTTTTTTGGTTTGTATAAAGGCGCCTTGTATATGGTTGTACCTTAATTCTTTCTTTACTTTCTGTTTGTACCGAAACTTTTTGGTTCAATGAAATTGTAGGACGAGACTATCGTCTCCCTACCTTCAAAAAAAAAAGTTGAGTCAGATTAATTATGGAGATTTTCTAAGGTCAACTGAATAAAAGGACTCGTGATTGATAGGTTGTTCTAAATTATGAGGCACTACTTTTGATTGAACAGAAATTCCTTAAATTTATATTTCTCGTGGTTATATGCCGTAATAATAAGTCCGTTTTTAAACTTGCGCGCAATGACACTAAGACCTCTGGACATCATGCTTAGTGCTTGCTGAATATACATATGTGACACTTTATAATAACTAATGAGCATTCACATCATATAATTACCTTTGTGCAATTTTCAAAGAAAGTGAGGACTGTTGCACAAATTCACCTTTTGACTGGTTCTAAGCCTGGCTCATTAACCATGTGATTAATTCTGGTTTTATTGATTTGCATATAAATGAAAAGGTGATAAAATAAAGACGATGGATTTGTATGTAAATATTCTGAGGGATGCGTGCGTGTAGCCATAACCGTTGTACGTGGGCGCCATGTGATTAACTGGGATAGCCGATAGCCTTGCCTTAAGTAATGGGAACATCGAGTTGTCAATAGAGGAGATCATAACTACCTCTGTTCTGGATCCGAAAGTGTTTTCAATACCAGATTGGATACCGGGAAATTCCGGTTAAATCAGAAATCGGAACAGTGACTGAACGGTATTCCGGTTTAAAAAAAAACTATTCTAATTATTTCTATCATAAAAATTCGGTATGTAGCCTTCCAAATATTATATATCAACAATAACTTAGTGAATGTCACATAATTATAGCATCCCAATATTCCTTTTTCCTATCATAACATGATTTAGAAAATGTAATATTACAAGACATGTTTTAAATGACCACAATTTTAACTAAGAATATTACACACATGAAGCTTTAATTTTTTTTAACAAAATTTGACAGTAACCATCAAAGGAGACATTAAATTACAATATAAAGCTCTTGAAGTATAGTAACGAGATTGTTATTTGGAAATAATTCTGCAAGATATAAATCTAGGAGCGTATGGTTTAAAAGTTAAAAAAAAAACTCTTATGTATGATCCAAAATTATATTATGAGCTTCAAATATTTAGATATATTGAGGTGAAGAAGCTATTACATGAAAAAAAAGGAAAAGAACTATTATACGATCCCAATGTTGTTTGCATTGAAGAAATGCTCTGGAGGAAAATTAAGTTTGCCAGATGTTGTTGCATAAAGGCAATTTTATTTCTACAATCAATTCAAGAAATGATTATAAAAAAATTAAAAATTTTATGACGTTTTGTTATTGTAAAAATGATTTCCAGTATGGACATGAAACAAATTATAAAATTGACGAAACTCGAGCATTAGACAATGTAGCAGGTTTGTTTGCACAAAAGCAGATTTATCTAAAAAGAATAATTTTCTCCTTATTTGATTTGTAGCTGGACAAATTGTTTATCTTAGAGCTAAAATTTCTATAAGCTATATTTTATTTTGTTGCGAGCAAATATATTTTAAAACAATGGAGAGAACAACATTCTCAAAAGCATCAAATATTGCGGAACATAATGCAAATAACAAATCCAATATCATGGAACAAAAACATCAATTAAAAGCCTAATTTAAAATGTTAATAACCCTAATTTAACACTTACAAGATGAAATACAAAAAACAACAAAGTGAATTTAGGTGGTCTATTGATTCATTTTTAAAAAGTATTAAGGCATTAATTTCGTCTGGATTGTTTATTTTCTTATTTTAAATAAAAAAACCAAAATAATTCTATCCGGTTTGTTGATTCATTTTTTTAAAGTCTAAGGAGTTAATTCCATCTGGATTGTTTATTTCATTTTTTTAATTACAAAACAAAAATAATTCCATCCAAATTGTTTATTTTTCTAATGTAACAAAGTGATTTTAGCTGGTTTGTTCATTCATATTTTAAAAGTCTAATGCTTTAATTTCAAATGGATTGTTTATTTTAAAAAAAAAGTAAAATAATGAAAAAAAAATCTTCTTAATTATTTGTTTTTTTAACAAAATGACAAATTGACTTTAGCTTGGTCCGTTCAATCATATTTTTAAAATCTAATGCTTTAATTTCACATGGACTGTTTATTTTATTTTTTTATTTTTATATTAAAAAATTAAAATAATTCCATCCAGATTGTTTATTTTCTTTTTTAAAAAAAAAATAAAAAGTGACTTTAGCTGGTATGTTGATTCATTTTTAAAAAGTCTAATGCTTTAATATCAAATGAACTGTTTATTTTTTTTAAAAAAATAAAAACCAAAATACTTCTAACCGGATTGTTTATTTTTTTAAAATAACAAAGTGACTTTACTGGTCTGTTCATTCTTGTTATAAAAGTCTAATGCTTTAATTTCAAATGGATTGTTTATTTTCTTTAAAAAAAATAAAAAATGAAAAAAGTTCATCTGGACTGTTCATTTTTTTTTAATAACAAAATGAAAAAGTGACTTCAGCTGGTCTATTCATTCATATTTTAAAAGTCTAATGCTTTTAAAATTTTCAAATGGACTGTTAATTTTTTTTTAAAAAATAAAAACAGAAAAGAATTCATCTAGACTGTCATTTCTCTTTTTTTTCTATAACAAAATGACAAAGTGACTTAGATGGTCTTTTCATTCTTGTTTGAAAAGTTTAATGCTTTAATTTCAAATGTGCTATTTATTTTCTTTTAAAAAAAAATTGAAAATAAAAATTCTTGTGGACTTTTTATTTCTTTTTTTATTATATAACAAAATGACAAAATGATTTTAGCTAGTCTGTTCATTCATGTTTTAAAAGTCTAATGTTTTAATTGTAAGTGGACTGTTTGTTGTTCTAAACAATTAATCCTTTATTTTGTCGATTCGCAAAACAACTTAAGAATCACTAATATCCTTTCTCTAAGTATTTAATTAGTTTTCTATTGAACAATATGTAGTGCGTCTGTTTGGTTTAGCATGGGAAGCATGATCTGGTACGGCCTGGAGATGTTTAGTACCAGTGCTCAATAAGAGCATATGCTTCATACAAACCACAATACAAGTTATTAAAATGTCATGTTTTAACCTTATTTATACAAATCTTATTTATTAAAATGTCATGTCTTTAACCACAATACAAGTTATAACCAATTTTTCCTTTATTTCATCGTGTGAAAGATTTGTACAAATTGTAATAGTACAGGAAACGTTCAAGGATATTGTCATAACATCACTTCTTCTTTTTTTTTTTTTGGTTCAGGCCTTGTAATTCTTATTTTGACACAATCATGAATTCTGATCTAAACTTCAACTTTAATTTTTCATGTGACATCTAAGTTAGACACCGCATCATTTCGGATGGAACTTCTAAGTAAACTTCAGAAATTTTTTCTTACAAGGACCCCCCTATCATCAGCTTAATTCTATCAAATGTGAATCTGACAATTTTATTTAAAGCTTTTAAACTGACTTTGAAGCAATCTGTAATAAGAGAGCATTGATATCAAAATGCCATTTTTACAAGTTAGTCCCTGCACTTTTTGTCCCTAACACATTGCTGAAATGAGAACTCATTGCTATCAAAATGCCATTTTTACAAGTTTATCAAAATGCCATTTTTACGCAACAATAATATGCAGAAATGAGAACTCATTGCTGACCTGCATCAGAATGATTGTCTTCCTAGCACGCATCATAATAACCAGTATGAACCAGCCAGAACACTATCAAATGCTGATCCACTGTTTTACTTTTTTTTTCTTATTACCGGAACAGAAAAGAACAATATGCAGAAAAGTAACAATAAATAGTTAAAGGGCAAACTTCAAAGAGGAATCATTGCTTCAAATCAAGCTCGACGGAGTACTGGACAAACTTGTCAATCTTTTCAATTGACACCATATTCCCAATATACCCCTTGTAGATAAAGTTGCCCAGCAGAGTACTGAACTACTGAAGTACTGGACAAACTCAGCAGATAAATTAGCTCTCAGAATACACAATTATAAAGATATATTACAGATAACAGATTATAAAGATACACAATTAAATAAATGCCAGTATACCCAGTCCTAGCTTTCAGATAACAGATTTAATATTTGGCATACTGTGGTAACTTAATAATACACTGATGTTAATTGTAAATTCAGTGTGAATGTATTTGCATATTAGAATAATTTACACCAGTTTATTAAGTTCTCAAGGATTAATTAAATAATTTGCATTCAAGCACTCTCTAGAGCAACTAATTTCAATGACCCAGCTCGTCTCAGTTAGAACTTAGAAAGATGACTTGGGGAATTTTTCTTTACTGAAGCATCTACTAGTATAAAATCTCTATGTAAGGACAAGGACAGATCAATATGCTGGCATCAAGATCCAGCCAATATTATGTATGTCATTTGAGAACATTAACAAAACCAAACTGGCACCAGCTCAAATTGCATTTTTGTCAAAATCAAAATCCTTGGCTAGAACTGTTGCAGAGTAATTTTTAACCAATAAGTGAGGTACAAGTACTTCTTCCATGAGAAATTATTAAATGTTCAATCAATTAATTGTACAATCTATTTGAAGTCCTCTATTTCAATTTCTTGTACTAAATTAAACACCTGATATGCTGACAGAAAAGAGGAGACCATGCAATTACGTCTCTCTGTGTCTGGGCAGAAGAAAGGAGACTGAGTAAGAAGCCTATACGAAGAGAAAAATCGCTGACATAAAAGAACAATAGCAATTTTGACGATTCGGCTAAAGACGACATAAAGGCGAGGTCGCAACCAGAGCCCGTTCGAGAATGACTATTTTACCCTTCTGTCAAGAACTTTTTGTTAGATTTAACGGAGACGTTTAATACCAATATTAAGGTCGGGAATGCTAGTAGCCGCCAGATCCACTTATAATAGACGGTCGGATTTTTCCTGTCCACATTAGAATTACCCAATTTCTTATTGTCCATGTTATATAAGATCCACAACAGTGGAATTGTTTACTTCGACGTTTTGGGTATTAACTCGAAACTAGTTATGCAGATAAATGTTACCAATTAAACTTTGGGAATTTAAATTACAATGTATTGATGTCGTAGACTTGATTTTGTTTAACTAACCGTTAATGCTCCTGATGTGATTGATTACAGCTCTGATCTTATATGAAAAAAGGCTTCTGGTTCCAAAAGACATAAAAGCAACTTAAAAAAAAAATGAAAGAAGTTTTCATTGTATGATAACGTTTGAAAGTGAAACTCATGTTTTGATTAAAAATTTGAAGTTACGTTATTTAACTTGATGAAAAAATATAAATGCGAAAGTGTTTCAATGGCATATATAAACAACAGTAGTAGACATTCATGACCACAACATACATACAATTCCATCTGTAAAATAAATACAATAATTTCTCGCAAAAAAAAAATGATTGAGATGGATGCCAAGAAGAGTAGTAGAAGTGGTTTAAGGATGGAGATTATACTAGTTGCATTGCTGCTGCTATCAGGAGAAATGAAAGTAGTGTCTGGATTTCTTCCGGATTTCATAAAATGTCTTCCTAGATGCCTAGTGATGATAAGTATAGAATGCTACACAACTTGTATAAGAAAAGGCATTTTCGGCCTTAGTGTTAAAGAATATACAATGCATCAGTTTGGTTGTGCAAAATCCGCAGAGAACGACTGCTCAATGTTGCCTGGGAGGAAAGAAAATGTCGGAAATAGTCAGAGATATGGAGCTGTTCCACCCCTTTGAATCGCCACTTATCTTTTTTTGTTGAATTATGATCTTGTAGTGCTATTTCATGCCCTGAGCGACATCTTTATTTTCTCTTCGGCCCAGATCAAAATGATTTTTACGTGGAATTGATTTCATAGAATTTCTTTAAATCTAATTATACCGGAATTCCAATCAAATGATACAAAATCTATTTATTTTGATAAAGGGAAAAAAAATTCCGACAAAATGAATAAATTGAAATCCCGTGTTAAAAAAAAATGGGATTTTCATCCGGGCCTTCATTTGGATATGCTATAATTAAGGCTTAGCTATATCTATATTCGATACAAGATGCATAGTTGCGGCTCGGCCGCAACCTTGATCCTGTACTATACTGAAAAAATATTGTATTTGTTTACAGTAACAAACTAATATACGATTTGACTATCATTTGACATTATTATTTGACATTAAAATAAATGACTAAGTAAATGGCATACAATCAATTTACAACTATAAAATTCAACATAAATTTAGTTTATCATTATTAATTATACAAATATAAATTAGATTCGGACACGAAACACATTAACTGCTACTAGAATAATAAATATAGTTGTATATACGGAATTATTTTTCGTCATCCTCCCTTTTATATCATTCCCATCATCCCCTGACAGGTATTAACGCGTTATCTTTTTTTGGATGAGGGGATGAGAGAGAGGATGAGCGAATTTTCTTTTTAGGATGAGGGGATGAAGGGGGAGGGATGAGCGAAACAGATAGGAGGGAGGGACGAGTGACACCGAGCGGAGGGAAGGAGGGAGGGAGCGACACAAAGGAATGACAACTGTTCTATTTAAATATATAATGGTTCTGGTTAAATATATAATGGTTCTGGTTAAATATATAACAGTTCTGGTTAAATATATAATAGTTTTGGTTAAATATATAACTGTTCTGGTTAAATATATAACAGTTCTGGTTAAATATATAATTGTTCTGATTATATATATAATTGTTCTGATTAAATATACAAGTGTTCTTGATAAAATATCTGTTTTGGTTATATATATGATTGTTCTGGTTATAAATCATTACATATATAACAGAGGAGGGAGGGAGATGAGCTCTGGATATTAGCGAATCAGGAGATGAGGGGAAATTAGCGAAATAAAGAGGGAAAGAGAGGATGATTTCAGGGGATGATAGATACGCGTTTATTAAAAATGGAAAACGCATTTTGAGGAGGATGGAGATGATAGAAATCGGGGATGATGGTTATCAGCCCCGGTTGTATATATTATAGAACTTAATAGATTGAATTTCAAGACTGATGAAATAAAATTTGAAGTCAAAATTTTCAGTGTATTATGATAATGAAATTTTTATCAAAAATTTGTTAAGTAATACTAGAATCAAACGTATAGGATATCAAACACGATTCAAATGTTGACCATTAAATTTTCAAACTGCCGATCCAAACCGCTTAGTATGATCTCTATATTAAAATATATTTGAAAATCAAATTTTATATATTTTTAAAATTTTTCTAACTATTTTTTCAAAACTTTTATAATTGGAGGGTTCATAACTTTTTAGATTGAGTGTATTCAAAAATTAAAAAAAAATGATAAAAAATATATAAAATTTGGTCTCCGTGAACAGTTTGACCTGTTTGGATCGGTCATTCTAATCTTAAAAATTAAAATGTTATCGTATTGGACGAGTATACGTGTCGTATATGTTTGAAGCCACTCCCAAATTTATTTCCCTCCCTCTTTTGTCCCTTCTGTCTTCGTTCTCTCTTCCCACTCGAGTCTATCTCGAAAACCCTCTCTGAATGGGGAAAACACACACACACACGCTGGATCTAATACCCCCCTCTCGTTGAACAGAATTTTCTGTTCTATTTCAATTCCACGTGACCGCGTTCATTTTCCATTGTTATTCTTGATTTATGTGTTCTATCTTCCTAAAACTGTGTTCCGTTTTCGAAAACAAAATCCATATATCTTTCCGTTTTTGTTCCGTTTGAATAGACGGAAAAAAAACGTGTAAAACGATACAATATTGACGCCCCCTATACCAGGGAGGGAGAGCCCAACTCTTCTAACTTCGTAGTTCTATTTAAAAACAAGCTGTTTCGAGAACCAACACTTGGTTTAGTGACAAAGAACAATGCACCTTGACTCACTTGAGTGAAAGGTGACAGGTTCGAAATCCGATGGGGTCATTCATAGATATTTAATTTAAAAATAAATTGGATGGCTTAGACCTCCAATCTATCTTAAAAAAAAAAAAAAAACTGTTTCTATCTTGGTACCCACAAGTCCACTAATTTATTATTGTTTTTTCACAAGGGCCCAATAACTCGGACATCTGATTTTCTTTCTACAAAATAATGAAAGCAAGAATGCAAGATCAATTGATGCCAAACAAACTTTCACTATGGTACAATTAATCGCCAATCACCTCACATTACAAGCAAGATTTAGATAGCAGCTTCACGCTAATCACACATACACAGTTTCACACTGTATCCACATTAGCCTATATACATAATACATCCAACAACATGTTCATACTTTTTAGTTTTTACACAGCAGAACCAACAACAGCAGCTTATTTATTGAGCTTTATAGTAGTGCCTATATTAGATTAGTATAGTGTTGCTCAAGGGGTGGTAGGTTTGTCGACACCTTCAACGTGACGGAACCAGGCTGTCTGGTCCAGAACTGAAGGATCGTTAGCTGCTTTGCGGGCCCCAGCTGTCAGAGTTGTCCTTGTAAACCGGCCAGCAGGTCCAAACACTCCGGTATGGGGATGTGGACCCCAGTAGGACTCTGGCTGGTCTCCGATCACATGGTCCGGCACCACTGCTGGCTGGACCACCGCCTCGTCGATGTTCTTGTCGTACGTGGTTGTGTGAACTCCTTTTCTAAATTTTTTTTTTTAAAAATAGAGAGGAGCCAAGGTCAGTAACTTTGAATGTTTTATTCAATAATTACTGGTTGCTTAACTGGTATGATAATGATATGACATATAAAATATAATATAATGCCGTCTGCGCTATTCAGTTAAATAGAGAATTCAATCAATTCATTGTCATTTAAATTATTAATAATTCTTTTGTATTCTTTCTAAGCTATGCTGTATCCAGCAAGTTGATGCTTGGTGGAATTAAAATGGTGGTAGATGAGACATAGCTTTCACTAAAACGTCCTCCCACTAAGTGACACCAAAACAGGAAGCAATTCGTCATTAGGAATACAAAATGAAGTGAAAATAGTGGCCCCTTTCTTCAGTCTTACCTACATTCCCTAAAAAAAAGGACAATATGAATCCTTAATTATTTCCATGTATGTGAGTATGTTTCACATGTCCCCCAGCTTGTTGCTAGTAAATGCTAAATAACAATTAGTGGCAAGGGAAAGGAAGATATGGCACCTAAAGAAACAGAAAATCTTGACGTATGCGCCTTTACGTAATTTATAGAGATTAGCAAAAGATGTCCTCAATAAATACGAAGGCAAATAAAAAAAATAAAATGTTGATATTATTTTTTGCTATATATAAAATATTATATGTTAGGCAATAAAAATATGGTAAAATCAATAATTTAATCTTTCCATTTAAATAAATAGCTAATTTGGTAGTAACTTAATTTTTTTTAAGAAAAGTCTGACCTTGATCTAGACCACTGATCAAATCAAATTACACAATCAATGGTCCATAATTGATATAAGAATTGTTTACACACTTTTATTATCTGACAAGTTTACTCATTTTATATGGGTGCTTTATAAGTAGTGTATAGATAAATTGACCATTTGACCACAAACTTATTTTTAAGTTCGTGACACGTCTGATAAATAATTATTAAAATAAAAGTATATGAACTTATAAAGATATCTTTTGTATATAATTTAGTTGGATGTGTATAAATTTTGATGCAATTTGAAAATCAATTGACCATCCATCAAGCAATTGAAAAAAAAATTTGATACAGAACATCTAAACTATAAAGATGTTGCATGTCAGCATATGTGTCAAATGATTTGATGTCACTGTTACATATTCCTTCCAAAAAAAAAACGCCAAGTACATGTTTAAGGTTGATATTTGAAAATAAAATATTCCCTCGAGTATCATCTGTTGCTATTAAGGTGAAGAACCTGTATTTTGTTTCCATTTTATTTAACAAACACGTAATTTGTTAATTTTGTTATTTAAAACAATAAGGTGATTTCGAGTTTACTTGTAGACTCCATAGTATTTTCAAAGATCAATTAATGAACAAATTAGCCTTTCGGGGAAAAAAAAAATCCAAACATAATATATATGATTATTGATCAAAATTTAAAGAGGTGAGCCTCTTTGAAAATTGATATTTGTTTTTCATTATGAGATTCATATGAAAAGGATTAAAAAAGAGTTTTAAGTCAGTCATATCATACGAACTGGATCCGCTACAAATTAATATACACTAGGTTATTCACAGCCGTTTTGTAGATTTTTCTTCAGATAGTTAATTATATAACCAACAAATAAAAAAGCAAAGATATATTTGATAGAATACCTCAATGAAGAGAACGTGGCTGGAAGAACAGAACCTTGAGCAGTATTGGATGGGATCAGACCGATTAGTCGCTTCCCACACAAGAGAATCCTCGATTTATCTGCCATACACTCACAGGTCTAACGGGGGATAGGTAGAAGAGAGAAGTAGAGAGAGATCAAAACAAAACGAGAAAGGGATGAGAGAAGGGAGTTCTAGTGTGGGAGTACGGGTTAGTACTTGCTCGTATTTATAGGCGATTAGCCTAGCATTTTTCGTCTCCATTGGTATTAATTGTTTCCGTTTGTTGCAACGGCGACTAACTCTAGTCTGGCAACAAGAGCAAACTTTCCGTTGGATCATTTTCTAGATTTTCAAAACTATATGCAACAGTGAGGAAATTTTTGGCCACCCTGGAAATTCAGGAAAAGGGACAATAATAATTTTGTTTTGAAAGATAATTAATGGAGGAAACAAATAAAAATGGTGGCTAATTGATTATTGATTATGATTTTAGACCTCAAATATAAGTTTGTTCAGATTTCAACCTTAATTTGCTAATTATTTAATAATATAACAGTAAGATTGTAAGAACAACAAGTTTTAATAATACTAACAGCTAGTATTTACTAAGTAAATATCACATCGTCAATAAATGTGTTTTTTTAAGGATGCAATTGCATCAATGCACTTGCACCCCCTTTTTATGTGATATATTAAAAACCTTCAAAATTTTATTAAGACAAGTACAATTTTAGTAAAACAATAAAAGAAATTAATCATCGGTTATGCTAAATATGTTCGCCTCTGGTCTTTTTCTGTTGGGATTTAAAATTGCCAATTAGGTGGAGGATAATATTGTATCCTTACGTAGTGGGTGACGATAAAGATAGATAATGTTTGTGAGTGAATAAGATAATCGTCCACAGCTGTTAACCTCGTTAATTCAACGGATTTTATGTCTTTCTAACCACAGTAATTATTATTAAGAATTTTTCCTAACCATCATCTGAAACTACCGTATCCAAATTAGAATGTACCAAGTACCAACCGTGCATTGTTCATGCCGCCATTCGAGATTATATACTAAACAAATTTTTGCAAGATATTATGCGTACAAGGCATTCCAACATTTATGCAATAAATCGGACAACCAATTATGTCTTGCAATACTAAAGTCTTTCCTATAAGCAAAAATTAATAGTCATAGCATAGTAGTAATATGAAAAGAATTCCTATCCAAAATAATTTTTGTATAAAATATAACGTCGCAGTAGTTGTTGCGTCGTTAAATCTTTACTGGAGTCAATTGATCCACTAATTATTTCAATGCTCTTAAAATAATATAAAGTTTGACTTATTAAAAAAGAATAAACGTATATTCTTCATTAACACTGGTGAAAAATCTTATTACCGATTATATCAAATAAACAAAAATGCATTCCTCACCGTAATTATTTTTATTAGTGAGGAGGGATTAATGGTCTTTTATTTTCATTCTTCATTATATTTCCATTTTTTAAATCCTTAGAACAACATTTTAAAGCAAAAATCAAATAAATTTCCTAAATGCGATTAATATTACTTTCTTAAAGTGCACATAAAATTTCCAACGTTTCATTTATTTTTTGCAGGACAAGATGGCATGAAAAATCAGCGTCAATTTTTTGTCTACGTCAATGTATTTTTTAGGCTCTCAGTGACAAATTAAACAGCGATGAACTATCATAAATAATTTTATTGTATGTACAGAACAAGAGATATAATAGACCACATATAATAGTTTACTTTGATTTATCGTTAATAATGTTTTTAAAGAAAAATAGTAGAGCTACAAATGATAAGAGTTTTAAACCTTCTTCAAAGGCCCCGTTTGGATGGGGCCGGAATTACAAATTCTGGACATTTTATATGCCAAATTTATTATAAACAATCCAAACTCTTCACAAAGTTACACACTTCTTAATAAATTTATGCCTAGAAATTACAAATTACCCAAATTCCTACAACATCCAAACGACCCCAAGTAAATATAATGTAACGAATAATGAAGTCTTTGAAATACCATACTAATCGGCCGTAATTGGGACACGATACGTACTTAAAAGACAAACATCCATACCAAAAAAAATTAAATCTTCTTCCAAATCATGCTAAAATTTCGGAAACTTTTCTTGTTGTAGTTGAAAGAAAGATAAAGGGAGGAGGAACGTTTCGCTACAAATATTTTGGTGGCTCCAATTGTAACATTTGGCTATTTAATTATTTTTTTTTACTTTTAAATTTTTTTGATGAAAAATAGGGGTACTTTTAAATTCAAACCATTGATCTTATTTGATTTAATGAGCGATGTGTTTTCATATAAGTTTTGTAAACTTTAAAAGTTTATTTGATACTCGATCAAAGGATAAAATATGAACGCATTTTCGTTTGTTTTTCTATCTCTTGATCGAGTATCAAATAAACTCCAAAATTTATAAAATTTGTATAAAAACACATCACTCATTAAATCAAATAAAATCAACGGTTTGAATTTAACGTTTGAATTTTAAAATTTGAAAAAATAATTTAATAGCAAAATGTTAGTATTTGAAGACAATCAGAATGTTGGTAGTAAAACCTTGCTCAAGATTCAAACGGTTTAATGGCCGTCACTCGTCAGTGATCTTCTATATTGGAGACTAGAGACACACAATTAAATTTTAATAGCGACTAAGTTGAAGTTTTAATTTGGAGGACCTGTCAGTTACATTGATAAAGCCAGAAAAAGCTTGAATGGATTTTTAGTGTAAAAGGCGCGTACTAATCTTCACCTACGCACCAATTGACGTTGATTTGAAAGCACTAGCTTTGATTACACGGGAATCATATAGCATTAGAAATTTTGATTTGACTCCGGATTTATAGTGCATTAAATGTTGATTTTTCCTACGATATATAATATGATGCAATCGAATTTTAGTAATAACTCACTCAATTGTAATTAAGAAAAAGTTCATTGATCACTTCGGTACAGATAAAATTTAAGGAATTATTTTTTATGAGTAATACTAGAGTCATCAGAGATCTAAGACTCAATTATTAAAAAATTCCAAACGACTGATATGTTCAGTATAATCTTCATATTTAAATTTTTTGGAGACCAATTTTTTAGAATTTTAAAATATCTCCAAAAAGATTTTCATTATGAAGAACAAATTGAACGTGTTTGATTTTAGCATAACTCTAATTTTTTTAAAGAAAGTTAAACAAATTAATATTAAAAAATAAAATTTCCTAAATTTATATGGATGAAATTTAAAAACTAGAAAGATCATAGTTTTGAACTCTGAAAGAGGTTAAGAAAAATACTCACCGGGATAAACTTTAGAAATAACTAATAATATTACATTAACTTATAGAAATACACACTGTACTCAATTATAATCGTACTTTATAATAAAATACACCAATGGGCATATCTTGCGAATCTCACAAGAGTTTACTAATTTACTTTGACATTCAGATAGAAACTCGCAATAATACTGATAAAAAAGGCAAAATTGATCACGTACCCCTCAAATCTTTCTTAATTAAATATTTAATTATTTACCCCTTAAATCTTTCTTAATTGAATATTTACCCCTCAAATATTTAAAATTGATTATATATCCCTCAAATCTTAATAAAAAAGAATGCATACCCTTTTCAATTATTTCAATAGATTTCTGAATATTAAAATCTGATTTATATATGTTATGACAGAATTATCCCTGTCCAAATTTCTTTTCTCTGCCAGCAGCGCTAAAAACCTTTCGTCTTCTTGTTATTTCCACTTCAAACTATATCAGAAATTAGAATCTCCTCATATATATGTTCTTTCTAACTTCTTCCTAAAACCTTTCATCTTCTTGTTATTTGCACTTCAAACGATATCAGAAAATAGAGATCTCCTCATATATATGTTCTTTCCCATTCTAACTTTTCCTGAATGTAATTAATGAGAATTTTTTTTTTTTCAATTATGTTTTTGCTCGTTGATCTCCATCTTGTATCCAACCATGGAAGCATCTTATATTCAAAAGATATCTCCTCTGATATATGCCCCTTTTTTTCATTTAAAGTCTTTCTTAATCGTCAATTAATTAAACATGGAGGCAGAAAATAAGGAAACATGATATTTTAATCCAACACTTTCTAAATCACTTAACTGTGATATTATATACGAAGTCAAATTACAAGCACTTGATCAATTGAAGTGTTGACTCTAGCTTGGTTAATTAGATCAAGATTGTTCCAGAATCTATCTCATCTCTAGTTATGGTGAGGTTAGAAAACCAGAATACATATACGAAAATAGAATTGAAAAGAAGTATTCTCACTAATAATATTTAGTAAGAAGTTAGAATGGGAAAGAACATATATAAAGGAAATCTCTCTTTTCTAATATCTCTTGAAGTGGAAGTCATGGAAAGATGAAAGGCTTTTAGACGCTGGCAGAGATGAGAAACTTAGCCAAGGACAATTCTGTCATAAGATATAAAATCAAATTTTAATATTCAGAAATTTATTAAAATAACAGAAAAGGGTATGCATCCATTTTTATTAAGATTTGAGGGATATATAACAATTTTAAAGATTTGAGGGTGCGTGATCAATTTTGCCATAAAAAAAAGCAGATGACACTTTCTTGGAGGGTTTCAATTAACAAGTACTAAAGAGAGAGGTCATCCACGGGCAATTGCGTCACTGTCTCACTGATTAGATTTTTGTTTTCTAGAAACCAGGTCGATGAGAAGATATACGACTGGTCCAAAAAAAGGCTATAATTTTTTAAGCTGTTCTTCCTTATTTCTTTTTTCTAATTAAAAAAGTATTCTTTTATATATCAAATTAGTTATAAAAAAATGAATAATTAAAGTGAAGTTTTAACATTTTTTGAGTAATGAAGTCACATGCTTCATTGATTAATTTGTTTGAATTTTTAACTTGAATTCTATACGATAATTTTTATAACTAAAGTTCAAGAACAATTTTAATTAACTTAAGCTTGTAATAGCTTTTTTCACTGATGTATAAAAGAAAATCGACGATAAGCAAACCAAATAATGTGCTTGAAATACAATAATTTCATTTCTAATCACTTCGTTACTTCAATCATCAAAAAATACTCCAATTCCAAGAAACATTTCTACAGTACATCTATTGGATCTTTTATTGCTGATTTTTGTACTTTTATGTGTGCCAAGTTAAGCAGAAACACTTATAGACTTGCAACATTAAAGTCTGTACGGAACTGTTGATGCAGAATTCTAACAGTCCCACTTATGATCTCATGTGATCAATTTTGTATATCTTACCCTATATTTTGGTGCAAACAATCCATTTTCTTATGATGCATGGAGAATTATGCACAAATCTCAATGAAAAATCAGAGGCAAAAGTAGAAAAATGAAATTTGTCTGATGTGTTGGACAAGGACTCGGAGGGGAGAGTGACCTTTAAATTTTCTTTATGGATCACAAGAGTTTTATATTAACATAATTAGCAAATGAATTAAATTTACAAAAACTAATTAAGGACTCGATAATTGTTGTTGGTGTATGGTTAATGAACATTTTGGTTTTTAATCAACAATACGTATAAAATTTTAATTCAATTGCATGTATTTTAAATGTTACTGTTAATTGTCGTAATTATCACAATTCCATTATATATGAATTAGCATAATATTAATTCATGATAGTATGATTATTTATCATTAATAAAAAATATCTATATTCTTAATAAAAAAAATTAAATTATGGTTACCTGATTAAAATATGAGATAATGGCACAATAAAAATATAGTTGCACACTGAAAAAAATTTTAGCTCACATTTGTTATGAGAGTAGGTAGTTATTTTTAAATGTGTTGCTATATATTTTAGCTCAAATTGTTTACAAGCCTTTCAAATCATTGTTGCACGAAATTTTATGGCTGTTTCCGATGATATATATTTTTATAATTTTTATTTTTAAAATTTTTTAAAATACGAAAATAAATTTGATCACGCTAGTTTATACAATAGAGGACCTAATTAATCTTCTGTCTTTTTTTTTTTATTCCCGAAAACAAGGGGATAAACCCCCACCACTTTGAAGTTTGAACTTTCCATTGAACAAGAGTCAAGAAAGCAAGTTATTACAACCTTCTGTTTTCCGGTAGAACCGAAATTTTAAAAAATAGTATTAAATTAATATAATATATTAAAAATAATATCAATATAATAAGTTTAATATAAATAGTATCACGAGATCGGAATCCAGGATTCCGAACGTTAGATCGGAATCCAGGATTCCGATCTAAGCTTTGATCGGATTCTGAGTTTCCGATCTAAGCTTAGATCGGAATCCGAGATTCCGATCTTAGCTTTTTTATTTTTTTATATATTATTTATTTATTTATTTATTTATTTTATTAATTAGTTAAATAATTAGAAAAATAGATAATATATTGTAAAAATATTGAAAAAATATGGAAAAAATCAGAAATAATTAAACTAAATTTTATATGTAATTTAGTATTTTTTGGGAAAATTAAATTTTTTTTCCTTTTATTAGTTTATTAATTAGTTAATTAATTAGAAAAATAAATAATATATTCTAAAAATATTGAAAAAATATAAAAAAAATCAGGAATAATTAAAAAAAATTTATATGTAATTTAGTATTTTTTTGGAAAATTAAATTTATTTTCCTTTTAATTAATTTATTTAAATAAATATAAATTTAATTAATTTACTTAATTAAAAAATGAATAATTAAGTATAAATTTTTAATTAATTTAAACAACCATTTGATATGCGTCCCGGATGTCGTCCTCTGTATATATTATTTTCATATTATATATTAAACAATCATATCGAGTCTCATGATCAAGGAAGCACTTTCTAGATTGCGTTAGAAAGGAATCACACGAGATTGATGTTTTACTGAGACGGAGAAGAAAGACTAAATTCACTTGATTTACAGCATTCCTCTTTTTAATGATTAATTTATGATTTTAAAAACATTTTCAGTAGTTTAGAGTGGTTTTTAGGTTTGCAAACTTTCAAAGTGGATTTTGGAGGTCCAGAGAGCGTTTTTTGGGTCCGAAAATGGTCGTTACGGGGTTTCACCTGTTTAAAGTTTTCCGGAATGTCCTCGATCGTCCCAAACGGACCTTCCTATCAAAAGTTAAGCCTGTTTAAAGTTTTAATGTTCAAATTATGCCTTTGTATCCCTGCAAATGCAGAAAGAATTAATAAAACTTTGAACATTCTGAAAGGATTATGCCTTTGTATCCCTGCAAATTCTGAAAATTTATAATCCTTTTTAAATGGTACAATTCATTTAATTAAATAAGTTGTAAAAATTTATATTTTAATTAAATAAATTAATTAAAATGAAAATAAATTTAATTTCCCCAAAAAATACTAAATTACATATAAAATTTAATTTAATTATTCCTGATTTTTTCCATATTTTTTCAATATTTTTACAATATATTATCTATTTTTCTAATTATTTAACTAATTAATAAATTAAATAAATAAATAATATATAAAAAAAATTAAAAAGCTAAGATCGGAATCTCGGATTCCGATCTAAGCTTAGATCGGAAACTCAGAATCCGATCAAAGCTTAGATCGGAATCCTGGATTCCGATCTAACGTTCGGAATCCAGGATTCCGATCTCGTGATACTATTTATATTAAACTTATTATATTGATATTATTTTTAATATATTATATTAATTTAATATTATTTTTAAATTTTTCGGCCGGTAGGAACTCTTTAAGCCCAGATACATTCAGCCCAGTTTCAAGCCCAGTTTCCTCTCCGTTCAACTTCTACTCTCTGCTCAGCAGCTGACCTTACCTCGCTGCCCCTCGCGCACGGCAAGTTTTTGTACACTCTCGTCGCGTCCCACAACTTCTGTTTTTCTTCTCCCGTTAAATCACTTTTTTATTCCTTCCGTCTGCTCCCTTCAGATCGGACAACTCGTAAAGGTTGAAGAGAAGAGCTGCTAAGTTCTAACGGAGCGAGCACTTTTGTTCTGAGAATTGGTAGCACCTTACTATCAATTCCATAGTTAATTGAATATTGTCATGAAATTAGGGGTTTGGTTTCAGTAATAAAATTTGTGTGATTGTTTAATGTTGATCAAATTAGATTGGTACTTGGATGGATTGTTACATGATCACTAGGGTTAAGGATTCAATTTCAAGTAAGTAAAAGGGTTCTGGACTTAAGGGTTTGGTTGCAAATGTGGGTAGTAATGCTGTGGACCAGAACTGATCACCTCACTAATTCTTGTTCGATCCGAATCTATCAGGTTACTGATTAGGCTTTAGGCTGAGTATGGTTTATTTGCAAATGCACTTCATATAGTTGCAAACACTTCACTTTGATATAATTGTATACCTACGGTTACTAGTTTGTGCAAGAGAAACTAGGTTTAATCACTCCTTTATTCTTCTCTTCCAAGAGAAACCTTGTTTGCTCACACCTATTTTCTTCTCTTCCAAGAAATTTGTACAGAACTCCTCTTTGTTACTTTTTAGTATACATTTATACATTTATTCTTAGATACTGGAAATAGGATCGGATGCTTGAAATTAGGCATAAGATTGAACAAGTTTTCTAAATCCAATCTATTTAAAACATGAATGGTGTATGTAGGTTTTTGAAGTAAAGCAAGAATTGGTAATTACATGGAGTCGAGCTCAAACAACTCGTTGCCTACTCAGTTTCCTGTTTCGCACAAATCCTTTTCCTTAAACATCAAGGTCTTTCTCTCCCCTATCTGCCAACCATGCGTAATACTATGTTTTGTTTTCTGTTTTTTATTAATAAATGATATATAGTTTCCACTATTTGATTGCTTTCTCATTGCAGGGTAATAAAACTGATATAGTGATTTGCAAGTACGATGATTGTTTCATGGTTAGTTGCTGTTCCATACTCTTTCAACAATTTTATATTACGTGGTTTAAAAATTTACATAACTGATATTTTGAATCTGTAGGTTATGGCCACTCAAATTGGATGTATGGGGACGATACTGCATGCCAGGTGCATGCTTGGACTGTATAAATTATTGAATTTAGATGCAATATCGTCCCTGTGGGTTGGATCTATTCTGGCACAGTCTATAAGTTTAAGCAGCAGCCTCAGTACACTTGCCTAAGTTAAATTAAGGCTTTGTCTATGTTAAATTAAGGGTTTGACTGTATGATCAATACTGTTCTGAATAAATTAGTCTTTCTGCATGCCAGTAACTTTAAAGGCTATAATAGTAATACTTCTACTTATATATAATAATGATGTATTAGCCTCATTGTTTAGGTTTGAAATTTTTCAGAAAAGAGGAAAGTGTATCAACAGATCCAACATTCCATGTTGCAGTTATCTTTGGTAAAAGAGATGAGGTTTGTTCCTGGCAATCCTTTAATTTTACATTTCCTTTCTATTGAACAAAATGGTGATTTTGGATATAATAACATTAATGCAGCCTTTTCTGGTGGCATGTGCTCGTCAACTGATTGAACATATAAGGTATTTTTCTTTCTCTGGGATTGCAGTTCAATCTTATGCAAGCAACAATCAACATTATATGCTTTCCGCTTATACTTTTTGAATGACTGCAACACTCTCAAGTTTTATTGATTTGCATAAAAATCAGACTTTGAGATTAGTGTTAGACTCTTAGAAATGTTCACTAGTTTACCCTTATCTAGAAAGGACACTTTTTTATTCTGCAAGATCAAATCAGACTGAAATAAACAAAAAGGTATAAAGTTGGGACCTGGTTTCAATTAGTGTATTATGATTATGAAGTGGTTGATTCACTCAATAAGAAGAATTCAGGTGGATGAGGCTTTATTTTTTTGTGAGATTAACTTTAGTTTATGCAGTTGGGTTTATTATTTCCGGTTACTTATAATGTCTAATGCTAAACACATCATTTGTGTATAAACAGTAGCTATGGTTCAACCAGACCACTGGTGCTATCTCTTGGCCTGAAGGATCACTCTCCGGTAATAAACCTATTTTGACACTATATTTTGAAAGTTCCATGTATCTTTGGAACAATAACTATATTGTTGTTACTCGATATCAGAAGATAAGGCTTAGCTACAGATAGCTTCTTGTATTGGTTTTAAGATCTGCCCTTAGCCCTATTTCATAACTAGGGTTATGGAACTTATCTTAACAAAGTTCCCAATTTACCGCATGTTTTAAGCGAACAGAAAAAAAAAAAAAAATCCTCATGTCAAGACAGATAATATTTGTAGAGCATATGATTACATGCTATGGATCTAAGTATATTAAAGAAGAATAACTGGGAACAATGTGGTACCTTAATTTTTGTCTCAACTGGGAACATGGATTCAACTCTAATTGGAAGTAGATATTTTCGTTTTGTATCAGATTTCAGACTGTTGTTTGCACTTTGCACTAGCAAAGCTCATTATTTAGTTTGATTTTCCTAATTTTTTAATATGGGGGTTAAATACATATCTTAGAAGGACGTTAGGGTTGATTTAAAAAATGATTAAAAATATATGTTGCAGGAGATATTTGCAATTGTTATGAAGCATTAAGATATTCATATAAATGGATTGTGTTTCTAGTATGGTGTTTCCTCAAATATGCTGTACAGATAAACCAGTGAAATCTCTGATTTTATGTATTATTCCTTCCTACTTGGCAGGGTAGTATGAAAGAAATCATCTATGCAGTGATCGAGAACCGGCTATGGTGAAATTTAATTTTATTAAGATGGAGAGATCCTTTAGTTTTGTTGGCAAACTAAGCTCCAGTGTTGCACATTTTTAGAAAGTGATGGTAGAGTGGCTATGAAATTATGAATTTTACTTGCAGATAGAAAATCCTTTAGTATGTTAGCCATTTCCATATATTGCATGTTACTATTGAGTCCACCTCTGCTGCTATGGAACTGGTGGCACGATTGCGTCATAATTTTTTGTGTTATGAGTTTCTGTGCTGCTACAACCAATGTTAATTAGCGTTGAAAATTGGTCTGCTTCTTTCAACGAACCGCAGGGTAAAAGGAATAAGGATCCACTCCTTTGCTTTCTTACTGTCCCATTATTTGCATGTTGGCCGTTCGGCACCTGTCTTTTGCCATGCCCGCTTGGCCGCTTCCATTCAAATCTGTCGCTCGCTATTTTTCACTTTGTAACAGGCGAGCCTGCTTCTATGGTATATCATATATTCTTAACCTGAATTGTACAGAGCCTTGGTGGGATGCTATAGTTAGAACAATTTTAGTAAAGTCATATAAGATAACAATCGAGAAGGGTATTTAAATAGAGAAGGGTTTCAATGCTAACATTTTGGTTATCCCAAACGTCAATATTTCAATATTTAGTTTTTTTTTCAAAATTTAAAATTGTAACGTCAAATTCAAACCGTTCATCTTATTTAATTTAATGACCGATGCGTTTTCATATAAGTTTTGTAAATTTTAGAGTTTATTTGATACTTCATCTAAGACTAAAACATGAACGTATTAAAATGAATCTATCATAATTAATAAAGTTTGTTTATTTTTCTATCTCTTGATGGAGTATCAAATAAACTTTAAAATTTGCAAAACTTATATGAAAATGCATCGGTTGTTAAATTAAATAATATGAACGCTTTGAATTTGAAGTTGCATTTTTTAAATTTATAAAAGTCACTAATTAATGAAAAATTTATAAAAGTCACTAATTAATGGATTATTGGCATTTGAAGGCAATCAAAATGTTGGTATTGAAACCATCTTCTTTTTAATAAGTGGGGGTAATTAACTTTCCGTTATTTATTGTTAGCTGCAAAAAATAACAATATTTATTAGAGAAAACAATTATGAGAGAACACCCCACTTTTTATATGTTAGCTCCAGAGACCAAGTTGACCCAATCATGTTGGACAAACACTAGAATTTTTTTGGAGACAACTGTATAATCAGTCTGCTACAAAAGATTTGTCCGAAAAATTATAATTTTGGTTATTCATATTTGGTGCTCCTTGATCAAACCTCTGTACGTAATAACCTAGGAGGTCTCTGAATTTTGACAAATTGCAATTTATCGCCTATTTTGTCCTCTTCATAATTTTTTTTTAACAGTAATTCAATAATCGCCACTTACTTGCATTGAAAATTGAAAAGTCTTAACATTTTTGGCATTAGTGAATGCTTTGGTGCGCAACGTTGCACAAGAAACATTTGATAATTTATGTTGTTCAGTGTAGTGATAGTTCAAAAATTTTTGACCCTTGGCCTATTTTTTGAAAGACCGTTCTAAAATCCAGATAAGACCGATCCTTCAAAAAACTTTCGACGAACAAGGATCTAGAAGGGCCGGATTTTGAAAGGACCGGGTCTAATTTTTTTCAAAGACGGATATTGAAGGGTCAGATCCCATGTAGTCTTTCAATTGTCAAAATTATGAAGAGGACAAAATAGACGCACCCGCACCGAATTCGCACCCGATACCGATACTCCTCCGATACTCGTGCGATTCGCACCCGATAGTCCACGTGGCGAACCCGATTACTTTAATCCGTTTGACTAACCGATACTCGTATCGGGTGCGCCACGTGGCGAACCCGATTATTTTAAACTCCAACATATTACAAGTTTGGTGAATCTATTAATGAAAAATTAAATTTTTTATATAAGCGCACCAATTCTAAATTATGTTTAATGTTATTTATATATCATTAATTAAATATTTGATTTGAAAAAATAAATAAATTTAAAAAATTTCATATACACCAATTGTCATCATATGTAAAAAAGTGAAAATGTGTATATAAATATCGCCTGCACTCGTATCGGAGATTTTTGAAAATTTTCGAATCGCCGCACCCGCACCGCACTGGATACGGTTCTCGAACCCAAATCTATACAACACAGCTATTTGATCATGATGGAATGATAGGGATTAAAAAACTATTAAAAATATTAAATGTTGGTATTATTTTAGAAGGACTAAAAAGACCAAGGACCTAGAATGGCCGGTCTAATATTTCAAAAAATAAATCCGTCTAACACGTCCCATCTCAACCCGGTCCGACCCGGCCCTTCTACCAAATCCGTCAAGTCCGATCTTTTGAAATCCAGCCCGGCCCTTTTGCCTTTCACTAGTTCTGTGTACTCCACAAAAAAAAAAAAAAAATGTTGTATCCCATCTGCAAATCAAACAACTGTGTACAGTCTACCATGAAGTAAATGTTGAGGCTAGAAACCCCAAATTGCAAATTTGATGAAGCCTAGTTAACTAAATTTATAATTAAAGCAGATCATTCTCCATTAGAAACAACAACTTGAGTTTCCTTTACTTTAAAAAAAAATCTAATCTTTAATTTTTCATCTAGTAATTTTACTTATTATTTTATTTAGTTTTAGAACAGTTACTAATATTTCTTTTTCGAGTGATTTATTTTAGCGCACTATGCAATTGATTTTTTTTTTATATGTATTATAATCGTAGGGCCGGTGGATTGAGTTAACCTATTACCTGGTAAAAATTAAGACCGAGGCTTCAAGACGCGGTCGTGGAGAAGTTTTTAACAAATGCAATTGACCAGTAAATGTACTTAAATACAGAATTACAGATTAATATAATGACAATAAATTAGTAATTGAAAAGTTCTGAAAATTCTTGTTAACAACTGGGATAGTGAAATCCAGTTAATCAAGTAAAAATGCTCGTATGCCCACAGGAAGTTTTTCTAAAATGATATTATGTCCTTCTAGACTCTTAACGATATCTTTGTTTTATGCTTTTGATAAAGTATACCATTGGGTTTGTGCTTGTTCATTCTTCAAGGTTGTTGACACTTTCATTCTTAGTATGTCATTTTCTCAATATATCAAGTGAAAGTTATATGGAATGGATTAACAGAATTCCAGGAATGTAAATGAATTGATGAAAATTGGTTGACATACCAAGGTGTCGCTTTCTTAGTATCCCCACCAGCCACCAGTGCATCGAGCTCACCATCTTCCTTCATGATACATCATATATCCTTTGTTTTCTTTTTTTTTTTGGTAAGCAGTCACTTTATTTAAATGAAACTCAAAATCTTATCGCAATAATAACTTATATTATTTCATATGAACGTGGTCTAGTGGCTTGGTGATAAGAACACTAGACTGACTTCTTCGATGTCAAAGGTTCAAACCACACATATATTTTTAATTTCAAAAAAGAAAGTAGGATGACAAAGACATCCCTCTGTTTTCAAAAAATAAAAATAAATAAAATATTCCAAATGACGGACAGTGAAAACACAATTAACTATTTATATACAGTTTACCCACAAAATTCAACGCTAACATTTGTTTTTAATGAATAAAAATGCTAATTGAAGAAAAAGGTTACCCCAGGAGTAGTAACAGAAGCAAAGTAACTTAATGGTCGGATTTGTATTAATTTACCAAAATTTTTATCATGAAAATAAAAAATTAAAGCATAATTCATCTATTAACTTTTAATTGCAGATAATTTTTAACATGGGATATATCATTGTGAGAGAAACAATGGTAACCTCCATATCCCTCGAATTAATTAATAATATTGAAATGACTAGTCGGTTTAAAAACTATGGCCGTGCGCAAAGTCAGCATGCTGGATAATAAACCTAATTTAAAATTTCAGCAAAAGTATTTTGATCTCTAAGAAAAATTCATTATTTAGGTCTTGGCTACATTATATATATATATATATATATATGTATGTATATGTATATAGGATTGTTAAAATGTTATGCATAGCACGGATGCCCTTCGTGCTACGGATTCGTTCTTGAATTTCATGCTTCAAACAACCGATCCAAACAGTTCATTATCTTCTACATATTGAAATCTTATTAGAAACCAAATTTTATATTTTTTTGAATTTTTTTACTATTTTTCTCAGATTTTTGAAAATCACTGTTATTGAAGGGTCCATAAGTTATTGATTAAGTATTTTAAAAAATCTGAGAAAAATAGTAAAAAATTTTAAAAAATGTAAAACTGGGTTTCTAATGAGATTTCAATATGAAGAAGATAATGGACGGTTTGGATCGTTTGTTTGAAGTATGAAATTCAAGAACGAATCCGTAGCACGAAGGGCATCCGTGCTATGCATAGCATTTTAGCAATCCTCTATATATATAGAGAGAGTTTTGCTATGGTGAGTTGCAACTCACCAAAGCGTCCGTGAGTCGCGCTTAAAATTCCGATATTTAGTTTAAAATTACCAATCCAAACTGTCTAATACGATCTCTCTATTGAAATCTCTATGCAGACCAAATTTTATATTTTTTCAAAATTTTTAAGTATTTTTTTAAAATTTAAGAAAATTATTAATCTAATTATTTCTGAACCGTTCAAAAACAACAGTTTTAAAAAATCTGAAATAAATATTTAAAAATTTTGAAAAAATATAAAATTTGGTATGCATGGAGATTTCAATAGGGAGATCGTATTAGACGGTTTGAATCGGTCATTTTCAACTAAATTTCGAAATTTTGAACGCGACTCACAGACGCTTTGGTGAGTTGCAACTCACCATAGGAAAACTATATATATATAGTGCCATCAAGAAAGTAATTATTAAAGATAACAATATAATTTAGTGTGTTTATGCCATCTGAAAGTCACTTTTGGTTATATAGATGGATAGTCTGCCATCAAGAAACAATATTGAATGTTCAACCAAAAAATTTTCTCTCATTGATTGGTTTTTTCTGCACCATATTTAGTAAAACATAGAAGTCATTATCAACAAGAGTTGACTCTCAAGAATTAAATTAATGTTGAAACTGCGTTCTGCACCACCAAACGTACGTAATCATCTAACAATAAAATTATAATTAGTTATTCGAAGTAAAAGAATATTATTTCTAAACGATCAAGAATAAATATTTTGGAATTTAGAGTATTATTTTTAAATGGTCTAACATTCGAATTAAATTTTTATTCCTAAAGTGTTTGAATTATTTTTTAGTTCAGATTAAAAAGTGGTTCCAACAATTTTTTTTATTCACATTAAGAAAATAATTCAAACATTCTAAGAATAATTTAATTCAAATATTGGACCACTTAAATATAGTATTCTAGATCGAAAAAATTTTATTCTTGATCTTTTAAAAATACTATTTTTTACTCCGAATAACTAATTCTAATTTTATTCTAAGATGTTCCAAACGCCTATTACGAATCTGCTTATGTTGTATATATATCACTACCAGAATTTCGTTTTACTGCGTCGCAGCACCAACGTGTTCGCGTCCCTCAATTAAATAGAGACGCGGAAAGGGAAAAGTGCGCTAGAGGACTTTTAAATCGCGTCGTTAGGCCAACGGATATTAGTTAAGACGCAACAGGCTTTTAAATAGAGACGCGCTCTTGTTCTGTGTAGAGACGCGAATATGCTGACTGTAATTCGCGTCGGTATGCCGACACACATGAACAGAGACGCGTATTAGTTAGGTCGCATAACTCTTTTTGTTGGAGACGCAAATTGTTTTTCTTACAGGCGCACATAATTGGAGTCGCTAGTTGACACAAATAAACACTGGATCTTATTAACAAATCAATTAATTATAAAAATTAAATTTACTTGGTTATAATGTGTCCGTATACTGACGCATATATGGATCTATATTTGATAAACAACACTTCGTTTTCTGATGTGTACCAGTTTCAATACTAATAATGCATTCATTGTATATATAGCAACCCAAAACCCAAATCCATTAAAAAGTAAACAATAGACACTTTTACGCTAAACAGTTCATACATTACATTCATGAATGAAGTTAATATTTATGTATCAATACACATCAAGGATTAAGAAAGTTCAAACATACTCATTTTCCACACTAGATTTTTTTCTCAAAACATAGCAGAAGGCCTCAATTGAGTTCGATACTCTTGTAAATCACCATTACCTGCATATATCCCGAAAAACAAAGTGCATTAAATATTACATACCAAACTAGTAGGATATCACAGTAAGAGATGTTTACAAGGAAATTCTTATAAACTAATAGGAATATTAGGGTCTGACAATTCTAGTTAGGAATTCTGTTTGTATACAATTCTAGTTAGTGTCTGACAATTCTTACAAACTAGTAAGATATGCACATGTAGGGTCTGACAATTGTAGTTAGAAATTTTACTAACAAGTCCATAGACTTTTACTTTATTACAAAGATATACAAAATAAGATGCAATTCATGTTTGTATACAAAGTTAGATGCAAGTATAACTAATAGGTGAGAGTTGTTAAAGTGTCTTTCCTGGCCTAACAGAAAAGTAAGAAAACATGAACTCTTCATGTAAATCAGCTAAATGATGCCATGCTTGTGCAACCATAGTACATTATTTATTTTGGGCAGGGGCAATTTTTGTAAATTAGAAAATCAAGCATAATAACACACAATGAAGCTGATTAGGCTATTGGTCAAAATAGAATAAATAGAAAAAACAGACAAGGTGCATGATTTTGCTAATGTAATTAATATGATATAAAGAAATATACCATTCATCTAGTACGTCATCTGAATTTGTATCAGGATCGTCCTCCTCATACTCCTCACTTGAAATGTCATGATCATCTATCTGTGATGATTGGCGGTTTGAGTTGCTGGAGAGCTCAGCGGGGTCCACTTGGTCCACAATACCTGGTTGAGCCAAAAAATCTGGCACGTCCAATCCTTCGTCGAATGAACCATCAAACTCATTAGTTGTGTCTTCTTGAAAAAAATCATCTTCTGTTGGATTGCTAACACCAGAATAGAACTGTCTCTTTCTATTGCACTTGTGTACAACCCACCAGTCACTTCTCTTCTTTGATGGATATGAAAGGTAATACACTTGAGATGCTTGGGCTGCTAATCCAAACGGTTCATCAGGCAAGAGCTTAGATTTGTGTTTGACTTCTACCAAGCCATGTTTCTTATCTATCTTGACACCATTTGTTACATCAAACAAATGGCAATTGAAAATGACAACTTTATGGTTAACTCCAGGATATTTCAGTTCAACAATATCCTCTAAAATTCTATAATAATCAAGTTCTCCCCCACCATTTGACTCTCCTTTGATGCATACTCCGGTATTATCTGTCGATTTATTTTTCCCATGGGTTTTGGTATGAAAAACAAATCCGTTAACTTCATATGCTCCATAAGATAGATATTCTCTACTTGGTCCAAGACTGAGACTTTTAATGCCAGGATTAGGATTAGGCTCGCCCTCAACGGTTGTTTTCAACCAATTTGGAAACTCCATATCTAGAATAGATTGTAGAACCCCATCATTTGTTGGCCGTCGTGTCCTTTTGATTTGTTCGGTATATGTCCTGTGAAATATTATAAGAAATGTTAGCTACAAGTACCGAGAATCTTAACTTAGATATGAATATTGAGTTAAAATAAGGATTATACTCTAGATAAGGCTTAATCTCAGGACAATTGTAGAGGACGCAGAGTTTTGCCTTGCGAAAGTTCTGGAGGTTTAATGTTTTCTTTTCACCTCGACTAAGAGCACGCCCTGGATAGTTGAAGACAGACAGCTGATCTTCCGTAGGGCCATCGATATTCATAGGGCAGTCACCATTTCCATTTTGGTCATTCACAACACTTGAGCTAGAATCATGAGCAAAATACGACTTACAATAATCAGATACCTCCTGTGTTAGGTAGGACTCGGCAATTGACCCCTCTACGCGTGCCTTATTGGTAACTCTTTTTCTCGCCTCTTTGATACGCCTGTAGAAGATTATATTTGACAGGTGTCAACTTAGACGAGATCTAATCGATTAATTTATGCAAAGTTAATAGATACAGAGCATACCTTTCGATGGGATACATCCACCGACAATTAACCGGGCCACCCACTCTAGCCTCGTATGGAACATGAAGAATGAGATGCTCCATACGGTCAAAAAAGCTTGGTGGAAAAAACCTTTCAAGTTTGCACAAAATAACAACTGCATCTTTTTCTAGCTGTTTGAGGCGTACATGGTCCAACTCTTTTGCACAAATCTCCTTACAGAAATTTGATAAATCTGTGAAAGCCTCCCACATAGAATCAAGTATGTAGTCGCGAAGTGCAACCGGGAGTATACGCTCCACCAAGATGTGCATGTCGTGACTTTTCAGCCCATTGAAAGTGCAAGTGGTGAGGTTAACACATTTGGACAAATTAGATGCATATCCATCAGGGAACTTGACTTTTTCTTTCAGCCATTTGAGAATCTCTAGCTTGTGTGCACGATCCAATGCAAATTTCGCCCTTGGTTTATTCTTTTCTCCAATGAGATGTAGCTCGGGACGATTACAGAAAAGTTCCAAGTCTCTACGGGCATTTGCATTATCCTTTGTTTTAGTTGCAACATCAAACACGGTGTATACAACATTTCCACCAACATTGTTCTCCCAATGCATCACATCAATGTTGTGTCTTATCAAATTATCCTGCCAATAGTTTAATTCCCAGAAGATAGATTTCTTTTGCCAATTATGATGTACTTTGTACCCTGGAAGTTGGTCTAAGGGTGTATCCTTTCCTAATGTGAAAGCTGGAAGCATTTCCACCATCCTGCGTACATCGGACCACTCTAGAAGAAGGGTTGGAATTGGATCTCGCACAACTCTGCCTTTATAGAATTGTTTCTTGTCAGCTCGAAATGGATGGCCTTGGGGCAAAAACTTCCTGTGACTGTCGAACCAGCTGTGTTTATTACCCTTTGGTAGCCAGAATGCCTTAGTGTTTTCCATACAACACGGACAGGCTAGTGCACCACATGTGCTCCACCCAGACAGCACCGAATACGCCGGAAAATCATTGACCGTCCATGTTAGAGCCGCCTTCAATATGAAGTTCTCCTTCAAGGACACATCATACGTGTCAATTCCGGTTGACCACAACTCTTTCAATTCATCAATCAAGGGCTGAAGAAATACATCTATGTCTCGACCCGGGTGATCTGGTCCAGGTATCACAAGGGTTAAGAACATATTCTCTCGCTTCATGACTGTATCGGGCGGGAGATTCAAAGGATAACAAACCACTGGCCAACAAGTGTATGAGGTTCCACCCATGTTGAACGGAGCAAAGCCATTGGTTGCCAATCCCAAACGAACATTTCGAGGCTCCATAGCAAACGCGGGGTGGGCCTCATCAAATTTTTGCCAAGCCTCTGCATCCGAAGGATGGTACATAAGTCCAGGTTTCTCCCGAGCACCTTCTTTGTGCCACCGCATCTTCTCTGCAGTTGCACGGGTCATGTATAACCTTTGCAATCTCGGGGTGATAGGCAAATAGCGCAAGACCTTCCGCGCAATTGGCTTACTGTTCTTCTTTGTTGGTTGTGTGTACCGTGGCTCACCACATATATCACACTTGTCCTTCAACTTATCCTCTGGTTTGTAGTAGAGCATACAATTTTTTGGACATGCATCATATTTTTTATAATCCAACCCCAAGCCCTTTACCATTCTTTTTGTCCGATAGAAGTTCTCTGACAACCCATTCTTCGAAGGAAGCATACCCTTCACAATCGAGAGAATGCGATCGAAACCCGCCACGCTTAAACCAAAATCTGCTTTTGCAGCTAGCAGCTGGGTAACGGCAGAGAGCACAGAATGTTGGTCGCATTTAATGTTAGATTCACCTTTGAACTCTACTTCCCACAATGGAGACTGCAATGCATCAAGCATGTTGAAGAAGTCCCTTGCTGCTGCATTAGGTTGTTCGAGATCATCCCTTCTTTCCCAATCAAATTCAGGGCCTGCAGCATTGAATACCATCTCCTCCATTTGAATATCAGTCGAATTACGATATTCATCACCTGCTGCCTCATTTTGAACATTCTCTCCATGTCTGTACCACCGCTCATAACCTGGCATAAAACCCTTCTTCAACAAGTGATCGCTGACAGCTTTGCGGTTGTACATTTTTCGATTTTTGCAGTTTATGCAGGGACAAGGTATAGTTACAGTGCCATTCCTCTTGGAAGCTACACTTTGATTGTTGAATGCAATATTAAGAAAATTCTTCACTCCATACACATAATCTAGATTTGCCTCGTTGCCATCAAGAACTCTACGGTACATCCAACTACGATCCTCGGCCATGTTCTGTGAAAAGAGACATCAAATCCTACAAATTCAGGGCCTGCATTGATAGCTACCTAATACTATGTTTAGAATCTAACATCCAACTAAGTATACCTTGGTGTGAGAGAGGGGGGTTCTCAGAATAGCTTGCTCTTTGATTGTGAGAGGATGTCTCAGAATTTGCTTGCAACTGACCAAAGCACCAACATATAAATAAATAAAATTAATCACTGTTAAAAAAAAAATAGGCCCAAAAACATTAATTTACTTGTCCCCTAAAGACACAGGACCCATAATAATATTCAAAACTCTAAGTCATCCTAGTTGTGGGAAACCACTTCTACTCATCTTAGTTTATCTATTACTATTATGAAAATATTATACTAAAGACTTCTCTTGCTTGGTGTCTGTGTGGAATTGATGAGTAGAAGTGGTACAGACATGCGTAATTGGTACAATTGGTACGTAATTGAGCCATGCCATAGACAATCGGTACAATTGGTGCTCAATTGGTACAATTGGTACAATTGGTGCTCAAAGTAATCATGTGCAATGAAGGAAGGCAAGAAAAGAGAATTAATTACCTTGGTGAGAGAGATAGAAGGCAGTTTCTGTAGAGAGAATTATTTACCCTGAGAGAGAGAAGACCTCCACACCTGAGAGAGAGAAAGAGTATTACCCTGAAAATTTGCGAGAGAAAGCAGAATTTGCGAGAGAGAATTACAGAGAGGATTACCTTGGTACAATCCTGTCTCAGAGAGAGAAATTGCGAGATGAAAATAAGGAAGAAAAAGAAGGGAGAATAGAGATGTGTCAGCGGGAAAGAAGAAAGGAGAAATAGAGCCAAAAAATCGAGTTATTTTAGTGTGGTACAGTATTGATGGAATATATAAAAGGAGAAACAAATTTTTATCAAGTCATTGTATTGGTGTGGTGGTAAGGAGAACAGGACGTAAGTTTGTCAGAGAGGTAGGTAGATACAGAGTTCGATTCTTCAATTTGAATTTTTTTTTTTGGCAATTTTTTCTATGTAACATCAATAAGAAGAACACACAATATTAATGGTATGTTTAATTCTGTGTAAGGTTGAAATCATTATCATTTTCAAACTGTAATTTTGTCAAACACACAAATTGATAAATTTAACATACAGTAACAATTTGATAGCATTTCATAAATTTAACATACAGTAACAATTTGATAGCATTTGATAAATTTAACATACACAATATTAATTGACTGCTCAGTATCAGATTATAACCATTTGATAGCATTTCAACAAACAGTAACAATAACAATAACACTCAAATTATAAGCAGTTCATAGCATTTCAACAAACACTCATGAGTTTAAACAGTTCATATTGATAAATTTCAAGACTCCTAAACAAACAGTGCATTAAAAATATAACATAAACTACTAATAATAGGAGAATTCCATGCATTGCAATGGATTCAGCCAAAATACACCAACATGCAAGTAGTAAGCATCAGTCAGGGGGTTCTCAGTATCATGACATAGATTACAACAAACACAGATTAGGCATCTTTCTGGGAATTTTTAAGAAGTGCCTCCAACCTAGCACAACGTTCCAGCACCTCGCTCATATCTTCCTTGTGCTTCCTTTCCATTTCAACAAACCTTGCATTTATTTCCTTCTCCCTTTCTATCTCTCTAGATGAACTAGCTTCATTGCTTTTGGTGGAATGGGTGGTCATCGATTCCATCAACTGCACAGGAGACTCTGTTGTGATCGATCGGTAACCAAACCCGAAGACTCCCTTCCTGGTTTGTTTACCAGAAGCTTCCTTCCATATTAGGTGATCTTTAATGCCCTCTAACTCTGGAAGAGCCTTTAAAAAGTCATACGTTTCCTACATATGCAATCAACAAAATGATTAGAGAACTTTACTTCCATAATTTAAACAGTTGCATTCTACATGTCTTTTTACAATATGGTCCTGATTTTAATGGAATTACCATACAACAAGAGTACAAAAGTATGTCAGAATCAAGTATAGATACATTACCGCCACATCTGCTAGCTTGGCATTCGCATACACAGAAGTACCATATGGCAGCACCCTCTTGTGCATTTTATCGAAAACATCTTTCGAGGTCACAATACGCTGTGGATTTTCTTTCAGCTGTCATACATTTCAATAAATTTCACAAGTCAGATGTGCTTGTAGACCAATTAATTGAATCATCAATTTCTGTGTCACATACCAATTCAAATGATTAAGAAGTACAAGTGTAGAGAAGTTAAACTAACCAATTGTTGCTCTACTTGGTGTTTGCTACGAGTTCCTGCCACATGGTGGGCTACACCACCGTCTAGAGCTTTGTTCGCACTATTAGTTTTGCTTAGGCCCTTCCATCCCTCCTTCTGATATAGTTCGCAAAGACCTTGCCACACCCCAACCTTCTTCATACACCACTGCGGAGGATGAGCTTTCGACAATGATGGGTCTGCACCAAATTTCTTACCATATTGCCTCTGCAACCGAACAAGCGCCTCCTTGTAAACGTCCGCAGCAACATTCTCATAAACATCTATGCATCGGTGGCGCCACTGATCAGATTCCCAACTATATACTTTCAAGAATTTTTTCAACACCTTTAACCTGACCTCAGATGGGAAAATGTTATAGGTGCGGGCTGGGAATGGCATGTGCTCAAATAACAGATTTCTTAGTGTAGTATGAATTTTGGTACATGGGGGGGTGGCTTCAAACTCTCCATCGCCAACCACCTTAAGCCTCGGTCGGTGCTCACGATGTGCAGAAGCCCTCGGCTTGCTCGGACCTCGACTTTTATTCCCCTTTTTCCCCTTCACATCAGCAGCAACCTCCCTCTTTCTTTTTCTAACCCTCAATAACTGGTCGATAAGTATTTCATCCTCCTCATCGTCATCGCTACATTCTTGTAGACCCTCAACCTCATCCTCAGCTTCATCATCCTCCTCATCCTCCTCGTCCTCCCTTACTTTGTCATTTGGGTACCTCATGCTGAGTTTGTGCGTAAGCCGCACCCTCTTCTGTCCATTATTCCATTCAAGAATTGCTTTACATATCTCATCTTCCTCTCCAATTGGATTCCCTGTTGGGTCTGCCTCTTCATTGTCGGGCTCAGATTCATGGTTATGGGCTGGCTGTTCTTCACTATGAGTCTCCGTCGCCTCTACCTCATCTGGCCTTGGCTTATCTCCAGTTGGATTCCTTGCCTTATCTCCAATTGGATTCCCTATTGGGTCTGCCTCTCTATTGTCGGGCTCGGATTCATGGTTAGGGGCTGGCTGTTCTACAGATTGAGTCTCTGTCGCCTCTACCTCATCTGGCCTTGGCATATCTCCTGTGCCGGTCTCGGGTGGCTGATTTGGAACAGCCTTCTTCATGGGTGAAGGAGTGGCTATCACCTCTGTCTCGCTGTTTGGGTTCCCAGAATCGTCTCCTGTGCCGGTCTCGGGTGGCTGATTTGGAACAACCTTCTTCATCGGTGAAGGAGTGGCTATCACCTCTGTCTTGCTGTTTGGGTTCCCAGAATCGTCTCCTGTGCCGGTCTCTGGTGGCTGATTTGGAACAGCCTTCTTCATCGGTGGCACTGCCTTGGGTGGCTGCTTTCGAACAGCCTGATTCATCGGTGGCACTGCCTCTTCCTTCTTTGTCATGGAACGAGTGTGCACCCTTCTGTCAGATGATGTAACACTCGGTTTCGTCCTCCTATTACTATTTGTGCGTGCATAGAAAGTCAGATCATTTACCTTCTTCATTGCTTGTTCTTTTAGCCTGGGCATTTTATCTGTCATATGTTGAAAAAGATAAACAATGAAAAAATATTGTCATTATCTCAGAACAAGTATGCTACCCAGGAGAAATCTAACCCATTGGGCCTGAATCTGGTATTGTATAAACCCAAAACAAGCCATTCAATAGGGCCAGTAGTTCTGCACTATTTTAAATCTGATGACTTATGTACATATTTATTTAGGTTTTATAAGGAATAAGTACCAATATAAGAAAAAATCAAGCACCATTTGTCTGGCTCATTCAAAAACATATAACTTTGTCCTTTTTTATATGGACATGCCAGTGGGAATCCAGTCATAGTTAGGGTTTTTACAGATTATACACATTTGGAGGACAGTGGTTAATGGTACATTGGTACTATTTACAAGGAAGCGACATACCATTATTTTGCAAACTATGTACAGAATTTCTATTGATTTATACAGTTCAGAAAGGCATTTCTAACCAAGGAGTAAAAGAATTTTTATTTCCTAACCAAGGAGTAACAGAATTTCTATTGATTTATACAGTTCAGAAAGGCAGTTCTAACATCGATCTGAAGCTAGGGTTCGGTAAAAAGAGAATGATTTGGTACCTGTGTCTGAAGCTAGGGTTTGTCGCCTTGGTAATGTCGCTTGGTACCTGTGTCTAGAGCTAGGGTTTGTCGCCTCCCAGAGTTAAATCGCTTGGTAATGTCTGGAGCTAGGGTTTGTCGCTTCTGAGGAGAGAGAGGGAGAGATATGATTTCGAACAGACTAAGTAGCGATATAGTGTATTTCCATAAACTTAAAACTATGATATATTGATATAACGATGAGAGAGAGGTGTTCTAATCCCTGTCCGGTATTGAACGGAGCGTTAGTCCCACAATAGATAAACAATTTTATATAGCGACTATATAATCAGTTCCGTCTACGAAATTGGTAAGAAAGTAAAGGAAAGAGGAGAAGAGTACAGACATAATTTGAGAGAGTTTGGATTTGGATTTCGCCAAAAAAATATCACTGATATATAGAGGTCCCACCTTTCAGGGTTGGACTTTTTTTACAAATTTAAAATCAGAATGTATTGTATAATTTAAGAACATAATAAAAGATATTATATATTTTTATATAATTTAGTAAAATTTTTTATAATCATTTAGTAACATTTTTATGAAGTCTAACTAGATTTATTTATTCTTAAAAATTAAAAGTCAAAACTTACATTTGTCAATTGTATTTTGCTATTTCACTTGAATTTAGAAAATTCTCTTTTCAAATGTGATATGCTCTTTATATTATCCAATGAGAGTTCATATGCTCTTGATTATTCTCACCATATGTGGTTCGTTAAAGAGTAGATTAATTTGTTATATGGCGAACATATATATATATATAATTCTACTTATATATTATATATAATATTATTTTGTCACATGGCGTTGCACTTTTCATGGTGAACATATCCAATTATTGTTTTTTTCAAATTTAACTCTAACTAGATTTATTTATTCTTAAAAATTAAAAGTCAAAACTTACATTTGTCAATTGTATTTTGCTATTTCACTTGAATTTAGAAAATTCTCTTTTCAAATGTGATATGCTCTTTATATTATCCAATGAGAGTTCATATGCTCTTGATTATTCTCACCATATGTGGTTCGTTAAAGAGTAGATTAATTTGTTATATGGCGAACATATATATATATATATATATAATTCTACTTATATATTATATATAATATTATTTTGTCACATGGCGTTGCACTTTTCATGGTGAACATATCCAATTATTGTTTTTTTCAAATTTAACTCTAACTAGATTTATTTATTCTTAAAAATTAAAAGTCAAAACTTACATTTGTCAATTGTATTTTGCTATTTCACTTGAATTTAGAAAATTCTCTTTTCAAATGTGATATGCTCTTTATATTATCCAATGAGAGTTCATATGCTCTTGATTATTCTCACCATATGTGGTTCGTTAAAGAGTAGATTAATTTGTTATATGGCGAACATATATATATATATAATTCTACTTATATATTATATATAATATTATTTTGTCACATGGCGTTGCACTTTTCATGGTGAACATATCCAATTATTGTTTTTTTCAAATTTAACTCTAACTAGATTTATTTATTCTTAAAAATTAAAAGTCAAAACTTACATTTGTCAATTGTATTTTGCTATTTCACTTGAATTTAGAAAATTCTCTTTTCAAATGTGATATGCTCTTTATATTATCCAATGAGAGTTCATATGCTCTTGATTATTCTCACCATATGTGGTTCGTTAGAAAATTTTATATTTATTTCTATATGTATGTAATGTAAAATTTGGTCTCAATGATAATTTTTATAATAATATAAAATTAAAGTTAATATGAGAATAATAACTACATATGATAATATAACAAAATAAAACAAAATAAAATAAAATAAGTTCAGAATATCATAAGAGATCAATTTCTCATTTGGCCCTCCATTTAAATGTTACATCATGGAACAGTTCAGAATGAATGACCTTCTATTCAATGTGCTAGCGATAAAATGGACAGCAACAAACTTGTTAAAATGGAGAACACGAAGGAAAAACAAATGAATCCGAAATTAAACAAATCGAATCCGAGATTAAATGAGCTGTCGCTGGCGAAATTAAATGAGTTGTCACTGGCGAAATGGAGTCCACGGATCGATGACATGTCATTGATCTAAACCGTCAAATCTATTGTCCACGGATGGATGGTACGATATTGTATCGCAAGCTCATGTGCTGTCTCCCTCCCCAAAATATCGGCAAAAATTGGAATGATTTAGGCGCTAATGTTTCATTTTCCAGAAGTTAGATCTCCTCCAAAATTATTTTTCAGAAGTTAGATCTCCTCCAAAATTATTTTTCAGAAGTTAGATCTCCTCCAAAATCATTTTTCCACATCTTTCCATCCACACGTTTCATTTAGGCGCTAATATTTCCCCCCTAAAATTTCATTTAGCCGCTCAAATGTTCTCGGAAATTTACATTAGCGATTCTATATATAATCGATGCAAAATTCCTACTGCTTTCTTCTCAAGTCAACAAAAAAAAATTCAGGTATATTCCTCTCCTCTATTTTCAGTATTTTTCTCCTGTTTGGTTTTATTTCTAACTTTTTCTTTAAACCTTTATTTTCAGTATTTATCTTCTCCTCCAAATCGCTGGCTTTTATTAGAGGTACGATTTTGTCTTCATATTTTATATTGCATCTCAATCGTTGTATATGTACAGATGGAATCTGTGTAAGGATTTTATGTTAGACAATTTGTGTAAAGATGGATTTTGGATATTAGTGAATTTAATTTCTGAGTGGTATTGTGCAATTGAACTTTTAGAGTTATTGTGTATATGTATAAATATTGGATATGGTTATTATCATATACTTTCTGAGAGGTTCAACATCACTGTTCTGGTCTGGTTTCTTATACTAAAAGTTATTGTGTATATGTATAAATATTGGAGAAATTCAGGCATGACACCAGATACTAAAAGTTTCTCAATACTCTCACTAAATGGACAAAGGCATGACACCAAATTGTTCTTATTTATATGCAAGTTATTGTGTAACGGTGTATTGATTTAATTCTTATTTATATGCAACTGTAGCACTACGTCCTAGTTTACATATGCTATTCCCTGTAAACAAAAAAGGACTGAAATAAATCTGCATATCCAACTAATTAAATACGTTTAGTACGAAAATAATGCGATTGGTTGTTAATTTCAGTTACTAACTATATTTCCTTTTCATGTTACAGCCTTTCATTTTGAAGAAACTGAGGTTAGTCATCGTAACTATATTTTCTAGTTTAAACCTAAAAGTTTCGTAACTATATTTTCTTGATGAATGACTTTGAATACTGGAGATCCAGATAGCAATTAAGATGGTTATAGGGGACTTCTATGTAAAAATCTGGTATATGACTTGAACAAATATTCTTGTTTCTGTTGATATGATAACCATGTATAAAAGGACCCTCTTTACTTGACCTTGTAATTAAGTAATTGTACTTAGTAAATGTGCATGTTTGTAGTAATATGATTAATGTCTGAGGTAGATTTTGGATCACTTGAAAATTGTCTCAATTGCATATGCTGCATTAGCTGTTCATAAGGAGGTACAAATCATTTAAGCATTTTTCTTACGACTTAGTAGTTGTGCATACTGATACTCTTATCCTAAAAGATAACAATAGAGAAGATGCATGAGTTATCATCTGGTGTGCAATGTATATAGGTGATATCATAGTTTAATATGGCCAATTGAACTATATGAAACATGAAACCTGGACCACACTTCAAAAAAGTGTCCAGTAACAACACACATCGATCATAGCAATCTTTATTAATTGTGATATAAACTATCATGCAATCTTTACAAATTGAAATGATGTTTCTTATGCCAGATCCAGCCATCATGGTGACCAAAACAAGAATGAAGAGGAATCAGCCCGCAAACTATGCATCCCAAAATTATCAACTACAAATTGAGGGGGGCACAGTAAGGAAAGGTTCCAATCTTGCAACCAAAAAAAAAAGGGAGAGGAAGCAACGCTAGGCGAGAGCCTACTAGTGTTGTTACTGCACGACCTATGATCTGGCCTGTCGGTACTCATGAGTTTGACTCCGATCCATATTGCAGCCAACTTCCAACCACAATATGCAAGATTGCATTGGAAAGTTTTGATGGACCTTGGAATAGCTTCCACGAATTCAGTCCAGCGGCTAAAACTTCGTTTCTGGAAGAGTTTTTGGTAACATCATGAATCATTTCCTCTTTATAAAAAATGCATTATTGGATTTTATTTACTTGTATTACCAATTAGCAAAAATAAGGTACCATCTTCAATACTGTTTTAACCTTTCTTGTGCAGACTTGCTATAGATGGAGGTGTCTTAATGACGAAGAAAGTCCTGAAAAGTGCCGAGAGGTACTTGAAAGGATTGCTGCAAAAAGGTTCAAAGATGTGCTCCATCGATGTCGAGATGATTGCAAGGAAACATTTGGTTGGGACATTGAGGAATGGAAGAAGCGGGTTCCTGTGTGGTGCAGAGACGCTGAGCACTGGGAGAAATTGTGTGACCTTTGGGGTACGGAGGAATGGCGGAAGCTTTCAAGCAAGGCAACATATAACCGGTGCAACTCTGGGCAAGTGGCAAAACATTCTGCAGGAAGTAAGAGTGCTTTTAAACATAGGAGAGATTGGGTGAAACAATATGTAAGCCTCTTAAATTTAAAACAATTTCATTGTCCAAATGTACATACTGAAGATATGATTTGACAACATCTAACATAAATTTAATTTTTATGTAGAAAATAGATAATAACACAGAAGAGGAACCAGAAGATGATTCAGACTTTTTTATTCTCCTCCATACAAAGAAGAAAAGAAATTGTGGTGGTGACGATGCTTCCCAACAGACAACTCAGATGGAAGGGGTGGAAGATACGAATCAATTCGACAGCTTGGAGTTATATGATGATACACAACGAGAAGTACTTGTAAGTTAATATTTTCATGATTAAAAATCTGATTTGGGTATTTTTACAATTTTAATTGTTACATTTGTTGTATTTAATATTTTGATAATTAACAATCTGATTAAAATTGTTGTATTTCTGTTATTTGTCTATCTGTTCAGAAACTCGTGAATGTGTAAAGTAATGCATGAAGATCATATATTCATATATGTAAATTGATGGTAGTTTCTAGCCTGAATGTAGTTTCTAATGTGGTTAACTGATCCTTACTAAGTCTAAACTTTTTTCTAACAGGCTAGTAAGGTTCAGTTAAAAATCTGATTTGGGTATTTTTGCAATTTTAATTGTTACATTTGTTGTATTTAATATTTTGATAATTAACAATCTGATTAAAATTGTTGTATTTCTGTTATTGCCTGCATCAGTTAAAGGTTTGTTCTTTTTTATATAGGATCGATTTAAGGAGTTGCAAAATGATCCAGAAAACAAAGACAAACCTCAGGGTATGCTTTGGAGGATTGCATTTCGTGAAGCTAATCGTGGCAGAGGTTATGGGTTAGGAAGTTTCTTCAACAAAATTAACATGCCAACAACAAATACGCGAGTCAGACCCTCCACCTATTCATCCCTGGGGGCAGCCTCTAACTCGACAGTGTACACTAAGGAAGAGGTAGAGAGATTGCTCGAGGAGCGCGAGCAAAAATATGCTCAAGAGCGTGCTCAAGAGCGTGCTGACCAAGAGAGAAGAGATGCGGAACGTGATGCAACCATTCAATTTATGTTCACTCAAGTGTATGCAAAACTGAGCCAAACACCCAGCATGCCACCCCTACAAATGCCGACCCTACAAATGCCAACCCTACAAATGCCAACAAATATTATGGTAAGTACAACTAACTGTACTATAATTTGAGGAATTATCTGATCTACATGATTGTGTGCTAGGCATTGTTTCCTTCTTTTGGAAACATTGGTACTGCCAAATTACTTTTGCTCACAGAAATTAGTACCTAGTTGACTTGCTTTTTCTATACATTGTATGTTTTAGCTAGTGGAATGTTAATTATCAAATTGGTACTGCCAAATTAAATTTTCTCACAGAAATTGGTACCTAGTTGACTTGCTTTAGCTGTACATGCTTGTATGTTTCGCCTAGTGGAATGTTAATGTACATCTTTAAGCCTTGCTATGAACAAATAGGTTCCCCCAGTAGTGATTGCTAACTCATTCTCAATCTTCATATTTCAGCAACATAGGAATTTTGCACCTCCACTTGTCTGCAGCACCACTTCAAAAGAGCCCATAAATGGAGAGTACCTAAGTGTACCATCGGCAAACACTTCTAGTGCTATGGGAGGATTCACTGCCTTACTTGGATCGCAGGAGCAAGGCGACCATGGATATGTCAATGGTTATGAAAACTTTAGCTAACCATGGATATGTCATGTGTTTGTAGGTTCAGTTTTTTGTTTAGACAGCTTTACAAAACATATGCTATTTTTACTTTGAATTTTTTCTTAAATGTCATTTTAATTTGAATTCTAGTAAGAATGTTATTTAATGAGTTCATTGAAATTTACAATTTGTGTGTCATGTTTGTTTTGAATTAGTGAATGCCATTTTACTTTCTGTGAATGCCAATTTACTTTCTGGTTCTAGTTTTGGTAAAGTACTGGGCTACTATAGAATGCAATAGTGGTGGTACCAAATTGGTACCGGGCAGAGATGAATGGCCGTTCAATATTGGTGGTACCAAATTGGTACCGGGCATAAAATGAATGGCCGTATAAATGTATTTGAAATGGATATAAACAAATGCGTCGCTATACCGACTTCAAACCTGAAAGCGGGCCCGACTAAAAGCTCGAAAGGCCCTACCCAAATAAATCGGAATACCGATACATTTGTTCTGACAAGGTTGGACCACTACGTCTTGACAACGTGGGTCCCGTTTTCTGACAATGTGGGTCCCGACACGTTCTGACAACGTGGCGCCCGAATTCTGACACCGTGGGTCCCGCCACGTCCTGACAACGTGGGTCCCGCCATGTCCTGACAATGTGGGTCCCGCCACGTTCTGACAACGTGGGCCCCGCCCCGTTCTGAAACCTGGGTCCCGTATTCTGACACGTGGATCCCATCCCGTTCTGACAACGTGGGTCCCTTATTCTGACAACGTGGTCCCGTATTTTCTCACATTCTTTTATTTGGGTCGCTAAGGGAAGGCGTCGCTGTGTCGACAGAGTAGTTTCCAAATAGGGACGCAGTAAGAATCGAATGAGCTGTCGGACGAGGGTATCGGGGTCCATTTGGTTGACGCAGCACAGATCATAATTAAGGACGCAGTAAACTAATTCGCGTCCATGCGACCCAGATGTTGAGTATTTGCGGCTAGGGTATCGGGGTCCCTATGGTTGCGTCGCTAAGTGGACGCGAAGGACTTGTCGTGTCGGAATAGAGACGCGAATTTGGGTAGCAGATAAGTCCGATTCTAGTAGTGTATAGAGGCTCACTGCAGACTGCAGTCTGCAGTACGTATTGGTGCATCCATCCATTTACTCAGAAAGTAGACAGAGTTGCTCGATTGCTTTATTTTCACTAAGGCCGCCATGACCAAAACTAAAAGGAACTCCTTATTGCAAGGTTTCCATGCCGCACACACTGTGGTGGCACTATCCCACCTTCTTGTTCTTCTTCTACTACAGCTCAGCACAAAATTAGCAGCCGCATCTACAAACATAGCTCTAGCCGGATGCCAAGACACATGCGGCGATGTTACCATTCCTTACCCTTTTGGTATTGGCCTGAATTGCTTCTATTCTAAAGCCTTCGAGCTCCAGTGCAATGAAACAATTAATGGCACATTTGCTCCATACCGAGGTGCTTACAAGTATCTGAATATAAGCCTCTCCTTGGGCCAGGCACGTGTTAACATGCCGATATCTTCCCAGTGCTACAACAGCACGACACAGCTCGTCAATTACACCGATTGGTCAGCGAACCTCCAGTATTTCAGGTTTAACCATGAGAAAAATAAGTTCGTAGTCATTGGTTGCGATACAATTGGCTATGTCAATTTTTCCAATCATTATAATTCCTACTTGGGTGGCTGCATTTCTGGGTGTTATAGCCTAGATAGCTTGATTAATGGGACCTGCTCTGGAATTGGCTGTTGCGAGATATCTATTCCCAAAGGAACAAACCACATCGAAGTTATGTTTTCTAAGAATTACAACAATTCCAGGGTGTATAACTTTAGTCGTTGCGGCTATGCCATGCTAACTGAAGAAGATGGGTTCATGTTCAACACTGGTTACATCACCACTGAGAAGCTGTTGCACCAAAACACGACAGCCGTGATTGATTGGGCCATAGGAAACACAACGTGCGAAGTTGCATATGCTAACAGATCCTCCTACGCATGCAAAAGCGATTATAGTATTTGTTTGAACTCCAGCAGTGGTCCAGGTTATTTCTGTAACTGCTCCTATGGTTATCAAGGCAACCCTTACCTTGATGAAGGCTGCCAAGGTATCTCTCTCACATACACTGATACAAGCAGATTTTCTCTGTTGGTGTAAATATTTGACATTTTCATACTAATTATCTGCTATGATTTTATAGATATTAACGAATGCGACCACAATCCATGCTCTAAGCCAGGAAAGTGTCACAATACCCAAGGAGGATATAATTGCTCTTGTCCTCTTGGCTGGAAGAGAAAATCTACCAATATGTGCGAACTCAACTTGGCAGTAATTTTAGGTATGCTACCTTTTTTTTTCAGATAAATTGAAGATTCTAATTAATGCTGTTAAATAGGCCATATATAATTGGAAAGGTAGAATTATATTAGCAAAAATTATAATTATGGAAATAAAGAGTTAGAATTGCTTTTAGATTATAATAAAGTTGGGACAGAGAAGGAATAATTGCATCAGACTGAATTGGATGCTGTTTTGGTCCTTTAGAATTATGACAATAGAAGGAATTCAAATTCCGTATTCTTGTGCTGTTTTGGTAAATCTAATTCGTTAAAATTCAACTGTAAAGGCTTTAAAATTTCTTGAGGGAGGCTAAACATTTTATATTTTAATTAAAATAAAGCAAAACTTATTTCAAATATAACTTTTAAGTTTTAATAGTTAGCACTATGTCTAAAGAAATTTAATTAGATTTACCAAAAAAAAAAAAGTCGAATTCAGCCAACAACTGCTTTTTTTATTTTTATTTTTGAGTCGATTAAACACCCAAAGTTCGATCAACGGAACTCTATTAACCTTTAACTTGAAGCCTACAACTATATACAAGACATCTTTTCTAAAAAAAAAAAAATAAAGTATATACGAGACAGAAAATCTGCTTTGAGCTAAGCAGACTAGGCAACTCGCGACTATTTTATTAGATCTGAGATGAGATAAGTATTTGTGCTGGCACTTCTACCCACATTCTATAAAAATTAGGAGCATAAATAATTGTCCAATTTATCTGAAAATCAATCAAAATTAAACATATATGAAAATTCATATGACAAATATTGGTACTTCTCCCTAGCTAAATGAGATATGAGACATAATATAATCATAGATAATACTAAAACCAATGTTTGCAACTTCTCCTCTAAATAATTAAAGCATGTTTCCTGTAGGAATTTCTGCTGGTATTGTCGCCCTATCATTTATAGGATTCGCTGTATATGTGGTCATAGAAAGAATAAAACTTTCTAAAGTAATGAAGAAGTACTTTGATCAATACGGAGGATGGATTTTGTTGGAGAAGATTAAATCAAATCAGGGATTTGGTTTTACAATCTTCACGAAGCAACAAGTAGAACAAGCAACAAACAACTTTGACAGTGCAAATATTATTGGCCATGGAGGTCAGGGCACTGTTTATAAAGGAACTTTAAGTGGTCAAATTGTTGCCATAAAAAAGTGTAAGATAGTTGATGAGAATAAGAAGAAAGAATTTGGTAAAGAGATGCTTATTCTCTCCCAAATTAATCACAAAAATATTGTAAAATTGTTGGGATGCTGTTTAGAAATCGAAGTTCCTATGCTGGTATATGAGTTCATACCAAATGGTACTTTATTTCACTATATTCATTACAAAAAGCAAGGATCATATTTATCTCTTGAAACTCGTTTACAAATTGCTCAAGAATCAGCAGAAGCACTTGCCTATTTACACTTTTCAGCATCTCCTCCAATTTTTCATGGAGATGTGAAGTCTTTAAATATTCTTTTAGACCAAAATTATACTGCAAAGGTGTCTGATTTTGGAGCATCAGTACTAGCTCCAACAGATGAGGTGCAATTCGTCACACTTGTGCAAGGAACATGTGGGTACCTCGATCCTGAATATATGCAATCATGTCAGCTAACTGACAAAAGTGATGTATACAGTTTTGGTGTTGTTCTTTTAGAGCTTCTGACCAGCAAGCCAGCAATTAATTTTGATGCCGCGGAAGAAGAAAGGAGTCTTTCGTCATGTTTCCTCTCTGCTATGAAAGAAAATAAAATGAAAGAACTATTAGATGATGATATTAAATGTGAAGATTATATAGAAGTGATCATGGAAGTTGCTGAACTTGCTAAGGAATGTCTTCATATGAAGGGAGAAGAGCGACCTACCATGAAAAAAGTCGCTGAAGAACTCGACAGGATTAGGAAACTTAAGCAGCATCCTTGGGGACAAGAGTACCAGCTTGAAGAAACAGAAGTTTTGCTCGGTGCATCCCATGATATAGAGATTGAGCATAGTACTAATCATTTCTCTCTAGAGAAGAAAGTTAAGAAGAACATTGTTGGTCGTTAACATTAATTGCATTGCTTTTATGAACAATATATATCTCCCTATGTTAATGTTGGTTATTTTTAATTACTTTCCTTTTTGAGAATTTTTTCTTTTTTATAGAAAAACAAAGGGTTAAGCGTTTATCTTTATTATTTATTTTTGTGAGAATTTTATATTGCATTATATGTGTTTTGTACTTTTGTTTGTGAAGGAGTTCGATTTTTGCATCTTCTCATTGGCTTATACATGCCATCTTGTTGGATCTAGTAAGAAATATAAAGAAAGAATAAAAACATCATGTTCGCGAACACCTTTTGTTCGCGCGAACCCAATGACCTTCGAACAGCGCAACACACGAACAAACCCACGTATTCGTTATTTCCCGATTTTGGAGAACTTCGCGAACAACGGCGGCGAATTGGGAAAAGGTTTTTTTAATGAATTGGTGTTCGTGAATACTTATTCCATCCCAACTCCCAAACATACTCAAATCTTATTCATATTCTAGATTTTTATTAGAATATGAATAAGTTCATATTTTTTATTCATGTGTTGTTTGATTTCACGCGAATAGACTTATTCAAACACATCCATCAGTTTCCACAATATCACGTTGATGGAGATTGGTACAATGTTTATTCCGAGACGCAAAATAAAATGGGTAACTTTCAATTTATTATTTTTTTTTCTTTCTTTGAGACTAAACGCCAATAGGAAATTCATATTAAATCCTAAAAACGCCATACTGGCAAAGTTAATACAATTGCATAAAAATAACCAAATTCCCCAATAACAGGTGTCACATTTAGTACAGAATTGAAAAACAAAGATAAACATACCCAATTAAAACTATCAATTTGAAAAAAAAAAAATACTGAATTATGGTGTGGCCTACTGTATAAAGGGGTCATTTCAATAAGCACAATCAATTAAGGTGTCCAAACTTACACAATTTCGTAAAGTTACAGAAGACAACAATCAAGAGAGTAATTTTAAATAACTCTGCATTAACATTAAGTTTTCAAAGAAAAAGAAATACCAAAATTATCAAATATTCCTCTTAAAAGTTCAGATATCGTAAATAATATATATAATTATGTTGAAGTATTCAAGTAAGAAGTGCTAGCCTGCTGGCCAGATGGCTATTAATAAAAAGTAATCAGTATTCAGTATTATTATAAATAAAAAGTGGTGGGAGTCTGTTTATTTTTTTCTTTATTTCTGCGCGACACGACAATTATACCGGCATCTGTAATCTCTGTGTATGTAATATTTTGTACTGTTCCTAACAAAAATTTTGTGATGTACTGTCTGTGTTGCTTTGAGTTGCGATTCATTTATTCTGTACGCATGAGACCCGTTTCACTGTTGTCTCAGTAATTTCTGCTACACATAATTTTTTGGGTTTCACTCTTTTACTGATCTTCTCTATGCGGATTGATTTTTGTCCTCTTCAAATGATTTTCTTCTTCTTCCATCTCTCCACCTCTCTCTCGCACTCGAACCCTCACAAATTCCCTCCTTTCTCGACACATCATATATCTCTTCCCCTCTGCTTCCCGCTGTCTCGCGGGACATCACAAACCCACTTCCTTTCTCTTGACCCGTTCCCACTAGACACATCGCATATATTAATCATTTTCGTTAATTGGCTATCGTCTACATACTCTTTAATCTCACTGTACCCTAAAGAAAACGAAACCCGAAATACATACAAAAATGGAGAGCTCCTAAGACGGATGGACGAGATGAAGAAACACTTTGAAACCAAAGATGGGAAGGAATTGAATGAGAATTTTAAAATTATTTTATTTTCTTCTCCAGATTTGCGTTTAATGAGATCAGATGTTTTAATCCTGATAGTAATTTTACAATTTTGATTAGGGTTTGGTAGTTCCTTGGGTTTTTCTATGGTTTCTACTTTCTAGGTTATATATAGTAATTTTAATTGTTGTCACATTCTCAACTAATTTGAGATCATAAACCTCTAATTTAAAATTTCAAGTGAAATTTCACAATCAGATGGTTGATTTGATGACTTAAATCTTTATATTTTTTATAACGCATCTAGATTGAGCTCTTCGCATCTAGAAAGTAAGGAGTAATAATAGAAAATTTTGCGAAATTTTTGTTGTTTTAATGGCTAATCTGAATCGTTCAATGTATTCTCCAAATTAAAATCTCATTGGAGACCAAATTTTATAATTTTATGATGTTATTTACTATTTTTTTGAGAATTTAAAATCATAGTTATTGAAGGGTCTAGAATTGTTTAGATTAAGAATTTTGTAAAATACCAAATAAATACTAAAAAATTTTAGAAAAAATATAAAATTTTGTCTCCAACGAGATTTCAGTGTGGAGAACACATTGAACGGTTCAGATCGACTGTTAGAATCTTAAAAATTAAGATTTGATCGTAGCTGACGGTCTCATCCGTCAGTCGCGACTTATTTTAATTAGTCTACCTCAATTATTTATGGTGAAAGTTTTTTAAAATATTGCTTTGAATTGACAATACATGTACTTTGAAGTTGACTACAACGAAATTACTTTTATTAAAAATAACTATTTGTGATTCCACTATTTTTTTTTTAATTATCCAGATTTCATATACTCATTAATAGTATATACATCATACATTGAATCGAGTCTAATTAAGTATAATCTATAGAGAAGGCAGACTAAACCTGAAAATAGCAATTAGAGTAGCATCCAGATAATCACAATTAGTCTTATAAATATGTATACAACATATATACGACATACTGTCTCCCTTGAACATGCATATCATTGGCACTACCAAAATACTCGGAGAAACATCTAGCATCCAAGCTGACTGACGTAATTATTAACTTAAGAAGGGCTAATTTGGAAGTCTGACATTATTATATTAATATTATTTTGATACTAAATCTATTCTAATACATTTGTTACATGGCAATATGATTGGTCAATTGTTTACTATTAATAAATGAATTTTTCAATACAGGTGTTGAACAATAACATTGTACCTGTAGTAGATAAATCTTAGGTGTGTTTGGTTGGAGTGGGAATAAGGAATAAGCTCCTTATTCCTTATTTCGGTAAAAACCAAACAACTAAGGAATAGAAAATTTAGACTTATTTCGGCTCTTATTCATATTCTAACAAAATCAAAGAATTTGGATAAGGAATAAGGAATAAACTTTTCTCTATTCCTATTCCCTATTCCCACTCCAACCAAACACACTAAGCGATCAGCTGGTATTAAACTGGATCTTTGGTTCATATCTAATTAAAATTGAGTCAGAAAATTTAATTCTGCCAGAGAGGGTATTTTTTAACTGGAGATGTTGTTATCGCTTAACATGAAGTCTTTAGAGGTTTGCTATGATAGAAATGTTTGTTGATTGAAATGAAATTAGTTCACTTAATGAATCAAGTATCAGCTCGGTAAATGAGTTTTGCCATATCAACTATTTTATAAGTTTTGTAAGCCTGACCGAGAGAATGGGGCAGTGGGCTAGAGAGTCCTTTTACATTGTGACGTGTATCATCTCTATTAATGCAATTATTTCTTTTTTTTTCATCTTTCTATTCCTTTATCTAATAATTTTGGGAGAAATTACAAACATCTTTAACTAATTTGTATACACATTTGTGCATCAAGATTATTCGTGCTCATTTATAATACTCTACTTATTCATCTTTACCATCAATATATGATATAATCTTCATCTTCATTGACAATTATTGATCTCACCTTTTTCCTCTTTTTTTGTCCTTTTATTTTGAATTCATAATAATAGATAGTCTGGATCGAGCGACCTCTGGTAAGTAAACAAAAGTCGTACGATAGTGACACAAATTACTCACAAACGATAATTTTTTGAAGCATGTTACTTGGTAGATTTAATAATATTCTTCATTAGTTCATCGACCATAAATCAAGTAATTATGGTGTGATAAAATTAGTCAATTTATAAATACTATAGAAACCTCTTCGGCACTTCATTAGGGGTGCGTTTGGATCGTTGGAAGAAAGAAGAAGAAGAAGGAAGAAGAAGAAGGAAGAAGAAGAAAAAAAATTATAAACAATCCAAACTCTTCACAAAGTTACACACTTCCCAATACTTCTTCCCACTTCTTCCCTTCTTCCCACACCTATCCAAACGCATCCTAGGAAAAAAAAAATTTACATGAGAAATTTTCTTGTAAGTTTAGCTTTATCAGAGTAAGATTATTAAATCGAAATCCAGATGTTAAAATTATGATATGAACAAGAGAAATGCTAGAGTCCAATACGATCGTTCTCATATTTTAAATTTCAAATGATCGATCCAAACTGTTCAATATGTTCTCCATATTTAAAACTTATAAGAAACCAAGTTTTATATATTTTTTAATTCTTTTTTACTTTTTTTTTTGGTATTTTAGAAAATCGTTATTATTGGACGATCCAGAACTTTTATATCATGAATTTTCTAAAATACCAAAAAATAAGTAAAAAAATTAAAAAAAATGTAAAAATTGATTTCTAAGGCTCCGTTTGGATATGTTGAGAATAAGGTAGGAAGAAGGAATAAGGGAAGAAATTTATTGGGAATTGTGTAACTTTTGTGAAAAGTTTGGATGGTTAAGAATAAATTTATTGAAAAAAATTCCTTATTCCTTATTCCTTCTTCCCACTTCCCACCATCCAAACACAGCCTAAGTTTTCAATATGAATAACATATTGCACAGTTCAGATCAGTCGTTCGCAATTTAAAAATACAGTCCATTAAAACATTTTAAAAATTTAGAACGGTAATATCCTTTTTATTTAATAACTGGCCTCTATATATATATATATATATATATATATATATAGAGAGAGAGAGAGAGAATGGCTATAGTACTATTCATATGTAAAATGATTTTGTAGGCTAGTTTTTTAGACTGTCCGATTTCTTCAGAATTCGTGCGAAGATCTGAAACAACGGTTGAGATACAGGCGCTGATCTCTCCTTTACTTTTAATTTTTTCCGTCTTCTCTCTGTTAATGTCTGTCTCTCTTCTTCGCAAAACCCACAAAAGGCACGGACGCACGGTCCTTTACACAAGTGGCGACTCTTGATCCTAGAAAACCAAAAAAAAAAGTCGATCTCCGCGCTGGTCCTGATCGGAGGTCTGCTTGGTCGAGTCTCCTCGGCTCCCCCCTCCCCTCTCTCTCTCTCTCTACTGGATACCCTCTATCTCTACTAGGCACGGTAACTTTTCCCTCTGTCATTTAATGAAAACCCTAGATTCTTGCGAGTACGCACCTTTTTGTCCAATTATGTATTCTTCTATCTAAAATTCATATTCTGGTCACGGAAACTCGTATTGTGTGTAAAATTCTCTACTGGATACCCATTTACATTAGTTCCAGTTTGCTAAATTTTGCATAAAAAAAGAATTTGCATTAAAGGCCCATTACAATGTCCATTAAAAAAAGAATTTTTTTAAATTCAGGTCCATTACAAGGTCAAATTTTACATTGGTTAACGAATGTAAAATAATGATTGAAAATAATGTATTAATGGACATTGAAAATAATGTATTATAGTATGTGTTTTTTTTTGTACAGAGGCAGTACATGATGGCTAACGAAGATGAGAACAACATTGACCCTCATGAACATTTAGAGTGTGCACCTTTTGTTGGAAAAGAATTTATGACAGAAGATGATGCAAAGAGATTCTACAATATTTTTGCTTATCAAAGGGGGTTTAGCATTCGCAAAGGAGGTCATTACATATCTTCTAAGAAAGAAAAGGCGACAATGGTGAGGTTTGTTTGCTCCAATGAAGGGTTTGCACCAAAATCTAACAACCAAAGAACTCCCCAAAAGGACAAACCACACACTCGAACCGGTTGCAAGGCTCGTCTTAAAATCAGATTGCAAGATGGGATTTGGAAAGTAAGTGTTTTTGAAGATGTCCATAACCATCCCTTGATCACTTCTCCAGCTAAAAAACGGGGCCTACGCTCCCATAGGGAAATGAGTCCCGAAGATAGACAATATATAAAAGACATGCATGCTCAAAATATTGAGCCTACAAAAATACATCAGTTCTTGGGGGCTAGACATGGGGGTACAAAGAATCTGAAGTTTAAAAAAAAAGACGTGAGTAACCAAATAGCAGCCGAAAATAGAAGATTTGTTGGTGTGGATGTGGAGGCTACTTTGGTGTATTTTCAAAAGAAGAAAGAAGAAGACTCGGAATTTTATTATGATGTAGAGGTGGATGAAGATGGGCATTTGAAGAACATATTTTGGGTTGATGGAAGAGCGAGGAGAGCATGTCAAGTATTTGGTGATGTTGTGACGTTTGACACAACCTATCAAACAAATAGGTATTGTTACTTTGTTTAATTAATTGAGTTATTATTAGAAATGAAAAACAGCTCTGTTGCAATGTTGAGTTTAAAAAAATATCTGATTTTTACGGAAAAAAAAATGTCGCCAAAAAACAAAAACATACCTATTGTACTGTTGAGTTTAATAAAATATCTGATTTTTTAAGTAAAAAAAAACAGATCTGTTGCCAATGGAGACTTTGTTTATCTGATTTTTTTTTTCAAAATATTTAGATTTTGCATGCCTCTTGCACCATTCATTGGAGTGAATCATCATCGGCAAAATATTTACTTTGGTGTTGCAATGTTGAGATCGGAGACGAAGGTTAGTTTTGTATGGTTGTTCCAAACTTGGGTGAAAGCCATGTATGGTATGAAACCGAAGACTATTATTACCGACCAATGTCCCTCAATGAGAATTGCTATCAAAGAGGTTTTTCCTAATGCCGTCCACCGGTGTTGTCAATGGCATGTGATGAGAAAGGCAAGTGATCATTTGGGTGCACTTTATAACTTGAAGGAAAAGGAAGGTTTTGAAGATGATTTAAAGTGGGTTATAAATCGGAGTATGACGGTGCCCGAATTTGAGGAGGGTTGGAGAAACATGCTCGTTAAGCATGATTTAAGAAACAACCGACACCTCAAGAATATGTATGAGAGTAGGTCCGAGTGGGTACCGGCTTATTTTAGAGATGTCTTTTGTGCTAATATGTCAACCTCACAAAGAAGTGAAAGTGCTAATGCCTCATTGAAAATATGGACTAACAATCATTCTTCAATGTATAAGCTAGCCTTAAATGTTGAGAAAATTGTGGAGGGTATTTGGGCAAATGAGAGTGATGAGGATATTGCAACCATGAAGAAGGTGCCCAAGTTGTCAACACTCTATCTAATGGAGAAGGATGCTTATCAAGTTTACACAGCCAAAATCATGTCGATTTTTAAGGATAACTTAAGACTATCCCAACTTGGCGAAGTTAATGAATTGGAGAAAGATAACTTGTATGAGGTAACCATTAAAGAACATCCAACTATTGAAAAGTGGATTCCGGTTACCTACACGGTAAAGGTTGACAAATTGGAAGAATTTGTTTCTTGTAGTTGCAAAGGATATGAGTATGATGGTTTGCTTTGTTCACATGCCATAAAGGTTATGCATCATGTAAATTTGTTTCATCTACCTAAACGGTACATAATGAAACGATGGTGCAAGGATGCTAATGCAAGCGTGAAGAGGTCACATGTTGAGAGAAGCATAGAGTTTGGAAGCACTCAAGAGCAAGCGGCAATTAGGGTTGCTACACTCAAGCCCCGATTGAAGAGAATATTGGACATAGCCTCAATTTCGAGTGATGCTTTTATCCAATTCCAAGGACTATTGGATATTGTAGAGCAACAGATGGAACAACACGTTGTGGTGCAATAGATGGAACAACACGTCAGTGAGCAAGAGCCTATAACATGTGAGGATGCTACACCCTCTAACGGTGTATTAGATCCACCAATTTCTCAATGCAAGGGCAAGAGAAAACAACCGCAAAGGCTTAAACCACCATCGGAGGCAAAAAAACCACGAAAATGTGGTATTTGTGGCAGCAAGAAAGGAGGCCATAATGCACGAACTTGCCCGGTACAATTCTACATTTTTTAGGCTATTAATTTCATATTTCTGATTTTTTTTTAAACTATAGGTTCCATTTTACAATTTTTTTTTTCAGCTCAAGAAAAATAAAGAAAAGGATATGGAGGATGATTATGCGAATAGTGGACCAGAAGACGAAGAATATGAAGATTTGTCTTCATGAATATGAAGATTTACCTAATTTCAGTGCTTCTTTTGAAACTCAAAACTTACATGTTAATTTAGTGCTCATTTTGTAAACTGAGCATGCTTTACTAGTTGGTGTTAATTAAGTGCTCATTTTGTAAATTGGAACATGCTTTACTGGAGCTTGAATTTAGTGCTTTTTATAAAGCTTAACTAGTTTATTAGTTTAATTCAGTGGCACATGAATACATTGCCTTTTTTTGCGCAGGTATATGCAAATCCAGCTTATTCAGTATATTGCATTTTTAGATCTCTCTGCCATACATCCGTTGTTTCAGTGTCATTAATTGCTTAATAGTATATTCAGCTTATTCAGTTTATTGCTTAATAGTATGTTCAGTGTCGTTTATTGCTTAATAATATGACAGGTACATGGTACATGATAAATTCTTGTTGTATCAAATGGTACCTGGTACAACATCACATTTTAAACCTAAGGGAATGTACACGCATTATAATAGTTATACTTGTCACAAATGGTACATGGTACATGGTACTAAATTGAACATAAACAGTAGAGAAATTACAAACCCAAGCATAAGAAATACATGACCAAATTACAAACCAGCTACTGACTAGCTACCGACACTACTGTGTATGCACCACATTTCCAGCATGGAGAGTTTCCTCGTTGATTCCAAGAGTTTGGACTGTGAATGCTCATTCTAGTTCCTGGAAAATATAATGTGATTTCATTCAATCAAAGTATACAATTAAGTACAGAATTAAATACACTCAATCAACTTTCAGTTGTTTCAAGAAAATTAACTCCAGGCCATAACTGAAATTAACTCAAATTACTAGAAAAAGGGCCATAACTGAAAAATAACTCAAATTACTAGAAAAAAAAGAGATGACAGAAGGAGAGGCTGATCGACTATGCTGAAAAATAACTCAAATTACCTTCGATTTTGCTCTGAGAGGTGCTGATCGAAGAGGCGTGGGAGATTGATCGAAGGAGAGGCTGATCGATTTTGCTCTGAGAGGTGCAACGAGAGGAGGCGGAGGCGTGTTGCAACGAGAGGAGGCGGAGGCGGGTTGCAACGAGACGAGGCGGAGGCGTGTTGCAACGAGAGGAGGCGGAGGCGTGTTGCAACAAAAGGAGGCCGAGGCGGAGGCAGAGCAACCAGGCTAGGGTTTCTAATTTGAGGCGGAGGCGTGCTGATCGAGAGTCATTCCTTCTTGCGAGAGAGAGAGAGAGAGAGCGATTTAGTTCAAGCAAGAGAGACAGACGGAGCTTAACAGCGATAGAAACGAAAAAATTAAAAGTAAAGGAGAGATCAGCGCCTGTATCTCAACCGTTGTTTCAGATCTTCGCACGAATCCTGAAGAAATCGGACAGTCTAAAAAACTAACCTACAAAACCATTTTACATATGAATAGTACTATAGCCATTCTATATATATATATATATATATATATATATATATATATATATATATATATATATATATATATATATATATATATATAGAAAAAAAAACACACACACACACACCCTTTCCTCAACTTTTAATCTTTGCTACAAACCTCATCACGAGACGAGCATTCTCTTTTCAGAAACGGGCTGTAGACTCGGTGGAGACTCAGAGTCAGGATTCGGCTCCTCTCCAATTCAATGAAATTATTGATGGCTTCCTGCACGTTTTGGATTTTAACACCTGTAAATCATTTTGATCCGACGGTTAATAGTTTAAAAAAAGAGCTTTCGTTCAGACAACTTTTTAAAAGGGCCTTTGCTCCCATTGTAAAAGGGTTTTTTTTTTGTTCAGACAACTTTTTAGGCGTCATTTGTTAAACATTTCTCCTGTATTAATTTCTTTAACACCATTATAGTAGTCATGCAAAAGTAAAATAACAATTGAGCTAAAATAATAATAAAAAGTATGCACAAAAATAAAACATGCATAGTAAATAAATTCCCATCACTTGACTGGAGATATCCATTTGGTAGTCAATAAAATTATATTTAAAAGTTAGGTCAAATTCAAATATTCATGAACTTAACAAGTATTCTTTCTAAACCATAGTCCATAGAAACTTTAGACATTAAACAAAGGAATAAATAAATTTTGAGAATAATTCGTATATAACTCAGTTATTATTCGTAATTCTCCAATATTCGTTTGAATTGTCCATTCGCTTAAAAGTGCTAAATATATTATAATACAATATTATTTACAATTTTTGTTATTTTTTATTAGATTCTTTTAGGCGGAGCCAGTGGGGGTGCAGGTGAGGGCTTTTGCACCCCATGATTTTTGTTGTATTTATTAAGCTAAATTTAGTATAATTATGTATACATATCACAATATGCCCCCCAAATATAATAATTTGCAAATCAGTCCCCCTCAAATTTTATTCCTGGCTCCGCCAAATATTCTTAGAGGATATGATCCCGAAAGGACAACGAATTTAACGGATACCGCCTCATAAGATCCCTTGGTGCTTTAACCTTCCCATTTCGGCCTTTCTGATCTAATCGTTGATTCATTCCCCAATCGCCCGATGAAGTCTTCCCAAATAACGAAAATGTACGAAAATGCAATATTTTCTAACATGGCAAACTTGTTTTAGCTCGTCTCACGAATCACAGAATTAAATTTCAGTCATTGAGCAATCGAAAAAGTATATGAATAGTGTGATTGTCATTCGTATTGGCATTAGCAGTATCACAACGGGACAATGTTTGCATCAAGTAAACTCCCAGTAAAATCATCAAGCAAACTAGTGTGGCAGATGTAACTCAGGTTAGTTTTTTTATCTTCTGAACAATTACATCTGATAGAGGTATAAACTGAAAAAAAATTAAGAAAGTCTTCTATCGAGACTTCTGCAAAATTTTTACCAAACTTCAAATATGATCCACAACTCCAGGCTCCAGCAAACAGTTCCTGAAATGGAACCAAAAAAGCCCACAGTTTTCCAGACATCTAATATGGCCCAAAATTGAACATTGAAAAAAAGGAGAAAAAGGAAAAGGCACCATCTGGAGCGCCCACAGCTGTTGGATTTATGAAGTGAGGTTTTCATGCAAATAGCACGAATCTCAACCCATGATTCCATGAAGGACGCCGATCCCTTCAAAACCTACTGAAAATCTGAAATGTAAAACCCTCACCAGCTAATACCAAAAAAGCGCCTTCTCGTCTAACCGCGCCGAGAAAACTCCGACCACCGACCTCCGCCTCCTTCTCGGCCTCCCCCGCCGCCTCGACGTCGGAGTGAACAAGAATCTCTTACCCGAGGTAATACGTCTTTCTTTCCCCGTATATCTACTTCGATCTAATTCATACATATATGCAATTTTCTACTTCTCTAGCAGTGCATGATTATTGATCGAGTAATCATGCCAAATGGGGGGGGGGGATGTTAAATTACATCCAATTTCTCTTTCGAAGAGATTTGTTATGCTACACTAATATCTGACACTGATCTAGCATACTTGATCTTGTGGTTGTTTACTTTCTTTATTTATGTGATACCAGGCATTACTCAATTGTATCCCTTAATTTAGCTTCCCACAGTTGCATTGCATACGAATTTTGCTGATTTTGTATGAATCCTTTACTTGGTCTGCTAGCATTACTTCTTACCAGTATACAATACTTTTGGGGCTTTATATCAAAGTTAGCTTCACCTAATTCACTGACACAAGAATGTCTTTTTTAAACCTTCTTCTTCTTTTTTTTATTCTTTAGTGTTGTCAACTATAGATAATGCCTCTAGGGTTAATAACAGCAATAGGAAGGGTAATGCGCAGGAAGCGCACGTCATCATTTAATATATTATCTTCAAAAAGAAGTCCCAGAGATTACTACAAGGGCAAGAATTGCAAACCTACTGGCTTTCATACTCGTAAAGGTTTGGTCTCAACCTAATTCCACTTTGTTCTTATTTATGAATTGGAAACCTACTGGCTTTCGTATGCAGAATTTTCTTTTCTTTCCCTTTTTCCCCCTTCTTTACATTCAATTGAGTAACGGTTGATTGGTAACATGGGGTCTTTGACCTAGATAGGTGAGGTGACTTCTTCATTTGGTTTTATTTTTCAGTAACAAGGCAGAGTTAGATCTGAACTGGAAGCATTATCCAAAAAAAAAATAATAATTCATATTCTGTTGAAAGCTTTTGCATCCTTCAATTTCATTTGTGTGATTTACTCCTGATATTTTTTTCATTAACAATAAATGTACAGCCATCATGTATATATATGACTTTTCTTGTGAATTGATGTTATTCTACTTTTCTCTTTGACATCATGAAAAAAAAAGATACACCAAACTTGCGGATACCTAAACTGTCGTACATATAAGCAGGGTTGTTTCTAGTTGGTTCCTGTGTTATTAATCCTAAGTTGATATGGGCCCCAAGTTTTTTATGTCTTACTTAAAGCTCAAGGGGTAATTAGTGAGGTTGGATGTATCTGTGCTGGTCAAGTTGCGACCTTCATAATAACCAGCCCCTGATTGTTCTGGACCTTGGGCTGAGCAGTTTGGGTTTATATAATTCTGTTGTCTTAGGTTGATCTTGGCTTTAGTTGAAATGTATTTGCCATAGAAGTTGAATCGTAAAGTGTATCATGTATCGTAGTATTTAGAATTGTATCGTGTATCGTGTATCGTATCGAATCGTTTAAGATACGCTTTGCTACCCTTAAAATCAAGTAAATTAACTAGTTAGAATATATATTGAAGTATTTTCATTAAAAGAAAATTCTAATATCACATCTGTTATTATAATCATTCAGAAATTTAGACATCTAATGATGTAGTGTGTGATAATTGGCTATTACTTAATATTATAATGTATATTATTGTTTAATATATTTATATATTATTTATAATTAGATCTTATAATATTATACTGCATAATCTGTATAAATTATACTCATTTTAATCATTAAAATATATAATCTATTTAGTTATGGATAAATTATTAATATTAAATTATTAATAATTATAGTTTATAATATATAATATGTATAAATTATCATTGTTGTTGTTATTAATCTATTATAAACTATATGAATTATTATTATTATGTTGTATAATTTAGATATTTTATTATTGAATTTATTATTAATATTATTATTATTAATTAAATAGGTTTTCAAATATTAATTAATTTTTTACTTAATTTTAACAAAAGAGAAGCTGATGTGCACTATAAAAAATTTTAATAGCAAGTAGTATTCCCTACAAATATACTTCAAGTTCAATACTTTGTAGAAAAAAATAAAATATAAAAATTTAATTGGATTTAAAAGACTGACAATTTAACTTTGTCTACTGGGAGCAGTTGTGCCCCCATATAATCTCTCTAATTAATCTTGGGACCCACGTGTCAGTATCATCTTTTCTAAACTTTACTTTTTTACTCGACCTAGTACTACTTTCTCTCTCTCTGACGCACAAACAAAATGGGGCGACGAATATTTTATTAAGGAAATTGAATCGTCGCGTAGGGAATGTCGCTCTGATTGGTTATTAGCGAATCGGAAGAATCGTTACGATTCGACACGATACGCGTATCGTTCGATTGTATTGTTCTGATTCAACCGATACAGTGGAGTTGCGATATATCGGTACGGTTCGCATCGCTGGCCTGATATATCGTAACGAACCGTACGATTCGAATCGTGAATCGTACGATTCCAACTTCTATGGTATTTGCCATTTGGGTAATTTTAGGTGATTATCCAGATTAAACTTATGCAGAGAAATTGAATGATAATTTATATGACATGGGTCTTATGTTGTTCCTGCTGGTTGGGTTGGATTATGTTTCCATTGCTTTCTGGTTTGCCAGGTTTCATAAGGTTTTAGGTCTGATCAGGTTTCGCTTTTAGCAGTATTTTTTTTTTCAGTTTGTTCCTGATCTATCCCATACCACAAAGCATAAATCTTAGAGATTGTATTGCATTAACTTGATCATTGTCTGTTAATGTAACAGGTGGATACGTATTGATGGATGAGAAGTTGCCACGTTATGTTGTTCCCGACTTGACTGATTTCAAGGTATATCTATCCTTGTTACCTTAGAAATCTTGAATTAAAAAAAAAAAAAAGTGGTGACTGATTTGGATTCTTTTGGCATGTTTGTAGTCACACACACACACACACACAAAGCTAGAAGAAATTTCGAATTAAAAGAAAGTGGTAGCATTAGTTCTTTAATCATAAAATCTCATTTATATTGGATTTGTATGCATGTTGTTCATGAGTTGGGATTCATTTGATAGTGGCTTTAACTTGAGAACCTTGACAAGAAATTCTCAAATCAAAATCAAGAAAAATTAAGAAAACCAGAAATGTTAATAAACACTGCTGTAAGTGTAAGGCTTATATAGATAGGTTGTGTATTGATTTTCATATAATTTAAATGCCACCTTTAAATATGGATTGCTGCAACTTTCAAGTGTTTACCGAGCGGTGCCACTTGCATCAAATTTTATAATTTTTCAGATTGCATTCTACAGTCAGATTTCAAAATCATAAATTAGTTTTGACAGCTTTCTTTCAATACTCTACTTTATTAACATGTGATATTATCTGTCTGGCAGCTTAAGCCATATGTGTCGCAGTGTGCAAGGGATGTCGCTTCAGGCTCATCCACCTCATCAAGTGCAGAATCTTCAAATGCTGCCAAGTGAATGCAAATTTTGTTGTAGTTCGGTTTGGCTATTAATTTTTTACTAAGAGCCCATTTCAAATTCATATCGTACATTCATTCCTAAAAATTTTAGTAATGGTGTTGCCGACGTTCACTCTGTACGCCGTGCTTTGAGCTGAATAAGATTGTGAAACTCTATATCTTACCAAACCTGTGTGTATTTTTCTCTGTAGTTGTTTTCTCAAGAGTAGTAAGCTTCAGGGAACAGGGTGCTAATGCCAGTTAAATACTTAAATGCCTATGGTTTTTCCGAGAGTGCTTGCATTTGCAAAATTGTGCGTTATTCTTTTTCTATCTATTTTCTGCGGGCTGTCAATCAAAAAAATATACAAAAAAAAAAAGTCACGCTGGGGGTTATTCGTGAAATATCAAATATTGGGTTCGCCTTGAGGGACGATTGCTCTTCATCCACCTCGGTTAGGCTCTGTCATTGCGAAATGCTAATTGCTAACAAAAGCATGCATGAATGCATGGGGTCTAGGCGTAAATTTATTTCTAACCATCCAAATTCTTCGTAAAGTTAAATACTTTCCAATATTTTCTGTCTAGAAATAGACTATTTCTCTTATTCCTAAGTGATCCAAACGGCCCTCATAATATTTCACGAATGTTGTAAAAAGGGTGAGAGGAGGAGGGATTAGATTAGGGAAGACTAGGGGAGGTCGAGTATGATTGTTTCTTGCTCCCACTCCAAATCGAGACACTAGGAGAGTGAATGGACTTGATAAAATTATTTGATTTTCTATTTGCTATACATCACTTTTATAAATATAGTCGGGCAATTTTATCCCAACAGGAGGAAAAAGTTCAATTCTAACAAATCTTGTTTGAAGGGCATTATTGCCAATTTAAAAGTTTCATCCAAGCTACACTCGATTTGGGGGATAGAATTTGCTCAATCAAGAGTAAACTCCTCGCCTCGGCTGCAGTCCCTTTCTTCTCACCATTAAGGCTGTCACCATACTCAAAATCTGAGGGGAGAGGAGGATAGAGAGTTAAGAACCTAGGCAGTTTTGTTGGCGAGTGACAAATTTACTAGAATGAATTTGTAAAAAGAAGATTTTGATTAGTTATTTAATCTAAATTGAGTGAAGGTATGTTTTTTTTTTATCTCAAGAAAATTGGCTCAATGTATGAATCAAAGATCGTTTAAAATGCTCAATAGGTGAGAAGAGAGCTTAAATGTAGTAGTTTGTGATCAAGGACTTCAAATGAGTCAAAAATCAAATGTTCTATAGGTACTCAAACATGAACTTTAATAGTACTTATGTGCATTAGAAAGATATATATTGTTTACTAAATAAGTACGTCTGAATTTTATTTTAGGCCCTATGAGGCGCATAAATATATATTTACGTGATGAAAGGATTTCAAACGAGTCCATGATAACTAAAAATGTTCAATAGACACTCAAAATAAACTTTAGTTGCAATTATGTTAGATTTGATTTTAGTTTAGACCATATAAGGGGATCAAAATGAGCTTTAATGCAATTTATATAAAATTTGATTTTATCTTAGACCATTTCAGTTTATATAACATCGAAAATTTTGCACTCCCCAAAATTGCAAATAAAATCCATTAAAAATATAACTATCCTCAATTTCTGAGAAAAATTTGATAATTTATCTTTTTATACTCGGCCTCAAATAAAAAAAAAAGTCTATTGATTTTAAATGTAAATTTTTAAGTGCAAAAATGCAATTCCAGATGATGATAACACCCATAAGGCCGTAAGTCCGTAACCAACTACCCGATCAATAATGCATGTCCATGATTAATACCGGATCCATACTGTTTCTAAATCTTAACCGTCGAGTAAAGATTGGACGGTCGTGATGAGTAAATGCAGAAAGAAATTCTTGCTCGCGAACTCTAGAGGATATTGATCCACATCTGAAATAGAAGAATGATATCCTCTACGGTTCCTGCAGTGTGGAGTTCGACATCACAACCGTTCGATCAATAGTGAATGTTCCGTGATTAATACGATAAAATCCGTGAATCTTAATCATCGAAATTAGATCGGAAAGTCGATCGTGATGACGAAGCGGGGAGAGCAATTCTCGCTCCCGAACTCGAGAGGATATTGATCCTGAATTTAGGCTGTGTTTGGATGAAGTGTGAGAATAAGAAAATAAGAGAATAAATTTATTATAAACAATCTAAACATTTCATAAAATTAAATATTTTTCAATATTTCTTCCCACTTCGTAGCCGATTTCTTTAACAATAAGTCATCCCTAAGTTGGTTGATCCTGAACTTAGGGACGGGCTCGTACACTTCGTAGCCGATTTCTTTTAAGTACATCGTCAGTACGAGCCCATCCCTAAGAAATGCAGAAAGAACTTCGAATAACTCTCAAGTCATAAGTATAAGTATTATAAATAAAAAGGCGTGGGTATCGAGGATTACTTTGTTAAATCAGAGCCCGACACGGCAATATTTTGTGCAACAAGATTTAGTATTTTTTTATTTGTGCAATGTAAACTCTGTAAATGTGTGTGTTCCGAGTTTTATCGCTCATAGTATTCACCCGATTCACCAAAAAGAGTTTTTTCGGCAACCCATTATTTTTTTTTTTGAACTATGCGTCCCCTTTAATCTATTCTGAAATCCATCTCGTCTCCGTCTCTTTGTGTGCCTACTCCAACTGGTCCCACATCTTAATGTTGAGTTTGCACTCTGCACGCTTCTGAGTTCTAACACGACATTAAACTCACGACACTAGCAATTCTTCTTTGTTCTTAATTCTGAGAATCAGGCCTCTCCGTAAGTTACTCTTTCTAAGACAAACGCCTCTTCGCCTCTCTCTTTCTCCAGTCTAGGGTTTGGGGTCGGAGAGCACCAAGAAGAGAGAAAAAAAAACAAACAAGGCAGATCAACAGGAAGAGAGGGAGAGGACGAGTGCCGGTGATGTACTCTGTGTTGTTTTGTGTTGAGTTCCCTTATGTTTCATGATTAACATCCATTTTATGCATACTTGCAAAATTTTTTGTACATAATTTTTTGGCACTACCTTTTGGAATCGCCATCTTCAGAATTTTTCCTTATAGCAGGGGAAAAAAAGGCCAGCTAGCGATACAGGAAGATGCTCAGCTGCAGCACCTCCCTCTCTTTCCTTCCTTTTGTTCCTCCTTATTCCCTCTCCACTCGACGCTCCAGCTCCGCCTCCTACTCCTCTGCCAACCCATCCTCTGCTCCTCTCCATTACCACATACAAAATGGTGTGATTTAAAATTAACAACTATTAATTTCAGGTAATATCAGGTTTTATTGTTTTTAATCATTATTTTTTTCGTTTAGGTTTATTTTTCCTAATATGATTCTTTTTACTTGGAAAAAAAAAATTCCGTTCCTCTTTTTATGCAATTGTTATTATTAAATTGACTGAAATGCTTGAGGGGAAGCTTATGAAAAAAAAAGTCAATGGTCATTTCTTATGAGCATTTATTGGAGTATATCGTTTGATCACAAATGTCTCAGTGCATCTTCTGAAGGTTATCTTTTTTATATATGAATTAGTGCTCAAATTTAATTTTTTAATCAAATTGTGCTTCAAAAGCATCAGAGACGTACGTGTCATTAACTTGGTTTATTGGTTCATAGTAGTTATGAATATTGTTTAATAGAAAGTAATTTAGAGTAATTGACGGTAACAATAGTGGTTTTAAAAATTCATGAATTGATATTATACAGGTATACATGGTCCTTGCTGGTATAGTGTTGGCACTTGGGTATTCCTAACAACTAATAAATGCTGTTGATTATTGCCAACACTATACCAGCAAGGACCATGTAAATTTTCATTTGCCAACATTATTTAAAAAGTTCCACTTTGCATTTCGAGCATCATCGATTCCTTTTATTTTGGTCTCATTAATTAGTTTATACATTGCCAATGCTTTTATTTTTGGTCACAGACATTTTCATTTGAAAAATTTGTTTTACCAGTGGCAATGATGCCTCTCCATTGTACCTCTTCGCTATGCTTGATCCTTCTTCACACCTCCTAATTTTGACCACCTCCCACAATAACTGTGTCCTTGCGGCGGCAATTGCCGAAGCTCCTTCTATGCGGACATAGATATCTAATTAGCTCCACTGCATCTAATGGTTCGAACTGAAGTCAAGGTGCTTAGCAAAGAGGACAAGGCAACAAGGATGTCTGCATCAAGGTATTACTCCCCTTCTTTAATTTCATTTGATTATTGATTTGGATTTCTTCAGTGCCATTGATAATGGTGCTATTATACTGCCCTTCTTGAATTTGCTCATGGCATCACCACAACCTTACAAGATTCAACCTTTACGCAGAGGTTCGGACATGAGGTGCATGCCATCTGGAGAGACAAGGAACTGTCATGTTAAGATGATGTTAACACCAACAACAATGTCATGGTGGATGATATCATTATAGGGATTGTATTGAATACTGTACCAGTTCATGTGGATTCTTGAGGTATGGCATTTTAGCAAATTGATAAGTTTTACTATTTTAGCTTTGTATTACAGATTTAGGCTTTCAAATTAGATTAATGATGGTCGAACTTGGTCAATTCAGTCTGTCTAACCTAATCGAGCTATGAACCTTATTTTGCCTTTTCTTGATTTCATAGATTTTTCTCTTCAACTGATAAATGGGTAATCAATTGGATAAATTTCCAGAATGTTCATTTTGATAAATTAACTAATTTGTTTTAGCATAATGTGGGAGAAAGGACGGATGGTGGTGACTGATGAGGAACTCATATCTTAGATAAGGTCTCATCTTTTAGCCCAATTTTCAGTAAATACAATCACATTGAGTTCTTAAAATTATTGTTTCCTCATGATTGCATCATGTTAGATTAATTGATGGATGAATTGGATAAAAGCCTAAAATTTTGTAGGCTTTATTTTAATGCTAAAAACACACAATAATATATGTTCAAAATAGCATGTTTATTTCTTTGATGTGATCAGTAATCAGAAGAGCACGATGTTCAAAGTTGGATTATGTTGGTTAAATCCAAAATGGTATACATCTCCATCCGTCAGTGGCCTCTTCTAAAATTTTTGGACACTGATATTATTGTGTGTTGCTTATTTAATAATTACATTTGGTGATGCTTTTAATTTTTTACAGGTGACAAGCTATATCAGGGAACTTTAACAGACGTCAGCTATTACCATTTATGCTAATACTTATGGCTGTCCACCCATTGATGTTGATCTTATGGACAATTTAACTAATTTTAATACATTTAATGGTGGGATTTGAAAATGTTCTAACTCTATGCATGTTATTCCTTTTTAATGGTAATAATTGTTAAATGTTTTCTTTGTCAATATATATCAGCTTTTAAATTTCTATACCAGTCCGAAGGAATCAATTAATTTTTTTGTATTTTCTTTCCTTTAATTTTTCAGTTTCCTTTCTGATTCCTCTTTTATTCTTTAATGGCGGTCTTTATTCTTCGGGTTTTAAATTGCACAAATGGTTACTTTATTTGTTAAGTGGAACTTTTATAGTTCCTAAAATATGATTTTATTATAAAAAAACTAATCTAAATTTGTTTTTAGACATATAATTTATGGAAAGTTGAGACTCTCATATTCAGGTTTATACATGCGTTGCATGATCCAAGTCAAATACAATCTACAATTTGGTTTCAAGGAGTCTCGGATAACAATTAATGAGTTCTTAACAACATTCAGGGCACACATTAAGTTCGGACTTTAAAGCCTTAAAATAATTGCGGGACTGATAAAGATAATCCCCAAGATCCATCATTCCTATCATCCTCATATTTCTCTTTCTCTCATCCTTTTCTATTTCGGTCCCTTCTATTTCTCTCCCTCCCATATTTTCCATTTCTGACCTACAACAATAAGTATATATCTAAACTGTTGTCCCTAAGGAGGCGGCTTAATTAAGGTTTAGCGGAAGCAATTAAGGTTTTAGACTGGTTTGGTATCAACTACCCTAATACAATTCAATTGGTACCCAATACAAGCAAGCACACAAGCAATTTAAGTATAGCAAGATAAAAAAGAGAGAAAGAGAGAGAGAAATTGAACACGCGATGTGATTACGGAGTTCTGACCCGCTAGGAAGTGCTAGCCTTAGTCGTACGTCTCCGGGAGTTTCGCTACCACCAAAGGGCGCGCTCCATTCAATTCCAATAAGAACGGGTCTACAATTTTGTCTCGCACCTTCTGCTGCCCTCCCGGGTTGATGGGTGACGGTGTCCGTTTATGGCGGACTGAGGGCGGAAAAAGCATGCGGATCAAATACCTCTCGCGGGCCTTAAGGTCACGATACGGCCGTCTCCTTTACGGGTGAGACAACTGTACGGCCTTAATGCTTCCCACGAGAGTTTATTATTTGGGCGGGTTCGTCAGTTATTCCAGTAGGCGCAAGTCCCTACTGTTAATTACCTCTGACGTGGTCGAGAGAACCTCTAGATCTGGAAACTCGAAGGGATATCGGTGGATTCTATGTCTTTAAACAGCTAGGGAATTGTCTAACACAATTAGCGTTTACGGGAGGCTAAAAGACTTATTCTATTTTTGGTGTTTTGAGGTTTTTCAATTTTTTGTTGTTTTTGGGGTTATTCTTCTTTTTTGGTTTTAGGGTTATTCCTTTTTTTTGTTGTTTCCTGACATATCAATGGATTTGATCGCAGGACAGTTGGTTCCATGCCCTTGGTTTTGGAGTTGCCTTGGTAGATATTGGGTTGTTGCCTTTGTAGAGGTTTCGGCTGGATGCCCTTCAATTGATGTTGGCCTGGTGTTCTTGGCTCGGATCCCTGATTGCTGGAAGTTATCCTGATTTCCGGGTTCTGATATGAGGAATTTGAATTCTTGCCACTTTAGTTGATAATATGAGGAAATTGTGAGGAATTTGGGATTTGAGGATACGAGGAACCTGAGTTAGGCTCCTGTTTGGGTTCTGATGACTTGGAGAGATTCGCAAAGACCTTATTCAGGTCTGAGCTTCAGGGAGGAAAGTTCAATGTGGTTGGTTTTAAGGCTCGTTTTTGGGAATTTTTGGGTTGGTCGTTTTCCTGAGAACGGGTGAATGACTCGATACCAGTCGGCGACGGTAATATCGGCCATTCTATCTGTTATCATCATGTCCCTAGATATTGTTCCTGATAACAGTCTAACGCCTGACTGTAGAGGGTGTTATTGAGGTGCGCGGGTGACGCTCGAGACAGAACCACTCTGGCAGTCTCGCACATCGAAGTTATACTCATCCGTTGGCATAGAGTATGTGGCAGATAGCTTGATCATCTGATCAAGATATCATGGTCTGGCTTCCACTGAGAGTTGATGTGCCTCGACGTCGTCGGTAAGCACTTCGGTAGCCAACCGAAAGTTTGGGGCGGATGCCAGCATGATGCAGAGTTAGCCGCCCGTCAGAGATACGAGCGTGATGCTTGGAGTTGGGGTGGAGAGAAATGCAGTATGCACCTGGTTGTCAGCCAAGTGGGTCTGGTTAGAGGGTATATGACTCGGTGATCAATCGAATCATTGGAAAGGTCCATCTGATTGCCAGTCAGATGTTGATAACTTGGTTCTTGGCTTCTGGCTAGGATGTCAAGTTGGTTGGAAACATCAGGCCTTGGCGTATTGATGTTCTGAAGATTCAGCACGTGCCTTGGCTTGTTCGAAACTGAATCCCGGTTATGCGCGAGGGGCGGCTCCCCAGATCAAATTCTTCGTTGATCTGACCAGCCTTAAGAGCATTATGATTTGGGTGTTGACTGTTCAAATCGTCTCCTACCGACAACTTGGTGGTCGCAGATTTCCCAAGCTGCTTTCATGAGGGCGATATGAAGTTCATATTTAGAAGGGGGATTCAAGTAGTCATCCGGAACTGGATTATACGTTTGGCCGGACGCCAGAATCGGGAGGGGCCAGTGACTTGTTCAAATTGTCTCCTGAGATTGGTTTGTGGGTCATGACATATCCGAATTATCTCATTAGGTCAGTTTGAGGCTTGTCTCTGAAGAGGGGACTCATGTAGCTACCCAAGGTTGGTTGATATGTTTGGTTGAGCGCCAGAGTCTTGAAATGTGGTCCATCAGGTTATGATTCTGAAAGACGAAGATTGGTGTGTTGGAGCTTTAGGAAGAACTCCTGAGTTATTCCCTTGAGATATCCCTGTTGCGGGCTATTCAATTAAAGTTTTTGAATATAAGGGGTTGTTGGGTGGATCTTATCCCTATCGCAAAACTATTCGAGTCTTGCTGCTTAAATAGCCAGGGTTTATGGTATCTGAAATGGTTCCTCAAGTCATCCCAGACGGCCGGTTTAATGCTCTTTTTAGTCGGGTGGTTATCCAAATCGAATCCACTGGCAATTCGGGTAACCGGGGTCGAAAGGTCTTGGCTTAGATGCTCAGAACTTAACTTCACATCGTTCTTAATTTCACCTTCCCAAATGAAATATTGGCCTTATCTTTCTTGTTGTTTGCTCTCAGATTGAGGTCACTTGACCGCATTGGCGAAATACGATCAGTATGTGTGTGTAGTCTCAATTCGACCTTTTTCGTTTACGACCAAAGATTGTTTGTTTTGTTAGGTTTCCGCTAGGTTGGGTAGGACTGTTCCTCGGTTGTTTGGTTCCAATCTTGTCAGGACTTGGTTTCTCCAGGGTTCAGTGCTATCTTGGTTTTGGTTTTGGGTTTATTTATTTTGCTTTGGTGAGCCTTGATTGGTCTGTTCCTCGGGTAATAGGGTGCCAGTCTTGTCAGGATCTGGGTTACTCGTGGTACAAGACTATCCATTTTTGTTCTGGGTATTCCAGTGTTGGGGTTTTGGTTGATTGATGCACCTTGTTGAGTTGATCTGTTCCTCGGATGATAGGTTCCGGCCTCGTCAGGCTCTGGGTCTACCGGGGAATAGGTTGGTTTTGATGGAATTGGATTATTCCTGTATCTTGAAAAGGGATTTTGAGTCCCTAATCGGGTTTTCAACATTGAACTTAATCCTTTTTGGGTTTTAAGGGTCATCAGAGTATGTCGTGGGGTTTCAGAATTTTACCCGGTCCGATCCTGCTCAGACAATTCCGGGTTTCGTCCCGCTGGGTCTCTTTAGGGATTGGTTTATTGGCTTTACTGGGTTTTGAATTTTGGCTTGGCATTAGAGTATTGTTCATCCCTTCGTCAGTTTGATCTGAAAGGTTTAGGGTGTGTGGTTTCCTGGTTTTGGCAGTGGCTCCGGTGTAGCTGTGGTACCAAGTATGTCATCTGTCGGGTTTCGGCAATAATCCTTGATACCGTTAGGTTCCTCATCTTTTTCTGGGTTCACAGGGATCTTTACATGTAATTTTCTGAGCTTCCTGTGATTTTTGATGGATTTTCAAAGTTTCTACTGAGGTGGCAAGTAGTGGTTGACCAGTTGAGTGGTTAAAGATGGTTTGGTTCCGATTTTTTGGTCATGATTTCAGCAGAATTAAATTCCTTGTAATCTTCTGAGTTTATTGGGATTTTCCTCATGTTTTTTTCTGGGTTTTCTAGGATTTTCGGTGGGTTTTGGAAGTTTTCTATTTTTCGAAATAATCCTGGAAGTGACGTGGCAATCTATAATTGGTCAGGTTCTGGATTCTCCTTTTTAATTGTTCTGAACTAGTTTCGGCATGAGTTTGATCAAGGTTTTAGCATGGTTAAATTCCTCGTAATTTTCTGATTCAATAGAAATTGGATTTGTATTTTTCTGAGTTACGGTTGATTTTCTATGAATTTTCAAAGGTTCCCAGCAATATGATTGGTCCAGCTCAGCGGAGAAAGACACGTGGCAGCGTCTTATTGGGCCAGGTCAGGGAAAGGGAGAGATCAGCACTCTCTAAGCTTCGTTTAGCAGAGGGACACGTGCTATTACGCAATTGGCTCTCGCCTCATGTCAGTGATTCGTCACACGGAAATGCCACAGAAGATCAGACGAAATGAGATAGGATCCGTTAAAAAGGTCCGTCTGCTTCGTGAACCCGGCGTTTTATACACCAACTCCTCTTATTACCTAGGGGGCCCACTGTCAGTGGTAGTCCAATAGCGTGCTATGTTCATAGAAATCCGGGCTATAACAGAGAGTCTCCTCCTTTCTTCCTACTTTTCTTCCCCGATTTATCGAGCGTCATCTCGCCATGGTTGGTGAACTAGTTTGTCTAAATGATTGTTAGGTTTTAAGGGAGAGGTTTCCAGGCACCGTGAATCTCTGCTAATGATGTGGGGTCCATTCGTCGGACAAGGAGATCCCTTCTTTGCCTCATCTGACCCCTTTCTTTTCGACTAGGGTTTCAATAGGGCTCCATGGCAATCGCACCTTTCTGATAATGTCGGCTCCAAATTGAGTGGCCTAAGAGCGTCGTATCGTTTCCAGGAAGCTTGGTATGTGACCAATTTGGAAGTTGGGGCCTTCGGCATGGTATTTCACCTCAGCATGAATCCAGCCATGGTGAGTCAGTCAATACAGCCTCCTGACGGTTCAGGGAGCAATTGAATCGGCTTTCGAGTGCTTTGAAGTAGGCAGGAGGGTACTTGTATCATCAATTTAAGGCTGAGGGGTCTCGGCATAGAGTTTCATCAAGGTAAGGTTTCGGCCATGGTTCACTGATGGTTAGAGCTTTCTAGCAATGATAGGAGCATGATGAAGCGCTTGAGAACAAGGTGGTATGCGCATGAAGCAAGGTAACCCATAAATTTCATGGCATGGCATTTCATTTTAGGTCTAAGTTTGATGTTTTTGGTGAGGATGGATATAGCCATGAATCTGACCAGCATATCATACAAAATGGTTCTTGTATCAATGTTGAGTTCACTCTCTATCATAGCGGTTTGATGGTCTTTGCTTTGAGAGGGGTATTAGGAATTGCAATTTCTGTTGGGAACTCATGGATTGATTGGGGTGTAGTAGGTAATGGTGAGGCATATGAGAGCGTGCAGGTTTGGTTGGCCATGGAAAGTACTCAAGGAGAAGTTATACTATATCAATTTGATGCCTGGCAGTGATTGGTTTGGCCTTTTGTCTCATATCATCTGTTAACATGATTTAGTATGGTTTTGCATCTTGACATGGTTTGGTCCTGGTGAGATTAGGCAAGGTTAACCTCTTGTTGGGTGTTTGTAAGGTTTTAGCTGGTTTTATCATGGCTTGTACATGATGGAATATGACAGGGTCCATGTTATAATGATAGGTCAGCTGTATAGTTCTAGGCAGTGTTAGGCAACAAATTGACATGGTTATGGTATCAAGGAGCTTCTTTCCTTTTTTTTTTTAAATAGGATAGGATTTGGTTTGCTCTGGAGAAGGGTTTTTTAGTTAAGGCATGGTTGTAATTTGGCATGGTAACAACATGTGTATCGATCAATTTGGGTTCAAAAGGAGCATGACTGTTCTAGGCCATAGTGGTTTGAATGGTGAAGGCTTTTTGTTTGATTGACACAGATGGGGCAGTGGCAAGCTTTTGATAGGCCAAGGATTGGCTAACAAGAACTGAGAGAAATGATCGTAGGAATAACATAGGGTCTAATTGGCCATATACAAAAGGGCTTTGATGGGGTCTTGGCTGGGGTTTAATGGCAACTATGAGGACTGGTTTTAGGCAATATATGGGTGTGGTTGAGGTTGTTTACTGAAGGATCAGGGGTTGGTAAGAATTGGGCAGTATGACAGTTTGTAAAGCTTGGTTTTGACAAGGCAAGAGAGGGGTTTAGCAATGGTTTTAATGGTTATGTAGAGATGTGAGATAGGGAGGGTAATTGAGGTGGCTTCATGACTGTTGTTTGGGCTGAGTTTGAGTTGCAATTGGGCATGGTAGGGGATGTTTTGTCAAGGGGTTGAGACATGACATCAATCGGGTAGCATAACGGCTTGCAAGGCTTAGGTTTAGCTTCAAAAGGGGGTCACCATTTGAGTGCTTATTCTCACTCAAAAGGCCTTCATTCCAGGGAGCTTATTCTCTCCCTGGATGGTCTTCACAAGGTATGTCTCAGAGAGCTTATTCTCTCTCTGAGATGTCTTCAGAAGGTGTGCCTCAGAGAGCTTATTCTCTCTCTGAGATGGCTTCAGATGATCTTCAATCCAGAGAGCTTATTCTCTCTCTGGATGGTCTTCATGGCTTGAGGCATTGAGAGGTACCTGCTGTCCTTGACAATTCTATTGATATGTTGCTTTTTTATTTTTAATATAGTTATTTATTTACATATGTACATAAACCCTTTTCATGTTAAGCTTCTACATTGTTGCTATTTTGCTTGTTACAGGAATGTGAGAAGTAAAATAGAAGTTGCAAAAAAGGGAAAAGGTTACTGTTGTAAAGAAGAAGTGTAAAGGTTGAGATAAAGAGAGAAGTTGCAAAACCAAAGAGAAAGTAAGAAAATGCAGCAAGAATAGAGTGATTTTATTTCACTACACAGAACTTACAAACAGGAGCAAACTACTGCCTTTGACAAAAAGCTTTCTTCTCTTTTTTTTTACAACAGTGGCTAAACCTATACACTAAATTCCTCTCTGGATCACTCCTCACAAATGGCCTCTCTTATGTGTGGAGTGAGGCTCAACACATGGGCAGTGGTTGTATCCCTCTGTGAAAAAGTGTATGGGGTCTTGTGGTTATGTGAGAAACTGAAGAGAGACTCTCTATGTGTGTTGTTGATGGAGAGCCCCCCCTTTTCAGCAGCATGGGGCTTGTTATATAGAAAAAGGGGTGTAGGTGCTATAGCAAATTTTCAGGGACAGAAATGCCCTTAGGGGCATGCTTGGCATTTCACATAAGGCTTCAATGCAGCACTCACTTTCTACCAGCCTTCACTGTTGCTATGCGTGATTATCTTCATGCTTATCAATGAGAAAGGCAAGGTTTAATTTAAGTTAATCTCAAAAGATGATTACTGTTATCTTTTCCTGTCAGCCTTCACAACCATTTTCTTTGAAATTGAACACTGTGGGGTATGATGTGGCAATTTAGCTTCAATTTTCAATCAGTTTATTTGCCAATTTTATTGCCCTCGAGTCCATTTTATTCATTCATCATTTGACTTTGCTCGATTACTGTTTCATTTCCTCAAGTTCAGGGACTCAGTTTGACGTCCATCGGTCCCTTAATTTCTCTTTTTCAGTTTTGTGTCCCGATTTCATTAGTTCACAAGTTAATTCCTGATGAGAATTATCCATTTTGCAAACAGTTTCATTTGCCGTCAGCCTTTTAATATTTGCTTCATTCCAAACATCCGGAATTTCTGGGGTTCAATTCATCTCTTCTTAAATTAACTCTTACTACCATCAATTTTGCATATTTGCCTCAACACCAGGTTTCATCAGATGGGGAAGGAAGCAATAGGGTCCTTGCACGTGGCAGTAGAAGAGTGAACCGAGGGAGGGAGCATTCTTTGGCGCCAAGGATGAGATTAACTTGCAAAGGAAGGGGATGGTTGACTTCTGCGTGTCTAATAGGAGGAGAATTCAATCGAGACTCGAGAGCATTGAATAATCAACGGCCTCTCGCCTGACAAGTGGGTTCCATGCCTTTCAGCGCCAATCAGAGAGAGGAGGGAAGGCTGGCATTGAATGCGAGGGGGTTGCGTCTTCATGGCATCACAGCACTCGTCAGTAGATGAGCTGCAGCCTGCAGTAACGGGAAGTAGAATGAGGGGCTGACACGTGGGGTCGGATGTCGGAGAGGAAGGGATGAGGCTGACAGGCGGGGTCATGTCTCAGTGAGAGAGACGGAAGACGATGAGCTGCTGACTGGCGGGGTCACGGAGTCAGTGAGAGAGGGAATGGGAGCGGAAATAAGCCACTGGGCCGAGAGAGAAGAAGCTGGGCCTTCCCCATTTTATTTTGTTTTATCATTTGTAGACTGGGCTGGAATTGGATTGGGCCGACATTTTCAATATTTTTGTAGAGACTGAAAGAACTGCTATCTCGTGGAATTAATCTGAGCCACATATTGAGTTTTGCACGGATCTTGATGCATCTAGGGTCGTTCAAAATGCAGATTTTTATTCCTTGTTGCTTCTTGGTGTTTAATCATATAATTTCATGTATAAATATACATAAAAATCATACAATTATTTTTCCTTGTGTTGAGGCATGAATTGTGGTTTACATGGGTCCAACGAAAAAAAAACATATTGCATTAATACTAAATTAACATTCTTTCGTCAATATTAGCATTAATACAAATGTTGAAAATCGGAGCCAATTGTCTTGAAGTTTCGGTCATCACATCCATGCATGCATTTTCTGACTGATTTGGAATGATCTGAAATCGACTCTAGAAATTTATCCATGCACTGAACGTCTCGTTTATTTGCCCATGGGGTTTCCAGATCCCATATAACAGTCTCTCAACTATGGCCAATTTTTAGGGTCAAACAAATTTCGAACCGAATCACCTCGTCACAATGACACTCGAGGTGGATCGGCCTAACTCAAATGGCACAACGGCCTAAAAGGAGAAGAGCTCTCAACCTATTCCAACCTACACCTAGCGACAATGTCGGGGCGGTGGTGTTTGAGGCTACTAAATCTCTCAAAATGGTCTAGCTATGAAAAGCTCAAGTGGGAGAGTATCCCTGTGCTCAAAGGCTCTATTCTGGTCAAATTTTACAAAGCAAAACTCTCTTTCGTTAGTTGGAGAGAGACACAAAGGGTGGATATAAATAGAGCTGGTCAAGGGCTGTAAAACAACTCAATTTGCTGTTGTGCGTTACACAACGCAATATTGCGTTACACGACCCACAGATAGCCGTTATAATAAAACAAAAACAAACTATCCGTTGGCAGTGCGTTACACGACCCAATATTGCGTTGTACGACGCACTGGACGACCGTTATAATAAGACAAAACGGATAAACTAGTCGTTTGAGCTGTCAGGCGCGTTATACGACGCGGACCACCCGTTGTGCAACGCAACATTAAATGTCATTAAATGATCAGAATTTTGCTTCAAAAATGAGTGAAAAAGGCCAGAAAAAAAAACAAAGGAAGGTTGTACAACGCTTCAGTGCGTTATACAACTGTCGCGGCTTTTTCGTCATCCCTCGAAGAATAGAATTTGGACTTCCTCGAGAAATGAGAACATAGCCTTGGATTCACCCCCCTTAAGGTTCGATCTCAGTTCGAGTATCTCTTTACGACAAGAGAACCAAAACTTGAGTCGCTTCTTAAAGAGGTTTGTTGATTTTGCAGGTCCTTTCTTTCCAGTAGGCGCAAGCCCCTACTGTTAATTACCCCGTGATCGCTTACGAGAACCTCTGATTAAGGGATTTAAAGAATTATATATAAAGGCTAAGAAAATCGTTTGTTTCATGTTTATTTTGGGTTTATTTCTTTTGGTTTAGACCGAACTCGATTGGTGTACCAGACCTAATTAACGGGACCCAATTGAGGACGCTTGAATGATTTTGTTATTTGGGACAGACTTGGTTTTGGTTTCTGATGTGGGGGCGTTGTTTTTTGTTCCTTAGGCTATTTTGGGCCTTTGGAGGGTTTGAATTTGGATTTGAGATTTCAAGTCTATTTTGGGCCTTTGGATTTGGATTTGAGTTTATTGAGACTATTTTGGGTCTCGGGATTTGATTTGGGTTTCAAGACTATTTTGGGTCTTGAATTTGGATTTGGGTTTCAATACTATTTTGGGTCTTGGATTTGGATTTGGGTTTCAAGACTATTTTGGGTCTTGGATTTGGACTTGGATTTCAAGACTATTTTTGGGTCTTGGATTTGGATTTGAGGTTTTCTCGGGGCTATTTTGGACCACTTGTGAGAATTTCTAAGCTTGGAGTTACTTGGAGTCGACTTCGATTTGCTGAAGAGATTTCGTTCTTTAAGTGAAGAAGTTTCTGTCTTGATTTCGGGTTTCGTGTTTGGACTTTTAATTTCTTGAGTTTCTCTTTGGGTTTTACCATTTTCACAATTTTATTTTACTTTTTATTTTTAATTTTAGACTTTTGAAATATCTTTTTATATTTTTAGTTATATTTATTTTCAAAAATATTTATTATTTAATACATTTCCTTTTAAAATTATTTTATTTTCAAAATTATATCAACATTTATTTTTAAAAATTTGTTAGAAGAGTTTAATGAGTTTTGAAATCATTTGGAATTTTACAAAATTTATTTAACTTCGTTTTAGAACTTTATAAGATTTATTTAATATTTAAAATACTTCAAAAATAGAAAAGGCCAATAAATTGACAGATTTTTATATCAAAATATCAGTGAATTTGGTTTAATTGGATTTTTAGGATTTTATGGATATTTTATTTGTATTTTTCTGAGTTTCCTACTATTTTTAATGAATTTTTGAAGTTTCTGCTGATTTGGCATTTTCTGGTTGGTCCACGTGTGCACAGGGGCTGACATGGCTTTGATTTGGCGCTGATCTGGTGCTGTCGTGTCTAGCTGACGTGGCATTTATTTATTTTATTTTATGACAGTGGGTCCCACATGTCAGATATATTTTTAATTTCAGAATTTTCGGTGTAACGAGTTTCTGACACGTCAGTGACCCGCAACATGTGATTTTGCCGCATCGGATCGCGTGTGGCACGGGTTTGAACCCTTCTTCCCCGCCTGGATTTGGCTTTTATGCAGAGAGGTCCCTGTGTTTTCTCCGACGAGATTACGGCTGTTCCGGCGATGATTTTGGTTAAGACTTGGTTCGTTAGGATCGCAATGTTGAGGAGATCACGTTGGTGCCATTTATTTGTGCTGTGGAGATTTATACTCCCTGATGGGACCCAAGGGATCTTGGACCTCCATTGATGAAGTTCGGAGCTTTTTGGTTGCCTTTGTTTGCCAGAGATAGGTTCATTGTACTTGGATACATGTTTAGATGACTTATAGTAAGTCAATTCTACATGGATAGGCTTCAGATAAGGAGATTTTGACTGAGGCAGTTTAGTGCGAAATTGAGCTAAATTGAGTTACTGCTGTGGGGATCACAAGAACGTCTCCTGGTGCCAGAGATCGTTTGAACAGTTTCAGAGTATCAAATTTGATTTGCTTATGCATTCAATTTGATCTATGGCGTTGCAGTTTGTTGTGAGAAGCAAAGGGGGCAGAAAGTACATTTTTGTTTAAGTTTTAACTTGCATGCAAGTGGACTTACAGCAATATGGTTTGATTAGATGCTTGATTTAAGTCCATTTAGGTTTGTTTTATGTGCTCAAATTGCACAGAGAGTAAGAGTAAAGTGTTTGACACTTTTCACCATTTTTCATTTTTCAGTTTTATGCAATTTTGACACTGTTTTGATGTGCTTTGGATTTGAGCTTCTTAGATGCTGTAAAATGATTTGCAGAGGTTATATTTCACAATGCCAATTCCTTTGTTTTTTTTATGCAGAGAAGTCCTTATTTTTTTTACTTATTTTCATTTGGTCAAATTTTCATATACATGTGCATATTTTATTTAAGAGTATATAGAATTTATGCTATTTTATGCACTTGGATCCATTTTGGCAGCATCTCCCCCTCTCTTTGTTTGATTTGATCTCCTATCCATGGCCAAAGCCAATGAGAGGGGGATGCTACCCAGGAATGGAGAGACTCCAATCGAGGTAAGAAGCTAGGACTGGAGAGACTCCAGCCAAAGCTGTGTGGAGCTAGATCTGAAGAGTATTCAGACGAAGCTTGTGTCAAAACCAAGTGTGAAACAATCCAATCAGATTTCGAAAGGGAAGAAACAAGTTTCTGAAATTAAATTTCAAATTTGACTTGCGAATTTCCTTCTTACACTTCCTCTTCACCTCTTCTTCTATTACAACCACTTACAGGGCCTTAATTTCACTCAATTTTCCTCTTCTATTTCTCACTGTTCGATGAAATGCTTCTTACAACTTCACTCAAAAACTCTCAATTTAATACAGAATTGGTATTCTAATCCTAGCAACACCTTACCCCTCTCTTCCCTGTTCTTTCCTTCTTCGATTTAGGGGCCTTTTATAGGCAGGGTACCTAGGGTTTAGGTTTTGAGCCGTGTGCATCTCCATCGTCCAATTCTCATCCAATGGTGGAGAATGGGCTGCGCTAGGTTGATGGTTTTGCAATACCATGGGCGGGGGTTGGTGGTTTTGCGCCTGTGGCCGTGGAGAAGGCCACGTCGTCAAGTTCCACGATTTCACCCGGCGTCTGGCGGTAAGAATCGGAGATTTCACCCCTGTTTCCTTTTTACCAGCGGAGAAGAAGACCCTTACAAGTGGGCCAGGCTTGTAAGGTTTAACGAGAGAGGATGGGATGGGTAAGCTTGGCTTATGGTGCACCGCATACATTCATTTGGATTTCTGTTCAAGGTGTATAAGAAACGGGTGCATCCAATGTGAAAGATGACATCAGTAACTCTCCCAAGGGGCAGCGACCTGCTTGGCCTCCCCTGGATCCCCTCCAACAGATGCACGCGCTATTTTCATCGATTTTTCTGAGAATTTCATTTTATTTTCTTTAAAAATCATTTATTTATTTGGCTGTCCAACCAAAATAAATTATTTGGGGGTCTTCCTTTAGGTATTTTTGGATGACATTTCATGGGGAAGCTCACAAAAATATGAGGAATTTAATGGCTCAATTGGTTTTGGTAAATTCCTCATAGATTTATTTTAGTAATTTTATGAACTTTTTGGGTTTCTTTGCAAATTTTGGGGTTTGTGTGGGTATTTCAGGGGTTTAAAAATTATGATAATTCATCATAATTCTTAAGGAATTTTTGGGTGAATTTTGAGGATTTTTAGAGTTTATTTGATATTTTTCGCAGTTTGATTTTGATTTTTGGCGATTTGGGAATTTAATTTTTGCTGCTTGACTTTTGGTTTTCGCAATTTGGTTTTGGTTTAAATTTATATTTTGGTTTTCAGGGAATCATCATTTTTTAAGGGTCAACAACAACGTTCTGGCTTGATTTGAGGAAATTGCGTTGCACGACGCGTAAATTGCGTTGTATGATGCAGCTGGTGCGTTACACGACCTTCTGTTGCGTAGTGTAACGCACTGGGTCTTTGAAAGGAAAAGAACTGCACAAACTGATGCGTTATGTGACGCAATATTGCGTTACATAACTCACTGGTGCGTTGTACAACCCAATATTGCGTTACACGACGCACTGGGTCTGAAACTGAGAGAAATACTGAGTTCTTGAGCTTTTCTGCTAACTAGACCATTTCAAGGATAAACAAGGACTAAAGTATACCTTCTATCCTAGTCTAAACTAGCCTATAAGCTCTCTAAAGACTTGATCTTGATCTTGCACATAATCCAAGTCTTCAAACTTTACACCTTCTCCCTATAAAACTCAAAGAAGATTGTTAAATGCCAAATGATATTGTTTTGTAATCGACAAACCTAGAGACGTTTAGAACAACATAAACTATTACAATTACTAATATTAACTAGAATTGTTAATATTCCAACTACAACCACTATTCATATTAATTACAACAGTTAGTATCCAAACTACAACAATTATTTATATTAACTTCAACGGTTACATATATAACTTCAACAGTTTTATATATATTAATTGTTAATATATAACTGTTGAAATTATATATACAGAAGGACGGGAAAGGGGAACGAAACAGAAGGGCGCTGGATAATGCTAGATTTTATTCACGGGAGAATACAAGGAAGTTATGAGCGGATGAGGGATGATAAAAACGCATTATTAATTGCATTTTTGAAAATGAGAGAAAGATTCACGCGTCATTAATGAGGCACTGGAAAGAGATGAGGGATGATGGGAATGATGGAATCAAGAGGATGTTCTTAAGCAATTTCGAAAAAATTGTAACAATTATTATGAATAAACCATCATATTTTAGGACTGTTTCCTCTTCCATTTATCCATTACGACAATACATCTGATTTTTATGAATCCATAATTGAAGATAATTGATACTATGCTGACGACGAGAAAGACCCCGTTGCAGACATATATGATATTGAACATTAACTGTAAAAATTAAACTTTTAATTTTGGAGCTATCACCAATGTACATTTCAATATTTTATCATTTAAGTCGCGATTAAATTTTTCAATTTCAAATGTTTTTTTACTCTCTTTTCTCTCTTAGTGTGAAATTACTTGATTCACGAAAAAAATTTCATTATTTAAGAAGATATTGACATAGATATATATAAAAAAAATACATCACGTAGTAAACTTAAATTTTAATACTAACTCGATTTAATTTAGTACCCACAAAGTAAAAATATAAACATGATATTTCATTATTTCCATCATCACTAAAAAAATATTAGGTATGTTAATCTTTGCAAATTCAATAATTAATAACATATTTGAATATTTAATTGTAATTCTAATATCGAGCGAAGCTTGATTAGTCTATTACATAAGCAATGAGAGGTTATATAAATTAAATCACGTTACGGTTTACTAATGTTCTATTTAATTGTACGTTTTGCCATTATTTTTTTTCCGTTTTTTCATATAAACCGTTCACATTTTTTCTCAATATTTTTTAATATTTCCGTAATAAGACCTGCTCCTAAGTAATTATGTTATTACGTATATTAACAAAATAACGTATTTTTTCTTCCTTTACATTGATTATGTATACCACATATATCGAGCAAAGCTAGATTTCCCACTTCGTAGCCGATTTCTTTACGCGGTGGATCCGGTCTTGAATTGTACGGAGAACACCATAACATTTAATTTTCTTTTTTCCATCCAAAATTCTTCCTCGTTGAATGGTTTAATAAGACAATCTTCCCTGCCACTATTTATTACGAGTTTCGGCCTCCCGCCGCTCTCTAGACCCGGATTCACATCCTAAACAGATCATTGGCTGTATGGTGCAGCCAAGTCATTTGTTTTTTTAATATTTCAACATTTTATAATTTAAATATTGAATCCAAATCGTTGATCTTGTTTAATTTTACAGGCGATGCGTTTTCATATAAATTTTATAAAATTTGGAGTCGATTTGATACTTGATTAAGTGACAAAATAATGAACGTATTAGAATTAATCAGTGATAGTTAATCAGATTCGTTCATTTGTTGACCACTTGATCTAGTATCAAATCAACTCTAAATTTTATAAAACTTATATAAAAACGCATCGCCCGTAAAATTAAACAAAATCAACGGTTTAGATTCAACATTTGAATTTTAAAATATTAAAATATTAAAATACAAATGACTTGGCTGTACCATACAGTCAAGGATCTGGCTGTTGAGGATGTGATATCCCTCTAGACCCTGGCTTGTCTAAGTCTAACTCGTACTTGTCAGTTGTAACGATGAGGCGCCGCAAGTACGCCCGTGACCAAGGCGGCAACCCTTCCACCTCCTCCGCCGCCGAATCCACCTCTAACTACGCCGCCCCGGCTGATTCCAACTCCACATACGCCGCCGCCGCCGCCCTCGCCGAAAACTTCCTAGCCAACATCTCTCAAAACATGCCCTTGAACCTTCTTCTCCCGTTCCAAAACCCTAACCCTAATCTCGCTTATCCGCCTAATCCAGCCCTCCTCCTCCAAAACCCTGCCTTCTTGCCAAACCCTAGCCTCAATCCTAATCCCACCCCTGTTCTTCCCAATCCGAACTCCATGCCTAACCCTAACGGAAGTTCTTCGCAGTCGCTGAAATGGTTGCTCGAGAAGGCGATAGATTTGACGAAACAGGCGCATGAGGAGCTCTTGTCGGCTGGAGAGAGTGTTACAGGGTATAAGGTGGCACGGTACGTTCTTGCCTCGTTAGGCACCGATTCATGGGACTCTCTAGGAATCCAAATGAAGGATGTGGCGCCTCTCCAACAGATTTTCCAAATTGAGGGCAGGGTAAGTTCTTCTTTTTGCCCAATTTAATAATCCTATTTCTATAGAATACTCTTCACATTTCCCCAAAATTGGTCAACTCTGGGCATTTATTAGTTTCTCAAGAAGTAGCTGTTAAAGTTTAAGCCAATTTAACTGATTATGTACTTAAGAGTTATTCGAAGTTCTTTCTTTAACAATGGAACTTTTTTGTCTCATTACTGATGATGTACTTAAGTTATACAAATGGGTTGTTTGCTCTTTTAGCAATTTCCAACCAATTATTTCAATTTTTTTTCAAATTTCACATTTGATATTTGGATAAAGTTGGTTCATCCATTAACAGCAATTAAGCACAGACCTGGAAATGTGAAGCAACTGCTGATGATTGTTCTTTGATTTTCAAGGTAAGTGATTTTGTGCATTGCTTTGTGATGACTCGTGGCATAGTCACACTTTACGAATTGGAAGTAGAGATATGCAAAAATGAGGGCGTGAATCAATTCGAGAATCTCATGCTGGGCCCTTTCCTTCGCCACCCAGTCGTCACTCGTTACTTCTCGCTGCCTCCTGATCGTCAGATGCCTGTTAAAATTACCACGGGAGATGTCATCACTTTTTTAGGAGATATTTTGAATGAACCTAACCGGTCTGTTGTTATGCTCGACGAGCTGTTGACCTATATTGCAAAGAAGAAGAAGGTTGATAGAGCTGAGAAGCTTGGTTTACATATTAAGGATTTGGGGTGCGTATGGAACCTTATCAACTCCTCTTTTTTGCTCTTTTTTGCAATCTCCTTTGTTGATTCCTAGAAATACTGTCTTTTTCTGTGCAGTGCCATTGTAAGATATATAAGGGAAGCTAGGAGAGGAGAACAAATGATCTTTATGGAAGTGAACAAGAAGTTCCATGATACTAATACAGAGGGAAAATCAAGTGGTACTAAGAAACGGCCTTCGAAAGGAGAGAGTGTGGGCTATTCTGAATCAACTAAGAATTTTTCTGGCAGCAGTTTGGAGGCTCAAAAGCGTGAAAGGCCTGGCAAGCGGGAAAGAAAACTTACTAACAAAGAAGATGTTGATTCCTCAAAGGAGATAAATAGATTTGGTTCTGAGAAGGAAAAGCTTGACAGACGGTTCAGTCATATCTCCTCTACTGTCCAGACCTTTCAAGGTAAGCACACCCGTTTTATTTCATCTGATGAAGGTAGCGATGCTGACTCGAGTGATGAGGAAGAAAACAACAATGTTGTGAATGTGGATCTGAATACTAAGAGCACTTGCCCCTATCCTTCTACCACCGAAGAATTAGCTCGACTTAGGTTGCAATCAGATCCAAAGCATAAATCAAGCAAGTCTAAGGGAAATGGAACTGGCAAGAAAGAAAGGAAAAGAAAGGCTATGGAGGCAGAAAAGGATGCACTGTCCATGAAGTCTTCCAAAAGGAGGCGGCTTCTTGCCACTGACAGCTCGAAGCATTTTATACTATGTAGGGAAGATCTAGAGAGGTTTATTGCAATCTGGAAAGAACCATGTCGGATGCGCTCAATATCGGAGGTATCGTTATATTGAAATTATTTTTTCTTCTACTTATCAACCTAGATTTTGAGTTCTTTTTATTCCAGTTGACTTTATGTGTGCTGTTTATGCAGGTTGTGGAGTTGATGCAGACCATTTACAATCTTGAGAATAAGGATCGTAAAAGGATGAAATGGCTTTTTTCTATATTCCCTTGTATTGGGCTGCTAAATGTTGCTGTGAGTTCACATTCTTTTAATTTTACTCCCTGCACTTTGCCTGAAATTGTTTTCCTTGAATGTATTTGGATTTTCATTGTTTTCACGCAGTTGAGGAATCATTTTACATTAAAATTGATCTCATATTTCTTCTTTCTTAGTATCATGTAACATAAATGGTTTGTTGTGATTCAACCAGAGGTTTATTATATTATTCCAGTACCTTATAATGGGTTTCAGTATAGTTTACTCGTCCCTTCATTTCTATTTTTCCAACTGCTGCTGGAGTGTTCTCCATATTATTAGATGGGGCATTGTTGGCCGTATCTTCCTATCATTCTTTCAGTTTTCATGACTTATTTAATGCTTTTCTAATTGAATGAGCTGTATTTGCTAGAGATATGTAGTGTCCTTATTTATCATCTTCTTTTTTGGTTAGATATTTGTTTTAGCTCCAGTGTGTTTTGGAGACTGTGTGTCGATGACAATCTTTCTTAACTAGAATTATATGGAAATGATGCAGGTGAATGCCATTCGAAATGGTTCGTTTGAAAGTCTCTATGATACAATGCAAGCCCTTGATGAAAATGAAGGTCCAGGTGCAAGTTCTGAACCATCTGATGTGCTCATAGAGGTTGGATCCTCAAATAAAGCTAAAGAGGTCGCTGAAATTCGTAAGTATCTATCGTCTGTGTTTTCTTCTACATTTGTTTTTGCTACTCATGCAAGACTGGCATACGATCTGGTCTCTTGTTATCATCTGAAGTTCCATAGCCATTAATACGTGTTGGTAGGTCTGACTTGAAAAGTTAATTATATAGGTAAAAAGTTATTCAGCTTTTTTGGATTCTGTTGGGAAGCCAGCTGGTCTAGTTGCCACTGTTGTACCAACACTCTGCAGAGAATATATATATATAAAATTTTTGGTCATTCAATTGAAAAATTATACAATCTATTTTTTTGCAGAAGCTGCTTCTAAGATTGGGTTTTGTATTGAAGAAATCATCAGGAAGATAACCAACTATTTTGAAGCAAACAATTCTTGTGTACGAAATGAGACCTTATCTGTGAAGTATCTACTTGATTGTGCAGCATGGGTGTCAAGTCAGTTCTCTGTTGATGAATTTACTGCTCTTGGTCATGGGGATTTATTGGCCTTCTTGCAACAGCATATTCTTCTACTGCCTCCTAAGATACGCAGTATTTTCAGTGGGCAAGTTGACAACTCTTGTTTCTCCCTCATCTCCATGCATGAGCGTCAGCTGGGATTGTTACTCTCACAAGAACTTGTGAAAAGCAAAAATGATATTCTCATTGTATTGAGGAAGCAGTTTCCAACAATGAGCTTTCATATGTCAGGGAATGATCTTGAGAAAATTAAATGCACTGAGAATCGAAGTGGTGTCTTGTTTTCCCAAACTTTATTACTTCAGCATACGTACCGAGATGGCCAAAACTCTGAGTTGAGCTTGGTATCCTCAAGCGAGGCCTTGAAGTGTCTTCTTAAGGCACCATTTCTCTCAGATTTGATGTCATGGTCACATTGGGAACATGCATATGCTCCATCATTGGGTTCATTCTTTGACTGGTATCTGTCGCAGGGCTGTCTCGGGGATTTGGTATGCATTGCAACGAGGGATGGCAAGTTTATTCGGGTCGAACCATCAGCTACTGCTGATCAGTTTCTAGAGGCTTTTATTCAACTGTCGTCATTCTGGGCTGCAGTTAAGCTTCTTTCTTTGTTGTACCTGTATAGTGGTTCGAGTAGCATGCCAGTATCCCTTCTTAAGCTCTATGCAGAGAGGGCAACTGGTATCTTAGTAAGAGACTCCGATGATTTAGCCCAAGCTAACACAAGTGCATCTCAAGCAATTGCTGACACTGATTCAAAGGTTCATGTTGTTGCCAGGTTTATACTTGATTGCCTTGGCTACTTGCCATCCGAGTTCTGGCCTTTTGCAGCAAACATCCTTCTTTCTGGCCTGCAAACTGTGACCAATGATGTCTGCACTACCCTATTGTCTGAGTGCAGTACGAGCCGGCAGCGCTTCATTCTTCACGACATTGGCCTATCACTTGGTTTTGTAGAGTGGGTTGAGGATTACCGTCACTTCGTTCTGACTGGTGGAGTTGGCCGCAAGGAGGATCCTAGTTTATTTGAAAAAAATACGTATAGTAACTCAAAGAGAATCCTAAGTGTTGTAAGTAAGGCCCCTGCAGTCAAATTTGGGGTGGCTTCTGGCTCAGGGGATCATAATGTACGTGATCCTAATGATAATGCAGCATTCGCTAATGAAGTTGCAGCTGATGAACTCCCTAACACAGATAATAAGGCTCATGTGGAAGCATCTACTGTCATAGAGACCATTCGCCGCGAGGAGTTTGGTCTCGACTCAAATCTGAATGTGACTGAAAGTGGCTTGTTAAGGAAGCAGCATGCTCGTCTTGGCAGAGCTCTCCATTGCCTTTCACAGGAACTATATTCGCAAGATTCGCACCTCCTCCTCGAGCTTGTAAGTCTATTGTTAATTGTCTGGTGGTCTTCCTTTTTCAGCCTTCTGTTTTCACTTATTTTATTTGTATCTTTTGGACCTTGTGGATGTACTTCTAGTGTTTTCTATATAAGGGAATTCATGGAAGTTTTGTTGAACTAATGTATTGGTTGTAGATAAGCTGGGCTATATCATAGAGGGGCTTGATGCTAATGGTGATCAGTGCCATACAGTGCCAACTTTTTTATTCTTGCTTAAATTTACAATTTTGAACTGTTGGATGTGTTATATATTGCCTGAAATAAATGCATGTAATGTTGTAGGATTTTGACCTCATTTCAATAACTATTGAGGGAGGGCTAAATCGCCAAAATTTTGTACTATAGATTTTGTTTGCTTGATGCATACCAAAATGAAGTAGAAACAATGTTATCTTCTGTGTGCACATATCCGATGACACTGATAATATATTATATGAATTTGTTTTGCTATTTGAATGTAATTTTAAATAATATTTTGAGGTTAAATATCGGTGGCACCAGTTTGGCACCAAAACCATTGGCATTGGATTCATCATTTTAAAAGTCAGTCTTCTGTATCTGCGAGTTATAAAATTGGGTTACTATAATATGACTGATTTTATGATTGTGGGCATATTTCAGGCAGGTTCAAGGTCCCTTTTATAAACAGTAGCGCACATGTTTTTTTAGAAGTATTACTTTTTGCACTGTATATAACTTTCTTTTATGAAAGTGAAGTATTTAATTGTGGTGATTGCTCTTCTTAAATTTCTGCTATCTAGGTCCAAAATGCTGATGACAATATATATCCTCAGTCAGTGGAGCCTACTCTGGTATTCATCCTGCAGGAAACTGGCATTATTGTTCTGAACAATGAGTGTGGATTCACTGCTCAAAACATCAAGGCTCTCTGCGATGTAGGGAATTCGACCAAAAAGGGATCAAATGCAGGATATATTGGGAACAAGGGCATTGGATTCAAATCTGTTTTCCGGGTATGTTCTTACTGTTTATTTTGCCTTGTTTTTCTGTTTGTTGAATATTATTATGTGACAGTAACTTTGGTTTCTGCAAGGATTCTGTTTGTGAAAGTGGCTTTGTTTGTTATTATTCCTCTGTAGAAGAAGCCTGTCAATTGTTATATTACCAGCACCTAGTTTGCATTGTGCTTGTTGGTTCTACTTGTCATTTGGATGCCTGTTATGGTTTATAAGTCACGTATGCTGGGCTGCTGGCTTAGTTGCCAGTTAAAGCAACCAATAGGCTGTTACTGCCTCATCAACACAATGCTGTAGCAGGACTGAGATGAATCTAGCTGAAATCATTTCTGACACTATCTATTCTGTTTCTTTACAGGTAACTGACGCTCCAGAGATCCACTCTAATGGGTTTCACATCAAGTTTGACATTACCGAAGGCCAGATTGGCTTTGTGCTTCCCACTGTGGTCCCACCTCGTGATATTAACAAGTTCAGCTGCTTGCTACCTGCTGAAAATGGTGGGACCCGTGATTTCTCTCATTGGAATACATGCATAGTTCTTCCCTTCAGAAAAAATTCTGATACAGGTCAAACTGATGTGCTTGTTCTGTCAATGTTTGCTGACCTCCATCCCTCATTGCTTCTCTTCCTGCATCGAATCCAATGTATCAAGTTCAAGAGCATGATTGATGGTACTTATCGATCCATAATAAAGCAGTACCTTGGTCATGGCATAGTTAGAATTTCTGACGGGAGTGATAAGATGAGCTGGTTAGTTGTTAGCAAGAAGCTGTCTGGTGGGATGGTGCGCCCTGATGTGCAAACAACAGAAATTGCCATGGCCTTCACTCTTGAAGAGGTTAACTTGGGTGATTACAGGCCATCTTTGATTCATCAGCCAGTTTTTGCCTTTCTTCCTGTACGGAATTACGGGTTGAAATTCATACTACAAGGGGATTTTGTCCTCCCTACTTCCAGAGAGGAAGTAGATGCCAACAATGCCTGGAATCAGTGGCTCTTATCCGAGTATCCTTCTCTCTTTCTGGCAGCTCTGGGTTCTTTTTGTAGCCTCCCTTGCTTTAGAGACCACCCTGGAAAGGCGGTGGGTGCTTTCATGAGTTTTGTCCCACTTGTAGGTGAGGTCCATGGCTTTTTTGCTCACCTCCCTCACATGATTATTGCCAAGTTGCGAACTGCCTGTTGCATGATTTTGGATAAACCAGGACCATCGCAAATGGTGCCACCATTCCGTGTCCTAAGAGGCTGGAGTGAGCAGGTTCGATTATTATTTTCTGATGTGTTGCTTGAGAAGTCCTTGGGTCTTGGTTATCTGTCCAGAGATGTTGAATTATCTGATCCATTAGCAAGGGCCCTTGGAATTCGTGACAATGGACCTACAGTTCTATATGATGCCATGTCAGCATTATTCAATAATAAAGATGTCCCTGAGGATTTGCTGGGGATGGATTGGCTATCAGCCTGGCTAGTAACGCTTCACTCGGCATTACTGGCCCATTCTACTATGAGGCATTTTGATGACCCAGGCTTGGAAGGGGACATTTTAGATGGCCTGAGGAAAATCCCATTTATTCCCCTTTCAGATGGCTCGCGCTGCTCGGTTTCTGAAGGCCATATTTGGTTGCCATGTGATGTCTCTGGTGTGGGATTTGAGGACCAGTATGGAGTGAAAGAATTTCCCCTTCTTTATGCCAGTCTCCACACTGTTGACCCTCTGCTCCTCACTGCCCTGAGCTCAAACAAATACCTTGCACATGAGGGAAGAGCTGATGATTTAACAGAGATGCTTCTCAAAATTGGAGTAAGAAAGCTCTCTGCCCATGAAATCATAAAAAGCCATATACTACCAGCTTTGTCTGAGAGCACCATAGGTTCTGACCTGAAGAAAGAGCTGATGGTGGAGTATTTTGCATATATATTGCTCCATTTCCAGTCTGCATGTGCAATTTGTCAGTCTCAAAAGGCCGAGATAATACTGGAACTGCGCAATAAACCTGTGCTGCTTACGAATCTTGGTCATGTTACTCTGACCAACACACCAGTCCATTTTGGCAAGGAATATGGTGGAACTGTTGATATGAAGAGGTTTATTGCCACGGACTTCAATTGGTATGAAGTTGATACGGCCTATCTGGCACATCCTAGTACCCGATTTTTACCAAATGGATCACTCAAGTGGAGGGACTTTCTCAAGGAATTGGGTGTCACTGATTTCATTTCGGTTACGCAAACCCAAAGAATTCTTTCTGACAGTTCCTCCGTTGTGACTGATTGGGTGTCCATGGAGTTGGTCAGGATACTCTCTGTCCTTTCTACCAAGAAGAATAGGAGTGGTTCGATCTATCTTTTGGAGGTGCTTGATAAGATTTGGGATGAAAATTACAGTGACAAGGTGTTTATGGGTGATGAGAAGTCTGGTGCTCAGTCTTCCTTTGTGAAGAGCCTGCATGAGGTAAAATGGATTGCTTCAAGCGCAGATGAAAACCTTCACTACCCACGCAATATATTCTACGACTGTGCAGATGTGCGGTCACTTCTGGGTGCAAATGTACCTTATTCTTTGCCACAGGTTAAGTCTCTTTGTGTTTATTGTTGTGCTTCTCTTCTTCTATAGGAGCTGATGAATGTTCTGTGAGAGCATGGGCATTACTTAGCTTGCACCACATAATTCATATCTAATTGGTAGATTGTGATTGCGCAGATTACAAGCAAGTCACTCTTGAAGGAGATTGGGTTTAAGACGGAAGTTTCACGAGGAGAGGCATTGTCAGTCCTCACCTCATGGGCCGAAACTCACCTTCCTTTTAAAGCTAGGTATATGCGCATGATTTATGTTTTTGTATGGTCTTTGCAAAAAAATGTTAGAGAGTTGGACTAGCTTATTTACCTGGAGTTAGGAAAGTTTAATTTATTATTATAGTGCACCTCCTTTTGTTTTGGAGTACCAGATAGTATGACATCCACTAGTCTGAGTTCTGATTGGATGCTTGTTGTCCCCCCCCCCCCCCCCCCACTAGTCAGTTTTGGTTGATTCTTGGTTGGTTACCAAGGACAACCAAGTACATTCAAAATATGAAAAACTCGCACTGCACTGGTTGATTGGAGTTGGGAAATTTCATTTTGTTATACTAGTCTGCATCTCTTCTGCTTCCAAGGATTCAGATAGAATGGCAGTGCTAGTTGAATCATGAGTGGTTGCCAGGTTTTTCTTTCACTAGTTTGTTTTTTTAATTTGGCATATAAATGCGAGGATAAGCCAAATCTAATGAAAATGTTTAAAATCTGGCAATGCACTTTACTAAGAAGCAATGCACCATAGAGTGTGGTTTTGATGGGTCCTGATCTGTATCCGCTGTACAAAATATTAAGAAGCAATTTTATGTGAAGTTGTACAACCTAGAAATTTAAGTTCCCACATTCTTGTCTTGTTACAGTGTTGATCAAATGTCAAGGCTCTACAATTACATATCTGAGGGGATTGCCAATTCACTGCTAAGCTTAAACCAAAATTTTCTGGGAAGTACTTTCATTTTCACCCCATTTCAAGGTTCGCTATCCAGTGATGTGTCTCTAGGTAAAATGTTATCAGCAAAGGAGGTCTACTGGCTGGATCCTACTGGCTGTTTTGAGATGACAAAAGAACTTGTTCTTGCAAGGAAGAGTAAGCGTTGCCCTTGTAAAATGCTGGCAGCGGTTTATCCTGGACTGCGGGATTTTTTTGTCACAAGGTGTGGGGTGCCTGATGTTCCTCCTTTCACGAAATATGTTGACATATTACTGGATCTGTCAACCGTTGCTTCGCCTACAAAAGCATCTCATTTGGTAAATCTCTCCATTTTTTATGGACACAAACAGCATAGTATAACATGATTCAAGTTTCTTCTGTATTCTTGTTAGAAAATCCCACTGTAAATTCTAACTCAGTAATGAAGTTTCAGATTGATGCAGATGGCCATATATTTATAGTAGTTAAACTAAGCTTCAAACAAAATATGAATTAAATTAGTTGAGTTCTTTCAAGATTATGTGAGATAAATAACTTAAAATTTTTTTTGTTGAATATAAGGGTAGTATTCTTCCAAATAATTGCATAGAAGTATTTCATTTTGCCTACTTTCTTTTGACAGGTTGCTCATGTCATTATGAAATGGGTGAATGACATTGAATCAAAAACTGCCAGATATGATGATATTTTGAAGCTGAAGGAGTTGCTTCACAAAGTAGAATACAAGATACTGCCAACTATTAGAGGAAAGTGGGTTTCCCTTCATGCTTCTTTTGGTTTGACCTGTTGGGTTGATGATGACAAGCTCGTGCAACATTTTAAAAATGTTTCGGCCGTCAACTTTCTGCAGCTCTCCCAACTTGAGAGTGATACTAATGGAAAGATTGCCTCTTTTATGAAATCTTTAGGCATCCAAGCTATTTCAAAGGTGTGTGTAGAGATTATTTCTGAGCCTTTAGTAGTGTTTTGTTGATTTAAAGCTGCCTCATAAATAGAAAATGTGGACTAGATTCTTGTTTATTCTCTTGCAAAATCTCAACTTCTAGTCCAGGTTTGGCAATTCATATGACTGAAATTTTTCATTTTTTAAAATCATTAAGGCTTTATACTTCTATCTGAATGACCTAATAGACACCATAATCTAATTGATATCAACTTATTAGATGTGGGGCATAGTACAGATCGTAGCCAACCCCAAATTGTCTTATGTTCTAAAGTTTAAAAATATCTTTTGACTTTTCCTTTGGACTTTTGTTTGCTTTCCTTGAGCAGGTAGTATCCCGTGAGGTAGTACACTATGATTTGGTAAATGATGTACAGAAAGTTTGTCTTGTAAATTGGGCTCTCCCGTATGTGCAAAGATACATGTACAAGACACATCTTCTCAAATATGTTAGCTTCAAGGAACTCGAGAGGGACAAACTTAGCCAGCTAAAGGTTATTGTGGCCAGTAAACTGTATTACAAGTATAGTATTAATCAGTTAAAAAGCACATCGCAGGATCTTTTTGAGGCTTCTGCCATTCTAAAGGTTTTTCCTATCACTTAAACCTTTTTTACTTGATAATTTCTTGTTGTTCATCCATTATGGTCATGATTACTTTTTGTTATCATTGTCATTGTTATTGTGGTTGTTATTACTCTGATATTCTTTCTAAGGAATATTATTTCCTTAATGACTTGGTGGTTTTATGTTCTTCCATTCACACTTTTTGCAAAACTTTCAATCTTTGAAGTTGCCCTCATGCTACTTACTGATACATAAATACAATCCTTAATAGCATCTGAATTCTAATGATAATCTCTAGTTAATACCCTTAAAATTTTTTGAAGTTTTTTGAGTTTAATGTTTTTCATTGCAATTTATTCCTTACTTATATGAAATTCCTTTACTTTGCAATTTTATTCTTTTCGGAAAGTATAGCCCTTGTGTTTTGGCAATTGCATGGATCACCCTTTCGCTGGGTTTTATTTTTATATTGGAGATCAGAATCTAAATGTTTTTTTTTATAAATGGCTTGGACTTCAGTCATTTTCAGTTGGAAGTTGTTTTCCTTGGTCTGATAGACAGTAATTTGATTCCTTTTCAGAATTGCATGATTATCCTTTTTATTTCATAATACTTGTATCTGGAACTTTTTTTGAAAAGATTGTTACTCATTCTCCATCACTACTGGTCTTATGAACCAATGCAGTTCACAATAAGGATTACCATGATTTTTTCACTTCTAAATTTCTTTCAAGTATTGAGTTTTCTTGAGCTTGAATGTTTTCAAATTTTGTTTGTATACGTGTTGGGTAAAAGACCAAATATATGTGCTTATCTGGTAAAAAAGTTTTTTTCTACAAGTACTAGAAGCTGTTAAAGACATGATGCAGCCTTAATGTTGATGAGATCTTCCAGCCTGTTTGAGCCTGATCAAATTGTGAGAATACGGTTTGGCTCGTAGTGGGATGAAATTCATTTCATTGGATTTCAACCAGATGAATTTAAGTACGTTTTAGAAACCATTTGGCAATTTGGGCATCTGAGTAATTTTAATTTTTACTTTGAGGCTTGATTCTGGAAGTACTAAGATTTAAGCATTGCACTTTGGTCTGTTAAACGTGCTTCTTGTGAAAGACATATTTGAGGAAATCCCATACGGTGCCTCACATCTGAAGTACAGGTACTTCAGTGGCATTTTCTTAGGTCAACTACCTGTGAAGACCAAAGTGGCTTCTGTCGCACTTCTTTGTTTATTTTCCTTATTAACCCCATCTCTTTGCAGGATAACATTTTGTACCTAACTCCTACTGCGGATTCACACACGATGTATCTGGAGCTGTCCCGGCTTTTTTTTGATGGGTCCCCTGATCTGCAGTTTGCTAACTTCCTACATATGATCACAACAATGGCAGAATCTGGTTCCTCCAACGAACAAATTGACTTCTTTCTGATAAACAGTCAGAACATATCCAAGGTTCCGGCAGAAGACCCCCTGTGGGTCCTCTCTCCCAAAATTAATCCTATTATGAATCCCCTCCCTCCAGCCTGCCATTATAATACTCAGACAAAAACAGGATTGAGGTTGAATTGGCCAATTCCTGCTATAAATGAAATCATTCCATTGTCGCCTGAAAATAATGATCAAGCTAAGGATGTAATCATTCCTATAGAGGTTGAGGCTGATTGGATAACTGAGAAGGATTTGGCATCAACTAGTGCATCAAAGCAGCTCCTTTCAAATGAACCTGGTGTAAGTTCTAGTCCTGACGTGCAAGCATTTAGTCCTAGAACTAATGTGTCTGATGCTTCAGCTAATCAGCTGGTGTCCACTTCCACTGTCTCAACAACCCATGCTACTATTAAAAACCAAGTAGTTGTACCAGCTGATGTAGATAGGAACCAATTCCAAAGGAAGAACCAGGAGAATGTACAGAACCTGCGTACTGGCAGGCTTGGTGAGATGGTGGCATACAAATACTTCAGCGAGCAGCTTGGCCCCAAAAGGGTGAGATGGGTTAATGAACTGTCTGAAACAGGACTTCCGTATGATCTGGTAATAAATGGGGATCAAGAAGAATCAAAGGAGTATGTGGAGGTAAAGGCGACATTGTATTCTAGGAAGGATTGGTTCACCATATCTATGCGTGAGTGGCAGTTTGCATGTGAGAAGGGTGACGCATTTACAATTGCACATGTGATTTTGATGGGATCAGGTAAGGCTAGTGTTATTGTTTTGAAGAACCTGTATAGGCTGATTCTGCAACATACCTTGCGGTTGGGAGTTTTCATGTCAGGGCTTCACAGAGATAGCTTAGCTGAGGCTGAGGCTGAAGGTGAGGTTTAGAATATAAATTTATTGATATTTTTTTTATCAGGGGAATGTGTAAATTAGAGAGTGTTGTAGAAAAAAGACGTGCATAAATCTCAAAATCTTTGGGAATGTTATTTTGTGAAATCATCTATTGCAATGAAACAGGTATGCACGGTCATCAACAACTGAGCGAACTTGTCTCTGGGGCTATTGACTCTAGAGAGAGAGAGACTGACTGTACTCACGAGTAGACTTGTGAAGTTGACTTTGCCAGACGAAATACGCTGTGTTATAGTGTTGTGCGTTGTGCGAAAATAACACCTTGCTCAGACACTACTGAACCGATAAACCGATCAAAATAATATATTATTTCTCAGTAGGACAACAATTGGTCTACAAATTAGCCGTAGTATTGTGCGTAAGAGTTACGATCTCCCTAGAAAAAGACGCAGTTTGAAATTTGGCTGGAAGTTTTCTATGAATATTCAAAATTTGAAAATTCATCTTATAAAATGAGTAAAAAAAGTTGATCCTACCTTTTTATCTCAAAAATAGTTGTATTACAATAAATAATTTTATTCTTGCCATTGCTGTCTTCGTAGGATTAAGAATTATATTAAACTATAATCTCCAGTTTTGATGACATCGGGATATGAACAGTGTTTTCAGTGCTGTGCTGTAAGGGGCCGTTTGGATCGCTTAGGAATAAGAGGAATAGTCTATTCCTAGGCGGAAAATATTGGGAAGAGTTTGGATAGTTAGGAATAAATTTTCGTCTAAGAAGAGATATTTCTTTTATACGGCCCCTAAAATTTTAACTCAGATGTTATGAACGGGAATACAAAATTTAGGAGGATATAAGTGTGGAGAAATTACTCAGAAATGAAAGAATATACAAGTAGCAAAACCAACCAACATTCCCCCCAACAACCCGACACAGACCATCTGTTATCCCCCACTGCCGTTGATTCTCTGAAAACCTGGTTTAATATTAGATGATTTAACAATGTTTTCTCCATGAAGTGTTAAAAATGTGTTACTATATTTCAACCGGTCTAACCCATGGGATCTCGAGTCAAAAGAACACGGGACCACTCTTTGGAACTAATGAAATGGGGTTCACCCAAGTGTGTGTGGAACTAATGAAGCATCAGTTGGACGGCCATTTGAATATTCCATGTCAATAATGAAATCAAGTATTGACTTCCATGTCAATAATGAAAATAAGTATTGACTGGCTACAAACGCACAAAATCTCCTTTCTATTGGAAAAAGAAACCAAAAATTGACTGACTACATTACTACAAACGCACAAAATAATATATGGGGGAAGCAAAGAGGATTTAATTACCTCTCACTCTCACCAGAATCCATTTTCATTCTACCTCTGAAGTACCAAAGATAACCAGACTCTAATTACAGAAATCATGTGCACCATGTTGCCTCAATTACAATTGAAACTGTTCCTCTTGTTTCATCTTGTAATCATACCATCGATCTGCTTGGCCGAACAATTGGATGATTATGTGCTGGATGGAGATATAACCTATTGCGGCCTGAATGTAACGGCTCCCTTCAGCTATTCTGACAACCTCCATGGTCTCCAGGTGATATGTGACTTTGAGCAAAAATCTGGGGCAAAGATCACACTCGGCAGGGGCAACTTCACGCTTCTCGAGATATCCCGTGAAGGTGGCTACATACGAGTTATGGGGAAGACCACTACATGGCGCTGTAATCAGCATGCAGAGCGACCTGGCCAAGTTACACAAGTTCAGTACCTGGCCGACCACGACCTCAATCTGAACCTGGAGGGCACACCTTTCACCTTTTCCCACAGTCACAATAAACTTACTGTACTAGGTTGCGATGCTTTCATAATGCTTGAAAACTTCATCACCAAGGGGTCATCTGGATGTGTCTCCTTCTGTCCGAATAATGGAACCATCAAAGATGGGAAGTGCATGGGTGCCGGGTGCTGTCAAGCATCCATCCCACCGGATCTAAAGAGCTTCAATGTAACCCCGTACAGTATTAAAAACCTGACTGCTTCGAGCTTGACTGGTATCAGTGGCTGCACCCAGTTTTTTGTGGGTGAGATGGACCCCAGCCAGTTCAAGAGCAAATATGTAGTTGGAGATGGTGAGGTCTCCAGCTGGCCAGTGGTGTTGGAATGGGCAATTGGAAATGAATCGTGTGCAACGGCAATGGGTAAACCAGGATATGCTTGCCTAGCTGGAGAGAATAGTTCCTGTTACGATGTTAAATCAGGGAAAGGATATAGGTGCAACTGTAAGGATGGCTTTGAAGGAAACCCGTATGTTCTTGGAGGATGCCAAGGTATATTGATACTTCATCAATTGATAAATATTTAAATTTAATTTAGCTATGCTAGTTAGATTTGGAATCAATGTTCACAAAGTCTTTAACTCTACAATCTTCAATCTTGATAGCATTTTCTCAAGTCAAGTAAATTTTCTTTTCTAAATTTTCCTTCAATTTATGTCATCAATTTAGTATCGATCATTGTAATTTGAGTCCTTCAATGAAAAATAAAACTTGCATATAACTTTACCATTTTTATGTATATAATATGCATAATTAAAGTAAATATTATATATAATTATCGGATTTAAAAAAATTATCAATTGTACTAACAGTTTTAAAAAATACTAACTTAATTTGTCATTAGTAAAAACTAATTATGATCCAATGAATAGATGTTGATGAGTGTAGCAGTCCAAACAAGAATAATTGTACGTGGAAGTGCCAAAACTTCAATGGGGGATCTCAATGCCTTTGTCCCCCTGGTACCAAGGAAGATGGAAGAGGTCACTGTGAGCGGTCTGAATCCCTTGAAATTGTCCTTGGTAATTTGATTATCTATCAACTCTCTATAATACTGGTATATTAAATAGTAATGTGCAGCTTATTGACTTGAATTGGACAACAAGTACAAATTGTTCATCATTTTGTTAACCAATTGACTTGAATTTTATTATTTTTTCAATCTTCTTGCAGCTTTGAGCTTGGTCTTACTGACTATTCTCTTCGGCGGAGGTATCCTAACCTACTGGGGCTTAAATAAGCGAAAGATTGTGAAAATCCGACAGAGGTACTTTATGCAGAATGGTGGAATGCTGCTGCAACAACGTATCTACTCCCAAAAACAGAGTGCACGGATCTTCAGTATCGATGAGCTAAGGAGGGCAACTGATGGCTTTAGTGAAGAGCAAGTGATCGGAAAAGGTGGTTATGGTACGGTGTATAAAGGGCTTCTTTCAGATGGACAGGTGGTTGCAATCAAGAAATCAAAGCTCGTGGATGAGAGCCAAATTGAACATTTTATAAATGAGGTGGTAATACTTTCTCAAATAAATCATAAGAATGTGGTAAAGCTTCTTGGTTGTTGTTTAGAAGATCCAGTGCCATTACTCATCTATGAATTCATACAAAATGGAACATTGTTCCATCATATCCATGAAAACTCCAGTACTCCACTGCCATGGGAAAAAACGCTTGAGAGTTGTTACCGAGACTGCCAGTGCTATTGCCTATTTACATTGCAAAGCAGCTATTCCGATAATCCATCGTGACATCAAATCAACAAATATACTACTGGATGAAAATTATACAGCAAAAATATCAGATTTCGGAGCATCAAGATTGGTTGCCTTTAATAAAACACACATTACTACACTTGTCCAAGGGACTCTAGGATATTTAGATCCTGAGTATTTCTTTACCAGTCAACTAACTGAAAAAAGCGACGTCTACAGCTTTGGAGTGGTTTTGATGGAGATGTTGACAGGTCAGATGCCAGTATCCTTATCGAAGTCTGACATGGAAAGGAACTTGGCCTCCCATTTTGTTGGTTCATTACGAAAGGGGCGACTATGTGAGGTGATTGATGGCCAATTAGTGGATCAAGTAGGACCACTGCATCTGTTTGCAATTGCAGATCTAGCGAGCCGATGTGTGGAGCTCAAAGGCGAAGAGAGACCAACCATGTATGAAGTGGCAGTGGAGTTGAATGCGCTTAGGAGATTATTGAAGAACCAATGTGCCATGCTACCTCTGGATAAAGAACAGCCATACTTCCGAAGGCCTCTGACTATTTACGAAGGGAATTCCAATAGAGAAACTAACCCTGAAATAAGCCTCCTGTCATCAATTGATATATGAACAACGGATAAGGAGACAGTGGTTATGGGTCGCAAATGAATTTTGGCCACTCCTACAGTTGAACTACGTTTTTATTGTTGTAGCATCGTACAATTTATTGATTACAAGAAAATTTGAGAAACTATACACAATTTAATTGTACCCATCAGCAATATATTCACCAGTTTTCTGAAAGGAACATGTGAAGGATGGATTTTGCGGGGAGCTTCACGTTAGTCTTGTATTATTAGTCAATGATTTGGCCTTGAAAAACTGATAGGTAATCAGATTGTGAGTCCATTGCGCAGGGGTTCTTAGATTTTACATAATATACACAATCAGAGAAAAAAAGAGTAACAGCCACAAGAAATTAATAATTTTTCCAGTAGACATATCACTAGTGGTTTTTTAAAATAAAGAAGAAGCATTGCCACAAACGTCCTTAATAGCTCCTCTAGTTGAGGCAAAATAAGGAGTTTTTTTTTTTAATAATCAGCAATAACTACGCTAGTAGTCTAGCTACTTGCCTTGATGACTTCATAAGAATGAAGAATTCTCAAAGGCGTTTCTTTGGAGACTGGCCTCTCCTCGGACCACAGCTCCAGATTGACAGTGCCTGAGCCCCAATGCACCAGGAATTTACTCACCTGACTCAACTCGAAACGGTTGATCAGGCATAAACCCGCACATTTATCCACAAGCATCCATTCACCTACAATAATACAAGTCATAGTGAGAATATTATAAACTGACTTGTATCAATTTTAGTTATTAAAATGAAACTTAGGTACCATTTGGGCGTAGATTTCCCTCGAAGGACTGTTCCCCTGATTCAGGTGAGATCTCATGGTTGGATCCATCAATTGATTTGAAAGAAACTGCAACTTCAGTCGGGTTCAAGAGAGTGAATGTGGGATGAACTCGCAAGCATACCAACCTTCCAAAAAAAAACAAAAAGCAGTTCAATAAAAAAGAAAAGAGAACTGAAAAATAGTTGGTCAGCATAACTACATATCTAATCATGTCAGGTGGAGAAACATTAAATAGTTAAACCTTGAAAAGCCACCAGAACCAGCGCCGACATTCCTAGCAATGATGCTAGAATCAAACTGAAGAATATTTGGATTATTTTTCAAAATAGAAATAGAACGCTGGATAAGTAAACCTCCACCAATATCACCTTCCATGCAAATTGATTCCTGCTCCCCAGACTGCTCAAGATCCCTCCTAGAACCATTTCAAAACAAAATGATTATTACAAATTCTGCTAATAACACAATCAATAGCAGCACTATATATAAAAACATATTTGTCCTCGAGTAATTAACAATATGAAAATCAATGAACTGGTCAGATACGTTTTCGACCCAGACCAGATAGATTAGTGGGTCATGGGTGTGGGTCTCAACTCTAAAGTCATCTGACCCACTGATAAACAGATCCGGTATGAGCCATGACTCGACCCATTTAATCAGACCAACCTGTTTACATATTTTATTTTAGCATTTTGGAACGTTTAAAAGGGGACTACCGTCTTTACCCAACCTGTTTACATATTTTATTTTAGCATTTTGGAACGTTTAAAAGGGGACTACCGTCTTTAGGCTGCAAGGAAAGTAAGAACATTGAGAGAGAAATTAGAAAAGTAAAAGGGAGCTGCAATGAAAAAGGATCACGTCTCCTGTGGCATAGAAGCCAAGCGCACAAAACACATGGATAAGCTCATCGTTGATGGCAATACGCCAATACTAAGGAATAAACAAATTTAAACAATTCTTGACAGTAAGATGGGTATAGACGGCTGATCAGTGGGCAGGATTGGGTTGATCAGTTGCCAGACAGGTTAACAGGTGTTCAATTGATTGTTCTGACCTGACGGCACAGGTCGGCCTGACCCATTCAAGAAGTGTAACAAATATTGGTTATCTGACCCCAAAAATTGACACCCTAGTAGGTAAAAGAAAACAAATTGTTTATTAAGTGCAAGTTATCATAACTAATTACCTAACAACTTTATATTCCTCAGTACATCCAGCAGACCGGTATTCTGTACCACAGTACTCTTCATACCCATCACTTTCAACTCTGCTGTGTAGCCACTGCGTATCTGAAGTTATGAGTTGTGATTAGCTTAAAATAACCAAATTATTTTTTGTATTTCGGAATAAACTTTTTTGTAAGATCAAAATTGTGGACGACTAAATAAAGTGGTCTCCTAAACTACTTTAAGGGGCCGTTTGGATCGCTTAGGAATTTGGAGAATTTAGGGAAGTTGCAATTCCTAGGAATAAATTTATTGGGAAGTGTGTAACTTTGTGAAGAGTTTGGATTGTTTATAATAAATTTAAGGTAGGAAGATGAAATTCCCCAAATTCTTTGGGGAATCCAAACAGCCCCTTAGAAATACTAGTTTACCAGAAGGAAGATGGGTCATGGAAATAACATGACCACCAATCCATGGGACCAGTTTAAGGGACCAATCGCCACTCTTGAGATCAACAGGAGTCTTTGAGAGCTCAATCCCCTGCTGTCCTGGCTGCTTTTCTATGTCAGGTATAGCCTTCACCGTCTCTGCATAGTTCATAATACAAAATAAACTCTTTCAAAGAAAAACACAAAAACTAATTTTGAAGCATATGCATTCAAATCAATGCACATCATGCTTGATACCAGTTAAATCCTTATATATGTTAAGGCTAAGTGTCGAGTTTGATGTCATTTCATAATTTCCTTTTTACTGGCCTGGCTTGTCGTATATTCACACTAGATCAACAACAAATGCAAGATAAAATAAGAAACAAGACAAAACTAGAATCACAGACTGTACCTAAATGTTTCATATGCTCTTGTTCACTAGCTGCTATCAGTTTAGACATTTCTGAAATAGAAGGTATAACGACTTGCACTTCCTCTCCGTCCATACAATCTGCACTAACCTGAATAATCCAATTCCAGGAAACAAAGAACAATCAAATTCAACCTTTCATTAACCTCGTGTCACCAAGGGAGAATAGAAGGAAAAGATAACCATGGCGTATCCTCCTAGCAAGAGATGTATGTGAAGTCTACGTGTCGGCCGCTTCCAAGAACCTTCAGTTTTAGAGACTTTTACAGTAACAACTGAGGAATTCTTTTCTGCGACATAGTGAGTCAAAAGATACTCCCCTTTAGTGTACCCATATCCATCTCCATCATCTTCAAATAGGACTCCTTGAGCTCTACCTGTTTAAGAATTTCGAAACAGATCACTTTTAGCCATGCAGATTGAAGTAAGAAGACCAGGGTACTGTTTTCTTTGTCGAGAAAGGTGAAGAAATATTACCATCATTGTTCAATGCAACAAAAAGTATCAAATCATCCTGTGGATTAGCTTCACCAACATGGTTGTAAGGGAGGCCAACAGGAAGAATAGCTCCTCCTTGCAAGTACAGTATCGGAAGGTCCTAAACAAAGCAAAGCACTTCCTTTTTTCAAACTAAAGAAATTAATATGGCTAAAGAGAAATCTCTTTCTCAAAATCTTAAATTAAGGGTTCAGTCTGAACTTACAGGATGTGAATCTCCAAAGTCGAAAGGCAACCATATGCCATTAGGAATAGCATGAGACAACTCATACGCACCTTTATCAGACAACGTGCTGCCATGATTCATGTATAAGTTTTTGAGTTCATTTAATCATCAATTTATTTTATACAAAAGGAAGACGTAGTCCCCTATATGGAAAAAGAGGTCTGTATTTAGATATATTACCTGGAACAAACAAGGAGGGGTCCCAGCAGAAAAGAATTTTCTACAGTTCGAAGTTTTTGGTCTTCTGGATCTACAAAAGAGACTTAAAATTAGACATGCTTTACTAAAGGAATAAATAAACAAATACTGGATAGCAAAAAAAAAAAAAAAAAAAAGAAAGAAAGAAGTACCAGCAAAGAAGGTGGGAACTGCAACTGGACTGCCCTTTGTATGCGCGAAGTAAAACAGTGTGTATAGATGTGGTATCAACCGAGACCTCCTTAACAATGCAAGACGACATACTTCTTCACACTACATGACAGATCTTTGATCATTCAGCCATAAGAAAACATATTTAAGTTTTTAAAGCACAAAGAGGACAATATTTGTACTTGCCTCTTCTCCAAAAGACCAGGGTTCATGGTCAGTGGTCCCTTTTTCAGAATGGCCACGTGAGAAGGGAAACATTGCACCAACTCCCATCCATCTCCCAAAAAGTTTCGGAGTAGCATTTCCTGCAAAACCACCTATATCAGGTCCAGACAATGGCTGTCCGCTTAGGCCCTGAGAAAAAAGATGCAGGAAAATACCATTACAGAATAATAGTGAACTTTGTATATAGTAATTTATATTAATGCATACTTCTATAACTCACTTTAAAATTATGGGCCTTTGTTCAAGGGTTTAACTTACCAATTGAAGTACCATGGACAAACTCATGTGCAAGTGCTCCCAGTTTGACAAGTTATCGCCGGTCCAGGTGGCAGCATACCGTTGGCTCCCTATAAATCCAGCTCGAGTGAGAACAAAAGGCCTCTTTGTTGGACACCCCATTTTCATCCCCTCATGAGTCGATCGTGCCATCAACATTCCATAAGCCTATATGATGGCTCCAACATTTAATGGAATGTTAAGAAATTGAACCCAAAATGAACAATGAAGAGCAATGCTGTTAAAAAAATTATACATTGTGATAAAAAGTATGATTCTGTTGACCTCCAAGGTTGCTATCACCTCTGTGAATGTTACTATCTGGCATTGTTTTAGTCACAGTCTGCACATTAACATCAACATTTTATTAATAAACTACAAAATATAATAAAGATATTTGAAAATAAAAAATAATAATTCCAGATTTGTTCATATCTACAAAAAAAAATAATAAATAAAAAAAAAATAATAAATTTTCATGAGTTACTTTAAAAACAGCAGGTTCGTTCATATCATTCCAGATTCCATCAACGCCATTTGTTATGAAGTCCTTGACAAGTTGGGACCACCACGAACGAGTCCTTTCTTGGGTATAATCAGGGAAAACACAAGGCCCAGGCCATACATCACCTGGAAAAGGAATGGATGAATAAAGAGATGAAAACAGTACCAGTGAATTTACCCTGCAAAACTCTTATCTATCGATCTAAGTAAAGGTAAGGAATTTGAGTGGAACATACCAACAAAAGGGGTTCCATCAGACGTTAGTACCCATACATCATTTTTTGAGCCACTTTCGTATACAAAATAGCCATCTTCCTTTTTGATCCCTGGGTCAAGCATCCATATTGCTTTGAACCCAATGGCATGGAGTTCATCTGCCATGGACTTTGGATCAGGGAAGGTCTCCTGTAAAATTAACAAATATAATGCGCTGAAATAACACAAAAGATAATTGTACCACATCTGAGTCAAATTAACAGTTACTAAATCAATTTCATGACAACAAGAATTGGTTTAGATGAACTGTTTATGCAAACCTCTTAACAAAGCACTTACTTTGTCAAATGTAAAGCATCTAAATCCATCCATATAGTCGATGTCCATCCATATAACATCACATGGAATACCCTTCTCCCGAAATGTTCTTGCTACCTGTGTGAAATATAAAGAGACATGGAAAACATACTTCACCAAGCAAGCAAGAAAGACGGCATAATTTTGCTATTAATTTTACTAGGACAACTAAAATAAAATTGTAAAGGCATACTAGACTGGAAAGAACATCAATAACTTTCAGAAGATTTTAATATTAGCTTTCCGTTCTAGCAAAAAAACCAGTTAGTAAAGTCGGAATAAATTAACGGACCCAGTAACTTAAAGTGATGAGCCTATAGTACCTCAAGTACTCTGTCAGCAGAGAGATAACTCCACCTACATTGCTGGTAGCCCAAACACCATTTTGGAGGCATAAACACAGTACCTGCAATTCAATGGTGATTCCAGAATGCCATCAGGGAAGTCAAATTGGAAGACAAATAAGTGAAACATAACACACAAAGCAAATTTGATCTCAATATATAATAAAAACAGATAGGGAGTGAGTGAGAATAGAGATATAATTAACCAATTGCATGAGAAAGAGACGTCAACACTTCATTAGGAGATCCAAAAGGGCCAAAAGTAACTACAGGGTAATAAGCTGCAGATATAATTCGTATAGTACATTCTTCCCTCAGGTCAACCTATTGACAAACAAACAATAAAGCAAAATTATTTTTAAGAAAAATAATTATTGAATTATAAAGAAAAATTATTAGAATTAAGAAATGCAAAAATGAAATAACAAAGAAAATCTAGATGGTAAAATTACCATACCTCACAACGCCTAGTGGTATCAGCAAGAATACCAAATGCCTTCCCGTCTGATAGTAGAGCTAAAACCCAAGGATGGGACTGATATAGAGATGTAGTCCCAGGGCCAAAACCCCAAGCATCCGTGTTCCATGTAAAAATCTAATAATTTATACAAGGTAAAGAATCAACTTGAGAAAAAAAAATTCAGGGCAAGGTTAACAAGATATCAGGAATCCTCTCAAATTTTATATATTGGTTATAGCGGGGAACACCTAATGCATGCTACATGCTCGATGAAATGCTTGATAGAACCGACACCGTCATCGCTAATCCTCAATACAGTGAACTTGTACAACAACCTTTTGTTTTTATTTACTGGAGATAAAAGGAAATGATATGCAATAATCATAGGATAAAAGTTTATTATCTATTATTTCCAAATTCCAAAAGCCCAAAAACATGAAGTTAAATAATATAGAGAAGCGCACCCGCTTTCCAGTCCTCTCAAGCGGCCCGCTAGCTTCTCCAGTCCCGTAGAAAGATGTCCCAGAAGGGAACTACCAAATCAATAAATCACAAGAAAGATAAAAACAACAAGAACCTAAATTGCATAATGATACAGTAACAATTAAAGCACATGCACATTATGAAGATCACACAAGCTTATATTATACCTTGATCTCCACCTTCTGTTGCCCATATCCACACTCAAAACGAGGGACAAACTGAGGCACTTTAAAACTAACAGGCTTGATCGGAGTCTCCCTGACCGTCTGATCAGCGAAGGAGAGGCTCGGATACGCCTTGGCTCGGTGATCCTCCGAGCAATCGAATCTGTAGACCCCTTCTTCTAGAATCGGCTCGAACACCATTTGCCCCGCTGACGTGGCATCCGACGTGGCGGAAGGAGCTCCGTCCATGGTAGGAAGGGATCGAAGCGGGGTAGAGATCAGGCCTGTGGGGAAGAAGAAAAGTTTTGTTTGGATTGAACTTGAAGGCCAATGGAGAGAAGGAGAGATGGAGCGGAGTGGGGAGGTGAAGAGTGGGAGTGGAAGAGTCCGAAAAGACGAGACGTGACGAAGGTTTGATGACAAAAACATATTTAATGTGGATTCGACCTCTCTCCATTGTAAGAAATTCGTTGAAGGGTGTAGCTAGATTTATTATATCATCGATTTTGAATCGAACGGTTCAGATTTATTCTATATGGATAGAATCGGACAAAACAGTAGGTGAAAGATCAATGTATGGCCAAGTAGTCTAGTCCGTCGATTTTTATGCAGACACGAAACTACTAGAATTAGGACAGTTTTTTTTTTTCAGTAATAATCCCTTAAAAACAACGAAAATCACTATATTAGGTCTGATCCTAAATAATAAATGAGAAAAGGCACGTGTTGAATCGAACCACCCTTCAAACTAAAACATTTATTTACTTTTGCTAAAATTTAGTTTTCAAAATAGTATTTCTACATAGCTTCCACTGCCAGTGACCTATAATATTTACTAGTTCTAATTTCGCACATTGTGCGGTTCATTTCTATTTAAACATGTGACAAAACGATTTCAAATAAGCCTGAATATGTTATGAAAACTTTTGCAAATAAACATATAATTTTGGATCATTATTAGAATCAAATGGAATTGACAACCATGTGTTTAACTAATTGCAAAGAGACATGCAATGTTTCGGATCACTTATGCACTTCATTTTTATTTATGTTGGTGGTCAATGATTTAAAATTTTTGCAAGTTAGTAACATGTAAACTGCTAATTATATTTTCTTGCCTTTAACAATCAGTTATGGCTCCTAAATTTTTTATCCAACTATGTATAATGGCTTGGACTCAATAGCCGTAACTATGATGCTTCTGTGATTGACGCTGGAATTCTTAAAGTTTGGCTCCAGAAATTAGACAGCATGACTATTTGTCTAAATTTTCTTTTTGCGATCTTATTCTTGACAAAATTTGTCTAAATTTTCTTTTTGGGATCTTATCCATGACTAATTTGTCAAGGATAAGATCGCAAAAAGAAAATTTAGACAATTAGTCATGTTATCTAATTTCTGGAGCAAAACTTTAAGAATTCCAGCGTCAATTATCGAACCATCATAGTTGCGTCTATTGAGTCCAAGCCATTATACATAGTTGAATAAAAAATTTAGGAGTCATAACTAATTGTTAAGGGCAGGAAAATATGATTATCAGTTTACATGTTACTAGCTTGCAAAAATATTAAATCATTGACGATCAACATAAATAAAAAAAAAGTGAATAAGTGATCACGCAATGCGCGATATTAGCACTATTCTAATAAGATCCTAAACATTGCATTACTGTTCACAATTAGTTAAATACAAGGTTGTCAATTCCATTTTATTCTAATAATGATCCTAAATATTGCATGTTTGTTTGCAAAAGTTTCCATAACATATCCACGCTCATTAGAAAATTGTTTCATCACATATTTGTATAGGAATAAATCGCGCAACACGCGAGATTAGAACTAGCATGTATAATTGTTGTGAGTTATGGAATGAAATTCTCTGCGGAGCCTTGCAATATAAGATTTTGATTTATATCAATAATAGATGTCCCGTGATTAATATCATAGCCGTCCAAATTCGTACAGCACGTAAAACTCTGTCCGTCATATTTAGATCGGATGGCCAGGGGGAAAAAAAACTTTCGGTGCGTGTTTAAAAAAACACGCAGAGGATTTCGGTCCTGTGAGTTATAGTCTAATTACTATATGTGAATTTTTTACTTTGGTTGTCAAATCTCGATTGATCATCATCTTCTGATGGACACTTAATATACAACTTGCTAATATTATAGTGTATAATATTTTGCAGCCCAAGATTTTATTTGTACTTCTCACGTTTCGTCCCTCGAATATCTAATGTTCGGGAAGAGAGTAAATTAACTAATGAGGAGAGTTCTAACGTTAATATTTTGGTTATCATCAAATGCAAATATTCTATTATTTAGATACTTATTCAAAATTTAAAATTACGATATTAAATCTAAACCATTCATCTTATTTAATTTAATGTCCTATGCATTTTCATATAAGTTTTGTAGCTTTTAGAAATTATTTGATATTTCATCAAAGACTAAAACATGAACGAATTAGTATGAATCTATCATAATTAAAGGTTTGTTTATTTTTCTACTTCTTGATGGAATATCAAATAAACTCTAAAATCTACAAAACTTATATGAAAATGCATCGATCGTTAAATTAAATAAGATGAACGGCTTGAATTTGATGTTGCAATTTTAAATTTTGAAATAATAACTAAATAATAGAATGTTGACATTTGAGGGCAACCAAAATGTTGGCATTAGAATCCTTCTCTTAACTAATGAGGAGGTTCCAATACCAACATTCTACTATTTAGTTACTTATTCAAAATTAAAAAAAATTACAACATCAAATCCAAATCGTTCGTTTTATTTAATTTAACACCTAAGTTGCCACTTGCCAGGAGTAGGATCTATAGGACTCAAATCATCTCCAGTCGAAATGGTTGTAGAGCTCTCTGCCCGAAGCAATTTTTTATATTTAAAAATTTTAAAATTTAAATGTTGAATCTAAATATTGAACTTGTTCAATTTTTCGAGCGATGCGTTTTCATAAAAGTTTTATAAAATTTGGAGTCAATTTGATACTAAATCAAGTGATCAACAAATAAACAAATCTGGTTAACTATCACTGATTAATTCTAATACGTTGATAATTTGGCCACTTAATCAAGTATCAAATCGACTTCAAATTTTATAAAACTTATATGAAAGTGCATTGTCCGTAAAATTGAACAAGATCAACTATTTGGATTCAACATTTTAATTTTAAAATTTTTTATATTTTAAAAAAATTCGGCTGTAGAGGATTTATGTCCGTAGGACCTAACACTTTGTATTAATTAATCCACATCATCAACAGATAGAAAACAAATCAACATCCTCCATTTTTTTTCATTTTCCTTTTAGAAATCCATATTACTTAATTTTTTAGAGTTTTTGTTATGCTACATTAAGAGATTAAAGAAAACATATTATAATTGATATATTTCAATTAATTGGACTTTTATTATCAACTATTAAACTTGGCCTTAGTGTAATGGACAGATCAATCAATTAACTAAAATAACTCAACATTAATTATCATTAAACACACAATAAATAGAGCAAAAAATATATCAAATAAATCCTAAATATCCATAACAAATATAGTAACTAAAAAAAGGCTACAACAATTGTCCTAGAACAATCTAACTTAACAACTAAAAGGCATCATGCAATACAAGAGAAATGAAGAACTTGTATAGACTGATTCTGCAACATACCTTGCGGTAGTTGGGAGTTTTCATGACACGAAGAACATGTATAGGCTGATTCTGCAACATAACTTGCGGTAATTGGGAATTTTCATGCCATGGCTTCACAGAGATAGCTTAGTTGAGGCTGAGGTTTAGAATATATACTAAATGATTTCTTTAATAATTTAATTGAGGGAATGTGTAAATTAGAGAATGTTGTAGAGATAGACGTGCATAAAGGCTTTCATTGCATTAATTAGTTCCTGTTAACAGCAGGACATGAATCAAGTCATTTTTAATCTTTAGTTGCCTAGGTTATATATTTCTGCTTTCAAAGTTTTAGATTCTTTTTTCCTCAGTGATTTTTTTATATTTGAAATGAAGTTTTGATAAGCGACTTTTCTTTCCCTTTTTTTATTTTTTTGTTTGTCACTTGTCAGTAGATGAGTAGAACGAACTTTTCTGGGGCTCCTGGCGAGAGTGAGAGAGACTCTCTCACCTAGACTTGCGAAGTCGACTCTGCAGCAAGAAATTTCGCTGCTTTGTTAACAACATCCAAAACTCGAAATCGAACTAGAACAGTAAAACACTGGTGGTGTTGAAACTATACGATTCAAATCCTCTACAGCCGAATGTCTTGGCTGTACCGTCCAGCCAAGCAATTTTACAAAATTTTAAAATTCAAATATTAAATTTAAACCGTTGATCTTGTTCAATTTTACGGGCGATGCATTTTTATATAAGTTTTATAAAATTTGAATTTGTTTTGATACTAGATCAAATGGTTAACAAATGAACGAATATTGTTAACTATCAGTCTATCACTGATTAATTCTAATGCGTTAATAATATCAGCTCACATACTACTGAACCGAGTACCGACAGAACAATCAAGATATGCCAGCACTCAGCAGAACAACGATTTGGTCTACATTTTTTCTTTTTTTTTTATATGATTGGTCTACATATTAGCTGTTTGATAGTGCGGTTGTGCTAAAGATTACGGTCTTCGCATGAAAACACGTATTTTGAAATTTAGGTCAGGTTTTGCTAATCCGTGAACACGGGACCACTTTTTAGATGACTGGCGACAAGGGATTCACACAAGTACGTGTGGACTACCAAAGTTCGAGTCACTGAACAAGAATCGTCATATAGAAATCCCTTGTGAAAGAATCAAGTTGGACGAAGATTTGAATTTTCCACTGGAAAAGTTAAAATCAAGGATTTACTGACAACAAATTAACGCACAAAATAGTACATTTAAATTTTCCATCGGGGGAAAAAGAAATCAAATATTGACCGATTACAAACGCATAGTAATATAGGGGATAAAAGAAGAGGGAGGGTTTTACCTCTCGCTCCCACCGGATTCCACACCTCCCAAAGCTACAGAAACTGCTAATTACAGAAATCATGTGCACCTTGTCACCTCAACCACTATCCAAAATTCCAAACTATTCCTCTTGTTTCACCTTTTGATCATACCGTCAATCTGCTTGGCCAAACAATTGGATGGTTCTGTGCAGGATAAAGATATACTCCATTGTGGCAAGATTGTGGAGTTTCCCTTCAGCTATTCTAACAACCTTTATGGTCTCCAGGTGATTTGTGATTCTGAGCAAACATCTTTGGCAAAGATCACACTCGGCAAAAAGAACTTCACAGTTCTCGAGGTATCCCATAAAGGTGGCTACATCCAAATTATGGGGGAGACCACTACATGGCGGTGTAATCAGCGTGCAGAGCGCCCTCTCGGGGCTTCAACTCACAACCTGACACAAATTCAGTATCTGGCCGAACTCGACCTCAACCTGGACCTGGAGGGCACACCATTCACCTACTCCCACTATCACAATAAACTTACTGTATTAGGGTGTGATGCTTTTGTAGTGCTCGAAAACTTAGTCACGAAAGGGTCATCTGGATTTGTCTCCTTCTGTCCAAATAAAGAAAGCATCAGAGATGGGAAGTGTATGGGTGCTGGGTGCTGTCAATCATCCATCCCACCAGGTCTAAAGAGCTTCAACATAACATCTTACAGCATAAAAAATCTGACTGCTTCGAGCTTGAACTGGTATCAGTGGCTGCACCCAGTTTTTTGTGGGTGAGATGGACCCCAGCCAGTTTAAGAGCAAATATGTGGTTGGAGATGGTGAGGTCTCCAGCTGGCCAGTGGTGTTTTGGAATGGGCAATTGGAAATGAATCGTGTGCAACGGCAATGGGTAAACCAGGATATGCTTGCCTAGCTGGAGAGAATAGTTCCTGTTACAATGTTAAATCGGGGAAAGGATATAGGTGCAACTGTAAGGACGGCTTTGAAGGCAACCCGTATGTTCTTGGACGATGCTAAGGTAGATTGATACTTCATCAATTGATTAATATCTAAATTTAATTTAGCTATTCTAGTTAGATTTGGAATCACTGTTCACAAGGTCTTTAACTACACAATCTTGATAGCGTTTTCTCAAGTCAAGAAAATTTTCTTTTCTAAATTTCCGTTCAATTTATGTCATCAATTTAGTATCGACCATTGTAATTTGAGTACTTCAATGAAAAATAAAACTTGCATATAACTTTATCATTTTTATGTATATAATGTGCATAATTAAAGTAAAAAAATTAAATATAAATTATCAGATTTAAAAAATATCAATTGTACTAGTTTTGAAAATTATTAACTTAATTTGTCATTTGTAAAAACTAATTATGATCCAATGAATTTTTGATATTGATGAATGTAGCAGCCCAAGCAAGAACAATTGTACGTGGAAGTGCCAAAACTTCAATGGGGGATCTCGATGCCTTTGTCCCCCTGTCACCAAGAAAGATGGAAGAAGTCGTTGTGAGCGATCTGAATCCCTTGAAATTGTTCTTGGTAATTTGATCATCTATCAATTCTATATAATACTGGTATATTAAATAATAATGTGCAACTTATTGACTTGAATTGACTTGGTAATAGGACAACAAGTATAAATTATTCATCATTTTGTTAATTAACCAATTGACTTGAATTTTATTATTTTTCAATCTTCTTGCAGCTTTGAGCTTGGTCCTCCAGACTATCCTTTTCGGCGGAGGAATCCTAACCTACTGGGGCTTAAAGAAGCAAAAGGTTGTGAAAACCCGACGGAGGTACTTTATGCAGAATGGTGGAATGCTGCTGCAGCAGCGTACCTACTCTCGAAAACAGAGTCCACAGATCTTCAGTATCGATGAGCTAAGAAGGGCAATTGAGGGCTTTAGTGAAGAGCAAGTGATCGGGAAAGGTGGTTATGGTACGGTATATAAAGGGCTTCTTTCAAATGGACAGGTGGTTGCAATCAAGAAATCAAAGCTCGTGGATGAGAGCCAAATTGAACATTTTATAAACGAGGTGGCAATACTTTCTCAAATAAATCATAATAATGTGATAAAGTTTCTAGGTTGTTGTTTAGAAGATCCAGTGCCATTACTCATCTATGAATTCATACCAAATGGAACATTGTTCCATCATATCCATGAAAACTCCAGTACTCCACTATCATGGGAAAAACGCTTGAGAGTTGTTACCGAGACTGCCAGTGCTCTTGCCTATTTACATTGTAAAGCAGCTATTCCAATAGTCCATCGTGACATCAAGTCGACAAATATACCATTGGACGAAATTATACTGCAAAAATATCAGATTTCGGAGCATCAAGATTGGTTGCCTTTGATCAAACACACATTACTACATCGTCCAAGGGACTCTAGGATATTTAGATCCTGAGTATTTCTTTTAGTCAACTAACAGAAAAAAACCGATGTCTACAGCTTTGGAGTGGTTTTGATGGAGATGTTGACAGGTCAGATGCCAGTATCCTTATGGAAGTCTGACATGGAAAGGAACTTGGCCTCCCATTTTGTTGGTTCATTACTAAAGGGTCGACTATGTGAGGTGATTGAAGGCCAATTAGTGAATCGAGTAGGACCACTGCATCTGTTTGCAATTGCAGATCTAGCGAGCCGATGTGTGGAGCTCAAAGGTGAAGAGAGACCAGCTATGTATGAAGTGGCAGTGGAGTTGAATGCTCTTAGGAGATTATTGAAGAACCAATGTGCCATGCTAATATGCTACCGCTGGATAAAGAACAGCCATACTTCCAAAGACCTCTGACTGTTTACAAAGGGGATTCCAATAGAGAAACTAACCCTGAAATAAGCCTCCTGTCATCAATTGATATATGAACAACGGACAAGGAGACAGTGGTTAAGGGTCGAAAATGAATTGAACTACGTTTTTATTGTTGTAGCATCGTATAATTTATTGATTACAAGAAAAATTGAGAAACTATACACAATTTATTTGTACCCATCAGCAATATATTCACCAGTTTTCTGAAAGGAACATGTGAAGGATGGCTTTTGCGGGGAGCTCCACATTACTCTTGTATTGTTAGTCAATGATTTGGCCTTGAAAAACTGATAGGTAATCAGATTGTGAATCTATTGCGCTGGGTTTCTTAGATTTTACATCATAAACACAATCAGAGAAAGAAAAAGTAACAGCCACAAGAAATTAATAATTTTTCCACAAGTGGTTTTTTAGAATAAAAAGAGTATTGCTACAAACATGCCCAATAGCTCCTCTAGTTGAGGCAAAATAAGGAGGTTTTTTCTTTCTTTTCTTTTTTTTAACAAATCAGCAATAACTATGCTAATGGTCTAGCTACTGCCTTGATGACTTCATAAGAATGAAGAATTCTCAAAGGCGTTTCTTTCGAGACTGGCCTCTCCTCCGACCACAGCTCCAAGTTGACAGTGCCTGAGCCCCAATGCACCAGGCATTTACTTACCTGACTCAACTTGAAACGGTTGATCAGGCATAAACCCGCATATTTATCCACAAGCATCCATTCACCTACAATAATCCAAGTCATAGTGAGAATATTATAAACTGACTTGTAATCAATTTTAGTTATTAAAATGAATCTTAGGTACCATTTGGGCGGAGCTGTCCCTCAAAGGACTGTTCCCCTGATTCAGGTGAGATCTCATGGTTGGATCCATCAATTGATTTGAAAGAAACTACAACTTCAGTCGCGTTCAAGAGAGTGAATGTGGGATGAACTCGCAAGCATACCAACCTTCCAAAACAAAACAAAAACAAAAACAAAAAAACACAGTTTATTAGCACTTCTTACTTTCTGAAGAAAAATAAATTAGTGGGGAAAAAGAAAAGAGAACTGAAAAGCAGTTGTCAGCATAGCTACATATCTAATCATGCAGGTGGAGAAATATTAAAATAGTTAAACCTTGAAAAGCCACCAGAACCAGCGCCGACGTTCCGAGCAATAATGCTAGAGTCAAACTGAAGAATATTTGGATTATTTTTCAAAATAGAAATACAACGCTGGATAATTAATCCTCCACCTATGTCACCTTCCATGCAAATTGATTCCTGCTCCCCAGACTGCTCAAGGTCCCTCCTATAACCATTTCAAAACAAAATGATTATAACAAATTCTGCTAATAACACAATCAACAGCAGCACTATATATAGAAACATATTTGTCCTTGAGTAATTAACAATATGAAAATCAATGACCTGGTCAAATACGTTTTAGTCCCAGACCAGATAGATTAGTGGGTCGTGTGGGTCTCAACTCTAAAGTCATCTGACCCACTGATAAACAGATCCGGTATGAGTTATGACTCAAGACCCATTTAATCAGACCCAACATGTCTACATAGTTATTTTAGTATTTTGGAGCTTTTAAAAGGGGACTACCGTCTTTAGGCTGCAATGTAAGAAACAAATTGTTCATTAAGTGCAAGTTATCATAACTAATTACCTAACAACTTTATATTCCTCAGTGCATCCAGCAGACCGGTATTCTGTACCACAGTACTCTTCATACCCATCATTTTCAACTCTGCTGTGTAGCCACTGCATATCTGAAGTTATGAGTTGCAATTAACTTAAATTAACCAAATTATTTTTTGTATGTCGGAATAAACTTTTTTGTAAGATTAAAATTGTGGACAACTAAATAAAGTGGTCACCTAAACTACTTAAGAAATACTAAGTTACCAGAAGGAAGATGGGTCATGGAAATAACACGACCACCAATCCATGGGACCAGTTTAAGGGACCAATCACCACTCTTGAGATCAACAGGAGTTTTTGAAAGCTCAATACCCTGCTGTCCTTGCTGCTTTTCTATGTCAGGTATAGCCTTCACTGTCTCTGTATAGTTCATAATACAAAATAAACTCTTTCAAAGAAAAACACAGAAACTAATTTTGAAACATATGCATTCAAATCAATGCTCATCAAGCTTGATACCAGTTAAGTCGTTATATACGTTAAGGCTAAGTGTCGAGTTTGATGTCATTTCATAATTTCTTTTTTACTGGCCTGGCTTGTCATATATTCACACTAGATCACCAACAAATGCAAGATAAAATAAGAAACAAGACGAAACTATAATCACAAACTGTACCTAAACGCTTCATATGCTCTTGTTCACTAGCTGCTATCAGATTAGACATTTCGGAAGTAGAAGGTATAACGATTTGCACTTCCTCTCCGTCCATGCAGTCTGCACTAACCTAAATAATCCAATTCCAAAAAACAAGAACAATCAAATTCAACCTTTCATTAACCTTGTGTCACCAAGGGGCAATAGAAGGAAAAGACAACCATAGCATATGCTCCTAGCAAGAGATGTATGTGAAGCCTACGTGTCGGCCGCTTCCAAGAACCTTCAGTTTTAGAGACTTTTACAGTAACAACTGAGGAATTCTTTTCTGCGACATAGTGAGTCAAAAGATACTCCCCTTTAGTGTACCCATATCCATCTCCATCATCTTCAAATAGCACTCCTTGAGCTCTACCTGTTTAAGAATTTCGAAACGGATCACATTTAGTCATGCAGATTGAAGTAAGAAGACCAGGGTACTGTTTTCTTAGTAGAGAAAGGTGAAGAAATAGTACCATCATTGTTCAATGCAACAAAAAGTATCAAATCATCCCGTGGATTAGCTTCACCAACATGTTTGTAAGGGAGGCCAACAGGAAGAATAGCTCCTCCTTGCAAGTACAGTATCGGAAGGTCCTAAATAAAGCAAAGCACTTCCTTTCTTTCAAACTAAAGAGATTAATATGGCTAAAGAGAAATCTTTTTCTCAATATCTTAAATTAGGGGTTCAGTCTGAACTTACAGGATGTGAATCGCCAAAATCGAAAGGCAACCATATGCCATTAGGAATAGCATGAGACAACTCATACGCACCATTATCAGACAACGTGCTGCCATGATTCATGTATAAATTTTGAGTTCATTTAATCAACAATTTATTTTATACAAAAGGAAGACGTAGTCCCCTATATGGTAAAAGAGGTCTGCATTTAGATATATTTACCTGGAACAAACAAGTAGGGGTCCCAGCAGAAAAGAATTTTCTACAGTTCGAAGCTTTTGGTCTTCTGGATCTACAAAAGAAACTCAAACTTAAACATGCTTTACTAAGGGTCTGATCAAAATGAAAATTTAAGAGGTTAAACGTCAAATAGAATTGATGGGAAACACCATTTTCTGATCGGAACCAATGCCCAGCCAAGAGTTCAATTTCGTTTTGCGCGATTTGGACAGAAAAATTGGGGCTTCGGAAATCACGTCAAAAAGATAGAAATTTGCCGTGATTTCGCTAGGTCTAGGGTAGAGGGAAACTTTCAGACTCTTATGCCCTTCCTGTTTTCTATCTCTATCGATAAATACTGAACCCATCGTCCTCCCTAGTCCTATCTACGGATCTACCTATCGCAGTCAGAGTCAAGCACCTGGCACATCCTCCCCACTTCTATCGTCCGTCCCCTAAGATATTAACTTTGTATTTGTCTAATTTCGTTATAGTTTCTTATTTACTGAAAGTCATTAATATGGTCATTTTAATATTTACTGCTTACTTGTATCGATTCAGGATTTTTTTTTTATTCTTATATCATTTGCAAATTTCATTAATTGAAATAATAATTTATATATTTTAGTTAAAACAGAACTATGGAATTGGAGGAGCTCGGTAAGGGAAGACAAGGAAACAATGAAAAGCAATTTGACGAAGTGCAGACTGGTGAAAAGCATCTCGAAGACGTAAGGCCATGATCCAATATATACTGGCACGCTGGCATATGATTATTTTCATAATATTTCTTACCAGTAAGGCCATGATCCAATTTACCAGTCTTAATGATGGATCACAAGATAAATCTAAACAACAGAGAAAATAAATGGCGTATATATGCTAGACATAAATAACATATTGATGCCTAACATTTTTAAAAGAGAGATGAAATCATTTCTTTTCTATTTTTAAACAACTACTATATAGCAAAAAAAATAAAAAAATAAAAAAAAAAGAAATAATACCAGCAAAGAAGGTGGGAACTGCAACTGGACTGCCCTTTGTATGCGCGAAGTAAAACAGTGTGTATAGATGTGGTATCAACCGAGACCTCCTTAACAATGCAAGACGACATACTTCTTCACACTACATCACAGATCTTTGATCATTCAGCCATAAGAAAATATATTTAAGTTTTTAAAGCACAAAGAGGTCAATATTTGTACTTGCCTCTTCTCCAAAAGACCAGGGTTCATGGTCAGTGGTCCCTTTTTCAGAATGGCCACGTGAGAAGGGAAACATTGCACCAACTCCCATCCATCTCCCGAAAAGTTTTGGAGTAGCATTTCCTCCAAAACCACCTATATCAGGTCCGGACAATGGCTGTCCACTTAGGCCCTGAGAAAAAAGATACAGGAAAATACCATTACAGAATAATAATGAACTTTGTATTAGTAATTTATATTAATGTATACTTCTATAACTCACTTCAAAAATTATGGGCCTTCGTTCAAGGGTTTAACTTACCAATTGAAGTACCATGGACAAACTCATGTGCAAGTGCTCCCAGTTTGACAAGTTATCGCCGGTCCAGGTGGCAGCATACCGTTGGCTCCCTATAAATCCAGCTCGAGTGAGAACAAAAGGCCTCTTTGTTGGACTCCCCATTTTCATCCCCTCATGAGTCGATCGTGCCATCAATATTCCATAAACCTATATGATGGCTCCAACGTTTAATGGAATGTTAAGAAATTGAACCCAAAATGAACAACGAAGAGCAATGCTGTTAAAAGAATTATACATTGTGATAGAAAGTATGATTCTGTTGACCTCCAAGGTTGCTATCACCTCTGTGAATGTTACTATCTGGCATTGTTTTAGTCACAGTCTGCACATTAACATCAACATTTTATTAATAAACTACAAAAAATAATAAAGATATTTGAAAATAAAAAAAAATAATTCCAGATTCGTTCATATGTACAAAAAATTAATAAATAAAATAAAAATAGATTAAGAAATTTGATGAGTTACATCGAAAACAGCAGGTTCGTTCATATCATTCCAGATTCCATCAACGCCATTTGTTATGAAGTCCTTGACAAGTTGGGACCACCAGGAACGAGTCCTTTCTTGAGTATAGTCAGGGAAAACACAAGGCCCAGGCCATACATCCCCTGGAAAAGTAATGGATGAATAAAGAGATCAAAACAATACCAGTGAATTTACCCTGCAAAACTCTTATCTATCGATCTAAGAAAAGATAAGGAATTTGAGTGGAACATACCAACAAAAGGGGTTCCATCAGACTTTAGTACCTATACATCATTTTTTGAGCCACTTTCGTATGCAAAATAGCCATCTTCCTTTTTGATCCCTGGGTCAAGCATCCATATTGCTTTGAACCCAATGGAATGGAGTTCATCTACCATGGACTTTGGATCAGGGAAAGTCTCCTGTAAAATTAACAAATAAGATGCGCTGAAATAACACAAAAGATAATTGTACCACATCTGAGTCAAATTAACAGTTGCAAAATGTAAAGCATTTACTTTGTCAAATGAACTGTTTACACAAACCTCTTAACAAAGCACTTACTTTGTCAAATGTAAAGCATTTAAATCCATCCATATAGTCGATGTCCATCCATATAACATCACATGGAATACCCTTCTCCCGAAATGTTCTTGCCACCTGTGTGAATTATAAAGAGACATGGAAAACATACTTCACCAAGCAAGCAAGAAAGACGGCATAATTTTGTTATTAATTTTACTAGGACAATTAAAATAAAATTGTAAAGGCATAAGAACAAGACTGGAAAGAACATCAATAACTTTCAGAAGATTTTATTATTAGCTTTCTATTGTAGCAGAAAAACCAGTTAGTAAAGTCAGAATAAATTAACGTGAGAAAGGAACCAGTAACTTTAAGTGATGAACCTATAGTACCTCAAGTACTCTGTCAGCAGAGAGATAACTAAACCTACATTGCTGGTAGCCCAGACACCATTTTGGAGGCATAAACACAGTACCTGCAATTCAATGGTGATTCCAGAATGCCATCAGAAAGTCAAATTGGAAGACAAATAAGTGACACGTAACACACAAAGTAAATTTGATCTCGATATTTATATTTATATAATAAATACAGATAGGGAGTGAGTGAGAATAGAGAGATAATTAACCAATTGCATGAGAAAGAGACGTCAACACTTCATTAGGAGACCCAAAAGGGCCAAAAGTAACTACAGGGTAATTAGCTGCAGCTATAATCCGTATAGTACATTCTTCCCTCAGGTCAACCTATTGACAAACAAACAATAAAGCAAAATTATTTTTAAGAAAAATAATTGTTGAACAATAAAGAAAAATTATTAGAATTAAGAAATGCCAAAATGAAATAACAAAGAAAATCTAGATGGTAAAATTACCATACCTCACAACGCCTAGTGGTATCAGCAAGAATACCAAATGCCTTCCCGTCTGGTAGTAGAGCTAAAACCCAAGGATGGGACTGATATAGAGATGTAGTCTCAGGTCCAAAACCCCAAGCATCCGTGTTCCATGTAAAAATCTAATAATTTATATAAGGTAAAGAATCAACTTGAGAGGAAATTCAGGGCAAGGTTTACAAGGTAACAGATATCAGGGTTTCTCTCAAATTTTGAAAATGATATGCAATGATCATAGGATAGAAGTTTATTATGTATTGTTTCCAAATTCTAAAAGCCCAAAAACACGAAGTTAAATAATATAGAGAAGCGCACCCGCATTCCGGTCCTCTCAAGCGGCCCGCTAGCTTCTCCAGTCCCATAGAAAGACGTCCCAGAAGGCAACTACCAAATCAATAAGTCACAAGAAAGATAAAAAACAGTAAGAATCTAAATTTCATAATGATACAGTAACGATTAAAGCACATGTACAATATGAAGTTCACACAAGCTTATATTATACCTTGATCTCCACCTTCTGTTGCCCATATCCACACTCAAAACGAGGGACAAACTCAGGCACCTTAAAACTAACAGGCTTGATCGGAGTCTCCCTGACCGTATGATCAGCAAAGGAAACGCTCGGATATACCTCGGCGCGGTGATCCGCCGAGCAATCGAATCTGAAGACCCCTTCTTCTAGAATCGGCTCGAACACCATTTGCCCCGCTGACATGGCATCCGATGTGGCAGAAGGAGCTCCGTCCATGGTAGGAAGCGATCGAAGCGGGTAGAGATCAGTCCTGTGGGGAAGAAGAGAAGTTTTGTTTGGATTGAAAGCCAATGGGAGGAGAAATGGAGCGGAGTGGGGAGGTGAAGAGTAGGAGTGGAAAAGTATGAATTATGAAATATGAAAAGACGAGGCGGGACGAAGGTTTGATGAGAAAAAACATATTAAATGTTGGTGCTGATTCATATTTCCATGTAAAAGGTTCGTTGACGGGTGTAGGCGTGTAGCTAGATTAAGAATACCATCGATTTTGAATCGAACGGTTCATATTTATTCTACATGGATAGAATGATAGAATCGGACAAATCAGTAGGTGAAAGGTCATTGTATTTGTATGGCCAAGTGGTCTAGTCCATATTAAATGATACACGAAAGACGAAACTACGTACTACTCTACTAGAATTAACTAATTAAGACAGTTTTTTTCAGTAATAATCCCTTAAAAACAACGAAAATCACTATATTCGGTCTGATCCTAAATAAATGATTCAAAAGGCACGTGCGGAATCGAACCTAACAAATACCCTTCAAACTGAAACATTTTATTTTATTTTTTTTAAGAAAAAGGGAGGTCTTTGTCATCCAACATTTTATTTAGTTTTGCTACAATTTAGTTTTCAAAATAGACTATAAGTCTATATAGATACCATTAACCCATAATATTAATTGTCGTGAGTTACGTCTAATCGGAGCTATAAGAAAGATCATCCTCGAAAATATGTTTTTTGTTTTTAAAAACGTATAATTAACTTATTTTCATTTTAAAAAATGTAACTAACACTCGTCATCTCCATCTATCCATCATATAACGCGCGTAATTAACTAGAAGTCTGAAACAGTTACATACATCTCTGTTTCACTCTCTTTTTCTACCCCTCCCCTCTCTCGTCCCTCCCCTGACGCTCATCTTTGTTTCTCTCCTTCTCCCCTCACCCCTCCCCCCTTCCCTCCCCTCTAATTTCTGTCATCCCCTCATCTCCTAAAACCTCTCAGTATTTATTTCCTCATTCTCTAAACTTTCTAAAATAAAAAAGACGATTTTTCTAAAAAATGGACACTTGATATACAACTTGGCTAATATTGTGAGTATTATTTTACAACCTAACATTTTATTTGCACTTATTTCTCGCATCCGACGTCCCTCGGATATCTAAGTTACAGAAAGAGAGTAAATTAAGCGCGCCCAAATAGCCACTTACCAGGCGTAGGACACTTGGCATTAATTAATCCATATCGTCAACAGATATAAAACAAATCAACCTCCTCCATTTTTTCCCCCTTTCGTTCGTTTTTTTTTTTCCTTTTTGAAATCAATATTACTTAAATTTTTGGGAATTTTTTTGCTCCCCATTAAGAGATTAAAAAATAAACATATTATAATTGATATATGCTGGTTAATTAGAACCGTCTATTTTATAATTTTTTTGGCATTTTTGATCTAGCATCAAATGAACTTAAAAATTTATAAAATTTTATGATAATACATTTCTCATGAAATTTGAAGAATATCAATGATTTGAATTTGATATTTAAATTTCAAATTGTGAAATTAAATAAAAATATATATATAATTATGATATTTTATGGTACTAAAAATTTGTGGAATTGAACCGTCGTAGGTTATTAGTACCAGACTTACACTAGCCGAGAAATCTCCATGAAAAAATGGAAAATATTTGTTCCTAAAACTGACTTCAGAATCCTAATGGAATGGTGCGTATTTTAAATTGCTTTCATCTAACAGAATACATTCCTTGTTTATTTTTAAGGGTGGTGATTTAGATTTATGTCACTGACTCACTGCAAAAATTTGAAATTAGTGATATACTATCATTAAACGGTAAATTGCATGCCACTACAATGTAATAATTATTAGTTGCATCGATAAATTGATATGATCATTTTGGCCTTTTGAATATGACACTATGAAATATTAAAATTCGAGATATGCCATCACAAAATAACTAATTAGTTTTTATGCCATTACAAATCAATAAATTTAATTTTATACCACTGTTTTACAAATAATGACATTCATTATTATATTCACTAAAGCAATGAATTAAATTGAATATTTGATTGCAATAAGCAACAAGTTTACAAAAGTGATATTTTGGCGGTATAGAAAAGAAAGCTATTATACATAACTCAAATTTTTGTTGTAATCAGCATTTAGATTAATAAAATTGCGAGATCAATTGTTGATAAAAAATAAAAAATATACGAGGAGCTATTATGAAAAGAACTTTCTTTCATATCCAATGAACAACAAAATATTCATAAGAAAAAGTTGAGAGAACCGGCAAAGAAATGAAAATTCAATTTGCGTGCGTGCTTTTTTGTCTTTCCTTTTCTTAACTGCTTAAGATAAGGGTATTTTGGAGATTTTTAAAATTAATGACTGATCTTAGATTAGCAATCTATAATTTATCATGTTTTTAGAAAAAAAATTATGGCATAAAATTAATTTTGATATATTTCTAATGGCATAATTTATAACTATCATTTTAACAATGGCATATCTCTAATTGACAAGTTTTATAATGATAAATCTACAGCTTTCTATTTTAATAAGATAATTCATTGACAGATGCCAATATTCGGATCGATTGTTTGGGTGCGTATGTTTTTGTTTTTGCCCTTTTTGTTTTTTTTATGTCCGTAGGAAAGGCGAGGTGATTTGAGGGCTCTTCTCAGGCTTTGATCCTATTCGTTGGATTGTCAATTAATGTTCCTTCTTGGTCAGAGCCTCAGAGGCTTAGTTGGATTCGTTTTTCCTTTTTGTTATAAATTTCAGCACCGTGGATTGTACAGTGACCGATGCTGCAAATTTGATGGAGAGCGACAACCCAGCGGGGATCAAGCTACTTTTTTCTGTCCGTTATTCCCGGGCAGTGTGCAGTGACTGATGCTGCAAATTAGTCTGTGTGCTTTCATGTGCGGAATATTTTTTAACTTGAAATGTCCAAGGCATCTGATTCAAGATGTAACCTGAAAGTTTCTCACTCAACAATTTCCATACAATAGGATGGATAGTTGATTTAGGTCAGTTCATGCAACGAGTAAATCTATTCTATTATTAGTTATTTTTAATAAAATTGATCTTTATATATATGGTTATCAAGTTTAAGTTTTTACAAATAAAAGTCAAAAGGTAGGCCTTTTTATTACAATTGAATAAATATAGAGAGAAAAACACATTGATATTGCTCGTTTTAAAAGAGGCATGCTACGCGTCACAGACTCATAGTGTGTTTCTAATTCACACCAGTTCGAATTATCTGCACAAAGTCCATACCACGTGGCACGTTGTCATTGCGGACAAGCTGATGACAATTCCAAATCATTTCCCCCTTTTTTTTTTAAAATCATGGCATTTCCTGTTTAAAAACATATTATCTCACTGATTTGAAACGTACAGAGTACGTTCAAGTGATTCAACCCAATGGTATTGCAAAATTAGCAACAAAGTCGATCTAGGCAACGGCCTTGAGCAACCTAGGCTACATCCATAATGGGACATCTCCGGTACAAACTGGAATGTACCGGTCAAAACAACTATAGCAATTGTAGCTAAAAGTGTTAAAACAAAGCAAAATAGAAAGAAAGTCGAGGGAGACTTAAAAATAAGAGCGCAAGAATAAATTGACCTAATAGTAGTTTATAGTTTCCCCTAAATTACACAAGCAAAGCAAGTGGCCGAGTTTCAACACTAATCAAAGACAGAAACTTTTGCTTTACATTTACAGGCATCAATTTCTAATGACTTTTTAAGGGTTTACTACATTAATGCCACTGAAACTTCTTAAGAATTACAATCCACCGAGCTTGAATGACAAGTCATATTGCGGGTCTTTATTGGAGCAATGTGAAGTGATCAGTATTTCAAATTTTTACATTTTTTCCCAACCAGCCAGATTTCCAAATAGCAATCTCAATTACTTCCATTACGGCAAATTAAGATTGGGTTAAGATTACTGGTCAGAGTAGTATTATAACAGGAAGTGCCAATTCCCAAAACCCTCTTGGAATAACTTGTAATTCTGACCAGGGATCATCAGTAGCATATAGAAAACCCAATCTAACCATGTAAAAGATGCCCGTACAAGTTTCTACTCAACAAATGGCCTCAGTCACTGCTCTTTCCAGATGCGGCCAGTCACTCTGAGCTTGAGCTCCTGACGGTTGCCACCAGAGAAGAAGAGAGCCATCTTACGGTGGATTATGAGGCCATCATGGCTGTCACGCACCTTCCTGTGGCCATCCCTGATGCTTCTCGGCACCCCTTGCCATATCAACTTTCGACCATTGCCACCAACCTCCAAGCTGTAACCATAGCCCTTTGCCTCTTCATCTTCTCCCATGAATCGAAGGAATGCCATGTAGACTGGAGCTACTCCTAGGAGAAAGGCTTCAAAATGAAGGCAGAAGTGTTGCCCAAAACAGTTGAAAACCTATCAATACAAGTGACAGTGTTTAGTAAGACAAAAGGAAAAATACGGAAACCCTACCTGAATTCTGATAGCTCGTTAAGTTTAAAATTTAGCACACAGACAAGAAAGTAATTAACATGTAAACTATCATAATATTTTGAGTACCAGAAAAAAACAGACAAAAAGCATTTCACATATAAACCTGCAAAATGAGGAATTCATGTGTACCTTGCGAAAATGGTATAAAATTATTATTATATTATGTAAAACCTTAAAACAGCTGCAAAGTAAAAACATATGGAATCACACATACATCTTTCGCACCACTTATCTCAACAGAAATGAGGAGATAAATAAGGCACAAATTTGGAATTTTTCCTAGAAATAGGAAAGACAGGTTGTGATTTTTTTCATCTTTAGGAAGGTTTATATGAGGTTGTTCTTGTTTTGCAGGGTTGTAATTTGCCTTTTGAGGTCCCATAGGGCATACTGGATACATGAATTTACTATATATATTACCAACATCAAGAAATGTGAAGTACTAAGCTGCATTAGTAGATCCATGAGAAACAAAATTATGGTTTATTTATTTACACCTAAACCTAATAAACCATTGTGACCAGTCAGATTACAACTTAAGACACAATGCTATAATGATCAGTACTGAAATAAATTGGGAAAACATTATACCGTAAGCATCCATGTTGCATTCTCAACCTCATGTGGGTTCGACTTGACATAACGGTGGTTAAAAGTGCACCCATCATGCATGTCAACCTTATGGTCATCTTTTAGGTGTGCCAAAATAGCCCCTATATCTCCTGTGACAAGACACTCAGCCCCTGCATAGGGGCAACTGTATGGTCTGAATCTACACTGCTGCTCATGCTTCAACTTGCCATAATAAGGAAATATTTCAGGGCATCCCACACTTTGGTACCTACATGGGAGCTCCAGAGATTCTGCCACTTTTTCTAGGGCTAGGCACCTAATGTTGCCAAGCTCGTGACGGCATGTGGGGCAGTGGTTGTGCACTCTAGCCTTGCAGCTGGAGCATAGTGTATGACCATTTGGGCACTGCAAGACAAAATCAATAAGAGGTTCAGTACATGTTAGATTTTTGCATTGGCTACAACATTGACAATTTATTTCTTTAAACAATTCAATTTCATAGAGGCTTTGCACCCGAAGGTCCAAAAACATCAGTGACTGGATGACAGAATTTGTTTGTAACGCTCCAAAGAGCAGAAGAGTGTGTTAGGAATTCTATTTCATGGGGAGTTCTTCGTTTCAGCAAAATCTATCAAAGAGAGCTATTTTGCTTTTCCAAGAGGAAGTAGGAATTGCGGAAGAGAGACGATAAGAGGGAAGAATGCCAGGGTCCACGAGTAATTTCATCCAAAATGTTGCAAATGGCTCCAACAATATTCTAAAATAGCACCTTTCCATTACTGTTCTAGCTCGCTTCTGTAATTCTCCCAATGCACTCTTCAAATTTACTCCTCACAGTAGCACTATTTTAGCACTATTTCATAGTTCGCCAAACAGACATTGAAAAATTAGGATAATCATGTAACCCTGAGACTTCCATTTTTGCCAGTGCACATTCAATTGAAAACACAATTCAAATCTAAGAGCTTGAACTTTCAATTGCATTCACATTCGCATGATATTCCCTCTCTCTTTAGTTGTACTTATATGTTTTTAGACTTTGCACGCTGAAAAAAAAAAGAGAAGTCATAGAAATACTACCTGATGAATAGGAGGGTACATAGAATTGGCACAAACTGGGCATTCTAGAAGCTCATGCACAGAATTTGATGAACCCACACCAGATTTATTAACTGGAATAGACCAAGTTCTACCAAGGCCAAGCTTTCTTATTTCTCCACTGTTAACAACCAAACTAGTAGTCTCAACCAACTCAGATTCTGGGATATCCTCTGCCGTCAACCCTGAATTAGATGACATCTTTTACTCAATTTTACTTGATTTACCCAAATTTCACGCCTTCAGGCAGCAGATCGGCTGAGACCCGAGAGAGATGCCTCCTGTGCAGCAACAAAATAGCAAAAACACTTAACAATTATTCACTCGATTTAAATTGAAAGAACCTAATTTTGTGAAAGAAAGAAATTGCCAATACTGCTTCGAATGAACAGTGCTTGATCTCAATCAATCGGCATTCAATTGGGAAGAGAAACCAAAGTACAAATCCACTAAACGATTACAGAGGTTTTTAACAGCGGGGCTGACAAGAAAAATTAGGGCTTGAGCTCGACACAATAACCAGCTCAAGAGTAGTGTGAAAAATGGAAAGGAGGGATCACAAAGAGGAATTCCTAAACGCGTAAAACACTAAATATTGGAAGTGGTAGTAGCTTCGGTTGCTAGGTTAAGTGGTTTTTCTCACACCAAACAAAACTAATAAATTTCTAAAAATGGAGCACTTTTTGGACAGTATTGCACACCGAGCCCTCCAAGTATAACAACTAAAAGAAATTGCCGATTAATTTTGAGAAATAATAAAAGCTGAAATCAAGAGAACGGAAATAGCATAGAGATCTAACCTGGTGTTGAAGATCCGACCAAATTTAAAGAGAGAAAGAGAGAGATTATCAGTCTGAGAGGATCCAACTACCGCTGGGGAGAGAGAGAAAGAGAGAGAGAAGGGGACTGAGAAGCAAATTTAAGTTCTGCAGCGGCTTCAGTGCTCTAGAGTGTATTGATATCAGGGACTGGCATCCTCTACAGCCAGTCTCTACAGCCATCCTCTACAGCCAGCCATTTTTTTTTAATTTTTAAAAATTTTAAAATTCAAATGTTGAATCCAAACCGTTGATCTTGTTCAATTTTACGAGCGATGCGTTTTCATATAAGTTTTATAAAATTTGGAGTTGATTTGATACTAGATTAAGTGACCAAATTATGAACGTATTAGAATTAATCAGTGATAGTTAACCATATTCGTTCATTTGTTGACCACTTGATCTAGTATCAAATCAACTCCAAATTTTATAAAACTTATATCAAAACGCATCGCTCGTAAAATTGAACAAGATCAACGGTTTGGATTCAACATTTGAATTTTAAAATTTTTAAAAATTAAAAAAATTTGCTGGCTGTAGAGGATGGCTGTAGAGACCGGCTGTAGAGGATGCCAATCCTTGATATCAGTGACATGCTTGCGTAAATTTTTAATTACTGAAGAATTTCGTTTGAAAAAAAAATGTTGTCACTTAGTTATCTGTCGTTGACTTCACTCTACGTAATTTTTCAGATTAAATCAACCTTTTGCAGATATTATTTTCTTTTATGTTAGCTAATTATTATATATAAGTATTGTAACATATCCAATTATTAGGAACATTGGGTTTTAATATAAAATAAAAAAAATCATGTCCATGTTGAAACTGGACGGGTACATCATTATTAATTTAACCTTGGTAAATACTAAATACAACCAAAAAGCAGTACAAGATTTGGCATTGCATTTATTAAGGCAACGGTACAATTTTCTGCGTTGCGGATGCTTGGATTTTGTCCGCGCTAAGATCTGTGGACTGTGGGCGATTTGAAAACATTATGAAATATTTTATTTTTAGATTTCATTCATTAGCAACGAAGGCAATTTTGGTCAAGAATAATATAATGTTTTTTATTTCACCTTTTTGGCAAGTCGTTGAAGCCTTTTCTTCGCAAAGTGAATGTGATCAGGTAAGATTATGTTGTTGGATTTAATAGTTATACACTGCGTTTTCTGAGAGTTTGAGACATTATTCATTTGTCTACGCATTTTTTTATTTTATAAATATGTAAGGGTGAAGTAAAAATAGTTTAGGATGAGATAAAAAAAATTAAAATGAGATTTAGTTTATACTATCTTTAAATTATAGATATTATATTGTATTTTTTTAAAAAAAAATCATGATTAAATAAGCAGTATGGTCAAGTGTAAATTAAGCAACAACACGTCTTATATTTTTATTGAATAAGACCTTTTTGTAGAATCACATTAGTTATGTTTGGGTTGAGAAGAAACAATACTAACTCAAATTAGTAACTACTTTGAAATATTATACTTGAATCAGTAAGCTAATCCAATTTATGACCCGATATCTGCCGTGCAGAAGCACAAAGGAAAAAGTCACACCTATGCTTGAAAACCCTAAAGCAAAAAAAATACAACTCATAAGAATCCTTCATGGATTTAGAAAGAAAAAAAAATGTGATTCTTTTCTTTTAGTAAAAATATATAGATAGGTATAAAAAATGAGAATTTGCATCTATTATTGAACATATCGGTCCTATATTCTTATTCGGAACAAAGTTATCTGAGAAAAATATTATGTAATTTGCAACTTTTGAACCATTTTCCATAACATACATCCGTATATATTATCTATACATCCCGTCGATAGCACCAACTACCAGGGAACGACCTTCAAATCATGTATTACATTTTAAAACATCATTCCATCAACCACCTGAGGAAGATCCGGAGACACAAATCATTTTCTAAGGAATTAATAAATAAAAGATAGGATAATGCTCGCCCCTCTTCGTGAATGATTGCACGGGCGCGTCATGGTCCCTACCCATGTATGGCCCGGTGCGTGGAGACTAGCAAGCAGCAACTAGCCCAAAAACAGGATAACTTTCGCAGTGGTTGTTCTCTTTCAATTATTTCCATCTTTAAAAATTCTCATACGCAACTCGACTTGCCTTCCATATTAAAATGCCCTTTTTGTGACTTATCCATTATAACCATAACTGGTACTTGCAAGTATTTTTATAAAAAATCCTAATAAACTTCTTTTGCGAAGTCATAATGATGAATTGATGATAGCTGCATTCCTTCTTTCCGAATCTCTTACGTCAGCTAGTTTTGAGTTGTAACTTTTTAAAAGTGGAACCGTACAAGCTCTCCATCCATAAATTGCATTGCTCATCTCATTCTCTTCAAATTAAGTCAAGCGAACTAGCCAAATTTACACAGTTCACTAATGGCACAAAGAAGCCACTTCTACAAGCCAACAACTACTATGTTACAGAGCAATAGGTTATTGAAACCTAAAAATAAAAAAAAAAAACTATTTCCAACTTCCATTGCAGGTTAAAAACGCCTCTTTTGCTGTGGATAGCCTTGGTTCTGCATGCCCATCCCCTGATCCTTTCTCCTCATCTACAGCACGTTCAGGTTGTGAGAGCATAGTACAAAAAATTAAGCAAACACACAATCTACCATCCATGTTCCTATTTTTCAAGTGAATCTACTGAAACTCTACCTCGCCCGCACAACAAAAAAATAATTTACAGATGGCCTAAATAAGATACAGTACAGATCAAGGGAGAGAGAATGATAGTGAATTATCTCCATTAAAAACTAAAGGAGACATGCTACATCCACAGACTTATAAATTAATGTGTTCTGGTAAGAACTATATCTCTCCTCCTCAAACTTAAAATAAAAGGAGCATATTTCAGGACAAGATGTTTTAATATGTCTTATTCCAGATACAGAAATAGCTTGCCTGTTGTTGGCCTGTCCCTCTTTGCATGGGAAGGTTTGCAGGGTTAAGATTAGCCATCCCAGCTTGTGATGCAGCATTAAATGCGGCCATGCTGGCATTGGGCCCCACTCTAGGCATACCAGCCATGGACTGCATCTGTCTAGGAACACCTCTTTGAGACACCATCTGTTGACCAGCTACACCTGGATGTGCATTTCCAGATGATGGCTGTAATTTAAAAAAAACACAAAAGAGTGCATCAGAAACAGTACTGTAGATGTAGGTTTTTTATTTATTTTTTCTTACTTGATAGTTTATCAACAGAACAGAACTTTCAGGCAAGACATAAATATTAATTTTCCATTGAGAAGGTTGAGCTATAACACTGACAGATGCCAGTTTTATTATTATTTTTTTCAAATTCATGGCTAAAAACAAAAAGATACTGTAATTACCGGCTGAGAAGGTTGGAGAGTAGCTGTGCCTTCAAAATCAGTATTAGTGTCAACTGGGCGAACAGGGTAAGCAATGATTTTTTCCCCTGGCTGAGTTGGCACAAGTGCACTAATGGTGGACATAAAATTGTATTATTAAAAAGCTCGATGCCAGAATTTGATTTTATTTGATAGAAATAAAAAAAAAAAGATATTGACACTTACTTTCTTCCAGGCAAAGGCTCCATCCTGAAGTACCTGAGAAAAAAGGGTCCATACTTGTATTCAGAACAAGCCTAAACAGTTTTTAGTAAACACCTCTACTCTACCCTGTTTCTCAAGTTCATACGTACCCTACTTCAAGTGAAGTACAATTAAACTTGCAAACATATGATAAATTAACAATAACAACTTTTGAATTAGAGAGAGCAAAATATCCTTGACAAATAAAATAAGTTATATTTTGTGTGTTCGTTTATATGAACGCAAAGGAGATATCCTCCTTTTCTCATTTGGAAACTGCAAGTAATAATCAATAAGAGATCAACCATATACAAAAAAGTAATTTCTAAAAGTAGTAGGGGAAAAGATTCAGAATATAAATTACTCATGCTCGAGAGCTTGTGCTGCAGTTATTCTCTTCTTTGGGTCATATCTGCCAGACCAAAAAACTATTTTAAGATTGAAAGAAGAGAAAATCAATATGTCTTCTCATTTCATGATATTGGGGTTCGAATCCCTTAACAATGGCCTAATTTCACAATCTCAACAATGCATTTGAACCTCTCATCAAATCTGTATAGGCTATTTGATTGAATATGAATATAACAGAATGCCTCTCATTCTATATCCTTTTCAGGGGCATTTCGCAACACTATAGATTAGTGAGATCAAGGGTTAAAATTAGTACTTTTAGGCAATTGTAGGTCAACAAATTAGTATACTACCCTAGAAGTTAGGCTGACCTCATGCATGCCAAACGTCCCCTTTGTGTTCAGCATACCATTCTTTTCCATTCTCTCAGCCCAAGCTATAATAATATTGTCCGTGTAGACAAAGCTTGCTCCTTGAAAAACACCAACCCTCTATTTTACTTTCTTACATTTTTTGTGTTCAGCATACCATTCTTTTACTTTCTTACATTTTTTGTTACCAATCTATTCCACCCTATTTTGCATTAGCACCAAAGATTCCAAAATACGGATTTGTCTCTCGACATATCAACAATTTGAGAACCAAACAAGATGGTTCAGACCTCATTGTCAGGGTTGTCAAATCCAGCCACTGTCAAAGGGTTAAGCCAATAAATTATACTGGTATTGTTTCTTCTGGCCCGTCAACTAAGCACCAACATATCATTGAGGCCCGATAAACAGGTAAAAAGGGGAAATGAAAGAAAAAGATAAAGAGATAGCCAGCGAAAAGAGTGTGACCCATACTCTAACATCTTGGAGAGAAGATCAAATGCTGGAGTTTTTTGATTGATATGCACTATATTATGTAGGCCTGGGTTCTCGCTGCAAATTTAAAGAAAATAATTCAAACAAATAAAAATAATGCACTGTCTAGGGCTCTAATGTACGAACATTGGTACTTAAGTTAAATGTACTAACTATTTCCGCCCTTGAATATTCTGTTGGTCATTTTGCCAGTGTGGAAGGTTAGCTAGTGTTGGCCATTTTTCTGTGGTAGGATGCCCTAAAAAATTCCACACGGAGAGATCAGTTTAACATCATAATAAGGGGTTGAAAGAAAAAAGAAAATTTGAACAAAATAAAATGTTCTGACCTAAAACCTTAAAAATCTTGTCCAATTGATCAAACTGCAAGAGTTAGACGAGAAAACAACATTAATAAAAGGACAAACTAAACTTAAACTTGGGAGACAAAAAAGTCAAATTGAAGTTACACTTACCTGGAATGGGTTTGGGGTGGCTTTCACTTCGACTCCTTGAAATAAGGGCTTTAGAGTAATCAGTTCAGCAAAAATACAACCAACTGCCCACATATCTAGTTATATTTAAGAACAAACTGGTTCATCTATAGGAAAGGAAAAAAGCTGTTCAAAGAACTGAGACCCTTCAGAGAGAACGGGTAAAATATATCAAAAAAAACTATAAGAGGTTTTATTGTGAAAAGGATACCAACAGCACTAGTATAGTGTTTTGCGCCAAGCAGTAGCTCAGGAGCACGATACCAAATTGTCACCACAACCTGACACCTCAATTGTTAATCATTCACAACCAACAAATGTTTTTAATTTTTGGAACTTGAAATTCGCATAAGCAGCAGGAAAAAAAAAAAAGAAAAACAAAGGAAAGGCTACCCCATTCTCATAAAGAGGTTTGAGAGGAGCTTGATATATCCTAGCAAGACCAAAATCACCAATTTTTATCATGCCATGCTCTTCTCCATCTCCCATAACCTAATAGAAATGATAGTACTCAAAGTGAATTAAAAAGTAAAATTGAATTACATTTTAAAGCATAAGTGGTTTAATCCTTACCAGAATATTTGAAGGCTTCAGGTCTCTATGTATAATCCAATTGCTGCACCACAAGCATAGAACAATGAAATATACATCAAGGTGAAAATACTGTTAGAACAGAAAAGGTTCAGATTTAGGGATCACCTGTGAAGGTAATTAAGTCCATTAAGCAATTGCCATAGCAAGGACTTAACAGTGTAGAGATTGATGGGATGGAGGTTAAGCTGCTCTCTATGGTGTCTAATTATCTCCTGTTCATAAGAAGATCGTCCAAAGTTATATTTATGGTCTCAGTTATAAATAAAAAACATCAAAGAAACTAATGAGAGCTATATTACTTACATAAAGGTCATGCTCGGCATAATCAAATGCGAGGTAGAGTGACATGTCAGTATGGTTGATGTGCACATTTACAAGCTTTATAACATTTTCATGCGTTATCTCCCTCAGAAGCTGTACAATTTCACAATTAGGTTGAGCGCTAGAAATGGAAGGGATACTGTACAGTATAGATAAAATTGACTAATTGAGGAAAGAAAGAAAGAAAGAAAGAAAGAAAGAAAGTGAGAGACCATGATCTCACGAATGGCGGTGGGAGAAACGCCGTCGCCTTCCTTGGATTGCTTGAACTTTTTAATGGCGATAGATCCCTTCCTGTTCTTAGTTCTGGCCAGAAACACCAGTCCGTACGTCCCCTCTCCTATCTTCCCCACTAGTTCGTACATCTGTAGCCACGCTGGCCTCTGAGCGCCGCCACCGCCTCCGCGACCGTCCCCCATCCCGGCGCGGTGGTCGTGTTTCTTCTCTTATCTGTTCCGCCTATGAGCTGCTTTCGCTTCCGTGCTGGGGAGGAGCTTGGCAGAATTGTGCACGAGTCCCTGCTCTTTTTAATAAATGACGTTTTGGAGTACTCGTTATATTATGTTATAAACATTTGGAGGGGTCGTTGTGTAAAAGAATTTGTACATAATATAGAATAAAAGGATTTTCATTGAAAGAAACTGACGTAGAAAATTCATTATATAAATTTGTTGTCTTTTTAAAATAATGTCACTGTTAATTTCTTTTATTGTATAATAAATTTGAATGCTAATGTAAAAATTTACATTGACAGGGACTTACATGAATAATCTAAAATTTTAGTATAAGTGTATAGCATTATTCTGAGATTAAAAAAAATAAGGCAAAATATTCATACTAGTTAAGAAGGAATAGTCCGAAATTAGAGCACTAGTATACCTTCTTAGTACGAAATTGTTTGAGCAATTGACGTCTAAATTGTTCTCCTTTTTTTTTCATAATTGATCTATCCACAATTTTCATTGGATGATGCAACTAGCGTCATTTTTAAGATAGAGATAGAGATAGAGAAAATGGGTCTAATGTAGATATCAGTTACATGTAGGGACTAAATTGCTCATATTGAAAATAAAAAGTATATCTAATTGCTTTCTATTCTGCCTTTTCTAAGATGGGAGAAAATGGACATTGGTATTACCTAGTAGTAGGTAAATGGCAGGAGGTAGGCATTGATTCTATTACATGAAATGAAAATTTTGATCGCAATTTATTTAAATACAATTCAGGGGGTTCGTGCTACACGCCTTTTCTAAGGGTGTGTTTGGATTGTTGGAAGAAAAAAGAAGAAGAAGGAAGAAGAAGAAAAAAAATTATAAACAATCCAAACTCTTCATAAAATTACACACTTCCCAATACTTCTTCTCATTTCTTCCCTTCTTCCCTTCTTCCCACACCCATCCAAACGCACCCTAAGGTGGGAGAAAATGGACATTGGTATTACCTAGTAGTAGGTAAATGGCAGGAGGTAGGCATTGATTCTATTACATGAAATGAAAATTTTGATCGCAATTTATTTAAATACAATTCAGGGGGTTCGTGCTACATGCCTTTTCTAAGATGGGAGAAAATGGACATTGGTATTACCTAGTAGTAGGTAAATGGCAGGAGGTAGGCATTGATTCTATTACATGAAATGAAAATTTTGATCGCAATTTATTTAAATATACAATTCAGGGGGTTCGTACTAATTTGTAGCAAAACTTCTAATTTTTACATTTGCACCCTTCATATTCAGAGCCTACTTTCCGTACTAAGGCCCAGTACGAGGAAGAAGGCCCATTATATGTTCATATCGTTTCAAGTTTGACCGTGCTTTATTCTGGGCCTTTTGGACTTTGCTCGATTCTTTAATTTCCTTATTTCCTTTATTACATTTGTGGGACCCACCTGTCAATCAAACCAACATGGACTGACACGAGACGTAAACGGTGTCTCTAACGGCTAGTTTCGAGATTCCCAATCTGGATTTAGCCGTTGTGTTGACGCGTCCGATTTATTACCAAATTTATCGATCTGATATTATTACGGACCATTTATTAACTGTTGAGATTAAATCGAACGGCTCCGATCAAAAAAAGTCCAATGTTAATTTGATCGTTCCGAAACCCTAAGCTGCGCCGCCTTAACTTCCTTTATATTACCCCTAACGCCGTTCTCTCCTCATTCACATTTCTCATTTCTCATTTCTCTCGCTCGCGTTAATTTGATCTCGCAATAATCGCTCTCGCTTTCGTTCTCTCGTAGTCGTTTTCTTCTGGTTTAAGGAAGAAGAAGCACCTCTTTCTCCGAGTTCTCTCAGCTTCCCTTCGAGCACTGCTTTGGAGGGGGAAGAGATAGCATCGGACATCGCGTTAATATTTGAGCAATTCTTACTCTAATATTTAATTAATTACTGTTTATTTGTTTCATTTTGTTAATCTAACTTTTTGGTTGCAGGATTATTAATAACTATTCAAATTCTTTAGTTTGTTTCTCTAGTATTTGTTTCTGTTTGTCCCCGTCCTTTCTTGGGGTCTTTTTGTTGTTTAATCCATGGATTCAGGTTTCTCAATTTCTTCTGAAAAGAACCGGTTTGAATGCCGCCACCCCCTAAGAGATGTCCCTCCAAGGCCGTACATCCCTCCATTGCATTCTTCCATCTATCGGACCTCTAATCGCAACACCTATGTAAGAATCTCTTCTTCGTCTATTTCAATTGCTGAAATAGGTTTATGTTTTTTGTGTCTATTTTCGTTGACGGATATGTTCTTTGTACTAAAAAAACACATCTTTTCTTATCGACCTATTGTTTGATATTTCAATAGTCTTGTTTCTTGAAATCCGTTAATTTAGGGTTTTATGTAGTTACAATTATAATTTAAGCATAAGGAGGGAGAAAATAATCAATTATAATTTTACAATTCCATTTCTTTCCAAAAATTAGTACAATAATGTTCCATTGAGAAACCCCTTTCTTTATCAATCCATCCAACGTTCGGTCAAAATTTGTATGGCTTATGGATCTTTTCCTTGTTTCTCAAATTAAAAAACAACAGGGAGATAGATTCATTCCGAACCGGTCTGCAATGGATATGGACATTGCTCAGTACCTCCTGACAGAGCCGAGGAGAGACAAGGAGAACAAGGGAGTGGCATCTCCTTCGAAAGAGGCATATCGGAAGCTTCTAGCTGACACCATGCTCCAGGGGCGAACACGCATCCTCTCATTCCGCAACAAGCCTCCAGAAAAGGTCAACAACATGCTGCCAGACACCCCTTCTACTACTCAAGTCCAACCTGCAAAGCAGCGTAGGCACATTCCTCAGGTATATTTTTGTTCCTTAACTTCTTTTATAGCCAAGTCTACCATGTCAATAGAAATTGTTACCATACAGTCAGGCCTAGTCGAGTGTGGGTCTACCATGTCAATAGAAATTGTTAGCATACAATCAGGTCTAGCCGAGTGTGGGTCTACCATGTCAATAGATTTTGTTAGCATACAATCAAGTCTTTTTTTTTAAAGAAAAAAGAAATTACCTTGTCTAGCAACTGTTTAGATTTGTGTTGAACTGCAACATGGTATGTGTTGATTTATTTCTGTGTGATATACCTTGGTGGTTCTTGTTTTGATCTTAAGAACTCTACAGTTTTTGTTAATTTGTCTGTTTGATTACTTATTTTTGAATTATGACATCCTTATTCTTTTGCACTTATGCAGTCAGCCGAGAGAACATTAGATGCACCAGATATAGTGGATGACTACTACCTCAACTTGCTTGATTGGGGAAGTGCTAATGTGCTATCAATCGCACTTCAAAATACTGTTTACTTGTGGGATTCTTCAAATGGGTCTACTTCTGAATTGGTGACAATTGATGATGACCTTGGCCCTGTTACCAGTGTCAGCTGGGCCCCAGATGGCCGCCACATAGCTATTGGTCTCACCTCGTCTGATGTGCAGCTATGGGATACTACCTCCAATAAGCTGGTTCGTGTCATTTTTATCTTAATGATACCAATACTTGTATGACATTTTTTCTGTCCTACAGAAATTTGATGCTTGCTAATTATTTGCCTGATGTTATTCAACAGGTCAGAACTCTAAGAGGGATTCATCAGTCCCGTGTTGGGTCCCTTGCATGGAACAAAAGCATTCTGACAACTGGTGGCCTGGATGGTGCAATTGTCAACAATGATGTCAGAGCTCGGTCCTACACTGTCAGCACTTTCCGTGCCCACAACCATGAGGTGTGTGGTCTACGATGGACTGGGTCGGGCAAGTATCTTGCAAGTGGCGGAAATGATAATCTTCTCCACATATGGGACCTTTCAACAACCAACCCTATTCACCGATTCACTCAACACACTGCTGCAGTAAAGGCTCTTGCTTGGTGTCCCTTCCAGAGCAACCTATTAGCATCAGGCGGAGGTGGAAATGACCGTTGCATTAAATTCTGGAATGTGAACACCGGGGCTTGTCAAAGCTCGGTGGATACAGGGTCTCAGGTTTGCGCCTTGTTGTGGAACAAGAATGAAAGGGAGTTGTTGAGCTCACATGGCTATGCTGAGAATCAGCTCACACTGTGGAAGTATCCATCTATGAGTAAGATGGCTGAGCTGACCGGTCATAGCTCCCGTGTTCTCTACATGGCTCAGGTAAAATAGGACCCAGATTTCTTGAAGATTACAATCCATTCACTGGACTTTTCTTGTGTGTCATTTGTTAATAGTTTATCTTGCAAATTGTAGAGTCCTGATGGATGCACTGTTGCGTCAGCTGCTGGAGATGAGACACTCAGGTTTTGGAATGTGTTTGGAGTTCCTGAAGTAAAGAAACCGGCACCTAAGTCTTCCTTTGTGGTGGGGCCCTCTAACATTTACAGCCACATCCGTTAAGGAGGGTTGGTCTCACAGTCCAACTTTTTGTGTAAGGTAAATTCAATCTCTTTACTATGTGGTGGGGCCCTAACTGTGGCAGTAATTGAACAAGAAAATGCTTATATTGAACATATTGTTTCTCTTTTAGGTTTCCCAGTAAAATGTTTAAAAATTCTTTTTACTCTTCTAAACAGGTACTATCACTTGACAACAAATCTGCAGAACCAGAAGCAAACAAGACTCAGAAAAGAAAAGGAGCTAAGTTGATATAACATCACATCTACAGAACCAGGAGCTATCAGAACTCCAAAAAAGAAACAGAGCAAAAACTTTAGGTTTGACAATGTATAGGATAGAAATTGATGAGCTTGTTGTTTTATTTATTTTGTTTATTAGGTTTGACAATTTGTATAGGTCGAAGGATTATAAAGTTCCTTCAGTTGTGTTATTTTTATTTTGTAGGATGCTCTCCTGCATTTATTTTAGCTGTAATAAAAAGGAAATAATTGTTTCCGTTTGTTCAAATAGATGAGTTTTGGAATAGTTCTGTTCAATTTTGCCACTTATCGGGAGCACCTGATGTTTCTCACACTGGAAGAGGCATTTATTCAGATTCTTCGAACCTGGAGTTTCTCATTTAGTTTACTACGAGGCATCTCATATCTGTATCATTCAAAAATGTCATAGATAATTGAAAGAAACTACTAGAGCCGTAACTATTTTTGATGAAAGAAACTTGAAATTGATGTCAGAACATATTTAAAATGATAGAACTTTGATTTTCCAAACCAAAATTAGAGCCGTAACTGCATTGAAGCTTAAAAATTGATGTCAGAACATATTTAAAATGATAGAACTTTGATTTTCCAAACCAAAATTTTGATTGAGCTGTGACTTCTGGAGTAGCAGAGAAATTCCAAACCAAAATTTTGATTTTTATTTTTCGCACATTCTTATCTGATAGTTCGTTTAAGTTATTGACAGAAATATATTCAGAGCGTTTTATATTTCTGTTTCTTGAACTTAGTTTGTGGCTGAAAAGTTCTAATTTTGTGTGAGAGAGAAAAATGAGAAGATATATGCGCACAAGTGGTGCTTTCTGCGTTGGATAATAGAGGAGATAAAAATTTGGTTAAAACAAAGGAATTAAAGACTAGCATTTCAGTCAAAACAAAAGTGATTTGACATAACAGTACCATTTTATTATAAAATTGAAAGTAAATGCCGTTATCCATATCTGAATCTAAACCCATTTATTTTTTTGTTTCCATCTTATCGAGCTGTCAAAAATAATAATTTCAATTTGCTATCATAATTATCGATAATAGTATAAAACAGGAAACATATATTTTTTATGTAATAGTTTTTGAGTTCATGATTCAATCGCATCCAGAAGTATGAAATCGTCAAAGAGTGTAAATAAACAGGCTCAAGTGAAAAATAAAAAATCCAAATCGAAGGACATCTCTCATGCGGAAGTTCTCTAGAAAAAATACATCCAATATTCAGAATAGGACTTATTAGAATAGTAGGAAATGACAACTCAATCAGTTTCTGGTATGATAACTGGATTGAGAATATTCCCCTATCAAGAGGTTACCCTGATCTTTTTGCAAAAACTAAAGCTCCTTATGCTACTCAACAGCAAGCAAGTAGTCAACAATGGAAAAACTAAACTTTTCTTGACAAGGGGATTAACCACAAAGATAAGGGAACGGAAAAATACAGTGGTAAATATAATTCAAAATACCAACCTGACTGACAGTCTTGACTCTGCTATCTGGAATCTTGACAGTAAAGGCATATTTACTATCAGTTCATTTTACTCTTTTTTTAACAACTCTGCCATAAAAACTGACTTGAACATGACGGTTTGGCCTATTAAAGTATCCCTTAATTCAAATTACTTCTCTGGCTCACTTTAAACAATAGAATACTTACTATAGATAATCTTCAAAGGAAAGGTTGGCAAGGACCCAGCAAATGCTCCTTCTGCTGTGACAATAAAACAGTAGATCACCTAATAGTCAATTGCCCTATTTCAAGAGACTTTTGGACTGGAATTAATATGTTTAATAGACAAAACTTTAAATTTAGATTTATCCAATCTCAAAAGTCTTTGAGAAAACATCAACACTCTAAATTCAAACAACAAGAGCTTCACAAAGGCTCTACTTGCAACCTGGTGTTGGGTTATTTGGAATGAGAGGAACAATCATATCTTTAGGGATAAGATTGCTTCCACTCCAACCTCGATATATTTCCAAACTCTAAACTTGTTTACAAATTGCACTAATTTGAGCACAAATATAGAAAAGAGCTTCAGGGATCTGGCTACACTCAAGGCTGGCAAGAAAGGCAAGGACGAAGATGGACACACAACTGAAGACACCTCTGATACCTGAGGATTATGCTCATCCCCTAACCTTTATTGTTGTAGACTCTTTACAATGTTGTTAGCTAAAACTGTGCTTGGTTGTAGCTTGTTTGTTTACTTTTATGTAGTACTCTTTTTGGAGATTTAACTTCTGTATTAGACTTTTGATCAAGTAAAAAGCTCTTGGTTTCCCTACTTGGCGGGCTTTTGGATAAAAAAATCGAAGAACATCTCCTGTTTCGTTGACTGGATACGAGTCCCAACCCCCAATCACAATGCTCACTTTATGAAGTTTTTGCTTAAGAAATTCAAAAATAATTTGGAATTTAGCGTCTGAACCCTAACACATGCCGCCTCTTTAATTGGCTTATTTTACTTCATTCCAAATTGCAAATTCCAACGAACATAGTCAATATTCAGTTTTCGCACAACAACCAGCTAGTAGCAGCAACGAATCCCCTATTCCATCTCTGTTCTGGTACTAGTACTTAGTGATATTGTTAATGATTTAGTAGAACACTTATTGGAACTTCCAAAAATTTATCTTATATATATATTTTTTTTTGGAACAATTTTCAGGTACAATTAGATTCAAATTTTGAGTCCGGGTATTTAGGGGGGCCCATTTGGATCGATTAGGAATAAGAGAAATTTCCTATTCTTAGGCATCAAGTATTGGGAAGTGTGTAATTTTTGTGAAGAATTTGGATTGTTTATAATAAATTTATGCCTAGGAATAGAAAATTCCTCCTATTCCCATGTGATTCAAACAGCCTCTAGGATCTTATCTATATTGCTCACTAGTACTTTTCTTTTGTTTCTATGTCTCATAAATTCAAAAAAAAATAATAAAAAGTTTTAATAGATTGCTGCTCCGTTCTCTAAATTTGATTATTCGTGTTCATGCTGGCGACAAAATTTGAGCAAGACGCATCTTGAGTCAGAAATGATTGCTGATTTTTTTTATTTTTAAAATAAATTTGTAGTTATTTTCTTGATTAATTTAAATAGGTTCTTTATAATATTGTCTTATGTCTTAATTTTAAACCTTCCTCAAAAAATATTCCATTAATTTCCTATTATTTGGTTCCCAAATCTCACTTTCTAATTATTGATATCCAGTTGAATTACTTACTAGGTTGTGTTTGGATGAAGTGTGGGAAGAAGAGAATAAGGGAATAAGAGAATAAATTTATTATAAATAATCTAAACTCTTCACAAAGTTACACACTCCCAATATTTCTTCCCACTTCTTCCCATATTCCTCTTATTCCCACACCATCTAAACGGAGCCAGAGAATATAAGTAACATGTTCCCTTTTACTCGTGATTATGATGTATACATAGATTTGCATATCTTAGAAACTTATTATTTACTTACCACTCCAAAATTATATACAAAAATTGTACATGGCACAACCAGAGTTCTTGTAATACAAATGCATTTAATTAGGAGATCCTCATGTAATACTTCTTATAAGTAACTAGATTAAACTAAATAGAATTGCTTGGAATATTTTCAGGTGCAATTAGATTCGAATTGCTTCTGAATAAATAGGATCTTCTGTCCCATTGCTTACATGTACATATTTTTTTGTTTCTATACGTGCTTAATGTTAAATCCAAAAAATAGAATTAGGAGATCCACATGATGAGCTTGATCTGATTAGAATGCTGTACAATAACATTGACAGTAATTAACATATACAAATACATGATAACTAGGCTGAATAACTTGTACATGACCTCTTTGGAACCAATCCAAATTCAACCAATTACTCCCAGCATGTACTGTACCAACTCACTTCTCAACCGTACCACCTTAGCGATTCACCCATCAAATTAGGTCAACACAACACAAACCAGCAACACACTACACCAAAAAAGATTATTAGTACCGACCATTAGTATCTATTTTTAAGAAAACCGATAATAATAATAAATCATGGTAATTTTGTACCGGACCATTAGTACATGTTTTTTAAAAAACCGGTACTAAATAATAAATCTGACAATTACAAAATTACCATGATTTATTATTATTATCGGTTTTTTTAAAAACATGTTCTAAATAATTGATTTTTAGTACCGGACCATTAGTACATGTTTTTAAAAAAACCGGTATTAATAATAAATCATGGCAATTTTGTAATTGTCAGATTTATTATTTAGTACCGATTTTTTATAAAAAACCGATACTAAATTAATTAAAAAAAAACCGAAAAACATTAATAGTTTAGTACCGGTTTTTTATAAAAAAAACGGTACTAAAATTGTTTTTTTTTTAAATTTAGTATCAGCACTAAAATTTAATATTTCAACCAGTACTAATAGTGTTTGCCGCCACTTCTCTGAGCCTCCTAGTATCGGCTTATTAGTACCGATTTTTTATTACTTTTAATACCCCTATTATTAGTACCAGTACTAATATTATTAGTACCAGTACTAATAATACATTAAAAACTGGTATTAATGCTTTTAAATGGCTTAGTGACACCACTGTACTCTCCTTGGCGTCACAATCCTAACGAGCTAGGCCTGGTTGACTACGGTGGCTCCCCTTACTGGGAATTAGAAATTAGAAAGATTAGGGATTAAATCGAATAAAAACATAAAACTGTTAAAACCTATCCTTAATTTTGCCAGCCAAACGAAGGGGACGCGACCTCAACAAAGACCACCATAATGCACGAGTTCAATGAACCTAACCTCATCGACAATGGCGATCGAAATCATAGAAACTTCGCCTGAAAGGTTCGACCAGGAAATAAAAAAAAGTCGAACCTAACCTCAATATTTGATCTATCCACAAATGTAAAACATGTAACTAGCGTCATTTTTAAGATAGCGAAAATAGGTATAATGTAGATATCAGTTACATGTAGGACTAAATTGCTCATATTGAAAATAAAAAGTAGGAATAATTAGATATATGCCACTATAAAAAATTGATAATTAAAGATATGTCACTCTTAAATTGTAAATTAGTTTTATGCCACCATAAAATTGTTAAAGGCTCCGTTTGGATGTGTTGAGAATAAAGTAGGAAGAAGGAAGAAGGGAAGAAATTTATTGGGAAGGGATAAATTTATTGGGAAATGTGTAACTTTTGTGAAGAGTTTGGATGGTTAGGAATAAATTTATTGAAAAAAATTCCTTATTCCTTATTCCTTCTTCCCACTTCCCACCATCCAAACACAGCCAAAATTAGTTTTACGTCATTATTTCAGTCAAAATTAGAGATATGCCACTTTATTTTTTTGAAAATGTCCAAAATATCCTCTCATTAAGAAATGAAAAATAAATTTATTGACATGAATTAAATTATAAATTTCAAAATTTGAAATTTATAAATTTTCGAATTTTAAAAAATTTTAAAATTTCGAACTTTCAAATTCAAAATTTTTTAAAATTGTAAATTTTCGAATTTAAAATTTTTAAATTTCAACTTTTGAAATTTTTTATTTTTTTTATGGCGTCAAATCACTTATTTACTTAACGGTGACATATTTCTAATTTTAATATTTTACAATGGCATATTTCTAATTTTGTTATTTTGTAATGGCATATTTAAAAGGGTATAATGGTCAAATTAATTATCCATTGGCATAAATCTAATTTTCATCATTTAGTGATGGCATAAAAATAATTTGTCATTTAGTGATGACATTTCTCTAATTTGTATTTTTACAATGGCATAAACATAATTAACCATAAAAAGTGTGTCTAATTGCTTTCTATTCTGCCTTTTCTAATTGCTCATACATGGCGGGAGGTAGGCTGTAGGCATTGCTTCTATTATTGAAATGAAAACTTTGATTGCAATTTATTTAAATACAATTCAGGGGGTTCGTGCTAATTTGTACAATGCAAAACTTCTATAATGTTACACTTGCACCCTTCATAGTCGGAGGCTAGCTGGATCCGCATCCTCGACAGTCGAATAATCTGGCTGTACCGAGCAGTCAAGCAACGATGTCCGTTCGATCTGGATCCAATGACCCTAAAAAGCTACTGAATACACTACATATACAAATAGAAATAGAGAAAAAAAACTATCCTACAACTCGGTTTCTCGACTATTCAGAAAAAACAGTAGTTATTAAACCTAATCTTCACCCTCACATCCCCATTCTCAAAGAACAGAACCCCAATTACAAACCTTCTATTTTAGGCCCAATACCTACTCACAACACCATGTCAAACATACCTCAACCTAATGACCTAACGTGGACGGAAAAAAGCGAAATAACGCGAAATCGATCCTGCCCGACTTCCCGTCTCCTAATTCCAACTAAATTTTCGCCAAATTTATTCCCGTCTCCTCCTCAAAATTGCTTTGCTTAACCTGTTGTATCCACTCCGCCAAAAGCATCGAATCCATGACTTTCAAATTCAGTTGTGCAGTGAGTAAATTAAAAACCTTTAGAAATTGAAGTTAAATTAACGAAAAGCAATTCGTCAAAAATAGACAAAGGAGATTCGAATCCATGGCAGTTCGAGAGAAGTATTACCTTGGACTAGTAAGAAAGACTAGGGTGATCTAGGATAGTAGCGAAGGTTCGTCGGATTAAGGTGGAACGGTTTTAGTCAACTCGACCTAGGATTTTCGCGTCTGGCAGAGGAAATGAAGAAGGAAGACGAAGGAGACAGAGCATGTTTCGAAGTGAGACTCGGGCAGGGAGGGCAGGATGAGAGACATCGCTATTTCGCTTTTTTTCCGTCCGTATCATTGGATTCAGATTGAACGGACAGCATTACTTGACTGCTCGGTACAGCCAGATTATTCGGGCTGTCGAGAATGCGGATCCGAGGCTAGCTTCCGTACCAAGGCTCAGTACGAGGAAGAAGCCCATTATGTATGTGTCCAGTGGCAGTGTCCATATCGTTTCAAGTTTGACCGTGTTTTGAGTTTGCTCGATTTTTTAAATTCCTTATTTCCTTTATTGTGTTTGTAGGTCCCACCCGTCAATCAAACCGACATGAACTGACACGAGACGCGAATGGTGTCTCTAACGGCTAGTTTTATTCCCAATCTGAAATTAGCCGTTGTGTTGACCGACATTAGACTTTTTATCTGCGCCGTCGGATTTAATCTCAACGGACATTCATTAACGTCGAGATTAAATCGGACGCGTTATTACCAAATTTATCGGCTGAAACCCTAACACCGCTGCGCCGCCTTAACTTCCTTTATATTCCTCCTAACACCGTTCTCTACTCATTTACAATTCTCACTTCTCTTGCTCCCGTTAATTTGATCTCACGATAAATTCTCTCTCTCGTTCTCTCGTAATCGTCTTCTTCTGGTTTAAGGAAGAAGCACCTCTTCTCCGAGCGCTCTCAGGCTTCCCTTCGAGCATTGCTTTGGTGGGGAAGAGATAGCATCGGACATCGCGTTAATATTTGAGCAATTCTTACTCTAATATTTAATTAATTACTGTTTATTTGTTTTATTTTGTTAATCTAACCTTTTGGTTGCAGGATTATTAATATTATTTAAATTCTTTAGTTTGTTTCTCTAGTATTTGTTTCTTTTTGTCCCCGTCCTTTCTTGGGGTACTTTTGTTGTATAATTCATGGATTCAGGTTTCTCAATTTCTTCTGAGAAGAACCGATTTGAATGCCGCCACCCTCTAAGAGATGTCCCTCCAAGGCCGTACATCCCTCCGTTGCATTCTTCCATCTATCGGACCTCTAATCGCAACACCTATGTAAGAATCTCTTCTACGTGAATTTCAATTGCTGAAAAGAGTTTAGGTTTTTAGTGTCTATTTTCGTTAACGGATCTGTTCTTTGTACTGAAAAAACGTATCCTTTTTTACCAACCTATTCTTTGATAAATAAGAGAGATTAAATTGAACTAGAGCGTGTAAAGATTTAATTTAGAGAGTCTTCAATAGTGTTGTTTCTTGAAATCCGTTAATTTTGGGTTTTATGCAGTTACGATTGTAATTTAAGCATAAGGAGGGATAAATATAATCAATTATAATTTTACTGTTACCCCTTCCCTTTCCAAAAATTAGTCCATTGAGAAACCCCTTTCTTCATCAATCCATCCAACGTTCTGTCAAAAATTGCTTTTCTTTGCCTAAAATTATCAATTGTTTTTTAAGTTCCCTTTTTTTATCAATCTTTTTCTGTTTCTTCTCTCTCTCTTACAATTTATTACAGTATGGCTTATGGATCTTTCCTTGTTTTTCAACAACAGGGAGATAGGTTCATTCCAAACCGGTCTGCAATGGATATGGACATTGCTCAGTACCTCCTGACAGAGCCGAGGAGAGACAAGGAGAACAAGGGAGTGGCATCTCCTTCGAAAGAGGCATATCGAAAGCTTCTAGCTGACACCATGCTCCAGGGGCGAACACGCATCCTCTCATTCCGCAACAAGCCTCCAGAAAAGGTCAACAACATGCTGCCAGACACCCCTTCTACTACTCAAGTCCAACCTGCAAAGCAGCGTAGGCACATTCCTCAGGTATATTTTTGTTCCTTAACTTCTTTTATAGCCAAGTCTACCATATCAATTGATTTTGTTTACCATACGGTCTGGTCTTTAATAGCCGAGTCTACCATGTCAATAGATTTTGTTAGTATACAGTCAGGTCTTTAAAAAAAAAAAAAAGAAATTACCTCGTCTAGCAACTATTTAGATTGGTGTTGAACTGCAACGTACAGACCCTGTATGGTATTTTTCTGTGTGATGTACCTTGGTGGTTCTTGTTTTTATCTAAAACACTCTATAATTTTTGTCAATTTGTCTGTTTTCTGTTTTGATTACTTATTTTCGAATTATGGCATCCTTATTCTTTTGCACTAATGCAGTCAGCCGAGAGAACATTAGATGCGCCAGATATAGTAGATGACTACTATCTTAACTTGCTTGATTGGGGAAGTGCTAATGTGCTATCAATAGCACTTCAAAACACTGTTTACTTGTGGGATGCTTCAAATGGGTCTACTTCTGAATTGGTGACAATTGATGATGACCTTGGCCCTGTTACCAGTGTCAGCTGGGCCCCAGATGGCCGCCACATAGCTATTGGTCTCACCTCCTCTGATGTACAGCTATGGGACACTACCTCCAATAAGCTGGTTCGTGTCATTTTTATCTTAATGATACCAATTCTTGTTTGCCATTTTTTCTGTCCTACTGAAATTTGCTTCTTGCTAATTATTTGCATGATGTTATTCAACAGGTCAGAACTCTAAGAGGGATTCATCAGTCCCGTGTTGGGTCCCTTGCATGGAACAACAGCATTCTGACAACTGGTGGCCTGGATGGTGCAATTGTCAACAATGATGTCAGGGCTCGGTCCTACACTGTCAGCACTTTCCGTGCCCACAACCATGAGGTGTGTGGTCTAAGATGGTCTGGGTCGGGCAAGTACCTTGCAAGTGGTGGAAATGATAATCTTCTCCACATATGGGACCTTTCAACAACCAACCCTATCCACCGATTCACTCAACACACTGCTGCAGTAAAGGCTCTTGCTTGGTGTCCCTTCCAGAGCAACCTACTAGCATCAGGTGGAGGTGGAAATGATCAGTGCATTAAATTCTGGAATGTGAACACCGGCACTTGTCAAAGCTCGGTGAATACAGGGTCTCAGGTTTGCGCCTTGTTGTGGAACAAGAATGAAAGGGAGTTGTTGAGCTCACATGGCTATGCTGAGAATCAGCTCACACTGTGGAAGTATCCATCTATGACTAAGATGGCTGAGCTGACCGGCCATAGCTCCCGTGTTCTCTTCATGGCTCAGGTAAAACAGGCCCCAGGTTTCTTGAAGATTACAAGCAATTCACTGTACTTTTCTTGTGTGTTTTTTGTTCATAGTTTGTCTTGCAAATTGCAGAGTCCTGATGGTTGCACTGTTGCGTCAGCTGCTGGAGATGAGACCCTCAGGTTTTGGAATGTGTTTGGTGTTCCTGAAGCAAAAAAACCGGCACCCAAGTCTTCCTATGTGGTGGGACCCTCTAACATTTACAGCCACATCCGTTAAGGAGGGTCGGTCTCACATTCCAACTTTGTGTAAGGTAAATTCAATCTCTTACCAGGGTCCGACTGTGACAGTAATTGAACAATAAAATGCTTATATTAGTTATATTGAACATATTATTATTTCTCTTATAGGTTTCCCAGTTAAATGTTTAAAAATTCTTTTCATTCTTCTAAACAGATACTATCACTTGACAACAAATCTACAGAGCCAGAAGCTATCGAGACTCGGAAAGGAAATGGAACAAAGATGTATAACAGCATCTACAGAACCAGAAGCTATCAAAACTCCAAAAAGGAATATAGAAAAAACTTTAGGTTTGACAAATGTATAGGTTAGAAATCGATGAGTTGTTGTTTATTTATTTTGTGTTATTAAGTGTGACAAATTGTATAGGTCGAAGGATTATTAAGTTCCTTCAGTTATGTTATTTTTGTTTTGTAGGATGCTCTCCTGCACTCTTTATTTTAGCTGTAATGAAAAGGAAATAATTGTTTCTGTTTGTTCAAATATATGAGTTTTTGGAGTAATTCTGTTCAATTTTCCCACTTACTGGGAGCATCTGATGTTGTTTCTCACACTGGAAGAGGAATTTATTCAAATTGTTTATTCATCTGGAGTTTCTCATTTAATTTACTTCATGGCATATTTAAAATGTCGTAGATAATTGAAATTCTCCTTGTGAGGGATGTAGAAATTGTTTCAAATGATAACTATTTTTGATGATGGAAACTTAAAAACTTATGTCAGAGCATGTTTAAAAAATGGATAGAACTTTGGTTTTCCATAAATTATAAAGAGAAACCGTGAGTACCAGTCTTGCCTCCTTGTGGGTGCACTGTGACTGCTGGTATAGCAGAGAAATTCCAAACCAAAATTTAGATTTTTTATTTTTCGCACATTCTTATCAGATAGATCATTTAAGTTATTGTCAGAGATATATTTAGAGCGTTTTATATTTCTGTTTCTTCTGACTTTGTGTGTGCCACAAACTGAGGTCTCTACTCTCTACTCTCAAGTGAGAGAGAAAAATGAGAAGATAATATGCACAAGTGGTGCTTCTGCGTTGGATTAACAAAAAAGATAAAAATTTGGTTAAAACAATGGAATTAAAGAATAACATTCAGTCAAAACAAAAGTGATTAACACTACCATTTTTATTATAAAATTGAAAGTAAATGCTATTATCCATATCTGAATCTATTTCCATTTATTTTATTATTGTTTTCATCTTATAGGGCTGTCAAAAATAATAATTTGTATTTGCTATCATAATTGTCAATAATACTATAAATCAGCAAACATGTATTTTTTATGTAACACTTTTTCAGTTCAAATCGCATCCAGTAAGTACATGAACTAATCAAAAAGTGTAAATAAACAGGCTAAGTGAAAAATTAAAAACCAAATCACGGACATCTCCTGTTTCGTTGACTGGAGGCGAGTCCCAATCAGTAGGTGAACCGTGAATGCCTGAATCTGAATGGCTTCCTTATTCGTCATTGACTAGTCATGACCACGTAAAAGTAAAACATTTTGGTGCGAAAAGACTCAAAAGAGAGAAAACGAGTCATTTTGCGCCATTACTCCGGCCGATCGAAAATCCGACCAAATTTCTCCACCCACGAGACCCACACCGACAATCTTCCATCCCAATCTCTTCTCACTTCCAACGCCATCCGAAATCCCCATTCTACCCTCCCCAATCGCTTCATGCTGCGGATCCGACTCCGCATTGCCTGGATTCGAATCTGACAGTGGTCAGATCTGACCAGGACTAACCATCGATGGCGACGAGAAATCGCACTCCTCTCTATCGGAAGTACCGAGACGCGCTTCGGAGCGTTAGGATTCCGACGGTCTCTTCCAGTTACGCCAATGGCGGACCCTCTTCGTCCGTGGAGATGGCGGCTGCTTCGCTTCTGAAAAATCCGTCGTATGCTCCTCTCAGCACCGAAGATACCACGAATTCCAGGTTCAGCTTCTTATTTATCTTTAGATGGACTAGTCTGAGTGGTAATTCAGTGAAAATGCAGTAATTTGTACAAGAAATTACTTTTGTTGACAGTTCAAAGCTCAGCCTTGTTATTACATGATTATACAAACATGCAGCTGTTGAATTTGTGGAGATGTTTGAATAAAATCAATGATTTTCTATATGAAATCTGGTACACTGTAATGTCAGAGGAGGTATTAGATTAATAAATATGCCATGTACATGCCTGTTGATAACCTTGACATGGGAGATTTGTCAACACCCAAATTCAGTGCAATTTGAAAGTTGCGGTCATTGATAATTTTTATGTAAATTGTTGCTGTTGTATAAGTTTATTGTCAATATAATCATCCCTATTCTACTACATTTAATCATATTAGGATGGAATGATGACAAGGACTGAACTATGTTTTATGTGTTAGGTGCAAATGTATGTAGATTTTAGATCCTTCAATTTTCAGGATAAGTACTTCTGTTTATAATATACTTTTTTACTGCTTTAATGCTTTCTTAATTTAATATCAAACAGCATATTTTTTGTTTCAGTAGCAGTGCGCATACTGTTATCGGTCTTCCACCTGCTTGGGTTGACCTATCAGAAGAAATAACTGTGAATATACAAAATGCAAAAAAGAAAATGGTGGAATTATCAAAGGTGCATGAAAGAGCCTTGATGCCTTCCTTTGGAGATGGCAAAGAGGAGCATCATGCCATAGAGGAGCTAACTCTAGATATAACAAATTTGCTGAAAAGATCTGAAAAGAGATTAATGAAGCTTGCATCTAACGTGCCATCTGAAGATTCTAGTGTTCGTAAAAATGTTCAGGTTGTGGAATTTATAATTGCCATCGATCTATTATTTAATTCGTGTTTGGCTACGCCACCAAATACTGTGATTTTGTTGGTCAAGCTTTGTGATAAGTTTGCTGGTTTTCAAGAAGTCCCAGTTGATTCCTGATAGCCTGCCTAAATTCTCAATCATACACCCTATATGAAAAATAGAAGCTCGATGGTTTTAAATAAATTCAAGGTGCGTGCAATATTTGTCACAACAAAGGAGATGTATGAGTGCACCAGTTAGAAAAATAGATAAGTTGCAAAAAATGCGTAAATCACTCAATAATGGAAAAAAGGATCTCTTAAGAAACAATGTGTGCTAGTTTAGTTATGGGTACAGCATTAGATGCTAATTGCTACAATGCCTTGGTTTCTAATTTAATCATTTAGCTTTGTGTGCTGCATGTATTGAAAAAATATCATTCACTAAACATTATGTTACGTATTTTTATTTCTGTAGCGATCGCTGGCAAGTGACCTTCAAAATCTTTCAATGGAGTTCCGTAAAAGGCAAAACAATTACCTAAAGCGCCTCAGACAACTAAAGGAGGTTGATATTTCTTTTCCCACTCACTGGGAAGGTTCTTTTTCCCCCAATTGTTGTCTGTATACTTCCTCAAGATTTATTAATTGTTTATCTGATTGAAATTTTAGGGCCAGGATGGCTCACCAGATTTTGGTATTGACCTTAATGCAACTCGAACTGCATCTCACGAATATGGTGAAGATGAGTTTGAAGATGTGGTACTAGCTTAAGCTGTTTTCTGTAAAATTTGTATTGCTTAATGTTCTTCATTAGCAATGTATTATTTAACAAAATAGCATAATTATTAACCTCAAGTGAATCTAAACTCTGTGGTCACCTTTTTTCCATTTTTGTAGGGTTTTAATGATCACCAGATGTCTCAGTTGAAAAAGTCAGAAGAATTTACAAGAGAAAGGGAGAAGGAGATCTCACAGGTACATTTAACAATAATCGTATAGTGTCTTAATAAATGAAGGCACCAAAAAATGTAGGCTGTTGGGTACACTTGTCAGTCACATTTCGGCAAGCAATTTCTGTGCAAACAATAAATTCTGCTGACTCAGATTTTTTATCAGATTGAATACCATCTGATCTTAGTTGATACCAATAAGAACTGGTTTGCACATGTCAGTATGGCATATAATGGCTACTGGTAATGTTTGTAATTACAATTCAGTGCCATATGGTCTTGGCCTGGTACCAACATAAATTGCTAATGCTGACAGTATGGTATGCCATGAGTGGTGGTTTGACTTCTCTGTCCAGGGTGTGTATGTGTATTCTTTCCCCTCCAATTGTGTGTTAAAATGCATAATTGAAATAGCTCAGTGTGGGATTTATGAAAATATGTTAAATTGGCCACAATCACGCTATCAAGTTGTCTAGACCTGGTAAATTAAACCTTGCTTCTTGTTGATCATGCAAATAGGTGGTGGAGTCAGTAAACGAGCTTGCACAAATCATGAAAGATCTTTCTATCCTTGTGATAGATCAGGTACTATTTCTCTTCAGCAGCAGTTTCAGTTCAATGGGCACTCTACAGTATATAAGTTGCCATGGGAATTCCAGAGCACCCAAGTTGCATAGTCAATAACACCATGACTACCTATTTCGTTTTGTTTCAGGGTACTATCATAGACCGGATTGATTATAACATACAGAATGTTGCCTCTACTGTAGAGGAGGGATATAAACAGTTGCAAAAGGTTCTCTCTCTCTCTCATTCTCTCTCCTCAAAACATCTTTTTCTCTCAATCAGATAGCAAAATAGGTAGATAGAGAAAACATATATATTAAAGAAATCACACATTGATATAGAAAATGTCACAGTTGATGGGTTGATTTAAGAAGTAATAGCTCTATTGTTTGTTGATATAACAGGCAGAGAGAACACAGAAGAAAGGTGGTATGGTAATGTGTGCCACAGTCCTTGTAATAATGTGTTTCGTCATGCTAGTGCTTCTAGTACTCAAAGAAATCATTTTCTAACTCACTAAATTCCACTTGTATTAAACATTTTTCTCAGTCTTCCTGTGTGCACTCCCAATATCAGTAATTGCCAGATCTCACTGATTTTGTGAGGAAAAAGGCCAAAGTATAGTTCTGTACAAGTTTTGTTCTTTCTTTTCCTTTAATTTTTCAGTTTTCAATAGGAGAGGTTCATTTTGTATTCTTTAATGGTGGAAGCTGTCGATCATTATTTTTCTTTTTTGTTGGTTAATTTTTTTTATTTCTCGGAGCTCCTTTATAGGTCCATTTACAATATCCGTGTTAGACAGCAGCGTTGGTTCTTTAATTTTGAATTTTTTATTATTCTTGCCAGAACTAGGTTGTATATTCAGAATTTGGGTATTGTATAAATATAAGATAGCGTAGAGTTGGTGTTAACTGTTTACTTTCATCTCCTGAAGAATTTTCTCTCCTAAGCTAAATAAATAGTGCATCAGTTCTTCTTCTCTCCTTATTATCAACAATTGAAATTAGAGCCTTATTTGAATTCCAGCACTGTTTATAAGTTATAACTCGTATTAATAACAATCCAAGAGATGCTTAACCTCGCTAAATCTTAACCTATATAATAAACATCATAATTCTCGCGTTCAGCAAGAAAAAAAAAGACGGGCAAACAAAACAAAAGCTGTTTGAACTTTCAAGAACAATCCATTTCTGAATGAACGTCCTGGACCTGGTGCACCCAGGTCCCAAACAAATTCGCAATACCGCTATGAAGGAAAAGATAAAAAAAAAAAAGAAGAAGAAAGATTCCTCCAAAATGATGGAATTTCAGACGTAACAGAATGGATAGAGAGAGAGAGAACAGCAGAGATTTGACTGAACCTGGTTAAGAATTCAGCGGTTGCACCAAAGTCGGAATATATCACCGATAAATCTAACGGCCAGGCCAGGTGGTCTTACTCAAAAGAGATTAAATACTGGACCGGCTCCATTCAACAAAATATGTTAAAACCACCAAAATTTGAAAATTTCGAATCGATCTCTCCAGACTCCAGAGCCAGGGAAGGGAACCCGCCTCTATAAATCTTCACCCTCCTTTTCGAATTCTTCATTTTAGCTGAAGGTTTTCTCTTTCTTCATCCCTTTCTTTCATCCCCTCTCTTTCAAAAATGAGAAAGAGATCCAGCTCAACCAATGCAAAAACCCAGGTGAAGGCGAAGAAAGCTTCTCCTCTTCCTCGCCTCAACCATCTCTCCACCCCCAAACAGAGGGGAAGGAAGGCCAAATCTTCTCCCTCCATGGATCCTCTCGCCTTCCTCTCCTCCACCTCTGCATCTAGTTCGAAGAGAGGAAGGAAGATGCTGTCTCCTTCATCTCCAATTGCTCTCAAGGTGTCTCCAGTCTCGTCTCCTAAGACTCCGAGCACCATCGCTGATCTGAGGAACCTTGCGGCTTCGCGCACTGAATCACTCAAACGGCAGCTTGATCTGTGCCACTCTGATGCGATGAAGGAGCTTGATGCTTCTCAGATCCGGATCTCCAAGCGTTGCAAGGTATTTTCTATTTGTCTCTAGTTTTCTTATTTAATGCTTGCTCAATTGTGTCACTGGTATATCTTTTCAATCAGATCTGTGGTGAAGTTTCCCTTTTCCTATTTTTCAGTAGATTTTGAATCTGGAAGATGATTAAATCATGAAAGTGAGAGATCTTAAGTTCTTATGATCAGTTCCGGATGTGATCAGCTTGATTTTTACAAAATTTGATACAGTGTCATGTTTTGTGCACTTGAGATCTGTAAGAGAGCTTATAATCGATCTAATACAAGATCTGCAAAAAGTTAATATGTTCTCATCTATTTTTTTTTTTAAAATGATTGCAAAATTGCACGCATGAATTCAAGGTCTTAATATCTCTTCTTTGATTCTGATATTGAGAAACAGCAATTCTACTAGTAACCGAATTATGTCTTTATTTAGGAATCTTCAGGAATTTTGCTTGTCTTTCAGACCCTTTACTGAATGAAGCATTTACTACAGTTTTGACATCTGGTCAGATCTGAGAAGTGTTACTTTTTCTTGAGGTCAATTTTACATTGAACTTGTTTAACGTAATTTACTAAATAATTAAATATTCTATCTCGTGCTTTTGTTGTTCTCCTGTACAGACTCAGACACAAGCATGTCTCCACCTGACAGAAGACATTGACAAAGAGTACAAAAAGATGTCTGACAGAATTGTGGAAAACACTGAGCTCATCAAGGTACTTATGCTAATTCCTAATTGTTATGCATCATGGTCTTTCCAAAGCAAAAAATTATTGAAAAACATCCTTCTTACTTTCTGACAATAAAAAATATATCTCTGATTTTCAGAACTCATACAAGGAGTTCATAGAAGATGCTCAGGCAGCAGCAGCACGTTGTATGATAAGTTTACTTTTACTTCGATTTCCCCATGTTTCAAACTTAAGTGACTTGGCAGTTGGCACTTTAGTTAAATTCTTAAAACAATGACGTGCATCATTATTTAGTCTGAAGTTTGGGTTTAATCTATTCATAGCTTGAAGAGAAAACATAGTGATCCTAAAGTTATATTGTGAAGTGACACACAAAATAATTCCTAACCTTATTTCTCTAATTGCTAATGAAAACAGTGTCCAAGGTGTCCTTTTCTGATCTGGCAAAATCGACTGAAAAATCTCTTAACGGCCTACGCACTCGCTATAAGATTCCAACTACCCTTTAGATTGTAAGTTCCTTATTTTAATTTACTCCATTATACTCATACTCAAAAGTCAAATGGCCTTCTACATCTTACAATGACCTGAGGTTGTAGCGTTGTAGCGTTGTAGCGTTGTTTCTTCAATATACTAATTTGGATTAATCTTTTTTCTCTAATAGGTTCACTATGTAAGGAAAACATCCTGGTCCTGTCATATTCCGCTTTTGTTTGTGACTGAGTACATGATGCATAATATACATTTACTTTCCAAATATCTTTTTTGTTCCAAGTACAGTAAAGTTCGGAAATGCAAAGTTTGATCTTAGTTGTATAGTACTGCTTTACTTTGTGAACTTTCTCTACTGCCAATTGTATTACCTTATAATACAATACATTAGTTCATAATTCATTATGTCTCCATCTAATTGGTTTGTTTTTACCAGTTCGCAACTGTTCTCTGAGACAATTTCAGACTAAGCTCTGGCCTACTTTGCATTCAAGTGATCAGCACACAAAAAAGTTAAAATGGAATAAAAACACTGAATTCTGCTCTACTCTATGTCCAGTAACATATAATTCTTAGTACAATATGGTCTCGAAGAAAAAAGGACTTTTATCCTAATAGCAATCTCTCAAATAGAGTGGTTTTCAATACACCAAGCTCCCTAGTTATCCATCATAGCCTGCAGCATAAAAGATCAAATACAGCAAGTGTAGAAAGATCAAATACAGCAAGTGTAGAAAGATCAAATACAGCAAGTGTAGAAAGACAAATACAGTAAGTGTAGAAAGACAAAGTAACCAGAAAAGTTGTGGAAAGAATCTCCAATCCAAAATTAACAAACATATTGACATAGAAGAACATTTAATTTATTAGCAAGTGTAGAAAGACAAAGTAACAAACATATTGACAAAATAACCAGAAAAGTTGTGGCCTTATAAAGATCAAATACAGCAAGTGTAGAAAGACAAAGTAACCAGAAAAGTTGTGGAAAGAATCTCCAATCCAAAATTAACAAACGTATTGACATAGAAGAACATTTAATTTATTAGCTTATTAATTTGCTAATGATTTTTTTTTTATAATCCAACATACTTATAAACACTTTTTCAGTGCCCGAACATTTTTAGAATAATAGGGATATATGAATGGCTATTAATTTTAATTTTAATGGGACTGAAACTTGGAAAAACTATGCCTAAAATGATTATGCAAATGTTTATTGTTTGGTATCAAGCAACTGAACACCATTCACTAATCTGGTAATCACAATTAATACACAAGTTGCAAGGTCTTACTGTTTCGAAATTGCTATATGCTAAAGTATTAGAAACAACCATCCAGCTATGTAAAAGATACAGAAACTTCAGTGCATTCCAGTTTGCTCTTGTAAGGTTACGTCAAATTCAAATGGCAGAACTAACCCTAGCGGCCTGACTTGTTGGCTGTGCTTTCTTTTATATAAATAACGAACCAACTGCAACTTTCTAAACCCGAAATTTTAAAAAATAATATTAAAATAATATAATCCAATAAAATTAATATCAATTTAATCAGTTTAATATAAATAGTATCGTAAGATCGGAATCCTGGATTCCGAACGTTAGATCGGATTCCTGGATTCCGATCTAACGTTAGATCGGATTCTCGGATTCCGATCTAACGTTAGATCGGAATCCAGGATTCCGAACAGTGCTGTAACTGCTCAAATTTGCCTTTTTCATGGTTTTATTGTAATTCTATTATAAAAATTAATTTAATATATGAAATTTTAATATTAAATTAATATATTATAAAATTTTAGTAATATATTTTGAAGATAAGATATTAAATTAATATATTTTATTTTACTTCTATTATAAACATTAATTAAATATATAAAATTTTAATATTAAATTAATATATTATAAAATTTTAATATTAAATTAATATATTATAAACATTAATTAAATATATATTTTGAAGAATGTTAGTATAATATAATTCTATTTTATGAATAATATTTTAATATTTAAAGTTTTGATATTAATTTGATATGGATGGTTTTATTTTTAATATTAAAAATTTTCAATTATGTTAAATATTGTACATAATAAGTACATAATACTTTATGTAATAATTTATTTATGGCAATAATTATAATATAAACTTATAATTAAATATTAGATTTATTTCATTTAATTCATAATATTTATGTAATAATTTATTTTTATAGAACTTATTTATTTGTATGTGTTCACTTAGATCGTTTATATGTTCACTTTGTTTTATGTATATGTTCACCATTAGAAGAAGAATTGAATTTTGTAACCATAATATAGATTAGCACACTAAAATAAAAGAAAGGGAAAAATACATGAAAATCATAATATAATTTAGCACACTAAAATAAATGAACACACCAGGGTACTTAAAAACAAAGTAATAAATAAACTTAGAGATCTTGATCATCTACATGTTGCAGAATTTCCTCCCACCAGGGTTGATCTTCTTCCGCATTCATTTCTTGTTGATTACTGGCACCATGGTTGTCGGCGAGTTGAGCTGCTTCGTTCCAAAAAGCCTCATCATTTTCTTGTTGATTATTCGCAGCCGGGTTGTCTGCGAATTGAGCGGCTTCGTTCCAGAAAGCTGCCTCGGCTTCTTGTTGCTCAATCTCAGCCATTCTAGCCACTGCAATTTTGCGTTGTTCATCTCTCTTCTTGATCTTGATTAGGCTCTCCTTAATTTTTTTTCCAATTTTTTCTTGTTGCAACCTCCGGCTCTCTTCGGCGGCCTTTTCTTCCATTCTTCTCCTTTCGAACCATTGTTCTTTCACTCTGAATCTCTTTACAATTTCATCCCTCTCTTCTTGTTTCTTGTGTTCATCGTAGTGGTCACGCAAAATGGTATCTTTGAAATTGAAAACCTGACCACACTTTGTACAACTCACTGTGTGGTCTCCACGAAAATCGTATATGCTTTCGTAAACAATCATGGGTGTAGGATCTGGTTTCCACGGTTTGAGTTCCGGCATCGGTTCAGGTTCTGTGTAGTACTTTTTATAGAGTTCAGAGTTGCTCGACTCAGGTTTAGTAAGGTAATGTCGCAATCTCTCCCTGCGGTCTCTTTCTGGGCCACCATGAATGTCGCAATCTCTCACCGCCCATGCACATGCTCGCAGAGCTTGCGTCAATACGTGCTTGACCTGTTTATTTGTTGTTAGTGACCAAAATACAAATCAATTCATTTTAATTGAGTAAAAAACTTACCATAGACACCCGCTCGGGCGCATCCTCTAGATAGGTCATCCGGCTAGCTGGAATTTGCTGTGGTACTCCCGGAATGGGGACAAGATGAGCACCTCCATGTATCCGCATCCATCTATCGTACGCGGGCAAAATATCGTCACTCCATGGCCGCGCCTCTGCCACCTCGACCTGCGTCGTGTCGGCCCACATCGCAACCTCTACTGAGAAAAGGTTCTGCAAATCCCTCTGCCGAAATGTGTTGTGCCGGTACTGTAACAAAGCCTCCATCCTCCTCCAAGCCTGTATTTTTAGGTCATATGTAATGCACGTATTATAAATATTTCAATTTAAATCACGAAGGTGAAAAGAATAACGTACCGTAGGAAGAGGAGGCGGAACAGTCTGGAACAACATGAACTGATGCATCACCCGATCGGCAAAGTGCCACGCCACGACCCAGAAATGGATGCATGGAACGCGGAGCCGGTAGTACCTCTGCTCGTAGCGGGCATAAGGAGGCATGACCACCTGTCTGAGCTCATCCTCGTATGGCCGCCACACCACGTGTGCATGCTCCATCTTCATTAGTACGTCTCGAGCGTACTCAATACCGCTGCGAACAGGACCTTTCACTTTTTTCGACCTCAGCCGTGTCGTCCATTGCCTGCCAAAACATTACAATTGTTTAAACAAACAAATTGATGTTATATTACAATATTTTATTTATTTTATTTAAAAAAAAATATTATACCTCCCATACGGCGGACATCTCTCAACTGACGGCTTCCCCCAACCTTGGAAACTTTTCGTCACGGACGGGCGACAAAGCAATAACCGGGTGTACGACCACAACTGAAGCAGTAGCCACGGAGCAGGAACCTTCTGAGCGCCATTTGCCAGGACTGCCAAGTCCAGGCCGCGGTATAACATAGCAAGTGTGGCCGCACCCCAGTTATATCTAACTGAATCCGATGCATGAACATCCTGCAAATAAGAAAAAATATTTTTCGTTAGTTGCCAACTAAATTATCCAAGTTAGTACTAATGTAAGAGATGTTCTTAATATTTAAAATTACTAACCCGAAGTAACTCCAGATAAAAACAAGGAACAGAATCTCCTGTGGTATCTGGAAACATCTCGCAACCCATCAACTCCAACACCAGGGCCCGAGTGTATCTATCGATCCTATCTGCGTCCTCTGACCCAGGTCCCTGTGCCCACATATCACGCAGTTTCCCAAACTGTACTGCGTGAAGCTTCCTGCATTACATAAACATTACACACACATATATATATATATATTGCAACATATCTCAAAATTTAAATTAAATTTTAGAACGTTTGTTACCTCCCAGCACGTCGATCAGTCGCCCTCTCTCTGAAGCAATCTAAAACATCCTCCATAGGAGTGTCCCGTGGCAATGCAAAGTCGGCTAGCTTCTGCACATCGTCGTAATCAGTACGACCGGTCACCGGTCGTCCAGTCGTAGGCAAGCCAAAAATGAAGGCGACATCCTGCAAATTTTATTTACATTTTTTATTAAACAACAAAAAAACAATAAATAAATAGCTACCAACAGAACTTGGAAAAAATAATACCTCAAGAGTAACGGTCATCTCGCCTACGCGGGGAAAGTGGAACGTGTGGGTCTCGGGCCTCCAGAACATGGCTAGACCCTGTATCATGGAACGATCCAATGGCATGTGACCTAACTCAACGAAATGAATAAGGCCCAATGTCACAAGACGCTGGTCCACCTCCTCGGTTCGTATCATTTTTGCCTTATGCATTTCGGGCGTCCACGCCTAAATAAGTTAAAAAACATATTATTTACTATATATACTATTCACTATGTACAAAAATTAACTACATAAATTAAAAAATTTTATTATTTCCTTAAACCATAAACCCTATATTTCCTATATATATAAATAAAAAAAAACTTACTCGTACGCCTCGAAGCTCAGACTGACTGAGATGCAGAAGCTGATCAGCAGGAAGAGGAACGGGGGGGGCAGCAGGGGGGGCAGATGAAGAAGCGCCAGGATCTCCTCCTGATGTAGATGCGCCAGGATCTCCTCCTGATGTAGATGCGCCAGGATCTCCTCGACGCCTCGTGGATCGACGTGGATCCTCTGGTATTCTTCTTCGCGGTGGCATTTCGACTGTTACTGCAATTAAAATTTAATAAAGTATAAAATCTATAAAAATTTCGGCAGCATCTCCCCTGTACCGGGAGAGTTTTCCAAAAAATCAAAACCCAATTAGAACCCAATTTCAACCCAATTTGAACCCAACCCAACCCAACCCAATTTCATTCCAATTTGAACCCAACCCAACCCAATTTGAATAAATCATTCAAATTTTACAACCCAACCCAAACCATTTCACAAGTATCAATGAATCAATAATTCAATTATTGCATTTCACAATTTTACAATCATTGCATTTCACAATTTTACAATCCATCAATCAATCTACAAGCAATTCACAAACATTTCTATTCAAACAATAATAAAATAAACATATAAAAAAGCTAACCTGGAGTAGAAAGGAATTGACTCTCTTCTAAACAATTTTTTACCTACATTTTTAATTAATACAATCAATTATTATCATTTTTCTAATTTTTCCCATATTTAATTATCAAAATCTTAATTATTAAAAGCAAAAAAAATTAAATTAATTACACATAAATTTCCATATGACTTTTTCTTATTTTTCGGTATTTTTAAAATAATTTTATAATTTATTATCTATTTTTGTAATTAATTAAGTAGTGAATAAACAAATAAAAAGACAAAAAATATATGCAATATAATTAATAAATTACATACAAATTTTTTCTGATTTTTTTCTGATTTTTCCAGATTTTTTGAATATTTTTCCAATATTTTTCTATTTTTTTATTTAATTAACTAAATTATAAACTAATAAACTAAATAAATAAATAATTAAAAAAAAAAAAAACTTACTGTGCTACTCGAATGGCGTCCGAGAGAGCGAGAGCGGCAGCGAAATCAGATCGGAAACCCCATATATATATAAAGGTTAGATCGGAATCCTGGATTCCGATCTAACGTTAGATCGGAATCCGAGAATCCGATCTAACGTTAGATCGGAATCCAGGAATCCGATCTAACGTTCGGAATCCAGGATTCCGATCTTACGATACTATTTATATTAAACTGATTAAATTGATATTAATTTTATTGGATTATATTATTTTAATATTATTTTTTAAAATTTCGGTTTCTAAACACATCCCTTCAGGCTTCAGTTTCCATTATTATTAGCCCAAGAAAAATAACACTATATGGGCTTTTACCGAATGGAAAACCCCGTCATTGGCCCAACCATGAGACTTAATTTTGGGCCGGAGTTCGGATGTTTTTCTTCTTTAGTTCTATACTTCTTTTACATGACTATAACTTACAGTAACAGACTAACAGTAACACTAAATAGCCAACCTCGTCCACGTCTACTTCTACTCCGTCTTAATTTGGATTTTGGGGTCGGTCAACTGCTGTGCTGCCATAACACAACATCAAATACCAAACTACACACAATCACAATGCATTATGCAATATACTTATATACATCACGGCACGACACGCAATTAGTGATAGGAAGGAAAGATAATAAAAAGAGTTTGTATCAATTACTAATTGTTACTGAACTAGGGAGTATTCCGGCATTGCAGTTACAGCATTAGGTTGTTTGATAGGCTTTATTTATTATTCCTAGATTATTTCTTTACTAATTTTTTTTTTCAATTTAAGTATATATATAATTCTTTCTTTGATTTAGACATGATTTTTTTTTTAATTTCAAAAATAAATGAACAATTTAATTCTTAAAATAATAATATGAACATTGTCCAATACTTTTTGTTAATTTTGGAAATTTCGCAATCATTTGTAATATTTTTTTTTTTGCATGTATTAAGCATTGTACATTTTGGAACGCGTAGTTTATAAAATTTAGGGTCGAAATGAAATGAAATGAGATGACATGATAGTATTTAACTATTTGTATGCGGATGTGTAGAGAATTATGGAAAGGAGAAAAGAGCAAGTCAATGCAGGATGTGGTTTTGTAATTTTGTTTGAATTGATGAAATTGAAATAATAATTACAAGCGGACGCGGACGCGGACGCGGAGTAGAAAAAGAAAAGAAAAAGACTAGTGGTGAATGCTTCTCTTCTCTTCTCCTCTTCTCTTCTTCCCAACTGTTGGTATTATTGGGTGGAACCGTGGCAGTGGAATGGAGGAAGAAGAAGAAGAGAAGCGGCAGCAGGAGGAGGATGAGGAAAGGAAAGAATTGGCGGCTCTGCTGCAGGAGACGGCGGCCATCCCTCCGATGTATTTCAGGAATTGGTACGGCAAGCAGCTGCAGGCCCTCTCCCGTCGCATCAAGCTTCTCCATCCTCTCGCCGACGACCTGTTGGAACTCGACCAACCAACCCACCCTCACCTCCAGCCGCTCCTCTCTGCGCTCCACCATGCCAACCTCTTCCTCCGCTCCGCCTCTGCCTCCTCTGCTTCCCACGCCAGCAAGATTTTTCTCGCCCTTGACCGAGACCATTTTCTCAAGCGCCATCAACAAGTTCTCTCTCACTTAGTCGACTCCCTCGCTGCTCTCTCCTTCGACCAACTCCGCATTTCTCACGAAGTCCGAGAGCAGGTACTTACTTTCGCCTCAAAGATAGATATTACAAAATTGAAAATTCCCATCCTCCCGACAATAATTAATTAATTCTCTTTATTTTTTCCCCAGGTTGACCTAGTTCACTCCCAATTAAAGCGAGCCCTGCACCAGAACAGCGACACCCTCTCAGAAGACCTACACCATCACCTCCTATCCATCTACAACAACCCCTACCAATCAAACCTCGACCCTCAAATCCTTCACGCCTTAGCTAATCAGCTTCATCTTGTAACAATCTCTGACCTTAAACAAGAATCCCTTGCCATGCACGACATGGTTGTCTCTACTGGAGGCAACGATCCTGACGAAACTATAGAGAAAATGTCTATGCTTTTAAAAAAGATCAAAGACTTTGTTCAGACCCAAAACCCTGTAATCGATACTGTAAGCAGTCCAAAGTTCCTGTTCCCAGATGCAAACATGAACAGTCCTGTTTCCATACCCATACCCATACCAATACCAGATGAGTTTAGGTGCCCCATTAGTCTTGAATTGATGCAGGATCCTGTTATTGTCTCTACTGGTCAGGTAATTATCATCTTCCTTTATTTCAACTTGTCTTATAATCAATGCTACCAAAACATAAATATTAGTGGCCATTTGGTTCTCAGGATATTTGTTATGGTTTAGTGCCCTATAGGGGTCTTCCCTCTGTTTGTTATCAGTAGCCTAATGAAAGAAACATGACATTGAACTCGATCTTGACACTCATACATGCCAAGATGCTATAAGACCATGTCAGTTTATGCCAGGCCTGAGGCCATTCTTAATTCCCTCTCCAAATTCTTTCCTCCTTTGGTGTTCAAACGCAAAATTGTGGCTCATTTGATCCTCATTGTATTTTTATGTATCTTTGGTGCCAATATATTTTCAGTAAATTAAAAATTAACATTTGATCCTTTCAGACATATGAGCGTATTTGCATTGAAAAATGGCTAGCATCAGGCCATGACACCTGTCCTATCACTCAACAAAGGTTGGCACATAGATCTCTAACCACCAATTATGTCTTAAGAAGTCTGATCACACAATGGTGCGAGGCTAATGGGTTGGACCCACCGAAACGCCCCTCCCCTCCTGCTTCATTATCATCCCCTCGCGCTGACCTTGATGCACTCTTGGTGAAGCTGAGTTCATCAGATCCGGAGGACCAGCACTCAGCTGCTGGAGAGATTCGACTTCTTGCAAAACGAAACGCAGCAAACCGGCTAGCCATAGCCCAGACCGGGGCAGTCCCTTTGTTGAAGGATTTGCTATTCTCCTCCGATCTACGCACTCAAGAGCATGCGGTCACAGCTCTCCTTAATCTCTCTATTTGCGAGGAGAACAAAACTGGTATAATGGCCTCCGGTTGTGTCCCTGGCGTTGTTCATGTGTTAAAAACTGGGAACATGGAGGCTAGAGAAAATGCTGCTGCCACTTTGTTTAGTCTTTCTATCGTGGACGAGTATAAGGTAACTATTGGTGCTACGGGGGCAATACCAGCACTGGTATCCTTGTTGAGTGAAGGGACCCACAGAGGGAAAAAGGATGCCGCTACAGCATTATTTAATTTATGCATATACCAGGGAAATAAGGGGAAGGCGGTACGTGCTGGGGTGGTACCTCTTGTAATGGGTCTCGTGACTGACCCAGTTGGGTCGATGATTGATGAGGCAATGGCTATTTTGGCAATACTGGCAAGTCATCCCGAGGGGAAAATGGCAATTGGTACAGCTGAAGCTGTACCCGTTTTGGTTGACACAGTGCGAAGTGGGTCCCCTAGGAATAGAGAGAATGCAGCTGCCGTCTTGGTGCACCTTTGTAATGGAGAGGAGGGGGAAAGGTTCTTGGGCTGGGCTGACGAATGTGGGTTGCTGGGCCCGATAAGGGAGTTGGCTGTAAATGGTACAGACAGGGGGAAGAGAAAAGCCGTGATTTTGCTCGAAAAGATGAGTCGGTTTTTGGTACAGAAGCAGGAGGAATCCAGTCAGGAAACTGGTGCAGGTCGTTTGGGATTGGGTTTTGGTCGGGGTACAGGTCTTGTGCAGGAGCTCGTTGAGCAGCTGTCTCAAGCTCATGAAGATATCTAGTTTTGCTTTTGTTTTCCATTTCTCCCTTCTTCTGGTAAATGGGAGTGACCTGTCATTTTGTCATATTAAGTTAAAGACAGGTAAATTATTATGGTAATGGTAATGGTAATGTATGTATGTCACATAAGTGAGTAAAGGGAGATGATTTCATCTCTGTGTGATATGATATTTTTTGTAAATATGAGCATTGTAAGTGTTAGCTTTAAGTAAATAAAAGATGCCAGTGGCTGGCTTTAAGTTATATGTCTGCATATTTGGGTGCATGCTTACGGAACAGTACTGTGATCGAGCTTGAGCATCACAGGAAGAACAGTTTGGATTGGGAACTACTAAAAATATTTTGGATCAAGGCACGCTGTCACTGTTCAGTGTTCACACAAGGATTCCTCATTCCTCTATCTTCATTATGTGCTTTTGAATTGATTATAATAATAAATAAATAAACAAACAGGGAGGGAAGTGCTAAGTACCAACTAGTAACTACTAAGGGTTGGTCAGCTACTTCTCTGTCCAGGGTGTGTGTGTGTGTGTTCTTTCCCCTCCAACTGTGTGTTAAAATATATAATTGAAATAGCTCACACAGTATGGGATTTATGAAAGTATGTTAAATTGGTCACAATCGCACTATCAACTTGTTGAGACCTGGTAAATTAAACCTCGCTTCTTGTTGATCATGCAAATAGGTGGTGGAGTCAGTAAACGAGCTTGCACAAATCATGAAAGATCTTTCTATCTTTGTGATAGATCAGGTACTGTTTCTCTTCAGCAGCAGTTTCAGTTTAATGGGCACTCTACAGTATATAAGTTGCCAGTGGGAATTCCACAGCACAGCATTCAAGTTGCGTATTGAATAACACCATGACTACCTACTTCGTTTTGTGTCAGGGTACTATCATAGACCGGATTGATTATAACATACAAAATGTTGCCTCTACTGTAGAGGAGGGATATAAACAGTTGCAAAAGGTTCTCTCTCTGTCTCTCTCATTCTCTCCCCTCAAAACATCTTTTTCTCTCAATCAGATATCAAAATAGGTATATATGAGAAAACATATATATTAAAGAAATCACACTTTGATATAGAAAATGTCACAGTTGATGGGTTGATTTAAGAAGTAATAGCTCTATTGTTTGTTGATATAATAGGCAGAGAGAACACAGAAGAAAGGTGGTATGGTAATGTGTGCCACAGTCCTTGTAATAATGTGCTTCGTCATGCTAGTGCTTCTAGTCCGAAATTATTTTATATAAAAATTTAGACACAAAAAATTTTAATATACAGAATTATTTTATTTTTTTTTAATAAGAAGAAAGTTCCAACGCGTTTTAAAAAATGGTTTAGCAATTCCCCTCCGAACGCGTTTTATAAACGCGTACGAATGAGAGATAACTTCGCCTCTTCAGTTACGCCTTTTGAGGAGCTGACACCTTCGTACCCGTTTATAAAACGCGTTCGAAGGCCTGGAGCGCGTTTTATAAATGCGTACGAAGGTGGTAATTTTTTGAAAACGAGTTATGACCGTTTTTTTTCTTTCTTCGTCGCTTCAGTCAGTCCAGAGAAGAGAAAAAGAAAAAAAGAGGGAAGAGAAGAGAAGGGAGAAGAGAAGAGAAGAGAAGGGAGAAGAGAAGAAGAGAAGGGAGAAGAGAAAGAAAGTTGCGGCCAGAGAAAAAGTAGAGTTCGCCGGAGAAAAGAGGTTGCGGCCGTCGAAAGAGAAGAGGAGGCCGGAGGTGGTTGCCGTGCGAAGAGAAGAGGAGTTCGAAAGACAACGTACGCCGATATCAAGGTTTTTGATTTTGCATTTACTGAAAATTATGGATATATTAGTAAAAATTGTGGTAATTATTAGTAAAATTTGTGGATATAATATTGTGAAAATTTGTGGTAATTATTAGTAAAATTTGTGGATTATTATTGAAATTGTGGTAATTATTAGTAAAATTTGTGGATATAATATTGTGAAAATTAGTGGTAATTATTAGTAAAATTTGTGGATTATTATTGAAATTGTGGTAATTATTAGTAAAATTTGTGGATATAATATTGTGAAAATTAGTGGTAATTATTAGTAAAATTTGTTGATTATTATTGAAATTGTGGTAATTATTAGTAAAATTTGTGGATATTATTGGACATTTTAGTAAAATGTTCATGGAATTTGTATGGAAATTGTGTAGGAATTTATTGTCAAAATTAGTGAAAAATTTGTATTGCATTTACTGTAATTTGTATGCAAATTGAATGGAAAGTAGTCGAAATCTTATTGGAAATATTATTGGACATTTTAGTAAAATGTTCATGGAATTTGTACGGAAATTAGTGGAATTTCTATGGAAATTGTGTAGGAATTTATTGTCAAAATTAGTGAAAAATTTGTATGGAATTTACTGTAACCTGTATGCAAATTGAATGGAAATTAGTCGAAATTTTAGTAAATTGTATGGAATTAGTGGAAATTTTAGTAAATTTGTATGGAATTTTAGTGGAATTTGTATGCAATTTGTATGCAAATTGAATGGAAATTTGTCGAATTTAGTAAATTGTGAATGGAATTTGTGGAATTTGTATGCAAATTGTGAATGTAATTGATCAGTAATTATTGTAAAAATGTCAATTACATAGAAAAATAATTTTTGTTTTGTTCGTTTTGATTATTGAAAAAAAAATTAAATTCATTGTTGTTTTAAATTGTTGTTCTTATATTATTTGAATCAGATGAGTTCAGCAGAAGATGAGGCTGGTCCTTCTGGTACTTCACCACCTCCCACCGAAGCACCCCCCACCGAAGCACCCTCCACCCAGCCTCGCCAAAAAAGACGTAGGCGTCGCGCAGCCCGTCCCAGCGCGCAAAATGTCAATCCACATGTGCAACCTGCCAACGTAGAAAACCAACAGGTTTTGTTTGTTACGGATAACGAGCATCTCGTTGGTTTGTCTTTTAAGGAGGTAATAGATTATTTTATGTTAATTTAGATTTTTTGCTTTAATAATTTAGATTTCTTAATAGACTTATAAATTGTATTAAATGCTTATTATAAATTGTATTAACAAATTAATTGAAAATGAGGTTTATTATAAATTTTTAGATTAACAAATTAGATTAACAAATTAATTGTCAATCTAATAAATTGTATTTATTTTAAATGCTTGTAAATGCTTATAAATTGTATTACAAATTGTATTTTTAATATAACGGGTTATGTTTTGTGTTAATGCAGCGTGAAACACATTTGGAGACGAGATCGCACAAGCGAACGATTAAGGTGGACGATCGGATTGAGGGAAGGCTGATCAAACGGGGGCTCAGTCACATTACGAAGGTGAAGCATGTCAACGTCGACATGCCATTACTGAAGGCAATGGTCGAGTTTTGGCGTCCGGAGACGCATACTTTTCATTTTCCCGTTGGAGAGATGACCGTTACTCTACAGGTAATTTATTTAAACTTGATATTAAATTTTTTTAATATAATTTTCGTATTAATTTTCACAATTAATTCTAACATAAAATTTTGACTTAACACGAATTTAATGTCACATTTATTTATTAATTTTCGTAATATTAACATGACACGAATTGCAATATTAACATGACACGAATTTAACGTATTTTGTAATTGTTACCAGGATGTTGCCTTTTTATATGGTTTGCGCTCGACGGGCATTCCAGTTAGGTCGAATACGAGAGGGCCCTGGGAGGAAAAGATTCGTGCAAATCTTTATCCTCATGAAGATTTGGGAGACTGGCACAGAGAAAGGAGTAGCAGGGAGTAAGTGAAAAAAATAAAGTGTAATATTGATTTTTGCTATTCAGTATATGCATTGCTTACTTGTATTGATTATTTTAAATTTGTACAATGCAGGGGCGATGTTGTGGGCAACAACATCAAGTTGAAATGGTTGCGACAAAATTGCGGGGTGGCGCCACAGGCAGGTGCTACTGATGAGGAGTTAGACCGATACACGCGTGCAGTAGCTCTAGAACTATTTGGGACGTTGATGTTTCCCGATATTTCTCAGAATTCCGTCCCAGCATACTATTTGGAGCTCGTATCGGTATAATTTTCTTCACTTAAATAATCTTTTTATTTGTTTACCAGCAATTTAATTTTGTTATTTAAAAAAAATATAGCACAATTAACCAGCAATTTAATTTTGTTATTTAAAAAAAAAATTTGTTCTCGAATTGAGTTTGAATGCGTTGTTTAATTTAAATGCAGGGCAATTTGAATGAAGTTCCGGACTTCAATTGGGGAGGTGCCACGCTTGCTTGTCTGTATCGTGCTCTGGACCGTGCCTCCATGCGTTTCAAGGTTGTGACGGGACCTTGGATGCTACTATTATTTTGGGCATGGTCATACCTCCCTGTTTGTCGCCCAGAGGTTGCTCCTATCGGTGGATTAGGACAGCCTAACCTAGATTCATGTGTGTCGTTTGGCAGGTAATAACTTATAATAATTTTTCAATAATTTTATGCAAATTACAACACATCAATCCTAACGTTCAAAATTTTCAGGAAATGGGGCGAAGCTCGGTCTTTCTCACGGAGCCAGCACCGCGGGGCAGTGGAGAACGCACGGGACTACCTAGCCGTGTTGAACGTTGAAGACGTCAACTGGTTTCCGTACGTTTTCGATAGGGCTGTCATGCCACGGGTAGCACAGGAGGGTTCCATAGCGGAGCATGTTCGGTTGCCGCTCATTTTCTACCACATTGTTGCCTACTACTACCCCGACCGTTGTAGGCATCAGTTTGGACTGTACCAGATTACTCCTCCTCCACTACCTGTGGTACGTTTGCTATATTTTTCCGATTTATCATACGATTAACTTCTATTTAACTAGAGTAAACAACTAACGTGTTTATTTTAACAGAGTTGGGACGTGACACAGAACCTGCTGGGTTTCCAGCACGGTACCTATCGAGATCGCCCAGATTTTGCTACCATTTTTGCGGGTGCACATGCAGAGTGGACTGACGAGGCACTAGCAGCACGCCAGCTGGAGACTCGATCCTGGAGTGCTACTGATTCGTTGCGGTACTTCCGATGGTTTTGGCGATACGGTGCCTCCGAGAGACCCACGCCACGAAAGGATGCCGAGGCACGTCTCCAGCGCACTCAGCAGCTGCCTCTTGCTCAGAGGCAGTACACAAACATGGGGTCCAGACTTCGCAATACGGTACGTCTTAATTTTTTAAATATGGAATGTATGATTGGTAAATAGAATTGTGCAATATGTCATTATTCTCGTAAATTGCAGGGCAACTCTGCGCTGAAGAATGCACTTCATGCATTGTGACTGGTTGTGAAGAAGGAGTGCAGAAGGGTGGGAAAGGCAATTCTCGCCAACTGTCGTTCGCAGCTGCATGATGCTTCCATCCCTTTGAGGTAATTTCAAATAATTTAATTTTTTTATTGCGTTTTTGCATTTTAAATTCAATAATTTATAAATTACAGGCTGGAGGATTTGTTGGAGCAGCGAGGACTTCCAACAAATATTGCGGACATACCAGATTCTGGGGACGAGTCTTCCTCTGCACATCCGACTGTACCCACAGACCTTCAGGCGGAGGATCTGATGCATGCGGTTAGTATTCGTTCATATGCAAGTTTCAATTTTAGATACTAATTTATTTACATTGATATTGTTTTTTTAATATTATAGGATGGTCGACTGAACACCGGGCGATTAGATGATATTTTAGGACCACGCACGTTCTTTCCTACTCAGTTTCCAGCCTCAGGTCCTACTCCATCCATGCATAGTGCATCAGCATCGACCTCGCAGTTTGCTGGTATTTCTCAGGATCCCACTGGCATTTTCCAGCCTCATGATCCTCCACCGTACTCCTTTGCACCATTTGGTATGCCTTCCTCTTTTTCTGCATTTACTGTTCCTCCATTTACTGTTCCGTCAGTGCCTACGCCTTCTTCTATTCCATCATTTGGCACTCCGTTGGGTAGTATGGGAGGGACAGACTCGTTCAGCACATTGCTACGGACGGCCGCAGATGAGGAGGGTGATTATGTCCCTATAGCGACTCCTCAGGAGGCTGGGCAGCCCGTTGAGTTTGGGCCCATACAACAGGAGGCTCAGCAGGACCAGCAGGAGGATCGCCAGGAGGAGGACGATGGCGATACGGACTCCACTGACTCAGGAGACGTTACTGCCCCGGCCAGACGAGATAGGCGTGCGGTGAGGGTGATTGACAGATTTTCGCCTTCAGGACCTAGGAGGAGGTGGCGGCGTTAGTTATGATTGATTTGTGTATTACTGATGATGACAGTTCTTTTTTGTTTATGGACTTGGGACATGTTTATGACTCCTGATGGACGGATTGTTTATTTTTCGTTTATGGACTTGTGATTGACTTGTGTATTACTGATGATGATTGACTATTTTTCGTTTATGACTTGTGATTGACTTGTGTATTTATTGGATTGCTTATTATGACTTGTGATGATGGACTTGTGTATTATTTATTGTGATTTTTTTTATGTGTAATCAATATGGAATTTCGGAGTGCAAAGCACTACTTGAAACATAAACGTTTATGTATTGAAACGCCAATAAATGAAAGACTCCAAACAACAACTTTTATCCATTGAACGTCAATATGTGTAATCAATATGGAATTTCGGAGTGCAAAGCACTACTTGAAACATAAACGTTTATGTATTGAAACGCCAATAAATGAAATACTCCAAACAACAACTTTTATCCATTGAACGTCAACACATTAAAACCACAACTTATAGTGCAAAGCACTACAAAAAATAAAGGAAAATAAAAAACAACCATAAAAATAAAACATTGCATTAACAATTCAAACTAAATTACATTAACAACCATAATAATAAAACACATAAATATTACAATGATATAAATATTTAGAGATTTTGACTATCGACATGTTGTAGAATTTCATCCCACCATGGTTGCTCATCTTCATCATTCGGTTGTTGTTGATTACTCGCACCAGTGTTGTCAGCGAACTGAGCGACTTCGTTCCAAAAAGCAGCATCATCTTCTTGTTGATTACTCGGAACAGTGTTGTCAACGAATTGAGCGGCTTCGTTCCAAAAAGCTACTTCGGTTTCTTCTTTTTCTATCTCTGCCATTCGGCTTGCCGCAATTTGTCGAAGTTCATCCCTCTTATTCATTTCTCTCAATTTTTGCTCTGATTTTTTGAGCCTTTTTTTCCTTGCCTCTTCTTCCCTTATTTTTTTTACGATCAATTTCTTCATTTCTTTCTTTAATAATCCTCTGCGTCTCTATGTCCCGAGCTCTTTGTTCATTCTCGTCGTGACGTTTGTGCTCATGGTAGTGGTCACGCAATATGTTTTCTTTGTAATTGAAAACTTGAGCACACCTTGTACAGGTCACTGTGTAGTCTCCATTAAAGTTGTATATTTTCTCGTAAACGGTCCAGTGAGTTGGTTCACACGAGAGGTAGGGTTTAGGTTGTTGTTGGGGGATGGGTTGAGGTTCTGTGTAATATTTTTTGTACCAGTCATATCGTCTTTCTCGGTTCAGATTCTTTTCGTGTTCCCGCCATCGCCGCTCCTGGTACTCCTTCTGTTCCCTTTCCGGCCCACCATTAATGTGCCATTGGTAGTGTATTTTTAACTCGAGCACGTCCCCCTCTTTAGTCGTGTCTTCATGGATGTTGTATTTCAAAGTGCGATAACAAGAGCAGCAAATTGCCTTGTATTCTCCGTTTTCTGGTTGATTTCTATTAGCAGGGTAATGGTAGAAAGTTGGCCAATACTCAATGCGGGTTGCTCTTCGATAGTTTGGAACATCATTATTTGAGTTAGAGCTATTTCCTTTGTCCATTGTACTGAAGGTTTTAACAAGAAGGAGGTAGTAGGTGTTTGTGCATTCTAATTCAACAATGGCTGGTTTTATAAATAATTTCACTAGTTCAAAGATGACATTGTAAAATCAAATCTTGTCATGTCTTTTGCAGTCTTTATCAGAGCATGCTTGTACTTTTTTTTCTAAAAATTAAATAATACACCTTCGAACGCGTTTATAAAATGCGCTCCAGGGCTTTGAACGCGTTTTATAAACGCGTACAAAGCTCTGACAAACGAGGGGAAAGTGGACAGCATCTCTCCTTCGTACGCGTTTATAAAACGCGTTCGGAGCCCTGGAGCGCGTTTTATAAACGCGTACGGAGGGGAATTGCTAAACCCTTTTCTAAAACGCGTTGGAACTTTCTTCTTATTAAAAATAAAATAAAATAATTCTGTATATTAAATTTTTTTATGTCTAAATTTTTATATAAAATAATTTCGGGCTTCTAGTACTTAAAGAAATTATTTTGTAACTCAATAAATTCCACTTGTATTAAACATCTTCTCAGCCTTCCTGTGTGCACTCCCAATATCAGTTACTGCCAGATCTCACTGATTTTTTGAGGAAAAAGACCAAGTATAGTTCTGTACGAGTTCTGTTCTTTCTTTTCCTTTCATTTTATATTCTTTAATGGTGGAAGCTGTCGATCATTATTCTTCTTCTTTTTTTTGGGTCAATTTTTTTATTTCTCGGAGTTCCTTTATAAGTCCATTTACAATTCGTTAGACAGAAGTGTTGGTTCTTTAATTTTGAATTTTTTATTATTCTTGCCAGAACTAGGTTGTATATTCAGAATTTGGGTATTGTATAAATATAAGATAGCGTAGAGTTGGTGTTAACTGTTTACTTTTATTTCCGAATTTTCTCTCCTAAGCTAAATAAATAGTGCATCAGTTTTTCTTCTCTCCTTATCATCAACAATTGAAATTAGAGCCGTATTTGAATTCCAGCACTGTTTATAACTCGTATTAATAACAACTCAAGAGACAATTACCCTCGCTAAATCTTAATCTTAACCTATATAATAAACATCATAATTCTCTCGCGTCAAACAAGGAAAAAAGGATCAGGTGCAAACAAAACAAAAGCTGTTTGAACTTTGAAGAACAAGCCATTTCTGAATGAACGTCCTAGACATGGTGCCAGGCGAATAGGCGATGGAATTTCTCCAAAAGAAAAAATTTCTCCAAATTGATGGAATTTCAGATGTAACAGAATGGATAGAGAGAGATGAAGGAGCTTGATGTATGCCACCCTGATGCGATGAAGGAGCTTGATGCCTCTCTGGTCCAGATCTCCAAGAGTTGCAAGGTATTTTCTATTTGTCTCTAGTTTTCTTATTTAATGCTGCTCAATTGTGTCACTTGTAGATCTTTCAATCAGATCTGTGGTGGAATTTCCCTTTCCCTAGTTAAAGTAGATTTTGAATCTGGGAGATAATTAAATCATGAAAGTGAGAGATCTTATAAGTTCTTATGATCAGTTCCGGATGTGATCAGCATGATTCTTAGAAAATTTGATATAGTGCTTTGTGCTCGCTGCCCGACAGAATAAAAGACAGAAGTAAGAGTCGAAGCTGGCTCGGCCATTGCTTGTTCCAAAAGAGTGCGCTTGCTCCGTCGCTTGTTCCTTCCTAAGCTTGTTGGGTTGAGTCAAATCAATTCAAAAGTGGAGGGTAAGTCTTGAAATGAACACCAAGAAAAACCCTTTAAAAGACAAAGAGGGCGATTGAACAAAGACTGCTTGGTCCCTCCTGATAGTAGAAACTCTAGGCATAGGTCAAAAGCATCGAATCCCGCAGCAAGGTTTCATAGGGCCAGCTGCTTTCTTTATCTCGCTGTCATGTTTTGCGCACATGGGATCTGTAAGAGAGATTATAATCTATCTAAACTAGCACCTGTATTAATACACGATTTGCAAAAAGTTAATATGTTTTCATCTAATTTTTTGAAAATGATTGCAAAATTGCACGCATGTAATTCTAGGTCTTAATATCTCTTCTTTGATTCTGATATTGAGAAACAGCGATTCTACTAGTAACTGAATTATGTCTTTATTTAGGAAATCTCCAGGAATTTTACTTGTTTTTCAGACCCTTTACTGAATTAAGCATTTACTACAGTTTTGACATCTGGTCAGATCTGAGATAGGCTATCAAACATTCATGATTTTTCAGATGTGAAGTGTTACTTTTTCTTGAGCTCAATTTTAAATTGAACTTGTTTAACGTAATTTACTAAATAATTAAATGTTCTATCTCGTGCTTTTTGTTGTTCTCCTGTACAGACTCAGACACAAGCATGTCTTCACCTGACAGAAGACATTGACAAAGAGTACAAAAAGATGCCTGACAGAATTGTGGAAAACACCGAGCTCATCAAGGTACTTATGCTAATTCCTAATTGTTATGCATCATGGTTTTTCCAAAGCAAAAAATTATTGAAAAACATCCTTCTTACTTTCTGACAATAAAAAATATATCTCTGATTTTCAGAACTCATACAAGGAGTTCATAGAAGAAGCTCAGGCAGCAGCAGCTCGTTGTATGATAAGTTTACTTTCACTTCGATTTCCCATTTTTCAAACTTGAGTAACTTGGCACTTTAGTTAAATGCTTAAAATAATGACGAGCATTATTAGTCTGAAGTTTGGGTTTAATCTATTCACAGATTGAAGAGAAAACAATATAATTAGTGATCCGAAAGTTATTATATTGTAAAGCGATACAAAAAATAATTCCTAACCTTATTTTTCTAATTGCTAATGAAAACAGTGTCCAAGGTGTCCTTTTCTGACCTGGCAAAATCGACTGAAAAATCTCTTAATGGCCTACGCACTCGCTATAAGATTCCAACTACTCTTTAGATTGTAAGTTCCTTAATTTAATTTACTCCATTATACTCAAAAGTCAATTGGCCTTCTACTTCTTACAATGATCACAGGTTGTAGCGTTGTTTCTTCAATATACTAATTTGGATTAATCTTTTTTCTCTAATAGGTTCGCTATGTAAGGAAACCTTCCTGGTCCTGTCATGTGCGACTGAATACATGATGCATAATATACATTTCCTTTCCATATATCTTTTTTGTTCCAAGTACAGTAAAGTTTGATCTTAGTTGTACAGTACTGCTTTACTTTGTAAACTTTCTCTACGTGCCAATTGTATTACCTTATAATACAACACATTAGTTCATAAATCATTATTTCTCCATCTAATTGGTTTTTTATACCAGTGCACAACTTTTCTCTGAGACAATTTCAGACTAAGCTATGGCCTAGTTTGCATTCAAGTGATCAGCACACAAAAAAATTAAAATGAAATAAAAACACTGAATTCTGCTCTACTCTATGTCCAGTAACATATAATTCTTAGTACATTATGGTCTCGAAGAAAATAGGACTTTTATGCTATAGCAATCCCTAAAATAGAGTGGCTTTCAATACACCAAGCTCCCTAGTTATCCATCATAGCCTGCAGAATTAAAAAGATAGCCTTATAAAGATCAAATACAGAATAGTGTAGAAAGACAAAGTAACCAGAAAAGTTCTGGAAAGAAATCTCTAATCCAAAATTTACAAACTTATTAATTTATTAGCTTATTGATTTGCTAATGATTTTTTTTTTTTTTTTTACAATCCACCATACTTATAAACACTATTTCAGTGCCCAAACATTTTTAGAATATATGCATGGCTATTAATTTTAATTTTTACTGGGACTGAAACTTGGCAAAACTATGCCAAAAATGATTATGCAAATGTTTATTGTTTGGTATCAAGCAACTGAACACCATTCACTAATCTGGCAATCACAATACACAAATTGCAAGGTCTTGCTGTTTCGAAGTTGCTATATGCTAAAGTATTAGAAACAACCATCCAGCTATGTAAAAGATACAGAACTTCAGTGCATACCAGTTTGCTCTTGTAAGGTTACATCAAATGGCAGAAATTTAGCAGCATTTTGCTTCTCCAATTGGGCCTTGGCCAGATCAAGTTGCTCTAACCATTAAAGCAGATATCGATTAGACACTCTAACAAGTACAATATAACAATAAAGTGCTTTAAACATAATCATATTACAGGATCATACTCTGCTCAACTGCAATTGCTGATTTTACACTTTTTCGGAAGAAAATGTTTCCACTTTTCTGGTACACAGCCTGCAAATTTGGTATAAAATGAAATTTTAGAAGCAGACAATTCCAACCAAACATAATGCACACAAATTGGCATAAATAAAAGTAATAATCCAAATTGGCAGGGACGATCAAAAAACCAAAAAAGGGTTAAAAAAAATATGAACGAGTCAGAAAACTAACCCGACTAGATGAGATGCTATTGAGCTCGGAGATAGCAACTTCATGCCCTTTAACCTTCATCATAGAAAAGAAAGGAAAACAGTTTAACAAAAAAAAAAAAAGGAATAAGTTTGTTCAACGTGAGAAGAGATCGCTAGAGGAAACTGACCTCTTTGAGAAGATGCAGCTCCTGCTCATCCAACGGCGTAAGTTTAGAGGTCGAGGCTGATAACGGCGGAGATGATGAGGCGGCGGCCGCCATTGGAACCTACACGAGCAAGCCCAGTTCGGTGTTCGGTTCGCTGGAATTCTTTTATTTTACCTTTTTACCCTTCGCTATTCTTATTCTTCGATAATTTATTTCTTCCAGTTTTTAATTCGGGATTTTCTGTATTCGTTTTCCTGTGACGCTTTGTGAGTGCGAATTCGTTTTGTTGGCCGAATCTTACAAGTCGTGTTCTGAGTAAAACAACGTATCGGTAAATTTGACACCCTAAACAGCTATTATAACTGCCATCGGTAGATAAACTATCCCTACCATCGCTGTTGTATGTTACAAATGTTCAATTTAATAATAATAAGTGTTCAGTTTAATAATAAAAAATATTCAGTTAAATACGTCAAAATCGCGCTAGAATCAGAGTCGTGCATGGGTTAAGAGGTGCGCTGGGAGGCAGGAGTAGAATTGGAAAAAAATTAATTTGAACCGGATCGGTTCATTTCCACTTCTAATTTTTTTCATGTGTTTTTTGTCCGGTTCGTGACCCTTCGCTTGATTTTTTTTTCTTATAACAATTATATTTTTTGTTGTAACTAACTGAACATTTATATTTAAATAACTGAACATTTGTACTTATTAAACTAAACATTCATACTTACTAAACTAAATATTTATACTTAATAAAATAAACATGTTTGCTCATAACATTTATATTTTCGGTTGCAACTAACAGAACATTTATACTCAATTAACAGAACATTTGTACTTAACTAACTGAATTTTTTAGCGAAAAAAATGAACATAACGAACACTTATAAAACAGTGAACAATTCTACTACAAAATGAACATTTGTATCTAATAAAATGAACACTTATAATAACGAAATGAACAAAAAATGCACGCTGGGTGAATAGAAGAGATAGAGCGCTGGGTGAGTAGCGATGACACAGATTGCGATGGAAGTAATCAATTTCGGATCCAGATCCTGTGTCGCGCGGCACCGTCCAGCGCAGAGGATCTGGACCCTTCGTGAAATCCTACGGTCGTCATTTGTTTTGTCTCCGCTCCGACTCACGACGAGTTATCGGGTTGGATTTGCGTTCGGATCCGAAATAAAAAAGGCCAAGAAAATCTCAAATGGCAATTCCATCGTCGTCTCTCTCCTTCTAACATGGTGAAGAACCAAAGAAGAGGAAGCGAACCCTCTGCTTCCCTCTCATCCCACGCAGATCGAGGCTGACAATATCCCGGCCACTCCTGCCGCTTCGTTGGAGAAAGTGATGGAAAGAGCCATTCCTGTCGGAAAACTCGTCGGAGAAGGAGAGCGGACCATCGAGGGGCTTCCAATCGGCCTTATCAGCTTCGTCGGCAGCCAGTAAGAACCAAATAGAGCTCTGTTCTCTTTTAGTTTTTTTATTTTTTTAGCATGATTATATGTTGTTTTTGAGCGAAATGAACTGATATTCTTCAGTTAACTGGAGATTGCAGACTGACTAAAATTAGCCTAAATCAAATTGTGATCGAGGTTTGGTTGGGTGATTGAGAATCGTTAGATGCAAGATTGGATTAAATTGAGGTATAGCTGGACATTTGAAGCTTAAGTGAGCTCAATTATACAATCATATGCTATCTGGTTTGGTTTGGGTTCAACGGTGTGGCCTTACAGCACATGGTACCTTCAATTTCTGTTTACTTCTTCCTCTATAAGCTACCAAACTTGTTTTTTGTGATGTAACTTACACGTGTTGATTGTTGGAACCATGACAGGCTTCGGTAGCACCAGCATCTCTAATTGCAAATAATGCAGGAGTAGAAGGTGAGGTGGTGGTTGAGAAGGTAATGGACAGTGAGTGAGAAATTGGATACAATGCCATGACCGACTGATATGAGAATCTGGTAGAAACTGGTGTCATTGATCCTGCTAAGGTCATAAGTTGACCTGTTGTGCACTTCAGAATGTGGCTTCAGTTGCAGGAACGGTTCTGACAACTCAGGCCATTATGGTGGAGAAGCCTAAGAAGAAGGTTACTTTGCATGGTGTGCATTTATAATCAGGACTAAAGGCTCATGAACTAGCTTGTTTGTTGTAAATTACTGAGATTCTTTTTTTGCTTATTAGCTATCTTTATTGTTGTATTCTTTTTCACCAGAACCATAGTGCGCTTCTATTAAATGTACTTTATTTGTTAGATTAAATCTCAGTACCAAGTTTACTTTATCTGAGTTGATTCCTCGATCTGAAATTTTTTAGACTGTTTCTTATGAGTTTATTAATTTGGAGAAGGTGATAATTAGATAATGTTTTGGGAACAATTTTGGGAATTGAGTGTATGATTACAGATTTTGGTTGGATTTATGTAGGATTAGTGAAAAATTGAGAAGGAAAACATGAATTTGCTTTAAACTCGCTGAAATAGATTTATTGTATGAATCAAACATGTGCATCCTATACTAACAGAAAGTAATGATGATCTTTGCAGCACACAGACATAGTTAAAACATGAATTTGCAGTGCATAGTTAACAGCAAGTATTGAACATTACCAGTGGAGATCATTTATAAATTATAATGCTTACAAATAGAATTTTCAATAATCAAATTGCTTATCACGTACTCTTTTCAGTAATCAACTACACATTAGCCAAATGCTTAAAACAACAACAGTAATCAAAAAGAGTTTTCCTAATCCTAAATCCTTATTTTCTCCTCCCGTCTCTTCTTCATCATCCTCTTCTCCATCGGACTCATCTCCATTGATTTTCTTTCCAAATCTTTTTCATCATGCTGTAAATAAGCAATTAAGATTAACGATTAGAGGTGTACGATACAAAGGATAAACATATAACTACAAGAAGATTTCAAGTATATATATAAAAGTATATACCTATGCATACTGTACAAATAAATTTCAATTAGAGAAATTGTATACAGATTGGCACAATTCTAAATAGTATCCAAAATTGTATACAGATTGGCACAATTCTAAATGGTATCCAAAATTGTATACAGATTGTAAAGACAGAATAATATCCAAAATTCTAAATGCCGTACACTTTTCTCAGAAATTACTTAACAGTGAGACACTTTTTTTTAATGAAATTACTCTGCTAAGCGTAGATCAAATTTAAAGAAACGGTCATCCATTGTGGAAAGAATATGGAAAAGATGGCACAAGATATAATAAAAATTAGCCCACTGTTTACAGTAAAAAGTATTTCATAATTTTAATTACTTGGCCAATCAATTACACGCTTCAAAAATTTTCAAGAATAAGCAAAGATCGACAATATATGGGTAATCGACTCTTCAAAAACTATGATCTTTTTTCTAATCAAAATGCTACAGAGAGAGAGAGAGAGAACCTCAAAGAGGGGTAGAGAATGCGAGGATCTGGCTATGGCGAGTGAATTTGATGTCGGAGATGCTCGCTAGTGCTCTCGTCGCTCTCGAGCTCGAGTGAGAAGGGGTTGAAGCAGGTTTGTCAAGGTGGAGAAGAAAGGGAGCGAGGAGGAGCGGTTTTGTTTATTTCGGATCCGATATGGGGGAGCGGAGAGAGGAAACGCGTGACAGCCGTTCGATTTAGCGAACGCTAGAGATTTCCTGCGCTGCAAGCGTGCCGCGCGACACAGGATTCGGTTCCATCAATTTCCCAACAAAAAAGAAAGTTCATCAGAAAAAAAAAAAAAAAAGGAAAACAGGCCTTTGAAGTTAGTACTAAAGGCGCTTATACCAAAAGGCCTATTTTATGGGCAATCATCGAATTCAGCCCATTTAGGATGAAGGCCTGTTTCATCAACTGACAAATAAATATTCAATCCTTTTTCTCTTTAAAAAATGAACAAAAAGTAAAGTAAAAATTCATAATTGTTATCCGAAATCTGAACCCGACTTTCCTGTCACTCCTCGTTCCACTCCCATGGCGTCTTCTCTCTCCCCTGCCTCCCTCTCCCTTTCTCTCCTTCCCTTCTCCTCTTCCTCTCGTAAACTCTCTTCTCCACTCCCTCCATCAACCAACCCTCTCAATTCCAAACGCTTCCAACCCGCTCCGCTCTGCGCCACCAAAAAGCGAAAGAAACGCAAGAGCCCGCTCCCATTCGACAAAGAAGCGATGCAAGAGTACCAAAGAGAAAAGGAACTAGAAGAGAAAGAAGAAGAAGACGACGACAGGGATGCAACCATACCGCAAGTCGTAACGGATCGAATGATGCGAAGGATGGGATTCTCGGTCGGGATACCTCTATCTGTGGGGCTGTTGTTCTTCCCGTTTTTCTATTATCTCAAAGTGGGTTTGAAGATCGATGTGCCTACGTGGATCCCGTTTGGAGTTTCCTTTATCTTCTTTGGGAGTGCTTTGCTCGGCGTTACCTATGGGATGGTCTCTGCCAGCTGGGACCCACTTAGAGAGGGATCGCTGATTGGCTGGAATGAGGCGAGGAGAAACTGGCCAGTGTTTTGGGAGTCATTGAGGGGAAGGAAAGACTAGGTACATAGAGAAACAGGAGTGAATATGATGAGATGAGTTTATTTATTTATTTTTGGTATTTTCCTGTCATTGTAGAAATGGTTATTACTTATTACCTAATTGGATGTGAAGTTGCCAATAAAATAGAAAATCAGAAAAAGATTTGCTATCTAATTGCATACAGGTGTTACTGCTTTATCATTTGTGTTGTTACAGTTAGTCCAATGGTGTTTAACTTATTACTTATGCATTCTTAATGTGACTAAAATTTTATTGGATTCCTTGTGTCCTTCAACCGTTGCTTTCAGCAACATAAATTTGGTGATGCTATAAATTTACTCTTTTGTAATCTGCATTCTGCACCTGCTTTGGAAACTTTCATGATCATTGCATTATGATGAAGACTAAAGGTATATTATATTATATATATATAACAAAAAAGAGCCAAATCAGACTTACATCCTTTCGAAAGCCAATTAATCAGATTTATATAATCCAAGAAATAACGTCAAAAACTATCTCAAATACACCTTATCTATAGCCGCCACATTTATTGAGAATTTGCAATTACCTACACATACACGACTCAAACAATTGGAATTACGTTTGACTCACTATCCCACAATATCCTTGACAAAAAAAAAAAAAAAAAAATACTTAACAAACAAGAATCTAATTGAATACTATACTGAAGATATTATCTTTCTATTATTATTACCATCATCACCGATGTAGAACAAATCCCGTCCACCCAATTAGAGGGACATTGGCCTTGTCTCGTGTCAATTTCCTATTTCACATGAACAAATATGATGTATTTCTTGCTGTTTTATGTACGCGATTAAACCAAAAACTAAAAAGATGATTTTATTTCATCATTGCTGCTTTGTTTAGAATACCAGAGCTTCTTTTGGCATATCAACAGCTTTTCTTTCCCCACATTGTATTCTGTGTCATGCTTCTGACAACCCCATCTCATGCCTTTCGCAAGAGTTGCAATTGAATCAATGAAATATGTAGATTCTCGTATTATGGCATAACCAGCTGGACGCAAAATTCTGTCCATCTCCAGCAGTACATTCTTCATCTCACATCTAAAAAAACAGTAATAGATTGTTTTCTTAAAATCGGTATGCATTGATTGAATCTAAATACTGTGAGAATTAAATTTGAATATTTACCTGTGACTTTCAGCAGTAAAAAGGCCATCAAGATGCAAAAGATCATACGTTCGTGGGTAAGTTGAGAATGCCTCACACCTATAATTAATGAAAGAAAATAGCAATAAGAAATGAAGTCCCAAGTAATTTTGCCTTCCAAACAGGTTCATGTGTTCTCAAACTGTATCCATCAGCAATTGAACCAGTCTAATACCAGAGCACATCTCTCTGCAACTACCAAGTACCAATCGAGTCTGGTACCAATATAAGCCAGACTATTTTGCCATTATACTATTTAAGCAAGATATAAATATAATGCTTACCAGTCATGGTTGCTACCAATAAGTCCTCTATCATAGACTGCACCAAGTGTATTGATCCCATAAGATGAGACCACATTCATCACCCACACATGATCCTTCACAAGTGCAGCCGCAAAGCCTCCATAAAGGGTGTTCATATCCATCACATTTCTGATCTTATCACTACCAAGTGCAGGTAACAAACTCTTATAGTGCTTAACCCTATTCTTCCACTTGCTGTTATCATGTTTGAACACACCTGCATTACCCCCAGGCACCACACTAATACGCTCAGGTGCCACATTCAACCTCTCTGGCCATTTAGGAGTCGATTTTAAGGCAAGCTTTTTGAACCTAGGGTTAGGTACGGTAATGCATGAGCGCATGGGTGTGTACCATGCAGAATCAGGATCGAGGCTGTCGTCACACTTTGGTGGGTACGATGATGGGGTGAGCTTCTCATAGCAAGTGTTGTCAAGGGACTTCTGCCAGACGGCGATGTCATCCTTTTTGTTATAGAGCTTGAAGCACATGCTTGTGAGGAGCCTTTTGAGCTTGTCGAGGTCAGACTTTTGTTCAGCAGCAGTGGTGTTCCAGCCACGCCAACGGTTTTCATAGTTAATTGGTGGGCCTGAGAGAACCCAGAACCCACCAGGTCGAAGGATACGGTGGATCTCCATCAGGTATATACCCCCTGAAAATGAAATCGTTTATATTGAGTAGAAGCAACATAGCATGCCATAAGATGCTGCAGTCAAGTACTATGTAGTGGTTTATATTTAAGAATAGTGGAATTAAAAGAAATCAAGTACTATGTAGTGGTTCGTATTTAAGAATAGTGGAATTAAAAGAAATCAATCAGACTAAGGTTTATTTCTTAAAGAAACTGAATAAAATAAATGGATAGATTTTTCTTCTAGAGAGTTTGGATCATATTTCCAGCTTTGGTGAAAAAACTAGTGCAAAAATTATCAAATTTCTCCCCAAAGTTTTCGAAAAGTTGAGTAGCATTACCAAATTCACTCCAGGGTATCAGACATCTAGAGCAGTGTGCAATGTCAAAAGAATTAGATGGGAACGGTAAGCGCTGTGTGGAGATAATGCCTAGAATTGCAGGAATCCCACGCTCCAGAGCAAATTGAACTTGAGCCTCATGGTTATCTCTTGGTGCAAGAGAAACTGTCAGAATTCCACGGTTTAACAGATCCCCTCCCCAGCTTGCCACCTAAAGCAAATGAGAAATAAAAATAAGCATGATACTCAGAGATTCACCAATGAAGTGCATGTGTCTTAGGTAGAGTAAGTAGAAATCGTGATTGTACAGTAGATTTTTTTCTTTCATTTTTCTTCTACCTTTCAAAAATTAATACAGTATTTTTTTCCCAATTGATTTAATATAGACAACTGTATAGAAGGACTGTGCTATCAAGGAAACAGGGCAGATATTGCCAAAGCAGCAAGTACTGTGTAAACTGTACTTAGATGAAGCCCTTTCACCTTTTAAATCTTGCTATTAGCCCATCTGTTTATTTACCAAGGTAAGAAAAACCAAATATATCGAGGTTATTAATAAAGGGTGAGATATTTACCCCACATCCAGTGTCAATAGCAGTACGGACAGTGCCATCTTTCATGCCTGGAATTAAATCTTGCATCAAGTCAACATATGCACCAACACCATTGGGAAACATAGTGCCACCTCCTGGGAAAATGAACTTCTCTCCTTCTTTTTTCAGCCAGTGCTGGTTTGACTTCTCATTGTTTATCCAATCATAAGGTACATTCCTATAATATAATTGAGCATAGAAGAAGTTAGTTAACAATTCATATTTGTTACTGTTCAAAGACAGAATAAACAAATGTCCAAATTAACATCTTAGCCCATGCAACTTAACAATTGCAAAATAGAAGTTCCAAAAATATTTGATATAACTAGGTCCGAGGTTTTGCATATTCTAATGTTAATTACCTGTACCAACATTCATCCTTGCTTTTTGGCCATCTTATAGGAGGCTTGTACCCATTTGGAGGAGGCACTAAGCATTGTTTCCTCTCCGTCACTGGTGGGCAGTGTCTTTCCATGAATGTCAGCCTGTAATTACCATATTTTCTCCATCTCTGAAAAGAAAAAGTAAGAAAATGGTTAGACACACTTTCAGTAGAGCTACCAACTGTAAAATATATCCATGTACTAGGAAATATCCTTGATTCCATGTTATGCGCCAAAATTTTAAATTTTCATTAAACAACATACCTTTGGGTCAGTGCATGGTGTATAGTCTTGAAACTCCAGTCCACATTCTGGAAAATTAACAGCCTTTATTTGGAGAGGAGCAACTGCAGTTGCAGTATCTTTATGGCCATGAATCAATGGTGCTGTATCCTTCTTAAAGAAACGGTTCTTCTCTGAGCAGTAGATTCCTCCAAGGTAAAAAGAAAAACCACACAATACCATGAACATCAAGGTAATGGGAACAACTTTCGAATTCTTGTTAGGGTAAGCCCCCTTTGAATCTTTACCCTTCATCTTTTCTGCCGTTGTTTCCTGCAATAGCAGCAACAAGCCAACAAAAGAAATAACAAAATTTTAAGTCTGGATTTACAAGAATTAGTGTTCAGTAGTGTTTACAAGGAGAATGTAGAAACATTTTGTTGACTAGTAAATAATCTACTCAGAAAGTAGTTTAAATGAGTTCTACAGAAACATGAATATTCCAATTTGAGTGGAAGAAGAAGAGGTGGCACATCTAGCCACAGATCTGAAACACAGGAAGGTAAATGATTGATCTAGTCAAGAAAATGCAAATTGGTGTTACAGGTGTACTACAGAGAGTTGCTGGAATATAAAATGTGAGGATTTAAATACATTTTATCACCATGGTCTTAAAAACAAAGAGATCTAAAGGCAACTCAGAATCAGAAGACTTACCTAAAGTTCTAGGACCACGTAATTGTGACTGCCATAAATAAATATGAAACTACTTAACAATAAAAACCGAAGCTATTTATCCCCAAATTAAGTCGTTGTCAATCTACATCTACCTAATTCTAGAGTGTATAACTTCTGGAGATGCTCATTTCAAATTAGATACAAATGCATTCTAGTAAGCAAAGCATCAAGAATGGTAAGGATCCATAATACGGTTGGTATAATTGAAAATACAAAAGTATGAATTTCTTAAAAGAGAGTATGTAGATCTGATCTAATTATAGGATAACAGATCTTTCACTGGACAGTAGGATATATAGCTGTGCTAGATTGACAAAGTGCTTATCCAAAACAATGAATTAGTTATACCTAACTCGACTTGGCAAGTCAAAGTATAGGAATCTCGTGACTTGCTACTGAAATAAACAGCATAATAAATTCAAATTACCTAATTTAGAATTAACACATGCCGACTCATTAATGCTAAAAGTCACATAGAGTATCTCAAACGGAATCTAACGGATCAATAAAATCGAAATACTTACAAAGCCTCAAACGAGCCCCCCTAATTGCTAAAATGCTGAAACAAAATACAAAAATCATCACACAACTCCAAGTTGATGAACCTAAACACGAAATTACCACAGATTTCCAGCTCCACATTACGAAATCCGATTAACATTATAACAAAAAGAGGAACAATCGATGACTCGTTTTGACAAATCCAGATCCAAACCAGAAACGACAAGAGAAGAGAATTTCGTACCTAGATGAGTTCCGTTCTCTGATTCTCTCAGCCTCCAAGCTATCTTTCTCTTAGCTCACTTCAACGCCTCTAATGGAGCAGGAGAGGAGGTGAGAGGAGTAGAGTGGAATTGAGTGAGTGGCGAGTTGAGATATAGTGAGAAGGAGAGAGAGAGAGAGAGAGAGAGAGAGAGAGAGAGAGAGAGAGAGTAGACTAAGTTAGAAAATGGTCGCCATCTCAAACCCTCCTCTCAGATCTGGTTGCTTCGGTCGCAATCTCTCTCTTATAAACAAATGAAGAATTGAATCTATTGGTTATTGGGAAAAAGTAAATAAAAACGCGGGGTCTAAATAAATTGACCCGTTTCACCGAAATTGAGAGCTGTTGGTTTTTATTAGCTGTCCTTTTACTGTGTCGGTGCTTTTCCCGTTCCCGCCTGCTGGGGAAACTTTTCGGGATGCACCCGGAGCATACACAATACTAACGATTTGTGGGCCCAATGCTTGGACTTCCGCTCATGGGACATTTGATCTGCTTGTCGCCGCTGTGCTCTGCGTTCATTTAATAGCATGTACATCTTTTTGACGAAACAAGGCAGTGGATTGGTTGAGAATTTCCTTGTTTGTTTTTTGATCTTCTCTCCTCTTTAGGAAATAGCATGCGCATTTTTTAACAGAATTTTTTAGGAAGGTATATATATTGGTTGAGGATTTCCTTCTTTGCATTTGCATCTTTTTACGGATAAGATACAAAGTCAATCCGTTAGCGCATCTTCACACATTTCAGTGAACAAAGCTTCATATTTGACAGCACGGGAGAATTCATACCGGCACAAATATAGGTTCTTGTCGTCTTTAATTTTTGTAATAATTATTTTATTTTCTTCTATAAGTATCAATAAATTTAGCATTATAATGTTTAATTTCGTTTAATCTTAGGTATCTAATAATAAAATAATTATCTGCTATTATCTTTTTTTTTAATTTCTATGTTTGTTTCTCTCTGAATCTGCCACTTTTTGATAGCCACTAGCGCCTCAATCCGAATCCTGTGGTGCGCGACACGAATCGTCCAATCAGATCTAGACGTTTCATTTTTTCAAACTTTACAATCTGGTTACATGCACATGGTTCCCTCATCCTTCCAGATCTGATCGGACGGTCCTGTATCGCGCTACACACTGTATCGCGCGCCACAGGATTTGGATTTACTATCACCTATGCCAATGGTACATACTTTTCTCATTCCAAAGCGATACAAGTCAAAAGGAGTTAAAGAAACATTATCTTCACGCATAGAAAAATGCCTTAAAATAATCAAAGACTAGATACTCAGATATTTTGAAAATTTTTGTTCGCGAGAATGCAGAAAAGGAAAGTACAAACTCAAAGCAGATAATATTGTTTTTAATAATATGTTTACAGATACCTCGTTACATTAAGATCACAAAAAAAAATCGAATTCTGTTTGTGATGGCAAAACATGTTTTATTTTTATTATTAAATAGAACGAAGTGGTAATTAGGGAGGAAATTTAAATTTTTGGATTGCAAAACAGAAGAGGTTAGTTTTGGATGACAAATTTTCAATTTTCTCGAGAAAGAATTTTTTTTCCAAATTACTTTTATCGATTAAGATTCTAAGATATTCTTTTCAACTTCTTTAAGGGGCTGTTTGGATTCCCATGAAATTTTGGAGAATTTCATCTTCCTACCATAAATTTATTATAAACAATCTAAACTCTTCACAAAATTACACTCTTCCCAATAAATTTATTTTTAGGAATTGCAACTTCTCCAAATTCCCTAAATTACTGAGCGATCGAAACGGCCCTAAAGTTGTTTTTTCCCCGCAGATATTAAATGCAGTTAAAAGTTGAAAATGGCTAACATTTGTTCCGTGCATATACAACTTTGTGACATGGTTTGTACGGATCGAACCAAGTGGCAGTACTGATTGGGAGCTTCTTTAGGGGCCCATTAGCATTGCTCTGCCTCTCATCAAAACAGAAACATCATTAAATAAAGCAGAGGTGCCTATTGCGTAAATGGATAAAGCCAAGCAGAACACATGTAACAATGCTCCTCTCACTTCACTCTGAGGAATCTGTCGTTACTTTCTAGTATTGCAGTATTGCTTGTATTGTACATTTGTACCGCGAACTACGCTGCTTGTGTCCGACACGACAAAGTTGTGAATGCTTGATTTGGGAGACTCTGAAACGTGTGAACTAAAGGATCTAATTGTGCCGATACCAGAAAGGGATTGTACAGGGATTGTACTTTTCGGCACTTGAGCAACCTGGTATATGTACTAGGGATTGTACAGGCCGTTACTGAAAATTGTAAATAGAGGCTCTTGCATGGAAAATACTAAAATAGCGACCTTTTATAAAAATTAAGTTTTTATGTGTTTGTGTCCCAAAAAAGTGGTTAGAATTGATATTTGACATTTGATTTTTGTAAAAAAAAAATCCAATTTTATATTTGTTCGAGTTATATTATATAAATTATTATCCTGCTGGATAATTGCTAGTTATATGTTAATTTTACGTGGTGGATTCCAATAGAATACTTCTAATTGTTTGTATAAAAGACTTCTAATATTGTATATGTATAAAGACTAAAGTTTTGATACGTAAATAGGCTATGATGGAATAAAATAATGTTCATACCAAAATTCGTTCTTTTAAAAGACTGATCTGAAATGTTCAATGTGGTTTTTTGTTAAAATTTATTGAAAACTAAATATAATATTTTTCATATATTTTACTTTTTTATTTCTAAAAGTTGTTATTAGAAAGTTCAGAAGTAATTAGATTAAGAATTTAGTTAAAAAAAATAATGAAAATTTTTAATAAAAAAATTAAACTTTGGTATCTAATGAAATTTCAATATGAAGAAGATATTAAATTATTCAAATAGATCGTTTGAAATTTGGATTTTGAAATACAATTCTATAGTACGTGTGTTACTTTACTTCGGAAGTACCGTAGACATCTCTATTACTTTACTTTACAATTTTATATGAAAATATTTCTACTCGATTCTCACTTTATCTATCGACGTCTCTATTATTGATGTTTCTTCAGGAAAGCGATATCTAATTATTGAACAATTAACCGTATTTCAAAAAAAAAAAAAAGAGTAAACTTCGTTGGTTCCTTTTGTTGTTGGTAACGGGAGAAGCTTAGCATCCATCTTTCTTCAAAGGGGACAAAAAAAATGTAGACGCGTCCTTCCCATGTCGATTTTATAACCGTTAATTGCCTACGTCATTAATTTTTTTTAACGATATAAAAGGCTTTGAAAAAAACCAAAATTAAGTTTTTCAATTAATAAGAAGCATAATGGAGCAAAAAAAAATTTTTTTGTTCGAAAAAATAATTAGAGACATTAGATCCTTTTGTATACCAATAGAAAAATAATATGCTAAAATTACTTTTTTTTTTCCCATCAGAATTGTCATCACATTCACACCGTCCTGTATGGCGCCGGTGCTTGTCCCAGACGCAACAAAAGATATGAAGGTTTTGAGCAGCGCAATGCAATGTGCTACTCGCCTACTCGTGTAAAAAGGGTAATACTCACTTTTTGCTATAAAAAGGCAATACTCATTTTGACTTTATCATAAACAATCGCCTTGGTAAATGCAATGGTCCCTGTTCTGAATTTACATTTACTTCCATAAGGTCCTTTTCCGCTTGCTTTTCTCATGAAAATGCAAATGAAAGCAGCCCCTGCTCAGCTGTTCAAATGAAAGTAATTATAGGGGCTTTTTATCTTTTCACAAGAGCCCGCATTTAATAGGATTGGAATTTATCAATAAGAACTCGATTTTACATTTTTTTTAAGACAAAATGGGGTTAAGCAATTCGACTTATTTCGAAATTCAATGTCACAAAGAATCCGTAACTGGATTTCGAACCCACGACATTTATTAAAGGAGTGTTGCTTTTTATCACTAGATCAAGAGTTGGTTCTCCGATTTTACAATTTTTATATAACTTTCTCAAATTGATCAAGATATTTTCAAAATAAAAAAATATATACGGAACACACGAGGTGTTGACATCATAAATTTATTCTGTAGTAAAATTCATACAAATTTATTCTTTAGTATCATTTGATTTTTCAACAAAGGTTGTTTAGTGAGCTGTAACCAATCATTTGGTAAACGATAAAAATTGCATTAAAATTATATTCCTTTTTCTCGTGTATGAATAAATACAGTACATTGCATATTGAATGTTTAATTCCAGATTAAAATCATTTTTTTTTTCACAAGTGCCAACATTACTGAGTTGATTGATTGTCATTAAGCCCAAACGTAAGAGCACTTTTGTATCCAAAATTACAAACATGACCGTATTGCCACATTGGAAACTGCAGCAATTCGTTCTCAATCAATCTCATACCATTTTTTTTTTTGTAATTTAATAAATTTCAGCTGTGATTAAATGGAGGTGCTCTTGTAACATGGAGCATATATTATTCAGTCTACATGCACAATTGACCTATATTATCATTTCATAGCTAGGTTACTACTACCAATAATAATGCTTATAACATACGACACAAATTGGGAATCGCTCTTTTGTAAAATAGCATTGAAAGCACATGATACACTGATGGATTAACGTGCAAGCAGGAGAATAATGTACTGAGCGTCTTCCCGTGCACCAAGCATCTCTCACTGTACAAGTGCTGTCATCGGCTCCGTTTGGATGGCTTCTTCCCGGAATAAGAAATAAGGAATAACTACTTTTTACGAATAAATTTATTTCTAACCATCCAAACTCTTCACAAAAGTTACACACTTCCCAATAAATTTACCCATTCCCAATAAATTTCTTCCCTTTTTCCTTCTTCCTACCTTATTCTCAACGCATCCAAACGGAGCCGATCGCTAGGATAAAAGTATAACAAAAATTTTCAACTCCATAGCAAGTTGTTAATTATTTCAAACTCAATGATGTTATAGTGGTCCAAATCCAATCAGCTGGTTCAATCAGTAATTAGTTGTGTGATATGGACCAAACTCAGTTGGATTGGTCCCTAGTCAAGTGTGGTGGGGCCAAGGTGGAATTGCTAGTGTATCTAAGTTCCAACTGGATTACTACCTGCTTTTCTTCCAACCTGTCGGTTACTCTGGTAAAGCTGTTGCTAATTGCTAGTGGACCAAAGTAGGTCTAAATCAACATTTGCCTTTTGAATAAAAAACAAAAAGTCTTCCTCCGTCAAAATTAGTAAAAGATAAAAATAAAAACCCACGCCCCAAAAGTCTCCCTTTTATGTTTTCTTATATGTAAATTTTTTTGAGAGTGAGATCTGCTGTCCAGAATTCTTATTATTATTATTTTTACATTCTGACTCCTTCGATGTTTGAATCTATCCATAAAAAAAATATATTAAATTATTTTTATGCTGAATTCTATGTTTCAGGTCCGAGTACATACCATAACCAACTCTTGCCTACGGGCTTTTACTCTTCAAAAAAGAAAAAAAAAAAAAACTATGCTCAACTCTGAAATTTGTTCCACCGGATATGCAAAGTTTTTAATCGTGGCATTAAAAAAATAAAGAAGTCGCGGTATTTAATCGTTCAGGAACTCGTAACCTTTGGGAAGTCTTACATCATCATTTGAACGACTAGGTCTGTTCTAGAATCATCAATTTTAAAAGAAAATTTTACAGAGGACAAGTACGTCGTTCTATTTATTATCAAGATCGAGAATAAACGTTGCGACAAATTTTGCATTTGTTGTCTCCGTGCAATAAAAAGCAAATGCATGATCTGATTCTATTCAGGCTATGTATTATGTAACAAAAACAACTCAAAAATTCGATTAGAGCATAAGAACATTTTATTATCGGGCTTATCGACCACGCTGCACGAGGCTCGAAATTCCAGCTCATTTCAATTTTTTGGTTCGGTTGATAATAAATAGCGTTAATTTATGTTAACGGCTACTTTTAAATTCTATTCGGTTTTTAAATAGGTGGACAACCGTTCAAACTAACCGTTAATTATGCTGTTTTGTAATATCAATAAATAAAATTAAATTAGTGATGGTTCCGAAAATTCAAAGTGAACAAATAATTTCGCTAACTAAAAATATGTTCATAACTTGTGGTAAGAGACATGAACTAATGGAAAATCAACCGGTCATTGTCTCATCGAATGAGGCAGTCATTAAATCTACTGATTGGTTAGAAAGGGTAGCACTAGCACCAGACCAAATATAAAAACAATGGCGTTTATAAGTTTGGCAGAGTAGCAAGCAGTACAAGACATCTGCTCTGGTTAAGTTTTTGTTTCTCTTTTGTTGCAACTTGCAAATGTCTCTTCCTTTTCAACCTCTGCTTTCTTGCTTTGACGCGCCTACCTTTGACGATATCAAACCGCCAAACCGGTCTGTTTTAGTAGAAATGTTGACCGAAGCACGTTAAGCTGGTAAGAGAGCATTTGTCTGGAATGTGAAGCACGATTGGATCGTCCAAAGAACATCTACCTGAAACAGATCCACAGAATAAAATCTGTATATCTGGACCGCTTACGCCATTTTGATTGACCAAAAACAAAGAACTAATTACATTTTGATTAATCCAAACTTCCAATTTTGGTACTCTAAATATTTTTCAGTTATTTTCGATAATTAAAAAAAAACTATGGTAAAAGAACTAGACTGATCTCAAATTTAAGGCCAACGATTCAAGTTCCATATATATTTTTAATTTAAAAAAGTTGGATATCAAACATCTCTTTTTTTTGGAGGACTTGATCTACATCTTATTTTAAAAATAAAATCTGAATTGTTAAACGCGAATTCGACTTATAAAAAATGGATTCCAGAGTAAAGTTTTTGGTTAGAAAAAAGAATGTTGAAAATATATTTGGATTAAAGTACGAGAGTAGTTATTCCCTTCATTTGGAACACACACATAAACATGTAAAATCCGCACAGAACTACCTATAAAAAACAAGTAAACAACTATCATTTGATAGGACGTTCCTTCTTTAATTTTTTATAATAACAGGACAGTTCCCAGTTTACTGCGATGTCCGAGTTTCTACTTGGGAAGATCAGCTAAAATATATTGGCAAATGGGAAAACAAAATGTTTTACATGATAGATTTCATAACTATAAAACTGGTGTTCCAAACGATCTGAAATTAATAAACAGGCGGTTTCGAGTCGTGCCGCTCTTAAAATAAATAATCAAACACTGGCAATTCAGACTCAAACTTATTTTCCTTTTTGGTAATGGAAAAAAATCCACCGAATTTGCTTACTGTATATAGAGATTTAAATATTTGCCTGTATTTATTTGGTCCCTCTCATAGTCTCATGAATAAATGGAAGTATAAATGGTACTACTGGACCCTAGTATGTGTGAAAGCAAACATAATTGTAACTGTTTTTTTTTTATTTTTTTTTTGTTGGATACATTAGACAGAGGCTATCTAGTTAACATTATTATTACTGTTAGTACGTATAAAATTTAAATGCGAAGACACAGGTAGGTGGGAATAAATGTCTAGATTTGCATGGCTGTTCTGTCGGTGAGATTCCTTTTTGCGATTGCATAGATCTGTGTACACTCACCATGCCACCCCGTAACAACACAATTATCGCAAATTTGGATATTTAATTATCACGGTACTTAAATATAGAATAATAAAATTGATGTTTTGTTCCTCTTTGGAACTACTACCACCGCTTGAGTTCACTGTACTTCAGTTAACTAGTCAGGCGGTGCGTTATTACTAATTAGTGATCACCAAGGGAATCAATGGATAACAAGGTTACACAATAATTCATGGGATTGCTTGTAACTGATGTTTAGGATTATTAGAATACTTATCAAAGGCTCTGTTTGGATTGCTTAGGAATAAGCGGGCCGTTTGGATGCTTAGGAATAGGAGGAATTTCCAATTCCTAGGCATAAAGTATTGGAAAGTGTGTAATTTTGTGAAGAGTTTGGATTGTTTATAATAAATTTATGTCTAGGAATAGAAAATTCTCTAAATCCCACTTGATCCAAACGGCCTCAAGAGGAATGCCTATTCTTAGGCGGAAAGTATTGAAAAATGTGTAACTTTGTGAATAGTTTGGATTATTTATAATAAATTTACGTCTAGGAAAAAACTATTCCTATTCACATACGATCCAAACGGGGTAATACAAAATTCTGTTGTTCCCTTCCTATAAAAAGAATTCATTAAAAATAAGTTAATGATACAAATTTTTTAAATATTTTATAAACATTTAACATTTTATAAACATTTAACATCGGTAAAAATCAATCCCAATTAGAGGAGAATAGCACATAATATAATTAGACTAGATGCCCAACATTGAATCAAATCTGTGTTGTTTGGATAAGAATGCATGGAAAATTACAGACAAATAGTATCATATTATGATATGGATCAACATCAAATTAGGCGCCTCTAAGTCAATATATTGCATTAAATGGGTAAATAGGGGCAGGGAATGGGGACTTGGGGAGGCAACCGAACTTTCATTGAAGTAATGCGCATGTGCCATGTGGGACTGTGGGAGCATGTGATCATATGGTTCATGGATCCAGCCGACGCCTGTTGCTTTCCTGGCAGCACCGCTACGTCACGTTCCTTCCAAATTTCGTGGGCCCTTTTTTTTGGGCATTATCCCTTAGGATATTTCTTTCAGAAAATTAAGATGAGAAATGTTGTATTGTTGTATAATCCAATGAATGGCAGTTGGGATATTTTGATTCAATAGCACATGAAGTGCTTCTGTGCTTGGTAATTGGTCAAAATTAGAGAAATGCTAGACAGCTAGAGTCCAAATGTCCGATATATTAGATAGATGGGATCCGTCAAATACGATCATTCTTACGTTTTTAAATTTTAAATGACTGATTCAAACCGTTTAATATGTTCTCCATATTGAAAACTTATAAGAAACCAACTTTTATATTTTTTCCAAAAAATTTTACTATTTTTTGGTATTTTTAGAAAATCGTTGTTATTAGACGATCCATAATTTTTATATCATCAATTTTTTAAAATATTAAAAAAATAGTAAAAAAAACTTTAAAAACATAAAAATTAATTTCTTATAAGTTATCAATATTGAACGATTTAGATCGATTGTTTGAACTTTGAAAACGAAAGAATGATCGTATTAGACAGATCCATCCGTCCAATATATTTGACACTAGCATTCCTCAAAGTTAAAATGGTTGAAATTGGTTCATGTTCGTTTATGAGTTAGGCCTATTTATGGTAGAATTATGGGTAGTAGAAATATATGTAATTATAGGCCATATTTGGGTTTTTGACATCACAATAAAGGCTCGTTTTGCGTTGAGAGGCATATGCTGCTGATTAGCCGAAATTTTAAAAAATAATATTAAAATAATATAATCCAATAAAATTAATATCAATTTAATCAGTTTAATATAAATAGTATCGTAAGATCGGAATCCTGGATTCCGACCGTTAGATCGGATTCTGGAATTTCGAACAGTGCTGTAACTGCTCAATTTTGTCTTTTTCATGGTTTTATTGTAATTCTATTATAAAAATTAATTAAATATATAAAATTTTAATATTAAATTAATATATTATGAAATTTTAGTAATATATTTTGAAGATAAGATATTAAATTAATATATTTTATTTTACTTCTATTATAAACATTAATTAAATATATAAAATTTTAATATTAAATTAATATATTATAAAATTTTTGTCGTTTGTTTAGAACCGGATTTTTGATATTTTGAAGAATGTTAGTATAATATAATTCTATATTATGAATAATATTTTAATATTTAAAGTTTTGATATTAATTTGATATGGATGGTTTTATTTTTAATATTAAAAATTTTCAATTATGTTAAATGTTGTACATAATAAGTACATAATACTTTATGTAATAATTTATTTATGGTAATAATTATAATATAAACTTATAATTAAATATTAGATTTATTTCATTCAATTCATAATATAAAAATACAGGAATTATAAGTGTGATCATCGGCAAATATACCATCCCAGCCTTCGGTAAATACAAAGTGAACATATACCGTAAATAAGCTGAACATATAGTTGATCTAAGTGAACACTTACTAACTTATTTTTATAGAACTTATTTGTTTGTATGTGTTCACTTAGATCGTTTATATGTTCACTTTGTTTTATGTATATGTTCACCATTAGAAGAAGAATTGAATTTTGTAACCATAATATAGATTAGCACACTAAAATAAAAGAAAGGGAAAAATACATGAAAATCATAATATAATTTAGCACACTAAAATAATATAAAAGGAAAAATGTACATAAAAAACCATAATATAAATGAACACACCAGGGTACTTAAAAACAAAGTAATAAATAAACTTAGAGATCTTGATCATCTACATGTTGCAGAATTTCCTCCCACCAGGGTTGATCTTCTTCCGCATTCATTTCTTGTTGATTACTGGCACCATGGTTGTCGGCGAATTGAGCGGCCTCGTTCCAGAAAGCGGCATCAGGTTGTTGTTCATTACTGGCACCGTGGTTTTCAGCGAGTTGAGCTGCTTCGTTCCAAAAAGCCTCATCATTTTCTTGTTGATTATTCGCAGCCGGGTTGTCTGCGAATTGAGCGGCTTCGTTCCAGAAAGCTGCCTCGGCTTCTTGTTGCTCAATCTCAGCCATTCTAGCTACTGCAATTTTGCGGTGTTCATCTCTCTTCTTGAACTTGATTAGGCTCTCCTTAATTTTTTTTCCAATTTTTTCTTGTTGCAACCTCCGGCTCTCTTCGGCGGCCTTTTTTTCCATTCTTCTCCTTTCGAACCATTGTTCTTTCACTCTGAATCTCTTTACAATTTCATCCCTCTCTTCTTGTTTTTTGTGTTCATCGTAGTGGTCACGCAAAATGGTATCTTTGAAATTGAAAACCTGACCACACTTTGTACAACTCACTGTGTGGTCTCCACGAAAATCGTATATGCTTTCGTAAACAATCATGGGTGTAGGATCTGGTTTCCACGGTTTGAGTTCCGGCATGGGTTCAGGTTCTGTGTAGTACTTTTTATAGAGTTCAGAGTTGCTCGACTCAGGTTTAGTAAGGTAATGTCGCAATCTCTCCCTGCGGTCTCTTTCTGGGCCACCATGAAAGTGCCACTGATAGTGGGTGTATAATGGCCACTCGCCACCATATTGCGAATGGATATTGTAGTCGAATTTGCGGTAACATTTATTACATATCGCATGATAATCTCCTTTTTCGATCCCATTTGGATTGGCAGGGGAATGTGTGTAATTTGGCAAGTACTCATGTCGAGTAGATGGCCATTCCCGCACTTCACTGTTGGAGGTATTTCCTTTCTCCATGGTAGTGAATGTTGAAGAAAGAAGGATTGAGTGGGTGTCACATATTTTTGCTGAGGAAGAATAATTTTATAGATCAGTTTAGACTTGAAGAAAGAAGGATTGAGTGGGTGTGACATACGTTTGTCATTTTGCATAGCTTAGGTAGGCATCAGTATACTTTTCAGACTTTATCAGAATACGTTTGTCCTTGTTGCAGTGCTTAGGTAGGCATCAGTATACTTTTGAGCTTTTATCAGAGCACGCCTGTCCTTTTGCAGTCCTTAGGTAGGCATCAATATACTTTTGACCTTTTATCAGAGCACGCCTGTCCTTTTGCAGTTCTTTTCCAGACTTTATCAGTTGCATGATAAATTTAAAATTAAAAATTAATTAAATAAAATTATTTAATAATTTGACTTAATTTAATGTAATAAAATCTTATTTAGTTGTTTGAAGTAATTAATTTAATTTAATTTCATTTAGTTAATTTAATTTGATTGAGCTATTATTTTTTTAACTACTTTAATTTAATTTACAAAACAATATAAATTATTAATTTAATTTTATAATTTTAATTAAAATATAATTATTAATTTAGAGCTGTTTTTTCAGTTCAAAGTGTGACTATCTTGGTCCTTTGTCATTTTTGTTTTGAACAAATGGTACGCCTAAAAATGTTAAAATTTAAGTTTAGGAAAATTCGTCCGCCAATTAACAGCTCAGTATTTTTGTTAGAATTTTTCAGAGCGTATTTCATATTTTTCTAGCGCCAAACTTTTCGAATCTAGAGCTGTTTTTTCAGTTCAAAGTGTGACTATCTTGGTCCTTTGTCATTTTTGTTTTGAACAAATGGTACGCCTAAAAATGTTGAAATTTAAGTTTAGGAAAATTCGTCCGCCAATTAACAGCTCAGTATTTTTGTTAGAATTTTTCAGAGCGTATTTCATATTTTTCTAGCGCCAAACTTTTCGAATCTAGAGCTGTTTTTTCAGTTCAAAGTGTGACTATCTTGGTCCTTTGTCATTTTTGTTTTGAACAAATGGTAAGTCTAAAAATGTTGAAATTTAAGTTTAGGAAAATTCGTCCGCCAATTAACAGCTCAGTATTTTTGTTAGAATTTTTCAGAGCGTATTTCATATTTTTCTAGCGCCAAACTTTTCGAATCTAGAGCTGTTGAAAGTGTGACTATCTCGTACTTAGGTGTGATAGCGCCAAACTTCATATTTTTCAAAACGTTTGTCGTACTTAGGTGTTTCGTACTCGTTGTGATATAAAATACAAATAAATTTAGAACTCATAAATATATAAGTCATACATAAGTAAATAAAATATAAAATACAAATAAATCCTAAATATGTCCAGTACGGTGGATCCACCTCCCCTTACTAGGGGACCAAATATACGGAGGACCTGGCGGCTGACGGGGGTCTTGTCCGCAAGCAAGTCCGACAGGTGGTGGACGAAGAGCCATCTGAGGAGTGGAATGACGAGGCGGTGCACTAGAAGAAGAGGCTCCGCCATATGTCTGACCAAATGGACCATAGCTCTGACCGAAAGGAGATGGATGAACTGAAGGTGTGTACGGCTCGTCCAAATGTAGTCCAATGGATGACAAAAAAGCGTCACCCGGGCTCAAGATAGGCTCGCCCTGAGAATATGGTGGTGGTCCAGGTGGATACTGTGTCGGATACTGTGTCTGGTATGGTGGGTACTGGGTCTGGTACTCATAATGGGTAGGTGGGTCTGGATATGGACCAGGAGGTGGGCCTGGTGGTGTCGGTAACTCGCCAGTAGATATGGGTGGCTGTGTAAATGGGTGGATGGGCGGCTGTGTGGATGGCTGACTCTCTGTCCGTCTGCTCCGCATAATAGGCTGGCTGGGTCTCGGCTGATCAAAATATGTGTCCCAGTCGTGTAAAGTATACCCAGATGGCTGTTACATACAATGATATTACAAATAATATTAATATTATCAATAACAGAATAATAAAAAATAATAATATTACAAATTTTAGGTTACCGTCATAAACTGCTGCTCCTCAAATCCAGGCTCTGGCGCGTGATCCTCCTCAGGCGAATCAGGTATGGAGTCTATGTCTGTAGCTAGACCCTTCGACTCTAAAAGGTGAGGTAACCGATGCGGCTCCCCAACGAGCTCCAACTGCGTCCTGCAGCCCTTCAGCATCTCCTTCCCAGCCCGTCTGAATCCTTTCTTCACCCCCCATGCACATGCTCGCAGAGCTTGCGTCAATATGTGCTTGACCTGTTTATTTGTTGTTAGTGACCAAAATACAAATCAATTCATTTTAATTGAGTAAAAAACTTACCATAGACACCCGCTCGGGCGCATCCTCTAGATAGGTCATCCGGCTAGCTGGAATCTGCTGTGCTACTCCCGGAATGGGGACAAGATGAGCACCTCCATGTATCCGCATCCATCTATCGTACGCGGGCAAAATATCGTCACTCCATGGCCGCGCCTCTGCCACCTCGACCTGCGTCGTGTCGGCCCACATCGCAACCTCTACTGAGAAAAGGTCCTGCAAATCCCTCTGCCGAAATGTGTTGTGCCGGTACTGTAACAAAGCCTCCATCCTCCTCCAAGCCTGTTTTTTTAGGTCATATGTAATGCACGTATTATAAATATTTCAATTTAAATCACGAAGGTGAAAAGAATAACGTACCGTAGGAAGAGGAGGCGGAACAGTCTGGAACAGCATGAACTGATGCATCACCCGATCGGCATAGTGCCACGCCACGACCCAGAAATGGATGCATGGAACGCGGAGCCGGTAGTACCTCTGCTCGTAGCGGGCATAAGGAGGCATGACCACCTGTCTGAGCTCATCCTCATATGGCCGCCACACCACGTGTGCATGCTCCATCTTCATTAGTACGTCTCTAGCGTACTCAATACCGCTGCGAACGGGACCTTTCACCTTTTTCGACCTCAGCCGTGTCGTCCATTGCCTGCCAAATCATTACAATTATCATGATTTCAATTGTTAAACTAAGTAATTAATTTTAAATTACGTAATTTAATTTGTTTACAATTATGAGTAATTTAATTTTAATTTGTTTATAATTATGACTAATTTTAATTGTTTAATTAACTAATTTCAAATAACGAATTTGGATTATAATTTTTAAACAAACAAATTGATGTTATATTACAATATTTCATTTATTTTATTTAAAAAAATATTATACCTCCCATACGGCGGACATCTCTCAACTGACGGCTTCCCCCAACCTTGGAAACTTTTCGTAACGGACGGGCGACAAAGCAATAACCGGGTGTACGACCACAACTGAAGCAGTAGCCACGGAGCAGGAACCTTCTGAGCGCCATTTGCCAGGACTGCCAAGTCCAGGCCGCGGTATAACATAGCAAGTATGGCCGTACCCCAGTTATATCTAACTGAATCCGATGCATGAACATCCTGCAAATAAGAAAAAATATTTTTCGTTAGTTGCAAACTAAGTTATCCAAGTTAGTACTAATGTAAGAGATGTTCTTAATATTTAAAATTACTAACCCGAAGTAACTCCAGATAAAAACAAGGAACAGAATCTCCTGTGGTATCTGGAAACATCTCGCAACCCATCAACTCCAACACCAGGGCCCGAGTGTATCTATCGATCCTATCTGCGTCCTCTGACCCAGGTCCCTGTGCCCACATATCACGCAGTTTCCCAAACTGTACTGCGTGAAGTTTCCTGCATTACATAAACATTACCCACACACACACACACATATATATATATATATATATTGCAGCATATCTCAAAATTTAAATTAAATTTTAAAACGTTTGTTACCTCCCAGCACGTCGATCAGTCACCCTCTCTCTGAAGCAATCTAGAACATCCTCCATAGGAGTGTCCCGTGGCAATGCAAAGTCGGCTAGCTTCTGCACATCGTCGTAATCAGTACGACCGGTCACCGGTCGTCCAGTCGTAGGCAAGCCAAAAATGAAGGCGACATCCTGCAAATTTTATTTACATTTTTTATTAAACAACAAAAAAAAAATAATAAATAAATAAATAGCTACCAACAGAACTTGGAAAAAATAATACCTCAGAGTAACGGTCATCTCGCCTATGCGGGGAAAGTGGAACGTGTGGGTCTCGGGCCTCCAGAACATGGCTAGACCCTGTATCATGGAATGATCCAATGGCATGTGACCTAACTCAACGAAATGAATAAGGCCCAATGTCACAAGACGCTGGTCCACCTCCTCGGTTCGTATCATTTTTGCCTTATGCATTTCGGGCGTCCACGCCTAAATAAGTTAAAAAACATATTATTTACTATATATACTATTAACTATATACAAAAATTAAGTACATAAATTAAAAAATTTTATTATTTCCTTAAACCCTAAACCCTATACCCTAAATAATTTAAAAAATAAATTATTTCCTATATATACTATTAAAAAATATATATATAAAAAAGAATTAACTATATAAATAAAAAAAAAACTTACTCGTACGCCTCGAAGCTCAGACTGACTGAGATGCAGAAGCTGATCAGCAGGAAGAGGAACGGGGGGGGGGGGGGGGGGCAGCAGGGGGGCAGATGAAGAAGCGCCAGGATCTCCTCCTGATGTAGATGCGCCAGGATCTCCTCCTAATGTAGATGCGCCAGGATCTCCTCGACGCCTCGTGGATCGACGTGGATCCTCTGGTATTCTTCTTCGCGGTGGCATTTCGACTGTTACTGCAATTAAAATTTAATAAAGTATAAAATCTATAAAAATTTCGGCAGCATCTCCCCTGTACCGGGAGAGTTTTCCAAAAAATCAGAACCCAATTAGAACCCAATTTCAACCCAATTTGAACCCAACCCAACCCAATTTCATTCCAATTTGAACCCAACCCAACCCAATTTGAATAAATCATTCAAATTTTTACAATCATTGCATTTCACAAACCATTTCACAAGTATCAATGAATCAATAATTCAAACATTGCATTTCAAACATTGCATTTCACAATTTTACAATCATTGCATTTCACAATTTTACAATCCATCAATCAATCTACAAGCAATTCACAAACATTTCTATTCAAACAATAATAAAATAAACATATAAAAAAGCTAACCTGGAGTAGAAAGGAATTGACTCTCTTCTAAACAATTTTTTACCTACATTTTTAATTAATACCATCAATTATTATCAATTTTCTAATTTTTTCCATATTTAATTATCAAAATCTTAATTATTAAAAGCAAAAAAAATAAAAAAAATAAATTAATTACACATAAATTTTCATATGAATTTTTCTTATTTTTCGGTATTTTTAAAATAATTTTACAATTTATTATCTATTTTTCTAATTAATTAAGTACTGAATAAACAAATAAAAAGATAAAAAATATATCCAATATAATTAATAAATTACATACAAATTTTTTCTGATTTTTTTCTGATTTTTTTCAGATTTTTTGAATATTTTTCCAATATTTTCCTATTTTTTTATTTAATTAACTAAATTAAAAATTAATAAAGTAAATAAATAAATAATTAAATTAATAAAAAAAAACTTACTGTTCTCGTCGAAGACGTGCGTCCGAGAGCGAGAGCGAAAGGCAGCCAAATTAGATCGGAAACCCCTTATATATATAAAGGTTAGATCGAAATCCCAGAATCTGATCTAACGTTAGATCGGAATCCCAGAATCCGATCTAACGTTAGATCGGAATCCAGGAATCCGATCTAACGGTCGGAATCCAGGATTCCGATCTTACGATACTATTTATATTAAACTGATTAAATTGATATTAATTTTATTGGATTATATTATTTTAATATTATTTTTTAAAATTTCGGGCTGATTAGTGATTACTGGGCTTTATTTTTGGGCGATGACCAATTAATCACAAATTAAGTGCGAATGAAACAAGAGACAAATTGTTTTATGCCATCATCAAACTTGTCAATTTTTAATTTGCCATCCTTAGATGACTAATTAATAATATGCCACTATAAGATTGTCAAAATTTGTTTTATACCACTATTTCTTTCTAAATTATAATAACTTCCATATTAGTCATTCTAAGAGTCGTTAGTAAATTCAAATAACCCCAAAATACCCTTATCATATTAAATTGTTTAATTAAATCAAATCACGCCTCCCTACTCGTGCAAAAATACCCCAAAAACCCTACGGAAAGGGGGCGAAAAGAATAAACCACGCTAGTTGAATAAATAGAAGGTGCTAAGCTGTTTGTAGCTAGTATGCGCACAGAGCCACAAACCTTGGTAACATTTTGGCTAGTATATTCTGGTCTGAGAATCTGCTGATGATATTGAATTCTCATTTTTTTATTTTTTTTCTTTTGGCTCAGTTCAGTACGTAACTACGTATTACCTTTTCTTTGGTCTTCTTATTACATGTATATCGTACCCTGTAACATATGCCTACCCTGTAACATATGCCAGATACGTACCTCATAATTACCTTAAGGTAACTCATTCAAAAGGTATAGAATAAATGGGAAATAAATCACATTGACTGATACAGGTAGTAAACATACCAAAAAAACAACCAGCTCATATTTCTATATTGTGGCATAATTTTCTAACATCAAAATTGTGCATCAATCGATTTTTATAATTCTATAGTGGTATAAAATAATTTTATTATTTTATAGTGGTATAAAATCAATTATTTTATTTGTGATGGCATATGACGAAATCTAACATTTTACAGTGGCATATTCAAAAGGGCATGATGGTCATTTTACTTGATGGATGTCATAAAACTAATTCTTATTATTTTATAGTGGCATAAAAATAATTAGTCATGTAGTGATGGCATATCACAAATTTTACATTTTTGCAATGGCATAAAAAAAATTTCCCCATAAAACAATGGGTACTGATAGGATTACGGAAAATATTTTCATCTCATGTTTCTCTCATTCAGTTATTAACTTATTACAATTTAAATACTCCGTGACAGATTTCATAAGTCATAACACTGGATTAGCGTTATTTCGCCAATACTAATTCCCAAAATTAAGCGAGATAGTAAATTATTATTTTTTTTAAATATGAGCACTATTTTGAATAACATATTGTTTATAGGCTGACGTTAGTGGTTTTTTCACACTTTTCCAATTAACATTCTCGTCGCACTATTCTGCTACACAAGTTCAAAGTAATATATATATATTATTTTGCTTGAAATTAGGAATGCTATCCTCGCATACAACAAGTTTGGATTATGATTTTCTAACGTATCAAATTTTATACGATTGGCTGTTTATTATTTGAATGTAAACGATAAATTTATAGGATATGATGTACGGGTTCTTAAGATTTATGGACATAGATACATAATTTTTCTTTTGATATTTGATGCACGTTGAATTTTTTAAATATTTTAAAATTTCAAAATAAAAACGTAATAAATTGACTATAAAACGAAACATTTGAATTATACTCAACGTCATTAGAAATACTGATACAAATAAAGACGACGCTTAAGTAGGAATAATTATTATTGACCATGCAATATGTATGCCAACAAACGCGTCTGACGACGTAGTTTTGATCCACCAAACTCGGACCATGTCTTTCAAGCTAGCACATTTTCAGTCCGCATTTACCCCTCTATCTACAATTTTATTAATGGAGAAAAATCATTCGAAAAAAAAGAAGAGAGAATTCGTTTCACTGAAAAAATATAGAGAAATTTCGTTATCCGTCACGTGCAATTATCCTATTTTATGCAAAATGTTGCCCCAATCTGAGTCTGAAAAGTCAAAGATGCGGCGGCCAACTAACTAAAGTGATATAAACTGATAATCGCCATCATCAGAAAATAAAATAAAATAATTAACCGGTGAAAATCGGTGAGGTAGCGTGTGGCAACCGGAACTCCCGGTCAAGGACCCGGCTGCAGCTTGGGGAAAGTGGAGCCGATATCCCGTGTCGTCCACGCGATTCCCGCAATAGCTCATTTCCCATTTTTCCAACCAGCTCCGAGCAATCACTGCTCCGCTTTCCAGAGAGGTACTCTTAACTCCTCTCTCCCAACCCATTTCGTTGTATCTCCTCTCTATTGCTACAATTGAATTGAGGATTCGTCAGAGGATTTCGCTTCTTCTTCTGTTTATTTTTTCTTTTCTTTTTTAACTGGGAAAGGGAAATGCGATTTGCTGTTAGGTAGCGGGGAATTAGAAGGACGGAGCTGATAAATTAAAGCTCGATCTAACTATTAGACCAATAAGAAATGTAATTTGATTACACAAACAGGTTTTTGGGAATGCGTTGCTTGTTAATTTCCTAGATCTACCTAACTTTGTGTGACCCTTGAAGGCGATTAAACGCCATTGACGAAATGAACTGGTCTGAAACGTGTCCAATAAACTTAAATTTGCTTTCGTTGTTTGTTTCATTCCTTGACAAACCAGTACCTCTTGTTATTAATACAACTATCTAATTTTATTTTGACTGAATTCCACCTCGTCTAAGTTATTTATACAGATTCATGGTTACGAATTCTTTTTCCATGCCATTGAATGACTGATTGCTTAATTTTTGTAATTTGTTTACAGTGTAATCTGACAAACTTCGTATGGATTCGATCTTCAAGTTGCCTTTTGCCAGATGCTCGGATGATCCAGTTGTTCAAGAAGGAATTGATAGGTGCCCTTTCCTGAGGAACATCAACGAGCCTACTGTCTTTTCCTTCTCCTCTGCCAGCTTCCCTACTCCCGTAAGTAGTTTTACATGTCATGTAAAAACTCGAGGAAGGACCCAGTGTCTATGGTCATTGGTACCAAATGGTTCAAAACATTTATTCAGGCTTAGCTTAACTGAATAGGAATGTTTGATTTGCCTTATATTACATGTATCTGAGAAGTTGTGGGATTTGACCTCATTTTGGTATCCATTAAGAGATGCAAAGATAAATTTGTCAGCATTTAATTTGTTAACTTTGCTTCTGATGCTTACGAAATAAAAATCAACAGAATGTAATCTTTTTGCATACGCGTAGTAATTCTATATAAAATTTACAGTCAATTAGTTTTATTAGTTGGAATTTGGAAAGTTTTAAAAATAGTTACTTGAAATTTAATTTGACTGGCACTGATTTGGGCCAACCTCTAGCATTTTGATCCGTCCTTTAGAAACTTGAGATCATTGAACCAGATGCCAATAGCATATCTAGTTTTGTCTCTTGTTGGTCGTGTACATTTGGAATCCGTGCTGTTCTTTCCTTCCCTTCCCTGTATTTCTTACTTAATTAGTTAATTTTAACATAATATCAAAAGGATTGAAAATTGTGTCAGAATTAATAACTCTTTCCCCCCCTTCATATTTCTGAAGGTAAGAGGAGCGAAAGGACCAATTTTTGAGGATGGACCTGAATTTGATGTGGCATTTAGGCTATTTCATGGCCAAAATGGCATTGTGCCACTTGGAGGAAGATCATTTGTGTTTGATGAGACTCATATCACTGAAAATACCAAGGCAGGTCCCCAGTTTGACCCACTAGCTGCTAAAGCTGCTACAATCAGTCTCTCTGGGTTCGGACCTTTTGGATTTGACTTTTTCTCTAAGAAGTGGAATAAGCAAAACAAAAAGGCATCTAACTATGAAGGGATTTCTCAGGTTTGCTTTATTTTTTTGTTCTATTTTAACTACTGTACAGATCCGCTGCTTGATTTTGTATGGCTACCATTGCATACTAGTGCAACATGTTAGGTGCTTGGTCATAACAAGTTCTAAGTCCCTTATCATTGTTAATCTTGATAATTTTCAGAATGGAGGCAACAAGTCATCGCATGAGTCACTGAGCAATGAGTGGCTAGAGACAGGGCAATGCCCCATTGCGAAGTCGTATCGTGCTGTGAGTGGGGTAATCCCATTAGTCACCAAATTCATAAGACCTCCACCAGGTCTAAAACTCAGATGCCCTCCAGCTGTGGTGGCAGCGCGAGCAGCTCTTTCGCGTACTGAGTTCGTGAAAAACCTTCGACCTCAGCCCTTGCCTGCCAAAATGCTAGCAATTGCACTACTTGGCATGGCAGCAAACATACCACTTGGCGTGTGGAGAGAACACACTGCCAAATTCTCACTACAATGGTTTGCTGCAATACATGCAGCTGTACCATTTATTGCCATGTTAAGGAAGTCTGTTCTGATGCCAAAGACAGCTATGGCTTTTACTTTGGCCGCATCAATTTTGGGGCAAACAATTGGGTCGAGAGCTGAGAGGATTCGTTTGAAGGCATTGGAGGCACGGAAGGCTGATGCTGTGACAGTTGAAACAATGGCGGTGAAAACTGGAGGCAACGAACTGGATTTGGGGATCGGGGTGGATGGCATGAAAATGCCGAATAAGTTGGGAAATTGTGGTGAGGTGAAGGTCTGGGAGGTGATTCCAATGAAGATTGATGGTTCGCCTGGGACAAGTATCTGCTGCTAATCATTCGCTCTGTTGCTAATTATTTATTGTACAAGGATTTTGGTTATTTTTCTTGTGGTTTGGGATGTTGATATCCATTGTTTTATATTCTTGTTTGAGTTCAAGTAAATTGGACTTGGTGTCTCTTCTGTCAGCGCGATTTGTGGTTAAACAAAGAAGAATGACTCAAGTTAAATAAAGGGTACTTATGTTGTTTTATTAGTTGTTACTAAGTAAATAAATTGGATTTTGCTTTCAAAACAGATTTTCATTTCCTATTCTGATATGCAATTGTTTACTGCAGAACCTGAACTGCAAATTTGTATTTAATTTACTCAATTTTTATGAATAATGAGTGGTTGGGTCTGTTGGCTAGCCAATTGGTAGAAGTGGTTGGCTGGGTCAAGATGCACATCACTTTCTAGGCGTGGAGTTTCTCCAGCCAGCTATTAAAGGGCAGAGGAGCAATGGAGTAGTTGGTTGCATTTCCTTTTATGGGTTTTGACTTTTACATTATTTTAATTAATTGGTGTTTACATTTGATTTAGATTTTGGACGTTCATTGCCTTCCAGCGATTCAGAGAATTGGTCTTTATCGCACTCACGAAAGTGGGTGTTATTCTGGTAGAATTAATCTTTGAATTCCGACTTGTTTGCAGTTGCTCTTAAATTGCCTAAGCTACTTTTAAACTCATAGCAGTCTCAAAAAAACTCATACAGTCTCCAGGTGTAGACATTTCACTTTTGCGCTATACAAAAAGCGCAATATTTAACTATCAGACAGCGAGAATAGCACAACTTTTATTTTAATAATTCCTGCCACACCACTCAATAATTCTTAATCTTATCTGATGAACCAGGCGGCTTGGTTGTGCACAATGATCGTACATGCATGTTATCAATAGATGGAATAGCACACAACAAAAAACATAAGAAAAATGAGTTTGACGGCGCCATACGGTGCGGCTGCACCACTATCTGAGGTGCGGTCATTCCAGATGCAATCAGGTGGTGGGTCAGTCTCGTATGTTATTTTTGCTGAATATTTGGTGTACCCTTGTGTATATTTAATTTGCAAAACATTCTTTTCTTTCTTACTTTAACTCAATTAGTCATACGCCTCTTCATCTCCACTAAGATCAAATCTGGTCACTGCACTGCTTGCGTGTATGGTTAACAGAAGTAGAAAAGCTGATTAGATGAACACCTGGTCCAATCCAAATGTAAATTGTCGATTTTGCTACAATATCAGAGTGATATGGTCCAACATTGAATATACCTGTATTCATGACACTGCAATTAAATTTGAAGAGGTATAGAAACGACTAAAGAAAGGAAGAAAACAAAATAGAAAAAGCCTCAGCCAGGCTAATAGATCTCATCATCAGGTATCTCTGGCCTCAAGTACTTCGATGGATTTTTACCAGAGTCAGCATAATCGATCTTTGGCTTCACCCGCCCCACCACCGGCTGAATGGGAATCATCTTATCCTCGTCAAGAATTCCATCTATGATCCCATATGCCACTGCCTCAGCTGATCCCATGTATAAGTCCCTGTCAATTTCCTTCTTCACCTGGCTAAAGGGTCGACCCGTGAACCCTGAAATGAGACGTATGACGTTGTTTTTGTTTCGGAGGAGCTCAATTGCATGGTACTCAACAAGTCTGACATGACCGCTAGCACTGCCAGTTGGCTGGTGGAGCATGATACGTGCATTTGGCATCGCGAACCTCTTGCCACGCGTGCCTGACCCAAGGATTAGGGCCGCGTTGGATGCAGCAGTGCCAACTGCGATTGTGGAAACATCAGACTTCACCATCTGGATGACATCATATATTGCCATGGTGGCACTGCAAATAGATAAAGCAAGAGAGGTTATAAAGTAAATTAAAACTTTATTGGTTACATATTTTTAATAATAAATTGTAAGCCAAACTGGGTCACTAACAATTTCACTTTGAAAAATGAGACCCAAGATACAACATACAAGTATACAACCATTTCAATTAATTAACAACCAAGCAAATCAAGGTAAGTGCCCATAGGTTGATATACACAAATTCTCCAAGCTTCTATCAGCTCAAAGTTCAATGAAAATAATCAGTTAAAGAAGGCTTGAAGTGGAGGCAGTGGATTTTTGTTCCACTAAATTAAAGTAATGTAGCCTACGGCCATTTACGGAAAAAAAGAAGGAAGATAATATATCAGAATAATAATGGAAGGAATAAAAGGAAGGAAAAAAAAAATACACTACTATATCCAAAACATAATAGTTAGTCCCATCTTGATTTTTCAGCAAAACATTTGGGCTAAAAAATCTTTTACCATAATTAATCACCAGGAGCTTTGTACTACAGTCCAGATCAATATAAAATTTGGATTTGAAAACTGAAACTCCATTAGCTTTATTATGTTATAACTCCCATTCTTTACTGACACATTATTGCAACTAATCAGTTCTGAGATGTGAAGAGAAGATTGACAAACAAGGGAAGAAGTATTATCTTACTTTACTGAAAGATGCATTGTTACAGGACCTGATCAGCACTTGCCAATCTGGATCTGTACATTCAGTACCACCACACTTCTTTTGGCTTTGAATATATATTAGATTGTTAAGCAGGAATTAAATTCAATTCATTCGAACACCAAATGGAAAAAGAAAGAAGTGCTCGAAAGAACAACTAAGAAAGAGACTGGTCTGGCATCTAGGGTACCATGGCATGATGCAACAGAAACAGAACTAACAATTTATTTGTAATAGCATGAGGAAACAAGTAATAGTGCTACTCCTTAGGACCAACCCAGCTTCTTTAATAAAATAGAAATACTAGAAATAAACATACTATTATATTACCATTTTATTTGCCTTTACAAAAATTTGCATAGAGACATAATAATGCAAAGTTGCAAACTTAGATGGAAAGATCATTAATCAAGCTTTATTTCAAATACTAGTAAAAACCTTGTTAACATTATTCACTTAACAATCACAAAGTACAAAACAGTGGTAGCACTAGCACACAATTGCAATTTCAGTTGTTGCCATCTCTACACACCTATTTAATTTTTTATGGCTAATTATGGACCATTTCCTCAGAAGTTCCCCAACATTCACAGTTAGACGTACCTTTTTTCTTTTATAATAGTTGAAATGTTGAATTAAACATGAGTATCCCAAACACCCCAAACACTCAAACACTCAAGCAACAACATCTAGTTCCACTGCCAGGCTGAACCAATTAGGAAAATCCGGACATGATTACATGAGATCTGTATCAGGCATTTGGATATTACCTTAGGGATCCACCAGAAGAGTTGATATACAGGCGAATGTCCTTGCTGTGATCCTGCGCATCCAGTAATAACAGCTGACTCAGCACCACATCAGCCATCAATTCCGTTATCTCGCCACCTAAGAACACTATTCTCTCACCCATCAACAATCCCATGGCATCAGACCCACCACCCATCCCCGTATTAACTGGCGCCTCCAGTGCTGAGAGAAATGGAGATTCAAACTGCGAAGAGGAAGAGAGAGCTTGGATGCGAGGAGAGGCGCGCTTTGGAGCCGCGTAGAAGGGTCGAGGTTCATGGCTTCTTCGGTGGTGAGTCGATCGGAGAAAAGAGGGTTTAATGGGGGTAGAGATGGAGAGGGACGCCATGGTGTGAGCTTGGGATACTACACTGTTTAGAAAGAGAATTCTGCAGTTTATGGGATGGATAGATAATACTTAGCAGAAAGAAAGAGGGTTTTAGACTGTGAAACATTATGGGCTCATTGTCATCTATGAAGCCCAAATGAGAATCAGCCCAACGTAAATTAAGGCCTAATATTCTTGTTCTGGCCTAAAACTATCATGATTTATCAGTCGCTAGCGAGGATAAATAACTCAGAAGCGGAGGTTTCTCTCTCTCCATATCGCGCGCCATCTTTATCTATCTAGGGTTTTTGTGAGCTCCGCCGCCGCACCATCTCGGATCTGTAACCATGACGAACATGAGCAAGAAGAAGAAGGTGAGATCTCGGATCCTCATCCGAACCTCATATTCGATTCAGGCTTGTCAATGTCATGACCGTTTCTTTCTGATGCTTGTGATTTTGTTGTAGTTTGTTGCGGATGGAGTTTTCTTCGCGGAGTTGAACGAGATTCTGACGAGGGAGCTCGCAGAGGATGGATACTCTGGTGTGGAGGTCAGGGTTACTCCGATGTCCACGCAGATCATCATTCGTGCCACTAGGACTCAGAACGTCCTTGGTAATTTCTTCTTTCTGAATAATAATGTGTGTAGTAGATGTGTCCCTCTATTGCAATGTAAATATCAGTGATTTTTGTGTGAAGTAGACTTAGATACTGGACAAGTATTGTGAGTCCTTGCTGGATCGATAGTAGATCTGTGGTCAGGATAATAGTAGAGTTGATTGAGTTGTAATTTATTTACATGTTAGTTATATTGCCTATAAAACAAATCTGTGTAGTAGATTAATTTTCTTTTTAGAAGACCTATGAGAATTAATATAGGTGGCTTTGGCCTCTGAATTGCGAATTTTATTAAAAAAAGGGACTTTTAGGGTAGTTCAAATAAATTGAATTATAATTTATCCTTATTGGAAAGCTTAATTGTATGATCTACAATTGCTGAGTTCTTAGTTTGTAGTTTGGGATTACTTGTGTTGAAAAATACACATTAACTGCAATTGTAGAAACATTCAATCTCGCTAATGCCACCTTTATTGGGAATTTATTATCTGTTCCTATAATTCTCTTGAAATCATGTTCTTGTGTTTGACATGTGCTGAAGTTGATTTAATTTTTTCCCTGTAACTCATTTGCTATTATGTGTTTGTGTTTGGCATGTGCTGAATTTGATTTAATTCTCTTATGTGTGATCTTTTAGGTGACAAAGGGAGGAGGATAAGGGAGCTGACATCAGTTATCCAGAAGAGGTTCAAGTTCCCTGAAAATGGCGTGGAACTCTATGCAGAGAAGGTTTCTAACAGGGGTCTCTGTGCTATTGCTCAAGCTGAGTCCCTTCGCTACAAGCTCCTTGGTGGCCTTGCTGTCAGGAGGTAATTATTTTTCCTTCCTATATCATGCTGAGTTGTGTCTTTGTAGAAATTAATGTCAGGATAGAAATAAAATTACCTGAGATGCTATCATAGCTTGCAGATCCTGTTGCAATGTTGGAGCAAAGCATTTACCGTTATGCTAATGCTGAATTCTGTTGTTGGGGCCGTTTGGATCGCTTAGGAATTTGGGGAATTTGGGAAAGTTGCAATTCCTAGGAATAAATTTATTGGGAAGTGTGTAATTTTGTGAAGAGTTTGGATTGTTTATAATAAATTTATGGTAGGAAGATGAAATTCCCCAAATTCCTTGGGGAATCCAAACAGCCCCGTTGTAATTATCTTGTTTTCATTATCTGGCATCTGAGCATATTGTTTGATCAGGTGAAAGTAGTTTAGTTTTATGGTCATCTCAAATTACTGACCTTTGTCAATTTGAGTGATTTCAAATTTGTGAAAAGGTAATTTTGAAACATGGTTTCCTGCTATAAACAAATGTTCTGATATCTTCCCTTTGCAGGGCTTGCTATGGTGTGCTCCGTTTCGTGATGGAGAGTGGAGCCAAGGGTTGTGAGGTCTGTCCTGTACCCATCCCATTTTGTTTCATGACAAAAGATATATGGTCAATTTTGTTTCTGTGGTCTGATGATTCTATTTGTAAATGTAGGTCATTGTAAGTGGAAAGCTGAGGGCTCAACGTGCCAAGTCAATGAAATTCAAGGATGGTTATATGATCTCTTCAGGACAGCCTGTTAATGAGTACATTGACTCGGCTGTCAGGCATGTGTTGCTTAGGCAGGTCTGCAGTTTTCCTTAACCTTTCATGAATTTAATTGAATGTAACGCTTAAGTTGAAAAACTGAAACTGATTGGGGACAAATAATGCAGGGTGTTTTGGGTATAAAGGTGAAGATTATGCTTGATTGGGATCCAAAGGGGGTCCAGGGCCCGAAGACCCCTCTTCCTGATGTGGTCACCATACATACCCCCAAGGAAGATGAGTATGCTCTGCCTGTCGCTGCCATCTAAATTTTTGTTTCACTGTTTTGTTTTATTTGGATATGTTATTCGGATGTTTCGTTTTATTTTGATGTGTTATTTGGATATTTAGTTTTATTTTTATGTGTTGTATAGATGCTTCGTTTTAGAAGTTTACTTTGAACCCTGCTGAAATCTAGACACTTAAGCCTTTAACAGGAAACGTTCAGTTAATTGAGCATTGCTGGTAAACCAAGTCAAATTGATCATTGAGCTAGATCTTGTTGTTTTCTTAAGCAACATTCATAAATATATTAGGGATAGAAATGAAATGTAATTGAGCTGACTTACACTCTGTTTGGATGGGGGTTAGCAGGTGGGAAGGGAAGGAAAAAGAGAGTAAATTCTACAATTATTCTTGTTTGGATGAAAGGAAATCGGAAAAGTAAACTTTTAGGGGGGGGAAGCGATTCCCCCGTTCTTTCCTTTTCTGTAGAAATATTTTCTCCTCCGATTTGGAGGAGAATGAACGGGAAGGAAAAATTTGATGCAATATCCATAGGCGTTTGACAGTTGTTGTCATGCGCTTCATTTTTCTTACGCTTTTGTCCCTCTCAAAAGAAGGACTTATAAATACAAAGTTTATATTAGAACTTAGTTTAATTTAGAACTTGATATAAGCCAACGAATTTTTGTTCCCTATAAAGTTTAATTTGATCAGTACTTGTAAATTTGATACAAGCTTCGTCTTAGATATGCGTAATTCAAAAAAAAAAAAAAAACAATAACAGAGAAGGGTGACTAATCATATATGACATATACATATATAATTGAGACGACAATCACTTTATATGTAAAAATTCAATTCTAGTAATTAACAAAAAGCACTGTTAAATACAAATGGTACAAGAACGTGACACCGAGCCTTAAATTTTTATGGTTTGTGTTATTTACTAATATTTGTTTGTATTTAGGCCGTCTTATTGAGATTGATTAATAATATGGCAATTAATAGGTACACATTGAAGACTATAATTAGTCTTCTTGGTACGTACAATATATTTTTTTAGCATTGTTTATTTTGAATTATACACACTTTATTTTATCAGAGTATTCTATGTTTTGCTCAGCGACATAAAGAGTCCAAGGGTAAATTAGTAAAAATTTATATTTTACTTTCACATAAATAATTCATCCAAACAAGAAATAAGAAGGAAAGAAAAATTAATTTCACTTTCCCTTCATTTATTCATCCAAACAAAAAATGTACAATTATTTCACTTTCCATCCAATCCCTTTCCTTCCCTCTTTATTTTTTTCTTTCCTTCCCACTCTTTACCATCAAACCAAACAAAGTGTTAAGGTTTTGATGTGGAGGGGGTTCAATTTTACCACCTACGATGCTACGAGAGTTTTGAGGACCAGTTGCTCCAATCAGACGTTTAAAAGCCTATGTACTACGCTCCGTTTGGATGCGTTGAGAATAAGGTAGGAAGAAGGAAGAAGGGAAGAAATTTATTAGGAAGGGGTAAATTTATTGGGAAGTGTGTAACTTTTGTGAAGAGTTTGGATGGTTAAAAGTAAATTTATTGGTAAAAAGTGATTATTCCTTATTCCGGGAAGAAGCCATCCAAACGGAGCCATTTTCTTCAGGCTAGGCTGTTCGTTTCATTTTCAGACTCTTCAAATACAGTAACATCATATGACAACGTTGATGTGCAAAAAAAATAAAAATAAAATAATAATAATAAGAAAATAAAAGGACTAATAATAATACCTAAGGGAGCGTTTGGATCGTTAGAAGAAAGAAGAAGAAGAAGGAAGAGGAAGAAAAAAAATTATAAACAATCCAAACTCTTCACAAAGTTACACACTTCCCAATACTTATTCCCACTTCTTCTCTTCTTCCCTTCTTCCCACACCTATCCAAACGCACCCTAAGATATTATTCGATAAAAAGAAATACAAATATTCTCACCATGTGTTTTGGATGTCAAAAAGTAACACTTCTTTCGATAAAACAACAGAAGTTTGAAAATCTATTTTTGAAAAACACATCCCTTTCAGAACTTAATTCTTTTTTCCTAAACTAATTCCACATCATTCCTCTTCTTCATCTTTTACATCATTTTCGCTCATAAGGTGCTGAAGAGAAATTTTAGGCTTCTTTTGCTCAGGGATACTCGATTCTGAGGCCTCTCCCCCTTTTCTCTTCCCATTTGCTTCTATTTCTCCTTCCTTCTCCTTTTCATCTAAAGGACTCTTGCTCTCACTGACATTGTCATTGTTAGATGTCTTTGAACCCAAAGTAGATTTTGACTCATTTTCAGTTCTAAGTTGCTCGCACTCTTTGAGAGTATCACGCACTTCATCACTCTCTGCAAGATGCATCGGAGTCTGGCCTCCTTTGTTCTTCGCTTTAAGATCTGCTCCCTTGCGAACCAGATACTTGATCAGCTCCAGGTGGGATCCCTGAACAGCAAAATGGAGAGGGGTCAAGCCTTTTCTGTTTGCTGCTTTGACTGAGGCGCCGGCTACATGGAGCACACGGACCACATCCAGATGACCCTTCTGAGAAGCAAAATGGATAGCTCCTGTGTCATCAATCGCAGCAGCGCCCACGTCGGCCTTGTTCTTGCATAGGTAGTGCACCACATCAGTGTGTCCAGCCCATGCTGCCAAATGGAGTCTGCATTTGAAACAGCTGTGTTAACGAATGGCTATTGTTCCATTTTGTTACCCATAATGGGAAGTCTAAATCATTTAGTGGCTCTTCTTTTCATACATTCTGGCAGGTATGCTTTTGTTCTGGACTTCTGGTATTATTGGTATGATGGTATCTAAAAATCATATTTGAGCATACATGAGGCACTGGATGTGAAATACTGGTTGAAGCTGTGCTTGGAAACCCCCTGACAAGGACTGAATAAATTCTGCGTCATATAGGTTGTTTCCTGCGCCAGTAAGGGTTTGTAAAAAACCCACCAACTAGAAGAGATGAACAACACTGTGGTGTTTCCTAGTGTTGCTCTGCTCCCCAATAAGTCTGTTAACAAAATAGCATGTAAGGGTGTCTGACCCTTACTTATTCTGCACCTCTCAGACTTAGCTTGTAATCTAACCAAATCGAGAGCTTTAATTCTACACCTCTCAGACTTAGCTTGTAATCTAACCAAATTGAGAACTTGTGACTCGTTGGTACCAGACAAGCTATTAGAAACCTAATTGAGGCATACTGAAGCTGTAAGTAGATGTACAAAAGTACAGAATCTGATTATCCTAGATTGCTCAGGGCAATATGCTTCACTGTTCAGCTGTTATCTTCCTTTCTATTTAGATAACAAACTTTGCTGTTGTCAATATTTGAATAGATGACATGTGCAGCATTTCCTCTACAAACAAAAACTGGAGCCAGACATATTTTAAGCAACAGAACAACATCTAACAAATTTTACATGCTTCTATAAGCATAGACCTAACACAACAACAGACTACTGTTCCATTTATGTGCAAATACCCTTTCCACTAAAGCCTAATAACCCTTGAAGCAAAATTCAAACTTAAACCAACAATATTAGGCAAAACATCAAACATAATAACAAAAATAAAGCAAAAGGGTGAAAAGGGAAAGTAGATACGGGGTGCGGGAGTGGCGGTCTCTGGTGTTGACAGCGAGCGGATTCGAGCTGCAAATGCTCTCTACTTTCTGCAAGTCTCCGACTCGAGCAGCCGCGTGCAACTCTGGCTCACTACTTTTCTGTTGCTCCCCTCTATTTCCCCTTCCTCTTCCTCTTCCTCCTCCGCCACCACCTCTTGGTTTCCCCATCTCTCTCTCTCTCGCACCGTCGTAGAGTTGTTAATACCACAGAGAATCCGTCGTGGAGTTGAGAATTCTCAGGAGTTATTGTTCAAAGGTTCTTGAGCCAATAATGGGTTATGGGCCTATCATATTTGGGCCGAGTTAAGTGGGCTGTAAAGTTAAAAAATGAAAGGATTTTTAGTATACTGGTTAGGGTCCATGACCCATGGGGCTATTAATTGAAACGGATCCATAAGCTCCCAGAATTTAATCCGCTCAGCGTATAACCTAGTTCCTCCCTTCTATATATAGTTAGGGTTTAGCGCTTTCTATTTTTTTTCTTCTGACGGCGCCGAAACCTACACCTGAGACCGATCTCTTCCCGGCGTTCAAGTATGTATCCTGCGCTAGATCTTTTAAGTTATAGTGAACTTTTGATGAATCCTGTTTTGTTTTCTCTACGGAAGGATTCTTCTCTCGTGTGTATTGTTGTGTTTTCTTCTCAAATGTTGCAAAAACTCGATAGAATATTTGATAGAATAGGTGTAATTTGGCATACAAAAGTAGATGTAGAGTTCAAGTTTCATGTCTATGTCTACTGAAATATACGTAATTTGGTACATATCTGGTTATAGGTTTACCTTTTTTTGTTCAATCAGTTATTCACATCTAGCAGGAAACCGTTTGAATTTGGCCATTATCCTAATTTTCTAGCTAGATCAATTGAAGTTGGTGAACATTTTTTTTAAGAAAAATGTAGTTACTGTGAAATTAATAGGATTGAGCTAAATGCAGGGTAAGTAAAAATGGTGAAGCATAACAATGTGATCCCTAATGGCCACTTCAAGAAGCACTGGCAGAACTATGTCCGTACCTGGTTCAACCAGCCTGCTCGCAAGACAAGGAGACGCATTGGTAGGCATTTTCGTATTTCTTTTCTATAAGCTGGAATTTGTCATAACATTCTTCTATTGTTTTGTCTAACTTATATTTGTTTTATGAATTGTAGCTAGACAGAAGAAGGCAGTGAAGATTTTCCCACGTCCGACCGCAGGCCCGCTGCGCCCAATTGTGCAGTGCCAAACCCTTAAGTACAACATGAAATCCCGTGCTGGCAGAGGCTTCACTCTTGAGGAGCTCAAGGTATTCTGTTTTGTGATTTCTTTGGGGGATTTGAATTGTAGGTCTGTTTATAATGTGCCTTCTAATTGGTCCAAAATGTACTATAGCAAATGTCAGACTATTGTGAAAAGTTGATTAGATGCTTACTGAAATAGTCAGTCAACCAAATGCCAAACCATTGCTAACAAAAATTAGATGCTTCCATAAAAAAACAATTCAATTTGTTAGTCTGGAGCCTAGACCTTTAATAGTTCACACAAAAAGTTATTATGAAGTTTCACTGTTTCAGATATGGTCAGTGCTACAACAACAACAACAACAAAGCCTTTAGTCCCAGACAAGTTGGGGTAGGCTAGAAATGAAACCCAACAAGATCAAAGTCACCCAATGAAAATAATATTAATAGTGTTAGCACTAGTAGGCTACCATGGTATTTTTCGAGGTAGAAATATATTGGTATATCATATTGGAGAACGGTAGTTTCAGACCATTTTTTTTTGAAAGAAATGCAAATTGATCTAATATTTTTTCATATTAAATGAATAATGTAGGCTGCAGGAATCCCAAAGAAGCTGGCGCCAACAATTGGCATTGCAGTGGACCACCGCAGGAAGAACCGCTCTCTGGAGGGCCTCCAGTCTAATGTTCAGCGCCTCAAGACTTACAAGGCTAAGCTTGTTATCTTCCCAAGGAAGAACCGCAAGTTCAAGGTATACTCTTCATTGTTAAGAACTTTGTTTGGCAGTAGTAAATAAATGCTATCTGTCATTGGTGTTTTGGGATGATTCATTCAATACTTTTGGTTAAACTAAAACCAAATTCTGGTGAAAGAATGGACATATAAGGTGGTTGGTTCATCTTTGATGAAATATTGATGAGTAGGTTAGGGTTCTTTGGATGCATGTGATGCCTTGGCGCCAACTGTTTTCTGATAAATGCATTAATTATGATATTCTTTCGGTTTTCATTAGGCTGGTGATTCTGCACCTGAGGAGCTGGCCACAGCAACCCAAGTGACAGGAGAGTACATGCCCATTGTACCTGAGAAGCGCACTGTTGAGCTGGTCAAGGTGACCGATGAGATGAAGTCTTTCAGGGCTTATGGCAAGCTTCGTGTGGAGAGGATGAACCAACGCCAAATTGGTGCCCGCCTCAAGAAGGCTGCAGAGGCCGAGAAGGAAGAGAAGAAATGATCATCTCATTGACTTCCATTTCTTGTGGTGTTTTAGGTTGTCCAGTTCTTATATCTCGTATGCTTGTTATATCTATGTTGCTGCTAAGGACATCAAATTTTGCTATATGTAGAGCACTATGTGCTGCTTTAGTTAAGTCTTTGTTCTGTGAACTCGATTTTTGCCAATTTTGGTTGAAAAGATTAGAAACCTACTTCTCTTTTACAAACTGTTTTTTTACAATTATATGACAATCATAACGTGTTAATTTGCTAATTCGGTTTGCTTACGTGCAGTTTTATTTTTAAGTAATAGAACTGCGGAAGAAATTTAAATTACTGCTTACTTTTTGAAAATTTAAGATCCAAAAGGGTAACAGAAGAACTTAGTTATAACCATCGGTGCACAGGTTGAGTTCTTTCGTAGTGAAGATGACACGATGTTAACTAAAACGAATCTATAGTACTGTTTTGTTTTTTGAAATTGTATCTAATAGTACTGTTCAGACTCCAAAAGCGTTTATGAAGCATTGTGTGGCTACTACTTCCAAACGGGCAATAATTTTTTCAATCTTATATATAAACTTTCAGGAGGCAATAGTTACAAAGCATAGTCCAAATTACAATAACTTAAAAGCTTACCAAGGGAATATTGAAAGAATGCTTACAAAATGAAAAACAAGTATGCATCTTGCCAAATTTGACCTCGAAACACACATGGAAAGAAATTTGACACAAGGAGTCCATAATTAATTCAAACATGTTACAAACCCATCTCTTCTGCCTTAACACTAACTGGATCGCTAGCATGAGCCTCCATGACCAAATCAAACTTCTTTGCCTTCTCTTTCTCAAGCAAATACAATTTCTCGGCTTCTGGCATTGTCCCCATGATGGCTTTTAGCCTGAGATCCATTTCATCTATTTTTGAGAAAAGCCTCTGGTTCGTGAATAAACCAGCAAACACAGTCTGGATTGTGTCCCAGCTCTCAACTAATGGCATTACAATGATCACTGCTGATCCAACTGTGCCCCATGCAATGGCAATCGCTGCCCAGAATGTGAAGTAGCCAAGGCTGAACCTTTCTGAAAACAATTTCAGGTATAATTTAGTTAGCAATTAGATTAATTAAATGATTCTTCAATTGATTACAAAATAGAAGTTTATGAGAAAACAGGCGATTATTACTTGCAGGAAGTGAAAGTACGGGCCACAAAATAGCAATCAAAGCTGTGAAAGCAACACCCCATTTAACAATCCACCACTTGGCTCTCACCAACTTCTCCTCCTTGAACTCCTCATCTGGCAAATGCTCCTTTATCCTCTCCACCAGTGTTATTTGCTTTGTTGTCTCCCAGTCATAATTCTGAGGCCACACGAAACTAAACACTGCATGTATGAACCCACCAACCAAAATAGACACCAAATTTCCTGCCAGCATTGGTGCATTTCGACCTGTTGTGTCAAGGTTGACACGTCCATACTCAACTTTTGTCACAGTTAGCCATGTAATGATCCCTAATATGCAACCAACAATGGTACCGACCATGGCACCTAGTGCATTAGCTTTGCGCCAGAGGAGCATGAAAGCGATTGGCATTACAGCAGAGCCAATTATCACTCCCATGGCGAGGTACATCCACCCCAGGGAGACGCCAGCTTTGTTAAGAATCACTGCAAGGACACCCATGAAGCAGCCGAAAGCCAGAACAACCCCTCTGGAGACTTTTAGGATTTGTTTTCCATTTGCATCTGGGTTGATGTATGTGCGGTAGATGTCATAGGTACACAGAGAGGAGACAGCTATCAGCTCTGAGGAGCCAGCTGATGTCACAGCCCTGATAGAATTCAAGTAGTGAATTTTAACCTTCAGCTAATTTAATTGGAACATATTTGCTTTTGAGTCATTATTAACCAATAATTTATGCTATAACAACAGGAAAGTTTTAGACATTTAGCTTTTAAGATATTTATTAAAAAGAACATGTTTAGAACCCTTGTCTTAGCCAAAGGGAATTAGAAATGGAATAATAATTCAATAAAATGGGATAAAATGAAGGACATAAAGCTTACATAAAAAGCATAGTTAGAAGAAGTACAGAGCCAGATTTGCCCATTAAGGCAGTTGCTGTGGCAGGAGGAACAAGCCCTTTACCAGCCTCTGATGCAGTTATAGGCAGGTCAAGCGCCAGTGCACCAAGACCCAAAGATGTGGCCAAAGAGAAAGGGACAGCAAACCAGACTAAACCACCCAACAGGTATCCTTTGTGGGTTGATGATGGACGAGCTGCAATAGCACTCATCCAGTATCCCTAAAAAAACAAATACTTTTTTGTTAGTTTTGAAGATATTGTGTTTGTCAATTTAAACAAGAATTATGTTTTGACCGGGTAATTTTTCTTAAATTTTGTATTTCTTTTAGGCTCTGGAGGTGAAATACGTAAGGACATAGGAGGAAGGAAAATAAATGAAAGAATTTAAGCATCCAAAATTTCATACAAACTTATTTTAAAAATTTAGTTTAATTTGTTCGACTCCCCATAAGCCAATTTCATCATGTTGTCTTTATCAAAGTATGTTTAGTGGGAGTGAATATTTGCGTTTCACTATATCCAATCAATCGTTCATGAAACTTCTTAAGTCTTTCCATCAAAATCTATTATTTTTTAATGCTTACGGGCAATGATAAGCAGATTTTCTTTGCTTTTCTTTCTTTTTTTTTTGGGAGAAGATTAATGTGGAATGATCTTTCCATTCTTTCCTTTAATTTGTTCATTATATAAAATTCATGGATTTTCTATTTAGATTATAACTGGATCAAGAGCAGAATCAAAATTGGCATATTGTTCCTCAATAATGTTTTATGGACAATATTTTAGTCCAAATAATACCAGTTTGGAGGGTATTATCTATAATTATATAAGCAAGAAGAGAAAAAGAACACACAAAAGACAGAAGACAACTTACATTATCCACAAAGACGGTGCCAAAGTTTCCCACAATGTTAATAATGCCAAAAACTAGACCGCCGGAACTCAACATAGTGAGATATGACCCTTTGTAGTTGCCACTGACAGGCCCACAAGCCTGATCATGGTGAGAGATTGGATCTGAACAAACACGAGATTTGCTGGTGACCTCTAATAAATGGTTGTACACTACCTTCGGACTGCCAAGATCCTTGCTTGCCGTGTAGACCAGATATATGAATATCACCAATACCACATGCACTGCGATGCGTAAATAATATGAATAATGTAATTGAAGTTTCAAATTGGAGAGGGACAAAAGTGTCCAGTTAAGCTATCCATGGATAGATGTTCTTTTGTTTATTTTTGAAAAAAAGGGCAATATTAGATTATGACTTTACTTATGACATAACTACATCCAACTTCAGCTTATATTGCTGATAGTAGATTTAATTTTATACATATTCTCTTAACTGTTTAGTTTGTTAATGTCTTTATTTGAGACTTTTAACATTTCACACTAATGCACGACATTATGATGCTCCGTATTACACATCCGATCTGTGTAACAGAAGCTCAATAAGTGAATCCTCAACATCAGTTTGGAATCATGAAAGCCAAGTATATAAACACTGATGTACCTATAACAGAATGGATATAGCTCGCCAAGAAGGTTGCTTTAAGTCCACCTGCCAAGGTATAAACTATCACACCAAGAGGGATCAAAAAGCTCGCAGCATAAATATTCATGCCAGTGAGTGCATTTACAACAGCTGAGCCTCCCAGCAAAAGCATGGCAGTTACAATTATATTTGTCATAAAGCAAAACACAAGAAATACTACGTGAGCTGCGGTTCCCCACCTGTCAGTATAAATACAGATATTCTGATCATGATATCTGCCAAATTTTCTGAAATATAATTTTGTACTTGTTCTTTGGTTTTCCCTACCTTGCTTTTACAATTTCGCAGACTGTATGTGCCTTTGGTGCTTTTCTCTTGATCTCTATTGCCATTATACCAAATAGCAACACCTGCTCAGGTAAAATGTGACTTTATATTATAAAAACTAAAACACACAGTGCATCCTGAAATCCTGTATATATTGAATAAATTTTGTACCTGAATGGTGGCACCACTTGCATACCAGAATGGCCCACTCACACCATATTGCCATGCCACATTGGAACTTTGCAAGATAGTTGCAGCCCATGTCCACTATGAAACATAAAAAACTTTCATTTAAGTACTTTATCAGAATTTTGAAGAAAGATGATTGATTTTGTTATACCCTAAGTCCTAGGTACCTGAGAGACAATAACACTAGCAATTAAACCAGTCTTTACGCTCCTTCCAGCAGTGTTGAACCATTCTGATGTGTGAATTGAGCCTACATACCGTTTCTCTAGCCACACCTGAAAATCCAATAGCAGAATTCTTATCGATGTACCAACCCATTCAGCTCATTTATCCAAATTCATTTCAGATTTATTTTTCTTTTCATTTTAGTTTTGAAATAAAGGCCTGCTATGATAGTTTTCTGGCAAGGACTTATTTGCGATCTTCTTTTATTTAAAACTAAAATTTCTTTGAACCAGTCTTATGTGCTAAATTTGCTTTCCTTTTAGCCAGGATGCAGCTCATCATAAAGTAAAGAATAACTGAATTTATCTAACTAGTTATTAAATACAGTTATGGCTTATGACTTCTGCAGAAATGATACTTTAGGGTGTGTTTGGAAGTGGAGTGAATAAGAATGAATAAGGAAATTTATGAATAAGAATCTTGAATTAGAATTAGGAGAATTGTCTATTCATGAATAAGAAGATGTTGTTTGGATGGTGTGTTGTGAATAAGAATAAGGAAAGAAAAGAATATAATAATGATTTGATTTGTTTTGAACAATTTGTCATTATAAGAATGGATGAAAATGAATAAAATGAATAAATAAATTTATTTAAATAATTGTCATAATAATAATTGATTCAATAAAATGAGTAAAATAATATTTATAATATTAATGATAATATAATATTAAATATAATACTAATTAGCCGTATAATATAATAAAAATTATTAATACAGTAATTATTGTAATTATAACTATTATCATTATATAATAATAATAATAATAATAATAATAATAATAATAATAATAATAATAATAAACCGTAAGATAAAATGAAATATATAATAATATACTGCTAATAATAATTAATGTTATAAAAATAATTGTAATTACCAATACAAAATTATTATTATTAATATTTAATATAATATACTAATAATAATAATAATAATAATTAACTGTAAGATAAAATGAAATTATATAATATATTAGTAATAAGTAAAATAATATACTAATGATAATAATTAATATAATAAAATTAATTATAAAAGGTAATTATAGTAATTATTATTATAATTATAATAGTTTTTATCATTACTATTAAAAAATTTTAATTATGACTAAATAATATTTTAATCTTCTCGTACAAAACTATTGTCACGAAAAGCATGGGACCAATTAAATTTATTGTTTCTCTCTCCTCACATGTGAGTTTCTTTACTGTTTTTTTGAACGTCACAAGAGTGGTTAGCTCTTTATTCCATGTTTTTGCTCGAATAAGAATTAGCTCATGAATAGGCTATTCATCAATTTGTTTGCTTGTTTGGTTTTGGTCACGAATTGCTTATTCATGAATAAGCCTTATTCGTTACGTACCAAACACACCCTATAAGTATTTTAAAGGCTTAAACTAAACAATAAATCACGGAAGAAAGACAAAGAATGATGCAAAATTGAGTTCGACTCAGTTTAAAACCATAACAAAATAAAAGAAAAATAATTGTTTGACTTAGAGATAGTCTCGAGGAGCGTTAACAAAGGAGCGTTCTGCCGTGGGCCAGTTTTTTTCAAGCCAGTTTCATGGACTTAAATATAACTAAAACAAAAATAATGTTTTAACAGATACCCATTGACCAACATAATATTTGTCGCTAATTGATTAATTTATACGAATAATTATTTACAATTTATTGACTAATTGGTGAAAGAAATATTTAAAAATACAATATTTAAAATATAATATTGTTATAATATCGATATGGGTGGGTTGTTTTATAAACGGAGCTTCTAGAAGAAAGCAATAATACCCCAAAAATTAACGAATCAACTAATTATGTATCCAACTCCGCAACTCGTCAATATATTTATATATTGGAACCTGGCAAAAACAAGATATGTCGAGTGGGTCAAATGGGCTGGAACTTTTTCTTTAGATAGCCTCAAATAGCAGTGTCCTAGCCCAATTAACAGAAGGGCTCTTATAGAATCTCCCTAACAATATAGGGTTCTTTCTACAAAATTTAGTGTAGTACATTTTGCAAAACCTTAGAAATAAATTAATTATCTAGGAGGCTAACGAATCATTATTCAAAGGTACTGATTACCTTTTCCCGCCTTTTATGTGTTTCCTTGATTTGAATCCAACCACTTATAACAAAGCTATTATTTGCTTACCCTCAATTATCAATTTGGATAAAAATCACCAGCGCTGGTTTTTCTAGCTTATTAATTTTAAAACAAGAATAGAAGAACAATGTCAATATGTCCAGCCTAGCTTTTAAGCTTGTTTACATATACAGCTACCATTTTGTAATTAATAAATAACCTTTCATCAAGAACTGAACTATGAAAGCAAAAGTCCTTTTTGATCTTTCTTCAGAGAGCAAGAAAAATCAAATGCAGAACTTCAAATATTGCTTTCTGAGTTGAATTATAGGCCCATTATTGTTTATTGGGCCCACATGCCTAACAACCGTCAACTTCATTCCATGCCACAAGTAAACAAGAAAAAAACAAAACTAAAGAAGAAAGAGACAATAAATGTGCAACAGTGAAAGCAAAACAGAGAAGTAAATACCAAGAAGGAAGTGAAGACAGCGAAGAAGGCGCCGAAACCCAACACAACGCCATACCCAACTCCTTGGTTGAGTATCGCCTTGCCTCCAAAGTAACTGCTCTCTCTCACACACACCCCATCTGACAGTGTGTAGTACTTGCTCCCAAACCCTAACGGAGGGCACACAGTAGCCATGATCTCTCTCTTCTCTCTCTCTCTTCCCTTAGAGTTGTTAGCTCGGAGAAGGAAGTGAGAGATGAGAGGATAAAGACGCTCTTGGAGTCGTATATAAAGTTTCGAAAGTCAAGCGCTTGGGAAGAATCTCTAGAGGTGGGCTCGTTGGATTCTGTTTCCTCATTGGTCCAGAAGTCGCTCTCAACTTTTCAATGCTACGCTATTTCCAATTTTGATAGGCCTAAAAGCGACGGAACCATTTGTTTACTTTTGTTATTGTTTGCATGGCATGAACTCAAGATTCTCTGTTGGTTTAGAATTTGACTCTTTGTGGTGCCTCACTGAACCAAGGGTCACAAGATGGATTCCTTGGTGCATGAAATATATTATGGTGAATGTTTGTCCATATCTGCCTCATAGGATCAGATGCATTACTGGGATATAATAATAATACGAAGAATTTTAGATAACCTCATAGCCAGGCGTGAATATACCGTATCAGGATGCATTAAGGGTAATGGAAATAAAATATTAATTATTTTATGGAACCAAATTCAGATTGCCAGACAGGACTTTATTATAGTTCATTGATTCTCTCTCTGCAGATTGGGCACTTCGCACTTGGGGTAAAAAAAGTCGTGTACTTGTTTCAAGTCAAATAATGGGATCCAAATTTTTAAAGATTGTACGTGTGATATTTACAGAATGACAGTCAGTTTTCGCTGTCGTAATTAAGAACAATTTGTTCAATAGACCCATCAAAGCTCTCCTAAAACATCTCATTTTAATATGGACACTTGGATTTTTGCTAGATTATATGTGATTTTTTTTTTAAAAAAAAATCAGCGTAAAAATTAAAATATCAGGTTGTTGTATATATGTATTTTCATAATTAACAAACTAAAAGATTTTGGTGGGAGAAAATTCTTAAAGTATACGGCGTGTCAAATCTAAAAATAGATTAATCTTGAAGCTAGGCGGAAGTCATGCATCCCAGTTTAAAAAAAAAAAAGAAAAACAAAATCCTCTTAACCCAGTAAATTAACACAGGCTACTCTTAAATATTTAACTAATGACAGTAACGAAGGGAGGAATTCTAAATCTGTAAAATAGAGATTCGCGTTGTTGTTCTTGTTCACACAGGAACAGGAAATTGAAATTCTAAAAGGTCGCAGACTATATAAGCATATATACTGGTAACAATTACAACAAAAAATTGAGAATAATTCTTTGCCAAAGCGGCTATATGTCAACGCTCGAAGAACAAGGCAATCGCCACCCGGCCCTAAAAAAAAAAAAATGTTCAAAGGACAATACTTCTGGAATTAAAAGAGTAGTGAGTTTATAGTTCGATTAAGATATCTTTTATAAATGTTTGAAATTGTAGATGCTTAATTAAACTCTATTTTCATCAAAAAAAAATTGACCGGTATAATCAAATAAAGTGTTATGTTCTAGTAACTTTTCAAATTGATCATTTAATTTTTTTGGCAAAATTTTCATCAATTATTATTATTTTTTGAAAAGAATGAAAACAAGTACTAGCGAGTTAGGTGCTTTATTAGTTATCCATCTGGTTTTCTTCTGAAATAGATGGTCCACGTGAAAGTGAAACATACTGCTGCATCCAATATTCTCTGATCATGCATTGCTATGTTGACCCCTTATTTAGTTGTATTTTTTTTTTTTTCACGCAAATAGTAAACTCAACTGATTATTAAATAAGGTGCTCATGTCTTTTTCAGAGTAATTTTATATTTGAATTTACCAGGCTGAGTACAAATTTTCAATTACTTTCACATATAATAAGTATAACAAATTTCAAATTCAAATAACTAATAACATAAAAATTTGTCCTAGTTGTTAGTTACTTTAATTGGTTATGATCTATATGACTATATTATTATTAATATTTTTACACGTTCATAACAAAAGTACTGCATTTGAATTTTATTTGATAGAAATAAAAATTTTGAAGTTTTAATTTCGGGACATTAACATCAGCAAATTTTTACAAGTTTCTTGATATCAAAAGAAATATATTGAACAGCCTTTCTTGAAAAAGAAACTAACGGTAATATATTCGGATCTGGTTTAAGACCATGAGGCAGGATATATTGGAAAGATTCAAACCATGTAACAGAATTTAAATAGTTAATCTGAATTAATTGCACCAACCGTAAACCTTTGCAATAAGAATAACGTGATATCTAGATATATCTGGAGTAGGGGTGCCTAACGTGGTTAACGACCACGGTTTCGCTCCCTACCGTTATCGTACCACTTAAAAACGATACGAAATTGGTATGTCATTTACCATTCCGTTTATTAAACGAAACAAATTTCTGTGCCATCAACCGTTCCAGTTTAGAAATTACACATAAAACGATTTGAAATGGAATTGAAACGGTCTAAACGGTATAACTAACTGTGCCACATACCGTTTTATTTAGAAAACGGTATAAAATTTCATGTCACAAACCGTTTCATTTAATATAAACGAAACGGCATAACGTCAAAAACGCTGCCGTTGACACCTCTGGTGTCTTATCCACCAATAATTCGAAAAATCAATTTGGAGGAATTCAAGCGTGTCTTCTATAGACATCGGCGGGTACTATCTATAAATTAAAGAGAGGACGGGCAATGATTTCTTTTTTTTTATATGTTTTTATCTTCGGAAAGGAAAAGGGTATATCTTTCGTCAATGTAGCTGTCGATATGTGCATCAATTTTAATGCAAATATAAATTTTTATATTACAAGTGACAGTCATAAAAAGAGTGAAATACACAATATGCATAAAGTCAGACATGAGATCGATGTATTATAATTGACGTCTTCTTCAATAATATTTCAATTGATATTTTTTTATAATATTTCAGTATATATATTTTACCTTATGAGATTCTTGGCAGGTTATAGGCTTTCGTCAATTAATTAAACACAAGTACACAACAGCTGGTTTGAAATTCCACGGTGATTGTCCAGCCTAATCCTTTCATTGAATTGTTTTATGTTCGTAAAGTTTGGTACTAGCTGCCAAAGCTTACCTTTCATCGAACCCCCTTTTTTTTTTTTTTGAAAAGCTTGGCAGTGTCTACAAGTTAACCCCTTCAATAAAATCTTGATGACTTGATTATTTATTTAACTTCATTTCAGATCGTATACATTTTTTAATTCCAGTAATCAAGCAGTGAGGAAATTAATCGTGTACATTTTCATTTTTCTATCATGAACGCCAACTTATTCATACTTCATTTGGCTGATTCTTCGGATGCACCAAACACTAAAAGTTTTTCATACAACCTATCTACTTTTTTTAATTTAAAAGAAATTGTCCAAAAAAATATAGTAATAAGCATTTTTGTTGTATGTGTGTGAAAAAGGCTAAGAAATATTTTACAATCATTGGATTTTTCTTTTTAAATATAAAAGGGAGCCAAAGCTTTTCAAACTCTCTTTTTTTTTTTAGAATTAGAAAGATTAGCCAGGGGCTGACTAGGTATTCAAATATATTTTTTTTAAACTAAGTATCTACAAAAAATCTCCGGTCCGGATTCGAACCCACGGCTTTCATTTTAAAAAGTGTTACTATTTGTCACTAATCGAAGTTTAAAAACCCTTCAAGTACGTGACATATTAATTCAATCATGTAAGAATGAGAACCCTACCCCAATCGCTGGAACAGTAAGCTGCCAGATAATACGACATTTTATTTTTTTAAAAGCTCATTAGATACTTAATTATGGAGAAGAGTTTTAGTCAACTTACATTTTATAATGTTGAAAACAAAATGAAAGGACAAGACAAGAAAGAATCTAAGTCAACTCATGAATCCCGCACAACTTGTTAATTTACTAGCTAAGACAAAGTATTGACAGTGAAATATGTAAAAAATTAATTTCGTCTACTTTTATTATTTGCTCAGTTTGATCAAGATAATTTTACCGACAGATTTGCAAACATATTGCAAATTATAATTTTTGGTAATTGAAGCAACATTTTTAAATCAGTGCACGAATGCAAAATACAAAAACTATCTTATGATTGAAAATTTCTGGCAAATAAATAGGTCATTAAATTTTGATATATTTCCAAATATAATTTGATAACAGATATTAAAATTAATAATGCTATTAAAAGTTCAAACGTTTATTAGAAACTAACAACCATAATATCCCATTATTTTTCATATGTTGAGTAGGGCGTGACAATTACAATCACAATGCATAATTCTAATTTTTCAGTTCATTTATTTTGGTCATTGGAATTATCACTTCGACAATCATTTTTAACCCATGCTAATTCTTTCATATTTTATCTTCTATCTACATAGTTCTTTCACATTACAAATTTCAGGGTATCACTTTTAACTTAATGTGTGCATATATCCTTATTAAATAAGAAATGTCATTGACACGTTTGACAACCGATTTTTTTTTTTAAATAGATGTAAAATACTAAATTTGAATCTCTTGAGAAAAGAATTAAAGTTTCAGTTAGTATAGAGCAGTAAATAAAATTTCGACACAGAAGTGACTTTAAAAGTCCGTTCTTAGTACATACTTTTCCTTTTTCTTTTCTATTATTCGAAAAAAGACAACATGACGAGATTCAAGATCTCATCCTTCTTATAATAATTCCATATTTAGCAATTAATTTTCTATAATTTTAAACTCTAGATTGAAGAATTTATTTAAAAAATTTCGGTTTTCACATTATTATTCTACATTAATGTGGTAAACTTAGAGCTCGGAGATCAGAGTTATAATGTCATTGGTTTATAATCTCCTTGACAAAAGACATAAGCATAACCGAAACAGCTAGCAATTATCAACAATTTTTTTTTAAAATATTTTCTTTTTCTTATCGAATTAATAATTGAAGTATGATAAATTTGATCTATTCTAACAGAGATCATTCCTTTTCAAGGAAGTCGTATGATTTGAAAATTCTGCAAGTTGTCATTTGCTGACATTTTTATGCATAAAGAATCTGATCGTATGCTTTACATTTGCTCTCACCGTTACAAATACATTTTCTTTTTGATTTGATTATCTAGCTATGCATTTTCTGGTTGCTACCGTTTCTCATTTCAAAAGTTGTAAATAAGCAATTATATAAGGACAAGTTATAACAACATAATGAAATCATAATATCCCCAAAAAATACGTACTCGGTACTCCTTTGTAGAAAATAAGATTTTACGATATTTTCAATTCCCTTAATTTTTTTTACAACAATATAAATAAAAATAAGTTATAATAATATATATAAATTAAATTATAAACTACTCCAAATTACAATAACAAACCAACAATTTCTAATTAAAAATACAATAACAAAATAACACATTATTTATGCTTAAAAGTACAATTATAATTGTAACTACATATACACAAACATTTCTGAAGAATATGTATACAAGTCATGTTGGGTTTTAATCAATTATTGTTTAAAAATTCATATCCAAAATATATTTTTCGGGATAAGTAAATTTATTTTCTATATATTCCCGAGGTTTGTCTTTCAAATTGTTCCTCTTTTCCAAATAAAAGTCGCAAAAAAATATATATCTTTCCCTAGGTTATAACCTATTATTATTTTTTTTTATTGTTTCGTCAACCCGTATGGAGTAGAACAAGAGGCAATTATTATTTTTTACAACTTTTTTTAATGCCTGAATTGGCATCCAACTGTTCGCTGAAAAAAAAAATGAGGAACTTCAGAGCAAAATAAAACATTTTTATTTTCAAAATTGCTGAGGCATCAACTTCAGATCATGCATTATGGAAAAAAAATTAATTTCAACCAATAAAAATAATTAGAGGCTTTGAAATTTAATCTGAACAAATTCAAATAATCAGGATCATATCAACCAGACGTGATCCAATTGATATAACAAATTCAAATGGACAGAAACACCAAAATAAGCACGGGAGAATGCGCAGAAAACGAACACAACATACGGTGCAAGATGAGTAGATGACTGGGTATTGGTGAAATTAATTTCCCATGGGACCCACCACGTTCCCTCCTGCTGTCTTGGCCGTATTTTGGCGAAAATAGTTGCAAATTGCAATTCAATTGTTAGAAATTAGAATAGCAGGCTCAGCAAATCGTTGTGTTTGTGTAGTAGGGTCAATTGTTAGAAATTAGAATAGTAGGGTCAAGACTATCACAAAATACACACACATATCCTTATGTATATTTAAAATCGTTGTGTTTGTGTTGGCTCAAGTATACTTCAGCATACATATAGTCCGTATGTTGGAGTCGTTTCTCAAAATCTAAAATACATACAGTCGATCCGAATCTTTCAAATTGTTCTCCATATTGAAATTTCTTAGGAAACCAAAATTTATATTTTTTCGATTTTTTTTGTTATATATTATGCTATTTAAAAAAAACACTGTAAAGGAGTATTTTGACCCTTCAATTTGAAAATAGCATAATATATAGAAAAAAAATTCGAAAAAATGTAAAATTTGGTCTTGAAGGATATTTTTACATGGAGAACAACTTGAACGGTTTGGATCGACTGTTTGAATTTTAGATTTTGAGAAACGACTCTAGTATACGGGTTTGATCCGTATGCTGGAGTATACTTTAGCCAATCTTCATGGATACCAAATTTTACTGAACGGTTTGTCCAACACGATAAAATTTTAATGGCCGATCCAAACCGCTCAAATTATTCTACGCTATAAAATCTTCATGGATACCAAATTTTATATTTTTTCAAATTCTTTTACTTTTTTTGGAATTATAGAATATGCTCAATCTAACAAGTTATGAACCATCCAATTTTGAAAAGTCGAAAAAAATTTGAAAAAGTATAAAATTTGATCTTCAAGAATATTTTAATATAGAGATCATATTGAACGGTTTGGATCGGCTGTTTGAAATTTTAATAGTCCATATTTGAATAGTGTTTGACATCCTATATGTTTGATTCTAGCATTACTCTATCTATAAATAAAATAACAAATGCATTATGGAATCTGCGTTTCTTCTGAGAAGCCGGTGCTAATTAGTTCCGTACCCGCATAATTTGTAGAGTTGCGGCGCAGCTTTTTAATGAAATAAAGTGAGATTAAACAGAGTAGACGGATCTTGCATCATTCGACCGGTCCATGATTAATTTTCAAGGTAGATGCTATGAATTTGGAAGATGCAACATTCTGAGAATCTGCCGAAATTTTAAAAAATAATATTAAAATAATATAATCTATTAAAATTAATATCAATATAATAAGTTTAATATAACTAGTATCACGAGATCGGAATCCTGGATTCCGAACGTTAGATCGGAATCCTAGATTCCGATCTAAGCTTTGATCGGATTCTGAGTTTCCGATCTAAGCTTAGATCGGAATCCGAGATTCCGATCTAAACTTTTTAATTTTTTTATATATTATTTATTTATTTATTTAATTTATTAATTAGTTAAATAATTAAAAAAATAGATAATATATTGTAAAAATATTGAAAAAATATGGAAAAAATCAGGAATAATTAAACTAAATTTTATATGTAATTTAGTATTTTTTGGGAAAATTAATTTTTTTTTTCTTTTATTAGTTTATTAATTAGTTAATTAATTAGAAAAATAGATAATATATTCTAAAAATATTGAAAAAATATAAAAAAATCAGGAATAATTAAAAAAATTTTATACGTAATTTAGTATTTTTTTTTGGAAAATTAAATATATTTTCCTTTTAATTAAATATAAATTTAATTAATTTATTTAATTAAAAAATGAATAATTAAGTATAAATTTTTAATTAATTTAAACAACCATTTGATATGCGTCCCGGATGTCGTCCTCTGTATATATTATTTTCATATTATATATTAAACAATCATATCGAGTCTCATGATCAAGGAAGCACTTTCTGGATTGCGTTACAAAGGAATCACACGAGATTGATGTTTTACTGAGACGGAGAAGAAAGACTAAATTCACTTGATTTACTGCATTTCTCTTTTTAATGATTAATTTATGATTTTAAAAACATTTTTAGTAGTTTAGAGTGGTTTTTTAGGTTTGCAAACTTTCAAAGTGGATTTTGGAGGCCCAGAGAGCGTTTTTTGGCCTCGAAAATGGTCGTTACGGGGTTTCACCCCTGTAAAATGCGTAGATCTCGTCGCCAGCTTTTCGGAATGTCCTCGATCGCCCCAATCGGACCTTCCTATCAAAAGTTAAGCATGTTTAAAGTTTTAATGTTCAAATTATGCCTTTGTATCCCTGCAAATTCTGAAAATTTATAATCCTTTTTAAATGGTACAATTCATTTAATTAAATAAGTTATAAAAATTTATATTTTAATTAAATAAGTTATAAAAATTTATATTTTAATTAAATAAGTTATAAAAATTTATATTTTAATTAAATAAATTAATTAAAATGAAAATAAATTTTATAAAAATTTAATTTAATTATTCCTGATTTTTTCCATATTTTTTCAATATTTTTACAATATATTATCTATTTTTCTAATTATTTAACTAATTAATAAAATAAATAAATAAATAAATAATATATAAAAAAATTAAAAAGCTAAGATCGGAATCTCGGATTCCGATCTAAGAATTAAAAAGCTAAGATCGGAATCTCGGATTCCGATCTAAGCTTAGATCGGAAACTCAGAATCCGATCAAAGCTTAGATCGGAATCCTGGATTCCGATCTAACGTTCGGAATCCAGGATTCCGATCTCGTGATACTATTTATATTAAACTTATTATATTGATATTATTTTTAATATATTATATTAATTTAATACTATTTTAAAAATTTTCGGGAGAATCTGAGTATCACTTAGCTCAGAAGGCCCAAGGTGAAATTTCCGTATTTCACGGACTGCTCAAAACCTCCCCATGGACCCCATCAGAGTTGCGTCTGCTTGGGCTTTTAGACCAAATCTATAGTTAGGGGTGAAAACGAAAATCGTTTCGACCGTTCGATCGTTTCGTTTCGTCCAAAACGAAACGGTAACGGTCAAGGTTTTTTATTTCGTTTAAAAAACGAAACAGTCGGTGTAAATGGAAACCAGTTTTGTGTATGGAACGAAACGATTAACGAAACAAGTCTGTTTCGTTATCGTTTGTTTCGTTTATTTCGTTAATATTCTACCTTGTTGCTATATTATGATTCCAGAGATACTGAAAGGGCGGAGAAAACAAAGGCGTGCCTAAAATTAGGTTTTCTGTGCCTCTCTCTCTCTCACGCCGCTGTACCACCTGTGCAAACCGTCGTTGAGGCGATGATGGCGTTCCCTCCCCATTTCCCGTGTCATCTCACTCTCTACTTTCTCCGCCGCTCCCACAAATATCCCCTGAGCTCAAATCTCTCGTATCTCTCTCTCTCAGCTGAATTTTTTACTGAACTCAGCTCCCCCCACCAAATCTCTCTGATCTAGGGTTTCTGTTCCTGTTCCTCTATCTCTCTCTCTCTTTGGTGTTAAATTTTCAGACCACCGTTTCTGTCAGCGTGATTCAAAGAAAAATGCGAAGGAGTGAATGAAGGAGAAATTGGAGACCTCGAAGAGCACCTCTCATGACTATACGCCAGATGAATTTACTGCAAGGTTTTGTCTTGGTCTAATTTAACTAATTTCCTTTATTTTTTTAGTCTTTCTTGAATTCACTTTTCAGTTCTTTTTTTTCAAAATTATTTAAAGCCAGTTTTTTTTTTCAAAATTCACTTTTCAGTTGTTTTTATTTTCAGCTGTGTATCAGCTTGATTTGGTCTTTTACTGGTACAGTTGTATATCAGTTGCTTTATTTTCATCAGTTGATGAACTAAGCATGAATTTATTTGAGAGCAGTATAATCCAAATAAAACGAATTGGCATTAATTTGTCCAAAACTGGGTCTGGTCTGTCTGAGAAAATTTAGATTATGACCTATAGCTTTGCTTTTGAATTGAAATAAATATTTAAAATGATATGTTTCATAGGTTCTTGTTAATTTCAATGATTTTCATTTATCTGAAAATACTAACAGAAAGTCTATACATTATGATCTAAGTTTTATTTGCTAACACTTACCAATTTCTCTTATTTTCACCATAGGCTCCTGCAGAGAAACTGTTGGTGGTTCAAAATCAAATCAACTATCTTTCCAATGTTTGTTCTGTCTATTATTGGTTTAATTAGATTTTTGCAAGTATGTAATATTTTGTTCAATTGAATCTATGTAATATTTTGTATGTTAATCTATATTTTGGTTCAGATGGATTTTCTCCAAGACTGTCTATTAGTTTGTCTTGTGCTATAAACATGAGAACGGTTAACCAAACTGAGACGTTTAAAATCGTTATAACCGTTGAAGTGACTGAAACGATTAACGCAACAAATATCAATGCACGGAACGAAACATGAAACCCAAAAAAATTATGTGACATAAAACGCAACGGTTAACGAAACAAGCTATTTGCGTGACCGTTTGCCACGTTATGCACCTCTATCTAGTTTTAATTAAATTACAAAAAAAAAATTCACAGAAAAGTCTAATTAACTAGGCCTATTTGTTAGAAGTTAATTTTATTTTTATTTTTTTTTCTTACATAAATCATAATATCCGTGAATTTGATTTTGCTCCAGATAATTTAAAATGTTCAAGACGAACATTAATTTGGAAGTTAGTGAGGAGTGAATTTGAGAATATACCAAGTCGGCATGCCCAATCTCACAAAATAGAAGTACTAAAGGCCGTGAAGCAAAATAATACATGGCATCGATTAAAGCTCTTTCTTTTTGAAATAACTTCTATGTCAATCTATGGACTACATTTTTAACTACTGAAATCATAAGCTCATATTTATTTTCTTTATTTAAATAGAAAGAAACAAATGCTCTCAACAAAACCTCTACAATATTAAACACCTATCTCATCTGCCTTCATACTAGCTAGATCGTCACCGTAAGCCTTCATAGCAAATCAAACTCCTTTCCTTTATCCTTTTCTAAGAAATACAACTTCTCTGCTTCTGGAATTGCCCCCATGATGGCTCTTAATCTTGTATCCATTTCATCAATCTTTGAGAAGAGTCTTTGGTTTGTAAATAAACCAGCAAAGACAATCTGGATTGTGTCCCAGCTCTCGACCAATGGCATTATGATGATCACAGCAGATGCAACTGTTCCCCAAACAATCGCAATTGCCGCCCAAAATGTGAAGTAACCAAGGCTAAATCTCTCTGCATACAAGTGTGGTTAGCGTTAGTCGATTCTTTTAATTTTACATGCCCATTAATTTGATCATTTTAGAAAAAAGGTGTTTATTTAATGCTGAGAAAATTTACTTAAAAAAAGAAAATGAGTAAAAAGAAAAGGATAATACTTGCAGGAAGTGAAAGCACGGGCCACAAAATAACAATCAAAATTGTAAAACCGACACCCCATTTAACGATCCACCATTTGGCTGTAACCAACTTCTCCTCCTTGAACTCCTCATCTGGTAAATGCTCCTTTACCATCTCTACTGTTGTTATTTGTTTGGTCGTCTCCCAGGTGTAATTTTGGGGCTGCCAGAAACTAAACACAGCATGTACAAAGCCCCCGACCAAAATTGACATCAAATTTCCCACTAACATTGGTGCATCACGACCTGTTGTATCAAGGTCGACACGTCCATACAAAAATTTTGTCACAGTAAGCCATGACATGATGCCCAATATGCAGCCAACGATGGTGCCAAATATGGCTCCAATTGAATTAGCTTTGCTCCACAGAAGCAAAAATGCAATTGGAAGCACAGCAGAGCCTATAATCACCCCCATGGCAAGGTACATCCACCCTAGAGAGACACCGACAACGTTAAGCATCACGGCGAGTACACCCATGAAGCAACCAAAGGTCAGCATAACTCCTCGGGAGATGTTGAGGATTTGTTTGCCATTTGCTTCAGGGTTGATGTATGTACGGTAGATGTCATAGGTGCACAGAGAGGACACAGCTACCAACTCCGACGAGCCGGCTGATGTCACTGCCCTGTAATTGGAATAATAGTGTTTATTATAATTCTTTCTGGTTTTTATTGTTTTTTTTTTTTCAAAGTCACTGTATAATTGCATATGCTGATATGCATGTAATTTTTGCCTTACATTTATAGTCACAAAATTGTACAATTGCAAGCACACTTATATTTCTGCTTCACATGCACTTACTGTTAGATAATCATTTCTGATACCAAAATCTGCTTTTGGTTATATAATAAATGGAATAGTATTCGTATATATTAAGATGGAGACAAAGCTTACATAAAAAGCATGGTAAGAAGAAGAACAGAACCAGATTTTCCCATTAAGGCAGTTGCTGTAGCAGGAGGTACAAGCCCTCTTGCAGCCTCTGTTGCATTTAAAGGCAGGTCAAGTGCGATTGCACCAAGACCCAATGATGTGGCCAAGGAAAAAGGAACAGCAAACCAGACCAAACCTCCTAACAAATATCCCTTGTGGGTTGAAGATGGACGAGCTGCTATAGCACTAATCCAATATCCCTGAAAATTTGCTTAAAATTGTTATGAAGTGCATTGATCTTGCAAATTAGAATACAATTGTTTTTTTTTTTTTCTTTTTGGGTCCATTGATCATCTAGGATTACAAAAGGGCAATAATCCTGAAATGACTTTTTTATATTACTGATGCTGATATCTCAACTTTTCTTATATCGCTAAGAAGTAATGTTCAGCTCTAAAAATCACAAAGTTCTCGGTCCAGGAAAACTTGGATCTGGAGATTTACTGAAACTGATTGAATAGGCCATCTTCTGTTTATTTTCCTCTTTAATGGCCTACCTTTTGTATAATATTCTTATGGTACGAGGTCTTGGGGGGGGGGGGGATAGTATACTATTGTTTTTGTTACAAGGCAATTCTTTTTTTTCAATCGTTAGTTCATTACACAACCAGCTTATGTAAGTTTTGGCGGGTATTAGTTATGAAGGATATTAATAAAAATGAGGAAACAAAGCAAAATGAAGCAAAAATAGAGAAAAGAAAAGCAAGCAACTTACATTGTCTACAAAGACAGTACCGAAATTTCCCACAATGTTTATGATGCCAAAAATGAAACCACCAGAGCTCAACATGGTGAGGAAGGACCCGTCATAGTTCCCGCTAATGGGTCCACATGCCTGTCCTTGGTGAGAGATTGGAGCCGAACAAACTCGAGATCTACTGGTGACCTCCAACAAATGGTTATATACGGTTTTAGGACTGCCAAGTTGTTCACTTGCCGTGTAGACCAAAAATACAAAGATCACCAATACCACATGTACTGCAAGGCATAAAAACAAAGAAATAATTACATATTTACAATATTAGGGAACATAATTAGGGGCAAAAATGCCCAACTAAAATGCAGTATCAGACCTGTCTGTACAATTACATATGATCTAGTAAGGAACACACTGGTAGAACCCTTTTAGCATGCAATGTCAGACTGCAAAAAACTTGAGATCATGTAAGCTATATCAAAATTCACCTATAACAGAATGAATATAGCTTGCCAAGAAGGTAGCTTTCAGGCCTCCCGCCAAGGTATAAACTATCACACCAAGAGGGATCAAAAAGCTAGCTGCGTAAATGTTCATGCCAGTAAGTGCATTTACAACAGCTGAGCCTCCCAGCAAAAGCATAGCAGTAACAATTATATTTGTCAGAAAGCAGAAAACAAGAAACACTACATGAGCCGCTGTGCCCCATCTGTGGTAAATAATAAATAAAAAATCATCATTAATTTTTTGCTAGATATTATCAAAATATGACTTTTATATTGTCCTTCTGGTTCCAGCATACCTGGCTTTTACAATTTCACAAACCGTATGCGCATTTGGTGCTTTTCTTTTGATCTCTATAGCCAAGATACCAAATAGCAACACCTGTTCATGTGTAAAAACATGACTAAAAAAGTGAAAATTTGGAGAACGACAAAAACCTGCAATACCTTCAGTATTTTGGATAAACCATACCTGTATAGTAGCACCACTTGCGTACCAGAAAGGACCACTGACTCCATATTTCCATGCCACATTTGAACTTTGCAAGATTGTTGCAGCCCATGTCCACTGAAACAGTATAATAATAAAAGACAAGTACCACATTTATTATTTGGATTGGATCAAAATTTATGTTTAATTAGAATCTAAACCTTAAATACCTGAGAGACGATGACACTAGCAATTAAACCAGTCTTTACACTCCTTCCAGCTGTGTTGAACCACTCTGATGTGTGAACTGAGCCAACATAACGCTTCTCCAGCCATACCTGAAAATTTACAACAACATAGTTACTTAGTACTAACAAAATACTGAAATTGATCTTCGTTCATAAGCAGTCAATCACAAGTCACACCAATGATATATCATGTAGAACTAAAATACTGAAACAAGAAGAAGTGTTCAATCTGTGTCATTATTGGGTAAAGTCGTGGAGTAGAGATAGAAGTAAATTAGTTGGATCTAATAGAAGTTAAGAAGCAACTAAAAAGCAAATTAAACTGTGAAGAATGACACACAAACTAAGTTTTATAATAAATACTACTAATAGTTACGAGGAAAGGAGAACATTGTACAAGACATGTTACAAGATATTACCAATGTATTTTGCATATTCATAATTTTTTTGATGATTATAACAAGCTGGACAACATTCATTGTTAAAATTTACATCCCCAAATGTAAATTCGAAATGACTTTCTAATGAATGAAACCATATATAGTTAACCAAACCTTTTCCACTGAGTCCACAAATTTAAACAGGATCAATGCACCTAACTTCACGAATTCTTTTCTCAACTAACTATTAGTTTACAAGAGATAGAAAAGAAGAAAGACAAAATGAAGATGAAAATATACATAAGACCAAAAAAACAGAAAAAAAGGTACCAAGAAGGAAGTAAAGACAGCGAAAAATGCACCGAAACCCAGCACAACTGCATACCCAACACTTTGGTCAAGTATTGCTTTCTCTCCAAAGTAGCTGCTCTCTCTCACACATACCCCTCCTGTTAGTGTGTAGAATTTACCCCCAAATCCAAGGGGAGGACACACAGTGGCCATGATTGATGCTCTCTGTTCTCTTTCTGAGCTCAGAGCAATAATGAACTCCTGTTTCTTTCTCTATTTTTATGAGACGATAAAAAATTAGGCCATTCTATTGTTAGCAGTTCAAATTGATGAAAATTTATAACTATCCTATTGTTAGCACTTCATAATTGAACACATGTTAAATAACCCTTTTCATAAATATATTATTGACTTTGATGTTATAATTGCTCTGTTATTGACAAAGATGCACAGCGCTAGCAGCTACTTCATGCATTTTTAATATGCGCAAATCAATCATCTACACTAGCGAAAGTAATACAAATGTGCAGAATATATTTTGTCCTTTTGAGTTCTGTATTTCTTTGTTACTACGTTTAGAAAAAAGAAAAAGGTGCAGTCAGGTAAAATAATATGGCATCTCGACTTCCTTGAAATGTATTTGATCGCTTAGGAATTTGGGAAAGTTACAATTTCTAGGAATAAATTTATTGAAAAGTGTATAACTTTGTAAAGAGTTTGGATTTTTTATAATAAATTTATGGTAGGAAGATGAAATTTCCCAAATTCCTTGAAAAATCCAAACAACCTATTGATTCATCCAAGCTGGCGGCTTTTATGATAAAACAAGTCCATATACTCCGTTATAAGAAAAAGACCAAAATAACAAAATAGTGCGCTAATTCAAACTTCTAAAACAGTTGTTGCTTTAACTTCTACTTGAGAAATGGGGGCGTTTGACATGCATGGCTATCAAAGTATCAATGGTAATCGTTTAACCGTTTACCCTACTCGTATGACCGTATCGTATTCGATAAGATAGATATGAATAAGACTTTCGTATTCGTTATTTACCCATACCATTATATATATGTAGTTTATAATCTTTAATCGAAAACATATGATGTAAGACTCGATTGAAACGTTAATAACTAATTTAATTGGAAAGATATGATTGTCAGATTCAATTGATACATTAATAACTAATTAGATCGGAAAGATATACGATTGTAAAGATTAAATTGATACGTTAATAACTAATTAAATCATAAAGATACGATTGTAAAGATTCAATTGATATGTTAATAATTAATTTGGCAATTAAATTGGATAATAATATTATTAATTTTTTTCATTAATGCGCTAACATTAAAAAGAAAACCTAAACTTTCTCGTTGTTATTTGTTTATCCATATTGTATATTTTTTAATTGAGATATTAACATTATTATTCATTTTCTACCGTTATCCTACTTTTATCGTTATTTTTTAATGGATAAGGATAGAGTACAAGTAAGTCAATTTTTATCGGGAAGAGATAAGGTATGGGTAAGAAAAAATTTTAATAGATATGGATAACGAAAATGTCTCTACTGTATCGTACCTTATTCATTGACAGCCCTAGTCTAACTTAAGGAGGCATTTTACATGCATAATGTTAAAATCAGCACCGAAATAAGGCCCAAGTTTTATTTGATCCATAAAAGTCCAAACCCAATTTCTGGATTCTTCTTGAAGTGTGCCGATTAATGAAGAAAATTAAAAAAGCTTAGAACCAACTTAATAAGTCGGTTATGATAGGTCTAGAAAATTGCTTGTATAATCTAGAGTTTTCGATAACCGACTTTATATTCTTATAAATAGGAGGTGTGCCAATGTTGTGTTCGTGCGCACTATAGATAGAAAAATAGCTAGCTAGTGTATATATATGATAAGTGAGTGAGTTGTATGTTAAGAATACAGTTGAATAATAATAAAAGTTAGTTTGTGTAATATCGTTTGTCAACAATTGGTATCAGAGCCGATTAGGGTTTGTCGGGTTGTTTGTTTTGTCGAGTCGTGTCTTGAGTGAAATTAGTGGAGTCGATATGTCCGATTCGAGTGGTATGAGTAGTTTGATAGAGAAGTTGAATAATTATAATTATAGAGATTGGCGTATGTGTATCAAGTCTTATTTGCAGGAACAAGACTTGTGGGATGTTGTCGGTGGTGATGAGACGGAGCCGCCACCGAATTCGATCCGAGCGTACAAGAAGTGAAAGGTGAAGGCTGGTAGAGCCTTGTTCGTGTTGAAGGCGACAATTGATAAAAGTTTGTTGTCGTATATTGAAGATGTCGAGACGCCGAAAGAAGCGTGGGACACATTCGCCGTATTATTCTCGAAGAAGAATACGAGTCGGTTGCAACTCCTCGAAAGAGAGTTGATGAACATTTCGCAGGGCAACATGACTGTAAGTGAGTACTTTCTAAAAGTTAAAAATTTGTGTAGAGAGATTGAGCAGCTTGATGCCAATGTGAAGATTGGAGAAGATAGAATGCGGCGGATAATCATAAACGGGATGCGGTCGGAGTTTGGCGCATTCGTGACGGCGATCCAAGGGTGGCAGACGCAACCATCCTTGTTGGATCTAGAGAGTCTATTGGTAAGTCAAGAGGCACTTGTCAAGCAGCTTGCCGGATTGACGATGAAGAAGGAAGAAGATGAGACGGCCCTGTATAGTAGTCGACATGGAGTGTCGAGCAGGAGCCAAAATAGAAGGCAGCCGGTGGTCGAGAAGACCAGTAAGACTATGCACGAGTGTTGTAGGTTCATGTGTTCAGGGGGAGCTCCAAAAGGCCAGGAGGGCAACGGAGCTGATCGTGAATCCCGCAGGAGAAGCGTGGTGTGCTACAGCTGCGGACGACAAGGGCACTATGCGAGAGAGTGCCAGTTGAAGAATGAAGAAGAAAACGTTGTGGTGGCCATGAAGGAGAAGGCACCAATAGACGTGTAGAGTGAAGATGAGTGGGACGGTTTGGCGACCGTCGCAATAGTTGATAAGACGGCTTCGGAGTCTGAAGAGGAGATCGACTTCGAACCGTGGTTCTTCGAAGAGACAGTCGAGGAGGAGACTGCACTAGAAAGTTGCGCGGTGGTGACAGTTGAGAAGAAGCCACGAGAGGATGCAACCATGGAATTCATCACTGAGGAGAGTGATGATGTAGCAGTCATGGAGAAGATTGCTGAAGTACAAGCGATATCGCGACAAGAAGTGAATGGTCGTAGAATTTGTCAAGCAGACGATAGAGGAACTCAACGACGACAATTACAGGTACCTCGTTCAAAGTCAAAATTTGTAGTAAAGCAAGTTGAAGATAAGCCGACGATAGAAATGCGATGCCACGTTCGAAAATATCAAAGAGATCACAAGAAGCACGAAGATCCAGATGGACGTGGAGTACCGAAGCATAGAAGTCGGTGCTGAGGGGGAGTGTTAAAATCAGCACCGAAATAAGGCCCAAGTTTATTTGATCCATGAAAGCCCAAACCTAATTTCTGGATTCTTCTTGAAGTGTGCCGATTAATGAAGAAAATTAAGGAAGCTTAGAACCAACTTAATAAGTCGGTTATGATAGGTCTAGAAAATTGCTTGTATAATCTAGAGATTTCTATAACCGACTTTATATTCTTATAATAGAAGGTGTGCCAATGTTGTGTTCGTGCGCACCATAGATAGAAAAATAGCTAGCTAGTGTATATATATGATAAGTGAGTGAGTTGTATGTTAAGAATATAGTTTAGTAATAATAAAAATTAGTTTGTGTAATATTGTTTGTCAACACATAAGTTTAGCCTAACTTTTTAGGTTAGTAATCTGACATGTTATACCATTGCCAAATGAGTTTGAGATCAACGAAATTAATACCATGTTAGAACTAAAAATTGGTAACTTTATCTCAAACATTAATCCCAAAAATACTAACTCTAATCCCTAACCCACATGATTAACAAAAATTGCCAAACGCCTCTGCATGATTAACAATTATTTCGAACAAGTATTCATCCCTCCAAACCCTTTCAAATGCTTAGCGTTTCGGGACAGTCGCCGACCCAGATTATCCATAGGCACGTTTGGATGGGTAGGAATTTGGAGAATTTGAGAAATTTGTAATTTCTAGGAATAAATTTATTGGGAAGTGTGTAACTTTGTGAAGAGTTTGGATTGTTTATAATAAATTTGGCATATAAAATGTCCGAAATTGCAAATTTCGGCCCATCCAAACGGGGCCAATTCATTGTTAATTCAAACATCGCAAAAGAACAAGTAAAAATAGAATTAGTGAACTGTATAGACAACACGACAGTAATTTAGGGACGGAGGTGGATATTGTAGGATGGGGCCAAAATTAAGTTGTAAATATATATATATATTTTTTAAAAAGCTACTTTTCTGCAGTAATACTAATACTGAAACTATCAGATCAGACTTCTTGAGTAAATTAAAACTTCTTATTTGATCTCAACAAATGTATGATTTGGATGCTTAATAAAAAAGTAGAAACAGAAATATAAGAAGAGGTCATCTTTGAGTTAGTTAAATTATATTGGTACATATCTAATTTGTTTGATTTTCAGTTATGTTTATCTCAATTTTGAGTGCAAATCATCATTTTCTCAAATTGCATACAAATCTATCATGTTAGCAGATTTAGTAGAGGGCATCTTTGAGTACAAAATTATAATTTTGAGTATGCATTTTTCGTAAAGTTTTTTCTTCTGATAGTTCTGTTATAAATTTGTGGTTTGTAGAAGCGCTCTTGTTAATATTTACAGTACCTGTCAATAAGGTCAGAAATGGAGAAAGAGGTACACGGCATGTAGATGAGTCCGCTGGTAACAATCTTGACATTAATATTTGTTTTGGTTTGGCCTGGGGTGATATACCCATATGGCACAAGCATAGAAGTTTGGCGCGGCTTGATAATTTAAAAAAATTTCACTACGATTTTGTAATTTGGCTTTGTCTTTATGCATTGTTGTTGATGAGATATAGAACTTTGGTCACAATTAGACATACCTGATGATTCTTTTTTGTGAATTCTACTATTACGGTACGGCACATGAAGACTATACACTAGTTGGATTTTGTATCTGGATGGTACTTTTCTGGCGTTGTATATTTTTTGAATTATGCACACTTGGCAAGATTGTTTGCTCAGTAATGTAAAGAGTGCAGGTTGAATTAGTCAAAAATTTATATTTTCCCTTCACTAGAATAATCCATCCAAATAAGAAATACGAAGGAAAAAAAAATATTTTCACTTTCCCTTCATTATTCATCCAAACAACAAAAGTAAAATTTTTTCACTTTCCATTCCATCCCTTTCTTTCCCTCTTTATATTTTCCTTTCTCCCATCCTCTACCACCGAACCAAATAGAGTTAATGATCAAATTTTAAACTAGACCCTTAAGTGACGAGTACCTAACTTGCCCTTAAATTTTATACTATTTGTTTTGTTTCTGTCAGTACATATGGTAAACAAACTTCATTTGGTTTGGTGTTTTGCTTTCTTTTCCTATTATTATTAATTTATTAAAGTTTTTGCATGAGAAACTCCAGATTAAAGAATTGCATTACAACCAGGAAAATAGTTCCTCGCCTAGGAAATAACTCAAGTACAAAGATGCTTGGAAGAAAATAAAACAAATGCATCGGATTATATAAATCTACCTTACTGGCACGATCCAAAACTTAATTGAGGCAAATTTGGAGTAGAGAGTCAGCTTATGTAAGTTGACATGCTAAAATATTTGGTGTCTCTGGTCGCATAAAATAAATTGACCAACCTAGGAGCAGAACATATGAAAATAATTAATTATGAGGAAAGCTTTTGTGTAAAAGTTTATACCTTCAAAACTATAATCCGAATGTAAAAAATAATACATTAGTCAAGTAAAATATTGAAGCTTTTGTGTGAAAGTTTCTACCTTCTTAATTATTAATCTAAACATCAAAATTGAGCAAGTCGTAATGAAACAATGATTCTAAAAGAACAGACTAACAGAGTATAGAGAAGCTTTATTATATAAATTATTTATTATTTATGGTTATTGACTTAATGTAAGTCCGACACTATATTATTATTTGCGAGAGTTCTATTCTCACCTACCCCGATAGCATATATGATATATAGGGTTCGGTTACTTTACAGTATGAAAAATAGTTGAATGTTTTGGATATATTTAAATCATTTAATTTTGATCATATCATACAAATTGAAATTAACCTTGTTAGATTTTTAAATGGACGAGATACACTCAAAGAATTTTAGTTTCAATATTAGGAATTAAATCATACGGTTCAAAATGCCTGCTATTTCTTCTATCCAAACCGATTAAAGCACAAAAACCAAATACCAGAATAACAGCACTGTTGAATATACTATTCTTGCTTATAATTAGTGTCCGTAAGACTGAAATATATAAATCTTGATATTATATTTTAATTATTCTTTTTTTTTTAGAAACAGTTTAATTTTGTTTAATTTATAAGAGAATTCAGAATATGTTTTGCGCTAGAACCAAATAACACAATAGCCTTTTCATTTTAGTCCCACTGGAGGTGTGTGTAAGTTTAATGCACCATATATAACTGTCCGACAGTCGGAGTTAATGTGGTGTTGATCCATGGTGACGTGGTATAATTCCTTTAATCCTTTCTTTCTTATTAAATTTGAGAGCCGTTGTCAAAAGTTTGTTAAAAAAGAAAAGTATATAATTACTTTCCTGTTGATTCCATTTTAGAGCCTCTCTCAACTAGCCGTTAGTAACCAAACTTCAATGAGTTCACAAAAAGTTATTACTAATTTTTTGACACAAAAATAAGGGTCACGCCCTTATCTTTTCATTAAGAAAAGTTATTACTAATTACTTACTCGAAAAAAAGTTAATACATTGAAACACGAATAATTGTAGGTTGTCGCATAAACGTTGATAAATTAAGTGGTTAGGTTCATGGTAGGGGTGCTGATCTGGACAACAAAAAATTTAGTCCGAACAACAAAATATTTTATAAATGACAATATTGTCCTACTCAAACAACCTCAAATTTTTCTCTTCGTTTTCTCCGAACAATATTTCCTCTTTTGGCCCTGCCAATTACTTTCTTTTTTAGTAATCCTTCTCTGATGATGAGATTTCGCACTTTTTCCGACGTGTCACACAAGTATTTTTTTTTCTTTGGATTTTTTGATTAATTAGTTTTTTTTTTCAATTAAGGAATGCTTGAGAATTAGTACCTCAATTGAGACGTTTTTTTTTAGGGTTGGCAATTGCCAACAATAATTGCATTACAAAATATCATATTTACATATGACCGTGCAAGCATCATTAAAAAAAACCAGCAGCTAATCTAGCCAAAAGTAAATTGCTTATTTTAACATTCCTCCACAGCCTAATTGTATGTTCAATTGAGACAATAACGTTGAATTAAAATTCTGACATCAAAATTCTCATTCACTTTTACCGGGGGTGATAATGATCATCTCCAAGATCCATCATCCCCATCATCCCCAGTGGGAACTCATTTTAATTTTTTCTATTTTTAGAATATTTTTGGTCCCCACTATTTCTCTCCCTCCCATTTTTTTCTATTTTGATCCCCACTGTTATTCTCCCTTCCATCCTTTCTATTTTTGGTCCCCACGAGAACTATAACAATTACTCATATTAACTACAACAGTTAGTATCCAAATTACAACAATTATTTATATTAACTACTTCAGCTACATACATAACTTCAACAGCTACATATTTTAACTTCAACAGCTACATATTTTAACTTCAACAGTTACAAATATAACTTCAACAGTACATATATAACTTCAAAAGTTATATATATTAACTTTAACAGTTACATATATAACTTCAACAGTTACTTATATAACTTCAACAGTTACATATATTGAATTTGTATATTTTGTTATTACATGTTACGGTTCGGAATTTCAATGAATTATATGCTGGGAGTAGATATGAGATGATGGGATGACGCTGGATTTGCAATGAGGATGAATGGGATGATTTCATCATCCCTTGGACTTTCTTATTAATGAAGATATGTTAGATAATTAATGAAGATTTGGGGATGATGGGGATGATAGAATCTATTGGATGATGGAAAGCAATTCCCTTTCTTTTTGCGTTGCTATAAATTGTATCTATGATTTTGTAATTAAATGCTCATATTGTCATAGGAAATCTAAAATATGCACAGTATCGCTCTAAACAAAAAACGCAACAAAAATTGCAAAAATAACTAAACATGAAAATTTTGGGATAGAAATTAGTTACATGTGAAAGAAGATTTTAATCAATGTAAGCTTGTTCGGATGAGTAAAAAACTAAAAACAGAAATCAAGCAAAAAAAATAAATAACGTGGATTTTAGGAGACAGAATGCGCTCTCTTAACATTAACATAAAAAAAGCAAGAAATGTTTAGGAAAGTATAATTAGAGAAAGTTTTTTATGTCTATAATTAAGGATCTTATTAGAGTAATTTAGGTAATACAATATAACATAATAATTAGGGATATTTTGGTCAAAAGATTTTAAAAATGTTGCTCGGATTAAATTTTTTATTGTTCGGATCAGCACCCTCATGGTAGTACTCAATTTTGGATTTGGAAAATAATCTACAATAGATTGAAAGATTGTAATCTTAAACACCTCGCCTATAATTGCTTTTCGGTTGATAACTACAATCTTACAGAATCATTGATTGTATGTCGACCAATAAACCATAGAAGCTGCATGATCTGCAAAGGATCTTTAAAATCATTTATTACTTGAGATATTGTGAGGCTATAATAATTACCTTGTCAAGAAAAATTAAAATAAAATTACATAGAATTCAACAAATTGTAGACGAGCTCTAGCTCAAAGAAAACCTTAATTTATATAATTTTGATATATGGATACATCGATTCCATTATTGTAAAAGGTTGGGATCATTAGTACCGGAATAATTTGACAATTTGGAGAACATCATTTAAATCAACTCAGGAAAGTTTTAAAATATAAAAAAAATGTAAAATATGTTTTTTAGTTTTATGAATTGGTTGTTATTTCATATTTTTCTAAATGACCTTCAAATATGAAATATTATAAAGTTTTGTTATGTAATAATATATTATGATAACTAAAAGAATCACGTATCATTTGTTTGATATTCATAAATTGTGGGCCACAATTTTACTACCGGATTCCAGATCTTTTATAGTGTAATAATTAATTATTAATTAGTCCATAATTAATGCATTCCACTCTATTGTTGTTGTTGTTTTTTTTTTAATCATAATAGGGATTTCACTTTTCATTTTCGATCTGACCCTTCATATAACGGAAGGCTCCTTTATCATTTATGCCGCTTATATATATTAAACCAAATAATTCTTTTTATCGATGTTAAATTTTAAGTGGCTTTCGAATTTATTTAAATTTTAAGAATTTGAACAAATAAATGAATATTCCACAATTCTGGTTATGCCACAGGATTATTCCAGCTCTTTTACTATATCCTGGGCCCACTTCACTGAAAACACGGATGACGGAACTATTGATGATTTTAGATAAACAAATGATGACCAATGACCAACAACTTGAGTCTTTTTTTTTTTTTGGGGTTTCCCCTTCTTATATTCTTTTCTGAAATAACAAAATCGTGAAGTCATTGACCCGTTGCTGTGCTTCAGTTCCTCCCAAAAATCAAATACATTGTATCGGCACTCAGTCAGTGCTGTGATGACCATATTACCCCTAATTTTTCGCAGAAGTATCTTCAATGATAATGGGTATTTGAGTCCAACAGGTGTCTGCGAGCATCAGCGCATGTAATAAAATTATAGAAAATATTTCGGTCTTATAAGATATTCCGAAAGTTTCCTATAAGGGAACTTTTAAATAAGTAATTAATTTCAGAAGAAACATTATTGTCCGGTAGGCGAGAGAAGTAAAATACACAAATCATCGCGTGATTAGATACACAACAGGAATTAATCAACGCTGATTAATATTCTAATCCTGTCTCTCCTCACACTATAAAAAAGACTTCATGTTCCCTTCCATAATCACCACTGCACAAGAGGAAAAAAAAAACAGTATCTACTGTACACACTCCCAGCTGAAACTCTTGCAAAAATCCAAACATGAACTCCTCTATCATTGCTGGATCTCTGCTGAGACAACTTAGGGGCCAGTTCCTCTCCAATGTGGCTGCTGGTCCGGTGCTTTTCGGGCAATCTCCAGTTATTTTGTATGGGATTTCTTTAGGTGGTTCCCGATTGCTTTCGACTGCAGCAGCTGAAAGCAGCAAAACGTCCTCATCAGACCAAACAGCAGCTAAAAGCAGCAAACCTTCATCCACTGGTAAATTTAAGGTGGAGAAGGAGGTGGCCAGCTACTGGGGCGTTGAACCCAACAAGCTTGTGAAGGATGATGGTACTGAGTGGAAGTGGACTTCCTTCAGGGTAACTTTTCTCTCTCAAATTACCTTCAGGTTTCTTGACATGGACAAAAATTTCAACTTGTGCTTTATTGTTTAAATGCAACAGCCATGGCATGCATACACAGCAAATACATCAGTGGACCTGGATAAGCATCACGATCCGGCCACATTCGGTGACAGAATGATGCGCTTGACAGTAAAGGCTCTCCGTTGGCCTACTGATATTTTCTTTCAGGTATAAAAATCCTTAAATTCATGCTTTATCAATTTATCTTTTACCATATGGTCATTCTTTAAATGATTTACTACATTATTTTACCAGTGCTAATTATTTGTGAAAAATTGAAATCCATAACACCTGCAGAGGAGATATGGTTGTCGTGCCATGATGCTTGAAACAGTTGCTGCTGTTCCTGGCATGGTAGCTGGATTGCACCTTCATCTTCGCTCGCTCCGTCGCTTTGAGCATACTGGTGGATGGATCCGTGCACTGCTGGAAGAAGCTGAAAACGAGCGTATGCACCTGATGACCTTCATGGAGGTTTCTGACCCCCGCTGGTATGAGCGTGCCTTGGTTTTCACTGTGCAAGGCATATTTTTCAATGCGTACTTGCTTGCATATATATTGTCTCCCCGGCTGGCACATAGAATGGTCGGCTATTTGGAAGAGGAGGCAGTTCACTCCTACACAGAGTACCTCAAGGACCTGGATTCTGGTAAGATAGAGAATGTGCCGGCACCTGCCATTGCCATTGATTATTGGCGCTTAGCACCTGATGCCACTCTCAGAGATGTTGTTGTGGCTGTTCGTGCCGATGAGGCACACCATCGTGATGTTAACCATTTTGCATCGGTATTTGATTTATTCTCTCTTATGTATCTTAACATAATTATCTATTTATCTTCCTTACTAAGTTCAGAGTAAATACATATGAAGTACCTATAAATCTACTTTTATGAAAAGTTTAATAAAAATGAATGCACTGAATAATTTCTTCCTTGATTATTTTTTTTTCCTGAAGAATAGAATAAATTGGGATCTTTGTATTGATGGGTTTAAATATAATGCAGGACATATACTACAATGGGCTAGCTCTGAAAGAGGTCCCCGCTCCCCTCGATTACCATTAAATCGGACATTTTTCTCAAAATTTTCATTAAAAAAAATGAGAAGCATGTTATTTATCATATGTTTTTTCGGAGAGTTTTACATTACTGGAGGGATGTTCTAAAATATAAAGTCATTCACTCACGTATTTGATTTCTGTAATATATTAATATTTTTTCTTTTTGTCTTTGTGAACGAATAATGATAATAAAATATTCTTCTGATTCTCTTTTTGTCTTACTTTCTTTCATTGGTGAGAAATGTTGCTTGATTTATTATACTAATTGAAAACTTTGTCAACAATCAAGTTCTTTTTTTTTTTTCCCTAAAACTGAGGGTCCAGCCCTCACCTTTAATTGAATAATAATAAAAGGTCCGTAAATGAATGCAATTAGCCAGTGGCTAAATGCTGAAACAAAGCAACAAATTCTAATAAAAATATTGTCAACGATCAATTGTGATTCTCCTCGTGGATTGTGGATAGTTCTTCATCTTTTGAATTTCTAAAAAGTTTTATCTTCATGCCTTCTCTGCCATCTCTTTATTTAGCATTTACCATTTTTTTTCCTGTAGTAGAATCTTTTATACAAGTATTTTTTATATTTACTGGTGTGGAGCCTTTCAGGACCTATAGACATAGTTCGGGTTGGTTTGTGAACAGATTTATAATCCGTTCGAGACCGACAGTTAGCATATGAGTTTGCTTGAGTTTCAATATTAAAAGAATTCTCTTAGAATAAACATCTCCAGTACGTAGATCTACTTCGTCTAACTAGATTTTAAACTCTGTTCTGCTTTTTAGAAGTAATTGTCCATTTACTTAGTCTAAAAGTTTAAGATAGACAGATTCTTCTCTTTGGTTCTCCTTGACTTGGAATAAGGAGAGAATATTGATGACTGTCTTTCTCTGGTCAGTTTGGTTAGAACGGAATCGAGTTTTATTTAACGACAGTGATGGAAGGCCTAGAAATAGTGTTTATCATGTAGCTTTGAGTTTTGTTCCAGTTTTGGGCAGGTGGGCCAGCTGCTTTCTCTGAACAATTGAGATCTGAACAGCTAATAATCTTGTCAGCAAATGATACTGTGTCAACTCTGGCTGTACCAGGAATCTTGGTGGAGAATGGGTATGCGCAGGTACAGGAGACGGTCTTACCAGAGCAGCATGAAAATGGGGGCAGCATTTATGGAGAATGAAGTTCTCTTAGGAACTGATTACTGATTTCTTTGTTAAATTTTTGTGTTAGGTTCATGGAATTGTTCAGATTTTCGTCTATTATTTGTTCTTTTGTTGCTCATGAGCTCAGGTCCGGTGGAAATAGATGAGACGCTTATGCCTTTTTTCCCCTCCTTTTTAGACAAATGTATATGTATTTATATCTCATAGAAAAGTTAAAATGTTTTCATCCTCTCCAAACAAATCACGTCTGCGCAGTTGGTTCGAATTTGATTTGATAAGGTTGGTTTGTTTCACCAAAAAAAAAAAAAGATTGATAAGGTTGGTTGTTATAATTGATCCAAAAAAACATTTAAATCAAATTTATTTATATCTCATAAAAAGAAGTTATGGACAGACATCTAATTAATTAGATTTGCTACATTTCCTTGTATGTAAATATATTATATATGTTTTTTAACAAGAAAGTACGTCTTCATTTTTACAGTGAGCCGTAATTTTACAATGAAAATTTGCCTATATGCTTTCATGTTTTTATTTTAAAACAAATTAAATAAAAACCTTATCTTTTATGTTATATATAGACAGATGTTGCTTTGTGGTATTTGTTGCTGCTTTTTTCTTTTTCTTTATTTTGTACCGCAACATTTGTTAACTGCAGTTCGTCCCTTCATTTATCCAAAAGCCCAATACATCAATTTGCTAATTATATTATTATAATCAATTTATTATTGATACGACTAATTCGTGGCTTTTCAATGTTGATAAATTTTAAATATTTTCAACAAATAATTAAATGTATATTCCAAAATTTTGGTTCCGTCCACAGTATGATTCCAGCACGTTTGCTGGATCATGGGCCCACTCCAGAAGGACGGAACAATTGATGATGACCATTACCAATAAAACCTGAAGTTTTAATTTTTAAGAAAGAAAGACTGAAGTCTTTAAAATGCAGCTTGGTCTTGTTCAATGTATCGGCACCATGCGGGGTTGACTATTTTTTATCCTTATTCTGCCAAGAAGCATATATCCTTTGTTCCTTTGTGGAAGTTATCACCTCGCAGCCTCGCAGGTCAGGAATGTCAACTTAATTTATCAATGGTAACCATAGCGTCACCAAAATACAACCGAAGTTAATTAACCCTGATTAAGCACCTAAACCTCTGTCACTCCCCCAACTATAAAAACGACCTCCTTCCCCATTACATGATCTCATTGCACAAAGAGGAAAAAGTACAAGCGGCTCCCAGATTTTTTCCTAGAAATATTAAAACATGAATTCCTCAATAGTAGCTGGACCTCTGCTGAGGCAACTCAAGGGACAGTTCCTCTCCAATGCGGTTGCTGGGTCGGTGCTTTTCGGGAATTCTCCACTTATTTTGTATGGTGCCCCTTTAGGTTGTTTTCGGTTGCTATCGACTGCACCGCAACAGACTGCTGCTAACAGCAGCAACACCTCCTATGGTAAAAAAAAGGGGGAGAAAGAAGTGGCTAGCTATTGGGGCATTGAACACGACAAGCTTGTGAAGGATGACGGTACCGAGTGGAAGTGGACCTCCTTTCGGGTATAATCTCTCCCCCCTAGATATTTTGGGGTTTCTAGATATATAACTCTGGAATAAGTTCATAACTTGAAAATAACTATAATTCATTCATTTTGTGAGTGAAGCAATTCGTATATGGATTCACCAATGAGAAAATGCTAAATCAAATCAGAGCTACCCAAAGCCTAATTAAGATATATTGTGTTTGTAAATTAATATGTTCAATTGAAAACGGAAACGTTTTGTGGTGCAAAAGATGCATTTAGAAATCTTAAGGAAAATAAAAGTGATTAATTTTAATTGTGACATATTGGTTAATAAAAATTAACAGCCCTGGCATTCCTACACCGCGAATACAAACATCGACCTGGACAAGCATCACAAGCCTGTCACATTTGGTGATGATATGATGCGCTTGACAGTAAAGGCTCTCCGTTGGCCTACTGATATCTTCTTCCAGGTAACTAAAAAAAGCACTCACAAAGAAATCTTCAAATTCAAGCAATATCTTATCTTTTTCATTAACAGCATTTCTACTTATAATTTTGTCATAGAGCTTTTAACATATGAAAAGATGGATATGGTTCAGGATATTAATTAAGCCACTCAAGTTACAATTCTAATGGTAGAATTCCATATTTTAGGGAAAAAATTGTTATTAAACCAGAAAATTATAAAGAATTGAAATCCATAACAACTGCAGAGGAGGTACGGCTGTCGTGCGATGATGCTGGAAACAGTTGCTGCTGTTCCTGGCATGGTAGCTGGATTGCATCTTCATCTTCGCTCGCTCCGTCGCTTCGAGCACACTGGTGGATGGATCCGTGCTCTGCTGGAAGAAGCTGAAAACGAGCGTATGCACCTGATGACCTTCATGGAGGTTTCTGACCCCCGCTGGTATGAGCGTGCCTTGGTTTTCACTGTGCAAGGCATATTTTTCAATGCGTACTTGCTTGCATATATATTGTCCCCTCGACTGGCACATAGAATGGTGGGTTATCTTGAAGAGGAGGCAGTTCACTCCTACACAGAGTACCTCAAGGACCTGGATTCTGGTAAGATAGAGAATGTGCCGGCACCCGCCATTGCCATTGATTATTGGCGCTTGGCACCTGATGCCACTCTCAGAGATGTTGTAATTGCTGTTCGTGCCGATGAGGCGCACCACCGTGATGTCAACCATTTCGCTTCGGTACAAAATTAACCCTCCCCTTTTTATATCAATTTTATCAGATTTCCAAAAGATTACTAAGAATTCATTTATTGAGCTCCTTTACTAATAGATTAGTAATCTTGGATGCCCTAAAAATTCCTTCTTCTGAATACTAGACCAAATTGTTTTGGGCTTAATTGAATTATTTTGAATGCAGGACATCTACTACAATGGACTTAAACTGAAAGAGGTCCCAGCTCCCCTGGATTACCACTAAATCAACAATATTTTCTCATTGTTTTCATTAAAGAAATTATAAGATATTTGGTGTTCATGTTAAAAGCGTTCTCAGAATTTGATGTCATAAGGGGAAGAGTCATCTCATGCTTTACTGTATTTGATTTATTCTTTTTCCAGAAAAAAATGTAGATTGATTTTTGTGGAAGGGTAAATAATGTCACATCCCGCAGCGGCGGCGTGACAGATTCCCGCCGCAGGCACGTGCCTCGCACGTACTGCCAGGCTTACTGTTGGCCACAAGTCACTATGCCATGTTTTATCATACTAAGTGTCAAGCAATTGACAAGCCATACTTTAAAAACAAAGCTGAGGTTATGCTTGTAACATGTGCAAAGCAAAATTTGACAGAGTTTCCCTTGTAAATAGATGCATCCAGCCATATAGGCTAACATTCCCACAGTTATAAACTAATTCCCCAAGCCAAAACATAAGGCAACAGTCAATCCGAGCATCCAAAATCACAATTTACACACGACAAGCATATATTTACATAAAAACCCAAACAACACACAAGTATAACAAAGCATAGCATAATCTGGATGTACATATGGCTTACTTCTCCAATACTCCGGCCCACGCCTTCAACCTGGAACCCATGAAAACATGGTACGGTGAGAAAGGAAACCATTTCTTAGTGCGGTATTTAGTTCCAGCCACGCATGAACCCGAAGTCTCATGTTGCGGAACTAAATACACACTGTTTTATATATAAGAACATAATTTGCACAGTTTATTCATAAAACAGTTAGCAATTCATGCTATGCAATGCAAGGCCAGCTAGCAACGATTATCCGAAATCTGCCAATTCAATTCATACAAAAGCCGGCACTTGTTGGACACCTATTTATGCATAATTCTAGGCTGGTTACCAATCAGCCATATCATTGCCTTTCCATCCAATACAATCAAATAGTACTCAATTGCTGAGAACATTTACCCCCTCACAGTCCATTCAAGAACTGACATGAGTCCCGGAACACAAGCGCTTATCTCACGGCCCTTGGAAAGACGGTCGCGACTCCGCTTTCCAAAGATGTAAATGTCATTCCTCACACAATTAGCACAGCCATACCACATATCACAATTCAGCCACAACAATATAAACCATTCAATATGCATATCATTAGATAACAATCCATCCTATGCACAGTCATGTAGCATATATATAAAATATAGCAATTCATACATGCAGGCTACATGCTAAGTCATGCAAAAACATCAAGCAACATGCATCTTATAACTTTAAGTTTAGCACAGCAACAAGAGTTAGGGTCCAGGTGAAATTCGCACCTCAAACCTTATACCGCTGTACCCGCCGTTCACTGCTGCGAAGCGCCCGCTTCACCGCTTAAGTCCACCGATTCACTTTGCTCAGGGTCTGGTTCAATTGAACAAAACCTATGTCACAGTCATGCACAAGAACAGCCTATAACTTATACAATTACGTGGTAAAGGCACCAAGCCAAACACCGTTGCGTGACTGGTTTGCGGGTGTTCGCCACGCCGCTTCATGGTTTGACTACCGACCAACGCCAGACCTATAGTGCTCATTAGCACATGGTCAGTTAGGGTGCACCAACAAGACTATGCAATGCACCATAATCATCATCCCTAAGGTCTGTTTGAGTTATGGAAACCAGCCGCTATACACGACTCATGCACCGTCATGAACTTCCCAGCCTGTTTTGGGTAAACCATGGCCAAAATCATGCACTGTACCTTGTTCTTAGCCTTCCTGACTGACTAGCTATGATCCCAACACTGTTTTTCACTGTCTAGCACCTCACAAACAACTTAAGGGGTCTGTTTTGGTAAGCAACAGTAGTAATACGAATTTGGCAGGGGTGAGGGCATAATTGTCCATAAAATTGGGCCAGAGAGAGAGGTTAAGGGGTGGGGACCAGGTGTCAGCAAACCACTCTCTCCCTGCCCTAGTGACTAAGCAGCTTGGTGTCAAGCAGCTATTGGGGCTGGTTAAACCAGGTTGGACTGTCCCTTGGCCAGCTCCAAGGGTCACCACTGGACAATTCCAGTGCAACATACATGGGACACCTCCAGTACATGCAGCCAAACATGCCTAAGTACAGATTTCATGACTGGGCAGCTACGTTAACCATCGCACACGCAGACCGACCGTAACCGTCATGCGTTACAGCATAATTTGGCCATCATTTTGGTCACAATTTGGGTCATCATACCATGTCATTATACCACGCAATAATTTATTTCAGTTTGGCATACATGATGCAACATACACACAAAGTCTGATTGTAAGGCAACCGTTACCATAGCGGGACTTATACCGTTTCCAACCACGCTTTACATGACTGCACTAGTGTCTGGACAGGGACGGGGGTATATTTACATGGGTCTCTGGTCAGTCAAGGTCTCAAACATCACCACCCCCTAATAGACAGGATGCAATTTGGAGCAACACATAGTGCCGTATTTACCAACCCCTGAATTTCCTCCACGCTCTAAGGCCTGGTTGCATGGTGTTTACATGACAGGGACACCGTCAAACAGCCGTATCTCACAAATAATTGTTTATTTGATTGATCACTTACTAATGATTTTCAATTTTTACTAAATTTATGTCTATCTATCTGTATATTACAGAAAATCTTATGGACATTTTATTAATTCACTTGTCAATTGGGGTGAACTGAAAATAAATAAATAATTATATATATATAGACTGAGGATGGCTAACGTGCCATCGATGGCACGGAGGGTCTCGTGCCATCAAATCTTTTTTCGAGATCCAAAATTCAAACGGTAAATCCAAACCGTTCAAGTTGTTATTCATATTGAAATATCTTTGGAGACAAAATTTTTATATTTTTTCGAATTTTTATGCTATTTATTATGATACTTTTAAAAATATTATGATTAGAGTATTTCAGGCCATCCAATTTGAAAATATCATAATAAATAGCAAAAAATTTGAAAAAATGTAAAATTTGGTCTCCAAGAGTATTTCAATATTGTGATCAACTTGAACGGTTTGGATCGACCGTTTGAATTTTGAATTTTGAAAAATGAGTCGATAAAAAATTGATGGCACGTACCATTGATGGTGAGTCGCTACTCACCGAGGGTTTGTGATTTGCACTCAAAACTCCTATATCTGGTTCAAAATGATCGATCCAAACTATCTAATACGATCTCTCTATTGAAATCTCCATATTGACCAAATTTTATATTTTTTCAAAATTTTTAAGTATTTTTTTTTGAAATTTTAGAAAATTGTTAATCTAGTTAGCCGTTCAAAAACAACAGTTTGTAAAAATCTGAAAAAATAATTAAAAATTAAAAAAACATATAAAATTTGGTTTGCACGGAGATTTCAACAGGGAGATTGTATTGGATGGTTTGGATCGGTTATTTTGAACCACATCTAGGAGTTTTTAAAAATTCGAAAAAATACTTAAAAATAAAAAAATATATATAAAATTTGGTTTGCATGGAAATTTCAATAAGGAGATTATATATAGAGGTGGGCTAAAGTGCCATAAATGTCTTTTTTGAGTCAGTTTTTGAAGATCCGAAATTCAATCGGTCAATCAAAACTGTTCAAATTGATCACCATATTAAAATACTATTGGAGACCAAATTTTATATTTTTTTAATTTTTTTTGCTATTTATTTTGATATGCTCAAATTGGAGATTCTGAAATACTCCAATTACAACATTTTAAAAAATATCTTAATAAATAGCAGAAAAATTCGACAAATGTAAACTTTGGCCTCCAAGGATAAATATGGTGAATAACTTTAACGGTTCGGATTGAGCATTTGAATTTTGAATCTCGAAAAACGACTTTATGGCATCAAACCCTCTGTGCCATCTATGACACGTTAGTCATTCTTTCTTTATGTATATATAAATATAATTACCATCCTCAGAATAGCACATGGAAAGCAAGAGTATACTTATTGCTTTTCTTTGCCAATCTCTGTCTACAATATAAAATAATTACTAGAAAACAACAGAATACTATGCATAAATATTGAATAGAATATGTGCATAAAAAAAAAATCATATTTCCATTGATGTTGCTGACAAACCTAAATGCTCTTCCCAGTGGCAGAATAAATATTTCTCCCCGAAATAATAGAAAATAACAATGCAAGACAGGTCACAGCTCGGAGTTGTAGGAGGTCGAAAGAATGTGCGAATAATTAATATTATTACTAATTATACAAACTCGCAAGCCACTTCTAGCTAGTTTTCTAGGCTCATAAATTAAATTGAGCCACTCGTGTTGAAGAACATCTAATATATATAAGCGCATGGTAATGAAAGCTTGTGGAACATGAGATTCAACTATTTCTTTTTCAATTAAAAAAATTACGTAGTAATATCAACAAAAGATATTAATTAAGGGAAGTTGCTTTTGATATTCATATCGATTCATTGCGAATTAATTATATGAGCATTATATTTCTATCCGTCAAGAATTGATTGTGTCATTATTTTACTCTCATCTCCGAAAATTACTCGATAACAAATAATATGTACAGAAAATCAAGAAATAATAAAACTACACACCAAGGTTTTAAAATGTAATTTGTGCGGTTTAGCGGTTGAGTGATGATTTTGCGTTTATCTGTGATAAAACGGTAATAAAACGGATAAAACAGTGATATAACGGATAAAATAGTAGTACGGTATGAATAAAAACCAAGATAAAACGGCAATAAAATAGAAAAAACAGAATTTTTTTAAAACTTGCTACACACACATACACACAAGCATTGAAGCTCAGTTAGATAATTAAATGCACACTATATCGTGAAATACAAATTATATATTATACAGAATGTTGCATAAATTACTATTATTATCAGCACATTCATCATATTATATGTATGATTAAAAACCAAGGGGCAAGATGATCGAAGGAAAAATCTAATCAAAACAAATCCTTAGGAATCACCGATCTAATCGTTTGCAGTGATAGCTTAAGGGTCGAATTCACAGGGACGGTGTTGGAATATCGATCTTTTGTCTTATTTAATTAGCTAGACGAAGGTTCAAATCAATTGAGGGTTTAATTGATGAATGAAAGAGAATCTAATCCTAAGGTTGATCTAAGTTCAATTGAGAAAGCGAGTTCTAACACAATAACACGAATTAGGGTCAATTGTTCGGGTTGCTTTACCTGGCCTATTCAGGCGGATCCGCCAGCTTCCTGGCGGGGTCGCCAGAATAGTTCGACAATTCAGTTTAATTAGTTTCTAGTTTTCTAAGTTCAGATTTTTGGCTTAAACTCTAGTCCAAATACTAACTCTCGTTCTTGATTTGGTATTACTAAGTTTTAACCTCTGAACCTCCCTAAAAACCTAAGTTTCAACTCTCGTTCCATGGCTTAAGTTTTAGGATTTGCTTTAACTATTCGGTAGGATATCCTAAATCTCTCGATCTTAGGAGGAAATAAACCTCTCGGCTAAGTTCTGGTTTTACCTTTTGAGTATACTACCTATCCTATGGTAAGTAAGTACGAATTGACTTGAAATTTGGGGTTCTTTGTGCTTATCTACGAGGTCTGGCCTAATCCAAGTGAGCAAACCTTCAAAACAATTCAATTCATAATCACAATTCAAGCAATCAAGATCAAGTAAAGCAAAGCAACTAAGAAAAATTAGAAAACTAAATTAAACTTTCATTAATCTACCAAGTAAAGGTTCCCTACAATTGCCCTTAACAACAATTCTAAGCTAGACAAGACATAGAATCAAACAAACCAAGGTTTTCTCGAATAAACAAACAAAAGATAAAAAGAAGAGATAGAATACAACAAATGAACTTCGATTCATCTCTTCTTCCTTCTCCGCCTGCCTTTGAACGATCACGTCTCCTTTCGGGCGGATCCGCCTGGACCTTGGGTTGCCGCGTCATATAGAGACTCTCAAATCTCTCTCTAAACTTTGATTTCTCTCCAAATTCGATCTCTACTTCTTCTCCCCTTGAAATCTCCTCAAACCATATTTATATAGGCTTTAGAATTGATGGGAGGCGCTCATAATAGCTAGAAAATACTTCTGGACGTGATGGGAATAGAGAATAACCGTCTTCCCAAGTTAAAACTCTAAAACAAACACTTTCTGCTATTTCAGGCAGGTTTCGGACGGACCCGTCAGGATTCTGGCGGGTCGCCAGAAATCGACCTGAGAGCAGGTTTGATTGAAAATTTCAACACTGCGCCTTGTTCGTATTTTGCCCATAATTTCTTCATCCGGACTCCGTTTGAGGTGATTCAAGTACCGTTGGAAAGTTTATGAGAAGCTCTACAACTTCATTTAATCATTTATGTCATGTTCTTGTCCAGAATCTGCATAAAAATAGAGATTATTGTAGTAACTCCTTCTTTGACACAAACTTAATTAAAATTAACCTAAATATGTTAAAATCTAACTAAAACACAAATATTTAGTTGTAATTTAGGGCCTAAAAATATTGAAATATCTATATAAAATCCGCCGATCAAATCTCCCCAAGCTTAAACATTGCTTGTCCCCAAGCAACTATCTAAATCTAAGAAGATCGTTTAGGACCTAAATTACCATTAAATAGTTGGTATCTACAAGTTAAGGGAGGTTTCTCAACAATTACCAATATCACAATTCAAGCAATTTGGATTTGGACATATCAAAAGATTTTTCAAATTCATTTTCAAAATCAAATTTACTTCGTGACCATTGACTTTCCACAAGTAAAATCCCAAAGCAATTGCAGTCTATTATCTATAACCTATCTCGTTTAATTTCTAATCCAATCGGTTTTCATGTTTCACAATTGACTTGGCAACAAGAAACGGGATCTAACCCTTCCAACACAAACAACAAGTTCAGTTTATTCATTTCACAAACAAGAGTCAAGTAAAAACATCGCAAAAATTTTCGAAAACGCATTGAAGAACGACTAAAGTGGGGCGGAAAAAAGGGTACAACTCCCCACCCATCGTCTCCAAAGTTTTTGGGTTGGAACTTATTATTTCTCCTGGGGCAAGGAGGGTTTCCCGCGGCGGAGAAATCGGTCAAATAAGAGTGGATTTAACTTTTGAGGATTTTTCCTCTTTATTTTTTTTCTCTTCTTTTTTTATACCATGAATCTCTTTCTGTTTCTTACCCATGGTTTATGGAGTTCTTTTAATCCACAAGTACCTATAGCCTCCTACAGTGTCCATGGCACTGCACCTCTTTTTAGTTCCCCTTTTTATTTTGTTTTTGTTTTTCTCTCTTTTTTTTGTGTATATTTACATCTTCGACTTTTTGTAAACTTGAAAACAACGGTGTAATTACTAACTCTTGCAGCTCATTCTTAAATTTAACTCAATTTTGTATCGGTAGAATTGATCTAAGGGCAATTTGGGTATTCATTTAAGTGTGGATGCCTAAAAACCGATTTCTTAATTGGTCAAGTCATTCATTTAACTCAAAAACTTTCTTGAATCAAAATTAATCGAGATAACTTATGCACAATACTTACTCCTACTTTAAAACTCTACAAGTGTTGGTCGGTCAAATTCAAATTCATTTTTGAAAACGGATTTTGTGACATGTCCATTACTTCGTTGCTTAAAACTATGACCTTGATTATTGTCAATGGACTCCCAAAACTTACCTAAATGCAATCTATATGACATTAATATGCAAATCCTACATGAATGCAAATTAATAAACCTAAATGCCATGATGCAAATCCTAAATACAAATTCCTATTCTCTCCCCAATCTTAAAACTTTGCATCATCCTTAATGTAAAGAAAACTGTTGACCCTAAAAATTAAACCCTGAAAACCAAGTTCAAAATCCGAAAACCTAAAGCCAAACAGCGAAGATCAAATTTCCAATTTGCCAAAACTCAAAACTAAATTATCAAAAATACCAAACAAACTCCAAAAATCACGAAAAAATACCCAAATATTCCTTGAGCATTATGATGATTTATCATAATTTTTAAATACCAAAAATACCAACACAAGCTCCAAAATTTGCAAAGAAACCCAAAAACTTTAAAAAATTACCAAAATAAATCTATGAGAAATTTACCAAAACCACTTAAACCATTAAATTCCTCATATTTTTGTGAGCTCCCCCATAAAATTTCATCCAAAAATACCCAGGGGAAGGTCCCCAAACAATTTATTTTGTTTCAGCCATAAAGAAATAAAAAGAAATTGGGAAAATCAAATGAAATTCTCTGAAAATTCCATGAACTTTGGCGCGTGCATACAATTGCAGCGGATCCAACAGGGGCCAAGGATGTCGCTGCCCCTCAACAGAAATTACTATACCCCATTTGATTTTGTGTGCGCTGGGATCATGCACCGGAAACATTGGCGCCACTTAAATGTTCATTGGTCCACAGTAGACCACCTGCACCCATCTACTACTCCCTCATTTAACCCGACAGGCGGGCCCCATAATGAAGAGTCGTCTCCTCCCCTGGGTAAAAAGAAGAGGTGAAAAGAGCAGCTGCGATTTACCGTGAAGGCCGGGTGAAAGAAAGGTGAAAACGCGGAAGGCTCCGACGTGGCCTTCTCTCCGTCCACAAATTCCAAAACCAGACTTGGCTGCCCATGATTTACCGAAACCTAAACCTAGCGCAGTCAAGGGACAGCCATTGGATCAAGATCAAACGATGGAAGATGCTCACGGCTTCAAACCATAGCCCTAATCCAATTGGCTATATAAACACCCAATTGAAGCAGAAGAAAAAAAGAGGAAGAAGGGGGTAAGGTCGGCTAGGGTTTAGTTAATATAATTCGTTTTCAAATAGACCAATTAAGAGTGAATTGAAGTAAGGCATTGTATCAAACAGTGAAGAGAGAGAGAAGGAGATAAATTTGAGTGAGTTCTATTTGTAAACTCTGGTGTTTGAATAAAGAGAAAGAAAGTTCAAGTCGCAATTTGTTGTCTTTTGACCTCTATTCCCATCTTCCAACTCTCCACCTCTCTCCATTACGGTTTTCCATTGAGGTCTCCTCAATTGAAGACTGGAGAGAGGTGCCTACATGCTTACCTTGAGGCCATGCCCAAGGATAGGCAAACAATGGCTTTGATTGAGGTCTCCTCAGTTTTAGGCCAAGGTTCCATGATTTGAGTTCAAAAATAGCTCAAATTGTGGAACCTTTGCATAATACATGTACTGCTTATTGTTATGCTGCTCAAATTGCTATAGAAATTACAATAAATTAATACACTGCCTTATGATAAAATAACAAAACACACATATATCATAGATATTCAAATCTGACTAAAAGTGAAATAATTAAAAGTATAGGGTTTTATTTGCATAAAAACATGAAAATAGACATGAATGGCAAGAACTGGACCTCAGGGACAGCATGGAATAATCTTTCCAATTTTCAGAAATTTATATGATTTTATACATATTAATAAAAGTGATAAAGATATTTCATAAAATAAAAATGATAATTACCAGATTCCAGATTTTTCTGAAAAAGTGTTTAAAAAAAAAGTGTTTCAAGTGTGTTAAAGGCATTCTCTATAAATTTTCAGTATTTTGAATAAGTATGGAGGTATGTGTCATTTTGTTTTTATGGGCAGAAGCAACATATGACATATGTATACAAAGTATTGAATAAAGTTTGAAAATTGTGCCTAAATACATCTCTTACAACCTATTGAGGCCTTTGCAACTCATTTTCCAGCATTAAGGCAACTCAAAATCAAAATTCCTCAAACCAATGATTACTTTATTTATAATAAAAAGTGAAAATCGTTATAAATGCTAAAAGTCTAGTTCTTACTCCCTGTGATGTTTTGGACATGCAAAACAAACTCAAGTTGACTGAAATTGAGTGTCAAATCAAACCCTATTGCTGTAAAACGAGTTACATGCAAATGAGAATGGAAATAATGTGTAAACAGCTGTGTTTCTGCCCTAATGCTTCTCCCAACAAATTAAAGCGTCTTAAATCAAATTGAATGCATAAACAAGTTAAAGTTGATCTCCTGAAGCTCACTAAATCGTTTCTGGTGCAATAAAACCTCCATGTGGGCCCCACTGCTGAGACCTCAGTCTGCTCAATTTCAGGCCGAAATGCCTCAGTCAAGTACACCTCCTTCCAAGCCTCTCTCTGTAAAATTGACACCTCCAAGATCATTGAAATACGCCCTTGGGTGATACCAACCTATCTCTGGCAAAGGAAAAGAAGCAAGAAGCTTGGAGCACCATTAATGGAGGCTCGAGATATCCCAGGAGCTACAAGACGACACAAGCTTCCGTTTCCCCAATTGATGGTACCGGAGTGTTCTCCTAAAGCTCACGACTCCAAAAAACCAGATCTCGATCAAAATGGTGGCCTGAGGCTCTGCACTTCTGTCGACGAAAATGTGGGGACTAAACTGTAAAATGTCCCAAAGTCTGGTGAAGAAGATAAATTCAAACTCCTATCACACGTGATCCTCTGTGGCGAAGTCTCTTGAGACGGGTCACTGCCACAACAGTGACTCGCTACATTAAAACAAATTGATTTAAGATAATTATAATAACAGATGCCACGTCAGCAAGCGACATCAGATCAAGTCAGCTGCCAACTCAGCCTCTGTGCTTATGTGGGCTAATCAGAAAATTCCACATCAACAGAAACTTTGAAAATTCATTAAAAATAGTAGGAAACTCAGAAAAATACAAATAAAATATCCATAAAATTATAAAAATCCAAATGAACCAAATTCACTGATATTTTGATATAAAAATCTGTCAAATTATTGGTCTTTTATATTTTTGAAGTATTTTCCATATTAAACAATTTTTATAAATTTCTAAAATGATATTGAACAAATTCTATAAAATCTCAAAATGATTTTGGAACTCAATTAAGCTCTTTTAACAAATTTCTAAAAAATAAATATTGATACAAATTTAAAAATAAAATAATTCTAAAAGGAAATGTATTAAATAATAAATATTTTTGAAAATAAATATAACTAAAAATATAAAAAGATATTTCAAAAGTCTAAAATTAAAAATAAAATTAAAAGGAAATTGTGAAAATGGTAAAATCCAAAGAGAAACTTAAGAAATTAAAAGTCCAAACACGAAACCGGATATCAAAACCGAAACCTCTCCATTCCAAGAACGAAAACTCTTCAACAGATCGAAATGTCCTCAATTGGGTCCCGTTAACTAAGTCTGGTACACCAATCGAGTCCGGTTTAAGCCAAAGAAATAAACTCAAGATAAACACGAAATAAACGATTTCCCTAGCCTTTACATATAATTCTTTATATCCCTTAATCAGAGGTTCTCGTGAGCGATCACGGGATAATTAACAGTAGGGGCTTGCGCCTGCTGGAAAGAAAGGACCCACGAAATTAATAAACCTCTTTAAGAAGCGACTCGTGTTTTGGTTCTCTTGTCGTAAAGAGATACTCGAACGGAGATCGAACCTTAAGGGGGGTGAATCCAAGGCTATGTTCCCATTTCTCGAGGAAACCAATTCATTCTTCGAGGGATGACGAAAAATCCGCGACAGATTCTCTGGCACGCCCGGTGGGACCTCTTTCTCCTCTCATCTTTGGGATCTGGAGGGTAATGTAAAAGGCTAGGGAAAGTAAAAAATAAATAAAAATAAATAAATAAATAAACAAAAAATAATAATAATAATAAAAATAATAAATAAAAATTGTTAAGTATGTTTGTATCAAAAGCCCACCGTGCCATACAGATTCTCTGGCACGCCCAGTGGGACCTCTTTCTCCTCTCATCTTTGGGATCTGGAGGGTAATGTAAAAGGCTAGGGAAAGTAAAAAATAAATAAAAATAAATAAAAATAAATAAATAAATAAATAAACAAAAATAAAAAATAATAATAATAAAAATAAAAATAATAAATAAAAATTGTTAAGTATGTTTGTATCAAAAGCCCACCGTGTGCCATACAGATTCTCTGGCACGCCCGGTGGGACATCTTTCTCCTCTCATCTTTGGGATTTAGAGGGTAATGTAAAGGCTATGGGAAAATCATCAAAAAAATTTTTTAAGTACTAATAATTTTCTGTGGAGTTTTATTCTTTGCAGGAAAAATGATCTCAATCGAATTGTCGCTGCACACTGGGGCAATTCTTTGGGAGCAACCACCACATGGCCTAAAGCGTGGTGAAAACAAAAAAATGATGAGTGATGACATCCTCTCAAATAATTGGTCACCGCATTCACTGGGGCAGTTATTGGGGCAAAGGCCATATCTTCAAAAGTCGGATAAAAAATGATGAATAAAAGGAAAGAAATAAAGTGGAGAGGAAATAAAATGAAGAAGAAAGAAGAAGGAAGGAAAAGTAAAGAAGGAAGAAAATGGAATAAAAATGGAAGATAGGATAAAGGAATAAAATTCAGAATCCGAAATCGAAAAATCAAAAGAGAAAAGGAAAGATTGTCTCAAACAAACGGACATTGCATTAACCGGGGCAATTTTCTGAGGCATGCGCCGTGCCGCCGCATATCCAAAAGTGAAGTAAAGGCAAAATAAAGAATGAAAATATTAAAGCATTTCCTTACTCGAGTTGCCGTCGTATTCACTGGGGCAGTTCTTTGGGAGCAAAACATCCAAAAGCATGAAGACTCGAAATGAATTTCTAATCGACCACAAGCGAATCAGATCAATCTGGTACCTAAGAAGAAAATAAGAAAGATTAAAAAACAACCAAAAGGAGAAAAAAAGAAAGAAAGAAAAAAAGGAGAAGAAAGAAAGTGAAATAAAAAAAAAGAGGAAAATGAAGAATGGAATAAAGTCCCGAAATCGAAATCGGGAAACCAAGTCAAAAATGAAAAAGAAGAAGGCAAGAAAAATGAAGAAAGGAATGAAATCCCGAAACCGAAATTGGAAAGTCAAGTTAGAAGTTCAAAAGAGGAGAATAAAGAAAAGAATGAAGTCCCGAAGCCGAAATCGGGAAAGCAAGTTAGAAATTCAGAAATGAAGAATAAAGTCCTGAAACCGAAATCGGGAAACCTAAAAAAAAAAGAGAAAAGGAGAAAGAAAGTGAAATAAAAATGGAGAAAGAAGAAGTAAAATCTCTAAACCGAAATCGGAATCCAAGTTAGAAGTGCAAAAGAGGGAAAGTGGAAAAATAAGATAGGAAGAAAATAAAAGAAGAAAAAGAAGAAGAAGAAGAAGAACAAGAAGAAGAAGAAGAAGAAGAAGAAGAAGAAGAAGAAGAAGAAGAAGAAGAAGAAGAAGAAGAAGAAGAAGAAGAAGAAGAAGAGAGAAGAAAGCAGAAAGCATAAAGCAGAAGAAAGAAGAAAGAAGAAAGAAGAAAGAAGGAAAAGAAATGCAGAAAGAAAGTGAAATAAGAATGGGAAAAAGAATAAGACCAGAGAAATGAAGAAGGAATAAAGTTCCGGAATAAAAATCGGAGAACCAAACTAGAAATCCAAAAGGAAAAGAAAATAAAATTAAGATGAAAAGAAAATAAGCAAAGGAGAGAAGAAAGGAAAATGTAATGAAGAAGAAATTGCCAAAACCGCGCATTTTTGAAAGTGTGCATCAAACATCCAACCTAAAGGTGAAGGAAACATCCAACCTGAAAGTGAAGGAAACATCCAACTTGAAAGTGAAGGAAACATCCAACTTGAAAGTGAAGGAAACATCCAACCCAAAGGCGAAGGAAACCTCCAGCTTAAAAGTGAAGGAAACTCTAGCCTGAAGGTGAAGAATACATCCAGCTTGAAGGTGAAGGACAAAACCCGAAATTCTCAAAAATTGCGCGTTTTTTAAAGTGTGCATCAAAACCCCAACTTGAAAATGAAAAACAAAGACAAGACGTGCTCCATCACGCAACTCCGCGATCAATGCGACAAAGCCGTGCTCCATCACGCAACTCCGCGATTCAACGCGACAAAGCCGTGCTCCATCACGCAACTCCGCGATTCAACGCGACAAAGCCGTGCTCCATCACGCAACTCCGCGATCAACGCGACAAAGCCGTGCTCCATCAAGCAACTCCGCGATTCAACGCGACAAAGCCGTGCTCCATCATGCAACTCCGCGATCAACGCGACAAGCCGTGCTCCATCACGCAACTCCGCGATCAACGCGACAAAGCCGTGCTCCATCACGCAACTCTGCGATCAACGCGATAAGCCGTGCTCCATCACGCACCCTTGTGAATTCGACATAAAAAACCCACGTCTAAAACTCCAAATTCCAAAATCCAAAACCCCATGCCTAAAACTCCAAATTCCAAAATCCAAAATTCCTATGCCTAAAACTCCAAATTCCAAAATTCAAAATTCCAAAATCTTAATGAAACCCTTATCTAAAACTCCAAAATGACCAATAAAATCCACAACTCCAATAAAAAGCCATGACAACCAAAACCCAAGGAACAAGTCTTATGTCTTATGTCTTATGTCTCATCGGACTAATGCTTGAAAGGGTGTTCCGTTCTTCTGAACATTATGGGACATTCCTTTGCAAATGCCCTAAATAAATATGGCAAAAATAAATAAATAGAAGTCCAATAAAAGTCCCTAACCTTAAAAGTCCAAATGGAAAATGAATTAAACCCTACTTAATCAAAATTCAAAAGAAACCAAGGACAATAAAACTCAAAGAAATAAAACCAAACCCGTCCCGCTGGGCCTAAGTATAAAGGAATGTCTTTGTCCTTTTGGACATTCATAGACATTTCCTTTACAAAGCCCTACATTTAAAGAAAAAAAAATGTCAATACTGCCAATGCCGATATTGAGTGCCATTACATTGAGTGCCCATACCTAAAAAGAGAGGGTGAGAAATGAGAGGGTGAGCAAAACAAAGAGTGACTTGCCTTTATGGTCCCATAAGTCATTCCTTCCACCTAAATATTTCCAAATCCACAAAATCCACCAACCAAAAAAAATATATATATAGCCGTGTTGAGGAAGCCTGTGTGGTTTCTGAATACATGGAAAGGTGAAATTACCCAAAAGTTTTGTGCCTTGCACTTTAAACAAGGTACTAGGTGCCTGTTCATCTCACCGAATGAAAGGATGAACAAAAGTTTTGTCTTGAACTTTAAATAAGACACTGAAGAACGTCAACGCTGAAATAAGTGCTTACACTGGGGCAGTCAAACAAGACAGGGATCAACAACAACCAAACTGGGATAAGAGCCAATAGATCAACCAAAACCAGATCCAAATCAAAGGGACAAGAGACAACCTAAGGAACTGCGAAGTGAAGTCAAACGTCGAAGAAACCAAACCAAAACAAAGAGCAAGGGGTCAAGAAGGGCCACCAAAGCACGTCGTTCTATCCAAGGTCCTCACAACATGCTTCGGTGGGGGGCATTTGTTGACCCTAAAAATTAAACCCTGAAAACCAAGTTCAAAATCCGAAAACCTAAAACCAAACAGCGAAGATCAAATTTCCAATTTGCCAAAACTCAAAACTAAATTACCAAAAATACCAAACAAACTTCAAAAATCACGAAAAAATACCCAAAAATTCCTTGAGCATTATGATGATTTATCACAATTTTTAAATACCAAAAATACCAACACAAACTCCAAAATTTGCAAAGAAACCCAAAAACTTTAAAAAATTACCAAAATAAATCTATGAGAAATTTACCAAAACCACTTGAACCATTAAATTCCTCATATTTTTGTGAGCTCCCCCATAAAATTTCATCCAAAAATACCCAGGGGAAGGTCCCCAAACAATTTATTTTGTTTCAGCCATAAAGAAATAAAAAGAAATTGGGAAAATCAAATGAAATTCTCTGAAAATTCCATGAACTTTGGCGCGTGCATACAATTGCAGCGGATCCAACAGGGGCCAAGGATGTCGCTGCCCCTCAACAGAAATTACTATACCCCATTTGATTTTGTGTGCGCTGGGATCATGCACCGGAAACCTTGGCGCCACTTAAATGTTCATTGGTCCACAGTAGACCACCTGCACCCATCTACTACTCCCTCATTTAACCCGACAGGCGGGCCCCATAATGAAGAGTCGTCTCCTCCCCTGGGTAAAAAGAAGAGGTGAAAAGAGCAGCTGCGATTTACCGTGAAGGCCGGGTGAAAGAAAGGTGAAAACGCGGAAGGCTCCGACGTGGCCTTCTCTCCGTCCACAAATTCCAAAACCAGACTTGGCTGCCCATGGTTTACCGAAACCTAACCCTAGCGCAGTCAAGGGACAGCCATTGGATCAAGATCAAACGATGGAAGATGCTCACGGCTTCAAACCATAGCCCTAATCCAATTGGCTATATAAACACCCAATTGAAGCAGAAGAAAAAAAGAGGAAGAAGGGGGTAAGGTCGGCTAGGGTTTAGTTAATATAATTCGTTTTCAAATAGACCAATTAAGAGTGAATTGAAGTAAGGCATTGTATCAAACAGTGAAGAGAGAGAGAAGGAGATAAATTTGAGTGAGTTCTATTTGTAAACTCTGGTGTTTGAATAAAGAGAAAGAAAGTTCAAGTCGCAATTTGTTGTCTTTTGGCCTCTATTCCCATCTTCCAACTCTCCACCTCTCTCCATTACAGTTTTCCATTGAGGTCTCCTCAATTGAAGACTGGAGAGAGGTGCCTACATGCTTACCTTGAGGCCATGCCCAAGGATAGGCAAACAATGGCTTTGATTGAGGTCTCCTCAGTTTTAGGCCAAGGTTCCATGATTTGAGTTCAAAAATAGCTCAAATTGTGGAACCTTTGCATAATATATGTACTGCTTATTGTTATGCTGCTCAAATTGCTATAGAAATTACAATAAATTAATACACTGCCTTATGATAAAATAACAAAACACACATATATCATAGATATTCAAATCTGACTAAAAGTGAAATAATTAAAAGTATAGGGTTTTATTTGCATAAAAACATGAAAATAGACATGAATGGCAAGAACTGGACCTCAGGGACAGCATGGAATAATCTTTCCAATTTTCAAAAATTTATATGATTTTATACATATTAATAAAAGTGATAAAGATATTTCATAAAATAAAAATGATAATTACCAGATTCCAGATTTTTTTGAAAAAGTGTTTAAAAAAAAAAAAGTGTTTCAAGTGTGTTAAAGGCATTCTCTATAAATTTTCAGTATTTTGAATAAGTATGGAGGTATGTGTCATTTTGTTTTTATGGGCAGAAGCAACATATGACATATGTATACAAAGTATTGAATAAAGTTTGAAAATTGTGCCTAAATACATCTCTTACAACCTATTGAGGCCTTTGCAACTCATTTTCCAGCATTAAGGCAACTCAAAATCAAAATTCCTCAAACCAATGATTACTTTATTTATAATAAAAAGTGAAAATCGTTATAAATGCTAAAAGTCTAGTTCTTACTCCCTGTGATGTTTTGGACATGCAAAACAAACTCAAGTTGACTGAAATTGAGTGTCAAATCAAACCCTATTGCTGTAAAACGAGTTACATGCAAATGAGAATGGAAATAATGTGTAAACAGCTGTGTTTCTGCCCTAATGCTTCTCCCAACAAATTAAAGCGTCTTAAATCAAATTGAATGCATAAACAAGTTAAAGTTGATCTCCTGAAGCTCACTAAATCGTTTCTGGTGCAAGAAAACCTCCATGTGGGCCCTACTGCTGAGACCTCAGTCTGCTCAATTTCAGGCCGAAATGCCTCAGTCAAGTACACCTCCTTCCAAGCCTCTCTCTGTAAAATTGACACCTCCAAGATCATTGAAATACGCCCTTGGGTGATACCAACCTATCTCTGGCAAAGGAAAAGAAGCAAGAAGCTTGGAGCACCATTAATGGAGGCTCGAGATATCCCAGGAGCTACAAGACGACACAAGCTTCCGTTTCCCCAATTGATGGTACCGGAGTGTTCTCCTAAAGCTCACGACTCCAAAAAACCAGATCTCGATCAAAATGGTGGCCTGAGGCTCTGCACTTCTGTCGACGAAAATGTGGGGACTAAACTGTAAAATGTCCCAAAGTCTGGTGAAGAAGATAGATTCAAACTCCTATCACACGTGATCCTCTGTGGCGAAGTCTCTTGAGACGGGTCACTGCCACAACAGTGACTCGCTACATTAAAACAAATTGATTTAAGATAATTAAAATAACAGATGCCACGTCAGCAAGCGACATCAGATCAAGTCAGCTACCAACTCAGCCTCTGTGCTTATGTGGGCTAATCAGAAAATTCCACATCAACAGAAACTTTGAAAATTCATTAAAAATAGTAAGAAACTCAGAAAAATACAAATAAAATATCCATAAAATTATAAAAATCCAAATGAACCAAATTCACTGATATTTTGATATAAAAATCTGTCAAATTATTGGTCTTTTATATTTTTGAAGTATTTTCCATATTAAACAATTTTTATAAATTTCTAAAATGATATTGAACAAATTCTATAAAATCTCAAAATGATTTTGGAACTCAATTAAGCTCTTTTAACAAATTTCTAAAAAATAAATATTGATACAAATTTAAAAATAAAATAATTCTAAAAGGAAATGTATTAAATAATAAATATTTTTGAAAATAAATATAACTAAAAATATAAAAAGATATTTCAAAAGTCTAAAATTAAAAATAAAATTAAAAGGAAATTGTGAAAATGGTAAAATCCAAAGAGAAACTTAAGAAATTAAAAGTCCAAACACGAAACCGGATATCAAAACCGAAACCTCTCCATTCCAAGAACGAAAACTCTTCAACAGATCGAAATGTCCTCAATTGGGTCCCGTTAACTAAGTCTGGTACACCAATCGAGTCCGGTTTAAGCCAAAGAAATAAACTCAAGATAAACACGAAATAAACGATTTCCCTAGCCTTTACATATAATTCTTTATATCCCTTAATCAGAGGTTCTCGTGAGCGATCACAGGATAATTAACAGTAGGGGCTTGCGCCTGCTGGAAAGAAAGGACCCACGAAATTAATAAACCTCTTTAAGAAGCGACTCGTGTTTTGGTTCTCTTGTCGTAAAGAGATACTCGAACGGAGATCGAACCTTAAGGGGAGTGAATCCAAGGCTATGTTCCCATTTCCCGAGGAAACCAATTCATTCTTCGAGGGATGACGAAAAAGCCGCGACAAAAACAAAACTTAAAAGAGAGAAAGGAATAAAGAAAACTTATCGAATCTTTGTAGAGGCTATGAAGGATCGAGTCACACAACATGAGCCTTGCTTGCTTTGATAGATCATTGCACTTCAAGTTGTCTCTAGGTTCGTCTCGTTGGAGAAGGTGTGTCTTGTAAGTAGTGGAGATGGGTGGTTTTGGTTGAGGATAGACATCGCATAGGGGTTGGTACGATTCTACCCTTGGGTTAGGGTTTGGTGAAGGCTTGGTCAATGACAAGATTGAGCAAAAATTTGGTTCGTCAACTAACCAAGGAAAACTCAAAATTTAGCCACTGGTATGGATTGGTTTAGGTTAGGATTTAGGTCTAGGTTTTGGTCTCAGGTGGATTTCAGGCGGGGTCGTCTGGTTTCTGGCGGCCTCGTCTGGAACAGGGTTGGATTTAGGTGGTCTCGGGATGGTTTCTGGCAGGTCGCCAGAATTCAGGCGGGGTAGTCTAAATTCTGGCTGGGTAGTCTGAATTCAGGTCAGGTATGGAACGAGATTGTTTCTTCGCTATCTTGAGATTTGTTAGGTTGAATTGACTCGTATGCTCCTTCGTGGTGTATTCCCCAAGCTTGAGTTCTTGCATATGGTACGAATTTTCAACAACCTACTGTTGTGGCTTTTTCGTCATTATTCTCCTTGAAGGAATTTCTTGAAGAACCATGGGAACATAGCCTTAGATTCACCTCCCTTAAGGTCCGATCTCTATAGCGGGTATCTCTCGAAACAAGAGAATCCTAACAAGAGTCGCTTCTTAAAGAAGTTTCTTGATTTAGCGGGTCCTTTCTTTCCAATAGGTGCAAGCCCCTATTGTTAATTATCCCGTAGTTGCTTACGGGAACCTCTGATTAAGGGACATAAAGGGTATTGATGTAATGGGCTAAGAAAAGAGACTTATGGAGTGCTATTATTTGTCTTAAGGAAGACTTAATTGACGGTACCAAACCTGGTTGACGAGACCCAATTAAGGATCACTAAACTACTAAAAAGACTTTCAGTTTGTACTTATACCAAGTAAGAAATAGAGATGAACGTGGATTTTGGTTTAGAAGAGTTTTTCGTTGAAAAGAGTGAACCTTCGCTTGGAGTCGTTTTGGAGTCGTTCTTAAGGAGTTTTACAACCTTCGGGGCATTTGGCGCCAATTGTGAAAGTTGGTTCTTTTACAACCCTCGGGACATTTGACGTCACTTGTGAGAGTTGGTTCTCAGGTCATTTGGCGACGCTTGTGAGAACAAAAGGAATTTTACAACCTTCGGGGCATTTGGCGCCACTTGTGAAAGTTGGTTCTTTTACAACTCTCGGGACATTTAGCGTCACTTGTGAGAGTTGGTTCTCGGGCCATTTGGCGGCACTTGTGAGAACAAAAGGAAATTTTACAACCTTCGGGGCATTTGGCGCCACTTGTGAAAGTTGGTTTTTTTTACAACCCTCGGGACATTTGGCGTCACTTGTGAGAGTTGTTTCTCGGGCCGTTTGGCGGGACTTGTGAGAATGAAAGGAGTTTTACAACCTTCGGGGGCATTTGGCGCCACTTGTGAAAGTTGGTTCTTTTACAACCCTCGGGACATTTAGCGTCACTTGTGAGAGTTGGTTCTCGGGCCATTTGGCGGCTCTTGTGAGAACAAAGTGGAATTCTTGGGACGAAGGGGGCCCGTAAGAATTCAACTTCTAAGTCACATAAGGTCTATCTCAACCCTAAGGAGGGACTTTTCCTCAAACGGAGAGGTTTTGGTTCTTGACTTTGGGTTTCGTGTTTTGGACTTTTTAACTTTGATGTTTCGCTTGGGATATTGACAATTTCTATTCACTTTGGCCTTTTGCGCCTTTGATTTTTAGAAATTCCTTTTTGGACATGAGAATACTTATTTTGAAAAGTATTTGATGTTTATATTTGAAAACACTTGATTTTGAAATATCATATTTGAATTTTTTATTTCAAAAATACTTAATTTCAGATTTAGAATTTTATAAATGAGTTTACTATTTTTTTCTAAGATTTATAAAATTCATTTTTCTAAAGTGAAAATACTTCGAAAATACAAAAGGCCGCTACTTTGACATAATTTCATATCGAAGTATCAGTGAAACTGGTTTACTTTGATTTTTAGGATTTTACGAATATATCGTTTGTGTTTTTATGCGTTTCTTACTATTTTAATGAATTTTCTAAATTTCTGTTGACATGGTATCTCTCGATTGGTCCACGTCATCATGAGCGAATTAAGGTGGCATGATGAATTTAATTTCTGAAGTCGGGCTTCCCCTGACATTTCTTCCCATGGGCCTTGAGATTATTGGGCCCGACATCTCCCTTCTCTATTTTACTTTGTCCTTGCCAATTGACAGAAGTTGCTCGCATGAGTTTCACGATTATTCCGTCACAAAGGATCAAAACGAGATTTGAGCGCTGAGCTTTGAACAGGGAAGGCGGGTTTCATTCCTTTCGTTAACGGGCTCTACAGAATAGCGAATGCAGATCCGCTAACGATACCGACCATCTCTACTGTCGAGGAAGAGGTCGCTAGCATCATGAGAGTGATAGTAAAGCGAAGGCGTCCTTGGTTTTTATCGCGTCTATTCCATTTAGTGAGAGTACCACTAGCTGGTACGGTGATGACGAAGACTGGTACTGAGTCGGAATTAAACAGCACCCAAGATGTACAAATTGGCCTTGACATAGCATAGAGACGAAATTTCATAACCTTAATTTGACGTTCACACATCCGTGTCCTATTTGATAGTTACTACTCAATTTGATTTTTAATTTATTAAATCCTCATTCTATGTTTATCTATGACGGCTTAATAACTAAGTACCCAAATATAGCTAATTTTCTTGGAGCCATATTTACATTACTCATTTTATATCAATTACGGACAGGAGACAGAGGTTGCAAAGAGCCAACCTTTCATTGGTTACCAATCCCTGTTTTAACGTACGGGTACTGACCATCTAAAACTGCAATTTCTAATAGGCTTGATTATCAATTACCAAATTACTTATTTCATTCCTGGCAATTCGCTATCTTCTTGGCAGAATAACTAAAATATTTAAATGTTTGGTCAATCAAGCAAATTTCACAAGGTCTAGCTTCCTACCATTATGCTTCTAGAACCTGTAAGCAAACTGTACTTATCTACAGGAACATCCTTTGTTATTCATGCCATTATATTGCAAGTGACATGGCATCCCTCTAGAAGTATTCATTTGCAAAGGGTCAACTACTTAACAAAGAGGCATTACGATGTTTACCAAGATAACCCAACCATTTTCTGGAATGCAATTTTAATGCATTTCACTCAATTGAAAACAATATAATAAACAAGAATATACTACAGCAAGATAATGTCAGATACCATGTATACACAGAATGGTATTTTGCACAATCAACCCTATACTTTCAACAAATCATAAAGATAATCCTATTGCATTAAAACAGGCTTAGGAATGGAAATTCGCATTGAGGTAACTTCCTAACTCAAAGAACAATGACAGAAATCTATGGTTTTATGCAAAATGATCCTCACAAAACCTTTTATCTACACTTATGGGAATAAAGCATGGGTTAAAGAAGGGAAAGTTTGACATCTAAAATCCTGAACACAATTGGGCAGCATTTCCCCTAGATTCCCTCTTAATTTGAAGTTTAATAGATCAAATTGAGCTTGAAATCGACTCAATTCAACCAATTAAACTCGATCCGCTATAGAGGCCGAGCCTCTTAGCAAATCAAAAGAGGGAATCCAGCTATGGAGCCGTGCTCCTAGCTGAGATGAAATCCGCCATGGGAGCCGTGCTCCCTGGCAGAAGAAAAATAGATTGGAAGGAGAAAAGATAGATGCAGCATGAATCAAAATCAAGAACATCACAATTGAACAATTATACGTCCCGACTTCACGATTTTGAGACTTTTGATCCACCATGGGAGCCGTGCTCCCTGGTTGATCTCATCTTTATCCTACAAACCTTAATTAACTAATCATTCATGTGCAAAGAAATGCAAGAGGACAGATAAAGAAATGAAGAAATGGAGAATCCACCATGGGAGCCGTGCTCCCTGGTAAACCCATCTTTCCGACTTGAAACGAGATACAAAGTTCTAAAATTCTTCTAAACATCGTCATAGATCAAGAACAACATTAAACGACTTAGATCTCAACGAGAAACCAAGGAAAGAAAGAAAACAACGATCAAAGCAGGAAATCACCAAAGAACACACAAGATAACAAATTTCATCTAAAATCAAGCATTTACACAACAAATTTGACACCGTTACAGCCTTACCTGACTTACCTTTCTTCTCTTTTCCTTCTTGATTCTTCGATTACACACAAAATCCTCTTTCTACCTACTTTATATTCTAACCTCTCAAGTGTTCGTGGAAATGCGCCTATCTCTTTCTAAGTGTGTGTATGAGATTTTGGGAATCTGACAAGTGATTGGGGCCTCCCAGTGTCTCTGTAATCTCCTCCCTTTTGCTCTCCTTCAACCTCCTTTTATAGGCGATCCTATCTGCTTCAATCCCGTCCAGGTGCAATGCATCCCGCTCCAAGCCCAGCGGTTACGCGTTTCCCACCTCAACAGATTCAGTTGGGAATTCATTCAACCCCTCACCTTTCTTTGTTTTGGCTGGTCGTGGTATATCATGGCCCGAGAGGCGTCTCGTGGGCTCCACCTCTTCTACTCCTTCCCTGCTCACATGTTCCGCGTGCATCCAGCTCACTCTTCGCGAAGGGGTCGCGCTCTCAGCGACATTTCCTTCTCTCCTTTTTGCATGCTCCTGGTCTTCGTATGCCTCACATCACCTTTCAAACTATCAGAGGAACTGGAGCAACAGAACGGGTGCAGCCATCTCTTGCTTATGTTTATATACGGAAGGAGGGTTTTGAATTTGGCCGCTCATCTCTTCTCAATTTCTTTATTACTGGCTTTCTCCATTTATCATTAATCCATTTAATTTCTGAACCGTTGAAACCAAATAAATTGTTTGGGGCACTTTCCATTTGATTTTTCGCATGAAATTTTGGATGTAGTCTCACTAAAATATGTAGAATCTAGTGGTTCCAATAATTTTCTAAAAAGACCCCTCCAACTATTTTATTTAATTTCTCCAAAATTAGGGCCTTCTTTGCATAAAATGGAGATTATCTAGCTCTTTTGGCCAATCTGGGGGCATCATGATCTTCCTCATGCTTCACTGTATTTTTTGGTATTTTTCCATAATTTTTGGAGTTCATTTGATATTTTTCATGATTTTCTCAAACTCCTTGTAAATCGGTCTGTGTCTCCAATCGTGAAAATTTAGGGTCAAACACCTACATCCTTCTTCCATGTGTTGTGATGTTGCGTTGAAGTTCAATTGCCCTTTTGACACTCGTATGACTCGAACATTTGTGCTTCAAAAATCTTGTATGCTCATCTAAAATCTGAAACCAATCAACAAAGATCAATAAGTTATACCTAACTACACTTAACTAAACTAAACTAATGACGGAAATTTAAATTTTTGGCCTTGGGTTGCCTTCCAAGAAGCGCTTGTTTTAGGTCATTAGCTCGACCCCCTTGCATTTGCTCATCTTATCTTCACTTTTCTCCCTCTCAACGCATCATAATTCTTCCAAAAGTGCTTGAACGGACGCCTTAAAACATGTTTGGTGTGTTCTTCTTTGGATGTCATCTTTCTTGGCTTGATTTGGACATTGAATTCCTCCAAGCATCGTCTAAGTGTGTTCAAATCGGTTTGGTTGAACTCTTCGTTTGTTTCATCGGATGCGACGATCTTCTTTGCATCACCACCTTCCAATTCTTGTTCAAATACCTGAAAAGAATGAAACATGGTGATAGAAAATATTTTTGGATTTTTAAGATAAGATAAAATAAGTAAGATACAAGGATACAAGGGTGTCTATACTAATTAACTAATGCAAAATATCAATATTCTAGCAAACCGTCCCCGGTAACGGCGCCATTTTGATCGAAGGGAAAACCTAATCAAAACAAATCCTTAGGAATCACCGATCTAATCGTTTGCAGTGATAGCTTAAGGGTCGAATCCACAGGGACGGTGTTGGAATATCGATCTTTTGTCTTATTTAATTAGCTAGACGAAGGTTCAAATCAATTGAGGGTTTAATTGATGAATGAAAGAGAATCTAATCCTAAGGTTGATCTAAGTTCAATTGAGAAAGCGAGTTCTAACACAATAACACGAATTAGGGTCAATTGTTCGGGTTGCTTTACCTGGCCTATTCAGGCGGATCCGCCAGCTTCCTGGCGGGGTCGCCAGAATAGTTCGACAATTCAGTTTAATTAGTTTCTAGTTTTCTAAGTTTAGATTTTTGGCTTAAACTCTAGTCCAAATACTAACTCTCGTTCTTGATTTGGTATTACTAAGTTTTAATCTCTAAACCTCCCTAAAAACCTAAGTTTCAACTCTCGTTTCATGGCTTAAGTTTTAGGATTTGCTTTAACTATTCGGTAGGATATCCTAAATCTCTCGATCTTAGGAGGGAATAAACCTCTCGGCTAAGTTCTGGTTTCACCTTTTGAGTATACTACCTATCCTATGGTAAGTAAGTACGAATTGACTTGAAATTTGGGGTTCTTTGTGCTTATCTACGAGGTCTGGCCTAATCCAAGTGAGCAAACCTTCAAAACAATTCAATTCATAATCACAATTCAAGCAATCAAGATCAAGTAAAGCAAAGCAACTCAGAAAAATTAGAAAACTAAATTAAACTTTCATTAATCTACCAAGTAAAGGTTACCTACAATTGCCCCTAATAACAATTCTAAGCTAGACAAGACATAGAATCAAACAAGCCAAGGTTTTCTCGAATAAACAAACAAAACATAAAAAGAAGAGATAGAATATAACAAATGAACTTCGATTCCTCTCTTCTTCCTTCTCCGCCTGCCTTCGAACGATCCCGTCTCCTTTCGGGCGGATCCGCCTGGACCTTGGGTTGTCTCGCCGTGTAGAGACTCTCAAATTTCTCTCTAAACTTTGATTTCTCTCCAAATTCGATCTCTACTTCTTCTCCCCTTGAAATCTCCTCAAACCATATTTATATAGGCTTTAGAATTGATGGGAGGCGCTCATAATAGCAGGAAAATGCTTCTGGACGTGATGGGAATAGAGAATAACCGTCTTCCCAAGTTAAAACTCTAAAACGGGCACTTTCTGCTATTTCAGGCAGGTTTCGGGCTGACCCGCCAGGATTTTGCCGGGTCGCCAGAAATCGTCCTGAGAGCAGGTCTGGAAATTTCAACACTGCGCCATGTTCGTATTTTGCCCATAATTTCTTCATCCGGACTCCGTTTGAGGTGATTCAAGTACCGTTGGAAAGTTTATGTGAAGCTCTACAACTTCATTTAATCATTTATGTCATGTTCTTGTCCAGAATCTGCATAAAAATAGAGATTATTGTAGTAACTCTTTCTTTGACACAAACTTAATTAAAATTAACCTAAATATGTTAAAATCTAACTAAAACACAAATATTTAGTTGTAATTTAGGGCCTAAAAAGATTGAAATATCTATATGAAATCCGCCGATCACAAGACACGAGTATTGTCAATAAAATGTTTCGATATGATGCTTATTTGGAATGCATTGATGCATTTTATATAATTTCTTTAACAGCATGCTTTGAATATTTAAGATACAAAAAGTATTGAGTAATGCTAGAATCAGACATATAGGAGTCAAATACGGTCCAAACGTCGACTATTAAAATTTCAAACGGCCGATTCAAACTGCTCAATATGATCTTTATATTAAAATACCCTTGAAAATCAAATTTTCTAACTATTTTTTTCGAATTTTTTTAAATCGGAGGGTTCATAACTTTTTAGATTGAGCATATTCAAAAATTCCAAAAAAAAATTAAAATTTGGTCTCTACGGAGATTTTATAACATAGAACAATTTGAACGGTTTGGATTGACCATTCTAATCTTAAAAATTAAAACTTTATCATGTTAAACAAATATATGTGTCCTATATATTATTATATTATGTTTCACACTAGCAAAAATATTTCTATATTATATACTGAACATTAGTATATATAGAGAAGTATATAGAGATGGACCAACGTGACATGCACATGGAAGTGCCCTTACGCTTTTGAAACAACTGTGATTAGTACAGTAAATAATCTAAGCCATTAATTTTAACATCGATCCATCTGTGCCGTCGATTTTCCAGTGTTAATTATTTATTATACACTAAAAGCGAAACCACTTTCTATAACGCAATCTGATTACGGACTTAATATGTCGGATCACATCGTAACTAAATACGACCCGCTACATATACCTTAAAAATGGAAACTCTCATAGGACCAATCATCCATTGCCTGCTCCAGCACATGGTTGAGGTGGGTCCCACAAAACGCGTTGCTGTGTTGCGTGTGCCCAGTTATTTATGTGGCCGTAGTTTTATTTCTTGAAAGTTCTTTTTTTTTTTATCTTTGCACAAGCTCTGAAGTTAAAAATTGGATTGTACCAGTTAAACTTTTCCTAGCTTTGTGTTTTCTTAAATGATGTAACTGTACTGTACTGTACTCTTTTCGATTAATGAATGCTTGCCTACGGGCGTGAAGCACCAAAAAAGAAAATAAATAAATAAATTTTTGTCACAACAAATAAGTGCGGGCTGGATAATGGACAATGGTATCTTTAACATCATTTTTTTCTTTTTTTACTTATTGGAACTTCAATCCATTTCTTATCAGAGGGTGCGTTTGGATCGTTGGAAAAAAAGAAAAAGAAGAAGAAAGAAGAAGAAAAAAATTATAAACAATTCAAACTCTTCACAAAGTTACACACTTCCCAATACTTTTTCCCACTTCTTCCCTTCTTCTCTTCTTCCCACACCTATCCAAACGGAGCCAGAGAAAAGAATGCGGAGACACCAATCATATGCGCCGTTCAAAAATAGTAAAATACAAAAGAAATTCAATATTAAATTTTTTAAATTGATTACTTGCATCTGTAGTTTTTTCATCTCTGTCATCGCTAAATATAAAATGAACATATACAACAAACAAAGTGAACATATAGACTATCAAAATGAACACATACAAACAATTAAGTTCAATGAAAATAAGTTGAATATGCATGTAAACTTATGAACAAATGATGATAACACTTATTTGTTTGTAAGTTTTCACTTAAATCGTGTATATGTTCACCTTATTTGTTGTATATGTTCACTTTGTATTTAGTGATGGCAGGAATGATAAAACTGCAGATGGCAGTTATCATTCCGGTTAAACTCTGGCTGTAGAGTGCGTCGTGTTACATTTAGCCCACCAAAAGCCCAAACAAGTTCCCACTTTTAGCATTTAGGTGCAAACCACATAAGTTCAGCCGAAAAAATTAATAGTAACGTTACTGTTCATATAAATTCTGATAATAACAAAAAAAAATCAAAATTTTAATAGTAACGTTGTTGGATCGTTATCCCAGTTGACGAAAGGCAAATGCACTTGGATCGTCATCCCGAACGACGATCCAAGCTTGGATCGTCATCCCAGTTGACGATCCAAGCTTGGATCGTCATCCCAGTTGACGATCCAAGAATTCCATCCCTATATAAGCGACAGCGACCCCCTCAGTCCCCACTTTCTTCGCTCTCTCTCTCTCTCGCGCGAGCAGACCCCCTGGTAAGTTTTTTTTTTTTTATAATTACTTTATTTATTTACTTTAATTACTTTAATTAGGTTAATAATTAGAAAAATAGATTAAATATTGAAAAAATAATGGAAAAATTACTAAAAAATCAGAATAAATAAAAATAATTATAATATGTAATTTGAAAAATTTTTAGAATTATTTGTTCATTTAATAATGATTAATAAATTTATTATAAATTAGAGGAAGTAAATAAAAAATTGATAGAATATTTTTTTAATTGTAGGAAAATTTGTAAAAAGAGACAACCTCCGACATCTCTTTCTACAGGTAATTTTTTTTTCATATTTATTTTATTGATTTATTTTAATTAGTTTAAATAGATAATTAGTAGAAAAAATAAAATAAATATTGAAAATATGTACAAACTTGAAAATAGAAAATGTTGTTGTATGAGATTGGTATTGTGTTTGTTAATGATGTTGTGGATATTTGGGTTTGTAATTAGGGATTTTGGGTGTTTTTTTTTTGGAAAACGCTACAGGTATAGGGGATATGCTGCCGAAATTTTATTAGATTTTTAACAGTAATTTTTATTGCAATTTAGTAAAAATGCCACCGAGAAGAAGAGTACCGGAGACCGCACCTCGTAGATCTACGAGACTTCGTGGAGATCCGAGCGCTTCTACATCTACCGGTTCTGTTGCCGCTGAGGCTTCTACATCAGCTGATGTTGTTCCACCGGATCCTGTTATTGCAGATCGTGTGTTACATTTGGATGGGTCCAAAGTTCGAGGCACCGGTGTAAGTTATTATTATCCTTTTATATTTGTACTTACATATTTTTTTTTGTAGTATTTTTTAAAATAATTAAAAACGAAATATATACAGCATTGGAGGGGAATAATACATAAGGCCAAGATGCCTCGTACTGATGGGGTCGATGAGCGTTTGAGGCGACTTGGACTTATACATTTCATTCAGTTGGGTCATATGCCACTTGATCATTCGCTTTTGCAGGGTCTGGCCATGTTCTGGAGGCCAGAGACCCACACGTTCTTTTTTCCGCATGTTGGCGAGATGACGGTCACTCTAGAGGTAAAAATTAACGGCTATTTGTAATTTTTTTTTTGAACTATATATGTCTAAAATTTGAACTATTTGCAGGATGTGGCATTCTTGTACGGTTTGCCTACGACCGGCAGAACCGTTACTGGACGGACTGATTATGACGCCATTCAGTTACTTCAGGATTTTGCTTTACCGGAGGATACAGACATAGCGATAGTCGAGAAGTGCTTCAGAGAAAAGGAACAGAAGTAAGAAATTTTTAAGAATTTTATTTTGATGTTAATTTAAATATATATATATATATATATATATATATATATATATACTTCTCACAATCAATTTACATTAATGATGTAATGCAGGAGATCTCATTCCGTTATGTTGAAGAAGCTGCGTGAGGTTTGGGCTCAGTTTGGTGTGCCTGGCGCGGATGATGCTGGGAGGATCGATAGATACACACGAGCTTGCGTGTTGGAGATTTTTGGTTGCGAGTTATTTCCTGATAGCACGGGTGACTCGATTCCATGTTTCTATCTCCAGTTATTGCAGGTTAGTGAACTACCCTTGTTATTTTTAATTGAAAAAATCAAATTATTTAATTTATAAATGAAATATTTATACTTGTAACAATAATAAAAGATCTTATATATTTTGTTTCATTTAAATACTTCTAAAATATTAATTCTTGTAACAATAATAAAAGGTCTTATATCTTTTGTTATATTTAAATACTTCTAAAATATTATTTGTTGTAAGAAAAATTTGGATATATGAAAAAATGATGATATTCCTAAAAATGCCAATATTTGCAGGATCTTCATTCGAGCAACTCGGTACAGTACAACTGGGGTGCAGCCACTCTTGCGATGCTATACCGTGGCTTGGACACCGCCTTCATCAATAACAATATAAATATCGGTGCTCCTTGGTTGCTCTTGCAGTTGTGGTCGTATGCACGATTGCTACTTAGTCGGCCGACGATCACGAAGGATTTTGAAGGTTGGGGTCTACCAGATATTGACTCATGTCCGCCTTATGGGAGGTCTGTGTTCACTACAACAAAGATTTCTTTTAGATAGACACATGCATCATTAAGTAGTCATTGAAAGTTAAAACATTAATTAAATCGAACAATCGTAATGTTAACCGATATAATTTTTTTTTACATTATAAGATTTGAACAAATTAAATGTAAATCACCAAAATGAAAATGCAGGAAGTGGACGACAAGACAGAGATCGAAGAAGGTGACTGGCCCTACTCGCAGTGGAGTAGACTATGCTAGGGATGTTTGCATGAAAATGAAGTCCGAGCACGTCGTGTGGAGGCCTTATGATCATATCAGGGACCGCATGCCTCGTTGTGCCCAGATAGACCAGAGGATGTTCCTTCTACGCATCCCATGCATTCATTATTGGGTCGTGATGTGGCACTACGCAGATCGTGTCATGCATCAGTTTATGCTTTATCAGACGGTTCCCCCACCGCCACCTGAGGTACTTATATTAAATGATTACTTTTTGATTAAAATTTTTCTATTGACATTGTGTTGTTTAAAAAAAAAAGAATACATAAGTATAAGTATACTGAGATGTGAATTAATATCAATAAACGTGAAATGTGTTGTTAATTGTCGTTTGAATAAAACAGGTTTGGTCTAGAATGGAACAATTGATGGGATACCAGCATCACACCTATCGAGGTATTGATTGGCATGATATATTTGCGAATGAGGTCAACAAGTGGACGAACACTAATGAGGCTACGGTGATAGAGGATCGACCATGGAGCGAGGATATTTGGACTGACTACCAACGCTGGTTGAGTGTATATGGAGGTGCACATCTTGTGCTTATTCCTGATGGGGCAGCGACTGCTCCGGTTCGTGATTTGTCTTACCTTCGAGAGACGCCTGGCCACATGAGCTTGGTAAGATACATTACGCAAAATTTTTTTGCCTAACAAATAATTCAGTGACTAACAAAAATTAAACAGCTCAAGCATACTTTGCGTGAGGCGTTGCGAGGCTGTGCATGGGCTGTCACGGAGGGATTCCGTCGTGCTGGGAAGAAATTGCTCAGGGGGTGCAGCACGTCCTTAGATATTGTTGGTGAGGCTCACCGATTACCTCGACTCTTAGAGTCGAAGGGTCTTCAGTCAGACATTGAGTCTATCCCTGATACAGATGATGAGGATAGTGCGCCAGAGCCAGGATCCATTGAGGAGCAGCAGTTCATGCGGGTATAATTGTCTTTTTCAACCACTTTTCTTAATATTATTGTCTTTTTATAATTAATATTGTATAATTATTTAATATTTTAAAATTTTTTAATTTGCATTATTCGTAATAGGATGATTTTAGTCTGCATGATTGGGATACATTTTTTGATGTTCCACGACCCAGTCAGCCTCTTATTCGGAGTAGACGGTCACATTCGCAGCGGCAGACCACAGAGCCTCATGCTCCATCCCCTTCGCAGACGCAGACCACAGAGGCGGAGGCTCCACCCCATTCCCAGCCCCAGCCCCAGACCACAGAGGTGGAGGCTCCACCCCATTCGCAGCCCCAGCCCCAGACCATAGAGGCGGAGGCTCCACCCCATTCCCAGCCGCAGCCTCCATTCCATAGCACACAGTACTACACATACGAGAGTCCTTATCCTCCATTTTATCATTTAATGATGACATAAAAATAATGATGGCATAAATTTTATTTTATCATTTAATGATGACATAAATTAATGAATGATGGCATAAATTTTATTTTATCATTTAATGATGACATAAAAATAATAACTTATTTAGTGATGACATATCTCTAATTTCTATGATAAATGCAAAAGCAAAATAATTACTTTGAAAAACTAAGTTTATAAATTAATGGCACAAAATTAAATGGCGTAAATTACCTTCTATGCCACCACCAGTTGCTGGAAGCAAATCAACGTGCAGTTGAAAGCTGTGTAGCCTTCTTGCTTGGAAGCACTCATGTTGTATATACCGCCATTCATTTTCAGAGTTCAACGGTAATTGCATCTGTTGGAACCTTCCTTCAATTATGGTATTAAAATGAGAAACTATTCTCAAATTATAATGACCTTGATACAATCCCAATGATGATAAAATTATTTCTTTAATTGATTCATAATCAGTTTGCGAAGTTGCATCGAAACTGAAATAATGCGATGGATTATATGGAGATTGATTAACGAAAACCGGAATGGAAATCATATTTATGATAGTAATGAGAGTTGAGTGTTTGATATGGCTGATTTTCGATATCTCACCGTCATACTCTATTTATAAGCCATTGAGAGTCGACAAAATAATGAGCAATCAAATTAAATCGCACAAAAATGCACTGAAATTCACTGTTAAATCGCACTAAAATTCCCACTGAAATCGCACTTAAATGCCCACTCAATTACATTTTCTGCTTGGATCGTCATTTGGGATGACGATCCATTAGTAAATCCAACCAACCCAATCACAGCCACTCATTTGAGCGGGATCCTCCTTGCATCGTCATCTCAGACAACGATCCAAGCTTGGATCGTCATCTGGGATAACGATCCAAGCTTGGATCGTCATCTGGGATGACGATCCAAGCTTGGATCGTTATCTGGGATGACGATGCAGAGTGCCCGCTGAAATGATTGATTTTTGCATGGTTAATTCTGTTTATTTATTTATTTTTTCATGATTACAGCTCAAATACTATTTAATCTTATACTTACTTATATAAATATTAATATTAATTGTTATTAATTATTTTACTATCCTTAGTATTTAGTATTAATAAATATAACCTTTACTTGAAATCTCTTTGCTATTTATTAACACTATAATTAATTTTTATTACTATAAATATTATATTCGTTGTAATTATTTAAGTTATTTTTATTATTAAGTTATTTTTATTATTAAGTTATTATCTTAATTTAGTTAAATTAATTAAATTAGTTAAATTAAATTAATTAAATTAGTTAAATTAAATTAATTAAATTAGTTAAATTATCTTTATTATTTTTACTTACATTAAATTAATTAAATTAGTTAAATTAAATTAAATTAAATTAATTTATATTGTTTTGTAAATTAAATTAAAGTAGTTAAAAAATAATAGCTCAATCAAATTAAATTAACTAAATGAAATTAAATTAAATTAATTACTTCAAACAACTAAATAATATTTTATTACATTAAATTAAGTCAAATTATTAAATAATTTTATTTAATTAATTTTTAATGTCATTAAATTCATGCAACTGATAAAGTCTGGAAAAGAACTGCAAAAGGACAGGCGTGCTCTGATAAAAGGTCAAAAGTATACTGATGCCTACCTAAGGACTGCAAAAGGACAGGCGTGCTCTGATAAAAGCTCAAAAGTATACTGATGCCTATCTAAGCACTGCAAAAAGGACAAACGTATTCTGATAAAGTCTGAAAAGTATACTGATGCCTACCTAAGCTATGCAAAATGACAAACGTATTCTGATAAAGTCTGAAAAGATATCACATTATATTTATTAATTTTAAATAATTGCAAGTCTAAACTGATCTATAAAATTATTCTTCCTCAGCAAAAATATGTCACACCCACTCAATCCTTCTTTCTTCAACATTCACTACCATGGAGAAAGGAAATACCTCCAACAGTGAAGTGCGGGAATGGCCATCTACTCGACATGAGTACTTGCCAAATTACACACATTCCCCTGCCAATCCAAATGAGATCGAAAAAGGAGATTATCATGCGATATGTAATAAATGTTACCGCAAATTCGACTACAATATCCATTCGCAATATGGTGGCGAGTGGCCATTATACACCCACTATCAGTGGCACATTCATGGTGGCCCAGAAAGAGACCGCAGGGAGAGATTGCGACATTACCTGACTAAACCTGAGTCGAGCAACTCTGAACTCTATAAAAAGTACTACACAGAACCTGAATCGATGCCGGAACTCAAACCGTGGAAACCAGATCCTACACCCATGATTGTTTACGAAAGCATATACGATTTTCGTGGAGACCACACAGTGAGCTGTACAAAGTGTGGTCAGATTTTCAATTTCAAAGATACCATTTTGCGTGACCACTACGATGAACACAAAAGACAAGAAGAGAGGGATGAAATTCAAAAGAGATTCAGAGTGAAAGAACAATGGTTCGAAATGAGAAGAATGGAAGAAAAGGCTGCCGAAGAGAGCCGGAGGTTGCAACAAGAGAAAATTGGAAAAAAAATCAAGGAGAGCCTAATAAAGATCAAGAAGAGAGATGAACAAAGAAAAATTGCAGTAGCTAGAATGGCTGAGATAGAGCAAGAAGAAGCCGAGGCAGCTTTCTGGAACGAAGCCGCTCAATTCGCTGACAACCCTGGTGCAAGTAATCAACAAGAACCTGATGCCGCTTTCTGGAACGAAGCCGCTCAATTTGCCGACAATCATGGTGCCAGTAATCAACATGAAATGAATGCGGAAGAATATCAACCATGGTGGGATGAAATTCTGCAACATGTAGATAGTCAAGATCTCTAAGTATTTATTACTTTTGAATATTTATGTATTTTTTAGGTACTTTTTTAAATAGCAACTTTTGAATATTTAAGTATTTATGCTTTTAGGTAGTTTCTTCCTTTTTTCAATTGAGTGTGCTAATTTATATTATGATTTTTTTAATGTACTTTTTTTTTAATTCAATGTGCTAATTTATATTATGGTTATAAAATTTACTTCTTCTTCTAATGGTGTGTATTTTTATATTATGAATTTCTTTTGTAAAAGAATATGGATAAAATAACATATTTCAATAATATAAGCTAAACATTACAAGTGACGACCGTCACATAAACTTATTTCACAAATACAGATTAATTATAAATAAGATACCAATTATAAAAACATAGTAATACTTCATTTAGCGGAGATGGACAACATTTTCAGCTGCGGGATGATTTTCAAAACCAGGTAGAACTGCTGGCTGGTGACGCAACCACGACCCTCCAAGATCAAAACCTCTATTCCTCTCCACTAAATCTGTAAAAAATTTCGGACCCCTAACATGATATTCATTCCCTTCTAATTTTTTAACTTTAAATTTTTCCCCATGATATTGAAACATCAGTGCAGAAAGCAATCGTCGTTCGCTCGTCCGTTCATCTCCGACCAAAATAACACCGCAAGAGACGCATCTTGGCTTAGGACCCATTTGCTACAAATATCAAAATTCAAACTCCATTAGCAAATCAAATCAATTAATTTAATAATTATTTTAACATTATTACCTAAGAAGAAGCGATGTTGCCAATAGAAACCTATGAGGATAGTTTATCAATTTCAGACTAACGAGAAACAATTAGTTAGAGCACAATAACTTATGACAAGTGAGCTTATATAGAGAATTTAAAATAGAAAAAGACAAAAAAAATTTTAGTGCAAACCGCAATAAATAAATGAATGGTATAGTGTAGTGATATAATTCACAGCACTATATTACTTGACAGCACTATATTACTGTTTTAAATCATTATAAAACCAACCCACTCAAGCAAATTGAACGGAGGAGAATGGTCGTTCTTGGATCGTCAACTGGGATGACGATCCAAGCTTGGATCGTCAACTGGGATGACGATCCAAGCTTGGATCGTCAACTGGGATGACGATCCAAGTGTATTTGCCTTTCGTCAACTGGGATAACGATCCAGCAACGTTACTATTAAAATTTTTATTTTTTTTTGTTATTATCGTAATTAATGTGAACAGTAACGTTACTATTATTTTTTTCCGTAAGTTCAGTAAGCTTCGTTTATTGTTGTACCTAAATTGTTTGTTCAATGAAACTGTAGGCTGGAAGCCTGGAACTCCCGTCTCCCTACCTTCAGAAAAAAAAAAAGTAGGCTTCGTTTAGGATGGTTCTTACTTCTTAACAGAAATATGCATATTATCCTAATTTAGGTCCAGCTAGCTTAGACTTGCATCCATAAAACTCGTTTCGAAGTTTTAGAGAGCTTAAATTCTCCCCATCCCCAAGTTAACTAGTAAATTCAGGAAATTGATTTCTCATCTGTAATTTTGTCATTGCTAAACAGAAAATGAACACATAAATAGACAATGTGAACATATACAGTGATTAAAGTGTTGTCACACCTTATTCAAATTTTTATATACACATTCAACTTATTTTTATTGAACTTATTTATTTGTAAGCGTTCATTTTGATTGTCTCCATGTTTATTTTGTCTATTTCATATGTTCATTTTGTGTTAAGCAAAAACTACATATCATTTATGGTACATTCAGGATCCTAGAAGTAATCGCATCTAATGTTGAACTGGGTCATGAACTCTAGACTCATTCAAATTCTAGGCCCAGAAAATTACCAAAACAATTTAAGGCCCACTAATATCTATATTTTCACAAATAAAAACATTTCCGAGGACAACTGACAGTTATGGCTGCATAACGTCTAAAACGACCACGAAAACGGTCGATTTCGTTAACCGTTTCGTTTTAAAACGAAATTGATCACCCATTTGCGTTAACCGTTTCGTTTTGGACGAAACGGTCGAAATCACGAAAATACCACGAAAATACACATGGACGAAACTGTTCTAAGCTTTCGTTAACCGTTTCGTTTATAAAACGCAACAAAAAATCTTAACCGTTTCGTTTCGTTTTGGACGAAACGAAACGAAAGAACGGTCGAAACGGTGACCGTTTTCACCCCTACTGACAGTAGTATGACAGACAGTCCATTAGAAAACAAAGGATAAAAGAAAGACCTTGCACAAAAAAAAAAAACAAAATGAATTCATTTATCATGCTCTTCAGTAATAAACCTTACCGCTATTATAGTACTAAGCATTATCATATATATATATATATATATAGAGGATTGCTAAAATGCTATGCATAGCACGGATGACCTTTGTGCTACGGATTTGTTCTTGCATTTCATGCTTCAAACAACCGATCCAAACCGTGCATTACCTTCTTCATATTGAAATCTCATTACAAACGAAATTTTACATTTTTTTGAATTTTTTTACTATTTTTCTCAGATTTTTTTAAATACTTAATCTAATAAATTATGGACCCTTCAATAACAGTGATTTTCAAAAATCTGATAAAAATAGTAAAAAAATTCAAAAAAATGTAAAATTTGATTTCTAATGAGATTTCAATATGTAGAAGATAATGAACGGTTTGGATCGGTTGTTTGAAGCATGAAATGCAAGAACGAATCCGTAGCACGAAGGTCATCCGTGCTATGCATAGCATTTTAGCAATCCTCTATATATATATATATATATATATATATATATATATATATATAGTAGGATCAAAATCTCAAATTGCGGTATCATTTGACACCGGCCAGTCTGACTATATTGACGAGGTCCATTCAAACCAAAATTAAATTCTAAATCAATTTTAGTAAAATTTTTAGATAGAATCTAAATGAAAGTCACTTAAGTCTAGCAAGACTAAATTTATTTTTAGTCTAATTCGTATGTGCTACGGACAAACAGAAAGGAAGAGACATATATATGGGAGTTAGATACCAAGTATAATATTTTAGATGACTTAATTAGTCCATTCTTAGAAATTGGAAGGACAGATAATAATGGGGTAGATATATATGTACGCCTGTACCTCTAGATTTATATATTATCCTTGCAATCAGTCTTTTCATAATTTCGTTTTATTAAAAAAAAAAGATTGAAAACTATTTATGATTGATTCAAACTCAAATTACGTGACAGCAACTTAGTAACATCAAATTAAACTAAGGTCACACGAAGAAGTTGAATTTAACAAACATTATATTATAAAATATACATGACTTAAGCTCGTATAGTTAGCTTGACGTCAGAGCAAATACTCGGAATCAAGCTCTCTTTATTTTCTCTTATTTGCAAATTGTTATTTATTATTATTTAAAAAGTGGGCCTGCGTCAAAAAGAATTATCGATATATATTAATTTCAATTTGGGTACTTGTTTCTAAAATGCCAATGAAACCTAACAACTACCAAATTGTCCAATACAGTATGGATGGAGTTTTTCTCGCCCCCGCAGGTCAAGTCGGAGGCGTCACACAATTTTTTAAGTAAAATAGAGTCGAGCTAAGCAGAAAAATGAAAAGCAACATAATCCAGTGGCAGAGATGAAAATAAACTGCAAGTTATTGTGTGCGGCATATTGCGACATTCAATTTGGAAACTTCTTGACTTCTTGTTGTAATAAACGTAGGAGTGAAAATCTATAGTAACGCAGGTTATAAGGCAGACAAGCTGTATATATAACCTTAGATTTTTCTAATTTTATTTCTGTATTATCATTTTGGATAATTTTTTTCAAAAAAAATAAATAGAGTTGAGCCATCCAATTTATTTTAAATTTAAATCTTAGTCGGGTTTCGACCCGTGAAATTATGGTGTAAAAAAAATGTAATTTATTAAAGGAAAAAAATGGGTGGTTACTTATATCAGGTAATACATATGAGAGGAGAGATGTCGTACTTGCTTAGTCTATATTTAATAAGATAATTCATGGGTCCGATAGTTTAATAAGATAATTCAATGTGAAAATTTGTTCAAAATCAAATTATATATATATATATATATATTTCAAAATTGTTACTATGTTTTTCGGATTAAAAAAAAAATCAGTTCATCAAAGATATAAATTGTCTGGTAGTTTTTTTTAAAAAATTTTAAAATAGTAAGAAGAAAAAAAAGAATTTTTTTTTTTAAAAAAATGGTTGCCCACTAGATTCAAAAGCTTCCTACAAATGATTAAATATATATTCCAAAATTATGGTCACGCCCAAGGAACCACGTACGTACTAAAACTAAACTTTAACAAAAACTTGTATAGAAATGTCGAAATATAACCTGATAGAGAGATTATGCTTTTGAATATTTTTGAATAGATAGAAGATATGGTAAAAAAGATTCTCTATTTTAAATATTCACAAATCACAACTGATCTTAGATCTACCTGATTCTCCTACTTGAGAAATGTTGCTCTTGTGAATCGAAAGATAATAATTCCTTATTTGCTTTTAATTAAACTGTATCGATCTACATGCCGATCTACGAATTCTTTAATTTTGTAGACCAATATTTGGTGGTAGAATCAAGAACAAACTCTTAATCTAGTGATAAAAAATAATGCATCTCAAATGAGAAGTTGTAGATTCAAAATTTGATGGAAGGTATTTATAAACATTAATTTAATTTAAAAATAAGTTGGGAGACTTGATCTCTAATTTATCTTAAAAAAACATTAGGTGGTAGAATTTAGCGGAACTAAGGGTGCGTTTGGATATAGGAAGAAAGAAGAAGAAGAAGGAAGAAGGAAGAAAAAAAATTATAAACAATCCAAACTCTTTACAAAGTTACACACTTTTCAATACTTCTTCCCACTTCTTCCCTTCTTTCCTTCTTTCCACACCTATCCAAACGGAGTGTAGGTTTTAGTCGGTCCTTGACCTAATATGTATATCTAACCTATAACCATGCATAGAGTTCAGATATACCGCAGCGGAAGTTGATCGATTGCCTAGATTCTTCTCAAAGCTTTGCTGCAACCCCTCCTTGTCTCTTGGTCTTCCTCCGTATGCAACTGGCACACCACAACCTCAAGACAGGGCTTGGCGTCACCTTTCACGAATCCAGATGCCGGTCGACTCGTGCGTGTGCTTCCTATTGCTCTCCAAGCAATAGGATGGCTCCTCCCTCTTTCTGATCTCTCTCTGGACTCTCTTGGATGGTGGTTATCTCAAAAGACACGAAATCCAACCTTAGAGACGCTTCAGAAGAGAGGGGTATAAATAGCCAGCCTGGAAACAGACCTTTCAGATTCATAACTGTTGTCTGGAACGGTCCGGTCCAGAGTTGGACCGGGCCGTTCCAGAGTTGGATCGGACCGTCCCAACCATAGCGAGATTGTAGGTTTGCCCAGCAAACCAGTCCGTTCCAGAAGTTGGACCGGGCCGTCCCAGAATTGGACCGGGCCGTTCCAACCATAACAACATGGCTCCACACACTTTTTCTAACATCTCCCTCTTGGAGACATTGTTGCCAAACACAGAGTCAGACCTCATACGGCAAATGGACCGTGCGACCAGCGCATACACCTGTCAAGCGGGAGCTAAAACGCCTCACCATAACAAAGTTAAGGCCAGCGAGAAAGCATCTACCCTTTTATAAAAACAGTTAGATAATTGTGTATACTAGTACCTTAGATACATTCAAATTTGCACTAGATCAGACATTATCGACCGCTCAATGATACATGTCTTTTCCTTTTCAGTCTTAGTCTATTGTATGTTCCCAACCTCAGTCCATATGACGAGTTTGGTGGGCCCTGAACACCAACATATCTCTCGTTTGTGCAAATTGAATCTGATCTTCCTTTCGTCTCATGAAAGTCAGAACGAAATCAGCTGCTTTCCCAGCAATGCCCCGACAGACGGAATATGCATCACCATAAGGTACACACCAAAGTAGCAAGCACTGACTCCATCCCTCATGACATAGTCAAAAGTCAAAGGGTACGTGACTATGGAACTCACACATGGGGAGTCATACGGTCTTGGTCCTGAAACCACTCAACCCATTTCCAAACGTCGCCAAGCACATGTGGTATGAGCACATGTTACAACGAATTATCTGTTCCAACAGACGTGTGTTCACATTCATTGTACGAGTCTAGATTCAGTTTGCAAACCAAGTGTCTATGGTCTAGACCACTCCTTATTGCAACTAATCCTGAGATTCTCCACTTAAACACTCCTAGAGTTTTAAGGAGATTCTCACCTCGGCTAATATTGAACTACATGATTGTTTGGGGCACAATCATATCGGATCGCCTAAAAGAAGACAAGCCTCATTTCAGTCCCAGACTGAAGCGACATTGAGCTTAACCACCCTAGGCGGCTCCTTAGTCCCTGACTAAGCGTACACAGCTCAATCTAGTCTCATCTCTACATGTCCCAGACATTAGAGGCGATTTCTCGTGTGAGCGAGACAACCTAAAGTTCAATGACACACTACCAATAAGTGCTAACATGTACTTAATCAATAATAAACACATGTACATTATTGAATTTCAAGTACATACAATCATAAAGATCTGATTGTCAAATGGATCATCACCAAATGAAACAAACCATGTATCAACTCTCCAAACCATTAAAGAGTTACGAGTATCCTAAAACGGACAATTAGTATTTCTAATGGACCGTTCTACATAGGAATTCACTCAATATCAGATCAACTCGCTTTATGCTATCATGTCTCTATATATCTGAATCTGTTTGGTCTAGTCCACTATCCCCATAGTAAGCTTCCACAGCTATACTCAACAATGAGTTGTTATCAACCTCCTTGAAGTTATAACAACTACCAATTGTGTCAAGGGACTATCGCAACCAAACTTCCTCTTGACATAAATATCAATTATGTCAATGTTGCTCCATCTCCCAAATGAGAGAGCTAGTATGACAATCAGAACATGCTATTGACTCTATCTCCTCCATGAGAGAGTCACACTCAATCTCCACAATGAGAGAGTAAACTATTTTGTTTCATAAAGAAACTGTTGTTATCAAGTTAACTTTATTCATAAAGTATACTTGCATGCACATGAATTGCTTATCCATAAGCCAATCATTTGCAAGTATTTAAACTTGATAATCTTGCATGTTATTTATCATACATTTATTCAGATATCTCAAAGTCAATGTACCTTTCCAAATAGGTACAGGAATTGGCTTATTATTTGTGTCAAACTCATAGCCTTGCTAGAGTGACCTCACTTTATGATCTGTTATAGGGTTTAAAGTAGAATATGCCTCAATGCACAAGTCTACCATGCTTCTAACTCAAAATAGAAGCTCATGAGTCCCAATATCTCATTTCCATAGCCACATGCATTGGAAATCAAGCAAGCATCTCTTGTTGCTTGTACTAGTCCTATTGCACCTTGCAATCGACTAGGAGACATTCGTAATTGTTTGTAAACACAATACAATACATTAATTTGAGGTTCTAGAATTTCCTGACAATCTGGATCAGTCCGAACGGACCGTTCCAAATCCAAATGGTCCGTTCCAAACGGAGCGTCTGGAAGTTCATCTCAATCTAAGCAGCCTGCTTGCCCAGCAAGCGTTCTATTTAGATTATACAGATAAAAGTTTATTGCTAGTTGAGCTTCCTCTTCTTCAATAATATTTGACCCCTGGTCAGATATATTGAGTTATGAAGGCATAGCTATACTTAGCACTTTTTCTCAAGACACCTTAATTATTTTTTAGGATCTCATTTTCACCGCTGCACCACTCTCGAAATGCAATTAGATGTGTGTTTCTTCCGATTGCTCCAAGCAATGGAATAGCCTCCCTCTCAAGCCTAGTTCTACTCTCTATTCTCTGATTATGCACACAAATGGCAAGTTCCAGAAGAGAGAAGAATGGTTATTGTAAGGGGTATTAATAGACCGATAAGCCATTCAGAACGGTCCGTTCCAAGTATGGAACGGTCCGTCCCAATCTTCATGGGACGGGTTAGTTGCCCAGCAGACTGGTCCGTTTGAAGTGTGGCTCTCCGCTATTCAGAACGGTTCGTTCCACGCATGGAACGGTCCGCCCCAATCATCATGGGACGGTCCAGTCGCCCAGCAGACTGGTCCGTTTGAAATGTGGCTTCACTCACTTTATAACATCTAATGTGCCACATTGCACAGCATTCAATAGTGCTCAGTGAACCCTATTCTCATATAGATTGCTTTCTTTCTTCTCAGACTTGTTTAGATTCAAACATGGGATATTCAACACCCAAAAATAAAGAAGTCATTTATCTATTCTTCAAGCCAATAGTGCACCAAATGTGCAATGATTACTTGACAACTTATTCTTAGACCATGTAACATATATTTTAGACAACTAACCAATTGGCTAAGCGTGCACGCTCAGCCACAGATCATCTAAGTCTGCACCTCTTGTGCTCTTAGTTTTTCACTGCTCAATCAGTGAAGTGATCCTTGTCTAAAACTGTTATATGTCTAGAATAGTTTCAACATAATCATATCTATTGCTTAGAATTAGATAGTTAGAGGCAAACTCATCTCCAATAAGAGAGTTTCCTCACAATACTCCCTCTATTCTGGTGTATCACTTCAAACGTACTATACCGGAGCCACAGCTCTTGAAGTTCTCCATTTAGAATGAATCATCATAAGTCATGCAATAATCTTTCTTTCTTTACTCTATCTCATATGTCATCATTGAATGAATTTCTTTAGCAATGAAACTCAAATTGACCTCAACATCAATTTTATTTCTACATTGCCTTTTTGAGCAAACACTCCTCCTAACTCTAAATTTTAAAAATCGGATATTAGGGCATATGTGTCTAAATTGCTCAAAGTGAGATTTAAACTCTATAGTATCTTTTCTTAAGCTTAACTTCATTGAACTTATGCGAGAATGTTGAGGAAGAACCTATTTCATTTCCCCCTCTTTTCCTCAGCATCCGAGTCAAGTTCATAATGACTGAAGTAGCTTGCATGAGAAACTATAAGTTATCTATAAATCTCAACTCTACAAGGAATTTATTTCATAAAGTGATCCATTAATATGGCATAATTATGGTTCTTCTCCAATAAATTTCCTCAAAATTTATGAGAATATGCAATCAAACATGCATCTGAATCTATGGCTATATGAGAATCCTCCCAGGAATCTTTAGAAGCTCATAATTCAAACCATAATCTTTTGGAGATTACAGCCCACCTCGGACTGTATTCAAACGATCCGCTCCAAACTTGGACGGTTCGCTTGGAATTATTTCGAGCAGAAATTCTATAGTTAGAAATTCTCTCCACTGTGCATCTTTTATTGCGAATCATATCCCGATTTGCAGATCACAGTGATTGCACTTAGTCTTTGTAGAACCATAATCAAAACAGTCCTTTAACATCATCATGCAACACAATTTGTTGCTCGATATGAGAAATAGCGAATCATCGAGCTATTTCAATCTTATCACAACTCATAAACTCATACAGCAAGTCCAAATGACTGCGACTTGTTTTAAGAGATTTCACATTTTTATGACTGAATTGAACCTAGTCATAAATGTGATAAGAACCAAAAGCTTAGTGCAATGAACACATTAAATCTCCATAACTTAAATCGCTTTTCCACAAGCATTCAAGTTCTTACTTATCGCTTACTATGCCTCAAGTTGGAATAGATTGGCGATTATGACCTAAAAGTCAATCCCAGTCTTTACCTCAACTTGCATAGTTAAGCATGCCAAATAATCACTACTCATGAGATTATGTAAAATTTAAAGAAAAATGCATAGAAAGAAAGCTTACTTAGTACCACAAACCATAATATTTTGATACTAAAGTCAGCACCATCCACATGCTCAATTCTGAAATCCAATACCAAAAGAAAAATTCCACAAGTACTAGTTATTGTCAAGGTTTGAAGTTATTAAAGTATCATGGAGCAATCATTTGTGTCCCCCTCTTGGAGCAACAAATCTGCATGTGCCAATCCCCTGGACTGCACCATTGCATTGATTCTCACATTAATCACTTTACTTCATATTTATGACAATCAAAATGCTATGTTACATAACCAACATTAAGGTAGTAACATTCAAGCAATTTGCTATTTCAGTTTCTCAGTACTTTAACCAAGTCTAGAAACATTTCTAGTTCACAACAACAATCTCTTAGTATTTATATAATTACTTGACTATGTCATCAAACTTGACCAATTTGAGCAACATTCGTTAAGAAACGAACAACACAAGACAGTGAAGTTTACTTGTACATGCTCTCACTAATTAGAAAGCAAACAAGTTAACTCTAACACTTATTGCTCAAATGTCAACTTATGACTCTCTTTATGCAACTCAAAATTTATTTGATCTCATGTGAAGTTGCAGCCCCCAAGGCGCTTCTTTAACTTGTCAAAAATTTATTGAGATTACAAGTTATTATAGTCAATAATTATTAATACTGTTCTCAAAGATTAAGTTAAGTTGTAACTCATACAATAAATAACAAATTCTTCTCAACAACAAAATGCGAGTGGAATTGTTGTGGGTCAGTGATCGCAAACGGTCCACTACCAAATTAAGCGATCCGTTTCACTACCCTTAATATGTTTCTAACTTCTCACAAATTCTTTTGGGATTTCTCATTAGATGTGATGGTCTTAAGTCCATCCTGATTCTCTATAAGATAATGAGATACTATAATGCCCAGCAATATGCATCCATCAATATCTTCTATAATCAGTGATGACTTTTGTAAGCCAATGCCATACATGGAGACAAGCACACAAGTTAGCACTTACACAATTTGTCGCACAGCACAACCCTTGAATCAACCCAAGAAATGATGCAACATAGCAATGATAACAGAAAGATGACAACCAGGGCCACCAATCATGTCTCATGTACTAAGTGCACCACATCCCAATCGACTCGATTGGCGCAAGACGCATAAATTGGATGAGACACCATCGTCTACATTCCAAATTCACCCTTTGTGTGCAACTACACAGTGCTAGCCGGCACCCAATTGTGCCATGCATGCAATCACAATGGTGAGACGGCACCTCATGCACCATCAATCACCCATAATGCAAGTATGCAACTAAAGTAGTGCATTAACCATTGAGCTATCTCGAAGATAGCTTCAAACACCATGTTGGACATTTTGATATGTTCAAAATTGGTCAGGTCAAACCTTAGGTTTACACAATTTTGTTCTGTCAGACAATCAGAACGGTCCGTCTCACCGTTGGAACGGCCCGTCCCACCGTTGGAACGGTCCGTCCCACCGTTGGAACGGTCCGTCCCAGAGAACAAACCACGACTGGCTAAGGGTTTCCAGCCTGGAACGGTCCGTCCCACCTCTGGAACGGCCCGTCCCACTGCTGGGTCGGACCAGCCTACACGCCGTCCTGTCAGCAAAGTCCTGGGACGGTCCGTCCCAAAGTTGGAACGGTCCGGTCCAGACGTTGCTGAAACCCTGATTCTGGTATTTTCAGCGATGGAATTCCTCAGAAATCAGTTTTCTTTACCAGTAAGATTGCTCTATCCTAAATTGACTGGTTTGTAGTATTTGCTACTAGTTCTATCAATCATAGAGAGATCTAAAGCCAAAAATACTAGTAAAATAAAAAAAAATAGGATTCCAATAGAGCAACCAAGTCTCAGACCAGAACAAAAAAACAACTAGCCATGGTGTCTAGGGTTTAAACAGTACCAAAACTTCGAAAAGAACCTTGTGGCTCTGATACCAATGTAGGTTTTAGTCGGTCCTTGACCTAATATGTATATCTAACCTATAACCATGCATAGAGTTCAGATATACCGCAGCGGAAGTTGATCGATTGCCTAGATTCTTCTCAAAGCTTTGCTGCAACCCCTCCTTGTCTCTTGGTCTTCCTCCGTATGCAACTGGCACACCACAACCTCAAGACAGGGCTTGGCGTCACCTTTCACGAATCCAGATGCCGGTCGACTCGTGCGTGTGCTTCCTATTGCTCTCCAAGCAATAGGATGGCTCCTCCCTCTTTCTGATCTCTCTCTGGACTCTCTAGGATGGTGGTTATCTCAAAAGACACGAAATCCAACCTTAGAGACGCTTCAGAAGAGAGGGGTATAAATAGCCAGCCTGGAAACAGACCTTTCAGATTCATAACTGTTGTCTGGAACGGTCCGGTCCAGAGTTGGACCGGGCCGTTCCAGAGTTGGACCGGACCGTCCCAACCATAGCGAGACTGTAGGTTTGCCCAGCAAACCAGTCCGTTCCAGAAGTTGGACCGGGCCGTCCCAGAATTGGACCGGGCCGTTCCAACCATAACAACATGGCTCCACACACTTTTTCTAACACGGAGCCTAAGGTATAATGTGTTGCTAGATCGAGATTTACGTATTGCAACCTAAATATATACATGTAATTCTGCTTATATATCTAACATGTAAAAATATGAGAATCGAAACATTATTGTAGCTATATTTGTTGCTTTACAAAATTTTTGTTTGAGCAGTAGTTACTGCCTTTGGCAAACTACTAGAAGTCATTTAGAAGAGTTACTAAACCCATCTTCAAAAAAAAAAAAAAAAAGAGTTACTAAACCGTTGAATAAATTAAAGAAAATGCTTTTCTCTATGCCTGGTTGTCGACCAGAGACTTAATTACGGTTGTGTGCATCAGTATAGATTTAAGAGTGGGAGGGGAGAAGAAATTAAGAAAAGTTAAGTAAACTCTTACACTTTAAATTTGGAGTTACAAAAATAAGTTATTTGAGAATTAACTCATTACTCTTCTCTTATTCACCCTTCTTCTTTTAAAGGCTCCGTTTGGATAGGTGTGGGAAAAAGGGAAGAAGAGAAGAAGTGGGAAGAAGTATTGGAAAGTGTGTAACTTTGTGAAGAGTTTGGATTGTTTATAATTTTTTTCTTCCTTCTTCCTTCTTTCTCCTTCTTCTTCTCCTATCCAAACGGAAGCTTAAAGTTGTGGAGCAAGATTGAATAAAAATTTAATCTAATCTTCCTCCCTTTCCCCTCCAAAATTTGGTACTGGAACACAGCCTAACTAAAACAGATCAAAAGTATTTTGTTGTTCCATTATTATTATGATAAGGTTGCATGACATCTAAATTAAATTGATGACATTTTTTGTTTTCTACACGATCGAGCTAACCTAGTGCTGTCCAAATTGGAGCGTTAAAGTATTTTTTTCACAGAGAAATTTCTATTTGAGTTAGTTGTATGCACTTCATCCTTCATTCAGGGGGAAAAAAAGATAAAAAATACAATACATTCCTCAAGAGTCAAGTCCTGCACAAGAAAGTGTTAGTTAATCAAGAACTGGTCAACGATGAGCTCTGACAGCTGCTTTACAACCCACGCACTACATATGTGCTAATGTGCATCCGTATACAATCTTTGAATTATAAAAAAATTTGTGACCATTTCAACCCAAGACAAATAGACAATGTACGTTTATAAGATCCATGTATCGCCTTCTTCATAGTCTATCTTTACTTGAGCTATAATTAATATAGACGTTCTATATATATAGACAAAGAAACAATCCTACGTACCTTCAATTTCTAATACTATCCTTATACAAGATTCGTTGCGATAATATTATTGCGGGAGATAGATGGCGTTGGGAAAGAATGTCATTATAGTTTCCATTGCCGTCAGTGTTTTAGGTTTGCTCAGTGCCATTCTAGGTTTTGCAGCACAGGCTACGAAAACTCGGGTAAGCAATACAAAATACATATTTACCCCTCCGGCCCTCCCTACCTCCCCCTCTGTGTGTGTGTGTATCTATATATCTATCTATCTAATTTTCCAATAATGATTCGATTTCTTCGCAAATTAATGATTTATATATCATTAATTGTATTTAAGAAGTTACATAATAATATATCTTGTTGGATTACAATCTTACTTGAGTTCATGGATTATTTTATGAGAAAGTTTAATATGCACTATAGTACATAGGACTTGTTATGCACCGTGAACTTTTTCAGTAGTATTTTTGTAAATTGACAAATCTAATTTAACCAATCTAATCTACATATTCAAATATCATATCAAATCAAATTTTACAATTTTTTTGATTTTATTACTATATCTTTGAATTTTTTAAAACATGTCATTTTTGGAATGTTGTAAATAGTATAACATTCAAAAAATGACACTTTTTAAAAAATTCGTAAAAAATAGTAATAAAATCTAAAAAATTGTAAAATTTGGTTTGCTATGAGATTTCAATATGTAAGTTTGATTGGTTAAAATTAGATTTGTCAATTTACAAAAATATCTCCAAAAAAATCCGTGGTGCATAGAAAGCTCTATGCACTGTGGTGCATATTAAACTTTTTTTTATTTTATATATTCTTGAATATTCTCATGCAATCTAAATCTCACTATCATAAAGGGAATATATATAGAGAATGGCTAACGCGCCATCGATGGCACGTGCCATCAATTTTCTATCGACTTGTTTTTCGAAATTCAAAAGTCAAATAGTCGATCCAAACCGTTCAAATTGATCAAAATATTAAAATACCCTTGGAGACCAAATTTTATATTTTTTTCAAATTTGTTTGCTATTTATTATGATATTTTCAAATTGGATGACCTGAAATACTCTAATCATAATATTTTTAAAAATATCATAATAAATAGCAAAAAAATTCGAAAAAATATAAAATTTGGTCTCCAAGGATATTTCAATATGTAGAACAACTTGAACGGTTCGAATTGACTATTTGAATTTTGGATTTTAAAAAATGACTTGATGGTACGGGACCCTCCATGCCATCGATGGCACGTTAGCCATTCTTTATATATATATAGAGGATTGTTAAAATGCTATGCATAGCACGGATGGCCTTCGTGCTACGGATTTGTTCTTGCATTTCATGCTTCAAACAACCGATCCAAATCGTTCATTATCTTCTACATATTGAAATCTTATTAGAAACCAAATTTTACGTTTTTTTTTAATTTTTTTACTGTTTATCTCAGATTTTTGAAAATCACTGTTATTGAAGGGTCCAGAAATTATTAGATTAAGTATTTTTAAAAATCTGAAAAAAATAGTAAAAAAAATATATATATAAAATTTGGTTTGTAATGAGATTTCAATATGAAGAAGATAATGAATGGTTTGGATCGGTTGTTTGAAGCATGAAATGCAAGAACGAATTCATAGCACGAAAGTCATCCATGCTATGCATAGCATTATATATATATATAACGAGAGAGATAGGTTATAATATTGCAACTAATTACTCTTGTATAATGTTATAGAAGAAATGTTGTTATATTTCAATAAATATAATTCATACTCACAAGCCATAACAATAATTCTATTATAATGCGATCTTTTATGATGCTATAAGAAAAATGTTGCTTCTAATGAGTAAAACTGTAAAAGAGATAAATGTTGCTTACATTTTCATTTACAGGTATCTGACTTGGTCGTTGTGTCGGGGTTGTACACGTACGGTTGTGTACACAGCACCAGTCCAGCATTGAGATTAGCATTAGGTGCAGCACTTTTAATTCTAATCTCACAAATAATCATCAGCATTTTTATTGGGTGCGGTTTCTGCAATCAAAGAGGCCAACAGTTTTCTGTACCCGCTCAAGGAGGGAACAAGCGAAATATTGCCATTATTTTGTTCATCATCTCCTGGTACAGAATTCAACCTGATCAGTAATTAACTACGTACCCGGGATATTACTTTACCTTTTTTTTTATATCATCATGAAATAGTTCAATCTGTTGCTTTAATTTAATGTAGTGTTTATATAATTCACAATTGCATATTATATATAAATAATTTTTTATTCTCAGGGTAACTTTTAGTACATGCTTCAAGTATTTTGTTGTTGGGGCTAAAATCGAAGAAAGAGGCACTAATGGCAATGTGGATTACTCCTGTTCACTAGTATCTCGCCAATTTGCAATTGGCGCCAGTATGGCATTGACCACCATCAATCTCAGCGTTGGAGCTTACATCCTTCTAAATAGTTCCTATTGTACTCAAGCTGGTGGTATCGCAATGTGTCCTCCATCACAAACCCCGCAGATTGCTGTCGCGCAGCAATTCGCTCCAGGTGTCCCTGAGCCACAAAAGCCAAGTCAAGCTTACTACCCTCCTCCCAACAGTGTACCAGCCGGTTATGGATACAATACTCAATCATATGCATAAATCTGCTTAATTAATTGTAGTGCCAACACTTCTTCTATTAAATTGGTAGGGTTTAAGGTCGACGGTTTAGTTTCAGTGCCTGAGAATTCAAAGTTTATTACCAGGTCATAAATCACGAAGCAAGTTTGAATTTCTTGTTTGTTCTGAATTTATTAAAAATGACGAATATCAGTATTACCTGTAATTAGAACACACAGAGATTGTACCGTCTCTTTGATGTATTAATATCTGAATTTCAGGATATCTTTTGGCATTGGTAACTGTTAGAAAAAGTGTGTGGAGCCATGTTGTTATGGTTGGAACGGCCCGATCCAATTCTGGGACGGCCCGGTCCAACTTCTGGAACGGACTGGTTTGCTGGGCAAACCAACAGTCTCGCTGTGGTTGGGACGGCCCGGTCCAACACTGGAACGGTCCGGTCCAACCAGTTGGGACGGCCCGGTCCAACTCTGGACCGGACCGTTCCAGACAACAGTTATGAATCTGAAAGGTCTGTTTCCAGACTGGCTATTTATACCCCTCTCTTCTGAAGCGTCTCTAAGGTTGGATTTCGTGTCTTTTGAGATAACCACCATCCAAGAGAGTCCAGAGAGAGATCAGAAAGAGGGAGGAGCCATCCTATTGCTTGGAGAGCAATAGGAAGCACACGCACGAGTCGACCGGCATCTGGATTCGTGAAAGGTGACGCCAAGCCCTTGTCTGAGGTTGTGGTGTGCCAGTTGCATACGGAGGAAGACCAGGAGACCAGGAGGGGTTGCAGCCAGGCTTTGCAACGAATCTAGGCAATAGATCAACTTCCGCTGCGGTACATCTGAACTTTATGCATGTATGATAGGTTAGATGTACATATAGGTCAAGGACCGACTAAAACCAACATTGGTATCAGAGCCATAAGGTTCTTTTCGAAGTTTTGGTACTGTTTAACCCCTAGAAACCATGAATATTGGTAGTTTTGTTCTGGTCTCAGTTTTGGTTGTTAATGGAGACTCTATTTTTGATATATAATCAGTTTTTGGCTTTAGATCTCATTATTAATGATAGATCTTATAGCAAATACTGTAGAAAGGTCGATTTAGGGTATAGCAACCATACTGGTAAAGAAAACTGACTTCTGAGGAGTTCCATCGCTGGAAATGCCAGAATCAGGGTTTCAGCAACGTCTGGACCGGACCGTTCCAACTCTGGGACGGACCGTCCCAGGACCTTGCTGACAGGACGGCGTACAGGCTGGTCCGACCTAGCAGTGGGACGGGCCGTTCCAGGCTGGAAACCCTTAACCAGTCTAGAGTTTGCATCTGGGACGGACCGTTCCAATGTTGGACCGGATGTTTCCAAATGTCTGACAGAACAAAATTGGGTAAACCTGTGGTTTGACCTGACCAATTATGAACATACCTCTAGGTCCAACATGGTTTCTGACTTATCCTCTAGATAACTCAGTGGTTATTACATGCATTCTTGCATAGTTGAGTGATGGTAGGTCTATAGACCTCTCACAAATGGTTACATGCTTGAGTAGGCCTTTATGGTTTCTGACTCGCATGTAGACCAAAAGCACACAACGGGTGACTTTGGATTTTAAGATCTGGGTATCTTAACCAATGTCTGAACCTCGCGCCAATCGAGTTGGTTGGAAGGTGGTGCACTTAGTTCATGTGATTTGATTGGTGGCCCTGGTTGTCATCTCTTGATCATCGTGGCTAGGTTGCATCATCTTTTGGATCGATTCAAGGGTTGTGCAGTGAGATATACTAGATGTTATAACTTGGAGTTATATCATATGTGTTGATGCTAACATGCATACATGTGCTTTGTCTCTATTTTGTAGAAAGATGTCGGCAAATAAGAGCATAGTCGCTGATCTCAATGCTGGTGAGAAACTGACGAGCAACAATTACGATGTTTGGCATCGTAAGGTTCAATTTTTCCTTGAGATGCAGGACTTGCATGAGCCACTCACAAAAGAACTCACTGAAGCCGAAAGGACCAATCCAAGGCGAGTTCAGGCCAATGAGGATTTCAGGAAGAAGGACCGTGCCGCTCGCATAACGTTGCTGAGTAGCATGTCCAATGATCTTCTCCTCAGGTTTGAGAGGCACCGCACCACAAAAGATTTGTGGGAGGCAGTCAAGCTCCAGTATGGTGGTACTTCAACCACCAGGATCCGGCAACTTACACTAAGGTTTGACGGCTATAAGAAGCGCCCTGAGCACTCTATGAGGGAGCATATCTTAGCCATGTCTAACATGATTAGTGAGTTGCAGCAAGCGGGTCATGTCCTCTCGGATGAGCAGCAAGTGCAAGCTGTCATCCGCTCTCTACCTCGCTCATGGGAGCACATGAGAGTCAATTTGACTCACAATGACAACATACGCACCTTTGATGAGGTGGCGCGTCATGTGGAGTTGGAGGAGGACCGCTTATTGGCTGAGAGAGCCGATAAGGCGGCTGGAGAGGCAATGATTGCCGCCTCTAAGAACTCGCAAAGGAAACCGAGGCAGAATTCCGGTTCCAAGAAAAATGCGGGTGGCAATGGCGTGGCCAATGCCAAGATTGACAAGAAGCGCAGCAAGAAGCGCGGCAAAGGGAAGGAGAAGCCCAAGGGGGCTTGCTTCAACTGTGATCAGGTGGGACATTTCGCTCGTGATTGTACGAAGCCGAAAAAGGTACCCTCTGAACCTTTTGGGGCGGACCGTTCCAAAGTGGGGCGGACCGTCCCAATTCCCTTAGAGTCTGGGACGGACCGTTCTGATGCAGAACGGACCATCCAGAACTCATCTGCTTGTGATTCAGCTTTATTTGTGTCCAGTTGCTTTATGCTTACTGACAACACTCCTATTTGGACTGTTGATTCTGCAGCAACTGACCACATAGCTAGGGATCGAGTGGCATTTCTGGACTATCGTCGCATACCGGCAGGAAGCAAACGGATTTTCATGGGAAATAATAGTAGTGTCCAAGTGCATGGCATAGGCACATGTGAGCTTATGTTTCGCAACAGACATAGATTAATTCTCCATGATGTTTTGTATGCGCCTGATGTGAGGCGAAGTCTTGTATCTGTTTTAGTTCTTGTCAAAACTGGATTGAGTGTTATTTTTGTGAACAATTGTGTTGAATTGTATCAGAATTCTATGTTGATTGGCAATGGATTTCTTAATGATAAATTCATGGTTTTAGACACAATTGATGGCTCTTCTCTATCTTATAATGTTTCTTCTTCTAATGTGAATGATAACATGATGATATGGCATGCTAGATTATGTCATGTAGGGCAGGAAAGGATGACTAGATTGGCTAAGGTTGGACTGTTGGGTCCCTTAACCAAGGTCTCCTTGCCTACATGTGAGAATTGTCTAGCGGGTAAGGCTACCCGAAAGCCTTTTGGTAAGGCTGTTCGTGCCACAACTCCTTTGCAATTGATACACTCGGACATCTGTGGTCCTTTGAGTGTTAGGGCCAGACATGGTGCCTATTATTTCATCACATTTATTGATGACCACACAAGGTTTGGTCATGTCTATTTGATCTCCCACAAGTCAGAGGCACTGGGTTGCTTCACAAAGTACTTGGCGATGGTTGAGAATCAACAAAATGGACTTGTGAAAGCTCTTAGGACAGATCGAGGTCGAGAGTACCTCTCAGATCAATTCAAGAGCTTGTGTGATGAAAAGGGAATCGTTCATCAGTTGACAACTCCCTACACGCCACAACAAAATGGTGTTGCTGAAAGGCGTAATAGGACCTTGATGGAAATGGTTAGATCTATGATGACACAAGCAAGTCTACCAATTTCGTATTGGGGAGATGCGCTGTTGACAGCCGCATATGTTCTGAACCGTGTCCCTTCGAAGTCTGTGACAGCCACCCCCTATGAGTTATGGACTGGACGAAAACCAGATTTGGGTAATCTCCATCCATGGGGTTGTTTGGCTTATGTCCATGATCCGTCTCACAAACATGGGAAGCTTGGTCCGAGAGGGAGGAAGTGTATCTTTATAAGGTACTCTGAAACTTCCAAGGGCCACGTGTTTGTTGGAGAGGATCTGAGCGGGACTGTCACGGAAATAGAGTCGAGGGATGCAACATTCCTTGAGAGCGACTTTCCAAAGAAAAATGAGGTTTCACGAATGCAAGGACTCTATGAGGACATTCCTTCTGTCAATATTGACATTGGTCAAGAGGTGGAGGATCAACCTCCTGAGACCAGGTCAATTGCAGAAGAGGGAACTCAACGAGTCAATCTCGACAGTTGGAACGGACCGTCCCAAGACTGGGGCGGACCGTCCCAAGGCTGGGGCAAACCGTCCCAGCTGCGAGATTATTCTCCTGATCTGACTGGAACGGACCGTCCCAGGTCTGGGGCGGACCGTCCCAATGATGAAAACAGACAAGTTGAAGCAGAACCTCGTAGGTCTGAACGGGAAAGAGTACCCCGCCGAAGATTTCAGATCGAGGGGGGGGAAATGTTCATGGCCGCTTTGGATGGTTTGGTTGTACCGAAAGAGGATGATAAGCCTAAACGCAATAGGGCTGTTAAGGCTATCGATTTGGATGAACCAAAGAATGTGCGAGAAGCACTTTCTGGCTCTAACTCTAAGGAATGGCTGCTGGCCATGCAAGAGGAGATTGATTCAATGAAGAAGAATCAGGTCTGGGACTTAGTTGACTTACCACGAGGTCGTAAGGCTGTTGGGAGCAAATGGGTTCTCAAAGTCAAACGTAAAAGTGACGGGTCAATTGAGCGTTACAAAGCTCGCTTGGTTGCAAAAGGATTCACCCAAGTAGAGGGAGTGGATTATGAGGAAACCTTTTCTCCTGTGGTTAGGTTTGCCTCTATCCGCTTGATCCTAGCAATTGTCGCTGCAATGGATCTAGAACTATACCAAATGGACGTGAAAACTGCATTTCTCAATGGAGAATTGCAAGAGGAGATATATATGGCACAACCTGAAGGGTTTGTGATTAATGGGAAGGAGCACAAGGTGTGCAAACTTCGCCGTTCCATATATGGTCTTAAGCAAGCATCACGACAATGGAACCTCCGATTCCACCAAGCTGTCTTGTCAAACGGCTTTCAGGTGATGGAAGAGGATCATTGTGTGTATGTAAAGAGGTCCATGGGTGGGTTCTTGATCATGACATTGTATGTGGATGACATATTGCTTGCAGGTAACAACAAGTCGCTGATTGGTTCAACGCAGACTTGGTTGTCCTCTACATTTGACATGAAAGATATGGGTGAAGCTAGCTTTGTGCTAGGTGTCAAGATAACTCGAGATAGAACCAAGCGGTTTCTCAGTTTATCTCAAGAAACTTATGTGAAGAAGATTCTTGAACGATTTGACATGGCTGAATGTCGATCGGTTGACACTCCTATTGACAAGAACACAAGCTTGAGCAGTGACATATGTCCCAAGACAAAGGAGGAAAAAAATAAGATGGAAAAAGTGCAGTACTCAAGTGCAGTTGGAAGCTTGATGTATGCCATGATGTGTACAAGACCCGATATATGTTATGCGGTGAGTCTTGTCAGCCGATTTCAATCGAATCCTGGATTTGCTCATTGGCAAGCAGTCAAGAGGATTTTGAGATATCTCAAGGGCACATCTGATTATGTGCTATGCTACCAAGGCAGAGACCTGAATTTAGTCGGCTATTCGGATGCTGATTGGGGTGGAGACTTGGATGAGCGCAAGTCCACTTCAGGTTTCATTTTCATGCTTGGTAAGAGTGTAATCTCTTGGGCTAGTAAAAAGCAAACGTGTGTTGCTTTGTCCACCATGGAGGCCGAGTACATTGCATGTTCTGCGGCTGCCCAAGAGGCAATATGGTTGAGGTGTTTCCTAAAGGAACTGGGGGTGGTCAAGGTGCCCATCGGACCTGTGACTATTTATTGTGATAGCACTGCTGCTATAGCATTCTCTAAAGACCCCAAGTATCATGGAAAAGGCAAACATATTGACACGAGATATCACTTTGTTAGAGACAGACAAGAACACAAAAAGATTGTGTTAGAGCACATTTCCACCGAAGAGATGGTGGCAGACCCATTTACAAAGGCCATAGCTAGGATGCAGTTCCTTAAGATGGTTAGAATCATGGGTTTGAGATCTTCAGGCGGATCCTAGGATTGGAACGGCCCGTCCCAGATTGGGGCGGCCCGTCCGGATTTCAGCAGGACCGTCTGAACACTGAAAAATAGCTGGGGCGTGGCCTGTTTTAGGCTGGGACGGCCCGTCCGGAATCTGGGACGGCCCGGTCCAATTTTTTCAGACTTATGTATGTATGTATGTATGTGTTTGAACAATTATGTTTTATTGATATATATTAAGACATTTGCATTCATTCTTGTTATTGAATTGCCTGTTATTGTTCAATTAAATGTTAGCATGGATGGTAGTGTGTATTTGAACTTGAGATTGTCTCGCTCACACGAGCAATCGCCTCTAATGCCAGGGGCATGTAGAGATGAGACTAGATTGAGTTATGTGCGCTTAGTCAAGGACTAAGGAGCCACCTGGGGTGGTCGAAACTCAATGTCGCTTCAGTCTGGGACTGAAATGAGGCTTGTCTTCTTTTAGGCGATCCGATATGATTGTATCCCCAACAATCATATAGTTCAAATTAAAGCCGAGGTGAGAATCTCCTTAAAACTCTGGGAGTGTTTGAGTGGAGAATCTCAGGATTAGTTGCAATAAGGAGTGGTCTAGACCATAGACACTTGGTTTGCAAACTGAATCTAGACTCGTACAACGAATGAGAACACACGTCTGTTGGTGCAGATAATTCGTTGTAACATGTGCTCATACCACATGTGCTAGGCGACTCTTGGAAGGTGGGTTGAGTGGTTCCAGGACCAAGACCGTATGACTCCCCATTGTGTGAGTTCCACAATTACGTACCCTTTGACTTTTGACTATGTCATAAGGGACAGGATCAGTGCCTGCTACTTTGGTGTGTACCCTATGGTGATGCATATTCCGCCTGTCGGGGCATTGCTGGGAAAGCGACTGGTTTTGTTCTGACTTTCATGAGACAAAAGAAAGATCAGATTCGATTTGCACAAATGAGAGATCTGTTGGTGTTCAGGATCCACCAAACTCGTCATTTGGACTGAGGTTGGGAACATACAGCGGACTAAGACTGAAAAGGAAAGGACATGTATCATTGAGCGGTCGATAATGTCCAATCTAGTGTAAATTTGAATGTATCTAAGGTACTAGTATACACAATTATCTAACTGTTTTTATAAAAGGGTAGATGCTTTCTCGCTGGCCTTAACTTTGTTATGGTGAAGCGTTTTAGCTCCCGCTTGACAGGTGTATGCACTGGTCGCACGGTCCATTTGTCGTATGAGGTCTGACTCTGTGTTTGGCAACAATGTCTCCAAGAGGGAGATGTTAGAAAAAGTGTGTGGAGCCATGTTGTTATGGTTGGAACGGCCCGGTCCAATTCTGGGACGGCCCGGTCCAACTTCTGGAACGGACTGGTTTGCTGGGCAAACCAACAGTCTCGCTGTGGTTGGGACGGCCCGGTCCAACACTGGAACGGTCCGGTCCAACCAGTTGGGACGGCCCGGTCCAACTCTGGACCGGACCGTTCCAGACAACAGTTATGAATCTGAAAGGTCTGTTTCCAGACTGGCTATTTATACCCCTCTCTTCTGAAGCGTCTCTAAGGTTGGATTTCGTGTCTTTTGAGATAACCACCATCCAAGAGAGTCCAGAGAGAGATCAGAAAGAGGGAGGAGCCATCCTATTGCTTGGAGAGCAATAGGAAGCACACGCACGAGTCGACCGGCATCTGGATTCGTGAAAGGTGACGCCAAGCCCTTGTCTGAGGTTGTGGTGTGCCAGTTGCATACGGAGGAAGACCAGGAGACCAGGAGGGGTTGCAGCCAGGCTTTGCAACGAATCTAGGCAATAAATCAACTTTCGCTGCGGTACATCTGAACTTTATGCATGTATGATAGGTTTGATGTACATATAGGTCAAGGACCGACTAAAACCAACAGTAACCTATGTCTTCATCGGTCAATTGACAATGCACCTTATGATTTATGACCTCGGTCGTCAAATTCTTAAGAGGCCATTAGTCCTTTAAATGGGCTTTTATTTTCATTTTACATTTCGGCCCAGTCTTCAATAACATATTGTCATATTGATATTTTCATCATACTTATTTCATAAATGATAACTATGATATGCAGTTTCGTCCTCGCTTGTCATAATTTGAACAAAATGAACATATAAAATAAATAAAGTGAACGTCAAGTGAACACATACAAATAAATAAGTTCAATAATGAATATGTATATAAAAATCTAAGCAACAATACAAAAAAATAAAATCTAACGCATAATTGAATAAAGTGAACACATATATAAACAAACTGTACATAAAAATGAATAAATACAAACGTGATAGCACGGGAGATAAATGTATCCCTGACTATTAACCTCTAAGATCAAGAAAGGATCATGCTCATACATAATCTTTTCATTTTTTTTTCCTTGTTCCCAGAATGATATCATATTTGAAACAAAAGAGAAATGCTATTGTCCTATATATAGGACGAATAGGTCCGTCCAATACGATCGTTTTCACGTTTTTAAATTTCAAATGATCGATCTGAACCGTTCAATATATTCTCATTATTAAAAACTTACAAGAAACTAATTTTTACATTTTTCTAAAATTTTTTACTATTTTTGGTATTTTTTAAAATTCATGATATAAACATTATGGACCGTCCAATAACAACAATTTTCTAAAATACCAAAAAAATAGTAAAAAATTTAAAAAAAATGTAAAAATTGGTTTCTTATAAGTTTTCAATATGGAGAACATATTGAATAATTCGGATCGGTTATTTAAAAATTAAAAACGTGAAATTGATCGTATTGGACGAAGCTCCTCCGTCCTATATATTGAACACTAGCATTTCTCGAAACAAAATGATGGATTTTATTATCATATCATAAATTTGATATTTTATTTCAAATCTAAATTTAAAATATGCCATGATTGGGCTAGTGCGTGCGTGTATTGAGATTTCTTATAAATATAATAAGAGTATCACTAAGAATATGAGATATTCAAATTTCATATAGGCTAGTAGCTCAGTTGTAAGAGCATTAGATTGTCCACAAAGAGATCAATTTTCAAGGTGAGCATATATCTTTAATTTCAAAAAAAAAAAAATAATAATAAATGAATGGCAAACTTTTTTTCCCCCTTCAAAAACAATACCGAAATTAAGAAAAGTTGATCGTAAGAAAAAAAATATATCAAATTTTGACAAGGGCCGATGGGGAACTCTTTTTATTTCTTCTTAGTTTTCTCTATGGTGCGGGGAAAGACTGTTGTGTGTGTGTGTGTTTTCTTTCTTTGGTGAAAGTTAGGTGGCGATTTTTATGTCAGCAATTTTATATAAATTAAAGAAAGAGGCGCTACACTTTCAAGATAAGAATAAAAAGAAAAGAAAAGAAAAGAAAGAATAGAATTTGAAAATAACACTGAAAGGTAAAAGCAATAAAACAAAAAAAAAAAACAAAATAAGAAATACAATTTTTAGAAGTTGGAGCCAGCGACCATGCCAGGCTCTCCTTCCAAACTGGGAGGGGCAAAAATTCAGCGATTCCTCTCCTTCCAAATTTTGGAAAGTTGAAGTGAGTTTGAGGATGAATTTGAATTTTTTTTAGAAAAAGAAATAAGTATTCAAGAATTACAATGAATTGAAAATTTTTCGAAGAAAGAAAATTCCTTTGAATTTTTATCACTTAATTTGATGTGATTTATTATTATGTCATTAAGTTTTTAAGACCCGCAATTTATGATTCCTGTTCTTGCATTTCTCTGGCCATATGGATTTTGTAGCCCTATTCAGTATCGATCAAAACCATTTCCCAGTTATACTTTTAATAACAGTGTAAAAAGTAAAAAAGAAAATGTTATTATTATATAACATTCTGGTATTAGAATTAGCTTAGCCCAATATAAGCCGAAATCAATCCCCTACTTTCAGGTGCAAGCCAGTACAGAGGCTTGGTTTAGATTTTATATTGATCTTAACAGATCTATAGCCTATAGCCCAGCTCTATTTAGGCCGAGCTAGCTTAGAGTTTCATTCATACAACTACTTTCGGTAGTTTTAGAGAGCTTAAGTTTACCGTGAGTAAACTAGTAAATTCAGCATCAAAGAAGAATCAATTCTTGTCTAGTGATAAAAAACAATCCATTTTTAGTGAAAGATTGCAGGTTCAAAACTCGGCTAGAAGTCTTTCATAGACATTTAATTTAAAAATAAATTGGATGACTTTGATTCTCAATTCTAAAATACTTCAATTCCAAGTCGAAATTCTGTTTAATTATCCAGGCCGTCCATTTTTTTCCTCCGTGCGATGGATCCAATCGGCACCCTTCCTCACCACTCAGACCTCCGCTCCTGTGTCATGCTAAATTTCATGCTTCGCTGTGTTTGTTGCTTTCATGGTGTTTTTTACTGCCATCGGTAATTCCTTTTCGGCTCGATTGCCGTTGGGTTCTCTCTCGCCGCACGTGATCTTTCCCCTGCCTTGCTTACTTTCTATTTCTATTGGTTGCTTTATCGATTGTTCTCGATGCCTCTTCCACTTTCACTTTCCCCGACAAAACAAGCAAAAAGAAAAGCGGCCGGCCTAAAGGGACTGGAGGGGGAGAGAGCGAACGATGGTGGCAGATGGGGTGGAGCTATTGTTGCTGATATCCTTTCGATTTTGCTTTGCCCCCCACAGAGAGCTTTGGCTGGACGGCGATGAACAACGCCTCATTTGTTACTGTACCTATTTGGCTCCTCAATTTCTGCGGAACTCTACCTTTTCTATTCCTTGCTTTACCTATTTTTATCAGGGATTCCCTTCTCAGACTCCATTTGTTCACTAATTTCTTCTATTTGTGCCTCTTGTGTAGGTTGCGGGGATTCCAATTTCGGACTTTTGGGAATTGCTGTTGCTTTGCACTGTCTCTTCTGGTGGATCTTCTGCTTAGGTATGATGTGCTTCTTTTTTTCTCCTTTTCCCCTATTTCTGCCTTGATTCTTCTACTAAGTTGTTGGTTTAGAAACCTTTATTATGCATCTAAACTGCTAATATAGACATTTGATTTTTTTTTTCAATAAGTTCTTCAGGTCAAAGTTAATAAGTAAAACAATGTCTTTTATTTATGTGTCAAAAGAATTTCCCTTCAATTTTAGGATTTTTTTGGGGTTTTATGTTTTCTGTACGATAGAGCACATTTTTTTTCCCGAACCACCTCGGAGAAGTTTGGGGAAAAAAGAAAAGATGGTTCCCTTGCTGTCTCTGTACATAGTTTTGTACCTTTGTAGGGTGCATCATGCACTTTTCTTGGACCATTAGCTCATGTAGCTTTGTGCTTGGTCAGTGCTGGTCATACAATTGCTGCAAATATATTGTTCCTTCTGGCTTCTCCGATGGCGCCTTCCTTTTCTATTGCAGTTCCTTTTTTCTTTGTTACTCTATGTTGGTCTCAATGGTCTGCCACTTCTCTCTCATAAGGTGCATTTCTTTTGTATACTATTTATTATATGTTGCTCAAACACTGACAGCACTGATAGATGACAGAATCTTTATCTGTTTAGCACAGAACAAGGCATCCCGTGTTTCTATTCTGACTTCTGAGCAGCCCCAGGACACACAGGTCTCTATTTTGTTCAATTTTCAGAATATCTCTTTCCTGATTGTACATGACAGAACCAATCTCTCCAAATCAAGAACGGGCCAGACAGTCCACGCCACCATCGGGTCTTTCTACAACACCGCCGCCCTTGCTAGATGCTACTCCAGCCTCTGCCATGTAAGCAGCCCGACATGTAAGCAGCCCGCACAGACCAAAAAGGGTTACTCTTCTCTTCCTCAGCTCAAAAAGAAAATTTATGCATGCTATCTGCGCATAACACGTTGCAAAAAATATTCTTAAAATTAGATTATTCCAAAATAAAATTGGTAATAATTCTCTCTGTGCTATCAATATTATTGAACTTGCTAAATTTCTATGCAGCAAGCAACCTGTTCAGTGTGGAGAAGGTTCACAAGCAAGTGACCCTGCAAAAAAAAAAAAAAAAAAAAAGTCTCTTTCCGAATCCGGACGAAGCAAATTAGAAAAGGTGTGCGATCTCAAAAAAAAAAAGACTCATGCATTTTCACAACAAATATAACACCCAAAAAATGTTTGACATCAATAATGGCTTTCTTTGGTAGTGGTCCTGGAAAGGCGCAGGATATGGGCCGCCAGCTTGCACCGCTCAATATAACAGGAAAGAGCTGCTGTTGGACATCAAGGATGGCATCAACCAAGGCGGGCCTCCATCTAGGTATAGAGCAGTAAACTTTCCCGCTACGACAGTTAGGGCTGAAAACGGTAGCCGTTTTAATCGTTCTTTCGTTTCGTTTCGTCCGGAACTGAACGATAACGGATAAGGATTTCAGTATCGTTTAAGGAACGGAACAACCAACGCAAATAGAAATATTGTTTCGTCTCAGAACAGAACGATTAGTGAAACTGGTACGTTTCGTGGTCGTTTATTTCGCACATTTCGTCTAAAATTTTTTTTATGGTTTTATTATTAGATTGCAGAGGACCTCAGCAGAGAGATCGAGGGAGAAATGAATAAAATTAGATTTTTGCAGCGTCGCTCCGTTATTTCTCCGCCGAACACAGTCACATCTATCTCTCTCGCCTCTGCACCACCGAGTACAATTGCCGTCGAGAGCAAGAGGTGATTATAGTGCCTCCTCCCCCTTTCCCGCGTGACCTAACATGTCATTTCTCTATCTCTGTTTCATACAAAATGCAGAATAGTTTATTTTCTTACATCTTAATAAAATGCAAAACAGTTAGGTAGTCAAAGACGGTTATAACCGTTTTGATCGTTCCCATCAACGGAACAATCAACGCAACATGTGTTAAACGGATGCAACAATCAACGCAATAAGTATAAAAATTTTGTGCATCAATACAACGGTTAACGAAAATGACCACTTTCGTGGTCGTTTTCCACGTTATGCACCTCTAACGACAGTTCATTCTGATTGTGATCCCAGAAGGTATTTGATTTAATAAAATTTTGAATTCTATCAAAGGCATTATCTTAAATTAAAATTGAAGATGCGTGATTTCAGTGTATCGCCCTTTTAATACTTGATTTCCAATTTACAAAAGAAACTGTTCATATTCTCCGAATGCAGGTGCAATATTGCTATGGTGAGTTGCAACTCACCAAAGGGTCCGTGAGTCGCAATCTAAATTCTGAAATTTAGTTTAAAATTACCGATCCAAATTTTATAATTTTTCAAAATTTTTAAGTATTTTTTTTGAAATTTTAGAAAATCATTAATCTAATTAGTTCTGAACCGTTCAAAAACAGCAGTTTTTAAAAAATCCGAAATAAATACTTACAAATTTAAAAAAAATATAAAATTTGGTATGCATGGAGATTTCAATAGGGAGATCGTATTAGACGGTTTGGATCGGTTATTTTGAACTAAATTTCGAAATTTTCAGCGCAACTCACAGACCTTTTGGTGAGTTGCAACTCACCATAGCAAAACTCTATATATATATATATATGCCAATTTTGAAAATATTGTGCCAGCAAAGTTAAAGTAACATTTGTTTTTGTGGTTTTAAATTATTTCTTTTTAGATTCAACTATATGAATAGAGAAGCCAGAAAATAGTTGACATGCTTTGTGCTGAGGATAGAACCAAAGACTACCAAGCCCACTATTAACAATCAGATATATAATTTGAAGATATTACTTTTTGTAAAGTGCTCTTTTGTTGAGAGAAATTTTATTGGATGAACAATTTATTTTATTTGGTCTTTTACTGAAATGAAACAATTTCTTTTGGGAATTTTCCGTTTCAATTTTACAAGGGGACTTACTAATAGGTTTGGGTTAAGTTTTCCTTGGTATTATGAGTATAGCATGAAAATGTTTTTGGTGCAAATCAAAGTGAAGATATTTTTGCCTTTACTTTTATTAGTTGCCTCAACACATCAAATTATCTTTAGAAGTGCATTTTTTATTATTTCCTATTATTGGGTCTAAATTCAGTATGCTACATGTTTAGGGCTTTGCTGAAAGAGTTGCTTTAAAATGATGTTCTTGAAAATCCCTTTGCATAAATTTCAGATTGGTTGTAGTGCTTTGATATGCTTCGATTAACAAAGACATATAAGAAACAAGTGTGGCTTACTTCTCTTGATTCGGTCAGTTTCTCTTTAGAGGTATTTATTTTATTTTTTTTTTTCATTGGCATTGCATGGTTCGTGGATGGGTAGATATTCACAGGTGAGATATGATGGCTTGCATTGCAGTGAAAACTATAATTAGGCTTCAGTATGGCTGCTTTCATATATTTTTTTAATCGAAAGGTACAAAATAAATACGGTCTGCATAAAGGAGATATTACAATGTTCATATTTATTTAGAATGCATATATAAAGTGGGGGGATAAAATGCACTCAAAGGTCAAGTTGCTTGGGCTAAACAAAATAGTATAAGTATTATTCACCAAATGCTAGCTTGCAACAATGGGCTTACCTTTTTTTTCCCTCCTTTTACTCGGTTTTGTGCAATCTGTCATTACTACTGAATAATTTTTTTTGATTAATAAGTATTACAATGTGCTCGATTTATAGTCAGCATTTCCTAATATTTTAGCTTAATACTGATAATTAATATGAAAATAATAATCATTATTAATCTGTAAATAAAACTGAACATCTGATATGATTACTTTCAGAATGAATATTTGTTTTATTGCAATTAATGTTAAACATTTTTTTTAATTTAAGTAGAGGTGATGCACATCAGATGACAGTTTTGATGGAGATAATTCTGCTAGGAATAACTTGGCAGTGAGTGAACAAAGAGTGTTAGATCTATCTGAATAACCTGAAATTTCTATATATTTATTGATATCGAGGAAAGTACACATGGTTTTGAGTAAACGATGAATGCATAGACAACAACCAGATAATAGAGAGAGAATATAATTTCTTTTTGATATGTGTATCTAATTGGAACTTTTTGAAGTAACTATGTCATAGTAAAATTTGTTGTGTCGTAACCATAGCAAATTATCAGCGTTGTTTGCCATGTGTTAGTAAGATTACTTTGTTCGTCTGTTACCATATATTTAGTATACTACTAAGATAACTTTGATACTGAAATAACCTTTGTTTTCTTTTATTTTTTTTATTTATTTGCCATGAAAATCAGACTTACTGAAGGAGGTTTTAGGAGTGCGTCATTTCTTTTGATTTTATTTGTTTATTTATTTACTTTTGGTTCCACAAGTATGCCCGGTGTTTTCTGATAAAAAAGTTACATAAAAAAACACCAGGTTAGTGGAGAATATGAATTATTCGTCTGAAATAGTTCTACATGTAGCTGATCATCCTTTACGTTAACCAAATAGTTCCGGATAACTTATTTCTCATGTCCTCGGTATAACTGATCATTGACGGTGAGTTTATTTCTAATTTTGTGTCAGAGTTGTGTTTTTAACTAATCGCTTATCAAATTAAGCTTTTACAATTTTTTTTTTATTCTACTCAAAATATAATGATAGTTAGCTCTAATCCAACATATATCGCGCTTCGTGCGATAAAGAAGCTAGTTATCTTTAAAAAAAATTCAGGATCCAAAAAAGAACCGCCATCTGATGTCGAACTGCGTCATGAACTCTAAACTCGATAAAAGCACCTTAAAAAAAATTTAAAAATCAAGGCCTATATTTCTTAGAACTCGATTAGGCTTGGACCAATTTGCATCAATCATTCTCACCCAGTTACCCTCCGTCTTCTGTACGTCAGTCAAGATGAGGAGAAAACTGATTTCTATATGAAAAGTTTAATTCAGTTTAACTACTGCAATTTAAAATCTAAATTTTCACTGATAAAGAAAAGATACCAAGGATAATTGACAGTATGGCCGACAATCGATTAGAAAAACAATGGATATATCAAAGAACGACGACCTTGCACAAAATCAACAACGTGAATCTCCTTCTTAACACTATCTATATATGGTCCTAAACGCATCATATACAGTAGGATCAAAATCACAAATTGCGGTATTATTTGACGGTAGCCACTGTTTGAGGTATTGACAAGGTTCTTACGACCAGTTCCTGCCACTCATTCAAACCAAATTTTTTTTTTTTTTGATCAAAATTCAACCCAATTTCTCTTGTAATTGGAATGCTTTTCTTAATTGAACAGTGGTAGAGCGCTCCTGTACTTAGTCCAAAAAAAAAAATAATAAATAAATAATTCAACCCAAAATTAAATCCTAAATCAGTTGTGTAGAATTTTTCAGTTGTATTATAAATGAAACTTAGTTTCGATCAGAGTTACCATGAATGCTATGCACTATCATTTTTTTTTTCTAAATTTTGTAGGGACTAACATAAATTTGTAACTTATCAGACTTTTCCTTTTTTTTTTTGTTGGGGGGGGGGGGTGTGGGCTGGGTTGGGAACGCTTTTTTCTCTGTCCCTTTCAATTAAACCTGGCATATATCGTCTTACCTCAAGATTTATATATTATCCTTGCAACTACAATCTTCAATTTTTTTTCCTCCAAAACTGGAAGAAAATAATTAACATCTTTCCAGAATTATACGTGACTTAAGCTAGTATGTACTTAGCTTGTACGTCAGAGTAAGGAATCGACTTAAAATTCCTAAGGCTGCCAATGGGTAGATGGTATTTTCATACCCTCATCCGTTCAAATTTTCTATATCCGTACTCTATCCGCATCTGTTAAAGAATGATTTTACCCGTATTCTACTTGTACCCTTTAAGAATTAACAATAAGTGTAGGATAACCATATATAATGGATAATAATAATAATATTATTAATTTAATAAAAAATATATAATGCGTTAAATAAATAACGCCAAATAAATACACTGTTTTATTGGATCGGATTATATTTTTACTCTTGATAACCTAATTTTTACCCGATCCGTATAATGTTATTATCAATTTGGAGTAAAAAGTTTCTAGATTAAATTTTCCTTATTCAGTTACACGGCACAAGCGACAACCCTACCGTCATTATTTGTTTGATGACTCACTAAACCTTTTTTTTCTTTTTTCTTTTTTGCATATTGAGAGGTTCAATATGTTTCAGTAATATAATCCTCAAATATGAGACTTCTTTTGCATTCATTTAATCAACAGTGATTTTTCTGGACCATATCGTAGTGGCGTCCAAAACACATACAACTTACATCAGAAATATATTTAACATCGACAAGTAGACAATTATACAGTTACATCACAAATATATCTTTCGTTTCAGAGACAAATTGATACTGGTACCTGCTGATCTGGACCTTACAAATATTGTAAATAGAAAAACACACAAAAAAAAAAAAATTGAAGTATGTAAAGATACATACTATTTTACATAATTAAGTGGCAGAATTATTTTTCGCGGATAATCATAGAGCAAAAGTACTGCCCTTCAGAAAATCTAATTGGCATCTATTGCCATTTGTGATTTATTTCCATATTTATTGTTTAGTTATATAATTATTGATATTGTATCGTTAAAAATAATTAATGATAAGCTAATTGAAATCATCACAACCCGTTTGACCCGTGTAACCCACAAAACACGTAAAAACCTATATGTAAAAAAACCATCTAGGTTGGGTTGGATTACGGGTGGATCAATTAAAAAAATTTCAACCCGATATAATGGGGTTGGATTGAAATTTTGATAAAAAAAATTTTAACCTGTCCGTTTGTACAGCGCTACTAATATCATATCTTACGAAATATGCTAATAGCATGATCATATATATATATATATATATATATATATATATATATATATATATATGTTTGTAAAATTTTGTCCATTAGATAATGGATATGAAATAGTCATTACCCTCACCCATACCTGATAAGTTTAAAAACATTTTCTTTACACATACCTACACCCATTAGTCTAACAAAAATAAAATCTTATCCACACTCGCCTTATAAAAAACGGTACATATATGATAAATAGATTTCATTTACAGCCCTAAACATCCCTTTCTTTCCTGTTTGCAATGTTTCTTTTTAAATTTTATCTTTCACAAAATCAAATAGAAATATAGCTTGTTTCTAAAATACAAATGACACCTAATAACTGGACAAAAGGATAGAGATATTTTTTATTTTTTCTGTCTTGGCATCGCAGGTTATATGAGAGGTGTCAAAAAATAAATAAAAAAATAAAAAATAAAAGAACATTCAAAAAAGTGAAATTGAGATAGGGCTGTCAATGGACACAGTACGGTATGATAGAAAGTATTTTCATATCCGCATCCGTTAAATTTTTTTTTACCAGTATCCTACCCATACCCATTAAAAAATTATTTTACCATACCCTACCCTAACCGTACCTATTAAGAATTAACAGTAGGATAATAGTACACAATGGACAATAATATTATTAATTTAATAAAAAATATATAATGTGCTAAATAAATAATATCAAATAAAATATATAGATAAAGTACAACATTTAGATAATATTTTAGATATAACAAAAATCAAGAAATATTATTCTCATATCAACTGAATTAAAAAAAATCTATACAACTGATATCTCATATTTATATCGATATTTTGACCAGACTTCACATCGAAATTATAACTAAAACTGTGATTTTATCTTGTTTTTCGCTTTTGTTTGCCAGATTTGGCACTGCCGTTGCGTTTTGTTTTATTTTTATAGGAACTCGAAGAAAGCAGCAAAGAAGCAATGAATTGGATAGCTAGACGACTCATTCCTAGCTTAGATCAAGTCTCGACTCAGCCCGATGCACCGCCTACGCACAAAGCCAACCACTCCACAGCCTATCTCACTCAACCTCTACAATCCAGCCCGGATTCCTCCTAATCCGGACCCGATCCTTATGCAAACTCAATCCAGTGGCTCTAATCCGGTCCGGATTGCATCCTGTCCGGTCCGGATTGCCATATAAAGAAGGTTCTGATCAGAAATTAAAGGCGATTTCTTTTATGGAAAGGGAGGTAATTTCGTGTGTGTGATTGAGGGAAGGTAGCTGGACGTCCAGACAGGCAGGGGAGGCATTTTTAGGCGTGCTCCATCTTTGGAAAGGCATCATTCCTCATTTCCACAACTTTCTTTCTCTCTCTCCAGCAGCAGATCTAGGTTTTTAGGTGCTTTTCTCTCTTCTTTGTGCGACTAGGGCAGAGGCTAGGCACATTTTGGAGCTTGGCTTTGCTGTGGCAACGAGTTCTCAAGGTCTTAAGGTGTTCTCTAGCGCAACGGCAGCGGTTTACAACTTAAAAACTTGGATATTTGTTGTTTCTCTCATACTTTCTCTCTAAATTCTGTTTTTATGGCTTGTATGACTTTATCTCTTGCTATTTGCTTGTTGTTTGAAGTTATGTTAGGCTAAACTTTTAATGCTTTAGGGGTAGATGTAGCTTAGGGTTTGGATTGCTTGATTTACTCTTTTGGTTGATGGAAGAAGTCAATTACCTTTGGGAGTTTTATTGATTTGCTTGTGTTTTGTGTTTATTATTACTTGTGTTGCTCTGCTTGTGTACGGCCGCACTTGTTTGAGACATCAACTCATTATAATAACTGAATCATTCACTAGTATTTCGAGGTAGGTCAATGGCGAAAGTCGACCAGTTAGTAACCAAAAGTAAACACTTCTAATTAGGCGAAACTCTAAGTTAGATATCTCGCAGAAAACCAATTGTAAACTCGAATAGGTCCACCGGCAAACGAAAGTTGAGGGTGCAATGCATTCGATGAGGGTTAACACTAGGTTCTATACCAAATACCGTACCCAATAAGTGACAGCAAAGGGTTAGGGAGTTTAGGTATGGCTAGATGGACCCTTGACTTGAATAAATCAGCAATTGGGTAAATCACAGCATTCACGCAGTGGAATCCGGACCGGATTGGCCACGATCCGGACCGGATTAGTGAAACAGAGACACGAAAGTGGTATGTTTCGCAACCCTGCGACCAAACCTAAGTGAAATCGAACCCTAAGGCACTTTTAGCATCATATATTAAACTGTTAGAAAACCCCAAAAATATTTACTCGCATTGTTTTGCACTATTTTCATATTTGCAATTGCTTACCTTAATTTCTCTTTTATTTATTTCATCTGTGACTCGAAAACTTTTCTAAACTTTTACTGTCTAGATTTAACGAACCAATAAGAATAGTAATCATACCCATCTCTGTGGGATCGACACCTTTACTTTGCTATAAACGACTAGTCGAGTACAAGGTTAATTTGTTTGACCCTGGTTTACACCTCGATCAAAATGGCGCCGTTGCCGGGGATGGCGTTATGATATTATTTCTTATTGAAGTAGTTAAAGACTAGATTTATTTTTATCTTTTTACTCATTCGTTCGCTTGTTTTTCTCTCTTTTGTGTGTAGGTTAACACTGGCTAGAGGATCTAAAAACACCCAACCCCAGCTACCACACGATTATAACCTCAGGGGGAAGGGAGACAACTTCCACGAAGCTTCAAGCTCGAGCACGACTCAAGCTGCAGCTCGGAAAGGGAAGAAACAACAGCAGCCGCCTACACTGAATCCGGACCGGATTCCACCCAATCCAGTCCGGATTTCAACTCAACAAATTCCAGAGGGCATAATCCGGACCGGATCGCAGACAATCCGGACCGAATTACCAAGGATTCAGCACATAGGTGAAGGGACAAGTGTACCAATGGCTGAACGAACTGATGAAGCTAGGCAACTTGAGGCTTTACGCCTTGAGTAAGAGGCCACTCAACAAAGAATTCTCCAAGACCGACTCGCGCTCGAGCAAGACCGACTCAACTTCGAGGAGGAGCGCAATGGGAATTTCAATGATGGCGGAAGCATCCATGGAGCGCAAGCTAATCCCGAAGAAGCTCAGGGGCCACACAAAACTCTTCGCGAGCATTCTGCCCCTCGAGTCCAAGACGTGGATGGACCGATCGTGATTAGGGGGATCGCTGCCAACAACATGCAAATCAACCCCGCGCATGTCGCGCTCGTGCAACAAAACCAATTCTATGGGGCTGACCAAGAGGACCCGCATGCACACTTACAAGCTTTTCTTGATTGCACCAAATTGTTGAAATTCAACGGGGTTTCCCCGGATTCAATTAGACTTCTCTTGTTTCATTTTTCTCTTAAGGATAAGGCCAAGAAATGGTATAACACACTGAAAAGAGGGTCAATTGATAATTGGGAAGCCATGGCTAGAATTTTCCTTGAACGGTATTTTCTAGCAAAAAGGGCCTTTGAAATTAGGAGGGAAATCACGAATTTCAAACAAAGGGGGGATGAATCTTATAGGGAAGCTTGGGAACGGTTTAGGGATTTAGAGAACTCTTGCCCTAACCATGGAATCCAAGATTGGTTAACTATTCACTCATTCTATAATGGTCTTTATGATGGCATTAAAGTGAATGTTGATGCTCTTTCAGGTGGGAGTTTCACCCAACTCGATGCGGAGCAAGCACGCGAAGCGATTGAAAGGTGTGCCTTGCAATACAATTGGCCAGCACCCAACCCAACAAGGAGCAATCCCACTAGACACGAGGTCAAGGAGATCCAAGACACGCGAGATAGGATTGCTCATTTGGAAGCCGAGCTCGCGAAAATGCAATCAATCAGTGGCACACACCTACTCTCCAATGAATGTGGAGTGTGTGGAGAAGAAGGGCACAAATCTCCTGATTGCCCTCTCCAATATGGCGATGGAGAACCCGAGGAGGTTAAGTCCTTCGAGGATGTTCACAACTGGTACCAAGGCATAACGGGGAATAACGAGGCAGGGGGTAGCCAAGGCAACTACCAAAACCGCGCGTTTGTCCCAAGAAAGATATACACCAACCGCGCTGGTAACCCACATCAACCCAATCAAAATCGAGGTGTCCCGTTCAACAATGATCGTGGGCAAAACTTTCAAAGGAAGCCCTATATTGCACCTGAAGTTGAGCAGTTCATAGAGACTCAAAAAGTCCTAAATGAGCAAATTCTTGAGGGAATGACCAAACTTCAAAAAGAATCTGGAGCCGCCTCGCGGGTAGAAAAGATGATGGAAGGATTCTTTGCTTCTCAAAACATCCGCCCACAAGGGAAGCTTCCAAGTCAACCCGAACCAAACCCTCGGGCAGAGATGAAGGCGGTGCACACGCTCAGGAGCGGCACCCAGTACAAAGACCCGCCTATGCCTGAAGAAACGACACCAACCAATCCACCAGCAGCTGAATTGCCAGAAAATCCAGATCGGATTCTCCTTAATCCGGACCGGACTTCTGCGCAGGAAATTCCAGTGGAAGTAATCCGGTCCAAATCACCTTCAATCCGGACCGGATTAATAGGCGACAAGCGCATATCTCCTCCGAATCCCTTGTTGAAGGCACCCGTACAACTGGTAAAGGCTCCTTTTCCTCAAAGGTTGGCCAAGACAAAGGTAAACTCTCAGTTTAGGAGTTTCTTAGAGGTAATCAAGGGTTTGCAAATCACTATTTCTTTTACTGATGCGATTACTCAAATTCCTTCCTATGCAAAATTCTTGAAAGATCTCATTACTCACAAATTTCTTTTGGAAGAAATCAAAACTGCAGAATTGACTGAGCAATGCAGCGCGGTGATCCAAAATAAGATGCCTCCCAAGATGGATGATCCGGGCAAATTCACCATACCTTGCACCATTGGCAAGACGACAATCGGAAGGGCTTTGTGTGACAATGGAGCAAGCGTGAGTCTCATGCCTAAGTCCGTCTTCGACCGTATTGGTGTTGGGAGGTTGAAGCCATCAAACATGACTTTGCAACTCGCAGATTCATCGGTTCGGCTCCCTATTGGTGTAATTGAGGACATCCCAATTAAACTTGGTAAATTCTTTATCCCTGGTGATTTTGTGATAATGGATATGGAGGAAGATAAGGACGTTCCCATCATCTTGGGACATCCCTTCCTTAGAACTGCAGGGATATTGATGGACACGAGAGATGGGACCATTCTGGTGAGAGTTGGTGGCGAACAGTGGGAATATTCAATTAGTCAAGCAATGAAGTGCCCAAACCAACTCAACTCGTGCTACAAAATCGAAGCTAAGGAGACACCGATCGAACAACCGCTTGAGGACCAATACTCGGATGCTCTCAGGAGCTATCATGAGTTTCTTTGTGACGTACAGGAAGCAATCGCGGTAGAGGAACCCGTCCAGGAGATCACCGACGAGACAAGCCCTGAAAGCACCAATAATCCGGACCAGATTCTCCCTGATCCAGACCGGATTCGAGGCTCTGGAATTACAGAAGTTTTTTCATGCGACAATCCAGACCGGATCGAATCCAATCCGGATCGGATTCCAGATCCAGAAAAGCCACCTCAAGTCGAACTTAAATCTCTACCCGCCACATTAAGGTATGAGTTTCTTGGACCCAATCAAACATACCCTGTTATTATTAACTCTGCTTTGGATGATAAGCAAACAGGAAAACTCTTGGAGGAACTTAGGGCACATAAGAAGGTAATCGGGTATTCAATGAGCGACTATGCGGTGGGAGCCGTGCTTGGTCAAAGACGAGATAAGAAACCCGTAGCTATTTACTACGCAAGCAAAGTGCTAGACCCAGCTCAAATGAATTACACGACCACGGAGAAGGAGTTGCTTGCCATTGTCTTTGCCCTTGACAAATTTAGATCCTATCTCGTGGGGTCTAAGGTCATAGTATTCACCGATCATGCGGCGATTCGGTATCTCTTAGCCAAAAAGGATGCCAAACCAAGGTTATTGAGGTGGATTCTACTTCTCCAAGAATTCGACCTTGAAATAAGAGACAAAAAGGGATCCGAAAACTCAGTAGCAGACCATTTGTCAAGGCTACACAATGAAGAAAGTGAAGGGGAAGGATTGCCAATCAATGAATCATTCCCAGATGAGCAACTCATGACAGTGACACGTAATCCGGACCAGATTTCATCCAATCCAGACCGGATTCAAGCCTCTGGAATCGACGAAGTGCATTGTCATGAAGCAATCCGGTCCGGATCCCAACCTATTCGGTCCGGATTGCAGGCGCCCTGGTACGCAGACTTGGCAAACTACTTGGCAAGCGGTGTATTACCTCCCGAGATGAGTTACCAAGAAAAGAAGAAGCTCAAGTCAGACGCCAAGTACTACTTTTGGGAGGAACCCTACTTGTTTAAACTTGGCATAGATGATGTCTATCGCCGATGCATCCCTTATGAAGAAGTTCGACTCGTTCTTGCTCATTGCCACTCCTCAGCTTATGGCGGGCACGCATCCTTCTCCAAAACGGCCGCTAAGGTATTACAATCTGGTTTTTATTGGCCCACCTTGTTTAAAGATGCTCGTTCTTTTGTTTTGTCTTGTGATCAGTGCCAAAGGACGGGAAACATATCCAAGCGGAGCGAGATGCCCCTCAACCCAATCCTTGAAGTGGAGATCTTTGATGTTTGGGGTGTCGACTTCATGGGCCCATTCCCATCGTCCTATGGGAACGAGTATATCTTGGTGGCGGTTGATTACGTGTCTAAGTGGGTCGAGGCAATCGCATGCAAGGCGGCCGATGCAAATTCGGTAATCAAGCTCTTTTCAAAGATAATATTTCCTCGTTTTGGTGTTCCCAGGGCAGTGATAAGCGATGGAGGCAAGCACTTCATCAACCGTTAATTCGACAACCTCTTGAAGAAGCACGGTGTCACGCACAAGGTGGCAACTCCTTACCACCCTCAAACAAGTGGTCAAGTCGAAGTCTCAAACAGAGAGATCAAAAGCATTCTCGAAAAGACGGTGGCCCGCACACGCAAGGATTGGGCCATGAAACTTGATGATGCACTTTGGGCATACAGGACCGCATTCAAGACGCCAATCGGCATGAGCCCATTCAAATTGGTGTATGGCAAGCCTTGTCACTTACCCGTTGAGATTGAACACAAGGCGCTTTGGGCGATTCGCACACTCAACATGGACTTGCATGCAGCGGGTCAAAAGAGGATTCTTGACTTGCATGAGATGGATGAGGTACGTTTTCATTCATATGAAAATGCAAAATTATATAAAGAAAAGACAAAATTGTTGCATGATAGGATTATCTCGAGGCGAGAATTCAAAGAAGGCGACTTGGTGTTGCTATTCAACTCGAGGCTCAAGCTCTTTCCAGGGAAACTCAAGTCAAGATGGTCCGGGCCATTTCGAGTCGTGAAAGTCTATCCTTTCGGAGCGGTGGACATTTGTGACAAGGACTCGGAACCATTTAAGGTCAATGGACAGCGCCTAAAGCATTACATTGCAAATCATGACATTGGAGAAGTGATGGTTGTTTCGCTTCTTGATCCGCCCGTCGCGACATGAGTGAAATGATGGTCAAGCTAAAGACCTAAAACAAGCGCTTCTTGGGAGGCAACCCAAGAATTCTTCTCTCTATTATTCTATTTGATTTCATTTTATTTTCTTGTCATTTGTCGTTTAAAAAAAAATTAAAACAACAAAAACAATAAAAAAAAAATTTTAGGACTTTAGATTTTTTTTTTAGAATTTTCAATTTTAGCATTATTTTTCTTGATATGTGTAGGAAAGAGACATGGTTGATTCGTGCTAGAGCACCAAAAGGGACGCAAAAATTGGCATCATGCGCCCACGCACGACCTCATGCGAATCAATTAAAAACGTGCAGTCAAGAAAAGGGCGAGAAGGCCCACACTCCAACGACGAGCCTGCACTACTTCTTCATACCTTGATCCGATAAGTTTCCTTTTTCCTCCTATTTATTTTTCTCTGTGTTGCATTGAGGACAATGCACTGCTCTAAGTTTGGGGGGGAAGGAAAAATGAAACAGACGTGATTTCACTTGCAAATTTTTGAACCGTCTGAAAAACTTGTGGAAAACTCGAAAAATCTGAAATTTTTGACTTGTTTTGTCTTCTGGATCTCTAATCCGGACCGGATTCCCTTGAATCCGGTCTGGATTCTTCTCTCTGTCCAAAACGTTTCTAACAATCCGGTCTGGATTCTCCTCTGGTGTTTGATATTTTATCACAGTAGTTTTGCGAGGCTTGGAGATTTAATTTAGTGCATTGATCAACTTTTCTCGATGGAATTTCTCGCTAAAAACCCTGTGGTTCTTTTCTTTTCACAAAGGTTCATTTGAATTTTAAAAACTCTTATTTGTTAAGACGTTTTAGGCTAATTTGTGTACCAATGGACTGAAGAATTTCGAAATTGTACTTGTCTGGATCTGAAAATTGGTTGCTTAAAATTGTTTAAATACAAGTTAGTCAAAACCAAAATTTTTTTGCCGAGTGAACGGATTTGTGAGTAGTAAACTTTTGTTCAAAAAAGAGATTTGCCGACTTTTGAAATTATAAGATGAACTTATTCTGGTTTGAAATTGCTTTTAATGCTTGAATCACCAACGAGCAAACCTAAATTGACTGAAATCTAAATAGTTCTGAAAACGAGGAGTGTTGAGACCTTTTTCCACCAACTCAACCACAAAATCTGAGGGCGGAGCTAGTTGCGAAATTGTATAAAATCCGGACCGACCTCCCTGTTGCGACATGTACCAGTAGCAAAACTTGGAGGGTGGAAGTAGTTGCGAGTTGTCAGGAATCTGTACCTCAAAGCACTCGAGGACGATTGGGTAGCTCCAACTAGTTTCATAGTGGACCGTAACAAAATTGCATAAAAAAACTGGACCAACCTCACTGGTGCGACATGTACCAGTAGCATTTTCAAGGTCAATGATACACATCTGATCCTCTAGGGTGTAAAGCCCCACGACTCGACTTGCACAATTCAAATTGGTGAAAATCGAAATTGTTTTTAAGAATGGTTCATTATAAAATTTCTAACTTCGGCAAAATTCTTTTACAAATTTTTGCGAATCATGGAAATGAACGGGCAGATAAACTTGGGTTTGCATTGTGATTAAATAAAGAAAAGCTAGGGTCCATACTTGTCAATCAAAATTTTCTAAGGGCCAAGAGCTGCATGAATTGGAATGAAACAAACTTAACCCTTGTTTGAGGATTTCAATTGAACAACTGTTGAAAAACGTGAATTGAACTTGATTTGAACTGTGCACTTGATTAAATTTCTAATCCTAAGTTAATTTCGATATTAAGTCTAAGTCCTGTCATTTCTTCTAAGTTTAGATTTTTGCTTGGGGACAAGCAAGTTTTAAGTTTGGGGGGATTTGATATCTCATATTTATATCGATATTTTGACCAGACTTCACATCGAAATTATAACTAAAACTGTGATTTTATCTTGTTTTTCGCTTTTGTTTGCCAGATTTGGCACTGTCGTTGCGTTTTGTTTTATTTTTATAGGAACTCGAAGAAAGCAGCAAAGAAGCAATGAATTGGATAGCTAGACGACTCATTCCTAGCTTAGATCAAGTCTCGACTCAGCCCGATGCACCGCCTACGCACAAAGCCAACCACTCCACAGCCTATCTCACTCAACCTCTACAATCCAGCCCGGATTCCTCCTAATCCGGACCCGATCCTTATGCAAACTCAATCCAGTGGCTCTAATCCGGTCCGGATTGCATCCTGTCCGGTCCGGATTGCCATATAAAGAAGGTTCTGATCAGAAATTAAAGGCGATTTCTTTTATGGAAAGGGAGGTAATTTCGTGTGTGTGATTGAGGGAAGATAGCTGGACGTCCAGGCAGGCAGGGGAGGCATTTTTAGGCGTGCTCCATCTTTGGAAAGGCATCATTCCTCATTTCCACAACTTTCTTTCTCTCTCTCCAGCAGCAGATCTAGGTTTTTGGGTGCTTTTCTCTCTTCTTTGTGCGACTAGGGCAGAGGCTAGGCACGTTTTGGAGCTTGGCTTTGCTGTGGCAACGAGTTCTCAAGGTCTTAAGGTGTTCTCTAGCGCAACGGCAGCGGTTTACAACTTAAAAACTTGGATATTTGTTGTTTCTCTCATACTTTCTCTCTAAATTATGTTTTTATGGCTTGTATGACTTTATCTCTTGCTATTTGCTTGTTGTTTGAAGTTATGTTAGGCTAAACTTTTAATGCTTTAGGGGTAGATGTAGCTTAGGGTTTGGATTGCTTGATTTACTCTTTTGGTTGATGGAAGAAGTCAATTACCTTTGGGAGTTTTATTGATTTGCTTGTGTTTTGTGTTTATTATTACTTGTGTTGCTCTGCTTGTGTACGGCCGCACTTGTTTGAGACATCAACTCATTATAATAACTGAATCATTCACTAGTATTTCGAGGTAGGTCAATGGCGAAAGTCGACCAGTTAGTAACCAAAAGTAAACACTTCTAATTAGGCGAAAGTCTAAGTTAGATATCTCGCAGAAAACCAATTGTAAACTCGAATAGGTCCACCGGCAAACGAAAGTTGAGGGTGCAATGCATTCGATGAGGGTTAACACTAGGTTCTATACCAAATACCGTACCCAATAAGTGACAGCAAAGGGTTAGGGAGTTTAGGTATGGCTAGATGGACCCTTGACTTGAATAAATCAGCAATTGGGTAAATCACAGCATTCACGCAGTGGAATCCGGACCGGATTGGCCACGATCCGGACCGGATTAGTGAAACAGAGACACGAAAGTGGTATGTTTCGCAACCCTGCGACCAAACCTAAGTGAAATCGAACCCTAAGGCACTTTTAGCATCATATATTAAACTGTTAGAAAACCCCAAAAATATTTACTCGCATTGTTTTGCACTATTTTCATATTTGCAATTGCTTACCTCAATTTCTCTTTTATTTATTTCATCTGTGACTCGAAAACTTTTCTAAACTTTTACTGTCTAGATTTAACGAACCAATAAGAATAGTAATCATACCCATCTCTGTGGGATCGACACCTTTACTTTGCTATAAACGACTAGTCGAGTACAAGGTTAATTTGTTTGACCCTGGTTTACACCTCGATCAACAACTAATAATAAATTATAAAATAATATAGAGTGTAAATTAATTTTTCTTTAACATAAATAAATTTTGATGAAACTAATAACATATCTTACGATATATGTTAATAACATGATTATATATATATATATATTTGTAAAAGTTTACCCTTTAGATAATGAGTACGAAAATAAATTTTAAATGTATCTAATAAGTTAACGAAAATTTTTCTTTACCGATACTCATACCCATAATCATACCTGTTAGTTTAACGAAAATAAAACCTTATCCATACTCGCCTTATCAAATACGGTACGGTTAGGATAAACGAGTTTTATTGACAGCCCTAAATTGAGATTTGAGAAGTAATGAAAGTAGCATGCTGCTTTTTTTTTTTTTTTGAAAAATTTGATTTAACACGAAAATTAAGAAAGTCTGGGCACCAACTTCTCAAGAAAGCCTAGGCACGTTAATGTCCAAGATCCAAATTTGAACATAAAATTTTTAAAAAATGCACATAACAGGTTATATTTTCTCAAAGTCAGGCACGTAACCATACTTGCCTTAACATAGCTCTGTCCCTGTTGACCGAACTCCCGGTTAAATCTGTCAGATCTCAATTTTGAAAGTTCAAATAACCGATTCAAATTGTTCAATATGATCTTCCTATTACAATCTCCTTGCTGATCTAATTTTTCATTTTTTATTTTTTTTACTATTTTTTTAAAATTTTAGAAAATCGTTAATATTATTTGTTCTAGATTTTTTAAAATAAGAGCAAGGTTCCGCTACCAATATTTTAGTTGCCCCAAAATGCCAACATTTTACTATTAAGTTATTGTTTCAAATTTAAAAATTCAAACGTTAAATCCAAATCGTTGATCTTATTTAGTTTAACGAGCGATGTATTTTCATATAAGTTTTGTAAAATTTGGAATTTATTTGATACTCAATCAATAGATAGAAAAACAATCGAACCTTGTTAACTATGATAGATTCGTTCTAATACGTTCAAGTTTTAGCCTTTGATGTCGAGTATCAAATAAATTACAAATTTTACAAAACTTATATGAAAAATGCATCACTAATTAAATTAAATTAAATAAGATCAATAGTTTGGATTTAACGTTTGAATTTTAAAATTTGAAAAAATAACTTAATAGTAAAATATTGGTATTTGGGGGCAACCAACCTTGCTCTAAAAATAATAGTTTTTAAAAATCCGAAAACAACACTTTAAAGTTTTGAAAAAATTATAAAATTTTGTCGGTAGAGAAGATATTAATAGGGCGATTATATTAGACGGTTTGAATCAGTCATTTGAACTTTTAAAATTGAGTTATGACGAAATTTAACCGGAAGTCCCACCAAATTGATTTGATTGAATCCATTCCCTATATATTAGTATTTTATAAACTAATTCTCAACATATAAATATATAATTACGTATAAAAAGTAATTTTTTGCCAAAACCGATGTGAAATAGATGATGGCAATCAAAACTTTCAATTTTATATTCACAACTGATTCTCCCTTAGATTCTGAACCCAAAGGTTTTTTTTTTTTTGGTGGAAAATCAACCGAAGCCTCCTACTTGAGAAATGTTCCTCTTAGTTATTAAACTAAAAATAATTACTTATTTGCTTAAAATACTTGTGCATGTATCCCTGACTAATTATCTCCAAGATCAGAGCTGTATCCATTTGTGCTGATCTACGTATTCTACATCAACGTTAAGTAGTCGAATTTAGCAGAATTGAGGTATTGAGTTGCAAGATCAAGATTAACACTTAGGCATAGCAACCTAAATGTATATTCAATTTCTACTGAGCTAACATATACGATACGAGAGATTTTAAAAAAATGATCCAGATATCGTTATAGGCTTATAGCTATTTTATTTCTTCTGTACAAAATTTGGTCTGAGGCTCTGAGCAGTGGTTGCTGCATTTAGCAAACCACTGATAATCATCTACTAGAATTACTAAAGCATTGATTAAACTGAATGAAATGTTTTTCTGTCTATATATGCATTGTTGTAGACCAGAATTAATTAAAACAAATGAAATGATTTTTATTTTTTTTATCTACTGGTATGGTTGTTCACTTGTCTTGTTCTATCGTTTTCCGAGTTGCATGAACATGACATGTTTTGCAGACAAAGGCTAGCTGTGTCCAAACCAGAGCACATTGTTTTCTAGTGCACATTGATGGAGAGTAATTCTATCTTGACTAAATTAGTTTATGCAAACTTATCTTTTATTTAGGACAAAAAGAAAAATCACAAAATATTACATTAGTCTACTTCTCAAAATAAATTAATCAATTAAGAACTGATCAACGATAAGCTGACAGCTGGTTAATTTACAGCCCAGCATTTTATATATGAATTAGTATTAATTATTGAAATTTTGAATTACATTTGACCATTTCAACCCAAGAAACAATGTACGTTGATAAGCTACACGTATTACCTTCTTCAAAGTCTATCTTAACTTGAGCTATAATATAAACATTCTATATATACAGAGGGAGACACAGTTCTGTATTCAATTTCTAATACCATCCTTACACAGATTCATTGCAATAATATTATTGCGAGAGGTCGATGGCGTTGGAAAAGAACGTCATAATAGTTTCAATAGCTGTGGGTGTTTTAGGTTTGCTCAGTGTCGTTCTAGGTTTCGCAGCAGAGGCAACGAGAACTCGGGTAATTAATACAATATACATATTTAACCTCCCCCCCCCAAACTTTCATATATTAATATATTGGTTTCTTTGCAAATTTATTATTTATGTACCATATTATATTATTGGAGGAAATCTATTACATATATGCATCATTCATAGATCGATAATAGAGACATTTGTTTATCATGGTTCTTATGGATTAGTAGTTTTACAAATTTTCATATCTAATTCAACCAATTCAATCTGCATATTGAAATCTCATAGCAAATAATAATCAATTTTTTACTATTATTTTTCGAATATTTTAATAATTTCTAATTTTTGAAATCTTCTTGAGTACTAATTTGCATAAAAACTAACAATCTTAATTTAAAAAATTCCAAAAAAAAAAAACTTAAAAATTTGTAAAAAAATATAAAATTTAGTTTTCTATATATGAGATTACAATACATATTGCATTGGTTAAATTAGATTTGTAAATGTAAAAAAAATCACTAATGGCGCACAAAAATCTTTTTGCACATCATGATTCATGATAGATTTACTCATATTGAGTTTATGAATCTTGGAACTTACATAATATCTTTGCTGGATTACCCTCTCACTTGAGTTTATGAATTATAATAGCATAAAACTAATTTGAATGGTATTTTCAAAATTTTAAATTTTCACATTGGCATAAATTTAATTAACCCTATTTTATATTGTATCATTGAACTTCATAAGATTCTCATGCGATCTGTAACTCACTATCGTATATATAAAAAAAAAATACTTTATATTTATACACAGTGATCTTTTATAATGTTGTACAAAAAATGCTGTTATATTTCAATATAGTTTTTTGAGGTAAATGTTATATTTCAATTATATATTTTTCATACTTTCCAACAGTGATTTTATGAACTTTTGTGTTGTTTCCTCAAGACGTAAAAGACGCATACTGTTCTTCCAATGAGGAAAATAGATAGATGTTACTTACATTTTTATTTACAGGTATCTGATTTGTACATTACCTACTCTGATGGTTGTGTGCACAACACCAGTCCAGCATTCGGATTAGCGATAGGTGCAGCAATTATAATTCTAATCGCACAAATAATCATCAGCGTTTTTATTGGGTGCGGTTGCTGCAATCAAAGAGGCCAACAAGTTGCAGGACCTGCTCAAGGTGGGAACAAGCGAACAATATCCATTATTATGTTCATCATCTCCTGGTATACAATTTCAACCAGAACAGAGTAATTTATTTATTTATTTTTTATACTGTTACCATTATAAAATGGTTCAACTTGTTGCTGAAATCATTCATACTCTAAATAAACATGTTTATTCACAGGATAACTTTTGTTATAAGCTTCGCCATGTTTCTCATCGGGGCTGGGATTGAAGCAAGAGGCACCAATGGCAACATTGATTATGACTGTACGACAATAATAGCTGGTCGGTTTGCAATCGCTGCCGTTCTGGCATTGTTCACCTTCAATCTCAGCGTTGGAGCATACATCCTTCTAAGTAGTACTAACAGTACCCAAGCAGGTGGTATTGTGGGTCTTACACAGCAACCCTCGCCGATTGTTGTCCCACCACAATTTCCGCCAGGTGTCTCTGAGCCACAAAAGCCAGGTCAAGAGTACTACCCTCCTCCCGGCACTGTACCTACCGGTTATGGATACAACACTCAAACATATGCATAAATCTGCTTAAATTAATTGGGATGACGACTCCTCTTATATCAAACTGGTACAGTTTAAGGTCAGTCGTTTCAATTTCAGTGCTTCAGATTTGATAGTTTATTTCCAGGACACAAATCAAAAGCAAGTTTGAGTTTATGGTATGTTCTGAATTTCTTTTAAATGATGAATGTCAATATTATTTGTGATAAGAAAAAAAACACGGAGATGTTAATGTGTCTTGATGTACTATTATTTGAATTTGAAGAAAAAACTGATATAATATAAAATTGTAATTGTGCACGTGCTGATGTTTGTATCATTGTATGAAGAGTTTATTTGACAACGGGTTCAATTCCTGTAAAGTCCATTTGTTCTGAGAATGGGCTCTTCTAAATAACTTGACCTACCTAAGAATATTTCAGGCCTTATTATTTTTATTTTTATTATTATGGACTTGTTGCAAATGAAGCCCACAGAGTACAGACATACTAAGGGGGAAAAAAAAAAGGAAAAATAAAAAACCACGTGGTTACGTGAATGCCAGTATCAAAAAGCGTGGGGTATGACACAAGCTGTGTTGCCTGTAGAAAAAATTTTGTTAGTTTTATGTATTTAAATTTTGTATAGGAATTAAATTACAAGTTGCTTTGGTTTAGCTTTTCATTTTGAAATTTGAACCCGCTCCCTGATTTGCTCACTGATTGTTACTTGTCCAAACTCTTGAAAAAAAAGAAATGATCTGGGAGACTGGGATATACATTACCAATAATATTGAAAGGTTGTCTTGTCTAGGGCTCCGTTTGGATGCGTTGGCTCCGTTTGGATGGTTTCTTCCCGGAATAAAGAATAAGAAATAACCACTTTTTACCAATAAATTTATTTATAACCATCCAAACTCTTCACAAAAGTTACACACTTCCCAATAAATTTACCCCTTGCCAATAAATTTCTTCTCTTATTCCTTCTTCCTACCTTATTCTCAACGCATCCAAACGGAGCCGTTGAGAATAAGGTAGGAAGAAGGAAGAAGTGAATAAATTTATTGGGAAGTGTGTAACTTTTGTGAAGAGTTTGGATGGTTAGAAATAAATTTATTAGTAAAAAGTGGTTATTCCTTATTCCTTATTCCGGGAAGAAGCCATCCAAACGGAGCCTAGGATACTTTATGGTGGTGGACCTGGTGGTTGTTGTTTTTGTTATTATCGTATATTGTTTTAACAACTATCAACACATGAAAAAATATTCTGATGCAAACTTGTTTTATGACAAAATATTCTGATGCAAACTTGTTTTATGACAACTTGTCTTCTACATTCATTTCCTTACAAAATCTAACAGCCAAGGGCGGAAGTTCATTCCAAAGTGTGTTTGGCAAACTCTAATTTTCTAAATGGCCCTTAAAAGTTCTAAAATTTCTACATTAATCCTTTTAATTTTTAAAAAAGATTCTTATTTGACATTAATTTCCTATCTATACTATAATTTTTAATCCCCTATTTGAGAATTTTGGTCTCGCACAACTACAAAGAACTTGAGTCCTCATGCCACCTTTATTATTATTTTTAAATAAAATGTTGGCTTTATTTAGAAAACATGATTTCATGCTTTTATACTAAACATTTTTTGCACACCAGGGAATTTGATTTTGTTCTCAAGGAAAAAGAAAATAATACTGAAATCATTTATTATATATCCATGCTGGGACACGCCTTCAAGCCGCGTTTACTAATCTCGGGTCAACGCAAAATCGTTTATCTGACCTTAAATGATCGCCTTCTGGTTGACTTGAGCGGTTCATCTCGGAAAACCATGTGGATGCAAATGCAATGCAATCATTTTTCCCACTGTTGACCCTAATTATACGCCAGTTGGCAGTTTTGCTGCCTTTGCAAAATCTTCTCTCATCTTATCAACCCAGATGGCCAGATGCCGCTACTGTCTACTGTGCTCTGACTACACACACAGAACATACAGGGGACATACTCGCATCGGACTCCTACATGATGTGCCACTTCTCAAGTACCACAAAGTATTTTTACGCTTACAGTTGGATGAGTTCTTTTTGTCTTGTTCGCACAACATTATTTGAAAGTTGAAACCTTCAGCTTCTTTTGTGTCTTGTTCTGAGATTTATATTATTTGATTGTAAATTTATACGCGAATAAGTTCCTACAAAATCAAATATATACTCCAATAAGCGTATCCAAAAGTTCATACAACTATATTTGATTTTCAAATCTAAATTTTCAAAATTTATAATTTACACAATTTTATATTTATCTAATCATCTCCAACATTCAATATTTGTTTGTGACTGCACCAGGTAATTTTATTTTGTGACTTTTACATTCTGATGTTTTCTAAGCCATTTGAATATGTGGCTTCACTTAATAAATTTATAATATTCAACGCAATTTTAGCACCCTCTTCATTATGCCGCTAGTTCTCCTCTCTTCTTGCATACTGCTTCATCTTATCTTGTGAATTAATTATATTCACATAAGTTTTACTCTTTATTATTTAAAAAAACCACGCACAGTGTCATCAAATATAATTTGAAGCAAAATTTTGAAAGATGCCAATAATAAAAAAAATTTTACTCTATCGTTTAAATACATGTTTTCTTTAAAAAAAAATATTTTAGGAGTTACATTTTTTTAATCTCTCTTTCCAATATTTTGTCTTAATCATGCATAATTTTTGTCCTTTCTTATTATTCCATTTTTTTTTCTTTTGTCCTCTTTCTTCTTTGTAGTGTTTATTTTTTAATATTTTTTCTACTACTTAATTGTTGAATACTAAATTATCTGAATAAATATTTCAATTTTCTTTTATATTTTAATACACTAGATCATCTTCTCATAATTATTAGAATTATATGGTGGAGATATTGTCCCAGCGGTCAGCTTGTTTCTCAAACGGACCACTGACGGAACTGAAAGACTGCCACCTTTTCAGAAAGAGTACGTGCCTAATATGCTTGATCTGAATGTCTCTTATAAAATAGACGTTACAGACTCATTTTGATGTGTTTGAAAACACAAAGAGATCAGTCACGAGAAAAAGGAAGAAACTCCACCATCTTGTTCTTTGTGCATTCTATACGGCACCGTTTGGATGCGTTGAGAAGAAGGTAAGAAGAAAGAAGAAGGGAAGAAATAAATTATAAACAATCCAAATTCTTCACAAAGTTACACACTTCCCAATACTTCTTCCCACACCTATCCAAACGGAGCCTACAAGATCAAGCACTCGAGAATGGTGATTCTACTACGACAAAGTTGTTCTTGTAGTGTTGAGCAGTGAGTCTAGACACTTATACTGTGGAACCAAGGCGGAACTCATTTGGTTAAATGTGGTTGATGTCACTGGTGTATTGAAAATGAAGGGCACGCGGTCCATATATCAGTGTGAAAGATGTCACCATTGATCAAAGGCTTTCGCGCAATAGTATATCTAACTTTGTAGTTAGATATATTTGTCCCAACTCTAACATCAATCTCTAATTATCACTTAATCTTATACATTATAATTAATTAATTATGATTCATGGCTTACTTAAAACCTGCACATTTATAATCCATTTCAAAAAGCTTTAATACGCGCGTTCATCACAAATCAACTAATGACCAACAAACCTACATACTGCCTACATGCAAATTAATCAGAAGACATCATTTCTAATTTAAATGAAGAGGAGGATTCTGAAAGAGTAAGGCCCTGATCTAAATCTTCTTTTTTTAACATGGGATTTTCATTTTTTTTCATTAGAATTTTTCTTATTAAAACAATAGATTTTGTGTAGATCGATTTGAATTTCTATGTTATTAGATCCAACGAAATCCTGAAAAATCATTGAAATCCCTTATAGAAAATATTTTGATCAAGCCTTATGTACATGACGTCGCCGAGGCGACGCTATATGTCACATTATGACAATTTAGAATTTCATTACCAATTTAAAACGTTAGTAGAGACCAAGTGAATACGGAACGAAAAAGAGAGGACACCATTACAAGCAATTACCATCCTCTTATCCTATTTTTTTTAATATTATTTCCAGTACGATTTTGGCAACTACTCTGCATTTACATAATGGCCAACCTAGCCCTTTTATTAGACATATAAATATAACAGATACTTTAAGAGAGGGAAAAACCGAGTCGATTTTTAAAGTCACTTAACGCAGAGAGAGTTCATAGTACGTAGCGGATATTAACTCTTTCAGAGAGAGAGAGAGAAAGATCATGGAAAAACAAGTATTAATTGTTTCTCTGGTTGCAGGATTTCTTGGTTTGTTCAGTGTTATTCTAGGATTCACAGCTGAGGTCACTAAGATCAATGTAAGTGCTGCATATTTTTTATGCGTTTCATATAAAAGTTTTTTGTATTAGCGATTTAGCTTTCCAACAGTTGCGCAGCTGTGTTGAATCTGGCCTTTCTTTGATTTCAGTTCAAATTTAGCTGTCTCATTTAGTTTCCAAAAGATTATACTTTAGATAAACAAATGAATAGAAATGCAGACAAATTTAATTTCCTTTGGTTAGCCAAAAACCTTCCAAATTAAAAAAATAATGACATTTTTTTAGGAAAATAATATTTTAAGAATTCTTAAGCATTTATCGAATTTCCAAATAAGCACTTCCGAATCGGAGAATTATCTCTTTCACTGTTCAATGTCCAAGTGTCTTCTACTTCCATTCCATACTACTATGGAAGTAGAAGTACACGCTACCGATGTCCGATGCCACGAACTTTTGTTATGTAGACTGATGCATTTTCTCAGAGATTTCTACAATTATAAGTACTACAAAAATATAATAGATTTTCATTGATAATCTTGTACTGTCTATATGCTACATTGTAGGCTTCGGATGTAGTTATTTATGGATTTAGCTGTGTATATCCAAGCAGCCCGGCATTAGGGCTTGCAATAGGGGCAGCGCTATTCCTTGTGTTGGCCCAGATCATCGTCACTGCCTTTGGTGGCTGTTGTGGCTGCTGCAAAAAAGACCCTGCCATACCAGCCGTTACTGGTTCCAAGCGAACATTGTCCTTAATTTTTGTTATAATTTCTTGGTAAGTCGTTGGCTCCTCCATATAATTTACTTTTGGACAAGTACAAAGGTTTAAATAGCGGCGATATAGCGGTTTTAGGTGGTAGAGCGCTACAGCGCTACAGAATTAGTGCTCTCTCCGATAGCACGCACTATAGCGGCATTTAGCGGCGATTAGCGGACATTTAGCTGGTATTTCGCGGCGATATAGCGGATTAACGGAGAAACAAGAAGGGTTTTATCGGATGAGTGAATCACGCGTCTCGTTTTTTCGGTTAAATCGTTGGAAAATGCAAATCAAAAGAGACGAAACAGACAGGTGGGCCATAGGGGTTAAATGACAGAGAAACGGGCTGAAGTTGGCTTTATTTTTTGCCATTTATATTCTTTCCTCTTTGCGTGTCCAAGTCTTTTTCTTATTTGATTTTCTGTGACGAACTTGTTCCCAAAACTTCAAATGGATCACTATACCAAAAAGTTTTTAAAGGCAGCAGATGAATATTATTTTTTTTTTAAATATTTATTCAATATTTATATTTCGCTATACTTTAGACATAACTTTCACATACAAATTTTGATTAACGTAATTCAAAATTCTACGGAAATGTTATAAAATAAGATACACCTTTTATGTTTTGAGATTTTTTTCAAATTTTAAAATTTTAGTGGTCAAATATGCATAAATAATGAATATAATTTTAGTTGGAATTAATTATTTACAGGAAAATATTTTATTTTATTTATTTTAGACTAACTAGATCTTCAAAATATACTTGTGTGTGTATATCCGCTATGGTCCGATATCGGTCGCGAAATAACCGCTATCCGCTATGGTATTTGCATGACCGCTACGAATCCGCTATCCGCTATTTAAACCTTTGGATAAGCATGATCTATTAATTGAGAACTGAGAACTAGCTCTTGGTCTAGCTAGAGGCAAAGAGCAACACTTCTTCAGCTCTTGATCTATTAATTAGCTAAAAAACCTGATTTCTATTATCGTTACTCCGTAATTAGCCTCAAATGTGAAAACGGTACTCACAAGAGAAATCTTTATTCTGATCGAGATATTTTGGCAAGGAATCATAATTAGAGTGAGTCATCACCTGAATAAGATTTAATGATGCATTCTGGTTCAATAGCTGCTAGCTCCTTGTAGTAAGCTTTTTTTTTAAAAAAAAAACAATATTATGGAACTATCTGGTAATGACTTTTTGTTTTGTAAACCACAAAAATGCAGGATCACGTTCGCTATATCAATAATATTATTCATCGTAGGTGCTGACAAGAACGGCACAGGTGGCCAGACAACTAGCCTTGATGCATGCTATGTTGTAAAGCCTGGTATTTTTGCCGGTGCAGCTATATGCGCTCTCGCTACCATGTGTCTCTCAATTTCTGCATATATCGTTTCCAGCCCCCCTACTACTGCTGCAACTAAAGCCAACAGTGCTACCCAATTAGCAGGTGGTAATGGTAGTGCAACGGGTCTTCCACCACAACCCCCGCAGACTGCTGTCCCGCAGCCATTCCCTCCAAGTGTCTCTCAGCCAAAAAAGCCAGGTCAGGAGTATTATCCTCCTCCTGGCACTGTACCGCCTGGTTTTGGATATAATACTCAATCATATTCATAAATGTGCTAAATAAATTGCGATGTCGACCGTTATGCTTGCATTGGTACAATATAAGTTCGGTTGTTTTTGGTTTCCGTGCTTCAGATTTCAGAATTTATTTCCTGGTCACAAATTTAAATCACAAGCGAGTTTGAGTTTCTGGTATGTTCTCAATTTTTTAAAATGATGAATATCGAATATTACTTGTAATAAGAAAAAAACACGGAGATAATGTGTCTTGATGCCATTAAAACACATTTGAATGTGTCTAAATTCGAATTCTAGTGCATCAAGTTGATGCGCTGAAATTCGAATTTGACGAAAAATCTGGTATAAAATTGTAAACCTCCTGATGTTTATATGCATGGGCGAAGCTACATGGTGTTTGGTGGGTCTAGGACCCATCTGGAAAAAAAATTTACTGTGATGTAAAATTCTTATTTGTAAATAATTAAAAAAAAACACAAGAAGCTGTAATCCATTTTAAAAATTTGAAGGACCCAATAGACATGTCGCATTTGATTTAAGCTGCATAATGACTCTTAAAAAGAACTCACATGACTCAAGTCACATTTGTTTTTGACAAATCGCCTTTTATTCGCAATAAATCTTATTAAGACAAAACTTAAAATAAAATAGGAGATACTTCTGTACCTCTCAAAAGTGAGGAAATACAGGATTTGCCCCCTGAAAGTATTAAAATTATAGCATAATAGAATAAGAAGAGTTCAATGAGATTTCTAATGGATCGAGCCTACTATGTAAAATTATCTAAAAATAAAATTTCATAGTCTCGAATTATTGTTCTATATATTGCATATATATTTTGGATCTTGGATTGTTATTGTATCTATATTTGATTTCTCATTTTTATTATGTTACATTATTTTAGAGTTGTTTATTTAAAAAATTATTATTATACTATGTATGTATATATTAGATGTTATGTCGTATATATACTTTCAAAAAAAAGAAAAATTATGGACCTATTGACATAAATTTCTAACTACGCCCAGTTTATATGTACAGTTAATTTGACGAAGGGTTCAATTTTGTAAAGGTCGTTTGTTCCGAGAATGGACTCTCGTTAATGTACAATCTAACTTCTCGCTGTCGGCCTAGTACTTAAATTACTGGACCTAAGGCCTTATTATTATTTTTTTTAGGGTGAAACAGTGACTGTTTTAATCGTTATTTCGTAAAATAAAACGAAACGGTTAAAGATTTTAGATGCATTTTAAAATCGAAACGGTTAACGAAAGTTTGAAATAGTTTCGTCCATATGTATTTTCGTGATTTCGATCTGTTGGTCCAAAACGAAACAGTTAACACAAATGATAGTCAATTTTGTGTCCAAAACGAAACGGTTAACACAACTGACTATTTTCGTAATCATTTTAGACGTTATGCACCCTATTCTTTTTTATTATTATGGTCTTATGGACTTCTTGTTAATGAAGCCCGCAGACATATTAACAAAAATATTAAAAAAACCACGTGAATGCAAAAATTGCCAACATTAATATTAAGCAGCCTGTAGAAAAATATTTTGTTAGTTTTATGTATTCAAATTTTGTAAAGGAATTATGATTACAAGTTGTTGCTTTGGTTAATTAAGCTTTTCGTTTTGAAATTTGAACCCGCGCGCTCTCCCTGATTGCGATTTCTTCCAAACCTGTTTGCTCACTGATTGTTACTTCTCCAAAATCTGAATTTTTTTTTTAAGAAAATTGGATGTCAAACTTTCCGATTTATTTTTAAATTAAATGTGAAAGATTTTAAGCTGGATTTCGAACCTAAAATCTTTATGATAAAGATAATTCATTCTCAATTAAAAAAAATGATTCGACATGTACATTATTAATCTAATACTGAAAGAAACAATTTCTGTTTGGTTATACTTTGAAGAGAGTTTCTATAGTAGATATCTTCATCACACACACACACACACACACACACACACATATATATATATATATATATATATATATATATATATATTAAGAGTTTTGGTATGTGGAGTTGTGACTCACCAGAGGGTCTATGAGTCGCGCTCAAAACTCTTAAATTTGGTTCAAAATAATCGATCCAAACCGTTCAAATTTTATATTTTTTGAAATTTTCAAATATTTTTTCGAATTTTTAAAAACTTGTTTTTTAACGGTTTAGAACTAATTAGATTAACGATTTTATAAAATTTCAAAAAAATACTTACAAATTTCAATAAAATATAAAATTTGGTCTGCATGGAGATTTCAATAGGGAGATCATATTGAACAGTTTGGATCAGTCATTTTAAACCAGATCTAGGAGTTTTGAGCGTGACTCGGACCCTCTGGTGAGTCGCTACTCACCGTAGTAAAACTCCATATACTAAATTGAAGAGAGTTTCTATATATAGTTGATATCTTCATCAGATGTATAGAGAATGGTTAACGTGCTTTCCGTGGTACATGCCACCCATTTTCTATCAACTCGTTTAACGATACCCAAAATTCAAACGGTCAATTAAAATCTTTCAAGTTGATCATCATATTGAATATCTTTAAAGACTTAATTTTATCTTTTTTTTTTCATTTTTTTTGTTATTTATTTATTATGATATATGTCAAATTGGATGGCGTAAAATATAATGTTTTTTGAAAATATCAAACTAAATGGCAAATAAATTCCCAAAAAAAAATGAAAGGTTGCTTTATTTAGAAAACATGATCATGTTTCTATACTGAACTTTTTTTGCACACCAGGGAATTTGAATTCGTTCTTAAGGAAAAAGAAAAAAAATACTGAAATCATTTATTATCCATGCTGGAACACGTCTTCAAGCCGCGTTTACTAATCTTGGGTCAACGCAAAATCATTTCATCTGACCTTAAATGATCGCCTTATAGTTGACTTGACTTGAGCGGTTTATCTCGGAAACCATGTGCATGAAATCATTTTTGTCACTGTTGACCCTAACTATACGCCAGTTTTGCTGCCTCTGCAATATCTTATATCTTCAGCTCCCATCTGTATTTTATCAACCCAGATGCTACTAGGCCCACTACTGTCTGTCTGACTACACACTCACCGAACGGATAGGGGACATGCTCGCATTAGAATGCTACATGAAGCATCACTTCTCAAGTACCACGAAGTATCTTATGTATACAGTTGGCTTTGGAATAAGAACACGCTTCCCGCGAATCCCGCCTATGTACAATTACAAATACCTTTCTTTCCTCTTTTTTTGTTTTCCCTTTTTTAGTTTAGTCAGGGAGGGAGGAAGTAGTTGGGGGGCTTTTTGGTAATTTTTTGTGTTTGCGGCTCACACTGGGTTTTGAGAGCCTTCTGTAATTCCCTCACTTGTAAAAACCTTCCTCGTTTTAATGAATTTGTCCAAGGGACTTTCAATCAAAAAAAAAAAAAAAAACCTCCTTTCTTTTTTTTTTTTTCTTTTTGCCTTATCTTGATCTCAGAACGTTATTTGAAACCTTCATCTTAGTTTGTCTTGTTCTAAGAAATTTGAACAATATAACGTAGTTTTTTTTTAGGGTCCTGTGGTAAACCACAGAAATTTCATTAATAAGAAATAAAAAAAGTATACAATTAATTATTAATGTAGTTTTAAAAAAATTGTTTTCTAAAATAATGGATTCACCTTAAAAAAAAATCGGTGTTCACACTGAGATTAAGCAGCACAAAAATAAATTGTGTATTATAAATTTATGATTGATTTGTACTGTAATTTATTTTGTCTCTCGTCACCTTTTGATCTTATTCAAAATAAGTAATATATATATATATATATATATGCTATTTTTAACACCATCAATTCATATTTTAGGTTGATTTTAAATAATTTGCAAAACAATTATGATTTCAATTTGAGATACCAAATGTTATGATAATGGGTTCTCTTTGATAAAATTAGAATCTCATTGTTCTCAACTAGAACTTGATCAATTAAATTATGTTCCCCATGCAATTACAAGGAGCTTAATTAGCTAGGGTTCCAAAATTCAGCATCGGTGCTTAATTGACACATAAGATATATATATCTATGTCCGTATCGATGACAAATACATCGAATTAAGATGGATGTTCGCTGATTAGTGGTGGCCGTTACTTTTAAATTTCAGAAATTGTAATTTAAATACAAATTCTTTTACAACCGAAAAATTGCAGAAAAAGATATATATCTGATGATCCTAATAATAAAACTTGCATAATTACTAAGTTTTTTTTTTGGGCAAATTTGAAAATAGAACGTACATATACAAATTAATTCATGGTTCAATTAATTGATTACCCCGATTAATTTGTAATTCAAAATATAATGCGCACTAAGAGTTGACCGATATAAAATTGGTCTCCTAGCTAGCTAGCTTTAATAAACATGACATTTTCATCATAATTAAAAATAACGAGCTCTGCATGTGGGGTTTGTGTGGGTGTGTGTGTGATAGGCCTATAGGCTATTTGTAATGTATATATTAATTTTCGCCCTATTATTTTATATATAATAAGTTAATGACAATAACAATAACAAATGAGATGCATTTAAGATTTCAATCTGAACGCGGAGACCGTAAGTAGCTGCGATCCAGCCTGCCTGATTAAGACCCCCACGAGGAATTAATAATTTGGTAGGAACGTTGGATATATGGCTCTGTCTGTTTTTGGTACTATGATTACTATCGGCCGCAGATTTCTCTGACCAAAGTTGCATCTTAGCGTGCATCTTGCGTCCGTTGTTCAAGTCAACTTGACTTGAGGTTTGAAAATGAAACCCTAATGGAGTCCGATAGAACTCCCGTTTATTAAAAACAGGAGGGTTTATAAACTGTATAAAACCATACCGGCACCTCCTACGGTCAGGTGGCCGAATTCCAATATTTTCTAAATATTTTCGGTATTTTCTCTCACAATATCGGATACTACTATTTCGGTCACTATTTTGGTTTTCGATATTATTGAAATTTTTTGGTATCCGGTACAGTTTTGAAAACACTGATTAAAAATGGAGAGGAACGACATTCCACGTCTTGGTGGTATTGAATATTTTAGATTTAATATAGTTTATATATTAGATTAAAAATTTACACGAGACAAGTTTCTAAAATTTTCAATTTATAAAAAATTATAAAATATATTTGATTTAAAATTTTCAATTTTCGAAAACTATAATTTACACACAATTATGTATTAATCCATCATCTCCAAAATTCAATATTAGTTTGTGACAACCCACTTGCAAATTTATCTCACCTTGAAACTCCACCAGGCGGTATTTTATTTACGGCTTCACTTAAAATTTATATTATTCAAAACAATTTTAGCACTCTCTTCATTATGTCGCGAGTTCTTCTCTTCTTGCATATTTCTCCATTTTTAATCTTGTGAATCAATACGTACTCAAACAAGTTTTATTTATTGTTATTAATTTGAAAAACCAGAGATGAAGACGCTCCACAATACTGTTTTAATTTATAACATCCGTCAACTAAAATTCGTGTCATCACATGAAGCAAAATTTTCACATATGCAAATAATCAATTTTTTTCACTCTCTCGTTTTAATTTACCTCCACACACTCATTATTTTGCTTTGTTTATTATTTTTTTCCTTTTTTTAATCACTCAAGGACTTATATTTTATTATGCACATTTTTCTCTTCTACATTCTTCTTTCTCATTTTTTTTCCCTTTTGTCATCAGCTTCTTTGTCGTAGTTATTAATTATTATTATTTCTATCACTTAAATCGTTCTCATACTAGTTGAATATTAATTAAAACATCTGAATAAATACTTGAATCTTCTTTCTTATCTTTTTATTACACTAGATCATTTTATCTTTTAATTTTTTTTTCTCTTATACCCTTTTGACGCTCGTTTTCAATTGCGTCAATCTCTAATTATCACCTAATCTATACATTATTATGATTCATGGCTTACATAAACCTGCATCATTTTAAATAGCATAAATACATTCATCATAAATCAACTAATGACCATGACTGCCAACATGCAAACCAGACGACATCTAATTCAAAATGAAGAGGAGTTTCTTTAAGAGCAATGTTTGATTTATTGGGTATAGCCGTATAGATATGTACATGACGTCACCGAATCATTTTGCAGTTGCAGGCGACGCTATATGGGACACGGTGACAGTATGACAATTGAATAGTTAGAAACTTAGAATATTTTTACCAATTCAAAACGTTTAGTAGCTAGGGACCACGTGAATACGGAACGAAAAGGGAGGGCACCACTAGCGGTGGGCGCGGAATACCGTGAAGTTGCGAAATCGTTCCGTTCATATGTAACGTGTAACTGAATGAAATTTCATTCTATTTCGCAACGGAACGGAAAACGGAATGCATTCCGTGATGCATCTGTGTGAAATACAGTGTAAATATAACCATTCCGCCACATTCCATTAAAACAGAACGAATAACGAATCAATCCCGTACATGCCGTTACTAAAACGGAACGGAAAACGAAACCATCCGTTCTGTTTCCATTATCAACGTTAGCTACCCCTATACCACCATTACAAGCAATTATCATCCTCTTAAAGTCTTAATAGTTATCCTATGAGCTATTTTTTTTAATATTATTTTCAGCACGATTTTGGCAATTACGTTGCATTTACATAATGGCCAACCTAGCCCTTTTATTTGACATACCATAGATACTTCAAGAGAGGGAAACCCGAGTCGATTTAACTCAACTCACAGAGAGTTCATATATAGTAGCGGCTATTAAGTCTTTCAGAGAGAGAGAGAGAGTTCATTGCTTTACTTTTTAAAAAAAAGAGAGAGCTAGAGAGATATCATGGAAAAACAAGTATTAATTGTTTCTCTGGTTGCAGGATTTCTTGGTTTGTTCAGTGTCATTCTAGGATTCACGGCTGAGGTCACTAAAATCAATGTAAGTATTCACCTAATAAAACTATAGCTGTCTAATCAATGTAGTATCCAAAAGATTATATATATTGTATACATGAACACATTAATAGAAATGCAGAAAAAAAATTCCTTTAGCTAGCCAAAAAGGCTGCCAATTAAAAAGTAATGACATTTTTAGGATATTAAACACTTAAGAATTCTTAAGCATTTATAATTCCCAAATTATAATTCTTGAATAAAAGATATCTTTCACTGCTCTCACCGTCTAAATGTCCTCTGCTTACATACCATATTATGGAAGTACATGCATGCTGATGGATGCCCGCTAGCGAACTTTTTTTTTTTTTTGAGAAGTGCCCGCTAGCGAACTTGTTTCTAGATCAATGGATTTTCACTAATAATCTTGCACTGTCTATATGTTGCATTGTAGGCTTCAGATGTATACATTTATGATTTTGGTTGTGTATATCCAAACAGCCCGGCTTTAGGGCTTGCGATAGGGGCAGCACTGTTCCTGGTGTTGGCCCAGATCATCGTCACCGCCTTTGGTGGCTGTTGTGGCTGCTGCAAAAAAGACCCTGCCGTACCAGCCGTTACTGGTTCCAAGCGAACATTGACCTTAATCTTTATAATAATTTCTTGGTAAGTTGGATCCTCCAGATAAATTGCTTCTGTAGATAAACTCTCATGATCTGTTAATTAGCAAACCCTTATTTCTATTATCATTGCTCCGTAATTTGCCTACAGTGTGAAAATAGCACTTAAAGAGAAATATTAATTCTGATAGAGATATTGGCAAGGAATCTTAATTTTAAGTCATCGCCTGAACAAGATTTATTGACACATTATGGTTCAATAGCTGAATCTATTTTTGAGTTTGTTGGTTCCATTATTTTCTTTTTAACTGGTAGTAAACTTTTTTTTAATTAAGGAATTATATGGTAATGACCTTTTTGTTTTTTTGTAAATCACGAAAATGCAGGATCACGTTCGCTATATCAATAATATTATTCATCGTAGGTGCTGACAAGAACGGCACAGGTGGCCAGACAACTAGCCTTGACGCATGCTATGTTGTAAAGCCTGGTATTTTTGCCGGTGCAGCTATATGCGCTCTCGCTACCATGTGTCTCTCAATTTCTGCATATATCGTTGCCAGCCCCCCTACTACTGCTGCTGCTGGTGCTCCAGCTAAAGCCAACGGGGTGCAATATGCCGATGGGGTTGTCATGGGGACTCCACAATTTCCCCCCACTCAACCACAGTACCCAGCTCCAGGTGTCGGTGGGACCCAATATCCAGCTCCCGGCATAGGCGGTACTCAGGTACCAGCCCCAGGCACTGGTGGAACCCAGTACCCACCTCCTGGTACCAATAATTACGATGTTTAAGTAGCTTAAATCATCCATCATCCATTTGATCTAAGGCTGTATAGACTTTTGAATATATCAAATGTATTTGTAACGTTGAGGCAAGTTTGTGATGTGGACTTTTATTTCTTTATGGAATTGTTACATCTTTTTTTCCCTTACCTAGTTGTGCCTTTTTATTAGTTTCTCAATGCTGTATTAAACCTGTAATCCTTTTTTGGCATTTACCTGTTTAAGCAGAACCATTAGTTCTTATTCACAAGTCTGTTATTTTGTTGATGAAAAATGGGTGAGATTTAAGAGAATCTCTAACAAAAAATAATAATAAAATACAATATGCATCGTTTACTGCTAAAATAATTTTCTTTTCTTGCACAATAATATTTAGTGTCAAGTAACCACTAAAATTTCATTTAAGTACGTAAAATTATAATCTCCTTGATTAAATGAATTTGCCCATGAACGTGAAAGTTCAGTACACACATAATTATGTATTTGTTTTGCTCCGTTAATAGACTAGAGGGAATGGATTTGGAGCAAAAGAGAAACAAAGTTGTATACACATAATTATGTATTTTTTTATTTAAATAAATGACATCTTGGATGAGATTAATTATACACAGAATAAATTTGCATTTGTAATTCATATTAGTTGTATCTGCTGCGGGTTTCCGCACACATTGGCAGTGCCGCATAATTTTTCTAAGGTTAAGCCGTTAAGGACTGCAAATGGGAATGCATAGACCAAATTAAACGTTTTCATTTCAACTATGTGTTAAACTGTTAATCAATGGAACAAGAAAATGGTACTACAAGGTGTTGGATAAAGGTCATTTGTGTTTTGTATGGAACATCCAAAGTGGAAGAAAATCGATCCACCTTCGCACCAAAATTAGTCATTAAGGATTAAGCAATGCTCCAGAAGTTGCAGCATAGCAGATTTACAACATAGAAAAATATTTTGCTTGGATAAGAGAATCCGGAGTAAAAATCATATAATTCAACTGATAACAAAGATAACTCGGGAAACAAGATGTGAATGAATTTGAGGTAGTCTCTGCAGGGTAATGCAGTCAATGTTACAGAAAAAAGAACCTTCCTATCTTCTTTATTAATGCCAAATAATGATCCTTAAGTACATAAATTCAAAATTTATGTTCCATGCCCACTTGCCCTATATCCAAATAATCTGCATCAATTACCATAAGCCTTTACCCTACCCAAAAGTGAATGTGAATTGCATGCTCAAGATGATCCTAAATCTAGTTTCAACTCACCAATGATCCAAAAATGGTAGTTCGGCTCTAATGCCAGCTTTCCCCACTTAGAAGCACTCCAAGCACACTCAATACAAGTAGAAGGATACTGCGATTAGTCAGGGTTCAGAACTTTTGCAATCTTGTTTTGCACTATGCCTATCATGTCCCTGTGTAGAAGCAACTGCTGACAGGCACTTAAGGTTGATGGATTGCAAAAAGTTGTAGTATGCATATTTTAAATCAAACTGCATATCATACCCTACAAACAATTAATAAACGAGCTAATAGTAGAAGGATGATAAAGTATAAAATGGTATAGTTAAATTCCAGCCACAACACAGCTATGGTATTCGACATGAACGGTATCATTATGCAAAATTCTGATTGCAAGCTAGGTCAAAAAACAGTACAAATGGAATGGAGTGGGCAAGTAATATTTGCATACTAGATCTCATTTAAAACAATAAAGAGTCGATATGCATCCAATAATGGTCATGTAACAAAATAGAGGATAAGAATAAGTTTTGGCAAATAGAACGTACAATAGTTCACAGCAATGGTGCGTCCATTGTCATCTGGTGATTGTGTCACGTGATGAAACCACATGCTTGGCCTGCACTAATGAAATTTCACCAGTCTAAATGAATAAAACTATGGTCAGATTATTCATAAGACAGCAATATCCAATTCTACAGACTACTTTTCTTTTAATTGCTTTTGGCATGCATAAAGACTGAAACTGCAAGCAACTCAGCTCCAAGAAGATAAGGCAATTATAAGAGAGAGTATGGCATTGTTCTCCAATGGTATAACTGGTACAGACTTAATAGATCTATATAACAAAAGATACAACAGAGCTTGGTAGAATTCTAGTCAGACATTTGACGCTCAATTAATCTCAAATTGCTCAATTACTTACCAATCAAAAAGGCATAGTAAATTGTTTGGAATCACTACTAGCTGGTAAATACTGATATAACATTATACTGTAATTGATAGCTATGGATTTAGAAAAAAAATAATAATTGCCATAAATCATAAGTACATAATGGTCATCAGTGGGCTTACAAATAAAGAATTTCACCAGCTCTCACGGTGCACTGAAATGGCTTAGGGCCATTGAAATAGAGAGGGAAAGATGAAATCTGCTCAGAAAGAGCCTCGTCTGATGCTGGATATGGGTCGACGCTGCACCAGGGCACCATTGTCTCAGGCTCTTCCAATTCAAGCTTGAGCTTCAACTCCCCTCCATTCTCCTATCAAGAATACTTTTATATTCAAACACTTACTCCAATCTACACAACTTATCTCAGCCGATACAATGACCAAATGAATCTCACCTTCGATGAGGCAATGTAGCGAGCGGCTGGGTAATCCCGAACATAGAGGCGGTGAACTTCAGTAGGAGGGAGAAGCAGAAAATGCTTCTCTCCAGTAATGACAGCATAAAGGTTTTCATAATGATCCTTGTGGTAAGAAGTATGTGATCTGGCATTTCCAATCCACAAATTGACAGCCTCAGGGAGGAAGCCAATCGCCTCGGTTGCCCACGGAATATGCGCGTCGACATCTCCAGCCACGGCCGCATACTCCCCACGCAGACAGTCGTCCTGCTGCTGAGCGTACGCAACAACTGGAGAGGAATCCTCTCCAGTGGTCTCAATCAGTCGCAAGGCCTCCGCGAAATCCATGGACTGTACAAAGGCCGAGGCAAAGCAGAGGCCGTCTTTGGATGGGGAAGAAACGAGCGCGTCGGCTCGGCCATCGGGTGTTAAGTGGACGGAGACGGAGCGGCCGGAGAGTGCGCGGCGGAGGTACGAATCGTCGGACCAGAGAGAGCGGGAGATGGCGGGCCAGTGACGCGTGGCAGCGGAGGAGATGATCACAGGTTTGTTGGGAGAGACGAAGTCGCGGAGGAACTGGAGAGGAGAAGGAGGTGATTCGAGTCGTTCGATCCCGCCTGAATCAGAATCGGCGCCTAGAGGGTTTATGAGCTCTCGCGCCTCCGTCCATAAACCTCTCACTGATTCCTCCATTACACATTTACACTTCTCCAGACCTGAGAAAAACCTTGTACCTTCGTTCTATTAAACTTCAAGAAAGAAGGAACCGGCCCAGTATAACCTTATTGGGCCATCGGCTAAATAAAAAATGTGGCCGGACCAGAGGGTAGGTTCTGGGCTACGCCTTGTTACAAAACAGGAACGGAGCAATTTAACGACTCATTTTGTGATAATAACAGTAACAGATATGTTATTGAAGATTATTAATTTCGTTATTATTTTTCTGATGCATTCAAATCTATGTTTCTTTTGATTACAATACGTCACAGTAGAGTACGTTTCCTATATTGTCAAGTTCCATTTAAATGTTTAAATTTGTGTATTGACCGAATAAAAACTAACGTGTGAGCTGGAGCCTTATCAGTACATTTTTTTTCTTATTATCTCTCACAGAACGAGTTAAATATTTTGTAAATCTATATCTATACTTCTATACTACTCATAAAGCACCCATATAAAAGGAGTAAACTTGTCATATAAAAGGAGTAAACTTGTCAGATAAAAGGGCGTAAACAATTCTTATATCAATTATGGACCATTGATTTGTGTAATTTGAAATAAGTTACTACCAAATTAGCTATTTATTTAAAAGGAAAAACCAAATTATTGATTTTACCATATCTTTATTGCCTAACATTAATATTTTATATATAACAAAAAATAATATCAACATTTTATTTTTTTTTATTTGCCCACGTATTGAAGGCATCTTTTGCTAGTATGTATTTAACAAAGTTTATGTAATTTAAATAGCGTGAAACTTCAATTAAGATTTTGGGTTTCTAAGTACATTGCATGATTTGAAGTATTATATAATTATACGATTGTCAAGTAACATTAACTTTTGCTACTACCAAACGTGCCCACCCAAATGTATGGGTAAAATTTTAATAAATTAATTAATGAATTATCAAAACATAAGTTATGACAATAATTTTGCAAAGCACTTAATGAAAAGATTTTGCAAAGTTGTCTCATTTTTTATATTTTCTAATTTTGTCTTCTTCGAATTAATTCAGATTGCCTAAAAGAAGAATTATATTAATGGAATGAAAAGAATTTTGCATAAGTGTTATTTTCCATTCTAAAGTGAAGAGTTTAATCTTTTCATTCTGAAATTAAATCTGCACTCTCGATGAAGTGAGATTATAATAATCAATAAATTATATTGTTTGTAATCAAATATCAGATACATCTTTGAACTCAAAATTAGAATAGACTTTTGAATTGATATTCTTACAAGTAATAGGGATACTCCAATACGATTTTCTTATATTAAGCAATGAATAATTCATACACACCTGTGAACGGAAAATTACAAGATAGAGTCAATGCTAATAATGTGGAACTGTGTTTGAGAACTCAAGAAATTAAAATTTCAGCCTATTATATATGAGGAGCCACTACATCTTTTTTTAACTTATGACGCCATGAACCATTGTAAAACTCTGGATAGCAGTTGTTACACAACGGAAAATAAAATCGACCGCCAAGAATGTTGAAGCAACGATCACTCACATGAGCGATTGCCTTGCAGCATTCTGCGCTTACACTTACTTTGAATGTTGTGATAGATTTGATGAGATCCACAGCGCACCCTTCAACTTTTGCTATTGATTTCCAGCAGCAGGTATAGTTTCTTCTATAAGATGGACAGGAGGTTGCTGGTCCAAATTCGAAACGGAAATATTTTTGTTTTGGTTTGTCCAATTTACAAGCTACCGTAGCAGTCGCAGTTGTAAGCAAGATGGTGAGGACAATGCAGAGGGACAATCTGGCCATAGTACCTTTATATGGAAGGCGTTTAATTTGTTTCTGTAGCACTAAAATTGAAAACTTTTGGATGAGAAGAAGAAAAGAGAATCAAGGGGGTACTTGTAGAGAACTAGAGATTGAGAGTTTCTGAGCGTTTCACTGTTATTGATTTAAAGGTATAATTAATGGCAGTAAACAAAGGAACTAATGGCCATTTGTTCTCTTGCAACTCTTAATAAATTTATTGCTTGGACGAACCAATCTAACGCTCTCTGTTTTTTTGCTTTTTTTTTTGGGACAATTTCGTTTGTGCCACCCAAAACTGGTGAAATTATGGAATTGCCACATGATTTTTCAAGTTTGCAATTTTGCCACCCAAAACTATGGTCACCTTTGTGATTTTGCCACTTTTGATAGATTTTTCTGCTATATGTACCCAATTTATGCACCCAGATTATTAATTAGTCTTCTACTAATTTTAAGTTGGTATATTTTGGTTATAACCTCACATCATCGTGTTAACCTGCGATCTTTCCTTTCTTCTTAGGTACTGTACGGCAGGATGATTTTTTTTTATTCTTTAAAATTCTACCTTAAATCAGAGTTTTCTAGTTGGCCAATTTGAACATTTTTCTTACAAGTTTGGTATAATCTCACCCTAGAAACCTACCTAAAATATTTAGAAAATTAGAAAGCCATAATATTAAGAAAACAAATTTCGCTCTGATACCAGAAAGATTACTGGATCTATCCGAGTAGGATCTCAACACTCAAAAATTTCTAACTTACGCATAGTATTGAATTTATGAGTGGGAAATATTTATTATAGCGGAAGTTTTTGTTACAAGAGAAGAAGAGATGATTACTAAGTTGGGTGATGCCCTCTTAGTGAAACATCCTACTGCTTATATAGAAGGAACGCTACCGGTTGGTGAGCTCGATAATTGAATGCGGGTGCGCATATGGGCCCCATCATCCATTCCAATTATTCGTCTACCACAGTTGGTATGTCCTCAGTAAACTAGTGGGCATCTTTAGTACAATAATTGCCCAAAAGAAATAAAAGCAAGTCACTCATTTCGTGCCAACCCATGTGGCAGTGAATAAAGAAAAAGAAAAGATGCGCACTACCGTAGTGGCACCGAAAGCAAACACAATAATGTGATTCCCTTATGATGGTGGGGCTCACTAATAGTAATGGCCTTGCTGGATCGATCGCATCTTTTGGTGAATTACTAACAGCTCATCAATGTTATGATTAACTGGTTCTAGGGCAGTACTAGCCCAGTTGTCCTTGGATGCCTTCTGCTCTAGACAAATCTTTTGTAAATAACTCAAGACTATGAGCCTTTCGACTTCATCGATGGTCCTTTGTATTTGCTCCTTATGAATCTCCTCAAGCCTAAGTAGCATGGTTCCTTCCCACTGAAAAGACCGTGGGTACATTGTTACCAGGTCACCAGTTATTATTTCATAATCCCGAAGAGAGTCTAACTCTCTTTCTAAGGTTGCCCATCTTTCGGCTTGCTGAAATGCTTGCCGGCTTCCTGGTCTGAACCCGGTTGTTGGGCTTCTTTCATGGATTCTCATGAGGTTCCTCAGATGATCAAGCACCATTTTTCTGAAAAATAAATAAAATTCACACAAAATAAAAATTATAAGAAAACTAAAAATGTCAGTAGCTTTCCGTAGATTACTACCAGACAGTTCCTAAGATACAGGGTATAGTGGGTTTTTCCAGCGGTCCACCATGCCAGCTTATCGCCTTGCTCTAGAGGTTTTGAAAGAAAGGTTTTTCATCTAGCATATTATCAATATGCCCGATAATTGTTGCCAGATGCTTGATTATTTGCTCAGGAGCTCCTTTTGTTTCTTCGATTGCTGCTGAAGCTACCACCTCAGCGTCAACTTTTGTCGCGATTGTTGTAACATTTTTTTAAAATGTCACCATTTGGCCCTCAATCCTAAGCCCTTCTTGCTTGGCTCAGATGAAATTGCAACCAATCAGCATTTGGATCCCATCCCTCTACTCCATTGGGAATGCGTAGGTGAAAGGGATACGAAAACGGTTTTCCTCGATAGCCATTATTCCGCCTTTGAGTTTTTGGTTGGCTATTTGAAAAGAGTTAACCCCGTTAATTTGAATGGGGTACGCACTTGGTTCCAAAGCTTATTTTGGAACTGCATTCTAGTTTACGCAGCAAACTGTTGCGCCAGTATCCAGGATTGCTTGGATTTTGAACTTCTCAACCCCTGGTATTTTCATTGTCAGCTCAATATTATAGAGTTTGTTTAAGACTCTTTTCCCTTTTCTTGGATCTAAAACTTGGGTACTAATGTATTTGTTTCTATCTGTCAGCATCTTGATTACTACTCCATTTTGTTTCTGGATATAGTTTTCAATTGCTTCATCATCCGAATCCACTTCTTCAAGAATTGGCTTTTCCAGGGCTTTTCCTTTTGTTGGATCTCGCATTTCGTCCCGATCTTTTCCCATCTCCAATTCTTCAATTCTTTCCTTTAGCCTTTGATTTTCTGCTAAGAGGAAATTTGTATAACCCATTAGCTCATTGATTAGGGTATCCTTGTTGTCATACTGGAGATTTGATTTTTGTATTGTTAACCTTCTTCCCAGGTTGAATCTTGAACACATCGGGCAGACAGTCAAACGACATATACTGCAATGTGCTCTCATCCTTGGATTAGTCTGCTCTTTACAGAACAGACACTTCATGAATTCTTGCGCCACTGGACTGTTATCCTCCCATTGATGCGCGCAGTTTTGGATTTCCTGAGGCACTGAGATCACTACCCGCCATGAGATTTCTTCATTTGTTATCATCATTGCGGTTTCGTATGGTACCTCATTTATACCATCCATCAAAGAATGACCAGTACTTTCTTCCCCTTCAGAAAATGAACAGATTGCATCATTATCTGGTTCATTTTAATCTACCGAGAGCAAATCCCAGTCGTCATCTAGATCTAGATTTTCGACTATGGCTGCTCTTGCAATGTTGCCCTTTTGTCTTGTGCAGTTGCGGGCAAAATGTCCTTCTTCACCACATATAAAGCACTTGCATTTTCTTACTTTATCTGCGTGCTTCCTTTTGAATACCTTGATGTGCGTATCATGTGGTTTACCTCGGTATTGTTGACCCTAAAAATTAAACCCTCAAAACCAAACAAATAAAAAAACCAAATGGCGAAAACCAAAAGTAAAGCAGCGAAAACCAAATTCCCAAATTGCCAAAAATCAAAATCAAATTACGAAAAATATCAAACAAATTCCAAAAATCCTCAAAATTTACCCAAAAATCTCTTAAGAATTATGATGATTTATCATAATTCTTAAATACCAAAAATGCCCACCCAAATGCCAAAATTTGCAAACAAACCCGAGAAGTTCACAAAATTACCAAAATAATTCTATGAGGAATTTAGCAAAATCAGTTGAACCATTAAATTCCTTATATTTTTCTAAGCTTATCCATGAAATTTCATTCAAAAATACCCAAGTAAAGGGCTTCAAATAATTTATTTTGGTTGGACAGCCAAAGAAATAAATTGTTTCAAGGAAATTGGATAGAAAATCCCACAAAAATCACAAACGTCTGGCGCGTGCATACGATTGCAGCGGATCTGGAGGGGGCTAAGATGTCGCTGCCCTGGGAGAAAAATTTACCATCTGTGGAAATGTTGAATGCGCCTGTTCCGTATACACCATGTATAAAGAAATTTAGAAGCTTAACTGGATCACGATAAACCGTGTGCACCTATCTCCTCTTCTCTCATTTAATCCGACAGATGGGGGCCAGGCGAAGGGTCTTCTTCTACCTTGGTAAAAAGAAGAAAAGGAACAGGCTGCGAGTTACTGTAGCACGCCAGGTAAAAGCAAGAGAAGAGGCAACGTGGCCATCCTCTCGGCCACAGACGCGAAACCACCATCTCTAGCACATCGTTTTGCGATACCAAACCCTAGCGCAGCCGACTGCAAACCATTGGATCAAAATCAAAGGTGGGAATTGCACACGGCTCCAAGACGAAACCCTAAGTTCTAGCCTATATAAAGACTCAATTGAAGCCAGAAAAAAAGGAGAAAGGAGAGAGAAAAGAGCAGCCACCACCTTGGGTTAAGTTTAGACAGTCAATTAGAGATTTCAAGGTTAGGTTGAAGTTAGTCAATTCATCAAACACTCGGGAAAGAGAGAGAAAGAGGTGAACTTGAGAGCCTCCATCTTGTAATTGCTTGGTTTTGAAATAAAGAAAGCTAATTCAAAGATCAATTCGTTGTTTTGTTGCTTATTCTTCTCTAGCTCAGCCACCAATCAATGGTGTGCTTGAGCCGTGTAAATATAATCACCATGAGCTATGGTCTAGAGCACAGCTCAAGTCATGGCCATGGGGTGGGTCAAAGAAAGGTGCCTCATGAAGGTTTAGAGCATGGCTCTTCGCTTCATGAAGCATCATCAAGTCCAATGTAAAAGGCACCATGGCTGCCATGTAGAGGTCTTTAGCCCAGCTTTAGTCTCTCATGGCAGTATCAACTTGACTTGGCATAGGTCCAGAGCACTGGCTCTGGCCTAGCCATGTTCAAGTCATAAATGATCCAAAAATAACACAAAAATAATGGTGAAAGTTATGTTAAACCTTAACCAGTTTTTATGTGTTGCAATTTGCTTGGAGTTTAGGACTAAAATGCATTGAATAATATGGGTTCTGCACCTCTTAAGTTCAATTTTATATTTTCATGAAATAAATAAATATGCATAAGAATATATGAATATAGGCAAAAGTGAAATAAATGAAAACACAGGGTTTTATTTGCATAAAAGTATGAAAATGCACATAAACATCAAGGACATAACCCCATGGACAGCCTGCAATAACAATTATTATTTTTAAGATAAAGCAACAAGGGTCATTTTCTAGCAAACTGTTATTTTTCAAACCTGGGACCTTTTTGTAAAAACTCATGAATATATCAAAGGATGTTTCTTACAACTTTTCACAATGTCAGGTGAAGAACAATATTGCTTCTTTTCATTTATTGACAAAAGACAGAAAATTGCATGATCAAATGAACATTCTGCCAAAGGAGAACATATATCAAAACTGCTTATTAAACAAACTCAACACTCAACACTTCCTTTGAACAGCTCTAAGTACTTTGTTTATGTCATATGCAAGTGATTCTCCTGCATTTTGAATAACTCAAATGAAAAATTATCAAAACAGTACTAGATTTGCTAAATTGAGAAAGTTGCAAACCATGACAAATGTCAAACCACTTGTTCTCATTCCCTATGATGATTTGGGCATATAAAACAAATTCAAATGGGTCTAAAATAGGCATTAAATCAAACTCTGTTGCTGTAAAACCACCTACATGCAAAGTTGAAAATTGAATAAAGGGCAAACAAAATACATCTTCTGCCTCGATGCTTCCCATGATCAACTATGACATCTCAAGCTGAAACAATAGCATAGAAAAGCTAAGTTTGACTCCCTGAAGCGACCTACATCACTTCTGGCACAAAAGAACTGCTCATTGGGCCCCATAGAAGAAACCTAAATCAGACCCCTTTTAAGTCGAAACGCCTCAGTCCAGTCCATCTACTTCCAAGCTCTCCCACTTGAAATCGATTTCACAAACATCTTTGAGGCACTTCCATGAGCGCAAAAAACCTCCTTCTGGCAGAGAATGGTAATCAAGAAGCTTCAAGCGCCATTAGTGGCTACTCGAAGGTCCTCAGGTCTCATAAGATAGAACAAGGCTCCGTAGCCCCAATTGATGGCGCTAACGCCTTCTCCTCAGTCCTACCATTCCAACGCATCCAAAATCAACGTCAATGGTGGTCTAAAGCGCCGCAATTTCGCCGGAGATAATCGAGGGACTAAATTGCAAAAATGTCCGAATTCTGGCGGAGAAGATGGGTTCAAACCCGCATCACATGCGATCTTCTGTGGCCAATTGATTTGAGGCGGGTCGCTGACATGACAGTGACTCGTTACATAAAAATTCTGAGATTAAAACATATTTGACATGTGGGGTCCACTGTCAGAAAAATAAAATAAATAAAAATAAATAAATACCACGTCAGCTAGACACGTCAGCGCCAAGACAGCCATCTCTGCTGACGTGGACCAATCAGGAATTTCCAAATAAGCAGAAACTTCAAAAATTCATTAAAAATAGTAGGAAACTCAGAAAAATACAAATAAAATATCCATAAAATTCTAAAAATCCAAATAAACCAAGGAACTCCAAGATTGGAAATTCTCAAGAAGCGGTCCAAAGTAACCCCGAGAAATCCAAATCACATCCAAGACTTAAAATAGTCTTGAAATCTCAAATCAAATTGAAAGGTCTAAAATAGACTTGAAATTCAAATCAAATCCAAATCAAATCCAAGACCTAAAATAGTCTTGGAATTTCAAATTAAATTCAACTCAAAAGGCCCAAAATAGCCTTCAAATCAAATCCAAATCCCAAGGCCCAAAATAGCCTTGAAAACTCAAATCCAAATTCAAATTATCCAAAGGCCCAAAATAGCCTAAGGATCTAAAATAACGCCCTAACACCAAGAAATGAAATAGAGTCTGTATGAAGTAACAAAATTATTCAAGTGTCCTCAATTGGGTCCCGTTAATTAGGTTTGGTACACCAATCGAGTCCGGTCTAAACCAAAAGAAATAAAATAAACACAAAACAAATGACTCCTCCTAGCCTTTATATAAAATTCTTCAGATCCCTTAATCAGAGGTTCTCGTGAGCGATCACGAGTTAATTAACAGTAGGGACTTGCGCCTACTGGAAAGAAAGGACTCGCAAAATCAACAAACCTCTTTAAGAAGCGACTCGTGTTTTGGTTATCTTGTCGTAAAGAGATACTCGAACGGAGATCGAACCTTAAGGGGGGTGAATCTAAGGCTATGTTCCCATTTCTCGAGGAAAACCAACTCCATTCTTCGAGGGATGACGAAAAAGCCGCGACAGATTCTCTGGCACGCCCAGTGGGACATCTTTTTCCTCTCATCTTTGGGATTTAGAGGGTAATGTAAAAGTCTAGGGAAAATAAAAAAGAAAAGTGATAAAAAATAAGAAATAAAAAATAATTAGCAAATGAAAAACTTCAAGTGTAGGGAAAATAAAAAAGAAAAGTGATAAAAAATAAAAAATAAAAAAATAATAAGCAAATGAAAAACTTCAAGTGCATTTGTATCAACAGCCCACCGCGTGCCACAACAGATTCTCTGGCACGCCCGGTGGGACCTCTTTCTCCTCTCATCTTTGGGGTTTGAAGAATATAATGTAAAGGCTAGGAAAATTATAAAATTTCAAATAAACATTTCTAACGATAACATTTGGAGTTCCTTTCTTTCAGAAAATGGGATCCACAACCGTTGACATGAGCAAGTCCGAAGGAGTGCTCACGATTGGGGCAGTTCCGATCTGCTACCAACACGAATTCATGATCGGCAACATGCCATATGGGTACTCCTATGTGCCCATAGTGCAAGTAAAGGATGGAAGTTTCCAACTCGCTCGTGTTGTTGAAGAACCACAAAATGTGCCTGTAGTAATCTCTCCAATCTCCGAGACCTCTACTGAAATGGAGCCTAAGAAAAAAGATTGGACTCTCATTCCTCAAAGGAGGGTCCACCCAAGCTTGAGTAACAAGGAACGCCACTCCAAGCACCGCTCTTCTCAAAAGAAAGCAACAACAAAGAAAGTCTATGTGCCGGTCTCTCAAGGCACAAGGACTATCAAAAAGGTTCAAAGGGCTTACAAGAACGAGCTGGATTCAAGGCCCAACCTCACAGTAAGCAATCCATTTGCACCGCTTCGACTGGTTCGAAAGAATTCTCCAGCGGCGGCACTGAAAACAATGGAGGAATTTCCTCTTGAATACCGGATCCAGTTCCGGGGCAGAAATCCTCAAACGAGGCGATCTGTGAAAGAAAGGCTTACTTTTTCCCGTACTCCGGTCCATGAAAGATTGGGACCAAAGGGGCGAAAAAGGGAATTAACTCCAGTAAAGGAAAGACTGGGGCAGAAAGGAAAAGAAAAATCAACAACCCCAGTCAAAGAGCGATTGGGACCTTTAATGAATGAAGGGGGAGCCAAGAAAATGTGGGTGCCAAAAGATAGGACCCGATTGATGGTTGAAGTGGCCAACCAAGAAATACAAAGCAAGCGAAGGCGCTTAGTATGGCGTAAAAAAGAAGCGGTGATGCATGCTCATGTAAACATGATCCGAATAAGTGAAGAACAAGAGATGCATGCATTCGTAAACATGGCAAGCGATGAGAAAATTCCTCCAACAAGAAAAGATGACAAAGGGAAACAAGAGATCCCATCATCAAGTGGCCACGGTCACCCCGAAAATGAACCAGTTGAAAGCGACCAAGAAAATGATGGTGATAAAAATATTGCCATGTGAACTTGCGATCGGGTACAAACATTCCTGAAAGACAAGCACCCAAAGAAAATGAAAAGGAAAAAGAAAAAGGCAAAGGTAAAGAAGTAAGTGATGAAGCAGGGCCAAGTCAAAAGGCAAAAGAAACCGTTGGAGAATACAACATCTTGGCCCATTTAAGGTGCACACCCGCATTGATCAGTGTATTCGAAGCACTCATGATGTCGAAAGAACTAAGAGAGACAATGATGGAAATGTTGCAAGAGCCCGAGAAATTTCAGGCTTACTTAGCAGAAAAACACATGACCGAGACTCTTTACGCAGAGCCCCAAAGCCAAATAACATTCACAGACACAGATCTAATGATGGAAACAGCTCGCCACAACAAGGCACTCTACATCACAGGTCAAACCAATGGAAGTCAACTAAGTCGAATGTTGGTGGATCCAGGATCTTCAATCAACATCTTGCCTCTCAAATCAATGAACCAATTGGCCTTAGGAGAAAGGCGACTCTCAAATGAGAATGTCTTCATCCATGGGTTCAACCAAAACTCAGAAAAGGCATTAGGGGCAACCACCCTCCTAGTAAAATTTGGGGAACTTGAAACCTTAATCAAGTTCTATGTAATAGATGCCGATACCTCTTATGGAGCGTTACTCGGAAGACCATGGCTACATGAAAATAGTCTTGTGCCATCCACCCTCCATTAGTGCATCAAGTACATAAAAGATGGTACACAAAAGAGCATCAAAGGAGATGCGCATCATTATGGAGCGCATGAAATAGAATTGGAAGAAATAGATAGATTCTACACTCCAGCTTCTCAAAGAAGCACCTCGCCAAATGTGAGGACAAGAGTGGCAAATCAGAAAAAAAAATGAAGAGAAAATAAGATTGAAAGAAAGGCCTAAAACTTCATGTGCCGTGAAAACTCCCTTTTATATTAGGTCATCTGATGAAGAAGATGAAAAGGAAGTGCAAAGGAAAAGATTCTATGTGAAAAGCGAATCTGAAGAAGATTGTGAACCAAAGTAAAGAAATGTCATCCATGTGTATGATATTGGCTCAGATGAAGAGGAGTTCAAGGAAAAAGAAGACTCCATGGCCATTGAACAAATTCCCATTGGTTGCTTTAAAGAGCTAACACCAAGAGAAGTGAACCAAGTCAAAGAATTAGAAACTTTTTATGTCCCACCTAAAGTCGAAATGATTCAAAGAAAATTGGTGGTTCACAAAGAAATTCTGTTCTATAAAGCGGAGGACATAGATCCATCAAGCAATGCTCCCAATTCAAACGATTAGGAAAAGTGGTTGAAAGAAGAAGAAGAAGACGAGTATGAAAGAATAGAAATAAGGGGTTATTATAACAAGAAGTTGACACCCCTCTTTGAAAAGGCTCATTGTTTGGACCCGATCTCCAAGCGAAAGGCTAAAGTCTTCCAAGACCTTTGGAGCGAGAAATCTCAATGGGTGGAAGGAATAGATGGAAAATGGAAATGCACAAAAGGATTGGAATTCAAATTGGCCCCAAAAGAAAGTTCAATTCCACATGTCAACGGGCGATATCTCAAGAAATGCTCCGCCTAAATCCACTATCTACAAGAAAGAAAGAGAAAGAAAAGACAAAGCCAAAACCAAAACCAAAAAACCAAAACACTTTATCTCTAAATAAAAGCCAAGTCCAAAAGTTTCAAAACATAAATCCAAAATTCCAATAAAAAAATCCTAAAGCTCCAAACTCCAAAACCTAAATCCAAAACTCCAATAAAAGAAACTAAACTAAAATCCCAAACTCCAAAATCCAAAAGTCAAAATTCCAATAAATCAAAACCAAAATTCCACTAAACTAAAACCAAAATTCCAAAACCACAAATTCCAATAAAATAAACCCAAAACAACCAAAACCTACCAAACAAAATATAGGTAGAAAATCTAATAAAGTCTTGAACAAAACCCAAAAATCCCGAAAACCTAAAACCATAACAAATAACCAAAACTTTAAATAATAAGTCTCAAGTCCCATCGGGCTAAAGCTTGAAAGGGTGTTCCGTTCCTTTTTGAACATTATGGGACATTCCTTCGCAAGGCCCTAAATAAATAAGGCAAAAATAAATAAATAAAAGTCCAATAAAAGTTCCCAACCTCAAAAGTCCAAATACAAATAAACCAAACCCAAACAAAGACCATACGCTACTTAACTAAAAAAAAAAGAGAGAAAGAAACCAAACATAATAAAACTCAAAGAAAATAAAACCAAACTCGTCCCGCCGGGCCTAAGTACAAAGGAATGTCTTTGTCCTTTTGGGCATTCATAGACATCTCCTTTACAAAGGCCTACATTTAAAGAAAAAAATGTCAATACCGCCAATGTCGATATTGAGTGCCATCACATTGAGTGCCCATACCTAAAAGAGAGGGTGAGTAAAACAAAGGATGACTTGCCTTTATGGTCCCATAAGTCATTCCTTCCACCTAAATATTTCCAAATCTACAAAATCCACCAACCAAAATAGCCGTGTTGAGCAAGCCTGTATGGTTTCTGAATACATGGAAAAGTGAAATTATCCAAAAATTTTGTGCTTTGTACTTTAAACAAGATACTAGGTGCCTGTTCATCTCACCGAATGAAAGGATGAACAAAAGTTTTGTCTTGAACTTTAAATAAGACACTGGAGAACGTCCACAGTGAAATAAGTGCCTACACTGGGGCAGTCAAACAAGACAAGGATCAACGATAACCAAACTGGGGCAAGAGCCAAAAGATCAGCCAAAATCTAATACAAATCAAAGGGACAAGAAACAACTTGAAAAAATACAAAAGAAGTTAAGTGTTGAAGAGACTGAAACGCTTCGAGATCAACATTCAAATGGAAAATCGAAACTGGGGCAAGGCCCGTGTAAACCCAAACCCAAGGAAATACAGGTTGGATCAAAATATCCTAACCTAAATTAGGACTTCTGGAAAAGAAGAAGTCAAAGGCGGACCAAAATATCCGTATTCCAAGAAACAAAACCATAGAAGACGGACCAAAATATCCGTATTACAAGAAACAAAACCATGGAAGACGGATCAAAATACCTGTATTCCAAGAAACAAAACCATGGAAGACGGACCAAAATACCCGTATTTCAAGAAACAAAACCATTGAAGACGGATCAAAATACCCGTATTTCAAGAAACAAAATCATTGAAGACGGATCAAAATATCCGTATTTCATGAAACCAAACCATTGAAGACGGATCAAAATACCCGTATTTCAAGAAACAAAACCATTGAAGACGGGTCAAAATACCCGTATTTCAAGAAATAAAACCATTGAAGACGGGCCAAAATACCCGTATTTCAAGAAACCAAATCATTGAAGGTGGGAGAAAATATTCGCATGCCAAGAAACCAAACCACTAAGGATGGGCCAAAATACCCACATTCCAAGAAATAAAGTCAAGATGGAAAGAAAATCTTGGGCACGAAGCTCCAATCAAACACAAACCAGAAAGAAACCAAACCAAGACAAAAAAAACAAGGGGTCAAGAAGGGGCCACCAAAGCACGTCGTTCTGCCAAGGTCCTCACAACGTACTTTGGTGGGGGGCATTTGTTGACCCTAAAAATTAAACCCTCAAAACCAAACAAATAAAAAAACCAAATGGCGAAAACCAAAAGTAAAGCAGCGAAAACCAAATTCCCAAATTGTCAAAAATCAAAATCATATTACGAAAAATATCAAACAAATTCCAAAAATCCTCAAAATTTACCCAAAAATCCCTTAAGAATTATGATGATTTATCATAATTTTTAAATACCAAAAATGCCCACACAAATGCCAAAATTTGCAAACAAACCCGAGAAGTTCACAAAATTAACAAAATAATTCTATGAGGAATTTAGCAAAACCAGTTGAACCATTAAATTCCTTATATTTTTCTAAGCTTATCCATGAAATTTCATGCAAAAATACCCAAGTAAAGGGCTTCAAATAATTTATTTTGGTTGGACAGCCAAAGAAATAAATTGTTTCAAGGAAATTGGATAGAAAATCCCACAAAAATCACAAACGTCTGGCGCGTGCATACGATTGCAGCGGATCTGGAGGGGGCTAAGATGTCGCTGCCCTGGGAGAAAAATTTACCATCTGTGGAAATGTTGAATGCGCCTGTTCCGTATACACCATGTACAAAGAAATTTAGAAGCTTAACTGGATCACGAAAAACCGTGTGCACCTATCTCCTCTTCTCTCATTTAATCCGACAGGTGGGGGCCAGGCGAAGGGTCTTCTTCTACCTTGGTAAAAAGAAGAAAAGGAACAGGCTGCGAGTTATTGTAGCACGCCAGGTAAAAGCAAGAGAAGAGGCAACGTGGCCATCCTCTCGGCCACAGACGCGAAACCACCATCTCTAGCCCATGGTTTTGCGATACCAAACCCTAGCGCAGCCGACTGCAAACCATTGGATCAAAATCAAAGGTGGGAATTGCACACGGCTCCAAGACGAAACCCTAAGTTCTAGCCTATATAAAGACTCAATTGAAGCCAGAAAAAAAGGAGAAAGGAGAGAGAAAAGAGCAGCACCACCATGGGTTAAGTTTAGACAGACAATTAGAGATTTCAAGGTTAGGTTGAAGTTAGTCAATTCATCAAACACTCGGGAAAGAGAGAGAAAGAGGTGAAATTGAGAGCCTCCATCTTGTAATTGCTTGGTTTTGAAATAAAGAAAGCTAATTCAAAGATCAATTCGTTGTTTTGTTGCTTATTCTTCTCTAGCTCAGCCACCAATCAATGGTGTGCTTGAGCCGTGTAAATATAATCACCATGAGCTATGGTCTAGAGCACAGCTCAAGTCATGGCCATGGGGTGGGTCAAAGAAAGGTGCCTCATGAAGGTTTAGAGCATGGCTCTTCGCTTCATGAAGCATCATCAAGTCCAATGTAAAAGGCACCATGGCTGCCATGTAGAGGTCTTTAGCCCAGCTTTAGTCTCTCATGGCAGTATCAACTTGACTTGGCATAGGTCCAGAGCACTGGCTCTGGCCTAGCCATGTTCAAGTCATAAATGATCCAAAAATAACACAAAAATAATGGTGAAAGTTATGTTAAACCTTAACCAGTCTTTATGTGTTGCAATTTGCTTGGAGTTTAGGACTAAAATGCATTGAATAATATGGGTTCTGCACCTCTTAAGTTCAATTTTATATTTTCATGAAATAAATAAATATGCATAAGAATATATGAATATAGGCAAAAGTGAAATAAATGAAAACACAGGGTTTTATTTGCATAAAAGTATGAAAATGCACATAAACATCAAGGACATAACCCCATGGACAGCCTGCAATAACAATTATTATTTTTAAGATAAAGCAACAAGGGTCATTTTCTAGCAAACTGTTATTTTTCAAAGCTGGACCTTTTTGTAAAAACTTATGAATATATCAAAGGATGTTTCTTACAACTTTTCAAAATGTCAGGTGAAGAACAATATTGCTTCTTTTCATTTATTGACAAAAGACAAAAAATTGCATGATCAAATGAACATTCTGCCAAAGGAGAACATATATCAAAACTGCTTATTAAACAAACTCAACACTCAACACTTCCTTTGAACAGCTCTAAGTACTTTGTTTATGTCATATGCAAGTGATTCTCCTGCATTTTGAATAACTCAAATGAAAAATTATCAAAACAGTACTAGATTTGCTAAATTGAGAAAGTTGCAAACCATGACAAATGTCAAACCACTTGTTCTCATTCCCTATGATGATTTGGGCATATAAAACAAATTCAAATGGGTCTAAAATAGGCATTAAATCAAACTCTGTTGCTGTAAAACCACCTACATGCAAAGTTGAAAATTGAATAAAGGGCAAACAAAATACATCTTCTGCCTCGATGCTTCCCATGATCAACTATGACATCTCAAGCTGAAACAATAGCATAGAAAAGCTAAGTTTGACTCCCTGAAGCGACCTACATCACTTCTGGCACAAAAGAACTGCTCATTGGGCCCCATAGAAGAAACCTAAATCAGACCCCTTTTAAGTCGAAACGCCTCAGTCCAGTCCATCTACTTCCAAGCTCTCCCACTTGAAATCGATTTCACAAACATCTTCGAGGCACTTCCATGAGCGCAAAAAACCTCCTTCTGGCAGAGAATGGTAATCAAGAAGCTTCAAGCACCATTAGTGGCTACTCGAAGGTCCTCAGGTCTCACAAGATAGAACAAGGCTCTGTAGCCCCAATTGATGCGCTAACGCCTTCTCCTCAGTCCTACGATTCCAACGCATCCAAAATCAACGTCAATGGTGGTCTGAAGCGCCGCAATTTCGCCGGAGATAATCGAGGGACTAAATTGCAAAAATGTCCAAATTCTGGCGGAGAAGATGGGTTCAAACCCGCATCACATGCGATCTTCTGTGGCCAATTGATTTGAGGCGGGTCGCTGACATGACAGTGACTCGTTACATAAAAATTCTGAGATTAAAACATATTTGACATGTGGGGTCCACTGTCAGAAAAATAAAATGAATAAAAATAAATAAATACCACGTCAGCTAGACACGTCAGCGCCAAGACAGCCATCTCTGCTGACGTGGACCAATCAGGAATTTCCAAATAAGCAGAAACTTCAAAAATTCATTTAAAATAGTAGGAAACTCAGAAAAATACAAATAAAATATCCATAAAATCCTAAAAATCCAAATAAACCAAATTTACTGATATTTTGATATAAAAATCTGTCAAATTATTGGTCTTTTCTATCTTTGAAGTATTTTTTTTAAAAATTCTAAAATGATGATTAAAATTCTAAAATGATTTTAAATTAAATTGTAAAATTCCAAAATGATATTAAAACTAAATTAAATGGTCTTAACAAATTTTCATAAATAAAGATTGAGAATTTAAAGAAAATATATTAAATAACAAATATTTTTGAAAATAAACATAACTAAAAATATAAAAAGATATTTCGAAAGTCTAAAATTAAAAATAAAAATAAAAAGGAAATTGTGAAAACGATAAAACCCAAAGAGAAATCCAAGAAATTAAAAGTTCAAACACGAAACCCGAAATCAAGGCCAAAACCTTTTCAAAGTAATGAAATCTCTTCAGCAAATCGAAATTGACTTCAAGGAACTCCAAGATTGGAAATTCTCAAGAAGCGGTCCAAAGTAACCCCGAGAAATCCAAATCACATCCAAGACTTAAAATAGTCTTGAAATCTCAAATCAAATTGAAAGGTCTAAAATAGACTTGAAATTCAAATCAAATCCAAGACCTAAAATAGTCTTGGAATTTCAAATTAAATTCAACTCAAAAGGCCCAAAATAGCCTTCAAATCAAATCCAAATTCCAAGGCCCAAAATAGTCTTGAAAACTCAAATCCAAATTCAAATTATCCTAAGGCCCAAAATAGCCTAAGGATAAAAAATAACGCCCTAACACCAAGAAATGAAATAGAGTCTGTATCAAATAACAAAATCATTCAAGTGTCCTCAATTGGGTCCCGTTAATTAGGTTTGGAACACCAATCGAGTCCGGTCTAAACCAAAAGAAATAAAATAAACACAAAACAAATGACTTCTCCTAGCCTTTACATAAAATTCTTCATATCCCTTAATCAGAGGTTCTCGTGAGCGATCACGAGGTAATTAAGAGTAGGGGCTTGCGCCTACTGGAAAGAAAGGACTCGCAAAATCAACAAACCTCTTTAAGAAGCGACTCGTGTTTTGGTTCTCTTGTCGTAAAGAGATACTCGAACGGAGATCGAACCTTAAGGGGGGTGAATCTAAGGCTATGTTCCCATTTCTCGAGGAAAACCAACTCCATTCTTCGAGAAATGACGAAAAAGCCGCGACAGGTATGTCTTTGCCTTCCGAAGACCATACTTCTTATTCTTTTGATAATAACCTGGTACTGGTATGCGGCTACAGAATGAGAGATCTTTGAGACTTCTTTGGAGTGCAACTCTCTTACATTGCTCTGCCGGGTATTGGTAGGTGAAATGTATTCTTGGAATAACCCCTACAGTATTGCCTGGGTATTTCTCAGTAAACACCTTCTCAATTTCTCCACCAATGATCGGAGGCATTTTTCTGAAAAATTTTGTTGAGAGTTCAGGAGATATGTACATTCTTCCTGATTTTGCCGCTAAGATCTTATAATCGTTTATATAATCGAAAAGATCTTTCACGTTGTGGCATGAAAGCCTCTCCAGGTCGTTGTACGCTCGATCTTGCTCTTCAGTGGACCCGGTTGTCGGGTCCTCCAACAGGAACATTCGTTTGATTTGTGATATTATATTTTGCGGATCATCAGCGATGTTCACTAATTCTTCATATTCAGTGGAAAATGCCATTCTCCACTGAATCCAGGTCTTTTTCTTCGTTTCACCTAGGAGATTTTCGATGTAGTTGACCTTTGATTTGTTATCTGCCCAGTTTTTCCAATTTATCAGGTTGAGAGTGATTGATCCCCATCGGGAGATAACTTCTGAATATAGCCCAATATCTTCTGGTAAACCAGGATTACGCCCTGACTAGCTTGAGCTGTTGGCAGATTAAACCTTTCGTTCATTTGCCTTGCATAGCCACCGCGGATGTTGCCCAACCGTGCTTTTATCTCTGGGATTTGGGAATTCTGGGGTTGTCTTGAACCAGGTGGGTACATGGCTGGTCCCATGATTGGTTCAGGTGGTATTCTTGTGAGTGAAGACTCTGCGGTTGAGAGTACCGTCTCCACTTTCTTTTTGAGATTTTTGAATTGTGGGTATTCCATCTCTTCTACCATATAAACCGTTTCGAATAGATCTTCGTCCCACTTTGTTTTAGAATTTGGGGAACTGGCATCTTCCCCACCACCTTTCGCTAAAAGACTTAGCAAGTCTTCATCCCGATTTGCCGGTGCATCCAATTAAGATAGGAATTGCACCATAGAGAGTGTCTCATCTTCATCTGACTCATCCCATTGACAAGTCATCATAAGGGCTTGTTCCTCAAACCACTCACTTTCCGCATCAATGGTTTCTAGCCAATTAAACTCTGCAAATGTCATTTGCACAAGTTCGTCTTCGTTGTCTAGTTGTTCAATAGCAAACCATTGATACAGATTTATTGGTTCCAGCATTTCAACTGTTGGTTCAGTTTGATCGGCTTTGAGTATTGCCAAGAACCAATTTTCTAATAAGGAGCCATCATCTTGCTCAGTCTCGTCATCTTCACTGAATTCCTCAAGGTCTGAATAGATTTCTGGAACTTCTGGGTCATCTTCGTATGGCCAATCATCATCTATTGTGAGTAGATTGATGAATTCTTGTTCGAGTTCTTCCTTATCATTTTCTCCACAAATAGCTTCTTGTTCGGGGGTTGTTGTTGTATACCCCGAAAATCTGACAGACAATGAGCCGTCTGTCCTTGCTCAAATTCGTGCTGCTTGGGGATTCTGGATTTGTGAGATAACACCTGGTCTCACAAGCCATTGACTTCTTTGGAGTTCTGCAGTTGTCCTTTGCGAGCCAGGGATGACCCGAACTCCTCGGCTTGCTAGGTGGTCCGTCACGTTCTGAACATTGTATCTGTAATTTGTGTGGCTTGTATTGGATAGTCGTCCAATTAGGGATCTTGAGAGTAAAAGGTTACTCTCTCCACCTTGCCATCCTTCATACCCATGAGTTTGAATCACTAGTTGAATGTGATCTCTGAAGTCACGGATACTTAGGGTCATATCTGGAGCAGTATATGCCAACTGCGTTCCAGATGTAAGATCCATTTCCATAGAGCTAACAACAGCTCTATCATCTCGCCATCTAGTGTCCCTGATTAACACTAGTGCATTCACACCTGCACTCCGCCTATGCAGCGTGTATAACCGAACCATAATTAGTCCGATATGCAAATGTTGGAGCCCTTTCTGTAAAAGCCTGTTAAAGCTTTCTTCAGAAATGAAAGGTAACTCTACTTGCTGGCCATCTGTGACCAATGTTCTTTCATCCGAGTAATGTTGGTATACCCGGTGTCTGTTTTCTGACCATCCGGCTTGGTACAGAGTTTCTGCTGGGACTTGTTGTGCTCGCCTGTATTGGGAGATGTTGAGCTCAGCATCAGGATTCATTTGTGACTCAAGGCTTCGCTGGTACCGTCGAGATTGACCAGGGAGCCTCCTTTGAGACTCAAATCTGAGCCTAGACCCAAGGCGAAAGCCACGGATCTGATCTTCTACAGTGGGAGTTTGGTTTGTGTCCCTTTCTGATACTGACGGTCTTGCTGCCTCTGTTGTTGTTTGTGTTCTGCTCATGCTGCTTTCTTTTTCTCGGCTTCAAATATTTCTTTTGGATTTTTGAACACAAAAAGTTTGCCTTTTGGTTTTGGTATTGCTGGTTTGCTGGGCTCTCCTAACCTTAGCTTCTGAAGTTGTTGCTGGATCTGATCTAGGGAGTCAGTCAAGTCGTCAGGTTGAATGACTTCATTTCCTTTCGAAGCTTCTATTTTCTTAACTACTGCTTTCAGATCCTCAATTTGTTCAGTTAATTTAAGCAACAATTGTATGATTGTGTTATTTTGCTTAAATTGGACTTCTATTGTTCTCCCGGTTATGTCCTGTGGCTTGACAAAACCGACCACCGGTGAATGGATTGATTCGGTTGCTTTGAGTGCTTCTCTGTAAATTGTGCTGTTTGTGCTGAGGCGCCAATCGCTCATAGGGAAAATAAAATTTTTATAAGAATTTTTGAATTTCTAAGGTCTATTCTTAATTTTTAAATGACTTTTTATTTCAAGAATATCCTAAGTCGGTATTTCGGGTTCAATTATACCATTTCATTAATGTTCTGTTCAAAGTCTTGAATTCCTTTGTTTACACATTTGATTTTTCTTGGGGACAGTTTTTGGAGTTCCAAAAGCATTTTTATGTGGTGAGAGTGACATTTATGAAAGAAATAAATTATGGATGGCATTTCTACAATTTCTTTATTTTGGAGTGACAAAAAAAAAAACTTTCCCTTTTTTTTTCTCTGAATGTAAAAACCCGTAGGCATTGATGTAACACTCGTGCCCTACAGCCTACGGGCTTTATTGCCAAAAAAAAAAAATGTAACACTCGAACATTAGAGAAGCGCAAATAGGAAGGAGATACCGAGTCGAGAGTTTCTTTTGCAATTTGGAGAGATGATGTTTCGAATTTTTTATAGAACTGATGAGTGGGTTAGGATATTTCCATCGAAGGAATATATTACATGGGTCCCCGTTTCTTATTTTATTTTATATATATTGTTTTTAAAAAATGGGCTTTGCAATATGGACTTCATATATGAATTGAAACCAGCTTACCGGATATTATAACTGTCATCGCTAAATAAATTATTGCTGTCATCGCTGCTGTATGTTACAAATGTTCAATTTAATAATAAGAAGTATTCAGTTAAATGCGTTAGAGTCGCGCGTGGGTCAAGAGTTGCGCTAGGACAGGGATAGAGTTGGAATAAAATTTAATTTGAACCGGATCGATTCATAATCCCTTCTAATTTTTTCATGTGTTTTTTGTCCGGTTCGTGACCCCTTTGCTTGGTTTTTTTATAACAGTTATATTTCCTGTTGCAACTAACTGAACATTTATATTTAAATAACTGAACTTTTGTACTTATTAAACTGAACATTCGTACTTACTAAACTAAACATTTATACTTAATAAAATAAACATGTTTGCTCAAAATATTTATATTTTCTATTGCAACTAACTGAACATTTATACTCACTTAACAGAACATTTGTACTTAACCAACTGAACTTTTTGGCAAAAAAAAAAAAATGAACATACCAAACATTTATAAAATAGCGGACAATTCTACTACAAAGTGAATACTTATAATAACGAAATGAAAAAAAATGCATAAGAGATTTTTAAACTGAATTGTTGAACATTGCTTTTAGAAGAGCTCTTCCTAGTGTTATCCTCAAAGAATCCATTGCTAATAATAATGGAATAGTGATTCAGAAAAGGAAAAATTATCAAAATTGATTGATCAAATTAGTAGTAGAAATATTTTTCAATAAAGTTCAATAATCTCTGTTAAAATATTTTTTTTTCAATTTGTTCGTCTAAATCTAAATAGTCTAATAAAGATGCCATGGATACAAATTTATTTAAGAAATATAAAAAGAAGCTTATTTACATGAAATAAATTTTGAAAAATTCAAGTTTTAAATTTTGAAATTTTAGATGTCACTTAGCTAATAAGCCCGTGGAGATTGAAGTTCCGCGCAAGCTGTGCTTCCTGATACTATATTTGAATCCATTGTTCGAATTCCTTATGATATATTTTAATTTTTTATTTTGGATTTAAAATTATAAAGTTCCAAATTTAAAATTTTTTAAATTTCAAATTTTGAAATTTGAAACTTTTTATATTAAAATTTAAAATTTTCGAATTTTGATATTTTGAATTTGAAATTTGAAACTTTTATTTCTTTTGTTGATGCCATAAATCAATTATTTACTTTACGATGATATATTTTTAGTTTTAATGTTTTATTTATTATTATTTTTTTTTTGACGAGCTAGGTAGAGGCTACCTAGAGGTAATTTTCTAGTGGCATAGTTCTAATTTTTTTTTAGTGGTATATTTAGAATGATCAAATTAATTAAACGATGTCACCATTCTAATTTTGTCATTTAGTCATGGCACAAAAATAATTTCTTATTTAGTGATGATATTTTTTTAACTTCTAACTTTTACATTGACATAAATCTAAATCACTTAATAAAATTTAATTTTTTCCCATAAACAAATCCTACTACTAAATCGTAAAAAATTATGCTTACTATGGACAAATGCTAATCCACCAAAAACATCCTTGCAGCTGCTACTGTTGGTGCAAAATCAAATATTTAACAATTCGGATAGCATAAAAATAAATAAAATAAGTAATTAAAACATTTTTACCCGAATCGCGCTAGGCGCTGTCCTTAAGCGTATTCCGTCTCAACGTGCAAGAGGAACCGCAACCAAAATAAGACGGGTAAGTGTCACTCCTTAGGGCACGACCGGAGAAGTGACTGATGAGAGATCTCCACAATATCCAGCAGAATCAATCGGAATAATATTCAAATCAAATTGGAAATTATTATGAAGAATATCAATATGGAAATATAGAAATTTATCAAGCTTATTTTTTCTATCACAACTTCTATTTGATCAAACTGTATTTTTTTTTTCGGTCTATCTAATAGCTTTCCAATGAGCTGTTTATATATAATATCAAATGGCTTTTAGCACAGCCCATATTAAAAACAACATCAATATGAGTTAATGAATTAATGACCACAATTCTTAGACGTGGAGCAAATTGCTTTTATTACCTAAAACTGCCTAAAATAAATTCATATTTAATTCTTAGATAACTAATCAGAGAAGAAACGGTAAAGTAGTGGAAATATTAGATTTAATTGGTTCTTTCATTTCTCAACAAAAGAAACAGACGATTTAATTGCTTAAGAAATTTTGAGTTTTCCTACCTATCCAACAATCCCCCACAAAACTCAAAATTTTATAAACATCAAATTATGAGATATGTAAAAGCAGATTAGGAAATTCGTTGAAGCAAAATGATATATAAGCAAATTGGATAAAATTAGGAATTTGGAACAAAGAAAAAAGGTGAATAACAAATTGCTGGATATTTATATTCGCATCATGAAGTAATTTTCAAACTTTGAACTTCACTTAGTATAGGTGCATCAAATTTGGAGGAGACAGAGAGAACTTATGTCTTGAACTCGTTCCTTGGATCCAAATTCTACGACACCATACACGTAATACGGAGAACAATCATCGCGGGGTGCGCATTAATGGCCATACGCATGTACCTTGGATTTTTCATGAGAGTCTTAAGGGCTTACCCATGCTCCGCACCGCGGCCGTATACAGACACTCTCATATAGGTGAGTCCCTGCCAAGGATGTGTGTAGATGCACATCCCACGGAAATTACCGCTTTGGTCCTCATTAAGAGCTAATATGCTCAACCTTACATCTACATAGAGTACACTCACCATAGGGATGGGGTTGGAGTCTATGCTCCTAAAAAGTGTGTACTCTTCGACCACTTGTCGGATTGTTATTACCCATTGAATCTCTTTCCAGGGATCTGCCTTTCGGAGATTGGGTTGCCCCCGCAAGTGGCCCTTTAGGGCTAATACCCATCCCCCTCGATGAAATATGAACTTATCATTAAGTTCATATATAGAACTTCTCATTAAGTTCATCTCATTTTTATTTTTATTTTTTATTTCATTTTCTCATACCGACTAGTCGCTTTGATACTTGAACTCAACTCGTTTCTTTTTCCTGCAAAGAAACTTACAAAAAACAACATCTCCAAAACTTTTATTAGTGATAATCCGTAAAGCTTTTCATAATAGCATCATGCTAATATAAATTTACTCATATATAATAATATTTATCAATAATTAATTAATCACAGATCATATTTTTATTGAAACGTGAGCCCCCCACATATTCTCATTTATGAGTATCACAAATTTCTTTACACCCAAATAAGCTATTATTTAATTCACAAAATGTGGAACTCAAGTTTATAAAGTTGATCATAACTAGTTTTCATTTATACCCCCACATTTTCCATTATTATTAATATATATATTTTTTTAATGATCTAGAATATTTTCATAAAACCCTCATGAATGATCAATAAGAATAGTCAGAATTTAATTCATTCACATGTAATATACTTCTCTAATTAAGATACAAGAAAATTCATAGAATAATAAATTTAGGAGATCAGCAATCAGACAATGTTATGAGAAGTATATATTTATCCTTCCAAAGAATACTATATCAAATTCACAAATTAGGGATGACTAACGGATTCCTAGAAGTAATGGTTATTTAGACCAAATTAAATGGTGTTTAATAAAACCCATGGCGCCGGTTTATAAGAATGAAAAGGTGGCCAGCCTTTTAATTTCTCAATTAAAACACCATTGATTTGATTTGACGATCGAGGAAGAATATATATTTCTGGAGTAATGAAACATTAATATAGAATTAATGCAATTGATAATTGGTTTAGTGGATCAAAGATTAACCATAAAAGAAGAAAATGAAGAGTGAGTCAACGTTCTGACATTTATGTCTCAAACTAAAAGTGAGTCATTAATCACAGACATAGAATTATTTGACTGTTGTCACCAAGAGATCAAAGTCTGTATTAAAATATTTGGTAGAAACTTCAACCACGAATAGTAGAAAATATAATTCAAGAGTGTCAAGATCTCAAATGAATATAATAAAGACCATGTACGGCTAGAAATATATCAAGAATGCAATAGAAAACTTAGAATGCATAGAATTCATCGATTTTCTAAAATAATTCAGTCGATCTACACATGATATTGGCTAAATATTAGACTTAAAAATATCAACACTGTGTGACATAGATCAATATTGAATGAATCAAGGGTCAGGAAAATATTGGCATCAACACAAGATGTTTATAATCAGATAATAATTTCTCGAATCAGTTTGACTGTTGAAGAAACAGATCAAAAAATTAGTAATGGGTCATTAATAAATGTATTGGAAACAATAGAAGGATGCCCAGACAGTTTATATGCCTCGAATATAAGTCATTCGGAAACCATGGTTTTAATCAATTTGATTTTGTATACTCTTTTACTTGGATATAACAAGGATTAAATTTTCAATTCAACACTTAAGGCATAGCATCATAAAGTACTAGTTAAAGATAGCACCGGATGAATAAACTTATAGGATCAATATCTAACAATTAAGTTCAGCATATTCGACAACAATTTAAGGTATCTATTAGAGCAAATTAGACTACAGTACTTGAATCAAAGGTCAGCAGTATATTTTATTAAAAGGAGATATAATTATCCTTTTTTTAATTCGACTAGAAAACAAGTTAGACACCAGGATTTTTAATTAACCAATCATTAAATTAACAAATATTCTCCAAATGAAAGCAATAATTTTATGGATATACAATGCATACGAATAAATAATTATTAAGAGTTAAATCACAATAAGTAAAGATTACACCTAATGTGATTTTGCTAAATTTTAACTATAAATTATTGCTATCCAAATCACGGAATATACGCTTAAGAATGTTGGTGCAAAATCAAATATTTAACAATTCGGATAGCATAAAAATAAATAAAATAAGTAATTAAAACATTTTTACCCGAATCGCGCTAGGCGCTGTCCTTAAGCGTATTCCGTCTCAACGTGCAAGAGGAACCGCAACCAAAATAAGACGGGTAAGTGTCACTCCTTAGGGCACGACCGGAGAAGTGACTGATGAGAGATCTCCACAATATCCAGCAGAATCAATCGGAATAATATTCAAATCAAATTGGAAATTATTATGAAGAATATCAATATGGAAATATAGAAATTTGATCAAGCTTATTTTTTCTATCACAACTTCTATTTGATCAAACTGTATTTTTTTTTCGGTCTATCTAATAGCTTTCCAATGAGCTGTTTATATATAATATCAAATGGCTTTTAGCACAGCCCATATTAAAAACAACATCAATATGAGTTAATGAATTAATGACCACAATTCTTAGACGTGGAGCAAATTGCTTTTATTACCTAAAACTGCCTAAAATAAATTCATATTTAATTCTTAGATAACTAATCAGAGAAGAAACGGTAAAGTAGTGGAAATATTAGATTTAGGGTAATTCTAATGTGGACAGGAAAAATCCGACCGTCTATTATAAGTGGATCTGTCGGCCACTATCACTCCCGACCTTAATATTGGCATTAAACGTCTCCGTTAATTCTAACTAAAAGTTCTTGACATAAGGGTAAAATAGTCATTCTCGAACCGGCTCTGCTTGCGACCTCGTGTATTTCGTCTTTACCCTTGGCCGCCTCTCCATCCATCTCATCTCCTAAAGTCCCTTTCTAATTCGGAAATCCTCTTCTCTCGCTCCAATCCCTAGCATTTGCCAAAGAGAGGGAGGAGAGGTAAGGACCGTTGTAATTTATTTCAACGGCATTACTAATCACCGGTGTTGCCATGCCGATACCATCTTATCTTGTAATTTTTGTTTGTAATTATATTTTGGTTTTTTCCACACTTGCGCAAAATTCTTCATTTCTTGCTTGGGAAATTGTAGGAACCCGTGGGAAATCGGCTCAAATCGCTAAAGCTTTGGCTGCGAAAAATGGATATGAATTAGATTCAAATCAAGAGGTAAACGTTTAAAAATGCAGAAGTTATTTGTCTTGTTTGACGGTCTCTTTTATAATTTAGTAGCTCACAAACGTACCAACTATGAAGTGACACTTCTATTAATTACTGGTGGAGTAGCAATTTCTACTACTAACTATCATGACTTTTTTATTTTTATTTTTGAGAACTTAATTTAAGGCCATCTGCCATCCTATCAAAAAAGAAAATAAAAAAATTTTATATGAAAACTAAAATAAAAGTAATACCCTATGGTAATTTTGCTTAAAGTAAGTCTTATCCCCAACTGGTGTGGTATTAAGTTTGCTGCTGGCTTGTCTTTCTGATATCTTCATTTGTACCGAAGCTACTGAAGTTATCTCATAGCTCATACCATTTTCTTTTGTAGTTATTGGGCCTAGGGGTGGCAAATATATGTGGTGCGTTCTTCTCTGCATATCCTTCTACTAGTTCATACCATCTAACCATTTCTACCATTTTTAAGAAAAAATATTCAATAGAAATTTGAATGTGAATACCACCTTTAATTTATTTTTCTAAGGTTCCTTTTCGAGATCAACTTTAAATCACGAGAGTGGGGCCCGAACAGGGCTATCAAGTACCACAATGGGTATCCACAAACAGATGTGATCACCTCTTCTTTTTGTTCATTTTTGTTTGTTTTGTTTTGTGATTTCGTCATTTTGTATATTGGAAAGGGGTTTTAGTGAAGTGATTTGTGTAGATTAGTTTTGGTTGGTGTGCGTTTTAAGTTTATTTTGTATAATTTGCGTATTTGACTACACTGAGAGGGGAGTGAGAACTGCAATTCAGCAGAAGTAGAAAATCCTTGATTGGCCAAAAAAAAAAAAAGAATATGCGTGCTATGAAGCAGTTTGTTTATTTTAGATCCTTTTCTTAAATTTAGGGGTTTTACATAATTAAGTGTCAAGAATTATAATGTCAGGTTATAATAAGTTTGATTATGGTATAATACCTCAATATGTCATGCCAGCTGATATATATGTATAGTTCAAACCACACTCAAAGGTAGGGCATTTTCCATTAATATAGAAACTTCTGCACCAAAAACAATGATATCTCTAATTATAGTCCCTCTGGGATGTAAAATATATCTCTTCTCACCATTCCAGTAGTGTATAAGATAACTGTATGTATTTCGATTAGGGTCGTCAAGTTGGCCCTTGTGAATAGCTTGATGCACTATCTTCCTTCAACCCTTTTGCGCAAAATGTGGCGAAAGGAAGGAAAATCGATCCATGGACCGACCCCATCGTCTCCACCCTGTAGGAACTACGAGATCACCCCAAGGACGCCTTTGGCATCTAGGGGTCACAGACGGACCATAGAACTTGTTCAAACTGATAATCCAATCTCACATATTTGTATTTTTTAATCATTTACCTTTTTATACCAGAGGTAGATAATGTTAAGCTCATGCTTTAGTTCAATACACTACTCCACTTTTATGTTCTACCATCTATCAAGAAATTAATGCTTGTTTTTTGTGTTTTGCATTAAAGATGAAAGACCTAGTCGAGGTTGAAGACCGTGGCTGAGGGTGAAGGCCGTGGCCGAGGGGGGTAAAAGTCGTACCAAGGGTAAAAGATGCGGCCGAGGGGATGAAAGGAGTGGCCTAGGAGATGAAAGTCGTGCAGAGGTTAGTGGATGAGAGCCGTGGCCGACGATGAAAGTCGTGGCCGAGGGAAGGAAGTCATGCTCGTGGTGACAATGGAGAATAATTGCATTAAAAAACCACTGTTGTTGAATATTATTACTTATTATGATCGGAGAAAGTACAACTGTTGTTGAACCTGCTTTTTGCAAATCTGATGGTTGCACTTGTGCATGCGTTTGTATGTCTTAGTGCTAGTTGAGATGCTCATTTTGTTATTCAACGATCTATTCATGAAGAAAATTTTGAATTAGCCAGTAACTAGCCTTATGATCGTGTCATTTTGTTAAAAAAAGAAAAAGAAATGAATAATCTATATGAATTTTTTTTTATTTTTTTTTAAAAATAAACAGTCCATTCGAAATTAAAGTGTTGGACTTTTAAAACATGAATGAATAGACCAACTCAAGTTACTTTGTCATTTTGTTGAAAAAAAAAAGAAATGAACAGTCCACAAGAATTTCTTCATTTTCCATTTACAAAAATAAACACTCCATTTGAAATTAAAGCATTAGACTTTTAAACACATGAATAAACAGAACAACTGAAGTCACTTTGTCATTTTGTTATTAAAAAAAAATGAACAATCTGAAGGATTTCATGATGTGAATCGGGTAACTTTAAAAATTTTATTAACCGATAACATCTAAGATCGTTCTTATTATCGCTAACTTTCCTATATTATATTTGCATCACAGTCACATATATTCCTATAAGAAGGATTATTGAGCCATACCTATGGTCTCTAACGAAGCTTTATTTCTCTTCGTTTTACCTTGAATCCGAAACAAGAATGACAGTTGAATCCATGCTAACGAACTCCCCGTCAACACGTAGCTCCGCCACTCATGTCTTGATCGATTGCTTAATCGATAGAATATTTTAACAAATATTTTGAGGAAGAGAAAGCCAAAGCTTCAACACATGAAGACTTACTTGTGTACTCAAATTCTGATCTGTTTTTACCTTTAAAACGTCAGAATAAACCTTTCAAATTCGTATAGCATTTAAAGCCACTAATCATAAATTAAAACAACACTTTAATTTCTGACGTTGCTGTACTAAAACATTGATAACTCTCTGTAGGAAACTCCAAACGACATGAAACTTGAACCATTGGATTTTACACTTCCAGGGCTATAATTTTTATATATCATTTGCTATACTATTTTTCAGTTTAAAGTTGACTCAAATTCTGACCCGAATTTAAAGCCTTCTTTCTCTCTTCATTTGTTAAAATAATTGGGCTTGGGCTTTAAATAAATTTATGCACTCTATAATAATATTCATATATTATTATAGTATGTGAAATACATATTATACTCATAATATTCACATATCAATAAATTTATTCCTTGCTAGTTAATCACGTCATGTGATATAATTTTCTATTTGTACACTTTGTTTCATACAACATGAAACCTTGTACATAGAAAATATATTTCTTGTTTCCCATTCAGTTGGTGTGACCTATATTGAGGATCCATATTATGTTGGTAATGGAATAAAATATTTTATTTCATAAACTGTAAGCGGTACTCTAGCATACATTACAGCTACCCAAATAATATAAATGTTTAGCAAATCCTTTTACAAAACACGATCCTTCTAGTAATGTTATTAACATTACTTGTGTCTATTTCTTGCCATATGATATTATGATTATTATAAAAAGTAGGACTGTGTCATCTTTGTATTATAATCTTTTCTTGGTCTCCAATAAGTAGGATTATATAATTATAATTGCACTTCAGTTATATTGGATCCATTTATAATCTTACTTTACCAAGGGGCCCTTTATAATATCATTTCTCAATTCATGAGTGGCAATTAGCTATTGACATATATATTTCCCTCCTACACAAGTTATATACAAAGAACTATTACTTTTATCACCACAAGCTTCAAATGGTTTTAAGTAATAATCACGTTGCATATTCTTTATGTGAAAATATATCACATCAATCTTAAAATTAATGACACGATAAAAATATTAATGACACAAACACAATCCAAATAATATTTTTTATCAGTTAGGTCTGTTCAATATATGAAACTTTTCATATACTCATGTTATTAAATGATAATCCTTTATCAACGTTTACAAAACTACAACGTACTTTTAATCAACACGACAGTCTTGTATGGCATATTAGTGTTCCTGCTAATATCCAAGACCTGTGAACATTTTAGAGATATATATTCATTTTATTTAGAGTTCTGCAGTTGAAGACCAAGAACATCTTCTTGAACATTTCTAAATACGAATATAAACTCATGGAACAAAATGTAATAACATCCAATTCATAAATATAACATATAAAAGTAATCACCATAAGATAACTTTTAGAACACAATTCCAACACAATCCACATGATTTTTTTCATTTTTTAAAAATGAAAATAAACAGTCCATTTGAAATTAAAGTATTAGACATTTAAAACATGAATGAACAGACTAGCTAAAGTCACTTTGTCATTTTGTTATATATATAAAAAAGGAAATAAACAGTCCATAAGATTTTTTTTTAAAGAAATAAACATTCAAATTGAAATTAAAGCACTAGACTTTTAAAACTTGAATGAACAAACCAGCTAAGTCACTTTGTCATTTTGTTAAAAAAAAAAGAGAAGTGACAATCCAGATGAATTCTTTTTCCGTTTTTATTTTTTTTTTAAAAAGAAAATAAACAGTCCATTTGAAATTAAAGCATTAAACTTTTAAAACATGAATGAACAGACCAGCTAAAGTCACATTGTCATTTTGTTATAAAAAAAATGAACAGTCCAGATAAACTTTTTTCATTTTTTTATTTTTTAAAAACATAAAATAAACAGTCCATTTGAAATTAAAGCATTAGACTTTTATTACATGAATGAATAGACCATCTAAAGTCACTTTGTTGTTTTAAAAAAAATAAACAATCCGGATAGAAGTATTATGGTTTTTTAATTAAAAAAAATAAACAGTACATTTGATTTTAAAGCATTAGACTTTTTAAAAATGAATCAACAAACCAGCTAAAGTCACTTTGTTGTTGTTTTTTAAAAAAGAAAATAAACATTCTGAAATTATTTTGGTTTTTTAATTTTAAAAAATAAACAGTCCATTTGATATTAAAACATTGGACTTTTTAAAAATGAGTCAATAGACCAGCTAAAGTCACTTTGTTGTTTTTTTTTAAAAAAAAAATAAACAATCCAGATGGAATTATTTTGCTTTTTTTTAATTTAAAATAAGAAAATAAATAGTCCAGACGAAATCAATGCCTTAGACTTTTAAAAAATGAATCCACAGACCAGCTAAAGTCACTTTGTTATTTGTTAAAAAAATAAGAAAATAAACAATTCGAATGGAATTATTTTGATTTTTTTTAATTTAAAATAAGAAAATAAAAGTCCAGACGAAATCTATTAAAGTTGACGGGTATGGAGATTTCAATATGATTGACACCATAAGTGTTTTAGATTCATTATTTAAAGTTTATAATTATAATTAAACATATAATCGGGTTTGATGGAGCGACTCGTCAAATCGTTGAAACAATTTATTTGTCCATTAAATTATTGAAATAATTAAAAAAAATCATTTAGGACAAGTAATAGGTTAAAGATTTAATATTTCATTTAGGACAAAATATTTCCAATTTTACAATTTGGTAAATGGAATTTTATGATATTTTCATGCACAATAATATTTTGCGAATAAATCGACACATACATGCTAAGTTTTGCTAGAATATGAAGCACTCAAGTTATTCATGTCATCTATTTATGACACATGAAACCAACCAGTCAGAAAATGACAAGTGTGATTTACCAAAATGCGATTTTCTAAAATAAGATTACGGAAATTACTTCAAAAATATTTTGGTGGGAAATTTTTTTTTAGACAGAAATATTTTGGTGGGAAAATTATTCGGAGCAACATCGATAAACAAAATTGGCGGTGCCTAAAATTTCGGAGCAGTTATATAATGTCAAATTACAGACTTCTCTTGAGTGCTTTCTCCTTCTCCATGTCATGCTCCGTCGTGATGCCGACTTCGCCGTCGCCAACTCCAAACCCTTCATTTCGCCATGGCGCACCTACTCTTCAGGCGTCTCTGCCTCGCGTGATAAGGTTTGGTCGCGATGCCCTTCTAATTTCCGTTCTTGCTACACGTTCTGAAGCCCGCTGTTTAGCCCCTTTATTACTGCACGATCTCACGACTATCGCCATATCCATCTCTCAAGCACAACCCCTTTTTATTTGAGGTAAATTGGATCACGATTTCTATAATTTTTGCTATCCTCCTTCTCTCTTTGTTAATCGATGTTTATTTCTGTCTCTTGATTTGCTTGATATGAGACACGCTAGCCTTGACAGCACTGCTCGTGCTTCCTTTTACAACAGTCCACCTAGCGATCAGGTAAAGAAACTTTGCATCTTACTTGTACTAATCCTGATTGGTATAAATTGAGTGCTATATCGTCAATCTCAATTTGGAGTACAAATCCCTTTTCCTCAGATTGCCTATTAAACCTTTTATACGCATGTAAAACATTTGGCTTATACAGAATTATACAGAATATATTGTTCATGCTTTTGACTAGAAAAAAATGGAGGCTGAGACTGAAAAAAATATGATACAAACTTTTTAGTAGCGACTCGAATTTGACAATAAAACTCTGGGGACCAAGCAGCTATTCAAATTTACCCGGTCTCTTTTCTTTATTTTTTCTCTCTTGCAATCTGTATTGATTGGGCAAATTCTCACTACGGTGAGGTCCTAGATTCAAAGTTAGAGGTTATAAAGCCTGTAAATATATCAAGCTCATCATTTGGACATCAAATATACACTCATTTAGGCCTTCTATAGTAAACGTGAAAAAAACGAATAATAACATGGGGGACACTGAGGTAAGCCAAGAATGTTCAAAATTCTTCATCATGTGGGATCTTGGCATGCCTTATTTAAGTAATGAAATTTTGGAAGTTTTAATGCCATTAAACATAAGATCGTTATGGTGAGCCACTCTTTGAAAATGAAACGAATGACATCATGTTTTGTTACATAACCTTATCTCCATCAGTATATCTGCCTTTTTTTTTCAAGACAATCAAGGTTCACCTTAATAATTGGGTTTAGACTGCATAATCAAACTTAAGTTTTCTTGTTATCGAGATGGATTTATTGCTTTCAGAGGACATTTATATAATCAAATTTAATTGGGTTTAGACTGCTCAATCACACTTTTGGTTTTACATTTTCATAATAGTTCTGTTAAAATGATGATCTATAATTTGAGCACTTTTGTATAAGATTTGACTTTTTATGATGCTAGGCTGAGATCATACATGGAATTATGCATTTTGATCCCTGGGATTTCCTCAGAGCATCATCAGGGTAGCTATGCATTTGACCATGTGAGTGTAATCTAATCACTGCTCTACCAAAAATTTTTGATGGATTCTTATATTGTACCCAAAATTTTTTACTCTAAATTTTTTTACTCTTGTAATTCATAGCCATCAAAGTTTTAGGCCATTTGCAAATAACATCTAAATATCTGAAACAAGCTTAAGATGAGGAAATGATAATAAAATGGGTAAATTGAAAGGTGGGGATCCTCTGACAATGGACCATGATAGGGAACCAAAAGTTATGATGATTAAAATACCTTTTCATGGTTCAATGCTACTAGATATCTTAATACAATTCGGGGAAAATTGCAAGAATAAGGATTCAAAAAGTGGATACTTCTATTTTTTTTTAAAGAAATAATGAGCCTTATTTAATTGATTTTAATGTATTGTATATTGTACATATCATTTAATACTGGCAGCTAGTATTCAGTTGCAAAAGCAAGCCCTTTTGGGTTTTATTTGGAAGTACTGGCTGACTACCTGTTGTTGTGCATACATTGTGCACCTTTTTTTTTTTTTTACTAAAACTCATATTTTGATCTCTGCGTTTCTTGTATTAGAGTGGGGGTGTGTTGGGGGGGGTAGCGGCGGCGGGGGAGGGATTAAATTAGTTTTTCCAGGTGATTTAATCCCTGCTATGTAACAGTAGGTGTTGTAAGTGGTAAGTGCCCAGTGCCACTCTACTAAATAAGGTTTAATTTCTTTTTGATAAGAGTGGCGCATTTCCTGCTTCTTGGAAATACTCGGAAGAGTCGTTTTCACAACAAGTAAAGGTGAGAGATCCCCTTAATCTTGGGTCAGTAAATAACTCTATCATTCAATTCAAAAATATCTTTTTTTTTATAACTTTTTGGTGTATCTCAATACTTAAATTACTCATGACTTGCCAAAGAACTCTTTGGAACTATTCCTCATTGGCGATGCCAAATGTGTTTCTGCTTTGTGAGTCACGCTTGCCCCTGTAGGTTTGATAGGGCCATGATATTTCAAATTCCTTTGTCAAATAAACCAAAGCTGAAACATTTTTCTCTTGTATAGTTGCTAAAAGAAAACAAAATACTTCCTTTACAATTATTCTGATGATAGTACTGAGATATCTGAAATCCATGTAGTTTCTCTAATATCCAGGCATTAAGGTTGGCTCGTCAGCTATTGGTTTGGCCATCCCTTAAGGATGTGTTCCATTTCTTGTACGCATGAGTGTTGTGATAGTTGCATATACTAACAATTGAATTTTTGTTTTAACTGTAATTTCTAATAGGAGGTATGTCATCCATACTTCAAGAGCTGAGTAGGAGACATGAAACAGTAACTGCCAACAACTAACTGTACAACTCTAGGATTAATTGCTAGATCAATTGTAGTTACTAGTTTATAGTGTGAATAATTTGTTCATTCTTTTTTTTTTTCTTATAACGTGTTAGTATTTACATGTTCATTTTTGGAGTAAACTTTTTGCCTTCAATTTCTGTCTGTGTAATGTCCATCTTTCACTATCTGTTATATGGTCCATGCAACACGTCGGGTGGGCTAGATGATGAATTGAACCTAGGTCTCAGATCTGAAGTGCGATCTGATTGGGTTAAAGCTTCCCTCAAAAGAGGTATGAGAAGTGTTTCCGGCGCTGAGAAAAGATGTATAGTGGTGGTGGTCGCCACCTCTGACCTCTCCCCTGCAATTGCTGCATAGAATTATGAAATGCTTAGAAGGAACGGGCACAAAATAGGGGAAGGTGGATGTAATATAATGTGGTAAAGGTTTATACTTGGTTCCTGAAAAAAATATTGCAGTGAATATTTCATTGATAAACAAAATAAAATACTCTATATTTTAAGGGCGTCTGATCAATAACACTTCATCTTATATACAATGTTGTAAAAAATAGTTTGTGCTCGGTGGACGGTTAGAGACTTAGAACACTGTCAAAAGATTAATTATTAATTAATGAAGTGTCGTTAATCAAGTTTTTCGAGTGATTTAACGTTCATATTTAAAAAATATAAAACATTCATAAGATAAATAGAAAATACAATGAATATCCTATTTTTAATTAGGTAAACAATTTAGAAACACAATATGCCCGTTATATTTTGTTCAACAGTATTAGAAGCACAACATTTTGGAGTAGAAGCAAGGGACTTGCATAATGTTTTCAAAAAGGGGAATTTTTTTTTTTTTGTACCAAGTACTTTCAATAACAAGAAACAAAATGGTCATGCTATATTACTTCGACAAGAAACAAAATGTGTTGTCACCATTCATTACAATTAAAAGTTTCACAGAAATATTACTGAAAACTTACAAACTGCCACTAAGTAAGAACCAACACATTTGCATCAGCAATTAGCCAATTACCCTACTTTACTAGAATCTGTAATTTGCAGTAGTTCCAAATCAGTCAGCACGGATATCACACCAAATCAATATTAATACAAGCAGTACAAAAGTATTCAACAGGTATTGGCTCTTAAGTTCTGGTATATAATGATAGTGAAATCCAAAAGGAAAGGTAGAATACATACTAGCAGACAGAAATGTTCTTCAGCCATTTTGGAAGCAAGGCCAAGTAGCAAGTTGTATTGATGCTCATAAGTGTATGCTCTGGCATATATAATCTGTTTTTTTTTTATGAGAAATTTGTGAAGAATTAAAACAATGAATAAAAGATTAAAAAGGATATTGAAATGCAGTTCTAAATTTTAAAAAAGGAAATGCAATTCTAGAGATGAGTTAATCAAGCAACTCATGTGTTCATTATCAGCATCACCTTCAGTCTCAAACTCTCAATTGTCGGCTTTTGTTGGGTGGGGCCTGAACTAGGTGGCTGTTTCTTCTTTATTCCACTAACAATGTCATCTATACGTAGAAGCATACATGCTGCTTCAATTGTCGTCTTAAATGTCTGTGCCTTCACATTGTATCAGTCTCATATCTGAAATAAAACAAACAGATGTAGTTTACAGTCAACATATTGAAGTACCAAACCATGTATCAATAATAGTGGTACCAAACCACTAAATTTTTCAACTACAAATTATCCCACTAAAATTTTCAAATAATATTGCACTTTATTTAATGGAGGAACAAGGTGACTACCATGGTTTCTATATCAACACCAGAGCTGGTACATGGCCATGACCTTTGGCACCAATACATCTAACATGATTAGTTTAACTTCGCATCTTACATGCCTTACACATTAGTTCCTCTACAATTCTATTTTATAATGTGCCTTAAGTTGATACCAGTAGATATCACCTATAGTTCTTCTAATAGATGAAACCGACACATGTATTGGATTTAGTTTTTGTATAATACCAACAGATATCATATTTCCTTGCACAATAGCATGAATTAAATTGAGTTGGTACCACAACAGCATTACAATACAAATTGAACCCAATTACATGAATGAAATTGAGATTAACTAGGTTGATTATGAAACTGAGATTCACTGTAGTTCTGCAATATTATTAAGAGGACATAATGTAAATTATCTGGAATCATGGAATTGGTATAATTTGTACTTTTGGCTACGGTCCTGTGTCCTGACAGGGCCCACTACTCAGTAGTTAGGGTTGAGTGGTAATTTCTCTTTTAATCGCTCGTTTAAAAAAGTTTGATATGTAGCAAAAATTGGGGCACAAAATTAAATGCGCTAAAGTTCAGTTTTTGAATGAGATTGAACAAGAATGGTTAAAAATTCACAGAGAAACAATTTGTCCAACCAATGATCATTTTGTCATAGTAGAGAACTTACAAAATATTACTCCGATACGGTTTTTTTTCTGGCGTACGACGACGGCGGCGGCGTTGGAGAGAGGAAATACTGCGACGGGCCGCCGGCAGAGTTGTAGGGCGAAGAAGGAGACGAAGGAAGTGAAGATCGGGAGTTACTGATTTTTTTAACGGAGAGAAGGAGATGAACGAATTGAGAGGAAAAATGAAAAGCATAACGGAGAGCCTAACAGAAAAAAGCTAATACCTATTTTGCCCTTGAAATAATCAACAGTTCTGATTTATTGCAACTGAAACCGGGCTTAAAATCGGGCTTAAATTCTGTCCACCATAGCATAACCCTTAGATTTAATTGGTTCTTTCATTTCTCAACAAAAGAAACAGACGATTTAATTGCTTAAGAAATTTTGAGTTTTCCTACCTATCCAACAGCTACCTGAGAGACAAAAGGGAAAGACATAAACAAACGCGAAAACATTAAATAGTACAAACAAAATTGCCTACCTCCACAGCGGCACTGATACAAATAAAGAGTACAAATGTCAAAAAAGATACACCTTTTTTAACGTAAAAAAACGAAAAAGAGTCACCTCAGCAGCTCAGCTAGTTTTCTATACTAGTGAAATGTTCTAGGATGAATAACCGTGCAAGTTACACAAATTAGCACGTTCATATTATCGTAGATAAATTAGATTAGATTTGCCAGCAATGCAAAGTCGATTTAATTGTCCGTCTAAGACTATCATAAATTCACTACAATACTACATGTCATTATGCATGCTAACTGCTAAGAGAACAATCAACAGAATTTGCATAGTAGCCTACAGGTTAGAGAAAGATTTGGCTGCTGGTTTAATTGCTAAGTATATATGGCTTTTTCAATCGGGTTTGAAAGGTAGAGATTTAATTCTATATGTGGCATGAGGAATTATCAATTCTGTTGGTAATTTTGAAGTCTTAAAAACAAAAACAAAAAATATTGCTCTGAGAAATTAGAAAACAAGGGACTGTATCAATTAGGGACCATAAACAAAGATTGAGGACAAAAATTATTTATTTACAGAATAAATATGATTAAAAACAAATATAAACATATAATGTATGAGTCTTTTAATGCAAACAAATGAAACTAGATTCGTGCCAGTAAATTTTCAGACCACTTAACAGAACAGAGATCCAACACAAAAACACTCGTGTACATCACATACCTTAACCAAACCCTGCAAACTGCAAAGATAAAAAAGAGGGGAAAAACTTAATTAACAGAAAGCATAATCAGTTTCATCACTTAAGCTGGTCTTCCTTCGAAACCAAGCCATCAATGGTTGAGGCATCAAATCTAGCTGATTCCCTTCTGACCCACTCCACCACTGTTTCGGCCTCTTGACGCACTCTTTCTTCCTCCTCCTTTGCCTTCTTCAATCTCTTCTCTTGCTCCTTCACAGAGAGCGTACTTAAATCTGTCAGCATCTCTTCTTTTGTTTCCCATAATTCATCTTCGTTTTCCTTAAGAGTAGACTTCCTATTCTTTTTCGGGGTGGAAAAGAAGCAGCACTGCATTCTGTTAAAATAACGTCGGTCGTCGCAGCGGAATAATATCATCGTCAGATCGGTATGGGGGAAGCACGATCCAAGTGCATCTGCACATGAACCGTGCCTCTTAGAAACTTGATGCAGTGAACTCAGAAATCAATCAATCAAACACACAAATAAAAATAGACACAAGATTTAATGAGGTTCAGCACCAACTCGGTGCCTACGTCCTCCACACACACGCACAATATTTTTATTATTTTCTGAATAATCTGAGTTGATACAACACAAGGAGAGAAAGCCAATAAATAGAAAATATTTCTTTTACAGCAAGTTACGTGTTTCTTGCGCACCAAGTCAATCATGACTTGCATGTCAAGTCAAGCGTTTCTTGTGCTCCAAGTCTGACGTTTCTTCCTTGCCAAGTCAAGCGTCACATTTTGCGACGTCACCCGTGTAAGTTCATGCCATGCATATGATCCCGAGTACGATCTTCTGCGGCATCATATTCCAACACTCCCCCTCAAGTTGACATGCATAGTCTTGTCATGACAACTTGCCAAGTTTGTCGCTGAATCCTACACTCGTCATCTTTGACTCCTCCGTCAAGCAACTCCAAATCATGTCTTAAAGAGAGTAACCATTCATACGCAACTCTCTCAACGCCACAACTAGAACGAGCAGATTCTATACAACTCCCCATATGAAGTGATGAAGTCCAAAACTAATCAATTGACCAGCCCATGGTTGCATATCTGATGCAACATCTGCCGAATCATCTCAACAGACTTGTTGACAATCCACCCTGCCAACTAGGTCAACTGTGCGGTAACTTGCACAGAAAAATGATTGACTGTGCGGTAACTTGCACAGAGAAAAGATCGACTGTGTGGTAACTTGCACAGAGAAAAGATCGACTGTGCGGTAACTTGCACAGGTAAAAGGTCCGCTGTGCGGTAACTTGCACAGAGATAAAAGGTCCACTACACAAATATCTTGTGTAGGGATAAAGGTCGACTGATCTCAGAACCACCAAACAAACATGCTCGGTCCGTGCCCATCCTGACACGGCCCATGCACCTTAACAGTCAAGAAGTTTTCTTTCAAACCACATGGCCAGAACTTGGATCATGTTCTCTGTGTCGACACCAAATGTTTCTCTCACATCAATTCTCCCCCTGAGAGAGATATTTGGTGGCTTGCATTAATTAGCTCTTGACTTCACATACCCTCGACTTGAAGACATTCAATTCTCCAACTTGAAGAGCCTTTCTTCTTGATCTAACTTCGACCTTTGACCCGCCAGGGATCATGTCTTGATTGATATCAAAAATCTCTCTCAATTTTGTTCTCCCCCTGAGAGAGATATTTGATTACACATGAAAAACAAACTTGTCTTGACCCGATTAGGACCACATTGGACCCGACATGGGTCCCTCGACTGTTCGGATTTGTCCAACTTCATGACCTAGCAATCTAGCATGGGCACTCCTTTGACCCGACTCGGACCACACCCGTTACTTCCAAACATTTCTTATAAACCACAACTAATCATATTTTCAATACCATGCATCACCCGATACCAAATCATGAAATTCCATATCAACACATTTTTGCTTTGTGTAACCGGCTTTGAATACACCAAAATAACAACAACGGTTGACCTTAGAAATATTCACTAGTCGGTATCCTTACTAGTTACCAAAAATAATTCAAGTTTTTTTACGTGGTGCCTGTGATGGAGGGAGGTAAATCCCTTTTTTCCATAATAATGAAACTTTCCATAAAACCTTCACATGCCATATGCATGACACAAACAAAAAAATGTCAAGTTACTCACTGCCATTAAATTGCAATGTGCTATCAACTTCCATAAAAACAACACGCAGCCTTTTTTTTTTACGGTAATTTTTTTCTTTCCCTTTTTTTTTCCTTTTTATTTTCACCGTAATTTTTTTCTTTTTTTTTCTTTACGGTAATTTTTTCCATAATATTATTTTTTTTTTACTCACGATTTTCAAACCAACAAGGAAAGGAAAAAAAAAACTTTTTATCAAAATTTTGATCAATTACCGTTGCACCATGTACTTGTCTACGAGACATATAACTCGAACGATACCTCCATAATAGTTTCATGCAATATGGTAGCTCCAACTTTATGTAGTCGATGCCCTTACTCGTGCTCCAAGCCGATGTAGAAAGCCACTGAAACGGTTGTCTAAATCCATGCACCTTTTGGTTGAAGAAACATCCGTCTTGCACTTGCCTCGAATTTTTATTTGCCTTCCATCGCTTCCGTTTTATTCTCCCATCTCGAAACCACTCTCTGATACCATGTTAAAATAACGTCGGTCGTCGCAGCGGAATAATATCATCGTCAGATCGGTATGGGGGAGGCACGATCCAAGTGCATCTGCACATGAACCGTGCCTCTTAGAAACTTGATGCAGTGAACTCATAAATCAATCAATCAAACACACAAATAAAAATAGACACAAGATTTAATGAGGTTCAGCACCAACTTGGTATCAGAGCATGATCCAAGTTCTATGCTACTGCATAACAAGGATGTGTGGTTTAATGGTTTTTGAAGGTAGAATTAGAGGTCAATTTCAAAAAGACGGATGGAATTTTGGTTTAGATGAACTGTCACTTTCTGTGAGGCAAACTTGGGGAAAATTAGGTACTTGGTAGTTGTTGAACTGGATGCCAATGAAAAGACAAAAGGAAGGGATAAAAGAGTGGCTTCTGCTAGAATGCATCGTCTTCTTTTTGTTGGAAAATAGTGGGTCATTTGATTTCCTTTTCATCATTATAGAAACAAAGATCTGCTGGAAAAGAAAAGGATTATTTCTAAAATTGCTTGAACTAATTTTTTTTTTTACCTACGACGAAAACTTTGTTTTTATTCCTTAAATCAAAATTACACAATCTTCAAAAATATTGCAAACAGAGTCGCTTCTCATGGAATACTTTATTTTTCCCCTTTAGAAGAAAATGGATCATTTGACCACCTTTTCATTATATAGGAACATTGGAACAAGATCTACCGGAAAAAAAGGGCGCGATTTCTACAAAATTGTTTGAAGGCAACGATGAAAACTTTGTTTTTATTCCTTAAATAAAACTTATTACAAAATCTTCAAAAATACAATATATTATAAATAGTAATGTGATTAAGATGAAATCAATTGATAAAAAAAATTAAGATGAAATCTAAATCACTTAATCTTTATCACTACTCTTTATAAATGTACGGATCCAAGAGGTATTACACGCTATATCTAGCGTGTATTCACATGTTTGTGCCATTTGATCTGTTGATGGATATCAATCGCTAGACGAAAAAAATAATATATTTTTATTTTCTGTCTAATAAAAAAATAAATTGAACGACACATCTATCTGTATCGCTGATAGATTATGCAACATATCTTTATTATCTAACATTATTTTGTTTCTTACTTTGCCCACAAAGGAAGAGAACATTTTTGCTAGTCGTAGGAAATTATTTTGGGTTCTGATTAAATATCAGGTGTCATCTTTCAAGTCGTTTGAAGTTGCATTAAATATATATATATATATATATATATATATATGTCAGATAAAGTTTAAATTAATTAAGTTAATAAGATGCCGCCTCAAGTGAAAAAAATTTTACAAAAAAAATGAGTGGAGGTGATAAGCAACACATTGAGCTACAACCTTCTGAGCATAGAAAATTAGCTGTTTGGATTCTAAGTTCTAACTGATAGTTAGCAGAATAACTGTCTTTGTTGTACTGAGACTTATCGCTACCTGTATAGATAGTTCATTGCTCTGTAATCAAGATTAAGAGAGATAATAGAACATTCTTTCTTCCAAATCATCTCCATCAATATCTAGCTTAGCGTAAACCACTTTAGGAGGAAATAAAAGTCAATTGTCTTTTATTTCCTTCAATATATCTTGTTATTGTTGATTGTTGTCCCTAAAAGAGGCAGCTTAACCAAGATTTAGCGGAAGCAATTGAGGTTTCGGACCGGTTTGGTATGAACTATCCTAACACAATTCAATTGGTACCCAGTACAAACAAGCACACAAGCAATTCAAGTATAGCAAGATAATAAAAAGAAAAAGAGAGAGAGAGATTGAACACTCGGTATGATTACGGAGTTCCGACCCGCTAGGAAATGCTAGTCTTAGTCGTACGTCTCCGGGAGTTTCGCTACCACACAAGGGCGCGCTCCGTTCAATTTCACAACGAACGGGACTATAATTTCGAACCGAATCACCTCGTCACAAGGACACTCGAGGCGGATCGGTCTAACTCGAATGGCACAACGGCCTCAAAGGAGAAGAGCTCTCAACCTATTCCAACCTACAACTAGCGACAATGTCGGGGCGGTGGTGTTTGAGGCTACTAAATCTCTCAAGATAGTCTACCTATGAAAAGCTCAAGTGGGAGAGTATCCCTATGCTCAAAGGTTCAATTCTGGTCTAATTTTGCAAGGCAAAGCTCTCTAAAGAGAGAGAACAAGGGGTGGATATATATAGGGCTCGAAAGGAGCAGATTACCAGCAAAAACTGAATGTAGCGTAGTACAACGTTATTTAGCGTTGTACAACGTTACATATCACCATTGTAAAATCTAACGGCTAGATAATATAGCCGTTGGTCTGTCAGAGCATTGTGCAATGCTATTTGCCGTCGCACAACGAAGGAGTGTACAGCCAAAGAAATGCTCCGACAATTCCGCTGGAAATTGTCAGAACGTTGCTTGCCACTGAATGGCGTTACACAACGTTAAAGGGAGACAAAGAGAACAACTCTGACAGATTCAACAGAGCGTTGTACAACTCTATATACCGTCACATAACGCTAGCGTTACCCAACGCTAAGAGACGTTGGCTAACGTTACCTGCAACTTTGCATGTAAAAACAACTGTTTACAAGAGTTTTACATGGGACAGCGCTGTCTGAACATCGATGCAGCGCTGTCTGAACAGCACAGCTAACTTGGGATTTTTGTGGCGTTGTGCAACGCTATATGGCGTTGCACGATGGTACTCAGGAAATTTTCCAAGTTTTTAATTGTAGCGTTGTACAACACTATTGAGCGTTGTACAACGTTGTGACTCAGCGTTGCCTAACTCTATATAGCGTTGTGCAACGTTGATTCACAAAAGTCAGCTGTTCTAGTTTTGAAAACTCAGCGTTATGTTCCAAACTTTTTTTTTTTGAAGATAGAGTGTCATTAGCCACCTACAAATTTCATTAACAGAGAAAAAAAAATACAAATTTACAAAGTTTATATACAAATTAACAGTGCGAGAGGAAAGAAATCAAACTCCTAACTAGAAACAAAATTTTATCTATCCTCGAGTTGTCCATAGGGCCGTATCTTGCCGTGTTCTCGCTACGAACCTACGGTTTGCCAAATATTTGGATGCTTGTTTTGAAATATTGCACAGTTTCTAGTTTTTCAAATGTTCCACAGCATTGCCGATTAATTTTATTTTAGATAAATTAGTAAATAAGCCCACGATTGATCTCAGTAATTTTTTTAAAGTTTTTACTTTTGAACCCTATATTCGTAAAAGCGACAAATGTATGTTATTGGAATGTAGGACGAAATTTTAGGAATTGGATGACTGAATCTTCTCCTTCAACGAAATCCGTTTATTTTGATCAAAATGTTTCTAATGAAATGAATTCAAATAAAATCCCGCGTGAAAAGAAAAAAAGAATGTTAATCAAGGCCATATATATAGGTTTAGTGTTGGTCCGTTACGTACGTTGTGTTCAATTTGTGACGGTCTTCATCGAAAGTGTCTTATAGTTAATCGAAAGGAAAATGAAAATACATTAAGAAATTAAAATAATTTCATAAATACATCAATACCTATGAATTAAGCCTCCTTAGAATCTCAGTAATTCTGTTATCTTAATTTAACTTACACCACCGAACACTTCTTAGCATGTAATCTTTCAAGAATTCAAGTACTAGCTGGTAATGAAATGAGCTTGCTTTAGTGATCGACATATACACATCACGATCAAAATATATATTTAATAATTGGAAATTTTGTGGTATTTACTTTTTTGTGTATCATGCTTTTATCAAGAACAAGAAGAAGGGCACTAATATTTCTCTACCTAGGCTCCGTTTGGATAGGTGTGGGAAGAAGAAAAAAAGTGAAGAAGTGGGAAGAAGTATTTGGAATTGTGTAACTTTATGAATAGTTTAGATTGTTTATAATTTTTTTCTTCCTTCTTCCTTCTTCCTTTTTCCTTCTTCATTCTTCCTATATCCAAACGGTGCCCTAGTTCCAAAAATAATTCCTAATTAAGCTATGTTTCAAACCTAATAGTATTTCTAATATTAACTATACTTAAAATGATGCATTTAAATATTTTCTGGTATAGTTTCGTTATCCTTTTGAAAATAGACATATTAATTTAATTTCTATTATCTACAAGAGGAATAGATTAAAAAAATAATAAATCAAATACTGCATGACTGCATGGATGTCCACAATGTCAGATTAAATGTTTTGTACAGAGAATCATTTCTTCACATAATTACCTGATGCACTGCACCGTAAACCATCGACTACCAATATAAATTAAACACTGTAAATGCTAATAAAAAATAACAGGAAAGGAGACCCTCTTAGGCATCTGAATTTAATCCTAAATCTCTTCGGATCCTGTTAGATTAATCCTTTCATCTCGCATCTATTCACACCACCTATTCATATTCGGAATTGCTCTTATAAAACCCTCAGCGCACACAGCATTTTCTTCATGCATTCACCTCCCACTGACAATTAAACATTAACTAATAGCAGTTCATTTCCAAACCCCCCTATACAACGTATGGCTTCATCAACTCTTTTCCCCTTCCTATCAATCTTTTCACTTACTCTTCTAGCCACGGCTTCTGCTGTCGGTTTCTCAGTCGAGCTAATCCATCGCAACCACCCAAAATCTCCCTTCTATAACCCCACAATCTCCATATCTGACCGTGTCCATGCTGAAGTGCAGCGCTCTCATGCACGTGCCGCAGCCTTGCGCCGCACCTTCTTCTCCCAACTTCGCAACGACATGTCAAGCACTGCAAATACAAAGTACTCCAACCTATCTCCACCTGCGCCAGACTTCACACATTTAATTCCTGCTGATTCCTCATTTCCATATACAATTCCTTCTGACACCCCATTTCCCTCCCCAGCAGACTCCCCAATTCCTTACCTCCCTCCTGCTGACTCTCCGTTTCCAACTCAATCTCCTGCTTCTCCAAATGCCCCAATCGAGACAGACATCATTGCCAACTCCTTTGATTATCTTGTATCAATACATCTCGGCACACCAACTAGAGAGGTCATAGCAATAGCTGACACAGGGAGTGACCTTATCTGGGTTACATGCAAACCTTGTGCAGATTGCTACAAGCAGGATGCTCCACTTTTCAACCCGGCCACTTCCTCCTCATATGCTAACCTCCCATGTAGCACCAAGAAATGCAACCAACTGCCTTCTTCTCAGTGTGATAACTCAGCATCTGATTCAAAATGCATCTATCAATATGGGTATGGTGATGGGTCACAGACAATTGGCAACCTTGCCCAAGAAACTGTCACCTTTAATACAACTTCTGGCGGCACTGTGGGGTTCCCAAAGGTAGCGTTTGGTTGCTCACATGTGGCAAATGGCACGTTTGAACGCCATTCTGCTGGTCTAGTTGGTCTTGGATCAGGTCCTTTATCTCTTGTGTCGCAACTAGGTTCATCCATAGAGCACCGATTCTCATACTGCTTGGTTCCCTATGACTCAGCCAACATAACTACAAGTCGATTAAGCTTTGGATCTGATGCAATCTCCAGTCATGATGTGGAGACAACCACAATGGTAGATATTGACAGAGAGACGTTTTACACAGTAACACTTGACGGTATAACCGTCGGCAAAAACAACACCCTTGGTCCCATGGAGAGGTCATACATGATAGTAGATTCCGGCACGACTCTCACCTACCTTGACTCGACAGTTCTTGAACCCTTGGTGGAGCTTCTAGCAAAAACCATTCATCTACCGCAAGTTGAAGACAACGAGAAGCTTTTGCCCCTATGTTTTGATGAGAGCAATGTTGAATCAGATTTTGTATACCCAGATATCACTCTGCAGCTTGGCAAGGCAACTGTAACTCTCAAGCCTTACAATGCTTTCAGAAAGATAAATGACAAAATGACATGTCTTGCCATGACATCAAACAATGATATCTCTGGCGATAATTTGTCGATTCTCGGCAACATTGCTCAACAGAACTTCCACGTCGGGTTTGATTTGGCTTCAAGAAAGATCTCCTTTGCACCGGCTGATTGCACCAAGTACTGAGCGATTGTTAATTACATGTTAGTGTTGTTTGTTAATCTGCTTATTATAACTAGGGTTTTACACTAGTATTTTAAATTTTTGTATAAGATGCGTTTAAGGTTCGCTGCAAGCAATGTCTGGGTAATATTCTTATTATTAGCTATATCCATGTATGTTTATCTAAATTTATGCTGATGTTGGAATATTTGTGTTCTCCTTCTCATAATTTGATCATATTAGAGAAAATTATATTTTAGTATCAGACTGCATATGTTAAATTGTTAATTAAAGATCTATTTAGAAAACATATATAGATTGCATACGTATACTGTAAATACCGACTACAAAATCGTAATGTCGTTAACCAACATACAATCTCTATTTTTTTTATTATTATGTACCAAGCAAATTGGTTATGCGTGTCAAATTTTTCGGATCATGAATCCAGGGGCATACATTGGTTAACCGTGCGGTCCGTGCCTTTCATTTTTAGGAATATTGCAAGTCATTTCTGGTTGAAAACATACAACTGATTTATTTATGTTTAAATTTCGGAGTTTCTTGATCCCATAGATTTTGATTGGTATTCGAAAGGAAACCGAAATTATTCTTCAGAAAATATGGATTACAAGAATACAAAAATCAAAAGTTCATCAGAAAGAAAAAACTTCCCCCTTATTAGGCACGGGAACGAGATCCTCAAATCTTTAATCCGTGGCCGTCCGATGATGAACGCCCCATGATTAATATCAGGCACGTTGAGATTCGTACAGTCTATAAATTTTTACCCGTCGATATCAAATTGGACGTCTAGGATGAAAAGGCTTGCAGTGCGTGTTTAAAAAGGTCAATCCCATTAGGTACGTAATGCACTAATGCTTGGGCCGAAAAAAGTCCAAATGGAACAAACAGCTTTCATGCTTTTTACTGCTCCGCACCAGCAGCTTGCATTTCTCAGGCAAACAGAAAAACCGTAGCATCCTTGAATGAATAGTTTCATGGGCAGACGGATATCTCAGTCGGTTGTCAACAGCTGATCGTATTATATTTTGAGATGTCCCACATCTAAACATGTTCCGAAAGTACTATAAAAACATTTACCAAACTCCAGTGCAATGGCAAACCGCTTAGGACAGATTTTAGGCAAACTCTGCATCAGTTCGTTCATTCATTTACAAACTGCTAACATGAGACAGCCTGCTGAATTTACAATTATTTAAAATTTTCAAGCACTTGGAACACACAGTTTCTAACAACGATAGGGCAGCATCAAGAGTTTCAACTCATCACAATATATTCATACAAACTCGATTATTGGTCACACATTGTGAGTCTTTCGAGAAGAGATACAACAGTTTCAAGTACTTGAATATTAACCACTACTAGATTCACTCGGAGGTTTCTCTTTTGGATGTTTCGATCCATAATGATCAATCAGCTGCTTCTCATTTGCAAGTTGTACCTAAAATAAGCAGTAATCAATAACAAATACAACCAAGTCAGATATTCTGGATTGTTAACAAAATTATCATATAATGCCTAAAAGATAAGCAAGTTGTAAATTCCATAAACACAAGAAAAAAAAAAAAAAAAAAGGTTTGTGGCATAGAAAAAAGACATTGTTTAAGATTATGCTTTCAGGTTAATGGAGGCGTAATCAACACATGGAAACTTTAGGCAATTTGAACCCTCCTCATCAAACTTAGTTTCTCATTATAAAAGACAAAAGTTATGTCAAATCAGCAGTGATATTTCTAAAAGAAAATTAGAAATAGAAAATTACTTGTTCTGTCAAAAAAAAAAAAAAACTAAAAACATTGTAAAGGCAGTGAGCTAATGCTCCCTCTCAAAATGCAACTTCACTTCACACTGTCAACCATTGAATCTGGACATTTGGAGGAAAAGATCCAAGTGCATGTTCCAAAATCTATGATAAATGAGTCCTTAATTGAACAGATGAATTGCTCTAAATATTCCATTTTATGTTTTCTCTTTTCAATTCCTTTGTACCCTATTCTCTACAGTCACTTCTCCTTATTGTACTCTGCACTTTATTGAGAAAACACAGGAGCATAACTCATGTTTTCTCTCAGAGAACAAAAAGAATAAGTGACTTAAACTAAACAATATCTTGATTGAGAAGTTGGTATTTTTCCCAATGCAATATTGAATATAAAATATGCCACCAATTCAGAAAAGGGATATTTTCTTTACTACAATATAAGCTCATATTCTATAGATAGTGCTTACACCTCATTATCTCTGTTACAGTGCACTTTGAATTTCCTTTTGCACAAGACTGTATCTATAGTTTTAACATAATTTTGATCAAAACCAGATGCCATTAGGTCGATGCTACCATATTTGTTTGATGTGGAGCCTAATAACTAGTTGTTGATATTAGAAAAGTTAGAGAATGATAAATTGATACATGAAATCTATGCAGGACATATATGCATAACAGAATCACACGACTGTCATAACAGCTTCAATGAATCCGCCATTATTTGAAGAAATAACAAAAATTCTTAAAGAAACATCAGAATAATGTTTATATTTGCAGCTATACAATAATATGAAAGAACTCCTCTCCTCAAAAAGGGAGCTGAGCTCTCTCTTTAATTGCAAAATGCACCCTCTTGCATTCAAACAGCAATCCAAATTGAATGGTTATCCGGTTGAAATACAAATGGTGCTTCCAAATATTTCCACTATTTTTCACGTGAGATTTCATTTCATTAGAAATTTTTTTATCAAAATAAACGGATTTCATTTCAATTTATCAGAATTTTAGATCCAAGGAAATCACGTCAAATCAATTCTAATGAAATGAAATCCCACGTGAAAATCATTTTGATCAAAGCCTAAGTATTTATTGAGACATTAACCTACTTCACCAACTCACTCACAACCCCTAATTGTTATTGTTATCTTTTATTCTTTTAAGTACAACTATCTGGCTCAATTCTTTCAAGTACAACAGCATCAAGTTGGTTTAACACACAAAAGAAATTACTTCATGATATTAATTCAGTCAGAGCACTTGGCTCTCTTCTAAGAGGTCTAGGGTTCAAGCCGGCATGCTTGCAATAGGCTTGGCGAGCCAGCGTAAAAACTCAGTCATATATACAAGAAATGACCAAGGTCAGGGTGTCATTTCTAGTCTACACCCCAACTTGTTTGGGATAAAAGGCTTAGACTTTAGCCTACCCCAACTTGTTTGGGATAAAAGGCTTAGACTTTAGCCTACCCCAACTTGTTTGGGATAAAAGGCTTAGATTCAAAATATTAATTCAGTCAAGGAGCATAATATATAAAATTAGGAATTCCTTATAACTGTGAAAACGAGAAGAAAAATTTCTGGAAGCTTTCCAATTACTAATGCAAGATGCTCAATTGAGGAAAATCCAGAAGAAACAAATCCTAGAGACAAACTCTGGTAGATCGACTTAATAATTACCCCAAAAAAAAACTAATTGAAGTCTAATAAAAAGTACAGAGATAACCTTGCAAATGGGGCAAGGGACTTTGAGGCCGACGGCGCGAGCTTCGATCTGAGAGCCTTTGGGCTTCTGATTTTTCTCTGCGTTTCGTTTCTGAGCTTCTATCTTCTGCTTTCCTCGCGTCATCTCCTCTCACCTCCGATCACGATCTAATCCGCTCTCTCTCTCTCTCTCTCTCTCTCTCTTCCCGCTCCGCTCCGGAGCCCCTTTGTTTCTTTGCAATTTTTTTATTTTTTCCTTTTTTTCCCTCCTGTACGGTAATACGAGTTTCTCAGAATTTTCTTATTGCAGGCTTGCACGCTTCTGCAATAAAATTGTTACATTGCACCACGGGCCTCATTCTCAAAAAAAAAAAAAAAAAAAAAAAATTTGTTACATTGCATCTCAAGTTCGGATTTTTTTTTTCTTTTTTTTTGGTTACAAACTTACAATGCTTAGCGGTAAATTGAATAATTGATATCTTGACGCATCAATGATCAAACATCATTTATTTCGCTAAATCAATCTGATCCGTTCACCGATTTATTTTCTTTCATTCGCCTCTCTTTCCTATCTTCTCTCACGATTGTTTTTTAAGCTAACTTCTTTCAAAATTAGTACTTAAAATTTGTAAATAATTAACAAAAATTGTCAACATAAAAAATTATGAGTACCAACATAATATATTTCTAATTTTAAATTAATGAATACCAGCAAAATTAATGAATTTAGGGTGCGTTTGGATCGTTGGAAGAAAGAAGAAGAAGAAGAAGGAAGAAGAAAAAAAATTATAAACAATCCAAACTCTTCACAAAGTTACACACTTCCCAATATTTCTTCCCACTTCTTCCCTTCTTCCCTTCTTCCCACACCTATCCAAACGGAGCCTTAGAGAGATACATTGTCAGATAAAAATTACTCGAACATTAAGATTTATATGTCTAAAAATATTAATGAATACTAGCTATCATCAATAACATTATGTCAAAAATATTAAATTAATACATTAATGATAATTTAAATATCTTCGATTGGTATTATTGTGTTTGCTATTATTGTTAAATGTTAATACAATGCTTATTCTCTGCTCTGCTTGGATCATATGAGATTAAATGTAGGATTAGTTATTCATAATTAAAATTCTTAAGAATAAGCTTAATCTCATATTAAAGTTTTTTGTTTGGATAATGTAAGGAATAAATAATGAGCTGTATCCTTTTTTCCTTTTTACTTTTTAATCTCACTCTTTTATTCTAACGTTTTGTCAGATTAATTAATCCGTCTCTGAATCAGAATAAACCCTTAATCTAAGTTGTTCGAATTCGAGTTTCAAGCTATTATTATTGAATTATTTTGATGCGTAGCAACTAGCAACAGTGAGGAAGACGATATGACCTTCGATATAGAAACCAATATTCAAAGTGTACATGTGATTGAGCCTATAACAAGCACACTGTGACATGATTTTTGTACTTGTACACTTAATCACAGTAGCATGTTTGACAAGGCTCTAGCTCTAGAGCTATGCTAAGGAGACGTTTTGGTCTAGTAAGTTATAAAAACATTGAAACTAAAACTCTCTCAAAATTATATATATGCTACAAGCCTACAACACAAATATATCCTGCCCTGGAACTTGATTACTTGAGATCCCTTCAGGTGTCTCGATCTCTTCTTCCCGTATAAGAATGATATCTATTTCTTTTGGTATCCAGTTGTTGATTTACTGCACCACTTCGGTATTCATCAGACCTGTCCAGAAATTCACACAACTCTTAATTATATTAACAATAAAATAATTCTCACATTTCGTACTTGATGTACATTTTAAGGATGCAATACTATTTCTTAATTTGCAAACAGACCAGCACATTGCCATTGCACTGAAAACAGTTTGGAAATCATGCAAGTTTACTCTCAGAATCAAGAGTATGTGCAAAGATTATATATAATATATATCCTCGATAAACTTCTAACTTTGGAACCAATCTTAATTGACTGTCAAACCCAGAACTAAAGTTTTTTTTTTTTTTTGCTGAAGAAAGGAACAATTCAAGAACAATAAAACATATGTAGGATTTTAACTTCACACAAAACCAAATCACTAATACACACAAATGCAATAAATAAAGAGAGAAAACTGGCAATGCCAAAACTGAGGCATTAATTACCAATACCAAAAAATGCCTTATATAGAACACAAACTGCAGAAAAAGTGAGATGATTAGAAAAAGCAACATAAATGAAATTGCTCGTTGGGTAATTGTGACATTCTAGAAACTTGGATCAAATGAAATCTTTTGAGGACATAATAAATTAATAATTCAAGAAAGAGATGTATTAAGGATGTGTTTGGATCATGGAAAATAATTCAGTTCTCAAAATAAAATAGTGATGCTCTACCATTGATTAGGGGTAAACCAGATCGGAGCAGCATGTGTATGGTGGAAGACGTCATGTGGATAGTGCGGTGTGGTGTTGTTCCGAATCATGTCAAAGATTCCATTATCTTCCGCACCGTATAACTCTGAATCAATAGATACAAAGTCCGTGAAGTAAATAGCATCTTCCATGCATTTATGAAATTGGCTCGGACCAATTACCACTGGTGAATTGCCTCCCAAAAATATTGCATGTCCGTTTATGTGATCACATGTGGAATAGTTACTTCCTTCCAAATCAAGCTTATGAACAACAAATTTTGTTGTAAGTCTGCGCCGATCATCATCAGACCACTGTATGAACCTCTCCACAAGGTGGAGTTTTGCATCAAAAATTACCAGATAGTCAACTTGGAAGTTCACATACGTCTCATCTATGACATAATTATGGTCACCGTGACAAGGAACTCGAAGGTTGATTTTTGTAGCCTTAGGATTAGGATCATTTCCAACTTTGAAGGTGTAGATTGCAGAATAATTATCTTTAATTGGGGATTGAACGGTATAGAACATCCCCTTGAAAAATATAATATCATTAAGTCCCGTAGGCAAGGCTGTTACAGCTGTCCAGGCATCATCGCCAGGCCTCCAAAAGGCCGGTGTGTTATCTTTACCATACAAAATTACAGCTGTGAAATCCGACCTTGTACTCGGATCATAATCTAAGATGGCCTTGAGCACAAAATCACGCTGCAAACCTTCAAAAATTTCCCTCAAGTCCCCGTGTGCTTCTTCATCGTCGCTTTCTGCTTCCAAATACCGTGGGAGATCGTGCTCGTACATGTCAAGGTGGCCCTCGTAAAAGGGGGGTGGAGGGGGGAGGTCATAAAATTCTCCTGTCAATGGATTTAGTAGATGGAAATTCAACTTTCGATCCAAAGTGAACAGCCAGCCATATGAAGAGCCACAAAAGACCTTGCCACGCAGCCCGGGGGCATCCAGATAGTAATGTCGGTCTTCCAAGAGGTCGTAGAATTTGCGTTTCTTCTTATCATCCGTCTCTCCCAATGCCAGCCATGGGATTTGTTGAGCTGGAGAGTAGCGTTTTTGTTTGGCCGCAATGTGCCAATTTTGACATACCGCACTGAACCGGTGACAGTCTTGGATGGGAAGGAAACTTGTCAAGTACTCAAGCATGTCATCGGGAAGATCCGACCAGTTAGCCATATACATATACAAAAGGAATGGACCACACACTCTGAATTTCTTAGGTTTGGTTTTCGCCTACAAGCAAGAATTGATGCCGGTTTATATTCCTTACAAAATGATGGTTAGGAAGTCAGCAAGTTAAAAATTGATGCTCAAACAAAAGAAGAAGACGAAACGAGTTGTGATCAGAAACTCTACACTTCAATGTTCATCTAATTGTCATTATATATTATATATTTCACATATTTGTAGTTACAATTTAGAATTCGTCTAGTGGCAAAAAACAATACACTTTCACTAAAAGTTGCAGGTTTGAAATCCGACTGGAATCATTTGTGACATTTATAATTACAAAATAAGTTAGAAAACTTGACCCCATCTTATCTTCAAAAAAAAAAAACTTATTTGCAGTTACCTTTTGTTATTCGATTATTACAATTATTTACAAATTTATTCAACAATCATCATCAACATGGATCTTACTGGTTGTTGACGGTAAGTGTATTGTGGGCTCAGGGGTTGCAATTTCAAAACTAAAAAAAGAAAAAATTGTACCAACATGCACCAGAATTAATTTGTTCTTTTTTTATTCTAGTGGGGAACCCACCACTTTTCCATTATCAAAAAGAGAAAAGTATACACGTAATTTCGAACCAGATACAAACACATACCCATCAATGCCAAACCTAAAGAGATAGGATTAATTTGTTCTTGTATATAGATACCTTTGAGGGAGCGAGGTTTCGAGGAAGTTTATTGAATTAGACGAATTAATCTCTGCAAATCTCGTGGAGATATTGAAGAATTCAAGGAATTCTTAAATAGAAACCCTCTCTACCAGGCACGAGGGCACCCCTTTTGTTTTTCTTTCTTAATATAGTTTTCTTCTCAGTCTGGTCGGCTTACATATATCATATATATAATATCATACCTTTCTTTATTTAGTAAAATCTCTTAATTTGCGAGCCATCTTCCAAAATTAATACAATTTATTTATTATGATACTTTTAGTTCAAATCCAACCATAAATGTCAAAATAAAGATACTAATAATTAAAAATGTTCTTTTTTCAAGGTCGCAGGTTCGAAATCCGGCTGGGGATCTTTCATAGACATTTAATTTAAAAATAAGTTGGGTGGCTTAGACCTTCAATTTATCTTCAAAAAAAAATGTTCTTTTTTCTAGTACAATCCTTTAATTGTAAAACAACTTACCAAAATGAAGATGCTAATTATGAAGGTTTCAGTTAAAGAGAAACACAAATTTAATAAATCTAATTAATGCCAACATTTTGTATTATTTGGAATTGCTTCTTCAACTGAGATTAGGGGGGAATTAAACATATTAAAAATAAAGCATTAGTTTCTTTTCGAAAGAAAAATAAAGCAATAGTTAATTCTCGAAAGAAAATAAAGCATTAGTTATAGAAGTATTCCGGAAAACAATATCCGCTGAAACAAATTCAATATCATTAAAAAATATTTTTATAAAAATTAATACATGCGCCCAATTTCAGATAAAAATATATATATATTTTTGAAACAAAGATTACCTACGTGCTGAAAAGAATATGATTTCTCAAGGAAATATTATATAAGAAATGCAAGATAAATTGTATGAATTTTGTACTTCTATTATTCCTTATAAACATTAAACGCATCATTTGTAAACGAGGAGATAAATATGTGATACGTTCTATGAAATTTGAAATTTTGATCCTTTTTTATTTATTTCTAATTTGTAAAATGTTCTCTTTTTTATTAGGAATCTAAAATGGGTTACAATTGGAAATTTGCAAAATGTTCTCTTTTTATTTCTTTGTGTCAATTGGAACAATAACGATTTTCTGTAATTCAAATCTTCGTACGTACTGACTGATTACACACTAAAACAAATAACAAATTGGTTCTTTGTATCATCTATTCTCCATTTTATCAAATTTATCTTACTATTTTAGTTGAGTTATAATTTGTAATAAAAAAAGATCGAGGGTTTGTTTGCAAAGATTTTTATCAGACTTACTTATAATGTGGTGCTTGTTAGACGATAATAAAAAGTACTTATAAATTATAAGGGGTCGTTTGGCAACATCAAAGTTTAGTGAGATCAAGAGTTAAAGTTAGCATTTTGGGATTAGTGTTTGAGGTTAAAGTTAATAAAAGTTAGTACTAACTTAAAGTTAGTAATTGTTGTTTGGCATGATAGGTTAAAGTTAGTGATCAAAGTGAATGCATTTAATTATAACATTCATTTTAATCTAGACATTTTAGAATTCGAAAATTTTAAATCTTGATATTTTCAAAATTTGAAATTTTAAAAATTTTTAAAAGATGAAAATTAAAATTTTAAAATTTGAAACTTTGAAATTTGAAAATTGAAATTTGAAATTTTGAAATTTTGAAATTTGAAATTTTGAAATTTGAAATTTGAAATTTTGAAATTTAAAATTTGAAATTTGAAATTTTTAAGTTTCTTCTCAAGGTTTTTCTCTTTAGATACGATATAAATTTTTTTTTTGGTGTTTGAGAAAAGCTTAAATATATGATCAAGTTAGGAAGGTAGTGCTAATTCCGTTGACCCCAAAGTTGTTTGGCGATGCAAGCCATGTAGGTTAGCTCGTTGACCTAAAAATCAAGCTAAACTTGACACTACCAAACGAGCCCTAAAGGTTTAGTAGTTCAATCATAAAGTTTCAGTAGTAGAATTATTTTAGCAATATAAGCTTATATAATCAGATAATCTTGTATTTTTTTGAGTTTGAGATGTGATATTTCATTCTCCAAGTTAATACCGTCATTGTAATTTAAAGAGGTGGATTTAGATGGTACAATTTGTGTGCTGGTACACTTTGGGTTGCGTTCTGGTACACTGTACCAATCTGGTTCACCATGGATACATAGTAAGCAATGTAATTGTGTTCAAAGAATCAGGTACCAAAGGACTCATGTAATCAGGTACATACTCTTTCAAGTTAATATCTCTTCGGTTTTTTTGTTATTTGACGAAGATTAGTGTTCCTTTGTATAATAAACTTTTGAAGCACCTGATGTTACTTCCCGTTGCTGAAGTGCGTTGAATTTTAAGTGTCTTTATGGTACTGGTATCATTTTAGCCAGTATGTAAGGTAATCCTTCAATTGAACATTCGAGCTATGATTACTCATCTATTAATTCAATTTAAGGTAGAAAAAGAAAAGCCTCAGATGAAAGTACAAACAGCAATTCAACAACTCCTGAATACAAAAATGGAGCACACACTGGGTTACACTGTGTAACTTACACAACCAGGGGCACGTATTAGACAATTCTCCATCCCTGTACTTGTGTATTTGTCTATATGTTGATCAGAAATTGTAATAATACGTTTTACCTTTTCTTTTCCTGTTTCTGAAAACTGGTTTTTGTGCTTCTTGATTACATGGTAATAAGAAGTGTTGGGTTTCAGCCCATTTGTTTCAAAAAAAATAAATAAATACAATGATATAAAAAGTTATTCGGCAATTGCAGGTGTAAACCCAATCATGGTCCTATACTTGATTGTGAATATTTGAACATCTTTTTGGTTTATGTAATTAGATTTTCGAGTTTGGTCTGAACAACCTAAAAAAGTCCAAGGTCATAATGTTCATTTATTTTTTATAAGTCATATTTTCCCTCTATTTAATTAGAACATCCAAACGAGGAAAAGAAGCGAAGAAAAAAAAATTTCTTTCCTATAAATAATTTTCCATTCCCTTTCTTTTTATATTTTTCTTTCCTTTCCATCCTCTTTCCAAAAACCAAACACAGTGTTAGAAAACCATTCAAATTAGCTTACTAAGCAATTAGTTAGCTTCCATGAGAAAACTTTATAAAAGTAGAAGCTTAATATTCCATCCCTATATTAATTTCCATCCTTAATCCAGTTCTTCATAATTTTTTTTTGCACCGCATTAGAAATAAAATTTTCCTTCTATATAATTTCCCTTATAATTTATTATAAAGTTTATTACTTAATATACATAATTGCAGAATCAAACGTTTGATACGTGGATTAATACCATGAGACTGAAAGTAAAACAACAACAAGGTTATTCACCATCAGACTTGTCTGCTGTCGCCATGAGCACAGCTAGTAGCTTGCCTTCATAATATTTTCCCCCTTTTCACCTTAATTTATGTAGGATCCATGTTGAGCTTGGCATTTTTGTTTATTAAAAGTAAAGCAACATGGGGCTACTCTGATGAGTTATTACATACACATGATGATGATAATAGGATGTTATCCAAAAGCAGGGTCTCTCCCATTAGTAACCTCAGAGAAGACCTAAATTAAAACAGGGAATGAAATGCATTTACATAATTCAGAAGCAAAAGAATGAACGAATCATCAAATGGACATTCACTCTGAATCATAGAAATCACTGGGGCATGGTGTGATGACATCAGACTCGAGCATCTGCACGACTCGGTGCATAGTGGGTCGGTCTTCTGGAGCTGAGCTCACACATTGAATTGCAACTGAGAGAAGAGCATCTAGGCTTTCCATCTGAACTCCTTCACAGTTTGGGTCAAGTATCTCTCTTTGCCGATTCTCTGCTACCAAGTAATTCAACTGCATTCCCATCAAGGTGCAAAAGTCGATCACCATAAATTACATGACATATACGAAACAGAAAACATTTATAGTTTTAATCACATATCATATATATAATATGATATCATGTGCTTAATTCTTGAATATAATAATAACAGAAAATCTTACCCATCCAACAATGTTGAGGCCTTTCTCGATAAATGCAGAATCAGTGGGTCGTTTTCCACTTAATATTTCAAGTACCAACACTCCAAAACTGTACACATCCGTCTTTTCTGTTGCCCTGCCACTCTGCATATATTCTGCAACAAAACAATACGACATGCTTTACTAAGAAATTTAAAGGGGTAAAGCTCAATATAGTGCAAGATAGAAAATTTTAAGTTATCAGACCTAACAAGTTGAGCAACATAAAAAGGGAAAAATAATGTTATGTCGCCATGTCTTATCAAGACGAATAATAAGAAAAACAGCAGTTTCGAAGAGCAATAATCGAATGCTCATGTTTCTAGTATAGCATCCCCCGCCGACTCCCCCAACCTTTTTCTTGCAGTTATAATATATAAAAATCTAGATTTGAAAGAAAACAAATTGTACACCCTTAGTATTTTACTATTTTTTATCTCAACAGAATGGATTTATGTCAGATATAATAAAATTTCATTTTGTAGTTTGTACTAAAACAGAAAGGTGGGAAGCTTGATGCACCAATTAATCACAGAAGCTGCTGATTTTTTCAATTTCTGATTTTGTAAAAGGAAAATTCAAGATTTTACAATGTTTCACCTTCGCATTTTCCATTTGGAACTTCAAGTTTGAATCATTGATGGAAAATAGTGGTGATGATGAGGAGCCAAAGACAAGGGATTTGATTCCTTTTGTCAAATGCAATACAAAATTTTAAGACCCTCGCAATTTAATGCCTCGTAGAACAACATTTTTTTTATTATATTATTCATAAGTACCACCAATTATCTCAATTCTCCATTTTTGTTATCTTTTAAAAAAGGAATAATATTATTGATTTATTGTACAGTAATAAATTTGTAAGTTGACTACTGTATCGCAAACAATAGCACTGTAACAACAGTATTCAAAAGGTTCAAGCTAGCTACTCAACAAAATACAACTGTGGCCAGCAAGAGAAGCATATTCAAGCAATAAGGTGGCTTATAAAATTTGAAATAGAGCAGATGCAGATGAGAAACCAACAATCAAGAATATTCAACAAGCAAACAGAGCAAAGGGGCCGTACCTGGAGCAAGATAACCAAATGTCCCAGCCACAATGGTAGTTATATGGGATTCTTCATCCTCTAAAAGCTTAGCTAGTCCAAAATCAGACACACGAGCCTCATAGTTCCCATCAAGCAATATATTACTTGATTTAATATCACGATGTATTATGCGGGAAGAGCAATCATGGTGAAGGTATGCAAGTCCCTTCCCTGCTCCAAGTATTATGTTTAGACGTGTATCCCAATCCAACAACTCTGATTTTTCTACATCCACAAAGAGAAGAATGCAGGTTAGGCCAACAAGACATTAACTATGCATGGTAGATCGAAATGTTATATGAATTAAAAAATATCACTTACCATGTAAGACTTCATCCAAGCTTCCACCAGGCAGGTAATCATAAATCAGGAGCTTAGAAGAGGGAGAATTGCAATAACCACGAAGGTTGACCAGATACCGATGCTTGATGCTACCCAAAATCTCAAGCTCTCTATCAAAGAAACGGTCAAGGCCTTCATTTGTTTTCACTATCCTCTTTAGAGCAAACACATTTCCATCCTCCATAGCTAGCTTATACACAGTCCCAAATCCACCAGATCCAATTATGTGTTCTTCATTCAGTGTTTCCATTTTCTTTAAGACATCTTTTGATGAGTACGGAAGGTCTCCATGGAACATCACAACTGATGCACCTGAAGTGTGTTTTATTTGTTATACATGCCTTTCAGTTTCAGATTTGTAGAATGCATACACATAGTGATGGAAAATTGGAAACAGATCAGGGCTCACACAAGAAATAGTGCTTCCATTCTCTGCCTACTTAATTCTTGACCAAATCTAATTTTCATCATCTTTACAAGCTTGTATTGGAAATTTTAATGAATGCGAGAATTATTCATTCTTCGTGTTATAAGAAATAAACAAGGGACATGTATCACAAGTTCACAACCCAACGATAGAAATCCTAAAAATGTAGTTATGATAGGGAAGAAGGTCAAGCTTTGGTAGCATCACAGAAATGTGATGGTGTTTTTCACAGCCTCATTACTTGACAAAACATGGGATAACCATAAGTTACAGAAATTAAGAGAGGAAGGTACCTCCACTGACATCCTTACGGAGGCCATGAATGTCGTTTTTGCCAAAGTTTTTATAAAGAAAGCAGCCCCAAAAGCACATAAGAGCCACCAAGAGCAGAGCTCCTACTGTAGCCACTGCACTTATTACCAGCCTTGTTGAATTTTTACCTGCCTTCTTTGCCCATAGGTTCCCTGCACATTATTAAAAAAAAATCACAAAACGTACATTTAATGCAAATATAGAACTATCATGTCAAGAAGCCTGATAAAGATGTTACACTGGATCAAGTGTACCTGTAGAAGGTGGCTGAGAATCCCGAGATTGGGATTGAGGGCCATTATTACACTCCACATTTATTTGCTGCCCACATAGTCCTTTATTGCCAACAAACCTATTATCATATTCACTATGAGTTTCAATATAGTATAATACACAAGCTCAGAATGCATTGGCCGACCATAGCACAACAGAGATAAAAGAGGTATAAACAAGAGGTTGTCAAACAAGACTCACGAAGTTTCATTAAATGTAAGGAGGACCCCATCAGCTGGAATTTCTCCAGTTAAAAAGTTCATTGAAACATTGCTGCATTAAAAAAGCATAAGTTAACTCCAAGGTCAAAATATATACAACATGCTGCTCATTATACAAATATGTAACAAGTGCTAGGAAGAGAATACTCACAATGAAATGAGTTTGGTTAGATTGCCGATAGATTGCGGAATAATACCACTCAAGGTATTGCTTGAGACGTCGCTAAAATCAATAAACACATACATGAGAACTTCCATTTAGTATGAAGTATGCTAAAGAGCTTAAGATTACAAGAGCACTCACAGTGTCTCAAGCACTGAAAGATTACCCATCTCTGGGGGAATTATTCCACTCAAGTAGTTTCCTTGCATGTACCTAAAATACATGTTTTGTAATGATATAGTAAATTTTGAGATTTAACAATGTTAGGAACAGAAGATACTTTGAATAAGGTCATCGGTACAAAACTAAATAACTTATTAGAAGTTAAACACTTACAGATGTTGTAAAGCAGTACAGTTGCCCAACTCTGGTGGGATTATACCATACAAGCTGTTTCCTTGTAAGGCCCTGGAGAAATTATAGCCACCGATATATAAGATACAATAGAATGACTGTACGGTCATTATTTGATCTGAAAAAATAAAAATTAGTGAGGAAAGTAAGACTATATTTTTCTTATTGTACTTACAGATATTGAAGTTTACTTAACCTCCCAATTTCTGGTGCTATAGAACCAACTAGCTTGTGATAAGCAAGATTCCTGAATTTTGATGCAAATCTTCATAATGGATTCATAACATTATGAATGTCCAAAAATGGCTAAAAGTAATTGCATAAAACATGAATGGTTATTAATCCTTAATATTAGTTCCCTTCGGTGAACTTACAGATAAATCACTTGCTTGCTATGGATGTCACATTTCACGCCAGTCCAGTTACATGGATGTAAGTCTTGTTGTCTCCAGTTGAGGAATACACCATCTGAGTCAATAACTGCTGTCCTAATGCTAAGGAGAGCATCCCCTGAAATATCAGATTTGTAAATACAGAATAAAATTAAAATATTCACAATATTGATTAGCAAACCAAGTACTACAATACCTGGCACCAGTAACCTGCTGTTCAATTCTACTAGTGGTATGGAATCAGTATGTTATAGAAGTCTAAACAAAACTTAATCTCACTAAAATAATGAGATTGTGCTATCTTTTTTTTAATTCTCTTATTTTCTGAATTTTCTTGGCTTGCTTAGGGTTAAGCTGAAATGATGCTTGATAAGCCATAAACATTGAGATCCACCAGAAAGAACACAATGAACACATCCACTTTTTAACCTTTACACATTTTTTGTAGTTACTCTTTATGCTAATTTCTAGTACAAACTAGTAAGGTGTCATACCATCTGAGTTTATAGCACTTGAGCCGAGTAAATATATAAGCAGAATCACATGAAGAAACAGAAAATTCTGGCATTTCTTCAGAATTGGGCCCATTGATAAGTTGCCCAAGCACAATAAAACCACACCAGCTCATCTAGTAGATGCACAACATAGTGCAGATTGTGCCCTTCTTGCAGGAAATCAAAAGAATATGTGCTCAAAATTAATCAGGCCTGTGTAGTAGACAACAATAAGCTCCCATAAAAAAATATGCAAGCAATACACATATCTATCCTTCGAAAACAAATAGGTTGTTAGATAAGTCCCAAATTCCTTAACAGACATAGCTTACTTGCATGCAATATAAAAAGCTGAGTGCCGACACCAGCACCATGCAATGACAGTTTCAGAATGAGTAATGCTCGTACAAAGGACTAAGTTCTGTCCTCTAATTAAATTCGGATTGAGGGTTTTCTCACAACGACAAAGAGTACCACAAATTCTGAAAGATTGTACGCATCCCTCCACCAAATTATTAAGCAAATATACAAAAGGTGCAAAATGCACCTGACATTTCTCTTCTAAACGGAGAAATAACGGCCTTAGCAACTGATCTGAACCCACTCGAAGTAGGAAGGAAAGAGAGGGTGTAAAAGATCAAAAGAGAGTGCACCTTGGATCGACCTCAGCGCGAGTTAGATGCGATTAGAATGGTGAATCCGAACGCTAATTTTGAAGAAAAAAAGGCTGGAGAAGCCCTAGATTTCAGGGAGTGGAGATTAATCAGTGAGAGAGAGAAGGAGAGTGGGGGAGCGGCAGTGAGAGAGAGGAGAGGGAGAGAACAGACGAGCTGGAAACATGACCCATCCTCTCCGGTTGCAACAACCAGGATACGTCCTTGATTGCTTGGATATTGACACGTAGGCATCTTTTCGGAATCAACGGACGGGATCTGAGTTTGAAGAAATTTAAAGATGATGATAATAGAATCGTGATTTTACAGGAAATTGTTCAATTTCGGCGATTGTCTGTTTGCATGTATAAGAAATAAGGTATTTCTCCTGCGCAAATTTGACTGGAGAGGATGGGAGTCTGGCAGTCGTCGCTCCTCACAGCGCTAGGAGACGTCAGACGATAGATGACTTGGGGTTGGGGAGGACAGAGTGCTGTCTTCTCCAGTAAGCGACGCATTGCACGTGCTAAGCCGACGTCTCTCTCTGCCTAAACTTCGCATTTTCCAGCTTGCACGAGACGAGACGTACCACGAAAAGGATTCTTTTCGAAATGGAAATAGCCAAATAGGTCTTTCAAATATAATTAAGATGCATTTTATTTTACTAAAAGTGTACTCTTAAATTTAGGATTATTTTCCGAATTATGTAAAAACAACGTATCTTAAGAAAAAAAAAATCACATTATTTTAAATTTCACTACAGAATTCTTTATGAATTTCTAAATGTTGAATTTTTTTTTTATTCTACTTGATCAAAACAAATAATTATTTACTATTTCTTGTCAGTTGGTAAGAAAAAGTATGAACAAATTTCAGTATAAAATTTTTGTTTCATCCAGTTGGGAATTTTTCTTTTATAAGATCGCCATAATATACCCTACCCATAAATGCTGTCTCGGTTTTTTTTTTAAATTAAGACATTTGCATTTTGGCTTTGTTTGGATTGCTTAGGAAAGTATTGGAAAGTGTGTAACTTTGTGAAGAGTTTGGATTGTTTATAATAAATTTACATCTAGGAAGAAACTATTCATCATATTCCCATATGATCCAAACGGGGCCATGAGCAATTATAGTTCACAAGTCGAGCTTCCAATCATCTATTGGGATGACACAGCGATAGGGGTTTTTTTTAAAAAAAAAACAAAAAACTATACGGAAATGCTCAAGTGCCACATATATTTATTTGTTTGAAAGTCCATAGAATAAGAATAAGAATAAAAATAAATTTGTTCTTGTTATTATTCCACACCACTTTTAAACAAACCCTCAGTATTGACTGTATTTCTTCTCGACAAGTAATCCGTTATTTGTTTCAGCTGATGAAGGAGATGATGACATGGAGACAGATCAGGGCTTGCTGGGTGATCAAGACATGTTTTGACATAATGCTCTTTGGGGTGCTAATTTGTAATTTTGTATGATACAACTATCAGTTGGCCTATTGGGTGCGTTTGGATAGGTGTGGGAAGAAGGGAAGAAGGGAAGAAGTGGGAAGAAATATTGGGAAGTGTGTAACTTTGTGAAGAGTTTGGATTGTTTATAATTTTTTTCTTCTTCTTCCTTCTTCTTCTTCTTTCTTCCAACAATCCAAACACACCCATTATTATTATTATTATTATTTTTACTGTGAAGGCTTTAGGGGTTTGTTGAATGTTGGTTTGTAGTTTTTTTAGGTCAGATGTTTGAGTAGCTTTGCTCGTAGGTTTTGTCAGTTTGTAAACATTGACTATTAATGTTATAATATTTTACTTTGGCATCTACTAATGAAAGGTAACATACCTTAGCTAGGTTACTATTCTATCCAGAAATTAAAAGAAGTATTAAATACATTATTTCATTGAGAAAGGTCCGGTGCAAATTTTAAATTCATAGCTTTATCATTCTTTTAGTGTCACCAAATAAAATATATAAATCCATATTATGACATAGAAATATACAAAGAATCAACATTATATGTGATAAACGGATCAAATTAATAAAATATAATAGAGAAATTTAGTCGCTTAAATTGTACGAAACAAACTAAACAAATTGTAAAATCTCATGACGGGTAAAAAGGAAAAGGTAATATGTTGTGTTTACTTTGCATTCAGATTAAAAATTATTAAATACCAATAGAAAAAATCATGATATTTTATGGCACCAAAAGAGTTCTAGCGCACTGCACAGATATCCTCTTCTGGAACTATATAAAGATTGTTTTTAACTCTATTACAGCACCTGAAATTTAACTAAAATGGAAATAATATTAATTGGTTCCTGATCCAACGGATCTTTAAAATCACAAAATTACATCGTTACTAAAAAAAAATTACTAAAATTTGGTTGATACAACATTACAACTCAATGTTTTAGATTAATGGGTTTTCAGGGAACAACTTATAAAATTGACTTTTCAGCATCCTGTCATTGGTTTTTTTTTTAACAAAAAACTGTAAATTAATTTAAGTTGCATATATATCTGAAAAGGACCCGTCACATCGGTGAACGATTTTTTTTCCCCCTTTTTCCTACAAGCCCTTCGTGGCTTCATCACATAGCTTGTCAGCTTGTGCATTTTTTTTACTGACGTACGTTCTTCTATCGAGTAGGTTTCCAACTAAGTTTTTTCCCCCCTTTTTCCTACGAGCCCTTCTTGGTATTTTCGTCCAAAAAAAAGTGGATCTCTAAGTTTAGGGAGTGGACGAAGCAATTCCCCAATTAAGGTGAAGGTATTTGTTGCATGCAATAAGAATTGACCATTACTTGCTTACGCAGTTACGCGTGAACTGAACATCACCATCTAAAATCTTTAGTTTAACAGGTGTCTGATATATTTATTTTTTATACGAATGAAATATGATCGTTAGGATTGTCGCTTTTGGGTGATATGTAATATAGTTAAAAAAAAAAAAGAGGAACAATTATTTCACTCTCATAATATTAGATACACAATTGCAAAGCTTTGGAAATGACAATTAGCTGGCTTCTCATTTGGGCCGTCTATTTCTTTTCACTTTCGATCTGCGCCATCCGTGCAATAAATGCGTCGACGGTCTCCCGTTCAAAAGCTCCATTTTGTTGGATGACTAAAATCCAAAGTTAGGGGTGCATAACGTGGAAAACGACCACGAAAGTGGTCATTTTTGTTAACCGTTGCATTGATGTACGAAATTTTTGTATTTATTGCGTTGATTGTTGCACCCGTTTAATACATGTTGCGTTTGATCGTTTCGTTGATGGGAACGATCAAAACGGTTATAACCGTCTTTGACTACCTAACTGTTTTGTATTTTTATTAAGATGCAAGAAAATAAATTATTTTGCATTTTGTATGAAACAGAGATAGAGAAATGACAGGTTAGGTCACGCGGAAAAGGAGGAGGAGGCACCATCATCACCTCTCGCTCTCTACGGCGATTGTATTGGGGGTGAAGACGCGAGAGAGATAGATGTGGCTGTGTTCGGCGGAGAAATGACGGAGCGACACTGCAGAAATCTAATACTCGTTTCTCCCTCGATTTCTCCGATGAGGTCCTCTGCAATCTAATAATAAAACCATGAAAAAAATTTTAGACGAAATGCGCGAAATAAACTACCACGAAACGTATCAGTTTCACTAATTGTTCCATTTTGAGACGAAACAATATTTCTATTTGCGTTAGTTGTTCCGTTCCTTAAACGAAACTGAAATCATTATCCGTTACCGTTCCGTTCCGGACGAAACGAAACGAAACGAAAAAACGATTGAAACAGCTACCGTTTTCAGCCCTATCCAAAATGTACCTAAAGCACTAAAGTACTCGTAACTCGTAAAAAAAAGCTTACCCGCTAGATTTTAGAGTGTATTTATATGTTTGTATTGTTCAATCGATTTGATATGTGATTTATCAATCTCTAGACAAACTAACAATATGGTTTTATTTTTTATCTAATACAAAAATAAATTGAGCAATATATCGATATAAATCGTTGGAAAATTGAGCAACTTATTTTTATTGTCTAACATTCTTTTATTTTTTTTTTCCGCCTATATATAAAGGCATCTTTTGCTAGTAGAAAACAAACAGCAATCATTAGTCATTAGTCATTACCATGCTTGATTGAGAAAAAAAAAAGAAATAATGCTTGATGTTAATTTAACGGCAGATGTGACCTTTAAACGAAGACGCTATTCCAATCTACATGGGCCTAGTTACTCGGCACTTTTTCTCCCAAAAAAAAAAAATCACTCTGGACATTTGTTTTTATTTGATAAAACTAGCAAAAAGGTTTCAATTTAAAAGTTTTTCAGCATTAGAGATCGAATCTAATACTAATTCTTTGCGACTTTTATCAAACATTAGTTGCTTATGGAAAAAAAAATGGGCGATTTTGATTTTACTCATGTTGAAAGAGTAAAAACAATTGATAGAAAGAGGATCCCTAGACAAACTTGTGCAGTAAACTTTTTTCTAACCAAACAAAAATCGACAAAACAGGATCCCTAGACAAATATAGGCGCTTAGGCGGGACTACGAATAGACCAGTCTCGACCGAAATGGAATAAAGGTAATGACAGGTGAGTTATGAATAGTTACACAGAGGAGAACTCATCCAGCCATACAGCTGGCATGTATATCACCTACGATTGCCAAAACCATTAATGAGGTTCAGGTCCTCTCAAGTTTACAAAAAAAATGGGGATATCCCTACAATCTACATACAGACGCTTTCGGCCCCATTACCAGAGTAAATGAGTAATAATTACATACATTAGAATATTAGATTATTGTGCAGGAATTTCTGTATGAGACAAAATTAATTTCTAAAATTTTGCCAAGATTTTAATATCAATTGAAGTCGACACAAAATATTAATTTTAGTAGAAATTCGAAAATGGATTCAGCAAATACGTTCTTAATTATTATTTTCTTTTTTTTAGGATTATCCATACGGATCATACTTCATACCACAGACCGTATAAACAAAATATTGCGGCAGGATAATTGGAAATGCGAATCAATGATATTTTAGGTATAAACAAAACAAGTACGAGACAAGGACACATCAACAGTATCATCATCTCTTTGAACCTGTACACTGTGATTTACATATCAAGAATATATCCACAGGCGTGTTATGTGGTATGAGGTTTGAATAAGTCTTATTTCGAATAAGACTTATTCGGAATGAAACCAAACGCGTTTTGAATAAGTCTTATTCCGAATAAAGGCTTATTCAATCCATTATTCTAATTCCACCATATAGATGGTATTAGAATAAGGAGTTGAATAAGCTCTTATTCGGAATAAGACTTATTCAAAACGCGTTTGATTTCATTCCGAATAAGCCTTATTCGGAATAAGACTTATTTAACATTTTGCCAAACACACCCGTAGTCTCTTTCATTTGGTTTTCTTTTTATATAATTAGTCAGTCTAATATTAAGGCTTTGTTTGGATCATATGAGATTAAGAGTAGGATTATTTATTCGGGATTAAAATTTTTAATCCTAACAATCAAGAATAATTTTTTTTAATCCTAAACGATCAAGGTGAAGAGTAGAGTGTTATTTTTAAGTGGTCCAATATCTGAATTAAATTTTTATTCCTAGGATGTTTGGATCATTTTTTTAATCCAGATTAAAAAGTGGTCCCAATTATTCCTTAATCCACATTAAGAAGATGATTCAAACACTCTAGGAATAAAAATTTAATCTAATCATTGGACCACTTAAAAATAACACTCTAGATCTCAAAAAATTTATTCTTAATTTATTCAAAAAATTTATTAGTTCGAATAACTGATTCTAATTTTATTCCAGGCTATAAGAAAGCACCAGCGAAATACGTTCTATGAATTGAATTGAGATCTGGTGCCGCACGACATGGTGCAGTACACCCATCCCAACCGTCCCAACTATAATGGATGTCCCGTGAATAATATCATATTATAGACCCAAAATAATTTAACCGTCGATATCAAATCGAACGGTTGGAATGGGTGCGCTCACGGCACGGGATCCAGGTCCCCTATGAATTTCGATTGTAATCAATATCTTCTGACATCTTTTACGTTTTGTCGTTTATAGAAAAAAAAATCCCTGTATACGACAGTTGTTGCAGTTCAGGAATCCAGATCTAGAGTATCGAGTATCCTACCAAATAAGAAGAGTTCAACTATCAGAGAGGATATCTGACATCGATAAGCAAAAGATTTGAATCTAGATCCGTCATTTAATTCTACCATCTCATGTTGTCAGGTGATCAAGTTTCTCAGAAGGTTTCTTGTACTAGAATTTATTAGCGTATCTCAATAGCTTCCAAGTTCAATTTATCTTCCTCTGCCACCAGTCCAAGGACAAAAATTGACACGCTTCTAATTAAGAAACATGAAAATACTTGTCCTTTCTATTTGGCAACTCAAAAAGAAACCAGAAAAGTAAATCACAAGAATTATTTAGACTGAACAACAAATGCCAGTCTTATCAAGACATATAACTTTACAAATAATACCAATATGAATACCTTAATTACAAAACTAAATAGCCTCAGTGACATGGAACAAGGCTATAGACTATAGAGTGAAAAATGGTTCATAGGAAAAATTAGGAGCACTCAGAAATAGACTAGCAGCTGTACAAAGAGGCCGAGGAGAGAACCAAGAAATATAATAGATCAACCATATCTCATGTCACTATGTGAGCATAGTAGAATCAATTACTTTACCGGCTGGGATTTCGGCTCTACGCTGGACATAGGCAGATGGAAACCACCCAGTTCTTCCTTGGCACTCTCCCTGTGACCATCCATATAGTTGACACCTGTATGATCATTTGGAAAAATAAATTGAGGTGATTTATGAACTTAATTGAGCCAGATTTTTTTTCAAGTCCTTGGAAATTTATGGGCTAATTTAAATCTGTACCTGACGAACAACAATGGTATCACCAACAGAAATACTAAGTTCACCATCTGCTTGCGCATCAAATGGATGAATCACCTTCAGAAAAGAAAGATAGATTGCAGGAAACTTAGAAACGAAACCTATTTAAAAATAGGACGGGAAAGGCAGTTTTTATGCCCAGAAGTGCACATTTAGAAATAAGTTTGACCTGGGATATTTTTCAGTGCTTTATCAGAAAGTTTTTGTTCTTACATGTTCTCATGTAAGCAACAGGGTATTCACAAATCACAATCACCAAATTGTAAAATCGAATTGGGAAAAAAATTGTGTTGTCTAAAATGGTACCTCAGGTATGTACCAGTATTTAACCAATACATATGAAAATTAGTGAGCATTATTTAAGGCACAAAATCTAAGAATGTACCCGCAGTCCCAAACTAATATGACGTTAGTGCTAAAAATGGAGAAAATACCTCAGCCACATAGCCCTCATTAGCCTGACCATTCTCATTATTTTGAATGGACTTCATTGGTTCAGGACCTTCAGTAATGCTTTTGGTTTGTGAATTTATCTCGATTACCTCTGATTGTGCCAATGAATCACTCTGCTCCTTTGCAAGGATCATCTGTATTCAACAACAAAAGCTAGTGGATTTCAAAAATGCTTTTATAAAATGTTTGCCACGAGACCATTCATTTGAACAAAGTACCTCATCATGAAGCTTGTCCAGAATACTGGCAGCACTCTGATGATAAGCCTTTTCCGCATCAACCTAAGAAATATTTTACCATATGAGACTGGCATCATCAATGGTCCAGAATTTTAAAGATACTATATTCACATGGTACCATGGCAAGAAGGCGTTCATAGGTGACTTTTTGCTGTTGCGCCTCCACTGCCAGCATGGCTGCTGTTGCCTCTTTCCCGAGGGCTGACAGTGTCGTCTGCAGTTCTGTCAACTTGAACTCAGCATTTTTCAGTTTAGAAGTGCTATCATCATTTGAGCCTGCTTCCTTTGACTTCATCTGCCGTTTCATTACCTCTGCTATCTAATTGACAAAAGCAACATAAATTTATCAGCTTTTCCAGAACCTGTCAAATTATTTATAAAGGGGTAGAACTACAGGGAACTCATGAAGTAAATCATTAGTTCTGATACAGAAGTTGATAACAGAAAGACTAATCTTGTGTGTAAGAATACAACTCAAATGGGATTTTACAATAAATAATTTGACAGTGGGTATAATTATTTGGGGCTCCAGTATAGGGTATAAGCAAAAGCTGATTTTACAATAAAAAATTAAAAACCAAACATATGTTAATTTGTAAGCATAATATTCATACCTGAGACTCCACATCTTGTCTAATCCTTTCATAGCGATATGTCAATAGGCGAGCATCCTCCAAAGGAGCACTCATTATCATCTCTCTTAGTGGCGCAAAGACCTAGGCCATAGAAAATAGGTCAGAAGTCAGAACTGGAACATAATAAAAAGGTGAACCTAACAAATCGAGAGCAGAAAATCATACAGCAATCAAGTATGCCGAAACCTTGAGCTGTAAAAACATACATAAAAAGCCGCAAGAAAGGACATCAAATAACCTGATCCGCAAGAATTTTGAGAAGATTTTCATTCTCTTTTTCTATCAATTTGTGAGATGTTCCAAAATCGACGGAAGCCTTCGCAAGGGCAAAATTGGATGATTGGTTGTCACTTCCATACTTGCAACAATCATCAGCTAGTCTTTTCACTACATGTTGTTAAAACAGTTATTATTGCAAAACAGTGGAGTTCAATATAAATGACTTCCAGAAGGTTAAAAAAAAGTATTACATATTTCAATCTGTTTAGTGCTAATAGCTATAAAACTTTCGACTCCGCGTACTATATTTCTCTGCAGATGCTGAAAAAGACCAAAAAATAAGTTTTATGAGATTCATGCACAGCTAAGGCTCGATTGTTTAATAATATATAAGCATCAAAACAGCCTAAAAATATTAAAATAAATAACAGTAAAAATATGAATAATCTGAATTCCAACAGGTATGGGAATTCTCTATTCTTTTTACTGAATTCAAACAGGTATGGTCCATCTGAATACCCAACAGTAAAAATATGAATAATCTTCTAGCAATTGACATCACAAGTACTGCCTCAGTAGTGGGTACTGTAATTCTACCCTCATTCATGCACTGCTTCTGTTGTCGTCGACCTCAGCAATAGTACAAAAAATAAAATATATACAAATAACACGTCTCTGGTAGGGAAAACAAGCCAGTACCTTAGCTGCTTTGGTGGAGTTGTACAGCTTTTGTAGATTCTGGTGGCACTGAAGCTCAGCTTCATCAATTAGAGCTGGGTCTTGGCTATACCGCATAGTGAATTGCCTCAGAACTGCCTGTTTTGCATATATATGCAAAATAATTTCAGTAAAACCAACTTTAAACACTATCTCAGATGAACTGATCCAAATTTCGTGGTGGACTCAACGAGGTTGCCTAAAGCTAAGGCTAAATTTCTGTAATTCTCACTTCAAACCAAGATAAAGAAAAGTATAGAAAGAAAACAATATAAAAGAGGTAAATAGATACATGTTGCTTCGCCATCTGCTCCCTTAGTCTGCTTGCTTGCTTCTTTATCGTCTCCATCTCTTCTATGAGAGAAAATTCACGGAGCAGTAGAGAACAGGAAAGTAATTTAACCGAAATCGAAGAGAATTCTGTGTGTTTTCAGTTAACTGATGCGAGAATTTCTTTGGTTGGGGAAGGAGAAAGAGAAAGAAAAGGGAATTGGAGAGTGAGAAAACGAACGAACAATATATTTAATTTAATTTAATAAATAATAATAATAATAATAACAATAATAGTAATTCAATTTTTGGAAAAAGAAAAGAGAAACGGGTGATGTGGGGGAGGGTACGGGATATAACAGGCTAACAGCGATGAGTCGATGCATAGAGAGTGCGTGAAGGTAACGCCATTACGACACACGTGCCTGAGATCTGTCTAATATAGCAATGGAGTTCTATTTTATCTCTCTTTTTTCCTTTTTCGATTTTCATTTATTAATTTTTGAATGAAGTGACAACAACTATTGCTAATAAACGGGAGGGGAAGCAAGTTAACGGAAGTTACGGAACGGAAGGCGAGAGAGAGAGTGCCAGAGTGGAGTAGGTAAAAGAGAGTAAAATGGAAGGCAGGATACGACAATGGGAAGAATAAGCACAGAAAGTGGTAGGAGGGAAGTCAAAAGGACGGCAAAAACTGACAATAGCAAGCTAACTAATTCTTCCACTTGCAATCGGCGCAAACGCGGCCGCACTGTACACCGCTATAGAGGTGACTAAAATCCTGAAAAAATATCGAAAACTATTTTAAAAAGTGAAAATACAGAAAAACGTTGTCATTTTTACATCATGGAATAAACTTATAGAACTGTGTTCTCGGATGTTGAATAACCATTCGAGTAATATATATTTTTTTTAAAAGTTAAATTGTGGAAATATTTTTTTTAAAAAAAAGAAGTCGTGCCATGATCACACGTGCTCCATCTAGATAAACTGTGCTAACAAACATTATTTTATTCATTACACTTTATTTTATTTTGGAAGGGACAGCAAATACTCATTTTATAGGCAGAAGAGATAAATTTTTCTTCTCCATTTTTCTTATAAAGTTGTATAGGATTTATGTATAGTTAAACTGTTCCTTTCTCTCCTCCATGTCATCTCTCCATTTCTTGGTTTTTGGAAATTGATTACTGTCATATGCAATTTTGTCATCCCGCTAATATAAAGTGAACATATACAGCAATATATAGACGATCTAAGTGAACACATACAAACAAATAAGTTCAATGAAAATAAGTTGAATATGCATGTAAAATTCTGAACAAATGATGACAACACTTATTTGTTTCTAAGTGTTCACTTGGATCGTCTATATGTTCACCTTGTTTGCTGTATATATTCACTTTATATTTAACGATGGTAGGAATGATAAAACTACAGATGACAGTTATCATTCCTGTTTGTTTTTATTTCTTTCCCCTGCTTTTCCCAACCAGGCATCTTCCAGTTAAGCTGGCCCATCTCTTCAGAGTTGTTCTTTGGGCTTTATTTAATAACCGGATAGAACTTCATAAATCATAACTAATTCATCCCGAAATTTAAAAAAATAATATTAAAATAATATAATCCAATAAAATTAATATCAATTTAATCAGTTTAATATAAATAGTATCGTAAGATCGGAATCCTGGATTCCGAACGTTAGATCGGAATCCTGGATTCCGATCTAACGTTAGATCGGATTCTCGGATTCCGATCTAACGTTAGATCGGAATCTGGGATTCCGAACAGTGCTGTAACTGCTCAAATTTGCCTTTTTCATGGTTTTATTGTAATTCTATTATAAAAAATAATTTAATATATGAAATTTTAATATTAAATTAATATATTATGAAATTTTAGTAATATATTTTGAAGATAAGATATTAAATTAATATATTTTATTTTACTTCTATTATAAACATTAATTAAATATATAAAATTTTAATATTAAATTAATATATTATAAAATTTTAATATTAAATTAATATATTATAAACATTAATTAAATATATATTTTGAAGAATGTTAGTATAATATAATTCTATTTTATGAATAATATTTTAATATTTAAAGTTTTGATATTAATTTGATATGGATGGTTTTATTTTTAATATTAAAAATTTTCAATTATGTTAAATATTGTACATAATAAGTACATAATACTTTATGTAATAATTTATTTATGGCAATAATTATAATATAAACTTATAATTAAATATTAGATTTATTTCATTTAATTCATAATATTTATGTAATAATTTATTTTTATAGAACTTATTTATTTGTATGTGTTCACTTAGATCGTTTATATGTTCACTTTGTTTTATGTATATGTTCACCATTAGAAGAAGAATTGAATTTTGTAACCATAATATAGATTAGCACACTAAAATAAAAGAAAGGGAAAAATACATGAAAATCATAATATAATTTAGCACACTAAAATAAATGAACACACCAGGGTACTTAAAAACAAAGTAATAAATAAACTTAGAGATCTTGATCATCTACATGTTGCAGAATTTCCTCCCACCAGGGTTGATCTTCTTCCGCATTCATTTCTTGTTGATTACTGGCACCATGGTTGTCGGCGAGTTGAGCTGCTTCGTTCCAAAAAGCCTCATCATTTTCTTGTTGATTATTCGCAGCCGGGTTGTCTGCGAATTGAGCGGCTTCGTTCCAGAAAGCTGCCTCGGCTTCTTGTTGCTCAATCTCAGCCATTCTAGCCACTGCAATTTTGCGTTGTTCATCTCTCTTCTTGATCTTGATTAGGCTCTCCTTAATTTTTTTTCCAATTTTTTCTTGTTGCAACCTCCGGCTCTCTTCGGCGGCCTTTTCTTCCATTCTTCTCCTTTCGAACCATTGTTCTTTCACTCTGAATCTGTTTACAATTTCATCACCTGTCGTTGTACAAAGGAGTAAGGACTAAGGACCACTCCCACCTCAGGCCCAATTATTGCTCGTAAATAGTATTAACTTTAACTTATATGTGTTCTGGGCCTCTCACTCTGGTCGGTAGACCACGAACAAGAATTGACATCCTCAGCAGTCAGCAGCAAATTAACTAACAGACCGAAATTTTAAAAAATAGTATTAAATTAATATAATATATTAAAAATAATATCAATATAATAAGTTTAATATAAATAGTATCACGAGATCGGAATCCTGGATTCCGAACGTTAGATCGGAATCCTAGATTCCGATCTAAGCTTTGATCGGATTCTGAGTTTCCGATCTAAGCTTAGATCGGAATCCGAGATTCCGATCTAATCTTTTTAGTTTTTTTATATATTATTTATTTATTTATTTAATTTATTAATTAGTTAAATAATTAGAAAAATAGATAATATATTGTAAAAATATTGAAAAAATATGAAAAAAATCAGAAATAATTAAACTAAATTTTATATGCAATTTAGTATTTTTTGGGAAAATTAAAATTTTTTCCTTTTATTAGTTTATTAATTAGTTAATTAATTAGAAAAATAAATAATATATTCTAAAAATATTGAAAAATTATAAAAAAATCAGGAATAATTTAAAAAAATTTATATGTAATTTAGTATTTTTTTTTGGAAAATTAAATTTATTTTCCTTTTAATTAATTTATTTAATTAAATATAAATTTAATTAATTAAAAAATGAATAATTAAGTATAAATTTTTAATTAATTTAAACAACCATTTGATATGCGTCCCGGATGTCGTCCTCTGTATATATTATTTTCATATTATATATTAAACAATCATATCGAGTCTCATGATCAAGGAAGCACTTTCTGGATTGCGTTAGAAAGGAATCACACGAGATTGATGTTTTACTGAGATGGAGAAGAAAGACAAAATTCACTTGATTTACTGCATTTCTCTTTTTAATGATTAATTTATGATTTTAAAAACATTTTTAGTAGTTTAGAGTGGTTTTTAGGTTTGCAAACTTTCAAAGTGGATTTTGGAGGTCCAGAGAGCGTTTTTTGGCCTCGATAATGGTCGTTACGGGGTTTTACCCCGGTAAAATGCGTAGATCTCGTCGCCAGCTTTCCGGAATGTCCTCGATCGCCCCAATCGGACCTTCCTATCAAAAGTTAAGCCTGTTTAAAGTTTTAAGCCTGCAAATGCAGAAAGAATTAATAAAACTTTGAACATCCTTTTTAAATGGTACAATTCATTTAATTAAATAAGTTATAAAAATTTATATTTTAATTAAATAAGTTATAAATTACATATAAAATTTAATTTAATTATTCCTGATTTTTTTCATATTTTTTCAATATTTTTACAATATATTATCTATTTTTCTAATTAATTAACTAATTAATAAATTAATTAAATAAATAAATAATATATAAAAAAATTAAAAAGCTTAGATCGGAATCCGAGATTCCGATCAAAGCTTAGATCGGAATCCTGGATTCCGATCTAACGTTCGGAATCCAGGATTCCGATCTCGTGATACTATTTATATTAAACTTATTATATTGATATTATTTTTAATATATTATATTAATTTAATACTATTTTAAAAATTTTCGGACTAACAGACATCCTACTCGCTGCGCCATCTTGCCATCCCACTCGTAAGTCCAGCCCATTTTGTCCGTCGCACATGAAGCCCAACTATGCGCTCTCGTCCCTCTCCTCTAATACCCTTTCGTTCCGCAATCTCGTCTGTTCCCTCTTTCGTATTAAGGGAGTAAATAATTATTTTTAGGAGAATATTTAAGATTCATTAAGACAGTGTCAAATATGTGTATGTAATTTGTAAAAAGAGAGTAACTAAAATTTTTAAGAGAGTATGCAAAATTCATTAAAGGAGTATCAATATGTTTTCATTTATCTTTTTTTTTATGGAAGTACGTAATCTGTGTTAAGGAAGTAACTAATTATTTATAGGAGAGCATATAAAATTCATTAAGGGAGTGTCAAATATATTTTCAATTATCTTTAATTATAGAAGAACGTAGTTTGTGAAAAGGAGTAACTAATATTTTTTAAGGAAGTATGTAAGTTTCATTAAGGGAGTATCAAATATGTTTTCATTTATCTTTAATTATGGAAGTAAGTAATATGTGTTAAGGGAGTAACTAATGTTAGAGTTATGTCCTAGAAGTCAATAATTTAATGACTTAATTATTAGTTTATGTATGGGATGATATTTTATCATCTGTTCCTAGGTTTATTATTGACAGATTATTCAGGTTGAGGATCTGAATAGTAGATCTCTGTGAATCATTCTTTAGAATGACAATAATAAATCTAAACGGTCCATAATCTTGATAATTAACAAGGAACATTAATTATCTTATAAGATTAGTATGCAAGTTAAGTGATGATTAAGTTCTACTAATCATAGGTAAAGAGTTACCAACTTAATTGCATATGTGTATGTTATGGAACATAGCACAGGACTTGACCCATCGAAATAAACATATGGATTGTGTTATGTGTCATTGTTTATTTCGTTATGATTTTGGTTCTAAGTTTGAGATGTTTATCTTTTCCACATGAGGATAGGTTCAATAAATATCGTCTACCGCTGATTCCCGATAAGGGCTGCTATACGGACTTTATTTATGTTCTCTTGAATTGTGCGGGGAAAAGTTAATCATCAAGAAAACCGTATGTCCCTCATTAATTCACTTAGTGAGTGACGATATCTGTTTGGGCCCCTTGATGGAGATAGATTGTTTGCATGCAACTTTATACAATTATCTCTAGATCAAGAAACGTATAATCTGCAAGAATGACACATTCCTATCTTGGATTATATGATGATATCATGTGACATAAGAATCAAAATAGGGAAATACATATATTCTCTTATGCAGGATTTAAATACTGTAACAGTACATTATTTATGCGAATTGGGAATCATAACGTGTTGCTAGATACCGCTTATGATTATTGGAATTAAATAATGATTTAATTCCATGTCCAACATAGCATAAATCCTCAAAGGGTCACACAAATAGGACTTTAACCATACAGTGCATTATTTATTTATTCGCAACAGTGCGTATTGCGAAAATATGATAGTTTGATTAATTAATTGTATAGCGTTGCGGACCGTTATAATTAATTAAGTCAAAGGGATCATATAGAAATAAATTAATGCATTTGCTAATCCCAAATTAATTATTAATGAGTTAATAATTAATTATGTTCAACTCATTTAAATTAATTGAGCTATTGGGTCTTTATTTAATTAGTTAAATGAAAGTCCAATTTGAGGTTAGTTGAAAGAGCAATTAAAAGGTTTGAATTAATGGGCTTTTAACACACTTGGTGTAGCCCACAAAAGCCTCCAATGGGGCCGGCCATGTGAGGGCAATATTGTCCACAATTTGTTGTGGTAGGTAGGTGTAGAGAGCACTATATAAAGGGGTCAAGTTTTGGGGAAACCCTAGCCTCCACTCCATTCTCTCTCCCTCTTCCTCTATGGCCGAAATTCACCAAGGGGAGAAAAATTTTCAGATTTTTCTCCTTGCTCTATCTTCTCTCCTCTCCATTCTAGCTCATGGGTTGAGCACTCCTCTCCACAAATTAAAGCAATTAATTGCTAAATGAGAGAGGAAACCTAGAGGGATTAGCTTGTATCTTCCTCTCGCTAGCACAAGAGTTGAAGATTATGGTTAACCTCCTTGGTGGACTCGAGGCCGATCAACCGACGAAGGAGGAGGCGCATGGAGGCTCGCCACCAACTCCCATGCCATGGTCGAGCCCCGCGGATGCGATTTCGCGGGAGGTATCAAATTCCACCCCTTTCTCCTTGTGTCGAATAGCTTTGTACTAGATCCCTTTGTTGCTTGTGTTTTAATTGGATTAATTAATGGTAATTAGTCACAAAATTAAAATTGGGCAATTTCCTAACAACTAATTCTTTAAAGGAGTATCTAAGATTCATTAAGAGAGTGCCAAATATATTTTCAGTTATCAATTTACTTTAAAGGAGTATTTAACTTGTCATGCGAGAGTAATTATATTTACATAAGAGAGTAACTTATTTATTGTATTATAACATTGTTTGACCCTAAAATATGGTGCCAAATTCATGAATTAAATTGGATAATTTCATTAAGGAGATTGAGAAATTCATGAAAAATATCAAATGGATCCCAAAAATTATGGAAAAATACCCAAAAATCCAGGAGAGGGTGAAGAAAATTATGGTGATTTTAGATTGGTCAAAGGAGCTACAGAACAACTATTTTATGCAAAGAAGTCCATGATTTTGGAGAAATTAAATAAAATAGGTGGAGGGGACTTTTGAGAAAATTCTTGGCACTACTAGATTCTACATATTTTTGTGAATCTACACACCAAATTTCATATGAAAACTCAATTGGAAAAGACCCCAGAAAATTTATTTAGTTTCAGCAACAAATGGGAATTGATTTTCATGAAGAAATGGAGATGATCGATCCCACGAAATGGAGAAGAGGAAAGGCAGCAAAATCAAATTTCCCTCTTATGCAGAATATTCTGGCTGTGCCTGTTCTTCGTACACCGTGTACAAGAGGGTCATCAACGTTCAATTGGCGCACAGTGGGCCGCGTCTACGACGAGAAGAGGCGTTGGTTTCTGTCTCATTTAATCTGACGCGTAGGGCCCAATTGAAGAGGTCTTCTTTCCCAACAGAAAGAAAGAAACTCGAAGAAGGGAAGAGAGAGGCGCTGCCATAACCTCCTCTAACTGATTCCGTTCGAGTCTCTCCTGAAGCGGGCCCCAGTGCGACGCGACAACAACCGTTGGATCAAGCCTCAAAGGATTGACGATTGGGATCGATGGGAGCAGTAACAGACTCATAACCACCATGGTCAAACCTGACCCTCCTTCTGTTGACTGACCCAGAAGAAACACAGCGCGACGCTACCACAGCCGTTGGATCAGGGGTTGATCCGTGTGCCTCTGGATTGATGGCTGAGATTAAGAGAAGAATGAAGCTTCTTGAAGAAACCAACTCAGCATCCATGCCTATATATACCACCTTGACAGATGAAGAAAGGACGGCTCTCTAATTTTCCCCACACACAGCCCCCTTCTTCTCCAATTCCTTTCGACACCAGGAGACACACCATCGACTTTCATTCACTTCCAGACCTTCTCCCTCAACACACTTTACACACACTAGATTAGAATAAAGAGAGAGAGATTAGGCATTTTATCGAATAGTTGATAGGCATAGCCAGAAATAGAGAATTAGGAGCAATTGAAGCTTGTTGAAGCCATTGTAATCAAGGTAGGTAAGAAAGGTAAGTGTATGAGGCGAATTGTACCTCGAATTTGAGGATTCTTCAATTGAAATGGCTGTATTTGAGTTGAAATCGTGGCTTTCTTGATTCTTTTACTGTGTGCATTTTAAAATTCTAATTTTGCATCTTGGATTTGATCTCTGCCTCCTTCTTTCTTAATTTCTTGATAAGATTCGATTGCGCACAGCGCATGAGAATCTGAATCAAGCGTTGTATATCTTTAGTCGATCTTTAGTATATGAGCTTGTATCTTGGATTTGATTTCTGCCTCATTCTTTCTTAATTTCTTGATAAGATTCGATTGCGCACAGCGCATGAGAATCTGAATCAAGCGTTGTATATCTTTAGTCAATCTTTAGTAACACAGGTGCAGTGAAGAATAAATAGCATGGTTGTAAATTGCTCAATTGTTTCCTTGATTGCGCCCAGCGCATGGGGGGGAACAAGAGAGGTTTTGTAGCTACGAAGTTGTCTAGAAGTTCCTGGATTAGATAAATTATTAGGATCATGTTTTGTTGAATAAATTTAGATGTACATTTTCCTTTCTTCTTGATGAACAGATCTGAATCTTGAATTTGATGTCTAAAGTTTGTCTTTTCTACTTTCCCCTGATCTGGAATTGAAATTGAGTTTCAATTGCGCCCAGCGCATGAGAGATCTCAATTAAATCACCAGAATCAGTAATAATTAGGATTAACTGATGCCTCATTTGCCATCAGACTGCGCACAGCGCATGAAGAACGCATTTGGGATGAACTTGTCTAAGATCGTTCCTTAGCACTGGCTTTGGAGCACTTATTCAAGTAGTGTTGCTTTAATTGAGTATATGATAGACATTGTTAGTCATGTCTGTGATGTACTTGATTGAGTATACACTAAGTTACTTGATATCTTGTTTAAATCGAGATATACTGTGTATATGTAATAGAAGGAAATAGTGGATTTCCCTGCAATGGTAATATATGTACCTATTAAGTATAGTTTTCAGTGAGTTAGTTTGTAATTACAAAGACATTGCTTGTATAATCCAGAGTGGCATAGCACAATTGCTAGGAAGTTAGGGACTTAACTGAAGTTTTCTTGTTTCTATCCATTATTGACCGACAACGGACCTTACTGTTTCATTTGCCTTCTTATAACTTTGTAATTGTAATTGCTGTTCTCTTCATTCAATAAGAACCCCAAAGGTAAGGGATTTGTTTGTGAGTTAACCTGATATGAGATAAATACAGAGGCCTAATTTGTGAGAGTAGGAACTTTTGCCAATGCTTGCTTCAGAAGGTGGATAATAAAAGTGTTGTCAGTAGGCCATCTGAATCGAATAGTTTAGTTTAGAGTATCAACCTAATGTGTACCATTGGTATTGTTCCTATACCGCTGTACCAGCAAATGGCGCCACCACCAAATGGATCTGACGCACTCCAAATTAAGACCACCACTGTCTTCGTCTCAGTCTCACGATGCTGTATGACTGGCTACCTTACCTCGCAACGGATAGAAAGGATATCGGATCCAGATCCACTATCGGGCGAAACCGCTAAACAGAACGAGACCCGTCTTCTTCGTTTGAACCTCAGCGCCGAAGACTCTTGATCTTTTGTGGTGAAGCAGTAGTAAAACCCACGAGTTTGACTTCTGTCAACCGCAACAAAACCCAGAAAGAAAGGATTAAGGAGAGGCCCAATTGAATCTACTTTGTCAGCGTCCACATCAGCCCTTTTGATGACGTGGCCCAATAGGAAAAAGACAAATAAGCAGAAACTCATAAAGTCAATAAAGATAGAAGGAAACTCATAAAAATACAAACGACATATCCATAAAATTCTAAAAACCTAAATAAACCGATTTCACTGATACTTTGATATGAAAAGATGTCAAAGTAGCGGCCTTTTTGTATTTTTGAAGTATTTTCGCTTTAAAAATGAATTTTAGAAAATGCAATAAACCCCTTTTATAAAATGCTAGGTATTTTCAAAACTAAAATTTCAAATATACTATTTTCAAAAGTTAAATGTAATATACTCAAGTATAAAAAATATTTTCAAAAGTCTAAAAGCTTTCAAGTATCTAGTATACTCGATTATGGATATTTTCAAAAGACTAAATAATTTCGAAAATGATATTTTCCAAAGTCAAATATCTTCCAAGTTTAAGTATTTTGAAATAGAAAAGCATTTTCAAAAGTCAAAAGTGCAAAAGGCTAAAGTGAATAAAATCACCAATATCCCAAGTGAAATCTCAGGAATTAAAAGTCCAAACACGAAACCCAAAGTCCAAGCCGAAACCTCTCCGTTTGAGGAAAAGTCCCTCACTAAGGTTGAGATCGACCTTAGATGACTCAGAAATCGAATTCTTACGGGCCCCCTCGTCCAAAGAATTCTATTTTTGTTCTCATAAGAAGACCGACGAAGGAGGTCCCGAGAACCGACTCTTATTAAGAAGACCGATGAAGATGGTCCCTAGGGTCGTTAAAGAACCAACTCTTATTAAGAAGACCGATGAAGATGGTCCCTAGGGTTGTAAAAGAACCAACTTTCGTCGAGTAACCATCAAAGAGGACCCGAAGGTTGTAAAACTTCTCTTATTCTCATAAGAAGACCGACCAAGATGGTCCCGAGAACCGACTCTTATTAAGAAGACCGATGAAGATGGTCCCTAGGGTCGTTAAAGAACCAACTCTTATTAAGAAGACCGATGAAGATGGTCCCTAGGGTTGTAAAAGAACCAACTTTAGCTCAAAGGCGCCACATGCCCCTAAGGTTGTAAAACTCCTCTTTTGTTCTCACAAGAAGACCGACTAAGATGGTCCCGAGAACCGACTCTTATTAAGAAGACCGATGAAGATGGTCCCTAGGGTCGTTAAAGAACCAACTCTTATTAAGAAGACCGATTAAGATGGTCCCTAGGGTTGTAAAAGAACCAACTTTTGTCGTGGCCGCCCAAGAGGCCCCAAAGGTTGCAAAACTCTTTTCACTCTCACAAGAAGGCCAGTCATAGCCCCGAGAGTTTACCAGAAATAACCTCAAGTGAAGCCTTCCCTTTTGTCAACTAAAAACCTCTTCTAAACCAAAAATCTATTTCTCCGTTAGTCCAGTTAGAAACCTTTTGTCGATCCTTAATTGGGTCCCGTCTAATAGATTTGGTACCATCAATTAAGTCCTCCTTAATAGCACTCCATAAGCCTCTTTTCTTAGCCCATTACGTCAACACCCTTTACGTCCCTTAATCAGAGGTTCTCGTAGGCAACTACGGGGTAATTAACAGTAGGGGCTTGCGCCTACTGGAAAGAAAGGACCCGCTAAATCAAGAAACTTCTTTAAGTAGCGACTCTGTACAGGGTTCTCTTGTGTTGAGAGATACCCGCCATAGAGATCGAAACCTTAAGGGAGGTGAATCTAAGGCTATGTTCCCATTGTTCTTCGAGAAATTCCTTCGAGGAGAATAATGACGAAAAAGCCGCGACAAACATAAGAATATATATATATTTTTAACTAAAGAGAGTATCTATTTGACTTAAAGAGAGTATTTATTATAAATAAGGAGTATCAAATATCAGAAGTATCAAATATGTTTTCATATTTTTTTATGGAAGTATGTAATCTATATCAAGGGAGTAACTAATTATTTTTAGGAGAGTATGTAAAATTCATTAAGGGAGTGTCAAATATGTTTTCAATTATCTTTTATTATAGAAGAACGTAATTTGTGAAAATGAGTAACTAATATTTTTTAAGGAAGTATGTAAGTTTCATTAAAGGAGTATCAAATATGTTTTCATTTATCTTTAATTATGGAAGTACGTAATATGTGTTAAGGAAGTAACTAATTCTTTTTAAAGGAGTATCTAAGATTCATTAAGAGCGTGCCAAATATATTTTCATTTATCTTTAATTATGGAAGTACTTAATATGTGTTAAGGGGGTAACTAATTCTTTAAAGGAGTATCTAAGATTCATTAAGAGAGTGTCAAATATGTTTTCAGTTATCAATTTATTTTGTAGGAGTATTTAACTCGTCATACGGGAGTAATTATATTTACATAAGAGAGTACCTTATTTATTGTATTATAACATAGTAAAATATATTTTTTAACTAAAGAGAGTATCTATTTGACTTAAAGAGAGTATTTATTATAAATTAAGAGATATATTAAATTAATATGTGTGATTGTATATGAAAAAGAAATAAAGAACGGGAAGATGAGAGGGAAGAAGGGATGGCAGTGAGGGAGAGGAATAGAGATCGGAAGGGAGAGAGCGACAGGGGCAGGAGGAGGAAAGGGAAGAGCTCAAGAGAAGAGATTCGGAAGGGAAGACAAAAGCAGGAGGAGAGCGTGTAGGCCCAAAATCAGATCCACTATGCGTAAAACCCAAGAGGATGGCAGGGATGTCAAATTTTGAGGATGCCCCATATCAGCTCTGCTCAGCAGCAGGCTGTAAGTCTGTAACTAAACGGAAGTCGGAAGGAGATCCTCTGCTCGTCTTTAGATCCGGATCGTCTCATTTAATCTCAACAGTTAAGAATGAATGTCTTGTGCATAATATCAGAATTGATAAGTTTGAAAAAAAGTTAACTGTTAAAATTAAATCAGATGATTTGGATTAAAAAACGTCCAGTAGTCGGCTATAAACGGCTGTACCGAGCAATCGCCATTTTTTTAATATTTAAAAATTTTAAAATTCAAATGCTGAATCCAAACCGTTGATCTTGTTCAATTTTATGGGTGATATGGTTTTATATAGGTTTTGTAAACTTTAGATTTGATACTTGATTTAGTGACCAAATTATGAATGTATTAGAATTAATCAATGATAGTTAATCATATTATTTCATTTGTTGACCACTTGATCTAATATCAAATCAGCTCCAAAGTTTATAAAACTTATATGAAAACGCATCGCCCGTAAAATTGAACAAGATCAACGGTTTAGATTCAGCATTAGAATTTTAAATATTAAAAAAAGAAGACAATTGTACGGTACAGCCATCCTCATCGGCTGCTGAGGATGCGGACGCCCACTAACAAGGGGAAACAAGGAGGAATTTACATCCTCTGTCGCGCGGCATAGGCCACAATTTTTATCTTAACCATCCGATCTATTCTGAATGTCCCGTGAAATATACCAGATTAATAGACCCGAAAAAAATTAATCATCTAGATCTGATCAGACGATTAGAATGAAAACTGCTGTCCGTGCCGCGCGGCAGAGAATTTGGTCCAGCAAGCAAGGAGGGTTTAACTGTACAAAACAACACAGCACAGCTAGCAGAAACAGAAGCTGAGAAAAATATTCTAGTTCTAGGTTTAATAAAAGCGTGACACGCACGTGCCTGTCAAGTGTACTGTGCAGTGTGCACTTCCTTCCCTGACTAAGCACCGAATTCTTCCCGACTGACCCGTCAACCCGTTTCTCCGACCCTCTTTGAGGCATCGAGGCAGAGCCGCTGTATTTTAGAAAACCAAGGGAGAGAGTGAGCGAGACTGTAACCGTCGAGAGAGCGCCATTGGCTACTTTTTTTCGCTTAAACGGTTTCACCTCTGACACCTTCGGTTTCGGTTTCGATACGACAATAGACAACAGCTGTAATATGAGAGACAGAGAGAAGAGAGAGGAGCTAGGATTGATATGAGTTGAGATGAGAATCGATGAACATTCGAGCTAGGTCTTCAATTTATGAGGTCCCCCCCCCCCTCTTTCTTCGTTTATTTCTTGCTTTGTTTAACCCTCTATTAGTTTTGTAAGCCTGTGTCTGATCCCTACTTGTTCTTTGCATTTAATGTCTTTGATTTTTTCGAGAGATTATTATTGCGCGGGTTTTCCAGATTTTACAATAGAGAAGCGGTTCCTATGCTCTGACGAATAGAAGTTCGTTCTAGGGATTGATTTGCCCAGATTCATTTGTTAATTTCAATTATTGCTCAAGGAAAATGATAAATGTTGGAACAAGGTAGCTTTTGTTAGGTTTATTTTGATTTACCACCAGATTCTAGCTCAGTGCAAAAGTTTTGTTACAAAGGATTAGATACCCTTCTCAGTTGGATCAATATGGCACAAAATAATAAGCTAGTGCTTTTATTGCTCTGGTTGTACTAATTTAGGTTTTTTTTTTTTTCATTTCCTGTTATTCCGAATTGAATATTCGATATAGCTGGGAAGATAATTCAATTTATTATATCTGGAATCAACTGTGAACCTAATTTTATGAAACATATTATTATACTATTTGTAGCGATCCTAATATCTAACTGTTGTTCCTTGACATACATGGAGCAATCATAGTGTTTATAAAACATATAATATACTATTTGTAGCAATTGTAGTGTTTAACTATGTTCCTGTGATACCGATGTAGCTTTTTGTTTGAGCACAATCTTTTGTTTTGATGCAAGTTAACATTGATCCCTTAATAATGAAATAAATTATTTTTCTTCTTTTTATTTTCCTACATGGTTAATAGTGCCTGGATGAGCAATCTGTGTCAGTACATAATCCGTTTGTAGCCTTCTTTTGTCAGGTTTAGGTAAAAGCGCTTGCAGAAATATCATAAGATGAAATCCAAAGAGGATGGGACCAGAAAGAGAGGTCAGAAATCGTTAATCCAGGTGCATGGGGAAGGGCCGAGTTGGATTCTGTTGGCTGGTGGTGCCTTGGTTAGCACTCTGGTCGTCAGGCTTGGCTTCACCAGACTCAATCATTTCTTTCAGAACAAAAAGTTAAATGATGATACTTCTCCAAAAGGTGCCAGCTCTTCCTGTGACATTTTCTCTCAATTCCTTTGATATCTGTCATACTCATAACTTTATACTCTACTGCTTGAGAGTTGAGACTTGAGAGTGAGAACTATTGAAGGGGGTTGTATGGAAAGTTGCTTAAAAAAATTGGGGAATATGAATTAGCATTTTACTCGATATATAGTATGGTTTATATAAGATTTTAAGGTTTTACAAACATGGAAAATATAGTTTCCTTTCGTTAAGAACATTCCATTTTGTATCCCCTTCTCAGAGAAAGAAAATTCTGGTGGAAGAATGACATCTGGAGTACTACACTCAGATCTCTGCTGCTATTCTCAAGGAGCCAACTTCTACCAATGCCCTTCAGGTATTGTTTGTTATTATTGTTATGATTAGCTACCAGATTATAGTGATTGGTCCACAAAATTGTTTTTAATTTGGAGGAAAAAAGAGATCTGCCTAGAATATAATTTACTCCAGAATACTCATAGTATAAAACCCTATGTAAACATTGCCACATCTTATCTTTGCATATTTATTGTCATTTGGTGAGCCTATCTGAGAGCCTTTGAGTACATTAATTCTACTTCATTCCTGTTTCTTTATTTGCATACAAAAAGAAATCAGAAGGTCAGATTGCCGCTAACCATGAATGCGGCCCTTCACAAAATTGTTCTTATAATATGGTATACATTCCTTTTGAGTACCAGATTATAGTGATGGGGTTCACAAAATTGTTCTTATAATATGGTAAACATTCCTTTTGAGTACCAGATTATAGTGATGGGGTTCACAAAATTGTTCTTCTAATAAATAAAAGTCTGGAGGAAAAAGATATCCGCATAGAACAAAATTTAATCCAAAATAGTATAAAATCCTATCTAAAGATTGCCACATCTTGTCTTTGCATATTCGTTACCATCTAGTGAGCCTATCTGAGGGCCTTTGAGTAAATTGGTTCAACTATATACTCTTTTCTTTATTTGCATATAATTAAATGACAGGTGTTAGATTGCCGCAAACTATGAATGCGGCCCCTTGCACTTTGTTCCAATAAAATCATGAAATCATTTCTCATGATTTATTCATTTGGAGCTCTGCATATAATTATTGTCGACTTCTTCACAAGTTATCTGCAAATAAGTTTTAAAATCATGTTACTATGTTTTGGATGACCAACGGCTGCACCAATGACTTGATATGGCATTGTACAGCTAATGCCACAGGTATCATCTGGCTTCCATATCAGCAAAGCAAGAACACATAATTGCTTAAAATATTTTATTAGTTGGAATATGTTATTAATTCCATATTATGTTTTAAGATCCAACATACATATTCTGCTTTTACAGAGATGGGAACTAGTCCGGCACCACCTAGCAAAACAATATCTCAAGTAGAGAGATCCCTCCCTTTAGTAAAGATTCAGCCAGCTGAAAAATCAAACATGGAGGCTAATCAAGGCATCATGTGGTCAACCTCACCAGACCAGCTTGGTCTTCCTCATAGGTCATTTCACCCTTCTGTCAGCTCAGAATCCTTGTCAGAATCAGGATCTGACATTTATGTCAAGAGGGAGGTGATACACAGGCTGAGGCAACAGCTGCAGAGGAGAGATGAAATGATAATGGAGATGCAATCTCAAATTTTGGAACTCAAGAATTCACTTAGTATCCAAATGGCAAACTCAGCCAACTTGGAGGCGCAAATTGATTCAGCTAATCGTGATCTGTTTGCCTCGGAGAGGGAGATCCAACGGCTGAGGAAGGTTATAGCCGACCACTGTGCTGGGCCTTTGATGGGCCATGCAAATGGGAATGGAAATTGTTTTGAGGAAGTGGGTCTGAGGGATGAGGCAAAAGTAGAGATGCTAAAAAAGGAGATAGGTGAGTTGAAGGAAGTGTTGGAGGGTAAGAATTTTCTTCTGCAGAGCTATAGAGACGAGAAGGCTGAGTTGTGCTCCAAAATAAAGGAGTTGCAGCTCAGACTTGCTTCTCAGGTTCCTAGTATCTTGTAAATGCATTCTGGCCTAGCATGTTAGGCAGCTCTAGTTGTGACTTTCTTTTTGCTTCTTTATTGGACATCTGTCCCATGAGTTTGCGCAAGTATAATTTCTCTGATGGCGATATGACAATCGAAGTAAATGTCCCAAGAGCATATTTTGGATTTAAATAGTATATTGAAATGGCCAATTGCTCTTGTTCTGGCAATGATTTGTGTTTTAGGTCTTATAGACTACTACATCTACCAAATGAATATTTGGGCTTGCTCATCTAAGGAAACGGTCTTCAAATCTGCGGGGTACTGAGACCCGTCCCTTTTGCACTCATTGCATATAATAACTCACTGCCTCAAACTTATGGTCAGACGGTCTCAATTCTATGGTCAACTGCGCTCAAAACATTTTATATGGTAAAATATAATTTGTTGTAAATGATAATAGTTTTTCTTAGAATACTTCTTGTTAGAAATCAAAATGCAAAGTTAAACACACTTAATAAACTCATTTCCTCAGCCCGTGATGATTCATCTTTGACTCGCCATGACTAAAAGCATATCAAAAAGTTCCACTCAGGTTAATAAAAAGCTGTTGAAAAAAAAATGTGTTTAAGCTTAAAATTACAATGGCCGCTTCCCAAAGAATAGTTTTCCATACGGGCTCTTTGAACGAACAATTTAACACTTTAGGGTGCGTTTGGATGGACTCACATCCTCTACAGTCAACAATCTTGGCTGGACGGTACAGCCAAGATAATTTTTTTTAATATTTAAAAATTTTAAAATTCAAATGTTAAATCTAAACCGTTAATCTTGTTCAATTTTACGAGCGATGCATTTTTATATAAGTTTTATAAAATTTGGAGTTAATTTGATACTTGATTAAATGACCAAACTATGAACGTATTAGAATTAATCAGTGATAGTTAACCATATTCGTTCATTTGTTGACCACTTGATTTAGTAGCAAATCAACTCCAAATTTTATAAAATTTATATGAAAATGCATCGCATATAAAACTGAACAAAATCAACGGTTTATATTTAACATTTGACTTTTAAAATTAAAAAAAAAAACCTTGGCTGGACGGTACAGCCAAAAGCTTGGCTGTAGAGGATGCGAGTCCGCGTTTGGATAGGTGTGGGAAAAAGGAAAGAAAGAAAGAAGTGGAAAGAAGTATTGGGAAGTGTGTAACTTTGTGAAGAGTTTGGATTGTTTATAATTTTTTTTCTTCTTCTTCCTTCTTCTTTTTCTTTCTTCCAACGATCCAAACGCACCCTTAGTAAAGCATTAAAACTTGATAATAGGCCATAGAAATAAAAAAAGAAAGCAGAAGTTATATAGAGACTTGATACAAATAAAAAGAACCCCCCACCCAAGGAAAAAAAAAAACAAAACAAAACAGGAACAAACATTATCTACAATATCTATTTTAAAGCCTTTGCTATTCCAAGACATGCAGGTAGACCTTGTTGCTTAGTTTGATCCTTGACTTCTTCGCTATTTGGAGACGAACAGTACAAGCTAAAAGCCGGCATGTCCCATCAGATATTTGTCAAAAAGAACAAATGTATTCTTATTGTTTTTTCTTCAATTTTTATATCCGCGACAGCAACAACATCCACGATGTTCCAAAATTCTGATTTGTTATATACCTTTGAGGAAGATACTGGACTTTGGAAGAAGAAAAACCATGCTTACACGTCAGGAGTTGCCACTAGCCTCAAACTATATTGCATCAAACTGGGAATAATCTCCAAACACACTTAACCTCACAAAAAGTTCAGAGACCAAATGCAATTCTCTGAATAAAGTTAGGTCTTCTCTTGGTTGGCATGCGAAGCAGTCCGGATATTTGGAGTTCTGTAACAGCCCCACAAAATCGTGCTCTACAGTTAAGGAAAGAACTGTTACTGCAAGCTTGCTTTATTTCTAATTAATGAGAATGACATCTATTGAAAAGAATTAGGAATTAAAAAAAATAACGTACTGAATTAGAGCTTCCGTCTCAGAAGGAGGCAAAGGTTTTGCTTTTTTTGATGCAGGGGATGGACGGCCTTTCTTTCTAGAAGTCTGCGAGGAACTGGTGAGAACAGTCTTGAAAGACTGGTACCACTCGTAAAGATTTATGACATCACCAAATTCTTGTGCCAATTTATACCTGAAAGGTTTTTAATTTAAATTTACCAAAGAAGTCTCATCACAGGTTTTCCCAGTTTTAGCAAATTTGAATATATTTAGACACTCATTGGTGTATATAAAAAAATATTTTTGTTCTAGTTACAGTTTGTAGACAGCTTACATAATAGATGTATCATGCATGGAGGGAGATAAATTCTTTGCATCTGAGCTGCAGCAGGAGCAGGAGAGATAACTATGGCACTTGAGCAAATCAAGCTGAATTGTTTTCCTTGGATCTCCGATCAATCCCTAGTAGGAACATTCTTACGTTCAAAATTTTATCATGAATTTTAAAAAAGTATGCATCATCAGTGTATAAAGTGGGAAGACGTACTGATTGAAGGACATCAACATCTCTGAAGCAAATTATTTCATGAAGAGTCATACACTCTAGTGGTTTCATATATTTCCTGTTATATAGTTCAATCAAAAACGTTTTACAGGATACAATTAATCATATAAAAAATTCTAATTGGTCATGCTACACCAACTGTTAGGCTTGCATCAAATAATTTGCAGAACCTATAAAAAGAAATCTTTCCATTGTGTGTCAGTTTCAATTTATGGGTACTTCAGCACTTAGAGGCTGAGAGCAATAAAAGAGAAAAGATAAAAGCTTTTACTGGTACAAACATATTAAGCACATTACATGCATAGATGGATCAGCCTACCTTATCATTGCATCCAGTAACATAGCGACCTTTTCATTTGCTGAATTTCCTTTTCCTGATATAAAAGATACAGACTTCCTGCTGCATTCGTAATTTCAAATGCAAAACTTTAGAATCTCAGAGTGTTGTTTATTTTGCTTATTATTTGTTTAATTAGGAACCATCAAGAAACAAAAATTTCATACAGGCTTAACATTCAACTCACAATTTTCAGGTTTTATAAAAAAGAAATGTATTACTAAATGCCAATACAAGCACCACACTGATGTGTGCCGGTATGGACAATCTGTACTTCCTTAAGATGAACAATCTTCGATCCTACTTACTTTCTAATGTTATGCAAGTTTTCCTCGTAGACCTTTCCTTCATCCACACTAGCCAAGACGGATTGAAGTTTCTTGACTTCCTCATTTATCTAGTTTTATGATATCAAAAAGAAAAATAATAATAAGTTGCAAGGATGATCAGAGAAGCTAAAACAAGTTTAAACCAATTTTTTACTCATCCATACTGAAGCTTCTATCTAATAGATAATTTGATCAAAGCTGAGCTCTTTAATTTGCTTTTATTTAACCATAGAAGTAGATTGCTAGGACCATATGTTTGCACTCTACATAACCATGAAAAACAAAGAAGAGCATTCCTTGGTCGAATTTAAGTAGCAATAGCCATCATACCTCAGTCATTTCTTCTGTATGGTTATTCCATTTATCCAATAAATTTGAGAGAGCTGCAACTGGCATTTCCCTAATCCAATGATAAAATTCAAAAGGGAAGCAATTATGTAGTAACAAAATATAAACAGCACTGAAAATTTTTAAAAAATATGATGTTATTTTAATTCTATAACTAATGATCAAATTCATCATACTCAAAATTTTGCAATATGTCGTAATAGCACTTGATGGTCAGATGCAGTTGCTATAATCAAGCAAACAATTCTTATACTATACAGATAAATCAATCTGGAGGTCAAGGGTTACCTTATTGTATGAATCACTCGAGTTATTGACCCTACTCCAGAGCTTGACCTTGCAGTTGAGTTCTTGTCTCCACATCTAAAATGTTTCTTTAAGCTATTCTCTGAACCATTCATGCAGTACATTTTTGGATCAGTCGCCTCACAGAAAATGTCTAAAAATTGCATTTTGCTATACCTTGCCACTTCAAACAAGCACTGTGTATAATACAAGAAAAAAAAATTTCAGTCTTATGTGAGAAAAAATAATATTTCTATTATAAAATGGTTTATTGTGTTAAGAGCAAACCAATACGACAGAGCTCCAAAATCTTTGTGAGGCTTTTAGATCAGACAACTGTTGCACGATACTGCCAACACCACCTTGCAAATTCTTTTCACTGTAGTTTTGATTAAGAGCTTAGCATAAATTGATTTTTTATTTTTTCAATCAATTGGAAAATAAATAAATAATGTTACAATATTAGAGGATGCACCTTTTGCAAGAATGAAGGTTAAGGACGCATCTCTTCATTGATTCTGGCAAGTAAACAAACTTTTCAGACCATCGTTCCTGCTTGGGAGATCAACCATGTTATTTATCTTCTAGAGTGTTCTTTATTTTTCTCTTTCTGTATAACATAAATCAGAATCCTGATTTACGTATTAGAGGACATAAATCATAAAAAGTAGAACCTCAGAATCCTGGTCAAGCATATAGAGGCCAAGAAAGCTCACAGATTCCAATGAGAAGTGCTTGCTACATGCCAGCTGTAAGAATGATAATTGCAATTTCATTCAATACTGTTCTTGCTAAAAACAAGAATGTGAAATCAAACTGGGATGAAGGATGTGTTAAATAATCTAGGGCATTTATAAAAGAGTAGAGCCAACCTTGAGAGCACTTATGAAAGAAGTAATGGTGCCATCATGTCTGAGGAAATAATTTCTTAGGAAAACCGAGACTTCATGACCGAGGCTGAAACAATAGCATACTTCGACAAGAACAGACTCAACCAATGAATTCATTCTGTCCGATGGTGTGCCCAGAGTGAGCTTGCATGGATTCAAGTGCTGCAAAGCATCTGATGGTAGCATATTTTTTGGAGCTTCTATGGTGGTAGCAACACCCATTATGAAAAATATTGGTATTTTCATAACCCATTCACTGCAGTTATCAATAACAGAAATTTCAATAACTTGGATTTTCAATTGCCAAATACGTTCATCTAATGCAGATCATTATAGATATTTGTTACCTTAACATAGTGATGAAATTGCCCAAAACATCAGCATTGCAACATTCCATGTCATCTATCATTACAACTATAGGCTTGTCATTGTTCTCTTCCTCACAATACCATTTGGCTAGTGTCAACATATCCGCTATCTTCCCCTGACAAATAAAACCAAACATAAAATCATTGATTTTGTTCAACAAGATGTTACATATGGCACCTTTGAAACACCACGAAATTTACTTGCTATAGTTTGTCAAACAAAAATAGAGAAAAAAAAAGAAGAGGAACGGAAATAATTAAATTTAGCATGCAACTCACGTCAAGGGGCTCAGAATGGAGCTGCCTTAGCAAGCTTCTTACAGAACCACCTATTCCAAACTTGAGCGAGAAATCTAGTGCAGACATGTTGGCCACATGGCATCTATTGGCCTTGAGATGTGATCCAAGATCACAAAATGTTTGTATGTCATCAACAAACTCAGCATTTTCTGATAAACAAATGGAACCAATAATTAATGCTATAGTATAGAACTTAATAATCCATTTCATAAGCTTATAATGTTATCAAACTATTGGTAGGCTAGTAATGGTACCAGAAAAGATAGTTAGGGGCTTTCCATAAGCAACTTATCGGGAGTTTAAATCCAACTAAGTACACAGAATCTATAGATATTGGTCAAATCTTCCTACAAGTCGAAGGTTCAATTTCTCTATAAGTTTAAGCTTCTAGACTACAGTTAGTCAACTAGCAAAACACAAGACTAGAAAGTGTCAGGACTCACTTGTAAGAACAAATGCTGTAGGTATTTTCCTGCATAAAGTATCTGCTAGTAGAGGATAAGGTTGCAGGATCTCAGATGAGCTTAATTTTACATTGGATTTGATTTCCGAGAAGGAATCTTCTATCCATTGAAGCACTTCATTAAATAGCTTGAGGTTGATATCTCTCAAGACCCCCTACAGTTAAATAGGAGAATCAGTAAAATATCAGTAAAAATTAATTATAGGCTAAAATAATTAATTCACAATTAAATAGAAAAATAAGTAAAAATAAATAATACTCTAATTTGTTTAGAGCAGTATCAACACCTTATTGCCAAAAGGGCATTAGTAGCCCAAAAAAAAAAAACCTATTCTAGAAATACACTTTAGGAAAAACCATCATTCATGACTTTAATCTTGAAACCAGCAACTCTTTCAGGCATGAAAATCAAAGTAATCAAATACTAATGAGTAAAACCTCAATGCTAGACTGAATCAAGGACCATATCTCGTTGAATGCTTTGAACCGCCATTGCTCATACAAGGTATTAGAGGGTTGCTCATCAGATGTTGTCCGTTTCGATTTCTCTGGGGACTTGGGAGAGGATTCGATTCTCTTTTTCCTACCTTTCCTAGATTTGGAAACCTTCTCCACAACAGTTGCTTGTGGCTGAGCCTTGTGAAGAACAAAGAACGGCTGAAACAATAATCATGCAATGCAGGTCAAGAAATGCAGCAACCTCCACATTGGTTAATTTTTTTTTCCCAATTCCTATCAGGTCCATATTAATTTCCCTACATACATCTAACAAGATCCATAACTTGATCTATTCTAACTTCTATATTGCATCTCCTTCACTCAAAAACTATCAATCTACTCTGACTTACCAGTATCCATTCTACAGTGTGATAGATCCAATCCTAATTAAACTAATTAGGTCGAGAATTAAATGAAAGGAGAAAAAAACAAAAAAGAGAGGGAGAAGGAGGAGAACCTCAAGAGTGTGATTAGCATCTTGTGAGTTGGCGCCTTGGGAAGAAGCACTTTGTGGTGAGCTCTGGTGCTTAGCCATTGAGTGATCGAAAAGAGGGATCGGGACTTGCAATCGAACCCAAATCCTCCCCTTCTGGAGCTCAGAGCCTCAGAGATCTAAGCCCTTTACTGTCTCCCCTCAATTTTCTGTAGCACGCTCTGACGCTCTCTAATGAAAGAAAGAGATGGATAGAGACTATAGGGAGAGCATAAGAAGTCAGTTCTTATCTGACCTGAGCAAGGTTGCAACTTAAAAGGTCGGTAGAGGATGTGATTCTTCTAGGCGCCGCACGCTCCCGCCAACCGGATCCGTATTCTCTGCCAATCTTTTGAGGTTGGTAGAGGGCTAACTCTTGATCCGAGCCGTTTGATCTAATCTCGAATGTTAAGATTTTTCGGGTCTATCAATCTAAGTTGCATGTACGGGACTCCCTTAGGGTATGCTCCACAAACTCAAAATCAAATCTAAGGTAAGGAAGTGAAAGCAAAGGAAGATGAAAGAAGTTTAAGGAAATCTTATTATCTTGCTCCAGATTTCAAAATGCATCTATAGGGTTAATGATTGTAATCTTACGTTTAATTCACATAAGGACAATATTGCCCTTTTATTTGAATTGGGACTTAATTTTATGAATTAAAAGACAAGGTCATTCTTGGTAGAAAACATTTAGATGTTGGTTATCTTGGTTACACCCCGATTTTAGGAGTAACTAGCATTCTCTTTAAATGAGCTCTTATGTAAAGTTGGTTTCCTTCCATTCCCTTTGATTCACCCTGAATAATAACTTGGAGCAAGAAACTAATGTTACACTTCCTTTCATTAGCCCTCATTACTCCATTCTGGAGCAAGTCCTTAACCGTTAAGATTAGATCTAACGGTTTAGATCAGAAATTGTCACTTTACCGACCTTAAAAGGTCGGTAGAGGATGTGATTCCCAACCGGTGGTGCTCTCTCTGCGTCTTTTAGGCGGGAAAGTTGCGGTTTCGGGTCGCATGGTAACTGGTAAGATCCGAGGCTGCAGAATATATTATAGACCGTTTGCGACTTTTGGATCAGGAGAGCGGAACACTTTTCGCCTCTAACATCTCCGTCCTAATTGTGATAGATTACATATTTTAACACATTTCTAAGTTTAAGAATTATTTATTTAGAATTAATTAATTTATATTATATCCATCATTATAAATTTAATTGTAGGGTCTACTGCTATATAGTAAAAATAACAACCTATTACAACAATTGGGATTGAGGTACTCTTAGTGCTTGCAAAACGATTATAAGTAACAGCAACATCATGTTGGAAAATTTATAGAAAAAAAAAACTAAAAAATTTCTTTTCTCATTATCCTTTTGATAATCTAATTAATTATCATTTTCCCATTTATTTCCCACTAATTTATCAATTCGATTAAATCAATTAATCTATCCCTCCATTCTTTATACTTTATTACTTTACCGAATTGTAAATATAAGTCGGTATAGACCTTTGGCTTTGCATCTTTTCGGACAATACAGTTGGCATTAGCAGGCACTAATCTCTTTGGCAACTTTTCATTACTCGACTATTCCTTTATGTCTATATATATTAGTGGCCATTTGTTAATTCGGAAAAGAGATAGAAATTAATAGGTTCCTTTATGCACTCCTTGCTACTCGCAACAAACGTTATACACATACATCAATCAAAGCAATTACAGCACTAGTACCCTTGCATCTACTGTACCAGCGCACCCTTATTACCAGTAATATTATAACAAAACAAAAATTTTGCAACAGTAAACGACAGAAAATTCGAAACAGCAAAACCAACATGACAGACATCTAGTAACCCTCTTATTACAAATCACCCAAATCAAACTAAAATCCATAATATCCAACTACACCCTCGTCCCAGCATTCACCAGCTCCATCGCTGTCATCACCATCTCCTGAACCATCCTGTCAGACTCTCCTGTCCCTTCAACCAGCTGCATGGGTAGAGCCTCCAGAAGGGGATACACTGCTTCAATTTGCTAGGCCACAACATTTGCCAATAATCCATTATGCGCACAATCTCTGCACCAACTGCTAACAAAGAAGCAGGCTTAGCATTTCTGAAACACACTTTATATCTATTAAGCCACATCACCCATTAGAATAGCAGCACACCAGTGCATAAATGCTACTTTTTATCTATATTAAGAGAAATACACATAAAATCTTGTAAGTGTCGAGGACAAATGCACTGGAATTGTGCTAAAAACCAGTACCAAATCAATCTATTCTGATTGCATTAAAAAAATAAGTGATCCATAGTCTCAATGCTGTGGTGGGTAGCAATAAACTCATAATGAAGCCGCATTTTCCAGTGTACTCATTTTAAGTTGCTAATTGATTTTGTAATAATGCAACATAAGTTTCAATTATTTGCATGTGGTCTAGTAGATCAGGTGGTAAGAGCACTTGACTCTCTTCTAAGAGGTCATGTGTGACATCACTGAATTTTAGGACCTGTTTGCGATACATCGAATTCTAAGGTCCTATTTGAAAAATGTCCATGTTTATCCACTTTGAAAATATCTCTTTGATCTTATCCACTTTGAAAATATCTATTTGATCTTATCCACATTTTTAGTAGCTAAGTAATCAATATTTATATAAATAATTTCTAATAATTAATATCTTTATAAATAGGCTCAGTTATTTTTATAAATAGTATTAATATTTTCAGAAATAATAGCTAAGTAATTCCTTTCTGCTTACTTAGCCATTAAGTAATCTAAAATATTTACCATTTTAGCCAGACCTCTACTATAAATAGACCCCAGCCTCATTTCATTTCATTTCGTATATCATTTCTGTTTCTCTCTCTTCCTAGCAAATTGTGAATACCACCTTGGCTTTGAATAGTCGGCCATTTGGGGAATTCGAGTGTCGTTCTGATTAGTCAGTTTTGTCGGGTGAACAACAAGACTATTCAGGGTCAGCCGACGACTACTATCCGGAATACGAGACCGAGGAGACTGGTCAAGACTCTATCGACCCTCCTGAGGAGTAGCCTCTCTGTTTCCAGCTTTACCAGGTGTGGATTGTCTTTTCATGACTATTATGGATGCCTTAGGTTTTGTTTAATTCTTAGTTAGTAATTAGATCATTATTTAAATGTGTGCATATCATGTCATCTACATTAAGTAAACAGTTAAGAGCATATCATTTAAGATTAGTTTTGCATAAATATAGGATATGCATTCATGTTAATAAAGTGATTGATACACTTAAAAGTGCTTTAAATCAACACTTGCATTTGGTGCGGATCAGGATAGTGAGACCGAGTGAGATAAGAGCGTTTTGCACGCGATTTCCATTATCGGGAGTGGTACCTCAGCCATTGCCGGTGGGCTCCTTATGATAGCGATCTCGAGCAACGCGTTTCTGATGATCACTCAGCAGACCGACCGTCAGGCGGTACTGCGGTCACTTGATGGTTATTTGTGTTATTATTATATCTATTTGACTTGTGTTAGTATATTCCTTTGGCTTGACTTGAACCCACGACCTTAGGGTCCTGCGTGTGTCATTATACCAGACTGCCTCTCGACCCCCATGCGTCAGTTTACCGGTACCGAGTATTACTGCCCACTCCTTTAGCGAGGATGTGGGAACGGGGCACCTATGAGTTGTCGAGCATCTATGCGTTAGGCTGATCTGTCGGCACGGTTCATGTCATATGTGTTGGGATTTGTGAGATGGATTCTGGATTTTTGTGTGACTTATGATTTGACCATTGAGTGCGGGTGCTTCACTCTCGTATTATTATATGAACTCCGTATATTACTACGTTATTATTATCCGCTTCTCCAGATACTTTTCAGATTTTACTTTGGCATGTCACTATGTGTGGATTAGTAATATCATTAAATTATACTCACACTTAGAAATTATAATATAGGAATTAAAATAATCTAACTTATGTATGGTGTAGTTCCTAACTAGTTTTTAACCAAAGCCTTAGGTTTATCCTTGTTCCACCACTGAGTATTCGCGTACTCAGCCCACATAATTGCTTGTGGCGCAGGTTCAGGTTTGGTAGACTTAGCAGAGGAGTTTTTGCCAGAAGACCAAGCCGAGCTGGAATAGTATTTATCCGCTGTGCATTATTACTTATGATTTGTTTGTATGATGGCGGGAGATTTTGATGTGTGTTTATTTTACCAGTCTCTTGTGTTGTATGAACAAACCATGCCATTATTATGTGATATTATTTGTGATATTTGTATCTGTGACACTGTTTTATAGCCTTACGTATGCGCAGCAGATTGTGCATACGTGGCGGGGCTGTCCTCCCCAGATTGCGGCTTGGTTTGGGGTGTGACATCATGTAAAAAACTCAGCCATATAAACAAGAAATGACCAGGGAAATGACCAGGGTCGGGATGTCATTTCTAGCCTACCCAACTTGTTTGGGATAAAAGGCTTAGACTTTAATAATGCAACATAATTTGTAGTTTTCTAGAAAATCAATACATGAAAATGAATGTAACGAGAAGAGTTGGATGAGATTACCCTTGGGTCACCAAAGATTGGAGTCTGGAGTTAGGAATGGTGGAGAAATGCAATTTGTCCTTCAGAGCAGGACATTTGAGTACTAGATTTCTCATCTTGGCACATAAAGTTGCCGTACCTTTTGGGGTCATCCCACTCCGTAAGATGTGAATGTTGCCTTCAATATTAAAATTCATATCACATTAGATATCAAACAAGAGCAGAATGAGAAAAGAGGAAGCAGTAAGAGAAAGGGCATGCACCAATGCACGGGATACGGCGAGAGAGAGAGAGAGAGAGAGCCTAGCTTTCACAAAAAAAAAAAAAAAAAAAATCCAAAGAAAGTGTGTGTGTGTGTGAGAGAGAGAGAGAGAGAAACCTGAAGTCCTCTAGTGAGAAAACAGCAGCTTTAGGCCATATTTGTTGCCTTGTACATTTGTGAAAAAGACCCTCAATTACCATTCTTCCTGGTCCACTGTCCCCAACTAACAAAGGAGCGAATGGAACGTTTAAAAACAATTCAAGAACCATAAGTTTGAAAAGGTCAATGTAAATACTAATAGGAGGATACAGTTCAGTTAAAAATTATCAGCTCAACAGAATTAAACTTTAGATATTGTGCTTTTCTTTTTCAGATGAGTGTGTGCATGTCCATGAACACTTCAAATCATTGCTTTATTTGAGAGACTAGAGAGGTACACCTAGTACCTTTAGACAAAAGAAAGATTGAGTGAGAAGGGAGGGAGGGATAAAGAGAGGAGGAGAGAGAGAACTACAAAAACTTCATTATTGAATTATTTATGTGCAAATCCTATATATAAGGCAAAAAACTTCCATATTCAACCAATTAATGTTGTAAGAACCCCAAAAAAGAAAGACTAAATCTGCTAAGTTTTATATTGGTACTTAAGTTGGGGTAGGAATTTTTCAAAATTCTTATTCATGACTGCAAGTTATAGTTAATGCAATTTACGGTTATTATTTTTGAAAGATATTACAGTTAATTACATTCCGACTGCAAAAAACACAAAATGGATTGTAATTACAATAGAAACTATATCTTTCTATAACTTAACATCCTTAGTTTAAATCTAAAGGACCTCCTTAATACGTGAATAATGAAAATTCTATATTCTGTATTTTGCATCTTTATCAAATAGAAGTGCAACTTAAAATGTCAAACCCAATGGCTGAAGCAAACCCATCAAAGAAGAAATCAATATAGCCTACTTTCACCTAAATCAAAACAGAGCAGTACATAAAGACTCAAAAAACTATCTTATACATCAATCTATCAAGTAGGCATAAAAAGACTCAATAATATGCATAAATCTAACAAAAAAAAAGAAAATTCCCATAGACTACTAACATACTGAAAATTCAGACCCATCGTTATGGCAAAAACAAAATTGAGAGGTGAATGCACACAACAGAAAATATAGTAGATCTACCTATGAGCTATCTCCTGGAGCCTCTCCTCATTTAAAACTGAAAAACAACAGAATACAATTCTCTAGGTCTAGGCAAACGTGACATGCCTATGGGCGCAGGACTTTGACCCTCATTTACACGAATTGTCAGCTTCAAAGAAGCCTGAAGAAAGGATAAACATAGGGGAATTGTTTCAACCTCTCGAACTAACTTCAAGACATATATATATGTTAATCTAACAAGGAGGTCTAGTTAAGCAATTCAACCAGACCGAAATTCAAGGTTCTTAAATTGAATTCACATTAAATAATCAGTAAAAAAAAAAAAAAAAACAGTACCTTAGATCTCCAATTTTTATGGCAGAACTTTTCTAGACCACTCATGCCAAATGATTTAGCACCACTGGTGTTGCCAATGAAACGACCAAAAAGCAATACTTCTGAGCTCCCAATTCTATGAAAAAAAAAACTTCTCGACATCTTCATATGAGTTATCAAGAAATAATTGTTTAGTAACTTATCGTGGGAGATTATGATAGATCAAAGAAGTTTTGTTTTCATATAAAAAATATAACTAAAAGGCAATAATCAAGTAGGAATGATGATACCTCAGCAAGAAAAAGAAAGAGTACTCAACAGAATCCAAACTTAACATCATGCATTGTCCTGTTGAGCAATTTTTAAGTAGCTTCTTTTTTCCCTTTATTTGTGTACAATGGTTATAACAAAAAATTTAACAGATATGCAGGGCAAGATAATAGCAGGCTAGAAGAACCACCTTAGATTTCCCTTTTTGGATCTAACACCTTTAAACTATGGTTTTGCAACAGAGAGACAATGGTTACTTTTTTTGTTATTTCAAAAACAATTAATCAGTTCTTTTAAGTAAAATTGTAAAATAGAAATTCATATAATATCATTAGAAAACAAGCAAGGAGATTCTGATTGAACATTTTTGCTTCATCCAACAGACATCACATACTGGTCTATTCAGTGTACATATTATATTTTTGTTTTTTTCAAAGAGCAACTGAGCTCTCGCTTCATTGAGCCATCACAGAATGTGTGGATCTCAGTAGAGAGAACCTCAAAAGTATTTAATTTTGTATAAATTAAAACTTCATACTGGGTATTCTGAGTCACACAACATTGCTAATCAAAATGCCATTAGTTCAACAGAATTCATTACAAAATCAATAATAAAAGTGTGAAATAACAAGAGCAAAAACCTCTGATGTTTGGTACATGCAACTCCTCAACCTAAACTTAAAAGTTACAATTCACAATTGGAGAAACTAGGTGCGCAAGTGAAAATTTTACAGTTCTCAAAGCCAATAAAAGTATAATATTGATTTCTGGAGACAAACCTACAACTTCACTTAGAGGTCCTTCATCACGAAACCATCTTTTGGGGCTTACCAAATAAAATCCCCATCAATTTTCCATAAAATAGGACACTCATGCTGCTGCTTGAATGCCACCATCTGGTACGGCTGGTACACTAGTCATTTCCTTGTTCTTTTTGTCAGGTTCAGGAAATACTTCTAAGAACAAAGATGGTGCAATGTTATTCACAATTTTATATGTTGCGTCCCATAATCCTTTATCATCTCTTGAAAGAGTCCCACTAGCTTTCATAACTAGAAGTGTATTCTTAAGCAGCTCTGGGATCGCCTCATGTAACTTCTCCATTCTCCTACCACGCAACTTAACCTTCACATACTGCTCCATTCTGCTAAGCACCCCCAGCCAGAGCTCTGCAAAAGCCTGCCCCAGTGCTGATACGTCTTGCAATGACTGGAGAAAGGCCTTTGACATCAGCTTTATGGCATAAAGCAGAGATGTTTCCATGTTTCTATAATCCTTAGGCGAGTGGCTTTTTGCAATCTCCAGCATTTCATCCAACAGTTGAAAGACAACCTCAAACGACTGTAACCACACAGGACCTGATAAACAGATACCATCGACTCCAACCAAGCACCTCTGCATTGATATCAATGCATGATTTCTCACCTCCTCCCGATTATCAGTGCATACCTGCCGTAAAGCCAGCACTAATCTCAGCCACATTTCACGTATCCCATCCAGTATCAACTCAGCCTCACCTCCAACCTCCCTAACCTCATTGCACCACCTCGACAGGCAACTAACAGAGCCAGCCATGAGCTCCAAGGCTTGCACTGACCGGTCACCTGGTACCAACCGAGAATCGGCAAACTGTCCTGCTGCCTCTGTACATAATATAAAGTTTGCAGGAGAGAGGTGTGTCCCATCTGACATGACGAACACAAGTGCATTGAAACCTGTTTCACATGCATCAGGGTGGCGGGCTGTGATGGAGAGCAAATTGATCACAGTGCGCCAGCCAGTTTGCGAACGAATGTGGGGTGCATTCGCCTTCAATAACCGTGCAACCTCTTGGGTGATGTTCTCACAGTATGCATCAGCAACACGTGCATCTAGTTTCAGGATCAGCTGTAGTGACCGCAAAAGATCATCAGACAAATTTTCCTTGTACGGCAACAACCTCTGGCAAATGTGTAGAAGCCCAAAAACAGCCTTCTCTACTAGGTTACATGGCATAACCGTAGACTGGACGATACGAGCTATGTGTTCATAAATCCCTTGCCATATTAGGGTAATACGGTCACGGTTGTATAATGTAATGGTGATAAGCAGCTCCAAACAAAACACTGCAGTGTCTTCCTCATCAGATGAGGCACCAATCTTCTTCGGCTGGCCAGCAGCCTGAACCAATGCACGTGCCAAGTGAGACAGAGAGTCAGCATGTAAGAACTTGCTCTCAGCAAATATATTGTCTATCTGGCACTTCCTAACAGTATCAGAAGCACTCTGTCGGGCTGCAAGCTGCTCCTCAGTGGGCTGTGTCTGGACCTCCTCAGTGTCTAGTAACAGCAGCTGGGTGAACCGGCCCATCAGACTGTAACTCCTTCTTGGGTTGCTGTTTGCCACATTTTGAGTTGCTGCTGTAGGAGCAACCAAAGGCTTTGTTATCAACGATTCTGAAGAGGAAGCTTCTGATGACTCATCAGTGGACACACCTGATGTGAGTCGGGCCGGTAACAAGCCCAATTTGTGCAGGCTCAACATGCAATTAACTATGCTCTTCCAGCCAGATCTTATGCGATCACCATAATTATTGGCTATGTAAAACACAGCCTCAGTCGCCATGCGAGCTTTTGTATCCTCCCCGAAAGCAGTTACTGGGTCATCAATATTGGAAATATTTTGAAGATTAGTGAACTTGCACAGTGCCACAACTAGGTCATTCAAGGCCTCTTCAGTATGATAACTTGCAGCTAGCTTTGCCACAGCCATGAAACCATCAATGCAAGAACTAATCACTCGGCTGTGCTCAGTGTAGTCAAACACGACTGATATGGCTGCAACAGCTGGGCCAGCCATAACAGCAAACATATCACGGTCAAGAATAGCCTGTGAACAGTCCCACTTTATGTACGGTGATGCCTTGTTGGCCTTGGCCATTAAATCAAGCCACCGGCTTAGAGTCATTTCTGGAATTCCAACACCAGAACCAGCATCAGGATCAGCTGGCATAGTATGGATCTCATTCCGGCAAATTGAGAAATACATCTCTGACAAATACTCACGTGGAAGGTCCAACCCACCATTAATTCTTCTATTATTTCGAATGAAATCCTCCTCTGTCATTTTGTTCTTTACACGTATGTTGTGTTGATCGGTGTTCAGCAATATCAAAGAATATGACAAAATAAGAGCTGCATCTTTGTTAACTAAAATCTGGGGCGACTGCTCATAATATCTTTCAGAGAAGGCCTCAAGCACCCGTTGAATTTTTTGTGATTCACCAGGTAAACGAAATGTTTCCAAAAATAGCCTTAAAGCAGTGTCGAGGTTCATGCCAGTAAAATCAAAGGTTCTTGAAAATTCATGAAGGACGAGGATGCAGAAGACATCATGGTGACCTAGATAGTCACCAAGTAGGTTCTTATCCAAACCTGGAGTGTACCTTAAGAGCAAGGCTACACTCTCTGGATCAAGATTTTCAGGAAGAAGTTTTGCATATTGTAGGAATTCAAGACCCTTTTTGGGGTCCCGGTTGAACTGATCCACACCACCTGCTAACTTCTTTTTGATAACCTTTCGATTCCGCATGAACTGTACCCATTTTCCAGGATCAGTGATGTCCTCACACTTCACCAACCAAAACGGGTGGTATTCATCAAGTTCCTCAGAAACTGCCAGGTCTGAAGTGTGATGCCTGCTTCCTACTCTTTCAGAGAAGGACTGGACAACTGCAACCAGCCCCTCCAGTGCAAGCACATTGAGAGAAGACAGAGGGGCATTTACTGGAAAAGCATTTTTTGACAAAAGGCTAATGAGGTCTTCAAATACATTGGCACACATGATTTCACAATCCATATTAGTATACATCTCCGCCATGAACTCCTTTTGTCTACAAAAATCAACCAGTGCCTCCATTGCTACCTCCTGCTGCTGATACGTGACCCCATGTCTACTCTGCGCTAGTCTAAGTATAACATTTGAGAAGAATGCCTCTAGTTGGAGCTTCAACTCTCCCCTCAAGTGGTAGAACAGGTTGAGCACTATGTTACAAACTGTTGATAGAATTAGTGGGCTCATTGACAGCCCAAATTGCATCAAATTTCTGAATAATTCATCTTTAAGAAAACAGAGAAGTTTCTGGTGCTTGTGGATTGATGATCCTGACAGCTCTATGGCAGTCTGCACCAACCCGAGTGCAAACAGTGGTACATCTTCGTCAAAGTCGATCGGGTTGACCCGTGCATTGATTTCTATATCCTCAGCAATATTTAATAAGGAACAGAGAAACTCAAATATCTCAACCATGCATGGGACACCAAACCGCTCACTAAGGGCAGGGTCAGGTTCCTGGTTCAGCTCTGTTGAGTCACCAGACCCATTTTGTACTATTTTGGTTTCAGCTATTTGGTTGGTGCTAGGCTTGACCTGTAGAAATTAATTCACCATTAAACTTGAACAAAGTTGGACTACCCAATATGTACGATACAAGAAACAGATTAAAAAAAAAAAAAATCCCATGGTTTAGCATCATATTGTAATGGCAATGACGATGGCACATTAGGTATTGTATGATTATGCCAAATTTGTGTGTTCCTCATTCATGAACTATCACTTTGTTTGCTCTAATCTGATCAGTCTCATATATGGCACTTTTTGAGTTTTGTTTCACGAGTTGCTGCACCACAAAATAACTATTGCTTGTACTAATTATTTTAGTAGGTGTTTGTGCTCTAAAATGTAGAGAGCACTACAACTACAGAAGGTATAATTTCCTATCAACGTATAAATACCATTTAGTGTTGGCAGTCTATCAATGTGCTATGCCCTGTCCTAACAATAAAACAAAGTCGAGACCTTTTATTACCTCCTCTGGAGACAAATCCGCCAGTCGTGAGAAAACACACCGCACAACCTCTTGCATTGTCTGTCTGGACACTCTCTGCAACAGCTCTCCTTTGGTACCAGCCTGCTGCACTAATCTGAAGCACGTGTTAACAATGGTACACACATGGCGGTTTGTAAGTGCAGGAGCTGCACGGGATCTAACGCATCCCAGCAACACCTGTAATATCTTCATCAGCACAGCCTCCTCCGTTGCCAGGTCTGTTACTTCAAACCTGCACCCGGTGACGGCATCCACCACCGCATCCAATGTGCCAGTTATGTTGGCTGTGCTCACATCAAACACATCAAGTGCAAAGAATTTATATACGGAATTGAGAGCTGCGCCAGTGATTGGGGCTCCCGTCTCGTCAGATCGAATTATATCAAGGAATGGCCGAAGGTAGACAGTGGGGTCGACTGAGAGGAAGTCATGTGGGTCCCACGTAAAGGCAAGGCTGCGCACCAGCTTGAGGGATTGGATAAAAGGGTGGTCCGAGTGATCATCGCCGTGTCCGCCAGCGCCATACCGGACGCCAATTGGGCTGCCCCAGCGCACATTGTGCCCCATCACGGCCAGAACGGTGGAGACCTCGGCAATGACCACGCACGCCATGGATGTACGGAGAGGACACGTGGCGGCCGATGATCGGCTGGGGCCGCCCATGCCGGGATGTAGTTGCTGGAGAATTCGGTTAGAATGGAGAAGAAGGCATTGCAAAGACGGGGTCTTTACGGATTGGAGAGGTCAGATCTGAGATTTGAAGGGAGGTGAGTTGGGGAAGGGAAGAATGGAAGGTGGGAAATTGGGAATTGAGAGATGGAAAGATCAATTTGGGTTTTCGAAAGAGATCTACAGAAGGGATTTCGGCTTCTGAGCTCCAGAGCTCCATTAGTTTCTTTTTTTTCCTTCTTCGTTCAGAAGGTCCAACCCAAGGAGGAGGTTTGATTCCGGGACGGCGGGACCTTTTTTAATTGTAATTTATTATTATTATTATTATTATTATTGGTTTTTATGTTTAGTTTAGTTAGTACAAGGAATGAATATAAGCTTGGCTGATACTGGATTCAATTGGGCTAAATGGATTAATACAATATTGTGGAGATTGCGTTCAATACTTCACTGTAATAGTGCGTAAAGAAAACAAAAGTTTTCCCTACTTATTCATAAAATATTTAAGCAGTATGTCGATGTATACCGCTAACACTCTGGATTCAGATATATCATCTGCAGGAAATCATAATTTATTATGCTTGATAGACCGACTGCGGTTGCAAGTTGCAACATATTTTGTGCTCCTGCTGGCGGAACAATTTTAATGCCGTGCTGTTGCACAAAATAAAACCTGAAATTCTGAAAGGCACCCGAGGAAGGCGACCGCCTGATCTGGAAAAAAATATCCCGAAAGAATCATATAATAATTTTGACTACATACAGCTGTGTATTGTGTATGTATTACCACTTTGATCAAAATGATTTTCACGTGAACATTCTGATTTATCGATTTTGTTGGATCAAATAACATGAACATTCTGATCAAATGAAATAAAATCCATTTATTTTGATAAAACAAAATCTAATGAATGAAATTCTGCGTGAAAAAAAAAGAAAGTGATTTTAATCGGGGCCACATAAACACCTTGTTGACATTACTATGAAATCAATGCAATCGTAAAACCAAAACATATAAGTCACTCAAATTAAATTTAACACAAGCTATTTACTGAACTACATAAAATGAGAAGGATACTTGTAGAGGGTGGTAATCTAGCTAAGCTCAAAAAATAAAGTAAATACAAGGTAGATAATCTGATACAGAATTCACCATGTTTTATAACTTTCTATATCCAAGTTATTGTCCCTATAAAAGTTATACAAGGCAGCTCCAATCAAGACAATTAAACTGATCAGTCAACATGATAAAAATGGAATATGCGCAAGCTGCCAAAATCAAGAAGCTAAAAGCTGCATGTAGTCAGACCTTTCTATATTAACGTAGGTATTGTCCATCTGTGTAGTAAACACATGAAATTGTAGAAGTTGCACACCAACTTGATTGTTGGAAAATGGAAATTATTCTATGGCTCATCGTGCAGCTAGACATCCATGAATTGATATCTACAGGAGAAAGAATCTCAGCTTCATATGTGGTATAGACACTGAAAAGTGGCATTAGTCAACTAGCAGAGTTGCTATCCTCCAGAACAGGTGTAATTGCAGAGGACAGCTCAATATGGGATACACGAACTGCACCAATCAGCCTTTCTGGGAGCTCATCTGGTGTATTTGCCTATAATTTCATCATTTTTTTTTCCAGAAAGCAGAAAAGAATAAAGGGAGATGTTAGTACCATACAAGTTTCACTGAGTGTATCAAAATAAAGTATGAAACAAAATTTTGCAACTACCTGAATAAGAAAGGCCATGTCAACTACAAGAGTCGTGATAACACCACATACTATCCCTAAAACTCCATTGGCCACAGTAGAAGAGCCAATATCTACATCAATCTGCAAAAAACATATCATTGAAGTAAAGCATAAAATTCCTCCTCAATGTCATTTTGGACTAGTAAGAAAACATAAGTTAAAACTAACCTCCAAATAACTTGGCCCACGGATATAGGTGATATCCAATGCTTTTCCTAATAGACAAGGGTTGCTGCCGACACTCTGACGTACAATCCAGGACCCCTGCGAAGAGTATGCATATGTCAAAGTTGAAAAACAAAACATTAAAATTCCTGCCGGGAAGTTATTCGAAGAAACAAAGAAATTAAAAGAACCTTGGGTACAGAAGGAATTATTTTGAATCTGCTGTTACGAAATTCATCATCGCCATCCACAAATCGTTGAAGTAATGATCCTGCTTTAAGCCCTTTCATGACAAAATAAAACACCATGCTGTAATTGGTTGAACCTGGCACCTGAACAAAGAGTTTGTACATTAATCTATCATTTATTACTAGTATAAATATGGTGCATAGGTGCTAACACTTACTTGAATATTTATTGCCACTGAAAAAAGACCCTTCTCGGCTGCAACCTATATTAAGACAAGCCATCAGAAAGAAAACAGAATTATCTCAAAGTAATGTACAAACAACCTAAATTCTTTGCTGAATGAGAGTAAAAACAAAATAGTTTGTCAAGCCACATACCTGGACAGCGCAGCCTTTGCGCCTTGCAACATGGTCCATGCGTCTCACATCCTTGAACCAATCCACTGCAACCAACTCCATTATATGCTTTCCTGCTGGTATCTACATGTTTTACCGAAATTGCATCAATTTCGTAAAATATTATTTAAGATCACGCAGATGAATTTTACCAAGAAAGAGTAAGCAATAAAACCTTGCTTTTGTTATAAACAAAATGTTTGCTCCTGACTCTAAAATTATTTCCATCAGATAATCTCCAACAATCACGACTTTTCTCATTGTCATCTTTCCGTAAATTGCCAGAAAAACCAGATAAATCAATCTTTTCTAAGGGCTCCTCTTCCAAACCTTCGCCAATCATTCAAGAGGAAAGAATATCTCTTAGATTTGGTCTACATTAGTAATATGCAATTGACAAAAAGAACAATGCTTACTCATCAATTTAATTTCCGGTTCTCTTCTACTGGCTCCATGCACCTGCTTATTTTGCTTCATTTTTAAGAAAGTACACACAGTAAGTAAATTATATTAAACGATCATATTAAAACCAGACATATATGCTCAAATTTCCTTGGTAGGAACCTTCTATATTATGGTTAATAGCTGGCTAAACAGGCTATAAATTACTTAAATATAAATTAATAATCAAATAACAAAAAAATACACACACGAGCCATCCATAACAGACTAAACATATTTCTTCTTCTTTTGATTCTAATATATAATATATTTTGTTGGAAGGAGAATATATTTATGGTTTTGGACTAGTCCTTTAAAACAACGAAAATTAAAAAATAAAAATCAAAACAAAAACCTCTTGCTCTTGTTCTGAAAGATCGTCCTCATCATCAGACTCTCCATCCATCATAGTGGAAGGCCGGGTAATTATATTATCCCTAGGCTGAGAAGCACTTTCTTGAAACTTCCTACTCCTTTTAGAAGGAGCCCTGTTTGGCTGCATGCCAACCATCACAGGCATCCCTGGCATCCCTGGCAGACTAGGGTTTCCATCCGTCTGAGCAAACCATTCTCTAAGACCGGCAACACTATTTAGCATATGAAGCAAGCAATGCTGTTGGAAAGAGGGCAGGTAACCCACACCCCATCCCTTCAAATCTATTTGCATTAGGTGTTGCACTTGCGATCTTGGTTTATTTCCATCCCGAGATTTAAGAGGAGAAATGTTAAACCCACCACCTGTGACCACCGATACATCAACATGCAAGAACAAAGAAAAAAAATTGTTCCAGGAGCACAAGAATTGGAAAAAAAAAGTTTTCCTAGCAACGTTTCAAAAATTACATCATTCCTAGACAGCCCTGAAAAATAAAAACGTTTCCCCTTAAACTCTCCAATGTACCCTGCACCCCTAATCTCCATACCTCACACACTCAGCTTATGAAACCAAAATACCTAGATTCATCTATTCAGAGGAAGATAGCAAAGCAAAGCAAGTCATTTTATGAAGAAATTGATTGGTACTTTCCAGGAGGTGCATGTGATATTATTCGTACAAGTGCAAGCAGGAAGTGTCCAGAATCACAGGGCAAAAAAGAATCTCTAGCTCAGAAAATGAAAATTCATAAAAAAAAAATAATCCTAGATGGAGTAGGGATATTACTCTCTATATGGGCCCTTACAAAACCTGGTTGTGGGCCACAGTTTGGGTGCTCCCTTGATTGAAATAACACAACTGCACAGTGCATTTGAAACCATTAGATAACAGATCAAAATTTCAAATCAGATATCAAAATAAATTTTTTCAACACCGACCATAGCTCCCATCATCATTGCGTCTCCAATAACGAACATAGCAAAGGTCCCGCGGCCACACTATCCTGTAAAAATGTTAAATTTAGCTAACTATGAAAAGCAGACAGAAACATGTTATGTAGATAACAACAACAACAACTAAGCCTTTTGTCCCAAACATGTTGGGGTAGGCTAGAAATGAAACCCAGCATGAAGAAGGTCACCAAGATAGATAGTGAAAACATAATTAGGATAATTTGTAGTGAAAGAATTCAGATGTAGAATACAAAGAAACAAAAAAATTTAACAACACAAGTAAGAAAATAAGCCAATTATTTTAATTTCCACAATTAAATATTAACCTAAAAACAGACAATCATAATTTTTTTTATTGATCCATTTTCTCCAGAGCTCTTTTATTATGAAGTTTTTTGGAAGAAAATTACATGGGGTACCAATCAAGTTGAAGGCGATGGTACAGAATGGCAGTGTGACCATCCACCTCCTGAACTAAGCTACCAAAATCGAAGCTGCAATCCCACCTAACCATGACCAAATAGGAAGCATGTAGTAAGCATAGTAAGCAAATCAACTATGTCAAAAAGGGCCAATGCATTTCTATTTAGCATTATCTTGCCATCATCCAGTAGATTAGATATTTAGCAAGAGTATTTCTACAGACCGACAAAAGCCAAGGTATATTTGTAATGAATAAAAACAATACCTATGGTAGAATGTTAGCATACCATTATGATTACACCAATACTACTCACCTGCATGGTACCACACTTCATACTACAGACCTCACTGGAGTAACTAGACAACTAAAGAAAAATAAAAAGGGAACTTACTCATAGCGGGTCCCTCCCATACTCATAACTAGCTCAAAAATATCATCACACGAAGCCTCTACTACACCTACTGCTTTCATTGCTCTACCACAGGTTCTGGGCTAAAGAAATTAAAAACAATAGAACAAAGAAACATTAACTATAATATTTGGAACCAGAAAATCTGTTGCTGAACTATGTCCTCCATTCCAAATTGGTCACTGAACTTCGATTTGTTCCCTCTAGTCATTGGACCTTTGATTTATCCAATCAAGTCACTAGGTCAACTTTTCCTCCAAAGCTAACAGATTGCCACACAAACGGAATCTTTGCTGACTTGGATAATGGCATCAACACTCCATTAGTAATAGAAGAGAAAGATGACACTGCAACTTGATTGGAACAAATTAAAAATCCCAGTAACTCTGAGAGATTGAATGTCAAAGATTCAGCGATCTATTTCTGAAAGGCACAATGTTTCACAATCTCCCAGGAAATTTATACAATATTACCAATACATGATCAATATTCAAGGGGAAGTTTCATCTTACAAGATAGTCCATTTGTACAAGCTCCTCAAAAATGCGTAGACCTGAAATTCCAGCATAAATAAAATGCTTGTGACACTCAACATGGCTAAATCTGTATACTACAGGTTGCCATAAGACAGCACAGGCTGTTTCCGTACTTTTGTAAGCTTTAATTCATACTTTCTTTATCTTATTCAAATATGCAACTTTGAGCTTCCACATAAGATAGTTTATAGTATACATATAATTTTTCTCATGGTTCATCTAATTTTCAGGCTATCCTATTGAGCCAAATGGGGGCAGTAATGGTTAATCCAGAGCTCCATTTACCTATTATGTATAGGTAAAAAAACCAGGGAAATATTGGGTGCATGCCAACCATTGAAATAAAAAGAAAGATATCTTACCATTTTGGCATCTGACAAGGCGCCAGTGTTTTCTAGAAGAAACCTGATCGTTGTTTGATTTATTATCTCTGGTCCAGTCATATAATGACTCTGGCGGACCTGTGCAAGTGATACAATAACACAAAACAAACTATAACTACTCGTACAATTTCAAACTGAGATTGCAAATCTCTTAACATGAAACAATTGAAATGTTTATTGTCCAGACCATTTCCGATGGTAGTTCGCCTTAGCAGAGGAGGATGACTAATCTCTTCCTCTTCGGCACTATACCTACAGAAAGAAAGAAAGAAAAAAGTAAAAGCTTTGTGAAGGCAGAAGTTTATAACGAAGTGAAACTATAAGCAACAATACTAGAAGCTATTCTTTTACCGACTGTCCTGATCAGATGAAGAACCAACTCTTCCATTTTCTACTTCAGGTTTACTTGGAAGCAATGAATCTGCTTTGTTTCCACTAGCCTCCTAACATAAAAAAGCATCACATAGCAGGTATTACAAATGTTTCAATTAAGTTTTAGATAACGTGGTGTAGATTGAGTATGAGTTAACCTTATCAATCACATGTTCAATTTTCTCCTTCCATATGAGAGCCTCTTGGATATTGAATGCCGCCATCTACATGAAGATAGATGAAAATATTAGTGGATCTGTACAACATGCACCCACAACTAAAGAAAACTGTGATAATGCTGAACTTACTATAAGCCGATGATGCTTCTCTTTCTTGTTGTATACACACAATACATAAAGAGTCTGACATGAAAGAACAACCATAAAAACATCATTTTATGAGTAATTAGTTGAGAGGGATGGGCAAATATGTATGTAGTAAAGAAAGAAATAATAAAACATGAAGCTGACAAAGTATTATGTTGCATTATAACCAGAAGCTTGAGCAAGTATTCCATAATATCAACACAGAAATTCTGCACAAACTGATAGACCTGACTAATAGGGACTATTTCACCAATAAAACAAAACACACTGCACAACCACAATGTTATCCCTAATTATACAATCCAACCTCATATTCAACCCACTATTTCGGCCCAAAATTAACGAGAACTACCACATTATGGCTATTTTTATTTCGAAATTACTCTTATCCATAATAGCACTGAACGCAATCAAACAGGTTAAAAAGACAACTTAACGCATCTTGAGTCCAGACTGGTATAACATATAAACACAACCAATTTGGGCTATTTTGAAGAGATTTTACATATTTTAAAGTTCCTTTATGCTCAGGTACCAATTAAGAAGAGAAGGAACTACATTTTCAATAAGAAAATAACATACATTCCCATGATGCATCTTGAGTCCCCTATCTTCAACTCTACAATTTCCATCTATTGCCAGAGTCTTGATCGGAATCTACACTCGTCAAGTGAAAAGTAGTCAGAACTGAAGTACACGTTTATTTTCAAAATTACTATTCTGAATTAGAAAAAAAAAAAAGAAAACACATCATAAAATCCATAGAATAGAAAAGAAAGAAATTTCCGAGTATTTACCATGTTGTCCTCTGGTTTCTTCTTGTAATATGCAAGCATTCTCGACTCGAGAACGAAATATCGCATATGGATGTACGCTCGTCCGATCTTTCTCCGACCGTACCTCGCCATCCATCCCTCGTACACCGCCTTCGACATCACTGACTTCTCCAAAAAACCCTCTTCAAGGAAGTTGATCAGCGTACGAGTGTGAAATTGTCTCCAATTACGCTCTTGTAGAGGATCGCGACGATATCAGATCGGATCGTCAAAGGCGGACAGATCGGGAGGGAGCGAGGAGAGAAATCTAGGAATTTTGAAAGAGAAACGAGAAGGTAGAAATGGAGGTTGCCAGTGACGCACAGTCGGAAGAGAAAGGGTTCTAAGTTGTGGGGGCCAATAGAGAAACTAGGCGCTTGCACCGAGACGAGGTGACCTCTCTCTCTTCTTCTTTCTTACGCACGCTTTTGTGAATTGTGAGTTTGTGACTAGAAAATTTATTCAGTCGGAGAAGTTGACTTTTGTCCAAAACAATGGGTTCATCTGTACATGGGCCATGGCCTCTCCGTCAGTGAATAGGCACAATCGGGATGGATCCGATCGAGGTCGTGGGTGTCTCGACGGACTTTGTCAGACGGACCGGGTTTTACAGGCTGGAAAGGTTGCGAAGGACAGCCGAACCGGACGGATCAAGTGTTATGATAGGTTTTTGCTCAAGTTCGCATCGTGAATTTATTTTCAAACAAGAGGAGGGTTCGGTGTATTATTTTTACAAAAAATATAAAATTCAAATTTCGAATTCAAACCGTTGATCTTATTCAATATAACAAGCGAAGCATTTTCATATAAGTTTTATAAATTTTGAAGTTTATTTGATACTTGATCAAGAGGCTAAATATGAACATATTATAATTAATCTATCATATTTAACTACATTCGTTCAATTTTCAATCTCTTGATCAAGTATCAAATAAACTTTAAAATTTATAAAACTTATATGAAAATGCATCGCTCATTATATTGAATAAGATTAACGGTTTGGATTCGAAGTTTGAATTTTATATTTTGTAAAAGTAGTAAAAAAGTGTATTTTAGGGCATTTGGGGGCATTCAAAATGTGAGCACCGGAACTCTCCTCTTCAAACAAATGTGTTGAGATATAACCCTCAAAAAAATTTGTAGAGGTTGTAGTATTTCAATGAAGTTCATACTTTTGGGACCGTTTGGATCGCTTAGGAATTTGGAAATTTTTTTATTCCTAAGCATAAATTTATTGAGAATTACATAACTTTGTGAAGAATTTGGATTGTTTATAATAAATTATGTCTAGAATTTACTATTCTTGCAAATTCCGAACACATGCAAACGGCCCTTGTGAAGATCCGCATAGACAAGGGTGTATGCAAGCAATCAAACGATAAATTATTTTTATGACATTGCTAAATTATAAAATTAGATTTCTGCCGTCCAACAATTGATATTACAATTATGCCTTTTTAAATATACCATTATAAAATACTAAAATTAGAAATATATCACTATAATATTAAAATTAGACAAAAATAATTTTGTGTCCCTCTATAACAATAAAAAATTATTTTATCCAACTACAAAATTATATAAATTAGTTACGTTATAAAATACTAAAATTAGAAATATATCACTATAATATTAAAATTAGACAAAAATAATTTTGTGTCCCTCTATAACAATAAAAAATTATTTTATCCAACTACAAAATTATATAAATTAGTTACGTGGCATTATTATATTAACTTACATTTAAAATTTAATTTTTTAGACGAAGGCAGATAGCTAGATTAAACTTAGATAAAATAGGTTAATCATTACATTTATTTTCCCCTTTGAAAATGGAACAAATGTCATGCAAATTTATGCACTTAATTAGCAAAGCTGATAACCATCATCTAAAAAGATCATCCGTGTTATCCAACTCTTTTCGTCCCTCCTCTCGTGATATTTTGTCCACGCGTCGCTAAAGTTATGTTCCTTTTTCGTACTCCTTTCTCTCCCTTACGCTATCTTTCCTCTGCCTCGCCTCCTCCTCTCCTCTCCTCTTCTCCTTTCGGTTTTTTTTTTCCATGACTCCTCCATCTCTATCTCATTTCCCTTCTCCTCTAACATGTGCACTTTATCTTGCCTTTTTAAAACGAACATATACGACAATAAATTGAACATATACAAATATAATATGAGCATATAATCAAAATCCATATATACAAGAACAAAAAATGAATATACATAATAAATAAATTGAACATATATAACAATTAATTGAACATATATGATAAATAAATTGAACATATATAACAAACAATGCAGATTTATACAAAAAGTAAAATTGAACATATATAACAAATAAATCGAACAGATATATAAAATAAACTAAACAGATATAACAAATAATTTGGACTCATATAAAAAGATAAAAAGTGAACATAAATTGAATAGATATAATACAAAAATTGAACAGATATAACAATCAAATTGAACAGATATCACAAACAATTTCGACTCATATAAAAAAAATAAAAAGTGAATATAAATTAAACAAATATAATAAATAAAATGAACAGATGTAACAAGCATATTGCCTTATACAAGAAGATAAAAAAAATAAATGTAAATTGAACATATATAACAAATAAATTGAACAAATGTAACAACTAAACTGCATACAACAGAAACAGAAAGGAGAAAAAATAAATAGAGTAAACAAGGGAGGGAGGAGAGGCGAGATAGAAGGAGGAGAGGCGTAAAAGAGAAAGAGGGTAAGACGTTGAAGAGAGGAAACGAAAAAGTAGACACAGAAAAGAAGGGAGGAAGGGGAGAAAAGGAGAGGAGAGATCGAGGAGGAGACGACGCAAAAACCATCCTAGCGCAGAAAAATAAAGGGGTCGTTTGCTGGATGAAAGACATTCCTCATATTTTCTGAGCGTCGTTACTGATTAAAAGACATCTCGAGTGTATTTTTGGGTGTCCAAACTTATATCGAGCGGTGCTTTGGATATCCAAAAAAATATTGGGACATTCCGCTAATTTTTCTTGGGACAAACTTATTCGTGTAAAATCAAAGAAGGAAGCTACAGTAAATTTTACCGTTTTCATATATCACGTAATGTTTCCTTAGTTAAATTACCTCTTAAAACAATAGCAAAAGTTCTTGGATTTTAACCGTTCACTGTGAACGACCATTCTTAACCGATAATCATTTTGAAATTGATTTGCACTCTCAAAACTTTTTAAAATGCAATTTTAATGTTCATCATTCTAAGATGCCACTTTGAAGAGACTCATGTTTTTCTTTTATTTTATATTTGTAATTTCTTCTTTAATTTGGATAGTTCAAGGATTTGAAATTAATGATGTTCTTTTTTTCCAACCGGCGAGACTTATCTTTGATATATCATGAAAAAATGATAAATATTTGTTAACAGTCTCAATTAGTAATTTCTACAAGAATTATACTTCCTTTCATAAACAAATATTATGTGAGGAGGGTTCCGGTGCCATCAAATATCATAATTTTACTTTTTCGTCAATATCTTAAATTTTGAAATGTAAATGTCCAATCTAAACTATTGATCTTCTTTGTTTTAACGAGTGATGCATTTTCATATAAGTTTTATAAAATTTGAAGTTTATTTGATACTTGATCAAGAGGTTAAAATATGAACGTATCTAGTTAACTATAAGAAATTAATTATAATAAATTCATGGTTTGACCTGTAGATCAAATATCAAATCAACTCAAAATTTTATAAAAGTTATAGAAATGCATCATACATTAAAACGAAAAAGATAAAGGATTTAGATTGGACATTTACATTTAAAAATTTTAAACATTAACGATAAAAGTAAAGTTGTGGCATTTGGTGGCACCCTAAACTTGTGGCACCGGAACCCTCCTCATATTATATTGAGGTAGTTTATTGTGCACTATGATGCATAGGCATTTCCATGCATTGCGATCTTTTTCATCAATAGTTTTGCAAATTCACAAATCTAATATAACAACTCTAAATCTATATATTGAAATTCCCTAGCAAATCAAATATTACAATTTTTGAAATTTTATTACTATTTTTTAAATTTTTTAAAACCGACCATTTTTTAAACAAACTACTCTTTAGATCATTCCAAAGACGACAGGTTTTAAAAAAATTAAAAAAAATTATTAATAAAATTTAAAAAATGATAAAATTTGATTTGCGAGGAGATTTCAATATGTAGATTAAATTGGATTCATCAATTTTCAAAATACCGACGAAAAAGGCCGCGGTGCATAGAAAGTCCTATAGAACATATTAAACTTCCTCGTATTATATTACGAGGCATTTTTTGAATATAAATAAATAATTCTAGTATATCGTTTATTTATAATTTAAAGGCAACCTTTTTTTTAAGGGTCTAAGTATGTAGTGCATCACAATGAGAGCATATCATCATGGTTCTGAAAATTGAAATTTGACTCGGATTGTTGGACCAAGGAGTTGAATTGGACGAATCTGAAAAAATCGGATGAATCAGATCAGAAACTCAAATTTTAAAAAATCATATTTAATGCCTTAAAAAATCAGAAAAATAAGAAAATAATGGAAAATAATTTTGAAGAGAAGATACTTTTGTTAAAACACAATAATACATTATAATATTTAGAGAAAGAAATAAATAATTTTTTAATGTTCTTGTATCATTTTTTGGATGAACAATCAATTTGTTTAAAATTTATTTTTATTTCTTGAATATTGGGGCCGTCTGATTTGATTTGAAATGACAAAAAAAAAAACTGCGGAAATGGAGGTGTGTTGAAAACTTGAAATCAAATTTTTTTTCAGCCATCAACAATTCGTTGATACACTAATAGCTAATTCTTTCTATTATTATTGTTCAAGAAATAATTTAATTGATTAATGAAACTTTTTGTGATATAATTAAAATGGCAAAACTTAAGCACAGCATCTTGCTTTATTTTGCAGGGGCATACTTGTCCAAAAGAATTCACCGGAATGCTCCAGAGTCCAGACTCCAGAGTAATTAATTTAGCATGTCCAAAGCACCACACTGCGTCAATGTATCGATAGCGAACCGCTCAGCATTGAGATTTCCTAATGAACGGTCACGACTAATTAACTGACAAACACCATTTGTTTTTTTCTCTAAACATTAATTCTTGTAACATCATCAGTCCTTAAATTGGCGTAACATATGGGTTATGAACTTACAAAACTATAAGCAGTTATCAAAAGCATTAATTGCAAACATTGAAATCATCCTTTATAACATTATTTTACCCAAAAATATGCTACCGATATTTACTGTCCTCCAATCAAGAATTAACGAAATACTAATTTTCTCAAAGGAGAGTACTCAGCATACAACAACCGAATAACTATGGCAATTAGGTCGGTTTTGGCTGTTCTGCACTGCTCCGTTTGGATACGTCTAGAAATAAGGAAACAACATCTTCCTATGCGTAAATTTATTCCTAACCATTCAAATTCTTCACAAAGTTACACACTTTCCAATATTATTCCTCTTATTCCTTAGCAATCCAAACGGAGACATGACAACATCACTATAGATGTTTTTTTTAGGAATAACATCACTAGATTTTTAAGTCAATAATTAGAAATGTAGATCCCAGTTGTCTTCAGAATTCAGAATTGATAGGTAGGTTCTCATATATGTTCAGCCTTAGCTACTTAGTGATTCTTCTCTATATAAGCAATTAATTATAGTATTATAATTGTTCGTCTTCTTTAGTGAAAACTGGTTGTCATATGTATATGTCACCATTTATATAGATTTTTTTTTTATGAGGGTATAAGGATCATCCTTAGAATTTATCATTTCATCATTTTCTCAATTACGCATTTTTTTTTCTATTTTCAAAATGTGATTAATTAAATACTAATTATGTTTTTATGTTAATTACTCATCCCCATCATCATCTGAATTTATCATCTAGAGCGTACTCCCTCTCTCCTCCTAGCACTTACGTTTCCCTTTCGGCCCCACCTCATTTTTTCCATAACAGTTAACATTTTTTTTTCAAGATTCAGGACAATTAATATTTTTCCAAAACAGCTAGTATCGTAAACTAGAACAATTATTATTATTATTTTATAAGATAGTTATGATAAGTACGATGTCAGTTGGTATCATAATATAAGACAATTAATATTATTAATTTGGTGGGACTATCAAGATATATATGAGGGCAGTTAATATTTATAAACTAGGACAATTAATATTATTTTATATGACAATTAGGATATGCATGAGGACAATTATTACCATAATATACGATAATTAGTATTATTTTAGATGACGACATGAGGTAAGGGATGGGGGAGACATGGAAATGTACGCGACAAGAGAGGATGGAATGAGTACGTACTGGATGCAGGGGATGAGGATGAGAGGAAAAAAAATGGAAAAGGACACTGGACAAGTATTCCCAAAATAGGAGGGAATGATTGGGATGACGTTGAGGATGAGATGATTTTAAGTAATTTTGTTTTTTTATGGTATCAGTACTATTTGATTAAAAAAATATTATAGGGACTAAACATTCTTAACTAATTTTTTTAGTGTTTGCTAGTTTGTAGTCCTGAAAGCATTGTCGTTTATATACCACTCGGAGACGTCATTGGCTTTGAAGTCCTGATTGCTAGTAATTACTAGCATTTTGGACAATGACATCGACGATAGACCAGTGCGTCTGCCCAACGTTTTTCAATTAGGCGCCTCCACGATATTTTAATTATTTGAACTTTCTTAGGGGGGTAAAAAAATTAGGGGGGGTAAAAAAAAGACAAATGCTAAATGAACAGACGCCACGCCTGATATGATTGGAACAAGGCCGATAAAACAGGAATCGCGACTGATATATCATATATGCCAATATGTCATGTTCCAATTTCCGTACTGCATGGTGCCTCTGTAACAACAACATCGCGCGCACTTGTCGAGCATATTTGTTCAGTTTTAACAACAAGTGCAATTAAAAGTAATCGAGTAAAATAATAGATTGATCACAGGATTCAAAATCAGGCTGAGGTTTCTTTGCACATTTAATTTCGTAGGGTGCGTTTGGATCGTTGGAAGAAAGAAGAAGAAGAAGAAGGAAGAAGAAGAAAAAAAAATTATAAACAATCCAAACTCTTCACAAAGTTACACACTTTTCAATACTTCTTCCCACTTCTTTCCTTCTTCCCTTCTTCCCACACCTATCCAAACGCACCCGTAATAAGTTGGAGGACTTGATCCTCTTTTATTTGAAAAAAAAAATAGATTGACAATCAGAAATCATGATCGATTGCAACAATTATCTAAAACAATTTGCGATGTAGAAACTAATCGGTCGACTCATCAGATTTTAATAAATCTTTTGAAATAACTTCTCCGGCAAATAACAAATAGCAAGATGCATGTATTTGATATATGCTTTTATAAAAAGTAGAGATAATCAGATAAGCGTCACTTGAGGTCTTCTCTTATATATATATTTTAATGTTATATGGATTTCAAAAATATATTTTTTTACAAATAATATATATCGAGATCAATTGTGTGCTCCGTTACTGATTAAACTAAAAATAAAATCAAATCGTCAATAACCTTAGATTTAATGTATATATATTATTAATTGAAGAAAAAAAACATAATTAATTGACATGAGACGACATCTCAATATTCTGTTTTATTTGAAAAATAAAAGCAATTCACTTGCAAAATGGTGTCCATGCTAAGGCGATTTCACTTCAATTTATTTGCACATCAGTTGATTAGACATATTTATTTGCTTGAAAAATATAAAATGCATCTGTTAATAACGCAGAACTGTGTTTGAAAGTCAAGAAAATCTAAACTCAGCCTATTTTATTAGGAGTCCTCGTATCGTTCTTTAACTTAAGATCCCATGTAGTGTAATAATCGGGATAGCAGTCGTTAAACAGACTAAACCGAAATCGATCGCCAAGAATGTAGAAGCAATGACGACTCACATCAGCAATCGCATTGCAGCAGTCTGCGCTTACATTAACTTTGAAGGCTGTGATAGATTTGACGAGGTCAACAGCGCATCCTTCAACTTTTGCTATTGATGCCCAACAGCAGGCAAAGTTGATCTCATATACTTCACAGAGCCAGAGGCTCGGTATTCCTAAGTCGCGTGTCCATCCAGGTGTACGTTTGTTTGAACAATGTACAAGCTACCGTACTAGACGTTGCAGTCGTAAGCAAGATGGCGGCGAGGACAACGTAGAGGGACAATTTAGGCATATTAACTTTGTATGGAAGACGTTTGATTTGGTTTTATATAGTGCTAAAATTGAGAACTTTTGGATGAGATGCATGAAAGAGAAGGGCCAAGGGGTTATTTCTAGCGTGGTATAATTGGGAGTTTCTAGGTGTTTCACTAGTGCTTTAATTAGCTGCATTGGTTTCTCTGTCAGGATGTTTCATCCTGCTCTATATTTGACATTAATACATTTGAATAGATATATTATTTGAACAGAGATGGTAGTCGGAGTTTCGCGCTATGCTTTTTAGATAGAAGATTTATCCAATTTATTTCATCAAACATGTCAAAATTTCTGATGTAAAATATAAAAAATTTTGATAAAAAAAACTTGCCAAAATTTCTAGACAAAAAATTATAAGTTCAAAATTAATAATTTCTATCATAAAAAATCATCATATAAATTTGGCATAAATTTTCTGCCAAAAGTAACTCCTTGCATAAATTCAGATCGATTGATTAGCAAAAATTAGAGGGTTCAGATCGCATGTCGTAAGAGGGATTTTTTTTTTCTAATGATTAGGCATGAAATGCTTTAGATTTTCAAATGTATTTACTTTTTAATTAAGTAATGATTGATATGAATATTTTTAATTTATTAAAAAAAACTACTTTTAAATAAAATCATTGCGTTCAAAATAAGAAAATGCAAATAGCGGTCAAAAATAGAGCAAAAAAATCACAGTAAGCAATGAAAGTTATGGGTATTTGTTTTCTTGAAAAAAAAAAGAAAAAAACTCTTAACTAATCGACAGTCGATTTGAATTGATATTCACCGAATGTTAATTTAACGACAGTACGTAAACAAATAAAGATATAGCTATTAGTTCTCTTCAAAAAAGAAAAAAAAAACTCTCAACTAATTTATTGTTAGGAAGAACTCATCTCACACTCGAACATTGTAGATTGTAGAAGCACAGATAGAAAAAAGATGCACTCTGTCATGTATTGACATTGAGGCAGTAGTAGTCGTGGGATCAGGCTCAGATGCAATGCTGAATGGTGGGACCAGTAGGCCGGAGAAAAGAACTGAAGTAGCTTTTGAATGTGATTGGAATAACAATTGGGCTGACTAATGAAAAAGGCCCAAGAAGGCCCAGGCGATGAGCTGAAGTAGCTGAATTCGTTAGCCAGTTAGAGAGGACACTGACGTGACTTCATTTAACCAAATTCTTTACTTTTACTTAGTGTAAACTGTAATTTCTTTTCAGTAAAAGGATTGGCTATAAAAGCATAATTGTAAGAACGATGGAAAGATAATCAAGAATTGAATACAAACTGAACTTCTTTCTCGTTCTCACTGTCTCCCTTCTATCTCTCTTCTTGTTCTTCATCTGATCCTCTTTCTCTCATCTCTCAATCCTTCTCTTCTCTCTCAAATTCTTCACAACTTATCCAAATTATCCAAAAATATAAAGTCAGATCATGACACACTCGGGGCTTTCTTTGACAATAAAGAGATGCAGTTTCAACTTTCAAGAGAACCGAGTAGGAGAGATGCAGTTTCTTTGGCAATTTCCTGTTGGAGATGCGCTAAAGCCATTTCTGGACCAGCAATGATACATTCAAGCGGATTTTCTTCAATTAGTCGCTCTGCATTGGATTTATGCAACCAGCCTGATGTTACTCTTGAAGAAAAGCAGGAATAGAAGCTTTGCTTCTTACTGCAGAGTGCTTCCTGAATCTTTTCTTTCTCATGACCTTCAGGCTGAACTCTGAGCTCGTCAACCATATCAATGAACTCCGTACAAAATTAACTCTGAAACATGGACCTGACTTGTTAGAGCTTAGCAATGATCACGCTAATTAAAAAAAGCCCAACTTGGCTGTGCTAATATTTTCAACAAAGCTGTAATAGATCTATTGTTGCAAGCTGCAAAACTAGAAAGTTAGTATCGATTGAGAACGTCTTAAGGGGATTGATTGCAAAACGAGAGTGTAAAGGGAGATTTTTTTTTTAAGCTAAAATATATGAGGCTTTGAGATGTAAAGGGAGATTTTAGATTAGGGATCTCCAAGACTCCAAGGAAAACAAATATGACGTCAATGTTACGGTCTAAAATTGTAATTGTATGTATTTACTCAATATACCTATCGTCATGTATGTTCATATCTATATATGAATTAATATTATTTTCTTACAAAAGAATTATTATTTATTTATTTTTTTTATGTTTTTCGGAAAAGGTAGAAACAAAATCCAGTGCACTTTATGCAAATGATAGGAACCAAACAATTTGTCAAATAATTCCTACATGAATTCCGACATAAAAAAGCCACAAAATTAAGATTCGACTGAGAATAATTTGGCATTTTTTGGAAGGCAGCAAACAAGATATTTTATTAGAGAATTTGGTTACATTTTAATGAGCTGATTTCCATAATGTGATAATTGGACCAATATAGTTATTTTGGAAGGGGCAACATAACCACATATTCGATTCGTAAAAAAATATTACAAACTTCGTAATTATAAATCCAAATCATATGGGGTCAGGCCCCATCTACCCCTTCCTTCCTCAGACCCTACATTCGCTCTATACTTGACACAATCAGCCACAGCAAAAGAGATCTTCCATGAAGCCAAATCAAATCCGACATGGAAATTTTGTTAAGCAATGTTGTCGAGAACTGGCACAAAAATACTTGGCTTCATGGCAAGGCATCTCACATGGTTATTTTTCATCAAGAAAGTGTTGTAAGGTTTGAGAGTTACAGTTGTTGTGCCAAGCTGCAGAGTAATGTCTGGGTATTCGAAATCTGATCTAGCTCTCTCATTGAAACATAGGGGGAGCTCATTGTCTTCAACTTGTGCTAGACTAATGTTTTGTTATAGAACCTCCACCAAGGATTCAAGAACTGTTGAAGGGAGGCTGATTAGAGTAGAGCCAGAATCTACAAGCATGTCTGAGCTTGGGACCCAACCCAAGGAGTTATTTTTGTCGACAGTTATACCGTGCACTGTTACGAGGTTCAAGTTCGGTCGGGCATTATCTACCATGCTTGTTGTTTGAACATCACCACCAGAGATAATTGCATCAAATCCAAAGCTTAGACGACTTGTCATTACTTTGCAACCGAACGCTACCTTTGGGAACCTGCAAAGCGGCCAAAAATTGTCTCAAAGGTGACAGTTTCTTGGGCAATGTTGCTACGTGCAACTAATTCGCCCCAACCATATGCAACACGATAGGTGCAGTTTGTCATAGATGTCGAGTTGTTACATTGTTCTCAATGGCGATGCTAATTGGCTGCATTGTTTGAAATTGCATGGGTGGTTAGTCTAGGAGGAATAAGGGGCTAGGCTGAAAAATAAAGCATAATGCTTGTAGCATTTGAAGCAAATATCACATGTAACTCGGATTAGTTTGCTCCATATATGTGTCCTGCGACGATTCTAGAAACTTGATAAGCATAGACACAAGAAAAATTAAACAATTACAAATATTTAAGTATATGTAGTCTACATATGTTGTTAACATATGTAGCCGGCCCACATATTTTGTTCATAACATATGCAGTCCATATATTTTGTTCGTAACATATGCAGTCCATATATTTTGTTCGTAACATATGTAGTCCATGTATATGCTGTAAATTAGATTAATGAACTAATTATTAGCCCAACGCCATAATTGAATGACATCCAAATATGGCACGAATACTCTAGTGACATAAGTGAATTAGTAGGGACAGTTGAGATATGTCTTAGTCGATAATAAAGGCTCCGTTTGGATGGCTTCTTTCTGAAATAAAGAATAAGGAATAACTATTTTTTACCAATAAATTTATTTCTAACCATCCAAACTCTTCACAAAAGTTACACACTTCCCAATAAATTTACCCCTTCCCAATAAATTTCTTTTCTTCTTCCTTCTTCCTACCTTATTCTCAACGCATCCAAACGGAGCCAAAGAAGAGACGGGAAGAAATTAATATAGTGAAAATCTTAATGAATTTGAGAAGGTAGAAATTAATGAGGGAGAAAAAAAAAGAGTGAGAAGCGTTTAAGGAAGAGTTTCCAAATAGTATTACTTTAACTACAAATTAAGATGTAATCTCCTAAAATCTGTGAGAATAAAGAAGCTTTTCTAAGGTTTTGACATTGGAATTAATGGATATATATAATAATGCACTATAATTGTGACGTATTATTGTTTTGTAAGGAATAAGTTCAATTTTGTGGGTAAAAAAAATTATCCCTCTAAAAAACTTATATATTATGTAAAAGAATAATAAGGGAGATTATTCATATATAATCATATTGGAGTACTATTAGTAATCTTTCATTACATTGTTTGCTTTCCCTCCAAACGATAAATATTGTTAGACTAGCTCACTAGCATGGTGACCTTTTTTTTCTTTTAAACAATATTAAATATTATTTTTTTAATGAATAATATTAATAATATTAAATATTATTGTTTTAGAAATAAATGACTATGGTTTATGGACCTAAATAAAAAAAATGAGTAACAAAAACAATAAATACAATATTCATTTTGGGTTAAAAATGGGTGCACGAAGCTATCTTTACTGATATTTTCATGTGAAACATTGGTTATTTATTTATCGGGGCCGATAAGTATCATCCTAATATTCCCCATCCTCATCATCCTCTTGAAAACGCATTTCTATTTTTGGAATGTGATTAATTAATCTTCATTAATTGTCATCTCTCATCCCAATCATCCCTCCTCCCAACAACGCCTCATTAATTATAACATCCCAATAACGCCTCATTAAGCTTCTCATCCCTCATCCCAAGAACGCCTCATTAATATAAATAACTGTTCTATTTAATTGTTCTGTAAATTTAATTGTTCTAATTTCAGAACCTAATTATTTTAGTTTCATAACATAATTGTTCTGAAAAAAAATTCTGATTTTAGAACGTAATTGTTCTATAAATTTAATTGTTCTAGTTTCATAATATAATTGTTCTGTAAAATTAATTGCTCTACCTTCAGAACCTAATTGTCCTAGCTTCAAAACCTAATTATTCTAGTTTCATAACATAATCGTTCTGAAAAAAATTTTAGTTTTAGAACATAATTATTCTTTAAATATAATTGTTCTATTTCATAACCGAACTGTTCTGATTCTGTTTAGTAATTGTCTTTTTTTTGTTTGAAAATAGCGTTCTATCCAGTGAAGAAAATATTAATTGTCTTTTTTTTTAAATAACGTTATGTCTTTATTAATTAATTCTCTCTGTTTCGCTCCCTCCCCACTCCCCAACGCTCATTCCTCCTATCCCCTGGATTTTCTATTAATGAGGGTGCTGGATAATTAATGATGAATAATTAATGAGGATATGGAAATGATGGGAAAAATAAAATCTATGAGATGATGGTAAGCAATTTCGCTTATTTATTTACCAATAATGGAAAAACCTAAACATTACCACTAAGAACAAAGAAGGGAGAAAAAATTGTCAGTAGTGAATCATATCATCCCTCCAGGAGGCAATCTTGATGACAAACTGATCATCTGATATGCATTTATGAGATGAGAGTTCATCTTTTAAAATCTTAAATCGGATGAAAAATACATATAATTGAAGGGGAAAACTTACTTCATGGCAGATTGATTGATTAGCCTAAGCATTGCAGGCTTAAAATGTAGCTAGGGGTGAAAACGGTCACCGTTTCGACCGTCTTTTTGTTTCGTTTTGTCCAAAACGAAACGAAACATTTAAAGATTTTGGTTGCGTTTTAAAAACGAAACGGTTAACGAAAACTTGTAACAGTTTCATCCATGTGTATTTTTGTGATATTTTCGTGATTTCGACCGTAAAACATAAATAGTAGTCAATTTTATTCTCAAAATGCAACGGTCAACGAAACCGACCGTTTTCGTGGTCGTTTAAACCGTTATGCAGCACTAAATGTAGCATAAATATTAGTCAAAAGAATTCATTTCTCAGCCTGGCCCATTTTTAACATAACATATCGATTGATTAGCTCTACCATCAATTAACCCATGGGCCGACACAACTCTTCAAGTAGCTCGTCAATTTAAACTCCAATTAAGTTTAGTAACTATGTTATGTATAGTAACAAAAAAAAAAAACAAGGGAAAAGAAAAGAAAAGAAAATTTACTATTTATTGCCTTCATCTGTTCAATGAATATGACAAACTAGCAAAATGACAAAAGCATGCTCCAAAGTAAGAAGTATTTCAACCAATGTTTTCAATACCGGACCGGGTACCGGAAAAACCGGAAAATACCGGATATCGGACTATGGTCCGGCATGAAAAAGCTATAATACCGCCCTCTCTATATACCGGAAAATACCGGTCAATATCGGAAAAATCGAAAAATGACTGTGCCGGGTTTTTTTTTTCATTGTTTCGGTGAGACTGATATACAACCAATGCATTCTCTCTCTAGCTTTTTAACACTTCCTCTTTCCGAGATGAGGTTTTTGCCTTTTTTTTCTTTTCAAATTGCAGATACCCAGGCATAGGCGGATAGGCCCACAGACCATAGGCCATAGCACCTAAGTTTACACAGCAGATTTTTCTTTTTTTAAAGGGAAAATAATAAATATTAGAAATATGAGGTTAGATGCTGAGGTGGAAACATGGTTGTTTCGTAACTGGATCTTTTGTTTTTTAATAAACTGAGGCACACTGCTGCACACATGTATTTTTAAAAACGAAACATGCATAGTAATTATAAAAAAAAAACTTAACTGTAACTACTATTCGTAAAACTATAAAATTTTATTATTCTATTAACAAATTACTTATGATGTCATCCGGTTTTTAAAACCGGTATACCCGGTAAACCGATAAAATTCCATACCCTCTGCTTCGCCGGTTCAGTGCCCGGTAGGGTATTTCAACTGACGTTTATCTTTGTTGGTAGCCAGGGCCAGAGACTTTTGGGTCTCTTGGGTCTTCAATGCTGACATCTAGAAGATTATGAAAATTTCCCATTTCAACAATTTAGATCCCATGGTGCTGATAAGAGACAGTAGCAATTTATATAGCGGGTTGGTCCGTAGACCAGGGCATCAGGCTCCGACTCTCTCTTGATTTGGACGAGTTTTGGTGAAGCAAGGAGATGCAACGGGAGAGAACAATACAATCATTCATAATTGGACATTTTATGGTTGGGTCTTAGTTCATGTTGTCCAATGACCCGCCATACAAGTATTTACAATTATTCTTCTTGGAGGCACTAAACTCTTTGGAGCAGGAACATCCTTACACGTCAGCACTATCCCAACCACTCCTTTAGTTATGTGAAGGCACACGATTATCCCTCCTCCAGGTAGCTTTAATTTTTTTTTATAATATCTTTATGGCAGGATTAGATTTTGTATTTCGGCATTGTGTCGGTAGACTGAGCTTCAGCCAATTGCAGTCAAAACCCATAACAAGAAGAATTTTTGCAAGAAAAAAAAAAATAAGATCAAGCTTTTTAATGTCTATATAGTTAGAAAATATTTTAAGTCTAATTTGATCTCTTAAACCATCAGATTAAATTGTTGTTGTTGAGAAAAAACAAACTGATTTTTACGTCCAAAACTTTTAGTAAAATGGCTATAGCTAATTTTCTCAACATATTTTATCAAATGTAAGGTAATAAATAGCATGTACAGAGCCTTTCAAGGTAAATCTTATCAAATTGTGTTCATATAATTGAATTTAAATTGAAAAACACATATTAAACATAATTATTGCATTCGATTGATATAATTCATTACATTAAGAATATTATATATGTGATATAGTATATGCAGATCAGTATGTTATTCAAAAAAAAATTATAAAAGATTTTCTTTTGGTCAATATATAATTATCTAATCTAGCTATTAAGCTGACTTCAAATACAAGCCCAAAATTCACATATTTGACGTATATTAGTATTAGTATTCATTTAGCTTTTTATATGTGGTACATTAAACCAACTTGCCAATCTGATTGAATATAATGATAATCTTCTACAGTTATTTAAATAATAGTTATGAAAATAGTTCTTGCGTCTTAAAAGTTATCCAATATCTCTTCAATCCCGTTTTTGGGAGCAATTGACTCTTTCCATATAGACATGACCACGGCTAGAGCCTTTTTTTTTAATATGAATGTTACACTGATGTACGACATCAAACTCCACCGACCTTTATTATTCAGATGTCATAATTCGGACTCCGATTATGTATGTACGTTTTTCCCCCCTTTTAATTTGGATAGCTGATCCTTAGGCCTTGGCAATGCTAGCAGCAGACGTGAGCGGAATTATTTTTTGGAAAGAATTTAAAATTAACACGTATGAATATATCAATATCATTCAAATTGAAAATTCAAAACATAATGTAGCTATTCTTTGAAAATAGAATTAAAAACTTAAAACACGTCCTTATATAATCCATCTAATTTATAATATTGAAATTTAACATTTTTCGCAAGAGTTAAATTATCTAGCTAGCTAGTCCTATTTATTATATCAAAACTTCAACTGATCAAAATTAGATTATATTTTGACATAAGGTGAACTCATTTTTATCTATATGATCATACCATTAGATTACGGTTTTGCCAATTTAACAATATTAACTAAGTAATTTCATTGTATTAATTTTGATTATTTATTTTTTTGGAAAGTAATGTTAATTTTACAATATTAATATTAGCTGACATTTTCAAAGGAAAGTAATATTATTTTCCAAACAAGAGCTAGCGATCATATTGATTTTCATGCACAAACTTTTCGCGCGTTGTGCACTCTTCTAGTCAATTCACAGTGAACGTCACATGATCATTATTTATATTTTTCTTCGGCACGATTGCCAAATACCAAATCCTATAAGCAAGTACTAAATGTTTAATTTTTTTTTATGATTAAGTTAAAATATTGAGGGAACCTTCATATTATATTTTGTAGACTAGGGGTAAATTTACTGAAAATAAATAGTATTTTGACTGTTCGGTACTCGGTAGTAATATTTAAAGTTATCCATCCGTTTTATAGGCTCCGTTTGGATAAGTGTGGAAAAGAAGGGAAGAAGTGGAAAGAAGTGGGAAGAAGTATTGAAAAATGTGTAATTTTATGAAGAATTTGAATTGTTTATAATTTTTTTTTCATTCTTCCTTCTTCTTCTTCCTTCTTCCTATATCCAAACGCACCCATAGATCCATCAATTCGAATCGTGTTGACTAACCACTTCACTCTATGAAATATATATCAGAAACTATCGTCTGGTTAATTTGTAATTAATTCACACGCAACATTTCTTAGGAAAAAACACACACTTGAGAACAAAAAGGTTGCGGGCAATAGAAAGAAAGATAAAAGCTGCTCTCATTTATTTTTGAAGAATCTGCTCTTAATTAAATGCAGACGGTTAGCCAATGCCGTCTCGCCAAATCAGACCTTTGTTTCTCGGTCCACTACGAGTACGAGCAAAATATGTGGGACCCAAAAACGGTCCCTCCACTTTCCAGGTGGCCCCTCTTGTCTCACGCAACATGTAATGTAAGCCTCCAAAGTATATAAAAGAAATTGAGAAATTGTATAATGGCATTCTATTGGGAGAGTGGTTAAGAGCAGTTGGAAGAATATTGGAGCGGTTAGCTCCCCTTAATTCACACCTTTAATTTCCGGGGTTCTTACCTTCACCTCTTACCTTCACACCTGTTCAACCAACCCACAAGGGCACTAGCACTGAGAATGGCAAATCGGCCATGGAAACCGGTAACTGCTGGGAAGTGTTGCACAGTAGAAGATCATGTGGTCATAGGGAACCTCAGCCGGTGTCGACCCTCCCGGGCAGACTTCTCGAAAAAGTTGGCCGAGTTGACATCTTTCAGACGCCTCAAATCCTCATCTGAGTTGAGCAGCCCAGGGTCAGCTCGGTTTAATGGCGATAGTATAGAGGAGTCGGGCAGGTTTGGGGCAGGGTTATATGCGTTTCAACTGAATGAGTTGAGGGCAATCACACACGATTTCTCGAACAATTATTTGCTCGGAGAAGGGGGGTTTGGTACAGTGCACAAGGGTTATATAGATGACAAACTGAGGCCAGGGCTCAAGGCTCAGGCTGTTGCCGTCAAACTGCTCGACACAGATGGGCTCCAGGGCCACAGGGAATGGCTGGTAAGTATCATGTAATACAACTACACATGCGATCATTTTTTTAACACAAATAATTAATTTGAAGGGAAGGAATGTGTTCAATTGTTCATATAGTTAGAAGTGTTATTGCAAAAAGAAATATATAATTAGGTATGCGACAGGATTTGCCTAAGGAATGTGTGTTTGTTAAGATTTCCTTCAAAGTCTAATTGTCTATCATTTTTACCTAATTCGTGGGGTTACGTGGATGCTACAGAATAATTGGTAGGTGAGTCCTCAGCTCAGCCAGATACGTCTTTGACATATTTCAGGGTATTGTCTTTATTTAATTGCATTGACTTTGTCTAGTAAGCTTTAATGACATTTTAAATTAGCAATTCTGCTGATTAGACGGCCATAAGTAGTACAATGGACCATGATTGAAAAGGATCAACAATAAATATATTCACGATACACCGGATAGTGAGTGAAAAAAGCTAGTTTTGAATTAAAAAAAATTCTTGTTTTGTTAGGTTTTAGAATAATCTCTTGCGGTTAAAATTTAATGCTCTCCTATAAAATTAGAACTATTCCTTGATTAATTTTTGTAGGCAGAGGTGATATTTTTGGGACAGTTTAGGCATCCTCACCTAGTCAAACTAATCGGCTACTGTTGCGAGAATGAGGAGCGCCTCCTTGTTTATGAATACATGCCCCGTGGCAGCCTCGAAAACCATCTCTTCAGGAGTAACAATCTCTTCTTAAATTACATTCTTCTAATTAGGATTTTATTTTCATGAATGGTTTAGCAATGTTTTTATGCATAGAAATATATAATTAAGACTTTGTTGATCTGAATTTTTGTCCGTAGGGGTATCATCAACATTACCATGGGGAACAAGACTGAAGATAGCTATCGGAGCAGCCAAGGGGCTAGCCTTCTTACATGGCGCGGAGAAACCAGTCATCTACCGTGATTTCAAGACCTCCAACATTTTGCTAGACTCGGTCATTGCTCTATGTTACCTCTTGTGTTATAATTATCTCTAATTGACAATTAGTCCGGAGGACATTAATGATTTGTGAATGCTCACCATTGCAGGATTACAGCGCAAAGCTTTCTGATTTTGGTCTGGCAAAGATGGGTCCCGAAGGAGAGGATACTCATGTTAGTACTCGAGTAATGGGAACTCATGGCTATGCCGCACCAGAATACGTCATGACAGGTTCTTATTTTACTCAGTAATTAGTTAGAGCTCGAAGAACTGGAAGTTGGCTGCGGCAATTAGTAAATTGCATAAAACAAATCAGTAGAAAAGAAAGATGAGACTAGAAAGGAAGTAAATATATTTTATATGATATACAGCAGCCCGTTCCACGCTTACACATGTTACATTTGATTACCGTGACAGGTCATCTCACCACCAGGAGTGATGTGTACAGCTTCGGAGTGGTACTACTTGAACTTCTGACAGGAAGGAGGGCACTGGACAAAAGCCGAGGAAAAGCAGAAGAGAAGCTAGTAGACTGGTCTCGGCCATATTTAACCAGCAGCCGGCGGCTCCGTTGTATCATGGATCCAAGGCTCTCTGGCCAATACTCTGTAAAAGGTGCACGTGAAGTTGCTGCACTTGCATTGACGTGTATCAGCTCGAACCCAAAGGATAGGCCACGAATGCCAGCCGTAGTGGAGATCCTGGAACGATTGCAACACCTCAAGGACATGGCTGTGACTACAGGTGTTTGGTCCAGTAAGGCGGCATCTCCGATAGTTGGTCGAAATGCTATCTCAGCCAAAACTAAGATGGAGAGGGAGAGCTTGGCAAACGGTCGCAGGAGAGTTGTTTCTGCAAAATTGGCCTAGCTAGAGTCCCAGCTAAACATTTATATTTACATAAATTGAGTGATTGCATGTAAACAGTACCTGTAAATATGCTTCTCAATCCTTGTAATTTGGTTTTGCATGGAATTATCGAATTTAATCTCATTTATACAGCTTACTTTGAATAATATATAGGGCTGAAAGTAGATTTACAAGGAACACTACACACCAGCAGTATGCGCCAGTAATATGGTCATATGGAAGATCACTATTAATTTATTATGCAGAGAACTTAAAAGTCCACGTTTTTTTTTTGTTTCTTTTTTCCTTGTATTTGACTTTTTGCAACGAATAGACGTATGAAAACATTATTGAAACTTGATTCTTGAGTAAAATTTACTTGGACATTTAATCGAAGTGCATAAAATTAGATCAAAATGTTTATGTGACAATCTAATTAGGTTGTGCCAACACATGAATTCATCCTCCCTTCCTATTTTTTTTTTCTTTGAGAAATACAATGGACTTGAATCTAGCCCCTTTGAATGAATAAAAGCTAAACAACGAACTAATATGCTGCAGAGTAGTCATAATTCTGTTAACTACCCCTGTCAATAAAACCGTAGCATTACACAATTTCGATATTGGCTACCATTTTAACAAAATCAACAGCTATTCTTTTTCTCGGTCCTTTTGTTTCAAAGAGACTATCAACCAGGATATGGATTATTTCAAATATTGAGTAACAGAACTATGAAAATGAACAAAAAAATTCAATTGCTAAAATTGTTCCCTTCTCTGTACATATCCTAAATCCTAATCATATGGGAAAAAGGTAATGAGAAAAGTATCAATTTACCTCTTCTCCCCTGTATGCTTCTCCAAGTGGCTAAGCACAGAACTCTTATCTAATTTAAGCTCTTTCCCACCTAGTGTTACGCTTTTATAATCTTGGTTTAATTATCCACAAATAAAAAGGGATTCGACCAAGTCAATCTTCAAAGATAGCAAAGTCAAGGAAAGCTTCACGACGACGCTCAGCCTCAGCATATGCTGATCTGGTCCTGAGAAACAAAATAATACTGCACAGCAAACCTATGCATGCGACAGAACCCCATATCAGAAATGTCATAGCATAGCAATCTGTCCCCATACACACTATCATGGAATCATGGAGCAAAGCAATCCTTCTGAGGCCATAGCTTGTACCATTAGAGTCATACACAAGCGCGGCAATTTGACCATACAGGAGAGAACCGAGGGGAATATTGGTGATCAGAATGTTGTGGTTGACACCTATGCTATTGGCACCAAAAAGTTCGGATGTGACAGATACGGCAGCTGCAAAGATGAAACCCGAGCTTAGCCCAATTAGAGCAGTTCCTGCATACAGTGCCTCCTTGCTTAGCTTAGCAAGAAGGAATAAGCCCACAGGCATCGGCAGCAATGCTAGTGCCATCCAGCCCGTCCTGGCAACTTTCACCTTCCTAAAGATGCAAAAGTTTATCATATTTATGTAACCATTATTGTTTTCTGTTCTGTGAAAATAAGTAATAAATTTTTAGTAAAGAGAAAAAGAGAATTAATAGAACAATACCCTCTAAGGAAGTCAGGGACAGCAGAGAGTAGACGGCCAAAGAAGGAGCAGGCAGAATAAACTGCTAAAATCATTGTCAAGTCAGAGTCCAGATTCAAGGACTCAGCTATCTGGCCCAGGTTATTGCTATACACCAGGCCGACTGTCGCCCCACAAAAGTATGCAATATAGTAGAACCAGAAATCAGGACGAGCAATGAGATTCCTTGCACTATGCTCTTCCCCAAGCACCACAAGCTTCTTCTTTTCAATTACCATGTTGAAACACCAGGACCAACATTCAGTCAACCATGCTTTTGGTCTGAAGAACACAGTTTTCTCTTGTGCAGAATGACCATTGCCCTCAATCCGTTCACTACTAACAGCAATTAACGGCCTGTTTAACTCATCATTGTTGTTGTTGATGATGAAACTTTGCAAAGGAGGGGTATCCGGGACATCCAAATGGAAGCTGGAGTAAATAGTTCGCTGAGCCCATTCATGAGCGAAAATCAGCCCAGGAACAGCAAGGGGGAGGATAAGGAGGAAGATTGCACCTGCTAGAATAACAGATGCAATTGAAGAATCAGTGGAGACAGAGTTGAGGAACAGAAGGTACAACCCGGTTAAGAAGGCGAGAATATGGAGAATAAGGAAGCGCTGCGTGTCACGTGAAGCATTGTTAAAGGGCAGTTGAATGAGGTTTTCGGGAGGCTGTCGGAGGATTGGGGGAAGAGCTGCTACAGAGACGATCAGGGGAACGACAGCATTGAGGAGAAGGTAGATAGCAGAGGAGGTGGTGATGGAAGAGAGGGAGGATACAATCAGCGTGTAAAGAGCGGCGCTCACGCCATTGAAGCTGATGGAGAGGGATAGTGCAATGGAACGGTTGATCGGGAAGTTCCTGATGCACAGCACAAAGCACACTGTGTTGAACCAGCATATGCTGCATCCCGCCAGCAGGCACAGCAGGAATACCTGCATTCAAAAATCCACACTGCATATAGTAATCCTTCAGCCTTGTGGAAGAAAATTTAGTAATTTTTGTTTGCTTTACTATTAAATAAAAAATTGCACTGACAACTAAGGTAGGCTTGGAATGGAAAATTTAGTATATTGCAGTTATGGACTTATGGTGAAAGTTCTATTCGTTAGTTGACTCAAAATCTAACCAATTTAAGCCCATCGCCAATTCGCCAGGAAGTAAAGCGATTCCGGCCCATATTCATTTCTGCCACGGAGCTACAATTTACCAGACTGAACCGAAATTAGCAGTCTGATATCTCCGTAAATATCGCATATATTTAACTCACAACAATAAAATCTTTTTAACTAAGGTCATTCCTAAATTTGTTGTCTGCCCACATAAGTAGTATAACTTCTAAGCAATTGTTACGTTATGAACGTCAAAAAAGTTATAGTTTATTTTGTACACAATTAACATGTCAAAAATCAACGCAGTAGATTCCGCATCGAAAATATTAAATTATATAATTCTTTTGTACAAATAAAATTCAAATCTAAGTTTTGTGATGGACACGGAAGAGAAAGTCAATTAGTCGATTTACTATTTGAAAGTTGTAGTTTTAGAATCATCAAAAGAGAAGGCATATGGTCATGAAACGTGGCGTGCAATAAGAAACGGTCTGAGAAAAACAAACTTTTTGCGTGGACAATTCGCTAGAAGCAGGGGGGCAAAAGATGTGATGCACATGATGACAGCTCCTCGGTCCTAGGTGTCATGATCTTAATGAAACACTGTTAGTAATAAGTTGTGTACTTTATAGTAGGTGAACTTACCAGTCAAACTAGGATCGCGTGATAATCCGTAACGACATAGATCTTGGATTTCAGTACTGTTTCTGAATTTACCCAAACGAAATACAGTAAATTCCAAATAAAATTCTAATAGAAAACAAAAGAGAAAGAAAAAGGTAGGAGGTTGAGAGCTAAATGTGTGAACCTAAGACTTCAATTTCAGACATTGGTGCCAGTAATAGTATGAATCGATGTCAAAACTAGGGGTGAGTAAAAAACTCGTAAGCCGGTGATTTTACTCGAAAAAGTTCGATTGTAACTTGAGTTTATATAAATCGAGTTGTATCAACTCAGTTAACTAACGAGTTGAGTTTGAGTCGGACTCAGTTCAGCTCGTCAAATCGTGAGTTGTCTCGTGACATAATAAATATCAAATTAAGTAATATTACATGATTTACGAGGAATAAAAAATCATAAAATAACACAGTAAATTTTTTGTATATTTTTATTTTAGATAGTCATAAAATACATAAATACATAATATTGAGTTTGAAGACATATTTTGTTTCAAATCAATAAAAGGAATAAAATTGACGACGAATTTTGTTATTTGTAATATTGTATATATACATTATTTTTAATATTTAAATAATATGTGAGTTAAAAAAGAAAAATTTTTAAGCATAATTGCTTATATCGAGCTAGCTCGTGACTCACAAGTCAACTCGAGTTGAGTTTGAGCTAGCATAAATAACTCGAAAGCATTTCTAACTCGACTCCAGCCAACTCGAGTTACAATCAAATTGAATTTGAGTCGTTTCCAACTCACTCGAACTCGGCTCGTATACTGCCCTTGTCAAAACAGTGCCAGACTAATTTCAGTTGAACTTCAGTCAAACTACTCAAACTGAGTAGGGACCAGCCGTGATACTGTCATGATTCTAGACCAGCCATTAATGTCGCTTTTTTCGATAATAGGAAAAATATTACCAATATATGTTTGCATCGATCAAAAGTATTCAATTCTGTTTGGTTGCAGCACGTACGGGCAAATTCATTTTTAAGCACCGTTGAAAATTTGAAATCGCATCTGGCTTTGAAGTTTGAACAGTACCATATCCAATCAGTAGCTATGTTTACCATTCCATGTATTTAATTCCTCATCACTTCACGTTCAAAAGAGAATTCCTCCAGATTTGACTTTTGAGGCGAAGATAAATATCACAAATAAACATGTGAAAAGTCAATGATTACAACTTCTGCACTGTACGACACCAGTAAAAAAATTGTACAATTTTTGTCGGATTATTTGGGTTAGTGTAGCAGCTCGTCTTCTCTCTCTCAAGATGACAGTGCCACTCCGAATTATTATTAGATTTGTGTATGTCGTACCAATGCATTATACCAGCGCATACGGACACACAGTATGCATTCAAAACAATTTACAGAAAAGTGCGGAGACAAGATATCTGCATTTAATTAAAAAAATAAAACATGGGGGCTTTTGGATTGAAGTGGGAATTTGGAAAATTTGGAGAATTTTCAATTCCTAGACATAAATTTATTATAAACAATCCAAACTCTTCAAAAAGTTACACACTTCTCAATAAATTTAAGTCTAGGAATTGAAAATTTTTCAAATTCCTAAGCGATCCAAACGGCCCATGAGAAAGGAAAGAGTCGTACGTATACACTACTAAGACAGGTCAAAAGGAGATTTTACAAGATAACATAGGGTGTAATTGTGTAAATAAATCACTAAAAATTAACGATCGAGCTTGATTGGTCTCTGAAAGAAATAAGATAGAGTTTCACTAAAATCAGTCATGACTGACGGATGAACTCGCCAGCCACGATTATATCTCAATTTTTGAAGTACTAATGGCTAATCCGAACTGTTCAATGTGTACTCCATATTGAAATCTCATTGGAAACTAGATTTTATATTTTTTTAAATTTATTTTGCTATTTTTTAAAAAATTTAAAAATCATTATTATTGAAGGGTCCAAAATTGTTTATATTAAGAATTTTATAAAATACCAAAAAAAATACTAAAAAAATTAAAAAAATTTGTAAAATTTGGTCTCCAACTAGATTTCAATATGAAGAATATAATGAACGGTTCGGATCAACCGTTAGAATCACGAAATTGAAATTTAATCGCAGCCAGCCGACTCAAATATCATTCGCGAGATTTTAGTCTACCTCATAAGATAGGAAGAGTTCCTAAAGAAACATGTGCAATTGTGGTCAAATCTATATATCTTTGCCATAAAATTGTACACAGGTCTATTATGTATCTGTCTACCTCCCTTCAAATCTCTAGCTTTCTTTTATATATACATCGTACACAGGTCTATTATCCCAAGCTTTCTTTCGTTATGAATGATATGAATGCGAATCCTGGATCCAAGTCCAAGTTGGGTCCCATGAGGTTGCTTACAAAACAGTTCTAAGGACGCTTGTTTCATCTGCTCACTGTTGCTGTCATTTTCTACTTATTATTGTCGTTCTGATTACGTTTACTTAAGCCCTGATCAAAATGAAGCTTACGTGATATTTCATTTCATTTTATTTCGATTGAATTGATTTCATAGGATTTCGTTGAATCTAATTACATGAGAATTCCAATTAAATGACATCAAATTTTTTCATTTTGATCAAGATTTTTCCAACGAAATGAAATCTCACACTAAAAAAATGGAATTTTATTCAGAGCCTTAGTTTTATAAAATCACCAAATTAGTTTTTTAAGAAAAATAATAGTATTGATAAAGGGAAAACAATTTTTCAAATCAGAAAATAATAGGGGACTTTCTACTGGGGACGCATTAATATACGTATGGGATCTCAGAGAGAAATTAAACATGGGACTCAAAAGCACAATTTTTTTTTTTTCATTTTGGTGATGATAATTGATAAATAAGAATGGGCCGCCTCGGGACTAGAGCTGTCAAACGCGTCAAAAAAATACGGAATAGACTGTTTCGTTTACCGTTCCGTTAAGAAACGCAGTATAGAATTCTATTTCGTTAACTGTTTCGTTTCTAAAACGGCACAGAATTCTGTTTTGTTGACCGTTCCACTTCAGAAATAACACATGAAACGGTTTGAAATGAAGTTGAAACTAGACCTGTCAAACGTTTATGTTCCGTTTATGTTCCGTTTCCGAAACGGAACAAAATGACTGTTTCATTTCCGTTCCGTTTCGCCAAACGTAATAAATTTCTGTTCTGTTTAACGTTCCGCCTTACATTTCCTATTGATTTCAGCGCATTTCCGTGTTCCGTTCCATTTACGTTAACAAATTTCGGTTCCGTTTCCGTTCCGTTCCGTTTTTGAAAACGGAATCTATTTCAGCTTTCATTTAACGTTCCGTTTCGACGGAACGGAACAAAACAGCGGAACAAAAGTTAATATTGATAGACTTAGCTGAAACAGTTGAAACGATATAATTCCATGTTCCGTTTACCGTTTCGTTATTAGAACGGAATGAAAACTAATTTTGTTAACTGTTTCGTTTCATTTAAACGAAACGGCACCACGTGCCCTTTTTTCACGCTGACACCCCTACTTGGGACCATGAGTCCATGATATATGAATATGATGACACAACTTTCGATGGGTTTGAAATAAAGGCGGATCTCAATTTGACGGACCGAGAATATTTCTCTCTTACCTGATTTTTCGCTTGTATTTTCTTTTCCTTTTTTGCCCCCGAGTTGTGGTTGGTCTTAGCTTTATTTTTCTTTTTATAATGTAATAGTTGCTTTGCTTCGTTGGTAGATTGGTTAAGTAGTTCTTAGCTTTCTCTGTACTGGTTTCTAGCTTTAGTTGGTCGTTTAGGTACTCTCTGGGGCAGGCTTTCAGTCTTTTATTGTAACAGAACCTTTTTATTTTAATGAAGTGTGCTAATAAGTGGGAAGAAGTGGTATGGGAAGAAGGAAAGAAGTGAAAAAAAGTATTGAAAAATGTATAACTTTGTGAAGAGTTTGAATTATTTATAATAAATTTATTCTCTTATTTCTTTTTTCTCTTCTTCCCAAATAAAATCCAAACGGAGCCAAAAAAAATATTTGGCTCGATTAAAAACTGGAGGGACGATCTGGTTCACGTGCATTATCAAATAAAAATTCGATCTAGAAAAGTCTACAATCGTGGACCATGGGAATCTAAATATTCTTTTTTTAGCCCGCGTTTGGATCGTTGAAAGAAAGAAGAAGAAGGAAGAAGAAGAAGAAAAAAAAAATTATAAATAATTCAAACTTTTCACAAAGTTACACACTTCCCAATACTTCTTCCCTTCTTCCCACACCTATCCAAACGCACCCTTATCACCCTTATGAAATTTATACGAAGTCTAAAATACCGAAAAACCCAAAAAAATAAAACAATAGGGAAGGATATACCTGGACCCCACTATGTGGTCCAGAATTTTTAGGCTCAAAGCAAAATGTCTACCTGAGAATAAGCTATTCAAGTCTTTCCGTTTTTACCTTCGTTTCTATTAGGTGTTTGTTAATTATATTAAAGCTACCAAATTCGGACTTTGTTAAATTATATAACTTTTTTTTTTTTAAAAAAAAAAAAGGAAAGAACTGAAGTAGACTTAAAACCATGAAACGTCTCATAATTCTTACAACTCATAATTTCAATGGAATAAATGACGGTGATTATTTAGTATCAGTGTATCACTACTGATTTTTAAATTAGGAAAGAAAAAATGACAAACAATCAATTTGTTTCAAGAAAAGCGTGGTAAGGTACTTACAGCGATGTAAGGTAGAGAGATGTACGAAGTGACAACGAGCCACTGGAGAGAGTACGAGACAAGTCCGGCAACGGCTGTAATGAAAAGCACAGCCGGGAGCGGCAAATACAAGAGCGCCAGGCCAGACGACCAGCCGAACAATTTGCCGAGGTCGGATGCAGTGGCGAGGTAATTGAGTTGGACTTGCGAGATGCCCATGGCAGCCTTAAGAGCTGAGGAGTATGCCGAGAAATCAAAGTTGGTGCCAGTGAAAGCCTGTATCCACACCGTGGCCACCACTATCATCCACTTCCTTGATTGACCTGCCATTGTTCTCGCAACAATTGGGACACTATTGTTTGATACTTGCCTTGAATTTTGAAGACAAAAACGCCCAAAATTTAGGTTTGGATTGAAATTGACGTTGTCAATTGTAAGTGGGAGGAGGGTAAGAATTTGATTGTGAGGCGCAGGCAGCGCCGGGTCTGCTCTAATTCTCTCTCGCTATCTCCTTTCTCTGTCTAGCGAATGAGGCGGAGAAGTTTTTATAACAGAGAGAGGAGGGAAAAAGAGTTCTGAAAAGACCCGTGCTTGGATTGTTCTGGTACCAGAACTGAATTAATCAATTGTATTTGTGGGCTCCACTTGAGTTCTTCTGATGTGCATAGACACGGAGTTGCAGTCTATTTTCAGCATGTGGGGTCCACCATTTTCAATGGGACGAATCGAATAACATCTCCGTCTCCGTCCTGGACTCCTGGTTCCCACTTCCCAAGGATTTATTCCTCAGATCGAAAGCGTTCAAGGCTTCATCCATCATCTCCGCCGTTGGATTTTGATAGGACAATTTTGGCGACAAAAAATAGCATTTGTTCCCTTTTCGAATGGTTAAGGAATAAAGGGGATATGGTGATTATGAGGCAAGCCAGGGGGCCCATAGATAGGATGGAACCAAAAATTGATGAAGTTGAATGCTGGGTAGAACTGCATGGAGTCCCACCTGATTCATGGGACTCAGACTACATCCAGGGGCTGATGAAAGGGATAGGAGCTCCATTAACTGAGGTAAACACTTTCTTCCTCAACAACAAGAGAGTGTACCGCCAGAAATTGAAAGTTAACATAACTGAGCCCCTAAAACCAAAGATTCCTTTGAGAAATAGAGAAAACCAACTTCTGTGGGGTTATGTGGTTTATGAAAATTTGGCAAACATTTGTCGTTTCTGTGCCAGAATTGGTCATGACCACATTATGTGCCCAGCCAAATTTAGACTGAAACAAATGCAGCAACAGGAAGAGTTTAAATCACAACTACAAGGAAGACCAATACCTGAAACACAGGTGGGTAAATGGATCAATGATAGAACTTTGATACCAAGACCAGAAGATTGTAGCTTACAACAAAAACAAAACCAATTCTCTGACTCCAGTGGGGAGTCTCCCAGTAGAGGAAATCACAGACCTAAGATAGATAGAAAGCAAAAAAGACATATTACAGAAGGGGATGGGACTTTGACTATGATTGTGTTGGAAGGTGGATTACAACAGCAAGCTTGGGGTGAGGAAGATCAAATAGAACATTTAAACTGCAAAAGGGCCAGGGAGACGAACCCAAACTCGTCTCCAAAGTCCCAATGAATGCAATTTCATGGAATTGCCGCGGCTTGGGGGGCTCGCGGAGGAAACAGTTCCTAAAAGATTCAATTCATGCAACTAAAGCAAATTTTGTTTTTCTCTCTGAGACAAAAGCCTCCTATCGTAGAATGTCACGTTTTATGAGAACTATTAGAGGTTATAAAATCCATGTGATACCAGCAAGAAGTTTATCTGGGGGGTTATGTATGGCTTGGAAGGAAGAGGTAGATTTTCAAATTCTTCATTCTTCTTTGAACTATATATGTGGCCAAGTCACAACAAGAGATAAGCCCCCGTGGATCTTAATAGGGGTTTATGGAGACCCAAACCATCACACCAACAGAGAGTTGTGGATGTTTCTCACACATGTAATAAATCTTCATGGGGCTGTTTGCCTCTTGGGAGATTTCAATGAGATTCTGAACAATTTGGAGAAAGTAGGTGGGAGTCAAAGAGTGAAACCGGGCACTATCCATTTCCAAAACTTTGTGTTTGACAATGGATTAGTAGATATGGGTTACAAGGGGCCTGCATATACATGGACAAACAAGAGGGATGTGTCGCAGGCGATCTATCAGAGGCTTGACAGAGTTTTGGCCACATCATCCTGGCTGCAACTTTTTCCCAATGCTTACGTCAACCATTTGCCAATGATACACAGTGACCACTGCCCCATACTACTTAGAATAAAGAAGCCTCCTGATAGGAACAATGCTTTCAGGATAGAAAATTGGTGGATGATGGAAAATGATTTTCATAAAACCTGGAAAGAGGACTGGAAAAAAACAGAAGGAAAACTGTGGGATGAAAGATGGGACTCTCTCAAAGTCTCAATGAGAAAATGGGCTGCTCAGAACCCAACACCTAAGAAGAAACTGCAGGAGATTGCACACAAAATACTGAAAGTGCAGATGCAACATCCCCAAATTAGAAATCATAACATGGAGGAGGCTTTACTGGCTGATTATGAGAAGGTAGAGAAACAGCATACACAATACTGGAGACAAAGGGCAAGAGTAGAATGGTTCTCTAAAGGGGATAAAAATACAAAATATTTCCACATAGTTGCAACCAACAGAAGGAGGCATAACTTAATAACCATGGTCAAGGATGACAATGGGTTGTTAACAGGGAATGAAACAGTTATCAGAAAACAGTTTGTGAAGTATTTTCAGGATCTCTATAGTCCTGCCCCAAACCAACCACCACTGCGGGAAGATGAAGAGGAAGAGCAGGACCTAAGTGATGATTTCTGGCAACTAATGGGGCAGATAGAGGGGCCTAAACTAAGTAATGAGTCACATGGAGTTCTAAATAGGATTCCTGATTACCATGAGATCAAAAAAAATCTTTTCCAAATGGGACCAGACAAGTCCCCAGGACCAGATGGGGTCACCGCCAGATTCTACCAGCAACACTGGGATACAATCGGAGAAGATTTGGTTGCTCAGATAAGAAAAATTTTTGTTGATGGACATGTACCAGAAGACTGGCTCCAGTGCACAGTTACCCTGATTCCAAAATCAAAAGAACCAGATATGCCTTCTCAATACAGGCCAATTAGCATTGGAAATGTGTTGTATAGGCTGGTGATGAAGATAGTGGCTACCAGACTTAGACCATACCTAAAAGGAGTGATTTCACAGGAGCAGAATGCATTCCTAAAAGGCAGAAACATAGTGGATAATGTAATTGTGGTGAAGGAGACTTTGCAAACTTTCAAGCAAAAGAACTTCAAACAACAAGCCTTCTTGCTCAAAGCTGATGTGTCAAAAGCATTTGACAAAATTGAATGGGATTTCCTAACTAAGGCCATGCATTACCTGAATGTTCCTGTGAAATTGGTGAGTCTCATGATCTCCTGCTATAGAAGGGCGCAAGTCTCTCTAACAATTAATGGAAAAGGTGATGGATTCATTGTTCCAACTAGGGGCCTAAGGCAAGGCTGCCCTATGTCACCTTATGGTTTTATTATAGCAATGGAAATGCTCTCTAGATTGCTTAATAAGACACAGAGGGACAACAACTTGCAGGGGGTTAAATTGGCATATTCTGGCCCAATTATCACACATATCATGTATGCAGATGACTTGGTTATACTGGGGGATGCACAGCAGAGAGAATTGGACACCATAACCAACATACTGTACAAATTTGAGAAGAGTGCTGGCCTAAAGATAAATCCTGAGAAATCAAAACTATGGGTCTCAAGGGCATGTGATCAACAGACAATACAAAGAATTACAAATAGCCTAAGCGCAGATTTGGCAGAGAGGGAAGAGAATTACCTAGGGGCTGTAATTGATGAAGGAGATACTGGTACGAAGACAGGCAAGTTGCTATTGGAGAAAATGAAAATAAAGTTAGCAGGCTGGAGAGCACAGATGTTGTCACATGCTGGTAGAATGGTAATGATCAAATCAGTCCTTATGTCTCTCCCGGTGTATTGTATGTCCATGGAGTGTATGCCAAAAACAGTGATAAAACAAATGAACAGCCTCATGGCACGTTTCTTCTGGGGCAAGCCTGCTGAAGGGAGATATATGGCCCCACTAGCATGGAAAAATGTTTGCAAGCCTGTGGCTGAAGGAGGGCTAGGGGTAAAGGACCTAAATCTGTTTGGTGAGGCTTTATTCATGAAATTAGTGTGGGATGTGATCAGCAATGAAAACAAGCTGTGGGTCAAAATCTGCAAATCAAAATATTGTCCTGTTATTGGCTTTTGGAATGCAAAGGAAAATACTCATTGTAGTAAGTTGTGGAGGAACATAATCAAGAGGAGGGTCTTTTTCCAAAATCAGGTTAGTTGGTACATAGGGGATGGCAGTAGAGTAAAAGCTGTTGGTCAACCTTGGTTTTCAGGTTGGGAACAGCAGGGCCAAGTGTGTCATAGGAACCGAAAAAAAGTGGTGGCTGATTTGTATGATTTCAATGCTGGCAATTGGAAGCTAGAAGAACTGAATGCTATTTTTAACCCACCTCAGGTATTGCAAATTCTAAACTCCCGAATGGTACCAAAGAGAGATGGAGGGGTTAAAGATATAATGATTTGGAACCAGTCAAAGAAGGGCAAATATAATGTAAAAGAAGGGTACCTTTCTATATGGAATCAGAGAGGAGTACCAACAAGCAATGCTGCTTCTGACCTTTGGGGTGTTATACAAGGATGGAAAATTATACCAAAAGTTAAAATTTTTCTCTGGAGACTAATTTCAAAGGCACTGATGCTGTCAAATAATGTACATAAGAGAATTTATGTTGTGTCTCCTATGTGTCAGAGATGTAATCAGGAGAATGAGTTTGAGACTCATTGTTTTTTTTTTTTGTCAAGGGTCAAGAGTGGTTTGGTTTGCAAGTAGATTGGGGTTGAGAACCCATGACCTGCCTCTTGACATTGTGGCGGCCATCAAACAGTGCATAGACCAAATGAATGAAGAGGAAGTAAAAGTGTTTAGTTATACGCTCTGGGAAATTTGGAAGGCAAGGAATGACTCAGTGATAAATCACAAGATTTTTGACCCCACTCAAATTCAGAGGAAAGTGGACCTGTATGCTCAGTTTGATATAGATGGAGAGATACAAATGGCACAGAAAGTACAAAAAGAGATACATGGCAGGTACTCCTACCTGCAAGAAGGGTATCAAGTCATTATGGATGGGTCTTGGGACATGCTAAACAAGTCAGGGAGTGCTTTTTTGGTTTATCAAGGGGGGGAACTGTTCAGGATTGCTTACAACAATCATAATACTTTGGACCCTTTTCATGCTGAGGTTAAAGCAGCTAAAGAAGCAGTAGAGAAGTTGGTAGAGTTGGGGATGCAAAATGAGGAAATTGATTTCTTCTCTGACTGCAACAATTTAGTTCATGCAATAAATGAAGAAGAATTAGAAAATTTGCCATCCTGGAGGGCAAGACAGGAAATCAGGGATATAATTATGGCCACCAATCAATTTGGAGGAAGATGGAAATTCAAACATGTCAACAGAGAAGCAGTGCATCCTGCACACAAATTGGCAAATGCTGCTAGGAGTACAAGGATGTCTTTCTTTGGAGTTCCAAGGTTCTGGCATAAAGAAGAAGGTCAAATTGAGTGTAGATTAAATTGCAGATTTTTTCACAGGGTGCAGGATGCACCTCCTTAGATTTTCACTTTTTTCTTTCTGCAGCCACACCTAGTTTTATTTTTCTGTTTTCTGGTACTTTTTCTGTTCTATTTAGTCTCCAAGAGTGTATCGTTAGGAATAGTTTTCAGATAGGTAGTTCTTTAGCCCTTGCTGTTTTCTTTTTAGTTGTATGAGCGTTGGGTGTGGCTGGACTTTATGGAAGTTGTAATTTGATTATGCGGCTGTTCGTGGCCTGCAGTTTATTTAATGGATGGCCTATGGGCCTTTCTTTTCAAAAAAAAAAAAAAAAGGAATAAGGATACGAATTTGGACTCTAATGCTGGTTATTTTTGTCTTGTTTTGGGTTCAATAGCTTGGCCGGAGAGTGGTGCACTGCTGCCAGACTCTTTGTCCTGTTGCTTCTTTCTATGGGTGCGTTTGGATATGTGTGGGAAGAAGGGAAGAAGTATTGGGAAGTGTGTAATTTTGTGAAGAGTTTGAATTATTTATAATTTTTTTTCTTCTTCTTCCATCTTCTTCTTCTTTTTTCCAACGATCCAAACGCACCCTATGGACACAAAAACAGGAGAGAGAAACTTCTGGCTTATTCCGAATGAAATCTGCCAATGCCATTAAACTTGTGGCAATACAACGGCTGCTATCGAATTAATTCATTGGGCTGCAATGCAGATGACAAGGGTCCCAAGTTACAACATTGACAGTAGTAGAGAACGTATATTATTTTTATTTACAGTTATTTAATTGACAACGTGGATGTAGTTAATGTTTTTATATATTTTGGTTTATAGAGTGAGAAAGGGTTCGTATATTTTAATTGGCTGATGTTGTATTTTGCTTTTAATCCATGAAATATAATTGCAAAAAATACAGTAATTTACAGGAATTTTGTATAGTTTTGTGAGTATTATTAAAAAAAATAGAATTTTCTAAAAAAAAAATTCAAAAATAAATGCTCCGAATTCTATTGTCATGCATTAACTAATGGTCCTGTTAAAATCATTCTAACTGATAATTCCTTTAAAACCTCTTCCTGTTAGCTGAAACTTTGTACAATAATCACGTGATACAGGTTCGAAATCCGGCTGGGGGTCTTTCATAAACATTTAATTTAAAAATAAATTGGATGGTTTAGACCTCCAATTTATCTTAAAAAAAAATAATCACGTGATATCAATTCTCGCCAAATTTCAACGTTTCCGGCGAGAATTAAAAATACGATTTCACACGAATAAAATCACGCAGACTGAAATCATAACATCTCTCTCCTCTCTTTCCGATCAAGTTACGGTCTGTTTGGATTGGAGAGGATTTATGAGAGGGGAATGAAAATAAAGGGAAAATTTATTTATTTATTTATTTATTTACCTTGTTTAGATTGAAGTAAATCAGGAAGTAAATTTTATCGGCAGGAAATTATTTCTCGCTCTCAAAATTCTTTCTATACAAAATATTTTTCCTCCGATTTTGAGTGTAACGGAGGGGAAGAAAAATGTGGCACGAGGTAACGGATATGGATGCCGGTTGTGAAAGGGGTGGTACTGAGAAAGGTGTGAATAAGTCTTAGGTTGGGGAGTCATTTTAGTTCTTTTAACTTCATGTTTTAATGCACTATTATCGAATCTAATCTGGAGAAGCCTTGAGCCCTTGAGCCTTATACCATTTTAAGTTTCATTTTATATGTGTGGTCAAGTACTTGTGTTTACAGATGTTTTAGCATGGTTGCTTTGCTTCCAACATATGATACGCCTTTCATTTTTATCATTTCAACACTGCATCTACCCAGTAAACCAATTATAAACAGCACGTGAGCAATTTAGCCTATTTTTTATTCAATGACACAAGTTAATTTTCAGAGAACAGTGAAGACATCATTAACAAAGAACACATGCTAGTCTGTGCACTATTTTATGCTCAATAATTATCAATTTCTTTGAACCTAGACCAACATGATTACTGCTAATTAAAGAAATGAAATTGACATATCAAAGTACAGTATGTTCACTAATCTTGAGTCATGACATCTATGAGAATTCCAAATGTAACAGCATTCTAGCATCTGACAGGCATGTTTGTAATATTTTGCAATAAGACCCTTCACTTTTTTACTTTTGTCATTGAATATGTTTTTTTTTGTCAATTCCACTTCCAGAGATCTATTCTGAGATTGATTAATTATTACAGAGAATGAGAGAAGGAATAGTATGATCATATTTGTCTTAAAGTCCCTAAGACTGCTATTATTGTAACTTTAACCACGAGCTAACTTTGTTGCAAGGAACCTTAATGGAAATTGAGCAGCATGTTGCCGAAATGTCAAGAACATTTAGGAGATTCTATGAACTGTGCTCAGGAAAGTTCAGATCAGAGAATCTTAACCTAAACCAAGGAAGTCTTGATCTAAGTCACAACATGCACCTAGCTTGAGCAAAACCTCAAACTAAGCTGCCTTCCTCAGGTCTAAACTGACGATATCACAGTCTAAACCGCAATTGCAAGAAGCACACGAGCCAAGGATCAGAGAAGGGAGGAAGAACTTCAACTTCAGGTGATAAATTTGAACCTGAAGTGTTAATGCTTGACTTTACTACTGTTTAATTATTCAAACAACGAATCTGTAATCTAAATCTTTAATTCACGATATAATCAAGAATATACGTGGCAGAAAGGAGTTTGTAACTAAGACGAAAATCCACTTTTAATCAAGATTATCTTTTACTGATCACTTAAGGTGTGAAACCACAACCTAAGTTCTCAGATCCTACAATGAAATCAAATACGAGAGGGACTGCCTTTGAGCATTTTTTTTATCTGATTTTTATTATGATTGTAATGCCTAAGCCACAGAAACTATGGCACAAGCTTTCAAATCAACATGTTAAAAACTAAAATAGGAAAGAAAAGAAAAAAAAGGTTTCATCATTGTTGGAATATGATGCCGCAGAAGATCGTACCCGGGATCAGATGCATGGCATGAACTTACATGGGTGACGTCGCAGAAGATCGTGACTTGGATCTAATGTGACGCTTGACTTGGCAAGGAAGAAACGTCAGACTTGGAGCACAAGAAACGCTTGACTTGACATGCAAGTCATGATTGACTTGGTGTGCAAGAAACACGTAACTTGCTGTAAAAGAAATCTTTTCTATTTATTGGCTTTCTCTCCTTGTATTGTATCAACTCAGATTATTCAGAAAATAATAAAAATAGTGTGCGTGTGTGTGGAGGACGTAGGCACCGAGTTGGTGCTGAACCTCGTTAAATCTTGTATCTATTTTTATTTGTGTGTTTGATTGATTGATTTCTGAGTTCACTGCATCAAGTTTCTAAGAGGCACGGTTCATGTGCAGATGCACTTGGATCGTGCCTCCCCCATACCGATCTGACGATGACGTTATTTTAACAATCATATCTCAACAAAGGAATCCAGAGAAGCAAAAGATTAACTAGCTATGATCTACACATTATTAATTAATTTCACTACATCTTTAATGCCTAAATCATGGAAACCATGGTGTAAGCTTTTAGATTACTATGCTGAAGCTAAGATTAAAAAGAAAGAAAGAAAGAAGTTTGACTAGATCTTAATGAAAATGTCTAGAGAAATCAGAGATCAACCAGCACTACGGCTTCTCCGATCGCCTAGGCGATGGAAGCCATGACCTAAACTTTCAGATTACAAGATAAAGTATATTACTTCAAAGAAAGTTCAAGTCGATCAGATTCCCCAAAAAGAGTTCAAGAAAATAATCAAGGTTCCGTTTGGATGGCTTCTTCCCGGAATAAGGAATAAGGAATAACCATTTTTTACCAATAAATTTATTTCTAACTATCCAAACTCTTCACAAAAGTTACACACTTCCCAATAAATTTACCCCTTCCCAATAATTTTTTTCTCTTCTTTCTTCTTCCTACCTTATTCTCAACGCATCCAAACGGAGCCCAAAGTAAACAAAACAGCAAGAAGATGCACAAGCAACAAATTTCTTTTAGAATAAAAAAGTTACAAGCAAATTGAATACAATTTCTGAACAATCGAACCTACCTTGATCCAACACACTTCTTTCTAATCTTTCTCTGAAGCGTTTCTTGAAAATTCTCTCTTTCTAACCTAGCCTCTCAAGTGTTTGCTAAAATGCCTCCCTCTATCTTTCTTTTTTCTTGCTCTTTGTCGAGTGTTGTGTGTGTAATCTGAGAGCTGCCAAGGGGTCCTATTTCTCTTCTCTTCTTTATCTATTTATAGGTGATGCTTCTCTCTTCTGATTGGCTCGAGATCTGGCTAGAAGCCCGGCAGTTTTGCATAACAAACTAGCCTCAACGAATTTCCGTTGAGATTCTCTCATTTTCTTTTCACTTTTTGGTTGCTCTCGGCATACTCACTAGGTCGCTGCCGGTGGGGTCCGTGATTTCATTCTCCTTTCCACCTGGCACTCCGCGTGCGTTTGCTTCTCTTTTTAACTATGGGATCACCTTCAAAGAGACGGCAGAGTATCATCTTCCAACTTTTTAGGTTGTGCTCCAAAACCACCTTACTAAAGGAAAGGTAGGGGGTGAGGAGAGAAAGGTGTCCTGATTTGTCTATATCTCACCTCATCTTTCTTTCATCTCCCCTCTGTTTCGTTTGTTGTGGAGGAGTAAAGAGCTTGGGCAGACCCTCTTTTAATTCTTTTTCTTTCCTTTTCTTTTCTCTCCTCTATAATAAAGGCTCTGGAGCAGACTCTTAAGGTTGACAAAGTGTCAATTTTTGATACGGACCGTTAGATTTAATCTCGACAGTTAAAATTTTTCGGACCTATCAATATGGTATTATGCACGAGGCTCCCATTAACCGTTGAGATTAGATCAAAGGTCGACAGAGGATGTGATTTCCAAAGAGACAACGTCACCAGCGACACTTCTTTTCTCTCTTCTCGTGTGTAGTCGGCTGGTCCTTGGTGAGCCGGCATATTCTTTCATAATGTCAGATGTAGTAAACGGTGAAACGGGTGCAGACGAGTTCCATATACGTACAGAGGAAAATTTGAAAAAAAAAAATCATAAAACATTCATAGTTGAGTGGCTCAATCTACAGTAACCTGCGCACCTATTTGAGCCGTCCGATTTTCGTGTCGTTGCGATGGATTTCATCCTCGCCGTCCCTCTTCACTTCACATTTCTGCCTTAGATTTTCTGTCATTTTCTCCCTCAGTCTCTTTCGTGATGCTTCTCTCTACAACGCGTCTTCTCTCAAATCCATTCAGGCATTCGCCGCACCAGATCATCGCTCTCCACTTCGCCTTTCTGCCTTAGATTTTCTGTCATCCTCTCCCTCAGTCACTTCCGTGATGCTTCTCTCTACGACGCGCCTTCTCTGATACATTCAAGTATTCACCACACTGAAGACTCTCTCCAGAAACTTCTCCTTCTCCGTACCCCCCTCTTTCTCTCGCTTCATCGCTTCCTCTCTCTGTCGATCCATCCTTTCTTCATCCGAGAGAGTCTTCTCCCTCTTTCTCTGTACCCTCTCTATCTCTTGCTTCATGTCTGACTCTCTCCATCGACCCCTCCTCTCTTCATCCCTCGAACCAGTGCCGATGTTTTGATTAGTTTTTTGAAGGGAAACCCTTGGTATTCTTCTACGTTGAAGGATCGGGTGTGGATGAAAACACATATCTGAGGAATGAGTCGAAACTATAGGCAATTAAGGTACATACATTCTTCTATGTGCCTTTTCCTTTCGATTTTTCCATTAGAGAACTGTGTAGTGCCTACAGTAAGAAATAAAACCTCATACTGTATAATACAATTTTGAGCAATCTTCTTAGGCAAATTTGTTGTTACTGTTTTGCTCTTCATTTTTTTTTCCTTTTATGTTCTATTATTTGATTTTTTTTTCTTATCCCCCCCTTTTTTCCGCCCCCTTTTCTATCTTTTCTTCCCTTCTTTTCTCTCTGCTTCAGATTTGTGCTGCGTTGTTCTCTTTGCTATTCAATAGACTTTTCTCAAGTATGTGAAAAATCTTTGATGTCTTGCATTTTTTTATTTCCGCTTTTTTTTTTATTTGCCTATTCTTGCATCTATAGCTGAAACATTTTGTTTGCTCCAGTATATGATGTTCCTCTTTTTAGTTGTTCATGAGTTATGGTCAGAAAAAGGGAAAAAATACGGAAAAAACCTCCATTGTTGGCCAAATATTATATCCAGACCCGGTTTTTCATTCGATTATTTTACAATCGTGTTAGTATATTTCCCCTACTTGCAATGAACTCTTGGTACTAATGCTGATAGTCAGCATACTTATAATGCTGACCATCATGATGCTGCTGATCCTGGCCACAATCACACTGACAATGATGGTAATATCGTATTGAAACTTATAATAGTGTTACTTGGCATCTCCTGTGCTCTGTAGTTTATTCATTCCAGTCATGCCTTTTTTTCCCTTTCTGCAGCCTCCCAAAAAATTTGTCGCCTATAGTGCTTGATACAGAGCGGCCATATGAATGGGGTTCCAGCTCAGAACCAAGCTGTCCAACCTCAACAGTTGCAGCTTGAGCGAGTCACCATCTCAGAATTCCTCGCAGGTTGAGCGAGAAAATAGTAATAAGAAGACGACGGTGCTTTTGAGGGGTTGGCCAATGAGCTTGCTAAGAGGTAGAAGGGCATTTTTATTTGATAGAAAAGATAGAGGACTGCTGACCCTGTGTATATTTTGAGAAAAAGGAAGAGCCTCTGATTTGGAGAAGTATTTTTTCCATTTTTTTTATCTTTTAAATAATCAGAGCATATTTTGAGTTAATAAGATGAAATCATAGGTGCACAAACTACGTAATATATCGTATGGTAAATTTTATTTTTTTTTTTGGTTTCAATATTGGATTATTTATTTTATTTGCTTTGGTTTTTGCTGTTGTGATGCAAGAACTGGCTCCCCAATAGTACGTGGTCTTTCATCCTTGCAAGTAGATAAAACATGTAGCACAATTTTTTGGAATTTCAACATATGACGATAAAAATATGCTAATAAAAATATTGTACTTTTCGTCTGTGATTTGTCGCAGCCATGAGATTATTCAAAATAATAGCATTTCTTTGCTTATATCAGAATAAAGAAAATTGCTATACAGCCATTCAAGCGTGCTTACACCTCCATGTGGTTTTCCTCTATGTTTATGTTCAATGCAGTATTGTCAGTGAACATGCCACACCAAAAAAATCCTTGCATTATATTAGATATTTACAAATACTTACAGCATTTCTTTGGTTATTCAAAAATAAAAATATATAGGGGCCGTTTGGATCCCCATGGGATTTTGGGGAATTTCATCTTCCTACCATAAATTTATTATAAACAATCCAAACTCTTCACAAAATTACACACTTCCCAATAAATTTATTCCTAGGAATTGCAACTTCTCCAAATTCCTCAAATTCCTAAGCGATCCAAACGAATTGAGGCACCTATTTCTTTGTTCAAAAATGATTTTTTTTTTTTTTTTGCTTTTTATCTGTCCTTTGTGTCTCCCATCAGACCATTCAAAATGATTCTTTACTTATTTGAAATAACCATTGAACCATGCTTACACCTTGCTGTGGTTTTACTGCACAATATTGTCGATGATTGTGGTAAAACAAAAATCATTCAATTATAACTATTTATGAATGTTTACAGTCTCTTTTTCCTATTGGAAAATATAAAAAAAATTCCAAAAATTCCAAAAAATCTCTTTCGCCATAAATTGTAGTCTAAACTTAAAAAACCACACAATATTGTCGATGATTGTGGTAAAAAAAAAATCATTCAATTATAACGGTTTATGAATGTTTACAGTCTCTTTTTCCTATTTGAAAATATAAAAAAATTTCCAAAAAAAAAATCTCTTTCGCTATAAACTGTAGACTAAACTTCATCGTGCGAAGCGCGATGAGATAACTAGTTCTTAAGAAATCAAAATATAATTCGTAATTTAGCGTATGGATAATTAAATATACAAATTTGCTAAAGTGGATTAACACAGGCGGCCACTTCAATTGGCGGCCAGCCTTTGCCACCTGGGTAAGCCACGTAGAATGCCACGTAGATTTGCAGTTTAAACAAACCAAGCCGACACTTGAAATGGCGGCCTATCGGGCATTCCTTCTTGACTTAACTCAACCCACTATCACCCTGCCTCGCCTATTAGCGACACGCTCCTTACACATGGATTAAGAAAGGAATTAACGTGGCCACAGTCTAAGATGTCAGTTTGGTTAATTCCAAATCTGTAATTTTTAATGTACACAATTTCCAACATTGTTCAAATGACCTAGAATGAGTACAGAAATGATTGAATTGATCAAATGATACTTAGAATATGCATTACTCGCACTTTATATGCATAATTACTTGGTATAATTCAATCTTTTTGAAGATGTAATATCTTAATCATATTTTAGACTGTGTAGAGAGTTTAACGTAGATTGTTGAGAAAAAATGACTACGAAAGAATTCAGAAACAGTTGAAATGAAATGCTAGGCAAAATATGCATTGTATTCACTTAATAGGTGTAGTAACGATGTATAATCCAATCTTTTCGAATAAGTAAGATCTGAATCATATTCTAGACCGTATAAATAGTTCAATTGTAGATTATTGTGTTCGAATGACTTAGAATAAATACAAAAAACGATTGAAATGCTCAAATATTACTCAGAATAAGCATTACTAGGTGGGGAAGCGCGGCTTCGCCGCGTTTTAGTGGATTTTTTGTATTTCAATTTTAAGAACCAGTAATAATTTGTCATCGCCGCTATATGATGGCTCAAATAAGATTTTGTTGCATTGTAAATGCCCGTCTCCATGTCCAATACCAGATGTAACTACTGTTAGACATCTCAAATTTAAACATAATATTAATCCGGCTTTATAGGTTTATTAACTTTACCTGTTTAAGAGAAATACAGCTAATAAGAAATTTTGCTGGTAATCATCAATTAAATAATACTACAATTTACAACATAAACAACCACAACTTGATATTTTTAAACGTTCGAATCACCAAGGAAAAATACATCTATTGATCTAAGAATCTTAATGCTTGATAACAGGTGTATATGAAAGTTAACAGGTGTATATGAAAGGTATAGATTGCACGAAATTGACAGAAAATATCCTATAAGGTGTTGCATATTGAACTGAAGTATACTTTGACGGTTTGACCTTAGATTAGACGCGATGGATGTTACTTATGTGGCAAATTATACAATTTTGCATACTTCGATTATATGATTCAGTGAAAGGCAAACGATGCTCGATCTGAATCTTCTCTTAAAAATTGGTCATAAATTAAGTTAACTCCTCAGCACTCTGGTTTGGGGGAAAATAATACTCGTTGGAAAGGTAAAAGAAAAAAATCCTTTTATCTTCATCTATAGTATTAATAAAAAAATCATGATTTTTTCTCTATTTTTGACCATTTTTTGTATTTCTATTTTTAGTCAAAAATAGTTTTCTATTTTGCAATTTCTATAAATTAAAATAGTTTTCTCTTTTTTGGTTAAATGCACTAAAAATAGTAGTATTAATCACTATTTAATTTATTTAAAAATTAAATATATTTGGAAATCATATTGAATTATTGTTATCTAAAAGAATATAACGCAGCGAAACTGCGACTACCATGTCTAGTTATTTGCATTTTTATACATGTAATTATTATGTATAATCCAATCTTTTTGAATAAATAAAATATGAATCATAGTCAAAACTGCGTAGCGACGTTAATTGTAGATTATTGTGATAAAATGATTTAGAATGTATGCTAAAACAGAAGAATTGCTCAAATGATACTCAGAGTATGCATTATTTGCACTTTATATGCATAATTACTTGATATAATAAAATCTTTTTGAAGATGTAAGATATTAATCATATTATAGACCATATAGAGTGTTTAAATGCAGATTATTGTGATGGAACGACTAAGAATGAATTAAGAAATAATTGAAATGCAATGATACTCAGAATATGCATTATATTCAATTTATAGACGTAATAACGATGTATAAACCAATCTTTTTGAATAAATAAGGTATGAATCATATTCTGAACTGTATAGAGAGGTTAAAAGTAGATTATTGTGATGAAATGACTTAGAATGAATGCATACAAGATTGAAATGCTGAAATGACACTTAGAATAAAATATTCTAGACGATTGAAATCCAATATTTTGGAATAAATAATATATGAATCATATTCTAGACAATATAGAGAAGTTAAATAAAAATTATTGAGATGAAATGACCTAGAATGAATGCATAAACGGTTGAATTGCTCAAATGAAGCTCAGAATATGCATTATTTGCACTTTATATGCTTAATTACTTGGTATAATCCAATCTTTTTTAAGATGTAATATATTAATCATATTCTAGACCATATAGAGAGGTTAATTGTCGATTATCGTGATGAAATGATTTAGAATGCATGCAAAAACAAAAGAATTGCTCAAATGACACTCAAAATACATTATTTGTACTTTATATGCATAATTACTTGGTATAATAATTTTTTTAAGACGTAAGATCTTAATTATATTCTACACCAAATAGAGTGTTTAAATTCAGATTATTGTGATGAAATGACTAAGAATGAATTAAGAAATAGTTGAAATGAAATGATATTCTAAATATGCATTAACAATGTATAACAATGTGCAATAAATGACTTAGAATGAACTATATAGAGAGGTTAAAACTAGATTATTGTGAAGAAATGACTTAGAATGAATTCAGAAATGCATAAATTACTCAGAATGAGAGTTATTTACAATTTATATGAGTAATTACTTGGTATAATCTAATCTTTTTGAATAAGTAAGACCTGAAGAAATGTACATTATTGCGAAGAAATGACCTAAAATGAATTCAGAAACGGAAGAAATGCTCAAATTACTCATAATGAGAGCTATTTGCATTTTATATGCGTAATTACTAGCAATAATCCAATCTTTTTGAATAAGTAAGATCTGAATCATATTCTAGACTATATCGAGAGTTTAAACGATGATTATTGTGATGAAATGACGTGAAATGAATTCAGAAATGGTTGAAATGCTAAAATGGTACTCAGAGTATGCATTATTAGCACTTTATATGTGTAATTATTTTGTATAATCCATCTTTTTTTGAATAAATAAGATATGAATCATATTATATACAAAATAGAGAGTTTAAATGTAGAATATGGTGAAGAAATGACTTAGAATGAATTCAGAAAAGGTTGAAATTCTCAAATTACACAGAATGAGAGTCATTTGCAGTTTATATGTGTAATTACTTGATATAATCCAATATGTTTGAATAAGTAAGATCTGAATCATATTCTAGACCATATGAAGAGTTTAAATGAAGATTACTATGATGAAATAACTTGAAATTAATTCAGAAACAGTTGTAAAGCTCAAATATTACTCAGAATGAGAGTTATTTGTATTTTATATGCATAATTACTTGGTATAAACCAATATTTTTGAATAATTAGGACCAAAATAATATTCTAGACTATCTGGATAGTTTAAATGTAGATTATTGGGAAGATATGACTTGGAATGACTGCAGAAATGTTTGAAATGCTCAAATTACTCAAAATGAGAGTTATTACAATTTATATGCATAATTATTTGGTATAAATCATATTCTAGACAGCATGGAGAGTTTCAATGAATATTATTATGATGAAATGACATAGAATGAATTCAGAAACGGTTGAAAAAACTCAAATATTACTAAGAATGAGAGTTATTTGCAATTTACAAGCGTAATTATAATGTATAATCCATTCTTATAGAATAAATAAGATACGAATCATCATATTACAGACCGTATGTAGAGATTAAATGTAGATTACTGTGAAGAAAAGACTTAGAATGAATCCAGATATGATTGAAATGATCAAATGATACTCAGAATTGCATTATTTGCACATTATATGCGTAATTAGAATGTATAATCCAATATTTTTGAATAAATAGCACATGAATCATATAAAGAGTTTAAATTTATATTATTGTCATTAAAATTACTTAGAATGAATCCGGAAACGATTGAAATGTTCAAATTATGCTCAGAATTGCATTATTTGCACTTTTTATGCGTAATTACCATATATAATCCAATCTTTTTGAAACAATACCATATAAATCATATTCTAGACAGTATAAAGAGTTTAAATGTAGATTATAGTGATGAAATGACTTGGAAATAATCTAAAAAGGATTGAAATATTTAAATAATGCTCAGAATTGTATTATTTGTACTTTATATGTGTAATTAACATGTATAATCCAATTTTATTGTGTAAATAAAATATGAATCGTATTTTAGACAGTATAAAGAGTTAATGTAGATTATTGTGATGAAATGACTTAGAATGATTTTAGAAAGGATTGAAATGCTCAAGCGATACTCAGAATTGCATTTTTTTACACTTTATATGCGAAATTAGCATGTATAATCCAATCTTTGAAAAGAAATAATATATGAATTATATTTTATGTAGTATAAAGAGTTCAAATGTATATTATTGTGATAAAATGACTTAGAATTAATCCAGAAATGATTGAAATTCTCAAATAATGCTCAGAATTGTATTATTTGAACTTTATATGTGTACATACCAAGTATAATCCAATCTTTTTGAAAAAATACCATATGAATCATATTCTAGGTGGTATAAAAATGTTTAAATGTAGATTATTGTGAAATGACTTAGAACGAATCCAGAAACCATTGAAATGCTTAAATGATGCTCAAAATTTCATTATTTGCAATTTATATGCGTATTTACCATGTAAAATACAATCTTTTTAATAAATAACATATGAATCATATTCCAAGAAGTATTGAGAGTTTAAATTTAGATTCTTGTGATTAAAATGACTGAGAATTAATCCAGGAACGTTGAAATGCTGAAATGATGCTCATAATTGCATTATTTGCAATTTATATGCGTAATTACCATGAAAAATTCAATCTTTTCGAATAAATAACATATGAATAATATTTTTGACAGTATAAAGAGTTTAAATGTAGATTATTGTGATGAAACAACTTAGAATAAATCCAGAAACGATTGAAATGCTCAAAAGATGCTCATAATTGCATTATTTGTGCTTTATATGCGTAATTAACATATATAATCCAATTTGATTGTATAAATAACATATGAATCATATTCTAGATATTATAAAGAGTTTAAATGTAAATTATTGTGATGAAATGACTTAGAATGAATCCAGAAACGATTGAAAATGCTCAAATGATGCTCATAATTGCATTATTTGTACTTTATATGCATAATTAACATGTATAATCTAATTTTATTGTATAAATAAAATATGAATCATATATTTTAGACAGTATAAAGAGTTTAAATGTAGATTATTGTGATGAAATGACTTAGAATGATTTCAGAAAGGATTGAAATGCTCAAGTGATGCTCATAATTGCATTTTTTTACTCTTTATATACGAAATTAGCATGTATAATCCAATCTTTGAAAAGAAATAATATATGAATTATATTTTATGTAGTATAAAGAGTTCAAATGTATATTATTGTGATGAAATGACTTAATTAATCCAGAAATGATTGAAATGCTCAAATAATGCTCAGAATTGTATTATTTGAACTTTATATGTGTACATACCATGTATAATCTTTTTGAAAATATACCATATAAATCATATTCTAGACGGTATAAAAAGTTTAAATGTAGATTATTGTGAAATGACTTAGAACGAATCCAGAAACTATTGAAATGCTTAAATGATGCTCAAAATTTCATTATTTGCAATTTATATGCGTATTTACCATGTAAAATCTAATCTTTTTGAATAAATAACATATGAATCATATTCTAGGAAGCATTAAGAGTATAAATTTAGATTCTTGTGATTAAAATGACTGAGAATTAATCCAGAAACGATTGAAATGCTGAAATGATGCTCATAATTGCATTATTTGCAATTTATATGCGTAATTACCATGAAAAATTCAATATTTTCGAATAAATAACATATGAATAATATTATTGACAGTATAAAAAATTTTAAATATAGATTATTGTGATGAAACAACTTAGAATAAATCCAGAACGATTGAAATGCTCAAATAATGCTTAGAATTGCATTATTTGCCATTTATATGCGTAATTAATCCAATCTTTTTGAATAAATTACAAATTAATCATATTCTAGACAGTATTAAGAGTTTAAATGTACGTTATTGCGATGAAATGACTTAGATTGAATCCAGAAACGATTATAATGCTCGGAATTGTATTATTTGAACTTTATATGCGTAATTACAATGTATAATCTATTTTTTTTAATAAATAACACATGAATCATATTCTAGACTGTATAGAGAGTTTAAATGTAGATTATTGCGAGAAAATAACATAGAATGGATCCAGAAATTATTTAAATGCTCAAATGATGCTCAGAATTATATGCGTAATTAGCATGCATGATCCAATCTTTTCGAATAAATAACATATGAATCATATTCTAGATAGCATTAAGATTTAAAATTTAGACTATTGTGATTAAAATAACATAGAATGAATCCAGAAATGTTTGAAATGCTCAAATGATGCTTCTTGATAGTATAAAGAGTTTAAATGCAGATTATTGTGATGAAATAACTTAGAATGAATCCAGAAACGGTTGAAATGCACAAATGATGCTCAAAATTGCATTATATGCAATTTATATGCGTAATTAACATGAATAATCTAATATTTTTGAATAAATAACAAATGAATCATATTATGGACTTTATAAAGAGTTTAAATGGATATTATTGTGAGAAAATGACTTAAAAGGAATAAAAAAAATGATTAAATGCTCAAATGATGCTCAAAATTGAATTATTGGCAATTTATATGCGTAATTGGAATGTATAATCCAATTTTTTTTAATAAGTAATATATGAATCATATTCTAGACAGTATAAAGAGTTATTTTATTGTATAAATAACATATTAGTCATATTCTAGACAGTATAAAGAGTTTAAATCTAGATTATTGTGATGAAATGACTAAGAATGAATACAAAAATGATTGAAATGCTCAGAATTGCATTATTTGCACTTTATATGCGTAATTACCATTATAATGCAATCTTTTTGCATAAATAACATATGAATCGTATTCTAGACAGTATATAGAGTTTAAAAGTGAATTATTATGAGAAAATTACTTAAAATGAATCCAGAAACGATTGAAATGCTCAAATGATACTCTGAATTGCACTATTTGCACTTTATATGCGTAATTACAATGTATAATCTAATCTTTTTGAATAAATAACGTAAGAATCATATTCTAGACAAATATAAAAAGTTCAAATGTAGATTATTGTTAGAAAATGACATAGAATTAATTCAGTAACCATTGAAATGCTCAAATTATGCTCAGAACAGCATTATTAGCATTTTATATGCGCTATTACCTTGTATTATCCATACTTTGTGAATAAATAACACATGAATAATAAAGAGTTTAAATGTAGATTATTGTGATAAAATGTCTTAGAATGAAACCCATAGACGATTGAAATGTTCAAATGATACTCAGAATTGCATTAATTGCACTTTATATGCGTAAATTACCATGTACAATCTAATTTTATTGTATAAATAACATATGAATCATATTCTAGACAGAATGAAGAGTTTAAATGTAGATTATTGTGATTAAATCACATAGAACAAATCCAGAAATGATCGAAATGCTCAAAAGATGCTCAGAATTGCATTATTTGCACTTTATATGCGTAATTACCACGTATAATCCAATCTTTGAGAACAAATAACATAGAATTATATTCTATACAGTATAAAGAGTTTAAATGTATCTTATTATGAGAAAATGACTTTGAATAAATGCAGAAACAATTGAAATTCTCAAATGATCGTCAGAAATTCATTGTTTGTACTTTATATGCCTAATTACCATGTATAATCCATTTTTATGGTATAAATAACACATGAATCATATCCTAGACAGTATGAATAGCTTAAATGTAGATTATTGCGATGAAATAATTTAGAATAAATCCAGAAACGATTGAAATGCTCAAATAATACTCAAAATTGCATTATTTGAACTTTCATTATAATCCAATATTTTTGAATAAGTAACATATGAATCATATTCTAGACAATATAAAGAGTTTAAATGTAGATTATTGTGATAAAATAACTTAGAACAAATCCAGAAACTATTGTAATGCTCAAATGATGCTCAGAATTTCATTATTTGCAATTTATATGCGTAATTACCATGTACAATCCAATCTTTTTGAATAAATAACATATGAATGATATTATTGATAGTATAAAGGTTTAAAATGCAGATTATTATGAGAAAATGAGTTAGAATAAATCCAGAAATGATTGAAATGTTCAGATGATGTTCATAATTGAAATATTTGCATTTTATATGCATAATTACAAAGTATAATCCAATTTTATTGCATAAATAACATATGAATCATATTCTAGACATTATTAAGAGTTTGAATTTAGATTATTGTGATGAAATGACTTTAAATGAAACCAAAAACGATTCAAATGCTCAATCTTTAAGCGTAATTACCATGTATAATCTAATTTTATTGTATAGATAACAAATTAATTATATTCTAGACAGTATAAAGAGTTTAAATGTTGATTATTGTAATGAAATGACTAAGAATGAATCCAGAAACGATTGAAATGCTCAATTGATGCTCAGAATTGCATTATTTGCACTTTATATACGTAAATCTATGTATATTCCAATCTTTCGGAAAAAAATAACATATGAAATATATTCTATACAGTATAAAGTGTTTAAATATAGATTATTATGAGAAAATGACTTAGAATGAATGCAGAAGCGATTGAAATGCTCAAATGATCCACATAATTGCATTATTTGCATTTTATATGCATAATTAGCATGTATAATCCAATCTTTTTGAATAAATAACATATGAATTTTTTTCTATACAGTATAAAGAGTTTAAATGTAGATTATTGTGATAAAATGTCTTAGAATGTAACCCAGAAACAATTGAAACGTTCAAATGATGCTCAGAATTGCATTATTTGCACTTTATATGCGTAATTACCATTAGGGCTGTACAAGAAAATAAAAAACCCGTCCGACCCGTTTAGCCCGTCCGACCCGACCCATGTTCTAACGGGTTCAAATATGATTCGGGTTGGTTCGGATTTTAATTTTAATAACCCTGTTGTACTGGGTTGGGTTGTATTTTTTGTTTGATAACCCGGTTTGTACCGACCCGGTTAATTAATTAATTTTTTTACATATCATAGATTAATTGTAGTTATGGTGCATTAATCAACCGCCATTCATCACAAATAAATATATTTAATTGTAGTTATATATCAAGAGGTTTGAACGAACCGAGAAAAGATAATTAAAAGTGTTGGAAATCCAAAGCGTTAAGCACATTGCTACCTACCCTCTTAATTTGCTATTATTTATTATATTACTTGAGTAAAGCAGTAACTAAACTTTGAAAATATAAGATCTAATTTTTTATTTGTTTTGTTTTCTTTGGCAAGTAACTATGCCTTTAAAAATGACCATGTCTATATGATAACTATTGGTTTATTTCAAATACCAATAATACACAATTAAACCTTTGAAATGACTGTGGCTAATTGGTCTTTTGTTTTTGAATTAATATTCTATTTTTATGTTTTTGTTAAAAATATTATCTTGAGTTATTTTTACTTAATTAATATTATCAGTTTTATTTATATAACATATAAAACATAACCCTTTTAACCCGAAAACCCGTAAAAATTCGTAGATAAAAATTTATATGGGTTGGGTTGGGTTACGGATGGGTCAACGAAAGAAAATTTTTAACCCGATATAATTGGGTTGGGTTGAAACATTGATAAAAAATTACAAACCCGCCCGGTCTACAGCCCTAATTACCGTGTAAAATCCAATCTTTTTGAATAAATAACATATGAAACATATTCTTGACAGTATAAAGAGTTTAAATGTAGATTATTGTGATGAAATGACTTAGAATAAATTCAGAAAAGATTGAAATGCTCAAAAGATGCTCAGCATTGCATTATTTGCACTTTTTATGCGTAATTACTATGCATAATCCAATCTTTGAGAACAAATAACATATAATTTATATTCTATACAGTATAAAGAGTTTAACTGTATATTATTATGAGAAAACTTAGATTAAATGCAGAAACTATTGAAATTCTAAAATGATCATCAGAATTACATTATTTGAACTTTATATGTGTAATTACCATGTATAATCCAATTTTATTGTATAAATAACATATGAATCATATTCACGACAGTATAAAGAGTTTAAATATAGATTATTGGGATGAAATGATATAGAATGAATCCAAAAACGATTGAAATGCTCAAATGATACTCAGAATTGCATTATTTACACTTTATAAGCGTAATTTCCATTATAATCCAATTTTTTTGAATAAATAATATATGAATCATATTATTGACAGTATAAAGAGTTTAAATGTAGGTTATTGTGATGAAATGACTTAGAATAAATCCAGAAACGATTGAAATGCTCAAAAGATGCTCAGAATTGTGTTATTTGCACTTTATTTGTGTAATTACCATGTATAATCCAATCTTTGAGAATAAATAACATATGAATTATATTTTATACAGTATAAAGAGTTTAAATTTAGATTATTGTGATGAAATAACTTAGAATGAATCCAGAAACTATTGAAATGCTTAAATGATTTTCAGAATTGCATTATTTGCACTTTATAGGCGTAATTACAAGGTATAATCCAATCTTTCCGAATAAATAACATATGAATCATATTATAGACAATATAATAAGTTCGAATTTAAATTTTTGTGATAAAAATGACAAATAATGAATTTAGAAACGATTGAAATGCTCATAATGATTCTCAGAATTGCATTATTTGCATTTTATATGCGTAATTAACATGTAAAATCCAATATTTTTGAATAAATAACATATGAATCATATTTTTGACATTATAAAGAATTCAAATGTAGATTATTGTGATAAAATAACTTAGAACGAATCCAAAAACTATTGAAATGCTCAAATGATTCTCAGAATTGCATTATTTGAACTTTATAGGCGGCATTACCATGTATAATTCAATCTTTCTGAATAAACAATATATGAATCATATTATAGGCAATATAATAAGTTGAATTTACATTATTGTGATAAAAATGACAAAGAATGAATCCACAAATGATTGAAATGCTCAAATGATGCTCTGAATTGCATTATTTGCAATTTATATGCGTATATAATCAAATATTTTTGAATAAATAACATATGAATCATATTCAAGACAATATAAAGTGTTTGAATGTAAATTATTGTGATGTAATGACTTAGAATAAATTAAAAAACGATTAAAATGTTCAAATGATTCTTATGATTGCGTTATTTGCACTTTATATGCGTAATTAGATTGCATAATCCAATCTTTTTGAATAAATAACATATGAATCATATTTTTGACAGTATAAAGTGTTTAAAAGTAGATTATTGTGATGGAATGACTTAGACAGAATACAGAAACAATGAAATGCTCTAATGATGTCCATAATTGCATTATTTGCATTTTATATGCGTAATTACCATGTACAATCCAATTTTATTGTATAAATAACACATGAATCATATTCTAGACAGAATAAAGAGTTTAAAATGTAGATTATTGTGATGAAATCATAGAACAAATCCAGAAACAATCGAACTGCTAAAAAGATGCTCAGAATTGCAATACACTTTATATGCGTAATTACCACGTATAATCCAATCTTTGAGAACAAATAACATATGAATTATATTCTTTACTGTATAAATAGTTTTAGTGTAGATTATTATGATAAAATGTCTTAGAATGAAACCCAGAAATGATTGAAATTCTCAAATGATACTCATAATTGCATTATTTGCACATATATGCGTAATTAACATGTATAATCAAATATTTTAGAATAAATAACACATAAATCATTTTCTAAACTGTATAGAGAGTTTAAATACAGATTATTGTGATGAAATGTCTTAGAATGAATTCTGAAAAGATTCAAATGCACAAATGATACTCAGAATTGCATTATTTGAACTTTATAAGCATAATTTTCATTATAATCCAATTTGTTTTGAATAAATAACATATGAATCATATTCTAGACAGTATGAAAAGTTCAAATGTTGATTACTGTGCGAAAATGAGTTAGAATGAATCCAGAAACGATTGAAATGTTCAAATGATGTTCATAATTGAAATATTTGCAATTTATATGCGTAACTTCGAAGTATATTCCAATTTTATTGCATAAATAACATATGAATCATATTCTAGACATTATAAAGAGTTTGAATGTAGATTATTGTGATGAAATGATTTTGAATGAATCCAGAAACGATTCAAATGCTGAAATGATGCTCAGAATTGCATTATTTGCACTTTTTAAGTGTAATAACCATGTATAATCCTATTTTATTATATAAATAACATATAAATCATATTCTAGATGGTATAAAGAGTTTAAATGTAGATTATTTTGAGAAAATGACTTGGAATGAATGCAGAAACGATTGAAATGCTCAAATGATCCTCATAATTGCATTATATGCATTTTATATGCGTAATTAGCATGTATAATCCAATATTTTTGAATAAATAACATATGAATTTATTTCTATACAGTATTAAGTGTTTAAATTTAGATTATTGTTATTGCAAAGTCTTATTATAAATCCTGAAACCATTGAAATTCTCAAATGATACACAGAATTGCATTATTTACACTTTATATGCCTAATTACCATGTATAATCCAATTTTATTGTATAAATAACATATGGATCATATTCACGACAGTATAAAAAGTTTAAATGTCGATTATTGTGATGAAATGATATAGAATGAATCCAGAAAAGATTGAAATTTTTAAATGATACTCAGAATTGCATTATTTACACTTTATAAGCAGGGTTTCCATTATAATGCAATCTTTTTTAATAAATTATATATGAATCATATACTTGGCAGTATAAAGAGTTTAAATGTAGATTATTGTGATAAAATAACTTAGAACGAATCCAGAAACTATTGAAATGCTCAAATGATGCTCAGAATTTCATAATTTGCAATTAAATGCGTAATTACCATGTACAATCCAATCTTTTTGAATAAATAACATATGAATGATATTATTGATAGTATAAAAAGTTTAAATGTAGATTATTGTGATGAAATAACTTAGAATGAATTGAGGAACTGTTGAAATTCTCAAATGATGCTCAGAATTGCATTATTTTCAATTTATAGGCTTACCATGTAAAATCCAATTTTTGAAATGCTCAAATGATACTCAGAATAAGCATTATGCATTTTATATGCGTAATTGCTATGTATAATGCAATCTTATTGAATAAGTAAGATCTGAATCATATTCTAGATTATTGTGCTGAAATGACATAGAATGAATGCAAAAACGACTGAAAATGCTCAAATGACACTCAGATAAACATTATGCACTTTATATGTAATTTATATGTATAATGCAATCTCATTGAATAAGTAAGATCTGAATCATATTTATACCGTATAGAGAGATTATTTTATTGAAATAACTTAGAATGAATGCAGAACAATTGAAATGATCAAATGATACTCATAATAAGCATTGTGTACTTTATATGCATAATTTCTATGTATAATGCAATCTTTTTGAGTAAGTAAGATGTGAATCATATTATAGACCATATTGGAAGTTTAAATGTAGATTATCGTGCTGAAATGACTAAGAATAAATGTCGAAATAATTGGAATGCTCAAATGATACTCGGATAAGCATTATGCACTTTATATGAGTAGTTGCTACGTATAATGCAATTTTTTGAATAAGTAAGATTTGAATCATATTCTATACCCTATAGCGAGTTTAAATATAGATTATTGTGTTGAAATGGCTTAGAATGAATGCAGAAATGTTTGAAATGCTCAACTGATACTAGGATAAGTATTATGCACACTTTACATGCGTTATTGCTATGTATAATACAAACATTTTGAATAAGTAAGATCTGAATCATATTCTAGACTCTATAGAGAGTTTAAATATAGATTATTGTGTTGAACTGACTTAGAATGAAAACAGAAACGATTGAAATGTCAAATGATACTCATATAAGTATTATGCACACTTTATATGCGTAATTGTTATATATAATGCAACCATTTTGAATAAGTAAGATCTAAATCATATTCTAAACCCTATAGGGAGTTTTAATATAGATTACTACGTTGAAATGACTTAGAATGAATGTAGAAACGATTGAAATGCTCAAATTGATACTCAGAATAAGCATTGTGCACTTTATATGCGAAATTGCTACATATAATGCAATCTTTTTGAATAAAGTAAGATCTGAATAATATTCTAGACCGTATTGGAAAATTAAATGTAGATTATTGTGCTGAAATGACTTAGAAGGAATGAAGAAATGATTGAAATGCTCAAATGATACTCATATAAGAATTATACACTTTATGTGGGTAATTTCTATGTGTAATGCAATCTTTTTGAATAAGTAAGATATGAATTATATTATAGACTGTATAGAGAGTTTAAATATAGATAATTGTATTGAAATGACTTAGAATGAATACAGAAATAATTGAAATGTTCATATGATACTCAGAATAAGAATTGTGCACTTTATATGCGTAATTGCTATGTATAATGCAATATTTTCGAATAAGTAAGATCCGAATCATATTCTAGACCGTATGGAGAGTTTAGATATAAATTATTGTGTTGAAATGACTTAGAATGAATGCGAAAACGATTGAAATGCTCATATGATACTCAAAAGAAGCATTGTGCACTTTTATATATGTAATTGCTATGTATAATGTAATATTTTCGAATAAGTAAGATCTAAATCATATTTTAGACCGTATGGAGAGTTTAAATATAAATTATTGTGTTGAAATGACTTAAAATGAACGCGGAAATGATTGAAATGCTCGTATGATACTCAAAAGAAGCATTGTGCACTTTTATATATGTAATTGCTATGTATAATGTAATCTTTTCGAATAAGTAAGATCTGAATCATATTTTAGACCGTATGGAGAGTTTAAATATAAATTATTGTGTTGAAATGACTTAAAATGATTGCCAAAACGATTGAAATGATATTACTACTGGTGATCCTACTTTTTTTCATTGATCGGGCGACCCACTGAGGGAAAATCAAAGTAGGACGTTTTTACCGGGTTTCTTACTTTTTTCATACAATCGGAAAGTCGTATGAGGGAAAAACCAAAGTAGGACGTTACTCATACCGTTTAGATCGCTTAGGAATTTGGGAAATTTGGAGAATTTCATATTCCTAGGTATAAATTTATTGGGAAGTGTGTAACTTTGTGAAGAGTTTGGATTGTTTATAATAAATTTATGCTTGGAATTTAAAATTCTTCAAATTCCAAATGCCATCCAAACAAGTCCAATAAGCATTGTGGACATATTTCTGACGCTGCTAGTGTAGTTTTTTTTGGTCTATTTTATGTACCCGATGACACTGCTTGGACTTAAATTAAACAAGATTATTTTTCCATAGGGCAAGTTTCTATTATTCCCCAAGACAAGCTTGGCAAGTAAAGACAGGCTTAGCAAGCTTAGCAAGATTATTTTTAGTACGAAAAAAAGCTTTGCTCAATTCGTACTCTTTATTTGTTGACAAATCAAGAATTATGAAAGGAACGTGATTGAGAGTCATCAGAGTCAATCGTTAGAACTATTAGATGATAGTATCATATACTAAAATCAGTCTCTATTGACGGAAGAGTTAGTCGGAAGACTGTCATGATTACATCACAATTTTTGAGAATCCGACAACCAATTGGAACCGTAAATGTGTTATATACATTGAAATCTCGTTGGAGACTAAAATAAATAAATGTTCAATTTTTTTTTCAGTTTTTTTTTAAATCGTTGTTATTGGAGGGTCCATAATTATTTAAATTTAAATTTTTTGTAAAATTAAAAAAATAATAAATAAAGAGTTTAGCTATGGTGAGATGCATCACAAAAATCTTCCGTGAGATGCGCTCAAAACTTATGATACTGGTTCAAAATGATCGATCCAAACCGTCTAATATGATCTCTTTTTTGAAAACTCCATGCATACTAAATTTTAAATTTTTTCAAAATTTTTATGTTTTTTTTTTGAAATTTTAGAAAATCGTTAATCTAATTAGTTCTGTACCGTTCAAAAATTGTCATTTTTAAAAATTTGAAAAAAATACTTAAAAATTCTGAAAAAATGTAAAATTTGGTCTGCAAGAAGATTTCAATAGCGAGATCATATTGCACGGTTTGGATCGATCATTTTGAACCAGATTCATGAGTTTTGATCGCATCTCACGGATGATTTTTTGTGATGCATCTCACCATAGCTAAACTCATAAATAAATAAATAAATAAATATATAGAATTTGGTCTCCAATGAGATCTCAATATGAAAAATATATTAGATGGTTCAGATTGACTATTGGAATTTCGAAAATAAAAATATAATCACGACTGACAAGCTCACCCGTCATAATATGTCATCATTCAATGTTTAATACTGAGAACGATAAAAAAAAATGTACCAAATATATAAAAAACTATTCAAAATGCAAATGAGCTAATCCATTCTCAATTTGCTATTCTATCGAAATGCCAGATTATTATTGTTTTCCGATAACTTTGGTAAAAGCTACCAAGAGAAAATGCCAGATTATTTCTCTCATAAAATATTGTTGAACACCAGCTTCCACCTGTACAAAATAACAGTAAAACATCCTGTCCTGTAAACTGTAATTGTCTGTAAATAAATGAAAGGGGCCATTGAGCAACTCTCCATGACATGAGCTATCAGACCATTTTACAGGCCATATCAGTTCGGCCCAATTGTGGAGAGTTATGTCCGAAAAAATTAATACTAACTTTACTGTTCATATTAATTTTGATAATAACAGAAAAAAAATTGAAATTTTAATACTAACGTTGCTGGATTGTCATCCCAGTTGACGAAAGCCCAATACCCTTGGATCGTCATCCCAGTTGATGATCCAACGATCCAACAACAAAAAAACACATATTTTAATTTTCTGAAAATTTTTTTTAATGCAAATTTTGCATTTTAGCCCCCAAAGTTTTTATTATTACAAAATATATAATTTATAATTAAAAATTAAACATAATTAAAACATCTATTATAAAAATATAAGTATATAATTAAATTATTGCATGTTAAATACATAATATTGTATATGTTTGTAATATTTATTCATACATATATATATAATGTATCGTATATTTTATATATTAAATACATATTATTGTATATAATTAAAATATATGATACATATTATTATGTACATATATTTCTAATGTATATTTATTTATACATTAAAAAAAATTATATATTAATATCTACATTTCATGTATAACAATTTTTTTTATTGGACTACTATGTAAGAATAATAATTTTAGTGTCATCGGCGAATAAATTCAACAAAAAATATATTCAATTCTTTCGCCAATGATTCTAAAATTATTATTTTTACAATATAGTCCAATAAAATTTTTTGTTGTATATTTTATATGTATTTTTAATGTATATAATTTTTTAAAAAATTATACATTAAAAAATATATGGTGACGATGACCATATATTTCTATATATAAGTATATTAAAAAAATATATGTATACAAAATATATTAAAAATTATACTTTAAAAAATATGTTTATATATACATTATATATACATATAAATAGAATTTTTCTATGGTGAGTTGCAACTCACAGGGGCTCTGGTGAGTCGCACTCCAGGCCGTCCAATCCGCTCTAAGATTCGTGCAATCATGTTCGCGTGATAAGTCGCTGAGCCATTAAAATTTTCCGTTCCGTCTGCGAAAACCTCTCCGTTTCCCCTCTCTCTTTCTATAAAAACAGGTCTGCGCCTCTTCTTTAAACCTAAAAACCTAATCGGAGCAGAGAGTTGGTCGGAGCTCCTCTCCTTCGATCCTTTTGTTTCTTTTTTACTTCGTGCCTTCGCTCCGCTCTGTCGACTAAATGGTTCCGAACCCCTTTCTCTCTCTCACGTGAAACTTAAATCTCTCTTGCCTCTTTCTTCCGACTCCAACTCCTCTTCGTGTCTCACAAATAAAAATCTCTCCTTGACTCCGATTCCGACTACTTTCTTCGTCTCCAGTCAGTCACGCCTTCATCTTACCTCTAGCCGGGCCGTTCTTCCCTCTCTCTCAAGAAAGTCGAGGCAATCGTCTCTTGCCTTCTCTCATTGGAACTTCGAAAGGTACTTACTCTCTCTCGTACACAAGTTTTGCTTTCCCTCTTCCTCTTTCACTTTTGTTTTGTCACTGATTTATTTTCTTCAAAACAGTTTTGGTTAATGGATTGCAAAATTAGGTCGATTTTGGATTCAATTGGGTTCATGGGTTGCAAAACAGCTTGATAAAATTAGCCAACTTTTCTTCAAAATTCTAGTTTTTGTTCCTGATTTTTTGCAATTGGATTCAATTTCGTTGGTATATTGTTTAGATGTCAACTTTGCCACAATAAATAAATAGACCTAAATATCTTCAAGTTTCCTCACTAGTTGGTTCAATTTCTCTGGTTCAATTGAGATTTTTAATGTTTATATTTTATAACAATAGGTATACATGTTTACTTGTTTCAATTTTTCTGGTTCATGTATGAACTTTTCTCATCTATTTGTGTTTTTTTTTACGTTTAATTTTGTAGAAATTGAGCAATTGCATATTCTCTAATGCTATGTGTTGTACTAAACGTCTCTAGGTTTGTCGATTGCAAAACAATATCATTTGGCATTTAACAATCTTCTTTGAATTTTATAGGAAGAAGATGCAAATTATGAAGACTTGGATAAATACTTTAGGCAAGATCAAGATCAAGTCTTTGGAGAGCTTGTAGGCTAGTTTAGACTAGGATAGAAGGTATACTTTAGTCCTTGTTTATCCTTGAAATGGTCTAGATAGCGAAAAGCTCAATAAACTAGCAAAATCCTGTTTTCTGTGACCTAGCGTCGTACAACGCTAGATAGTGGCACACAACGCTAGAACAGCTAAATTCATACTTTTGTGAATCAACGTTGCACGACGCTATATAGAGTTAGGCAACGCTGAGTCACAACGTTGTACAACGCTCAGTAGTGTTGTACAACGCTACAGTTAAAAACTTGGAAATTTTCCTGAGTACCATCGTGCAACGCCATATAGCGTTGCACAACGCCACAAAAATCCCAAGTTAGCTGTCCCATGTAAACAGTCGTTTTTACATGCAAAGTTTCTGGAGACGTTAGCCAACGTCTTTCAGCGTTGGGTAACGTTAGCGTTGTGTGACGGTATATAGAGTTGTACAACGCTCTGTTGAATCTGTCAGAGTTGTTCCTTTTGTCTCCCTTTAACGTTGTGTAACGCCATTCAGTGGCAAGCAACGCTCTGACAATTTCCAACGGAATTGTCGGAGTTTTCCTTTGGTTTTACACTCCTCCGTTGTGCGACGGCAAATAGCGTTGCACAACGCTCTGACAGACCAACGGCTATATTAACTAGCCGTTAGTTTTTGCAACGGTCATATTCCAGCGTTGTATAACGCTATTCAGCGTTGTACAACGATGTGGCCTGTTTTTGCTGGGGAACTGCTCATTTCGAGCTCTATATATATCCACCCCTTGTTCTCTCTCCAAGATAGGGAAAACGAGTTAGAGAGCTTCACTTTGCAAAATTAGACCAGAATTGAGCCTTTGAGCATAGGGATACTCTCCCACTTGAGCTTTTCATAGCTAGACCATCTTGAGAGATTAAGTAGCCTCAAACACCACCGCCCCGACGTTGTCGCTAGGTGTAGGTTGGAATAGGTTGAGAGCTCTTCTCCTTTGAGGCCGTTGTGCCATTCGAGTTAGGCCGATCCGCCTCGAGTGTCCTTGTGACGAGGTGATTCGGTTCGAAATTGTAGTCCCGTTCTTGTTGGAATTGAACGGAGCGCGTCCTTTCGTGGTAGCGGAACTCCCGGAGACGTACGACTAAGGCTAGCTTCTTCTAGCGGGTCGGAACTCCGTAATCACATCGCGTGTTCAATTTCTCTCTCTCTTTCTCTCTTTATTATCTTGCATTGTGAATTGCTTGTGTGCTTGCTTGTATTGGGTACCAATTGAATTGTGTTAGGATAGTTCATACCAAACCGGTCCAAAATCTCAATTGCTTCCGCTAAACCTTAGTTAAGCCGCCCCCCCTTAGGGACAACAAAGTGGTATCAGAGCGGGAACCTCGATTAAGCTATTCTTAATCTCGGTTTTCGGTCATGGCGGCTCGTTTTGTAGAGAGACCGGATAAATTAGGCCAAAATTGTAGAAATTTCTCTTTTTGGAAGAGATGCATGGTGAACTACCTCAATATCTTGGGATATTGGCATGTGGTAGAAAATCGGTATACCCCCGAACTTAAACTAAATTCGGTAGAATTGACCAAGAAGTCCCGTGATAACCGAATGGACAATGATTGTGCGGTTAATGCCATATTAGCCTCGGTCCATGAATCAATTGGTGTGACCCTTAGTCGTTTTGATCTAGCACACGATATGTGGATGGCTCTCCTCACCCGTTATGAGGGAAATTCTCAAATTAGGCATTCTAAATTGTATGAGTTGTACTCTCAATTTGAGAATTTCCACATAAAGGATGGTGAATCCATTGAGGATATGCACACTCGTCTTGTACAACTCCAAAATGAATTCACCGAAGGAGGTGAGCCCCTAACAAATGGCAAGATTGTAGGGAAGATGATGCGGGCTATGAGTGGACGGCACGAATGGGATGCTCACATCACGTCGCTTGAGACCATTATCCGGATGGACCATGCGTACACCCCGGAACAAATGTACACCGAGCTTCGATGTGTTGAGGAGAAGCTCAAGCAACTCGCCAAACTAGAGCCTCATCCAAGAACCTTAGCCATGACCTCCACAAGCAATCCCGCCTCCACATCATCATCTCGATCCTCTCATCGCCGATACCCACATCAAACACCATTAAACCTCTACGAGCTTGATGAGACAAAGCAAGAGGTGGTGATTGAGAAGATGTTTCGTGGGTTGCTCAAGCATGAGAAGAAGTTCAACAATGAGAGGTTAGCCAATGATGAACGGGAGTTGTGTTTTGTGTGCAATAAAGAGGGGCATTCAATGCACAAGTGTCACAAGCTTTTCCCTCAAGTGCAAACCGACAAGCCAAAGCCTAAGCACAAGAAGGAAAAGAAGAAGGCTCAAGCCATGCATGCCTTGTGGGATGTTAAATCCGAAACAAGCTCATCCGATTCGGATTCTCATGAGGTGTATGCTTTGGTGGCAAATGTGGAAGAGGTGGTATTCTCAACGGATGATGTGGAGGATGACTTCGTGAAGGACATCCTCAATGAGTTCAATCAAGGGACAAGATTTGTTCATCCGCTACTTCAAACGCGTAAGGCAACACCACCTCCATCTCCACCACCTTCGCCAAAGGCATGCTCTCCAAAGGTATATCTCCCTCTAAATGAATCTCTTAGTAGTAGTGATAGTGAGAGTGATGATGAACCAACTAGTTCAACTCCATGTGTTGACTGTGATAGGTTGAACTCTATTCTTGATGCTACCCATGATGCCTTGGTTAGGAAAGCCGATACCATAGAAACTTTAAAAACCAAGGTAGATGAGCTTACTTCTAAGATGGGTGAGTATGAGGCTAAAATTAAGGAGCTTGAAAAACAACTTGAAAAACAACTTGAAAAACCGATTTTAGCTCAAGCTCTTAAAACGGATTTGAAAAACCTTTTCAAAGGTCAAAAGCCTCATGACAAGTCCGGTCTTGGTTACCAAAAGCCTTATCAAACCAAGAAAAAGAACTTGTCATACAATAATGGGAAACAAGTTGCACAAAACACACAATTTCAAAAACCTAGGAATTCTCGTGGTCATGCACATATGTACCAAAGAAAATCTAGAAACACTAGAGTGCAAAACGAAAAGAATTTGCAAAATCAAGAAAAGAAGATTTTTGTTCCAAAGGCGTCCAATAAAATTTATTTTAGAGGACCCGATGGATGGTTTTATGAATTTAAAGAGCAACACTCTTCTCAAAACCACAAAGCTCAATCCAATGGGCATAAAAATAATGTTTCCCAACATTTCCAAAAGGATCGCAAAAAGGATTTTAATGCCTCATCCTATGATCCTAAGAAGAAGGCCGAATACCTTAGAGCCCATTACTATTCTCATTTTGTCAAGGGTTCTACCATGCCTAAGCCAACCAATGCATATTGCAACTATTGTTGTCAAAATGGTCATATCTCGTTGGAATGCAAACTTAGGAAACCAAATGGTGAGTCCAAAAGTAAGTGGGTTCCAAAAGCTCGTACCTCAAGTGGTACAACTAGTGGTATGGTAACCAATGTGGCCTAAATACCAAGTTAACCCCCGGTCTTATAAGCCAAATTTTTAGGGGGAGCCTCTATTTCTATCTTATTTTTGTTTGAGAGGTTAAATTTGGTCACACTACTTTGAGTAGTGCTCTAAATTGGTTCTCCAATTCCTTTTCTCCAAAATTAAGGGGGAGCCATAAATTTAGGGGGAGCTTTGGTACAATTTTCACTTTTTGTCGATTTACAAAAAGGGGGAGAATTGTAGTAAAGCTTGTGAAATGCCAAATTTTAATCGCTTTACTAATGATATTGTTTTGCAAATCGTCAAAAGGGGGAGATTGTTGTACTAAACGTCTCTAGGTTTGTCGATTGCAAAACAATATCATTTGGCATTTAACAATCTTCTTTGAATTTTATAGGAAGAAGATGCAAATTATGAAGACTTGGATAAATACTTTAGGCAAGATCAAGATCAAGTCTTTGGAGAGCTTGTAGGCTAGTTTAGACTAGGATAGAAGGTATACTTTAGTCCTTGTTTATCCTTGAAATGGTCTAGATAGCGAAAAGCTCAATAAACCAGCAAAATCCTGTTTTCTGTGACCTAGCGTCGTACAACGCTAGATAGTGGCACACAACGCTAGAACAGCTAAATTCATACTTTTGTGAATCAACGTTGCACAACGCTATATAGAGTTAGGCAACGCTGAGTCACAACGTTGTACAACGCTCAGTAGTGTTGTACAACGCTACAGTTAAAAACTTGGAAATTTTCCTGAGTACCATCGTGCAACGCCATATAGCGTTGCACAACGCCACAAAAATCCCAAGTTAGCTGTCCCATGTAAACAGTCGTTTTTACATGCAAAATTTCTGGAGACGTTAGCCAACGTCTTTCAGCGTTGGGTAACGTTAGCGTTGTGTGACGGTATATAGAGTTGTACAACGCTTTGTTGAATCTGTCAGAGTTGTTCCTTTTGTCTCCCTTTAACGTTGTGTAACGCCATTCAGTGGCAAGCAACGCTCTGACAATTTTCAACGGAATTGTCGGAGTTTTCCTTTGGTTTTACACTCCTCCGTTGTGCGACGGCAAATAGCGTTGCACAACGCTCTGACAGACCAACGGCTATATTAGCCGTTAGTTTTTGCAACGGTCATATTCCAGCGTTGTATAACGCTATTCAGCGTTGTACAACGATGTGGCCTGTTTTTGCTGGGGAACTGCTCATTTCGAGCTCTATATATATCCACCCCTTGTTCTCTCTCCAAGATAGGGAAAACGAGTTAGAGAGCTTCACTTTGCAAAATTAGACCAGAATTGAGCCTTTGAGCATAGGGATACTCTCTCACTTGAGCTTTTCATAGCTAGACCATCTTGAGAGATTAAGTAGCCTCAAACACCACCGCCCCGACGTTGTCGCTAGGTGTAGGTTGGAATAGGTTGAGAGCTCATCTCCTTTGAGGCCGTTGTGCCATTCGAGTTAGGCCGATCCGCCTCGAGTGTCCTTGTGACGAGGTGATTCGGTTCGAAGTTGTAGTCCTGTTCTTGTTGGAATTGAACGGAGCGCGCCCTTTCGTGGTAGCGGAACTCCCGGAGACGTACGACTAAGGCTAGCTTCTTCTAGCGGGTCGGAACTCCGTAATCACATCGCGTGTTCAATTTCTCTCTCTCTTTCTCTCTTTATTATCTTGCATTGTGAATTGCTTGTGTGCTTGCTTGTATTGGGTACCAATTGAATTGTGTTAGGATAGTTCATACCAAACCGGTCCAAAATCTCAATCGCTTCCGCTAAACCTTAGTTAAGCCGCCTCCCCTTAGGGACAACACTATGCACCCGTTGAAGACCGAGCTAAGGAAGTAATTAATGGACTTATCAATTGGTTAAGTAAACTCGAAAAGGAGAAGAACGCTCATTAATGGAAGGAAGAAATTCTCAATATAATATTAATTATTTTACTTGTTTTAGTATTTTTCTTGTTGTTTGGTTAGAAGATCGATTAGAATGAAGTTTCTATTTTCTGTTTATATACTATAAATGCTAAATGAAAGTAGCTTGCTATGTACCTGTTGATATGTACCATGTTTAGAATGCTAAATGGATGCAATTCGGTACCTCTTCAAATGTACCATGTTTAGAATGCTAAATGACCTTTTAATTTTTTCATTTTCTGGATGCAATTTTGTACTTGTCAGTTTCTAATGATTGTATTTGGATGATAGATGTAATTTGGTACAAATGCTAAATGGATGCAATTTGGTACAAACACTTTTAAGTTTCTGGCACAATACGTTGCTTTTGTTAGTTAAAAAAAAAACGAGGTGTTTTGTTGTTCTTAGAATTGTGATAGTGATATGATAATTATTAAAAGATATGATCTTATTATCTCTTCTCCTTTATAATAACTGTGCTTCATAGCAAAACAGTGATTAAGAAGTTTTGTCTTGATTCACAAAGCCTTGTCAGAGCTTTAAACCATGTTCTGCCTTGAGTAAGCAGTTGTTCAACACAGCTAAGAAATGATGATTTTTAGATTATCAGAAATCTCAGTTGGTCCAAGAGCATGGTTAGGAATAATGCATATGAAAGCAAAGCCATGGTAATAATTCGTTTGATATATATCAGATGACAATGAGGCACTACATAATAATTGAGAAAGGAGCATTGGTCATATTTACAAGTGAGCTTCCAGGGATACATAAATTACAGTAACTCATTGCACAATATATTAAATTAAAAGACAGATATAAAAGACAGTAACTCATTGCACAATATATTAAATTAAAAGACAGATATAAAAGACAGTAACTCATTGCACAATATATTAAATTAAAAGACATATAAAATAGCATAAAAATGCATTAGAAAAAAAGCAGAAAACAATGTAAGGAAATGGTATTTGAGCTGTGCTCAAACACACACACAACTTTTAATTTCAACATCAGCCATTAATCCATACATCTAAGGACTTACAAACATCTTTTACCATTTGCTAGTTCTCCACTAAAATTACCATTTGCATACAAATATCTATCATATAGTCTATCATATACTTAGTCATTTTTACAAAATCACCCTGAAAAATTTTCTAATCACAAAATGAATACTTAGTCACTCTCTTTTCTATTATCTTCTTATCCACTAAAATTCTCTCTACTATCATCTTCTTCTCCACTGAAATCTTCTCCATAAGACTCACTGCTGCCATATCTATGATCATTTTTCCCCCCTTCCCTTCATCTTCTTTTTTCTAATGCAAAGCAGAAAGAATTTAAATGATTAGTATAGTACCATAAATATTAAGTAAATTCCATAACAAATTCCTTAGTACCATAAATATTAAGTAAATTCCTTAACAATTAGAAATTACAACATACCTTGGGACATGTATTAAAATGTATAAGCATTAAGCAGTAAAAGTGAAAGTACCTAGTCCCACTCGTCATCTTCTATGGTGAACAAACACCTTTTTGCAAACCTTAATAAGTATAGATTCAAATTAATAGTAGATGATCCATCTACTTTTATACGGTACTAATGCCTAATTTCAGTACAACAAGAAAAATGATTTATTCACTACTCTTGAGTCACTCTGGAGCTAACAACAAGAAACGTATTTTAACAAATTGAACAAAGAAAACATGTCAGGTTTCTTATTGAACCATGTGTCAGTCACAGATTAAGAGGACTAATTATTTCCATCAGTGAATGTTTATGGTAAATCTAGAAAATAAAGCATAATAGAATCTTAATTTAAGTAGTTCTAGGCCATAATCTTGATTCAATTTCAGACCGTAACAAGTGTCTTTGGATTTGAGTAATGCCATATGGATTCAAGTGCCGATTATCTTTAGAAAACCATAAAGATCCAACCAACAAATTGGGGCTAGATATAATTTCATACCGTAAAAATCCATGGAGAAGGAAGACATGGAATTGTATTAAAAGACCATGGTATTGTTACCGTGAGGATAGGTTTCTCTGAGGCGCGAGATGTCCACTCTCCAGCCGATGTTCTCCAATCCTTATCTATGGTTTCTATTGCAGAGAGAGAGACGAAGTGAAGAGGAGGCGCAGATCTGTTGTTTTGTTTCAATTGAGAGAGAGACAAAGTAAAAGAGAAACAAAATAATCGAAGGAGAGGAGCTCCAACCAACTCTCTGCTCCGATTAGGTTTCTAGGTTTAAAGAGGAGGTGCAGACCTGTTTTTAGAGAAAGAGAGAGAGAGAGGAAACGGAGAGGTTTTCGCAGACAGAACGGAAAATTTTAATGGCTCAGCGACTTATCACGCAAACAGGATTGCACGAATCTTGGAGCGAATTGGACGGCCTGGATTGCGACTCACCAGAGCCCCTGTGAGTTGCAACTCACCATAGCAAAATTCCATATAAATATATACACTTATACATTACCTTTTTTTTGTTGTATTGTAAACATCTATAAATATCTACATATAAATATATACATTTATACATTTACATACATATAAATATCTACATTTAATGTATAAATTTTTTTTTATTGGACTATATTGTAAAAACAATCATTTTAGGGTCATCGGCGAAAAAATTGAATATATTTTTGTTGAAGTTATTCGCCGATAACGTTTACCAAACGGGGCGGGGCGGGGCGGGACGGTCCAACCCGCTGCGGTCCACGGGTTAAGACGGGGAGGGTTAGGACGGTCCATCTTAGAAATCTTGACCCTAACCCTTTTTAAACCCGCCCCATGTAACCCGCACGGGTTATGACGGTCCGATCCGCGGGTTTTTATTTATTTTATTACTATTTTTTATTTTTCGTTAGTATTAAACTACATATATAATCACTATAACGTTTTTTTTGCTATTTTTTGTGTGTTATTTTTTCAATATTTTTTGTTTTTTCAAATTTTTTTTTCTGTTTTTTATTTTTCATTAATTACTTTTATTTTTTTACTTTTACGTTTTTCTTTATTTTTTTTACTTATTTTTTCTGTTTCTATTTTTTTTGCTTTCTTATATTTGATTTGTAATTTTTTTATTAGATGAAAAAAATTTGAATATAATTATATAAAGTTATCCTCTTTTTTTTCGGATTAACACGAGTTTTGGACGGGTTGACGGGGCGGGACGGTTCGCTCCACGGGTTAAGACGGGGCGGGTTAACACGGGTATTTTTAGAAAGAGCGGCCCAAACCCGTCGAAGACCCGCCTCGTTCTAACCCTTCAGTCCATCGCAGTTCATGGACGGTCCGGGGCGGTCCGGTCCATGGGGCGGGTTTGGGGCGGGGCGGGTTCGACCTGGCGGGTTTTTGGTAAACACTATTCGCCGATGACCCTAAAATTATTATTTTTACATAATAGTCCAATAAAAAAAATTATACATTAAATATAGATATTTTCATATAATTTTTTTAATGTATAAATAAATTTACATAGAAATATATGTATATAATAATATGTATCACATATTTTAATTATATACAATAATATGTATTTAATATATAAAATATATGTTACATTATATATATATGTATAAATAAATATTACAAATATATACAATATTATGTATTTAACATGCATAATTTAATTATATACTTATATTTTTATAATAGATGTTTTAATTATATTTAATTTTTAATCATAAATTATATATTTTGTAATAATAAAAACTTTTGGGGCTAAAATAAAAAAATTACATTAAAAAAAAATTCTGAAAATTTTTTGTTTGGATCGTCATTTGGGATGACGATCCAAACAAAAAAATTTTAGAAAATTAAAATATGTGTTTTTTTTGTTGTTAAATGACGATTCAAACAAAAAAATTTTAGAAAATTAAAATATGTGTTTTTTTTGTTGTTGGATCGTAGGATCGTCATCTCGGATGACGATTCAACTGGGATGACGATCCAGGGGTATTGGGCTTTCGTCAACTGGGATGACGATCCAGCAACGTTAGTATTAAAATTTCGATTTTTTTTCTGTTATTATCAAAATTAATATGAACAGTGAAGTTAGTATTAATTTTTTCGGGAGTTATGTTATGTCAACCTTGACTAGAAGAGACTTCTGGGCTCGATCTGTTAGAATATCAGGTGTCGCGCCCGCAGCCCGCTCAATACAATCCGTCCGCTGGTGTTCTGGCAGCGGCAAAGGCAGCAGTAGCAGCAGCACGGCGGCAACCTGCCTGTATCCAATAATGTTCCAAACACACAAATCAAAATCAGTAGAGTAAATTAGAATCACTGTCAGCAGAAGAATACAAAGCATCACCATCCCTACACTAGTTCTTACTTCTGAGGTAGAGTAACTGGAAATAGAGATGGAGGCGGAGCTGGAGCCTGGCTTGAAGTACTTGCCCTTCAAGGTCAAGGCCATGTCACGCGAATCCCCTTCCCAGAAGGCCTCCCATGTCGTCGACCCCGATCTCCGCTCCCATTGGTCCACCGCCACCAACGCCAAGGAATGGATCCTCCTCGAACTTCATGTGCGCTTTACTTTCTCTTCTTCCACTTCATTTTTTCTAGTTCTATTTGTATTAACCAGCTTCTATTTTTAATTCTCTTGTTGTCTATTTGACTAGTTGTTTGAATGCAGGAACCTTGTCTTCTTTCTCACATAAGGATATATAATAAGTCTGTGCTTGAATGGGAGATCAGTGCTGGACTGCGTTACAAGGTGCAGTCTCAAAGCTTTTAGTCATTGCTAGCTGTTTTACTTATTTTGTAGATCGGTAATGACACTTATGTAGAACAAAAATTGTGATATGGAACATAGTAATTACTAAATGGTGCTCACTTCGACACATTCAATGAACCTTTTAGTTTTTTTAATTACAGCAGTTGAATTTGGGAAGTGTTCTCCCTCATAATAGAAATTTGTATCTTTCCTTCTCTGCTGTGTTATAGCATGTAAAAGTAGGTGGTTTTTTATTTGAACAATATAAAATTTTCCACTAAAAGCGACCATGATAAGAGAAAAGAGTGTCAATGGCAGATATATTCTACCTCACTTGCATCTTTCTTCTTGTATATACCATGCGGCTAATGAATTAATTAATTACTTATGGTGCAGCCGGAGGCATTTGTAAAGGTAAAACCAAGGTGCGATGCTCCTAAGCGTGACATATTGTACCCCATGAACTACACCCCTTGCCGTTATGTTCGCTTGTCTTGCCTCCGTGGAAACCCCATTGCCATCTTCTTTGTACAGGTGCTACTTTTCATTCACATGTACAATTTGTTTTTCTGTTATCTTTGCATTTCTGACACTTTATACTTGTCTGACACTTATTAGTTGATTGGAGTTTCGGTGCCTGGACTGGAACCTGAATTACAGCCTGTAATTAACTACTTGTTGCCCCATATCACATTGCAGAAGCAAGACGTTCAAGATTTGCATCTCCAAGTAATTTACTTTTTGATCCCTCCTAACTTAGTGTTTCAATGTATGGTGAGTAGTGTGGAGGACCATAAGAGGAACTTTTGACCTCACCCATAAGCAAAAGCAGGGCACATTATCCTGCATTTCGTCCATAAACACGAGTTCTGCTCAAATTCAAATTTGATCGAGTTTCACACTTACTTTTGCACTTGGGCTAAACAGGGTTTAAATGTGTCCTGCTCTCGGTGGTGGACGAACTTAGGGTGAAAATTACCCCTGGTATTTTCTGTATTATAATATATAATTTTGGGAATTTCTAATGCTTTGCAACTGCAGTTGCTTCAAGACATTTCTGGTAGACTGGTATCTTTCCTCCCCCAGCTAGAGGTACACTCATCGCACTACTTGGATGCTGTTCTCCATAGTTCTATTCACTTAATCTACTCTTGTAATAATTTTCTTTTTATTATTGTCCTGATTGCAGCCTGATCTTAGTAGCAGTGCTGACAATATGGAGAGTGTTGTGCGATTTTTTGCTATGCTTGCTGGACCATTTTTTCCAATACTGAGTCTTGTAAATGAGAGGTGGCATTATGTTATTTTGTTTTATGCATATGATTGTTGACTACTGATCAGGCTATGTAGAGGTGTTTCCTTTTTTTTACAAAATGAATTTTGCAGGGATGGTGCGAAAACTCTTCCTAGTCAAGTTGATTCTGACACCTCTAAAAACCAATCCTCGACTCCTACCCTACTGGTTTCATCCAACTTTGAACTGGTATTTTATATTCTGTTCTAAAATTTTGTTTAGTTTTTTATGTTTTCTCTTATTACATCAACTCCTTTCCTTCTATGCTCAGCTGCAACCAAGGAGGGGAAAAAGCCCAGTTTTGGGCCATCCTGCTTTTAGCTCAGTTGTGTATCGTTCTGACACAGTTATTCTTCTTCTAAGGAAAGCATTTAAAGAGAAGCAACTTGGAACTGTTTGCCGAAAAGTAAGTCATGGAATGAATACCCTTTGCTTTCCATCTATTGTTATGTTGTTCCTTTTGAGTTGCTTACCTTGTATTAATTATGTTGGTCTTAGGTAGCAATAGTTCTACATAGCCTTACAGAGCCGATGCAGTTTGTGTCTGGTTCAACTTCTGATGAAGCAGCAAAAAATGAAATGGCAGGACATGCTCATCTCAGTGACTACTCAAGTTTGTTTGGGGAAGAATATAAGATAGTAGAAGGTTGTTCTGATGCAACTTGTCTTAATCTCTTGGATATATCTTCCATTGAAGAAGGTCTTCTTCATGTACTTTATTCTTCTGCTTCCCAGGTAAGACTTCTGTCAGTGTGTTTTTTGTGTCGGTGTCTGCGTGCTTCTGTGTGTCTTTTTGTGTAAAATTGATTATATAATTAATTTCATTGTCTTTCCATCTTTCACGAACAAAGCCTCTCCTCTGCGAGAAATTGGCTGAAAATAACTCAGACCTCTTGTCTATCCTACCAGTTGTACAAGCCCTACTTCCAGGTGTGTGTTTTTATCTTTATCTTCAATTTGTTTTTTAATCTTCACTTACTAAGATAGTTTGTATTTTTCCTTGCTATTTATTCTTGAAGCACTTCGGCCTTCTCTGTATGGTTTTTCTGCTGACCAAATTGATGACACTTTTCGGCAATGGAGCCAACCTTCAATACAGCATGCTCTCTCTCAGGTTTGTTGCATCATATTCTTCATTGTTACTCCCATTGTTCCTTCTTTTCTTCACGCCTGATAAATTTTTGTCCTGAATTGAAATTCAAAATTGCAGGTTGTTATGATGTCATCCTCAATGGCATACAAACCACTTCTCCAAGCCTGTGCAGGATACCTTTTGTCTTATTCTTTGGCACATGTACGTCTGCATGCAGTTCAATTAAATCTAAATGCATCTTCTAGTGCCATAGTTCGTATGCTACGTAGCTTTCTTAACTTTCGGTAAAACATTGACTGCTTTGCGTTTTCTCAACATCAGGCAAAGGCAGCTTGTGTGTTGATTGATTTGTGCTCTGGACCATTATCACCATGGATACCTGTTATCATAGCAAAGGTATTTTTTTCTTTATTATTTTTTTATACGGTTCTGTTTTCCCTTTCTTTTTTTCCTGTTTCTCAGAATATGATACTTATTGATGGTTTTATTTATTATTTTTTTTCCAAGCAGGTAGATCTGGCTGTAGAAGCTTTGGGGGAAGTTTTGACTGTCATCCAGGTACCTTATTTGTACTGTTTAATTCCTTGCAACGTAATATTACACTTTATTTTACTGTAAATGTTGTTAAATATTTCACCCCAATTCTATATCCACTTCAGATGCAATAGCAATGAAGAAAAGTATTAAATTTTCAATCTATTGAACTATCATTGCAATGACTGTATTCTGCATCAATCAGCAGGGGGCACGGCAGTACCTCAGCCGATCTCTGGCTGCATTGAAGTATGTTATATTAGCAATATCAGGTCATATGGATGATGTCCTCCCGGACTATAAGGTCTGATATATAAATATACTTGTTTTCTTTTCTTTTATTTTCATCACTGCTCCAGTCAAATGCATAAGCTCTTGAGCAATATCCTTGTAACATGAAAATGATTCAGGAAGTCAAGAATAAGTTGCTTTTCCTGTTGGAGATGCTAGAACCATTTTTGGACCCAGCAATGATACCTATGAAAAACACCATTGCTTTTGGAGGGGTAACTGCCATGTTTTCGGAGAAACAGGAGAAAAATTGTGACATTGCTCTTAATGTGATCCGAGCTGCTGTCAGAAAGCCAGCTGTGCTGCCTTCTTTGGAGCTCGAGTGGCGCCGTGGAGCTGTAGCCCCCAGGTTATTTTTGTCTTTATCTGTGTCATTTACATTGGACATATGGAGATTGTAATCAGTTAATAGTCACTCAGTGCAGGCCATATGATTATCTTATCATCACCATAAAAATCTCTGTTATAACTATAAGATTGACATATAATTTGTTTAATTAATAATACCATTATACTTTTATGATTAAATGTAAATAATTTGAATATTTGGATGGTGTTTATTCTGTTGTAATAATTTGGTTAGGACCATCATCATCAATAACAAGTACCTTGTACACTTTCTATTATTTCATCACTATTTTTAATTTATGGTTGCTGTCAATAGTATTATTGTGGATACAATTGTTGTCACCTGTATTGTTTTTATTACCATTGCTTGGATTAATTTGTCACCATCACCATCGCCAAATCCCTAGTTCTCTTTACCTCCCATGTGGATCTTAAAGCAGAATTTCGAATTCTTTTGAAATTATCTATTAATATTTAATAACCTTTATTTTGAAACATAGTGCACTTCTCTCAATCTTGGATCCGCACATTCCATTGCCACCTGAAGTGGATCAATGCAAGAGCTCAGCAAACTGCAACATTGATCAAGCATCATCTTCTGTCTCCTCTGACCCAGGGCTCAAAACTGACGAGCCTGCAGATCAGAGTTTTTTTGCCCCAGCTGACCTCAAACAATCCAACCTGACAAGGTTCAACCTCCCTTCAATAGATACACATCCAAGAGAAATAAGCCGAGAAACAATTAGCCGAGGCTTTCCAGATGAAAAATCCATTGCCATCAATTTTCAGCTAGATAATTCATTTACAACTGACTACTACAACACTCAAGCAGATTATCTTCAATTAGTCAACTATCAAGAATGTGAGGCGAGAGCCAGTGAGTTTCAGCATTTGGCATTGGATCTATGCAACCAGCCTGATGTTACTCCTGAAGGGCATAAAGCAGGAATAGAAGCTTTGCTTCTCGCTGCAGAGTGCTACCTGAATCCTTTCTTTCTCACGACTTTCAGGCTGAACTCTGAGCTTGTCAACCAGATCAATGAACTCCGTACAAAATTAACTCAGAAACCTGGACCTGACTTGTTAGAGCTTAGCAATGATCACACTAATAAAAAGCCCAACTTGGCTGTGCTAACAGGCATTGAAAATAAGAGAGACAAAGCTGTAATTGATATATTGTTGCAAGCTGCAAAACTAGAAAGTGAGTATGCATTGAGAACATCTTCTGGGGATTCATTGCAAGATGAGATCGTAAAGGGAGATGGCAAGCATGGGTCTTTCATAGATATATCTGAGCCAGATATGCAGTCAGCTGATGCAGTAACTCTGGTTAGAAATAACCAGTACTTGTTGTGCTCGTTCATCCTTAGGCAGTTTCAAATAGGGGAGCATTCTTCACATGAGATCCTTTTACAGAGCCTTCTGTTTCTGTTATACTCAGCAACAGAACTCTTTTGCCCTCCTAAGGATGTTATCGATATTATATTGCAATCAGCTGAGAATCTAAATGCACAACTTTCATCATTATATCAGCAAGTTATAGCCACAAATGCTCGAAGGTTAGATGTTGAACGGTTACACGGGTTTAGGAGGAGGTGGGTACTACTTGAGAAATTGGTCATAGCTTCCTCTGGTGATGACGGTGGGAAAGATGGGATACAGTTTAGAAGCTTGGTCCCACCTTCTTCATGGATGGAGAAGATTCCGGAGATTGTGCAATATAAGCAGCCACTTTCTCGCTTCCTTGGTTGGATGGCTGTCGCGCGTTATGCCAAGGGATTCTTGAGCGAGCGCCTGTTTCTCACCTCTGATTTCTCTCAGCTCACTATGTTACTTTCTGTGTTTACTGATGAGATTGCTCTGATGAAAGGTGCACCAAAACAGAAAATTGATGCAGATTCTTTTGAGGCTCTATATCCAGATCTGCATCTCTTCTTCCCAAGCATGAGTGAGCGTTTCCACTCCTTTGGAGAGAGCATTCTAGAGGCCATTGGGTTGCAGCTAAGGTGCCTCCCTCACAGTGCTGTGCCTGATATCCTTTCTTGGTTTTCTGACATGTGCTTGTGGCCTTTCTTTGATGGTTACCTAAAGGGACGTGTTGCTGTCAATGCAAAAGCTTCTGTCTTATACATACTCGAATCTGTGGTTGCTGAACACATGGAGGCAATCGTGCCTGAAATGCCCCATGTGGCGCATGTTCTAGTGTCCTTGTGTAAGGCTTCTTATGCTGATGTGGGATTCCTGGAGTCGGTTCTCTGTGTACTGAAACCACTGGTGTCATATTTCCTTAAGAAAGCAACCAGTCAGGAAGAGCTGTCTACTGATCCCTCTATCTGCCAAGACTTTGAGATGATTGGATTTGAGGAATTGTTTGATATCATATGCCACAAAACAGAATCCAAAGCTGCACAAGGAGATGACACTGAGATGCCATTACTGATATTTACCCTCGGTACTCTTTTTACAGATCTTTCATTCAAAAGACAAACTGAGATCTTAAAGGCCCTGTTGTGTTTTGCAGATTTTAAATCTGCAGACCTATGTTCGTTTTATAGCTATCTTCGTGCTTTCCAGAGTGTCATAGATAGTTGTGATATAGTGTTAGTGGAGAGCCTCAGGTTGTTTGGTATTGAGGCCCCATTTGGGGAAAAGCCAGTTAAAAATGATGATAGCTTCCTTCTTAAATCAAGTGCATCAGATCACAATTTGTTGCTGCTTTCAAAGAGTAGTAGTGATAACAAGCCTGAAATAGAAAAAATATCGACTGAATTAGAGAAGTTAGTCTCCGTGCTTATTCCATCTGTTGAGGCTAGCTGGAAGCTGCACCATCAGTTGGCAATGAGGCTCTCCCGCTCAGTTGCACAATGCATGCTGCTCTCTAAATGCCTAAAATTTGTGGTAACAACCACGAATGATGTTGCAATAGAGTCTAAAAGTTGGTTTACTGCTCTTGATGGACTTGTTGTGTTTATTCTGACATCTCAAAAAAAGCAGTGCTGGTATGTTGCTTCAACCATGATGGACTACATTCTTGAGTTACCCAAAGAGCTTTCTCTGGGCCCTGTGGTCAGTGGCCTTTGCTCTCTAATAAAGAGCTTTTGTCTTCATGCTCCGACAATCTCATTCCGGCTTCAAACTGATAAATGGGTCTCTGGTTTGTTTGGTAGTAGGCACTGTTTTGACCAAAAGGGCGACAATGCAGTATCCTCGTTGGCTGATTTGTTTGGTGTTATGCTGAGTCATCCTGAACCAGAGCAACGGTCTGTTGCATTACAGCAGCTCAGAAAAATTGTTAACAGTAGCAATGCTGACACTGAATCCATTGTATCAGTTTTGGCTTCAAAGAATTGGAATAGAGTGGTTGAAACAGGGTTGACTGACCCGTCGATGCAGTTGAGAAAGTGTGCAATGGTACTGTTGTCAGAATGTGTCCCATATATAGAGAGAAGGGAGTTGCAATCTTTTCTCCACAGTAGCGACACAATTCTGCAGGGAGCGAGTATCCTTTCCCGGACAACAGAGAGGGGTCAGCTGACACGGCTTTCGCTATTGCTTTTGGGGAATGCATGCCTTTATTCACCTGATGATGATATCTCTTTGATTCCTCAAGCTGTTTGGATTAAACTTGAAAGCATGCTCACATCAATAACAGGCATTTCTTTTTTACTTTCCTTTTACTCTGTGTGTGTGTTGTTAAGGCTTACAATTTCCTTTCTAATGCCAACACAGGAGGGACTTCTGATATGGAGAAAGATTTATGCCAGGCTCTCTGCCAACTTAAAACTGAATCTAGTGCAAAAGGGGTGAGCACCTCTCTTCTCTCTGAAGCTCTTGGTATTCAGAAAAGATTGTAATCAATTTTTTTTTCTGGATAGTCATGCTTTGTAATCTTATATTTTAATTTTTATCTAATCTTACAGGCTTTGAAAGAAGCCCTATCTACTGGTGCAATTGTGAAACCAAGCGACACTGGATTTACTAGTGTCAGGGAGACTGTTCTTAAGGTATGGTATATTATATGTTCTGTCAGTGTTAGGGAGACTGTCCAAGTAAATGGTGAGCAGTCAAGTGAGCATGATGCTGTTTTTATCGACAACCATTATCATTGCATGATGTGCTAATATAATCTTTCTTTTAAACAGGCTCTTTCATCTTTGGCTTCTGTTGAATCATACTTCGATTTTTTCTTAAGAAATGTTGACCAGGAATCTCAGGTGGGACTGACCCTTTGTTTATAATTTATTTTAAGATGTCTCCTAAGTTCCAAATTTATGCTTTTTCTCGTTGTAAAATGTAGGAACTGGAGGAAGCTGAGATTGAAATTGAATTACTTCAAAAAGAAAAGGCACTGGCAGACATATCATGGCAAACCTCTGAGGGCTGCTCCACTCATTCTCCTCCTTTATTAAGTAAAAGCATGACATCAACCTTTGCTTTCCTTTTGTTATGGACTTGGCTTACTTCCACTTGATTTGGCTTAAATTTAATCCATGGCAGATAAGAAAAATGATAGGAAGCCTAATGAGCGACTTCAGCAAATTAAGGATGGCATTCGTGACTTGTAAGATTTGCTTTAGTGCATCCCAATCAATTATTCTCTGCAAACTTTAACAACAACTAATTTTCTAACCAACCAATACCATTTATTAAAAAATTGTACTGTGACACCCCAAAACCGAAGTCATGGAGTACCACGGCCCGCCACGACTACGTGCTTACCTTCACGCACCCGCAAGGCTTACATATCACAAAACATTAAGTAAATTGCATGAAGCATCACAAATCTAAATGTAAACAATTACTCAAAGGTTAACAAATATCGAACTACATCATGGCATATGGCAAGTTTTAACTAGTTAGACTTGTACATGTAACATCAGTTGGCTTTACAATAACAAAAGTACAAGTTAACTATACAAAATGAACATTTAGAAATCCCACGCTTCATGCTTCTACTCAAAATGTAGATGGCTTACTCTGCAACTCGATTCCCGCTCGATCTACAACCTGGAACCCACAAAGTGGAGAGTGAGATAGTGCGGTATTTAGTTCCAGTCACACAAACCCCGAAGGTACATGATCATGAACTAACTACTGGCTGAGTTAAAACAACACTTCATTGTACAAGCAAATAATATAGCAATATACATATCAATTAGTTCAATCAACCTCTCAAATTAAATCATGCAATGCATCATGAGCACGGTTATTATGTCCCTACAATAAGGATTTCAATTACAAGATGGCCTTTCAGAAACCGGCTCGAGTTTGACAACACATAACATGCAAGTCTGGTTATAATCATTACGACTTCCTTCACAGATTTTATAGTCCGTAGACTCAGATTTTATAGTCCTTAGACTCAGATTTTATAGTCCGTAGACTCACATTAACACAATTTAGACAATTCGTAATCACAAACAGTACCACAAGTTGAGAACATCGTCAGAATACCGGATCACTCGGAGCTCAAGGAACGGGTCATGAATCCGTCCTTGAGTCAACCAATGCCCATTCATTCATACAAGTAACACAGACCTTTTGAAGTCATTCAATCGGTAACCATTCATCATGTATAACAATTACTTATAATATTAACATACGATATAATTACAAATATGCATGCAATGAATGAACAATTCAACATGATGCAATGTCAGAATTAAATTCCTAAGATGGAGATTCAGAGCGAGTGTAACATCCGCACCTGCAACACAAGTAGACACAAGCAATGACAAGCAAATCCTAATTACCACCGATAGTATCGGCCTCCTTGAGTCCCGATACGTCCTTATCCAAATCTACATTAATAAATTATTCTAAGTACTTACTCAAGACATATCACACAAGAAATAAGTAAATACAAACAAGAAAAACTGAATACAAACTCCAATTATAACTCATTATATGGTCGGGTTAGGTTTTACTATGACTTAGACACGAACGATTAAGATACGAATAAAGTTTAGGGCTTAAACCATAATTTTCTGATTTCTAATGTATCAAAGAACTTTATGAGGTTGTAGAGCTCTTCAAGAGCTTTCAAATGGGCTTTGAATCACCTAAAATGGACTCCGGACGACCAAGTTATGGCCAAAACAAAATCTATTCTCAGATGATTTCCGGACCGGACTTTTAGGAGTTGAAAATTCCAGAGAGAACAATCCGGATTGGATTGCAACTGATCCGGACCGGACTCTAGCCCCTGAGCTGAAATACTGAATAAGGGCAAAATTTGGGATTAACCTTGGAGATTATTTGCAAAATTTCTTAACTCTAATACATACGAAATTGATTAGTTCAGCATTGTTTAACCACTAGAATTCATCAATTAACTCTTTGGAACTAACATAAATTCAATTGAACAAACTAAAGAACAAACAATTAAAGGACTAAACTTAAAATTCGTTTTTCAACCAACCCATAGAGCTAAAATGCTCAAAACTTCACCAAATCAAACCAAACTCGAAATGTAGCTACTAGAGTATAGTACTAACTTAAACCAACAAGAAATTTCATTTATAAACCTCAATTCAAACCCTAAATTTCAGAAATTGCTCAAAAACGAAATAATTCAAAGTTCAACGAAATACTAACCAATAAGCCCTCAAATCCGAAAATAGATGGGTTGCATGTACTCTCCTTGCCTTCCTCCCTTCAATTCAGATTTTTGCCGAATTTTTCTGAATTTATTTGAGTGGAGCTTATAGAGCTTGAGTGTGGAGAGGAGAATGGAGAAAAATTTCAGTAGAGAAGAAAGTGGGAAGAAGGAGAGAGAGAGAGAGGGGTCTGCTGGGGGGTTTGGAGTAAAAGTGTGGGGTCGGTTTTTGCAAAATAGCCCCTTAACTTTTGTCAAAATAGAGGTACCATCATATTTTCAGATTTGAGCCTTATAAAACCCAGAATTTTAACAATAACTTATAGTACTCTTAGCATAGCTTTAGTACACAACATAATATTTATACTATACTAACATACTAGTATAAAATTCAAACAATCAAGCATGCAAATTTTGGTCAGAATTTCAAAGAATTCAAAACAACATAAAATTAACACATTAACACCTAAGTACTAAATAAACTAAAAACTTAGGTATTACATGTACTCACACCAGTCATTTTTTAGTACTGACTAGCTAACATTTACCAGGGAAAGATCAAAACTTAAAGAAGAAATAATGGTTAGGAGACAAAAGAAGCACCTATTTAGACAAGCGCGCCAGAAGTATCTCGAGGAGGTTACTTCAAGAGAGATGGAACTCTTACAAGAACTTGACAGGTGTTATTTCTTTTGCTTACTTCTAGCTTTTGTATTACAATGAAGTATGCATGTACGATTGCTTTTATAGAATTCTTATGGTTGAAGTCTTTCCAGGGAAAAAGCAGCTGAATCAGAGCGTGAGATAGAAAGGCAGCGCCAATTAGAACTGGAACGTGCAAAAACCAGAGAACTTCAATTTAACCTGGAAATGGAAAGGGAAAAGATGAGTCAGGTAATATAGCAGATGACAAATGTAACTAAACATAAATGATTGGGATTTGGCAATGTGGTGGAAGTTGTGAAATTGACACCATTAGTGTGTCACTTTTTACAGAAAGAGCTGCAGCATGAGTTGGAGCAAGTCGAGTCTGGAGCTAGGCCATCTCGTCGTGACTATTCTGGCTCTGCCAGGTTTGATTCTGCTACTATCTGTTCATATCCTTTCTACCAGTGTACTTTACAAATATTCTGCTGTAAACTTAATAATTTTGCAGCAGGACTAGGCGTGACAGAGATGATAGGTACAGGGATAGAGACAATGGGAGATCAGGACAACTGGAAGGGAGTACTAGATCAAGCAGCAGAGGCCATGACAGTGGCCCTGCCAATCAGGTGGGACACACTGCCTCTTCAATGCCAACTGTCATGCTCTCTGGATCAAACCGGTCATACCTCAACCAACAACCTACAATGATTCTACAGTCAAGGGACCGGACTGATGACCGTGGCTCCATGAGTTATGAAGATAGCATAGAGCGTGGAAGCAGGGATTCTGGCGATGCAAATAGCATTGGTGAATCTGAACTGGGTCAGGCTTTTGATGGATATGGACCTGGGCACAGGCGTGGTGGTAGATCCAGGCATGGAGGGGAGAGGAGAGAGAGGGAATCAAGGCGAGAGGGAAAATGGGAGAGAAAACAATGATGCTATTTTGGCTGCACAATGGAGCTTCTAAATTGTACTGCTGGTGGGAGGCTCACTTGATAGAAGTGGCCTGCCATGCTCCCACTTAAAAAAGCAAAAAAATGGGCTACAATGTCTTTCAGTTTGCGGTTTTATTGGCAAGTTGAACGTGAAATGCGATCGTGGTCTGTCCATATGCCCGGACATGCAGATATGGGAATGAACTTTGGATGAGGGATCGGCAGTCACAATTTGACAAAGATGGGTTAAAGATAGCTTGAGGAGCATTACCCTGCAATGGATGTCTCGTTTTAATGCATGGATATTGTAACTTCTTTATTGCAGATAAGTCAGTGGTTCAGTAAAATTTCTTGTCGATCCATAAACAGTGCTTGCTTGTAGAATTATTGCTGTTATGGATGAATGTATCTTTTCAATAACCTGGTGAAGTCGATGGAATATATCTTTAAATGTCTGCTAATCCATTATTGGGAGGGATATATTATATTTACTCAGCATTCTTGACGACTAACGGATGATTCAAAATAGAAGTACAGTAAAAGTATAATATATGTTCCATAGTTTAGATAGGTGTGCATATTGAGTATTCTTTTAATGGTTAATCTAGTGCTTACATAATTGAACTGTTTATTTTCAAGCCGGTCAATGAATAATCAACGGATTCTCAAATCATATTAAGCTTTTAAATCATTCAATGAATGATGATTCGGATTTCAAGTTTTATTAAGTTTGATGATAAATCTATCTATGTTAAGAAGATGTGTTTCATGTGCATAACTGGTTTTACATTTTTAATTCCGTCAAGTGTCGGACTGTTTATTGCAATTAGAAGAAATTCACTGTTAAAGTGACATTTCTTTTGTTATTTTATTTAGTTTGCATTTATACTTTTTTTTTTGGGTGTGAAAGGATAACTCAGGAAATTTTCACAATATTAGAATGAGATCTGATCAATCCTTTTGAAAGGTACAATAAGTGGTTTGATCGAGATGACAATGTCGTCCAAAATTTATGCAATGTATGGTTAAATTTTTATGTAATAAAGAGGTATTGGAGGTAGATATCAGATGCTTATTTTATTTTGCATACTGCTTCCATATGACAACGTAATACGGTTAGGGATGAAAACGGAGCGGATAAAATCCGCTCCGATCCGTATCCGAATCCGAAAAATACGCGTAATATCCGAACCGTATCCGTATCCGAATATATCCGTATCCGTCAAAAAAATATGGATGCGGATATGGGAAGACCAATATCCGCTCTTTATCCGTATCCGACATGGATATTATCCGTATCCGATAAATATTAATCCGTTTATCCGTATCTTTAACGTCATAAGATGATTAATATAATATAATTACTTCTCTATATTAGAATACTTTTAATTAGATAATACTTAATTTTTATTAAATAAATTTTCTTATAATAAATATTTTTATTTGGACTAGTAACATAAAATTATTTTTACTTTCTATTAATTGAGACGATTATAAATGATAACAACGCTAAAATTAATTTTTTTCTCTAATATTGACAAAGTACTAACATAGACATGAGTATATTGAATATCATTATATTTATAGAAACTACTATTATAAATAAATAATAAAGATTAAAATGCAATCCGTATCCGACAAAATATATTCGTATTCGACTCCGTATCCGATAATATCCGAACCGTATTCGTATCCGTTTAATATCCGAACCGTATCCGTATCCGAATGCATTCGTATTCGTATCCGTATCTGGAAAAAAAATGCGGATGCGGATATGGAAAAACCAACATCCGCTCCGTATCCGATCCGTTTTCATCCCTAAATACGGTACGGGTCGGGTGGTTTATCACTGAACATTTTTAATGTCTGTTTCATTTATAGGAATACGGTACGGTACTGTTCTCTAGTGCAAATTCGGGGAGAAATGGAAATCGTCTCATTTTGTACAAATAATTGGAGGCTTTCTGTACCGATGCCATCTGCCAGGCCACGTAGTGAAGTGTGAAATGAAAGGTAAACCACCGCAAACCGACGTGGTTTTCAACCTGCCAGCTATATATGGATACATGTATATATAATCATATCATACGATAGATTTCAGAGTTGTATTATGCAAAAGATTTCCTATATAGACATTTTTTTTTAAAATAAAAAATACGAATTTGCTATATATAATCGGAAGGATGATTTATTGTAAATGACACCTGTGCAAATGTAATTTGTGCGATAATGGCTTGGTTTTTAAAAAAGTGGTACACGCGTTATGCAATAGAAGAAGATCAAAAGGCTAAGATTCGACAAATTGTGTTAAGAGTTTCACGCTGCAGCCTCTACCGACAAAAAATAAAGGTCAGATTTTTTCATGCTCAATTAAAAAATATTAATTGCATGATGCGACATCAGATTTATCATTTTTTTTTGTTGGTGAAAGCAATAGGTAAAAAAAAAGCTTGATTTCTAATTTGCTTTTGATAAAAATCTACGCATATATCAATACAAAACTTTATATTATGTAATAATTCTCCTTCCAATCAGTGATTATATATTGACATTTCTAAAATTAAATTTCTCCATTATATATTTAAAGACCCTGCTAAAGTAATAATCAGTATAGTCTTTGTTTAAATATTGAAAACTTATGATTGAATCAACTATATATCATCATCATCATATTACAAAGTCTCAATGTCCGATGAGTAATGTGCAAGAAAAATTTTGTGACAAGTAGAAGGGGCAATCAACCAACCCAGACAAACCGAAAGACAAAACGTATAATCTTTCTTTCCAAACATTATTGTCACAAATTTTTGCGGGAATTCTAGTATTCTCCGCCCCTTTTATTATGCCTGTTGCCGTCACAGACCCTACAGCTAACAATGTTGTGCTGTTGAAGCATTTAAATTTATATGTAATGACCCGGATCAATGTATTAAAATTTTAAAATTCTAAACAGTTTATTTCCATTCCTTCGACGATTTCTCCATAACCAGATATTCTCATACAAATCATTCTAAACACTGATGCCACGAGGCAGAACCGCAGTCGCAGAAGTTACCAGAAGACCAATGAACAGGCATGCCATATAGTCTTAAATATATATCAACCGCTGAGTCAAGCTCATTGAAAGTGATTTTTCCACAAGAAGAGACCACGTGTCCATTCGTCAATACATCAGGACTCAGGAGAGGAAAAGGATCAAAACTAATCAAACACTGCGGAGAGACCCCACGAAAAGCATACACTTTCTAGTAGGGCTGTCAATGGGTACGGTACGGTACGGTAGAAGGTATTTTCATTACCGTATCCGTTAAAATTTTCTTTACCCGTACCCTACCCGTACCCGTTAAAAATAGCTTTACCCGTACCTTACCCGTATCCGTTAAGAATTAACGGTACGGATACGGTAACGGTAAAAAAGGAATATAATAATAATAAAATTTGTACACTCTGTATAAATAAATTATATCAATAAGTATATTAATAAAGTGCAACAATGGTGGCGAATATTTTAGGTTTATGCTTTTTTATTTTTTCGTACACTGAATGGAAAGAATTATAAATCTTAAATAAAATCTAGCAATATTTTTTTACCAATCATGTAATATAAGATGTCATATGTATCATGTAATTGTATCTTTTTAATTGTGGTAATTACCCGTTATGAAAAGGGTACGAAATAGCTTTTACCCGTATCCATACCCGTTAAATTAACGAAAAAATTTCCTTACCCGTACCCGTACCCGTTAACTTAACGAAAATAAAACTTTACCCATACCCGTCTTATACGGTACGGTACGGGTTGGATAAACGAATAAACGGATTTCATTGACAGCCCTACTTTCTAGAGCCCAAGGGCCACAAGTCTCCCCAAGTCTCTCTACTCAAAAATCTTTTTCCTCTCTTTCTATTTTAATCTTCCCTATTTAAAGAGCGCCACCAACACCTCTCTCTCTCTCTCTCTCAAAATCCACATTGATTTAGTTCAGTAATCCCATAACATTGTTTCAAAATCTGGGAGAGATATATAGGAAAATTGGAGATCATTATATGGATCCGGTGAAATGGATGGTGGGGATTGGATTTTGGGTGCAAGGATTCAGGTGCTTTCCATGGCTGGTCGTCAATTTCTTCCTCAAAGACGCTCTCGTCGTGCCTGCTTCCTCCCTCCAGCTCCTTCAGAACTCGGCCAATCTGCCAATGGTTGCCAAGCCCCTCTACGGCCTCCTCTCCGACTCCGTCCCCATACACGGCCAGCGCCGCCTCCCCTACGTCGCCATTGGAGGTACTTGTCTCTCTTCCTTTCCCTCTATTATGTTTTTTGTACTTTCATCAATGGATTTTGGGATCTGAATCGAACACTTGATCAGAGTCTCAGAGACTAGTTCCTGTTCCTTCCCTCTCTCTCTCTCGGGATCTGATCCAGTTATTGTTCTGCTGTTCTCGCGGAGCAACTTTGTAAAAGATAAATTATTCAAAAAAAGAACAACTTTGTAAAGGATATTTATTCCTCTGGCTATACAGAGGATGCGAAGTCATCCAGAAAGTAGACGCGTCCTTTTCATGCTGTTGCGTTTTATATTATTTTGTGGGACCCAGAGATCTTCTTTTTAACTGAGTTGAGCTGGACTTGGTTGGGAGGGAAATGCGCTAATTTGATTTTCTTTTTTCCTTTTCTTTCTTTTGTAGTGTCTTCTATTTGTTTTCATAGAATCCTGGAATGTGTTAGATTTTTTTTTTTAAAGAAAAATACTAGATAGAGGCTACCAGCGGAATCGGATGTGTAAAGTAGATTAAGCCATTGATAGGACAAGAATCAAAGGAGAGAATTAAGAATATTCCCTTTTCAGTCCAAGTCACCTTTCACTTTGGTTTTTGGATTAATTTACCGAAAGCAACAAATAAAGTGGTAGGCAGCTGGGTCTCACACTTTCACGCCTCACTTTGATTTTATTAGTGGGCCGAATTGAAACGCCTTGATATCTACATTTCATTGCTTGTTTGGACCATGTTAACTTCTTTTTTTTTTAAATAAAAGTTGACATAATCTTCTGTGACCGCCAGTCGCCAGACCATTTTGGACAGCTGGTCTCCGTAACAATAATGACTTTAAGCAATAACTGGATGAAGAACGAGTTAATAGCTGATGCAGCTAATGTTCTGGTTGGAACAGGCAATAAAAAAAATTTTATTTGTAATCCCTTAGCTGCAAAACAATTTCAGCGAATAATTTCTATTATCAATTACTTCAAGAAAAAATATGCTGTCTGAATAAAGAGAGAGTGGCACGTGTTGAGCCTGCCTGTGGGCCCTCTACTAGGATAGTATTGGTGTAGGATATTTCTTCATAGATGGGCCTGGGATCAGATATTAGATGACTGCCAGATCTAATTCCTGAATGGCATTTGTTTGTTTGGTTTTTTTTTTCAGTTTTATCATATTGTTGCAAAGGTTTTCACTTAGTATGGGCTTACTGAGGGAAAAATGAAAAGCTTGGATATTTTTTCCCCCCAACCTGTGGTAGTAGTGAATATGCAATTAGAAACCTTATTAGCTGGATGGGGGTAACAGAATATACCAGAACTGAGCCATATAATCGTCCCTTTTTATTGTTCCTGTTATTATAATTCAGCACTTGAAATTATTAAAAAGATATTCCACATTGTAAAATTTATTTTAAACCATGTTGCAGCTCTCCTGCAGGCAATCGCGTGGCTAGCAATAGGCCTTTGGCCTGGATCAGCGATCTCTTTCTCAGCTCTGACTCTATTGCTTCTGCTCAGTAATCTAGGAGCATCCATTGCTGAGGTGGCAAATGACGCCATTGTGGTAGAGGTTGGTAAACATCAGAAACAAAAGTCGAGCACCTCCTCTAGTCAGCTCCAATCCTTTGCATGGATGTTTGGTTCTTCAGCCGGTGCTCTTGGAAACCTACTTGGTGGGATCGCCATCAGCAGAAGTTTCTCCCCTAAACTCATGTTCCTTTTTTATGGCATCATTTTAATTTTCCAATTCTGCACTACAATCTGCATCTCCGAGAAATCCCTTAACCTACCAAACCCGAATAACAAATCCAAATCTTCGTCAAGCGGTGGTGATTTTGGCAAGCAGTTGTCAGAGCTGGCCTTTGCCTTGAAACGGCCAGATATATTCCGATTACTCGTGTGGTTTTCTGCATCATATGCTCTGACTCCTCTCCTTTTGGGAACCATGTTCTTCTACCAGACACAGTATCTAAATCTTGACTCTTCCATTATTGGCTTTTCTAAGGTTATCGGGCAAGCAACTTTGCTGATTTGGAGCATAGTCTATGAAAAATACTTCAAAAGGGCATCTCCACGGAAAGTTTTGTGGACACTACAGTTGGTCATGGCTATGCTAATACTTTCAGATGCTTTATTTGTTAAAGGAATATACAGAGGTTTTGGAATTCCTGATTGGTTGTATGTTCTGATATTTTCGGGGCTTGCAGAGGCGGCTTTATTCCTCAAGGTGCTCCCATGCAGTGTTTTGGTGGCAAAATTGTGCCCCCCTGGATGTGAGGGATCAGTCATGGCCTTTGTCATGTCGGCACTTGCTCTCGCTATTATCGTCAGTGGCTACTTCGGTGTGGTGCTTGCTTCATTTCTTGGTGTATCTGAAAACGACTTTTCAAACCTCCCTCTTTGTATTTTGATAGAAGCTGGTTGTACAATGTTGCCCCTTCTTGGATCATCCTGGATTTCTGAGGGCAAAGTAGCCGAGAAGAAGAAAGATTAATTAGTTTAGATAAAAATAGCTGTGCTTGTTAGATAGATGATAGATATATGTATTTCTTTTTTTTTCCTTAATTAAATTCCTTTTGTTAGTTTCCAGAAACCTATTCCGTTTCTGAGAGTGATTTATAAGGTATATATTTGTCGTTTATTTCAAAACATAAGCTGCTTCTTGTGATCTATAGTTGATTATTTTATTTCCTATTTATAATGTATTGGAATTTGGAGCAAGATGAGGCAATTCTCAGTTTGTTTTACGATTTCGCATATACACCCATCATGGTATCAAACCAATCAAAAGAGAAATAAAAATAGTAATTGTCCCATAAACAAGCAAAGAGTCAGATCTAAGTAGTTTGTGTACAACTGTCAGTCATTCAGAGAAAACTACCCTTCACTCGATCAAAGCATAGGCATACTACAGAGACCATGCATGGTGTCATAAGCCTCCAAAAAAATCATTGATTTCAGTATAAACTCAATAAGCATAACATCAATCAAGAACTGATTTCAAATGAATTGTGCAAGCTTGGTCTAAGAAATTAACTTTACCTCAAAAGGTGCTTCAGCTAACATTACAATTCTAGAAATACTGGCCCGGGTGCTTGTTTCATCATCAGGATTCCCGGACCGATTTCTTGTACGGCAAGTACACTGCTCAGTCCTGTGCCTCCCAGCAAGAATGCATGATCTCTCGTGACCTGACAAATTCTCAAATCTGCTTCCTAGTCTCTGAAGAGCCTGAACCTGCTACTACACAGCACCTGGTTCAGTATAGTCATCAAGGACAACTAAAACTAAAAAAAAAAAAAATTGTATATAACAAATCACCTGGGATCGTATTCTTCTTCTTCTCTCAAGGAAAGCTGACCTACGCTCTAATAAATCCTGGTTATTTGCATCTGTATGCTGTGGATTTTGTGGCAAGGTCATCTCACCACTTTCAAAAGGAAGGCCACTAGATAGTTCTGAATTCAACTCTGCAATTCTACTAGAGAGAGAGCCATCCCTTCTTATTCCACTGAGAGCCCTTCTTGAATTGGAAGATGCTTCATCTAAAGGAACAGGAGAGAATAAACCATCAGAAAATGGTGTTCGCCTTAGAACCCTATCGCGCAGCCTCCCCACTGATAGAGTCCGGCTAAACCTTACACTACCCTCTAAAGTCTCCTGGTTTCCCATCCTTCTATTTCGGGATGCATTTCTCTCAGAGTCTGCCAAATTCCTTTGACCCAGCCTTGCAACCATTTCTTCAGCCCTTATGCTGAAATTAGGTGTAGGATTGGTTTCAATAGGTGTGGTTTCATCTGAACTGCTTGTCGTAGCTTCTCTATCACAATCAGGAAGAGGAGCATTGCTTGAGTAAAAATTGTGTGCTGTAGATGAGCCTAAGCTTATGGCTCTATTCAACCTAAAGTTCACAGTGCCTGGGGTAATGTTAAAGTGTGCCCTTGGTCTATTAGTAGCAATGTTGGATGAAGCTCCACCAGCTCCTGAATTTGCTTGTAATGTACTGTCAAGGCTTGCTTCACTGGCTTCAACATTGGTAGAGCAGGAAATTTGACTTGAAGAAGGTTCAAACTTTCCACAATCAACCCCATTAGTCTTAGGATTTTTCTCAACCTCTATATTTACAGGAAGATGGTTTGATGTACTGTTTGCTGCCCCATTTTTGTCTTCAGACTGAAAAAGACATTAACATTGTTAAAAACAAAAGCCTAACTAGTATCTCCAGCAGTTGCACAGAATTGAGTTTATGGAAAATTATGCAGTAATGGCAATTCCAGATTCGAACAAACGGCCACTTACATAACTTGAGAAGGGAAATTAGTGCAGGCTTAGCCAATAATCAATTAGCAGAATGTCTACACAATTTGTTTCGTTTAAGCACAAATAAAAGGGCTATTCTCTATAATTATGTAGCCATGGATGGGTAAGTCCAGGCCAGTGCCAACTTTAATGTTCAATATCATCCATCAGATTGCTGTCATCCAATGGCAACTTTATGTTCAATATCATCAGGGTTGTCTTATTATAGCAAGAACCAACAAATCGCCATAAGTCCATTATATGATTAAAATAAATTAGAACCAAGATTGTATTATATACTCTCTGAACCTTTAGAGTGCTCCTTTTGAATTAGCTACGAAGTACTATAGTCTGAGGACTGATAGTAATAAAGAAGGCTCATGTGTTCTATCTACCCTTGACCCCCTAAACGCCCTTCACTCAGAAGAAGACTCATGAGTTCTATGATTCTATCTACCCTTTCCCCCTAAACCTTCACTTCTGTTAGGTTATTGGTTTGCTCTGCTGTTCAAAAGTGGGTCCCTTTTTTCAAAAAAAAAAATATTAAAGAAAACATTTATACTTTTAACAAATTGAGACGTAAAAAAATAACGCCCTCAAGTGTAACAGTGAAAAAACAACTAAACAGCAAGAACACCAAACTCCCTTCGTTAAGTTAGAGAAGGTTAGGATTCAGAGGAGTTACATGACAGTGCTAAAAACAGTAACCATCATAACACAAGCACAAACCATGACGGCAAATTCTGGAGCAAAGTCCTTTATTATAACTTTGAGAGAGAGTTAAATATCAGGAGATCAGGTCTATAAAAAATGCTCGACATTCTCCTGCTAATTATTATAATCCACATAAAATAAATAAATAAATATATAAATAATTGTCAGAGTTACAAAATGGTGCGGAGCTAAGAACTGGAGACAAACTTAAAATCGGCGCCAATGGGCAAGTGATCACTGGGATGGAAGTGGTTTGGTAAGCCTCCTGTTACGTCAGGGGAGTCGGGTCCAGGCACACAAAGTAACCTTGCAGGTTTCAAGCAATTGCTATCACATGACAGAAAAATGTAATCAAGTGTACCGGTGAAATCTGGGGTGCAGTTTGTGAACTCTGGCTCTCCTCCATTTGATCCATATAGGCTGTACAATTTTATAGGTGCCACTTCGTTTGATGTATCAGAGCAATCAGAAACTACATAGTTGTATACCTGAAGAGCAAAAAAAGAAAGAAGCCATGAATTTGCTTAGTAATTAATTCTTGATACAGCATATTGAAGATAAAATGAAATTGGGCAGGGACTAATTAACCTGATCCCCTGGAGTGGAGTTAAAATCTCCAACAACAATTACAAAAGGCATGGAACTAAATCTACTCGATACAAGTTCTCTAAATTTGGAGAGCCTTGAAAGCAGATACTTTACTTGAGCTAGCTTTACATCTGCCCAGTCCGGATCCCTACATATATATTTAATAAAATCAAACTATAGCAACAATTTGTCATAGAATGTTAACATGGAGGGTTAACTTACCAATAAATGTGAGTGTTGGCCACAACAATGAGGGGACTAGAAGGATGACTTAGTTTAAATGCAGCCATTAATCCCACACAATCCCTCTTCAGCCTCACAGTTGGATCATTTGGATCTCCCTTAGAAGCCTTCTTCTTCACTGTTAAATCTTAGATAAATGAGCAACTCAATTGGATTACATTATAAACTAAAGAGAGAAGAATATGATTGGATTAGATTATAAACTAAAGAGAGAAAGAATATGTATACCATCAGTTGAAATATCTAGTTTCTTGATGCCATTGGCAACATCGTCTTCACTTTTTGTGAGGTTAAGACTGCTTGGATCAAGTTGGTCTACAAGGTCATTATAGTGGATTTCCTCTGTTAAAAGCATTTCTGCACTGCAGGAAGTAGTAAAGTTAATTTACTGTTCACAAAATGCTGACATGATGATGCATAATTTTCTAGGCCACAGAAAGGATTGACATATTAAAATCTGATATTTTGCACCCCAAAATTTCTGATTCTCCATGCCCAGCTCCCTATTCTCCCTCCATAATCCCAACTCAGCTATACATTTTTCTATCATCAACTTGAACAAGATAATTTAAAAAATAGGGCTGCAGGCAATTCTAATTACAGTTAGGTGACACTAGCTGACGAGAAAACTTGAAAGAAGAATCTGAAATTAGAAGACATGTATATGACATATGTCTGGAACAACATTTATGTTCCATTTTCCAAGGGAATACAGGATTTTATTCCATCTAACAAAAGAGGATACAATAAGGGTAAGAAGAAAAAAGAGAAGTTAGAAAAAACCAGCCTCGATTGTTTGTAGAATATGCCACAACCATCACGTTTATTGCCAGTTCTTTGAATGTAAATACTTGAGTACCCAACACTTTCCAAATTATTCTTATAGAAGCTGTTGTATTCATCCAACTCCTGCAATAGTAGATAGATATTTCTACTATCACGACCCAGAAAAATCAATGGGGAAAAAAGAAAATTCCAAACATGAGAATTTTTTTTTAAATAAATATCGCCTGATATTCATACCTGTAGACAAAGGAAGTCAGCACCAAAGTTCTTGAGATATGTTAGAATTGCCTGTGAACGTGCTTTCCACCTAACAACCCCAAAAATTAGGAAAGCATTAGAGAAAATGGCACTTTGGACGACTTTAAAAGCATAGTTACTCCATTATTGTACAAACAATTTATGGTGCCGTAACATCAGAGAATTACTAGTTATATGCACTAACATGTGAAAATTAGAATACTCACTTGAGGCATGATGAAGGAGAGTGTGGGAAATAGGAGCTTTTCACATAAGCCTGTTTTTTCAAGTGTAAAAAGATAGCTCATTATGTTCCAAGAGTTTCTTGCACCTCTATAGTTCACATAAATAATGCATGCACATTGGATATTTAGAATTGCAGGTAAGACTAAGAGGAAACAAACCCTAATGGCATGGAGGTTTTGACCACTTTCAGGCTAACTATTTGTTTAGTTCTACTTACCTACATAACTAATGGCATGAAGTTGCTGACTAAATTTATGGCCAACTATTTGTTAATTTCTACTTTAATAATTGTGGAAAGACTTTTTTGGATATAAAAATAGCTTGATCTCTGCCTTAGATTAACAACATTTCAGAGTCTTAACATACCTGAGCTAAGATATTGTAGGAAACCAGTCGAAATATATATCCTATCAACAATTTAATTAGAAGCAGTAAAATTAATCTTAGAACAGAAGTACAGATCAGAAGCAAAGGATAGTACATAAAAATAAAATTGCAAATTAAACCAACTAAATGCAAACCTTCTATACAAAGAAATAGAAAACGGTTAAGATTTATTAAGCTAAGCTAAGTGCATAGTACTATCATGACAGTTTCAGTTGACCCTCGTAGAGCGTCTAACTCAACCACTAAACTGTTAAGGTGCAAACAAAACAATAAAACTTCTTTGGACAACGCTCCCAGTTTATTGTTTAAGTGTCAATTAAGATCAGTATCCAATTTGACAGAAAAAATGTGCAGGACTGATGACAACCCAGTAAAAAAGTAATATCATATATTTCAAATTCGAACTAACATAAAAATAATTTAAATAAACAATATACTTAAAATCAAATATAAAGAACAAGTACCAGAATGCGAGGGATTTTGCGCAGTCTTATCATCGTCTGGTAAAGAGACGAAGCTTGGGAGGATGGGCTTTGGTGTTTCACTCATGGTACTCTTGCAAATCCTACATTCACCACAGTTGGTACTTAATTAAATTCTAAAGTGTAGAAAGAGAGAGAATGACTGAGAATGAAGGAGAAAGAAGGTAGAGGAGGTACGGAGGGAAGGAATTCGAGCGGCGGAGGAAAGGAGAGCAGTGGCGCTCAACCGGCACACCAATTCCCCTTAGCATTTTTTTTTATTTTTGTTCCAAAATTGTAAGGATTATTTTATGGATGATTGCATCGATAGACGATTGGGGCCGCTTTCGGGTCCCAAGAGTTCCAATTTCCAGAAGTATGTACAATATTCTTCCCGGAGAAAAAAAGCAATTTTATTGGGCCTGCATCTCCGTTTAGATTAGATTTTTGGAGTCCAGATAAGATAAAATCTCGGATGACCGAAATTATTTAATATAAAAATTCAGTCACAAAAAAAATTTAATAGAAAGAATTATTTATTTTTTTTTTAATAAGAAGAAAGTTCCAACGCGTTTATAAACCGCGCCTCTCTCTCTCCTCTCGAACGCGTTTTATAAACGCGTTACAAGCCTTAAAACGCGTTTATAAAACACGCTAGAAGGCTGAACTTTCGGAATAGTTAAAACGCAATTAACACGTTTATAAAACGGGTAAGAAGGCTTCTTACCCGTTTATAAAACGCGCTGGGAGGGCAATATTCCAACTTCTGTCACTTCGATCAAACTTTAGTCATTTCGATCGAACTTTAGTCATTTCTGTCTATAAGTTTGTGAATTTATAACCGCGTTATTTGAAGTTATATAAGACTATACATTCTCGCAGAATTGAAAATCGTCCACAACAGATTATCTCTTCCAATTTAAAAACCTATCAATCAAATCCAAAAATGTCTACAATTACAATATATGTCAACCAATGTCCAACTTATAAGGGTTGAGTTTATTTATAGTCCTCCTTCTCCGCAAATTCAGTTCGAAAATTCAGAAATCAAAAACCAAAACTTTAGAGAAGTTACGCAGAGAAAAGAAACCGAGAAAACATAATGTCAACTAAACCACGTCATGTTTGTACCGGTGTGCTTCTCCAAGGAGATGGACGAATAAGTAAACGAGATATTTTTCGGCACATCTACTTGCACTATCCTTCCGACAAATTTTACGTGAAGGTTTTTCAACGCGATGTTTTTGAAGTGAGAGGGCCGAAATATTGGACTGATGTAGTTAAGAGGGATGGAGGATACCATGTCCGACGTGGAGATGGAATCGTTTGGTTGCGTTTGCAACAGGCATGTCCTCCTGGATTTGAAAATCATCCGTTAAATGGAAATGACATATATCATTTGAACTGATTATTAGGTTTTCTATAATTAGATGTTTTTATTATTGTGTGTTCTATTATTATCTGTTTTCTTTTATGTTTTAGTATATGTATTAATTCGTGTAGTATATGTGTTGTAAGTTTTATTATCTAATTTATTTTTGTTTTTGTTTTATCCATTTTCGTTTTTTTGTGAAATTCGAAATATTAATATTAAGAGACTTAATATTTATTTAAATTATATTACACATTACAACTCAATGAACATTATAATAAAAAACACAATACAAATTAAAAATTACAATTTATTAAAATTTTGAACCACACAATACACAACAAAAAAAATTACAAAATACATGATATTAAAATTTTGAACCACATAAAAAAAAAATTGTAGAAGATCCATTGCTAAGGGTGGGTCAAGATAACAGCACCGCAACTAATAGATAAGAGTCGGGCGACTGATTGTCATATTGACTCCCTCTTTTTCTGAGACTTGGATGAAGATGACTGCATGTATGCAGATTCTCATCCAAGGATGTCGGCTGCGGTGTTATGGCTCGTAGACCAAGCCCAACAAACCGCCCTCTACACGTAATAACAGATTCCACGGGAAAGTTTTTATTTTAAAGTTGGTGGAATATTAATAGCCATAAGGATTGTGTGCGACTCTGTATCAGTGAATAAGTGTGCCGCATACAACCCTTATGGCTATTAGTTTCGCACCAACTAATATTATTTTGCATTCCACCATCTAACTCTTCTTTTTCTCTCATTTTTCTCTTTTTTTCAGATCTTTTTCCTTTTTTTTTTATTTTGGACGACAGAAGGTTGGGGTATTTATATGGAAATTAGATCCTCTCGAACGCGTTTTATAAAAGGGTAAGAAGGCTTCTAACGCGTTTTATAAACGCGTAAAATCAGAAAATAATGCGCAAAGTCAGAAACTTTCGCCGCAATCACTGCAGCCTTCTAGCGCGTTTTATAAACGCGTTTTAAGGCTTGTAACGCGTTTATAAAACGCGTTCGAGAGGAGAGAGAGAGGCGCGGTTTATAAACGCGTTGGAACTTTTTTCTTATTAAAAAAAATAAATAATTCTTTCTATTAAATTTTTTTGTGACTGAATTTTTATATTAAATAATTTCGGCTCGGATGATGAAGCCCAATTTTTTTTTTTGTTGGAGAAATGATATGTGCAGTTTTACCATTGCTTGAACAAAGTGAACACATAAAAAAAATAAGATGAACATATAAATGATCAAAGTGAACATATTCAAATAAATAAGTTTAATAAAAATAAGTTGAAATAAATTGAATATGCATATAAAAATCTGAACAAGGGAACGACAAAACTTATTTGTCTGTATGTGTTCACTTTGATCATCTATATGTCTACCATGTCTGTTTTATGTGTTCACTTTGCTCAAGCAATTACAAAACTATAGACAACAATAATCAATTTTTATTTTTTTGGGCTTAGCAAAAAATCATGAAAATTCCATCCAGGCACCATCCAAGCCATCCAAGAGCGCTCTCTTCCTTCCTCCTGTCCTCTCACCTTCCTTCCTAAGCGCTTCATCTGCTCCATCTTTCCCAAGGTATTTATGCAATATTTTTTTATCGGAGGTGAAACGTAAGTCAAATTAAACCTCAAATCTAAATCTAATGCAGCGTAGCTTGAGGGGCGAATCGCAGGGACGGATATTCTAAATTTATGAGTTAAAGTAATTTAATTCGATTGATCTAGGGGTAAACAAGACAAATATTGATTGATTGATTAGAAGGGTAAAGTTTTAAATTAAAGAAATTAAATCTAAATACTAATTTATCTCTAAATTACTCTAATTATTGAAAGAAATAATCAAACTTGAATTCATGACTTAAACTAGGGTCAATTGATCAGGTTCCACTTCTTGACACTATCCAGGCGGAGCCGTCAGCTTTTTGGCGGGATCGCCAGAACAGTTCGATAATTTAGTTTAATCAGACACTGAGTTTTCTAAGTACAAATTTTTGGCTTAAACTCTGGTCCAAATACTAACTGTCATTTTTTATTTGGTATTACTAAGTTTTAACCTCTAAACCTTTCAAAAATCCTAAGTTTCAACTCCCGTTTCTTGGCTTAGGATTTTAGGGTTTGCTTTAACTATTCGGTAGGATATACTAGATCTCCCGGTCTTAAAAAATAACAAACTTTTCAACTAAGTTCCGGTTTCACCTTTTGAGTTTACTACCTATCCTATGGTAAGTAAGTATGAATTTAATTGAAATTGGGATTCTTTGTGCTTAACAGGCAAGGCCTTAACCTAATGAGCAAACCTTCTAAACAATCAATTCATAATCACAAATCAAGCAAATAAACACAAATAAAGCAAAGCAACTCAGAAAATTTAGAACCCTAAATTAAACTTCATTAATCTACCAAGTCATGGTTCCCTACAATTATCCCTAAACTAAACTACTCACTACAAGTCATAACAAGCATAAATACAACAGGTTTCAACAAACTAAACATCAAAGAAAGAGAATAGAGAAATATTACAACTAAGAACTAAAGAAAACTCTCTCAGCTTGAATCCTGGCGGGGTCGACATGAGACATGCTGCGGGTGATTTCTGCTAACTCCTTTCCAATCTCGCTCTAAAATCTGACTTAGCCTTTTTGGTGCCCTTCCACATGATTAAATAGGCTTCAAAGACGGTTTCCATTTGCGGAGATCATGTCTGGTTCGTCCGAAAATAGAGAATGTGCTCTGCCAGAAATATCTCCTCTAAATTGGGTCTGTCGGTTTGAGTCAGGCGGGGTCGCCAAAACAGGGGCCTTGTCTGGTTTGACCCTGCTCCTTTGCTCCAGTCGCTTGGATCTTGGCCTGCTTCACTTGTACTCTGCCTGGGGCCTATATTTGCACCAAATTGCCATTGAACCTGAAAATTAAAAAGAGCAAATAGCAGTACCATGTTTCTAACCTAAATTGCAGTAAAATCTAACTAAAACACAAATATTTAATTGAAATTAAGGCCTAAAAGGGTTGAATATTTCGATGTGAAATCCGCCTATCATTTTTGTTGTATTTTCTGTTCATTTTGTTACATTTTTGTTCAAATTGTTTCATGTATTTTTTTCATTTATTTTAATTTATTTGTTCACTTTATTTATTTTATATGTTTTTTTATTGTATATGTTCGTTTATTTTTGTTGTATTTATGTGTTGACTTTGTGTTTTTTCAATATATTCATTTTATATTTTATTTAGCTATTTTATACCGATTCATTTTGTTTATTGTATTTTTTTATCTATGTTGTTATGTTTGTTCACTTTGTATGTTGAATATGGTCATTTATTTCTTATTTAGCAATGTGTATATATGTTCAATTTATTGTTGTATATAGTCCCTTTGTTTGTTGCATCTGTTTATTTTATTTTATTTTTTATTTAGCCAACATTTGTATTTTTCGTTTTGTTGTTGTATATATTCAATTTGAAAAAGCAAAGCTGAGTATGTTTATGGTAGAAGTGAAGAAAAATAAGGCTAAAATAAGAGAAATGAAGGAGGAAAAATTGGGAAAAAGGGGAGGTGTAGAGGAGGGAAAAAAAAGCAGAGAGAAAAAATAAAAGCAAAGGGGAGAGAAACTTGAGAGGATATGGCGCCAGGGGTAAGAGAATAGTAGGGAGCAGAGAGGCGTCAGAGCTTGCGTTTGGATGAGAGAAGAAGAAGGAGGAAGAATGAAGAAGGAAGAAAAAAAATTATAAACAATCTAAACTCTTCACAAAGTTACACACTTTCCAATACTTCTTCCCACTTCTTTCCTTCTTCCCTTCTTTCCACACCTATCCAAACGGAGCCAGAGGTAAGAAATGGGAGAGAGCAGAGAGGCACGGAGAGAAAAAGAGGGGCGCAGTTTCTATTTTTGTACATAACACTCTTTCTATTTTAGGCGTGGATGGTAAAAAGGTGGATGTCGATTATCACTTTTTCAAAAAAAAAAAGATTTTGGGAACACGTGGTTTTAGAACTAGCATACGGTCGTAAACAAGAAATTTGTCAAATATGATGAAAAAATAATTGATGGAAATTGGATTACTAAAAGACAATGTCTATTTAGTATGCAATACATACTTGGACTGTCTATTTCAAATCAGACTATTGAAATCTGACCTAATATATGTTATGGACTGACAATCATATTTGATATAGTTTTATTGAACCGAATACTATTCTATATCTATTTAATTTTGTAGAATTGATGTAAAAAATGATTTCATTTCAAATTATATTAGGACAACTACTTAGATTTTTTTTCAATTATATTAATGTAGGATTAGATTAAAAAATACAAGATTTTACACAATAATAAACGAAAGCCAAAATGCCAACATAAATTTTGCGAATTCATATTTTAAAGTGCAACAATTGTGGTATGCTCACAAATACCGTCATAGCAACATTTTTAGTTTAGTAGCATAACGATCTACCAAGTCGCACAACTATAGTAGCGCTATTGCGTTCATTATGGCCGCTATTTAAATCATTTATCCAAGTCAACAAAAAAGAGGTAGAATCATGACTAGTAAAGAAGAAGGTCTTCCATGTAAGAGTGAGTTAAACTAAATTTAATTATTGTCTAGAAGACTATGCCATTAATCAAGTAGTTGACAGATAACTATAGCAAAAAAATTTGAAAAAATGTAAAATTTGGTCTCTAAGAGTTTTTCAATATGAAGAACAACTTGAAAAGGTTCGGATTGACTGTTTGAATTTTGAATTTCGAAAACGACTCGAGTGTACGAGGATGAGCCATATACGAGAGTGTATTTTATCACTCATCTCTCTCTCTCTATATATATATATATATATAGAGAGAGAGAGAGAGAGAGAGATTGGCTAAAGTATACTCTAGCATACAGATAGTCCGTATGCTGAAGTCGTTTCTCAAAATCTAAAATGCATATAGTTGATCCGAACCTTTCAAATTATTCTCCATATTGAAATCTCCTAGGAAACCAAAATTTTATTTTTTCGAATTTTTTTGCTATATATTATGCTATTTTAAAAAAAACTGTAAATGAGTTGTAAAGGAGTATTTTTGACCCTTCAATTTGAAAATAGCATAATATATAGCAAAAAAATTAAAAAAATATAAAATTTGGACTTGAAGGATATTTTTACATGGAGAACAACTTGAACGGTTTGAATCGACTATTTGAATTTTAAATTTTGAAAAACGACTCTAGCATACGGGTTTGATCCGTATGCTGGAGTATACTTTAGCCAATCTCTCTCTCTCTCTCTCTCTCTATATATATATAGAGTTTTGCTATGGTGAGTTGCAACTCACAGAGGCTCTGGTGAGTCGCAATCTAAACCGTCCGTTTGCCTTCAATATTCGTGCAGATCTATGCGCGATGATGAGTCACTGATCGATTAAATTTTCGTTCTGTCTCTTTTCTCTCTGTCTCCTGTACACTTCGCCTCTCTCTCTCTCTCCCAAAATGAAACAAAGCTGAAGCAGGCTTGCCTCCCAAAACCCTAGAAATTACGAGAGTGAATCGGAGAAGATGAGAGCACCTCCGCACGCCTTCCTCCTCTGATTACTCTCGTCTCTCTCTTTTCTTCACGATCTGTGTGGTTGCCTCCTCACGAGAGTGGATCTGAGCAGCAGAGAATCTGTTTCGTCTCTTTCCTCACAAGAGTTGATCGGAGCACCTTTGAAGCCTGAACGCACCTTGCCTTCTCCTCTCAGAGTCTCTCAACACGTACCTCGCCTTCTCCTTTCAAAGTCTCTCAGCACCTTGCCTTTTCCTCTTAGAATCTCTCAGCACCTTGCCTTCATGAACAGGTTCCTCTTTCTCTTGCCTGTCTGTAATGTCTGTGATTTTGAACTGTGTACAAATTTTTCTTTAATTTTGCTTTTACCGATCCAGCATTTGTAAATTTTCTTTAGAACTGAGCTGAAACAAATTGAGGCAAAGTGAAAGGGATAATTGTATGATGAGTATAGGTTGGGAATATATGAGGTGATTTCGTGGTCTTTTAAAAAAAAAGTGTAGTTAAATTAGTCATTTGATGTATAGGCTGGGAGTATATATAGGTTGCTGTAACTTTGGTTTCACTGGTCACCACCTCTGTCTATCTTCATGAATAATCGTTCGAGAGACGCACAATCTGACTCGCATTCAGCATTGTTGCGTCAGCCCCAGCCAAGTCGAAGGATAGGTTTGCCTCTCGTGTAATTATTTTCTTCAGTAATTTGCTCACTATATTTCTGAAACTGATGAATGCGCAAAGTCGAGTACACACCAGTTAATGCTCATCTGTATTCAAAATTTTCTACCATGGTTAAAATAGGATAGACTCAATTTTGTACTCAAGACTTATAGTTAATGCTCATTTGTGATGTCTATAAGTAGTATAGATCTCATAATCCCAATTAGTTTTTCATGTAATGAAAATGAGAATTGCAGTTTGCAAACCAGCTCTAGCCAATTGACTAGTCCACATGCCCTGCAGAAGTGCAATTTTGTAAAATAGCCAAAAAATTTAATGAGTTATTCATTAGTTTTCATTCAAGCACTATTACTGCTTATGTAGAAAACCTAAGATTAGTGACAATTACTTCTCAGAGTACTAAAGATTCATTTGTTTCTTTCTTTTTTTTTTCAAAAGAATACTAGGTGCAAATTTGTTACAAGAAAAAATGTCGATTGGAGAATCTGATTGATCAATCCAAGAAGGAATGCCGATATGAAGAGCAGCAAATTGAAGAACTAGTTGCTTCACTGGATAAGATTAAATTGCATAATGCTATAAGTGCCATTATAGAGATTAGATTAGAAATGATTAAGTACTTTTTTTAATGGATTGTAATGGATTAGAATAGAATAGGTAGCCTTTATGTTTCACTGTTGTAGTGCCCGAGCATTTGGTACCAGTGGTACATGTAAATGTAATTTGTAACGTTTCTGAACTGTAACTGATCCTTTGAAGGAATCTCAGTGTTTGTGCTAGGAAATGCACAATTTTAATTTTTGAAACTAATTACACTTAATTAACCACAAACAAGTGCAAGGATCTAGTGCTAAGTCAATTCGACACAAGAGAAGGTGTAGGAATTGTACCTCCCGCGAAATCGTATTTGCGGGGCTCGACCACGGCATGGGAGTCGATGGCGTGCCTCCATGCGCCTCCTCCTAATCGGCCTCGAGTCCACCAAGGAATTTGGCCATGTCCCAAATCTTGTGCTAGCAAGAGAAAGGAGATATCTAATCCTTTTTGCCATTCTTCAAGTAATTCTAACAATTAACCTTTTGGAATAGCTATTCTCAACACATGAGACCTATAGAAATGCAAGAGAGAGAGAGACCTTCATGGGAGAATCAAAATTCTGCCCATGGAGGTGGTGGCGGCTAGAGAGAAAGAAATGAGGCAAGGAGAGAAGGTTAGGTTTTGATTCTTTAAGTGGTCCTTATATAGACCACTCTCCACCAACCTTTCTTTGACCTTTTTGCCCTTCTAAGTCCGGCCAAAAGTTGGGCCAAAAGGGCCACTCCACTTATTTGTTTAATCTCTCTTAGTCCATATTAAATCAATTATTTAATAGGCCTTTCAAGTTGCATTCAATTTAGACTTAAATAGACTATTAAATTAAAAGCATATACTTTAATTTAATTCACTTAATTAAATTAAAGTGTGATGAATAAAATTAATTATCAATATATTGATAATCATTTTAGGATTAGCATGTACATTAATTTATTTCTATATGATCCATTTGACTTAATTAATTATAACGGTTCGCAACGGTATATAATTAATTAATCAACTCATCATATTTCCACAGTACTCGCTGCTGTGAATAAATAAATAACTCACGTATGGTCAAAGTCCTATTTGTGTGACCCTTTGAGGATTTATGCTAAGTTGGACATGGAATTAAATCGCTATTTAATTCCAATAATCATAAGCGGTATCTAGCAACACGTTATGATTCCCAATTGGCATAAATAGTGTACTGCTACAATATTTCAATCCTGCATAAGAGAATAAAAGTATTTCTCTATTTTGATTCTTATGTCTCACGATATCATCGTATAATCCAAGATAGGAATGTGTCATTCTTGCAGATTATACGTTTCTTGATCTAGAGTTGATCACTTAGTTGCGCGCATACGATCCAACTTCATCAAGGGGCCCAAACAGATATCGTCACTCACTAAGTGAATTAATGAGGGACATACTGTTTTCTTGATGATTAACTTTTCCCCGCACAATTCAAGAGAACATAAATAAAGTCCGTATAGCAGCCCTTATCGGAAATCAGCGGTAGACAATATTTATTGAACCTATCCTCATGTGGAAAAAATAAACATCTCAAACTTAAAACCAAAATCATAACGAAATAAATAATGACACATAACACAATCCATATATTTATTTCGTTGGGTCGAGTCCTATACTATGTTCCATAACATATACATATGCAATTAAGTTGGTAACTCTTTACCTATGATTAGTAGAACTTAATCATCACTTAACTTGCATACTAATCTTATATGATAATCAATGTTCCTTTGTTAATTATCAAGATTATGGACCGTTTAGATTTATTATTGTCATTCTAAAGAATGATCCACAGAGATCTACAATTCAGATCCTCAACCTGAATAATCTGTCAATAATAAACCTAGGAACTGATGATAAAATATCATCCATAACATAAACTAATATTTAAGTCATCAAATTATTGACTTCTATGACATAACTCCAACAGTTTGGTACCTAAAAAGTTTTCTTCTCTGCTTAAAATGTTTGCAACGTCTCTAAAATGTTTGGTACCTAGTTGTCCCTCATATAGCCAAAAGGGTAATTTATCAATTGAAGTTGTTCATTATTCCAATTGAAAAAACTAGAAGAATTGAAAGTTGTACAACCGATCTTGAAATACACATGAAATGTCACGTCCCGCACCGACGAGTCGCGGGACGCAAGCTAGAACGGTATCTTCTGCACCCATCCGACGGCCCATCAACCTACGTCGCAACAAAAAAACAAACAGAGTCAGGTACGAATCTCAGTAACCGGTTATTTAACGACGCAGCTTCTCTACATTTAATTATTATCACAAAGCTCAATCAGACCAGATTAATCCACAGAACAAATAATATATTTTACGGAGATAATCGGATTTAGCTAGTCAGTCAATCACAGTGGTCCCTCCCCGAACTCAGGAGGATCAGGACCGGCCCCTCCCCGAACTCAGGAGGATCAGGGCACAAAATTCATATGCAATTCCACATCCAATTCCAAACTCTGATATCCCGTAAAATATACCAATCACAAAACAATAAATATATTCAATCAAAATCAAACGATAAATCGAATCAATCAAACAATACGAAATTAAATATAGAGAAGTCCGGTTACCTGACACGACGATTCAGAAATCACATGTGAAACAATTCAACTATTCAATACGATGGCGACGTAGACTTGGATTTCAATATGAAAAGCTAATCAATCGGATTACTGACCATTCCTTCAATTGCTTGATATTGAGGTATATTTGTTTTCGGTTGAAGAAATTTCATGAAGATGAACAAAGAGTATACTAGATGAGCTATACTGGGAACATAGAGATCAAAGGAAATAAGGACGGGCGGTGAAGAAAGGGATATAATATATTGCATGGGCAGGTGTCATGAGGATCTTTGTCAAGGTGTAGTTTCATTTTTATTTTAAGTATCATTTAATTTCTAGTCAAGGTGGTCAAAGCGTTTAAATTTCCTATCTTATACTTTCGATCAACAACCTATCAATCCCATAGATGGCCGAGCCAATGGGTCAAATTCTGGTCAACTTAGTCAAAGAGGTCAAAATCGGGTCAACAAAAGTCAAACTTGGTCAAATTCGATTAAAGACAGTCAACTGTCGGTGGGGTGTTACATGAAACACATCAGCCAAAGTTGTTCAGTCTCGACTAGTTTTATCGGAAAGTAGTTAGTTGAATATACACTTGGATCAGACCTCTGGATATTCCAATTTATCAATGCATTTGCGACTTCTTGAAAATGCACTTATTACTCAGTACACACTACTCCATTGCAATTAATTTTTTTTAAACATCTTAACAACATTTTATAACCATTGCAATTAATTTTTTTTTAAAATAAGTGGTAAACACCACCTCCTCTTTTCTTATTAGGAAAAGAATACCTGAATACAACAATCAACAAGTCAGAAATAAAAACATGCCCAAAAAAAAAAAAAAAAAAATCAGCACTGGTACCCCGTATATCTATTGTACCAGTGCCCCCTACTCATCTCTTATTATCCATACACTTCTTCCAAACCCAGTTATTAAACAACAAAGAAAGTCAACACTGTAAAGTATTCAAATACAACTATAACCATTAAGTCAAATGCCATAATAAGTGCCAATATCTCCCCCAGGCAGCCATCAAAGCTACACTCCAACATGAGCACTTCAACATTCCCCATCACTGCTCCTCCTATGCCATCAACCTCTTGGGCCCACATGTCAGAACCCGTCCCATCATCATCTAGCTGCACTAGCAAGTTTTGAAGGAGAGGCTGCAATCGATAAACAAACTAAACTTATTTGAAGTACCTTTAACATAGAAATATGTCTAACAAATCGGAGATCCATTAACATAGAAATATGTCTCCTAATTATAAATAGAAATTAATACAGAAAGTATCTCCAATGGCCTAATTAAAGAGAAATTAGTACATAAATCATCTTCACTTACCAATGGGAGTGACTACAGAATAAAATCAAAGTGGTTGTCAATCCAACGAGCACTGAAGCTGCAAGTACTGTTGCATCAAAAGGTAGAACACCTGTTCCACTGACAAACTATTAACTCAGTTTCTGACAAAACGAAAGAGATTGAAAATCAAATATGTTGGCAACGTAAACATTTTGAGCAGATGTACCTTGCAAAATAAAAGGCAGTTGTAGCAAAAGGACCAAATGCTGCAAAACAAAGTGGCTCACCAAGCCCTTGGTAACTAAGTTGAAATGGAGGACACTACAAAATGAAATTTGCATAAGTACTGACTGTCATAATCAAGAGCCTGTTTCACATACAAGAACAACAAGATATTCTGCACAATCATTAAGAAACTCAAGAATTGTTGGGAAAAAATGTGTAAAAAATCATGGGCTTTCATGTTGCTGTCAACAAAACCAAATTGGCATCGTTCCAATGTAGCCTTACCACACATAAAAAAGATACAAATTTGTCGACCAACCAACTGTTTACATTATGTCATAAGCCATCACCGATTATCTCAATCTTAAGAAAAACCCAAAAGCTGCTACTAACATAGTAGTCACCGCCATACATCTATTTATAGTAAAATTCCTAATTGTAACCATCATTACTCCAATTGAACAAACCCGATGAGAAAAAGGACTTGAAAATAAACAACTCCACAAGTTGCACTACTTCAATTGTTAGAAAGATGAAAAGGGAGAGAGAGCTGACAGTGTTGTTCTTAGAAGCAGGAGTTAGGAGGAAGCTAGAAGAACGGTGAGAAATGGAAGGAGGAGGTTGAGGCAGCGGCGGCGGTTGCGATTGTGGCCGGAGCGACGACGCCATTTTTCTTTTCTTTCGAGAAATTTAATGGGGGAGGAGGTGCTCTCATCCTCTCCGATTTCTAGGGTTTGCTCTAACTTGTTTTTGTTTCGAATTGGAAGAGAGAGAAAGAGGCGAAGCGTGAGACGGGAGACGGAGAGAAAACAGACGAAACAGCGAAACTTTTAATCACTCAGCGACTCATCACAGCGCGGATCTGCACGAAAATTGAAGTCAAACGAACGGTTTAGATTGCGACTCACCAGAGCTCCTGTGAGTTGCAACTCACCATAGCAAAACTATATATATATATATATATACTAGCAGGAGAGCCCACTCAATGTGTGGGCGGATTTTAACATGTGATATGAATATGTTGTTCAGTTTCAATATTTAAGATCAACATTGTCATGATCGTCGTTGGAGATAGCAACAATATTCACAGATATAAACAAATATTTCTTGAGATCCTCTAGTTTTGACCGAAACACTCGACCCGTTAATTAGGTTGGGTCGGTCTTGTGTAATTTGTCCCGACGACAGCTCATCGTGAATAGGAAAAAATATAGTTTGATGAAAATGGATCATTTTTTCGAAATATTGACAGCAGCTGTCAAGCGAGAAAATAGACATTTTTCAATCAATAAAATTATTGAAAGATTTGTATTAGATTATCAAACTTATATAATGCTCGATCATATAGTAATTTTTTGACCTATTGACGGATATCCTTGGTTTGCATCCTTTATGAGGGATGAATTAGTCAATTCGTTAAATTTATTGGTACATCAATTTCTTCATTATTTTTGCTGAAGATTCTTGTTAATACCCTCCATTTTAATTTCCTGCTCACATTTTCTACACTGAATTCGTAATTAATAATAATAATAATAATTCACATTTTCTATACAGATGCCAATATCTCTTTCAAATATTCTTCTAGCAAATGTTATTTTTATGACTTTATTATACAAAATGTCAATTTCCAATAGCATCTTTGTTGGCATTCATCCTGATTTTATATTTCTCTAAAAATGTCAATATTAAACCGACTCTGTTTGAGACGACATAAAGCACCACCATAAGAAATATGAGAAACCCAACTACATGTGTCATCGTGTACACACCGAATAAAAATAATTAATTAATAAAAAAATAGAAGTTTCCTATTTGTTTTAAGGGAAAATGTCAAATATTAAGATATTCACATGTCAATGACATCTTGGGGTTTCATGATAGAAATGAAAGCCACCTATGTGTGGCAGTAAGGATCAGTCGTACTTTCAGCATTTTTCAATAGACTGATGGATTTGCTGGAATTTTCATAGAAAATCATTGTTAATCATCAAAACTTGTATTAAGTCAGTGCAACTGGCAGGTTTGGAGACATAGCAAAAGTTACTAACTTATTATGGTAGCCTATTCTAATTACAAAGAAACAGAAACACAGATAAAACAAAATAAGGAAATTGAATTATGATTTAGTACGAAGGTTAGCTTTGAGTTAATTACAGACTGCTATGATTACCTGAACCATCATTTGTAGGCTTTCAATAATTATTTCAGCAGCCATGTAATGCCAGCTTTTGTCCTACCAATTAGAAACCAGATAAAGAAGAACCAGATAAAGAAAAGCATTAAATCAGATGTTACAACTCACAGAACATATAAGTCACAGAAAATATGGCTTGGCCAGTTAACCCAAATACACATACTTTTTTTTAACTTTTTTTTTAAAAAGTATCCAATTCATTATTTGGAATGCCAATTTGAAAGAAAATTTACCCAAGTACCAACCCATCCCAACTTAACCCATAGCAATACAATAGTGTCACAAATGGAAAAGGTTACTCGAAAAAAAAAGCATATCTAATAAGGTCAGCGCACACCAACAGTAAGAGAAGATGTAACATCCAAGTCCTGCTTTTATTTCAAATTAACCAGTTTCTAGAAAAGCCTATGCACTCGTCTTGAAAGATAAGATGCTCTCCTGCCTCCATAATGTGTTCAACAGCTATCCCTCTAAGCATCCTTGAATCAATAACTCTTGCATTAGAACATCTTTCAAACTCCTGACAACAGTTGTAAAAAGTTGTCAAAAACCCCCTCACTGGAAATCCAACAAGAAAAACAAATGTTCAATAAAGGTGCTAAACCCAATTAACTTGATAACAACTCCAATGCTTGATTCTTTTTCATGTTAAGCACAGAGTAGCAAACTTGTATTGCATCAGCTATACTACGAGCAACTTGAACATATCAAATACAAATTATTGAACTGAAATTTATGGTAAACTGTCGGCCATGTCAATATAACTGATTAATTAAATTATTCTTTACATTGCATATTTCCAAATTTATTATAGAGATCGCCCATACCTAATTGATTGAAGGAGCAACAATCTGTTTTTGAAACTGCAAATATGGTAAACACTTTGCTTCATTAAAAAAAACAGATAAACAAAATAAATAATCATACCAGTAACACTGTTGTGTGCAATATTCACCATTGACGCTAAAGACAAACAAGTTTGATGTTACATATATGACTGGAAAGTAATCTAATATTGCTCTTATTCATTTATTATAAATATCAAATTCCAGCAGCAAGGAAAATAAATAGAATTGAAATATAGTGGGAGAAATATATAAACTCTAGAATTGAAAATAAATGACTAAATCATTTGAAGGAACTGAATATAATAATATTATTTTAATATAATAATGCATTCCCAACTAATTTACATCAAAAGCTGTTTTGTCTCTCCTGCAATTATTCTGACTTTCCTTCGAATTTTTACTTTTGGAAAAAAAGTTTAGGGCTTTAAAGATTCATGGAAGCAAAGATAGAATTGTACCAGTGCTGGATGTTTATGAATTTGCAAAGGATAAACCTAATCACAAAACAAAAATAGAAAAGAAACTATGTTTCTTAATCAGAAATTCCAAATTCTAAAAAAAAAAAATTAACAGATCTAATCAGGAAAATAATTCGAAAGAACTGTATGAAACTAACAAAAAATCATTGCACAAAAGAAAAAGGGAAGCATTGTCGTCAGATCCATAGAGACAGAAAAGACATGAGAAAGAAATATTAATTAAAATTGTTTTTGCTCACCTGAAATAAAAAACCGATGTGACCCTTCTCCATCTGATTCCTGGTTTATATAGAGAAGAATGGAGAGCGGCAAAGTGAAATTCAAATTCATGCTCTATCTGCGTTATTCCTGCCAATAATTAGGGGAAAAAATTGTGCGGCAAACAAAAAATTGAAAAATTTGTGAAATTTCGAAAGAGATGTACTATAACTTGAATCACCTCTTTCTAATTCGGGTTGCGTTTTGGAGGCGGCACAACGTAGGAGAACAATGAAACCCTAGATTCAGTTATTCCCTCAAATCTCTCATTTCTTTGTTCCGTCAAGCCTGTTGTAAAATCCAAGAACATAAATATCCTCAAATTGGTGATATATTTTTGTGATAACTTCCAAAGATAAATTGTTAGCAGAAATGCTTAATACTTGGGTAGTGTGAAAATGCTTGAACGTACCATGAGGCCGATTTTGTGTCGAGGCCAAATGAATTGCATATGTAATTAGTTTGCTTTGTTGCACCTCTACCAGTGTCACTGCTCATGGATCGACCACTCAACTGGTATTGAAAATAGTTTGATCAATCATTTGGCTAGTGCGGAGAAGAATATTAAAAAAACAAAAGAAAGACCATAAAAACAATAAGAAGTGCAGCCAGTCCAATGCCTCTATCCTCCGATCGCCTCTATCATCCACAACCTCCACCTTCTCCACGTCGTGCAGATCCGCTTGCTTGTCGTGTGCCTCCTCTACGCCTCCTCTGCGCCCTTGTAGTCTCGCCATAAGAGAAGTTAAGAGATATTATTAGGACTTAGAAGGAAGGAGAGATGGGAGGGGCTAGGGCAGGAAAGGAGGCAGGGGCAACGGTAGAGGGCTAGAGAGAGGCAGACGGGGGATAATATGGAGTGTAGAAGTGGTGGTTGAGGAGGAACGGAGGAGACGAAGAGGCGCGACCTTGAGTGGGGGTGGCGGTCGATTGTTGGAATGGGGGGGGGGCGGTCGGTGGTTCATGATGAACTGACTCGAGTAGGTTTTACGAAGAAAGGATCATGAACCACCGGAGTTGGGTTTTACGAAGAAAGGGACGAAAGAGATGGGACTTTTTCCCTCTGATGAAGAGATGCGGCTCTTTGATCCTGAAAATAAAAAAAATAAAAAATTACTGAGGCGCTGAAAATAATGAGCAAACGTTTGTTCCGCTCGCGCTTTCGTTCCGATCAAATGAGATGAACCAAGGTATAAAACTCTCTTCATTCTGCGATATCATCTGGACCCTTTATCAAGTTTCTGTTTTAATATTCAACGTTGTAGATTACAAATTAAAAATAATCAATGATGCAGATCGTTCAGACCAAGGTTGTATCTTGAGATGTTACATCCTTCCATTGGTGCTTTTAATATAGTAGAGATATATAGAGTTTAGCTACGATGAGTCGCGACCAAAACTCCTAGATCTAAATCAAAATGACCGATCCAAACCGTCCAATATGATCTCCCTATTGAAATCTCCATGTAGACCGAATTTTTCATTTTTTCGAAATTTTTAAGTATTTTTTTTGAAATTTTAGAAAATCGTTAATCTAATTGGTTCTGAACCATTCAAAAACATCAGTTTTTAAAAAGCCGAAAAAAATGCTTAAAAATTAAAAAAAAATAAAAAATTTGGTTTGCCCGGAGATTTCAATAGGGAGATCATATTGGACGGTTTGGATCGGTCATTTTGATCTAGATCTAGGAGTTTTGGTCGCGACTCACCGGAGGGTCCGTGAGTCGCGACTCACCGTAGCTAAACTCTATATATATATATATATATATATAGAGAATGGATTCAATCAAAGCGCTTTGACCGGAGTCTCAGTTAAACCCCGTCGGTTCTCAATTTTGAAAGTTCAAACGACCGATCTGAACCGTCAAATATGATCTCCATATTGAAATCTCCTTGCCGACCAAAATTTTCATTTTTTTGAATTTTTTAAGTATTTTTTTCGGATTTTCAAAAATCGTTAATCTAATTTGTTCTGAACCCTACAAAAATTGCTGTTTTTGAAAATCCGAAAAAAATACTTAAAAATTCAAAAAAATGAAAATTTTGGTCGGCAAGGAGATTTCAATATGGAGATCATATTTGACGGTTCGGATCGGTCGTTTGAACTTTCAAAATTGAGAACCGACGGGGTTTAACTGAGACTCCGGTCAAAGCGCTTTGATTGAAGGCTTTCTCTCTCTCTCTATATATATATATATATATATAGAATAAATCTATTGTGAACCATGATTCATATAAGCTTTCGTGCACCATGATCTTTTTGATAGGTGGTTTCACAAATTGTCAAATCTAATTTAACCAACCCAATCTATATATTGAAATCTCATAGCAAACAAAATTTTACAATTTTTAAAATTTTTTTTAACTATTTTTTCGAATTTTTTAAGACTTACCATTTTTTACTATAAATATACTAATTTATAAGCAAAAAATGACAAGTTTTAAAAAATTCGAAAAAATAGTAAATAATTTCTAAAAATTGTAAAATTTTGTTTGCTATGAGATTTCAATATATAGATTGGATTGGTTAATTTAGATTTGTCAATTTGCAAAATCACCGATCAAACGGTCGTGGTGCACGGAGCGCTCTATGCATCATGGTTCACAATAGATTTACTATATATATATATATATTCATACTCTATCAAGAGGTAGAAAAATCAACGAACCTTATTAATTATTGTAGATTCATTCTAACACGTTCATGTTTTAGTCTTTGATGGAGTATCAAATAAACTCTAAAATTTACAAAACTTATATATAAACGCATCTGTCGTTAAATTAGTTAAATTAAATAAGATGAGCGGTTTAAATTTGATGTTGCTATTTTAAATTTTGAAAAAATAACTAAATAATAAAATGTTGACATGCGACAATCAAAATGTTGACATTGTAACCTCCTTCGTTCAAAATATGAGTGCAACTATTACCATTTTTTTCTTCTAGACTATTGGTGCGCATGAACAACTATTAAGAAGTCAATTCACGTCGCTTTCCAACGGTTCATAGATTTATTTATATTGTTTTACGTACAGTAGCTAGGTTCTTATCCGAGAGGACATGAATATTGTTGTATTGTTATTATTTCTTTTCCTTAGACAATAAGGTGCACGTGAATCATTTGAGATTCAACAATAAGAAGTCAATTCACGTTGCTTTCCAACTGTTTACATTTAATTATTTGCTTACAGAAGATAAGATGTTGTTTTCGGTACAGTAGGTTTTCCCCCAGATTAAATGAATATTGTTGTTTTCTAAAAAAATTATAGAGAACGTATCCATGCATTAAAAATATATAAAAAAATTATACTTCAACAAAATAAAAATTGATATGTTATAAAATAAAATTATTTAGATGAGAAATTTTGCGTGTGTACTCTTTGTCCAAAAAAAAAACATTACTTTTGTAAAAAAAAAATCATTTATATTGTGCTCTCTGTCAAAAATAAAATATTTTGATAAATACTCTTTTCATTTCACTTAAAAAATCAAAATTTATACACTTTTATTCGGAGGTTGTCATCCGGCTACAGATCATGATCCATCAACAATGCAGAAACAAAAATACATTCTAGATCTAGAAGTAGATACAGTCGATATATACTTTTACAAATAATGATAAGTTGATTAATTAATTAAATACCGTTACGAACCGTTATAATTAATTATATCAAAGAGATTATATGAAACTAATTAATGTAAAGTCTAATTCTATAATAATTATCAAATAGTTGATAATTAATTTTGAAGAAATGTGCGACACCCAGCCAGCGCTTTTCCATTTTATGGGGAGGGGTAGAATCGTAACCATAGAATACGACCCTAATCGAAATACATACATTTGTATAAGTTTGCTTTCTCTGGTTCATAGTACGAAAGCCTTTCATGTGAATGTCGACCTCGCTCGAGTCCATACCGTGTAGTGAGTATTTCAACGCATCACACTTAAAGTCTGTCATCATTTTATGCCCATTTTCCACTTGACTGTTCAACACATTTAATATGATTATAGGAATTATATTAAATAAATGGGCTATCTTTTGATTACCCAATATGAGCCCAACTTAAATACAATTAAAGGATAGTATTAAAGGGAATTAAAGACCAACTAATATGGGCTTGCTTGGAAGCCCATATATAGCCTACCACATTCTAACATGGAGTGGTCCCCAAGAGTTAGGTTTGGATGACTATATAAGGATCATAATTTGGAAGAAGTAAAACCTAATTTTTTCTCTCTCTTTCTCCTCTCTAGCCGCCATTTTCTTTTTTCCCATGGAGCAATTAATTGCTGCCATGGAGAGCTCTTTTAATGCATTTTATAGTGTTCATAAGTTAAACATTAGCTACCATTAATCAAATAATGATTTGCTTGAAGAAAGGTAGCATTGGATTAGACGATTTCGTTTGTTTCGCTAGCACAGAACCTTGCGAAGTTGATTAATCCTTTTGTGGACCTAAGAAAGAAGAAGGAGAGTAGACGAGCGCACCACCGCCTCTTATGCCGTGGTCGCGCCTCACGAATACGATTTCGTGGGAGGTATAACTTCCTACCTTTTTTCTCTCTTTGAATGTGTTGAATGCTTGTACTAGATCCTCTAGTGTTTGTGTGCTTGTTAATTGCTATTAATTAATAATAAAAATTAAAATTGCACGTGAAAAATACTTTTTAACATATTCATCCTTTTGCACTTAGTTTTTTTCATATCGTAAATAACACTTTTACTTCTATTAAGAACCTGAAAAAACTATTTAGTTTTAATTTTTCTTTGTCAGAAATCTATCTAATAGGCTCCGTTTGGATAGGTGTGGGAGAAGGAAAGAAGGGAAGAAGTATTGAAAAATGTGTAACTTTGTGAAGAGTTTGGATTGTTTAATAATAAATTTGGATCATTTTTCTCTTATTCTCTTCTTCCCACTCCAATCCAAACACTGCCATAATGACACTTGAATTTGAATAGACTAATAATTTTTTTCGCATATTGTGTTTGCAAGCTATGTGAACTGTACTGTAAGGGTCTTGAAGAAACCGGTTATTTTATAGTTATCGAAGGGTTTGGATTGTTAATTATGGGTGATAATCTCGTGTTGACATGGTTTTGACTTTCTGATTTCAGGGGCAAAGGCATATCTTTTTGCAACTCAGGTAGGCTTCTCACATCTAAATCCTTCTATTTTCTTCCTTTCAGCATTGATCAGGGCAAATTCAATCTACCTTTCAATAGTTTTGGTTGCTCGCATTATCCAAAATTAGTTTATTGCTTGATTTCATTTTTTTACCCTTATGTGGTGCAAAGACACTGTAGTTGCCGTCGCTGCCGGGTTGTTGAAAATTCTGGATAAGATGCAAACACTATAAAAGAAAGATCAAAATTTGTATGTCGTGCTGCAACGAGAGGTTTTTACTGTCGTCATTGCAACAACGAATCAATGGTAGGTCAATTTTCGATCACTTCTTCTTTCCTTTCACACAATTTGTGTTGTCAGTTTTTTCATAATCCTAAGACTATATGAGGTTTTTTTTTTTTAATCTTTTTCAAAAGATTGAGATTATTTAATTGTCATTTGTAAAGACGGTACATCATTTGTAAAGACTATATCTACTTTGATTAATAATAAGTAAAGATTGTTGTAACTTGTAAGGGAATGCACCTATATATTCAACTCAAAATTATAAGCAAGGTAAATTAAATATTCCAATTCATTCACTGCTCTATTGTTTACTGCCAAAAAGGAATAGTTTAAGAAAATCTAAAATATCATTTCTTTCTTTATTATTCTCTTTTCATATTTTCAATTTTATTTTATATCTCTAAAGTATAATAATATTTTTCTTCAAAATATGATTTGCTCACACAATGAGTGGGCATGTATGCTAGTAATAAACGTAAGCTTTCGTTTAACCCGTTCCAAAAGCTGCACAATTGAAACCGATGTGTTTGGTTTGTGCGAAGTTGGCTGTAACCAAAGCTAGTGCAAACTAATCTACTAATTTTAACTTACGTACCGAATGCATTGGAGTTAGTGTTAACTTTGTTCATCGCCACTGTCAAGAATTTCTAAAATTTTTTTTTGTGCTAATCCGTCAACTTAACCAAGAGATGGATTAGCCATTTTACCGCCTCAGGGTTGGTGTCTTAGCGCTAATTTTGTATCAATAATGATAAATAATAATATTTTTATAATTAATTAATAAAAATTATAATATTTAATAATTATTAATATTTCATAATTAATAATAATATTTTAATATAATTTAAATATAATGATTATAATACTAATAATCATTAGCCTCAAAGTATTAATCTCAATATACCATACTAAACAACAATCACAAATTTCAAGTAAACAGTACCTCTTCTAATTTATAACCCCACGACCGCACCACTATACCCCACTAACCACAAGAAGCACTAACTTCACACCACTAACCTCACTGACTTCTACAAAACCAAACTCAGCTTTAAACTTAACTTTTGCCTGTACTCGAGAGTGATCCAAACAACAACTAATTTAGCCCCGAGCAATATTTTTTTTTAAAGAAAATACCGCTTGGGCCACCATTAAAATTTAAAAGCAAAGAGAGTAAACATTAGGGGTGTGTTTGGAATGTGTCACGAACAGCTAGTTCGTGAACTAGCGCTGTTCGCACAAACTAAACAACCCACGAACAACCGTAGTTCGTGAACTTCTCCCTAATTCCTAATTCTCCAATTTTCACGAACTAGTTTTGTTCGTGGGCCTGTTCATGAGTCTTTGTTCTTCCCCTTATTCGTCCCTTGTTCGTGAAGCATCCAAACACACCCTAGAGAGCCACCCACCATCTATTCATCCCATAGAACTATGTGGAGCCCAATAAAATAAAATAAAATAAAATAATAACATTTAATTCCCACCTACCAGCTAACCCCTCCAATAATTACACCCATCACCCATGGACTCCTCGTCTCTACTGCCGTCATTCCCAATTTTCTGACTCCAAACCTAATTAGAAGAAGAAATATATTTAAGCAAAAAAAAAAGAAAGAAAAATCCAAGAAACAAAAGAAAGAGGATTATCTACACAAACGTGAATTCACCATGAGTTCCGTCAGCTTCATTCGACTTAGATCTTCAGCCTTAGAATATCCATGGAAATTAAGCCCCCATCTTAGCGCCTGATCTGCCAAAATATGAGCTGCGAACCTGCGACATTGTTTTTCCTTGTCGTAGCCCCAAACAATATTTATACAGTCTTATGACAAAAATACACCTTACATCAATTAAGAAATTTATTATATTTATTTCCTAAATTTACTCTATTAACTTTCCTTTAATTATGCTTTCCTTAACCATTTTTCTCTGTTTCACGCTAAGTCCGGGTATAAAATCATACTACGCATTACGCAAGTGGGTAAGCTATTACATTATGAGTGGGGGGAGTGCTTTGGACACGTATGTTTGACTCGGGGTATTCTCCTCGTCATTTTTTGACTAATATGCCCTCGCGCTCCTCCTCTCCTATTTGGAAACCTCCAGAATCCACGTTGGATTTTCTTTATACAGTAAGCGTATTAAAGAGCAGTGACTTAGTCTAAGGCTATCAAATAGTTCAAACTAATCATGAATTCATTTATGTTTTTTCCTTTTTTTCTTTTTTTGTGCGTAGCTGTGTATTTGTGGCTTAATATACACGACAGGAGAAGAAAAAAAATCCGACGAGGTAAAACCAAATTACCTAAATCCTTTTTTCTTTACAATCCACTGACAGTAAAAGCTTAAAATCCTTGGTCTCCTGATCACATAGCCAAGCAACAAGTTAAAAACTCATCACGGGTTTCAAACTTTTGAGAAAGCAGTTCGTCTTCATTGGTTGGATCCATCTGTATGTAAAAATGTATTTGTACTTTAGAAGTTTTACACGGTGTTGTAAGAAAAATTTTAGAAGACTGTTGTAAGGAAAAAGTTGACAAATCTATTAATTTTAGAAAGGTGTATGATGTATTCTCATTCTTCAATTTTATTCAATGCTAAATTGACTATAGAGCAAACCCTAGCAAATACTTTTTGAAGATAAATTAGAGTCAAGCCTCCCAACTTATTTTTAAATTAAATGTCTATAAAGACCTCTCAATCGGGTTTCGAATTTATCTCACTTGGAATGCATTGCTTTTTGCTACTAGACCAAGAACTGGTTCTCAAACCCTAGCAAATATTGAAATGCGCTAAATATTTCTGTGATTTCTAAAGTAAATTGAGCAGAAAATATTTCCTTTAACGTTATAAATGATATCTTCAGGTTATTATCTGTGCAGCAGAAAAAAAATCTAGAAATACTGTAAGTGAACTCATGTTTGTAAGAATTTAGCAAAAATTTAGTATAGGAAGCATCAATCTATACAATTAATAATTGTTTGTCATTCTTTCATTATACATCATAGAGAACTTTCATATTTGTAAGAAAACGATTTAATTTTAGACCTTCAAACCATCCAAATTGACAATAAATTTGAGAATAAAATATAAATGAAAAAGCAGCTAATTTCTTCAATAATGGCGATTAAGAATGAAGAACATATTACATATGTATTTGTAATAAAAAAATCTTTAAATCTTCAAAGTGGCTAAAGAATTATTTCAAGAATTGGTATATAACATCCCACCTATTAGCATCCAAGCATCCATAAGCTCCAAATAGGCCTTTATGGGTCCAGCATTGGCCCAGTATATTTAAACCTCCTCTCTCACCTCTCACTCCAAACCCTAGCCGCAACAGCCAGAGGAGAGAGAGGCGATTTCGCACGACAGAGGCGACATGGGAGCATATCAAAGAATTAGATTTCTGCTCAGCCGAGTAATAGAATGAGATCGAATCACTGGAGGTCGAGAATGCAACACTGCGCACCTCCAGGTCCCACTTATCGCCTTCCCCAAACCCCCCACCCCCACCCCCATCTCTCTCTCTGTAACAATGGCAAGACGAAACCGACGAAGAAGACGAAGAGGAAGAAGAAAGAATCTATCACCATCAGCCTTAAAAAGGTTTGCAAGGTGAGTAATGTCAATTTTTGACTTGCATCTGATTTTGTTATTTATTTGAGTGATAAAATCTTTTTTATTTTACACAAATTGAGTAAAATTACTTAATTTTTCATTTGCGTTGGTACCTTTCATTTTTTTGTCCCATTTATGCATTAAATTCCCACTAGAAGTTCATTAATTTGGGAACCTTTTTTTTTAATATTGTTGATTGTTGTATGAAATTTTAGATATCTGTTTATAAGAGAATTTTCTGAACTTCATTCTCAAAAATTTGAATGAAATTGAACACATACGAGTCTTGCTGAAAGGATTAAATATTATAATAACACATACTAATTGTTCAGTTCTTTAAGGGAGTATATTTTTTCATTATGCGTTAAGTTAGTATCTCTAAGGGATTATCTTGTTATATTATTTTGTTCAGTTATTTAAGACCTTGCTCCAGAAGAGGTGAACCAAGGAGAATGGAAAGATGGTGTAACTGCCCAAATCCTGCCCAAGGAGTTTATCTTGCTCCAGAACTTTAAAATAGAAGGGGAACCAAGGAGGATGAAGGAGAATGGAGGTGAACTCTTCTATAAAAACTTGAAAAAAATGTAAACATGGTTACCGTCAAATTTGGGGTGTACTCTCTTCTCTTCCCATCCCCTCCCTTCCCTTTTCCCACTAAATTCTGGAGCACACCCTAAGGGAACATTTTGCTTCATTATGTATTAAGTTAGTATCTCTAAGGGATCATCTTGTTATATTATATTGCTCAGTTCTCTAAGGGATCATCTTGTTTCAATATGTGTTAAATTAGTATTTTTAAGGGATCATCTTGTTTCATTATATATATTTTTAAAACTCACATGACTTGACAGGATTAAATATTATAGGATCACTTAATTAGTAATTGAACTTAATTGTATTTTATTTTGTTTGTGTAGGAATTACATGACGGTGAGAAAATTTGTGCAGAAGGAATCGAAGGAGGAGTGAACACGTAAAGCAGACAATGTAAACATATAGATGATCAAAGTGAACACTTACAAACAAATAAGTGTTGTTATCTCTTGTTCAGATTTTTAGATGCATATTCATTTTATTTTTTTATTGAACTTTATTTGTTTTATGTGTTCACTTTGATCATTATATATGTTCATCTTGTCTGCTTTATGTGTTCACTTTTTGTTTAACGATGACAAGTGATAATAAAATTACAGACGACAGTAATCAATTTCCGATTTCAAATATAGCCTAATTCTGTCTGATGGCGCACCTAATAACAAACAAAATTACTGAAAGTAAAAGAAACAGAAATAACATTTGCTAATTCCCCCCTTCCCCTTCTGTAAATCCTATATTTTGTCGTATAAGAAAAACCATGACATTGATTTAACGGCTATCCCCTTCGTTGATACCGTCATTTTTAAATTGTATGGACCCAATGCAGACATAACTAACACTAACACTAACACTCATTATGTTTCCGTTCATTTTGTTTGACTGGGTCAATTTCCTCGACGGCGAGAATCAGTTATTGGTCTAGTGGCAAAGAACAATGCATCTCAAGTAAGAGGTCGCATGTTCGAAACCCGGCTAGGGAGTCTTTATAGACATTTCATTTAATTTAAAAATAAATTGTGAGGCTTGACCCCCAATTTATCTTAAAAAATTTCCTCGACGGCGGTCGGCCTCAATTTGATTTCTTCTTATACTCTGCTCCATCTCATAATTATTTTGTCCTAAGAAAGTAAGAATAAATTAAGAATAAGCATCTACCCAGTGGCGAAGCTAGAATTTAACAATAGTGGGGACCGAGAACCAACTACATAAAATTGAAAACTAAAAGAATCAAGAAAAAAATAACAGAGAGTGTTATCTCAAAAACAATACTAGCATGTTTTCATTACTTGAAAAGTGAATAAGAAAAAGACATTTTGATAGTAGGCTTAAATATTTTGGACTTGGAGGAAGCCATTGATCAATTCTATCAATTTAATTAAGTAAAAGCTAACAAATTAATTTCAAAAATCAGATTATTTAGGGGACCTGGCCTTCGCCAGCCCTTCACTGGCTTCGCCACTGCATCTACCATCGTTTCATGATCCTTCCAACTAACTTCTTTTTCATTGGATCCTTTCCATTTTGTAGAGAGTAGAAAGGAGAGCGAGCGATACAGAGGGTGGCACAAAGAGATCTAAGAGAGGGAGATGAATTTTTGTCTTCGCACAAGATTGAGACAAACTAAAATGGCTAGCAAGAGGAGAGAAAACCGGTTTGTACTTGCTCGTATTGAATCTTTCAAGTACCTTCTCAATGTATTTCTCTTGTGACAGCCAAAATTTGTATTCTCCATGATCTCCAGTGATTTTCATGTCAAGAATTTGGTTTGCCACACCCAAGTCTTTCATGGCAAATTCTTCCCATGATAGTTTTCTTCACTCTCCACACCCAAGTCTTTCATGGCAAATTCCTCTCCGTCAATCTCTCTGTCTCCATCTCACTGCCTCATGATAGTTGTCTTCACTCTCCTCATCGAAGGCGACCTCCTCTCTCTTCTCCCTCAATCTTTTTGTCTCCATGCCTCTTCGCTGTCACGACAGTCCTCTCCGTCAATCTCTCTGTCTCCACTCCAAATCAGAAGTTGTCTCGTTGAGATTTATTGTCTATGTACGAGCTAGCTTGGCTTGGTACGAGACGAGGTCAAGCTATTGCATTTAATTCGTGACCCTAATCGAGACGAGTCAGCTCAGCTTGCTAACTTGATGAGACGAGTTCAAAATAGGGGCAACTCGTCCGTGACACAGCTCGTGAACTGTCCTACCAGGGGCAATGTCAGGATTTCAAAATAAAGGGGGGCAAAGTATAGTCATGCTGAAAATTTTAAAACGTTTAATGGGGCAAATTGAATAATTCTAACTCAATAAATATAAATTTGGCACTTTTAAGGAATTATTTTGATAGTATGGGGGAGACAATTTTCACTTTTGAGCACATTTAAATCCGCCCCTGGCCTCGCCACTCAATTTCCCCATTTTACATCGCTTCAAGTCTGGTTGCAAGAGTTAAACCTTAGGCTCCGTTTGGATGCGTTGAGAATAAGGTAGGAAGAAGGAAGAAGGGAAGAAATTTATTGGGAAGGATAAATTTATTGGGAAGTGTGTAACTTTTGTGAAGAGTTTGGATGGTTAGAAATAAATTTATTGGCAAAAAGTGGTTATTCCTTATTCCTTATTCCGGGAAGAAGCCATCCAAACGGAGCCTTAGAAATCAATTTTTGTTGCGGTATTGTTGAACACTATTGATTTCTAACGCTTTTGAAATTCCTTAGATTCATATTGTTAAAAAAATATTTCACTTAATATTCAGCTCATAATGGCCCTCAAAAAAAAAAAAAATCAGCTCATAAATATTACATGGAAGATTAATTATATCATGGCTTCATCATGTAAATATGGCATCACTTGTTCTGATCGATGTCAACAGTAGGATCCTGCTTCATACTTATTGATGTTAGAATGGGGAAAATATTATCAGACAACTATATCCTTATTGTAATGTATTCCTCTCACTTTCCGCCCTCTCATTTATATTTTTTTTTTTTGAAATGTATTTTTCTTCGTTCTGAGCTCTATATAAACGTATACTCAAGAGTGGATGTCCATCGAAACCTACCTCCTCTTGCTAATTTTAGATACCCATTATTAACTATATATGGAAGGTTACCTAGGACTGGTATCGGGTTCAATATCGGTGATAATAATTTATCAGCTGTTATTGAAGCTGTTCCTAATTCTCTCATGGAGGCCATATGTGATGACAAAAAAGTATAGAGAGCAAGGGATAGTCGGACCCAGATACAAATTCGTGTTTGGTTGCTTTAAAGAGATATTAAGTTTGAAAAGTAGTGCAGCTGGGATAACTATGGATATCAACTCCCATGACTTCACGCCAAGAATTTACCCACATTTCCTTAAATGGATGTCTATCTATGGTACGTATACACTACACCAAAAAGGGGTTTTAGCAACAGTTTTATTCCAAGGAAGTTTGGGTTTCTTGCTAATTGTATACTATTACAAGACTGCTAATTAAGATTAATTGTCCTGTTGCTAGGATATAGACTATTGCAACATAGGTTGCAAGACTAATATTTCAGGCGCCGAACTGCTTTAATATTTTGATAAAATTATCGGGCGCCAAATATTTGGACAAAAGTTTTTTTTTAATTGTGGCGCCAAAAGTGGTTAGCCAATCATTTCCATACCAATCAACGGAATGAATTGGTTCATCAAAAAAAAAAAAAAACGGAACGAATTTATACCTAAACAATATTTAAGAAAGAGATAAACAAATAAGTAAAATAACTTCCCACCAAGGAAATAACTTCCACTAATTAAGTAACTTCCCATCCACACTAAGTAAACAACCTTCCACAACCCGTCTCATTAATTAACTGTATGCCCAAATCCCATCCCCACCACATTTCGTTATTTTTAATTGAATTAATAATTAATAATTATAAGAGTTAGATATTAATTAATAATATTACTAAGTAAAAAATAATAACGATAATAATTTTCAGATGCTAGTGCATGCGAGGCTGTGGCATTTTTTTCCATTGATCTTTGTCCATTCTAATTAAGATTGGCACCAAATTAAGTCGTCAACATTGCTTCCTCTCGCCAACATAATTTTCTATATTCTTTCAATTTGGTCAATACATATTTCATATTTACAAAAATAGAGCAGATGATTCTAAATTATATGATGATGATGATGATAATTATAATTATTATGATAACTATTGGAAAATATGTAATAAATTATATTAAATGTATATTTAAACATTTAATATATATAATTTGTATTTAAGTTCACATGTATATTATGTTACGTATGTAAGTATATTCAATGTGTATATATATTATATATAGAGAGAGAGAATGGCTAAAGTGTCACGGATGGCAATGACATCCATTTTTCTTTTGAGTCATTTTTCGATATCTAAAATTTAAATGGTCGATCCAAACCGTTCAAGTTGATCTCTATATTAGAATATCCTCGGAGACTAAATTTCACATTTTTTCGAATTTTTTTGCTATTTATTAAGATATTTTCAAAAAACATTATAATGTAGTTAATTATATATTAGATAAAATATGCCATACGAACAGATATAGGAAAAATCGTTTTATTAAATGTTGTTATTTTATTTACATATTTATGCATAATGAACACTGAAGAAAATCAACATTTTACTTTTAAAACTTTTATTTATATATATATTTTTTAGAAAATCATTTTTTTACAATTCATCATTTAATCTGAAATAATATACAAAAAATCAGATATAAATGACAAATTCGGCATTCCTTTCATATTTTAATATGAAGATCAAATTAAAAGTTCAAATTATTTGAAGCATAAAATTTGAGAATAAACGTATTGGACAAGGGGTCCATCCCACAAGTTAGACTTTAGGATTATTAAAAATAGAAATGGCAGTCCTGAATAATATATAGTGTGAAAAGAAATATGGCTCCTGCAAGAAAAAAATATAAATAAGTAATAAAACATTCCATGTTATCTATATATATTAACTTAAGTATCTAACTATATTTAGAATTGTAATCTAAATATTTTATTTTTTAGAATACTTAAAATACTTACTAATGATAATATTTATTTAGAATGGTGATTTACATATTATATTTTTGGAACACTTAAAATATTTAGCATTGTTAACAAGGAGTTATTATAAGAACATATTTGTATTAATTAAAAGCTGTGTGTGTCCAGATTTTATTTTTCATATGTGTCTAGTTTTTCAACACGCCATTAATTATTTTTCTTTAAATCTTCATGTCTATTATTATTCTTCTGCTTGTTGAGCATTCCGACACGTCATTAATTACATTTCTGTCTCTTTCTATCTAATATTTTTTTTTTCAAAATAGATATTACAGTAATATTTATTTTTTTATTTCTTTATATCTTTTATATTTTTCCTGTAAGAGAGAAATCACAAAGACAATTTTTTTAGTACTTTTTTATTCCTCTTATTAATATTTCAAAAATATCTCGATTGAAAGAAGCTTGATTTGTTACTCTACGGAATAAATATTAAAAAAAGTGAACCCTGTACAATAATTACCTAGATATCTATAAAATAATATTTCAACTATATTAATATAATTAAACATTAGACATCTATATTATATATTAAAATTCGTGACTTTTTTTTTCCAAATTTTTTACCTCTTTTTTGCATTTTTTTTATTTTTGACCGCTTTGCAGTTAAAACCGGGATATCTATATTAAATTTTTATATTTTTAAGTTAAAAATAGTATTTTTATTTTTGCATTTTATGTAATCAAAAATAGATTTTTTTCTTTTTGGTTAAATTTATTAAAAATAGTCGTACCAATTGTATTTAATTTATTTAAAAATTAAATATATATGAAAATGATGTTGAATTATTGTCATCTAAAAAAATTACGTAGTGAAGTTGCGACTATCATGCCAAGTAATTAATGTTCCTTAGTAGACAATATCTAGCGAAGCTCGATTTGCTAATTGTGTATGTCCAAAGTGCTCCCATTAGATAAAAGAAATGAAAAAAATATATTGTAGAAAATTTATTAGGAAAATTTCAAATAAGAACATTTTGAAAATTTTAAATTTTCAACTTTTATAATAATCAGTTCCAGACTCCAGAAATTTAAAAAATTTAAAAAATAGTTACAAATTTTGAAAAAAAAAGATGTAAAATTTGGTCATTGTTATTTTCAAATTTTAGAAAATTATTGAAATGTTTAAAATTTGATTAATTTTGTAACAATAACAAAAAATAAGTATTTTTAGTACGGTTATTATTATTATGACTAATGCTAGTATAAGGCATTGCATGATCGCATTTTATTTTTGCTGATTGCCAATGATTTATATTTGGGAAAAAAATTATCTAAAATATTTTGAAGATTTAAAATGAAAAAAATTGATAATAACTCTTTGAGCATACATATAAAAATTGATACATAAATGAATTTAGGAAAATCCTCCAACATTAAAATGTTAAAATACAATTTTCTTCAATTCAAAAAAAAAAGGAAATCGGTATCATTGGGTTCTTATAATATTGTGAGGATGTACATAATATTTATTACCAAATATTATGATGCAATTTGACTTAGGATTAAAATCCATGACTGCTATTTCTATAATTAAAAATTGTTTTATATTTTTTTCATTTTTTATAATTCAAAATAGTTTGTAATTTTTTTAAACATATTAAAAATAGTCGTACCAATTGTTATTTAATTTAAGAATTAAATATATTTGAAAATCTAAGATAGTTCATGCTAAAATATTGTTATCTAAAAAAAAAATAGCGCAGAGAGCTGCGACTGCCATGTCTAAGTTGACTTAGAATTTGAATTTATGTTTTTATACACTAAAGACGCTACTATAAGTAAAAAATTCCTTGAAATGCATAAGGAATGTGAAGCACTAATTTAAACGTTTAGATTATATAAGTATGATATTAAATGTCTGAAAATAAAATTTTAGAAAATTAAAATTGGTAAATTTGGAATTGTTTTTAATCTTATTGACTATACGAAATTTTTTTATGCAAGAATGACTGAACATGAATTTAAACGTATGACCGATACATAAGATAGGTTCCAATGTCTAATATGATATCCCGTCTAAAAAGAAAACATAAATTAATTTAATTGTGAAAATACACAACAAATATTAATTAATTTAAGCCCAAATATTAAAAAAAATATGAAAATTAGTGAAACTTTTATTGAAATATAACATTTATTAATGGAAATAGTAAACTAAGCTAAAAAAACACTATACAAACAAGATAAAATTATAAAACTATCACCATGACAAATTAATTACAAAACTTGTAATGGGAAAATTTTAATTATAAAAATCGTAATATGTATTATGTATTGAGAGAAATGACATTCTAAACTAAATTAGACATTATAATTATTATTCACAATGAAAATATGAAAAGTAATATAGCAATACTAAAATAATAAATATGTAAACTTGAAATTTTAATTGACTAAATCACTAAATATGAAAAGTGGAATTTGGAGATGGGATTTACGGGACTTAAAAGTCCCAACGGCCGCGTTGCTCCGCCAAACCCTTCTCCCTCTTTCCTGATCCTCTCTCTGTCCCTCTCGTTCTCTCCGCCAAAACGCTCCTCCCTTGACCTCTCCGCTCTACGCCCTTCCTTCTCGGGTCCACACCTTTCCACAGCGCCGGCTTTACTCCCCTTTACACTCGGCCATGCCTCACCTCTCCTCTCTTCCTCTCGATTAGGCTGGAGCTCTGACCCGAATCCAAAATTCACTTTAAAATTCGACCCGTTAGGCTTCAGGCCAGCCGGCAGATCTGGACTCGCTCCTGGCCGCACTCTAGTGTTTCTCCGCCTGACCTAATCTGGCTTATTATGTGGTATTGACGGCGAAGCTCTCTAATCTGGCTTGCATCTGCCAATATACCCTAGCCTCTCCGCCATCCTCGACACCTATCTGGCTTCGGGTTTGTCCAGTCGCTCTGCCTGACCCGTCAAGGGTGCGGATGTCGAGGATATGGCATCACCATGGTGTACGAATTATAAGGTTTTTCCTCTTATTTATCTGCTGATTATGTTTGTTCTTCTATCTCCAAAGATGATAATCTTGCCAATTCGATCAGCAGGGTGATTAGCAGAATATTGCTTCCAGCAGGGTGATTAGCAGAATCTTGCAGTCACGATTGTATCCCATCGAATATTCAGATACATCTTACGTTACAACACTATTTCTCATATTTTATTGCATTTTTTTTTCCTTGAATTAAGCAATGAGGTTGCCTAATTGCTTGTTGGATATAATTCTAGTATGAGACAAGCATATAACATTGTATTGACCTTTAATTAGTCGACATTATACATGTTCAACCACATGAACGGATTTAGTAGTTCACTAATATTTGATTGGGGCTCGTCCAACTCAATTTTTCTTATGTTGGTCTAGAATGTAAATAAGAATTATATATATACACATTCAAAATTGTTGATTAATCAACCAAATCAAATGAGATTAAAGATAAACAGATCAAATGTAGTGTTTATTCATGTCAAATTAACCGTTGGTGCATCCTTGCTCCAGAAAACTTATGTGACTGCTGCAAACAGGCCACGCGAGTAAAAATTCCGACACCGATAGTATATTCCAGGTGGAAATTTGCTTTTTCTGTAATGTGCCAAATTATTCTGGCCATTTAGACTATTAATTTGTATACTTGTTTAGAATACTTTCAGCTGGTGTGTCTAATTCAAGACGAGGTATGAAAAATTCACAAGCAAAATCAAAGTGGCTTCAGGTTTAGAAGTATGATTTTTTTTTAAATCTTTGTATGCTTTTATTGAGCACTTTTATTTACAACAACCTTTTTTAAATAGTTATTTATGTTTTCAATTTTAGGGATTTATCTTCCTCAGGTCAAGGTCTTTGTGATGAAGTTGTTACTAAAGTTCAAAAGGCACATGATACCAAGGTTAGTTTCATCTCTATCACATGATACCAAGATTAGTTACTCATTAAATCATTTGTTGAAATGAACAATTTCTTAGATTCATAACTCTTACCTTGCTCATTCAAAAGGCACATGATACCAAGGTTAGTTTCATCTCTATCACATGATACCAAGATTAGTTACTCATTATTTTCTTTCTTCCTCTTTCATTTCTAGTCTTGCATATGGTTTCTGGTCTTGTGATTTGCTTTGTGTGCTGTTTCATCTCTTGATCACTTAAGAAATAATTTGAACAAAGAATTGTTCTTTCAATCTTTTCCTTTGGGATGATAAAGTAGAATCAAGTTGTGCTGCCAGATTTTCTTATTGAAATTGATGGGCATACATGCACTGATGCACATGATTTTGAATACAAATTCTTGTATTCTTGTACTTAATATGCAGTTCTGCAGTTTGGCCTCAACATTAGTATAGGGAGGATTAATCTCATAAATCCAGTACATTGACTATTATAAAGCAAAATGAATGAAATGTACTCTGTGATTTAGAAAGCACCAAAATATGACAAGGATTAATACATACACCATTCTTTTGGTTGCACATTGTAATAACTAATAAGGATGGAAGATATATGTACGAGGGCAAAATAGTCAACTTTTAAGAAGCAAAGTACTTTCTCTTTTATAGTACTATTAAACTAGTCTTTTGTGAAGTGAGTTTCTGATTTCTATCATTTTTTTCTTACATTATACAGGTTCTTAATTTGGAGAAAAAAAAAGGAAGTATCGGAGACATTTGATGTACACGGGTGATAAAATAGAACATAGCCTTTCATATTGGCTTTGCAAGAAAATGAGGTGGTCTCTATTGAAGATGAAGATGATCCAGGATGGCTAACTGCCATTGGAGTAGGACCACGAGATGTATGTGATATGGAAATTTAGACATGATGGAAGAAGTTGAGCATGAGCCATATTATGCAGCCTTGTTAGAAGATGAAATATGAATTAGAACTGACATAGGAGCAATCGAAGTTGAAGATAATCCTGGATCTCATTAAGGAATTAAATTTGATTATATGAAATCTTGTATTATTAAACATATTGAATGATACTTGAGTTAATTATAAATTTAATTTATTGATGTTTTTCTCTTTATAATAATATTATCCTTTATTTTTAAATAAATAAAAATTTACTCTTATAATTGCATTCTGTTTATATTATCAATTAATTATGTGAATGGAAAAATGTAATATTTGAACGGAACTTAACCTAGCAAGAAAATTGGCTAGATGATCTACTGTTGCAAAAATATAATATTTGAACGGAACATAACTTAGCAAGAAAATTGGCTTGATGATCTACTGTTGCAAAAAACTACGATTATTTTTATTCGTATTTTTTACGTAGATTAAAAGTGGAAATTGCTAGACTATTAATTGTTGCAATTGTTCACGCCGCGGTCTTGCTATTTTGCAAGACTCGCGTTAATCTTTACCCACATACAAAATTCTCTTTCAACAGACCCTTGCAACAGGACTTTATGCAAGACTAGAATTTTCCTAGCAAAGAAATATAGCGACAAAATTAAAGAACACCTTGCAACACAATGGTGTCTTGGTATATCCCTATTCTGTTGTAGTGATATGTACTTGTGCTTGTCTGAACTAAAAGATTTTTTTTCTTCATTATATATATCACGTCCACTGAGTAAAAAGTACATGGCCGGAAATATGGAATGGATTGCTTTTGTGAAGTGATTTTTTACCTTCTGACTGATGTCAAACAAATTTTTACTCATGTGCAAAAATTTTAATTTTTGAATTGAATATAGGAAGGACATTCTTGTTCTGGTTCGGGCCAAAACCGCTTATTTTAATTTCTGACATGGATCTGGTGAAGAAGGTGTTATTTGACAAGTCAGGTTTCTATGAGAAGCCTGATCTTCCCCTTGCTGTGAATGACTTACTCGGAAAGGGCTTGCCCCTGATGAATGGTCCTGACTGGGTTCGCCATCGAAGGGTTATCAAACCTGCTTTCCACATCGACAAACTCAAGGTGGGTACGCGCACGAAATATATTGGATAATTGCTATTAGCTAGTTTGGAATTTTCTAATTTTTTTTTTGAAAATAAGAAGCCCGTAGGCATGGTAAGTTTTCTAATTAGTTTTCTTCAATATGGTCAAACTTGAAACTTCCGTAATTTGTTTCGAAATTACCGGTGTTTTGAAAATTGTACCGGAAATCGAAAAATTTCAGTAATACCGGGAACCGGAACCGTGAACGAAACACAGTATCTGGTATTGTGAGAGGAACTACCGGTCAATTTCAGAAAATACCGATTTCGGCCACCTGGCCTGTAAGAGTGTCGGTACAGTTTTAAAAACACTGGAAATTACCACTTTTTACTTCACAGACGTTTCACAAGAATTACGTTTCTTTCATTGATTAGCATCATGAATGATTCTAATATAGGCGATGACTAGCATTGGATACTAAATTATTTGAAAAATGTTTGTAGTGAAAGAAAGAAGTTGATAAATACATCATACATAGCATATTACACGATACAAAAATTTTGAAATAATATATTCAATGCTGTTAAGACAAATATATATAACAACATATGAGTTATATATACTCATATAGTATTATAACGTACAAAAAACTACAAATAAATAAAAAAAAAAATAGAACAACCATACGCCAACAGTTTTTTAGACTATTTGAATTCTTCTGACATGATTTGATTTCTCGTATTTCTAGTTTTATTGTTTCTGAAATAACCAAGATCAATCATATTAAAAACAGGAGATGACAAAGCAAATGACTTTATGTACTGAATCCATGGTTGAAGTATGGGGGAATCAGATAGCACATGAGAAGAACAGCCAATTTGAAATTGAGCTTAGAGGTCAGTTTCAAGAGCTGACCGCAGATATCATCGCTCAAACAGCTTTTGGTTGGAGCTACATGAAGGGGAAAAAAGTCGTTTCTGCTCAAAAAAAGCTTCAGGAAATTGCCTATGCAAGCATTTTTCAAGTTCAAGTTCCTGGGTTTAAGTATGCACCATCGCCCTTTCTCCAAAATTTCTTTATAAAAATTCTCTCCCTATAACTTTTGAGTTGAACAGCCACCCTAGCAATTTGTGCCACTAAACCGCTAAATAGATTGTATACATAACTGCAAATATCAGTGCAGTTTGAGAGAGAAAAGGCTGCATTACTCAAATATATATTGCCATGTCTAATTAAAAGAAGAGCTCAAACATTTTTGCATTATATATATTTTAGTTTGACAAAACTTCCATTTTATTTTTTTATCTGAATCTTAGATATCTTCCCACAAACAACAACAAAACTAGATGGAGACTAGAAAAAATTGTCAGAACAAATCTCGTTCAAATTATTCATGAAAGAATGGAGTCTAGTGATGGAGGCTATGGAAATGATCTGCTCGGCATTTTGCTAGAGACATGTATGGGGGATAGAAAAGGGAAAAACAATTATATGAGCTTGGATGAAATAACAAATGAGTGCAAGACCTTCTTCTTTGCTGGTCATGATTCTACCTCTCTTTTGTTGACTTGGACAATATTTTATTTAAGCACAAATCATGAATGGCAAGAGAGGCTGAGGGATGAGGTTTTAAGAGAGTGTGGAACGGAAACTCCAAATGCTGATATGTTGTCCAAACTAAAATTGGTATCTTTTTCTTTCATATTTCTTTTTTTTTTTCTGTACTTGTTCATTTTGCTAATCACTGCGATTTGAGGCACCACTTATGTAGAACACAACATTAATTACTCCATCCTCCAGTTCAATTATGTTCGTCAATTACCTAATAATTAAAGCCATTATGTAGAAATTAGAAAACGCCAGTTAAATCCTCCAACTTGATATTAAGTGCATTTTTACATTTTTTTTTTATGTAAAGGTCAACTTGGTTCTCTTGGAAGTGTTGCGACTATATACTCCGGCCGGCCTAGTAGGCAGGACAACATCTCAAGACATGGAATTGGGCAACATAAAATTGCTGAAGGGAACAACAGTAGTGGTCCCAATTTCAATTTTGCACAGAGACAAGGACATATGGGGCCAAGATGCTGACAAATTCAACCCACTACGTTTCGAGAATGGACTGAGCAAAGCTGCAAAGCATCCTAATGCTTTCCTATCCTTCGCTGGAGGCCCGAGAGTATGCATTGGACAAACATTTGCAATGTTGCAAGCCAAGATTGTGATTTCCATGCTTCTTCAGAGGTTCTCCTTTGTTATATCTCCCAATTACATGCATAAGCCCACAGAAACCATAACCTTGCACCCAGCATCAGGAGTCCAAGTCATCGTAAAACCTCTGCAAAATTAATCCTGCTTTTTACACATTGGGATTTGTACTCATAATCGTGCTGATATTATTGTAAAATAAGTCTAGAAAACGTCGGTGCTAGTGCAAATTAGGCGTGGCTTTATTTGTGTGTAATAAGACCTTGTACGATTGTTTTGCTTTCGTTAATGCAATTAGTGGTAGAGTATATCTACTAGTTAAAAAAAGGTCTTGAAAACTGTAAAATATGATGAATGTAAGGAATTGTGTTAATAATATATTATTCAAATAAGATGATGAATTACATCATCATATAACCAATTCATACGGAGACTTGCTCTGGCGTGTGTATGTTCTTGACATGAATGATTTAGTTACGGGATAAGAAACCAATTTGCCTTACCGAAATTTGGCACTAAATCAATCTCTAATTTCATTATTAAAATTCCTTAAATATGATCTAAATCAAACTTTGTGGTTTATCCGTTTATGTTATAATGAATCTGATTAAAGGCATAATATCATAGTGCACTTACATCAATGTAGAATGTACTAATAAAATGTTACTACTTATAAAAGCCCATAAACGAAATTATTAATTTAATGTTATAAACGTCATTCTATCAATTTTTAGAATTGTTCTACGTTTATAAAAGCCCATATAAAAAATTACATTCTATCAATTTTTAGAAATGTGCTTACGCTCATGTCTTTCCAAACATTAATGCAAACGGGTAAATTACACATCAGAAAATTTTATATTCGCCGGGGTAGTATAGCAATGTACTAATAAAATGTTTAAAAGCCCATAAACGAAATTATTAATTTAATGTTATAAACGTCATCTATCAATTTTTAGAAATGTTCTACGTTTATAAAAGCCCATATAAAAAAAATTACATTTTATCTATTTTTAGAAATGTTCTTGCGTTTATGTCTTTCCAAACATTAATGCAAACGGGTATACACATCAGAAAATTTTATATATGTGTTCTATTTTTAAAATGGAAAAAAAAATCATTATTTCAATAATATTTTTCATGTGTTGTGTTCTTTTTCTAACCACATCCACCCATAAAATTTTTTCTATTTTGATGATTGCGCAACCAATCCAATAACAAATTTCTATTTGCAAGCAACAATTTTCGAAATAATATTTTTATCAGATTTATTTTTCGCAAGTCATTCATGTGGCGTAGCTGGAAATTGTAGTTGCAATGTTATATGCTTCCGACATGCACAATATTGTTTCCGATATATTGCTTTTCCTAAGGGAAAAATAACTTTTTAAAGTTCTCTAATTCCTTTTGTTGGGGCCCGACTGCTCGCGCGCTAGTACTCACTACTCAATAGATTTATTGTTATCAGTTCAAGGAGAATCTGGTTGTCCAGATCTAGCATCCTATTGAAATTAATTAAGAAGTCAAACTCACTCATATTGAGACAAAAATCAAATATATATATCGCAGACGGGATCACAAAAAATAATGCAATGTGAAGTTTACTAAACAGCCCGAATAGGGCTGCAATAACTGCAAAAGTGGAAGGGGTCCCTCCTGTCCCAGGCGGGTAAATTGATTCTGATAAGGCTGTCATTGAACCTACCATGTTGTATACACTCCAAACTGCTGTCTTACCCAAAACTGTGCTGCTCAACATACAATCTAAGGTTAGGAATTTCTTTTGGAGTAACAATGGGGATAAGAAGATGTCTCTTGTTGCTTGGAAACATGTTACTGTGCCAAAGGAGCAGGGGGGGTTAGGCCTTAAAGACTTGGTTAAATTTTCTTCTACCTTGCATATGAAATGTCTTTGGTCCATTGTCTCTAACAAGGAGGCACTGTGGGTGTAGATTGTTACAGCCAAGTACTTGCAAAGAAAGGAGATATGGTCAACCTGCAGAACATCAAAATGTACCCTCTCTGGAGATCTATTTTGGCAGTCAGACCCCTACTGAAGGGATCTTTGAAATGGCAGATAGGGGATGGTAAGAGCTGCAGAGCTGTGGGTCAACCTTGGCATGATTTATGGACCCACTTCTCTCCACAAAATGCTGCTCAAAGGAGGCTTGTAGTGGCGGATCTTGTTAATGACTGGGGCTCAGGTTGGGACAGTCACAAATTGATACAAGCTTTTGGGTTCCATGGTGCACTATACATTGCCTTTGCCTTCCCTTCAAGTCCTAGCCTATCTCAAAGAAGTGACCGCTTAATCTTTACCCCTTCGAAGAATGGAAGGTTTTCAATCAAAAGTGCATACAAGCTCTTGATAACTAATGATATTCCCACACCCCTTCAGCTCAAACTCTATCGAGCAATCTGGTACTCCCCCTATATTCTACCCAGAACAAGGCTTTTCATGTGGAAAACAGTAAGAGATGCTATACCAGTGGACCATATAATTGCTTCCAGGCTGCGTAGGCCTCACCAAGGCTGTGGCATTTGTGGATATCCAATTGAGAATGTTGTTCACTCCTTGTTTAAATGCCCAAAAGCCCAGCAAGTTTGGCTCTGCTCCAACCTTGCTTTGCGATCTGGCGGCCTCCCTGATGATATGCAGCAGATATTAGCTTCCCTGCAGCCCAATCTGTCATCACAGCAGCTATCTGTGTTTGCTACCACTCTCTAGTACCTTTGGAAATTTAGGTGCAAGGAGGTTTATGAGGGCACAAAATTCGATCCTTGTCAAGTCGTGCGTGCTGCAAACAACATGTCTCTTATCATGCGCACTGCTGCTTGTGCTCAGGGACCCATCCCCACTACTACCCTCCACCTGAATCACAATTTTCAATTTTTATGCTATGTGGATGGCTCCTGGACTCAGAACGACAGTCGTGAAGCTGGCATGGCGACTGTTTTGCTCAATAGGGGACAAGAACTTATTCAATATCAATATATTGTTCATGCTGCCTCTTCCCCTTTTCACTCTGAACTTCTTTCCCTGATGCTGGCGGTAAGAATGGTTTCTGAAAAGGGCATAACCAGCTGCTGCTTCTTGACTGATTGCAAGGAACTTTCTGATGTGCTGAATGGAAATTCAGGAGCTTACAGTGTTGAATGGAGAACCTACTATGATATGTTGGAATTAATAGATTTGATGAATAGCTCAGCTGGTTTCGGCTGTAATCATGTTGGCAGGGATATGAACCAAGTAGCAGATAGGTTAGCTAAATTTGCTAGGGTTAACAAGCTCAATTGTACTGGTTTTACTTTCTCGATTTGTTGTATCCCTGATTATTGAGTAATGGGCATGCCTACGGGCTTTTATTCAAAAAAAAAAAGAATAGGGCTGCAAAACGGAAACAAAAATACGTAATTCCGTTTCGTTTTGTCCCTGCGAAACAATCAATGAAAGAAAAAATAGTTTCTTCCGGTATAGCGAAACGATCAAAGAAACATTGAATAGTTTCGTCACAGTGTAATTTATGTAAATTTTGACTGTTTCGCACCTTTTTAGCCCTGCAAAACGATTAACAAAACAGAAATCAATTTCGTCACCGAAACGAAACATTGACAAAACACCCTTATTTGCCTCTGTTTCTAACGTTATGAAGCCCTAAACCGGAATAAAAAAAAAGAAATGAGAATAACAAGGACCATCCCTATATTTATTATTTTCATCATCACACGCTTTCCTCTTTTCATTTTGAAATACTTTCATAGTGCATCGCTCATCCTTTCTGTTTCTGTCGCTCGTCCCTAACATCCATCACGGGTTCTTTCCTATCATTTTATGCATCCTTTCCTTCCTTCCTTTCACCTCATGTTAAGATGTATATGAGGATAATTAGTATTTTTTTTCTAAGACAATTAAGATGTATATGGATAATTAGTATTTTTCTAGGGACAATTAAGATGTATATGAGGATAATTAGTATTATTTGAAGATGTATATGAGGACAAATTAATGTAGTTATTTTTAGATTTTTTTTTTTTTTTTTTTGCCAATTCATTTGGCTGAAGTATATTTTTGTCAAACGATTTGGGAAAGTGCCTCTTACGAAGAAATTCTGAGATTCTCGAACTTCGAATTTCGTATTTTATTAATTACTCTTAATTATTATAAAAATAAATGTTCGCTGGCCATGTTGTTAATTAGATTACACAAAAATAATAAACATATCATTTTTCATCTTTATATTTCCTCAATCTATACATTCATTTGGCGTAGTTGCAAATTGGCGCAGCAATTTTCGAAATGATATTTTATTTCAGCTTTATTTTCTTAAGTATATATTCAAGCGGCGTTGCTGGAAATTGTAATTGCAACGTTATATGCTAACGGCCTATGGACATGCACGACCAGTTTTAGTTATATAGCTTTTCCTATGGGAAAAATAGAACTTTTTAAAGTTCTCTGATTCCTTTTGTTCGGTCGGGACTGCACGTTACTCAATTGAATTATAATTATCAGTTCGACGAGAATCAGGTTGTACAGATCCAGGATCCCATTGGAATTAGGAAGTCAAGCCCACTATGTATATACTCCATTATTTTTTCAGTCGTCAAACCCACCCAAATTGAGACTAACAAGAAATGCATCACTGACGGGATCACAAAAGTAATGCAAGCTGAAATTTTACTAAACAATCAGAAAAAAAACACTTATCTACATCCAAATAGATAGATCAGTTGCCAGTACGTTCAAAAAAAGACCATAGAAATGCTAAGTACTTTACTGATCACAAACAGATACAATTAACATGCCTAATCTACTACTATAAACTGATTCAAACCGGAATCCGAAGAGAAAGTTTAATATGCACTATAGTGCATAGAACGTTCTATGCACCGCGGACTTTTTCGAGAATATTTTTGTAAATTGATAAATCTAATTTAACCAATCAAATCTATATATTGAAATCTCATAGCAAACCAATTTTTACAATTTTTGAGATTTTATTACTATTTTTTTCGAATTTTTTAAAATATGCCATTTTTGGAATATGGTAAATAGTATAACATTCCAAAAATGACATGTTTTAAAAAATTCAAAAAAAATAGTAATAAAATCTCTAAAATTGTAAAATTTAGTTTGCTATGAGATTTCAATATGTAGATTACATTAGTTAAATTAGACCTGTCAATTTACAAAAATATTCCCGAAAAAGTCCGTGGTGCATAAAACATCCCATGCACTATAGTGCATATTAAACTTTCTCGAATCCGAATGAGTGAAACTCGTAGTAACATGTGTGAAGTAATTAGTCAAAATAATTATTCTCTTTTCATAAAATATGATATGAGCACAATAAAAATAAGTTATCCGTTTGTTTGCCACCTCACCAGTCACCACCTAAAAACATCATATGATTCGTGACTTCCTAAATTTAAAATCCAGTAACTGATCTATCTCATCGGCTGGTTCATCGGAATATCATACCAGTAGAATATTGGTACAGTAACGGAACCAATGACGAAACTACAGGGCTGCAACACACTCCTTGGCAAAGGCCCATATATGTTACTTATACTAGTTGATTATCAGGCCCATTAGCACTCACAAGTCGGAAGACATCATAGACATACCGAATGGAAATGGAAATTGATTACTGCCGTCTGTAATTTTGTCATCCCTGCAATCGCTAAATATAAAGTGAACATATACAGCAAATAAAGTGAATATATAGATGATCTAAGTGAACACATACAAATAAATAAATCAATGAAAATAAGTTGAATATGCATGTAAACTTCTGAGCAAGTGATGACAAAACTTATTTGTTTGTAAGTGTTCACTTAGATCGACTATATGTTCAACTTATTTGCTGTATATGTTCACTTTGTATTTAGCGATGGCTGGGATGGTATATTTTCCGATGGCACTTATAATTCATGGAATGGAAATTACTTACGACAAAGCTGTGATTAAATGCAGAGTTAATTTAAGTGAGTAACTAATGATTTTATGGGAGTAAAAAAATATATATAAGGGAGTATTTATTTTCGACTAAGGAAGTATAATGTAAAGTAATATTATTATACATCATAAAAGAGTATTTATTTTGCACTAAAAGAGTATTTATAGTTGACAAGGAAGTATATTAAAAAACAGTGCATAAAAAAACAAAACGCTTGATGCTGTCTTGGAGAGGAAGGAGAGACTAGGGAGGGGAAGAAGAGTGCGAAAGGGAAAAAGATGCGACGGATAGAAGGTAGGAGAGAAGAAAAAAGACGGGGAAGGGAAGAGAGGAGGGTAGAGGAGGGGAGGGGACTAGGATGAGAGGGAGAGGAGAGACGGATGAAGTGCCAGGGAGAGAGGAGGTGCGTGTCGAGGGTGAATCGCGTGAGAGAGAAGGGACACGTTTTTCATTTTTGATAAGAAAAAATTGAACGCGCTTATCTAAAATAGATTTTATTGTGTGATTGTCTGATTGCAGTTATCAACCTCGCATACGAATTACTACAACAAAATAATGGTGGAAAATTGAGAAAAATAGTCAATGGACTTGTCAATTGTCTGAATAGCCACTCCAGTCCAAGCTAATGTAACAAAATTTGAAGGCTCGATCTTGTAGTATGGGCCGAGCATCCCAAATCATTTTTTCTCATCCATTTTCTTCTGTCCTGTATAGCTCTGAAACTGTATTATATTATCTCGATAACAAAACAATTTAAAAAAGAAAGGAGAGCCGAGCTATGAAATTAAATTCAATGGGGCGTTTGGATGGTATGAGAATAAGGAAGGAATAGGAATTTTGAGTAATGTTAGAGTCAAACGCGTTTGATACTTGACCCGTCAAACATGATCGGATCTTAATTTTTGAGATTAGCACGGCCGATCCGAACACTCAATTTGTTCTCCATACTGGGATATCCTAGAAGATCAAATTTTATATTATTTCGATTTTTTTACTATTTATTTTGTATTTTAGAAAATCTTCAATCTAATTAATTTTAGACCCTTCAAATTTAAAAATCTGAAAAAAAAATCGTTAAAAATTTCAAAAAAAATATAAAATTTGGTCTATAAGAATATTTCAATATGAAGATCATATTGAGCGGTTTGGATCGGTGATTTGAAATTTCAATAATTGAATTTAGAATCGTGTTTGACGTCAAACGCGTTTGATTCTAGCATTATTCAAGGATTTTAGGAAGAAAACATTGGAAAGAGTAAGAAGAGTGTTATTCTGGGAATAAACAAATTAATATTAATTTAAATAAATTATTAATTTAATTTTAAATAAGGTACTAATTAAAGAGCACACAAAATTTCATTTAACTATTAATATTTAACTAATTTTGTTGAAATTATGTATATATAATTGTTAGAAGAAACTATTCCTAGGAAGAAGCTATTTTTCTTCCTATTCCTAACTTGTTTGGATGCTTAGGAAGAAGCTATTTTTTCTTATTCTCACACCATCCAAACGGCGCCAATATTATTTTTGGAGAAATAATAACTATCATCTGCAGTTTTGTTATCGCTTGAACAAAATAAACACATAATACAAACAAGGTGATCGTATACATGATTAAGGTGAACACATACAAAAAAAATTTTGTCATCGCTTGAACAAAATAAACACATAAAATAGACAAAAAGACCATATATTTGATTAAGATGAACACATATAAAAAAAAGTTTTGTCATCCCTTATTCAGATTTTTATAAGTATATTCATTTTTTTTATTGAACTTACTTTTTTTTTTATATTTGATCACTTTGATCATTTATATGTTCATCTTATTATTTTATGTGCTCACATTATTCAAGGGATGACAAACAATGACAAAACTAATCGATTTCTTATTTTTAATGGTTAGCCGGATCGGATGTGTTAGCATTTTAAAGAAAAATTCAGGTCAAAGCGGTTATCTTTTGGATTAAAATTAAATACAAGTCTCTTACAAAAATTTATCCCGAGCTGAAAGTAGGTACAACCGAAGAAGGGGAAAAATGAGAAAGAAAAACTACAGTTATCAAATGAATATTAGATTTAAAAATCGCGAAGGCTTCTTTCCGCATTAATTCTAGAACAAAATGGCAAGCCTATAGAGTTGAAAATTTTTCAAAACAAGAAAAAAAAGGAAAAAAACAGAGTACTAACAAAACATAATTAAAAATGATGGACAGCGGTGCGTGGATCGGATCTCTCAATCCGCTGTCAGTAGTCAACACCATACAGAGTTCACATGCATGCAATAACATCTCATCAAAAAAAAAAAAAAAAAAAAAAAAAATGCAATAACAGGGCTATCTATCCATTGGCACTGACACTATCCACGCAGCTGTACCTTATTCATAAATCATAATGCACCACGGAATCTCCCTCTGAATCCTATGCACCACGTCTACCTAAATCATCCTTGCAGAGCAAGAGAAGTTAGAAGGGTTGTTCAAGATCTACTACGTCTCTATCCGTAGATTAATTCGCGTAACAGTTTGTTAGAGGTAAGGTCAGAAACCTGGTAGATAGAATATACTAAACAAGAGCAATAGAAAAAGCAAAGGGAGGAAAATGGGGGGCAAAAAGAGAAAGGGAGCGGGCGTAACGCCTCTGCAACGAGCGACTGTCTGCTCGAAATACACCAACTAATAAGAAAGTCTGGTGTAGAAACCAAGAGACACCTTTAACTGCTTCTCAGATAATAATTATTCAAATCAAACACAAGGCCCCAAGAAAATTATTAATCAAATCAACCCAAGGCGGAGAACCCACTCCACCAATCCACCACCAGCAACAAGCCAGCAACAGGTGCCGCTTCTTTCGCTCATTAATTCCTTCTTTCTCACTCCCCAGTTCCAATGCTGGCGTAGATCAGAGAAGGAGAGCCACTACACTGCACGAAATCTTCTGTTGTTGAAGAAAAGTTTGAGCGAATCTGAGAAGGGAAAGGAGAAACTGGGGCTGATTTGAAATGGAGTTAGATGGATGAGTGTGTTAGAAGGGTGCGATGGGATCAGGGAGTAGCAAGAATGCATCATTGTCTGGTTCGGATTTGAATTCAAATAGGGAGAGAGAAGGGGAAAGGAGAGAGAAAGGTAGAATAGGAAAGGTGTTCAGTTCCTCTTGCTTTGGTTTTCCTCCTTCTCAACAGGTGCCCCATTTATCTTCTCTTTTTTGCTATTTTTTTCCTAAAAGTTTTGTTCTACTGGTTTTAGTTAGTGACTTGAATAAGGTTATTCGTGTCGATTGAGAAATGCTGGATGCAATTTTTATCCACATTTATACAAAGTGACAGGAATTGGTTACAAATGACTTTTTTTATCTCATGCTCAACCTGCTCTTATATAGAGAATAGCCCTTTTATTTGTGCTTAAATGAAACAAATTGTGTAGACATTCTGCTAATTGATTATTGGCTAAGCCTGCACTAATTTCCCATCTCAAGTTATGTAAGTGGCCGTTTGTTCGAATCTGGAATTGCCATTACTGCATAATTTTCCATAAACTCAATTCTGTGCAGCTGCTGGAGATACTAGTTAGGCTTTTGTTTTTAACAATGCTGATTGTTAGTATTGTTGAACAATGTTAATGTCTTTTTCAGTCTGAAGACAAAAATGGGGCAGCGAACAGTACATCAAACCATCTTCCTGTAAATATAGAGGTTGAGAAAAATCCTAAGACTAATGGGGTTGATTGTGGAAAGTTTGAACCTTCTTCAAGTCAAATTTCCTGCACTACCAATGTTGAAGCCAGTGAAGAAAGCCTTGACAGTACATTACAAGCAAATTCAGGAGCTGGTGGGGCTTCATCCAACATTGCTACTAATAGACCAAGGGCACACTTTAACATTACCCCAGGCACTGTGAACTTTAGGTTGAATAGAGCCATAAGCTTAGGCTCATCTACAGCACACAATTTTTACTCAAGCAATGCTCCTCTTCCTGATTGTGATAGAGAAGCTACGACAAGCAGTTCAGATGAAACCACACCTATTGAAACCAATCCTACACCTAATTTCAGCATAAGGGCCGAAGAAATGGTTGCAAGGCTGGGTCAAAGGAATTTGGCAGACTCTGAGAGAAATGCATCCCGAAATAGAAGGATGGGAAACCAGGAGACTTTAGAGGGTAGTGTAAGGTTTAGCCGGACTCTATCAGTGGGGAGGCTGCGCGATAGGGTTCTAAGGCGAACACCATTTTCTGATGGTTTATTCTCTCCTGTTCCTTTAGATGAAGCATCTTCCAATTCAAGAAGGGCTCTCAGTGGAATAAGAAGGGATGGCTCTTTCTCTAGTAGAATTGCAGAGTTGAATTCAGAACTATCTAGTAGCCTTCCTTTTGAAAGTGGTGAGATGACCTTGCCACAAAATCCACAGCATACAGATGCAAATAACCAGGATTTATTAGAGCGTAGGTCAGCTTTCCTTGAGAGAAGAAGAAGAATACGATCCCAGGTGATTTGTTATTTACAATTTTTTTTTTAGTTTTAGTTGTCCTTGATGACTGTACTGAACCAGGTGCTGTGTGGTAGCAGGTCCGGGCTCTTCAGAGACTAGGAAGCAGATTTGAGAATTTGTCAGGTCACGAGAGATCATGTATTCTTGCTGGGAGGCACAGGACTGAGCAGTGTACTTGCCGTACAAGAAATCGTTCCGGGAATCCTGATGATGAAACAAGCACCCGGGCCAGTATTTCTAGAATTGTAATGTTAGCTGAAGCACTTTTTGAGGTAAAGTTTATTTCTTAGACCAAGCTTGCACAATTCATTTGAAATCAGTTCTTGATTGATGTTATGTTTATTGAGTTTATACTGAAATCAATGATTTTTTTGGGGGCTTATGACACCATGCATGGTCTCTGTAGTATGCCTATGCTTTGATCGAGTGAAGGGTAGTTTTCTCTGAATGACTGACAGTTGTACACAAACTACTTAGATCTGACTCTTTGCTTGTTTATGGGACAATTGCTATTTTTATTTCTCTTTTGATTTGTTTCATACCATCAATTGCAACACTTATCTATTTTGAAATTTTTTGTATGGGGTACCGTTTAGGAATATTGAAAAGATGAGAAGAAAATAAAAAAAAAACTTAAAATTTGATGTCAGGTGTTGGATGAGATCCATCAACAGTCAATGGTTTTGTCTTCATCAAGGCCTTCCTTCTCTTCAATAGGATCAGTTCCTGCACCGAAAGAGACAGTTGAGTCTCTCCCTGTAAAGATGTATAGAAAGCCTGCTAAAAATTGTGATGAGGCTGCACAGTAGGATATCTTTCCCCTTCTCCTTTCTGAGCTTTAAGAACAAATTTTGGAATCCAGCTTTATCATTCTGCACAGAAATTGTCTTGGCTTTTTTATGTGTGCACCCCACCAATTAATTCGGTTATGTCCATTTGGATTTTAAGCCAGGCTAATTTTAATTGGTATGCTGAAGATCACAATTTGATGATTAGATTACTCAATTAAGATAAATCAACGAAACAGTTACTTCGAGGATTTGATTGAACTCCTTGTGAGGATTAGATAGGGTCTTTGTTAGAGTAATGCTGAACTGAGAAAATCCTTGGAGCACAGAAAGTTGTCATTTCCTCGGTGTATTCAGAGGCTAACATGTCTTTATGTCTAATAGCCATTTGACAACTGAATGCACATTTTTTTTAATTTGACCTCTAATATGTAATTTTAGATGCTACATATGTCTTGTGGAGTATGAAGAAGGAGATTGCATGCGAGTACTTCCCTGCAGTCATGAGTTTCATCTTACCTGTATAGATAAATGGCTTAAGGAGATTCACAGGTTTGTTTCATGAATCCTTTGTATGCCTGTGTGACCGTGCTTTCTTTATTTTGCCAAATTTAACTTGATTTGGTGCCCTATGGAAGTTGGCGATATTTTACCGAAATATCTTTTTTAAATACATAGAGATAGGCTTAGTATAGCATAATTATTCTATTCTTCTTTGCTTAATAATACAATTCATGTTGTGTAGAGTTTGTCCACTTTGCCGTGGCGATGTTTGCACAGCAGAAGCATCTGGTGTCAGATGAGGAAAGTGCCTGTTCTCACCAAGCTGCTCACCCTTCTGCTTCCAGATCATTAAACAGGGGGGGGGGGGGGGGGGGGACAAATTGGGTACATTTTCAATTGTGCATCTTTATTCTGTGTCTCTTCTGCCGGGACCAATTTTTCTGGGTCATACCGACATGACATGTGATTTGTACTTACTACCTAGTGAATCATTTGTAGCAGCAGTTCGCTACCCTACATAAATGGGGATGGGCATTTTAATGTATGATGAAGCTGAGGGTGGGAGGATAGCAATTTGTTAATTTTTTTAACTAAAATATTATATTAGCGAAGTATGTTGATTTTTAATGGTCTCGGTGTCAACAGTTTGCCATCGCTGTTTAGTTCAAAAAAAAAAAAAAGGTCTTCTGTTGCGAAAATTGAAATGAGAATTGCTGCATGTTTCTTTTGATTTACTCGTGAATCAATTTATCGAAGGTAGAGCTCTTTCGCTTACCAAGTAGGTATTCTTTTTCAGTTGCATTAATTGGTTATACCAAACAAAAGTATAACAGAAATACAATTGATTGTACCAAACAAAAGCGTATCGGAAGATGCAATTGATTGTACCAATAAAAGCTCTACAGAAGCCGCACTTCCGCGTAGCAATAATGGAGCTACAGAGAAACTCATTAATGTTCACCTATAATTTTGATTAATTATTAAAAAAAGCTGTGAGCTGGTGCTTTTCTCTTGAATTATATTATTTTGTAACTGAAATGATGAGCAACTTAGAATTTTTTATTTGTATATCCTGCATTTTTAAAAACTTAACATTACTATTCTTGATCTTAGGGGGCGTTTGGATCGCTTAGGAATAGGGGGAATTGGAGGAATTTGTTATTCCTAGGCATAAATTTATTGGAAAGTGTGTAACTTTGTGAAGAGTTTGGATTGTTTATATTAAAATTTATGCCCGGAATTGCTTATTCCCGGAATTTGGGACGCATCCAAACAACCCCTAAATATTTGACAACACTATTTAACATTGAATGTATGTGTTCGGTAAAATTCTAAACGGACAGTATCATCACACATTCATAATAGTATATACTTGTTGTCCCTAATTTAAAGGCCTAGAGGGGGGGTGAATAGGCACAAAAGCAAAGTTCTAAATCGGTATGTTCAATGTTTGGTTCAATTCAAACTTGGTCTAACAAAAAATAACAAGACACAAGCAATTCACAATGCAAGGAAAGTAAAGAGAGAAGAAAAGAAGTGACACGCGATATATTACGGAGTTCCGACCCGCTAGGAAGTGCTAGCCTTAGTCGTACGTCTCCGGGAGTTCCGCAACCTCGAAATGGGCGCGCTCCATTCAATTCCACAACGAACGGGACTACAAATTCGAACCAAATCACCTTGTTACAATCACTCTCAAGGTGGATTGGCCTAACTCAATCAAACAAGCTCAAACACTCAAGGGATTGAGGCTCTAACCAAATCACTCAACAAATCTAGCAATTAACACTAGTGGATTGGTTTGCACACTCTAATCTCAATGATTTTGCTAAATTAATGCTCAAACACAAGAGAGAGTAATGTCTAACTGGTTGGAGCTCAAAAGGGAGGAATTTCAAAGGTTTCAAAAGTCACTAAACAGTTCCAAGATGCCCCATATATATAGAGGGCGCTAACAGCTCCAAAAACCAGTCAAAACAGACTCTACCGTTATACAACGCTATATGGCGTTGTACAACGCAGAAATAGCCGTTGAAAAATCAAACGGTCACAGACAATAACGTTGTGAGTTGTCAGAGCGTTGTGTAACGTTGTATAGCGTTGCACAACGCTTCAGCAAAAATCCAAAGCAGAAGCTCGACAGTTCCGTTGGAACTTGTCAGAGTGTTGTGTAACGCTTGGTAGCATTGCACAACGAAGTCAAGAAAAGAATCAAGGCAGAACTGACAAACTCAAACAATATTGTCAGAACGTCATACGACGCTGACTGTCGTTACACAACATGGCCGTTGCACAACGCTTTCCAGCGTTGTATGACGCGGACAGAACAACTGAGCGATGTCTGAGCGAAGTTTAGGTGCATGACTCAGACTAACGTTGTGTAACGCGGTAGGGCGTCACACAACGTGGTCGTTGTACAACGCTTTCCAGCGTTGTATGACGCGGACAGAACAACTGAGCATTTTACCAGCAAATTGATTGAGATTAGTTTAGAGTTTAATTAAACCTTAACTAAGGATTCTAACTAGTCCAAAGCAATCTCTTGAAGCTCCAAACTATGCGCCACACTTGCTTTAATCCATTCTTCATAATTTGCATCTTCTTCCTATAAAACTCAAAGAAGATTGTTAAATGCCAAATGATATTGTTTTGCAATCGACAAACTTAGAGACGTTTAGTACAACAATCTCCCCCTTTTGACGATTTGCAAAACAAGATCATTAGTAAAGCGATTAAAATTTGACATTTCACAAGCTTTACTACAATTCTCCCCCTTTTTGTAAATCGACAAAAAGTGAAAATTGTAGCAAACTCCCCCTAAATTTATGGCTCCCCCTTAATTTTGGAGAAAAGGAATTGGATAACCAATTTAGAGCACTACACAAAGTAGTGTGACCAAATTTAACCTTTCAAACAAAAATAAGATAGAAATAAAGAGGCTCCCCCTAAAAATTTGGCTTATAAGACCGGGGATTTACTTGGTATTTAGGCCACATTGGTTACCATACCACTAGTTTTACCACTAGAGGTACAAGCTTTTGGAACCCACTTACTTTTGGACTCACCATTTGATTTTCTAAGTTTGCATTCCAACGAGATATGACCATTTTGACAACAATAGTTGCAATATGCATTGGTTGGCTTAGGCATGGTAGAACCCTTGACAAAATGAGAATAGTAATGGGCTTTAAGGTATTCGGCCTTCTTCTTAGGATCATTGGATGAGGCATTAAAATCCTTTTTGCGATCCTTTTGGAAATGTTGGGAAATATTCTTTTGATGCTCATTGGATTGAGCCTTGTGGTTTTGTGAAAAGTGTTACTCTTTAAATTCATAAAACCATCCATCGGGTCCTCTAAAATAAATTTTATTGGACGCCTTTGGAACAAAAACCTTCTTTTCTTGATTTTGCAAATTCTTTTCATTTTGCACTCTAGTGTTTCTAGGTTTCCTTTGGTACATATGTGCATGACCACGAGAATTCCTAGGTTTTTGAAATTGTGTGTTTTGTGCAACATGTTTCCCATTTTTGTATGACAAGTTCTTTTTCTTGGTTTGATAAGGCTTTTGGTAACCAAGACCGGACTTGTCATGAGGCTTTTGACCTTTGAAAAGGTTTTTCAAATCCGTTTTAGGAGCTTGGGTTAAAATCGATTTTTCAAGTTGTTTTTCAAGCTCCTTAATTTTAGCCTCATACTCACCCATTTTAGAAGTAAGCTCATCTACCTTAGTTTTTAGGGTTTTTATGGTGTCGGCTTTTCTAACTAAGGCATCATGGGTGGAATCAAGAATAGAGTTCAACCTATCACAATCAACACATTTGGTTGAACTAGTTAGTTCATCACCGCTCTCATCATCACTACCATTAAGAGACTTATCGAGAGGAAGATATACCTTAGGAGAGCATGTCTTTGGTTATGTTGATGGAGTGGAATGATTTGAAAGAATCGGGGATTCCATCTCTTTGGCAATGAATGCATGTTCTTCGTAGTTGTCCGAATCGGATGTACATGGATCGAACTCCGAATCCGTGTGGACTCCTCCCATTTGGCTTCCTTCGAAACAACTCAAGATGGCTCTCCATATGTCCCTAGCTATATCAAAATCGCAAGCAAGTGTGCTACCAATTGATTCATGTACCGAGCTTAGGATGACATTGACCGCATAGTCATTATCCTCCTTTTCCCTCAAGGCCTCGGTGGTAAGCTTGTTAGTATTTGGTTTAAATCTAGATTCATTTGCCACAATATACCAAACCCCCATGCTTTTGAGGTAGCTAACCATACCATTTTTCCAAATAGAGAAATTTGTGCAAGTATGGTCCAATTTACCCAGTTTTTGTACCATCCTAGCCGCCATGATCGAAAACCGAGATTAAGAATAGCTTAATCGAGGTTCCTGCTCTGATACCACTTTGTTGTCCCTAATTTAAAGGCCTAGAGGGGGGTGAATAGGCACAAAAGCAAAGTTCTAAACCGGTATGTTCAATGTTTGGTTCAATTCAAACTTGGTCTAACAAAAAATAACAAGACACAAGCAATTCACAATGCAAGGAAAGTAAAGAGAGAAGAAAAGAAGTGACACGCGATATATTACGGAGTTCCGACCCGCTAGGAAGTGCTAGCCTTAGTCGTACGTCTCCGGGAGTTCCGCAACCTCGAAATGGGCGCGCTCCATTCAATTCCACAACGAACGGGACTACAAATTCGAACCAAATCACCTTGTTACAATCACTCTCAAGGTGGATTGGCCTAACTCAATCAAACAAGCTCAAACACTCAAGGGATTGAGGCTCTAACCAAATCACTCAACAAATCTAGCAATTAACACTAGTGGATTGGTTTGCACACTCTAATCTCAATGATTTTGCTAAATTAATGCTCAAACACAAGAGAGAGTAATGTCTAACTGGTTGGAGCTCAAAAGGGAGGAATTTCAAAGGTTTCAAAAGTCACTAAACAGTTCCAAGAGGCCCCATATATATAGAGGGCGCTAACAGCTCCAAAAACCAGTCAAAACAGACTCTACCGTTATACAACGCTATATGGCGTTGTACAACGCAGAAATAGCCGTTGAAAAATCAAACGGTCACAGACAATAACGTTGTGAGTTGTCAGAGCGTTGTGTAACGTTGTATAGCGTTGCACAACGCTTCAGCAAAAATCCAAAGCAGAAGCTCGACAGTTCCGTTGGAACTTGTCAGAGCGTTGTGTAACGCTTGGTAGCGTTGCACAATGAAGTCAAGAAAAGAATCAAGGTAGAACTGACAAACTCAAATAATATTGTCAGAACGTCATACGACGCTGACTGTCGTTACACAACGTGGCCGTTGCACAACGTTTTCCAGCGTTGTATGACGCGGACAGAACAACTGAGCGATGTCTGAGCGAAGTTTAGGTGCATGACTCAGACTAACGTTGTGTAACGCTGTAGGGCGTCACACAACGTGGTCGTTGCACAACGCTTTCCAGCGTTGTATGACGCGGACAGAACAACTGAGCATTTTACCAGCAAATTGATTGAGATTAGTTTAGAGTTTAATTAAACCTTAACTAAGGATTCTAACTAGTCCAAAGCAATCTCTTGAAGCTCCAAACTATGCGCCACACTTGCTTTAATCCATTCTTCATAATTTGCATCTTCTTCCTATAAAACTTAAAGAAGATTGTTAAATGCCAAATGATATTGTTTTGCAATCGACAAACTTAGAGACGTTTAGTACAACACTATTTAACATTGAATGTATGTGTTCGGTAAAATTCTAAACGGACAGTATCATCACACATTCATAATAGTATATACTGAACTCATACGGGAAAAAAAATACTGAAAGACGTGTTCTGATATATAAAATGAATTTTCAATATTCTAAATGCATATATTAATAATTACTAGCATAAGATCCCCTCATATGTGGGCAAATAAAAGAAACAAAATAATATTGTTAGGTAATAAAAATTTTTTGCTCAATCTAAAAATGATACAAATAGATGTATCATTCGATTTGTTTTTTTATTAGACCAAAAATCAAAATATTTTGTTAGTTCCTATGGAAATTGATATCCGATCACAAATCAAATCGATCGAACGACAGAAACACATGTTTACTTACTAGATCTAGCGTGTAACACCTCTTCCATCTGTACTTTTATAATAGTAGAGATAGAGATTAATTTCACATTTATCTGAATTTTAGAAAAAGATATAGACTAATTGAATTAATTCCTCTATGTTGAATTTATTCACTTGAAACTCGTCCTCTTAGAATAATTCCCCTCTTCCCCCTCTTAGCAAGGGTGTTAGATTCATGGACAGAAAAAAATACTATAATTACCACTTGAGGTAAATTTGAATTTTGCAAAAAATAATAAAGGGTACCAAGAGTTTTTTTAGTCAACACATTAATGAGTACATTATAGTATTTTTTTACTCTTCTAAGGCTAAGCATTTCATGAATTCATGCTATATACACACTATGTAATCCAATGAAAATCTTCAATTATAGCATTATATATCTAGATAGATTATACTTACGGAAAACAAAAACAAAAAGATTTTACTTTATTTCTTTCTTGGACCATTTCCTAAAAAAGTATGTGGAAACTAAGATTCAAACTCGCGATGCACAGCTAAAAAAATATATTGACAATTTAAACAACGCGGTCCTCACTTGTTTGTGTGTAGAGTCGACTTCTTATTAGAAATAGCGATCCACATCGTATATCTCTCTAATCAATGATTTATAATGATGTTAACAATTATTTTCATCTTTTTTTGAAAATTTGTTAACCTTATTTAATAAGTAGTATAGATTCATAATAAATAAAAGTTCGGAACCTTCCCAACAAATGGTTGACACGCCGTTTACCTATTAGACTATTAAATATACTTATTACTAACAACAAACTTTATTCCCATAATAATTGAATTCAACTCAACGAGGAAAAGTAAAAAGCAAAATAAAATAGAAATTACTATCTACCATCTCTTCATGTGTCATTCCGTACTATCATGTTTGTATTTGTTCATTTTATTCATTTATATGTTCAATTTGTTCATTTATGTGTTCACTTTATTCAATTATGAGTTAGGTTTTATTTATTTTTTTATTTTTGTTCAGATTTTTATATGCATATTCAACTCATTTTTATTGAATCTATTTGTTTGTATGCATTCATTTTGATTATTTAAATGTTCAATTTGTCTATTTATATGTTTATTTTGTTCAAGAAATGACAAAGTTGCCGACTTGCATGAAATGAAATAGAGTAAATTTTTTCAGAGGTCACTAAAGTATATACATTATCCAATTTTAATCACTGAACTTTAATTTGTCCATTTTGAATCATTGAACTTCAATTTTGTCCGATTTTGATCACTCTATTAAAACTCCATCCAGTTCCGTCTAACTAATTAAATTAGGGTGCAAATTGGAGACACCAGTGACCGCTTCTTTCTTCCTTTTCGGAGAAGATGCAGTGCTTCGTCTCTTCTTCTCCCTTTGCTCGACAGCGTGTTAAATGTTCGACCAGTCAGAGAGCTCACTGTGCGAGCACTTCAACTGCTGACACTGCCGAGCCAATTGAGCCAATTGAGCCAATCGATCCAATCGAGACGGACCCAGAGCCGGACCCAGAACCTTTTAAGCTGAAGCCTCTTCCTTATCCATTCGTAGTTCCCTTTACTGTGTTTTTTTTTAGGTTTTTTAAAATTCTTGTTGAAATCTATATATCTGGTTAATGATTATTGAAACAAAAATAGAATGCTTTGGAGCCACATATGAGCAAGGAGACAGTGGAATACCACTGGGAGAGACACCATAGAGGCCATGTGGACAGCCTCAATGCTATTATACAAGGCACAGAGTTTGCGGAGATGGAGTTAGAGAACATGGTGTTAACCTCTTACAATGAAGGAAACCCACTCCCATTCTTTGTCCATGCTTCTCAGGTCTGTCTTAATCCTCAACTAACAAACAGTTCTGGTATGAAAATAATACTAAATTGAAATTTGAAAACTAGTATTTGTAATGGTAGGTGTGGAATCACGACTTTTTCTGGGAAACCATGAAGCCTGATGGTGGTGGGAATCCATCGGATGTGCTGAAGTATCTGATTGAGAGGGATTTTGGTTCCTTGGATGAACTTGCAAAAGAAATCCAAAATGCTGCTCTCACCCAATTTGGTTCTGGTTGGGTTTGGCTAGCCTGTGAGTTATGAGTTATCTTACTCCCTCCATTCAATTTCAATTTTATAAACTGTCTGACCTTTCAAATTTTAATTTCAATTTTACTCATACCGTTTTTACTTTATTGCTAGATAAGGCGCATAGATTGGGAGTGGGAAATGATATCAACCCTCGTCCATCTGAGAAGGATAAGAGACTTGTGGTCGTAAAGACCCCCAATGCTGTCAGTCCACTTGTATGGGATTATTATGTAAGTATTAACTTTTCCCTTATAACCTGATCAATTCGTTTGCAATTAATTACATGCTCTATCGTGTCTTTGATGTTGAATAATGCATAAATAACCAAATTCATCAACCACAAGATTGTATTCTCAATTTGTTCTCTATAAGGAAAAAAAGGGTTAATTTTTTTAGCAGAAGTTTCTTCTGTGGCTGCTATTTTGGGGTTGTTTGGTTTGGTTGAAGAAGAATAAGGAATAAGGGGGTAAGGCATAGGGGATAAGCCACATCAAACAGGGGATAAATAGTGGGATAAGGCTATTTATTCCTTCTTCCCTCTTCCTCCAAAAACATCTCAAAGAATAAGCGCACTACTTTAAAATATTAATTTGAGAGAATGCTTGATTCTGTTAGATCTAAGAACATTTTATTTTCTTGCAGCCACTGCTTGCCATTGATGTTTGGGAGGTACTTTGCTGTCCATATTTTATTGCTGTAATCTTTCTATGAGTCTTGATCTACACTCGCACTGTCATTGTTGTTATTCAACATTTTATACAAAATATTATTTTGTTAAATTGAGAACTTAAATGGCCAATCATAGTCCTTTCAGAAAACTGCACAAGCAAGCTTATTTTCTCTACAATTATAGAAAATTTTATACTAATGATTTTTCTTTTGTCAATATGGGGAACTCAACTATCAGCATGCTTACTATATGGATTATGAGGTATGATTTGTCGAACTAGCTTAATTTGGCATGTAAATTCTACATTTTTAGGTGAATAATGCAGTACTTCACTCTTTCTTTTGTCTCGCTCCTGCTGTGTCTCCCCCCCCCCTCCCCCTCTCCTTTTCTTTGGTGCTTGCAGAACAGAAGAGGGGACTATGTGTCAGTCTTTTTGGATAAACTTATATCATGGGATGTGGTGAGTGATCGTCTGAAGAATGCAATGTTTCGAGCAAGCGAAAGAGAGGAAATGGAAAAGAGGGAAATGCTTTTGGATAAGATGAAAGAAGAGACGCCAAGAGTTAAAGCTGTAGATTTGCGTCCTACTCCTAAGGCTCCTCCGAAGATGAAGCGGCGCCGGTACTGATATTTGTTTCCTTAGTGCTTTTAATTTTTTAACAGAATGCTTTAGAAGCCTAGCATGCTGTTTTTGTGGACTTCTTGATATGAGACGAGAATGGTGTAAATTGAAGCTTCTTGCTAGGATTTAGACATTTAGTTATAAGCTGGTACACTTTGTCTGCGCCTTGCATTCAGGATTTTCCATGCCCTCTTTTAAACCAACAAATGAACAAATTCCTTTTATTGGGAACACATAAAAGTAATAGGGTAATGGCAACCCAAAAAATGGAAAAAACAAAAAGAACTAGAAAATTGGTACTAGAGCATTTGTTCTTTGTATGCGAATTAAATTCAGATACATTTTTCGAGTAGAAACTGAAGCTAAAGAACTGAAAGGATCTACATATATATACATAAGAGGAAGATTCGGGTGCCACAACTTTCGAGTGCCACTAAATACCACAATTTTACTTTTCATCAGTAATTAAAATTTTAAAATATAAATGTTGAATTCAAATCGTTGATCTTGTACAACTTAACGAGCGATGCGTTTTGCATATTAGTTTATAAAATTTAGAGTTGATTTGATATTTGATTTAGAGGTCAAACTATGAACGTATTACAATTAATCTATCATAGTTAACAAGATTCGTTCATTTTTAACTTCTTAATCAAATATCACATCAAGTCCAAATTTAATAAAATTTATATGGAAATGCATCGCTCATTAAGTTGTATAAGATCAACGGTTTAGATTCAACATTTAAAATTAAAAAATTTTAATTATTGATGAAAAATAAAATTATAGCATTTTAGTGGCATTCTAAAATTGTGGCATCAGAACCTTTCGCTAAAAAAAAAACATTGTGATTTGAATCTTGATGCAATACATCAATGAGAGATTGGTTCATTAATTTCAGTAATAGGTATAACTTTGAATAATATGGATGATTGGAAATAAAAAAATCAATAAGATTTATTTGGAGCGATAAACACAGCATTAGCAGATTCAAGCTTTTTCTGGGTTTGAATACAGTCGTTGGATATATTGTAAATCATCTGATTCTATCTCCTTGTATCCATGAAAAAAAAGGAAGTTTCTTTCTTGTTTGAGAGATATTATGAATCGAGAATCTTGTTATCGTATTATGTTATTAATAGTGAGACAAATTGAGAAGAAGTTGTTAATACTTAGAAGTAGCGACTAACAATATAATGACATTTCAGATTTTCTTACTGCCACATGCAACCAAAACACATCCACCTCTCAGGCACCATCAGCTTCCTCCTGTCCAGAATGATAGAATGATATAGGACTTTACATTTTTAGTACAATTTTGGGACCTTGTTTTCCTGTCGGTACAGGGAAAGTAACTGTGCTGCGGTCTCTGCTTTCGGCTTACTGCAGTAACATTTTGATCGTATATTCTTCCAATCCTGGTTGGCCAACTAAACTGAAGTGCTTCTAATCAGTAGGAAACACATCCGAGCCAGACCTGTGGGCCGTAGCTTAACCTCAGGATTTCAAGTAAAAGTTCTTGACGATGATACAATAATTATCTTTTCAAGACAAAATTGGACAATCTCTGACAATTTATTGAGTTCTGCTTTCCATTAAAAAATTGCCCCTGTAAATTCAGTTTTTCTGTATTTTCGCCTGTTATCGAGAATGGTTCAACATCACATACAACTTGACAAGTCATTCAAGAAACAACCATTAGCATGTCCTCTAGAACAGATACATTTAAAAAATAGCAGAATTTGGCAATACTGAGAAAAATAGTAGAGAACAAGAGCAGCGGACTATTAGAATCACTCAACAAGTAACAAAATGACGAAATTTCCATACAACTGACAAATTCTACCAACTCTGCAACTGACTTTGATGGGAAAAAAAAAAGAAAATGGAAGGCATGTTAACACGGTATGCTAAATAGAGTTTCATTTTGGATTAACTAATATGAGAAAATACGGTGTGCAAGCCCTGCAGCACGCTGTGCCAAGAAATAGGGAAGCCTTGGAAGTGTTGGAGAGGAGATGGTACCAAGTATGAAGCAGTTAAGACAGAGCAAAGCAATGGCATCAGAAGCAGGTTTGTTCTTTATCGTGGAGAAGAACAAAACCACGCTATGCAGCGACATCCCCACCACAGTGAACAGAGCTACCACCAGTGGCGAACACGGATTGCGTGCTTCCCATACTACCATTCCAACAACCAGAGAAAGTACCGAGCTGAAAAGGCTCCTGTAGAGTGCCTCTACTCTTCTTCCTCTCTCAACATCAATTTCATTACCATCTGGCACTTCACTTCTTGTTGTTTGTTTCTTCTTCTTGGGACTCTCATCAGACTTACGATCCTGCTGGTATTCCAGCCTCCTGTTCTCTTCCTTCAGCTCATCCAACTACGATTTCCAATAGAAGAATAGGAAATCAATGGTAAAACCACCAATAGCATGAACACCAGTCTTATAAAGGAAAAATTTGACTTTTTTTTGAACTGAATGACACCCCAAACTGGAATATAAAGAAATCTTAACCTGATAGGAAGGACCCACCTGAGGTAGACAATCACAAGAAATTTTGGAAGCCATAAATGGTGTTTTGAAGCTAAGCATTTGAATCCTATATAATCTTGAGGCCTAAATTGACCTTGATACTCAGTCTGAACCACACAAGTAGCCAATTTCCACCTCTAATTTGATAAAGATGGAAATTTAGTATTAAACTGACCTCTCCTTGCCTGAAAGGAACATTTACTATTTCAAATTTGGATGTTGGGTTGAATAGGCTATTTCAAATTTGGATGTTGGATTTCTCTCTATGCGTCCCAATTAGCAATTAACCTCTTTATTTGCCCATATACATGAAATAGAAATAAGCCCTCCAATTAGCAATTCAATTCTTATTGGATTTGCTTGTCCCGTGTTTGGATGTTGCACCAATAAGTTTTTTGGGCCAATTGCTTATTCGGTGCACTACCAAACGCACCTTTGCAATCTGATTGACAAATGATTTACATTGATTGTTTTGAACATGACAAATATGGTATATGGAGCCTTGGAGGCTTACTCTATTTGTTTCTTAGGAATGGAAACTATAATTAGAAAAGGGGGTCGTTTGGATCGCTTAGGAATAGGAGGAATTTTCTATTCCTAGGCATAAAGTATTGGGAAATGTGTAATTTTGTGAAGAGTTTGGATTGTTTATAATAAATTTATATCTAGGAATAAAAAATTACCCAAATTCCCACTTGATCCAAACGGTCCCAAGATATATTAGCGGGGTAAGTGATGGAAGGGATTTAGAGGAAAACTAAATAAATCACCTCGTTTTCAAGTAGATCAATTCTAGAAAGAGCTTTCTCGTGCTCCTCTTCAATCTCATCAAAGATCTTCTCTATAAACCTCCTGTCTTTCTGTGCCCTCTGCAATCTCTCCTCTAGTCGATCATTTTCAGAGACAAGCCTCTCTATATGCCCATGCTGCTGGATTACAAGCCTCTCTAACTACACAACAATAATAAAATAAATAGCCTGACAATAAAAATGCCATTTATCACCTCTTACGCACAGGCAAGTTCTGAAGTGCACATAGAGACAGATGCATCCTATTTTACTCCAATGAATTGAATTATATTATAGAGTGATAAGTTAATCCATACTTACGTGGAAATATTAAACATTATGTCAAACATTATGTCCACCCAAAAATTCCAAAGTTTCCCAACATTTCTCACTTTTGTTCCATGTATTGGACTCATTACACAATTATTTATACCCCAATTTACTTTTCATTTTTTTATACAAAAAAAATATTACCACTGTTAAGTTAATTTTACCACCACTTGGACATGTATAGGAGACAACATTGCAATGAAAAACTTAAGTGTACTGTTACAGTCACTAATTTGACCAAAGATCCACATGGATGACAATTATCAACCAAGACCTTACACAAACCTGGAAATATTCACAGAAACATACCTTGGTCTGTCTGTCAAGAGCAGTGAGGACTCTGATGGGTAAAGTACACAGAGCAATGGAGAACACAACGAAGTTGACACAAACTCGGATATGCAAGTTGAAAAGCGCCTTGACGACACGCCACCAAACCAGCACGGCGAGGGTGGCTACTCTCAGCCCCAGAAAGACGGGTATCTGAGCCACTGACAGTGGGGCCGCAACCAAATTCACTATGCTTATGCTCGACATTAGTCTTTTTCTTCTCTCATCTTTAATTTGACTTCGTAGTTATTTGTAGCGGTAAACTGATGGGGATCCGAAGGCGATTTGTGCGAGGGAAAATAGGATGTGGGATGGAGTGACAATAAAGGGAAAAACAACGGAGAGTTGGACACGTTGCAAGCAGAGTCAGATGTAAGGCGACACGTGGTATGTTTTTGTTTTTGTTATGAATTTTTGGAAATATTTTTAATTGGAAGATATAGTTTGTATTATTGAGGGGTATTTGGATTGCTTAGGAATAGATTCTTTCTAGACATTCAAACAAAGAAGAATAATTTTTTTTTAGGAATAGTTTTTTTCTAGAAATAACATCTTCCAACAATTATATATACATAATTTCAATAAAATTAGCTAAATATTAATAACTAAATGAAATTTTATGTGCTCTTTAATTAGTACTTTATTTAATATTAAAATAATAATTTTAATAATTTATTTAAACTAGAAAAAATGCCTTCAATACGTGGGCAAATTAAAAAATAAAATGTTGATATTATTTTTTATTATATATAAAATGTTACATATTAGGCAATAAAGATATGGTAAAATCAATCATTTAGTCTTTCCTTTTAAATAAATAGCTTATTTGGTAGTAACTTAATTTTTTTAAGAAAAGTCTAACATTGATCTAGACCACTGATCAAATCAAATTACACAGATCAATGATCCATAATTGATAAAAAATTATTTACATCCTTTTATCTGACAAGTTTACTCCTTTTATATGACAAGTTTACTCTTTTTATAAGACAAGTTTACTCTTTTTATATGAGTGCTTTTATAAATAGTATAAATTAATATCAATTTATTTATTCCTAACTCACCGTCCAAACAACATTTCTTATTCTCAAAATAATATTTTTTCACTTTTTTAAAAATTACACACTTTCCAATATTTTCTTTCTAAAATTTTCATTTTTTTTTATTCCCATACCATCCAAACGGCCCCTAAAACTAAAAGCATCCAAAGTCCAAAAGACCAAGAGGAAACGGTGCACTGACATTGACCTTTTCTGCAGCTTGCCAGCTTCTGTACTCCATCGGCTGTTTCTCTCAACAAATAATTACAACTAAAATTCAGTCTGTGGGGTTTAAATGAGCAAATAAAAAAAAAAAATTGAAAGTGGGTGCCAACTGCTCTATTTCCTTTAAGAGATTTAAAAAAGAATACAGAAATTATTGATTTCTTATTCTTCACAACTGGAGCTCTTATTTGAAAATAAAAAGGGAAAAAACAAACAGAAATCATTGTCACTAACTCATAATTGATTTTCATAATTATAATGAGAGAAATACTAAAATCAAAGTGACATGGATAGAGGATTCCGTCAAATCTAATCTTTATTTCAAATTTGAAAGTTCAAATGACTGATCCAAATCGTTCAATATAATTTTCATATTAAAATCTCATTGCCGACCAAATTTTACATTTGTTTTTTGAAAATGTTAACTATGTTTTTTTCTTTTAAAAAAATTATTGATCCAATTAGTTCTAAACCTTCAAATGACAACAATTAATTGAAAATATTTTTTTAAAAAAATCTAAAATTTTATGGGCAATGAGATTTCAATATGAAAATACACATTGAGCAATTTAGATAGATCTTTTGAGATCTATTCGGATCCATCGCTTTCACTGCAACCAAATTCATTATATGGCTGTGTTTGGATGAGCCTAGGAATAAGGGAATAGCTTCTTTCTACTCCTAAATTTATTATAAATAATCCAAACTCTTCACAAAATTATACACTTCCCAATACTTCTTTCCTTATTCCTCTTATTCCACACCATCCAAACGGAACCTATAATTAATACACTGTTGACTTAATTACATGTCTTGCAACAATAATTAGGATTGTTTGAGAATAGATTCGCGTATTAGCATTGTAAAAGGGTATATTTTATAATGGTAAAATTGATTTTATTTTATGCGCTATCATGTTGAACTAGTGTTCTTAATAATTCGAAGGCAGTAGTATTATACAAAAAAAGTTGGTGTGTTTTTTTTATTCAAAATTCGTTTCCAAAACAAAGCTGCAAAAAATAATAAAACTATAAATAAATAATAAAATAATAAGAATAAACCAGTGTACGATGATACAAAAATATTACACCCATGTTGATTAAACTTGACAGTGTACCTGAAAGGTTCAGAGAAATTTCAAAATCAAAGGATGCGAAATTTGTTTCAAAAATATATATGCAAATGGTATAAGCCTCTTTAAACACTTAAAAATAAACCTGTGCAACTTTTCATTATATATCACGCATGTACAAAAAATGACAAAATGTAACAATTTTAAATAGCATTTGGTTTGTGGTTCTGAAAAACACTTAACAATGGTTTACACTTTACAGTGTTAGCGATGTCAGACCCTAGCCTCTAATTTAACATGTGAACACATTTTTAGCCCCGAGTAACTAAGACCAATTTGCTAGGTCAGGTAAACAAGTAATATAGAGTCAAGCCTACCAAAAAGGTTCTCATAAATAAGAATTTCATATAACAGATCATGTTCATGACTAGCCTACACAAGTGTAGTAGTTAACATCTCTAATATTCAGAGGTAGTAGTTAACATCTCTAACTGACAAGAACAATTTTATACGCTAAGCCAGTAAGCCACTCATATGCTTTAAATTAACCTCTACCTCTCTTTCAGGGGAAAAAGAAGTCGCATGTGCTCTGCACAGTTGTAGATGTAGACGTTAAGCTATTATATTTTTCTTGAAAACAAAGTTTCTAGCTTCCGTCGGCAATTTCATTTATCTGTAAAAAGGTTATTACAAATTAATTTACAATTATTTATTGTTTATTCTTCCAAATGTTTCTCTCACAAAATGCAGGGGCACTTCATCAAACTTCCAGTGCCATTGCTGAGTCTGGTCCTTTCAAAACAAAATAATTTTCAGTTTCCATAAAAGTGACTGAGTGAATTGAATCTGTTTTACTTGATCCAACTAAAGTAATATACACTTATAATTTATAAGGACCAAGGTGGACATAACAAGCTAACACAGACTAAATAACATGTGGAACTACAACTACTAATGCTCGATACGGAACAGGCTAAAATAAAGTACTTAGTTGTACCACAAGTCCAATGTTGTATATATATGTTTTAAGGTTTGCTTGATGAGTTCAGCCTTTTCTTTTCTGTGGATTACCAGCACCTAATCGAAATCTAAGAACTTCATTATTTTATTTTTATTTTTTTAAAACCAAAGCATTCCTTAAGGGGACACGACTTGGCCTGAAGATGTCAAAATGTTCATGTTTTCACGCATGCTGAAACTAATGATAATGCTCTAGTCACTCCTATGTAATGCCCTTCTGTCTTGCAGATTCCATAAAGGAGCCATATTCCACAAAATAAGCCACCATTTTGACCAAGTTCACTCCACTCAGGAACAACCGAAACCTGTAGTATACTAAATACAGAATTATTAGCCTACCATTTTCATTGTAACCTATCCTCTTATATACTAGCTTAAATCAGACAATAGACACAAATGAAACCAGCTTCATCAAGAAGATCTTGATGTAATGCACCAAAGGAGTGTTTGGATGAGCCAAGAATAAGGAATTTCAGTTTGCGTGTTTATTCTTATTCTTGTGCAACCCAAACAACACAAGAATAAGGAATTTTGGCCCTTATTCCTATACTAACAAAACCATAGTATAAGAATAAGGAATATGAATAAGCACGCAAACCGAAATTTCTTATTCCTATTCCCTATTCACGGCTTATTCCGTTGCATCCAAACACACCCCAAGATTATCAGGTCTATGGGTCTAAGCATCTGCAGAACAACCTCACGTGCGAGTGTGAGTAAGCTTTCAACATAAGGTTAGTTTATTTGACAAATCCACAAAACCTTGTCATCTTGTGTAAGCATGCCAGTCTAATACCAACTGCCTTGAGTCAACATAAGCCTGTCCTGACTAATGGTTCTATGTTGACTCACTGCCAAGTATGGGATTCAATGGACAGTAGTAGGAGATCAACATGCAGTCATGTACAATTGCTGCTGGGTAATTCTTAGGCATGCTAGAATTCGAAACTAAACATACGAGGAGAAAAGATAGAGGAAATAACATCTTTGGTACTATGCCATTGACTTCTGAGGAAGGATGGATGATCAGTGATGAAGAAAAATATACAAAAAAGAAGAAAACATGTGCAAATAAGGCAGATCCAAAAGTGTTGTTGTGTGGGGTAATTGCTTGTTATGCTGAGCTATCTGTGGAAGTCCATTTTTAATCATAAGGTTGAAATAAGAAAGTCAAATAGTCTACTATTCTGACAATTCAGAATACAAATAGCAGCATGGATCGGGAAAAGGAGAATAACCTGCATCTAATCAGGTTCATTTTGGTTGGGTCGGCATTTTATTTTATTTAAAAAAATTAAACTGACTACCATGTCAATTTATGGCATATCCAATGGGTCAGAATGAATCTTGGCTGATTCTGGAATAATTGTAATTTTTTTGCTAATTGCATTCCCCTTGATAAGCATTTTGCATAATATGAAGTTTAGCTATTTTTTAACAGAGAATGATACTTGAGTTCAAACAGGCCAGTAAAGCCTCAAAGTCAAAAAACCTTTGACTGATCAACCTGCTGGACCAAAGGATTGATCTTAACCAGGTAGATCAGTCACATTACCTCTGGTGCGACCAAGAATTAAAAGCAGCACGTGAAAAAGGAAACCATGTCAAACAAAAATATATATTTGTTGTTTCAACATGGACAATAAAAAATTGCCAGATTTTATTAGCAAATCAAGGCCAAACTACCTGGAATAAAGTTTAGAAACAAAAGATGGGAAGAACTATAACAAATTCTGGCTAACAAGGAAATCCAAGACTCTAGGTGACAAAATTACATCCAGGAAATAAAAAGACTCTCATGCAAAAGGACAGAACAGCTTTACTCACAATAGGTAGAATAGATGCTCAGCTAAAAGTTACTGCAAGACAGACCATTGTTACTAAAGGAGGTATGACTCAACAAAGACACATAATAAGAAAAGAATAGATGCAAAAGAAACAAGTGAAGTTGGATTCCAAAATTTTCCACAAAAAGAAAGGAAGGATTACTGTCACATAGTCAAGCTGTCTAAAAGGGATCCCACAAAATTGGAGACTCACAACCTCATACATCAAAATTTGAATGTATTGAGTCTCCTTCCAGCTGTCTTACACAACAATATCAAGAAAGCGCCAAACAGTTAGCTAGCTTATAGGTGTACGTGTACCTGATTGTTTTGTATAGATAAATATCTGCCCTAGGGCAGGGGCTTCAGCTTTTTAGCTATTCGTTCATAACAGTCAGTCTTGCCAATCTGGCCAGTCTTTTTGAGATAGACAGCCTTCAATTTCTCAATTATATTTGAAGGTGGCTCAATCCCCATGCTAAGCATCTCCTCGATGTAGCATTCCACATCACTCAACCGGTAGAGGTCAGAAAAACCTCTGATCACCTCCTGGGCACAATCGTCTGCTGGTGAAACCTTCTCCTCCACCACACATCTCCACACCTCCCGTGCAGCCATGGGGTTAAACTCCTTGAAGAACATCCTAATGGCAGAAGCACAGCTGGAAGCTGATGGAACTTGTTCATTCTTCCGCATCTCTGCGAAGAACTTCTCTGCCTCTCGAGCATTCTTCATCCTGACAAGGCAGTCAAAGATGGCCCCATAGATGGCAGAGTTAGGGAACACCCCATTGAAAGGCATTTGATCGAGAAGCTTGAAAGCAAAGCCAATGTTACTATTCTCACAACTCAAAACAACCATAGAGTGGTACATCTGTAGGTCAGGCAAAATGCCGAGATCCATGACCATGATGTCCCACAGAACACTGGCATTTGCGAAGTCTCTCTTTTGCACTAGTACTTCTAGAGCAACAGTGAAGAAGTCCATCCCAGGGGCACAGTTCCTGCTCTTCATGATTTTCAGGACTGGGATTACCTCTTTAGCTTCATCTGCATGAATTAATGTAAGCAGAAAGGCATTGTATGCAGCCACATATTCAGTGCTCCAGCCAACACAAAAAAGCATTTCGCCAAATGTTTTTTTAGCACAAGCTGCATTCCCTTCCTTCTGCCATCCCTCAAGCAGTATAGTGAAGGTTTCCCCATTAGGAGAAGTCGTGCCCTTGTTTTTCTCCAGAAACTCAACAGCATCTGCAGTATGGCCATCCTGATGGCAGAAGGCTTTGATGAGGGTATTGAGCGCAACGACATCACGGGTGATGCCAAACCGGTCCAGGAGCTGAAAGCTCATGACAGCCTGCTTGAATTGACCGCAGGAGCAGTAGGAGGAGAAAACAGACGCGAAGGTGGCAAGAGACAGATCACCACATTCTCTTTTCATGGTGCCAATAATATCCCACATGACCTCAAAGAAGGAATTTTTCCCTAGGATGTCGATTATGAGGTTCCAGCAGCTAAGTGTGTGCTTGACTGAAAGCCCGGCCCAGCGGAAGAAGCGCAGTGCGGCAGAAGGAGAGGAGTAGGAGAGACGGAGAACGGCCTCCACCAGCTCAGGGAGAAGATCAATGCCACAGGATGAGAGCACCTCCTCTAGATTCGAGGGCATGTTTGCCAAAATCTGGTGCAGAGACACAACCCGAGGGTCCCGCGGGGCTATGACGGAGCTAGAGGGATTCGAGGGAGAACAATGCTCCTTGTCCGCCGCGATGCTCATTCTCGCGCTAGGGTTCGATTGGCGTTAGTCTAATTAGGAGAGAGATTCGTGGCTTACCGATGGGAGTCGGGTAGTGCTAGTAAGAGAAATAGAGAAGTGCGTGGGAAACAAAGAAGGAGAATGGAGTTACGACATTGCTGTTCCTCGCTGCTCGCCTCTCCAGCTTCTTCTCCTGCGTCAGTGAGTCGCGAAATGGTGTTTTTGTTTTTGTTCGGATCGGCACCGGAGGTTTTGAGTTTGATTTGGTTAAAGCCCAACAGGCCAACAGGCTTAGTAATGTTATAAAAAGCCCAAGGAGAATGTGCGTCTAAGTTTCTCTTTATTTAGTTGAAAGGATTAGTTAAGCCCACTTATCTATAATTTTGGGAGAATTTGACCATATTTCACAAAAAAATACCTCATGCTTGAATATAAAAACCAAGAATTTGTCACTCAAATTTCGTTTTTCATTGGAATTTTGTTTTTTTAATTTCATTTTTGTATCAACTTGTCACTTTTTTCGTTCAAAAATCAAAATTCGTACAAATTACAAATATAGTATTGCTTTTTATATTCGGTGAATCTCAACCAATTTGTTTTGGTCTTAGAATTTTGTATAGGGTTTCTACCAAATTTGTTCCATAAAGTTTTACTATATTTAAGATCAAGTTAATTTTTAATTAATGATTGGTTCGGTAAGAATGTTTGGCAATCGGGAATCATCATGCGATAGCTTATGCGATATTGTATAAATTTATAAGGAACGTGATGACATATTTTACAATATCTTTTTTTTTTAAGATAAATTGGGGTCAGACCTCCCATGCGTTTCAACTTATTTTTTAATTAAATGTCTATAAAAGACTTCTAAGTTGGATTTTGAACCCTTTGACTTTTTAGTTAAGATACATTGTTCTTTGTTATTAGACCAAAAACTAGTTTTCATATTTACAATATCTGAATTTAATAAAAGCAAATTGCCTAAATTTAGAACTATTTTATAGTTGATTGACAACCACTAATTCACATTCTGACAAGTAAATATATATCTGGACATCTCAGAGCAAGCCTGACCACATGAATGGAATATATATCATGCGCTCACCCTAACGAAAGAATATAAGTACGAGTAAGTACCCCACTGATAATGTAATATGCATGCAATTGTCCTTACTAGGTCATGCTTTTTCTCTAAGGAAAACACAATTAATTCAAAGATTTATTCCACCGAGAACACTAGTCCATATTTAGCAGGGGGTGCATTTATTAATTCTCATTTTGGAAATCCTACGTTAGCTTATTCAAAAAGCATGTATACATATGATACGATCGACTGGCTTTCATCAGTAATGTTGGATTACATGCTTTCGGCATACTGGTCCAGAGTCCATTTTTTAGTGTGACAGTTGTACTAGGGATTGTTATACTTCTATTCTATATTAGGCTAGCTATAGATGTACATGATTTTGTTAACGGGGCTTTCTAGCCAGAAATTTGGCATATCAATACCGACAGCATTCATGAATTTTGCATAAATTAAATAAAGAAAGTTATAATAATGTTATATGTTTTTTATGCCACATAACACCACAAAATCTAACATTATATTCATATTTTAAAAATTTAAAACTCAAATATTGAATGCTGATCTTGAAAAATTTCACAAGGAATATACCTACGTAAAATTATGTAAGATCACTTCGTCTTTATGAATATGTCAAAATTAAATATATTTAACGAGTTAGGATATGGTCAATCTCCAATATGGACCGAGGGCTCAATCAACTTCGACCAAGTCTGAATATAAAAATTTCAACCGTCCAATGTGATCTTTATGTTGAAATTTCATTGCAAACCAAATTTAAATTTAAATTTATTAATTATTTATTTATTTTTCATTTTTAAAAAGTGTTGTTATTGAAGGTCTAGAACTAATTTGGTTTGTGATTTTCTAAAATGTCGAATTTGCAGGCTATACCATGATAATGCCCTAATCACTTTGACTGTAGCTTTTTTCATATATGACTAATATATAATATTTGAATGTACTCATTCATCGTTTTCTTACAACTTGATCTAGTTCTGTATAAAATAAATTTAAAATTAGAAAAAAATTAGGAAATTTTATGTGCCCATATTTCTGGTTAAAATGAAGAATTTTAATGGTACTATGTAACATAAAATTCTTGTGGTATTGAAATTTTCTTCCAATTAATATATCTGTAAAACCTGCCACAAGCGTGAAGTTAAGTATTGGTTCATCCATGATGGCATGGACAAAGTAGATTCTATAACAAGTCCTTACAATCAACCATGCACAACTTAGAAAGTTAGAACTAATTAATACTGTATATATAAAGCTTGTTTTACGATAAGCTCCTCAGTATTTAAGGAGGTGGAGTGTTCCTTTGTGGCCACCATCAATTCCTTACTAGTACAAATCTTGTATAACCAAAGTCCAAAGATCTTATCATCAAGGGCCACCGATCTTTCCCTTCTATCTATTCGTTATTTAATTAGCTATCTATATATATCTCATCATCCATGGCTAGAAGAACTAGGCATGTTGCAGCTCTTACAGTGTTGGTTATCATGCTTCTCATGATCAAAGGAAGCCACGCTAAAAGAATGATTATGGCGACAAGACGGGTTTTGAATACATCGCCTGGCCATTCCCCGGGTATTGGTCATTCCAGTTGTATTGACCAAAATTCTGCCGTTCAGGCAAGTATTGAAGATCCAAGCAAGTTCAATAATCCAGCAATATTTCCTGGTTCAAGGGCTGGTGTTAGACATCCACAAAAGAAAAATACCCCCTCCCATGTATAATTAATTGAAATTAAAATTTTGCAGGCTATACCATGGCTGCTACCATGGATGTATCCTACGTTCATATATAGTAGGTGGCGGCCTATCATGTTCTGTTAGTATTACTTGCAATAAAATAAAGAATAATTTGATAGTTTAGTGTACGTATACTTATTGAAGTATATATTTGGTAGGTTTGGTGATCGAAATATATATATATATATATATATATATGGGATGTGTATTTTGTATTGTATTTATGATTTATCCTCTGATCAGCTTTCAGATTATAAATTCGATGTATGTTTGGAGCTTTTGATTAGTTTTTCATTTTTTTTTCTCCATGAATTACCTGTCTAGTCTTAAGCTAACCTTGATAATTTTCTTTTCGGGCGTGATGCACTATATATATATATATATTAATTGTTTGAAGGTTTTAGTCGGTCCTTGACCTATATGTACATTTAACCTATCATACATGCATAAAGTTCAGATGTACCGCAGCGGAAGTTGATCGATTGTCTAGATTCTTCTCAAAGCCTGACTGCAACCCCTCCTGGTCTCTTGGTCTTCCTCCGTATGCAACTGGCACACCACAACCACAAGACAGGGCTTGGCGTCACCTTTCACGAATCCAGATGCCAGTCGACTCGTGCGTGTGCTTCCTATTGCTCTCCAAGCAATAGGATGGCTCCTCCCTCTTTCTAATCTCTCTCTGGACTCTCTAGGATGGTGGTTATCTCAAAAGACACGAATTCCAACCTTAGAGACGCTTCAGAAGAGAGGGGTATAAATAGCCAGTTTGGAAACAGACCTTTCAGATTCATAACTGCTGTCTGTAACGGTCCGGTCCAGAGTTGGACCGGGCCGTTCCAGATTTGGACCGGGCCGTCCCAACCACAGCGAGACTGTTGGTTTGCCCAGCAAACCAGTCCGTTCCAGAAGTTGGACCGGGCCGTCCCAGAGTTGGACCGGGCCGTTCCAACCATAATGATACATGCTTGTTGCCCAGCAACATGGCTCCACACACTTTTTCTAACATCTCCCTCTTGGAGACATTGTTGCCAAACACAGAGTCAGACCTCATACGGCAAATGGACCGTGCGACCAGCGCATACACCTGTCAAGCGGGAGCTAAAACGCCTCACCATAACAAAGTTAAGGCCAGCGAGAAAGCATCTACCCTTTTATAAAAACAGTTAGATAATTGTGTATACTAGTACCTTAGATACATTCAAAATTTGCACTAGATTGGACATTATCGACCGCTCAATGATACATGTCCTTTCCTTTTCAGTATTAGTCCGCTGTATGTTCCCAACCTCAGTCCAAATGACGAGTTTGGTGGATCCTGAACACCAACAGATCTCTCATTTGTGCAAATTGAATCTGATCTTTCCTTTGTCTCATGAAAATCATAACAAAATCAGTCGCTTTCCCAGCAATGCCCCGACAGGTGGAATATGCATCACCATAGGGTACACACCAAAGTAGCAGGCACTGATACTGCCCCTCATGACATAGTCAAAAGTCAAATGGTACGTAATTGTGGAACTCACACAATGGGGAGTCATACGGTCTTGGTCCTGGAACCAATCAACCCATCTTCCAAGAGTCGCCCAGCACATGTGGTATGAGCACATGCTACAACGAATCATCTGCACCAACAAACGTGTGTTCACATTCGTTGTACGAGTCTAGATTCAGTTTGCAAACCAAGTGTCTATGGTCTAGACCACTCCTTATTGCAACTAATCCTGAGATTCTCCACTTAAACACTCCCAGAGTTTTAAGAAGATTCTCACCTCGGCTATATTTGAACTACATGATTGTTGGGGATACAATCATATCGGATCGCCTAAAAGAAGACAAGCCTCATTTCAGTCCCAGACTGAAGCGACATTGAGTTTCGACCACCCCAGGTGGTTCCTTAGTCCTTGACTAAGCACACATAACTCAATCTAGTCTCATCTCTACATGCCCCTGGCATTAGAGGCGATTTCTCGTGTGAGCGAGACAATCTCAAGTTCAAATACACACTACCATCCATGCTAACATTTAATTGAACAATAACAGACAATTCAATAACAAGAATGAATGCAAATGTCTTAATATATATCAATAAAACATAATTGTTCAAACACATACATACATACAAAAGTCTGAAAAATTGGACCGGACCGTCCCAGATTCTGGACGGATAGTCCCAGCCTAAAACAGGCCACACCCTAGCTGTTTTTCAGTGTTCAGACGGTCCGGCTGAAATCCGGACGGGCCGCCCCAGTCTGGGACGGGCCGTTCCAATCCTAGGATCCGCCTGAAGATCTCAAACCCATGATTCTAACCATCTAAAGGAACTGCATCCTAGCTATGGCCTTTGTAAATGGGTCTGCCACCATCTCGTCGGTGGAGATGTGCTCTAACACAATCTTTTTGTGTTCTTGTCTATCTCTAACAAAGTGATATCTCATGTCAATATGTTTGCCTTTTCCATGATACTTGGGGTCTTTAGAGAATGCTATAGCAGCAGTGCTATCGCAATAAATAGTCACAGGTCCGATGGGCACCTTGACAACCCCCAGTTCCTTTAGGAAACGCCTCAACCATATTGCCTCTTGGGCAGCCGCAGAACATGCAATGTACTCGGCCTCCATGGTGGATAAAGCAACACACGTTTGCTTTTTACTAGCCCAAGAGATTACACTCTTACCAAGCATGAAGATGAAACCTGAAGTGGACTTGCGCTCATCCAAGTCTCCACCCCAATCGGCATCCGAATAGCCGACTAAATTCAGGTCTCTGCCTTGGTAGCATAGCACATAATCAGATGTGCCTTTGAGATATCTCAAAATCCTCTTGACTGCTTGCCAATGAGCAAATCCAGGATTCGATTGAAATCGGCTGACAAGACTCACCGCATAACATATATCGGGTCTTGTACACATCATGGCATACATCAAGCTTCCAACTGCACTTGAGTACTGCACTTTTTCCATCTTACCTTTTTCCTCATTTGTCTTGGGACACATGTCAGTGCTCAAGCTTGTATTCTTGTCAATAGGAGTGTCAACCGATCGACATTCAGCCATGTCAAATCGTTCAAGAATCTTCTTTACATAAGTTTCTTGAGATAAACAGAGAAACCTCTTGGTTCTATCTCGAGTTATCTTGACACCTAGCACATAGCTAGCTTCACCCATGTCTTTCATGTCAAATGTAGAGGACAACCAAGTCTGCGTTGAACAAATCAGCGACTTGTTGTTACCTGCAAGCAATATGTCATCTACATATAATGTCATAATCAAGAACTTATCCATGGACCTCTTCACATACACACAATGATCCTCTTCCATCACCTGAAAGCCGTTTGACAAGACAGCTTGGTGGAATCGGAGGTTCCATTGTCGTGATGCTTGCTTGAGACCATATATGGAACAGCGAAGTTTGCACACTTTGTGCTCCTTCCCTTTAATCACAAACCCTTCAGGCTGTGCCATATATATCTCCTCTTGCAATTCTCCATTGAGAAATGCAGTTTTCACGTCCATTTGGTATAGTTCTAGATCCATTGCAGCGACAATTGCTAGGATCAAGCGGATAGAGGCAAACCTGACTACAGGAGAAAAGGTTTTCTCATAATCCACTCCCTCTACTTGGGTGAATCCTTTTGCAACCAAGCGAGCTTTGTAACGCTCAATTGACCCGTCACTTTTACGTTTGACCTTGAGAACCCATTTGCTCCCAACAGCCTTACGCCCTTGTGGTAAGTCAACTAAGTCCCAGACCTGATTCTTCTTCATGGAATCAATCTCCTCTTGCATGGCCAGCAAACATTCCTTAGAGTTAGAGCCAGAAAGTGCCTCTCGCACATTCTTTGGTTCATCCAAATCGATAGCCTTAACAGCCTTATTGCGTTTAGGCTTATCATCCTCTTTCGGTACAACCAAACCATCCAAAGCGGCCATGAACATTTCCCCCCCTTCGATCTGAAATTTTCGGCGGGGTACTCTTTCCCGTTCAGACCTACGAGGTTCTGCTTCAGCCTGTCTGTTTTCATCATTGGGACGGTCCGCCCCAGATCTGGGACGGTCCGTTCCAGTCAGATCAGGAGAATAATCTCGCAGCTGGGACGGTCTGCCCCAGCCTTGGGACGGTCCGCCCCAGTCTTGGGACGGTCCGTTCCAACTGTCGAGATTGACTCGTTGAGTTCCCTCTTCTGCAACTGACCTGGTCTCAGGAGGTTGAGCCTCCACCTCTTGACCAATATCAATATTGACAGAAGGAATGTCCTCATAGAGTCCTTGCATTCGTGAAATCTCATTTTTCTTTGGAAAGTCGCTCTCAAGGAATGTTGCATCCCTCGACTCAATCTCTGTGACTATCCCACTCAGATCCTCTCCAACAAACACGTGGCCCTTGGAAGCTTCAGAGTACCTTATAAAGATACACTTCCTCCCTCTCGGACCAAGCTTCCCATGTTTGTGAGACGGAACATGGACATAAGCCAAACAACCCCATGGATGGAGATTACCCAAATCCGATTTTCGTCCAGTCCATAACTCATAGGGGGTGGCTGTCACACACTTCGAAGGGACACGGTTCAGAACATATGCGGCTGTCAACAGCGCATCTCCCCAATACGAAATTGGTAGACTTGCTTGTGCCATCATAAATCTAACCATTTCCAACAAGGTCCTATTACACCTTTCAGCAACACCATTTTGTTGTGGCGTGTAGGGAGTTGTCAACTGATGAACGATTCCCTTTTCATCACACAAACTCTTGAATTGATCTGAGAGGTACTCTCGACCCCGATCTGTCCTAAGAGCTTTCACAAGTCCATTTTGTTGATTCTCAACCATCGCCAAGTACTTTGTGAAGCAACCCAGTGCCTCTGACTTGTGGGAGATCAAATAGACATGACCAAACCTTGTGTGGTCATCTATAAATGTGATGAAATAATAGGCACCATGTCTGGCCCTAACACTCAAAGGACCACAGATGTCCGAGTGTATCAATTGCAAAGGAGTTGTGGCACGAACAGCCTTACCAAAAGGCTTTCGGGTAGCCTTACCCGCTAGACAGTTTTCACATGTAGGCAAGGAGACCTTGGTTAAGGGACCCAACAGTCCAACCTTAGCCAATCTAGTCATCCTTTCCTGCCCTACATGACATAGTCTAGCATGCCATATCATCATGTTATCATTCACATTAGAAGAAGAAACATTATAAGATAGAGAAGAGCCATCAATTGTGTCTAAAACCATTAATTTATCATTAAGAAATCCATTGCCAATCAACATAGAATTCTGATACAATTCAACACAATTGTTCACAAAAACAACACTCAATCCAGTTTTGACAAGAACTAAAACAGATACAAGACTTCGCCTCACATCAGGCGCATACAAAACATCATGGAGAATTAATCTATGTCCGTTGCGAAACACAAGCTCACATGTGCCTATGCCATGCACTTGGACACTACTATTATTTCCCATGAAAATCCGTTTGCTTCCTGCCGGTATGCGACGATAGTCCAGAAATGCCGCTCGATCCCTAGCTATGTGGTCAGTTGCTGCAGAATTAACAGTCCAAACAGGAGTCTTATCAGTAAGCATAAAGCAACTGGACACAAATAAAGCTGAATCACAAGCAGATGAGTTCTGGACGGTCCGTTCTGCATCAGAACGGTCCGCCCCAGACTCTAAGGGAATTGGGACGGTCCGCCCCACTTTGGAACGGTCCGCCCCAAAAGGTTCAGAGGGTACCATTTTCGGCTTCGTGCAATCACGAGCGAAATGTCCCACCTGATCACAGTTGAAGCAAGCCCCCTTGGGCTTCTCCTTCCCTTTACCGCGCTTCTTGTCAATCTTGGCATTGGCCACGCCATTGCCACCCGCATTTTTCTTGGAATCGGAATTCTGCCTCGGTTTCCTTTGCGAGTTCTTAGAGGCGGCAATCATTGCCTCTCCAGCCGCCTTATCGGCTCTCTCAGCCAATAAGCGGTCCTCCTCCAACTCCACATGACGCGCCACCTCATCAAAAGTGCGTATGTTGTCATTGTGAGTCAAATTGACTCTCATGTGCTCCCATGAGTGAGGTAGAGAGCGGATGACAGCTTGCACTTGCTGCTCATCCGAGAGGACATGACCCGCTTGCTGCAACTCACTAATCATGTTAGACATGGCTAAGATATGCTCCCTCATAGAGTGCTCAGGGCGCTTCTTATAGCCGTCAAACCTTAGTGTAAGTTGCCGGATCCTGGTGGTTGAAGTACCACCATACTGGAGCTTAACCGCCTCCCACAGCTCTTTTGTGGTGCGGTGCCTCTCAAACCTGAGGAGAAGATCATTAGACATGCTACTCAGCAACGTTATGCGAGCGGCACGGTCCTTCTTCCTGAAATCCTCATTGGCCTGAACTCGCCTTGGATTGGCCCTTTCGGCTTCAGTGAGTTCCTTTGTGAGTGGCTCATGCAAGTCCTGCATCTCAAGGAGAAATTGAACCTTACGATGCCAAACATCGTAATTGTTGCTCGTCAGTTTCTCACCAGCATTGAGATCAGCGACTATGCTCTTATTTGCCGACATCTTTCTACAAAATAGAGACAAAGCACATGTATGCATGTTAGCATCAACACATATGATATAACTCCAAGTTATAACATCCAATATACCTCACTGCACAACCCTTGAATCGATCCAAAAGATGATGCAACCTAGCCACGATGATCAAGAGATGACAACCAGGGCCACCAATCAAATCACATGAACTAAGTGCACCACCTCCCAACCAACTCGACTGGCGCGAGGATCAGACATTGGTTAAGATACCCAGATCTTAAAATCCAAAGTCACCCTTGTGTGCTTTTGGTCTACATGCGAGTCAGAAACCTTAAAGGTTTACTCAAGCATGTAACCATTTGTGAGAGGTCTAAAGACCTACCATCACTCAACTATGCAAGGATGCATGCAATAACCACTGAGTTATCTAGAGGATAAGTCAGAAACCATGTTGGACATACAGGTATGTTCATAATTGATCAGGTCAAACCACAGGTTTACACAATTTTGTTCTGTCAAACATTTGGAACGGTCCGGTCCAACATTAGAACGTTCCGTCCCAGATGCAAACTCCAGACTGGTTAAGGATTTCCAGCCTGGAACGGTCCGTCCCATCTCTGGAACGGCCCGTCCCACTGCTGGGTCGGACCAGCCTGCTCGCCGTCCTGTCAGCAAGGTCCTGGGACGGTCCGTCCCAGAGTTGGAACGGTCCGGTTCAGACGTTGCTGAAACCCTAATTCTGGCATTTCCAGCGATGGAACTCCTCAGAAGTCAGTTTTCTTTACCAGTATGTTTGTTATACCCTAAATCGACCTTTTTCCAGTATTTGCTATAAGATCTATCATTAATAATGAGATCTAAAGCCTAAAACTGATTATATATCAAAATTAGAGTCTCCATTAACAACCAAAACTCAGACCAGAACAAAACTACCAATATTCATGGTTTCTAGGGGTTAAACAGTACCAAAACTTCGAAAAGAACCTTGTGGCTCTGATACCAATGAAGGTTTTAGTCGGTCCTTGACCTATATGTACATCTAACCTATCATACATGCATAAAGTTCAGATGTACCGCAGCGAAAGTTGATCGATTGCCTAGATTCTTCTCAAAGCCTGACTGCAACCCCTCCTGGTCTCTTGGTCTTCCTCCGTATGCAACTGGCACACCACAACCACAAGACAGGGCTTGGCGTCACCTTTCACGAATCCAGATGCCGGTCGACTCGTGTGTGTGCTTCCTATTGCTCTCCAAGCAATAGGATGACTCCTCCCTCTTTCTGATCTCTCTCTGGACTCTCTAGGATGGTGGTTATCTCAAAAGACACGAATTCCAACCTTAGAGACGCTTCAGAAGAGAGGGGTATAAATAGCCAGTCTGGAAACAGACCTTTCAGATTCATAACTGATGTCTGTAACGGTCCGGTCCAGAGTTGGACCGGGCCGTCCCAACCACAGCGAGACTGTTGGTTTGCCCAGCAAACCAGTCCGTTCCAGAAGTTGGACCGGGCCGTCCCAGAGTTGGACCGGGCCGTTCCAACCATAATGATACATGCTTGTTGCCCAGCAACATGGCTCCACACACTTTTTCTAACATTGTTAAATTAATAATTTAATAAATGTGAAATTGAAGTGTTTGCAATAACTATACGTCTTTGAATTGAAAAAAAAAACTATACGTCAAAATTTGTCTGATATTGAGGTCATGCCGCTTGTTTATACAACTGGCTTCGTTGAATATTAACGTACGTACGTTGCTCATTTTACACTGCATCTTTTTTGATGAAAATTTAGGACGACTTATAGAACATGTATATATAACATATTAGAAGTGTTTTTGCAACAACTAAAATTTTGAAGCAGGCAAACACTCTGCACAATCCTCAAAATTACATTAGAAGTTAGAACATAAGGAAAACGACCCCACCTTCATGGAAAACATTAAGATGATCTCTATTCGAAGAAAGACAATTACTTGAGAGAGGAAAGCTCCGCTATTAACATTTTAGTTATCTCCAAATTCTAATATTTGACTATTTAGTTAATTTTTAAAATTTTAAAATTCAAACATTAAATTCAAACCGTTGATCTTATTTAATTTAATAAGCGATGTGTTTTCATATAAGTTTTGTAAATTTTAGAGTTTATTTGATACTCGATCAAAGTTTAAAACATGAACGTATTAGAACGGTGTTAGAGAAATGTTCTAGAAGCCAATCATATTTGACTACTTTTGTGGTTTATGTTATTGATGATATTTAATCATTTGTTCCTTGATTTATTTATTGACAGATCATTCAGGTTGAGGATCTAAATTGTAGATCTCTGTAGTTCATTTATAATTAAATGACAATAATAAATCTAAAAGGTCTATAATTTTGATAATTAACAAGAAAAATTAATTATCAATAAAATAAGTATGCAAGTTAAGTGATGATTAAGTTCTACATATATAGGTAAAGAGTTACCAACTTAATTGCATATATATATATTGTGGAACATAATACAGGACATTACCCAATGAAATAAATATATGGATTGTATTATGTGTTATTATTTATTTCATATGAGTTTGATTCTAAGTTTGAGATGGTTCGATTTTTTCACATGAGGATAAGATTTATAAATATTGTCTACCGCTGATTCTTGATAAGGGCTATTATACGGACTTTATTTATGTTCTCTTGAATTGTGCGGGGCAAAATTATTTATCAAGAAAATCGTATGTCCCTAATTAATTTACTTAGTGAGTGATGATATCTGTTTGGGCCCCTTGATGGAGATAGATTGTTTGCTAGCAACTTTATACAATTATCTCTAGATCAAGAAACTTATAATCTGCAAGAATGACACATTCCTATCTTGGATTATACGATGATATCATGTGACATAAGAATCAGACAAGAAAATACTTCTATTTCTTATGCATGATTAAAATACTGTAGCAGTACAATATTTATGTGAATTGAGAATCATAGTGTGTTGCTAGATACCGCCTATGATTATTGGAAATAACTAATGATTTATTTCCATGGCCAACATAGCATATATATCCTCAAAGGGTCACACAAATAGAGATTTAACCAAACTGTGCATTATTTATTTATTCGCAACAATGAGTATTGCGAAAATATGATAAGTTGATTAATTAATTATATACCGTTGCGAACCGTTATAATTAATTAAGTTAAAGAGATCATATATAAATAAATTAATACATTTGTTAATCCTAAAATAATTATTAATAAGTTAATAATTATTTATGTTCAACATACTTTATTTAATTAGAAATAATTGGGCCTTTATTTAAATGGTTAATTAATTAATAATCCAATTTGAGGTATAATAGAAGAGCATTTAAAGGAGTAGAGATATAGGCCTATGTAGCATGTCGCATAGCCCACATGGAGCCTTGTAAATGTCCGCCAAGGAGGGACAAATTTGTCCATGAAAATTTGGATGAGAGTTAGGTCATGAGGTCTATAAATAGGGGCTCTATTTGAGGAAACAAACCCTAGCCTCCTTTCCATTTTTTCTCTCTTCCTCTCTTTGGCCGAAATCCACAAAGTAGAAAAGAAAAAATTCAGAATTTTTCTTTGCTCTTTCTCCTTTCTTCTACCTGTTGCTCATGTGTTGAGCACAAATTCTCTCCACAAATTAAAGGGTTGATTTGAATAGAAGAGAGAATACCTTAGGATTAGCCTTGTTCTTCTCATTGCTAGCACAATTGAGAAGAATTTGGTTAATCCTCTTGGTGGACTCAAGGCTGTCGTCGACGGAGGAGGAGGAGGCGCAAGGAGAGCACGCCACCGACTCCTAAAGATTCGGATCGGACCTTCTAGTTACTATACTAGAAGAGGTAAAGAACCTCCTTCCTTTCTCTCATGTGTGATGTGTTGATGACTTTCAAGCTAGATCCTTGTGTTGCTTAATGTTAATTAGGTGTAATGTCACATCCCGACACATAGGATATGACAATCCCGCCGCGAATACACAATCTCTGTGTACCCGCAAGGCGTTTCCTTATCAGTTACAAGGTTTAAATTCTAACTTACCATGATTTACCAGGCTAAGTTTCTAAGACTCATTGAGTCATCATGGCAAGATATTTTGGCTTAATCTTCGCTTGACTTGATCGAGGCCGTCTCTGCAACCTGGAACCCACAACCATTGTGGAAACATGCAAAAGCACGGGGTGAGAAATAAATTCTCAGTGCGGGTTTTAGTTCCAGTACGTGGATTTAAGCTAAAATCCAAGTTCTAAAAATAATACCCGTAAATAAAATAAAGCATGCATGTTTCAATTTTATAAAAAAAAACTTATAATTTTTTATTTGAAAAGTTGTCACAAATAACATGATTTCTTGCATATGATTTTAATTAAAACTAGACAGGATAACAAAATCTGACAAGGCATAAATCTTGCACATATCGGAACTGAACACGTGGCACGAATCCCATCGCAGACAACACATGTCTGTATATGATAGGAAACTGAGTGTGTCAGGGATCCGAGCATATCATCAGTCGGGACATGTCACATTTCATTCACATAATTTCCATAATCATAATCACTTAGGTCCCTTTCCCATCCGGATGGACACATAAGGAGACCTTTCCCTTACCTGACCGGCATGAGGGATGAATCCCTTGACCAGGTGGTATGAGGGAATTCCATATCCGCATAGCGCTATCGAACTAGCCGAAGCCGGGGGCCAACCGACTCCGGAGAGTGATACAAAATCATACAAAATCTTTCCTTTAACTGGCCGGCATGAGAGATTACATCTCTTGACCAGGTGGCATGAGGGATATTTCCCTTACCTGGCCGGCATGAGAGATGTAATTCTTGACCAGGGGCATACATATCATGTCAGGCATGTCATGGCATATCACAGTAAATCATTTCAGTCAGATCATTCATGAGTCGGATTTATCAATCACAATGGCATATCCAAATATCTGACTGTATTTCTTTCAAATTTCTCAAAGCGGAGAACATGCATCTCAAAATGCAATTTTATCAATATTTGGACACTATCATTTAAAAATGCTTGAATACGGTCATGCAGGCAAATGGATTTACAATATGCATATGAATAAAAACATATTTTATTAATTACTTAAATTTTAACAAAAATCCAACGTAATTCCGCACCTGAATCGTAAGTTTAAGCATAGCTCCTCGATATCCTATGATGGTTCGAGCGCTTGACGATCACCCTACTTGGGTTCTCTTGCTTGATGGCCTTTTTAGCTTGATAGTCTCATGTCAAGTGATTCTAGATCGGTTTCCTAATAAAAACATGTGACTTCTTTACTGACCGTTAAATACTTAGAGTAACCTAAATAACCTATTCTTAGACGGTTTTTGGGTTACCATACTGACGGTTTGGGTCAACCAGATTGGTTGAGATTTGAATGGTTAAGTTCAGATCTTTTATTAAGGGGATTATGTTATAAAATATATTATTAGATATTTTATTATGTTATTTAATAGTTGGTGTTGACATTCCAATTATTAATGAATTTTGACAAGATATTATGGTTATATGACTTATTAGTTTATAATTATGTTTTTACAAACTGTTCATTTACATGTATGCATACAGTCTTACATTTTGTTGACAGCTTTCTATATGCCTTGAATGCAATTACTGATTAGTTCTTCGAATTCTTCATTACATGTTAGGTATACAAATTAACATGTTTGTTTATCAATATTGAATAATCTGCTGTAAGCTCTTTTGGTTTCATGTACAAATACTTCTTCAAATTTGAGTATACATGTTCTGGTTAGTATATGCCATGTACAAAGATAAAAGTTTTGACGTTATCTAAGGAAACATGTTTTCATTTCTTATTATTTATTTATATTCACTTAAACTATTTCGTTTAAGGTTTTTACCGAAACTAATAAATTCATATGATTTGGTTGATAAGAACATGTACTGTTATTATTCCTAACTAACAGTTTAGCATGAAAAGTGAAAGCTATTATACATACGTATATGCATCTCTTAAGTCTCGCTACTTCAGAACCTAACCCTATGTAGATTATCTTAAAATTTATTTATTACATATTTTAGTAAACTTAAATATCTTAATTGTTGTTCTTATTAGTTTTCTTAATAACTCTGATTTTGGGTAGAGAGCAATGGGTTTCGACTTTCGTGGCCTCGAGTCTGAAACCAAGAGGATACATACCGTAACCCCACTGGCCACTGTGATATTTCATAGTTTCAGTTCAGTCCTCGAGTTTTACTGACATTGTAAAGAGGCCCTTGAAACTTAAGAGTCCCTGGTTGCAAAAGAAATAATTTGCACAATGGTCCCTTAACTTGGAGTTTTCTGTACCAGAATTTGGTTGAGACCGTACCAGAGTGGTACAGCTTCCGTACCAAGGTCATGAAGATGTTTATCACCGCCCATAACCCTCATACTATGTATAACATCGGTACAAGGCCGGTACTCATCATGAAAGCTAATGGATTTAGAGATGGAAGGAGAAATCGAGGCCATTCCAAGAAAAATACCTCAATTAACAGAACAACGGCATCAAGGCTAGCCTTCGCTATCTACCTCTTGCCACCATTTCTACTCATGTCCTTCTCGTTCACCCAATTCACTTAAAATCCGAAGTAAAAGGAGAGAAATTGGTGCATCTTACACAACTAATTCAGTTTCTATTCCAATTTCCTTCTTTTCTCACTTTCTCACCAACCCCAAACTTCAGCCGAAAATAAAACAGAAAGAGGATCGTAAGATAAGTCGGTATTTACTCAGAAATCCGAAGAAATATAAGAGAGGAAGCTATTTATAGGCGAACGAAGAGGAGGCCAGCGTCAACGGAGGTCCAATCAATCGATTCCACCTCAGCAAATGGATTAGGATCGAGTTTGTGGGTCCCATTTGTCAAGTCGGTCTAGAGAATAAAAATCAGAGAGGGAGAGGTTTTCAGGGCGTGCTACCCTTGATTTCAATCAAACGGATAGGAGGGTTCTTCGTAGATAAGAACGAGAGCTTGGTGGAGGAAGATGATTGGGTGGAGACGAGAAGAGGATGAGAACGAAGATGAGAAAAAGAGAGGCTACGGATCCGACAGGAGAGAGAAAGTAATAGGGGTTGCTGAATAAAAGGTTGGAGATCCACATTTGATCCAACGGCCAGAAAAAATAAAATTGAGGACTTTATTTCGGATCTAGTGGCTTAGATTGATCAATTGATTGTTATATTGAATTTAGTAATAAAATTTCAGGATTTCCAATTAGCTTTGATCCCAAAATTCTGCTTGTTCTTATCAAAGATGCTACAATTCATGTATTTAATATTTATAATAATTTACATTAGGATTTTTAATTGTTCTGATTATGAATTTGGTATAAATCAAGCTTTGATTTTGCTAAAATCATGTAGACTAATTATAATTACTATGTGAGGTAGAAATTTTCAATTTCGATTCGATTTCGTTGTTGCATTGGATTTATTTCTTAAGGTTACTATTTAGTAATTTTGGTTATTCCTGAGTATTATTTTTATAGTTTTATTTATTTCAATATTATTAATGAAATTATTCTAATTAACTAGACTGAAACGTAGCCTAGTATTTTCTCATATGTTACATGTAATTAGCAAGAAAAATTGAAAATTAAGCACTTCTTAACAAACGAATCTACCATAGTTAACGATGTTCGTTTGTTTTTCTATGTCTAGATCGAGAATCAAATAAACTCCAAAAATTACAAAACTTATATGAAAACTCATCGTTTGTTAAACTAAATAAGATCCACGGTTTGGATTTAACGTTTGAATTTTAAAATTTGAAAAAATAATTTAATAGTAAAATATTGGCATTTGGAGGCAACCAAAATGTTTGTAATGGAACCTTCCTCTGCTTGAGAATGCGTTCTTCCGAAATTCTGCATTTCTACTTGTCGATATTTACAAATAAACTATTAAATTATTAAAATACGTACGGATATTACTGGTATCTGATTATCTGAATATCTACGATATTAGCTCATCTCAAATCATTTTTGTTATTATTCTCACGGCCTGATCGTTATTGATTAACAATTTAATATTTTGTTTTGCGATTCTTTTTATTATATGCAAGTTTAGCGCGATTGACATATTAGTAACATAACTCTTGAAAACTGTAGCACACCATCTTAAATACTTCAATTTCAAACCAACCATTACTGTTCAATTATCTGGACCGTCTATTTTTTTTCTCTACGCAGATGGATCAGATCTGCTCCGTTCGTCTCCACTAGAGGTTCCGTCGCTAGATTTTCTGCCTCTCTCTCTTCATCGGCTCCGTGATTCCTCTTTTTTCTTCATTTCGTTCCCTCTTCCTGTTCAAACTGGGCCCGCTTTCTCTGTCGTGCCACACGGGATGACTCATCACAGTTGATCGATCATGGCTTCCACTGACTTTGTCGCTACCTTATTCTGGCGCTCTCGCGAAGGTTCGTCCATACTCCAGATCTAGAGCTGTTCTCTCTCTCTCTCTTCGCTGGGTCTAGGGTTTCTCCTCACAGCACAGCATAGGCTGAACAAGGAGGTTGATCAATCTGCGAAGTCAGGGAGATGAAAAGAGGGACGTTGAGAGTGGTGGCAGACCGACGAGAGGCTCTGCTTGATGAGCTCGATCGGTGCCGTTCTCACTGTTCCTGCCGATCAAGCATTCTAGATTTTAGTGATCTCAACTTGGAGAAGATCCTTATCAGGTGACCCCCCCTATCTCAGCTGAATAAGCTTAAGAAATCATTCTAAAACGTTAATAGATGCTTTGTTTGAACAATTTCTAAGTTTTCTTCTTTTAAAATTTTTTGTGCTTTCTGTTTCCTCTATGCTTTGTGTAGACGCACACAAAGGATACGATAAAGCAAGATCCTGTGAATTTGAGTATGCTTCAAGGTTAGTTTCATTTTTGGAGCTGATTTTGATTATTAAATGTACAGTCTTAATTTCATTATTGAGGCTAAGTGTCATTATTGAGGCAAATCCTTTCTCATGTTCATTCCTTTTCATAACTTGCCAGAGGCAGGCCTGCTCATGACACGGTCATAGAGTGAGGCAGGTAAAGATGCTCAGTTCTCTTTTTCTTTCATTTGCCTCTACTGTTGTTGGTTCCTCTTCTTAATCATTTTCTAAATTGTGCTGACAAACTTAGGAGTAAAAAGCTTTTCTTCGAAGTTGAAGTCTTCATACCTAGCAAGTTCCTTTGATTAGAAATGCCACTTTCGGACTGTGCTTTAGAGGTGCTTAGTATTTTTATAATTTATGTTTTTTTTTCCTACTTCTTTACTCCATATGTGTTTAGTTTTCTGAGGAATTTTTTTTCCTGCGAAGACATTTTCAAATGTCGATTGAGTAGCAAGATATAGTCATCAATAATGCCTGAATTATATTTAGTTTTCTTCTCCACGAGCCATCTCATAAAATCATTTCATAATTATGTCTGTTGCCTACATGTAGTTGGGCAAATAAGGCATGATATTTAGGGAAGAGTAGGAGGTCAAAATGTCTTTGAAGCCTAATTTCTTCACAGGGAAACCTCAATCAAGGATTATAGAAAAAAATACCAAGGCAGAAGTTTGTTTATGAGCCTGTGCCTAAATTAGTATTGTTTTTTTTTCATTTGTGTTAATTAATAACCAGCTATTATTCATTACAGTTCATCAAGTTAACAGTTTCCAGCCAAGACAGTTTTGTGAGAACATCGGCTTTTTTAGTTTTATCAAAAGTGATATGTATTTGTCTTTCCTTAGTTTCTTCTTTGATTCGTTGTTGCGACCTATTTTTTTTTAGCTCCATCCCTCTTAAACAGAAAGAAGATGGTGGATCAGAACCAATGACTTGTACGGGAGTTCATTGGTTCATAAATGACTATTTTATTGATGGATTTCTGGCACTGGGCTTGATGGATTTTTATCTGGATCATAGTGCTGACGAGTACCTATAGGTACACCTGGTCACCAAAGCTTTATGCCGATACCAACTCAACTTACTTTGGAAAACAAGGTTTGAGTTATTTTTTTTCTTTAGTAATTCAAGTTGTATGTGTATCCTTATGAAGTAAACAATAGCATTTTCTTTTTCGTGTGGCAGGGATCAATATTTTGATCTTTGCATTTGCTGTCATGTTCATTGCTGTTCTTGGGTGCATTTACCTGCATTTGAGTAAGAAAAATGACCATATAGGAAATCTCAGGTAGTGTATCAAGTTTTTTTTCCATTTTTCTTATTATAAGTATTTCAATTTCAACCATAACACTTTTTAATTAGTATTATGGTTGAACGGTGTCTCTTTGAGAAATGGTGCTTAGACAAGGATCATATCGAAGCTTAGTACTCTTAATTTAGTTCAGTGCTTCTTTCCTTTGTAAAATTGGGCTTTTAAAACGAGATAGTATTGAGTTCGAGTGTCAATGTTGATTGCTAACTTTGGTATGCCTTTTGTCCACCTTGAAAAATTGCAGTCACATGCTCATGGAACTCTGATGGCGTTTGGTGCTGCACTGGGTGATTCATCACAACAAAGGAAGGTATTTTTATATTTGTGGACTGATTTTTGGAATCTGGAAATTTTTTATGGTGTAGAATATTCATTTAAAATTAGGGTATCCTTTGGCATGATTTACCTGTATTATTATTTTGGGATGATCATCCAGTTCTACATCAGTGAATAAATCTACATCTATATCAATAAGTTTAGCGTTTCTAAAAATATATATATGTTACCATTCTGAAATTAGTTAGTGTACCTATGCACTATAATAAGTTCATATTTTATTCATAGAAGGATTATAATTTATATTACCATGCTGTTATTTTAGTTTTGCTTAGATTTACTGCTTTTTTATTTTAATTCTAACCGTGGCCTCATCTTTTTAGATCATCGACTGAGGGAGAGTGAGGGGGTTAGAAGAAATGAGCTCTGCTGTGGTTTGTTCAGTTGTTCTCCAATCTTTTCCTCTTCCTCATGCTCCTCCTTAGATCTTGCATCTCTCTGGCTCAACTATTTCTGATTCAAGATCTTCTACCATTTCTATCTTTGTGTCCAGTAGAGGCAAAGAATGAAATTCAATAAAGACATGTCAGAAACACCTTAACCCATGAGATGATGACATATCATTTAGGTAATTTAAAAATGTTTACATTGAAGTTTTCTTTAGCAATTTTTTGGTTTCGTTAGGATCTTTGGGTTTAATGGTTTAATATATGTTGGTAACACTTGATTATTTCTCTAATTGAATGAATAGTTCGGCTGATCAAATCTCAAATCTTTATTGTTTTCAAAATTCACGTGTATTTGTTGTATTACAGATAACCAAGTATGTCAATTAGATCTAACGTTTTTCCTGCTATTTGCATCTGTCTATAAACTAATAATATCATTTCGAAAATGATTTTGCTCAGAGAAAGAAAGACAAAATAAAGAAAGTGTTCATATTCGTCTTGCTTTGGTTCACCTCCTGCTCTCCCATAACAGGTAGCATATTCCTCTTCTTTTTTTTCTTTTTTATTTCCTGATTTTTTTCGCTTTAGGAGCTTTTCATTTATGCCTTAGACAAGATTTTTTTCTCCTTTAGATCCATCCGCCTGTGTACAGAGTTTTTATTAATCTGATGGCATTGATTGTACATATTTTCTTTTTAATCTCATTATCAATATGCCCTCATATGGAGAAATGCCATTATATTGTGCTCAACAAAACACAAAGTAGGCATGCCCGCTGCTAATATAATTACCTAACCTATGGTAATGTGCTATATAGATTTCCATAAATGATGTAAAAGAAAGACGTATTGGGACTGGACTTACTATTACTGAAAGATTTTATATTAATGTTATTAATGTGATTGTGTACCAACTATTGGAAATGCTGACTATCTTTTTTATTTAAAAATATTGAATTATTGATCATTAGTGTTCTTTCTAGGTCAAATTTCAAATTGTCTAAAAGCTATTTACTTGTAAGAAAATAAATATGTTTGCATGAGAACCTCGCAATTGAAATCCATGAATGCCTTCTCTAAAAAGATTATGCTGGAGTATCGAAGATTATGCCTGAGTATCGAGAGTTGCAACTAAGAAAATCACTCATTCTTTGGATATAATTGTTAGTTTGAAATTGTCATTTGTTTCTTTTTTTCTCGCTATTTCACAAAAATTAGACAACATAAAATGTTCTGGAGATATTACTTTTCGAAATATGAGATGTGTAAATTTGATTTGCTAATATCCTTTTCTAGGTCAACCACTTTACAATAAGCTGGTGCCTTTTATGAGGAAAGTTCATCGATATGAAAAGGTATTGATACCAACCTCCGAATTCCATTTAGATTGTCCTTATTAATTGACGCATACAAATATTAATCTATGATTGCATGTTACAAAATGTAAAGCTCAGACAGAATGCTATAAGCCACCCATTTTATTAGAAAAATCTAGATATGCTATTATTATCTACTTGATAACCTGAACATGTAGATGAACGTTACACCCCAGATATGCCATAAACCCATAATGTTATCTTTCTCACGGTGAAATGATTAGCTTCTCACCTTCAGTCTCTCTCTCGCCCCCTCTTTTGGTGTTCTTTCAGTTTAATTTTTGTTTTTATTTGCAGGTTCCATCTGGGCGTTGGTGCCTTCTTTTCTTCTTTGTTTAAGGTAAATCTTTTGGTGGAGAGTTCTAATTAGTCTGATTTTTAATTTTTCGTTCTTCAATTTTGTCGGATCTATTTGCTAGGTGGCTATGATTGTTAAATTTCTTCTAGCTTTGTTATGCTGGTCTATTGCCTGCCTGTGTAGGTTGTTGTGTGTTTTTTTTTTAAATGTGGTAATACTTATTGGTCTTCTTCCTTTTGGCCTTTCTGGCTTTTGCTGACGTGGTTTGTTGTCTATGATGTCAGTAGGTGTTGTTCTTGGTGTTGTTCTGGGCTCTTCTCCTTGCTCCTGTTGTTTGCCAAGGTATGTGTGTTCTTTCTCCCTCTTTTTCTAATTAATAGGACTGCTCAGTGATTAATGGCTTTTGTTTTTATTTAAAATGTGAAATAGACCAAGATGATTCAGCTGGTATCGATAGAAAAACTGCTGATGTGGGAGCATTATGGCATTTTGATTACTCTAGATCAATAGAAATACAAGGTTTCATTTTTTGTTGGATAGTGACTTCAAGTACTTATTTCTTACTGAATAATGCGGGCTCTGCAAATTGCTAGAGATAAATAGTTGTTTTCAAGAAATATAATGTTACATTTTTTTTTTCCGAATAGTTACTGGAAGTGCTTATTTCTTTTTCTTTGTAGTTGTGTGCTTGATCTGCTTGAGGTCGTGTGATTGTTCTTCCTGATATTGTGTGGTTGCTCAGAAAAACAAAACAATTACACGTGCTTAATATAGCAATGATATATCTGGTATCAGTTGTAACAGTACTTCTAAGCTAGAAAAGTTTATTCAATTGTATCAATTGCTCAATACTTTTTAATTTTAAAAAAATGGTTGGCAAATGATTTGGGTTCCACGTTAAACATCTCGAAACATATCCTATATGCCTTTCCTTTGGTTCAATAGAACTTTTTGATAGTGCATCCTACGACCCTTTTTGAACAAATTTTCCTAGCCAAGAATGATTGTTGTTGAGGAATAATTAACTACATGATTGAGTGCGCACAAATTGGTGAGAATAGAACATTAATGGTTTGTGTTTGAGTGGGCTTGATATTAGTAATTTTCATTTCCTTTTCAATGTATTGATGTACGGTTTCCGTACTTGATTTTCAGCCAGAATAAGCCCCAAATTTCGTTCAAATTACTTGTGTTTTTACTCATTTTCCTTTGAATTGTGCTAATGTTAGATGTAGGAAAGTTCAGCCGTAGCCCGGCAAGTTTTTTATACAGGTTCATCACACTTTGGCGCGAAAAAAGGAGAAAATCGACTAAGTTGCACAAATCCAGCAAGCTGGAACGGGCCGCCCCAATCATAGGACGGGTCGTACCACCTCAGTGCAGACACAGGCAGAGGAAATCCAGACGACGCATTCAGCCCATACTGGGACGGGCCGCCCCATGTTCAGACCAGGCCGTTCCAGTCCACAACCAGGCCAGAGAGCTATTTCGAGATTGCCAAAAATAGAGTGCCTGATTTGGTGAGGCGGTTTCTTCAGTTTCCACCGCCTTTCTGAGCCACAATGCCACGTTTTGGAACTTCCCAAGGAGCCTATATAAGCTCTGTCCTGGCTCCAAGTCAAGGGGGTCGAGATTCGCTAAGTTTGGAGAGCCAGAAAGGAGCAAGGCAACCACCCCTGTCGAGACGGCCATCCACCAGCCTGAGACGCACCGCCCCAGGATCAGGACGGGCCGCCCCAGACAGGACAGAGCTTAGGAGATAGACGATTTTCGAGCACATCTTGTTGTAACTTGGTTTTCCCTTTTTCTTTGTGTTTTTGTATGATGAAATCTGCTTTTTCTTGCATGGAGTAGTTTAGTTTAGGGGCTATGGTTCGATAACTTTTCTTTTAGTTGTTTGTTTTGTTTGAATACTTGATTAGTTGCTAAGTTAAGTTGCGTTTTTGATTTCTGAAATTTGATTCTATCTTTTTGTTGCAAATTGTTAATGTTAGATTTGGCTATTGCGTTAAACAAGGGCCTAGTTTAATTGACAAAACAAAGTCTATCTGCAATAACAAGTAAACACCTAGATCACTTAGGTAGGCGATATCTGAAAGGATTAAACCAAACTTTAAGAGATTAGAGTTTTACTCAATAAATCGAGAGATTGAGAGTTTACCAAGACCCAGAAATCAGTTAGAAACATCTAAACCAAGAAACGAAAGTTGAAATTTAGGAGTTTTTAGGATTATCAAACAGAACCCCACAACCTGACCTGAACGAGAGTTAGAGCGCAAGTCTGTAGGTTAGGTTTGATCTAATCCACGTAAAAACACTCAGCAAATAATTAAGTAGGATGACAAAACAAACATCAGATGATTGGAACGGCCCGTTCCAAGGTCAGGACGGACCGCCCGAAAGGGGGCGTCCTGGCCTAGAACGGACAGTTCCAACCATCTGACAGGGTTAGGACGGCCCGTTCCAGAGATGGAACGGTCCGTCCCAACCTTGACAGACAGGAAAAGTTAGACAACCTGAACCCCTAATCGTTCGTTAATTGTTTAAACTTTCAAATAGCTAAGTTTTTCTAGGGAATTAGAATTTTAAATTCCATGTTTTTCAATTCGCCTTTCTGTTTAGATCTGTTTGAAATTTAAAATTATCTATTTAATCAAAAGAATTTAATTTAATACAAATTGCTTGAATTTAGAAAAGGAATAGTCCGTCCCCGTGATTCGACCCTTAAACTATACTGCAAACGAATTAGTATCGGTTTTTAAGGAATTAATTTGACCAGTACCCTCAGCACCGATCATGTATCAAAAATCTTTTCTTATTAATTTATTGTAATCTGAGGTGTGCTTCAGGTTTCTGCATATGCACATGACTATCTTCGTGAGGTTAAATAGTTAGTGTTTACTGCCGTGTCGCCATAGGAAATCTACATAAACAAATTTACTGCTATTAAGTTAATAATAGCATTTCCTTTTCTTATTAATTTTCATTTCCTTTTCTTAAAATCCCTCTTTCATGATCAATGGACTGACCTTTTCATTTGCTAAATTAAGTTAATTTATTTAAAATAATATTTTTTACTTTCATAAAATTGTAATGTTGCTGCCTTCGCTTTTTCATAATTAGCTTATTTAGTTTCATATGCTTAGAAGCTTATCTATCTCTCTATTACCTATTAAATTTGTGCAATCCGATTACTGTGTAATCTATTTGATATATATTTTGTTGTATCCTCTTTGAAACAGCTAATTAATAAATCAATTTCATATAATTATTATTTATGCCCTTTGTACCAAATCACCTCACTCGATAAAATCACTTTACATTTCAATGTATGTGATGTCAGTTCAAATCGATTTATCAAAAATTGCATGATAGTAAAATCCTCAAAGTTCACCTATTCTCTTTCTCAATTTACCTACTTGGCAAACAATAAAAATCGGTTCATAATTGATGTTGAATGTACTATTAACAAACAATGAATACACTAAACCAAACAATATAATCAATTCAGATTGATCTTACATCGCGCGAAGCGCGATGCAATAGCTAGTTATTATCATATTAAAAAAATTTATCTTAAATTTCGTTATTAACTGTATCGTATCTATAAGTTTTTTATTTACTTCAAATTTGCTAGTTCGTCAATCATCTGATGTGTAATGTTAAGTCTGTTTGCATCCACATCAAAATTTATTGTTATTATTATACGGAATTGCTTACAATCATTCAAAAAATTTCATCATTCCATCATACTCACGCGCTATTGAATCCCGACATATATATTTAATCCCTTTTCTGTTTAATTCTAATTGCTTAAAACAATGTACTAGAAAATTAAGTCATCCCATCATCCCACGCTCTATTGAATCTCCACGCATTTAATCCCTTTCCTTTTAATTCTAATTGGTTAAAAAAATAAGCTGGAAAATTAAGTCTTCTCATCATCCATGCTCTATTGAATTCCCACGCATTTAATCCCTTACCTTTTAATTCTAATTGCTTAAAAAAACATGTTGGAAAATTAAGACAATTAATTACTTATAAATAGCTCGGATTATGAGGACAATTAAGAAAGTTAATAACAATTCATTTCAATTGCTTACAAGTAACCCGAAGTAAGATAATTAATTATCAGGGAAAATATTATTAATTGTCCTAGGAATTAAAATAGTTATTTTACAGACTAAGATAATTAGTTTACAGAATTAGTACAATTAGGAAAATAATACTAAATATACTGGAAAAAAATCAATTGTCCTAGAAAAGAAAATCAATTGTTCTGAAAAATGTTATTAACTATCCTGAAAACTAGAATAATTATTTTACAGAACCATGACAATTTAGTTTACATAACTAGGACAATTAAAAAAATAATACCAACTGTTCTCGAAAAAAATTAATTGTCTTGAAAAATATCATTAGTTTTCCTGAGAATTAAGACAAATATTTTAGAGAACTAGGACAATTAGTTTACATAAACAAAACAGTTAGCATTCAGAACTAGAATAATTAGCAAAATAATATGTGGGGGGAGAAAGGCGGTGGGGTAGGAAGTCAGCATGAGGTTGGAGATGAGTAATTAGCTCTGAATTTCAAAAGAGAAGGGATGGAGTAATTAGCGCCTACTCACAAAAATAGAGGAAGGATGGAGTAATTAGCGCTGACTTTCAAGGAATGATGAGAATGACGAATATTAAGGATGATCCTTATCATCCTCAATTATTATATTGAGGCATATTGTGCTCTGAGAATAGACCGTTAAAATTGTCATTATTACACTTGTCAAATCAGATTGAATTATAAATAGTACTAAAATAATGTCAACCTAATTTTGAATCCGATCCGAACACAATCCATTAACACCGATATATCCTAGCAATGATTTGAAAATCAGACCGGACCGACCGATTCAACCATGAACCGAAAGCCTGTCTATTTCTGGTTTAACCGAAAAAAATTTGATTCAACCACGGTTAAACCAGTAAACCGGCCCACCCAATAGACTGTCCAGTTCGGTTTTCAAAACATTGCTTTCTAGAATGTTGCATTAGTCGTTAACTACTCACTGTAAATTAAGAAAAAAGTACTTCCAATAATTTTTTTAACATATATATATGGGAAATTCGCGTTTGAGTCTTCATTTCCACTAACCGAATCTCACACATATCTCTTACTTAAATCGATCGAATCATTACATCGAAGTACCATCGTGTAATTAAATAAAACAAAATCATTTCTAGCAATCTTAAATCAAGTAATGATTCGGTCGAACTACAAATTTGCATCGCAAATTATCTCGGATACCTCCCAAAACACATTATTTAGAACTAATTAAAAACTTTTCAGCACAATAACAGTAATCAGATACAGTATAGGTGATCACCTGCTAATCAAATTCAGAGTTTCAGTCATGCACGCAGGCAGCATATATATCTAGAACTGTTGTGCAATTAAACCCCGCACGTTTAGAGACTTGGCCATATCCAATGCCTCCATGACTAGGACCAGGATATGTCGTTTTTCTATTGAACTTGCATTTATCTTCTAGACTTGTCTGTGCTGCAGATGCTGCACCATCACAGTCGTTATATCTGTGGCCGACACCACCGTGGCTAGGCCCAGGGGTTAGTTTGCAACTCTTTGGTGGCTATTGCCGGTGCAAGGATTCTAATTGATCTTGTGCAGCTTCCATTCATAAGTACCATAATGACTAGTATTACAACTAGAGTCGTTGTAGAAGAGATACAGATCTGCCTTGTCTTTATGGCCATTATTTGTTGTCAATTTGTAATTAACAAAAACAGGACAGACTCACTCAAAGAGAGAGAGAGAGAGCAAGCGAGAGCTACTGAGCTAGAGATCGAGTGAAGGAGAGAGACTATGATTTGTTAGAAGGGAACGATGGTGCAAAACTAGTCTATATGTTTTTGTATATTAAGATTGGATGAGACACACTCCACTTAAATAATGTGGTTTAGCACATTTTCATTCAAAATGGAACAGAAATGGAAGAAAAAAATAGTTTCATTTTTAGAAACGGAACGAAAACAAAATGATAAATTGTAAATGTTATTGAAACAGAATACGGAAATGAATTGGAATCAATGAAAAATGAAGAACGGAACATAAAACTATTTTGTTTAACGAAACGAAACGGAACGAAAACGAACCATATTTTTGTTTCGTTGTCTAAAACGGAATGAAAACGAAATACCCCTTATTCCGTGTTCGTTTTAGATGTTTGACAGCGTTATGTGTGAGTATATACACTACACCAAAAAAGATTATTAGTACTGGACCATTAGTACCTGTTTTTAAGAAAAATGGTATTAATAATATATCATGGCAATTTTGTAATTGTCAGACATATTATTTAGTACCGGTTTTTTAAAAAAATCGGTACTAAGTGTCGCTGAAAAAAAAATGTTTCTCATTTAGTACCGATTTTTTATAAAGAAACGGTACTAAATTATTGAACTTTAGTACCGGTTTTTTATAAAAAATCGGTACTAAAGTGTCGACAAAAATAAAAAAAACGGTACTAAAGTGCCGATAAAAATAAAAAAAACCGATACTAAAGTGCCGACAAAAAAAAATTGTTTTAAATTTAGTACCGATTTTTTATAAAAAATAGGTACTAAATGAAAAACGGTTTTTTTATTTATATGTCTTCCTTCACTATTTTTACTAAGCGATCAAAGAAAGAACAAGAGACCATTTTTACTGATTCGACCTCCGGTTTGGAATCCTCTTGCGTTGAATCGGTGTCAATTTCCAAAATCGTGAGGAACTCGCCTAATCTTGCCTGCTCGGAGTGAATTTCCACTGTCGACACAGATTGGGAGTGCTTGGAGTCCGATCTGGTCTTAGTCTCCTCTGATGAGTGTGACGTGTCATCGTCAGATCACACAGTCTCGTGGTTTGAGAGCAGCCTCTTTTCACTGATAGGATCTTCGTGCTACGCCTCTTCTTCCACTAGAGGAAGGTTCTCTGACGAGGCTTGTGAGAGATCTGGGCCATCTATTGCTTTTGCGTAGTTTCTACAGCTTACTAGGCAGTTCATTAGAGGGGTAAAAACTGCTTGCACGAATCCTAAAGGGTCGAACGGGTTGCTTGGAGAAAGCTCGCTTGAATTTGAGGTACATCAGAGCTCAATACAACTCTTATGTTCAGCGTCTGTATAGATTCTTGTGTGCCTGTATTTTCAATGATTTGATTCTAGATAGATTATTTAGGCCAATTAATACTATTGTTCAGTGTCTGAACTATAAATGAGATATAGAAACTTGAATTTTGCTTTAATTTCTGATGTATTAAGTTGCATTGCAGTTCCTTTTTGAACTTAAATTCAGTTGTAATTTCGTCTCAACTCATAATGCTGTTTCATTTCCAGCTCAAGAATGAAAAAGTTGCATTTTGTACTTTTAAAGACATGCGGCTTTAATACTACTCCCTAATTTATTCTGATTTATAATTGAATTGCAGATTGGTTCATTTTTCAGTAATTTTAGCAGAGCTTAGTTTTCTGAGTAGAATTATTCTTACATTCTTGTTAAATCCTTTTAGTTTGGTTTCAACAAAATCTGTTGCTATCTAATTAATTCGAATGACATTATTTGGCGTTCTTGTGTAGGGAAGGAAGTTGACAGAAAAAGAAGATGAAGAGAGCTACAGAAGACTCAGGGGAAGGGAGAGGAATGAGCCTTCTACGCAAAAGAAACAGATTTATTTTTTAAAAAAAAAAATTAATTTAGTACCGGTTTTTAACTAAAAACCGGTACTAAATTAATTAATAATTTTTTTAATCAATTTAGTACCGGTTTTTAAGTTTAAAACTGGTACTAAATTAATTAAAAAATTCCCTTTTTTTTATCAATTTAGTACCGATTTTTTTTATAAAAAAACCGGTACTAAATGTAATATTTTTAGTACCGATTTTTAGTTAAAAACAGGTACTAATCATGTTTGCCGCTACTTTCCACCACCTTCTAGTACCGGTTTTTTATTATTTTTAGTATCCCTATTATTAGTACCGGTATAAAATCGGTACTAATAACATGTATAAAATCGGTACTAAAAGATTTAAATGGCGTAGTGATATATGTATAGCCACCGGATATACTTGTCTGGAATTTAATTTGGCAACGAACCTTGCTAAAGATAAATCTGAACTTTAGTTACTTGTTACAAGATATTAAAGTAGTTAAAATTGACATGGTGTTTCTCCTTGAAAATTCAATATGATGTTTCTCATCGGAATACATGTCCATTTAATGTCATGAGTATACAAGTACTTATTACAGTTGAGAATATGGATCTTAATGATCGTGATTATTTTTAATAAACATAATATAAAATTTATATATAATAATAAATATATAAAATATATAATTTTAAGACTAAACATCCAGATGTGCTAGAGGTGGGGCAAGCCGACGGCCGCGCGAATGAAAGTGGGGCGCCTAGTAATAAAACATAGTTTTGTTAGCTTTCGGAGTTTGAAAAAAATTGAATTTTCTAGACGTGCCAATGAGAGGCGCATTTATTTTTTTTTAAAAATAATTAGTATTTTAAAAAAAAAAAATAGACGTGTGGGAGTGGCGCGTTAATATTTTTGAAAAAAATATTCATTATATTTATAAAATAAATTACTATTTTTTAAAAATAATTACTATACTTAAAAATAAAATTTTTTTGGGCGTGCCAATTAATAAAATTGACGCGTTAACAATTTTCAAACTAAAATAATATTTTATTATTTAAAAAAAAATTAGACGCGTCAGTCGTAGTGGTGAGGCTGCAAGTGCGCCTGGGAGGGTCTGGATGTTTATAGTTAAAATTATTTATTTTCTATGTTGGTTATTAAATATGAAATTTAGATTATGTTTATTAAAAAATCACGGTCTTAATGAGCATAGAAAGTTCGGTTTAGTTTATAACGGGACAGCATATCACGATATAAGCTGAAAAATATTAAAGTAAACGGATAGCCCTCCTAATCAATCCATTTACACCAAAAAGCACTCCGTCAGAAATGCTGATGCAGAATAATATTTCTCTCCGCCGACAGATTGATCCATGCATAAACGAGTTATTTAATATGGCAGACCAAATTTAGTTGGACATATGATGAGTGTTCTTCGAATATCCATTGTAGGATTTCTAAAACAAGTAACAAGACAGGGCAACGTCCCTTTCAGCTTCTATAGATGGGATAATATATGAGCTTGGTGGAATACATCTTTAGTTTAATAAATCACTTTATTAAGAAGAAAAGCATGCTTCTCAATAGGGCTAGCTAGTTGCAATAGTATATAAACGGTGGTGCATGCGCATGCAGTTCCACAGAAATATCCTACCATTATCATGAGCCCATTGGATGATTATTATTCCTTGTGTGGTCTTTATTTATTTATTTATTTATTTATTACTTTGAGATGAACTAAAACATGCATGTGGTAAATTAGCCATGTTTCTTCTTGAAATTGTCTTTTTTTTTTTTTTTGAAACTTTGACAGTGGCTTGCAAAGGGGTACAAAGGTAAAAAGAGAAACACGCTCCAGAACTAACTGTACTTCAAGTAGAGCCCTGCCTCACAAAGAATCCAACTACACAGTTGAACTGCATCTCTGGCATTCCCTCTAAAAATCCTGTTATTTCGCTCCTTCCAAGTAGCCCAGAAAAGAGTTGCTATGAGCGTTTGTGCAGGCTTGTCAGTTACGCAATGCTGCAAGGTCAAGAAGAAGGCTTCTCTAACATTGTAAGACTCGATTAGCGGAGGCAATCTCACTTGGAGGCTTAACCTGTGCCACACTAAATTAATGAAGGGGCAGGAGAAGAAAAGGTGGAGGCCATCCTCCAAGAGACTTTGATTGCACAGAACACAACAAGGTTGCAAAGCCAGTAGATTTCTTCTCAGTAATTATTGTTGCGTGAGCAGTCTGTTACTAGAAGCTAGGAACAGGAAAAATTTAAGGGAGGGAGGGATCCTGAAACTCCAAATGCAATTGAGGTTGTTAAGAATCTTGCCAGAAGTGGAGATAACATTGTAGAAAGAAGAAACTGAGAAATTGCCATCAGCTCTCCAACGCCAACTTAAGTCGTCAGGTGCATCGGTTTGAGTTCTGACTATGCTGTCATTCAAAAGCAACATGGTTGACTGGTCCCACGGCATGGGTAGTAGAGAACTGAGGGAAGCAGCGCCTCGACTGTAGTTAATTCGTTGACGTGGTGGCTTGTGTGCTCCCTTCAGAAGGGGTACTAGAGGTTTACCTGCCCAATTGTCGTACCAGAAGGAGGCAGTTTGACTAGAAAAAACTGTCAAACTTGTTGAGAACTGAAAAAGATAGCTTAGGGAGTGAATATCTTTCCAGAAGAAGGACCCTCTTTTACTCCAAACTAGAGGAGCTGCCTCCCCTCGAATTGGTGAGTATATTTTGGAGGTTGTTCTGAACCAAATGGAATTGTGATTTTTGTACAAAAACCACAGCCATCGTAAGAGAAAAGCTTGGTTTTGTAGCTTGATGTTTTTGATTCCTAACCCCCCCCCCACTTCCTTTGGCATGCATAGTTTGTCCCAAGCAACAAGATGTGTCTTATGTTTCCCATCATTGTTCGTGCTCCAAATGAACCTCTTCCTCGCCTTGTCAATTGCCTCAGTTAGCCACCTTGGTAACAAGAACACAGACATGAAGTATGAGGGTATAGCCGAGAGAAAAGAGGAAGCTAAAGTCACTCTGCCAGCTCTAGAAAGGTAGCAGTTTTTCCAGCCTTGCAGCCGTGTCTCAATTTTTTGAAGCAAGGGTATGAAACATGACTTATCTGGTCTACCCAGGGTCAGAGGAAGTCCAAGGTAGTCCATTGGAAGTGATGAAGTTGTGAAACCAAAGAGAAGCTTTACTGCATCAACAGTGGATGTGTCCAAATTGATAGGGAGGAAAGCTGATTTCTGAAGGTTAAGGTGAAGGCCAGACGCTAATTGAAACAAACGAAAAGTCAACTGCAGCACTTGCAGAGCATTTCCTTGAATAGTAGAAAAGATAAGTGTGTCGTCGGCGTACTGCAGAATGAAGAAGGGGACAGTGAAGCGTGGGGAGAGAGTGCAGTGCAAAGCTATGGAGGTAGCCTCCAGCATCCGACTGAGCACGTCCACAACCAAGATGAACAGAAAAGGGGACAAAGGGTCGCCCTGCGGGAGCCCCCGTTTGTGAAGGAAGGGTTCCCCTTTGAGCCCATTAATAAGCACTGAAGAGGTTGCAGTACTAAGCAATAAGTTAATCCAGGATATGTAAATTGAGGGGAACCCACGAATTGACAGGATTCTATTGAGGAAATTCCAATCAACCGTGTCAAAAGCCTTGTAGAAATCAAGTTTCATCATGATTGCGGGGAAGCTTCCCGAATTCAAGTGATTTAAGAGTTCTCTTGCTACCAGAAAATTCTCAGAGATCAACCGTCCCTTTACGAATCCTGTTTGAGAAGGGGAAATCAGTTTTGGAAGGAGAGGTTGCAATCTCATAGCAAGCACCTTGGAGATAAGCTTGGGGACAAAATTGATTACGCTGATTGGGCGAAAATCAGTTACACGATGAGCCCCTTCGACTTTAGGCAATAAAACCAAGTTGGCTAGGTTGTAGTTATGGAGGGAAAGAGTACCACTGAAAAGACTATTGAACAGGGACAGTAGGTCAGGCTTTAGGAGTGACCAGTTCTGCTTGAAGAACTCATTTTGCAGGCCGTCAGGACCACTTGCTTTGTTGTTTGCGATTCGGCTTACCGCTCTGTGTACTTCGAGGTCTGAGAAGGGAGCAGCTAAAGAAGAAAGATCTAGTTCATCGTTAAATAGCGAAACTCCCGAAAAAGGAATAGTGGCTGTGGTATCTCCAAACAGCTGAGTGTAGAAAGTAGTGAAACAGTGAAGGATGTCAGAGGGATCAGTTTTAGTTGAACCATTCACCGAAAGAGAATGAACAAACTTCAGTCTCTGTTTTGTAGAAGCAATTGCATGAAAGTATTTAGTGTTTCGATCCCCACATTGTATCCACTTAACTCTAGCTCTGTGATGCCACTTTAATTCCAGAAGATTTGCAATTTCAAAAGCCTTTTCCTTGAGTTTAATTCTGAGAAAGAATTCAAGCGCCGTCAGAGGACGTTGTTCTTCCAAACTATCGAGAGCCCCTATGAGATGTTTCGCATTTAAAATTGTGACATTTGGTCTGTTGAAAACCTGACTGCTCCATTTTTTTAGCTCTTTATGCAGCAGTTCAGTTTTAGCTTTGAAAGCAGAAATTGGGTCCGGGGCATTTAGGCCCACGGCCCATGCCTGACTTGTTATCCTAGAAAAATCTCTGTGGCCAAGCCAGAAAAGTTCCATCCCAGGAGGTCTTTTTTGCGTAGGGAATTTAGTACAAGCAAGGAGTAGGGGGCTATGGTCTGAAACTGCGGAAGGTAGAGCAGAGAGTGTGATCTTAGGAAACGTGAGCTGCCAGTCAGGAGAGAGTAGGAATCTATCCAATCTAGAGAGAGTTGGAGTAGGCTGCTTATTAGACCAAGTGTATTTTTTATTGCTAAGAGGTACATCGAAGAGATGTAAATCAGCTACGAAGTCATTGAAGGCACACATGGAATCAAAATCTGTGGCCAGAGAAGATCTCTCGTGCATCCAACGTAGAACATTGAAGTCGCCAAGGATTACCCAGCTTTGAGGCAGAAGAGTAGAAATGAAACGGAGCTCTTGAAGAAAAGCAGCACGCTGAGAATCCAAGTTGGGTCCATAAACGTTGGTTACAAGAACATTCGAGTTTGTTCGTGTGTCCAACAGCAAGACAGAGCAGGTGTGTCTAGTTACCCAAGAGTTTATCAAGGAGAAAAATCTTTTCCAAGCCAAGACACAGCCCCCACGAGAGTTCACAGAGTCTAAAGAGACAGCAGAGTTCAAATCAAAAAAAGAAGGAGAGAAAGAAGCTACAAGAAAAGGAGTTAAACATTGCAGCTTAGTCTCTTGCATCCCAAAAATATCGCAACGGGAAGACCTAATCACGTCTGAGACAGCACGTCTCTTAGACAAATCACCAAGGCCACGTACATTCCAAGAGAGAAGTTTTAAAGGTTTGTAAGTCATAAGAAAAAGTACAAACACGCAACACCAAGAAAGCAAAACAAAATAGACTTAATCGTAGTCTACAATGTCGAGATAGCGATCTTCAAGCTCAGAAACTGGCCTCTCTCTGTTTGCCGCTGTGGACCTTTCCCCTCTTCTTTTTTTGAAGCTTCCTGTCTGAGATTTAGAAGAAGAAGCATGGTTGGAATCCTTGACTGGAGAGGGGATAGTATTAATCTCAGAAGCATTCGCCTCTCTAAAAGTAATTCTGGGTCCATTGACAGGAGAATTGGCTTGGTTTAACTGGGCCGGTAACTGTCTAACAGTATTTTCCGAAAAGCCCATTAGCATTGCAATATCTAAGGCTTCAGAGTAAAATAAAGGGACATCAACCAGCTTGGTCGGATCCAGTGTGGCCACAGTATTACCAGACCTCAGTGAGTATTTTAATTTTTTAGTTTGGAAGGGACCCGATGAAAGCCTTTTTGGAACAGGAGGAGGTTTGGTAGCGCCTGGGGTGGTTCCACATTGCGGGACCACAGGACCTTCCAAAAGGGGAAGGGGGGACAGACTGGGAGCAGATGTAAGAATGCCATGTGTTGGAAGAGCTGGTAATTTGTTTTCTAGTTCTGGAAAAGGCCAAGTATGACAAACCTCATAGAAAGAAGAAGTGTCCCCCTCAACACGTGGCAGCATCACAGAAGCCGCTACGTCATCACCAAAGACCAGTCTCCCGTCTGTCCCGCGTGACCTGACCCCAACGGATGCTTCCAGTTCAAGTAAATCAATAGAGGAGAGGCGTTTTGTAGGTACAGGGGTGCTTGATGGCAAAGTTGGAGTGGCTTTTGGTGTGGTAGAGACCTGCCTAAGTTTTTCTGGGTCGTAGTGACCCGCCTGTTGTTGCTTGGAAGCATCAACTGCCATTTTTCGGCGTACAGAGAAATCATGACGGAGCATAGTGACATCGTCGGCCGGTTGCTTCCCTTTGTCCCTGGTGGCTTCGCTCCTCCCTATGAGGACTGCAAAGTCCGGCGGTATCTGGCTTGCCGGAACCTGACGAAAAATTCTCTTAAGGGAATGGACAGAAAAGGTAACAGTGTCCTCCTCTCCCGGCGCTACCTCAGGTGGCGGATTAGGTGGTGGGGAGCGAAGGTATGGTGGTTGAATGGTTGGGGGTTCCTTGGGAATGTCAGCTGTGCTATACACCGGGGAGCATAGCCATTTCCTAATGTAAACCTGAGCAGTTCGAACGAAGAAGCCTGCCGTGAAGACGGCTTGCCTGGGGATTTTCCTGAGGTCGGAAATAGCTATGGCAACCGACCAACAAGAGAGGTTACCTGACTCTGAAGAGGGTATAGTACCAAGGTAAGTTGCAAATTGGGAGACAGCGTCAATGACAAAGTCTTCCCTCCAAAGGTCCGGCGGAACCCCTACCAAGTCGATCCAGACCTTGAAACTAGGGATCTCCAGCTGCGCCTCTACGTGGGGGGACCAGAGAGAAGCACAGTAGCCATTCTCCCACCACTGGTTCGAGAAAGCCAGAGCAATGTCTTCGGCTGCGACATCGGTTGGCGGCTCGACAAGGTATCGACCTTTGGTTAGTGAAGCCACCTTGAGTTGGTGGGTTGTAACTAAGCCAGTGCTTGCTACGTGCTTGGCTACCTCATCTATTGGCAAATCGAAGTCGAACTCCGGGGGCTGTGTGATAACAAGACATTTACGCAGCCTTTGAAGCTCACTGAAGTAGCTAGAGTCCCGAGTGACATGGCATTGCAGTTGCAGGGGCCTCTCGTGGTCGTCAGGTACCACCGTGTGGAGAGAAGAGGAGCCTTCTTCAAGAAGCTCACTAAACCCTGCTTCCTTCCAGACTTTGAGTTCGTGTGGAGGAAAGGATCTGTCATGAGGAGGTGGAACAGGCTGTGTAGGTACTGGTGGAGGTGACGGAGTTGCAGTCTTCAGATCAGGACATTCATCAAACTTGTGACCCTGTCCCCAGCAGAAAGCACATCGAAGAGCGTTGGTACACTTCTCAGAGTGGTGCCCCCGTCGAAAGCAACGGTAACACCTAGCCTTCCATTCCTCATAGGAAGCTTTGGGGGGGAAGCGGAGGGTAACTGGGCTGTCAGGAGATCTGATGACGGAGGGAATCAGGTTTTTAGCTGGGACATTCGGCTTTGCGCTTCTCTGAGCAGGAGCAACAGCGGCTGTTCTTTGAGCATGAGCAGCAGTGGCGGTTTGAGGCGAGGTGTTTAGGTTGGAGAGGAGGGCTTGAGAGTAAGAGAGGCGAAGAGAAGGGTAGACCTTTAGCTCACTGGTGAGAACTGGAGGAGTAGGGAGGATTGGAGGGGAGGGGGAAACAACCGGGGAGGTGTTAGAGTTGCGGCGGCGCTGTCGGGATTGCACTACCTGCCAATCCTGAGTCGCCTTCATTGTCGCCTTTCCAAGGGTCCTCCTGATGTTACCAAGCCAGCTCTATTGTTTTTTTTATGAATCTTCTTCTTGAAATTGTCGGCAAAATATTTGGACTTGGTCTAAGTGGTTGACCGGTCATAGGCATGTGGCTTAATATCTTTAGTCAACTTATGAAGTTATCACACATTCTCTCTCATAATTAATCTTTCTTTTCCTCCAACTGCTGGTTTTAATTTAAAAATTAATCTGGTTAATTATTTTTTAAACAGTAGAAAGGCTGTATAGTCTAATGTATGTTGAGTTGATGGGAGCGCTATGCTAAAACTTATTTTTTATTATTACTCGAAATATCATCAGAGGCGGAACCAGGATATATCTTCAAACAGAGGGGCGAAAATTTATAACATAAATCTTTATGAGTTTTTAGAGTGTGCCAAATAAGAATTTTTACAAAATTTTGAAAGATTAGTATAGAATTTTCAAACTTATAAAATTTTTTTATAAAATTGACATATGCCAAGCACACTTTAGAGTGCACTTCGTTCCGCCCCTAAATATCATTACAACATCTACTATTCAAATATTATGCCTTTAATATTATAACTTTACTTCTCAAATATTCCTACACCTCATAATTGTTAATAACTCATGTCCATGTGCAATTTTAATTTTATTAATAATTAACAAATAATTAACAAGCACAAATAAACGGATCTAGTTATTTGTACATATTTGTCACTTTATGAGAACGGTAGAAGGTTACCTCTTCCGAAATCGTATTCGAAAGCCTCGAACCTATCTTTTGGAATCGGTGGCGTGCTCGTCATCTTCACAACTGCATCCGGTTGCCTCGAGTCTACCTAGAAGATTAACCAAAATTTCAAGACAAGTGCTAGCTTGTCCGAGACGATAGCTAATTCTCTGTTTTTTCCTTCGTGCGATTAATGATTAATTGGAAGAAGAAAATGCTCAACGCATGAGCATTATAGAAAGGAAGGGAGGTGCACACCAGAGAGGCCACAATTCTGCCCTAGCTTGTGTCGTCGGCTAGAGGAAGAGAGAGAGAGCAAAATTAGATTTTTCACACATTCTTTCTATAAACAACGCTGCCTTATATAAAGCATAGCTCTTTTCCAACAAGCAAAATTGTCCCTCTATGGCCGAAAATTTCAGAGTCCATGTGGGCTAATCCACATGATATAATGGACCATTAGTTCACTCCATTAATCCATCTCAAATCGATCTTTTAGTTAACTGATTAACTAAAAGGCCAAATAGCTCAGTATAATAAATATCCATTGAACGAACTTAATTATTAACATATTAATAACTAATTTAAAATTTGCATATGCATTATATTATTTTTATATGATCCTCTTGAGTTATTAATTATAACGGTTTATAACGGCATATAATTAATTAATCAACTTATCATATTTTCGTAGTACTCGCTACTGCAAATAAACAAATAATGCACGTATGGTTAAAATCCTATTTGTGTGATCCTTTGAGGATTTATGCTATGTTGGCCATGGAAAATAAATCACCATTTATTTCCATTAATCATAAGCGATATCTAGCAACACGTTATGATTCCCAATTCGCATAAATAAATATTGTACCAATACAATACATCAATCCTGCATAAGAAAAAGTATCTTATTGTTTTGATTCCTAAGTCACATGATATCTGTCTATAATCCAAGATAGGAATGTGTCATTCTTGCAGATTATACATTTCTTGATCTAGAGTTGATTGCCTAGTTGCACGCATACGATCGAACTCCATCAAGGGGCCCAGTAGATATCATCACTCACTAGGTGAACTAATGAAGGACATACGGTTGTCTCGATGAACAGTTTTTTCCCGCACAATTCAATAGAACATAAATAAAGTCCGTATAGCATCACTTATCAGGAATCAACGTTAGACGATATTTATAGAGCATATCCTCATGTGCAAAAACTGAACCATCTCAAACACGGAATCAAACACGTATGAAATAAATAATGACACATAACACAATCCATATATTTATTTCATTGTGTCATATCATGTGCTATGTTCCAGTAACATACACCTATGCAATTAAGCCGGTAACTCCTTACCCATGATTTCTAGAACTTAATAATCATTTAACTTGCATACTAATCTTATATGATAATTAATGTTCCTTGTTAATTATCAAGATTATGGACTCTTTAGAGATATTATTGTCATTCTAACGAATGATCCACAGAGAACTACAATTCAGATCCTCAACCTGAATGATCTGTCAGTAATAAACTCTAGGAACAAATGATCAAGCATCATCAATAACATAAACTAATATAATAGCCACCAACTGATTGGCTTCTAGGACATATCTCTAACAATAATTACTATACATTCTTACACTATCTCTCAAGAAGACTTAGATTTGGTTTGCTTGGCTTCGATAGAAAATGAATGCCAATGCAACCTATTTATGCTAGTTAGATGGATATATTGTTGAGAAGAGCAAGGAGATTACGGAACTAATAGCCTTAGAAAATGTCATCATTGACTATTTTAGAAATAAGGAGTAGACCTGTCAATTTCGTTATGTTTCAAATGTTTCTGTTCCTTTCCGTCTAAACGGAACGTTAAACAAAAGGGGAAATCAATTTTGTTTCTGAAAACGAAACGAAAACGAAAATGAAGGAAATGAACAGAACGTTAAACGAAATACGAAAATGGACGGAAATGGGCTGAAATCAATAGAAATTGAAGGATGAAATGTTAAACTGAATAGAAATCTATTTCGTTTGACGAAACGGAACAAAAACAAAATAAAAATTTTATTCTGTTACCAAAATGGAACTTAAACGAAACACTGAGTTTCTGCTTACGATTTTAACGTTTGACAGGTCTAATAAGGAGCATCATTTTTATTTTCCAAAAATTAAACACTCAACCTTTTCTTTTACAGTAAGTAACTAGTGGTATACACGGTACCAACAGAACTTTTAGCCAACTGTTGTAAATACGCCTATACAAGGCCTCACTATTGTACATCAAATTTAGAACAATAAAATTATTCAACATTCCCAAAACTAAATTGCTCTGTCTCAAGTTTAACGTATGGTATCTGATGGGGTTTTGATGCATACATTTCAATCCGGTTTAGGCCCTTAATTAGCTTTCAATATATGTGTTTTTAACTTAATTTGCTAACTTTAGGTGTAGAGTGAGGTGCAACCGCAGACCGATCCTTGTTTTAAATTGTAGGATTATCGCCCTATCGGCATGACAAATCGACCAAGAAGTGGAATTCCAGAGGCGCGGAACATACCAACCCAGGAGTATGATGGATCGCCCCAAAATATTGGAGTAGACCTAAGTTAACAAAGAAGCCAGACCCCCTTGGAACGAGTTGTTCCACATCTAGAATGGACCGTTTCAAGTTCTTTAGTCTTGTCATAAATGAAGATGCTAATTTTTGCTAGGTTTTTCCCATGATTTTTTCTCCGAAAGATGGCAACTCCAGATACATTTTCCACTCCAGGTCAGTTCTATTGGATGTTATTTAAGTGCCTGCTCTGCCCCGAGTTATGGAGTCGTGAAAAATCTAGGGTTTTAAAATTTCCAAACTCGACAATGAGAGATAGTTGCAGTCGAAGACGACTGACCTAGCCTTGGACCGACCCGTTCCAGAGCCACACCATGCTATTCTAAACGAGACAGAGCAAGGACTTAGAAAAGAAATCGTGTTGATCTGTTGTATCTCTATTTTCTATTCTCTATGGCTTGTTTATTCGATGAATCATATTTGTTTTGTATCATGATGTTTATTAAGTGCACTTATTTTATTAGGGACTACGGTTGAGAACCTTTCACTTATTGCTTAGTTATGTAAGGATTGTTTAGTTGTTAATTAAAGTAGTTTATGTTTTATTTCTTGTGATTGAATTGCTTAATATTATTGATGTGTTTGGTACTTGAGAAATTTTTTTTTTTAAATAAGAGGCTACTTATTTATAGAGACTTTAGCCCACTCTGTAAATTAGAGTTTATCTCTCATCCGTACTTAGCGGGAATTGAACCCGTTACCTCTAGAATAACGGCGAAGCCACTGACCATCTGTGCTGGACTCTACGTTCTACTTGAGAATTAATTATCCGGTTAGACGAATGACCACATTTAATAGTTAGGATATTAAATCAATCAACTTGAATCGTAGCGTAGCAATAATACAAATTGGTAGGTTATAGTCCAGGAGGATAGACCAAGTCATCAAAAGATTGAGACTTTACTCGAATCGAGAGATTAGGGTTTACGTTTAGATCTAAGGAATAAACTAATTAAAACACCTAAATCAAGAAGCAAGAAGTTTAGGAGTTTTAGAAATTAGGTAATTAAACTTAGATACTTGACCTGAACGAGAATTAGAGTTAAGCCGATCTCAGATAGGATTACCAACACTTGCATAAATAATTAATTAGCAACTAAATAACTTAAATAACTAACTATTAACGTTTAGAATGGACCGGTCCAACTCTGGAACGGATCGTCCGAGAGGGGTAGTTCCAGAGTGAACGAGTTGTTCCAAATGTTAAGTGGGGTTAGAACTGTGACACCCCGTAGCCTGTCGGTGCCACAACTTGCCGTGCACAGCGCGCCGCGCATGTACACAAGGCAGTCCAAACCACGATATGCAGGTCAATAACATAATACAAACAGTGCATAAAAATTCCAAGAATCACATTTACATTTTCAGAAAATCAAATGGTAAATTACACACAATTTTCCAACCTAAGCACTGCCACTGATTCACTTTCCATCACACGATTCCTTACTCTGAACCTTGCCGTACCTAGAACCCACAAAACAGTGGAGCGGTGAGATAAACATAATTTTTTCTCAGTGCGGTTTTTAGTTCCAGCCACATGAACTCCTAAGTTTCACATTGCGGCAACTAAAAACACACACGTTAAACTTTAGAAAATAACATTTTCGTAAAACATAAGCATCAGCTATAAAACATTTAAAAATCATATGCAATGCATAGGCCAGCCAATTGAGGTTAGGCAACCAAATAACATAAGAACATGCAAAAGGCAGCCATTGTTTGGTTACCAAACCATGCATTATTTACAAGTCTGGTTCCTTGCCAATCCAATTCCAACAAATTCCTTGGAATCCCCCATCGGGCGATTCCATTTCCAATCCATTCAATCCAGTCAAATAGTACAAGTGCCGAGGATATTTACCCCCTCAATACATGAGTCCCAGAACATAAGCGCTTATCTCACGGCCCTTGGACAGTCGGTCGCGACTCCGACTACCAAAGATGCAAATGTCATTCATCGCACATTTAGTACTTCAAATCCATACCATAAACCTTTCCATCACTTACCAATAGATTAACCATTCAACATGACAGTCACATGTCATGTATTTTCATAACAATTTACATAGCTGCCATACTATAAAAATAGAGTTACCATGCATATAAATTCAGCACATATAATTATCATGCCATGCCAAGTCAAATTTAACATGCAATTATACAGTTAAATCATAAAACTGAAACTTAACAAGTTCATACGGAAAGCCGCACCTTAACCTTTACCCAACCGACCATCACTATGGCGCTGTCATTGCCATTGTCTCACCGCACGATTCCCCCGCTTTACACCGCTTCGGGTTTGGTTTGGGTATGGTAGCCATGACCCATACTTGGCAGCAGCCCCTGCCACTTTCTTGGCCTAGTTTGAGTGATTTAGAGGACAATTCATGCACCGCATCTATTCCCGACTGTCCCGACTATGCCGCTATGGTCCCGGCTAGCTATTTCATGCACTAGAGGCTCTCAACTTTTCTATTTTGGATCTGTGTTTGGGGCTACTAATGGCAACTAAGAAATTTTCCAAGGAGAAGGAGTTTTGGCTGGGGAGATACAGCCTTATGAGGTGGAGGACAGGTGTCAACAAGCCTTACTTCTCCCTAGTCAAGCAGCTGCTAGGTGGCTCCATCCTATGGGCTGGTCAATTGGTAACTTGGACTGTCTAACTGGACAACTCCATTGAGCCTATCCACTGGACACCTCCATTGGCTTACCTAATGGACATCTCTAATACATGCTGCCCCAAATTGCTAAGTACCTAATACACAACAGGGAAAGCGGTCTACACACCATTCTGGCTTACAGTTTACAACCGGCAGCCAATACAATACACTTTGGCCTATCGAACAGCCATGTTACGGGTCACCATTACAATTCATTTTCACCCGCAATTAACTTATTTTCATGTTTGATCGGGTGTAAACCTAGTCAAAATAACCTCGTTTTACCTGATTTAATCTATCGTAGTAAAGCTAAGGGTCGAATCCACAGGGACGGTGTTGGAATATCGGTCTTTTACTTTACTAAACTAGCTAGACGAGTTCAACTTTCTTTTGTGAATTAAAGGTTGAAGGTGAATACAAATCCTAAATCTAGTATTAAGGCTAAAACAAGAACTAAACAAGAGAAAATCAACAGGTCAAACAATTCTAGGATTTCTGGTTCTAAACAATTCTACCTCTGTCAAAGTTGGAACGGTCCGTTTCAGCCTCTGTCAACGATTGGAACTGGCCGTTCTAGATCAGACGCCCCCTTCCGGGCGGTCTGTTCTGACCTTGGAACGGTCCGTTCCAATGGTTGAAACTTGTTTTGTCATCCTACTTAGTTATTTGCTGAGTGTTTGTACGTGAATTAGACCAAACCAAACCTACAGACTTGCGCTCTAACTTCCGTTCAGGTCAAGTTGAAGGGTTATGCTTGGTAATTCCTAAAACTCCTAAATTTCAACTTTTGTTTCTTGGTTCAGGTGCTTTAGATTGTTTTCTGGGTCTTGGTAAACTCTCAACCTTCCGGTTAATTGAGTATAACTCTAATTTACATCAAAGTCTGGTTTAATCCTTTCGGATATCGCCTACCTAATTATTCTAAGTGTTAGTTTGTTATTGCTATTCGATTTTGACTTGACAATTAAACTAGGCCTTTGTTTAACGCAACAATCAGATCAAACAATAACTAACTTCAACAAATAGATGGCAAATCAAATCACAGAAAATAAAACGTAACTTAAGTCAACTAACGAGATGGGCTAAAATCAGCCACGACTGACGGATGCAACCGTCAGCTACGATCAAATCTCAATTTTCGAGATTCTAACAGTCGATCCGAACCGTTCAATGTGTTCTCCATATTGAAATCTCCTTGGAGACCAAATTTTACATTTTTCTGATTTTATTTACTATTTTTTTGAGATTTTTAAAAATCATAGTTATTGAAGGATCCAGAATTGTTTAGATTAAGAATTTTGTAAAATATCAAACAAATACTAAAAAATTTCAGAAAAATATAAAATTTGGTCTCCAATGAGATTTCAATATGGAGAACGAATTGAACGGTTTGGATCGACTGTTAGAATCTCGAAAATTGAGATTTGATCGTAGCTGACGGTTGCATTTGTCAGTCGTGGCTGATTTTAGCCCATCTCAAGAAGTATTCAAACAAAACAAGCAACTAAGTAGAAAGGTTTACAACCATAGCCCTAGAACAATCAACTCAACAACTAAAAGACATCATGCAAAACGAAGAGAAATAGGAAATAAAGGAAGAATAAAACCCAATATTTCCTTGCTTTCTCTTGTAGGTCGAAGCCTTCTATCGAAACGCCTTGTTTCTGCCACAAACCAGTTGATTCGGCGCTGCCACGATCTTGACCTGAGACTTTTCTCTCAAATAGAACTATATCTAACCCTAACTTGGTTCTGAAATTGAACTTTTCTCTTGTATATTTCAAAAATTCCCTCAAACTATGTTTAAATAGGCATTAGAAATGTGTAGAGATGATGGAAATAGCAGAAGACACGTTCTGGAAGTGCCAGAGATAGATTAGAACCGCCATGACATAATAGAACTCTAAATTTGGCAATTATGGACTATTTCTGGAAATTCTGGCGGTTTTTTTTTTGGGGCGGACCGTTCTAATCTGGGACGGGTCGTCCCAATCATCTAAAACGGATAATCCTGCTGTTTCTGGCAGTTTCGGCTGGGGCGGACCGTTCTGATTTGGAACGGTCCGTTCCAGAAATTTCAGCACTGCGTCCTGTCAGTATTTTGCCCATATCTCCTTCATCCGGACTTCGATTGAGGTGATTCAAGAACCGTTAGAAAGCTTACAACAAGCTCTACATTATTATTGATTCATCCAAGTCATGTTTTTGTCCAAAATCTGCATTAAAGTAGGAATTATGGTAGTAACTCATTCTTGACACAAATCCTAATTAAAATAACCCTAATTAACCTAACTTAAGTCAAATTGGTTTAGTTTGGAGACAAAATTCTACCAAAATATAAGTATAAAATCCTCTCATCAAATTTTCCCAAACTTAAATATTGCTTGTCCACAAGCAAATATTTATCTTAGAAGAATGGTTTGGCTCTAAACTAAAACAATGTCTTGAGGCTTAGAAGTTGTGAAGAATTTTAACATGCACCAATATTGTGATTTGATTGAATCATTTAGACAATTTTAAAAACTTATTTAAACTGAATTGAGTTGTCTCAAACGACCCACACTTACTGATCGGAGGTAAAACCTAGGTCAAATTAAACCTCAATCTAATCTAATGCAGTATAGCTTGAGGGTCGAATCCACAGGGACGGTTATTCTAAACTATAGACTTTAAGCAACTAAATTCAATTAATCTAGGGGTAAACAAGTCAAAGATTGATTAAATGGTTGAAAGGATTGAATTTAAACTAAAAGAATTAATTCTAAAACTCTAATTAACCTCTAATTTACTCTAAAAATTAAGGTAAAGATTTAAACTAGAATTAAGGACTTAAATTAGGGTCAATTGATCGGGTTCCACTTCCGGGCACTATTCTGGCGGGTCTACAGGATTCCTGGCGGGTCGCCAGAACAGTACGATAATTCAGTTTAATTAGTTTCTAAGTTCTCTAAGTTCAGGTCTTTGGCTTAAACTCTGGTCCAAATACTAACTCTCGTTCTTGATTTGGTATTACTAAGTTTTAACCTCTAAACCTCCCTAAAAGCCTAAGTTTCGACTCTCGTTCCTTGGCTTAAGTTTTAGGGTTTGCTTTAACTATTCGGTAGGATGTCCTAAATCTCTCGATCTTAGGAGGGAATAAACCTCTCGGCTAAGTTCCGGTTTCACCTTTTGGGTATACTAACTATCCTATGGTATGGGAATACAAATTGTATTGAATTTAGGGAACTTGGTGCTTATCTATTAGGCAAGGCCTTAACCTAATGAGCAAACCTTCAAGACAATTCAATTCATATTCTCAATTCAAGCAAATAAAAGCAAGCAAAGCAAAGCAACTCAGAAAAACTTAGAAAACTAAATTAAACTTCATATATCTACCAAGTCATGGTTCCCTACAATTGCCCCTAAACTAAACTACTCACTACAAGTCATACTAAACATAAAGACAATAGGTTTCAGCAAACTAAACATCAAAAGACAGAAAATAGAGAAAGTTTACAACAAGAAACAACAGCAAACAACTCTCAGCGTGTCTTCTGGCGGGTCGACAGGAGGCAGCTGGGTGGAATTTCTGCTATCTTCTCTCGATTTCTTTCTCTCTAAACTCTTTTTGTGACCTCTCTTCTTCTGGTGCTTTTTCTATGTTTAAATAGCCTCCAAAGACGGTTTCCATAGGTGGAGATCATGTCTGGTTCTCCCGAAAATAGAAAACACGTTCTGCCAGAAATATCGTCTCCAAATTGGGTAGGTCGGTTTGATTCAGGCGGGGTCGCTAGGATCCTGGCGGGTCAACAGAATCCTGGCGGGGTCGACAGGATCCTGGCGGGTCGCCAGAACAGGGGCCTTGTTTGGTTTGACCCTGTTCCTTTGCTCCATTCGCTCGGATCTTGACTTGCTCCGTTTGAACTCTGCCTAGGGCCCAATTTTGCACCAAAACGTCATTGAACCTGAAATTAAACAAGGGCAAATAGCAGTACCATATTTCTAACCTAAATCGTATTAAAATCTAACTAAAACACAAACATTTAATTGAAATTAAGGCCTAAAAGGGTTGAATATTTCGATGTGAAACCCGCCTATCACTTACCCCACGGGTGAAATACTTAGGATGCTTGTAACTATTGCCCATAACTTATCTTGTTCAATTCCTAATTTGTTGATTTTCAAAATTTGACAATTGACTTGGCAAAGAGATTCAGGATCACACCCTACTAACATAAATAACATGTCATACCAATTTATTTCACAACCAAGTCTTTGAATATTTTAACCGCTTTATTGATTTTCGAAAACGCATTGGAAGTCGAACTAAAGTGAGGCGAAAAAAAAGGATACAACTTCTCACCCATTCTATTTCAAAGTTTTTGGGTTGACACTTTAAATATTTGTCCCGGGGCTTAGGACGTTTTTTCTGCGGTAGAGAAGTCAGCCAGATTAGTGTGGATTTTTTTCTTTTTTTGAGGTTTTTCTCGTTTTTTTCTTTTTTTTATCATGAGCTATTCTGTTTCTTACTCATGATTTACGGAGGTTCTTCTATCCACAATAACCTATAGCTTCCCGCAATTTCCATGGCAAATCACCGCTTTTTAGTTCCCCTTTTTGCGTGTGTTTTTCCTTATTTACAAAGGGTGTGTATTTGCATCTTCGACTTTTATTAATTTTAAAAACAGCGTTTTTTTTATTCTAGACTTAGTGTTCATTTCTTTAGTTGACATGCATTTGGGTCGGTAGAATCGATCTTGGCAAAGTTAGGAAATTAATTCAATTGGTGGTTGTCTTGGTTTACCGATTTCTAATTGGTCAAGTCATTTATACTACTTATCTAATCATCAAATTTAAGTCTCAATCAAGATAGATTATGATACAATACCTACTCCTTTTCTAAGGTCACAGGGGCTAGTCGATCAATTAGATGACCCACAATTCAAATAAAAATATTTCTGAAACTCCCCAAATATTTCATTCAATTCACGATATTAGAACTTGTTAAGCATCTTCCTAACTTACCTAAATGCAAACTATATGAAGTTATAATGCAAATCCTATATGAATGCAAAAAAGCCTAAATGTCATGATGCAAATCCTAGATACAAATTTTCTATTCTCCCCCCAAGCTTAAAACTTTGCATTGTCCTCGATGCAATGAAAACAAAACTTAAAAGAGAGAAAGGAAAAGAAAAACTCATCAAATCAATGTTGAGGTTGTGAAGGGTTGAGTCGAGCAACATAAGCCTTGCTTGCTTTGATATGTCAATGCCCTTCAAGCTGCCTTTAGGTTTGTCTCGTTGGAGAAGGTGTGTCTTGCAAGTAGTGGAGTTGGGTGGTTTGGTTTGAGGGTACAAATCACATAGGGGTTGGTGTGATGTTACTCTTGGGTTTGGGTTTAGGTGAAGTTTTGGTAATGACTAAGTTGAGCAAAGATTTTTGGTTCGTCGACTAACCAGTGAAAACTCGAAATCTAGCCATTGGAGTGGATTAGGTTAGGTCTCAGCTGAATGTCAAACGGTTCGTTTGAGTGTTGGAACGGACCGTTTGGGGTTAGGTTGAGGTGAATTGTTTGGTTTGGGTATGGAACGAGATGGTTTCTCCACTGTGTTAAGACTTGTTGGGTTGAGACTATTTATATGTTCCTTCATGGTGTATTCCCCCAAACTTGAGCTCTTGCATATGTACGATTTTCATCAACCCGCATTCTTCTTCCATGTGTTTTGATGTTGTGCTGAAATTCATTTGACCTTTTTGACACTTGTATGACTCGAACATTGTGCTTTCAAAAGCTTGTATTCTCATCTAAAATCTGAAACCAATCAACAAAGATTAATGAGTTATAACTAACTAAATCTAAACTAAACTAAACTAATGAAAGAAGCTGAAATTTTTGGACTTGGGTTGCCTCCCAAGAAACGCTTGTTTTAGGTCACAAGCTTGACCACCTTGTATTTGCTCAACTTATCTTCACTTTTCTCCCTCTCAGCGCATCATAATTCTCCCAAAAGTGATTGAGCGGCTGCCTTGAAACATGCTTGGCGTGTTCTTCTTTGGATGTCATCTTTGTTGGCTCGATGATGATGTGATACTTGATTTGCAATTTGTTGTCTTCCATCACATCAATTTTTTCCAATCACCTTCTTGATGGGTTGCTCAATTCTTTGGTGAACTCTTCGTTTATATTGTCGGATGCGACGATCTTCTTTGCATCACGTTGTTTGAATTCCTGAAAAGAATAAAACAAGGTGATAGAGAATATTTTTGGATTTTTAAAGATAAGATAAAATAAGTAAGATACAAGGATACAAGGGTGTCAAGACTAATTTATTAAAGCAAAATACCAATATTCTAGCAAACCGTCCCCGGCAACGGCGCCAATTTTGATCGAGTGTAAACCTAGTCAAAATAACCTCGTTTTACCTGATTTAATCTATCGTAGTAAAGGTAAGGGTCGAATCCACAGGGACGATGTTGGAATTTTGGTCTTTTACTTTACTAAACTAGCTAGACGAGTTCAACTTTCTTTTGTGAATTAAAGGTTGAAGGTGAATACAAATCCTAAATCTAGTATTAAGGTTAAAACAAGAACTAAACAAGAGAAAATCAACAGGTCAAACAATTTTAGGGTTTCTGGTTCTAAACAATTCTACCTCTGTCAAAGTTGGAACGGTCCGTTCCATCTCTGGAACGGTCCGTTTCAGCCTCTGTCAACGATTGGAACTGGCCGTTCTAGGTCAGACGCCCCCTTCCGGGCGGTCCGTTCTGACCTTGGAATGGTCCGTTCCAATGGTTGATACTTGTTTTGTGTGACACCCCAAAACCGGGTATGACACAGTCGCCGCGAGTGCACGCTACCAACTGCACACCCGCAAGGCTTAACTTAAACTGATTTATTAAAATATTACAATTCAAGTGTTTAAAACTAAAAGTTTCTATCAATTTATAAGCAAAACATATAAAGTAAGAATCATTCACATGATACACAATTATTAAAGTAATATATAAGTAGACAGATTACATAAGTTGCATGGTTCATAGACAAAATAAACAAATGGCCTACAATATGTCTGTCACACCCCGAACCAACTGTGTCCGGGAAGGACAACCTCGCCACGTGTACTGATTTAATTCCAAGCACATGAAAGGCTAAATACAAGTAATCAAGCATAGAAAATCACAAACACAAGTATAATGCCACAAACTAATAATGATAATAGGTTTCATAATATTGGAGGGCTGGTCTTAACTTATTTACAATAAAATTTTCCAACCAAACAAAATAAGAAAAGAAACACTGATATCTAAACAAAAGTGGCATCATCCTGTGGTAACTGGGTCTGGGTCTCTAATGCTGGATCACCATCTTCAGTCAGACCTGTACCTGTCTCCACAAATCAAAGTATTGTGGAATGAGTACGCGAATACTCAGTGCGGTAATAGAGTGAGCCTAAACAAAATTATCTCTTCTAAAGACTAGTTAAGAAATCAAGTGTGAACTTTTAACAATTCTTGCAATCTTTTAAAGAAACTTAACTTTATAACAATGACAATCTAGCATGCCAAATAAAAGAGAAAATCTGTGGAATAATCATACTATATAACATACGAGAGATAAAACCCCCACCACTCATTTATATCCACTTTTAGGGTAATATAACTGTACCACTGACAGGTACTATGCTTCCAGCACCACTGACAGGCGCCTAAGCTAATATGTGGAAATCTCAACCTCACAATACCTGATGAAATGGACCTTCGCCACTAGGGCGGACTAAAAATATAAGTAACCTAGACATCTACCATTCCCGTTCATATGTGTGTGCACTGATGTGAGACATTCCCGGAGACAGACTCGGATAGTAAACTATCGTCTCGCTCACTCAGCTATATGAACTAAGTAACTCGCGGTACCGTGATCACCTGTCCCGGGGAACAGACCCGGGTAGTGCCTGTAAATAACTCCACTGTCCAAGTCATCTAATCAAGAGAAATACTACACAACTGTACATATAAATATATCTTGTGACCGCAGAACCGCCTAGCAGTCGGTCTGCAGAGTGGTCGTCAGATCGCGTTGCTCGTGATCGCTATCATAAGGAGACCACCGGCAAAACGCTGGGGTGCAATCTCCCGATAATGGAGACCCCGAGAAAAACGAACCTATCCCACTCGGTCTCGCTATCCTGAGCCATGCCATATGATGTGCCAAGTTCCGTCCTGTGAAGGAATTCGCTAGTCTTTGCAAACCGTGCGATCGGTACTTGGTAAATAAATATTACTTTTAAATCTACTCATTAACATTTATTAAAACAAGTGCTTTACTCTACTTCTTAATTAAATGCAGTTATGCAAGTTCGGTTTTCAAAAGTTTATGCACGAAATATGTTTTTCTAATCTAAAGAAGTTCAAATCTGATAGGCATCCACACCTGAGATGACGGGCTAAGAAGACTACTCCTCTGGGACGTCAGCAAAGTCCTCGCCTCCGTCAAAAGCCTCGTCAACGGGGTAGTAGTCGTCTACTGGTCCCTGATAGTCTGATTGATCACCTGGTGAACGAACTTACGCGTTAAAACTAAACTAACGATTAAACCCATTATCCCTCAATTGGATTCAGGTTCTGGCTACTTTGGTGTTATACCAGACTTAATTTCCTAATCAATTTAAAAGGGATTCTGTTTTAAAATATATTATTTTAATTAAGTATTTAGTTTCTAATAACAATTTGACATAGTTTTGTTTAAAACTAGTTGTGAAGGAATATGATGTCATATATTTTGGAAATACTTTTATTAAGTTTTATTTATCAATTTATCGTGTCAAAAGATGTGTGTGATGGATTTACAAGTTTTACTACAATGATTAGAGATGTGTGACCTTTAATTTGATTTAGGAAATCATTTGGTATATTTATTTCTATCTCAATAGTGTTTTGCTCAAGTATGAAATACCTTTACTAATTCTTCTTAAAATAAAATCAACTTTATCTCAAAGACTAAAGATAGGAAACATAATTTTATTTGTAATTGTTTTGGGATCATATCGTGTCCGATTGTATCATAGTATCTGTTTTGAAAATTAGTTTGCGGACAATCTAATCATTTTCCATAAGAAATCCAACTTCTGTATTTTCGAATCCAACATAATTAATTCTCGGCCAAAAGCTATCATAATTAAACTATCAATTAGTTTAAGTTCTAGTTTTATTAACAAAATCCAAACTCAACAACTTTGGTCCCAAAATCAATAGCCCACGGATAGAGCAAATGGGCCACGCATGTAAAGCACACAAGATCCAGAAAATCACACAAGTTCAACAGAGAAAAACGAGGGCCACAGATTAATGGGTTTAAACCCAAACAGAAAGGCAACCCAACAAGAAGAAGGGTACGGGTCTGGGTTACTGGGTTTCGGTCCTCAAATCCGAACCCGACAGCAATTAAATCCAATCCACAATCAACTATATTTTCAGTTTAACCCCTCTAGAGACCGAAATAACAGATCTTTGTAAATCAGTCCTCAATACTAGTATTTATCACTGAACAACCCTTAGTCCAATTCAAACAGATTTACAGAAAAGTCCCTGAGCCAGAAAGTATTAACAAACAGGTCCTTAAGGCTACATAGCTCGTACCAGTAAGCAAAATGAGAGTGTACCGAACTGGTACCAGGTACTACACGCCTAACAGACAAGCAACAAACCTCATACAACTCATGGAACTCACAAACATTGACATTTATCACAGATAAGCAATCAATCGACAAGCATAGTTTAGATAGTCAACTTGATAGCACACACATCCAACATTTCAAAGCACAGAACAGATTTATGGCTATAAGCCTCCATCCACCATGCATACATCCACAGAAAATAGAACTAAAAGAGATCAATTTCAAAAGGGGTTTACCAAACAGAGAAGGGAAGAAGGAAGTAAGGGTCGGCCAACACACCTCCTCGCCTCACCAGCGCCACCACCTCACGTAGCCTGGCCACCAGTGGCTTCTCCTCTGCCTGGTCTCAGCTACCTCCTCTTCACTTTTCTTTTTCTTACTTTTTATCAATTTTCTGGAAAGAAAATGAGTTGTGTGAAAAGAGAGAAGGAGAGGGGCAGCTCAAGTAGGCAGAAGGAGAGAGGGACATGGGGTCTCGTTGCTGAGGTGGCAGTCTGAAGGAGGGCGATAGGGGCGGTGCTAGGGATTAGGGTTAGGGGCCAAAGGGAATAATTGTGAGCGGTTTTGAGAAACCGATGGAGGAAACCAGGTGCGAAGGCTTTTCTTCGATTGGTTGAGTATTGGGACGAGAGCAAGGAGAGTGGGGTTACGCGGATTTTCAGGGGAGGCATCGTCGATTGGTGAGTTGCGAGAGGAGAAGAGGAAAATAGGGGAACGAGTGGGGTCTGTTGATCCGCTACGGAAGAGAAGGGAGAGGAGAAAATAAGAGAGAGAGAGAAGGAAAGGGATCGGACGGCTGAGATTAAATCACAATTCTAAAACTCGATCAAACGGACAAGATCCAAGGAATTTTGATTCTGAATTTACTGATCAGTGAAACTTAGTATCTAAAACAATTTTAAGCTATATAAAATTTTATAAAATAGACAACTAGAGTTTTTAACATATATGTTTAGGTATTCATCGATTATCTTCATAAAAAATTTTATAAATGGCCGAAATTAATTATCGTATTGGATTCGAAATAAAGTCGTCTTCTAGTTAATTATTTGAAATTGATATCCTTGCAATTTACATTAGGTGTGATTTGGTTTCTGATCATTTAAATTTATTTGTTTGCTTGAAGATTTTTTTTAATTAGATTAACTTATAATTAATATTTTTCGCGTTTTCACAATGTCGATCTTCACGCCACTCGATTCGGAAACTGGAACCCACACCCAATGTGGAAACAATGCAAAAAGCAGAGCATGAGATAATTATAAAATTATCTCAGTGCGGTATTCAGTTCCAGTCACACAAACCCTAAGATACATGATCAGGAACTAACTACCGGCTGAGTTTAAAATAAATATTATAGCTATACAAATAAGTTAGATAACATCATACATAATCATTAGTTTCATCCTCATTTTAATACAACACATGCTGGCATTATGAGCACGGTATTTACATCCTTCAATAAGGAACACAAATACAATATGGCATTTCAGAAACCGACTCAGGTTGGACAACACATTAAATGCAAGTCTGGTTATTGATCATTACGACTTCATTCACAGATTTTATAGTCCGTAGACTCAGATTTTATAGTCCATAGACTGTGCCTTTTATAGTCCGTAGACTCTTCATTTATAGTCCGTAGACTCAGATTACCACAATTCAGACAAAACAGAATATCAAACAGTACTACCAGAGAGAACATTGTCAGAATACCGATCATAAGCGCTTATCTCTCGGGGCTCAAGGAACGGGTCATGACTCCGTCCTCGAGTCAACCAATGTCTATTCAATCACACAAGTAGCACAGACCTTTTGAAGTCATTCAATCGGAAACCATTCATCATGTATAACATTCATACAATAATATTAACATATGATACAAATACAAATATGCATGCAATGAATGAGTAGTTCAACATGATGCAAATGCCATAGTTAAGTTCATAAAATGTAAATCAGAGTTTGTGTGCATCCGCACCTGAAAGCAAAGCACTTCATAATCGAGCAGCAAAACAGCAAGTATGGACAAGCAATTTAATTGTAGTACTCCTTTTTGTATCGGTTTCTTCTTACTCCGATACGTTTATACAAATCTACACAACAAGACTATTTTAAGTACTCACTCAAATAGATCACATAAGAAACAAGTAAATACAAGCATGAAAAACTAAATACAAACTTCAATTATGACTCATTATGTGGTCGGGTTAGGGTTTACCACGACTTAGACATTAAAGATAATGATATGAATAAGGTTTAGGGCCTAAATCATAATTTTATAATCTCTAATATATCAAAAGATCTTATGAGGTTGTAGAGCTCTTCAAGAGCTTTCCAGAGGTCTTTGAATCACCTAAAACGGACTCCGGATGACAAAGTTATGGCCAAATAAAATTCTGTTCTCAGAGGGGACAATCCGGACCGAATTACAAGTGATTCGGACCGAATTTCTGAAGCTGTAATTTCCAGGGAGGACAATTCGGACCGAATTATCATTAATCCGGACCGAATTCCAGTCTCGAAAGGTGAAATATGAACAGAATCTTGTGGCCAAACTTGAGGATTAATTGCATGACTTCTTCACACTAATACATAACGAAACGGGTTAATTCAGGTATTGTTTAACCAACCAAATTTATCATTTAACTCTTTGAACTATCAAAAATTCATTTGAACAAACTAAAGAACAATCAATTAAGGAATTAAAGCTAAAATTTGTTTTTCAAACAACCCATAGAGCTAAAATGCTCAAAACTTCACCAAACCGAACCAAACTCAAAATGCAGCTACTATAGTGTACTACTAACTTACATCAACAAGAATTTTCAATTCTAGACCTGATTTTAAACTACATTTTTCAGAAATCTATTTTAAACCAAGATACTTTTGCATGCATAACCAAACTCTTAAGAAATCGACTCAAACACTAAATGTAGATAATAAAACTTGCATGCAACTAAGTCTAAATCCCAGAAATTGCTTGAAAACCGAAATAGTTTAAGGAAAAATGAAATCTTACCAAAATAGTGCTCAAACTTGAAATTTCTTGACTTGCATGTACTCTCCTTCACTTTCTCTCTTCAATTTCGAATTTTACATAATTTTTCGGAATTTATTTATATTTCTTTTGAGGTGAAAATAGTGTAGTTTGCTTGAGAGCAATGGAAGAGAAGAAAAGAGTCAGTGGGTGGGTTGGGAGAGAAAGAGAGGAGAAAATGGCTGTGGGGAAGAAAGAAGGAGAGATAATAAATGGGTGATTTTTTTACAAAGTAGCCCCCCATTTCCTCTACAATTACTTACTCTTTTAAAACTTCAGATTTAAGCACAATTTCAATATGTTCAAGGTCCAATTCAAATGACAGAAATTTTGTACTCAACATGAAAGACCTTAATATAATTTTATATAACAACCCAAGATATTAAGTATGCAAAAATTAAAATTCTAAAATACTGGGTATCACATTTTGTCATCCTACTTAGTTATTTGCTGAGTGTTTGTACGTGAATTAGACCAAACCTAACCTACAGACTTGCGCTCTAACTTCCGTTCAGGTCAAGTTGAAGGGTTATGCTTGGTAATTCCTAAAACTCCTAAATTTCAACTTTTGTTTCTTGGTTCAGGTGCTTTAGATTATTTTCTGGGTCTTGGTAAACTCTCAACCTTCCGGTTTATTGAGTAAAACTCTAATTTACATCAAAGTCTGGTTTAATCCTTTCGGATATCGCCTACCTAATTATTCTAAGTGTTAGTTTGTTATTGCAATTCGATTTTGACTTGACAATTAAACTAGGCCTTTGTTTAACGCAACAATCAGATCAAACAATAACTAACTTCAACAAATAGATAACAAATCAAATCACAGAAAATAAAACGTAACTTAACTCAACTAACAAAGAAGTATTCAAACAAAAAAAGCAACTAAGTAGAAAGGTTTACAACCATAGCCTTAGAACAATCAACTCAACAACTAAAAAATATCATTCAAAACGAAGAGAAATAGGAAATAAAGGAAGAATAAAACCCAATATTTCCTTGCTTTCTCTTGTAGGTCGAAGCCTTCTATCGAAATGTCTTGTTTCTGCCACAAACCAGTCGATTCGGCGCTGCCACGATCTTGACCTGAGACTTTTCTCTCAAATAGAACTATATCTAACCCTAACTTGGTTCTGGAATTGAACTTTTCTCTTGTATATTTCAAAAATCCCCTCAAACTATGTTTAAATAGGCATTAGAAATGTGTAGAGATGATGGAAATAGCAGAAGACACGTTCTGGAAGTGCCAGAAATAAATTAGAACCGCCATGACATAATAGAACTCTAAATTTGGCAACTATGGACTATTTCTGGAAATTCTGACGGTTTTTGTTGGGGCGGACCGTTCTAATCTGGGACGGATCGTCCCAATCATCTAAAACGGACAATCCTGCTGTTTCTGGCAGTTTCGGCTGGGGCGGACCATTCTGATTTGGAACGGTCCGTTCCAGAAATTTCAGCACTGCGTCCTGTCAGTATTTTGCCCATATCTCCTTCATCCGGACTCCGATTGAGGTGATTCAAGAACCGTTGGAAAGCTTACAACAAGCTCTACATTATTATTGATTCATCCAAGTCATGTTATTGTCCAAAATCTGCATTAAAGTAGGAATTATGGTAGTAACTCATTCTTGACACAAATCCTAATTAAAATAACCCTAATTAATCTAACTCAAGTCAAATTGGTTTAGTTTGGAGACAAAATTCTACCAAAATATAAGTATAAAATCATCTCATCAATGTTGCATGAGGTGATGCACAACACATGCAAGACGGGTTCGTGGCCAACCAACAACATTGCGTGACAAGCACCGCTACAGGCCATGCTTTACATGGCCGAGACATGATCTGGTCATGTGCCAAAACTGTCGTATGTCACAAAGAACGGGCCGTTCTATAGTTGGAACGGACTATTCTACTCCCGACAGAGGTGAAAGTGTTTGAAATTATTTTCCTATTTTAATTGAATTGACATATTTCTTTGAGTTTAGTTTGCATTTGGAGTTATCTAGTATCTGGACAACAACTGTATCTCTACATTTAGACCTTACAAATTACAAAAATATCATTGTTTTACCAAGGTTTTTAGTCGGGTTAATTAGAATTAGAAAGGAATAGTTCCATCCTTGTAATTCAATCCTCAAGCTATATTGCAAACCTAGGTTGCATGGATTTGGATACGACGGTACGAAAATTTTTAAAAATTTTCGGTACGAGTACGTACGGCGATATATATATATATAATATATATTTATTTATTTATTTTTATTTATGATGACTTACGAGAATTTGACAATTTTTGTATATGAAATATGCTTTTATAATATGGTCCAAGTTCATATTTATTTTTTTATTGCTTTGGTGCATTAAGAATTAATGCAATATTGTGAGATTCGACCCGTTTATTGCAATTAATGCATGTGATATTTGGCCCAAGGCCTAGTACAGGATTATGGTTTTCAAATTTTGAAATGCAACTTAGTCCCACATAGAAAAATGATCTAATACAAAGATAGTATATAAGAAAGGAGTAATGTTGGGGCGCTGTAAACTAATCCGGTACGCCATGGTACGCCACGTGGCAATCTCGGTTCGTACCGAGGTCGTACCCGTATCCGGTTAGTACCCGATGCCGGTACTCCTCCGTATTTGGAGTACCGAAGTAACATAGTTGCAAACGAATTAAAATCGGTAGTTTTGAGGAATTAATTTTAACCTAGTACGCTAGAAATCGATCAAAATTTGACGCCGTTCCCCGATATGGTGACCTTTTCTAAGTTTATTTTATTTAATTTGATTAAAACCTTTCTTTTCCTTCTTTTTCACCTTGTTCTTTGTTTCTGAATTTTGCAAGAGCACGAGCACTGGCAGGAAGGGAAGAAGCAGATCATAGAGAGCATGTGCGACTACAACTTTAGAAATTCGAGGCGAGGACAAGAGAGTAGCTCTCAGTCGCAATTGAACAAGAACGAATCGGAATCTGGTCAACAAATAAACGAATTTGGTTAACTATAACTGATTAATTCTAATATGTTCATCGTTTAATCACTTAATTGAGTATCAAATCAACTCCAAATATCATAAATCTTATATGTAAACACATCTCTCGTTAAATTGAACAAGATCAATAGTTTGGATTCGAAGTTTGAATTTTAAAATCTTTAAATATTGACAAATTATGAAGTTGTGAAAACTTATGGCAACAAAAAATAGTGACACTACAACCTTACTCTTTGGAAAAAATATATATACTTATATACATAACAAAATTTAATGAGATTAACTATAACAGATTATCGGCCCATTAATTGGGAAATTTATTGCTGGCTATTATCCGTTGCATTATTTGCCGAAATTTTAAAAAATAATATTAAAATAATATAATCCAATAAAATTAATATCAATTTAATCAGTTTAATATAAATAGTATCGTAAGATCGGAATCCTGGATTCCGAACGTTAGATCGGATTCCTGGATTCCGATCTAACGTTAGATCGGATTCTCGGATTCCGATCTAACGTTAGATCGGAATCCAGGATTCCGAACAGTGCTGTAACTGCTCAATTTTGTCGTTTTTCATGGTTTTATTGTACTTCTATTATAAAAATTAATTAAATATATAAAATTTTAATATTAAATTAATATATTTTGAAGATAAAATAATAAATTAATATATTTTATTTTACTTCTATTTATAAACATTAATTAAATATATAAAATTTTAATATTAAATTAATATATTATAAAATTAATATATTATAAAATTAATATATTATAAAATTAATATATTAAAAATTAATATATTATAAAATTAATATAGTACACTTCAGGAAGAAGAAGGTACATACTACGAGTCTCACACCGGTCAAGGCACTTGGGAACATGGTGGTAGTAGTAGGCAAGAACATGGTGGTAGTAGTAGTAGTAGGCACGGCCGGCCACAAGAAGAAGAAGATGTCGTTCAAGTAAACGAAGAAAACGAAGAAGAAACACGTCGACTCGATGATTTATACGACCGAGGTCCCGGTTTTCAGTCAGACTATGCAACAGGTGAGGACTTTAGTGATGAAGAAGTGGACTTATTTGAGTCAGAGGGAATCGATGGTGGACCCCAATCAAACGTGAACCCCAATCACCAGTATTACCTTACAGGAAGGACAGAAACATACCATCCTGCAGAAGGGACAATTTTTTTCTCGAAAGAGCAACTCATAGGAGAGTGTCAAAAATACTCATTACGTTTAAATGTACAACATAAAACCACTGCTAGTTCTCCGAAAAAATTAATATTGAACTGTAAGGAATATGGTTGTAAGTGGCGTATGTATGCCCGTACAGAAAGAGAAGGCAAATTTTGGAAGATAATAACGAATGAACACGAGCATACATGCGTGAGGAGGGCCGGAGACTTCACACATGATAATTTAACGGCTGAGGTTATCGCCAACTGTATTACAAATGCAGTAAAGAGAGATGTCGGTATTTCCTTACCCGACGTTAAATCTCTACTGGAGAAAGAATACCCGAATGTGGTGCCCACTTATAACAAGATTTGGCGGGGACGAGAAAGAGCAATCGAACATCTTTTTGGTTCATGGGAAGATTCGTACAACAAACTACCGAGTCTTTTATTGGCTATACAGAGGACGACACCCGGCACGCAGATAAAGTGGTTGTTTAAAAGCGTAGGTGATCCGAACAGAGCTATGTTCGAAGCAGCAGCATGGGCATTCGGGCCTTGTATCGCGGCGGTTCCGTATATTAGGCCCGTGATTAGCATTGATGCCTCTTTCTTATCAGGTCGCTATAAGGGTAAATTCTTAGCGGCTTGCGGTTACGATCCTGAGCAACGGCTTGTTCCGTTAGCATTTGCTTTAGTGAGAACGGAGGATGAAACTTGCTGGGGTTGGTTCATGAAATTTCTAAGGGAATAAGTGGTGGGACCAAAAAAATTTTGTGTTGTCTCAGACCGTCATTGGGGAATAAGGAACATGTTTAAAAGACCACAGTACGGATGGCAAGAAAGTGCGGAGCCTGCATTGGCCGTACATCGGTATTGTATGCAACATTTATGTGAAAATGTGTACAAGGTTTCTGGTAAAGACAAAGGTATACCACACAAATTTAGAAATAAGTTGGCTAACAAGAAAAAGAAACGGCCATTCATGAAAATGTGGGAGGAACTCCGAGTGACAAACCCTGAAGTTATCGATTATCTTAAGAAGTGTGGTAAAGAAAACGAGACAGATACCAATGAGCGAATGAGACCAGAGAGGTGGGCACAAACTTTTGACACTGGTGCACGTTGGGGTCTTATGACTAGTAACGGATCTGAAAGTCTAAATAGCCGGTACAAGGTTGAGAGAAGACTCCCAGTTGTTGGACTCGTAGAAGGCACTTGGTACAAGACTGTGCAGTGGTTTAATGAAAGGAAGCAAATAGCATTGGGAAGACAAGCAGATGGAGAACGGTGGCCAAAAGAGGTGCAATTAAAAGTCATGAAGCATACTCTTAAAGCGGGTAAGGATTACCGTTGTATACTTTACCTAAAATTAACCTTCATTTATATTTACATGTTTTTTATATATTTTAATATTTACAGCGCTGATGACTGTGGTAACCATTGATGTTGAACGTAGAGAGTTCGAAGTACAGGTGCCCAACGAGAAAGATTTCCCTGGAAGAACGTGGAAGTACAAAGTTCTCATCAACCGAAATTATCAACCGGAAGATCCTCAACTACCGACTAGGCGTGTGACGTGCAAATGTCAAAAACCTCAACTGACCGGAATACCATGTGCTCATGTTGTTGCCATATGCGGTACATATAGATGGGAAGTAGATGAATTTATAGACCCACTATATAGTACAGAGAACATGGTTAAAATATGGTCATCAAGTGACTTCCACTGCTATGAAGACGAAGAGAACTGGCCTCGCTACGATGGACCTGTGGTGTTCCCTGATAAGAATATGATTAATCGGGGGCGGCGAAAGAAGGACCGTGATTGGATGTGGATGGATGCAATGCGAAATAATAAAAATAAAAAAAGAAGAACCACAGAGGACAACAACCCACAACCACCTATCTCTTTGGAGGAACTTCAATCTGGTAGGCGTGCCAACACGCATAGACGAACAAGTACAAGGAATAGAGCTCCGCCTTCAACAGGTAACCGAGGTGAAAGTTCTTTTTCCAGGGAGCCAGTTCAACCTGGCCGAAGTTCTGTTAGCGTAGATCCACGAACTGAAAGTCGTATTAGTCTTGGTATAGGAGGAAATGAACCACGCCGAAATTCCATTAGCGTGGATCCACGCTCAAGTTCTGCTAGGTATGTCACAAGTCAGGGGACATCAATTACAAGGGACAGTCAAGGAGCATCGAGTAGCAGAGCACAAACCGGAATACGTGGTGGAATTTTACGTCTTGGCGCAAGAATAACTAATTTTGCAAGAGGAGGAAGAAAATAATTATAATTTTTGTGGTGATAATGTAATATTTAGTTGAATTGTACTCTTATGTGATGTGAAAAATAATTGTAATATTCGTAATACTAAGTTGAATCGAGAGCTGTTTTTTCAGTTGAAAGTGTGACTATCTTGGTCCTTTGTTATTTTTGTTTTGAACAAATGGTACGCCTAAAAATTTTGAAATTTAAGTTTAGGAAAATTGGTCCGCCAATTAACAGCTTAGTATTTTTGTTAGAATTTTTCATAGCGTATTTCCTATTTTTCTAGCGCCAAACTTTTCGAATCCGGAGCTGTTTTTTCAGTTCTAATTTTTCTCATATTTAATTATCAAAATCTTAATTATTAAAAGAAAAAAAAATTAATTAATTACACATAAATTTTCATATGAATTTTTCTTATTTTTCCGTATTTTTAAAATAATTTTACAATTTATTATCTATTTTTCTAATTAATTAAGTAGTTAATAAACAAATAAAAAGACAACAAAAAAAATCTAATATAATTAATAAATTACATATAATTTTAAATTTTTTTTTTCCTCATTTTTTCCGATTTTTAAAATATTTTTGGAATTTTTTCTTTATTTTTTTATTTAATTAACTAAATTAAAAACTAATAAACTAAATAAATAAATAATAAAATAATAAAAAAAAAATTTACTGTTCTCAGAAGTGCGTCCGAGAGAGCGAGAGCGGCAGCGAAATCAGATCGGAAACCCATTATATATATAAAGGTTAGATCGGAATCCGAGAATCCGATCTAACGTTAGATCGGAATCCAGGAATCCGATCTAACGTTCGGAATCCAGGATTCCGATCTTACGATACTATTTATATTAAACTGATTAAATTGATATTAATTTTATTGGATTATATTATTTTAATATTATTTTTTAAAATTTCGGCATTATTTGTGATAAATATAAGCCCAATACATTTGACAAAGACAAATGCGGAATAAAGATCAGAGACAACTCAGACAAGACAACTTTTCCATAGTACATTTGACAAAAATATATCTACAATTTATTCCAAAATATTAGTCCAAAATATTATTCCGATATATTATGTTGACTTTTGACATTGCCAGAAGTTTATCGCCAATCACTTCATGAGTGGGACAAGTAACAAGTAATATATTTTTTATGATGATTTTTGCGTCTTGCAAGCAGATGACCGAGATTGAACACGGTTAAAGACTTGTAAAGTCTGATTGTTTATTTTGTTTAATTTTGATACTATCTCAATTTTCCTTAAATTTGTTCCAACATTGATGCCTAGAGAATCGACATACTTCTTTATAAGAAACTTGAATCTACAAATCAAATTTTCAACATACTTGTAATTCAAATGTAAAATTATGTTTCATATTGACCCAACTGGCCAACTAAAATAAATTAAGCACCTACGGGATTAAGCACCAGGTACCCAAAGTATATAGAGTCGCATGAGAGGAGTTGCAGCAAGAATAAATTAATCACATACGAGATAACAATAAAAAGAGTAAATTAACCAGTCGATGTAGACTCAAGCAGAACATATTTAATAAACAGATAGCCGCCAGCACAGTAATTAATATTGTAATAAACATGTTAAGTCTACGGACTAGAACTACGTCTTGTCTCTTTTCCAATTAACTTATTAGCCTTGCCTGATAGAGATAGGGAGAGTCAACGCGTAGTTAAATGGCTCTTTCTCCTCCTGCCACGTATTATCTTTCAAGCCCATTGATTACATCCTACTTTACATCATCAAATACATATAATTGGGATGTTACTGCTAATATTAATTGACAATAAGATGTGTATCATTCGGCACCCAGGTTTGATCTGGTAAGAGATGGAAAACCAACAAGTCAGAGGTGGTTGATGCAGACGGAGAGTGTCTCTCTTCAAGGGATTTGACCTGTATCCATCCTACTAGTGATTCTGTTTTTAATTGCCTTAATATAAGTCTTCTCCATAGTCCATACAATGTATTCTGCTCTTTGTCAGCAAGTTAATTATACACATGCAAAATTATTATTTGTATCTCTGATTCAGTTTGACTTGTAAAAATTAATGAAGGGCAACCCCAGAACTTGACCGTTGATATTATAATTTAGTTATGAGTTACTCTCATTTTTGTCAACTCCGACGTAATAGTTTTTTATAATCTGCCTTATTTTGTAACTTAATGGACTTGGCAAATGGTTTGATTGTATAACTGCCAGAACCCAAAATGTCATATGAGGGAACTATTATATGTTCTGTTACAATCTTGCATAAGATACAAAATGTCATATGAGGGAACTATTATATGTTCTGTTACAATCTTACATAAGATACAAAATGTCATATGAATATATGATGGGAATGGCATCTTAATATCTTACTAAATCATTTACGAAAAGAAGATGGCAATCAGTTAACAATTGATTATGCTCTGTTTTAATTAGAGGGATTAGCGACTTACTTTGGAATTATACCTTGTAAAATTATTATGGACATCACTCGCCCTTCAATTCTGCACATTGCATTCTCATAGTTTGGCAGAGTTGTACAATAAAATTGCCGCAGATTAGTGCGGTCACTTAATGAGGCGTAAGTAAAAAAAAACAAAAAAACAAAAAAAAAAACGGCTTCAAATTACCAATCTAATCTCCCTATGTATCTGGAATTATTGTACTTTTATTTTAAAACATTGCGCGTTGTCTCCTTAATTTTGTTTTTCATTTTATGAATTAAAAATTACGAGTTAGTATATCATTTTTTTTAGGGTCGAGTTAGTATATTATTAGCTGGTACAGACACGTACAACTGTACGTTTTTAGTGTACATTAATTAGTTCATTTCACTAATAGTATTAGCAAGAACATAACACTTATTGGCAATGCAGGGTCCTCATAAGATAAAGGCCTAGAAGCAGAAATAAGCGATCTCATAATTTATTGTAAATTAATCATCGCTTGCTGCAAACTTTTTTTCAGCAAATGGCACCCTTCTATTCGCTACTAATTGTCCCTTTCTAGTAGCGACCAGACGTCAGAGCTTGTTCTTCAACCCCTGCCCCAAAAATAGTAGTCATCAGAGTTAACCAATTACCATCCTGATTCTTCTCACTAATGACGAATGGAATGAAAGTCAAATCGTTAGTTCAGTTACTTTTGGTCAATATATTTTTTCTTTATTTCTTTCATTTTTTAGTCAACTTCTATATGTAATATTATGTCAAAATCAGAGCTTTTATTCCAAACAAATTGAGTAGGCTAGAAATAACACTAAGACCTTTTAAAAAAGAGTCCAGTGCTCTTACTACATGCATAAATATTATGTATTAAGCATAAATTTCATATATAGTTGGACAACTTGTATGACTGTACAAAAAGTGCTATACAAAATTTCGAATTAATTAAGATTTTCTAAACAAATAGTTTCTAATTATTTATTGAGCACGGTTTTAGTGCCACCAATTTTTATTGCCACAACTTCATATTTTATTAATGGGTGCGTTTGGATCGTTGGAAGAAAGAAGAAGAAGAAGGAAGAAGAAAAAAAAAATTATAAACAATCCAAACTCTTCACAAAGGTACACACTTCCCAATACTTCTTCCCACTTCTTTCCTTCTTCCCTTCTTCCCACACCTATCCAAACGCACCCAATATTTAAGAAATTTAAAAGTCAAATGCTGAATCTAAACTATTGATCTTGTTAAATATAATGAGCGATGCATTCCTATATATAAGATTTATATATTTTGGAGTTGATTTGATACCCGATCAGTTGGTAAACAAATGAACGAATCTGGTTAACTATGACTGATTAATTCTAATATGTTCAACGTTTCATCACTTAATTGAGTATCAAATCAACTCTAAATTTTATAAAACTTATATGAAAACGCATCGCTCGTTAAATTGAATAAAGATCAATGGCTTGGATTGGCATTTGAAATTTAAAATTTTTAAATATTGATTAAATATAAAATTGTGGCAATAAAAAGTGGAACTAGTTGCTCTTATTTATTTATCTTTTTGAAACACTACCAGATTTTATTGTACTGGAGTAGAAGTTTTAAATATTAGGAACATGAGTCCTAAACTAGCATATGCATGATATAGAGTCGTGTTATGTGTTGACACAATATATGACAAATTTGTGTTGGCATGACATGACATGACACGTATGAAATTGTCATATTTGTGACACGGTATGAAATTGTCATGATACAAACATGTTGCCATATCGTGCGATAATTTTATTGCATGTTTTGGGAACTTGAGAAGTTGGTACATTTCATGAGACAATATACAAACATGAATTGACATGATATATACATGAACACGACACTTTAACGTTAATTTAATTTTTAATATTATTTTAATTAATTGTGTAGATAAATTTAATAATGGACTAATTATATATATCCAACTCAGCAACAAGCTCCTCGAATAATTAATCATTCATTAAAAGCAAAGCATGATTCAACAAAAATTATATTTGTATAATTCACTTCAGTTTTATAAATTAAAATAAAGTACTATAAAATAAATATATTTTGATTTGAAGCCAGTAATAAATATATATATATATATATAATGCTTAAATTTAGTATAAGTAAAATTCGTAGAAACATTTTGGTTAATTAATACTTAAAAATAAAAAAATAATTTAAGTATAATAAACAAAATCATTACATACAGAATGAATATTGATTTGCACACTCCTAAAATTGATTCAACATTCATTTTTAGTTCAATATATTAGTGAATTGAAAATATTTCAATAATGATAATTTCTGTGAACAATATTAATTCTTAATTGATTAGGGGCATTTCAGTCTAAAAGAGTGTTGTAACAATTTTAGAGTGTGCAAATCAATTCCCATACATAAGATTTAAAAAATATATATTGTTAAAAATAGAAGTTCACACATATTTTGTCAGAAGTTCAAAAATTTAGGATGATATTACAAAAAGAAATATTATAAATAAGTCGCTGTGGGCCGGGCGAGGAAAGATGAGAGAAACTCCGCTTGTGACACCTGGCATCGGCTACGAGTCTTCTTTAGACTTGAAAGACAGTATGGACTTTATAATTATAAGAATGCCAAACAAAAAGATCTACTTGTTAATTTTGTAAGATGCGAACTAGATAAATTTCAACAGACGTATTGAGAGCACACCAATGCTGAAATTTGGAGCTTCTAGCTCATCTCCCAACAGGACACCTGTCTTCTAGGCTATCACAATTTTTTTTATGTTATCTAATTTTATTAATTTATTTTCTTTTCTTTAATTTTTTGAGACGCGGGTTTATCACATTTCAATAATATTCTAGCTATGTTTTCCGCAAATAAGCTTGCAACGAAATTAGGAACAAGAAATTAATTGTCTGCTCCTGCCTGAGGACTAAGGCAAATGGATATTTAGATAGCTAACGAAATTAATGTGTTTTTTTTTCTAAAAAAAGAAGACAAAATAAATGGATAGTTAGATAGCTAACGAAATTAATGTGTTTATTTTTTCTAAAAAAAGAAGACAAAATAATTTACAAACAAATGGGAGATCCAAACAAAATGCAAGAGGGGCAAGGGAAGGACGTGGGGATAATTTATGTACAAATCATAAGGCACAATTGTAGGTTCTTAGAATTTTTTCAATAATTTTAGTTTTCATAAGAGACATCTTCCGTGTGAAAATGAAGGACAGTTAAGAAAATGCTAATACATTATAATAAAAATTTATTTTTAATAAGTTTAATATTATAGCATAGGACAAAATACAAAAAAAATTACTTTTAAAAAATGAAATTATCTATACTTAAATGACAGTTCGTTTGTTTATATCAAATCTGATCAAAGAAGAAAAAAATAGTTAAATCTAACCTCTTTAAAAAATTAAATCTGAACGTACTATACCTTTTAAAATTCGAATAATAATTAAAATAATAGTTGTACTGCTAAAAGAGTTGCCTTGTAATTAAATGCATCTATTTAATCAACTAATTTATCTCAAACTAATTAATTGAATTATTATAGCATACTGTACCTCCAAAAAAAAAATTTACTGCACTAGATATTTTTAGGAAAAATTATAGCACATGAAGTTCAATTAAAGTTTGAACAAGTAGCAGGACACGTGGATGGAAATTGAAAGCGTGGAGTGCGGCTCGAAAAATGTCTACGCTTTAGAAGAATCGGAGTTTCCGCCAAGATGACATAATTGACGTGTAGCTTTCTAACCCATGCACTTGTCTTATGCAGTCTCTTTGTTCCCTTTGAAGAGTCGCGTGCTTTTCATCTCTCTGTTGTTTGGTGAAGTGTGATTAATTCGGATTCGCATCAGATTTGGTCATTGGTCAGATTAAATATTAGATCAGATTTGGTCAGACTGAATCAGGGTTTACCATTCTTGCCCGAGACATGTGTCAGACTGTCAGGATCTTTTATATTTTTGCATTAAAAATGACTAATTCATTTACAAACACACTACTTAATTTTACGTTTCAGATATCGATTAACGAAAAATGATATAATTTATCAGCTCTTTAACAAATTTTCTCATCGAGACAAATTCAAAACAACTAATAATAAAGTAAATTAATTCTAAACAAAAGCCAAGACTAAAGTAATTGAGGCCGGATAAATTAATTTTTGATCTAGCGACATATGATAACACAACTTAAGTGAATGTCACATGTTCGAGACGGAAGATTTATTGTGACTATTTAATCTAAGGGGAAATTAGAACCATGCTAATTAGAACCAGCTACGATTAAATGCTTAGGTTATTATTATTTTTTTCCGTTTAATTGCTTTTATCCTAGTTGGAATTATACAAATAGTGAAATAGTAAAATGTAAAGTAAGTATTAGGTAGAGATAGAAGTCATGTGGTAGTCTTCTAAGCTAGTCTGACGAGATTAAAATTCATATATGGTATTGATTAATAAGAACTAATTACAGTGTTAAATATATAACTAAATGCAGGATGTACAGAAAGTTCGTACGTATGTCTATATAATTTCTATGGAGTCTTTGTATGGAAAGGCTGTGAGAAACTCAAATATTCATCAGAATGATAAATTCGTTCAGAAAAAAAGACGCAAAAAACGCATCTCTCCTTTACCAGAATTACACTAAAATATCTCAAACATTAAATTTCATTGGCAAGATTTAAACTGGACTTTTCTTCTTTTCATTAATTCATTATTTGTATCTTTTATTTAATTTAAATAAAATTCTTATGTACTACATTGAAAATTATTTTTTTCGGCTCTACTCTGGGCATGAGTTTATTTGGGTATGCATTTTTTATTCAAGTAAGAAATAAGAAATGTATTCTGCAGAGATTTGGGTTGGACTTTTAATACTGGTAGGTTTGATTTTAGAGATTCTCGTGATATACCATTGGCTGCATAAGTATGAGCTGTCAATTTCATTACGTTTCGAACGTTTTCGTTTCGTTTCATCCAAACGGAACATTAAACGAAAGAAAAAACCAGTTTCGTTTGTGAAAACGGAACGGAAACGAAAATGAAAGAAATGAAAGGAACGTTAAACGGAATACGGAAATGGATGAAAATGGGCTGAAATCAATAGAAATTGAAGGACGGAAAGTTAAACGGAACAGAAAACTGTTTCATTTGACGAAACAGAACGTTAAACGGAATAAATTTATGTTTTTTTGACTGGAACGGAACAGAAACGAAACACGTCTATTCCGTGGATGTGGTAGACTTTTGACAGGTCTATGCATAAGGTTTCCGGTTTCCGGTTTGATAAAGTCAAAAACAAAACGCCCGAGTAATAATATATTGCTAAGTTTAGTTTCATTACTCTTGGGTAACTTAAAACGGCCGCTTCTTGTGCATCACTTCTTTACTTGGTTTGCCCATTTTAGGCACATCTATGTAGTGAGTAGTGACTGGATCAAAAGGCAACACTAATTAAATTAAAACCAAATCGATATCAAGAATTTGTGATGGAAGGAAAAAAGAATCGTTAGGTGGGCCCACACAAGCCATGGCAGCGTGGTCAATCTTCAGTTATCTTACACGTGGCTCGTTCTCCATACCTGATCTCCTATCTTACATTGTTTTTTCCTTCAGCATTTTCTTAATGTTGACATTTCTTACATATATCGCTTTCTTGGTCTGCATTTTTCAATCCGTTTTTGATCTAAGCCTTTTAAATACTTGACGCACAGTAATTAATTAACAACTCGGACAGGGGGGATGTGCCATTACGTAGAGGTTGCTGAGCTGTCTCTGCTCTTTCTTTCATGATTTCTCAATTGGCACTCAGGGTCAGTAATTCATATTTCTCCATCGCACCCTATAAATACCACCCATTTCGTACTTAATTCGCAAACACAACCAATAACCAGAGGAAAAAAAAAAAAACGCATTTGTTTTCACCAGGGTTCTCTCATTGGCCACCCCAAAATTCAGAAGCTGCTAATTCTGCTTTCTCTTAATAATCAATATAAAAAAATGAACATTTTCAACGTGCCACATGCAGACCTTGCAGCCATCCTCCTCCTCCTCCTCTTCATTATTTACCATCTCCTACATTTATTGAAAACCATTGGAATCCATACTGTTTATACAAAAATTAAACTAGGGGACAAGGCCAAACGACTGCCACCCGGCACAATGGGCATGCCGTACATCGGTGAGACCCTACAACTCTACTCTGCGAAAAACCCAGACATCTTCTTTTCCTCAAAGGAGAAACGACATGGCCCGATATTTAAGACTCATATTTTGGGATATCCTTGCATCATGATGTCTAGCCCAGAGGCAGTGAAGTTCATCTTGGTCACTCGGGCTGACCTTTTTAAACCGACATATCCGGCCAGTAAGGAACGCATGTTGGGGCGACAAGCAATCTTTTTCCAGCAGGGCGACTACCATGCCCGACTCCGCCGCCTAGTGCTCCGTGCAGTCATGCCGGATGCTATTCGCTCCAGAGTAGCTGAAATCGATGCCGTTGCGTTGTCCACGCTCCAATCTTTGGAGGGCCGGACAATCAACACTTTCCAAGAGATGAAGACTGTGAGGATTATTCATTCCCCTTTGACCTTTGTATTTAATTTGCTGCCAACTTGTGTCGTAGGAAACGTCAAACTCTCTAATCAACTCTCTATTGTACATCAATTTCTATTTCAATCCTGCCGATCAATACACAATAAAAAAGATAATGAATAAATCTCATAATATAAGACTTATAAAACGTTTATCTTTTAAATTGATTGATCCTCCAGTAAAAATTAAAATTCATAATATTTAATGATTGTCTAAATAATTAATTTTTAATTAGTCCAAATGTCATATATATGTTGTTTAAATAGGTGGGAAAGTATCCATTTTATTGTCTTATAGTTTGATCTAGTCTAGTACATTAACTCTTTTATAGTACATCCATTTGATATCTTAAACAATATTATTGAAACAATAAGTTAAAATCATTGATGTATTTTCATTAGTACGAAATTATGTATATCAACTTGAAGTCTATTTAAAATTTATGGTCATAGACTCATACAACAAAAAGTAAACCGTCGAAAAAGAATAAATTATTTGTTATAAGATTAACAACACCCAAATTTGGTAAAGTTTGGCATACAAAACGAATATATAAAATTATAATTTTTTATTTGAGGAATTTTATTTAAGAAAAAGGTTGTATATATGTTTGCTAGAAATACTTTTTCAAACAGCCAAAAAAATTGGACTTTAGGCGCTGCTCTATTTAATGTGATGGTTGACTCTGTTTCATGTACAGTACGCATTCAACGTGGCACTTCGATCTATCTTTGGAAAAGAAGAGATGACATGCATGGAAGAATTGAAGCGATGCTACTACACACTTGAGAAGGGCTATAATTCGCTGCCAATAAACTTGCCCGGGACCCTGTTCCGTGAAGCCATGAAGGCACGGAAGCGACTAGGTCAGATAGTGGCCAATATCATTTCCTCAAAGAGAAATCAACAACAATCAGAGGTGGATAAAGGCTTGCTTGCCTCTTTAATAGACCCCAAAGAATCCCTAACTGATGATCAGATCGCAGATAACATCATTGGGCTTATCTTTGCTGCAAGAGACACTACTGCCTCGGTTCTCACTTGGATCATCAAGTATCTTGCCGAGAATCCAGAGGTTCTGCAATCTGTTAAGGTAAGTTGTGCTCAAGTGAAATTGCATGTGTTTAACATTTAAGCATGTTTTACTATAGTATTGCTCCGGTTTTTACTCGAGGAAATTATAATAAAACTTTTGTCATGTCTACAGGAGGAGCACGAGGAGATCATAAGAAGCAAAGAAGAGCGAAAGGAAGATAAGTGGTTGACATGGGCTGATACCAAAGGCATGGAGGTGACAACAAGAGTTATACGTGAGACGATGAGAATTGCGTCTGTCATTTCTTTCACGTTTCGCGAAGCTGTTGAAGACGTCGAGTATGAAGGTTGCTATGTAGGCTTATGCATATATACATGACACAAACATATGCATACATGCATGCAGATAAAGTGGCGCATGTGCTCACTAGTGCGTGCAGTATGTCATGCATGCTTGTATGTACAAGTATAACATAGCTTGTAAAATTTTCATAAATTAACATTACTAACAAAACTAAGTTTATAATGCTTGAATTTCAGGGTATATAATTCCAAAGGGATGGAAGGTGATGCCACTCTTTCGAAATATTCATCACAGTTCCGACTTCTTTTTGGACCCTGAAAAGTTTGACCCTTCCCGCTTTAAGGTACATATCATAGCTACAAGATTGCAACAAACATCAAATTAACCTGTAACTCCATAACTGAGACAACATTACAAAATCTTAGGCTTTCAATTAACTGACTTTAGTTCTTACTATAACAACAGGCAACTCCAAAACCAAACACATTCCTACCCTTCGGTAATGGAAGCCACTCTTGTCCCGGCAATGAGCTGGCCAAGTTGGAGATACGGGTCCTGCTTCATCACCTCACCACCAAATACAGGTTACAAGACCCTTAGTATTCACTTTGTTAGGAGATATTTTTCTTAATTCTCTTCTGACAAGCAAACTCATCTCTTAACCAGTTGGTCTTCGCCAGAAGGTGAAGCTGAGGGCGGGATTGAGTTTGGACCGTTCGCATTGCCACTGAATGGTTTGCCAATGACATTCTCGCCTGTGCATGCTTGATGCCTAGCTACCTCCGTGCATGTATATAAAATAAAAGAAAAGACTACCTATATTTTCTACTTGAAAGCACTGAATAAAGAACAAATAACATTGAATAAAGGTGAGTCGCCATTCGAAGAAGATGTAAGAATGAAAGAAGACGAAGAATTACACTCCGAGTTGCATGAGAATGTAATAACCATGATCAGAGCCAAGTTGGTACAAACTACAAAGCAGATGCTTCGAAGAAGCACTAGTCGATTCATACATGTAAAGTAAATTGTTTATAAGAAGATGGATATTAATTAGAACTTTAGAAGATAAAAAATGTGACACCATAACATGGTGTTAAATGCTCATGGAGTCTTAGAACAAAGCTTCTTTTAAGTTGTAAATTGTTAATGAATCTTTAAGGTTTGTCAAATATACAGAAGTGTATGCATGATTTCCAATAGCTCCCTTTGCTAAATTTATTTATAATTTACTTATTATTACTTAAAAGAAAATGATCACAATTCACAAGTTCCTTGTTCATGTATATATTGTGCTTATTGGGATTTTAGTCGGTTTCATCACTTGAATTATATAACCCTCAATCAATATATGTTCTGAAAAGTAAACCTTCCGTCGAACTAGTGGACGTGGTTCAACCAGTTTGACACGTTGATTCATTTCGAAAATCAAATGGCAACATAATTGTAATGTAATTACTGCGAATATACAAAAATATATCAAGGATTCAATTAATAAGTCTAAAGAATTAGTTTTCGATTTAGTGGCAAAGAACAGCGCACTTTTATTGGAGGGTCACATTTTCAAAACTCGGCAAGCTAGAGGTGTTTTGTGATATTTAATTTTATATAATAAAAGCTGGCATTCTCGATGTTAATGATTTATACAATGAGTAAGCTTTCAAATTCAAAGAGTGTAAAGATAATTGTTCTTGATTTTGATGATTAAAAGAGTAAATATATAAATTTAAAAATTACAAAATTAAATTATGAATTAATAAAATGTTAGGGATATGTTTATATTTTTATCCTTCTTTTAATAAAAGGACTTAGCATGCTCGATCTTTTGGTACGTTTTTTCGTGCAATGTGGAGTGCTCTTATCAATGAGATAGGAAAAGATGAAATTGTCTTCAATGAATCATATCATTAATTTGTCTCTTTCCAATATACAAGTCTATTCAATTAGAATAACCATAATGTACCTTGACTTTCTTCCAAGCTATACGTTTAGAAGGAGCCTGTCTTTGTCCAATATCCAGTCAAGGGAATTCAACTATAAGAATCATAACTTCATAAGTTCATAACAGAGAAAAGTGGGTTGGAACAGAGAGGTGATCTTTTTTCTTTTTATTTCCTTTTTAATCAAACTTCGAAAGAGTTTGTTCAAAAAAAAATCAAACTCAGAAAGAGAGGTAAGCTTTGTTCAGCATCCAGAGCAATAGAACATTGAGACCTTCAACTCTATAAACCAAAATTAAAGAGTATATACAAGTAGTCAGACTGTGCCAATCACTTGGAGGCCAGAAGGCGGACAGGACTGTTCTCTGTGGCGAGAATTTTGTTGTATACAGAAGATGCATGGTGATTTAAAAACTAAAAAATATATATTTAACTCTTGGAGAGAGGAAGAGTAAGTTCCTATTGGACAGATATTTGCTCAACGTATTCATCGTTCCGTCAAGACGCAAATGTAGTGGATATGATTTTGACACAGTATTAGGTATTATAGATGTAATAGTAAGACTGTTCAAATTATTTGTTACCGCCAAGTCCAACACATGTGGATTGAAAGCAGCAGACCATGATACGGAAACGACCTGCAATGAAATTCGGTGACCGACAAAATCACACCACGAATCTAGAGCATTTATTAGGATAGCACAATTTACACAATAAAAGAACAATTAATGATAATTCATGTGTGATACATTGGTACTCAATATGAACAAAAAACGAGCAGCGATTTTTCTTTACAATTTACATCGATTGATGTTATCCCGAATAAATATCACATCATCAACGCGTCTAATAGGAACGCAAATCAGCCGCCGAAACTGCCATTTATCGTTCAAATATCATTGAATTAATTTTATAAATTTAACTAATTCTTGCTTCTTATATTGTCATATAAAATTAACTAATCAAGTGCTAACTATGTCTATTTTATATATAAAAAAAAATTGTGCACAATTCAAAATTAACGGCGGATTTTAATAGAGACAAAATGGGCTGCAGCTCCTTTAAAAAGTGACGGGCCTGGAGACGCATGGGCTTGTATACAATTAAAAGTGATGACCTTGCACTAAGTTGGGCTTAAATGTAAACAATCGATCCAATAAGAATTACTGTGCAATTAGAGTCTAGCACAATCAAGCAATCAAAGGGGAGAGCGCACCACTGCACTTGTCTGTGATTCTCCTCATCTTATGTCTGCGCGATTCTTTTCTCCTCTTCCCCCACCCATGCAAATCCCTCTCCCCACACCCTTATGCGCTAACTCAATCCTCACCCTCTCACGAGCCTCTTCTTCCGCCTCGTGTCTCCTCTTTGTGCTTCTCCTTCCTTCTCTGTCTCCTCACACTCTCTCATCGTTCGCATGCCTTCCCTCCCCCTTTCTTCTTCAATGATCCAAATTCCCATTATTATATATATGGGCAATTAAACATGTTCATGGCATATCTAATGTACATAATCAAACTAATTATGTAATAGATATAAGGAAGTAAATAATAAATTTTAAGGGAGTATCTAAAATTTTTATGTTGTAAGAAAGAACATTAATGTTCCGTTATGGTAGTATATAAAATAATATTTTAATTGTATCATGGGAGTACCTAATAAGTTTAAATGAGCAATTATTTTATATTTTGCTATGGAAGTATATAACTAATGGTAAGGAAGTAACTAATAAGATGAAGGAAGTATATAATAGTTCATATGAGCAATTATTTATATGAGTAAGTAAAAAATATAAGCGAGTAATTAATCTGTTCAAGGGAGTATTTTAATTAGACTCAGGGAGTATATATATTTTCATAAGTGAGTATTTTATATAAATCACAAAGATGTATATCATAAGGGAGTATTTTATTTATACTATGGAAGTATTTATATTTGATGAGGGTTATAAAGGTGCAATATATATATATATATATATATATATATATATATATATATATATATATAGGTGAGGCGCAGAGGAGATGAGGGTTAGGGAGAGGCAAAGAAGAGATGAGGGAGAGAAAAATGAGGCACAGAGGAGGTAAAAGAGAGGGAAGACGAGGGTGATGGACAGGGAACGCGGGTGAGGGACTGGGGAGACATGGTTGAGGAACAGAGGAGACGATAATAGAAAAACATGTTTAAAAAAATTAGCACACTTACCAAAAATAATTAATGATTGTTTGATTACCTTAGTATTTGATTGCAATTAGCCCTGCAACTAATAAAATATCCCTATAAATTGTGGTACAGAGAATCAAGTACTATGCTCATGGGTTTCTTTGATGACTCCGTCCTAAATTCATCATTCATATATGAGCTTTCGGTACAATTGAGAATAATTAATAATCATGTCTAATTAATGTATGGAAAATTGAAAAAAAAATCCTAATGTGTAAGATATTTTTTCCCCCTTAGAGAGAACATATTGATTAAGAAATAAATATGGAGATCACAATTTTTTTTATATTACATCATGCGTTTATAATATTTCTAGTTATGTGGCTTTAAATGCTTTTACATATTTGTAGACCTGTCAATGTTTTACCGTTTCGGACGTTTTCGTTCCGTTTCGTCCAAACAGAACGTTAAACGAAATAGAAAATTATTTCAATTTTGAAAACGGAACATGGAAATGGATAGAAATGGACTGAATCAATAGGAATCGAAGGACAGAACGTTAAATGAAATAGAAATCTGTTTCGTCTGACGAAAAGAAATAAAAACAAAACAGAAATTTCGTTCGGTTACGAAAACGGAATGGTCAATTTCCGCTTACCGTTTGACAGGCCTACACATTTGCATACGTTTTTTTTTATTTTATATTATGATAGCCCGTCAATTATTTCTGTTAAATTTGGTAATGATTTTGAGAATGCTTTGTTTGCTTTCATTTTAGATGGAAAATAAAAAAAAAATTATTTACAGATTGACATCCAATCTAACCACATATCAAATTCATCAACGATTCAGAAGACAAATACACGTTAGGAGGTGAATTAATAGACTCACTTTTATGACGATAGCGATAGCGATAGCGATGGCGATGAATTTATCCTCGATCCTCACTTCTGAGTGCTATGCCTCAATATTTAAAGATACTTGAAATACATTTTATGGGTACCTGTAGCACTAGGAAATGAGTGTCGCTATCTAGGGTACTTTGTTCATGGACCTGGATGAAAATTAAATAACAGCAGTAATAATTTTTTTACCAATAGTAAACTCCACCACAGGAAATTAGTTGAATCAACAATCAACATTTAAAATTTATTAACAACTACATACAACTTTCATTTTGTTAATTATATTATTATTCATGTATATATTTTCTGAATTCAAGAGGAGATGGGGAGATGGGGATGGAGTCCATGCATTTCGTTGCTCTTTCTATATGTACGTTGTATTCTACGCATCTTAAATTCTTAAGGAGAGTTCGTACGTATTCAACGATTTAACTGAATGGACGCTCAAGTACTATATTAGTATATTATATATAGCACTGTACTTTAATCCATGCTGAACTTAGCATTTGGTATATATATTGATTGGTTTGAAATTTGAAATAATTAATTGAAGTTATTTTCACGGCGCAGAATCATTAATTATCCGAATCTATCCAAAGTATATATACTACCAACATATTTCATTCCCCAAATGCACACATTATATATTAAGTCAAAATGAACAATCTCTCCGCTATACATTCGTTTGAATTGGAATAAATACTTGTTTCTTTGAATCGAATACATTTCTGTATATTACTTAATTTCCAAACATTAACAAGAAGATATTATTTTCAGTGCATGTACGTACCTCTAGATGCCATTAATTAATGTCCACGTAATCATGCACCCGACACAAATGAATTCGTATTTACATATGTCAGCATTGCCAATGACGTAGGCAATGACATGTATTAGCATTTATCATGGAATCATATATATATACATTCACCAAAGAAATTCCGTAATTCACGAATATTGTTAGCAGCCGCCGTCGTGTTGTCATCGAATCAATGGATAAAAACATGTCAATTCATGCTAAGGATGCGTGCAACAAAGGAATCAGCTTTTTGGAAACAATGAGAAATTCTCTCTTTGAGAGCTCAAAAAGATAATGTTTCAAGCATTTCACGCCAAAGAAAAGTTAAGATGACTAGGCTTGAGACACCTGGCTTTGTGCTTGGAGACCAGTCGAAAAGGATACGAACTAGACTTTCATTCATAGATGCATTCAGAGCACACAATGACACAAACGCTGAAATTTGAGCTTCTAGGTGCTCTTTCTCTCTCTCTCTCTCTTTCTTTTCTTGACACCTGGCCTCTAGGTTATCAATTTTTCATTATATAGCCATCTTTTTCCACACATGTGCTCGGAAGAAGACGAATATAGTGTAGTGCAGATACATGAACGCCTGTGCAGTCATGATAGTTAATTACTTGTATGCAGTATGGTTGAATTAATATTTGGTTTACATAGCGAAGAATAAACGTTAATTGATGATAGTGATACCTAACGAATTAAATGCTGGGTTCAATAAATGAAAAAAGACAAAAGAAGAAATTTAAAAAAAAAAAAGGTTCTTATCAAGTCTTCAGTACTGGTGAATGGTGATAAATTCATATCTCTGCTTCGACCTAACATAAAGAAAATGTTGGATCTCAATTCGGAGAAAGTGTGCCTACGAGCTCATAATAAAGAAAAAAAGACTAAAAAAAGGTTTGAACACGAACAATATTAATATTGCCTAACACCCTTAAGTAGGCTTTGACCTTAATTGAGCTACAAATAGTATTCCAAAAAAAAAAAAAGCAATTAAAAATCAATGACAAGATCGACAAGGATCGATGAACAAAATCCCAAATAGATAGTAGTGATCCTCTCCCAGTGGTCATCCGCATTAAGTTAACAAAATACGAACAATATATATATATGACTTCGATCTCATCTTTGTTCTACAAAAATATAACATGGAGAATTTTTTTTTTTTTTTGGGGGGGGGGGGGGGGATATAAGATGTACAACACGGGCATGACACACACAGCATGGCATTTTATATATATATACATGGATATGAGTATAGGACACCGCTCTAGACACGGCCATTAATAAACTCAATTGTTTCAAGAATAAAATTATTTTATAACGTTTTTTCTCTGCTTTGTTACTAAATTAAAGCAGTCTGGTTCGGTTAAAAACTTAAAATAGAGATAATATTGGCCAGTACTAATTAAGAAGGTACATAATTCGATTTACAGTCTACAGATCTGTCAATAACAGTTCCAGTGTACATATATATCTTTAGTTAATTTTATGTGGTAGTGAAACGATATGATGAGATTCAACTAGAAACAATCAAAACAATCCGCAAAAAAAAAAACACCAAAAAGAATAATATGATCTTCATGTTTAATTATGTCGTGTATTGTGCGTGTCCTAAGCGTGTCCCTTGGTATTAATTGACTGTGAACCTCTCTCTGTTTTTTTTTTTTTAGAAAATTCATTGTATATCTCTTTGTGTTACTGTGACCAACGCCAGTCATGCACGTATCCATATCCATAGTTATTTTGAAACACGTCTGAGCTACATAATTGCTAAAAAAATCTAGTGTTTTCCCACTGTTAAAACTTGGAAACTTCGATCAGACAAATTCAGAACAAAAGAACAGTCAGATGCAGAGAATAGGTCAAAATTCTATTTGACAAATTCGGTCCCTAACTTTCTTCTGGAAGTAAATATCGAAAGAAAATAAATTTTGTCTCCAGACTTAAATCCTGGAAAAAGACGTTTTAGATAAGATCATTAAGAGAGTGTGTCCTTTTACGAGACTACCTTTTCTTTTGTTTTTCAGCGAAGTGGGAACTGGGAATCAATCGTTTGGGAAAAATACGAACTCCAACGGAATTTGGTCCGTGATACCCATTGGGCCTTATCTCTCCCAATATACTTTTTCAAATTTTCTTTCTATTTAGCAAAGATAGAAGCCTGCATAACTTAGATTTCTAATGGGCTGTGAGGCTGTGTGCTTGTGCCTCCTATTACTGTTGGAGTCTATTGCCTGACACTAAAACCTAACTTTTTAGGCTTTTTAAGGTAAAAGGTAATGAATTTTTTGAAAGGATTGAAATTTCGTTTCATGGTAATTGTTAAAGGATTTACCTCATCGATAAAGGCCCAATGATATGATTTTGTTGAACAACGCAATTACCCAAAAACCATAAACAATAAATAAATAGACATTGCTTGGTAAATTAGAAGATAATGTCTACCTAATCATATGGTGAATTAAATTAGATATACGATCTCGGAAAGACACTACGAGTCGAATTCATTTGGATCCCATCAACCATCATCCAAAAGATATATAACGCCCCGTGAATTGCATGTACCAGTTTCAATATTCCGGCATCATTCTCATTCTTCATAAAGAACAAGCTAAAGATATCGTCATCCCTGCAAGGCTGCAACAACGATACAGGTCCACGATGCCTTCAATATTTCTTCCTTTTACTTGAAAGAGGATGCTCTAGAACGAGTTAAGATTTTCTTTTTTTTTCTGGGTACCATCACAAAACAACACGGTCAGTAGGCCAGCACACAGGGGTGAGCAAAAAGCTCGTAACTTGTGGGTTTACTCGAACTTGACTCGTGAAAAGTTCGATTATAACTCGAGCTAAAAGAACCCGATTTGGCATAACTCGAGATAAAGCAACTCGGTTAATCGATGAGTCGAGTTTGAGTTAGGTTCAACTCGGCTCGTTGATTCATGAGCTAACTCGTGATGTAATAAATTTTAATTTTTAGAGATTATTAAATAATGATAAATTTTATTTTTTATATTATTGTATATATCAATTACTTTAAATTTGAAATAATGTATCAATTAAAAAATAAAAATTTGAAGTAGACATACTCATGTCAAGTTGACTCGTGACTCGTGAGCCAACTCGAGTTAGGGACGAGTTGAGTTCGAGCTAACTTAAAAACTCGAAAGTGTTTCCAACTCGGCTCGAGCTAACTCGAGTTATAGCCGAGTTGAGTTTGAATTGACCCCAACTCGCTCGAACTCGACTCGTATACAGCCCTAGCCAGCAGTACGGAATTGGCCCTCCCAGTCAATTTAGACAACACCAGTTGGCCGTGCGATTCGATGGCTGACAACCATTTTCTCTACCCAATGATTTGTTCGACTTCAAGGGCATCAGATACTATCGTCAGTCTAAAGAAAATCAAGTCAACACAGGCGGAGCCAGCAAAATCTTATTGTTGGAGAAAATCTTCTCAAGGTGGGCCTACTTTATAATTATTGAATGATAAGCATTTTCTGTTATTTTTTTTTTTTCTAGACAAGCATAATACAATGTAAAGACAGTTTTAAAATATATTTTTTAGGTAAGGAGCGACTGTACTTGCCTCACATAGCTTTGTCTACGTCATAGGATTCCCACATTGTTAGTACCAAACAATCTGTGGTGCATTATTCATTTAACCCTTTCTCCTGTACAATTGAAATTAACCCCTCTCTCATGTTTCCGCTGATATCAATAAATGATTCACTCGAACATAGCACCAAAGTAGTTGACTTGTAATTATTTTATTCAATTTAATTAATCTGGATTAAATACAACATAATGAAATCAGCTTGACTCGTGCAATTTCAATCCGACCTAAAAATATATTTAATTGATTTTATTTATTTTTATTTGCCCTTGCTGCTTCGCCGCATATGAAATCGTACGCCGGAGATCCGGCATCAAAGTCGGCCATGGAATTTGTAAATAGGACATATAATTAAAGAACTTGGAAGGTTACATCGGGATTGGGTTGCATTGTTCTCTCCACTTAATTAGTTGTGTCAAAAGTCAAAACATACACAATTTTAGTGGTCAAACAAGGGAGATCTCCCGACACTTTTCTGATTTTTTCCAATTAAAAGCCTCAAATCACCAAATCACGTCCGATCTGCGATCTGCACGTAGTTTTATCATTGTGATCACAAATTATCGTATAAATTTTGGTTCCGTTTGGATGCGTTGAGAATAAGATAGGAAGAAGGAAGAAGGGAAGAAATTTATTGGGAAGGGGTAAATTTATTGGGAAGTGTATAACATTTGTGAAGAGTTTGGATGGTTAGAAATAAATTTATTGGTAAAAAATGGTTATTCCTTATTCCTTATTTCGGAAAGAAGCCATCCAAACGGAGCCTTTGAGAATGCATACGTTGACAACAACAACAATAAATAATAATGGCAACGACAGAAGATGATAATAATAATAATAAGTGGATTTCCTTTAATAATGACTTACTTTTATATTTTTATCATAGTAATAAATAATTTTAAATTTTAAAATTATCAAGTTAATTATTGTCATGGAAATATGGAATCACCATTGAAATCACTCACCTCATTAATCACTAGGGCTGTGTTTGGATTGGAGTGGAAAGAAGAGAATAAGAAAAGAAGGGCCCAAATTTATTATCAAACAATCCAAACTCTTCACAAAATTACACACTTCCCAATATTTATTTTCACTTCTTCTCTTCTTCACTTCTTCCCACACCTCATCCAAACGGACCCTAGAGTGTTAAGTATAAATTTAATTCAATCAAAGATATCTATTTTCCAGCCCTCTTATGCTACTATTGAAAAGGCAAAAAGAAAAATCTTCTAGACATATCGAAAGAAACATTACTGTTATAATCAACACAAGGGTTGAATCGGTTAATACAAACAGCGCAAAACTGGATTTAAAAAGAAAATTAAGGGAAAAAAAAAACAATCAAGGAGCCAACTGGTTCAAAATAATAAAAAAGTCTCATCAAAGGGACCAATTTAACACGCCACTTGACTCATGTTATTAAATAAATAATTCGTCCAATTTTGCATTAACATTATCCATAATTCTACATCAACCGGAAAAAAAATTAAGAAAAAATGGTGAAAAAGAAAAGAAAAGGAAAACAAAAAATTAATTAGTTCCGCCGCATTCACACAAACCCAGTCAAATAAGCAACAAGTTAATAATTAATTAACCAATAAACTTCACTCCATTTTTTAATAAACTATATATATATATTAATCGTCACAGCTAACCCAGACAACCTAATCAATCTACATCTGGCCCAGATTAAATATTTAATAATAAGAAAACAAATCACCTTCCCCTACTCCGAGCCAAAGGAATAAGCTCAGAGAGAGGTGTGGCCACCGGTGACGGTACTGGTGAACTCCTACACAACGGACAAGTGGCACTTAATCGGAGCCACTCATCAACACACTCTGCATGGAAACAATGCCCACAATCAGGACCCTGCCTCATCACATCCCCACTTGCAAACTCTCCTAAGCAAATCGGGCACGGCCCCGATAATGCATCATATGCACCGGCATTCTCATTATCCCCTTCGGGTTGATATACAAATTTAGGATAGAAAGCATCGATGGTATGCACATCGAGACCGACGATGAAGTGTGGTGGTGAGGATGGGGGAGGGGGTAGAGGGGATGAAGAAGGAACAGGAAGAGAGGATTTGGATCTGACACAGAGGTAGGAGGCAAGAAGAATGGTGGAGATGAGAACAAGGAGGCCAACAGCAATGGCAATGCCATAGCCGAGGCCGACACCAGCTGCCGAGGTGGAAGTGGAGATAGTAGGTAGGGATGAAGGTGGAAAGGGGGTGGACATGAAGAGAGGAGGTGGAGACTGGAGAGAGAGGCAGCAGAAGGAAGGAGAAGTGGTGGGAGTCGGTGTAAGGGAGCATTAAAAGAGCAGTGAATGCATGGAGGCGACTAGTGGGAAGTAAAGGTGGATCTTGTGTGGTATTAACTCTATATAGCGATTTCATTCAGGAGATTTTTCTTCCGAGGTACCAGGCCACATGACATGTTTTTCTAGTAGTTTAGGTTCTGAAATTATGTTTTGACAAAGGCTTAATTACAAGTTTTATGATATTGCTATGTGATGATATAGTCTCATTAATATATTTTTGTTGTTTCGTGTACAGGTGTAGTCCCATGGCATATTTGCAAATGACGAATTTAACAGTAAAGTTTGAATTTTGAACATATTTCTGTTCTATTTAATTCATTCTGATTGCATTATCATATGCACAAACTAATGAGCAATGGTCGAGATTGAATCTGCATGGAGTCCCTCTTCTACTTTCCAACGAGAAATTATTAGCCCTATTATATCAAGTACTCTTTTTGAATTTAATAAGGTTGGTGTACGACTTCAGACTTCAGAGCCCTAAAGAACAAGAGGCACGAGACCAACATGTAGGCCCTGATCGGAATCAAAATTCTCCATTGGAATCGAAATTCCGATTCTCGTATCCGTACAATTTTCTGATCGGAACGAAGGAGAAAGCGAAAAGGAATCGGAGTTGGTGGGAGTTTTTGGCGTTGAAATTCCGTCGCCAAATTCTCTCCAAAACAAGAAAATTTGGTGGGATTTCGTCTCCGTGCTCGTGCGTCCCTTCGATCGGAACGACGGAGAGCCAAGATCAACTCCGCCCAAATTATTTTTGTCCCTTCTTCTCCTCTTTCCGATCAGTGAAGGGAATTCGCGAAACCATTTCTTCTCCGCTGAACTCCTTTCGACTCCTTTCTTTTCCGATTTGTTGAGCTTCCGATCATGGCCTTACTAATTCCGTGCTGAATTCAATGGTGCCAATTCCTGATGAGAGATGGTAGCCTGGCAGATAGGCCTGTTTAACGTTGTAAACGGCAACGAAATGGGCCGTTCCGTTTCAACAACGGTATGGAGTGGAACGATTCGTTATTTGTTCCGTTTGCAACGGAATGGACAGAACGTAGCGGAACGACTCATTTTACACTGTATTTCATACAACGGTATGCCGAAATCCATTCCGTTTACCGTTCCGTTTCGAAAACGTATGCTGAAAAGTAATTCGTCACTCGTTCCGTTTGGACGGAACGTGCACTGTACACGGTATACCGTCGGCAGGCATACTCGCAGATGTTAGATGCCAATTGCCAAAAAAAGGTAGAGGGAGCGAGAGAGCACATCTGCAGTCACAAAAGCCATGGCACTTCACTACTATAATTTGTGTGTAGACCTACCAATAAAAAACTGCATGTGTTGCATTCAGTCTTTTAGGAAGTTATTATGATTCGATCAGAACATAAAACGGATCATCTGTGAACTTTGATGGTTATGACTATTTTATATTATATTATCTGAACACGCTTTTTCTTTTTCCCTTAGAAGCAACTTACTTGCTGGTTATGAAATTATATATCAGTCTGAATTTCATACAAAAGAGTATTTTACAGCTAAACCAGGATGAAAGTCATTCGGTTTAGTACTAATTCATAGTTTCGGCTTCATATGGGTTAAATAAATCTTATACATACAAGTCGTTCATCCACATCAAGATCTGTGCAAGTGCAACCACTTATTTTAATATACACAAATTACTTGCATTCCAACTGGCATCCTTCTCATCAAAGAAGTTCCAATGAATCACCATGCATTTTTGCATGTATGTATGTATATAGTATTTACACAAGCTTGGTTTACCTATAAAACCTAAATCTCTATATATCCCCTCTATACTGACCAACTCTTTGCATCTTGTACCGCCAAATCCAACTCCAAATACCCAAAAAATACCCACTATCGCAAAATTAAGTACCAAGAAGAAATATAAACAAAAATGAAAACACTATCTGCCATCTCTTGCGCTCTTATTTCCCATTTCAACGGCGGTTCGATGCATTTTCACATCGTGTCTCAAAAAAATTGCATACAATAACTCGTTCCATGCATCTGGCACACCAGGCAAGCACCAATGACTACAATCCTGTCTATGTAACGGCGCCGGACCTTTCTTGCCTAAGTAGAAGACTGATAGGTGGCCATCTTTTCTTCGTGCAGTCATTTCAGTTATGTTAAGGACATCTAGGTTGGACATGCCATACTTTTGGGAGTATTTACTGATAGGATTCAGGAGGTGGGACCACGGTTTAAGAGAGAGTGCTGATAAACTGAGTTCCGGAGTGGTTTCTTTGTGGCAGCTGCCTCCAGTTCTCCAGTTCCCGCCTCTGAAGAAAAAAGATTGATGATGACATGATGTATGAGGCAATGGTAAGTATTGTATTACATTTTAAATTTGGCCATGCTGAACAGGCATTGGTTAGCACATAACAGCCATTGTTTAGTACTTTTGGCCAATAATACTTGCAAAATTCAGAAAAGAGGATTTGAGAAGCTGGTTTAAAAAAATTTTCTTTTAAATTAAGCTTATTATCAAGCATAAAATGACTATCAAATATTATGACAGCCATGGAGATCCCAATATTAAAATCAGGAACACATCCAAATATGAGACAGATGGGCAAGAAATATGGTATGGGAAACACTACAAATAATCTAGCCTACAATGTTGTTGACAAAAGTTGGTGTTGTTGACAAAAGTTGCCGACTAGTCGCATAAAGTTAAAGATAAAATTCCATTAAAAAATATTCTAAACAAACCAAGAAACAGAAAAAAAAAATACAAACCTGAAATGGACCGGTGCATAAGTGCGAAATATTACTTGAGTCTTGGTTCTGTTGACCTCCGCTTTAAGCCAATCAAATAGTGTTCCTATTGCTTTATTATAGGCTGTGTCCACATTCATCTCCATTTTCACCTCATTGCCTTCTTGGAAATAACAGCCTCTATTTTTTAAGTGATCAAATATATAAACAATTAGGTGAAAACTCAAAACTATAATAAAGACACTAGTAGTGACAGATTTAACATTGCTTTTGAATCTAATAACATACTGGACCGTACAAAAGCATAATATAGTACAATTGAGCCTTAATCTAATCCTGGCGACCTGCATCTAACCAAAATAGTTTCATTATGCATTAATCTTCCGTGAATGTGCAGTTAACCACAGAAACAAGAACATTTACACATTTCTTTTTTTCTTTTTTTTTTGAAAAAACAATATTTCATCCATGTGTTTCACTTTTCTATCTTAGAAAGATGGCATAGTGTGACACATAACAGAAACAAGTTCTAAATGAAACAAATTTTTGAGTAGATAAATTAGGTTACTTGTTTTGACAAGGAAATATATTATACTTGAAATTGAAATGTTTTCTATTGGCCGGGAAATTGCCAAGTGTAGCTAGAACAACATGTTGAAATATAGTGATGGTAGCACAAAACTTTCCATATGCTTTCACTTCAACAGGAATAGACTTAAGATAGCTTTGATACTACACTACAATAACAACAAATAAATACATAGCTTTCACTGTTCTAAAAGATCGGTTGACAGTTGACACCCAAACTATACTTAGGTAGAGACTATATTAGGTCTTAGCTGACATTCCAACTGGGTAGTGTTTAGATAGCTTTTAGTTTGATGACAATTAGCAGTTCGGGTTCTTATCATCCGTTTTTTTCCCAACAGTTGTAGGCAAAAGGACGACCAAGCCAAAAATGCTTAGAAAAATGCTTGGAGAAAGGTACTTGACATCAAACCTAAAAAAACTAATTCAACTAAAGAGACCAACATTTCTGACCACTTCAATTGAGGTCACATTTGTCATTAACTCAGGGGCAGTATCAAACAACAGCCATCATCAATACTCAATAGAACAAACAAACACAGAAAAGGCGACTGTATCATTTTCAATCATGATCATACCATAGATACCACTTGTGTACAAATCAACAATTCCTTATCTCCTATTGTTTCTTCAGTATATATTTTTCTTCTCATTTAGAATTATTTGTAGCAATTTATATACTCAGATGGTGCCAGATCTGTCTTGCATGACAAGTGTACCAAATCTGTTGTTTTATCTATAGGATATATCTTCATTGCTTTGGTGTTTTTCAGATGGCATGTACATCATGAAATGTTTCTTTTAAGTAAGTAAAAACTTATGATGGACAGAACTTACGATCTGATAGTTTTCTCATAATTCCACCAGTGTCCAGTATTAAAGACCAAGACATCAGCATCTCTATAGTGCCCAGACATCCAGTCCATTACATCCAGCTTGAGTGTAGTGTGTACCTTCTTGTGTACGCCAGGTGGGGCCCGGCTCTGCACGACCAGAAATGGGGCTCGGTAATACTCCACAGTACAGTTATACTCGCTAAATTTAAACACCAAGTAACCCATGTGCTTGGTTATAGGGTGGCCATTAATTTCATAAATAGAGGATCTATTTGAGACAGCACTGGAAAGGAGACATAGAAGAGATTCCCACTGGTTACGGCCAATTGAGTCGCCAACAAATACAAGCCTCTTGTTTCTTAGCTTTTCTAGCATCCTTTTTGCACTGAATCTGAAATGAACCAAATAATTCAATAATATAATTTAATTGTATAAAACAAGTATCATACAGCAACCACAAATGAAACAAATCGATAATAAAATAAATGTATTCACTAATCAATAGCTAAAGCTAATAAAAAACTTGCTGAGCATTTTCAATAAACAACACAAAATTGGCACATTTTAAGAAACAAAGCCATTGTAGTTTTGGTGTCAAATTCGAAAGGTGAGAGTTAGAATTTTAAAAATAGATGGGAAAATTATAAAATGAAAGAGTTCTAGAAACAGAAAGCAAGATGTGCGCATAAACCAATAAAAATCTCGCATTGCCACTTAAAGACTACACACTGCAAGGCCAAATTGATATTTACAAATAAAGTGGTGTTTTGGGAAACTAAATATCATGACAAGCCATAACACAGCAATGGGAAATAATTTCCCCAAAAAAACAAAAAGTTGGATGGATGTAGGTGAAAGGGATTTTTCTGTTAGTCTATTAGATCTGGTATTCTCTGCTACTTTGCAAAAGGATTGCATTAATGAATTGACTGATCAAAATTATGCCAATAATAAAATACCAGAAACTAAGCTGATATTCTCTGCTACTTTCCTTATTGTACTTGAGTTCTACATACATTACATAACCGTTACCAACTAAGCTTCTCAAGTACTTCAAAGTGCAAACATTGTTCAACACATATCCAACTCCATGTCTTAAATCACATAACCAATTAATTAAACAGAACTCACAAAGAATAGATACAAAGTCAAGAAAATATGTACCCAAAGAACACTGAGAAGGTTATTTAAAGTAGTGGTAACGTTTCCTACTATGGTTATTTTTCTAACTTGGTACTGCTTAGTCTATTTTTCTAATTTTTAATTCCAAGTTCCAAATTTTCTAACCTGGCATTGCTATGTGAGCTCGAGACACTAAACCAAGTAATTTACAAATGAATATTAGAGTATTCCAAGAAAAAACAGGCACACAGTTTAATCAGTTCAATGCTCTCTTTGAAACTTTTGAGCCTTTTAAGAAACCTCTTTGGGACTTGAAAAAAAAAAATTTATTTTCTCCAAACTCCAGAAACTTTATCAATTTCTTTTCTAGGACAATTTTGCGATCCTAAAAAGGTACGTAACAATTTTTTTGTGTTTGTGGTTGCAATACACCTTTCAATTAAACTATTTAAAGCACAACGAGAAACTAGTATAGCAGTCTTAGACTTAAACTCTTCTACTTTTATTAAACTTCTTTATTTATCTAACCAAATATTTCTTCCAGAAATTTCCTAATTTCCAATTAAAACCCTCCAAACAATGCAAAAGTTACAAAACATAGCAGCTAAAAGTAGTACCTCAGGAACCAACAACAAGGACCTTAATATTCTTACTTAAATATTCCAAACCAAAAAGCAAAACTAGAAATCGTGTAAAAACAAAGCGTATAGAAAAGAAATTAATGAGACCTGGGGAGATCACAGTGCTTGGGCTGCCATCTCCAGTGGGAATACAGATCATCGGTTCGACCATTTTCAGAGCACCTGAACCCCGAATCAAGGAAAGGACAGTCTTTGGAATTGTAGAGAGGATACTTCTCGTCCCAAATCCATTCTCCATCCAACCAATCGCACTCCAAACTCGGATTTGCTCCCACAAGAGCCTTCTTTAGCGCAACTCCTCTCCTCATCTCTCGCACCTTCCCATCAGCACTCCTTAGAAGCGCACCACAGTCGAAGTAGACAACGCAGAAGAGAACCAAGAAGAGTGTTATGGCGATGGCGCAGAAGAACCAGATGGGACCCACCTGCTCTAGAGGCTTTACTCGTCGCGAAGCAGGGAGCACCATGAGAGAGAGAGAGAGAGAGAGAGAGATGAGTATCTGGATTTGTTTTTTTTTCTCGTGGCAGTAATAAGCACTCGTGCTAAGTAAGAAAAAGACAAGGGCTTTTTGCGCCTCAAACCCCACAGAAAATCATATTCGCGGTTTGAGAGAGAAGGTGGTGAATGGAAGAGGAGAAGGAAGGACGCATGAGGGAAGCAAAGAGAGAGTGAAGAGGCGCGGTTCGAGTCTCAGCGAAGCGTGGAGAGAGAGTGGGGAGATTAATGAGGCAGACGAGAGGAGAGAGAAAGCATGTCGGAATTTAAAGGTGGGGTGTGCAGCGTGTGCTTGGCCGGTGAATGGCATTCAATAACTTATAAAAGTTATAACTCTCTTTGCTCATTCCAAAATGGAGAGACATAGATTCTCTGTCTGTAGAGTTATGGTATGGTGTTCCGAGTCAATATTTGACCCGTTTTAGTGATTTTGCAAAGTGTTGTTTGATAGTGTACTTTTTGGCCGTCTCAGGGAATCTGGTACCTAAGAGAGTCCAAAATTACACTACTGACTACTCCCAAGTGGTTTTTAATTCGGTAGAATTAAGTGGCTGTTTGGATTCCCCAAGGAATTTGGGGAATTTCATCTTCCTACCATAAATTTATTATAAACAATCCAAACTCTTCACAAAGTTACACACTTTCCAATAAATTTATTCCTAGGAATTGCAACTTCCCCAAATTCCTAAGCGATCCAAACGGCCCCTAAGGTCATTGTGGAATCGGACTGATTTTCGGTGCTAACTACCTGATACCAAATTTCTTCCCAGGAAAAAAAAATGATATTTTAATATTTGAAACGTAAAATTATAATGAATCTAATTATGCTATTTCCAATTATAACATAGATTATCCAATTTAAAAATCAATATTGCAGTATTGATTAATGCCGACTACCAAATATAAATAGGCAAGCCATTTTGATCATTTATAAATTCTTTCACTATTTTAAATACACCCTAAGCAGGTTAATAATTCTTTAATGTCCAAACAGACGAGCAGTCATCATCGTATAAGTTAATTTATAGATGATAGGTAGTGTTCAAATTTAGGATTATGCATAGGAAAAAGAATTTTAATGGACGTGTATTGTCAAATAGACCCAAACAGTAATATAGTTTTATACATGTTAGTCAAAATTTGAGGTATTTTGTGAAAGTGATTTTGTTAGACCAGCAAGAAAAGTTTTCTTTGTTGTTGCTTTTTATGTCTTGTTTGCTTTTCTATTTTAATTACTTCAGGTGATGTGTCACGATCATTCATACTTTGCAGTTTGGTAATCATCCTGCAAAGAAAATCATCTGGTGCTGCTTAAACTTAGAAATAAGCTAAGTAATAGTTCTGCTTCAAGATGATAGAAATTTTTATGTGATAATTTTTTTTATTATAAATCCCTGAACAATTTATGTTGCTATTTAAAAGGTTAAAAGTAATAATTTTTAAGTTTAGCTTTCACACCCAAAGTTTTAGGCATCACTATTCAATATGGGTATCATACCAAAAGGCACACACATATGTGGTGAATAAAACAAAGATTTCTTACTGAGGGAGGAAAATGAAGATGGTGTAAGAGGCGAGGAAAGGAATTTATTCAAAATTTAAATGGAGAGGAAGAGTAGAATCTGAGGAGATGGATCATGGACGGGAGAAGAAGTGAAAGTCCTTTACCATCTCCGACGGTTAGTGCTTGCTTCCACTAACCAGTCGAACAAATCATGCGCAGACAGCTGGTTTCTTTTTCAATACTTTTCTAAATAATCCCTTCTTTCCATTGATAATTAAGTTAAGAAAGATATCTAGCTTGCATCAGGAATTCAGCATTCAATATCCTTCGGTTTAATTGCACTGTAATTTTGGAATTGTAGTATCCAAGCCTAAGGGATTTGATTATGAAAAGTCGTTGTCCAGAAAGGGAGCGTCAAATTATTTCTTTTTGTTGTATAGTCCTCAACAAGTTACAATAATGATGAAAAATGACACTCTACGATATTAATTAGCATTATTTTAGATTGGTGTTTGAATTGAACTTTTAAATTTTGACTTTGTCATCATCTTCATGCAAATAAAATTTGAAGTTAACTTCTAATGAATGTGTAAGTCACTTCAATTTATTTAAAAATAAAATAAATGATTGTAAAGCTGATTAAACAGGCTTTCAGCCTTCTCACATTAAAACGTTTCTAAAGGTATCTCGCCATTAAATGACGAATTGACGAGTAAATTGATTAAAACCGTTGAAAGGCGTTAAGCTTCGGTAAGCGATTTTGCCACCCCGGCTATATGAGTTTATGTGTATTAAGCGAAGATATTACCTTCTTTAAATGTGAAACACTTGATTGTTTCTATGCATTATGCAATTTAGAACGTCATCAGACCTTAATTAAGACCTGGCCCTTTTTCTTAAAAGAAATAGGCTCACATCATGCTGGAAAACGAAAGAGATAAATTGCATGTGCATTATTGTTTTGCCGTACATCTCTAACTAATGGTCTCTTGTTTAAAAAAAAAACATAGGCCCTGATCACTATCAACTTTTTCCATAGGAATTGGATTCGGATTTCGTATGATTTCGAAATTCCCTGATGTGCATTATGAAGTAAAATATCGGATTTCAATTGATTGTATCTGATTCTGTCGGAATATTTGAGCCTTCCGAAATTTTATGATTTTCGTCAAAATTTGATCAGATTTCGGAAGGTCCTTCGATCGCCTCTGGACCCACGAGTGAGATTATATGCATTGATTGTAAAAAGACGATAATATCCTCCGAATCTCTCTCTTATTTGATAAATTTTGAACTTTTTCGATTAGATCTAAATACCACTTTCTTCTCCAATCCAATCCATTGTACTTTCTTCTCCGATCCAAGACCTCTACGCGCGCACCTTCTCCGATCAGATCTCGCCACCGCCGCTTCTTCTCTCCGCCACCGCCGCTTCTTCTCTCCGCCATCCTGCCGTCAAGCTACTCAAGCTCAAGGTAAACCCCTCTCTCTCGCGCGCGCTCTCTCTCTCGTTGCTGCTTCTTGTAGCTTTGAATTTTGTGTTGAATTTTGCTTCTATCTTTGATCTAAAACCTTGATTTTGATCCTTTAAATTTTCTGCTGCTGCTTCTTCCTTTAGCTAGTTTAAGGTTCTTAATTTGTTAGCATTAATTATGATGGTAACTAATTAAGTATCTTAGCATTTTTGTTTATATATATGTGAGAAAGTCAGATCTCCCTTGTAATATGTTTGTTTTCGTTTTATACTCTTATGGTATGATACTGGTTGTGTGTGTTTAAGGCTGATATCAATTTCTTTCCTTTCTAGATATTTGTTTAACTTAACATTTGAACTTGCCTTCGTTATGAGGTAGCTAGATACCCGTATCTCCATCGATCACAGATACCTTATGGTCAAGTCTGTTAAATAGCTAGCATACCTGTTACTACACTGCATAATACATTGCTAATCATGCCACCTAGACTTTGTAATATAGAATTTAATGATAGCTTTCTTAATATTGTCAGAGAAGAGAGAGATTGGAGAAGAAATGTAATTATGTTATAATGTTGTTGTTACACTGATGGTGCATGTTTTCTAATATATATAGCTAGTATATCAGAGATACTCAATACACAAGCCTACCAGAGGCGATACATTAAGGCCCTGATCACAATTAAAAAAGGCGCTAATAAGAAGCCTATAATTGTTTATACGAGATCAGTGACAACTAATACCTATTTCTGATTTTTTAAATGAGTTCAGTTATTTATAGCTAGCTGAGGAACAAGGTTAACACTTGTTAGTGCTTAGTATCATTACTTATGCAAATGAATGAAGTAGATGAAGTCTTGCAATGTACAGGATCATGCTAGAACTGTACCAATTTCTCAATTAGTAGGTTTTTTAGACTTCTTGTCTATAGTGGTAGTGTCTGTTACTAGTAGGATTAGCATGGTCCCATATAAGTACTTTTCAGGTCATGGACCTACTCTTTATGGTACCTAACAAAATTGAAGTTCTATGCTTGTACTAATGAAATATCTTATTCCAATTTTCAATATGGAAGTTAAACAGTCACTTTGTACCATTACATTCAATATGGGATTTGCAGTTTACAATAAAGTTGAAAGTGAGTTGCTTTTCTTAGCACAGGAGATGAGATGAAGGGTCAATTCTTTGTTTGATTTTTGTAGTACACAGGAAACTGTTTGACTTTCATTGCAAAATTTGTATCCCATATTCTAGACTTCTGCATGCATACTTATGAAATTTCCTTATATAATCAGTCTGTGCATTTATTAACTATTTATGCATATTTTCACTTCTGTATATTTGTTCTGAAGTCTTTTTTTCTCGATATTGTTTTTAAAATATTGAAAGTGACATATACCTGACATTTTTTACTTAAAAGAGAATTGCTCTTATTTCTGATATATGATAACCTATGTAATTTTCTTTTCAATACTAAAGTTTGGTCTTTCTCCAGTATCACTGGCAGCATTTTTTACTTGACCTTTATAGTGATACTGGTTATTCAGTTTGCAACTTTTGTTAGTGATAGGTACATGAATAAACAAGTGTATGATTTTTTGTGATTTCATTTGCTTTTAGGTAGAGATGGATGCTTTACAACAGTATCGATCAATTGTGTTTTCTGCCTTAACTTCGTATGTCACGTATTTGCTTATTTTGATTCAAATTAAGAGGCGTGATAATGAAATTTTAGAACTACAGTCTAAGGCAAGAATTGAGCGAGAAAGGGTGCGTGATGAGTTGATGAAACATCTAAGGGATGATCAGGAGTCGCGTAATATCATACGCATGGGGACAGCCGCCTTTGAAAGGTTCTGTTTTATTCTTCGAGAAACCGGCCGACTTGCAGACAACAAATACAGTTGTGTTGAAGAACAAGTTGCAAAATTTTTGCATGTTCTATCTCACAACGTGAGGAACCGCCTCATTAGGTTCTATTTCAGACGATCTTTGGCAACCGTTAGCAACCACTTCCGTAAGGTATTGAGAGTGGTGATTTCACTTGAAGATAGGTTCCTTGTGCAACCAAAAGATGATGGTCCGATCTCTAATGAGATTCGACTAAGTCAAGGGAAATTTTATTCCTATTTTGAGGTCTGGTATTTTTAATTCTCTCTACCTCAAAGTTAAATTCCGGCTTAATGCCCTTCTCTTAGTTGTAGATATTGTGTAGACCACTTGATACTTGTGTGTTGTTCTCTGTGTGTTAGTAGTAGGCCAGGCCAGGTACCAGGTTGGTACCTCTTTGTTTGCTTATTGGTACACTGTGATGAGTGTGCCAGGGGCTATTCTGTGAAATTTTTCGAGTTAGGACTAATCTGTAAAAATATTTGAACTGCTTTAGTGTTGTTATATAATTAAAGGTGTGTCAATAAATTCGATCTAGGGACTTGATCCCTGAAACCCACTGACCTGTATTTTCCTATTAGGCCTGTTCGGTCTTCTTTTCTGTGGGCCTTGTGGTTTATGCTTGACTGTTTAACTTACTTATTTTGTTCACATTGTTTCTCTTTGTAGAAATGTGTTGGTGCCATAGACGGAACCCATATCCGTGTAAAAGTTCCAAGAGATGAAGTAAAGAGATACCGAAGTCGAAAATAGTTTCCCACGCATAACAATTTAGTTGCATGTACGTTTGACCTCAAATTTACGTACGTCTTAGCTGGCTGGGAAGGATCAGCGCATGACTCAAAGGTTCTTCAAGATGCTCTTAGTCGAGAAGATAGATTGTTAATACCACGAGGTATAGAATATAATTGAATTTATAATGTGCTGGAGATTCTTCTTTTAAAAACTACACAATGTCATTATCTGTAAATATAAACTTAGTATTACTCATGAGATACCTTAGAGCCTTAGAATTAGTTTGCTTTTGAGATACCTAATAAACACGTTTGAGGAATTTATCATTTGAAAACCAAGATCTTAATAATGGATTTGCTGCTATAATATTTGCTAAACAGTCAGTTGAACTGAAATGTATATCTTGTGATTTTTTTCTTAATTGTATAGGTAGGTATTATCTAGCTGACGCTGGTTACGCGTTGACGCCATCTTTCATCACCCCCTACCATGGTGTTAGATACCACCTCAAGGAGTACTCAATCCACCCTCCTGAAAATGAAAGAGAGCTCTTTAATCTCCGCCATTCATCCCTAAGAAATGCAGTAGAACAATCAATCGGTGTGCTTAAAAAGAAGTTCCCAATCATAGCTAGTGGCAGTGAACCATATTATGACGAGGAAACAGTATCGAATGTGTTCTTAGCATGTTGCATTATCCATAATTATCTAATGGGAGTTGACCCAGATGAAGAATTGATTGCTCAAGTGGATGAGGAAATTATGCATAGTGAAATTGAGAGTAACACACTGTCAAGTTCTAGTTCTAGGAATGATAATTATAGGCTAAGTGAACAGATTAGGGATGATATTGCTTTGAAGATGTGGCATGATTACAATCTGAATGCTTCTTAGATGCTAGTCATAGTCAAGAGATGTCTTGTTTTTATTTTTCATTTCTTTTGTATTACAATCTGAATCTTCTACTATTCAGTATTACTGTAAGATTGGATATGATCTTTAATATAGTTTCAGTATCTTTGCATATTAATGCCCAGTGGTCTTGCTTGTGTGTGTCTTTGTTGATAATTTAATATGCAAGTAATAAATGCTTAATTGTATATTACTTTGAAATTTGTTATGTCAACAGAGAATTATGGAACTAGATGGTATGCTAGGAGAACATGCAAGCATTGAAGTTCAACATGATGAAAAAGCAATGGATGGTTGTTACCTTGCATGGACAAAGCCAATGGATACATTTCTTCTTGAAGTTCTTCGAGAGCAACAGTTGAAGGGTTTGAAGGGTGATAGTGGGTTTCAAGCAAGTGCATACATGAAAGCAATGAAGGAAATTAACACCAAATTCAACTTGAAGATCAACAAGGAGAAAATTCAAAACCGCTTGAAGACTTTGAAAGACATCATGAATCTGACATTAGATGCCCTCAAGAAGAGTGGTCTGACGTGGAGTGAGTCAACCAAAAAGGTTCAAGCCGCCCCCCAAGTATGGGATGACTTAGTCAAGGTACTGTATAATTTATTTGCATCTGGTTACATGTACTTATTGTATACTGTTGAGGTATAAAGATGATATTGAAAATGCATAGACTGTCATAGCATTTTTTTTATAGTATTGACTTTGTTGATTGAATTTTAGGCACTGGCATCAGCTTTTATTACCAATTCATTGTGTGTCACTTGTGTGCCATGGTTGTAGATGTACCAGAATGTTACATGTAGCATCTGCATAAGTACCAAGTGATAATTTAGATACACCTGCACCAAATAAAAAGTAAACTTAAAAGGCATGAGAACATATGAAATGAAAGAATTTCTTTATTTGTTTTCTCACCTGGTTGGATCAAACTAACAGTAACTACTTCATTTGTTTAGGCCAACCCTAAAATGAGGCGCATCAGAGACAAAGAGATATGCAATTTCTCACTTCTATGTGACATTTTTGAGAAAAACCGAGCAAGTGGTAGCACAGCTAAAACTTGCAAGGAAAGGCTCCAACAGTGGGAAGAGGAGGCACTGACAATCAATGATGTTGACCGACTTCAAGAGGAGAATGTTGTAGTTCTAGATAATTTTGACAATCTTACCAGTGGCACTCAAAATGGAGTTGCCAACGGAGCTTCATCCTCCTCCAAGACCACAAAAAGGTCTTCCAAATTGGGTGTCAAGAGAAAGTTTGATGAAGTTGAGTCGAGGAGTGCAACTATTCAACGCCAATATGATGAAGGCTTGATGATTGTTCGTGACTCTCTATCTGAGATTGGTCGGCAACTTGCTGTTGCAAATGAGTATTTCCTCAAGTCAAATACTAGGGTCTATACACCTGAGGAAATTTATGCTGAAGTGTAGAAATTGGGGCTTTCTGATGATAACATGCTTGGTGTTGTTGATCTCCTCATGTATGATAACAAAAAGGCTGGCAGTTTTTTTGGTTGTCCTGATGAGCTCAAGGGTCGATGGTTGCAGCGAAATGGATGCTGATGGTGAAAAAGGTACTAATCTCACTTCCTTTTCTTTTGAATGCACTGTTAAGAGCTTGAGGTAGCACCCAGTACATATCCCAAAATAGACATGCAAACACAGTCATATAGTAGTTAAATGGTACAATTAATTGGGATTTGTGCAGACTTGATGTGTACATCTCCAATGGTCAATGGATTTTGTTTCATCAATTCTGACTTTAGGTCAATCAGTTACAAATAGTGGTTAAGCCAACATTTTCTGAATAAATTCTTGGATTGTTAAAGTAGAAATCAGAACCTATTGTTGACAATCAATATCGAAATCATATTGAAAATGGCCTGTCCATTCTAGTGAAACATTGGTGTACCATTGCTAGTCAATAACAGCAATGAATGATCTCTTGTGGATCTATTGAATGATCTAAAATTAGAAGCAAAACTATAGCTTGTAGTTACTACTTTCTTACTTTATTATATCTTAATTGTCAGGACTCAAACAATCTAAAGGATGCTCTCAAATTGTTGGCACAGATTCTACTACTGAGATGATCTTGTTGGTTAAAAAATTTATTACTTTGTTTGTGGTTTTGGCTATGAGTCATTACCTTGTATGTTTGTGGTTTTGGCACAGGTTCTACATTGCTTTTTCTATATGAATAATATCAAATAGAAATGTTACACAATATTCTTAAAAGATATTGTTCTTTAGACATACGGTGTTGTAACATCCACAATAAATCTAATTTCTTTTGTTTTTGGACATTGTAATTGGTATAGAATTTTCATAACAAGTTTATCTGAATCTTTGATGAGACATGCTCCTCTGGAATAATGATTGATGGAATGTAATTCTCCTTTTAAATTCGATTTGTTCGTTTGTTTATTTTGTTCAGACTATGCATGCCTTAATCTTCAATTAATTCATATCTATTGCGCACTGATCAAAATGGATGCTGTGTTATCAGTTCTCTTCTATTTTTTCCGTCAATATATACATTATACAATTTTGTGATCAGTTGAAATGAGCGTTACCTAGGGCCCATTGAATTGATATAATGAGGGCCTTAGAGAATGACATGATCTAAAAAAAACTTTAGAATGAAATGATAATTAACGAGGGCCTTATATTTACAATTGCTTGTTTATTAATTAGCCGTAGAAACGAGGAGGTATATTAGCCGTAACAACCTTTTTAAATAATGAGGACAAAATGGTCACTTTATATAAGACAAATCATTTCCTTTCTTAAAATTATATGGTTTTTGATCATAGGATTTCAATTCCCGTCAATTCTTCCATTAATAGTTTTGATCATAGGATTTCAATTCCCGTCAATTCGAAATCATCTCCAATCCAATGAAATGAATTGAAATCCCAAGTCCTGTCCATAGTGATCAGGGCCAAGTATTTTATGATCATTGAGTCGATACAAATTTAATTTATAATTATCTGAAAAATATTTTCTATATTTAGATACATTAAATGAGTCTATATGATTATCTGGTCATTTTGTACATTCGTTCATAAGATAATCACACCAACATAACAGTATAGTCAGTGTTTATTTATATTTTAACAATATATAGTTTCTACTGTATAGTTTATGTATATTTATAGGAGTTTTGCTACAGTGAGTCGTGACTCATCTGAGGGTTTGTGAGTCAGGCTCAAAACTCCTAGATCAGATTCAAACTTACCGATCCTAACTATCCAATACGATCTCCCTATTGAAATCTCCATGCGGACCAAATTTTACATTTTTTCGAAATTTTTAAGTATTTTTTTCCGGATTTTTAAAAACTGCTCTTTTTGAACGTTTCGGAACTAATTAGATTAACGATTTTCTAAAATTTAAAAAAAAATACTTAAAAATTTCGAAAAAATATAAAATTTGGTCTACATGGAGATTTCAATAGGGAGATCGTATTGGACGGTTTGGATCGGTCATTTTGAACAAGATTTATGAGTTTTGAGCCCGACTCACAGACCCTCTGGTGAGGAATTCACATCCTCTGCCGCGCGCGGCAGGCCGCACTTTTCATCCCAATCGTCTGATCTAATCTGAACGGCCCCTAGAAAATACTGGATTGATAGACTCTAAAAAATTGAATCGTCCAGATCAAATCGGACGGCTCGTATAAGAAGTGCTGCTGTGCCGCGTGGCAGAGGATACGAATTCCTCTGGTGAGTCGCGACTCACCATAGCAAAACTCTATTTATAGTCGCATTGTTTTGATTGCTATCATACCTCAATTCTCTTTTCGTGAACTTACAAAATAATAATTTATTTTTTTATTACATCATTATTTTCAGATCAAACGATATACTATATACATGAACATTTCCATTTATTCGTCCATAATCACAAATATAACAAAGTGCTTTTAAATAATCTAATGTACTACTCATGTCGCTTAAAAATATACATTAATTCTACAAAAATGTTAGAAAAAGGACAACAAACAAAAATGTTTACAACGTTTTTACACCACTTTGATCCATTTTTATTACTCTGCTCAGGGAGGGAAAAAAAAAGGTGAAAATAAAAACTATCCGGGACTAAACATGTTATATTTACCTTTTGTACGGAAAAAGAAAACATAAAAACCTAAAGATTCCAAAAGCATCTAAAAAAAAAAAAACAAGTAGACATGAATTTTTTACCATCATGCCTCTAGTGTGCTACAAATATTAAATTTTGACCATATTTTATAGTTTTCTGTCCTTGATATTAGAAGAAAATCAAGCTTCTAAATTTCGGGAAAATAACGGCGAAATAACAGAAATAGCGGTATTATGTGTCAAACCGCATGAACGTTACGTCTTAATTGAGAAAATGACGTAACGCGTTATTTCAGTTATTTCGGCGATATAACGCGTTATTTCAGTTATTTCGGCGAAATTACAAGATGTTATTGCTACTATTGTTAAATTGTGTATTCAATATTGAACTGTTGTTAAATTGGTACAAGCTGCTACTGCTACTCAATATTAGTACACTGCAGTATATTGAATTTGGTATGACCGTATGCTATTTGTATGGAGTATTGGAGATGTATAAATATATAAATTGATAGTTATAGAATTGATGTGTGTCAAACTTTGAAAAAAACACTACACCGTTATATCGCCGTTATAACATCGAAATAACATGGGGACCTGGACCGTCATACCGAAAAAATCGAAATTTAAAAGCTTGGAAGAAATTTATATCGATCTTTGACATTGTCAATCACATGCTATGTTAGCAGATCGGGATGTTTCGGTAAAGGGATTAACAATGAAACTGATCAAGAGAATTCTAATAATTACTTTTTAAAAAAAAAGGATTTTGAACACGCGACATCTACTTATATAGTGTGGTTGTTTTTTCCCCTCCAAATCACATGTTGGTTCTCGAATTGTGATAATTATCATCTAGATCAAGTTCTTTTGACCGAAAAAGAATCTTTTGAAATAGTTTTTTCAACGATTTGCATACCAATAATATCTGCTAGTTCCCGATTTATCCACTAATGAAAAGTCAAATCATCATCCTGAATAACAAAGAAATTATTAATAGCAGTCCAAAAAATTTTATCAACCAATAAACTTTTTATCACGCCCAGTGATTCTTTTATAAAAGTGTGAATTATGTATAATGACATAATTTTTGCACAATATTCATTGACGCGACAATAATTTTTAGTAGGCAAAATCCTGAAAACATATAAATAAAAAAAACATTGCCTAATAATAAAATATTCGAGAAAATAAGGCCCTGATCAAAATACCATTTATTTTAACATGGGATTTCATTTCATTTCATTTCGTTGGAAAATTCTTGATCAAAATGAACGGATTTTGTGTCATTTGGTTGGAATTCATATGTAATTAGATCCAACGAAATTCTATGAAATCAATTGAATTGAATTGAAATTCTGTGAAAAAACCATTTTGATCAGGGCCTAATTGTTTATAAATAAATGTTCTAATTACTATATATAGTTATTTTAATTAATATCATGACTGTTCTAATTAATATATATGATTGTTCTAGTTAAATATATATAACTAGATCAATTATATATATTAAGGGGTCGTTTGGCAACATCAAAGTTTAGTGGGAACAAGAGTTAAAGTTAGCATTTTGGGATTAGTATTTGAGGTTAAAGTTAATAAAAGTTACTACTAACTTAAAGTTAGTAATTGTTGTTTGGCATGATAGGTTAAAGTTAGTGATCAAAGTGAATGCATTTAATTATAACATTCATTTTAATCTAGACATTTTAGAATTCGAAAATTTTAAATCCTGATATTTTCAAAATTTGAAATTTTAAAAATTTTTAAAAGATGAAAATTAAAATTTAAAACTTTGAAAATTTGAAAATTGAAATTTGAAAATTGAAATTTGAAATTTTGAAATTTTGAAATTTGAAATTTTGAAATTTGAAATTTGAATTTTGAAATTTGAAATTTTGAAATTTTGAATTTTGAAATTTAGAATTTTGAAATTTGAAATTTGAAATTTGAAATTTTGAAATTTGAAATTTTGAAATTTTAAAATTTCAAATTTCAAATTTGAAATTTTAAAGTTTCTTCTCAAGATTTTCTCTTTAGATACGATATAAATTTTTTTTTTGGGTGTTTGAGAAAAGCTTAAATATATGGCCAAGTTAGGAAGGTAGTGCTAATTCCGTTGACCTCAAAGTTGTTTGGCGATACAAGCCATGTAGGTTAGCTCGTTGACCCAAAAATCAAGCTAAACTTGGCACTAACAAACAAGCCCTAAGAGTTCAGTTAGTCTATGAAACAAAGTCAGAATTTTAACCGGATTACATCTTTCTGAATAAATCACCTTCATAACGAAAAAAGACGGCTAATTTAGAAAATTTTTTGAGAGCTTGGTTTCTCCGACGGATCGCCCCACGTAATATTCAATCATTAAATATATTGTCACATCTAAACAGAGTTCCGCCACAATCTCAACCATATCTCACCGATCTAATCCACATTATATTTTGTACGGCGTACAAGTGATAACTGGTAAGCAATAAAGCAAGGTAGCTATTTGCCACCATGAAAATAACATATGTGGCTGAGAAAAGGGAACATAATCGTGTTTGGATGCAACGGAATAAGCCGGAAATAGGGAATAAGAATAAGAAATTTCGGTTTGCGTGCTTATCCTTATTCCTTATTCTTATATCATGGTTTTGTTAGTATAAGAATAAGGATCCTTATTCCTTATTTCCATGTTGTTTGGGTTGCACAAGAATAAGAATAAGCACGCAAATCGAAATTCTTTATTCCTATTTCTTATTCTCGCCCTATCCAAACACACCCTTGAGATAATTGACACTGATTTCAATAAAATATCAGTAATTTGTGGGATGAATGAGTAAAGTTAATTATGTTGGTGTTCGTCAAAAATCAACTATATCTTTTAGCTATATTTTGTACAACTCGAGTGGGATCATGAATCATTTCCCGTCCAGTGTGGATACGCCACGAGAATGATTGCTAAAATCCAAAACCAGTTAAAAAAGCAGCTTTTAGACCTTTTAGGTCGTCCCAATAGGATGAAAATAGTTCGATAAAAAAAATATATAGAATTAAAATAGGGTGTCAAACGTGAAACGGCAATGGAACTAATATGTTCCGTTTTATTTTCGTTTCGAATAACGAAACAGAAATTGTGTTTCGTTTTCTTTTTATTCCGTTAAACGAAACTGAATTAACGTTCCGTTTTGGTTCCGCTTTGGTTCCACAATGATTTTTCATTGTATATTCTGGATTTAGATGTTATGTTTCTTAAAACGTCTTTGCATTTAAGTTCTGTTTCTAAAAACGAAACAAATCTGCCATTCTATTTTCGTTCTATTTGGACGAAATAGAACGAAACACGTACGAAACGGCACAATATTGACACCGCTCGATGAAAATGCTCGAGTTTCTGTCTGTTACTATAAAAATATGGCACTGTGCTTTATATTTACCAAGTTACATTTTTTATCATATAAGAAAATTTTTTATCCTTGAAGCCGTTTGAGTCAAGTAAACAGAGCACAACTGCACGTGCAATTAACTATGGATGCCGTGCCAATGAAAGTTGTATGCTCTGATGAAAATGGAATGATTGTGACTTAGGTAGGTGGAGGGTTGGCACCAAAGCAAAGTAACGGAAAATAAAATTGATTGTTTGGCCTTTCTCTGATCTCATGAAAATGTGAATTGGCATTCTCCGTGTGGGACCAGTATGATGCTTTCCTCCGTTTATAAATTTTTTGTAAATTAATAGAACAAGAGTCATAACTCATAAGTCATGACTCATGAGTCCACGTTATGAACTGGTACGATTGTGGCTCCTGGCTGTAAGCATCACCAATAATGTAGGCCTGACAATTTTGTTGTGTTTCGTACATTTCTGTTTCATTCTGTCTGAAACGGAGCGGAAGTGGACGAGAAAATTTGTTTCGTTTCTGAGAACGGAACATAAACATAATGCCTAAATGAAGGACGGAACGAAAATATCTGACAGAACACAGAATGAGCTGAAATCAATGGTAAATGAAGGACGGAACGAAAATATTTGACGGAACACAGAATGGGCTGAAATCAATGGTAAATGAAGGACGGAATGGAAAACGAAATGTTTTTCTATTTCGTTGACAAGAACGGAACGGAAACGAAATATTTTACTGTTTCGTTGGCTGGAACGGAACAAAAACGAAATGGTTGATTTCCGTTCCATCTTCCACGTTTGACAGGCCTACCAACGGGCAACAATTGCACACAATTTTAGTTTGACTTCAATTATTTCTTCTATTTGTTCTTAATCACCCAACTGCTAGACCATATTAATTTTGAGCCCAATTTATTTCTATTCTCTCGATTTAATATATCTGGTAAAAAGAAAAATTTTGAGATAGAACCTACTTCAAGTTTGGCACTGGGTCATTAATAATACTAACCTTTTTACATCCAATATATATTTTTATTAGATAGGATATATACGTTTTGAATATAAATCTACCGGATATTAAAATATGCATAATATATACATCATTGCAATTAACTTTCAGCTTTCAGCAATGCATGTACGGGTGCGTGCTATCTTGGACAGAAATTTTTTGTGAGTAAAAGCATTTCTTTTGTGGTTCTGGAACGAATCCAGTAACATTTGGTAATGCATTCGGTAATCCTCTTTCAGTGTTTCTCTCTCATCATCAGTTCTTGTTCAACTCTCAAACCAATAAAGGACCAATAGCAACTCAGCCCATAAACTGAAGAATGAACAATTGGGCTGGGCTGTAAATGAAAAGGAGAGTTCCGGGCTTAAACGGGTTGATTAAGTTCAAGACCAGTTAATCGCTTCTCTCTGACCGTTTGAATCAGCCTGACAGCAAGGCAGCGACTATTCCGAGAATAGACCTCTGTTCTAAGATTTCAGATTTGGACTTCATCCAAGATTCCAAATACGTCTGGTAACTACGCATCTAGTTCCTACTTCCTACGGGATGAATTTTTTCAAAACAACTACGCATCTAGGACTTCTACTTACGGAATAGCTATTTCTATGAAAATATAGAATAAAAGGTGAACAGACTATGAAGTGACTGAAGTCTCTCTGTCTACTACTTTTTTTTTCCCCCCTAAGATTAATTTTACACACACCATTCAAATAATATTTCATATAAGTATTCTTTCGTTAATTCGATTTCCATCTTCTCATTCTCTCTTTTTCCTATTCACTTACAGTCTGTTTGGTTCGGAGGTAAAGGGCGGGGAGGAAAGTGATCGGAAGGGGAAATTCTAAATTTCCGTTGTTTGGATGGAAAGTAATCAGGAGGAGAATAAAATAGCGAGGGGACCAAATTTACTTCTCAATTTTTCCTCGTGCACAAATATGTTCTCCTCCGATTTGGAGTAGAACGGAGGGAAAGAAAATCGTGAAGATGCTCTTTCTACGGGATGAATTTTTTCAAAACAACTACGCATCTAGGACTTCTACTTACGGAATAGCTATTTCTATGAAAATATAGAATAAAAGGTGAACAGACTATGAAGTGACTGAAGTCTCTCTGTCTACTACTTTTTTTTTTCCCCCCTAAGATTAATTTTACACACACCATTCAAATAATATTTCATATAAGTATTCTTTCGTTAATTCGATTTCCATCTTCTCATTCTCTCTTTTTCCTATTCACTTAGGCACTGATCAAAATATTTTTACATGGGATCTCATTTCATTTGAATTTATTTCTAAGGATTTCGTTAGATCAAATTATATAGGAATCTTAATCAAATGACATCAAATTTGTTCATTTTGATATAAAATTTTTTTCAATGAAATGAAATCCCATGTAAAAAAAAAAAAATTGATCAGGCCTTATTCTCATGCATCCAAGCACGCTATATATAAAGATCCGTTCAGATATAGAATTGTAAATTCAACAATTCATTTTGTGTTGTGTGCAAATACAACTCAAATTTAAATCGATTGATTAAATGATTGAATATCATGAAATTTTATTCGAGTTTAAAAATTTTAGATTGACGCACTCGAATATATTTTTTATGTGTTTGTGAACTTCATAATTTATTTTTCGAAATATTTGATAGTTGTATCTTATTAAACATAAAAAATTCACTCTTTCCTCTAAGTATAATATTTTTTCAATTTTACTATAAAATTGATATAAATATTTATATTTAACAAAATAATTTTTAGTTACTTTAAATTTTATGTATTCAATTAAATATAGTATGTAAGATATTATTTATAGTCTTTCGAATTCGATAAGATTCAAAATTAATGTGACTCTGATTAGTCTGATATATAAGTTGACTCGATTTAAATTAGAAAGTATAGACAAATTAATCTCGAAAAGTCAGTCCCATTGATTCGGTTGCAGCTCGGACACCACAGATAATCGTGGGAGGATCTGGCAGCCACTTTCGACCTGGACTTTATTTGTCATTAAAATGTGGACTGGACATGTTCTATTAGAAACCAAGCAATCTATGTTTCTGCGGGCCCGACCTGTCATTGTTAATACCAGGTCCACAGAAATTTTCTCCTCCCCTGAGCCATCGTTTTCTGCTGATTCCTCTGCAAAAACGGAAATAAACTTTTTTCTATTGCTTCTAATAATAAAATTTAAAAATAAAAAACAGAAACTTTTCTAGAAACCGAAAGGAGAAACGAAGGGGAAGCATCACCTTTCCCACTTACGATCTCTTCCCTCTATGCTTCCGGCGAACCAGCTCGCCGGATTCGGCGATCTCTCTTTCAAACCCCATTCCCATTCGATTTCCCATTTCAATTCTGCTCAAACTCCAATTTCGTATCCCAATCCAACCAAATTTCAGCTCCAATTGCACGATCGAAGCGGAGAGGGAGAAGAAGAGGAGGAGGATGAATGGGCTGTGTATGCCTCAAACCGAGCTGCACCTAAGGAGAAGAAGATCGGGACTGGTGACTTACAAGCGGGTCCCACTCAGAAACCAGATGATAGCGTAGACGAATGGGGATTGTTTGTCTCGAGCCCGCTTGGGGGTCGTACTAATCATACAATTTCCCCTGGAAGTGGGAAGCTTGACAATGGAGGCTTACAAGTGGGTCCCTCTCAGAATGGAGAAGATTGGGGTGTGTTTATCTCAAACCATGTGGCATCTCAACCGAAGACTAATGGTAGTAATCCTGTATCTTCTAATATCAATTCAATTTTGACCCAAACAAACAATGGTGGATTACAAGCGGGTCTGGTTCAGAATGAAAGTTGGGGCCTTTTCGGCTCATTTACTGGCACCACAGGAGACCCTGCCACCCTTCAAGCATCAGATAAATTAGATAGAATAGAAAAAATACAAGTGAATCCCAGCCAAGAAAGCACAATTAGTGAAGAAGAAGAAGAGGAGGAAGAGTGGGGCAACTTTGTTTCAACTCCGGTTGCATCAAACAACAATGATTCAAATGGTACGAGAACTTCCATGTTCAATGATATTTCTGAAGGAAAACTTGGTAGTGTCAACTTGCATGTGATGCCAATTGATTTTGAAGAAGAATGGGGAGAGTTTGTCTCAAGTCCGGTTGCATCTGGTACGAAAACCGGCGACTGTGACATTAGTAGTGCGTCCCCTAGTTTAAAATGGGAGAAGCCGAAGGGACCAATACCACTATCGTTCTTTGGTGGAGAAGAGGAAGAATTGGAGCGAGAAGAGACAATGCTTGAAACTTTGCCGAATTTGGAACCAGCTTCTGTTTCTCATTCTGATTCATTTTCCGATGCTTCACCATCGATTTCTTCTCAAGTGGCTAAAGAGATTATTTTGAATAATCATGGTGGTAATGAAAACTTGGAATTGAGAAATGCTCCATCACTCAAGGTTTGTTTTGTTACTTTTTACGGTTGTTGTATTATTTTTTGTCAAGGATTGAAATTGCATCCAGGACATGCTGGTACGATACCCAAGGTGCCAGTTGTGGTTACCTGTACTAATTGTATTATTATCATGAAACAATTGATCCTCTGTTGAGCAACCTAGCAACAAAAAAAATAGAATATAAAAAAAAAAGTACTGTATGAATATAAATGTGTTGAATTTTCTATAATTTGTTTGTAGTGCCTTTCAGTATAGATGGAAAGCATTTAGATAAATAGTCTACCCTGAAAGATTGTTCACATGGATTCAAGAATTTCCTAAAGTTGTTTGGTTATGTTGTTGTAAGTTGATATTAATTTGTACTTTGCAAAGCAGTTTAGCAATAAAAAGATAAGATGATAAATAACAAAGCATACTAGACCGTGAAATTGTCTGCACTTAATGTTCGACTTATCATTAAAACATTGATTGAAGATAAATGGAAATGACTTTGATCAAGAAGCTATTACAACAAATGGGAGAGCAGAGTACAGTGCCACCAGGTGGGACCCTTTTATTAATGGAGAGCATGGAGTTGCCGAAGAGGCCTGGGAGTTTAAAGACGCCTCTTCAGATATAACCAGTAGTTTAACAACATCCCCACTAAAAGAGGTGCTTTCTTTTTTATTTTATGTTAATTTTTGGAAATGTATAAGAGGCATGTGGTCTAGTAGCTCAGGTGGTAAGAGCACTTGGCTCTCTTCCAAGAGGTCCAGGGTTCAAGCCCGCATGCTTGCGATAGGCTTGGCGAGCCAGTCCCAACTTGTTTGGGATAAAAGGCTTAGACTTCTTTTGGAAATGTATAAGAGAAGAAAAAGAGTATGAACAAAAGTGAAAAAGACTTTTGGAGGAGAAGTATGTCATTTGCTGAATTAACAGTTGCAACTCTTCAACAGGATTCCACAAACAGTTGGGCTTCATTTTCTTCAAATGAACAAGCAGTTAGCTCTTCAGCTATCAAGCTTAAAGATGATTTATTGAGCCTTCACACTGAACCAGACCATTCTGAGAAGAAAGCTCATTCACTTAGTCTTCTCTCCAATGGTAAAATGGTAAATGGAACAGAAATATTTAATGAATTTTATGTAGAATTCTAAAGTGAACTTAGGAACTAATGACCATTTCTTAGGCTGTGGATGTAACAAATCAAAGCTGTTCAAGTGAATCGACAATATACTCAGTACTGAAGTTCTACAGGAAACTGCATGAGGGTTCTTTGTTCCTAATTGCCCATCATATCAAGGGCCATAAGGTTAGTACATTTAGTTGTTCTTTAAGGGTTGCCTTCATCTGGAATTATGGAACTATGTGAAATATATAGAGATAACATAATACAAGAGTTTGTAATAAGCTTTGCCAACACATATTGATACAAGTCATGACCACAATGGGTTCTATGTTTCTTGTACTTCTATTTAAAATTTTAAAATTTGATTTATGAAGAAATACTTGTAAAATGCAGGAGGCATCAAAAGTAATTTCTTTTGTGGGGCAAAACTATGATGACAAAAGGCTTGATAAGGAGATTCAGGTGCCATAGGACAACTAGTAGCTTCCTCTATTCAACACTAATTTTATAATGTGCAAATACATCTACAAGGAACTGTGACTATGTTATGTGCAATTTCTTATTTTTCTTTTGCGCTGGGCTGTTGAGAGTTCATGTTCTTGTCTTTATGTTTGTTGACAGGAAGCTTACAGAGAACTGAAGAATTTGAATTTGAATGCCAGTGAAGTTTTAAACTTGGAAAACGGTTCCAGGGACGCATGCATTAATGAATTGCTAATCAGCACTGAAGAATTATATCTCAAAAATTTTGAGAGAGAGTATCAACTCTCTACAAAAATATTGTTGGTACGTTTTTTTTCTAATATAAAAGCATCATGTTGGAAAGATGGCTCTACAAGTTGCACTAAAACTATACTTCAGGCAATTTCCAAGAAAAACACCACCCAGATTTTCCATCTATGCAATTGATAGATAAACTTGTTGGAGTTGAAACATCAACAAAGTAATATATCAGATTGTTCATGCTATTCAACCCTTTTGTTAATAAAAACAATGCCCTAAGATTGGATCTAGTTACAAACATGATGCACGTTGAGCCTCTTATACATAATGGTTAGCACTTAGCATTGTCCAATTTATCTAAAAAGAGTGTGTTACTCTGCTGTGAACAGTTCAAGTTTTTTATAGGAGTGATTTCTGCAATTTTAATTTTATACTAACAAATGAGAATCTGAATTTATTTTGGAATGTATCTCTTTTACACAGGCAGTGGAAAACTTGAGTGCAGCATTAGACTTACTGAAGCATAGTGTGTCCACTGTTAATGTATTGGAAATGGCATCTATGGAGGGAATAAGTGCTTACATCTCCATATGGTATAGTCTTATTTTAGTCTGTTCAGAAGAGTTGAAACATGGGGCTTCCATTTGGACCGAGTCTTCCAGTGTAAATCTGTCTGACAAGCTAATTTCTTCAGGTATTTATCTTTAGCTGCAATATGTTTCCTCATATTGTGACCTTTTCAATATTTAAGACAAATTGACTCCAGTTATAACCCACTTGTAAGCATGTGAAGAATGTTACTGGAAGTGACAATAAATGTCAACAACTGTCATTAATTGGAGTCCAAATACCTGAATACATTATTTATTGAAAGCTGTTTTCATTTTGTTCAGATTAGTCTGCTACTTTACCTTTTTAGTTATTGTCAATATTACATATTTTGATTATGCTTAGGTATGCGTGTGTTGCTATTCATATTGTTGAAATTACGACAGTTTTATTCTTGTGGTAATTACGTTTATCCCTATTATTATTTTTGTCTTTGGGTGATCGTTTGAGATGCTTTCTTTTCTTCGGCTTGCAGGTGAAAGTTACTTCATTGCCCTTGGGGAGATATACCGTGTTGTAGAAATTCTAAAACTCTCCCTTAGACGCTTTAGCTTCTTGTTATTCTTATTGAATCAAAACAGATTGAATGAACTTGATGTCTGTTTGGATATTTGCACCAAAGCATGGAGTTCTGGCCTGGATATAGCCCTTGAAATAATCTCTAATAGTAGCTCAGCAAGGGCACCCAATGCAAAGTCACTTGCAGCATCAATCAAAATAATACGAGAAGTCGATTTTCAAAATGATGACCTCTATAAGGAGAAAACAGTTTGTAAATTGTGTCTTCTTCCTTTGGCTCTTTTACCAGGTAAATAACTTGAATCATGAGTTTTATACCTGTTGTAAACATAACTAAAGTTATTCCAAGATTCTGTAAAGCACTTTATTGCACTTATTACTTTCTTGGTTATTTGATGCAGAGATGAAATCAATTACGTGGAATGGAGATCAATACATCCTGAAGGTAGTAAACCTTTGGGTGAATAAGATATCTTCTGAGCCTCCCAAATTGCCTTCCATTCAAATCAAGTAGATAGAATTTTGCTCTTCACAAGAGGGAGGAGAAAGAAAAATATACAAATTTTGCACAGATGAGCAAATTTGATTCATTGTGAGAATTAATAATGTCATGTTCTATATTGTGATGCGCCTCTCCAGTTGTATCTAGTGCCCGTATATCATATTTCTTTATTGCTCGTGTCATTGGTGAATAATAAATGTAATGCTTGAAGCAAATGTGCGATGCATGAAGATCTTGTTAGCAAGCCCATGAAATAAAATGCTTGCTTTTGAGATAAATTTAATAAAAGCGACCTTAATCTGTATGTTAATGCTGGACGTCTGCTCCTTTCCGCAAGGCAAAATTTGAGAACTCCGTTCGCATAAAAGGAATAGCTTTATATAAGACATGTGGCCTAGTAGCTCAGTGGTAAGAGCACTAGGCTGGCCTCCATGAGGTCAAGGATTCAAGTCCCGCATGCATCTTTAATTTCAAAAGAAAGTTGGATGGCAAAGACCTCCCTCTTTCTTCAAAAAAAGCTTTATATTTATATAAGACATTAACGAGAATTTCATCAACAAAGGTGTTCCATTATCATTCAAAATAATGTAACGTTCAATACAGAAAAAATATGGATCATAATGTTGTTTGTTGAAATAGCTGCATGGCCTATTATCTCTGCAGCAAGGACCTGATCAAAATCCAATTTTTTTTTTCAGATGAGATTTCATTTCATTAGAAATTTTCTGATCAAAATGAACAGATGTAGTGTCATTTGGTTGGAATTTCTATGTTATCCAACGAAACCTAGAAATCAGTTGAAATGACGTCAAAAACATTTTGATCAAGGCCTAACAATGATAAAGCAAGGAGGAATTAAAACTCAACTACTTGGTCAGAATTCCTAACAATGATCAAATACAAAACATAATTCCTACATACATGTATAACATATCAAGATACTCTCCATCTTGAAAATCACATAAAACACTTCCCAAAATTGCCATTAACAGAAAATCCGCATTTAAAAATGAAATGAAATATATTACACAAGCAGTCTCTCGTTTTCTACCTTTAAGAAATTAATTAGCAATTCTCCCCAAACCTCTGCAGTATTGCTTCTTCACTCAGACCAAAATTTGATGATGGCAGTGACGAAAGCTCGAATGGTATTCCATAAGGGGTTGTTATCAGCCTTTACTCTGTTCTTTTTGGCACTTTCCCTGTTACTGGAGGCATCCATTGAAATCTCACGAGTCAGAAAATCTAATTTAAGATAAGATTCGTGCCTCTGTAGGAGGTACTCATTGATAGGAGTTATAGGGTTCAATTTCCGCCTAGAGCATACAAAACAACAAAAACAAAATTACACAATGGTAACAGCTACCCTGACAAAAATATCAGTACTGGACAAGTACCACCCAAATTTACTAGACTGCTACCCTAACAAACTCCTACAGCTGTAAGCAAATATAATTTTTTACTCAGGGTTATTAACAAAGCACTAAGTGCAAAAAGCAACAATGGCAGACCAGCTTTCTGATTTAAAGGAGCCTATATAAATAGAATGAAATAAAAGTTACCCTTTCGTTTTAGTGACGTCGTTCATTGTAGCTCCATGTTCAGTTTTTTGCACCTCGTCAAGGCTTTCTCCAGAACTTAGGTCCTTAAACTCAGGTTTAATTTCTGTATTCATGATAGCAGCAGGAGCTTTTACTTCAACTAACTCCTGAAAGATAACAGAAAATTAAGAAAACAGAAAAGTAAAACTTCAAATAGGTACAATTCCAAACTCAGAACACAGAAACAAAGGTTCGTGATTTTACCATTCACCAAGGAATACTGATTGTTATTGTGATTGGTAAAAAGAAACTAAAAAATTACCATTTCCTTCTCTTCTGCACCAGCTGAAGCAGACACACAATCATCCTCACTGTTCAAGGTACTATTGGCTCGTGGAAATGGGAACTGCTCTACCTCGACAACAGCCCGGACCATTTCAAACCTATCATCAGGGCCTGTACCTTCTGCCAACCCTATGTTTGAAGCAGGCTTACTTTCATTAAGTGACATTTTACCATTATTCTGTAAAATTTCACCTCTCCCTTCCTTAATTTCAGAATTTGACTTTTCAATGGTCTCTGCTACTGACTCCTGAAGTTCCTCATTTATGACAGATATTGGTAATTCAAGACCTATATTCAAATCCATTGGCCTCAAAAATGAGCCAAACTTCTCCGATTTAGTATCATCAGAGAATTTCTCATTACTTTCCAAAACTTCACCCTTCACTTCATTATTGTCAGATTCAGACTCGTCCACAGTTTTCATTCTCTCTTCCATTACTGTCTCCTGGATATATCCACTTTCAGCAGACCTCGACCCTTCCAAACCTCCACTTGAATCACTAGTCTCTTCGTGTTCCATAAACGAGTCAACATTAATCACTTCATTAGAAGGTAAAGTACCATCAGCCTCTGAAATATAACCAATCTCTCCCTTGTCAGTTTCAATTTTCGTCGCATCCACGCTTTCTGATATCATGTTCCTTAGCGAGCTTTGGGTATCTCCATTTCCATCAAAATCACTTCCTAAAACATCATCAGTTGGTTTTATTCCTGTATTATTAATAGAAACTTCCTCATCTATGAAACTGCATTTTTTGTAATTCAATCCCTCCATTTGTTCTAAATTTCTCTCTTTTGATACATCCAAGTTTAAGACTCCATTTTCAAACGAATTATTCTCCAAAAGCTCTAGGGACTCATCAGAACCCTGATTTACTTGTGCAAGTATGTCGTTCTCTTCATTGCCAGTTTTGAACTGAAGCTCTGTGCCAGTATTAATATGACCATTCTCACATATTTCAGGCTGAATTGGAGCATCCTCTAAGGTAAGAGATTGCATATCCAAGTCACCAGGGCCTAAAATTCTATTTTCTTGGATTATGTCTCGCACAATTTCTCGAACTGTGTAGAAAGAGCCCCCCACTTCCTTTTGAGTGAGTCTGAGAGAAGGAAAGCTGCCATTGTTTGTATTCCGGTAACTGAAAATAAATAATCACAGATAAGTTAAAAGAGAAATCTCGGAAACATTGATTTTTATTAAACACTCTGGACTTGGCTCAGAAGAAAGAAAATAGAAAAAAAAAAAATGTTTGAACAGGTGCCAGATAGGATAAAAGTTGAATGGTTTATTGAAGAGTTAAAAATTGTTTAATCAGAAGTGTAATGTGTATCCCGTAGAAGTTGGACAAGATGAGCAACAACAACTAAGCCTTTTGTCCCAAGCAAGTTGGGGTAGGCTAGAAAAGAAACCCAACAAGAGAACATTTTAACCCAAGCAAGTTGGACAAGATGAGCAATATAACTAAAAACATGGAAACATACCATCACCATTTGATACTCCATTACATTTTAAAAGCTCTATTTACCCTACCCCACAAATCTTTGTTACTCCAATAAATGAATGAAAGGGTAATTGTATTCTCAAAAGATAAGGAGATGACGGTTTAGGGGTATATAAAACTTTTGCACTTCCTTAAGCTTAAACAAGTCACTTTACTACTTTTTAATCATGATTGATATTAATAAGCATTAATTGCTAATACTGAGGTTCTTCTCAGAGAAACTAAAAAAAAAAAAATCATAAAGGTGGCAAGATAGGTTATTACTTGGTAATGAAAGTCTCAACCATGGCACGTCTATCTTCCTTTGACTTTCTGAGACGAGCCTTCTTCTCTTGTGATGAACAATGGCATCTTGTCAGTGCAAATCTCTGACTGGTACAAGTAATGCTTCCCGCTTGCATTCTTTCACAAATTGAAGGCAAATATATTAAACAAATATCAGTTTCATTACAGTACCAATTCAAAGATGCATTTCTAGGAAACGAAATTCCAAAAAAAAAAAGAGACCAAAAATTTAGCTAGAAAATGTGAAATAAATTAATGATACTCTCTGAATAATCTTTCAACAGTTCATTATTCAGTTCACAAAATTCAACCATTTGGTTAACACACAATTCCGTGTCCTAAATTATGCTACTGGAGTTGAAACCAGGAAAATGGAAACATTTGAATTAAGCACTAAATAACGGGACTGAGTACATTTTGAGAGTGGACCTATACCATTAGCGTGCGTGTGGGCCCCACAACTCTTATTAGGTAAACGAGTGCCCAAGGCGGCGCTTTAGTTAGAATGGGATTGATATAGAAGTGAGATGAGATGCATAAATGGTAGAATAGAACAGAGAGAAATCTGGAAAGGAAAAAAATTGGAGGTGGTGCTTACCTCGCCGTGAAAAGGACTGGAGATGCCTCCAGTTACAGTCGCCGAAAGTAAAAAGGTCTATCGCTAGCCCAATCGGTGAAATGGAGTGGAGTGTGGAGAAATGTTAGCAACTCCAATTTGAGTAGAGGAGCCAAAACCCTAGAGAAATGGAGAAAATTGAGATGGCGGTCAGGGGAACCACAGGCAAAAAGCCCAAAACCCTGGAACTAAGATTTGAGTCGGTTGTCACTTGGTCACTGGTCGCTTGTCCCGAACTATGACGTTTTGGCGCATATGCCCTTTCAAAATTTAGTCCTCCGTTTAGCAAATAAAATAAATTACAAGTAACAGTTTTTTTTTTGGAGTTTTTTCATTTGTGTTTGATGGTGAATTAAAGCGGAAAATGATATTTATCAAAGATATTGAACTAGTATACAGATGAAAATGTTTTCAACTATATATATTAGATTTTATCTCAAGAATGATATAGTAATATTTTGCTGTGAATATGAACATTATAAGAATATAATATAATACATTCGATGGTACTTGATACTACAAAAATTTATTGTATTCTTTTTATTTTATATATATTTAATGTAATAATCTTCGTTTCTAAATTAATACGAAAATGAAATTAATTATAATATTATTCAGAATAAAAGGATATTTAAAATAGTTAAGAGGAAATAACTAAAGTAAATAATAATAATAATTTGAATAATATGTATATGTATATATTAGTATAAAAGAGATAAATATGATGGCGTGACTTCATATAACTTTTTTTAGTTGCTATACAAAATTGGCGAAGTAAAAACATGTTTTAAGCCAATTCATTCATCTAACTTAACTATTGTTTCAGATATTACACGTGGCAAGGACTTAGTTACTTAACTTGTCAAAGGGAAGCTTGTGCTCTTTTTGGAATACTAGCAGCAGTGCCCGCTCAATGTGCGGGCAATTTGCAATTTTCATTTGATATGATTCAAAAATTTTAAAGACTTTTTAATATATTTTTTTACGTGAATTTCTTTTAATTGTTCCTAAAAAATTACGCTACACATGATCTAATTACTCAAGACGAATACCTGTTTTGTTAAAAAAAATACATTTGTAATGTCTAATCAGAACAGTGTAGTACCTTGTGGTCCCAACTACTTCCCTCTTGTCATCTATTTCCTTATAAATACACTTGGAACCCTGTATGTATATCAAATTCAACAATTTCAAATGTCGGTGACATAAAATATTTGTTATCGAGCAAACATGACCGATACTAATTGAAGTGTTTGTTATTTTGTTTTAAAAGAAAAGAAAATGAACAGAACAATTGAAGTTTTTCACAAATTTCATTCTTGCCGGCTGCTGTTCGGTTGAAAAGCTATGCCAGCTGGTGCCTCTTCTTCGTGCTTCATTTACCAGCAAATGAGCATCAGTGACCACCTCCCTCTTTACTGGCCTGCAGTTCTTCTTTTCTGAGCATTTCCCAGATCCTGCACACGTATTGAACAACATGCTATATTTGATGTTTTTTCTTATGTTTAATCAAGGGCCTCGGGCATTAACAAAAAAAAAAACCCATGTGTCACAAGTAGCAGCTAGTATTATGAAATAAACAAAAGTCAAATTCGACTTAACAATACAAAAAAGGTGCAAAATATGTAATCTGTGACCTAGGTCCTCTGACCAGAACATGTCAGTATGCATTGCTAATCTGATATCCAAAACATGAAATATACTTCCGCCTACTATTTAATAACATGTATAGATAGAGGATACTTTAATGAGAGATCTCTTATTTTCTCAATTTACTGTAAAAAAAGGAAAAGAACCAGCTAGATTATTGGAAACAAACCCAAATTGATCTACTCACCTGGGTAAAAATTCAAAACTCAGTTTACTGAACCATTAGTTTTCCAATACTGAACATATCATCCTCTTTGTTTCCTTCAATTTCAGATATTATAGCAACTGCATCGCAACAAACTAAATCCCACCTCCAACCACCATCGCCCCTCCCCCCCTCCCCCCCTCTCTCTCTCCCTCTCTCAACACACACACACACACACAAAAGAATAAGTTCAATAAGAGCGTACACATATAAGTTCATAGAATTACCTTTCCATCATTCCATGTCATAAACTCTGAATGAGATTTGTGGGTGAACAAGTGCAATTTGAAGTACACACTTTTTTACTGCATGTAGTTCTTTCTTTGGGCTTCAAAACAGCACCAAGCTATGAAGAAACAAAGTATATAAATATAAACTTGTAACACCCCAGATTTTGGCAATACTTTAATTTATATTATTTAATTTATGTAAATGTCTTGAATTTCAATAATAAAGTTGAATCTTATTTTTGAATATTATTGCTATTTCATTAAAATGAAAGTGCCGAAGTTCTCATATATTTATTTCAAATATATTTTTTGTATCGTTGTCAAATTTAATAGAATTTTCGTTGCATTTATTTAACCGGTCCTTTTGAATAAAAACTAAATTTTTTTTAACATGACGTCATTGATTTTAATAAGACATAATCTAATTTCATTTATATTTGCTATTTTCTAATATCATCGTAAAACATGATGTCCATAACCGTGCATTTCCTCACCGTTTTATATATAGCAGCAGTGCCCACTCAATGTGCCACGAGACACCGTTTTTCAATCTCAGGTTGGGATGATTGCCAAGACAAGAAAGGTGGGTTGGGGAGGAGTAGGTCGAACCACGAGACACAAGCGACCATAAAAAGCGATAAATGAGAAATAAAAAAAATAAACATTATCATAAACATTCCTTTTGACATTTAGAAGGTTTAAAACAAGGACTGGACCTGACCAGCATAGTGCCAAACGTTAATATATAATTTATTATTACAGTTCAGACATAAGATAGTACCATCTGCTCAAGCATGGAAATAGCCACTAAGTTGAATATATGTTGCATCCTGAGATCCATTCGAACTGCTCTCATACAAGAAATTGTATAAACCCAGAAAATCATCACCATAATTTGACATGATAATGTGAAAAATATAATTTGACATGAATATAAAGCCAGAAAATCATCACCATATGTGAAAAATATAATTTGACATGAATATATTGTCTATTTTTAATATTTAAAGTAAATAATGTCTTGATCGGTACTGAAGGTAGTATTCACTGATTTAAACAAATATAATCAATAAAAGTAGATATATGAGAACCATCTCTTTGTCTAGTGGCAAAAAGCAATGCATCTTGAGTAAAAGATTGCATGTTTGAAATCCAGTAAGGAGGGAATCGATAAGAAAATAAAAGCTGAACAGAGGCATGCAAAAGGGCCAGCTTGCGACCTTGCAGGTTTGCAGTATGAAAGAATGCCATGAAACATGGCTTTTACAAAAAAGTCCCTTTAACCAACAAAAAATAAATGACCTTACAGTCTCCTGTCAGTTTAACTGCCGTATTTTATACCTCAGACTCAGAGTAAGCAAACGATCTTTCAAAGTAATGTTATTATGCACTGTTTATCGCTTGACTTCTCTTTTGTTCCAATCTCCACAGCTTGCTAAAGCTACTCAAGTTATTAGCAACAAATCCTAGGCAAGAATGGTTCTGAGTTAACATAATTAACAAACTTTTAAAAGGAAATTTAATATACAAACAGAATATTGCTAGGCACATTCCAAATTATTACCAGTCATAATTCTGCATCAATATGACGGATTCAGCATGTTTTAGAAGCTTACATTTTCAGAAAATCATTAATTTCAGATTATTGAAATTACTGCAGGTTATTAAATTAGAGATTAATTTCCCTATATATCCCATGCTAAATACTAAATCATGCCAAATATTGCTCTAAAATATTAACCAAATCCCTTAATTTTAGGCAATCGATTATAAGTATATAATAAATTTATCACATTATATATAGAAATGCCAACAACCCATGTTCACTCTTTACTTTTCCAAATATACCCTTTTAACTATAGTAAAGAGTGAATATAATGGCCATGACTTAAATTTAAAAAATTTGAACACACAATAAAGATGTTGAATAAAATAAAAATTATAGTAGAACATACAGTTACTATTATACGCACAAAACCTTGTGGGGATGTTGACAGTAATAGTGGTAACTGGTAAGCACCATCACACCTTTTACATTTTTTTCAGCTGCTCTTCCTCTTGTTCTAGGGTAGCAGTTTCCTAAATTACCAAAGAAAATAAAACAATCTAGGATCATTATTTCTAATTGATTTCATGGAGTGTAAGAATGCAGCATTTTAGAAACATTAGATATTCTTACATATTTCAACCACCAGCTTTTAATTGTAAATCGCATTTGCTATTTGCATTCTTCCATTTGCTTCCTTGCAATCTAATGCGGGAAACCAGAAAGGTCAACACGTATACTTATTGATCAATAAATTGTTGTAATTGCATTCTGCCTCAAGATATAATTCTCTTCTAACATAATGAACCTAAAATTATTTAAAACCTCTTCATAGGGAGCTTTCTATTCCTCATATAGTTTGGCTTTAGATGATTCATCTCTTTCCTATGTAAAGAAAATATACCGTCTAAGTAAATTGCAAAATACAAATGGATAAAAAGAAACCCAAACTGAAATATAAATTTTGAATTATAGCAAAAGTACCTTGATTGTTTCTTCCCCAAGTCATCTACCGTGTGAAATACATTTTCACCAACATAAGGAATCTGTTTGGCAATTTAAAAAGAAAGCAAAGAAAAGTTTATTTTCTAGATCAACTTGTTTGAATTTCGAATACTGTTCAGCAATTTTCCAAATTCAACCTCCATGCTCAAATTACTTGCACACCATATAATTGGACTTGTAAGTGTTAGATAAGAAGGAAGAAAAAACACATATGAATAAACCTGAACGTGGACCCCATTTGTCAGAATCTTCACTTTGCTTCCTGTATGCACAAACCAAGATACCTTATACTTCACCAAGGGTGCCGGCGCCGGTCATTCACCACGTACGGAGTTAAGCATCGCTGAGAGGTTTGTCAGGTCATGCGAAACGGGTCGGATCTTGAAATCGATCTTGGATCCGATTTGAGCAGCGGCTACTGGTTCGAATATGTCGGAGAACTGAAATGGAGGTTGAACGGCGCGTCACCACTGGTTAGGTATAGAGTAGGCGTGAGGACGGTGGTGGCCATGGCAGCGGCGATTAGTGGTGGAGATCAACAGCGCTAAAGAGTAAAAGTGGGGCATCGAAGGAGAGGAAAGAGAAGGAAAGAGTCAAAGAGGAGCATCAGAGGAAACTCGATCTTGTGCTAGACACCCGACTTGATGAACATCACCGTCTAGTCGAAGGAGGAGGAGGAGAGGTGCGTAGATTTGGGGCTCAATAAATTAGGAAAAAAATGAGCAACCCTAATGAAATTTGAATGATTGCTCATTCTGAATGGGGACAATCTAATGATGATTTCCGTAGTTAAGGCAGCGAAATTTCTATTTTTGATTTCCTTCTTTGAAAATTTCGATGGGAAAGAATGGCGGAAGGAGGAGGGGAGGGGAAGGGCTCACTGCTTATAAGGAAAGAGATCGAAACATGAAAAGAGAAAAAAAAAATGAAAAAAACGTAAAGGAACGGAGACTCGAACCCTCGCGCAGTTTAATACCAACGCAATTCCGCTCCTACAGCGAAAGTTAACAGCTCTATCTCAAAGGTTTAAACTTTTTAACTCGTTATTCAATCCGGACCACTAATCTAATTAGATCATAATCAATCTATGGTCTATATTGCATTGGGTAAATAATTGTTTGCACCTTTGGACTCAAATTTGGATAGACCTTTAGACTGGTGCTTTTATAAGTAGTAAAGATTATTGATGTTTTAAACACAAATAAAGTATAATTCATAGTTTCATACTCACTGAAACACAATTAAATATTTGGTCAAAGACTAGAAAAAATTTGACAATCTTGCAGATTAAATTATACAAATATTTTCCTAAGAATATAACTTTAATTAAAATGAGTCTTTTATAAAGTTTCTATTTTATTTTTAAAACTTTCAAATTTGGCTCGCAGTAAGCATGAAACATCATACCATTAGGTCTAGTCTGTTCTAAATACGTGCCGTGTCATGTCGTGTCTAAATATTTCACGTACCGTGTCGTGCCGTGTCTAAATTTTAAGAGATGGATACGACACGTCTAAGGACACGGCACGCCTCGTGTCCTCATGTCATGTAGTGCCGTGTCTTCTTAAACGTGTCGTACCGTGTCGTGTTTGAACACGTTTGAATTTCATAAAATATAGTTATATACTTGTGCTTATGGATGAACTAGACATTCAAACTATTAAATTATCCTTTAAAAATAGACAATATAAGGATTTTTTTATTATTTCGTAATGTTTACTATCTTTGATCCTGATCATAAACTTGTTATATCTCTTGGGTTGTGTCGTGCCATGTCTCGTACAGTGTCGTGTCGTGTTTCGTGCTGTGTCGTGTTGTGTCTAGACAATTCGCGTGTCGTGCCGTGTCTATTCCATCAAAGTTGGATATGACACGTCTAAAGACACGGCACATTTAAGTTCTCGTGCCGTGCCGTGTCCGTGTTTTATCGTGTTGTACCACTTCCGTACTGTGTTGTGTCGTGCCGTGTTCAGGCAGGCGGTGTTTTTTTTTAAAACACTAGGTCTGACCACATTTTATAAAGTCATAAAATCAGATACAATATTCCAAATACTATTTAAGACAAGATGAAAACTTTCCCTTGTGCGTATTATACAATAATGATTCTATTTTTCTGCATGCAAACACACATTTTTGATGTTTTTAATCAATTGTAGCCTTATTTCAAACCGATATAATCTAAATATTATCTAAGGCTGTTTGGATGGTGTAGGAATTTGGAGAATTTGCAATTCCTAGAAATAAATTTATTGGGAAGTGTGTAATTTTGTGAAGAATTTGAATTGTTTATAATAAATTTGGCATATAAAATTTTCGGAATTTGTAATTCCGACACCATCCAAACAGCCCCTAAGATGAGATGAAATATTCACTATTTCACTTGTCCGAAAATGGCATGAGTTTATAGTTTCAAATTTCTAGTGTCCTCAACATCATTTTTTTTTTAAATAAGCATGCTAAAAATCTAGTATGTATACTAGAAATGGCTTGAGTTTTTATATTTTCCAAAATACGGAAATCTCCCAAAAATATATAATTCTATAGTACGGAGAGTAATTTTTCCAAAAATAGAAACGAAAGAGTAAAAACCTGGTTAAAAAGAAAACTAGAAAAGGATGGAAAAGTGAGGGAATGTCAACACAACCAGGATTTTGTAAATGTGCTTTTTAAGACTCGAATCGGAGAATGCGATAAGCCGATAACTATTCTTCCTTTACAAAACAACTAATGATTCGTCCACAACCAATCCCAAATTGGAAGTCACGGTCAAGGTTTGTTTTGAGAGGAACTAAGGTCAATTTTACAAGAAGCATACGTCATTGATTAATGCTTGCGCGAGTACGCTTCATAATTAACGGTATGTCCTGTTCAACTTCATGTATACAACACACATGAGACAAGAAACACGCATTGGCACTGATACAAGAAACGACAAAAGACCTACTCAAGATTCACATTCTATCCCGTGTAAGTTGCGTTATTAATTATTTCGTAGCTTTGAACGCGTTATTAATTATTTCGTAGCTTTGAACGCGTTATTAATTATTTCGTAGCTTTGAACTTGGCTGCTTACATTTACAGCTTTATATGGATAAAGTTATAGGTATTGCGTCAAAATTTCCTATATTACGTTTCGATGTAATTAAATGATCTCCACCGTGCAACTCGAACTAACCAAACATTATTACAAAATGAAATATACATTTCTCGAAGTTTTATTGTACAAGAAAAATTGGAGCATTATTGAAAGTTATAAAATGATGACAAACTCAACAATGGCAAGATGTCATTTTTTCAATCATTTCTCAACAATCATCTTTTTAATTTTATCGTTTATTTATGCAAGTCAACTTCCAGATATTTAGTAAAGTAAATTTCTTTCAATTCACATATATAATGTTGTTCTTTAGTTCTAGTAATACTATAATAGAGTAAATAACTAATTCTTTATCTAAAAATAATATTTAGGCCAAACTTCCCATTTGTTTTTTGTTTTTTACAACGAAGAAGGTAATTTTAAAAAAAGGACCATTCATATATGTAAGCTTCCATTAATATGAAATTTTGTTTCCATTTTTTTTTTTTTTATTGGTTGGTAAAACCATTAATAATTCTAGGTTCAATAATTCCAGAGGTGTCCTTCCAAGGATATTGCAATCCCTTGCCTTGGGGACAATCACCTCTCTAATTAGCCAAATCAAATTAAAACTTACCGAAAAATTTCCTCAATCCAAAGTCCCACGCAAACTCCACCGCCTTCACAAACTTCGCTAGCTATAAAACTGAGATATCTACCTCTACTGCATATAAACCCAACTTCCGCAAGCAATCAGCAAGGCAACAACTAAGATAGACCTTAGTGTGCACTCTAGTTTCTCTTCTATGGCCCACAATACAGCCAAACAAGCTGACGAAGACACATGCATCAAAGTCCAAATAATGGATCAAACAAGCCTCAACAGCTTACCATCGCCCTTCGAGCCGTATCAGGATTCGTCACCACACCCGAGCAACAGCAATGGAGATGATATAAGCCCCGTGTCGACTAGGAATAGTGGTGGTCTTCATGACAGGGCACCGGAGAAGAAGCTGACAATATTTGCTCTCCAGTTAGCGGTGTTGGAGAAAGCGGCTAGTGGGCTAGGTACACTAGGATTTGTGTGGGCAACGGTGGTGCTGCTTGGTGGATTTGCGATAACGCTAGAAAAGAAAGATTTCTGGTTCATTACAGTAATTTTGCTTATAGAAGGGACCCGCATCTTCAGCCGGAGCCACGAACTCGAATGGCAGCACCAAGCCACTTGGTATGTCACAAAATGAGTATCACGTCTTTATGATGAAGCTTGTTCTATGTTAGGCTTTAATTTTTAGGTAACTACTCGATGCTATGTTTGTCAAACAAAGGTGATAGGTAGCTATCAAAATATATATAGTAACCTACCTAAATGCTGAAGCCATCTTATTATAAACGTGAAAGGCAAAGCACTATGTACAGGCTTATCCATTTTTAGCCAGTAGTAAGTAGTTATTCAACCGGCTAACCGTCCCAATTATCAATTAAAAAAGAAAAATAAAAAAAAACGTCCCCATTTCTCAAATTTTTTTATATTGAATTTTCCATCTAAACTGCATCGATCCATTTCTCAATTGGCGCATGAGCATTAATTGAAGTGGCTAGCTAGTTCAATGCTTCCATTTAAGTTCGAGTCTGTGAGACTGTGACCCTTATCTTTGTACATTAATTATTTTTTTGAAACATTATCTTTGTACATCAACCCCTCACAAAATATATATCTTGCACTAATTAACCGCACCAATGCTAGTCCCCTAGCAGTGAATTTACAACTGAACTAGAAAGACTCTGGTTCTGCTCATTGTAAAGGTCATTGTAGTAAATCTGGTTTCCACTCCTAATACAAACCTTCCACTCCTGAAACATCTTCCTTTCAGAAATTGTCTACACACAACAATTGGATAATTCAATATAGTTTAATCTCTTTAGCTCAATTTAAATTCGCAAAAGCTGATATGCCTCTTTTAAATCAATCTTCATTAATAAAACATCTTGTTTTTTCTTGTTGAATAGGTCTTTAACTCGTCGGTCCAGCATCAGTGCTATCAAATCAAGGTCCCGGCTCCTTGTTGGATCTTTCAAATTCATCTTCAAACCCTTCTCACGCAACAGCTCAAACATTTCAAATGACGTTCTTTCGAAGGGCGGTCAAAGGCTTGACCGATGCAATCCATTAAGGTCTGCTAGGTGCATTGGAGGTGCATGTGATATGCCACAGCTACAGCGCCTCCCTCATACTAGTTGGGTCTTCATCTCACAAAACATTAGCCGGCTCTTTTACTGGCTCCAGCTTCTCTCTGCCACGGCTTGTGTTGTTCTCTCTTTGATGCGGCTAGTCGAACAGGATTTTGGCGAGTCAAAAGAGGCAAATCGTACCAATAGAAACTCTGCCTTAAATATCTTCTACAGTCTAGCATTTGCAGAGGCAATGTTGTTCCTTGCTGAGAAGGCATTCTGGGAATGGAAAGTGAGCTACTGCGGCTTGCTTGAACAAGTGAATAATGAGTGTCAACTTGGCCCGTCTGGGATGGTCTCAATTAGGCGATTCTTCTATGATGCATACTCTAAATGTGTGACAGGAAGCATTTTTGATGGGCTAAAAATGGATTTAGTCACATTTGCAGAAGAGCTCCTTGTTTCAACCTCACATGACGAACAATTGATCGGTGTAAGAATTTTACTGGCACTATCCACTCATCAACGCTTCTCTGGTGGCACGCTACGTAAGGTTGGCACATCAATGGTTATAATCGAGCGACTAATCGATATGCTCAATTGGAAAAATCCAACTGAGGAAGAGATAAGACATTCAGCAGCCATGATTGTATCGAAGCTTGCCAGTAAGAAGCAGAATGCACTGCGTCTGGCAGGAATCCCTGGAGCAATGGAGTCAATATCTTCTTTACTATACTGTGGTCCTGTAAGCCAAACACATGACTACAACTTCTCAGCTTTCAATCTATTGGGGCTGTTGATACTGAAGAAACTAGCAAATGATCATGACAACTGTGGGAAGATCGGCAACACTCGCGGTCTACTTGACAAGATAATTGACTTCACAACCATTGGCCAAGGAATGCATTTGAAGGCCGTGAAGAGGTCGTTACAATTAGTGAAGATGCTTGCTAGCACAACTGGTCAAACGGGTCTGGTGTTCCGAAGAGAAATATCTGAGATTGTGTTTACTACCAGCAATGTCAGGAATGTACTACGCCATGGAGGAGACCATCTAGAACTCCAGAGGCTGGGGTTAGAGGTATTGTTATAATCAACACATTACATTTAATTTAGTGCCTTAATCGTGAACTTTTTCACAAAAATAAATAAAACAAACAAAATTAACAAATTGACCCGTTCAACCCAAGACTGCCCTTTATTTCCACTAATAACTCGGGAGAATGGGAGCTCAGCTCGGCATAAATTGTTCAATTTTTTGGGTTAAATTTACAGTTTATTTGGGCCCAATTAAGTCTACTAGAGCCCATATAAAATAGGGGGATCTATATTATGGGTCAGATATATAACAGAGGCAATCGTAGCCTCATATGCAGTGATTGTCAATTTTCTCCTCTGTTCGCACCACACTCAGCCACTTTTTAATCGCCTGTTTCGATGTATGTAACAAATCACTGTGAGGGTAAACTGAGAAAGTCTCGTTGATGATTTCATCTCCATCTAGTTATTGGATTCTAACAGAATGTTTTGTTATCTATTGATTTGTTGATCAAATTTTGATATGGTCCTTACTTTTCTTTCCTACTGTTAGTTCTGTTGAATGGTACTTATGCATAACATTACAGGTAGTGACAAACTTGGCTATGGATGGAGCGGCACGGGAACGGATCGGAAGTACAGGTGGGATGGTGAAGGAGTTGCTTAGACTGTTCCTCCAACCAGGAATCACCCATGATCAAAATGCAGTGAGAGTAGAGGCGGGCGAGGCATTGGCCATGCTTGTGTTAGAAAATAAAGAAAACTGCAGAAGAGTACTCAAGGAGGAAAATGTTTTGGTGAAGCTTGTTGAGGCTCTAGAGGACCGCATCATATCTATCAATTCCTCTAGGATTTTGCGCAATTTGTGTGCTTTTGGTGCACTTGAGGGGTCTGCTCAGTTAACTGTCCTTGCTGGCTTTACTCTGGTAAGTAATATCCAAAGTTTTGCCTTTATATTTTGAATTCACGAAAGGTCTAAACATTTTTTCTCTTAGTTTTTCTTTTGATTTATGTTTTCTTTTCTAATTTTTGTCAGGTTTTAAATGGCATCATGACAGAAAGAGTGAAACTAGTAGAGGTATCTCTTGGCCTTGCTGCTCAGATACTTAAATTCACAAGTCCTCGTGAATTAGATGAGGAGCTTCACAATGCTTGCATCTCAGATATCCATCTGGTAACCAGGCTGGTTCAAATACTGGCAAGCTACGAGTACCCGTCCATCAAAGTACCGCGAATTAGGCGGTTTGCAATCGAGCTCGCAATTGAGATGATGAGAGTTAACAACAAGAACTATGTGAGGCTGTTTACTCAAGCTGGAATGATCAGAGAGTTGAACCGAGTGGCAAATACAACATCCGAGCTCGAATGCTTTAACATTTTCTCAGGCAGTGTCGGGTTGAGCAAACATGATGTTAACCTCGACTCGCTTGTTGACATGGCGTTGAAGTTAATGAGCAACATTTAAAAATATAGTATGATCCAACAGAAATAAAACTATTGGAAGTCCATAATGCGATTTTTTAGAATCATGCTCCAAGCTGGTTCCTGAAATTCGAGTTAAAGAAAATGTACAGGCGCAATTGATTATTTTTTAATTCATTAGTTGGTTTCTAGTTTAATATGTTAAGGTCATATATATTATTTGTAAAGTTCAGAGTTGCTCAATGTATCATTAATTATGTTAAACTTAAGTCAAATAAATGTTTTGATACAAAACTTTAAATTGCATCTGGAATTTTTCACCATGGTACATATAACAATCAAAACTTTAAATTAGTCAGTTAATTAACTCATGATTAGAGGACGTGGATGGTCAGTGGCTCCGTCATTTTTTTAGAGGTAACGAGTTTAATTCCCGAGGGATGCGAAAGAGGAATAAAATCAAAATTTATTTCATAAAGTGGACTATGTCTATAAATAAATAATCTTAATTTAAAAAAATTAACAAGTGATTAGAATCATCCTGCACTTCGTCATTATGTGCCTCTTCGTCCATAAGCGTAGCTTCTTTTATGAGCAGTAAAGATATATATCTGCTGTGATAATATTATAGCGTATTATCTCGATTGTCAATTATAGATTTTATACTGATCTCAAAATTTTTTTTCCCTAAAAATCACATCTATGCCACACAATCGACCTTAACTGGAATTAGTAAAGGGAACTCTATACATTTGGAGTCATATTATCAAAAAAGAAAAAAAGGAATAAAGCTTTTGTCAATTTAATTTAACTAAAGTTGATTGTTTATTAATTATAAGATATATATGCAGAAATTAATAAATTAAATAAGTAATCAATTTTTTTGCCAATCTTATTTATCGTTGTATTCCTTTTTTTTTCCCATTGCATTTTAATGACAGCTTAATTTATTCTTAGTAAGGGTTGCATATTACGTACACTAATTACTTTAAAAAAATGATTATGTTATGAAATTAAATAATTATGTGAATTGTTCATCTTCATATTCCCACTAAGAATTTATCTCCACTACACATTTATATCCATGATCTCCACTACCTATTTATTGTCACTAGATGAGGGGTAGGCGGCTTCGCCGCCATTTGATAAATTTTGATGGCTAAATCTATCAATATATAAAAAAAATATATGTTTCCAATATATCTATTTTATATTTACTTTATATATAAAAAACTATCTTAGATGATTGGTACAATTATTTTTAATATATTTAATCAAAAAAATATTTTTAATTAAAAGCCAATGCAATCATGGCTTTTAATTAAGAAGGGTAAACTTCTAGAATATATTCATATCGATCGATCAACGAAAATTAGAGGGCTCAGATTGCATGTCGTATGAGGGGAAATTTTTTTTTTTCCTATAGGTTAGACATGAACTACCTTAGACTTCCAAATATATCTACCTTAGATTTCCAAATATATTTAACTTTTAAACTATTTTTAATTTATATAAATAACAGTGTAAAAAAAAATTAACTCTATTTTTGACCGATATTTCAAGTTTAAATATCGGCCACGGTTTTTAATATATATCTTAGATTATGTGAGATATTTTTTTGTAGCCTATAAATAGAGGCATTGTACATTTATATGTATGGTTGAAATGAGAGAATAAAATTCTGAAATTTGTGATTGAGAATATTGTCTTACTCTTGATATATTGTTCATTATTTCTTTCTTCCATCTGTATTTTACAACACGTTATCAGCACGAATTTGCTCGAAAGGAATTACAAAGTTGTTTGCACAAATTGCTACGAAGAAGTTGCAAAGTTTCTAGGTAAGTAAGAATAAATTGCTCAAAGAAATTTGAAGGTAAGTAAAAAGTCTGATTGATATCATATAACTTATTAATTTCAATTTTATTCGAATTTTTTTATTACTATATCTTTTTTTGTTTAAAATTTATGAGAATCATTCCCTGAAGTGAATGATGATAAAAATAATAAGTTGAAGGAATTATTCAAACTTGAAAGTTTATCAAGAACCCAAAGTTCTTATTGTATGAAGAATCTGAAGTTTATATTTCGATTTAAAGTTATTTAGAACCTGAAATTTTTAATCATATAAATAATTTGTTTAGAACCCGAAGTTCTTAATACTTGATTTTATTTTTGTTTAAAACCTGAAGTTTATATTTCATTTAAAATTATTTAGAACCTGAAGTTCTTGATACTTGTAGTAATTTATTTAGAACTTGAAGTTCTTAATTTTTTAATTTATTTTGCTTAGAACATGAAGTTCTATTTGAAATTTAATATAACCAGAAGTTATAGAATGCCACTAAATATTATTAAATTAATAACTCGAAGTTACTATTCAAAATTGAAATTTTTATCAAAGAACCAGAAGTTCTATTCTTTAAATAACCAGAAGTTATTATAGAATATTGGATGAAAAATAACATGAAGTTATTCCCAATTTAAAATATATTAGCACTTATTATTGGTCATTGAATGAAAAATAACCTGAAGTTATTTCAATTAATTTATTTAAATTGCGCAGTCAAAACGATTTAATAACCAGAAGTTATTAAATAAAATATAACTTGAAGTTATTAAATAAAATATAACTTGAAGTTATAATGTTAAATTATTATTATTTTTTTCTTTCTCTTTTTATTTATTCATTTTATTTATTTACTTATCTCTGTTTCATTTATCATAACCTGAAGTTATGATATTAATAACCTGAAGTTATGATAAACTCATGTTAGTACTCTTGAAGATTTTTTCAAGGAAAAATGTGACCATCAAAATCAAAAACTCGTTATGACAAAGCATTGATAACAAAAGAAAAATATACCAGCAGTACGTTCAAAGAAAAACATCTTGAAGATGTTTATGACATATGTGGTATAACAAAATATTTATAGCATACCGCAGTACATCCAAATAATGTTATCAAATTTCATTGTAGGAATTTTTAATTTATGTTTAATTCTTAATATTATGAATATGTTAATAAATAAAAGTAAATTTATTTTTATTTTTTTATTTCAAGGAAAAATGACTGACGCAATATTAATGAAAGAGATCCATGTCTAGTAGACAGCGGAACTACAAATACCATATTAAAAAGTAAGAAATATTTTTTACAATTACATTCCGGTGAGACCAATATCCATACTATATCTGGTTCAAGTAATATTATTGAAGGTTTTGGAAGAGCTTGTATTTTGTTACCTGAAGGAACAAAATTAATAATAAATAATGCGTTATATTCGAGTAGATCCAGAAGAAATCTACTAAGTTTTAAAGATATTCGAAAGAATGGCTATCATATTGAAACTATGAATAAAATAAATTGCGAATATCTTCATATCGTATCTATTATAAATGGCCAGAAAAGGATTATGGAAAAATTACAAGTATTATCTAATGGATTATATGGTACTTATATAAGTGCAATAGAATCAAATATGATCACTAACCGGAAGTTAGTTGATCCAAAATTATTTACATTATGGCATGATAGATTGGGTCATCCAGGAAATATAATGATGAGGAAAATAATAAAAAGTGCAAATGGGCATCCCCTGAAGGACCTGAAGATCCTGTTATCAAAAGAATTGACATGCCAAGCATGCTCTCTTGAAAAATTAATTACTAGGCCATCTCCAAATAAAGTTGGACCTGAAGCTCCATCATTTTTAGAACGAATTCAAGGAGATATATGCGGGCCTATAACACCGCCATATGGACCATTTAAATATTTTGTGGTTTTAATTGATGCATCAACTCGTTGGTCACATGTGTGTTTATTGGCAACAAGAAATGTTGCATTTGCTAGATTATTAGCACAAATTATCCAATTGAGAGCCAACTTTCCGGATTATCAAATTAAAAGAATCCGACTTGATAATGCAGGAGAATTTACATCCCAAACTTTTAATGATTATTGCATGTCTATTGGGATTACTGTGGAACATTCAGTGGCACATGTTCATACACAAAACGGTCTAGCAGAATCGTTTATTAAAAGGCTACAGTTAATAGCTAGACCATTACTTATGAAATCTAGTTTACCATCTTCTGCATGGGGACATGCAATATTACATGCTGCTGCACTAATTAGATTAAGGCCAACTGCTGATCATAAGTATTCCCCGTTACAATTGGTCTCCGGAAGAGAACCAAATTTGTCCCATTTAAAAGTTTTTGGTTGTGCAATATATGTTCCAATTTATCCTCCACAACGCACAAAAATGGGACCTCAAAGAAGATTGAGTATTTATATTGGTTTTAACTCTCCTTTTATTGTTAAATATTTAGAACCATTAACGGGAGATGTTTTTATAGCAAGATTTGCTGATTGTCAGTTTGATGAATCAATATTTCCAAATTTAGGGGAAGGAAAACAAAAGCTGGATAAACAAGTGACATGGAATTCATCATTATCTTATCTTGACCCCCGAAGTGGTCAATGTGAACTTGAAGTTCAAAAGATTATAAATTTACAAAGAATTGCAAATGCATTGCCTGACACATTCACAGATATAAATAGAGTCACTAAATCACATGTTCCAGCTATAAATGCACCTGCTCGAATAGATATTACAAAAATATCAAATGAATCTCATGAGCGTAGGAAACGTGGAAGACCAATTGGTTCTAAGGATGTAAATCCACGTAAAAGAAAAGAACAGAATAAAGCAGTTGGTAAAATCCTAGAAGAGGTTTATAAGGTTCCAGAAGAAACTAAATCTCCAGAAGAGATTAATAAAGTTCCAGAAGAAACTAAAACTCCAGAAGAAGTTGATGAAATTCCAGAAGAAACCGAAGTACCAAATAATTATGAGATTTCTATAAATCATGTAAAAATTGGTACAATATTAAATAGAAATGAAACTCATGTAGATGAAATATTTGCATTCGCTATAGCTAGTGATGTTATAAACGAAGAGAATAATGTGCCAAAAACCATAGAAGAATGTAGGCACAGAAATGATTGGCCTAAATGGAAAGATGCCATACAAGATGAATTAAATTCACTTGACAAACGACAAGTATTTGGACCAGTAGTCCAAACACCCAAAAATGTTAACCCTGTAGGTTACAAATGGGTATTTGCCATCAAAAGAAATGAGAAAAATGAAATTGTGAGATACAAAGCAAGATTAGTGGCACAAGGATTTACACAAATATATGGAGTAGATTATGAAGAAACGTATTCACCTGTAGTGGATGCGATAACTCTCAGATTTTTAATAGGTCTCACAGTCACAGAAAATCTAAAAATGCAACTTATGGATGTTGTTACAGCCTATTTATATGGTTCACTTGATAGTGACATATATATGAAAATCCCTGAAGGATTAAAAATGCCAGAAGCATATAGATCAAAACCTAAAGAAATGTACTCAATAAAATTGAAAAATCTTTATATGGACTAAAACAATCAGGTCGAATGTGGTACAATCGACTTAGTGAGTATCTTTTAAAAGAAGGATATAAAAATAATGTAGTTAGTCCATGTGTTTTTATTAAAAAAAATCAAATTTAGGTTTTTCAATAGTTGTAGTTTATGTTGATGATTTAAATATTATTGGATATCCTGAAGAGATCGAAAATACTGCAAAATTGTTGAAAAGGGAGTTTGAAATGAAAGATCTTGGAATAACTAAATTTTGTCTCGGCCTGCAGATCGAGGACCTAAAGAATGGAATATTTATCCATCAATCAAATTATACAGAAAAAATACTAAAACGATTCAATATGGATAAAGCTCATCCTTTGAGAACACCAATGGTTGTACGATCATTAAATGTAGAAAATGATCCTTTTCGTCCCCAAAAAAATGATGAAAAAGTACTTGGTCCTGAAGTACCATACTTAAGCGCAATTGGCGCGTTATTATATCTTGCAAATAATACAAGACCTGATATTGCATTTGCTGTAAATTTATTGTCAAGATATAGTTCCAAACCAACCCGAAGACATTGGAATGGAATTAAAGGTGTTTTTCGTTATCTTTGCGGAACTCGTGATATGGGACTATACTATCAAAAGAATTCAAAATTCAATCTAGTTGGTTATGCAGATGCAGGTTATTTGTCAGACCCGCATAAGGCGCGATCTCAGTCAGGATATATATTTACTTATTGTGGAGCTGCAATTTCATGGCGGTCTATAAAGCAAACTCTAACTGCCACATCATCAAATCATGCTGAAATCATTGCTTTATATGAAGCAAGTCGGGAATGTGTTTCATTAAGGTCAATTATCCAAAATATTCAAGAAGAATGTGGGCTTGAAAATATCAAAGAAAATCCTACTCTATTATATGAAGATAATGCAGCATGTATAGCACAAATAAGAGAAGGATACATAAAAGGAGATAGAACTAAGCACATTGCACCAAAATTCTTCTGGGCACATGATCTACAAAAGGATGGTATAATAGATGTTCAGAAAATCCAATCATGCAACAATTTGGCCGACCTATTCACAAAATATTTACCAACAAGTATTTTTGAACAACTCAGAAAGAAGATAGGTCTACATCGACTAAAGGATATCCAATAATATTAAAATGAGGGAAAGTATTATACACACTGCACTCTTTTTTCCTTATCTAAGTTTTTATCCTAATGGGTTTTTCTTGGTAAGGTTTTTAATGAGGCAGATAAATTGGTCCAGAAGTACCATATTAATATTGATCCTGAAGTATCATATTAATAGTGTATAATCAAAGATGAACATCTAAGGGGAAGTGTTATGAAATTAAATAATTATGTGAATTGTTCATCTTCATATTCCCACTAAGCATTTATCTCCACTACACATTTATATCCATGATCTCCACTACCTATTTATTGTCATTATGTGAGATATTTTTTTTAGCCTATAAATAGAGGTATTGTACATTTATATGTATGGTTGGAATGAGAGAATAAAATTCTGAAATTTGTGATCGAGAATATTGTCTTACTCTTGATATATTGTTCATTATTTCTTTCTTCCACCTTTATTTTACAACAGATTAATTCATTTTTTTTTAGTAAAAATATGGTTCAGTCATAGCTCATAAACGCATGAACGAAAATTACAAAAGTACCGCGCACTTTTGCAATTTCAGTATCAGGTAAGAGATTGCTTTTCCATTGAGGCTTCCTTTCTTCCCTAGTCGGTCACCTCTCTCTCTCTTTCGCGCAATTTCTTGCCTCTCTCTCTCTTCTCTCCTTCTCCTTTCCGACCTGCGCTCAATGAAGGGCGCGGATCTGATAAACACCGTACTACCAGAGGAGGTGCTACTGGAGATCCTGCGGCGGGTCGAATCCAAACCCGATTTAGACTCCTGCGCGCTGGTCTGTCGCAAATGGAACCTCATAGATCGCGCAACTCGACGCACCGTCAAGATTGCCGCATCTGGCAACGCTGATCGCTTGTTGGCTTCTGTGATCCAACGATTCACTGCATTGACAAGCGTGTTTATTGACGAACGACATCAGTCTTCGTCTCATTATTCTCTTGGCCTCTCCACCCCGTCTAAACAAAGGGTACTTGTTTCAGTTGCTTAATTTTGTTGGGATCATACTTAATTGGAGAATTTTAATGAAAATGTATTTAATTGGGAATTAAGTTGGAAATGTAGTAAGGTTAACACATTGCACACCTGATTCTGATACAGAGAAATAGCCTCAGTGGATCTCGTGGGCGCAATCGTAATTCGCCAGGAAGCAGCTCCACCAGCTCAGCTGAAGATACTGGGATTGACCAGAATTACATCTCTGATGCTGGTTTGAGTTTGCTTGCACTGGGTTGTAAAGGGCTTGAGAATCTAAGCCTGACTTGGTGCCCTACTCTTACTTCTCTTGGATTGGTAAGCATTGCAGATAATTGCAAAGCTTTAAAATCCCTCGAACTTCAGGTATTAAATTATGTCTCTTTTTTTTAAATGAAATAGAGAATGCTCAAAGTCCCAGGTTATTAAGAACCAGTAATCATTTGTTATTTCAAAACCTTATTAATATAATATTCTTATGTTTAAAGTTAGATGTGCAATCAATCTATTTAAAATAATATTGTGGCCTTTTGGGTGTTTGTTTGTCTGCTATTTCCTGCAGTATCTTGACCAATTTTGCTTGCACCAACAGGGACTAAAAACTGACATAAGATTGATGAACTCTAATAGTTTTGTTGAATCATAAGTTGAATATGAACTTTTGGCAAATGTTGGGGCTATCTACTTTATGTTGTTTTCATTTCGTTCACCTTAATGAGAATTTTCTATGAAATGCTGATGCTTTAATCTGTTTCTTTCAGGGATGCTACATTGGAGATGAAGGGCTTATAGCTATTGGCCAATGTTGCAAGTTACTACGGGAGTTAAATCTGAAGTTTTGTGATGGCATATCTGACAAAGGTTTAATTGATTTGGCTAGAAATTCCAATTCCTTGATATCTCTAGCAATATCATCATGTCCTAGAATCTCTGATATGTCCCTACAAGCTGTTGCGTCTCATTGCCACAACCTGGTTGCCCTCACTTTGGAATTGGATTCCATCAAGGACGAAAGCTTAATCTCTATTGCGAAAGGTTGCAGGTCCTTGAAAAGCATGAAATTACGGTGCATCAATGTTGGTGATTTGGCTTTACAAGCAGTTGGATCATTTTGTGCATCTTTGGAGGTTCTGGCTCTTCACAGCTTCCAAGGTTTTACTGACAGGTAGAGAACTATTTCCATTATTTTTTGTAATTATTTTCTGGGAAACTCTGCTTTACAAGTCCAGAACCTGAACTGATTTAGTTTTACTGTCATTTTTTAGCTGGGGCAGACTAAGTTCATCTGATAAAGTAATTAAAGACTCCCAGAAAAAAATATATTAAATGAAGCTAGTACACAGTGTTTTATGTGTTTAATTCTATGTAAAGCAGTTGTTTTTTTTAATACTACTGACTAGCTATCAGGCTCAACTGAGGATTACCTTAACCAAAAGGAATTGTTTCCATTCGTAGTTTTTGACTCTATGAGAATTCATCTAATTCAAAGCCTCCTTCAGATGCCATCAGTGAGGATGACAGGAAAATCTGGCTAATTTCATTAAACGTCTATAATCATTTCTAATTTGTAAATTTTTGACAGGAGCCTTTATGCAATATCAAAAGGATGCAAGAATCTGAGAGAACTAGTTCTGACGGATTGCAACCTAATAACTGATAGAAGTCTTGAGTATATTGCACGTGGTTGCACCAAGTTGGAACATGTTGAGATAAATGGCTGTCAAAACATTGAATCGCTAGAATCAATTGGTCGATTTTGCTCGTGAGTACTATACATTGCCCTGATATCCGGATTATTTATATTCAATGGATGCTAATATTTCTCTGTCTATTATACCATATAGTGTGTAAGGTAGTGCTTCTGAATATTGCTAAACTGCTATAGGATAGTTTTGGAGGTTGTATTAGCATATATGTTACCACAAATAAAACTAATGTCTGAATTAGACTTTCAAGATATCAGAGTAAGTTGCAACTGGTGGTGTGCTCGTAAGCAATAACAATAAGAGGAAAAAACAAACAGCGATAACAGTAACGAGGTTGTGTGTGCATGCCTACGTGTGTAAGCAATTCAAATTATTTGTTATTGAAACTGGTCCGGAATTCTAAATGCAAAATATAATGTCGACTTGGTGTCTAAAATGTTGTTGGCACACCCCCTCTTTTTTTTTTAAAGCAGGTTCAAGAACTGTTGATACTAAGGTTTTTAAGTTTTAACTGGTACTTTTTCCCATTTTTATGTTTAAAACAGAGGCCTTCGGAAGTTGTCATTGGTCTATTGTTCTATGTTGCTCAAAAATGCATTCATAGAAGTAGGCCGTGGCTGCTCTCTCTTGCAATCTCTTCACTTGTTTGATTGTATGAAAATTGATGATGATGCCATGTGTCAGATAGCTGTTGGTTGCAAATATTTAAGGCAGCTTCACCTCAGGCGCTGTAATGAGGTTCATTCAATCTGCCTTCCTTTCTTTTCCAGTTTTGTTCAGCATAACTGTGGAAGGAATAAGTTGGGTATCTCATTGTGTCCTATATGTTACAGATAGGAGATAAAGGAATAATCTCTGTGGGGAAGAACTGCAAACATCTGACTGATTTATCCCTTCAGTTCTGTGAAAGGTGCAAATATTTAGTGCATAGATTATGCTCTCTCTCACACATGCACACACAGAAATGGACAACTGTATAAGTTGCAGGCCATCTAAAGTGGCACCCCCTCACATATTTATATTTGTTTATCCATAAGGAAAATTGGAACTTCAAACTAACAACTTTTACACAATTTGTATATATTGGTCCAAAATAAATGGTTAATATCAACAAGCAACAAGCCCTCACCTTGCGACAGTTGAAAGTATTTCATTATTTGTCAGTACATTTTGTTGCTAGTAATGAGTTGAATGGAAATGCAGTATAAGTGATGAGTCACTATTTGCGATTGCTGAAGGATGCTCTCTCGAACATTTAAGCGTGAGCGGCTGTCATGAAATAACAAACAATGGTTTGACTGCTATTGCTAGAAGCTCTCCTGACCTCATATCCTTGGACATAAGTGTTCTCTTGGTCTCTCTCTCTCCCCCTCAAGCTTCTCTCTCTGTAATGAATATCTCATTGGAGTTTGTGCTACAAGATTATGATTATTCTTTTCTTAAATTAGGAAGATTATTCTCTTGGTATATATTACTCTGTAGTGCATAGCCTATACTTGCTTGGATACCTTACCAGAAACAGGTCATCCTGACACCATTGGAAGAACAGTTTAATAACAATGAAAAACACAATAGAATGTTATTGTACATAATGACCTCCTAAGAGTGCAATAAAAAATGTAACAATAGTACAATACATAAAATAAATCAAATTTGAGATTGTGAGATTATTGTACTACCTTTTTGTAACTCGCTATGAATTGTTGGTGCTAAAATCTGGAAGTATAAAGTTATGCTTAACTAACTTTTACAATATCTGAGAAATGACAACAATACCTTGCACAGAATGTAGGGGACATTGCAATGGCAGAGCTTGCTGAGGGGTGCCCAAAGCTGAAGGAATTATCCCTTTCGCAATGTACAAAGATGACAGATGTTGGCCTGACCCACCTTGTGAAGGGCTGCGTGGAGCTTGAAATATGCAACATGGTTTACTGCCCTTTGATAACCGCATCGGGTTTAGCAACTATTGTCTCAAGCTGTGCCAAGATAAAAAAAGTGCTAATAGAAGAATGGAAGGTTAGCAAGAGAACCCGTAGACGTGCTGGTCCTGTACTAACTTCTCTCTGTACTGAGTTGTAGTGTTTTCTTTTTACATGAGCAATTATTCAAGCACCATTTAAACCATTTAAGTGATGAGACCATTGGAATTGAAAAGAATAATGGTTTAGACATCCTTTCGTACACTTGTTTATTTAGGTTAACTGTAGTTTGAGTTGCTACTGTATATCAATTCTTTATTGTGCTGTTTTATTTGTAGGTTAAATCCCTAAGACTGGTTTGAATAGGATTGTAATGAATACTTTACGATTTTTTCATACTGTGATCATGAATTTGTAGAGTGCATTAAACTGTGCCTGACCTGTGAATACTGTTGTCAACAAACCATGCAGCTTTGGCATTCGTAAACTGTAGCATATATAGTGTTGCAATGTCGGACACTGAACTACACCATTTCATTAGTGATATTAATCTGACATTTATGGATGTTGTTAATTATGTATTTTTAGCTTATTTTTCTGCTATATAACAGTATTCTTATATATTTCAATAAACTTGTGCTATATAGTCGTATAGAACATTCTGCTAAGGACGAAAGCGATCAGAACCAACCTCACAGTTATTTTTTCTTTTTTTTTGTGGCAAATGATTAATAAAGCGGAACAAATGTAAAATAGGTTTTCAGGTTTTTATTTTTTGAATTTTGTAGATCCCAATTATACATACATATATAGAGGATTGCTAAAATGCTATGCATAGCACGGATGGCCTTCGTGCTACGGATTCGTTCTTGCATTTCATGCTTCAAACAACCGATCCAAACCGTTCATTATCTTCTACATATTGAAATGTCATTAGAAACCAAATTTTACATTTTTTAAAAATTTTTTTACTATTTTTTTCAGATTTTTGAAAATCACTGTTCTTGAAGGGTCCAAAATTTATTAGATTAAGTATTTTCAAAAATCTGAAAAAAAATAGTAAACAAATTCAAAAAAATGTAAAATTTCGTTTGTAATGAGATTTCAATATGAAGAAGATAATGAACGGTTTGGATCGGTTGTTTGAAACATGAAATACAAGAACGAATCCGTAGCACGAAGACCATCCGTGCTATGCATAGCATTTTAGCAATCTCTCTACATATATATATATTTCATGTTTCAAACAACCGATCCAAACCGTTCATTATCTTCTTCATATTGAAATCTCATTACAAACGAAATTTTACATTTTTTTTAATTTGTTTACTATTTTTTTCAGATTTTTGAAATTGAAGGGTCAAGAATTTATTAGATTAAGTATTTTAAAAAATCCGAGAAAAATAGTAAAAAAATTAAAAAAATGTAAAATTTCGTTTGTAATGAGATTTCAATATGAAGAAGATAATGAACGGTTTGGATCGGTTGTTTGAAGCATGAAATGCAAGAACGAATCCGTAGCACGAAGACCATTCGTGTTATGCATAGCATTTTAGCAATCCTCTCTCTCTCTCTCTATATATATATATATATATATATATATATATAGAGAGAGAGAGAGAGAGAGAGAGAATGGCTAACGTGCCATCGATGGCACGGAGGGTCCCGTCCCGTGCCATCAAGTCATTTTTCGAGATCCAAAATTCAAATGGTCAATCCAAACTGTTCAAATTGTTCTCCACATTGAAATATCTTTGGAGACCAAATTTTATATTTTTTCGAATTTTTTTGCTATTTATTATGATATTTTTAAAAATATTATGATTAGAGTATTTCAGGCCTTCCAATTTGAAAATATCATAATAAATAGCAAAAAAAATCGAAAAAATGTAAAATTTGGTCTCCAAATGTATTTCAATATTTTGATCAACTTGAATGGTTTTGATCGACTGTTTGACTTTTCAATTTCGAAAAACGAGTCGATAGAAAATTGATGGCACGTGCCACTGATGGCGCGTTAGCCATTCTCTCTCTATATATATATTTCTATTCTGATAGTGGTTTCGCCACTTAAATGGTATTCGTTTTCATCAAAATACTTTACAAATTCTTTAATTGAAACTAAATATTTCACTGGAAGACATTAGTTCTTCTCATCCATCCATTTTTGATGCGAGCTTAAAATGCGTAGCGTAGAAAGCAATAATTATGAAAAAGATGAGTCAGCATTAACAGCCAAATGGTTGGGTGATTTGTTTTTACTAGACTGAACGTAGTGCTAATTTTATTTACTATATTTTAGTCAGTAATGTTTCAAAATATCGGAGAAATCTATTGTACATTTGTACTTAAAACAAAAAAAGGTATAGTAACAGTATTTATGAAAGTTATTACTAATGCATACAATGATGTCACCATCTTGCATAATTTTTTTAGCAAAGTTAGGTTGTTTCGCCTATGCATAGCAGCATAGGGGTGCATGGCATGGTAGTTGTCATGACAATGAAGCAAGCTTGTAGCTCTCAAACGATATTTCCTATCGCTCGACTATATTTGCTTGATTCATATCCGCCCAATCAGAGCCTCTTTATTTGGAATTATAGAATAGAAGCCTAGGCATATTAATATTTGTTCCTGTGTTTGAGATACTTACGGGACACTCTATGCTTTGCTCCAATAACAAGAGAGAATCTGTACTGTTCCGATGATCTTGTATTTGCATTATTATATGCAAAACATCCATTCATGAATTAATCATGAAGGTTCTTCACCAAGACAACTAACGCGCACTATTCTCAACAATACATTGCAATGGTAAAGAAAGAAGATCAAAAGAATTGTGTTGGTGTCTGTTACCGGGCACTTTCATTTCTGGTAAGAACTTTTCCCTTGTACAGACATCGACAAATTAGCAAAGGGAGGAGCAACAGTTCTATTGGAAAGCCGAAAGATGAACACATCCACAAAGAGGAAGGTAAGATAGTGATTTAAATAAATGCAATGCATTTGGTTGTTTCAATAAAAACTAGTGTTGTCAAATTGCTGATGTACCTTCCTTGGAGTAGTATACCTTTCTGGTCTACTATACCAAAATGTTGACACTTGTCAAGTTGTCATTCCAAAATGTATGCTTTATCTGAGTAGGGTTGAACAAAATGTTGCGCTTTGTTCTCATGATTTTACATAATGCATCCTTAGTGTCATATCGATATACTCCTAATTGCCTTCAGAAAGCTCATATTCACTACTTTTTTTTTTGTATAAATATTCACTCTACGTACGTATGTTGGATAATTTTTTAATAGGCAACACTGAAGAGGGGAAGGTGGTAAATTCTACAACCACAAAGTATCAGACACAAGAAGAAATGAATGAAGCTTTAGAAGAAGAAATGACGAACAAAGAGAGGTCCAGGATTTTGAGGCCTATTAAACCAGTAACCAGGGCTTTATCAAATATAAACGAGAGGTCCTATGCTTACATAGAAGACAAAAAGAGATCTTTTGCTTCTCAATAGAGAGCAGTTGATTTAATGATTTCCTTTTCTTTTCATTAGATAATATGCTATCAATTGTTCATTTTAACATAGATTAATTTCTAAAATAACATGTATCAGTTCGTTCAGCAAGTTTTACAAGAGTTATAAAATAATTAAATTATATTTAATAGTCTACATTTAATTTAGGTGACATAAGATGAACGATATATTATCTGATATATATTCTTATATAAAAACAAAAGAAAATTACACAGAGGTTTATAAACCAAAAGGGACATTTTTTTTAGTTTGCCTTAATAATAGCAAAATTCAGTGCACAATCAATTTCTAAAATCAAGTGAATATTCTACAGCTAAGAATAATGAGGTCAAATTATCACAATGAACCATATTTAAATTTTATTAATGCATCTCTATACCTTATAAAAGCATGAATCAATGGATGTATCTAATCCATTCTATCAAAATGGACGATATGATTTTTAATTTGATTTGATATGTGGTGTAGATGATAACCTCATACAGAACATTATTGATTTTTGTTTAAAATGGAAAAGACTAATAGTTGATTTTTAGTTAATAAAGATTTTCATTTTAGTTTCATTATCAAAACATAAGAAAATGAAATAAACAATCTAATATCTAATAAAATATTGAGCATACTCTGGTTGAAATATTAATTACTTTGTCCTTTTATTTGTCTACATGTTGGGACACATTTTTTTAGTAGTTCTAATACAAAACTTACAACCTTAGGGGGGGGGGGGGGAATGTTGAAAACACCAAGTTTCCTTTTCCTTTTTGTTGCTTGCTACATCATTTTTTTCCCTAAGAAATTAGTAAAAAGGAATGATGCAAGTAAATCCTGAATAAATTAAGAGACTAATTAATTAAGTAAAAACTCTATACAAATTGACTTATATCATATTAAAAATGAACTTATACTGATTTGAAGTTCTACACAAATTAAACTTCTGGTGTATAAAAAAAATCCTGCACACATGTTAGGTATAATTGCACCTTGGAAGTTTCGATACATTGAAATTCATAAGGCGTACCGATATTCATACACATTTTATACGCACCTATCAAAACTTGTATGTGTGTATGCAAAAAAGGTGAAGTTCATTTTTTTTATTCTGAGTTCTAATAAACAACTAAATTAATGTATTTCTTAAAAAAAAAAAAGAAATTAAATAAAGTTATAAGAATAAATTCGCGATGAAGAAGCAGAAGTGCAGAACAAACCGAACAAACGAAATTATAGTACGATCAGACTATTTGAACAATTCTGAAGGGTTATCCTGTAAAATTAACACTTCCATGATTCCATCTCCGTCTCCGTCAGGCTCGTAAGAGCAGTCACCTCTCCAGTTCCTTTTTTTTTTTTTTTGCACTGAAAAACTCCTCCTTTGAGAAAACCATATCTATGGCGGGATGTAGCATCAGAGCAATATGGATCCTTACTCCCCATCACTCCGTCGCCTTCTCCAGGTACTAAATCTCTCTCTCTCTGCCCCTCTTCTCTCTTGTTCTTTTTCTCTAATAAATTAGATCACCAAATATCATAACAGGACATTTCCAGTGGTGGAGAGGAAGTGGCGCTCCGCCTGCGCAAGAGATGGTGAAGTGGCAACTCAGGCGCCTTTCCCCTCCGATCTGGAAGTCGCTGCGGCCTTTACTGATCGCAAGCAAAGGTCAGATTTCTTCTTTTTTTTTCTATATTTTAAGAAGGAGAACTGATAATTATCCCCAGCATAGATACCCTTGCAAAATCCCCATTGCATTTTTTAAACATTTTTCCTGCTTTCTTGAGTCGTTGCAAAAAGTAGCCCCAATTGTAAGATTTTTTTCACTGTTCTATGTAGTTGATCTTTTTTTTTATCAACAAAAAGTGTCAAATTTATTGTACTGCCAGTTGTACTGATGATTAGAATCAGTTTAAGTTGTTATATTCTCATTTTCACATTATGCTTTTCAGCAATTAAAGTTGAAGTATTTCATATCATTAGTAAATGTTAGTTTCTCTCATGTATCGAGTATCCATTTTGTACTTCTCTTTTAATGTGTTTCTTTCTTTGGAAATTCCTTCCTAAATGATTTTTCAAAAATTCTTGTTTCAGGGAAGGCTCTGCTCGTGGTTTTGGCATCCGTGTGGCCTCCTCAACTCCTGGTTCAGATTCATGGGTTGATGACCCAGTCACCCGCCATATTATCACACTTCACATAAACCGAGAAGAAGCTGAGGGATATATGCTATGGCCTGTGATTGTTCATACAAGTGGCAATTATTACATTCTAGTGTTACCTTTGGTCGAGCCAAAGAAAGTTAGAGAGTACAGGAAATTGTACCAAAGGAACAATTGTGGAGGCTCAGTTAAAGAACATGACAACCTTTCATCTCTCCTTCTCAGCCTCCCTTGCATCACAGGGTAATGTAAGTTAATTAAAAAATTGCCACTATTTTATATACATCTCACTGTATCCATACAAGTCAACCATTGCCAATTTGGGCTTCAATTCTATACCTGTCAAATTAAGTATCATAATGTTGGTGGTACTATATTGACCTAAAGCAGGTGCTGAAAAAGCAAAGATGGTAATCAATAAACGAACAAAGAGCAATTGAAGATGTAACATCATAATTATTGGTCATCCTTATCATAACGGTCTTGATTGTAGGGCATTCATGGTGGCACATGCAATAGGGGATCTGATAGCAGGTGAAACATCTGACCCAGAGGTGGTAGCAACTTCTTCTTCATCTGCTGTTGGTGGGTTATTAGATACCTTAACAGGTAGTATTGGCATTGGTGTTGCACCTCGACCCAAACCCACTTCTGTCCCCATTTTAGCTTCAGCCTCATCTGCTTCGACATTAATGGGTTCCACTTTGGTGGATTCATCAAGAACAATGACCAAGCCCATTGACAAGGATTTGCTCAGAGGCTTTATAAGTGGTTCTATGCCATATGGTTAGTATGTCTTATGTTGTTTACTTAAATGAATGTTTTTCATGCCCCCCCCCAAAAAAAAAAAATTTACACCAATAACCAAATGATAAGGTTTTTGCTATACTGTTGATAACATCCAACCAGCATGTCGCAGCTGTGGGTAAACCATTTATTTTTGGAGTTCTCAAAATTGCTCTTACCTCTCATTAGACGTTGACTAAATGCAAGAGCAAAAAAGTACTGGGAAATCAAAACAGGAATCAGAAAATCAAGGATAGTTTGGTTATTTTTATGGTTTAATTAACATTTTAAAAGGGTACTTATTATGTGAGAATACCAAAAACCTTCTTCTTTTAGTTTTAAACGTGTGATATGCTGGTTTATCTTAAAATAGAGTGAATATTGGATGCTGATTGGCAAATCCTGATTATATTTACATGCTTGGTAAATCATGAAATAGCCCGTAGAAATGCCCTGTACTCTTGTTTGACCTAACAAATATGAGGAATAACCTCAAATATTCCCCATTCTTATTTAGAGAATCACATAATGTACTTCACCTTAGTATCAGTCAATGATTACGGTGGCAAAGGAAGGACTTTGAGTTAATGAGTTTATTTTTGTTGTTTAACTTTGATTTTATTGTCTAACCAGGTACACCTGTTGACCTCAACCAGAACAACATAGCTGCAATCCGTACAACTGGGTTTGGATCTGCCGACCCACCGCCTGCTGACCTTCGTCAGCCTGCCTGGAAACCCTATCTCTATAGGGGTCGTCAAAGAGTGCTGTTAATGACACAGGAAACAATCAATGCTGCTCTATATGATCGTGAAGACATACCAGATTCGTTCTCAATTTCAGGTCAAATAAATTGCCGTGCTGAGCTAGAAGGGTTGCCGGATGTGCAATTGCCCCTTATTGGGGTGAAACCTGCTAAGGTCAAGATGCTCTCCGTCCATCAAAGTGCCCAGTATTCAGATCACGGGGAGGATAAACAAGCCATAGTCTTCTCTCCACCAGTTGGTAGCTTCGTATTGGCTCGATATCAGGTTTCCCATGCCACAAATCCAGCGCCTGTTAAGGGTTTCTACCAGCTTTCATTGGTGTCTGAAGATGGCGGTCAATTTTTGTTTAGGTTGACATTAATGGAGGGTTATAAATCTCCTTATTGCATGGATTTTTGTACCATCATAATGCCGTTCCCTAGGAGGAGAATTCTGTCTGTTGATGGTACACCCTCGGTAGGTACTGTTTCTATGACAGAGAGGTTGATAGAGTGGAAAATAGTAACAAGTGGTAGAGGGATCTCAGGGAAAACAATTGATGCAACCTTTTCTGGGACTGTGAGGTTTCACCCTCGAGTGGTGAATAAGTCTTTATCTGTTTCTCTCTCTAAGTCAGTATTGGGTTGCACTGCTGCAGAGGATAGTGATGAAGAGAGGGAATCTTCAAACAATAGTGTTAATGTAGAGGATGTTTTAATGGAGAAACTTAATAGGGATTTAGAAGCAGTTGATTTGGAGGAACCATTATGTTGGCAAGCTTTTAACTACGCAAAGGTAGATTGGATGTCATGTTTTTTTATTAATTTTTTTTTGTGCATTCATGATAGGAAATTTTGCGTTTGACTGACTAGATTGGTGTATTTTGGTTTTGTAGGTATCTTTCAAGATAACAGGTGGAACATTTTCAGGAATGACAATTGATCCCAAATCAGTTAGCATCTATCCAGTTGTAAAAGCACCAGTAGAGTATTCAATGCAGGTACAGGTCAAACTGTTGTCATTCTAATTTATTGTTTCTTTTGAGCTTTCATCCGCATTTGGGAGTTTTTTATACCAGTTTATTTTTTAGTTGCTTTGTCATTCTAACTTTTCATTTGTCAAAGTTTTAAAAACTTTTGAACAGCCTCTAATAATGGTATGTGATGCTATTTTTATTTAAAGGTTACTTCTGGAGACTACATTTTGTGGAATACGCTGGCAAGATCTCCTCATGCTGCTGTTCCCAAAGATTTGTGTTGATTGGCTTCTTTTCTTTCTTTTTTAACAATTTGCATTATAGGATATATCTTTTCTTCTTTATTTTATTTTTTTTACCTTTCTTCATCTGAGAAGTTAGGAACCAGTTCTGTTTCTCTTAAAGAGAATTTTTTGTAAGTACCATTTAGCTGCTCATGTTTGGTATATTGTTTAATTGTTGGTATGGTCAGTTTGGCGCTTTACCTCTATGATAAAGACTGTGACTGTGGATTATCATGGGTAAGGATATGCGTAACAACTGCTATTTGTCTTGGACCAAAAATAAAAGCAGCATGATTGTTTTCAATTACTCCAATACTTATTACTTTATAAATGGCCTTTTTGCCAATAATTGTATTCCAAATTGCACTAGGAAAAACTTCTGGATGAAATGGGTCTGTCGGAGTTCATATCATGGCCATCTCCTTGGTGCTTACATGCTCGTTTTTGTCTGGAATGAATTTGTTCCAGAACCAATGAGCTTTCCAAACCAGGATCATCTTTTCAATCGGTACATTCTTGGTCTCTGGAAGAAAGAGTGCAATGAAAATGGTCATGACAATAACCCATCCAGCGAAGAAGTAGAAAAGCCCAAACTTAAAGTGACAGAGCATGGGAAGAAATGTCTGCGCCACCACAAAAGTGAATAGCATGTTGACGGAGACATTGATACTCTGACCAGCAGATCGAATTTCAAGCGGAAATATCTCACTGGGGACAAGTGTGCCACCAAGAGGACCCCATGACCATGCAAATCCTGCCACATAGATGCATATAAAGAGCACCATGAATGCAGCGTATGTTTTGGGGATAGTCCCTTCTCCGGTGGTGCCGAACTTTATGGCTATTAGAGTTCCCAAGATGATCTAGATAGTCGAAGCAAATTGTTAGATAAATTGAATAGAATGCAACACACCTTACCATTCGTCCATTCCTACAAAACCTTGAAATGCCAGCTACTACTATGGAAAATTAGAAGCTCCTAATTATTTTTTTTCTTCGTAAAAAAAATAATAAATTCAGTCAACAGCTCATAATAAAATATTAGAAGATCCTCATTTAAGGTGAAAAAAAAGAAAGTAACATGAGCTACTTAAAAAGCATTATATGGGCCAAGTGTGAGAAATTTACCTGACACGCAAGCATTTGAAAGCCACCCTGCAAGAATAGCAGTCTTCGACCAAGCCTGTCAACAGTTCCAATAGAAACAAAAGTGGCACACACATTGACGAGGCCAATAATTACTGCTGACATGAGGGAAGTATTGCTGCCGAAGCCCAGGGTCTTAAAAAGCACTGGAGCATAGAACATGATCACATTGATGCCAGTAAGCTGCTGAAAGAACGGAATCAATATGGCCATCGTCAGGTGTGGTCGGTACTTCCGCTTCACAATATTGATCCAAGGATGTCTTGTCTTCTTTGAAACTTTACCAGCAGCGACAAGGTCGCTATACTCCTCTAAAATGTCATCAGTGCCTCGGATTTTTCGAAGAATTTCTTTTGCTTTCTCATCATGACCACGCTCGATGAGCGAATTGGGTGTGTCAGGCAGGAATAGAGAACCGATGGTGATGATGGTGGCTGGTACAGCAGCAAGAGCTAGGCTGAGACGCCATCCCCATCCCGCTTCTATCTTGGAAACACCGTAATTTATAAGATTTGCTGAGAAAATACCTATGGTGATCATAAGCTGACAAGTGATGTTGAGCATACCACGAAGTTTCGCCGGTGCCATCTCTGACAGATATAAGGGAACTGACTGCACAATGCACGTTGTAATTATTTACTGTGTTAAATTTGAGATGTGAATATGTGATGCAATATGCCAAAGCTACCAATACAAACAATAACAGGACATTTGAGAGGTACACTCTTGTTTTGCTTTGAGGAATATTTGAGCAAAAATAATTATCTCTTTAATTGGGGCCCAGGAACCAATGTAGACTGCCATGTGTTTGTTTCTTTGTACTTGCAACTGAAGAGTGGGCGAAATTTCAAAGCCGCTTATAGAAGGGAAAGTGATAGTTTATCCAACTTTCCAGATATTTCTCCAAAAAGAGAAGTCAGACATTTTTTCTGAGACTTAAACAAAATGCTTGCCGTGTACTAAGTGTGTGTGTGTTTTTTGCAAGTTCTTAAATTTCAATTTTAGATAGTCCAGGAAATAATACATTACATGGACCGCTGCAATGAATTCATTTTCTCCTTCTATAATATTACATTGTTACAAATTTTTGTACTGTGTTTCGATTTGCACGTCTCTACTAAGGGGCTGATTGGATTACAATAATTGCAATAACTGTATGTAAATATAAATATTTTGATATCAAGTAGCAGCAATCGCGCCTCCTTTTCTCACACATTTGGATGCGTAACGAAAAAGAAATAACACAAAGATGGTGATAACTGATATATAAGAATTAAAACATGCGCTATGGAACCCACAATTATTGTCCTATGCATAAAAATTCAACTTAATTATAACCTTTGTCCGCTAGCTCTTTAGTAACTCATTTGGATAGAGACCTACTGTGGTTTCTCAAACTACAATGATCCAAACAGCTGAAAAATGCTCAACGCCAGAAATTTGACCTCCCGATTACATTAGTGATCACTGATATCCTCAAAAATTGCGAGACAACATATGCAATTTGTCACGTGTCAATTTATTTTTAGCTGGGCAAGGGCAACACCGCAACAGTTGGGAGAAATATCTTTTATCTTTTATGTCAATTAAAAAAGTTTATTTAAAAAAAAATGAGTTGTGTTACTACGTACCTGACCAATGAAACCGACTCCAATGCCGAGAAGGATGCGACCAAAAATGAGCATGAATACATCCTGAGCAGCGCCATTTAGTGCAGCACCAACCAGGAACGAGACGCCACCAGCGAGCATGGACCACCTCCTCCCAAATATTCTGGTCACTGATGATGCAAAGAAAGATGCTACAAGAGCAGCGAGGTAGAGTGACGATGTGAACGTTGTCAGAATTTGGCTGTCGAAGGTGCAGTACTGGTTTGAGCTTTGATTTTGCTTCTCCTTTCTATATACTGAAGGGAAGAATTTCATAAGAAATGGATCCATAGATGTCACTCCGCCTAGAAAAGTAAAATAAGTAATCAATAGAAAAGAATCAGATAAGCGAACTTCTAAAGTCTAAACTATAATTACATAAAAAGACGATAGAATTAAACACGATGAAAGTATATGAATTATACCAAAAGAAATACTTCATGAAGTGTCGTATACAATAAAGTTGGTTATACCCAAAAGAGGGCAGATATGACAATTGACAACGTATTTGAAATTAATAAAAAAAAAAGAAGATGCATTTTAAACAAAATTAAAGCACGCTAGATCAGCTTCAGCAATACTAAGTCGTTACTCCATTTACAGATTTAAAACTAATACTTCAAAATATGCAAAACCAGGAACCTTTTGAATTATCATGTAAAATGGGAAAAAAAAAGTGGCAAATAAAGAGGACAAAATGGAACACAAAGTGATGGTCTTGTATATCAGACTTAGTTGGATAAGTAGTTAGGTAAGTTACATAATTGCAGCAATAATGGAGATTGGATCCTCAATTCCTCACTCATATAAAATTGATTAAAAAAAGGAAGGCAAAAGGGGTATTCACCAGAGATGCCGATATCATAGCCGACAATAAGACCGCCAGTAGCGGCAACGAGGCACGTTAACACAAGAAAGGGAGTGAGCTTGCCTGGATACTCCTTACTCTCCATTGTGCTCAACCCTCCTACCACTAATTGTTTCAAAATAGCTAGCTAGGAGAGCTTATAAGAGCAATGTTTTGTTTGTGATGGTTTTCTCCCAACTTTTATGCTTGATTTCCTTGGACTGTTAGCCAAGTTGCATGCTTATCCCTTCCAGAGAATGAGGGATCCAATGAGAGAGAGAGAGAGAGAGAGAGAGAGAGAGGGACTGGATATTAAAGAGTGCATGCCTGTGGAGCTTTTCCGGGCCCAATTTCATGGGAAAGCAGCAGCTAGCAGTAATCAAAACAGTAGTCAAATATCAAAAATTGAATGCGTTATGTTTGTATGCGCTCCTACTTCGCTTTTACATTGACAAAGTGATTTGCAGTTTTAGTTTTGACTTTTATTAGTCGAACAAACGTTGCAATTATTTTTTTTAAAATAATATCAAAACACATCGTCAAGTATTTGCAATAGAGTTGAAAGTCAATTATACTGACATCATAATACAAGCTTATTAATTAAGCCAAGAAAGTTTGTTTATTTGACAATTAGTTTAATATTTATGTAACAATTGTCACATTAGTATTTACAACTAGAGGGTACAATCGAGCTTCGCTCGATTTAGAAATTTAATTTTGTTAAATTTATATATTTTTTTACTAATTGCCTATTATAAGATATGATTCTTTTATATTGTTCAGTTTTTCGTATTTATAATAGGACTTTTGTTAAACTTTTAGCCAAAAGGTTGATTTATCATATTGCCCTCAGATGCTGATTTTATGAATTTCTTTTTTTGAAAGCTGGCTTTTGCCAGAACTTGTATTAAAGAAAAGTTTGTATTTACAGGGAATATAAAAGAAAAATTAAATACAACAATAAAAATAAAATAAAGAACAATGAAGGATCAGAAAATATTACAGGCCTATGTCGAATTAACGACTAAATTATTAACGCATCATTAATTAGCAATATTTTTCGAATAATCTCTTCAGTTTCAAAAATATTAATTAAGCACTTATAAGCGACACATGATACCATATCATTTTTATTTTCTTTTATTCTATTTCTCCCACTTGAACATTCACCAACATTGAGAACAAAAAACATATTAACTTTACCATTATGGTAAAGTCAAGATAAATATATCTATTCAGTGTCAAACGCAAAACTATGAAGTCAAGATATATATTGCTAGTTAAGTTGTATTATTGAGTTTCACAATTATAATTCCTATGCAGTATAGAAAAATCTACAAACACGAAAAGCAACAAAGAGCCTCAAAACCCAGCTGATCATATAAAGAATCACATTATAATTTTTGCTAATTGTAAGTATCTCAATTTCAATCCCTGAAAGTACTGTAGGTAAAGCTCAAATCGCAACGGTTGTGTTACTGTTCCGAATTGAATCTGATCCCTTCGTTTCCCACTAACTTTATCGCTGCCTTTTCTCCTGCTTCCACGAAGCTTCTTCTCCATCCCCCAGGTGCATCTCGATTGTTCCTCTCCTTAGGTCTAGGGTTTCTCCCATGTGTTCACCTCTGCTCACCATTCTCGATACTTCTCCTTTCTCTCAGACTCTCCACTGAACGATTTTAGACCCTTCCTCTTCTTTTTCTCTCCGTGCTATAGCACATTACTGCGTAGATGTCGACATTTATGCACAGAAAAATGGCAAAATGAGCTTCTACTCTGTCTTCTCGCCTTATGAAGGAGTCGATGAGATCCCTTTCGAAGACATCCGTGGTGCCAAAGGGTAGCGATTCTGATCTCCTCCTGGCCCAGGTTTGTTTTGCTTTCATTTCTCTTGATTTTTTGCATTCTTCTTTGTCTTTGACCAAAAACTGAGTGCCTATAGCCTCTCCTTTGCAAGCGATCTCCATTTTTCTTCGTCTATTTGTCAAGGTGGATTCTCATCGGTTTAGGGCTGCAAGCTTAGGTTTCTGAAAGCTTGATTTCTCTATGCAATTTTGTGATTTCACTCGATTTTGAGCTGATTTCTTTTGCTTTTCGTTCACTTGCAGCTTCCATGGTTCATGGTTGGGTGTTTGGACTCATGAAGATGTTGGCAGTTTGAGGACCAAAAGAAGATGCAGGTTGCAGGTGTGACTTTCTCTATTATCGATTTCTTTTCCTTTTTTATACTACAATGAATAAAAAATTGGTAGGTGCGAAATTCACCGACTTTAGGTATTGTCTCTTCTTATCATTTCCCATTTATTCAAGTGTAGACATTATGGAGGCCAAAGATAGCAAAATTTTAGGCGCCAAGGAGAAAAATGAGATGAAAATGACATAACAGATAAGAGGATTTTAGTGAGCCAATTTTTTAGCTGCATTTTAATGTACATTCCATGCAATTATGTCCTGCAATAGTTTTGTTTGGGTGATGGTAGAACAGGTGGGATTCGAATAATGACATTTTTTTTCTTCTTCTTTGTTTCTCCAGACTAGGCATTGCTCTTCATCGACATTTTAACGATGTTACCTCCGAGGAAAGCACTGTGATGGAATTCAAAGTATCGAGGTACTCCTGCTTGGGACTGATATTTTCACAAAATTGCGGAACAGGTTGGATGGAAGATAAAGAAAGATGGAAACCATTTTCGTGTGTGTACTTCTGATTCTTTAAAATCATGTGATCTTCTCTACATTGTATTTAAAATTAAAGTTGCCGAGATTAAAAATTATCTAGAAATAAAGGTCAGAATAGAGATACAAAGGGGTTTTATGATGAAATGCTGGGATACCGGTGAAGAGAGATGAAAGAAAATGAAATTGAGACAGAAAGTCTAATTGATTTTCTATCTTCAATGGATGTTTACAGAATGACTTCTCCTATATTTATAGACTAGCTAGATACATCCAGGATATCTAATTAAATCTAAATACATTTATTGATCAATATGTACAGAACCCCTAAAATTCGGTGCGCTTTTTGGCTGGAGCTATCCAGTAATCAACAGATTGTATATGCGCGGGACGTCTCCAGTATTACCCTCAGTATGTTTGTATATCTACTAAAGAAGTTCATACCATGCTTGAAATTTAACTATTGAAATAACTCTCAAAGGTTTTCTAAGTTTATACCATGCGTGAAATTTTCTTTTCCTATTTTATTTCTCTGATGTTGAATTCTGTATTCTTTGTATTTTGTAGTTGTTACTGTCTTGCTGGTGTTTCTTTCTGTTCTGTGTTTGCTGTTCTATCTTCTATTAGATATGTATCCTCTTCTAACTCCTTTTTTTTTAGGTTGTCTTCACGGTTTTTCTTGCTAGATGTACTTTTTTTTAATCTTCATGAGCTCCATCAGCATGGTCAATTGCTCTCAATTTATTCTCTTCCAGTATTGTTGACTTATTTGGTGGTTTATATTTATAGGGTGAAGAAATAAGGAGGCGCTTCAAAGGACAATGGGTATGAATTCGGATTGTTGGTTCCTCTTTAAAAGGTAAACAAAATATCTCATGAACTTCGATCTGGATTTGCATTGCTACTCGGTCTGTATTTATTCTTTGATTGTTTCCATAGGTGGGTTTAACTAGGTTAGACATGATATAAAAGGACGCGATGCTAGGACAGAGAATGTTGTTGTATTAGCATGTAGCACCTAGCATTTCTATCATCTGGATCTGTGCCTTTAATCTTATTTTAAAATGAAGCTATACTGTTCAAAATTGCTAACAAATTGGTCTATTATGTGAAAGCATGTAATAGTTGTTAGGTGATGAAAAGTTCACAATTATGTTGGGATGTTTATCTTTCTTCTCACAGGAGGTCATTTGTGTGAAGCAGGGATAGATGAAGGGCAAAATGATGATTCGAAGTGATGAACTTTATTGTCTCTCTTTGTCGCGTCAGGTGGGATAGACCAACTGAGCAAGGTTATATGATCTTAACATGTGCTCGTAGTATAAATTGATCAATATTGAGTACCCATTTGGTTCGACTCGTATGGAAAATGTAATTAGGGTCATTAGTGAACATGTAGTTGTATATCTATCAGCTTAGTGTCTCTGTTAGCGAGGATGAGGAAGACACTTAAATTTAAATTTAAGCTTCATTTTCTTATCACCATATTTTGTGCTCCTACTGACAATTATATTTTCAATAAAATTAAATGATAACCTCCTTGCATATGATGCTTGCAGGTGGGGTTGAAGCATAGGCTTATCACCATAGACTGATCGAATATGTAATTACTTGAGAACAAGGTAAACAATAAATATATCAACTGCTGCTTCAAGAAAATCTCTTTTTTAATTGGTTTTTCTTAGTGTTCTTCCCATTAAAGATCCTTTTTTGTCAGCTAGGTATATGGACTCTAATTAAAAATGTCATGTCTTGCTCCCTGTTCATTTTCCATTTATTTCTTGAAATATTGAGTCATGTTATGCTACCTTGCCTGTTGATCCCTGCTTTTTCCTCTGCTCAAGCATTTTGGCAGATTATAGGTCTTTTAGTTTTTTTTTTCCTAATTTTAAATGTTCTAATTTGCATGTTTGAGTAAAACTAAGCTTCAATGTTCTAATTTGCAGCTGGTGATATATCTCGAATGTTATTGGTTTTAAACCTGTTCCTATTTTTGAGGGTTTTGGCAATGCCATCGATAATAACAGCAGCAAACATATCCATCATCTGATGATGTGAATGTAAATCTCGCAGTTTAGTATATTTACGTTACAAGGTTCTGCCATTTCGTTTGAACATAAATTATAATAAACAAATTCTGTGTTTGTTTGTGATTTGTTATAAATTTTTCTTCGTTTTCCATTTCCCTTTCAGATCACCACTCAGTACTGGTTGTACTCTTCGCCGCCGGATATCAGGGACCTTCAGCCACCTCTCTCAGCACCGGTTGTTCAGACAGGTAGCTTGTGTTCCTCTTACAGCGGAGCTCAGGTTTGTGCAGTCAATTTAGAAACATTCTTTGACTCGAACACATGATTACTTCATAGCTGTGATATTTATTTTATTGCATAAATAATAATTTAGGAATATATATGATGATCATTAACCTTAGCAATGTTATGATAACAACGATAATAATAGAATATAAATTTTTTATTTTATTGCATAAATAATAATTTACGAATATATGATGATAAATGATTATTAACCTTAGCATTGTTATGATAACAACGATAATAATAGAATATAAATATATATTAATGATGATAATTTAATGATTATTTGGTAAGTTATTAAATTATAACAAAAATAATGGTAATATTATTGTTGTAAAGTAAAAAAAATATTTTCAAATCACGATTATATCTAGAAGTGGTTATGTTAGCGCAGTAAGTTCTATCTGTGTGAATATGTCTGGGCCCCTTAATTTGACCTGCAATGGCCCTTTTCCGAGTCCATGATTGTAAAATCATCTCAATCAGCAAGCAAGGAACTGCCTGGTCTAAGTCTGAAGAGGATCCTGATGTTGATGCAGCTTCTCTTCAGCTCATCCATCTAAGCATGCTCTTATTTTTCCCAAATTTTTTATTGCATCTGTAGAATTTAGGTGTCAGCTGATTGCAAACACGAAGGAAAACCTACTATTCGGTGGGTGATAGCAAGAAAAGTTTTGTTTTTCTTCATGGGTGAAAGAACATATTGATCAATACATAAAGGCACAATTAATGAACTAATTGTATATTTTCTTAATAAAAGTATCTTTTAATTGTTCTTCTTTATCAAATAAAATATAATTAATTCGATTGAGCCAGTAATATATTTGTGAAATCAAGAATTCATTTCAGTTTTCGCATCGTGATCTCTGGTTATATTATATTTATAAATTCTTATATTATTAATAAATAATAATAAAATGATGTTTTTTTAGGATTCTCCATATTACTCACCTGGACCCCAAAAAAACTTACAGGAAAGCTTATTAGGTGGGATTAGATGCTGAAATTGAGTATATGAACAAACAAGTGGCGAGAAAATTGCAGGTGAGTTAAACTGAATTTTTTTACTATTTGGAGTCTTTTGAATTTCGAACTGTAAGATTAATTTCTCATTTTAAGTTTGTTTTTCTAATTTCTGCGAGATTCATTATAAAGAAATCGAAACTTAAATTGGTAGTGAGGTTTTCTTTAAAAAGAATAAAAAGGCCAACAAGTTCTATTTTGGCTGCCAATAATAATGCAACTGAGCCTATTAACTTCAATTGTGCCATTCTTTATCTGCAGCACTGTTTTACAGTTCAGAAAAATCAGAGATGTACCATACTGATTTTTTTTTTTTTGCGTTCTTCAACGCCAGGTTAGAAGTACCTGCATGAGCTGCGAGAATTGACAGAGGATGCAATTAAAATTATGGTTTTTGTTCTATATTTGAGTCTTAAGGTAATTTAATGGGGGTCAGAAACACTGGAGGTGTTCGAGTATTTTAGAATATACTGTTATATCCAATTTTATCACCTTATCTCTAAATAGTTGCTGTATAGAATATCTAAAAAAAAAAGTATACCTTATGGCTACTATTATTTACCAGAAACGTCTACAGCTTAATCATTGGTTCTCTGACACGTACAATTGAGGTATGTTTGATTATGTACTTTTTAGGCAGAGTAATGTGCCAACTTTTTATATATATAGGTTGCTTTGCACCTTTACCAATATATATAAATAAAGGATAACAATTATTTATTTCTCAGGGAATTGTCACTCCCTGTCTTTATTTTCGATTGTTGTTTAGGTTGCTTGATTATTTGGTACAGTTTTGGCTGTTCTTTTATCAATAATTTTTTCACAATAAAATATGTATAAGCACAACATTTTTTCCAATTGTTGTTTAGGTTCCTTCTGCTGATAGATGAAGATAAGTAAATGTCTATTGGTGATTTAGTTTTTTTGTTTTATGCCCGATAATACTCTTATTAGCCATCATGTTATTAGCGCTACAACAACTGTTTATTTTGGTCATCGCGCAATATTCGATCAGAGTACATGCTTTCTCAGTTGTATGTATTTCGATCGCGAATACTTAAGCCTAACTTTCATCGCGCGAAGCGCGATGTAATAGCTAGTTTCTTTCATTATTTCTATGATAGCTTTCATGCAAATCCTCCTATATTATCACTTTCCTCCTCTACTCCGGTACCTAATTAGTACCATGTAAGACTCCATTATGCATGGTAATAAATAATGTCAATCGACACTTTCCTTTTTTTTCTAGTAGCATCATTTCTAAAATAATATTTTAATAAGAGAAAAACAAAAGGACAAATATGTTTTTTCACCTTTCTCTCTGTTGTATCTTCATATTTCTCAGTCCATATTAATGCTAAAATTGAAAATTAGTCACTGGAAACTCAAGATCTGTTCAAAATAAGAAGAAAAAAAAAGAAAGTGAAGATGATAATTATCGAGATTATTATAACAACAAATTGTACCCCTAAAATTTTATTATAATAACTGAAAATTATTGGAGCAAATCGTCTCATCTTTAGTTCCATGGTTCATCCCATTTTGGATAATTGCTTAATTCTTCTCTTTAACTATTTTGCATAAACTCAAACATGAACCACAAAATCAAAGGAGAAAGAAGTAAAAAAGAAAAATAGTGCAAACACTGAGCAGCATAATTAGTCACAATTTACCCACTCCTTTCTTATTATATGTACAAAAAGGGGAAAAAAAAACAATTTGAGGAGCCAAGGAGCAACAAAGAGAGAGATGAAATCATAGGTGTCCCCTTTTCTTCTTCTAGTCTCTCTTTTTTTTTATATATTGCGTCGGTATCTTTAATTAATAGTAAAAGACTGGTATAAAAGGGGTTGGGATTAGGCTGTGTTTTTTTTTCCCTCAGCGAGGTAGGAGAGAGCGACGCCCAAAGAAAAAGGAGAAGAGGAAGATGGATTAGAAATTAGAAAGGGGACGTATGAAATTTCTAATGATTCAATGAGATTCCAAACAAACAATTATAGCTGAAACGGGTTACTTGTAAAACGGGTTACATACATCCATAGGTTACCATGTTGCAGATATCGAAAAATTCTATGGTCATTCAGCAAAATGTGTCGGACAATTTTTAACCAAATAATCAATGACACCCAACGGGTTTTTATTTATAATACTGATGATTACGTTTATAGTTGAGATATAATTAATTTAAAATAAATAAGGGTAATTTTATCGGAATTGCTTAGGACCGTTCCTAAGATTCTATCATCCCCATCATCCTCACGCGTATGATGCAACTAACTTCTCTCTCCTCACGCGTACTCTGTCCCCCGCCCCCTCCCCCTTCTCCCTCGCACGTACGTTGTCCCCTCTCCCCCCTTCTCCCTTCCACGTACGCTGTCCTTCCCTCTTCCTCCTCCCTCCCACATACACCATTCCCCCTGCACCTTCGCCCTCCTCCAGATAGGCAATTAAGTCTCGGTACTCTGTTTTTATCTAGGTACTCTACTTGAAAGTACTCCTTGAGTTGTTCTAAAGCTAAGTACTCAGCCAGCTTATAAGGCAGGAAAGCTAAGGGGTAGTGAGGTAGGAAAGGTAAGGCAGTCGTAAACAAGGTACTGTTGAAGTTAATATATTTAAATGTTGAAGGTAATATCGTAACTGTTGAAGTTAATATATATAATTGTTATACTAAACTTGTTGCAGAGATGGAATAAAATCAAAGTTTATCTTTCTGATATTAATTTCAACGGTTACGATATTACTTTCAACATTTAAATATATTAACTTCAACATTTACGATATTAATTCCAACAGTTATCTATTTAATTTTAACAATTACAATATTAACTTCAACAGCTATCTATTTAATTTCAACAATTACGATATTAACTTCAACATTTATGTATAGTAATTCCAACAGTTATGAAGTGTTAGGGAGAAGGGTGAGGGGGGAGGGGGGAGGGGGGAGGGGTGGGAGGTCAGCGTATGTGGAAGGGCAAGGGGGAGGGGGTTAGGAGGGAAACGTACGTGGGAGGGAGGAAACAGAGTGACGAAGGGAGAAAAGGATGAGCGTACACTGAGGGATGATGGAATAATTTCCAAAAATAAAAAAACGCGTTATGGGGATGACGGGGATGATGGATATTGAGGATGATCCTTATCAGTCCCGGTAATTTTATAGTGGACATAAATTTTAAACCGATCTTGAATCCTTATTATTTATGTTTATAAATTTAAATCAACGATCTAGATTCAGTTACAAATTTTAGTTTATAATAGAATATATATCTTAAATATATATCTCTTTAATGGTAAACAAAAGAGAAAACGGCTAATTTTGTTACTTGTCGACTGTCGTATCCAAATTCTCCGCCAATTGCTATTGAGGGAAAATTTTTATCCAAGACAAAAATATCCTCAATATTATTAAAAATGACAAAATCTTAAAATTTTTTTTAAAAATAGCACAGCTATAGCGGCAATAATATTGCCGCTATAGCAGTGCCTTAAAAATAAAAAAAATTTGCCTATAGCGGCAATAGTACTGCCGCTATAGGACTTCTCTTTTTTTTTGTGCCGGCTGATTATTTTTTTTCCTTTTTTCGTTTTTTTCTTTTACTTTTATTTTTGTGTTTTTTAATATTTTTATATTTTAATAAATTGTATAATATATAGTGTTCTAAATGCGTGCCATGTCGAACACGTCATGTTCGAATCATTTGTTGTGTCATTAGTGTTCTTCAATCGTGCGTGTCGTGTTGTGTCAAACACGATCGTGTTGACACGAACTACTTTTTTAATCGTGTCATGCTTAGTGGTAAGAAGAGACAACACGACACGCATCCTGACACGTCACGACTGACACGATTGTGTCGTGTCATGTTAGTCGTGTTAAATCGTATCAGATTATTTTATTATTTTTAAATTAAAAAAAATTAAAAGTAAGCGAAAAATTACCGAACGTCATAATAAATTATTTGATTAAGTTAAAAATTTTTATTAATATTTTTCATAAAAAATAATAATTAGATTAGAATAATATTATGATTTAAACGATGGTAAATAATATGATGTAGTATTATAAATTAAAATTAAATTATTAATTTTGCTTAAATAATCAACATTAATAATTAAATTTGTGTTCTTCAAAATGACACGACACGACACGATACGAATATAAAATTGACACGACACATTCGTGTTGTGTTGGGACATTAGAAAGTTTGACACGATTCAACACGACACGATTCGACATGCAACACAACATGATTCCACGCGCAACACGACACGAACACGAATTAACACGACACCTCAACACAAATTTAATTATTAATGTGGATTATTTAAGCAAAATTAATAATTTAATTTCAATTTGTAATACTACATCATATTATTTACCATCATTTAAATCGCAATATTGTTCTAATCTAATTATTATTTTTTATGAAAAATATTAATAAAAATTTAAACTTAATTAAATAATAAATTATGACGTATAATAATTTTTCGCTTATTTTAAATTTTTAATAATTTTTTAATCTAAAAAAATAATAAAATAATCTGATATGATTTGACACGACTAACACGACACGACACGATCTTGTCAGTCGTGTCGTGTCAGAATGCGTGTCATGTTATCTCTTCTCACCACTAAGCATGACACGACACGATAAAAAAAGAAGTTCGTGTCAACACGATAGTGTTTACACGACATGACACACACGATAAAAGAACATTAATAGCACGACAAATGATCCGGACATGACGTGTTGACACGACACAACATGACATGACACGTATTTAGAACACTATATATTATACAATTTATTAAAATATAATAAAAATTTTAAAAAACTCAAAAAAAAATAAAGCAAAAAAAAACCGAAAAAAGGGGGAAAAAATTCAGTCGGCAAAAAAAAAAAGAGAAGTCCTATAGCGGGCAATAGTATTACCGCTATAGGCAATTTTTTTTGTTTTTAAGGCACTGCTATAGCGGTAATATCAGTGCCGCTATAGCTGTACTATTCTTAAAATAAAAATTAATGCTTTGTCATTTTTAATAATATCGAGAGTATTTTTGTCTTTAATAAAAATTTTCCGCTATTGAGACCATCTATTATTGACTCGCTACACGGTTTGATATCCGATTGGTAGCATAGAAACAGTATCCACTAGTCACCATACTAAGTCCATCACGATCGCAAAATAATAGCAGAGGAGCATTTAAAAGTGGAATTTAATGGGCGTAGGCTGCTCCAACCTCTCCCTCTCCCTTTCCCTTTCCCTTTCTGCCTCCGCTTTTCCACCTCTCAAAGCCGCCACCACCTCTCGTCCCTCCCGATATACCAATCCATTTCCATTTTCTCCTCTCAATTCCACTTCTGTACAGTACCATTACTGCCCCTGCACTAGCTTCACCATGAGCCTTGCGCCTTCGTCGATTCCTTCCCAATTGGCCGCTTGGAAACCTGGCGGCTCCGACGAGGTTTTGAGCGACGAGTTTCTCGAGAAGGTGGTGAGCGATGCTTTGGTCTGGAGTGCTCTTCATGGACTTGTAGTAGGCGATCGCTCCAACTCGGTACTAACTTTTTTTTTTTTTTTGTCTCACTTGATTTGATTGTTCGTTTTCCTTCAATTCATGCTTGCTGGTTGCTTCACTTGATCTGAGTTTTGTCTCACAATTTAGTTAAAGTTGTCTTGCATGTTCCGTGCTTCTTTTTGTTTACAGTTGTTTCAGTTGGTGACAATAACAATTCATACTTGCTGGTTACTTCACTTGATCTGAGCTTTGTCTCACAATTTAGTTAAAGTTGTCTTGCATGTTCCGTCCTTCTTTTTGTTTACAGTTGTTTCAGGTGGTGACAGTAACATGCCAGTTTGTTTAATCCTGGTAAACTTATTGTGACTAGGATACTTAGAACTTTGTCTACAGTTAAGATGACACAAGTTATCCTGGGTTGTCCCCATTGTCATTTGTCCAGTAATACTTGAACAGCTTGTACCTAGACACGCTGCATGTCTTTGCTGGGCTTCTTTTTGTGTTTAATTGCATTATCATGGGCAATTCTCGGGTTAACTGGTGGAATATGTGGTTCCAGTGAGTTTATTTAGAATTGAGAGGTTAATTATGCAATAAGAATTGACACGAGTTTGAGAGGATGATAATATTTGGGAAATTATGGGACTTACAAAAGTTTTGGCTTATTTGGTAACCAATGGACTAAATTGCAGATAATATTGTTTTCAGAGATCTGGTAAGGTACCAGGTGTAGGCATGGTGCATGCACCATTTGCGTTGACTCCTACTCCACTTCCCATGTCTTATTGGAGACAAGCTTGTGAGTTGGCTCCTTTATTTAATGAGTTGGTCGATCGGGTCAGCTTGGATGCTGACTTTTTGCAAAATTCTTTGTCGAGGTTATCCTCCTATCAATATGTGATTTTAATTTTCTATGTAGCACGTATGAAGCAGATCCCTGAACTTATGTACCACTTTTACATGTTTTTACAAATACTATCTCAGGATTGAAGGCAACATAATCACAGAGCTATTTTAGGGCTCCATTCCTTTAACTCAACATCAAAAGTAAAGAATTGACCACAAAATTAATTTAGTAAAGTTATGGAATGAGAACAGGTGGTAACCTGTTAAGATCTGGTATAACTTCAGAGCACTACCTGAAGAGAGAGAATTTTCTCTATAAGAATCATTTATTCTTCTTCTATAAGCATTGCTTGTGTAAACTTTGAATTTGGAGCTTTTACAAGGTTAATAATATATGATTTTTCTTATTCTCTTTCAGAACAAAAAAGGTGGATGAATTCACAGGAAGGCTGCTGGAAATCCATTTGCAGATGCTTTCCCTTGATAAAAAGGAGGTGAGCTACTATATTGTACTTTATGGTCTGTTCCATGCCATGGCAGCCAGATTTTTTTAGCAGTTGCATTCCTTTGACAAAAGTATTACTACTTCCTATTCAGCTAAATATCTAATTGGAACAGTTCTTGGAAAAGAAAGAAAATATGGTAATTATATGTGCAGATCCAATTGGAGTATGAAAAAAATACTGATACTTGTAAGTAGAAAATTATGCCATAAACTGATGGTTTCATGTTTGAGATGCTTTTAAAGAAATAAAGATTTGATGGGACAACACCCAAGAAAATGATTTTTTTCAGGAAATACGGCTGGGTTTGCACAGGTCAGATTATATGGTAGATTCAGAGACCGACATGCTTTATCAGATTGAACTCAACACTATTTCTTCTTCTTTCCCTGGTCTTGGTTCGCTAGTGGCTGATCTTCACAGGTGAGCTTAATCATGGTTGGCTTTTCCTCTAGCATTGTAGACCCCAATATGTTACATCTTAGAAAAAAAACAGCCATCCTTTTCTGACATGGAAATCCAAGGAATGGAACATTATTGTAGTTGGGTTTATTTGCATTTTACCCAGAAACATGAAAAATGGTGTCTTAAATATTATTAGAGGGCGTATATACATGTGGGGTAATGACCATTATCCTTACTATGACCTGTATTAATAAAAGCTTCATGCAAGAACTTGGAACTCAAATGGCCCAAATTATCTGAGTAATATCATTCTCATGTTAAGATTTTACTTTTTTCCTTTTAATTAAAGAGAAGGCCTGGAATTTCAAATCACTCTTTCAGTTGTTATTTTAACATGCAGGAATGTACTTGGGCATTATGGCCAGGACCTTGGTTTGGATTCTAGAAATGTTCCCGAAAACCCAGCTGTGAGTCAATTTGCTAAAGCATTGGCAAATGCATGGTCGGAGTATAATGCTAGCAGGTAAGTACAAGGCACTCCCTAACCTTAGATATATTTCCCTGTAAGAAAAGGATATCTTCTTTTACTTAGGTATATTACTAGCACTGGCTATGACCGACCTGTTATAAGTTGTGGTGTATTCAGTTGGTAATATCAGGCTTTTACTCTTCTTTGTGGATTCATTTTTTGTCTATAAAGAACCAATATTAACTTATCATTCTCATGATCCAGTGCTGTTGTTATGGTGGTTGTTCAAGGTGAAGAAAGAAACATGTATGATCAATATTGGCTCAGCACTGTTCTCAAGGACAAATATCCTTCTTTTCTTAGAGATGAATATACTTCTTTATTATAATTCAAGTTTACCATCTTGGGATAAGTACGTGTACTTCATGTTTGATGATTGTTCCCTTGAAGAGATTCCTCTCACTGTGATCAATTTAATGTGAGGTTGAGGTTATATTGTCTTGACCTAGTTTGTTGACCTTGGAGCTTTTGTTTTCGTTTCCCAGCTGTAGTTAATTATTTGCTGGCTGATATATGATTTTACCTTAACATTTAATTTTACGCATGGTGTTGCATCCATCCGGAAAACATTGGCAGAGATAGATGCTCAAGGTCATGTGCTTCCTGACGGAACACTTGTCGTGTATGTATATTGTTTACTTAATGTTAAATTCTACTTTCCTTATTTTTAGAAAAAAAAACATTTTCCACTCATTATGTCACTTTATCTGCAATCTTGTATATTTATATGTTTCTGCATTCAGAGGCGGACATTCTGTTTCAGTGGTGTACTTTAGAGCTGGGTACACACCTAATGATTATCCTTCTGAAACGGTAAATAAATAATTTATTCTAAGGTATTAGTTCTTTTTCTGAGGGGTTTAGTGAAGTTGCAACAAACTTTATCTTACTCAAACTTAATATGAAATCCCAGATAAGTGATGACTGAAATTGTGAATTCTCGACAATGTTGCATGACAGACCGAAATACCTAACTAATATGTGGTCTGACATGCCCTCTTCTTTTGGTTTCTGAAATGAATTTTGAAGGAGTGGAGAGCAAGACTATTGATTGAAAGTTCTTCTGCAGTAAAATGCCCATCCATAGCATATCATCTTGTGGGAACGAAAAAGATTCAACAAGAACTTGCAAAACCTGACATACTGGAAAGGTGACCTCTCACTTTTTATTGCCAAGTAACGCTTTTAAGTAGAATGCAACAAACATTATGTTTTTTAGGAAAAATTTTATTATGCCCCTACAACATTTAAAATATCCCTAGAAAATGGAAAATGACTTCTATATCAAGTCTTTATTTCATTATACGATAGTCCAGAGGCATTCCATTTTTTAGCACTTTTCAAAAATTAATGGATAGTGAAGATGGCACATAAAACGTAAGGGCTACTCATTCTCCTTGCTGTTCGTGTGTTGAGACTAGAAGCAGTGTGGGTGACTGGGTGGCATAGTTTAGGCTTTTAAGTACATAGGATGATTTCATGTTTTACAGGGTATATTTAGCATTCCCTTCTTTTATAGAAGATTCTTGGTCTTCGTCTGTTAATGTGATGCTTGACTTTTTGCAAGGGCATATTGTGATTTAATATTTTTCCATAAAATTCTTCTTGATGGAAAAAAAAATGTCACCAAGCTTTATTGATGTTAGCTAAACTATTTATAGTAATCATAATAAGTTAAGCATTTGTTTAGTACCTATTTGCATCCATTATCCACAACTGACCGTAGCATCACAAAGTTAGATGCTCTATTTTATAGCATATCCCTTGATTTTCCATATCACATTGCAACATTCCATGCAAATCAGTATTTATGTTCAAATGTTTTGTGCATGTTGCAAAGTCACTTTTCCATTTAGTATTGCAAAGCTGTATTCTCTGGCTTGATTTTTTAGAAGCTGAAACTTTCTAAGCTTTTGGTTTACGTTGAATTTGGTTCAGCCTTTTCAATCATATCTCGTTTGTTAATTTCAATAGGTTTGTTGAAAACAAGGATCATGTAGCAGCATTACGGAAATGCTTTGCTGGTTTGTGGAGCTTAGATAATGACGAAATTGTGAGAACTGCTATGGATAAACCTGAATTATTTGTTCTCAAGCCCCAACGGGAAGGAGGAGGTGTAGTTTATGAATTATAACCCTAATTTTGACAAAGATAATTGTCAAAAAAAATTGATAAAAGATATCAGCATTATTGGTTCAATGCTGACGGTTATGGTATTAGACTATTAGTACATACTTATACCAAGCCTGACCAGTTTGAAATTATAAACCTTCATGGAATTTTTGTTTGTCTTCACAGTTATAATGCTTTTGTCTGCATCTCCATATAGTTTAGTTCTGACTTCTGTTTTTATATTTATATATTTTTAATTTAGGGAACAACATCTATGGAACGGATGTTCGTGAAATGTTGATCAAGTTAAGAAATGAAGGAAATGATGGGCTTGCTGCATACATACTAATGCAGAGAATATTCCCAAAAGATTCACTCTCCTATCTTATTCGTGATGGAATTTCTCATACGGAGAAGACGATCTCTGAGCTTGGCATATATGGGGCCTACTTGAGGTATATATTCTGGTCACCTTAATCATGAATTTGGACTGAATAAAATTCCTTTTTCAGGAAGAAGGGATAGTCTTTTTAAAATAGTTGGTAAAAAAAGGATTATTAAACTTTAAACATCAATGTATAATCGATATGATTTGACAGATTCCTGTTCTTAGTAAATTTGTTTGCCTGTGATCTTTGGCAAATTTTTTTGCTGTTGATATGTCAGCGTTCTCATCAGAAACCAAGTGTTTACACTGACTTGACATCACCCATACTACACATTGAAATTTGACCAAGTCATTCTATATTGAAAAGTGCATTGCATATTTGCATGGCAGGAACAAAGACAAAGTGATAATAAATGAGCAGAGTGGATACTTGATGCGCACAAAAGTTTCTTCTTCAAATGAAGGAGGTGTGGCGGCTGGATTTGCAGTTTTGGATAGTGTATATCTCACATGATTGCGTGATGTAAAATTTTGTTCTTGTATGTCTCTGTCTCTTCTCATTTTTACCCACTTCTCCTACAATGAGCTGTGAAATTACACCCACATTTTTCTCCCAATTGAAATAGTTAGCCTCTGTTTTTCAAGTGATTTTTCTCATCAAACATAGGAAATCCGGGAAAAAAAAAAGCTGGGGGAAAAGAAGAGGCAAACATTTGTTGAATACACTATCATATGAATTACCAGCATAGTTTTATTATTATGATACCAGAGTAACAGAAACAAAGGCCTAAGCTGCAAAAAAAAAAAGGCTACAGAAGAATAAATCAGTTAATATATGGGATGTTATTTGGAACTTTAGTTTTTTATATTATGCAGGATCTAATAGCAGGTAATATTTAATATACATGTGCTTCTTTTGTTTTATTTATTCATTTGGTCTGATGCAGTGCAAGAGACGCCATCTCCAGCACACTGTTGATTGCCTTGACTGATCTTATTTGGTAACAACACGAAGGAAAGATAAGATTTTAATCTGTCAATAAGCTTTATTCTCTGAATAAGCCTCAGGTGTACTCTGTATGTTGTTGTTTAATTTTGAATAATAGTGCTAATAAATAGTTTAATCGATCAGTTGGGATGTGCTCATGTGCAGTAACAAATGGATTATGATGAGTACATTGTATCTGTGCATATTTTTTTTTGAAGGTTAGAGATTACGTCTCTGTTTTAAGTTTTTTTTTTTAAATAAAAGAAAACATTTTAAATTAAACTAAGTTGATCAGATTTGTGCAACTTTCTTTTTTTTGAAGGTTAGAGATTACATCTCTGTTTTAAGTTTTTTTTTTAAAAAAAAAGAAAACATTTTAAATTAAACTAAGTTGATGAGATTTGTGCAACTTTCTTTTTTGAGAGAAATATTTGTGCAACTCAATTATCAGGAACTAAACCACAGAAAAAAAAAATCATCAAAAAAATTGAAACACATTCTTTCCAATTTGAGATCTAGATTAGGCTAGGACTAGGAGTGACTTTCACGCATACAGAGCAATCATTAAGGCCCTGATCGGAACCAAAATTCTCCATTGGAATCGGAATTCCGATTCTCGTATCCGTACAATTTTCTGATCGGAGCGAAGGAAAAAGCGAAAAGGAATCGGAGTTGGTGGGAGTTTTTGGCGTTGAAATCCCGTCGCCAAATTCTCTCCAAAACAAAGAAATTTGGTGGGATTTTGTCTCCGTGCTCGTGTGTCCCTTCGATCGGAACGACGGAGAGCCAAGATCAACTCCGCCCAAATCATTTTCGCCCCTTCTTCTCCTCTTTCCGATCAGTGAAGGGAATTCGCGAAACCCTTTCTTCTCCGCTGAACTACTTTCGACTCCTTTCTTTTCCGATTTGTTGAGCTTCCGATCAGGGCCTAAAAGCAGCAGCAAACATTCCAAATACGACAAAACATGATGCCTTGGCGAAGGAGGGAATGCAAATAATTTTAGTTCCTGCCTCAACAAACCGCCCAAAAAAAGCAGTGCAACCACTGAACCTATTCGAGACCGGGACCAAGTAGTTCAATTAGGATTATTTTATGGCATATGCTATATTGCCCTTTTATTTTACTGTCATAGTTATGTCAACAATATACAATCTCAAATTGAGTACATAAGGATGCTATGAAAATCAACAACATTGATTCTTTAGTGTGGAAACATCAGCTCCTCAAACTGACAAAGATTGCATAGACATCTAAAGCTCATCTTTAGGACTATCCAGGCATTCTTGGTCCCAATAGTAAGGATACTTCAACTTGGCTGCAACATGAGGCATGCTCCAGTCTTCATATATAAATCTGTACACGAGATCATGCCAAAAATTAAGAGACCAACTATAATTAACAGAATTTGTTAATTTTACAGTATATGAATTTTTCAAGTACAAATCCCAAAATAATTCTAATATAACATCTATTGGAAAAGCGCACATGAAGAATGAAATTAAACAAACAGTTTCCAAATATTTAAACTTAAATTAATGCGTTGTTAAATGCGCCATGATATCATTGATAAGTATTATGGCAACTATGGGCTACTGTAGGTTTGTAGCACATTACCATATCTTGCAAGTAAAACGAGTATAAATAGGTTCGATTCATATTCTTTAAGTCATAACTATGCATATCAATTAATAATTAAGTTACTAACATTTTGACCGGCGGTCGAGATATTATTACAAGCATCTGCAGATCTTCAAGTTCACCTGTGTTCCAAACCTACAAATAGGCAGACTTAGCTCCGAAATTAATGCTCATCACTGTAGAGAAAACACCTTACTCCCATAATAATTACTGTACTGGTATAGATGAAATTATCATAATTACTGTACTGGTATAGATGGAATTTTTGTGGGATTCAGAAGAAATGTTGAGGACTTGAGATTCAGCACAAAAAAAAAAAAAAAAAAACTTGGAAATGAATTAACAAGCTCTACCTGGTGTGGATCATTTATTGGGACTGTAAATGTGCTATTTGCATGGATTTTGAATTCTTGAGGCTGCCCCGGATACTTCGAAGAGCTGGAGCCCAACAGCAATGTACCAGCCCCTTTTAGTACCACAAACACTTCTTCACAAGAGTGCCTGTGTATCGGAGTTCTTGTACCAGGTGCAAATGTTTGAAGCCAGACTTCAACCTTAAAAATGAATGAATTTGGTCAATTTTATTAATTTAATTTTATAGGATTCAATACTGAATTTTGTAACCTCATTAAGCCACGACCACCAGTAAATGAAGTTGCAAAAGAAACACCACTGTAAGCATGTAAGAGTAAAATACCTCTTTCAGTCTATCAGCAACTGCGCCTGCAATAGTAATATGTGATAAGCCATCTCTTCCATAGTTGCTTGAAGGAATCTCGGAAATATTTCTCACTACAGAGCCTAATAAAATTAAAACCATTCAAGGGCTTATTATATCAATATCACACAGGCAACAACTTGAACAAAAGGGCTATTTTACAATCGAAATTGGATTAGGATTTAGGAACTAATTAGACGAGAAAAGGGACCATCGTTGGAGCACCGAGAAGCGGCGTGAGTTGACAAGAGAGAAGAGACGAAGAAGAGTAGACGAAGAGCGATTTGGCGGGACCCGATGTCAATGCTTCTCATCTCTCTCCCTGAACAATCCTCGAATAGACGGGTTTAGTCGTGTACTCGTGTTAATTGTTTTAGCCTTGGGCTTCACGCCGTAGAACGTACAACAGTCAACAGATGCATCTTCATCTTTCTAGAAAATTATACTGGGCTTTTGTGGGCCATATCTAGCTATTTGAGATCCAAACTAGTTGAGTTCAATTTGGATTTGATGGCATATGTTGTGTTGTATTATTACTGTCATAGACTCGTAGTTGTGTGAGTGTCAACAATATACAATCTCAAGCTTGGCAGCCGCTGCCCAGCAATCTAAAAATAACAATATACAATCTCAAATCAGTACAGAAGGATGCTAATGAAAAACTGGCAAAGAATGCAATAATATCTTAAAGCTCGTCTTTAGGACTATCCCAGCAATCTTCATCCCAAAAGATGGGGTACTTCAACTTGGCTGCAACATGAGGCATACTCCAATCTTTGTATATAAATCTGTACAAGAGATCATCCCAGAAATTAAGAGACCAATTAGAATCAGCACAATCAACATACCGAACTTAATAATTTGTAGAATATTAATGTTTTGTTAATATAACATCAGTTGGGAAAATGGACATAAAGAATAATAGTAAGTAAAATTTTATAAATAGCAAAACTTGTAATACGTGTTGTTCAATATACCATGGTGTTGCTATGTCTTATGGTAACTAAGGTTACATGTACACATCAAAAAATCTTGCAAATAAAGATGGATATAAATATGTTGGGTTCATACTCATAAGTCATAACTATGCAGAACAATTAACAATTAAGTTACTAACGATTTGATTGGCGGTCGAGATATTATTACAAACACCTGCAGATCTTCATGCTCATTCGTGTTCCAAACCTACAAATTATTAGGCAGACTTAGCTCCAAAATTAATGATATTCACTCCGGAGTAAATAACTTATTCCATCATATTATTATACTGCTATAGATGGGATTTTGTAGGATAAGAAATGTTTGAGCTTCACCACAAAGGGAAAAATATAGAAATATAAGTTTTCTGTCGGTACCAAAAACGGTACAGCAATCACAAGACCCGAGGAAATAAATTAACAAGCTTCACCTGATGTGGATCATTTATTGGGACAGTAAACGTGCTATTCGCATGAATTTTAAATTCTAGAGGTGTCCCCGGAGAGTTTGAAGAGCTGGATCCCAACAGCAATGTACCAGCCCCTTTTAGTACCACAAACACCTCCTCGCAAGAGTGCCTGTGTATCGGAGTTCTTGCACCAGGTGCAAATGTATGAAGCCAGACTTCAACCTAACATGAGCAATATATCGTATGAATCTGGTCAGAATTTTTTTTTTTTTTAGATGATGAATTTTGGTCAGGTAAATTGAAGCTTCAGAACAGGATGTTGTAACCTCATGGAGTCAGCTACCTCCAATATAGTTGTTACAAACTTACAAAGCATTCAACTTAGAAGTACCAACAATACTGTATTTTTTATATACTTAATAGTAAACAAAGGGATTGGATTTTAATTGAGGTTGTAAAGTTGGATTTTGGGCATAAAATTTCTCCTTCACAGTATTGTAGCTGGCAAAAGTCTGGAGCAACTTGTAGGGCACTATCTACAAATGATAAGAGGCAACTTGCAACCCCTTCCCCCCTCTCTTTTGCTTTTGTGAGGATCAAGAGACATATTTGGTACATATGTTGACAACCTTAAAGAGTATGGTATACCTCTTTCATTCCATGAGCAACTGCACCTGCAATAGTAATATGTGATAATCCGTCTCTTCCATAGTTGCCCGAAGGAATCTCGCTTATATTGCGCACTACAGAACCTGATAAAATTAAAATCATTCTAGGGTTATAATAGAAATTGATTTAAAAACTAATCAGATGAGAAATGAAACGGGACCATCTTTGGAGCACAAAGAAGAGGCATGAGTTGAGAAGAGAGAAGCAATGAAGAAGAGAAGATGAAGAACGATTTGGCAGGACATGGACATGGATATGGGGCTAGTGCTTCTCATCTCTCCCTAAACTATCTCTCAGTTGACCATTTAAGGGGCTCTAGTGGCGTTAATGGTTAACCTTTCTAACGTCATGCCGTGTAAGAACTAAGAAGTGCCATCGTCCTTTTTCTAGCGTCATACTAAACTAGATAATAGTAGAATTGACCCAGTTTGGGCAGCTGACACGAGCCCATATCTGGGCTTTGATGGGCTATATTTTGGTTTTTGGGACCTTATTTAGAAGCACTTGTATAGTTCTCGCATTTGCTCCCTCAACCATTGGAAAATGCCGTCAATTAAATTCAGAAACTCCAGATGAGCAAAAAAAAGTTTGCTCGGACTATGCTCAAAATATCTGAGTAAAACAAAGTATGAGTTTAAATATTACTGTAGTTTCTGGATTTAATTCTTAAAATCAATCAAAATTGGCGTTTAAAGACTGTTATTTCAACTGTTTTTAAACTGATTAATGTAGTTTTTTAGCACTGCAGAGCATACATGAGAACAGACACTACACAAAGAGAACCAGTAACCATATTCCGGCAGAGAACATATTACTGATTTACTGTTGTTTAACTACATTTTTTATCTCCAATCAACATCAATATTCAATCCTAAATCCTAATTCATAAGAAACTCTTTATTTTTTTCATTTCATTTTAATGAATAGTTGTGAATCAGAAAAGACAAGAAAACAATCTTTACACGAGCAGTAACAAAAAAAACCAACACACTAAGCAACCCACACACGCACTCATCACACTGGAAGTGTACCATTGGCTCATACTCCTAGTGGAATCATTATGATGAACGATTTAGTCACCGATGCAACAACAGCATCCTACTCTCAGTTGTGGTGAAAGTCTACTTCAACTTTTACTTGATGTAAATAACTGAGAGTTGATATTTCACAAAATTGCCAGATGTGATTAAAATCTGATACTCTACCATGGGATGCATAATTTGGCATGGCCATCCCTTTTCATTCGTCAGTTAGAGGCTAGAAGTGATCAATTACATTGTCACACACACAAATCGATCATCAGATTTTCCATTGAATAATGCTATTCACGCTGTCGTGACAAACCCCTGATGCCACCAGTTGTGCATTCTGTTACCACTCCATTCTCCCTGAGAGCTACAAAACCCCTCCCACCTTACTGGCTCCATTTCTTCTTCTCTTGTCTCCTCTTTCACCTTCTCTTCTGTCCATGGGACAGAAAATCTCAAGCGTCCATTCTCCCTGGTTACCTACACCACATATATTCAAATCAAATTAACAATTAAGAAAAATTTGTAATTCCTTATAGAAAAGAGATTCCTACTAATTGACATTTTTATTTAGCACAATTGATTAAGCCAAATAATGCATCGGTAGCATTGGGGAAAGTCATTCCAGAGGCAACATAAACTATGAGGGAGGTAACCTAAAATTTTCACCTTTACATGCTGTTTTTCCCCATTATTTCTCAGCTATTTATGATTAGTTGCTATGTGTTTTTGTTTTCTGTGAGGGATTTTAGGATGTTTTTGTTCTGTTATGTGCAAGTGCAAGGACTGGTACGCTTGGTACTGGTACCATAACCACATATGTGGAAAATTAAGGGGGCGTAATTCTCATGTAAGACTTGTTTTGATGGGGACGGTACATCTGTTTCTATTGTTTTAAACCAAATCATGCTATTGAAATGTCATAGAAAGGAGGAGGTAACAAGTCGCTGTCCATATGTAAACAACACGATTAGTAGTACAAATAAAAAATTATTAGTGCATGCTAACCTGGAATACTTCTGGTCGTTCAATCCGGACCTCAGTCAAGATCAGCCGTCCATCTTTGCGCTCCGACTTCATGTATGAACTTTGTTTGCCTTCATGCGTGCTCATCCACCGTAACGGCGGTGGAAAGCTCTTTCTCTTCTTCCCTTCAACTCTTTCCTCACTTCTTCCTTCATCTTTAGTTTGACGTCGAAGCACATTCTCAATAACCTTCTCTTCGGTTTTCGGCGTCGGAGGCTGCAGATCGAGCTCTTCTTCTCCTTCACAGACACTGCCATCGCCGCTCTCGAAGCCGAGGCTCTCCGTGCAGAGCTCAAAGGAAGTATGTCCAGTCATTTTTTTGACTATATATGCTCTTCTCTATGATTAGCTTAGAGCATATATTTATTTGTCTTGACAGGGACGGAGCAGGGAGGAGAGGAATCAGTTTCCTTCCTCTATCTCTTTTCCGCGTTGCTGATAGCTATCATATATAGGCCAGTTTTTAGTAGATTGATATTGATATACTTCGGATTCAATTTCAGAATCCTAAATATAACGCATCCGTCTGTTGATTCAATTAAATTTTCCTTTCGCATTCTTAGGGTGAGCTGTTTATTATTTGTATCTTTTAATGCTTTGAATGTCAAATGAGCACATATTTTTAATATTTTGGTCAAATTTTAAGTACGGAAGATACAGTATTTTGTTAATTATTAGATTAGCTCCTATATATATCAGGTGAATATCTATTTATGATAAAATTAATGGTACTATATACTGTGAATTATAGAATATTTAAACAACAAATCTTGTGTGCTATTAATATTTGTGTAGTACAAAAATAACAGAAGCGAACCAATTAGCTGCCACTTGACAACACCAAGGCTTTTGTAAGGGATCAACAATTCAACATTAGATCCAAACCCAACAACCCGTTAGAAGCTCCTTGCAATAATTTTTTTTACTAAATTTGGGATGATTGGGGATGGATCCAACCCATGCCGAAGATAGGAATGAATGAGTAGGTGCTGTGTGTCTGGAAACGAGTGAAGATGCTTTCACACGTAGTTGTGTTCAAAGCCGTTGGTTCAGGCGAGTGGGCCCACATACATGATAGGTGCCACTGTGATGTAGTCTTGTATCTATGATTAGTGGCAGATATTGTGCAACAATTACATCTATACTAGCCAATGCGGCGACCTGTTGTGCAACTTTCGATCTGAACCGTCCGATCAATAATAGATGTCTCGTGATTAATATCAAGCTTGTCGAGATTTGTACGGCTCGTAAAATCTGTCAATCGAAATTAGATCAGATGGTTCGGATCGAAGGTTGTCACTCTGCTGCCTTATACAGTCCCTCAAACTTTATCATCTGTGAATGGTCCCATATTTGAGGAAACCACCACATGTGTAATGGTTTATTACTTGCCACAGAATTTTGGCCGGGGTGCTTTTTTTCTTTAGTATTGAATGGGGGTTTTGACTGATCACGTATGACAAGTGATTGGGTGCTTTACACGGATGTGGCCAGGTAAGTCGCAGCTGGATCCGGATAAGCGACCTCGGCGCAGCAAAAGGCGCTTGTTCGACGGCTTAAAACGCATCCGCCTTCTCAGTCAATGGTGTGGATTTAATCTGCATCGATATATGATGTTTGTGTGCTTATTTTTTTTATAACAATTTTTTTTATATATTTCATTTGTTTTTATAGCATTGTATGCTCACCCTTTTTTAAGTCTTCGTTATCTAAAACTACCTGACGTAATTTATCTTTTTTTTAAAATCTTACATATAATAAAGATGCGTGGATGGCCCCAAAAGGTGCAAACGAAAAGGTGTCTATCAAGATATTATGTTAAAGGATGCGATTTAAAAGGTGTCTTTCCAAAGGATGCAATTGAATAAATGTCTCTTCTACTAAATGGTGCTAATATTTTATCTATAAATAGTACTCAATTTTTCGAGTTTTCATTAACTATTTCACATTTACAAAATGAAAAACATAATAGATATCACATCACTATCAAATATAAATCTAGATGTTATACATGTACGGATCACGGAAAATTTGGCTTGAAACTGATTGAAAAGATGGAAAATACATGGCGCATGAATTTTGTTCTACTAGATAGTAAGGTAATTATTTTATGCAATACATTTTTTTTCCTATATCATTTCGATTTCAATATTTAACAAGAATTTGTTTCGAATAATTTTTTTCATATTTATGCATTTGGGCCAACAAATTTATGAACATATATGAATTTAAAAATATTCGAATCTTTAAAATTAACAATAATATTGGCTTAAAATATTATATTTTTTTATTAGAATACTTTTTATTTTGATATTGGATATTATCAACGGACCCAAAATGAGTTTACACAAGACGTCATGTGCGAGATTATAAAGTTCAATGTAGAACATATTAGAGGAGGCTATCGTATGGTTCCCCACAAATTTTGTATTTATTTTTTCGCAAACACTTATATTACCATTTTGACATAAAATCTCCTCGCCATATTCATATGTTACCTGATTTCAAGCTTTTTAAAAATATCATAACAAAAATTATTGACTTCACACAGCCTATAGGCACACCTATTGTTTAATTACTATAATCATATAAATTAAAATTTATAATTCTTAATTTTGAAATTTTTAATATAATTTTGTATTCAATTCAATTTTAATATTTCGTAATGCCTTTTATTTGTAAACAATCTAAAAATGTTGTAAACATTAAAAATAATTATACTCTTATTTCTAAAATAAATAGTTGTCCTTTTATTTGAAATTATTATTAATAAATCATAATGAGATTAATTAGATGTTAACAAACGAAAGAGTATGTTCATGTAGTCTATATTTAATGAATGGGTCCCAAAAATGTCTTACACTAACTAGACAATTGTTCCATCTCCTTCTTAAAGTGCAGATATATAATTGTAAATATAATAAATTATTCTTTTATTTAATTAAATATTAAATAATTATTATTAGGTTACTTAAATGCTAATAAATGAAATGGTGGGATAATTATCATAAAGTGACCTTTTTATTTTAAATTATTATTGAGAAATTATAATTAGGTTAATTAAAAGATAACAAATGAAAGGGTGCAATTGTGTACGATAAAGTGTCATTTTTTATTTTATATTATTATTAAAAAATTATAAATAGATTAATTAAATGTTAACAAATAAAAAGTGTGTGAGTATGTAGTCTTATTCAATGAATGGGTGCGAATGTAAAGGTGTCGTTTCAACATATATTTCATAGGGTTTCAATTAATATATGTCTTTCTAAAGGATGCAATCAATTTGATGCCTCAAAAGGTGCGATTTAAAGGGTGCATTGCCAAAGGATGCAATCGAGTAGATGCCTCATCCACACCAAAGGGTGCCAACATTTTACCTATAAATAATATTTATTTTTTAAGTTTTCATCAATCATTTCACATTTACAATAAAGATAAACATAATAGATATTGAATTACTTTCAAATAGAAATCTATGCATGATACGTGCACGGATACCGAAAAATTTGGCCAGCAAAAAATTCGAAAACAAAAAATACATGGGGGGTGAATTATGTTCTTCTAGGAGTAAGGTAAATTTTTATTAATGCCAGAATGTTTAAATCATTATTAATTTTTATTCTTGAGCAAATCAATTTATCGAATTTATCTTCTTATAGCAAATATACTTCAAAAATAAGCTTTTTTATATTTAAATTATTGATGAATCATCTATATACTTAAAATAAAAATTAATTCCATAATGTCCCATATATTGTTTACAATGGATACCATTATCGTCGAGCGAAGCTCGACGCACAGATCTAGTATATAATAAGTATGCGTGCATACTTCAATTTTCACGTGTCTTTTAAGAAGCTTGTTGATAAATTCAAAAGATAAAAATAAATATTTATTTTACAATTGTTTAAATGCATTTTGAATTAATCTAAATTATGTAACACTGATATCAAATAAGTGTGACATTTATGTAATAAATAAATAAATAAAAATGTACATAAATATGTGCAATAAGTTTTTAAAAATATTTAGAAACATAAAGATGGTTATTAGGCTCCTTTTTATTTTTAATTACAAAGTGATGCTTGTAAGTCGTTATGATCTAGCCAACGTGTATTTTTTTTAGGTTGTTTATTTGAAACCAATAAATTTGAAAATAATTGTTTCTATGTGATTCGAATCAAGAATCATTTGATTGATGGAATAGATCCAAATCACTAGATTGAACAACCTAGTTTGATCTAGCAAAAAAAAAATTGAAAGCTCGGTAGAGGCTACCTAGAAGCAAAAACAGAAAAAAGAAAAAGAAAAAAAAAACTTCTCAGACTAAACTACCAAAACTACCTACAATTTTGATCTAGCAAAATTGTTCTGTATCTGAACGATTTCGATGGATTTATTATCATTTTGTAGGATTTATACATTGATGTCGGAATTTTTAAAGAGAAAAAAGATTAAATATATATCTAATTTCTCCCATTTATTTCTTTTTCTTAAATTAACTAAGTAACGAATATGAATCGCTTTCTTCGCTGTGACTGTGTGTGTGGATATGGCTGCTGCGAGTGTCGTTGACAAGTTGGCTATTTAGTTTCGTCATTGCGTGTCAGCAGCACAAAATAATTGTAACGGTTGATGGGAGGTGGCCTGGTGGGCATGAGAAAAAGATATTGACGGTGATGTTGATTTTTGTTTTGCACGTGAAGTAGAAAATAACTTTTTTTTTAAAAAAAAAAAAGAAAAGCCTGTAGGCTGAAGTAGAAAATAACTCAATTCTTGCCCACGGGCTCATTACAAAAAAAAAAAAAAAAGAGAGAGAAAATAATAAATAAAATAAATAGAAAGGAACATAACTCAATTCTGAAGCACATCATGTCAAGTGCGTATGAATTATCTAGGCTAGCAATGTTGTTCGTTATATAGGCTCCGTTTGGATAGGTGTGGGAAGAAGGGAAGAAGGGAAGAAGTATTGGAAAGTGTGTAATTTTATGAAGAGTTTGAATTGTTTATAATTTTTTTTCTTCCTTCTTTCTTCTTCTTCTTCCTTCTTCCTATATCCAAACACACCCATAGTTCCTTTGGTGTGCTCTAAAATTAAAATCGAAGAGGGGAAAGGAGGAGAGGGGAGTAAATCGGCGTGACCGGACCTGACCGAGGTGTTCACCTGCTCAGAGTGGAAGTGAGAGAAAATTAGAAGAGAGGTGATAAAGTGAAATTAGAGAGAATTTTGAAGAGACTTGGCAAACGTAATCTCCAAATCTGAGGTGAGCGTCACCCTTCACCTCTCCTAGTCTCCTTTGCTTTTTCATATTGAAGCACAGCCTTAGATTCTAATAGATCAATCCTTATTTTTTATATACCTGATGTACGGTTTCCGTACTTGATTTTCAGCCAGAATAAGCCCCAAATCTCGTTCAAATTACTTGTGTTTTTACTCATTTTCCTTTAAATTGTGCTAATGTTAGATGTAGGAAAGTTCAGCCGTAGCCCGGCAAGTTTTTTATACAGGTTCATCACACTTTGGCGCGAAAAAAGGAGAAAATCGATTAAGTTGCACAGATCCAGCAAGCTGGAACGGGCCGCCCCAATCATAGGACGGGCCGTCCCACCTCAATGCAGACGCAGGCAGAGGAGTTCCAGACGACACAATCAGCCCATGCTGGGACGGGCCGCCCCATGTTCAAACCAGGCCGTCCCAGTCCACAGCCAGGCCAGAAGAGCTATTTCGAGATTGCCAAAAATAGAGCGCCTGATTTGGTGAGGCGGTTTCTTCAGTTTCCACCGCCTTTCTGAGCCACAATGCCACGTTTTGGAACTTCCCAAGAGGCCTATATAAGCTCTGTCCTTGCTCCAAGTCAAGAGTGTCGAGATTTGCTAAGTTTGGAGAGCCAGAAAGGAGCAAGGCAACCACCCTGTCGAGACGGCCATCCACCAGCCTGAGACGCACCGCCCCAGGATCAGGACGGGCCGCCCCAGACAGGACAGAGCTTAGGAGATAGACGATTTTCGAGCACATCTTGTTGTAACCTGGTTTTTCCTTTTTCTTTGTGTTTTTGTATGATGAAACCTGCTTTTTCTTGCATGGGGTAGTTTAGTTTAGGGGCTATGGTTCGATAACTTTTCTTTTAGTTGTTTGTTTTGTTTGAATACTTGATTAGTCGCTAAGTTAAGTTACGTTTTGATTTCTGAAATTTAATTCTATCTTTTTGTTGCAAATTGTTAATGTTAGAATTGGCTATTGCGTTAAACAAAGGCCTAGTTTAATTGTCAAAACGAAGTCTATCTGCAATAACAAGTAAACACCTAGATCACTTAGGTAGGCGATATCTGAAAGGATTAAACCAAACTTTAAGAAATTAGAGTTTTACTCAATAAATCGAGAGATTGAGAGTTTACCAAGACCCAGAAATCAGTTAAAAACATCTAAACCAAGAAACGAGAGTTGAAATTTAAGAGTTTTTAGGATTTATCAAACAGAACCCCACAACTTGACCTGAACGAGAGTTAGAGCGCAAGTCTGTAAGTTAGGTTTGATCTAATCCACGTAAAAACACTCAGCAAATAATTAAGTAGGATGACAAGACAAACATCAGATGATTGGAACGGCCCGTTCCAAGGTCAGGACGGACCGCCCGAGAGGGGGCGTCCTGGTCTAGAACGGACAGTTCCAACCATCTGACAGGGTTAGGACGGCCCGTTCCAGAGATGGAACGGTCCGTCCCAACCTTGACAGACAAGAAAAGTTAGACAACCTGAACCCCTAATCGTTTGTTAATTATTTAAACTTTCAATTAGCTAAGTTTTTCTAGGGAATTAGAATTTTAAATTCTGTAACTGCAATTGACCCTTTCTGTTTAGATCTATTTGAAACTTAAATTATTTATTTAATCAAAAGAATTTAATTTAATACGAATTGTTTGAACTTAGAAAAGGAATAGTCCGTCCCCGTGATTCGACCCTTAAACTATACTGCAAACGAATTAGTATCGATTTTTAAGGAATTAATTTGACCAGTACCCTCAGCACCGATCAAATTTTGGCGCCGTTGCCGGGGACGGTGCCCTTTTTCTAAGTTTTACTTTTGTTTTAACTTAAATTCTTTCAATCTCTTCACCTTTCCTTTTGTTTTTGAAATTTTGCAGTCGCATACGCTGGCTAACAAGGAGAAGGAACTAGGCAGCGCACGCGATACAAGTTTTCGTCAACAAGGAGAAGGGGAACAGAATCACCGATCGAGTTCATCTTTATCTGGAACGGCCCGCCCCATTTTAGGACGCACCGCCCCAGGTTTAGCTGAACTCACAAAGGAGGAGGAAAACTCTCTGATTCAGCCGTTTCGCCAGTTTTACCAGCGCAACCGCAGAAATCCAGAGAGAAATCAACCACCTTTGACACCACCCGAAGAAGACATGGCAGACAACTTGAATGGCAATGGGGGAAGACCTGAGGAGACTCCCGTCCAGCGGGCCCTTAGAGAAGCCCTTGAGGCAGCAAGGGAAGCCGAGGCCAATCGACCTCTTCGAGAGATCAGTGCACCAACAGCGACTAATGTCCGACTTGGAGTTAGACCACCAAAGGCTGAGCGAACCCGTGACTTTTACTACAACCCAAGCTTGATCGCTTTGATCAAGGACTCAGCTTTCGGTGGAGCCCCCAACGAAGATGCCAATCGCCATTTGCAAAGCTTCCTGCGCAATTGCACAACCCTTGTCCCTGAAGACGTGGATCCAGAAATAATCCGCTTAACTCTCTTTCCTTTCTCTCTTAGGGGCAAAGCTGAGGATTGGCTTAACAGTTTCAATGATGCACCATTTGATTCTTGGGAAAACCTGACCAAAGCTTTTTTAGATAGGTTTTATCCTAGGGTAAAAACGACTAAATTGGTTAGGGAATTGTTAACCTTTCAACAAGAACCAGATGAAAACCTGTTTGAGGCATGGGAAAGGTTCAAGGACCTGCAGAGAATGTGTCCACATCATGATGTACCTGAAAATAGGCTCATTGTCAGTTTCTATGATGGCTTGGATGATATGACTCGTCAGAATATTAATTCAACTGCAGGTGGATCATTCCTTGAGATGGGTTGCAGAGAAGCGAAGGCTCTACTTGAGAACATGGCTAGGTCTCAAACCAACTGGTCAGTTAGAGCCCAGAAGAAAGGAGGACTACTTGAAGTGGACAGGGATACCCACATGCAATCGCAGCTGGATTCTTTAACCGTTATGATCAAAAATCTCAACAAGAAACCGGCTGAGGTGGTAGCTAAGTGTCAGTTTTGCGAGGAAGAAGGACATACGGCCAAGGCATGCCACTTGGTTGAGAGAGAAGAGAAGACAGAAGAGGTGAATGCACTCATGAATCCTCCTTCCTTTTTCCCGCCAACCAACAATTATGCTTATCGCGACAAGAGAAACCATCCAGGCCTCTCTTACTCAAATCCAAATGGAGCTGCTAACCCCAGCCAAGCCGGACCACCAAGGAACCAACAACGCCCTCAAGAGACACTCACGCAGCCCATGGTTGAGAAATTCATGCAGAGTCAAGGAATCTTCAATCATGCCGTCCATCGGGAGTTGGAGAAGATCAGGGAAGACATGGGGGCTTTTCTTCAAAGATTCGACGAAAGGTTGTCTCAATCTAGCGCCGGAGCTCTCACCAAACTAGGTATGTTCCCCAGCCAACCTGAACCAAACCCTAGGGAGGATGTGAAGAGCGTTTCGCATCAATTGAGGAGTGGAACGAGGTACGACGGGCCTGAAATGCCCTCAGACTCTCCTCCAGGACTATCTGGAACGGACCGCCCCACACTGGGACGACCCGCCCCACCTCAGGACGGAGCAGAATCTAATCAGGCGGACCAGCCCAACGCTGAGGCAGACACTGGAACGAGATCACCAGCAGCAGAGCGAGATGATGGAACGGACCGCCCCAACTCAGGACGGACCGTCCCAAACACCTCGACCGCCACAAGCATGCAAGTCCCGAGGGCCGTCTCTCCTTCTAATAGAGCTATTGAGGTTCCTGTTAGTAAATGTGTAATTTTTATTTATTTAGCTAATTACAAGTTAATTAAGCCAAGAACATCACACACAAAAGATCTAGTACACAAGCTATTCAAACACACGAGAAAAAGGGTTGGAAGTATACCTCTCTTGGTATCGCAACCAAGAGGCTCGTTCCAACGGATTGGTGTCGGTGGCGTGCTCTCCAAGAACCTCCACGCCGTGCGCCTCGAGTCCACTAAGGAATTAACCACCTTCTCCAATCAATTATGCTAGTAATTGAGAGAAGTGTGTCTAATTCCAAAGCTTTCCCTCTTCAAGTTTAATTCTCCAATTAATTTAGTGGAAAAGCTTGCTCAACACATGAGCTAGGTGGTGTGTGGAAGAGAGAAAGAGGAATAGAAAATTCTGAAATTTCTTTTTCCTCTTGTGAGGTGCGGCCAAAGAGAGAAGGAGAGAGAGAGATGTGTGGAGGCTAGGGTTTGCTCCCAAAGAACACCCCTTTATATAGACCTCATACCCTAGCTCTCATCCAACTTTTGATGGACAAAAATGCCCCTATGCTAGCCGCACCTACCTACCCCCTTTGTGGGTTGGGCCTCAAGTCAAGTTGAGCCCAATAGTCTTCCATTTTATTACACCTTCCATTTGGCATTAAATTAACTAATTAATTTAAGGCCCAATTTGCTCATTTTAATAAATGTGTTGATTATTATTAATTATTAACTATTTAATAATTAATATGGAATTAGTCAATGCATTTAATTATTTCGATATGATCTATTTGACTTAATTAATCATAACGGTCCATAACGGTATACGATTAATTAATCAACTTATCATATTTTGCAAAACCAATTGTTGCAAATAAACAATTAATGCATGTGTGGTTAAACACCTTATTATGTGTGACCCTTTGAGGATTTATGCTATGTTGGACATGGAATTAAATCGCTATTTAATTCCAATAATCATAAGCGGTATCTAGCAACACGTTATGATTCCCAATTCACATAAATAGTGTACTGCTACAATATTTCAATCCTGCATGAGAGAATAATTAGTTTCTCTATTTTGATTCTTATGTCACACGATATCATCGTATAATCCAAGATAGGAACGTGTCATTCTTGCAGATTATACGTTTCTTGATCTAGAGATAATTGTATCAGTTGCTAGCAAACAATCTATCTCCATCAAGGGGCCCAAACAGATATCGTCACTCACTAAGTGAATTAATGAGGGACATACGGTTTTCTTGATAATTAGCTTTTTCCCGCACAATTCAAGAATACTTAAATCAAGTCCGTATAGCAGCCTTTATCAGGAATCAGCGGTAGACATGATTTATAGCATCTATCCTCATGTGGAAAAGATAATCATCTCAAACTTAGAACCAAAATCATAACGAAATAAATAATGACACGTAACACAATCCATATATTTATTTCGTGGGGTCCAGTCCTGTACTATGTTCTATAACATATACATATGCAATTAAGCTGGTTACTCTTAACCTATGATTTATAGAACTTAATCATCACTTAACTTGCATACTAATCTTATTGATAATTAATGTTCTTTGTTAATTATCAAGATTATGGACTTTTAGATTTATCGTTGTCATTTACTACTAAATGAATAACAGTGATCTATAATTCAGATCCTCAACCTGAATGAACTGTCAACGATTAAATCAAAGAACAAATGATCTGAAATCACCAATAACATAAACTATAGAAGTAGCCTAATGAATTGGCTTCTAAGTCATATCTCTAACAATCTCCCACTTGGCCTAGAGTCAATCAATGGTGACTTCTAGCAAGTGCATAGTACTCAATGTAATATCCAAAATATACATGTCTCATACTAAAGCCTAGTAATAAAAGATACAACTCAAAGCCACTCAGGCATACGCCTAATCCCCATGGATGCAACGTGCAACTCATGTGCGGCTCGAGATAAAGGCTTTGTCAGAGGGTCCGCTGTGTTCGCGGCACCGTCCACCTTCTTGACCTTGACCCATCCATCATTGATCAACTGACGGATGAGATGGAATCGTCGTAGAATGTGCCTAGTCTTTTGGTGAGACCTAGGCTCCTTGGACTGAGCTATGGCTCCCGTGTTGTCGCAGTAAATATCCACTGGACCTGAGATGCTTGGAACCACCTCTAGCTCGGTCAAGAACTCCTTGATCCATACACCTTCTTTCGCTGCTTCACCAGCCGCTAAGTATTCTGCTTCGGTGACGGAATCGGCCGTAGTATCTTGCTTGGAACTCTTCCAACTTACGGCACCACCATTGAGCAGAAATACGAAGCCGGACTGTGATTTTGAGTCATCTCGATCGGTTTGGAAACTAGCATCGGTGTAACCACTTACAACGAGCTCTTGGTCTCCACCATATACGAGAATGCTATCCTTTGTTCTCTTGAGATATTTGAGGATATTCTTGACTGCAGTCCAATGTGCCATGTCAGGATTGGCTTGGAATCGACTAGTCACGCTAATCGGATGTGCCACATCAGGACGAGTGCACAACATGGCATACATAATCGATCCGACCACAGATGGATACTGGAATTTCTTCATGTATTCACAATCTGTATCATTGGTCGGACTTTGAGACTTGCTCAAGAAAATGCCATGTGACATAGGCAAAAATCCCTTTTTGGAATTTGCCATGTTGTGTTTGTTCAACACTTTGTCAATATATGCATCTTGGCTCAAGCCTAACATCCTTCTCGATCTATCTCTATAGATCTTGATTCCCAGGATATAGGCGGCTTCGCCCAAATCTTTCATTGAGAACACCTTCTTCAATGAATCCTTGACTGCATTCAACTCGGGAATATCATTCCCGATCAAGAGGATATCATCAACATATAGAACAAGAAACACAACCACGCTCCCACTGATCCTCTTGTAAACACAAGGTTCCTTTTCGCTTTGAACGAAGTTCAATTTCTTGACTTCTTCATCAAAGCGTTTGTTCCAACTCCTCGATGCTTGCTTCAATCCATAAATGGACCTTTGAAGTTTGCATACCTTGTTAGCATTCTTTGGATCCACAAAATACTCGGGTTGTGTCATATACACATCCTCTTCCAAATTTCCATTTAGGAAGGCGGTTTTGACATCCATTTGCCATATTTCATAATCATAAAATGCGGAAATTGCTAACATGATCCGAATTGACTTGAACATAACGACGGGCGAGAAGGTTTCTTCATAGTCAATACCATGAACTTGTTTGTAACCTTTCGCTACGAGTCGTGCTTTGTAAATGGTCAAGTTGCCATCCATGTCGACCTTTCTTTTAAAGATCCATTTGTTCTCAACGGGTTTTACTCCGTTGGGAAGATCAACCAAGGTCCATACCTTGTTGTCATACATGGATTGCATTTCGGATTCCATGGCTTTAAGCCATTCCTTGGAGTCTGGTTTTCTTTTCATGTCATCAATGGTCAAAGGCTCATCGTTCTCCATGACGAGAACGTCGTGCAAACCTAAATATCTTATAGGTGGACGACTTGGCCTTGCCGATCTTCGTAGGGTAGATGCTTGAGGTTCTTGAACTTGCTCCACAACGATTTGTGGGCTTTGTTCTTGAACTTCAAGTATAGGTGCGTCCTCAACACTATCGACACGCGATATGTTTGAGTATTCATTTGAGGGAGCTTGTTCTTGAACCTCTTCTTCCACAACAACTTGAGGAATGGGTTCGGCTACAATCTCGTTCGGTGCAACCTCATTTGGCACTATATTTGGAACAACCACATTTCCTACTTGAGGTATGTTTTGTTGTTGTGGTTCTTGAATTTCTTCAATTACCACGTTGCTCCCACTACTTCTTCTTGAGATAAACTCCTTTTCCAAGAATTCCGCATGTCGTGCAACAACTATTTTGTTCTCGACACGGTTATAGAAGTAGTAACCCTTCGTTTCCTTAGGGTATCCTACGAAATGACATTTGTCCGATTTGGGTCCAAGCTTATCGCTCACTAGCCTTTTCACATAAGCTTCACAACCCCAAATCTTGAGAAACATCATGCTAGGTTTCGAACCAAACCATAGCTCATAGGGTGTTTTCTCAACGGACTTTGATGGAACACGGTTCAAAGTAAAAGCTGCGGTTTCAATTGCATAACCCCAAAAGGACATAGGCAAATCAGTTTGGCTCATCATCGATCGAACCATGTCTAGCAAAGTTCGATTCCTCCTTTCGGACACACCGTTCCATTGTGGTGTTCCTGGTGGAGTGAGTTGTGGAATGATTCCACACTCCTTTAGATAATCGCCAAATTCATGGCTCAAGTACTCACCACCTCTATCGGATCGTAAGGCCTTGATCTTTCGATCAAGTTGGTTCTCAACTTCACTCTTAAACTCTTTGAACTTGTCAAAGGTTTCAGATTTATGACGCATCAAGTAGATATACCCGTATCTACTATAATCGTCAGTGAACGTGACGAAGTATGAGAAACCTCCACGTGCACAAATGCTCATAGGTCCACATACATCGGTATGTATGAGATCTAACAATCCATTTGCCCTTATCCCTTTGTTGGGGAAAGGCGCTTTGGTCATTTTACCCATCAAACAAGATTCGCAAGTGTCAATTGGCTCGAAAGCGAATTGATCCAAGAGACCAACGGATTGTAGTCTCTTGATGCGTTTCTCGTTGATATGACCTAAGCGGCAATGCCACATTAAAGTAGCATTCTCATGTGAAACCTTACGTTTCCTTTTGTCATTTTCAACACTCAAAACAAATCCATTCGAATCGAGCACATAAAGACCATTCAATAAATGTGCATCACAAAAACGAACTTCATTACGAAACAAAGTCAAGCACTTGTTCTTTATTACAACATCATAACCATCCAAATCCAAACAAGAAACGGATACAATGTTTCGAGTGATACATGGAACTACAAAAACATCCTTGAGTTCCAACACAAAACCATTAGGCAAAATTAGTTCCACGCTCCCAACGGCCATAGCGGAGACGCACGTGCCGTTACTGACACGGAGTTGAACTTCGCCTTTCTCGAGCCGCCTTCTATTCTTTAGGACCTGCACATTTCGACAAATGTGAGCACACGAACCAGTATCGAATACCCAATCTGTGTGAGAAGTAGCGAGAAGGGTTTCGATGACAAAAATACCTGAGGTAGAAGGTTGGACAGTTCCCGCCTTCTTGTCAGCTAGGTACCTTGGGCAGTTTCTCTTCCAATGGCCCTTGTTGCTACAGTAGTAGCAAACGGTCTCGGAAGTGGCCGGGTTCTTCTTCTTCTTAGAACCCACAGGAGCACCCTTGGCCGGACCTTGGGGCGTCACCGGGCCTTTGCCTTTTCCTTTGCGGCCACGCTTTCTTATCTTCTTGCTCTTTCCACTCACCGCAAGAACATCCTTAGTGCCCTTCTCTTTCTTTAGACTCTCCTCCGTCTCAATGAGCATGTTTTGGATGTCATCCATGCTCTTGTCCATGCCGTTCATCCGGTAGTTCACAACGAAACCGGTGAAGCTTGGAGGGAGAGAATTGAGAATGAAGTCTTGAATCGCCCCCGAGGGGAAGGGCGTATCAAGCTTCTCAAGCTGCCGAAACAACCCCGCCATCTTCATGACGTGTGGCCCGACATCATGACCTTCGGCCAAGCGAGTGTTGGCGACGGCCTTGATGAGACGGGCCCTTTCGGTGCGGGCCTTAGTTTGGAACATGTTGGATAGGCGAGTGATCATAGCGAACACTCCATAGCCACTATCCATGAACTCCTTTTGGAGTTCCGATTCCATTGTTGCCACCATCACGACGGACATCTCCATGTCCTCGTTTTCATGCTTTGCAAAGGCATCCTTTTCCTCTTGGGTAGCGGTTGCCTTTGGAGCCGATGGCATGGGAGTGGTGAGGAGATACTCTCTTTTCTCATACCTAAAGGCAAGCCTTAGGTTGTGATGCCAATCCAAAAAATTGGCACCGTTAAAAGCGAGTTTCTCTCTCTCAAGAAGAGAACGTAGCGTAAAAGATGAGGAAGACATCTACAACAATACATAAGTTTTAAGGTCAATTAGTTTATGCTTTAATATTTGTTTTAACTAAGTAAAACTTCCACTACATTAAATTATGTCCCTAAATGTAGTGAATTTCCAAGACTCCCACTATTTGTTAATGCAACGACGGCGTCGGCAGAACATTGCACCAACAAATGTGAAATAGGTTCTCCAACCAATCATACGTACCTATGATTCTTGGTTCGATTAACGAACTTCACTCCAATGACCAATCCGATTTGAATCATTGTTAAGTCACTTCTTTCTATTTGCTCCTAGTAAATCCGATTTACACCCCGACACGGATGATGGATCACGATGTCCCGCGTCGGCGAGAATACATCAATGACCGATCATACGACGTTAGAAGGGGATAGAAAGAAGGAGAGTGAATTTTGATTTGACTTAATCCTTTTTTAATTTGGGACAATTAACAATCATGACGCTTGTTTGGTGGTCGTGTAAACATACACCCATACCTAACCTATCACAAGCAATCATACAAGCATCTCATAGTTGTGGGTTTGTATGGCTCCCGCTTGCATTAGTTTCGCCACATCGTCCATGGAGCAAAACTAATCTAATCCTTGCCCTCCCACTAAATTCTATAAGGATCTAAATCCTATATAAAATAAAGGTGCAAAATACATGTGAAAACATCCTATTCCCTTCCTATCCTTAGGGGCATGCAAGCCTCACAAGTTACATCAAAAATTAATCAAAAATTAATTAATGGCACCAAAAGCCGCATTACAAACATTCACACATGCATTCAATTACAACCACAAGGCATTGAGTCTTGAGCCATACTAAACCCACTATCCACCTACAAAACAAAGTTAGCACATACAAGCACTTTGTTTCCAATTAACGATTTTCAAGCATTTTTGCGTATCGTTTGCTATAAGTAAATTCCGTGTACAAATCCTCAATTTTAAACAACCAAACTTGTTTAAATTCATTTAGAAAGTTCTTTCAACATCCCATAACAGAAAGGAGATCAAACAAGGAGTTTTCTAATTAATTTCAACTAGTTTGAATACTTAGAAAAACAGTAATTTACCAAAAAACGTAACTAATGGAATTCAACAAAAACAACAGTTTTCGGTCTCCAAAAATTCTCAAATAAATTACTTAAGCTCCTTATCATAGTTGTGATTACCAGTAAAAATTTCAAGAAGAGATCTTAAACCATCTTGGAGAATCAAAAAAGACAAATCTCTTACAAGTGCACGAAACACCGTTATGAGATTTTCAGCTTATCCTCTCAACCATTTGGTCTGTTAGACCACCTTCTATCCAGTTTTTATATATACAATATACATAGAAAAACTTGTTTAGACTACAGGCTATCCATTCATGAAAAGAAAACAACCAAGTTCAGTTCAATAATATTAAGTTACAGCCTAAACAATCAACAAATTCTGTACTGGAACAGACTGTCAATTGAAAGGTTTTAACCTAGTTGAAGGTCCAAACATCCACGAAAAATTATGAAATTAATTTTCTTGGAATCCTAACTCAAAATAGAACAACTCCATTTAAACAGAATTTTTAAAGGAGTTCTCAGTTGGTACAGTTTATTAGAACAATCGATTTGCTCAACAAACTGGATCTGACAAGATCTTCCTTTTCATACTTGAAAACCCACAAATTAATCCGATTCATGCAACAATTTATACATGCTCAGAGAGAGATTCAAGTCCTCTTTAATTCTAGCCATAGAACACTGGTACTTATATTCAAAATATAAATCTTTCAAGCCATTCAAACGGGACAGTACGAGCAGAAACTGGTTCTGCGCACTGTCGCCATTTTATTCACAGTAAATCTATACTAATTCAGCAAAATGTGAATACAACGCCAAAAGAATCACAATCCACAAATCTACAACTTTCATGTAGATGGAAAGATCTTCCAGAGAACTTATCACATCCAAAAACGCGAAATAACACAGAAAATACCATTTCCAGACAGCAAACAAACGCATCATCTCTACTAATCCATTAATTAGCCAATTTCTCTTAATTAAGTGTCAAAATAGCTTAAGTACGACCATGTGCTCTGATACCACTGTTAGTAAATGTGTAATTTTCATTTATTTAGCTAATTACAAGTTAATTAAGCCAAGAACATCACACACAAAAGATCTAGTACACAAGCTATTCAAACACACGAGAAAAAGGGTTGGAAGTATACATCTCTTGGTATCGCAACCAAGAGGCTCGTTCCAACGGATTGGTGTCGGTGGCGTGCTCTCCAAGAACCTCCACGCCGTGCGCCTCGAGTCCACTAAGGAATTAACCACCTTCTCCAATCAATTATGCTAGTAATTGAGAGAAGTGTGTCTAATTCCAAAGCTTTCCCTCTTCAAGTTTAATTCTCCAATTAATTTAGTGGAAAAGCTTGCTCAACACATGAGCTAGGTGGTGTGTGGAAGAGAGAAAGAGGAATAGAAAATTCTGAAATTTTCTTTTTCCTCTTGTGAGGTGCGGCCAAAGAGAGAAGGAGAGAGAGAGATGTGTGGAGGCTAGGGTTTGCTCCCAAAGAACACCCCTTTATATAGACCTCATACCCTAGCTCTCATCCAACTTTTGATGGACAAAAATGCCCCTATGCTAGCCGCACCTACCTACCCCCTTTGTGGGTTGGGCCTCAAGTCAAGTTGAGCCCAATAGTCTTCCATTTTATTACACCTTCCATTTGGCATTAAATTAACTAATTAATTTAAGGCCCAATTTGCTCATTTTAATAAATGTGTTGATTATTATTAATTATTAACTATTTAATAATTAATATAGAATTAGTCAATGCATTTAATTATTTCGATATGATCTATTTGACTTAATTAATCATAACGGTCCATAACGGTATACGATTAATTAATCAACTTATCATATTTTGCAAAACCAATTGTTGCAAATAAACAATTAATGCATGTGTGGTTAAACACCTTATTATGTGTGACCCTTTGAGGATTTATGCTATGTTGGACATGGAATTAAATCGCTATTTAATTCCAATAATCATAAGCGGTATCTAGCAACACGTTATGATTCCCAATTCACATAAATAGTGTACTGCTACAATATTTCAATCCTGCATGAGAGAATAATTAGTTTCTCTATTTTGATTCTTATGTCACACGATATCATCGTATAATCCAAGATAGGAACGTGTCATTCTTGCAGATTATACGTTTCTTGATCTAGAGATAATTGTATCAGTTGCTAGCAAACAATCTATCTCCATCAAGGGGCCCAAACAGATATCGTCACTCACTAAGTGAATTAATGAGGGACATACGGTTTTCTTGATAATTAGCTTTTCCCCGCACAATTCAAGAATACTTAAATCAAGTCCGTATAGCAGCCTTTATCAGGAATCAGCGGTAGACATGATTTATAGCATCTATCCTCATGTGGAAAAGATAATCATCTCAAACTTAGAACCAAAATCATAACGAAATAAATAATGACACGTAACACAATCCATATATTTATTTCGTGGGGTCCAGTCCTGTACTATGTTCTATAACATATACATATGCAATTAAGCTGGTTACTCTTAACCTATGATTTATAGAACTTAATCATCACTTAACTTGCATACTAATCTTATTGATAATTAATGTTCTTTGTTAATTATCAAGATTATGGACTTTTAGATTTATCGTTGTCATTTACTACTAAATGAATAACAGTGATCTATAATTCAGATCCTCAACCTGAATGAACTGTCAACGATTAAATCAAAGAACAAATGATCTGAAATCACCAATAACATAAACTATAGAAGTAGCCTAATGAATTGGCTTCTAGGACATATCTCTAACAATTCCATACCCGCAGAGACTCGCCAAGGCCAGGAAGGACAGGGCGTACGAGAAGTTCCTGGACATTCTACGGCAAATTAAGATCTCCATTCCCTTCACCGATCTCCTAACCAGAATGCCATCTTATGCTATATTCTTGAAGGACCTCCTTTCCAACAAGAAAACCTGGAGGAGTGCGGGACCATGGCCTTGACCGGAGAATGCAGCGCCCTGATCACAAAGAAGATGCCGGTCAAAATGAATGATCCAGGCAAGTTCACAATCCCATGTAAAATCGGGAATGCAGAAGAGAAGAAAGCCTTGCTGGACCTCGGAGCAAGCGTTAGTCTCATCCCCGAGACAGTCTACAATCAGATAGGAATGGGGGAGCTGAGCCCGACTCGCATGACTTTGAAGCTTGCTGATGGATCGATTAGACTGCCGTTGGGGATAGCAATCGATGTGCCAGTCCAAGTTGGGGATTTAATTGTGCCTTGTGACTTTGTGGTTGTGGACATGGAAGAAGATCCTGATGTTCCAGTCATCCTTGGTCGCCCCTTCCTCACCACCGCCGGAGTATTCATCAACTGCAAGACCGGCAAGATGATCCTAGAGGTTGGAGATGAAAAAGTGGAGTTTGATGTAGAGAAAGCCATGAAGATGCCTGACCATATTGACTCAATCTTTATGGTGGAATCATTGGAAGCCATTGTTGAAGAATCCTTCAACACACGTGTTGTTCAGGCATACCATTCCTTCTCGGCCAGACCTGAAGAGGAGGAGGCAAACCTGATATTCAACGAAATTCTCCAAATGGTTGAATACTTGGCTGTCAGAGAGGAACAGAACGGACCGCCCCAGATCAGGGCGGATCAAGCCATCATGCAGCTGCGATCTCCAGCTGAAATCCAACAAACTCTCAGCCTGGACACCCATCAGGACGGACCGCCCCAGATTGGAACGGCCCGCCCCAATTCAGATGATGCGAAATCCAGGCCAGAATTGAAGGCTCTGCCAGACAATCTCAGGTATGAATTCTTAGGCCCAGATCAGACCTTTCCTGTTATTGTTAATGCCAATCTTGATGCAGATCAAACAGCAAAGCTACTAAAGGAACTGAGAGTTCATCAGAAAGCAATCGGATACTCGATTGAGGATCTTAAGGGTATCGATCCCTCGATTTGCACCCATCGGATCCTACTTGAAGAGGATTCCAAGCCAACTGTGGAGCACCAAAGGAGACTCAACCCGAACATGAGTGAAGTTGTGAGGAAAGAAATACATAAACTTCTAGAGGCAAGGATCATTTACCCCATCTCAGACAGCAAATGGGTTAGTCCCATTCATGTTGTTCCGAAAAAGGGAGGCACAACCGTGATAAAGAATGACGAAGGCCAGCTGATCCAAACAAGAATCGTCACAGGATGGAGAATGTGTGTGGACTATCGCAAGCTGAATGCAGCTACCCGAAAGGACCACTTCCCTTTGCCATTTGTTGACCAGCTACTCGAACGCCTGGCTAAGCATTCTTTCTTTTGCTATCTAGATGGTTATTCTGGTTTCTTTCAAATACCAATTCACCCCCTAGACCAGGAAAAAACGACCTTTACATGCCCATATGGGACCTATGCATACCGTAGGATGCCATTTGGCTTGTGTAATGCACCAGCAACATTTCAAAGAGCCATGATGGCTATTTTTTCTGATTTTATAGAAAAAGACATGGAGGTTTTTATGGATGATTTTTCTGTCTATGGTACGTCTTTCGATCATTGTCTAGCTAACTTGAAAAAGGTATTGCAGAGATGTGAAGAAGTTAACCTAGTCCTGAATTGGGAGAAATGCCACTTCATGGTGCAAGAAGGAGTCGTTTTGGGCCACATAATCTCAGAACAAGGAATTAAAGTTGATCAGGCCAAGGTGGAAGTGATTGAGAAGCTCACGGAGCCAACTTGTGTAAAGGATGTTCGGAGTTTCCTTGGTCATGCCGGTTTCTACAGGCGTTTCATCAAGGATTTCTCTAAAATTGCTAAGCCTTTAACAAACTTGACTATGAAAGACGCAGAATTTATCTTTGATCAAAGTTGTGTTGATGCATTTGACAGATTGAAGAAGGCACTCGTGACAGCCCCGATCTTGCAACCTCCAAATTGGGAAGAACCGTTCGAATTGATGTGTGATGCCAGTGATTATGCAGTTGGAGCGGTACTCGGACAGCGAAGGGATAAGAAGCCATATGCCATCTACTATGCAAGTAAGGTGCTAGATGAAGCCCAAATCAACTACACCACAACAGAAAAGGAGCTTCTTGCAGTAGTCTTTGCCTTAGACAAGTTCAGGTCCTACCTGATCGGTTCAAAGGTTATAGTCTACACTGATCATTCGGCACTCAAGTACCTACTCTCGAAGAAAGACGCCAAGCCAAGACTCATCCGGTGGGTTCTCTTGCTTCAGGAGTTCGATCTTGAGATCCGTGACAAGAAAGATACGGAAAACAGTGTTGCTGATCATTTGTCCAGGATCAAAACAGAAGGCATCAAATCCGAGATACTGCCAATCAACGATTCATTTCCCGACGAACACTTGTACTCAATCCAGTCTGGAAAGGACCGCCCTAGCATGGAATGGCCCGCCCCAACCACAGCAAAGGATGTCAGGACTACCGTCCCAGCCAGAACGGCCCAGTCTGAGCCAGGCGATACAATTGGAACGGCCCGCCCCAATCTGGAACGGTCCGTCCCAACTCAGGCGACTCCATGGTATGCTGACTTTGTGAACTATCTAGCAAGCGGAGTTATGCCCTATCAGATGTCCTTCCAGCAGAAGAAGAGATTCATGGCCGATGCTAAATACTACTTCTGGGAGGACCCTTTCCTGTGGAAGTTTGGAGTTGATGGAATGTTCAGAAGGTGTGTACCGGAGAGCGAAATTGAGCAAATCCTGCACAATTGCCACGCTTCAACTTACGGAGGACATGCCTCAGTGTCTAAGACCGCGGCCAAAGTTCTGCAATCTGGATTTTTCTGGCCCACGCTTTTCAAGGACGCAAGAAAATTTATCTCTTCTTGCGATCAATGTCAAAGGACAGGCAACATTTCGAGACGCCAAGAGATGCCTCAGAATCCTATTCTAGAGGTTGAGATCTTCGACGTTTGGGGGATTGACTTTATGGGACCGTTTCCAACTTCATGTGGCTATGAGTACATTCTTGTGGCAGTTGATTACGTGTCCAAATGGGTGGAAGCTATTCCGAGCAAGCATGCAGATTCAGTAACAGTTAAAAAGCTTTTTACCAAGGTCATATTCCCACGGTTTGGAATTCCAAGGACAGTCATTAGTGACGGGGGCAAACACTTCATCAACAAACAGTTTGAGAATCTTTTAAAGAAGTATGGAGTGAGACACAAGGTGGCAACCCCTTACCATCCGCAAACTAGTGGCCAAGTTGAGATATCAAACCGAGAAATAAAGAATATCCTGCAGAAAACAGTGAGCAGTACAAGAAAGGATTGGGCATTAAAGTTGGATGACGCCTTATGGGCATACAGGACAGCTTTCAAGACTCCTATAGGCATGAGCCCATTCAAGCTGATTTATGGAAAGGCATGCCATTTGCCAGTGGAATTGGAACACAAGGCATATTGGGCAGTAAGAGCACTCAACATGGATTATAAATCAGCTGGAGAGAAGAGGATTCTGGACTTGCACGAGCTGGAGGAGATAAGGTTAAATGCATATGACAACGCTAGGGTTTACAAGGAGAAAACGAAGCTCTGGCATGACAAGCATATCCAAAGGAGATCCTTTGAAGCAGGAGATATGGTGCTTCTGTTCAATTCCAGGTTGAGGCTATTTCCTGGCAAACTCCGGTCTAGATGGACAGGCCCTTACGTTGTGAAGAAGGTCTATCCATTTGGAGCCGTTGACATCTACAAGGAAGGAGATGAGACCTTCAAGGTGAACGGACAGAGGCTCAAGTTCTACGTTAATCCAAATGCTAGCACAGAAGGAGGGGAAGTGCAATTTTTGACTAACCCCTCACCCGCAGAGACGTAGACATCAGGGGTCGAGCTTGAGACCTTAAACAAGCGCTTCTTGGGAGGCAACCCAAGGGTTCAGATTTTAAATTTATATTAAGTTTATTCAATTTACTTTGTGTTAAAAAAAAAGTCAAAAACAAAATAAAAATTTAAAAAAACAACAAAAGAATAAAAAAATTAGGAGTAGGCTAAATAACCAGAATACTTGGCTCAATTTGTGATGTGGTTGATTACTTTCAGGAAGAAAACGTGAAGAAATCGATGAGGTACTGAGAAAGACGAGCTTGGGGGAGAAAAATCTGATTGGAACGGACCGCCCCAATATTGGAACGACCCGTCCCAATCAGTGGAACGGCCAGGTTTGATCCAGGACGGGGTGCAATTGGGCATGTGCATTTACCCAATGGAACGGTCCGCCCCAATCATAGGACGGTCCGTCCCATTTCGAAAAATAACCGTTACGCGTAGCTTTCGCGTGTGACCACCCACTACCCAAACCCGACCCATTAACCCACTAACCCAACAGTTACACCCCATCTCCCTCTCCCCATTCAAACCCATTTAAACCCAGACCTCTCTCTCTCTCCTCTTTCTCTCCCTCTCACCTGACCCCTACTCTCCTCCACTCGCGAAATCCGACGAGACGCCGCCGCCGACACCTCGCCGGAGCCCTAGCCCTCTCCTCTCACTCACCCACTCTCTCTCGCTCCACCCTTCCGCTGCCGCAGCCCTCCGCTGCTGCCGCGCCGCAAACCATCGCCAGATCCGCCGCCGTCTCAGCCGCCGATTTCGCCATCTCTCTACCACATTCGCCTCTCCTCTGTCTCCACTTCGCCTCCATCCTCTTCATTTCGCTGCATTCTCTCGATTTCGCCGGAATCCGACGCCTCCACCACTACCACCTCGCCTACGCCGCCGTTTTCCACAAAATTCCGGTAAAATTTATCTCCTTTCACCTTTCAATTCATTCCTAGTACCAAACCACTCGAAACCAGTACCAAAATCAATCGAAAAACCGACGGAAAAACACCTCTGGAACTTAACCTTTTTCTGCCCAAACCTTAATTGGAACGAACCGTCCCACATCTGGAACGGCCCGTCCCAATTACAAACCCTGCCATAAACCCTCCGTTTCAGCACCAGAACGCCCCGTCCCAAACCTATACCCCCTATCCATCTAATCCAGAACGGCCCGTCCCACCGTCAGGACGGTCCGCCCCAAACCAATACAACATACAAAAAAAACTTTATTCCAGGACAGACCGGACCGCCCCATTTCTGGACCGACCCGTTCCATGCAGAGGAGGACTTCAGGGAGACTTTCAGACAAAATCTCAAAATATTTATTTCGCGATCTCCCGCGAAAGCCTGGAAAGAGGAAGATTCTTGTGCCCAGAACATTCACCAGAGGCATTGGTGGGTGGTCAACCAAAGAAGACAGCCCTATTCCACCGCTTGACAAGTACCCGCTCGATCCGCGGAAGTTCATGGTTAACCCGCCTCCCGTCTCTCAGTCACAGTACACAGTTGAGGATCCAGACCAGATCATTCCATTCGCGGGTTGGGTCAGGCGCAGGCAGCCATCCCCTTACGTGTATTACTGGTCCGAGCTAGAGTCAGTGTCTGGCATGGCTGACGATCAGACCGAGCCAGCTGATACGGCTCAGTCCTACCAGCCTGAAGCTCAACCAGAGCCTGAGCCTGCTGCCACAGATGCAGAGATCAATGCAGCAGCAGATGCAGAAGAAGAGGCAGAAGAAGAAGAGGTGGAGGATCTCGTCCCTGAGACTCAAACCTACCCCTCACAGCCCGCAGAAATTGAGCTTGCCGATGTGCACATCCGCCTCAAGGGCTCAGATGCCAAGCAGAGGTTCAAAAACCTTCGCAACAAGCACTTCCAAAGCACCAAGGCAATAGATTTGCGGGTGCTAGATCAGCTTGGCATCCGCGATGACTTCTTCCGTCTTACCAGATCTGTCGGGTTTCGCCCGAGATTCTGAAAGATCAGAGCTCCAGCCTATACGGCCCTCACTCTGCACCCTTGACCTCTTTTTCAAGGATGATCTGTGGCAGATGACATTCCGTGCGAACGGAAAGAAGATGATCTGCAATGAAAATGACTTCGCCCGGTTCTTTGGGCTTGAAAATGGGGAGATCACTGACGAGTTCTTTGAGGATAACCTTTGGGAGGAGTTGTCTTTGGAGCACAAGCAGCCAGTCAACACCCGCCGCTCCTCCCACATCCAGCACCCGACTATCTGCTTCATACAGCGGATGCTCTCTCTCACCATCTTTGCCAAAGGTGAGTCGGGTGTCAAGTTAACCCGTGGTGAGCAAGCAATCCTCAACCAGATCTTCTATCCCAAGGGCGAGGCAAAGCTCAATCTGGCCTACTTCATGATGAAGCATTTCGAAAAACAGGCCAACAATCTCAAGGCAGGCACGGGACAGATCACAGTTGGCGGGTACGTGACTCATTTGATCCGCCAGTATGATGTCACGGTGCCCTGGGATGAGCTGAGGCGAAGCGGAGGACCAAACCGGCTAGGCATGAGGCAGCTGGTTGAGATGGGGATGGTGGCCCAGGTTGGATTCGACTATCAGTATTGTTATGGCCACCATCGGTTCCCGCTTCCATTCACCAGGTCCATCGATCTCCAAAACAAAAGGACCTGGCTTCTGGTTGATAGAGACGGGCGATTGATCAACCATGAAGAAGAAGAGATGCAGCGCCGTTTGGCTGAGATGGAGGCCGCTGCTAGGGCAGCAGGCGCCGGTACATCGGCAGAGGCAGAGGCAGCAGGTGCCTCTAGCTACCCATCTCAGCATCCCTCCCATTTCCCTTCGGTGCCCCACATTGAGCCCTTTGATGATGTTCAGGGCGAGCATTTCACTTGGGGCGGGATCCGTATGGAGGACATTCATCCATCCCCTTCACCGCCACGCCCACATGGAGGGTTTGAGCCGCAGTGGCAGCCGGGATACGGCAGGGGATCGGACCAGCGCTACTTTGACATGCTGCATGACATCCACACCGCTCAGTGGAACTTGCAAGCATCATTTGATGAAGAAAGGGAGGAGAATAGGAGATGGAGGCAGCAGCAAGATGAGCGCAATGCACGGAACGATGATCTGCTCAGCCGCCTCGCGAGCCACATCTTTGGCCCTGGACCATCAGCTCCTCCGCCACATGACCCACCACAGTTCTGAGCCAGTTACAGGTACGTTTTTCTATTTTTCTCTCCTTTATTTTCTTTCTTGCATCTACTTGGACTAGGGACAGTCCAGTAGATAAGCTTGGGGGGGTTTAAGGATCGAAAAATGGAAAAAACGGATAACTTAAACATCTGCATAGCATATTGCCAGTTTCAGACAGTTTTGGAACGGACCGTCCCACCAATGGGGCGACCCGTCCCAACAGGGCGTCCCAGTCTAGAACAGCCCGTTCCAGCACTGTCTGAGGCATTGAAACTAGTCAAGTATTGTGTCTGGGACGGTCCGTCCCACCATCAGGACGGTCCGCCCCAGTGGGTCGTTCCAAGCTAGAACAGGCCGTTCCAGACACAATGCATTGGCAGTTTTTGTATATACATGTAGGATTTGCATAATTAAATCATTCTAAGTTGCATTTAGGATAGTTCTAGGGATCGTTTAGCTAAACTTGATGTTTGTGACTTAGGAAATTTGGGCAGATTCTGAGAAAAACTAAAAACTTTGTTGAAAATTTGCAAAATGAATTTGACTAAACTAATTTGAGGCAAGCTAAGGATAGTAACTTTCATTTGACTTGGGAGTAATTTTGCTAAGCATTGGATAGTTAATTTTAAAAGCAATTATTCGGTTGTATTGAATAGAGCCGGCAAAGGGCTTGATTTAGTTCGCCTAAGATCATTTGAGTAACTCAAAAATAAGGATAACTGTAAGATGGTTTGCACAGATTTTCAGAAACTAAAAACCTTCGCAATTTTCTTGTCAAAATCAAAGTAAAAACTAAAAAATTATAAAATAAAAAAAAAAATGGAAAAACCAAAAACAAAATAAAAAGGGGAACTAAAAAGTGGTGCAGTGCCATGGACACTGTAGGAGGCTATAGGTACTTGCGGATTAAAAGAATTCCATAAACCATGGGTAAGAAACAGAAAGAGATTCATGGTATAAAAAAAAAACAATAAAGAGGAAAAATCCTCTAAAAATCCGCTCTTATCTGGCCGACTTCTCCGCCTCGGGAAAAACCTCCTTGCCCCAGGAGAAAATTGTATCTTGTAAATAATTTTTCTTTTAAGTTATTTAAATTTCTGGTTTGAAGTATCGTAAGTCTGTGCAAAACAACTTGGAGTTATTCTGAATTATTTGAGTTAAGCAGGTTCGATCCCGTTTCTACTTGATTTCTAACTGAATAAAAACTTTGAAGAATTAACTGATTTAATGCTTAGTGAAATGAAACAGAGTCAATGTGATGTGAGGATTTTTGGTTTGATTTCAGAAAAAGTTAAGTCACTCAAAATTAAAATAATTTGATCTTAATGGAAAAACTTTTTGATGAAAAAGCCTTTGTAACTTAAAGTCACAATCAGTTAAGTCTAACTATAAGGATTCTTTGAACTAGTTAGTGCACAGGGACTTGAACTCAATTAGGGTCTAATTCAGGTCTAAGTCTAGAGTTTTGCTTGGGGACAAGCAATGTTCAAGCTTGGGGGATTTTGATGTACGGTTTCCGTACTTGATTTTCAGCCAGAATAAGCCCCAAATCTCGTTCAAATTACTTGTGTTTTTACTCATTTTCCTTTAAATTGTGCTAATGTTAGATGTAGGAAAGTTCAGCCGTAGCCCGGCAAGTTTTTTATACAGGTTCATCACACTTTGGCGCGAAAAAAGGAGAAAATCGATTAAGTTGCACAGATCCAGCAAGCTGGAACGGGCCGCCCCAATCATAGGACGGGCCGTCCCACCTCAATGCAGACGCAGGCAGAGGAGTTCCAGACGACACAATCAGCCCATGCTGGGACGGGCCGCCCCATGTTCAAACCAGGCCGTCCCAGTCCACAGCCAGGCCAGAAGAGCTATTTCGAGATTGCCAAAAATAGAGCGCCTGATTTGGTGAGGCAGTTTCTTCAGTTTCCACCGCCTTTCTGAGCCACAATGCCACGTTTTGGAACTTCCCAAGAGGCCTATATAAGCTCTGTCCTTGCTCCAAGTCAAGAGTGTCGAGATTTGCTAAGTTTGGAGAGCCAGAAAGGAGCAAGGCAACCACCCTGTCGAGACGGCCATCCACCAGCCTGAGACGCACCGCCCCAGGATCAGGACGGGCCGCCCCAGACAGGACAGAGCTTAGGAGATAGACGATTTTCGAGCACATCTTGTTGTAACCTGGTTTTTCCTTTTTCTTTGTGTTTTTGTATGATGAAACCTGCTTTTTCTTGCATGGGGTAGTTTAGTTTAGGGGCTATGGTTCGATAACTTTTCTTTTAGTTGTTTGTTTTGTTTGAATACTTGATTAGTCGCTAAGTTAAGTTACATTTTGATTTCTGAAATTTAATTCTATCTTTTTGTTGCAAATTGTTAATGTTAGAATTGACTATTGCGTTAAACAAAGGCCTAGTTTAATTGTCAAAACGAAGTCTATCTGCAATAACAAGTAAACACCTAGATCACTTAGGTAGGCGATATCTGAAAGGATTAAACCAAACTTTAAGAAATTAGAGTTTTACTCAATAAATCGAGAGATTGAGAGTTTACCAAGACCCAGAAATAAGTTAAAAACATCTAAACCAAGAAACGAGAGTTGAAATTTAGGAGTTTTTAGGATTTATCAAACAGAACCCCACAACTTGACCTGAACGAGAGTTAGAGCGCAAGTCTGTAAGTTAGGTTTGATCTAATCCACGTAAAAACACTCAGCAAATAATTAAGTAGGATGACAAGACAAACATCAGATGATTGGAACGGCCCGTTCCAAGGTCAGGACGGACCGCCCGAGAGGGGGCGTCCTGGTCTAGAACGGACAGTTCCAACCATCTGACAGGGTTAGGATGGCCCGTTCCAGAGATGGAACGGTCCGTCCCAACCTTGACAGACAAGAAAAGTTAGACAACCTGAACCCCTAATCGTTTGTTAATTATTTAAACTTTCAATTAGCTAAGTTTTTCTAGGGAATTAGAATTTTAAATTCTGTAACTGCAATTGACCCTTTCTGTTTAGATCTATTTGAAACTTAAATTATTTATTTAATCAAAAGAATTTAATTTAATACGAATTGTTTGAACTTAGAAAAGGAATAGTCCGTCCCCGTGATTCGACCCTTAAACTATACTGCAAACGAATTAGTATCGGTTTTTAAGGAATTAATTTGACCAGTACCCTCAGCACCGATCAATACCGTAGGAGGCGTTAAAACACGTTAATTTAAAAATATAAAAAATTTTAAAACCACTGATTAATGATAAATATATATATATATAAAATCTTCGTAATTTTTATACGACAGTCGAGAGATATGCGTGCTGCATTTATTGTTGAATCTCATTTTCAATTATTATTTCTTGTGATTGTTAAGATTATCAAAGTCAACGATTGTTAGGTGATATGACGCGCTACAATTTTTATACGACAGTTTTTTCTTAAAAAAAATATCTAAAGTCCGTAGGCTTGCTTTATTAAAAAAATTCAAACATTACACAAAGCCTAAATTTTTTTTCTCGAAACAAAATAAAGAGAAAAGAAAAAAAGAATTAAAATATTCATATGTAAACAAATTATATTCTTTCCAGATGAAAATTCACATAATAATTATCTACTTCTTCAACTAACAACTTAGAGATATTGACACATGATATCTTCAGCACCACAATATATCCTACATTTCGCATTCATCAATTTTCTTGACATTGGACTCGCAATTTTTTTTGGAGATAATAACATGGTTGTGTCGGGACCGTCTCAGCAATTTATTCAAAGGAGGGCATCGAAAAAAATGGCGTAGTTAGGACGAGAGGTCAATAGATCGTAGAAGAGCAAAAGTGTCACACCCCGAGACGGGGGTGACAACCCGCCGCGTATAAACGCAAGGCGTACAAGCATCACATACACTATCAACAATAGATAATAATTGCCACATTTATTGAATAATAATTATTGTCTTACAATAACGATAACATGTCTAACATGGTGGATTTATTGTGGAATTCCCCATGCTAGATCAAATGTTTGAAGCAACTAATTAAACAAAATAGAATAAATTAACAACTTGTGGCAATTTAATGACCCGCTTCTATCATCTTGTCTCACTCAGTTTGCGGATACACTTCGCCATGTTCCTCGATACCTGGATCTAAAATAAATAACAATACGGATGAGAGCCCTGACAACTCTCAGTGCGGTACTACAAATACAAATATATATATATATACAACTATTTAAAATAAACAATTAAGATGAAAAACACGTTTATTAAATTGAGGGGCTTAAGAATGCAATATTTTTAATAACTCATATCAATCATAATTATCATTTCGCTTTTATAACTTTTGTTGTCCTGCACAATGAGCCGCATGGCCAGCACCCCTGTTTCATCTCCATCCTGTCATGAGCAGGCCGCATGTGGAGGGTAACTAGCATGTACATGTCAAGTTCCTGGGTGGGTTTCTCAAGGTACCTGGGACTTAGTTCTCTTTATCATTCATGTGTATTTGGTGTATGTATAGTGGTGCCAAAACAAAAATAAAGTGCACTGAAATTCTAATTACAGAAAGTGTCACGGTGGAAATAAGGTAACATAATTCATACATGTATGTGGCTTACTAAAATAGAAGATGCTAGAATGAAAATGTTTACGTCTGAATGACTCGGCCAGAAAAACATAAATATGTATTATAAAGGTTACTTTGCAACAGATTAAATGACATTTTTAATTAATGCGAATATGTACATATTAATATAAAGAAATCATAATCATGTTCTCGGTTAGCATGCTTATAAATATATGATAGACATTGACCAGTTTTCTAAAACCATATCGGCCATTAATTGGCTTCTGAGACCTTTCGAAATTAGCATTTAATAAATAAAATCATTACCAACGTTCATATTCTATAACAGGTTACAAAAGGATAGATGTGCATCTATGAATATATCTAAGAAGATAGATATTGGAAGCTTTATAAACGAATTTATTAGCATCTGGGTAATATCATAAAATATGCATTTGATATACAAGTTAAAGAAGGTAATAGAAAATCTTTGAGTCTGAATGTGTAACTCTCTATTAAATTAAACGTTTATATATATATAAAACTAAAGTTCAAATATAATTCAGATTCATTCTTTCATTGAAGATGGCATTTTCTAAAACCAGATGTCTGTTATACTTTATAAGCGTTTCAGCTATAAGTTCTGAAATCAGAAGTATAAATATACATGTGTATATATTCATATGGCCTATTCTCAAAATATTTTATTAAGTCTAGGTTCTAGATATCCAGTCCAGAAACCCGTAATTAAATAAGCTTTGACAAAACCCAGTACATGTATATAAAAATATTTCCTTATATCGGAATTATACAGGACGTTTCAAAAATAACCATATATATATATATGCATGGTCCATTGTGTACATGCGCATGCATTTATTTGAGTTGTCAGAAAAATCAGTCTATCAAATTACCGAGTTTAGAAAGCTTTCAGAATGCTCATATTCACTAACCGATCTGATTTTGATAAATCTCACGTGCGGTAAAATCAGTTTAACGAAGAAAGCCGGTATAAATTCTTCTTTCCTTATATAAAGTACATAACCGGAAGCATCTTGTATTCTCAAATTTTATACGAAGCTATACGTATGGGGGGATAACCCCAAATTAGTTTAACATAACAGTTTTTTTATGAAAGAATATATATTTGGTGACGTTCAAGAAGGTTGACTAATAAATAACTTGTGCACGTAATAGTTCAAGGCCAAATAGTATATTTTGTTAAAGTATAACCCTTTTTTTTATTGAAAAGCAACGTATAAAATCAAATATCAGTTTCAGAAAACTAGTCAGGTTAAAATATAATCCGCACCTTTTTCTGAAGGACAAACACAGTCAAAATTCGGAAGAGAGGATGGATGGGTTCCTACGCACTCCACCTGGTCACTAAAGGGATTTTAGTAGAGAGGGGACATACAGTGGTAAATGTGATAGTGGTGAATAACGAAAAATACATGCACCCCTTTAAATACTAACCCAATTGTATCTTTCTAAAAAATGAAATTTAATTCTCATATCTTTTCTAATGCGTGAATGGCTCCTGGATACACATTTTTGGTAACAATTGGGAGGAAAATGGGAAACGTATAATATCCGGATATCAGCTTGGAGGCTAAGAAATAAAAATACAAGGAAAGTCATGGGCGTTGATTGCTGCTTGGTGTCCACGTTAGGGTACAGGAAGAGAAGCATGGGCCAAGTATCATCTGGGCTTTTAATTGGTTGGGTTTATACGGCCAGAAAAAAAAATTATAACTCGAATTATTTGACTCACAAATTTAAATAAAAATAATATAAGATAAAATAATTAAATCTTAAAATTCTATAATGTTACAAAAAGGTAATGAATGGATATAAAAAGAGGGGAGGGTAGAAGGCACGACTACAATATTGTGGCAAAAGAGGAGAAAAATGACAAATCAAATAAAGTGCAAGGTTAAAGTCCAATGTATTTGGACGGATGAGCTCTCGTACTATAATTCAGAGTCGCAAACGATCGATTTAAACAGTTCAATGTGATCTTCATAATAGATTTATGGAAGGACAAGCTCTCGTTCTATAATTTGGAGTCTCAAACGATCGATTCAAACAATTCAATGTGATCTTCATATTAGATTTATGGACGGATGAGCTCTCGTTCTGTAATTTAGAGTCTCAAACGATCAATTCAAACAGTTCAATGTGATCTTCGTGTTGAAATATAATGCAAAACCAAATTTTATAGGTTTATGAATTTTTTTATTAATTTTTAGATTTTTAGAAGATCATTATTTTGAATGGTTCACAATTTTTTAAACGGTTCTAAAAAATTAAAAACCGTTTCAAATAATGAAAATTTTCCAAAGTTTTTGAAGTAGAAATGTCAAATGTCACTGGGTATTAGGTCTGCAGTTAATTGTGTTTTAGTACTAGAATAAAATAGAATTGATGATGGGTTAGTCAGATCGATACACGTGCACTACTTATCAATACTAAAATAAAAAAATAGAAAGATGTAGATTTCTCAAACCAGCCAACATAATGTATGGAGCTCAGGTGAAGCGTATCCTTGTTGTAATGAATGCAACAACAATCAGTGTGTTGTTGTATTGGTTGCAGACACACCAAGAAATAAAGGTCAAGCATTCTACTTGTGTCGACGATATAATCAATTTGTTGGATGGCGTGATGACGTGAGCTTTAGTCCTATAGATCTTAAAATTAGATTTGAATTATTGAAGAAGCAATTAGACAGGCAAGCAGATGAAAGTAGTAAACAATTAATTGGATGAGAAGTTTATTGAACCGGAATAAAAGTTAAAAGAAATAGAAGAGAAGTTACAGAAACATTTGGAAGAATTTAAGAGGCAATTAATTCAATACCTTGTATTATTTACTAGTTTTTTTTATTATTGTAATTTGTAAGTTGTAATTTAAAGTATGTTGTATGATGAAGAGACAAAATTTGTATCTTAATGTTTGAATTTGTGCAAGTTGAATTAGTTGCATGTTATTTTTTGATGTTCATGTTTGTATTTAACTGGATTGTAATTATATGAATGAAACATTGGTAAATTAGAAAGTGTGCTTACATCTTGCAAAATTGAAAAAAGAATACTTCAAACATGTTAGTATACTTCTGTGGACTGTAAAGATCACTTGAAAGTAATTGAGAGAGATTTGATTAATTTTGAAGAAGGTAAATAAATAAACTACCACGTCATTCAAATTTATGAATTATCATTGCACCATGTAGATAAATAAAAGTACATTCTAAGTCTAGATACGTAACATGTAGATAAGCAACATTCATTGTTACAGAGATAAGAGATATGTAACATTCAAAATCTAGTACGCAACATTCAAAGACTTATATCACCTTATTTTCAAGTCACAATTACTGAATTTTTCACTTACAGATAAAAATGGCACAGAAATAAAAAACGATATAGATAAACAAAGTGGAGTGAATTTTCACTTACATCCATAGAAATTTCTAAATTCATACATTGCAAATTTTTCATCTACAAAATGTTGTCAACTAAATCTGTCATCCCCAAATTTCTTTCATCCACAAAATGTTATCAACTAACTATCCCACTATTTCTTTCATCTACAAAAATGTTCCAAAAAAAATTTCTCTAAATCTTGTATAGTCTTCTACAATTAACACATTGGTGCAAAAAAAAAAGAAGTTACATAGACATCATTTTAAACTTCATTTTAATGCACTTACTGTATATGTTCAAGATTATCATAGCACTCAAAGTTCTCCTCCGATATATATTGTGACAAATTATTACTTAGCCTTTAAATAAAAAAAGAACAAAATATATTTCAAACATAAGATAGAATATATTAAAAAAATGACAAAATATATTTCAAACATAAGATAGAATATAGTTACTAGACACATTAGGCAGTAACCATTAATTGGCACAAGAATAGAAGGTATTGGATACTGGATTCAATAGTAAAAGAATTAATTGGTGCAAGGATTAATTTAAGTTAATGGACACTGGTTTCACTGGCGCAAGAAGTTACTGGACACTTGTTTCGCTGATGCAAGAATTAATTGGCGTAAATAGCATATAAATTATGTTAGAGATATGTCCTAGAAGCCAATTCATTAGGCTACTTCTATAGTTTATGTTATTGGTGATTTCAGATCATTTGTTCTTTGATTTAATCGTTGACAGTTCATTCAGGTTGAGGATCTGAATTATAGATCACTGTTATTCATTTAGTAGTAAATGACAATGATAAATCTAAAAGTCCATAATCTTGATAATTAACAAAGAACATTAATTATCAATAAGATTAGTATGCAAATTAAGTGATGATTAAGTTCTATAAATCATAGGTTAAGAGTAACCAACTTAATTGCATATGTATATGTTATAGAACATAGTACAGGACTGGACCCCACGAAATAAATATATGGATTGTGCTACGTGTCATTATTTATTTCGTTATGATTTTGGTTCTAAGTTTGAGATGATTATCTTTTCCACATGAGGATAGATACTATAAATCATGTCTACCGCTGATTCCTGATAAAGGCTGCTATACGGACTTGATTTAAGTATTCTTGAATTGTGCGGGGAAAAGCTAATTATCAAGAAAACCGTATGTCCCTCATTAATTCACTTAGTGAGTGACGATATCTGTTTGGGCCCCTTGATGGAGATAGATTGTTTGCTAGCAACTGATACAATTATCTCTAGATCAAGAAACGTATAATCTGCAAGAATGACACGTTCCTATCTTGAATTATACGATGATATCGTGTGACATAAGAATCAAAATAGAGAAACATAATTGTTCTCTTATGCAGGATTGAAATTTTGTAGCTGTACACTATTTATGCGAATTGGGAATCATAACGTGTTGCTAGATACCGCTTATGATTATTAGAATAAAATAGCGATTTAATTCCATGTCCAACATAGCATAAATTCTCAAAGGGTCACACATAATAAGGTGTTTAACCACACATGCATTAATTATTTATTTGCAACAATTGGTTTTGCAAAATATGATAAGTTGATTAATTAATCGTATACCGTTATGGACCGTTGTGATTAATTAAGTTAAATAGATCATATAGAAATAATTTAATGAATTGACTAATTCCATATTAATTATTAAATAGTTAATAATTAATTATAATCAACACATTTAATTATTTGAGCTAATTGGGCTTTAAATTAATTGGTTAATTTAATGTCCAATGGAAGGTGCAATTAAATGGAAGAGTATTGGGCTCAACTAAACTTGAGGCCCAACCCAACCAAGGGGTTGGTAGGTGCGGCTAGGGTAAGGGGCATTTTTGTCCATGTAATTTTGGATGAGAGTTAGGTTGAGTGGCTTATATAAAGGGGTGTTCTTTGGGAGCAAACCCTAGCCTCCACACAACCTTTCTCTCTCTTCTCTCCTTGGCCGAACCTCACAAGAGGAGAATAAAAATTTCAGATTTTTCTATCCCTTTTCTCTCTTCTATACTCCACCTAGCTCATGTGTTGAGCAAGCTTTCCACCTAAAAATTAATTGGAGAATTATCTTGAAGAGGGAAAGCTAGGAATTAGTCTCACTTCTCCTAATTACTAGCATAATTAGTTGAGAAGGTGGTTAATTCCTTAGTGGACTCGAGGTGTGCTACTAGGAGGTGCTTGGAGGGCTCGCCATCAACGTCAAAGCCGTTGGAACGAGCCTCTTGGTTGCGATACCAAGAGAGGTAAAAATCCATCCTTTCTCTTGTGTCAAATTGGCTTTTGTACTAGATCCGTTTTGTGCTTTGTTTTCTTGGCTTAATTAGTTGGTAATTAGCATAAAAATGAAAATTATCACACTTTCTAACAAATTACTGGTTTCACTGGTTTCAAATACCATACAAATCAGAATCAAAATTAAGTCTCCAATAATTTACCTTATCAAAGGTTGGATATTTGAAATACTTCGACCATTGCCCTTCTTTCTTCTCGACAAGTTCTCATTTCAAGGTTTTCTTCGTTTTGAACGATTGTCACAATCTTTCTTCTTTAGGTAAAGTGAATTTTCGGTTTGGCTAATTGAGTTGTCTTCACCACAATCATTGGTTCTTTTGGATGGATTTTCATATCTCTCTTTCATTTGCTCTCAAAGGGAACACAATCCATTGAGCACAAATTGGATTTTACCTTTATCATGGGTCACCATACCGGATATTGGTGCTAGCTCATGCATCAATTGTGCACGACGGTTTCTAACTTCCAACATAACATCTTCAATGACAACTCTTCCTTCTTTATCCACAACAATGTCATCATTTGCATCATGCGTCCAACATTTAAGAATGTACCTCGGGAGTATATTCTTGGGGCCGTTTGGATCGCTTAGGAATAAGAAGAATAGCCTATTCCTAGGCGGAAAATATTGGAAAGTGTGTAGTTTTGTGAATAGTTTGGATGGTTAGGAATAAATTTCCGCCTAGGAAGAGACTATTCCTTTTATTCCTAAGCGATCCAAACGGCCCCCTTAATGTCTTCTCTATCTAACACCTTTATTGCATGACAATACAAAATTTCCACTCTCTCAAACTTCTTGCAAGAATACGCAATGTTTTGGCCATTCCGATTCCAAACAACTTGTTTACTCTTACGGGATTCTTCATCACTAATGTTATACATACCAACCGTGTATGTATTACCATCTACGAATTCTATGTACGCCGAACCGAATAACTCACACTCCTTTTGAATTAACTCAAAGATGTAGGGTGTATACAACATTCCGGCTTTACAAAGAATTAGAATATTGTACCTAACTCTAGATTTTTTTTCTTGTCATACTTGATAAACCCTAATCTAGCTCATAGGTCTCAACAAAGAGTTTAGATCAAGAGGAGTAAGAAATTTTCTTTATTAGTTTAATGTATTGATCTTTTTGTTTACAGAATGTCTAACCCCCTTTCCCTATGGAGGGGGGTTCCTATTTATAGTCATCTGGTGGTCCCCCGTCGCATCGGATCTTTTGTGGCCTCATCGTGTCCTCATCCTCCTTATTCGACTGCGGCATGAAGGTCGCCGTGGCCTCCCTCAACCTCGACATATCTCCTTCTCATTTGTGGCCAACGTTCATCCAGGCGAGGCTGAGTGCGAGGTTGAGTCGAGGCTTCCTGAATGACTATTGCCTAAAGGTCACAGAACATCCCGCGGCCGTTAAGGAAAGGACATCCGTGCTCAGAAACCGTTTCCTCTAGGGGGCCCACTGGCGAGAGCTCTCTCTAACGATTTCTGACCCCCCTTCTGAGCGCAACGACCTCGGACCCACCTTCATCATAACGACTCGTGGGCTCCTTTCTCTAAAAAAGGCCTCACACAGGACTTTTCGTAACTATTAGGCCCATATTATAATCTGACTATATCAATACTCAAATTTGATCTCTTTCTCAAGCTTTACATCAACAACCCCCTATCAAAGTGCTTCATAAATCGGTTTACATCCATCTTACAACTTAAATAGTCCTTCAAATTCGAGTTAATACTATCACTAGATTGTGTGCTACGGATCCCTAAAGTGCAAGCATTCTTCATAAAACAATATGCCCACTTTTTTTTTTTTACAATCAAAGATGAAATTTATCCATCTCTTGTCTTTCTCGTCCACCTTTCCCGCTAGTTCTTCAAAGACTTTTTCAAACTTTTCTTCCACCTTGTATTTGAACATACATTTACAAAACTCTTTCATTAAACTGATATCATTCTTATATTTCTTCTTGTCGTATTTAGACAATTTTTTTTTAGTATTTTTCATATATGCCAAACACATAATGCATGATTTGTATCCGGCAATACTTGACCTAAAGTCTTTCTTATTGCGGGATCTTGATCCGTAAATACGGTTATGGGTCTTTTGCCACCGTTCGCCTCTAAAAACATTGTGAACACCCATGCAAAAGATTCGGTAGATTGGTCACACATGATAGCAGCACCAAAAATCACAATTTCACACATGATTCCCATGCAAAAGATTCGGTAGATTGTATTAAAGATAACTATCGCTCCAAATCGAGCATAAGCCACAATCATTCTACCATCTATCCAAATAATGTTAGCAATCTTTTATTTTCGATTATATCCTCAAAGTGTTGAAAAAAGGAATTCTCCAAAGCCCTTTTTTCAAAATACTTTGTGATAGCAACAGTTGTCCTATATTCCATTGCTTCCTTTCGCATATCCCTTAAGCAATTACTAAGATCATCATTGATGTAACCAACGCTTCTAACTCTACCGGCTTGTCTACTTAGTAACTCATGTGATTCTTTAGCCGGTATTCCCGAAAGATCGACTAGGTTGATGTCAATGAGGGCTATGATGAGTGGATTTTATATGCATATCCATGTACCATTTTGTCTCCAAACTAAACCAATTGCATTTCATTTGCCGTTCTGTTTCATCAATAGTATGGCCATTTTATTTCGTTTTCCGTTTCGTTTTAGAAAACAAAATGTCATTTCATTCCGTTTGGACAGAACAGAACGGAACAACATGTTTTTACATTAAAAACTGCACTATTTATCGAAACGGAAGCGGAATAGACCATTCCGTTGTGATCGAGATGATATCTTTAACCTTGTATTCTTGGAAATTTTTATCAAATTTAATCGCAAAAAGAACTTTGCAACCAGTTCGGGTCTCAGTTTGGGGGTTCTTTGTGAGATGATCTTGCTTGTCATTTTTTCTTTTCCATTTACATGCACACACAAAAGTGTATGAAATAGGTTTATTATCTTTCTCCTTTTTTCATGTAATTTTCTAACTCCAAAATCATTTCTTCCACCAAAATTTTTTCAATATGTCCATGTTTCGTCAAAGGTTGCAAATGACATACCATCATGAGGCATGTTGTTTAAATTCTCCATATCCTTCATAAAGAAGAAGAAAAAAAAATTAAGCTATGAACATTTAGAATTCCACTAGAAAAATTAAATTTGATACTGTAGTAATTGATAAACATGTTGTCTAAATATAAAAACAAGAAACAGAAATGACTTATACCAACATGAGTATGATCTAGATCCTCTGGTATTAAATTAGGAAATGGCTTATGTCTCAGTTCCAGTGCTACTGGAAGGTGGTGACACCAAACACAAGTTCCCTTTGTTAGGAACTTTTTCTTTTTTAAATTCCCTTTACATTAATGCAGAAATGACAAAATCGGTAAAAGCATTTCTATAATTAATTAATTACTGATATGATCTTTTTGATCCTTAGGAAATAACATCATTGGTGCCATATGATATGTAAGCGTAACTAGTAGTTTCACAGTTTGAAAATAATTGTTGTTATTTGTCTTTGGTTCTCAATTCTCGACTAACATTTGGAACAATTGGCTCAGATACTTCATTTTTCCTCTTATTTTCTATTTTTTTTGCTATAAGATATGGATTGAGCATCTAAGTTTATTGTACTGCTCCAATTACAATTTCATACTACAATTCATTCATTAGGAATTGTAATTTTAAGGTCATAATTCAAACTATACTTAGGGTCTGTTCCAGAATCTAATGGGAAAAGTAAAGGGAAGGGATGGGAAGAGAAGAGGAGTACACCTCAAATTTGAGTGTAATCACAAGTCCACATCTCTTCTTATTTTTACATAAGAGTTAAACTCCATTCTCCCTCATTCTTTTTTACTTTTCTTTAAAATTAAATTTCTGGAGTATGGTAAAGGTCTTGAGCAGTTCATCTTCTCCCTCATCCTCTCCCATTCACCCCTTATAGAGCAGACCCTTAGAAAAGTGGAGGAAAAAGTGAACAAATTAATATAATTGACCTTGGCAGTGAAGGTATACCAGTATTTGGAGTCAATGATTTCGTAGTGAAGGATGATTCTTGAAGTCGGTGAGGTACACTGGTAGTCAATGATTTCGCAGTGAAGGATGATCCTTGGTCAGTTGATGATTTGGTCAATCAGAGAGTCAGTGATTCCATTTGGAGTCGATGGGTTATGATTCCACTTGAAATCGATTATTTGTTCAGTCAGAGAGATTTTTCATAAGATGATTTGGCGAGAGAGAGATACGACGGAGTCGATGATTTGGCGGAAATTAGATGCAAATTTCAGAGATGATTTTGTTTTAATAAAAAATCGGGACTCGGGGCAGGGAGGGCAAGGCTGAAGAGAGCGATTTTTCTTCAGTTTCTCGTACGCTCTTCGATCTCCATCGGACGGATATCAGATGGACAGCATACAAGGACTGCTGTCTGAGGATGCGGATTGAAGTGTGGATAACTATCTAACCCCGCTGAGACTGAATAGATCCGAGATCCGATCTGACCCGCTTCACACAAGCACCGCGCGATTCATCCCCAACACACTCGTCAGTCGTCAGTCAGGGTTTAGGGTTTTAATCGCCATCGTCACTTATTAATCCCAGCCCCCTCTCAGCTCTACCACTCTCCACTACCCACCACTGCCATCTTCTTGCAATGGAGATGGATGCGTCTCCAAGCCTCTTCGATCCCGGTAACGACACCCACAGAGAACAGTACCGCCGCTACAGGTTCGCCTCTTTCTTCTCTCCTTTGTTTCCGGGAATCCGGTATACGAACTTCGTTATTACATTTATTCTTCTTCTGTATTGGTACAGGAGAAGGCATTCTCCCTCATCCAATGTGTCGCCCCTTCTACAGGGCCCTGTGTCGAGATTCTCTGATGCAAGTCTCTTATATGAAGGGAATACAATACATAGGCGGCCTAATTCCGCTTTACTTCTCGAAGAGATTAAGAAGGAGGTACTGCATTTTTAGAGTCTTGTACTGTGATTGGGTTCCTCATTTAGGTCTATGAATCATTTGGACTTGAGGCCTTTTGCAAAGTAGAGTTTATTTAGAATTTATATGATGTCTCCTCTTCTTAATTCTCAAGTACATTCTTTTCCTAAATTACCGCCCTCGTTAGAATAAGTCTGGCCGATAAGTAGAGTTGTGTTTTGTTCCTTGGTTTATAAGTATTCAATCTCCGTCTAAGTCGGTTGTTTTTTCAGTTGGAGACTGATGATGTTGATGGCATGGATGTAAATACCCCTTTAAATTCTGCAATGAGAAGGGCCTCTATTCATAGTCGTGCAGCTGGTGAGTTCAGTTCCAGTTTTGGTCCTGCTTATCAGACGGGAAGGCACTCGCTTCGACCAATCAAAAGCGAGGAAGAGGATCTATCAGAGGAAGGCTCTACCTTTAGTTTATTTGCCTCTCTTCTTGACTCTGCTCTTCAAGGTTTATGTTTTATTGCCTTTAATCAAGGATTATCATACCACGTCATTCTAGTTTCCAAACTAAACAAGCTACTCGGCACCAGTCGATACTTTTTTGGGATCACCTAGTACATGGATCCTCTACTAAATATTTGGGTGGACTTCCATCTGATTTTCCTTTATGTTGGGTTATTGCAGGGCTAATGTCTTTTCAAGATTTGATTTTACAACTTGAGAAAACATGCCGAGATGTATCTGAATCAATCAGGTACTTGTTGCATCTGTAAATTGACTATGTATGTACTTTGCTTTGGCATTTGGAAAAAAAAAATAATCTACGAAGTGTCATTACCCTCTGCAAATGCTTAGATTCTTTCAAATTTTTTGTAAAAACTGTAAATTTGAAATTTAGGTTTGGTAGCACAGTAAGACACCGAGTTGTTGAAGACAAGTTTATGAGACAAAAAGCTCAATTCTTAATTGACGAGGCTGCGTCTTGGTCACTGCTTTGGTACCTCTTTGGTAAAGGTGCGCCACTTTAAATGCAGTAGGTCTGCTTGTAGAATTGACACACCCGTTTGCATTTGTCTTCTGAATTCATTGGTTTTCATTTGCATTTTGTTCTGAGAGCTCTGAAGCAAGAGCTCAGGAATGTTAGAAAATGGCTAATTGGAGATAATTGCAATGGCACACAAATGCTAGGGTAGATATATTTTTTTTTTAATATTAATGTTTGCAAGAATGTTTTTTATTTTTATTTTTTTTCTATATTAATGTTTGCTCCTAACAATAGAATATCTTTTTGAAGTTAGTTTTATTATTTGTTTTTAATTTATATATTTTGTGTGCATATTTCAGGAATTGATGAATTTCCTGAGGAACTACTACAGGTCAGTGTCTGAAAGATGCTGAGTTTTTTCATACCAGGCCTTTTTTGCAATTTAACTTTTGTAATTGACAATAAATGTATCTTTTGTGGAAGCATTAGATGTTTGTGCCACCTTTTATCAAACCTGAGAGTATATCACTAATTGGCCCCATATGATAAAGTGCAATATTGGTTGTACCCTAAAAATCAGAGGTCCATGACACACCACTTTGACAGCAGTGTTGCATTAATTTTGCATCTTGACCTTTCCATATTCAGAGTGGAAGAAATTAGAATAATTTTTGAAAATTATCCCCTTCCAAACCCTAAACATAAATCCTGGAGGACATCTTTTTTCATTGTTTTTTCTGTTTTCTATTTAAGTGTTTTAAAACTGTTTATTTAATCTTTTAATTTGCTATGCTGTTGCAAACAGTCACCACCGACTTCACACCAAGAAGCATGCCAGTTTGTCAGAACAGATCTGACGGCTGAGGCTTGTGTTCGTATTTTATTATGGCTAGAAGGGCTTGCCTCTGAAGCTCTTGACTTGGAGAAGAAGGTAGTTTAAGAAAATTGACTGGAAATTTGTAATGCATCTCCTGTTATATCACTAAGTTAAAGAAGTCTTCATTTTCATTTTTGTCATGATATTAATTAGAAAAATTGAAAAAAAAGAAATAGAGATAAGTTTAGGAATCTCTCAGATTTCCTCAAAACTTACTTAATAGAGCTGTGAATCAGGATCAATTTAATTTCTATGAAGGTCGTCATTGTGGTTTTTTGTTATAGTTACATGTGGAAATGTGAAGAGTGTGAAAATTATGTATTGCCATATCGGCATAACATTTCAGCAATGTCTTGATATATTGAAGTGTTTTTTTGGGTCCTCTTGTAGGTAAGAGGGTCTCATGTTGGTTCATACCTCCCAAGCTCTGGTGTCTGGCATCACACCCAGAGGTTTTTGAGGAGAAAAAATTATGATCCTGCTATCATACAACATGTGGATTTTGATGCACCGACACGTGAAGAAGCCAAACTCGTTGCTGATGACAAGGCAATTTATCTAATTTGATCATTTTGTTTGATTTCATTGAGTTTTTCGCTGGTATTCTGGGGTATTATTATGTTGTGTGAAGATCCAGCCTGATAAAGCCCTAATTTAGCCATTAGAGAATACCAACTGCAAAATTGGGTCAGTAAGAGAGGCATGCAAAATGCAATTGTAATCGACCATATATGTACTGAGTCCCAGCATTGCAATCCTATCTGGGAAGACTTGAATGTTGTGAGCCCTGGCAGTGTTTCAAGTCATCCTCTATTGTACTGTCTAATTAAATGTGCTTGTTTATGTAATTAGTATGTTGTTGTACTTAATATTATTATTCTATGGAGGAACAGAAGCAAGACGAGTTACTATTGGAGGATGTGTGGACTCTTCTAAGGGCAGGAAGGTTAGAAGAGGCTTGTGAGCTGTGCTGTTCTGCTGGCCAGGCATGTTTCATTCTTTTATATTTCTCATGTTTGTAGACTTTTTATGATGCTTGGCATTTCCCAGTAATAGTTATAACAGGCTTTCTGTTCTAGGTAATGTTGAATTAATGTCTTTTAGAATTTTCAATCATCCAAATTGGGCCTGATTTGCAAGCTTGGGTATTTAATTTAAGAGAACTGTTGTACTCTCTAATTAGCTTGGGACCTGTGGAGCCGATCCAATCCAAAGTGCCCATGGTTCAAGAGATCCAGACATGGATCTGACCTTAGTCTGATGTGTCTAAGCCAGGTTGGATCCACATCCTGTCAGATTTACCGAATAGATTCAGGTCAACTCTGCCATCTGAACCAGTATGTTCATCTTGTATAATTTGAGAACTGGTATGCGTTGTCTCATTCTGCCTAATTTGCTTGAATACACTAATTTAGGCATGGAGAGCTGCCACACTTTGTCCCTTTAGAAAAATTGACCTCTTTCCCTCTGTGGAAGCCATGGTGAAAAATGGGAAGTCAAGAACTCTTCAAGCTATTGAGTTAGAAGGCCGAGTAGGGCACCAGCTTCGCCTCTGGAAATGGGCCTCCTTCTGTGCATCTGAGGTAATTTTTTTTGGTACTATGTATTTGTATTGTGGTATTGTGTTCTTGCCAAACATGCAAGACTGTGTACTGACCCAGCATGAGTTTTTATTTTTCTGCAATATCCTATCTTTTTGTACTATTTCTGTTTCTTTTTTTTTTTTATATATTTAGTTGGTCCTGACTTAGCTTCTAACCAAAATATGCTGGAAAAATGATTATAAAATACCACAGATAGTCCTGAGGCTTACATAAAATTGTCTACCCTCTGGGATTTTTGTGATAAACTTGTTCTTAGGTTAGGCTACTAAATTAGCTGGGAAAGAAAAGGTCTTTATCACAGTAAATGTGATTTTATTCATGTTAGGATGTATACAGGCTTCCCGGTACAAATCATTCAAAAATTTAAACAAGTATATTCTTCTTCTGTGTGACATTGGTCTCTCTCTATCTCTCACACATTTATTTGTTTTATTGAAGAAAATTGCTGAGCAAGATGGTGGAAAGTATGAGACAGCTGTCTATGCAGTTCAGTGCAGTAACTTGAAACATGTATTGTCTGTTTGTACTGATTGGGAGGTACTCCATTTATTTGTTACTTTATTTTACTCCAATTTATTTTCTTATGCGCGTGATTTTGGTGGCAACAGTTTTTTTTTTTTTTGCCCCTTTTTAATGGAACAACCTTTTGTTTCAAGGGTCTGACTTTGATACCACTCTTATTTTACTTCAAAACTTTATTAGTTATAACTTATAAGAGCATCGATAATAATTTAGCTCACTAGTTGGAGGCAAGTGTAATACAAGATTGTTCCAAAGTTTCATACAAGTTGCCAACTTTGTTTTTACGTTCATTGAAATATGTATATGATTATCATCATTATGTAGAGAATGGTTATATTTCTGCAAGATATCTTCTTCTTTTTAGGTAATTTCTTCAGTAGTAGGACATATTAGAATAGTAACAACATGAACCCTTATTCCTCAACTTCCATGCCTATGCCTTAGAGATTGCCTGTTCAGGACTTTTGCAACATTCTATGTGATATTCACCTCCAAAATGAATCATGAGCATTGATGTATAATTCCCAAATGTAGTGTTCAATGTCTTTTATGAAAGCTAAAAGGGATTGTTTTATGTTTGCACTATGACTTGACCTTCTCTTTTATACTTCACTTTTCTTCAGTCAGCTTGTTGGGCAATGGTAAAGTGTTGGCTTGATGCACAAGTAGATCTGCATCTATCCCACCTTCAGAAGGGTGGTGGTGCCATTAGTTATGATAGAAGATCTAACGAGGATCAAATGAGTGGATCTTTGTCAGGAGGTGGTGAGAACATGTCAGTCTCACCAGTGAGCTCTGGGAGCTGGCCATACCAGATTCTGGATCAACAGCCACGTGACATGGCTTCTCTTCTTCAGAAGCTTCATTCCAGGTATATTGTAGTTAACAGTATGCTTTTCTGGTTAACATGCTTCCATAAAAGTTTTCATGATGCTTCAATAGTTCTTATGGGACTTCTGATCAGAATCAAACAGCCTGCTCCACCTTGATTTCTAGATTTTTTTCCCCCCTTATTATCTTATATGAAAATCAATTTTGATTGATCAAACCATCCACAAACAATGGCTAATTGATGCCATCACTTCTATGACTGTGAATGTGGAGTCAGTTGGTCATTAGCTTTGAGCTTGGTCTTTATTTTTATAATGGGGGTATCAAGAGGCTCTAATTTAGCCCTATGGTTGTGTCAACCTGTTATTATGATGTAAAATGTTGAAAGAAATTGAAACAAAAAATGAACAACAAAAGAAAATTTCCAATTTGGTAAAAGAAAAGAAATGTTTGTAAAATAAAACAAGGTTTTAATAACTTGGTCGCTGTTTGACACAGTGAGATGGTTCATGAGGCTGTATCTCGATCATGCCGAGAGCAGCATCGTCAGATTCAGGTATGACATTTACCTCACCTTATTTTGTATTCAATGTTGTTTATAGTTCCAGTCACACCAAAGGTGACATCCATCTGTGGAAGAAGAGCTTATAAGCTTTCGCAATGTAAACATATTTCTTTTAAAACCTAGTGATGGATATTTGTTTGTGTTAGATGCGAATGATGCTTGGAGACGTGTCAAACCTGCTAGATCTTCTGTGGTCTTGGATTTCCCCTTCAGAAAGTGATTGGGATGATAATCTCAGGTGCTTACAGACTCTTGTCATTTGTCTAGAATCTTCTTAAATGACTCACAGGGAACTGCTTTTCTTGATTAAAATGTTTCATGCAATCTTCAAACAAGTACAGAACTCCACCTGTTGATCATTTTAGGTAGAGAAAAATATCAAAATATGTATACCTGGCTGGTCTCTTGCGCAAAACATTGATTAAAGTATGTTAGTCCTCAGTGAAGAATTTAAGAACCACACAACAATTTTGACCTTTGGTGTGCCACTGACACTGAATTATTTATGATTCATTTAGGCCATCAGGGGACCCAGAAATGATGCGATTTGGAACCCACTTGGTACTTGTTCTTAGATACATCATTGATGTTGAATTAAAGGAAGTTATTAGGGAGAAACTTGAAACAATTGGTGACCGTATTCTTCACTTGTATGTATCTCTCAATTTTTTCTCACTTTATGTTAATTCATAATAATAACGAAAGGAATCAATAGTCTCCCCCCCTTGCCGCAACCTACCACCTCATGCATGAGAAATTCATGATATCTAATAGGAGGCAGCTTTACTGAATAAATCTATTGTCATGTATGAAGCAGATAATGTGTACAGATAAACGTGGTATGCAGAACATGATTGAGATTGCTTGACTGAATTTCAGGTACGTGATGTACTTATTCTCGCAGCAACATGAGGAGTTGGTTGGCGTTTATGCATCTCAACTAGCACGCCACTTATGTGTTGATTTATTTGTTCAAATGATGGAGCTTAGATTAAATAGCAGGTTCTTGCTCTTTTTGTCTTTCACTGTCATTGCTTTTAGTTAAGTACTTCGGAATGGTCACGGCAAACAAACCCATTTGTCCTTTTAGAATTGGATAATAAGTTCTCAGCTCAACCCTACAACAAGATTGAACTAATCAAATGTTTTCACGGGACAAACCTTGCGAAACACTATGAACTATGAAGTAAAAGGCTATAAAAGGAAAAATAATCCTTGAAAGCAAATAGTTACAATATCATTGAATTGTATAAAATAACAAATTGTTATTGATACTAAAATTAACTTTGTATTTATTTTCAATGACAGCATGATTGTGAAACATAAACTCTTCCTTTCAGCTGTAGAGTACTTGCCTTTCTCATCTGAGGATAACTACAAGGCATGCTTTGAAGAGATTATTGACAGGTTTGTTTATTTGTTCACACCTTGCTGCCAGTATTTTCAGAAATTCAGTATGGGAGATGTTAATGTATCAGTACTTGTAAGCATCAGGATGCTAACCATTGGTAAAGGGGAAGCATAAAAATATTTACGCAAGTTTTACAGTCTCTGATTGGGCATCTTATTGGTTGCTTCTGGAGTATTTATGCACTGCTGGCAGTAAACCATTGCTGTTCTGGGCACTCATAATTGCTTGGTTATTTTCTTTGCATTGTTCTGCTTATCCTTTATATACTAAGTGTAGTTGCTGGAACTGGGCTAAAATCAGTCAATTGGTTAGAGCTTAGAATATGCATACATCTTTCTGTACTATAATGTTCCAGTTTTACTGAGCAATACCTTGTTTCCTGCAGATATCTAAATATTTTGAAAGATAATTAGCCTAGTTCCATAGTTTCAGTGTTGATAATACATAATGATTGGGCTATTATATAAGTGATTATTGGTAGGGACACAACAATTGCTAGAAAACTAATAGAATGTGCATTTTTCATCGCAAATCTATTACTCCAGTGCTATCTGCAGATATCTGTCTGTTGTGAACATGATAATTGATGAAAGTTTTTTGCTAGCATCATAATACTGCATTTAAGTTGTAAAATAAATAATTTATCTTTTCCAGAGTTCTTTCGAGGTCAAGGGAAACAAAACCAAGTAAAAATGATGCTGATGTAGCAGAGCATCATAGGTTGCAGTCTCTAGAGAAGGCCATGGTTATTCAGTGGCTTTGTTTTACACCTCCTTCTACTATTAAAGATTTTCAAGGGATTAGTGTGATGCTTCTTGTCAAGGCACTCATGCACAGGTATTGTAAATTGATGGTTTCTTTCATTATTAGTACCAATAAAGTAATATTTTCCCTTTTTCTTGGTAGTTAGGCATCAGTTGAGGACTCAATTTGCCCTTTTCTTGGAAATAGAAGAGCATCATGGTGCTCAATTTCTTAGAACTATACTTGTTATATTAATTGCTGTTCTCATCTAATATTGAGAAATTTTGTTTAATTTTCCTGGTGATTCAGTAATATACTGTTCAGAGAGTTTGCATTGATATCCATGTGGAGAGTCCCTGAGACACCAATAGGAGCCCACAAGCTGCTTGCATTTTTGTCAGAGCCCCTCCAGCAGCCAAGAGATAATCTTCTCTCTATGGATGATCCTGATGTTTCTGATAATTTGCATGAGTTTGAAGATTGGGTATGATCCTTCCCTCCACCCCAACCCCCACCCCCACCCCCACCCACCCATCGCACTCTGTTTTCTATTTTCCCCATATGTTTGTTCAAAAAGCTCAGGGAGCCAAACTGGAGCTTAGTTTTTCAGGCGAGGATGTTAGATATTTTTGAGTTAGCTGCTCTCACTCTTGAGCTTTAGCTTGTTTGCAGTCCCTTCTTGGGTGCCAATTGCAAAAGTCCACCATCTGTTCTACAAGGTTAACGTTTTGTGAATATTTTGTTGCAATGACAGCATGCATACTACTCTTGGGATGCTACCTACCGCAAGTGGCTAAAAACTGAGTCTGAGAATGGGACAGTCCCACCTGATGATATCTCTTCAGAGGAGAAAGATGCCCCTATAGCTTTTGCCAGGCAGACTTTGAGTTCAGCTCTTCCTCTTTTGATTAGTAAGTTAGCACAACCTACCTTATGGGAATAGGAGGAATAGCTTCTTCCTAGGCGTAAATTTATTATAACAATCCAAACTCTTCACAAAGTTACACACTTCCCAATACTTTCTGCCTAGGAATAGGCTATTCCTCTTGTTCCTAAGCAATCCAAACGGAGCCTTAATTTTTTTTTATATTGTTTGTGTGGGCGCACACGTGTTGTGGTGGTAGGTGTAAGCATCAGAATAAGCGTTTGTTTATTTCTATTTTCTTTGGTTACTTGTAGGAGAAGGGGATCCATGGTTGAGTGCAGCTCAGGAATCCACATTTAGTTCCACTGAGCACGTCTTCTTAGAATTACATGCAGTTGCAATGCTGTGCCTGCCCTCAAGGGAATGTGTAACACCGGATGCTACTCATTGTGCTGCTCTGACGAGTGCCCTTTACTCTTCTGTTAGTGAAGAAGTGGTCTTGCACCGGCACTTACATGTAACAGACTTCCCCTTCTCCCCCACCTTATGGTCCTCCAGAATGAAATTGCAAGTTGCAAAATTACCTGACAGATGCATTAAATTGTAATAAAGCTCTTCTAGTAAAGAGTTCCAAATTTTCTATTATTAGTCTACATCTTATATACTGCAAGAAGTTAATGTAAATAAATTTTAACTAGTCAGTTTTAAAAATATTTGTAATTACAGAATTAGAGCAGAAGGAACGTGGGTAACATCCGTTTAAGGATTCTTTTTTGTGAATTTCGACCAAATGTAGGAGTTAAATAAACCAGAAAAATACTTTAACAGCTGAAAATCATTTTTTTAGTTTCCCATATAAGTTGGCATTTTATTTTTGCGGTTATGTAATTGTTGTTGCTTTTCCTTCCAGTTTCTTTATAATGTGAGGGATCTTAATTGCAAATTTTATTTTGATTTTCATAAGAAATGTCTACTTTCTTGTCAAAGATATTTTATTTGTTTATCTTTTTATTTAATTAATGTTGGTAGGTGGATGTTACTATTTCGTCAGAAGATAGTTCTTGTATAGACGTGATGTTGAGGTGCCTGGCTGTAGAAGGTGACGGTCTAGGGCTTCACGAAGCAAATGATGGAGGCCTCTTAGCCACCGTTATGGCCGATGGGTTCAAAGGTTATATTTATTTATTTATGTTCTTTCTTTTAGCCTTTGAGCATATTCATCCAGGCAAGTTCATGTTGTATCCATATGAAGCATATTGCTTCTTGTTTTCCCCTCTGTTTCCAGTAGAAAGTTTAGGAAACTAGCTGTTGATGCTTTAGAAATTAGAATAGCCCTGTACATAGGAGAATGGATGGGGAAAGATTGGGTTAATTCTTTAAAAAAAAATGAGTAATATAGCATTACCAAGCTTCTAAGTATATCACACTTTACCACACAAATATACACCGGAATTACAACAGATTTTTCTGACATTGAGAAATCTAACTCATTTTCTTCAATCTGTACTCGTTTGTACTCTTTAGTGAAGACCCAGATAAATTAGGTTTTTATTAGCCTATGAATTTCTAAAAAAAAATTTGTCTTCTATTTCATCTTAGAAAAAAGAAAAGAAAAGAACAATGAACTCTTAAAAAGTCTCTTTCTTTTCCAATGGCATTTTTAAATTATGAACATATATACCATAGTTGGTATCATATTAATAATTTACTTTGATTAAAATATGAAAAATTAGATTCAAATATTTGTTTGTATTATGGTTTATTGACAATTCCATTGCTTCTAAACCACTAAATGCTTCTTTAAGTATTAAATTTTACTTGATACTTCTTGTAGGGGCATATGATGTTCTGTAGGGCGACAAAAATATTTTCCCCTTTGACAACTTATGAAATCTGAAATAATGCAGGTGAGCTGAATCAGTTTCAATCTGGAGTTGCGATGGAGATCTCAAGAATTGATGCATGGTATTCTGATGATAACCACGTAGCAGGACCGCCTGCTATACATGTTGTAAGAGGACTTTGTCGGCGGTGTTGCATACCAGAAATTATTCTTCGTTGTATGCAGGTGAGCTTACAGACTGAGATTGTGCCATTAGCACTGGATGGATTTATGTGTGGACTGTGGACCCCAATTTACATAACCTTGTAATGGAGACCATGAAATTATAATCTCAACAATCAATGGATCATGAATGGATTCCTTGTGATCCATTGAAAATGAATTAACTTGATAAACTAGCCAGCTTTCAGAAAACTTTAATTTTGAAATTCAATAGTTGGAAAGATGATCTCATGCATGTGAAAACCAATAAGATCTGATGCATGTTTTTACAATTCATTGAATGACACAAAAATTGCAATGGTCAATATATGATGGCCTTGGATGGAATTTCAAATGACTGAACTTGGATGAAATTTGGCACAAAATCAATATATAAAGCTAATAGCATGTCCCCAAGTTTTTCGAATGTTTAATTTTGCTAAAATATTGTAAAGATTGCCAAGTGATTCTGTTGTGAATGGACCCCAAATTCCCAACCAATTAAAATTATGTTTTAAGATTACTAGATTCTTCTCTCCCTAACCCCCCTAATCCTCCCTTTCCTTTCCCTCTCTCTCTGCAGGTTGCAGGATATCTCTCTCAAGCTGGAGATTCAGTGGAGACTTGTGAAAAGTTGATCGAATTGGTTGCTTCCTCTGATTATGGTATCCTCCATTTGTTAAGTCAGCGCCAATTGCAGGTACAATTTTAAAACTAATCAAGCTATTTGTGATTCTTCATTGTTTTTAGTTTAATTTTCAAAACTGAGCCGGACCAAGCAACATGATGTGCCCTCACTGCTTAGATGGTATATTTTTTGGCATATCCAGAAGTGATGGAATCTTACAGATGTCAAAATTTGATGTGTTTGGCCTATAATTTTTGTTGGTTCTGCCTTTTTTATAGGATTCTTTTAAAATTATTTCAAAGCTGTTAAAAAATATATATGCTTTTTATAGGAGTTTTTGTCACTTCAAAGGGACTTAATGTTGCATCAAATGATTCTGGAAGAAGAAGCTATTGCAATGGACGCTTGATTGGTGTGATTAGGTGTATAAAGGTTTAGGGTATAATATCCTCTTGCAACTAGGTGATTTTCATGGTTATTGGGTCCACTAGCATTCACTTTGATTATAGAAATGTTGAAGTGTGTGTATCCACGAGCAGATGGTATTTTCAGATAAACACGTGAACCAGACCATTGCTCTATTTAATGCATCATTTTGAGTGGTGGTAGTGAGTAGATGGTTCGTACCAGCCACGTTTCTGTTCTGTGGGATTGATGGGGTCACTTTGGTGGGTTAGTTAGCATTTGGGTGCTGATATGGATAGATGGCACCGGCACCAGCAATTGTTTTTCCTTTTTTTTTTTTTGGTGATGCTAATATGATGTAAAATTCTGGGTTTACTTTCTTAATAGAAAGTGGTAGAGGAACTCCCTGCTAATTTTCAAAAAAAAAAAAAAAGTACATTGTTGGGTCGAGTAAGAATTTGGTTCTAGGTTTTTGTGTTGACAACATTTATTAATTTTTTCAACATAGAATTATAGTTGACCCTTTGCAAATATGGATGCTCTTTGGTAATTCTTCGTTCTCATTTCGTTCTTTTGATTGTTTTTCTTAGATTGTCTATGACCTGCTATGATCTGCCTAGATTCTCTTTTTTGCATTTTCTCTTTATTCTATTGCTTTCAACTGTGTTGCCATGAAACATAGGAAGGTAACAATACAAAACTGATTTGCCAACTTGTGGGATTACTGATGGTGATTTTCTTGCTTTAGAATTATACCCTATTCTACTCAAATTTGTATCGCAAGCGTACGATAATCGTCTAAGTATTTTAGGGGTCGAACCACAAGGACGGATATTAGATAACTAAGTTTCAATTTTACTTAATCTACTAAACTAGAGGGTTGCAAGATTGTTGAGTTTGGTGTCAAGATTAACAACTTAATTAAGTAAATATTAAATAAAACAGAATACAGTAAAGATGGATTAATTGGCTAATTAGAAGTTAGGGGCTTAAGGCATGCTAATTCTTTCAGTTTATTCCAGTCCTAGCGGCCCGCTGGCTTTCGTAGCGGCCCGCTAAAGTGGACTCAGGTCGCTTGACAGATCAGCTGGTCGCTGGCTACTTGGCGGGCATAGACCACCTCGCTGGTTCACTCAGCGGCCCGCTGGTGTCAAGCTGAGACTATTACTTAGTTGATTTAAATGCTGCTTTATGTATAGAGTTGGGTTTTTGTTGAAGTGCTGCAGATCAAACTCTCGTTTTTGTTTCTGGAATTCAATTCAACTAACTTCAAATCTATCAAGTAGAACTAAACTTCAACTTTCGTTTCGTGGTCTAGTTGCTACGAGTTTATACCTTTCTAACCTATGAATTCTTACGCTTTCGCTGTTAGAAAAGACTTATAACTCGCGTTAATCAGCCTTGGTTTAATCTTTCGATTATAACCCTTCAAGTTAACACAATTGATATTAATTTCTTAGAGAAGCTTGGACTTAACTATCTATCTAATCAAGCAAGGCCTATACTTGATGGATACAAACAAACTAATCTAATCAATTAATTCCAATCAGATAAGCAATTAAAGAAAGGAAATAAAACACAACATGCAACTAAGAAATCAACTAAATAACAATATCAATTCATAAACTAAAGGTTCACTGCCATGGCCCCTAAAAAGGTATCTACTCGCGATAAAACATCAAACAGAACATCCAAGAATCAAAGAGAAAAGAAAACATAAGAAAGAAATAAAGTTACAACAGAAGAGCAACTCGATCTCTTCTTTCTGTCTTCTGCTACTCGACAGCGGCCCGCAGATGTCTCTGGCGACCCGCTAGACCTGTGCAGAATCGTTCTCCCTTCACCCAGAAAATTTCCTCTCAATTGCCGACCCCTCTGTCTTCAACGCTTCTCCTTATATAACATGCATTGGCGGTTCCCTAATGGTGGAGGTCGTGCAAGTAGAGACTCTAAATTTGGCTCAGGCAGTTATGGAGAAGATAGCAAATCTGGCTGGCTATTTTTGTCTGTCGGTTAACATCTTCCAGCGGCCCGCTGCTGCATCTAGCGACCCGCTGAAGTCTCGTATATCGCCAGTCAACATCTGCTACCCGCTGCCTCCCTGTGGGTCGCTGGTGATATCTGTGGGTCGCAGGTCCAGTCTGAAAATCGCTCCAAATGTCGAGTCGAGTAGCCACATCGCGTAGATCCTATACAAAATGAAGCAACCATGGCAGTACCTAGCTTCTAGCCTAAATTACCAATTAAACATTAGAAAAAGCACATAAAATCAAGAAATTAAGACCTATAAATGGTTGAAATACTAAGTATGAAAACCATTTATCAAACCCCCCAAGCTTAGCATTTGCTTGTCCTCAAGCAAAGTCCTACGTTCAAGTTCTGCTTTTCAGGGCTTAATTTCAGTCAACTATATGTTTCCTAACAAGTCAAAATGTCAATTCTTAAACTAACTAAACTAAATTTGAGCAATTTCAAGAATTCAATCTAAACTAACCAACTAACTAAGATATTTGCATTTGTCTTCCATGACTTATCTCATCAATTCCTAAGTTCATCATTTTATCAAGGTTAAAATTGATTAATCTAACAATTGGAACGGGATCTAACCCTACCAACATAAACATCCAATTCAACCAATTTATTTCACAACCAGGTCTTCGAGCTTTTTAACCATTCAATTTTTTTGAAAACACATTGGAATAAGTCTAAAGTGGGGCGGAAATAAGGGTACAACTCCCCACCCAACCTATTCCAAAGTTTTTTTGGGTTAGACTTTTAACTTTCTCTCGGGGCTAAGAGATCTTCCCGCGGTGGAGGGGTCAGCCAAATTATGGTGGATTTATTTTCGAGATTTTTCTCGTTTATTTTATTTTTTTTATTTTTTTTTTATTTTTTTTTTCACATCATGAGCCTTTCTGTTTTTACTCATGATTTATGGAAGTTCTTCTATCCACCATAACCTATAGCTTCCCGCAATGTCCATGGCATTGCACGCTTTTTAGTTCCCCTTTTTATTATTCTTTTTGGTTTATCATTTTCTTTGTGAATTTATTCCTTTTGGCTCAAAATGAACCACGTGTTTTAATACATCTTCGACTTTTAATTATTCTGAAAACAATGGTTTAAACGCTCTAGACCTAATGATTATTCCTTGGTTGTCATGCCTTTTATGTTGCTAAAGTTGATCTAAATGAATTTATCAATTTGAGGTGGCTACCGCCTCAAATGCTTTGATTAACCAATTAACCTATCTAATTCAACAAACTTAGGTTCCGTTGAGATACTTCATGAAAAGCTATTGCTCCTATCTTAGTCATATTTGAGTTAGTTAGATCGATAAATGTGCAAACTCTTTAATATTTCCTCAAGATTTTATCAATTTGTTTCCTTTAGTTAAAACTCATATCTTTTGCTCAATTCTCTGTTCAGTTAACTCAGAATAACTTCTTAACTTTCCCTAAATATGCAAAATGACATTAATTATGCAATTATTTACAAAACTAGATGAAAATGCAATGAAATTCTTAAGTTCTGGATAAATCTGCGGTCCGCAGGTGATGTCTGCTACCCGCTGCCTTAGCAGCGAGCTCAAAGGTCTGTCCTGCGACCCACTGAAATCCCTATACTTAGAATTTCTCTAAGTCTTGCCCACCTGCCATCAGCGACCCGCTGGTAGGGACTGCGGTCCGCTGATTGCCTTGCAGACAGAGACTAAAATGCATGAATGCAATTTCCTAACCTATAATAACCTAACTAATTAGCAGTCTTTTCCATAAATTTTCAATTTCTCTCTATACCCCCCCAAGCTTAATTCATGGCTCTGTCCCTAGGGCCATTAATTACCTAAAGAAATGAAATAGAGGGAAATTAGAAAACTTACGAACTTAGCTCAATCCTCGGGAGGTGGGGGTGGAGGTGGTTCTGGCACTCCGAAGATACGATCCGCGAAGCGCTGCATTATTGCCCTTTGCTCATACCTCCAACTCCTAGCCTCTTCAATTTCGGCATCTAGCTTCGCCTCAAGGCGCTCATAGTCCGCGGAGAGATTCCACTGTGCAATGTGGATGTCGTGAAGCATATCCGCGATGCCTGGGACATCAGGCGTGGCCGTCCCCTGGTAGAAGTCCTCCCTTCTCCACTCTGCTTGGCTTCCTGGCCCAAATGTGCGGGCCGCTGGTTCTGGCTGCGACCCGCTGGCTTGAAAATGGGCTTCTTCATGCTGGGTCGCAGGTTCTTCCTGTGGGCCGCTGGTCCTGGGCTGAGGCTCTGGAGTTGGTACCGGCAGAGCCAAAACTCCGCTCCGGACTAGAAGATAGTCCCCGGAGCGCATCTGGCCTATTCTGAATGTAATGGGGATATCCAGGCGATAATCCCCCACCACATAGCGTGTCTCCCGCGTCGTTTTCTTTACGTGACCCATGGATGCAAGGAGCTCCATGTTGAGGCGTTCGGGCCCGGCACTTTGCTTCATGCGGAAGCTTGCCACGCCTACGTTCTTGGCCAGATGCGTGACAAGGCCCCCAATCGTAATCTGCCCCTGCCCCGTCAGTTTGTTGCGGGCAATTGTATCGTGCCAATGCTTGAGCATGCTCCGTGCCAAGTTTTGATGTTGAGAGTTGCCGCGGCGGAGCATTTGGCACAGCACCGATGTCTCACCCACGTTAGCCTTAGCCCCCGATTCTCCTCTCGCAAAGATGGTGAGAGATAGAGCCCGTTGGATGAATCGGATCACGGGCATTTGTATGTCCACACTCTTCCTCTCTTTTGGAGCCTTCAATCCCGTGATTTTCTCCCAAAATCCTTCATCAATGTCCTTGACATCCAACCCGCCTCGCCTCAAGCCAAAGATATCGGCGATCTCGCTCTCATATCGGGCGTATCGGACCCCGTGGAATTGCCACGAGGCCACGAACTCCCCTTTCTCTTTATCCCACTCTAGGCGGAGTGTGCAAAGGAACTCCATAGTGAGGCGGGTGTAGGCGGGCTCCACTATCTCCCAAAATGCCCTCGTGATCCCGGCATTTTCAGTTAAAGCATAGAAGTCCTCCTCTATGCCGAGATCTTTGAGCACTCGAGGGTCTAGAAAACGAGTGTTCTCCATCTTCTTGATCTTGAGGCGCTCATAACGGGCCTTGCACTTGGCCTCAAGAAAACGGGGCGGGTTATCCCCGAGTTCCTCCTCTGCTGTCCGTGATTTCCTTGCTGCCCGAGTAGTGGTTTCAACCACGTCCGGGTCCACTTCCATTCTATCCTCTTCTTCTTCTCTCCTCCTCCTCTTCTCCTGTCTATATTCAACTTCAAAATCACTCCCCGAAGCACTCTCCTCTTCTCCCTCCTCTTCACTCTCCCTCTCTTCTTCTCCATCCCCATCCTCTTCTTCCTCACTCTCCTCACTCTCAAGTTCTTCCTCCATCGGAGCTTTACCCCTGTCAACAGTTTCTTGAACCGGCTCTTCCTCGGTCTCTGTCCCCTCATCCCCAAATATTTCTCTTTCCGCCTCGTCAAAATTCGGGGGCGACTCCTCCCTCCTTGGAGGAGGTGACTCTCTCCTTGGAGGTTGAGAAGAGCCACTCCCAGAGCCTCCCAACAACAATCTTACTGCTCTGGCTCCTCTTTTGAACACTTTAGGAGCCATCTGAATAGGTTTCGGCTTTTTTTCGGATGAATTGGTTGGGTTCTGTCACAATTTTACCCAGTATCAGCGGGTCGCAGGCGTTTTTGGCGGGTCGCTGGTATTGAGTTTTGGTGAGGTTTTAGCTTGGCAGAGTAGTTTCAGCGGGCCGCTGGAAAAGTCTAGCGGGTCGCTGGAACTGGCTGAGAGGTGGTTAAGGATGACCAGAATTGGGGTTTTCCGATGGGGACCAGTGTGGTACCGTCTGGTTTGGGTTTTGGGTCCTTGTACCAGTTTGAATTGAGTTGGAGGGTTTGGAATGAATTGTTACCTTAGCCTAGTGGAGAATGAGCCCTACTACGCCGAATCGTGGGATTGTGATGACGAATCGATGCGTGGATGCGATGAGGCGGCGGAAAGGTTTGTCACCGACGGCTCCGGTGAAATGGTGGTGCTCGTGGGGCGCAGAACGGTGGAGTTCGCAGGTGCAGGGCTTGGGTCGCAAGAGAGGAGGGGAAAGGGTCGAAACTGCTCTGTTGGAAGAGATGGAGTGGTGAAAAGTCAGAAACACCCTTGATAACCGTCAGATTTGAAATTTAAGATCTTTTCAGCGGGCCGCAGGTAGTGTCAGCGGGTCGCTCCTCCTTCCCCCAAGCTTGCTTGGAGCAGCGGGTCGCATGACGCCTGGCGGATCGCTTCAGTGTCCTGCGGGTCGCTGGTTGTGTCGCAGAAGAGCAGAAAACCTGAGAATTAAGCCAAGTTACATTGAAAACTTTCACTCCCTTATTTTTTATATTTTTTATTTTTCTAATTTTTTTTGTTGTTTTTATTTTTCTAAATTTTTTTTGAATTTTGTTGGGTTTACTGACTGAAAATAAATAAAATGAATTTTAAAAAGAAAAAACCCTTGGGTTGCCTCCCAAGAAGCGCTCGTTTAAGGTCTCGAGCTCGACCCCTCATATCTACGTCTCGCTAGGTGTCGGGTTAACGAAGCGTATGACCCCCGCATCGTCCTTCCTCGACACATCCTCCATATAAAGCTTGAGACATTGGCCATTCACTTTGAAGCTTCCATGAGCCTCGCTCCAAATTTCAACCGCTCCAAACGGATAAACCTTCTTAACCTTGAACGGACCTGACCATCGTGACCTTAACTTGCCTGGGAATAGCCTCAACCTTGAGTTGAACAGAAGAACCAAATCACCCTCTTTGAATTCTCTCCTCAAAATGCGCTTGTCATGCCATTGCTTGGTTCGTTCCTTGTACATTCTTGCATTCTCATAAGCATTCAAACGGATCTCATCTAACTCATGCAATTCCAAAACCCTTTTCTCTCCCGCTTCCTTGTAATCAAAGTTGATTGCTCGTGTGGCCCAATATGCCTTGTGCTCCAATTCAACGGGTAAGTGACATGCCTTGCCATATATCAACTTGAAAGGGCTCATGCCAATAGGGGTCTTGTAAGCGGTTCGGTACGCCCATAAAGCATCATCTAACTTGAGGGCCCAATCCTTCCTTGATCTTCCAACCGTTTTCTGCAAAATATTCTTGATTTCACGGTTAGATATCTCGACTTGCCCACTAGTTTGAGGATGGTATGGGGTAGCCACCCTATGGTTGACTCCGTGTTTCTTCAATAAGTTCTCGAACTGGCAGTTGATGAAATGCTTTCTCCCGTCGCTTATCACAACTTTAGGAACTCCAAATCTTGGAAAGATGACCTTGGAGAACAACTTTCTCACCGCTTCCGAATCGGCCTTCTTGCATGCTACGGCTTCAACCCACTTGGAGACATAATCCACTGCTACAAGGATGTACTCAAAACCACAAGATGAAGGGAATGGCCCCATAAAATCTATCCCCCACACATCAAACACCTCCACTTCCAAAATTGGATTCAATGGCATCTCATGTCTACTTGAAATGTTACCCATCCTTTGGCATTGATCACATGTGAGCACAAAAGCTCGGGCGTCCTTGAAGATCGAGGGCCAGTAGAACCCTGCTTGAAGTATCTTTGTGGCTGTCTTTGAGTGAGAAGCATGACCTCCATAACTTGATGAGTGACAATGGGCAAGAATGTCACTTATCTCCTCATGGGGAACACACCTTCGAAACATTCCATCTACTCCAAACCTCCACAAAATTGGGTCTTCCCAGAAGTAGAACTTGACATCTGAAAGGAACTTCTTCTTCTGTTGATATGTCTGCTCTGGGGGTAGAACACCGGTGGCTAAATAGTTAGCAAAGTCAGCAAACCATGGGGGTCGCCCAGTTTTAGCGGGTCGCAGGATTTCCCAGCGGGTCGCAGAAGTTGGGGTGATCCGCAGGTCAGACTGGCGGGTCGCTTCCACCTGGTCAACTCGCAGGGCCAGGCTGCGGGTCGCTGGTACTGGGTTGACTGCCATCAATTGCTCATCTGGGAAGCTCTCATTGATCGGTTTCGGTTGGGGTTCATCCCATCTAAGTCTGGATAGGTGGTCTGCCACTGAGTTCTCTGTTCCCTTCTTGTCACGAATCTCTAAGTCGAATTCCTGTAGGAGAAGGACCCAACGAATGAGGCGTGGTTTGGCGTCCTTCTTACTCATGAGGTATTTAAGAGCCGAGTGATCCGTATACACAATCACTTTGGATCCGACCAGGTAGGGCCGAAACTTGTCCAGAGCAAAGACCACTGCTAGCAACTCCTTCTCGGTAGTGGTGTAGTTGATTTGAGCTTCATCTAACACCTTACTCGCATAGTAGATAACACATGGTTTCTTATCCTTGCGTTGTCCAAGCACCGCTCCTACGGCATAGTCGCTTGCATCACACATCAACTCGAATGGCTGATTCCAATCCGGTGGTTGTAATATGGGTGCGGTGACCAATGCTTCTTTCAACCTACAAAAGGCATCAACACAATTTGAGTCAAATTCGAAATCAACATCTTTCATTGTCAAATTAGTCAATGGTTTTGCAATTTTAGAGAAGTCTTTGATAAATCTCCGATAAAACCCGGCATGTCCAAGGAAGCTCCGCACGTCCTTCACGCAAGTTGGGTTCTTCATCTTTTCTATGACCTCCACTTTGGCCTTGTCCACCGATATGCCTTTGGATGAGACATTGTGACCAAGCACCACGCCATCTTGAACCATGAAGTGACATTTCTCCCAATTGAGCACCAAGTTGACCTCCTCGCATCGCTTCAAGATCTTCGCTAAATTGGCTAAGCAGTGGTCAAATGAGGTGCCATACACCGAGAAGTCATCCATAAAAACCTCCATGTCCTTCTCAATGAAATTCGAGAAAATAGCCATCATAGCCCTTTGAAATGTAGCGGGCGCATTACAAAGTCCAAAGGGCATCCTCCTATAGGCATAGGTTCCATATGGGCACGTGAAAGTCGTCTTCTCTTGATCGCTTGGGTGGATTGGAATTTGAAAGAATCCGGAGTAGCCATCCAAGTAGCAAAAGTAGGAGTGGTTGGCGAGACGTTCCAACAATTGGTCCACAAAAGGCAAAGGAAAATGATCTTTACGCGTGGCGGTGTTGAGCTTGCGGTAGTCTATGCACATCCTCCACCCCGTCACCACCCGTGTTTGGATCAACTCATCATTCTCGGTCTTCATCACCGTGGTTCCTCCTTTCTTTGGCACAACATGGACCGGGCTCACCCATTCACTATCGGAAATCGGATAGATTATACCCGCATCCAATAGCTTCAACACCTCTTTCTTTACAACTTCTCTCAGGTTTGGATTTAGCCTTCTTTGATGCTCAACTGAGGGTTTGTGTCCATCTTCAAGCAGTATTCGATGTGTGCAAATCTTTGGGTCGAGACCTTTGAGATCATCGATGGAATAGCCAATTGCCCTCCTATGTGCTCTTAATTCCTTCAAGAGCTTCTCCGTCTGTTCTTCATCAAGCTCTGCATTGACTATCACGGGATAGGTCTGGTCTGGGCCCAGGTATTCATACCTTAGGCTGTCGGGCAGTTGTTTCAGCTCCAGCTTTGGTGGCTCTGGCTCCTGATCCGAGCGGGCCGCAGGTGTTCCCAGCGGGTCGCAGGTGTCATCCAGGCTGAGCACTGTTCCTGTTGAAGTTCTAAGCTGAACTGATACGGCCTGGCGGTCCGCCGCAGAGGCCTGCGGGCCGCTGGCATCTATCCAGAGAGGTGGTTGAGGCTCTATTGCTTGCAGAATCTCGTTGAAAATCCAGTCTGCCTCTTCCATCTCTTCGCTGGTGTCGGAGATGAAGCCGAACACTCTCATAAGCTGCTTGAGTACTGTCTCCTCCACCATTCCGTCGAGTTCTTCCACCATGAAGATAGAGTCATGTTGAGAGGGCATCTTCATTGCTTTGTCAATTTGGAACTCGACTTTCTCTTCGCCGATTGCTAAGGACATCCTGCCATTCTTCACATCTATCATAGCTCCAGCAGTGGCTAGGAAAGGTCGTCCAAGAATAATCGGCACCTCCAAGTCCTCTTCCATGTCTACAACAACAAAATCACAAGGGACATAAAGATTACCTATTTGTAGCGGTACATCTTCAACGACTCCAAGCGGTAAGCGCACTGATCGATCAGCCAATTGTAGAGACATCCTAGTGTCTTGCAATTCCCCTACTCCAATTTTATCGAAAATTGACTTTGGCATTAAGCTCACACTTGCTCCCAAGTCACACAATGCCCTTCTAATGCTTGCCCTTCCTATCTTGCATGGAATGGCAAACTTTCCCGGATCTTGCATCTTTGGTGGCAGCTTGTTGAGTATCAAGGCACTGCATTCTTCAGTCAAGGCCACCGTCTGGCATTCATCAATTTTCCTCTTATTGCTAAGTATATCTTTCAAAAACTTAGCATAAGTTGGCATTCGGGTCAAGGCGTCCGTGAATGGGATGGTAATGGAGAGTTGTTTCAGGACCTGCAAGAACTTACTGAACTCCTTGTTCTCCTTGGTTTTGACTAGTCTCTGTGGGTAAGGCACATTGGGGCGCGGCGTTAATTGATGGACAGCTTCATCCTTGTCTGGGTGCTTGGCTGGCTCAGGATCAGCGGGCCGCTGGTCAGTTGAGTGGGCCGCTGGTTCTGGGTCAACCAGCACGAATCCACTGTCTTCTTCAGAAACCAATTTCATCTCAGGTTCAGCGGGCCGCTGGTCATTCCTGCGGGTCGCTGATGCTGGGTCTGAAGCTGGCTCTTCAGGCATTTCAGGTCCATCGTAATTTGTGCCGCTCCTGAGTGTGATGGCATTGACGTCAGCCTTTGGATTAGGCTCTGGTTGACTGGGAAACATGCCAGTCTTGGTCATCACTCCATTTCCCGGCTGATGAATCACCGAGTTTTGTTTGTGCACCACTTGTTCTAGGAGTTCGCCTATCCTCGTAAGCTCGGTATGAACCTTGTTGTTCCATATCCCTTGATCACGCATGAAGTTGTCAACCTGAATTCGATGCGGAGATGGTTGATTTGGTTGATTTCCTCCTTTGTTCAAATGAACACCCGGATTGGCCGCGCCATTTGGGTTCGCGTATGAGAAGCCCGGATGATTGCGCCTATCCTTGTATCCAACGGGAGGGAAGTAAGACGGCCCATTGCCAATGGCATTGACTTCCTCTTCTACGGGCTCATTTTGTTGAAGACGAGGGCATTGGGGAGCCAAATGTCCCTCTTCATCGCAAAGTTGACACGAATGGACTTGAGCCACGGGGGTGGACTTCTTGTCATTCATTTTCTTCATCAAGGTCGTGAGTGCATCGATTTGAGATTGTAGATGAGTTGTCTTGTCTAGTTCGAGCATCCCACGAGGTTGGTGTTGAGTCCTTGTCGAGTAGTTTGTTTGTGCAAGAGCCATCCTCTCAACCAAGTCAATTGCCGCTGCACTTCCCAAGTTTAAAAGCGATCCACCTGCAGTATTGTCCACATTTTGACGGGTTAGGTGAGTTAAGCCATCATAAAAACAGCTAATCAGTTTAGATTCCGATAAATCATGATGTGGACAAATCCTTTGCAACTCCTTAAATCTCTCCCATGCTTCCCCTAGGCTCTCATCATTCTCTTGTCGGAAGTTATAGATCTTGCGAACAATTTGGACCGTCTTCTCCCTAGGGTAGAATTTGTCCAAGAAGGCCTTAGCTAGCTCATCCCAAGTCCCAAAGGGTCGGGACTTGAAACCTGCTAGCCAAGTCTTTGCTCGGCCTCGAAGAGTGAATGGAAAGAGGGTAAGGCGGATTGTGTCATCGCGAACTTGGTCGAAATTGAGGAGAATGCAACATTGTAAAAATTCCTCCAAATGTAAGGTAGCGTCCTCATGCGTGTCTCCCCCAAACATGTTCTGCTGGACCAGGTTTATGATCCCTGGATTGAATGCGAAGTCTCTTGCTCGCTGGGGGTTGGGTGGGTCAACTCCAAGACCGATATTGTTTGCGGCGGGTGCTCCAATCTCACGCAAGGGGCGATTACGTGCAGCAGTCTCCCTTGCTGTGAGCTCTTCACGAACCCTACGCTCCAGGTCGGCCAAGGGAATCTCGTTGTCACCCATGCTGTTGTCGTCGGAAAAGTCGGATTCTTCGGGTTTCGGGTCCTCAATCGTATCAGACCCAAAATCAGCGGGCCGCAGGATGATCTGGCGGTCCGCTGGTTGCTGGAATGTCTGTTCTGGATCACTCTTCGACCCTCCTCCTCGTCTCTGGTATACGAGAAGAGGTGGCTGACTCGATGTGGTTGCAACAGACTTCTCTCTGCCCTCTGTCACCTTTTTAGCGGCTCGCTGGGGTTGCCTGCGGGTCGCTGAAATTGGTGGTTGGTCAGGTTGAGAGACTCCTTCTTCACAAAGTCTTGGTTTCCTCGTCCTAGGGGTGCTTCCACTGTTGGTCTTCTTGTTTCCTCGTCCTCCTGCCAGTGTTCTCACCTAGATTTGAAGAAAGCAAAAGATAGTGAAGAAGGGTAAAGAAATCTAGCAAATTAAAATAAAATTTGAACCTAATTATCGCTACCGTCCCCGGCAACGGCGCCAAAAAGCTTGATGGTGATTTTCTTGCTTTAGAATTATACCCTATTCTACTCAAATTTGTATCGCAAGCGTACGATAATCGTCTAAGTATTTTAGGGGTCGAACCACAAGGACGGATATTAGATAACTAAGTTTCAATTTTACTTAATCTACTAAACTAGAGGGTTGCAAGATTGTTGAGTTTGGTGTCAAGATTAACAACTTAATTAAGTAAATATTAAATAAAACAGAATACAGTAAAGATGGATTAATTGGCTAATTAGAAGTTAGGGGCTTAAGGCATGCTAATTCTTTCAGTTTATTCCAGTCCTAGCGGCCCGCTGGCTTTCGTAGCGGCCCGCTAAAGTGGACTCAGGTCGCTTGACAGATCAGCTGGTCGCTGGCTACTTGGCGGGCATAGACCACCTCGCTGGTTCACTCAGCGGCCCGCTGGTGTCAAGCTGAGACTATTACTTAGTTGATTTAAATGCTGCTTTATGTATAGAGTTGGGTTTTTGTTGAAGTGCTGCAGATCAAACTCTCGTTTTTGTTTCTGGAATTCAATTCAACTAACTTCAAATCTATCAAGTAGAACTAAACTTCAACTTTCGTTTCGTGGTCTAGTTGCTACGGGTTTATACCTTTCTAACCTATGAATTCTTACGCTTTCGCTGTTAGAAAAGACTTATAACTCGCGTTAATCAGCCTTGGTTTAATCTTTCGATTATAACCCTTCAAGTTAACACAATTGATATTAATTTCTTAGAGAAGCTTGGACTTAACTATCTATCTAATCAAGCAAGGCCTATACTTGATGGATACAAACAAACTAATCTAATCAATTAATTCCAATCAGATAAGCAATTAAAGAAAGGAAATAAAACACAACATGCAACTAAGAAATCAACTAAATAACAATATCAATTCATAAACTAAAGGTTCACTGCCATGGCCCCTAAAAAGGTATCTACTCGCGATAAAACATCAAACAGAACATCCAAGAATCAAAGAGAAAAGAAAACATAAGAAAGAAATAAAGTTACAACAGAAGAGCAACTTGATCTCTTCTTTCTGTCTTCTGCTACTCGACAGCGGCCCGCAGATGTCTCTGGCGACCCGCTAGACCTGTGCAGAATCGTTCTCCTTTCACCCAGAAAATTTCCTCTCAATTGCCGACCCCTCTGTCTTCAACGCTTCTCCTTATATAACATGCATTGGCGGTTCCCTAATGGTGGAGGTCGTGCAAGTAGAGACTCTAAATTTGGCTCAGGCAGTTATGGAGAAGATAGCAAATCTGGCTGGCTATTTTTGTCTGTCGGTTAACATCTTCCAGCGGCCCGCTGCTGCATCTAGCGACCCGCTGAAGTCTCGTATATCGCCAGTCAACATCTGCTACCCGCTGCCTCCCTGTGGGTCGCTGGTGATATCTGTGGGTCGCAGGTCCAGTCTGAAAATCGCTCCAAATGTCGAGTCGAGTAGCCACATCGCGTAGATCCTATACAAAATGAAGCAACCATGGCAGTACCTAGCTTCTAGCCTAAATTACCAATTAAACATTAGAAAAAGCACATAAAATCAAGAAATTAAGACCTATAAATGGTTGAAATACTAAGTATGAAAACCATTTATCAATTACCAATCAAATCGCTGAATTATACCATTGCCTCTTTAGAGGTTCAATTACAAAAACAGTAACTAACATAAATTTATTTAAGAGAGGTGGGATTCATGGATGCTTGAATTTCTTCCAACGTACGGCCTTTAGTTTCTGGTACGACCTTGAAAATAAACACAAGGGCTAGTGCGCACATTGATGAGTAGATGAAGAACGTCCCTGAAAGTAGAATACAAACAAATTTGATATCCTTGTAAGATTTTGTGCTCATCGCTCAGCTATTTTTTTGTCCTAATATGCAAGTGAATCATCGCCGAAAATTGAGAAAAATTAAACTCACCATAGGAATTCCAGCTCATGAGAAAATTGAAGGAATACGAGACTGCCCACGAACCAAACCAATTCATGATTGTCACCAAACTTCCTCCGATACCTTTCATATTAATCGGGAATATCTGCAAACGCCAATTATGTGTTCTCTAAATTTTTTCTATTTCCAGTAAGAAAAACTTGGAAGTTAAGAGGTGAAATGCTGTTTTACCTCCGACATGATAACCCAAGGAATAGCACCCATTCCAATAGAAAAGGATCCAATATAGACCTGTTTCATTAGAGCAGTGTATGTTAACAATATACGGTTTTTCATGTCAATATTTCGAGAACCTTTTTTAGATCATAAGAGCATTCTAAACGAGAAACGTTAAATATCACTTTTCTCTCTCTCTCTCTCTCTCTCTACGTACCAAAATACCAGTTAAAGCCAGTCCAGGGGAAAGCTCCGGATAAATTCCATGACTCTGCTAGCACAAATAAATTTGCATTAAGTGCATTGGCAAAATATAAGCCAGGGATGCCAGCATTATTGAGCATCTAAAAGAAATAAGAACATACCTTTAGGAGGAATGACATAGCAGTTACGAAAGAGCCTAAGAATAGTCCTGAAGCTGAAATCTGAAACAAAGAATTGACTGTTGTTAGAGTTTCAGTATGTCATTTCTGTTTATAGATTATAAATGCATTTATCCATCACAAACAGTATTGGAAAAAAATTCTAAATATTTTGAGAAATGTCTTTGATTAGCAGCAAAATATAAACCATGAGTAACAAACTCAATTGGTGGGAACTATTTATGGTAGTTTGAAGCTAAATCTTGGTAGGTTGATAGTTTACTGGTAAGCTGTTTAACCATACGTATTTGAGATTCTGTCAAGTCTGATATGACCCTTTTTTATAGACAAGTAGCAAGTGACAGAGAATTCTTTCTTCCAAGAGTATAAAATATTTTGTTCCTGTTTCCAGCTTTAATTCTGTCTTTTTTCGTACCATTAGGAGAGGCCTTCTTCCACTTCTGTCCATCAATACTGCAGCTAAAATTGTTAGAGGTACCTATGATAACGATTTAAGAATCAATAAGTATAAGAGTTACGAATATAATGGACCAAATTAAATCAAATGACAGCATTCACACTCATTACCTGAAAGCATGCCATCAGAATTGTTCCAAGGCTTCCTGATGCAAAGCCTACAATATAAAATTGAATCTTTTTCTTAACTTTAGTGTAATTTTGGAGTTAGGCTTCCCTTTCTGTTTAGAGAAATAAATGGAAAAAAATTAAAGGAATGAAGATTTAATTCTAAGTTCTTTACCTGCAGATTTAAATGTTTCACTTGCATAAAAGATAATTCCATTTATGCCTCCAGCTTGTTGGAAAAACATTAAGCCTACTCCAACCTGTAAAAAAAAAGATAATTTTTTATCATAAATTTTTACTGTAATGACTACAGGATAGAATTGTAATGCTTCTTGTCATTTTTATTATCCTTTTTCTATTTATTTTTCTTAGATCTTTCAGCATTAAGTGCAATTTTGGATTGTATAATTATCTTTTGGTACAATAGTGAGAATTTAACTTACTGTAACTGGACGAATGTATTGTCTATGAAATGCATCTTGTATCCTTGCTTTTGGCAGAGTGTCGATTGTTGCGATGTATTCCTGTCACACAAATAATTTTTTTTACTAATGAGCACAATGGGGTTGTTCAATGTGCTGCTAATGACCAACATATAGACTCAAACTGCCAATTAAACACACTTGCACGAAATGGAACCTGACTCAACTTTACCAGAGAAGTTAGAAGGTAAATTGCAGAAAAGAGATCCTTAAGTTGTTACCACTTTACACAGGGCACAGAAGTTGTGCTTCATAGTTAAGTTCACAAGATCAAGCTTTGCAAATTGACTCATTATTTTTGTATAAAATTAAAAAAAAAGGGCTAGAGTAATAACCAGAATTTCTGTTGCTTCTTGAGTGACATCAGCGTCCTTGCCACGAAGTTTCCTCAATGAGTTTTCAAATTCATTTTGTCGGCCTACCTTTGCCTACATCAATTCCTTGCATTAGTTTTTAATTATAAATTAATAATATCTGTATATTCACTCCATCTGTAAACCTTAAAACATCATTTGTTTCCCTGATAATAAGCATCTTTATGTGCAACTCTACAAATGACTGCAAATATCAAGTGAACCCTCTTCTTCGATTTTATTTGGACAATAACATTATAACATGGAAAGTCCAAGCACTGAGAATCGGGGCGTAATACAGGGATCTATATGTAGTGTCTCATATTTAGCAGGGATCTATATGTAGTCCAAGCAATCCCAAAACCAACGCCAGCCTGTTTGTCGGATTCACTTCCTTTTCAACCTGGAAATCTTTCCTCTACTGCACCCATGCCCTTTAAACCGCCTCCGTCAAGAATTGCTCCTTCCCCACTACCCCCAAAAGCAATTCCCACAATTAGCTCCCATCCTAAGCCTGTAACCAACTCAATGGCATCTATGGATCCCAATCTTGCTTGGTACACTTCAGACCCAGCAACGAAGAAGGCCTACCTCACGGATCCTTGCCTAACGGGTAAGATTTACCTTAACCCGGATGATCACTCAAGACCAGGATGGAAGAACAGGTGTTACAAGTGCCTAGTAAAGGGCCACCCCTTGGCTACTTGCAGGGCACCAATTGAAGCATGCGCCCGTTGTTTCAAACCAGGACATGGTGCAAACAAATGTCCTAATCGCCACCAACAACGAGTTGCTTCTAACTTGCTTCCTCGAGGCAACCTAGGACAAGACAAGCTTCCTCTTAACCGGCCTAATTTCATCGACGTCTATCTACCTCAATCGGCTAACAACATCCATGATCTGCGTTACCTTTTGAAAGGAGTGGTAATTGATGGGCGTTTGAAACCGGGTAAGTTCAATTCTTCCTCAATCCAGGCTGCACTTATGATGCTAACTTCAGCCAAGGTTGCATTCCCTTTGGTACATTTAAATGCTGACAGATATCTCTTCTTATTGCCTGAGTCTACCGATAGATCTTCTTTTCTATCATCTTTTCAGAGCAAGTTTGAACCAATTGGTCTTGTACTTTATCCTTGGAGCCCGGCAATAGATACTACACCTATCCGGTATCGGTTCAAAGTTCTGCTTGACTTTATTGAAATGCCAATTCAAGCTTGGAACATCGAACACCTAGTCCCTATGATTGGCCAATTTGGACTTCTGCTTGATCACACCAAATTTGAGGATGTACAGAGTCTTGAAAAACTAAGGGCTCTGGTTGCTGTTCGAAGCCTTGAAGAGGTGCCTCTTGCTGCTCGACTTATAGATAGGTTTCTTAGAAAGCCTATTCCTATCGAGGTAGTTTCTTGGATTGAGGATCCGCTCTCAGTTAGCACCCCCCTTGATCCGACACCTTCTGCTGCTTATTTTAGAGAGGTTGATCGACGAATCAGAGACTTACCGCCCTTATCAAAACAATCCTTCTCTAACCCCCCACTGGTAAACTCTGTCTCAGTTGAGTTCGAGCATGCTTATCAGGCATGGGCATCAATGCCACCTTCTACTTTCAAAACTGATCTTCAGAGAAGCCTGCAAAAATCACCTTACTGGGAAATTACACAGAGAGCTGCTGCACTTACGTCCATCCCTACTGTCCCTCCCCCGACAGCTCATGCAAGTACAACAAGCTACTCTTTTGTCCTCCATGGACATCAGGCCACAGAAAATCGGGATCAGGCTGCAATTAATTCTGAATTTTTGAATTCAAACACAGCTGGTGAAGAGCTTAACCCACCATCCTCGCCACCAATTGTGCAAAAACCCATTTCTGGATCAGTTACTGGCTGCGATTCTCCTCCTAAACCTCCTCTCCTTGATTATTACATGGCCAGATTAAGAAAGGAATCAAAGGATAGAAAAGGGAAGTCTATTGCCATTCACTCCACCTCTCCTGTGAATTCTCTTACCTTGTCTCCAAATTCAACAGGCCTCTCTCCCTTCTCTGGGCCTTCTTCTCCTTTACGGCCCACTTCTCCTACAAATGGGCTCGCCTCTCCTCCAAAACCTGATGCCGTGCCTTCAACCACAAACTCGATCACCTCCTTTCAACCGTTGTTGGATCCTTCAACATTACCCGACCCGACTCGTTTAAACCCGGCAGCTACCAGATCCGCTCCGCCATCGTTCCTAACCCGACCATTTCCTTCAAACCCGTCCCTTCCAACACAACCCCAAACCGTAACTAAACCCCCCACTGACTGCAGCGACATGGAGGTCGATGCCTCTCCCCACTCCCCCACAACCAATTCCCCCGCTGACTCATCTACCGTTGGCTTACAGCTTGCAGCCCGCTACATCTCTCCGGCGGATCGCCGTAACCCACGATCCAACCCAACTCTTGCCGTGCCACCTTTGGCTGCTCCACCTCAACCCCATAATCCTGTGACTTCTTTAGAACCTGGCAATGAGTTGTCATTAGTTATTTGGAAACCTATCCTCCAACCTTTAACTGCTGCCGCATCTTCTGCTTCACAGATCAATCTGACCTCTCTGGCTCAGGCCCAACAGGATTCTCCTCTCAATATTTCTGATTCTGCATCTGCCTCTCCCTCTCCAATAGTCTATCCCAAGGAATTGAACCTGCATCCTAGGTATCTCTCGCCGGCTGATCGCCGCAATCCGAGAAGTGCTAAAAAACTTGTTTTCCATTCCTCTCCTCCCACCTCTGCCGAGGAGCAACCCACCACTGCACAACCTAGACGTAGCAGCAGAAATCCGAAACCAAATAATTCTCTCAAAGGGTTTGTAGTCGGGATAAACAAGAAGGGTAAGCAAGCTGCTAACCCGTCCAGAAAAGCTCTACAAGCGGCAATCAAAGAGGCTGGTCTTAAACGCTCTATTATGTCAACTGCTTCTCTGACTAAGGAAGAACAACAATCTCTAAAGGGATATTGTGGCCTTCTGCCTTGCACTGATCCTAACCTCGATTTGGTTGAAGGTCGGGTTAAGAACTCGACCTCCTAGTCTTTTCTTTTATTATGTTTTTTCTGGTTTTTTTTGTTGATTCAATAATGTTAGCCTTTTAGCTAGCTAGTCCCTTTTTATTTGTTATCATGTTACCTTTAATTAAATCTTTATGCTGGAATGTTCGTGGATTGTCTGATCCTAAAAAATGTTCTGTTATAAAAGAGACAATCAATGATTGTGGATGTAATATTATTTGTCTTCAAGAAACTAAGTGGTCTTCCTGTGATTTTTTTAGAGTCCGTACTGTTTGCTCTTTTCGTTTCAATTCTTTTACGGCACTTGATGCTAATGGCTCTAAAGGAGGTATCCTTTTAGTCTGGTCTGACATCTTTACTTGCCTAAACGTCTATAATCTTAACTTTTCTTGTACGGCTATTCTTAAGATCGGCCTCTTCTCATTCATGATAACCGTTGTTTACGGTCCTATCGATGATCGACTCAAACATTCTTTTCTTGATGAACTCTCTTCTATTAGAACTTTTTCGGCTCTTCCTTGGATTCTACTAGGGGATTTCAATTTAATTCGTGATGTTTTAGACTCAACAGGCGGGCCTAGAAATCTTTCTACAATAGGTCGTTTCAATTCTTTCATTGCTAATGTCAACCTCTTTGAAGTTCCTTTGATTGGTCGTCAGTACACTTGGTCGAACAAACGTCCTTCTCCTTGCTTTTCGCGTATCGACAGATCCTTTCTCTCTCCTGACTGGCTGACTCTTCCTTTGGAAATTTATTTCTCTGACCTACCAGCAACAACTTCGGACCATGCTCCTCTCCTTCTTTCTTTACTTCCACCCCGTAGAAATAGGAAGAGACCCTTCAAACTCGAAACTTTCTGGCTACGTGCAACAGACGTAACTCAAGTGGTATCTAATGCTTGGTTAGGAACCTCCAACCACCCTAATCCGGCCATAAACCTCACTTCTAAATTCAAGGCGGTTCGTTTGGCACTTTCCAAGTGGGCTAATGAGAAATTCTCTAACAGCAACACCTTCTTGAAAAGAACGAAACTTGTTATACGGTTTCTTGATTTGCTGGAGGAATCTAGAACTTTGTCTTTATCGGAGTTCTCTTTCAGAATCTCCCTTAGAGAACATGCCTTTTCCTTAATCCAGAATCAGGAAGAGAAATGGAAACAAAGAAGTGGTGTTACTTGGTTAAAACTTGGGGATAAAAATACCAAGTTTTTCCACGCCGTTGCCTCTTCTAGACAATTATTCAATACTATTAATTCCGTTTGCCTAGATGGAAATACTCTCTCATCTCAAACGGAATTAGAATTGGCTTTTCTTAATCACTTTTCCTCAATCTTGGGAGCCAGTCCACCACAACCACCGCCTTACAATCTATCTGGGAAACTTGGGACTCCAATCGATCTTTCGGCCTTAGGAATCCCTTTCTCTGAGTCTGAAGTTCTTCAAGCTATCAATCACCTTCCATCTGGTAAAGCTTCCGGTCCTGATGGTTTCCCAATTGATTTCTTTAAGAAATTTTGGGAGATCATAAAATCGGATGTGATGCGTGCCATTATAGCTTTTCAGAACTGCAATCTAGACTTGTCTTTGCTAAACAAGGCAAACATTTCCTTAGTCCCGAAAAAAGAATCTTGTACAGAGATATCTGACTATAGACCCATAAGTGTCATCAATTCTTTTGTCAAAATCGTCACTAAAGTTCTAGCAAACCGGCTTCAACCTTTTATGGTGGATCTCGTGAGCCCCCTTCAAACTGCTTTTACAAAAGGTCGGACTATCATGGAATCTTACATGGTTACTAGGGAGGTCATCTCCTTCTGGAAAAAAAATAAGATACCTGCAATCCTGTACAAGATTGATTTTGCAAAGGCTTTTGACACGGTATCCTGGACCTTCTTGACAAATATCCTGGTTGAAAGGGGTTTCCCTCCGTTGTGGATTTCTTGGATTCTTCAGATTCTCAGATCTTCGTCGTCTGCTGTCAAAGTCAATGGTGAATTCTCGGCCTTTTTTATGCACAAAAGAGGACTTCGACAGGGCGATCCTTTGTCCCCGCTACTATTTATCATCATCACAGACGCTCTTCAATCCTTTTTCAATAATGCCTCCCCACTCATCTCAGGATCTATCCTTATTCCTCCTCGAGCTCTGCAATATGCGGACGACACAATCATTCTAATGGAGGCTGATTCACATTCCTTGCTTGTAGTCTCAGAGGTTCTCACTAACTTTGCAATACTTTCGGGTCTCCGCGTAAATAATTCAAAGTGTCTCTTTGTCCCAATATCCATTCATGAATCTTATCATTCCATTATCGCTTCCATTCTTTGTTGTCAATCAAAGGAACTACCTATAACTTATTTAGGTTTACCTTTATCTATCCGTCGTCCGAAAAAGATCCACTTTCAACCTCTGATAACTGCATTTCAACGCAAACTTGATGGCTGGAAATCCCGGTTCCTATCCTTAGGGGGTCGCCTTACTTTAGTTAAGTCCGTACTCACTGCCTTACCCCTACACTTCATGCAAGCTTTGAAACTGCCTCCATGGCTCATAAAGCAGTTGGAAGGGATCAGAAGAAGATTCTTTTGGAAAGGAAAAGATAAATGCCTTGGAGGACATTGTCTTGTTAATTGGGCAAAATGTTGTTTACCGAAATCCAATGGAGGTTTGGGAATTCTTGATCTTCGCCGACAGAATCAAGCTTTACTACTGAAGTGGCTCTGGAAACTTAAGCATGATCCAAATTCGGTTTGGTCATCAACTGTTCAACGTCTCTATGGTTCCTTGGAAGTAGACGACTTACTAACATGTGATGTCTCTTATGGCTTAGCAGACATCCTCCAAAATGGCCCTTTTTTTAAATTCTCTTCTATTCCCCAAAATGGATTCTCCGAACCGTTTTGGCGTTGGACTTCCACTGGACTTTTCTCCTCTGCCAGTACTTACAGCATACTTTCCAATACTGGTGTCCTCTCAGAGTACCACTCGTACTTGTGGAAGTTAAAATCACCTCCAAAAGTCAGAATCTTTCTATGGTTGCTGTTACAAGATCGATTACTGACACAACAAAACCTTATCCTAAGGGGTTGGCCTTCTGGTATTACCTGTCCAAACTGTACAAGCACATCCTTGGAAACATCTGCACACCTTTTTCTACAATGTCAGTTTGCGATTTCTGTCTGGTCTTTAGTGCAAACTCGTTTCAGTCTTCCTCTACTCAACCTCACACTTGATTTAGGTGATTTCTGGCTCTCACACAGAACTCCTCATTTTCTAATGTGGGACACCATCTGGGCTGCTACATCTTGGTTAATCTGGAAGGCACGCAACAGACGTATTTTCTCTGACTGCTCCACTGCTCCAGAGTTTTTGCTTAAAGAAATTATTGCATGTGTACACTCCTGGATGAAACATGCCTAGCTAGTTTTAATTATTTTTATTTTTTTAGATTTGTATAGGCTGTAGTTTTTTCTTCTTCTTATTTTTGTTTTGTAAATATTCTATTTTATTTAATAAAATTTGTCGGTATGGTATTTTGCCACCCGACCCTCAAAAAAAATAGTCCAAGCAAATATCAAGTGAACCCTCTTCTTCGATTTTTTGCACAAGCAAGCAGGATATTAGTTACACCATATTGTAGGTTTGTAATTCAGGTTATTTTTTTTTTCTTTTTTGCCCCCCTTTCTAACTACTGTACAATAATTTGGAATCGCAGGTAAGATCTTACCAACCAGCGAGGTGACTCTGGGATGAAAATGAGACCCGTGAGGAGAATTATGCATGGGATAAGACCTAATAAGCAAAGTTTCATAATTCCATTACTATTTTGTATATTTTAGTATAACGATCACATTTCTCATGACCAGAGTATAATCCAATGAGAACAAAAAGAAAGTTGTATAACCTGTGAGCACCAGCATGCGCCATGTGACGAAGGTCCCAATTGTATAGGTCATTGATAAACCTATGACAATAAACAGCTGAAACAAATATTTCACTGTTTGTTAGATTGCCAATTTGTTTTTCAAGCTAGAAAAACAAACTTACAAGTTATGCATATACCTGGTTTAGTGTGGTAAGTGCACCCCGAAGTGTTTTTGGTGCTATCTCTGCTATGAATACTGGTACCTGAAAAAAATATAGGCATAGTTATGAACAGTACTCAACAATTTTCTTTAGAGAACGTGATATTATTCAATGACACCAAGGAACTACGAATGACCCTTTTTATGAAGTCTGTTCCTGCCAAAAGAAAATTCACTATGAATTATTTATTTAATTTGCACTATCAAAACATCCCTTCATACTTTTGTGTAATTAGTTTTGAATTGAACTTACAACATAGGAGAATACACCAACTCCATATCCAGTGCAAATTCGGCCAATATCGAGTGTTATTGGACCCTATATTGTTTAAAGTGATAGCGGTAAGGTTTTTTCTAATAAAAAAATATATAAATATAGAAGCATGCAACTTTTCAATAAAAAATTGAAGGTGCATTTACTTTGGCAAAATAGATAGCGAGCCATCCAATAATGCAAACAATAGCTGAACTTCTCATTGCCTGTATCAAAGGGGCAAATTGGATTAGCCAAATTATCATTAATATCATCTCAAGAAGGGCTTGAAATATTTGAAATTTTGAATTCGTATTTTTACCCCTTTGGGCCCGAGAAGATCAGTTATACGTCCACTTGCAACAGCTCCAACCAATGCACCAAGTGTCACTATCGAACCAAAAACTGAAAACTGCATAGCTTATAAAAAACAAGCATTATTAAACTGAAATTGAGATAATTATAGGGTTAATAAACAAGATAAGTATCTCATATTTGCTTATAGGCCTCTCAATATAATCATGAATTTTGCAAATCTATACGATAAATTTTCAGATGTTAGTGAAACGACTGCATACCTCTCCAAGAGAAAGGTTTAGATCTTCTCTGATTTGAGCCTGAGTGGGGGAAGAAAACCCAACCTACAAGAGAGAAATATAAAAAGTTTGAATTAAAATTTTGCATTACATGCATTGAATTCAGAACTACCTCTGCCAAGCGGACTGTTATGGGAAAAAAATTAAATAAATTTAACATGTCTTTTAGTCATTTCTGTAAAAGTCAATTCATTTTTTTAGAAGATAGGTACAACATAATGACAGAATTTTGGCGACAGGAGAAGCAAATATTTTCTATAATATGACAAGGAAAAAGACACTTCCATCCATAGTCAGAGATGAGCATTAGCAACTGTAAGGCTTATCCCATGATATTTCATCTCAGCACTTAATTTGCGGATAACATTGGCTCCATTTGGATGGCTTCTTCCCAGAATAAGGAATAAGAAATAATCACTTTTTACCAATAAATTTATTTCTAACCATTCAAACTCTTCACAAAAGTTACACACTTTCCAATAAATTTACCCCTTCCCAATAAATTTCTTCCCTTATTTCTTCTTCCTATCTTATTCTCAACACATCCAAACGGAGCCAAGGAAGGAAATATTTTTCTTGGTAGAAATTTAGGAAGATACACTTTTTCATTGCAAAGGGATTCAATAGAAAATAGTTCAGTTTTGTATGATTTAGTGTCGTTCTATGATACGTGGCATTTGATATGGAATTGCTGTAAGGCAATTAAGCTTACCATTATTTTTCTTTTTATATCTTAAATTTTCTTTCTTATTTTTTTCTAGGATTGACCACAATATTATTGCTTTCCATTTTGTACCAGTATTACATAAAGTGGAGTGCATTTATATTTTCTATAGTTGTATAATTGAGAGCATGTTCACCTTTCTATCTTATTCCTATGTAACTTAAAATGGAACATGTAATAATGTTATTATATCCAACAAATTACAGCTGCCAGCTGGGTAGATGCGTATTGCATGTGGGCATGTGAAACTTGTGGCAAGCTGACGTGCTACTGAGCGTGAATTTATTATTTTTATTCCCAATATATATGTTAAAATATCTTAAATAAATTTAATTGGTCATGTGTCATCTTTCATGATTGGTCTCATAAAAAGTTAAATAAACAATAAAGAATTCAAAGGATCCCAGTGATAGGGAAGGCACGCTACTTTGCTCCCGAAAACTCTTTTTAAAATTTCCGTTTTAGTCCCTCAAATAATGATTAACGTAAATTTTTACTATCATTGGTCCCACCATGAGATGTCCTTATTGGAATAAGGAAGAGAATCAGACAACCAGTCTTCGAACTCTAGGCATTCGTAAATATCTCTACTTTAAAAAATGTATGACACCGAATCATCGTTGATTCTGTCCAGCCTCCAATTATTATTATTGTTGTTAGTAAGGTGTACAACGGGTGGGTTGATGATATTTTAGCAAAATTTGAATCCAACCCGACAATACCGGGTTACAAAATAATTTTAGTTAGCCCACCCGTAATCCAACCCAACTCGTTAATTTTTTTATGTACGGGTTTTTACGGGTTAAACGGATTTAGCGGATTAAAATTTTGATCAAATAAAAATACACACAAAAATCATTTTGTAGCTATTACAATTTAGTTCGAGGCAAATTAGAAACACATTCGAAATATTTTTCCAACTTTCGAGACCTTATGAGAGGCATAGAGGCTTGCATGGCTATGGAGGAGATCGAAACTTCATGAGAGAAGAGATTTTTTAGTAAGGATATGAGAAAATGTAAGGCGGAGATGAGTAAATAGTGATAAACGGGTGGGTTGAAGTATACACGGGTTATTAAGTACCAAACCCGTAACCCAACCCGAAGTAACGGGTTTGTCATAATTAGAACCCGTACCCGACCCAATATCATGCTAACCCGGTAAAAAACGATTTGGGTCGGGTGGGTTGAACGGATTGAACGGGTTCACGGTTCTTTTGTACACCCCTAGTTGTTAGTCAAAAGTTTCCACCTCTACTACTTAATTGGCCGGTGTAATACTGTAATACTTCTTGTTGGATGTCCTATAGAAAAATGCTAAAATATAATATAGTAGCTTAATTTAAAAGAAGAATTCAGATAGGACAAGTATAGTGACAACTGGCAAGTTCTGTTATTTGAAAATAATTTGACGATTTATTTCATATTCAGATTTGAAATTCATGATCTGAATGTAATGTTACAAATATAATCTGGATTCATTAGCTAATAATATTAATAATATACAAAAATATTAATATTATTATAAAATAAATAAAACGGTTCATAAGTTTATATATATTATCAGATAAATGATGCATAGTCTTTATAATTCGGTAAACTTAAAATGTTCAAAGTGATACTGAAAAGGAATAATGCGAATATAATACAGATACTAATAGAAATAACGTTATTACTGCCAAAACAGTCTACTTAACATGTTTTGTCACATTATATATTTTTGGAAAAAATTAGGTGTGTTTAGGTCCCGCCATCTTATAGATTAAAAATAGGAATTTTTACTTAATCTCTCATCTAAACACGAAGAATATATAGTTGCGGTTAAATTAACTAAGGAATTAAGATCACTAGATATCACATAGGTCAGGTTTGTATAACATATCAGAGAATCAATCTTATGGAAATTAACAAAACATAGGTGCAATTTAGCAATTGACAAAGCTTACAGCAACACCAAAGACGAACGAGCCCCACACGGCGACTGTGGTACTGAAGATAACCATCCAATTGGAGTCTCCATTTCTGCCCTTTGAACAGATAGGTTCATTCCCAATGAGAGGTTCCTTGATAGCCAAATCTTCAGGTATACTGATTTTCTGCTCAGAGTCTCCAGTTGTTCCTTCCATTGCCAAATTTTGGGAGAAGAAAGGAGAATAGAGAAGAGTTTAGCTAGACTGGTAATAAAAGACAATGGCTATACGAGCTAGTGTTTGATAGTTTTTGTTGTATGATCCACAGACCACAGAAGTAACCGCTATTTATATATAGACACAGCCACACAGGTTGGCTCTGGTGAGAGAATTGCTTCAGATCACAGTATTCAAGAAATTTTGAATGGACTTGGTCTACAAATCGTGATAATAAACTTTGATTACTTTCATGATTGCAGGGTTAACTCTGGCCTGCACATGCCCCCTGCTGCCTCCTCGGTGTCCGATGTGATTTTCACTTTCAGATCTTCCCTACCTGTGGGAGATTGTTCTAGAGATCTTTCCTTTCTTTTTACGGCTTTGCATATAATCTGGCGAGCAAGAAATGCAATGATTTTCAGAGATGAGACGAGAACACCTTTGGTCTTGGCTGGGATTGCAGCAAGTGAGGCGAAGCTGATTTTTAAAAATGCTTAACACAAGAATGTCAAGGCTTTTTACAGCTGTGCTGATTTTCTTTTTGGCTAGTTGGTTTGTGTAATTCTGGTTTTTTTTTTTTTTTCTTAGCAGCCGCTGCTAAGTTGTCTAAAAAAAAAAACTCTAGAAATTTTATAATATATAAGGGTAGGTCAAAAAAACAAAAGTAAATTATACATTCTTCTTTCCATTTCCACCTAATATGTTTGTTAAAATTTGGCAGTAGTAGAGGAAATTATTAAATTGTATTCGTATGCAATTATCGTTCCTAATATGATATGATATTATTTTGATCGATAGGCTATTTCTTTGATTATAATTTATCATCAATACCATTATATTATCTTTTTCTAGTGTTCAAATATCTAGGATGACCATTTTAATACTTAAATTATTTTTAAATAATATTAACATAAATTTTGGTAACATTTAATATACATCAACTCACAATTGCAGAACTAGGACTAGATGTTAGCTACAGTACTGTTGTATGTTAGGACTAGCATTACTCTTTTTTATTAACTTTGCTAGTTGTAGAACTCCACTACTTCAATTGTTTGGAACATTAAGTATAGTCGAACATAAAAACAAAGTTCTAAATATCATATTAATACAACGTATAAATCTTAAATATTTATTTATTTCGTATCAAAATTTGAATATCTCAATGATGAAATCAATAAGGATGATGTCCATAAAATAAAAGGAAAAAAATAAAATTCAAGTCTCGTAGGCTTTCAAAAATTTTGGATGGTCTCGACTAAACTCAGATTAGGTCTTCATGAAACAGGCGTAGCTATGTATAACAGTATAACATTTTGTTCAGACTTCAGAAGCCGATTGGCAGTTCTTGGCGCTTTCTCGGATTGTAGCAAAAATCCGGAGTTTGGACAGCTCACAGCTCGGGTTAAACTGGTGGTGGAGCCCACTCCTTATCTCCACTCCGTCTTACTATCGGATTCTCTGTATCAGTTACTGTGTGAATACTCTGTAGGAGTCCACTGACAGGTGGAATCTCCATAATTGTGAGGAAAGTGTCCCTACTTCAGATAAATATCAGATCGGACGGTGCGGATAATATTTGAACTCGGTCCGTAAAATCCAGACGGTCCAAGAAGACAACCCTTAGATCTAAATCGGACGGCACAGATCCTGCGTCGGAAATTCAATGATCTCCGTTTCTTACGAGCAGCAGCCATGTCATATTGTCATATGTCGTTGAGAGAACATAGATAGCTTCGCTCTTCGGTTTGAACTCCGAATTTCAACCTTCTATTGGATAAGGTGCGTTTCTTCTCCCCTTTTTGCAAACAAACTCTTTCTGTACTCCAATCGTCTCCGCAGTTTCCATTTTCTGATTGCTTTTCCTTATCGATTGGTGGGTTTTTGTTTTCCAAAATTGTTACAATAAAACTTGAAAATTGACGACCCAAAAATAGAATTAGAGGAAAATGACAAGGGAAATTTGATGTGTCCCACTCTACCAACATAGATTAGCTATCTTGGTCTGAAAGCTTTGTTGAATTGCTTCCTTCCCCAAAAGGTAACTGGGTTTTAGCCTTTTAGGTCAAGCAACCAAATTTGTTGTTTTGTCTTACTCTTCTTATGTTTGTCTACAAAATGGCATTTTCCAATTGGTTTGAGTGAGGTTTTTCTTAGATAGCTAAAGGGTTTAACTTAAGATGAGACAAGCCCTAAAAATATCAGGACCCAGGAAGTATTAAGATTGGTATAGGTTTAATTAATACTTACATGCCAATACTTTGTTGGCTTACATCTATCTTTTTAAGCTTTTTTACCTTATTTAACATTGTGACTTTTGGTGAAAGGTAGATTTCCATTTGTTCAATTGCTTGAGATTTCTTGGACTTAAAAGCTAGCTCAGCCAAGGGGGTCGTATAATTGGTCCTCTACTCGCTAAAAGTTAAATCATGGATAAATTTAATTTGGGAGGAATAGGAGAGCGGCTCAAACCAGTTGGAGAGCGACTGAGAAGTGGTGGAGAACGGCTGAAACCAGTGGGAGAGCGGTTGAGGAGTGGTGGAGCTGAGATGGGCCGAATTGTAAGCGGCAAAATGAAAGAGATTCTTCAAGGTCCTTCTCAGGAGGCAAAGATGGTAGATGAGGCGACAAGCGACAAGCTCGAGCAGCCTAACTGGGGCCTTAACCTGAAGATATGCGCCTTGGTGAACAGCGAGGAGTTTGACGGATCCCAGGTAGTCAGGGCTATCAAGAGGAAGATTGCTGGCCGTATTGTTGTCAGCATCAGCCTCAGTCTCGAACTCCTAGAGGTCTGTGCCATGAACTGTGAAAAGGTTTTCTCTGAGATTGCCTCAGAGAAGTTACTGGACGATATGGTAAGGCTGATTGAGAACCCACAAATGGAGTATGCCATTAGGAAGAAGGCGTTGCAACTGATTAATGCTTGGGGTCAATCTGACGATCTGGCTTATCTACCGGTCTTTAAGCAAACTTACATAGTATGCCCTCCGCTCCTCCCTCCCCCCCCCCCCCCCCCCCCACACACACACACACACAACCACAACCACCCACAGACATACATGCATGCCCACATTTTGTTAGTCTTAGACTCTTAGGGGTCATACACTCATGCCTCTTAATTTGAGTCTAGTGATTGCAGTTGGTTTGTACTTACTCAACTGGTTAGGCAATGTTGTATAAATGATCAATCGAATACTTCATTTTTTACATAACTCCTCTTTGTCCCCTTGTTTCCCTTTTTTTTCTTTTTATTTTTACTTGATGGTGAATTTTGTAGGCTTTGAAGGAAAAGAATATGGCAGAGATGATACAGCAAGTTGAAAGATCGGCACCCCACATTTCCACAAGTGAAACAAACTTTGTCGAAGACACAGCTCCTTCGGTGCCAGAGTGGTATGGTGGGGGGCTAACAGAGGAAGAGAAGAAGGAAGCACTTGTACTTGCTCGAAATAGTGTTGATATCCTGTTCTCCATTGTCAACTCCTCTGACGTGAAAGAAAACCCAAACCAGGGTGATGATCTGACAATGAGCATATTGGAGAAGTGCAGAGAAGTGAAGCCAATGATCAAGAGAATAATAGAGAGCACTGCAGATGACGAGGCCTTGTTATTTGAGGCAATTAATCTTCATGATGAGATTGATGTTGTTCTCTCCAAATTTGGAGAGATTACTTTGGACCATCCACCTGAAACTGATGCTGCACCCATCGCGAATGAACCAAAAGTTACTCACGGAGAAGAAAATAACCCTCCAGAGGAAAAAGGACATCCGACACCACCTGATTATACTGACTCTGCTGCTGGTTCTTCAGCAAAATCTAATGTAAACTGAGGATAAAGCTTAGTTTGGTATAGTTTTGTGCTTTTTATTGCAATGACATAAATTTTCATTGTCCGGACTAATTTTTTTTTTTGGGTCTGTCATGTTTTGTGTTAAAGCTGTGTCTTTGTACTTCTTTCGAGTCTATACATACAAGGGAAATGGATTTGGATCTTGGCCTTACAAGTCGTTTTTTGTTCTGTGCTTTACAAGCTGTTATAAACGTTTATTTTTATTGACTGGGGTAGAGATAGCTTTATTTTGCACTAATAACAGCACTAATTATAGAAAAAAAAAGCAAGTGATGATCATATCCATATCTTTGCTCTTTGTTCGTAGATTAATCATTTTGTAGTTGTAGGCCTAATCTGAATTTCTGTTAATTGTATAGTTAATTGTATATTTTGGCGTGATCTAATTTGGGTCAACCGTTGAACTCTTTTTACCCACCATTCATCTTTTGTAAACGCAAATTAAGGATATAACAAGATCAAAACTTACAGCTGTTCTGGTCAATGAAAATATCCTAATTCGGAACATCACTATTCTGTGATTTTCCCTAGGTCTTGCACCCTTCAAGGAAAACCTAGATTCAATATCCTAAACCGGTGCTTCTTTTAAATCATACCGGAAGCATCCCAAGTTAAGGGCTTTTGCCGCTAGGTGAATGGTCCTCCTCAGTTGCTATGGTATCATCAACCGCCTCTGATGAAACCGAACCAGCTGTGAACTCGCCTATCCGCCAAGAGGACCTCAAGCCCTTTGAGAGGAGAGCACTTCTTGAGTTGAAGGTGAAGTTGGAAGAGGCCATTTTAAAAAACCAACTTCTCAAGCCCAGAGGTGGACAGAACAATGACAAACGCAACAGCCGAGTTGTGGCGCACCCATACTCTCCAGAAAATGATGAGAAGTGTTTAATGAGCCCAAGGACAAATGAAGCCCCCAATTGTTATGATTTCAAACTATGGGAGGTGCCACTGCAACCGAGCCGGGGTCATGAATCAACGGATGTCATCCTCCTAAAGTTCCTCAATGCAAGGGAGTTCAAGGTATCTGATGCACTTGACATGATTCGTGACACCCTTATTTGGAGGGAAGAGTTTGGTGCTGATGAGATATTAAACGAGGAAGGCCTGGATTTGCCAGAGCTCGAGAAAGTGACATTTATGAATGGGAAGGACAGATCTGGGCAACCTGTGTGTTACAATATGTACGGGGCATTCAAAGACAAGGAATTGTACATGAGCACATTAGGTGATGAGGAGAAAAGGGAGAAGTTTGTGAGATGGAGGGTGCGATGCATGGAGAAAGGAATAAGGCAGCTTAGCTTCAAGTCAGGGGAGGCGGAGTCTATACTGCAGGTCATAGATTTAAAGGACTGCCTTAGTCATTCCATGAAGGAGTTTCGCACCACCACCAAGAAGGTTGTCTCCATCCTGCAAGACAATTATCCCGAGTTTGTCTCGAAGAATGTAAGCTATTTGTTAATTTTCCTCTTATGTTTTATGAAATATTTTACTTACTATATAGCTAAACATATCATACCTATTGCATATATTTATTATTCACTGCTTTTTTATTTTTTGCTTATGAAAAATTTTCAAATCATATTTGCAGATATTCTTAAATGCATCGTTCCGCAGCTATGCATATCATGCTTTATTCTCTCACTTCACCTCAACGAGAAGCAAGAGCAAGTTTATATTTGTCAGACCAAACCAAATCACCAAAACACTTCTCAAGTAAGCCCATTTCTACACACTCGGTGAACAGATTATGAAATTATCTCTGTGTGTCACTGTTTTACCTTTGGGATCATTATTTTTAATTAATAGGTACATAGCGCCAGAGGATATACCAATACAATATGGTGGTTTCAAAAGGGAAGACGACAAAGAGTTTTCAAATGAAAATGGCAAAGTTTCTGAGGTCTCAGTGAGAGCAGGGTGCATAGAAACATTGGAATTTTATATTGCAAAGGTAATAGGACCTTATTTTGCCAACAATTTAACATAAATAGGAATCCACTTAAATTTTCTTTGATCTGACATGAAATATGGTCGCATCAGCCAGGGGAGACTCTGTTATGGGACCTAAGCGTTGTAGGATGGGAGGTGAGCTACAAGGAAGAGTTTGTACCAGACGATGAAGGCTCGTATAGGGTATTAATCCAAAAGGAGAAGAGGCTGGAAGAGACCATCAGGAATTCCTACTATATAAGCGAGCCAGGAAAGGTGATCATAACCATCATCAATCGAACCACGAAGAAAAAGAGATTATTTCACAGATCAAAAACCAAACCTACCATCCCCTTGTATAATCTGCTCCAGCATCCCCACCCCCGTCCCACTGTATAGTTGTTTTGTACCTTTGGTTTTGTATCCATGAATGTCAATTTTCTTCGAGCAAACCAATGATTACAATACTCCCCAATCACAATAATGGGATCATGTACTAAAAAATGTCAACTTGGCATGACAGTAGGGTCCCTGTACATAGAAAATTTTCCAAATATAACTCTTCAAAATATTATCAAATGATAACGGTAACAACATTAGAGTAACACTGAGCATTTTTAACTAAGGCTTTTATGCGAGATCTCATTTCATTGGAATTGATTCCTCAAGATTTCATTGGGTCTAATTGCGTAGAAATTCCGACCAAATGACATCAACCATCCATTTTGATAAAAAAAATTTCTAATGAAATGAAATGAAATAAAAGACCATGCTTAAAAAATTACCATTTTGATCTGGGCCTAACTTTACTTCCTCTTGTCAGGACCAATATTTGATTTATTTAAACGGGTAAAAATCAAGTCTAAGTAATCATGCCGCCAAATCTAGCAAAAAAAACTTTGGATAGTTAACTTGCCAGTTTAAGTTCATATTGATACAGATGACGTTTAGAACTGCATAATAGTTAGAACTATACTACTAAAACCTAAAGAAATAGTTACAACATCAAAGCAGCACTAACAGTAGGGGCTAGTCAGATTTTTTTTTTTTTTTTACACTGAAAATACTCGCCGTAGTATTATCAATACTTCATAAGGTCAAATGTCAATGTTCTTGAGCAGCTGCAAATAAATTATCAAACATCAATATCAGCTCCAATGTAACACAAGATAAACAAAAAGGGCCAAAGCAATTGAAGAAGGCAAGTAGTACGCAGACTTGATATCAGCATCCCTATAGACACCTACTAAGGCCTCAGCTTTGTCATAGAAACTTTCTTTGAGAGAAATGACTATACTTTGGAAACCAGGACCGATGTCTAATTGTCTATTGTCTCTGGATCTGCCCTTCCCCAGTCACATGATTTTGACCTTATAAACCTTGCCACCTTGGCCACATTTTAGTTATCCAAAGCAGCATCCACTTCATCCAATATAAAGAATGGGGATGGCTGGAAGCTGGCAATACAAGTACATCATTAAGAAATGGAAGGGACTAAAAGATTCAATGGAATATTTTTAGAAAAATATATATACACTATACGTTGTATCTAATTTAAAAGGAAAAAAAAAAACACCCTCGTGACATTTGCAAACAAACAACCACACTAGGATAAGAGCTAACACAATTTCAGTAAAATTTTACAAAAAGACCACTTAGGTAAATAGAACTTCCGTGTTTACTGAGGTGGATTTTTCTCAAATTCTCCTTTGAAGAGGACACCAGCACAGTATGTAATGACTTATTTAAAATTATTTAAAAGGTGATGAAAGTGTGTGAGGTGTTAACCAATCACCGATTCTTCTACTCCCCCCCCCCCCCCCCCCAAAGTTAGACAATACTAAATACTTTTTGAACCAACATATATCACATCAAAGCCAGTTCTTGCAGCTCTCCTCTTATGAGATAGTTTATATATGAATAGCAAACTTATTTAACAACTGTGACAGCTAAGTAGCTGACACATTATCAACATTAGAAAAAGTAAAATAAATAAATAAATAACACCTCTAAGTTTTAGATAGGATGTGTATCAAATTTGGTATAATTTGAGTATATGACTACCTTGATAAGTCATCCATGGAGCAATTTAAGAAATTAATAGCTTAACTTTATTGGAATTTGATCAGTGACAAAATCATTTTCAAACCCCAGCAGATTTGAAACACGATACATGTAGATAATAAAGAAAATGATAACATTACAAGAGCAACACTGAGCATTTTAACAAATTTAACGTGCTCTTGTAAGGAGCAACATTTAATTTATTTTAAACCAGTAAAAATCAAATCTAAGCAATCATGCCACCAAATTTAGCAAGGGGGCTTTGGATAAGCATCTTTTACCAATTTAAGTTCATATTGATACAGATGACATTTAGAACTGCATAATAGTTAGAACTTAGAACTATACTGGTAAAACCTAAAGAAAATAGTTACAACATCAAAGCAGCACTAACACTAGGGACTAGTCAGATTTTTTTACACTGCAAATACTCGGGAGTACATGTTATTCTCTATACTTCATGAGGTCAAATGTCAATGTTCTTGAGCAGCTGCAAATAAATTATCAAACATCAATATCAACTTCAATGTAACACAAGATAAATAGAAAATGCAAGAAATTGAAGAGAGCAAGTAATACACATACTTGATATCAGCATCCCTATAGACACCTACTAAGGCCTCAGCTTTGTCATAGAAACTGTCTTTGAGAGAGATGACTATACTTTGGAATCCAGGACCAATATCTGATGTCTCTGGATCTGCCCCTCTAGCCCAATCACATGATTTTGACCTTATGAACCTTGCCACCTTGGCCACATTTAAATTATCCAAAGCAGCATCCACTTCATCCAATATAAAGAATGGGGAAGGCCGGAAGCTGGCAATACAAGTACATTGACATCATTAAGAAATGGAAGGGACTAAAAGATAGTAATGGGATATTTTTAGGGAAAAATTTTATATAGACACTACATTTTATAGCTAATTTCATAAAGCACCCTTTGTGACATTTGGAAACAAACAACCACAATGAAGAAGAGCTAACACAATTTCAGTAAAAATTTACAAAAAGATCATTTTGCCTTTAGTTAGACCAAACTAAACATGTTAAAAGATCATTTTGCCTTTAGTTAGACAAAACTAAACATGTTTTGAACCAATAGATATCACATCATAGCCAAAATTAACTATGCCCCTTATCCAAATTCATGTTCTTGGAGCTTTCCTCTTATGAGATAGGTTATATGGATAGGAAACTTATTTGACAATTGTGACAACCGACACAATGTTTGTCAACAAATAAAAAAAAAGAGAGAGAATAACCAAAACACCAGACTACTCTATGACTTAGATATACTGCGTATCAAATTTGGTATAATTTGACTACCCGGATAAGTCACCAATGCAGCAATTTAAGAAATTAATGGTTTAGCTTTATTGGTGTGGCAAAATCATTTTCAAAGTGCACCATATTTGAAACACAACCTATGTAGATAACAGAGAATACAATTAGAATTTTTAATATAAAGATGACAAAATTTATTCTGTCAGTTGCTGTGGGTGTCGAATATCAACATATTCCTTCTCTCTTAAACTATATTATCACTATAATATAACTAATCATTTTCCAGGTCAGAATGAATCTAAATAAATGACAGTGTGCAAGAATGATAAAACCATTGAATTTGTTTGAGCAACAAACGACTAAAATAAAAGCAAAAAATAAAACATTCACAAAAAAGAACTCTAATGAAAATTTCTAAGGGCCCGTTTGGATGGGGGTAGGAATTTGGGGAATTTGCAATTCCAAGGAATAAATTTATTGGGAAGTGTGTAACTTTGTGAAGAGTTTGGATTGTTTATAATAAATTTGGCATATAAAATTCCCGGAATTGCAAATTCCGGCCCATCCAAACGGGGCCTAAAAGAACAAATATCATGGTAGTATCCTTAATATTGATAAATATGCAGCTAATTAATTACCTGTGAATGGAGAAGAGTAAAGCCAAAGCAGCAACAGTCTTCTCACCTCCAGACAACTGGTCCATATCACGGAAACGTTTAGTTGGAGGCATGGCTGTGTACTTGATGCCATACAAGTAAGGCTCGTCCTCATTTTCTAAATTCAAATATGCTGTACCCCCAAGAGGATGTGTGTTGCTCTTTGTCAACTGCTTATATATTCTGTCTATGTTTTCTGATATGTGCTTGAAGGCCTCAGTAAACAGCTCATAACTAATACAGATGCATGCAGTAACAAGGAACCATGTTTAGTAGGAAGCAGTTTAAAGAAATTATCAAAAGTAAAAGGATTAAAGGATAGAATGTACCGCCGCTGCCTGACAGAGTTGAATTTGTCACTGATATCCTTCTCTTCCTTACGAGTCTCATCATACTTCTTGCTGACTTCTTCCTCCTTCATGAGTAAAACCTCATATTGGTCCAATGCTTTGAGGTTTGGAGCAGTGCGATTGATCTCAGCCACAAGTGATTCCATCTTCTGCTTGAATTCAGAGTCGACCTTCTCTCGCCCAGTTACCCGCAGCTGTGCCTCACTCAGCTCACTGTAATCTAGCACCATTGTTGTTCTCCCATCAATGTCCATAGCATCTTCAACAGTAGGAAGCTCCAGTTGCTCCATCTTGCACCTCTCGTGTATATCCAACTTTTGGTGGTTCAGTTGTTCCAAAGTAGACTCCTGTCATTCACATTCCAACAACATTTTCGTTAGCTTGTGCCTCAGTCATAAATGGTTCCGGAACTTGCCAGATTCACTTCTTTTGAACTATCACGCATCTTAATCATGGAGTAAATACCTTTGATTTAACTTGCCGCATCGTCTGTGCAAGAGTTGCAGCGATACTGGCTTCCTTTTTTCTTAGTTCTTCAAGCTCCTTATCATACTCATCTGACTGGGCTTTCCAATCTACAATCACAAAATAGTATGTAAATTACTATATGGACAATATAGAAGGAAACATTTGGACTAGCATCAAAAGCAATATGAGCACGAGAATGCTACAAATTCAGAACTAGATGACGACAAACTTAAATTCAAAACATTATTGCTGTTCCACAAAAATACGAGATCTAGAAAGATCTAGCCTTTTTAGTACTTGCGTGGGGGGGGGGAGAAAGAGTACCATCAGCCTCCATTTTTAGTCTGTCCATCTCTTCTGAGATATTCTTAGCTTCCTCCTTAGCAACCTTTTCTCTTTCCATAAGACCCTCCAACTCTCTTTCTAATGAATCGCGAGATGCAGAAAGCTTCATTATTGGAGTCTCCAAATCTCTCTTTTCTTCATATTCAAGTCTGCAATTTCAAAAACAATATTGACATTGATGACAACACAATTTACTTATAAATTGATATCATGTTCTCAGAACTTGTCTTTCACTCATCAGAAAAGATAGCATGACATACTGATATTTCAGTTTGGACATTTGGTTTTGAAGACTAAGCTTCCGCTCCTGCAGCTCCTGAGCAGCCCTGAGTTGATTCTCTTCGTATTCACGAATATTTTTCACACCCACTGACTCACTGAAATCTCTGTATATCTTGTCCACTATCTCATTTATCTTTCTCTCCAGCACCCTTGCTTCCTTCTGTTTCTTTTCAATAAGTTTCTCTAACTGCAGAACCAAAAATACAACAATTAGTATGCTGCTTGGGCTCAACATGAGCGTTCTCCAAGGTTAAAAAGTTATATAGAGACCAAAACAAATCTAGAGCAGCCAAAATTACCTTGTTCTGCTCAGGCTCAAGACGAGAAATCTCCTTCTCGATATTAATCTTCTCATCTTCTAGCCTTTTTAGTTTGTCTTGAACATTTTTCTGCAACATATAGTATTTTCTTATTAGCAATACTCTTTATGAATTCGTTTGTTTGTTGCTTGATGTGCACCAAAAGTCGAAGCCTAGTCAAAAGTATAGAAATAAGGTTGCAGATACCTGCTCAACATCCAGATAGTGAATTTTCCTCTCTAATCCAGTGATCTTTTCTGAAATTTTTAGTTCTTCCCTCTGTAGCTCTCTCGGGGACTTCAGCTTAGCCAATTCTGCTTCATACTCGGCTTTTTTGTTCTTGACAGCTAAAGAATTTGTCACACAACAAGCAAAAGTGTAACAAAACAGATTAAAATGAAACACAGGCACAACATATAAAGCAACACTGACAAGTAAAGTGATGGAGTATGAACCTTCAATTTTGCCATCATCCCATTTATTTGATCTTGCTTCCATTCCACCACTTATTCCACCAGTCATTGTGCCGGCTTTTGTAAGGAGTATTCCATCAACAGTCACAACTACACATAAAAATTCCTTGATTACAAAGATAGATCATAAAGATCCATCTCAAAATTAAATTTGTGAACAAAGCACAACATACCTTTGTACCTCTCGCCACTCCAGCTTAGAACTTTAGCTTCATCAAGGCCATCACAAACAAGTGTATTTCCAACAGCATACAAAACAGCCTTCTCCAATGATCGGTCATATGTAAATCATAGTTAAGTCAACAAGGAACTAATGAAGTTAAGAACCAGATGGACTTAATTAAGCTACAATAACCCATTTGGCTGCTGGCTTTTAGCACCAAAACTTCAGTGCAAAGTTAGAACTACCGGTTGACTGTTTTGATTGTGATACCAGAAATTCATTGGAATATAAAATTATCCAGTTGGCTGTTTTGAGTAACCCAAAACTCCATTATACTTGACTCATTCTTATTGACCAATTTGAAAAATAAATTTACTGGGTGTGATCACACATACACTGGACTCCATTGATTGATTGATCCAGAATTAAAAAGATCACACTAAGTACAAAAATGAACTTGACATTTAGGGAGTTATATAAATTAAAGATCAAAGCTATATAAAGAGCAGGATATTGTATGATATCAAAGACAAGACGAGCCGTTCCACCAAGAGAACGTAGTCTTTCAATAACAGGTTTCACACGAATTGACTGCAGAGGTATGAATGTCATAGGAGGCTTCCTCTGCTCCTTCAAATACTGCATAATATGCACCCATTTAGCAGTTGTCAGAAATTGTTTAAAGTAAGCAATAAAAGCCACACAAATTAAGATAATACTAGCATTGCTAGTGAACCAAATTACAACCAAATGAATGCTAATGAACAACAAAATATTACAGTACAGCTTTCCCACTGTAGCTTTTTATTTTCCAACTTTTAAACAAGCTAGCTCCCTCTGAGAATAACTACCAAACACTCTTCTGTTATTAAGCACTATCACCTAAATATATCCTCAAACTATAAAGGGAGGTAACCCAGTAAAGAAATCTGGAACATGCACAGACCATCAATGAAAAGCAAGTTCCAGGCCCTAACCAAACTGTATTACGAGAAAAGACCCAGCGTTTGGTTTATTCAGGTATCGTACAAAGAAGACAGACAACGAGTCTGATAGACATACTACAGCAACATCAAATTTATACATAAATAGAAAACAAATTAGAGTGGGCACCTTAATGCACTCTTTGCCAGTGTTCTCATCTTCGACTACAACAGCATCCATAAATTTACCCATAGCAACAGTAACAGCAAGGTTATACTTCTTTTGAGAGGGCCTACAAAGTTCGGTCATGCGACCATGCACCCCTGAGAATAGTTGTTTCAGACTCTTTACTGTCTCAGCAAGATGACTATCTCTCTGACTCTCATGCTTGTCTGCTCTTAGCTCCCGCAGCTCTGCTTCCTTCTCCTTCACTTGAAGCATCAGCTTGTCATACTTCGTCCTGAAATCAAACATATTAAATAAGCAGAAGCAACGAGACTAAATACAAGATACAATAAGATAATGAACATACTCAGTAGATCTGCGTTCATCAGCAATCCTAGTGAGTTCTCTTTTGTGATCATCAAGGTCTTCCCGATGCTTGGGGATGCTGTTACGTATTTTGTCAAGTTTAGAACGCAATTCCTTCTCATGAGAAGATATCTCCTTTACCCGATCCCACAGCTGTTCTATGTTCTCATTCATGTTCTTGAGAGCCTCTTCATCAGCATGTAACTGTCTGTCATATACCTCCTTCTCATCTTTCAACTTAGCTGTTTTCATCCCTGCCTCCTCCTTGCTGGCACAACACACAATAGGGAACTTCATATAAGACACAAGCATCAAACCAACATTATATTAATCATTTCTTAATAGGACTTTTTGCAAACTAAACCAACATTTTTCTGTTATTTGAGAATAACACCAAATGGTAAGTTCACAATAATAAACACAGTACTAACTCATTTAAGTCTGGTATTGTCTGCAAATATCACAATAAAGTGAGATTCGCTGATAGATATCCGAAACATTGGCTGTTATCAGGAAATATCACAAAATGTCAGGTAAATTTACAAAAAAAAAAAAAAGAGAACAGCCTTCTTAAGCCTGAGTTGGAATTTACATTCGATGGTACTCCACGAGCTGATCATCAGCTAATTCAAGTTTCCCCGTACTAGTACTGCCCTCATCAGTTAGGTTTTCAATTGATCTTTTCACATCTTCTAAGTCATCACGCAGCTCGTCCACTTCTTTTTCATGCTCCTCCTTTTCTTTCTTCTTTTTCTTAAGCTCTTTATTGCAGCTCTTCATTTTTGATTCGATGCGTGATTTCTGTTCCTTGAGCTTCAGATGATCTGGTTGCTGGAATAGAAGACACATAAATAATATATCTTAGTGCTTCCAAAAGTTTTAGTTAACATCATTAGAAGCTATATATGAGAAAAGGTGTAAGCAGATGAAGTTCACCTTCTTATCGAGTTCAAGTTTCTTTTTGGCCATAGTCTTTTCAGAGGAAAGAATCTTCTTCAAGTATACACTTTGCTCTTTCTTCTTGGCTTCTATTTCATGCTCACAATCCTTGTGCTCTTCCTTCACCTTTTCGAGACCTTCTCGCTCGTCTACAAGTTCGGCTTCTATTTCTTCTATTTTTTTCTCTAAGATGTACAATTGCCAGAGATAGTGCTTCGTCTTCACAACTTTCTGCACATTTCAAAGTGAAATACAACATTAGAACATCAATTGTAAAATTTTCACATAGTAAATATAAGATAATATAAATATAGTCAGTGCAATACCAGCTCTTCTTGCAATCGGATATGCTTCTCAGCCTCCTCCTTTTGAACTTTCTTTTGCTTCCTTTCAGCTACAACGCTCCTCTTTTCAGAATAAACAAGTGCAGATTTGGACTGAGCTGCTGCAACTTGTTCATTGAGATCATCATACTCTCTTTTAAGCTCGTCAGAACCCGATATCTGCTCAATTAACCCAGTCAGTTCCTTGGGGTTCTTAGAGGCAATTGATTCCACATCTCCCTGTCAAAAATCCAATTTACTTTCATTTACTATAAATCTGTGGAACATTTCATCCATGAGAAAACTGCACAGAACACATGAAGAAAGTAATATAATTTTTTTTTTTGAAAAAAAGAAAGTAATATAAATACCTGGAAGACGAGAAAGTTACGAGCCTTGACAAGGATGCCAAAAGACTTGAGCTTGGAATTGTACTCATCCCAAGTGACAACTCTATTGTCAATTCGATACTCGCTTCCACCCTGCCCAGTGATAGTGCGAGTGAACTGGATCTCATTCTCAGACCCATTATCAGTGTGGCGGTATATAAGCCGCACAAATGCCCTCCTCCCTCTCTGGTCCTTCTCCCTGTCGTCCATGGCATAGATCAAATCCTTCAACTGGGCCCCACGCAGATGACCCGACCGCACCCCGAGCACGAAGCTGATGGCATCCATCAGGTTCGACTTTCCAGCTCCATTCGGCCCAATTACCGCCGTAAAATCACAAAACGGCCCGATTGTCTGCAACCCTTTGTAGGATTTGAAATTCTCAATCTCCAGCCGGTGGATCTTCCCTTGAGAAACCACTGACGACATGGCTTCCCACTAGATTCCCACGTTGGGTAACTAGGGTTTTCCACTCGTGCACTCGACCTACTATTCCAAGTTTGGGGTTTTGCGAGATGGTAGGATTAAGCCGCTTGGAACTCTGAAACAAAGTCCAAATTAGGGTTAGAAGCTTTGTTCCATTGTGAATTGGAGGTATAGCTAGGTTTAGAACCTTGAAGGAAGCAAAGAGGATTTAGGAACTGGAGGGAATTATTTTAGGTTAGGAGAATTTGAGAAGAAAAGGAGGGAAAATAAAAAAGATAAAAGGAAGGATTTGGAGGGAGAGGGAGAGGGAGAATGGGGAACTTACCGCATCTGGTGTGGGTCGAGTGCGAGTTGCCAGTAGACAACCGTCGACTTTGCCTCTAATAATTCTTAGCACTAGAACTGAAATGAACTTCCATACCGAAACAAGCAGTTGCCCAGTTGTAGTCTAGTGGGCTAAGAAAGCCGAAAGAAGGGTGCCGGCCCAAAATTAACAATATCATGTGCTGGTGCCCAGTGAGTAGGCCTGCAAAACAATCGAAACGGTGACGGCTGTTTGGATGGGTAAGGAATAAATAAGAATAGCAAATTTCGGACGAAAATTTATTCCTAAATATCCAAATTCTTCACAAAATTACACATTTTCCAATATTTTTCGCCTAAGAATAAGCTATTCCTCTTATTCCTAAGCGATCCAAACGGTCCCTAGGATATTTTGTTGCCAAAACAGATTCAATTTCGTTAACCGTTTTGTCCAGACGAAAGGATCAAAATTAATGAAATTTTCGTGATTTACACGTAAATGAAACTATTTCATTATTTCATTAACCGTTTCGTCCAACCAAACAAAATCGTTTTATTGTTTAAGCTTCTGTTTGCATATCTACCGGCGAGTGTCTTCTTTTTGGAAAACTGCTTATTACTCATCCGCCAGAAAAAATTAAAAATAATATTAAAAAATTAGAATTATATAAATGATATGGCAATATTGTAACAATACAAACATTTTGAATATTTTATTAATATATTTTACATATTTTAAAAATTTTATTAATATATTTTTGTTATTTTAGTTATTTTTATGTAATTTTAATATTTGTATGGTTTGGTATACTAGCAGAAAATTAATAACAAAATTATCTGACAGAGAAGAGAACTTTTTTTAGTTATTTTATTGTCAAGATTTAAAAAAAGCAACGATTGAGATATTTAAATGCAAAAACCCCGGGCAAGCTTGACTGAGAAGCTGCCCGCCTTATCCCCTTATCACCACCAATTCACCTTAAAAGTTATATATATAAAAAAAAAAAAACTGAAAAACCAAGACGAGAGTGGTGATGGCTTCGGCATCCATGGCCGGGCCTTCTTCCATCCATGCTCTCGTCCGACCAGGCACAAAATTACCAAAGCAGTACCGCTTAGGCATGAGTAGCCGCCCAAGGCAACGGACACCTCCAGTTCGAGCCAGTATCGCAGAGAAGAACCAGCTGGTGTACAAAACCCTTGGTGATTCTGATCTCAACGTCAGCGAAGTCACCCTTGGCACAGTACGTTCTTCTTCTTGCTTTTGCTTGTTTATTTTCTCAAGCGACATCATTGCTTCTGCTTGTAAATTTCTCTTCTAATTTCTAAATGGTGGCATTTGCTCTATAGATGACCTTTGGAGAGCAGAATACTGAGAAGGAAGCTCATGATATGCTTGCTTATTCTTTCGAACATGGTGTTAATACCATTGATACTGCTGAAGCTGTCAGTTTTACTTTTTCCTTTTCTTTCATTCCATTCAAGTGGGGTTTCTTTCTTGGTCATGGTCAGGCTTTTTATCGAACACCTGGCCTGCACAAAACATAGTGCTCATAACATTTGAAAGCCAATAATTAATCTATATTTCCATTTCATTCCATTACACGCTCATTACAGATTATATTATAGTACAAGAAGAAAACATGGGCCTAGCTTTAATTTGAAGTATCAAGTTCCCATTTGATTTTCATAGTATATCATGAATGCACTTAACATATATAATCACCAAGTGATACAAATTTCACCACCATAATTTTTTTTTTAATTTGAAAGCTGGCTGGGAAAGTGTCATACCAGCAAAATTAATATAAATAAATTAAAAGTTCTTTACACAGTATGATTACAAAATAAAATAAAAAATAATAAAGACCATCAAACCTTATCAGATAGCAGAAATGGTGCCGGATATACTGGCAGCACTATGATATATTCTGCTCATTATACAAACTCGGAATTACCCTACCTTTACAGCGGTATAAAACCACCAAATAGTTAAGTTTGCTCATTTACAACATACTGGCTGTTTCAGTTCTTTTGACATTCATTTTCTAACTTCATGTGCAATTTCATCCTTTGTGTCAAGTATCCAGTCCCGATGAAAAAGGAAACTCAAGGATCAACAGATCGATACATTAGTAGCTGGATGAAGTCTAAACCACGGGATAAGGTACATAAAATCTGATATTATTTTTCAGTTTCCATGTTTTCTGAATTTCTTTTCCTTTCCTCTAATAAGTCCATTTATTTGAAAAATATCAGCACTTTAATTGGCCTTGAACAACTGTGTCCTATTATCAATCCTTGATTTTACAGATTATTTTGGCTACAAAAGTATGTGGTTACTCCGAGAGATCGAGCTACATACGTGAGAATGCGAAAGTTCTACGAGTTGATGGTCCTAATATAAAAGAGAGTGTAGAAAAGAGTCTAATGCGCCTTTCAACTGATTATATTGATCTGCTCCAGATACACTGGTTTGTACCTTCTATAGATATGCCTGTTTTATGTTTATACACTTTTAAGTGTTTTATAAAGACAAAGGACTATAGTCAGGTCTTGATCCAAGCAATGCCTTTCGAAGAGCTCCTAATTTTTACACTTGTACAGAATTTGAGAATTAGCTTGATACAATTCACGACAGGCATACATATATTGAAATGTCATAAACAATCTCTAACTAACACTTACTTTCAATAAAGAAGCTTTCAATTTAAGCACATATCTTTTCCGTATCTGTTTGTTTCTTGCTAGATAATGTGAATTAATCTCATGTCTTTCATTATATAAGATCTGTGTGTTGTTTCAATATTTTGAGTAAAACTTCTCTCATGAAATTAAATTCTACTTTTAGGCCAGATCGATATGTACCACTATTTGGGGAGTTCTCTTATGACTCAGCAAAATGGAGGCCAAGTGTGCCCTTCGAGGAGCAACTGAAGGCCTTTGAGGAGCTTATATCTTCCGGCAAGGTGATTTTGTTGTATTTTGTTTTCCATGCAAAGAAACTCTATATTTCTTTTGTTTTAGAAGAACTCTGACTGTATTAATAAAGTAAATTAGGAGCATTGGTTCTCTGTAACAAGGAGATAAAAATTATCTTCATTTATGTCACTTCACTTCTTACATAGGTTCGGTACATTGGAGTTTCAAATGAGACGTCATATGGGGTGATGGAATTTGTACATGCTGCAAGGAGTGCTGGGCTTCCCAAAATAGTTAGCATCCAGAACAGCTATAGCCTTATTGTTAGGTGCAAGTTTGAAGGTTTATTCCATCTCCATCTTTGCTCTTAGCTATATCTCCTTGTTTGTTGCAAAATTTTGAGTGGTATGCAGCCCAGCTAAAGATATGGTTCATTTATGATTGGTTGAGGTCAATATTGCACTGGATAGCTTTGGATCTGTCTTCAGTCAATCTGTTAAGATTGGCAATTGGTGCTGTGTTCTTCGGATCATGTTGGATTTTTGTTTTGTTTGTATTCAGACCATTTTGATATGTTTAGGCTGCACAGATAATTTATTTGGTATCATAGCTTAGTATTTTAAATCAGGTTGGTTATGTTAGGTTCTATTTAGGCCAGAATTTATTTTGGATTTTTTTGCAATTCTAGTGAAAAAGAAAAAAAAAATCAGAATCAGAATTCAGGTCTGTCTGCTTATATTTTTGTTGGATTGTCCTCAAGTAGAAAATTGGTTGCTAGGTTTTGTGGTTTGAGTTGGGTCTAATTGGGTGAATTTTTGTGTTTGACCAACGTTGCTGTTCAGCATCTTCAACTTCAACTAAATTGCATTACATGAAGTCATCTTCTGCATACAAACCTTGCAATCTTTGATTAATTAAGAAAAAGACTTTCAAGTTTCGAGTATTATATTTTAGCACTCCTGATTCAGACATCAATATGCTAAATTGTGCAGTTGACCTGGCGGAAGTATGTCATCCCAATAACTGTAACATTGGGCTATTAGCTTACTCTCCTCTGGCTGGTGGGGTTCTGACTGGTAAGTATCTTAATGACTCCCAGGCTGCGCAGAGAAGCCGGTTAAATCTTTTTCCAGGCTACATGGAGAGATACAACAGATCTTTAGCCAAGGTACTTCTTTTGTATAGTAAACTCAATTAAATTAATGAAGTAAATTACATGAACAACATCAATAGTACCTTTCCTTAGGAAGTCCTAAATCTAATCCTTAAAAACTTGTAAATTTGTAAAGTTATGCTTCCCACCAAAATTTTAGCAGATGATTTTTAAGAGTTCTTACTTGGATAGGGTGACTTCAGTCAAAATTAATTTTTATTGTTTGAGTGAGCTGTACGAACTGGTACAGATTTGAATATCTTGGGACCAAAAATGGAAGTATGAAATGGTTGATACATCAGGGGTCATATTTGTAATACACTCAATGAGATATTAATATTGGGAACTTGTTCTAGCCTGGAAAAACTCAGATCCTGTACTTCTTGTGTGTTTCAGGAAGCAACTAGTCAATACGTCGAGTTGGCAAAGAAGCATGGGATTACTCCTGTGCAGCTTGCGCTGGGATTTGTACGCGACCAGCCGTTCACAACAAGCTCAATTATTGGAGCTACTTCTGTGGATCAGCTCAAGGAGGATATCGATGCATTTGTCACAACACCACGCCCACTGCCTGCTGAGATTGCAGATGGCATTGAACAACTCTTCAGGAAATATAGGGACCCAGCTATCCGTTGACCATATATAGTGTCTTTTAGATTGCTTTTTACGAAAGCACCAATTTCTTTGAAGAGGCTTCCTTTAACGTTTGCAGATGTAAATTTATTTTAAAGTAATTCTATTCTGTTCCTGCCAATGTGTTGCCGATGTTTGGGTATATATGGCTATTTCTATACTGATGTTTTTTTAATCTACATGACAGTGGCTCAATCAAATTGTAGGTGGTGAGATACTATCACTATTTAACCAGAGACTCAAAAAAAAAAAAAAAGTTAAATTGGAGCTAGAAATACTCTGCTCTGAGAAACCAAAAAAAAATAATCGAGTCTATTTAGCATTGGCTGCTGGTGTTCTCCAAAATGACACGACACGATGTGCGTGTTGACACGACACGATCGTGTTATCGTGTCGTGTCATGATAGTGTCGTGTTGGGACATTACAAAGTTTGACACGATTCAACACGAAACGATTCGACACGCAACACGACACGAACACGAATTAACACGACACCTCAACATAAATTTAATTATTAATGTTGATTATTTAAGCAAAATTAATAATTTAATTTAAATGTATAATACTTTATCATATTATTTACCATCATTTAAATCATAATAATTTCCTAGTCTAATTATTATTTTTTATAAAAATATTAATAAAAAGATTAAACTTAATTAAATAATAAATTATTATGTTTAGTAATTTTTCTCTTACATTTAATTTTTTTAATAATTTTTAAATTTAATAAAATAATAAAACAATATGACATGATTTGACACGACTAACACGACGTGTCAACACGACACGACACGATCGTGTCAGTCGTGTCGTGTCGTGTTGCCTCTTCTCACTACTAAGCACGACACAACACAACACAATTAAAAAAGTAGTTCGTGTCAACACGACACGACACGAGACTCTAACACGATCGTGTTTGACATGACACGACACGACACGCACGATTGGAAAACACTATAATGGCTGCTACTTACCCAACTTTTCCAGACTTTTCACCTTGACAGCTTCTGTCAAGTCTTCGAAAAAAAACTTTTCCAGACTTACGAACAATGACTAATGCATCGAGTCAATTGGGATTGTTAATTTTGAGGTTCATTCATTGAAATTCCTTTGTAAAGTAACAGTATAATCTCAGAAAATTTTTTTATTATGATGAATAAACTTTTCCAATTTAAGTTAGGAGAAGCTAAAATTAAATGAATACATATATTTGAGCAGGACACAGTTTTGCTATGCATGTTATTGCATTATTACCTTGTGCTGGTCGTTTGAAACAAAGTTAGGACGCCCAAAATACAACTGATTCCTGGTGTGATGGTGCCAGCGCCAACAATACCTCTATTTTATCCTCAAATTTTTTACATGTTAGCTCTGAACCAACAAATCAATCTAAATCTTTCTTTGAGCAGCTCGTGACCTGAAACCAAATGATCTATACAGCAGACCTTGTTATCCAATCACTCATAGACTTGGCAAGAAAAACTCAAGCACAAAGGGAGATCAGTTTTGGCTAGCAAAATAACCTGAGCATACCAGATAGAACTATTAGTCTATTACAGTATTATGTAGTAACTATCGGATAAGCTACAACGACAACTTCCAAAAGATGATGAATTTGAGCTCCGCCTCCACCACCAGGGAAAATAGAAGGCAAAGAAAAGAAACAAATTTCCTGAAATGAACAAAATCACCAACTCAACCAACCTAGAACTAATCAAGCCCAGAATGCAAACAGCTTGAGAACTAAACCTAAAACAACTCAACCTGTAAAGTACTCCAAATGATGACTGAGACTTTAAGCAATTGACCCAAAATGACCTGGCCATTGACAACCTCTATATTTTATATTGCTCGTGCATACTTGCAAAATTAAGGCATATTGTTAGATGAGATGATCTCGATTCTTGAGTCACAAGGATGCATAATTGCAACATCTGAACTTCAATTAGTAACAAATGCCAAATTAGAGTCTCGATAGGACCCATCATTGAGCTTAATTAGGGTTTACAAAAGCATATTTGTACATTGAGACTTATTGAGGTTTCATTTCCATTTGGCTAAGTTGGTATTCATACTGTACCAATTTGGTCTGGTGACTAGTCTTTAGCAAGTACCAGCTGAGTTTCAACAATGGATCAGAGCAACGGAGATTAGAGACTGACCAAGTACATTTAAAATTTCAGTTAAACAACAAAACAATGTGCAACCAAATTGAAAAGGAAATAATAATTATAAAAATAATCAATGTAAGGTGACAGCAAAATGTTATCCAAACGTGAAAATATTACTCAGGAGCAACACCATGTTCAAATATCATCAGTAAAATATATTTGGCTTACGACAGTGAAGAGCTCACTGCTTAGACACACTGGACGAGTAACATATGGAACATCACAAAAATGCAAGTCTAGTTTCCGAGACAGATTCATCTTAGGAACACAAACACTATCCAAAAATAAAATAAGTACCAGAGAGGTGTCTAGGTCCTTGTATCACAAAATCTTTAGCCAAATAGCAAAGATGGAAACATCAAGGCAAATAAGATGTCAACACTAGATTTCACACTTTGCCAAATTAACAGACAAAACCCAGAAGATCTCCCAGCCAAACAAACGCCAGGAAAGGACAAGGAACTATTACAACAACTAATCCACGAAATGGTCGACCTTTTTATCTCCTGAAGAAGAAGCAGAAGCAGCAGCAGCAGGTGCAGCATGAGAGTGCTTGTGATCAGCAGAGCAGCATCCACCCGGTCCATGATGGTGATGATGGTGGTGGTGGTGGGAAGCAGGAGCCACCCTCCTGCCTTTGAGCTGCTTGCGCATATCAAAGGCATCCTCGCCATCCGCATAATACTTCGCCTCGACATCATGGATCTCATACCCAAGTGTTGATGTATAGAGGTTAAACGCAGCACGGTTGCTGCGGCGCACATGAAGAGAGACATAATTGGCGCCAAACACCTGCTCCATGGCGTTCTGAGCAGCAGTCATGAGCTTAGTGGCGAGGCCGAGCTTGCGGTGGGTTCGGAGCACGGCAAGGGAGGTGATGTGGCCATGGCACGGCTCGGAGGGGTCTTCTTCCATCTTGGCCAGCACGTAACCGACGATCTTGCCTCCGTAATCCTCAGCCACGAAGAGAAGTTGTGGCCATGAGAGGAGATGGTAGAGGTAGTACTTCATCTGGTAGTTCTCAGGGAGGCACATCAGGTTGCATGCTTGCATCGCGAGAAGGTCCTCTATCCGCGCCTGCCTTATGCACACCATTTTCGCTGTTGAGGTGCTCTTTTCGCTTGATTAGGGTTTTGATCTGGCTGAGATAAGAAGGTGGACTGGTGGAGGCTTGGGGATGGGGAAGATGGAAAGAAAAGGAAGTGAGGTTGAATGGTTGATTGACTTTTTGACTGGCGGGCTAGGATGATAGATTAAATGGGCTTGACGAAGAAACAATTATGTAACGATTCCAGGCCCAATAGAGTGCTTCTTTCTCTTTCTACGGGTGCACACGGATCGGATTTTATCATGGAATTAGGGCTGCATTTAACCGTTCATCGTTTCGTTTCATCTCTTTCAAAATGATTAATAAAATTATTTTTTTATTTCGTTTGTTAAATAAAACGGTTAACAAAACTAATATCTTTCCTTTCATTTATTTTCATTTAACAGTTTTATGTCGTTTTTTATGTAACATTTAAGTATTTATAAACAAATTTTGATGAACCGCGAATACTGCAGTATCAAATCAGTTAGTTATACATGCAAAATAGAAAAAAATATATATAAATTAATTGTCAATGCAGCAAATCAAACATAATTATGTATTTTGATCGTTTCGAAATAGAAAAACATGTATAAAAATTAATTATCAGTTAATCGATTGTTTCGATCGTCTTCTGAAACCAAACGGGCAAATTAACTTTTGTTTCATGTTGTAGACGAAACAGTTAATGAAAATAGATTGTTTGGTGATTGTTTCATTGTGTTTGCAGTCCTATATCGAATTATATATGTATTTTTGTTTTTAATTTTTTTAATATATTTCGGTTATAATTTTCAAACATATACACGCATGGAACATTAAATAAAAACCAAAATAATTTGGGTATCAAATGAAATTATCACATACTTTATAAGTAAAATACATCTGATATAGTATTCAGAAAATATAAACAGCATCATATTTTTAAAACAAACTTGTGGATTAAAAATTATGTATTATTAAAATATTCGATAACTTAATAATTATAATTTTGCTTGTTGACATTCCAATTTCAAGTGACGATATATACCAGTATTAATAAATGTTTTATATTCAATTTTTTCAATATGAACTGTAATTATCAGGTTTTGTGGTGTTTATATTATAGTTCGAATTTCTAGTCTAAAATTTGCATGCACGAAAAAAAAAAAATTCCAAGAAGGAAATGATAAAGGAACAGGAGAACGGAAGGATGCCGGGGCTTAGCAACAAAAGCCGAAAAATTAAAGGCGGAAAAAACGAAAAATCGTACGCGAAATAAAACTGCAGACCAAGCGACGGAAAAAAAATGTCCTAAAAAATTAGGCAAAATTGGATATAACCCCTCAAATCTTGTCTAATCGGATATAACCCCTAGAATCTTTAATATTAGATATAACTCCCTCAAATCTTATTTCTTAAGAATATAACACCTTTTAATTTATTTGAATCATATTTTAGTTAAAAGAAATAATATTAATAATATTTATCGTGGTTGATAAGGATTAAAATGGTGGCATCGTTTAATGCTCCTAAAATGTAATACATTGTCATTATGAAACTAATATTGTTTAATTAAATAACGTTATTTCAACTTTTTTTCCCTTAAATAAATCCGAACTTTACAATAGTCGCTAATAAATTATCCTTCTATCATCCAGACATATTCAATTAAGTTCAAAAAGAAAATAAAAGAAAACAAATTATTCTTAAATCCAAATTTATTTATTGTCGGCTGGAGACGCATTAGGTCGTTTAGGTGACAACCTGCCAGCCTGTCGCTAAGTCATGCTTCGGAAAGGTTGCTATTTGCATTTTGACATCGGTAATCGGTTTGCCTTCCGGGGTGATAAGGAATATTTTAAGATCCATCATCTTTATCATTTCTAGTGGAAATACATTTTAGTTTTTTTTATTTTTGAAATATTTTTTGTCTCCACTATTTTTTTTTTCATCTTTTTTTTTTGGTCTCCATTGTTGCTCTCTTTCTCATCTTTTCTATTTTTTGTCCTCACTTTTTCTCTTCCTCTCATTCTTTCCTATTTCGGTCCCCACTATTTTTCTCCCTCCTATCTTTTTCATTTCCGGTACTCATATTAACTACAACAGTCAGTATCCAAACTACAACAATTACTTATATTAACTACAACAGCTACATAAATAACTTCAACAGTTATATATATTAACTTCAACAGTTACATATATAATATATTAATTTAAATAGTTACATATATAACTTCAACAATTACACATATAACTTCAACAGTTATATATATATTAACTTGAGGATTGCTAAAATGCTATGCATAGCACGGATGCTCTTCGTGCTACGGATTTGTTCTTGAATTTCATGCTTCAAACAACCGATCCAAACCGTTCATTATCTTCTACATATTGAAATCTTATTAGAAACCAAAATTTACATTTTTTTAATTATTTTATTTTTTTTTAGATTTTTTAAAATCACTGTTATTGAAGGGTCCAGAATTTATTAGATTAAGTATTTTCAAAAATTTGAGAAAAATAGTAATAAAATTTCAAAAAATATATAAAATTTGATTTCTAATGAGATTTCAATATGAAGAAGATAATGAACGGTTTGGATCGATTGTTTGAAGCATGAAATTTAAGAACGAATTCGTAGCACGAAAGACATCCGTGCTATGCATAGCTTTTTAGCAATTCCGAATAAATTCACCAAAATAGTGAGGACCAAAAATATGTGTTCACACTAGGGATGATGTAGGATGATAGAATTTAAGGGTGTGTTTGGTAACTCACGCGAACAGTGAGTTCGCGAAATGTGCATGAATAAAAAAATAATTTTCGCGACCCAGATGTTCACGCAGTTCACCAAAAAAGTAGAAATAAGAAATACAAGGGATATTCGTTGTTCGAGAAATTTAAGTCGCCGTTTGGCAATACGTGAATTACTCGTGTTCGCGAACTACGTTGTTCGCGCATCTCCAAACACACCCTAAAAGATGATCTTAAGCATTTGCCTTTTCCTTTGCTTAACTAAGAATGTTTCCAAAATAAACGAAATAGCAAAAAGTCTACCTGCTGCTCTGTTCCATAAAAATCTCGCAAAACAGTGTCCCAATTTTTAGTCCCATGTGACCATGGTACATTGGTACCTCTTTATGGCAGCATGCTATCAGCAGCCCTAAAAGTAACTTGACTTTAACGTTATATTGGGATAGAGTGAAGGAAAGTTTGTTTATCCTTGACGCAACCGGGATTTATTGGAGTTTAACGAAAGCAGTTTGAGATCGATGACAACGTCGATTTATTGGAGATAGATGATAGAGTTTGTGAGATTTAAGATTTTGTTAATTTGAATTTGTTTAGAAAAGTTGTTTAGTAATGATTGTTGGTTGGAATTATTTCAGCAGTTAGATTCTTAAATTAAACTAGAAAAATTAAATAAATTATTCAGTAGTTAGTAAGTGTTTATTTAAAAATTAAATAAATTGAATTTTAAGATTATTCTGAATTTCTCATGAACATAAAACCAAACTGGTTTGATAACTTATACCGAACTCAAAGAAAATCCTCAAGGCTCCGTTTGGATGGCTTCTTCCCGGAATAAGGAATAAAGAATAACCACTTTTTACCAATAAATTTATTTCTAACCATCCAAACTCTTCACAAAAGTTACACACTTCCCAATAAATTTACCCCTTCCCAATAAATTTCTTCCCTTCTTCCTTCTTCCTACCTTATTCTCAACGCATCCAAACGGAGCCCAAGAAAAGATGGGTCATGTGTCAAATTAATTAGAAAAAAATTACATTAATTTCTAGAAGAATTTGGATTAAGCCAAGATATTTTGCTACACAGTCAGCTGCAGGACACTAGTAGCCTCCAATCAAACTCAATCTACATCACTTGCTCTAAATTGGACCAAACAAATTAATATGACACACGCTGCTTTAATTGTAAACTCAAGTTTATTCTGAAACCAAAACTTGGTAGTCAGTACCAAACTTCTCAAATAAATAAATTAATAAAAAAAAACTTTATTGAGAAACCGAAACCTAATGCAGTAATGCTCAGCCGGATCAAGCTTCTTTCTGCTTTGTCTGAGCTTTGGGGTCGTTTTCAGTATGATTATTTCATGGCCTCGATGAATAGGCTTTTGCTGGATGTTTAATAATAAGATATCAACAACATTAAGTACCTCCAACTAACAGTCTAATTCTTTATTTATGATATTTTTATGGAGCCAAATTTTTGTATTTAATTAAGGACAGCTAGCTAGCACTACAGCAATACTTTTTTCTTAAAAAAAAATTTAAAAATAGAGTTGGTATTAATATTTATTGAAATAGTTAACACGTACATAACACCAACTCTATTTCAACAAAAATTAATGAGCATAACACCAATTCATATCTCGAGAATATTTTAAGCGTTTAGTGACTAGTAAGAGTTTTAGAATTTAGAAACTAGTCGGGTGTGTTACATGCAAATATAATTTTATATTGCATATTGCACATTAATTGCGCTTAATAATAAAAATGCATAACTATGTTGCTGGTTTTGTCTCTAAGTATTATATTAAATTTGTATATTTTTACTGTAGAACGTAATATAATGGGGAAAGAGACTAAGAAAGAGCATTGCGTTTTACGTTAGATGTTTTTTTTTTTGTATATTTATTTTTTTTCATCCTATATTCTTCATCCAGTAATAAATTTACACTACAATTTATCCTAACAGTTGATTACGAAGGCATAAATTGTCACTGAGATTTGGAAAAACTTTAAAACAAATGTACATATGTGTTATTAGGTCGTATATAAATTGTTATTAAAAATATTTTAAAAAATTTTAAATATTATCAAACTTTAGTTTTACCTCGTAGAAGAAGAAGAATACTTATACAAGATTTCACCTTTTCTTTTTTTGAGGAAAATGATTCTAAATTTCGAAGAACGTATCAACCAATGTGTCACGTCCTAACCCAAATATTCAAGCAAAAGCACATTAATTTATACTTACAAATTATGTTTAAAATTTTTTTGCACTATTGCGTTAGGCAAGTCCTACATGAAAATCATATTCGACGTGTTGTCTCAAAACTTTTGATCTGTCGTGTAGGCTACTCATGTTTATCCTCAATTGTAAATCGTAAACTACATTTCAAATACCAAATTAAATACTACTAAACAGCAATAATTGGTCTGGAGCATACTTGCTTTAATTTACAAAACATAATGCACTATTATATTTAAATAGAAGATATATTTTTTTTTTTGGCTACATATGACATGTGAGATGTGACAGAACAGTTATTATAAAATAAAAAGTATAAAATTGTAAATACATCAGTATTATAAATAAAAAGTCGTGAGAGTCCGGAAACCAAAATTTCCTACGAACTCGACACGCCAGCGAAAAAAATTACAGGATTGAAAATTTAATGAATGTTGAGACATAAACGATGTTAACAAACGTGTTGCTGGCAACATAGTAATATAAAAATGACCCGTCACATAAAGCGAATGCTTAGTAGCTTAAGCCGAGAAGGAAATGTTTAAGACCCCGAACCACTAGGGTTGTGCGCCGCTCAGATTTTTCTCCGTCTCTCTCTACCCTTTCTCCTCCGCCGGTCGACTCTCTCATCGACTGTATGTAACTTGACTCCGATCGCCCCTTCCGTGGCTTCTCTTGGTTCCTTGAGCCTTACTCTCTGCTTCTCCTTTTTTTCTTCGCTTCTTTCATCTGCTGGGTCTAGGGTTGAACCGCCTGCCACAGTCGCATCTACGTTCTCCCCTTTTCTCCTCTCTCTTCCTCTCTTTTTCTCCTCTTAGTGCTCTCTCACTATCGTTCAGTTTTTCTGTTGCTTTTTTCCCTTTTGTTCGTTCTCAATTCTTTAAATGTTTTGAATTACTGATCTTCCTTTTCTTTGGAGTTATTTTCCAATTTTCGATTTGTGTTAGGTCTTAAACTGATTGGTTCCGTTTCTCCATAATTTTCAGCTTGCTTGGTTGAAAGCTGAATTGCTGTACAGGTTATCGTGATGCATTATGGGCTTCAAATTTGATATCAGAGGTTTTGAAAACTAAGGTATTGTTGTACAGATTAATTTTTCCTTTAATTTGTTCGTTTTTCGTCATTATTTTGTTCATTTCTATGTGATTATCGGGGTCTTTCTAACAGAGCAATAAAAGAGGAAGGATTAAAACTTCGAACTTTTTGGTTGTTGTTGAGAGTTTTTGGTATTCAAGTCTATAATTTTCTTGGTGTAATCTCAATGGAAGGTAAGTAGTAATTCTTTCTCTTTGGCTTTAATTAAATTTCAATTTTATTTTGATAGGTCAGAAATAATTGTGCAAGATTAGTCGTCGGCTTTTCCTTTCTCCAGGTAATAACGCCTCTCATTGTTTTCTTCAGTAAAATTTCCTTTCTGTTCTTTCATCTTTCCAATCCACTAATTTTGCGGTTCTACTTCAGTTTGGACTTTTTTTTTCCCTCTTCTACTTTGGCTGATATATTTTGTATTTTGTTGCACATTTTTATTTTTATTTAGGTAAAACAGTAAAGATGAAATTGTATGCCTCTTATTCATTGGCATCATCTTTCACAAGGAAACACAAATCATTTCATTAGTTGTATTTCCTAATATATTTACGTTATTTCTAATTGAGTCTCCTCCTTATTATATTAGCCATAACAGAAAAGTAAACCATTTTTGCATATATTCTTCTGGAAAGACATTTACTATCACAGTTGGACATAGCAAAGTTTTATTGACTGCAGTCAATTACTTAAGCTGTTAAGCATATTTGAATCTTACATTTGATGAATTATTATTTCCATAGGTCGGTTCACTGGTATGGCAATACATGTCTCAACGAATTGGTCCAATTTGGAGTACCCCTCGGGCTCCTTTGGGCCCACTTCGATTCCGTCTGGTGGTGACCGGAGGGTATGATGGGAAGTGGGTTTGGACTGAGGAGGTTCTCCCAGCCAATTGGAAGATCGGCGAGTTGTACGATTCGAAGGTACAAATCAAAGACATAGATCAAGAGAGCTGTTGTCCTGATAACTCTTACAGGCAGAGATGAAGATAGTTTGATGAGAAAAGTAGGCATACAAATAGAGAATCCAGGCACAAGTTTGGTTTGTGGTTTTTATTTCTTTTTTTTCTGTTTTCTCAGAGAAGGTGAGTTTCATTGAGTGCGCTTTTTTAAATTATATATACTCCTGCAAAACGAGAAACATGGTCTAGCACCAAAACATGAGATATATCATATTCTTTAAGAAGTTCAATATAAGTTGGAAAGGGAAGAATAGGAGTGATATATTTTCCTATTAACAGGGGCGAAATTGATCTTTTCTTTGGTTGTTGGGGGTGTCCGTCACATTTCTCTTTTTTCAGGAGTATATCTGGTATTTTGAGGCTTTTTTGTTATGGCGAAATTGATCCTTTGTTGTGCCTTCCAACCCCATCTCAAACCCCTCTCGGTAGTGGAAGCAAACACTACAAATGTACAGGTTGTGGGCTACAGCAGCGCTGCCGTGTGGAAAGGATTCAGGTAGGTTTTCTGTCAGGTTCTGATAATGGAGGTACTGCAGAAGCTGGTACCAGTGGTACAAGTGATAAGGATGCAGAAATACACATGCTGAATGTTTCTATTAACGAAGGGATCACATTAACAGTGTTATCCAATCTCTCTCTGAACACTGGGGACCACTATTGCTATTAAAGAAACAGAGTTAAGTGATGGATGGAAAGCTGTGTCAAGATTCGGGTTAAAAAAAGAGTAGTTTTAATGATTCTGTTGGTTAGTTAAGCTGATGTGGCAGATTGTAATTGGTTGGTAGTTATTTGTAAAAAGGGAGGGGTGACAATTGTAATTCATTCTTTTGTTTTTGTCCGTTATAAAAATAAAGGAGTTATGTAAAGAAACATATAGAAAGATTATCAATAAATTCTTGATTTGCTTCTTTCCTTTCTCTATCCCCTTTCTCTCTTCTTCCAAAATTTCCTTATTCTCCCCAAAATTGACAATTAAATCACGCAATTAGCGTGACAAGTGGTATCAGTAGCCTTCCGATTGCATCTGGGATTAAGCAATTAGTTGTTTCTTGATTCAAGACCTTCCACGACAATGCCTCCAAAGCAATTGATGGCTCCTAACTCTGATGCACACAACAATGAGCTCTCCTCACAACTCGTGGCAGCAATTAACACCGCCTTTGAGAATCAAGTGGCACCCTTGAAGGAGGAATTGAAAGCCATGAAGGAAGCAAGCTCTCACATGGGGTTGGTGAATAGCAGGATGGACAACTTAGAGGCAATGCTGGGACGCTTTCTGCAATTTCATGAAAAACAACCTGAAGTGCCACTATCTTCCCATCACACGACATTCAAAGGGGCTGGTATGGGGTCTGACAAGAAAGGTGCTGGTCCCTCAAGAGTGATTCTTGACACTCCACAAAGTGAGAAGACGGTTATGTCACCTGAAGGGTCCACTCGAGGTAAGGATACTCGAGGGTTTGATAACAATTTTCAGGGGTATAGAGTTAATTTACCCAAATTGGATTTCCCCTCTTTTGATGGCACTGACATTCTGACATGGGTGGAGGATAGTGAGTTTTATTTTGAAGTGTTTCAAACCCCTGAAGTTTATAAAACTAGACTGGCTATTACTCATTTTCATGGTGATGCTAGAGATTGGTATAGGGGTTTTTTACAGAATAAGCCTGACCCACCTTGGCCTGTGTTAGTTGATGAAGTTAAAGCTAGATTCACTATTGATGGCTCTGACAATCCCCTGGAGCAGTTCAGAAGGGTAGTACATAGTGGCAAAATTGAGGATTATATCAGAAATTTTGAGAGAGTAAAATCTAGGCTAACCAGTGCTACCAAGATTCAAAGTGATGAGTTCTACTTGTTTGGGTTTTTGAGTGGCTTAAGGGAAGAACTCAAGCACACTGTCGAAATGTGTGCCCCTACATGTTTGAATCAGGCTTATAAATTTGCAAGACAGGCAGAACTCTCATTGGAGGGACAAGAAAAGAGAGGTAAAATGTTATTCAAGTCTGCCATGCACATTCAGCCCAGACTTGACAGACCCAAAGACTTTCAAGACAAGAAGTTATTACCAACTGCTCCCTCCAGACAACCATTCTTACCACCTCCCAGTTTCAATACCTTGTCAAGAGATCAGATGAGACAGATGGGTCTGTGTTTTTATTGTGGTGAAAAGTATAGCAGGGATCACAAGTGTTTAAAAAAGAAGTTATTGCTCCTAGAAGCTATTGATTCTGATGTTGAAGAGTCATTAGAGATCCCACATCAGCCTGAATCAGTTCTTGAAGATGTACCCTTGGAGGAAGGCTTTGATCATGCTGACATTTCCTTATGCAGTCCCCATGGTCAAACTAGCTCTCAGACATTAAAATTTAAAGGTATGATACACCACTTACCTGTCATGGCTCTTCTAGACAGTGGCAGTACCCACTCTTTTATTCACCCTTCAGTAGTTGACCTCCTTCAGTTAGACAGTATACCATCTAATCCCATGGTGGTCAAAACTGCTAGTGGGTCCAGACTATTGTCTGATAGGAAGTGTGATAAATTGAACTTTAGGCTGCAACATCATGCCTTTATGGGTAATTTTAGAGTATTGGAGGTGCAAGGTTATGACTTAATCTTGGGAATGGATTGGATTGCACAGATGGGTCCCATGGTCATTGATTGCGTCAAAGGGGTAGTACAACTAACAAAAGAGGGAAAAAGGGTTCACTTGCAGGTTCAAACTGAAACTGCTGAAGTTAGGTTGTGTGATGGAATGATAAATGTTAATCAGGAGATTAACAAGGGCAGTGAGATTATTATTGCTCAGCTATTTATCACCAACCTGGAAGCCTCTCTTCATGAGATGTCATTACACCAAAAGCCAATTCCTCCTGCATTGCAACAAGTAGTCCATACTTATAGCAGTGTTTTTTCTGACCCTACTTCTTTACCCCCGACAAGACAACTAGATCATCACATACAGTTGAAGCTGGGTGCACAGCCAGTTAACATGAGACCTTACCGATTCTCCCATTTTCAGAAGATTGAGATAGAAAAAATAATTGAAGAACTCCTTCAGTCAGGATATATCAGGCCATCAACTAGCCCTTTTGCTTCTCCCATCCTCTTAGTGAAAAAGAAAGATCACACATGGAGATTGTGTGTGGATTACAGAAAGCTGAATGATGACACTGTTAAGAATAAATTTCCAATTCCTATAATTGATGATTTATTGGATGAACTCAAGGGAGCCAAGGTTTTTTCTAAAATTGATCTCAAGTCTGGCTATCATCAAATCAGAATGGCTGCTTCTGATATTCCAAAAACTGCCTTTAGAACTCACTTGGGGCATTATGAATTCACTGTCATGCCTTTTGGATTGACCAATGCCCCTGCTACATTTCAAGCCTTGATGAACTCTATTTTTCAACCATATCTGAGGAAGTTCATTCTAGTCTTTTTTGATGACATCCTCATCTACAGCCCATCTATGGATGACCATGTTCAGCACCTTACTGTGGCCTGGGTACACCCAAGGTTGAGTATTTGGGTCATATCATATCTGAAGAAGGTGTAGCTACTGACCCTGCTAAAGTGGAGGCCATGCTTTCTTGGCCAACTCCTAAAACAGTGAAACAACTCAGAGGTTTTTTGGGCCTGACTGGGTATTACAGGAAGTTTGTGTATCATTATGGCATCATCAGTAAACCTTTGACTGATTTGTTAAAGAAAGATGCTTTTCATTGGTCTCCTGAGGCACAACTGGCATTCAATCAACTTAAGTCAGCCATGTCAACAGCTCCTGTACTAGCCTTACCTGATTTCTCTAAACCTTTTGTGATTGAAACTGATGCTTCTCAAAGTGGAATTGGGGCAGTACTCATGCAGGACAGAAGGCCACTAGCATTCTTCAGCAAAGGGTTAGGAGTAAAAAATCAATCCCTCTCTACATATGAGAAAGAGTTGTTAGCTGTGGTGACAGCTGTAACCAAGTGGAGGCACTACTTAATTGGAGGTTCTTTTGTCATCAGAACTGACCATATTAGCCTTAAACACTTGCTGGAGCAAAGAATCAATACATCCATGCAGCACAAAAGCCTCAGCAAGCTCTTGGGTCTGAACTATACCATTGAGTATAAAAGAGGTTCTTCTAATTTGGTGGCTGATGCACTCTCCAGAAGAGATGCTCCTATTGCTGCTTCTTCTGAGGTAAACATGGTTTCTGAAATTGTTCCACAATGGGTGACTGAATTGCAAACCAGTTATGAAGGAGATGAGTGGATAGCTGTCCTTAAAAAGCAACTTTCTGAAGGGCACAATGGAGATTCTAAGCTAACTGAGCACCATGGTCTGTTGAGATACAAAGGAAGGATTTGTGTGGGGGCAGCAAATGGATGGAGAGACAAACTTTTGCATGAACTGCATAGCTCCAGCCTGGGAGGCCATTCTGGTGCCTTGGTGACTTATAAGAAAACTAAAGCCTTGTTTTATTGGCCAGCATTGAGGAAGCATGTCATGGATCATATTAGGAGTTGTGATGTGTGTCAAATAGTCAAACCTGAGCATGTACCAACTCCTGGCCTCTTACAACCATTACCTATTCCTTGTGAAGCATGGTCCAGTATAGGTATGGATTTTATTACAGGATTGCCTAAATCAGATGGTAAGGAGGTGTTGCTAGTAATTGTAGATAGGCTGACTAAGTATGCTCACTTCCTTCCCTTGGCTCATCCCTATTCAGCTACAACGGTGGCCCAGGCATTTTTGGACAATGTGTATAAGTTGCATGGCTTGCCTAGCTCAATTGTGTCAGATAGGGATCCTGTGTTCACAAGCAAATTTTGGCAGGAAATCATGAGTAAATTGGGGATTAAGCTTAACCTAAGCACTGCATATCATCCCCAATCTGATGGTCAGGTGGAGAGAGTCAACCAATGTGTTGAAACTTATTTGAGAAGTATGGTTTTTAATCAACAGAAGACATGGGTTAAATGGGTACCTTTAGCTGAATATTGGTACAACACTAATTTTCATAGCTCTCTCTGTACTTCTCCCTTTAAAGCCCTTTATGGCTATGATCCTCCCTCTCTTCCTCTGGGCTCAGCTCCCAAGAGTAATGTGGAGGCAGTGAATGCAATACTGAAAGACAGACAACAAATGCTAATCAATTTGAAGAGCCAGTTGGTCAAAGCTCAGGAGAGAATGAAGAAACAAGCTGATAGTAATCGATCTGAAAGAGAATTTGGTAAGGGAGATTGGGTTTATTTGAAATTGCAACCTTACAGACAGGTGTCAGTTTCTGGTGGTCATACTAGTAAGTTGGATCCCAAGTTTTATGGCCCTTTTGAAATTTTGGAAAAGATAGGCACAGTAGCTTACAAACTTCATCTGCCAGCCAATTCCACAATTCACCCAGTTATTCATGTCTCCCAATTGAAAGGAAGAGTGGGGGTGGGGCAAGCGGTTTCTCCAACACTTCCAGTTATAGGTCTGCACTCTCCAGTTCAGACAGAACCAGAAACCATTTTGGAAAGGAGGATGGTTAAAAGAAGAAATGCAGCTGTACCACAGATCTTAGTCAAGTGGTTCAATCAACCAATGGAGGAAGCTACTTGGGAAGATTATGATGTTGTTAAGCGTCGTTTTCCTCACATTAACCTTGAGGACAAGGTGGTTGTTAAGGGGAGGGGAATGTCAGGTTCTGATAATGGAGGTACTGCAGAAGCTGGTACCAGTGGTACAAGTGATAAGGATGCAGAAATACACATGCTGAATGTTTCTATTAACGAAGGGATCACATTAACAGTGTTATCCAATCTCTCTCTGAACACTGGGGACCACTATTGCTATTAAAGAAACAGAGTTAAGTGATGGATGGAAAGCTGTGTCAAGATTCGGGTTAAAAAAAGAGTAGTTTTAATGATTCTGTTGGTTAGTTAAGCTGATGTGGCAGATTGTAATTGGTTGGTAGTTATTTGTAAAAAGGGAGGGGTGACAATTGTAATTCATTCTTTTGTTTTTGTCCGTTATAAAAAAAAAGGAGTTCTGTAAAGAAACATATAGAAAGATTATCAATAAATTCTTGATTTGCTTCTTTCCTTTCTCTATCCCCTTTCTCTCTTCTTCCAAAATTTCCTTATTCTCCCCAAAATTGACAATTAAATCACGCAATTAGCGTGACATTTTCACAACATGAACCACATTTATCAGTATTAGAAATCCTTTCTCAGTGATGTCCTCTTTTTGAAGGTATTGAGCAAAATATTTCAACAATTTTGCTAATTTATTGCATAACCTAATTCAGTGATCCTTTTAACTGGTGTTGTAATTTCCATTCAGCATATATCATATATAAGAAGAAAGGGAATGAGGTGTAACACCACAAGAATTGCTTTCCTTCCTCTCCTTCCACTTTAAAGAAACTATGCTGCAAGCCCTTTAACTTCTTATTAGTGTTGGAAATTTCCTCATTATGTGAAAATTATGCTGAATTTTTAAAATTTTGATCTTTAAAAATATTTTTTCACTAATTGATATAGAATGCGTAATTTTAGAGATCAGTCTCGATGGAATTCTATGGAATTTTCTTTGCTTTCATTGATGGAGGCAGTTCTCACCTTTGATAGCTTTGAGGTCGGTTTTCTAATTGCTAGTCAAGAAGGGACTTGGAGTGTGCCAGTGCGCATGGAGGATGTGATTGCTTTGGATGATGAGGAAGATCTCTTAGACAACTAAGCGTTGTTTTTTTTCTTATACTTTCTATAAGTTGTTGGATTGTATTACTTTCTTATCCAGAGCTCCTACTCTTGCGTTTATTGAACTTTTTTGAATTTTTGAATTAATACTAGGTTCCCCTACTTGGGATCTGTTCTTTCAAAAAAAATTAACTGGTAATTAGGCATTATTTAAACTCCTATGTACCTATCTGTGTATCTGAGTGTGTTAGAGAAATCATTCTGGTAACAATTTGTTACATCCTACGTCTCCTTTGTGGTTTAATTGTTTTTGCAAACTATCGATTCATTTCAATAATGGTATTTTTCTGATTCGATTATAAGAAATCAACATGATACAACATTCATTTAAAATTTTTATTTCATTTCAATTTCAATGGATATAGAAAAAAAACACCAACCTATACATGAAAACGCGAAGATAATATTGAATGAAAATTTTGTCCATCAAATATAATAGATGTTGTTTCGACTAAAATTATTGCTGTTTAGAGCACTGGCCTATGAAATGGAACTGGCTTTGGTTAATAGTTTATTGTACATCCATAACAATATTTTTTATTTTACCAGATCTTTAGTTTATTTCTGCTTGTGCTTTGGTCATGCGCTGTCCATCATGGTTTAACTAATTTGAGTTAATCCTATTAGATTTTTCTTTTAACTGTTTTGTATGTTCTCTGTTTTTATAGCAAAAATAATTTACAATTACATGCTTTATTCAGCTGACATACCGAAGACGTATTTGTAGAAGCTAAAAAACCACAGGAGTTTACAGGCAACAATTTTTTTAGATTATTATTTTTACTTCTATTTTTAATTGAACAAATAAAAAGTGTAAAGAAATAAATTACAAATAACTTTTGTACACCACAATTGCTAGCGTGATAATCTTTCACTTCTTTCTCCATACAACAACATTTCAATGATTACAACCGATATAAAAATCGAAGACGGCGGCTATTTTGGAGATGACGAGGACAACATATCTGACGATGCGTCCATTCATATCTTTGAAGACCTACAAATATAAATTTCATTTTTTTTTACTTTCGTCCCCATTATATCTTCATTATCTTACTCTCTATCATTTTCTAATTTTGGTTGTTTTACTGTCCTGTTTACTCATATTCAATGTAATTGTTCGTTTTGCCTTTACTTTTTTTTCGTTTTTTGACTACTTCATATTAATCGTTGACATTTTTTTATAGTTTATTTGTTGACATTTTTTTCTATAGTTTATTTTTTTCCATAATACAACATGCTCCTAAATTATTATATTAATATATATATATTATAACATAACATATTTCTTCGTCTACATCATTGGTTTTCTATACCGCATTTTTTAAAAATTTCAAATTCCCTACTTTCATATTTTATAACTTTATCTCACTATCGTCGCCTATACAACTAATATTAATTTCTTTATTGCTGTAATAGATTTACACGCACTAACCTTCGCAAATTTATCATTCATTAGATACTTTTACTAAATTATATTCATAAATCGAGCGAAGCTCGATTTTCCCACCTAGTTCTTTATAATGGAGATACGACGTGCATTTGCATTCTTTATAATGAAGTGCCATCAAAACTAAACTGTTAAGTTTTTTTTTTTTAATTTGATTGACGAATTGATTCTCAAATTATACCAAACTAGACATACAACATATCTAAACTATAAAAATGACATTTATAGTTTTTTTTTTTGATTTTTTTTCTATTTAATCGGATAACACGTGTCAAATAAATTATATTAAATTAATACATACAACTATAAAAACAATATAAAAAAATTCAAAATTAAATTAAAAGAACATGCCATCGAAATAAATTTACAAACCTTTGATATATACTGCGTAGTGTTATCTCTAATTAAAGACCTTGAGGAAGTGAATAGACACAATTTTGATTTCTTAAATTGGTATAGTTAATTTTTTGTTCAATTCAAGTAAGGTCCAAATCAATCAATCACACAAGCAAGACACAATGCAATTAAGTAAAGAAAAGAGAGAAAGAGATGACACGCGGTATGATTATGAAATTTCGACCCGCTATATTGGTCTAGCCTTAGTCGTGAGTCTCGTGAAGTCTCTGGAAGTTTCGCAACTACGAAAAGGGCGCACTCCGTTCAATTCCAACAAAAACATGAATACAAGCTCGAACCGAATCTTCCCGTCACAACAAACTCAAGGAGGATTGGCTTAACCTCTAACTAATCAACCACACACACTCAATTGATTTGAGGCTCTAACCAAAACACTCAAAAGTCTAGCAATTTGCACTAAGGGTTTGGTCTAAGCACACTAATTTCAATGATTTTGCAAGTTGAATGCTCTAACACAAGAGAAAAATGATTCTAGCTTGTTGGAGCTCAAAGAGAAGAATTTTGTAAGGTTTCAAAAGTGTCAAACCAGTCCCAAATGGGCTGATATATAGAGGGCGCCAACAGCTCCAAACCAGTCAAAAATCAACCGTAGTGTTGTACAACGCTATATGACGTTGTACAACGATTAAACTAGCCGTTGAAAAATCAAACGGTAACTAGACAAATTCGTTGTGAGTGTCAGAGCGTTGTGCAACACTCTGTGGCGTTGCACGACGTTACAGCTAACAACCAAAGAAGAGCGTCCCTTTTACTTTCCTACTTTATAAACAAACTTGAAACACTTCATTCTGCCCCTGTCTTATAATAATGTGCAATGACTACACCACCTTTCCTTTAGGGTGTTGTATAGCTCGATTTTGGTAGTTGAATGCTTGCTTTTTCTTCTGCTCGTAATCCATTCTCTTTGGGACTATTTGGATCACTCAGGAATAAACGATGTAGCGCTGTCTGAGCAGTGAAGAGAACCTTTGCTCAAACAAGCATTGTGCAACGTTGAATAGCGTTGCACAACAATAAAGCGGCAACATTGTCAACTGTAATCAGCGTTGCACAATTATGACAAAAAGAGCAAAGGGGAAAACCAAGTTCTATCTGCGTGATGCAGCGTTGCACAACACTACTGAGCGTTGTGTGACGCTACCTCAACCTTGTCAGAAATTTTGCAATTTCAGAACAAATAAACTCTACGTTGTATAACGCGAGATGGCGTTGTATGATGTTGAATAGTAAAATTGAGCATTTTGACAACAAATTGATTGAGATTAGTTTAGAGTTAAATTATACCTAAACTAATAACTCTAGCTAGTTTAATGAAGTTTCTTGATGCTCTAAAATTTGCGCCACACTTGCTTCAAGCCATACTTCAAGTAAATTCACTATAAATCACTAAATTAAAACGTTAGTTGAGAGATTTTGGTATTATTTTGCAAATCGATAAATCGAGAGTTAATTGTTTAAACTAACACGTAGTAATAATAATATCAAATTGATATAATAAATCGGCTAGTCGACAAATCTTGTCTAATCTGACCTGTTGAACTCTATGTCGATCTAATTGGTCAGTGAGCCTAACCGATTTAAGACTCGGACTAAATTATTTTCCCTAATTAAATTAGTGGTAATTATTTTCAGTATAATTACTTGATTAGTAGTCATTTTAACATAAAAAGGGAAAAAAAATATTTCCTGTCATAGGAATAATTATTTCTCCAGATAAGTTGATTAAATGAATGTTTTATGTCCAACATGTAATAAAAGGTCATTTAATTAACTGTATATATTTGTATGTATAAATAAATGAACGGATCAATAATTAAATTATAAATAATCAATAAAGAGCCGTGGGGCCATTACCTGCCACCCTGAGCTTTGGAACTTTGTCCCCTTCCCTTCCCTTCCTCGGTGCTCTCTCTCCCTCCTTCCTCTGTGGAGGCTCAGCAAGTACTTAGGGTTTCAAGCGTGTTTGCGAACAAAATCAACCTACTAATCTCCAGTACACTCGTTTTTTTTGCTTCCTGGATGGACGGAGGTACATTTACTAAAAATCTTAACTTAGCTTTTTCTTTCCTTTTTTGGAAAATGTACTTAAGACAGTGTAAGTGTATCTTTTGTTTTTCACTTCTTATATTTGTTCAAGGTTTCTGTTCTCTAGTAAATTGAGAGAGGGTTAGATTAATTTGGGATCGTTTGTTTGTTTAATTAAGTTCTCCTTTCTTATCTTTCAGTTCATATTTGTGGATTTACCCACTTATAATTTGTTAAATCTCACCTAATTGTATATTTGTTAGTTGCTACTTAGAATTCCCTTTAACAAACTTTAATTTATATGATGTAGGCAAAATGGAGAGAAGAAATACAGGGGGGCTAATAAACAGTATATCAAGGCTTCTTCATCTGGTTTCTTGTCATACTGGTAAAACGGCTGTGACGAATGAGTTCAAGTGCATTGCTGGCATGCTAAAACCCTTAAAATGCATACTAGATGAGGCTTTTGGTTCTCCCTTTCCTTGGGATGAACGGCTCGTGACAGCAATTGAGGACCTTGACATGGCCGTCAATGAGGCTCGGGATTTTTTAGAGAAAGGACCTTATAGGCTCGGCAAGATCTATAGTGTAAGAGCTCACTCACTTTTTTTTTTTTTTCTATCTTTAGTTCTTTATTTGTTATAATAAAACCAACGACTCATTTGTGTAATTTTCTGTTTCATAGTTAACGAGAAGCAGTGAAATGGCATCCAGCATCTGCAGTTCTGCGATGCGCATTTGCCAACTCTTTAGCGATTTGCTGCCGTCTTATTCCTTTCCTTCTCTTTTGTCTGCTACTCAGGTACTTGTAGTGACCTAACAAGGCAGCACAATATGTACTATATAATTGTGTATTACTGTTGCTATTTTAAAAGTGGTATACCTAGGGATGCCATTTTGTCTTCTAGTATTTTAAAAGCTGTATTTATCTGATAATACCATTTTGGTTGCTACTGGTTCAAGTGTGTACTGGTAAAAAAATTTATGTCTGTGATTGCTTGTCCTGTTTTGTCCTTGTCTGCCTCTTTTGTTGTTTCATCGCTTGATCAAGGCTCAACAAGGCTCATTGAGCCTATCTGGATGCTCAAATAGGGTTAATTGTCATGGTATGGCCACATTATTCAGAGGGAAAAAAAATGGATAAAGGAAGTCATTAGGCACTTAATTGAGTACTGGTCGTGGTGTATTCTGGGCCAAATTTCATTTATTGATCATATCATTTGTTGGCAAGTCTGTTAATGTCCATCTTTTAATTCAGCAATGCATGCGAGAGCTCAAATGTAGAGAACGGGACGGACTATCAGAACTGATAGTAGTTGCTCAGAAGGACCTCGACAATAACCTTGTTCCCAGTGTAGAAAATATTTTGAAGATTGCGGAGTCTGTTGGTCTTGCCTCAAATGGGGAATTGCTGATGGAAAGCATAGCGCTTGAGAAGGAAAGACTGAGGCTTGAAACCAAGCATAACCCTGAAAGCCTTGACATGATAAATCAGATGATTCAACTTGTTTTGCATATCAGATACCTTGTAGCAAAATTAGAGAAATATAGTTCCATAAATGGGGTTGTAATACCTCCTCATTTCAGGTGCCCTCTTTCTCTTCAACTTATGCTGGATCCTGTAATCCTTGCCTCGGGACAAACATTTGAGAGATCTTTCATACAAAAGTGGCTTGATAACGGGCTCAGAATCTGTCCTATGACCCATCAGAACATCCAACATACAGAACTTGTTTCAAATTACACAGTCAAGGCATTGATCTCAACTTGGTGTGAAGAAAACAATTTCATGCTACTAGAGTCCAGGATTTGTGATGAGATTATGAGCCCATTCACGGCAAGTCCTTCGCAACGTAGAGAATCAAGTGCCAGATCCAATGCTAAGCCTATTAATCGAGCACAGCTGCAAAAAATTGAGATTTCAGATGTAGATAGAGAGGAGGAGAATCCCTATTATACCAGCCACCTTCAAATGCAAAGCACCTATTCCCTTGATCGAAGGAGTTCCAGTACTCGAAGTGGATCTAATTCGAGTGTTATCTCCAGCATTGATGTTCTAGCAAGTAAATTTGATGACCAACTGAGCTCCCCTTTCAGTAAGGATGTTGGACCCTCACCCTCTTCTAATTTCTCCTGCACCAACTCATCAAATATAACCCGTGATGATTCTACAACCAGTTCTGATGTAGAAAAGCTAGTGGAGGGACTGAAGGGCCCAAACCCTGATACACAGGCTACATGTGCATATGAGCTGAGACTTCTCTCAAAAAATAATGGTGAAAATCGTGTTCTAGTTGCCAAATTAGGAGCCATTCGTCCACTCATTTCCTTGCTTCATTCGGAATACACTGATGTACAAGAAAATGCAGTCACTGCTCTGCTTAACCTATCTATTAATAATGAGAACAAGGCTTTGATAGCCGAAGGTGGTGCATTACAACCTCTCATTTATGTGCTTGAGTCTGGTACACCTGTGGCCAAAGAAAATGCGGCTGCAACCCTGTTCAGCCTCTCCACACTAGAAGAGTACAAGGTAAAAATTGGTGGCTCAGGTGCAATCCGGGCATTAGTCGAGTTACTACACACCGGTACTCTAAGAGGGAGGAAGGATGCTGCCACAGCACTGTTCAACTTGTCAATCCACCATGAGAATAAGGCACGCATCGTGCAAGCGGGTGCAGTGAGGTACCTGATAGAGCTGATGGATCCCGGTACTGGGATGGTAGACAAATCAGTGGCGCTTTTGGCAAATCTATCGACAATACACGAAGGTCGTCTTGCAATTGTTCATGAAGGTGGTATTCCTTTGCTGGTGGAGACTCTGGAGACTGGTACTCAGAGAGGGAAGGAGAATGCTGCATCTGCTTTGCTACAGCTCTCTATCAATAGCACAAAATTTTGTAGCCTTGTTTTGCAGGAAGGCGCGGTGCCCCCTCTTATTGCCTTGTCTCAATTTGGTACACCTAGAGCAAAGGAGAAGGTACATTGAAAATATGCTAGTCATTTTGATTATTTGGTAGAATAATGTTCTATGTTCCCTGTACTTCTTCACATCCAAGTTCCAGTTTTGTTTTTCTTTCCCTCATGTCTTTTCTATTTTTATATTTCCTTTTTATGTATAATAACTTCTGCATATCTTCACAAGTTTCACCTACACCTGCACTGGGAAATACCCTGATATCCCTAGAACACTAGCTTAATTGGACAAGATGCCCGCTAGCCTATTATATCAATAAGATGCTAATCATTTGATTATACAAAATTTTGCCCCTTTACACTTCTCTCCTTCAGATATTCCTCATCTTTCCTCTGGAACTGTGGTATAGAGAATCCAACTGATCTAGAAAGAGAAGTTTCAACTATAAAACCATGATAAATTTGATTCATTTTTTCAAGGTTGAAAGAGCCATCTTCTAATTTAATATTAGTTGTTCTTTTGTTAAATTAATAGAGAACTATTGATGTCTGAGTAATGGTTGGGTAATAATGAAACCTACTAGTTCAGAGGGCATATGCAGTATTTTGTTGGTTTTGTACAGATTTCTATGATGTTTCTATTATTGATGGGTGGTATGAATAATTTGAGATACATGGTTTTCCTTTTTTTTTTTTGTTTCGCGGGAAGAAGGGGTCGGGCGAGGAGAAAGGGAGAGTCAGAAACACGGCACACACAAGGGTGCACTCCTGCACACTGACACTCTCTCTCTCACAGTACAAATGTGCTTTAGGTCCAAACTTTTGTTACTTTCAGATGGAAATTTGCAATATTTTGATTATCGACATCTAAATCTGAAAAATTCTAAATTGCTGCAGGCACAACAGATCTTGGGTCACTTTAGGAGCCAGCGAGAGAATATTGTCCGGAAGGCGAGGTAATATGACAAGTGTAGATTTAAGCTCCTGTATGAGCAGTGGAATGTTATCTATTGGAATTTATTGTTATCCACTCCTCTCCAGGGGATTGGTATCTGTGGATATAATTGTAAGATAAAAAAACCAGATGCTCTTCTGTATATATAGCTTCCTTTATTCTTTCTTAAGCTCACATTGTATTTATTTTTTCCATATCTTTGAAAAGACTTGCGTATGTGGTTAACAAGTTGAAGTCTATAATAGATCATAAATTGTTGCTTTCTTTTTCCTTTTCTTTTTCACTTTGACCTTCATGCATTCATCTTTTTAACTTTTATCAATGACAATTCTGCATGATATCATAAAGAAATTAAAAGAAATGGAAACAAATGAAGTAATAAGTTTGTTTATCGCAAAGTTGATAATAAGAGATTGCTGGAGCCGCTAAGTCTGGTAAGCTTGGATGGTCCGGAAAGGTGAACCATGTAGGATGTTTCAGCTATGGCCTTTTACAAATAATCTCTAATCAAATTGGGCTGAGGCCTATTACGGAATAAGGACTAACTCCTGGCCATTTATCCTTCAGATTCCTGCCTTATACTGAAAACAATGGATGTACTGTGTACACTATTATAAATTTATAATGTACATAACTTGTCTGAGTAAAGCGAAAACTCAGGTTGTACTTTAATTAATAAAGAAATTTGAATTTAATCTAAGCAGTCCAGAGAACCAACACAACAACGCCAAATGACACTGTGTGTCATGGTCCTGACAGACATGATACAAAACGAGCCATGGTTTGTTTGCTTTTCGTTTGAGAGCATTGTCCCCATGTTTTTGTATGGAAGAAATTGTAGCAGACTCATTATGACTATTTGTTTTAATCCATCTCCTGCCCGATTCCTGTCAACTTATACTACATAAATTAAATTTCAGATAAAAATGAAAACATAGAAAAGGAGAAGAGTAATGCACATAAAGTGAAATGGTGCATTGTTATTTGATTTGAACATACTTTTAACGAGATAGTTTATTGTGCATCATGAATATTTTAGTCGGTAATTTTTAATTTGATAAATATAATTTAACCGATCCAACACACAATTGAAATCTCATAGCTAACCAAATTTTACATTTTTTTGAAAATTTTTAATTATTTTTTTACATTTTTCATACTTTGCTATTTTTGGAATGCTATTTATATGAGTTTGTATCCAAAAATTGACAAGTTTCTAAAAAAATAAAAAATAGTTAAATTTTTTTTGTTAAAATGTAAAATTTGGTTTGCAATGAAGTTTCAATATATAGATTGGACTGGTTAAATTATATTTGTCAATTTGTAAAAATATCGACCTACACGTCATGATGCACAAAATGCTCTATGGATGCATAATAAACCTTCTTGACCTTTTTTTTTTTTTTAACAAGCCCCTTATTTATTAAGAGTTTAAAGTAGCGCAAATTGTAATTTATTAAAACTATCAGAGTTTAAAGTAGCGCCAATTATAAGTGGCACATTTCTATCCGAACATCATGCAGTTGGTGGAAAAACAGAAAAATGCCGCGATTCAGACAATATATAAAGAGTTAAGATTTATTGACATTGTGCTATTTTGACAATTGTGATAACATTTTCTTAAATTAAGTTACAAGAAATTAAAAAATAAAAAATTATAGATAAACTATTAGTCTTGGAAATTGGATGCACGTACGCCACGAGTTTTATACAATTTTATTGTCCTTAATTTGATATTTCATAAAATGTTAAATATAGGTATTGTATTTCTCAACTCATTTGACTAACAGTAAAACCTGCATCAACCAGACTTTATCATTTTTCGTGTATATATATATAATATATATATGTACAAACTGACATTTCAAGTGTCAGATTTCAAAATAAAAAAATTATGTTCATGGTTGTCAAAATCGTCAAATTAATTTAGCAATAGAGCTCCAGTTACATATTAGTTAGCGCTTTTTGAGGTTATGTGTGATTTAAGAAATCAAAGATCTCAACAACTCGTTTGCAAGGATGATGTTTTGTAGTGATTCAATGATTAGCTTCTACGAGTTCACAAAATTATACTACTCGTCAATTTTGAGAAGACGAGGTATTAAACTCACAAGGGTTACTATATGGTTGCCATCACACCTGATCACCACAAACAAACAGACCTGGTATCCTTCACTCTTGCTTTCTGTTTCTTTTCTGGGTCATAGACCTGGTATTTACTATATCAGTGAAGGATGGACGTTATGGATGGGAACTGAATGTAGGCACACAAGATAACGTCAGGTAAGGGGCAGTCGTGGTTGCAATCGTGCAATGGCAGGGAGATATCTGCATTGATAAAATGTGTACGTACGCTTATGCTCACTTTTAGTAGATCAATCAGACCATGGGATGGGACATAGACGTGAGATCAGGAACCAGCCTCATTAATTTGTGATGCTTCCGGGATCAGTTCAGTAACAAATTTATGGAATATTGAAATTAGAATAATATATTTTATAGAAGATGTTCTCCCTAAATACAATTAGCGAAAATAATTAAGGTTATAGACTGATTTGTTATGAACTATCTAACACAATTCAATTATTGATATTCAATAATTAACAAGTGCATACAAGAAATTCAAGTACAGTAAGAGGATAAAGAGAAAAAAAGAGAAATTGAGCACTCAATATAGTTATTCTGACTTGCTAGAGATATGTTAGTTTTAATCGCACGTCTCCGAAAGTTTCACAACATCGAATCGGACACGCTCCAAAAATAATTTTGAATAGTGCTAGCATCAAAATTGATCAGATCCAAAAATATTATTTTGAATACATGACAATAAAACATTTTTTTGGGCTAGTTAAACTATATTTTTTTTTACGTACGAATTGATCTTTAATTAACAGTGATTGAATAGGCAGAGATCCTTTAGCTGCGGTTTTTAATAAATAATGGTGCTAAAGATCAGCGGTTATTTTTTAAAGACGTCCAAGATCGAATAGAATAATAAAAAAAAGGCAGACTGGTTAATTTTTAGCAACCCGTCTTTAACGATGGGATTTTATTTATTTTTGAGACAACCCCATTAACAACGCCTTCCAACCGCTGCTAAATATATTGTTTTAACTGCTGTTAAAAATAAAATTTGTTGTAGTGATATATAAAACAAGTTATCTTGAAAAACAAAAATATTTTCAATATATATTATTGAGTTATATTTTGCTTCAAATGGATCTGAATTAAATTTGACTGACAAGTTCATTTTAAATATTTTATGTTGAAAAACTTGATCCGTCATTTTATTATCTCGTTAAATTTAGCTCCAAATTGTTTGTTGTTTAAAATTAGAGCTTCATTTTGAGCGCACCATTGAATGTTTTTTGAAGTAAATCACAAGTGCACATTGTTTTTATTACCAATTATCGACTTTTCTAATAGCAATCGTGACATTTATAAGTTCTTGCAACTTCTTACAAGCATGCATTTTTATATTATTAATTACAAATCATGCTTAAGATTAAAGCGGATTTTGTTCTACTCCTATTCATGATGTCTGTCTAGGCAGCAAGTTCATGCCATTCGTATCCAAGCCAAATCAGAGTATCTAGCTTTCTATGAATGGTCTATGTGGTCCATATATGTACTACATTATAAAAAAAATGAACCATTCTATAAGGGTGATATAGTTTAATTAAATCAAACGTATGGTCAGTTCCTGCTATATATTGATCTGGCCAGGTTTAGCAGCAAGGTTCGGACCATAATCTAAATATTCATTTTTATGACAGCTGTACTTTACTACTTGCATGCATTACATACTATTTAGTAAATGTTCCAATTTCATTGTTTCTGGTTATTCCTTTTTGGTACGAAATGAACCAAGTACACTCACTTGCATGTGAAGGTGCATGTTTGGTTCTCTCCCTTTTCCCTTCCCTTTCTCCCATGGCTCCTCTTTGCGAGAGCAGATAGTCAAAGGGTCAGATTCCGACCGAGAGCAGCATCCCGGTCCTCGCCTCATAGCCATTTATTGCTCTCTTTACTTTGACATGTCCAACTTTGTCTTTTCTCCGTTTTCTGTTTCTTGATTGTTTGTATGCCTCTCTCTTGCAATCCATTATGTAAAGTCTCTACCTAATTTTTGATGAAAAACTTAGAACCATTTTTTAACGATAATTAAACTATTCCAATTTTCATCTTCAGTGGTGTCTTTTAAAAGTAATAAAAAAAAATTACAAGTACTGTTTGGATTCGGCAAATTATGACAATGCATTCAATAATTAGAAAAAACTCAATAAGTTTAAGAGTAAGGATTATTTGATAATAAATTAATTTAACGATCTAGACAATCATAAATAATAATTTATATTTTATATACTAGATGTATATAAAATTTTATGAAAATGTTACGATTCATTAAAAGATTATAATTCAAGTAGTCCTAATTAAGTGGTCCTTGATTAAATATCAAATGGTACTTAAATTATTTAAACACTGATATTCAACCGATTTATAAGATCATTTATATACACGTCTATATATATTTTTTCTAATTTCATAAATATATTTTTTGACTTATTTTTTAAAAGTATATCAAAATTGTCAAACTAACTCCATTGTCAGTTAATAGTTCCTCATTAGGTGATATAGATGAAATCTTATATTTTTTTTGGTAATTGAATAAATTGACATTTAAGAGAAAATAAAATGAATGGAGTATAAATATGAGATTCTGTGCTGATTGCATAAAGTTTCTCAAAGCACAGAGCTAACAATTGGGTTGATCAGAAGAGCAAAGAGAGATGCTGAATAATGACTATGCAATTGCTTTATTTATAGATTGAATTTCCTTTGAATCGATCTCTTTTTTTTTTCCCTTTTAGTTTGGATTCATATTCATATTACCTCTAAAATTTATATTATTATATTATATATTTTTTTGTCCTAATATTTATTTGCTTTTAAAATATTCTTTTAATTGGTAACAATTTGCAGCCAATTTTATTAAAAAAATGTCTCTCAATTTTCTTGTTGAGTAACTAAAAAGTTTTTTTTAAAGTGAATTTAAACGTGTTAAAATGAAATTTAATATTAGAGAAAAAGTTTACACCAGATCAGAAGATTTTGCCTCTATACAAGATTCCTTATATATAACGTGCAGCGGCTTGCAAGGGGACTTATATATGGAACATTGTATAAAAAAAATCTGTGCACTGTTAGAGCAACAATTCAACAAAGATCCTTATACAACAAACTCTATTTAGATATCGTAATTTTTATTCTTAATCAAATGATGACATAATAATGATGACGATTGAGTGAATGATATATGGTTGAAATCTGAGTAGAGAAATTTTAGATATTTAGAGTTGAAAGACTTTTTTTTTTGAAATGGTAGAGTTGAAAGACTTGATTCTGCTTTGTATCAAGGGGAATAATAATAATAAGTATGATTCACATTAGATGGAATACATAAAGATCTAAACAGTAAACTAAAAAATACGTACACAAAATTGGAACTTTATAGTAGTTCATCGTCCATATGTATTGATGACATAGTATTTTATGCCTGAATTAATAGATTATAGTTTTTTTTTTACAAAAAAATAAATATTTAAAACAATATTTGCACATAGCCCAGTTCGTCTTTAATTTATTAATAAAAGAGTTCCACGACCAATTGGCATTGTGCAATGTGCAGTGATACAGGGTTAATTATTTATCGGTACAAAACAATCAAGCAGATACAGTTAACATGTTTTCTGCTCACGGTAGGAAGCATAAAGCTGTGTACGTAGGGTACCAAGTACAAGATTGTTCAGACGCATGCTCCTCCTTATGAACTCAAGATTAAATGATTTACTCCAAATATTAAAAAATGAGCACAATCAATTAACTCTGCAAGATAGAGAGACAGAGATGTCTTGGTAGAATGGGCGGAGGCGCGGGGCCTGGGGGACCTCCTCCTGGGTCCAACTCCATGCGTTTGATTGAAACATAACTAAAAAAATAATTATTTTTCTATACACAAAGAGTTTTTATTTGTAATTCGAAATTGAATTACGTAATCATATATACATAAGTAGAAATAGAATAAAAAGTATAGCTCTGTAATGTTTGTGCATATTGGTGGAATATAAGTTATGCAATGATGCAGACCATCATTTTAATACTTCAATAATAATGATAATAATAATAATAATAATAATAATAATAATAATAATAATAATAATAATAATAATAATAATAATCATCATCATCATCATCATCATCATCATCATCATCATTGTTGTTATTATTATTATTGTCAACAACAACAAAATTAATCATCTTACATAAAAATAAAAATTAAATGTCATATTACTTTTGGATTTTCTGTAGCAGCAATTACACGGCCTTTATATAGCGATTCAAATTTAATTATTTTTTAAAATTCAACTCACCACATGAAATGCTACGCATAATGGGCACAGAAATATACTACGAATATTTGCTTTTTTTTTTTTACAGTCCTGGATTTTCTTCGATCAAAAGACGAAATGAAATCTGATCCCGTGGGAGACGGTGCAATGCACCTATCTGCACCGTCCGATCTGATCTCCATAGTTAAGGGAGTCTTGTACATAATATCAGATCGATAAGCTCGAACTATCCAGATCAGATCAGACGGTGTAGATGGGTGCGTTGCACCATCATTCGTGGGAGGGGATACGGATTCTCAAAAGACATGGTTAACCGCACGGATTACTCCACGAACTGGTTATCGGCCACATAAAATTACAAATAATATTCGGAAAATAACTTATCTTGTGTTGTCAGTTAAGATTTATGTAACTAGTTAAATCATTTTATGCCCCTAAAGTTAAGTTAAGTCGTGCTTGATATAAAATTTAAAAATTAGTAAGAATAAAATAACTATTTACTAATTAATATGAAGATAGCACTACAACAAAAAAGTTTCTCACATCATCTCATTAACAATATATTTTTAAAAATCGTTTGTTACAAAATGCTGAGTGGTATTTATGTAAATATGAGGATGATTTTTAGTGATGGTTAATAGGGAAAACCGCCACTAAAAAATTATAGGAAAAATTAGTCACTTATGTTAATAGAGGATGATTAACTTTTAACGAAAATTAATAGGAGATAACTACCGCTAAAAGTCATTAGGAAAAAAATAATTCAACTTTTAGCGGTGGTTTTTACTATTCACCGCCACTAAAAATCATCTTCCATATTTATATAAATGCCTCAGTATCGTTAACAACAATTTTTTAAAAAACAACTGTTAAAAAGTTAAATTTCAATTTTTATATCATCATGTCTCTCTCTTTCTCTCAGCTTATAGATTCGAAAATTTTTTAGAAAACTTTCTAAGTTTCTATCCTCTCCTCTCCTCTCCTCTCCGCTATTTCTCCGTTGGCATACTATTTGACTATTTCTTTCTTCGACATGTGCACTCCCCTCCTCTAAGTGTTAGAAAATGCTCGATTTTAATTTTTCATGTCAATTACACCTAATTAACCTTAATTAAACATCAAACACAAGGATCTTGCCAAGCAATCAACACACAAGAGAAATGGGTAGGAGAAATTGTACCTCTCGCGAAATCGTATCCGCGAGGCTCGACCAAAATATGAGAATTGATGTTGTGCCTTCTCCACCGTCTCCACCACGTCTAGTAGCCGCCCTCGAGTCCGCCAAGAAGGATTAATAACGTTCTACAAGGTACGTGCTAGCATACCCAAAGAACAAGTTTAATCCTTATGGTTTTCTCTTTTGCATCAATCAACAACCTTGATTTAGTGGAGAGAAAATAGCTCAACACATGAACAAATGAGAAGGAGAAGAGATGAAAGTGGCGGTCTAAGAGGGAGGCAAGAGAGGAGAGAGAAAAAGATGTGGTGGAGGCTCTCATAAGTTGTCCTTATATATAGCACAAAACCTAATTGACCTCTTCCATAATTATAACTATGCCATCCCACCTACCACCATAGAGGGACGGCCTCTATATGGGCTTAAATGGACCACTTCAACTTCTCATTTAGATCTCTAATTCTATTAATTAAAACCTCATTTATTTGCTCTTTAATTAGGCTATCTATTTGCTATCAAATAACGATCCAATTAATTAATATAACCATTTATATTAAAATTGTGTTGAACTAAATTAATTATTAACTCATTAATAATTATTTTAGGATTAGTTAATGCATTAATTTATTTCTATATGATCCATTGACTTAATTAATTATAACGGTTCGCAACGATATATAATTAATTAATCAATCTTATCATATTTCCACAGAACTTACTGCTGTGAATAAATAAATAATGCACTGTGTGATTAATGTGTGATTTATGCTACGTTGGCCATGGAATTAAATCGTTATTTATTTCCAATAATCATAAGCGGTATCTAGCAACCCGTTATGATTCCCAATTCGCATAAATAATGTACTGCTATAATATCTCAATCCTGCATAAGAAATAAAAGTATTTCCTTGTCTGATTCTTATGCCACATGATATCACTGTATAATCCAAGATAGGAATGTGTCATTCTTGCAAATTATATATTTCTTGATCTAGAGTTGATTGTACAAATTGGCCAAACAATCCAACTCCATCAAGAGGCCCAAACAGATATCATCACTCACTAGGTATACTGAGAGGGACATACGGTTTTCTTGATGAACAATCTTTCCCCGCACAATTCAAGAGAACATAAATAACGTCCGTATAGCAGCCCTTATCGGGAATCAGCGGTAGACGATATTTATAGAACCTATCCTCATGTGGAAAGATTGAACCATCTCAAACTTAGAATCAAACTCATATACAATAAACAATGACACATAACACAATCCAAATGTTTATTTCATTGGATCAAGTCCTGTGCTATGTTCCAATAACATACACATATGCAATTAAGTTGGTAATTCTTTACCTATGATTTGTAGAACTTAATCATCACTTAACTTGCATGATAATCTTATATGATAATTAATGTTTCTTGTTAATCATCAAGATTATGGACAGTTTAGATTTATTATTGTCATTCTAAAGAATGATCCACAGAGATCCACAATTCAAATCCTCAACCTGAATGATCTGTCAATAATAAACCTAGGAACAAATGATAAAATATCATCCATATATAACATAAACTACTATTTAAGTCATTAAATTATTGACTTCTAGGACATAACTCCAACACTAAGTTCGTCTCCTTTCTTCGATTAACCTCTTTCCCTTTCTATCTCTGATTCCTTCTTCTTCTCTCGTCCAATGACTAATTATAGTAATTTTGTGTCATTTTTAGATTTTCAAAGTAGATTTTAGAAGTTTAGATAGGAATTTTTTCGCCCCAAGAATCATCGTTACAAAATAAATTTCGGAAAACTGTAGATTCTTTAATGAAATTAACTCCTATTAACAATTTATTATTAAAAAAATTTCACAAACTGATCTCTTGATAGAATTAACTATTTTCTTAATATAATAAGAATTTACTCTCTTATTTACTGAAAGTAATTATTTAATCGAATAATCTAACAAAACAATCTATATTAAAACAACTGTTCACAAACTTACCCCTTAATAGAATTAACTGAAACCTTGATGTATCAGTTTACTCTCTTATCTCCTCAAACTAATTCCTCATTGGTATTAACTAATCTTTTGATGTAACAATTTAATCTGTAATCTTATCAAACTGATTTCTCAAACTTGCAATTTATTATTTCTTGATGTAACAATTTATTCCCTTACCTTCTCCAACTGATCCCTTACTGCAATTAACACATAAACAATTCATTATTGATATAATTGTTCATAAATCGATCCCTGATAAAATTAATCTCTTAGTGTAACAATATACACTTCTTATTTTGTCAAACTAATTCCTTAACCTTACAATTTATTATTCTTTGATATAACAATTTACTCTGTTACCTTGTTAAACTGATCCAGTAATGGAATTAACTGATCTCTTAATGTAACAATTTATTCTCTTGTTTACACAAACTGATCTCTTTGATCACATATGCCTTGAACTTCATGGAACTTTCATGGGTACAATTTATGTGACAGAAACAATTATCTATATCATAAAAAATAGAAATAAATTAATTTAATTCAGGAGATTATGAAAACAATTGAGACTATACATATGAGAATTGATATAAGAAGAAGGTCAAATATCAGTTTTGGATTCCATCTAGATCCTTGTGCCTGAGGTGAGGTAGAAATAGATGAACTCTAGGCCGAAGAAAAATGGTGAGGAGATGACGAAATAAGGAGGAAAACTTGAGGGGTGGGATGAGGCCAGAAAAGAGCGAACTCAGTGAGAAAGGGAGAGCAAAAAGTGAGACATGATAGAACAAAGAAAGAAGGAAAATGAGATCAAGAAATGAGAGAGGATAGAGCGGGAAGGTGAAGGAGGCGGACCGAAATAGGAGAGCAAAGAGGAGAGAAGGAAGCATAAAGAGAAAGGGAAAAAAAAAGAAAAAGAGCACTCAAAAAAGAAGAGTGGATGGAGAATTCAAGAAGGTAAGAGGTGATATAAAAAAGAAGAGGAGAACTCTTGATGGCGTAGATATAATTATTTTGTCAAACTAATTCCTTAACCTTACAATTTATTATTCTTTGATATAACAATTTACTCTGTTACCTTGTTAAACTGATCCAGTAACAGAATTAACTGATCTCTTAATGTAACAATTTATTCTCTTGTTTACACAAACTGATCTCTTTGATCACATATGCCTTGAACTTCATGGAACTTTCATGGGTACAATTTATGTGACAGAAACAATTATCTATATCATAAAAAATAGAAATAAATTAATTTAATTCAGGAGATTATGAAAACAATTGAGACTATACATATGAGAATTGATATAAGAAGAAGGTCAAATATCAGTTTTGGATTCCATCTAGATCCTTGTGCCTGAGGTGAGGTAGAAATAGATGAACTCTAGGCCGAAGAAAAATGGTGAGGAGATGACGAAATAAGGAGGAAAACTTGAGGGGTGGGATGAGGCCAGAAAAGAGCGAACTCAGTGAGAAAGGGAGAGCAAAAAGTGAGACATGATAGAACAAAGAAAGAAGGAAAATGAGATCAAGAAATGAGAGAGGATAGAGCGGGAAGGTGAAGGAGGCGGACCGAAATAGGAGAGCAAAGAGGAGAGAAGGAAGCATAAAGAGAAAGGGAAAAAAAAAAGAAAAAGAGCACTCAAAAAAGAAGAGTGGATGGAGAATTCAAGAAGGTAAGAGGTGATATAAAAAAGAAGAGGAGAACTCTTGATGGCGTAGATAGCGTGGAGTCTGATGGTATGAAGCAATTTTCATTATGAGCATTATTGTCATAATTGTAAATGGTAATTGTCATTGTATTATGGACATGTTGGTTCTCAAAACTATAATTCCTTTAAAATAACACTTGATACTACTCACATGTTGGTAATTAGTAATCTAGTTTATTAACTCTTAAACCATCGGTGACTAGACTACTTTCAAATTACACAAGATATATATGACGTGGAATCTATCTAAATGCAGTGAAAAAAATTACAATTTACTTTTTCAAGTTTTCATTGAAACAAAAACAAAAAAAAAAAATCCCTAAGAAGGGGCTTCAAGAAAATTAAATTGCAAATATTAGTATAGCAAGTCACACAGCTCGTGACTTGACACAAAATAAAATACCTAGAGATAGCTAGTGAGCTTTATTAAAAACCACTTTTCCCAGAAGCAATACAAACTAAAACAGAACAGAGAAAATTATAACAACCAGATTAGCACTTTTAATAACAACGCACAATGCCTAGGGAATAAAGCAAAACTCCACAGAATCTGTCAAGGAGGTCCATAAACGAAACTCGACTTTTATATTTACTATTTAAATTTAACAGTAATTTTGTCAGAAAATTGATATATAATATATATTTCTTAGTATGTTTCTTACTTTAAAATGACGTACTTATTTTAATTTTTAGTTGTTCAAAAATTTTCCTCGTAATTTTCAAATCCATTAGCTAACATTTTATCATGCATTAATTGATAGAAGTCCTAGGGAATCGGCCTTCAATTTTAAGTACTCTCTACTTGTCTAGCTAGTCTCCATGGTGAGTGCCGACGGAATGATATAATATTCTTCTTAAATAAATCATTCGGATTTAATTAAAATGGTCATTAGACATGCATGGATTCTTAATTTTGAAACAAAAGTCTTAGATCAAATTTAATAATGTTAACTGTTCCTAGGCCTGTCAAACGTGGATATATGGCGTAAGCGGAAATCCACTGTTCCATTTCGGTAACGGAACGAAAATGTTGTTTCGTTTCCGTTCCGTTTCGTCAAACAAAACAGATTTATGTTTCGTTTAACGTTCCGTCCTTTCTTTTCTATTGATTTTAGTCCATTTCTGTGTTTCGTTCATTTTCTTTATTTCGGTTTCCGTTCTGTTTTTAAAAATGAAATTGATTTTCTGTTTCCCGGAAACGGTACGAAATTGACATGTATAACTGTTCCCTCTTGTCCCTGTACGAACCATGAAATGGTGTTCGTTCCATCTAAGGCCTTGCTCCAGAAGGAGGAAGCCTGGGCTAAGGAAAGGAATGGAAAGGGAAGGGAGGTGAAGGGAGTTTATGAAAATGAAGATGACATGTAGTTCCTTGCTCCATATTTCAAAAAGCATGAATAAAAGTTAATAGCTCTAACCTTCTATTCAATATACACAAAGACAATATTGCCCTTTTGTTCAATTGAGAACCAGTGCGGCTTATGATGGGACTGTACATTTTATTAATTGAAGGAAACTGGTGCCAAGGCTTATGATGGGGCTGTACACTTGAATGCCCCATAGGCTTACCATTAATGGAAAAAGTAATACAAACGTTGAGACCAAATCCAATGCATAAGAATGCAAACTACCCCACAATACATCTTAAAACCCCCACACAATACACGATTAAAAGCAATTATAAAAATAAAGCAACTAAAAAGAAACGAAGGTACTGTTACTAGCATGACTCTTGCAACTATCATCTTCACTCTCCAAAAGTTATTGGTACCAGTCCCTACCTCGTCATTGTACCAGTCCAGTTTAAATTGGTTCTACACACAGCTCGCAAAATAAATTGAACATCCCAACTCCACCGTCGTGCTTTCCTTAACCCCATAGTTCTAAAGAGTTCAGTCTCGTCGGAGATAGTGGCTCCGATCGACGAAAGGTGAAAATTTAAGAGTTTAGGGACCAAATCAAATAACAATCTTATAAGCCATATGCGGCTATACATTTGATTTAACTAAAATGTCTTGAGAAGCAAATCAGCCAGAGCAATTTCAACTTGGATTTTCATATTGCAATTCCCCAACAAGAGATTAATAACAGAAAGGCATATGAAGCATCCAATATTTCTTAAAAAGTGACACTACATAATATTCCCAACTAGTTTTTCAAAATATCCCCAATTTTCTAGTAATAATCACAAAAAAGAGGATACTTACCAACTTACAATTACCCTCCATTGAACAGATTAGATATATACTTCCCAACTTACAACCAAAATAGCTATATGCTTTTCTAATATTTCCAACTAGTTTTCTCCCAAAATATTAATCAAAAGTGGAAACTTTTGCAACTATGGATTAGTATTTAGATAACGGCAGCATCATGAAGCATTTTTAGAAGGATAGTTTTGCGTCTATGACTTGGACATCCTAGAAATGCTGCTAGCCTATCTGGTTCCTTGGTGAGATAGAGATATGCAGCATCTTCAACCATTTCGTCTTCAAGCTGAAGTTCTTCTAGATATTTCCATATCTCACTCTCTGGAATTGGAAGCCTTTGCGGAGTCTTCATCATTTCAGCAGTTGACTCCTTAATTGCATTAGCAAATGTTTTGAAAGATTCATTCAAATTGACAGCCTCAACATACTTTGATCTTTTGACTTTTTGCTTCTGTTTTGAAGTGTTTTCTTCTCCACTACTCTTGTTAAGCAATGGTGATTCAGGATCAACATCATATCCTCCAAGAGTTGCTTGATTTTGTGATACTAGAAAGTCAACTTCTTCAATAGTCTCATCTACTTGTACCCCACTTTCTACATCATTCAAACGAGCATTTCTTTCTCTAATTTCAGCTGCAGTTTCAGCATCTTCTTCAGTAGCACGATCATCACCAAATAAAGCTTCTAGTTTCTTGTAATTGCGTACCGGTTTGGTCATCCATATTTTAGCTTATGGACGACTCTATGAACATAAAAATCAAATTATATTCCAGGTTCATTATTATGTATAGTCAAGTTATTATAAAAGTCAAAAGTCTGTCAACATAAAAGGCAAGAACATAAAGTTATTATATTTACTATTCAAAGTGGTACAGCCTGTACTCGGAAGGAAAAATCTATATAGCAACGAATTTTAATTAATTGCTCAAGTACTTTATAAAGGAAAAATCTAATCACTTTTCATGTGAAACCTTGCAATTTTATCAAAGAAACATGCTGCATAATAATCACGAGAGTTGCTGAAACATTCTTCGCTAAAGTCCAGAGATTGTAACTAATTATACTTTTACTGTTTCAGACTTTACCAATGACCCCTTTCACTTTCATCTTATTGTCTAAATGTGCAAAACAAAATACAGACCTATTATGGTGCATAGAAAAGTTAATTGCGTAGAGAAGTTAATTGTATACCTTAAATAAATCTTTCCAAACTCCTGGCTCAGCACCCCACATGTTTGACACTGGGTTCCAAGAAAAACCACTTAATCCTTTAAATAGATCATAACAAGATCCAAAATTTCTCTTAAGGTACTTGACACGGTTCTTTATTTTCTCCTTGTCAAAAGCTACATCTTTAAACTTGCCTGATAATTCCTTCAAAATGTTGTCATAAGCTTTGGATGTAAAAGTACCATTGACTCGGTTGCCACTATTTCTTTGATATTCCAATGCATCAAGTAAAGCATCATCCATAGTCTGATTCCAAGTAACTAGTTCCACTTCAGAATTCTTTCTCTTTCCCATGAAGAAACTGCAAAAAAAAAAAAAAAAAAAAATACACAATCACTTATTTAAAGATAAAAATAATAAATAAAAAAAACAACACAAACCACAATTGCATATATACACTACACTATTAAACAAGTCTGATCAGATTTTGATTACCTGCTAGTATTTAGTCGCCTATACCAGAAACTAGTCATTACAAGAGTCACAAGAATTTTTTTTTAGACATACTAAGAGTCACAAGAATTGTTTTTCTAAAAAAACAAGAGATAATAATTGCATAATTAAAGACACTCAATAGTCAATACAAGGAGTCACAACAAAATAGTCATTACAACAGATGCTAATGAGTCACAACAAAATAGTCTTAAACAACATATACTACTATTCATCAAGGGACAGACTATAATCATTCCACATCTCATTTGCAATCCTATCTCTAATAATTTCTCCTAATCTGTGATCATTTTCATCTTCATGTGGATCATTAGATGGTTCGACAGTAGGGCGTCTTCTATTAGCCAATTCTCGATCAACTTCGGCAAGAATTTCATAGTCGGGATCCACGTCAAGTAAAAAGTTGTGCAAGATACAACATGCTAAAATAATGAGTTTTTGCGTATCCTTGTCATAATGGGGTTCTGTTCCAGATGCAATTATAGGAAAACGCTTCTTCAACACACCAAAAGCTCGCTCAATCATATTCCGTAAAGAAGAATGACGAAGGTTGAATAATTCACGAGGAGTTCGAGGTGGATTTGTACGAGAGAATTCTTTCAAATGATATCGTTCAGCTCTATAAGGTGTAATAAGGCCACTCTTGAGCACGAAACCAGCATCGACAAGATAATATTTTCCTACAAATTAATACTCCATGGTTAAATTTTATGATTGAATAATTATATAATTTATATAGTATGAATTTTATGTATATTTTGCATAATCTTTTTTATTTGTATTTACCTTCTGGAATTATTAGAGGATTTCTTCGTCTTAGTGCATTCTTCATAATTTTCGAATCAGATGCTGTACCAGCCCACCCTACTAACACATATGTGAACTTTAGGTTAGGGGTACATGCAGCCAGCACATTCATAGTTGGGATATCTTTTCTACCACGGTATTTAGGAGCCTCCTTAGAATTGACCTTTATCCTAAAATGCGTGCCATCGATTGCACCGACACAATCCTGTTATGACAAATCATGGTTCAGATTTTTATTTTGACACTATTAAGTAAGGTTCTGATTTTAATTGGATTTGTATGTATATATAGTGATATACCTTAAAATAAGGAAAGAATCTACTACTGTTGGTAATTTCTGATGGAGTTGTTGATCCATCTGGTTGCTTCAAATGTGTAGCCTCTAATTCTATCAAGGCATTGATAACTCTATGAAAGTCACGACTTATCGTGGATCTTCCTCGATGGAAAAAGAAGCTCATCACACGATGTTTGGTGTTATGTCCTAGTATGTAGAGAAACCTAGCAACTTGTTCTTGCACATTAAGTTGTCGGGTAGCTCTAAGACCACCTTCAACTTCTAATTTATGACACAGTATGAAAAATGCTCTAGGATCCATTCTAATTATGTCTCGGCATTTCTTGCTCTTAACAAGATTTGATAGTAGTTTATCTCGTGCAATTTGAATTGTTTGTGCATTTTCTTCTTCATTATCATCATCACCAACTTCTCCTTCTTCTTCATCAGACACTTGTGGTGTACTATTTTCTATTTTATTTAATGCTATTTGGTATAATATGAATCCAGCAAGGTAAGCAAAAGCCAAATTCTGTAAGTGCTTCACCAATATAACCAACTTCCTTCTTTGATTATCTTGGTTAGTCATCTACACAAATTTTAATTAATTTGTGAGGTTTAGAAACGATAGAATTAGAAGGTAACTAATGGCTTTGAGAAATAAATGCTGCTTATTTTGTGCAACATGAAATGAGTTCAAATGAGAATCAGTATGATAAGAATTTATTCTTTTTATTTGAAACTATTAAGTCCAAATGATTGTCTATATGACACATGTCAGCATCCAGTGTGAGTTCAAATGAGAATCACTTTTCAAATATCTTTACATAGTAGAAACTATTAGTTTGTACTTGTTACTATTTTATAGATGAACTTGTATAATATAAGAATGATTGTCTAACAATTATGTTGGTTTTACCATCAAAATACAAGAACGCAGAAAATATGGAACTAACTTTAAATTACATAATGCACAAATCTTAACCTCCTAATTTAGAACCATCCTATTTACTGACTCCTAAAAATAAACAGTGCACAAACTATAATTAGAAATGAGAATCACAAATGCATCTGGATCTGTCCCTCCATGAGGTGACCCAAGTTTGATAAGAATTTATTCTTTTATTTGATACTGTCAGGTCCTAATTATATACTCAAAAAGGAATTGAAATTAGTAGGCTAAACCTTCCTAGTCGGTACTGTCAGGTCCTACTAGCCATACTGTATCTCATGCCAGTAGTTTATGAATGAGTATTAGTAGTAGTAGCTTAAAAGATGAAAGGATATAAACTCAAAATAAAATTCCTGGTTGTCAGAAGATTCATCAATTTGTTGTCTTGAAAGGAGACACAAAGTAGAATATGGAAACCAAAGAATGATAGTGCGTATAAGCCAAAGAAATTGAAGAAATGTTAACCATTTCAACATCATAGTGTATATAAACCAAAGAATGATTCAACCATCAAGCCATGCTAGATATTTTAATAAACAAAATTTATAACAAGAGAATAGGAGAAATGAATTGTCTGACCTTTTGTGCACAAATTGGAAACCAGCTGCTACCTTCTTTCTTCTGTTGAACCAACGAAGGAGAACACCAACAAATGTCTGGCCTTTTGATTTATATAAGATACTTTTTTTTGCTGATTTGGCGGGAGAACACCAAAATTTGGGAGGGAATAGCAATAGTTCAGCAAATTTTCGGAGGGAAGGGTGAATTAGGTGGGGTCTGGTGTCAGTGAAAAAACGTTGTGAGGGCAATTTTGACAGAAAATTTCAGTTCTCGCGTGCTTCGTCGTTACACCCCGATTTTGGGGGTAATCGATGTTCTCCGCAAATCGCCTGTTGAGGGACTGTTGAGGGACTGTCGTTTCCTTGGGTTTCCGCCGATTCATCCATCATCGATGATGGGAGCAGGGTATGTCCGTTCCTCTACCCTTCCTTAGCCCAGGCTACCCCCTTCTGGAGCAGGCCGTAAAGGGAGCCAGTCCGAGTACCAGTCCCCACCCCATTCTCTCTCCCTCTCTATGTCAATCTCTGTCGCCTACTTTATATCCTCTCTCTCACAGAGGCTACAGATGATCACGATGGAATTGGAATCACTAAAAGGAAAAAAAAAAAATTAATCTCTTGGTCCTTTTTTAAATCCTTTCCTTTCTAGAGAAAGCATTTAATTGACGATCGATCCATACGGCGATTCCAGTTCTGCACAAGGAACCCTTTCGAACCAGCAGCAAGGCTAGCTTTTAACAATTCAGGAAAGCAAACCGAAGCATGGATACAGTGTCTCAAACCTAGATTTCTTTTTCCTTGATGAAAGTTAAGAAAGTCAATGATGTGTACTCTCTTGTTTCTTTCAGTTCTATCAAAATGTTGAGAAAGCCTCCTTGTTTTTATATATATATTTCTGTAAGTATCTAATTGATCCTCTGATTTTGACTTTAATTGTACATATTTTATATTTATGTACAGGACTTGGATATCTACACCTCCAGTAATAGTAAGAAAGTTACTGTACCCAGTGAAGTGGCAGGTGGTGAAACTTATTTTTCCTACCCATATAAATGCATATGAATCGAGTAGCTAGCTAGAGCTGTAGTCTGTAGAGGACGGAGAAAAAAAGAAAAAAGAGAAAGCACCCACTTCCATGATAGGAAACATCATCATAATTATCATAAGACCATTATAACCAATCAGTGAATCACAATCTCCTTTTTCTCCTCACACTAGAATTACTAAAATTGCAACCCCATCCCCAAAATTAGGGTTAAATAATTGGCCAATCCTGCTGGTAGTAGTCGACTCCCACTCAGCCGACAAACACAAACAGCATCTCCACCCAAAAATGGACATGAAGAACACAGCATCTACATCCATCCCTTCACCTTCCCTCCTCTCCTCCTCTCCTTCAACCCTAACAATCATCCCTCCCAGCACCACGACAAGCGGCTCATCCTCGACCCTCTCCCCTTCATCACAATCACCGTCTCCAAGCCGCTATGAGGCGCAGAAGCGGCGCGACTGGAATACCTTCGGACAGTACCTGAAGAACCACCAGCCTCCCCTATCTCTTGCACAGTGCAGCGGCGCACATGTGCTTGAGTACCTCCGCTACCTTGACCAGTTTGGAAAGACAAAGGTTCATGTGCAAATGTGCCCCTTCTTTGGCCTCCCACACCCTCCTGTCCCTTGCCCATGCCCTCTTCGGCAAGCATGGGGCTCTCTCGATGCTCTCATAGGTCGCCTCCGTGCTGCACATGAGGAGAATGGAGGCAGTCCTGAGACAAACCCTTTTGCGGCCCGGGCAGTACGCTTGTACCTTCGCGAGGTACGTGAGGTCCAGGCCAAGGCACGGGGAGTCAGTTATGAGAAGAAGAAGCGCAAGAAACCAACTCAGGGAGGAAACTTACCGTCTTCTTCAGATGCACCACCTTCTACTGGTGCAACTTCAGCATAGCACTCCTGGTTATATGCCACTTGATCTGATCTGATATGCTAGTAAGGTGAGTAGTCTTTTTAAGTTTTAACCAATATCTGAGCTTCTTTTATGTTTTTACTTTTATCACAATCTTACCTTTTTTTTATTTATTTCTAGTAGTAATTAATGGTTCTGTTGACAAATAAGTAAATACTGTGTTTGAGCTGATGGTTCATTACTCGCAATATCTACTTAGGATCTCACCTTTGTCAGCCTTTCTATTTGCGCATTACACAACATTTGTCATTTCTTCTTTCCGAATATTTTCTTTTTATGGTATTAAAGTACCAGTGGAGGTTATGTCACTTCTCAGTTTTTTTTAACTGTTGTAACTCTGTAGAAACAAAGAAAAAACAATAAGGAAAACAAGTTGTAATTGAACAATACAAAAACAAAAAATAATAATAAATAATTATAATAATAATAAGCACCAGTGGATGTTTTTAATTTCTCTTCCGAATATTTTCATATTTGTTTTTTTCTTTGTTTCTGCAGAGTTACTAACAGTTGAAAAAAATAATAATAAGCACTGATTCTCAGAGAAGCGAAACCAAAGTTGTACTTGAACAAAAAAAAAAAAAAATAACTTTAAATAAAAAAAATGAGTATAACGTCAGTTCGGTTCTGTTCTGTAGTTTATATAATAGTGCAATAGGGATCGTTCTCGTTCTAAAAACAGTAATGAATTATTTTACGTGGAGCAGAAACATTATTTGCTTGACACACGTGCGGTGATATCAGATCATATGGTTCCACTACAAGAGAGATGGTCTATTGCTAGATTTGCTAAAATTTTTAGATAGACTTTTTTTGTTAGTGTTGGACTTTGTTCTATTGCTAGATTTAATTGATGTACTAAAGTCTAGCAATTTTTTAGCAAGACTTAATTTTCTATTAATACGTACTAAAAAATCTAGCAATTTATCTTTGATAGACTTTTGAATCTTGTAATGTTTAATGTAGCAATTTTTTGCTACATTAGTCTATCAAAAATAAATTGCTAGATTTTGTAGTATCTATTAATAGAAAATTAAGTCTTGCTAAAAAATTGCTAGACTTTAGTGCATCAATTAAATTTAGCAATAGAACAAAGTCCAACACTAATAAAAAAAATCTATCTAAAAATTTTAGCAAATCTAGCAATAGACCATCTCTCTTGTAATGTGCTCAACATTTTATATATTACTAAATTAAGTTTAATGAATGATTTGAATTCTCTTGTGAAACCTATTAACATAAATGTATGATAAAATTTGTACAGTTAATTACAAACAGCTGCAAAAGACAAATGAGGGAGTCACAATTAAATACCAACAAATGAAGAAAAATGAAGAATAATGATAAAAACAAGTAATAAATTAAGGATCACAATAAATGTAAGTAAAAAAAAATTATAACAAAAGTTTGAGCTAATTAATTCTCTGCACTGGTATTATATTTAAACATACAAAATAATTAAGAAAGATTATTTAACATTATCCAACATGCACCGTTCTGATGTTGTTGATTTTAACATAAAACAAATAATAAAACCTACGGAATAATATATATATATAGGATATTTTGTAATCATCTCTCACACCTTCACTTTTTTAATTTGAACATTACAAAGGAAAAAAAAAACACATTTTTATATGTTTTTGGGTCAAACTAACTCAGAATATCGCCAAAATAGAATTGACTTCGTTGACAAAGAATAAATACACAGTCGAGTACGTGAACCTGATTCAATTGAATATCCGATGAAAACTCTTTCCAGTGAGGAATATTCCTACTTTAATCGAAGTTGGCTGAGTTTACAAGAACTCGGCTTAGCCATGGTTCATCGATCATATGCAGATGTTAATAAAAGTATATATTAAGTTCTACGAACTCAATTAAGGGGATGGAAATAACTACCTAGGTTGGAACGAGCTATAATTCTTGTACCGCATGTCAGATATGGCTAAAATTCTTGTACCAAATGCCAGTGCTAATCTTGAAATATAAATATGTACATAAAATCAAATCAAACTTCAAATTTAGCCTTAATTGTGATCCATAATTTGTTCCTACTTCAGTCAACTTAATTTACAATATATCCATGTTGTACAGTTGTTTTAGCTTTGTGTTTTCTAATTTACAATATATCCATGTTGTACAGTTGTTTTAGCTTTGTGTTTTCTTTAATCAATTCATGTTTTGTTAATGACTAGCCTAATGTCATTTTTGAACAATAGCCGCGCGTATACTTTAAAAACAAAATAGCTTCTTCGGGAAAATAATGCTAGTACGTATGTACGTATAACATTGCTACCATTAATTAATATAAACATGGTTTAGAAACAAAGGATTGATTTGGTGGAGAAAATGAGAAAAGAAAGTTTCATATGATATCCAAGTGTTATGCAACAATGATCTATATATATATTTTACGCTCAGTTGATATAGGGGAATTAGAGTTGCTAATTAAAAATCAGTATATTTTGATGAATCTAAAGCAGGAAAGGATTTGAATATGCTTTTTAAATGTATATGCTAAGTTACAAGTACTCATATTATATTATTTGAGCTGTGTGGAAATTATTATAATAATTAATTGCGTCAAGAGTGTATGTATTATATGGGAATGATTATGCAAGCACAATATGGCAGGCTGGAAATAGGATCGATATTCCAAAGTTCTAAATTTCTAGTCACCCAGGTTTTTGGTTTTCAAATAAGTAGCAATTTCAATTGAATTTTCTCTACATCACTCTTGTCAACTAACAACTAATAATATATTATCTTGAAATAACCCTGCACCGCCTATAATATTCATATTTTTTAAGTCAGATTGTATTACTTACAGTAGTACTATTGCTTAATTTCCAACTATTAAGTGAGATTAAGTATGCTGGTTTTCTATTTTTCCTTTCTTTGCCTGCTACTATTGTTTTCCCTTTTGATTTCCTTCTGTAGCGAAATTGGTGTAAAAAGAGGTCTTTTATGAGGTTATAATATGGCGTTTATACATCTTTCCTATAGAAGGATCATTAGCAATATTTAAAATTTAACAAGCATATATAGGGGATTGGATTTGTCTATTAAATTAGTAATTACACTTGAAGTATATATTAATACTGTGCAAGAATAAGCATAAAAAAAAAGTTTGATTAAGGGTTGTACAGCAAGAATAATATATATTTAACAAAGAATTTAAGCTGTAATATTTCAGATGGAAGGATGCATGAGTTCCAGTTACAACTTGCAACTGATGAAAATGCTAATCTTATATAACTAGCTAATAGATAACTAATCAGATACTGACAAAGAGGGCTTATGTCGACCACATGCACTAGCTAGTAGAAAGGGAATTATATTTCTCAGCAATAATTTCATTTTTGAAGCTTTAAGTGCTCTACTACCTTGAATTTAACTAATTATAATTCATACCAAAGTATCAATCATATGCCTTAATTTGTTTTTGGGAAAGTGTCCTCCAGTGATACATCTCCCTCCTTCCTGAAAGCTTCCTTCTCTCTATATATATACAGGCCAAATATTTATTACGTTCTTAATATATATATATCTACGCCAAATAGAAACAGTGAAGTTATATATAGTTTATATTGTTTTTCTTATTTGAAGATCAGTTAGCTAGGGAGCATATGTGCCCTCTAAAGTCTATAGAGCCATGGAACACTCTTATAAGGCATCTAGTTGACTATGAAGTGGGGATCTTTCTATGCAAGTTTCGATTATGCAGTGAAATTTCTGATACCGTTTACTTTCTGAGATAGCTATGTATTATCCAAATGGACAACACTATTAAACTTTTTATGACACTGAAAAGTAATTTCTAACTGGACTGTTTCAATTAAACAAACTATAAATTGGACAAACCAACCAAGGCAATTTGATATCCACATATATATATATATATATATATATATATATTTTGAAGATAAATTGGGGATCAAGCCTTCCAACTTATTTTTAAATTAATTAAATGTCTATAAGATCTCCAACCGGATTTCGAACTTGAGACCTCTCACTTGAGATGCATTGCTCTTTGCCACTGTTAGAAAAAGTGTGTGGAGCCATGTTGTTATGGTTGGAACGGCCCGGTCCAATTCTGGGACGGCCCGGTCCAACTTCTGGAACGGACTGGTTTGCTGGGCAAACCAACAGTCTCGCTGTGGTTGGGACGGCCCGGTCCAACACTGGAACGGCCCGGTCCAACCAGATGGGACGGCCCGGTCCAACTCTGGACCGGACCGTTCCAGACAACAGTTATGAATCTGAAAGGTCTGTTTCCAGACTGGCTATTTATACCCCTCTCTTCTGAAGCGTCTCTAAGGTTGGATTTCGTGTCTTTTGAGATAACCACCATCCTAGAGAGTCCAGAGAGAGATCAGAAAGAGGGAGGAGCCATCCTATTGCTTGGAGAGCAATAGGAAGCACACGCACGAGTCGACCGGCATCTGGATTCGTGAAAGGTGACGCCAAGCCCTCTCTTGCGGTTGTGGTGTGCCAGTTGCGTACGGAGAAAGCCTAAGAGACCAGGAGGGTTGCAGCCAGGCTTTGAGAAGAATCTAGGCAAACGATCAACTTCCGCTGCGGTACATCTGAACTCTATGCATGTGTGATAGGTTAGATGTACATATAGGTCAAGGACCGACTAAAACCTACATTGGTATCAGAGCCATAAGGTTCTTTTCGAAGTTTTGATACTGTTTAACCCTTAGAAACCATGAATATTGGTAGTTTTGTTCTGGTCTGAGTTTTGGTTGTTAATGGAGACTCTAATTTTGATATATAATCAGTTTTTGGCTTTAGATCTCATTATTAATGATAGATCTTATAGCAAATACTGTAGAAAGGTCGATTTAGGGTATAACAACCATACTGGTAAAGAAAACTGACTTCTGAGGAGTTCCATCGCTGGAAATGCCAGAATCAGGGTTTCAGCAACGTCTGGACCGGACCGTTCCAACTCTGGGACGGACCGTCCCAGGACCTTGCTGACAGGACGGCGTGCAGGCTGGTCCGACCTAGCAGTGGGACGAGCCGTTCCAGAGATGGGACGGACCGTTCCAGGCTGGAAACCCTTAACTAGTCTGGAGTTTGCATCTGGGACGGACCGTTCCAATATTGGACCGGACCGTTCCAAATGTCTAACAGAACAAAATTGTGTAAACCTGTAGTTTGACCTGACCAATTATGAACATACCTCTATGTCCAACATGGTTTCTGAATTATCCTCTAGATAACTCAGTGGTTATTACATGCATTCTTGCATAGTTGAGTGATGGTAGGTCTATAGACCTCTCACAAATGGTTACATGCTTGAGTAGGCCTTTATGGTTTCTGACTCGCATGTAGACCAAAAGCACACAACGGGTGACTTTGGATTTTAAGATCTGGGTATCTTAACCAATGTCTGAACCTCGCGCCAATCGAGTTGGTTGGAAGGTGGTGCACTTAGTTCATGTGATTTGATTGGTGGCCCTGGTTGTCATCTCTTGATCATCGTGGCTAGGTTGCATCATCTTTTGGATCGATTCAAGGGTTGTGCAGTGAGGTATACTGGATGTTATAACTTGGAGTTATATCATATGTGTTGATGCTAACATGCATACATGTGCTTTGTCTCTATTTTGTAGAAAGATGTCGGCAAATAAGAGCATAGTCGCTGATCTCAATGCTGGTGAGAAACTGACGAGCAACAATTACGATGTTTGGCATCGTAAGGTTCAATTTCTCCTTGAGATGCAGGACTTGCATGAGCCACTCACAAAAGAACTCACTGAAGCCGAAAGGACCAATCCAAGGCGAGTTCAGGCCAATGAGGATTTCAGGAAGAAGGACCGTGCCGCTCGCATAACGTTGCTGAGTAGCATGTCCAATGATCTTCTCCTCAGGTTTGAGAGGCACCGCACCACAAAAGATTTGTGGGAGGCGGTCAAGCTCCAGTATGGTGGCACTTCAACCACCAGGATCCGGCAACTTACACTAAGGTTTGACGGCTATAAAAAGCGCCCTGAGCACTCTATGAGGGAGCATATCTTAGCCATGTCTAACATGATTAGTGAGTTGCAGCAAGCGGGTCATGTCCTCTCGGATGAGCAGCAAGTGCAAGCTGTCATCCGCTCTCTACCTCGCTCATGGGAGCACATGAGAGTCAATTTGACTCACAATGACAACATACGCACCTTTGATGAGGTGGCGCGTCATGTGGAGTTGGAGGAGGACCGCTTATTGGCTGAGAGAGCCGATAAGGCGGCTGGAGAGGCAATGATTGCCGCCTCTAAGAACTCGCAAAGGAAACCGAGGCAGAATTTCGGTTCCAAGAAAAATGCGGGTGGCAATGGCGTGGCCAATGCCAAGATTGACAAGAAGCGCAGCAAGAAGCGCGGTAAAGGGAAGGAGAAGCCCAAGGGGGCTTGCTTCAACTGTGATCAGGTGGGACATTTCGCTCGTGATTGCACGAAGCCGAAAAAGGTACCCTCTGAACCTTTTGGGGCGGACCGTTCCAAAGTGGGGCGGACCGTCCCAATTCCCTTAGAGTCTGGGACGGACCGTTCTGATGCAGAACGGACCATCCAGAACTCATCTGCTTGTGATTCAGCTTTATTTGTGTCCAGTTGCTTTATGCTTATTGATAACACTCCTGTTTGGACTGTTGATTCTGCAGCAACTGACCACATAGCTAGGGATCGAGCGGCATTTCTGGACTATCGTCGCATACCGGCAGGAAGCAAACGGATTTTCATGGGAAATAATAGTAGTGTCCAAGTGCATGGCATAGGCACATGTGAGCTTATGTTTCGCAACGGACATAGATTAATTCTCCATGATGTTTTGTATGCGCCTGATGTGAGGCGAAGTCTTGTATCTGTTTTAGTTCTTGTCAAAACTGGATTGAGTGTTGTTTTTGTGAACAATTGTGTTGAATTGTATCAGAATTCTATGTTGATTGGCAATGGATTTCTTAATGATAAATTCATAGTTTTAGACACAATTGATGGCTCTTCTCTATCTTATAATGTTTCTTCTTCTAATGTGAATGATAACATGATGATATGGCATGCTAGATTATGTCATGTAGGGCAGGAAAGGATGACTAGATTGGCTAAGGTTGGACTGTTGGGTCCCTTAACCAAGGTCTCCTTGCCTACATGTGAGAATTGTCTAGCGGGTAAGGCTACCCGAAAGCCCTTTGGTAAGGCTGTTCGTGCCACAACTCCTTTGCAATTGATACACTCGGACATCTGTGGTCCTTTGAGTGTTAGGGCCAGACATGGTGCCTATTATTTCATCACATTTATAGATGACCACACAAGATTTGGTCATGTCTATTTGATCTCCCACAAGTCAGAGGCACTGGGTTGCTTCGCAAAGTACTTGGCGATGGTTGAGAATCAACAAAATGGACTTGTGAAAGCTCTTAGGACAGATCGAGGTCGAGAGTACCTCTCAGATCAATTCAAGAGATTGTGTGATGAAAAGGGAATCGTTCATCAGTTGACAACTCCCTACACGCCACAACAAAATGGTGTTGCTGAAAGGCGTAATAGGACCTTGTTGGAAATGGTTAGATCTATGATGGCACAAGCAAGTCTACCAATTTCGTATTGGGGAGATGCGCTGTTGACAGCCGCATATGTTCTGAACCGTGTCCCTTCGAAGTCCGTGACAGCCACTCCCTATGAGTTATGGACTGGACGAAAACCGGATTTGGGTAATCTCCATCCATGGGGTTGTTTGGCTTATGTCCATGATCCGTCTCACAAACATGGAAAGCTTGGTCCGAGAGGGAGGAAGTGTATCTTTATAAGGTACTCTGAAACTTCCAAGGGCCACGTGTTTGTTGGAGAGGATCTGAGCGGGACTGTCACGGAAATAGAGTCGAGGGATGCAACATTCCTTGAGAGCGACTTTCCAAAGAAAAATGAGGTTTCACGAATGCAAGGACTCTATGAGGACATTCCTTCTGTCAATATTGACATTGGTCAAGAGGTGGAGGCTCAACCTCCTGAGACCAGGTCAATTGCAGAAGAGGGAACTCAACGAGTCAATCTCGACAGTTGGAACGGACCGTCCCAAGACTGGGGCGGACCGTCCCAAGGCTGGGACAGACCGTCCCAGCTGCGAGATTATTCTCCTAATCTGACTGGAACGGACCGTCCCAGGTCTGGGGCGGACCGTCCCAATGATGAAAACAGACAGGTTGAAGCAGAACCTCGTAGGTCTGAACGGGAAAGAGTACCCCGCCGAAGATTTCAGATCGAAGGGGGGGAAATGTTCATGGCCGCTTTGGATGGTTTGGTTGTACCGAAAGAGGATGATAAGCCTAAACGCAATAGGGCTGTTAAGGCTATCGATTTGGATGAACCAAAGAATGTGCGAGAAGCACTTTCTGGCTCTAACTCTAAGGAATGGTTGCTGGCTATGCAAGAGGAGATTGATTCCATGAAGAAGAATCAAGTCTGGGACTTAGTTGACTTACCACGAGGTCGTAAGGCTGTTGGGAGCAAATGGGTTCTCAAAGTCAAACGTAAAAGTGATGGGTCAATTGAGCGTTACAAAGCTCGCTTGGTTGCAAAAGGATTCACCCAAGTAGAGGGAGTGGATTATGAGGAAACCTTTTCTCCTGTGGTTAGGTTTGCTTCTATCCGCTTGATCCTAGCAATTGTCGCTGCAATGGATCTAGAACTGTACCAAATGGATGTGAAAACTGCATTTCTCAATGGAGAATTGCAAGAGGAGATGTATATGGCACAGCCTGAAGGGTTTGTGATTAATGGGAAGGAGCACAAGGTGTGCAAACTTCGCCGTTCCATATATGGTCTCAAGCAAGCATCACGACAATGGAACCTCCGATTCCACCAAGCTGTCTTGTCAAACGGCTTTCAGGTGATGGAAGAGGATCATTGTGTGTATGTAAAGAGGTCCATGGGTGGGTTCTTGATCATGACATTGTATGTGGATGACATATTGCTTGCAGGTAACAACAAGTCGCTGATTGGTTCAACGCAGACTTGGTTGTCCTCTACATTTGACATGAAAGATATGGGTGAAGCTAGCTTTGTGCTAGGTGTCAAGATAACTCGAGATAGAACCAAGAGGTTTCTCAGTTTATCTCAAGAAACTTATGTGAAGAAGATTCTTGAACGATTTGACATGGCTGAATGTCGATCGGTTGACACTCCTATTGACAAGAACACAAGCTTGAGCAGTGACATATGTCCCAAGACAAAGGAGGAAAAAGATAAGATGGAAAAAGTGCAGTACTCAAGTGCAGTTGGAAGCTTGATGTATGCCATGATGTGTACAAGACCCGATATATGTTATGCGGTGAGTCTTGTCAGCCGATTTCAATCGAATCCTGGATTTGCTCATTGGCAAGCAGTCAAGAGGATTTTGAGATATCTCAAGGGCACATCTGATTATGTGCTGAGCTACCAAGGCAGAGACCTGAATTTAGTCGGCTATTCAGATGCTGATTGGGGTGGAGACTTGGATGAGCGCAAGTCCACTTCAGGTTTCATTTTCATGCTTGGTAAGAGTGTAATCTCTTGGGCTAGTAAAAAGCAAACGTGTGTTGCTTTATCCACCATGGAGGCCGAGTACATTGCATGTTCTGCGGCTGCCCAAGAGGCAATATGGTTGAGGCGTTTTCTAAAGGAACTGGGGGTGGTCAAGGTGCCCATCGGACCTGTGACTATTTATTGTGATAGCACTGCTGCTATAGCATTCTCTAAAGACCCCAAGTATCATGGAAAAGGCAAACATATTGACATGAGATATCACTTTGTTAGAGACAGACAAGAACACAAAAAGATTGTGTTAGAGCACATTTCCACCGACGAGATGGTGGCAGACCCATTTACAAAGGCCATAGCTAGGATGCAGTTCCTTAAGATGGTTAGAATTATGGGTTTGAGATCTGCAGGCGGATCCTAGGATTGGAACGGCCCGTCCCAGATTGGGGCGGCCCGTCCGGATTTCAGCAGGATCGTCTGAACACTGAAAAACAGCTGGGGCGTGGCCTGTTTTAGGCTGGGACGGCCCGTCCGGAATCTGGGACGGCCCGGTCCAATTTTTCAGACTTGTGTATGTGTGTATGTGTTTGAACAATTATGTTTTATTGATATATATTAAGACATTTGCATTCATTCTTATATTGAATTGCCTGTTATTGTTCAATTAAATGTTAGCATGAATGGTAGTGTGTATTTGAACTTGAGATTGTCCCGCTCACACGAGAAATCGCCTCTAATGCCAGGGGCATGTAGAGATGAGACTAGATTGAGTTATGTGCGCTTAGTCAAGGACTAAGGAGCCACCTGGGGTGGTCGAAACTCAATGTCGCTTCAGTCTGGGACTGAAATGAGGCTTGTCTTCTTTTAGGCGATCCGATATGATTGTATCCCCAACAATCATATAGTTCAAATTAAAGCCGAGGTGAGAATCTCCTTAAAACTCTGGGAGTGTTTGAGTGGAGAATCTCAGGATTAGTTGCAATAAGGAGTGGTCTAGACCATAGACACTTGGTTTGCAAACTGAATCTAGACTCGTACAACGAATGAGAACACACGTCTGTTGGTGCAGATAATTCGTTGTAACATGTGCTCATACCACATGTGCTAGGCGACTCTTGGAAGGTGGGTTGAGTGGTTCCAGGACCAAGACCGTATGACTCCCCATTGTGTGAGTTCCACAATTACGTACCCTTTGACTTTTGACTATGTCATAAGGGACAGGATCAGTGCCTGCTACTTTGGTGTGTACCCTATGGTGATGCATATTCCGCCTGTCGGGGCATTGCTGGGAAAGCGACTGGTTTTGTTCTGACTTTCATGAGACAAAAGAAAGATCAGATTCGATTTGCACAAATGAGAGATCTGTTGGTGTTCAGGATCCACCAAACTCGTCATTTGGACTGAGGTTGGGAACATACAGCGGACTAAGACTGAAAAGGAAAGGACATGTATCATTGAGCGGTCGATAATGTCCAATCTAGTGCAAATTTGAATGTATCTAAGGTACTAGTATACACAATTATCTAACTGTTTTTATAAAAGGGTAGATGCTTTCTCGCTGGCCTTAACTATGTTATGGTGAGGCGTTTTAGCTCCCGCTTGACAGGTGTATGCGCTGGTCGCACGGTCCATTTGCCGTATGAGGTCTGACTCTGTGTTTGGCAACAATGTCTCCAAGAGGGAGATGTTAGAAAAAGTGTGTGGAGCCATGTTGTTATGGTTGGAACGGCCCGGTCCAACTTCTGGAACGGACTGGTTTGCTGGGCAAACCAACAGTCTCGCTGTGGTTGGGACGGCCCGGTCCAACACTGGAACGGCCCGGTCCAACCAGATGGGACGGCCCGGTCCAACTCTGGACCGGACCGTTCCAGACAACAGTTATGAATCTGAAAGGTCTGTTTCCAGACTGGCTATTTATACCCCTCTCTTCTGAAGCGTCTCTAAGGTTGGATTTCGTGTCTTTTGAGATAACCACCATCCTAGAGAGTCCAGAGAGAGATCAGAAAGAGGGAGGAGCCATCCTATTGCTTGGAGAGCAATAGGAAGCACACGCACGAGTCGACCGGCATCTGGATTCGTGAAAGGTGACGCCAAGCCCTCTCTTGCGGTTGTGGTGTGCCAGTTGCGTACGGAGAAAGCCTAAGAGACCAGGAGGGTTGCAGCCAGGCTTTGAGAAGAATCTAGGCAAACGATCAACTTCCGCTGCGGTACATCTGAACTCTATGCATGTGTGATAGGTTAGATGTACATATAGGTCAAGGACCGACTAAAACCTACAGCCACTAAACCAAGAGCTGAGATATCCACATATATATTAGCTGTCAGACTGAGGAAAGCAAACCAATAAAGCTCTAAAGTCCATTTATTAATCATACAGGAGATTTTCTTGATGAAATTCAAAACCGTATTATTGTTTGACCTCTTCTTAACAAAAAAGTTTATTTTTTGTTTGGATCATGTAAGAATAAAATTAGGATTAGTTATTTGGAGCAAAAAATATTATTCCTAAACGATTAAGAATAAGTTTTTTGTGATATAGAGTGTTATTTTTAAGTGGTCCAACATCTAAATTAATTTTTTATTTCTAGGATATTCGGATCATTTTCTTAATGTGTATTAAGACGTAGTTGGGACCACATTTTAATCCGGATTAAAAAGATGACCCAAACACCCTAGGAATAAAAATTTAATCCGGATGTTGGACCATTTAAAAATAACACTATAGATCACAAAAAACTTATTCTTGATCGTTTAGAATTAAATATTTTAATTCCAAGTAACTAATCCTATCCTTAAGATTAAATTCAACAAAAAAAAAGACCACAGACCGAATTTTAATTCACATATATTTTCTGTTCAAAAAGATTGTCAAACAACTTTTCTGAACTACTTTGCTTAGGCTGTTTCACCAGTAAATTAGGGATGAATTGGTGTGTTTCCTCTATGCTTAGGACACTGGCTAGAATATTGAACCATGAATGAAGAAACTAGAAAAGGTAATTCTACAAAGAATGCCATTACGTAGGGATTCCATATGTCAACACATACAGTATCAATGTACAAACGCTCGATTGGCCCCTTCTCATCATTCTCATAATAAGAATGCACATAATATTAACGGTTAAAGAATGTCATTTAGATCTGGCTGACATAATATGAGGAACTAGCAACTTAATTATTAAACAATATTTTTAGGTCTTGTCAACTATTAATGTTGTTTTCGGACTACTGTGAGCAAATTATTCCTATGTAGTTCAACTTTGTATAGTCCATGTATAAACAACATTTTTTTCCTTCTAAGCATTGCATATGTATGCTTTAACTATAGATTGTATTTATATTTGCTGCAAGGGGAATGAATTCATGTGTACCAAGTACCAACAGAAACTCCTTTGTCATTCATATCTAACTTATAACCTAAAATTTTAATTAACGTAGCCATAAATCCATCATTAATAAACACTAAGTTTATCTAAAAATGTGTTATTTTTATTACAAAGTTTTTTCTTACAGAATATAGTTTGTATAATATATGGCTTTAGTTATAAATTAATCAATATAAAGTAACATTGGTATGGATTGTGGAATAATAGGAGCATTGTATGGTCAACTAATGTTGGTTATTTAATGATCGTTTACTATATAGTTTTATGGAAAAACTTGTGGAGTGTTCTATATATACAACTTTGGAGGGTGCAATTAATAATAATTTGATTTTTTCTAGAGGTGCACAAAATCATAAATCCTAAAATCAACATACAAGGATGATGTAATGGCTAAATTACGTCACATGTAACATAATGGATAAAAATACGCATATAAATGTATAATTTACTGATATACGTAATGAGTAGCCTAGAAAAAAAGGTAGATATTTAGGAGAAATTCAAACCGAAATGAAGAGAACTGAACTCTTTCCTGGATATATAAGACAATTCTATTGTTTATAAACTCTGTGTGTGTGTGTGTGGGTGTGATTTATGGATATTAATTAGTCTCAGTACGTACTTTTCTTACCCTTCATTGCAAATTTGCAAACTAGCATATAACTAAAGACTGACTCACCATATGTAAAGCATGCAAATAATGACTTCGTTGAGCATCAATAAACTTTGTCCTGTGGTAAACTTTGTTGTTTCCTTTCCATGCTAGCTAGCAAATTTCGTCTACAAGTTGAAAAAGAAAGCTATTCAAACCAATGTAACAAGCATGCACAAATGCTGCTTCATCTACTTTGAAAGCACGATTGACTTAGAATATGATCAAATTAAACGATTGTGGGGGACTATATAGCTTTAGTTATAATATATACTTGTGTGTGTGTGTGTGTGTGTGTGTGTGTTTTTTGTAGAAAAATAACCATATAATATAATAGAAACAGCAAGCTATAAGAAGTGAAATCATATACATATTTTTTACCTTTAATAATTATGAGGTGCCTTCTGTTTTAGTACTGGATATTGTGCTCCAAAAGTGGTCATATTTAGTTAGAAACTACTTCTTTTCTTGTTTATGTGACAGCCTAAAATTGTTTTAAACTGCCTTCTCACAAAAGCGTGCTTAATAGATATTTCCTTTTCCATTTTGAATTGCAGATATGAAGGAATTAATTAAAAGTAGTGCTCTTCTACAAAATGCATGGGCTACTGAAGCTATGAGAAAATTCTATGGGAAATATATATGATCCATCATAATCGTGATGTGCACATTTATTTAATTATCATGCTGCTCAATTCTATGAGGAAAGGAACGGAACAGGTCACTCCATTTGTGAAGAACAATATTGATCTTTTACAAACATAAAATGTGTACTTATTGTTTGAAGCAAAAATTAATTATGAAACTAGAATTAATGTGGAATATTTCTTTAATTTTCTGTTTTCCCCTTATATCGACTATGAAAATTAATGTATGTACGAGTTGATACACTCGCCTTTTAATGAAACATGCATTCCTTAAGGTTCTGTTTAAAGCCAACATTTAGCACAAATTTTGCGTTCAAGTTTCAACAAGTTGTTTGTTTGTCTATATAGGAGAACAATCAAATGTTGATTATACCAAACTGCTCTTTTATTTCACTCTATAGATTTATCATTCTCTTTCTTAATGTTCATTCTTGTTGCATAACCTTTTCATCAAGCTTTGTCTACGTGGCTATTGAAATCCGGCACCAGCCCCGGTTGCATCCTTAATATAGTCTCTACTAGTACACTGGCATAGTGATCTGTTAACAGAAGAAGTTTAAGTTACCTCTTTTTGAACTCTGGAATATTGCTGTACACTAAGCCCAAGATATATCAAAGCCCATTTATGCACCTAACTTATCTAGGCCTTTTAAGCATCTAGGAAGAGATCCAGTTCATCATCAATTCATCATCATACGAAAAATTGGAGCAATAACAATCATATAGTTAGACTCCAACTGTTGGAGAACAATGCAGAATTCACAATTTCGTTCCTCGATCTGTAGCCAGCCTACGGCATTAATTCTTTCCTTTGCTGGTCTGCTTAAGGACCATAGGAAAATAAAAACCACAAAGTCTAGACAAATTACAACTTGGTCAAAACTCAAAATCCTTCTCCGACAAATTATAAGCAAAGAACACAACTAGAGGTGTCAATACCGTGCCGTTTTGCACGTTTTTCGTTCCGTTCCGTCCAAACGGAACAAAAACGGAATGGATTTTGATTACGTTAGAGAGTGCGAAACAGAAACGGAAATGAAATCAGTACCGTTGGTATAAACGAAACGTAAGCGAAATTCCTCATTTTCGTTCCGTTGCCCACGTTTCTTCCGTGGCCCATCCAAAAATATGAAGCCCAAATTAGCCCCTTCACTTGGGGTAGTGATCCGGACAACAAAATATTTGATCCGAGCAACACTTTTAAAATTTTATGACCAGATTACCCCTATTTATATATTATATTGTGTTACCTAAATTACTCCAATAATTTTCTTTAATTGTAGACCTCAAAATACTTTCTTTAATTATGCTTTCCTAAATATTTCTTGCATTTTTTACGTTAAGAGAGCGCAGCTCTTCATCTCCTAAAATCCACTTTCTCCTAAAATTCACGTTGCTTTTGTTTGATTTCAGTTTTAATCATCTAAACAAGCTTCCATTGGTTAACATCTCTTTTCACAGGTAACTAATTTCTATCCCAGAATAAACATATGTTACTTTTGCAATTTTTATTGTTCGAGCGATATAGCAATGCAAAATAAATCAATATACCTTAACGAATCACATATAAATGTACGGGGAAAATTTGATTGTATTTTTATTGTATTTTATCAGATGGATCCAAGCAATGAAGACCAACTATTATCTTTGAAGTTTCCCACCCGTAGTGAATTACTGGCTTGCCTTCGAACTTTTTATTCCAGAAGAGGTTATGCCTTATCAACCTTTCGATCAAAACCAGAAAAATATGTGGATTTACGATGCGACAGAGGCGGTCGCTATCGAAATACTCACAATATTTCAGAAGATCAAAGGAAAAAGAAAACAACAACTCGTTTGGATAACTTAAATATGTAGTGCATAAATTTCATTGGTTTCATTTTTAAAATTTCAGATTCAGATATATTTTGTAATAATTTGGTATATTAATTTTAGTTTCAATAACAATTTGAAGCACTGAAGTACTAATTAGCAAATACAAAGTGATTTGTATGTTACTTTTTTCTAGGTTCCAAATAAATTCTAACAATACTAATACATGTTTGCAAATGTACCTTCAAACAAAAAATTATGCATACGTGTGTTTCAAATATGAAAGAAAAATGACAAATTCAATTTAAAAGACAATATAAAGAAGGGATCAATCACATGTCATTCTTGATAAAGCTACGAGGACAAAACTCAAAAGGTTTAGTTGACTCAGAGTCACCTAGTAGAACGCCATAACCACTCAGGATGCAGGAAAGTAATGGCCTAGAACAAGCAATTTACTCGTGGTTGTGGAGGAATATTTAAAACAGACAATTAGGAAAGAAAAAATCAGAAGAAAAAAATTACTTTGTTGGTAGTGCTAATTCTCAAACACGTGTTGATTAAAACAACAAAAAACTAATTAAAAATCAAAAGAAAAAATTACTTGTGCGAGATGCCGAATTGGATTGAGGTCCTTGTTTCTAAGTTTTCTTCTAAATCCACTTAAATTCTCATCGTCAAGGAGGATTGATTAAATGAGTGGTGAATCCAAGTGCGATTGATGACTTCCTGTTGTTAGTAGTGAAAAAGAAAGTGGCTTTTTCTTTTGAGAAACGAAAAAGAAAGTGGTTGGCAGCCAAAAGAGGAAGAATTGTTCGGATAAAGTCGGAGAAAGGGGCCGTTCGCATAAGTGAAGGGCAATATGGTCATTTATAAAAATTTTTGTTGCTCGGATCAAATAGTTTGTTGTCCAGATCAGCACCCCTTCACTTGCTTCGTAAATTTTGTAATTTAGGATAAGTATAGAAAGTATCCAGAGCGGAGAAATATAGGTGCCGCTGATCTCTCTCCATTAATTCACCTTCTTCTTCCCTGATCACTTTCTCAACCCTCTCGTCTCTCCAAAGAAGCTCCTCTCGTGCGCGAAGCCTTGGTGGTGCTTCGCCTCTGTCCCTGCCCCTTGGCCTTTCCGACTTCCTGGTCCCAAAACCCTAGACACGTGTGCAAAGAGAAAGAAGCATTTGTTCCCTCCCTCTCCGAGCATAGCCATGTAGAGCTCGATTACCTTGTCTCCTACGAAGCCACCATCACCGACGTTCTGGAGTTCATTACTGTCACTCCCCCTTCCTCCTTCACTTGGATCCAGGTTAACGTTTTGATGGTTGATAAGCTGAGTTTGCTCAGTTTTGATTTGATTTGGGATTTAAATCAAAGTGAATTGTTCCTTTTCTTTCTTCAATTTGTTCCCTTTCTCAAAGTGATTTGATTTGATTTGTTGGGTTGAAAACAATTTCTGGATTTTGTTGAGCTGTTTCTCTTTCCCACTTGAAAAAACTTCAGCTTGATTTTCTGAGTTTCGTTGGCTTGATTGAAAACAATCTTTGGTTTTACTGGTATGGGGGTTCAGGGATTGTTGATTTCTTTAATATGACTAATCTTGTTGATTTCTTTGTGGGTCTGAACAGACGATGGATTTGTCGCCAGAGGTGAAGTAGCTGTGATGGTCTGAATGAGCTGATGAGACTGTGCTTTGGCGTGCTTTGTATGTTGGTTAATTTGTTGTGATTTGTTTGTTAACTTGGTGATTGTTCATTGTTCTTATTTTTAGATTTTTTGGGGGGTTTTGTTGAATAAATAAGGTAGGTCTCTTCTTGACAGAGACTAATTGGTTGGGTGAGAGATTTACAAAGTTTTTTTTTGTTGATTGTTACTAATATTAGTTTGGGTGAGAGATTTAGATGGTTGTTTTTTTCTATTGATTGTTATTGATGTAAAAACGCTAGCTTACTGATGTAAAAAACAATCTTTGATTTTCTAGTTTTTCTAAGAACAATTTCTGATTTTACTGGTAAATAGATATTGAGCTTTTGATTTCAACGATAACAATAACGTTACTAACGTTAATTTCCATTGTAATTACGGAACAAAAAACGGAGGAGATTTTATTTCCGTTTTAGTTACATAACATTAAGTGAAAATTGATTTTGTTTCGTTCAACACAACGGAACATAAACGAAAATGTCTATTTCCGTACCGTTATGCACGTTTGACAGCTCTAAACACAACCATATCTTTGAGCTTGTTTCATTCCCTCCACACCACTAGCCTTTGCCAGCTGTAACACTCGAGCGTCTTCCCCAAATCCTCACTTGGCTGCAGAAGACTTCCTCGTCCAATCATGTGGCCTAATTTGTTCCGAGCAGGCACTCAGAGCATCCAAGCACATGCGCCACCTCATGCACCCCGATTGACCTGACGCATGCTCCAGTTCCTGAGACAAACCAGCACAAGTGAATCTGAATATGAACTGCCATGACAGGGGAGCCTCGCCACCTTTGCTCTAGTGGAGAGAAGAACTTGAGACGAGTTGTTGCAAAGGTACAAGAGGCTGGCCTATTTATCCAAGACATCTCGTGCGTCATTTCCGGCTGCCCGCATATGTTTCGTGCCAAAGATTTTGTGCCAATTTTGTGCCAAAGATTGACTTCTAGTTGGGGGTCCTTGGCTCGGCAGAGGACTTGACTGTGGTCATCAAAAGGTGCAGGTCGATTGGTCCTCCATCGCAAATTGGAAAACAGTCCCATATTGTCTTTCATTCGAGATGAATGCGGTTTTTCTGCACTCGAATAGTCCGGCTGATTAAATTGGATCCTAGATTACTCACTTATAGCCCTGAAACTATATCTCAAAAGGCATGTTTGCATATGGATTTAACTACTATTGTCAGCAGACACCATTTTACATTGAAATTGTCAGAGGAGATGATATGCCATAAAATCGAGTTTCTGAGAAAGAAAGCTGGTTGTGTTAATTTAGATCTGGTATGACATCCAGCTTTTCTCAAATACAACTCAGATAAATTCCTGATCCCCCGAAACGTTGTTAGAAATATTCTAGTATCAAAAGGACTTCCGCCAGCAGAAACAAATGTGTGTCTTTTATGCTTCCAACTGAGAAGCAGTTTGTTGAGAAGTATGTTTTGCAGTATGAACATTCTATCCTTGGGCTTCCTGGAGCATATGCTAATGCTTCTGCTAGGGGCAGCAGTGGCATTAATTAGTTTATACATATCTCGGAGTAAAATTCTTGTAAGTTAGATACTGCAATTATAACTGATTAGATTTATTTATTTTTTTATAAGTCAGAGCCTCTATGTAACAATATGTAGCATATTGTTATCAACCATTAATTCTGTTGAGATGTAGTTCTTCAACTTTAACTTCATAATTCTTATTTTAATTATCATGACTCAATCTGTTCACTTAAAACATAATTCATCTGTTCTCAGTTCTCAGTGATGCTGTGCTTACTTTGGGCTGGAGAGCTAGAGGAAAGACAGTGTGGTTTCCGCTTGTCAAATACAGTGAAAATCTCATAAAAGACTATTTATAGACACTATTGGACAATAAACCCGTTACTGTAGACACCAGCGGAAACAAATAAATTAGAGTAATTTCGTCAAACACGTGTCGGGTATATATCGATACCCATTAAAATAAAACTATGATGATACCACTTGAGAATCAAACAACAAGCACACAATCAAGCACAAGAAAATAAAAATGAGATACAAGATTTTACGTGGAAAATCCAAATGAAAAAAAAAGTGACATATAAATGCAAAAATAAATGGCCAAATTTTCAGATCTGAAAATTGCTATCTAACCCTTAAATTTCGGCCAAGCAATGAGGAAGAAATGGCTACTAAATGGATGACACAAGAGTAAAAGAAAGCGTACATAATTCTACCATCTAAAGCTTATGATCTCTTGAAGCTTACATATTGCATATTTCGTACATCATATAGACATATATACATTTCAAAATCTGGCCGTATTTCCTTTGCCAAACTAAAACTAAACCAGCATATAGAGAGAAAAATCTGAACCTTAGCCTCTATAGTACAATATGAAATCACATTCAAGAAAAAGGAGTTGTGATTCTATTACTAAGCGACCACTCCAGCTCAACTACCAGAAGTTTCACATTTCTTGACCCATCAATTAAGTGCGGTATGACATTGTTCTCTCTTTCCAGTGCTTCTCTGAATAGGAAGGTGACCTTTCTCTGCCACCTAGAACTGACATCTTCCTTCCCTTGGGCACTGGAGATAAGTACTTGTGCACCCTTGGTTTTGAACTATGAGAGATTTTACCAAAATGGCCCTCCTCATCATCTACAGCAGAGGTTTTTCTACATGACCATTACCAACTGCAGCTATGATCGATACCAAGATGCATGGCCTCCACCAGTGGGCTATTGGTTTGTACTGGATTCATGTCTGAAACCTCACCAGAGCCCAAATCCCTTCTCCTGATTTCTGACTGATCGTCATCCTCAGAGTCTGAAGAACTGACAAACTCGCAATCCTCGAGTGGCCTGCAGCTGGTAGCTTCTTCAGCTCCCTAACCCTTATCCTTTTGCCATCATGCCACATACTAGTACATAAAATTGGTAACACAGACATTAGTTACGAACCAGATGACATTTTTTAAAACAAGTTCGCAGATATTGTTTGCGAACCAAAATTAGTTCGTGCACAATGAAAATGTAGATTCTAGTGTGATATTTCACTTTTATAAATTAAATGATCAATTAAAGAAAGTTGGAGGTTAACTCAAATATCCTTTTTTAAGACTCTCAACATATTGATTGCAGACGTCTACTTCATAAGCTCAACCCATCAGTCAAGGAACAAACTACCCAATCAATGAGAGAAATGCTTAACAGAAACAGTAAAGAATTAATGTTGCAAGCTGATTAATTTTTTTTTTCATTTATAGAAAAGGAGTACAATACATAATAATCATATGTCTAGATAAATTGGTATCCATGTAATGTATAAAATACCCGTGCATTAAAGCACACTGGAGAGAAATTGGAAAGAGGACATCGTTGTTGATTACTCACAAAAAAAAAAAAAAAGGTTTTTCTTTATATGGTGTATACAACGGTTTGCTGTCTGTGTGTCTGAATGGCAAGTAAAAAGCTGTGACTGGGTATTAAATACAAAATAGGATCTAAGGGGCTTGTTTCAGCTAATAGGAACAGTACTGGTACCAAAAGGATCTGGTACCTGTTAGTCAATTACTGGTACGGTACTGGTATTGGTAGGGATACTAGTTAAATAAAATGGATAGATAGCTACAACTTTAGGATTGTAATTTGGACTCTTTGTTTCTAATTAAACTGGTATCATCGCTACTTTTGTCAAGAAAAGAGGAACATGCAGAGCTTGGATCCAGATTTATGTAAAGAGAGATCATAAATCCCACATTCATAACCTTCGGAGACATAATTGCAACATTTAACAACGGTCATATGATTTACCCGGATTTTTTTTTGAAGATAAATTGGGGGTCAAGCCTCCCAACTTATTTTTAAATTAAATGTCGATTTACCCGGATTTAACTAACAAAGTAAATAGTTAATTTTGATTCAGAATGAAAATTCTAAAGTTCACATTTGTCAATTCTGACCCACTGATTTCAAAAAGAAAGGAACTCATCGAGTGATTTATGTTAATTGTTTACTCATTTGCCAATTTTGATTACACATTTAATTCTGTCCTATTGTGTACTGCTAATTAGCTCCTTTTGACTGTATAATATGGAGATAGTGAGCAGAGGACATGGAATAATGATCTTTGTGTACCAAGTATGGTCCCGTTCAAGATTGGCTCTAGACTTCTAGTAAGAGGAGATAATTACCTAATCACGTTTGTAATTGGGAAGGAATCGATTTATTGACAATTTATTGAGAAGCTAAACTACTTACCTAATATGTTTGCTGATTGGGAATGAATTGGTTTATTGACTATATTAATCGAGAAAATGAGAAACTAGGCAAGTAATTATCTAACAATGCTGCACCAACAAGTATGGCTGCTAATTGGTCAATGTCTTTCTTTTTTATTTCATAAACGGAGCATGCAAAAATTATTAATTATTTGTTTGTCTAGGAAAAAAAATTATACTTATCCTAGTTCGAAAAATCGAAAGTCTACTGAGTAGTAGAATCGTTAATAGAAAATAGAAATGTTAATAGAAAATAACTGAGGGTCTTAATACATTTGAAATAAAATAAATTAAAATTGAAACTTGAAAAAAAAAATAATAATATAAGGAGTACCTCTCGGAGATGCCAATAGCACGGAGACCTTCAATATTACAAATTTCCTAGACCGTCCAAACGAAATATTACCAGGACTATAAAATAATATTAAAAAAATTTGAGCAGGCATGCAATCGACCATTTTATAAGTAATAAGAGGAATAGACAAGGAATAATTTGATGTTAATCAAGAAGGGTTATTATAACCGTTACAAAAAGTGGAACTATGTTGGTATTCCTTGTGGGACTAATCAACTAGCGAAACCGGACCAATATTTATATCGTGGTTATTAAATTTTGCGGGCCATGTTATTAACAAACATAAATAAAATATAAATGGACTTAAAAATCAAGTAACATCCGTATAATATATCTAATCAAGAGATAAAAATTTTTAGTCCAACTCCAGAAAGATCTTTTTGAGGCCTTCGAGCAGCTGATTTTTTTTAATAAAATGCGGGTATAGATCATTGATTTCTTGTACAAATCTAAAAAAAAAAAATCATAGTTACTGACATAACATAATATTAAAAAAAAAAGTTTGGGTAACACTTAATCCAATTTTTTTTTATCAAGTATTTTAGACAGAAATACCATTAATACCATTTCTATATACTTTATTTTCTAAATTCTACCTTAAAATAATTTTCCTGAATAATTTTTCTAGCTAGAAAGAAGACATTTTTTCCCCCTTCGCTTTCAACAAATTCTTCTGCAATTTACAATTTGGCATTTACCAGTACAACATCGATTTATGGCTTTTATTTTTATTTTTCTCAAAACAAAGTCAGTACATTTTCTTTGGGTTTTTCCGTTGGTTAGAAGAGTGGGTTTATTCTCTTCGGGAGTGTTTGGATGGGAGTGAGAATAAGGGAAGATGAGAAGATGGGAATAAATTTATTATTAAACAATTCAAACTCTTCACAAAGTTACACACTTCCCAATACTTCTTCTCACTTCTTCCCCTATTTCTCCTCTTCCCACGCCATCCAAACGGAGCCTTCATGCGTATGAATGCCAAGTGTTCGATATTTTGTCTGAGAGGCATCGTCCAAACTTTTTTTTTTGAAGATAGGCATCGTCCAAACTTAAGACACAACCTAGCCCTCGAAGCAAAATGTATGCTGCCCAAAGCACTTGCCATATTGATCTCATCCTTTCTCATGTGTATACTATTGGTCCCGTTTGGATCGTATGGGAATAGGAGGAATAGTTTCTTCCTAGACGTAAATTTATTATAAACAATCCAAACTCTTCACAAAGTTACACACTTTCAAATACTTTCCGTCTAAGAATAGACTATTTCTCTTATTCCTAAGCAATCCAAACGGAGCCATTGTTCAACCGATACTAGATTTTTACTGTTATATATATTCAGATGTTTGTGAACGATATGATAGGTAATTCAAAATATTGGTTCGAGGAAGAAGCATTTCAGAATTTTTATGCTCGTCAGATGGAATTACGTTTCAACTTCTCCTTTACTATTAGCCAACCTTGCACTATCAAATCGGACGAAAGACTTTGGCCTGTTTGTTTCAACATTAGAGACCGAGAAGGGATGATAGTGAAGAAGGTGAACATATTTTGATCAAACGAAAAATTTGATATCAAAAGAGATGATTTATATAATTAAAGTGATAATTTTCTAATTTAATTAGATTCAAAATGGCAATTTTCAAAATCAAAATTTTGGAATTTGGAGTGACAATTTTCTAATTTCTTAACTTGGCATAAAACCAATGTTCCCAAAAAAAAAAAAAAAAAAGATTGTTTAACTAAGAGGTCTTTAGGTATTAACCAGGAAAACATATTTACATGATCTCTTTTCTCCAAATGCACAACAATACCGCATTAAAGGAGATTAAATTAAACACCGATGCCGCGAGAGATCTAATCCAACCTGTAATGACATTAATGCCCACAAGGATGACCACATTACTGGCATTATTCTGCATGATTTGGGGCGCCATGTAGGTATCCATTTAGGTCAGGGTTCTGTGAGTGCCACGTTTTGTGTGGTACCAGTACGGGCAGATAATTTTTTTTTTCTGTGTCACGCTCTGGTTTGGTAACGATATGGGTTATCCTGGCCTTTTCTTTCTTTTTTTTTATATTTTTGAAATACTTTCTTTTTTTTTTAACAGAAATTCCTGGTAATTTACCGACCTTTAAAGAAGAAATGACATTAGTGCCACAAGGTAAGAAAGAAACCAACTCTCGTTGAAATGATATTAACGCCCATAAGGTGGAAAAACTGAACCAAGACATTTTTCAACGGTGCCGGGATCTAATTTCTTCAGAGAGAATTGAAACTACTTCCTGTTTGCCATTGCTACTAAGGAAATCATCTGTAAAAACAGTCTCCAAGGCGCGCAACTCTTCTGAATTTGCCTTCTTGAAGAGTTCTTGGAGAATGAAACTGTTGCCGGCTGGAGCATCAGAACCCGTTCTTCTGGTAAGAGAATTCTGTTGATGCACTTCAGAATCCACTACACCTGAAGTTCCCTTCCCTGTCAATTGATCCTTGATGCGACAGAACTTGGTCACTCTCTTCGTATCTAACACCTCCAATGCCTAATTACAATAACAAAAAACCAGTAAAAACAATAACTTAACTAAATTGTAAGCCATAGTTGCCTAGTCAGGATTGAAAAGAAGACAGAAATTCCTAACCTGAAGAACAGAAGGTGCAGAAAGACCAAACAACTCGAGCCCATCAATTGACCCTGGCCTCCTTTTGTTGGTTTGATAAAAATCTTTGTTGAGAACATTTACTTTTTGTACCACAAGATCCCAGCATCTCTTTGGACTGACATGAACAAACACCTCACTGGAACTTCCTTCTACCGAAACCTGCATATCCAATAGTTAGAAGAACAGCCTTTACTTTCAAACATAATAAATTAAAAAAAACACATTTGAAATAAACATTAGAGAAAATATGAAGTTAAATTCAGATTACCATAAAAAGAGGGCCCAAAAGTCCAGCATCCAAGATTTGGGAGATGTAGTCACACCATGAATTTGGTTGCAGAACACTCCAATAACTCACACGACTCCGGAATCCTGTAGATCAGAATAGAGTGAATTGCCAGTTAGGTAAACATAATCAACATTTTACTAATGAAAGCATTAAAACAAAAAGTCCTAAACATTTACTTGGGATTTCATTGGTGACAATTGCAAAGTTCAGAACAACTTAATATTTTAACCTGTGCTCAATTTTTTGCCTCAATTGAGTAACAGAAACCCAATTGAGGGTGCACTTTTTTTCAAAACAATAACAACAATATATTAAGGAAGCCACTACCTTTTGGAAATATTGCTTGTCTTGTCGACCAGAGTTCGAGGGGCATAATGGTACCATACTCCAGAATCTCGACAGTGTAACTTCCCTGTCCAACATCAACAACACGAGGAAGGCTATGTCGTTCTGCATGCATATCATCAGATTGGGTCATTGCTGATGAGCTTGGTTCCCCATGCATAGCCACACCATTTCTGGTTGGAGCTGCTTCAGTTCCTCTGGTCCAGCTACTCTCATTGCAACCGGACATCTGGCCAGACAAGCTTTGTCCATGTTGCAATTGTAATGTGGTATCAGCCACCGTTGTATCCCTCCTTTCAACACTGGCATTGGTAGATCTATTAAAAGGAGTTGCCACCTCACCAGAATTTTGGGCCATTGATGATGGGATTGGTCCCACATCATTTCCAGTTAGAACTGCTTCATTTTTTCTGATCCCACTATTCTCACCACAACCTGATATTTGACCAGAGCTATGTTTATTTTGCTGTTGTGTGCTTCTTCCAGTCAAAGCTGCATCTCTCATCTCTTCACTTCTATTAATGGATCTATTGCCAGGAGTTGTCTCCTCTTTTTGAACTTGATACTGCTGTACACTTAGCCCTAGATATTTCAAAGCCCATTTATGGACCGAACTTAACTTGGCTTTTAAAGCATCGAGGAGAAGATCCAGTTCATCATCATTGTACCGAAAGAGAGAGTACTTGCTATTCCAGTCGCACAAGCACAGCTCCTTTGCATGCATCAAACAAGCATACTTATTGGGACATGAAGAACAACCAACAGCAGAGAGATACAGGTCATGATGGCAGAAGACACATTCCCTCACAGAAGCATCAAATTCAGCATCCATCTTTCTACACTGAGATGGGCACAAGTACTTCCTCTGGAGTTGTTCTGCCTCCTTGCGCACCTAGTTAGGAAAATCAATTAAAATCAAATTTGTCCTCCAAACCCTATGGAGGCAATAGAGGTTGCTAAATAAAGTCTAGCAGACATACATAGAAAGTTTTTGCAAGGATGCCATCTTCTCCAGACAAACGTTTCCACTCCAAATCACTGGTAATGGATTTTTCTCTCCGAAAATAAATATTCCAGAGGGCTCTTACGGCTTCATTGGCAGCACCAATCAATAGTTTGTCGTGGGATATCGTTGTCAGGTGCCTCTGCTGGCGGTATAGCTCCACTGCAACCTGGCCATGAGGCAACCAGTCTACAGGAGCTATGTTCACCGCTTCTGCACAGTTGAACCCGCAATTGAAGCCAGAATGGTATGCCCTAGGGAATGTCAGAACAAACTCACCTTCATTCTGAACACAACGAAAGACTGAAACCCCCTCACGTTTCAGCACGGATGGCGAAAACTGAGTAACCTGACAAAAAGCAACATCATTATATTGAACAGTGGAATGTGGAATAAAAGTATAAGACTAACAACAATTAACTGTTCAACGTATTCCAGCAAAATTTAGAGGTGCTGAGAGTATAATTTGAAAAGATAGTACGCTATGTACTTACCAGGTTGTGCAGCAAGTCTGGCTGTTCTTCAAATAAATGTGGGAGGTGTTTCTTCATGACAGCCTCAAACTTGTGGGCATCCTTTCCTGGCACACCATACCACACTTTTGGAGATCCCATGTGCATGTAATTCAGCGAGTACAGATGGTGATCTTCAACATGCTAATAAGTACAAGTATATCAAGAAATAAATAAATGAACAACTTGATAGATAAACTTCTCATTGTTAACAATAATACTAAGAACGCAATTAAAGATAGGCTAGTAAAGATGAAGTACCCAGCAAAATGAAGAAAGGCACATTCCAACATACAACCAGGGAATCTTAACCCCAGATATGTCACTCCTTTCAAAACGTAGCACAGAAAGAGGAAGATTTGGGATATTGTTCAAATTCCATCCAGACTGCACATATTCTGAATTTCCCGACTTAGTACCAGCTTTAGGAAAACCACTTCCAAAAGAAGCCGTATCCAGGTCAGCACCATATAAAACCTACAAAAAGCATCAAGGCAAGGCTCAAAAGGAGCAATCTATCAATGTGAAAACCAATATTTTCATTTATGTTCTTTTTTTAATCTTGTTATCGTCCCCTTTTCCCCGGTACTTTACCTCAATCATTTCAGTTGGTTTCTCAACAATTCGCCAAAATTCACCTTCAATATCATCAACCGAGGGAATAAACTCCTGCCTGCCAGCTTCTGACTGAAAGTACTCTTTCTGGAACAAATCTGCATATTTTTTGAATGACTGCAGAGTGAAGTCTGGGCCAGATTGGAACCCAAATTGCTCATCAACCAGGTTTTGAATTGAAGCGTCAGTCTCTGAAGAGTCACTGCTATTTCCTTGCATGCTTAGAGTTTTTCTCCTTTTCTTTCTAGCTGAGGTACTTCGAGGCAGACAATTTATAACTGTTTTGCGGTTTTGGAGCTTGTCGATCTGCTGAATTCGAGTGCTAAATTTACAGCCTTCCCACAGCCACAGTTTCTTCTCTTTTAGGAGAGGAGGGGGCTTCCAGGAGGATGGCGGTACTATACGACAAATGCCATATGGCTCTGCAATCGCCCTTATGCTGTCTATGTACTTGAGAGGGTTATTAAATTCCTGATGTCAATATAGATGCAGAGTTTTAACGTAAGAGGTATGCCAAAAATTTGAACTGAATGCCACAGGAAAAATAAACTACGCTAAATAACCCCTACTTAAGGACCCTTAACCTTAAGGACAAAAAAGTTAATATAATTTCTTAGAAAGGTGGTACATAGGATCATTTGGACTGAAGGGAATGGAATTATTTTTTTAAAGGGCAAATGCAAAACTATTCGAAGCATGTTAGCAATTATTTCATTAGATAGTTTCTGGTGTAAGAGTTAAAATAATGACTCTTTTCTTAAGCTGCAACTGGTGTTTCCATGTGATGTGTCAGATTTGCCACCACAGGTACAGGGCCAGCATAAGGGGAGCTGCAGGAAGGGTAGAGGTGGCAGAGATGGACTAGAGTTTTGAGTATGCGTCAGATCTGGAGAAAACCTGAGACTGCTCCATGATCCGATGCATGAAGATTAAATGGTTTCTCAGGTGTTTTGAGTAGGAATCTGGTACTAGGGTTCTTTTGGTAATTTGGTCGCTGCTGTCAGTTTAGACTGGTACCATTAGGTTTACCATTGTCAACTGCATTATTGTGGTTTCTACTATGAGTTTGTTTTGCTGCATTAGTCTATTAAGTTACTGTATAGAAGTTAGTTTACTTTTAGACTTCACCTCAGTCTGATGCATGAAGAATAGAGGGTTTTCTTGGGTGTTTTGAGTAGATTTCTGATTCTGGTACTTGAAAATTCTTTTAATAATTTGGTCAATTCTGTCAGATTGGTCTGGGACCATTAGGTGAACTGTTGTCAGCATTGTTGTGGTTTTTGTGGCAATTTTTTTCCCCTTTCTGTTAAGCAATTTGTTTACTTTCAGGCTTCACCTCGGTACGAGGGTTGCTGGCACCATTATAGCTTCTAATCAAACTGGTGGATAACCACTATCAAAAATTTTTAAAAAAAGAGAAAAAACCTCTTCTTTAGGGTGAAACACAGGAGCTTCATCAAGAACAGGCCTGCACGATCCGTCAGGTCTCCATCTTGCAATAACCTGCAGAATATTTACATGGAAGTAATATTAAAAATTAAAGAAGAAATAAAAAATGAAGGTAAACAAATTCACAGCATCATAACCTTTTGACAGTCTTCACAGTGAGGGCAGCCCCGAATAACTCCATTCGGTAGACTCTCTGTGGTTCTCTATGAGAGAAAAGTAAAAAGGAGTTAGATAGAGATTATGGAGCAATACTGCATGTATTTTTACACAAAAATACTAGAACTACCTAATTGGTCAAGTTAAATGGATATTTTGGTGTAAAACAGGCTAGAACTAAAAAACATGTTTCGTGATTAAACTCGAATAAGCAATGATTAAAAAAGATAGTAAATTCTTGAAGAATTGAGAATCCCAAATGCTTATCATTTTATGTTGTTATACTCTGCAGAAACAAAAAGCACAATGCAGAAAATAATGCATACAGGAACAAATAAATTTCATTAAATGGATTTGAATCCATTTACAACACATTATTATAACAATATTGAGAACCATCAAAATAACTCATAATTTTCAAATCCCACAGTTGGAATTTAATCTATACTTCTTACACATCATAGACATGAAAAATTATGACATTTGAAAAGAGTTATTACTATTTAACAAATTACTCGACATTTACAAAATTGAAGGCATTTGACCAAATATCAAATGACTTCAGAAATTGACACAACCAATCTGCACGGTTTATAGTGATCGTCATTAAATTTTGCCAACCTTTTGAGAATTAGTTTGACTTGATTTGAGAACGCATCGTTAAGATCGTCAAGTTAAGCCCTTGCCCGCAGACCCCAAGTCCCAAACCCTTTGTTAATTTTCTAGTTATACAGAAATAAACAGGGAGAAACAGAACCTCATCTGGTAAATCTTCCTCCTCTGAGTCAGATATAGTATAGACCTCGCTGTAGTTAATCCAAGGTTTATCGTCAAGCAACTTCCTCAATTTGTCACTATTACTACAAGCATGCTTCACAGACTGTCCAGGAAATGCCACAGAAATATCCCTTTGGACCCTCTTCAGAGTGAAAGAAGTTAGCCTAGTAAAGCCTGGTGGAATTGGCAAATCCTCCATCGAATTCTGAAGAAAGGATGAACAAAAAATGAAAAAAGAGATGAAAATATCCAACAGAACTCTTTTGGCAGAGATTTTCTGTAGCATCCACAGTTCACATGCCCAGTTTTATTAGATCTGATGTATTCGCTCCAATCACCAAAACAATTTGCACATACTGAACTATGCATGTTCAAGCAGCACTACACTAACACCAAAGCTATCTTTGAGATTGTTCAGGCATTTTCAATAGATGATATCAACACATCAGATTAAATATTTAAATGTTATTTTTGCTTAGGAAAATGCACAATAATGTAGATTTTAATGTTGACACAGAGCGTAGAGAGCAACACAATGGTAAATTACTAATAGCATTTTTACAAAAGCATAGAAACAGTACAAGTAATAGTGCATACAATCACAAACAAACATCAAAGATGTTCAAAACTGCGTCTAAATACAAGATAAAAGGGATTGTGAAGCACTTAATGCAAGTTACCTCTCCTAACCTGGATTGAGAGAGAGAAAGAGAGTTACCTTATAAGATGAAGGGGCCATGCAGTGACCGTGACGAAGATCCTCTTTTCAAGTCGATTAGTGTCGCGCTTCTAACTGATAGATTATTTGATTGAATCCTTCTAAGAAAACTCCCGAAAGAAATTTGTGTCATCTCACGGTCACCAGATATCCCCGAAAGGGATGCGACGCACGACTAGGCATGGGCATTAGAACCGACGATTTGGGGAAGAAGAGAGAGTGCACAGATTTTGAACTCGCGACGCTAGTTTTCACTTGCAACTTTGGTTGCCAGCAAGGATGGAGAGTTACTGAGTTCATCTTTTTGCAAGGGGTCTGTTTGGGTATTAAAAACAAAACAAAACCTTTTGTCGGTTTCGTGAACTCTAATTATGGGCTATGCGGGCTGAGATTTTACAGGCCGCTATTTCTTTTATAATATTCAACTTCTGTAGGCAATTCCATTAATATTTGGTAATTGGTGAGGGTGAAAACGGTGACTGTTTTGGACAAAATGAAACGGTTAAAGATTTTAGTTGCATTTAAAATATAAAACAGCTAACAATTTCGTCCATGTGCATTTTCGTGATTTCGATCATTTCGTCCAAAATGAAACGGTTAACGCAAATGGTAATCAATTTCGTATCCAAAACGAAACAGTTAACGCAACTAACCATTTTCGTGCTCGTTTTAGACGTTATGCATCTTTAATAATTGAAAATTGATTACACCCATGTGCAATTTTGTCATCCCTTGCCATCGCTAAACAGAAAGTGAACACATAAAATAGATAAGGTGAACATATATAGTGATCAAAATGAACACATACAAACAAATAAATTCAATAAAAATAAGTTGAATGTGTATATAAAAATCTGAACAAAAAATGACAACACTTATTTGTTTGTAAGTGTTCATTTTGATCATCTATATGTTTATCTTGTCAGTTTTATGTGTTCACTTTGTGTTTAACGATGGCAAGGGATGGCAAAACTACAGACGACAGTTATCATTTCTGTTTGGTAATTGATTATCAGTAATTATGTTTATTTTATTTTATTGACAATATGTGTATTTTATTTTATTTTATTTTTTATCCAAGTATTCAGTTGGATAATTACAAATGTTATGTTAATTGAGTATAAATATTTAGTTAGTTGCAATAAAAAATATATATATTATAAGCAAAAATGTTCATTTTATTTAAGTATAAATGTTTAGTTTAGTAAGTACAAATGTTCAATTTAGTAAGTACAAATTGATAAAGGAATTAAAACCTAGGTCAAATAAATTTATAACCTTCGTTCTACCCTTACTAATCGTTGGGGCAAAGCTAAGGGTCGATCCTCAGGGACAGTAAAACTGATTACCGGACTTAATTTTTCTTAAAAGCCGGACAAATAAAATTGTAAGGGGTTGAATTGAAAGTGTCAATTAAATAATAATTAATTTTTTTAGGAATGATTATAAAATATTTTTGGGTTGAGTTTTTTATGTTTCTAGACTTAAACAGATGCAAAAAAATGTCTTAAGGGTTGGAGTTCATTTATTTTGGCTCTAGAACGCTATTGTTTCTTACTTTCGCACGAAACAAATAGAAATTTCGGACCAAAATCTATAAATTTTGGACCGAAATTTATAGATTATTGTGCCGTAAATTGTCCTAGATTCTTTGTTTGGGTTTGATAATTTTAGGTTAGACCATGTGAAAGCTACTTGTCAACCATACCTAAATCCTAGCTTCAGCTGTTGCAATTTCAGTTGGATATGGTATGGAACTTGACTTTTACTACGAAACCAACTAGTCCTAAACTCTCGTGTCGGAAGTTAGTTGATTAAGGGTTATGTGTTGATGTTCCAGAGGCATCTATGTCTTTTCAGATCGTAGAAACTACACCTATCGGTCGATTAGTTAACCTCTCTTTCGAGTATTTGGCTTACCTCAAGTACTTGGTTTATTTCACAACTTATCCTAGTTTATTGCCATAAAAACGCTGCAGTTCATTCTTAAGTAAACAATCAAACAAGTCATAAACATAACCAAGCATATAAATAATATCTCAACACATAAACATCACATAACATAATCGTATCTCATCAAACCATAACAAATACCAAATTAAACTACATCGTAACCTTAAGACACATAAAATTTAGCCTAACATGTTCAAACTACAAATAATAATAATCCTAATGCATGAAACAACAAATAAACCCATAGAAAATCGAAATAAAAGCATGAAAGAGATAACCAAATAACCCTCGAGCTTTACTCCTTCTTCTATGGTCAGAAATCGATGGAGAATGATATGGATGTGTTGCCGCCTTGTCCCAATTCGCTCCCCCTTTCAATTCCCGTGAAAAGAGCCAAGAACACACGTGCAAAATATAGAAAAATATCGTGGAGAGAATAATGGATCCTTTCTGGTCAAGAAGCACGCATATATATATCCTCAGAAAAATCCCAGAGGCGGCCAAGGCAAGAGAGAAATTTCCTTCCTTTCGAATTACCATAAAAAATCTTTCCATACATGAAATTTCGGACCGAAATTCCATAATTTCAGACCGAAATGTCGCTGGTCTGGGCTGATAACTGGAGTCTGGGTCATGAAGTGAGATCCAGACTTGGCATGGTGCTTTGTAGGCCTCCTCTAGTCCATTTCATGCGTCTGTGGGCCAGGAATGAGTCGTCTGGCTGTGACCTAAGCTCCAATTCGTCTTGTTTGCGTGTCTAGTCTTCAATCTTCACGAGAATTCTACAAAATAACAAAGAAGCGGCAGCAGTACCAAATATCCTGAAAATCACAGTTAATTATGAGACAATTTATATTGGTTTGAGTACTATTTTGGTGCTAAGTATGGTCAAAATAGGCATATAAAAATGAGATATCACAAATGTTCAGTTTAGTAAGTACAAATGTTCAGTTTGTTATATATAAATGTTCAGTTAATTAAGTGTTATTTTTCAATTTTTTTAATAAGTGCGATGGCAAGCGAAGGGGTCACGAACTGGACAAAAAATACATGAAAAAATTAGAAGGGGTCATGAACCGGTACGGTTCAATTATAAAATTTTCCAACTCCGCCCCTAGTGCGTCTATCTCCAAGACTGACGCGCGATAGTATATAATAAAATCATCAGTTGACACATTTAACTGAACACATTTTATTATTAAACTGAACACATTGGTAATTAAACTGAACATATATAACATACACCTGCTAGTCATGCGAGACTCACACACGCGTGCCCTATATTCAGCGATGGCTGGCGATAGAAAATTTGTCGATGGCACTTATAATTACTGTTAATATTTTTCAGATATCATTACTAGAACTTAAGATTTTGTTATCCATACCATCCCACAAACTCGCATTGCTGAACTGTCCATTAAGATGTCATTAAGATGTGATCACGTGATATGCACGAGCAGTGGTTTGGTTACGGTTATTTTCAATTTTGAATCTTCTCTTCTTCAGAATCAAAGAAATCTCTCTCTGGTGATACTGATTCTCTATCTCTCTCTCTTCGCTCAAATCGAAGCATTATCTTTATCACTGGAGCAATCTCGGCCTTTCTCTCTCGCTAGTGGCCTTGCTTTCACCTTCTCTCGATCAGATCATAACTGAATATGCTTGATCAGTGTCCTCTTTCGAATTCTCCAATAGAAATCGATACAATAATTTTGTCTCGGCTTCAGATTGCGAATTTGAGATCAAATAGTCTATCCTTATCTTGATTAGATCAGATCAAAAATTCTTCATCGCTTTCACAATTTTAAATTTTATTGTTTGATTTGTTGTTTTTGACGTGTTCAATTGTTGATCATATGAGATTCCAAGTTTTGTTTTGGCATTTAATTAACCCACGTATTTGACATCAAATTTATCGTTTCTTCAAGGTACTGATCAATAATTCTATTGCATTTTGGTTTGAAATTGGAAATATGTTCTTATCCCTTCTAGTGTTTCAAATTTGTCCGAAAATCAATTATCTGATGTCGAAGCAATGATTTACCATATTAGAATTGTAAATGATGAATTGTATACGAGAAACAAAAAAAGAGATAACGAAAAGGGAACGAGGGCATAGGGACTGAGGAAACAGAGGGAAAAGAGAAAGCATTGTGAGGAGACATAGGGCGCAAGGGGATGTGTGCGAAAGGATAAAGGGGGCGCGCGAGACGACGCGAGGGTGATGGAAGAGGGATCATGCAGGTCAAGGGAGGGAGAGCACGTGAGGGTGAGGAGAGTGAGATCACGCACAGTGAATAAGAAAAAAATATGAAAGAGAGCGCGCTGATTGCTTGATTGCGTAATACTCTGATGTCTTAGAATAATAATCAAAATTTTGGATTAGAGCCTTTAGAGGTCACGTAAGTTGGAAGCCAGGACGCAGGAGAAATAATCGAGGAGGGGTGTTGAAGTAGAGTCGTAGAGAAAATATAAGAAAATTAGCTATAGAGAAATTTTATTTTTTTTTGTCTTAGATAAAAGGCCATAGGAATGTATTAATCATAAAATTCATTCCATATATATCGGATAGGACCACTTTTAAATCGTTTTATTTTTTTTCTCTTAAGGACGGATTAGGAGAGCCAATCGTAAAATTGACTTTTGTTGCGAGTTTGTGATAAAGTTCCTCTAAACACGTGCAATTGCTACTTCGGCCATAACTTTCTCTTCCTAACTCTAATACGGTGATTCAAACTTTATTATAACTAGCTGTAATTTCACGCTTCGCGCGATAAGATGAACTTAACCTGGCTAACAATTTGGAATATTATCGCATGTTGTACGATCTATTTTTTCTTATCAATTTGATGAATTTTATTATTATAATAGTTTTATTTTTAGTTAAACTTATTACAACTATAAATTATAGCGCAAGTACTTTAAAGCATGCAAAAGAGAAATCAAAATAGAATGCCTATGATTTTCCTTACCAGAAATTCTTGTGCATTCATACATTTGAGCAGGAACAATCATGATTATCCTGCAATTACAACAGAAAACAGTGTGGTAAAAACTAAAGTGATGATCCTATCTCAAGTAAGGATGATATTGAATACATAATTAATCTCTTCTTCTAATAATGTGTTTTAGTAATTCAACAAAATTCCACCAAAGGAACAACATACTCATTTAGTTCATGCATAAACCCATCTCATCAGCACTTGGTCTCCAATTATGATTATTGGATACATACTCGAACAAATTAAGTTCAAATAGCATCAAATGGCTAATCTTGTTTCATTTTTGTTGCCTCAATAATCTGAAACAGTACTTGTTAGTTCCTATCATACAAGTTTTTAAAATCAGAATTCCTCAATTGAACTCTAATTAGTTGACAACCATTAAACCAAATTCTCTATTTTTAGCAACTGATGTATACTAACATAACATCAACTTGATATCAAGTTGGTTACATTTAACATAAATTTTTTCTTGATTCTGTGAACCTTTAATTGACGACATGAATTGGATCCTCCATTTTATTGCAAAAAGAAAAGAACCTAAATCCATAAATAATAAAATAATAATAATAAAATACCCTGACCGTAGAAAGCCTCTCGTAATACTTGAAACAACCTTTTGCAAACTGCATCTAGCAACAACAGTTGATAAAAGCTTCTTCTAACAACTGAAAATACAAACTGAAAGCAAGAAATCAACTCAGCAAAACCACACTGCATGGCTAAAGTAAAAAAGCTGTGATGAAATTTGGTCCATTTTAACTAATTAATATATGAAGGTAGCTTCATGTGCCAAGCAGAATTGTGATTTATTACAAACAAAGGTAGGTAGTCACTGTTAAAAAATTAACGTAGGTCCATGTATTGGGGTTGCAATCAGAGGTGTCAATCACAAAGCACTGCACTTTTCTGTGACACAACTTACAGACGGAACATGTTGGTTGGAAGCATTGAGAGGGTCATAAGGAAGAAACAAATAGCGCAGTGAAAAGAAAGAAAAAGAAAGAGAGAAAAATAGAACTAACCTAAAGAAGATTGAGGGCAAAAAATCAGCACCACAACAGATTATCTCGTGCAGCCAGCAACGGACCGACATGAATCCCTCAGTTCTCAGCTACGTACCTGCAATAGACGAAGAAAAAGGCTAAGACTAAAAGCAAATTCAAACCCTGTGGGAAACAAAAATAATAGAAAAGAGGATCGGTGAAAAATTAAAGACAAAAGTCGAACTTCCTTTTCCACAGTGATAACAGAGGTTGGAGGCCACAAAATTCGGCGACGAAGAGGAACAACGTGGAGAAACAACCCTCGAGAAAAGAGAGAGGTGAGAAGAGTGTACGTTGGCCTAGGAGGAAATGAATCGAGAAGCTACGGATCGCAAACAAAAACCCGATCAATAACGGAAGGCAGTGGAGGAGAGATCGGAAAGAGAGCTGTGAAGAATTCAGAGGGAGGTGAGGTAATGAAACAACAGATCCGAAAGAGATAGGCAGGAGAGAGGAGAAGTGAATAAGAGCTTGGAGAAGGAAGAAGAAAAAGAAGAAACAAAGAGAGGTCGCCTGATGGAGAGAGACAAGTGACGGACATATCAAGGTTTCATCTGACGGACAGAATCGATGGAGGCGAAACAAACGGTTCAGATTGATAGAAGTTGGCCTCACGCTGACGTCATCAGTTTTACTGTAGAAAAGCACCCTGGATTTGGAATATTTTTTGATGATTGAGTAAAAGGTCTACAACTTTGGTAATTTGACTAGCTAATTTATGATAAGAATAAACCCGTCAATAATATATATAGTCAGGGGCGAAGCTAGGATTTCAAGTCAGCAGGGTCCATAATTTTTTTTTTTTTGCTAAAAATTATATGTTTTATCCGTTGTATTTAGATATTCATTTATATCGCACAATCAGTTTTATCTCCGTTTTATCGTTGTACAACTGTTTTATCGTCGTTTTATCATTAGTACACGCTAAATTATCACCCAACTGTTAAACCACATAAATCACATTTTAAAAACTTGCATCTAATATACACATAGTATAATAATAATTTTTAAATAAACAACTATAATATAATGTCACATAAATAAACATGAGAAATCAAACATCCATTATGATAGTAACTGAAAAATAATAATTCAAGAGTTAAGAAATCATTCATCCAAGAATCTTTTATTCTACTATAAGTTTATCTTAATAAGATTTATTATGGAGGAAGAAAGAAAGCGGTTCATTATAATGAATATGACATGGGTCCATGTATGATATTTTAGGAGTCGTTATGTAATTCAAATGAAATACGACAAGTTCAGCTGGGTCCTTCAAATTTTTGAGATGGGTCCCAACTTCTTATATATATTTTTTTATTTACAAACATACTAAGTGTCAAGTAAATTTTTTATTTTCAGGTGGGTCCATGGACCCACCAAAAATAACGTGGCTTCGCCACTGTATATAGTGAACTGAAATCACAACTTCAAAATCAAACCTGAAGTTGTTTCGTAGAAATACATATATATCTGCTATTGACAAATGCGTCTTCCCTTAAACAACCAATTAGTTGTTTTTACACTTAAAAAATACTACTGATTTAGTTATTATAGATACTGATGAAATGACTGCAATACAACAATAATTATTTTCATTTTGATAATGTGACAGACAATAAATTTTGAATCAATTTGGCGAAATATATTATTTTCGTAAAATTAGCCAAATCAACTTAAATTCATTTAGATGTTGTTATATTTAGATAGTTTAAATTTCCTTTTCTTTCATTTTATTTTATTTTTTTTTTAAAAAAGCAGCTTCATGGTACCAGACAACCAGAAGCGGAGCAATGTACATATCGTGCGTCACGGGATCTTACTGTACAAAAAAAAAATTTCTTGCTAACAACAGTGATTGTGTATTGGCTTTTTCCTATAAAACTACTCAATTAATTATATCAGTGACTTCTCTTGGATTAATTTCTAACGTACAGCAAGAACACTCGCGGATTAAGAACCGTACGTGGGAGGGAGGTAGATTAACTAAGGGGCTGTTTGGATTCCTCAAGGAATTTGGGAAATTTTATCTTCCTACCATAAATTTATTATAAACAATTTAAACTCTTCATAAAGTTACACACTTCTCAATAAATTTATTCCTAAGAATTGCAACTTCCCCAAATTTCCTAAATTCCTAAGCGATCCAAACGCCCTTATATAACATGGGAAGCAAGCCCAAGTGTCCAATGCATTATTTTTTTACAACACTAGCTAGCACTAAGATGGCAACTTCTACATCATAGTTTTGGCAGCTTGTGAATTGCAGAGTAGCAAAAGAAACGGTGCGTATTGCACCAATGTAATAATTAACAAAAGAAAAGGTACGTATTTCGGCCGTATTGCCATCAAACAAAATAAAGTTGTGGTCTAACCAAAGTTTTGATTTCTCACGAAACGAAATCACTTATTGGGGGGGGGGGGGGGGGGGGGAGTCTTTTCCTATTTTAGAAAAAGACAATCTAAGGCTCGATGAGATATATTTTTCACTTTACAAGCAGAATTTTAATGGAAGTACGTAATAAAGTAATTTTCCGTTAATTAACACGACGTAATCAATCAACTAGTCCTTTATATATGTACAAATGTCACACAATATGTACAGAGATGAATATATATATAACGAAAAAACGACAATTAAATAAACTCATGTCCTCTAACAAACTAGTCGTGCAAACAGATTCTTTTCTAAATTAATACTACAGACCTTTATAAATTAGCAAGCAATTCATGACCGTCCAAACCTAAATCCAGCAAAAATCCAAAGTCACGGTCTCCTTCTTTCGGTCCTCTATCCATACACAACATAGGTGGGATGTTATTCACGTCACCATATTGGAATCCACCAGAATTGATCAACATGTGCGAGCTGTTTGCTTGCTGATATGTCGTGTTAGTGAGCATCGGTATGTTCATTTGCTCGTTGTACTGATACTGCATCGTGTCGAACTGAGAAGTTGAATAACTCGATTGTGCATCGGTTTCGGTTTCAAGTGAATAGCCTGTTCCATCCGCCTTGTTCTTGTGAAAAACTCTACACAGCACCCAATCCTCCTGTCATGATAACAATAGAAAAATCAACTTACGAAGGACAAATTAACAAACAGAAATAGAAAATCTTTTGCATCCCAGAGTATGTTAGTGCAAACAACGGGAAAAGCCAATATGTGAGGTGGGGGCTTTTGAAAATTACATCTCTTAAACAAGGGATAATCCATGTTTATTAGGATATATATTTATATGGATGAAACCTTTCTCCTTTCCTTAATTAGGTCTAAGGAGATAAATATATAGGTGATGCAGTGAATTATAACCTGGCCAACCACATGCCATAAAGAAAGGCAGAAACAAAATGAAAGAGGATGTGATACCCTTGGTGGAATATGCGGACTCTCGAGTCGGAACTCGTGCATTACCCAATTAGTCTTTATGCCATTGGGGGCTCTGCCCCGGTAGAACACGAGTGTTTTTCTCATACCCATCACTGACGAGTTGCATGAAGAAGGATCACGGATGGTACGGTCTTTGCCAGTGGCTTTCCAATAGCCAGTCTTAGTTGCACGGTTGGTTCGCAAGCCAGTTGCATATTTGCGGTCTCTGAAGCTGAAGAAGTACCATTCATCTGCGCATAGCTTTGCTGCATCTGGCGAATAGAAATAAGAAGAAAACATCAATTATACACGTATGACCAGTTCATTTTTGCACAAGTTTTCACTAACAATGTTGATTTAGATCATAAACTACTAGTAGCAGAGGCGTATACCTTCATGCTCTTACATCTAATATATATTAATATTGGCTCGGTCTCTTATATAATTTATAACTTCTTCTCACAGGTATCTTCTTTATCATTATCAGGCGATCCATCTATATAACTATGTTAATTTATAGGTATCTTCTCACAGGTATCTTCTCACAGGTATCTTCTTTATCATTACCGGGGCAGATACACATGTCCTTTTTGTTATTTCTTGTGGTATTCATAATCCAATTAACGGTGGTATATATAATTTATTAATTGTTGTGCAATGTTAATTAAACGTCCGTATAGATAGGTTATTGCGCTTTGGTAAAACAAACTGAGGTCTTGCTTCTCATCCAAACATGTATGTATATGAAAAAACAAATGATAGTGCAAATGATAAGAATTTTGTATGGTTAGTTGGTTACCGTGACATGACAATTTACCTGTATGTATGTCATGGACATATTGTATGACAACTAATTAACAACAAACCAAATGAATTGATGAGTTGAACTGCCAATTAATTAAGTACCTGGCAGTTCCCATGGCTCAACATTGTGCAAATCCACCTCTATCATAGTAGCTCCGAGGAGTCTTTCGTTGGCCACCTTTTTGCATAAATAATAGCTTACTAATTCTTCGTCGCTTGGATGGAACCTAAAACCTGGTGGGAGAGTATTCTCTATGTCCCTTAGACCCATATCCAATAATTAATACAAGAAAGAGGAACAAAAAGATATAGAAATAGGAAAGTGTTTAATTGTTTCTAGTTAGTTGTCTAGATTCTAGAGTGGTGTATATAAAGGCGCATGTATTATAGCGAGATGATGAGTGTGGAATGTGAGCACCATATATGTGATATATATAATAAAGGCTCAACTAATTAACGGGTAATGGGAAGTATAATAAGTCGAAAAGGTCGTTATCATGATCTGGAAGGAGATGCTAGAGGCCTAGGGAATGAGGGTCCATCTTTCTTTGATACATGCTTGTGCGACAAGAACAACTTGGATTGGAGGAAACCCATGCTCACAAGAAATATATATCCATCATTTCTTCCACACTTTATAACTATATTGCTGGAATATATGTCTTATATTATATATCTATCCTTCTTGATGTATCCTTTTGTAATTGGTAAATTTGGCCTTACTATATTGTCATGTCTTCCCAGCATGATTATTAATTATTCCCGGAGATTCTGAAAGGGTTCGAGTACCTTTTTTCTTAGTGATCTATTGAGTTCCTTCAATTATTCTAGCGAGCCAGAAAAATCTCTGTTTATTTTATCACTTATGAAAATAACAAGAATTTATTTTTCTTTTCCAGGCTCTAGCGGTATGTATACAAGTAACGAATTTATTAATTCTTGCATGTGCAGTACTTCATTATATTTGCTGTAAATTAAAGAGATTCAATACTAAAAACTGTTAATTAATTATAAACTATATAAGAATATGCAGGTTATTGATGTATACAAAGTGATTTCTTTACATATATAATATAATCAGGGAAATGAAAAGGAAATGGCAATAGAGAGGTTGTTAATTAATGTATACAAACTACAAAGTGTCCTCTTAACACAACTTAATTAATAAGGGAAAAGCAAAAGAATAAATTTAATAGAGATGTACTGTCGCTGCCACTCAATTTTGGAGTTTCACTTTCAGCATGGGCAGATCATATATTTATCTATTGCATTAAGAAGTAGTTAAGAAGTTTAGAATATGAAAATAAACCGGTTTAGCTACTAATTAAGTTATATATAATTTGGGTAAATGAGGAGAATTTTCTGAAACGCGTGATATAAATTCCAATCATGTGTCAACCTCTAGAAACGCTTTCTTGGAAATTATGGTCACCCCCATTCCTGGCAAGAGCATCCATGACCATATATTGTAAAAAATTTTCACATTAGTGTTCGTTAAGAATTAACTTTATTCAAACTTAATTTGTTAACCATCAATTTAAAAAATATCTTACTCCTATGCATTAAATCTAAGGGATAATGAAAGCACAACGAAATGATACCACAAAATAAATAGATTGCTCACACACCCATGAAACTTCTATAATTTCTTATTTTTCCAATCAAATGTTCAAAAATATTACTAATCTTTCCCCATCAATATTCGAGAATCTTTAATATTTCTCCTTTTTTTTCCTTTATATACTTAATTAGGATAATTTTGCTGATATATCTTTTTATTGCAGATAAATATTATCATTGCATATTTGCATGTACTCCCACTCTATATAAACAGTAAAAAGAACTAATCCTTCGTTTAACCCATTAAAAAAAATTAAACATATTTTTATATTTGAAGAAGGCAGTATAGTAATTTTAATTTTTTTTATTTCTTCTAAATGTGACGATAAAAATTATAAATTTTGGTTTTCAACAGAGGATAAATGATGAAAAGCGAGGATTCTGTTTTAAGATTGTCATAAGATATTTCAAAGCATATGAGAAATTATCCCTTTACAAAAAGTAACGACTTATAAAATATAGTCTATGCAAACAAAATAAATAAACAAACAAAAAGATGCACGTTAGTAAACAAAATAACAATTCCTCATTACTAAATATCTCTATGCATCATGCTAATACTAAGTACATAGGGATCAAATAATTTAATTTCACCCTAATTCATGTCATGCAAAAAACTATAAATAAATAAATTATCAACATGAATGCATCAGAAGATAGTTACGACACTACGTCTAGGTGGTGTCTGGGTTCCTGACCGCCGACCATGATGCAAGCGGTGTATGCGCCGCGCGTAGCAAGTGATCAGAAGTAAGACCTCTTGCAGGAGTAGATGAGGCACAGGAAAGCTCGTCACTTTCGTGTAGCAAAAGATATGGCTGTAGAAAAGGGTGACGGTGTAATCAATGAATTTGTCAACACGCGCATGAATTCGCTGCTTCTTTACGTAGGGAAATGAGTATGACACACTAATCTAGTTAGCTCTATGACCCTTGTTCTCTCCACATTTATTATCCTCGGTTGCTTTATTCCAGGATTAACGACGATGTATTAGAAGGGTAACAATCACACATTCACACTATATGAATATGAAATGTTTTTGGATTAATTTGTTATAATAAAATCCATCATGATTCATGAGGCAATGATTTGCTACATATAATACTACACTGTAACGTGAGTAGAAGAACTGGAAGAACTTTGTGGACTGGTCTGCTTACTCGGCTTAGTAAAAGCAGGAAAACTATTGGGAAAGAGAAACAAATAAACAATGGACTGGAAAGGCTGGAAATTATGAAACTTGGTTCTGGGGCTTAAACAGTTACACTTGGATGGTGACACATCCAAAATGCATTGAGATTTGTCGACCCCACATGGCGTACAACAAAGAAAAAGGCGTATATTTTTCTCTTTTATACTGACTTGAGTATGTATTATGGCGCTTTCACCCTGATTTCTACGATTTGGCCCCGCTTGGTGAAGGTTATTTGGCATCGCGTGAATCTTTGTTAAGATTAAGGCTTTAATTGGATGAAGGAAGGAGTGTAAAAAGAGAATTTCATTTTAGTGGTTAGAATAGAAAAGAGATGATTATGAATTTGAAATTTATCGATCGGAGCATAAAGATAGTAAAATTCAGCCCCTTTCAATAACGTTTTTGGTATCAATTTCATTTAATTTTTTCGGATTGATTAGCAGAACAATTTAAGAATAATTACTAATTTGAAACAAAATAATCATTCCTCACTCCTCAGTCAGTCAGGCCTCACCTCATGCAAACTCCACTAATCTATAGTTTATTGCACATTCGGTTGGGGGGGGGGGCAACATCCTCTGCAGATATTTGACCGTCCGATCTAATCTCGAAGGTTAAGATTTACGGACTGACAGATCTGATATTAATCACAAGACATCTATTATTGATCGGACGGTCTGGAGAAGATTTGCAAAGGATATCATTCTAGGGAGGGGGAAGAACGATAGAAATTTCGGTAGTTTCTATATGTTGTACCAGAATGATTTCTTTTTCTGACAATAAATTTACTTGACAAATATGAAAATCGATAAATATTAAATAATTATAAAAAAAATTAAATAATTAAAAGAGATGTATTCTCCATACTTTAGATTAATCACATGTCGAAATATTTTTATAATACTTCAAATTTATTGTCTATTGAAGATACCTTGCTATACATTCTAGGACACCAAAAATCATGTCTGATTTAACATGAGCATTTTGATTGATTGCTATCACACATTTTAAATGCCCCCAACCCCTTTTCCCGGGACCGCACCAAAAGGCAGGAAATTGTGGGACTAACAACGGCAGATTTAAACCGACCCACGATCAAAGAAATTGACATCTAATGTAATCTAAAAGTAAAACAAAAGTATTCTTCACGCTCCCTCTTAATTTTCCTATTTCGTTGATCACTACTTCCTTCCCATTGTTTTCTACTACATTATCTACATGTAATTAATCAACGAAAACTTCTTAAAATTTTGTACCTGCAATTCTGCAAATAAGACCGTTTATCATCCCCTTCTTGTTCGCGTGCTATGGATAGGCCTGTCAAACGTTAAATACGTAAGCGGAAATGGCTCCTTACGTTTACGTGCCGTTATATAACACGTAACTGTATTAATTTCCGTTTCTGTTACGTTGTTGTAACGTAATTAAAATTGCTTCCGTTTTCCGTTCCGTCAGATAGAACGGAAGAAACGTTAATAACGTTAAATTTTGTTAAAGTTTGGAAAGTCATTGAATTTATAAATTAGAGTATAAACAGTATAATTTGAAGATAAAAAATAACTTACAATTTGATAATAATTTCATTTCATAAATTCGCAATACAAATTAAGGTCTTACATAACACATCACATATGAAAAATTACAATTCCATGTCAATAATCAGAAATCAGATCATATAGTTCACAGATAACACATCACAAATCCTTACCTTACACAATTACACAAGACAACCTTACAAATTATTAACCTTAAAACATAATAAAGTGACTAACAAGTAACAAGATGATAAACCCAGAGTACCAACAACAAGGTCATCCTAGCCCCAAAGCCATCTTCTCAGTACCAGTACTAGTACCAGTACCTCAGTACCAGTACCACTACTAGTATCTGTACCAGTACCTCAGCTGCTGAGTACTAGAGATTAAATCATTCAATTAATTAAAATGTTAAATTAATCAAAACACAGTTTAGAAAAGAGAAGGGAAATTGGAAATAGTTGTGTCAGATTTAACCTAATGAAAATCAAAGCAAATCACAGTGGGTGCAAATCGAACTACTTGAAGCACTGGTAGGATAGCTTGGTGCTTTTTTTATTTGCTTTTATTTTTTGTTTTTGCTTTTCCCAATTGACAGCCGGTGTCAATTAGTCTAAAAAAAAAGAAAATCAAAGCAAAAATAAGAAATTAAAGAGTAGACAAGTACCAAAATTCAGATTGAACCAAATGAAAATCAAAGTAACAATTTCTTTTCTGTAACAAATGAAAACCAAATGAAAATCAAAATAACAAAAATAAGAAGAAATGAAAACCAAATGAAAGAGCAGACAAGTAACAAACAAAAGTAAAAATTTCTTTTCTGCATTGAGCTTACAAGTTGAAGCAAAGGAGGAGGACATTGAGGGCTCAGGCGCTGTCGCCGGCCACCACATGGTGCTTTGGTGAACTCGAGATAGAGAGAGGAGGAGGTCTATGCGAAGGGGATGATGTCCCCCAAACGCCATGGCTCGAGAGAGATGAGCTCTGTCGCGGCTGAGCTCTGTTGCTCGAGGTAGTGGTACAAGGCAAGAGGAGTCTGATGCTTTGGTGAACTCCAGATAGAGAGAGGAGGAGGTCTGTGCGAGAGGAGATGACATCCCACAAATGCCATGGCTCGAGAGAGGGAGAAGGCAGGGCCTTAGGCGAAGAGAAGACGAGCGCGGCGCATCTGTGTTTCTAGGGTTCTCCACATCTGACGCGACGCTCGCTCTCTCCTCTATTTTCTTCGCCTCAACACAGCCATCGATCGCGATTTATGGGCTGAGATTTATGGGCCAACGTAAAAACGTTAAAAAACGAAACGGAAATGGGCTGTTTCGTTTCCGTTCCGTCCAGCTGAACGAAATCAGAAACCATTCCGTTTCCGTTCCGCTGACTGAAACGGAAGCAAAATCCCTTTCATTTCCGCTCCGTTTCGGACGGAACGAAACGGAAACGTTCGAAACGGAACGGTATTGACAGCCCTAGCTATGGAGTGGAAATTCAGGACCCCACAAAGAGAATCTATTCCTAGTAGCCGATAACGACCGCTCAAAAAGGTCGAATGTGGGACCCACATTTTTATCCACAAGGCACAAATTCATTGGTGGCACCATGTGGACCCAGTTTATTTTTTAAGCTATGATTTAAAAAGGCTTGTGTCTGCTTCATATGGATTTCCATTTTCCAGGCTACAATCCTTATTGTTTGCTGAAGAATTAAATTAAATACATTCATTTTTGCTGCTAGCACGGGTACTATCAAGAATATTGGTATATTCTCTACCTCTTTATAATTGTACTTCATGTGATTTCTCATTACGACAAATTTATTATCCCCCTCGTTATAGACTTACTCAAATGACTTCTATATTAATTGCACGCATTTTTGTTACCATTAAGATTTATCATTTTAAAATTAATGTTTAGGTGAACCTTTTGTATCATCAATGTCCGATTATCTAAGTATTAATTCGGTGACCCAAATTTAGATGCGTCGCTATCGATTTTAATAAGAGAATAAATAATTATCGACATTATATATTTGTCTGTGAATGGGTGAATTTAATGTTAAATTCGTTGAACGTTGACACTTGTCAAACTTATTTCAATTGATATTTGTTAAAATGAATCCTGTATAATTTTTTTCTTATATTAGGTATGAACTTTTGTAAATTGAATTTGTATCAAGTCTAATATTTTGTCATTTTGCACATCAATAACGTTCCACATAACACATCAAAATCCTTACTACTACATTGAAATTTCTATTGGCAGATCCAGAGCCAAATTGTCTGCCGTGACATAATCTGCTCAAATTTGAAACCTCTAATAATCATCATTTTAATTTCTTGCTCTTCCAACTGTTTTCTCATTTTAATATCCTTAATGAACAAAAATGATATTTATATAGGAAATTGATTAGTGTCATCTCCCATTCTACCATCGCTGCCATCGCTCCCTCTAGTGAAATACTCTCATCTCCTCATCTAGCGAAACGCTCACCTCTCCTCACCCAGCGAAGCACTCCCCTCTCCTCACCCAGCGTGGATACGCTCCCTCTCCCTTCTACGCACCCTTCTGTCTCTCTCCCTTCCCTCTCCCTTTCTTCTGTGCGTCTCTCTCCCTTCTTTCTGTGCTTCAGATTTTGTTCATTTTGTTTATTGCATCTGTTCAATTTGTTATTTTAAGTTTTCATTTTGTTTTGCTGTGCATTAAAATTCTGTGTTTATTTTATGTCTCACTTTGTTGGTGTATATGTTCACTTTGTTCATTCATATGTTTCTATGTGTTCAATTTGTTTTGCTGTGCGTCAGAGTTCTGTGTTTATTTTATGTCTCACTTTGTTGGTGTATATGTTCACTTTGTTCATTCATATGTTCAATTTGTTATTTCTATGTGTTCAATTTGTTTTGCTGTGCGTCAGACTTCTGTGTTTATTTTATGTCTCACTTTGTTGGTGTATATGTTCACTTTATTCATTCATATGTTCAATTTGTTATTTCTATGTGTTCAATTTGTTTTGCTGTGCGTCAGACTTCTGTGTTTATTTTATGTCTCACTTTGTTGGTGTATATATTCACTTTATTCATTCATATGTTCAATTTGTTATTTCTATGTGTTCAATTTGTTTTGCTGTGCGTCAGATTTCTGTGTTTATTTTATGTCTCACTTTGTTGGTGTATATGTTCACTTTGTTCATTCATATGTTCAATTTGTTTTGTTGCTTGTCAGATTTATGTGTTTATTTTATGTCTCACTTTTTTAGTGTATATGTTCACTTTGTTCATTCATATGTTCAAATTGTTACTTTTATGTGTTCAATTTGTTTTACATTCTCACTATTTGATGGAAAATAAATCATTGATGAAGGAGACAGAGGAAAGACAGAGAAGAGAAGAAAAGGCATGGAGGTAGAAGGAGAGTGAAGAGGGACGGAAGGGGAGTGTGGCAGAGAAGGGAAGAGAGGAGGTGGAGAAGATGAATGCGCTAGGGAAGGAGAGCGCGTGTGAGAGGAGAGGGAGCGAAAATTCTATTTTTTATTAGCGATGGTAGCGATGATATTTTTACCGATGATGGTTATAATTCCTGTATTTATATATATACGCTTAATTACCGATCAATTAAAATGTTGGAAATCTTAGCGTGGCCATCCTTTTCAAGGAAGATAAAAGGTGCCAATAGAAGAAAAATGTCGGTCCATACACAACTGAACCATTAACCGCCTATCTTATTTATCTTTAAGCAAAATAAAGTCTTTCTTTCTGATTTAAGCATGCATGACGGCTGGTTTTCCATATAGAACATACAAAAAGGAAAAATTAAAGTGGGTCTTTTTTTTCTTAATAACAAATAAAAATTAGTCTAGTGACAAAGAGCAATGCATCTCTACTAGAGTTGCAGGTTCGAAATCCGACTGAAATTTTTTGTGATATTTAATTTTGAAATAATTAAATTGGAGGACTTGACACATCTTATCTTCAAATAATAATAATAATAATAATAATAATAATAATAATAATAATAATAAAATAATCATCAGCTACTATCCAAACATTCCCATAACAGTACACGTAGAAGACCTAAGATTAGACGCTTGAAACATATTCTCCTATCTTCTTTGTTGCCCAAGTAATAGAGTCCATATTTGCACGCTTATGGATAGAAGCTCAAATGCAGTAAAACTATATCACCACTGTAATATAAAAGCGCCAACTCTTTAAAGATACCCCTCACCTATTACCAGTCTCATTAGAGGAATTTGGATCCTCTCCAATTGTAGGGAATTAATTGGAGTGGCAGGCATAATGCATGAGTCATCTACTTTTAAATTGAAGTGAATTTATAACAAAGAGTTTGTCTCTATTATTTAAAAACATAAATATTAGATTATAATCTTAATGTGATTTTTTTGTTTTCATCTGAAATCTTTTAAAGATTCTGATTTTGTGTGACAACTTGTAGTTCTGTCTTGTATTTATTCTTTTATTTTCTTTGTTGTTTTTTTTTTAAATATTCTAATGGACATATATCTGGACACCACTTATTTTTGCAGTGACCAACAGAATACAGCAGTATTTTTAGAACATTGATGTAAAGTATGGACTATTAAGTGAAGTATGAAGACTAATGTTTTTGAAAAATTAATGCATGACTCGGCAATTGCAGCCAGCCAGCTGGTACTGAAAATTTCAGAAATTATGCGCATCATATAAAGGATCTCTTGAATTTTCTTATATTTAGTGGTGAACTTGTCTTTATTGAGAACCAATCATGGCCTACCATCCAACCATGCATGTTTTTTTAGAAGCCATAGAAATAATATACTCAAATAAATTAAAATTTGCAGATTAAGACATTTGACACAAGCTTTTGGAAAAACAAATTTACTTTGCCTATTTTTTTTTTTTTTTACCAATACTCTGGAAGTGAAACTGGCCCCTGGAAAAAAAATTATATTTAAGTTCATGCATTAATTTATTTGTATTGTGATTTTAGTTAATCAATACTGGCACTTGTCTGCATACCTAAGTGGATAATTAATATGTATCAGGTTGACAATTTATTTTAATTTCAAAACCGACAATTAATTAATGCAGTATTTTATGTCATATTTTTACGCAATTTGATTGTTTGATTGACATTTAAAACAAGATTGATACGCCATTCAAGTTAACAATTCGTAGTTCAGAGATGTCACTTAAAGCATAACAGATAGCTTTATAACTTGATAATACTTAAACTATATATTTAGACATTAGTAGATGTCAGCCATATCAATATCGCTGCAATAGTTAGTACGTTCGGCATCTTTCAAAATCACATTCATTTGCTTTATATTAAAAAAATAGAGGATTTATTTTTCTACAAAATCAAATAAGAATATAGTTTATTCACATATTCACATGATCAGAAATATGATTCTACTACAGTCCTGAAGTAGCATACTGCACGTGAAAATTTGAAATTGAATATTCTTCGAGTACCTTCGAAAAACAAACGATTTGAAGTATATATATATTACTTTTAATTGATTTGAACTAAAGATACGGTAAACCTTTGGTTCATGTAAATTACCCATAACAATATAATTAATAAAGGAGCTCCAAGGATCGTGCGTTCGAAGCTAATCAAGAAAGATTGCTAGATAGACGAACAGATAGATACCTTGAAAAGGTGGGAAAACGGTTGTCTACAAGATTTGTTTAGGTTAAGACATTGGCCCAAATTCCAAAAAGGGAAGCAATGGCGACATAATTTAAATTTATAATAAGACACAATTAGTATCAGGTGATAAGCTGCCCGGCGAGACAAACCAAGCAATTTGATGAATTAAAACCTTAATTTAATTGCAACAACAGTGAATTCACCCGTGCTTAACCAGTTGGTGGGGGTCCAGGGTTTATATAAGTCAATATCATGTGATGAAACTTGGGTTTTGATATAATTAACGACAGGATAAGACTGTATTAAGACTAAATTGCGAAAGTTAAGAAAACAGAAAGAAAATTGCATCATAAATTATGCAAAGTCACTGATCCTTACGACCTTACCCCACCACCATAGTACCAGTAGTGCTGGTGCTCGGTGATAATAAAATTAATTTCAATCAATTTTGTTGTACTTTGACTTCAATTTTAAGATTCGATTAGATCACATACTGTGCATAAACGGTATAATTCAATTGTACGTTAAAAAAATGTAATGGAAGATTTAGTACAAAGAATGATACCTACACTTAAGATTACAGTGCTTGAGGCATATCTAGGAAACATAGATTTTTGCACCTGTTCAATCATTGATGATTAGCTGCTTACATAAAGCATGTTAGATTTATGTGACTAGATGTACCCCAACTAGTGACTTGATGTAGATTTGGGTACTTGATTAATAATATTACAGTTGACATGAGAAATGCTGCAAGAACTTCAAACATGGTATCAACGTGTTAGGATCATAAAGTACAATGCATTCAGTTCAGATCATGACATTAATAAGTAGTTTTTTTAAGTACGTAAACTATACCAAAAAAGTTGAGCAAAATAACAAACTGAGAAGTGGAAAAATGAAAAAAGAAAAGGCAATGTCAGCCAAGTTACAGCATGGAAACAATTGCAGACCAGGACTTTAACAATTATTTATCAGGATGATTACTTAAGATTATGAAGAGATCCTCAACAAGGTAGACAATATGCACCATCACAGAATGGACATAACTAGAGTAAATAATATGAAACAGCTTAAACTTTATCCTGTCATATGAGAACAACAAAGAAGAGAAACTTCTGCCTCAGAATGCAAATGGCTATACCAGGACAACCCACTCATCCCTAATGTGAAGTACAAAGGACAAAAAAATAGAGCTAACAGGTAAGCAATCCAAATGGAAATACAAAAGACAAGAATAATGAAAACCTAATAAATTCTGAATAAAAGATAAAACAAAGATTATGGAATAAGATCTCCTCTGAAAGTGACCTTGTGTCTTTTCTCAAAGTACATTATAAACTTTGGAAATTTCATGAAAACAATCAGAAACTCTACTTTGTTAACGAGTTATGCTGATTGATTTACTAAGCAAATTTCAAACGACTGAATTTTAACAAAAATATCATAGCAAGTTTGCAACCAAGCACTAACAAAATAAGGAAGAATAATTTAAAATATATCTTGATCTCATATAAAACGAAAATTCACCATTTTAAGGCATTCACCAGACAAAAATATGATGGTATTTTGTTAAATTGGTTTCTAAATTTTTCATTCTTGACGTTTCAATATAGAAGATGGAATTTAGAAATAAAATTGATAAGATAAGATTGGATAGAGTACCCCCAAGCCATGCTATGACTGATCAACTAAGTTTGCTTTCTTCTGTTGCATTGCTTTTACAGTTGCATAAATTACTCTATTTGAAATTCACCTGTAGACGAGTAATGCACCCTCTTCCCACCCCCACTACTCCAAAACCCCAAACCCCCAAACCAACCCCACAAAAAAATGTGGTGCTAGCAGATAGTGCCAAATTTGTAGCCCCCAACTGTCCTTGCTCTTTCAATCATTTCTCAATGATTTTGTTTATGGAGTCATATCAAGACAACATTTCTAACAAAGTTGCGATGCCTTTCTTTTTTCTGTCTATTAATTTATCAAGTACTCTGAATAATACAACTTTCTTAGATTGAGTGTAATCTTTGATTTAGAAAAAAGAATAAGAACTCAACATTCTAAACTCTAAACAAACACTAAACCATAAAAAATGTTAATAATAACACCAACAATAATAACAAAAACAGTAACATCACATGATAATTGAATTGAAAAGGTATGGACAGAAGTGGAATAAATAACCTCGCTGAGCTGTCAGTCTCTGGATAAGCGAATAAGCAGCCCAATAGGGCTTTGCACAGTTTTAAGCAGACCTGACCCAATAAGATCTCGGATGTGGAAACGAATGTCAAGTGGGGATAGCCGCAATCTTTTCTTCTCTAAATTAGCTAGTACCATCTCTTTGTACTTTGTACGATTTATTAGTGATAGGAGCTCCTTCCTTCCCTACAATTTTTCGCCTATTAAGTTCCGGGTTTTTCCTAACATTTTTCAATTTCCCATAAACTAAATGTACGACAAATCAAAATAGAGAATATACCTGTGAAAGACCCTTCAGTATGGAACCAATGTTTGGAATCACAAACCAGTACAAATTCTGATCAATCAATTGACGGGTCTACAAAAGATAAATACTTTTTTAATAGATAAAAATAATTTTATGATATGATAGTCATTGGACTTTCATCGTAGATGTATGACAAAGATTTAAGTATGCAAAGTGCAAACAATTTTTCTTAAAACAAAGATCAAATAAGGGTGAAGTAATTCCATTCAACATCAGATACTGTCACCAAACTTTGAGTATACATTTTGGTTATGTTGCTCACAATAACTTTGAGTATACATTTTGAGTATACATTTTGGTTATGCTATGTATCAAACAATAACTAATTGTGTACTTAGCTCACCAAAAAAAATATAATAAAAAAAAAGATTTTATATAAATCCTTATTTGAAGTTATTGCATGAGTCTGCAAAATAAATCCTTAGTTCATGCTGAATGGATATGTAAACTCACAAGGAGACCGGCATTGACGTTACATGTTTCTCTGTCACATCACCTCCGTTTGATAGAAGGGAACACTGCAGTGCACAAGAATAGCTGAGGAAAATGTTATGATTTTGCTAGTGAAGAGAATATTGTTCCAAAAAATTAACTGATTTAATATCTACACCATCAATCGATTGGAAAGCCATGTAATGGTAAGATGCCCTTTATAATTTTTCAAGTCAATTTACTAGTTACAGTGACCCAGAAAACTTGGAGCTAAGCATAAGGTATTTATGCGGTTTGGGAAAAAAAACCTTGCTATTAAAGAGTGCTCGAAGTGATGTTAATAATTATCACTTTGTTCTTGGGGTATAGTTACTCCTATATCAATGCATGTTTTTAAATTCGTGATAACTAGTTATTCAATTTAATCCTCCATGTTCTTTTTTACTACAATCAGTTGACCGAGCCCTTCTCTAACAAATCGGTATCTACTTGATTGTCTCTCTTGGCTACAAAAGAGTGTTTATTCAGATTAACATATCTCTCACCTAGAGGCAACACAACATAAAGGAAAGAAAAACTATGTGCACTTAACTGGATTTCTTTCCACCAGCCAACTGAAAAGACTTTTCTGTCTAATGTACACCAAATAGAAGCTTTTGACTGAGAATTATAGAATGCTTACCAGCTCAGGATGGGAAATGCTAACATCTGTTTTAGATTTAATGACATATTGCTTAAACCAGTCAAAAACATCACTAAGCTGCTTGTCCTTGGCATCATATCTCTTCACAGCATTCTCCATCTGTACAGTTTCACGGAGAAAAGTAAAAAGCATGATAGAAAGCAAAGGGCAGCATTGCAGCACAAGTCAAAAAATCATGTCAACATGGCTCAGTAATACAAAAAAAAAACTGATGGAACCAAATTAATGATAAATCAAACCAAAAATAAAAGAAACCTGTGCTAAATAATCATCCACGAACATTATGGCATGGTCATCTTTCCCAGTATTTAACTTAAACACACGTACAACTGCCTCTTTCTTCAAAGACTACTAGAAATAAGAAAAGAGGAAGGTTTCGATCAGTTATGCAATTTTCAAGATGTATTGCATTTGATGCATTGCATTCACAAATCACATCAACATGGTTAATACGCAAGTAGTGAAAAGCAAAGAGTTGAGTAGCATATATGAGAATAAGGATCAAACGATAAACCTCCAAGTCTCTATCAACTTGAGTCCTGTCTTTGACACTGCTGTACAGTTGTGACCTCAGGATGAACGGCCGTACCACAACCTGACACATATATAATCAGATGCAAAAGTAACAAAGATGTTTAAAGCAATCAGTTTTTCTATTTATATTCATCGATTACCTTGCAAACCTAAGTACTGTTTCAATCTCAGGCCATACTGCCTGATCCTAACAAATACTACTTTATTTGCTTTCATTTCCAATTATTTAGCCCTTTTAAATTTTATCGTTTTATAGTTCAAAATTTTTCTTTCCTTGATTAATATCTGAAACGTACTTCTTCATAACAGACTAAAGAGGTCTGTTTGATTTGTGTATTTGAATCAGTATTTACTAGCCAGAATTTCAGCTAAAAGATAAATACCACACTTGGTCATTGTAACTTAACTCATGTTAAATAACTTAAAATTGGCATATATGATGGAATTTGTACATTTTGCACAACAAATGAGCAAATGAGACAAACAAAGTTCAACTTTATTTACAAAATTTTTTGAATAGAGTGCACACCTTGCCATTGTGGCTCTATTATAGATGGAGGCTTAGATAAGCTTGTTAGTTGTTGCACTGGTACCGGGTAGATGAGGGATACCAGTGCATTGGGTTTGTGTTTCTTGATGCTGTTGCACAATGTGTGCTTGTGATGACAACAATGTTTGTAGGGATTTCCCTTTTTATTAATGAAAAGAGGTAGGGATCCCTACTTATTTCAAATAAAAAAATAAAAAAATAGAGTACACACCTTATCTAATTTAGGAAATTGTGCTTTCATCATCTGAAGAGCAATTGCAGTATCAGTAAAGTTAAGATCGTTCTCTAGAATTTAAAGTGGCGGTCGTCAGTAAGCATTACTCGTACAATAAAAAAAGAAAATTAGATAAAATTATTTATTACTGGAGAAGAGGAAGAGCATGCATGCCTAGTTGGATGGATTGAAGAGAAGCTGCATCGGCATCAGCATCAGGATCGCCTTCGGACTCAGAACGGGACCGTTTCTTGCCTCCCGATTTAGATTGAGATGATTCTGCCATCTCTATCCTCCTAATTGCTTAGTTTCAGGGCCCAGGAGGAGGCAGGGGGAGAGAATTGCCGCCGATATGAAAACCAACGGCGTTCGCGTTGGCGTTTGGGGTCGGAAGGTGCTTAGGTGCAGATTAGGATTTAATCATTTAAAAGATAAATCGGAAGGTTCAGATCTATCTATCGGGAAATCTCTGCAGCCTGCAGCCTGCAGCCTGCTACGCATGTAGTCGTCAGTTCTTCATAGATCTGATTTTGACGAATCTGGTTGGTTTGATAGGAAGTGGTCGTTTCTAGAGATCAACCTATGGTTTCGTGTACAATTATGTTATGTGGCTCAAATAAAAAAACTTATATTCATTATTTTACAAAAATAGATTATTTCAAAAATTATGCAATGGAGTAAATATACTTGTATTTTATATCTTCTATTTTTTTAAAATATATAAATGAGCAAAATTAATTAATAAAATCAACTTATATTACCAATTATTTAAATCATTTTTAGCATATTTGATATTTATCTTTACATTTTTCTTTCATATAAATTTGGTTAAGTTGATGCACAAAAATTTCCGAAGTCAAAAGTAACGCAGATTTATTTTGCGAGTCCTAAGCAGATCCAATAAAGTATCAGATAGACAGAATCTACAAGTAAATTAGTTAATTTGAATTCAAGTCATCGAACTGTGAATGACTTATTTCACAGTCATATACTGATATACATCCTTCAAATCACTGCTAGTAAAAAAGATCCGCTCGTTCATGGTTTAATAGGCTTTGCACACAGCATCCACCCGTTTTTTTTACATGGTATGTCATTTTGTTTTAAATACTTGCTCAAACAGCAGTAAGAAGAAAATCAACTGTTGAAAACATGCTTTGCCCCACGTAAAACAAAAACCAAACTATTCCGTCCCAATTTAGTGGAAACAAATTTCATTTCTGTACAACACACATCCTCAAGAGATGTGGAATTGCTAAAGTAATACTTGATGTTCAAAATCTCCCAAGTTCTTAAATAGAGAAAATGTGATAAAGTAAGAAGTTAACGAAACTAGCCAGGATAATAGATAGGATACCTTAAGAAAGAAAAGAAAATCAGCTCAGAAGTCTGTTTCAACGAACTTATGAAACCTAAGTAGCAAATAGGCAAAGGCTTCAAAATAAACCTTACGGACAACACTGAAGTACTTTTTTTTGTGAAAGGTACTACTACATGCATTTTCAAAATTATTCTGAAATTCAAAAAGCAAGAGAAGCCCAGGGGCTATCACAAGCCAACACCATGAGCAATATTTAATAGACAAAATCATCATCAGTTATAGTTCATCAATTATTACAAAGAAACCACAAAAAACAACGTTTAAGCTGTGTGCAGATCAATTCGAAAATAAGAGAAACTAAAAGCTCCTCTCCAAAGTTTCAAAAGCAGCTTTACCACACATCAGGCCGGAGCTCACCAGTTGCTGGAGGCATCCATTTACCAGAGCTATACACACTCTCCCCTACCTTCCAGCCTGGCACATCTTTCATGATTCTGGCTTCCTCATCAAGATATTTATTCCATTCTTTCACAAACCTATTATTCAATTTAATAGGTTAAATGCAAAATTAAAAGCAGCTAGAAGACAAGATAAAGTCATTAGCCATACAAAAAACTTCTGTACAATCAAACTTCATTTTATATGAAAATAACATTGCACATCTCTCAATGAATACAAGTCAATTGTGGCAAATAATGTCTTACAAAGATGATCAAGTTTACTAATCACATTTGATATCCCATACTAACTGATAACTCTTCATAGAAGCTTTATGCAATCTTGCAACTCAATATTCAAATGAGTCAAATATATTTGGCAACGCTATAATTCCATCTCAGGAAAAACAGAAATTATGAAGGGCATACATTTGACTGTTCAATGGGCATAGTTTAGAAGTACAAAAAATATGGGGTGTCATTTGCTAAAAGAAATAAAGAAAAAGAAAATGGCAAGAAATAAAATGAGCGCACCTTTCATCTTCTTCAGCTTGTAGTATAGGAACTATCGCACTGCGAGCAGCAAGTTTCTCTTCCTTAATAGCACTGCATATATTAAAACATGAAAAACAATAATATCAGAATTATGTATGAACGCAAAAAGATTTTCAGATGGCAGAGCCAATATCTATACATAATTTTTTTATATTGGCCTCTAGAATCAGTATGTCCATTAGTTGCTTTAAGCAATGCAAGTCTTAGTTATAATTCAAACATAGAACCCCAAAATTCCACCAGAGATGCCCATACAATCCCAAATCATGTGAACAGCAACCCCTCCCCAGGCAAAAACCCAAGCTGCAATAAATCCAGAATACAGTAGAATTACAGGTAGGAGGCCAAAATTACAACAAATTTCTCGACACTCGATCACACAAATAGGGGGAAAAATTCAAAGCATTTGTCATAAACAAGTTGGAGTAGGCAAGAAATGACACTCTGACCCTGGTCATTTCTTTTGTATATTGCTAGATTTTTACACTGGCTTGCCAAGCCTATCACAAGCATGCAAGCCTTGAACGGTTGAACCCTTGACCTCTTGGAAGTCAGCCCAGTCGTTAGAAATTAAAATTAGTAAAATTTGCTCTGAAGTTTAATCTAGCTGGATGTTTATACCAAACTTTGCATCTCAATGTTCACACATTCAGTTATTGGGAAGATGGGATAAATTAAACTATAATATGGTTTTTGTCTGGAAGTACAACACAACTATGAAACAATTCAACATTGTTAAATGTGAATACAAACCAAGTTCATCACGAGCCTTAGTCAGATATCTAAGAAGTAAGGTGATGTGTTTACTCATACCAGGAGTCTCGGTGTGACATTCATGTAATTAACTAACAGCATTAAGATAACCAAATTATATTACTAATTCAATATATTGATATTTCTTAACATAAACTCAACAAAGAACTCCTAAAAAACTGAAGCAATTTTAAGGGCACAGTTGAATTCAGTTGTAACAACATCAGCCAGAAAAAAAAAAATAAAAAAATCCACAAAAAGACAATTCAAGCCTTTTATGTCCCTGACATCAGAATGTGTCCCAACTCACAAGAGACTCCTTTTAAGTAAACCAATAATTACCTCCCCTAAAGACAATTACTCTGGATTGCAATTACTGTAGCAACGATTAGAATCACAGATAGGAAGGACGAGGACAGATCAACCTACCTCAAACCATTGCTAACCATATTCAAACAACTAAAAACAAAAATAAAGCAGTCAGAGATTGGAAAGAGATGATGCAACTAACCGACGGATCTCGTTGCCCTTTCCGACCTGGTACATGCCCCAGGCGAAGGCGCCGAAAGCTGTGAGGAAAATGGCTGTGGCGCTGGGCCCACTGTTAGGGATCCGCCGCGCGTACCTCACCGGAGCGAATCCTCCCGGCGGCGGGCCGTCCTGGAGCAGCGGCATGTCCTTCACGCTCGCCATCCCCGGCTTCTTCCTCACCATCGCCTCCGTCATTGTGCCTCCCTTATTAAACTAACCCTTGTTCCTTTCTTTTCACAGTCTCTCTCTCTCTCTCAGCTGCTTTTTTGATCGATTGATGCGGAAGAGGAAGGAGAAGAGATCGATCGAGGGCTTGTTTGTGGAATTAGTTTGCTTTTTTTTTTATTTTGCAAATTGGTCCTTTCAGAAATTTGTACGGCCCAAATTTCAGATTTTGAGGCCTGTTCGGGTTTCGGCCCAAATATTAAATGAACATTTTTCGTTGTCCGAGTAAAGACTGAAATTTATACTATATAATTACCTAAAAAGTTTGCTTTCGGGAGTGATGAACACTAATGAACAGTGTAATTTTTCCGATTTACTCTAGTCAAGCTTTTTGTATTATTTTTCTGTCTAGTAACCCAACCCTTTAGTTTGTAGATGCAACACACGTTGATGCACAGTTGAATTTGTTGTGCAGCCAAGTGAACTTTTAAAAACTTCTAAGGTCCTGGCCTAATAATAATGGATGAAACGGGTCAATTAAGTAGCCTATCAAATAAATCTGGCTGTACCTCCCTCATGAAATGCCTATTAAGTCGCAGTCACAGAGTGTAATAATCCACGTGAGGACCCCAAGAGAGAGAATCGTGCTTCGCTAGCCTACTTTTATTTTCGACGAGATAGTTTTGGTGCTAAGTGCTAACAATCTAATGTAGGCTATGTTAAAAAATTTTGAAACTGTTGATTTTATTCTTTCAGTTCACATGATTTAACTTTGAGCTGGGTATTTGGAGAAAAATAGTAATTTTATTTTAATTGTTTCTCTCTGTTTTATCCTCTCTCCTTCATTCCCTGTGAACAGCCGCATAAAAATGGTGTTCCAATCGTAAAATTACTTCCGATTTCCGATAGCGTTTCAAAATTTGATGTAAACAAATGATCTCTTCACCCTGTTCCAGGGGCGAAGCTAGCACAGGGGCCGTGGAGGGCCTGGCCCACCCTTGATTTTGAAAATTTTTTTACCGGTTATTACAATAAGATGGTTAGTATATAGGATTTTATGATTTGGGCCCCCTAACAAAAATAAGGCCCAACAGCCTATTCATTTTCCTCCGTCAGTGTCTTGGCGAAATAAAAAATTAGATGTTGAAATTGGAAAACCTATTCCTATTCTCCGAATCTCTTTGTCGCAATCCTCTCTGACACTCAATCGGAAAAAAAAAAAATTTCAATGCGGTCATGCTTCCTTAGTTCCTTTCGCCTTCGTTCAATCTTTATGGCCCCATTGTTCTGCTCACGTTTAACAACCTCCGAGGCTTCGTTGTATCTATAATCTATTAAAGGTAATGTCAATTTTTTGCTCTAATCTTTCGAGTACCAAATACACTTATCATTTGAGAGCAATTGGTTCTAGGAATCTAGGTTTTAGGAATGAGGTACTGAGTTATGTTATGTTGCCCGATCTTAATAAGCTAAAAGTTAATTGTTGAAAAATGAAACCTAACTTTGGTCTTTGGGAGCAATGATTAGACATTAGAGCTGTACCAGTATAGCAGATTAGCAGTACTTATGGCGTTATAGAAATATGATGTATCTTTTGTTGAACTATGATCTTATTAGAATTTTGATGTAATAAAAATATATAATTTTTGGATGTAATAGAAATCTGTTGTAAATTTTTGAGACAAGAAATTGAATCAGTGATCAAGCTATATTTCATTAGTCATGAGTTTATATTTTTCTTATGGTTTCCACTGTTACATTCATTGTTACATCTTGCATGACAAAAAAGTGACTTTTTTTTTTTAGTTTTGATGTATACAATCATATTTAAGTTTGATCGGTTGACCGAGCAATTTGAAGTTTGACCACGGCCTCCCCTGTCACTAAATGACATCATCTTTTAAACATACCAAGATACAAGTCATTGACAGTTTGACACAATATGCATGAGCTGGTTAAAGAACATTTATTTTGTTCAATTTAGTTTATTATGATCTTTTCACTTGCAGTTCTGGGATTGAAGTCGTTAGAAATTGCTCACTACAAATTGCTAGATACATCAACTTCAAAACACAAATCTAAAGTTATGGATGTTATCCATTCGTAAATAAGGTGTCCAAGTGCACTTCATTATTATTTTATTGAAGTTCAGGGTATTTTTCAAACTGCTCAAATATACCTTTTTATTTTGTATAAAATTTTTCATATATTATTCAAAAAATTTATCATATTTTTATTTTCTATATAGGAGACCCAAAATATGCAAATTCTAATCTGCACTTGCACCATATAATATTTTAAATTTTCCTGTAGCAAATAGTGATTACAATTAAGTGCAGAAAAAAGAAGTTCAAAAATATTTGTTCCGGCGGAGCCGGCACTAAACGACCTAAATGTTTATTATTGTTTTCCTCTAAATTTTGCAACAAACAAAATTTAAAAAATTCACAATGTGGTGGAAAATGGAGCCCACAAGGACATGTCAATACAGTGTACTACATGCATGGTACAACACGAGGTCTCGCACTATCCTTCAAAATTGTTGCAATTATGATTTCTTGGAGACAACCTCAATTTAATTCAAGTCCTGAGAACATGCTAGTACTTGAAAGCTCATGAAACCTGAAACCCTAAGGGTCTGATCGAAATGGTAAATTAGGAGCGAAAACGTCAATCGGAATTCTCGGGAAACATATTTTCTTGATCGGAATGGATACAGACCTGAGATTTCCGATGATTTAGCGAGATTTCGACGGAAAAATTAGGGCTGTCGAAATCGCGTGAAAAAGTAAGGAATTTCCAACGATTTCGCTGGGTGAAAAGAGGCGGAAAAATTTTAGACTCTTGTACCCCTCCCACGCTCTCTCTCACGATAAAATCTCAACCCTTGTGTCTATTCTATCCGCACAGTCTTGCTTTCGGAGGCAAGCAGAAGAGCACACGACGAACCTACCTCTTCATTCTGCAAGGTATAACATTTTTTGTCTTTTTGCTATTGGTCCCATGGTGCTTGCTGTGTAGCTTTCTCTTATTATTTTTTTTTCTGAGTTTGTTGTTAGCTGTTTCTTTTCAGCTTTTTCTTTTTTGCTTTGGTTGGTAGCTGATCGGGTTGGGGACTTGGGGGAAAAAGGAGAGTTGTGTTTTGGGTAAGATGGAAGTAGTCAAAGGGGGCCACTGTGTAATGAATGTTTTAGTTTTTATTGGAAGGCTAAGCGCCACTATTTCGAAATAAAAATTGTGATGTTGTATTGAGCAAACTAGGTTTACTGGTAATTAATGCTGAGGCAATTTCTCTCTGGGGAGCATCACTCAGGTTGTACTACAACAAACTCTTTTTCGAGTACCATCAAATAGTGTGCCTAAGACATGTTAACTTTCTATCATGAAATAAATCAAGAACTTAGACCAATTTTATGCACCAATCGTGTATGTATCAGTTCTGGTATGGTTTCAGTACTAGTCATTAGGCTCAACTCCAGTACAGGATTAGTACAAAGGCAGTACTGTTTCAGAAAGACAACATGAAATTTTTATACGTGTCCTTATTCTCTGGTTGGGGCACATATATTGTTCTTTGACTTTGGGTTTAGATGATATTTGTGTTCACGCTACGACAAATGCAAGGTTAGTTGCCAGTTGATGCAATAAATATCAATGTTCCTAGATAAGGGTAAAACGGTCATTATTAAAGAGCTGAAATCATTTCCTCCTGATTTTTTATTTCATATTGATCACAAATTTCAATTCTCTTCAATTCTTTTAATTTTGGTTCCGATCACAAATTTCATTTTGAAATAATCTCTATTGAACTCTATTCTATTGAAATGAATTGAACTCTTCTAAAATATCATTCCGATCAGGCCCTAACCCTGTATCCCCACTAAGAAACACACCATAAATTCAGCACAAGCTTCCATTTAAAATTTGATTCATGCAGCAGAAATCCTACATGATACAATACTTACCTCAAGATCAGCAAACAAAGCAGCTGTTCTGAGTAAATACTAAAACTTAAACATCACCGAAGTTTGACAATGAGGTTTCTATCAACAAATTTCGCAGCAGCTACTTTTCCTTGCATATTGCCCGGCAGTTTGATGATACGTCTCTGATCCCCTACTTCCACCAGCAACTCTAATCCACCACGATACTGCATTAAACATTTTTTTTGTTTTATTCCTATTTTGTACAAGTTTAATGTTATTACTCTTGCTTATTGTCAGAATACAAAAATTAACAGAGAAGGTATCAAATTAGTTAGACATTGCATACTTGAAAAAGCTTGACTTCTGACTTGTCAAATCCTGGCATGAAAAGAGTCACCAACTTCTCCTTAGCATCAAAACAAACTGAAGAATATTTACATTGTGATGTACTCCTTAGGAGCTCTTTAGCACTACTATTCAATGAATCAACAGAGGAATCAAGAGGAAGAATTGAGAAAGGCAGCGGAGAGAACTTTTCAGAAGCTCCTTTTTCAACTGAAGACAATTGAGGGAGGAAACCAAATGCCCCTGACACATGGGTCCCAGCTTGAATCGCACAACCCCAATATCGTAATGCCGCTGAGACAGATGTCAGTTGTGTTAGGTCCATTACAATGTAGCATCCAAAGTTTTTATGGTTTGTCAACCATAGTGAAGTTTTCTGAAAAGAACAATTATCATATATGTTCAGTATTGCATGAATACAAGCACTGAGGGGTGCAAGATAGCCATATATCTATTTTATTAATTTCATCGGTTTATTGGTTTTTCTATATTTATAATTAGGGATTTGTTGCAGATCGGGTGTATTTACAGCTTCATATTGTCCTCAATCAGACATGCAGTTTTCAAGTCAACCAATGTGATCTAGTTTGTACTATAATCAGGACACAATAAAACAAAAAAAAATATATATATCAAAATTATACACAATTCGAAATAAGCATAGAGTCATGCATGATTTTACAAGTTTATACTGGTATAGTCGCGACCGGTACAATAGTAGTTAAATGGTACCTCGATAAGCCCTTCAATTTCAATCCAAATCTCACTACTTGTTTTCCCTTCACTTCTTCTACCATGCATTTTTACTGCATCATATACAAGCTTGATTATAGAAGGAGAGGTTAATCTCCCAATATCGGTTTTTTCTGCCAAATCCTTCACATATTTTAAGTATGACCTGTTAATAAAGATGCAAAGAATAGTTCATACCTATATATTGTATCACAAAAAATAAATCGAGATAATACGCATCTCATAGGATATAGTATATAATGAAACTGCATACTGCACAATTCTATACCTTGCTCTTTCTGTAGCACCTAAAAGGCGTAATGTTTCTTCTGAGCTAATCCCATCAAATACCACCACATCATACTCTTTATTTGAGCTTTCTTTTTCTTTTGAAAATAAGTTTATGAGATTTTGAAGAGCTAATACTGGTGCAAAAGAGTCCATACCGGGCAGCACCCCCAGCTCTTCACCTACAATCTATCCTATTGAACAAAAGTATTCATGCTTAGTGTCATCTTCCAACTTTAACCCTGATAAATATCACTTAATGAATGACATACCCTTTCAAGGATTCCTTGAGTTAGATTGAGACTTGCATCAACTTTCTTTAACCGCTCAAGAGGCTCCAAGATCATCTATACTTTTGTGTAAAATTAGAAACGATAAAGATGGTAATCATAAGCCATGGTGGTATGAATCATAAACTTTTTAAGACTATTTTTCAAAGAGAGAAACTGATGAGTGATGAAGGTACCAATGCAAAAATTTAAAATGCACCGAATTTCAAGCTTGTGAGGTACCATTGTTAAAATGTTGGAGATTCTAGTAACAATTATGTAAATCCTCATAAGTTCCTTCTTTCCTTTTAAAGGCAGTAAATTTCACTTGTCAATTCACCCTAATGCATGCATACAAGGGGCTGCATAATTACCCAAAATCAATCTATTGTCAATCACAACTGATAAACACGAAATAAAGTAAAGAAGCAAAAAGGCAATATACTTTGCTAGTCTCCAGCTTGACAGCAAATAAGTTGGTCCCACATTCAGTGGGTGTATTCAGTAATCTACAACCCATTAAAAGCTCCACTGTTGGATCCTGAGAATGTACAACCAGACATGTGCGCAATCCTTCACTCGCATAATACTACCAAACAAAATAAAACCCAAATTATACACAAAAACAATGATTCCACTAGTACAACTAACTAGCTTGAATAAACAGAAAAAGAGTAAAAACCTTGGAAGCGAGAACGGAGGCGGTCGTCTTCCCAGAACCGCCTTTTCCGATGAAGGTCACCAGTTTAGGCGGCTTGTTTTGAGCGGAGATGGAGTCGCCTGAGGTCGCCATTGTTACAAATGGTGGATAGAGCTTGCGAGATCTCCTTGTAGGGTTTCGGATAGGAGGGTTCAGTGGAGAAGAGAGAAGTATAGAGAGATCCATTGTTACAACTCAAAACGAAATTAATGGATGTGTAATGTGTTAGAGAAGAACACAAGTTTCTACCTACACTGTTTATTGGTTTATCAGTTTATATCAACTCCGATAACCCGATAAGGTTTATGGGCCGGGCTGTTGTTGGTCTAAAAGGTGGCGTTTTCAAGTACTTAAATCAAATTTTACCAAAGACCAAAGAGTGGGTTTCCCATATAATATAAATTATGAATACTTGATTATCAATAATTTATGCAACATAGATAATATAAATCTCATCATTTCAATAAAATAAAAATTATCAAAATTGTGGTCCTTTTATACACAATTTTCTAAATTATTGGACGGCTTACACCCTACTTTTCTAAAATTGGATGAGAAAACTATGTTATTTCCATGAAAAAATTTGAGATGTGTAATTATACCTCATATTCTTATTTTATAGTTTGAGGTCACAGGAGCAGCTCTCTGGATATAAATATATGATATATCCACACCATGCGCCTAAAGTCTCACAAGCAATTTCATTCACTTCCAAATCCCAATGAATCTACGAAAATTTTTCATTTTAGTTCTTTCTATTAGCATATGCTTTTTATGTGGTACAATACGATGGCCCAAAGAAATTTCAAAACTATGTATGAGTAGATGTGTCTTGACTCCGGATTGTCTTAAAGCACAAGTCCAGCAGTCATCAAAGACGATCCAGTCTCAAAACATATCTACTCATATATAGCTACTCATATTCATGCACTTTGAGTTGCAAATGGTTTTGCTGCCAAACGAAGAACCGAAAACATCGGTGAAGGAATCATTGCCGGTATTCTAAATGACGGCGTCTCACCTGTGGACTTTCTAGAGCAGTGTTGATGAACAATAGCGCATCGTCCGTTTAAGGCTGATGCGTGTGTTTCTGTTCGTCAGCACCTGCTCTGAGCAGGCACTAACATAGGTGCACGGTGCTGTTCCATTCTAACCCAATAGCTTGGGAGGTTCTTATGTCATGTTAAATGCATCTTAGATTGTGTTAGTGCGGTAAATGATGTGCGGATAGGCACAAGGCAATTTGACTTGAGTTTAACAAAGAGTCGGTAATTAACCAGCCTAAGGATAAGGATTGGAAGAGGAAAATGGGGCCAATAATTTATGTAACTAGAGATGGTTCTAATGTCATTCAAACATTGACTAGCATTGACTTTAGAACCATTTTATTTTATTTATTTTTTGGTTCTAATATCAGTGCTAGCCAATCTCTAGTTGGCACGTTACCCTTCAAATTGGTTCATGGCAAGACTGTTGTATGTAATGAACTAACGATTAGTCTACAACAGGCAATTAATCTGGCAAAAAAATTGGTCCAGTAGGTCTCCTTCACCAACCGACAAACATGGAAAGAAAAACAAAAAAAAATATTTATTCTTGAGCTTTTGATCCGCAGAGACATCTACCAGGCAATTTATTCTATTGTTCTTTTTGCAGGGATGGCCAATCTAATCAGATCAGTTATATGTTTTGGAACTTTTATTTACAGAAGTAATATTTTTCCCTTTTTGCTCTTCTATTGCTTGAAAAGTCTACAATGCTATAACGCCGTCTAATTGTAGTTATTGCAAGCTAGATCAGCTTGAGCAACCAGCAGATTCAGAAACTGTACAGAATGAAGGTACATCATGGTGCACAGCATGCAACTTTATAAGATTTAAGCTGCAAGGGGTTTCAACAACTGCTTGCTTTTGTGTTGATGATATCTTTGAGACCCAAAGAAAAGTCACGGAAGGCAACTCCATATCAAATGAAGAATTTGAAATGCTGAGATGAAAAAAAAAAAAAAATTGGAGCAGCTATTTGTACAATTTTTACCAACTATTTGTTTCGACTTCCAATAAAAATGTTAAGCCTTTGTAAACTATGAGGGAAATATTATACATGATCACTGTCTACGCATCTTCTTTGTTAGTTGTTACCATAGTAATATGGCTCGAGTACTATAAACAAATGCTCCTTCCATAGACTATAATACTCCAATTGTCTTACATCTTGTAGTTGAAAAAATAAAAGAGAAAAAAAATGTAACCGCCTACATCAAAATGACACTTTTTAAATGCTTATTAACGATACAAAAAGGGTACAATTGTCAACTTTTACAAAGAACACCAACCAAGAGCAAGTATGCTAATGAATTTATTTTAGATTACTTTACTAGCAATATTGTATTAGTCAAGTTTACCAACTGAATTTTCATTGCTACTGAACCTCCATCTTCCCACTGCTTGTTCTAGAATTTTTGCTCTAGTTTGAAGTCAATTAGCTTCATCTTCAACCCAAGACCTACATAAAATCTGAGTTATAAGAAAGTTCTATATCTTAAATTCTAGCAGAATTACATTGAAAGAACAAGAATCCTAAATTTGCTACTGTTTGGACTTGAGGTTCCCTGCTAGACATTGCTGGAGTTTTTGGTCTTAATTTCCATTTGGAACAGATTAAAATAACAATAAGTGAAAGTAAATTCAGTTAAGACTGTGCCAGTTGGTATGGGTGGAGCATATTCATACCAATACCATAAGTAGCCTAAAATTGAAAATCTTTTCTCACCTAAGAACATGCACAACCTCCTTTTCAGCTTCCAACCTTGACTTTTTCTCAACTAGTAATTCATATTTCCCGTTAATGTCAACATATATTTTATCGACATTACCTTTTTCATGCATAACTTGTTTCTTTTCATTATTTACTCTCTCACTCAACTCATCAATTTCTCTCTTCAGGCCCAACAAAACTGTTCTTTCACCCTCCAAAGCAATCTTCTCCTTCATATTTTCAGAAAGACCCTCTTCTTTTTCCTTCATTTCCCTCCTTAACTCAAACAAGGCACTCTCAAGAGCATCCTGGCTCTTAATCTCTCTTTCTTGCTCCATTTCAATTTTGGCTTTCCAGAATTTCTCTATTTCACCTTTTTGATTAAGTTCCCTTTTTATATCCTTCATTTCAGATAGTTTTAACCTGGTTTCCAGTTCAATTCTTGTCAATTCTTCATTAATAAAATTTTCCATTCTGCCACTTGTCAATGCAACTGCTGCTTGTGCTTTCGTTACAGGTTTATATGGTTGAATAAGCCTTGTATTCCCTGCAAAAATTATTGAATCAATATTAAATAAGAATAGATGGTTGCCACTTGATAGCAAGTACTAAAGTTCGGGGCGTAGATGAGAACATGAACTTGATGTCACTAACCTATACATTTGTTACTGAACTTTTTATTGGACAAACGAAAAAAAATAAAACTACTTTTGTGCCTAAATTCAGACATCCCGTCCACTTTGAATCCCAAAATTTAAGCAATGCGATTTAGTTTTTCACAATATACTGGGCCCACAAACATAAATCTCATGTGTGAGAATGCCAAAGCAAATAATTTTTTTAAATTAAATGGAATCAGCTTGATCAGAAACTCATAAAATCATAAGGCTAATATTGTCATGTAAAATATATTTTCGCAGAAAACAAGAAAGTAGGATACCAATATAATTATGCAAACTCTGGACACTCCCCAAATATATGCAGCAAAATCAATAATCTTCATATGATATTCACGAGTTAGACTTCAAACAAAAATTAAGAAATGAAAAGAAAAGAGGGCACAAGCTGCTACACAGCCAACACCAAACAGGTAGCTCTGCAACTAATTTAACAGGATTTCATGAGTGTTAGAACATCTACTAATTATGAAACAGAGTGTATGAATCATACCAAAAACTCGGCTAAATATGCTGCCTTCACCAGATAACAAGTCTGTAAACAAAGGTGCAGATACCCAGGACAAGCACTCAAATCCAAAATTGTTGCCTTTTTGTTTATTATCTGGACTGTAAACATGTCAGAATTCATAACACAATTCATAATAACAAAAATATGAATACAACTAAAGGTTAAAAAAGTAAAGCTTATTAAGATTAGCAATACCTTTCTATCTACTTCTGTGGTGGTTGCATACTCGACCAGGGCTTTCCAATTGAGCATGTCAAACCGAGAGAGGTAACTATAAAAGAATGACAGACAGTTTCATATGTACATCTCAAACATGCCTCAAAAATCCTACCTCACCCCATAAAATGTAAAACAATTATTGTTCATAGGCATCATTTCCTAACTTGTACTTTTTAGGGGAAATTTTTTTCATTTTCGCTTCCTCTTCAAGTAGAATCTGGACAGGCAATTATTTCATTATTTTTAAATGAACACGGCAGATAGGTTTGGTATGTGGAATGTCTATATCATATGGGAGATCTGTAATATTAGTTTGGAATCAATGTATTGCTTTTATTTACTTTTTCTTTTTTTGGATTTTTATGGTCTAAAAGAGAAATTTTTCAATATCAAAGTAAATCCAAGGGGGATAGCAGGAAAATATTGTTACAATTTAAGATTAAGTACCTTTCAGGAAGAAAATAAGAACCCGACAAACTAGAATTCACTGATGACAGCTTGCTTGGTACGAGGCTAGCTTCTGCTAAACCTTTTTTTTTTACACAAAATCAGATACAAAAGATCAGAGTCAAGTAAAACTTGGGGAGGATAGTTTTGGGTATGGCATAATCAAGTTGCATAAGAGCTTACACTGTATGCACCAAAAATCAGGATCCCTGATTTCGACATCATCAAAGGCACTAACAGCAGGTTCTTTAACTAGAACACTTGGGGTAATCTTGTGCCTACTACTCCTGTATATCATTATATTGCCGCAATTTATCAAAAATAGCAAACTAACACAAATTGTTGGTACATAGTACGCATATTTAACAATTACCTCTCCATGTTGGAACTCAACTTGACAAACCATCTCACAAACTCACGCCTTGTGCATAGTTCATCAGCATTGGCTTCATTTTCAACAATCTAATACAACAGGAAAAAAATATTTTAAGAATATAAGAATGAACGCAGCATAATTGTATAAAGCCTTGCCGTAGGATGAGGTTTGGAATCTCAGATTCAGAAGAAATAATAGAACTCCAATACCAGTGTTGCACAGACACGCGGATAAACAGATACATACCTGTAACTTCTTCAATACAGATAAAGCGTTCTGTTGACCAGCATCTGCCGGTACAGTTATAGCAACTCTATAGCCTTCTGATGGAGCTATCAGAGAGGAACGAATCATATGAATCATTAGTATTATGATTTGGACTTAACCATCATTAAAATGATAACAAAATAGGAAATGAATGTTTTCTGTTAAAATAAGTTGAGTAGACATGTAATGTCAAGTACCTGAGTAAAATTTTCCTTATGTTTGTCAAGTGGCACATTGAAACTCTCATCTAGTGAGATTAGTAATGCTTCCCTATGGCATGCGGAAGGGGCACTGTGATTGCGTTCTCATGGGGTGTGTGATTTTTCAATCTAAGCCTCTGTACTGTAACGGCACAGCTGAGAGCTCATTTTTTTTGGAGATGACAGTAACAACGTGATTAAAGCAAATTAAAACTTGAGAGCTATCAAAATATTCACAAATTAGAACTTTTTTCACGAACCACAAGCACAATAATCGCTATCCAATATTCCAATCCAAATAAGACCCGAACCAAATGTAAATAATTGCTATTAGTAAGCAAGAGCCATCAAAATAGAATAACACTAACATTATATAAAAACTTGAAAATGATATATGACGATAATGTAACAACATAATCACTAACTTTGTTTACTGTTACATAACATTTTCAAGTAAATCCATGCAAATAGATTAAATGCAGTACACCACATGCATGTAACCAGATCACTAACATAGCCCACCATCACCTACCCTACAGCATATATAAAACTTATCTCATAACAGCACTAACACAGAATACAACAATGCATAATATTAAGTTCTAGAAAGACGGCTGATTTTGGTGCAGTGTCGGCCAACATCTTCAGTACTTAACAGGGGGCTGCTGTGTAGGGAGCAAGCCAAACCTTTTCTTCAGGAGAACACGCTGCCTGGAATAAGGATCGTCTGGAGAAAATCGTGCTGCAAGCAAAAATTACATCAATTTCGAGTATTATATATACAAGTTCAGAAATGCCATGAATTAACGAACTTATCTGTCTTGTTTGGTCCAACAACATGAGAAGAAAAAAAAAATTGCAGAAAAATGTTAACACAATGTGCCTTTAGTGGTATATAGCCCTGCCGACTTTGAACCCTGTTGTTTAGGATTTTGTTCATTTATCAATTACTATTAGGGTGGGATTCATTGACAATGAATTAGTTTCATGATTTTAACAGATGTCAAAAGTAATATTTTACTATACGCACTAATACAAAAGAAAAATGATGAAATTGGATGCAAATTTTACCATTCACAGAGAAGTATTTTTTTTATATTTGATTTGAACGAATTGTCCAGATAGCCATTGTCAATAGATCCAAATTAATCCTTATTGTTATTATTATTACATCAACAAACAAACACAATCTGGCTGGCATAAGTTTTTTTCTGAGAGATATCATCTCAACTGTTTCAAGGCACAAGTACATCTATGTTTCACAGGTCAGTGTGTCAGCATCCTCGCTTAAGCTTATAAGGGAAAATCAAAAAGCATTTCCAACTTTATGGCATTCCATATCGTATTTCTATGTATGACCGTAGATTGGACCATATAAAATTATAAACAGAGCTCTACAAGTATACCTATAATTTGTAGTTGAGCTCTTAGTCACATACGGAAGAATAAAGTTAAACCAAATCCAACAGGCAGTGCCCAGTTTGATTTCTCATAGACCAGACCCTCTTGTTAGTTTAGGTTGAACACCCACATTTATGCAAAATGTTCTATGAAGTCATTGTTAAAGTATAAACGAGACACAGGAATTTATACAACATATCAATAATAAACTTTTTACCAGGATGAGCTGATTGCGTAGCAACCCCAAGAGGAGACTCTTTCTGCAATACAATGTGGTGAATACACATTAAAAGGGATAAACCCATACAAAATATCCATGTGAACAAATCAAAATGCAAAATAAAACATATCATTAAAATTAAGTTGTCAAAGCTACATTCAGGATCAATAAATAATTTATGATGTGACATCATCTCAAAGCAAGTGTTTCAATTGTGATCTTGGCATGTCTGCCCCTAATATTTTGTGAAAATGGCAAACAAAACCATCATTTCTCTCACTTGTGCTAAACCCAACTTTTTGCATGTATTTAAAAAAAAAGGGAAAACAAGCACACAAATGCTAACTGTCCAAGTGAAAATATATAAATTGCCTATGGTACACATAGCTTAACCATTTACATTAAATCAGTTCATTATTGATCAAACATTTAAATGCATCCTAGTTTGAATTAGTTTTGCATTGATGCAGGCCTCATTACAGGTGTAAATAGTAGGAAATTAAGAATTTTAAAAAATATACCATTTCTAAAACACTACTCCCAGGTACCATTATGCAAGAATAAGGCAATTTATTATTTGTAGATCTTAGCATGCAACTGTTATATGCAAATAGAGCAGGACATAGGGTGAATTATTGCATGAAGATGTAATAGAGATAGAAAAAATAGGTACCTTGGTGGTATAGACTTTATCCCCATTTTCGTTAATGTAGTATTGCAAATACATCTTGCTGATTCCAAGTTACTATTTTCAAAAAAAAACAAAAAATATATAAGTAATTACATTTGGCGAAAACAATGAGAAAAAGATTAACATTTGAAAGAAAATTAAGAACAACAAAAAGGATATTATAGTTTCTTTAAGCCTTGCAATTGCAAGTATCAGCCAAAGGAGAAAGGAGGTAATAAATATTGAGCATCAGCAATTTTAATTTCCCTTGTAAAGTAATTAATTGCTTCTAATTAGAAAAGGTAGAAAGATCCTATCCTCTATCCAAGTTTCGCCACAATTCATGTTCCCCTTTTTTTCAAAAGATTTAGCAGCGGAAAGTAAAAATCCATAAGTTGGAGACACGATAACGATAAGAAGCTTTGAAGACGTAAAAAACAGGAGGAAAGAGAGAGATTAGGCGCTCACCTCACCGGATCGAGCGAACAGAGAAGAGAAGAAGGAAGCGCCTACTAAGGTTTAGGGTTTAGGTTTAGAAGCAGCGACAGCTTTGTTAGAAGTAAGAACTCCTCCTCGCTGTAGAGCGTACTGGGGATCTTTCTCTGGCAGCGGTCTTGTTGGGTTGAATTAAAAAGCTAGCGTACCCGGCCCGTTTGAAGGCCTTTGGACCGGTATCCAAAGGCCGAACCAGTTTAAAAATATATGAACTACATCTATGCCTACCGCGGTACGGCCTTCACTCTCAAGGGAAGAGGGGAAAAAAACGAAAAAGATATGAACTCGGTTAAAAAAAAAAAAAAAAATTTCCGAAGTTTGCTCCTTTCGGTGTCTGGTTGGATTTTTGGTTTGTTAGTTGTTACTGAGGATTAAGTCTTCTCATCTCTCTCCCACTAATATAATATCATTGAACCTTGTCAAGTATTGAATGAGCCATTGCTCATTTTTTTTTAAAAACTTGAATCGAACTTTTAACTTATTTTGAAGCAACAAGTTCTTTTGACCAAGTCAATATCATTTTATCATAAGTTAACGTACGGACCCCAAAAAAATGGAGAAGTTCGCTTAAAAATAAAAAGGATCCGATGATCCGAGTGAGTCAAAGTAAGAACAATAAAATAAGTGGACCATTACCCTCAGACCTCAGTCGTAAATATTTATCATTTATTAATGAAAACAAACCTAAACTATATAAGTTGTATGGTTACAATTGACACCTACTTGATAAATAATTACATATCTGATATCTAATATCTGTGTCTAACGAACCAGTACCCTAGGGGGGTCATCAAAAAAAAAAAAAACTAGTACCAATTATTTTTATCATTACAATTACTTTTCTCAAAGATGGTGCGAATTATTATTCGAAGTAGCTTCCAACTCTCCCTGGTTCTTAAATGCTACAAAGCATCTTAAGTAATGAATGCCCACGGGCTTCTTAAAAATAAAATTTAAAAAAGGGAGGATAATGCGTCAAGTAGGGGTGTACAACGAGTGGGTTGATGATATTTTAGTAAAATTTGAACCCAATCCGACAATATCGGGTTAGAAAATAAATTTAGTTAACCCACCCGTAACCCAACTCAACCCGCCAATTTTTTTATGTACGGGTTTTTACGTGTTAAGCGGATTAAACGGGTTTAGTGGATTAAAATTTTGATTAAATAAAAATACATAAAAAAATCGTTTTGTGGCTATTACAATTTAGTTCGAGGCAAATTAGAGATGCATTCAAAGCATCTTTCAACTTTCGAGGTCTTGTGAGAGGCATAGATGACGTGCATGTCTATGGATGAGATCGAAATTTCATGAAAAAAGAGATCTTTGAATAAGGACATGAGGAGATGTGAGATGAAGATGAGTAAATAGTGATAAACCCGTAACCCAACCCGATGTAACGGTTTTGTCAAAATTAGAACCCGTACCCAACCCAACATCATGCTAACCCGGTAAAATACGGTTTGGGTTGGGTGGGTTGAACGGATTGAACGGATTCACGGTTTTTTTGTACAACCCTAGCGTCAAGTGGTATTCCTCCCACAATACTCCTTTGTTATGTCGTGGAAATGTTTATAATTATATAACAACAATATTGCTATGTAAAGCTAAAATAATTATTACTAATTAAATATTTTCAAAGAATACGAGTACTAATTGATTATACGCCTGTACAAATATAATACAGACTAATTTGCTAATTCTTTGATTAATTACACTCATTGATGATTTTTTTAAATCATAGGAATGAAAAATCTTGTATGCCATTAGATCATGAGTCAGTCTTTTTTCACATCAAATTGACTTGAGGTTGTCAAGACCAAAACTAGCCTGCAACAGAAAAGTGACAGTCATCAGTTACAGCACTAAAACAACGATTTCAGTTTTTATTTGGGTAGGATTGCTGTTACCAACTTACTATCACTCGGACCATTCCAAAACCACAGCCATTGTGTATAATCTATTCTCGAGTTGATTACTTTACATCCCAGTTTTATTTTTCTTTTTTCAAGTTTGTCTTATACAAAAAGAAGAGGTCCAAACTACTTGAAAAATTAATGCACCAATTAAACTTCTCTACATTCATATTCAACCTCTTAATCACGCGCAGAACAAATAATTTTTTTTTTGCAATGTAAACACATTAGTCATTAAGAAGAGGATATTCATTACTTGAAGCTTCCAGGTTTCTGCTTTGTTTTTGGATTAAATTATCATAAATCCCCTTGGTAGCTTTAGTTATACTTCCATGGGACCTTCTAATATTTGGTGCTGGATTAACAAACAGGAAATCCAGGGTGCTTAAACCATGAACTAAAGGTAAACTTCTATAGAAATCAGATGACAGATGGAAATGAGGAAATCCCAAGAATAAAAAGAATAATTGACGTCTCCTAAAAGGTGGAAAGCGAAATTAAATATAAAAAAAGAGAGCCAACTTACCAATAACTTGTGGTTAGCTTCCAACATTGGAACAAATTGAGCACAAAACCTCTCAATCTCTGTATTTGCATTTGGACCCCCCAAAATCTGTATTACTTTTTTTCTTTCAGGAACAACTTTCAGTGCAACCTGCAAACAGTTGTTCTTTCATTGTTGAAATTTCTATGAATAATATCTAATAGTGTTTGGAGTTCTATAAAAATAACCCTACAATGTTCAATTTTGCAAACTTATATGAATTAGCCCCAATAAAGAACCAGTATGGAGCAAGACGCTCATAAATTATGAAATTAATGAGATTAATCCACTTTACATGTAAACCCACAATTCTGAAATTATCCCTTGACATGTGCCAAAAATGCATGAAAAAAACTAACCAGTGCGGAGCAAAAAAAGAGACAGAAACTTGCAGCCAAACTGTTAACTAATGCTTTAATACCAGTACGTGGTGACTAATTCAACCAAAAGAGTACCGAAGTCAAAGAACTGCTGGCTGTTACATGCCATCAGTTGTGTGGTACTACTATACTATCACAGCAATAACTAGCCCTGGAAAATCCAATAGAGTTCGCAAAAAAAAAGTGAAAATTTCTGAATCTTAAAAAAGGACTTTACCATAAAGCTAGAACTTGTCAACCAGCCATGCCACCTCTTCAGAGTCTTGTTATAAGAAATGGTGCATGCATGTGTCATGCTCCATTCAGGATGCTCTATCACATTTCTCAACAGTTCAACAAAGAAATCCATTGCCCTGAGAATAAAATCAAGATTTCATGATTCAAATTGCAATTAATAATGTATGCTCCGTACAAGATTTTTGCAGGGAAAAAAAATTGCAGTCCTAGGTGTGCAAGAAACAACAGGAAAGTCATTCAAAAGATCTTTTAAAGAAAATTAATTTGACAAAAAAAAAAACTGAATATCATTTATTAGCTTGACACTTTTGCATGAGCAAAGTACAATTTCCTCGTGGAAGTGGCACTTTGCATGGGTGGTTGTTCTAAATTGATTCGTCTTACAAATTTATAGCCAAACCATTTCTTTTACCAAACTAAATTCTTGTGACTTATGAGCACAGAGACTTAAAGAACTGCTTTGCGATCAAATAAATAAGATAGAATATGAGCCAAGTATATATTGGAACAGTATAGCTGCAGAAACTAAATTGCACGGAGTTTCTCTTTTCTTTGTACTTTTCTAATCTGTTGTATGTTTCTGCTTGTGTATGTAACAAAATACCTTTGAAACCTAACAATATATGTTTCAATGTCTCACCTTGTTAACCAGAGCAACCCATTAGTGCAACTAGATGGTTTTTTGGCAGTTTTGGCCTGAATCTCTGCTTGCAGTATACTTTGTAGGAGACTGTATTTTAAAGGATCGGAAGAGTACAAGGCTTCCAGCCTCTGAAAAGAATTCCATTCACATCTGTTATATATCATCATCATATATATAAATCACTAATTATTACATCAAACAAGTTTTAGAGCTCGCACCGACAAATTGCTTCCCACATCACACTTCACAGCTGACAATGTTGGTCCAAGATTATCTAAACAGAAAAATCTTAATCAATCTCATAATCACCATAACTTCAAATCGACAAATTTCCATAAATTTATAGGAAAGTTACTTAAGGGGAAACAATCCCAAAGAGTACAAAATAGTTTATAATAAGCCAAATGGACAAAAGCGAAGGAAATGCTGAATATCTTACATCAAAATTTTATAATTATGTAATAACTAGTCAAAATGCAGTAGTGCTTGAACAAAAAATAGCATGTTTAATTTATAAAGTTTCACAAAGAGTTGGATTTAAAAGCCTCCTCCATACATAATGACACATTAGTATGCATTAATTAAGAAAGAAGTAGATTAACAATTATCAATTTGAACTAGAAAATAATATGTATTTAAAAATTTGATCACTAGATAATAGCAGGATAACTAAAAACATTTAACATTCATTTGCTAACGTATGAATACACACAAATAACAATTGCAAGACCCTTCATACATAATGACATACATTAATTAGACAAGAGATTGATTAAAAGAACCTTTTTCTATATATAAACTAAAGCATAACTTCCTAGCCATGCCAAGTCTTAAATTCAGATGATGATCATTATGTAAAACAGTAAAAGTAACATAATATTTTTCAATTCGTGCAGCAACATGAGCTATGATGTCAGAAGATGAGGTAAGCTGACTTTAAGTTTGCAGTCATAAATTTGCAGTAGTACATACTAGTTCAAAGTCACACACGCGTTTTCATAAAGATGAAAGAAAGTACATGTACTTGATGAATACAAGCTATATCAGCATTGCAGTACTTATTGCAAGCTGAGATTATGCTACATTTAAAATTATTTGATCTGACAATTTCTATCGCAAAGAAAAAAATTGGAAGCTTCGGATAGTATCTGTATTTTTTTTTTTTTCAAAAGCTACCATTAAAACAACAATACAAATTCTAATTTAATTGTCACTACAGAAAATCTAAGAGACATTAATTAATTAAACAAGGAAAAAAAACACCATAAACAAGCTGCAAGATATGTGGTCAGGAAGAGTTGTCTATTCTCTATTTTATGACACAATAAAAAAAAAAATAGAACAATCTAAGATAGGGACCATTGATAATCACCCAACTGCCCGGGGTATAAAATGAAAAAAAAAAAAAGGTCAAAACATGTTCATCATAAGGATGTGGATTAGCATAGTACAATTACAAATTCCAGGAAATTAAGGAACAACCAAATTAGAAGAAAAAAGGTACCAATGACAGGGAAAAGAAGCCTGCACAGATCAAGAAATGGTTTTGTCAGAAGCTCCCCTTGTTCAGACCTGACATACTTCACTACCTCCGAAGAAGCACCAAGCACCGTCCCCTCTGATCCCATCAATTTCAATTCCCTCACCAAATTCTCTTCTCTGTTTCTAGAAACAAATCAAAACCCAAGTGTCATTACAAGGAGGAGAAACAGATTGATATCCCTCAACAACTAGTCAATGTACTAGTAGTAGTGTTACTACAAAGTTATGCTTTCTAGACCAAATTAAGAGTGAATTAGATTCTTTTCCAATGGAGAAAAAGAAAGAAAAAACACAATAACTTACCTGAAAATAAACAGAAAAGGATATTCGCTTGTTCTTGCCGAAAGGAGAGCTTAGTTCTTATTTGGGAAGGGGATAAGAATTATTATATGTTTGAAGTGGAAAGGGTTGAAGAAGATAGGTCTAGAATCTCCTCTCTCGCGCGAAACCCCAAATAAATTATTTAATAATTTTTGGATGTGATGTGTGCGAGGGAAAAAGAAAGGGTTTGCACAACCTACTCCTTTTGCACACGTCGCTTCTTTGTCAAGAGCGAGAATAAAGAAAAAGAAGCGAAATTTACTTGAAGTTTGAAAATGGCGCTTGAGAATTAATGAGGGTTTCACAGGTTTTCCTTTGTTTTCTTCCCTCGTACAGAATTCACTGGATGTATCATGTATTACAACACACACACCGTGTATGCTACAAAGAAAAATGAGAAAAAGAGAAAAGAATGGTTGTTAAAGTGACTTGGAGAAAGGAAAAGCTACCGAAAATAGGAAACTGCTGCCGTCCACGTTGCGCTTGACTTCATCAAGGTCTTCTGTGGCCTCCTGTGACATGTCTTTCTGTGTGTTGGTGCTGAAAGAATGAGATGAAACAGAAATATTCTCATGTGACCCACATGCATAGACTGATGGTATGTAAGACGAGTGTGCTGTATGGACTGCTACTATTGTCGTGGAAACAAAAGTTTTCAGTGTCTGTATGAGTCGACCAATCACTATACTTTAATAATGTCATTATAGGACAAATTGACCAGCCATTTTGGATTTATAATTGCCACCCATTCCATATTGACCACGTTTATAATTATTTTTTTAAATCTAAATTAATATAAAATTATCAAAAATGTAATTTACGTTATATGTAATTACGTGGAATACTGGCACATATATCCTAAAAATATGACGATGCATTCAGCAAATGTGTCCTGAAGTCACAAAGGTTTTTGCAAAATATGACGATGCATTCAGCAAATGTGTCATTAAGTAGTAAGTACCAAGATGCATTTAACGATTTGGATCGTCCAAAAAATATCACAACCATTCGATAGGAAAATATAAATTAATACTTATATCAATTTATTTTAAACCCGGAAATGGACGTGCAAGCTCGGAGAGTTTGGTAATGAAATTTAATCTACCCTATACGAGATCTGACCAAATGATTTTTTAATTGGTAAAATATATTTCCAAAAAATAAAAAAACTCTATACCAATAATACACATTTGAAGAAAAGAAATTTCACATTCCTTATTTTTGAAGGGTCCCTTTTGTTGTTGAACTTTTCTAGAAACTCAGACAAAACGTGACCTTAATGCATAAATTCCGCCGGACAGTCTATGTGGAGTTATGTCTTCATCATTCATCATTATCTCTATAATATATAGTCCTTATCTTTTGAACACAATTTTCTTTTTATTCTGGTCTAATGCATTGTGGACCACTCAATAACACAAATATATATATATATATATATATATATATATATATATATATATAAAAGTAAAGGTTTTAATAGATGCAAAATTTGAATTTTTCTAATTTCTATATGTAGATAACAATTCAGTCATTCAAATTAATCATTCAAATAGTAATAAGGAAGATTTCAGAATCAAAGTACTAACTAATCGGTAATTGGAAAAGTACCTTAACCCACCCCTTATAAAATGTAAAATCAAGAAAAGTAACTTTAACTGAAATAAATTATGTGACCAATCACCAATGTCACTTAAAATTACATTCAACATATATTTAATTTACAATCTATAGTTATAGAAACTCTACAAGCGTATTTAGTTTATTATTTGTTTTCAAAATTTTATGTTATGAAATAATGGATTTGGAACATAAATTTTACTTGATCCGAAGCGAATTCAACAAGAATTTATCTCTTCTGCACCTAGTGGAAATGAATCCGTAACCTCAAACTAAATGATACAGTCACTGCTCTACTGGATTTTCATGTTTTCTAAAATTTACATGTAGATTTAATAAACTATTGGATGTACTTGCACATACTACAAACGAATTTATTATATAAATTTCAACCAAATTGATGAACCGACACGCACACCGGGCTTCGTTATATTCTTGGTCAGTGCTTCACCAGATTTATAATATGCACGTGTTTCCACAAAGTAGATCCGATGCATTTCTTATTTTTAAATAGGACTGTTAAAAAAAAATTTAAGTACTCTGGCAATTTTAATGAACAATAGCAGCTGGCATTCTGTTGAGCGCTAAGATACTGCTTTTTAACTGAGGATCGAACAATGGACTAAAATATTAAATTTATCTTACATCTAACCAGGAGAACTCTTAACAAATTTGTTAAAAGATAAAAGGTTTGTAGATTGAAATGATAAAGTATTACCTCGTGCATTTTAATTTTAAAATCACACGTGGTACGTTATACGTGTGAATCAGTTGGCACGATAATGAATACGTTCGAAGAAGCTACTATACTAAAATTTGTCAAACTTCAGCCCATTAGTCGCTCCACAGACGAAAGAAATACCTCAAACAACCAAACTAATTGACGAAATCAGTCCCACAACTAAACTTAAACAGTCAATAAACCCACACAATTTACAATTATCCATATTATATGTACACATACGTGAATACTTAGTAATCAGCTTTCTATTTACAAGGATTGTGATGCATCCAGTATAGAATTAACGTCAGGGCTTTGGTCGCTGGCTGTCAGCATTAAGAAATCGGATAAATTCTCTCTGAACCATTGGTCCACCATTCACTAGATCAAAAGAGCACCTGTAGAAACTGGAGTGATACAAGAAAAAAACAAAAACCACATGAATTTGTAAAAAGATGATATTAATGAGTTTGAAACATTCACAGGTCCCATCTAGGGGAGACGAGATATGAACTCCCAAATAACAATTCCTTCTAATTCATTCATTTTGAATGGATTACACATGAGATTAAAAGGTTCTTGTAGGGTATTTTTCAGAATAGTGACTATATTGTTCTTCAGAGGGTATTTAAAATGCTTATCAGAAGATACAGCACTCGCATGTGATGTAAAATTGAGAGTTACCTTCCATCCATGCCAATGACCATCACAGTGTTCTGAGCTCCAAAAGCAGTAATATACCGTGTAGTTTCTGGCAAGTGAAACTGCGCAAAAGACCATTCCGAACTAAAATACTTTGGCAATACACCTAAAAATTGTAAAAGAGAAACGTCGGATTGCAATTTTATATTAGTTATTCACTTATTCTAAAAGTTTTTGAACAAGACATCCAAAAATTAAGAACATGGTAGGGACAAAACATGCCTTGTATGCAACTCAAAATTACTCACATAGATTCAAAAAATGACAAGTGTGTACAAATAGCCCTAATACATGCTTGCTTACCTCTGGCCCACAATTAACACTATTTTTCAACATTTTATGTTCTGAGTAATTATGACCATAGTTTTCAGGCACAAGACATCTCACAAAATTTTCCTCAAATACAGAGCAAAACATTAAGACAAAAGTTCTAGCATGAATAGATCATGACCTCTCATGAAAGCCAGTGATGAGCTGGTGTTGGCCCCAGTATTTTGAGGCATTAGAGCATCAAGGGAACTGGAGGAGTTCTGATGAGTCATCACTGGAGAATGAGCCACAGCAGCAACCTTATTTTGGTTGGGTCCATTATCTCCTGGTACTCTGACTCTGAGGTTGAATACATGCACTGTTCCTTTGTCACTGGATACTGCCAACCACTGCACATTTTGAGACAGTGCAATGCTATATATGTCTGCTCTGTCCAATCCTCTTCTTACCTGTATAAAGTTTGGTCATTCCAAAAATCATTAGCAGAATAAATAGAGTTATTATGGACGAGGGGTATTAAATTGGTAGAAGATCAAGTACCATGCAATCCACTTAGCCAACCTTAATTCATTCAAGATAGCAACTTTACTGTCAAGTTCAATACTAGAAGATCACCAATACAAGCCCTTAAATCAACAGAAAGGATAGTATGCACCAACAATAAAGAATTTAGTAGGATAAATCCTGGAAAAACCTTTCATTACGAAACAAGCCCAAACTAAGCTCCCAGCAACATGCACCACTCACAACACAACATCCCTACTAGCACATAAACTAACATTTATGTACATTGCATCCCAAAGAGGAGAATATAAGAACAAAAAATAGTACCTCTTGCAACCTGGTTCCATCCAAGGTATTAAAAATCCTAATCAGTGTTCCCTTTGTGCTCGCAGTAGCAAGAAGCAGCCCATCAACAGTCAAAGTCGCACAAGCAATATTGGAATCATGTGCACTGATAAACTTAGTGACCTTCAGTCCAAAGTGCTCTACTCTAACCTCTCCCTTGCGCAACCCAGGGCATGCAAGAACAGATGTGTTGGGATCATACGAGAGACAGCACAGACCCCTTGGGTTAGCAAGAGTCTCTATTTGATGCAACAATTTAAGGTCCGTGAAATTGTAGACATAGATCTTGTGTTCCAATATGACCACTATAAGGTCACGGCGGAGCTTCACAGCACGGACCTCAGACCGGAACACAAACTCACCAATGCAGCGGCTCTGGTGATCATCCCAGATCATCACTTTGTTCAGTGGGTACTGTGGGTGGGACCCACCACCCACAAGAGCAAGTATGTTGCAACGAAAAAGCATTTCAACTATTCCAAATCCACCACCTTGCAGGTCCCTCCTGTTCAAATGATCCCACGATCAGGGAATTCAAGCAAACACAATACTAGTTTGCTATTGTGCCAAAACCAGCATGCATGAATTTCAAGGTGAGTACATTATAAGCAAATTTTTGAGATAGAGACAGATGGGAAAAATATCTTCCATTTGACAATATACTCATATTTTTTGGTCACTTACAAATATTATGTTCAGAGTGTACTCCAAGAAAGCAACCCATCAGCTAGACTGGGCAGGCTTTGGCTAAGAAGGTTACACAGTTAACCGGAATAAAAATTGCCCATCAATGAAGTCTAACAGGTGATGGTGGTAACAAACAATTTAAAAAGCATCTAACATTATATGCACATACACCATCACAAGAACACTAAATCTAAATTAAAAAACCCCATAATGAACTGAACCTGAATGTTTCCTTAAATGGGTCACAATTGTAGATCCTGAAGCCATTGGATGTCCCAGCAGCAAAGCATCCATAATCCTGGTTCCAGGAAACAGATAATAGCTCCGCTCCTTCATCAGCATTACTGATATTGTCAGTTTCTGGCCCACTGAAAGGAGCCGGTGAAGCCCATGAGGGTGGGGAATCCAACGATCCAAGCCGACCTGATTGCGGCATGCCTCGTGGTGTGGATACTGTCGAAGCCATGTAGAACTACAACAAAGTTAAATTCAGATTATTACTTCAGCTATCTACAGATATCAAAACAAGTACTTGAGCCTTGCAGGATGATATTAGTATATTTTTTTTCAACATAATTACACAAAATTACATCACATGTTCTTCATTTCTTTCCTAAAGCTCCAAATGTCTGAACATCTGAATTTGCACTATGTCTCGTCAGCCAAAAGACATACGCATACCCATTTCAAGTTAAAGCAGATTTTTTAACATCTTGGTTCATGTTTTTCTAATAAGAATTATGGTTAAGATATACACCTATTGGAATGAATTATCAACATCATGACTGACACGAAGAATTAACTCCAAAAGAAATATCAAGAAATCTGAAAAATAAAGAAGTGATATAGTCAACCCAGCGCATTGACTCCCCAGACCCTAAACCAGAGAACTGAATTACATTCCATTCCATATAAAGGTATAAACAATTAATGTTATGACTTACGACATTAAATTGACTGATCGATTCGAACCTTCCTAATCTCACAAATCAAGCACATTGGACGAACATTACAACAAGAACTCATAGTTCCCTTTCATGCCTCATCCTTTTAACACATTAACAACCTTGTACCAATACATACTCAACTCAACTAAGCTAAGGTCCTAATTCCTAAATTTTGTTAATTAAACCAATCCGAATCCGCAAGGGAAAAAACTTACTACAGATGGGAAATTAGTGAAAGACTCAAACGGGTAGATTGACTCTGACTCCCACGCGAATTGGGTCAAAACGATACTGTCAAGGCCCAAGGGAGAAGCGCTTTGATCGAGTTATCGCGGTACGAGGAAAGTGGAGGATCTGCTTGTTTGGATCTAGGGTTAGCGTTTCGGGAAAGGTCACGGGCTCACGGCGATGCAAAGAAAAGATCGGGGAGAGAGAGAGAGAGAGAGAGAGGGGGAGACGTTTGGGATTTTGGGAAGGGTCAAGGCTTGGAAAGAGTATAACGACCAAAATTAGGAGATGTAAAAGAATAAAATAAATAAAGATCTAAATTCTGATGACTGATGAGTTAGCCTTGGGCTTTGTGCCTATTACTGCCTTCTATGAATACTACTTAATTTTACCACGGCCCAATATCGGAATCGGATGACTATACAATCGGAACGATATTTTCACTGCAGAAATTATAACCACCATCGCGATTTATGCAATCGCTACCATCGCTAACCTCAATTTCCCTCCCGCGCGCTCCCCTCCTCTTCAGATGCGCTCTCCTCCCCTCCCGCGCGCTCCCCTCCTTCCCTAGCGCGTTCATCTTCTCCACCTCTTCTCTTCCCTTCTCTGCCACACTCCCCTCCGTCCCTCTTCACTCTCCTTCTACCTCCGTGTCTTTTCTTCTCTTCTCTGTCTTTCCTCTGACAAGCAAGAAAACAAATTGAACATATAGAATAACAAATTGAACATATGAATGAACAAAGTGAACATATACACCAACAAAGTGAGACATAAAATAAACACAGAACTCTGACGCACAGCAAAACAAATTGAACACATAGAAGTAACAATTTGAACATATAGAATAACAAATTGAACATATAGAATAACAAATTGAACATATAAATGAACAAAGTGAACATATACACATAAATCTGACAAGCAAGAAAACAAATTGAACATATAGAATAACAAATTGAACATATGAATGAACAAAGTGAACATATACACCAACAAAGTGAGACATAAAATAAACACAGAAATCTGACGAACAGCAGAACAAATTGAACACATAGAAATAACAAATTGAACAGATAAATGAACAAAGTGAACATATACACTAACAAAGTGAGATATAAAATAAACACATAAATCTGACAAGCAACAAAACAAATTGAACATATAGAATAACAAATTGAACATATGAATGAACAAAGTGAACATATAAACTAACAAAGTGAGACATAAAATAAACACAGAAATCTGACGCACAACAAAACAAATTGAACACATAGAAATAACAAATTGAACAGATGAATGAACAAAGTGAACATATAAACTAACAAAGTGAGATATAAAATAAACACATAAATCTGACAAGCAAGAAAACAAATTGAACATATAGAATAACAAATTGAACATATGAATGAACAAAGTGAACATATACACCAACAAATTGAACATAAGGAAGAGACTGAAGAGTGCGAAGGGAGGGGGAAGGGAGAGAGATGCACAGAAGGAAGAGACTGAAGAGTGCGAAGGGAGAGGAGCGTACCCGGATGAGGAGAGGGGAGCGCTTCGCAGGGTGAGGAGAGGGCTCACTTCGCTGGAGAGAGAGGAGCCTTCGCTTCGCTGGGTTAGGAGAGGGGAGCGCTTCGAACGATGGTAGCGATGGTAGAAATAGAGATGGTAGTAATCAATTTCCTTTTCACTGCATGAGCGGGAGGCGGCTTTCGCCGCCGTTTGATAAACTTTCCTAGCTAGATTTATCAATATATAAAAAAAATATATATTTTTAATATATCTATTTTATATATAAAGAACTATCTTAGATGAATATATTTAACCAAAAAAATTATTTTTAATTAAAAACCAATGCAGTTAAGGCTTTTAATTAAGAATGATAAACTTCTAGCAAATATTCAGATTGATCGATCAACGATAAATTAGATGGTTCAGATTGCATATCGTATGAGGAGATAATTATTTTTCTATAGATTAGACATGAACTATCTTAAACTTTCAAATATATCTACTTTAGATTTCCAAATATATTTAATTCTTAAACTATTTTTAATTTATATAAATAATAGCGTAAAAAAAATTGACTCTATTTTTTGACCGCAGTTTAAACTTTAAAATGCCGCCACGGTTTTAATTTATATCCTAGATTATGATTTTGTACTATTCTTGTCCATGAATTAGCCCATTGACACTGCCTTAATTCCTGCGGTCCATACATGTTTCTCTTCTCCAAATATAAGTACTCGGCGATTATAAACCAGTCCTTGTGACCAATTCTGTCTTAAGGGGGCTATATTTTTACAATCAGAGATTTTATTACCCGATCGTCTCGAATCATAGGTATATATTTGTACGTCTTGGTCCCTGTATCTGTATGACCCAATTCGTGAAATACAGAAATTTCACGACCCAAAAAGGGGATTGATAAAACCGAAGACGCTGTTCTTCTCTCAGAGCAGTAATCTGCAGGGTGAGTTTGAAACTTTTTCTTCTATTAATTCATGACAAATTGAATTGCTATCATTAGTTTGAGGCTTTGAGCTTAATTTGTAGCGCCGACTTTTTTTTTTCTCTCCTATTTCTCTAACATCAATCCAAAGAATCATTACCAACCTGATACAATTTTCATCGTTTTACAGTAGGTAGATGGTAGATACTATCCCTACCCCAAGGTTCCTAATTGACTGGTAGCTAGGTCGGTTTCTTTTTCATCCCCGTTGAATGTCCAAATTATTTCATGGTAACCCAAGACATTTAAAATCAACACAAACCAGAGCTCTAATTTTGAAAGGAAAGACCAATGAACTGTAGTTTCATATTTCCTCTGGTTTTCTTTTCAGAAAGCTCTTTTGTTCCTATTTGATTAATGAGCAAGGTTTTGGTGCCACAAATGCCACATTTTTTTTTTTTTATTTTAAATTTTAAAAATTTAAAATATAATTGTCCGATCCAAATCGTTGATCTTGTTTATTTTAAAGACAAATGCGTTGTCCTAAAATTTCATAATTTTTAAAGCTTATTTGATACTTGATCAAGAGGTTGAAAAAATGAACATATTAGAATGAATCAATTTTAGTTATTTTGATCCGTTCATTTTTTACCTTTTGATCAAGCATCAAATAACTTTCAAAATTATAAAATTTTATGAAAACACGTTAATCGTTAAAATGAAAAAGATCAACGGTTTGGATCGGACGATTATATTTTAAATTTTAAAATTTAAAATAAAAAAGTAAAGTGTGACATTTGTGGTGTAAAAAAAAAGTGTGGCACCGGAACCTTGATTTTGATTAAATACAATGATATGTAGTTTAATCATGAACATATAATCTAATTTTTTTCAATAGAGAAAATTACAAATGATGAGGACCCAAGAATTAGAAATTGATAAGATGAGAAATCTGCCCCATGATCTGATTCTCGGCATCTTGGAATTGTCGCTGTCATCAATGAAGACAAGAGCTGCCGTGCAGGCGTGCATGTTATTCAAGGGATGGAACCACCTCTGGCCCTTCTTCTCATGTCTCGATTTCGACCTCAGTGAATTCAATAGTGGAGATCCCATACAAGACAAGCAGAGGTTCTCCTGTTTCGTTACCACAATGCTAGAACATCGCAAGGCTCCTAAAGTAGACAAATTTGGGCTGGCATGTGTGAATCTCTGCGAGAAACAATATAGTTTAACTATAACACGATGGATCATGTATGCCCTTCAGCATCAGGTTAAGGTGCTTGAACTTGCTCTTTGTTCATGGATCGGCAGTTTGATGACTAGATGGATTCACGTTGCTTTTGACTCACTGGAAGAATTACATTTACGTTTAAATGACTGCAGTTGCCTTGGTCACACAGTTAACACCACCACCCTGAGTATATTTCCAAGACTCCAAAAGTTGAATCTTCACAGTCAAAGAATGATGTACGGTCATTTCTTTAAGGATCTTTTCTCGAGATGCCCCTGTCTCAAAGATCTTCGGCTAGAGTCATTTATTGTGCCATATTCATCTATTATTAGCGCAGAACACCTGGAGCATTTGTCATTCAAAAACTGTAATCTGAAATATAAAGTAGGTACTGACCGCCGTGTTTATTTAGAGACTAAGAAGATAAATTTTCCAAGGCTTCAAAAGCTATTTTATCAAGGAAAAGATCTATCTTTTGGTTGGTACATTATGGTGCTTATGTCGGGGTGTCCCTTACTCGAAGATCTTTGGCTAGAGTCATTCAGTGTGCCATTTGGGTCTGCTATTTGCTCGGCAAAGTTACAGAATCTAACTTTGAAAAACTGTAAATATACTGATCGGTTTACTAGAATTGTAGCACTGAGCCTTGTTTCTTTCTGCTTCATTGGTTTGATAGAGGATGCTGCACCACTAGTCCATAAAGTTGGATCCATATCATCTTTAATCCATGCAAAATTCTCTCTTCATGACAGTAGTTTCGACTCCTATTTCTTGGAGCATGCGCTAAGAAGCCTTTCTTATGTCGAAAACCTTGAACTTTGTGTAAACAAACTCACACCAAGCCCGCAATCACCACCATATTACCCAGCTCTCTACAACCTAAAGAGTCTTTCTTTTTGTGGACATTGTTCAAATTATGTTATTTACATGTGCAAGGATATGCCTTATTTGGAGAAGATTTCCTTTTGGCCATATTGTCAGCATTCTCCTTGGTCTTTTGAGGTACTTATTTTATTTCGTTAATGTATTGATGTTCTTACTTACAATCACAAATGAAACAAAACTTGCACCGGTATGCAGATAAAGGGAAGATACCGGTGCATTACAAAACAATTGATTGTATATATTGATGTGGTGTGGTTTGCTTTTCTAGAATAAAAGGAAAGTGTGTGAGATTCTCCACATATTTTTTTTTAAAAAAAAACAAAGAAATATAACTTATTTGATGTTATCTTAAAATAACAAAGAATTCTTTAATTGATATTATATCTTCAATTGCATATCGTATCTTTAATACGATAAACAAAATCAAAATTATATACAATAGATCATTATCAATTACTTGAAAAAATCAAGCCTTTTTCTCCTTTTCAATTAGAAATTTTGAAAATTAGGAATTCGAATTCAATATTCATTTATATGTAATGTAAACCCCAGAATAGAAATAATTACATAGATTCTAAGTAAGAATATTACTTATGCATATACTATCCCAAACTAGAGAGAATTTATGGTGAGACAGTTTCAATGGGACATGTTCTATCAATTTTTCTTTTTCTTTTTTTAATATTTCATCATGCAAATGTTTCTCCTTTTTAATTGTTTTCATCTTCTTATACTTCAGAGCCTAAAATGGGATGAGGCGATGTTTGGAGTATTGTTTCAATGCAAAAAGCTTAAGGAAGTTGAGGTTGTCTCGGATAGATCTGATGATGACCAAGAAAGACAACTGGTAAATTGTTTCCGTAAACTCAAAGGCGTTAAGATTGTCATATCCAAGAGGATAGAAGGGCTTTAACAGTTCAGAGAGATTGCTACTTTGCAAGGAGTGTTATTCCTGATTAATTAAAGTCTGTCGAAAGCAAATAGAAATAAACACAAACGTACTCAGACTCTAGTTTGCTTTTTGGTTGAGCATGATCTTGATTGGTTTCCACCTGAAGGTAGTCAAGGTTTGGCATGCCACTTTGTTTTGAGCTTACTTCTGGAAGCACTGGACCTTAAACCTTTTTTCCAAGTTTAAGTATTAATTTTTGCAAAGTTTTGGTCGTTCATGTGCTGGTTCGAGCAATGCGATCCTGAGAGGATTTGTTTTATTGTTTATTCCTGGCCTTGAACTATACAATTCTTACATTTTAAGATTTTTAGTACCCTTTAGTTGATCGTATTTTGTTTTAAATTTTTAGTACCCTTTAGTTCTTCGCATTTTGTTTTAGCATCTCAGGTAACTAACACTTGGAAGAAAAGTTGGGGTTAATAGTAGTAAAATTTGTTAGCAAATGTTGGTGCAGATCATTTTGTAAAGCACCGAAAGGAAGGTATTATACTAGTCTTAATAATCTAATAATAATTATTATCATTACTCATCGTTCATACTTAATAATAATATTAATAATAACTATAACAACAACAACAATAACTACAATTATAATAATAACAGCGGTTTAAGCCAATTCAAGGCTTCCTGATGAAGTACAATTTTAATAGAAAGTGCTCAATTGAAATTCATTTCTTTGTATTGTTTCTGCAATGATTAATAATTTGGGTGTTTTTGTTCCTCCTCTAACTGACAGGGACATTATACTTCTTTCGACGTGATGTAAAATATATTCAAAATTCCACATATATTAAGGGCCGTTTGGATCGCTTAGGAATTTAGGGAATTTGGGAAAGTTGTAATTTCTAAGAATAAATTTATTGGGAAGTGTATAACTTTGTGAAGAGTTTGGATTGTTTATAATAAATTTATGGTAGGAAGATGAAATTCTCCAAATTCCTTGGGGAATCCAAACAGCCCCTTAAAGAATAACAAAGAAAGAAAAACGATAAGCTCTTTTCTTGCAAGAAATCAAGATTAATAACTCGCCTAACGGAAAGTTAGTAGCCCAAGTATTCACACTGCTCCCATCCATTGAACCTTGATCTAAACCCGTTTACATGGTATATACATTATAAATATATATATCCCTTGAAACTCTCAATTGAAGCTATCAAGAAAATTAGATAAATCCCAATCCTTACAGTTATCATAACACTTACTTACAGTCATCATGGAAGGACGGCTTGCTACCATGACAGGGGCCCAAGAGAGGTTCACAGATACTTTCATAGCCATGGTGGAGAGGTTCAACTCTGACAGCAACCAACATTTAGGGGAGCACGTCTCCAGCCTGGATGATGCGCAGAGAGGGTATTTTGATTCACTGGAAGAAGTCTTAGCCAAGTTCAATCGTGTATGTGGGCCCATACATAACAAGGTCCCTGACGACTTCGTAAAGATTGGGATCAAAGGATTCAAGAAAGAGCTTTTCACCTTCTTCGCATACTGCTCATTCCCCAACCCTACCAGAATGGATGATTCAAGAAATGCCGGAATGATGATGCTCTTGCATTCCGTTATTCCCAACCTTATATATGCTGCAAGAGACTGCAAAGAAACTGTGACATATATGCTTACTCGGTTTAATGATCTCAGCGGCCACCAAATTGATAGCTCAGTATTCGAATTCATTGACAGAATGGATGAGAGCTTTATTGGGGCATGCAGTAACCTCATAGATGCCCTTGAAAAAAAGATGGAGCACTTCTTCCCAGTTTTGGCACAACGAGCCAGGGATTGGATGGTGGCTGTCCAAAATGTGCTACCCGATGCAATAGAGGCAGCACCAGTCAGACCGGATGATGCTCAGCCTAGAGATCGCTTGGTGTTACCATCAGAGGCGCAGGGAGACATGGGGTCTGACATTCTGAAAGAGGAAGGGGATGATGTGTCAGAGGAGTGTAAAACGGCTGTGTCACAAGCTTTGCCTGATCTTGATCTGAATAGTACCGAGTCAGAAGAGACAATGGAGCGCAAAATGGTTGCTACACAGGTTCTGCTTGAATCTGATCCAAATGAGAGAGCTTGATTAGCATCTTGAGTTTGGAATGTATAAGCTTTGTCTGGTTTGTTAAAGTCTGACAGGTCAACTGAGTCCATAGGAAACTGGTTCTGTGACACATATCTTGATGGTCTTTTTTCTTCTCTCTTTCTTTTTTCCTTTTTGGTTTATGTTTATGAGATGTGTGGTACATGCAATGCTGAGATACTGAGAAACCTTCTAGTGTGATGAGATTCTTTTGTATATGTTCATTAATTTCATTGCAATCTGGATAATTGCTTTGTTGAGGGATTAATATTGCTCGAATCTTATTTTCTTGTCTCTTTAGGAATGTGAGGTCAACATAAGATTTCTGATCAAGCAACTTGGAATTAATAAATAAAATTACACTTTAGTTTGTTTCTTTTCTCTTGTCCATTTGCAGAAGTGTTCTTACTTTATACAGTAAAGTCTGACGTTGTTTTGAAGTGAAATAATGCCATGGATCCTAATTCTATGTGATTTTCACATCAAAATTTAGTAAAAATTAAATTTTTTATTTCAAATTATATATTTTACGATTTCATATTTTTAGAATATCAATGGATTAAAATGTTATGGACCATCGAACAATGAGAAAGGCTACTGTGCTATTGAGTAGTTTTCTGAGATTTAAAAATTCTAAGAGTTAATTCAAATCGTTTAAATTATTCACCATATTGAAATACCTCTGGAGAACAAATTTTGTCATTTTCAGATTTTTTTTTACTATTTATTATGATATTTTTTTAAAAAACATTATAATTAATTTGAGTATTTCATGCACTCCAATTTGAAAATATAATCCATTGCTCTCTCCTGGTACCATCAAAAACAAATGAAATGAAAAAGAAAAAGGAAATCAACTTTTACTACTTCAAAAGACAACACTGTATACATAGAAAGCGGCTTTAAGATTAGTTTAATGCTAGACAATTTTTATCACAGTGATTTTCCCCAGCCTACAAATATACATTGAGGTGGCCTTCATTTTATATGGAGTTGATTCATTGTTTCCCTACTTTACCATTAGAATGTTCATTTACAAGTTTCCCTTAAGTCTATATATGTATGCTGGGACTTCTAATGTCAAATTAGCAGACCTTCATTAGCATAGTTTTGCATATTGTGATGCAGATTGAATCACAAACTCTTTTTGTATTACATACTGATTTATGTAAAGATCCACAAACAAAATATAACAAAGGATCATATTTCAGCCCCCAATCCAAAAGAGTAGTTGAATAGTTACAATCAACTATACTGCTCAGTTAGCCATTTGCAGAACCAATATCTTTAATGTCCGTGTGTGTGGTATAATTTATCAAAATTCAATTAGTCATTCGCAAGACTGACTGACTTATATGAAATTTATTAATTGGTAAATAGTCTAGTAAGATTTTTATTAGACAGAAAAAAAAGTTGGTACTAATATGCAACTTGTGGAGGCACTTGAGTTATTCAGAAAGTAAAGCACAAAACATACCAGATGGCACAATAGAGGAATATAAACAAAGTCTTTATTGAAAATTGAATGCATATTTTATACAACTAGCATGCTAATAATAGTAAATAAACCAATGTTTTGAATTTGAGTAATCGGTGCACCTGTTGGGAAGATGACAAGAGAGGCAAGACTGGTCTGGAGCCGCAGATGCATATGGACACTGTACTTCAGTACTTCCAAGTAGAAGGGGCGGCAACCTTGATCTTCATTCTGCTAGGGTCAAGGGTGCTGAAACCCTTGCTCATGCACAATGCTGTTTCCACAGAGATCAGAATCAGATCAGAGATAGGTGGAACAGAAACCAAAGGAAAGAATCAACACTCAGCATTAGGTCATTGAATAATGAAAAGTTAATATCTATGTCACACTTTACTTCATTAGTTAGAAATATGATTGGTGTGCAGTTATTTCCCCTAATTAACCTTAACCCCCTCCTCCCTGAAATCATGTTGCAACAGTAATTTTTTTTTTCTTTTGGAAATAAGTAGAGGAGCGCTCTACCACTTTTCTTTAACAAAAGAAAAGCAAACAATACAACTGTTAAACATGAAACCACTAGTAAAAAACTGGTACCAAAGTTTAGTACCAATCCCTGCATCTATAGAAAATCAGTGTATTACTGGAAAGTAACCCCTCACTGCATCCCTCCCTAATGTAACTTTATGATGCATCACAACAAAACAGACAATACAAGCCATGAAGTACAGATTACATGGCAAGAAGCCTCATCATGGCTACAACATTGTTTTTAATATCAAGACACATGCAAAACAACCCTCCAATTATTAAAATGTCATGCCCTTTAGGTACTGGTAAGTGTCACTTTTGCTGGCACGAGCTGGCTCTCTCCAGTTCTGTCCTGACTGATAGGATAATCAATCAACCATCCTTCTCCTTCATCTGACTGCCTGCTTTGTTCTGCAGTCAGCCAGCCCCTCTGTTGCTCTCCCACCTGAGCCCACAAGGTGTAGTCTCTGGTAATGGGCTCCGCCTCCTGCTCAGGTCTCGTAGCATGCTCCACCATCTCCATCACCTGCTGCTTCAAAGCTGGAGACCACAAACCTGACCATTACAGCAATAATGACTTTATTTTGGTAATGTAAACAGTCATGATTATTGGTTCAGTTTCTCTAAAACAAACATCATTTCTCTGAAGCCAACAGACCAGAGAATAGCTGCACAGCATAATCTAAATGGTATGTTATCGACATCTGGCACTTGATCAGCAACCATAACTGCTCAATTGTTTTAGGGTTTTGTGGGATGGAATTCCTACTAAAAATCCATTGCCCAATATGTTGAATATGGGAGCAAGCAAAGAAGATATGATTGAGAGTTTCATCTCTATGGCAATATAAACAATTATAAGGACCATCCAAACCTCTTTTTCTCAAATTAGACCTGGTTAGCAATTTGTCTCTACTAAGCAACCAAAGAAAATTTTGTATTTTCAAAGTAATTTTGAACATGAAAACAGTAATTCACTATTCTATTTCTACACTAACTATACAGATGAAACTTACTACCACATAGAAACAGTAATTCATAACCATTCAGAGAAGGATTCAATTCCAATCCGCATTAAAGCATCTGAAAGAAAAAGACAGGTGGAACGAATGGAGTTTACCCAATAAAAATGAGGAGGAGGTTTCTCACATCTCCAGTTCAGGACTCCACTGGAGGCGCATCCCTCTTCGCCTGAGCCCTGAGAGCGAGGAGCACTCCGTCGGCAGAGGGAACGAATAAAAAGCCCAGCGGGATTAGTCCCATCCCTCTGATTTCCATCCAACGGCCGAAATGCAGTAGATACACAGTTCATTCATTTTAGTACCGCTCTATCTTACTGTTCATTTTCTTATTATCTCTGCTATATTAAAAGCACCAATGCAAGGATGTAACATCTCATGATACAATCTTGGTCTGAAAAATATGCACCATTGATTACCTTTTAATTATAATCTACACCATGGATCGTTAAACCAGAAAGTTGATTTGCGGCGCAGATTATATTGCAGAACGAAAAAGATATTTATTCCTCCAACATGTCATTTGATCGCAATGCACAAAATTGCGAGCGGGAAGGAACGATCGCCTGTTACGACAAATGTTTAGGTTTCGGAGTGTCTCTCGGTCCCTTCACATCTTTACACGTTCGCCCTTGGCTTCTTTTTATTTTGAAATTCGAATGAAAAGAGGCGAGAGCGACGGCGACTATCGAGAGAGAGCGAGAACGAGATGACTGGTTGTGTACTCCGACCATCTCTACACCCTCGACACTCTCTCTCCTCTTCTCCTTCGCTGACTCCACATACTGTCTCTCCTCCCTCCGCGAACTCACTACTCACATCACCATCAACTCGCTCGACAAACCCCAAGTCAGCGACCTTGTAGGCCCTAGGCTGATGCCAGCACAGAGATATTCGACTCTATTTGAACTCGAGCACAGAGACTGGAGATCTTAATGGACTCGAGAGTCTGGCCATTGGAAAAAATTAAGGGAGAGCCGCAAGGGCTAGAGAGAGAGTAAGGGCGTGACGAATGGCTGCAGACCCCGACCGTCTCCACACCCTCGACACCCTTTCCTCCTTCACTGTTCCCTCCACCTCTCCTTCTCCCTTTTCTTCTAATAAAGCTCCCTGCCACAATCCCTGCGGCACTATTGCTCTTTGAACTCTCTTTCAATCGACTCCAGTTAGGGGAATTTTTGCTTTTTCTTACTTGATTGTTTGAAATAAACAGGAGAGAAGTATATAGAGGAGTCGGTGAATTGTTATGAGAAAGGGCTTGAGGTGTAGATCCGTGCACTTGGAGAGAATGATAACAGAGTTGCCGAGACTTGCAGGTGAGCAATTACTGGTTCATGAAGTTGCAATTTTATGAATTTGGTTTGGTCTCAGTTGTGGATTTGTTTGTATTTCTATTATTTGGGTGGTTTCTTCAGTTCTGAGTTGTATGATTATTATTATTTTTTAAATTCTGACATTGTGTCAATGCTTTTTGGGCATCATATTGGCATGCAATTACTTTGATCTTACCTTGTTTTTGTAAAAGACTAGGTATGGAAGAAATTTTATACTAATCTGAGCCTTATATTGAACAATGGTCGAGTATATTATCGTAAGACCTTTAATGAAACACATTTGACTTCTGTTACTTGAGTAATAGGACTGATGAATAAATTGTTGCTACCTTTTGTGTTTCTCTATGATACATTCTAGGAAAATCATGAGATTGTTACCTCCCCTAATGTAGTTGAATATGTGAATTTTATTTTTTTTGGCAAAAAATTCTAGCTTATCTTTTATCACTTGATCACAGTCTATTTAGCAGACAAAACTTAGTTAACAGTAGTTCTAATAAGAATGATTTGGAAAAGAAAAAACATAAGAGCTATTCCTAGAATTAGCATCATAACTTTTTTAAATTTCAACAAGTACTTGGCCGAGGCGCATGTTCAGGCACTCCAATTTGAGGAGGCTGAGAAGCTCTGCAAGAAGGCCCTCGAATTCCACCGAGAGCACAGCGCACAAACTTTTCTTATGGAAGATGATCTCTCACCTGAAGAGGTATGTTTCTAATCTAGGGTCAGATTGATTTTTTTTTTTTATTATTTAATTTTTTTTATTGTATTTTTGTTGGTCGTTGGTTAGAGTATGTTGTTTTGGTTAATGACTGGACGATGGCACAATTTTGTTGTGTTGTGATTATTTGGCCTTTAAGATCTTAAAGGCCAGTGTTGGTGCCTGGTTTGTACCGACTGATACGAACCAGTACTGACTGAAACTCAATATTTGAAAAGAAATATCATGTTCGGCAGCTTTTAGTAGTAATAAAGAAGCAAATTTAAGAGAGCAGTGACGAGCTGTTAATCAAGTATTAGCCTGTTGTTTGACTACAAAATATGGTGCCAAACCTTTCTTTACAATTTTATATTGATATTTGATCAAAGCTGTTCCGTCACTAGAACAAGGCATGAAATCTCCTTGTAGTTGCTGTAAGTCATCGCAATAAAGTCAAGGGTTTAACCATATTGTATTCAATTGCATATAGTACACTACAAATGATTTTGACAGTTTTCTCCCAAAAGTTGAAAATCATAAAAGTGCAGGGTCCAGGGTGTGAAAGTGTTATCGGATGTGGATCAGATTGAATTGAATAAAGCTTCTTACTTTTTCTTAATTATATATATACAAAATGCTAGGGGGTTGTGTTGCAAAAGTGTCTTTAGTGAGTCTCTTCTACTGTATACCATAATTAAGCCAGATGGTAGCTACTGCCCACGGGATAGGAAACCAGCCGTAGCAAAAAGGAATAGGATGACAAAACTAACAAAAAAAAAAAACAGAAACGAAAAGTTATAAAGGTTGAGCATATTAGTAGTGGACAATGTTATAAAGGGTAAAAAATGTTGTTACAGGTGTACGCCTCTGACCAATTGATTTTTTTGAGAGGATAAATTATTGAAAAAAGATGAATATATAAGTTAGTCATGTTGTTACAGATGTATGTCTAGACCAATTGCATGTGTTTAAATTTCTTACCTCCAGAAAAATTCATTGTGCCGATCACCTATATTTCTGGATTTTGAATATGACTCAGCATCCTAATGAGATTATCCTTTCATTTACTATTGATAAACATATTCTTATTGTTTCAGCAGGAAATTTTGAGAAACGAGGAATTTCCCAGTGGACAGTACCAGCAAAGCATATAATTAATCTACCGGCACAATATGCATGAAGTAGGTGGCTGCCAGAAGCAAGGACTTATAGAAGACAGCTGGACTGGCCATGTACCACAGTATCTTCTCAATGACCGTCTGGTAAGAACACACCATGTTTTACCATTCAATGTTTGGGCTTGAATACCCGTTCCAGCATTTGAAGTTGATGCATGGAATTTTAATGATTTTTACTTCAGTTGCAAGAAAATGAATTTCAAGGTCATTGGATATCATTCTATACATACGTCACATTTACTTAATTCAAACAGCTAAGGTCTCTGACCCTTTTATTCAATATATCATGCCAAATTTTCAACTTTTTTTATTATATGCTTCGTTGGCTACCAAATCAAGTACTATTACATTAAACACTTATGAAGAACTAATTATTGAAAAGTTTCGCATCCTACCCTTTGTATTCAATTACTGGTGCGAGGATGGGAAGCTGGTCATCCCTTGGAGATGTATATCTTTACATTAAAAATTTGAGAGAGAGAAAAATGAACATTACAATGGAGAGAAAAATAGATATATGCTCACAAGTAATAAACTTAGTCTCTAATTTTCGTTTTTCAATTCTTAATGACATGTTAGGCCTAAATAAGTAAACAAGGCCATTTCATTTTTTATGTTAGGAAATCAGACCATATATATTTTTTTATAAAATAGACTTTTATGTCACTTTTTAGTTTCTCCATGACATGCAAAGAGGAAGGAGCACAGGAGTCACTTTTGTTGCCATGAGCTCAAGGATTGTGAACACGCCATTAAAAATCAAGATGGGAGTAGGTTACTCCACCTTCTTTTTTTGATGTTTCTCACAAGTTGAATTTTTCAAAATAACTATGTTCAACAATTAAAATTTAGATATAACCAAAATTGAAAAATATATTTATCAGGTTGTTGGTTATAGTTGCTTATTTTATATCGATCATGTTTTCTTAAGAAATTGGCACAGGTTGTTAGTAGAACAAATCAGCATAATGTACCAATTTATTCATCAAATTTGTTAATCATCTTTTTTTTTTTTTTTGTCGTTTATTTTGGATTGAGAAAAATAAAGATTGTCAGAATCGAGCGAATATGTTAATTGTGTATCTATTTATTCATCAATATTAATATGCTCTTACATTTGTAACTTGTGTATCTATTTATTCATCAATATTAATATGCTCTTACATTTGTAACTTGTGTATCTATTTATTCATCAATATTATATGTTAATTGCAATAGAAGATTAGGAGGTACTTTTGTTTTAGTTTGAATTTGAACTGCAAGGTAAGGTGTTATTATCTTAACTTTTGTCTGATAGAAGTCTCCACTCTTACCTGAATACTAATATGACCAGAATGATATGCTTTGATTATTAATGTTGGTTGTGTTTGTTTTAATGAAATGGTGCTTTTGTCAATGCAGATCATTACTTGTCTTGGTGGCATTGCATATTTCTTAGACCGTGATGGAGACTGCAGAAACAGTTATACTGACACTTGGGACAAGTTTCTCTCAAAGCACCCAGTCCAATTCTAATATTGCATATATAGGTCATACGCTTTTTTGTTGTTTGACCGGTATGCCATATTCATTCAGTAGAAAATAAGAACTTAGTTAAAAAAAAAAATTTACTGATAAAATAATTTTACTTTTAAACATAAGCAAAATATTGTTGATCATGGCATTAAAATGTATACTCTTTAGGTGTATGGTGTAATGCTTTTCTCATGGTATTAATGGAAAAGTGGTGGGATTTACCCACTTGTTTCAGAAAAAAAAAAGGGTATACTCATTTGTGATAAATCTTGTTGCCTCTTGTAACATTTTGTTTGGGGTATTGAAAGGGGACTAGAGTCTTGTCCGAATGCTGGCAAACTAAAAGTTCAATTTATGCTTACATTCTTCTTAAGTTTGTTAGCTATTCTCTTCAATTTATGCTTACATTCTTCTTACATTTTTTTATCATCACTGAGGCTCCGTTTGGATGGGTGCAAGAATAAGGGAATAACTTATTCCTACTCCCAAATTTACTATAAACAATCCAAACTCTTCACAAATTAAGTTACACACTTCCCAATACTTCTTCCCTTATTCTTTTTATTCTCACACCATCCAAACGGAGCCTGAGCTCAGAAGTGGAAGAGCAATTTTGGGAAGATGATTTTAAGAAACAGAAAAGGGAAGCAACTCAAGTCAGTTCAGTCAAGAGGGGGATGCTCGCAGGAATATGACCATAGATCCCTTCCTTTGTTCTTATTATATTTTCATTTTTTTTCTTTCTAGGGAGTTCCGTAGATGTGTTTCATTTTGAGAAACATTTGTCAAATTGATAATAAACATGCATATACAATTCAAGAGGAAGTTGGGAGGAGGTGATGACTTGTGATTATTTAAAAAAATATCATATATTAAATTTATCATTTAATTATCGTTAATTTACTTTTTTTTCCCACCCAATTTTCACCCACACATTGGGTGGGCATTGTTGCTAGTCTTAACAAAAAAATATATATAAGGCAAATTCGAATGTGGACAGAAATTTTAACTCCAACTTAAATAGAGATCGTTCATATAAAATTAAATTATGAATAGAGATAATGGTTAGGATTTAAACAAAATTTCCATTCACCATAGAATAATCTTAAATTTATATAAAAATTATAGTTTGCAAATTTTTCGATTTTAAAATAATTATATGAGTAATGCAACAATCAAATGTGCTTAATAATGGAAAGTTTTGTCATACAGCTCGATCAGTCACTGATGCAGGATCTGGCCATGTTCCATAGGCTTGAGACCCACACGTTGTACTTTCATACCTGTGATTTTCATAACCTAACTCCAAACCGGGATAAAACGAGAAATCGCCAAAATATCTAAGAAATCATTTCCGAGAAACTATTCATGTAATTAAAAACATAAAAAATTTATTTTTTTCCAAACAAATATAATTAGTGAAACATAAATAAAATTTGAGAACAACTACATATTATCTTTTCATTAATAAAATGCATTGAAATTTATTTAAAAGCATTAAAAGTAATTTTTTTTTCATTTAAAACAAATATTTTTTACCTAAAAAATCGATATTGTTCAAATCAGTTTTTGAAAAACCGATATTGCAAACCAATTATTAAAATTCGGATTAATTTAGTAATATAATCATAATCTAATAATATTTTTATTTTTTTTCGGTTTAATAAAGTGTGCTATAAATTTTACTTCTGTTTTAATTAGCAACAAAGCTTACATTAACTCCAAATTTTATTCTCATACAAATTAGTTTCATACACTTAAATCTCAATTCCTATCAACATGATCTTATCAACAGATAATTTAATAGGAGGTTTGCAATAATTGCATATGCTATTTGTTTAATGTTAATTCTGAATCAGTTAAACATATACTCTATGATGCCAGTTTTCAATTTAAAATTTTTAATTTATAATTAGATGTTCCCTAAAAAAAATATATAATTAGATGAAAAACATATTGGAGGACTGTGTTTATCAATTTTCGCCTCAGCCTACAATGCATCAGCTCAGGCAACATACATGGCGAATTAATTGACAAACCAGATAAAGTTATTTTAATTTAGCATTTATAATCTTGAGAGAAAGATGCAGTAATCAGATAATTTTAATTTTTGATTTAGCATTCAATATATTTTTTCAAATATTTATGTAGTGATTAAATTGAAGGATTTCATGATGTGAATCGGGTAATTTTTAGTAACCGATAACATCTAGAATCGTTCTTATTATTGCTAACTTTTATTTATTTCATTTGCATCACAATCACATATATTCCTACAGGAAGGATTGTTGAGCCATACCTATGGTCTCTAATGAAGCTCTATTTCTCTTCGGTTCACCTTGAATCTGAAACAAGAACGACAGTTGAATCCGTGCTAGCGAGCTCCCCGTCAACACCTAGCTCCACCACCCATATCTTGATCGATTGCTTAATTGATAGAATATTTAAGTAAAAAAAATAATAATAAAAAGGCTTTAAACTTGTTTGGAAAAATATTTAAGTTGATTCTTACATTTTAGTTCACGCAAACCTAGTCTTTGCAAAATTAAATACTAACTATTCATCCTATACCAGAGATGGTAAAACTATTCATTATTGTTTATGTTTCTCATTCCAAATTCAATTATAGTTAATTTTTTTTTGAGAATGCAATTATATTATAGTTAATTTAGCCTCTTTAAATTTTGAAAATTAATTAAGTCAGACCATTGTTTAATTAATTGGGCAATGGCAAAGAAATGACAGTTGGTATCGGACAGCCACGTGGCAGACCCTAGCATTACACGGGTTAATTAGCCAATTCCAAGGACCAATAAATGAACCTCTTAAGTCCGTATTAACTCGACTCCGGTCTCCGGATTCCACAAAGAATAAATCCAAACCATGGTATAAAATTGGCGGCCAAAGTTAGAAAACAAAAAAAAACGTTCCGTTAATTTTTTTCCCCTTTTCTCTCTCCATTATTAGAGACACCTTGTGGTAGCGCAGCACAGTAGGAAGAACCAAAACATGCACACAAATTAATTAGGCAATGGCTTCCATGTTGATCCGACGTTTGATAATGGTATTATATTTTCTTTAACAAATGCAAGAGCTGACATTCTTTTGGCGAATAACACCAAAATTTCCCCTTTTCTTTTTTTCAAACGAAGGTTGGGAGGTTGGTTTGGAAGAGGAAGATGCATGGAGAGATGGAGAATGGCAGGAGAGGTGTAAGAATTTCGTATGGGTATTACTGTGTGGAGAACCTGGATGGGTCTGAAGGATGTGTGGTGGCGCAAAAGGTGGAGACAGATAGCATGCCCATGCGCCTATTTGGTGTTTTCGATAAGCCAATGGAAGGCTTCAGTGCTAACCATCTCCAGTCCCGTCTCCTTCCGGACAACAAGAATCTTAATGAGGTAATAATAATAATAATAATAATAATAATAATAATAATAATAATAATAACGATAATAATCAATAAATAACCCTTTTGCTATCTTTTTTTGTCCCCTTATTGTCAGGGATAAATTTTGATTGGAAAATTAGATAGCCCCAGGTATCTTGGCTACCCTGTAAAGTGTAAACCATTAGAAATTTCTCTCTTATAATTTTTTTCTTTAATTTTTTTTTTTGGAAGATAAATTGGAGGTCTAAGTCATCCAACTTATTTTTAAATTAAATGTCTATGAAAGACCCCCCAATCGGGTTTCGAACCTGCGATCTTTCACTCAAGGAGTAATTTTTTTCTTTAATTACTTTATATCCATTTAAATTGATTAATTGTAGTAATTCTATTAGCATTAGTATATCACTAATGAACTGCTAGTCTGCTACCTTTCGGCCTTTACAAATAACAACTATTTTGTTGGCTTTACCTTTGATTACAAATTAACCTCTGCTTCTTGTTTTCTTATGTTTTCGACATTCAACTTCTTTGGGATTACCTGCCATGTCATTTGATCCCTTAAACATCAAGACATCCTAAAGGAGCTCATAAAAGTTAAAAAAGAAAAGAAAGAAAAAATAAAAATGACAAAGCTGGTACCACCTGAAATTTTTTTGCTCAGCAGTAAATTCTTCTTCCAAAGCATGGGGTGATTGTCAATAGGGTGCTAAAATTAAATTCAACACCTGCCTTTTAACTACTGTAGAATTGTATGGTTTGTTAACTGGTGTAAAAACTTTCGTATTGGCAGAGTAAAGTTAGGAGAAATGCCAAAGAAGCAATAAAGAATGCTTACAAAAAATCAAGCTCAAAGTTGGAAAATGGTCAGAGAGGAGATAAAAATGGAGGGTTTGCCACTTTGTTATTGTCAAGTAATAGAGATATTGTTGTGGCAAGTTCTGGTGGATATGAACTCCTATTATGCAAGGGCAGCACAGCAACTCCGATTGGTACACTCAAGTCTTCAGGTAATATCCATTCCTAAAATTGAGATCGATACATTTCCAGCCAAAGTGTCATTTAACTGTGGCCAGTTTATCAAAAAATTACATTTTTATTGATGGTTCATTCAGAAACAGTATTAGAAATCCTGAATAAATTCAGCAATCACAAGCAAAATCGGTTTAGTTGGTAATATATAATTGCTGAGAAGATTGATCTCTAATGTGTAGCTGAAGAAAAAACCACTTCCAAAAAACAGTAGAGATGTAAATGCAAAAACCAACAGCGACACTGATTTTCATTGCATTATTTAGTTTTGCCGTTTTCAACTCACAAGAAAGGGTAGAGCTTTAAAATTACTCAAAATAAAAACTGAAACATGACATGTTGCATTGAGAAGATTTAATAATGATGCCATGCATTGCACATAAGGAAGCAGACAAGGCACCCGAGGAGAAGCTGATCATAAAAACTAGAAAGATGGAGGCCAATACCAGCTTTATCATATTGGCTAGTAATGGCGTATGGGAGGTAAGTAGTTTAGTCTACAGTTGATGTCTATCTCACAATGCAAAAGGAAATTTTAAAGCACAATTGAAGAAAGTAAGGAAAATAGATCCCAAACTGCTTCATATATACCAGAAAAGTAATGAGACGTGTAGCTTCTTGTTCTAAATTCTGAGACAAAATTAATTGCTAATTTAAGTATTCTACTGTCTTCATAATATTTTCCTTGAAAGTTGAAGCACAATTGAAAAAAGTAAGGAAAATAACTCCCCAAACTGCTTTACAAAATTAATGAGACATTGTTTTGTAAGTATTCTACTGTCTTCACAATAATGTTTTCCTTGGATTTCGTGTGCAGGTGCTAGGATACCAAGAAGCAATGCATTTACTGGACCATATAGAGGATGCTCAGAAGGCAGCAGAGTGTTTAGCTGAGGAGGCTATCAATAGATTGAGCAAATCCAGCATCTCTTGCCTCGTTATTCGTTTTCGACGAGATTAAAAAGCATTCATAGACATTATATGATTTATCTCCCTCCGACCAAGTTAAATAACTTCTTTCGGCAGGCGGGTAAGCTGAAGATAGGACAGACTTGGTTTTTACAGAGAACTTAAAACTTGCTCATGGGTTCCTATTTAAAATTATTGTATATGTGCACTACAAGAACAACAACAAACAACACCAAAGCCTTTAGACCCGAACATTGTATAGGTGCACTGCATTAGAATTTTTTTTTTCTTTTTTCATTTTGTTGTTGATCTGGATTATTGGGAACTGAATTGAGTGGTATATAGCTACCTTGTTGTTCCTGTTTCCTTGATGATGCCTAATTAACATTGATCTGTTCATTTTGGTTGAATCAGCTAATTTCTCGTTTCTTCAAAGAAGAATATTTATAAAATTTTGACCTTTAACATAGGATGAAACTTTGTAACACCCAAAAAATTTTATACCTAGCTGGTAACATATCAAATCCTTTAGGTTATAAAAATAATCGTTTTGATTTTGTTCTTAATATTATTATTTGTTATCTAATTAAACTAGTTTTATGAAATTAAAATTTCATAGTTTAATTTGGATTTGTACGTATTTGACTAGTTTGTACAAGCATATTGTTCTATATAATATGTCTAACTCAATTTATTTTGTTGACCGAAATATTATATTTGAATTTGTAATTGACTTTCCTTAGTGTCCGTATCCAACTTTGCACATATGCTCATTTGATCATCTTTATAAATTTATCATTTATTATCATTTCTCCAAATTTCTTGTCCATAACCGTGTCTTATGCCTTTCAGTTATTACTATTTAAACTTTCCATCATTAAACCCTTCAGCCTATTATGTTGGTTCGGTTATTACAAAAATTATTTTTGCTTGGATCAGCCCACGCACCCGTTGGTCTATTAATAAAATTCATTAACCGTCCTTATTCCTCATCCGAGAAATGAAATTAAACACATCCCTTTCCAAACAAATATACTAATTTTTCTTATCATTTGTTGTGCCGAACCCCAAATTGAAGATCCAAAGTTTATTAAAAAAAAAAATTCGATTGATATCAGTTTAGCCATCCGATTGGAATTCAAGTTCTACGTCCTGGTCGTTTTGAACTATCTTTGCAATTATCTTCATAATCATTCGTCAGGTAATCAGACTTCTCTATAATTTAATTTTCGTTTTGATTGATTGAAAAGTCATTTGTTTATTTGATTGAATTGATATATGATAATTATGACTGATGTATTTTGCGAGTCTTTTTTCCGACTCTGATGTGACTTGATTTTAAATGAAACAATGAAATGGAATGTGAAGTGGAATTGCCTAGAGAGGGATTCATGCTAATGTGAAAGCTATACGAGAAACTGATTTGAGAAAACTTAGATCTGTTGATCTCTGTAAAATACTTTTAACTTTATTATTATTGATGTGTGGATTAATCCGATCGTTTGATATTTGTTATATAAATTAGTTATAGAGAAGCTGTGTCGTTAAATAACTAGTTACTCGGCTTTGTAGCTGACTCCGTTTTGCTTTTATTTCTGTTGTGACGTAGGTTGAAAGACCGTCGGATGGATGATCAGATACTGTGTCACCTCATGGCTCGTATCTCGGATACGGGGTGTGACAAACTTCTATAAAAAAAAAAAAATCATGGCAACAAGTTTTCATTTATTCAGACAAAAGGTCCATAAAGAAAGAAAAATTTACCACCTAACAACTTGTTCCTTTGTCAACAAGTTGAAAGCAAATAATAGATATTGCAGAGGTGAGCAGACCTCAGAAAAAGGTTCCTGAAAGAAAGAAAAAATCATGGCAACAAGTTCTCATTTAATCAGACAAAAGAACAAGCTGAAAGCAAATAATAGATATTGCAGAGGTGAGCAGACCTCAGAAAAAGGTCCTGAAAGAAAGAAAAATTTACTACCTAACAGCAACACTCCAAAATTCTGAAGATTCAAAACGAGGGAACAGATCGTGAAAAGAGCGAAACAAGGGCCATTTGATGGTTTTTAAATTATATGCAGTTAATTGTGAAGTAATTTACGGTATTAATTGGTTATCTTATATGATATGAATTGTTTAATCTTTAATGATCACGGCAGATAAAGGGGTAGGCAGCTTTAAATTTTTGTGTTGAAACATGTGAAAAGAAAATTAATTATACTTATTGATGCGAAGTCTTATTTGATGCGCTAAATAGAAGTTTACTGAAAATGTAAAAAAAGATATATATATATTTTTTCTTGATTTACTATATATAACGTAAAAAAACTAACGAGAAGTAAAAAAAAAAAAAAAAAAAGAAAAGAAAGTGTTTTCCAACAAAATATGACTATCGAGTAAAGGGAAGATGAGGGACAAAGGGGTGTTCCTAGTCAGGTTAAGAACATTAAACAAATAGCAAAAATATTTATTAACACCCTAAAATTTGCACTAGTTAATTAACACAGTAAACATTTTATAGTGGAGTCTAGTTTAACCTAGGAGAATATAATGGACTAAATAACAAACAGCAAAGATTATAATTTATACAGTACACTTGTTTTGTAGAGTGGAATCTAGTTTCCCATAGGGGCAACATAACGAACTAAATATAAAAATAGCAAATAACAAATTAACGTTTCCTTGCTTTCCATAAACGATCAGGAAGAGGGAAAAAAAAAATGAAGAAAAGCACTTCTGTAAGGCACTTTTGTGAGGCGACTGTCTACCCAAAAACACTACACAAGAAAGATATACCTAACAATCAAAGGTGCAACTCCAAAATAAATACTGATTAAAAAATAAAAATATTGTGTTTTGACTAAATTTGACTGTACCCACCCAGTTATGCACTTGGTACCCTGCAGATTATGATAATTTTGTCCCTGCACCAGTATGGTGCTTTTGATCCAAAGCATCTCCTGATGTGGGAAATGTATAGAAAGAGTATGTATACAACTATACATCACCATTAACATCCATATACCACATCCTTATCATCACTGAAAAGAGTTTCTTCAAGATACTGCACTCACGTAAACTAGCTGCTTCATGGAAAGCTCTGAAAGGAAAATCCAAATATTAGACTAGACTTATTAAACTAGACTGCTAGAAGATATTGATGTTTGGTGCTCAAAAGAGAAAAAATTATCAGTTAGCTACAAGATTCAAAAGTCTTCAGAAACGGAGTTTCAAGTTCCAACTCTGCAGCCACTTATCCAATTCACCATAAGTAAACAGCCATCGTGACCAGTGTACTGGAGTTAGTGCAAATTCATAAATGAAAAGAGTTTAGATGGGCAAAAAGCATAAGACAGACCTCTCAAGACTAGAAAGGGGATTCAAGTGACTCATCCCAAACATCGGCACTTCCATTGGAGGCATCTTCAGCGTCTTCTTCCATTGAAAGACGAATATACTCTCTTCTGGCAAAACGGTCCCACTCTGTCAGTGTTGGTTCCTCTCTCTCCTGCTCTCAAATCAGGATTAACCACACAACATTAAACAATGGTTTCAAGCCAGACAAGTCAAATACCAAAGAACTATGCATAAGTTAGGAAATCAACAAACACTAAATATGAGACATATTTAAGCACAAACCTGCCGAATAAGGAAAGGATCACGGCTTTCAAAGGCCATAAATTTATTGAGATTAAATAGTATGTTGAAAACATGCCCAGAAAGCTTGCATCTCTTGAAGTCCTTTAATATGAGATGACTCTCATCCTGTCAAAAATTTAATAATTTCTTCAATTGTTACATGTTAATAGCTGTGTGCATGAGATAATGCTAAAGATAGATAGGTAGATAGATAGATAGAGAGAGAGAGAGAACCTCAGGGTGAATCATGTCAATCAACTGGCATAAAATGTCCTCGAAAAGTACAGGCTCCTGAGTCATGCACTCCATCCGATGCAACTGCTCTTCATAGAAGAATTGCAATTCATTTGGTGTCAGAATCCCATTTCCATCTAAATCTAGACACTTGAACCTGCAAAATCATCAAAGTCTTACTGTTGTATTTACATATAATTCTTTTTCATAATGCATCCAGCTAATTATGAAGGTTTATATAAAAAACTCTCTAGAGAACACCGAGACATACTGGGTAGTTCAATGGCATGGCCAATTTGAGCACTAGTTGGGATCTATTCCTCTTTCTATTGGTACAGGGTCATGTTACAGACTCCTTAAGCCCCAGTTAATTTCATTCTCAAAAATTGAATAAATACGGAACAGAAAATACCAAATATGTTAGGATTTGCACTGACTAGTCAGGCCAGGGACATCTTAGTACTGAGCCTACCACAAAGATCTTATAGTAAAATATATATATACTCAACAATATTTAAAAAAGACAATTGTGAGAGCAAGAGATTACCAATATTCAAGACTGGGCTCCGATGGTTTGTCTTCCTCAGCTAATATAAAGTACACAAAATCCTCATAACTCATCTTTCCTTCAACCTTGCTTAAAAATTTCCTCGGAACCTATTAGGAGTGAATACAACAGTAGTTATAAATGAACCAAAAATAATATTGCAGGAAAAAGGAAAAAACATTCTGGTAAATAAGGTTTTAATTACAAATGAAACTTGTCTCAATAAGGAAAGAATAAATCGCAACAAACCTGGGAAAAGATCCGGTCAACAATCCTATATGTAAGTGAATGATTCCCATATTTGATAAGATTTTCTTTGCTGATGAGAAAATCATGATCTGTATCTAGCTCCCAGAACCGGCAGTATATAACATAGAAGTGCTCATATGAGAAGTATCTGCAAGACATCAGATGGAATTCCCATTAGGTATAATCTTTGCTAAAATCACACCAATGTTAAGGTATAAACAATAAGCTGAGAAGAAAGGCATAGTCACCTTAGGACTTTGTTAATATCCTCTTCATCATCAGCCTGTTGCATAGCATCAATTAAATTACCACGCTTGAGCTCCCTCAGTGTGAGACGCCCATTCCCAGCTCTATTCATGTAATAAAATATTCTGTATATCACCGTCTCCGCTGATCAAATTTAAATGCATTAGAATTCAGAACCACGAAATGGAAAAGTCTAGTTGGATTTACTGTGATTCTAACACTTAAAGCTACCAAACTAATATTCTACTGCTTTGCTCATCTATTAAATTAAATTTCCAAAGTTCAAACAATCTAGATATTCTAGGCAAAAGTCAGTCTTGCCAGAACCCAGTAGTTTCAACTTCTTGTCTTATTCGATATCTAACTTTGACCATTACAACACCAACATCAAGATTTTACGAATCAGGTTGGGCACACAATGTGCTGTATTTACTCAAGCTTGTCAGTTTCCTTTGTGGAGGCATTCCCAGTTTTGCTTACTCAGAATGAAGTACAAGTAATTATATACCCCTTTCAGGTTTTATACCACATTTTCATCGGGTATATATGTTGCAGGTTAATTAACTCAGAAGACAACATCAAGTATTCAGATGGTAAAGCATTCCAGTCATACAAGTTGAGGCCCAAGACCACAACCCATTCGATTACAACATTTCTGTTAATTTGTGACTTTCATGAATTGCAGCCAAGATATTATGGTAGAGGATAAACATCAATCCCATATAATTTCAGACATTTTGACTGAATTGACCAGAATTAGACCCATTGCAAATAGGAAGTAGTGTAATCTGTCATTCCTACCAGAACATAGGAAACCCTGAATTCCAGTCAGAATGAAACAGTTAAATTAACCAGATTTTTATTTGGAAGTGGACAAACCAGTTTCTCCCTACTTTCTAATAATTCATTTCCGAACTTCCACCACAAAAAAAGAAAGTTGCTTAATATTTCCATTTTATTGCTATTTTTCTATGTATATCATATGCTTATATACCACGAGCTTACAATATCTTTCTTGAAATTCAGGAGTGTTCTGAAGAAATTCCAAACCCGGATGAGTAAGCAATAGTTCTTTAAGGATTGGCTTGAAATCCTCCTGTGTTAGTGAATAAGACAGAAAAGAGAAAGCTTATAAATATCAGGATCAAGATCTGATAATGGTCCAGGAACACTTATACTTTGTTCAACACAAATGTTATATTTTAAGATTTTTTTCAACCTGGATGCTAAATCTAATTATTTTGCAAGTTTTTTGTTCAATGCTGTCCTAGACCAGTTGAAGCTTTGAATAATTGAAGAACACAAAAGTGAACAATTAAATAAAAAGACTTGAACAACAGAGCTCAGTTGTGTAAAATTGATCAAGAAAAAAGATATGACATGTTCGAATACTTAAAGGTCCAATGAGCACTGAATAAAATTGCAAAAAGTTGAAGTATTTAAGGAAAAGCTAATAATATAAATAATCCTTTGATCGATGACAATTATTTAGATGAATGCTACAAACCTGAACAAGGTAATTTTGATGTGGCTGTTTCAAAATTGTATATATTTGAGTGGCGATGTCCATAGTTATCATGTTTTTATTGATCCAGTAATCAACAAAGGCGCTCCTGAAAAGCAAATTTAAATCCATACAATAATTTTAAACTCAATACAGATAAAACAAAGAGAGAAAAAATAAGTCACTAAGCTAAACAGATGGTGGATAAACCTTGTTACTGAACCACGAGATTCCACATCGATCTTTTTGAAAAGAACTGTGGAAAAGAAGGAAGGAAGGTTGCATATCTCCTTAGTTACAGTCTTGAAATCTGATAAGAAAAAGACCAAATATAGCTTGCGCTCAGTAATCATCATACAGAATAAACTGCCTTCTTAATTGGCCATTTGATGCCAATACCAGACTCTATTGCAAAAGTTATTTATGGAAGAAAATGAGGCTAGATTCAATGCATAACACCACTGAACCTCACCAGCATAAGGCAGATATCAGTTGAAAATGTATTTTTCGAGGTATATAAATATTTCAGAACATAAAATTCAATAAAAAATGAAGAAACAAAAACAAGACATGGACATTTTACCAGCATCAGACTAAATGCTGAGATTAACACTAAAGATTTCACCTACTCAGAATACTGTAATTCTTCTTACTGTTTCAAGATGCCAACAATGACCAACCTTGAAGTTGAAGTCCATCCTCATGGCCAGTAAATATCTCATTGATAGCAATTAGGCAATGCTCCTTCATTTCATGTGGTGCTGGGCGCCCATTTATGAAATAGAACTGCAACAGTAATTTAACAATTTTAGAACCATAATATAGGTAAAAAGATTTCACTTTCACAAAAAGAATACTATTGCAGATGCAACAAGCTGACATTTGCTTTTCATTCTTCAAATTTTAACCTTTTTTGCAACTAGGTACTTTCTTTATCATATTTGAGAGCTCTCACAACAAGGTTGCCTTAAAATCACAATTTTAAGAGCCTGTTGCTACATTTAGAGAAAGTTCATGAAAGCTTTGACAGAAGACAACAAAAAGATCAAGGATAGAAGCATCAGCTTATTGATATTTCAGTGATACCTGAGGAATGACTTCTTTAATTGGTTCACTGAGGACCTTGAGGGGAGAGCCCAACTTGGAGGGACCCAGACCTGAGCCACGTCTGCTAAGTCGAGGTGACCCTGATGAGCTTCTCGGTGAGAGGGGAGGTACAGCCGCAAACATAGAAGAAGGAGAGCCAGCTTTTGGACTGCTGCTGTTAAAAATATCATTTGTTGGCACGCCTGTTTTTGCCTTATCAGCTACTGTTTTCACCTGAAAGAAGTTTTTTCTATAGATCTGAGGTGGCCAATCGAAATGCAATATGATGATTTATTCCAAAAGGATAAATATTTACATAAAGTTAGATGCATCAAAACAGTTAGCATAATGCAATGTTAGTTCAAAAAACCAACGAAGTCCATAGAACTGGAGGAATCAACAGTGCCATGCCATCTGATCTCAAACTAAACATTATCTAATATTATTATTTATAAAAAACCACATTTAGGTGTGATTACTTTGTAGAACACTTCAAATGAACAACTTTCTCAAGTTCCAAAGCTCAATTGCTGCATCATGCATTTCTATCTAAATTCTAAATTGATGCCACAGTCTGCCAACTCAAATTTCTAACAGAACCTTCTATATCGGATCCAATTAATGCGTTCCAGTTTCAGCACAATACAGAATTATCGATCATCATTTTACAAAAAGAAGTTAATCAAGGATTACACAAGAGATCAGACACGAAGACAGATTGCAAAAAATCAAACAAAATGACAGTCAATACTATACAAAAGGGAACAAGAAGGAAACGATACCAGCTTAGTGGTATCAGGAAGAGAAAGCCATTGGGAATAGAGATTCTGAACAATGTGAGGATTCTCTTTCATGGCGGATGAAGAAACCTCAGCGATCTGCAACAGTTCGGGATTAAGCAACGCCACATCCTTCCCCGTCTCGACATCCATTGCTCCCATTGCCAAATTCCACAACTCCTCCTATCTCATCAAACGATCGACAAACGCAACCAAACACAGATCAATTGAATAATCCTATTCTTCCAATGCAGTTGCTTGGTTGGAGATTCGTCGGTGCACTCGAATTGATCGATCGTCGATTGTTGAAAGACTTCGTAGAAGATTTTGATCAATGGGGATCAAGTTTTTCAATGAAAGAGAAAGAGAGAGGTTTTCTTTTTTTATTTTTAGAATCTGTAATCTATTTGTGTAAGAGAGAGGAGAGAGAGATTCAAAGTCTAAAATAAAAAGAGTCTGAAATGAGGAAGAATGGTTGAAACGGCCAGGAGGAGGAGACCAATCCAGCTAATCGGACTGGAGATAGCACGAATCTTAATGCAGATGATCCACTCTCTGGTCTTCTCCTTCGAAGTCGAAATGCACGTGACGTGAGTTAGGATAATAACGACTTGTGTTAGTTCGGCAGATGCGTGGGGAGTTGGGGACGTGGCCTGGAATCGGCGAGGAGAGGAGAGATAGGAGTGGTGGAGACAGGCTGTTGCCTGTTATACGGTTTGGACAGTGTCGAGGTCAAATACTCAAAAATCATGTACGTTAATGGAGTATAATAAAATAATAAAATGAGAACAATTGCTGCATCTTGAATCTACTCGGAGTGTATAAAATATTCACATCTCTGATATAAAAGTCTGAACTATTTTACTATAAATTTTACTATTATTTTTATTTTAAAATTGTTCCGTAAATCATATTAAATTTTAAATTATTTCGCATCAATACAATTTCAGGATCAGGTACAGATCATCGACAACGAATCCTAGCCGCTGTTTCACCTCAAATTCACAGAATTTGTCAAGGACTCCTCGATTATTAAGTTTAGGTGAGAAAGCATGAGTCTAGTAAACTAGTGTAGCTATTGCCATTGAATTTATATGGAAATTCGAGCGAGATAGAGATTGCGGTGGTTAATGAGTCTAGTTGACAGGTACGCAAATGGTCCAAGTTCGGTTCAAGAAGTATCTAATTTTCTACGATCACTCTCCAATATTAATAATAAGTTTTTAATAAAGATTTTGTTAATCTTTTAGCTATCAAATCAGATTAGACAACTCTAATCAGCCTATATAAACATACAAACTAAGAGTTATATTTGAGACGTCACTTCTAAAATGAGTATTATTGACACAAATAAAATCTTAATTAAATAAAATCTTAATTAAATAAAATCTTAATTAAGTTAATAACTATTAAAAAATCTTATTTGATAAATTTAGTGTACAAATAACTTTGTTTTTTTGGAATGTTAAGACTCAAAATAAAAAAAATACGATAAGGTGCATGCAAATTCATATTTAAAAAATGCAAAATATATGACATCATATGAATCATCCACATGTTATACGCAATATTGATCTGATTCTCTCCAAACATTTTTAATGAGCCGGTACAACTCCAAAACCTTTTGTAATGTATGAGAACGCATGTTGGCATCAGTCTTTTCAACAACTTATATATTATAGCAACCGTTAGAAACTTAATATATACATTTAGATCTATAATAGCTTTGCTATTCCCTATGAACTGCAACTATCGGTTTATATTCAATTTTCGTTGTAGCTAGGTTACAACCAAATCAATTAATCGCTCCCAGGCGTTCATTAAATGTGATTATCCCTTTAGTGTCTGCTCTAGGAAACCATTTTCGAAGAAAGGAAACAGAAAGTAAGGAGTTAGATGTGTATTTACTCGCTCCAATGTTAAAACGAGAGAGGAGAGGGAAGAGAGCCAAGGTGCATCAGTTCCTTCGAAGTCTTGATATTTGTTACTATCAAATCCGAGTGTAGAGAGAGTAAAATATGTTAAATGACACAAATGTCCTTGAATATTAGCATCAAAGAGCATGGTCTCAACTTTCAAAAGACAAAATGATCATCTCACTTCTTCCTTCCTCTTCTCTTGAGCATGGTCTTAACTATCAAAAGACAAAATAATCATCTCACGTCCAAAGAGCATGGTCTCAACTATCAAGTCTTTATTTTAGTTCTTTCCACACCCTATTCTTTCTCTCCTGACCTCTCAGTTCTTCCCCTTTCTTTATTAAGTGAGTTCTGCTGCATATAGAAAAAAATTCTAAAATCGGACCCACGGCATCTAAGTACTCATTAATAATGTAGTTGATGTTATCCTAAAAAGATAAATAAATAATATAGTTGATGCTACTTGTTGTAATCTTCTTTTCAGGAGGTCCAAATATATATAGTACTGAAATTTCTGAATTTCAAGATACCGGTGGTAGTTTAACTAAGTTGATCCAAACGAACCCTAGTCATTTCGTATCCGCCTATAGCTAAGAGCTTTTAAAATACATTCATAGGCACGATTTACCTCAATGTCTTAATTAATAAAAGTCAAACTCCGTGTTAAGTGGATATTTAATATAGAACGGACATATTTTGAATCCCATCGGATATCATATTATTAACATAATTTTAACAATTACTTTTTGAAGAATATCATTATTATCTCTGCAACTTTATCTTCATTTTTAATTTTACAAGAAACATTCGATAAAAAAAAAATACATTTTATTTTTACATCCCTCAGTTGACAAGTATTTATCAATGTGATAATTTCAATCGAGTTCTAAAAAATATAAAATATTAATTTATAAAGTTAACAATTAATTTTCATGTAATTTATGTTGGAGTTATCATATCAATATTATTTACGTATACTTAGCAATTGAAATACCCACCTAGTAAATTATTTTCGTTCAAGGGCTGCGCACTACAATACTGGTAATGACGACAGTTTCCTATATCAAACTTTTCATGGATCAACTTGATTAACCAACCTCAACATGTCCCCAAGATTGCAAATCCTACAAGTAACCTGGCACAGTAATCTGAAACATGAAAAAGCTCCCTAATCAAGGGCCAAAACCATAAGCTGTAACCAGCTATCATGCACCTTTCCTTGTATCTCCAGGAAGAACTAGCTAAACCTGTTTTTTCAGAGATCTCTCCAGCTTAAGGTTCATAGTCTCAAAAATACTCAGTCCCATATTTGAACAATAGACTAATGGCAGCCCGTTACTGTATTAAGTACAGGATTTTGTTAGCTGTCGCCTGAATTAAAACACAATTCAACAATTCATCCATGTCACAAAAGGTTCTCATGCTTAATTTCCAAATTATCCTAGATAATAACATGTTAACAACAAGAAGTTCATATGAAGTTAAGCTGAGAACATCAGCGCTCTAAAAGTGTAAGTAGCCTGTAGGAGAATCCATTCTAAATTGATACGTTGAATATGGTATGACAAAAAGAAGTATAACTATAACTATATACATTCAACTGCATTTATTGTTTATACTTTGCAGAAGAAATGCCTATTTTTGGTTTGCAGAACAAATAATTACCTCATTTCTGCAAGCAACAGCAGAAATTTACAAGGGGATTATGTAAAATAATTCAGAAATGGCAAGTTAAGAAATTACAAAGACTCTCAGCTCCCCTCTGTCACCTCGCGTTACACGCATATCAGAATCAAGATATGTTACTTCAAATTCACCACTTCCAGTGTTTGAAGGAGGCCGCAAACCATCTGGAAGGCGAGGGACATCAAGAGGCGGCAACTGAGAGAAGCTTCCGGTGGGCTTAACAGTTGTTTTTTCAAATGTTATCTTTAAGTTTGAAGTCCCTGTTAAGAAATGAAAAAAAGGTCAGCCCATTGGGGAATTTGCAATTCCTAGGCATAAATTTATTGGGAAGTGTGTAACTTTGTGAAGAGTTTGAATTGTTTATAATAAATTTGGCATATAAAATGCCCGGAATTTGCAATTCCGGCTCCATCCAAACGGGGCCAATATGAACTTTTTATTCTAATAATTCTTTTCAATCTAAACTTCCTTTTATAGGACGAAAGTGGATTGATTTATATACAGCTTGGGTTGCAAATTCTGCGGAAGGTCAGTCACATGTAAAAGTAAGATTTTAGTAGTTCTTCAAACTCCACTATTGTATTGCAAGTAAGCTCGTCTAAAGTCATCTGTCATATCTCATTGTTGAAGTATCAACTGACTAATCAGATGGTCTTAACTAAAGCATTTAAAACAACCAGACAACTTAGAAACGGAAAAAGACAACAAAACAAAGCACAATTAATTCGGGATAAAAATGGCACACAAACAAATTGTACATTTTGTTTCAAGTCAAAAAGGATTTGTTTACTTTGGTCAGGCCATTTTAACTTAATGTACAAAAAAAAAAAAACTTGGCACAGGACGGCTTAAATAGTTATAAGTGCTGACCTGACCTGACCTGACCTGACCAACCTGAATGGCATAATCCCATTGCTTGGCTGAAACAAATATTCCCTACTTAATGCAGTTTATTTATAAATCCCATGCAAACTCTAACATAGCACAAGTAAAAGCATGAAAACTCAATTTGAACAGTGAAGAACCAAACTATAGGGAAAAGTCAACTCTGTATGTAAGCAAACAAGTATAGAAACTAATGAATAAGAGAACAACACCGGTGAACTTGTTATTTCTTAATTCAGTAAACCTCTTTTATGGAATTGATTTGCATTATGAAATAATAAGGGTGTTTTAAATTTTCAAGAGGAAGAGATGAAAAATACCCACCAATAACTTCAAATTTGTGAGCCAATGTCGCTGTTGCCTCTACCGGTGGAATTGGCCATGGAGCCCCAAATTGAAGCTCCACTATGTTGTCAAAGTCTTTGCTGAGAACATCTATTCGTTGGTAGACCTGGTCAGCAATACTTCTGATCCATAAGATATTTACTATGAATGAAAATACAAAATAATCTGCTAAGTAATTGCCTCAAAAGCATGTAACCATTGAAAGCAAGTTCATGCGAAACCTCCATCCAATTTTTTTTTTCTCCTTCTAGTTTTCGAAATAAAAGAAGTGTTAGATGATAATTACCTGACCAAGGGTAATTGGGAGGCGCCCCACAGGAGGACCCGGCCGGCTGCCGCCAAGGGTTCGAGATGAAAAAGCACTGCTATAAATCAGCTTCCATCTCCCCTGTAGTTTATCTACATCCCTTGTTAGATCTACTACGCCTCCCACAGCCTCCAACTCCTTTGCTGCAGATTCAGCTCTCTTTAGATCTTCTTCACTTGCAGCCAGGCCCCTATTCAGCCCTGAAACAGCAGTCTGCAATTCCACATAATCACTAGAAATCATATGGAGGTAAAACCTCAAGTTTCTAACATTAATTGTTAACTTTTTTACCATCTGCACGACCCTATTATTTTGTAAGCAGAACAGGAAAAAGAAAAAAAATGATATGCACAAGTACAATTGGCCTTTCGTCTTTACATATTACAATAAACCTTCATTGCTGATTACTTATTACAATAAACCTTAAGCGCGAGGTTTTTCTTATTGCTATAAACTTTAATTACCAAACTGTGGCAAAATTCCCCCTCTCTGATCTCCGACCAAGGCTTAGTGTTGATTACCGTTTTTTCATGAAATTTTTGTAAACTTTTTTTATTATTAATGGAAAATTGCCGGCACTTGTTGGCCCTCAAAAAAATAAACTGTGGCAAAATATTGCAGCAAATTTCAATTTTTTATGAACCTTAATTATGAAAATGGACCTACAAATTATAATATTCTTAGCTTTGCTCGATTCTCAAATACACACATTAAGCTTATAAAATGTTCAATTTAACTGAGCACACTTAATTTTATTCAAATATAAGCATCCTCAAATTCATACACGACTCAGAACTTGGTCTTTTGTTAAAAAGAAATAAAGAAGAAAACTGAACCATACCAACAAATTAAGCTTCAAAGAAGTGACACGCCCTGGATCCACATCCCTGGAAACTGGAGCTTCATCCAGTGACGCGGCACGACTCTTTTGCCTCCCCCCAATTCGGGTTTGCCTTGTCAGAGTGCGACGTTGGTAACATTTCTGAGAACTAAACAATAGAGGAGCTCGGGAAGAAGACGACGACGAAGAACAAGAGGAAGATAAGCGGGAGAGAGATGGGTGTGTGAAGAGACACGTCGTCGCCATTGCTAGTTTGCTACTATACTAGCCAGTCGAAGGTCAAGGTAGTACTGTGTGGAGATGAACTGAGCTCTAAATTCTAATTTGGCAAAGTGTGTTTTGTTATTTTGTGGAAATGAAAATGTTGAGATTCGTGCGGCTACGAAAGGAAAGGCGTAGTGTGTGCCAGATTCCGATTGCCAGTTGCTTCCTTCTCGAATCTTCCATGTGACCCGGCGGGTCGGGCTGATGGCTAATGGCTCTTGGAATTTCATGCGAATTTTCTGTGTTTTATTGCTGATTGGATTGGGCTTTGGCTGCTTTCTATTTCAGTTCATAATTCTTGGCACCGAAAAAATTAAAATGCTGTTAATGTTCACAATTTCGAAAATAAATGAAAAAAATTCAAAATTTTAAAATAGTGTTGTATGATCGGATTCTTAGAAAATGCTTGGATCGGATCCAACATTGGATCGGATTCTGAGAATGCGATCCTAGCGCTATGTCTAAAATCTATCTATATATTAAATGCCGTTCCACTATCTTTCCCTATGACACTCTTCTTAGAACTGTTCATGGATTTTCTTCTCATCTGGATCGTTCGTTTTTTCTGATTTATCTTGACCGTTCAAATTCACATGGCCTCTATTGTTTCGTTGGGGTTTTTTCCTGTTCCTTTACCTCGATTTCTTGCGCCCACTGCTTCTCTCTCCCATTTTTTCTTCCATGCTCTCGAAGGATCAACGCGGTGGGACCGGTCATGTGGCTCCTGTACGGTTTCTCGCTTCATCCTTTCTTCGATCCTGACCATTCGATATCGGCTTTCTCTTCCGTCCGATCAATTTTGTTCTGGAGAGTTCTCAGTCTATCTCCTTCTCTCTCACAGATGCTCTGGACGGACCAGTCGGATGGCATCACCATATGGGTCAGTTTGATGGAGTGCCCCATGTGGTTCCCGTACAGACGCCCGTCTCGTCCTGTGGCTACGCCTGGTCTATGCGCGGGCTGCTCAGTTCCGATTCTGTTGGTTCACAGGTGGTCATTCCTGGTGTATTGAGCCCTTTTTCTTTCTCCGTTTCTGCAATTGTTTCTGTGCGCCGCTGCTATCTTGCACCTCATTTGTCTGCTGGCTTACCATGGTATTGGCTTAAGCAGGTACAACACAGCTACTTTTGTTCATTTAGTCAAAATCGCTCGTGTCTCTTATTTTCTTTGAACTTTGCTTCATTTTTTTCCTAATTTTTAGTTTTAAGTTTTCGATTTTGATTATTGGTTGCTTTTCTATTTCTCAATCTTTCTCCTTTTCTTTGCTTTTCTGTTCTTCTGAGTTTTTTATTCCTCTACGGATCTTAATTTCCTCCCAGGCGAGGCAGTCTGGCTTCTACCATGATTAGACCAAAAGATTTTATTATTCTTTTGCCTATTTCCTTTTTTTTTAATTTTTCGTTTTTCATGTTTGATTTTGAGGGTGTAGCTTCGATGTAATTGACAATTTCATCAATAGCTGTCACAGCCCGCAATGGGGTGGGGCAGTTTCTCGCCGCGAACACACAACTTCTGTGTACTCGCAAGGCATTTTTCTACAATCTTTTAAGGTTTAGGTTTCAGCTTACTATGAATTACCATGTTGTCTCCTATGACTCATTGAGTCCTCATGGCGAGACAATTTGGCCTAACTTCGCTTGACTTGATCGAGCCCGTCTCTGCAACTTGGAACCCACATCCATTGTGGAAAACATAAAAAAAGTACGGAATGAAAATTTAATTCTCAGTGCGGGTTTTAGTTCCAGTACGCGGATTTAAGCTAAAATCCAAGTTCTAGAAATAATATCCGTAAATAAATCATTTATTTGTTAAACAAGACAAGTAAAAATATTATCTGCATTTAATATAAAACAAAGCATGCATGTGTCAACCTATATAAAACCAATATCAAATCTTCTTTTAAAACATGTGGTTCAGTCTGAAATCACAATTGGACAAAATAACAAAATCTGACTATGACAGAAGTCATATACATGTCGGACTGAACACGTGACACGAATCCCGTCGCAGACAACACATGTCTGTATATGATAGGAAACTGAGCGTGTCAGGGGATCCGAGCATGGCAGAATTGAGCATAACATAAATCTGAACAAATCACAAATCTTCCCCTAACTTGGGTGGCAAAAGGGATCCGTCCCTTACCCAGGTAGCAAAAGGGAATTCCAAATCCACATGTCATTAATATAATTCCATAATCATAATCACTCAGGTCACCTAAACCCAACCGGTTGGGTCACGTGAGGAGACCTTTCCCTAACCCATGGGCACGTGAGAGACGAAGCTCTAACCCTGGACACGTGAGGGAATTCCAAATCCACATAGCGCTATTGAATTGGCCGAAGCCGGGGGCCAACCGACTCCGGAGAGTGATGCAAACATATCAAATCACACATATCAAGCACATCATATCATATCTCAGTTATTCATTCACATCATTTCATTCCTTTCAGTCAGATCATTCATAAGTCGGATTTATCAATAGCAACGGCATTTCCAAATATCTGACTGTTACTTATCAAATTTCTCAAAACGGAGAACATGCATTTCAAAATGCAGTTTTATCAATAATTGGGCACTATCATTTAAAAATGCTTGAATACGGTCATGCAGGCAAACGAATTTCCAATATGCATATGAATAAAACATATTTTATTAATTACTTAAACTTTAATAAAAATCCAACGTAATTCCGCACCTGGATAGTAGAAAGCCTAAATGTAGTTCCTCGATATCTCATGATGGTTCGGACGCTTGACGGCTATCATCTCTGGGTTCTCTCCCTTGACGGTATGCTAGGTTTGATAGTCACGTGTCAAGTAATTCTAGTTCGATTTCCTATTAAAACAAGTGACTTTCTTACTAACCGTTAAATACTTAAAGTAACCTAAATAACCTAATTATTTGCGGTTCTTGGGTTACCATACTGACGGCCTAAGTTAACCAGACTGATTGAGATTGGAATGGTTAGGTTCATATTACTTATTAAGAGGATTCTGTTTTAAAATATACAATTAAGTATTTTATCTTATTATTAATAATTGGTTTTGACTTTCCAGTCAATAAGAATTTATACTTATTCTTTTCATACAATTCGTTAATTATATTTTAGAATTTAGAATATTCATTTATTTATTTCGTAATGTTTCTCTAATATTATTTAGATTCTTAATTAGATAACTTGTTATTTAAATTCTTAATGATGTGAATTAATTGTATCGGAAATTATTTTATAAATGTGAAATTAACTAAATCATAAACTCATAAAATATTTAAGTAAGAAATTATGCAAACAATTTAAAGATCAAAGATAAAATTTATTGGTTTGTTTGTTTGGGATCAGAAGGTCGGTGATTTGTCGTTGTATCTGTTCTTGACTCACTCGGACTATTCTCATCATCTCCCGAAATCGAATCCCACTTAACTAAAGGAATACCCAATTATTTCTAATGGCCTTTCCCTTAATTAATTATTTAATAAACCCAAAAATTATTAATTTAATCAAAGATTAAGTCTTTTTTTTTCAAAATAATTTCTCAACTAAATGTCGGCCTCACAAAACCGAAATGGGCTCAAGTCCATTATTCCATTTTTTTTTCTCCTTTTTTTTTCTTTCGGCCCACAAAATCCAGGCCTAAAATAGCCAGCCCAAAAATGAATAGGGTCGAGCCAGGTCAACCTGACCCAGTTGACCTGAGCCAACCGTAACGGGTCCGACTGGATCCAATACGGAGGGGTCTGGATCCGACCCGCAATGCTTGTAATTTTATCCAGAGGCCCCTGAGCTTAATTCTTTTACGAATAAGCCCTTTAAATTTATAAACAGGCCCTTGGAAATTACAAATAGGTCCCTGATTCCAAGTTTCTCTTTCATTACAGCCCCTGAACCATATAGCATCGTACCAGAACGGTACCAGTAGGGAAACCAGCGTGCCAAAGGCTGGTACCAGGCCTCAAACCTCACAAATAGGCTTCATACAAGTCTCCTATTACACCTAACCGTGATAAAACCTTAAATCCCCTTTAATTTTGCTCAATACATTTCGGGACAGAACGCAACTTCACCTTTTCTAAGGTTTAACTCAAATTCATCACACGATTGGTCTTTATGGGGTTTAATTGGCTTACTGAGGATCATCACAGTACCCAAGATAGGGCATGAGGCCATACACAAGTTAGAAATTCAAAATTGAATTTTCCTCAAATTTCAGCCGAAAATCAAAAGACCAATTTTTTTTTTAATCAAATCACAGCATAAAGTAGACAGATATACCTTGATTCTTCTGCTGTTGGCCATTTTCCTCTCTTTCCTTCCTCTCTTTTCTTTAATTTCTGTGGAAACCCTAATCACCCAACCAAATTCCCATTGAACCTCAAGTGAGGTATTTATAGATGGTGCGGAGAGAGAAGAAAAGAGAGGGGTCCAACGGCAGAGATTTTCACTAGCACGGATCTCTCACAAGTCAAAGATTCAACGCCTTATCCAATCTCCAGGGGATAAGAACGAGGAGGGACAACCAATCAGAGGTGAGGTGTACTGTGGCACGGCGGGATTGGCCAGCCACAGTCTATCCATCTTCGATTTTTTTTTCGAAGGAATTTCCTCGTCGGAGAAGAAGAGGGAAGATAGGGATCGGACGGATCGCGAAAGAGAAGAGAAAGGAGATGGTGCCAGCGAAAAACCAGATTTTTATTAAAAATTGTCCTCTGAGATTTTCTGTGACGGGGTTTGTATAGCCAAGGATGTTGTAACTCATATAAACTAATATTTATTATTGTTTCTATTAGAATTCTAATTGTTTTGATTGTAAATTTTAGTATACTCAAGCTTTGATTTTGTTAGAATCATATAAGTTAATTGTGAATATTACACCAATTAAAATATTTCAATTTCAAATAAGTTTCTCTATAGTTATTCATTTAATCGTTCTAGGATTGTTAGTTATAAAATTTTATTTATCTCAGTATTACTTTTAAAATTTACCTAATTAATTCGATTGTACTGCGTTTGAAAATTCTAGGTTGTTACAATAGCCTAGCAAACATGATCTCCCTTTTTCCTTTTTCTTTCTGCAATTCTTTTGTTGTCATTTCTGATTTTCTCCATTTTTCAGTTTAAATCTACTTCTTTTTTGTTAAACTCTTTTTGTTGGTTTAATTTTGCATTTTTGTAAAGCAAAGCTCTGTTGAGTGTAATAGGATCTTATATGTTTCCAGGCCTCAAATAAATCTTATCTGAGATTTAACAATTTTTCCATTTCATCCATAATTCAAAAAGTGAGCTGATTATTAGTAATTTTGATGACAGGTACTGGTGCCAACCCTTCACTGGGGAACAAGCTGCTGAGGACTCGAAAGAGGCCATATCAAATGTACTAAATGACTCATATATGTTGTTTATGACTTCCAGTATGGGAAGTAGTAGTAAATCTGGTGCTGCTCCAGTTGTGTCATAGATAGCTAAGGAGGCTGGTTCGGTGTAGTTACCAATCCATTTAGCTTTGAAGACCATAAACACTCTTTGTAGGTAGTTACAATGCATTTTCTTTGATGTGCAAAATTGAGTTACTAAATTCATCGCCATTGTGGTTTTTACTGGTTATGCATGTAATTCATCGCCAATAAAAATTCTTTTCTAAAAAAAAAAAGTTTGTGTGAGCCTCTCTTCTACTAATCAGAGCAATCTAGCTGCCCCCCCCCCCCCCCCAAAAAAAAAAAAAAAAAAAAAAAACAACATTTATAAGGAAGTATATGAAATAACTAAGGTTCACCAGTACTTATCCTCTGATATTGAATAATGTTGTTATTTTCAGTTTTAGTTTAATTTTATTTTTAGTGGCTTATTATTAGCTGTAGACAGATTATTGATAGTAACTTATTGATTGATTTTTCTCCTTTACTCTGGCAATTATTCTTAGTGCATTTCTGTTAATTAGGTGGATGTAGTTCCATCAAGGTGTGTTGATTGCCCGAAAGCACCTCGGATCATTTGCATCATCTTTCTTAACTGTAATTTTCCCATATGTTTATTTTTGACAATTTTTCCATCTACCTCTATATTTTTGTTTCTCCTATTTGCTGCTATTATGACATAGTTCTTATTTCATGGTCCATGGCCCTGGCGCCATGCCAGCATTCCAAATTGATGCTATTTGACTATAGCTTTGGCATGGTTCAATTGAATGTAAAATACGATTTTCTATGTAAAAAAAGAAACAAAAAAGAAAGTGAACTTTTAAGGAGTAAATTGAAATTGTTTGTACATAATTTATTATTCATGGGCAGTGTAATATAAGAAGATAAAAAGCAAAAATAGGTATTTGGTGTTATCAAGCAGATATATGTGGACATAGCTGGTAATATGACACGGTTTTTCATGATTACTTTTGCAAAAATTTTCTTTTCATGCAGAACAAGTACAGAGATTGGCTAAACTGAGCATTCGCTCGAGAGGCTGCAGCCACTTTTCATGTCGTACCAGTTCAGTACCTACCTCAAGCCCCTACTGGTACAATCTAATATTTGGTTGATTCATGGAAGAGGCTTGATGTTTACATTGCAGTTTAGTTTTAAAAAATTCAATATAAATGAGCTAGCTGTGCACCTCAAATATCATCTCCACATTTTAAATTCTAAGTTATAGTGCTTCCAATTTATTTGAGCGTTCATGGAATAATCTGCATAAACATTTGTACTATATGAGAATCCATGACAGTTGCAGAGCAATCAAAAACTTGGTGAAACGCATAATTCTTATTTAAAATTAGATGGATTATGTGGAACAGAAAGAATAAGTTGTGCGGTGGCCTTTGAGCTTGATGTTGTGCGGTGGCCTTAGGATTAAATACTCAATAATGCCATGCCTTGCCACATTTTTATCTTTTGATTGTGATGCATGGTCTCTCTTTCTTCTTTTTTTTTTTTTTTATTGATATGTACAAGAACCAAATATGTGCCATTGCAATTTGGCTGTTACTGTTGAAAGAAACAGTATATAATTTTACTTTTATTAATTATCAAGTACTTAAGTGACTGGGGAAGATCTCTTATCTGTTACTTTTTTAAATCAGGGTGTTTGTACTCAGCTAAATGCTTGGACACTAAGCAAGCAATGGAAACAGATGAGTTTTTGTCTGTCGAATGTAAATGATAAATGTTGGATGTTTTTTTTTTCTTTATTTATTTTAACTATATCTTTCAATTATGTTGGTTGTGTTAACTATTTATTATTGTGCTTTTCTTTATAGCATACTTTTGATGTATGAAGTGGTTTGGCTTGGCATTTAATTAGCTTTCCAATTTGTCAATGAGTGTCACAAATACAACACTAAATCGAGTTCAGATATACTGTTAGCTATGGAATTGTGCAGCATTTTGCACATAATTCATTTGCCAAAACCATCAAGAAGAGGTTAATGAAAGAATACCTGCAAATATAGTGACATTGATGTAGCCGAGTATTATAATATCACTAAGTTTTTCTTTTTTCTAATACTGACAATGTATAATTCATATGCATATAGAAATGTCGTATTAACAACCGATAAAAGTAAAAAATAGATCGCGCAACGCGCGAATCCCCACTAGTATAATGAGCAATGCATGTATACGGTATGCTTTAATTTTGGTCTAATATCTGTCTTGTGGTCAACAGCTGTATAGAAGTGTTGGAATATGATGCCGCAGACGATCGTATCCGAGATCGGATGCATAGCATGAACAAACGCGTGTGATGTCGCAGAAGCTCAAGTTTGGCCCGGATATGTTTATCTTTGTCTTGTGGAGTTGTGGTGCAATTGTATTGACTATAGATACACCAACTAATACCAGCTACTGTGTAGCGCCATGTGTGTCGCAATTTTAGTGTCAAAGTAATTGATGGGAAATACATTGGAAAGGCATTTCCATCCATCAAATTTTAATTATTTTTTATGTTAATTTAATTCTGATTGAATAAATATTGATGGGGAATACATTGGAAATGCATTTTTTATGTTAATTCCAATGAATTAACATAAAAAATGCCCTCGTCAAAGTAGTTGTCATTTTGACGAGTTAATCCAAATTTTCACTTTGGATGAGGAATATCCAAAAATTAAAATTTTGATGGGCATACATCTAATTTTGCCTATTATAATTATTGACAGATTTCACCTTATCTTTTGGAAAGCTGTTTTTCCAAACTTGATATTGTAGTTGTATCATAGCAACAATGGGATATTGGGTGCATGAAGTTTATATGAATTAGTTCACATGCCTTGTTTATTTGACACTGAAAAATCAGAGGCAATTTATTTGTTATTCACTAATTTTCGGTATAACCTCAGTTAGGTTTTAACGTGCATATTTTGGAAAAATAATTAGCTGTGTTATTTTGCTAAGGCAATGTAAGATGTAATTCAGAATGTAGTCCAAGAAGTATTTTATTCACTTCATTTATATAGAATAATAAATAATCGCTTTACATGTTGGATTTGGTTTTTCCTTTTCCTTTTTATGCTTGATGAATTTAGAGTCTGCGCAAGTAATTACCAGAGGAGCAGGAGCAAACTTTTCTTAATGAGGTGGAAGCATACAGAGAGATACGCGTAATTACCATGTATAATCTAATTTTTTTAAATAAATAATGCATGAATCATATTCTTGACAGTATAAATAGTTTAAATGTAGATTATTGTGATGAAATAACTTATAATGAATCAGAAACGAATGAAATGCTCAAATGATGCTCAGAATTGAAATATTTCCACTTTTATATGTGTAATTACCATGTATAATCCAATCTTTTTTTATTAAATAATATATGAATCATATTCTAGACAATATAAAGAGTTTAAATATAGATTATTGTGATGAAATAACGTAGAATGAATACAAAAACTATTGAAATGCTCAAATGATGCTCATAATTGCAGTATTTGCACTTTATATGCGTAATTACCATGTACAGTAAAATCTTTTTGAATAAATAACATATGAATCATATTATAAATAGTATAAAGTGGGTAAATGTACATTATTGTCATTAAATGACTTAAAATAAATCTAGAAACAATTGAAATGCTCATATGATGCTCAGAATTTGATTATTTGCAATATACGTAAATTATAATATATAATCAAATCTTTTGAATAAATAGCATATGAATCATATTCTAGACAGTATAAAGAGTTAAATGTAGATTGTTGTGATGAAATGACTTAGAATGAATCAAGAAACGATTGAAATGCTCAAATGATGGTCAAAATTGCATTATTTGCACTTTATATACATAATTACCTTGCATAATTCAATAATTCAATCTTTTTTAATAAATAGCATATGAATCATACTCCTGACAGTATAAAGAGTTTAAATGTAGATTATTATGATAAAATGACATAGAATGAATCCAGAAACGATTGAAATGCTCAAATAAAGCGTTTAAATGTATATTATTTGCATTTCATATGCGTGTTTACCATTAGAATATAATCTTTTTAAATAAATAGCATAAGAATCATATTCTTGATAATATAAAGAATTTAAATGTAGATTATTGTGATGAAATGACAAAGAATGATTCAAGAAATGATTGAAATGCTCAAATGACGCTCAGAATTGCATTATTTGCAATTTATATGCGTAATTACTTTGTATAATCCAATATTTTTGAATGAACAATATATGAATCATATTCTAGACAGTATAAAGAGTTTAAATGTAGATTATTGTGATGAAATGACTTAGAATAAATCCAAAAATAATGCTCAAATGATGCTCAGAATTGCATTATTTGAATTTTATATGCGTATTTAACTATTTACCGTGTATAATCCAATCATTTTGAATAAATAGCATATGAATCACAATGCTTGACAGTATAAAGAGTTTAAATGTAGATTATTATGATGAAATGACATAGAATGAATCTAAAAATGATTGAAATGCTCAAATAATGCTCAGGATTACATTATTTGCACTTTATATGCGTAATTACCAAGTATAATCCAAACATTTTGAATAAATAGCATATGCAACATATTCTTGATTATATAAAGAGTGTAAGTGTACAATATTGTGATAGAATAAATTTAGAAACGATTGAAATGCTCATATGATGCTCAGAATTTCATTATTTGCACTAGATATGCGTAATTAACTTGTATAATCCAATCTTTTTTATTAAATAACATACAAATCATATTCTAGATAATATAAAGCGTTTAAATGTATATTATTGTGATGATATGATTTGGAATGAATCCATAAACGATTGAAATGCTCAAATGATGCTCAGAATTGCATTATTTACACTTTATATGCGCTTTATATGCGCAATTACCTTGTATAGTCCAGTCTTTTTGAATAAATAGCATATGAATCATATTCTCAACATTTTTTTAGAGATACTAGATAGAGGCCACCTAGTTACATATTCTTGACATTATAAAGAGTGTATTGTAAATTATTGTGATAAAATGACTTAGAATGAATCCAGAAATGATTCAAATTATCAAATGATGCTTATAATTGCATTATTTGCATTTTATGTGCATAATTACCATGTATATTACAATATTTTTGAATTAATAACATATGAATAATATTCCTGACAGTATAAAGAGTGTAATGGTACATTATTGTGAATAAATGACTTAGAATGAATCCAGAAACGATTGAAATGCTGAAATGATTCTTAGAATTGCATTATTTGCATTTCATATGCGTGTTGACCATTTATAATATAATCTTTTTGAATAAATCATATATGAATCATATTCTTGACGATATAAAGAGTTTAAATGTAGATTATTATGATGAAATGACATAGAATGAATCCAGAAACGATTGAAATGCTCAATTAATGGTAAGAATTACATTATTTGCAATTAATATGAGTAATTACGAAGTATAATCCAAACATTTTGAATAAATAGCACATGCAATATATTCTTGACAATATAAAGAGTGTAAATGTACATTATTGTGATAAAATGACTTAAAATAAATTTAGAAATGATTGAAATGCTCATATGATGCTCAGAATTTCATTATTTGCACTAGATATGCTTAACTAACTTGTATAATCCAATCTTTTTTATTAAATAACATATAAATCATATTCTAGACAATATAAAGCGTTTAAATGTATATTATTGAGATGATATGACATAGAATGAATCCATACACAATGGAAATGCTCAAATGATGCTGGAATTGCATTATTTACACTTTATATGCGCAATTACCTTGTATAATCCAATCTTTTTGAATAAATAGTATATGAATCATATTCTTGACATTATAAAGAGTGTATTGTACATTATTGTGATAAAATGACTTAGAATAAATCCAGAAATGATTGAAATTCTCAAATGATGCTTATAATATTTGCACTTTATATGCATAATTACCATGTATAATACAATCTTTTTGAATTAATAACTTATGATTAATATTCCTAATAGTAAAAAGGATGTAATGGTTCATTATTGTTAATAAATGACTAAGAATGACTACAGAAACGATTGAATTGCTGAAATGATTCTCAGAATTGCATTATTTGCATTTCATATGCGTGTTTACCATTTTTAAAATAATCTTTTTGAATAAATAGCGTATGAATCATATTCTTGACAATATAAACAGTTTAAATGTAGATTATTGTGATGAAATGACATAGAATGAATCAAGAAATGATTGAAATGCTCAAATGATACTCAGAATTTCATTATTGTCACTTTATATGTGTAATTACTTTGTATAATCCAATATTTTTTAATAAAACAATATATGAATCATATTCTAGACAGTGCAGAGAGTTTAAATGTAGATTTTTGTGATGAAATGACAAATAATAAATTCAAAAACAATTGAAATGCTCAAATGATGCTTAGAATTGCAATATTTACATTTTATATGAGTTTTTACCAGGTATAATACAATCTTTTTGAATAAATAGCATATGACTCATATTCTTGATAATATAAAGAGTTTAAATTTAGATCATTATGATGAAATGATTTAGAATGAATCCAGAAATGATTGAAATGCTCAAATGATGGTCAGAATTGCATTATTTTGCACTTTATGTGTGTAATTACCATGTATAATCCAATATTTTTAAATAAATAGCATATAAATCATATTTCTAACAGTATAAAGAGTGTAAATGTAGATTATTGTGATTAAAATGACTTAGAATGAAGCAAAAAACGATTGAAATGCTCAAATGATGCTCACAATTGCAATATTTCCAATTTATATTCGTAATTACCATGTATAATCCTGTGATTTGAATAAATATCATATGAATATTATTTTAAAAAGTATATAGAGTTTAAATGTAGATTATTGTGAATAAATGAGTTAGAATGAATCCATAAACAATTGAAATGCTCAAAATGATGCTCAGAATTTCATTATTTGCACTTTATATACATAAATTCCCTATATAATACAATATTTTTGAATTAATAACATATGAATCATATTATTGACAATATAAAGAGTGTAATTGTAGAGTATTGTGAATAAATGACTTAGAATGAATCCAAAAATGATTAAAATGCTCAAATGGTGCTCAGAATTGCATTATTTTAGACAGTATGAAGAGTTTAAATGTAGACTATTGCGATGAAATGAATTAGAATGAATCAAGAAATGATTGAAATGCTCAAATGATTCTTAGAATTACATTATTTTCACTACCACATATAACCCAAACTTTTTGAATAAATAAAATATGAATCATATTATTGACAGTATAAAGAGTTGAAATGTACATTATTGCGATGAAATGACTTAGAATGAATCTAGAAACGATTGAAATGCTCAAATGAAGCTCGTAATTTCATTATTTGCACTTTATATGCCTAATTACCATGTATAATCAAATTATTGTTTATTAAATAGCATATAAATAATTTTCTAGACAATATAAAGAGTTTAAATGTAGATTATTGTGATGAAATGACTCAGTAGGAATCCAAAAAAGATTGAAATGCTCAAATGATTCTCAGAACTGTATTATTTGCACTTTAAGTGTGTAATTACCATGTATAATCAAACATTTAAAAAAAAATAGCATACAAATCATATTCCTGACAGTATAAAGAGTGTAAATGTAGATTATCGTATTTAAAATGACTTAGAATAAAGCCATAAATGATTGAAATCCTCAAATGATATTCACAATTGCAATATTTCCTATTTATATTCGTAATTACCATGTATAATGCAATGACTTAGAGTTTAAATGTAGATTATTGTGACTAAATGAGTTAGAATGAATCAAAAAATGATTGAAATGCTCAAATGATACTCAGAAATGCATTATTTGCACTGGATATGCGTAATTACCATGTATAATCCAATCCTTTTGATTAAATAACATATAAATAATATTCTAGACAATATGAAGAGTTTAAATGGAAATTATTTTGTTGAAATGAGTTAGAACTAGAAGGAATCCAGAAACGATTGAAATGCTCAAATGATTCTCAGAATTACCTTATTTCAACTTTATATGCGTAATTATCATGTGTAATGATTCTCATATATTATTGACAATATAAAGAGTTTAAATGTAGATTATTGTGATTAAATGACTTAGAATAAATCTATAAACGATTGAATTGCTTAAATGATGCTCATAATTGCATTATTTGCACTTTATATGCGTAATTACCACGTATGATCCAATTTTTTTGGATTAAATAGCATATGAATCATATTCTTGACTGTATGAAAAGTGTAAATGTAGATTATTGTGTTTAAATGACTTTGGATAAATCTTGAAACGATTGGAATGCTTAAATGATGCTATGAATTGATTTTTTTGCACTTTATATGTGTAGTTTCCAAGTATAATCCAATCTTTTTGAATAAATAGCATATGAATCATATTCTTGACAATATAAATATAGATTATTGTGATTAAATTACTCAGGATAAATCTAGAAATGTTTGGAATGCTCATATGATGCTCAGAATTACTTTATTTACAATTTATATGCGTAATTACTTTGTATAATCCAATCTTTTTCATTAAATAACATATAAATCGTATTATAGACAATATAAAGCATTTAAATATAGATTATTGTGATGAAATAACTTATAATTAATTCATAAATGATTGAAATGCTTAAATGATAGTCAGAATTGCATTAGTTGCTCTATATATGCGGAATTACCATGTATAATCCAATCTTTTTGATTAAATAAAATTTAAATAATATTCTAGACAATATGAAGAGTTTAAATGAAATTATTGTGATGAAATGACTTAGAAGGAATCCAATCTTTATTTCCACTTTATATGCGTAATTACCATGTATAATAAAATCTTTTTGAAAAAAATATCATATGAATCATATTCTTGAGAGTATTAGGAGTCTAAATGTAGATTATTGTTATTAAATGACTTAGAATAAATCAAGAAACTTTCGAAATGCTCATATGATGCTCGAATTCAATTATTTGCACTTTATATGTGTAATTACCTTATATAATCCAATCTTTTTTTTATTAAATAACATATAAATCATATTCTATACAATATAAAGAGTTTAAATGTAAATTATTGTGATGAAATGATTTAGAATGAATCGAGAAAAGATTGAAATACTTAAATGATTCTCAGAATTGCATTATTTGCATTTATATGCGTAATTACCAAGTATAATCAAAACATTTTGAATAAATAGCATATGTATCATATTCTTCACAATATAAAGAGTGGAAATGTAGATTATTGTGATTATGACTTAGGATAAATCTAGAAACGATTGAAATGCTCATATGATGCTCAGAATTCCGTTATTAGCACTAGATATGCGTAATTACCTTGTATAATCCAATTTTTTTATTAGATAATATATAAATCATATTCTTGACAATATCAAGTGTTTAAATTTATATTATTGTGATGAAATGACTTAGAATGAATCCATAAACGATTAAAATCCTCAAATGATGCTCAGAAATGCATTATTTGCACTTTATATGCGTAATTACCATGTATAATCCAATCTTTTTGAATAAATAATATATGAATCATAGACTGTATACAGAGTTTTAATGTAGATTATTGTGTAGAAATGACTTAGAATGAATCCAGAAATGATTGAAATGCTCAAATGAAGCTCAGAATTACATTATTTGCACTTTATATGCGTAATTACCATATATAATCCAGACTTTTTGAATAAATAGAATATGAATCATATTCTTCACATTATAAAGAGTGTAAATGTAGATTATTGTGATTAAATAACTTTGGATAAATCTAGAAACGATTGAAATGCTCATATGATGCTCATAATTCCATTATTTGCAATAGATATGCGTAATTACCTTGTTTTATTCAATCTTTTAGATTAAATAACATATAAATCATAGTTTAGACAATATAAAGCATTTAGATATATATTGTTGTGATGAAATGACTTAGAATGAATCCATAAACGATTGAAATGCTCAAGTGATGCTCAGAATTGCATTATTTGCACTTTATATGCGTAATTACCGTGCATAATCCAATCATTTTGAATAAATAGCATATGAATCATATTCTTGACAATATAAATAGTTCAAATATAGATTATTGTGATTAAATGACTTAGAATAAATCTAGAAACGATTGAAATGCTCAAATGATGCCTAGAATTGCATTATTTGCACTTTATATGAGTAATTATCATGTGTAATCGAATCTTTTTGAATAAATATTATATTAATCTCGTTTGTGATAGTTTATTGTGTTTAAATGTAGATTATTGTGATTGAACGACTTAGAATGAACCCAGAAACGATTGAAATGGTCAAGTAATGCTCAAAATTGCATGGTTTGCACTTTATATGCGTTATTACCATGTATAATCAAATTATTTTGAATAAATAGCATATGAATCATATTCTTGACAGCATAAAGAATGAAAATGTACATTATTGTGAATAAATGACTTAGAATGAATCCAGAAACGATTGAAATGTTCATATGATGCTCAGAATTCCATTATTTGCACATTATATGCATAATTGCAATGTATAATCCAATATTTTTGAATAAGTAACATATAAATCATATTCTAGACAGTATAAAGAGTTTAAATGTACATTATTGTGATAAAATGAGTTAGAATGAATCAAGAAACGATTGAAATTCTCAAATGATGGTCAGAAATTCATTATTTGCACTTTATGTTTGTAATTACCATGTATAATCCAATATTTCTAAATAAAAAGCATATGAATCATACTCTTTATATTGTGTTTAAAATGACTTAGAATGAAGCCAGAAACGATTGAAATGCTCAAATGATGCTTACAATTGCAATATTTCCAATTTATAATCGTAAGTACCATGTATAATCAAATGTTTTTGAATAAACAATGTATGAATATTATTGTAGACATTATATAGAGTTTAAATGTAGATTATTGTGATGAAATGAGTTATAATGAATCCATGAACGATTGAAATACTCAAATGATGCTCATACATTATTCACACTTGATGTGCGTAATTACCCTGTAAAATCCAATCTTTTTTATTAAATAAATATAAATCATATTCTAGACAATATAAAGCATTTAAATGTATATTATTGTGATTAAATGACTTAGAATGAATCCATAAATGATTAAAATGCTCAAATGATGGTCAGAATTGCATTAGTTGCTCTTTATATGCATATTTACCATGTATAATACAGTCTTTTTAAATAAAAATAGCATATGAATCACATTCTTGACAGTATAAAGAGTTTAAATGTGGATCATTGTGATGAAATGATTTAGAATGAATTCATAAATGATTGAAATGCTCGAATGATGGTTAGAATTGCATTATTAGTACTTTATGTGTTCCAAAATTTCCCCTTTACCAGAAGTGTCCAACTAATTGCCTTGTATAATCCAATATTTGTAAATAAAGAGCATATGAATCATATTCTTGACAGTATAAAGAGTGTAAATATTGATTATTGTGATTAAAAAGACTTACAATGAAGCCAAGAACGATTGAAATGATCAAATGATGCTCATAATTGCAATATTTCTAATTTATATTTGTAATTACCATGTATAATCCAATTTTTCGAATAAATAACAAATGAATATTATTCTAGACTGTATATAGAGTTTAACATTGTTTTTGGTTAAGAGGTAAAGAGTGGGAGGGGACAGAATTAAAGGAGAAATTTAGAAGTTGTTCGCGTTAATTTGGATGGAAGGGAACGAGGGAGGAAATATATTTTCGAGGGGAACATTTTTTACGGAAGTTTCCTATTTTTCACAAAATTGTTCTCCTCCAAATCGGAGGAGAACAGAAGGAAAGGAAAATCACGAATATGAGATGGACAGAAATACCGTCTTGTTTCTTCCTAGCGAACCTTCTTCCTTTCGCTCTCCACATCTCCTTTTTCGCTCTTGCTCTCCACAGCACACCTATTTCTTTCTGTGAACACCTCGTGCAACTTTCTGTTAGCCCTCTTTTTCTTCTGACTCTTGAATTTCCAAAATTGCGGTTGAGAAATTCAAATCAGCATATTTGTTAAATACTGACAAGTACAAAAGTTCTGAGTTCAAATCAGCACACAATTAGTAAATTCTCAAATATTGATATTTTTAATAGTATTATACATTTATTTCATATATCTCAAATTGGAGCATAGTTTCATACCGTAGTACTATGTTTTTATTTGCATGACGGTATTACTAATTTCTCAAATTTTGATACCTTAACCATTTGATTGATAATTTTACCAAGCTACTTACACAATTTGGCTGATTATTTTTTTTAACAAATGCTTTGTGTATACTAAATTTCTACCAATTGTTAGGTGCTGAAAGAGGAGGGACACTACAAGATCGGATTTGAATCGATAGTTTCTGTTATGTCTGGAGTTTGAGATAAATTTTTAGAGGCTTCGATGCAATTAGCCCACTTGTTTTATGTACAGAATATTAAAATATTTTAATGCCTTTGAATGTGTCTTTTGAGAAATTAATTGTTCTGTAACATAGGAACATTGGTTTATCTATGAATACCATGAAATTTCTACCACTAATGTTTTACGAGATGAATAGAATTGAGTTTAAAGAGTTAAAGGGTAAATAAGTCAATTGTAGCTATTTCACCTTCGTTCAATCAATCCATCCAAACAAGAAATAGGAAGGAAAAGAAAAAAAAAATACTTTCCCTACTTTTAATTCATCAAAACAAGAGAAAGTAAAATAATTCCCCTTCCTATTCCATGCCATCCCTTTCCTCTTTATATTTTACTTTGTTCCCCATTCTTTAACTCCAAACCAAACACAGTGTAAAGGTAGATTATTGTGATGAAACGAGTTAGAATGAATCCAGCAACGATTGAAATGCTCAAATGATGCTCAGAATTGCATTATTTGCACTTTACATGCGTAATTACCAAGTATAATCTAAACTTTTTGAATAAATAGAATATGAAATCATATTCTTCACATTATAAAAAGTGTAAATGTAGATTATTGTGAATAAATTACTTAGGATAAATCTAGAAATGATTGAAATGCTTCTATGATGCTCATAATTCCATCATTTGCACTAGATATGAGTAATTACCTCGTATTATCCAATCTTTTTTCTTATAAATAACATATAAATCATATTCTAGACAATATAAGTGTTTAAATTTATATTATTGTGACAAAATGACTTAGAATGAATCCATTAACGATCGAAATGATCAAATGATCCTCAGAATTGCATTATTTGCACTTTATATGCGTAATTACCATGTATAATCTAATCTTTTTGAATAAATTAAATATGAATCATATTTAGACAGTATAAAGAGTTTAAATGTAGATTATTGTGATGAAATGACTTAGAATGAATACAGAAACAAATGGAATTCTCAAATGATGCTCAGAATTGCATTATTCGCACTTTATATACGTAATTACCGTGTATAATCCAATATTTTTTAATAAATAACATATAAATAATATTATAGACAATATAAAGAGTTAATGTCGATTATTGTGATGAAATTACATAGAATGAATCCAAAAACGATTGAAATGCTCAAATGATGCTCAGAATTGCATTATTTGCACTTTATATATGTGTAATTACCATGTATAATACTATCTTTTTGGATATATAGTATATGAATCATATTCGTGACTGTATAAAAATTGTAATTGTAGATTATTGTGATTTAATGACTTAGGATAAATTTAGGAACTATTGAAATACTCATAAGATGCACTGAATTTCATTATTTGCAATTTATATACGTAATTATCTTGTATAATACAATATTTTTTTAAGAAACATATAAATAATATTCAAGACAAGACAAAGAGTTTAAATAAAAATAAGTGTGATGAAATCATTTCGAATAAATCCAGAAACGATTGAAATTCTCAAATGATGCTCAGAAATGCATTATTTGCATTTTATATGCATAATTACCATGTATAATTTATTTTTTTTATTAAATAACATATAAATATTCTAGACAATATAAAGAGTTTAAATGTAAATTATTGTGAGGAAATGACTTAGAAGGAATCCAGAAACGTTTGAAATGCTCAAATAATTCTCAGAATTGCTTTATCTCCACTTTATATTCGTAATTACCATGTATAATCCAATCTTTTTGAATAAATATCATATGAATCATATTCTTGATAATATTATGAGTTTACATTTAGATTATTGTGATTAAATGACTTAGGATAAATCTACAAATGATTGATGCTCGAATTCCATTATTTACTTACCTTGTATAATCCAATCTTTTTTTATTAAATAACACATAAATCACATTCTAAACAATATAAAGAGTTTTAAAATAGATTATCGTGCTGAAATGACATAGAATGAATGCACAAATGATTGAAATGCTCAGAATTGCATTGTTTGCACTTTATATGCGTAATTACCTTGTACAATCCAATATTTTTTTAATAAATAGCATATGAATCATATTCTAGACAGTATAAAGATTTTAAATGTTGATTATTGAGATGAAATGGCATAGAATGAATCCAGAAATTATTGAAATGCTCAAATTATGTTCAGAATTGAATTATTTGCACTTTATACGCCTAACTACCATGCATAATCCAATCAATTTGAATAAATAGCATATGAATCATATATTATTGACAATATAAAGAGTTTAAATATAGATTATTGTGATTAAATGACTTAGAATAAATCTATAAACGATTGAATTGCTTAAATGATGCTCATAATTGCATTATTTGCACTTTATATGCATAATTACCACGTATGATCCAATTTTTTTGGATTAAATAGCATATGAATCATATTCTTGACAGTATGAAGAGTGTAAATGTAGATTATTGTGTTTAAATGACTTTGGATAAATCTTGAAACGATTGGCATGCTCAAATGATGCTTTGAATTGATTTTTTTTGCACCTTATATGTGTAGTTTCCAAGTATAATCCAATCTTTTTGAATAAATAGCATATGAATCATATTCTTGACAATATAATAGTGTAAATATAGATTGTGATTAAATTACTCAGGATAAATCTAGAAATGTTAGGGATGCTCATATGATGCTCAGAATTACTTTATTTGCAATTTATATGCGTAATTACTTTGTATAATCCAATCTTTTTCATTAAATAACATATAAATCATATTATAGACAATATAAAGCATTTAAATATAGATTATTGTCATGAAATAACTTATAATGAATCCATAAACGATTGAAATGCTTAAATGATAGTCAGAATTGCATTAGTTGCTCTATATATGCGGAATTACCATGTATAATCCAATCTTTTTGATTAAATAAAATTTAAATAATATTCTAGACAATATGAAGAGTTTAAATGAAATTATTGCGATGAAATGACTTAGAAGGAATCCAATCTTTATTTCCACTTTATATGCGTAATTACCATGTATAATAAAATCTTTTTGAAAAAATATCATATGAATCATATTCTTGAGAGTATTAGGAGTCTAAATGTAGATTATTGTTATTAAATGACTTAGAATAAATCAAGAAACTTTCGAAATGCTCATATGATTCTCGAATTCAATTATTTGCACTTTATATGTGTAATTACCTTATATAATCCAATATTTTTTTATTAAATAACATATAAATCATATTCTATACAATATAAAGAGTTTAAATGTAAATTATTGTGATGAAATGATTTAGAATGAATCGAGAAAAGATTGAAATGATTAAATGATGCTTAGAATTTCATTATTTGCAATAAATATGCGTAATTAACTAGTATATTCCAATATTTTTTATTAAATAACATATAAATCATATTGTAGACAATATAAAGCATTTAAATTTATATATTATTGTGATTAAATGGCTTAGGATAAATCTAGAAACGATTGAAATGCTCATATGATGCAGGAATTCTATTATTTGCACTTTATATGTGTAATACCTTGTATAATCTAATCTCTTTTTATTAAATAATATATAAATCACATTCTAGACAATATAAAGTGTTTAAATATAGATTGGTCCGTCCAATATGATCGTTTTCACATTTTTAAATTTCATATGACCGATCCGAACCGTTCAATATTTTCTCCATTTCGAAAACCTCCAAGAAACCAGTTTTTTACATTTTTTTCGAAATTTTTACTATTTTTTTGGTATTTTTGAAAATTTATGATATAAATATTATGGATCGTCCAATAACAATGATTTTCTAAAATACCAAAAAAATAATAAAAAAATTTGGAAAAATGTAAAAATTGGTTTATTATAAATTTTCAATATGGAGAACAAATTGAACGGATCGGATCATTATTTGTAATTTTAAAACGTGAAAATGATCGTATTGGCCGGAGTCCATCCATCCAATATATTGGAGTCTAGCATTTCTATTGTGATGAAATGACTTAGAATGAATCCTAAAACGATTAAAATTCTCAAATGAAGCTCAGAATTGCATCATTTGCACTTTATATGCGTAATTACCATGTATAATACAAACTTTTTGAATAAATAGCATATGAATCATATTTTTGACAGTATAAAGAGTGTAAATATAGATTATTGTGATTAAATAACTTAGGATAAATCGAGAAACGATTGAAATGCTCCTATGATGCTCAGAATTCCATTAATCCAGTCTTTTTGATTAAATAACATATAAATCATATTATAGACAATATAAAGCATTTAAGTGTATATTATTGTGATGAAATAACTTAGAATGAATTCATAAACGTTGGAAATAGTCAAATGATGCTCAGAGTTGCATTATTTTCACGTTATATGCGTAATTACCATGTTATAATCCAGTCTTTTGGAATAAATAACATATGAATCATGTTCTAGACAATATAAAGAGTTTAAATGTAGATTATTGTGATGAAATTTCTTAGAACGAATCCAGAAACGATTGAAATGCTCAAATGATGCTCAGAATTGCATTATTTGAAATTTATAGGCGTAATTACCATGTATAATCTAATATTTTTGGATAAATAGCATATGAATCATATTCGTGACAGTATAAATAGTGTAAATGTAGATTATTATGATTTAATGACTCAGGTTAAATCTAGAAATGATTGACATGCTCATATGTTGCTCAAAATTCTCTTATTTGCACTTTATAAACATAATTACCTTGTATAATCCAATCTTTTTTATTAAATAATATATAAATCATATTCAATATAAAGAGTTTCATAAATTTATATTATTGTGATGAAAATGACATAGAATGAATCCAAAAACGATTGAAATGCTCTAACGATGCTATGAATTGATTGTTTTGCAGTTTATATGCGTAATTACTAAGTATAATCTCATCTTTTTGAATAAAGAACATATGAATCATATTCTTGACAGTATAAAGAGTGTAAGTGTAGATTATTGTCATTAAATGACTTAGGATAAATCTAGAAATGTTTAAAATGCTCATATGATGCTCATAATTCCATTATTTGCACTTTATATGCATAATTGTCCTGTATAATTCAATCTTTTTTTTTATTAAATAACATTTAAATCATATTCTAGAAAATATAAAGAGTTCAAAATGTAGATTTTCGTGATGAAATAACATAGAATGGAGCCAGAAACGATGGAAATGCTCAAATGATGCTCAGAATTGATATATTGGCACTTTATATGCATAATTACCATGCATAATCCAATCATTTTGAATAAATAGAATATGAATCATATTCTTGACAGTATAAAGAGTTTAAATGTAGATTATTATGATGAAATGACATAGAATGAATCCAGAAACGATTGAAATGCTCAAATAATGCTCAGAATTACATTTTTTGTACTTTATATGCATAATTACCAAGTATAATCCAAACATTTTTAATAAATAGCATATGAAACATATTCTTAACAGTATAAAGAGTGTAAATGTAGATTATTGTGATTAAATTACTTAGGATAAATCTAGAAATGTTTGGAACGCTCATATGATGCTCAGAATTCCAATATTTGCAATTTATATGCGTAATTAACTTGTATAATCCAATCTTTTTTATTTAATAACATATAAATCATATTATAAAATATAAAGAATTTAAATGTATATTATTGTGATGAAATAACTTAGAATGAATCTAGAAACGATTGAAATGTTTAAATGATGCTCAGAATTGCATTATTTGCAATTTATATGCGTAATTACCATGTATAATCCATTTTTTTTTAATAAATAGCATATAAATCGTATTCTTGACAGTGTAAAGAGTGTAAATGTAGATTATTGTGATTAAATTACTTAGGATAAATCTAGAAACAATTGGAATGCTCAAATGATTGTCTTAATTGCATTATTTGCACTTTTTCTATGTAATTACCATGTATAATCCAATATTTTTGAATAAATAGCATATAAATCATATTTTAGATAGTATAAAGTGTTTCAATGTAAATTATTGTGATGGAATGACTTAGAATGAATCCAGAAATGATTGAAATGCTCAAATGATGGTTAGAATTGCATTATTTGCACTTTATATGCGTAATTACCATGTATATCCAATCTTTTTGAATAAATAGCATATGAATCATATTCTTGACAATATAAAGAGTGTAAATTTTGATTATTTTGATGAAATGACTTGAATGAATCCGAAAACGATTGAAATGCTCGATCAAATATACTCATAATTATATTATTTGCACTTTATATTAATAATTACCCTGTATAATCTAATTTTTTTGATTAAATAACATATGAATCATATTATAGACAGTATAAAGAATTTAAATGTACATTATTGTGATTAAATAACTTAGAATGAATCCAGAAATAATTGAAATGCTAAAATGATGCTCAGAATTGCATTATTTGCACTTTATTTGCGTATTTACCATGTATAATCCAATCTTTTTTATTAACTAACATATGAATCTTATTTTGGACAGTACAAAGAGTTTAAATATAAATTATTGTGATGAAATGACTTAGAATGAATCCAGAAATGATTGAAATGCTCAGAATTGGATTATTTGCACTTTATATGCGTAATTACCATGTATAATCCAATCTTTTTGACTAAATAGCATATGAATCATATTCTTGGAAGTATAAGTAGTGCAAATGTTGATTATTGTGATCAAATCATTTAGAATAAATCTAGAAACGATTGAAATGTTCATATGTTGCTCAGAATTCTACTATTTGCACTTTATATAAGTAATTACCTTGTATAATCCAATCTTTTCGAATAAATAACATATTAATCATGTTCTAGATTGTATAAAAAGTTTAAATATAAATTATTATGATGAAATAACTTACAATTTATCCAGAATCTTATCGTATGTGAAATTATAATTTGAGCTTTGTACTTTCCTTTTTTTTTTATCATTTATGGTTGCTATGTGAAATTAATGCGAAACTGCTTCTTGACTCTTATTCTCACACCATCCAAACGGAGTCTTTTGTAGGAAGCAAAGCGGCTAGCTCAATCGCAAGATAATTTACCTAACGGGGACATGAAGGTCAAGTCAGAGCATTAGGGATTAATTTAGGTCTATCTATCAGTTGTGCATATAGTTGTGGTGCAATTGCGAAATATCCTGTGTATCATATGCTAATAAATGACATTTCTAATATTTATATAGACAAGTTTCTTTCTTTCTCGGGCGACTGTAATAAGTAACTTGTCATTTGAAAATTTAATAATTTACCACAATATCAAATCATGAGTCTGATTTCTTGTTACTAACTAACTTGGTACCTAATATATTGTTTGATATATTTTTGGTTTCATTGTTCTGTAAACAACTTTTAATCAACAATATAACGGCACAGCATGACACGTCAAATATTTAGACATGGCATGACACGAAACGACACAACATTTTTAACATGACACAACACGACACGACATGACATAACACGTTTGACACGGCACGGCGCGACACGACACGACACGACGTGTTTGACACCACCTAACACGTATGTTTATTACAAAATTGTTTATATTAAAACATTCGGAAAAAAACGATACGTGAATATTAGTTACATTAATATAAATTTCGTGAATACTGATAATTAAGAACAACATTTTGGTTTTAAAAAATGACCAAAATAGTCTAATGTTATGGAATAGATTTCTTATAAAAAAATGACCACGAATTAAAATAATTATAATAGGAAAAATTAGATATATGCCCATCAAAATTTTAATTTTTGATATTCCTCATCTAAAGTGAAAATTTGGATTTACTCGTCAAAATGACAATTACTTTGACATCTCTTCAATATTTATTCAATCAGAATTAAATTAACTGAAAAATATTAAAATTTGATGGACGGAAATGCCTTTCCAATGTATTCCCATCAATATTTATTCAATCAGAATTAAATTAAAATAAAAAAATTAAAATTTGATGGATGGGATTGCCTTTCCAATGTATTCCACATCAATTACTTTGACACTACTCAAAATGCACCACAAGACAAAGATAAACATAAACTGGCAAGCTAGATAACACACTTCTATACAGCTGCTGACCATAAGACAGACATTGGACCACAACTAAACCATACCGTGTACATGCATCGCTCATTGTATTTTACACATAGCGCTAGGATCAGATTCTCAGAATCTGAGAAAATTTTAATTTTTTTTATTTATTTTCGAAATTCGAGTGAACAGTAATAGCACAATTTTTTCGGTCTTGGAATTTCATGCGAATTTTCTGTTTTATTGCTGTTCGGATTGGATTGGGCTTTGGGTGGTTTCTATTTCAGTCCATAATTCTTTGCATCTATCTCGGCCCCTTCTCCCTTCTGTTCATCCGGTTGCGACTTGCGACGTGTTTTCTTCTTGACAAGTTCATGTGATCTTTCATGTGGTGGGTAGTTTACCAAGTATCTTTTTAAGCTTTCCAAGTAATTAAATTTACATCCATTTTCTGCATTTATTGATTAATGATAAATTTATACAATTCTATTCTAATTTCAAGTAATTAATTTTTACAATAATATTTAACGAGTAACGTCAGATTTTGGTATTCTTATTAAACATTTGCTACATGAATGATGCACAACATTAGCCACAGAAAACGGAAATAGTCCTGCGATCTTGGTTCGTCTATCTGACTTTCTGATCTTCTCCTCTCTTCCGATCTTCAAAGCTCCAATTGGAGATTGCTCCAAAGGCGAAGGAAAAGGAAAAGGAAAAGGAAAAGGAAAACCCCAATTCTCCGCATCTCGCCATGGGCTTTCGTGTCACTCTCAATTTCTTTCTATTCGTACTTTTTGCGTCCTTGTGCCTGAATGCTAGGGTTCGTTCGCATCTTTCTCTTACACATCTGATTTCAGATTCAATATGAAATTCGTGCATTGATGTTAGATCTTACATATATTTATGGGTTTTTTTTCCGCTCTATTTTTCCACACAGGCGGAGAGCAGTGGTTCTGTTGTGTTTTTAGAAGGTTCTTCCGGTAAATATCTGCGTAATCAGCCTTTGGATAGTGATGGAGAGGTACTGTTCATATTAGTTCTTAATTTGTTCAATCTGATATTAGGAAACTATTTTTATTTTGTAGACTTTTTTTCTCTTTAGAAGAGAGTCATTTTGGCTTGTTATAGTCACTATTTAGTTTTTTTCCTGAATGCAACCTTAGCATGTTTAAGTATCTCAGTGGATAGTGTTGAGGGCTGATTACAACCAGTGTTCTGTCTACATTGTATGATCACGAAGTGATGATAGAATGTAGTTGCACATAAATGACCTTGCTTTTATGCAACTTTTATTTTTAACTTAGTATTAAGTAATAAGTACTCTGACTTGCGGTGGTTATAAGTTATAACTAAGTTTCATCTTTGTAAACAGAGAACACCAATTTCAGTATCTGAAGTCACTGGAGTGGCATCAGTGTTACTTGGCTTTGCACCTGATTCCTCCCTTGCAATTGAGTCTTCCTCAAAAGTATGCCTCTGGAATTTAACAATTTTTTTTATCGTTAATTATTATTTACAAACATAAAGCTGACAGTTGTCACAATAACAGTTAAACAATATTCTGACTCCAAACCCCTTTGAGCGACCCCATGCGGTGTTTTTGCTAGAAGTCAGCGGATTGGATGGTAATTTTGTTTTGATCATGCACCAATATGAAGTTTGGTTCTGTTTCCATATACCTCACACACTATTTTTTCTTCAGATGTTGACTACTCAAAACTTCAGGTTCAAACTGTTATCAAAGACAAGCTCGTGGGTTCTAAAGGTTTAATGCATCTTCCAGGTAGTTTAAGTTGTTAACATGCCACGCTATTATTATCACCTGGATAGTTTTGTTGTGAGACTGTACAATGTCCAAATTTTCTGAGTATGGGTTGCAAGCTTGTTCCTGTTCCCTGTTCTGTCCTTTCCCATTTTCATTTTATAATTCCAAAACAGCCTAAACTGTTCCTAGTCTCATAATTATACTTGCTGAGAGGAGCGGGTAGAAAGGAAATTAGTTTTGAAGATTTTTGTTCTTTTGTTTTGTAAAGGTGCTAGGATCCTTTTGTAGTTTTGAACTGCACAATGAAGAACCTTTTCAATTTTGTAAAAGATGTGTATAATTAGTTTTCTTTTCCTTGGTTAGGTGAGGAGGTTCTTGTAACAAAGATAGAAGAATCATTAGATGGAGAGTGTAACTCTGCATGTCTTGACAAGGAGTTCACATATCTCGTATGTTGTTATTTTGTGCTTTAATACATGTCAGATCACTTTTTCTCACTTACCTGATGTGTGAGGTTAACAAGGATTATTTTTATGAGTTTTGATATAGTCAAACTTCTTGGAGGGATCATACTCGGGCAGTGTAGCAACTGAGGATGGAAAATTAGCTCTTCCCTTGGCAAGTGGTGGGGCACTTTATCTACATGTTGCGAAGGTTTCTTTTCTCTCTCTCTGCCATCTCTATGTTTTCATAAGTTGCTTATATGGCATTTTCATGTTGCAACGAGGGAAAATCAAAATACTATCCTACTACCTTTGATTAGTGCTTGCCAACTGGGCTTCTGTTCTCCAACTAATGTTTAAACATGGTGGGTGTTCAATACATTTGGTGGATATTTTGTGCCTATAAAATGTTAAAGCCTGATAAAAAGGAAGAGCTAAAATTTAGAAAAGAAAGGGCAAAATGATGTTGCATCATGTAAGATTTCTTTGGTTATTTACAGGAAGCTGAACTACACTTTGCATCGAGTCTTGCAGCCCTTGTAAGAGGCATCAATATTGGTGTTGAATTCCATGGTGATCTCGCTGGTACAAGTTTCAACCCTGCTGAGTTGATAACAGGCCGTTTCACGGGCTTCAAGGTGCATCTATATTACATCTTTTTTTAATATTTTTTTATAGATGTTTCTTGTAGTTTTACATCTCCTGTGGTTCATGTAATATGTAATGTTGATTTAGTTGGTTCTCTATCTTTACATGATTAGGATAGTTTAATATCTCCCATGGAGGTTGTATAAAATAAAATTTCTTTATTTCTCTGTTCTTATAACTTATATAAACATGATGGATCAGAACTTTTTTCCCAATTCTTGATCAATGAACATAGTTAAATAGTAAGAACCTGTTAGCAGTGTAAAGCACAGAGTCTAATATAACACATTTTATTATGTAGGCTCTCATAGAAGAACATGGCAATTCTGAGATCCTTCAACAAGGAGTGGAAATATTCCAGACAACAATCTCTAAGCTTTTTGAAATTCTAAACAGATCTTACGAAGGTCTCTACTTTAACTTCGCCATATAAAAAATTTGTGCTAGACTTGTTTGTGAACATGACACTCAATAGTATTTGCCAGCACCTTTGAAATGAAGCTGAATTTTTTTGCCAATAATATTCAGAATGTTGCACTCAACTGGTGCTCCTTTTTTCATGCTGTCTTAAATTTTGCAGCTTAAGATGTCTGTGCTATAGAAGTCTGATTTTGGGCTATCAATTGAGAATAATATGGCATGTAGTCCTTAATTGTATACTTAAATGTCATCCTTGTAGTTTCTTGTCTTGTTTATAATATTTTTAGTTGGCTTTGCATGAATCCAGGTAAGATTGTCGGGGTGTTAATTTATAACAAGGAGTCAGGCATGGTAGAGGTGGCCTCTTCAGCACGTATCTCTAGGTGGTTAGAAGAAACAAGCACAAGCACTGACAACTCCACCACAGCCTCTGAGGTTAAGCTGGTTAGGAGGAGTCTTGCTTGGATTACTGGAATTATCCTTCTCATTTCAACTTTAATTGGGGTTAGTGGAGGGCATTCCAGTCCTTTCTTTTCTTTTTCATATTATCTCGTATAATCTTTATTAGATGAGATTGGTGAAATGGCCAAACACAACTGCTTCATGTGTCTGTATCTACCTGCCTTCATCTGCACCTCGTATTATCTCTTCTATGTGCAGGAACAATACCAATACTGGCTGGTAATGAGCTGGGAAAAGTTAATTTGGTTTTGTTATGGTTTATGATATGCTAATCTTTTGACTGATTGAGCAGGTCTGCATGTTGATGAACATGCCACTCACTAGAGACACTCTTCTGTATTCCAATGTGAAGCTTGATTAATTATGAAAGGAAACATGAAAGGGTCGTCGCGCACCGACTTTATAATTTTTGAAATTTGAATGGTGTTTTGGGGTCCACAAACATATTTCCTGCACTGTAGATTTGTATTATTGTAGTTGTGCATCTTGTTTTATTGGAGCTCCCAATACTATATTTGCAAAATAATTTTGAAGGATTATTTTTTGAGGCAGCCTGCAGAGGCCCCAGTGGCTTTTTGTTAATTTTTATATTTGTTCTGTTGTTCATAAGATATATGCTGTGAAGAAATGCTTATTTGCCATTGTTTGGGAAACTCTCATTTCGTTTTTAAGGATTAAGAATTCCATTATTTGTTGGTAGTATTAAAACAAAAATAAAATAATTGAAGGAATGCCATTTGGTTATAGTTTCTTGTTTCAATTTTCTTCTGACAGGTCTGCTTTATTCGCTCTTTTGGAAAAAAAGTGGTTTCATATATGAGCGGGAAACAATGGAGTTTTGAACGATGTTTTGGAAATGTCAGGGTATATTGCAGGAAGTAGCTGAATTATTTGTGTCAATTGACATTTTATTTTGGGGGAATCAAGTTCTGTGTGTTAAGTTGCGACGTGTATAATATTTACTTTAATGACATTTCCATTATGGCGCTCCCTTTATCCTCATTTGACAAGAGAGGATAATAAAAATTTCAGAATATGACATTTTGGTCTTATAATTTTAAACTAAATATTATCATAATTACAACTTTACAAGCGTGCATCTTACAAGTCAGAACTTATGCATCTGTTGAAACTCGGGTAGCCAACTTTTTCGTCCCGTTTTCCAGAAGTTAGAAAGTAATATTCTTATAAAATCACACACTATATAAGTTTTGACCATGTCATACAAATTACCCCCAAACCTTTTGACGCTTTAGAATTCCCCAAAGTGCAAAAATTACGACAAAAAGAAGAATAATTATGGTAAGGCACATGTATTTCCTCGTATTCCTCTGTTTCTTCTTTGCTTGTTTCAGGGTCTCTGTTGCCTTTTGTACATGATCCACTGATTTTGTTACCTGTATGGCATGGTATTACAGTAAAATCAGAAGAAGAAATAGCTGGTTCTATACCTTAAAACTTGTTACAGGTGATGTACTGCTGACTAACAAATACTGTAAGATGTATAATACTAGAATTTAACTCTAACCTGTGCCTCGATGTCATCAATCATATCTCCTTGTGCTTCGACCAACACAGCCATGTCCATAAACATCTGACAAAATGCTGAGTCTCTCAGTGCTTACTTTATGATTGTTTACAATTAAGATTTCTCTTGGTTGTATCGTTACAAATGAGTAAAATATGGTGTCAAGAAGTATCTCTACTGATCAAATTAACTGTGCCTCCTTTATGGGTATTTTTTTTGGAAATAAGCAACTTTATTTGCATCGTTTGCAAAATATCACATGATTTTTGGCAATTTGAGATGGAATTTGCCACTGCACATATTTGAAGATCATTCTCAATTTAAATTCCAATTTCAGAGAACTACTGATGAGTTTAGATGCTGGCAGCACATACTTACGAGGTAATTTCAAATGGAAAAGATACTCAATGGAGTATACTATATTGGTCTGAAATTATTTTTGCTTGGACTAAATCTCCCTTCCATTTTGTCGGCAAAGTTATCCTTTCTTTAATTTGACAGTAGATCATAATGTTTCAAGCCTTTTGGCGAAACAAGACTCCGAGAAGGAACTTAGAAGAGAAAATACAGTTCCACGGATGCTTGGAGTAAAATTATACTGAAGATCCATAGGTATGAATAGGTTATCGATATGTACTAATAAGTTGGTGAATTGTTTGTTTGTTTTTTTTTTTTTTTTTTGGGGGGGGGGGTGCCCCAATATCGGTATGTGTTTTTTCCCTTTGATTTTTTTTTTGTTTTCAATATTAGAGAAGTTTATGTTTAAGGAAACCAAATTCTAATCATAAATTCAGTTAAACTTAAAATAATATATCTATTACTCTAAACTGTATACATATGCAATGCTAACCTGTTGCAAGTCTTGGAGTTTCTTCTCTAACTCAAGGAATGCATCATGGCGCTCTTGGATTTCAGAAACTGTCTCCACAATCTACACAATTTTTGGATGTTATATTCATAGTTAATTCCTTGACTTCCTCAATCCTGGAAAAAGCATTTTGAAAACTAATATATAAGACCTAGATTTAATGTTCCCATTCATTGGCCTTTTCCTGAAAGTCAGAAACTCATTCGCTTCATTTGGTTGTCAAATTCATATATCCCAGAAGTTATTTCTTTTTCAAAATTAATTACCAATTAACAAACTGTGGGATAGCTTTTTTTGGGTTTTTTTTTTTTTTTTCCTAGTCTCAACCACTTATTGCATTTTATTTTATTTTTTTCCAAAACCACATGTCCAAGTACCTGCCCGCGACCATATCCTTGAATAGCATGGGAGAATATGTGTTCACTGGCTCCTGTCTCTATCAGCTGATCAATTGTCTGTTTCATATTGTTGAATAAAATAATTCTTAAGTTCAACAAATAATATAATTCAAAAAAAGAAGTTCAACAAATAATATAATTTGGAAAGATATATAATGTTCTAGTAATATCTAACCTCCTCATCAGGACGTGTCCCTGTTACTGCAAGAATGAAATAAAATAAGGTAAAAGGTTAATTCGGTCCAAGAGTAATTTAGGAGTCAATAATTTTGTGGAATCTGGAAGAATTATATTTTTGCAATACCTGTAAAGACCCTTCTTTCAATTACCTCCCTGTACTCATCCCGTATATTCTGACGTAGAATCTGTGAATGGTAATTTTGGCCAAGTAATTTATTAGGCTAATATGAAAGCATGATTACTTGGATAAAGTCTCTAAAATATTGGGGAAAAATTTGATGCACAAACCTGAAATTGAGACATCCTTTCTTTTAACCTCTTTTTGAGAGCCCTATATTGGATGTGCAAGATAAATTTATATCTAAAATTTTCTTTCCATGATCAACAGTGCTCCAAAATTTGAATAAAAAAACACAATTATTTTCGTGATGAACTACTGCCATTGATTATACAAAAAAAAAAAAAAATTACACTGTCATTGACGTTCTGGAGCGATCAACTCCTGTCCCCTTTTCACATCCTGGCTTTTGTCTATTCGTCAGATTCTATAGTTTGTAATATAATTCAGAAATGTTTAGTACGAATTATTACATATCGGGTTATATGGTTTATCGTTTGATATCAGAAGGGAAAAAATGATATTAGAACATACTTCTCTATCAAGTTGCTCCAAGGAAGTCTTTGCTTTGTGAGCTATTTTTGTGACTTCTTCTACATCCTTCTCCATTTGCTTTTTAATTTCTAAAATGGCAAAGAAAATTCTGATTGAATTCACAAAATATCACAAAAGAAAGCTCTCATGAAATTATTAAATTTTTGCAAAGGAGGCAGAAAATGAAGATCACCTTTCATTGCAGAGGCCTTGGTCACTAGTCGACATTCCTCATTAGAAGCCTGTGCAAACATATAATTTTCATAACTTATATAATTGAAACATGAACTGTTGAAAGGAACACTAATTGTGGAATCCAGTACTGAAAATTTGAATTGTACAAGTACCTCAAGTTTACGATGTAGAGTGGTAATATTTTCAATTTGGGTCTCAATCTCTGCCACCTAGAAATGTAGTATTAGGGCAGTAATAAGTTTGGCATGTCAAGATAAAAAAAATATTAAAATGAAGTAATTGATAAAAAATTCTTCTTAAAAGAGAGGCAAGCAGACCTGTTTGAAAAACTTATCCATCCCTAGATCCCTTGAATCTGGTGAGAACCGACCTGAATTGCCATCTGGTTCTCCAGGATATCTGCCCATGATCCTCTCAAACGATTCCTGAGAAATCAACAGGTTTACAAATTTTTGTTCCCACATAATAGTACCAAAATTTCAGCACCTGTGACTCAAAACTTTGGCATGAGGACATGAATGCATATCTACGAGTGAAGGCATTAAAAGTAAAACAGAACAAATGTAATTTTTATCTCTTTGTAGATATTGGTGATTACGACTTGAACATTTTTCAAAAATTACCGTCAAAAAGTTTTTATTTTGTATCAGTTTTCTGTAAGAACTAAGAAATGCAGCACCTAATATCTCAAACTTGTGCAAGTACAATGAGTAAATGATGTGCATCATTAAGAGCAAGAGTAAGTAGTGAACAGACACTGAGTACTACTGTTGTATTTAAATTTCATAAAATGAACACAAAAGACAAAATAATTGGCTGTAGTTAAGAATTTAAATCATCAGTGTATACATTTTAATTCATACTAACAAAGTAGAGCTACAGTAGTGATGTAATTAAGATATGCTCTTGTATCTGTGTCACAAACAAGTCAATGCACCAAATCTGGTGATTAATTTGATTAAATCCAAGTCCACATTACAACACTGATTTCTTCTTTTAGGTCCTATATATTATCCCTAAGATACAAACAATTTTACTCATACCATTTTAAGTTTCGTAAATTGCATTAAAATAAAAAAAAATGAACTATCTGATCGATTTCCAAAATGTAAAAGGGAGAAAAGGCTCGAAGAAATATGCACCGTGAGAAGGTTATTCATCTTGGAAAAGAGAGGATGGGTGTCTCCAAGCACAGAAATTAGAAATATGATATGGAGAAAGGGATGATGAAGGCCTTTCGACCCCGTCAATGGAGAAGAAATGACAAAGGAGAGAGGAGAGAGAAAGGACAAACAATAAAGAGGGGAAGAGGAAGAGGAGTTTCCAAACATGGTTCGAAATGAGGAGGAGCTGAGCTGGCGACTCTCCCCGCCAAAATCACTAACCGTTTTAGCTATGTTTGTTGACTTCCTACGAGGGCAAATTTACTGATGCAACGCGTATCCAATCTATTCTGTTATTTCTTTCATTATTTATTTATTATTATTATGCTCAAATTTTTTAATTAATTGAATTATATATTTAATAATTTGTCAATGAATTAAATTAAATATTTACTATAAATATATCAAATCACGGCTTTCTATTATTAGGTGCTAATCAATTTCATATATATCAATCTTTGAAGACAAGAAATTATTAAATAATAGGAAAATAACTTTATGGATGCATAAATTGAATAATAACTAATTGCATAGAACTGTCCATAACGCAACATAGAAATCCGGATTCTACTTCCTAACAAGGCCTATCCAAATTAGATCCAATCCGATCTGATCATAAATTGACAATCAGATTCTGATCGCATGACCGTCAGATCATACATCAACGATCCAGATTTTAGTAGGCATCTAAATTGAACGAGAACCAACCCGGAATGATATCCTTTGTAATTCTTGTTGTTGTCCATCTGATCAATAATCGATGTCCCATGATTAATATTGAATCCGTACGGCTTGTAAATTTTGACTGTTGAGATTAGATCTGACGGTTTGAGAAAAATTGGAGAAAAATTGCAGAGTGCAACTGCAGAGGATGCTGGGTAGTTCTTCTTCAGACAAAATTCCGCGCCTCGTCTCTTTCAGAGGGCTTTCAGAGGTGGGTAGTTCTAGACTTCTAGTACTTCTGTTGCATATTTGCATGTTATGTCTCGCTCCTAGACTCCTAGTCCCACTGAGAACACATGCCGCAGCCTTCTCTCTTCCCTTAATAGAGGTTAATTACTGGCGTCCCAGAGGATCTGATGCGGGTTGTTTTTATGACGGTGCTTTAGCTGTGTCTCATCTCACGGGTAACTAGGTAAGATATTTCATTTTCAATATATAGAATCATTATTCGTTTAATTTTGCGTTGGCTTCAATTGCTAGTTCGTTACCTTACTTTTTCTAAATTATCATTGTCCTGCCTGTGATGCCTGGACTGTACTCTCTTTTTTTTTGGCGAAAAGGCCCTTAGGCATTAGATTGAAACGAAAGTCACAGTACATCCAGAAACAAAGAGCAATTAAATCTAACCTACCTAAACTGCAACTGCACGGATCAAGAGTGCTTAAAATCTAGAACTAAACAAAAGAAAAACACAAATAGAGAAACTACAGAAAACGAAACAAAGGAAAAGTGTACCCCCTAACATTCAAATCTCTTATCCTTGCGAGGTTTGCCAGTTCATGTTCTTGTACCAGTAGCTCTCTAGCGATGTGGCAGCAAGAGTAGCCACTGTATTGCCTCATAACATCCAAGATATCCAACAATAAGGTATAAACTCGCCAGTCCACTGATTCTGGTGATAAAACTCCATTTAAAACTTTTGCTACGATCTCACAGTCAGTAAGGAAAGTTGTTTCACACCAACCTAGGGACAGAGTAGCTTGTACAGCAGATTTAAAGGCCAGTAACTCTGCATGCAACGGAGATGTAGCATCCCCAATGCCCACTTCATACTGCATCAACACATTATTTATATAGAGAGTGTATGCCCATCCTGCATTTCCCCCCTCTTTAAAAGACCCATCCATCATGAAAATATTACCATTATCCGGTACCATCTCACTGTGAAAAGTGAATACAGCTGGTAAACTACCTCTCGGTAATGCTCTCAGCCCACACGCATTCCTTGTCAGGATGTTTAAAGATTCAGCATCTCGAAGAATCTGGCACACCACCATTTTCCTTCCCTCATAAACTTCCTTGCACCTAGCCTTCCAAATTGACCACATGATGTTTGCAAAGGTCACCAATTGCTCACGGTTCAGCTGTTCAAAAATAAGAACCAATGCTTGTACAATTCCTTGGGGCAATGCATCAACCCTCAGTCCTAAGCTAGATATCAGCCAACATTGCCTAGGCTTAGCACATAAGAAAAGAGCATGCATAGCATCGTCCACCTCTAAGCCACACACTTCACATGGTGGTGGTTGTGCTCTCATCCTCTTGGCAATAGAAGCCTTAACTGGGATAGCATCATGCAACAATTTCCATATAAACATTTGAGTTCTGGGTAAGGTACCATTACATTGCCAAACTTTTTCCCATGTGCCAGCTGTAACAGTGGCCTGTGCTACTGATGCTTGCAGCAATTTGCATGCCCCCTTAAAAGAGAAATTACCATCCGTAGTTGGTTTGAAAATTAGGCGGTCTTGCGAGTTTGGCTTGAGAGGTGGCTGCCTATGAACACACGCAATGTATAAGGCAGCATGAAATCCCAATGTCTGCACCAACTTGTCAATATTCCATTGCACAGTTTGCTGATGTACAAAATCTGAAATACTTGCAGCCAATTCTCCTCTTCCTTGTTGCTGAAACTGTAACCAAAATTCATGCCAAGGCTCACCAACCAAGGGACACTTATTACCATTCCCCAGGATCCATTTAATATGCGGTTTCATGGTATCTCTAGCCTGTAGAACTGCTGTCCAGAGTTTGGAGCAGCTGCTCGGTTTAACTGCCAGCCACAATGGAGATCTAGTAAGGTATTTAGCTTTGAGAATTTGAACCCATAGAGTTCCTTCATACTCCCTGGAAGCAAGCTTCCAAAGTACTTTCATGTTTGTAGCTTGATTGAGTATCCTAACATCTCTGAGCCCTAAGCCGCCACACTGTTTAGAGGAGGTAATTTTCTCCCACGCTACCATCCTCATCTTGTGTGAATCACCCGAATTCCAAAAGAAGGCACGTAATTTAGCATTAATTTTTTGAAGAACCGAATCCGGTATACTTCCAGCCCCCATCGAATACATAACAAGCGGTTCAATAATTGATTTTATAAGCACAGTTTTGGCAGCAGGAGAGAGCAGTCTAGCCTTCCAAGGATTTAATTTGGCTGCAACCTTATCAATCAGGTAGTCAAAATCTTGCATGCGTGTTGCCAGTATTGGAACCCCCAAGTAATTGTGGTTTCTTTCACCCTGACCTGCTTGGAAATGGTCCATACAGTAAGCATGTATATCATTTGAAGTGTGCTTAGAAAACCAAATTCTGGACTTGTCAGCACCAATGCACTGGCCAGACATTGTACAAAACTCATCCAAGGTTGATTTTATCTCTTGTACCTCTCTTAGGTCAGCAATACCACAAATCAGTAGGTCATCAGCATAAAGAATACTAGAGATAGCCGGGGCACCCCTCGCAACAGTAACTCCCTTGATTAACCCCCTCCTTATCTTGAACTCAAACATTCTATTCAGAATGTCCATGCACAGAATAAACAGATACGGAGAGAGGGCACAACCCTGACGCAAACCACGGGCAGGGGTGATGAAACCATCAGCGGCTCCATTGATGACGAGTGCAAAGCTAGCAGAAGTGACACAGCTCATAATCCATGAGACAAAAATCGGGGGAAAACCGTACAGTTGTAATACCCTTACCACAAAGTGCCACTCCATTCTATCAAATGCTTTCGAGAGATCACATTTAAAACAGAAAGCTTGCTCGCGAAAGGTGGATTTTGCAAAAGAGTGCATAATTTCACGCAATAGCAAGATGTTATCAGAAATTACCCGCCCCGGCACAAAAGCACATTGGTTGCAGCCAACCAACCTACTCATAAGACATCTCATACGTGCCGACAATAACTTTGATATGACTTTGTAAACTAGGTTGCACACCGAAATAGGCCGGTAGTCTGTAACTTCTTTTGGATCCTCCTTCTTTGGTATGAGAACTACATTAGATCTAGCCAAAATGGGTTCCAGCTTACCAGTTTGGAAGAAAGCATGCACCGTGTGTAAAAGATACGGCTTAAAGAGAGCCCAATAGTGTTGTACAAACCTTCCGTTGAGTCCATCTGGTCCACAAGCTCTATCCGGGTGTATTGAGAAAACCACCTTAGTTATTTCATCATCTGTTGGTTGTGCCGCTAGCATTTCTCTCTCTACTGGTGGTACTTCTGGTAGGGCGGCTAGAAGCTCTGGGTGTAAGGTGGGACCTGGAGTATTAGCAGAGCTGTTTGTGGAGAAAATAAGCTTGTAATAGTTAACAAAAGCCTGCCTAATGAGAGATTGATCTGTTATCACTGCACCACCAGCACCTAAGATGGAGTTGATTGCATTTCTCCTCCTTTTAGAAGCAACAGTAGCATGGAAGAAAGCCGTATTTTTATCTGCAAGCATAGCCCATCTTATTCTACTGCGCTGAGCCCAATAGGTTTCCACAGACAGTAAACAACGATTATACTCATCTTGCAACTCCTTAAATTTTCCATGGCACTGTGCAGCTGGGGGGGGGGGGCCGATTGCAACTCAAGCATCAAGGATTCAATCCTGGCTAGCTCATGTGTTGGATGATTAACCTTTGTCTCCCACTTTCTCACTGTTTTACGAAGATTAGTTAACATCCCATCCCAATCCTCAATTTGGTCTTGCCTTTCAGTTAGCAAAGCTTGTTGGCATACCTCTTGAAATCCATTTGTGTTGATCCACCAATTCTCAACCTTAAACTTCCTTCGCCCTCTTTCTCTATCCGGCTTTGTACAGAGGAGAATAGGTACATGGTCACTATTTGATCTTGGTAGGTGGTACACCTTGGCTGATGGGTACAGTACCGTCCAGGTGGCAGAAGCCATGGCACGATCTAATCTTTGCATAATAAGTGCAGAGCACGGCTTGTTGTTGGTCCACGTGTAAGCGCAGCCATGATAACCAAGATCAATAAGCTGTGTTCTATTTGCCATAGCTCTGAACCCCCTATGTTTCCTCTTATCTCGAGAGGGCCCACCAAACTTTTCATGTAAACCCACAACTGAATTAAGATCACCAATAATACACAGAGGCCGTGAGCAAACATTAGCATAGTACTCAACCCTTTCCCAAATATACTCTGTAACTTTGTCATGCGGATCCCCATATATTGCCCCCAAAGTCCAAGGTTGAGACAGTGCATCCTCTTGTACAATAGCAAAGAAAAAGTAGTAGGATTGTTCAACAACAGTTACCTTTACCTCATCATCCCATAAAAGCCATGAACCACCCGACTTTCCCACACTAGGAATCACCACATAATTATGCAAATGCAGTTTTCTGATTCTCTGTTCCGACCTCTTTAAATTAGCCCGAGTTTCCGAAATAAAAGCAGTTCTACTCCTCGTGGCGTGGAGGTACCGAGCCAAATTTGGAATTGTTGCGCGACCTCCACTCCCGCAACAATTCCAAGCTAAGATATTCATATATATGATGGGGGCGGCATAGGGCCCGCCTCCATCGCCCGTTTGTTGGTGGGAAGTCTAGTAATCATAGAATCTGGGTCTACATCCATCAATTGCGTATCGAGGTTGATAGCAGGTGGTAGCTGAGGAAAAGTACTCGTTGTTCCCTGCCCTTCAGCCAAAAAGGCAGCAGAGAGTGTGTAAGATTCATGGTGGAGAGTAGTTTGCAGGTGGGAAGCAACAGCGGAGAGAGGAAGGAGGATATGAGGGGGCTGTTGGAGGTGGTGAGACAGGTCAATTCCATTAGCATGCATCCCATGGGCAGAGCTCAAATTTTGAGTTAATAGAGAATTATCAAATTGGGCTCTTGCAGCTTGTTGGGCCGAGCTGAATTGGGCCGTCATGCCAAGAGGTGCAGAGTTTGCAGGCCTAGATGTCCCAACCATGTTCAGTTGCCCACGGTTAACTCCAGAATTATGTGCTTGGAAGAGATTCGAGAGAGAGAGTATGCACCTTCACTGCCTTGCAATTGGCTCTCAGTTGGATCAGTCTGGGAAGTGGAGCGATAAGGATGGTAGTTGGAGAAGCCAGCGGCTTGCTGTGGAATGGAGTGAGGCTGACTGGGGTGGGCATCCCTTGGAGCATGTAAAATATCAGTGGGGTTAGGGAGCTGTGTAGAGCACATCATCCAAGAACCTAACCATTAGTTAAGGGCCTCCTGTACCTCTTGTATATGAGAGTAGCGTGGATCAACGGCCAATCTGGTCAGCCTTAGCCATTGCTTGCAGAAAGTAACATCATGCCCGATTAGGCCACAAAAGGTGCAAATCCTCCTTACTCGCTCATAGACAAAGAGAACATCGGTGACACGATTATCAGGCAGGAGGAGTTGTGCCTTATCAAGCAGTTTTGCCGTTTTCATGAGCCTAACTCTGACACGTAAGTACCTACGGCCTGCACTCATTGCTGGTATGGGAGTTGAGATAAGAACCCCTACTTCCTTAAGCATATCCTGAATCATATGAGCAGTGAGCATATCCGGCTCTACATTATGGATTTGTATCCAAGTACAGAAGTATGCTGTCGCTGTCTCCACTGCAGGGGTCGGCCCAGTGACTTGTTCAGCCACAACTAGTTCAGAGTGAAAATTCCATGGTGCACCATCTAGCACTGTTAGTACATCAGCCTGATTCTGCATTTCCACCAAGTAGAGTCCCCTGCCTTTGGAGGTAAACTTAGGCTGTCCCGTAAGCCTCCAAACCCGCAACAAATGTTGAAACAGATCTCCCTCGGCTGGCTGCAGCTCAGCAATGACCCTAATAAGGACGCTCAGGTTCCAATTGTGGCGAGATGGTTGCGGTTGAGCAATGGTCATGCGTGCACTACTTGGCCTAGCATTAACAGAAACAATCTGAGAAATAAAATCTTCATCTCCAAGCTCCATGGTTTTGGTGAGGGAAGGAGGTTTAAAGGGGGGTTGTGGTGTAGGTTTAGTGGGTTGGGAGTGCTTGGAAAGAAGGATGGGAATAGAACAAGTAGAATCACTACAAGGAAAAGTAGGCCTCAAACGGTCAAAAGGGAAGGTGAGACAGCAACCATTTAAGCTATTAGTGGGATTGACAGCTTTAGGAGGGTGGTCAGTATTCTTTTCTCCACGTACAGGATCAGCAGAACCAAATATAGTATTCTTTTTGTTTGGTAGTGTGTACAAACCCAGTTTCAGTGGCTCCACAGGTACTATGTACTGTGGCTGGCAACATTGGCAATTAATGTTATTGCATTTATCAAGCTTTATTGGCTCATGAGGCAAGTTCAAACAGAGCGGGACTTCTCCCACATTGGTAAGCAAGAAACTGCCAAACCTCTGCACCAGGTCTGTCCCAAAAACAGGTTTCAATGAAACAGTAAGAGCTTTACTCCGCACGCCTAGAAAGTTATGGAAAGGTTTGAGCTGTGCATTAATCACTGGTGCAGGCTCACAGGGAAAATCCAGTGAACTCGGTGCATTATTAGAGTCGGTGGACCGAAATTGAGATTCCAGTAAACCCGATTCACAGCTAGGGTCCATGGACGGAAGTCTTTGCTCATGCCTATTTTGAGAGGCAGGAGCTCGATTGATTTGAGAATGCCGGTTATTCACTAAGGTTCGGCAAAGATCCTCAGAAGATCGGTCCAAGGTATTGTCAGTAGCCAAATTGACATGGAGGTAATGTCTCCTTTGATGCCGAATGGGGTAAGAAGGCATTGTGATGGAAGAGATCAGGTAATGGGAAGAGAGACACAAGTGCAGAGGACAAGGAGTAAAAATAGAAATCAGGAAAAAAGGTAGCTAGCAATTTACGGCAGGTAAAAAGAAAAGGATAGGCAAACAGTAAAAGGTAGGAGTAAACAAAGCGCAACGAATAGAAGCAAGCAGAGAAATTCAAGCAGTAAATACCAAATTGAGGAGCATTAATGGCACAAGACCTCGTTAGAGCATCGAAGATAAGTCAGGCTAAGAAAGGGAGGTTGAGAGATTTTAGAGGGTCTGCCTTCATAGTTCAAGATTTGATCGCTCGGTTCTCTTGATCGGATTAGTCTCCTCTGACAACGGGTACTCGCTGCGCTTCGGATTCCAACTCACATATCTGCGAGCGCTCGCTATAACATGATTATTAACCATGGATCCCGATCATAGTCACATCACTTCTCACAGTCACTGATTATGGTTACTGTTTGTGAAGATCTTTGGACCTACCAATTTTATCTCGCTATTGGGAGGCAGAAAAATGACTGTACTCTCTAAAAGGTAAATATTTCTTTGTCCCAAATGGTAAATTAATAGTTCATTTTGGATGGGATTGGCCTAGTGATCGTCCAATGATTTCTGCACAATTGGGGAACAGACCATTCTCCATATCTACCTCAATTTTACACTAATTATTCCTAGAACATGCTCTTTTTATTGATCTTGTCAGCATGGCCGACAACACATGCCATCTCATGTTCTTAACTACTGTATTTCGGTATCAATTCATTCAAAAACTGTTACTTCATATGACCAATAAGGCTTGTTGGGGAAGTAGCAATCCCACGATTTGAATTAAAGAAAAAATAGCTTTACATGGTATAACACGTTACATGCTTGCTATACTGGAATAATGTCCCCTTGTACCAGTAACCAGCTAAATCAAGGCAAGATATAAGACAGGAAAATTGCAAAAGTTAGCAGTCCTCTATGCTCAACATGGTATCAATTAATGGCTGGTACCAACAGTCTTTTGGTACACAGTGGGGGAGTTTCAACAAGGGCAGTGGAGAACCCCTGCTCTTTGAAAGCCAAAACATCCTAGTAGTGCACAACACTCCATATCCGTCCCTCGGCACAACTAAAACCAGTTTCTCACATCAATCTCTATTTCACAAGTGACAAGGAGCAAATCTCCTGCCAGACGGGATAAAACAATACTGCAAATTGTATTCTGCGGCCAGAGCTGAAGGGCAGACTGGTAGGAGTCTAGGAGAGAGTCACATTGAGGTTCAAGGTGAGGATTACATAAGACCAAACTGTCTGAAATAATGTGCATTGCAGGAATAGGTGCTGGTTAGTCTCCATCTGTTGCTAGTTACATAGGAGTATAGGACGCAAGCATCAATTGATGGCCAATTGCCTTTATTCAAGTTTTCCTGTGTCAGCAACTTATCAAGCAGTAACAACCAAGCAAATGACCTGCCGCGCGTATAGTCATGTGCAAGATTTTTAGTAACCACCAAAAAAGTTCATTATCTGTGACACCGATTTCAGTTATTGAAAAAAAAATTACAAAAAATAAAAGATACAACAAAAATATTAAATTTTATGTTATTGAAATATTAATTGTGGCACCCCAAAACTGATTATGCCTAGCCGCTACGAGTGCATGCTACCACCCATACACATGCAAAGTTTAACTTAAACTAATTAATTAAAATATTACAATTCAAGTGTTTAAAACTAAAAATTTCTATCAACTATTCAACTTATATTAAATAATCTAAAGGTAAGAATTGTTAATATGATGTACAAATATTGAAGCAAAATCCAAGTTGACTCTGGTTATACAAATTACTTAGTTCATGCTCATAATAACAAATGGCCTACAAAATACCGATTTTCTCACAACTCAATCCAAATCCTGAAACCCATAACCAATGTGGAAACAATACAAAAGTAAAGCATGAGATAATTATAAAATTATCTTAGTGCGGTATTCAGTTCTAGGCACACAAATACTAAGGTACATGATCATGAACTAACTACTGGTTGAGTTTAAAACAATATTACAGCTATACAAGCAATTTAGATAACATCATACATAATCATTAGTTTCATTTCTCATTTTAATACAAAACATGCAATGCATGATGAGCACGGTAATTACATCCTTCAATAAAAAAAGAAAATACAATACGACATTTCAGGAACCGACTCAAGTTGGACAATACATAACACATGCAAGTCTAGTTATTGATCATTATGATTTCATTCATAGATTTTATAGCCCATAGACTATGCCTTTATAGTTTATAGACTCAGATTTTATAATCCGTAGACTCCTACTTTATAGTTCGTATACACACCATAATTTAGATAATTCAGAATATCAAACACCACAACTCAAGAATATTATTAGAATACCGAATCAAAGCGTTTATCACTTGGAGCTCAAAAAACAGATCATAACTCCGCCCTCAAGTCAGCCAATGTCTATTCAATCGTACAAGTAGCAAAATGGATGTGGCTTGTGGCTGGTTCTTGTCATTCGTTGGGACCCTTCAATTAATGGATGGACCATTTGTCTTTAAAGTCAGAAAAAAGATTGCTTATGAATTGGGATCTTTGGTCCTTGCTCGATTTGTTGTTTAATTATAAAAAATTGCACTTGTACTTGAGGATGCCAATATCATTCAGATGGATAGAATCTGCAAGGTGGTAAGCGCTGTATATTCATACATCTATTCTTTCTAGTGCATTATGTATACTATAAGTAGTTATATATAATTGAATATTTCTAAGGCTTCATACATGCACATCTTGCATTTCTAATAGTCTACTATTGTGATTTTCAAATAGAATAATCGGAAATGATTAATAGAATTGTTTTTTCAATTTCCTAAGCATTTTTTTTAATTATTTGGCAACCTTATACTGGTGTGTTTGGATGAGCATGGAATAAGGAATTTCGATATGCGTGCTTATCTAAATTGGACAATAAGAAAATACAATACGACATGTAAATTCATACCAAAAATCAGTTTAGGTCGTGTAATTTCATACCAAAAATTCATACGACATGTAATTTCGGTATGCGTGCTTATCCATTTCGGTATGCGTCCTGAAATGTCATTCATACCAAAAATCAGTTTAGGTCGTTGTTCGTTCCATTAAAAGTAAATTAATGTTTTGATACGGTTTCTTCCATTTAGTGCTCGAACAACAGGAGATCATTTAGTTAGTGATGGAATCTGTGCCTGCATAGCCATAAAGGCACCGAGGATAAATTGCCAAAGTGCCTTGCACTTTACTATGTATCACACAATTTGAGCAAGTGCCACATGGATAGTCTCAGCTTGTGCATTGTTTTGGTGATTACTGGTACTGATATATGCCCCACAAGACATACGATGGTACCAGTTGAATCCAACCAGCATATTAATTTGCAAGCTTGAAAGCTCTATCCAACCAGCATTACAACTAGTATTCCAAGAATTACAATACCATCCAAAATTTATTTTCAATATTTTAACAGTTTGGCAATTATAAATTTCCTTAAAATTTTGGAGTAAGACAGCCCTTTAGAAAGATGGCATGTTGCGTTGTGTCGTCCTTATTAAGTTGAAATTAACAGCCGCTCTAGTTAGTACCACTCGCTCTGTCAAATTAAATATAAAATATAAAAAAGAACAATAAAGTATAAAGCAAAGAACCATTATCCGATGACCTAAGTTTAATCCAGTAGGTACATGCATGAGAAGTCTGTATATGATCGTGGCTGGACAGGAACGCTTGCAAAATAGTTAGCTACTTAGCTCTAGAAAAGTAGAAATATTGAGTATAGGATATTGTTGCATGCTATGTCTTTTTCTATGTTTGTAAATTGCATCCACTATAAAGGATAAACGTACCAGTCATGGGGCCATTGTATGTAAGATTACAGGGGGCACTTTGAGGAGTGCGCTTGAAGTAATCGTGTCCTTTAATGGTGCAAAAACCTTTAGTTATTTTTAGTCAAGTTGTCAAATTTTAAGCCGTTTTGGAAAAAAGGAGAAGAAACAAAGTATTTAGTTACATACACATATCAGATCCCAGATTGGATGAGATATGTCAGTCTACTTTGGTAACTAAAAGTAACAAGTTGCTCGATAGTGGTAACTTCTCAACAAATTGACGATTCCTATTGTATGTGTATCCTTTTCTTCTGGTAGCATTTATCAGCATATGCATTGATTTTGGAAAAATAAAACACATTTTTGTGCTGCTTACTGAAACTAAATAAATTGGAATACGGGTTGTAAATTTGCTAATACATGAAAACAGCAGGCGAAAAATTAGGTTGCTAACAGTTAATTTAATATCCATCTTAAATGTTATGGAGTTAATTTAGTTTCCCAGAGATCTATGTTATACGAATGATTCACTAATTTTAGTCATAGATGGCGTATATGACCCAACTGGAGTAAACTTCAGGAATGGAGTCTTAACTTCACAAGCAATTCGAGTGGAGTCCAGGAAATTTTTTTTCTTCTTATAAAGGTGAGACAACTTTAAATAATGATAGACAAGTTCTACTTAACGGCATATATATACACTTTTACAAAATTATATATGTCTTTTCCAAAATTAGGGGTAATGGTTTGTATCGATACAGGTTGTATTAACTGAACTCTGAATAGTGCCTGTTGGTTTTAATATTTCTGAGGGTCATATATATATATATATATATATATATATATATATAGAGTTTAGCTACGGTGAGTCGCGACTAATATTCCTAGATCTAGATCAAAATGACCGATCCAAACCGTCCAATATGATCTCCATATTGAAATCTCCATGTAGACCAAATTTTTCATTTTTTCAAAATTTTTAAGTATTTTTTTGAAATTTTAGAAAATCGTTAATCTAATTGGTTCTGAACCATTCAAAAACATCAGTTTTTAAAAATCCGAAAAAAATACTTAAAAATTTCGAAAAAATAAAAAATTTGGTTTGCACGAATATTCACTGCGGCAGATTTAGTTTATTACGGCGGTGTTTTAAGTATAATTTACGCCGGCATTAGGGTGCTGTAAATGGGGGGTGTCGTTAAAGAAATTAATAACCCGCCGTAATTGCTAACTTTTTAGAGAACGAGCGCTCTATTTTTTTGGTTTTATACAGCGGCTTTTAACCAAAATACAGCCGTAAATACATCCTTTTTTATAGCGGTTATTTCTTAAATACACCGTAAAAGAAAATTATTTACAACTTTTAAAATACAGATTAAAACCCGCCATAAAAGACATCATATATATATATTTTTTCATTCGGTGGCAGCCAGCCAATCATATATTGCTAGCTAGCCATAATATCACAATTTATATATATATATAATCCTCAAATCGCATTAATTCACAGAAAATTGCATAAATTCACAAAAATACACATTAATTCACAGAAATTCACATTCAATAATATTAATAAAATTCATATACACAAACATGAAAATTTGGTTATAGTTAATCCAAAAGTACAACACTGTTACTCATCATCAGTACCATTAATTATCAAAGGAATTAGAAACTCAAAAAGCACCCCTATTGTTTGGTTAATCTCCTCTTCAGAATATATAGCACCTAGCGGCTCCAAAACCTGCATGTTAATTAACACTTCATATTAATAAAATAAAATCCTAAATCCTAAATCAATTGGCACGAAATTAACTAACTAATTAAGCATGATATTAAACCTGGCCTAAACTCTAATATTAAACCAACTAATTAAGTAAGAGCATATGACTTGTTTAAATGATGATCAGAAACAAATAATGAACAAAGTGATTTAATATGGTAATTTATATAATGAACAGATAATGCAGGTCATGACATGCATCACTAGAATACAAGTTCAGATCTCAATGAAAAGTGTTAGAACCTGCTAACAGCAAGGAAATGGAATCCAAACCCAATAGAATATCACTTTTACTAACTAAAACAGATAGAAGTGGTTTGTTTAGAGAATTGAAGTTAATTTACTGATAGCAGTGAATTAACTTCTGTGAATTTAGTGATAAAATGTTTCACTTCTAAAAATGATTTACTGATAGAAGTGTTTTACAAATAGAAGAAACTTAGGCTAGAACAGTTTCTGCCCTTGTTCAAACTGTAACTTTTCCTCTTTGACTCAATAAAAGTAACATGGTATTTTCTAGGAAATCAAAAAACTTCTGTGAATTCAAACTGAAGTGGTTTGTTTACAAAAGTGTTTTACATAAGTTAATTAAAACATTGGCAAATTCACATTGATAAAATGTTTCACTTCTATAAGTACATAATTTAATTCACATCAATTTAATTAAACCAGAAATTTCGTACCAATGGCGCAACTCCCCATAAGTCGTGTACCAATTTAGGATTTTGCTTATTGAAGTCATCGTATAATGACCGCAATCATCAGAGTTTGGCGAATGTGGACCCTACAAGTAAGAAAATTTTTACTTTTTATGATAAATCCAAACATTGACAAATTAATTGAAACGAGTGCAAGTTGTGTACTGTAACATTCACCACATTGATCTTGGTATTTTGAAAATTGCATAAAGCTCTGCAATAAAGAGGCCAACAGAAGGTTCAATGCAAGCTGCTACAAAATTTATTTTAACAGTACTTAAAATTGCATGTGTTGAGGTTAAAATGGAACTTATTACCTTTTGTACACCCCAATAATTTTCAATCAATTTCATTCATTTTAAACCTACATCTTATATCTTAAGCCTACAATTTTATACCTGACCTTTATTTCTATTAGCAGTAAGGTAACTATAAAGGGCTGATAATACCAAACCTAATTCCAATTGAACATAATTCCTACTTTTAAATCTGAAATTTTAAGAGGAAGATATACTGGTTTAAAACTGAAAATTTACAGCCAAGATTAGTAAGCTAGATAAAATCAGTATTCGACTCAATCATATAAATCCTTCTTTAAAACCAAGACCTAATTCTAAGACTGAAATTTTAAATCCTTCTTTAAAACTGAAATTTCTTTAGAGAAACACATACTGGTTTAAAAGTGAACCAACATCCTTTTGTTTCATTTTCAATTTTAAATCAATTTTGAACACAGAAGAGAAATTATGCACTCATATGTAGATGAAAAAATTAGGCACATCCAAAACTAGACCTTGTAATCCCAAAAGAAAATGAAATTTGTCACAAAATCAGAAAAAAAAAATATAATATAAATTCAAGAAAGACTTACATTGTCCAAATCTTCAATATTTGAATGAAAGAAGAGTCACTGCCTATTGAAATTTAAGCAAATAAAATAGATGAAGCAGAAAAAATATCACAAAAAGTAAATAAAATAGAAAGGAAGAACCTCTTTATCGCACACTTTCTTTTCTCACTAAATGAGAGAGAGCAGGGCTGGCACCTCGACAACAATCATAGCAAAATTGCCACCATTATGGCTTTCCTGTACCATAGTGGGTCGGATTTGAAGTGAGGCTAGGGTTTGGTACGGTTTTGGAGGCACTAACAGGTAGAAGGTGAGGTTATAAGGGTTAGAACGCGACAAAAGAAATGCGGTGGTTGTGGCAATAGTTTTCGGCAAGGTGAAACATGAGGTAGAGAGAAAGAGGGGAAATCAGGTCAAGTTTGTCGACGGAGCACCGCGTAGCTCGAGGTGGTGTCGGCGGTTCAAGGTAGAGGAGAAAGAAGAGGTCCAAGAGAGAGAGGGAAGTAAAGAGATCAAGCACGACCTGTTGGCCGCCGGAGCTGTCGGAAGAGGACTGTGGATGAAGCAGGCGGAGAGTTCTAGGGTTTTGTCGCGAAAGAGCAGACAGGGATAATAATTAATAATAATAAATGAAGAAATTAAAAGACTCAAAGAGCCTTCTTCCCTATGCTTTTGCCTAGGGTTTATCGCGGATTAATCCAAGTAGCTATTTTCGAATTTCGATATTCCATGCCATCTATTGTGCATCAATTGTGTAATGGGTTTGAAAAATAACTTCTCTATTTATTCGAAGCACAAGGGGATGCACCAATATCTGCATACCATTCACAATAACATTTGATCTTTTGTGAGATATCTTATTTGTCTCTTACATGTGTACTTTCTAAATAAAAAGTATATTAATCTGTGCGATTTATAGATGTATATTTATTGTATAAACAATACAAGCAAAATAATATTTTAGGATTTTTTGAAATTCGATAAATAATATTTTGTCTTTTATTTTTATTTTTTTCGGATTTTTTAATTACGTTATATTTTTTATTAAGAAATACTAAAAATTATAAAAATTTTAAATTTAAATAAATATAAAAAAGAGAAATTTTAAAAAATGATAAAAAAAATATCAGACACTCTGGATATATAGATTGTTCGGACTTCGGACAAAAAGAGAATCAAGATTGCATACTAATGTATATATATAGAGAGAGAGAGAGTGAAAACCTATGGTTCATACTAATGTACGGAAGTTTCGGTGCATACTGATCCAAATTATTGAATCTGCTTCAAAATGACCGATCCAAACCGTCCAATATGATCTCCCCATTGAAATCTCCTTGTCGACAAAATTTACATTTTTTCGAAATTTTTAAGTATTTTTTTTCGGATTTTTTAAAACTGCTATTTTTTAACGGTTTAGAAATAATTAGATTAGTGATTTTCTAAAATTTGAAAAATATACTTAAAAATTTTGAAAAAAATGTAAAATTTGGTCGATAAGGAGATTATAATAGGAAGATCATATTAGACGGTTTGGATCGATCATTTTGAAGCAGATCCAAGAGTTCGGATCAGTATGCACCGAACCTTCCGTACATTAGTATGCACCATATGTTTTCTATATATATATATATAATGGCCTTCTGATAAATATTCAACAGTTGACATTAAAATTTAATAAAGCTGAAATATTTAGTAGTAAACAGCTAGAACAAAAATATGAGTCATGCGAAGCAACCAAAAAGATACAATTAGAAAAACAGAAGATGCAAGAAAAGTAATAGTCTCTGCACCAAATGAGATGACATTTTTTTCTTTAAAATAAATAAAGAATTTTCACAAATAAGTACATTGTTGTTATAAATGAATACAAATCATATAATTCTCATTTATTATATTAGATACATATTTTTGTCATTTATTAAAAGATTTCTTTCTTACTTATAAATAGAAGCTTGTAAATTGTATGTTGTATCCAAAAATTTGAGAATTAAGAAATAACATAAAGAAATATCTGTCTCTCTTTCTTCTTCCGCTTTTTTTACAACACGTTATTAGCGTGAGTTGTTATAACTCGAGTTCTTCTAACTCGAGTTTTCATTGAGCTTTTTTCGAGTCGAATTCGAGTAACTCACGAGTTATGAGTTTTTTGCTCACCCCTAGCTACAACGCATGTATGCACCACAAAACTCATGGATGTCAATATTATTGCCTCATGAGGAACGTACCCTTTTATATATTTTTTATATTTTTTATTGATTAATTGAGATTTGTATAAAAAATTAACAAATATATTTAGCACCTACCAAATATAAATTTTACTATAAATTTATATGAGTAATATAACACCTATATACGAATATATACTTAACAACTATATATATATATAGAGAGAGAGAGAGAGAGAAAATCTATTGTGCATACTAATGTACAGAAGCTTCGGTGCATACTGATCCGAACTCTTGGATCTGCTTCAAAATGACCGATCCAAACCATCCAATATGATCTTCCTATTGAAATCTCCTTGCCGACCAAATTTTACATTTTTTCGATATTATTAAGTATTTTTTTCGGATTTTTAAAAACAGCTATTTTTGAACGGTTCAGAAAAAATTAGATTAGCGATTTTTTAAAATTTGAAAAAAATACTTAAAAATTTCGAAAAAATATAAAATTTGGCCGATAAGGAGATTATAACAAGGAGATCATATTGGACAGTTTGGATCGATCATTTTGAAGCAGATCCAAGAATTCGGATCAGTATGCACCGAAACTTCCGTACATTAGTATGCACGATATGTTCTCTCTCTCTCTCTCTCTCTCTCTCTATATATATATATATATATATATATATATATATAGAGGATTGCTAAAATGCTATGCATAGTACGGATGGCCTTCGTGCTACGGATTCGTTCTTGCATTTCATACTTCAAACAACCGATCCAAACCGTTCATTATCTTCTTCATATTAAAATCTCATTAGAAACCAAAGTTTACATTTTTTTTAATTTTTTACTATTTTTCTCAGATTTTTTAAAATACTTAATCTAATAAATTTTGGACCCTTCAATAACAGTGATTTTCAAAAACTCGAGAAAAATAGTTAAAAAATTCAAAAAAATGTAAAATTTGGTTTCTAATAAGATTTCAATATGTAGAAGATAATGAACGGTTTGGATCGGTTGTTTGAAGCATGAAATGCAAGAACGAATCCGTAGCACGAAGGCCATCCGTGCTATGCATAGCATTTTAGCAATCCTCTATATATATATATATATATATATATATATATATATACATACATACATACAAGTACATGCCAAATTTGGCACCTGTTCCCGTTCCCAGACCCCACAACCTCAAACAACAGTATTAAAGAAGTGTTAATTATTGCTTACAAAAGATTTGGATTCTATGACCAGCCTATCATAGCATATACATATCGGTACATATTAGGCTATGTATATGCAGCAGACATTAATAAAAGAATTTATTTTTGGAATCAAGGTTTTTACGGCGGTTATTAAACAAAACCGCTATATGAAATATTTTGTTACGGCGGTTCTTTTAATAACAGCCATATATAATCAGCGAATTTTTTTTCCGACTTTTCTGCACACTTTAACGGCGCCTATTGTTATTAACAGCCATAAATAAATTTCTTCCTATTTACTGAAATGCCACCGTGTATTTTTTACAACAGCCTTTTAAAAAACAGCCGTAATTAGGGCGCCGTTAAAAACATTTTCTGTTGTAGTGATTTCAATAGGGAGATCATATTGGACGGTTTGGATCGGTCATTTTGATCTAGATCTAAGAGTATTGGTCGCGACTCACCGGAGGGTCCGTGAGTCGCGACTCACCGTAGCTAAACTCTATATATACCCTATTGAAATCTCCGTGCAAACCAAATTTTTTATTTTTTCGAAATTTTTAAGTATTTTTTTCGGATTTTTAAAAACTGATGTTTTCGAATGGTTTAGAACTAATTAGATTAACGATTTTCTAAAATTTAAAAAAAATACTTCAAAATTTCGAAAAAATGAAAAATTTGGTCTACATGGAGATTTCAATAGGGAGATCATATTGGACGGTTTGGATCGGTCATTTTGATCTAGATCTAGGAGTATTGGTCGCGACTCACCGGAGGGTCCGTGAGTCGCGACTCACCGTAGCCAAACTATATATATATATATATATATATATATATATATTTGAGGGCCGTTGGTTTTAATATTTCATTTGCTAGTTACCGGAATTTCCAATTTATCAAAAAAAAAAAATAGAATAAATATGTTCGTATTGCTATAATAATTAGGCGTGTTTTTACTAAATATTTAAGTATGAAATAATACAATGAGTATTATGGGAAGTCTGAAAATGAATTTGGAAAATCAAGGCAATTACCCGATTGTCAAAAATAATATTATCAACTATCAGCAATTGCTCTTTAGCTTCTAACTGAAATAGAATAATATACGTGTATACAACACTCATGCGTTATATTTGCCTATCCCAATTTGAAAAAGAAAATATTTAAATATGACAACACTATATATATCTGGGCTCGGATGCATGCATCAACTGAATACACTCATTGAGAGTATTGAAAAAGAAAAATACAATTTTATACGCAGGTATCATGCATGCTTTCAGAAGTTCACAGATACGAATAATTTTGTTATGGATAATATGCGAATAACATACGGACAAAATGAATTAATACCCCCTTTATTTTCTAAGGCTACTATCCATTTTACTTATTTTCATCCTTAAACGTTTACCATTTTCCAACGCAAAAAAACGAAAACAGAGAAGATATCTCCATCACAGCACAAGAAAAGTATACAAAAGTTGTCTTACATACAGGCAGCCAAATTCCTATTTTCTAAATCACGATGCTGTTGCCTATCAAATTTTGCCAGGAGAGAATACGAATGTGGCAGTAATTTGACGGATTTTTCTGGGCCAATTGGTTATTTTTCCATATAGGGTGAAATATTCAGTAACCCATCTTCATGGGTACCAAACTTCCATGTGACCTCTTTCAAATAATACCTGACTAGCGACCACTAGTCCACTACTGACTGTTTTAGAATCGTATGCTACCTGACACCATATCAATTTTAATTTATAGTGGTGTTCAAGCAAATCAAATTTGTTCATTCTCCTGGTTCAAATGGGTTCTCAATGCAATGTTTGTAGAATTGTTCATTCAACCTTTATTTATTTTTTTATTTTTCGTAACGATGGTAAAGCTTTGGTTTACGTTAAAGTTTGTGCAGTACTATTTACAACCAATTAATTAAGTTACATAATAAACCGATACTCAACATACTATTCTTTTTGTTATGATTTGTGGTACTGAGTCAATATCTTGATTTAAATCGTGTTCATATACAACTACTCGTATGCCGGATTTTTCTTTGAATTTTTCCCCCTGAATTCACAGATCGTCACAATTATTTTAGACTAATATTTATGGCTCCGTTTGAATGGGAGCAAGAATAAGGAAATAGATTCTTTCTACTCTCAAATTTATTATAAACAATCTAAATTCTTCACAAAGTTACACACTTCCCAATACTTCTTTCCTTATTCCTCTTATTCCTCTTATTCCTCTTATTCCCACACCATCCAAACGGAGCCATTTGAAATTCCAACAACAAAAGCTAACTCTTGATCTAGTGACAAATAGTACCGTACTTTTAACAGAAGGGTTCTTTGTAACATTTAATTTTAAAATAAATTGAGGGCTTGACCCATCCCATCTATCCTATTTAAAAAAAAAATCCCAACAACAAAAAAAAAGCGGTGATTTTGTTCTTCTTTGAGCGCTACATTTATATAAATTTATTACTTTTTGAGCTTATTCAGCATTTAAGTTAATGGAATTTAAACGAGTAAATAATATTATCTATAGTTTTAAACTTTTAATTCAAAGTGTATCCATATTAGTGAAAATAAAAATCAATATTTAAGGCTCCGTTTGGATGGTGCGGGAATAAGAGAAATAAGGGAAGAAGTGAGAAGGAGTATTAGAAAGTGTGTAACTTTGTGAAGAGTTTGAATTGTTTATAATAAATTTATTTCTTTATTTTCTTCTTCTCACACCTCATGAGCCTAATTTTTTTGTTTATATTTTGAATTTTGAATTAAAAATATTAAAGCAAGATGTGCCAGCCAATAGCCGGGTAATGGAATCCACCCCTTAAATAGTGTACAAGAAAATCTGGTCCATAAAAAACTTCTGCTCCCGCTTTTAAATTTCAACTCTCTCAAGAGGTCCAATCAGCGAAAACTTCACTCTTTTGTCGTTTATTTTGAAAGAGCAAGGGTATGGGATCCTATACAAAATCTCGCTTTTCATGTTAACTTTAATTATAATAGGTTTTGATGACCTAAAATTGTTTGGTAAATTCTTATTGATGTGTTTTGATATAATTAGGTAAAGTGACCATCTATATGAGACAGGAAATTAATGAAGGGGGGGGGGGGGGGGTCAACGTCAACGTCGTTTGGAAGGATTAATTTGTTGAGTGCCATGATCAGTGGAATTTTTTTTTCATATCCTGAAATTTAAACATTTTAATATTTCTTATTTATTAATATTTAACAAATCCACTTTTATCTTCTCATGATTTATGTCCTTGGGTTATTAGGGTGCGTTCGGTGACTTCAGGGTGAGTCTAACCCAAAAGGTTAGAGGGCTAACCTGCTACCCTTGAATCACCAAACCCATCGGGGTTATGGCTCCGTTTGAATGGCTTTTTCCCGGAATAAGGAATAAGGAATAACTACTTTTTACCAATAAATTTATTTCTAACCATCCAAACTCTTCACAAAAGTTACACACTTCCCAATAAATTTACCTTCCCAATAAATTTCTTCCCTTCTTCCTTCTTCCTATCTTATTCTCAACGCATCCAAACGGAGCCTATATTAAAATATTGTCTCTCTCCTAGCTCATGGATATTTTAATATTTGTTCTTTAATCTGTCACCCTCCTTCCTGTACCGACCAAATATTAAATAATAATTAATAATTAATAGTATATAATTAAATAAATATTTTTTTATAATTTATAGAAATTAATTATAATTCATAATAATTAACAGTTGCAATTGATCAGGGATCAAGACCAGTTTTAGTCCACCACAAAATATCCCACATATTTTTAAATCGTGCTTATATTTATCTTACTCTTTAATAAATTTGCAACTGGATTTGATAGCATTAATTGAATAGCTAAAAGTTCATCATAATTTTCTGAGGATTAGAACATTTGGTCGCATCATAAAGGATTAAGGATCGTGAACTAACATGATTTATTCCCAGCAATCTTTTATTATTTTAAACACATTATGTACATTCGAATAAGCTCTGAAGGATAACAAAATGTGGGCTCATTGATCAAAGAGACATTCTCATTTAGCCAACCGGCCTAAATTGGGTCTGGCGGTTGCATGAAGATAATATAATTTAAAACATGCTGGATGTGATATGATAGCATTCTTTCTTTTCTTTTGTGGCAACTGGCAAATGAAGGGATCCGTATCAGCCACCATTATAGTATATATATATAGCCGTATATCATCATTTCTGTCAGGATTCTGTGCTATAAGACAAAACATGAACTAATTTTAGATAGATATATCATTATGATAAAAAGGGTATATTTTTTTTTATTGAACTGTCTAAAGCAACTAATATGAACCATCCAAGAAAAATTGAAAAGCCATGAAATGTCAAATTTAATTTGTCGCTATAACAATTAAAATGAAAACGCACATGTAGGAGCTTTTATTTATTTTGCCCAATCACGCAGTGTGCTACTATGGCTAATAAATTTTTTTTAGATATACTTGGTAGAGGCTAATAATTAATGTTACAATTAAAAGAGATTGAAATAGTTTGAAAATATTGAAAGAAAATCTGGCAACAAGAATAGAGTGTTCCCTTGAGCCACAGAAATACGTACATATTACCAATGGTTCCGTTTGGATTCCATTTGGGAAGAAGGAAAAAAGAAAATAAGGGAATAAATTTATTATAAACAATCTAAACTCTTTACAAAGTTATACATTTTCCAATATTTTTTTTCACTTTTTCTCTTATTCCCACACCTTATCCGAACGGATCCAATATTAGCTAGGTGTGCTGAATATTTAAATGAAATTCAATAACAATAAAGATTACATCAATATATTCACATCAACAACACCAATTACATCAAACCACTTACAGCATTAACTGATCTATAGACTATATTCACAACATCAGCAGTAAAATATAAAAGTATCAATTAGCACAATAAATACTTTCAACGACAACAATAAAAATGATCCCTAACTAGTAAGTGCGATTTTAGAAGCGTGGTCAAGTCGTAGAGATTTTTTTTTTAGGGTCCAAGTCCTAGAGATTATATGTGCTTTCTTTTATTTAGGAAAATGGTTGTCCGATATTTCCCTTTACTTCGGTTGTTACGGTATCATATAAGTAAAAGGATTGTCAATATAATTATTCGGCTCTAGTCACTCTAGTGTCACAGAAGAGGAGAGGAAGAATTTTCTTTATTTAGATATGATTTGTGTTTGATTATTTCTTTTTAAACACAAGGTTAAAGAGTTTATTAATTGCTCTGCAGTAATGATGGGCGAGAAGCTCAAAATTGAAGAGTTTATTTAAGTGCATGCTTGATATTTTTTAATTTTAATTTTGAAATTTGTAATATATTATAAAATTGATTGGATTAATTATAGGCCCCCTTAACCGTAATCGGTTTTGAATGGATGATATATAGATGAGTTGATTCTCATTTCTTATAAATTAACGTTTTTTGTATGTGATGTACGGTTTCCGTACTTGATTTTCAACCAGAATAAGCCCCAAATTTCGTTCAAATTACTTGTGTTTTTACTCATTTTCCTTTAAATTGTGCTAATGTTAGATGTAGGAAAGTTCAGCCGTAGCCCGGCAAGTTTTTTATACAGGTTCATCATACTTTGGTGCGGAAAAAAGGAGAAAATCGACTAAGATTGCACAGATCCAGCAAGTTGGAACGGGCCGCCCCAATCATGGGACGGGTCGTCCCACCTCAATGCAGACGCAGGCAAAGGAGTTCCAGACGATACAGTCAGCCCATACTGGGACGGGCCGCCCCATGTTCAGACCAGGCCGTCCCAGTCCACAGCCAGACCAGAAGAGCTATTTCGAGATTGCCAAAAATAGAGCGCCTGATTTGGTGAGGCGGTTTCTTCAGTTTCCACCGCCTTTCTGAGCCACAATGCCACGTTTTGGAACTTCCCAAGAGGCCTATATAAGCTCTGTCCTGGCTCCAAGAAAGGGGAGTCGAAATTTGCTAAGTTTGGAGAGCCAGAAAGGAGCAAGACAGCCACCCTGTCGAGACGGCCATCCACCAGCCTGAGACGCACCGCCCCAGGATCAGGACGGACCGCCCCAGACAGGACAGAGCTTAAGAGATAGACGATTTTCGAGCACATCTTGTTGTAACTTGGTTTTTCTTTCTTTTTCTTTGCGTTTTTGTATGATGAAACCTGCTTTTTCTTGCATGGAGTAGTTTATTTTAGGGGCTATGGTTCGATAACTTTTCTTTTAGTTGTTTGTTTTGTTTGAATATTTGATTAGTTGCTAAGTTAAGTTGCGTTCGTGATTTCTGAAATTTGATTCTATCTTTTTGTTGCAATTTGTTACTGTTTAAATCTGATTATTGCGTTAAACAAAGGCCTAGTTTAATTGTCAAAGTAAAGTCAATCTGCAATAACAAGCGAACATTAAGATCAATTAGGTAGGCGATATCTGAAAGGATTAAGCCAAACTTTGAGAAATTAGAGTTTTACTCAATAAATCGAGAGATTGAGAGTTTACCAAGACCCAGAAATCAGTTAGAAACATCTAAACCAAGAAACGAGAGTTGAAATCTAGGAGTTTTTAGGATTTATCAAACAGAACCCCACAACTTGACCTGAACGAGAGTTAGAGCGCAAGTCTGTAGGTTAGGTTTGATCCAATTCACGCAAAAACACTCAGCAATTAATTAAGTAGAATGGCAAGACAAACATCAGATGGCTGGAACGGCCAGTTCCAAGGTCAGGACGGACCGCCCGAGAGGGGGCGTCCTGGTCTAGAACGGACAGTTCCAACCATCTGACAAGGTTAGGACGGCCCGTTCCAGAGATGGAACGGCCCGTCCCAGCCTTGACAGATAGGAAAAGTTAGACAACCTGAACCCCTAATCATTTATTAATTATTTAAACTTTAAATTTACCAAGTTTTTATAGGGAATAAGAATTTTAATCCTGTAACTGTATTTCGCCTTTCAGTTTAGATCCGTTGAAATTTGAATAGTTTATTTGATCAAAAGAATTTAAATTAATACGAATTGTTTAAACTTAGGATAGGAATAGTCCGTCCCCGTGATTCGACCCTTAAACTATACTGCAAACGAATTAGTATCGGTTTTTAAGGAATTAATTTGACCAGTACCCTCAGCACCGATCAAATTTTGGCGCCGTTGCCGGGGACGGTGCCCTTTTTCTAAGTTTTACTTTTGTTTTAACTTATATTCTTTTAATCTCTTCACCTTTTCTTTTGTTTTCGAAATTTTGCAGTCGCATACGCTGGCTAACAAGGAGGAAGAACTAGGCAGCGCACGCGATACAAGTTTTCGTCAACAAGGAGGAGGGGAACAGAATCAACAACCGAGCCCATCTTCATCTGGAACGGCCCGTCCCATTTTAGGACGCACCGCCCCAGGTTTAGCTGAACTCACAGAGGAGGAAGGCTCTCTGATTCAACCGTTTCGCCAGTTTTACCAGCGCAACCGCAGAAACCCAGAGAGAACTCAACCACCTTTGACGCCACCCGAAGAAGACATGGCAGACCACTTGAATGGCAATGGGGGAAGACCTGAGGAGACTCCCGTCCAGCGAGCCCTTAGAGAAGCCCTCGAAGCAGCAAGGGAAGCCGAGGCCAATCGACCTCTCAGAGAGATCAGTGCACCAACAGCGACTAACGTCCGACTTGGAGTTAGACCACCAAAGGCTGAGCGAACCCGTGACTTTTACTACAACCCGAGCTTGATCGCTTTGATCAAGGACTCAGCTTTCGGTGGGGCCCCCAACGAAGATGCCAATCGCCATTTGTAAAGCTTCCTGCGCAATTGCACAACGCTTGTCCCTGAAGACGTGGATCCAGAAATAATCCGCTTAACTCTCTTTCCTTTCTCTCTTAGGGGCAAAGCTGAGGATTGGCTTAACAGTTTCAACGATGCACCATTTGATTCTTGGGAAAACCTGACCAAAGCCTTTTTAGATAGGTTTTATTCTAGGGTAAAAACAACTAAATTGGTTAGGGAGTTGTTAACCTTTCAACAAGAACCAGATGAAAACCTGTTTGAGGCATGGGAAAGGTTCAAGGACATGCAAAGAATGTGTCCACACCATGATGTACCTGAAAATAGGCTTATTGTCAGTTTCTATGATGGTTTGGATGATATGACTCGTCAGAATATTAATTCAACTGCAGGTGGATCATTCCTTGAGATGGGCTGCAGAGAAGCGAAGGCCCTACTTGAGAACATGGCCAGGTCTCAAACCAACTGGTCAGTTAGAGCCCAGAAGAAAGGAGGACTACTTGAAGTGGACAGGGATACCCACATGCAATCGCAGCTGGATTCTTTAACCGTCATGATCAAAAATCTCAACAAGAAACCGGCTGAGGTGGTGGCTAAATGTCAGTTTTGCGAGGAAGAAGGGCATACGGCCAAGGCATGCCACTTGGTTGAGAGAGAAGAGAAGACAGAAGAGGTGAATGCACTCATGAACCCTCCTTCCTTTTTCCCGCCAACCAACAACTATGCTTATCGCGACAAGAGAAACCATCCAGGCCTCTCTTACTCAAATCCAAATGGAGCTGCTAACCCCAGCCAAGCCGGACCACCAAGGAACCAACAACGCCCTCAAGAGACACTCACGCAGCCCATGGTTGAGAAATTCATGCAGAGTCAAGGAATCTTCAATCATGCAGTCCATCGGGAGTTGGAGAAGATCAGGGAAGACATGGGGGCTTTCCTTCAAAGATTCGACGAAAGGTTGTCCCAATCTAGCGTCGGAGCTCTCACCAAACCAGGTATGTTCCCCAGTCAACCTGAACCAAACCCTAGGGAGGATGTGAAGAGCGTTTCGCATCAATTGAGGAGTGGAACAAGGTACGACGGGCCTGAAATGCCCTCAGACTCTCCTCCAGGACTATCTGGAACGGACCGCCCCACACTAGGACGACCCGCCCCACCTCAGGACGGAGTAGAAGCTGATCAGACGGACCAGCCCAACACTGAGGCAGACATTGGAACGGCCCGCCCCAATCCAGGACAGACCGTCCCAAACACCTCGACTGCCATAAGCAGGCAAGTCCCAAGGGCCATCTCTCCTTCCAACAGTGCTATTGAGGTCCCATATCCGCAGAGACTCGCCAAGGCCAGGAAGGATAGGGCATACGAGAAGTTCCTGGACATTCTACGACAGATCAAGATCTCAATTCCCTTCACCGATCTCCTAACCAGAATGCCATCTTATGCTAAATTCTTGAAGGACCTCCTTTCCAACAAGAAAAACCTGGAGGAGTGCGGGACCATGGCCTTGACCGGAGAATGCAGCGCTCTGATCACAAAGAAGATGCCGGTCAAAATGAAAGATCCAGGCAAGTTCACAATCCCATGTAAAATCGGGAATGCAGAAGAGAAGAAAGCTTTGCTGGATCTCGGAGCAAGCGTTAGTCTCATCCCCGAGACAGTCTATAATCAGATAGGAATGGGTGAGCTGAGCCCAACCCGCATGACTTTGAAGCTTGCTGATGGATCAATTAGACTGCCATTGGGGATAGCAATCGACGTGCCAGTCCAAGTTGGGGATTTGGTTGTGCCTTGTGACTTTGTGGTTGTGGATATGGAAGAAGATTTAGATGTTCCAGTCATCCTCGGTCGCCCCTTCCTCACCACAGCTGGAGTTTTCATCAACTGCAAGACCGGCAAGATGATCCTAGAGGTTGGAGATGAAAAAGTGGAGTTTGATGTAGAGAAAGCCATGAAGATGCCGGACCATATTGACTCAATCTTTATGGTGGAATCATTGGAAGCCATTGTTGAAGAATCCTTCAACACACGTATTGTTCAGGCATACCATTCCTTCTCGGCCAGACCTGAAGAGGAGGAGGCAGACCTAATTTTCAACGAAATCCTCCAAATGGTTGAATACTTGGCTGCCAAAGAGGAACAGAACGGACCGCCCCAGATTAGGGCGGATCAAGCCATCATGCAGCTGCGATCTCCAGCTGAAATCCAACAAACCCTCAGCCTGGATACCCATCAGGACGGACCGCCCCAGATTGGAACGGCCCGCCCCAATTCAGATGATGCGAAATCCAGGCCAGAATTGAAGGCCCTGCCAGACAATCTCAGGTATGAATTCTTGGGCCCAGATCAGACCTTTCCTGTTATTGTTAATGCCAATCTTGACGCAGATCAAACAGCAAAGCTACTAAAGGAACTGAGAGTTCATCAGAAAGCAATCGGATACTCGATTGAGGATCTTAAGGGTATCGATCCCTCGATTTGCACCCATCGGATCCTACTTGAAGAGGATTCCAAGCCAACTGTGGAGCACCAAAGGAGACTCAACCCGAACATGAGCGAAGTTGTGAGGAAAGAAATTCATAAACTTCTAGAGGCAAGGATCATTTACCCCATCTCAGACAGCAAATGGGTTAGTCCCATTCATGTTGTTCCAAAGAAGGGAGGCACAACCGTGATAAAGAATGACGAAGGCCAGCTGATCCAAACAAGAATCGTCACAGGATGGAGAATGTGTGTGGACTATCGCAAGCTGAATGCAGCTACCCGAAAGGACCACTTCCCTTTGCCATTTGTTGACCAGCTACTCGAACGCTTGGCTAAGCATTCTTTCTTTTGCTACCTAGATGGTTATTCTGGTTTCTTTCAAATACCAATTCACCCCCTAGACCAGGAAAAAACGACCTTTACATGCCCATATGGGACCTATGCATACCGTAGGATGCCGTTTGGTTTGTGTAACGCACCAGCAACATTTCAAAGAGCCATGATGGCTATATTTTCTGACTTTATAGAAAAAGACATGGAAGTTTTCATGGATGATTTTTCTGTCTATGGTACATCTTTCGATCACTGTCTAGCTAACTTGAAAAAAGTATTGCAGAGATGTGAAGAAGTTAACCTAGTCTTGAATTGGGAGAAGTGCCATTTCATGGTGCAAGAAGGAGTCGTTTTAGGCCACATAATCTCGGAGCAAGGAATTAAAGTTGATCAGGCCAAGGTGGAAGTGATTGAGAAGCTCACGGAGCCAACTTGTGTAAAGGATGTTCGGAGCTTCCTTGGCCATGCCGGTTTCTACAGGCGTTTCATCAAGGATTTCTCTAAAATTGCTAAGCCTTTAACAAACTTGACTATGAAGGATGCAGAATTTATCTTTGATAAAAGTTGTGTTGATGCATTTGACAGATTGAAGAAAGCACTCGTGACAGCCCCGATCTTGCAACCTCCGAATTGGGATGAACCATTTGAATTGATGTGTGATGCCAGTGATTATGCAGTTGGAGCAGTACTCGGACAGCGCAAGGATAAGAAGCCATACGCCATCTATTACGCAAGTAAGGTGTTAGATGAAGCCCAAATCAACTACACCACAACAGAAAAGGAGCTTCTTGCAGTAGTCTTTGCCTTAGATAAGTTCAGGTCCTACCTGATCGGTTCAAAGGTTATAGTCTACACCGATCATTCTGCACTCAAGTATTTACTCTCGAAGAAAGACGCCAAGCCAAGACTCATCCGGTGGGTTCTCTTGCTTCAGGAGTTCGACCTTGAGATCCGTGACAAAAAGGGTACAGAGAACAGTGTTGCTGACCATCTATCCAGGATCAAAGCACAAGGCATCAAATCCGAAACGCTGCCAATCAACGATTCATTTCCAGACGAACATTTGTACTCAATCCAGTTTGGAACGGACCGCCCTAGAATGGAACGGCCCGTTCCAACCACAACAGATGATGTCAGGACTACCGTCCCAGCCAGAACGGCCCTGCCTGAGCCAGGCAATACAGTTGGAACGGTCCGCCCCAATCTGGACCGGTCCGTCCCAAATCAGGCAACTCCATAGTATGCTGACTTTGCGAACTATCTAGCAAGCGGAGTTATGCCTTATCAGATGTCCTTCCAGCAGAAGAAGAGATTCATAGCCGATGCTAAATACTACTTCTGGGAGGACCCTTTCCTGTGGAAATTTGGAGTTGATGGAATGTTCAGAAGGTGTGTACCGGAGAGCGAAATTGAGCAAATCCTGCACAATTGTCACGCTTCAGCTTACGGAGGACATGCCTCAGTGTCTAAGACCGCGGCCAAAGTTCTGCAATCGGGATTTTTCTGGCCCACGCTTTTCAAGGACGCAAGAAAATTTATCTCTTCTTGCGATCAATGTCAAAGGACAGGCAACATTTCGAGACGCCAAGAGATGCCTCAGAATCCTATTCTAGAGGTTGAGATTTTCGATGTTTGGGGGATTGACTTTATGGGACCGTTTCCATCTTCATGTGGCTATGAGTACATTCTTGTGGCGGTTGATTACGTGTCCAAGTGGGTGGAAGCTATTCCGAGCAAGCATGCAGATTCAGCTACAGTCAAAAAGCTTTTCACCAAGGTCATATTCCCACGGTTTGGAATTCCAAGGACAGTCATTAGTGACGGGGGCAAACACTTCATCAACAAACAGTTTGAGAATCTTCTAAAGAAGTATGGAGTGAGACACAAGGTGGCAACCCCTTACCATCCGCAAACTAGTGGCCAAGTTGAGATATCAAACCGAGAAATAAAGAATATCCTGCAGAAAACAGTGAGCAGTACAAGAAAGGATTGGGCATTAAAGTTGGACGACGCCTTATGGGCATACAGGACAGCATTCAAGACTCCTATAGGCATGAGCCCATTCAAACTGATCTATGGAAAAGCATGCCATTTGCCAGTGGAATTGGAACACAAGGCATATTGGGCAGTCAGAGCACTCAACATGGATTACAAATCAGCTGGAGAAAAGAGAATTCTGGACTTGCACGAGCTGGAGGAAATAAGGCTAAATGCATATGACAACGCAAGGGTTTACAAGGAGAAAACGAAGCTATGGCATGACAAGCATATCCAAAGGAGATCCTTTGAAGCAGGAGATATGGTGCTTCTGTTCAATTCCAGATTGAGGCTATTTCCTGGCAAACTCCGGTCTAGATGGACAGGCCCTTACGTTGTCAAGAAGGTCTATCCATTTGGAGCTGTTGACATCTACAAGGAAGGAGATGAGACATTCAAGGTGAACGGACAGAGGCTTAAGTTCTACGTTAATCCAAATGCTAGCACAGAAGGAGGGGAAGTCCAATTCTTGACTAACCCCTCACCCGCAGAGACGTAGACATCAGGGGTCAAGCTTGAGACCTTAAACAAGCGCTTCTTGGGAGGCAACCCAAGGGTTCAGTTTTTAAAATTTAAGTTTATTCAATTTACTTTTTATCAAAAAGTCAAAAACAAAATAAAAATTTGAAAAACAACAAAAGAATAAAAAAATTAGGAGTAGGCTAAATAACCAGAATACTTGGCTAAATTTGTGATGTGGTTTATTACTTTCAGGAAGAAATCGCGAAGAAATTAATGAGGTACTGAGAAAAACAAGCTTGGGGGAGAAAAATCTGATTGGAACGGACCGCCCCAAAATTGGAACGGCCCGTCCCAACCAGCGGAACGGCCAGGTTTGGACCAGGACGGAGTGCAATTGAGCATGTGGACTTACCCAATGGAACGGTCCGCCCCAATCATAGGACGGTCCGTCCCATTTCGAAAAATAACCGTTACGCGTGGATTTCGCGAGTAACAACCCACTAACCCAAACCCATTAACTACCCATTAACCCACGACCCCACCTTTCCCTCTCTCTCTCTCTCCCTATTTCAAAACCCAGAAAACCTCTCTTCTCCCTCACCCGACCCCTCTTCCTCTCCCTCTCACCCGAGCCACCTCTCTGCCCTCGCGAATCCGACGAAGCGCCTACGACGACGCCTCGCCGGAGCAACCCTCTCTCTCCTCTCACTCACCCTAGCCCTCTTCTCTCCACCCTTTCGCTGCCGCAGCCCCCATTCACCACTGCCGTACCGCACCTCCGTCAGATCAGTCGCTGCCGCCGCCTCAGCCGCCAATTTCGCCATCTGACAACCACTATCGCCTCTCCTCAGTCGCCGTATCGCCTCTCCTCTCTCCATTCCGCCGCAGAACGACGATTTCGCCGGAATCCGCCGCCTCCGCCACTGCCGCCGCGCCACCACCACCATTTTCTCTGGATTTTCCGGTAAACTCGAAACCTTTTTCTTCTTAATTTAGTCCTAAAACCAATTCCGTTGCAATTGCACCAAAACCTAATAACTAAAATCAATCGAAAAACCGACGGAGATTAACCCCTGGTACTTAGCCTTTCTCTGCCTAAACCTTAATTGGAACGGACCGTCCCACATTTGGAACGGCCCGTCCCAATTGCAAACCCAGCCATAAACCATCCGTGCCAGTTCCAGACCATCCCGTCCCAACCCAAAACTCCTCTACCCTCCTAGTCCAGAACGGTCCGTCCCATTACCCGGACGGTCCGCCCCAAACCCAAAAACATCCAAAAATAATTTATTCCAGGACAGACCGGACCGCCCCATTTCTGGACCGACCCGTTCCATGCAGAGGAGGACTTCAGGGAGACTTTCAGACAAAATCTCAAAATATTTATTTCGCGATCTCCCGCGCAAGCCTGGAAAGAGGAGGATCCTTGTGCCCAGATCATTCACCAGGGGCATCGGTGGTTGGTCAACCAAAGAAGACAGCCCTATTCCACCGCTTGACAAGTACCCGCTCGATCCGCGGGAGTTTATGGTGAACCCGCCTCCTGTATCTCAGTCACAGTACACAGTAGAGGACCCAGACCAGATCATTCCATTCGCGGGTTGGGTCAGGCGCAGGCCGCCATCCCCTTACATCTACTACTGGTCCGAGCTAGAGTCAGTATCAGGCATGGCTGACGATCAGACCGAGTCAGCTGATACGGCTCAGTCCTACCAGCCTGAAGCTCAACCAGAGTCTGAGCCCGCTGCCACAGATGCAGAGATCAATGCAGCAGCGGAGGCGGAAGAAGAGGCAGAAGAAGAAGAGGTGGAGGATCTCGTCCCTGAGACGCAAACCTACCCCTCACAGTCCGCGGAAATTGAGCTTGCCGATGTGCACATCCGCCTCAAGGGCTCAGATGCCAAGCAGAGGTTCAAAAACCTCCGCAACAAACACTTCCAAAGCACCAAGGCGATCGATTTGCGGGTGCTAGATCAGCTTGGCATCCGCGATGACTTCTTCCGTCTCACCAGATCTGTCGGGTTTCGCCCGAGATTCTGGAAGATCAGAGCTCCAGCCTAGACGGCCCTCACTATGGAGTTTCTCTGCACCCTTGACCTCTTCTTCAAGGATGATCTCTGGCAGATGACATTCCGTGCAAACGGAAAGAAGATGATCTGCAATGAAAATGACTTCGCCCGGTTCTTTGGGCTTGAAAATGGGGAAATCACGGATGAATTCTTTGAGGACAACCTTTGGGAGGAGCTATCTTTGGAGCACAAACAGCCAGTCAACACCCGCCGCTCCTCCCATATCCAGCATCCGACCATCCGCTTCATACAGCGGATGCTCTCTCTCACCATCTTTGCCAAGGGTGAGTCGGGTGTCAAGTTGACCCGTGGTGAGCAAGCAATCCTCAACCAGATCTTCTATCCAAAGGGAGGGGCAAAGCTCAATCTGGCCTACTTCATGATGAAGCATTTCGAGAAACAGGCCAACAATCTCAGGGCAGGCACAGGTCAGATCACAGTTGGCGGGTACGTTACTCATTTGATCCGCCAGTATGATGTCACGGTGCCCTGGGATGAGCTGAGGCGAAGCGGAGGACCAAACCGGCTAGGAATGAGGCAGCTGGTTGAGATGGGGATGGTGGCCCAGGTTGGATCCGACTATCAGTACTGTTATGGCCGCCATCGGTTCCCGCTTCCATTCACCAGGTCCATTGATCTCCAAAACAAAAGGACCTGGCTTCTGGTTGATAGAGATGGGCGATTGATCAACCATGAAGAGGAAGAGATGCAGCGCAGATTGGCTGAGATGGAGGCCTCTGCTAGGGCAGCAGGCGCCGGTACATCGGCAGAGGCAGAGGCAGCAGGTGCCTCTAGCCACCCATCTCAGCATCCCTCCCATTTCCCACCGATGCCCCACATTGAGCCCTTTGATGATGTTCAGGGCGAGCACTTCACTTGGGGTGGGATCCGCATGGAGGACATTCATCCATCCCCCTCACCGCCACGCCCACATGGAGGGTTTGAGCCACAGTGGCAGCCGGGATACGGCAGGGGATCGGATCAGCGCTACTTTGACATGCTGCAGGACATCCACACCGCTCAGTGGAACCTGCAGGCATCATTTGATGAAGAAAGGGAGGAGAACAGGAGATGGAGGCAGCAGCAAGATGAGCGCAATGCAAGGAACGATGATCTGCTCAGCCGCCTCGCGAGCCACATCTTTGGCCCTGGACCATCAGCTCCTCCGCCACATGACCCACCACAGTTCTGAGCCAGTTACAGGTACGTTTTTCTATTTTTCTCTCCTTTATTTTCTTTCTTGCATCTACTAGGACTAGGGACAGTCCAGTAGATAAGCTTGGGGGGGGGGGTTAAAGGATCGAAAAATCGAAAAAACGGATAACTTAGAGCATCTGCATAACATATTGCAAGCTTCAGACAGTATTGGAACGGACCGTCCCACCAATGGGGCGACCCGTCCCACAAGGGCGTCCCAGTCTAGAACAGCCCGTTCCAGCACTGTCTGAGGCATTGAAACTAGTCAAGTATTTTGTTTGGGACGGTCCGTCCCACCATCCGGACGGTCCGCCCCAGTGGGTCGTCCCAGTCTAGAACAGGCCGTTCCAAACACAATGCATTGGCAGTTTTTGTACATACATGTAGGATTTGCATAATTAAATCATTCTAAGTTGCATTTAGGATAGTTCTAGGGATCATTTAGCTAAACTTGATGTTTGTGACTTAAGAAATTTGGGCAGATTCTGAGAAAAACTAAAAACTTTTTTGAAAATTTGCAAAATGAATTTGACTAAACTAATTTGGGGCAAGCTAAGGATAGTAACTTTCATTTGATTTGGGAGTAATTTTGCTAAGCATTGGATAGTTAATTTCAAAAGCAATTATTCGGTTGTATTGAATAGAGCCGGCAAAGGGCTTGATTTAGTTCGCCTAAGATCATTTGAGTAACTCAAAAATAAGAATAACTGTAAGATGGTTTGCACAGATTTTCAGAAACTAAAACCTTCGCAATTTTATTTACAAAATCAAAGTAAAAAAAAAAAAAAAAAAAAATTATAAAATGGAAAAAAAAAAAAAATGGAAAAACAAAAAACAAAATAAAAAGGGGAACTAAAAAGTGGTGCAGTGCCATGGACACTGTAGGAGGCTATAGGTACTTGCGGATTAAAAGACTTCCATAAACCATGGGTAAGAAACAGAAAGAGATTCATGGTATAAAAAAAAAAAAAATAAAAAAATAAAGAGGAAAAATCCTCTAAAAATCCGCTCTTATCTGGCCGACTTCTCCGCCTCGGGAAAAACCTCCTTGCCCCGGGAGAATTGTATCTTGTAAATAATTTTTTCCTTTTAAGTTCTTTAAATTTCTGGTTTGAAGTATCGTAAGTCTGTGCAAAACAACTTGGAGTTATTCTGAATTATTTGAGTTAAGCAGGTTCGATCCCGTTTCTACTTGATTTCTAACTGAATAGAAACTTTGAAGAATTAACTGATTTAATGCTTAGTGAAATGAAACAGAGTCAATGTGATGTGAGGATCCTTGGTTTGATTTCAGAAAAAAGTTAAGTCACTCAAAATTAAAATAATTTGGTCTTATTGGAAAAACTTTTTGATGAAAAAGCCTTTGTAACTTAAAGTCACAATCAGTTAAGTTTAAACTAAAAGGATTCTTTGAACTAGTTAGTGCACAGGTACTTGAACTCAATCAGGGTCTAATTCAGGTCTGAGTCTAGAGTTTTGCTTGGGGACAAGCAATGTTCAAGCTTGGGGGATTTTGATGTACGGTTTCCGTACTTGATTTTCAACCAGAATAAGCCCCAAATTTCGTTCAAATTACTTGTGTTTTTACTCATTTTCCTTTAAATTGTGCTAATGTTAGATGTAGGAAAGTTCAGCCGTAGCCCGGCAAGTTTTTTATACAGGTTCATCATACTTTGGTGCGGAAAAAAGGAGAAAATCGACTAAGATTGCATAGATCCAGCAAGTTGGAACGGGCCGCCCCAATCATGGGACGGGTCGTCCCACCTCAATGCAGACGCAGGCAAAGGAGTTCCAGACGATACAGTCAGCCCATACTGGGACGGGCCGCCCCATGTTCAGACCAGGCCGTCCCAGTCCACAGCCAGGCCAGAAGAGCTATTTCGAGATTGCCAAAAATAGAGCGCCTGATTTGGTGAGGCGGTTTCTTCAGTTTCCACCGCCTTTCTGAGCCACAATGCCACGTTTTGGAACTTCCCAAGAGGCCTATATAAGCTCTGTCCTGGCTCCAAGAAAGGGGAGTCGAAATTTGCTAAGTTTGGAGAGCCAGAAAGGAGCAAGACAGCCACCCTGTCGAGACGGCCATCCACCAGCCTGAGACGCACCGCCCCAGGATCAGGACGGACCGCCCCAGACAGGACAGAGCTTAAGAGATAGACGATTTTCGAGCACATCTTGTTGTAACTTGGTTTTTCTTTCTTTTTCTTTGCGTTTTTGTATGATGAAACCTGCTTTTTCTTGCATGGAGTAGTTTATTTTAGGGGCTATGGTTCGATAACTTTTCTTTTAGTTGTTTGTTTTGTTTGAATATTTGATTAGTTGCTAAGTTAAGTTGCGTTCGTGATTTCTGAAATTTGATTCTATCTTTTTGTTGCAATTTGTTACTGTTTAAATCTGATTATTGCGTTAAACAAAGGCCTAGTTTAATTGTCAAAGTAAAGTCAATCTGCAATAACAAGCGAACATTAAGATCAATTAGGTAGGCGATATCTGAAAGGATTAAGCCAAACTTTGAGAAATTAGAGTTTTACTCAATAAATCGAGAGATTGAGAGTTTACCAAGACCCAGAAATCAGTTAGAAACATCTAAACCAAGAAACGAGAGTTGAAATCTAGGAGTTTTTAGGATTTATCAAACAGAACCCCACAACTTGACCTGAACGAGAGTTAGAGCGCAAGTCTGTAGGTTAGGTTTGATCCAATTCACGCAAAAACACTCAGCAATTAATTAAGTAGAATGGCAAGACAAACATCAGATGGCTGGAACGGCCAGTTCCAAGGTTAGGACGGACCGCCCGAGAGGGGGCGTCCTGGTCTAGAACGGACAGTTCCAACCATCTGACAAGGTTAGGACGGCCCGTTCCAGAGATGGAACGGCCCGTCCCAGCCTTGACAGATAGGAAAAGTTAGACAACCTGAACCCCTAATCATTTATTAATTATTTAAACTTTAAATTTACCAAGTTTTTATAGGGAATAAGAATTTTAATCCTGTAACTGTATTTCGCCTTTCAGTTTAGATCCGTTGAAATTTGAATAGTTTATTTGATCAAAAGAATTTAAATTAATACGAATTGTTTAAACTTAGGATAGGAATAGTCCGTCCCCGTGATTCGACCCTTAAACTATACTGCAAACGAATTAGTATCGGTTTTTAAGGAATTAATTTGACCAGTACCCTCAGCACCGATCAGTATGTTATTTTGAATTATGGAACGAATTTGAAAATCGAACATTCGACCCTCATTTTTTTTTTAGCAAAAAATGCTCATTACAACTCCCACAGTTCTAAAATTATAAATTGAAGAATGAAGACAAAAATTATTACTCCCATAGTGGAGACTATAATTTTTATTTTATTTTTGATTCCATTAAATAATTTTCTGACTTCGATGTTAACTTTTTTTCTACTTACCTCAAAATCAAATTTGTTATTTGAGCTAAATTACTTTATTCCGCCGACTGCAATCGTTTTCACTGGTGCACCCATCGACTAGGCAAAATTAAACATCCGCACGAAGCCACGTATATATTGAGCGCCACAATCTGAGGAACTATCAGGCCAGCGCGCAGCCTAAGGCTAATAGAGTGGGCAGGTGTGTACTAATAGGGAGATGTGCTAAATTTTAACATGCCAAGCTCTCAAAGTCTTAACAACACTAGTTGACCTAATATTAATTAAACAAATATAAAAATTACATCAATCACCTTACATGACATTAATCAAATCAATCCACATAAAACATTAATTGATCTAAATTCTCAACGTCAATACCAAGTACACAATTATACAATTATCGAGAACATGCCTTTGGTTAATAAAAGATAATGTATCTTGAGTGAAGGTTGTAGGTTCGAAATTCAGCTCGAAATTTTAGTTACATACGTTTAATTTGAAAATAAGTTGGAAAGTTTGACTCATGTCTTATCATTAAAAAAAAATTGAGGTTAAATGATAAATCCATTACTTAATTGATTATTGCATGAAATTAGTCTTGGCTACTAGATCTGTCTCATATGTGATTTTTGAAAGCATTTATAATTAGTTTTAATTGCTCAAATTGCAACACATGCGGAAACATCTATATGTACATTATCTTGCAACAATAAATAAAAGTAAAAATGATCATATACCAAACGGCCACGTAGGACTTGAAAAGCATAATTAAAGAGCAACCTTGTTGGAGTGATTGCGTTGCTCGGAGGAATACAAAGGCCTGATCTGTCAACTGTGATTGTATCTGTACCAGGCCAAATCTATAATGGACCAGCACTTCGGCATTGAGGCGAGATTGAGGTTCCTCCATCTATCAGTTTCTGAACATGAAAGCAGGCAACACGTCTGAGAATGCTTAGACCGCTGCTTTTCCATTCGAAAAACATACTTAATTACTTATTCTTGCTTTTCATTTCATTTTTTTAGTTAATTAATGTGCTTTTAGTGCAGAATTAAACGAACTCTGTTTTGGGTTTCTTTTGATGAATTTCTTATAATTACTATACGTGTTCTGTAACTAGCAATTGATTTTTATATTTACTACCGCATAAATGTACTTTAAAAGTTGATTTAAATTGTTGTGTTGAATTAAAATTATATTTTTGTTAATTATATGTTTGGTTCAGATCGTTTTTTTTTCTAGTGAATAAAAAAAGAGAGTTTAATATGCACCATAGTGCATAAGGCATTCCGTGCACCACGGACTTTTTCGGGAATATTTTTGTAAACTGACAAATATAATTTACATATTGAAATCTCATACTAAACCAAAATTTACAATTTTTGAGATTTTATTACTATTTTTTTCGAATTTTTTTAAAACATGCCATTTTTGGAATGTTGTACTATTTACAATTTTCCAAAAATGGCATGTTTTAAAAAATTCGAAAAAAATAGTAATAAAATCTAAAAAATTGTAAATTTTAGTTTTCTATGAGATTTCAATATGTAGATTAGATTGGTTAAATTAGATTTGTCACTTTATAAAAATATCCCTGAAAAAGTCCACGGTGCACGGAGTGCCCTATGCACTATAGTGCATATTAAACTTTCTCATAAAAAAAACGTACCTTTACAACGTATCAGACTATCAGCAGACAATAAAACTATATATGCTTAGCTATTATTAATTGCTGTCAATTACAGTCAAAATTGTATACTTATAATTAAATATGTTAGAAAAAAGGATTAAAGATGGGCTTGACTATAGAAACGTGTTGAACAATCTTTGGGATAGATGAACTGTTCAAAAGGAAAAAGAAAAATTAATGACAAACTTTTTTTTTATAAATAGGAAATGCTATTTCTGCATGAAGCACAAACACACAAAGTGGAAACAAATCTGATGTGTCTTCCAATAAAACTTGAACATGATTGGTCCAGCAATATATGAACTATTTTACACTCTTGTTATTCCATATTATTTTAGAAAGTTATGGAGTCCTGAAGATAAAGTGGTTATATTTATTTCCAGAATAATTAGCAAAAGAAGGCACTAAAATTTGGACAGTGGAAGATACTTTGACTCTTTACAAGCAAGCATAGACCTATAATTAACACTGGTAAAATTAAAGTTGAATGAAGTTATTTCTAATCTAGCAATGACTCAGACAAAGTGGACATGATGGAGAAAGCATTCACCAAAAGTGTCACTGTGTGCGAAAAGTTAGAAAATATTTAATTCTCATGCTAACTGTACGACCAATATTTTCCAACTTAAGGGTCCGTTTGGATCGTTGGAAGAAAGAAGAAGAAGAAGGAAGAAGAAAAAAAAAATTATAAACAATCCAAACTCTTCATAAAATTACACATTTTTCAATACTTCTTCTCACTTCTTCCTTTCTTCCCTTCTTTCCACACCTATCGAAATGCACCCTAAATGGATGAGAAAAATTAATTGTGCTTGTTCATTGTTTAAACTAGTAATTACTTTGAAGTTTTAGACGCGTGCAGCGTGCTATTAAATAAACCTACAAAAGACAATAGCAAGCTACTTTGGTTTATTAGTAAGAACTATCAATGCAATCAATTCCAATTACTGTACTCATATTCTCTCAAATTTTTCATGAACAAAAGGAAGCTTGAAGTTCTGATTACCTAACTAATTAATACAATAGCAAGCTACGAGAGACTAAACTCATGATTGGATGGTTCGATATCTTGTCACTAATAATAAAATGGGTAGCATTATCAGTGTTTGAGATCAATCCCAGAACTTGATAGTAATTTTTTAATCTCCCAATGTTGTAAAGTCACGATGCGAGAATAGTGTACTTTGTGTTGGTGCGCTTATTTTCTCTGGTTGGAATGAGGGACATATCCACGTAGCTAGGTTAGGTAGCCCGGATTGACGTCAGCAGAATAGAATAATAAATTAGTATAGTAAATCTGGCATTAGTAAAAGTTGACCTCCACACTGAGAAAAGAAAACCAAAAAATATATATATATATATATACAACGAAATAAATTAAAATAAAATGAAAGATTATAATGGTTGTTAAACATGATTCCGGTGCTCGTGGCGGCCCAAAGAACATATGGGCCAGATTCCTTTCAAGTAGGGGTGCATAACGTGGAAAACGACCACGAAAGTGGTCATTTTCGTTAACCGTTGCATTGATGTACGAAATTTTTGTATTTATTGCGTTAATTGTTGCATTCGTTTAACACATGTTGCATTGATCGTTTTGTTGATGGAAACGATCAAAACGGTTATAACCGTCTTTGACTACCTAACCGTTTTGTATTTTTATTAAGATGCAAAAAAATAAACTATTATGTATTTTCTATGAAACAGAGATAGAGAAATGACAGGTTAGGTCAAGCGGGAAAGGAGGAGGAGGCACCATCATCACCTCTCGCTCTCGACGGCGATTGTACTAGGTGGTGCAGAAGAGAGAAAGATAGATGTGACTGTGTTCGGCGGATAAATGACGGGAGCGACGCTACAGAAATCTAATTTTACTCGTTTCTCCCTCGATCTCTCCGCTGAGGTCCTCTGCAATCTAATAATAAAACCATGAAAAAATTTTTAGACGAAATGCGCGAAATAAACGACCACGAAACGTACCAGTTTCACTAATCGTTCCATTCTAAGACGAAACAATATTTCTATTTGCGTTAGTTGTTCCGTTCCTTAAACGAAACTAAAATCCTTATCCGTTACCGTTCCGTTCCGGACAAAACGAAACGAAAGAACGATTGAAACGGCTACCGTTTTCAGCCCTACTTTCAAGAATGAAATTTGATCTAGTAAATACCTTTCATTACTTTCAGATCCCAAACATTAATATTGTAACGAAATAAAAATTTGCATGCATATGTGATTAATTAATTTTCCGTTTTATTGTGAAGTTGCATTAGCTTCTTTACTTTCGTGTTCTCTTTTTCTTATTGTCCTTGAAGTGAGAAGACAAATAATCAATGGTAAAATATAGGGCAAATTGGATGTAGAAATAATCGATTGTTATATTTGTTAATATAGAAAACAAGCATATCATTAAGAAATTTTCCCAGAAAGTAATTTATTCTTTTTTTTACTTCTTATTGCGCTTGAAATGGGAATGTAAATTATGAACTCTAAGAATATCTAAAATTCTCAACAGAAAATTAATTTAAATAATTCCCTGTTTCTGCCAACATTGTATAAGTTTTGGCTGTAAAAATTTTAAAGAATTTTTATTGATTAATTCTCTCTTAAATTTGTATGTCTTCCATTCATGAAGATATCAGACTGACTATTATGATGGTGTTTTTAATTTGTACCCTCCAAATAATAATGATGTTTAATAAGAATTAATTATATTTTTCGCATAATAATATGTCGATGCTTAAATTTTTGTCTAACATTATGTACATGCCATTATTTCTTATATATTTAATCATTTATTTGTTAAGAAAATGAACACTTATTTATATTTAAGTATTTGAACTTATCTCTTGATAATCTTAACATATAAGATTTCAAACCTGCGCTCCAGGTTTGAAAGTTTTTTCTAGATATAATGGAGAATCACATCTCCAAACTTTGAAATATTTTTTAAAAAAAATCTAATAAGATTTCAAACCTGCGCTTCAATAACCACTCGATCAGCACATATATCTTGCGAATATATTCACCTCATCAAGAATTTTGTCTATGCATCTATTGAACTCGTATTTGTTCCAAAATTTCTAGCTGCATTCTTTGTAACTTGAGGTAGCCGAATAATCTTTCATCAAAAAAAAAAAAAAAATGTAGCCGAATAATCGATCATGTCAGCCTGTCATCGTCAAGTACATCGACAGTATCTACTCATTTTCTGTCATGCCTCCTATCTGGAGGCGTTCTCTTTGTGTCAACAAAAAGTTATACGAAACTTAATGCAATTTGATTTGTTGGAACCTTCTACAACGTTGTCACACCATATATAATTTGAATCCATGAAAAATGAAATGGATTGATTAGCCAAATCAGCTTGATTTTTTTTTTGAAAATTAATATCCCATAGGCTAAATCAGCTTGGTTCACTTCACTATGGTCGTGTTTGGATGAGCCTAGGAATAAGAAAATAGTTTCTTCGTACTCCTAAATTTTATTATAAACAATTCAAACTCTCACCAACAGAAAATTTCCACCTGTCGCATGCGAAAAACTTCAATATAGACACTTGTCGTTTCTTCTTTTCATTTTCCCCATTTTGTTTTGAATCGTTCCATACGCACATTTTGGTGTTTGGAAATTAATTATTACCGAAGTTTATGCATATTCCTTATGTGTTTGGTAACACAAGCAATAAGGAATAAGCTCCTTATTTCTTATTCGGGTGAAAATCAAACAACGAAAGAATAAGAAATTTGAGCTTATTCCGGCCATTATTCATATTCTAACAAAATCTTGGTATTTGCATAAAAAATAAAAAATAAAATTTTCTCTATTCCTATTCCCTGTTCTCACTCCATCCAAACATATAACGCTGTCTTCAACCAAAGATTAAAACAAAAAAGAGTCTTCAACTAAGTAATATAAATAATATTAATATTCCTTAATTCACCCCCATTTACATAACACTTTTATTTTACGTTTGTAATAATGCTTTAAATCACCGTCACAATTTTTCCCTTAATCCCTTTTTTTTTATTTTACTTTTTATTCACTCCACTTTCCTCTGCTTCCACTCTGTTTCCAACCACCCCCATCTCTATATAAACCCCGCACAACTCGTTGCACTCTCTCATTTCCCTCTCCTCCTCTCCTCTCCACGCACAAAAAGGAGAAAAAAAAAACATCTAAAACCAAAGAGATAGGGAGAGAGATAGAGAGAGGGAGGATAGTAATTGATCGAAATGGTGAAGTTCTCAAGGGAACTGGAGGCGCAACTGATACCAGAGTGGAAGGAGGCATTCGTCAACTACAAATTCCTCAAGAAACACATCAAGAAAATCAAAATCGCTCTCCTCCACCACCCTTCCTCCACCGACCCACTCCCGGATGATGCTAGTTCTCATGCCGTAGATGTCGGTTATGGTTTCTCTCTCCTCGACCCGGTTCGCTCCCTCGCCTCTCGCCTCCGCCACCGCCGCCACACCTCTCATCAGGTGCGCCCACAATCGAGTTCTTGAATTTTGCCTTTTGTTCATATTTTTTTAAGATTATTTTCTCAAATTTGTGAAATTTCGAGAATGGTTTGTTCGCTTGCTTGTTTGTTATGCTTCTCTTTCTGTTACGTGATCTGCTTTAAGCGGGTCAGATCGTAGAAAACGACAAAACAGGTAGTTTTACCTTTTTTTTTTGGGGGGGGGGGGGGTGATATTTTCTGAATTTAAATCTATCTTTTCTGAATGGCATCGATCAAATTTCGCGGAGAACTTATCAAATCGTGGATATTGTTTTCACGAAACCAACACTCCAACAGCTAGGTTTTTCCTAATCAAGCAATCTGGACCGTCGAATTTGAATTGTGCACTATTGCATTAGCAAGGGGTCTGTGCATATAGACATGACAATATAACATTTTATCCATTACTATTGCTTCATCTAAAATTCAGAAATCTTATGTGGTTTTGTAGCTAGACGAAGAAAACATGTACGAGATGGAACTGATTCAGCCAGGTGATCAAGAGGTAAGCTAGCTAATATTATTTGTCAATAATTACCTACTTAAGCACAACAAAATGAAAAATAAAATAAAAATAGTGACAACTTGTGAAACACATGCGTACAATTTTAAGCAGAATATACGCAGCAAAATAATAGAGCAATTATAAAAATAACAGGTGAAGGTGTTTCTGGAGAAAGCAGACATGGAGTTACAGAAGGTGAACAACTTCTACACGACGAAGGAGGCTGAGTTCTGCGAGAGAGCCGAGGCCTTGATCAAGCAGTTACAAATCCTCTCTGATGTGAAGGAAGTGTTGGACAATTTTTGTCAGAGACAGCAGCGCCGGCGGATCTTGCCGCCAGATTCTGTTGCTTCACCTGGTTCTCTCGGCACGCTCTTGTCGCGTGTTAACTCCCAATCTAGCGATCTATCAGGTATATTGCTGTGTAAAGCTAAACCCAACAAAAACTTTTGTTGGTAAAAGTTTTACTGTCAGCTTGGCGGTTCGGATTATTGTATTTCACTAATGTTTCTGTGTATAATTATGTGCAGCATTTGATTTATGCATGGCCATACACACCCATGGCACTAAAAAGTTGATACATAATTTAATTTAAAAAGTAAACAAAAATAACAAAAGTTGATACATATATGTACTACTAGGCCTGCCAACGGAAATAAAAAAAACGTTATGCCGTTCCGTTTGCTGAAACGGAACGGTAAACGGTACTGATATTTGTTTCGTTTCCTTAATGAAACGGTAAACGGAACATGAAATGGAACAGTTTAACGTGTTTTAACGTGTTTTTGTACATGCCGTTTAGCGAAATCATTTCGTTTAGTAAGTGGAACGGTAAACGGTAGCGAAATCTATTTCGTTTCGTTAACGGAACGGTAAACGGAACACCCCATTCCGTGTCCGTTTACCACGTTAATCAGCCCTAGTACTACACGTTGCATACTTATGTTTTTTGACTGTTGTCTGTTGGCATGTTACTTAATTAATATTCACTTGAATCAGTTCAATCAGAAAGCACAGAGGAGGCGGACCAGATGCAATCAGACAGCAGTCTGATGGCAGAGGAGGTGATAGCAGTGCTAGAAAAGAACGGAGTGAAGATAATCGGAGCGGCCCGAGGCAAGGCCAAGAAAGGCACAAAGCCGAAAATGGCATCGATGAGGATCGACATCCCGCCATCCACGCCCACCCGCACAATCGCAGCTGTGACCTCAGTTGTCAGCTCTGTCTGGGAGGACCTGATAAATGGGTCCCGCAAGGATGGGACCACCGGGGGCAGCTATATAAACAATAAGAAGATTCAGTGTGCCGAGAAGATGATCCGAGGTGCTTTCGTCGAGCTCTACCGCGGCCTCGGCTTGATTAAGAAGTTCAGGTATTGACAATTTTTCCCTAGCAATTAGCTCCTGAATCCTGATGTTGGTGCAGCGTTTACGTACCCACGTGAGCAAATAGGTCCTGAGAGTCTGAGACTGAGAGTTATGTGGATGTAGTGTGGGTTTCTTCCATAAATGTGATAACACTTTGATACTTATGTATCTGTCTTTATTTTATAAAAAAAATATATTATATATAAAAACTATTCCGTGTGTGAAACCAAATAATCTAAATTGGAAGTGCGTCATGTTTACACATCAGGCAGAGTTAAAATTGACAACGCAAGTGATCTTAAATGTATGTGTTGGTGTCGGTGTGGAAAAAAATGCAAGTGCAAGGCAACTGTCCTGTCTTATCCAAAGATTTGGTAGGCAACACTATATGTATGGAGGGTTAAAATTTGACACAGCAAGTCATGGACTCATGGCTCATGATTTGTTGGTTTTGAAAAATGGCAGTGTAAAAGAATTATCGCCCTGGATCTTAAACAAAAGAATTGTCACCTTTGGATCTAAAGATATGGCACAACACAATTACTTTTTTACACGTTGAGAACATAAAAATTGTTAAAGGGTTTTGTGACTTTTTTGCAGCTCGCTTAACATGCAGGCATTCACTAAGATAATGAAGAAGTTTGGGAAGGTAATAAGGCATCATTTATTTAAACCAATTATTTAAATAAAGTAAGAGAATTATTCACATGATTAATTTTGATATATACGAATGGCCCAAGAGAGCCGAATAAAGGTTGTACAAACCAAATTCGTTATCTTTCCGTATGCACCCAAAAATTAAAAATTAAATAAACAATAAAGAATCAAGAGTGCTGTTCCTTTTCAGAAAAAGTTAACAGAACCCATTCGACCAATGACATGTGGCCCCGCTGCTCGTAATCTGTGAGGCTGGCTTTGCGTTGATATATTTTTGGACAGGTGGTGCAAAATTAGAAAAGGAGGCTGAGATAACTTGTTAACCCGTATCTCACATGATATACATGAAAGAAGCAACTGTCGGTTTGTTAGCCCCTGAAAAAGGAAGAAGCTGACAAGTCATTTAGCTGTCTGGTGTAAAGTCCCTGAAAAGGATTTGTGTGTAGAGAGATGATTTCATGAACTGCGTCACAAAAGCCGCACAAGTTAATTAGTTTTGTGTCTAAGTTGGTTTCATGCGTGACAGCTTGATTAAATGTCTTATTATAAATATGTTTTTTTATTATTTTTATATTAATAATAATAATAATTGAAAATGAAACATTGTGTGCATTGTATTTGTGAAGGTTTCCCGCCAACAGAGCACTGCTGAGACATTTCTCAGAAAAGTAAAGAGCTCCCAGTTTGTCAGCTCCGACAAGGTTTGTTTATCCTCATCTCTAATTTAGCTAAAAAAAACATTGATTTAATGCTCATTTCACTTCCTAGTGCGCTTGCCCCTTAAAAATAAACGTGACAAATTAAAAATGAGACATTTTTTTTATGCTGGCATGCATTTTCTGTCCGTGCCAACAAAAGTAAATAGATAAATAAACGAAGGAAAAACCACAAAAAATAGTATCTTTGCATAAAATTGGTCCTTTCAACATCTTGTAAGAAGTGGGTCCACCCAACATCTAGGCTAGCTCCATGCACCAAAAAACATTACTTGTTGCATTATATTTGGATTATCCTGTTCACTCCGAAAACTATATATGCTATTGAGTAGGCCTGTTTAACGTTGTAAACGGCAATGGAATGGGCCGTTCTGTTTGCCGTTCCGTTTTAACAACGGTATGCAGTGGAATGATTCGTTGTACGTTCCGTTTGCAACGGCTTGGACGGAACATAGCGGAACGACTCATTTTACACTGTATTTCACACAACGGTATGCCGAAATGCATCCAGTTTACCGTTCCGTTTCGGAAACGTATGCTGAAAAGTAATTCGTCACTCGTTTCGTTTGGACGGAACGTGCACGGTACACGATAAATGATATACGTCGGCAGGCATACTATTGAGATGTATTGCTCAGTGCTTGCTTTTTTTTTACCTAACCAGATATATAGTGGCCATATAGTGATTTCGTATGATATAAAAGATTCTTTCAGACAATTTCCCAATTTAGGCATAACGTGCTGATGAAGGGCTGGTTGGTTACTTGGTTAAATACCCAAAATAGTTGGTTTTATAATTTTGTGTGGGATGTGAATATAGGTGATAAAACTGGGGGATGAGGTGGAGGGCATTTTCACACAGCATTTTGCGGGGAATGATCGGAAGAAAGCCATGAAATTCCTCAGGCCACGTCAGCCCAAGGACTCTCACCTCGTCACCTTTTTTGTTGGTAACTACTATTCTATCTCAACTTCTTTTCTTCCTCTTGTATATATCTATATATAATTATTAATTATTACCATTATTTATTATTATTTTTATTAATTTTTATGGAGATTTGTACTAAGGTTGGAAACTGCTTATTAACCATAGAAGCTCCACTTTACTATACGGAATCTTTTTTTTCCTGGAAAGTGGCTTTTACCAATAGTTTCAAATTCAACCAACAACACTTACAGTCACCAGTTTGAGTGTCGGTACGTAATTCTGTGATTTAAAAAAAGAAAAAAGAAAGCAATTTTGGCATTTTCCTTTATTTGCAAGAAAATAAAATCCAATAGAATTCAAGTTAAGTGACTTTGATTTTATATTGCTTTTGGCGATAACTCGGTAACATTAATTACGTGATGAAGGCTCCGTTTGGATAGATGTGGAAAGAAGGAAAGAAGTGAGAATAAGTATTGGGAAGTGTGTAACTTTGTGAAGAATTTGGATTGTTTATAATTTTTTTTCTTCTTTTTCATTCTTCTTCTTCTTTCTTCTAACGATCCAAACGCACCCGAAATGAAAGAAGGTCACACTGGTCCCACCATTCCAATTAGTCTTTTCCCCTGTTTGGTTTTCTAAACACAACATTTTGATTGTCTCCTCTAATTATATGTTCTGCTTCTCGTACGCCACAGCATTTCATGCCACAATTTCGGTACCTTCAAACTTCATCATTCCATTGCTCCAGCATTTAATCCGGTTAATAGTTTGGCCCCCATTACATTTCACACGTTTTCAAAATATGGATACTTTAGTAGTTTCTCCAAAAATAATTACTTCTATGGAATTAATCAACAAAACAAATATGTTTTTTCAATTGTGAATATGAAAGCTACCAATCAAAAGATGTACATGACATTTGTTTACATTAATCATCGGTATTAATTCCCCAAAATTAAAGTGGAGGATTGATTTTTTTTTTTTTTTGACAGGTCTTTTTACGGGCAGCTTTGTAACACTGTTTGGTGTATACGCTGTCCTAGCACATCTCTGCGGTATCTTCTCTTCCAATCCCGACAAGTCGGGTTATGTCGAGTCCTTCTACCCAGTCTTTAGGTAATTTTAATGTTTATTCCTTCCTTTCATTTCTGTTCGCAACATTAAAATTTCATAAACAAAGCAAAAGAATGTGCTATATCGGAAAAGAAAATAATAACAAGCAGGGTAATTATAATTCTCAACTATTGGTGCTATTTTCTAGTCTCTGTCTCTACTTTCTATTGCTGTAAACTTTTTTGGAGATGCTTGAAATATAGAAACCTATTATTGTAAACTTCCACTTAATTGTTTTCATTTTCAGGTAGACCTTTAAAATCGCAATCTGCCAAAAGTTATCTAAGACAAAAAGTTTATTAATGTCCACTAATTATTCCACTAAGCTTCTACATCACCTCTGATTGTTAACTTGTTGGGAGATCAGGAGCTACTGTGATTGAGAAAAGCTAACATATGATTACACTGCGAACATAATGTCAGAAAATTGTCAGTCCTTAAAGCCTACAATAAAAAAAAATTTAGAGCTGACTCTGTTTCTAATTTGTTGGAAGAGAAGTCTAATGGAACTTTTTTTTGTCATGCTTGCATACTTCCAATTGTTAACCGTACATATATGCAACAACACAACAAAACTGTACATCAATTCTAAACACCTAACTGGATTTTTTTATAATTTTTGCAGTATATATGCACTGGTAAGTCTTCATGTATTTATGTACGGTTGCAACTTGTTCATGTGGAGGAACACACGAATAAACCAGAATTTCATCTTCGAATTTGCAACAAACACAGCACTGAAGCCACGGGATGCCTTTCTGATTTGTGCATCCCTGATGACGACAGTTGTTGGTGCGATGGTCATCCATCTTGTTCTCAATTCCTCGAGTGTCGGTACCAAACATGCCGATACATTGCCAGGACTGCTCTCTCTGGTACTTGATCCCTTCCATAAACTTAATCATATTCATGTTATTGATAATTTGTTATGCTTAGGGAAAATCCTCACCAAGAAGATTTCATTTTTAATAGTGTACTCTTTCATTTTATATTTTTTATAAAACTAACTATATCATTTGTCATGATATATCCGAGATTGTAATACATATACTTTTACACTTATGTTAACTAGGCAATATGTCTAGAATTAAAATCTTAAACTTTCATATATATTCGTAATATTTGATTTCAATGCAAAGGTTTTGACATTTTTATTTTATTTACTTTGTAAATGATAAGCTCCTAATAGGGCTTTTCATTTGCCCATTTAATGTATTCTACCGCTCAACACGCTACTGCCTCCTACGAGTCATCCGCGACATCATTCTGGCACCACTATACAAAGTAAGTAAATTACTGCTATTATTTTCTTTCTAACAGGTGAAAATAATCCTGAATTCCTGATTAAAGTAATACAATAGATAGATATATGCTAATAGACTGTGAAAATTCTTGTAGGTGGTGATGGTCGATTTCTTCATGGCTGATCAATTGTGCAGCCAGGTAACATCAATTCCTTGTCGAAAGGACACCTGAGTTATTTTTAACTTGTATGAATATTTAGTTATTTACTAACAAAAATTGTACGAATTCATGTTGAATAACAGATACCTCTTATGAGGCACATAGAATTCACTGCATGTTACTTCATGGCAATGATATTCAAAACGCACTCCTACGATACATGTTCGCATAGCCCTCAATACAAGATGATTGCTTACACCATTTCTTTCCTTCCTTATTACTGGAGATTTATGCAGGTACCAAATTTACATTTACTACTGCCAATGATTATTCCCAGTAAGAATAAAAAAGGAGCCTGTGTCAGTTGAAAAACAGATCAATAAAGCATGACTAATTATAACTTCATCTCATAGCTGTAAAGAATGTGTAATTGTCTTATTGCACAGCTGAGTGTAAACTTAAGGACCATGACATTTAAAATTTAATAAAAGACCAATTAGATAACACCATTAGACAAATCAAGGCTACAGTGCTAAATTGAGTACATTTAGTTGTCTTAGTCAAGTCTAAAGATCGACATAGTTCCTTCATCACATGATAGGGTGGTCTAATATCAAACATAAATTCATTTTTTTCCCAATGATTAACAAAAGTACCTAAATTCTGGATATTAAATATTTCATGCATTGACGCAACAATTGCAGTGCTTGAGAAGGTACTTTGAGGAAGGCCGCGATAGGAACCACCTAACAAATGCCGGGAAGTATGGGTCTGCCCTTGTGGTTGCATTTTTCAGAGTGATGTACACTGAGCACCCCAATCAGACATGGCTTGCTTTTGTCATAATTTTCTCGATTTTTGCAACTTGCTACCAGCTCTATTGGGACTTTGTCAAGGACTGGGGATTTTTCGACCTTGAGTCGAAAAACTTTTTGCTCAGAGACGATCTTGTCTTGAAGCACAAGTTTATCTATTACATATCCATGGTAATGATATAGAGAGAACTTATACACACCAAAATAACAATTTAAATGACAGCTCATCATCTCCAGTACTTCAAAAGTTAGTAATGCATTTATTTTATATCGATATATAGAGGTACATGTAAAGAGCAATTTATGCTATTGGAAGTTCTTTCTATTTAGTTGCACTGTCATGAATCATTAGAAGTTCTTTCTATTTAGTTGTACTGTCATGAATCATTATTTTCTTTGATTCTTAATTAGTACCCTCTATATGGTTTCACTTTGCTATATTGCAAAAAAGCGTAAAATGCACATTATATATTTAACTTGGCTTGATGTAATTACAGGGTGTAAATCTGGGTCTAAGGCTTGCATGGGTGTTTAGTGTGATGCATCTCAATGTGGGGCCCTTTGAGCACCGGCTAATTGATTTTGTGTTAGCATCACTCGAGGTCATTCGTCGAGGGCATTGGAATTTCTACCGGTAATAAATCTGTTACTTATCACTATTTAACATCTGGTAGAAATAATAGTATTTATTTATTTCAAGAGTTTCCTATTAAAGATGATGCTTATCTCAAAAAAAAAAAAAAAAAAGTACCTATTATAGCTGATGAGCTGATTAATTGACACAGTTCCAGCTATATGTTGTTTCAAAGATCTTCAGTTTAACCTGTACCAATCTGCGTTCATTGTGGTCAAATTGAATTTTATAAAGCTTCCCTTCAGCAAATAAATTTCAGCTTATCAATTTAGCCTCAGATTTTAAATAGAGCATTCAATGACCCAAGCACTAGTGGAAAAGAAAAGGTCCAGAAAGGTGGTTGAGCTGTTTGCAATGCCAGTACACTGGTTGACACTGATACCAATCCTTGATCTACACAGCACTGAAAAAAAAAAAAAAAAATCCTAATCCTACATTTGTTCCCTGAATTCAAGTTGTGTCTAGATCATCTTTTAACTCAGCATCTTGCTTGTAGGTTGGAAAATGAGCATCTCAACAATGTAGGCAAATTCAGGGCTCTGAAGGAGGTACCTCTTCCATTTCGTGAAATGGATTCCAACTAAAAACAGAAACAGACTGACCCAGTTTGGAAAAGACTAAATAAAAAGAATGACTCAGCTAAAAATTGTCGAGTCAGCACCGATTTGTGGGTCCGACCTTCTTGCAGAAGAATTTGATTCAGGTCCCCGATGAAATTGATTGGATAAATAAATTAACTAACTGATTTGGCTGAATCTAAGGCTGCAATTGAGAGAGGCATGCTGGTTAGCATTATGTATCCTGAGTAGGCTAAGGTAAAATTGGGTTCTTACCGATCATATAGCCAGTGAATTTATTAAAGTACCTGGCTTATACGAAATTGATTGTAAAGTTGACAATTGATGGATCCACATCGTGTTGTAGATCTACTACCGATTTTTTCCTCCATATGAAATGCAATTTTTTCTCCAATTTTTTCTTGTTGGAAATGGAGCACAAAATCCCTCCTAATCTTGCAACAGTACTCTGAAATCATAAATGAAAAATTAAAGCAATTTTGATGGAATAAATTAGTGAAATTATGAATCATAAAGGCAGAGGATAATCAGCCCGCACTCGATAACCATTTCTTGGGTCGGGCTTTTGGAACGGAATCTGATTCAGGCCACAGGCAGAATAAGGTCCTAATTATCTTGTGTTAATATTAGGCTGCAATTTAAAGAGGCATATTACAATAGTACTTCATACGCTCAAAAAGACAGATAAATTCTGCTTCCTAGTCTAGGAGCACAGACTCTTGACAGTCTCTGTCCAGATTATCTAAAAAAAAAATAGTCTAGGAGCACAGTGGGTGAATTATTAAAAGTACCTGAATATATATGTGAAGTTGATAGTAAGATGACGATCGATGGAACAACTAACCATTCATGGGCCTTAATTGTTTATTTGTGTTCTTAGGTTCACTAATAAAGGTCTGCTCCAGATCAAAACCAAAAATAAAAAGGGAAAATTAGATATAACCCCTGAATTCTTCTTCAATTGGATATAACCCCCTCCCCTTGAAAACTTTAAAATTAGATATAACCCCCTCTAATCATAGTGTATGTGGATATAAACATTTGTTTCTCAATTTTAGTTAGACAAAATTGGATATAACCCCTACAATCTTCTCCAATTGGATATAACCCCCTAAAATCTTTAAAATTGAAAATAACCCCCTCAAATCATGTTTATAAAGGATATAACCCCTTTTTGTAAAATTTAATTATTATTTAATAACAATAAATCAATTGTATAATTTTGTGACCAAAGTACCCTCTGGCAGAGATGCTTCATCTTCGCACGATTTCAAACATCCTTATGAGTTTGTTTTTTTTTTTTTCTGAATTCTAAGTTCTTAATCGGAGCTTCATTCTTTTACTACTATGTTTCTCTTACGATATACGAAGTGCTTGGTTAGTATACTAAATTTCTATTTGGCATGAAATAATTTATATTTGTGCTTTAACACTCTCTTGAATATTAACAGGGCCAAAGAAGGCTTGTGAATTTCAAAAAAATTCAAGAAAGATTATATTAAGTGAACTAATAACTTGATTTATTAAAATCCCCGAACTGTTTTTTTTTTCTTTTATGGAACAATATACTCATATGAGATTCAAAACGAGGGACAAATATAAAAAAACGAGGGACAAATATAAAAAAATTGAAACATAAATGAAATAAATATTTTCATGTAGGCCTACTAATTAAGTCTTAGTGCCTCCAATTCATCCTGAACAGTGAACACAAATTAAATTTTTTTTAGGGTTGGCTGTAATTGGGACAGAAAAAGATTTTTGTATTTTTTTCGGCTTCCATATGCAGTTGTGAATCCCATTGTCTTCGCATATGTTGGGCCAAACCGTTTTTTTTTTAGGGCCAGCAAAATACCGGGGATTTTCATTAATAAAAAAAAATTACAAAGCAATCATAATATAACTCAAAATACATTAATGGTAAACTCCTAACCTAGTTTATCGACATCTCTCAATTAAGCCTGACACTCATATCAGTACCAATTGGTATTAATCAAAAGAGAGAAAATTCAATACAACTATCCCTAGTACTAATACTAACTGGGCCAAACCGTTCTTATTTGATAGCTAATGTTTGTCTGACCAAGGTTAATGAAACAGAAGGAACATGGTTTGAGGGAACATTTGGTAACGCTGGAGGGAAGAAGAAGTGTTGAAATCGGAGGGTAATTTCGTCACAAAATTAGGGGCAATTGATCAATTGTTATTTTTAATAATAATTAAATTTTATAGAAAGGGGTTATATTCTTTATAAACATGATTTGAGGGGGTTATATCCAATTTTGAAGATTGTAGGGGGTTATATCCAATTGGAAAAGATTATGGGAGGTTATTTAATTATTATTTTCAGGAAAAAAATCAACCCAAAAAAAATATGACAAAATTGCCCTTCCTAGCATCGTTTCATCTTCTTTCTGATTGTGGCGGTGCCTTTTCCTTCTTAATTGCTAGGTTTCTAAAAAAATTCCTTCTAATCTTCTTCATTAAAATGAAGTCCACAAAACAGTGAATGAAAACTGACTAAAATCATAATTGGTAAATCCATTGTATTACATGAAAAAGGCATAAAGATATAAAACCATTACCTTCGTCATCACCAAATCCTTTCTTTGTTTTCTAGCTCACCATGTTTTTGGTCATCGTGAAAATCATAACTACTGATAATAAAAGAAGGGAAGGAGATAAGAGGGAAGAGGAGGGAAGGGGAGGGGTGGAGAGCCGATTTCTTAATTGTTAATTATATATAGTTTTGAGTATCACAAATTCATAATAAACACACTAGTTGTGATTGACATAAAAAAAAAATATGGCATTTGAATTGACTAATATCAATAGCTTGTAAAAATCTATTATTGTGGAAATTTCGTACGTTAATTTCCAAGCTCTTGAATTTTGATTAAAACAAAGTAATTTGTCGTGATTTTATTTATATGTATCCAAATAAATAATGTATATATGATTATTTTCGATATAAATAAATGTCAAAACTCAAGTAATAAACTAAAATCATATATAAAATATTCACTTGAGCTTTGACATTTATTTTGTATTGAAAATAAATCATATTAATATATGATTTATTTTATTTTCTTTCCTGATGAAAATATTAAAAAAAAACGAAATCATTTGATTTTTCTATCAATTTTTTCGTGGTTCTATCAAATGCATGTGTGTCGTCGTATCGACCCGTGACAGCTCCAAATATTTTGAGAACAATGTTTCCTTAGTGAAACTTATATTGAACGCATCGAATGGTTATTAAGAGAGACAGCTGCAGGCCTGCAGCTGAGTTTCGTATTAATTGTGATAGGATGGATATTTTGCATTTTGACAGTCAAACCAAGGCAATAACAATATGGACCGTCGGATGTTAAACTTCCAACAGCTCAAATTAATTAAATCATTCATCGTGACGTTCCTTTTTCCTCTCCTCCACTCCTATATTGTATAGTCTATTTATCTTGTTGTTCCGCCTACCCAACTATTAGTCCATTACTCTGTTCTCTTATCAAACTCTCATTACCAAACCTAAGCTCTCCATCAAGCATGCACTCTCATGACAATATCCAAGCTCTTCATCGAACACTCTTATGCCAATTCTTATCCTCTCCATCCGTATAAAACCAAATCATTACTATAAACATGGGTGAATATTTTATAATTATTTTTTTAGTTCAGGATCTAAACATGTTAAAAATTGATAAATGTGACTTTTATTAAATTGAAAAGGCAGTATATGTATTTATGCTTATCTCCAATGCTAAATTACTTATTATTTTCTTTAATTTGGGAAATTGGAGAGCTTATAATACCTTTTGCGGAATTGCGGATGATATAGCTAAAAATGAACATGCACCTTTCTAAGAATGCTTAAAGTTAAAAAGAAGAGAATGAATTAATAAAAAATGAACATGCATGATGAATATTTATAAGAGTATATATAGCGTAGTTTTATAACACCATTTGTCGTGAATAATTAGGAACAACCAAAGAAGTTCGCAATTTTATAATATTCTATTGAAATTATATGAATTTTTGGATAAAATTTTCCGTTCCTTACCCCCCAAAGCATTCATCAATATCGTGCACTCCAAAGAAAGATGTGCATGGCCAATAAATATTGACCAGCATTTAGTTTATGAACATGTGATCTTATTCAAGACTAAACTGTTATTAGTGTTAGATGATCATAAGTGGGTTCCTCGTAGATTTGCATTGTGGGTTTCATCATTGCACTACCACTTAATTTTCACCATCTTACTTGAAGGTATTAAAAACTAGAATTCACATATTCTTTAGCGTTTAATTTAATCTGCCGTATGGGTCGGCCGCCTCAGTAATAGTGACCCAATGGAAAAGGATGTTCCTGCATGGTTGTATCAAATTCACATTGTGTACATAATTCATGTTTGGAAGTTGGAACTAACAAAGTATGGGACATATAAAAAAAGTGTTTTCCTGTGAAAGATCGCAGGTTCGAAACTCGGTTGGGGGGTCTTTCATAGATATTTAATTTAAAAATAAATTGAGTGGCTTAGACCTCCAATTTATCTTCAAAAAAAAAAAAAGTGTTTTCCTGTAATATGCATTTGAATTTTTTTTCTCAGTGCTTAGTTAGTAAACCTGTTATTTATATCTTATATCTTTGGTATTTTTGTAAAAGTATACACTGTAAAGAAGTACCGACAGATTGATCATAACTTAGTAATCCCTTATCAGTTATCACTTTAGCTTAAATCGTACTTTATATTTGAAACAGAATTCAAACCATCACCCCCGAAATCCTAATTTTGGTACATCGTTTTTATTTTTTTGCCATGTTCACCAGCTTTCACTTTAAAAGTAAAATGGATTGATAACATTGTTAGTTAGTCTCTTAGGCTATGTGAAACAATTTTCTTTAGCAACTAATAAGGTCCATGCAGAATAATATTTTTGGTTTCCTTTTGCCTTTTTTTTTTCCTTTCTTTTTATAGTGATCATCGCAGTCAGCTTGAGGGGGATGCTTTAAGTACTCAAATATCCTATGATACTTTTACATAAAAATGTGATCTTTACTTTAACTTTCATGCTTAAGCCAATAAATCTCTACTGGCACATATTTCAATATCTCAGAACAAATAATTAAATCAAAAACCTAACTTATCTTCAGTAAAAAAAATATTGGATAAAGCAAAAGGCACATCACTATAACACGCACAACATTATTTAACCTGACACACAAGACTTTTAATCTCCTATAAATGCGGAGGAACTAATAGAACCAGTAGGCAGTAGAAGGTAAAATTCAAACACTACACTTAAGATATTTTCTAGTACAGTAACACGTTAAGTTCAGTACTTCAGTACCAAACAGACGAATGGCCATGGGAAGAGACAGTGGCAATAAAATTGTGGGGATTTCCTTGTTGCTTCTTGTATGCTTGTACCACGCTAATGCTGCAAACCATGTAGTAGGAGATTCCCAGGGATGGGGTTTCTCTGTTTCATATGACAGCTGGACCAATGGAAAAACCTTCATCGCCGGGGATACTCTTGGTCGCTCTCTACTCTCTCTCCCTCTATGTTGTTTGAAAATCTTGCAAGCAATAAATAAAGTAATTTTAAGAAAAAACTTTAAAAAATGGGAAAAAAATAAAGCTAAACTGCACTTAATTTGCAAAGACTGATATTTCAGCCCGTCCATACTCCATACCAGAACCAGTACGGATGAAACTACACATTTATATTCCTGTGTATACTTGTTTGGAAACAGCGAACATGATACAGACTCCTCTTTGAATAACTTCCTATGGGTGTGATTGCAGTGTTCAACTACCAGCAGGGAGTGCACAACGTGGTGCCAGTGAGCGCCGCAGGATACAGGAGCTGTAAGACCTCGTCCAACTCGAAGGCGGGGACCAGCGGCAATGACAAATTCACTCTCAAGAAGGGCTCCAACTACTTCATTTGCAGCATCCCTGGCCACTGCTCAGCCGGCATGAAAGTCCTCGTCGTCGCCAACTGATTATGAATAATCCATGCATATGGTGCAGTCTCTGCCTCTAGGCTTAAATAAAGACTGCTCATTTACTGATAATCAGCTGTGGTTCTTATTTAATTTAGGTGTGCAATGAGTGATTGCAGCTTGGAAAGCAAGTGTGAAAAGTAGTATCCAAATGCATGTTTTGCTTGTAATTAAGTTTGAAGATTGATTGTGATCTTTAATGTAAGATTAATATGTGAATGGTGAAATAATTAGGAAGGTCTAATATGATACATATTTCATGATTGAATTGCATGTCTAAATTATCTTACATAACATATATTAATTGTTGTATGGAAAGAAAAGCAAAGACACATGCATCATCACTGTCTTTGCCCATTAAAATTGTCAATCTCTGTACCAGTATTTATCAATAGGCCTCAAACCGCTGACAGTAAATTACTTTTTAAGTAAAGCAAATTGGACATTTCTCATATCTAACACTGAATAATGACTTCAATTGCAATTTAATGAGTTCAAGATGTAACATACTGCAACAGCAGTGAGAGAAATTGTTAATAGATTTTGGATTTTTTTTTTAAAAAAAAAGGTGAAACAATTTTGGGGAACATGAAAAAGGGGAAAAGTACATAAGAACTCCGAATTCAGTATATAAAACAACAATCAACAGTATCTTTTGACTGTTAAGGTGGCACCAGCTGGTCTTGAAATATCTAAATCTGTCTTCAAAAACATAAGACAGTCTGATCTGATACCTAACAAAATAATTTCAAACTGACATAGTGTGATGTCCCTCAAACAATCAACAGATCTCTTTTGTATTTTGTGTAATTGGAATTGATCGTGAAATGAATGGTAAGAGATGAAATGTAAGAGGAAGAAAATAGACAGGATAAGGAAAGAAATTGTAATAATTTTTTATTTTGATTTTCTGAATGAATTCTACATATGAAATCTTTTCTCTTATATAGTTTTTTTTTTTTTTTTTTTGACAAGCTAGGTAGTCTTTTCTCTTATATAGTTGATTGGAAGATTTTATCATAGCTAGATAATATTACAGTAAATACAATAAACTACAAGTAAAGAAATCTACCTAACAAAGAAATTCGGCATTAGGGGTGAAAACGGTCACCGTTTCGACCGTCCTTTCGTTTCGTTTCGTTTCGTCCAAAACGAAACGAAATGGTTAAACGATTTTGGTTGCGTTTCAAGAACGAAATGGTTAACGGAAGCTTGAAATGGTTTCGTCCATGTGTATTTTCGTAGTTTGGACGAAACGGTTAACGCAAATGGGTAGTTAATTTCGTTTTCAAAACGAAACGGTTAACGCAAATGACCATTTTTGTTGTCGTTTTAAACGTTATGCATCCCTATTCGGCCTATTTATTCTTTGACAGCCCATTATTCTTCAATTCAGTTAACAACCCAGGCCCATTATCGTTAATCAGCCCAACTTCATAATTCTCCTCTCCAAATAAGTGCGTGTGCGTGACACATATATGGGAGATTGACCGAAAAAATTAAAACCAACGTTAATGTTCACTTAAATTTCGATAATAACTGTAAAAAATTCAAAATTTAAAAAATAACGTTATAGGATCGTCATCCGGATTGACGAGTGTACAAATTGCTTGGATCGGCAAATGAAAAAACGATCCAAATATATTCTGCAAAAAGTTTAAATATTAAAATATTAAATAATATTAAAAAATATTTTGGTTTCCTTGGATCGTCAATTGGATTGACGATCCAAACAAAAATGGCAGCAAAAATTTTAATATTTTTTAATTTACAATTTGATTTTTTAACCCTCAAAATTTTTATTATTACAAAATATATATAATTTGTGATTACAATTTAAATATAATTTAAACATCTATTATAAAAATATAAGTACATAATTAAATTATGCATGTTAAATATATAATATTGTATATGTGTATAATACTTATTTTATACATATATATAATAATATATGTATTATATATTTTATGAGAAAGTTTAATATGCACCATAGTGCATAAGGCATTCCGCGGATTTTTCGGAGATATTTTTGTAAATTGACAAATCTAATTTAACCAATCTAATCTACATATTGAAATCTCATAGAAAATAAAATTTTACAATTTTTTATATTTTATTAATATTATTTTCGAATTTTTTAAAACATGTCATTTTTGTAAAGTTGTTATTTACAATATTTCAAAAATGACATGTTTTAAAAAATTCAAAAAAATAGTAATAAAATCTCTCAAAATTGTAAAATTTGATTTGCTATGAGATTTCAATATTTATATTAGATTGGTTAAATTAGATTTGTAAATTTACAAAAATACCTCCGAAAAAGTCTGCGGTACACAGAATGCCCTATGCACTATAGTGCATATTAAAATTAAATATAATTTATAGTATGACATGTTTAATACTTTTATTTGTATTTAATTTTACACATACATATTTGTATGTATATAAAAAATCTTATATATATGTATATCTTATATTATGCATGTTGAATAGTTTTATGCATATATATTATTAGTGATTTAAATAGCGCCACTATGAATCGCAATATTCCCGCTATAGCGGTATGACTTGATAGACCGCTACGGTGCTAAATTAAAAATACCGCTATAGCGGTCTTCATTGTATTTAACATGCATAATTTAATTATATCCTTATATTTTTATAATAGATGTTTAAATTATATTTAAATTGTAATCACAAATTATATATTTTGTAATAATAAAAATTTTGAGGGCTAAAAAGCAAAATTGCAAATTAAAAAATATTAAAACTTTTGCTCCATTTTTGTTTGGATCGTCAATCCAATTCACGATCCAATCAATCCAAAATATTTTTTTAATATTATTTAATATTTAAATATTTTTTATATTTTAATATTTAAACTTTTTGCAGAATATATTTGGATCGTCGTTTGATTTGCCGATCCAAGCAATTTGTACGCTGGTCAATCCGGATGACGATCCTATAACGTTATTTTTTAAATTTTAAATTTTTTACAGTTATTATCGAAATTCGAGTGAACGGTAACGTTGGTTTTAATTTTTTGGGGGAGATTGATCTGTTCCGGCCCAAAAAAACATGACCCGCTGGCCGCTGGATTAAATTTGACATTTATATGAAAATAAGTAATCATGTTAATCCCAAGTCCCCAACCTTCTTTTATTAAAGAAAGACGTATATGAATTCTAGAAGCCTCAATTTTTTCTACTAGTTGCCAGGTTTTTCCTGGATTGGCACGGGTGTTGCAACTTGGAACACCTCGTGTTGTTGTTCCTTGTGAGAATTCTCGTTCACATAATCTTCCTTTCAGAAGTAGATACGTTGATGTTTTCACTAATAATTAAGCGGGCCCCACGAAATTCAAGCAGCTTTGATTTAAAAAAAAAAAAATAGAAAGAATCCGGGCTCACTAGGGTGTTTGTTCTTTTCTCTATATTTTGGTTCTGAATAAAATCACAAAAGTGCTCTCTGTAACAGTAAATGTTACAAGGGCTCCATCTCTGATCATAAGCAACCACTTTTATAAAATCACAAAAGATCATAAGCGACCAGTTTTAAATGCAACTTTATACTCCTAAATCCTAATGCAGGATGTATTCAGAGAGACAGAGTTGGGACGTAATTTTATTTATTTATTTTTATTGTATTGTATTGTATTTATTTATATTTATTTTTTTGATATTACTATTATTATTATTATATTTTTAATTAGGAATATTCTTACACATTTTCGCAATGGATAGTCTATAATCCGAACAAAATTATTTGGCATTTTTAATAACTATCATAAAGACATAAAATGGCTCTTCTTTATTGTAAATAAAATATTTGAATTCTTATCACCACTAGCCTTCACACAGAAAGAAAAAATTATATATATTATTCTTTTTGTAGCCACTAGCAGACCAGAAACAGATTTGGACTTGATAACTTTCGCAATACAAAATTTTCCGTATAGCCTAACAGCTAAGCAATGATTATGACTTGTGTTGTTGTAAATTAAATACACTCTGTACGTTCTGAGAAAGGATATGCACAACTTTATGAAAGAAAGCATATGCATGACAACACCAATATCATTTTTCTTGGTACTTCAGTATAAAACTGCCAACATAATTGAATCTTGTATTTTAATAAAACTAAAATCATCATCTCTGAATACATCACGAAGCTGACTTTCTTGGTTAATTAGAATGTGGGAAGAAAATTGCATTTGACCGTTTGTTGCATATTAATTTATTTTAAGAGAATAGGAAACTATTAATTTATTCCTATTGCTGTGTTTTTTTACCTCAAATTTTCTTTTCTTTTTCATTTCTTTATTTATCTAACATTAACCCATGTAAACTTTTAGTCCAAATTTTGTGTCAACTACCACAGAATTATTTTTTTATTTTGCAATTTATGAGTACGATGGCTTGTTGGAATTCGTCTTGTCGTAGCGTGTACGCTGAAATTATCTTGTGTTTTGGATTCCCTGAAAGTTTTAGAGCCCAACATCTTGGAACGTCTGAGTGAATTTTCTAAAAAATCAGACAGTTTGGTTTTGAGTTTAGAAAAATAAATGCAAAAATAATCCTACATGCATTGTTGCCAAAATAAATATATCAATAATTTTAGACCGGGGCTGATAAGGATCATCCCGATTTCTTTCATCCTCATCATTCTCAAACGCATTTTCCATTTTTAGAAAATGCGTAATTTTCATTTTCAGAAATGTCTCTCCCAGTGCTCATCCCCTCTCACCCAGCGCTCATCCCTTCTCTCCCTCTCTGTTTCGCTCACTTCCCCTCCCCGTCTGCCTCCCTCCCTCTCTGATTCACTTAATATATATAAAGATTCTACTTAATATATATAAATGTTCTATTTATATACATAACAGTTTACTTAAAATATATAAAGGTTCTACTGATATACATAACAGTTCTAGTTAATATAAAATATAATAAAGATGTATAGATGATCTCAAAAGATGCGAGGATGGTCCCAAAAGATATGAATGAAAATGCATTATTTAAATATAGAGACCATATGATTTTATTTAAAGGATGCATTGGACAATGAGTGCAATGAAATGAGTACTTTAAAGAATGCAATTGAAAAGGTGCATATCATTATATGAAGGTCAAAGGATGTTATCTAATGAGAGTCTAGCCAAAGGGTGCAACTGAATGGATGTCTCATCCACCAAAGGGTGCCAACATTCTATCTATAAATAGTGTTTCATATTTCAAATTTCATCAAATATTTCACATATCCAAATAATGGCAAACGTAATAGACATCATATTACTCTCAAATAGAAATTTAGGCATCAAAAAAGCGCGGGTCATAAAATTTTGCCTGCAATGGATTTGAAGATGGAAAATACATGGGACATGCATTTTTTAAAAATTTCATGATTTCATGATAATAAGGTAATATTATATATAAATTTCATGATTTCGTCAGGATTTTTTTAAAAAATTTTATACCAAACTAAAAATTCTATATTATTTTTCTATTTTTCTATTTCAATAAATGCGTAAAAATTTGTCGCCACTATATTCTTTATCTAGGAAAAATTGTTGAAAATTTATCGTCATTGTACTTTTTTTGTCTGTAACAAAAAAATTATATTATTTAATATATAAACTGCTGAATGTTGTTCTGCAACACAATCATCTTATTAATAAAATAACATATATATTTTATCTCGGATTTTTAGAGTAAGATTGCTACATGTTTAGTAGAATTATTGAGATTAGAGTAAAAAAAGTCATGGTTAGGAAAAAAAAGATTGTCAATGATATAAAAATGTTCTGATCAAGATTTTATACGTTTAGAAAATTAACAATTACCATTTAGGATATCTTTAGACTGAAATAATTACAAAAAATGATAAAAATTAATAATTATCCAAATTTTGATGCTTCCTTATTTTGGTGCCTAAATCGTAGTCATCAAGAGAGTCAATTATATATTCATATCATTTAATTGTTGGAATAGCTTAATTATTTAAAATATCCAACATTCAATTTCTTTACTGAAAGACTAATTATTTTGTTATATAGGATACCTATCTATATGACATATCGATAAATTTCTTATATTGTTTTCAAAAAATGCCGTCAAACGTTTGTTTTAATGGGTGCGATCAGAAAAGTGGATATCTTAGGCACCGTTTGGATGCGTTGAGAAAAAGGTAGGAAAAAAGAAGAAGGGAAGAAATAAATTATAAACAATCCAAACTCTTCACAAAATTACACACTTCCCAATACTTCTTCCCACTTCTTCCATTCTTTCCACACCTATCCAAACGGAACCTTAGTATAGAAATCATATTATGTCATTTAAGAAATATTTTGCCAAAGGATGCAATCTAATAGATTCTTCAAATGGTGCGATTGAAGAGGTGCATATCTTGACAAAGCGACGAAAGGATATTATTTAAGGGATGTTTTGCCAAATGATGCAATCAATAGATGCCTCCTCTACCAAAGGGTGCTAACATTTTACCTATAAATAGTGCGCTCATTATTTCAATTTTTCATTAACCATTTCATATTTACAAAAGACAAACATAATAGATATAGCATCATTTTTAAATAGAAATCTAGACGTCATACCTGCACAGGTCACAAAAATTTGGACCACAACAGATTCGGAGTTGAGAAATACATGTGGCATGAATTCGTTCTATTGGATAGTAAGGTAATTTTTTTTTAAAAATTTTATGTTTATATTAAAATAAATTTTAAATTTGACACCAAACTAAAATTACTATACCATTTCTATTATCGATAAAGTTCTACTTTAATCATTAAGATGTTTTAATTATTTGAATATTTTTCGAATTGTACAATTTACATATTTGAAGAGCTTCAAGCAAAGTCTAATGGAATGCAAATCATTTTAGCATGCAACTCCGTCATGTTGAAAGAATACGAAGGTGATCATGCTGAAAACTAAACCATATAATATGGAAAGAATTTATTGTTTCAATTTTACTTTTTTAATTGTCGTGATTATGTATCTTTTTCGATTTTTTCTTTGTATTTAATTATTGTTTCCATTTTATTGATTCACTTTTCACTTTAATTCATTTTGAATTTACAATTATATAATTATTATTAAATTTTTTTCCTGATCCAATATCAATTTATCAAATTGTCTTATAGAAAAATTATATTTTAAAACAGGATACTTTTCCTTAAAACCATTTATTCAAAATCATTTATCGACTTAAAAAAATTAGCGGCACAATTTTTATATATTTTTTGTAATAACATCCAATATCGTCGAGCGAAGCTAGACGTATGAATCTAATATATATAAAGGTTTTACTTATATACGTAACAGTTCTACTGAAAATATATAAAGGTTCTACTTATATACGTAACAGTTCTACTTAAAATATATAAATGTTCTACCTATATACATAACAGTTCTACTTTATATTTTATAAAGGTTCTATTTATATACATAACAGTTCTAGTTAATATATATAAAGATTCTAGCTAATAGACTAACTGTTCTAGTTAATATATTTAACGATTCTAGTAAATATAGCAACAGTTGTACTTAATATATATAACTGTTCTGTTTCACTCCCTCTCTCTTCCCTATCCTTCTTTTTTTCTGGTTCGTTCTCTCCCTGTGATGCACTCTGTCCTCATTCTCCTTCCTCTCTCATTCGCTTTCTTCTCACCTCTCATCCTCTCGTTCTCTCCCTTTGACGTGTTCTGGGAATGATTAAAGCCGAGAATGATGGAGAGGAGACAATTATTAACGCGTTTTACTGGAGATGATGAAAATGATAGAGAAAGCGGATGACGGAAAGCAATTCCGATTTTAGACTCTATTACAGTTACTAAAGTTTATAAAACTTCTCTTGCAAATCCAGTAAATTTATCCACATCACAGGAATACGCACAAAATTAGAATAAAATAATAATAAGAGAAGAAGTAACACTCACACAGTCACACGTCACAGTGTACGTGTGAGAGTGAAGACGCCCAAATTCAGTGCCGAGAAAAATAAATAAATAAATTCAGTCCTGAGTTTTTTTTTTTTTTTTTGAAGTTAATAACTTATAATAAGATGAGTAAAATAAAGAAATCCTATTTTCAATAGAAAAAAAGAAGGCATTAAAATATTGTTCAGTTTTCTGGTCAATATAACGACCCGCCCCTCCAGTACAACTTTTCTACTTCCCTCTCCCTCCAATTTATTGCTCTTGACACAATCTTCTACTACCACAAAAGCCAAGACGTAAGGAAAGAGAAAAAAAAGCAAAAGCGAAGAAAAAGAAATGGAGAGCGACAAACAAGAGAACAACAACAACAACAACAATGCGGCGGGAAGCGACACGGCGAATCTGCCAGAGGAGTGCGTGGCGATAATGGTGTCGCTGACTTCACCTCGCGACGCGTGTCGTCTCTCCGCCGTGTCGTCTACCTTCCGATCCGCGGCTGAGTCCGACGTCGTCTGGGCTCGTTTCCTGCCGTCCGATTATATCTCCCTCCTCTCCCGCGCCGTTCATCCCGTCAGATATGCTTCCAAGAGAGAGCTCTTTTTTCTCCTCTCTGGTAGACATATTTTGATCGACCGTGGCAAGATGGTATGTATGTGCTTCTACTAATTTTAAACCAATTTTGGAATTAACCCAACAAGTTTAAGGCTTGGTGGTTCCAAAGGGGATTGGTTTGTGAATTAGAGTTGTGTAAACTTATGGGAGCTTAGTTTTTCGTATTTGTTTTGTGATTTGAGTTTAAACTGGATGAGAATCTTTTTGGAATCTGGTTTGTGGTTGAGTAGTTGACACGTGTGTTATGGTTTGCAATTTTAGAGCTTTGGACTGGAGAAGTCCAGTGGGGCGAGGTGCTATATGCTGTCAGCACGAACGCTCTCTATTGTCTGGGGAGATACTCCCCAATACTGGAGATGGATCTCTCTCCCTGATTCAAGGTGTGTGTTGTCTTATTTTTCTAATGATTTTTCAACCAATAAGGATTGTTTGGAATATTAAAGTTCAATTTCAGTTGTTTTATCGTTATGGAATCCAATTGATGCTTAATAGCAAAGCAAATTAGCAATAGATGTGAAAGACTTGAAACCCACTTCCTAAATATGAAATTACTTGATGTAGACAGCTTACTGTTCTTATAACTAAATGAAATAAAGCTTTTTTTACTCTCTTTTTAGCAACTATTTAGGCTCTCATATTGTCATCAATTAGAGAGTTTGTATGGGATGGACTATTTGTTAGGAAACTTCAGTTAACAGAATTCAAAACCCAACTGTCTTAGAACCTGACATGGCCTGAATCTAGTATTGCCCACAACTGACCTTGATTGGAGTCAATAAAAAAGTTCATCTTATCAGAATCCGAAGCAATTTGAAAGCCTACCACAATCTGTCTGAGCTAACCTAAAATCTTACTTGAGAAAATTTGATTTGAGATGTCTCAATATATAACCAATGTCTAAAATTTGTAAATGTAATGTTACCTTACAAAAGTTACTTGGGATCTAAAATTGGCCTGATGACAAAAATCTGAACCAGGCTTTACCCAATCTAACCCTACCCAACCTGCCTTTGTGGCATTGAATAACTTCCACCCTGTTCCAAATTAGGAGCAATGTGAAAATTTTTATAATAATAAAACATACTAATTTTGGTTGTATTAGCTAACTGTGGCTGCAGCATAGGGGTGTCTAGCGTTAGAAATGGCGAGCAAACTAGGGTGTTTCATTGACCGTTTCGTTTCAGTGACGAAAGTGGCTTCAATTTTGTTAACCGTTTCATCACAGTGACGAAGCGGTTGAAATTTAAGTAATTTTCGTGATTTTCACAGTGATGAAACTGTTTCATTCTTTCGTTAATCGTTTCATCCAGATGAAACTAAATTTTGTTTTGTTAAATGTTTTGCCAGGGCGAAACAAAACAAAAAAAGGGTCAAATACAATTTTGTTTGCAGGCCTACTGAAGCGTGACTGTCTGTACAAGTTGCAATAATATCATTATTAGCTAATACAGCAAGATTATGTTGAATTTTGTCAACATTGTGATCTGACTTCGAATACTTTTTTCTTTAATTTTCTTTCTAATTAGACCAAACAAATCTGGGATAATGGAATTTTATTGAGGGCCAAGCAATAGCCACCGGTTTTACTACTTTGCACAAATCAGTAATGACATTCATCTTATCAATTTACACTTCGAGTATCATTGCTTCTTTTGCATAACTATATAGTTGCAATTGCTATTCTATTTTAAGGAGTCTGGAGTTACAATTTTCCCTTTTGGTGTCTTAGCTTTTCGATTAGTGTTAAATTATTTCTACTGTTGTGTCTGTTTAAAAAGTGGAGAGACATCTATATAAACATCCATGTCAGCATGATAAAGCTAAATGCTAATTTGGCTTAAAGAATAAGTCTGCTAAGAACCATTGTTATGATTCAGCATGCACATCAGCATGTGTGTCGGCCTCCATGGCTTTAATAGTGTATCATCTCCACATCAAAACCCCTCTCAGCGAATCAATGAAAATAGAAATAACATAAATAGAAGTTAATCACCTTTCCTTAGCATGTCATGCTGTATTAACATGCTCATTTGGATGCTATAATGATAGCCAATATGTATGGTAATGTTCATTTCAGTCTATTTTCGGATCAAGGTAACAAATTCATGCCAGTTGGAGAGTTTTAGGTCAAAATGGGACCTTGGAAAGTTCAATAACCAAAGGGAAATTGGTGATATTTTCAGGACCATTAATGTAATTTAGTCTTGTCCTTTAATATAATTAATTTTTAACCCCCGTGAATCCCCAAGTGATTTAAATAATGCAAAGTGAGGAATGGCACAGCATGTGGTCTAGTAGCTCAGGTGGTAAGAGCACTTGGCTCTCTTCTAAGAGATCCAGGGTTCAAGCCCGCATGCTTGCGATAGGCTTGGCGAGCCAGCGTAAAAATTCAGCCATATATACAAGAAATGACCAGGGTCGGAGTGTCATTTCTAGCCTACCTCAACTTGTTTGGGATAAAAGGCTTAGACTTTAGACTTTTTTTAAGCCTACCCCAACTTGTTTGGGACAAAAGGCTTAGTTGTTGTTGTTGAAAGTGAGGAATGGCACTCATGCTTACAAAAGTACAAATCTCTTAAACACTACAATGCAACCCATGCTCCATCACTATTTTGATCTCGTTAACCAACAGAAAAGAGAAAAGAGGGGTGGTTGGTTGTTGGGACCTTTTAACAGATGAGGAGGTTTAAGTGAATAAAATTTTTGTTGAGGTGTCTATAAAGTTTCATGGTGGCAAAATACTATCCTATGATGGTCACACTAACATGAAGATTTATTTATATATTTCTGACTAAAGCCATTCATTTTATTTAGGTTCTCAGAGGTTGCTGAACTCATAAATGTACATTGGCTTGAAATACGTGGCAAGATCCAAAGCAAACTTCTTTCTGGTAAAACCAAGTACGCTGCCTACTTAGTTTACAAAATTAATGGACATGGCAGCCGCAGTTTCAGTTTCCAACCACAAGAAACTGCTGTCATTGTAGGAGACCACATATCAAATCACACGGTCTCTCTTGCTAATAAGGATGAGACCTGCCGGAACACTATAATGTTCCGGAACTTTCTAAGGTGGCGCGGTGTGTTGACTCTTCCTTATATAGAAGATGAAGATAATGACGTTTTTGATGATGCTGATGATGCTGATGATGATGAGACAGTGGATATCGCAGGTTCATCCCATCTAAGAATTGATGGATGGATGGAGGTAGAACTGGGGGAGTTCTATAACAACGAAGGTGAGAATAGTGAGGTTGAGATGAGCTTTATGGAGGTCAAAGGAAGGCATTGGAAGAGAGGCCTCCTTGTACAGGGTATAGAGATCCGGCCTAAATTTTAGGAGAAAACAATACGGAATTGTCCAATTTTAGTGGCTCATATTGTGAGCTTACCATCTGACTCGGATCAGATTATCCATCTCAAACAACTGGTTTGAGTATGTAAATAATTGCGCTATGACAGAGCTACGTTTTTGGGCATTTTAACCCAAATCATACATCGAAAGGATGTATCTCAATGTAATTGAGTGTTGTATATGTGTTATGTAAATGTCTATTGTCCATACTCCATACTGTAAGATAAAGTGGTGTCCGCACTGATGGGGTTCTTTGATTGCTACCAAGCTTCTGTTGGCTAAGTAGGACATCTCAACCGTTTGGGGAAAATGACTCTTTTATCATATTGAATAACTCATAATTATACATTTTATTTTATTTTGCATGTTCTATTTTTGTTCCTGCGTTGCGTCCTATTTCTTGTCCTTATTTTATTGAATAATCTACAGCAACTGTGTAAACCGTAGTGTAGTTGGCAGTTGGCGGGAGGCAACATCTTTTGTTCTTTCTGGTATTAGTAAGAAGGTGATAACGAGACAACTGTGGATTCAGTTTTCTTGGACATGAAAAGAGAAGCAATCTTAACCGAACAGGATCGTATGTTGATCAAGCTTTTTCGTGTTAGGAAGAGAATAAAAGAAGCAAAAAGTGCTTTTTAACTTTTTTGTTTTTGAAAATGCAAGTTGTGTTATTTCTTTGATCTTCTTTCTGAGCTTTTTAATACGCTAAACCTTGGTTGATCGTATTTATTATTTTTATTTTAAATTGCGGAGACAGCTAGGAAGATCAGGCCTCTAGAGCATGGAATAGGCCAGAAGAACAGGTACAATCTTCCGGGGCTTGCCTCATCCAAAATCATCGAAAATGCGTACTTTCCAATTCCATGCAAAATGTTTTATAGCATTATCATCTATGGGGCTGTTTGGATTCTCCAAGAAATTTGGGGAATTTCATTTTCCTACCATAAATTTATTATAAACAATTCAAACTCTTCATAAAGTTACACACTTACCAATAAATTTATTCCTAGGAATTGCAACTTCCCCAAATTTTCCAAATTCCTAAACGATCCAAACGGCCCCTATAAGTTATGTGGTAGATTACCTTTAATATGAATATCAACACAATGACATCTTTCCTTACTCCGATCATTTAGAAAAAATACAATACAAATCATAAAATTCCATACTTATATATAAAATCTGAAAACAAGGTCGAATCTCACCAGAATAGATGCTCATGCACCTTAAGTTCATTTAAGTCGATATATCAAATTTAGAAGTTAGTTTTAATGATAGTTGGATTACGTCCTGGAAAGAAGATTCAAAATGGCCCTCTAATTTCGTCAATGCAAGGGATAAAGCACCATTGTACATGTAAACAGATCAAGCATGTTCAATTCCAACCTTGTTACACAAAGAAACAATCAGCTACGGAAAAAGATGGAACTTGAGGGTCATGGTAATATCAGTAGAACTGACTAGCATTCCTTGACAAACTACAATCTGTTAAAAGCAATCTGTCCAAAAAAGCTGTTATGAAAGTGGAACTGAAGTTTGACTACAAACTAAGTATACATTTAGTCACAGTGTACAAATAGTGAAAATTTGAGATTGGGAGCAGTATTAATTCTGCTTATTAAGCTGCCTATACTGTTCTTGTTACAACTACCTGCATCTTCACTTCCTACACTATTCTACAGAAAGTTAATATCTGAATTGCAATAGGTATATTAATCTTTGGTCTCCTTCATGTTGTGTCTGAGATTCAGATTTAAGGGTTCAAAAAGTACTAGAGGTAGCTAATAGATATTTTAAATTATATATGAAGGCTTACGATGACACAAAGGAGACTACTGATATCTCGAAGTCCATGACACACAGCACAAAAGCATAAAACACCAACATCCAAAAGTAATAAGTTTTGATATGTCATAGTAATTATGAAACAACCTAAGATAGCATACACAGAAGTATAAGATGCAACAATCACAGTTAGTCTAATTTCTGATGACTATTTAACATCTGAGGAAGAACACATAAAAGAAAAACACCAACATCCACGAGTTACCCTAAATTCTGATAACAGAACACCTAATCATGCCAAACAACTCAAAACTACTTCTTTAATACACTAGCAAACTGAATTAGCTGAACTTAATGACCAAAAAGCTTAGATTTTTCAACTTACAAAGCATCTTGCCTTCCTGAGACATCTAAACATAGCTGGGCTGAAACCACATAGCTGGGGCAGGCGGCCAAATTGCTGTCTCCCTGGCAATGTCGCACGCCACTTTCTTAAAGTTGACATCATCCATCTTGGCAAAAGAGATGGTATAATAGTAGTCATGGTCATGGTCATGGTCATGGTCATGGTCATCGTCATCGTCATCGTTATCGTTACCTGCAGATGGTTTACACTTGTGCTCGATGTAAACACAACCCCCATCAAGCAAGTCCCAATCATCAGAGCAGACAGCTAGGACATGGTGGATCCCTCCAAAGAAAAGGGTTGTGTTGCTTGTGTCGGTGATCTTCTTCAGGTCAAATTTATTCTCTAGGAAGTGGTACAGCTCAAACGTTTGCTCTAGTGTCTTCTCACTAGTCTCCTTTGTGTCATCAACTACGGGATCATCCCCATCATTTTGACATGTTTCTTCCTCATTTTCTTTACTATTATGGACAGCAACAACATGAACGGGATTTCCCATCCAGTACAAAGAAGTCGACATCCCGGAACTTTTCAAGTAAACAAATTCTTGATCCCTCAGATTTGTCTAAGTTGATGATATATATAGCTCTTTGATAAAACAGATAGAAACATCCATTGTAGTATGTCGCATCTCCATCTCCAGAGGGTGCATGTCTTGGACGGATATGGACCATTGCCCAGCATGGGTCCCCAACTTGACAGTAGAAGATCCCCCAGCAATCCTCAAGGAACACCGTGATCAGACAATTTGGGTCACTCAGATCAGCATAAAAAGTCACCCTGGTGATCACAAAATTACCCATGGGAGACTTAAACAAGTCACTAACATCATAGCCGTGATCGGGAACACCCAAGTCACCTCTGACTCTGAGACGTTTGACTGGAAGTGTAAAGGGAGGGAGCTGGACACGAGCCCGAGTTAACGGGTTCAGTAAGAAAACCTCTTTACCTTCGCGAGCCACAAGCAAGAGCCAGCCGCGGTAGGAAGCGCAGCACATCATACCGATGGTTTCCGGGAGGTGGAGCTTGCGCATCTTGGATTCCCGGTGGTCGTAGAAGAGGCGGACGCCATCGTCCTTTTTGTCTAGAGGGAGCCGTTCTGGAAATGGCATGTACGGAATCATCAACCAAGGGAGTTGGGGAAGGACGTGACGAGGTTGCGAAAGGGAGGCGGAGCGCCATGGAGAGCAAACGGCGCGAAATCGGACATAGTCGGTGATGGATTTCACCTTCTCTGAGATCAGCCCTACGATGTCGACTGGGATATTGGCCCAATCGCGAAACTCCGATGGAGCACCTTTCCATTTTGAGAGAGAGAGAGCTGGGGTGTTGTGGGAATTTCAATTAGAAGTCTAAAACCCTCGTCCCTTTGTTTGTTTGGTGGTAGCCGAACGGTCGGCATCTTTAGTGATGACGAAGAATTTTTTTTTTCCCCCCTTTCAAAATGGGAGTGTTTTTGCCTTTTGCAAATTAAAGTGTGCACTGACGGTAGTGCTGTATATGAGTCGAGTTCGAACGAATTGAGCATAATTCATTACAACTCGAGTTAACTCGTGACTCGTTTGGGACGCAGTTCCGAACTATTTAAGCTAATTTGAATTCGTCATTTTGTAATTCGAGTCAACTCGTGACTCGGTATATAACTCGTGAATATAGTGAATAGATGCAACAATTATCTAAAAAAATCTTTTTGTACATACATGTTGACTAACGATGCTACAAATTAACTTATATAACTAATCAACTATACTCATAACATACAACTCAACCACTAACTTATCATACACATATACTAACTATATTCCTATCTTTGGTGCGCACACAAATATGATGCTGAAGCATCTATATATAGGTGCCTAATGTCGGTTAGATACATGCACTAGATATCTCTAGATTTCCATCTAATTAAGTCGGTTTAGCTTCTTCTTAATTTTTTTAGAAAATTCTTGAGACTATGTCCCGTGGAGATTTCTAGAGAATTCAAGTTTGTAGTTTTTCTAATATTTTGGGTTGGGCCAATGATCCAAGTCGGTGATGATTTTAACACTCCCCCTCAGCACCGACTTTCGATTAGTCCTCTTTTCGATATTCCTCGGCCATCTGGATCATCATGCTTCTTATGATCTCTGTCATATTTGCGAGTATGGCAACACATTCCTATCATCGGTCTATCTTCAACTTGCTTCACCATAAATTTCGACTTTGAACGTGGTACCTGCAATTGTCGTCGTTGAGTTCCTCTATCGTCTGCTCGATAAGTACTGCGACCATTCACTTCTCTTCGTGACATCGCTTGTACTTCAGCAGTTTTCCTTATGACTGCGACATCATCACTCTCCTCAGTGATGGATTTCATGATTGTGTCCTCTCGTGGCTTCTTCTCAACTGCCACCACCGCGCAACTTTCTAGTGCAGTCTCCTCCTCGACTGTCTCTTCGAAGAACCACGGTTCGAAGTCGATCTCCTCTTCAGACTCCGAAGCCGTCTTGTCAACTATTGCGACGGTAGCCAAACTGTCCCACTCTTCTTCACTCTTTACGTCGAATGGTGCCTTCTCCTTCATGGCCACCACGACGTTTTCTTCTTCATTCTTAAACTGGCACTCTCTCGCATAGTGTCCTTGTTGTCCGCAGCTGTAGCACACTACGCTTCTCCTGCGGGATTCACGATCGGCTCTATTGCCCTCTTGGCCTCTTGGAGCTCTCCCTGAACACGTGCACCTGCAACACTCGTGCACAGTCTTCTCAGCCTTCTCGACAACCGGCTGCCTTCTGTGTTGGCTCCTGTTCGACACTCCATGTCGACCACTATACAGGGCCGTCTCATCTTCTTCCTTCTTCATCGTCAATCCGGCAAGCTGCTTGACAAGTGCCTCTTGACTTGCCAACATACTCTCTAGATCCAACAAGGATGGTTGCGTCTGCCACCCTTGGATTGCCGTCATGAATGCGCCAAACTCCGGCCGCATCCCGTTTATGATTATCCGCCGCATTCTATCTTCGCCAATCTTCGCATTGGCGTTTAGCTGTTCAATCTCTCTACACAAATTTTTAACTTTGAGAAAGTACTCACTTACAGTCATGTTGCCTTGAGAAATGTTCATCAGCTCTCTCTCGAGGAGTTGCAACCGACTCGTGTTCTTCTTCGAAAATAATGCGGCGAATATATCCCATGCTTCCTTAGGACTCTCGACATCTTCGATATGCGACAACAAACTCTTATCAACCGTCGTCTTCAACACGAACAAGGCTCTACCAGCTTTCACCTTCCACTTCTTGTATGCTCGGATCGAGTTCGGTGGCGGCTCCGTCTCATCACCACCGACAACATCCCACAACTCTTGTCCCTGCAAATAAGACTTGATACACGTACGCCAATCCCTATAATTATAATTATTCAACTTCTCTATCAAACTACTCATACCACTCAAATCGGACATATCGACTCCACTAATTTCTCTCACGACACGACTCGACAACCCGACAAGCCCTAACTGGCTCTGATACCAATTGTTGACTAACGATGCTACAAATTAACTTATATAACTAATCAACTATACTTATAACATACAACTCAACCACTAACTTATCATACACATATACTAACTATATTCCTATCTTTGGTGCGCACACAAATATGATGCTGAAGCATCTATATATAGGTGCCTAATGTCGGTTAGATACATGCACTAGATATCTCTAGATTTCCATCTAATTAAGTCGGTTTAGCTTCTTCTTAATTTTTCCAGAAAACTCTTGAGACTATGTCCCGTGGAGATTTCTAGAGAATTCAAGTTTGTAGTTTTTCTAATATTTTGGGTTGGGCCAATGATCCAAGTCGGTGATGATTTCAACAATACACAAATAAATATCTCAAAACTCATAATACATGCATAAAACCAAGTTGTGTTGTGCATCGGAAGGGAAAGATATTTGGCGACTAAGTCTTTTTTGGACTATACAGTATGCACTGATATAATACTTTTATTTTTGGCATGTATATGTTGCTGACTCGAGTTTGGCCGAATCGAGTTGGACCTAGTTTGAAATCAATAAATAAAACTCACGAGTTAGCACAACTCGAATTTTTAGAACTCGAGTCATGTTAACTCGAGTTACCAACAAGTTTTTTTTTTTTCAAATCGAGTTCGAGTAACTCACGAGTTACGAGTTAATTACTCATTCTTAGTCTAACAGATTCAAATCCTGTATGTGTAGCGCAAAGCAGGACAAATCCCCATCCTGTTACCTTTTTCATTTCACCTTTTTTTCATTTCTATTGTATTTCTTGGACATAGAGAAGGTAACACAATAGACATGATGCATCATTGACCGTATACTATAAAGGTTATGTAATTTGAATATTACTAATTTACTATTAAATAAGATAAATTTATTTGAATACGTGTTATTTTACTATTTATTTTGATACGTATTTTAATATATTTTTTAATTAGATATATGTGAATGTCAATTTACATAAAATACTAGAGAGCACATCGAGCTCGATCCATATTTGCAAAATACCATTAGTTATGCCAAAATAAAAGTTTTCGTCGTTTCAGTATATATTTAAACAAAATACAAGGAAGACAAACATATCTAAAATATTTCATTTTATGTGATTTTACAATTAAATCAAAATATGACATAACTAAATAATTCATATAAAGACAAACATGTCTTACCTAACAATTTAAAGATAAACATATAGTCATATATAAATAATAAAAAGATAAAAAAATAAATTTGTTACAAATTCATGGATTGAGGGAAGCTTGATGTGGCCCCTAATATTTTATATAAATTGGCATTTACATATATCTAATTACAAAAAATATATTAAAATACGTATCAAAATAAATAGTAAAATAGCACATATTCAATTAACGATTTAATTTGTTTTAGTTGTTAATTATTGCATCTTATTTAATAGTAAATTAGTAATATTCAAATTACATAACTTGTACAGTGTACCGTCAATGATGTACCATGTCTATTATGTTGTCTTCTTTACGGGACCGTTTGGATCGTTTAGGAATAAGAGAAATAGTCTTTTTTTTAGGCGGAAATTTATTCCTAACCATTCAAACTCTTCATAAAGTTACACACTTCCCAATATTTTTCGCCTAAGAATAAGTTATTCCTCTTATTCCTAAGCGATCCAAACGATCCCTATGTTCAAGAAATACAATAGAAATGGAAAACTAGTATGAGTTTTCAAAATTATTTAGACGTAAATCTCTTATTATAAAAGAAAAATAGAAACGCATGAAAATAAATAAAAAGAAGGGAATAGCATTCTAATTAGAACAAAGATGCTGAAAAGAAATATAGCGAATAAAAAAGAAATGGGGTGAGAGAGGCTCGAACTCTCGACCTCAGGATCACTCTATAGCTATGAGACCTACGCGCTAGCCAACTGCGCCACCACCCCGTTGTTGACTAAATGAGAATCTCTACCTAATAATTCAAATTATTATACACTATCCACATGTATGTACAATTGTATCAGTTCGCTTCACGTTGAAAGGAGTCCAATACTCCAACAGCATTTTTTGTTAAGAACAAAGCAGCATGAAAAAGGAACTTACGAACTTGGTTGCCTACACTGTGAACAAAGGTAGCGGCAAAAAAAAAATTTCGCTTTTAATTAAAGTAATAGTGACAGTAATAGTGCTATTAATGAAAGTATCCACAAAATATTTTCGCTTTTTTTTTCAACATATATCCGTGATGGGAGAATCCGAAAAGATTTTACTCAATCTAGAACAAATAATGGTCAGCACAAGTCATCTAGAAGCCCTTTTTACACGAAAAATCCAAAAATTTAGTCCGCTTATCCAAAATTCTGTGCTATAATATCATTATGTCATATATCTGTGAAGGCGACAGGATTCGATATTTAATTGATTGGACATTTGTCAATTTAAATGAGTCACATTAGTTGAAATGAAATCCAGTCGCGCGGGACCGTGCAGCGCAGGAATCACAGCCGCATGATTTAATCTCAATGGCAAAGGGAGCCCTGTGCATGTAACCAGATTGATAGGCCCGAACCGTTCAGATCAGATCGGACGGTTCATAAACTGCGCTAAATGGTCCCGCGCGGGAGCAGATGAGGATTCAGATTAGTTATCTTTAACCGATTAGTTGTTATCCGTACGGATTGGAACGTAGGAGAACATGCAAAAGCTGGGGCCGAATTATTACATCATTTGCATGGGCTAAATAGAAAATTAATTTTATCTTTGGAGGCAATTCTGTCTCGGGCTAACTCTGAAACTATATCTTCCAAAAAAACGAAAAAAACTTATGCACCTTAAGAGTTCTATTCCACCAAATGACAAATAAATTTGAATTTTATTTAAATTTTGACAAATATGAATTCAATATAAATTTCAAACAATGTATAAATTTTATTTTATGCATGATTTACATTAATTTGTTTTATTTACAAACATATGAAACAAGGTAATATATTTTAGTAGCGAACGAATACGAAGTAAATTTTTTTTCAATCGATAGTCAACCAAATTAATTCTTAAAATAACCTATCCCATTAAAAAAAATTATTTGATCAATGTCAGTTTCTAAATGACCAATGATTTGAGCAATTGACCCCTATTGATCATTGGTATCAATAGGGTAGTGCAATGCAATTATTGTGCAACTGTTCCTCATGAAGCCTTCCATGAATTTTATATGAGTTGTTAGAGACGCATAACAGTACACATGCAATATAATATGTTAAAAGTAATTGGAAACATGTTAATTTTACGACGATAAAGATGTGCCAACTTGCTGTTTCAGTTTCGCTTATAATGACAGACTTAATTTTCTAACAGTCCCTAGCTCCTCCTTGGCAGGCGCATCTCAGTTGTCTGGTTACTGCAGGGTGCTTTAATTAGTATTTAAATAGTATTATTAGTTGTCCGATTTAGGAAAAACATAATAGCAACTACACCCAATAATGTTAAATAATATTAAGAGTTGTGAGTAGCTATCACGAATTAAAAATGTTTTAAGGGGATGGTTGTTAAAATTGCAAGTTTGAACTTTGAAGGATGATTTTCTTACATTAAAAAAAGTAAATTATATGGTTCATAAAATAATAATTTCATAACAAATTTATCTATCACGAAAGATATATTACTGTAGCAATAAATTGTTAAGACAGGACTTTAAGAAGCATTCAGTAACAGCGAAGCGGTCATTTCGTATTTATAAAGCTTAAACGTAATATAGAGCCAATAAATCGTGATGCTAGTGCTTTTATAATATCGTTCTTTTTTTAAAACAAAAGTTTACAAAGTCCAAACTATCAATATTTAACAACATAACACGATACCAATCCTACCTTATCAAAATAATTAAGTTAGTACTTATTAAATACGAATAAAAAAAATACTGCTTAAATAATTTAATACTGAAAAATCTCAAAATAAAATAGCTAATTAACACTTAACAGGCAGTGTATGTGCTTCAGCGCATGAGGTTCTATATTCCTTCAGAAGCAGGGGACTGCGGTGCAGGTTAGCAGGTATAATAAGTTGAGACAAGCTCAAGATTTGATCCAGAATACTGTATGTAATTTGTAACTTTTAGTTTTTTTTAAAAGAAATTAATACTTAATAGTTCGAAATTGCAAGCGAAAAAAAAATCCAAACAATGATTAATTTTCTAAACAGACAAAATAATATTCTAAATCACCCAAAAGCTAGACAAACGTTTGTCAAATTATCCGAACAATATATTTCTGGATAGTAAAGGAATTGCTAAATTTACCAAAAACGTTAAGAGTGCTTGTTAGAGAAATAATAGTATTAAAATATGATTAGGCAGGGAAGATAATCATGATGTATAATGTTGGAGTTGAAAAAGAGTATATGAAGTAGGTATGATATAACTTAAGTAGCTTGTAAAAAATTCTATTTTATCCGTTTTATTGTCATTTTATTACCGTACAACCATTTTATCGCCGATAAATACTAAATTATCACTCAATCACTAAATCACACCAAATTATATTTTAAAACCTTAAGTATAATACATAGAAAGTCTATAAATAGAGTTAATTGCTTCTAATCATGTACCACAGAATATCAATATGTTAAGTATAATAAATATGCGTTGAACTAACTTAATTATTAACAAATTAATAATTAATTTGGAATTAGCATATGCATTATATTATTTCTATATGATCCATTTGAGTTTAATTATAACGGTTCAAAACGGTATATAATTAATTAATCAACTTATCATATATTCGCAGTACTCACTACTGCAAATAAACAAATAATGCACGTATGGTTAAAGTCCTATTTGTGTGACCCTTTGAGGATTTATGCTATGTTGGACATGGAAAATAAATCACTATTTATTTCCAATAATCATAAGCAGTATCTAGCAACACGTTATGATTTCCAATTCGCATAAATAAATACTGTACCAATACAGTACTCCAATCCTGCATAAGAAAATAATATCTTATTGTTTTGGATCTTATGTCACATGATATCATTGTATAATCCAAGATAGGAATGTGTCATTCTTGCAGATTATACGTTTCTTGATCTAAAGTTGATCGCCTAGTTGCGCGCATACGATCCAACTCCATCAAGGGGCCCATTAGATATCATCACTCACTAGGTGAACTAATGAGGGGCATACGGTTGTCTTGATAAACAGTTTCTCCCCGCACAATTCAAGAGAACATAAATAAAGTCCGTATAGCAGCCCTTATTAGGAATCAACGTTAGACGATATTTATAGAACCTATCCTCATGTGGAGAAATTGAATCATCTCAAACTCAGAATCAAACACGTATGAAATAAATAATGACACATAACACAATCCATATATTTATTTCATTGGGTCATGTCCTGTTCTATGTTCCAGTAACATACACATATGCAATCAAGTCGGTAACTCCTTACCTATGATTTGTAGAACTTAATCATCACTTAACTTGCATACTAATCTTATATGATAATTAATGTTCCTTGTTAATTATCAAGATTATGGACTCTTTAGAGATATTATTGTCATTCTAACGAATGATCCACAGAGATCTACAATTCAGATCCTCAACCTGAATGATCTGTCAATAATAATCTCTAGGAACAAATGATCAAGCATCATCAATAACATAAACTAATATAATAGCTACCAACTGATTGACTTCTAGGACATATCTCTAACACAATACGATGTCTCGCTTTTTTTCTAAATTCTATAAGAAATGCTAGAGTCTAATATATTGGGCGGATGGATTCCGTCCAATGCGATCGTTTTCACGTTTTAAATTTCAAATAACCGATCTGAACCGTTCAATATGTTCTCCATATTGAAAACTTATAAAAAACCAATTTTTACATTTTTACGATTTTTTTTGGTATTTTAGAAAATCGTTGTTATTGGACGATCCATAATGTTTATATCATGAATTTTCAAAAATATAAAAAAAATAGTAAAAAAATTTGAAAAAAAATGAAAAAATTGGTTTCTTGTAAGTTTTTAATATGGAGAACATATCGAAAGGTTCGGATCGACCATTTAAAATTTAAAAACGCGAAAACAATCATATTGGACGGACCCATCCGTTCTATATATACAACACTAGCATTTCTCAAATTCTATTCGTGTGACGATGTAATTGAATGTGAAAATTTGTTAATAAAATAATAAATTTCATCCCAAATTTCCAAATTTACTATAAAATTATCCGTAGGCTTGTGATAATAATAATTTGAATATAAAAAATATCCAGATATAACTTATCCATATTAACTTACAAATAGAAATAACATTTATAGGTGCATTTACTAGAAATCGTCCTTATCTAATAGCAGTATAGCACTGATAGTTATGAGTGCAAAATAAAATTTCCGATTTAAATTGTAATGATGATGAATGGATGATATCCAATCTTTTTGCAACCCTACTCGACACGGACTCGGATCCTCTGGACTTCGACAAAGAGAAGACCACTGGACTTCGTTGTATTTCAATCGTCTGATTTAATCTCAACGGTTAATATTTTTTCGGACCTATCAATCGTGGTACTAGCACGGGGCATCTATAGCCATTAAGATTAAATCATACGGTCCAGATCTAAAACGACCAGTGGTCTGCCGACCAGAGGATTTCGTTCGTACTCGACACATGCATACATTTTGACACAACTTTGACCTATGGTTTATTTCTTCATAAGATAGCAAACCATTATTACAAATCAAAAGGTTCCGTCGTTGAGAAAAGAAGCGGGAAAATTGAAAATAAAACGAAACAAAAATTAAAGAGAACAATTACCTTATATTAGGAAAGTAAAATTAAAAAAACAAAAAAAAGTCGAAATTGTCCGAAAAGGTCGAAATATGCAGCACTCTCAATTTAAATTTCCCAATCAACAAATAGAAGGGTATCTCCGTCATTACAAAAACGAATGGCATTTCCGATATAAAACCCAACTCCATGGTCATTCTTCAAATTCATATCTATTTATACAGCATAGCGTCTCTCCATTCATTCTTTACACCTCCAAATACCCATCTCTGCTCTTCCGACTTTCTCTATTCCCCTTCTTAAAACCTCTTCCGGCCTCCACTCACCTAAACTCCGGCGAGTTCGCCGGGCTCCGGCCATCTCTTCCGATCCATCCGACTCCACCATTTCCCTTTCCAAATTTCCCTTCCTTTTTCCTATTTCCAATATTGCCCCTCCGTTTTAAAATTTTTCCAACCGAACCGAACCCTTCCATTTTGATTAGATCAAGTTTGCTGACGTGGCAACCCACCCCTAAAATGTCCAACAGCGTGCGTCTCGCATCCATTGAACCAGCGTCAAGGAAAAGAAAACTCCCCGAATTCGGCGCGCCTCGAGCCGAGCCGATTGCGCCGAATCGGCTCCTGGCTGGCTATCTGGCTCATGAGTTTTTAACAAGTGGGACCCTCCTAGGCCAGCCTTGGGATCCAAAAGCACGATCCGACCCGGCAAAGAGCCTCAAATCGGGTTCGGATTCGAAGTCGGATCAGGGAAATGAGAAGAGCGCGTACTCTGACGTAGCTCTGATACTGAAGACGGATGGGGCCCACATACCAGGCGTAGTTAACCCCACGCAGCTGGCGCAATGGCTCCGGAGGTGATGGACACGTGGATGGAGATGATTGGTTTGGTTTGCTCCAAGAAGAAAAAATGTTGGTAGGTTTTTATCTTGAAATTAGTTTAGACGTCTGTTAATCTATCGTCTTTTAGATTTAAGGCCACAAGCAATCTCCATGTTTTTTTTTCCTTCAAACAAAATGTATGTTTTGTTTTAATTGTAGGCTTTTTTTTTTTTTTTCTTGTATAAGTGTTCATGTTTCTCTTTACGAACTTATAACAAACACATTGGGTGTGTGTGTGTTAGTGTGCATGCGTGCTGTATGGTTTACTTTTTTTTTTTTTTGGGGGGGGGGGGTAAATTGGGGTAGGAAAATTTATTGCCGAATGGAATTAAAAATTTGGTCAGAACCAACAATTAACAAAGCACTAAAATGTTGGATTTCAATACTTAAGTGAGGGTTTAGTGTCCAATAAAGCATAAAGAAAATTTGTTTTATCATAAGAAAAACAAAGTAAAGTTTGAATCAGTTTCCATTCTTATCCTGAATGGAAAATAGAGGATGTGTGACCTGTCTTTGGTTGCAGCAAACATTGATTGCGGTACTAAATACGCTGATTAATTGTTGAATAAATTAGTATTTACTGAGCCGGTGCTGGCCTGGCATTGATGTATTTCTTCCTCGAAGATTGATTTGTGAAAAAAGGGTAAATTACTAAATTTGTGTCTGTTACCTTTCGAGTCTGTACTGGTTATATTTAGGTTTTGAGATGGCTACCTAGTGCTTTGTTTAAACCTGTAATCCTTGTCTAAGTAACATGACATGAAAAGGGTTGAACCGAAGTTTTTAATTTAGACTTCACTCCTGACTGGTATGGTGCTATTCAGCGATGCCAACTTTCAAATCCTTTCTGTTTATAAAATAGTAAGGGGCTATGGTGTTAAACATTCTTACACCAAATTGATGTTGCTGGTTGCACTAGGTAGTATTAATTGTATTTAGAAATGCAAATTACAGTAACATGTGATACAAGGAGCATATTGGAAGTACTGCAGAAAATGTGCTGCAAGTCTGAACCTGTCATCCTTGTTGGACAAATCTCAAGTTTGGATGGGATTTCTTCCTAAAGAGGTAGGCATGTATGAATACAACCAAAATATAAAGAAGTTCTGATAACAATAGACGTTTTCTGGTATAATGTGCGAGTTTTCTAATGTACATTTTTTTTTTTCATGGCGTGCAAACTCAAAATGTGTAGAACTCGAGGCATTCTTGAAACAGTCCAAATATAGTAAAGAACTAGATGGGCAGACTAGTATGTTGAAAGATTGATTGTGGTCAATTTACATACTTAAGAGCCTTTCAAATTGAGTTAGATATTCATAAATTTTGAGTCATGCCTCGTCTTCTCAGCCTTGTATGTTCAAACATGCCAGATCAGGTAATTTTGATTTTATTATCTCAACAGACATGCTTTTGTCTGTTGAGTTTTTTGTTTCTTTCCAACAGACTCAGGGTTGGAAGGATGGTAATTGCAAGAGCATCTCCAATTGAGGTTTGGTTGTTTATTCGTTGGACTTTCAGATTCAATAATTCAACACTTCAATTAATTTTGCAATTACAATGGGGAAGAGCGCCAGTTACAATGATGAGCATCATACTGTTGACGACTGAAGGATTTATTAAAACCGAAGCTAGGTAATCTAAAGTACCTCTTAGGTAGTTATGTGACAGTAAAATTGAAACTATTTAAATCAGGCACTCCTCAAATTCCATATTCCAATAAAAACGTCAATATTATAGAAAACGCCAATTAAATTTCAATGTTACATGAAACCACAGAACAAGGAATGTAGATACATTATTGATAGGATTTATTTTTCTTTATTATTTATTGCACATGAAATGCAATCAAGCGAAAACGACTGTGACACAGTGACAGTCATTATTGTTGGATCTTTTCTTTACTTATTATATATCTCACTCGTTATGATGAGATTTTATAAGCTTAAACAAATATTTGGTTGAGGAAATTAGCCAGTCTCACTGCACCTTGAGCAATTCTCGTATTAACAACTGGACTCCGGGATAAATAGTAAGTGTCTGCAATGGGGGAAAAAATTTATGATGATTATTCTTGCTGAGATAGAAAGCCACTTTTATACTCAGAAAACATGACATGTTTTAGTATCAAGGGTCACAGAAGTCATACCGCTTAAGTAAGCATTATTGGGGGCATCTTTGTATGCATAATTGCAAGCATCTTGAATGCTCTCCGTTGCAAAGCTGAAAAGTTGCATTATTTCCAAAATTATTTTAAAATTTACTGAAGAGGAAATAGAATCCTCTATATATTGTCAAATTGAAACAAACTTCTTTTAACAAATTCGTATCTTACGTGTCTGCACAGGCAGATGTACTGAACCACACGAGTTCCACTGACTTATTTGGGTAGACTGCATGCATCACCCAAAATATGCACAAGAGAAGCAATAAAATATTAGTAAATTGTAGATTCTTATTTTAATTTGTTTAATACACTATTCAATCTGTGCACAATGGATAAAACATAATAATGTAAAATCTAAAGGCCCACCGTAATATTTGCTTTGATTGAATTATTTTTGTGTCCCATACCTAACCAAAATAAAATGAGCGCGTGTCAATTTTAATAAGAAAATCACAAACAAAAAATATTTGTGTCTAATATATATATCAATACAAGTCTATGTACATATTAACATATAGACTCTTGTTACGTAACTGAGTGAAGGTTGGTCTTAACATTGTACCAATACACGGTAATGCTATTTCCACCGGCGTCCGTTGTAAATCCAACATGAAGTGGTTGGTGAACATCTCCCATAAAATGTGATAAGAACATGAGTGCTTGGGTCAAATTGTCTAAAGAGGAAAAAAAATAAAAAACAAAGAATATTGTCATTTAATATAACGGAGCATTAAAATGGTTTTAAATGATAAATTTTAACTTACATGTCGTTGAAGGATATGTTCTAAGCTGTGCCGTGTAATTATTGATTGCTCCGACTACACATCTTCCTGATGCTCCACTGCTATCATGGCAATCCCCTAGTAAACAGTTTAAGAACCAAAACAGTATATTTCGTCATGGATAGAGAAGAAAATTTCTGTCTTCTAATTATCCTATTTCCCGAAAACTAATATAATAATATAATGTATTTGAGGAATAACAAAATGAATATCCAAGGAGAGTGGAGAAAGGGTTGATTGCTAACAAAGAACATCATAAACATTATTATTGTCTATCTATTTTGTCATTTATCATCTTATTCTATTTCTCTTAAATTCCCTTACTTAACTTTGAATGCGTAATAATTTTCAATTAATTAAAAAACTTACTGGTATAATCATAGGTACACAAGTTATCCGGAGTATCAATATAATGAAGTGCTGATGACCAAGGATATGCACCGCGCACGGTATCTGCCCATGAACACTCGGATGCAAGGTCTCCATTGGCTCCTGCTGGTAGTAACTTTAACACAGCACTTGATGCAGTGCTGGTGAGATAACTCTGCAGATTTTTAATAATTATTTTATGTATACCAGGTACGTAATAGAACTACGTCAGAAGGATGGCTCCGTTTGGATATCTAAACCAAGAACTCATTATAGATGATAAAGCTTAGGTTGCTGCACCAAAAATAATGATAGTTTGCACATTTAATTTTATATTATCTTAAAATATGCTCTTGTAGGGTTCGCTAATTGTTAATTGTATTATTTAAGGTACCAATTGTTTCTGTATGATTCCTAATATTTATAACTCAAAAAATATATATATATTTCCATCTTCACATCTTGTTATGAAAAACTTAGTTTAATTAGGATAGTTACATTAATTATCTTGAAAATAACAGAAACAACTACAAAGAACATAATTATATATGTAGTTCTATGGTGAAGAAAAGTTAGAAAAAGTATATACCTGAGCAATCTTGCAAACCATACAGTGGCCCTCTGTACCCCAAGCATTAGATGTTGGTAGCGCAGTTGCTGCAAAAAGTGACACAAAAAGGACTATTAAGACATTCATCGATAAACCCATTTCTCTCTCTTTCTACCACTTAATTTGTTGCTCTATGTGCGCTCTCTCTGTTTTTTTTTTTTTTTTTTTTTTGTATGGTTCTCTATTTTCATCCCATATATATATAAACAGAGAGCACTATAGGTTTCTCCATAAACAAGAAAAAAGAACTGGATATGCCATGGAATATTTATATTATACGTTATTTCTCAACGACACATAACATAATTAAATTAAATAGAATGAAAGTCCATTGTTTTCAATTTAAAATTTATTTTCATGTTGTCTTGAGATACTTCTATAGTGCCTTGTTATAAATACCGTTACGAAAAATTTCGTGCCAAAAAAATAATAATAAAGATAGTTCATATATGGTGTAGGAGAGTTCTGTTATTCTATTTATATCTTAAGGAAGTTGAATTAAATAAGATCTATATAGAAAAGCAAAGTTTCAAATATGTCCATATGATGAAAAGTTGCTCTTGTCAAAGAAAAACAACTCTGTTTTCTTTAATATATTTGCATTAAATTCTCCTGCATTTACTTTATGGTTAGACTATAAAATTTAAATATAAAATGAACAAAAATAATTTCAAAGTTTCTAAAATTTCAATTGTCAAAAAAGGTTTGAAACTAAAACCACGGGTGCTTACCTATACTTATTTCGATTTAAACAAAGTTCATAAGTCATATTATTCAGACAGTCTCAATGCAGGGGTGAAGCTAGGTTAGCTTTGGTAGGTCCAGAGACCCAGCTGAAAATAAAGTTTGATGCACGAACTATAGAGAAAATTAATGAAAAAGTACGAAGAGAGATTTTGGCCCTAAAATCACACAGATTCAGAATTTTAATAAAATTATAATTCTAAAAAAAAATATAACATCCCGTCATAAACCACGACGGCTGTTTTAAATAGACAAATGCAAAAACCCTAGAAAGATCAATTACATAAAAATTACTAAATCAACCTTAAAATTGTCAAAATTATAAAGAAAGGTTCTAAAAGTCAAGTAAGGAAGGTTCAGATCGCAAATACGTTGCATTTCTTTTCGGCCTCTGAGTCACGAATCTCCTGTCAAAATTTCAGCCCGATCGACGGTCGGATCAAAAGTTATGACAATTTTTTTGAAGTATGCGCGGGGACCATATTGCATCAAAGTTTACTTGAAATAGGACTGATTTGTAAATGATAATAAGTATAGGGATCCATCATAAAAACTTGAAAGAGCCATGTAGCAGTATTTGATTTGAATCACGCAACAACTCTTAAAAAATCGCATAAAAACTTTATTCGTTCCTGTCGAATCACCTTCTATCTTCCTTTTAAATCATATAAAAAGAGTATACCAACATAAATTCCTAGCTATTAAACGTTATGTCCGAACATATGTATTCAGAAAAAAAAATTTATGAACAAATAGTTACAACTTTCTGATTCGACAAATAGTTACAAGTGACTTGGGCTTTTGGGAATGTTTACTTAAAAACATTGCAAGTTCAATGATCTTTTACTTACTTAATAGGCACCATTTGAGCTCTTTTTGTATACTGCTCAGGTAAATGAATGCGTATAGTGTGTTAAGCACCTTAATTACTGACTATATATACCTCTGGTACGATCTTATGCTCGAGATAGATGGTTTTTCAATCTTTTATGCATATGAGAAAGATAAGAAGATGGTAACTTCTTATGTGTGGAGAGCAAGATGCTCTAAGGTTTTTAAGGATAAAGTCAACTCTGCTCACTCAACAGCTCAGCTCATACTCGAAGACTGGCGACTTCTACATCCAGATTGATTTTTTTAAGTTGATTTTGTTAATTTCTTTTTTACTTTAGAAGCTTTACTCGAATGTTTTAGATTGGCTTGTTTCCTTTTTTAGTTTGTTCTGACTTTCTGGTTTCCGTTCTTAGGAAATCCTTTCTTGGTCTTTTTATTTTGTAACACTTCATTTCAATTCAATGAAAAGGTGCTGGGCTGGACCCGCATTTTTTACTCAAAAAAAAGAAGATGGTAACTTCTGCGCTTAGGCTGAATAAGATCAATCACTTTTTGTGAACTAATGACAGGGGCGAAGGCACACTTTGATTGGCGGGTCCAGGAACCCACCATGAAATTTTTTTTTTTTTTACTTAAATAGGTTCTATATGTAAATAAAAAAAGTTACATGTACCCATCTAAAAAATTCAGAGGACCCATCTTTGAAAATAAAAAATTGATTTGTTTTCTCCCATCTTCGCCGCGAAGGAACTAGCGAGTAGCAACTTCCCACCTTCGATTTCTCATGAAAATTTTTAGTTACATTATTTTAGAATTGTTTGTTTGAAAAATATTATTATATTATATCTAGAGTAAATCTATTGTGAACCATGGTTCATAAGCTTTCGTGCACCATGACCGTTTTGGTTGGTGGTTTCATAAATTGTCAAATCTAATTTAACCAACTCAATCTATATATTAAAATCTCATAGCAAACAAAATTTATAATTTTTTTTTACTATTTTTTGAATTTTTTAAGACTTGCCATTTTTTGCTACATATTAGTGTAATTTGTAGCCAAAAATGGCAAGTTCTAAAAAATTTGAAAAAAAAAATAGTAAAAAAATTTCAAAAATTGTAAAATTTTATTTTCTATGAGATTTCAATATATAGATTAGATTGGTTAATTTAGATTTGTCAATTTGTAAAATCACCAATTAAACGGTCATGGTGCACGAAACTCTCTATACATCATGGTTCACAATAAATTTACTTACTACATATGTTTGTGATTTACTCACTATATATGGCTCACGATATATTAGATAAAAATATTACATTGATATACCCCAAACGATATTTCCATTTTTTTCGTAAGTTGAAAAGTGAAATCTCAACTTTCAAATTTAAGTAGAAACAGAAATATTTAGTGCATAGTGGAACACGAATATGTTTAAATATTACTGTGAACGTACGTGTTACGAAATAAAAATAAATTTATCAAATATTTGAAGTCAAATTATCATGAGAAACGCTAAAATCAAAGCGATTGGGATGGGGTTCCGTCAAATCCGACTTTATCTCTTTTTGAAAGTTCAAATGATCAATTCAGACCTCCTAATAATTAATATGATCTTCATAGCGAAATATCTTTGCCAACCAACAGTTACATTTTTTTATTTTGACTATCTTTTTAAAAATTCTCGATCTAATTAGTACTGAATCCTTCAATTTCAACAATTTTAAAAATTTTTAAAATACTTAAAGAATTCGAAAAAAATATATAATTTATAGACATTAAGGTGATTTCAATATGAAGAATACATTGAAGGGTTTGGATCAGTCATTTGAGATTTTGAATTTGAGATCTAATATGGTTTTGACGGAGTGATCCGTCAAATCGTTTTGACCATAGCCAAACTCAATTATTATCATATTATTTTAGAAATAACTATATAAAAAATTAACCCAAAAAAAACTGCACTTTATTTGAGATTAGTAGTTGTTAGAGGTTCTATGGTAAGTTGGTAACACTACTACTAAAGTCTCTGTTTGGATGCGTTGAGAAGAAGTAGGAAGGAAGAAGGGAAGAAAAAATATTATAAACAATCCAAATTCTTCATAAAGTTACACACTTTTTAATATTTCTTCCCACTCTTCCCTTCTTCCCTTCTTCCCACACCTATCCAAACGGAGCCAAAGGTACGAACCAAACTGAAACCATTGGTCCTATAAGAACAACGCGACCAATTAAATAAAAAAAGAGTTTAATATGACAGAGAACTCAGTTAAAGTTTAACGATACATGCATGAAACAATTAAACACATTTGAAATTCATGATTTATTGAATTACATATTATTTTACATGAAACACAATCAAGCGAAAGCGACTGCGGCAGTCATTATATTGACTGGATTATTATTTTCCTCACTCTTGTGATGAGATTTTGTAAGCTTAAACAAATATTTGGTTGAGGAAATTAGCCAGTCTCACTGCACCTTGAGCAATTCTCGTATTAACAACTGGACTCCGGGATAAATAGTAAGTGTCTGCAATGGGGGAAAAAATTTATGATGATTATTCTTGCTGAGATAGAAAGCCACTTTTATACTCAGAAAACATGACATGTTTTAGTATCAAGGGTCACAGAAGTCATACCGCTTAAGTAAGCATTATTGGGGGCATCTTTGTATGCATAATTGCAAGCATCTTGAATGCTCTCCGTTGCAAAGCTGAAAAGTTGCATTATTTCCAAAATTATTTTAAAATTTACTGAAGAGAAAATAGAATCCTCTATATATTGTCAAATTGAAACAAACTTCTTTTAACAAATTCGTATCTTACGTGTCTGCACAGGCAGATGTACTAGAACCACACGAGTTCCACTGACTTATTTGGGTAGACTGCATGCATCACCCAAAATATGCACAAGAGAAGCAATAAAATATTAGTAAATTGTAGATTCTTATTTTAATTTGTTTAATACACTATTCAATCTGTGCACAATGGATAAAACATAATAATGTAAAATCTAAAGGCCCACCGTAATATTTGCTTTAATTGAATTCGCCATTGTATCCATACTGTTGCCAAAGTAGTCAGACATTGAAGTTTGAATTATTTTTGTGTCCCATACCTAACCAAAATAAAATGAGCGCGTGTCAATTTTAATAAGAAAATCACAAACAAAAAATATTTGTGTCTAAAATATATATATCAATACAAGTATATGTACATATTAACATATAGACTCTTATTACGTAACTGAGTGAAGGTTGGTCTTAACATTGTACCAATACACGGTAATGCTATTTCCACCGGCGTCCGTTGTAAATCCAACATGAAGTGGTTGGTGAACATCTCCCATAAAATGTGATAAGAACATGAGTGCTTGGGTCAAATTGTCTAAAGAGGAAAAAAAATAAAAAACAAAGAATATTGTCATTTAATATAACGGAGCATTAAAATGGTTTTAAATGATAAATTTTAACTTACATGTCGTTGAAGGATATGTTCTAAGCTGTGCCGTGTAATTATTGATTGCTCCGACTACACATCTTCCTGATGCTCCACTGCTATCATGGCAATCCCCTAGTAAACAGTTTAAGAACCAAAACAGTACGTATATTTCGTCATGGATAAAGAAGAAAGGTTTGTTGTCTAACAAAGAAAATCATAAACATAATTATCGTCTATCTATTTTGTCATTTATCATCTTATTCTATTTCTCTTAATTCCCTTACTTAATTTTGAATAGGTAATAATTTTCAATTAATTAACAAACTTACTGGTATAATCATAGGTACACAAGTTATCCGGAGTATCAATATAATGAAGTGCTGACGACCAAGGATATGCACCGCGCACGGTATCTGCCCATGAACACTCGGATGCAAGATCTCCATTGGCTCCTGCTGGTAGTAACTTTAACACAGCACTTGATGCAGTGCTGGTGAGATAACTCTGCAGATTTTTAATAATTATTTTATGTATACCAGGTACGTAATAGAACTACGTCAAAAGGACAATTCGCTAAATAAATAAAGTGAAGGGATGTTATTTTGTTTTAATCTTTTTTGTAACCCAATTCTTTTATTTTTTGTAAGATGAAAATCATATAAATATTGTTCGCTCTGTACGTTGAACAGGAAAATTTATTTTAGAAACTTTAGAAGGACGGTCTTTTTTTTACTAAAAATCTGAATCAATAACTCATTATAGATGATGAAACTCAGGTTGCTACACCGAAAAATAATGATATTTTGCACATTTAATAATTTTATATGAGTTCACCAATGGTTAATTGTATTGTCTTTAAAATCAGTCGTGGCTGATTTTAGCCCATTTTATATTATCTTTAAATATGCTCGTGTACGTAGAGTTCACCAATGGTTAATTGTATTGTTTAAAGTACCACTTCTTTGTTTATGTATGCCTAATATTTGTAACTTAAAATCATTTTATATACTTCCATCTTCACATCTTGTTATGAAAAACTTTGTCTATTTAGGATACTTAGATTAAATCATTAATTATTTTGAAAATACCAGAAACAACTACAAATAACATAATTATATCTAGTTCTATGGAGAAGAAAAAGTTTGAAAAAGCACCTGAGCAATCTTGCAAACCATGTAGTGACCCTCTGTACCCCAGGCGTTAGATGTTGGTATCGCAGTTGCTGCAAAAAGCGACACAAAAATCACTATTACGACATTCATCGATAAACCCATCTCTCTCTCTCTCTCTCTCTCTACCAGTTAATTTGTTGCTCTAGCTGTTTGCTCTCTTTTATTTTCTGTATGGTTCTCTATTTTCACCCCGTATATATACACACAGAGCACTACTATAGGCTTCTCCATAAACAAGAACAAAGAACTGGATATGCCATGGAATATTTTACGTTATTTCTCAAGGACACATAACATAATTAAATTAAATACAAATGGAAGTCCACTGTTTCAATTTAAAATTTATTTTCATGTTGTCTCTAGAGTTTAGATACTTCTATAGTGCCTTGTTATAAATACCGTTACGAAAAATTTCATGTCAAAAAAATAATAAAGATAGTTCTTATATGGTGTAAGAGAGTTCTGTTATTCTATCTATATCTTAAAGGAAGTTGAATTAAATAAGATCTATATAGATAAACAAAGTACCAATATATATGTCCATACAATGAGAGTTGCTCTTGTCAAAGGAAACCGACTTTCTATTTTCTTTAATATATTTACGTTAAATTCTCCTTCATTTACTTTATGGTTAGACTAAGAAATTTAAAAATAAAATGAAAAGAATAAGTTCAAAGTTTATAAAATTTGAATTGTCAAAAAAAGTTTTGAAAGTTTCAACTAAAACCACAGAGTGCTTACTTATACTTATTTCGATTTAACGAAGTACATGATCATATTATTCAGGCAACCTCAATGGACAGTGAGCTCCTGAACCAGTAGAATTTTTTTGATTTGACAAGTAGTGACACTTGATTTGGGCTTTCGGGAATGTTTATTAGCAAGAATGCAATTTCAATTGATATTTCACCTACTTAATTGGGCACCAATTGAGCGCTTTTCATACAATTATACTGCTCAAGTGAATGAATACGTAGTGTCGTAAGCACCATGTTAAGTACTGACCATCTATACCTCTGGTATAGTGGTATATGATCTTATGCTGGAGATCGATGGTTTTTACATCTTTCAAGCATATGAGAAAGCTACGGGGAGATGGTAACTTGTGCGCTTTGGCTAAGTAAGATTAATCACTTTTCGTGAACTTAATTACAAGAGCAGACGTCGAAATCGAACCAGGAGAAGCCATTTTAATTTTCATAGCAGGGATACCTCTGGTACCACAAACTGGTCGGTAGTGCACGGTATAATAGTTGGGTTTTCCCTCTTAACTGAAGCAACGGACAAAACATAGGATTACCAATAAACCAAAACATATATTTTGTTATCTTTTTCTTTTAATATAAGATAAGATTTTCTATATATGTTTTCAAATATTTCATAAATTTACGTCTACTTTTTTTTTTAAGTACATGTATTCACAAAATCATTTAGTTGTATATATTTATGCCTTGTCATTGATCAAACTATATTACCATTTTCTCGTAAATTTCAAAAAGTAAAATCTCAACGTTTAAATTTGTTTAAGTAATAAAAGTAGAAATATTCGGTGTATCAGTGCATAGTAGAACATGAACGTATATGTTTAAATATTACTGTGGCCGTACATGCTCAAAAATAAGTATAAAAGAATCAATTAATTGAAGTGGAACTATTATTATATTCTTTTAAAAAACTAAGATATATAAAAAGAATTAAAAAAAAAATTAACTGCACTTGATTTGAGAGTAATAGTTCATAGAAGTTGTGTATGGTTAGTTGGTAAGACTGCTAAACCAGGGTGAAACCATTGTTCTTACAAGAACCATTAAAGAATCGCAAATGAACGCAGAGAGGGAGCATCGGCTTGCTTTTTGATGAAAAAACTCGTAAAAATTGAGACCACATAAAAAAAAAATTAATATGATACGGATCACAATAAATTTCAGCATTGATACATGAAACAATTATACATAAAACACAATCATGCCAAAGCGACTTTGCGTCTGTGCCAGTCCTTATATTGACTGGATTATTATTTTACTTATTATATATCTCGCTCATTCTGATCACATTTTGTAAGCTTAAACGAATATTTGGTTGAGGAAATTAGCCAGTCTCACTGCACCTTGCGCAATTCTCGTATTAACAACTGGACTCCGGGATAAATAATAAGTGTCTGCAATGGGGGAAAAATGTTATGATGATTATTCTTGCTGAGATAGAAAGCTACAATTGCACTTAGAAAATATGACATGTTTTGTTGATTTGTGCAGCTATCATGGCCGACACTCTTTGTCACAAAGATTAAAGAAATAATCTTAATATTTTTTAATTAGTGTTTGGTTTAACCATGAACAAGGGACGAACAAAGGCCCACGAACAACTCCCAGCTCGTGAAAATCAGGGAACCACGAACAAGCCAAGAAGTTCGCAAACAGCCTAGTTCGTGAGGTGTTTGGTTCGCGCGAACTATGGCTGTTCGCGGACAGCCTGTTCGTGAGCGAAACCAAACACATTTCAATGGGTACACAAATGTCAATATGTCATACCGCTTAGGTAAGCATTATTGGGGGCATCTTTGTATGCATAATTGCAAGCTTGTTGAATGCTCTCCGTTGCAAAGCTGAAAATTGTTTGATTTCAAACATTATTTTCACATGTACTAAAGGAAAAATGGAATCATATAATGTCAAATTTTAATAGATTTCTTCAAACTAGTATCTTACGTGTCTGCACAAGCCGATGTACTAGACCCACATGAGTTCCACTGACTTATCTGGGTAGACTGCATCGCGCAAAAAGATGCATGGAGAGGCAAATAAATATTAGTAAATTGTAAAAGTAAAAATTCCGAGATATACATAAAGGGTAAAAAATAATAAAAAACTACCGTAATATTTGCTTTAATTGAATTCGCCATTGTATCCATACTGTTGCCAAAGTAGTTAGACATTGACGTTTGAATTATTTTTGTGTCCCATACCTAACCAAAATAAAATGGGCGCATGTCAATTTTAATAAGAAAATCACAAACATAAAAAAAAAACATTTTTTTCTAATATGTATCAATATAATTATATGTACATATTAACATATAGACTCTTATAATAATAATGTGAAATATGAATTACTTAACTGAGTGAAGGTTGGTCTTAACATTGTACCAATATACTGTAATACTGTTCCCACCAGCATCAGTCGTAAATCCAACATGGAGTGGTTGGTGAACATCTCCCATAAAATGGGATAAGAACATGAGTGCTTGTGTCAAATTGTCTAAAGAGAGAGAGAAAGAAAAACAGAGATAATATTGCCATTGAATATAACAAAACACTGGTTTTTTGTGCTTTTCTTTTGGTCTAAAAGGAGATGCACAAAGATATCGAGAAGAACTATCAATAGAAGTATGGTTCACCAATACCACACATAAACACCAACTCAATGCACCATTATTATTCTGAGTAGTATCAAGATTTGAAGGATCTGTACTTTGACGTTACAGAAAAGAAAAAGTAAATAGAAAAAAAGCACTATATGACATGATCATACCATGACTTGTGTTGTATAGGTAATAGGTGTTTATAGAACGCTTACGCACATATAGCACATAAAAGGTGCTTCAGAATTACAATAGCTCTTGATGATATATTTTATCTTACATGTTGTTGAAGGATATGTTGTAAGCTGTGCTGTGTAATTATTAATTGCTCCGACTACACATCTTCCTGATGCTCCGCTACTATCATGACAATCCCCTGGTAAACAATTCAGACACCAAATCATCATCAAATGTTCCTTTCAGATGGAAAAATTAAATAGCTTCTCCTACTTATCATATTTTGGGAGATCACTCTAATACTTAATGAACGACTGAAATGAATTACACATAACGAGTTAAAGAGTTAGCCGTTTGGATCGCTTAGGAATAAGAAGAATAGCCTATTCCTAGGCGGAAAATATTGGAAAGTGTGTAATTTTGTGAAGAGTTTGGATGGTTAGGAATAAATTTTTGTCCGAAATTTGCTATTCTTGCTTATTCCTTACCCATCCAAACAACCGATAATATCATTACTCATTATTTCTATCTTATAGGGCTGTTTGGATTCCCCAAGGAATTTGGGAATTTCATCTTCCTACCATAAATTTATTATAAACAATCCAAACTCTTCACAAAGTTACACACTTCCCAATAAATTTATTCCTAAGAATTGCAACTTCCCCAAATTCCTCAAATTCCTAAGCGATCCAAACGGCCCTATATTCTTATCGTTCCTTTTCTCTTTTTCTTTTCTTAGTTAATTATGAATTTGGTAATAACTTCTAATTAATTAACTTCATAAAACACACCAAAAAAAACAAACAAACTTACTGGTATAGTCATAGGTACACAAGTTGTCAGGAGTATCAACATAATGAAGTGCTGACGACCAAGGATATGCACCGCGCACGGTATCTGCCCATGAACACTCGGATGCAAGATCTCCATTGGCTCCTGCTGGTAGTAATTTTAACACAGCACTAGATGCAGTACTGGTGAGATAACTCTGCAAATTTTTTAATAATTATTTTATGTATAACAGGTACATAATAGACACCAAAAAGGACAATTCGCTAAATAAGTAACGTGGAGGGATATTATTTCTTTTTAATCATCTTTGTAAGCCAAATCTTATATTTCTTTTGTAAGATGAAAATCATATAAATATTGTTCGTTCTGTATGTTGAACAAGAAAAAAAATTTTAGAAACTTTAGAAAGACGGTCTTTTTTTACTAAAAATCTGAATCAATAACTCACTATAGATGATAAAAGCCCAATTTGCTGCACAAAAATAATGATCACTAGTGGGTGCGTCGCGCGTTGCGCGACCTATTTTCGATCTCATTTTTTGTAAATTCTACTATTAGAGTGGTTTTTATTTGTAGTTCATTTTAGTACTTCTACAACCATAGCGGAAATAAATAAAATGTGGAAAAAGTTATTGAAAATAAGATGAAAGATAGAAAATAAATGTTGAAATTTTTTTCCATGCTACTTCATTGTGACGGGTATTTCATAAATAATAAAATTTGAATGTTGCGATAAAAAGAACAAACAAATAACTTGAAGTGATACATTAAGATACATCTTATTTTACGCAAAGAATATGCAGGTTTTATATTTTAAGAGAATTTGTACTAAAATTAATATAAGGTAACTGTGGCATAAGAAATGTACCTGTGAGAAGTTAGCTATAGGCAAATGTACAATAATCTGTACGAACATATCATAGGTTACAAACTGTATAAAAATGAAGGAATTTATGTAAGCATTATATGGGTACAGCTGACCCATATAATGAACCATCCTGACACATGAAAAAATTGAGCAGGCTTTCAGGAGAGGCAAATTGCATTGTCTGCACAAACAACTCTTTTAATTGGGAAAAAAAATCTGAAGATAAGACAAACAACCCTTTTAATTGGAAAAAAAATCTGAAAAAAATCTTATCTGTAAAGTTTGATTAATTCAAGCAACGTAAGTGCAATTTTAGCTGATTACCACCTTCCAATTTCTAACAAAAATGAGAAAATAAATGATACCAATCCCGAGGCTTCCATAGATCGGAAAGTGAGCGAAAATCAGAGAAAAGGGCACTCGCCTGAAAGGAAAGAACAACAGAATTATTACCTCCCATTTCTAGCACCCAATGACGCAAATTAAGTGAGGAAATCTCTTTTACAATAAAATTCCTCATATTAGAAAACTGTTTGAGCTGACAAATCATTATCTTATTTTGCTGGTGCTTTGCCCCTCAGTCGTGATGTTGCCTCTTTGATCAAAAGGCAAAGCAACTCGACGAATGTTATATACTATGTAAGAAATGCACTGTCATGATCTTATTGCCTAATTCCAAAAGAAATTAAATTGATGAACAACCGAAGAAAATCTACAAAAAGAAAGGGGAAAGGGGAAAGGCTACGACATCTCACCATTCAGACTCTGTGTAGATCCAACCTAATTGGTTGAAATCAATCACTGGACCATACACGTAGCTCACTTGAAAGCCGTCAAAGATGTGAACCTGAATCATCAAAATATGTTAGGTTAGCCAACACCATATGTACTAAATTAACAATTCGATTTGAGCAGTGCTTTAGTAATGAAAATCGACAGCAAGTAAGATGCTTAGTGCTTGCTGGTAATAAGTGACCCTTAGAAGATACATATGTCATTGTTTGAATGTTTGCAATGAGTGACCCTTAGTGCATAAGTATTAGATCAAGCATGGAAAAATTATTAGGGAAAAAAAGAAGAGACTAACATAATAAGCACAAATTATTTAGTTACTCCCCCAAGAATCAATTATAATTTATCAAATACTAAAGTGACATATTGTATACGGAGAATAAATCTGACATGACAATTTGTTGGTATGAAATATAAGATCAAGGAAAAATCCTCAACTGTAATTGATTGTCGATCTGCATAAGAATTAATAGAGTGAGCACAGATAAGCTTATAAAAATTAACAGGAACACAAAATATATGCACATTATGTATAAATAGAGCTTGCCCTATTAATCTTGTTTGTGAGGTTGTTCATTTCGGCACCTTGCTTAGCAAGTTCATGATGATCCTCCTGCATATTATCAAGTCCGAAAGAGATAAAAGGTAAACAATTACCGTATCAGGATAAGAGAGCAGAATTACCATATCGTACTGGAATTTTATTGAGGCAAGGAACGGGAAAGAGAGAGAGAGAGAGAGTAGAAGTCAAATAGTAGAGTTCAAGTAATCTGATTTCATATATTACTTTCATATCAGATATATGTTATACTGATGCAACATACACGTAATATGAAATTCCCACAAAATCATGCTAGTATATAGAAGAACAGTAAAACCAATTACAAAATTATCTTGGTATGCAGCAGATTGAAGCCATCCACATTAATAAGAGATCAGAAGAACACCAAAGAATTTTGTAGAAATTGACTAAAGCATAAAATTAACAATAATCAATTTGAGAATTGATTCTTAGATACCATCTAAAATAGAATGTTTAGTACAGAAAAAAGAAATTTAATATGAAGATAGTTTATGCTCAAACGACAATGATTTTTTTAATTCGAAGAAATGAAGGCTTAATCTAAAATTTTACCTAAACCTTAACATCGGGTGAAAGAAGACTGGAGCCAGCCTCAACACTTTAAGTGAGTAAGCGGGGTCGAGTGAAAGAAGACAGTCCCAATCTGATGATGCCAATTTTTCAAACAGAACTCAATCATCACCGTTTGAATCAGTGTTGTACATCCTGACCCCAAGACCCCACCTCAAGATCCCTGACGACTCCATGGAGTTCTCGGATTTGAGAAATCTCCTTATATTGCTCCTTGAGCGATAGCTCGGGCAATAGACCTGATGATGCCAGAGTTCTACATCCTCACCCTCCATATCGATTCTTTTTCTTTTTGCTATCAAAGGTGGAGAAGAGAAAGATGGCGCCCTCTATTTTTTTATTTAGTATAAAAGAGAAGAGGAGAAAGGGGAACAATACTTTATCGATAGAAAAGCGCAGCACCCATGTGAAATGAGGGATGTGGTAGCAGTTACGCGGACAAACACCGAGGAGACCCTTGGAAGAGAAATAGGCAAAATGAAGTGTAGATTTTAGATCAACCTGCACTAAAGGTGTGATGCTTATTAAGAAATTTCAAATTAATTAGAGAAAGCTTGTTGTCACACATCATATTACTCAAACTTGATCACAATTTTATCTTTTTTTTATCATTTGTGTAAACAAAAAACTTATGAGACAATGAGGAATCATTACACGTACCTGAAACTCAGCAAATTAGCTAATATCATATCTTTAGTCGTAAGTTTTACCCTTGACGTATTGCTGTTACCACAAATCAATAAGAAAGAACATAAAAGTGTTAGACAATACAATTTTGACACCTCTCTTTTTTAATTCAAGAGAAATTCATCAAGCACAAAAAAATCCCGTAACAGTCCAGTCAGATATTCAGATAAGATACCAGTATTGTACCTAAGTAGTAGCTTCCAATTGCAATTGATAGTGTAGTCTCGCCTGTAAACATGCTCCAGAGATGTATCGGTTGAGCTCCTCTACTTTTCTAGAACTATAAAGAAGAGAAGAAACAAAGGGATTCAAAGCAAATTGATTCTATTTGTTTTTGCAAGTGATTTTATATTTCAAACTGGCAAGAAACAAACACCATGAAATCCTAGTAAAAGAAAAACGAAACTATACTCAGCACAATGAGCCACCTTAATACCCTGATTATTTTGTTTTTAAGATTTGAACCAAAAGCAAAACAAAAGTTTTGAAAGTGATATGATTGCAGTTGGCTAATGATATGATTTTAGGGGTACGTAAAAGTAATTTTAGGGGTACATTTAAGTTGAAAAGTAAAAAAGATCCATTGTTCTAAGAAAATCGTACATTTTCTTGCAAGGGTATTCTTATAAAATTAGTTGTACGGATAGGCAAGTAATGATTTTTTAACAGAGAATATTTAATAAAATTAGTGTTTTGCATCATCAGCCTAGAATACTCAATAATCTGGAAGGAAAATTATAATTAGAGGGCAATATTTTTTAACAGAGAAAGGCGACAACAATCTTCTATGACCCCAATATTTCTTTAAATCACTCACATCTATACATTCAGCTTCTTACTGTTTATCATCTGGTGTTTGATATCAAATTAATGTTGTCTAGTATAAAATGATCTTTTAAGTTAAGAAAAAGTTTAACCTTAAACCACACAAAATCATTGAATGCCATTTTTCCACAAAAAAAAATAGCTTTCAAAATCATATCTAAAAACCAAATAGCATGAACCATAAATCTGTAAACTACCTGCTGATCTGTGTTTAGATCCATACTTTAATTAGCCACAAATATAGCCTTCTAGGACCCTCTGAGTTGACACTGAAATAAACCACGATAAAAAAAAATTAGACTAAAAAGAAGATATCAACCACAAAGCCGGCAAAATCGTATACCTACGTAGTACATACGTAAATGTTCCAGTGGTAGAGAAGTAGTAGCAAGAGGACGACAACAATTCCCCAGCTTCCTCGAAGAAACCTGCAAACCACATTGAAAAAAACTGACCAGGAAAAAATTACCAAGATAAAGAATGGCATTCATGAGGTAAATATTGTGAACCTGTCACTTACAATAGAATGGCATTCAAGATAAAAACTGAACAAATTTTATTTCTATTGTAAGTGACAGGTTCACAGAACCCTGAGGCAATTTTACCATAACTGTTGAATGATCAGAAAAGAATTACCAAGATGATGAGAGAGTCGTCTAGAGCAGCCAACTTTTGTTGCAGCATATTTTTTCGAACAAAAATGAAGAACATGATCTACAAAACCAAAATGAAGCAAAAAAAAAAATACTAAAATAACAGATAAGAGTTAAGGAGGAAAAAGAGAAAATAATCTAACAGCATGAAAGTTCTATCCTATAGCACCACGATTCGACCCCAGGTCTCAAGAAGACATTAATGACATTCTTAGATTCCTTTAATGAATCAGTAATTATTTTCGCAAACTAAATGTGCGATTATTTTCTCACTGATTGCACATATTTTAAATGAAACAGAAAATAAAAATTCTTAAATGTCTCACATCCCTTATAGGCAAGGCATCTTTTGTATTTTTTGCCCGTCTTTCTAATCTCAGTTGTGTTAACACAGCATCAGCACAAATCAATACTCTGCAATTGACAAAAGTAAAAAATAGAAGAACATAAAATTAGATGTCAATTTTAACAAACAACACAGATCTAAAACTATATTGAATTCCTCAAAATTCACAGGCTGCAAAACAGTCCCCATGTGCAGAAAAATAAAAGGAACTCCACAAAATTTTCGATTTGACTGCCTTATAACGAAGAAAAACTAAAAATATAGAAGAAAAATTCGCCAACCAAGCCAAATCTACAACGCCAAATCAATTCATAAGTCAAGAATTTATTTTTAGATAACCACATGAAAGATCCATACGAATAAAATGAACTCGGATCAAGTTGTCAGAATAACCTAAATGAAGTATTTAATCAGTAATTTTTTGGATTTCTTCAAAATCATGTCAAAATTCACTTCTCTCTTTCACTCAGTTTTACATAAATGAATATCTGCTTAGGATCAATGAACCATGGATCTTACTCATGTCAAAAGAGAGGTGACAGTTGCCAGAAGAACTGCTGCAAAATGCCATTAAAGTAACTCCCAGTCTCACCTCCAACTTGCCGAGTCGACCACTGATCTCGTTGAGTACAGATAGCATCTGAGTTGGAGCAGGAAGCCTCTGATCTCGTCCAGAAAATATAGCATCTGAGTTTGTTATTGCTGTACGAAGAGTCAAAACCCAACTTTAATCTCCAACTGTTCTTGGGCTCCAAGGTGAAGCTTTTTCTTCGACTCGGACCTTGCATAGTTGCGATAAGAGCTTGATCTCTCCCATCTCCGCTCATAGCTGATTACTCGATCGAGTCGCACAGGGAGCGAGTTAGAGAGAGCGAGATTGGCAAAGATAGAGCCATTTTTTGCTCTGTAAGAAAAAGGCGGAGAGAGAATGGACCTTTCGAGAGAGTGGGAAAGAGAAAGGCAAAAAGGGAACATAGCATCAGAACACTCTAGAACAAAACTATCGGACGAATGAAAATGGAGAGATCAAACGGTCAAGATCGAAGGAGATGAAACAGACGGTCAGGATGGAATTACTGTGCGAACAACTGTTTACCCACAGTTGTTTCGGATCCGGGTGGAGTTGCGGGGCTTAATATATTAAATGATGATGATTTGCATATGTGAAAATTTTATATTGACCTATCTTCTTGTAGGGTTCCTGATGGTTAGCGTACTTGTACAATTGTTTAGAGTAGTTACAAAAGATATTTGAAAATAGCAGGAACAGCTACAGATGATAGAATTATATCTAGCATTTAAGGCCAAGCAAAGTTTGAAAAAGTACCTGAGCAATCTTGCAAACCATGTAGTGCCCCTCTGTACCCCAAGCATTAGATGTGGGGATTGCTGCAAAAAGCAATGCAAGTATGGCAGCATACATATGTAAACCCATCTATGTCTCGCTCTATTTGTTGGTTGCTCTGTTCCTCTCTTTCTTTTGTATGATGGTTCCTTATTTGCATCCCATATATATACACATACATTATCCCATGAACACAAATTAAGAATTGGATATGCCATGGAATATTATGTTATTCATCAAAGGGGCACAATTAATTTAATTTAAATAGAACAAAAGTCACTTGTTTCATTTTAAAAATTATTTTCATGTTGTGTTGTGATACTTTAATAATGAATTGTGTACTTAATGGCGTAACGAAAAATCTCATTCCAAGAAAAATAATATATTCTTTATATATAACCTGAGCTCCAAATTTTCAACATAATGAAGAGTCTCTTGTCAAACAATATGTTTATATTATTTATAATAAATTATTCAGCACTTTCTTGTAAAGTATATTAAGAAATTTAAATATAAGATGAAGAATAATAAGTTTAAAGTTTCTAAAAATTTCTGAGTTGTCAAAGATAGTTTTGGAAGTTACAATAAATACCAAAGAGCATATGTAGCTGCATATATTTTGCAATAAACTAAAAGAAACAATTACAAATTAAAAAAAAAAAAAGAAGCCATGTTACTAAAAGGGTTCCACTATACAAACCGTACAGTGTGCTCCTCAAGTCAACAAGTCTGTAGAACTTATGATTTTAGAGTTGAAAAAAGTTTATCATCAGGAATTCAATTTTAGTTGCTTTGCACGCAAATCACATTTCTCAACTAAATGAATACATCCATTGCGCTCAATTCTAATCACTGACCAAGTGACCATACCTCTAGTGTGATATATACAAATGAATTGGTGTCTATTTCCTTTAGAAGCTTTTTGACAATCATACCTCTAATGCCATTGTAGATTCTTGTAGGCCATTGCTGAAAGGTGCAACGCACGAATGTTCAAAAGAGAGAAAGAAGCAATATAAAAGTAAAATCGAAGTTCTGGCAAGGAATAGAGTTATTAGGTGGGAAATAGGTTTGGCGCGAGGAATTGAGGAAACGAGCGGAGGTTGGCCACGGATTTGTCTTTTGTTTTTGGGTTGAGACAGGAGAACTGGAGAAGAAATGAAAGGATGAGAATTGACAGAAGTCAAGTTGCACGCGTTGGAGGAAAATGGTTGGATCTGGATCGTTCATCAAACGCCTGATCCGATGGTTCGGATTGGATTGAATCAACCTCTTTTCAGTCAAAATATGTTTGACCTGTTTATACATGCTGATGCTGGTCTTTGAGAAATGCGGTTTTCACTAATAAATGGTTAGCCTTGCTGAAAATTGGCAATCACTGTATGAGACACTACTCTTATGTGAGTCACTGTATAAATTTTGCTCTACTTGCGCTAATTATAAATATAAAATTCCAAATATACAAACGTATTCTGCTCAGATATTAGAATTTTTTTTTTCCGACGGTAATTGTAGTCTGTCAAACCAACCTTTATTAAATAAAAAAGAAACGTTTAAATTTAAATACAAAAGTTTAACGACAAAAAAATATTTATGAGCTTTTGAGTCCCCATTGAACAAATTTTATGATTTCAGTAGAAAAAAAAATTTGAAAAACTATTCTAGTTGGACCTATTAAAGGAAAACCAAGCTCGCAGGTAATCAAAACATCTTTTTTCCTTTATTTTTTTCTCTCATGCACTTGTAATCAGTTCTATAAAGCTAAGAAAATTTACTATCATTTCTTAATTTCTCACAATTCAAAATCCTAACCTCTAGGCAAAATACACCAACAAATGGCAACGAAAGACAAAGCTCAACCAACTGCGCCAATAATTTGATGAGGATATAAACAAATAGTTGGATCACAACATTTCCACCAAAGACTTCAATTTCTTAAGGAACTTGGCTATTGCCTCAGCTTTGATAAGCATCACTAAACCCAGCTTTTTATAGCCTTTGAACTGCACCAAAAAGAAAAATGACCAACCATCAAATAGAAATTTTAATATGCAAAACATATCAATATCAACTGATCTACCAAAGGCTCCTATTCTATGAACATTTTGGACCTTTAGCTTCTTTCCGATCACATGGTTGTTGTACCCACTAGATTAGCTAATAGCATCATACAAAAACTAAGTATCGTGTCTCTTTCTCACTCTCAGATCAGCGAATTATAAATCAAAAGTTACAGGTAGCTTCATTCTAATCAATCATTATACCCTTCATATCTAATGAAAAAAATCCTTTTCTGAAAAACAAAGATGAACAAACAAATTTAAATTTTACCTCAGGAGGAGCCAGTTCTTCAGCAGATAGTTCAAATGTAAAAGACCATGAACTCATCTGATATCAGAGAGAAAAAAATATAAAATCAAAGAAAATTGTGGTAAACTCTTTTGTTGCCCTGAGAAATGAAAAAAGTGAGACATTTACCCATCATGCACACTCTTCCAATAGCCTAACAATTCAACCCTAATCTTCAAAATTTTTAACCAAGAGTACTTCTACTGCCATGTTATTTTAGTATACAATCATTTTGTAAGGCTAAAGAGAGAGGTACTCTATAAAGAAAAAGTTCAAATTGACCATATTTCTTACTAGCAGATAGATATAATCTGTTGCAGGATTATATATATACATGGACTCAAAAAATCACAGTAAACTTCTCATAAAGTAAAACTGTATCAAGTACTAGGGAAAGACCAACCCTTTTTAGGAATTGCAAAATAGCAGTTAGTTTGTTAAAAAAATTTAACATGCCTTGATACTGCACAATAACACTTATTTTAGTTAAAAAAAAAAGTAACACTCATGATCCTCGGTAAAGTAAACTATGCTATTACTAAGGACCTACTGACGCATTATTTTGAAACAGTGGGATCAAATTATGATTCTGTATCATTGAAAGAATTGGAAGTTTCCACCATTATGCATAACAAATTAGATTTAACTAAATACTAGTTTGCCTAATCTAACTTCTTCACATGATATTTCAACTTCTAAATTTAAGTTGGTCGCATATCTACCAGACTAAATCACCTCACCTCACTATTAATATGAAAAACCAGTATGTAAGAGAATTACTAACAGTCAGAAGTCGTTTTTGGTAACCACAGTTACAATGTCCAATAAAAAGGGACTATGTTGCAACTTCAGGAAAGATTTCTGGCTTCCACAAATGCTAAGTAGAAAATATTTTAGACAACAATAATCAGGTACCTCATGGAGAATCTCATCCTCCTGTTTCATATAAATTACAGGTTCAACCCAATCAGCTTTTCTCTTCACAGCTTTTTGTAGGAGTGGGCCCTTGTTCTGTGCAAAACCCAGAGCAAACATTATAATTTATGGGAGAAAGATGAGAACATAGAGGCAAGCATCACTGCATGCATAGATATATTGAAAACAGCACACAATAATCATGAATGCATTGTCCGATCGAAAAGTCACATGCAGATGAAAAATTTTCTAGTTATGCCAGTTGAAATACTAACTTGCTCAATTTGGTCACAATGTAGTCAGTAATATAATTATTTTACTTATATAATAATTTCCTTGCTTATATATTGAGTAATTAAATTTCTTTGTCGGAATCTACTGAGATCCTTTGTAGCGATAAACAATAGTTTACTGAATTTCATTCAGTTTGTAAATGCATCAAAAACTGACAAAGCCATGGAGTAGGAATTGATAAAACTTGGCAAATTTACACTCAAAAAAAGGAAAATTTACCCCCAGAATTTCATAAGCCAATGGAAAAATAAAAATAAATAAAAAGTTATGGGAGATTTCATATTTGTATTTGGCCTAGACAATTTATTGCAGCTCAATGATATTGATAAACAATGCATAAGAAATGGGAAATCATGGGATGCAATTTAGAAAGTTTGGGTGTAAGTGCAATGTACAAGGATTTAAGATGCAGGTGGCTAAAAGGGAAAAATAAGAACTCCAAAGCAGTACCTCTAAAATTTTTGTGATCACCAAATAATGTTTAAACCGGAAAGAGTCGCAAAGCACTTGTGTGGGCTATAGACACACACACAAAAAAAGAAGTCAGTTCACGATCAAAATCTATTGCACCCACTACCTGTACAAATATATATTCACAGTACCAGTATGGTACCAATAAGGCAGTAAGGCTTTCCTCATTTTGCTTCTATTTTTCTATGCACTAGTTCAACATAGAGTTTACTGTAACAATTTAACAATGACAACTGACAGACAGAAAACCATGCCAGCTGGTAAAAAAATTGACTATCAGGCAACCAGTTCACAGAAAGATCCAGACAGACAGATCAACAAGGCCCCAGCAAGCTTGCAACAACTCAATCTCCCAAATCTGGTATGGTATTCTACGATTTCTTCTTCAAGTTTAAAAACAACCACAAACACACACACACACACACACAGAAATGTAGGGACCTCATCCTCAGTAGCCCAGGAAATCTCATCGAAAAGGGCCTCATATAGTTTCAAAACGACTTGGTACGGGCAGTTCGCAAACCTCTGGCACACCAACAAACCTGCATCTCTTGCGTCTTTCTCCGATACCTGCCTCAATTTAACTTTTGTACTCTCTTCCTTGCACACACCTAAAAGATATTGTTTTAGCTCCTTGATGCACTGGTTATCCTGACAAAGCAATCAGCATGGGTGAAGACATATCACTTCTAAACTGTACTTCGATCCAATTTTTACACCGATAAACCATCAACTAACAAATATAAATCATTTAGGATAAACAATCGACTACATGGATGCCACACTTCATTTTTTTTCATTCTACTGTATGTGCAAGTTACAAAACCCTTCCCTCCCCCCCCCCCCCCCCCTTTTCTGTTAAAGGATGTTCATCGAGAACAATAATAATAGAATGTGCAAACAATTTCAAGCATTTGGCTTTTAACCAAAACATCACAGTTTGGATAAAACAGTGAAGTTTTAGAAATTATTCGGTTCAGATAAAAAAATTAGAATATTTCAATTTTTACCATTAGGTACTTTGGTTTGGTTTAAGGTTTTTCTAAACCAGATGAGATTGAACATTGAACTGACCAAATTTACATTTTGAATGAGTATTGACATTTGGTGTTGCTGCAGTTTTGTAGCATTTGCATGGGACTTGGATTGAAGTACGGCTCATCTTTTAGAAATGTTAAATTAAATGTCGCAAATGCCGCTGTTGTAAATGCCAAACACACCATCATCCCCAAGTTTATCAAAAATTTTCATTTGTCTTCCTTATACATAGATACAGAAGGAAGAGGGAAGGGCAATATCGTAACATCTTATAAGTAAATTTGGAAATAAATAAGTTCTACGAAAAGATGTCTGTAAATTGGTAGGTATACACATTTTGAGTAGGCATGTATAAGATACTTTTTGAGCCAAACTGGTATGTGAAAGACTTTGCTACTACATTTACCTGATAGCGGCCTAAATTGAGTGCTGTGATGACAGCAAACAGCTCCTCTTCATCAGCTTCCTCTTTATCCCCATCAGAATCATCAGCATCTTCTTCACTGTCAGCTGATTTGACAACAGTACCAACTGTTGTCTGTGCAAGAATGAGGTCAATAAACCCAGAGAGATCCCACTGGTAATTGTCGAGGTATCTCTGGAGGAGGAGTTTCACCCCATGGAAATCTCCCGGTTTCGGGTCAAAGAATTCAAAATCCACTTGCACCGTCTCCTCTTCCTGTTTATGTTCATTTTCAAATGAAAATTTAAAAAAAAAAGACATATTAACTTCTCACTTGCTGCCCGACGCACCATGACAGGTACCACATTGGTGATGCCAGTATACATAACAAATAACAAGACAAAATAAGTTCAATTGATGCAAATTCAGAGTAAATTGGACCTGGTAACACAAATTGTATATTAAGTTAATTAAACTGTGATTGTAGCTGATACCATTTACCATGAATTTCAAAATAGACATACCACTTCATCTTCTTCGTCGTCGTCGTCATAATCATCATCACCGGACGACTCAGTTTCTTCTACCTTCTTAGAATGCCTTTTGTGGGAGTTTACATTCTTTTCACTAAACGAATTAGTAGATGGAGAAGACAAACTGGAACTACAAGATTTGGGGAGAGAGAAAAGGTTGCATCTCGCAAAGGAGGAGAAGGTTAGCATGGGTAGCGGCCTCTTCTTCGTAGTTCTCTTATTTGATTGTGTACCCATAACTCTCAGCCTATCATCAATGTCAACTGAGGTATCGCCTTTCTTCGATTTCATGGAATCCTCACTGTGTTCGATTTTACGGCGGGGTTTTTTGGGAGCCATGGTTCTTTCAAGGTTTAGGACTTTGAACTAGGGTTTTGAGGGGGCGGGAAGGAGACAAGAGTCGGGCAGAGGCGGCATTTCTCCATTAGTTACGTACTGGAAACGAGTCGATAGCTTTGGGGACCAGGTTGAGCCGAAAGCCGTTTGCGTCAGGCTTTGTTTCGCCTTAATCCAATATAAGAACACTTCTACCGTTGGATATACAATGGACGGTCAAAATATTCTGATCTAAAACCTTTAGCGCACGAGATAGACGTGACGTGCGCTAAAACCAGTGTTTTTTTTCTTTATTAATAATTACATATATCAAATTTGTATAGTTGTCATAATACATTTCGAAATAATCATCTTGCGATGTTTAGATTGACAGAAATAAATGTTCTCATTAAAGGGCTCTTGAAAACTTGGGGCTCTTTATTTCAAAAAAAAAAAAGGGCTCTCGAAAAATTTATACAAACCATCCGATCTAGATCGAACGGTTCAGATGTCCCAGATCTTAAATGGGTTCAGTACAATTGCCAATTGGAGAGGAAGCAAACCTGTCCGATATACTCAACCAGATAATTTAAGCCAATGTCTCTTGAGGGATCCATATCCTCTCCAGCCGTATAAACCGGCTGGACCGTGCAGCCATCCTTATTTTTTGTAATATTTAAAAAGTTTAAAGTTTAAATACTGAATTTAAACCGTTGATCTTGTTCAATTTTATGGACGATGTGTTTTTATGTAAGTTTCATAAATTTTGGAGTTGATTTGATACTAGATCAAGTGACTAAATTATGAACGTATTAGAATTAATCAGTGCTGGTTAATTAGATTCGTTCATTTATTGACCACTTGATTTAGTATTAAATCGACTCCAAATTTTATAAAACTTACATGAAAACGCATCGTCCATAAAATTGAACAAGATCAACGGTTTAAATTATGTATTTAAATATTAAAAAAAAATGTGGTTGGCTGCACGCTCCAGCCACATAAAGCGGCTGGAGAGGATGTAAATTCATGTCTCTTGAGCCTAACAACATAAAAAGGAAAACTTCACCAACTTCTTTCTCTTGCACTTTCTAGTGTAAGCATTCCCGTCGTTAACCATTGTCTTTTTTGCCGCCTCCAGAGTCTCAGAAACAAGTTTAAATGGTAAGCATAATGCCATTTTTTATTGCTTATGATTATGATTTGAGACCTTCATGTTGCATTATATTTCTAATACTATATTTTGGCACAATCCCTACCTAAGGTTATCTGTTCACAGCCCCTGATATGAGTTTATGAGTATTGACAGGGATAAGACTTAATTAAGGTATCTCCTTTGATAAAAAAAAATAATAATAAATAATAACAGGAAAGGGAAAAAGAAAAAGAAACAAGCGTTGCCCATAACTAGAATTTATTAATGCTTCAATAGAACCAAGCTCGACAGTATCCATAAGAAAACTACAAAGCCTAAACATTACAAAAACAAAAGCAACGCAATCTAACATAAATACACACAATGCTTGAAGCATCCTTGGCAATGCCAGCAGCCAACTACACTCGAGAGTCGAGATTGCAAGGCCCCAATAATCATACTATTTAATAATAACATCTCTTATCTTCTTCAATTAATCCTAATCCTTTTTAGCGGTGATTGATCGTGCTTTTAGATTCAAAAACACTGCCCTGAAAATCCAAATATGAGAGTAAAAACAGTTAAGTTCTTCTGTTTGATAGAAGGTTTCATTTATGATTAAATACACCATTTTCTCCATACATTTATGACTGTATATAAAATGTCATGTTATATTGTATACAAATTGTATGAATAATGTCATTCTATGTAACATAGTTTTTTTCTCAAACAAAGAATGAAAAATTGGCGTTATCTTAATCAATCTTGTCTTAACAAACTAACAAAGATGTATAACAAATTAAAAGGATATAAAGACATACCAGCATGCAGCAAAAAAACTTGAAAACAAAACACGAAGCTGAAGCGGCACATACTGGTAATTTAGCCATGATACTATTGGCCAAAACTACAAGCCAGAAAAAAATGCAAAAGAACACTCAACAGGTAGATAGGAGATAAAAGAAAATGCATGTTACATCCACGCTCTTTTTTAGAAACAAGAACAAAGCCAACAAAAGCAAGCAGATTCCAATGTCAGATAACAAAGTTTGCATCGGCTGGTTATATAAATTGAGCAAGCATTCAAAGCTTGCATGACAATTATTAAGCTATAGACCGAGTAGAACATCTCTTTAACCAGGCAAATGCTTGCAACAAAACCCAAAATCTTCGAGTGTTATTTAAAAAGGCATGACGACATGGGTTTAAATCCCGTTCATAACAAAAAAAAAAGTGAATAAGAAAGCTTTAGTTCTAACAAACCTTCCAAGCAGTTAATTGAACAGTTGAATAGTCTTTCTTGATCTTGCTCTTTACTTGGCTAAATGGCCTCCCTTCAAATTCAAGTAAAATTGAAGTACATTAAGAACAGCTTTAATTGAAGTTTGATTCTGTGAGAGAACTTGTTCAATGTAATATTAAAAAGATAATGGAGCACCAATAAGAAAAGGTACACATCTTACATGCCCTTCAATTTATTTAAGATTTCATATTTCCCCCTCTATTTATTAAATGCTGCGCAAGTCCCATTCAACTGTCCCAACTCTGTCATATTTATTGATGAGCTATTTAATCTCTCGTAAATACTAAGTGTTGTAATAAAAATAAAGATTAAAATACCCTCCCCTCATGCTATTTATTTTGACTGTGCTAATTCTAATTTTTGTTTGCTCACTGTCAAAGCTCTCAATGAATTTTGCTTTAACCTAAATGCCCTCCTTATGCCAAACTAAAGGAATTACTATGAATAGCCATGATAAGGAGCTGCCGCTGCTATAGAATCATCAGGATCTACTTTTGATTTTCTTCTATAGATTGAATACCAGTTTTAGTATTTACTAAAAAGTTTTAAGGGAGTGGCTAGTGTCAAACATATAGGACACGTACACTTGTCCAACACGATGAAATTTTAATTTTTAAGATTAGAATGGCCGATCCAAACCGCTCAAATTGTTCTACGTTATAAAATCTCCATAGAAACCAAATTTATATTTTTTTCAAATTTTTTTACTATTTTTTTTTGGAAATTTTTAGTATGCTCAATCTAAAAAGTTATGAACCCTCTAATTTTGAAAATTCGAAAAAAATAGGTAGAAAATTTGAAAAAATATAAAATTTGATTTTTAAGGATATTTTAATATATAGATCATATTGAGCGGTTTGGATCGGCCGTTTGAAATTTTAATGGTCGACGTTTGGATCGTGTTTGACGTCCTATATGTTTGATTCCAGCATTACTCAAGTTTTAAAGACAATTGTGATATATTAAAGTGCTGAAGGAAAATAAAAAAAAAAAAGAGTCAATGGATGAATCTAAAAAAAACATCCATAGAGCAGAGCATATATTCAGTTGTATATTTTGAAAGAAACTTACTGTCCAATACTAAGCCATAATATGCCATAAACACCAAATTGTTCCATGGTGAAATCGTCAATTGTTCCAGTAGCACCTGTGAGTACCATAATTAAACTAAAGAAATGAACTAACAAAACTATATGGGAAACATTTGAAAATAATAGATCTTCAAAGTTACCTTTTTAGCTGTAGTCTCTTTTCCCTTTTTGCCCTTGAAAATTTTTTCCATTAATTTGTGGAAGAAATGGCCTAGTGGTGCCGCATAACCAAATCCATAAAGCTACAATTTTTGTAAATTAGTTGTTAAGCCATCCTTCTCCAAAGAAAGTAAAGCTAAGAAAAAGAATTAAATTACAAAAATGTTTCTTTAAGTGTCAGTGTGTCACGTTAAAAGTTTCAAAGTGTCCATAGTACAAGTGTGTCTCAGGAGAAATAGTAAGATGCCATTATGACCACCAATATTTTTATAAAGTTGGTGTCAAACTTGATCCCTTTACATATTAGATCAGAAGTATTAAGATATTTACAAGGTACGTAAAATGTCATGAAATATCCTCCCCTCACTTCTCAATGTCATGAAAAGATGCCAAAATTAGCGTTCACTTAACAATTGTTTTCCCCTCTAAATATAAAATGTAACTCAGTTTTCAATGGTTTATGCTTTATGGGATGCTTTAACTTGTTGGCGTTAGAATTAAAAATTACAACAGATCCAGAAATATTTGACCAGCACTGATCAAGATTGGCTTATGTAATTGAAGCAACATATATGCATGTGGCAAACAAGGTCAACAAGAACACTGGCATCCTTTTAATGCCAACCTAGCAAGATATATTTTATCCACACAACAATGATAGCGACAAGTCAGTTGTAACCAATTAACAAAAAAGCAATTAGTTAGGAGCAATGAGAAGATGAAGATCCTAAATAATTAAATCACTAACCATTGCAAAAGACAAAAGAATGGAAGAATAATTAAAACTCTATTAATAGTAAATAAACAATAAAAAATCATATCGTTCTTTCTTAAGGCGAATAAAAGTCGTATCTTTCAATTAAGTCCAAACTGTATCAGAACATAGCTTGATCTTTCTGCCTTCAACCTACTCCCTAAATATATGATTGTTTGTTACAGAAACGCAGCTACAATTCTATGCTTGAGGCCACTGATTTAAATATCAAATTTACAAGGCAAATACAATTTCTAAATGGAGCTAAATTTTGCAAATCAACTTATACTAAGTTCAAAACAGTTTTTTTTCTTTTTGTTCGCATTTATTTGTTATTATTATTATTATTGTGGATAAGGACTATTCATAGTAGAATTTTCCATATTAAGATTGGTGGTTAAAAAATAGCATAAACCTCGTTAAAACCAGGTGACTCCAATTAAGAAAACTAGAACAGGTAGCAATAATACACCTGTCCAAAACGGCAAAACCGTACCAAAAAAAATACAAATATCAAATGAGATAGGCTAAAATCAGTTGCGACTGACGGATCAGCTACGATCAAATCTCAATTTTCGAGATTCTAACAGTCAATCTGAACCATTCAATGTGTTCTCCATATTGAAATCTCACTCGAGACAAAATTTTATATTTTTCTGAAATTTTTTAATATTTGTTTGGTATTTTACAAAATTCTTAATCTAAACAATTCCGGACCCTTCAATAACTATGATTTTTTAAAATCTAAAAAAAATAGTAAATAAAATCAGAAAAATGTAAAATTTGGTCTCCAATGAGATTTCAATATGGATAACACATTGAACGGTTCAGATTAGCCATTAGAACCTCAAAAGTTGAGATATAATCGCAGCTGGCGGATAGCCTATCTCATATCAAATATACCCTTAAAAACACTGAAAATAGCCTTTATATCCTTTGAAGCACTGCTTCACATTTTTAACAAGTCCAAAACTGTCCTCTGAGAAGTACACTTGGTGTAGTGTTTTAAAGAAATTAGATCGGTGTGAATCATATTCCCCGTGAATGATCCATGGGAATTTTGGAAACTTTATACGTGATGATTTAAATTTTGGAAGCGATGCGTGTGAAATTTCTCCAAGAAAATGGGAAAAATTTATAAATTTTAAAATTTACCATGATCAGAAAAATCCGTCTAAGTTGGAGCTTTTTGTTGCCAGAGATCTTCTGCGCGATCACATCGCTAGATCCCGCTAATACACCTGACGTAATCGCCTGTAAAATTAGGTTTTAGAGTCAGAAAAAGAGAAATTGGAGGCCTGAGAGAGTACGAAAAGGTTGGAAGTAGGATAAAACAAGAAGGAAAGGGGAGAGAGAAGAAGAGGATGGAGTTGGAGTTGCTTGAGGTAAGCTGACCATGCGTCTTTCACCACCTCTGACATGTTCGTTTACAGCAACTAGAGAAGAGGAGAGGAGAGGAGAGAGAGAGAGATAGAGAGAGATGGGTAGGTGGCAACTGGCGAATTGTATTGTGTTAGAAATTGGAAGGAATTAAATATATAGAGGAAGGGAAAAAGAGGAAGAAACTATTGACTGTTTGACTAGTAAAGCAATGACAATTTTTTATTTCTTATGTATTTATTTATGAAGCACATGCCAATAAAAAATGCGCGCGTTAGAGACTAAAGACTAGATGGGATCGAGCAGTTTTTATTTTCTTTTTTTAATATATGAACAAAATATTCCATAAAGATCTTCAAATAAGAATTCCATTATTAAAGTGTACCAAGAAAAACTTTATCAATACTTACTCTTACAAAATCAAAGTATAATCAGATTAAATAATCAAAAAATACTCCAATTCCAGGGTTCTTTTCTACAGTGTTTTTAAGTGACGTCAGCAATTAATCTCAGCGGTCCATTCCGATCAGATTCGTGGTTTTCTCCGCTGTCGATGTGCTCAAGTTCTTTCTCAATTCTTTTGCTCGCACCGTTGTCGATCATCTCGATGCCTCTCCCACTTTTCTCAATGAAACAAGAAAAAGAATGAAAAGGCGGACTAACCTAGACTAGAGCAAGTGGGATGGAGAGTGAGCGGCAGTTTTCATGGACCATAGAGAGGGAAGGAGAGAGGACAGTGAACCATCCCTTTGTTTTCTCTGAGGCAATGGAGATGACTACCTTTAATCATTTTTTACTGCATCTAAATAAATACTCTCTTCCTTTTCCTCCTCAAATCTGGAGAGATTGATAGGAGCCGACACATCTACTTTGTGAAAACGAAATTAAGGATGTTAGCGTGAGATTGTGCTATTTTCATTTCGATCTTTCTTCTTTGATGTCTCACTGCTGCTCTATTTTTTTTATGCTTATTCCTCTTGATCACAATAAACTTCCTTCTTCTTTTTTCTCATTTCCACCTTCGTTCCTCTTTTGTGACAGATAAAGGACCTCCAAATACAATCTCCATTTTTTTCAAATTGTTGTTTCAGGTGGTAAATTCCTCCTGAGAATTGTATCATCTCAAGCAAGGCATATTGGCATTTAGCTTGGTGGATTGATGACCAGGTTTGGTATTTCTTTTCATGGACTGATTTATTTAAAGATCTTTTGTGGTTTTTTAATTTAATTTGTTTGATTTTTAGTTTCCACTTCATCTCCTCTTCAATCTGCCAATTAGTAATTTCAATTTTTATTTAGTTCCAATTTGATGCTTGAAGAAAAACAAAATGGTTTCTCAGCATGCAAAATTTAGTGCCAAAGATGTAAGGGTAAAGCTTACTGGTAGCGCAGCACTTTTTTTTTCAAAATTATTTAACAAATTCCATTAATTTTTCAGGTTTATTAGCTATTATCATCAGAATATTTTATTAGCCTATACAAAAGGTTAGAATATTTTTCAGGTTTATTAGCCTATACAAAAGGTTAGAATATTTTATTAACTGTTGATTATATAATTTTTGCTATAAGTTTTTTTCTTTTTCTGGTTTACAAAACTGTAGCTATTATTTGCCTCAGGGGATCAATTTTTCCTCATAGACCTGCTATGAGGAAAGACTCATCCCCTAACAATTGTTTTCAAAAACTGTAGAATTGTTATAGAATTTTTTTACAGAATAAAAGCATATCAGAATTGTTTTATGTTCTTTTACTTTTATATATTTACTTTTTTTTATGATTCAGTATGTGTTGGCTTTTTGCAAGAACCTACAAAGAAGCTTTCTGCATCTATTAAGAAGTGTATATCAGTAGTTAGAAATGAGTCAAAGAATGCAAGCCAAGAAACTCGGGACAGTTTTCCTAGCGCTGGCAGTTCATTATGGATCCGATGACAGAAGGTATTCAAATAAATAAAATTTTGATTTCTATGAAAGTAATCATGTTAATTTCCATATTGTATGAAGGAAAAAAACTAACAAAAATTAAACATGGTTTTTCTTATTTCTTATTATTATTATTTTTATTATACTTATAAAAACAAGTTTTTCTTATGCATTTCGCAGCTGACAGTGTTCAGGCTTTTTGCAATAAGCCAATAATCAACGAATCAAGAAGGAGATAATGCTTGAAAGGAAATTGAGGCAAGAGATAATGCTTGGATATTCAACTTAAGGATATTTACTATCCATCCAATTGAGATTTGTCAGATAGCATTTTTTTTCCTTTCCAGTTGCTATTAAAAAGTCTTTTATTGAATAATATACAACATCATCTTCTTTTTTTATTTACTGCATGGGATTAAAATTCTTACTTATATTATGTAGGGGCAAATCTGGAATACAGTGTGCAAATTTGGAATATAGAGCGCGTTCTTACGAAAAATGTAATACTTCTTTGGATCATTTGATGATTGGTCATTATGCATATTATAGATGGTCCTATTAGTCAATACTAATACTTTGGCATGTGAAATAAAATGTTATTTTTAGCTTCCAAAAGTCATATGATTTTTCTTTTACTGAAGTTAGTTTTGTTGGTTAAGTATTTTAGGATTCCAAAAGACAGCAAATTTGACGTCGACAACGACAAGCACCTAAACCGTTGTGAAATTTCTTCATGTAGCTCTTCATTGATGCTATTTAGGTTCAAATTTTAAATATTGTCACTCTTTCTTTTTTGTCTTTTATGATTTCTATTTATTATGCAGGTGACTAAAAATCAAATTAGCTCAAAATATCCAAACTTTGCAGGACATTAGTATAGATGGCAATACGATTATAGAGATGAGCTTTGCCTTCTATGGTATGCACTATGTACCTTAGATATTCGATTCAGTCTACTGTTTTACTTTTTGTTTTGTTCTCTTTTGTTTAACTTTCAATGATGCTTCAAATTGTAGTTCTTTTTGCTTGATATAAATCTCCCTTCTTGGAGACTCCTTTTAGAAAATTGAATATTTTTAGTTGATCTCATTTAGAGTAGAAATTTAGTGATTATGTATCTTGGGACTAATTAGGTGTTATAGATCTGATATTGAATTTATATCAACAATAGTGCATGCGTGAAATTGTTCTCAAACAGGGTTCATGTATTGTTCAGATTTATATTTTTATTTCTATTAAAAATAATAAGGCAGATTTCTATGATAATATGCCCACCTTAGATCCACATTGATCGCACGAAGCGCGATATTAAAGCTAGTTTTAATTAAAACCGTTAATGAATAATACAATAATAGAGTGCCATCAAATGGAATGAGGACCGGTCAACGAGTTTGGTTTGAGGGCGGAACAGGATCGGAGGTTGGGTAGGCCGAGTTGTCGTGGTTCGATTCCAATTGTGTTTTAAGTTTTAACTTGAGTTTTCAAGGCAGAATAGTTCCAAAACATATCAGTATATCAGATAACTAATTGGAAATTGATTACTACCATCTGCAGTTTTGTCATTCATGTCATCGCTAAATATAAAGTGAACATATACAGCAAACAAAGTGAATATATAGAAGATCTAAGTAAACACATACAAACAAATAAGTTCAATGAAAATTAGTTGAATATGCATGTAAATTTCTGAACAAGTGATGACAACACTTATTTGTTTGTAAGTGTTCACTTAGATCGTCTATATGTTCACCTTATTTGCTGTATATGTTCACTTTATATTTCGCGATGGTTGGAATGATATATTTGTCGATGGCACTTATAATTCATGTAACTAATTAGCATCGCAGTTTTCACATTTTAGATTATTTTTTATTTTCCTCAGCGTAACGCAAGTCTGCCCCGACTCGGACCAGTACTCTTTTGGGCAGACATTCGATCCAAACCGTCCGATCTAATTTTGATGGACAGACTTTTATGGACCGCATTAATCTTGACGGCTTTAACATTAATCATGGACGCCCATCATTGATCAAATGATTCGAATAAAAATTGTGCTCTCTGTAGATCTTAAAAGTCTACAGAGGATGTGAATTCCCCCGGCCCGGCTCCGCTCCTTTTTGGCGATCATAAAAGGAGCATTTTGTAAACTCAAATCCTTTTATTTCGTAATAATAATTGGGTTATCGAAGTAATGTACTAACTTAGAGTTTCGAATTGATAAAATAAGAAAGCAATTAGATATATGTCACTGTGAAAATTGACATTTTTAAAAAATATTACTTTTAAATAAAAGAAATTAGATTTATGTTCTTCTAAAATTATTAAAATTAGTTTTATTTCATTAATTTATTTCAAAACATAGTTAATTAGATATACGCACTCTAAAATCTATTTTATTACCTTGACTCTTTAAGTGAAAGATCACAGGTTCGAAACTCGGTTGGAGGATCTTTCACAAACATTTAATTTAAAAATAAATTGGGTGGCTTAGAACTTCAATTTATCTTTAAAAAAAATCTATTTTATTAAAAAATTATTCAATTATTCACTAGTTTAAATCATTAATGTCTCCTATCTCACGCCCACCTGGCCACCTCCCCTCTGATAGCCTCCATGGCTACATTTTATTTATTTTTTTTCTTTTTTTGGTGATAACATACTTTTAATTTTAATATTTTATAGTGCCATGTTCAAAAAGATAAAATAGTCATATCAATTGACTAATAACATAAATAAAAAATTATCATATAGACAAAAAAAATAATAATAATTTATTACTATTGCGGGAGCATCAACCTAAATCATCCTAAAATTAAATAAAAAATTGGCGACTATTGAGATGAACTACTTGTTCATTTAAACATCAAATATTATTTTAAAATAATTACTAATTAATAGTATTAATTAAAAGAAAATTGATTACTGTCATCTGCAGTTTTATCATCCATATCATCGCTAAATATAAAGTGAACATATACAGCAAACAAAATGAACATACAAAAGATTTAATTGAACACATACAAACAAATAAAAATAATTAAAGCCAGTTCACAGAACTAAATGTATACTAGTAAAGCAATGACAATTTTTCTTCGCCAAGGAAAATTAGGAGGAAAGGAACTGTACGGCAAAGATGCAGCATTTTCAGGCAAAGTAGCTAATTCGGCGATGTATCCATCAACACAACAAATAAAAATAATTAAAGCACAAAATAATGTGAAGTCAACAAGTCTTGCCTCAAAAAAAATACGAAGTCAACAAGTCTTGCCAAAAAAAAATGTGAAGTCAACAAGTCAGTAATTGCATAATCGCCTATCAAGTATCAGGAAATTAGTACGAACTTTTGATGCTTCGTAAAGAGCAAGCGGGAACACATTGGATTGACTTTGTTACGTGTTTCCAGAATCACAAAGGCTCAGTTTGGATGGTGTGGAAATAAGAGAAATAAGGAAAGAAGTATTGAAAAGTGTGTAACTTTGTGAAGAGTTTGAATTGTTTATAATAAATTTATTTTTTTTATTCTTTTATTTTCTAATTTCTTAGACTCATCCAAACGGAGTCAAAGAAAAAAAAAGTATATTATTGTTTTTAAAGAATAAACAAACGTCGGGTGAAAGAACAGAGAAATTATGTTTCGAACGTGGTTGTCAAACGAGACATTTTCTGTTTGGGCGAAGAAAACGACTTATTTTACATGATATATATCTAGTTTCATCGTCATTGCTATTGTCGTTGTTGTTGTTAACCATAAATCAGTGGCGAGTCCAGACTATTTTTAAACATAGACACAATAATTAATTATTTTAATAATTAATAATAAATAAGAATTATATCAAATAATAAATTTAATACAAAAAATTGAAATAAAGTTTCACCAAGTATGGGCACTTTAATCGATTTAAGCATGGACACCATAAGACACTATACTTCCATTTTTCTTTTATTGCGTGGAATCTCCATATAACCAGACTAATTAATATTCAAAAATTAATGGTAGGCACGTGCCTCCCTTGCCCGCACGTAGCGTCGCTAGGGCTGTCTAACGTTCACAACAGATACGGAAAAATACGTTTTCGTTATTCGTTACGTTGCATCAACGGTGGAAAATTTGTTTCCGTTGTACGTCATGTTTGATGGACGGCACAAATTTTTTTATTCGTAGATGTTCCGTTTTACTAAACGTTCACAACGTTAAGCAACGTTGATGGGAGAGATTGATAGTCCATTGTGGTGATCTATCGTTAGGTTACTTAGAGGAAAGAAGGAAGCGCCATTAATGGAGGAGCATTTGATATTGGGGACCGAGGGATTGAAATTGGGAGGGAAAGAAAGGAAGCAACAGAGGAGGGATGAAAATTTTCTACCAAAATTTTGCATCGGACAGAGTGCAAGGAAACAAAATAATTTAGTTAAAAGAAAAAGAAAAGTTATCTACTGAAACAATGCATTGAACAGAGTGCAAGGCAACTTTTCGTTTACTCCACCTAAAAGTTATTTACTATAAATTATTATTCCATACTCAGGATTGACGGAACGGATATAAACGAATACGGAATGGGACTATTTCGTTTACCGTCCGTTTCAGCTGACGAAACCAGACACAATATCGTTTACCCGTTTCGTTTTTGTAACGAAAACATATTTCGTTCCGTTCGATGTTCCGTTTCAACGGAACAGGCACGGAAAACGTCAAACGTTACTCCGTTGACAGGCCTAAGCGTCGCCCCTGACCATAATTGAGATTACAACAAAATGCTGATAATCTTTGATTGATGACCGAATCATTCCTGCTGATACTCAAATCAGTTTCTATATTCTAAATTTCGAATCTAATTAGATATTTTGTTATCTGTTATAGTTTTATAGTGATCATCGAAATCAAATGAAACTCATATTCTAGTATCTTTCTCTCTCTTTCGATCTGTTTTACTTGTTGTAATTTTTTTGTATTATTTTTTATTAGAAAATTGGCTTTGTATTTGCTTTCTGAAATAATGAAGTGGTTGTTTGGATTCAATGGGAAATTTCATCTTTCTAACATAAATTTATTATAAACAATTCAAACTCTTTACAAATTTATACATTTTTCAATAAATTTATGTCTAGGAATAAAAAATTCTCCAAATTCCTAAGTGATCCAAACGGCCCTGAAGGAGCAAAAACACCTGCTATTTGTATCATATATGGAGGTCAGGACGTGTCAATTTCTTCATCACGCTTTCAAACCAATTTAATAACTCTTATAAAACTCACTTCCTAAATTTGGTTGGGCGTGATCCTTGAAATAGTTAACAATTATCATAAAAATGTAAATTAATTAAACAAGTAAGATTGTGGTGATAAAGTATCTCTTTTTTTTTTATTCTAAGAGCCCCAAGCATGGGATCCAAAATTAAACTAAAAGAAATATCTGAGTTATACTCGTGTTGTTTGGTTAGTTGCCTGGAAATGCATTAAATGCATTATGCCAGTAGAGATGGCTGTTAAACCTGTCTCTAAACCAGCAGAGATACCTGTCCAATTAATAAGCAAGTTTATAATACGATGAAAAACAACAATGAAAGAAGTATCTTTAGAATCATTAAAAATTTTATTGTTTCTCTCGTTCCATTGTACCCAAAATGTAATTGCTACAAAATTAAGTGAGAACATTTTGTCTAACTTAGGAAGGGACAAACAATTATTCCAAAGAGTACTTTATATCATTGAAACGGAGATTCACATTTCTATTGTTGCACCTATTAAAAGTGTCCCAAATAAGACTAATAAAAGGACAAGAGATTAATAAGTGATCAGCTGAGGACAAAAAGGGCACTTAATTGGTCCTATCCATTCATTTTTTCTAAAGTTGTCCTGAGTTAGAATTTTGTTATGGATCACTAGTCAAAGAAATAACTTTACTTTTAAGAGAATTTTTAGACACCACACAGCGTGAGTGAGGTTGACCTAAAACCTCCATTATTTATGAAAGAATAACAAGAACTAACGTTATACATCCCCTTAGGATCCCAACTCCAACTCGCTGAGTCATCGAACTCAGAAAAAGGGTAATTATGCAAAATGTTAAATAACTCATTCTTTGAGAAAGTTTAATATGCACCATAGTGCATAGGACATTCCGTGCACCACGGATTTTTTCAGGGGTATTTTTACAAATTAACAAATCTAATTTAACCAATCTAATCTACATATTGAAATCTCATAGAAAACCAAAATTTACAATTTTTTAGATTTTATTACTATTTTTGTCGAATTTTTTAAAACATATCATTTTTGGAAAATTGTAAATAGTACAATATTCCAAAAGTTAATTCTAATTGTAAATAGAAAACCAACTTTTTTTCTTAATCATCAGTTAATTCTAATTGATTTTTGTCCAAAAGTTTACATATCAGTGATATCTTCTCTCTTACATAACAAGACAGCTTGAACATATTTTGAAGACAAATATTATGTTTTTGCATCAACATGCGATAGATTCTCGTCATAAGGAAAAGCTTCGTGAAGTTTTAGATTAGAATTCTGTAATTAAAATGCAAAATCTGGAACTGTTTACCTGAGCAGTAGCAGAGCTGGCCATGCCGCGAGCCTCTTCTGCTGTTTCTTGAACTTGATCTCCAGCGCTTCTGACTTCTGTTGTGAATTTCTCCAAATCATTTGTCCCCTATTTAGAAACCCAAAAAGAAAAAAATATATATAATGCGAAATTAAATTAAAGTCTGAAGTATAATTATTAGAACTTTATAGTTTGTTTAAAATTCTACATTATTATTATCAGAAATATGATGTCGTGTAAGGAAAAAAAAATGTTTATTTTATTTCATATAGTGGGGGAAAAAAGGTTCGAGTTCGGTGTACTAGTCAGAAGGGCCCAACAAACCTATGAATTTCATCTAAACCTTCATGGGCCAATTGTAGGTTTAGAAAACGATGCAACAAATTTAATGATTTGTATTGATATATTTTAAAGTCCACTTCAGACAGTTGGCAAATATTGCAACCAAAAACCAGACTGTTTAAACCTTGGAAGCCTCTGCCAAGCATATCTTAAAAAAATTAAAAAATAAAAACAGACTGTTTCAAATGCTAAGATGGTTAATCTAACAGGAAAACTTTTCCTGTTGTAATATGCAATATGCTAATAAAGGATATGAAATTTTTGTTTTGGTTAAATGAAATAATAAATATACTGTGATTGGGCTTGGAGCCCTGGTAATTGAAGCCCTAGTTGTCAGTGAGCCATGTAGAGCAACTAATTGTCTCCTCCTCAGGCCTGAGACAAGACGGGAAATAGTGCCATTTTTGCCATATATCTGGCATTCAAATTTGAATTGTCAAATCAAAATTCCTTTCAGGTGTAAGTGAAGTTGCATGGATAGAAACACAGGATAAGTGTGATCTGTTTTTGTCTGTACCTAGTGTTGGATTTATAGCACGGAGAAGTGTAGTACAGAATATTCGCAGGAGTCTATATTAAGCATTATGCTTAAGTTCAAATCGTATAATTTGTCATCCCAAATCGAGGAAACAAAGAACTGGCAGAACAAATTAAAATTTAAAACTGAAGAATAAGTATTGGAAAAAAAAAAGACTGAAGTAGAGACAAACGGGAGGTGGGGGCGTGGGGGTTCTGTGAAAAAAAAAATAATAAATCACGACTGACGGATGAATCAATCAGCAGCGATTATATCTCAATTTTTTAAGTTATAATGACTAATCCAAATCATTTAATGTGTTCTCCATATTAAAATCTCATTGGAGACCAAGTTTTACATTTTTCTAAATTTTTCTACTTTTTTTTTTTGAGATTTTCAAAATTGTTGTTATTGAAGTGTCCATAATTGTTTAGATTAAGAATTTTGTAAAATAAAAAAATGCTAAAAATTTTCAGAAAAATGTAAAATTTGGCCTCTAACGAGATTTTAATATGGAGAACACATTAAACAGTTCGGATCGGTTATTAAAATCTCAAAAATTGAGATTTAATCGCAGCTGACTGACTAATCTGTCAGTCACGATTCATTTTGATCTACCTCAATAATAAACAAATTAATATATATATATATATATATGTTATCAAGGAGATAGTGGGGTTCTATTTAGATAGATAGGCCGTATTTCAAATTCGTAAAATTTGAAAACTAAGTTAATCTTCAATTAGATGAATAATTGTTCAGCAATTCAGTTTTGATCCTAATAGCTCATGATATGAATGGCTAGATTGCACCAACAATAATTAAGACGTCAAAGAATTAACAAGTCACTTTGAACTTGTCTATAACATTTTTCAGGATAAACTTGTCTATAATTTTTATCTTTTTCCATCCTCATATGTAGATGCTGTTCTTTTTTTTTTTTTTTTTTAGTCATCGCATAAGCTGTGTAAAAATAGAATCATTTCACATTATTTTTTTTATTGGTTTGAAATATTTTTTTCTAATTTTCATGTTAATCAATTATAAGGAACCACAAATACCCATAAGTTTATTAAAAGTGCAAGTTCCAAGCTCGTATGATATCTAAGGGGTTGTTTGGATCATACGGGAATAGGAGGAATTTCCTATTCCTAGGCATAAATTTATTATAAACAATCTAAATTTTTCACAAAATTACACACTTCCCAATACTTTTTGTCTATGACTAGAAATAAGCGATCCAAACAGCCCTAAAGAATTTTCAAATTTCAAAACTCCATAAGTGTTATCACCTGTCAGCGTATCATAATTGACAATGATTTTCCCCCAAAACATAAATTTGCAAATTTTTTTGTGAGTGTACTCTGTCAGGCCCAAAATGGGCATTGTCTTTTGAAATATAATAAAGGTGGTGTACTAAGCCTAATTAACATTACAACATTAACACGTGAACCTCTTTATGCTACCCGACTTACCTCCTATTACGAGATGAGGACGATCAACTCATCAATTTTTTTTATTTTTTTTTGAAGATCAAAGTTGATATCGTTATTATTTGATGGTATTGGGACCATACTTAGCATCTAAATTACATTCAAACCATTAAATTATTTGATAAAATGCTAAGTGTTTCTAAGAATTGGCTTTGTCGTTGTCTCTCTTATTATTTTTCAGGGTTCTACTTGGTTTTTAGTGGATTTACAAGCTCTAGATCATTTTTCCGGCACAAGACGAATGCTAGACGACTCATCCCTAGCACGAGAAGACGATTTTCAAACTACAACTCGGACCGAGATGGAAGCAACTCGGATCGAGTTGCACATGCCTTGACTCACATCTTTTCAACTCGGTCCGAGTTGACCTCATCTCGGTCCGAGTTGACCTCATCTCGGTCCGAGTTGAACACCGACTTATCTCATATGGCAAGTTTTCATGTATGGAAATGATATTTTTTAGTAGTTTTTCTTGCCTTGCCACCCTATATCTCTTTCCTTGTGTGTGGAACCATTATAAAAGGCTCTCCCTCTGCCTGAGAAAGGATCTAAGCCTCCACAATGGCAATTTCTCCTTTCCAAACTTTGTTAGCCACAGAAACCCTAAGGAACCCTAATCTCTAAGCGACGGCAGCGAGAAGAAGGTTCAGAATTCATCTTGCATCACCCCACTGCCCTAGAAGACGGTGTTGAAGCATAGAGGGAGTATTCAGTTTATTCTTCCTATGTTTTCTTTTCTATTTTTGATGAGCTTGTATCTTGTTATTTATACTCTTGTTGTTGTTTGTTATAGCACTATGTTAGGCTAAGTTTGAGTAGTCTTAGGTGTAAGGGAGTAGTTGAAGTTTGGATGGCGATATTTGACTTGTAATGTTTTGTTATGACTTGTGATTTGTTTAATGAGTAGTCTTTAATTGCTTGTTTGAACTGTTTGTGATTTCTTAATTAACTTCTAAATGAATGGCCACGTTTAGTTAAGCCTAAGTTAGGATAAACAAGATTTATTTAAGTCAAGTACATGGGATAAATCGTAGATCCGAAAGGGGAGATTAATTAACACCAAAAGTGTTATTTTTAGAAAGTACAAAAGACTTCTAAATGTCCTTACGAAAACCATTAAACAAGTTCAAGCTAATTGTCTTTCCTATACCAAAAGTTATGGGTTTATTAGTTTGATTATAATCGGTTGTTATTAAACCATTCCCTGGCCCAAAAAGCGAACGTTGAGGGTTAGTAAGTCTAGGTTTAGCCAACCAATCCTTGCATGATTCATAACAGACCAAATCAAGTCAAATCGAGCCACCTCAGTTCTCAACTCGGACCGAGATGGATACAACTCGGACCGAGTTGAAATGTTGTTGTCTATAAAACTTGGGTTTTTGCATGAAAGTGTTGAACTCTGAGTTTTAGAAGTCCAAACTAAAACGAAACCTAATCCCTAAGACGTTTTTATACTATTTGAAAAACCAAAACAATCATTTAGATTTCTTAATTATTTTAATTCACAAAACACCCAAAAATATTTATCTTAGTGCATGTTTATTTAATTAGTTTATTTTACAATTAAATCCACTCCTTTTTAATTGTCTAGCTTCAGAAAAAGAACAAGACCGGTATTCGTTAATCCGTCCTTTGGGTTCGATCCTAGAACTAAACTACAAACGATTAGTGAGGTTAGGTCTAGGTATACAAATTTTATTTGGTACTAGGATTTAATTCCTTCATCAAATTGGCGCCGTTGCCGGGGACCGTGTCGATATTGGATACTTTTTTTAAGTATTTGGAGACTAGATTTTTACCTTTGTTTACTCACCTTTCTCTCTTTCTATTGTAGGACTGGCAGGGGATAATCAAAGGAAGAAGCCCTCACGATCTGAAGTCAGAAGCTTCCTCCAGAGGTTAAACGAAGAGTCCGAGCTAACTCAGCCCCTCTCTTCTACCTCAACTCAAACCAAGTTCAACCCTAGAAGGAGGGAAGAAAACACCGCGATGGCTGATCCACTCACACCCGAAACCATTGCCCAGCAAACACGCGACTTGGAGGCACTTCGCCTCCAACTTGAGCAAAGGGAGGCTCGACTAACTGTAGATCGAAACGCTCTTGCAGGTCAAAGAAGGGATTTCGAAGACGAGCGTCGTCGATGGATCAACGAAGACGAAGCAAGTGTCCACAACCCCGATGACGATGACGAGGCGAGGCGCGACCGAACCCTTGGCGAATTTGGCACCCCTAGTGCAAGGGACGTAGGCGGACCAGTGGTGATTCCAGGAATCGAAGCTAACAACATGCAGATAGCTCCCAACAACGTCGCGCTTGTCCAACAAAATCCATTTTACGGAGATGATAAAGAGGATCATCATGCTCATTTACAAACTTTTGTTGATTGCACTAGATTAATTAAGTTTAATGGTTGCCCTCCACAAGCGATTAGGCTTTTGTTGTTCTATTTTACCCTCAAGGATAAAGTCCAAAAATGGTATAAAACTTAAAAAAAAGGAACAATTCGGTCTTGGGAACAAATGGCACAAACATTCTTGGATAGGTATTTTTTCGCGGACAGATCTGACGCGATTAGAAGGGAATTAAATAATTTTGCCCAAAAAGATGACGAAACAATGAGGGATGCATGGGAACGATTTAGGGATCTTGAAAATTCTTGTCCACATCATGGAATTCAAGAATAGATGTTAATTAGAAATTTTTATGTCAGATTATATGATAATATTAAGATTAACGTTGATACTATTTCAGGTGGGGCATTCAAAAGACTTGACGCTGCGCGAGGGCGAGACTTGCTTGATTATTGTGCAAGGAACTACACATGGTATCCTATGCCAAATCCACGCCGCCCTAGCAATTCGAGGCAACAGGTCCATGAGATCGCTTCTAGAGATGATAGAATCGCAGAGCTAGAAGCCGAACTTGCCGCATACCAATCGGCTCAAGGGACACATCTCTATTCTAACAAATGCGGAGCATGCGGCGAGGAGGGACAGACATCTCTTAATTGCCCTCTTGCTAAAATTGGTTACAGAGGGGCCCAAGTGAACTCCCTAAACAATGGACCCCCTTTCGGTTCAAAGTACCAAAATAACCTGCCAAGCTTGTATAAAAATGCTCATTTCAATAACAACAATAGAGACCAATCATTTCAAAAGAAACTCTTTTCCAATAGGGAAGATATTCCAATTGTTGTTCAAGAATTCATGAGTGAACAAGAGAAATTTAATAAATTTGTGGCTATAGGATTGGACGAATTAAAGGCCACCACTGACGAATTGAAAGGTAGTGCGAGCACCTTGCGACGCTTGGAGCGAATGATGAAGGCGCATTTTTCCCGACCTCCAGGACAACTTCCGGGGCAGCCGCAAGTCAACCCCAATGCAGAGATTAAGGCCCTGCATGTTTTGAGGAGTGGGAGACAGTACGAGGACCCACCGATGCCACCTGAGGAGCCATCTCGACCATCAACTCGGTCTGAGTTCATCACAACTCGGTCCGAGTTGGAAGTTATGGGTGCCACAGAGCCTGTTCTAGAGCAACTAAGGTCATACCCTCCACTCCAGGAGGTCAAAGAACCACAAAACACTGGCATTGATCCACTGCAAAGCCATATAGAGACCACATAAAATTCATCTCGGTCCGAGTTGAAAGAGAAAAGTGAGAAAATTAAGGCACCGGCTGAAGGGAATGAGAAGGCAGTGCAACCTAGGGCAACCTATCAACCTCCAGTGCCTTTTCCTCAGCGCCTCATGAAAAGAAAGGAAGATTCTCAATTCAAGGCATTTTGGGAGATCTTAAAACAATTGAAAATCATTATCTCATTCACTGATGCAATAGCCCAGGTGCCTATCTATGCAAGGTTTCTAAAAGAGTTATGCTCAGGCAAACTATCCTTGGAAGAATTGAAGACGGTGGCCCTAACGGCTCGTAGTAGTCAAGCCTTGAAAAGCAAAACGCCACCCAAACTGGAGGATCCAGGTAGGTTTGCTCTCCCTTGTGTCATTGGAAAAGCTATAATAAAACAAGCATTGTGTGACATGGGAGCAAGTGTGAGCCCAATGCCTAAGACAGTCCATGAGAAAATCGACTTTGGGGAGTATAGACCCACAAGAATGACGTTACAACTTGCCGATTCCTCAATGCGGTTGCCCTTGGGTATTTTGGAGGACGTGCCCGTTCAAGTGGAAAAGTTTGTTGTACCGGAAGATTTTGTGGTCATGGATATGGAAGAAGACAAGGAGGCGCCTATCATTTTGGGACGCCCCTTCCTTAGAACCGCCGGTGTAATGATGGATGCCTGAGATGGGACAATTTTGGTTAGAGTAGGGGAGAGCAACTCCATTTTTCAATAGATCATGCTTTAAAGTGTCCCGATCCCATTGACAATTGTTGTATGGTTCAAGAGGTGTCTAAAATCGAAGAGTCTCTTAAAGAGCAATACCATGACACCCTTGAAAGCTACCAAGACTATCTCGATGATTTGCAAGAGTCAATTGGGGTAGAGGAGACCCTACGCGATGTAACTTAGGCTCAAAATAGCAAATTTCATCCCAACTCGACCCTCAACTCGGACGGAGTTAAGCCCCGAGTTGAGGAACAAAAGGCAACAAACCTTCTGTTTGGTTCGAATTGTCCTGGTTCGATCCAAATTGAGGCCCCTAAAGTCGAATTGAAGTCTCTCCCGACCTCCCTCAGGTATGAATCTCTTGGCTCTAGTCAAACGAACCTTGTTATTGCTAATTCTAAGCTAGATACAGGACAAACGAAGAAGCTCTCTATTGGAAAAGGAACAATGTGGTACTCGTTTGATGATCTCTCGACTTGCATGCATGGAACTCTATTGGAGGACATCACCAACAAGAGATATGACAAGTCGCTCGTCGTCTCACCAACAAAAGATGGTCAAGCTCATGATCTAAAACAAGCGCTTCTTGGGAGGCAACCCAAGAATTTCTCAACCCTTCTCTCTTTTATTTTTATTTTTATTTTGTCGCTAAAAAAAAAGAAAATACAAAAAAATTAGAAAATAGAAAAACATAAAAAATAGAAAAACATAAAAACAAAAAAATATATAGAAATTTATTGTTGATTTTGTTTGATTAATTGTAGGAGTTTTTGAAGGAACAAACGAAGAAAGATGCAATCTGTGCTAGAGCACCATGGGTTACGTGAGCCAACTAACCCCGATCGACTTCATACGGGTTGCATAACAACTCAAGGAAAGAAGTAGAGCCATCTTGGAAATCGAGAGAACAATCTAAGAGCAAATTAGCACGTTGGAAGACAAAAATTGGCTAAGTTTTCTTTTCCCTCCTATTTACTTTTCTCTGTGAATGAATGCCTTGAGGACAATGCATGACTCAAGTTTGGGGGGGGGGATAGAAAAATCGTTGAAAATTTGTCAAATTTGAGAATTTTTCGCAAAATTGACTTTTTGGCTAGGTCCGAGATGGGACCAACTCGGTCCGAGTTGCATATTGGATTTTTGACTATTTTCAATGAAATTTTGATCGAAAATCAATTGCATGTGCTTAATTATTATCAAATTGAATTTAAAGGATGAAACTCACACTTTTGAAGCCATTTTGAAGTCAAATGAATTTTTTCACAAAGAACCTTAAAATATTTTGATATCTCTAATTAACTCTTGCACCAATGGATAAAAAGTGAAGGAATTTCACAAGGATAGGACTTGATTTTTTTATGCTTAGAACTGTTAGATCAATTTTAGTCGATTCTCACAAGTTTTTACCGAGTGAACTGATTCTTGTTTTGACAAAGTTTTGAAAAGAAGTTTATCGACTTGGAAAATTATAAAATGAATTTGGTCTTGTTGAAAATATTTTTTTAAATCGCTTGAATCACCAACGAGCAATCTTAATGTGACAATAAAATCAAAATAACTGTGAAAACGAGGACGCACTGAGGTCTTTTTTCACCAACTTAGCCACAAATTAGAGGGTATTGGGTTAAGCATGGATTGTTAGGAATTACAACTCAAAGAAAACGAGAAATAGTTGGACAATTCATGCTTGATTCTACCGGACCCGGTGCGAAAGCATTGGTAAAGGAGTTGTTGAGTATTATGGCCCAAGTGTACCGTGGCCATAGTCGAGCAACACCCGTCCAACCTCCCTAGCGCGTCATGTGCTAGTAGCAAACTCAAGACCAATGATACCGCATTATCCTCTAGGGTGTAAAGCCCCACAGCTCGACTTGCAAAAAAGAAAAATTGGTGAAAAATTGAAATTGCTTTTAAGAGAAATTCATTATAAAATTTCCGACTTTGATAAAGGACTTTAGAAATTTTTGTGAAATATGAAAAGGAACGGGTAATTGAAATTGAGATCGCATTTGAAATAATAGAGAGAAGCTAGAGTTCTTGAATTTGAGAAAATCTTTTCATTTAGGACCAAGAGTTGCATAATTTAATTTGTAGAACACAAAACTCGGTTCTTGAAATAAATCTCACTTTGACTTATTTGATTTAAGTGTGAGAATTTTAACATAAGCAATTGATTTTCTTGGCGAAATTTCTTGATTTGAGAATTGAATTGATTTTAGATTTAGGTACTGTCTGGTTCTTTAAGCTTAGGGCATTGCTTGAGGACAAACAAAGTTTAAGTTTGGGGAAATTTGATATCATTATTATTAAACAAGTTCAAGCTAATTGTTATAGGAAAGACTTCTAAATATACTTACCAAAACCATTAAACAAGTTCAAGCTAATTGTTCTTCAAGCTAATTGTCTTTCCTATACCAAAAGACCGAGTTGCACATGCCTTGACTCACCTCTTTTAAATTGCTAATTTATTAGTTTGATTAGACAAGTTTATTAGTTTGAACTTGTTTAATGATTATGCATTGTGGGTTTATTAATTTGATGAAGGAATTAAATTCTAGTACCAAATAAAATTTGTATACCTAGACCTAACCTCACTAATCGTTTGTAGTTTAGTTCTAGGATCGAACCCAAAGGACGGATTAACGAATACCGGTCTTGTTCTTTTTCTGAAGCTAGACAATTAAAAAGGAGTGGATTTAATTGTAAAACAAACTAATTAAATAAACATGCACTAAGATAAATATTTTTGGGTGTTTTGTGAATTAAAATAATTAAGAAATCTAAATGATTGTTTTGGTTTTTCAAATAGTATAAAAACGTCTTAGGGATTAGGTTTCGTTTTAGTTTGGACTTCTAAAACTCAAAGTTCAACACTTTCATGCAAAAACCCAAGTTTAACAACATTTCAACTCGGTCCGAGTTGAGAACTGAGGTGGCTCGATTTGACTTGATTTGGTCTGTTATGAATCATGCAAGGATTGGTTGGCTAAACCTAGACTTACTAACCCTCAACGTTCGCTTTTTGGGCCAGGGAATGGTTTAATAACAATCGATTCTAATCAAACTAATAAACCCACAACTTTTGGTATAGGAAAGACAATTAGCTTGAACTTGTTTAATGGTTTTCGTAAGGACATTTAGAAGTCTTTTGTACTTTCTAAAAATAACACTTTTGGTGTTAATTAATCTCCCCTTTCGGATCTACGATTTATCCCATGTACTTGACTTAAACAAATCTTGTTTATCCTAACTTAGGCTTAACTAAACGTGGCCATTCATTTAGAAGTTAATTAAGAAATCACAAGTAGTTCAAACAAGCAATTAAAGACTATTCATTAAACAAATCACAAGTCATAACAAAACATCACAAGTCAAATATCGCCATCCAAACTTCAACTACTCCCTTACTCCTAAGACTACTCAAACTTAGCCTAACATAGTGCTAGAACAAACAACAACAAGAGTATAAATAACAAGATACAAGCCCATCAAAAATAGAGAAGAAAACATAGGAAGAATAAACTGAATACCCCCTTTATGCTTCAACACCGTCTTCTAGGGCAGTGGGGTGATGCAAGATGAATTCTGAACCTTCTTCTCGCTGTCGTCGCTTAGAGATTAGGGTTCCTTAGGATTTTTGTGGCTAACAAAGCTTGGAAAGGAGAAATTACAATTGTGGAGGCTTAGATCCCTTCTCAGGCAGAGGGAGAGCCTTTTATAATGGTTCCACGCACAAGGAAAGAGATATAGGGTGGCAAGGTAAGAAAAACTACCAAAAAAATCATTTCCATGCATGAAAACTTGCCATATGAGATATGTCGGTGTTCAACTCGGACCGAGATGAGGTCAACTCGGACCGAGTTGAAAAGAGGTGAGTCAAGGCATGTGCAACTCGGTCCGAGTTGCTTCCATCTCGGTCCGAGTTGTAGTTTGAAAATCGTTTTCTCGTGCTAGGAATGAGTCGTCTAGCATTCGTCTTGTGCCGGAAACCATCTAGAGCTTGTAAATCCACCAAAAACCAAGTAGAACCCTGAAAATAAGAAGAGAGACAACAACAAAGCCAATTCTTGAAAACACATAGCATTTTATCAAATAATTTAATGGTTTGAATGTAATTTAGATGCTAAGTATGGTCCCAATACCATCAAATATTAACGATATCAAAAGTCATCAACTTTTATATATATATATAGATAGATAGATAGATATATATAGATATATATATATATATATATAGTGGATTGAGTTGCAACTCACCAAAGCGTCCGTGAGTCGCACTCAAAATTTCGAAATTAAGTTCAAAATGAACGATCCAATTCGTCTAATACGATCTACCTATTGAATTCTCCATGCAGACAAAATTTTTTTATATTTTTCAAAATTTTTAAGTATTTATTTTAGATTTTAGAAAATCATTAATCTAATTAGTTCTGAACCGTTCAAAAACAGCAGTTTTTAAAAATATAAAATAAATACTTAAAAATTTCGAAAAAAATATAAAATTTGGTCTGCATGGAGAATTCGATAGGGAGATCGTATTAGACGATTTGGATCGGTCGTTTTGAACTTAATTTCGAAATTTTAAACGCGACTCACGGACGCTTTGGTGAGTTGCAACTCACCATAGCAAAACTCTATATATATATATATATATATATATATATATATATATAAGTTGAGTTCTAAGAAATCCAATTTATTTTTAAATTAAATACCTATAAAACACCCTCCAATCGAATTTCGAACCTGCGATCTTTCACTTAAAATATATTGCTCTTTGGCACTAGACTAAAGAGCCGGCTCTTAATCTATTTTGACAAATTTTTTGAGTGCTTTTTTGGAAGGTGATAACTTATAAGTGAAGGATAAAAAATATCACCACCTCTGCACGTAATATAACTGCTATCCTTGTCATCTTTCCAAATAACGCGTATGAGATTTTGGTACTTCCAACAGGCAAAACCAGTACATCTGTAAATTTTCATGAGATAGTTATAATGCATCATGATGATGTATAGGGTTTTCTATGCATTATTCATTATCTTTTTTGTCGGTAGTTTTTATAAATTGTAAATCTAATTTGACTAATTTAATCTATATATTAAATTCTTATAGTAAACTAAATTTACATTTTTTTTGTTTTTTAACTAATTTTAAAAAATTTTAAAGCTTGTCTTTTTATACCAAGAATATTTGTTTTAAAAAATAGTATGTTTTACGAAAATAAAAATAGTAAAAAACTAAAAAAAAAATGTAAATTTGGTTTACTATAAAAATTCAATATATAGATTGGATCGGTTAAATTATATTTACAATTTGTAAAAATACTAATGAAAAGTATTATGATGTACAGTAGGCCCTATACATCAAGACGCCCAATAAACTTAATTTTCATTTGTGGCAAACCTGTTGTGAAGAATTGCCAAAGTTGATATGTTTCTATTTTTAATAATTAGAAAAAAGAAACAATTTGAACTAATATTATTATTCTAAAAATTAGACATGAAATACCAAGAATCGAGATATGAAATTGTTAGCACAATTTTAACATGACGAACAGTAAAGGCTCACAATATTTTGTCAAATTAGTCAAACAGTAAACGGTAACAAATACTAGTTAGGGTGACCGGTATGAAAATACTAGTATGGGGACTCTTTCCTAAAACTAAAAGTTCAGGGGTTCATTTCAAAACTGAAATATTCACAAGGGTTATGGGGCCATTAGGCCCATTGCTCCCGTCTGAAACTTGAGTTGCACAAACACACATGACGTGCCACAAACTCTGCGCCGCAGTAGAATTAGATACTCTGTGAACATAGGATTCCGATAGGATAAATTTGGACCGTACCATATACGAACAAAAAGATCAGTTAAATACTTTCCTTTCTGATACATCGGTTTTTTTTTTTTAAATATTTTTCCTTCTTATGTGGAACATGGTTACCTGAAGGTTAAATAATTGAAAACGCCACATGGTTCACCAAGTAAACTAGGTAAAAAGATAGTTCAAATTGTATATTTTACTAAATAAGTCAGATGGTCTATGTGCGTAAACCATATAAAAGTTTGGTAACCATTATGTGGAACATGGTTACCTGAAGGTTAAATAATTGAAAACGCCACATGGTTCACCAAGTAAACTAGTTCAAATTGTATATTATACTAAATAAGTTATAAGTCAGATGGTCGATGTGCGTAAACCATATAAAAAGTTTGGTACAAGTTTCAATATAAAACATGTAGCCCAAAATGTGTATCTAAGTGGAGATGTACTCTACGAAGGTTGCTAAATGCTTTGAGGAATCATTTGATTTTGTACCGTTAAGAGTTTCACTAACAAACAATTTATAAGATGCTTGTGAATTATCTTTTGTCGGGGAATACTTTGTGGAATTACCTACGTCGTGTGCCTCAATATTTGCATATTTATTTTGTTTGTTGTTCGTATTGATGGTATATTATGCTGCTATTTTACACTAATATCCCTAGGATTCCATGCAATCTCCTTGCACAAACTTCGAGGACAGACAAGGGGATAAGTTTTATTTCAATATATTTTTCACAAATTATTAAATTATCAGCTCTAACCTCAAATTCGTAATTCATAAATAAAAAATATTGCTTGTGTTGAGGACCACCGGTGATTATATAATACAAGAGTATTTATACAGTTCAATTTCTAGTAATAATATACACTTATCAAGTAATCATGTAGATTACTTAATGAGTTTTGATGTACATTTTGTTATTCATCCTTATTGAGCTTTAAAGATGAAAATTAATTGCATAGTACTAATGTATAAAGATGAAAACTTAACAAATATTACTCATAAAATCTGCATCTGATTATACATGATTGGTCGTTATTAAATTTTGTACGAAGTGTACAAATATAAATAAATAATGCATACAATATGATCAATTAAAACATACAGACATCCAACTTTGTTTGAATTTCCATGTGTATATTGTTGTCTTAATTAAAGGCATAGAAAGGGATGAATATGTTTAAGTTCTAAATCAATCCATTTTTAACAACTCACGAACATCAAAATCAATTCAACTAATTCATCACCAGCAAGCAACCTTGTATTAAAAAACAAAAACAAAGCAACAGACACATTAAAATAATTGATTAAAGTAAAGAGAAAAAAAAAGAGAAAGGAGAATCGGCTCTTGGTCTAGTGGCAAAGAACAATGCATCTTAAATGAAAGTACGTAGGTTCGAAATCCGATTGGAGAGAGAGTTTCATAAACATTTAATTTAAAAATAAATTTGGAGGCTTGACCCTGATAAGAATTCGGCCTGATAAGACCTAGTAAGGCCCGATAAGAATCCATCCCAACAAAAGGGTCGCCCTAAGTACTCAATATAAAAAGAGGTTTCCTCCTCTTCCAAAGGGGGCGGGGGTTTCCAGCCGCCTCCTCATATTATCCTCTCTCTCTCTCTCTCAAACTTCATCTCTCCCCCGAGTGGCTCCATCCATTCCGCATGGGGTGGTTGGTTGGCGGAAAGGAAGCTGGGTCGTTCCCTCTAAATTCTTGCTACCCCTAGATGTGATAACAACCCCCCAATTTAATTATCTTCGAGAGAGGGAGAGAGATACGTGCTAGCTAAGAGTCACACTAGCAATTTCGGCGGTCGATTATTGTTATAAAAAAAAACTGCTATCTCGAGATATGTCTTATTATTGTTATAAAAAATAATTATTTATTGACCAATTAAAAAAATGAATAACTGAATTTTATCAACACTTGTCGCGAAGAAAAATTTAGATAGATTTTGTATCAAATTTGATACAATTTAATAATCGACTGATTTTTCTATTGAGTGATTTGAAAAATTAATGAGTTAAGTTATCAACAATTGTTGTGAAGAAAAAGAAAATTCAAATCACAACAAAATTCTATAAACACAGCTATTATGTTCTCATAGTTGTCAAATAAATGAATAAATAAATTATTGGTATAATTTTCGTGCAATTGTCAAATTGCTTATGCCTGATCGATCAACTAATTGACATGACAGAAAATAATAGTCTTTAGAGATATTTTCCTTAAATGATTTTTATCATGGAAAATCTCCTGGTACCTGAAAGTTGTAGATTTTGAGAAAATTTTGGAGGGTCTGCGGCAACTTTTTTTTTTTTTTTTTTTAAGTTAAGGGTTTTGGCTATTTACTCTTTCCAATGCGTGCTTCGGACAGATACAAACATTCTCCTAGAAAATAATTCAAATATATTGAGAAATATTTCTCTTAGCAGTTTGCACCTTGTGCAACAGTACCTATACTTTTCCTTTTCCTTGGTAATGGTTCAACATTTTATTAAAAAAATAATGTCACGTGAAATATGAGACTAACAATTTACACAAACTGATAACTGGAGTAAAGCAACAAACTGTGTGTTAAGTCAAGTCATGCGCACATTCCCTAGATTCATCACACAAAAAAAAAAAAAAAATAGAGAAAGATGACCCAATACGTAGGCAAGTAAGGAAATAAAGTAACTTACATTTAGGGCTGTCAATATTCCGTTCCGCTCACGTATTTCGTTCCGTTCCGTCCGAACGGAACGTTAAATGAAATAGAAAATCAATTCTGTTTCTGAAAACGGAACGGAAACGGAAATGAAAAAAACGAACGGAACGTAAACGGAACACGGAAATGGACGGAATTTCGCTGAAATCAATGGTAAATAAAGGACGGAACGTTAAACGAAATGGAATTTTGTTACGTTTGACGAAACGGAACGTTAAACGAAATCAATTTCTATTCCGTCGACTGAAACGGAACGGAAGCGGAACAGATCTGTTCCGTCTTCCGTTTCAACGTTTGACAGGTCTACTTACATTATTTTTCCTAGTTTCTCTAAAAAAAAAAAAACTTACATTATTTTTGTTTTATATCGAACTTTGGCAAATACTAATGTGGACAGAAGAAAGCCCGGCCGGTTTTAACATTACCCTTGAACTTTAAATGAATAGTCAATATTTTTACTTGAGCCTACCATCTACACCATCGATCAAATCAGATTTCAAAACCAATTCATATTTGTCCTGGTCTGAAATTATTTACACTCGTCGTCTAGCTGTTTACACTTTTGAATTGATATTTTTTTATATTAGTAAGGATTACTATTTTTTATAAATTTTGAATTAAGCACGTATATAATGATTTTTTTAATTACACTAATGACTAAGCTTCCAAATCTAGATATAGTCATCCAGAGTAATATACTGTTCATCTCACCGAATTAACCCAACATGGAAAGAACGAGGAACTTCCTCGTTGAAAAGCAATTGCAAAAAAATATATATATATTCATCAAATAAAAAAAAATTCCAACATATATATAAACAGTCCATACAAACGGTTCGAAGCTATTTACAAAAGATAGGGTCAAACTCTAATTTTTGAGCATTTAATTACCAAAACAGAGATTTCTTAGGGTGCGTTTGGATAGGTGTGGGAAGAAGGGAAGAAGGAAAGAAGTATTGAGAAGTATGTAACTTTGTGAAGAGTTTGGATTGTTTATAATTTTTTTTTTCTTCTTCTTTCTTCTTCTTCTTTCTTCCAACGATCCAAACGCACCTTTAATGAAGTTTCGAACTCATGAAATACGTTTAAGGTGTGTCGGTCTTAGTCACCAGATAAAAATTAGTTCTCAGTGTGAGGATTATTAAATGTCATCGTACTAAACTGTCATGTCAAAAATTATAAAGCAACCAAAAGTCATACATTCTATGTTTGTTCAAACAATGACTGCAAATCACTTTCCTTTCATAACCTGGCCCAAATGAACAGTGTAGTTGTTAACGATACCAGCTACGAGATCCTCTGTCTTTCATCAAAAAGAAAAAAGATCCTCTGTCATGCATTACCAATTTACCATAAACATGATCTTTTAGGTTTTCTAAACATATTAAACAGCATTTAAGCGATGCAACAACCAAGGCTCACTCTTTGAACCTTTCAAGATGGCATCTAATTCTACGTTTGGATGAGAGAAGAAGAAGAGGAAGAAGGAAGATGGGAAGAAAAAAAATTATAAACAATCCAAACTCTTCACAAAGTTACACACTTCCTAATACTTCTTCCCACTTCTTCCCTTCTTCCCTTCTTTCCACACCTATCCAAACTCTTCATAAGAGAAATAATAATAATCTCGGCATGGTACTTTGAAGCTGTCGCCATAATTTTGTATGGGGATTGCTAATTGCATTTATTTGTGAGATCGACCAATAAGCTAATTGAATTGTAGATTGTTTAATTAGCTGTTGTTTTTGACAAACGAAAACAAAATATATACCTCTTTTTTTCTCCTAGTGCTCAAAATGTTGATTTCAATACGGATCGTTCTATATTACCGAGAAGATGATCTAACTAAAAAAAAAAGATAATCTAAATCAGACTTTAATCCTTATATATTATTTATCTCTGTTTGTAATATTAAATAAACAATCTACATTGAAACCTAATTACAAAATTATGTCTATAGCAGAACTTACCATCTAATAATTATATCGTCAATATAAACTAGGGCTGTCAATGGGTAGGTTATGATACGGTAGAGATATTTTTCATATCCGTACCCATTAAATTTTTTTTTATCCATACCCTATCCTTACCCGTTAAAATTTGACTTTACCCGTACCCTACTCTTACCATTTAAGAATCAACGATAAAGGTAGGGTAATAGCTGAAAATGGATAATATTCTTAATAACTCAATGAAAAATATTATACAATAGAGATAAATAAATATTATCAGATAAATATATTAATAAAGTGCAACATTGAATAATACTTTAAATATAATAAAATCATACTATATCTTCTCATGTCAATTATCACAAAAAATTGCATAACTAATTACTAATTATATAATATTTTCTCAAATGACAACTAAGAAGAAAGGATCTTCTGAAAAAGTTTATTATTTTTTTAATGTGGCCTGCGAATGAAAAAAATTTAATTAACATATCAATTGAATCTTACCATTATATCTTTCCAATTTAACGTAGTATTATTTTAATCAAATCTTATAATTATTAACATGTCAATCGAATCTTACAAATATATCTTTCGGATTTTAGTTTGTTATTAACGTATTAATTGAATCTTACAATTATATATTTTTTGTTACGATAAAGATTAACGGTATGGATAATTAACGAATACGAAATAGCCTTACTCATACCCTTACCCAATAAATTAACAAATTTTTTTTATCCATATCCATACCCGATAATTTAACGAAAATAAAACTTTACCCATATCCGTCTTATCGAATACGATACAGATATGGTAAACGATTAAAAGGATACCATTTACAGCCCTAATCCTCGTTGAATCTCCGCCCTTTTACATCCTTATTTATAATAACAATTATAATTATAAAACTCAATAACAAATTAGTATCTCTAAATGTGACATGTATGTATATATATAAAATCTATTTTACGCAATCATAAACGGCAAAAAAAATAACGGACGCACCTAACTGTCAATTGATCCCAATTATAGATCCTTCCTTTTCAAACTGTTCACTTTAAAGATTCCATTCAATTACAAAAAAAAAAAAAAATTGAATGTAAGATTAATTGATAGATCATTAAGACCATCAGCCAAGGAACCATAAACAAAAAAAAAACTTTTGACACGCTTTACCTTGTATAAAAAGGAAAAAGAAACAGGCCATTTGCCAAAAATACACAAAAATGGAAAATGCTACGCCGGCCTTTACACTCTCAAATTACCGAAATACCCTCCATTATGGTATTATTCGCAAGTCGCAGTTGAACGAAAACGAAAAATGAAATTGAAAATCTTACCTCTCACCTGAAAATCTGAAACTACGAAAGTACATCTCTCTTTGTCCGTAGTAAATCTCTTTCCATTTCCGAATAAAACTCTCAACCCCTAACCCCTCAAATTGAGATCCGCTGCCGCGCGACACAGCGTGTCGCGCGGTATGCTGTCCGTTTGATTAAGATCCAATGGACAAGGGAGCCCCGTGCATGTAATCTAGATTGGTAGGCCCGTAAAAAGTCAACCGTCCGATCAAGATCAGATGGCTCGTAGTGCGCGACACGCGGTGTAGCGCAACAGCGAATCCGGATTGCCCTCAACCCCTAACCCCTCCTCTCTCTCTCTCTTGTTTGAAATATTTGCAAAGGCTCTCTCTTTCTCTCTCTCTCTCTTACATCACAGTTCTCACACCTCCTCTCTCTCCCTCCTTCCCCTCGTGCGTGCCTCGATTCCTTCCCTCTGACGCTACTTGCATCGCGTCTCTCTTTCTGTGTGTTTCGTTTCGGTGGTTGTCGCTTTTCGTTTCAATCCTTGGTACCTTCCAAAAGAGAGAGAGAGAGAGGAAGAATCAAATGGGGAGGATTACGAGCAAGAGAAACAACAGAGGAGGTGGTACAGGGGTTCTGACAAGGGGACAAAGCCTAGCTCTGTACGGCGTCTCCACCACCTCCTCCTACCTCGACCTTCGGAGCCGCCGTTTGGAGAAGAAGCTCGTCGTTTCGAAGAAGAAGCAGCGAGGATACGAGAAACGAAACCCTAGCTCCGCGAAAAAAAGTGTTGGGTCGAGAAATAGGAGCGAAGAGAGAGACCCATTGTCTGGGATGGAAGGTGGAGCAGAAGAGAATAATGAAAAATTACAGGGGCCTTTTGGAGATAACGAAACTGCTTCAAGGTTAATTTTATTCAAATTTAAAATTAAAGAATATTCCGATTTTGAATTTTGTATACAACGGCAGGTCTATACGAGTAGAGCTTTAATTTGGGTTATAGAAATTTCCTTTAATTTGGCAAGTCTATTCCGATTTATGCTTATTCTTAATTTCCTAGAATTGAAAAGGTTACAACAAGGCTTCCCCTTTCTAACCCAAAATGCCATCCTTTTCTAAATTTAATAATATGAAGAGTCCGGATTCCCTGTGGGTAAAATGTCCAGTGTTTCCTGTGGTTATACCTTTTGCATTTGTCCCAGTAATTTGTGCTACATTGTTGGTTTTTCTGATCTTTTTCTAAGTCATGAATTGTTTCTATTAGTTTTTTCTGAAAAAGTGAAAAACATTTCAATTTGTCATGACAGGAGTGGCAGAACCTGTATATTAGCCTTTCTTCATTCTTCAGTTGCAGCATGTCTTTTTTTTTTTTTTTTTTTGGGTTTGGGCGCCGATCAAAATGTCCAAAATTGTTTTATTATTTGCAAATTTGCAAAACTACCCAACAAATTGTTAAAATTCTGCTCCAATTTGTCAGAGCTGAATTACCAGCAAACTAACTACCGTTGTATTATAAATTTGGTGGATATTTTCAATTTTAATATCACATGTTTCTCCTCACTTCTCCCATTTAGCTGTTGGCCCCATTTTATTCTTCTTTAAGAAGTTTTAAAAAAAAAGTCCCTACACTGCCTGTCTTTGCAAGCAAGTATTTCAAACAACCAAAATCTTGCAGAAGTGAGCAAAAGTACGAGTTATAGTATTTGTACTATTTTAAGTATTTATTGTACTCAATTGAGCTATCATGCTGCATAGTGCATACTTCTTGATAAATCAATAAAAAATAACTTTTGCAGTGGAGGTTTTTAGTTAATACTTAATAGTCAATACAGATACAAACACTTTTTAAGGGCATCAATGCGTTATGTGCCTAATTACTAAAAGCAGGATAACAGTTACCTTTTTTTTTTGGAAACTGTATTCCTACTTCCATACAAGAATGAAGCAAACCATGGTATCTCCAATAGTTTCCATAATTGCTCTCTTTCCTCATAGATATATATAAAATGGCTACACAATCACTCTTTAATTAATTTCATATAGTCTTGCAAGAATTGTCTAGGCTGCTGGTCATTCTATCTTGTTGGTTAGAGTTACTGTGATTGAATTTTTGTTTCTACATTTTATATGGTGTGAAAATTTAGTTTGTTTCAATTGTATCCTGTGGTTTACCAAATGGTTATTTATAATGCAGGGAAGCCAGGGAGAGCACACCTTGTTGCCTGATAAGAGACTCCAACAAGTCATTGACTCCTAGTTCTTCAAACAATTGCAGTGCCAAGCCAACAACCCATCAGACTGGTGGGCATACCAGTCAGAGAGTCATCCCTTCTGAAAGAGAAATCAACGATCTCTTTGGGAAGCCTGAGGAGCTTCAACAAAAGAATTTTACTGAGAAGTAATTACTATATATTTTTCTCACCTTTTGCAATGATGATTTTGATTGAAATTTTAGAAGTTCCCTAGTATGAACATGGATATAGAAAATACGAAAGTTCTGTAGATAGAAATAAGAAAAACTAATAAGTAGATTACCTTAACTACTGCAAAGAAACTTCACTTGGCTTCTCCTGCATCTGCAACTTAAAATTATTTTTTCATCTTCTTGTAGGTACAACTTTGATCCTGTGACGGAGCAACCACTGCCGGGCCGCTTTGAATGGGAGAAATTGGACCCTCCAAAATAGGCGAGGCTAATCTATAAAAGAAAGAAAGAAAGAAAGAAATGCTGCCTTTAAATTTAAAATCTCTGTCACTGGTTTTCATCTGAGGATGGAGATTTAATGGGAGTGTGGTGGTTATTCTGTGCGCCACCCCTCCTCTGAAATGTATCTTGACAAATGTAGTTTAGTTGGTAGTAACATAAGTCTAGTCTCTCTTCCTCTAACATGGTTTGTCAATTAACCTAACCTTGGTTGTGTATCTTCTGTATAAAGTTGCTACCAAAGACGTTACTTTTTTATAATTAATATATATGCTCCTCTCTTTTGTATTTTCTTGTAATAGTAGTTGGTTGGTTGTTATTCACTGGTAAATGTTGCATCCCGGCTTGTAGATTTTGCACTCAGGTACTAAATTGGCATGATAATTGTTTGTTTGTTTTTTTTTTTTTTGGGTGTACGTTAACTGTGGGTTCAATGTATATACGCTATACGGACAATCCCATGTACCCCATGAACATCTCTAACACTTAATTGGAGCGGTAATTGTTTGTCTGGAATGCGAGTATGCGACCACTTCTTTATTTATTTATTTTTACCTTTTTGATGCATGTGTTTTTAGAGGGCTCGGACTTCAGAGAGTAGGCGCGCTATATGGACGTCTTCAGAAATATCTGATGTTACTTAGATAATTTTTTTTTATTTCTGAAGGCAAGTGCATATTATATTTGCATTGTTCGACTTGTTGAGGATAGATTTACATTTTCCGATCCATGTCATTATACACTCATTTGTAATTCTGCATAGGGAATACTGTTCAAAAAGCTACATGATCATTTACTGGTATACGGAATACTGTTAGAAACTTAGAATGGAAGTTGAAATTGTACGACGGAAGACTGATAGAAAGAGTGGTGGTTGAGTGAGTGATATAAAAAAACTATTTGCAATAACACTTAGTACTTTTAGCAATGAAAAATAAAAATAATATTGTAATCCTACATCTCTCATCTTGTCCTCTCTTTCAATTACTTCAATAGTTTCTTGAAATGATGAAAGAAATGCTATTATGAAGAACACATTCGTTACATCTCATTGCATGTCAGGTCTGGTTATGACATGGCAATTGTGGGACATTTTGTGTACCATCATCTCCAGGCTTACTATCTGCATACAATGTACCGACACGAGACAATTGAAGGATTATCATATCATATCAGGTCCAGGTCATTAAATTCTTCAACTAATGGATCCAATGCCAACTGGTCAAGGCATCCAAGGATAGGATGGGCCACAAATTATTGTGGACTGTTTGTAGGCCTTTTAAGGCCTTTAAAGTGTAATGTTGAAGCAAGGCCGCAAAGGCGCAAAGTATCTTCCTAAAAAAAGAAGGAAATTGATTACTGCCATCCCTATTTCTACCATCGCTACCATCGCTTGAAACGTCCCTCTCTCCTCATCCAGCGAAGCGAAACGCTCCCCTCTCCCCAGCGAAGCGCTCCCCTCTCCCCAGCGAAGTGATCCCTTTCCTCACCCAGCGAAGCGCTCCCCTCCCTTCCTTTTGTGCGTCAGAATTTGTTCACTTTGTTTATTGCATCTGTTCAATTTGTTATTTTAAGTGTTCATTTTGATTTGCTATGCATCAGACTTTTGTGTTTATTTTTTATGTCTCACTTTGTTGGTGTAGATGTTCAATTTGTTCATTCATATGTTCAATTTGTTATTTTTATGTGTTCAATTTGTTTTGTTGTGCGTCTCACTTCTGTGTTTATTTTACACGTCTCACTTTGTTGGTGTAGATGTTCACTTTGTTCATTCATATGTTCAATTTGTTTCTTTTATGTGTTCAATTTGTTTCGTTGTGCTTTGGACTTCTGTGTTTATTTTATATGTCTCACTTTGTTGGTGTATATGTTCACTTTGTTCATTTCTATGTTCAATTTGTTACTTTTATGTGTTCAATTTGTTTTGTTGTGCGTCAGACTTCTGTGTTTATTTTTATGTCTCACTTTGTTGGTGTATATGTTCACTTTGTTCATTCCTATGTTCAATTTGTTTTGTTGTCTCACTATTTGATAGGAAATGAATCATTGATGAAGGAGGTAGATGGAAGAAGATAGAGAAGAGAAGGGAAGGCGTGGAGGTAGAAGGAGAGTGAAGAGGGACGAAATGAAGTGTGGCAGAGGAGGGAAGAGAGGAGGAAGAGAAGATGAACGTGCCAGGGAAGGAGAGAGGAGAGGAGGAAAAGAGAGTGCGCGTGAGAGGAGAGAGCGGAAGGAGAGCTCGCGTGAGAGGAGAGAGCGGAAATCCAATTTTTAGTTCAGCGATGGTATATTGAGCGATGGTGGTTATAATTTCTGAAAAAAGAAAGCCACAATCCACGAATAGGGTTAAAAAAGTGAGTCTGTTTAACCATTTTTCGTTTCATTTCATCCGGACGAAACGGTAAATCGTTTATGTGTAAATCATGAAAATTTCGTTAATTTCGATCATTTCGTCCAGACGAAAGGATTAATGAAATAAAAAATCTATTTCATTAACGAAACAGTTAACGAAACACCCTAGTTTTGTCACCGTTTCGACCATTTTACAGCCTTAGCCACAAAGTTCCTGCTCTAGCTTTTTTTGATGCAGAAAAAAAATTGATCAGTGTCATCTGCAGTTTTGTCATTACTTGTCATTGTTAAGGCTGTACATGAAAATTAAAAACCCGTCCGACCCGTATTATAACGGGTTCAAACATTATCCGGGTTAGATCAGGTTCTAATTTTATTAACCCGATTTTATTAGATTGGGTTATGTTTTTATTTTGATAATCTAGTTTGTAACCCGACCCGTTGAGGGTTTAGAGATCTCATCTGTATCGATATCTCATTTATTGCTTTCCTTTATCCTAACATGCATTTACTGCATTTTTTTCCCACAGTGCACGCTGAGTTGGCAAAATTTTATATGTTAAGTTTCTAAATTAATGTTAAGAATTAAACCACCGATTTTTAAAGATTTGAGAAGTTAGTAATAATTGTAGGAATAATTGTTAGGATGTGTCGTCCTAAGTCGTGAACTCGTTATAATAAAAATTATAACGTACTCTTGTTAATTTATTAAATTTTTTATAAATAATTTATTTGATTGATTTAAATCAATTTACGGATGTTATCAAAATCTGTGTAAATTCGTTCAAAGGCGAAATTACATAACATATTTTATATGTTGAGTTATTTTTATTTGTTCTGTCCTAATGTTTCTCATTGATCTCATTTGTTTTCTTGATCAAGGCAAAATAACATAACTGCATTTTTTTTTTCTGAAGTAATGTTCTATCCTCATATTTTTGTCGAAAATATTATATGTTAAGTTATTTTTATTTAATTAATATTGTCAATTTTATTTATGTACAATATAAGTCATAATCCGTTCAACCCGTAAAACCTCATACAAATCAGTAGATAAAAATTTATATGGGTTGGATTAGGTTACGGATGGGTCGACTAAAGAAACTTTTTAACCCGATATAATGAAGTTGGATTAAAATATTGATAAAAAATGGCGAACTCGTCCGTTGTACAATCTTAATCATTGCTTGTCATTGCTTGAATAAAATAAATATATAAAGGCTCCGTTTGGATGGGCCCTAGGAATTAGGAAATAAGAGAATAATGGAGTAAATTTATTATAAACAATCCAAACTCTTTACAAAGTTACACATTTTCCAATACTTCTTTCCTACTTCTTCCTTTATTCCTCTTATTTCCACACCATCCAAACGGAGCCAACATAGTGAACATATAAATGATCAAAATAAATACATATATTCACTTGGATTATTTATATGTTCGTTTTGTCTATTTTATATGTTTATTTTGTTCAAGAAATGACAAAAATGCAGATAAAAGTTATCATTTCTTGAATTTTTTATTTTTCAAACTGGGGTGATAAGGTGGGGGAAGCGCTAAAGTTCATAAAAGAATTTGTTAATTATAAGCATATTCTGAATGCAACTATTTATAAAAACTGACACATTTAAAAAAAAAATCTTTAGTCAATAAATATTCCTTTGTTTGTTTATTTTTTTTTTCGAGGGCGACTTGGCAGCGGCTCCCAATAAATATTTGTTTATTCGTTGCAACTTCTCTATTCAATAATCCTCACGGATGATAGGGGGGAGGGATGTCTACGTTAAGTTAAGCACAAAGATTTGAATAGTAGCATTGACTTCTATTAGTCTATAAGTCTATTATCACCGTTCTTACTACTTATTGCTCATATTCTTTGAAATTACATTATTACTTCACAAATTCGGAAGTTTCAAGTTCGGTGTTATATAAAAAATGAAAAAGTAATGAATTTTATAGAAGAAAAATTGCTTATTCCTCGGCAGTAAGATTTTTTATGCATCCAATCTTTATTAAAGCGTTGCATTTATTTTGATTCCAGTGATATATGGATCCTACAAAATGCACTTGCAAATAATTTAATCAATTAAAAAAGTGAATCTTATATCTGGATCCTATAAAATGCACTTGCAGAATTTTTGTTGAACTAAAAAAAATGTGAATCTTATATAATTTTAACCAGATTTATTTGGATCTCAAACATGCCAAATTTATACACGTGTATTATTAATAAAAAATTGCCAAATTTTGCAGCGACTCAATTTTTTCTATATGAGCTAACAAATAGAATATTTTTCATAATTATGAAGGGTTGTGCATGATTTGGTTTCAATTAGGACTGAAAATACGGAATTGCTTAAGTTCATCTTCTAGATTACATTATCCCCATCATCTCCTTCTCTTCCAGCACCCCATTAATTAATGACGCGTGAATCTCTCTCATTTTCAGAAATACAATTAATAACGTGTATCATCCCTTATAATTAATGCAGGGACACAGTTATGGCTCTCTAGAAGAATTAGAGTTGTTGTCACTTGAATACTGGAAGTTTTTTGACAAGATCGGTTGGGAACTCGCTGAGGACGAGGAAGAGCATGAGCAGTTAGAGATATTAAAATGCTTAAAAGTATCATATTTTTTATTTTGATGTTATTGGATGCTTTTATTTTTATTTCAATATTGTATCGTTTATTAATGGATGCTTCTATCGTAGTCTCAGGATCACATGTTTCCAATTAATGAAAGTGTAGATTTGACATTCTTACAGAAGATAATAAACATACAAAGCTTGAATAAAAACCGGAAATAAACGATAAATGAGAAATAATATGAGATAAAGTTTGGTTCAATCAGATTTCGCATAGCCAAAGCCCTAATCTCTCGTTTTAGCTTTATATATAAGAGAAATTAACAGTTAGTAAAAATAAAGAATTTACAGAAGCATCAGATTCCCTTATTTTGGCATGTATAGATGTTGGAGTTATGTCCTAGGAGTCAATAATTTAATGACTTAAATATTAGTTTATGTTATGGATGATATTTTATCAGTTGTTCCTAGATTTATTATTAACAGATTATTCAGGTTGAGGATCTGAATTGTAGATCTCTGTGGATCATTCTTTAGAATGACAATAATAAATCTAAACGGTCCATAATCTTGATAAATTAACAAGGAACATTAATTATCATATAAGATTAGTATGCAAGTTAAGTGATGATTAAGTTCTACAAATCATAGGTAAAGAGTTACCAACTTAATTGCATATGTATATGTTATGGAACATAGTACAGGACTTGACCCAACGAAATAAACATATGGATTGTGTTATGTGTCATTGTTTATTTCGTTATGATTTTGGTTCTAAGTTTGAGATGTTTATTTTTTCCACATAAGGATAGGTTCAATAAATATTGTCTACCGCTGATTCCCGATAAGGGCTGCTATACGGACTTTATTTATGTTCTCTTGAATTGTGCGGGGAAAAGCTAATCATCAAGAAAACCGTATGTCCCTCATTAATTCACTTAGTGAGTGACGATATCTGTTTGGGCCCCTTGATGGAGTTGGATCGTATGCGCGCAACTAAGCGATCAACTCTAGATCAAGAAACGTATAATCTGCAAGAATGACACATTCCTATCTTGGATTATATGATGATATCGTGTGACATAAGAATCAAAATAGAGAAATACTTTTATTCTCTTAATGCAGGATTTAAATATTGTAGCAGTACATTATTTATGCGAATTGGGAATCATAACGTGTTGCTAGATACCGCTTATGATTATTGGAATTAAATAACGATTTAATTCCATGTCCAACATAGCATAAATCCTCAAAGGGTCACACAAATAGGACATTAATCACACAATGCATTATTTATTTATTCACAGCAGTAAGTACTGTGAAAATATGATAAGATTGATTAATTAATTATATACCGTTGCGAACCGTTATAATTAATTAAGTCAATGGATCATATAGAAATAAATTAATGCATTAACTAATCCTAAAATAATTATTAATGAGTTAATAATTAATTTAGTTCAACACAATTTTAATATAAATGGTTATATTAATTAATTGGGCCGTTATTTGGTAGCAAATAGATAGCCCAATTAAAGAGCAAATAAATGGGGCTTTAATTAATAGAATTAGAGACTAAATTGAGTGGATTAAGTGGCCCATATAGGCCCATTTCGTGGCTGCCCATTATGGTGGTAGGTGGGATGGCATAGTTGTAATTATGCAAGAGGTCAATTAGGTTTTGTGCTCTATATAAGGACCACTTATGAGAGCCTCCACCTAGCTTTTCTCTCTCCTCTCATTCCTCCCATGGAGGCCGCCACTTTCATCCTCTCATTCTCTCTTTTGCTCATGTGTTGAGCTATTTTCTCTCCACTAAATCAAGGTTGTTGATTGATGCAAGAGAGAAAACCATAAGGATTAGGCTTGTTCTTTGGGTATGCTAGCACGTACCTTGTAGAACGTGATTAATCCTCCTTGGTGGACTCGAGGGTGGCTACTAGACGTGGTGGAGACAGTGGAGAAGGCACGCCATCGATTCCCATGCCTTGGTCGAGCCCCGCGAATACGATTTCGCGGGAGGTATAATTTCCACCTACCTCTTTGTGTCGAATGGGCTTTTGTGCACGATCCGTTGTGTGTGATGTTTCGATTGCTTAATTAAATTATAATTAGCACTAAAAATTGAAAATTACACACTTCCTAACAATAGATACTGATATAGGAGCAGTTTGGACCTTCAAAAATTAATTTGATAACCTAACTCCATCAATTTTATACAATCTTTGGGTTAGGATCTGTTGTTGTCTTTGATCGGATGCATGGTGCATATGAATATGAAGGCATGTCAAGTTGATATGTGGAATTAGATGAGGATGTCCATTTTTAAAAAATTTAGAGCATAGCATGATTTTATTAGATATAGTATGGTTATAGAATTGTTATATTTTGATATAGACCGGTTATACAAAGTCTTCTTTGTTTCTCATTAAACATTCTTAACAGTAGGTACATGTCATATACTCGAACAATTTGTTTTAGAATGGTTCTGTTGAAGTTACAATTTTCTTTATATATTGTCTCTTTTAAAATGATGTGCAATTAGGAATTATTGGAGATAATGTATTTCTTTAATAGTTTGTTCTCTTTAATGTTATTCTAGTTACATGTAAAACTGTTCACTTGTATCTAACTTAACTGACATCATGCACCTTGGAAGCTATCTCTTTTGATGATTTATTCCATTTTACAGACAGGAATGTTATAATTGTTTTGAATCATTAAAATTCTTCATATAGTAGCTGGGCATACAAACATATAGTACCACCAATTCTTCACAGAGTTGAGTTGCTAAAGATAAATGTTTAAGGCAAAGAGCCATAGTGAAAGTCGTACCACCAACTTGTACCAACTATAGAAAGTTTGGTAATGATTCTCTTTATACAAAAAAAAAAAAAAGAAAAGTTCGATAATCAATCTCTTTACTAAATCATTCTCTTTACCAATTACAAATTCTTACATCATTCTTACAAAATAAAGTATCACCATTCACAATACCCAAAATACACCAACAAATACCCAACATGAAGCATCACCATTCTCCAATGGCTCTCATTCATCCTCTTCTTCGACATCTCTTCTTTTTCCTAATTTAAATTAAAACAATGAAAAGCGTTATGACAGCAAGTAGTTTATTTCAAATAATTTAAGTATGCAAAGTGGCTATTCTTTATAATGAGACAAGGAGATAAATAGCAATTTCACATTTCAGTCCATGTTGTTTTTAGAATGTACCAAGTCAATCTGCAATACTAATTAGGTAATTATGCATCATCAAATATGGGAGTAAATTTGTTTAAGAGAACTTGCTAATAGGAACCGTTAACTAGGAAGCTAATCAATTTGGTATATAAAACACTAATTTAAAAATTTTGGTACATGAAGCTGATCATGTATAGGTTATAGGGTTTGAAATGCCAGTCGGCCAATTAGCACGATCGGTATTAATTATCAATACACTCAACTCTCTCTCCAAAAAAAAAAGTAATACACCCAACTTGACCATTTCACTACCATAAAAATTATCAATCTGATAACCTAGTGCACAATTCAGCATATATGAATCAAATTTTTTCATTCAACCTAGTACACATAATGTACCAGGCCAGAATATTCCTTTCAACCAATTGAATTAGTTGCAATAAGTCACACTTGGATACCAAAATAGACAGCACGATTCTGACAGGGAACACTAGGAAACACGTAAATCCGACAGGAACCATCCATCTCCTCCAAAGTAACCAAATTGCCTAATCAATCAGGTTGTAAGAAGTTGTTCTAAATTAAGGTAATACAAGTGCAGATAGATCTTATAGAAAATTGATGGATACTTGGGAAGTTCCCATTCCAATGAATGGAGAAGGTCGGCCGGGCTTTCTTCTGTGCTTCGCATGTACAACATTGCTCGTGAGAGAGGTACGCAGCGGGAGAGAGACGGAGCGAGAGGTAGGGTAGCGTCACCAGAAATTTTCGAGGTTAAGCGGCTAGGGTTTCGACTAGGTTTTTCTTTCGGCGGGGAAGGAGAGAGAGAGGGAAAGCCGAAGAGATGGACAGTCAAACAGACCCCTCTTCGGATCCCTTCGAGAGGGAGAGTCGAAGAGAAAATCAAACGGAGAAACTAAAAATTTAACGGAAAAGAGAAGCCTAAAATCGCTAAATCAGCGACATAATCCGGACCATCGGATTATTGATCAGACGGCTAAAAAACTAGACCCTCTATGTGTTGGAGTCTAATTTAGCCTATCTCTATAACTAGAACAGTTATATATATAACTTCAACATTTACCATATTTATTTCAACAATTATACATATAATTTCAAGAGTTACATATTGTTGAAGTTATATATATAACTGTTGAAGTTAATGTATATAATTGTTGAAGTTACTTATCGTAACTGTTGAAGTTATGTATATAATTGTTGAAGTTACATATCGTAACCGTTGAAGTTATGTATATAATTGTTGAAGTTACATATCGTAACCGTTGAAGTTATGTATATAATTGTTGAAGTAACATATCGTAAATGTTGAAGTTATATATATATAACTGTTGAAGTTAATATATATAATTGTTCTAGTTATATATATTAACCGTTCTAGTTAATATATATAACTGTTGAAATTAATATGCAACTGCTGAAGTTAATTTATAACTGTTGAAATTAATTGTAATTGTTCAACTGAGTGAAATAGAAGGGCGAGGGAGGGGAGTGAAACAAAAGATGAGTATTGGATTCCGTTTTTGAAAAACACGTGGATAATTCTTGCTCAAAATAAAAAAAGCGTCATTAAATGCTGGGGATGGTGGAGATGATGAATATCGAAAATGATCCTTATCACCTCGCTGAAAATATGATCACTACAAAATGTTCCTATATAATTATACTATTGATGACGTATTTATATTAGAGTAATTTTATGGTGGACCGAAATTTTAAATCAAATCTGAATTCTAATCATTTAAATTTGTATTTATACATACACTACATAAAAAACCAATGCAGGAGACTAGGATAGTGATAAATTCAGATCCGCTACCGTGTGACACATGGTGTTGCGCGGCATGCTGATCGTCTAATCAAGATTCAATGGACAAGAGAGCTCCGTGCATGTAACATAGATTGATAGGCCCGTAAAAAATTAAACGTCCGATCAAAATCAGACGGCTCGTACGTGCGCTACACCATTTGTCGCGCAACGGCAAATCCGAATTGGGATAGCGATGGACTGATTGGGCGGTCCAAAACAAAAGCAAGATCGTCTCTCTCTTACAAAATATGAAAAAAAATAACGGAAAAGTACAAGATCTTTTTTTTTTTTTTTTTAGAGTTAAAGTACAGGATTGCAACTCTCGAGTCGAAGTCCCGGGCTCAGGGCTACACCATTTGTTATGTTATATTTTGATCTTTGTGGGGTACAAATGAAATTATACCTTCCCTTTTATTGAAAAACATGTCTTCTCTTTTGGAGATACATTCTCTGTTTAATTAATTCATTCAAGGAAAAAAGTACACTGTTCGGCCAGACCTTTCACATGTCCCACACACACACACTACTCTATTCCTTCTACCTTTCTCTCCATTCCTCCATTAAACAAGCTTTTCATTGATTGAAAGAAAGGGTTTTGTGCTTCGTCGGATGCAAATGGAGATGGGTTATGGAGAAGAAGAAGCCGGGAGTTCCTCGGCACCATTAAAGGTAGCTCAATGTGAGAATGGGAACGACGCGATCGCGTCTTGCTGTGCTAGTGAGGTGGATGGAGAAGAAAAAGACGAAGAAGAAGAAGAGAGGAAAGATGGTAGCGATCACGAGGAAATCGATGGTGAGGATGAAGAGCATGAGTTCGTTCCTGGGCCTCTTCTCTCTCTCAAGGATCAATTGGAGAAAGATAAGGTTGTTTTTCATCTTTTTTTTTTTTTGTTTTTGCTTATTTGCGGCGTGCTTGGTCTGGTTTGTGATTTGGGTTTTTGTCAGAAAAGTGATCTACTTTTAATGTTTTTGAGTAATATAATAATACTTATAAAGGATGTAGGCAAACTATTGCTGGTGGTTGTTATGGGTTTAATCTCAACTAAAACATCTTTTTGTGTTGGAGTTAGATGTCTTATTTGTCATATGTAGAGAAATAGATACTATAGAGGCACTGGTACCTCTAGAGAGTGGTACTAGCGTCGAGTTTGCTTTCTTTGAAGTTGTGAGCTGCATTGATGGAATTTTTTGAACATCGTTGTGGATTTGTGGGATTGATTTGTGAATGGTATATTTTCTTTTTGTGGTAAAAGGAAAACTGGTAGGGCGCTCCGCTACTTATTTCCCAAAAAAAAAATAATGTAGGGAAAATGACATACCTATTAAGGATAGCATGGTGATTTATTTATTCCATACTTATTTTGTACTTACTATTCTTGCATTTCCTGGTGTACATTCTGCTCCTCTCTCAGTTTCCTTCATTTTCTTTTCTTTTGCAAATAGGATGATGAGAGCTTGAGGAAGTGGAAAGCGAAGCTGCTCGGCTGTGTTGAAGCAACTGATGGTCTAAAATTTCCTTGCTATTCCTTTAATTAGCAATCTTATTAACATGTTAATTGCTTATCTCGCTAAGCAATCTTTGTGATCTTACCACTTGTCTCCTCTGTAAATGCTAATCAAGCTATAATTTCTGAATTATGATCTTCCACCTTACAAAGTTCAGCATTTGTTATTTCTCAAAAATCACATATACTGATTATTATGAGCATTATTATCAGTGAATTTACATGAGAGCATTCAAGGAAGAAAATTCTTATGAACATAACTCAAAGCTTATGTATGTTAAGAATGCCTTTTTCTATTTAAGCACTATTCCTTCCAGAACTTACGTTTGGATTCACGGTGAATAGACATGAATAGGCATATTCATGAATAAGTTTTGTGAATATACTACATTGAGAATAGGCATATTCATGAATATGGAAAGGATGTTTGGATACAAAAAGGAGAATAAAGTTGTTTGGTAGCTATTTTTTTTAATATTAAATGAAGGTTATGCGTTTCTATTCCAACATTTTGCTAGAATATCTATTCACATGTGAATAGGCCTATTCATCCTATTCATGAGTTGTTTAGAGATGACCACTATTCATACTATTCGTGAATAAGCCTATTCATACTATTCATGAGTTTCTTATAATACCATACATTTAATTTGCCTATCTTTGATTAAGTTTTTACTTTTTAATATAAGCAGGGAACAGGGAAACAGAAGTCATATTCCATTCGATTGGGATAATTTCTGATGGGTGCACTGAAACTATGACCCCCTTGCCAATTACAGAAAACCAAAATAGCATGCTTTTCAGTCTGAAGGAAGGGTCACAATACTTCCTCAAACTAAAGTTTAGTGTGAGGCATAACCTTGTATGCGGCTTAAACTATGTGAACACTGTGTGGAAGAAAGGCGTTCGAGGTAATGTCACCTTTATTACTGTAATTACCTGTGTGACTAAAACATGTGGTCTTGGTACCAAGCAGCACAGAGCTTTATCCTATTTTTTCAGGTTGGTTTCTTTCTTCCACTATAGTTTTAAATTTTATAGGAAGAAGCGTAGCATCAGCTTTATGAATGACCGGATTTCTTCTGAGCTTTTCTCCTCTTAGATTCTTTTGCTTTACCACTTGTTGATATATTATGTTTGTAATTTCTAAATTCTTCCCTTTTTTCTGTAGTCGATCAGAGCAGGGGAATGCTGGGTACATTTGCTCCTCAGCAGGAACCATATGAGCACCTGTTGGAAGAAGAGACTACTCCTTCTGGTGCACTTGCACGTGGGCTATATACTGCTAAACTGAAGGTATGCATTTTATATTCTTGTCTTGGTCTCGGACATCACTGAAAGAAAAGGGATTAAAAAAAGGTGCTAGTCCTCATGCTATTTTGCTGATATATTCTACCAACCAATTGAAATTTAAGTTTGGCCAGATGGTTAAGCGTGACCTGGGTTGGGTGCTGGTTAGGTGAGATTGGATCTGCTTCAGTTCATTCTGGTTTAGGTCATCTTGGAAATATTTTATAACTTTATAAATTTTTTCTGAGATCCTGGATTTGTAGATGGGGTCTTAGTCAGTCTGGTTTTGGGCTCTATTTTATGGTTTCTTAGTTAAAATGTAACTAGGGTTTATAATTTAGTAGATTTTTAAGTATTTAGCTTTTTCAAGCTCAAACGTACTGTGAAATAATGGAGGATTGGTCTCTACATTTGTTCTCATAATTGATGTCCTTGTGGTTTCCTTTTAAACCACCCAAAAGCTAGTAACTTCATTACAAGAGTGCCAATTTCCAGTATAACTTCTAGTTGAATTTTCTATTTAAAAATTTATTATCAGATGTATGTCCTGGAAACTCAGATTCTTTCAGAATGGTCATAAGTAAGTTGGATGTAGAAGAACCATGGTTATATGATTAAACTATTGTTTTGCCTAATTTATCTTCTTTCCTTGGTCAAGTGAGACCTCATGGGAAGATTGTGCCTTTTGATATTAAATTAGTGAGGAAATAAATATATTATGCTCTTCTTTATTAATTTCTTCAAGATTTTTTTTGGTGATAAGAGGTAGGTTTTATGGCGTACATTTGTTAATCAATCGTTATTGGAGTGCCCCGTAGTGAAACAAAGATTTATATTTGTGGAAAATACAGGTCTAGGGGTCAGTTTAAAGTATTGTCCTTTATATTGTTCTTTTAATCTTCTTATGAGAAGCTCATGAAAGGAAGTAGATGAAGTTGAAGAAGTGAGTCTAAATATTAGAATGGTACTTGTATATATGAGTGTAGAGACTTATTGAAGTTATGAATGATGAGAGGGTTCTCGAGGTACTAAATACTGCTTGTTCACTTTGAAAAATTGCGCAGACCTTTTGAGGGTACATATGATATTTTTGGTCTCCAGTGGAAAATGTAAAATGTCCATACTTTTGATGGGTGTACTGGATATCTTATCCACTGAAGGAAAGCTCATCAACAAGAAAAGAAAATTGTGTTATAGAAATTACTTACATCTATAGGTATATATTATTTTGCTATGCACATGTTTTTAATCCTTAGATGCACGTTAAAATTGCAACTCTGGTACCAGACACTCTATGGACAGTATTGGATACCAGCACTACGTGTCTACTGACCACACTTATTCACAAATCTGTAAATTTGAGGTTTATGGAGTTGCAAGTTGGCTTTTTGTTTGTTTGGAGGGTGGGGGTTGTCTTTACAATTTTATTTATTTATTTTTTGGTATTTTTATTAACAGTTTGAAGATGACGATAAGAGAAACCATCTTGAACTGAACTATTGCTTTGAAATCAGGAGGACCTGAGAAGTCTACGTTGTTATGAGGTTAGCCAACATCAGAGGAAATCCAGAAAATGCTGCTTGTGTTAATATATGCGGTGGAATTGTATTGTTCTTATGCATAGTTGCCTATCATTCCAATGATACGATATTGAAACTTGTTACAAGTTGGGCTTCGTACATAATGTATTGTTTTGTCTTGCTAATTATATATATTTATTAGGGTCCAATTTAATTGAATGTTTATATACTCTTCTCATGCAATTATTGGTTCATATTTTTTTCCCTTTTTAAAAGAAATCTTAATCTCAGGCTGCAATTTGAATCCTGGACAAGCATTTATTAAAAAGACTAATAATAGAACCATTGGATGTACAACAACTATCCATTGGCGCCTATTTTAAAGGTACATGTATTCACAGTTTTTACATAATGAAAATCTGGTAGGGACCAAACCAAAAATTTTCCGCTCTGTAAGCCCATGATTGTTAGGTTATTTAGTGATTAAAATTGTGGAGAACGAAAAATGTACAAGGTATCTCAGATAAGAGAGAAAACATCTAATTCTAATTTCAACCGATTCCCTCCGCTTCCCCGGTCCAAATCATCCTAACACTCTCTAAAGAAACATTCCTTTTTGGTTGGTACGGAAACTCTCTGCTGACCATTTTGCAAGGCCATTTTCCGCCTTGACGACGGTACCAAGTTGCATGAGATCCTTCCCAAGCCTTTTGCCGTTGTTGTTATTTGCTTTTGGGCCTTCTGTCATCATCTCCTCTTAGGCAAGTCGAACATTCTCTTCAAGAACCGGTTGGCTGCTTCCTCATCTCGATGACATAACACCCGTAAGAGAGTATTTGGATCTGATCGACTCCATCTGCCGGTAGTAGGCGGCATGGGCATGATCCTCTCATCTCCAATCGGACCGCTTCCATCCCATGCTATCCTTGTAAATTCCTCAATCAGTTTCTCTACAGGCAGTTGCATCAGTGCCACCACAGCTTCTGCTGGTCCTGCTTCAGTCTCCACCAACTCCTCTGCCACCAACCCTTCACCACAAGTACAAAACGTCCTTCTCAAGTTTGCCAAGTCCTCTGCTATCATCGCATGATCTGATCTTTGGAATGCACGGCTTGGTCCACCTGCTACCAGTACTAGCAGAAAGGCATCAAAAGACGCCTTCATGACTTCTCGCACAGCAACTGGCTGTGCTCGGTCCGCAAGCACACTTACAAGAAAATTCAAGTTTTGCTTCAGTGCACGTATCCCATGTTTCAGTCTCGCGTCTGCTACATTTCCTGCATAAAGAGAATCATAGAACACATTGGCTGAGTCGAGAAAAATGAGACGGTAAGCAGCAAGTTCAGCCACATGGTTTGTGGCAGATTGGATAGCAGCACGGGCTTGCTCAAAATGGGTGGGAGCCACTGTGCGTCGTCGGTGAATGTGATTTCGAGCAGGTGACGGGCTTGGTTGATTGCGGTGGAAACCGCGCGAAGAGAAGAAAGACAAATTCTTATCGATGTTATGTAGATTCCCGAGGATGTAGTGCAGCGTGTTAAGCCGGACATAGAGGCGTTGAGTCCCGCGGCTCATGGTGGGGCGTGGGTGGTGTGCCTCGCCACGTGCTCGTGTTGATTTGCTTGCGATTAGACGTGGTCGGCCAGGAACAGCTGGTTCAGCCATGTCTATCCCGGCCTGGCAAGGTGGCTGTGTACATGGTTGTTGGCATGCAGCTTTCTTCCATAATTGTAGTAGCCTTGAGTCTTGATTGCACCTTGTCAGAGGTGGGAGTGTTGGGATATAGCTCTGCTTGTTGCCTGTTCACAATAAATGTTTCTACACCTTAAAGAGCTCTTACAATAATAAAGGTATCAAATGCACTTATATTTTGTTCAAACGTATCTATAGTACTGTAGAAGTAATATGTTAGAATCGGGTTAAATTGAGTAAATTGACACATTTTGTGAATATGGTAACACTGAGTTCTCAGTGCAAGAAACCTAAGATTGGAAAAATTGACGACTTAACAAGAGCCCTTACCACAAGTAGCAACAAGGGCGGCGTACTCTTGAACAAGGTTATCAATGCCCTCAGCCAGTTCTTGTAGCAGCTCCTCTCTAGGTCCTGAGGCCTGAATCTCAAAGAACTCATCCACTGTCACCTTCGCCAACTTCATTAAATCAACTGCTGATTGCGCATGGGGTTCAGTCTTAGACCTCGGGTGCCAATTCTACATGATTCGTTAAATAAAATTTTATTATTATTTTTTTAGTAAAATTATTGATTTCAGATGAATGTTTCTCAATCATATCGCTCAATATATCTGGTTTCCATGTTGAAAGCTCAATTGTATAAGATGTAGCTGAAGTGCTAGCCCTCAATAAAGTTAGGAGCCAGATAGAATATGTGGATGAATTCCAAAGTTTCTGGTACATATGACATTTCATCACTTTGCAATTAATTGTATGAACATGCTTCAGAACTAAAACAAAAGAAAAGCGATGTAATTATATTCTTGTTCTCACCTCAGTTTCCTTAGCTCGTTTGACACACTCCCGGCCCATCCTTAGCCTATCATCCATCCAACCCTTCATGAGGCCTACGATGATCGTCTGGACATCGTATGAGACCATCTCGTCCAGTATTCTGTTTGCTTCTCCTAAGCCTGATGTGTCTTCCACTGCCATTTGTTTCAGCACATTCTCCAGTTTACCAGCAGACTGGAGGACGCGCACATACTCATTGGTCAACCCAGACATGCGGCCGACATACTGCCGAAGCACGACACTGAAAGCAGTGTGAAGGGTGACAGCAGCTGTTGCAACTGGATATGGATGATATCTTCTTAGGACTGGGCTATATGTCTCCTTTTCTAATTTGGCTAGTTCCTCAGTCTTTTTGGCTAGTTGCATTAGTGAATCACATGGATCTTCCTCAACCTCCACTACCATGCTGTCTATGTTACCGTTGCCGTTCTCATAAATCTGTCATATATAATACGTGATAAGATATATTATGTACTCACTGCATGTTTTTAAGATGCATATTCCAAAATACAACCTACACTGTACCTTGTTGAAAGCATTCTTTACTGATGATCGAATGAAATGATCGACGCGGTTTCCAGCTGCAGACCTTGAGTTTTCTTGTTCAATCGTCGTTGATGTGGTAGACCCAGAGCACCCAGGGGTAGATATATCCTCACAAAGTATTCTTCCTGTGGAGATGGTCAGACATAATACATTCTCCATGATTACTGAAACGGATTTCTCAAACCACTCATGGTAATCTAGAAGCTTCTTTTCTGACCATGATTGGATTGCAGCCATGACAGATGATAAGACCCGTACATAGCCTGGTTCTCTATGCATGCTTGCCGCGTCCTTCGCCACCTCAAGAAGCATGCCTAATGTAGCTGTTAGAAGATCTGGCTCAATCTGTCCTGTGAGAACATATTGCTCAAATAGGACCCAGGTGAAGCAGACATTGTGCACCATGCCATTGATTCCTAGTGTGGTCCATGTTTTCTTCATTAACTCGAGTAATTCATCCACCTCATCTAAAACAACGGTTTCGTCCCTTACATCAAAGACAGAGCGCAGAAGTGCTGTATATATGTGCATATTGAGAGGAAATCCATCTGCCCAATGTGCAACCTCAGTAGGCATTTTGCTAGGGTTTCGTTCGGTTAGGAATTTAACGGATTCATTGAGGGTTTTCCATGATTCTGATTTTTTATCTGCCAGGTCAAGTGGTCTGACTTCAGCAGATCGTACAATTTCACGGAGGCGATGTGCCGCTGGATAGCTCCTTTCTAATGGGTGAAACGGATGCAAAACAAGACCAACCTCTAGAATCTTAAGCTGGCGGAGCTGCCAAGCATTGTACTCGTGTACATTGATGAAATCACTGGGTTTTAGATGCTTGAGTAGTTGGAAAGGTATGACAATCAGCTCCGGCCGCCTAGCAAACTGTTAGTTTTGAAAAAGAAAATTAATAAGCAGAACCTAGTTAGAAAGTTGTCTCTAAATTATAGAAAAGTGACAACTTTGAAAAATACACGTATTTATCTTCGGAGAAATTACAAGAGGCAAGAGAATGGACGTTTTCCAGCGCTGATCTCATATTTAATTTCTTCTACAAGAACCAATCTATTCTTGAAGCATCAGAGACAAATTTTATTCAACTTAATATCCTATAAAAAAACTATTACATGATAAAATCAGAAACCACAATGCATATGTTAAATTATAACAACCTGAGGCTTGGCAGAAAGGAGGCTTTGCATCTTGCGGAGGCGGTTGTCAATAATTTCGTTCCCCCCTAATTGTTGTTGCATCATCTCATTAACTGGCTTTGGCCTTGAATGTAATTTTTCTCGCCTCCCAGCTGCCGTCCCTGGTCTGCCTGGTGTCGCCGGCACCTGAACCACCCGTCTTGTTCTCAAACCCAAATTAGATTTAATTTTGCTGTTCACCGATGTCATGCCACCCCCTATCCCTCCAAATCGTGGTGTTGCATTCCCTGCTATTTCATAGTTTGAGTAGTTTGATACATGCCTGACATGACCACCCATGCCTGTAGCCCCCCGTGACACGATGAAGTAGATTTCATATGCTGTTTCGCGAAGTTCATCGCGGCCGAGGCCTTCGAGGCGGCCGAACGGCAATTGGAGCTGGTCTACAGAGCTGGCAAATTCGCCAGACTGCTCCGCCGCAAAGTCTCCCCCGAACGAGGAGACCGAGCTGCGGCGGACCATCCTCTTGCCGCCCGTCAAGAAGTCTAATGGTGGTGCTGGTGACCTTTGTGCAAGGGATGATGGGTTCCTAGTTTAGGTAGTCTAATTATGGATTGATACATCATGTGTTGAACAAAAATTGAAGAAAGGGATGCGGAGAGAGAAGAAAACGTATTTGTTTCGGACAGACTAGGAATAACTGGATTACAACCAGGAATTCTAGTCTTTTGCCTCCCTTCAAACTTGGATTATAGTTCTTCTATGGTCATAGTTTATATAAATACCTGTGTTAAACGTGTGGCGTACTAAATTTAAATACCCGTCGATATCATCTGTGGCCTCTATAAGATAAGTACATTTCTTAGTTATTTTTGTCTTCTTTTTTGGAACTATATACTATATTTATGTATTCATAAATGTGAAAGATCATGTCAGAATATATAATTCAATTTGGCTAATTCAGTCTTACCCTAATTATAACTATGTATAATTTTAACGCCGTTATATTTCATATTAACTTCTACTGCAATTGAAGTTCTGGGCATCAAAAATGGTGTTTAAACTCCATAATCTGCATATATGTAGATTTCATTATTTGGTTTTTGTACATTCTGTCTACTATATATTTTGTCGCACAAATATATACAGAGTTGCACGAATTAATATACACTATATTGTAAGAGTCAAGTTATAACAAGATTGCTAACTTCTGTTTCGAGTAACTTTGGTTATAGTTATTAGGGGGCGATAACTACACTCAACTAATAAAAAATAAACTTTAGTCACATAAACCTTCTCTCACCTTTACAAAACTCTAAACACGCGATGGTTAAGAAAGATTTGTTTCTTTATTTTGTTGACCCGTGGTCCGAAGAAATTGCATAGTGGTAATTAGTTTTGAACTACAAACAGATAGGGTCTTGTCGGGTTTTCATCAAGGCGGGAATGCCTGCCAAACTTAGTAATTGGCTCGAAAGTGAAATTCTTTTTATAAACTCGCCTAATTCTAGGAAAAAAATTTCTTCAAATAAAAGGAAAAATAAACTAATTATTTGATGAACTATACGTAATTCCATATGAATATTCGTAGCTATTATCTCAAATAATTAATTACAATCACGTTCGCTTTTTTTCTACTAGAAACAAAATAGAGTAGTCAGTACTCTTGTACTACTTCCATTAAAAAAAAAAAAAACAAAACAAATATACTTGCAATCAAGTTGGTAATTTGGATAATATCATTTACCTGATTTAACATTCTAAAGATATGTTTAGATAGTTTTATTCCCGTAAATTTAGATAAAAATATTTTGTATTCTCTCACTTTATTTCTCGGATTTGTCTTTGATCATGCGACTTTCTTCTTTAGCCTTTTCTCATCTCCGGCTCTGCGTCGACCTTCTTTTTTGGCTACATCTCCTGTCTTCTTCGCTCTTCTCTTGCTTCTTCATATCCTCCGGTTCTCTGTCCATCCACCTTGCTTGCTACTCTGAATTTTTACGTTTTTTTTTTCTTTCTTGAATAGTTTCATTGTCTTGTTCTCATAATTTTGACTTTGTTTGATTTCCTCTTCAACCCATATCTTTAATATGTTTTTCCTTTGCCGGTCATACTTTTCATCAATTTCTCGGATGATCCCACAATTATAATAATCCTGGATTTTAAAATTTAAACACTTATTGGTTTATATATAAACTTCAACCGACGTTTTTTAAGAAAAAAAAATATATTTGTTGTAAGCTTTTATTTAGTATGAATACTTGACTGGTAAATAGATAAACTAAGAAAAAGGTTGTGGAAATGATTTTTTTTATGATTTCTTTAAAAAGTAAAACCGATGAGAATAAAAATGATTCCTTTGTAAAGTTTGATGGAAATATTTGTCAAAATGGCAAGAAATAAAATGCTGAACAATATTTGAAATGTATTTTATTATAATAAAGTGACAAGGCAAAAATATACTGAAAGACGCTTGAAAAATATATCTTTCAACGTCCGAAAAAATTAAAACTGACGTTACTGTTCACTCGAATTTCGATAATAACAATTAAAAATTAGAAATTTTAAAAATAACGTCACAAATATGAAATATGCTCTAAGCAGGCCGAATAATATTGGGATTTATGGCCAGTCCGTTTATATATCTGGTAAAAAGGCCAGTGGGCTGTGAGCCCGTTTAAAACTTATATATTCACATCCCTTACTATTTTGAAGAATTCGTAGGGCGTTTAGATGTTGTAGGAATTTGGGAAATTTGGGAAATTTACAATTCCTAAGCATAAATTTATTGGGAAGTGTGTAATTTTGTGAAGAGTTTAGATTGTTTATAATAAATTTGGCATATTTTATGCCCGGAATTTGCAATTCTTGCAAATTCTTGTTTCATCCAAACAAGCCCTACTAGAGAAGAACTAATATATCATATTAGGTTCTGGGTTAACTAATGATAACTTCAGGTTTGAAACATCAATAATTTTTTTTTCTAGTATAATATATGAACATGTACTATCAAAATGTAACAATTAATCACAGCCAAGTTACAAACGCGCAGCATTTCAATATCTTTGCATTATATATCACACGAAAAAGTGAGAAAAGAAAACAGCCTCGACAAATGGTACTCCCACTGAATTTACAAAACGTACAAAGAAAAATAGAAATCAAACTCTTTCCTCGTTCTATCTAAGCTTAAGTTTCCCGCCTTTTCCTTTGGTTAATTACACCGAAATCAAAATACACCAAAAGTAAAGTAATCAATTTTTACATTTCACCACACTTCTAATTTTACAACTGACTTTCCCACCCACCTAGCCAACAAGAAGCCTCTGTGAAATGTCTCTGCATACTTGTATACCCGATTGTAAAAATCAAAAGTCAGGTGGTCAAGAGGAAAAGGAGATGAAAAAATTGGTGGATATTATCAGAATGACAGAGTCCAACTATTAGCCTTCAGTCAGACAGATTACAGAAGTAATCACATCATAATGCACACTCGAGGCACAATTCTAGCCTGTAGGTTCGAAAGTAAAATTGTTCTTTTCAGGGGGTTATATGAGCAAACATGAGGCTACATGATGGAACAGTTGCAACAAGAACCATCCTCTTCCTCTCCCTCAGACTCGCTCGAATCACTGCACAAGTGCACATACCAAAAAAAGGACATCAATATTAGAGCATTTAAGTGGAAAAACAGTTCAAAAATTCCTGCCAGCCTAATATTTCCAGAAATATCTTTGTAGAATAGCGTAATTGCATCACATGGAAATTATTTTACACACCATTTATAGCAAACTAGTTATTTAAAATTAACAATTCTTAGCGAATTGCCAGAAGGAAACTGATAGAAGAAGAGTGTAAATGTCAGTTTTCAAATTTCAAAAACTATTGAACAATCCACAAAGCAACCAAACTGGCATATAAAATAAATAAATCATTGAAGTTCAATGAAAAATAGAATGAAGGAAACATATGAGAACTTTGTTTCTGAAATGCTATGTTTTAATAATTAAATATAACAAGCATTCACAAAATGCAGAGAATTTGATAGGTTGTCAATGTAATGCATCAGAACAAGAATAATGATTAAATCAGATGATGTTTGGTTTGAAGTATCAATATTACTGGATTTACAAAGATTCCATGGAATTGTTAAGACTTAAGAATACACAATACCCTGTTAGGTGATAGAAAAATGAAACATTTCAATGACCATCATGGAAATTTCATTAATTTGAACTATGCCCTTACAGTTTTTGTTTTGTAAATATTCAATATAGTCTTCCAAATTATATAAAATTCATCAACAAGTAGTCCTAAACAAAACTAAATTTGTAGTTTCTACATATAGATAGCAGCAATGCAAAATCCAAAGTTTGACTCAACCCAAAGCAAACAAGGAAAAGGCAAAATGATCAATCTCAAGAAATTGATCTATTTTATTTCTAGTTGCCTGTTTTTAGATCAAGAAAAGAATACAAAGGAAAAAATTTTATAATCCTAAGTTGAAATGTCACTTGATAATATTCAAAGTACTTAGTTGCGAACAAATTATATGGACAAAAGGAAAACTATCAGATTGGTTCATGCATTTTACAGGACTCAACAGACAATTTTCTGACTATAATTTAGCTTGTATAATCTCAAATTTATTTCGTTTGGACGAGAGATGCTGGTGTTTTGTTTTCGTGGAAAGTGAGATAGAGACAGGATTAAGTAGTGAGATAACATTGGCAGTTGCGGACTGGAGAATGAAATGATAGTAAATGCACATGTAATCCGAGAAATTCAAGGGTAGAAAAGTCTATTGGCTACACCTGACACACAGGCCGTTCATTGGGAATTGGATAGCCATAAATAATTTATTACCATGCCAATTCCCATCTGATCCCGCCAAACATGGCCATCTGATTAGACAACTGTGGTGTATCTGGAAGTCATTTAGGAAAAAATGAACCAAACCTCCAATGTCTTATTTACGTCATTTTATAACATGAAACATTTCTAACAAATAAATGGAGAACATATTTGTTACGGTTGATCTCAATTAACAGGTACCTATCTTAACTAGTTTGTACTGCCCATACTGAGAGCTGATTGCTGCTACAAAATGAAGACAAAGAAAAATATAAATAATTTGGTACCTTACATTCTGAGGAATATACCATGCTGGTTTACTATAAAGGTTTAATTTAATTTTCAGGTTAGTTCTACGCAAACCAGACACCACTGAAATTCTCAAACGATGCACCTGCACTTTCACGAAATCTCTTGGAAGCACTTAGCATGTCCATTAGTACTCCCAATTTGTAGACAGAACAAGACTCAACAAAAATAATAAAGAGAACCTATTTATTAACTGAGATTCAAAATTAGGCCAAAAAAGTTTACCTAGGCTGGAACTCCATTATTTCGACAAGGTTGTTTCCATTTCTATCATTCCATTGCACTTTTCTCCTTGAATTCCTCTTCTCTATCTCCCCAACATCTCCCTTAACAGCTTGAGGCAAAAGGGATACTGTTTCTCTCTCTTCCTCCCCTTCATCCTTGCAATTCAACCCAATTGAATTCTTGATTCCATTGCACCGATTGGCCTCTAGTACTACTTGATCCATTTCTCTACTACTGGCTACTATAATAAACTTTGCTAGTAATACTAATTAAATAAGATTAATTAGTTATACCATCAGAATTAGGAAAACCAACCAGACTAGAACAACCCATAACGACAGTTTGTAAATTGTAAGTTTGAAAATCAACACGGATATCCTTCTAATGTCCAAACAATCAAATAATCAAACTATTGATCGACCAAAAAAACGAAGCAATGAAATTGGCCTCAAATCGGGATTTGAAGAAAGAAAGAAGCAAAGTGTTCACTTACGCAAAATGGATTGAGGATCTGAAAACGAGACAGTATGACCCTTCCAAATAAAATAGGAAAAGGAAAAAGAGAAAACTAGAAAAGGTGTGAATAATCAATTATCTAATAATTCTTTATCAGAAAGAAATGGAAGCACAAGTGAAAGTGACATACAAATAAGAGAGAGAGAGAGAGAGAGGAGAGGCGTTCCAGTAAACAAAGCGCCAGTATTCCTTCGGAGAGATGTCCTGTGGACTATGGTGGGAACAACTGTTCATCCCTGTGGGGTTTATTGCATTTATTGCGTGGTTTCGTTCACTGACAAGTGGGGCCTTATTTATCCAGGTAGATCGCTAATGTACTTGTCGTGTTTTAAACCTCGTTTTTGCAAGTTTTGTTTAAGCGGAGGATCTTAGGATCGGATCGAGCCCAATTGGAAATATTAAGATCGTTATATGTTGCTCTTCTGGCGTTGTTATACGTGAAACGGGTCAGTTCTTTGAGTTTAGATTTTTCATTATATGATCACTATTATCTCTTGGGCTTTCCCAATTAATTCTCTCATGCTCACGTAAGCAATAGAATGGATATAATTTTTCCATTAAGATTTTAAGAAAAATAAAACCGACTTTTTATCTACAGTATTTTTTTCTTGAATTCTACTGTTGAAATTACTAAAATAGCTTATTTATATTTTATTATGTCTTTGTTGAAGAACAAGATATAATTTAGAGTTCAAATTTATTGTAGGAATTCTTGTTGAGTTTACAGATCAAAAGCTTGGACATTTTAGTCAAGTAGGAGGTGTTGCGAAAAAATTAATGAGAGTATGGAAAGCAATTTTCTCTTTTTCATCTTCAATTTATTTGAAGAACTTGCACAAAATTAGAAAATTATTTCTAAGAAAACGAAGTACTTGATTCTGTACTATTTGAATTTTAAAAATTGAATACTATGTAAATATCGTATTGGAAAAATATACTTCTTAATATATTGCATCATTGGATAAAAAACTTAACAAATGAATAGTTCGTACTACTTACACATAAAAATCTTAGAAGTATCAATAGATAAAAATCTATCGATGATGTCTAGCATATTAACACGTATAATAAAAAAACGATGGCAATGTACATGACAAATTATAACCATGAAATAATCGATTTAATATTTAATTTTATCCTATCTTACTAAACAAAACACAATTACAAATATTAAACATCCATAAAAGATCCAAAATCATTGCCTCTCCATCTTCAATGGAGCATGTGAAAATTTCCTCTTTTTTGACCGGTACACGGATGGAAACAAATAGAGTGAAGATAACGACGTAAGCTGACAAGTGGGCCTCTAGCTAATGTGCCCTTCCAGCTTTCAAGCTTTGTCACGGCAGCGTCCTTAATTAATAACCAGCGCCGTTAAGATTGATCATTTGACCGCTTGCCTTATTTTTAACGGGTTCGGGTCCTCAATACTGTGTCGCGTTCGTCAAGAGATCAACGGCTCAGATCATCTACAGAACAATACGTACCTCAAGAGTATTTCAGCGGTTTAGATCTCCATGAGTCCATGTCTACGTCATATGTTGGCCCGCTTTAAAGTTGGAAAAGGATTACTGTCGGGACATTGCTAATTTGGAGTTGGACGAGAGATAATCTATCGCTATTCATTTGTTAAAGATGCAAATATTGATAGCGACCAAACAGTAGTCAGGTGTAGTTTCAAATCGATTTAAGTTTTTTTTCCTTTTTTTTTTTTTTTTGGGGGGGGGGGGGTTCCCAAAAGTCAACTTAAAATAGGAAGAAGAAACCCAAAAAAAAAAAGAGTGAGATGGGTTCTGAACTTCTGATCTTACCATGTGACTTTCCGGGTTAGTTTTTATTTAGAGTAATCATTTGGTTATGAGTAATGCTAGAATCAACGCGTTTGACGTCAAACACGATTCTATACTTAATTATTGAAATTTTAAATTACCGATCAAAACCGCTCAATATGATTTTCATATTGAAATATTCTTACAGGCCAAATTTTATATTTTTCTGAAATTTTTAACTATTTTTTTTTCAGATTTTTTAAAATTGAAGGGTCTAAAATTAATTAGATTGAAGATTTTCTAAAATACAAAATAAATAGTAAAAAAATGAAAAAATATAAAATTTGATCTCCTAGGATATTTCATTATAGAGAACAAATTGAGCGGTTCGGATCGGCCGTGCTAATCTCAAAAATTGAGATCCAATCGTGTTTGACAGGCCAAATATCAAACGCGTTTGACTCTAGCATTACTCTTTTAGTTATACCGTGGTGTGTTGATTTTTTTTTTTTTTCTGTTATATCTATTTGTGCAAATCAGGGCTAATAAACGGGTTCTAGTCCAAGTCCAGTCCAATCTAATGACAAGGAGTTAAAATGGATGACCAAACTAAGTCCATAATATATAGTCACGTTTTTTTCATGTTTAGTTCATCTTCTAATTGAATAAAGTCTATTATTTGTCCATAAATTAACTATATGGACAAAGTTTTAGATATTATAGTGCACAATGTAAAAAACTTCTCAAATAGTATCTCAATATCAATATATCGATGTTAAAGCATTTAATTAAGTTTAATCATATTCGTATGTATGGACCAAACATTCAGATCCATTCAAATTGAACATGCTTGCACTTAAGTTTACATTTGTCCACAATTCGTCCAGACAAGTTTTAAAAATTGGACTTGGATTGAATTTCAATTCAGACCGAAAATAATCCATTCCATAAATATCCAGCATTGTTCAGTTCATATTATTCATGGACTGTCCTGATAATTAGTAGCCAATTTGTGTTATTCTGATTTCATTTTATTTCGTAATGGATACTGTTCGAGTAATTTAAGGCACATTAATTATATATTTTTTTGTATCATGTTTAGTGTGTGATGTAAACATTATTAGCATTTTTGCATCATGGTTAGTGGTGATGTTATAATTGGTACACGCAATGTGATGTAAATATAAAAGCTTTATAAAACTTTTACCAAAACTTACGGAGTCTGCATTAAAGTGCAAAATTAAATCTTTGAACTAATAGACAACAAAATGAGTTGCATATTCGTTTGCATGCTTTTATGTTGATGTGAAGTTTCAACTAATGTCTGTATAAAAAGTGGGATATATTGATAAGATATTAATGAGACTATCATTTGTTTGAACAACATCTGATAGCGACGGTCCATCACTGCACAGTGCGGTACACGATATGAGGTTATGACCATTTATGTTAGTGTAGATCTGATTGTTTTACTTTTAATTATTCGACCATAAAGGGATTGTTTAAGCATAACAGTGTAGTTTTCACTAATTATTTTTTCTTTACTATGACTAGCTACCTTGCATTTTTGTTTCAACCAGTGGGAGAACTACACATATCGATCGATATCTGTGTGTATTGATAATGCGGAAGAATGCAAGGTCAAAAGATTTTGATGTCAAATGCCATTATTAAATTAAACTTCAGATAGTTATTTTTTTTTAGACTTTTAACTAAACTATTGATTGAATATATATTTTAAGCATAGTAAACGGCACACCCCAAATATTGGATTATATCATTTCAACTTTTATTTTGACTTGCATCGAGAGCCAACAAAATAAACAGTATTTTTTTTTTAGAAATTAATTCTCTCTATAGTTATGCTTATGAAATTACTAAGGTTCCACAATTAAAAAAAAAAAAAGGATAAGACTGAAGACTCCTTGGCACAGATCACTATTAAAAAATCCTCCTCGTAAATAATTAAGAAACATATATTCATTTGTCCTGCTTATCTATAGACTAAATTAATAAGGGGGGGGGGGGTCAATCTCGGTTTCTCTGGCTGTGTTTGGATGGGCCTAGAAATAAAGGAATAGTTTCTTTCTATTTTTAAATTTATTATAAACAATCCAAATTCTTCACAAAGTTACACACTTCTCAATATTTTTTCTCTTATTCCTCTTATTCCCACACCATCCAAACGAAGCTCTGGGAATAAGAACATTCAACCTTGTGATGTGAAGAACTTATCTAAAATTGAATGGTTCCTAATCGCTTCTAATTTTATGAAAGCTGCATTATCTTATACTTTATTTTGCGACGTATATATAATTTTCATTATCATTTTTCGTCTGACTTTGTTGATAGATTAATTATTTATTCTTCGCCAGATGCTATTTTTTTTTCTAAAATGTTTTATATTATTTTTTAAAAGTTATCCTTTAATGAAACAAATAGTTTCTATACCATTCAAATAATGAATTTATTTAAATCTATGATGAACCATATAAGTTTTTAAGATCATCTAGTTTATATTTTCTTGACCGCTGGTTATGACAATTTCAAATTTATTAAGTATAAAGTAACGCTTTTTTGTGTAAGTCTAATTACATTTCATATGCTACTAAATAAAAAGTTAAAAACCAATCGCTCCTTTTCGAATTAGTTTGATTGGACAGATTAACTATAATAAAATATTTAACTACCAAGAACGGTTAACGTGTACCGAAGTACCAAACAATATCAAATCAGCAACAAACAAGTCATGAAAAAGCGACCAAATGCAAGAAGCCGCATCTGCATCTCCATCATCTTCCCACTTGTACTAAAAAAAAAAAAATCAAAGAAAAAAACCAAAACAAAACCCACAAAGGTAAATAAACATAAAAACTCGCTTTAAAAAAAAAAACAATCAATAATGGGATCACTGCCGGGTCACATAACCGCATTCTCCATCATCTTCCCACTGGCGATCCAACGGCTGTGGTCTTCTCTCTCTCTCTCCAGGCTCGATCTTCTCCGTCCGATCCCTTCAAACCCAGACCTTGGTACTTCTCCACCCTCCGCCACAACGCCGCCATCTACCTCTCTCTCCTCCTCATACCAATCACCATCTTCGCCTCTCTCCACCCAATCTCCACGCCCCACGTGGCATCTCTGACCCTCTTCTTCCCCCTCCTCGCTCTCATCCTACTCGCCGATTCGCGCCGCCTTCTCCTCTTGCCAGATGGCGCGCTGTTCTTTCTCTCTGCTTTCGTGTTCCTCGCTGACTCGGCGCTTTCTAACCCCGATAATTCGACGACCCATGTCTCCTCCGAGGTGGGTTCTCACTTGCGAGCGCTGACAATGGGTCCCACGCTCGTTTGCGCGCTCGCGTGCGTCGTTCTGGCTTTCGTCAGTTCGGGTTCCGCTGACGTGGCGCTGTCGATTGCGCTCGCGTTGAAAGGGTCGTGGGAATTGCAAGTGGGGTTAACATTTTATGTTTTGAAGCTGAGAGGTTGTTGTTCCACTGCTGGTGGGGTCAGGTGCGAGTTACACGAAGATGCGACGAGGGGAATGCACACGCTGGATCTGTTCTTTTCATCTCATGCAGTTGCGATCGCCTCTTTGTGTCTTGGAATGCAATGGATCGCTGTCACGTGGGTGAATCGAACGGCTGAAACTGACGCGATGCTCACTCGGCTTGTACAGATCTCCACGTCTGATTTGGAGTTCGACTAATTTCGCTTATGTTTTTTTATTTTTTATTTTTTGATACGGATTAGTTATTTGCTTATTCATTTTTGTTAGTAGCGTGGTTTGAATGTGTGCATAATTTTCTCTCTCTTTTTTTTTTCTTTGTATACTATTTAAGATGGGGCATTTGATAATTTTGGATGATTATTGTTTGCATCAAATAATATTGATTCATTCAATCTATATTTGGTAATTTGCAGTTCACAAATCTGTATATTTTTTAAATCAAATTTATTCACCATTAATAAGCAATAAACAGATGACAGAAAATTCCCTATCATGAAAATTGCTATCAATAAGATTTGTTAAAAAATGAGTAAGGTACTATGCAAATCCTTCATTTATGAGGCATGAGTTGTTATACTGCAGAACGTTACTTCCTTTTTTGTTTTTGTTCTCTAACGTTAATTTCCTTTCTGGGGTTTAACTATTCTTAACACAGGATTTACTTTTCATAAAGCAATGTTTAATATACTAATTTGTAAACTGACATTTGCCATTGCATATAACCAAACGATTGGTGATTCATTGATTTGCCAAATTTATTTTTTTTCCCATGTTACCTTGAAAGAAAATATAATTTCCATTGTACAAACTTAATGAATGATAAGCAACTGACAAAAAAAATTTCACATATCCTATTAATTTCACCAAACTTCATGTACAAGGGCAACTGACAATTGATGAATAATGCTACAGTTCACTATAATTTAATGGAAAATTTTAGAACAAATATAAAGCATGGGCAATTTACTCATCAAAATATTTTTCCATAAATTGCCCCAGGCACGCAGCTTTATATATAGAATGTAATAATATACATTAAGTTCTGTAAATAGAACCTGCTCTATATATTAAGTAAAAGTTCTCTTTTCCTGCATAAACATTCAGATTATCTCTCTTTTATTTCTGCTAAATAACCCCAGACCAAATGTTTTTTCAGTAGGATTGGGGGAAAGGAAAGCAGAGTTTCCTAAATCATCAAGTCAAAAGTATCTTGCATTCTACTTCCATGGATTTGTGCAAAATGCATTTCTGCAAGCATATGAATGGATTTTTCATGCACAGCATTGTAAGGATTTCGTCTTTGTTATCTTATAGTTAATTTTTTTTTCTCTAATGCAAGATTGTACTTCACACTATTCTTTGTAAGGATGTGGATGAGTTGTTTTTTGGACCCTTTTTTTTTCTCTCTCCTACCGAGTAAAGACACAACACAAATGATTCCAATTGAATATATTTTCCAAAAATAGCTTCTTTTGTTTTCCAATCTAAACCCTTGTAAATTAGTTATCAGTTGCAGGAATAACAAGAGCAATTATTTTTTTTTTTAATTTGTGTTGGTGAAGAACTTAGTTTTGCTTTCATGTATATGTAGATGCGCTATTAATTTTCTAGTTCAAAGGTTTATACTCAGAAAGTTGAGGAAATAAGAAATTAGTTCTGTTGAAAGGGGATCCTGGATCAGCACAAAAACCTCACCTTTGTCACACTGTACCTGAGTGATTAAATTAATTAATTTCTGACGACATTTTAGGACATTCTAAATTCGCTAGTACAAAAAACAAAAAAAAATGTTTAATACCCAATTTACAAAAAACTATTTAAGCAAATGGACCCCATAGGTTTGTAATCAAAGTATCGACGAACTATATTGGACAGCTACCAAAGTTTCAGTTCTGTCACCATAGCAAAGTGAAAAGGAGGGTCTGATGCGTCCACCTTATAAGATCTGTACCATATCAGTTGTTTATAATTTACCCCAAAATAATTGATAGACTTTCAACTGAAAGTTTCTTTGTTCAAATATTTGCAGACCTTGCCTGAAAAAGTGAAAATACACTTTGCATCTCTGGCTGGCAAATTGCTTGAGCTGAAAAGGCCGAATGGGAAGATATGGTATGTTGGCCTGGTCAAGAATGGTGAAAAACTTGTACTTCAGCCTGGTTGGCATGATTTTGTGAGTGCTAATGATGTGTCGCAAAATGATCTTCTTGTTTTTAAATACAATAGTGAAACCACCTTTGAAGTGCTAATCTTTGATCAAAGCGGGTTCGAAAAGAGTTGTAAAACAGAAGAAAAGAGTACTGGTTCTCTGCAAATCATTACCAGAGACGAATTAATTGGGCCAAAGCCAGTCACTGTTGCTTCCCAATTGCCAGCTTCTGATTTACAGGAAAATGAAGAAGATGAAAATAGTGAAAGTGATCAGATTAGTGAGACCAGAACCCCTCCTTTGACAGAAAATTCAGGTTACTTTCCATTCACAATTTTTCCTCATAGTTTATTATTGATAAGTAGTTTAAGTACTTAATTAGTTGCATCTCAGAAGTTTTCTGAGCTACAACATTTCGACTTCAATTTATTGAAGGTATTTATACAGTAGTAACAGTACCTACTAGTTATCCTCCTAATTGATGTATGACTGTATCAGGACAAATGAATATCATTTGTGCACTATTACATGGCATTAAATTTTTATAATATCTTAATATCAATTCAGGAAAGCGCAAGGAACGCACCAGTGATGCGCGACAGTTGGCTAGTGAAAGGAGGCAAAAGGCACAAAAGCTGCAACAGCAAGTCCAACCAGGAAACCCCTCATTTTCAGTACTGATCAAACCGTCCCATATCCTTCGGTCTGTCATTGTAAGTTAATTTTAATATATTAACTTAAATAGTTGTGATATTCTCTGTCATTTAAGTAATTCTAATTACAATATTCACTGTCATTATTAAATAGAATTATTTCCCTGATAGAATTTTGGCTTCAGAGTTAGAATACCAAGCAAGCATGCCTTTGTCAAAAGAAATAAGGAAAAAAATTGCTTGCTGAAAATTGATGGAGGATTGGTAGTGACTGCTACATGCTGTATTGGTTTACTGACCTCTGTGAAGTAGGATTCTGACTTTTTTAATTGTTTGTGACCTGGTTATAGAACTGGTTAAATTTCTGTCATCTCATGGATACTTTGTTTTATTCTTAATTAGACAATCCCAAGTAAATTTTCTTCTGAACATCTTCCAAAGAAAAGCGGGAGCTTCGTTCTTCATCTTGCCGGCGACAAGGAGTGGCTGGTGAAGTATATAGATAGGTCATACCGACAAGAATTGCAGATGAAGCATTTTTTTCTGGATAGCAACGTACAGTTAGGTGATTTCTGCTTGTTTGAACTAGTTAAGGAAGCAACACAAACAACATTCAATGTACACATCTCTAGAAACTATTAAGATGTTGTTTGTTAATTTGGACAGAACCAAGTAGAATAAAGTTATTTTGAAGTTATCACCTGCGCAGTGTTAGTACCTAGCTAGATGTTATCTGGGAATAAATTCTCTAATGTACTATGTTCCTGTTTATTCTTTCTTGTTTTTTTCTATAAATTGGTAGTTGTTCTCGATGGTACATAAATTATCCCTATGTTGTCAAGAATCATTAACAACACTATGTTACGTAAATATATATGGTGATCAACACCTTATTTCTATTAGCCATATTGCACAAAATGCCAGATTAGACAAAAACAATGGTAATAAATTTTCAAAACAAGATTTGGAAACAAAGATAAATAAGAGAACAAATTCTAATTATTTTCTAGGACATCAGCCTATCAAGCAAGTGTTAATTTAATTATTTAAGTGAATGAGCATTTTTACCACGTTGCAGAAGCCATTAGCATTTTTTTATTTATAAGAGAAGTAAATAATCGAGTAAAGTATTTTTCTCGATAAAATAAAATAAATAGGCTAAGAAAGTTCAGACGTGGATATCGTCCAAAGATTTGTGGTTTCTTTCAATTAGGAATTGTGTATATTCAAAATAATAATAAAAAATATTAAGAAAGAACTTATCTACTTCAAAAAATTATAAATAAAATTAATGGACTGTATTTTTAAAATTTTTATAACATACTTTTGTATAAAATATTAATAATGAGAAATTTATTGAGAGTGAAATTTCAACCGTTTTAGTACGGGATGTTTGTCCGGTTGCAGAATATTTTGTTTGGTCAGCTCATCGATCGAATTGTTTAAAATGTATTTTTCTTGCTTAATTAGCTGAAGGGGCCAACTTTCAGGCATCAATTTATTCTTTCAATAAGAAAAAAAAAGTAAAAAGATATAACACTCAGTAACAAAACGTAACTGCTCCCATTCATTTGGAATAATAATAATAATAAATTCTTATAGCACTATAGTGTGATGCTCATCGAAAAGCGCCTTCTCTATGTATTCTTATCAGACTAAATTATACAATAGCTAAATATACATTTTAGAGGTGATTTGGATGATTAATATGGAAGTTCGAAAGAATATGTCAGCATTGTTATTTGTGTAGTATACAATAGATAATTGTGTAATGATTCAAAAAATGAGTCTGAAAGTTCAACTATCGCCAATTGTCAATAATTTACCCTTAAATTAACATAGATAATCATGCACTATACAATAACTAAATTTATGTTGATAAAAGGAAACATATACATTATGCTATAACTGTATATATGTTGTCCATTCTAAAAATAATATACTTGGATCGTTAAAATAGTGATTATCAGACTTGTACTATGATTTATCGCACATTCACTATTTCTTTTTCCCGATTTTTTCGGCTGATTCCTTCGACTTGCTTGTTGCTTTAATTGTGGTTTCTCGACATTGCTGTACGAAAGTACTTGAGACGGGCACATAATTGCCGCGTGCAATTTTGTTGCTATCAGGCCAATTTCGGCCCAAATACTCCATTATATTACCGAAAAAAATAAAAAATAATATTAAAATATTTCCGAATTTCTTAAAAATAATCGGAATTATATAAATGGTATTGCGATATCGGCTTTTGAGAAGTTGGACTTTTGGAAATCCGACATTAACCCTTCCTTTCTCTCGATGCTTCTCTTCTTTGTAATTTTTGAAGTAGGCTTGGCTGGACCCCCTTTTTCCCCGTTGGCAATAAAGACTCGATTAATTTTTCAATTTCATTTTTTTTAATATTCTTTTATAAGAACTGAACTTTAATTTCTTCGTAGTGTTACAAAATTTATCGTCGTCCGTATTAAACTTTGACACTCTGGCAAAGCACTTGAAAGTTGAAAGTATATTCTTGCTCCCTTCGATATATTTGTTTTCTCTTGACTCAATTTTAACCACGTCAATATTTCCTCTTTTTTATTTCAATATTTATTGAATTCACGGTTGGTTTGTTTTTAAGTGTTTTTAATTTAATGGGGTAAATAGTTTTTTTTTTAATGGTCAGTGGCAATCACCACACCGATGGAATTTTATTAAAAAAAATATTTACAAAGGGAGAAAGAAAAGAATAAATACAATGTGATAAATAGTTAGTAGTTGCTTATTACAGATTCCATCATAACTAATTTGAACGATGGAGTCCAGCATAGTCAATGGCTTCGTTGTTATTTTAGAGATAAAACTAATTCGAACGTGGGAGTCCAGCATAGTCAATAGCTTCACTGTTGTTCTAGAGGTAACAAATTCAATTCCCATTTGGCACGGAAGAAGGATAACTTTATTTCTTCTTCTTTTTTTTTTTGAAGGTTGGTTTGAAACCAACGATTTTGTTATAAGAATAAGAAATTCGAAAATAAATGCTCTCTCTGTGAATCGAACTAAGGACCACTTGATTGGAGGGATAACTCTATTTCACAGACTAAAAATAAATGACCTTATTTCAAAAAGAAAATTAAAAATCGGAAAATAATAAAAATAAAAAGTAATATTTTTTTTGAAGAAATTTGGAGCAATACTTTTTACGCGCAAAATGTGTTGTCAAAATCAATTCTCTTACTTAAAGAAAATTCCGCTCAATGGCAGCCGCCAAATTTAATGTTGACCATATGTGACAACCATGTGAATCAAGAATTGCAAGGTATCTAGGTTTCTGACCGTCCATTCAGAATTTTCTTTTTTATTCTTTTTTTTTTTTTACTTTTCCAGTGAACACGAGGCTCAGCTAGTGTTTTAATTTGCAATGTGGTGTTTGAAAGTTGAATTAGGAAAATCCTGGCCGATCAATGCACGCCTCTAAGACCAACCACAAACCAATCAATCAAGATTTCCCTTCTGTGGCTCCAAATCTCTCTCTCCAACCAACGGCTCTCCACGCAACACCTCTTCCTCTTTGCAACTCTCTCTCCCTCCCACCTTCCACTTCTTTTCTCATTGCCAGATTTACTGCTTTTGATCCTCCCTTCCATTCACTAGTCTTACCATTCTATTTCTTCTCTTTCTTTTTTTTTTTCCATCTTTGCATATTCAATGGCTACTATCTCTCTGACTTCCTCCACTAGTCTCAGTGCAAAAAAATGGAGAACTTCCTTCATAGGAGAAGAATGTATGATGGCAGCACCGGTATCAGTCTCGGTACGCCATAGAAGCACAGCGCCGGCTCGGTTACAGATCAGGATGGGTAATGTGAATGAAGGAAAAGGCATTTTCGCACCTGTTGTCGTGATTGTTCGCAATATCATCGGTCGAAAAAGCTTCAACCAGCTCAGAGGAAAGGCTATAGCTCTTCACTCCCAGGTACCACAGTTGAACAATTTTTTTTTTCATTTAAAACCATATGAAAATAAAATGAAATATAGGAAGTTTCATTATTTTTGTATGGAATCGCATTTCTGAATTTAAGTAGGGATGAACTAGGATGTTGTCTTGTTTCTAACACTCTTTAACTTTATCATGAAATTTCAATTAAGTTCATTATTGAATAGACAAGAACAAAATTAAATCTAAATCATTAATATTACTAGCTCAGATCCAGTCTTACTAAAAGTTATAATTGTGTACATATAAAAGTTTCTTACAACATGTCCAATTTTTGTTTGGGTGACTAACCAATATGCCAAACTAGATTTGAGTTCAGGAATTAATCGGTGTTTTGAAAATTTCTAATAGGTAATAACTGAGTTTTGCAAAACCATCGGTGCCGATTCAAAGCAGAGGCAAGGGTTGATTCGCCTTGCAAAGAAAAATGGGGAGAAGCTTGGTTTTCTTGCTTGAGAATAGTAAAGATGTTCCTACAGTTGTATTGTTTGATGTAGAAGGTGGTAAGGTGTATTTTGAGGTTAAAGTGAATTCCGTCAACACTATATTTGTGCATATATCTGGTTTTCTATGGCTTCATCTAAAGTTTTTCTTTCTTTTGCCTTTTAGTTCTTGTTCACCAGGTAAAGAAATTTCCAATTTCAAGATATCTAGTGCTACATTTACTAGTAATTGAGATAATAGAAGTCATATTAAAGATGTTCAATTACGGAATGAAATGTAACTGTTTTAGATGTATAGCCAAATACATACATATACATTGTGAAGTTCTCTCAGTCTCTTGATGAAATTCTCTCAATCACACTCCAAATAAAGTTGAAAATTTTCTCACATGCACTAGATTATTCTGGAGTAGTTCACATTTTTCCATTAATTGTCCTGAGTCCAAGGCAATAAGGCAAATCTAAAGTCGTTAGCAAATAGATTTTGATATTTTACTATGTCTAGACTCTAGAGTTTTGACCTCTAGACAGTAAAAAGAGTACGCATCTATGATTCCCCCCCCCCCCCCTCCTTTAACAGCACTCTATTTAGCAAATAGAAAACAATATCATCACCGAATAAATAAATGGCAAAAAAACTAAAAAAAAAATCAGTCTATAATGACGTCAAAAATAACAAACAAAATAATTTGTATCATAATTTAATCAATCTGTCGTATATAAGCTTTTAGTTCTTTTTTCAAGTTATTAATATACAAAAGCAACTTATGTGCATATTCACAAATTGAAATTTGATTTTTAATTTGTAGTCACTTTGGCTTTTGCACTTTGCCACGCAAAATTCTCAATTTTTTTCATGAACTAGCAAACTTGACCATTTTAGACAACCAACCTCCTGAAATGTAATTACCAAGATAACTTCATAGAAATTTTCCCAAAATAAGAAACACAAGTTCTGTGGGATGCACCTTGTCAAAAATAAGATTTTGAAAGGTCAAAAAGAAAGAAAAGCTGGACAGGTGGTCAAGTGTGGAAATTTTTATGTTTGAATGACTAGGTGAAAAAAATTTAAAGCTTGAGGGCTCCTGCTAATACCACAGGAAATAAAACAAAAAAAAAAAAATCTAATTTCGCAACATGATGTCATATTTATCAGTCTTTAGTTTGATTGGCTCTTTCTTTTGTACAATCATCATAGTTATTGGATGACAGTGATGACAAAGATGACGCATGAGATTGATCGACGGTCAAGTGTTGTTGCTGCTCGATCATTCTTTTAAGATGTTTGCCTTGTTTTTGAAGTCTCATTTGTAGCTTTCTTTGCATCTACATTTTCAAAGTCATGAATTAATTGCCACATTTATGATCTCATATCTGTTTTTGTTAGGTAAAGATTTTGTTCCTAAAAATTATTCATTGAGTTTAAATTTTTACTACTAAAAATTACACAAGGCTAGTGCTCAATATTGTATAACTCTAATACTCTTTGTATGGCTTGCTTGACTTGTACCATCTAGAAATTGGTCCCTTGTCAGGATAATTAGTCTCTGACGACCTTTTCTTTAGGCCTTTAAATTTAACGGGCAGAACTGTATGGTTTTATTGACTAGCAAAAAAAATTCAGGCACTATACACCCACATGGTCTCAATTCCAGTTCATATGGTAATGATAACACTACATTTGAGTACTAAAATCAAATTAATTGCAAGTTTGCAACCTAGGAACAAGAAAGTTATCAACAAATCTGGAACTACGCAAAATGTACTGGACCAGTTGATTACCCTGTGTACTACCAGTTTGTACCCGTGCAAAAATTAATTAGAATTGAAATAAAACCAGTGAGGTACCAAAATTGTAAGAAGTTACCTCAAGATGTTCGTGGAGTTGTTTCTGCACTTCCATCTGGATTTTTAATGCTTCATTTACATCAATGTCTCCATTGTCGTTACTAAAATATTTAGAAGTAAATAAATAAAAATCTTGTGGTTAAAGATCAGAAAATTAAAACAAAAGTAAATTTCATTAGATCTTCTATCATTAGAAATTTCCTAACAACACATTCCAGTAAATTCTTCTTTCTAGAAAAATAACAATTATTTACTGCAACAATGTTTAGAGCTATTTTAGAGCTCCACTGAGGCTTGACATCCAAATATAGCCAATAAAACTTTGTCATAAGACAACAAAAACAATTATTTACTCTAACAATGTTTCAAACAAAGATAAAGAAAAGAAAAGAAGCTTCAGTTATGGTAATGTAGTACAAAATACAAAACTTACATTGCCCTCAGAGATGTTGGTTCTTCTGTTTGACTGCATGGTGTTTCAAATCCTTCTTCCACTAAAAAAAAATTAATAAATAAATAGAACAACCGATAATATAAACCTCAATCAACAGGACTTTGCTGATGTGCATCAACAATGTTGAAAGAAATTAATCTCTTAGTTGTACAATCGTCTTAGGACAGCCCCCAAGGACAAGTCTTAGTTGTAGAATCACAATTCAAAGATAAGAAACAATTATTGAATTTGAACTTTTATTTTTCAGCAGTCATGTGATCATGTCCTATTAGACTACCATAAAGTTCTCTAGATGAACACAATGACATCACTTTTCTGTTTAGATATAGTAATAAAGTTATGTTCGGTAATTTAGATTAATTCTATTATTTATTCACTAATTTAGTATACCATTATACTGCATAAATCAGAAGGTTTTTGGATCACGAAGTACTTAAGCAATGGTTGGCAAGGTCTAAAGATTGCATTTATCAAGTATGGATAAGCTATTAATAGGAAGTATGTTTTAATGGGTGGAACCCACATGGCAGATCAACGACATTATACTTTTCTACGCGATATAGGTGATATCCAACAATAAATTTTATTTGAAGGACCAAATTAATGAAACAGAGAAAGTGAAATACCTTGAGAAGCTTCCTGTCTGCCTCGAGCAGTCGAGTACTTCTGTAGCTGGGACAAAAACTCCTTCAGAAAAGATAAATACTTAAAGAAGAGAGAGAAAATGGAAGAAAATAAAAGGACATAATTCTGCCATAAATACTACTTTCCTTAAAGTGTTTATCTGTTTTGATTTAATATGCTTTTCTTTTTAAAAAAAATAATAAATATCCTTTTTAAGCTTAGATAACTTAGTTGTGTACATTTTCTGATCTTACATTTCAATCGTAACTGCTCATTTTATTGTGACTTCTGATACCACACAAATTAAAGGGAAGAAAGGTTTCCTTTCACTCTTGAAAATGCTGTGGGCATTTGTATATGTTTCAACTTTGCATGTAAAATGATGGCAAAGAAAGAAAATGTGACCTGGAGATGACTTTCCACATGATCTATGGTAAGGCCTTCCACTTTCATTAGGTTCAATATTCCACTGGGAGTTGCCTCTGAGGATAAAGAAGTAATTAATAAGAACTTTTCTGTTTTTAATCTATAATTGATACTTTTAAAACATATTTATGTCGGTCGATCTCAAATATTCTCCTCTCAAAAATCAGGGTTTAGACAAAAAGTTTTTGAATGAGGGTCAGGCATCATTTCACATATTGTGAGTGTATCCATACATTAATCATATCTATACTACTGGATCGTAACTATGAGGGTCATTAATTAAACGATTTTCACATTTTGTCATTTGAAAAAAACACATATCTAACAAAAAATTAATACATAAACATGCACTGTGAAATAAATAATGGGGACATTGACCCCCATTTTTTTGTTACCGGATCTGCCTATGAGTCAATAATGTCATGCATCAAAATATCTCACAAGAAGCTGATTGAATACTTGACATTAGAAATGTTGTAATCACCAGCAGGCCAAAGTTTCATTGTGATATACCATCAAGTCAGATTTTTACAGTGAAATTAGCTTTTGACGAATTTTAAGGTGGAACCAAGGTACTTTATGGAAATGCTTCATGTTGTAATGATTATAACCTGACCAGTACTGTTTTTCTCATGCCCATTTATGATAAATCTATACTTAGAAAAAAAAATACTTTTTCTTAAACTAATCTACTATGTTAGTTTACATGGAATAATTTTCCTTTTGGTGCCAGTGCACATCAAATCTCTCAATTAAGGTAGTTCGGAGTTTGCAGATTCAATCATTGAATGCGGCTATTGGAATCATACACACTTTTTCCTGGTGGTGTTTAATTGCTCAATGTCGCATTAAATTGAAGGGTTTCGGATTGACCTGAATTTTCAGTCACTCAGTTTCAGCTTGGTACATCCAGCATCTCAGGTCTAGAATCAGTCATCTTAGTAGCAGCTCTCTCTCTCTCTCTCTCTCTCTCTTTATTTGGGGGAATAAGTAGAGTGCCTTACCACTTTTCATATAAACAAAAAGCAACCCTTTTACATCACTAATCTATACAAAAAGGACATCCAAACTATTGTTCCGTTGAAGTTGTCCCATGATGAACATCTGGCACCTACTTAGGTACCACTATCTTAGTAGTAGTTTGGAGATCAATTTGGTTTTGGTCAGGTGTGATTATCTCGGTGGGTATTGGGTGTTTCCAGGTTCAGGTTCAGTAATTGGGTTCAAACATACACTAGTTGCAGTTCAGGAGGATGATTTTGGTCCGGTTATGGTCAGGTTGGACAAAAACAAATTCAAATTTTAGCACTTCTTATACCCATTTTGACAATGCCAGTTCAGTTGGTACTAACTCAAGGCCAAAAAGGGCAAAAAAATTTTTAGGAACTTATGAGAATCTCAGCAAAACCCCAACATAACTAATATTGGGGCATTTAGAGGGAGATAAGACCATACTTTCACTGAAGTTGATCGAGTTTATCCAGTCCTTAGGTCCAGTCCAAACATATTATTTTTGAAATCCACATCGGGATTTGGGTATATCTGGGTTTGCTTCTAGTCCCCAATACTCATACCAGGAGAGAATCCAAAGTCAGTAAAATTCATACCAACTCAAGGCCAGAAAGGTCAAATGCAAATTGTTTTAAAAATTCTGTAAGAAGCTTCAGCCAAAAGAAGGAATCCTCATTAAGCCCCAGAGAAACAAAAATTGGAGAGAGAGAGAGAGAGAGAGAGAGAGAGAGAGAGGGGGAGGGAGGGAGGGAGAGAGATATAAAAGTCATATTACTTTCATTACCACCCAGCTGATTGATGGCTTCTACAAAGTGATCATGGAGCTCTGGAGTCCACCTCATTCGTGCTGGCTTCACTGACATGGTGTCTGAAGTACGAGAAAGATTCTGGAACGAATTTGGAGAGAATGTCTCAATTTGGTCCAGATTTGGTCGGCCCGCATTATATAGCTTAGGAGTTTCAGATTCAGGAGGCAATTGCACTACCTTAAAAGCAATGTAACTTGTCTTTCATTTTTATATCAAAGAAGGTGCATTATGTAACATCAACAGGATCATTGTCAGCACATCATACTGGTATGGACTATATTTAACAGGAAAAATAGGACAGATTTCTGTGCTAATAACTCTGAACTGAACTCTAGCAGCCATCCTAACATTCTATACCCAGTATGGATCTGGTACAATTTGATACACTAATACCCCACTACTAAGCACATAATGATATCATATCACATATCTGGCAGGTATTCGTGGTATCATACTAAGCAAGGAAAACATCAGTGTCTGGTCAAATTCATCATCATGAACCTATTACCACTTAGTACAAGGGGTAACTAGAGAGGTTTGGATCTAACCAAAACATAGATTTTTTTGTATAATACCTGGGATGTCTCAGGTTCGGTCTCATTCAAGAGCCCCTCCAAATCCGGCCAATTTTTTTCACGATTTTTTACATTTGTTTTATAAGAGAAGGCCTCCATCTCTTTTGGTGATGCACTTGTGCTATTCAACATAAGTGGGAAATGAGGTGGGGCCAACATTACATTCTGACTACCTCTTATCAAATTCTCTTGAAGTTCGGGCTCCTTTCTTGTTGAACTCTTTTCTATACATGACAGAACAGGATGACAAGAGGAGAAAATACCAAAATACCAAATGCTCCCCAATTGCTTTAGCATGTCTAGTAGCGGCGAATCTAAAATTTCATTCCTTTGACGGTTTACTTCATGTACTTCATGTACAGTTATTTGCATTTCTTTTCTCGTTTCAATCATCTGCACAACAAGAAATTGTTTAAATCGATTAATTGAGATCAAAGCTGAACAGCCATGAATTGAGATCATGCTGAACAAAACATTGCCAAAATGAACTTACTGTTTCAGGAGGGATATTCCACTGTTCTTAAGTTGGTTCTGATAAGTATCAGGAGTACTTCAAGAAATTAACATATATATGTAACATCATTATTGCATTGTGATTGTACTGTCTTCAGTACTGATAGTGAGAATCAGTATACCACTATTGAATGTGTGTTCTGTGACAGTCATGAATGGCCAGGAGAATAGTGCCAGTACATTATGGGTACAATTATTTGTGTATAGGAGCTGGTCAAGAATACTGCAGGTAGTATATTGGATGTCATCTGCATGACTATTATAGTACTTCAAATGTAGTATTACATACTCAAAATATTTTACTGGTACTGGTATGCTGGTGATACACTACTGACATTGTATATTCTGAATGTTTCTTGTGAACAAAAGGCTGGAGACATCATAATTTCCTTGTAAGCATTGTGAAAGGACTGCAGAGTACTTGTGCCCGTGTAATGTAAGAAAAAAACTTCTCATAAACCCAAAAGAAAAAGAGAGAGAGAGAGAGAAATGGTTCAATAGAAGATCAGCATTTTAGTTAAAGCTTATCAATTTCTTGAGCAGATTCAAAACAAAAAGGTCAAAGGGCACTTAATTATGACAATGTGATGAGTATATTTAATTAAATACCTCCATAGCATATAACTATAGTCGCATTCAATAAATGGAAAATGTAGTAAGAGTTCTATGCAAATAAAACGTTCCCTATCTCATCCCAAGAAACTTTTTATTTCTCTCTTTCTTTTAAAAAAAAATAAACGAAGAAGGGTACCAAGTCTCGCATATTTCATAACAGAAGCAAATGTAGAACAAAGAAAGAAAATTTTCAATTTCCTTTTTTTTTTATTCAAATGTCAATGGAACAAAACAGTAAAGCTGAAGAATAGCTAATATAGGGAAAGAAATAATATGGGTTTGAACGTTGAGGCTTTGTACTGTTACCTGGATTCCTTCAAGGATCAAAACACTAGAGCTTGTGCACTTAGAAAAGAAACCACATTGTTGAAATGGAGGGAGGGAGAGCGCAAAGAGGGGGTCTCAGTTTCAGAGAATCTTTTATGAAAGAACGAAAAGGAAGCGGGGAAGACCAAGGGTTGATAACTTAGCGCTAACTTGTATTTACGCCTGGTTTCAATATAAATTAGATCAGTGTACCTTCTTTATAAGATAGAATTAATTTTTTATAATGCTTTGTCATCTTCCCGTTGGAAACATTATAAGTAACTCAATTTCAAACTCTGAAATTACTGTAGGTAAAGCTCAAATCGCAACGGTTGTGGTACTGTTTTAGAATGAATCTGAGCCCTTCGTCTCCGCTAGCGCTGCCTTTTCTCTGGCTTTCGCGAAGCTTCCTCCACACACTGTCCCTCTCTCTTCGATGGATCTAGGGTTTCTCTCGCGGCACAAAATCTTCTCCCAACTCTCTCTTCCACTTTTTCCACCGAAGCGAAGAAAGAATCTATCTTTACTGTTGCTGATTTTTGCTCTAGGGCTTTTTCTTCTCCTTCGCCTCCATGGCCTCTCTCTATTTCTGTTCTCTCAATGCCTTTTGATTGAAAAAAATTGTCTGGCCACCTCAATGCCTTTGTCGACTCTTAGAGCGTTGTTTCAATCAAGGTGCTTTGCAATATATTAAAGTGCTTGGGTGTAGGACCATCTCCTCAGATTAAGGTTGAGTGTGAGTATTTTTTTTTACTGAGGGTCTAATTTTACTTTGCGTTCTAATTATATTCTTCAATTTAGGTTACCCGTGCTTTCATTTTGCTGCTCTGGCCTTGATCTTGGACAAATTTTTTATGGCCGACAGAAAGGTTTGGATTGTTATCATAGTATATATATAAATATAGATTATGACAAGAAAAGCATTGTCGTACAAAAAAAATTTTATTTGATAAAGTTTACATATGTTATGCTCAATGATACAGCAAAATAACTTTCTTTTAATCATTAAACTTCATTCTACTGAATGGTTGAAAGAATTTATGTTAGTTTTTTTCCTTCTTTTTTTTACAGACTAAAACTGGTTACGTTGTGTTGTCGCCTGGTCTATTTATTGGTGCTGGTAAGGGCAGTATTTCTGCTTATTTGAAGGTTGCTCTGTTATTGATAAGCATAAATCGACATTAAGTTTCATATACTGATCTTTTTTTTTATTTTTTAGTAATGACGTGGTCAAGCCATGATGGTGGTTAGTCATATATGGTCCAAGTAAGATGTACCTGTATTGGTTCCTGGTGTACATGGGTTAGACGCAAGATGTGATAATTTGAAGTAGGGAGGTTCTAAAGAGAGGATGTAGTTCGTATTTTGAAATAGAGTCAATCAATATTTTGAGCATCTCAACAATATGTATATTTTTGTGTTGATTGTGAGGTTCTTCAAGCGGCTGGTGTGAAAATTTAGGTCAGTGTTGATGCAATAGAGAAGCCATTTGGGTACGTTCATCCTTTTCTGATTAGATTTCTCAGAGGTTAAGTATTTTTTTTTTCCTCTCTCAAATCTGTTTGATTGCTGTGGTTGTTTTAAAACTATAATGACAGATCTGATTGATTTTTGTTCTTTTATTTTTTGCTTCCTCTATTGAGAAACTTCAGTTTTGAGCTAGGATTTGAGCTCTTCCCTGGCTGAGTTTTCTTCGACCTCTATTTTTTCTTCGTAGGATTTTTTACAGGTTATGCAAAAGGTTTCAGGACCGCATACGGTCCTGTTTGAAATTGTTCTTGTATTTTTAGGGTTTTTTTTCCTTTTCTATGGATCACATAATTATTTGTTGCTTTTGTTGTAGGACGATATGAAGCCAATATTGAGGGATCTCTTGGCAACTCATCCTGGACTGGAGTTTCTGCGAGGCACGCTTGAATTTCAGGAGAGAGACGGTACGCTTTTGGGTTAATTATGGCTCATCTATACTGATTGACTCTGGTATAATTATGTTTCAAGTATGAATATTGATATCATGAAATCTCGCTTTTTTCTGTTCTATCTTATTTCTTTGAGAACTAACTTAGCTATATGCCCACAATATATTTTACAAGTTTAGCACAATAATTACAAGGTATTTTCTAACTGAATGTTGTTAAATTATAATAGCCATTGTATGCCCTTTTATGACAGTATGAATTAGGCTGCTGCAGTTTTCGTGTTGTGTCAACCAACTTAAAAACTGCCTAACCTTATTCTTTTGCCTTTCATATTTTGCAGGGCATGATGTTGTAGTATCTCCCTTCATTATTCTCTGTTGTTCTGAGGTTTGCATCTTCCTTCTCCCTCCCTTATTATTTCTTAGGATTGGTTGGGCTCTGTGCTGGCTTAGATAGACCATCTTGAGTCCTTATTACCTCGATGGGTCTTATTTTATTTTATTTTTTGTCTTTTCATGGATGCTGCTAATGCTGGTCTATTCTGTGGTATGTCGTGCAGAATAGAGATGTTTGCTGCATAAGAACAAAGTTGCTGAATAAAACATATATATTATTTGAGCTTTAGACTAAGAGTGTGTTCGGATTTATGGTTTATCATGGAAGACACATAGGCATGTTAATTATAGACTTATAGCTGATCTTATCAAACTCTGGTTTCGATGACCTTGATATATATTTTTTGTTTCTATGTTAAGAGCGCCTCTGTTGAGCCAAGTAAAAAGCAAAGTTACAACTAAGGTATTATCCATATTCATTGCTTATTTTGTTTTTAAGAGGATTCTATTATTGATCTTATTTTTGAATTTCTTGATATTGATAATGCTTGAGATATTTGCTGCATATTTCAAGTAACCTTAGTTTTCCTTATATTTTTCAAATAGTTGCTCATGTCTTGAGGGGAGGAACACAAGTTCATTTTCTAGATTGGGGAAGAAACAGAAACAATGATTGTATATATGCATACATTAGTTATTACTGCTGTCAGGTATGGCTGATAGCATTAAAGAGGTCTCATATTAGATAGTATCAAACACTGATTTAGAATAATAGCTGCTCATTCCTATATATTAGATATATTTTAATTATAATACCTATTATCGCTACTCAGTATTTTATATTGCAATACTTTTGAGCATCTCTATTCTTAAAAGTTGCAATACTCTGACATTCTTTTTTGTCTTTAATTAGATGAAGAATAAGAATGGACCTTGCCTTTTGTTTATCTCATACGGTACTTCTTTGACCGGATTGTTTCTCCATTGCCTCACTAATTTGAGCTGTTTCTCTTCTTCTTTAAGGTTCTAAACCATTAATAAGTTGTTAATTTCTTCTTACATTGTGCTAAATTTTTTTGCTCTTTTTTAAATCTTCCCTGGTTGCATGTGCAAGACATTATAAAAATTTTACAAATGTAAGTAGTTAATCACGTTCTCCTTTTAGTTTATTTATTTATTATTTCTATATTTCTATTTTAAATTTTTCAACAAGAAGTTACATTACATATGCCTAGCTATAAGCGACGGCACTAAAAGTCACTTTAGATATTATTAAATGTATGTATTTACCCTAACGACATGTCCATGGTTTAAGTTATTTGAAAAATATGCAATGCTCTTTGATATCTGACAAACAAGAAGTCTACCATTTTTTGTGTTAGATTAGATAACTGAAGGCGATTGGGTATGAATTATATGCAAATTTAACTTGATTTTAAATTTGTTTGAATAGTTAGTTTAATTCTTAAGATTTTTCTTGATATTTTACCGACTTGCACTATAAAATTTGCAGTTAGTTTCGTTGTGAATTTTTATACTTGCTAAATTTTTTCATTTATTTCCATGTTCATCAGATGGTCATAAAAGCTCATTGTGCTTCGGTACTATCAAATAGACATTATTTTCTCATGTAGCTTTGGTAACATTTTATCAGGTTGGCACTAACTTAGAAGATGTTTACTGAACTGTAGTGTATGTCATAATGCTCATTGTTACAGTATGACAACTGGTTACAATTTAATTTGTAGTTGGTTTTATAGTATGAAAACAAGAGTGAAAAATTATATAAATAAGTTAGTCTCGAAATAGCTTAGTAGTACAAGTTGATGATTTCTTTCAAAGTAGTTAGAATAATTATGTATTAATGAATGACTTTTATAAAATAAGAAAATGCATACCACAGATTTACTCCGTTTGATCCTATGGGTTAGCAGCATGTCAGACCAGCTCTTAAGTTACTTTAAACTTTACTGGCCAGCAAGTTCACCTTTTTTCTTTTATCAAGTTTTCCTATTTGATTACATACTTAAATTTTACATTTTTCAGCTCCGTGCAATTGTTATCGGTGGTATCAGCACCAATTAAAGACTGGAAAGGAGCAGTGCGGCTCCGTGCTCATGCTATAATGATTTCAATGCAATTATTAATTTATACTATAAACTAATACAGCAAGATTGACCAACTAATGAATAGTACTGCATTGTATATTTCATTCTATAAAATTGATTTTACCTATTTGTTCATTGTTTATTATTAATTGATGACTGTAGTATCTGTGCTAGACTGCTAGCAATGGAATTAAGGTATGTATTACTAAATTGAATATTTCAATATGATTTTATTGAAATTTTTTTTTAGATTGATGTTATTTTTGATATTTTGACACGGCTGAAATTTCAAATGGTAGATACTTCTAAAGAAATAAGATGGAATCAAAAGATGAGCTTTAGTTCAACTTTTATCGCGCGAAGCGCGATACAATAGCTAGTAGTTTTCTAAATCTTTATGATTCAGACATACTGTACAACTTATTTTTAAAACCACACGAGGGACGAGGTCATAAAAAAATAGTGAATCTTACGGATCTTTCTAAAATAAATAGTACCAAATAAGAAAGAATCAAGTCCATAATTCCAAAACCAATCACAGGTCATTGACCAAAAACATTAAGAGCGCAATTTTCCATGACGTTTCCACCAGTTATTGTAGGTTGTGTTTTCTTTTCTCTAATGTTTTTATTTATCCATATACCGCTTTAATTATCACTCCGGCACCACTACTTGTCAACAGGAAAATATTAATTAAAAGTTTGAAAAATATTTTTTTTTCCTTAGATGTGAGTGCATTATCCATGACCTTCTAAAAACCTCAAGCGCATATGCTGTATGGAATACAGAATGAACTTATATACTTTTTAAATGCATCTCGTCATCAAAATTTCAGGGGAACCGACCACAGGATTTTATCTCGGGCATTTTAGATTTGTGGAGTATTATTGTCTTGCATTATTCATTTATTATTATCTTTAAGTTGCGACACGTCTTTCACGTATCTTTGTTTGATAAAACTAACAACTGTGGAATTGTCATTATATATTAAATATACAAATAAAAGACGATGAGAGATATTGTTATCGACACGTTATTTCGTATTAAAGAGAACTTTGTAGTTACCCTTTTATTCTACGGAAATTTTGTAGCCACTTCATAATTTATTACCCTAGCATTTCCTTGTCAAAAAAATCCCTCTTTAGTCTTTGGTTCTTCGCAGTGGCGGAACTAGGGGTGGCCGGCACACTAGGGGTGGCCGGCACACGCCAAATTAGTAAAATTTATTGGAGAGATTATAGTTGGACTTACGTCAAAGGTCTAAAGTTAAAGTAAATGAACCCATCAAGCCTAGTTAGTTGTCTAAGTAGAGACTCCATCTCTCTCAATATAAACACTCAGAGACCAATTTTTATTCTCTTACGCAAATTCATCTCCCAATTCTTGTCAGAGACAGAAAAAAATATCTAATTTTTAAATCGTTCCTCCTGATTTCCAAATCCATCTCCCGATTCGGCTATTCTCATTCTCTGTTACGCAAATTCATCTCTCTTATTTTCTCTCTCTCTCTCTCTCTCTCTCTCGGTTCGGGAGCAAGGAGTCGGAAGGCTGCAGGCGACACCGCGACAGGCAGCGCTATTTTTTACTCCACGATCGGCTGGTCGGCCCATCCTATGTCGGAATCCTGATTCCGCCCCTGGTTCTTGGTTTTGTGGTTCTATGGTGTTCATGTCATTCAAGGAGGAAACTACATGGCCTTTGTGGGTACAGGACCCGATGAAAAATAAATCACTTGACAATAAAAGACTTATTTATAAATAAAAAAACACAAAAAAAAATTTGAAATCCATCTCAAAAATTTGAGGAACCCAAGTGGAAATGTTGCGTTTAATTTGTAATGCATAACGAGTCCTAAAATATCGCATATGGACCTAGACCGCATTCGCTCCTGACAAACCGCCTTGGTTCTTTCTTAGCACTGAATCTTATTAAAGATAAAATGAGATGTATTGAAAATTTTTGGATGAATAATTATTTATAGCATATTTAAATGCATATATTGAAAATGAGATGTTTCGTTTTCGGTTTCGAATTATTTAACCTTCTGCCTATGCATTACAAAACCAGTTAACCAAATTATGTCGCGTTCTTTATTTCACACAAAGGAAGTTTCATGCTCCACCGGCCACCGAGCAAAACTACTTACAATTATTGAAATTGTTCTGCCTCCGTGATTGATTTATTTTGGTTCAAGAGGATGACTGGGATGACAATTTAATCTATCATAAGAAGTGAATAACTTTATTGCAATAATTTTCATTTATGGCTTTTTCGTGGTGTTGTTTTGTGGTTATGTGTTGCCTTGAGAGCTCTTCGTGGGCACTTGGTAGGTTCTTAGATTGGATTTGACATCTGTATAATACGGGGTACATTAGATATAGACATTATTAGGAGTTTATACGGTTTGTTTGTTTGTTGTGATGTATCAGTTTTGATACTAATTTTTATTTTCAATTTTTATTGTTATGCAAACTTTTATTTATTTTTTATTAATGGAAAATTATGCAATTGTTGACCCTTAAAAAAATAATTGAGGGTTAACTTTCAGCTTCTAAAATGAAAGGAGTTTGCGTAGTAGCGTACATAATTTTTTTTCTTAAAAACTAACTTTTATAATTTTTTTTTTCCACATATAAAAGGAGATCAATTTCTTGGTTCTCTTTTTTTTATTATGTATCCTAATAGGGAAAACAGCAGGACTAAATCGTCGGAGTTTATGGCGCATCCATGACCAACTAAACTTAGAAAAGTTGCCACCACATGAAAAATTCCGGAGAAATTACTTCTGATAAAGGTATACAAATTGAGATAACACAAAATTAGGCTACCTCTTTCTAGGCTAAAGAACTTCCTTGCCAATTGCCATACTAGGAAAAGAAAGCCTACAAGGAAAAAGGAAAACGAAAATTCCTAATTCTAACATTACTTAAGTACACTTATAACTAAAAATGATCAGGAAAGCATCCATCATCAAAATTTTGAGAGTAGCTCTTAGGATCGTAACCGAATCTAGTTCGGCCGCTATGTCTCCTCGGTGTACCTACCGTCTGCCTAAATTGGTACTTCAATCGCCACATCATCTGCTTGACACTCATAGCACTTCTCCATTTTTCTCTCAAGGCACTTAAGCCATGAGTCTTAACAAGACCAAGTACCTGAACCTCTTCAATGCCCCACCTCTTTATCCAATTCATCTCACTAGCCTTCTTTCCACCAAGCCTCAAACTCATCATTTTTATGTTTAGCTTCTTATAGCTGTATTTGTTGCTTTTATGTAATCTGGGAATATGAAGGTGGTTGTATATATAGTAGTTCTTAGTCAAAAAAAGAAAGAGCCCCACATGTTATCTCTTTCATGAGCTGGCATTTTCCAATTGGTACTGGAGAATATATTAATTATTTCTTTGGTATGTGGGAATTAGAAGAAGAATGGTGAGGATATGTGTCAAAGCTGAGTCATCTTAGTACATGGTGCGTCAGAGCCTTTACCAAAAGTTGGGTTTGAGGATATAATCAGATAAGATTAGGCATTTCTTTTATTTTAAAGGGGTTAATGCACTTTAGAGGCTGACAAAGAAAGAATCAAATTCCGGAAAGGGACGATCACTAAAGCAGCTTGAGGCATCTTTCATAGTCATCCCTTCAATCCTTGATCCTAACAATATCTTTTCAGCATTCAAATGCTAGTGGGCTAGTGGCATCTGACTATGGTAAAAGTATTATAGATTTTATACGGCTTCTTGCACCTGTGAAGTTATGTGTTATCGAGGTGCCATTAATTTTGTGTTCAATTGCTTATCTATCGTACGTTACAATTACTGGGCTTAAGACCTCATTTATTATGCTTTTTTTTCCGGATTTTGAAAATACGAATCACATTTTCATACAATAGTAAAATCTTATTACATTATAAACCAAAAGGAAAGTCAAAATAAAAGATACATAAGAGTAAGACATCACCTATACATTGTTATTTTTATTATTTTTAACCAACTTCAAGAGCCGCTATAGATATTATTCAATCTAGCAATATCTTAATTTAACATAAAAATACCAGGAGTGTTGAGCATTTAACAGCTATTTATCTTTTTTTTTTTAAAAAAAGATCATCTTTAATCCACGAAGTCCAAAAAAAAAAAAAAAAAAAAAACCCAAATGCTGACACAAGGAGTGTTGAGCATAAGATCAATACTGTGATTATACCGGTCGCAATTTCCTACGGATATAACACTGGAGCCTTTCCATTGTCAAAAGGACATGGTCTCATGGGAATGGAATGACGCAATTGATGAAGCTCTTTTTATAGTCGGCACAAAGCCTCCAAGATATGATTCCACCCAATATCTTCTGATGTTTGAGTTGACGAACACGATCAATTGGTCATGGCTTTTGCCCCTCTCAAGGAGGAGCAATTTAATCATCGCTAGATCATAATTTGATGATTGATGCTCGTCCGTCTGATCAAAACCCGCACCAAATTTTTAAACGGGCTCTGTCACCGCTCACCAGTCACCAGGCCTGTTAAGTTTATTGGGCTTCTCGACCAATAGGCCCATAAACAATTTTAACAATCCTAGGCCCATTAGTTAAATAAAATTTGGGCCCGGTGCAATGGAACAGTTCCAACTTCCAAGGGCAAGCTTGCGAAACCCTAAATAAACCCATGCCATATATATTCCTTCTTCCTCTCACTTATAACACCTCCAGGCGGCGCCGTTGGAATCACTGATCGAAGAAGAAGAAGAGCAGCCATGTCGAAGCGAGGTAAAATCCTAATCCCATTTCCAATCTCGCCTTCTATTCCGATCCAAGCTCAGACACAGCTCTAACTTGTTAGTTTCGATCCCTCTCTCGTGTAGGACGCGGTGGTACGGCCGGAAACAAGTTTCGCATGTCGCTGGGTCTCCCGGTGGCGGCGACGGTGAACTGCGCCGACAACACCGGCGCGAAGAATCTGTACATCATCTCCGTGAAGGGCATCAAGGGGAGACTGAACAGGCTTCCGTCGGCGTGCATGGGTGACATGGTCATGGCCACAGTGAAGAAGGGAAAGCCGGATCTGAGGAAGAAGGTCATGCCAGCTGTCATTGTGCGCCAGCGTAAGCCCTTCCGCCGAAAGGATGGTGTCTACATGTACTTTGAAGGTATGGTTTTATTCAGCTTTGTTTCTGCACTTTGTGAATGTTTTTAGTATTGTTGAGATTAGTAATTTTAGGTTTTAAGTTATATAATGTACTATTTATTTCTTTGATTATATGTGATAAGTGGAAATTGTTTGGTCAAACAATGAAAAGTAAATGTGATTAGTAGCGAATCTTGTGCTGACCTTTAGCTATGTAAAATGTAGAAAGGATATTAGTCTGGTGTTCGTAAATTATATTTTAATCTGTAAATGATACATGCATTGTATTATGTATGAGGTCAACAGTACCTGAATTTAACTGATGATGTTTGTATTGAGTGTTGCTTCTTCACGGTATGTTTGGTCTTCAATAATAGGCCACTCTTTTCAGTAAGAAGCATATATTGATCATCTAAGTGCCAGTATTAAACAGCATGATGTTTTGTTTCTTGGATGCATCATGTTACCTGTCTCCTGGTATATTTCTTATCCAACAGTGCCACAAATAATTCTTCCATACATTCTTAATGGACTTGTTACTCAATATTTTCCATCGATAGAAGTTGGCCCCATTTTAGTATATGTACAGCTTTATTATGAGTTGTGTATGTATTCTCACAATTTATTCTAATTCTGGTGTATTTCTGTAGATAATGCTGGAGTGATTGTGAATCCCAAGGGTGAGATGAAAGGTATATAGTTGCCTGTTTTCTTCTAAATTGATTTTAATTCTTTCCCTTCATGGTAGTTCTATGAGGTTTCTTTTTAAATATCAACACACGTCTGAATAAATTGGAAGAGCTTTCCTGATGCTTTTAATGTATTGTGCATTATCTGGGAAGAGTGACCAAATGATTTTTGTTTGTATTGGCAGGGTCGGCAATCACAGGTCCAATTGGTAAGGAGTGTGCTGATCTTTGGCCCAGGATTGCTAGTGCAGCCAATGCCATTGTCTGAGTTTAGCTTTCTGAAGATATTTGGGTATTTGTTGTTGGAGCATTAAAAAGAACTAGTTGAGATTTTTTGTCATATTTTGTAGTCCATAAATTTTGCCAGAGTTTAGTTTGAATCTGACTTGAACTTCGGCTCAAGTTTGTGTGAAGTTTAGCCCCAGTATGTGTTTCTTGGAACATAGTTTTTCAGTATATCTGCGTGGATGTTAGTTTTTACTAAAATTCTTTATACGTCTCTTAGGATTATATGTGTTTGTTGTAGCAAGTACGACAATAGTGCATTTGATCAGGAAACTAGATGTGATTTGCTGATTCTGAAAACTGCACCTTGTGGAACAATTCTGCAAGCAACACAGGGTATATTATGGTTTTTCAGTTTTGCGACATAGGGACTGTAAAATGTTGGAAAGAGTAGAAATCTGTATTAAGGAATCAAGGATAGTCGAGGCTGCTGGTGACAAATATTCGCGGTCTGTAGGTCGCAAAAAATACGCCTGTATGTTTCGTTTTATGTTTATTATGAAACTTGCATCCTTCAAAACTCAAAAGGGTTAGGACAATGCAAATTCAGAATATCAGTTGTCATTGGTAAAAGAAAAAAGTGTGCCCTGCTAACTATGAATTTTACCTGGTCGGTTAGTACAAGTGAGCTAAGCTATACATGAAGCTAGCAAAAGATTGACGAATTTCTTTAATCGTAGATTGTAGATAATGAACCGAAAAATTTAAAAACGATATTAAAATAATATAAAATATTTAAAAGAATATAATATAATTACAATTTTTTAAATAGTATCGGATTTTGAATTTAATTACGGAAATTCAGATTACGTAACAAGCTTGTTTATTTTTCTCTCTACTTTTTTGTATTTCTTATTTGCCACTAAACTTTTCTAGATGATTTCTTATTTATCCTTCAACTTGACCACACATAATAAACTATGATTATCTTATAAGAAAGCTGAAGATTAATTTTAAATTAAATTAGAATGACAAAAATAGCCCTAGAATATTCTTCACACATCGGTAGTTAGGCGCTCTAGATCAGAATTGCAAGACTAGAAGTCTAGAACAAAAAAAAGACCAAGACCAAATGAACCGACTGCCCCTTCGGCTTCCATGAATCTGAACCCGTCAAGCTCAACTTCTCCCACCCCTCAAAACCCCGAGACTCAGGCGAAAAAGAATCCAAAATAGTAGGCGTCACCATGACAAGAAGAACATCATCGACAAGGAGCACGATATGGTCATCGCCCCACCCGACAGTGGCCGCGGTTGCGTCTCCGGCTCTGAATCATACGCCTCTGATTGGTCCATTGACTGGCTCGAACCCACACGACTTCTGCAACAGCAGTGATGCTGAGTCCGAAGACAGCTTTGCAGTTCTGGTGCCATGCTACGTATGCAGTCGTGCCCACGACCCATTACTATTAGTTGGACAGGGGACCAATATGGATTTTGGCTTCGACGTCAGAATCCCTTTCTTCTTTACCAAGCATCCTTTTGTGCATTCAATAAAGAGGGTCGTGTGTTTACATTGTTGAATCGCAGTCATCTTGGTCGTGTTCGAGTTCGGCAAAGCAAGCGTACAAGAAGAGAATACTTGTATGATGTACGGAACCCTCTTCATTAAAAAATTCTGTCGAGCATCTTCTAATTCTGAGTCTATAACTCTATATTTAGATATGAATGAAGGCTAAGGATGATCGCAAATACACTAGTTATGCAAATATGTTGGGATTTTTTTTTGGTAGGTGCTAATAAGATTAAGATGTATATAACTTTGGTATATAGCTCAACTATATCAGTGGTAGTAACCCAGTATGAAACTGGTCTGATACGTATCAAACTTCAGTTCAAATATTGAAAAATGTAAATATTTAATGATGTACGGTCCATTTAAATACTAGAGATATTTTTGTCTTTTAATTAGCTTAATTCAAAATTAATTTCAATTTCTTATAAGATAATCATAGTTTGGTAACACAAAGAATAGAGAATAGGAATAGAGAAAAACTTATTCCTTATTTCTTATTCAAATACCAAGGTTTTGTTAGAATATGAATAAGGGTCGGAATAAGCCCAAATTCCATATTCCTTAATTGTTTGGTTTGGACCGGAATAAAGAATAAGAGGCTTATTCCTTATTCCCAATGAAACCAAACACACCCTCGTTTAGTGACAAATAAGAAATACACAAGAGTAGAGAAAGAAATAAACAAATAGAAAGTTGGAGGGCATACAAAAAATTAAGCCATTTTCTTTTTGGAATTTGTTCCTTACACGGCTGATTCTTTTTTTTTTCTTTTTTCGGTTTTTTCTTTTTGCTTTTATTTTACTTTTGTGTTTTTTAATATTTTTACCTTTTAATAAATTGTATAATATATAGTATTTTAAATATGTGTCCTGTCATGTCGAGCCGTGTCAAACACGTCGTGTCCGGATCATTTGTTATGCCGTTAGAGTTCTCTAATCGTGTGTGTCGTGTCTGATAGGCGGGTTTCACATCGAAATATTCAACCCTTTTAGGCCTTAATTTCAATTAAATGCTTGTGTTTTAGTTAGATTTAATGCAATTTAGGTTAGAAATATGGTACTGCTATTTGCCCGTGTCTAATTTCAGGTTCAGTGATGATTTGGAGCAAAATTGGGCCCAAAACAGAGTTCAAGCGGAGCAAATCAGAGTCCAAGCGACTGGAGCAAAGGAACAGGGTCAAACCAGACAATTCCCCTGTTCTGGCGACCCGCCAGGATTTCTGTCGACCCGCCAGGAATCCAGGCGACCCGCCAGGAATCCAGGCGACCCGCCAGGAATCCAGGCGACCCGCCAGGATTCCTGTCGACCCCGCCAGACATAAACCGACCTGCCCAATTTGGAGAGATATTTCTGGCAGAGCACTTTCTCTATTCTTGGACGAACCAGACATGATCTCCACCTATGGAAACCGTCTTTGAGAGCTATTTAAACATAGGGAGAGCTCCAGAAAGGGACAAGTCAGTTTAGAGAGAGATAATTCGAGAGAAGATAGCAGAAGTCTCCCCCAGCTGCCTCCTGTCGACCCGCCAGGATCTCTGGCGACCCGCCAGAAAACAGGCTGAGAGTTGTTTGCTGTTGTTTTTTGTTGTAAACTTTCTCTATTTTCTGTCTTTGATGTTTAGTTTGCTGAAACCTTTTATCTTTATGTTTAGTATGACTTTTAGTGAGTAGTTTAGTTTAGGGGCAATTGTAGGGAACCATGACTTGGTAGATTAATGAAGTTTGATTTAGTTTTCTAATTTTTCTAAGTTGCTTTGCTTTACTTGAGTTTATTTGCTGAAATTGTGAATTGAATTGAATTGATTTGAAGGTTTGCTCACTTGGTTAGGCCTGACCTCGTAGATTAAGCAAATAGAACCCTAATTTCAAAGCAATTTGTGTTCTCAAACCATAGGATAGTTAGTATACCCAAAAGGTGAAACCGGAACTTAGCCGAGAGGTTTATTCCCTCCTAAGGTCGAGAGATCTAGGATATCCTACCTTAATAGTATAAGCAAACCCTAAAACTTAAGCCAAGAAACGAGAGTTGAAACTTAGGTTTTTAGGGAGGTTTAGAGGTTAAAACTTAGTAATACCAAATCAAGAACGAGAGTTAGTATTTGGACCAGAGTTTAAGCCAAAAACCTGAACTTAGAGAACTTAGAAACTAATTAAACTGAATTGTCGTACTTTTCTGGCGACCCGCCAGGAATCCTGTCGACCCGCCAGGATAGTGCCTGGAAGTGGAACCCGATCAATTGACCCTAGTTTAAGTCCTTAATTCGAGTTTAAATCTTTACCTTAATTTTTAGAGTAATTTAGAGATTATTTAAAGTTTTAAATTAATTTCTTTAGTTCAAATTTATTACTTTTAATTAATTGACCAACTTTTTGACTTGTTTACCCCTAGATCAATTGAACTAAATTACTTAAAGTCTATAGTTTAGAATAACCGTCCCTGTGGATTCGATCCTCAAGCTATATTGCATTAGATTAGATTGAGGTTTAATTTGACCTAGGTTTTACCTCCGATCAAATTCGACGCCGTTGCCGGGGACGGTGACTAGATTTAAGTTTTGGTAATTAAGTTTTATTGATCTTTTGTCTTTTCCTCTTGTTTCTTGATTGTAGGAGTACACGCTGGCCGGGAAGAAGAAGCCTAAGCAACCTTAACCCGCAAGCGAGTGCAAATACTTTACGAGGAGCCAAGCCAAGAGCGACGAGACACCCCGACCTTCCGCTTCGTTTGTTTCCCAAACCGTTCGTTTTTCGGGAGAACAAATAGAAGCCAAGGAGGCCACAACTTTGACTTCATCACCTATTTCGACTCCCTTGCTGGTTTACCAACGAGGAAGGCGAAATCCATCAGCTCAATTCACGAACCAACCACCAGGACCAATCCAGGCGACCCGCCAGGATTCAGGCGGACCCGCCAGAAAAGATCCTGAGGAAGGTTCGAAAGACACAGACGACGCGAAACCAATGGCAGATCTGAACGGGAACCCACCTATTGGTCCAGAAGGAGACGGGCCGTTGATGGTAGATCCAGCTGTGCTTCAACGAGCCCTTGATGACGCTAGGGAGGCGGCAAGGATTGCGGCGGAGAACCGACCTTTGAAGGAGATCGGAGCCCCAACCGCAAACAATGTCCGACTTGGAGTCAACCCTCCCCAAGCTCGAAGGACTCACGATCTATTCTTCAACCCATCTCTCATTGCCCTTATCCAACAGAATCAATTTAGTGAGAATCCGACGGAAGACGCGGACAAGCACTTGCAGCGATTCCTACGGAATTGCATCACTCTCAACCTCGAAGAAGTCGCTCCCGATATAATCCGGTTAACTATTTTCCCTTTTTCTCTTAGAGACCAAGCAGAGGATTGGTTGAATAGTTTCAATAGTAACCCGTTTACTTGTTGGGATGATTTGGCCAAGGTCTTCTTGGAAAGGTTCTACCCTAGAATCAAAACCACATCGATTGTGAGGGAGATAATTGGGTTTAAACAGGAAAGCGATGAAAATTTGTTTGAAGCTTGGGAACGCTTTAAAGATTTGTTGAGAATGTGTCCTCATCATGATATAGGCCAGGATAGACTAATTTGTAGTTTCTATGACGGTTTGAACCATCAAACTCGTCAAAGTGTTAACTCAACTGCAGGTGGGTCTCTTCTCGACCTAGGGTGTAGGGATGCAAAGGCACTAATCGAAAGCATGGCGAGCTCTCAAACCAATTGGTCGGTGAGAGAGAAGAATTCCAAAGGAGGGATGATAGAAATGGACAAATCAACCCATTTGCAAGCTCAACTAGACGCCTTGACCACAATGATGAAGGAAATGAAGACCAAACCCGTGGAGGCGGTCCAGAAGTGTCAATTCTGTGAGGAACAAGGACATACAACAAAGGCATGTTACTTGGTAGCAAGAGACGAGTCCGTAGCCGATGTTAATGCAATCATGGCACCTCCGCCCTACGCGCCCCAGAATTACGTGTACCGAGACAAGAGAAACCATCCTGGGCTATCTTATGGCAATCCAAGCGGGTGCGCGAATCCGGGGCAAGCTCAACCACCACCTCAAAACAAGCCTAACAACAACGCAGCAGGTAATAACAATGAAGTTAGTTACTATCAGCAACATAGAAATTTGGTGGACAAGTTCATGGCAGATCAAACGGAGTGGAATCATACGGTCTTTGATGAGATGAAGTAAGTTCGCGAGTCCTTGCAATTCCTCATTCAACAAAGCAAATTGGCAAACCCTCAAAACCAAGGAGCTCTAACAAAGACCGGGATGTTTCCATGCCAACCTGAAGTGAACCCCAACGGAGAAGTCAAGAGTGTCACACATCGACTAAGGAGTGGAACGGAGTACGATGGGCCCGAAAATCCAGACGAATCGGTCTCAGGACTGATCCAGGCGGACCCGCCAGAAATCCTGGCGACCCGCCAGGATAATGCGCAGAACACAGAACCCTCGGGACATTTTCTGGCGACCCGCCATGACTCAGGCGGACCCGCCAGGAAAGATCCTGAGGCTCAGAAAGGCAAGGCCGAGGCTCCGATTCAGACCCGCTATGCGCCAGAAGTTCCATATCCTCAAAGGCTAGCCAAGGCAAAGGAAGAGAAGGAATACAGCAAGTTCATGGAGATAATGTCACAAATCCAAATCTCCATACCCTTCACCGACATGTTGACCAAAATGCCCTCCTATGCTAAGTTCCTAAAAGATATTCTAACAAACAAGAAGAAGCTAGAGGACGTTTGCATTGCTGTAACGCATGAGAACAAATCCGTATCAACCAAGAAACTTCTCCCGAAGTTGAAAGATCCAGGGAGATTCACGATTCCATGCAAGATTGGGGAGGCAAACATCAAGCGAGCCTTGCTAGACTTAGGAGCGAGCGTGAGTCTCATGCCCGAATCTATTTTCAACAAGCTGGGTGTGGGAGAATTGAGGACGACTCGGATGACATTGCAACTTGCAGATCGATCAACCCGTTTGCCCTTGGGAATTGTTGAAGACGTGCCACTTCAAGTTGGAGATATTGTGGTTCCGTGTGATTTTGTGATTGTAGACATGGAAGAAGACCCCGAGGTACCTATTATTCTTGGTAGACCATTTCTAGCAACTGCTGGTATTTTTATCAATTGTAGGAATGGAAAGATGCTCGTGAAGGTAGGAGACGAAACAGCCGAATTTGAAGTTGAGAAAGCATTGAAGCTGCCCAACCAAGTAGATACTTGTTGCATGGTGGATATGCTTGATGAAATGGTAGAAGAAGAGTTCAATTCGGCGATAATGAAAGCCTACACCTACCCCATCGACAACCAGGAGGAATGGGATGCTTATTTGGCAAGTTTGGAGGAGGAACCAGGCGCTGAAGAGGAAGTTGACGCTCTCAGGACAGTTTCTGGCGACCCGCCAGGAACCCAACCCTGAACAACCGAAGTTGAATCTGAAGCCTTTGCCCTCCAACCTCCAGTACCAATACCTGGGGCCTGATGAGACATATCCGGTGATAGTGAGTGCACATCTAAGCAACGAAGAAATTGATAAACTTTTGAAGGAATTGCGATCCCATCGTAAGGCTATTGGTTACTCAATTGATGATTTGAAAGGCCTAGATCCGAGCATTTGTACCCACCGGATTCTCATGGAAGATGACTGCAAGCCAACCATTGAGCATCAAAGAAGATTAAATCCAACCTTGAAGGAGGTGGTGAAGAAAGAAGTTCTCAAGCTACTTGAAGCCGGGATCATTTATCCGATTTCCGACTCCAAGTGGGTTAGTCCGGTTCATATGGTGCCTAAGAAGGGAGGTACTACGGTGGTGAAAAATGACAAGAATGAGTTAATCCAAACTCGAGTGGTCACGGGTTGGAGAATGTGCATTGATTATCAAAAGCTCAACACCGCCACGAGAAAAGACCATTTTCCCCTTCCATATGTTGATCAACTCTTGGAGAGACTAGCCAATCATTCCTATTTCTGCTATTTGGATGGGTATTCCGGGTTCTTCCAAATCCCCATTCATCCAAGCGACCAAGAGAAGACAACCTTTACATGCCCGTATGGTACCTATGCCTACCGAAGGATGCCATTTGGGTTGTGTAACGCCCCAGCCACTTTTCAAAGAGCTATGATGGCGATATTTTCCGACTTCATTGAAAAAGACATGGAGGTTTTCATTGATGATTTTTCTGTCTATGGTACAACCTTCGATCATTGCTTAGCCAACTTGGTGAAGGTGTTGAAGCGGTGTGAAGAGGTGAATCTAGTGTTGAATTGGGAGAAATGTCACTTCATGGTTCACGAGGGGGTGGTACATGGCCACGTGATTTCGTCTCAAGGGATCTCGGTTGACAAGGCAAAAGTGAAAGTCATTGAAAAATTGAGGCAGCCAACATGCGTTAGAGACATTCGAAGCTTCTTGGGTCATGCCGGTTTTTACCGGCGATTCATTAAAGATTTCTCTAAAATTGCAAAACCATTAACTAATCTCACTATGAAGGATGTTGAATTTGAATTTGATGATGATTGTGCTGATGCTTTTCACAGGATTAAGGAAGCTTTGGTGGTAGCACCCATTCTCCAACCGCCCGATTGGACCTTACCTTTTGAGTTGATGTGCGATGCAAGCGATTATGCAATCGGAGCAGTTTTGGGACAGAGGCGTGATAAGAAACCTTATGCCATATACTATGCAAGCAAAGTCTTAGATGCGGCTCAAGTGAATTATACCACCACTGAAAAGGAGTTGCTTTCCATAGTGTATGCATTGGACAAATTCAGATCATATCTTGTTGGATCGAAGGTGATTGTCTATACCGACCATGCTGCCATCAAGTATCTCATGACTAAAAAGGACACCAAACCCCGCTTGATCCGATGGGTGCTCTTACTTCAAGAATTCGACATAGAAATCAAAGACAAGAAGGGCACGGAGAATCTAGTTGCAGATCATTTGTCTAGGATTCAAGTGGAGAAGACGGAGAACCAATTGATGCCCATAAACGATGATTTACCAGGCGAGCAGCTGCTCTCGGCACAATTTCTGGCGACCCGCCAGGAATCCTGGCAACCCGCCAGGATCCATCCTGACAGACCAGCCAGGCGCATTCACCTCGAGGCGACCCGCCAGGATCCAGGCGGACCCGCCAGAGTACCTTGGTATGCAGACTTTGCGAATTTTCTGGCGAGCGGGATCAAGCCTTACGGATATTCGTCCCAGCAATTCAAGAAATTCCGAGCCGATTCAAAGTATTACTATTGGGATGACCCGTTCTTGTGGAAGAGAGGAGTAGATAGTATGTTTCGAAGATGCGTGCCCCTAGAGGAAGTTGAAGATATTCTTTACCAATGCCATTCGTCCGCTTATGGAGGACATGCTTCCACCGACAAACCGCCTCGAAGGTGCTTTAATCCGGTTTCTATTGGCCATCGATTTTCAAGGATGCAAGAGCCTTTGTTCTCAAGTGTGATCAATGCCAAAGGGCGGGGAACATTTCTCAAAGACAACAAATGCCTCAAAATCCGGTGCTTGAAGTTGAGATATTTGATGTTTGGGGAGTGGACTTCATGGGACCATTTCCGCCATCCCTTGGGTATGAATTCATCCTTGTAGCAGTTGATTACGTGTCCAAATGGGTAGAAGCAATTCCAAGCAAGCATGCCGACTCAGCCACGGTAAAAAAGCTATTCAATAAGGTAATCTTTCCCCGATTTGGGATTCCAAGAGTTGTCATAAGCGATGGAGGAAAGCATTTCATAAATCGGCAGTTTGATAATCTCTTGAGAAAATATGGTGTTACTCACAAGGTTGCTACACCTTATCATCCACAAACCAGTGGTCAAGTTGAGGTGTCAAATAGAGAGATCAAAAATATTTTGCAAAAGACTGTGGGTAGCACGAGGAAGGATTGGGCATTGAAGCTAGATGAAGCACTTTGGGCATATCGGACTGCTTATAAAACTCCGATAGGAATGAGTCCTTTCAAATTGATCTATGGCAAGGCTTGTCACTTACCGGTGGAACTAGAGCACAAGGCTTATTGGGCAGTCAAGACAATCAATTGGGATGCACAAGCTGCAGGAGAGAAGCGAATTTTGGATTTGCATGAGTTAGACGAGATCCGATTGGATGCCTATGAGAATGCTCGGTTGTACAAGGAGCGAACGAAGAAATGGCATGATAAACATATCCAACGGAGAGTGCTCAAGGAGGAAAACATGGTCCTACTTTTCAATTCAAGGTTGAGGCTATTTCCAGGCAAGCTTAAGTCAAGATGGTCTGGACCGTTCCGAGTGAAGAAAGTCTATCCATATGGAGCAGTTGAGCTGTGGGGAAATGACGGGAGCTATTTCACTATGAATGGGCAGCGCCTCAAGCTTTATGTCCAAGGGCAAGAGAAGGAAGAACTGGTCTCGAAATCACTCGTTGATCCGAGACCCGAAGAGACGTAGATATGAGGGGTCGAGCTCGAGACCTTAAACGAGCGCTTCTTGGGAGGCAACCCAAGGGTTTATTTTAAATTTTATGATTTAGTTTCTTTCAATTTATTACTTGCGTTAAAAAAATTGAGAAAACACAAAAAAATTAGAAAATACGAAAAATACAAAAAAAATTAGGGTTTAAATGGTTTATTCTGTGGTTGATTTAGGTGGAAAATGCATCCAGGCGAACCCGCCAGAATTTCAGGCGACCCGCCAGAGTTTCAGGCGACCCGCCAGAGAAAAAGGCAAAAACATGGCTCTCAGGATGATTTCTGGCGACCCGCCAGAAGAAGAGGTGAATATGCAGACTCTCGGGACAGTTTCTGACGATCCGCCAGAAATCCTGGCGACCCGCCAGGACCCATGTCGGCAAAACCCTAGTAACTGACCCATGTTGCGACCCGCTTGACCCGTTACGCATTTTGTAACTGACCCAACCCATTAAACCCCTCTCTTTCTCTCTCCCTCTCCTTAACTGACCCCATAATCTCCCTCTTTCGACCCTCTCTCTCCCTTTCTCGATCGGACCCGCCGAAGCCAAGCCGAACCACGCGAGCCACCACTTCCGACCACTTCTCGACGAACGAAGACCATCTCTCGCGTCTCCTCGCCGCCGAGAACACATTCGTACCGTCAATTTCGACCCTCTCCCTAGGATTTCGCCGCGGCACCACCAACCCGTCTCTCTCTCTCGAACCTTCGCCGTTTCGCTTCGATTTCCAAGGTAACCCCTTTCCTACCCTCAATTTTCACTTGTTCAACTCTCGAAAACCTTCCGGTACCACAAATTTCTCGAAAAACCGCAAAAACCCGTACCAACCCAGTTTCTGGCGACCCGCCAGAAAACCAGACGACCCGCCAGGAATAGTCCCGAACCACCCTCATTTCCAAACAATTTCTGGCGACCCGCTAGAAATTCAGGCGACCCGCCAGAAACCTTCTTGAAAGCTAAACCCTAGCCCTATTTCAGTCATGCCTCGCGCCAAGAACCCTACCATCGGTAGCATGGCGAAGCGCCTCCGCTCCGCTGTTACCGGTGCTAGTTCCTCTCGAAAGAGAACCCATGATCCTACCCCTTCACCATCAAGTTCCGAAACCTCTCAATTCGCGACCCGCTCCGCTTCTCAGTCCGGATCTGAATATATGGAAGAAGAAGAGGATGTGGTCGGGCCGATTATTGCTGACTCACAAAAGATGGCCGATGCCATAGCATATTTCAGCAGCAAGAGGATTGAGAACACCCGAGCCGTAGACCTTGACATTCTGGAGAAGATAGGGATTTTGGAACCGTTTCTTGCTATATCTGAAAAGGGGGGGATTATGAGTAAGTTCTGGGATATCAAGAGGCCCGCATACAAGAGGCTCACGGTTGAGTTTCTATCCTCTTTGACCGTTCAAGAAGAGGATGAGGTGTTTGTGATGAGGTACCGTCTCCTTGATACCGATTATGAGACTGATGCCCTTGAATTGTGCGAGTACATGGGATTCACGCCCGGTGGAGTATACAAAGGAAAATACTCGAGCAATCTTTGGGGGCATATTTCTGGAGACACGGGTAAGGCGGGAGAGCAACCAAAGGGAAAGTTCATCCAGCATCCTGTCATTCGGATGATGCAGAGGGCTCTTGACAACACTTTGTTTGCAAGAGGAGAGTTTTCTTCAAAGATTAGAAAGGAAGAATTTATGGTGATGACACGGATGCTGTACGGTGTGGCAAATTACCCCAAGCTGGATTTGGGAGTGATGATGATGAAGTATTGGGAAGGAATTGCGAAGTTGAGGAGGAAGGGAGAAGGGCAAGTCACCATTGGAGGGTATGTGACCTATCTGGCCGAGATGAATGGTATCCCTTTGGCACGACTTGAGGATCTGACCGAATGTGCTGCTCTTTCTCTCATGGATGCGAAGTACTTGAGGCAGATTGGGTTCTTAGTTGGTCCGGACGATGGACCTTGGGCGTGGAAGAATGAAGTTAGAGAACCCGTGCCATTGCCACTTAATGATAATTTCAGGTTTGGGGACCGATACACATGGTTGCTACCCGAGCCCAACGAAGGAGCGGACATACCTGATGCTCCTATGCAACCACCACCGCAAGAGCCTGTGCAAGAAGAAGAGCAAGGGCCGCAGCCGTTTGGCCAGTACGGGATGTCACCGTACCAAATGCCGCCCTATGCCATGCCACAAGGAGGGTTTGATGCGGGTGGTTCATCTTCCTATGCACCGCCACAAGAAGAGTTCAACTATGCATCTCTTTGTGCTAGTTTGAACAACCTAGCTCGCCTCTCGAATGAATCGATCGAGCTAGGAAGGAGGATAAGCGACAAGTGCGATGCAATTGAAAGGGAACAAGCGGAGGCGAGGCGTGACATCAACCTCCTCCTCCAACACGAAAGAGAGAATGAGGTGGCTCGTGGACGGGTGAACGAGATGTATGATTGGTTCTTCCCGATCTATGGACAGCCACCGCCTCCACCGCCTCAGTGAGATTTGATGACCGGAAGGTCGGCACGACAATTTGTGAGTTTCCTTCACTTTTCTTTTGTTTTTCTCTTTTAAATTTTGTTTGTTTGTGTTTGTTGGATGCAATTGAACAAGTTTGGGGAGGAGAATATGGAAATTTGATAGAAATGCACATGTATCTAGGAAATTGCATCATTTCATGTAGGGATGTTAACTCTCGGGACCATTTCTGGCGACCCGCCAGGAATAAATCCCTTTTGCATTACTCTCGGGACAAACTCAAGCGGACCCGCCAGGATCCTGGCGGGGTCGCCTGAAAACTTGGCTTGAGCGTTTTTCATTTAGTTTTGTATATATTGCATGGTTAATTCATATAAATTGCATTTAGATAGTTTAAGGAGATAATTAGCAATGATTAGGATTGAAATTTGAGCAAATTAAGAAATGAGTATGACTTGAAATTGAAATTTGAAAATCTGAATTTGAATTTGACCTAACTTAATACACTCAAGGATTAAAAGCAATTGAAAAGCATTGAGCATGACTTGTCTCGTAATTCTTTAAGTTCAATTGAGTTTTAAGATTTTAAGGTTTGCATTGAAATTCAAAATTTCGGTTTACTTGGCATCCACGCTAAAAATTGAATACCCTAAATGCCCTTAGATCGATTCTTGCAACACAAAATCGAGATTCAACAAACGAAATCACGGCAAGAGTTAATGAAATGTCACATTGTTTTTAAGTTTAATTAAATGTTATAAAAAAAATCAGAAAATCAAAAACAAAATAAAAAGGGGAACTAAAAAGTGGTGCAGTGCCATGGACACTGTAGGAAGCTATAGGTACTAGCGGAGTAAAAGAACTCCATAAACCATGGGTAAGAAACAGAAAGAGATTCATGGTATATAAAAAAAAGAAAGAAAAGAAATAAAGAGGAAAAATCCTCTAAAGTTAAATCCGCTTTTATCTGGCTGACTTCTCCGCCTCGGGAAAAATCTCCTTGCCCCAGGAGCAAAATGTATCTTTAAATTTAAATTGTAAAGGTGAATTGTCTTAACTCTTGCTTGATTGAGTTTGTTGGGCTAACGTTTGTGATGGGAGGGTGTGATCCCGTGCCTTGATTGTTAATGCAAATTTTAGGAACTTGGAAAACCAATTGGGATTAAAGAAAAACGGGGAAAGTCATGATTAATGATGGTCAATTGTTTTGAGAATTGTTTGTGTGAAGTCATGGTCACTTGGACTTAAATTGTTTGAAATTGGATTTTGAAAGATTGTTTTGACATGCTCAATTTTGAAATTGCTCAAGTTTTGATGTTAATTATGCTAAGGACACTTCTTAGGCTTAGGAAACCAACCATTGAATTGCAATTAAGTCCTAAACTATCTTTCTAAGTTTGAATTGTTGCTTAGGGACAGGCAAGTTTAAGTTTGGGGAGATTTGATAGGCGGGTTTCACATCGAAATATTCAACCCTTTTAGGCCTTAATTTCAATTAAATGCTTGTGTTTTAGTTAGATTTCATGCAATTTAGGTTAGAAATATGGTACTGCTATTTGCCCGTGTCTAATTTCAGGTTCAGTGATGATTTGGAGCAAAATTGGGCCCAAAACAGAGTTCAAGCGGAGCAAATCAACAGGGTCAAACCAGACAATTCTCCTGTTCTGGAGACCCGCCAGGAATCCAGGCGACCCGCCAGGATTCCTGTCGACCCCGCCAGACATAAACCGACCTGCCCAATTTGGAGAGATATTTCTGGCAGAGCACTTTCTCTATTCTTGGACGAACCAGACATGATCTCCACCTATGGAAACCGCCTTTGAGAGCTATTTAAACATAGGGAGAGCTCCAGAAAGGGACAAGTCAGTTTAGAGAGAGAGAATTCGAGAGAAGATAGCAGAAGTCTCCCCCAGCTGCCTCCTGTCGACCCGCCAGGATCTCTGGCGACCCGCCAGAAAACAGGCTGAGAGTTGTTTGCTGTTGTTTCTTGTTGTAAACTTTCTCTATTTTCTGTCTTTGATGTTTAGTTTGCTGAAACCTTTTATCTTTATGTTTAGTATGACTTTTAGTGAGTAGTTTAGTTTAGGGGCAATTGTAGGGAACCATGACTTGGTAGATTAATGAAGTTTGATTTAGTTTTATAATTTTTCTAAGTTGCTTTGCTTTACTTGAGTTTATTTGCTGAAATTGTGAATTGAATTGAATTGTTTTGAAGGTTTGCTCACTTGGTTAGGCTGACCTCGTAGATTAAGCAAATAGAACCCTAATTTCAAAGCAATTTGTGTTCTCAAACCATAGGATAGTTAGTATACCCAAAAGGTGAAACCGGAACTTAGCCGAGAGGTTTATTCCCTCCTAAGGTCGAGAGATCTAGGATATCCTACCGAATAGTATAAGCAAACCCTAAAACTTAAGCCAAGAAACGAGAGTTGAAACTTAGGTTTTTAGGGAGGTTTAGAGGTTAAAACTTAGTAATACCAAATCAAGAACGAGAGTTAGTATTTGGACCAGAGTTTAAGCCAAAAACCTGAACTTAGAGAACTTAGAAACTAATTAAACTGAATTGTCGTACTTTTCTGGCGACCCGCCAGGAATCCTGTCGACCCGCCAGGATAGTGCCTGGAAGTGGAACCCGATCAATTGACCCTAGTTTAAGTCCTTAATTCGAGTTTAAATCTTTACCTTAATTTTTAGAGTAATTTAGAGATTATTTAAAGTTTTAAATTAATTTCTTTAGTTCAAATTTATTACTTTTAATTAATTGACCAACTTTTTGACTTGTTTACCCCTAGATCAATTGAACTAAATTACTTAAAGTCTATAGTTTAGAATAACCGTCCCTGTGGATTCGATCCTCAAGCTATATTGCATTAGATTAGATTGAGGTTTAATTTGACCTAGGTTTTACCTCCGATCAGTGTCAAACATGATCGTGTTAGAGTCTCGTGTCATGTCGTGTGACATGTCGTGTTAATCGTGTCAAATCGTGTCATATTATTTTATTATTTTTTAAAATAAAAATTATTAAAAAAATTAAAAGTAAGAAAAAAATTACTAAACATAATGAATTATTATTTGATTAAGTTCAAACTTTTTATTAATATTTATTATAAAAAATAATAATTACATTCGAAACTATTATGATATAAATGATGATAAATAATATGATAATATTATAAATTGAAATTAAATTGTTAATTTTACTTAAATAATCAACATTAATAATTAAATTTGTGTTGATGTGTCGTGATAATTCGTGTTCATGTCGTCTTGCGTGTTGAATCATGTCGTGTTGAATCGTGTCAAACTTTCTAATATTCCAACACGACACGATAACACGATCGTATCGTGCCAATTTTGTATTTGTATCGTGTCGTGTCAACACGTACATCGTGTCGTGCTAACATGATCGTGGTGTAAGATTAGTACGGTTTGGCAAAATAAGAGTTAGTACAGTTAGTGGTGTAAGGTTAGTACTTTTTAAGGTTAAGAGTGCGTTTAGCAAAACATGGGTTAATAATTATAATAATAATTAACTAATAATTATGATAATATTTATAATAATTAATAATTGATAATAGTTATTGTAATAATAATTAGTAATTAACAATGATTGTATAAATTTAATAATCCTTAATGTAAAATTATAATAATAATGATATTCAATAATTGTTATCATCAATCATCAAAAATTACTCCGTTTTCAGAAACCTTTTCTACAGTGATTTTGATGACGTCACTCGATCAATCTTGACCGTTGGATCTTTCCAACTTTTCCTTCTTAGTCTTCGATCTTTCCGTCTTTTTTATGGTAATTGATGTTTTCCATCCAGTAAATAACCATCCATACCATCCATCCTTTCCGTCATTATTCTTTTCACGTGATAGACATGTGATTTTCTGATCCAGCGATATAATCTCTCACTCAGCGATACGACAGAGCCGTCTCTCTCTTCATACCTCTTCGCACCGTACTTCTCTCGCTTGCTTTCTGGCACTTCCCTGGCGAAATCCGCACTCTCCTCTCACGCCTCCATGGTATTTTCCGATCTAGATCGCTTCCTCGCCTCTCTCGCCTTCGTTACCACCAAACCAGATCGGAGTACCTCTGTCGCCACCAACCAGTTGAGATCCGTCACCTCCTCTCCTCTCCCGCCTCCGACCAGATCAAATCCTAATCGTCTCCAACCAGAGAGCCTCCTTTTCTTTTCTCTCCGACCAGATCGCCTCAAACCCTAGTAGTGTCCAACCAAATCGTCGTGTTTCGACTACCAGAGGAGTTAAGAAGCCACGCAGGTACAGACCTGGTACCGTCGTGCTCTGACCACTAGAGGAGTCAAGAAGCCACACAAGTACATGTATAGTCCGATCTATTTTTCAAATTAAGGGATCACGTTGTTAATTCACTTCAAAAATTGCACAAAAGATGTGTTAAATATTGCAAATTACGGGATTTATATAAGTGTTCAATTAATTCATTTACACGCTATATTACATGCATCAAGGGATTAGATTATTGTCATTACTGGCATCTTTTTTATTCATGTGTATTTCTACAAGTGTTCAGTTAATTTCTTTGTATGTTATATTAAATGCATCTAGGGATGAGATTATAGTAATTGGACATGCTAAGTATTGCTATCACACTGTAATTCATGTATTTTTATACAAGTGTTCAGTTAGTTGCTTCGGTTGTTATATCACATGCATCTACGGATTACTCATGCAAATGTTTACTTACTTCAAATTTTGCATAAAGGATGTGTTAGATACTGCAAATGTTACGTTAAATGACATAAGGGATCATTTTATGTTTCATTATAGAAATTATTTTCTGCGTAAAGTTGCCTAAAAGTTTATTTAGTATTAAATTGTGATATATTTGTCAAATTAAGGGATCATATTGTTAACAATTTAAATATGTATTTGCATTCATATTACGCAGGTTTGGATTGCGCTTCGATCAAGTTGGTGTGGCGTTGTGTGTTCATTCTCCACAAATATTAGATTTTTAGCAAATTGAATGTGTGTCATAATATTTGTAAGAATTATGATGGCATTTATCTTGTGTATTGGTTATAATTTGTATTGTTTTGGATTGTTAAAACTGATCATGATGTATTAGGGATCATATTAATATTTTATTTTTGTACTAGTTATTGTTATATTACGAAGCTATCAAATCGAACATATAACGCATGTTAAATCATCCCTTGTGTTAACAAAATACTAAATATTTATGTACTTTTCTCAAATTTGACGGCTAAATGCGCGAAAAAAGATGCAAAATCATTAATATGTCACTTTATAAATATATCAAACAGAACACTTAATGCAAATTAACACATCCTTTATTGTATTTAGTTAAAAAAATTGTTCAACAATTATCTCATCCCTTAAAGCATCAATCAGAACATGAAATGCTGACGTCATCACGTGTTAGAGGTACGCGGATGATGTCAACGCGCGAAAATGGATCTGGACGCTGGGTTGCTTGGTGGCTAGGTAAGGACTCGCATCCTCAGCAGTCAAAAAAAGGACTGCTCCAAGCAGTCCTTTGTATTTTCTTTAATTTTTAAAAATTGTAAAATTCAAATAGAAAATTCAAACCGTTGATCTTGTTAAGTTTTATCGGCGATGCGTTTCTATATAAGTTTTATAAAATTTGAAGTTAATTTGATACTAGATCAAGTGGTCAACAAATGAACGAACCTGGTTTAATTAATTCTAATCCGTTCATAATTTGGTCACTTAATGAAGTATCAAATAAACTTCAAATTTTATAAAACTTATATGAAAATGCATCGCCGATAAAACTTAACAAGATCAACGGTTTGGATTCTCCATTTGAGTTTTATAATTTTTAAAAATTAAAAAAAATGAAAAGGACTGCTTAGAGCAGTCCGTTTTCGGACTGCTGAGGATGCGGTTCCAGGTCGCTAGTGGATGATTGGATGGTAAATGATTGGATGGAATATATCATTTCCGCTTTTTTATTAGAAGCACAACACTCTCTCTCTCTGATTGAGCACCTCTCTCTCGCGATCTCCGTCGACTCCTTTCCCTTTACATTGGCGAGTCTCCGCCGAACCCCACCATCTGTCTCTCTCATCTCTTCCTTCTCAATGTCTCTCCTCCTTTTATCAAGAGAGAGATCGATAGACGACGGGGAGGGGAAGAGGTTACTCTCCGTTTTTTCACCAGATTTTCTCCCTCTCTCTTTCCTCACTGGATGAGCAGAGGGTGAAAAAGAAAAGGTACCGGCACTCTTTGTCACCAGATTTCAGCTACCTCCGACCTCTGCTCTCACCGTCCATTCTATGGATGAGCAGATCGCCTGCTCCTGTTCCAGACGAACTCCGATTTGGGCATCTTGCAGGAGCGTGTCCATGAAGAAATTCTGGAGGATATGATGCTTATTGCGAGTTGCGACTAGAGTAGAGAGAAATGAACTTCAAGCTAAGCTCGAGGTTTGTGTTAGACAATCTGGTTATTTTTAAAATTTTAGCGAAGTTCCTAATCTCTCCACCTCCTCCACCTTTTACAGGAAATAGCCGACGCCACCTCTCATCCGAACTCCGCCTCATCCACCTGGACCCTTTCTCCTCTCAAAACCATCCACCTACTGACCTCTTTGCTATTTTCTTCTATAGATCTGCTCACCACCTTTCTCATGGCGACGTTGACCTCAAGCACGGTCCTTTCCGCAGCCATGCGCTCCCATAGCAGGTCTCTTCTCCTACCTTTGTTTTCAACAGATTCTAAATCTGATTGAGGTATTTTGACTCAGAAATTGGTGCTTTGCTTCAGGTATTTTTTGCAAATTAATTTAATTGTTGGTGTCTCTCTTATATAGAATTATCTTATTATCATGATTTGAAGACCGCACGGATTTGTGAATTTTGTACATTATTTCAGAAATTTGTGAATTTGGTTTAGATGAATAAACTATTGCTTGATTCATTTCTTAGGTGATGCAAAACTACAAACTCATTTGATAATTTAGCCTAAATGCTTATTTCAAAACTATGTAGATAAGTAAGGCACTTCAAATGAAGATCGAAGTACAGAGACAACTACATAAACAACTAGAGGTATATTAGACATTTTACACCTTCAAATATCTTTGTTTCAAAATAGCATTCTTACTTATATGTATATTTTCTTCCATTAAGATCAGCTTTTGTAAACTGGTAAATGTGGATGGTCACATTATTTTTCGTAAAAGATATGTATTTCCTAATTGTTTTACTGATTAAAGAAATCAATTCAATTTGGTTGTTGGAAATAGAATTAGGTACATTCTAATAGTGCCACCAATACAAATTGCAAGACCTTGCTTCACATATATTTCAATTTTTTGGTCAACGCAAAATTTCTACAGAAATGGTATCTACCAATTCTTTAGCAGAAAACCATTTTTATAGTGGTGATACGTCACATGTATATGATTTTCTACTCATGTTTGACGGTAACAATACTGCATCAGTACAAAAGCTCTTTATGTTGGTATAAAAGGTCCATAAACTTATTATGATGTTATTGATTTATGAAACCAGGTACAAAGACATATTCAGCGAAAAATAGAAGCACAAAGCAAGTAACTGCAAAAATTATTAGAAAAGGCACTGTTGCTTCGATCTGCATTTGAAGTGCCTCACTTAATTACACTGTTGTTTACTATTTTCATAAACATGGTTGGGATCCATTGACAATAAGTTGAACAGCTTTATGATATTTATCGAATCTAGCCGTCAGAATGTTCTATTATAGAATAAAATTTATACACATGTTGTTGACATTGTACATTGATTGTCCAGGTCATGGTTTAGCAAATTCAGGCCTATCAAGTGAACATGTAATACACGTTACCCTTTATCTTCTTTTTTCTTTCACTTGATTTTGTAAATTATTTTCAAATTTATGTAAATTGTACTAAATGACTTGGCAACTTGGAATTTTGGCATATTATGTAACTCTTTATGTTATACATTTTTTTCAGGTTGTTTTGTAGTTTTGACTTTTGATGGTCATATGGTTTCAAACTTTCAATTATTGCCATACAAACAATATTTTTTTTTATCAAATCCCTTATTTGCAATTATGCCTCAATCAGCCCTCAATTTAATGATCCTCACAAGGTGTCTATCAATGCATAACATACATTGATTAATGTTTAATTTGTACCATCATACTTGGATAATAGCTATATGGTAACTCTTGGCAGCAGCATCTCAGGTAGCATCTATTGCTTTTTAAAATTTCAAAATCTCATGATTCTATATTCTTGATTTGTAGGATCAGCTATACAATGATATTAAAGAGGTTTAATTTATATCTTGGTACCTGCTGGCTGAAGAGGTTCAACTATTGCATGGCAACGGAGAGTAGAAAATTGCAAATAAGGATGTAATTAACTTCTTTTTCAATTGCATCTGCTTTTTTTCGAACTATTACATGACTTTGATATTTTCATTGTAAGGATGAAAGTTTAATTCTTTGGATCATAAGGAATTCACTGGCACATGTTTTTTAAATCTTTAATAATTGTATTGCTATATTTTCATAATGCCCTTGAGGCCTCAAGGGAGATTTGACTTTTGTGGATAAAATAATATGGTAGGTCATGTGGATAAAACAATATATATAGTTTCATGTCTCCTTTGTAGCTTCCAGATTATATTTTATAATGCCCTTCAGATTCCATTTTTACCTGATTTTTTATATTTCATTGTACTTGACTATCTCAATAAAATAGTATGGTAGGTCAATTTGACTTTTGTGGATGCTTATTGAAACGTAGATCTGTATTTTGCCACACATAGACCTGACAATTTGTTGTTTTTCCTTTGTTGTATTGGCCCAAAATAAAACAGTACCCCTATTCTTTGCCAGCAATTGCGATATCATCCTTTGAAAGATTTGAGGTATTTTTCTGGAATTTCGAAATAGATATTTGAAATTAGTGATGTGGTGACTCTAGATGAGACCTGAGATGTTGGCGCTGCAAATAATCGACGACTTGGGGTGTTATACTGCAGCAGCTCTTCAGGATTTGAACAAGGATTGGCAGTGAAAGCCATGATTGATAAATCTGAACAGGCTAAGAAATTATAAGAACATGACTCTCTGGTATCTTGATCAGAACAGACAATAGAAAGGTCAAATAAAGAGGAAAACAAATAACAAAATTAAATACTGATTACTTTGGATTTGCATACTAGCTAATACAGTACGAATGTCTGAGACTATTATTGTTAGCTACAAAAAAGCTCTGTCGTAGATGATCATTGAGTGAATTTATTGGACTTTTGTAGGAAATTTTGGGTTTGCCAGCTACAAGAAAGCTCTATTATTTTCCTGTGCTATGAACTTTCAGGATTGCAAAGACTACAATGAGCTGGAGTAATTGCATTGCACTATTAGAATTGAAGCAATTTTCGAAACATCAGGTACACAAAAATATACAGACCTAAACCGTGATTCTTATTATGTTGATTGTTGGTTTTTATTATGGTAAAAGATAAAATTTTGAAATTGAATTTGAGTTCTCTGTTGTTGTTATATTCTATAGATTATGTTATCGCTTCCTTTTGCATTGTTTTTCACCGAGCACATGCCTTTTTTGAAACACGAGAATTAGGTACTTGGATTTTTAATTTATTTTAAGAGTTCCCAAAATTTCTTTTGTAGAATATAAAATAGAATATAAAAAAGTTCATTTCAGAAAACTAATGTCGTTTGGTTTTGTTTAGTTAAAAAAAGTTCATGCCTATAAGTCATGTTGCTTATAGTGTTGGCATTTGGTTCAGGTTTGGGAGTTGTGTTTTCTTTGTTGTATTCATTTCACACTAAATGCTTGCTTTAAACCTAAGTTGATGGTTATCACATATGGATTTCCAGCTGCGCTCTTTTAAAATTTATCCTTTTTTATTCTCATTTGGTTATTTTGTTTTGTTTTGCTGTTAGGACCTTTGATTATATAAAATTTAATTTTTACACGTCTATCAAGGATGTTTATTAAAGTTATGGTAGAAACCATTTTATGGTAACAATACAGTAGCCGATCCCTCCTCTCCTCTTTATATATTTCTACAGTGGTTTCTGATTTTGATTCAATTTTCAAGCTCATGGATGAAGGGGGACAAAGAAGAGCTGGTTTTAGAGCTCAGAAAAGAGACAACAGAGTTGCCTCGAAATTTTAGGAACCTCATGAATAATTTAAGGTACTTTATTTTATATTTTAATAATTCTATTGTTAAAAGGAATTGATGTAATGTGTTGACTTTACATAACCTGAGCTCTATTTTAAGAATACTTTGATTGGTACCAATTGCATTCTGTTATTAGAAGCTTGGTCGCATATAGTTAAGGATTAAGGTTTAATTAAGACCATGAGATGAGTTCAAAAATTGGGTTCCAGTAAAAGCATAGTATTGTAAGGTTTAATTTAGACCATGAGCTGAGTTTAAAAATTGGGTTCTGGTAAAGGATAGTATTGTTACTGTACCAAGGTCCGGTGCCAACTTGAAATGAATCTGTCTAGAACAATTAGATAATTAGTAGCTTAAGTTATCACTTTTTTTTTTTTTTTAGATCCCCTATTGCTAAGAACAGCCAGGGGACAAACAATTTCACAGCCACCAGCATGGATGAAGTAGCGATTTTATAAAAGAAGGAAATAGCAATACTGAGAGAGTTGTTATTGATTTCAAATAGCTGTCAAATTTAATCCAAAATCACACCTTATGTCCAAAACCTTATGTCCAAAACTTTCCAAGGCAAGTCTCATCCTTGAGATATATTAGTTCGTAAATTATGCAACATATTTAGTTTACAAATTACGCCGTCTCTAAAATGAATCACTTTGTCAATGATTAGTTCGCAAATTATGCAACATATTCGATAATAGTTCACAAATAATTGTTGACAATTGATAGAAAAAAATAAATCGCGCAACGCGCGAGATTAGCACTAGTTATAATAATGATAATAATAATAATTATTATTATTAATAATGATTTATTTTTATATTATTTTTTTGAAAGAAACACCCGTAGGCTTAACATTGAACATAAGCAATGTCTATTACAGATACCGCCTTCGCCAGCAGTTTAAAATCCCCATCAGAAATAAAAAGATAACGTAACAAAAGATAACGTAACAAAAATTAGAAACATTCCCTGATATTACATAACAAAATTTGGGATGTTTTACAAAATAAAAGGTAGATGTTCATGCAGCAACACTCCATGTAAAAGCTTCTGGCACCAAATATCGGTCCTGGCATCCATCAACAAGAATCCTGTACATCTCCCTCCTGGCTTTGTTTGCTAGGCTATGCGCTTGCTCTAAGTGTTCTCTTCTTGCATATCTGATCTTAATCCTATCATCTCGATATATTTGATCAGCACATCTCTGTAGAATCGACATCGATCTCCAAGAAGGTATATCCTGCAAATTTAAAGCATTAACACTGTGGACCAACACCTGTGAGTCAGAAAATATATGCAACTCCACAAATTGGAAATTAATTGAATTTATATATTCCATTCCCTTCAAAAGCGCAAAAGCTTCAGCTGTAAACGCATCAGGAGCAGTCTCAACAGTAGCTATCACTGACATGAACTGTCCTCCAGGCTTATAAAGCACACAAGCCACACCCACATTTTGCTTCTGATCCCATGAACCGTCAATCATCAAAAGAGCTGCCTGGTGTGGTAAATAGTAATGAGTAATATGTTCTCTTCTACTGGCAGAGAGCCAAACCTGTTCTACTTCCATTTGAAGAGATGCTTTTGCTTTAACTAAAATGGATGTAACATCCACAGGTGTGGCTTTAAAAACAAAATCACACCTAGCTTTCCATATCTGCCACATAATATTTAGAGCCAAAACCAAATTCTGATGCAAAAAGTTTTGAGTAGAAAGGGAACATTTGTGTGTGAGTATGCAGGGCCTGTTGAAGCAATTGAGTAATTAATAATAAAGGATTTGACGCATGCAATCTAAACCAAGCCACAACGGCTAACTGAAGAAAACTAAAAGGTTGTTAAGTTGATAAGTATCATATATAATAGATCTAAAGACACTACCAACCCCAAACAAGAGAGCAACCATCACAACATCCACAAAACATAGCAAAAAAACAAGCAGAAACAAAAACAAATTCATAAAAACACACCCAACACAGGAGGAAAAGATTAAAAATAAAAAACTATTGCTAGCAAAAAATCAAGCAGAGTCTTCGTCCTCGTCCTCGTCCTCGTCCTCGTCCTCGTCCTATCATTTTGTAAGACTAGCGCATAGTAAGAACACTACCTCATTTTCCTTCTTTCTTCAATTGTCTTCTTTCTTCAACTCTCTCTATCTCCCTCTCTCTCTCACACTATCTCGCTCGAGTTCACATTTGTAGATAGGGCACTCTCTCTTGCTCTCTTTTTCTTATTACATCATATACATACTTTAATAGTTTAATTTAATATATGCAGTTCGTATATGATGAAATTATATATAATTCATATATGCAGACATCATATGCACAGTTCATATATGCAGACATTATATGCCAAATATATATTTTTAATACTAATTATATATCAGCCAAAAGTAAACTGTGTAGTTATATTTCACTAAAATATCACTAAATGCATTTATATGTTATTAATTTTTACAATTTTAGACCTCATGAGAAATAAAAATGTTAAATATATATATTTTAAAATAGTATTGTGTTATGCTAATAAATATTGTTATAACGACACTTTTAGTTTAGCATCATAGCGGTCTATCAAATCACACCGCTATAGCAGTACTATTGTGATCATTGCGGCCGCTATTTAAATTATTGCTCCTGACCATGTGAGGTTCTCTGAGTTCTTAACAAAATTGTAAACGGGGAGAGATAGAAAGGAGGGACTCATGAGAAGAAAGGGAAAGGCATAATGGACATAGGAAAAATAAGGAAACTGTCATGCCATTTTGAACAGTGCAAAAAATATCGACTTGCTTAAACGAAACAAGAACAATGTCATTGGAAATGCTTACAAGATATACATTCAAAGTATTTCACATTTATGTTTGTAAAATGTAATAACGAATCACTTGGCGTGCTGCTTTAAACAGCCTGAATTTCAGGCTCATCAAAAATAAATAAATAAATAAGGTGTTCATTGCCCTGTAAATTACGTATTTTACTTTTCTACTTTGATAATTTGGAAGCAATAAACATTAAAATCAAGTTTGGATTAGAATATTCATTTCCTTATAAATTATGTATGTTTTTTTTTTTAAATTATACTTTAAATCAAAGTTGTCGTCCTAGTTGAAATAGAACTCTAACGATTACTCCCACCTTAGGGTGCGTTTGGATAGGTGTGGAAAGAAGAGAAGAAGTGGAAAAAAATGTTGGAAAATGTATAACTTTGTGAAGAGTTTGAATTGTTTATAATTTTTTTTCTTCTTCTTTCTTCCAACGATCCAAACGCACCCTTATAGTATCTAACACATGACAGAGTTTTGAAATGGAACTCTAACGTTTACTCCACCTTATCTAAACCATGACAGAGTTACGTAAATTACTATGCAGTTTCTTTCATTTAAGGAGCTTAAACCGAAGAAACTTCACAGGAAAACTTTGAATTTGGCAAGTTTCCACTCCTGGTGCGGACGAGTAAAGGAACAGTCAAGCGCATCTACTCTGAAACCTAATCGGGGAAGATTAACAGTCCGACTGAATAAAAGACTCAAGTATTTTCAAGTGCTCAGTACCCCTTTTGGCAGGATCCCCTTCCGACACTCGCGTTACACGTAATCTCAATTTCAAATTGAACAATATATTGAACCCACGACGTCGTTTGTTTTATCAAAGTCATTACACATGCATTTTTTTCTTTTTTAAGTAAAATAAAAATGCATTCAAGTTCAATGAAATAATTGCGGTGAGTATTATCATCAACAAGTCATTATAATTAGATAAGCAATAGAATACTAAATAACCTTTTCTTATAAAGCATTAGAACCCACATTAAGCACCTTTCAAGATCATTAGCCCCCCATATAAACACAAAGGGATTCAGCAGCTTGTTAAGCATCTTTTAAGATGACTAGCCCCACCATATAAACAAAAAGGGCAGTAACTTAGTATATGGGATTAAGCAGCTTGTGAGCAATCACTATGCAAAATATCTTCACAACCAACCATGGCCTAGCATTCTACTCTGTACTGTAAAACCTACACACAATGCCAACATCATAATAAGTCTACTGCTTGCCTTTGCCCTTTCCTGCCAAAAGATTAAAACAAACAACAAATTCAGAACAATAATTTAAACCTTGTTAACCAAAAAAAGCATTTCATCCATGCATTAAACAAAAACCAAGTACAAAGACGAGCAAAGGGGCAAGGGGAGACAAATACTATCTACGTATGTCAAGGCAACAACCATGACAGGTGGTGAGATCCTAGAATTTATTCTTTACAATTTGAGAAACAAGAACATACTGCTCCCAAGTTTTCATTTGTACCCGTAATAAGTAATATCTGAGGTCTATGAAAGTATATGGGTAGACAAAGCTTGTATATTAATGCATTACCTCAAAGCATGGTAACAACTTGAACCATCAATCAAGATTCAAATTACATACATACAACCAAACAAAAGGCTTTACTACCATTATGATTTTAGCCACAATGTTCAACACATCCTAGACAGGAAGTAGAAAAAAAGAACACTAACTTGAGCGCTTGGTGTCACGGCAGTATTTACTGCCACACAGGCATTTGAAACTCCTGTTTTGGAGCTCAGTTTGTTTGAAATCAATTCCATAGTCCTACAACAGAACAACATAACAAACACAAAACATATTACCACTCATGCTACAATTATCATCCAGGAACTGTTAGAAGAAATTGCTTTTACAGGTATGTATTTATTTTTAGATGAGAAACTAATACCCATGTGAGCTCCTCAAGAGGTTCAATCTTTCTAGAAGTGAAGAGGGCAAGCTGAATTTCACAAGAGAAGAAGATTTATCTATTAGTAAATAATTGTGTGGGGCCCAAAGAAATTTCCATAACAGCTTTTTTGGGTTAATGATGACACTCACGTGGTAGTAGAGGCGGTCGGGAGTCTCAATTTCAATAGGTATCTCCACCAAATTTGCATCATAGCACCTGCAGTTTGTTTTTTTCAAATAACCTCCAAGGATTAAGATTACTTTTTTAGGAACAAGGAAATCAAAAGTATGTACTACCAACAATAGTCCACATCTTCATACGAGCACCAGTTAGGCATACTACCTGTATTTAAATTTTACCATCAGTAGCGACTAGATCCAATTGTTTATATTTGTTTTCTTCTGTACTTGTGACTCCCTCTGCTTGTTGTACTTGGTGGATTTGAAATAAATTGGGGCTTAACATAAGGAAATGAAACACAAATAACAAACTGCCTAACAGTAGACATGTAAATAGCATATTGTCTGCTTAAAGTTGAACTTGCATAAATCAAAAGAAGAAACAACATAGCCTGATAAATTGAGCAGCATCCCAGACTACTAAACACAATAAAACATGGAATTTAAAACACAAAAAAAAAATGGAATTCACTGTAAATTGCAAGGATAAGTAAACTTGTGCCTATACCTGTGATTGATGAAGCGAGCAATATTGCCATAGAAGGTGGCATCAAGACATAAAGCCTCTTCATTTTTAAGCCCGCTTCGTGCGGCCCAGTCTGCATCCAGGAGCACTGGCTGAGAATTCATCAAGCTCGCCTTTCTTTGATTATACCTCTCTTGATACTCCTTGGCTGTCAGAATTTCCCCTGCATACTCACACACAAATGTTCCCTTTGGTATTTCATCTACGGTACGGAGGCCCCATCCTTTCCCGTTTCCGGTCATGAAAACCTAATTGTCCATATAAGAGACTTTAGTTTAACAAAAAGAAATTGAACAAAGCACCAAAATTATAGAAGATATATCGAAGGCCACTTGTTCAAGAAAAGAGTAATGCATCAGAAAGTACCAATGGAAACAAAATATAAAGAGAGCGAATCATAAGGTCAACAGTAAATTAGCTCTGAACTGAGCCCCACCAAGCATCCAATCATACAAAAAAAAGAGCAACAAGAACAAGAATAGGAAAAGGAACAACAACACATCGCCACAAAAAAAGAAACCACAACAAAAAGAAATGTAAGAATAAACATTGAAGATAGGGAAAACAAGTCGGTACCTGAAGCTGACAAGTGATGCCACGCTGTACCACACGGTTGCCACAACCCTTATTGCAACCACATTTACTCCAACACTCCTTGATAAACTTCCTCCTCAAGTGTCCCTTACACTTCCCCATGGCCTCATTGGATCTCTCAACAGGGCATTCCCCCTCACAGTAAGCCCTATGCTGCGGGTCCCACCTGTCATGGGTGATCTCCAGACATTCATCCATAAACTCTCTCCTAACTAGCCCTTCACTAGTGTATGCGAACTCTCCCCCAGTCTCCCTTGCACATGCACATGACACAGGCCCTCCCAAGCAGTCTCCATAACAATCCGCACAACAGTTCTCATCTCCAATGCGTGCCAGGCAAAGGTTCAAGCAAGCATTATCAGATACCAGATTTTGTGGTATGTACGCAAAGTTTGGAGGGGTTTCATCACTAGTGTAGTCATTGAAAACTGGTATGAAGAACTTCTCCTCACCCCTTGCAATGTCGCTGGAGTCATGTGCTGGCCGGACCACACCTAGGGCTAGCTGCGGATTTTGGGCCACAACCACTGCATTATCATCGGTACCGCCATTGGCGTCAGTAGCTTTCTCTGGTAAACAGCTTGAGCTCATACCTGTATCAGAAGGGTTACGCTCAACCAAGGCTTCACACATTTCATTCATGATCCTAGCCAGTGAGAAATCAGGTGGGAGAAGTTTGTACGAATGGAGGCATTTATCTTCAACAAGTTTGAAAAAGTCAGATAGACTTGGTGTGGGGAGGTTGATAGGGGAGTAGATGGCGAGCTTAAACTGACCATTGGAGGAGGAAGCAATCTCAAGCTTGGAGCAAGGGGATTCTTCTTGTAAAACACAGTTGTTGGTGCACGGTGCAATGGATATTTTTTGTCCATTTATGCGACTTGACATGTTGTTAGGGGCTTTGGAGGTGGATGGAGCACCAGTTTTGGGGTTTTCTCTCTCTGAACCCTCTTGGCTCCCTTGACTATAGCTCTCTCTGTTCCCAGCAGAATCAGAGTCACTAGGAAAAATCACTGCAAGAGGAGCATCCCCTAAATTTGACTCAGGAAGCAGGTCGGGTTCTGCTTTTGGCTCTTTCAATGGTGCAGAACTTGGCCTTCTACTATTCATATCTCTCCTGTATTTCATGTATGTGATGACTTTCCCAGATTCATCAACCACTCTTGTGCCTCTACATTCAAAAGCCACAACAAGTCAGGAAAGAAAAAAAAATTATAAATAAAATAGTTAGTAACCACATTAAACTTATCAAAGACTGTGTGTTTGTAATGGAAGTGTCACATGGTAGTAATAGTTCATGGACAAGCACTACTGCAATTCTTGATCTTGCATGCAAATGTACCTTACACAGGGGATTGCAAGTGACTTGTTTCAATTCTTTGTAAAATGGGAAAAAAAGAAATGGAGGTAATATCTACTCTGAGGTTGGAGATGGTAAGGAAGAGGGAGATGGCTCCTGGGGCATGGGTATGATCGCCCGATCTTCAGAAGATGCCCCAGTCTCAGGTTGTTTTCTGCGGGGCCGCTTGAGGAGAGGCGAATCAGTCTCCGCATAAACTGGATCATCCATCTCATCATGACTGTTGTGGGCTGGCTTGCGCTTCCTTGAAGAACTCGATGGACCAGGTACACCTGAACCACAATTGTTGAGTAAAGGGGACGCCTCCTGGGTAGACATTTCAGAAAATTGTTGGTCTTGGGTCCCAAAATCACTCATTTCCTGCTTAGACAACAAAAGGCATCACAAAAGAAAGTTAAGACGAGAGTTACTGTAGTAGCACATTTCAATGAAATAAAGTTGTGTAGCCAAGAGGTTCAGTGAAATAACAGCATCTTGGCCGGTTCCAGACATTGTGCCTCAAATATGACCAAATTATAATCCATGGACTCAAAATAGCACAAAAACAAACTTAAAACTGAAGGCCATAAAAAAATTTAAAAAATGTGTGACAGTGTATATCGCGATAACTTTTTCTAGCAGGTAGAAGGGGAAAATGGCCTAGTTGCTGCAGAAGCAGACTTATTATAGAATCATTACAGAATCAGGATTGAGACTATAACCTGGCTTGAGGATTCCCTAAATGTAATCTCAGTTCTCCGAATTCCAAAAGAAAAATCAGTACATGATTTTCACATAGTTCCAAAAACAAAATGATAAAACATTCAGTCACACTACCTTGGTCAGACTATTAGATTGGCTTTTATGGATCACCAATGCCAGGAAACAGGAAAAAAAAAAAAAACATTCCAAAATTCAAGTAATAAGAACTACAAAATGAGCACAGTTCCCAGAGAAGATAAACTTTAAGCACTTAAAAACAAAATTGGAAAACTACAAGTCAAAAAAAAAAAAAGAAGGTTTACTCACATCATCTCCCACCTGTCTTCTAGTTCCATTATCCTGAAGCTGAAACAAGACCAAGAAACAACGAAAAATGTTATTCTAGCACGAGAGCAACACATAAAACAACAGACGGAATCATCATGGCTACCGAAAAGAACCAAAAGATGAAAAAAAAGAAGAAGAATCGAATCAAAACCTGAGCGTCAAGGATGGCTTCAGCAAAAGCGCTATAGTTTTCATCCTCGATCAACTCCCACTTGTTCTCGTACAACTCCAAGAGATTCTTCAACACCTTAACTGCGAGCTTCCTCCCAAACCCTAAGTCCTTCATCGCGTTTAAAGCAGCTTTCGCTCGGTCCGTATTGTTACTCGACCTCATCGCGCAAACCCTAGGATACCGTTCGAAATACAAAATTAGAACCGAAGTAGCGAAATGTGGGTTGGAATGAAACAAGAGAAGAAGAAATGAGTACCTCTGGAACTTCGATTGAGAGGAGAAGGTCTAGGGTTTAGGGTTTTAGCAATGGCGGAGATAGAGAGAGAGAGAGAGAGAGAGGTGAGGCGATCTGGTTGGGGTTTGGAATTTGGAAAGGACACGAGTGAAGAGAATGCAACATGGGACCAGCTGGCGAAGTGATTGCAAATGAATATTGTCTCGTTGGATGAAATTAATTATAATACAAAAAAGGCAAAATCGGACCCATACCCTCAAATCTTTAGTATTTAGATATTTACCCTCAAATCATTAAAATTGATCCTATACCCATTCATTCTTGATAAAATTATAAATATACCCTCCTCAACCATTTTAGTTAATTTTTTATTATAAAAAACTGATTTTATATTTTATGACGAAATTACCCATGTCCAAACTCATCTCCTCAAACAGACCTCTTATTTTCCTGCTTATTTTCTCTCCAAGCAATTTCCTTTCCAATTCCATTCTAAATACTTCCTAAACTTTAGCTTCTGAAATAGTTTCGTCTCTTTGTTCTCATGTTTGTTGAGTATAGTAATCATGGATGCAAGAGAATCCAGCGATGAGTACTTTTCAGAATTCATTATTCAACAATTCATTTTTCAAAATGAAATTTCATCGATCAGTGAAGAACCAAAGAAAAAGTAGAAGGCAGAGAAAGGTTAAAAAAAAATTCAAGATGGTTTAAAATAAAGTTCCATATTGATTTTCTTTTCTACGTGTAAATTGCTTTTCATAATTAACTATTTTCTTCATTCATTGTAACAACAGTGATGGGGAACGTGATTCCTTCTTCATTCTTTTACTCAAATAATATACTTGTGGTATGTATATTAAATTGATCCTTTTCTACGTGCTAAAATATACTTGTGGTATGTATATTAAATAATATTCTTTTCTACGTGCTAAAATATTTAAGGTAGAATCATTGTGCCAACAATATTCTTGTGCTGCTATGTTCTGGGGCTTAGTTTAGTCCTTCAGAACAAATGGTCAGAGAGAAACACTGTACCAAAAATATCATTACTTTTGAATTAAACTTACAATGTCAATTTTTTTTTCCAGCAGTTCATCTCGAAGTCTCGATTCAAGTTAAAAGTGAAAGGTCTGTTAGAGCTGTTAAGAGGGGAGAAGTTTGGACAGGGCTAATTTCGTCATAAAATATAAAAAGTAGTTTTTTCTGTTCAGAAATAAATTGAAATAGCTGAGGAGGGTATATTTCTAATTTTATTAAGAATTGACGGGTATGAGATCGATTTCAATGATTTAAGGGGTAAATATCTAAATACGAAATATTTGAGGGGTATGAGTCCGATTTTGCCTAAAAAAAATATTCTGGTCCTAATTATGGAATTTATTATTTGTTTATGATAAAGATTTTTAACATCCACATTAAATCGGAATTAACTGAATAAATTAATTATATAATTATAATATTATGGCTTGCTTTGGCTCCTTTTAATAATTGTGGAATTTATTATTTGTTTATTATTGCAATAAAGATTTTTAAAGTCCGCTTTAAATCGAATTAAATTAAAATTAATCAATAAAATCTAGCATGTATATGCCAATGAAATATGAGTTAAGTTAAATTGAAATGGCAGTATTTTTTAAAAAATTAAATTAACATATGAAAGGTTGGTTTGCACCCTTGTGCATGGATGTCTCGCGCTACTAGTTTTCTTCTTTATTTATTTATTTTACAAAATTAGAGCATGTTTCTTAACTTTTTGATGCCTTTGTGGAATCAAGACTTGGAACTTGCTAGATAGTCTGCATCTGCAAGAGCAAAACCATTTGTGCCCATTAAGGCTTGTGTTATATTCTATTCTCTACATCAAACTCATTCTCACTTAAAAATGACATATGTATAATATAAATTTGGGGTGGGGTACGTTTAAAATCTCAATTAGAAGCTTTTTTTTCCCCCCATAAAAAGGACACCTCGAATCCGACATATTCTTTTGAGATGCCTCTTATGGGTACGGAACCTGCGTTTCTCATTTTCTCAGTACAAATGCAAGGTGCATCGACCAACCATACTTGGGTTGTAGTTTAGCTGTAATAAGATTTTGTAGAGGCCACAAATAAAAATAAGAAAAAGGTGAAACAAAACTCTTTCCAATATATATATATTACTGAAAAATGTGATCAAGCAAAGCTGCTTTTTCTTAAAATACCCAGATAGGATTAGGGCAAAAGAATGAAACAAAGCTTTATTGACAAATTTTACATCATCGTTTCAATTCCAATTTAATTTTGATACAAAATTGGCTTCAACTGCACTAATATTTATTAGCTACCAGCATTCAGTTTTTCTAGAAGGATCTTATTTAGAAGTACAGGGTTTGCCTTTCCCTTTGATTCTTTCATCACCTGCGATTTACAAGTTACTTAAAATTATTATTTGCAGAACTCAGAAGTCACAGATAAAAAGTTGTTGTACCAACACAGGATTATTTCTTCGCAACCTGCAGGCTATGCATTTAATCAAAACCAAAAACTAACTAAAAGAAAGCACACCAGAAAAAAAAAGTATAAACACGAGTAGTTATTCTGTTGAATGACACAATTGTCATAAATGCGCTAAAATGAGGCCGAAAGGTCAAGTATTACTGTCTGTCTGTCCCTGATCCTTTCTCCCAACAAGGTGTAATTCTAACTATTTTGTATAAATTAGAACAAGGAAATCGTAAATCGTGATTGATGAACTCATTTTATCTACACGTACCAAATCTGATATGAAACATTTTAATGTTAACTCTAATTAAAGGTTATGCACCTGGAAGACAAAAGATGTACAAATAGCAAAATAAAAGAAAAAAAGCGTAGAAATAATGTTGAATGGAACTATGCATACCTGGCCAGCAAAAAAACCTTGCAATTTTGTTCTGCCAGACCGATACTGTTCAAGCTGCTTTGGATTTGCTGCAATTGCTTTGTCCACCAGCGCTTCTATTGCTGCTGGGTCAGTAATCTACAAGGTTTCAATATACACCATCAAAATATATAACATCACATTGTGAAATACAGTTGCTATACTACATCAGGATATACTACATTGTATTTTATTGTACTGTTGTATAGAATAATACAAATAGGGGTATTTGGTAAAGAACTAAAGATGGAACACGTAGGATGTAGCCAATTTGCCAATTCCAAAATTCTGCAGGGTCATGAGGCGATGCATGTCATGTAGATATTTTGAATGATATACAAATTAGCAAGTGCATGCAAGATGTGATCACTTGACGAGTCAACATGTATGGACATACCTTTACCTGTAAAACTATAATATGCTTTGTTGTAGCCAGTACTTCAAAGTTAATTGTGCAATTACAGACATAAATACCTTTCCTTGATAAAATTTTGAGATTTGGCAGGAACTTGTCTGGTGCTTACAGTTACAGATGATATACCATTCAGGTACAGTACATGCTTATTTGTTGGTATTAATTTGAAAAGAATCAGTATACCTGGACCAAATCCTTTTCCTCGATCAATCCTTGTACTGTTCCACCTTTTGCTATAAGCTCATTTAGAATCTAGACTTTGATGAAAAATGAAAAATCTGAATTACGGATCTAAAACTGGAATTGATAAATGATACATAATTTTATTAGTTTCAGAAATGCATGAAATTGCCTATGGTGCCTTTATTAGTCTCAACTTCAATTCATAATATACATGAGATTGATAATAGTAGCATTTTAATGTAGCCTTTCACTTTGGTGGTTGCTGCTACTCGTGATAACCAAAATAAAATAATATTAAAAGAAATGGGCAGATATGAGAATTGTCCCTTGTATTTTTTCATGAACTTTAGCTGCAATTTGCCAAATTAAATGAACAAAATCAACAAATAAATTAATTATTCGAACAGATAAAAGATACCTCCTTTCCAATCTTGCCACTTATGGTCCCTTCTTTAATGGAGGAAATAAGCTCAGCTAGCTCCTTTGGTGTCAGCTTTATTTCTTTTATGGACACTTTTTCATTCTTTAAATAAGCTGCAATATCTCCCATTATCCAATTGGCTGCCAATTTGGCCTCTGCACCCTTTTGAATGCATGAGTCAAAATAATCACACACCTGAAAAACAAAAGATGGTAAAAATATCAGCAAATTTTCAGTCACATACAATTAAAAAGATTTAAAACCATAAAATTCGTCCCTTCTGTCAAGAATACTTTTTCACCTAGCAACCAGGAGAAATACGATTCTATTTGCACACTAAACTATCAAAACACTCCCCTGCTCTCAAAGCTTCAGAAAAGTATCCATGAAATTTCCCACATTTTAAGGAAGCACGCATCATGTCCATTGTTTTGCATGATTGCATTATACAAATGGTTTTTCTAAATACTGCAGAGCTATGCCTTAAATTGCCTCTGAGAATAATACTATGTAATGAACAAACAGGAAACTTTACATCATCATCATTAGCAAGGAAGAGAACATCTTGCATATTGAGCCCCATATTCTCATACCGCCTCCTTTTCTCTTCAGGGAGCTCAGGAAGTGACTTACGGATTTGATCGACATACTGTTCTGTCAATACTACTTCAGGTAAGTCAGGTTCTGGAAAATATCTATAGTCTGCCAACCCTTCCTTCTTCCTCATGGTAAATGTTTTCTAAGGAAAAATTAAGAAAAGTACTGTTAAAAAGGAAAATACAACAGTGACATTTTTTTGGTAGTAATCCCAATCTCCAAATCAAGCCTCATTCGACCCTAAATTCAAAAGGGCTACTGGTGCTTCAATTAACCCAAATCTGCCTCATTTAACCTTTTATGAGGTCATTGTTGATAAATGCTGCATTTAATTCTGATCATTATTAAGCACAGATTAGACTAAATTTACAACTATTAACATTTTTTTTACAAGAGAGAGAGACATGCACCTGAGTTGCATCATCCCAAAGGCGAGTTTCTTGTACAATTTGGTCAGCTTGGCCTTGCTTATGCAGAAGGATCTGTCTATTTATCTCATAATCTATTGCTTTGTTCATTGCTGAGAAGGAATTCATGTTCTTTATCTCCACCTGCAAATGGTTGTGTCAAATAAAGAAACAAAAGTTATCAATAAAAATAAAGTCATAAGAAATCATGATAAAATTGGAACATATATGCAAAGCAATACACCAAGGTTGTCCATGAATTCTTCGTCTTTTTTTTTTTTTTTTGGAAAAAACTTAAAATTTTATTTAAGAAATGTATGAAGTCATGAACTTCTACCCTGGCCTCTTCCTCGCTCATATTCTAGATATCTCAATTCTCACCCAACATGAGCATCAGATTTCACTTAGACTGAACCTGAACCTATCTTAGAAAGCTAGAGATAAGCTAAGCTGGATAATATATACTTAGTAATTACATATGTGCATTCAGACCCAAAAAAAAGAAAAAAAGAGAAATCTACATACATTTTAACTGCCCCAGATCAAAATAAAAGAGAGAAATTTTTAATCCAACTAAATATTATTAAAATGCAGTATATGGTCCAATCATACATGTAACCCCCAATCCAACCTATCAACATCTCTAATTTTTTTATCTTTGGCAATAGTTTAGCAAGTTGTACAGAAAACTGTACCTTGGTACCAAACTCCTTTTGGTCACGGGGACGAACAGAAACATTGACGTCACAACGGAGAGAGCCCTCTTGCATATTACCGTTGCTGACGCCAATGTACCTGACAACACGCTGCAACTCGGTGGCATACTCTGCTGCCTCAATCCCGTTCCTCATATCAGGCTCCGACACTATCTCCAACAAGGGTACCCCCGCTCTGTTTAGATCTACCTATTGAGAATCAGGGATTAGAATAATGGGAAATTCTTTCCTGTAGTTCACTGTAGCATTAGAGTTGAAACAAGTGGCTTGGAAAAAGGAAATTTAAAACAAGAAATCTCATAAAAAATGCCAATCCATGTAATGAACACAGTTGTACAAAATTAGCAGAATAACTTGTAGCATAACTGCTCCAAGAAATGTTCCTCCAACGCTTGAAAATTGGGTCCACATTTAGCAAATTACACCAACATTATATATTGTTTTTTGGTATAGCAATCGCCATCAACATGTTTGCAACCCACAACATGATAGTATAGGATTTTGCAACTAACACGATGCCAACAATATGGGCAGCATACCAGATACAAGTACCAGTATGACCAACACATATACAGCCTGTATCAAACCAAAGCTTTCTAGATTTCTGTGATTCAGTTGCAAGCATATCAGTAGTAGAGTTGGAAATATTGAAATAAATGTAAAATTACCTGAGAGAAGCTACCCGTGTCAGAGTGTACCAACTTCCCAGCATCTTCTTCCATGTGGACCCTTGTAATACCAAACTTCTTGTGGCCCCCACCAAACTCCACAGGCAAATCCACATCCAAAAACCCTCCTTTTGCAATTGGTATATCAAATTGAGAAATCTGGTACCCCTTTGGCAAATCAGGGTAGAAATATTGCTTCCTATCAAACTTAGATTTCATGGATATCTCGCAGTTCAACGCGAGACCTAATTTAACTGCAAATTCTATAACCCTGGAATTCAAAACCGGCAATGTGCCAGGCAGCCCCATGCAAACCGGGCATATAGTGGTATTGGGTTCGGAACCGTAATTGTATGGGCACCCACAGAAGGCCTTAGTTGAAGTTTCAAGTTGCACATGAGTTTCTATCCCTATTATGGCCTCGAAACCTTGTAATTGTTGCTCCTGCCTCTCTCTTGTTGCCATTTGCGTAGATTTCTGTGCCGGTCGGGCCTCTGTGGACCCAGACCGCCTTGCTTGTACCATGAATTGTGACCTTTTGGGAGTAATTTTGTGAAGAAAAGCACCATTTTTTAGCGAAAGAAGAATTGAATTGGCACGAAGACCTCTGAATACGGATAATGCCATTGTTGCTGCTTATCGCATCAATTCTAGCACACAACAAGGAAACAAGACACCAGTGAGTGCAAAGTTGGAGTCTTTGAAGAGAATTCTATGTATAAGACAGACCAACATTATCCAAAAAGAAAGGATCGAAGAGAATTTTGTGGAAAATGGAAACTGAGTATATAATAATAAGGAAACTAAGAGATAACTAATGCTTACTGATTAGATACCAATGCGTTTCAGAGAGAGAGAAGAGACAGGAGAGCCATAGGAGCAAGTGAAGCGAAGCCCACAATGGTCTTCTCCACTGGAATCGGTTTTCAGTTTTCAGACAAAAGCTTATCGGACTCTTGCGGCGCGCTCTCGTTGGATACCGAACCATCCTCTCCATTTCCAACAAACGGAGATAGCCTTCGCCAATTACTGCGTTGCGAGTGGACACTGGAGAAGAGGGGAGTAGAACAAAAATCTATTTTTCCATTATACAGGCTCCACTAAATTGGGCTGTCAATTTGAGATATAGACTGAGATTTATCCAAATTGTTTCAAGGGAAATGGGCTTTCAGTTGCTCAAATAAGGCCCATTCGGCAGTTGCTACTTACTAGAGTGGATTATGGATATCAGGAATTATAAGTGCCATCGGCAAATATACCATCCCAGCCATCGTTACTATGTGTTACAAATGTTCAGTTTAATAATAAGAAGTGTTCAGTTTAATAATAAGAAGTGTTCAGTTTAATGCGTCAAAATCACGCTAGAGTCAGAGTAGCGCGTGGTCAAGAGGTGCGCTAGGAGGCAGGGGTAGAATCGGAAAAAATTTAATTTGAACCGGATCGGTTCATTTCCAATTCTAATTTTTACATGTATTTTTTGTCCGGTTCGTGACCCCTTCGCTTGGTTTTTTTTCTTATAACAGTTGTATTTCTATTGCAACTAACTGAACATTCATACTTATTAAACTGAACATTTGTACTTATTAACTGAACATTCGTACTTACTAAACTAAAAATTTATACTTAATAAAATAAATATGTTTGCTCATAACATTTATATTTTCTGTTGCAACTAACTGAACAGTTCTACTCAATTAACTGAACATTTGTATTGACCAAACTGAACTTTTGGCAAAAAAAAAAATCAAAATGAACATATTTGGTCTAGCGAACACTTATAAAATAATGAACAATTCTACTACAAAGTGAACATTTGTACATATTAAAGTGAACACTTATAATAACTAACTGAACAAAAAATACGCGCTGGATGAGTAGAGGGGTCAGAGCGCTAGTTGAGGCGCTGTGCAGCGCGATGGCTCGGATGGCACGGAGTGCGATGGCACTAATCAATTTTGTTATGGATATAATTATTGTCATTGTCTTATTTAGGGAAATTGATTACTGTCATCTGCAGTTTTGCCATTCCTGCCATCGCTAAATATAAAGTGAACATATACAGTAAACAAAGTGAACACATAGACGATCTAAGTGAACACATACAAACAAATAAGTGAACAAGTGATGACAACACTTATTTGTTTGTAAGTGTTTACTTAGATCGTCTATATGTTCAACTTATTTGCTGTATATGTTCACTTTGTATTTAACGATGGCTGGGATGGTATATTTACCGATAGCACTTATAATTCCTGCTTATTTAAGGCTGAAAACGGAAGGTTGTTTTAACCATTTTCTGTTTCGTTTCGTCCAGACAAAACGGTTAACAAAACAATAAAATAATTTCGTTTGGTTAGACGAAACGGTTAACTAAACAATGAAACAGTTTCGCCCATGTCTAAATCATGAAAATTTCTTCAATTTCGATCGTTTCATCCCGATGAAACAATTAACGAAATAAAAAATCTGTTTTGTCAAACGAAACGAAACGGTTGACGAAACACCCTAGTTTCATCACCGTTTCGACTATTTTGCAGCCCTACACTCATTGAGAGGATAAAATCTATGAAATTTGATTATTGTCATCTGTAGTTTTTCATATAAAATCAATAAAAATAAGTTCAATATGCATATAAAAAATCTAAATAAGGTATGACAAGACTTTTTTTTTTGTATGTGTTCACCTTGATCACTTATATGTTGACCTTGTATATTTATATGTTCATTTTGTTTAAGTGATGGTAAAACTGCATATGACAATTATCATTTCTCAAAATCTATACTACTTGGATGGAGAAGTAGGTGAAAACGGATCAAAGACGAATCAAATAGTCGTGAAATTATATTTGTATACATATTTTTTTTCTTATTCAAATACAGGTACAAATATATTCAGGTACGAATGTGTTCAAAGTATAGATACAGTTCGGATGTTAAGCGGATACTGATATATCTCGGATATTGTCGGATCCGTAAACGGATACAGATACAGATCTCTTTTAAGAAAGACATTATTGATGTTCAATTAAAAGTAACTTCCTTATAAGGTAAAATAATAACATACATAGAAGCTTTTTTATGCTAGAACATAAACTATTTTAACTTTGTCCTTTGAACCAACTAATATATTAATATCGTTAATGCACTTAAGCAAAAAATTAAATTGTAAAAATATAATAAAATTCATCAATTCAACAAATTTGATCATAAAATATTGGAGAATAAACTTGGTGATATATTCTAAGATTTACAATAAATATATATCATGCCTAATTAACGTAGCGTTAGTAGATCTTAGAAACAAGTTATCAATTGCGGATATCCATTTATCAATCTTGCTTCTCATATCCGCATCATTTGGAGATATATGTATCCGCATCTGTTCAGATATGGATACTACTTTTTGAATCCACTATTTTTTAGAAACACATATGGGTCGGAGAAGATATTATTTGCCTCATTTTTCACCCCTGTGGAGAAGGGGAGTTGGGGGGGGGGGGGTATAGACTCTAATTTAGATCAAAATTAATCTGTTGGGCATTATAAAAAACCAATCTATGAACTAAATGTTTGATTACTAACCCTTTTTTTTTTCGGCATCAGATATATTAGCCTCACTACAATTCGCAAGCGAACCAAGGGAGAGAGATGAGAGGTGAAACAATTTTCAACAACGGAATCAATCTCAGTTTGGATAAAAAATTATCTGCAAGCATGATGATTCAATTATTACATGCATGATAGGTTTAGGTTTTAACAATTCTGTAAAACTATCAAGATAAAAAAATCATGTTGCGTCAAAAAGAAAATTAATAGATAAATAAAAAGAATTGATATTGCAAGGAAATGATACAGATTCCCAATTTTAGAAACATGAAATATTTCAGTTAATAAGACACTAATATCAGTTAGTAAAACACTAACACTGTATTTCTTTGTAAATACAAATATTTTTATGAGAACTAGCAACATCGCCCATCCAATGTATGGGCGGAATTTAATATGTGAAAATAACATTTGACATGAATATGTTGTTGAAGTTATGTCCTAGAAGTCAATAATTTAATGAATCAAATATTAGTTTATGTTATGGATGATATTTTATCATTTGTTCCTAGGTTTATTAATGACATATCATTCAGGTTGAGGATCTGAATTGTGGATCTCTATGGATCATTCATTAGAATGACAATAATAAATCTAAACTGTCCATAATCTTGATAATTAACAAGGAACATTAATTATCATAAAAGATTAGTATGCAAGATGATTAAGTTCTACAAATCATAGGTAAAGAGTTACCGATTTAATTGTATATGTGTATGTTATTGGAACATACCACAGGATTTGACCCAATGAATTAAACATATAGATTGTGTTATTGTCATTGTTTATTTCATATGAGTTTGATTCTAAATTTGAGATGGTTCAATCTTTCCACATGAGGATATGTTATATAAGTAAAATCTACTGTTGATTCCCGATAAGGGCTGCTATACGGACTTTCTTTATGTTCTCTTGAATTGTGTGGGGAAAGATTGTTCATCAAGAAAATCGTATGTCCCTCATCTGTATACCTAGTGAGTGATGATATATGTTTGGGTCCCTTGATGGAGTTGGATTGTTTGGCCAATTTGTACAATCAATTCTAGATCAAGAAATGTATAATCTGCAAGAATGACACATTCCTATCTTGGATTATACAGTGATATCATGTGACATAAGAATCAAACAAGGAAATACTTTTATTTCTTATGAAGGATTGAGATATTGTAGCAGTACATTATTTATATGAATTGGCAATCATAGTGTGTTTCTAGATACCGTCTATGATTATTGAAAATAAATAGCGATTTATTTTCCATGTCCAACATAGCATAAATCCTCAAAGGGTCACACAAATAGGACATTAATCATACAGTGCATTATTTATTTATTCACAGCAGTAAGTTCTGTGGAAATATGATAAGGTTTATTAATTAATTATATACCGTTGTGAACCGTTATAATTAATTAAGTCAATGGATTATATAGAAATAAATTAATGCATTAACTAATCCTAAAATAATTATTAATGAGCTAATAATTAATTTAGTTCAACACATATTAATATAAATCAAGCTTTTAAAAACTCTCTTTTTTTCCGTTTTATCGCTATTTTATCTTAGTTTTGGTTCATACCGCACTGCCGTTTTATCGCCGCATAAACCTTTTTTTACCATTTTATCACCGATAAACACTAAATCACCACCCAAGCGTCAAATCGTATAAATCGCATTTTAAAAACTTGATATAAATGGTTATATTGATTAATTGGGCCATTATTTAAATAGCAAATATATAGTCCAATTAAAGAGCAAACTTGAGAGGCCTTAATTATATGAATTAATGGTCCAAATGAAGAGGTTAAATGGCCTATAAAGGCTTATTTCGTGGCAGTCATTTATGGTGGTAGGTGGGATGACATAATTGTAATTATGGAATAGGTCAATTAGATTTTGTGCTCTATATAAGGACCACTTATGAGAGCCTCCACCTAGACTTTTCTCTCTCCTCTCTTGCCTCCCTTCCTAGCCACCATCCACTTTCTCTCTCCCTTTCCTATGCTCATGTGTTGAGCTCTCTCTTCTCTCCACTTAATTAAAGAATTGATTGAAAGAAGAAGAGAGAAAACTAAAGGGATTAGACTTGTTCTTAGGTGTGCTAGCACATACCTTGAAAACGTGGTTAATCTCTTTGGTAGACTCGAGGTGGCCGCCGGCGACAAAACGGTGGAGGAGAAGGCACGCCACCAACTCTCATGCTATGGTCGAGACCCGCGGATACGATTTCGCAGGAGGTACAATTCTTCTACCCATTCTCTTTGTGTGTTGATTGGTTGGCAAGATCCTTGTGTTTAATATTTAATTAAGGTTAATCAGGTGTAATTGACATGAAAATTAAAATCGAGCACTTTCTAATATATGTTGTCTATTTTCAATAATTAAGATGAACATTCGACGCTGAAGGTAAGAACAGTAACACTGATCTAAATAAATAGAATAAATAAAAGTAAACATGTGAACAACTCAAAAAAAAAAAAATTTCTTGAAAATAAATATGTTTCTCAATAAAAAAAAGATTCATATAAAAGTATATCATCTCATCTCAAAAAATAATACAACACGACAAAAGACGAACTGAAGTTACTTTTTTTTTTGTTAAATAAATAAAAATAAAGACCAGCTAAAGGAAATGAACATACCAACGTGACAACTATTGATGATGTCAAGCTATGGGCAATTTGTGAGCAAATTTTTCATTCCAAGAAATCTAAGCCACATATTAACTAAATCAATGATCCATATTCAATGTTACAGGTTGAATACACCTTCTATATGACAAGTTTACTCTTTTTATATGGGTGCTTTTATAAGTAGTATAGATTAGTCTTAGATTTTTTGGTTAAAATGGAAATATTCCTTGAATAGAGAATGCGAGTTTGAAATTTAGTTAAAATTTAAAACATATTTTATGTTAAGAAACTCGATTCTCTCTTTTATTTCAACAAAAAGAAAAATAACAAACTTGTTTAAAATAATAGAAATTATTGATATTTGATAATGTGTAACTTATTCTCCCAAGACAAAAGCGAATCCCAATCCCCAGACCTAGGGCAATCTCACTTCCTCCGTGAACAAAAACGATTCATTGTTTCATATCAGCTCTTGTGAGGATTTGGTCTAAGTACTGTGCCATATGATATTGTTATGAACTCGTGATTCTGAAACTCTGGTTTTATACGAAGGAAAATTAGGCAGCTCAGTCAGAATTAACAAGTCCAGCTAATACTCGTATTAGTTAAATAAAATACTCAACTAATTTTTAGTCAAACCACGCTCCAATTATCACTTATTAGTTGATTAGTAGTTCTTTCTTAGTTCCTTACTAATTATTTAATTAATTTTGAAACAGAAACGCCCGTAGTGTAATCTTTGGAATTTGAGGGGTGAAATTGAAATCGGGAAACGCGTGTTGCGGCGTGGCCCGCGGGCCACGGTAACCCCGTCCCGTCCAAGCTACGCCAGAAAATTACTTTTGTTCTTATTTATTTTTTTTATTGGTTCAATAAAATAATATAATGACTTATGAAATTTAAGGATAACTATATCCAGCACCATCAGCGGGCATCCTTATCGGCTATTGTTGAAAGAAGGGTCTAGTTTTCAATTTAAACCGTCCGATTTAAAATAAATTGTTCAGAAGGAATTTTTAGTATGAATTAATCCGTCTATTTATAGATTATAAATGTTTTTAATTTAAATGATAAAAGCATGATCATACTTTTCTTAACATGAATATGAATAACAGCGGAAACAAAATCTCTTTAGCAAATGAGGTGATTCTCACATCATTTCAAATAGTTCTATGTGAGATAGAAATCGCTCTCTCCTGAACTATATAAGTTCAGAAAAAAAATATATTTTGAGTTCGTTCTTCGTTGATACCGTGTCATATGTGATATGTCGTCCCTCGAGTATTATCTAATTTTTTTGGATTGATTCTTGTTTAAGTATTCACAATTATATTGCTATTATTATATTACAAATTTGAGTAACATTTTTAGTAATGTTTTTTTTAGTATTACTTGACACATTTTATAAAGTTTATATCCAGTGGCGGAGCTAAGTACAAGACATGGGGGTCAATTGACCCCCATTAATTTATAAAAAATAATATTATATTTAAAAGTTTACACTTGCAAAATGAAATATTTTGTAGATATGCAATATTTGAACCCCATAGATATTCAAAATATATTCCACTAGTGAACTCCATATTGGATTTGGAAAATTTATTCTTGATGGAAAAAAATTATTTATATAACAAATATATATTAAACTGCCACAAATGTTAATTTTTTCTTTCTCGAATATTAAATGAACTTTCACTTTTAGTAATAATTAGCACATGCATATGGAACTTATTAATTGAACTTGAATATGTAACTTTACAATTTACTTTGTTAATATAATAATATATAGTTATTTTTTTGTTTATTTAATTGAATATTATAAAGATTAATCAATAACCATAATAATTTTTATGCATCGATTTAGTATGTTTTATTTTTATTGTTTATTTATAACATTTCATATTTTTATGATTTCAAAGGATGAGAATTCAAAGAAGTAAATTAGAAGATAAAAAATCTATTATAACTTATAATTTTTATAAAATTGTTCTATATTTTGTGTTCTAATATTTTTTCAGTAAATTTTTTGAGTACTTTAATGGAATAAAATCAAAATGATTTGTAAAATATCTCCAGCAATTGATAATGTCTAAATTGTCTATTGTACGATCAAAAGGACACTAATAATCTAAATAGCCATGGATGAGTTTTTCAAGGACCATTGGATCCGTAATCAATCATAATGTATGATTTAAATTTATCCCTAATAAAAACTCGCCCTAAACAGAATTTTTCCAATATACATATTGTATGAATTTATTTAATTTCTTGCAATATTAATGCTATAAATTATTGAACCCCATTGTCAAATTTTCTGGCTCCTCCATTGTTTATATCGATCCACATAATACTTATTTATTAATTAATATAATAGATATTTAGTTAAATTTTGATATATTTTCTCTATTTTTTTAATAACACTTGCTTGTAAGGTTGTTAAAAAAATATCCTATCTAGTTTAATATTTTGCTGTGTAGTAATTGGGGATAAAAGTTAGTCCTCTTATCCTCTACACTGACTCTATGTGGAAAAGATGACACTGATGAGTGGATTTTATATACATATTCATGTACCATCAATTGCCTTGAGTTTACATAGTTTAGATGAGTTTATGTTAGTTTAATTAGAGTTTTGTGTCAAGAATGAGTTACTACGATAATTTCTAATTTTATTGCAGATTCTGGATAAGAAATTATTTGGATGAGTCTATAAAGTTGAAGAGCTCGTTCTAAGCTTTCCAACGGATCTTAAATCACCTCAAACGGAGTTCGGATGAAGGAGATATGCCCAAAATACTGACAGGATGCAGTGCTGACATTTTCCTGCGACCCGCTGATAGTCCCAGCGGCCCGCAGACCTGGAACTGCCAAATTTAGCAGAATCGCTCGATTTGACAATTCTATATTTGGATGGCGGTTTCTACCGACTTCAGGTGCATCCAGAGCGCGTCTTGAGTTATTTCTAGCGTTTCTACACCTTCCCAATGCCTATTAAAGACCTGTTTGATGGAGAACAAGAAGGAGATCAAATCCAAGGACAAGTTAGGGTTAGACATAGAGTTATTTGAGAGTTGAGTCTCAAGTCCAGATCAAGGCAGCGCCAAGCAGGTTGATTGCGACAGCAAGAGACGTGTTTGATAGGAGATTTCGACACACGCAAGAGCAATTTGTTGTAATCTTTCCTTATTCTCATTTTCTCTTGTATTTGTATGATGTCTTTTAGTTGTTGATTGTTTGTTTTAGGGCTATGGTTGTAAACTCGAATTCTTAGTTGTTGATTGCATGTTTATTTAGTTTATTTGATATCTTTGTGTTTTATACCTTGCTTGAATTGATTATGCCATGATTATCTAGGTAGATTTGTTTACACCCGTTAAGTAGAGCTCGCTTAATTGCTAGGTGGTTAAGTCCAAATAAACTTAGATTATTATGCATGATTATGATTAACATGAAGGTTGTAAACTGAAAGGTTAAACCAGGACTAATTAACGAGAGTTAGGTCCTTTCCAAGAGTGAAAACTCAAGGATTTCATAGATTAGAAATGTATAAACTTATAGAAACTAGACCAAGAAACGATAATTGAAATCTAGATTCTATACGAGAGAAATTGGGTTAATTAATTGATAACCAGACCTAAACGAGAGTTTGATCTAGGAACCTTAATTAAGCCATTATCCCTGCACAATTATCAACTGAATTAAGCCAATTTGCATTCACATCGCTAATCCTAGCGGGCCGCTGAGTGAACCAGCGAGGTTGTCTATGCCCGCCAAGTAGCCAGCGACCAGTCTAATAGGTTAGCGACCTAGGTTCTTTTAGCGGGCCGCTACGAGAGTCAGCGGGCCGTTGGAATTAGGACTAAGAAGAAGTGTTAGTAACCAGAAACCCTAGAATTACATGACTTGTTGAATCTCTCTCATTAATTCTTGTTTTAACCTTGAAACTAGACTTAAGATTTGAACCCACCTGCAACCCTTAATTTACAAAAGAGTTGAACCGTCTAGCTAGTTTAGTAAAGTAAAAGACTAATATTCCAACACCGTCCCTGTGGATTCGACCCTCAAGCTGTTCTACAAACGATTAGATCGGTAGACACGAGATTTTTATTTTGAGACTTGGTTTCCCTTTCTATCAGACACCAACAAGAAAATTCTTCTTTTCCTCTCTTACCAAATGATATTTGTTTTTTGAATGTTGTTATCAATGATATTTACACCTGGTCGCTCTCAATTACTAGGATATGATCCAACATCAATGATTTTGTAGAACCGCCGAATCAATGGATTGATAAATTGTGGTACCCTCAAGTGGAAATTCTAAATTTAAATCTCGATAGATATTGAGTCGGTGTTGCAAAATTGGAAAAGATAGAAAAGAACAGCACCTACCAACTTAAAATAATATATATATTAATAATAAAGGAAACAATTTCGGATAGAATAAAACGGCTATCATTACAACAAAATTCGAAAGCGGAAACAATTTTTAACGGGACATCATATATTCATTTATTTATTGTTGGTGTCAGTTTCTATAATAATTATTAAATTATTTTAAACATTCGGGGTGTTAAGGTTCCATATTCACCATCCCTATCATCCCCATCAGTTATTAAACACGTTTTCTATTTTTGGCTCTACGCGTTTTTTTATTTTTGGCTATCATCCTCTATTTCGATCTCATTTTCCGCTCTTCTGCTTCCCTCCCTCTCGCGTACGCGTACGCCGTCTCCCCACCCTTCTCCCCCTCCCCCCTCTCCATCCTGCGTATGCTGTCTCACCCACCCCTCCCCCTTCCCCCTGCCCCCTCCCTCACACTTCATAACCGTTGAAATTACTATACATAAATGTTGAATTTAATATCGTAATTGTTGAACTTAAATAGATGAATATTGAAGTCAATATATACCATTGTTGAAATTATTATCGTAACTGTTATATATATTAACTTCAACAGTTATGATATTAACTTCAACAGTTAGGATATTAACCTCAACAGTTATATATATTAACATTTAATATATATAAATAAAACAATTATATATATTAACTTCAATAGTTATATATATCAACTTCAACAGTTATGCATATTAACTTCAACAGAGGGGCTGGATAATTAATGATACTTAATATGTAACGGTTGAAGTTAATATGTAATTGACTAATTGTTGAAGTTATATATATAACTATAACAATTATATATATTAACTTCAACAGTTACGATAATAATTTCAACAATTGTATATATTGAATTCAACAGTTATAAAATGTGTGGGAGGGGACAGCGTACGCGAGAGGGAGGAGGGAGGAGGGGTGAGGGGGAGGGGGAGGAGGAGGGGAGGGGAGAGGGGACAGCGTATGCGGGAGGAGGGAGGAGGGGGAGAGGGGGGAGGGGAATGATGAGGATGATAGAAGCTAAGATGGTCCTAAGCAATTCCGTTAAAACCGATTGTTGTTGATTTTTTTTTTTTAATTGCATTGTTGATGATTTGATGGTAACAAAGTACTATGATAGAGAATCACGGAATCAAGAATCCCTTTATGCATTATTGTTGCATCTTGTAATTATGACGATAATGTCACAAATGGTAGAACCAATTAAATATCATAACAAATATTACTTTAAATTAATTATAAGCCAACATTCTAGGTGGCACAATCATACAATTACGCTCCTCAACTACCTCTTTTAAAGGAGGCAGTGAGGCACTCATGTACTTGGATTGATTTGGCAGGTCTAGCATTTCCAAAAATTTAAAATATTACTTTTTTGCTTTTCTTTTACACACTCGAGATGTACATTATTTAATTCTGGCCTACCTCGTGCAAACTGAACCAGTACAAAATAGAAAGGAATAGAACATATCTGTCCTGTTTCTTTGTTTTTTCCCGTCAACCCCTTCAACTATATAATATTTGCTGAAAAATGTAAGCTGCATTGACGAAAGACTGGAGATATGTCTCTTGCGCCAAGTACCAAACAATATAAAATGGAAGGAAAGAATTGAAGTCGTTTCCTTGAAACACTTTTTCATGTCTTGGTGTACCCTGGCCCAAGAAAGCCGCAAAACAAAAGAGCCAAGTTACTCGAAATATTTTCTTAGAAAATTTAAAAGTAAACCATAAATTCACAAACGGTCCATTTTTTTTCACAAACATGATACTCAACTAAAGCGCTCTATACCAAAAAGTTATCTTTTTTTGGTATTTAGTACAATTTATATAAGTCACTATTGAAGTGCTGAATAAATTTATTAATAAATTATACTAATTGTAAGGTTAGATTGTAAATTTGTATGATGTTACAACTTAATGCGTCGACCCAATATATGGATGATTATGTAGTATATATGTAGATTCGATAAAATTTTGAATAGATTTTTTTTGTAGTATGAAAATCTTTATAGATTATCTTTCTAAAAAATGCACTAATTCTTCCAAAAAAGCTGCTTAATTGCTTAATTGCTTAATTGGTGCATCTATCTAATATCTAATAATAATAAAATAGACGGGTGCTAAAACTTTGCCTCGCTTTCCTCAAATTTTAAATCACCAAAGGTAGCAATAACTTTACATTTATTAATGTAATTTAATGCAAATACCAGCCCTTTCCAAATATTAATTATGCAGAATCTCTTTTAAAACTTTTTATTCTTCAGATCGTATATATGTAAATGCGCAAGGTTTTGATGCCACGCTTGTTTGGTGTCACAAATGTCACACTTTAGTTTTATTTTAAATTTTAAATTTAAAATTTTAAAAATTTAAAATATAATTGTCCGATCCAAACAGTTAATCTTGTTAATTTTAACGACGGATGCGTTGTCATAAAATTTCATAATTTTGAAATTTATTTGATGCTTGATCAAGAGGTTAAAAAATGTACAAATTAGAATTAATCTATTTTAGTTGTTTTGATTCGTTCATTTTTTACCTTTTGATCAAGCATCAAATAAATTTCAAAAATTATAAAATTTTATGACAATGCATCCGTAGTTCAAATGAACAAGAGCAACGGTTCGGATCGGACGCTTATATTTTAAATATTGAAATTTAAAATAAAAAATTAAAGTGTGGCATTTGTGGCACTGAAACCTTGGTCTATGTAAATTAATCATAATCACAATAATTAAATATTTACTTTCCTAACTGTTTTTTATTGCATTAACCGTTAAAATTAGAAAGTTTGGTAATTTGCAGTATATATATTATTAAATCCGCATGTTATGATTCACCGCATTGACTAATTTCATTGTCTTCGAAAATGTAATTAAGCTCATAATCGGAGATAAAACATTGACTAATTTCATTGTCTAAGAATTTAATGCATGATATATATGGACATATAGTACTGTACACAAGTATGCCAAAATTAACCCAACACCCTTTCTTTTGTTTTATGATCTTTGAAAAAGAAAAAGAAAAAAAAAGTCTTAATTGACTCTCATTATTATGAGAAGGTTGCTCTAGTTCAAACCCATTCAAGTGTCTTTATTTATTTCACCTTGTGGTGGTAGGTCAAGACTTGATACTCCTCAGAAGCCCCCAAATACAAACTGAGAAACAGAGCAACAAACAACCAGAATTTCTCTCTGCTGCTTAATTTCCGCCCCATTTTTCATCTTCTTTCATTTTAACTGTGCAACTACCAGAGAGAGAGAGAGAGAGAGACAGGTGACATGGATAGTTGTGATGTGGCTTGTTCTTTAAGAGCCGTAGCGTAATAAAGAGGAAGTTAGAGAAAGAAGGTGGCGCTAGAAGCCATGGTTTCTCAAGGGAGATCAAGCAAAAGAGACTTGAGAAAAAGCAATACTACTGTACCCTGTCGTTTGTGCTCCATGGGTTATTCTACTTCTCTTTCTTCAATGCTTCTTCCTCTTCTTCTTCCAGCACTTCTTCTATTGTCCTTTCTTTCAAGTCGAGTTACAGCAATGCCTGAACCGGTATCTACACTAAAAATGGAGAGAATCCATAGACATTTAGAGAAGATCAATAAACCAGCTGTAAAATCCATACAGGTATTTTCAACATGTATACTCAATAACCCTTTTTTTCCCTTTCACTTGTGAGGAACTTGCTAAATTAAAACAATTAATTTTTGTTTCTTGTTTTATTTTTCTAATGTTCAGAGTCCAGATGGCGATATGATTGATTGTGTGCTGAGAAACAAACAACCTGCACTTGACCATCCTTTACTTAAAGATCACAAAATTCAGGTACTTTTCAATTCTTATAAATAGATAAATAATTTTAAATTTAAAATATTTTCATGAAATAAAATTCACAAACAATGCATGTATTTTTGTCATTGCGACCAGAGACGACCATCACAAATGCCAAGTTTCAAGGGAGAGAGAAAACAACAAAATTATACAAGTAACATGGGGCGACGCGCGTGGCAAGCATGGCACCATGTGGGTCCCTGTCCCAAAGGAACGGTACCGATCCGAAGGAGTTCGGTACAGGATGTGCTCAGAGCCAAGTCTTTGTTCCACTATGGGAAAAAGCAAGTTAACACAGTTCCTCTGGCTGCTAGGTCTGTTGAAAAGCCGGATGTTGTTAGTGGCAATGGCCATGAGGTAATCATCTATCTACGTGTTTATTTTCTTGTCAGATAGTTTACAATTTCAGATATAGTTTTTGAAGACGACTTCCTGTTTTGGGTTTTTGCGTCTTAGTTCAATCGTCAGTTTTTATTAATATTTTCTAATATATTATATATATAATATATTCACGCACAGTAGTTTTCATTGATATCTTCGAATTCGAATAAATAAATATAACTGAATTTCTTGTGTACATAGCTAAATATTTTCTTTTTATAAAAAAAGGTATTTTTTTAAGTAGATAGTTTTTTTTTTTTTTACTTTTTGAGACCAGATTCTATACGACATTATAATTTTGTTAAATATGATTTTATTGTAAACTATATATATTATAATCTTATTTTATATAGGTTACACATTAAAAATAATTATTATATACATCCTGCATGTAATTTTTCTGGGGGAAGCGATTTTTGTAGTCTAGTTCCTACGTACATACGTCTATTCTAGTTCCCAGCATTAATCATTTCCCGGTGATTCGATAAAGACCCGTTACCTGATATTTCAATCAGCTAAGCCATCAATATTAGAAATGTAACGCATTTCGAAAAAAAAATAAGAAAAGTAACGCAAGATTAATTAAATTTGGGATTTGTGATAAGACGGTTCATATATAGAATTAAATTAGTGCATAGAAAGTAGGGACTCTTTTAAAATACTGACAAAAAGATAGGGTTCACTGGATGAAAGTCATTATTTCGTGCCTAAAAGATTATTGGGTTTCCCTTTTCTTTACTTATCTGCATGACTTCTGAAAGATGAAAAGGGAATATTCAAGGTTTTATAGTAGCTGGTGTATATATTACTTGTGAGGGAAGATATATAATAGCTAGACGTCATGATGCATATATTGATATATATGTATATTGGGGCCGTTTGGATCCCATGGGGATTTTGGGGAATTTCATCCTACTACCATAAATTTATTATAAACAATCCAAACTCTTCACAAAATTACACACTTCCCAATAAATTTATTCCTAGAAATTTCAACTTTTCCAAATTCTCCAAATTCCTAAGCGATCCAAACGGCCCCATTGTTATGCGCATCTTCAACTCTCTTCTTTCTTCTTTTACATCTTTTCCTGGAAGCAATAAAGGACTAGTGACTCTTAAGGGCAGGTTGGAGGTAGAGAAATGACAAGAGTGTAACATTAAATGCTTTGTAGAATGTACATTGCTTCTTCCACTGAATAAAAAAAAAATGGAGGTATCCATTGTGTAGTATATATATCAGTCTTCATGTAAACTAGTTTCAAGATTTTTATGAAAAACATCTGGAGAAATGAAATTGAAAAATTTGAAAGAGTTTTTTATTTTTAATTAAAAAAAATTCTTATTTCCAAATTAACTATTTAGGACTTTCTAGAACATCTTAGTGAACAAATCGGTTGACGAAATAAATATAGTAGTAGAAAAGTATTTGTAAGAGAAGTATGATAAAAAAAAAGTGATAAAAAGAACGATAAAAGAACATTATTGGAATAGTGTAAAGTGGGTATCTTAAAAGAATATATAATATTGCATGGAGAATAGTGTTTTTCTCTCTCGTATCTTACCCGCTCTTTAGTTATTCCAGATTTTCGAATATATTGATATATTGATATTTTCAAACATTTTTCGCACTGATTGTACTATTTTTAAAATAGTGTTAGAACGAAGAGCACCATAAGACATTTGGTTTGGCAAAAGCTGTAGGAATCCATCATTTTGTTTGAAATGGAGAGGAGGAAAATGACCATAAATGTTGCTCGTTTTCAACGGAGATGAACCTTATGTCCTTCATATGGTGTGGATTTTTAGTTTTCACACGACAAAGATTTGAGATTCCTGCCATGTGAAAAAGGAGAGGAGGTGGTGATCGAGAAAGCAACCATTTAATGAGATCAATGGATGGCATTATATTTGGTAGAGGTGGAAATCATCATGCTCCCATTTCTTTATGCATGTCCTAAACCATATTGCTGTAATACAAATATAAACATGGGGAAAAAATTCACCAAAGGAACCTACCATTTTCATGATTAGTAGCTAATATCTAAAACTTCCTTTTCAAAACTTCTTCAACAATTAACCTTGATCTTTCACATCCTCTTGTATGTGCCAAGCAGTCTTCAAAAAGTAAAATAAGTTATCCTCTATTTTCTTGAAAGTGTCATATTTTTATTGGACATCTTATATGCCAAGCAATCTTCAAAAAGTAAAGAAGTTGTCCTCTCAATTTGGATCCAGTTCAGATTCACCCGACTCAAAGTGAACGTTGTATCTAGGAGTGAGCAAAAAAGTCGGAACTTATGATCTAACTCGAACTCACTCAAAAAAAGGTCTATTGTAACTCGAGCTAACAAAACTCGAGTTGGCAGAGCTTGAACTAAACTAACTTGGTTAGTTGACAAGTCGAGTTTGAATTGTGGCCAACTCGTTCGAACTCAGCTCATATACATACCTAATTGTATCACATCCTATTGGGTGCGTTTGGATCGTTGGAAGAAAGAAGAAGAAGAAGGAAGAAGAAAAAAAAAATTATAAACAATCCAAACTTTTCACAAAGTTACACACTTCCCAATACTTCTTCTCACTTCTTCCCTTCTTCCCACACCTATCCAAACGCACCCATTTGTAGGGAATTATTTTGGACCATTAAATTTGTAGTTGATGCATTAGAGGCATGAGGCTTACATTCTTGGTTTGCTTAATTAATATATCATATTCTCATATATTAATTTCTGAACCAAACTTCTAACATGATACGTAGCATGAGATTAAAATTTTAGTAAAAGCAGGTACCATATTGGAATATCTCACAGTATAGTCAGTCGTTCTCTTTATCGGTTCTTTGAACTAAAAAAGCTTTTTTTGAAATTGAACTAAAAAGCTGAAGCGTGAGTGTAGGAGTGCGGATGGATATTAAATGGAGTGAAGGGTAACTTTCGGTAAAATAGAGAAGCTTTTTCTAGTGATACATTTACTTTTCACTCGTACATTATTTAATTCTTGTGGGGATAATAAAGTACGCACCAATAGATCCCAAACGTACGTGGAGTTTTAATTAACTTACTTATATTAGACTTGCGACACATACAAGTTACCTTTCGCTTTATTACTCGTTTTAATGGGATTCGACCTCGAAAAGTAAAATGAATTAACTATAACTAAATATTGTATTCGGTATTATATTCATAGTTTTTTCTTTTCTTTTTTTGTTCTATGCACATGTTGTGAATATAATAGTCTCTTAACATATTGCATTGTATTGTTGTTTTTTATGGTACTTAAGTTATGTTTGTTCATTGAGTTTTGTTTTGAAAATTTTTTATTTTCTAAGAGATATTAGATTTTTTTTTATAAAAATCTGTATTCGGCAAATATTGGACAGATATTTTTTTAAAAAATAATTAAAATCTTTACAATGAAAATTAATATGGTAAGTTGTAGAACATTACTGTACGTTAACAAAATCTATGTACAGAGTTTTGTTCTATCTTAGACACCTCAAATATATTTTTAAATGAGCGCATAGGAAGTATAAAATGCAGAAATGGTTCAATCATGATCAAACGATTGAAAACGTGGTTAATGCGGCAAATCTAAGGAGCTAAGAAATATTTTTTTTATATAATTTTAATTATAATTTATATATTAAGAACACATTCAGATTTGCAACATTTCATTTTCTGGATACTACAATCAATAAAAGACTTTTTTGAACAGTTTCAAATCTGAAAATAATGAAAAAAGCTGAGAGAAAAGTGCTTTCATCATGGAAAAATCAATGTCCATCGATCAGATCGAAGTTAATGAGTAACATAATTTATTGTGCCTCTGCTAATTAAGGTGAATAACTGTACTGTATAACAATAATAATAATTTTTACTGTATTTCTATTATTTAGGTTGTGGTTCCACCAATACTAGGGGACCCTCCTTATCCGTCAATTTTACCAAACGGCCCCTAGAATAATGTACTAATTCTCTTGTTAATATATCTACTTTCTTTTCAATTTTACCAAAAGCACTTTTTTTTTATGATGGTGCAGCATGCTATAGCATACACCGGGAGCAGGCAGGAAGTGTACGGAGCCAAAGCAACAATAAATGTGTGGGACCCGTCGGTAGAGTCAGAGAACGAGTTCAGCCTCTCCCAAGTCTGGATTCTCTCCGGTTCCTTTGACGGCTCAGATCTCAACAGCATTGAAGCTGGTTGGCAGGTTTTCACTTCCCTCCTTTTCTTCTTCTATTTTGTATTCATTTTTCCAATACATAATTTGCCAAAAAGAAGAAGAAAACAAAATACACACCAAAAACCCCATCTTTATATAGCTTACAAAAATAAATAGAATAAGAGTGAAAGACAAAAAAAAAAAGAATGGAGAGGAATTTCTTTTTAAAAAATAATTAGTTTTATGCCACCGTGAATTTTGTTAATTAGAAAAATGTCATTCTTAAATTACTAATTAAATTTATGCCATTATAGATTTGCTAAAATTAGTTTTATGCCACTATTTATTCAAAAACATACTAAATTCTAAAAATACCATTACCAAATTTGCCATTACTTTTTTTAAATGACCAAATAACCCCTCATTAAAAACAAACCATTTAAAAAAAACAGACGACACTCATATAATACAACATATCTGGAATTACCAGGATATCGAAATTTATAAAAAAATTTTCTCCACCACAATAAATTTATAATTGTTCATCCGTGAGCAAAAAATAATATTTTTTCCCATGATCATTTAAAAAAGAGTATTATAGATTCATTTTATGTATTCTGCAATTCATTTTATTTCTTGCACCAATGGCATTGAATAATTTTGTTATTTTGCGGTGGCGTAAACCTAATTGTTAATAATTAATAATGGTATAAAACCAATTATATCTTTTTGTGATGGCATATTACTAATTTTTAAGGTTTATAGTGGCATATTTAAAAGGGTAAAATTGTCATATAATTATTCGATGGCAAAAACTAATTTTTATTATTTTATAATGGCAAAAAAATAATTTGATGTTTAGTGATGGCATATTTCTAATTTCAAATATTTGCAGTGGCATAAATCTAAATCGCCATTCTTTTTAAGCTCCTCATATGTTTCATAAAAAAAAAAGAATGGAGAGGAATTTCTTTTTATTAAGCATTAAATCTGAATCCTCAGCTAAAATGCGGCTCACAACTAATTCAATTAATTAACTAATTTAAGAAACAAAACGTATTTTGAAAGTTTATAGGGCCGCAAATGAAAGTTCCTTTTTAAAAAAATATAAATTTAATAGAAGTTTTTGGCATAGTATAGAGTGAATGTACACAGTGATGAGGTGGGCCCACTCCGACTTAAGTTTCAAGGTCATAGGCTAATTAATGTCTGGTCTCCTATTCAATACGATCCATTTATTTAATACAACTCCACTGACTTCGATATACAACTCTTTTATTCCATATTAGGGACAAAAGTTTATCTTAAAAGGACCACAAGATTATTATGGATTAGTTTATTCATTCAGTGAATGGTTTTCTATTCAAAATATAGATACTTTTGTAAATGTCAAAACAAATTATTTTTCATGAGAAGCAGACAAACTCAAGTCACTCAACAATAATTTTTTGGATTAAGATTTGATCTCAATTTTCATCCTTAATTATTGTCAGAGAATCATGACTATCATTCTCAAAGTAGGGAACTCGCATGTGCGACCATGTGACAATTAGTCATTCTCATGTAATGAAAATAACCCATTTGAAAGCTACAAATACTTCTAAATGATTTTGAAGACCTAATTGATTAGATATATCGTATATACTTATAGGTTACACAGCACCTACTTTTTTTTATGAAAATAACAGGTAGGATCTCGAAGTCAACTTCTTGAGTGGATTTTTGGACCTTTAACCTCTAGAGGATATGAACGTAAATTGTGTTTGTATTAAGAGGCAATGAGCTGGAGATGTCTAATTCTTAGCTTTGTCATAAAAAATATAAGTTATTGTGAATTGAAAATTAATTGTGCTTGTCAAAAACCAAATGTCCCTTACTCATTTTTTCATCATGTTGTGTATTATCTTATTTGAGAATGTCCTCTGCATTGTAACACGGTTCATATTTTGAAAAAAGAAAAACAAAAAGGAAGAAACTTCTTAATTTTAATGCTTTGATAGAATTTCAAATTATCTCGTCCTTATCTACTCCTTCCATGGCTATCCAAAGCGATAATGGAGGGGGAAACATTGAAGTCGTTAAAATTTACTTCTCATTCCTTATTTAAACCACTAAAGCTTCAATAGTTGGACTATGCTAATAGTTCACATCATGACTTTTTAAATCAGAACCATCGATCTAAGAAATTCCATATGATTAGCATATTAAAATCTTTTATGAATTTAGATTTATTTATTTTTACAATTTGTTTTTATTTTTTTTAAAAGATTGATTATATTCGGTATGCAATTATTTGTGCTTTTTACTATTTTAAATTTGAAAGTTATTTAAGACTTTTTTGAAAAAAGAAACTTTATTTCCTACAAGATCGTATCGAATTACTTAGATTGGTTATTATAACAAGAAAAACATGATTTGGACCGTTACTATTTCGTTCAAAATGCTACTAGCACATTAAAATGTGGGGGTAAACTAATACTAAACAATATTTCCAAAAGAAAAAAGATCACTTTACATCTTATTTTCAAGCTATTCCCTCTATAGATGTGTGTATAACCAATCCTCCAATGCAGGGAGATTTTAGTGATGAGTTATAGAAAAGAAAGGAAAGCTAGTTAAATAACAAGACTTTGTCTTAAACAAAAGCAAATATACAAAATTTTAGATTTTGATTTGATATTTCTCGAGGGACCACTCAATAAATAGAGGTTGTCACGGTACACAACTTCCTGTACAGCAATGAAATCAAATAGGTTGTCGGAAAACATAATAATAGAAATTAAAGGTGCTGGTGCAGAGTAACTCTCATAATAAGAACCGCCAGTGCTGGGCCGAATGGATGGTCCAGTCCTTGGCCCATTAATGATCAAACTGTAGGTTGTAGGTACCAGATGGCAATTCATCATGAAATTTATTTTTCAAGTTTCTTCAATAAAAAGAAAAAAATGAAAAGGACCATCGACTCGTACATAGCACTATAGAATTAGATTCTCCAAGTAAATGTGGGGAATTGCTCAGGACACGCCCATGTTTGCAAAACACTCCCATTTTTAGAGAGAAAAAGACTTATATGCCCTCAATTATTTATGCATCAAACTCCTCAACTTAAGGACATTTCATGCTTTTCAATCTAAACATTCGGAGTGTTTTGCAAACTGGGCTTGGCCTGAGCAATTCCCGAAAATGTGGGCATGGCATTTCTCTTCAAATTCTGAAAAACCATAGAAAATGTTTTGAACAAGTCGTCAAATTCATCTAAAATGAGAAAAGGTTCACAACATACCTGAAATTGAAAATCATGTGACAAAAATAATTCTTACTTCTGATGGTGTAATGCCTATTAGTAACTATTTAATAGAAAAATGCAATCTTCTTTCTGCAAAAAGTGGTACATGATTTAATTTTCTGAGAGATCTGAAACTAAACCCAGGGCGTAATGTTGGTTTTAGAGCACAAATGGTATTGGTATATAATGCTAATTGGGAAATTTGTTTTACAAATGACATAACTTATATCAAAATGGTGCACTTTATGATTCACATATATATAGAAATTATAAAACATGTAATATAAAAGAGAAGATAATCTGAAGCAGTGGTGTTTCTTTCTAGTCAGGTCAGCCCTGAGCTTTATGGGGACAGCAGGCCTAGGCTCTTCACCTACTGGACGGTTAGATCTCTCTCTCTCTCTCTCTCTCTCTCTCTCTCACACACACACACACACACTCACACACACAACATACATAAAATGCACACGAAACCAAGTATTACTGTTTGTTTGGATATTTGACCACTTTGTTATTCAAGCATTAATAAAGTTGGGTATTCAATTACTGAAACATGTCCAGTCCATTTATTTCTGGTTAAAGCACTGTAGCAATTCAAGCACAATGCTGTCAAATTCTGAAACAATCCAATACTGCTTCCTGGGAGTAACTATTGCCTTGTGCCAGATTAAAGATGTCATGTTGAAGGCTTGAAATGTCTGTAATTTTTGTTGGATTAATGAATTTTTACCGCATGCTGTCACCGGTATCTTAATTATTATAGTACATAAATGTAATAAGATTTATGAATTTAAGTACAATAAGAAACTCTAAAACAAACTTCCAATATAAACTAAAATTTTGTGATCTTTGATGCTTTGCCATTATAGAGTGATGCGTATCAAGCAACAGGGTGTTACAATTTGTTATGTGAAGGTTTTATACAAACAGACAGACAGATAGCTATTGGTGCTGCAATATCTCCAGTTTCTGCCTACAATGGAGATCAATATGACATCACTATTCTTATTTGGAAGGTAGGCTTTCCTACTCATACTAGTTAGCCTTCATTTGTCCAATAACTAGCATGCACATGTGCCATATGTCTTAAGCTTATGAATTTTTCACTCAAAATGCTCAATTCCTAAAGTAGTATCGATATCAAAAACAAAAAAAAAATATTGAAATTCATTTTTTTTATTTTATTTTAGGATATGTAAACTACCATTGCCATCACCCTTCCATGAGAGGGCTCAATTGATCCTAACATCATAACATCATAAATTAACGGCATCAACAATAGCAAATTCTTTCTGATTACATCCAATAAATCTACCATTTAAACTGAGCAACATTTTCACAAATCAAATAATTAACTTCTAATGTAACATGATTAGGATCCGACACTGGGGAACTGGTGGCTAAGCTTCGGTGATAACCGGCTTGTTGGCTACTGGCCAGCAGAGCTCTTCACCCATCTGTCCAATCATGCAACCATGGTCGAGTGGGGTGGGGAGGTGGTCAACATGCAGCCGAACGGGGCACACACCTCCACTCAGATGGGGTCTGGCCACTTTGCTGGCGATAATTTCAGGAAAGCCAGCTATTTTCGCAACCTAGAAATTGTAGATGCAGACAACAGCCTAACAGCAGTGCAAGATATCGCAATTCTAGCTGAAAATACCAATTGCTACAACATCCAAAGCTATAAGAGTTCTGTGTGGGGCACATACTTCTACTACGGCGGTCCCGGCCACAATAGCTTGTGTCCTTGATCGACAGTCTGTTAATTTCTTGAGCAAATTGAAGTGAGGTTTTCTCGGGTGCGCCGTGTCATGTGTGTTGGTATATTTGGAAAGAAAACGTGGCTTCTGGTGTATTTTGTTATATGTTTTGGGCCCGTGGCAAAATCCACGGGGTTTTTGTAAGGCTTTATAATTCTCCCCGCAACTAATTATTATTTGTTGTTTCATATAGTCAATATATCCATTTTTTTCAGAATGTTCTTTATGATTTGATGCATAGGTTCTTACTGCAGCCTCAAAGTTCATCCTTGGGTTATAACAGAATAACCAATCTGATTTGTTGACTTTGGGAGTGATTCATTGAAATTTTTACTACAATAACGTCATGACGTTTTTTGTTTAATTTTTTGTAACAGTGCAGAAACTCACAACTATTATATGTAGGCAATGATGTCACTAATCAGGTACATTTGTTTGGCAAATTTGGTGAACGGAAAAGTAAAGAGCCTTCAAATCATGGTTCTGAAACTCGGAATCGGAATCGGAATCGGACAGTTGGACCGTGACCCGGAATCGGAAAAATCGGAAGAATCGGCCGAATCGGCCAAAAAAATCGGATTTTTTTTAAAACACAATTTTATGCCGTTAAAAATCAGAAAAAAAATTTGAAAAAATAGGAAAAAATATGTTTTCATAAATAAGTAAAAAAAAATCAAAGATTAGTCTTAAAATTAACTAAAATAACTCAATATGTCTTAAAGTCAAGTAGGCAGACTACGCACATCATCCTACAATCACTTACATATCTTAAATAAAAATAAATGACTAAGAAGTACATCATATCATCTAATTATACAATAAAGAGACATAAACTACCAATATGAGATAAAATATAAGCCATAAACTAATTCATATCACATAGTTGCATGTTACTCCCAAAAGCTGTGACGGGCTGGTTGCATATTTTCATTTTCTTCGTTGTAGAAATACAATGGAGCAAGTTGTGTAGGGCCAAATATAGAAGACATGAAAGGTGCTTCAGTTTCACCATATGAATTGTAATCGCTAGAATATTCCTGGTTGCTAGTTCTACTATTTTCTGATTCTACTCCTTGAAAATATGGCATTGGACTAGAACCACCACTTAATCCTGGCACTCCATATAAGTTTATATTTTGAAACCTTGTCAATTCGTTGATATTTCTAAACCGTTCCCTATCATTTTCATGACCATCATGAGAAAATTGTCCGGGATACCGTGCTTGTGTATAGGTTTGACCTTGAGTTGGATTCGGATCATCATCATCATCATCATTGACCTCTACATTTGTATTAGGTATATCAGCTCTCATATTGCTTCCATTATCATCGCCCGATGAACTTGTATTATCCTCGACATTGGTCATTTCCTCATCAAGCCACGGATTTTCTCTATCATCAAGAACAGCATCTTCTTGCTCCCTAATAATGAAACATTATATTATGCATAAATAATTTATAAGTAGAAGCACTATAATAAATCGGTCCATAGAATATTTTTTTGTAAATAAAATTGTATAACCTTATTCATGGTTGCAATGGATCTTCCTCATGAAAAATCTTGTCGAGATCAATTAATTGATCAGATTCATGCTGATTCATTCTCCTTAGATGTCGTTCTCGAAGTCGCATATTGTAATGACAAAATACAAGATGCTCAAGTCGCTCCATTCCCAAACGATTTCTTACTCGAGTATGTATTAATGTGAAAGTGGTCCAATTTCTCTCACATTGGGAGGAAGACACTGTTTGACTCAAAATTCGAACAGCAATAGGCGCCAAAGTCGGACACTCATCTCGTGCATACATTGACCACCATTCTGCTGGTCTGCATTGTTTTGCTGCAGCGAGCATCTTCGCAGAAGAAAAAATTCCAAGCCTTCTACGATATTTTTCTGCCTACAATAATTAAAATTAAAGAACGTAATTAGACATTTTCATTCAACCAAATTCTGTTTTGGTTCAAGAATGTAATTAGACATTTTCATTCAAAAATGTATTTTCGTAATTAATTACAATTGTACCTCTTTTTCAGCTTGAATTTGTAGAAACATTTCAGGTTGCAATTTCTCAATAACTCTTCTTAACCCCTGCATCACCTCAACATCATTCAGAACCCTTTCTGAGAATTGCAAGCTTGGATTCAAAAAATAACCTAAACAAATAACAATTAGTTAAATTTGGATTTATATGCATTGGTGTAATGTAATCGTGTTACCAAAATTAATCATTTTATCTATTTTATAAATACATTTTGTCTATTTTATATACAATTGTTGGTCGTCATTTTTTTTCCGCTACATGGTGGTTTTCATTTATATACAGACATAATTTAATTTATTTCATTATTTGTACCTGCTGCATGTATATCTTGGTGAAGTGTTTTCTCCCATCTATTGTCAATTACCTTCCACCATTTTTTATATTGTCTAGACCCAACATTTTGTTTAATCTGCATTTTTGCTCTATCCATCGCTTCATATAAGAAACCCATTTCTGCTTTGTCATCACTATCAACCATTCGAAGCACTTTGATCAGTGGCTCAAACAATTGAATTGTCTCTCCCACGGAAAGCCAAAACTCCTGATCAAATAACAAATCTCGAACACCTTCAGCAGCTTCTTTTTCTTTTCGAGTTTTCAAATTTTCAACTTGTTGCGACCAGCTAGGTTTCAAACACATTTGCATAAGCGCATCTTTAAAGGAATATATGCTTTGCAATGCAATGAAATTGGTGGCAAATCGTGTTATACCAGGTCTAAGCAATTCTCGATTGTTTGTTGCTTCACGAGCTAAGTTGAGTGCCCAATGATGATTATAGATGAAATTTGTACAATTTTGGGCCTTTCGAACTAACTGCTTTATAACTTCATCCTTACCAATATCTTCTAACATGAGATCAATACAATGGGCAGCACATGGAGTCCAAAAGATATGTTTGTACCGATCAATTAGAAGTTTTCCCGCTAATTTGAAATTGGCCCCATTATCACTAATCACTTGAACAACTCTAGAAGCACCAACCTCTTGGACCACCTCCACCAACAAACCGCAAATATATTTCCCACTTTTGTAATTTTTGGTGGCATCTACTGACTTGAGAAAAACCGTTCCTTGTGTACAATAAACCAAGAAATTAATAATATTTCTATGATTTTTTGTGGTCCATCCATCACACATTATAGTACAACCATATTCATCCCAATGACGGTGAAAATCCTTTATTACTTTTTTTTGGTCTTCCACCTCCATTGGAAGATACTTGTTGTAAATTTCATAAGAGGTCGGTCCACGAACACCAATTCCGGCTTCTTGAGTTGCTTCAATCGCTCTTTTAAAATATATGCTATCCGCAGCATGTGCCGCGATTGCATCATGAACAAACCATTTGCTCCATGCTCGGCCTATATATGATTTAGCATCTTTTATACCTTTTAAAATAGGATTACTCATTTTTGGCTGCCTACTAGTTTTTTTCTTATACAGATAATTATCAACTCTTGGTTCCGTAAGAGATGGCCCTATACCAACATTCTGTGATCTGGTAGCTCTCTTACGACTAATACGCTCATCAACACGCATTGATGCGGATCTTCCTAATTCTACTCTTGATCTAGATGAACCTTCTCCACCTCTTCGTTGTAATTCTTCTATTCTAAAACTTTCCCTACTCGCTTGAATACCCATTTGTAAATCCTTTTCCGAGCATTCACTACTTGAATCATCTTCATCTACTCTAGTTAGTTCATCAGCTACCAATTCGTCTAGTTCTTTTGCCTTTTTCTGTTTTAATTTTTTATTTCTCATATATTCTTGAACTTGTTTTCTGATTTCATCTGGAACATGAGTACATGCTGCTGTATTTCCACGAATACCGACCAAATGTTCCTTTCCTCTACTTATTCCACTTATTATTTTATTACACCATTTGCACCTAACAGTTTTTTTATTTGCACCAACTGGAATAAAATGATCCCAACCAATATCTTGTGTTCTTCCTTGACTGCTATCCATTTCTCTAATAAAATAAAAGGAATTATAAATTTAAAATAAATATAAACAACAAAATAAATATAAACAATTTTGTATAAGACAAAATTTCCATCAGATTATTTTTCGTAATATATATTTTTTCCATCAGACAAAATTTTGTAATTACCAAGTCAGACCCAAATCCAATTATTCGATTACTTGATGAAGTGTTGATCCATAATTTAGAAGAAATTACATGATAGAAAACCACATGGAATTAATTCGTCTATATATATCTGAACAGCACCTCTTTTATTTATTCGGGAAACTTCTTTAGCTTACCAACTCAATTTAATAAGTAATAAACTAGACAAGTGGGAACTGGGAAGGAGGAGTAGGCGCAATAAAAGATCAATTCATCCGGTTCTAGATCCAAACCCATTACCCAGATGTTAGACCCAAACCAGTGGACGAATGGCATAGACGGGAAGTAAAAGAGAAAGGAAAAGAAAAATTACCAAAGCCAGCACAGCCGCACGCCGCACGCCCCACGCCGCACGCCGCACGATCGGCGATGATCTCCACTCTCCAGTAAGCGATTTCTCTTCTCCACTCTCTAGTCTGTCTCACAGTTTTACTCCTCTACACCTCCAATAATTGAGCATTTGGTTGATTCGGTTCAATAATTGATCCGAGAGAGAGAGTGGGGACTGGGGAGACAGAATATTTTTCCATTCGATTTTTTTTTTTTCAATTTTCACTTTTTCAGACCTATTTCGGTCGATTCGGCCGATTCCTGCCGATTCCTGCCGATTCCTGCCGATTCCGGCCGATTCCGGCCGATTTCGGCTAGAAGAACGCGATTCCGCTCCAAACCCTGAAAATCGATGCGGCCACTCCCGATTCCGATCCGATTCAACCGATTTAAATCGGAATCGGGCGATTTTTTTAACCATGCTTCAAATTAAGAAGAGACCATTTATGATGAACAGAAAGAACATCATAATGTTTCTTCTTACTTTAAAATCTTTAAACATCGACACTCCACATGCTAATGTTATTACATTTACTGAACCACATAACAAGCATTCATAATCATGTTATCTTTTTTTTTTTTATCTTTTTACTGACTCTGCACAGTGACATGCTAATAACTACATTTAGGTACTATTAGTTTCTTTCCTGACTTTGTTGAAGGGGTGGTACGACCGATTTCTAAAGGGTTCAGTAGTAGAAGTACAAAAACAGGAAAAACATTGAAGTAAATCACTTAATCAGGTTTTTGGCATGAATTTCTGAGTCAATGCCATGTCTGTCAAAAGAAAAGAATTTTTTTTTTTTCTATGTTAATGTCAGAGTCAAATAATAATTGAATAGTAGTGTCAGGTTCACCAAACAAGGAGACGTATTTAATGAGTCCATATCCCCTATAATCGTCTCCAAATTTTTCAGCAGAGATAAGATGGAAAAAATGGGAGCCTTTAGTTGTTATATTTCGTTCATGTTATATAATTTACTCATGCATGCTCATGTAAAGGATAGTTAGACATAATATACAAACATTAATTGTCCCACAATATAATAGTTTCTTTTTCCTCTACCAAACTTAATTTTTCAAAATTTTCACGAAGATATATTAGGCATGCATAGGCGATATATAGTATTAAATTAGGATAAAACACTCATGATCGTATTTAAATGACATATTATGCCAAAATTTTTAAGTGATACCCATTGCAATGCTGTAATTTCAGCATTTGTATTTATTTTCTATGGGGTAATTGGGGTTATTAAAAAATTGTAACCGTTTACAAATGGGGAAAGAGCAGAGGACACGAAGTCAAAATTAATTATTCCAATGGAATCCAAGTTAATGTGGTCTGATAAGGAAGTTAATACATACGGTACCTTTAGCGCAGAGGCCATGTGCAGCTTACTGCCATGTGGGGACTTTGATTTTTAATACATATTGCCTAGATCTTGTTGATAACTTTGCAATTAGACCAGTAGTGCTGTTCCTCAGCCAATAAATATTGGTGTAAATAATGATGCAGCAAGTGATCTCAATCATTACCAGCGAAAATAAATAAAACTTGTCAGCAAATTGAATTGGAAAATACAAAAAAGCCATCTCCTTTTGCTTCGGTATTATTATTTTTTGAGTTGGTATATCTTTCTCTGTAGATTTTTTTTCTTTTTATAAAGTAAAACTCCTTTAGTGAAATGCATATATCTTTTTTTTACTCAAAACGAACTTTTCCATGTTTACAATAAGACATTTTCTATTTTCTTTTTCAAAGTTCACAGTTCAAGTCAACAAATATGAAGTTTCTATTTTTTCTTATGAAGGTTCAATGTATATATTTGTTTCGGTGTTATTATTAGCTGCCCTGAAGATGGGGAAAAAATAGCAAAGAAAATTGAAATTGGAGATTTGGAGGTCAAATACGCAGGACATGTCAGAACGGATAATGTGTAAAGCTTTTTCCAACGGGCGCCCCAATGGAATTATGAGACATGATTACCTGTTTACGGTTCCCTTTGATTAAGGATGAACATATACAATTTCAAGTGCATTTCAGAATAATTTATTTTGGATCATGAGTTGAGTTAGAGAGGTTGACGCGCTAACCCAAATTTTAATTCAAGATAGTCGTTAACCCAATGTTGATTGAAATAGCAAATAGAGTGGCTGTTTGGATCCCATCGGAATTTGGAGAATTTCATATTCATAGGCATAAATTTATTATAAACAATCCAAACTCTTCACAAAGTTACACACTTCCCAATAAATTTATGCATAAGAATAAGAAATTCCCCAAATTCTCCAAATTCCTAAGCGATCCAAACGGCCCCAGAGAGACTATTGTCTATTACGAACAACTACGGCCACCCATCGAAAGCTGAATAGTATTTCTAAATTGTTAACTATGTGGATTAACATCACTAATTGTCAATCCAAAAATAACTAATTTAAATTTATTGATTTTATTTTATCTTTTTGAGGGTCAATTTATTGTTTTTTATCATAAACATTAATGTCATAATTTTCATTATTTTAATGCTAAATATGTATGGGGGTTTGTCTAATGAAACTAGATCTTTTCAATATCGCCTGTCGATTCAAAAGTTAGTTGAATTTCTTATTGTCTATCTCAGGCACTTAGATAATCTTTGGTGCTTCTCATGCTTAGCATATTACATATGCATGGTTTTAATTTATTAATAAAAAAAAACATATACATGGTTTTACCAAAAAAAAAAAAAATGCATGATGTATGTTACTGGATAAGCTTTATTGTGAATTCGGATAATACTTTGTTTGGGCAAGAGGAGATTAGCTGAGGCAAAAGCAAGGATGCATGAAAAGTGAAATATCAAATTCATACCGTATTCATCTAATCTTGAACTGAAATCCCCCTAAAAGTTAAACAAACTAGTATTATCTCCTAAAACGGAACAACTAGAAGCAAGAATTCCTTAGGAACAGAAGAATTAGAGCGCTGTTAGAAATTAATCATGTATACTGGTAAACAGGGCTATACGTCCTATATGAATTAATTCAACCATCCAGTCAAATTGTCACTCCAATAGAAGCATTAAAATTCGTTCAGTAATTATGAACTCTTGACATTTACTCCTTGTTACAGGAATAAGAAGGGCTGTTTACCATGGTTTACTACTGAGAGATAAATGTTCTTCTGCTAACACCAACCGAAAACAAAATGGCAGTTTCATCACTTCGTAGATACCCCTGCAAATTTCCAAAATATCATGCTGATTTCTGCAATAGCATGCATGCATGTGCATTTCAAAAGATATCAGGTTTACCAACATACATATGCTGATATGCAAAATATCCGCTGTTTCCTTTTGTTCCTTTTTTGTACTTGCGATATGATGTCCAACTTGCGCCAATGGCACCTAATAATTTCTGCTTTTATGAGAAGTAAAAGTGTAGTGACTACTTCTGATCAAACTAGGAAAACATTTAAGATATTTCTAGAGGATGAGAAAGGTTGTCCATGGGTATGACTTACTACGAGAGGAAGTTAAGTCTAAGGTTTTTTTTTTTTTTTTGCATCTGTACACAAAACGGTGAGCTATTGAATGTTAAAATGTATAGTTTTTTTTCAGAAAAAAAATGAAATGTCTCAGGTGGTAGGTTTTCTGCCGCCTTTTCAAAAATAAATAAATGAAAATAAAAATTATGAATTCATATGTCTTCAGCTATGACACATCAGTACATTACACATGTTTTGCACCTTTTGATTCAATTGATTCTCTCCATTTAGTTAAAAAAATATTCTCTCCATTCAGTATTTCAGAGAATATTCCATCAAATAATACATGAAATAAATTATTATATTCTATAATATTCTATTTCACAACTTGTATCTTAATTTAAAATTTTAACACTTTTTCTGACATATAGTTAATTTTTTAAAACAATGACCGCAAAACTGTCCTAGCGTCAATAAAACTCATTTACCCTGAACGTTACCTAAAAATTTACATACAGGACCTAACACTTCTATCTTTTGCAAATACAACCATCTTAAATAACGTTACCATGCCAGGTCATACTGATTGTCAGAATATAATTACTCAAGCAAGGATAACCAATCTTAATATTCGTCTTTGGTCTTTCTTAGGTGCACTTTCTTTTATTGATAATTGAAGTAGAGATTAGAGGGTCTGTGGCCGATTTGTTTGGAACAAAATAATAATTGTTGACAACAAAATTAGTAATAGTTTTGTTTGGAAACAAAGAGAATCATTTCTTAGTCTAGTGACAAAGAGTAATGCATCTTGAGTGAAAGATGACATGTTCGAATCCGGTTGGAGGTCTTTCATAGACATTTATTTAATTTAAAAATAATTTGAAAGGCTTAACCCCGTTTATCTTTAAAAAAAACAAAATTTGTAATAATATAACAATCAGGGGTTTGACACGAAATGGAAGCGGATTCCCTTCATGCATCATTTCATGTAGGGCTGAAAACGGTAGTCGTTTCAACCGTTCTTTCGTTTCGTTTCGTTCGGAACAGGACGGTAACAGATAAGGATTTCAGTTTCGTTTAAGGAACGGAACAACTAACACAAATAGAAATATTGTTTCGTCTCAGAACGGAACGATTAGTGAAACTGGTACGTTTCGTGGTCGTTTATTTCGCGCATTTCGTCTAAAATTTTTTCATGGTTTTATTATTAGATTGCAGAGGACCTCAGCGGAGAGATCGAGGGAGAAACGAGTAAAATTAGATTTCTGCAGCGTCGCTCCGTCATTTCTCCGCCAAACACAGTCACATCTATCTCTCTCGCCTCTGCACCACCCAGTACAATCGCCGTTGAGAGCGAGAGGTGATGATGGTGCCTCCTCACCCTTTTCCGCGTGACCTAACCTGTCATTTCTCTATCTCTGTTTCACACAAAATGCAGAATAGTTTATTTTCTTGCATCTTAATAAAAATGAAAAACAGTTAGGTAGTCAAAGACGGTTATAACCATTTTGATCGTTTTCATCAACGAAACGATCAATGCAACATGTGTTAAACGGGTGCAAGAATCGGCGCAATAAGTACAAGAATTTGGTGCATCAATGCAACGGTTAACGAAAATGACCACTTTCGTGGTCGTTTTTCACGTTATGCACCCCTAATTTCATGTATAGAGAATTAGAGTCGCAGTGATCCGGAGAACCCAAACTGGAGCACACTTCCTGAAACCTTCATCCAAAACCTCGAAAAAAGTATTTCTCGGACCAATTCCCAGCTCGCAAAGATTCGGTCGTGCTTGTGCTGTGTTAATCATCTCAAGCGTTTTCTACCAGGCCGAGCTCGTGGTGTGTAAATATCCTAAGATGCCTAATTGCCTATAGAGGTTTTACCTTTTTCTCTAACGAGGACTGTTCTATTGAAACATAATGGGCCTTAAAATTTGAATGAGCAAACGACAATAATGGCTTTTCTTTCCTTTTCGAAGCGGAGCTGATTTGGGGAATCCCAGCATTTTGACATCTAGCTAGGGTTGAAAACGGAAGTCATTTTAATCGTTTTTCGTTTCGTTTCGTTCGGACGAAACGGTTAACGAAACAACGAAATGATTTTGTTTGGTTTGACGAAATGATTAACGAAATAATAAAACAGTTTTGTCCATGTGTAAATCACGAAAATTTCGTCAATTTCGTTTGCGCCATCGTCTCGATCATTTTGCAGCCCTATTGCTAGGGACCTAGGGTTGAAAACGAAAGTCGTTTCAACTATTATTTTGTTTCATTTTGTTCAAAACGAAATGAAACGGCTAAGGAATATGATTGTGTTTCAAAAACAAAATGGTTAACGAAACAATAAAATGATTTCGTACATGTGTAAATTACGAAAATTTAGTCGGTTTCGATCGTTTAGTCCAAAACAAAACGGTTAACGACATTAGTGGTCAGTTTCGTCAATAAAATGAAACGGTTAACGAAACACTCTAGTTTCGACCGTTTCGACCGTTTTTGCAGCCCTACATCCTGCCATCTCATACAAACCCACGCACATAAACAGCCTGGCCCATAAAGATGTGACCTGCGATCTACGTGCATATATAGTGATGCGCACGCTGACGTCATCTCTACAACAGACTGGCCATGCGCGATGCAACCTGCAATCTGCACGCCAGGTGGATATAGCTGGACGCTGATGTCACGATACCACCGCACACTGACGTCATTTGTACGCTGGCCTCAAATTGATATTAGAAGTATTTAACATGATGTACGGGAGTATATAAATAAGTTTATTATTAAAGAAATTCTGTCATTTGACGCTATGTAAGTAGAACATAAGGGAGTATATATTTCTACACACGCAATTAAATTGTCTGTATTAATGGAGTACTTATTTTTTTGAACAATTATTATTTAAAAAATGATTAATTATATATTACGTAGTAAAGATATAAACGAAGGGAGTATATATTTCTTTATATAGGGTTCAAAAAAATCATTCAATAAACAGACAAAATTGTACAAATAAGCATTCAATATAAACTTCTTCGTAAGGACTTGAAATAAGCATCCACTATTCAAATTTATTCAAAATTTTTCAAATAAACTGCCAACATTAAAATCAAATTAACTGTATATCAATGCTAACAATAAAATAAGGTTCAAATCACAATTTAATCCAACCAACCATAAAAACCACTACAAGCAAAATTAAACATGCTAACAAAGTTATAGAAAGTGCAACAACAACCATTGATCATCTCAGTCTAAGTCAACAAGAACACATTCAATTGAACAAGCTTCAATCTTTCCATTAGAGTTAAGAAGAACACATTCACACACATTTTTAAATCCGGCCTCACTTTATTGATAGGATCTAATAACAGACTGTAAACAACAACACGCTTATCATCACAATATCAATCTACAAAATAAAAAATTATACAATTTTAAAATATATATTCCCTTAATGAATATATTTTACACCAACGATACTTAATATATAATCTTTTATAAAAATTTCATAATTATATGCAATAGTAAAATATATATTCCTTAAATTGTCAACATGATCCTTAATTAAAAATCTCTTGTTACTTATATCTAATCTCAGATTAGTCTCCTTCAAAAAAAAAAAACCCCTCAGATTAGCAAATAACAAATATATAATCACTTTTGTAGATTACCTGGGATGATGATACTAGCTTGTTAAGTAACTTGCAAATGAGAATCCTTAAAATGAGACTTTTGCCCCACCCCAGGGATCTCTTTCTTGACTACTCACTTTTCATAGGTATACCCTATACTTTGACACTTCGCGCCTGCCTGGCTTGAACATTGACTTTCTAATTGGCTCAATCTTACCGTTGCGCGCCTAGTTGGATTGGCTAGTTTCAGCACTGATGTTATTGACTCTGCTTCAATTGCACCGTAGGCAAGCCTTGGGCCAGGAGAGTTTGAGGCAGAATGCGGGTGTTTTTTGCCGGGAGAGTGTCGACAGTTATTCAACTGAACCATCAACTCCTACCTTTTCTCTGATCTACTCCTCCTCTATTCTCTCTATGGATACAAAAAAAGCCAATTAAACCAATTAAGTTATGCCTAAAAAAAGTCCCCTACCCCTAAATTAGCATGAGTTGTGCTATTTACACGTTCAAAGAATACATACTCGAATGAAAGCTATTAGACAGAGATACAATGTTACGGCTGCTGCTAAGGCTGTGCTCCACAAACAAATTTAGGGGATGAGCTTAGATAAGGGGAGGTAAAGAGATTGGTGACCGTATCTGACCGGAGGAGGTTACTCGCTCCAGAATAGTGATTAAATGAAATAATAGGAGTGCTAACGAGGTAAAGTCAGAGAGAAAACCCAATAAAATTTACTCTGCATTTGTAATCCCCGATTTTGGGGGTTCGCTCATCCCCTCACCCCTCATCTCCCCTAATCTCCCTTTATCTCCTCCGATTGTGTTGTGGAGCACAGCCTAAAGCTACAACATCATATGGCTTGCTCCCCAACAATGAGCCTAGCACCTTCTGACCGGATGTACCCGGGTATAAAGGAGGAAATTCTCCGTGGGAACATGCCCCTGTCACTGGCATCGTAAAGCCAAATTAAGGATCGCCATTCCTACAACCAGGTCCCAATTCACCAGCACTTAGGAGGTAGGCCCGCAATGATGATCAATGTTTTTGGGACGCTCCAATTGCCCAGGGTCAGCCACGAAGGCGGATTGAAAGTTCCTAACAAAGCTGCACTAGAGTGACTCTAAGATAAAAGGATGCACAAAAAGCACAAAGCTTGAAAAGAAAGGCATAAGGCATCTGATGAGACAACGCTGCTTTAGTCTCACTCTGCTTTTTGTTGCAGTGCAGGGGTCGGTGGGGGTGCACGGAACTAACTAGACCGCTATCTTATACTCTAACTTGTTGTGGGACATTCTCAGCCCACCTACATTGCATATCATTCCACCGTTCATCACCTGATGTTCGCCGAACAAGAAATGCTTTGATGTTCTTGAAATCTAATTTCATCTTCTCAAATAAGCCATTTGCATCCTCTGTTGTGCAATAACTTTCAGCCCAATTGGCTTTCTTATGAATAATGTACATCCACCATTGCATATTGTTACGTGACACAACAAAGAGATAATCAGAAGCTTCAAAATTGGCTCCCTGAAGATCAGGATTTGTTCTATTTAAATTAGAAACAAAACTAGTAGACAAAGCTCTCTGCATGTACAAAAAAAACATGAAAGAAAGTATTATTCAATCATCTCCATTGTTATAGAAATTATCTAAGAATGTATATATCAAAATTAATTACCAGATCAAATTGGTCAATAGAGATCCACTTGTTCTTGTTCTTTACCTCTTTTCTAACAACTTTAGGATACATGACATGACCTGAAAATAAAAAAGAAACAAGAGAATATATAAAATTAATTTATACTACAACTTTAGTTTATATTATCTACTTCTTTGCACAAAAAAAAATATTTCTTTATTGTATAGTATTTACAGTACTATGTACACAGATGCAAAAATACTTAAATACTAAATATACTATTAGAAAAATTAATATCTATTATTCAATATAATTTACTCCTTTGTTATGAAGTATTTACACTACTATCTACAGAGATATAACAATTAATCCAATACAAACGATATGACAAAATGATTAATACCTGTTACTCTATATTATATACTCTTTTAGACAATAAAATTTACTTCTTTTTATATAGTACTTATAGTAATATCTACACCTGATGCAAAAAATAATATTAAATCAATGTATGTATTGGGATAAAAACTTACGGAATCTATCATATCTTTCCCCTTCAAGAATTTAATCATCTCTCCAGAGGTGACAACATAATTACAGAACTTGAACACAAATGAAGCCTCACTTTCTTACTCAAGATCTCTTAAGAAAACAGCAAGGACCTTACTTAATAGAATGGAGATAGGTGGCTTCTGAGTAAAATCAAATTTTGGCCAAAATTTATTTATAGCTTTCTTATTCTTGTTCTCATCATTTTCTTCACACAATGGATCTCCATATGAACTACCATAGTATGAACTTTTAAGAAGTCTACGACCTGTAACTCTTTTTCACTTTACAGAAGTTATTTTCTCACTCTTTAAATCTGACATTTTTTTTTTCCATTATTTGGTGCATCATCAACAAACATAGCAACCGAGTAAGCATAATTTATAGAAGATAGATTTTTTACTGGTATTGATGTCAGAAGAATAGTTCTCATTGTTAGGAACTAATTTCATGTGCAAATTTAATTTTTATTAACGTTTAATAAGCAATTAACAAGCACGAGAAATACAGATCTAGATATTTATGCATATTTGAAATTTTAAGAGAACGGTAGGAGAATTTACCTCTTCTAGTATCGTAACTAGAAGGCTTAACCTTTGCTTGGGAGTCGGTGGCGTGCTCGTCTCCTCCTTGATCCTCCGGTTGCCTCGAGTCCACCTAGAAGATTAACCAAGGTCTCGCGACAAGTGCTAGCTTGTGTGAGACGATAGCTAATTCTCTTTTTCTCCTTTCGCGCGATTAACTGATTAATTGAAAGGTGAAAAATCGCTCAACACATGAGCAGTAGAGAGGAGAAAGGGATGCGCCTACACAACAGAGAAAATAGATTTTTCTCTCTTGTCTAGTCGTCGGCCAAGGAGAGGGAGAGAGAGAGAGTTAGGGTTGTGCTGACTTGTTCCCAAAGAAACGTCAACATATATATGGAACGCTTCCATAATTAGATTTCTCTCTTTCTATTTTCACCTGGACGAAATTACCCCTATCATGGCTGAAATTTTCAGCCCTCATGTGTGACAGGCCACATGATATAATGGCCCATCAAACCACTCCTTCAGTTTGTCTCATATCGAGCTTTCAGTTAACCGATTAACTAAAATCCAATTTGCTCAGTATAATAAATATGCGTTGAACGAATTTAATTATTAACATATTAATCATTAATTTGGAATTAGCATATGCATTATATTATTTCTATATGATCCTCTTGAGTTAATTAATTATAACGGTTCATAACGATATATAATTAATTAATCAACTTATCATATATTCGTAGTACTCACTACTGCAAATAAACAAATAATGCACGTTTGGTTAAAGTCCTATTTGTGTAATCCTTTGAGGATTTATGCTACGTTGGCCATGAAAATAAATCGCTATTTATTTTCAATGATCATAAGCGGTATCTAGCAACACCTTATGATTCCCAATTCGCATAAATAAGCTCTGTACAATTACAACATTTCAATCATCCATAAGAAAATAATATCTTATTATTTTGATTCTTATGTCACATGATATCCTTGTATAATCTAAGATAGGAATATGTCATTCTTGCATATTACACGTTTCTTGATCTAGAGATGATTGCATAAGTTGCCAGCAAACAATCCATCTCCATCAAGGGGCCCAGTGGTTATCATCACTCGTTAGGTGAACTAGCGAGGGACGTATGGTTATCTTGATGATCAGTTTCTCCCCGCATAATGTATTTCCTGGATTATTATTCGTTCAATATATTTCCTGGACAATTTTAGTTTGAATTTTTACTATTATAGTAATATTTTCATACATTCCCCAATTGCTTCTATGTTGGACTAACAATTATGATTGAATTCGGTATGTATAAAATCAAAGGAGAAAATATCAAGTATTTTTTTGAGCGACCAAATTTTCGTCTCGTATTTTTTTGTTAAATTTTACTATTATAGTCGCTTTATTTTTAGCCTAATTTATTGCATCTATGAACCATACCAAATGATATATATACAGCGTCTATTATGCTATGCCAACTTAATTAACACATGTATATATTGCATACAACTCATGCAGCGTAAACAGTTGAAATCAAAGAATTTTAATGAGATATTTTACCTGAACTATCAAACCACAAGGAAAAATAAAGATTCATGAGATATTTTACCTGAACTATCAAACCTAGAAGGTCTAATGCATTAATTGTTGTGTGGTCCAAGCAAGTGGCTGAAAAGCAAAATAGCAGAACCCAGTCAATACTGCTCTTTCACAATTAATAGTAATTCTATACACTCACTAAAATTGATCATGTCCTATCCTATCTTGAAAGCTCATAGATATCATGCAAGAAAACTTGGATAGTGGATAGAATTACAAAAATTACTGGTAAACAACTCGATCAGAATAGCATTGACACTTCCAAAAATTACAATGAAGCACCAAGCCAACCAAAAGAAACGATCAATTGGAAAAAGGGAAATTATGAGCTTATAACATATGCATGGTACCAAAATAGTCTATTTAATTGAAGCATTGAGGATTTCTTTTTTCTTGTACTCTCTTTCCAAGAATCAAATCGACAACAATTTTGTCTATAGCACCATTCAATGAAGTATTTAAAATTCAATTGATAGAATTGACAAAACCATACATTTATCATGTTGACGGCTCAATAAGATGGAGAGTAAGACACGCTTGTTGCCTTTTTCTCACCACTCTCCACTAAAGAGCAGGACAATTTTCTTAGCCTTTCTTCTCTCTGTTACTCTTTTAAAATAAGTAGAAGAAAATAACTCATTCTCAACTGCAGAAATATTAAAAAAAAAAACTTTGAGATGGAGGACCATTTGAATGTTCTTATTCTGAATATAAGAAAATGTAAGTTTTTAAATTTAGTAAATAGTAAACAAACAAATAGGCAGGTTTTGAAACACAGGTGATCAAAATAGATTTGATAAAAAAGATAACGTAGCCAAGAATTGGAAGAACTGGTAAGAGTAAAAAGAGCAAAAACACATTAAGTCCAGTATGTTTGACAATTAAAAACAGATGCTCAAAAAGAAAACTCATGAAAATCTCCTCCTTATCAGCAAGCAAACAATCGACTTGAAAACATATTCATAAGTCTCTCTCCTGACAGAACCTATGGACTTCTATCAATTGAAAAGAAATACTGAAATATTAGTTGTTCTTTTGACATCTCTGCAAATAAAGCTACCTCAACAAAAGAATTCATAAAAATAACCCAATTGCATAAACTGTTATATAATGAAAGCTTTGATTTTTTTTTCAATGTTGCAATACAGGAAGAAGCACAATAACACTAACAAAAATATAAACGTAGTTCATGTCATTATAACACATAAATTTTTATTTCATTTGACCACTATTATTCCCTTATGCATTCTTAATTTGAAAACACTTAAGCACCTAATACTTTGGTTAGCAGAAGAACCTGTAAGCTTAATTGAAAGTAAAAAGAACTAAATTGTCACATAGAGTATAATAGAAAGGAAATTAGAGAGGATAGGAAAAAAAAAATCGTCTTACATAGGTATGGTGTGTGGTTACTGTCTCAACAAAGCAACTGAGAAAAAAAAAAAGAGCAAATCGCTTGCCTTGAGACCTCTCCAGAGGACACTGAGAGCGAGCTTGAATGAACCCAAACAACCACCCTTATAGACAAAGAGGAGTGAAAATAAATAGCAGTGAGGGCAAAAATAGAGGATAATTGACCAGCTTGAGCATAAGAATTAATTAAGAGTGCAGATTATTGTACAGCCTTGAAGTGATAATAGCCTTCAAGTGCTAATACCTGAATCCATGAGCATAATTAAGCTATTATAATTTACCTTCTTGTAAAGAGCATCAAGGGCATCAGTAGTCATGGTGTATCAAACTCTAAATGTAGGCACTGAGAGGCTCTCCAATTGTTAACTGCACCTTGCATTGTTGTGAAAGGCACCACACTCGCCAATTGAATTGTAGAAGCTGCTGCAGGAGCAGCAGCAACCTTTGGTTTTTCACCTACTGCAGCTGAAGATGCGACCAATTCAACATTCTTTGCTACAATACTCCCCATAGATCCTGACCCCACCACCGTAGCTAAATCCACATTCAAGTCCTTTGCAAGCTTCTTTGCATAAGGTGTGGCCATTACTCTCTTCTCACCTTCTGATGCAGGATGAGTTGAGGCAACCTTCACAACTGGAGAGAATACAGGACCAGATACTGAGCGACAGAAGGCGCCGATACTGGTTCTGGCTCTGCCACTGGCGCTGCCACAGCTTCAGATGAAGAGCTGGAACCGGAGGTTTGTGATTTGGGTTTTGTATAGGTGAAGAGCTGGAACAGGAGCCTTGTGATTGGATTCCGTATAGGCACTCATACTCGCCCAATTTGGATGGTTCCATACTTATATAAGAAAGAAAGAGGATATTATATTTTGCAGTCACCAAGGATAATATATTACCAGAAAGGATTTAAGAGGTAACACATCGAAACTTAAGTTGCCTATAAACATGAAGCCTTTTACATTGAAGTTGAAAAATGGATTCTAATAAAAACCTCTTTGCTTTGTTCGAATGCCCACTGTGCATCGTTGTCCATCTCCTTCCCTTTATTCCTGCAAAGCTGATCCTACAACAATCACATGTAATTACAATTTCATTTTTAACATGATGTATTGATGTGATCGACAAAGTGTGCGTATTAAAACCCTGCAACATATAAAGATATGCACCCATGAATATTCTAATAGAAACTTAAAAATATTTACAAAATTAAAAAAATAGATAGAATTAAGAGCTCAACACTTACTGATAATTTTGTCAAACATTTGATATGCAGATTGCAATCCAAATGCTATCTTTGTTTCATTATAATTCTTCTTGTAAACATGTGATTTCTTCTCTTACATAAGCTGAAAAGCAACAAAACTAATTTAGTTAGGAACCTGTTAGTATGTCTAGAAATTAAGGGAATTTTAAGGACTTAAATGTAGCAACCTAAATCGATTATACATTCAAACCAGGTGAAGGTGCTTCTTGGAAACGTAATCTCTTAGGGATCTTGAACTGATTAATAGCACTGTTGCTTCCTAAAAGTACCAAGCACAGCTTCCAAACCTTCTGTGTCTACCGTCTGAGGTGAATCACTACTCATACTGAAGAGAATGAACAGATTTACTCATCCGTACTATTGGCATTGTGAACTGAGATTTGAAGGGCAAAAATTAAGTTCAAACATGAAAAGATTACAAAAATCACAACAGTACAAATTTTCAAGTTTTAAGTTCAATATGTGCATAAAAGTAAGAAGAGTACTGGTCTAGTCGCTTCTTGGATGAAGACCCAAACTAACATAAATCTCAACTATGTCCATAATTAACCTGAGCATTGGGCAAACAAAAAAATTAGATATTGTTCAAGAAAGATGAGATGCACTCTTACCATCAGTGCTTATCAAAAGGGGCAAAAGTTACACTCAAGAGTGAAACGAACTTGACATAAAGGTTTATAAATCACAAATTCCCAACCCTGCACAGTGTAGAAGAAGCAAAAAAATGAACAATCAGATAAAATATTGCAGAGGAAATTGAAAATGAAAACTTAAATCTGGAAGAAATGACGGTTGCGAGGGAGACATGAGTAAAATTAGCACTTACCGAAGGACGGAATCATGGAGGGAGGAAAAGCAACGCTCGAGATAAGAAATGACAGTTGCGATGCACTGAGGCAAGAGCAACGGCGATGTGAGAGAAAAAAAAGCAACAGTAGCGCAAGTCGGAGAGAGAGAGAGAGACAGAATGAGCGGATAACAATCAATGCACAGTTCCTTCTCTTCTCAACATCGGCCTCAAATTCCAAACCCTAGCAACCGAGATGGAAGCATGGAAGGTCGAAGCATGGAAGGATGGGACTCTAATGGCGAGAGAGAAGTCTTCTCTGCGTGGAGAGAGAGAAAAAGAGGAAATAAAGGCGGAAAGCTCTAGAATTAATCAAAGAACTAATCGAACGCTGAAGATTTCGCGTGGAGAACGAACGGCCAGATACGGTTACTGTGCGAACAACTGTTTACCCACAGTGGTTTCGGATCGGATCTGAATCACGGGGATTAATATACTAAATGATAAATAAATGATGAGTATTACATATACGTGTGAGCTAGCAGTGTTCCAACTCAATAGGAACCTTCTACATGAATGTACTTTTTTTTTCACTTTAATGGTGTTGCAAGCACTGCGAGGAAAAAAAAAAAAGTGTTTTCGGTTCATTACAAAAATGCAGATAGTTATTATTGATTTATCAAGATCGCCGGTATTTGATCAGAAAATTTTGTGATTTATCAACAATTATTGCACTTATCACTACCGAATGAAAAAATAATTCACATTATATTTGCAATTTTTTTTATATTGCTTTTATTCTAACAACTGACAAATCAATTTAAATTTTGTTTACTAAAAGATGATGTACCGTAGAAATTTTTTTAAATACTATTTTAGATTCAATCAAAAGAGCAAAGGACTTTTCTTTCGTTTTAAAATTCGGTGAACTTAAATAAGGCCACTGTTTATAACTACAAAGAAATACATACAGCATACATTGACCACGTATAGAACTTTTTTTTCCGGTTCATCGGATTAATTACTTAGTAATTTAACTATCTCGAATTTTATACGGGTGGCTTCTTAGACAAATATAACTAATTTTACACGTTAACAAGTACTTTAATTATCCATAAATATTGCTATTCAATCATACATGAGACGTCAGATTCTATATTCAAGTGCGAAAGCCTTTTGAATTGAGGCATTTTTTGGAGCGATTTCTCTTGCTATTGCTTAGGATTCTCAGGCTCTGTCTTAGAATGTCAACCTCTCTTTCCTTTCTCATTCCCTCCTTTTCTACTGTTTGTATTTTTTCCTTTAGAAGCGCTATTGCCTCCTCTTTGGATTTCAGCTCTCTTTGTAGCTCTTCTATAATCCCTTGCTCTGCTCTCCACATGTATCTCTCCCCTGCAATTTGTATCAATTAAGACATTTTAATTTAGTAAACTGTGAATGATGGTAGAGTCTGATTAAAAAATTTAGTCTCTCAGGTTGCAGCACTTGACACTAATTATCACATTTCTCATACTCATGCAATTAATTCTAATCAGAAATATTGGTGCACCAGTTAGAAAAGGAACATTTGGGTTCTGATATTCAGATTCGTACATTTTCAGTCTTCAATTAAAAATTATGTTGTCATCTGTCAAGCAACTTTTACGATGTTATGCTAGAAAAGTGTTATAAACAAAGTCATCATTTATTTTAAAATGGAAAAAATGTCATTCTAACTCAACCACCTCAATAATACATTTTAAGTTGTTAACTGTAATAATGCATGGATTCACATAGTACAGCAAAAAGGTCATGAGTTCATGACTACTCTAAATATAACCACAAAGGACATATATGCAGAAAACAAAATTAAAAGAGATGTTTGTTTAAAGAAAGAAAATGTTTGAACAGCTAGAGCACCATCGTAATTTTTGCCCAAAACATGTTCATCGAATTGCGAGTGATGCGCATTGGATCAAGATCACTTTTCAATAATTGCATACATATAAATAGTAGCTGGTTAGTTGGCTTGACCAGTCTAGTAAAAAATGTAAAATTGAAAAATCATAACGGTGTTAGTCATTATGTATTGTTTATTTACTCACATCCTACAAGTAACTAATGTTTTTTCATCAATATAGCATATTTACTTACATCCTTTGACACAGGTTTTGCCCTTTATCCATCAGATCAATGATTCCTTTTTTTTTTTCTTTTTTAAAGTGTTTGATCAAGGCCTAAAGGCACACAATTTAATAGGGTTTACACATTAAAAAGGTACACCAGATCAATAATTTTGTACACTAGCAGTTTTTTGGTCATGTGATAAATTCATACATGGATCGTGCCGGATCCGGTGGGAGTTTTTTTTTTTCTTTTGTCAGATTAGCTGATTAGTTAGAATCACTATCCTTACATCAAACCGTGAAGTCCTGAAGTTCAAAATGGGCCACATTAAAACTAAAAAGTACCAACAGATCTGAATATTGGTACCTACTGCCATTTTAATTTTGTTTCCTAGCAACATGGCCCAACCTAGTATCTTCCTTTTTTTTTTCATGGTAACTGTCAATTATCATTAGGCCTTTTTAGTATGGTTCTTTTCTCCTTATTTTTACAATATAATAGAAGTAATAGTATTATTGTTTTTAATTCATATAATCAATATAATTAGTACTATTTAAAAATATTAATCTCCCCACCTCCCCCATTCTCTCTATCGTGCATTCTCTCACCCTCATTTTTTGAATAATAAGGACCACTGTTTCATTCCTAAGTGGAAAGCAAACTATGAAAAAATGCAAAAAAAAAAAATAATAATAATAATATAAATAAAGTAAAGCATGAAATTAATAGCTTTTGCATATTAACTTATTAAGTGGAATAGGCGAGGATGATAAATTTAATAAATTATGGGTAAAAATTGTGGACAATAGTTCTTTTATCTGTTTCAAATAATAATAACATTTTATGACTAATTTTTTTATACTTGAAATTATGATAAATCATAGACCAGACAGACCTATTATTTTAACCTATTCATTCGTATTGATGATCTGATTTGTAGCTTTTTTTTTTATCATATCGTCCCTTTTATAATTATACAAGAGGTAAAATAGTAAAGGCACAAGTTAAAACTTCTTATTTTCTGGTAAATGCCCGGAGGTTTGTGTGGGGTATGTTGAATTAAATATTGCATACATGAGACATGATCATGATAATCCGTAGAGTGTGAGGGAAGAGAGAGAGAGAGAGAGAGAGAAGAGGAAAAGGACATGATGCGCATTAATTGACTGTAAGAATTCATGTGAAATAAAGACAAAATAAAACCATGTCACCGTTACGATAAACACTGGCGCAAAAAATATTCCTGTTTATTTCCAATCCAATTTCTAGAAATTTCAAGTCTAGACCCAAATTCTGTGACATACATACAATTATACAAACCTACCATATTGCTCGGTATATCTCTGACAAGTGGGACCAGAGAAACTAAAAGGAAGAATTACAAGGCTATTAAACAGTGAATTGATAGACTATATCTTTACTAGTGGCTGCCACAGTAACAGGTACACTGTTGGCGTGATTTGCTCCTTTTGGTGTGTTACATGCGTCTATTTCACGGCTCTGTTCCACCTAATAGGTTTGAAATGCAAACAGAGCACCTTGTATAACAGATATTTATTGTACAGTTTGTTTTTCTATTTTAAGATCTATGTACAGTTTCTTCTCCAGTTTGTTCAGTTATCTTTTCTTGTTTGTTCTAGCATAAATTTTGTCACCATTATAATTTTATAGCAATTACGTGGGGTAGTTCTAAGTCAAAAGTATATCAATTTCAGGCATATTTTTGAAATTGCTCTTGCTAACCTCAATTTGTTTGTGTTTTATTTATCTGTTAGCGTTTTATTTGGATTTTAGAGTTGTGTTATTATTGGTACTTTGGATACCACTATACGGATACTTATTAGATAAGTGCTGTACTTCTTACTGCCTTGAATTTATCACTGTACAGTAAAAAATTTCAATACATCACTATCAGCTTGAGTCTAAATAACGCATATATTTAACTCATGACATAATCTGTGCTGCTCATAGAAATGCAACTTTAACTATCGCATTTATTAAATATTTGAAAAGCCAGGTCTGTTTAATTTACTACCTAGACAAACTTCTTCCATGGGCCATGTTAATAACATAACTGAGATATGTATTTCTTTGTGTTTTTTTTTTATATTTCCCCCCAATTATTAAGGCTACTCGGATAAATATTTTGTAGGCAGTAAAATTTCTTTCGATGAAATTGTTGGTTAGTTAGTGACAACCAACTTTTTTTGTGAAATATTTAGGATGAGTAACGAGTTTCGGGGTGCAAAAATAAAATATGACCAGTTCGTTATTGATTTATATAATCAAATTATTTTTAGTTGATTATTAAATTCCATAACAAGAATAATATCCAATTACTACTTATATCACAATATCTAAGAAAAAAAAACGATATGCTTGAGCAAATCCAAATATTTTAGGAAAAAAATAGTGTTGGTCCTACAAGATTGTCATAAAAAATAATTATTCTACTCTTGAATAAATGGCAGAGTGTATTAAAATCCAGTCCAGAATTTGTAATTTGTCATAAATAATGCCACTTAACTCAAGTACTTGGCTGTAATTTATTGCCATTAAGGTTTTAAACGTCCCCAAATACACTAAGTTAAATTTATGAGTGTGTCCATAATTATTGCGCGGAAAAATTTACACAACAGAGGGAGGTAAAACAGTAAGTTCGCTGAGTAAATGAAAAGGAGAGGGATGACATAATGTGCACCCATCTTAATTTTTTTTATATATAAATTTGTCAAAGATTCCTTTGCTAGTTTCTTTCACAATGAATGCGTAGCAATTAGCTAATTAGGGTCCTTAAAGTCAGGAATTTAACTTTAATTAACTTTTTGACAAGAGAAGAAACGTGATCATGACTTGTTTAAGGCAGATATATAGGGGTTTTGAAGGGTGTGAATGAAATTATTAACCAATAAAAAATGCATTACCTGCACTGTTACCATGTAATTAAGAATGTAGATTAAACAACTGATGAATACGAACAAAACAGATAGGAATCCTAGATGCCTAATTTTTGTCTACATTCCGAACTTACCAACAAACAAGCATTATATGCATGCATTTCCTCTAAAATTGGATAAACGTCAATTCTAGTGCATTTGTCAATGTAGGGACAAAGTCAAGGCCTAAATCAGAGCAGTGCCTCCAAATGGTAAGACTCTGGGATGAACTGTTTAAATTTTGCATTATTCTGTTTACCTTGTCTGTGAAAAAGAATGTACAGGGGGTTGCTGCTGAACTCCGCAAAAGTAAATATAACCACTCTACGGTAATTAATTACTGCATAGTAATGATAAGCTCGTGTGTTTTTTACTTTTTTGGCAATACATATATAATTCACAAATTAAACTTAGAGTGGTAAACTACAAAAGGTTTTAAGTGTATAATTGGTTTGGAAACATTTAAGAAACTAGTGAACAGCGATGTTCAGAGTGGTAAATATACACTAATAAAGGTTTAAAAATTCAGTTGAACTTGTTTATGAAATAAGAAAAAAATTTCAAATGCATTTTACCTCTATTTCTTATTAAGGGTAATAAAAAGAACTCACTCATATTCAATTATGACATCAACTATATATATGCATAACATTGTTAAAAAAAAGATAGAAAAAGTTGTTATTTGACATTACCGTTTGTTTGATGAGTTCTTTGAATGAGATCATCGAGCTCGGTCTTGATTGCGAGATACAGTTGTTTCCACTTCTCGACGGCCTCCTCTCGCCTCGCCTGCTCCTGCTTCATCTGTTCCACGATATAACTCGTACCGAATTCCTGCCACTCCTTCACTCCACGTACCGCCTCCGCATCTTCCTCTAACCTCTTCACCTTCTCCTCTTCCTCCTTAAGCTTCAACCGGAGCCTTGCATTCTCCTCCTTTTGTTTCTTTTTCTCTTGCCTCCATTCTTCTTCTTTGCATGCGAATGTCGTTACGTGCTGCTCATACGCCTGGCTCTCTTTCTCTCTCGCGCGCCTCATCTCCTTGATCTCTTCTTCTAAGAGTTGGATTTTGGCTCTCAATTGTCGACCATTTTCATGTCTGTTGGTGTAGCACTTGCTTAAGCCAAGACCCATCTTTTCCTCTTGTTTGTTCTGACTTGGATTATTATGTTTTCTTGGTTCCTATAAGGGATACATGGTAATTTAGGTAGAGAGAGGAATGGGAATTAATGAGAAGGAATGCAATGCAGGGCAAGGAATAGCTAGGGAAGTATGACAAAGGATTTTTGTGTTGCATTTAGGAAAATTAATTGGGGTACAAAAGGAGGAGGAGACTTAAATAAGTTGGGGTGTGATAGATCTCGTGGCAGGACGAATGTCCAATGGCGAAAGATAGACATGCAATTCTTTCGGTGGTTTTCTTAATCGCCTCCATGTTGCACCCTTAGACTTGCTAAATTGCCCATGGAAAAAATAAAAATGACTGTAGTCTGTTTATGCCCAACTTAAAGGTTATACTCTGGCGCACTTGCAATCTTAAGAGATTCATATTACAAGAAATAGAATATAGATGTAAATTTCAGGAATTGAACGTGTTATTTTCTTCAGTTTGATTTTGAGTTACCGATATTTACATCTTTTCTTTATTAATGAAAATTTAGTAACATTTGTTGGCCCTCAAAAAAAAAAAAAGAATTAAGGACATTAATTTATGTTTGATAGTTGCTACATATATGACTTTTAACGAAATAAGTAATATTATTATAAACTAGCAAACTATAACTACATAATAATTTACAAAAATTATGCCATATTGACCAAAAAAAAATGCTTTGACAACCATGACTAAAATAATAATTACAAAACATACAAATAGAATTTAGATTATGTCACGATGCCGATGTATAATATATCGATTTTTTATGTAATTCAAAAAATAAATAAATCATTCATCAAAATATAATTTCTAAAAAAATATTGGTTCAATTTAGTAGTCGACTCATTTATTCCCTCACAAAATTAAATTCACCGTGGAACTAAGGATATTTGAAAGAAAGGTAGATGCAGCTTTTATTTTAACCATTAAGTGCCAAAGGAAATCTTAGGTGACAAGAGGCGTGAGCAGTCACTCTCCCTGCAGGGTACATCGTGTGGTGAATCAAAGAAAAAGGAAAGCAAATTTAAAGCCTTTTCAGTCCAGATAAAAGAAAAAGAAGGCGATTAAGCGGGAGAGTTATTCTGTGCAGAGAATAACTATTCAATTTTTTTCGTTATTCCTCCTTTCTATACTGTTAATTGGTCAAATGTTGAAGCAGAAGTTTTCAGAAAAGAAGAAAAATTAAAAGCAAAAAAAAAAAAAAAAAAAACTCTTGCTCCGATGTACGTAAACGTCTTTTCATAATTAAGCGCGATTTACAGACGTAGACTCATTAAAGATGGATAGATATAATGTACGGTCCATAAGTCAAGGAATAAATTCGATCGAATAGAATACTACCCTTTTTTTATCCACCAGCAAAAATGTCCTGATACGTGGGTAAATAAAAAAAATAAAATAATTGATGTTATTTTTGTTTTATATAAAATTGTGGATATTAGGAAATAAAAATGTATGGCTCAATCTACCAGCGATACGGATAAATTTCTTTCTAAAAAATAATTTTTTTAGACATATCGAGCGATCTGATTTTTTTCTGTCAAACGGTCTGATTTTTTATCAAGCGATATAGACCATAAATTAGATCAGATCGCACAAATCAGTGATCCATAGTTGATTTTACAAAGATTGTTTGCAATTCCTAATTGTAATTGTTTATTATTTTTATGGATGCTTTTATAAGCAATATGGATTATTTTCACAGAAAATTTGCCAAATTTGACACAAATTTGAATGTCTTGTTCCTTGACAAAAGCAATCTGACAAAATTTAACAGCATAGAACCTTATCTAAAAATTTTACTTGATATATTTAAATAATATTAAATTTGACAATAAAATTCAATTGACGAAAAGATTATTTCAATTTCAAAGTTTTGACGTAAATTATCAATGAAAAACCAACAATGACAATATATCGTAATACATATACCATTATAGAATGCGCAATAAAATTACTCTTAAATGGGTATTCAAATGGACATCAGCGCAACAAAACTTTTTGTACCCGACTCTGGCCAGATGCGTTTGTTTTATAAGACGATATATATATTGAATGCATGGCAATTAAAGTGGTCATAATGAATGAGTAAAAGCAGGAAACCATGATTTGTCAAACAAATTTTTAAAATTGCAAATAGGGAAAATAACACATTCTGCAAATGTTAGTATTTTCTAAAAAACTATGGGTGTGTTTGGATGAGCATGGAATAAGAAATAAGAATAAGAAATTTCGGTATGCGTGCTTATTCAAATTCCTTATTCTTATACCATGATTTTGTTAGTATAGGAATAAGGATCCAAATTCCTTATTCTTGTGTTGTTTGAATTGCACAAGAATAAAAATAAGCACGCATACCGAAATTTTTTATTTTTATTTCTTATTCCATGCTCATCCAAACACATCCTATATAAAGAAGGGAACGGAAAGAAAAGAAATAGAAAATCAGCACGATTCATGCAAATCGGTTACCAATATCAACTTATCTTAACAAAAATAAGTTGAATGCCAAGACGGCAAAAAAAAAAAAAGTTGAAATTATGGCCGGCAACAAATATATATTTATGAAATCTTCACTATTGTAATATTTAATAATATACCAATTAACCTCATTTCTGAAGACACGTGGCACAAAGTAAATTTGCGTACGTTTGCTGTGATGAAATTTTGTACATGGGTTCCATTATCGTTTAACAGTTAAGTAGTTAACTAACATACTGATTTTTTTTTTTTTTACTTGACAGCTACTGTCAAGGTTTCGAAAAAAAAAACATACTGAAATTTTTTTTATCGCCCTGAAAACAAAACCTTGTTAGAACACAACAAAAGCCGTAGAGGTTCAATATTTTATTTTATTTTGTTGGAAAAATGAAGGAAATTTCGTTTATTGGATTCGGAAAGGAATGCAGATCATGAAATAAATCAATGATATGGATCAATTGATTGGAGGCCTCTTCTCGGCAACGAAATTTTCCTAGCTTTACCTTTTGTTTCGATAGAAACTAGAGAAAAAAAAAACAAGAAAATTATATTTAAATCCTTTATATTTGGTTATTAAATATTTAATGGAAAATAACAAATCTACTTCCGACCATGAGCAATTAAAGACAATTATATAATACCAATTAATGATGACGTGGCACACCAGAAGCCAATGTGGCCCTTTATACTTGTCAAGTTACTGCCGTAAGAAACTAGCCCAAAAGAAAAGAGTGTACATTATAAAGCTGTAATAAACTGTGCTGCTGTGCATGATCTGGTTTACGCGGTTGAAATCTTGTGTAAACAAGAACCGCATAAAAGACTGTTTTGTACAGCGACTTGCGACATCATAAGTGGTGCTTTGAAAATATTTTGTGACTTTATCTACGATGAAAATGTATAACTTTGTGAAGAGTTTGGATTGTTTATATATTTTTTTCTTCTTCTTTCTTCTTCTTCTTTCTTCCAACGATCCAAACGCACTCTATATTAGAACAAGTGCTTATATAACGCCTAGTGCTTTCTCACTTCTGCGCCACTACTTTAAATTCTACCTCTCATTGGAGACTTACTTCTACCAACCAATTAATTAATTTAATTAATCGGAATTCTGTAGTCTTTTCTAGAAATGCATGGAAGTGCCAAAAATTTATATGCAATTGAACATTGCTACTGACTAAAACAAATTTACAAATCGAAGGTACCAACAATTGTACGGTTTTTAAAATTAATCATATATAAGCAACGGAGAAAGCGCATTAATTTGCAAACTTCTTAATTAAAAATAATTATCACGTTGACAATTGTGTTCGCATTTCGTAACCTCATAGTTCATTGTGTTGTATGCTCATAAAACATGAATCATGTTAATAAGCAAGTGATGCAAAAAAGTACATTAATTGAAAATCTTTTGTAATATACCTATAAAAAAAATCATATAAAATTCACTCATTGCATAGTTTATATTTCTATGCTAAAAAATATGAACGCTTGTAATTCTTTCTAACATATAGATATAGTTAGCTTTTTTCTGTGATATTGTGCTGACCATTTCGACAAAAAAATGAAATTGACTTGTGCCTGATTTGAACATTGAATTGGTGCTTCATTACCTGCCGTGCCGAACTATTCCATTCCACAAAAGAATTAATCAGACATCGGACATATTAAAAATTGACGCGTACCTAATTTGACAGAGAGCCTATTGCAGTTCTCACTGCCTAAATAGATAACATAAAAGCATTTTTAGACAACACTGATCAGATAGAAACTTGATCCAACCTAACTTTCAGACCCAAAACGGACAAGAACAGAGAAGAAGCCTTTGGCTGTTTGTAGCAGGGAAATGGTTACTTAAACCATTATCCACAGAATCACACACATCCCGAGATAATTCTCTGTCCTTGTACGGCTGCTCTCTTTTCACAGATTCTCAAACCTTTCTTCTTCCTCTCCAATTTAATAAAACAGGCCATGTTACTATTTCTAGGTATTAAACTAAAATAATGTTATTGTTAAACTTATTTTTTTATTTTAATTTTGCTATTGAAATTTTCTTTGTATATATACTTTTTCTTTAATGAATGGGACGGTAGATTTTTTTCTTTAAAGAAATGGTAAAAATGTTCGACACTTTGAACATATCTTTTTATATTGTTTTATATTTCTAGCGTAAAATTTTATGGGATATTCTGTATTAGCGTATATTTAATATCTAGAATTTAAAGAAAATTATTGTATATCTCAAGTTAAAATTTTATTTATTGCATGCTTATTGATATAAGAGTGCATCAAATTTTGAATGCACGCTAGAATCACTATTTCTTAATGCTAAATAAATTAGGTACCAAAATAGCCACTGCATTTATATAGCATAAATTAAAGTAATGCGCTTCAATGTTCAAGCGTGCATTCAAAAGGAAATCAGTCAATTTGTTGCGCACTATGTATATAACGATGGCTTTAGTTTTATTTGAGAAAACTAAACTTTTGTTAGTGACTTTGAGCAGTGCTTAAAACTTTTATTATAGTCAAAACTTATAATTATACTTTCAGAACAAGTAATATATATCAACAAATTAATTTTAGATACTCCCAGGACATATTTAAGCAAAGAATCCAATACGATTCCTCTTATATAATGACTATTCACATTAATTGAAATGTTGATGTTTGAATCGACTTTAATGACATCGATTTGGAATATTGAGTTCTTATTACTCCCTGATCAAAATCACTTTTGTTTTTTTTTTGGAGAAACTAGGCAGTGGCCGCTTTTTTTAACGTTGGGATTTTATTTCAATAATTTTTTTTATCAAAATGAACTAATTTGACGTCATTTGAATAGAATTCCTATCTAATTAGATTCAATGAAATCAAGAGAGTTCTTATTACACCCCGATCAAAATCTCTTTTTTTAACGTTAGGATTTCATTTCTTTAATTTTTTTTATCAAAACTAGCAAACGAGCCCACCCGATTGTGTGGGAATAAGAAAGAAAATTTGTGGCGATTTTGGTATGATGAGAGAAAGTTGATTTATTTTTTTGTCTTCCTTTATTATGCGCACAAAATTAAGAAAAAATAAGAAATGAAACAACCATCTGCGCAGATGTTAACACGGTTTAAACGACATGTTTAAATCTTTTAACTCATTATTAAATCTACACCACTGATATGATCAAATCGCAAAAATGGACGGTCCATATTGTATTGGGTAAACAATTGTTTGCTCCTTTGGGTTCAAATTTTGGATAGACCTTTGAATTGGTGCTTTTATAAGTAGTAAAGATGAATGAATTTGGCGTCATTTGAATAGAATTTCTCTGTAATTAGATTCAACGAAATCATGAGAAATCAATTACAATGAAATGAAATCCCACATAAAAAAAAAACATTTTGATCAAGCCTTAATATATTAGTTCTTCAAAACAAATTTGAGTTTAGACAAGCTTTTATTTTTTTTTAAAGACGATGGTAACCAATCAAATGCTTTAAAAATTAAGAATCCGATCTGAACAAATATTTCTTAACAAAGAAAATAATTGAAGAGTAAAAGAAATGGATTCGATGGAATTTTGAAAGTTTTAGATCACGTAAGATGATCCTTTGTTAAAAAATTCAACTGGAACAAATATTGCCTACGGGCTTTTACTTTCACAAAAAAACAAAATTCGAACAAAAATAATTTCACTGTGATCTAAACAGTACTATTGAGGTTTCATTCTCTTCTGTCCTATGCTACATGTCGTATGTAGTGGTGCTTGGGGTGATAAGTTTTTTAGTTCTCCTCTTTGCCTTTTCTATCTTCGTACTCAATTTCCACCTTTTCCTATTTTATGTCAAAAATCTACTTTTTGTGTTATTGACAAACGAAGCAAAGTGGAAGAACACCTAATTTATTCATTTATTACATACTCTCTACATTGAATTCGGTCCGTGGAATAATATATATTGAACAAGCAATAATTGAGCTCTTGTCTTTTATTTGTTTTGATTTGATCAGCCTAAGCTAAATTATCATTTCATATTTTATATTCTTATCAGAATTGTCCATATAGCTTGTTAATTAGGATCATAATACCAAAATTAAACACCAATATTCCAAGCTCGTTTAGGTCAGCACATGGTCATGAATAGCTTTTGCTCTTCTTTAAAACTTGTTTTGGCTGGCCTATTGATTGCAACCTTCATTAATTTTACAGTAGTCCCACTTCATTTCTTTATCCATATATAGCACAAATGTACAACACATCATTCTTTCTTGCGCATAACTGGCATAATTCTTCGGCCAATTACTCTACAAGGAGTAGACATGGAGCCAAATGTGGTACCGAAACCAAATTATGCATTTATATATGTTTAATCTGTGATAACAAAACGGACAAGATTGCAACAGAAGTAACCCATGGTCATGAATTGGGATGGGATTGGCACTTGTAATTTCTCTCTTTTCTTAGGATTCCTGAAGTGAAAGAGACTCCTCTCTGCGAGTTTGTTTCCTAACCTAGCCTTGCACTTGGGGCCCACTTTCCTTGATCCGTAATGGCATGGTTTCATGTTGTGGTTGTACAAGGATAACAAACTTGAGGATGTTGATAAGATTTATGAGTTGCATATGACAAACATTATATATAAAAAAAATTTCGTAAGCCATGTTGGATTAAAAATATTACAAAGAATAGGACATTAATACCTATAAATATGAAATATAGTTTCATCGTAAAAAAAATTAAAATTTAAAATATGGGTCAACTGGTCAAGTCCTAATTAACTAGAGGTATACTAATAAACATAATACAAAAATAAAACAAAATATTAAATGCACAAATGCTCCGTTTAAATTGCTTAGGAATAAGAGGAATAATCTATTCCTAGGCTGAAAGTATTAGAAAGTGTGTAACTTTGTGAAGAATTTGAATTGTTTATAATAAATTTACATTTAGGAAAAATCTATTTCTCTTATTCCCATACAATTCAAACGGGGCCAAAGATTCTTGAGTCGAAGACGAAAAGGAAAAAAAAGAAAGATAATATTACTACTCTAATAAGATCTACGTGGTCAAGGAAAACATGAAAGCATCATCATTTTTAAATATGCATTTACAAAAAATATATAAGATCAGAAAGCTCTTCTAACAAATAATCAGAATAAGCCTTCATGAAGCACTTTTATCATTAAGTTTTTTAAGTAGGAATTTGACATTGTCTTGCATATATAATTATATATAGTTAGTAGTATTATTATATAGAAAGCTCAATAGCATCCGGCCTATTCTTCATGTATATGTAATCTTTCAAAGAAAAAAAATAAAATGTATATATAATATATTAAATAGGGTGCGTATTAATATAATATCCCTTCAATCATTTGTGTCCACGAAACCCATCTATTATTCTTTTCCTAAAGTCTTCTTTTGGGGTAAATCAATTTCACAAGAAATTATATCAGCGCGCTACATATACTCACACTTTTGGCGAAAAGATGTGTCCGTGGATATTGTAGTTTGAAATATTGAAATTATAATTGGGCGAATTCTTTTTTGTATTTTCACATTATAGTTATTTTTAAGATTAAAATAAAAATTAGTTTTTTTTACTTTATATTCAGAATAATAGATCGTTCATTCAGATTCTAAACTCGCTTCCTGGATTCGAATAATGTAGCTATTAGCTGCTAAAATAAGAGATGCATTGCTTTTTGTCACTAGATCAAGAACTGGTTCTCACAATATTATTTTGTTTATAGAGGTTACCAAATATCCTACGTGAAATGAAAATGAGAAGTTCACATTTTGTCGGTTTTAAAAGATCCGAGATGATGACCTCTATTCAACAATATTCCCCTAGGTCATAAGTTTTGTTCCAAAATGACATGATTGATTGAATTTATAACCATTTTTTGCATTTATTCTGTATACAAAGGTATGAAAATAACGGCCCTTCTTCACTCAAAAAATTTAAAATAATAATAATAAATAAATAAATAAAGAGACAATAGCGGCCCTCCTTCACCAAAAGAATATTAAAGGTAGCAGGATTTAGTCAAAACAAATAGGTGATCGTATGGGACTGAATTTAATATTTATGGATACGGTACGGATCGTTCAGGTCCATCATTAAAATCATTCATCTTCCCCACGAAACATTCTATACATAATGATTTCATACAAAACATATTTAATAAAATTTTCTTAGTAATCAGTAGTTCCGAGTTCGACGTGTCGGTCGTGTTTTGGGGAGATAATGAATTGATGAGAACTAATGTTTTAAAAATCGGATCCAACCAGCGAAGCTAATGGTTGGATGGTTCACTGTCGTCTGCTAATTTGATCGATCGAATCAATATGAAATTAAATGACCTCATAATTATGTGTGAAATTATTATTAATATATAAACTATATTAAAAAAATTAAAATAATTAATTTAATGGTCGTTAATTAAAAACCTAGATTTTGAAAATTCAACGAGGATTTTATTTGATTAAACTGGGTTCTTTAGGCTTAATCGGATTTTTTTTCTTGGAAGGGTTAAGTTGGTTGGCGGAAAAGAAAAGAAAAATCAAGAAGTTCAAACCTCTGTTTCCGATACCCTACTGTTTACCGGAAAATTTTCGTAATACCGGATATCGAAACACTGACCGAAACGGCAGTATCTAGTATTGTGAGATAAAATACCGAAAAAATTCATAAAATATTAGGAAATACTGGATTTCGACCATTTGGCCGGTATGAGTGCCAGTAGGATATTGAAAACAACGGTTCAAACATATCGGTCCAGTTTACCGGTTCAATCCAAATCAAATTTTCCAATTTGTTTTCACTAATTTAATTTCCTGCCAGCTTATGACTATCTTGGACCGGCCTGATGACCGATTCCCAGTTGATCACGGTTTGATATGGTTAAATTTTCAAAACGTAATGAGAGTGTGAGACCTCTTATATATGTCATATTGATCACATAGCTTAATTTTGTTAATTAGTGCGGGTTGATAAGTCTACTGGTCATAAGTAGAAATGTGCCACACAATTGCCTATATGTTGATTGCCACAGAAGATCCTATGGTCGTTTCAACAGCTGTAGTTAGTTAGAGTTTGTTTGCTTACTGAGATAGTTAGAGAGAAAAGATTCTTTGATATACGGTTTAATAGAGATGGCTATATATACATGAAATGTGTAATTGTAAAGATTAGATTGATTCAATGAATTCAAATATCATCTTCTTCTCTCTATAATTTCTATTTCCCTTCATGGTATCAGAGCCATTCATGACGTCAGACCAAATTCCGATCCCCAATTCCTCATCCTCTTCCACCACTATCTTTCTTCACATTCTTCTTCCATGGATTCCGTCATTCTTATCAATCTACCAATTGCTACAAAACTCAATGATTCCAATTACTTGGCGTGGACAGCTCAAATCTTACCTCTCATCCATGGCTATGATTTAGCTAAGTTCATTGATTCATCTCCGCCAGATCCAACTCGTCCTACCAGCGTTGGTCATGAAATCAATCCAGAGTATCTGATCTGGCGTCGTCAGGACCAACTGTTGCTAGGATGGATCAGATCATCACTCTCTGAATCAATTCAAGCTCAAGTCGTTTCCTGTTCATCAACCAGGGAACTTTGGGAATCGCTTCAGCAGCTTCATTACTCCACATCTCGTGCTAGGTTGGTTGATCTCCGGTGTCAGATTCAAGCGGCTTGCAAGGGAGATGAGTCGTGTGCTGATTACCTTCAAGGTTTGCGCAGAGCAGCAGATGAACTAGCATTCATTGGTTCTCCAGTCTCTGATGATGAACTAGTGATGGCAGCCATCAATGGTCTTGGAGCTGACTATAACCCTATTGTAGCAGCTGTCAAAACAACAAGTCGTCACTCACCTTACTCCTTCTCAGATTTGAGAGGTTTGCTATTAGGTCATGAGGCTTTATTGAAAAGCCAATCTGCATCTCAACCTTCTGTCTTTTATGCTGGTAGAGGTGGTTCTGGCAAGAATAAAACCAATCAGTATAGTAACAATGGTTTCAGGCCAAATCAATTTCAAACAAATCCTGTTAGACCAACTGGTACTCAATTCACCTCACTGCAACAGACTCTCAGTCCTTCCTCTGGCAGCTCTAAGCCTACTTGTCAGATCTGTACCAAATATGGTCATTCTGCCAGATTATGCTACAGAAGGTATGACTCAGATCCTGAGTGGGTCCCTAACCCCAGGCGTCAAGCTTATTCAGCTCAGGTGTCAACTCAGCTACCAGCTCAGCCTCTCACAACTCAGATGACAACTCAACTGCCAGCTCAGCCCTCTTCAGCTTCTGACTGGGTGATTGATTCTGGAGCTAACAGTCATGTCACTGGTGACATCAACTCTCTCTCTTCCTTCTATGCTTATAGTGGAATTGATTCACTTCAAATTGGGAGTGGTAAACATCTCTCTATTTCACATATTGGTTCTACTTCCATTATTCTTTTAAATCAGTCTGTCAGACTATGCAATGTGCTACATGTCCCCAATTTTTCCACCAATCTTATCAGCCTATCCAAACTTTTACAAGATAATCCATGGCTAACTGTTGAATTTCATTTGTCTACATGTACTTTGAAGAACCACCACACTTCAACTGTGCTTCATCAAGTGCACAGCTGTAATGGTCTTTACACTATTCAAGTGAAGCCATCTTCTGTAGCACTCAACACTACTCATGTTTCTACTTCTACATGGCATGCAAGATTAGGCCACCCATCTTCTTCTACTACTATGCAGATTGTTAAATCAAATAGTTTGCATTGTAATTCAAATAAATTGGCCTTGTGTCATGCTTGTGCTCAGGCCAAAGCACATGTATTACCCTTTCATTCTTCTACTTCTGTTACTTATGCCCCTTTAGAACTTATACACACTGATATGTGGGGCCCCTCTCCTGTATTATCTTCTCATGGCTATAAATACTATGTTACCTTTGTGGATGACTTCTCTAAGTTTACATGGATATATTTCTTGAAACAGAAGAGTGAAGTTTCTAAAGTGTTTTCTTTATTTAAACATCAATATGAGAACTTGTTGAATGCTACCATCAAAACCATAAGATCAGACGGTGGAGCAGAATTCAAACCAATCAAACAACTGTTTCCACAAATAACACACCAAACTACATGCCCTCATACCCCACAACAAAATGGGACTGCTGAAAGGAAACACATATATATTGTTGAACTGTCACTTGCTACAATGGCACATGCCTCCATTCCTATTCATTACTGGGATGAAATATTTTCCAGTGTGGTTTACCTAATAAATAGACTACCTACAAATAATATTATCCCATATACTCAATTGTTCAACAAACCACCCAATTACTCTTCTTTGAAGATCCTTGGATGCTTGTGCTTCCCTTTCACCAAGCCTTACAATAAACACAAGTTAGAGTTGTGGGCTTTACCTTGTGTTTTTATGGGATACTCATTGACTCAGAAGGGTTACAGATGTCTTCATTTGCCAACAAAGAAGATGTACATCTCCAGAAGTGTGCAGTTTGATGAATCAATTTTTCCCTTCCATCTTCAATCTAACAGCATACCTTCAGCTCAGTCAACTGCACTACCTATCAGTCACTTGCCAGTTCTTTTATCCCCACCTGGAAACATCTCAGTACCACATCAACCTCACAACAATTCGAATTCACCTTCTCAACTGAGTCAACAACAGCTCAGGCCATCTGATCAGATCAATTCACCTCCTCAATTAACTCCACAGCACGTCAGCTCATTTCCACAACAACAAATACAATCCTTTGAACCTTTGGTTCCACAACATCTGGATGCCACACCTCTACTGAATCAACAACAATCTCCACAAACTGCTACTCAACTTCAATCTGATCCACCTGACCAGCAGGCAGGTTTCTCTCTTCAAACAACACCTGGTATTTCCTCTTCTACCCCTGCTATGCATTCCATGGTGACTAGGAAAAAGGATAAAACAAGAGACTCTCGTAATGGATATGTATAAGTCCTAATTAGTACTTATAAGTCTTTATACATCGATATGTATAAGTCCTAATTAGTTCACTTGTCCTTAAACCTTCATAGGTTAAAGGCGTTTTTGTCATTTAACAAACATGATTCGCATATCAATCGATTTGAAATCGAATTGAATTACGAGCTCTACGTTACGGAGACTCTCGTAATGCGATTCTCGTTTATGTATGTGACTAAGCGGTTATATATAACATGAAAATCAAATACTTTATGTCAAGTCTTACGCATCCTATTTGTCATTCAAAACTTGCTTATCTATTTCAAGAAAATTCAATCAAGATACATGAAATCATATAAACAAATCCAGAATAAAAGAACTTGTCTTTTATTAAACATAATCATCCATTTCATCGAATATGAAATGGAGATGTTTTGAGAAGTTAGGATTAAGGTATGCAACCTTCAATTCCTAAACAAACTCTTAATAAAGATAACTCTACGTATTCAATGGTAATGACTTAAATGAATAAGTCATTTCATATACGGTGTTTACTTTATATCTCTCAATATTTCTCTTATTCTTCATTGCTAACACATTTCGTTAAATGCGAGCATATGAACTAGTATCAAGTTACTAGTGTAAATTAGAGATAGTGAGATAATTTGAACGACAAATACACTTCAGGATTAGAATATTTCTAATCGTCACAATCATGGTATTTCGGACAACCTTTCAAATGCCTCCCATAAACGGCAAATGAAATATCTCATGTGACGCATGGTCATAAATGAGAGTCTCGAAATTTCAACTCATACCTTGGTGAAGTATTTCTTGAATACTTAACCAATTATCTTTTTCACCAACAAGTGTGCGTAAAAGGTAATGTCATATCCTTTAATACTAGAAAGAGATCGTATGACAATATCAATAATCCTTGATATCGGAGATCAATATCTCTAGTTATCAATTAGCTACTTAAATCTTTCGATTTGTAAGCCAATGAAACGTTCATGTATCCTTTTATAAAAGAAGAATCTCTTTGCCAACTCATACTCTTTATACTCGATCATAAATGATGGAGTTAATATCTACTTTCTCCAAGAACACTTTCTTGAGTAAGTGGATAAGAGCGTACGAGTTAAATCTAGTCCATATGAATTCTCTAATTCAAAGGTCTAGAAATTTCAAATGAGGATTTTAGCCATACGCTTTATTGAATAACTTTTCGCCAAAAGTCAATCAATCATCGCGTTGCTACGTTCGGGTAGTTTGAGGAAAGTTTTGGGAATTGACATACTCAAATTTCTTTTCACTAAGATCGTGTCTTAGGAATCGGTATTACTTCTTTAAGTAAATACCTTTTGGAAACGAGTTTGTTAATTTTCAAAGATTGATCGCAACAAAATTTATAACTTTAACATCTATAACAAAATCAATTTAAGGTCATTTAGTTTATGCAATTGTTTTATTTATAACAAATAAAACTCCCACTACATTTATTTAATGTCCCAAATGTAGTTGGTTTTCCAAGATCCCGGTTTTCATCAAGTAGAGCCTGCTATGGCACGTCACCCTACTTAATTAGACAAGGTAGGTTCTCCAACCAATCATATCGTTCCATATGATTCTTGGTTTGTGAATATCTAAGTATATTTATAAACTTCGCCCCGATGTCCAAACTCTAGTTGGGTCCATCGAAAAGTAACCTCTCACTATTTGCTCCTTGCAAATCTTAGCTATTTGCACCCCGACTACCGAATTGGCAACCATGACGTCCGCTTGGGCGGACCGCGCCATGAGTGACAATCGGCGTGAAGGGGATAGAGAGAAGGAGGGCGATTTCACTTAATCGAGTTTAGTTGGGACTAACAATCATATGACACTTGTTTGGTGGTCGTGTAAGCATACACCCATACCTAGCCTATGACAATTCATAGCAATCACAAGCAATCACATATAAGCATCTCATCCATAGTTGTGGGTTTGTATGGCTCCCGCTTGCATTAGTTTCGCCACATCGTCCATGAAGCAAAACTAATCTAATTCTTGTCCCTCCCACTAAATTCTATAAGGATCTAAATCCTATATAAAATAAAGGAACAAAAATACATGTGAAAATATCCTATTCCCATCCAAGCCTTATGGGCATGCAAGCCACACAAGTTACATTAAAATTAATCAACAAATTAATTAATTAATGACACCAAAGGCCGCATTACAAACATTCACACATGCATTCATTTACAACCACAAGGCATTGAGTCATGAGCCATACTAAACCCACTTTCCACCTACAAAATAAAGTTAGCACATACAAGCACTTTGTTTCCGATTAACGATTTTCAAGCATCTTTGCGTATTGTTTGCCATAAGCAAATTTCATGCATAAATTCTCAATTTTAAACAACCAAACTTGTTTAAATTCATTTAGAAAGTTCTTTCAACATCCCATAACAGAAAGGAGATCAAACAAGGAGTATTCTAATTGTTTTCAACTAGTTTGAATAATTAGAAAAACAGTAATTTACCAAAAAACGTAACTAATGGAATCCAACAAAATCAATAGTTTTTTGTCTCCAAAAATTCTCAAATAAATTATTTAATCTCCTTATCATAGTTGTGATTACCAGTAAAAATTTCAAGAAGAGATCTTAAACCATCTGGGAGAATAAAAAATGACAAATCTCTTACAAGTGCACGAAACACCGTTATGAGATTTTCAGCTTATCCTCTCAACCATTTGGTCTGTTAGACCACCTTCTATCCAGTTTTTATATATACAATATACATAGAAAAATTAGTTTAGACTATAGGCTAATCATCCATGAAAAGAAAACAACCAAGTTCAGTTCAAAAAAAACGAGTTACATACTAAACAATCAACAAATTCTGTACTGGAACAGACTGTCGATCGAAATGTTTTAACCCAGTTGAATGTCCAAACTTCCATGAAAAATTATGAAATTAATTTTTCTGGAATCCTAACTCAAAATAGAACAACTCCATTTAAACAGAATTTTTAAAGGAGTTCTCAGTTGGTACAGTTTATTAGAACAATCGATTTACTTAATAAACTGGATCTGACAAGATCTTCCTTTTCATACTTGAAAACCCACAAATTAATCCGAGTCATGCAACAATCTACACATGCTCAGAAAGAGTTTCAAGTCCTCTTTGATTCTAGCCATAGAACACTGGTACTTATATTCAAAATATAAATCTTTCAATCCATTCAAATAGGACAGTGCGAGCAGAAACTGGTTCTGCGCACCGTCGCCGTTTTATTCACAATAAATTCATACAATTTAAGACAAATGTGAATCTAACACCAAAAGAATTACAATCCACAGATCTACAACTTTCATGTAGATGGAAAAAACTTCCAGAGAACATATCATAGCGAAAAACGTGAAACAACACAGAAAATGTCATTTCCAGACAGCAAACAAACGCATCATCTCTACTAATCCGTTAATTAGCCAATTTCTCTTAATTAAGTGTCAAAAAAGGTTAAGTACGACCATGTGCTCTGATACCACTGTTAGAAAACTGCTCAATTTTAATTTTCTGACTAATTACGCTTAATTAATCCAATTAAAACACAAGCAACACGAGATCTAGTACTTTAAGCAATTCGACACAAGAGAATAAGGTGGAAATTATACCTCCCGCGAAATCGTATTCGCGGGGCTCGACCAAGGCATGGAAATCGATGGTGTGCCTTCTCCACCGTCTCCACCACGTCTCGTAACCGTCCTCGAGTCCACCAAGGAGGATTAATCACGTTCTACAAGGTACGTGCTAGCATACCCAAAGAACAAGCCTAATCCCTATGGTTTTCTCTCTTGCATCAATCAACAACCTTGATTTAGTGGAGAGAAAATAGCTCAACACATGAGCAAAAGAGAAAAGGAGAGGGTGAAAAGTGGCGGCCTCATGTGAGGAATGAGAGGAGAGAGAAAAGCTAGGTGGAGGCTCTCATAAGTGGTCCTTATATAGAGCACAAAATCTAATTGACCTCTTGCATAATTACAACTATGCCATCCCACCTACCACCATAAGTGGCTGCCACGAAATGGGCCTTTATGGGCCATTTAACCCATTCATTTGGACCATTAATTCATATAATTAAGGTCCTTCAACTTTGCTCTTTAATTGGGCTATATATTTGCTATTTAAATAACGGCCCAATTAATCAATATAACCATTTATATTAATAAGTGTTGAACTAAATTAATTATTAACTCATTAATAATTGTTTTAGGATTAGTTAATGCATTAATTTATTTCTATATGATCCATTGACTTAATTAATTATAACGGTTCGCAACGGTATATAATTAATTAATCAATCTTATCATATTTCCACATAACTTATTGCTGTGAATAAATAAATAATGCACTGTGTGATTAATGTCCTATTTGTGTGACCCTTTGAGGATTTATGCTATGTTGGCTATGGAATTAAATCGTTATTTAATTCTAATAATCATAAGCGGTATCTAGCAACACGTTATGATTCCCAATTCGCATAAATAGTGTACTGCTACAATATTTCAATCCTGCATAAGAGAATAAATATGTTTCTCTATTTTGATTCTTATGTCTCACGATATCATCGTATAATCCAAGATAGGAATGTGTCATTCTTGCAGATTATACGTTTCTTGATCTAGAGTTGATCGCTTAGTTGCGCGCATACGATCCAACTCCATCAAGGGGCCCAAACAGATATCGTCGCTCACTAAGTGAATTAATGAGGGACATACAGTTTTCTTGATGATTAGCTTTTCCCCGCACAATTCAAGAGAACATAAATAAAGTCCGTATAGCAGCCCTTATCGGGAATCAGCGGTAGACAGTATTTATTGAACCTATCCTCATGTGGAAAAGATAAACATCTCAAACTTAGAACCAAAATCATAACGAAATAAACAATGACACATAACACAATCCATATATTTATTTCGTTGGGTCAAGTCCTGTACTATGTTCCATAACATATACATATACAATTAAGTTGGTAACTCTTTACCTATGATTTGTAGAACTTAATCATCACTTAACTTGCATACTAATCTTATATGATAATTAATGTTCCTTTGTTAATTATCAAGATTATGGACTGTTTAGATTTATTATTGTCATTCTAAAGAATGATCCACAGAGATCTACAATTCAGATCCTCAACCTGAATGATCTGTCAATAATAAACCTAGGAACAGATGATAAAATATCATCCAAAACATAAACTAATAATTAAGTCATTAAATTATTGACTTCTAGGACATAACTCTAACATGAAGTTCATACTTCCTCCCAAGGGTACCATTTGACTCAAACAAAATACATGTTGGACTTATTAACCAGAGTCAACATGGTCAATGCTAAACCATGCAACACTCCTATGGCCACAGGTGTTTCTCTATCTCTAGATTCTGGTACTCCTTTCAATGATGTTCACACCTACAGGAGCATTGTTGGGGCCCTGCAGTATGCTACTCTTACTAGGCCAGATATTTCATTTGCTATGAACAAAGTATCTCAGTTCATGCATAATCCTCTAGAGGTGCATTGGGGAGCTGTCAAGAGGATATTGCGTTTTCTATGTGGCACTCTACACCATGGCATTCAAATCCAATCAAATTCATCCACTGTCATTCATGCCTACAGTGATGCAGACTGGGCAGGATCTGTGGATGACAGAAGATCAACATCAGGGTTTTGTGTTTTTCTTGGCAAAAATTTAGTTTCTTGGTGTGCTAAAAAGCAACCAACTGTCTCCAGATCCAGCACTGAGGCTGAATACAGGAGTCTGGCATTGACGTGTACAGAAATTATGTGGCTTCAACATCTTTTAAAAGAACTACACATTCCTATAGCTTCAGTTCCCACACTATGGTGTGACAACATAGGAGCCACATTCTTAGCTTCTAACCCTATGTTCCATGCCAGAACCAAGCACATTGAAATTGATTATCACTTTGTCAGAGAAAGAGTGGCTTCAAATCAACTCTTGGTTAAGTTTTTGTGCTCAGCTGATCAGTTGGGGGATATCATGAAAAAGCCTCTAAGTCAGCCTCGTTTTCAATTTCTGAAGGACAAGCTCAATGTGGTTCAGTACCAATTGGCTTGTGGGGGGTGTGATAAGTCTACTGGTCATAAGTAGAAATGTGCCACACAATTGCCTATATGTTGATTGCCACAGAAGATCCTATGGTCGTTTCAACAGCTGTAGTTAGTTAGAGTTTGTTTGCTTACTGAGATAGTTAGAGAGAAAAGATTCTTGATATACGGTTTAATAGAGATGGCTATATATACATGAATTGTGTAATTGTAAAGATTAGATTGATTCAATGAATTCAAATCTCATCTTCTTCTCTCTATAATTTCTATTTCCCTTCACGGGTATCTAATCGGGTTGGAAGTAACAGATTTATTAATCAAAACCCGCTTAAAACCTCTGACCTTTTTTTTGATGATGAAACTTAAAACCTCTGACCTAGGAGTGACATACACATACTTGCATAGGATCCGATTTGTTCAGTCGGTGCGCTGAGTTGAAAACTTCACATGATAATTGATAGAAAAATTGTAGAGAGGACGCGCGGATAGCGGGATGGCCAATAGGCTGTTGCAACAATAGGAGACAACTCAGACCAGTATTTCCACGCACGTAGGTGATGCCTTAAACTATACATTTTTTGTTTTTATATGTGACGTTAATTTTGCTTGTTGTATTAATATCGACATTGATAATTTTCAATATCATCTATACAATTTAGTGATAAAGATTTATCTGCATAATTTTTAAACTAGAATTGTTAGGTAGTTAAATCCGACCAAAACTTATGCGAATAAATCTTTGTTAAAAAGAAAAAAAAATCGGTCTAGGCTACATTTGTTAGCCTAAAACTGTAAAAGCTGAGTCTGATGCTGAAACTTAAATAAAAAAAAAGGGGGGGGGGGGGCATTAAATGATGTAGTGAAATTGCAATAGTATGGGCACGGAAAGGAAAATGGTTCAGAAATGGAGTGAATCGGGTAAAAATATTCTCATTAGCGATAAGGACGTGCATCCCACAACTTTTGCAGATCAAAACCTGACTAAAGATACGTGGCACTGAAACGGAGACGAGATAAATGAATGATGTTTTTAACACTTTAACGTCAGTATTGACACCTTGACAATCCAGCTCCAAAGCCTATATATATGGGCCTCATTGTTTGGATTTATTTTTTAATTTTTTGTGGCAGAGGTCGTAATGTTTTGAAAATCCAGTCGGTTCGATCTGATCGAATTGTAAGAGTTATCAGTTCAATGGTTTAATAATTAATAGATTTGGCTGAATAAATCGATAGACCTATGAGTTTGGTGGTTCAACTAATTTAACTTATGAAAATCGAATATCAAACAAGTGAAACTGAGGCATTTTAAATTTTGAAAAGTTAGAAAATTTCAAATGGGATAATTAATCAGAAATGATAATTGCAATCAGCAATTTTGTCATTGTTTGAAGAAAGTGAATATATAAATAGACAAACTGAACATTTAAATAATCAAAGTGAACACATACCAGTCAATTTGATCCAATTTTTTAAAAATAAAAAGAAGCCCGGCACGTCTAGTAAAAAATAAATATTTAGTAGTATATATCTTGGAAGTCTGATCATGTGTGCATGTTTTGATCATTGTGGCCATTATTATCATACTCGAATGCAATCACAAATCATTTACACGAGCATGTTGATCAAGAATTCAAGATCCAAGTATAATGACATTTATAAACTTATAATTTCGTTCGAATCGGACGTGTGATTCTCTCTCTCTATTTTTTTTTCCCCTTGAATGACAAGGAAGGAAACCTATACATAGGGCCTGCCGTTACCAAAGAGTTTGACAAAAGGGGCACAAATGCACAATAAAGCGTAGCAAGGCGTTCATTAATTATCATTACATTAGGGCCTTTAATGTAACGACTAATGGGTGACAAGACAACTATCAGAAATGGAATATATATTTTTTTATATTTGTGTCTTCAATAATTCGACGTATTGGACATCAACAAGAAAAAAATGAAGTTCTTCATTGGAACATTTTTTTATCAATATTTATTTGAAATAAAAGCATGGCATATAAATATAATCATATATATATCCACTGATAAGGAAGAAGAGTTGTTCTCTAGTCTCCACTGGAGACGATGGTGGACCCCGCTTCTTCCTCCTTTCCAAGATGGAAAATAAATAAATAACTGAATAGTTTTGGTTGGGTCCAAAAAATTAAAACGTATGAGCCTCTTGTTTCATAAAAAAAGTGTACTAAATTAATTAATATAAATTAGATAACACAAACAGTTTTCTTTAAATATACATATAGCTTATTTATCCTTTTGATATGTTTCAAAAATATGATATCTAATGTTTATTTAGTTAAGCTATAGACACTAATAAATAAAAATCAATGTTAGTTATGCTACCATAATGAAAATGATACTTTAGTGTGAGATGTATGTAAATATTGTTTTTTAATTACTTTATAATGACCCAAACATCGATAAATTAAATCATTTTAAAGCATCTTAATGCATTTTCTGATAATGCAGTAAAACATTTTGAAATACTTAAACGATCACTACTTTATTTACCAAAATTACTGATAAATTAACTCGTAAGTGGTAACATAAACGGAGCTCGATCTCATAGGCTCCGTTTGGATACCGTGTGGGAAAAAGAGAAAAAGAGAAGAAATTTATTATAAATAATTCACACTCTTCACAAAATTACACACTTACACTTTCCAATGTTTTTTCTCAGTTCTTCTTTTATTTTCTTCTTTCTTTTTTCCCACACCTCATCCAAACGGAGCCATAGTAAATGAGCAATACTCCGGGCCTCCGGCAGTGTACACAGTAAATTTGCAATACAACCCCACAGTGAAATAAATACAATTGCATTATTGCAGTGTGGCGTTCCAAAGTACCGAATCCAATGACAATTGACAAAAATAAGTCACGTCTCCATGCTCACACCTCATGAGAACGCAAAATTCCTTGTACCATATATAGTACCACGACATACATATAACTGTTCCTGCTTTAATTGTGTTCTTGCTTTATCATAATTCTTACATATAATTGTGTTCTTGCTTTATCATAGTACCACGACATATTACATATAACTGTTCCTACGGAATGTGTTTCAAAAAAGAAAAAAAATATTACATATAACGTGGCGGAGCTAGAAAATTTTCTAGTGGGGTTCAAATTAATTCACAATATAAATGTTATCATTCCACATTTAAATAACTTCACACTTTTATTAGTATATAAATTCATATTTATAAGAATATATCTATAATTTTAATGGGTTCAATCAATTAAATATGACATATTTATTCATAGGGTTCAAATTAGTATACGTGTAGAGAAAATCACGTTGTAAGTATATTATTTCATATATAAAATGCAGCAATTTTTTTTTTTCAAGTGGGGTCAATTGACCCCCCCTTTCTTATAGCTCCGCCACTACTCATATAACTGAGACAAGGCATCCAAATCTAGAATCTAGATCACATAAATAGGCCACAAATTATACGGTGCCTGCTCTCCTATACTTACGGTTTTAAGTGATTACAAACCAAAAAAACATTTCTAAATATTAATAAATCTATGAAAATTACAGGGTTATAGAAGCATGATGAAATTGTAAATGAAACCGACAAATTAATTAGAAATCTCCAGATAGACAACAAGTACAACAATAAGTTATAAAAAAAATAACCAATAAACAAAGTTGTTGTTATTAAAAAAAAATATCAAAGTTATTAATTAGAACTAAGAGATTTCCACTTAGAACTAAGAGACCCCTCCCAATACTCCAGAATACCAGGCACTGTCGAGTCAAGTTCATAATATGTCCATCGAACAAGTCAAATTCCTGAACAATTCTGGTTTAGAAACCATGAACTGGCACCAGCACACTTCATGACTTCTTGTATGGAGACAATGATGTCATACAACTATACAAGGCAACAAAGTCTTGATAATCATAGAAAGAAAGCACAGTCACTGGAAACCAACAAAGTCAGAAAGTCTTGATAATCATATAGGGTGCGTTTGGATAGGTGTGGAAAGAAGGGAAGAAGGAAAGAAGTGGGAAAAAGTATTGAAAAGTGTGTAACTTTGTGAAGAGTTTAAATTGTTTATAATTTTTTTTCTTCTTCTTCCTTCTTCTTCTTCTTTCTACCAACGATCCAAACGCACCCATAGAAAGAAAGCAGAGTCACAGGAAACAGTCCTTTCGTTGAAATTATGGAGGTTTGTCTTTTTGTTTCTCCTTGTTCGCCTAAAATTTTGCCAAAAAGAAAAATGAAAATAGGATACTAAGGAAGTCTGAGGTCTATTACTTGATAAAGAAATAAATGAAAAATGTACCGGTTGATTTCATGGCGTTTAGGCAGTTGATTTCGTACCTCCTTTCCATGATCCTCCTAGTTATGTTATGTTTCCGGATTGAGTTATATCAATTACAAATAATATTTCAGGCTAAAACTTAAAACAGTTCAATACAGTACATTAAACTTGATTTCTTGTGATACCTCTACATTATCACACACACACACACACAAAATCACACACAAAAAGGGAGGAGATTTCATGGGTGAGTAAAGAATAATGAATATTTGAGAACTTGTACCTATAAACCGGCCCACAAAAACCCACAGGGCCTTTTGGTAACAGTTTGTTCTGTTAGACTGTTACCAAAAGGACGGCAGCAACCCTCATCCTAACAAAATCGATCCACACCACATATGCTGACACATCCTGCCAACCCTGGTTCTGTTGTGGCCTTTTAGTGCCTGATTGTTTGTTACCAACTGGATCCATCGTTTTTGTTACAATTTCTTAATTAACTCACTTAAATGTTAGTTAGCATCATATATTCTTATCCAATGATTCTGTTATTTTTTAATAAAATAATTATAGTAAACAAAACCAACAATGGAAGTTTATATGACCGCATCTTCAATTTTGCTGAATGAGTTCCAAATCCAATTCTTGTGATGGATGATATCTAATTAATTACTATTGTGATGAAGCAATTAATCTAAAATGAATGGACCAATACACGTCGCTTCACTGGCAGAACTCAGATTTTTTTTTTTTTTTTTTTTTTTTTTGAAGTGTTCAGATATCCATATTATCTCATCCTCCGTCACTCCATCTCAAGTCAAAAGCAGCATCCAAAACAAAATAGCTTCGGAAACTACACAATACAATACAATACAATCCCAAAAATTAATAATGGCGCTAAAGCTGATAACAAATTTTCAATTTATGCAACATTCTTCTTCTCACTGTTTTAATTCCACTTCGTTTGCCCTTCGTCCCTCCAATTTGAAGTTCTCTTCCTCTCATTTCATTCCAAGGTACTTGCTACTTCTACCCCTTTCCCTCCAATTCCCTAACCCCCCCCCCCCCCCCCCTCTCTCTCTCTCTCTCTCTCAGTCTAACTAAGATTTCAGAGTACAGAGCTGAGATGGAGTCCACGTCATCTTCCCAGATCCCTCCGCCTCTGCCTGAAAAGAGAGTCGTGGTAAGTCCTCGTACGGGTCCCTCCAGTAAATCTGTGTTTTTAAGGTAATTTCAAGTTTGTTTGTTAATATAAACTGGAGAGGAAACTAACACTCGAACATCTCCACATAGTTACTAAACATCACCGATACAGAAATACCTATTAGAATTTTCTATGCTGAGATTCGGCATTAAATTATTTGAATTAGGTGGGGTGCGGTGCTGCCTCGGTGGATTTCTTGGCCACTGTTGCCTCTTACCCCAATCCTGATGATAAGATCCGAAGTCTCAGCCTTAAGGTACCACTTTTAGTTTTAAATAAATAAGATACATGATTTTAAGAAGTGAGATCAAAACAGTCCCAAACTTGTTTTTATCAGACTATCTAACTGAGCTTGTTGTTTCATTCTGTTTGTATGGTAAGTTATCTCTATGTTAACCTGTGATTTTGCAAAAGCTGATTTCACAAGTGATAAGATCCGTTATTGGCCATTCACTGTTGACTGATAGATCAAACCAGCAGCCCAGCTATACTTATAGACATTTCACCTATAATATTTCAATAAAACAAAATGGAAAGAAACATAAAGAATTCCAAATTTTAGAATTTTGTTTCTATCTGTAATGCTGATTATATGGAAGCATCGGATGATACCTGCAAATGAATAGAAGTTAGGGAAGGTTTAAGAATCAGACAAATGTCAAATGGCTAGGTTGAACAAAGAAAAGTCAAGGGACAATATTTTACAGCACAAAGAACTTCAGGGTATGGAACTCCTCTGTCAGGAATATTCAATTCTGATGATTTTATAAAAGAACTTGCTAGTATAGCTGGCGCGTAAATTGAAGCTATAATTATTACACAGGTCGAAGGAGGAGGGAACACTGGGAATGCATTGACTGGCGCTTCTCGCTTGGGACTGACTGCTCGCATTATATCCAAGGTTTTACACTTTTAAACACTAGGTTCTTTACCAGTAAATGTTGCTTCAGTTTCTGCATAATTATTTGTCAAGCACCTCATTTGCCAAAGAATAAAATTAAACATTATCTTGCATTTAAATCATTGCTTAAACCTTATAATTATTGATTCATATTAATCTCCTAATATTGCTGATTAATTTACAGGTAGCTAATGACACACAGGGCAGAGGCATACTTAAGGAGTTTGAAGCTGATGGAGTAGATACTTCTCATATGGTGGTATGCTTCATTTATTCTCTTTCCCTTCATCTAAGCATAATAAAAAGCAACCTGACAGTTTTTACCATATAGCTGTGACATTTTTGAATAATTTTCAGACAGCAAACCACAAAAGATGATACTTTAAGAAAATTTGCTAAAATAAGCAATTGCCAAAAAAAAAAAAAAATGGAAAAAGACAAAAAGAAAAATTCTCTTTTTTACAAATTAAGCTGGTCCAAAAGTTTGAGCAATAGGTCCTCTTATAATGTTAAAGTTCATGGAGCCTAAACTTAACTAGCCAACTAATTTTTTTTTTTTTAAGATTTCCACAATAATCAAAGTATTAGTATGCCATCTCTTCATGGTCTCTGACGGTATTAATTACAGTTCCTCTGTAAAATATTAATGGTAGTTATAATATATGCTACAACCTAATTTTTAAATTTTGTAGTAGGATGGAGGAATACATAAAAGATCTGACTGCTTTCCATATGAATGAATCAGTTGCACAAGTAAAAAGACATCTGGCTAGGAAAGTAGGAATATTAGGGTTGTTGTTATTATAGTCTTTCTCCTTGTGGGTTGACAATCAGTATATGATTCTCTACTGGTGCATCATCAATACCCTAACTGCTTGAGAAGCATTGCAAAGTGACTTTTTTGTATATAAATTTTAAGATGCATATTAGTTTCATAAAATGCATCTATTACTATATATTGAAGATTTAAACTTTCTGTTGATTTTGGTAAGTTGCTTTTCTGATTATTTTTCTTTGTTTCTAGGTATCAGAGGGTATTTCACCATTCACCTATATTATTGTAGATAACCAGATGTAAGAGCCATTTTACTTTGCCTCTCCAGTATTAGATTCTTCTTTTTTTCCTTGAGTTTTAGTTATGCTTTATCTAAAATAAAGTCCAAATTGCAAAGTCAGCCATCATATGTGCATCACACTGTAACTGACTAGGTCAATCGTTTTGGCCAGATGTTACTACTCCGGACTATCAAACAACCAAAGGCCATTAGAGGAAACAGTATAAAACACAGAGGAAAATATATTATATTAAATTACTGTAACTGACTAGTTCAATCGTCAGCTGTTTCTATTTAGGATATTAATCTGCACTTAATGTAGTAAATCTTGTATCATTTTGACTATGGAAAAAAAAAATTTGCCTTGTTGGGGAGATATTTTATGATATTTAATTTAACTCATCAAGTATTTTTGCATGGGTCTGTATTGCACAGTTTGCATTACCATATTCTGTTTAAAAAATTAGTATATGCCAGGGAAAAAGGCATAGTTTCACTGGTCCCAGTTAAGCCTCTGAAATTTTGCATTTGATGAAATTCAGCTTTTGTAAATTCTGTGATTATTAACAATACAAGGCGCTTCAAAAACCCCAAAAAGATATGGCACCACAGTACAGTTCAAATAAAACGCACCTGTATAATTAAAGTTCATTAATGTGACTAGTATTAAAAGGCCGGTATGTTGATCCTTGCCAATTCTAGGAAATTTAAATATTCAGCTATCTGGGAAGTCAATATTCTTATCGTGGATAACCTAACTTCCTTTGAATTCCTTGTTTGCCAGGAAAACTCGCACATGCATTCATACACCTGGAAACCCTCCAATGTTACCAGAAGAACTATCTCAGAGCAGCTTGTTTTCTGCACTGGAAAATGCCAATCTTGTTTACTTTGATGGCAGATTACATGATACTGCATTGGTTGTTGCTGAAGAGGTGCTTCTTCTTGCTAATTTTATAACATAATATATATTCGACAAGCAGGAGATTCATGTTTTAAACTCTGAATGGATTTCAGTATTTTTTGGTTTTGCCCTTTTTTTTTACTTGTCAATTTGTTTCTTGTGTTTTTGGTAAATAATGATTTGGCTCAAACTCAAAGACAGATTGTGCTGACGAAAACCACAATAATTAACTTTCAGCAATGGATGCCTTGATTGCTTGGTACTGTTCTGGCCGGCATTTTTGGCAGTGTGCTAGGTTACCAAATTATTGGTCAGCTTTTGAAAATTGATTCGTTGGCAAGAGTGTAGCATACAAATTAACCCACCACAAATAAAACTTAATTGAGACTCATTTTAACACTTGTTGCATTGTACCTGAAATAAATGCTATAGTAAGTTGATCACGTTTATAATGCTTCATTATAACACTTATTTATTTAAATGACGTCGTTCCAATATTAATTTATGCTTCATTATATATTCTTCTGTCTGATTTAATCCAGAGCAGGCGAGCCAAAGGAAAATACCAATTTTAATAGATTGTGAAAGAAAAAGAGAGGGACTTGACGAACTTCTCAATCTTGCCACTTATGTTGTTTGCTCTGAGAAATTCCCTCGGGTATGTTTTTATAAATAAAGTACATAGCCTTGGAAGGGCCAATTCCATGTGTTCCCTTGAAGATCCTAAGCCTCTGTATTATGCAAATTGAGAAATAAATACCCGCGTAGAAGTGTTAAATCATCTATACCACTGAAAATGTCAAAATGACAAACCTATCCACTCAACCCCACAATGAGATGTCCTTGCTGAAACTTTTGTATTAAAAGAGATTTTAAGTCTAGAGAACAGAAGGATATTCATGCTGTTTCTTTGTTGATATGATTTTTATCTTACAAGTTTTTGTCAGGTTATATTTGAAACTTCCCCCCAAAAATAATTAAATAAATGAACACAAGAACTGAAGGTTTTTGCTCAAGCCTTTCCTGCTACAAAAAATTGTAGCTGAATCTTAACCAGTATATACAGAAAAGACCTGGTTAGTGCAATATCTAAGCATGTTGCTGATTTTTGTGATTTACTCTCAATTAACCCTTAGTTGTCTTGCTGTTTAATTGAGCCTCAGTTCATGCTTGACCTGCAGTTAGGCATCAGATTACTCTTGATTGTAACACGTACCGATCCAACTGATTCCAAACTAGAAAGTAAATATGGTACTAAAGTCTACTATGCCTAGAGTAAACTTTTTTCTTAATTCAGTTGGAAAAGGTGCTACTGTAAGGCTCCAAACCAATAAAACAAACTAAATTTGTTTACCCCTGTAGTGCATGTATATAAGAGAATACCAACATTAATTATTGTCATATTGAGTTTAATTTAGTAATTCTGATTTGAAGGCATGGACTTCTGCTCCAACTTTGGCGTCAGCTCTAGTGAGCATGCTTATAAGATTGCCTAATCTTAAATTTGTTATCACCACCATGGGCGATAAAGGTTCTCTTATGCTTGAAAGAAGCCAAAATGGTGAGTTTTACGTACCCGACAGAAAACATTGTTTGTATACACCTGCAAAACAAGAAATATCATGAATGCCATTCTAAGCATGTGGAAATCAAAGCTCCTCAGTTTATCTATTTGTGCCATCATTTATCCAGAAAGATGTGAAGGGGAACTTTTCACATGTCAAAAGAGGCTTTGTGCTTTTGTGGTGGTGTGTTTTGGTTCTTTTACAGGGGCATGAGTGATATGTTTCTACTTTGGCTGGGTTATGGGTGATTTCTACCCCAAACAAACACACACACGAAACCCATATCAACTTCTCCACCTTTGTCAGAATAATGTTGCTACATCTGCAAGGTGACACCATTAACAGGTCTTGAACAAAAGCCAGTTAAATTTGGTCCAGCTTGCTTTGGTATTAGGGCTTAATACCCAAAAAAACCTATACACGCTACACTGAAGATGATACATGCTTCAAAGAGAAACCAAGGACTAATGATGCTGTATGTCAAAATGTGTACAGATGCATCTGAGATAGAGGAGACAGATGTAGAGGCATTACTTGAATCGCTGCAAGAAAGAGTCGACAGCACTGCTACAATTCCTACATGTATTTCTTCTAAGGTAACCACTTGCAGTTGCACAGTTTAGACCATCTCTTGTTTTATTCTCAATTGAAACCAACATTTACAATATCTTCTAGGGAAACCCAAAATTTCTTATACTTTCAAACTGACACCAGAAAAAATGGAAAAATTTTTATGTATAAGTTCTATGATGACTGTTTTCCCCCTATTTCCAAAGGTAATTCGAACTAGATGTGTATAGAATTTCTGTTTTCCCTTTGTTAATCAATTCGAATGCAAAATAGAAGTTTGATGTTGTCATGTTTTGGTTGGTTTAATATTTTTGGTACTCAGTGCTTGGGAATTTTATGCATTTTCTTCTAGTGCAGTAACATACTGGTTTACTTTCACACCCTGCACCAACATGTACCGTGGTGTGATAATTGGGCAGTATCTTATGCATGCATTCGATTGCCCGTCAGCCTATGATTGATTATTTAACGACACATTTCTTTATAACTAATTCATATAACAAAATTCAATAAGATCGGATTAATTCACACAAAAATACCAAACTGCTTAATATATATTTCACAGATAAGTGGGTCTATATTTTCCAGAATAACAGTCCAAATCACACAAATTTTATCTGGATCTCTCTGAAGCAATTCCACTAGCATTGCCGGTAATCCCTAAATAGGTGATTCCAGTATCAATAACCTTTTCCAACAACAACATCGCAGCATAGACCCACTATCATGTGAAATATACTAGTCATAGTCCAATATATAAATCAAATCAAATTAATCAAACAATAAGCAATTCAATCAATATGAAAATTAAATTATAGAGAAGACCTGTCACCTGCCGAACGAGCGATTCAGACAACACAGATGAATCACAAGGCCTATCTGATACAAAATGCAATTTAGAACTCAAATTCCAAATAGTCAACTGATTAAAGTGAAAAGAGGTATTCAAAGTGGCGAGAGACAGAGAATTTTACAGAACGAATGTAATAGAGTTGGGGCTTTATGGAGAAGGGCTAATTGAAGGCTAAGAAATGAATCACTTGGTGGCTATGAAATAGGTTACTAGTTGCTAGGAAAGTAATAGGATAAGATCAAATGGATAGGATGAACAATCTTAAATGAAAACCCAAAGTTTGAAACATTCAAATTGTTCCAAAAGTTTGGTATATTACATTTACTTTAAAATTGTTACAGTTGCAAATTATAGATCACGAAGGATATACAGGGAGAGATTCCTTGGTGTATGCTCTTTCCGACGATGTGGTGCTAGTCGATGAGAGTAGGACGGGGGTCGATAGGAAATTGGAGTTGTGGAGACAAACTCTAGAGTCCAGAGGGTTTAGGCTTAGTAGAACTAAGACGGAGTATATGGGGTGTGAGTTTATTGGGATACGACCAGTGGATAGAGATGTCTGTCTAGACAGTCAAGTAGTAACTATGAAGGACACCTTTCGATATTTAGGATCGATGCTGCAGAGTGATGGCGAGATAGATGAAGATGTTAGTCACATGATAAGAGCGGGGTGGGTGAAATGGCGGCAAGCATCATGCGTCCTATGCGATAAGAAAGTCCCGCAGAAGCTAAAAGGCAAGTTTTACAGGACAGCGATTAAACCGGCGATGTTGTATGGCGCTGAATGTTGGGCTACTAAAAGACGACATGTCCAGAAGATGAGTGTAGCTGAGATGCGTATGTTGCGGTGGATCTGCGGTCACACGAGAAAAGATCGAATTAAAAATGATGACATACGGGATATGGTTGGGGTCGCACCGATAGAGGAGAAGCTGACCCAACATCGTTTGAGATGGTTTGGACATATCCAACGCAGACCTCCAGAGGCACCGGTACGTAGCGAAATTCTTAATCATTTCGAGAACACACGGAGGGGGAGAGGGAGACCAAGATTGACATGGGAAGAAGCGATGAAAAGAGATCTTAAAGAATGAAATGTCTCCAAGGAGTTGGCGATCGATAGGAGCGGTTGGAAGTTAGCAATTCATGTACCGGAGCCATGACGTAGGAACTTACGGGTAGGAGCGATGCCATAGGTTTGTAGGTCCCTTTATTAGGTCACGGTCGAGGTCTAGGTTTCTACTATTACTGTTATTATTAGAGGTATTATTATTAGTATGGCTAGTCTTGTTATTAGTATCTTTTTATGTTTTATTTTTTGTTCTTGGATGTGTTCTCTTGTTGGGTTTCTTTCTAGCCTATCCCAACTTGTTTGGGACAAAAGGCTTAGTTGTTGTTGTTGTTGTTGCAAATTATACCACAACATACAGTTGGCACCGGTACTTGTTAGATACTAGAATTTTTATATTGTGTAGATAAACTATTGTTACATTCATATGTTACTTCTTATTTGGCAGTCAGATTTGAGAATAAGCGCAGATGGAATAGGTGCAATTAGTGGGAGATTACTTGCTGGTACGGCAGAAAAGATACCTCCTCCTGAGCTAATAGACACTACTGGGGCTGGAGATGCATTTATTGCAGCTGTTCTTTATGGTTAGTTCTTCAACCTTGTTGTGAATATGTTCGTCTATAAAATACTTTTGCAAAGGATAAATAGATATAAATACTTTTAGTATCCATCACAAAATTACCCTTCCAAGTTTATGTTAAAAAAATACTAAAACAACCCCTTCTTTCTCACTTATTTACTGATTAGAGTAATAGTTTGATATACTTTCAGACTTTCAGTAACTCTGGGGAATAAGTGGTTTAACAGATATTTATCTTCCTAGAAAATTGAAATAAATGTTGTCTTCATTATTTTTGAGATGGTGAAAATCAACAGACAAATTTTTAGTACTTAGCTTTTGGGGCTTGCACGTCTGTGCCATTAAATTGTGCAATTGAAGATTAAATGTGGTTTATTGGGCTTCGTTTCATGGTTTCTGGGTTCTGGACTAATTCATGCAAAAACCACAAGATTTAATGCGAAAATAAATGCTATACGTTTGCCATCCTTTGAGCTATACAACTAGTCTGTCTTTGCTCTCTTATATCAATACTGTTTGTATAGCACATTAAAAGGTGATCAGAAATAAATTGAGGAACTAAACTATCGAACCAGAATTCAATTAAGATACTTCATTCAAACCTAGGTAGGAAAAGATTATAGGTAACATAACCCTGGTTCCTGTTACCAGAAGCATTTAACCTTTTTTGTTAAAAATGATAATTAATATTTTGATTTACTTTTGTTGTTAGCTTTGTGTGCTGATATGCCACCTGAAAAGATGATTCCTTTTGCCTCGCAAGTGGTATGTCTCATTTCGTTACAAGCTCCTATTAAAAGTATATTTTCTTCCTTTTTCATGAATAACAGCAAGTATTACTGGGCATATTACTGGGCTAAAGGAAAGAATAGTTTTGAGTAACTAAGGCAAACTAAATTTAAAAGGTAGAAGAGCAAGAGAAATAACATTGCTGATATCAAAACTGCCAACCCCACCCCCTCCCCAACACGCTCACACGAGAAGACTTTGTTAAAACTCCTTTAGCATGGATGAGAAATATAAAAGAGAAATACTAGATTGAAACATATATGCACTGCACAAAAAAAAAGGCTTATTTAGCAGTGTGGCACAACCTAGTTTGGTGGCACAAATCATGCAAAGGAATGACATGAAATTTGCATTTATGTAATAGGCAGCAGCAGGGTGCAGAGCATTAGGCGCTCGAAGTGGCTTACCGTGGCGCAAGGACCCACGGTTGGCTCCATTTTGGCTTTGACTCTTTTTTTCTTTTATTAGTGTTATGTGAGTGAAGTGTATTATTATCAATTGTCAGCAGTAATAATTAAGAATGCCACCATGAGTTCTCAATGGCTTCAACCTTATGCTTCCTGAAGATTGGAATTTTACTGATGCTGAAAATGACACTATTTCTGTGTCTGCGCACAGTCACGCATGGGCGTGTATTTATGTTCCATTCTGATCCGGATCAATAAAATTAACATAGAAGTGCATAAACATTCTCATACGGGCCACAGACAGATCATGCAAATTAAGAAGCCTTGTAACTGGGTAGTACAAGTATTCCACACTTCCTGCTCTTTGTGCTGAGCTCATATAAAGTACTTGGTTTCTCAATGAGTTGAATGACCAAGTCGCAAGCAAAAACATCTTGTCACATAAATTTCGCTATTATATGCTTGGAATCCCTCTGTGCTTCAAATTAAAGGATGGAAGACTAATTATTAAGGGAAAGGGGGAGGGAAAAGAAAAAAGAAAAAAAAATTAGATGGCAGTTAATAACTGGGAATTAAGTAACGCCAGTTAATAACGGCAGTTATTCCAGACTTAATTGGATTAAATTAGGTGATGCTAACACCAAATATTTCCACACTATTGCAAACTCTAGGAGCAAAAATAGTAGAATTTCTCTTTTACTTATAGAAGATAGGGAAGTTAGAGACCCTCAACTTATCCATAACCATGTTATGGCCTTTTATGCTAACATTTTTAGCCAAAAAGGTACAACCTGGTGTAATTTAGATCAATTAGACTGGAATAGCTCAGAGATTGTAAACGAAGAGGAAAACTTGCAACTTACCTCACCTTTTACTGAATCAGAAGTAAAGAATGCTGTTTTTAGCATGGGGTCGGATAAAGCCCCTGGTCCAGACGGTTTTTCCATGCTGTTTTATCAGCATTTCTGGGATTTACTTAAAGGTGATTTATTAACTATGTTTTCTAACTTCTATAATGATAATTTTGATCTCTCTCAATTAAACAGAGCAGTTATAAGTCTCATTCCAAAGGTTTCTGGAGCTAATAAAATCAAGGATTTTAGACCAATTAGTTTGTTAAATTGTAGTTTTAAAATCTTTACAAAAGTACTAGCTAATAGATTAGCGCCCATTTTATGTAGAATAACTCATCCTTCACAGAGTGCCTTCCTGAAGGATAGGTTCATCTTAGATGGGGTTGTTGCAGCTCATGAAGTGCTGCATTCTGTACATCTTAGTAAGGAGAAAGGAATCCTCTTAAAACTAGATTTTGAAAAGGCGTTTGATTACGTCAATTGGGATTACCTTCTCTCTACTTTAAATTCAAGAGGATTTAATCCCAAATGGACTAACTGGATTAAAGGTACTTTAGTAGGTGGTAGGACTACTGTGAATATAAATGGAAAGTTAGGAAAATATTTTTCGTGTCAAAGAGGGTTAAGACAAGGGGACCCACTATCCCCTTATCTTTTCATTTTGGCAGCTGAAGGCCTGTCGAAAATGATTCAAAAAGGTGTTACTGCTGGCCATTTTAAGGGTTTAGGCCCAGTTCTCTCTGATGGGAACAAACTTGTTCATCTGCAATATGCAGATGACACCCTTCTCTTTTTAAATTCTGATCCAACTATGGTCGAAAATATTCATTGGGCCCTTAAGGCTTTCGAAGGGGCTTCTGGCCTCAAAATCAACTTCTCAAAATCTGAAATAGTGCCTCTAAACATTTCAGATAATGAAGTTTTGAATTTAGCAAATCTCTTAAATTGCAAAATTTCCTCCTTACCTATGAAATATTTAGGTTTACCCTTACATTGGAAAGCTCCAACTAAAGGTGATTGGAATAACATGATTGATAAAATAAGAGCTAAACTCCTAACCTGGAAAGGTAAGATGCTTTCAATGGGAGGTAGATTGGTTCTTATTAACACAGTTCTTTCAGCTATACCATTATATCACTTAGCTTTTTTCAAAGCACCAGCTTGGGTGATCAAGTCTATAAATAAAATTAGAAGAGTCTTTTTATGGGGAGGAGACAAAGGCATAGACAATGACAAATGTATTAATTTAGTTAGTTGGGATAACATATGTAGAAGTAAAGTGCATGGAGGCTGGGGGATTCTTGATATAAATCAAATGAACTCTGCACTTTTAGGAAAGTGGGCTTGGAAGTATTTACATAAGGATAGTTCAGGTACTTGGCTAGACATAATGAAAAGTAAGTATAGAATTTTTAACTCTTCAAAATCTTCCCCTTTCTGGTCCAATATACAAAAGATCATGAACCTAGTTAAGATAGGTTGTACCAAAATAATTGGTAATGGAGAAAATACTTCTTTTTGGCATGATAGATGGATGGATAATACCTTAATAAAAGATATGTTGCCAACTCTTTTTGAGAAGGCCAAAAAAGACCATTACTCTATTGCTCAAATTTGGAATAAAGGAAATCCAAATTTCAGATTAAGAAGAGGAGCTCCACTAACTCTTAGAGAGGAGAAGCATAATGCTATTAGTATACTAGCTAGCTTAGATATCAACACAGATTCAGATAGTGTCATTTGGAATTGGGATAAGTCAGGTATGTACACTGTAAAGTCTATGTACACCTTTCTCAATAATGGAGGTGTTACATTAAATATCAGTGATACGGTTTGGAACCTAAATATCCCCTTAAAAGTTAAATTATTTTATTGGCTAGCTATGAGAAATAGAATTCTCACTAGGGATAATCTCTGTCTTAGAGGATGGTTAGGAAATCCGAGATGTAGCTTTTGCCAAAATAGTGAAACAATTGACCATTTGTTCTTACATTGTGATTTTTCTTCTCATTTTTGGGACACTGTCATTAGAGTAAGTCAGTATGGTCACCTTTTAGATTTAACTTCTATAGAACTTTTTTGGTTATCTTGTTCCAAATTAAGTAGTAACCAAGGGAATTTCTTCAAGTCCCTTTGTGCTGCATGGATGTGGACATTATGGAATGAAAGAAACAGGATTACTTTTAACAACTTAGATAGTTGTTCTTTCATCACAGTCACATATGCAGCTTTACACTTATTACTTTTATGGACAGGAAATACTAGAGGCCTTGAGCAGCACTTCAGGCAAGGAAGTTTCGAGGCTAGAAGTACCGGTACAAGAGTGATGGGACAAGCTGGTACCACTGGGACTGGTACGGATGGAGATGAGTCAATGGAAGATGAAGATTTGCTAGGCAACTGAACTACTCAGAAGCTGGATGTTTTGTCTCTTAGACTTTGTATTAGGATGGATTGCATGCTTGTAAACTAGTGGCTTTTGTTTTTCTTTGTTTTCTTTTTTTCTTTTCCTTTTCACTTTAGTCTGGATATAAATCACCGCTGGTGATTTCTTGTAGACTGCTTTACCTTGCATCAGTAAAGAATGCAGGCTATCCAAATGGATAGCTGTTTTTTCAAAAAAAAAAAAATATGTATCAGTCAGCATGGGAGGAGAAAATGACTCTCGCATCAAGGATAAGATCGTCTTCAAGCCTTCACTCAGGGCTCATTTCCCTCTAACAAATATATATATATATACACATTAAAAAGAACGATAGTATTTTCTTAAAAAATCGTTCCTTACTATTATTCCTATCCCCATCTACGAAGGAAAAAAATAAGGGGGAAAAAGAAAAAAATACATCCCAACAAATCCAATTAGCGGCTAGTGACCGATAAAGAGTCCTCCATTGACATGTTCCCTAATTGCTTCGTTAGATCTGACTACTTATCTCTTCAAATAAGCAAGAATGGAAGATCAAATATATCAGGTAGAAAAGGAGCCTAAAATAAAAAAGGCAAAGCCGAAAGGAAACTGTTGTATTTCTTTTTGCATTTTGTTCATCATAAACTTAAATGTACACATTCCTTTTTTATCCTACCCGAACTAAAATACAACATGGTAAGGACCAATAGTATATCCTAACTCCATCAGCTCCAATGTCTTCAAACCACCCAATTAGACCTGATATAAAATATTGATTAAAAAAAATTAAGGTGATTAAAATAATAGATAAAATTAACAGGCAAATGCACGTCATATAATAAAACCTGATGGTGACAATTTTATTTTGCTCCTTTCTAACATGTGTACTCTTTTTCATGTCAACCAAAAATAATAACTCATTAAGACTGATTTAAGATGACTGCAGCGTATCCTACAAACAAGCAGCAATTTCAGACCAATACCTGCTCAAATTGTAACTTACGAGCCAAAAATGCAATCCTACATAGATTGATTTGGTAGAGACAGAGCTAGAGAAACTGCTAGCCAAATGACTAGATTCCTCGTCTAAAAATTGACGAAGTACAAAAAAATCACAATTCATCCTACAGAATACATCGCAAAGAAGATTTGCGGTTTTCTAAAACCAAAAAAAATTTATAACAGATACTAGATTGAGAGAACAATTTATTTCCAAAAAAATAAAAAACAGTAACTAAATCTAGTAACCATGTTAACACTGCTGCAAAATAAAATATAAAGGCTGTGAAGTTATTTCCAATTTGTTAAGAGTTTAAATCCCACTAACAAGTTATTATTCGAGAACTCCTAAAAAAAGAAGTTTATTTCAAAATTGAGGAACAATTTTTTTATTTCAAAGGTATTGAAAAATTTAAAGCGAGATTGATTCTAGTTGACAAATTAACTTTTTTTTTAGAAAAACTAGATAGCGGCTATCTAGAAACAAATTAACTTTTTAACATGGCATTCTTCACACAACTAATTCTCCAATTCCATGTTCCCTCCATTACCAAAGCAAAATAGAAAGGAAAAAAAAAAAAGGAGAGATTGATGTAGGGAAAAAAAAAAAAACTAATCAATTACTTTTGTCTGGGGACCTAGGCAGGCAGGCCAAACTCTCCTCAGGATAATTTAGTCCGCAGAAAGGAGGACGATCATATATGTCACAACACTTGGTTAATGCCCTATAGGTCACAGGGCTTTAATTGTACGTATATGGATCAAGTAACAAGTATCAAAAACAAAAAGGAACAAGAAATCTAATATGGGGATAATTTTCCAAAATAATAGAACGAAAGAAAGTGAGCACTGCCAGGTCATATAGAATGCAAATACCTATATATATGTATATATCAACATTCAGGGGCATATTCCTGTATCTACAAAAAGGAAAAGAAATTAAATCAAATTATTCCCTAATTTGCTTGTCTATGCATCCTTTATATTGCATCTTCACAATTGATTTGGCACAAAACCACCACTGAAAGGAAGGAAAAAAACACAACTATCAACAGATAGCAGGGCAAGTAATAGTTATACCTCCATGATGCCCTCCTCCAAATTACCATAGGCCACATTGCCCAAGCCCTCATACTTTAATATCCTGAGCTTCCCTTCCTGCCATTTTTTTTATAATTAGAAAAATTATTTAGCATAATCATCATGTATACAACAAAAACCCCCAAGACTTGATGCATGCAATAGTGTACACTAAACAGTCTTGAAGTATATGAATTTGTAAACTTCCCAAAACTTCCTAGTTCCCTATTGCACAGGTGCAGGAACTGAACTTCTAATTATGAATTATTACCTATAATTGTTTTCATTTTAAGCTTATGTGAAATTTAACCTGAATAAGCCAAAAGTAAAGAAAAAAGTGGCTTTAGCCCTAGAAATGCACCTTGGTTCCATAAGCAAGGCCACCGCCAGGTGAAGGATGAAAGCAGGCAACATTAACCTCATCTTCAGCACTCGGAAGCACTTTTACCAGCTCCATATCAGAAACTCTATACACCTGCAATGGGTAATCCAAATTTACAAGGTAATATTTGGAATAATCGTAAATTTGTTCTTCTTAGTCACATCAAAGCTAAAGTAGAAATACCAAATTCTATATTTCCCAGATTCTGAAGAATTTTCTAAGTCTCTTTCTTATATATATATTTTTTTTCTATATTTTCTTAAGGTGATTACATTTGTTTTTGGAAATAGACTACACTGAGTTCTCAAAACGATACAGAAACAATTTTGATGATTGAGTTTATCTCATCTATCCTTCTGTTTTCCTCTAACTCATACAACCATTGAAACTGCAAGTTCGTTCTTTTTTTTCCCTGTAAATTTCTCAATAAAAGTATAATTTTCGAAGATCTGCACAGCCTAGAAATGAACCAAATTCAAGTTCTAATTGGAAAACATGCATACCTCCAAGATAGTGTATATAGGAATGGTAGTCTCTCCGTCCATAACAACACTTCTAAGAAGAGAATTATGGCGTCTACCATATGCCAGCAAAACATGCTCAGATGTTGGCGAAAACTTCAATGGAAAAACAAATGCAATGTTAAAAAAAAGCCTAGCATAGCATCTATACAATTTCCACTGATTACAAACATGAGAACTAGAGCTACTAACTTGGATAGAGGTTAAGCAATGTGCAGCTCTGATTGCTCTTGAAGCAAGCACCACTCCAAACCTATGAATCAAAATTTTCTTAAAATATTCTCAATTTTTGACACATAGATTTACCCCGCAAGCATTTCTCACTTTCAAAGTAACAACCCCCCCCCCCCCCCCCGCCCCAACTCCTCCCCAATTACAAGAAGGCCAACTGTTACATAATTAACTTTGAGCAATAGTAAAATACATACCATCATATATAGACTAAAATCTACTTGAGCCTTTGTAATTTAATATACCATATAGAAAGAAGTTCCACTTAACATATTGACTCCATAAGGACATTATGTTGGTAATTAAAATGAGTCTCAAGTTCAGGCACCCATTGTACCCTAAATATTGCATATTATTTGTAGTAAAATAGGAAGGATGATACATACGTTGCTTCCTCAAGGGAATAAATACGGAGCTCATAAATAATGCGGTTCGAGGAAGAAGGGTGGCGGGTCGGCGACGAGCTGGACCCACTACCATCCATCTGGGTTTGTGACTGGGGACAGTTATCACCTTCCATCTGCGGCATTAGACATGCAACACATGCCACCAGATATCGACCACAAGGAGAAAAGTGAGCCCCCATCTCACTGGATTTATAAAAAATTCATATAAATCTACAAATATAACTAATAGTAAGCCGGGGGTAAAAGGTCTGGTCTGTACTAAGACTGCTCTCAGCTACTGTTGTTTATACTTGCATTTATCGATTCTATTATGAAGATGTACATTTTAGTCTAGCTTATCTGGAAATTTGCAAAACCCGATATAAATACAGAATAAGCATGAACGACGCAGAAAAAAAGAAGCTTATGCTTCCACTAACTATGACAATCCACTGCATGAATATCGAGACTCTAGTGATTACCAAGGATACAACATAACTGTCGACTATTAAGCTCTAATATCCTACAAAAATTTGTTATGCTATTTTCCATAATGACATCTCAAAAATCAATCAATGATCAGAACAAGGCTTTTTTTTTTTCCCCTTAGAAGTTGTTGAATGCAAGATTACATACAAAGTCAACAATAAGTTGCCATTGGCAAAGCTACCTGCAGAGAACAGCATGGGATATGGTGAGGCGACATTTATCCTGTTCCAGCACAGCACATGGTTCTTTTATATCATGCTGCCATATTCTAAGCTTGACAGTGCATGGCAGATCAGCAGACCCCACAGCAAGCAGATGAGTTGGTATCTCAAAGGTGCCAGCAACTTCCACCTGCTCATTTGAAGACCCACCAACTTCCCCAGATCCGACTAACCGTGATCTAGCATGGCCCACAAAGACCGGCTCACTTGTGCTTTCATTATTTTGCGTCTGACCTAAGAGCCAGCCTTGGCAGAAAGGTGGCAACTCCCAGCTAGGGAGGTCTGCTGCAAGGCTAAAGTGGTATGGGTAGTTTGCTCCCTCAGCATTTCTTAGGAGCATTGGGATGTCAGGACCAGGCACAGTTATCTCCTCGGTCACGATATCCATGGGAGTGGGACCCATTTGGTTTTCATTGTCAAGATTGGAGTAATTTGAGGGGAATGAGATGCCTCTCTGCCCTAGCGTGTTGTTGCTTCGAGACAAGTTATGTGGGGCCCAATCACCAGGGAAGAGGCGAAGCTGGCCATCATCCCTTAGTATGACAGGCCAGAAGACACAAGGGAATGAAGAAAGCCTCGCCACAAGCTGATGTATTGAGCTTGAGCTTGAGCTTGGACCAGAAACAAGATTATTTGGTCTCGAACTAGAATTCGCAATGAAAACAGCTGGAGGGTAGTGCAGGTAGCCCGTAGATGTTGCCTCTGTCAAAGGCGACTCTGATGAGTCTATGTTATTTACCTGTCAAATTAGGTGGGTCATTGGGTATGTTATCTCAGTCTTGAACAAAATTGAATATTATTGGTCAATTTGCTCCATTTATTTGTCAGTTCAGTTTTTTCTATAGGTATATTGTCACTTTCCTGAGTTCTAGCTTGTTACTAACAGAATCTTGTTTCCATTCTGAAAACCAAATAAAGTGAAAGCATATTGACAGCATCTTAACTTAAGGAAATAATTCTCATCTTTCTTTTGTAATCAAAATTTCTTCATATTTCACATAAATATTGTATACTTCTATTAATAAAATGATACAGAAACTAATTTAGAGACAAGAAAAGAAACCAATTTATGTAAAATGCACCTCAGCAGTCAATAAATAAGGAGCACCGTGTGGATGAAAGTGGACAGCTCTCAAGGATCGCCGGGTTTTTAGTACAAGCACTGGGGTTGCTTCCTCCCCTCTTTTATTGTAATTCCATATGTACAGCTGCAGTAATGTATTTATTTAATATTAAAAAGGGTCATTTTCACAATCTGAAATCATAGTACACAGATCTACACAGAGTAAAACTCGACTTCCTAGGTAGATCACATTGAGTGCCTTGGATCAACCGTACAGAAGAAATCTTTATGATTTGGATCCTTAGGATTGTGTTCAACTGACTTCAATACATTAGCAAAACCCTATCAAGCAGCAAACATCACTAAACAGTACCCCCAAAGTTTAGACTATTGATATGCTTACTTTATGTCCAGTTGCTACAGCAAGAAACTCTCCTTGAGCATGAAATGCAAGGGAGGCAATTGGCCGATCTGAAAAAGAACAAAAAATTAAAAAATGAACTTAAGCAACATTGCTTTCGTCAAAAAATTCTTACATGAGACCACGAGAAATACATTATACCCCCAAAGTTTACTCGAAAGAAAAATTGTAATGCTAATACTACCAATTCCCTTGAGTATGTTTGTTACAGATCTTTACAAGTTCACAACCATAGTTGCATTAATATTCATGTTATTTAAAATTTCAGTTGTTAAAGTTTAGCAAATATAGAGAGATTTTGGAGTTATTGATCTTTTGCTCCCTTTGAAATTATTGAAAGATATCAAGAAAAGTTTTTTGGCAGGAATATTTCAAATAACAAAATCAGCATGCAAAGCTAGAGCTTTCTAATAATAATCTCCAAATCTGTCATCTCCTGCCACCAAAACCTAGTGGCATTAGATTTCTCCTAATTAAAGGAATTAAGATATAGAATATTATATATTATATTACAGAATGAGCGGGAAATGATGCAATCTGAGGTACGAGCATCCCAGAGGCGAACTTCATGATCCAAGCTACCACTAACAAGTATGTCAGAATGGATTGGATGGAAGCGAACCTGAAATAAATAACTTGTATTAGGTCACAGTAGGATACTTTCAGATGGCATAGAAATATTTTTCAAAGATTGTGCCGATATTTTACCCTCCCAGCAAATGACAAACCAAAGAATCTTACGAGCAACTAGAACCAAACATTTTTTGGGTTTTTTGCAGAGTATACCCAGCCATTGAATTGGTATAAGGAAATTTATATTATTTTTGGTGTTGAACTGTGTAAATCAAACTCAAAACATTAAATTCTAGCTTCAATATTGCATATAAAGGGGAAAAGTATCTTTCTGTGGTTGAGAAGGCCACATTTTAAGCTTCTCATTAGCTTCTTATTCAACTTAATATAACGCATTTCAGAGGGCACAAGACTATTTTCTTAACAAATGATAACTTCCTTGTGAAGAAACTAGAAGTTACCATTATTGACAATAATTGAGTCTTAAATTCCAACAATTAGTTTATGGTTAATATAAAATATAAATGAAACGTACCACCCAGGGGGTTCGCCGATGGCCACTCAATATCTTCAAGCACTTACCACTTCGGCAATCAATTACTTTCACAGTATGATCACCACTTCAAAAAAGGAAAAAAGTAAAAGAAAAATTAAGATAACTCAAAACACTTATATGGTACATTGTAATTGTATACTAATGCAGGCATGAATGTCTTATACTATCCATGCACTTCAGTTCACCATATGCTCTTTGCATTATTCAAAGATGGTGGCATTCATAATAAATTGTGATTACAAAAATATATAATCATGCTTCACAGCAGGGAGTTCTAGCTGTCTCTCATGAAAACAAAGGAGTTGTTGTAGAAACACCACTTTTATAGCTAAACCAAAGCAGAGTTAAATAAACTTACTGTGTTGAAGCAATGGTTTTCCCATCCGAGCTGAAAGCAGCCGCTATTGTAGACCTTGGTGCTGGTACAAGTGGGCAGTACTGGGCTGACAAGTGCAGCAATGATTGTGATTCTACCCTGAGAAAAATGACCATAAAATGTTATATAATCATTAATCAATAATAACTACATAACACAAGCAGCCTTGCCTTACAAGTGGATGCTACTTATAACAATCTTAGATTATTTGATTGAGCTGCTTTGCAAATAAAAAACTGAAAAAAAAAGGAAAAAGTGGGCCAATGTGGCAAGAACAAATCCATAGAAAACAGCACCTGAACTGGCAAAAATCACAGCTCAGATGCTGACTGGAACATGTTTTATCCATCCAAATATATGTGGCTGGTCGATGTAAACAATATTGCAGGTAATATTTTTGTAAGGCAAAAAGAATACAGATTTTTGATAATTTCTCTGACATCTGGCTTCTAGCATCCTTTGTAAGTTTGTTTTCTTAACAAAGTAAAGATCATCATGCCTATTATCCATTTTATAAGTTATCTTTTTTTTGTGGTAATTAAACGATTGTGTTATTACTTTAAAAGTGTTTCTTTTCTTTTTTTCCCCCTTGTATCAGCATCTCCAATATTAGAAATGATATCAAAACCGTAAAGAACCTCAGTTCACTATGGATCTGTATCCACCAACCATACAATCCATATCCAAACCAATATTAGTTGGAATTTGTTTCAAATTTTTATGTCTAATATGTGTATCTGTAACTGTTCAATGAAATGAAGATACAGATACAACTTTAATGTTATCACTCTTTTTTAACACTAGCATGCTATGCATGTTATAATGATGTTCTTACTCAGAACCACCTTTTCTTTTATATAGTCATACTTCAGCGACCAATTCTGTGCCTTAGGTAAATAAAAATGACAAAAAAATTTACCAAGAAAAAAGAGCAAGTTTCGCATCAACAGTCTCATAACTTGACCCGGTGGCAAGGTCTGCCTCGTGATTCGAGCTTCCACCCCGGATCCTTTTTGCTTGGTGTTTTGTCCGCGGCGAGATCTCCCTTTGGGCTAATAGTAAAAATACATTCCTACAAAAGAAAAAAAATACATTGAATCGGAGTTATTATATTCGCATTTAGGAACCATTTAAATGCTATAAAAAAAATCTTGTACTGTCAACATCTCTCCTTTCCCAGTAATATCAAAAGAATAAGCCAAAGCTTCATGTCCATCATTCCTAACTTAAAGAGAGATTAACAGTTTACAATAATCAATGATCTGACTCTGTCCTCTAAAGCTGTTCAATTGTCACATGCATAAGTCACGTTCATCTCTATTACAGTTGAATTGTTCACATGTTTATGTCTCGTCTGTCTATTTTAGGTCCTTTGCTATTTCAATTTCAAATATTTACAATTTGATACCATAAAAGTGCCTTCAGTGTATATTATTGCTATTTGAAATTTACATTCTTGTTTTAGAATGGAATAAATTACCACAGCTCCAAGTACTACTTTATGCAGCGCATAGTAATGTGTTTCATTTTGAAACACAGAGATCTTTCACCAGTTCATTATGATAACTTCCGTTCTAATGTCTATTTATGTATTGATATACAGCCATATATTGCACAAGAGACTAATACTACAATTATCTCAATTGAAGTAGATGAACTGCTCTCCTAATGAACAGAAAATACGCACAACTATTTCTTTTTAATATGGTGTATAAAATTTTTCTTTTTTTTTTCCCTTTTCCTTCTTCGAACTAGATAAGGCCCAGCATCCGAAGATGTCATAATCCCCCTTTGATCTAAAGCCAAACGGTCCCTGGTAACTCCCATATCTCCCTAACAAAAATCCCCTAATATTTTCAGCACCCCTTGCACAGGATATGAACCATTCCCAGTGACAAACAGTGGTGTCATTAACCTGAACACCTTTCTCTTTACCTTATTCATTCATCCATTAAATCATGCAACCAATGCCATCTAGCAAAAACATGCTAGTCAAGGCAACTAACCGCCCTCGGGCCTTGGCTTAGCTTAGCTAACTAGAACAAAAGGAAAAGAGAGATAAATTTAAGAATAATTGATAACCTATTTTTCGATCTTTGATGGGAAGAGCACTGCCCAGAGATGGGAGCACTAGATAGAGAAACCAAAGCAGAAGAAGCTAATTTTGAATCCTCTGACCAGTGCTGACTCATTTCACAAGTCTAACATGCTTACCCTGAAATATTGGGAGAAAAAAGAGAACTTGTCATACAAGTGCTGTATCCATAAATCTGCAACATTCAAGCTTTATTGGTAGATAGAAAGAAATTCTAACAAATTGCTGACCCACTTACAATCAATACTGGATCCTCATAAACCAAAATCCGATCATGTATGTATCTTTTACTGAATCTAGAAGCGCTCAATTTGCCCTGATTACAAAGAAAGAAAAATAAATTAAAAGTTCCTCTAGAAGAACATGCCCAAATGTTCATTTGGAGAGCAAATTTTAACAGTAGACTAATGATCCGAGTTCGATTTTCATTAAAAATACCACGACAAAACTACAAATCTCAGAGATCGGTGGTAATTGGGGATGCCCAATTCCCAAATCAGATTAGACCTCCCCACAAGCCCTTCTCCGAGCTAAGAATACCAAGATACCAGATTCCGTTCCAGATTTGAGCCAAAAAAAAAGGTAAAAGAAAACAAAAACGAAATTCAATTCAATTGCATCCTAATCTCAGATTCAAGAGGCGAACTCACTTTCGAAGGCCGCTCGAAATCTAAAAATCGCCTTCAATTGGTGCGCGATTCTAGGGTTTTCAAGGTCGTTGAATCCTTTTCTCGGCTGGATTCTTTGATTTGGATTTTGGAGTATGAGGAGAAGGGAGGAGCAGCTTCTTTCTCCTCTCCGGTTCACAGAATCAGAGAGCTGGCTTGAATTCCGCTTTCTCTGTTTGGAGCGTCGGATTCTGATCCCGCGGGTGTGTTATGTAGGTCTTTTTTTCGTGGCTAGCCGTCGTATTCCAACGAGTTACGAGCTTGGTCCAAATGTGCAATTTCTAGACCTAGGTGCGCAAGGATTGCTTTTTCTTCCGATTTATTAATAGTTTTTCAATATATTTATTTAAAGTAAATTATTTGGTGTTTTTTACCCCTTTTTTAATGTAAAGAATTAAATAATAAGTGATTGTAAATATAGGTCTGATTTTTTTTTTAATTAATAAGAGACATGATACAGCGGCCTTGTGAAGTTCGCTACTCTCTCTCTAGGGCTGCAAAATGATCTGCCGCAAATGAGTTATTGCGTTGATCGTTTCGTCCTATGCGACGAAACAGTTTTTCTATTTCGTAAACGATCGAAATTGATAAAATTTTCGTGATTTACACATGGACGAAACCGTTTTATTGTTTCGTTAACCGTTTTGTCCGACCAAATGAAATAGTTTCGTTGTTTCGTTTACCGTTTCGTCCGGACGAAATGAAACGAAAAACGATTAAAACGACTTTCGTTTTCAGCCCTATCTCTCTCCCTATAGCGGTCTTCTAAACACCGCCCTACCATGTGTGGGTCAAAAGCCCGTTATAGGCCTATAACGTGGTCGAAAGCTCGCTATAGGTCTAACTCGTTTTTTTTTTTTTAACTTTTCAAAAATTTTTTCTTTTTCATTTGTCATTTTGATCAAAATTCTAACCCCGCTATAACATGTTATATAAACCCTCGGTGCGATTCTTGCTAAAATCAAATCTAATTCATTTAGTAATTAAATAATTTTTAATGGGTCCTAAATCTTCTACTATCACTTTCGGTGTGTTCTTCAAGGAGATAATGATAATTCAGCCTTGCAAATTCATTCGTATTTACAACTTCATCATCCAATAGAAAGGTTCTACGTTGTTGCATTACTTAATAATCAATTCCATGTTAGGGGCTCCCAATATTGGATAAATGTTGTAGATCGTAGTTTGGTGTTCGTCTTCAGGGTAGATTGATGCATCTTGTCGCCAATGGTTCAGGTCAACTAGGGTTTACCAAACGGTTCGGTCCGGTCCGGTCCGGTCCAAACCCCCACGGTCCACGGGTTATCACGGGCCATGGGTTTACGGGTTCACGGGTTTAAACGGGACGGGTTAGCACGGGCCACCTTTCAAACGTCGACCCAAATCCTTGGTAGACCCGGACCTATGTGAACCGGACGGGTAAAGACGGGTCAGGCCGGGTCCGATCCGGTCCAAGTGGGTTTTTTCCATATTTTTATTTTTCCTTTTTTCATTGTTTCAATATCAAAAATTTGTAAAATAAATTAATATAAATTAGTTAAAATATATTATATTTATAGTTCAAATAATTAAGTATAATTTTGTAGTCCATTTTAGTTTTTTTATTTTAAATTTAATTTGTAATTTTTAATGTTTTTTTCATTGTCGATGGTTTTCAAAATTGCATGACAAAAGATTATAAAATATAAGTTATAAAAATTAGTTAAAATATATTAAGTCTAATAAAATTAATAATAAAATAATTTGTAGTTTATTTAAAATTTATTTTATTCTAAAAACTTGATTTGTAATTTTTTTAATAATTAAACAAATTCAAATATAATCTTTTGTTCCCTATTTCCCTCAGTACAGTTTCCTATTTCCCTCAGTAATCTTTTGCCAGTCCACAGTACAGTTCCCTATTTCCCTCCCTGATTCCCTCTGGCTCTCACGCGAAAAAGCAAAAAAAGGCAGGCCACGACGCCACAGGATTGGACGCGGAAAAAGCAAAAAAGGCAGGGCCAATCGTGGCTTGACACGCGTGCTGGCGCGTGGCTATTTGGTTTGGTTTTTTTTTTTTTTTAAATGCCACGGTTCACATGGGTTTGCACGGGTTTATGGTCCGGTCCACGGGTTAAGACGGGACGGGTTTAGGTCGGGTTTATGCTAAATTGGCGACCCAAACCCGTGATAAACCCGACCCGGACCACCCTCTCGGTCCATTACGGTTCTTCTACGGTCCGGGTCGGGTCGGAAAAAAGTCCGATTCGGGTACGGGTCGGGTCAGACCGGACGGTCCAGTGGTAAACCCTAAGGTCAACCTCCACCTCCATTGTCAGGCTTCGAGAACCATCCAGCAGCTCGTCGATTCCCATCTCCACCTTCAAACTTTTATTAATTAAGTTCATCTAGTCTTGTTTCGTAATATTTTATTGCTGTAGTAATATATGTTTAATGATTGTACTAATATATGGTTGTCATATTTGTCCTTTTTCGTAATATTTTTGTTGTGTGTTTAATTTATCTTGTTATGTGGTGTGATGATTAATTTTTCGTTATGTGTCGTAGTGATTCATTTCTCGTTATATTTTTTAAAATAGATCACAAGGAGAATATATGGAATTTTTTTATTTGATCGTATCATACAAGCACACATAAACATAAAAACAAAAATATAAATCTAGCATACAAACACATGAACACAAACATAAATATATAAATATATATATATACTAGTGGGTACGTCGCGCGTTGCGCGACCTATTTTCCCTCTCATTTTTTTTATTAAATATAGTTTATTGCACTACATCTATCAACCAAAGTGGAAATAAATAAAACGTTAAAAAAAATATTAAAAGTAAGATGAAAGATGGGAACTAAATGTTTAAGTTTTTTCCATGCTACGTCACCGTCAGGGATATTGCTTAAATAATAAAATTTGAATGTTGTGGCAAGAGGAACATACAAATAACTTAAGAGAATGGCATTTTGATGTACGGTTTTCGTACTTGATTTTCAGCCAGAATAAGCCCCAAATTTCGTTCAAATTACTTGTGTTTTTACTCATTTTCCTTTGAATTGTGCTAATGTTAGATGTAGGAAAGTTCAGCCGTAGCCCGGCAAGTTTTTTATACAGGTTCATCACACTTTGGCGCGAAAAAAGGAGAAAATCGACTAAGTTGCACAGATCCAGCAAGGTGGAACGGGCCGCCCCAATCATAGGACGGGCCGTCCCACCTCAATGCAGACGCAGGCAAAGGAGTTCCAGACGACACAATCAGCCCATGCTGGGACGGGCCGCCCCATGTTCAGACCAGGCCGTCCCAGTCCACAGCCAGGCCAGAAGAGCTATTTCGAGATTGCCAAAAATAGAGCGCCTGATTTGGTGAGGCGGTTTCTTCAGTTTCCACCGCCTTTCTGAGCCACAATGCCACGTTTTGGAACTTCCCAAGAGGCCTATATAAGCTCTGTCCTGGCTCCAAGCCAAAGGGAGTCGAGATCTGCTAAGTTTGGAGAGCCAGAAAGGAGCAAGGCAACCACCCTGTCGAGACGGCCATCCACCAGCTTTGCCCCTAAGAGAGAAAGGAAAGAGAGTTAAGCGGATTATTTCTGGATCCACGTCTTCAGGGACAAGCGTTGTGCAATTGCGCAGGAAGCTTTGCAAATGGCGATTGGCATCTTCGTTGGGGGCCCCACCGAAAGCTGAGTCCTTGATCAAAGCGATCAAGCTTGGGTTGTAGTAGAAGTCACGGGTTCGCTCAGCCTTTGGTGGTCTAACTCCAAGTCGGACATTAGTCGCTGTTGGTGCACTGATTTCTCGAAGAGGTCGATTGGCCTCGGCTTCCCTTGCGGCCTCAAGGGCTTCTCTAAGGGCCCGCTGGACGGGAGTCTCCTCAGGTCTTCCCCCATTGCCATTCAAGTTGTCTGCCATGTCTTCTTCGGGTGGTGTCAAAGGTGGTTGAGTTCTCTCTGGATTTCTGCGGTTGCGCTGGTAAAACTGGCGAAACGGCTGAATCAGAGAGTTTTCCTCCTTTGTGAGTTCAGCTAAACCTGGGGCGGTGCGTCCTAAAATGGGGCGGGCCGTTCCAGATGAGGATGAACTCGATCGATGATTCTGTTCTCCTCCTCCTTGTTGACGAAAACTTGTATCGCGTGCGCTGCCTAGTTCCTTCTCCTTGTTAGCCAGCGTATGCGACTGCGAAATTTCAAAAACAAAAGAAAAGGTGAAGAGATTAAAAGAATTTAAGTTAAAACAAAAGTAAAAATTAGAAAAAGGGCACCGTCCCCGGCAACGGCGCCAAAATTTGATCGGTGCTGAAGGTACTGGTCAAATTAATTCCTTAAAAACCGATACTAATTCGTTTGCAGTAAAGTTTAAGGGTCGAATCACGGGGACGGACTATTCCTTTTCTAAATTCAAGTAGTTTGTATTAAATTAAATTCTTTTGATTAAATAGATAAATTTTAAATTTCAAACAGATCTAATCAAAAAGGCGAATTAAAAATCTTGGAATTTAAAATTCTAATTTCCTAGAAAAACTTTAGCTAATTGAAAGATTAAACAATTAACAAACGATTAGGGGTTCAGGTTGTCTAACTTTTCCTGTCTGTCAAGGTTGGGACGGACCGTTCCATATCTGGAACGGGCCGTCCTAATCCTGTCAGATGGTTTGAACTGTCCGTTCTAGGCCGGGACGCCCCCTCTCGGGCGGTCCGTCCTGACCTTGGAACGGGCCGTTCCAATCATCTGATGTTTGTTTTGTCATCCTACTTAGTTATTTGCTGAGTGTTTTTACGTGGATTAGATCAAACCTAACCTACATACTTGCGCTCTAACTCTCGTTCAGGTCAAGTTGTGGGGTTCTGTTTGATAATTCCTAAAAACTCCTAAATTTCAACTCTCGTTTCTTGGTTTAGGTGTTTCTAATTGATTTCTGGGTCTTGGTAAACTCTCAACCTCTCGGTTTGTTGAGTAAAACTTCTAATTACTTGAAGTTTGGTTAAATCCTTTCGGATGTCGCCTACCTAATTGATCTAAGTGTTTTCTTGTTATTGCAGATAGACTTTGTTTTGACAATTAAACTAGGCCTTTGTTTAATGCAATAGCCAAATCTAACATTAACAATTTGCAACAGAAAGATAGAATTAAATTTCAGAAATCGAAAACGCAACTTAACTTAGCAATTAATCAAGAATTCAAACAAAACAAACAACTAAAAGAAAAGTTATCGAACCATAGCCCCTAAACTAAACTACTCCATGCAAGAAAAAGCAGGTTTCATCATACAAAAACACAAAGAAAAAGGAAGAAAACCAAGTTACAACAAGTTGTGCTCGAAAATCGTCTATCTCCTAAGCTCTGTCCTGTCTGGGGCGGCCCGTCCTGATCCTGGGGCGGTGCGTCTCAAGCTGGTGGATGGCCGTCTCGACAGGGTGGTTGCCTTGCTCCTTTCTGGCTCTCCAAACTTAGCAGATCTCGACTCCCTTTGGCTTGGAGCCAGGACAGAGCTTATATAGGCCTCTTGGAAAGTTCCAAAACGTGGCATTGTGGCTCAGAAAGGCGGTGGAAACTGAAGAAACCGCCTCACCAAATCAGGCGCTCTATTTTTGGCAATCTCGAAATAGCTCTTCTGGCCTGGCTGTGGACTGGGACGGCCTGGTCTGAACATGGGGCGGCCCGTCCCAGCATGGGCTGATTGTGTCGTCTGGAACTCCTTTGCCTGCGTCTGCATTGAGGTGGGATGGCCCGTCCTATGATTGGGGCGGCCCGTTCCACCTTGCTGGATCTGTGCAACTTAGTCGATTTTCTCCTTTTTTCGCGCCAAAGTGTGATGAACCTGTATAAAAAACTTGCCGGGCTACGGCTGAACTTTCCTACATCTAACATTAGCACAATTCAAAGGAAAATGAGTAAAAACACAAGTAATTTGAACGAAATTTGGGGCTTATTCTGGCTGAAAATCAAGTACGAAAACCGTACATCAAAATCCCCCAAGCTTGAACATTGCTTGTCCCCAAGCAAAACTCTAGACTCAGACCTGAATTAGACCCTAATTGAGTTCAAGTACCTGTGTACTAACTAGTTCAAAGAATCCTTCAAGCTAGACTTAGTTTATTGTGACTTTAAGTTACAAGGGCATTTTCATCAAAAAGTTTTTCCATTAAGACCAAAATATTTTATTTTTGAGTGACTTAACTTTTTCTGAAATCAAACCAAAGATCCTCACATCACATTGACTCTGTTTCATTTCACTAAGCATTAAATCAGTTAATTCTTCAAAGTTTTTATTCAGTTAGAAATCAAGTAGAAACGGGATCGAACCTGCTTAACTCAAATAATTCAGAATAACTCCAAGTTGTTTTGCACAGACTTACGATACTTCAAACCAGAAATTTAAATAACTTAAAAGAAAAATTATTTACAAGATACAATTCTCCTGGGGCAAGGAGGTTTTTCCTGAGGCGGAGAAGTCGGCCAGATAAGAGCGGATTTTTAGAGGATTTTTCCTCTTTATTATTTTTTATTTTTTTTTTTTATATACCATGAATCTCTTTCTGTTTCTTACCCATGGTTTATGGAATTCTTTTAATCCGCAAGTACCTATAGCCTCCTACAGTGTCCATGGCACTGCACCACTTTTTAGTTCCCCTTTTTATTTTGTTTTTGGTTTTTCCATTTTTTTTTATTTTTTTTTATTTTGATTTTGAAAAGAAACTTGCGAAGGTTTTAGTTTCTGAAAATCTGTGCAAACCATCTTACAGTTATCCTTATTTTTGAGTTACTCAAATGATCTTAGGCGAACTAAATCAAGCCCTTTGCCGGCTCTATTCAATACAACCGAATAATTGCTTTTGAAATTAACTATCCAATGCTTAGCAAAATTACTCCCAAGTCACATGAAAGTTACTATCCTTAGCTTACCTCAAATTAGTTTAGTCAAATTCATTTTGCAAATTTTCAACAAAGTTTTTAGTTTTTCTCAGAATCTGCCCAAATTTCCTAAGTCACAAACATCAAGTTTAGCTAAATGATCCCTAGAACTATCCTAAATGCAACTTAGAATGATTTAATTATGCAAATCCTACATGTATATACAAAAACTGCCAATGCATTGTGTCTGGAACGGCCTGTTCTAGTGTGGAACGACCCACTGGGGCGGACCGTCCGGATGGTGGGACGGACCGTCCCAGACACAATACTTGACCAGTTTCAATGCCTCAGACAGTGCTGGAACGGGCTGTTCTAGACTGGGACGCCCTGTTGGGACGGGTCGCCCCATTGGTGGGACGGTCCGTTCCAATACTGTCTGAAACTGGCAATATGCTATGCAGATGCTCTAAGTTATCCGTTTTTTCGATTTTTCGATCCTTTAACCCCCCCAAGCTTATCTACTGGACTGTCCCTAGTCCTAGTAGATGCAAGAAAGAAAATAAAGGAGAGAAAAATAGAAAAACGTACCTGTAACTGGCTCAGAACTGTGGTGGGTCATGGGGCGGAGGAGCTGATGGTCCAGGGCCAAAGATGTGGCTCGCGAGGCGGCTGAGCAGATCATCGTTCCGTGCATTGCGCTCATCTTGCTGCTGCCTCCATCTCCTGTTCTCCTCCCTTTCTTCATCAAATGATGCCTGCAGGTTCCACTGAGCTGTGTGGATGTCCTGCAGCATGTCAAAGTAGCGCTGATCCGATCCCCTGCCGTATCCCGGCTGCCACTGCGGCTCAAACCCTCCATGTCTTTTTCTATAAAATCAGAAAAAATAGCCATCATGGCTCTTTGAAATGTTGCTGGTGCATTACACAAGCCAAATGGCATCCTACGGTATGCATAGGTCCCATATGGGCATGTAAAGGTCGTTTTTTCCTGGTCTAGGGGGTGAATTGGTATTTGAAAGAAACCAGAATAACCATCTAAATAGCAAAAGAAAGAATGCTTAGCCAGGCGTTCGAGTAGCTGGTCAACAAATGGCAAAGGAAAGTGGTCCTTTCGGGTAGCTGCATTCAGCTTGCGATAGTCCACACACATTCTCCATCCTGTGACAATTCTTGTTTGGATCAGCTGGCCTTCGTCATTCTTTATCACGGTTGTGCCTCCCTTCTTTGGGACAACATGAATGGGACTAACCCATTTGCTGTCTGAGATGGGATAAATGATCCTTGCCTCCAGAAGTTTATGGATTTCTTTCCTCACAACTTCACTCATGTTCGGGTTGAGTCTCCTTTGGTGCTCCACAGTTGGCTTGGAATCCTCTTCAAGTAGGATCCGATGGGTGCAAATCGAGGGATCGATACCCTTTAGATCCTCAATCGAGTATCCGATTGCTTTCTGATGAGTTCTCAGTTCCTTTAGTAGCTTAGCTGTTTGATCTGCATCAAGATTGGCATTAACAATAACAGGAAAGGTCTGATCTGGGCCCAAGAATTCATACCTGAGATTGTCTGGCAGAGCCTTCAATTCTGGCCTGGATTTCGCATCATCTGAATTGGGGCGGGTCGTTCCAATCTGGGGCGGTCCGTCCTGATGGGTGTCCAGGCTGAGAATTTGTTGGATTTCAGCTGGAGATCGCAGCTGCATGATGGCTTGATCCGCCCTGATCTGGGGCGGTCCGTTCTGTTCGTCTCTGGCAGCCAAGTATTCAACCATTTGGAGAATTTCGTTGAATATTAGGTCTGCCTCCTCCTCTTCAGGTCTGGCCGAGAAGGAATGGTATGCCTGAACAACACGTGTGTTGAAGGATTCTTCAACAATGGCTTCCAATGATTCTTCAATAAAGATTGAGTCAATATGGTCAGGCATCTTCATAGCTTTCTCTACATCGAATTCCACTTTTTCATCTCCAACCTCTAGGATCATCTTGCCGGTCTTGCAGTTGATGAAAACTCCGGCTGTAGTGAGGAATGGGCGACCAAGGATGACTGGAACATCAGGATCCTCTTCCATATCCACAACCACAAAGTCACAAGGTACAATCAAATCGCCAACTTGGACTGGCACATCGATTGCTATCCCCAGTGGCAGTCTAATTGATCCGTCAGCAAGCTTCAAAGTCATGCGGGTCGGGCTCAGCTCCCCCATTCCAATCTGATTGTAGGCCGTCTCGGGGATGAGACTAACGCTTGCTCCGAGGTCCAGCAAGGCTTTCTTCTCTTCTGCATTCCCGATTTTACATGGGATCGTGAACTTGCCTGGATCTTTCATTTTGACCGGCATCTTCTTTGTGATCAGGGCGCTGCATTCTCCGGTCAAGGCCATGGTCCCGCACTCCTCCAGGTTTTTCTTGTTGGAAAGGAGGTCCTTCAAGAATTTAGCATAAGATGGCATTCTGGTTAGGAGATCGGTGAAGGGAATGGAGATCTTAATTTGCCGTAGAATATCCAGGAACTTCTCATACGCCCTGTCCTTCCTGGCCTTGGCGAGTCTCTGCGGGTATGGAACCTCAATAGCTCTGTTAGAAGGAGAGATGGCCCTCGGGACTTGCCTGCTTGTGGCAGTCGAGGTGTTTGGGACGGTCCGTCCTGGGTTGGGGCGGTCCGTTCCATCTTCTCGCTCTGCTGCTGGTGGGCTCGTTCCAGTGTCTGCCTCAGCGTTGGGCTGGTCCGCCTGATCGGATTCTGCTCCGTCCTGAGTTGGGGCGGTGCGTCCCAGAGTGGGGCGGTCCGTTCCAGATTGAATTGGAGGAGAGGCTGAGGGCATTTCAGGCCCGTCATACCTTGTTCCACTCCTCAATTGATGCGAAACGCTCTTCACGTCCTCCCTAGGATTTGGTTCAGGTTGGCTGGGGAACATACCTGGTTTGGTGAGAGCTCCAGCGCTAGATTGAGACAACCTTTCGTCGAATCTTTGAAGAAAAGCCCCCATGTCTTCCCTGATCTTCTCCAACTCCCGATGGACTGCATGATTGAAGATTCCTTGACTCTGCATGAATTTCTCAACCATGGGCTGCGTGAGTGTCTCTTGCGGGCGTTGTTGGTTCCTTGGTGGTCCGGCTTGGCTGGGGTTAGCAGCTCCATTCGGATTTGAGTAAGAGAGGCCTGGATGGTTTCTCTTGTCGCGATAAGCATAGTTGTTGGTTGGCGGGAAAAAGGAAGGAGGATTCATGAGTGCATTCACCTCTTCTGACTTCTCTTCTCTCTCAACCAAGTGACATGCCTTGGCCGTATGTCCTTCTTCCTCGCAAAACTGACACTTAGCTACCACCTCAGCTGGTTTCTTGTTGAGATTTTTGATCATGACGGTTAAAGAGTCCAGCTGCGATTGCATGTGGGTATCCCTGTCCACTTCAAGTAGTCCTCCTTTCTTCTGGGCTCTAACTGACCAGTTGGTTTGAGACCTGGCCATGTTCTCAAGTAGAGCCTTCGCTTCTCTGCAGCCCATCTCAAGGAATGATCCACCTGCAGTTGAATTAATATTCTGACGAGTCATATCATCCAAACCATCATAGAAACTGACAATAAGCCTATTTTCAGGTACATCATGGTGTGGACACATTCTCTGCAGGTCCTTGAACCTTTCCCATGCCTCAAACAGGTTTTCATCTGGTTCTTGTTGAAAGGTCAACAATTCCCTAACCAATTTAGTTGTTTTTACCCTAGGATAAAACCTATCTAAAAAGGCTTTGGTCAAGTTTTCCCAAGAATCAAATGGTGCATCGTTGAAACTGTTACGGAGGACAAAGTTACAACGTAAGGGCCTGTCCATCTAGACCGGAGTTTGCCAGGAAATAGCCTCAACCTGGAATTGAACAGAAGCACCATATCTCCTGCTTCAAAGGATCTCCTTTGGATATGCTTGTCATGCCATAGCTTCGTTTTCTCCTTGTAAACCCTTGCGTTGTCATATGCATTTAGCCTTATTTCCTCCAGCTCGTGCAAGTCCAGAATCCTCTTCTCTCCAGCTGATTTATAATCCATGTTGAGTGCTCTCACTGCCCAGTATGCCTTGTGTTCCAATTCCACTGGCAAATGACATGCTTTTCCATAAATCAGCTTGAATGGGCTCATGCCTATAGGTGTCTTGAAAGCTGTCCTATATGCCCATAAGGCGTCATCCAATTTTAATGCCCAATCCTTTCTTGTACCGCCCACTGTTTTCTGCAGGATATTCTTTATTTCTCGATTTGATATCTCAACTTGGCCACTAGTTTGCGGATGATAAGGGGTTGCCACCTTGTGCCTCACTCCATACTTCTTCAAAAGATTCTCAAACTGTTTGTTAATGAAGTGTTTGCCCCCGTCACTAATGACTGTCCTTGGAATTCCAAACCGTGGGAATATGACCTTGGTAAAAAGCTTTTTCACTGTTGCTGAATCTGCATGCTTGCTCGGTATAGCTTCCACCCATTTGGACACGTAATCAACTGCCACAAGAATGTACTCATAACCGCATGAAGATGGAAATGGTCCCATAAAGTCAATCCCCCAAACATCGAAGATCTCAACCTCTAGAATAGGATTCTGAGGCATCTCTTGGCGTCTCGAAATGTTGCCTGTCCTTTGACATTGATCGCAAGAAGAGATAAATTTTCTTGCGTCCTTGAAAAGCGTGGGCCAGAAAAATCCAGATTGCAGAACTTTGGCCGCGGTCTTAGACACTGAGGCATGTCCTCCGTAAGCTGAGGCGTGACAATTGTGCAGGATTTGCTCAATTTCGCTCTCCGGTACACACCTTCTGAACATTCCATCAACTCCAAACTTCCACAGGAAAGGGTCCTCCCAGAAGTAGTATTTAGCATCGGCCATGAATCTCTTCTTCTGCTGGAAGGACATCTGATAGGGCATGACTCCGCTTGCTAGATAGTTCGCAAAGTCAGCATACCATGGAGTCGCCTGAGTTGGGACGGACCGTTCCATGCTAGGGCGGTCCGTTCCAGATTGAATTGAGTACAAATGTTCGTCTGGAAATGAATCGTTGATTGGCAGTGACTCGGATTTGGTGCCTTCTGTTTTGATCCTGGACAAATGATCAGCAACACTGTTTTCTGTACCTTTCTTGTCACGGATCTCAAGATCGAACTCCTGAAGCAAGAGGACCCACCGGATGAGTCTTGGCTTGGCGTCTTTTTTCGAGAGTAAGCACTTGAGTGCAGAATGATCGGTGTAGACTATAACCTTTGAACCGATCAGGTAGGACCTGAACTTATCTAAGGCAAAGACTACTGCAAGAAGCTCCTTTTCTGTTGTGGTGTAGTTGATTTGGGCTTCGTCTAACACCTTACTTGCATAGTAGATGGCATATGGCTTCTTATCCTTTCGCTGTCCGAGTACCGCTCCAACTGCATAATCACTGGCATCACACATCAATTCGAACGGTTCATCCCAATTCGGAGGTTGCAAGATCGGGGCTGTCACGAGTGCCTTCTTCAATCTGTCAAATGCATCAACACAACTTTTATCAAAGATAAATTCTGCATCTTTCATAGTCAAGTTTGTTAAAGGCTTAGCAATTTTAGAGAAATCTTTGATAAAACGCCTGTAGAAACCGGCATGACCAAGGAAACTCCGAACATCCTTTACACAAGTTGGCTCCGTGAGCTTCTCAATCACTTCCACCTTGGCCTGATCAACTTTAATTCCTTGTTCCGAGATTATGTGGCCCAAAACGACTCCTTCCTGTACCATGAAGTGACATTTCTCCCAATTCAGGACTAGGTTAACTTCTTCACATCTCTGCAATACCTTTTTCAAGTTAGCGAGACAATGATCGAAAGATGTACCATAAACAGAAAAATCATCCATGAAAACCTCATTTGAGTTAAGGTATTGCAGAGATTCAAACCAAGTTACAACAAGTTGTGCTCGAAAATCGTCTATCTCCTAAGCTCTGTCCTGGCTCCAAGCCAAAGGGAGTCGAGATCTGCTAAGTTTGGAGAGCCAGAAAGGAGCAAGGCAACCACCCTGTCGAGACGGCCATCCACCAGCTTGAGACGCACCGCCCCAGGATCAGGACGGGCCGCCCCAGACAGGACAGAGCTTAGGAGATAGACGATTTTCGAGCACAACTTGTTGTAACTTGGTTTTCTTCCTTTTTCTTTGTGTTTTTGTATGATGAAACCTGCTTTTTCTTGCATGGAGTAGTTTAGTTTAGGGGCTATGGTTCGATAACTTTTCTTTTAGTTGTTTGTTTTGTTTGAATTCTTGATTAATTGCTAAGTTAAGTTGCGTTTTCGATTTCTGAAATTTAATTCTATCTTTCTGTTGCAAATTGTTAATGTTAGATTTGGCTATTGCATTAAACAAAGGCCTAGTTTAATTGTCAAAACAAAGTCTATCTGCAATAACAAGAAAACACTTAGATCAATTAGGTAGGCGACATCCGAAAGGATTTAACCAAACTTCAAGTAATTAGAAGTTTTACTCAACAAACCGAGAGGTTGAGAGTTTACCAAGACCCAGAAATCAATTAGAAACACCTAAACCAAGAAACGAGAGTTGAAATTTAGGAGTTTTTAGGAATTATCAAACAGAACCCCACAACTTGACCTGAACGAGAGTTAGAGCGCAAGTATGTAGGTTAGGTTTGATCTAATCCACGTAAAAACACTCAGCAAATAACTAAGTAGGATGACAAAACAAACATCAGATGATTGGAACGGCCCGTTCCAAGGTCAGGACGGACCGCCCGAGAGGGGGCGTCCCGGCCTAGAACGGACAGTTCAAACCATCTGACAGGATTAGGACGGCCCGTTCCAGATATGGAACGGTCCGTCCCAACCTTGACAGACAGGAAAAGTTAGACAACCTGAACCCCTAATCGTTTGTTAATTGTTTAATCTTTCAATTAGCTAAAGTTTTTCTAGGAAATTAGAATTTTAAATTCCAAGATTTTTAATTCGCCTTTTTGATTAGATCTGTTTGAAATTTAAAATTTATCTATTTAATCAAAAGAATTTAATTTAATACAAACTACTTGAATTTAGAAAAGGAATAGTCCGTCCCCGTGATTCGACCCTTAAACTTTACTGCAAACGAATTAGTATCGGTTTTTAAGGAATTAATTTGACCAGTACCCTCAGCACCGATCACATTTCATTACTAATCTTCGTTTAAAAGAGGGAAGCATATTATCTAACATGAATCCAGAATTTAGTAGACTTAAGAGAATAAATGCAAAATAGGCATATCGAATGGAATAAATGTCAAAAACAGAGAAATATGCATCAGACGTGTTTACACCACAAAATTTTAAACAACACAAAATATATATATATATTAGACGCATTAGACATGTTTACATCCAAAGGCAACGTCTTTAGAAAGAAATTTTTTTTTACATGACCTATATAGAGAAAGTATTTAAATTCCAAAATTTTGAACAACTCAACCCTGAATCAAAACCAAAAATGAAGAATGAATTACCTTCTCATAGGCCTTTGCTACTGTTCGTCTCCAAAAAACATTTACATGAACTATATAGGAAAAGCAAAAATTTACCTTAAATTCTTTGAATAGTTTTTTTTTATCAGTATACCTCCATTAGAAAGCATCTAAAACTGAAACCAGTAAAACTGTTACAGACCAACCTAAGAACCCTGTCAATAGAATTCGCCATACATGATTATCAAACTAAAACTGAAGAAAGTAAAAGGTTTGTGCCTTTAATCGAAAATTCTCAGATTTTTCTAAACATAATAATATGAAGTAAGCAATTTTGCATTTACATGCTTTTAGAAGTTGGTAACACTGTCTATTGTCTAACCATCATTACAAAGTATTTACCAGTACTTTGTTAGATTTTTGTCTTTATGTCCATCTAAAATCAAAGAAATTTAATCAGCTAAGTTAACTGATGCAAGATTGTGAGAAACAGACTGTGAAATGAAATTTTTGCATTAATTATCTAATAAATGTGATGTCTAAACCATGATCCAAACCAATGCATGCTAGCTCTCACCATGAATGGGCTGTTAGGCTTTATGCATATCACATTTTGTATAACAATATCTACTATAATAATAGGATATTGTGCCATGAGGTCTAATTTTGAATCGGACTTTAATCTCAACCATTCATTTTCAAGAAAGGTTAATTCATTAGCACTCATGAACGGTTGTGATCGAAGCCCGATTCAGAAATTGGACCTCATGGCAGAATTTTCCATTAATTAATGAGTCCGTGCTGAAAAATCGTTGAACAATGTCATATTGTTATCACACTAACATTTTAACTGACTGATAAAGACAACAATCAGTGTAAGAAACACCAATATTGATTCTATAAAACAAAACCGACTCTCAAAAAAAAGTTTGACAGTATTAATCTTACAAAGAAAAGCAATTTTCAATTAGGCACAAACCTGAACGTGGTGCTCCAGGGTCATTCTCCTGCAGAATAAAAACAGATTAAACTCGATCAGCCCTAACTGCACAGAGAGGAGACACAAACAAAGAAGAAAGAAAAGAAACAGGAACGCAGATAAAGCTCAGAAAAAGCGGGACAAAACTGTTGGGAGAAAGAAAAACATAAGTGTCTCATAAAGCTCAAAACAGCACCATGCTAAATTGTTGCCAGATCAGCCTTTTTAGCACGATTTGCCTCATATCCTAATGAAGATGAAAAAAAGAGAATGAGAAGCCAAATAAATTGTAAATAGTTTAGTGAAGGAACATCTAAGAATTTAGTGCATATCTAAAGTGAAGCAACGAAATAAACTTGTTCATGTTTTTTTTTATTTGATAGGGCAATTTGTTCATATTGATTCCCACCATTCTCTTATACAGTGGCCATGTGTGCATACAAAAATAAAATACTCAAATGATCTATAATTTTGACAAATACAAACACAACTGCAAAATAGAAACCAAACCCCATTGCAGTAATATGACACTCGCATAAAAACTGTCATATATGTTAATAGCTTCCTTGTTATTAATTTAAGGAGAATAATCTTATGATAATACTTAATCAACCTCAACAGTGATCCGAGCAAACACCTGCGTATAAGGTCCAAACCCAGTCTAATTATCTAAGATTTAATAGACTCAATATTTCTCCACCTCATTGAATTCCACAGGAAAACTCACTTTTTATCAAATCTGGGACTGGCACTGATTGGTGCATTGGCTTTTAGAACTTCAACCTTAAGAAATACAGTGAAAACGTAACTTTGGGTCTAAGATTTGAGGTTCTGGTATTTATTTATTTTTATCTAATTTTAGGTTTTACCAAAAATTATCAGAGATACTTTTCTTTGATTTTTATCCAAGGTTTCAATTTTATTATTCTCGTCATTCCATCATATGATGCTGAATCAGTGAAATCCCGAAAAAAAAAGAGCAAATTTGCTTAGTATATGGCAGCAGCAACGAAGAAAATTATTATGCCAATTTTCTTTGTACCTTCATTGAAAATGCATAGAATGTTCCAAAAATGGCCTTAGCCCTTATTCACATGATGTTTACTCTAAATATCGACAAATTGTAAATTACCTCAAATGGTGGTTGGAAAGGAAGTGAGCATAACCCTAATTTCTTTTCTGAAATCAAATACAAAAGAAAATTCACAGTATCAGTTACTACTTGATAGTTGTTGCTAAATGAGTTCCATCTAATTACTTGTTTTCAAAGAAGAAGCCATAAAAAAAAATCTGAAATGAAAAAATATTACAGCAAGGAATATAGAGCTACCTTTGAAAATATACCTGAGGTCATTAGCAGCCTATTTGCAGCAGTGTTTATATATAGGCGAAATAAAATTGTAACTGCAATGAGTATTACCATTCCACATTTATTGATTTCATTAAAATTTATCAAATAGCAATTTAAAGCAATGACCAAATAGAGATCAGGCAGGAACAGTCACATCTATTAGGTTTCTAAAAATAATTAATCACTAATTAAATTAGGAAAAAATAATAACCAATAAGAATGAACATACCAAAATTTTACATTATGCATGAATCCTGATGGCTCTCTCATGTACACATACAATGTTCTGATATCCATGGTCAGCAAGCACTAAACATTTGTTGATGTACTGAATACCATTGCATTGATCTGAAAAGAAAATTTTCAGTATAAAAATTAGATGTCAAATGAAATAAGGAAAAAAACAAAAAAGAAATGTGTTTTACATTGTCGTTTACATCAATATAGTAAGATATATTTTCAAACTTGAATATGCAAAATCAAGTAAATAGGCAACATAAGATCAGGGAGAAGGAACAAACTGTGAGCACAGAACTCTGCTAGTGTCATCCTCCAATCTGGGGAACCAATTGAAGACGAAGCAGCTTCATCAGATACCATGATGAGTCTACGACGCATCTGACATGGATGAGTACCATCACAGGCTGAATACGAAAGACTGGCATGTATTAAAAATAGGAAGAGGAGATGGCATAAATCGAGGCTTAGCTGAAACAGAAGTGTGATATGTGAAACATAAAAAGAGAGAACACAGAATTGTGGCTATGAATTGTTTCAGCCGACACAGAAGAATCAGAAGAAATAAATACGTGTGCCCCGCCATGGGTCCTAAGATGACGGCTGCGACTGACGACATCTTTAAGAAAAACAGAAAGGGAAGAGATAAGCAATTAGTCTTAGCTTACCACTGTGAAGTAATTGGGAGACTTAATTATTTGTCAGAATAAACGATTCACAGAGAGACTTAAAATTCTCTACTGGTACATGGGAGCAAATCGTTATTTGCTAGAATAAGTAGTAGCATATTTCCTTGAACTGCAGATCCCAAAAAACAAAAATTATAACTAAAGGAGGGTGCCAGACCAAAAAAGGAGGAAAAGCAGTAAAATAATAAAGTAACGCACAGGGAATGAACAGCAAGCAAATTCGTCGAGATACTGCTAAAATCTAAAACTAAAAAGAAAAATTATTTAGGCAAGATAAATCACAGAAGAAACATAAGAAAAATACCTGGGAGACAAAATGAAAGAAAATCCTGAAGCGAAGAAGCCAACCTCTTCTTATGTCACACCTTAGTTGAAAGAGAAGAAGTCAACCTCTTCTTATGCCACACCTTAGTTCCTGGAAACTGGTACCCGCCTGAAAGAGAAGAAACAGGGGTCGAGATCTTGTGATAAAAGAGAGAGAGGGTGACCGCCATGGATCGGAAGAGAAAAGAGAAAGAGAAAGAACAGTGACATCCACGCCGATCCGTAAGCGTACGGAGCAGAGCGACCGCGAGGTAAGGGAGGCATGTACTTCGTAATGGGCAAAAGGAGGAGGTAGATCTGCTGTGGCGAGAGATTATTAATATGCGCAGAACAGAAAAAGCAAGGAGCAACACAGCCAGCTCAGCGCTAGCCCACGCGGAGAGCACCAGCATCCTCAGCAGTCAAAAAAAGGACTGCTCCAAACAGTCCTTTTTATTTTTTTAAATTTTTTTAAATTTTAAAATTCAAATGGAGAATCTAAACCGTTGATCTTATTAAACTTTATCGGCGATGCATTTTCATATAAGTTTTATAAAATTTGAAGTTGATTTGATACTTGATTAAGTGACCAAATTATGAACGTATTAGAATTAATCAAACCAGGTTCGTTCATTTGTTGACCACTTAATCAAGTATCAAATCAACTTCAAATTTTATAAAACTTATATGAAAATGCATCGCCGATAAAACTTAACAAGATCGACGGTTTAGATTCTCCATTTGAATTTTAAAATTTAAAAAAATTAAGAAAAATGAAAAGGACTGCTTGGAGCAGTCCTTTTTTTTACTGCTGAGGATGCGGACACCACGCGGAGAAGGAAGACCAACAACGAAGGGCTGGGATGAAACACAGCAGAAGGGAACGGACGGAGGAGATTTGAAGTTAGTCTACAGTCCTCTCGCAGTTTGAAATTGAGATACTTATAATATGCATCCATAATAGAAGATAAAACTAGAAGTCCATAATATATACAATCACATCAAATAAATAAAACAGTACATCGACGCCCGTCTCGAGCGTCCAAAAAGTGATAACTTGTTAACTTTTCTAATCACCATCCTTTGTCATCTCTGAGCAAGACATGGACTAGTATTGTCCTCGTCATCACCTCCCTGACCCTCCTCGTCATCCTCATCCTCGTCACCCTCCTGCTCCCCTCCTCATGCTGCAGGTCCTTAAGATCTTACTCACCGTAGCCATATGACTGAAAGTGTATATATGGAGGCTGACCCATACTGACCATACCCATGCCAGTCTATAACGTAGTACTAAAGGAGTCTACCCCCACGTATACTACCAAAAGGAGATGAAAATGATTGAATGCCATAACTAGTACCCTGCGGGTCAATGTCGGTAGTGTATGTTGGAGTTATTGATGATACTTGATTATTCGTTCCTATAAGTCAATCATTTTTTTATGGCTACGTGTTTAGTTTATGTTATCATTTATCAATGATATTTGATCATTTGTTCCTTAATTGTATCATTGACTAATCAGGTTGAGGATCTCTATGTTTCATTTCTTAAATGACGATAATAAATCTAAAACATCCCTACTCTTGATAATTAACAAGTAACATTAATTATTTACACAATATTAGTATGCAAGTAAAGTGATGATTAAGTTTCGCAAATCATAAGTAAGGAGTTATCAACTTAATTGCATATGTGTATGTTACTGGAACATAGCATATGACTTGACTCAGTAAAATAAATATATAGATTGTGTTATGTGTCATTATTTATTTCATATTAGTCTGATTCTAAGTTTGAGATGGTTCAGTTTTTTCACATGAAAATTGGTTTTATAAATATTATCTAATGTTAATTCATGATAAAGGCTACAATACGGACTCTATTTAAGTTCTCGTGAATTGTGTGGGGAAAAATTGTTCATCAAGAAACCGTATGACCCTTGTTAGTAGACCTAATGAGTGATGATATCTATTAGGCCTCTTTATAGAGTTCGATTGTATGCATGCAAACTACACGATCAACTCTAGATAAAAAAATGTATAATTGCAAGAATGACATATTTCTATGTTGGATTATACACTGATATCACGAGACATAAGAATAAAAAAAAATCATATATTTCTTATATATAGGATTAAAATACTATAAAAATATAGCATTTATTTATGTCAATTGAGAATCATAACGTGTTGCTAGATATCGCTTATGATTATTAAAAATAAATGGTGATTTAATTTTCATGGCCAACATAACATAAAACCTTTGAGGGTCACACAATACAAAGCTCTTGACCAACATTACATTATATTTGGTTTATTTGTATCAGAGAATAGTAGAATACAAAATATGATAGGTTGAATAATTAACTATAAACCGTTATGATTTATTATTTCACGGGATCATATGAAGCTGAATAATGTGAAATCTAATCCATTAATAATCATCAAGGAGTTAATATTATTTTTGTCTCAACTCAATTAATATAATTATGAGAATTTCATTAATTAATATGCTAGCTTGTAGTATATCAAATTGGATCTAGTTTTAAATGCAATTAAATGAGGAAATTAGGGTCTGCTCCACAACTCTAAATTTAAAGGAAATGTAAGGAACGAAAAAGAAAGGAAGATCAAGGAAGAATAAGAAAATGGAACTAACACTAAATTTAAAGGAAATGTAAGGAACGAAAAAGAAAGGAAGATTAAGGAAGAATAAGAAAATGGAACTAACAGGTAGTTCCTTACTCCAAATTTCTAAAATCATGCATCGAAGGTAACAACATTAATCTTCTTCTTGAACGATATTGCCATTTAGCTTTCAATGGGGAGAGAAATACGAATGGTGAGTCCACCATGAGAGGAAAAAATGTGAAGGATATTTTGGATAAAAAATTAAGTTTCCCTTCGTTACACTCCAAAATCAGGGGTAAACGGTTTTCTTCGAAAATAGGGTTTTAAGGAACTGTGGTTTTCGGAAGAAAGGTACAGTGGTTACGCTACCTTCCCTTCGCTTCGGTTCACTCCTTCAAGAGCAAAGTCTTAAGAGACAATTGAAACAACTGAAAATGGGCTTGAAAGCCCATAACGAGGCCAACCTATGCATGTGGGAGTGGTCCCCTTAGGGTTGGTGGAGAGGTCTATATAAGGACCACTAATTGGAGAATTATGACATCCTTTGTTTCTCCTTCTCTCTTCTTTCATAGACGCACTTTTCAAATAGATAGGAAAAAATTTAGATCTAAAATTTGTGGCATAGTTCTTGCATTTTGGTTGAGTTGAAGATAGTTTACTTAATTAATTAGAGAATTAATTGAAGAAGGAAAACAACTGATTAGTTTTTCTCTATCGATTTATTAACATAAATCAAGTTAGAGATTGGCTAATTTTTGTGGACCTAAGGTGCAAGGCGAAGAATAGGGAGAGCTCGCCACCACTTCCAAAGCCGTGGTTCGAGCCTTTCCGATATGATTTGGAAAGAGCTACGAACTTCTTGTTCCATCCCTTTCTCATCTACGTACATTTTCGCTTATTATCACTAGTCCATATATCGTGTTAGATTTAGTTGCTTATAAAATTATTTTAAATTGCACAAACCACACAAATATGAGTTTGTTCGAATGGTATCAGAGTTTAGGCTGTTAGGAATAGTGCTAATTTTAATTTTGTGCTAATTACCATTTAATTAAGCAATTAAAACAACACATAATCGATCTAATACTCAAGTCCAATTCAACACAAAGAGATAGGTGGAAAATTTGTACCTCCCGCGAAATCGTATTCGCGGGGCTCGATCCTACTGCATGGGAATCGATGGGGTACTCTCCTTCGCCTCCACCTCCGTTGATGGTCGCCTCGAGTCCACCTAGAGGATTAACCAATCTCTTCTACCCTTGTGCTAGCAAGAGGAAGAGGAATGTCTAATCCCAAGTTATGCTCTCTTCTATACAATTAGCCCTTTTAATTGGTGGAGAGAGTTTGTGCTCAACTCATGAGCTTGAGGTAGAAGAGAGGAGAGGAAGAGTAAAGAAAATTCTGAAATTTTCTTTCTTCCTTTGTGGATTTCGGCCAAGGGATGAGAGGTGAGAGAAGATAGAAAGGAGGCTAGGGTTTCCCTCAAAATGGACCCCTATATGTAGACCTCATGATCTAGTCTCTACCAACCTTTCACATGGACAAAAATGCCCCTCCTTGGCCGACATTTTAAGTGGGCTTTAAGCCTTGGCTTAGCCCATTTAACCATTCCATTTATTAATCCTTTCAATTGACCTCAAAATGGACTTTTAAATAACAATTTAAATAGAAGCCCAAATAGCTCATATAAATTAAAATAAGTCGAACATAATTAATTATTAACTTATTAATAATTAATTTGGGATTAGCAAATGCATTAATTTATTTCTATATGATCTCTTTGATTTAATTAATTATAACGGTCCGTAACGTTATATCTAATTAATTTAATCAACTCATCATATTTTCGCAATACGCACTACTGCGAATAAATAAATAATGCACTGTTTGGTTAAAGCTCTATTTGTGTGACCCTTTGAGGATTTATGCTATGTTGGACATGGAAATAAATCGTTATTTAATTCCAATAATCATAAGCGGTATCTAGCAACACGTTATGATTCCCAATTCGCATAAATAGTGTACTGCTACAGTATTTAAATCCTGCATAAGAGAATAAAAGTATTTCTCTATTTTGATTCTTATGTCACACGATATCATCGTATAATCCAAGATAGGAACGTGTCATTCTTGCAGATTATACGTTTCTTGATCTAGAGTTGATCGCTTAGTTGCGCGCATACGATCCAACTCCATCAAGGGGCCCAAACAGATATCGTCACTCACTAAGTGAATTAATGAGGAACATACGGTTTTCTTGATGATTAGCTTTTCCCCGCACAATTCAAGAGAACATAAATAAAGTCCGTATAGCAGCCCTTATCGGGAATCAGCGGTAGACAATATTTATTGAACCTATCCTCACGTGGAAAAGATAAACATCTCAAACTTAGAACCAAAATCATAACAAAATAAACAATGACACATAACACAATCCATATATTTATTTCGTTGGGTCAAGTCATGTACTATGTTCCATAACATACACATATGCAATTAAGTTGGTAACTCTTTACCTATGATTTGTAGAACTTAATCATCACTTAACTTGCATACTAATCTTATATGATAATTAATGTTTCTTGTTAATTATCAAGATTATGGACCGTTTAGATTTATTATTGTCATTCTAAAGAATGATCCACAGAGATCTACAATTCAGATCCTCAACCTGAATAATCTGTCAATAATAAACCTAGGAACATATGATAAAATATCATCCACAACATAAACTAATATTTAAGTCATCAATTATTGACTTCTAGGACATAACTCCAACATAGGCTGTGGTTTTAAGATTTTTTGTGCACGATTAGTGATAAAAATGACTATTAGAAAGTTAATTAGTTGATGTACTTGCTTGTCTTATTGGAGTTATGTCCTAGAAGTCAACATTGAATGACTTAATTTCTTAGTTTATGTTATTGATGATATTTGATCATTTGTTCCTAGGATTTATCATTGACAAATTATTCAGGTTGAGGATCTGAATTGTTGGATCTCTGTGGATCATTCATTAGAATGATAATAATAAATCTAAACTATCCATAATCTTGATAATTAACAAGGGACATTAATTATCATATAAGATTAGTATGCAAGTTAAGTGATGATTAAGTTCTACAAATCATAGATAAAGAGTTACCAACTTAATTGCATATGTGTATGTTATTGGAACATAACACGGGACATGACCCAATGAAATAAACATATGGATTGTGTTATGTGTCATTGTTTATTTCATATGAGTTTGATTCTAAATTTGAGATGGTTCAACTTTTCCACATGAGGATAAGTTCTATAAATATCGTCTACCGCTGATTCCTGATAAAGGCTCTTATACAAACGTTATTTATGTTCTCTTGAATTGTGCGGAGAAAAATTGTTCATCAAGAAAATCGTATGTCCCTCGTTAGTATACATAGTGAGTGATGATGTCTGTTTGGGCCCCTTGTTGGATTGTTTGGCCAACTAGTGCAATCAACTTTAGATCAATAAAACGTATAATCTGCAAGAATGACACATTCCTATCTTGGATTATACGATGATATCATGTGACATAAAAATCGGTCAAAGAAATACTTTTATTTCTTATGCAGGATTTGAATATTTGTATCAGTACATTATTTATGTGAATTGGGAGTCATAACGTGTTGCTAGATACCGCTTATGATTATTGTATAATTCCATGGCCAACATAGCATAAATCCTCAAAGGGTCACACAAATAGAGTTGTAACCACACGATGTATTATTTATTTGTTCGCAGTAGTGAGTATTGCGAATATATGATAAGTTGATTAATTAATTATATAATGTTGCGAACCGTTATAATTAATTAAGTCAAAGTGATCATATAGAAATAAACTAATGCATTATCTAATCCCAAAATAATTATTAATAAGTTAATAATCAATTTTGTTCAACTTAATTTAATTAATTGAGCCATTTAGGCCTTCATTTAAATAGTTAATTAGAAGCCCAAATATAGGATGGTTAAATGAGCAATTATAGTAATTAATTAATTGACTAAAAATACAATTGTTGTGGCCCATTAAAGGCCTATCCAATGCAGGCCATAGAAGGATAAATATGTCCATGAATTAATTATGGAAACTAGATTTTTGGACAGCTATATAAAGGAGGTTCATGTTGGGAACAATGCTGGATTTTTCTCTCTTCTTTTTGCTGGTTGAAATTTTCCAAGAGAGAATAATTTCGAAATTCTCTCTTGTTGCTCTCTTCTTTCCTCCTCTTGGCTCATGTGTTGAGCAATCTTCTTCCACCATTAAAGATAGTTTAATTGAAAGAAAAGGAAGAAAGGATTAGACGTGATCTCCAATCGCTAGCACGGTTTCGAGATCGTGGTGATTCTCTTGGTGGACTCGAGGTCATCCTTTGGAGAAGAAGGAAGAGAGACGCAGCACGCCACCGACTCCTACGCCATGGATTTTTTCTTCTTGATACGATTCAATAAGAGGTATATCCATAATCCCTTTTCTCTTGGTTAATTGATATGTTATATGCTCGCAAGATCCTTTCTTGTGGTTTATTTGTTTGTTTTATATTTGTTAATTGTAATAAAAATAAAAATTGTGCATCCCAACCACTTACTAACATGTCTTATGTTCAACATAATCGCTTGCGGTTTGCAATCCCATAGTACATGTCATCCTAGCCTCATATCTCTGTAAGCAATAGGTATTTCCTAATAACTTATTACTAATTTTCGTGATACATCGTCAAAAAGAAGACGAACAATATTACGGGACACTCCTTTAAGATTTAACCAAAATAATGTGTTTCCAAACACTACGATAGTCTAGATGCCTAAATTTTCAAGCCATTATATTAGTAGCACAAAATTCATTCATTATTTCTCAGGCCTCGACTGAAAAATGATAAATTTAAGTATCGAATTGGAATTGAAATTTCAATTTTGTTCAAATCCATGATCAAAATCTAAGAAAATAACCACAAAAGTTGAATTGATGAGACCGTACTCGATCCTTATTTTACAATCTTAGGCAAAAGAAAGAAATTTGACAAAATTGACGGAGAGCATATGATCAAACTTCTTCATGGTCTCTGATTAATTCTCCTTAAATATCCTCATCGCTCATTCGATCGATGAACTTCATTCTTAAATCAAATCACTTTTCTTTTCCACTGAAATCAATTCAAATCAATATTCACTTTTATTTTCTATTTTCAGATCGGAACCTTAAAACACCAAGCCTTTCAAATTGTTTTTTAGATGTATTTATAATATAATGAACCAATGAACAAGAACATAATTATTTCGTATTTATCTTTGCAATAAACGAAATCGATGTCCAATTAGATCAATTTTCTTTCGAACCGTATTAGGAACTCTATAAAAAGAAGTCATACAACATGACCATATAAAAAGAATTTTGCAAGACTGTCATCGAAAAATAACATTTTTTCTTGAACCTAATTTTCACTAACAAATAATCAGATTAAACTTCCAAATTTTTAACAATACCTCATTATCTACCCCTTCATCTCTCATCGCATTATCTCAATCGAATAGTTTTTTTCGTACCAATTTCTCATTGGATGGTCCCAAAAGGTTCAATCAGATTTGAATGTATTTAAATTAAAAAATTTAGATAACTCTGATTTTTCTCTTTGTTAAAAAAAAAATCAATCTTATAGTTATTTTGTTTATTATTTATTTTTTTTTGGGTACAATGATCTGCTATAGCGGGAAAGCTCTACGATGTCCCCAGAGCCAAATTGAGATCCGCTGCTGTGTCGCGCGGTATGCTGGCCGTTTAATTAAGATCCAATGGACAAGGGAGTTCCGTGCATGTAATCTAGATTGATAGGCCCGTAAAAAATGAACCGTCCGATCAAAATCAGACGGCTCGTAGTGCGCGACACGCGGTGTAGCGCAACAGCGAATCCGGATTGCCCAAAGACCGCCAGGAAGCCCAAACAGTAAAATATCACGCAAAAACGACACGCGAACGCGAATCACGAGGTGTACGGAATATCGGACGCGCCGTTTGCCCTGCTGGCGCTAGACCTCTTTAAAACCCCCAAGTGTTCTTTCCCACTCAGCACTCAGCAGCGCCAGAGCCAGAGACTGAAGAGAGAGAGGAGAAAAACGACTCGAAAAAGTTAAAAAGAGAAAAGAAAACAAAAAAGCGAAGTTACTAGAAAGAGAAGCGAAAAAGGGTTTCCCTCGAAGCATCCGAGGCGATCTCTCGCCTCCTTCTCTCCACTCCCGATTCAATTTCCGAAGGTTATTTTGTCATCAACCTTTTTCTCTTTCGTTTTTCCTTTCGGAAAAGGTTATCGGAGGAGAATAGTAGAATATCTCCTGGTTTAGTTTCGGTGCTAGGGTTAGGGTTTCTGACGACTTTTGCTGTCGATTCTTTTCTAGGGGACTACAATGGCGGCTACATTGTTGTCCAGTGAAGACGTTGCTCAGGTAGTAATCCCTTTCTATGTATATCACTTGCGATTATTTCTATCTATGTGTCGATTTATTGATAAAAATTGCATCCATTGTAGGTTGGAAACTTCTTTGTGACTCAATATTATAACAATCTGTATAAGCATCCTGAGGAGATGTACATGTTCTACAAGGATGTGAGCACCATCACTCGGGTTGATGGAAACAATGTAGAAAGTGCCATAGGCATGATGGTAAATTTTCCCTTCACTTCACTTTGCGTTGATTTGATATTGCTTCAGTGAACTGTTACAGTAGTCAGAAGCTGACAACTTTTGAAATTCCAAGTCATTCTCAGATATTATCTAACTGTAAATGATGAATTAGATGCAACTTTTACTGTTCATAGAAGAATTTGATATTTGCAACTGTCAATTTTTAAACTGTCTTTATCTTGATGGAGTGTCGAATGACACTCAAATGAGAAAAAAAGAAGAACATGCAACCAATCTGTAAGATGAACAATAGATCGACAGCCATATTTTTCTATTTTTGAAAACTTCTTGGCTTCATTTTAAAGCATTGTCAGGATTTTTATACTTATTTTTTATTGAAAAATACCCTCTTTTCTGTCAGATATCGACAACTTTGCCTCTATAACTTAAACAAGCTCTGTTATTTCCCTAAGTACAAATCCCACAAAGTTAGCAAATGTAAATGCTTGCTTCAAGTTGCTATGTTCTTATTATGAACTGATTGGTAAAATGCACATGTAGGTCCATTGTATTGTACTTGTGCCATCATTTATTTTTGCAACTTGCGTATGATTCGAATTGAAAAAGGAAGGATTAGTTCTTTTTATTTGCATTACTTAAAGTAATTCCTGGTCTGGTGGCTGTAGTATTCTTTGCTTGGTGAACTGACTACTGGGTATGGTCTGACCTGGTTATACTTAATATATAGGCCTGTGCAAATGTGCCTTCTGTTTTGTATAAAAATGGAAACAGGGACAATCAGTATTCTTGCAAAGCCACCATACAAGGCCTCTATATGATATTTGCAATGCCATTCTATATCAGGCTGATTGAGTCTTGACCTTATGCATGTGCCTATCAATTTACTAGGTCGGATTGGGAGGTGACCGCGATATTTTTATTATTAATTTTCGATGAAAATGCCTAATTTTCTTGCCCTTTTCTCAGCTCACAAGCTGAGTTATGACTTAGAAGAACTGACTGTGCTTATTTGTCAGTTCCTCATGAACAAAATGAATCAAAGATGCAGAAAGGGAGTACATATGAAATTATCCCTTAAATATTAATCAGCTAATGAAATGTAATTATTTGTTCTCCCTTTTGCAGGAAATCCACTCACTGATATCAGCAGTGAAGTTCAGTTCGATAGAGATAAAGACAGCAAACTTCCTAAGATCGTATGGAGATGGGCTGATGGCTGTGGTGTCAGGGCTGGTGCAGACTGGGAAGTATGAGAAGAGGAGGAAGTTCATTCAGGCATTTTTCCTTGCCCCTCAGGACACTGGCTACTACATCCTCAACGACTTATTCCACTTTGTAGATGAGGAGTACTTCTGTAACCCAGATGTGCTTGCACAGGGTAGCTATGAGAACCTCACGATGACTCAGGCTGTTAATGAGGCAGGTACTATTTGGTTTTCTTTCCCTTTTTCCTTTCGCAGAGAAGTCACAGAGCTGATCATTGGTGATGCTTACTTTGAATTTGAGGGACCTATGGGGCTACGAATTGGCGGTTTATTTCACCATAGTTTAAATATTATATATTTTTCTTGAGATGCATGTGCTGGCTAAGCTTGATCAATGTTTCCTTAAAGGCGCTGCAGTACACTTCTGAAATTTTTCTCAAACTACCAGCCACATTGTATGCAAATCCACTAGTACTGATTTGCATCGGTTATATAAACTACTTGGACCACTTTTAACACATTATATATCACTAAAAACATTTTGGGGGGTCGAGGGGGGCTGCAGCCCTCTCTTATGATTTCCCTCTGGATGCATGAGGTTAACTAGGTAGTCAATCACATCTCATTCCAGCAGATTACACTGGTTTTGGCCGGTCTTTTGATGCACGGGCTCTGATTTAACTGCTACTTTTTAATTGTTTTTTTTTGGGTTAATTGGGCTTGTGTTTTGTTTATTTGTATACTTGCAGATGAGCCAAGTCTTAGAGTTACAGCTGCCTAGTTGCATGATCGAACATAGGGTTGATTACACCATTTTTTGTTAAAAGTTTGAAAATTAGTCTTGAACTCAGCAAACTGAAATTCAACATCTACTTGGGCATGATGGAAGTCTGTTACCTTGTTACAATGACAAAAACAAGTAGGCGTGCCACAATCTAATGTGGCACTAATGGTCCCTATGAGTAATACGTGTGCACATGCTTGCTTTTTTTAATTAACAGTAATTGTTCTCTTAACTGTGATGGGTTGTTGTCATTCACTAATAGTAATGATAATTGGTAAAATATATTTTAGTCTACTTGATGGGACCAGAATATGATTTTTTTTTTATTATTATCTTTGTAGTTGAGGGTTATGTGCATGATGGCAAAATAGGCATAGATGAGTTTTTGGTCCCAACACACGCGCAGGGCAATGGCCACCACTCCAACTACAAATATTCGGACCAAGAACAGCATATGGGTTCTCACACCAACTGCTTGATTGAAGAAGCCATCTCCTCCTTTTCAAATGCCACAATATCTGATGCAGTTGATTCCTCTGTGATTGCTGCTCCTGTAGACGAGCCTGGTGGAGAGCCAATACGACATACCTATGCTTCCATTGTACTATTATCTTCCTGTTCTCTATTCACTTTTCACTTTCTTCTGGGATTATTGTTTTCTGGTATATGAATGGGACTAGTGAAGTGCAAAACCAAAACAAGAAAGGAGAGTTGTCAATGCTTATCCAATGAAAAAAATGTGATTTGGATCATTGGTATTCCCTGACTCCTATAATAGCAAAACTCGATAGGAATCCTTGGCGCATTAGGAAGTACCAGTGAAGTATAGAATGTGAGTAAGCTGCAAGCATATCTAGAGGAAAGATTAGTTTTTTATTTTATTTTATTTTGGTCATATCTAACTGCGGTTGCAATTGTTACTGGTAGCTAAAAACTGGGGTTTCAGAAGCTGAACTATTGCCGATCTGCCAATTTCCAGTTCACAGATCCTCTTCAGCAAATTTAGAGGCACAACAGGCAGACTGGTCTTGTCCGTCAGAGGAGGCAACTCCAGTAGTAAATGCTGCTGAAGAATATTATGAAGGTTTTAGTTTTCTCCTTTGGATTATAATTAAGCTACTGTTTAGTTAGGGTAAGAAACCCATTATAGATGAAGCAAGGAGCAGTTAGCTTCATAGTTGGCTTTTTTCTTTGAATCCTGCATTACGATGATTGGGTGGTGTGGGGGTGGGGGGTCATTGTATGGAGTTATTGGACAAATTTTCTAGGTTGACAGGCAGACCTTGTTTTCTAGGTTGACATGTAAACCCTCTTATATTTATGGAGTTATTGGACGAATTTCTTGGTTGACAGGCTGATCTTTTTATTTTTTAAGAGGGAGAAAAAACATGTAAACCCTCTTATATTTACAAAATGGAAACTTGAATTGTGTACAGACACAAAACCACGTCCTTTTTCTTAGTGACATATTTAAACTAGAACTGTGTAACAAAACCACGACCTTTTCTTTGTGACACAAGGGGTTTTATTTCAAGTGTGAAGCAACAGAGAATCGGAATAGTTTTTTTTTTTTGCCCTTCCAAGTGAAATTATTTTCGCTCAAAACTTTCACTGGCCAAGCAGGTTCCTCTTTATGATTATATGCATTTCATACTTTGCAATTGAAATTTAGTGCCTGTTTGAGCTCTGGTACTTTTCTTAACAACAACAGTGATTAATTCAACTTCATTGACATTGTATTGTCCTACATGCTTTTTGACCAATGTAGTTGACACCAAATCAGTTTATGTGAAAAATGTTTGTCGCTATTTCACTGAGGCTGATTTGGAGATAGAGTTCAACAAGTTCGGGAGGGTGTTGCCAGATGGCGTTGCTATAAGAAGCCACAAGGTACTTTATTGGATGTAACAATTTGTTACTTTTTCCCTTTTCTTTAGTTGAATCAACTTCTTTTTGTTATGCTGTTCAATGTGTTGAACAAAAGGTGGTTCATATCATATGAACAAACTTAGAAAGCATGACAGATACCTGAGCTCCTTTCTCCCTCTCTCTGCATTTATGCAAACCAGTTTGATTTATCAGTACTTTGCGCATCTTTGTGATCTTGAGGATAAAGAAGATAAAAGGAGGTATCAATCAAGTTTGATTTTTTAGGTGCTCATCAGAATTTTACAGTTTTTTAGGTAGCATTGATTTGTTATATGATGATACAAAACGAGTTACGTGCAGGAAACTGGTCGGTATTATGCATTTGTTGAATATGAAGACTCTGAAGGTGCGGAGAATGCTCGGAAGGTAAAATATTAACCTACCACCCTAATCCACTTGTGCAAGTGTACACAAAAATGCAAAAGAGGTCGCACACAATCTGCACACAGAAAGGGAAAACTAGTATTATGTCTATGAAGTTATATTGCACACAATCTGCTTAACAAGTATTGGTTCCCACTTCCCAGGGTGTATTATTACTACCATTATCATTCCTTTGTTCTAATATATAGGCTTCGCCTGTGGTGATTGATGGATGGGAAATGCACGTGGAGGAGCGAAGGCCTGGCACAGGAGCTGCCTCTCGAGGGAGTATGCTCTATACTTGTAGTAAATTTTGTGTTTTTTTTGAACAAAAAAGAACGAGAAATCTGTTTGTGCCATTTATAGCTGGAAGGACCAGTAGAAATTTGAACCAACTTATATTAATGAATGAACTGGTTTGACTTCCTAATATCTACTGATAAAAGGTAAAAGAAAAATAATAAAGTGAATCAAAAGCTTGATGCTGATTGTTAACTATTTTCTCTGACTAAATTGGTAGCCACTGCCAATTCTTCTAAAAAAAACTATTTTCTCTGTCACTATGTATTATGAAAAGGGATTTCCACATCTGCTTTGAAGAGGTCATCAATATTCCTTTTGCTTTATAGGAGGAAGAGGAAGAGGTGGTCGATTTGGAGGTCGAGGAAGGGGCAGGTCTGATGGTTACCGGTTACGGTCTAATGGGTTCGACCATGACTATCCTTTCAACCCAGATTGGGGTACTGTCAAAACCCGAACCACAAGGGATGGACGACACCAATCATTCTAACTGCGAACACCTTGCTTCTTCAGGAATTTGGCTCTTTGCTGTATTTCCTCTGGGCAAATCATCCAATCTTGGCTCTTGCGTTGTTACCTTAGCACTTTAACTGGAAAAAAGAAAATGCTAGGTCTTTAACAAAATATAGTTTTGTCAGTTTTTTGGTTCTCCTCCATGATTACTGTAAAAATGCTTCTGTTTTATGGTTTCTAGTGGTTTAGATAGTCATAAGGCATCGTTGAAAGTTTCTGGTTTTCACAATGCTGGTTTCTTGTTTGCTCGTCAAAGTCTCAATGCTTCCGGTTTACCGTTTGGGCACTATTTAGCTGATCTTGCTTGGAAGAGGATTTATGGCATAATAATTCTGTGGGAATGGGTGTTGAAAGGCAATGGTTTTTTTTTTTTTAAATCCGTGAGGTTAACCTCCCACTTTCCATTAAGAAAAGCTTGCAAATCACAAAGTACCCGTCCCCTTTATGCCAGTAACCAACCCTCACGATCACATTATTCCAAACAATCAAAAACCCAAATCAAATCTGCCTAACACAGATCTGATTTGTGACAGCATGAAAACTAATGGGAAAAGTACAAACAAAGGTAAAAACAATGGAAATGAAAAAAGCGAATTATTACGGGGGAGATTAGAATGCCAATTTACAGATAAATTTTACTTTTTTACATTTACCCTTGGATTGGAATTGAAGTAGAGTTCAATATTAGATTTAGAGTTGATAAAGTAAAATTTGGAACGAAATTTTGGAGACCCGAATGATAAATCTTAAAACCAGGATTGATTCCGATAAAAAATGAAACTGGTCAGATGCTCCAATCAAATTGTGGTGGAAAGGAAAACTCCTATTCTCATTTCAGATGGTTGGAATCTATCACAACAGCAAATAAAATTAACTAAAGCCCTGATCAAAATCTTGTTCTTTTTAACACAAGATTTCATTTCACTAGAAGTTTTTTTTTTTAATCAAAATGAACGAATCTGACGTCATTTTGACTGAAATTTCTATGTAATTATATCCAACAAAATCTTAAGAAATCAATTCAAATAAAATGAAATTGCGAGTAAAAAATATTTTGATCAAAGCCTAAAATTTGGTTAAGTGATGTTTCTAGCATTTACGTAATGTTTGGATCTCTTCTTTCATGTTAGCTCTTGTAGAAATCTCACTTGAAGTCCAAAGATGAAAGTGGAAGCGAACTTAAAAAAGTTGATCCGTTACAACTTGATCAAAACGCTTATGCAATTAAATTACACATTTGCGTCAATAAACACAGACAAAAACAAAAGGTTTGAATTTGGCAACAGTACAGATGTGGCCAGAAATAAATCGTATCAAATTTAATATAATTAAAAACTGATAAAATTAAACATAACATTTAATTTTTCAGATTATTCAATAAATTGGACGCATTTTTTTTTAAATATACTAATTAGTGAACAATCTACCTAAATATGAAAATATAGTTATAAACTGCTATGGTCGTAAAATAAATTTGTCCTTATAAGGATGAGCGCACAAAAAAAATAAATAAAAGAAATAACGTTCCAACAAACAGTAGTTATTAAGAACCAGCTCTTGGTCTAGTGGCAAAGAGCAATGCATCTCAAATGAGAGGTCGCAGGTTCGAAACCCGGCTGGGGGTCTTTATAGACATTTAATTTAATTTAAAAATAAGTTGGGAGGCTTGACCCCAATTTATCTTCAAAAAAAAAAAAAAAAACAAACAGTAGTTATTGGTAATGAATAAACACAAATATATAAAAAAACCCATCAAGGTCTCAGCACTTTACAGTCTCTCTTATAAACGTGGACTTTGCAACAACTAAATCCATTTGATCATACAATAGTTTAAGTGTTGCTTATCTAAAAAACAACAGCAAAGTCCTTGACCAAAAATACAAGGCATTCCAGCATTCCTTTTAGTTGAAATAAAATCAACCAGGTATGGTTCCCTTAATCCTCGCCTGGCTCGTCGACAACAGTACTGATGAGACCCTTGTCAAGCATATCATAGAACTGCCTGGTCCTACGCTGGTTGTTCCAGTGGTGCATCTTCCACAAGTAGCCCGCAAACATCCCGAGGCTTATCCCGTATATGATCTCCATCACTAGACTCGGTGGTTTCCTCCCCACCCCCTTCTTCATGTATGCCTGTGCCGCTTCGGCCTGGCTCGCTACCTTCCCTGGACTTGTCGACATTGTTTTATAATTGATCGAGATTGCTGAAATCAATATTGAATACTTGGTTAATTGTGACAAAAAATCTTGAAATGTTTAGCAAAAACTGAACCCTTGTCGGTGACCATGAAATGCTCAGACTACACGCCAGATGACCAAAGGAGAGTGGGGGAGGGTTCTACTGATTGTCAAACAGATATTCTACAAATTTTGATGAGAGAAGATCTTATGGTCCCGTTTGGATCGTATGGAAATAGGAGGAATAGTTTCTTTCTAGACATGAATTTATTATAAACAATTCAAACTCTTCATAAAATTATACATTTTCCAATACTTTCCGCTTAAAAATATGTTATTCCTCTTATTCTTAAGCGAAAGCGATCCAAACGGTCCTATATTATAGGCTTAATATAGCACGTGTCATAGAGAGGGTGAGGCATGTGTCACCTTTTTTGAGAGTTGAAATGTCTGAGCGGTTAGACGGACCTAGAGTATTAACCGGGCCTGGCAGCCTGGCACTTTCCTCCAAATAGGCCCTGTACAAGTTTTTGGATCATCAATTGAGTCATGATTGGGATCAGGACAACCACCCACCGGCCACCGCAATGTCGGCAATCAATTGGTCAGAAATGATAACTGCCATATTAGTTTTGCCGTCCCTTATCTTTACCATCGCTAAATACAAATTGAACACATAAAAAATACAAGACAAACATATAGACGATCAAAATGAACACTTACAAACAAATAAGTATTGTCATCTCTTGTTCAGATTTTTATATGCATATTCAATTTAGTTTTATTGAACTTATTTATTTGTATGTGTTCACTTTTATCACAATATATGTTCATCTTGTCTATTTTATGTGTTCACTTTAATCAATTTTTGTTTGCTTGTGTTGAAACTTGGAAACTATGATGATGATGCTGGTTTTATAATGCTCTTGAACACTGTAAATGCGTTTTTTTTTTCTTTTTTGCAGATTTATATGGATAGAAAATTAATATATTATTCCAATAATCGAAGAAGTAAATATTTCATTTGTTTTCTGTCATATTTCAAATATAACGGTAGATTTTTATGATTTTAAGACGAGAAGTTATAGTAAAATTACTTAAAATGAGGAAGAATTTGATAAAAAAGAGTTATAAGTACATTTTAATGCAAAAAATAGATATATAGAATTTAAAAAAAGAGTTATATGCACAAAATGTCAGTTTCATTTTCGTTTCGTTTTTGAAAAAAAATCCATTTCTTCTTTCATTTCCGTTCCGGAACAACGTTGTGAAATATTTACACTGACAGGTCTACTCACATTTTGAAAGACCCTCCTTTTTTGCCCAGTAAGTAAAAAAAAATCGATATGGAAGGGGACAAAAAGCTCCGGAAAAGCAATCGAGAGATACTTTCTATCTGGACCGTCTGTTCCAGATTTAGTCATCCGATGATAATAATCCAACTCCGCTTCTCTCTTTCACTACAAATTTCCCACTCAAAAATCAAAATCCTGTAACCTTCAACCAAATTGAATCCGGTCGCCGACCTCTCGGCCGCACCCACTGTCCCACTCAACACTCAACTCCGCTTGGAAATATCGTCTAGCTTACTTGTCACTAGTTGGCCGGTTCAGTCCGATTCGACCAACTAGAGAACTGAACCGCTTGTGGCGCCGCTGTATCTACCATTCCTATTTCCTAGTTTGAGAGAGAGAGAGCTGTGGTAAGCATTCGAACTATCTTATGTCTTATTTTTTTGTTCCAGTTTCTCTATCCTGGTATAGTTTTGTTCCAAGGTTAAGTTTGTGACCACTGGTTCGGGCATTTTAACAAACACCTTGGTGTCAAGTCGCTTCTTCTCCTTGGTAATTGTCAATAGCATAAAAGTTTCAAGCTTTCTGTGGATACGGGTTTTTAGGTTTCTTAAGTCAAAATATTTGTGAGTACGTAGTGGTTTGGTTTAATCTGGAGCCGAGACCTGGTGGGTGCTTTTGACGAAAACCTTGTCATGAATCTCTCCCTCCCTCTCTCAACCTAATATATATTTTTTTCTTTTCAATTTTGTAGCGGACCCAATTGTAAAACCATTGCAAGGTGGCTGTTCAGGAATTGTGTTTCTCATATATCACCCATAACCCTTCACTGAGAAACAGGAATGCTACAATGAGGAGTTCTCTCTACCGACTTTGCGCTGTTTGCAAACAAGGGTTGACAAACTATGCTGATACGCATACAAGGAGTTTGTACTTGAGCTCTTTAGGACCACATGTTGTTTCCTTCTCCTATTTTTCTTCCTCCTATTCCTCAACCAGTAAGCGTGCACGGAGTGTGAAACCGAGAACCGTGGTTGATCAACAGCCTTTGACAGCACTAAAAGGTGAAGCCTTTTATGTCGTAAGGAAAGGGGACATAGTTGGTGTCTACAAGAGCTTATCTGAGTGTCAGGCCCAAGTTAGCGCTTCGGTAAACAACTCTTTTGTTCTTATAAGAATGACTAACTGTATACTACATGCAGATATACATTATTGGTACGTTTTTACTTAATAATGCTACAAGTTGATATACTATAAAAGTAGTTTCTTAGCGGAAGGCCAGTAGTAAAAAAGGGTTTAAGTAAACAGAAATCTAGTGATTATATTTTTTAAATTAGAACTCAAGTTTTAATATTATCCTGTACTTTGATATTAGATATGTGACCCATCCGTTGGAGTTTATAAAGGCTATTCACTGCTTAAAGAAACAGAAGATTATCTCACTGCTAAGGGGCTAAAGAATGCCATCTTCACCATAAATGCTTCTGATTTGAAAGATGACCTCTTTGGAGACCTTGTTTCTTGCCCTTTCCAGGTAAAGCTGCTGTCCTCAGTGTTGAAGTTTTTATGGCCATATAATGAAAAAGAACAAAGAAAATTGAACATGAACCTACATACCCCAACTCATAGATACCTTTATCTTTTGCTGTTAGAACTCGAGAAGAGTTTTCCAAATTAATTTTCAAGTCTATTGTTCTCACCTATAGGTTGTAGAGATTTCTGTTAGTCGGCTAGTGTGTTCACTGATTGAACTAGATGTGTAATACTCTTTAAAGTAAAGTAGTAACGTTACTATTTGTATAATTTTATTTTTTTAATTGGTTTTTTGGCTAGATTAGGGTTTAATCAGGGCTTTGCTAAGAGCAATTAATTTCTGACTAGTTAGTTCTCACTGCTTTTATCTACCAGCAAACATACTAGTCATTGACTATGCCATTTTGATTTATCTCGGTTCATATATTGCATCAGCAACCGGATGGGCTTGCCTCCTCAATCAAAAAACCTACTGAAAGGCCACCTCCTCTGGAAGAATCACAGGACCTGGTGGGTAAATGCGTAATCTCATTTTCTAATTTTCAAATGTTCCTCATCTTATTTTAGCTGAAGTCAAATGTTTAGTGTCTTATTTCAAGCCACAATTCTTACGTAACCAACCTAGCACCAGAACAATGAGGAAGGCCAAACATGCCCGAAATAACAAAAGGGCATTTGTTATGACCTATGAACCAGTGGACTCCACTAGAACTGTACCAAGCTGGCCATGACCTGTGGTAAACAGGTAAATTGCAGTTTTCGGCCGTGATAACTCAACTTAGGGAAGGCTGATTTTTGATACAAAAAGCGAATAAATTTGTTCTTCATTGTTGTTAAGAACAATTAAAGTTGTGATGTGAGGGATTTATTGATTTTTTTTCTAATGGGAAGCCACTGAGAATTAGAGGCCAAACTGGTGAAGTCCATTAAAGGATAATCAACCTAATTTTTCTGGTGATAGACTATAATGTTCTTTTTCCCTCCAGAAAGTCATTGTAGCACTGAAAAAACAGGTTTTACTGGGAAAGTCCAGGAAGGTACAGGAAAAAAAGAAAACTTTTGCTTTTATGAGTTATTGTTAGTCTCTTAGCTCTGTTTGGATGGATAGGAATAAGGGGTTATTCGGGAGTAAATAGCTATTCCCGATTAAGGTACAATCCAAACAACTTAGATTAAGGGTTTACTCCGGTTCAGAGACGGATTAACTAATCTGACAAAACGATAGAATAAGCGAGTGAGATTAAGAATTAAAAAGGGGAAAAAGGGCACAACTCATTATTTATTCCTTGCATCATCCAAACAAAAAACTTTAATCTGAGATTAAGCTTATTCTTAAGAATTGATGATTAAGAACTTTAATCCTGAATAACTAATCCTACCCTTAATCCCATATGATCCAAACAGAGCCTTAAAAAATAGAATATCATCTCGACCTCTGAAGCAGGTTATAATTACTGAATCCACTAGTATGTGGCCATCATTAATGTGTGTTGCAATCGACAACAGACCTAATCTGAAACATATGGTGATAAATATACAATGTACTTGTGGTATTGCATCATTAGATTTTATCTATCTTTTCTTCCTTATTATTATTATTATTTTTATTTTTTTAATACTATATAGACTTCTTGCATTATTGAGTTTGATGGTGCCTCAAAAGGAAATCCTGGAAAAGCTGGTGCTGGAGCTGTTGTCAGAAGCAAAGATGGAAGAGTGGTATTGCATAGTTACAATATTTCAACTAATTACCTCAACTTTCATAATAACATTTTGGAAAATACATGTTGGTATTGTTGTAAGACACAGTGTTCTAGTTTTAGTTTTTGAATTGCAAATATCTGTACTTGTACAATAAGTGATTCCCCCTTATTCTGTAATAGTTCTCGTCTTTAGTTAATTGTCTTGACCATTTTTTTTTTTTTCTGAAAAGATCGCAAAGTTGTGTGAAGGTTTAGGGATTACAACCAACAATGTTGCTGAATACAGGGCTTTACTTTTGGGGTTGAAATATGCTTTTGAGAAAGGTTGCAAGAACATTCAAGTACAAGGCGACTCCATTCTTGTTGTTAGGACGGTATTTACTTTTAAAACATTTGTAATCAATTACTGGGCCATTGTCTGTGATGTTTGAATTTTATATATTGGCATGTTATTAGAATAAAGCCTTCTCATTAAATTTCTTTAGCACCATAGTTAATTCAACACAACTTAGTACCAGTTTTTGGGAACTTTCTGACAACTTGTGCCGCATGATTTGAACTTGATATGGCCATAAGCCTTCTAAGCCATTTAAATGAAAACCAAACAAAAACTTAAGTTTTCTTATATTTGAGGAGTCATGGTATGAATAATAACATACTAAAATACTTGCATTTATGTTTTAACAGCCTACTGTGCCAGGCTCAAGAATGTTATGTTTCAAGCTGAATTATATAAATTTGTTCTAATATAAAAGTCATGTTTGCTATGGAATATGCATGTGAACCAGGTAAATGGTCAGTGGAAAGGTAGGAAGGAGCATGTGAAAGAACTCTGTAAGAAAATTAAAGATCTAGAGAAGAAATTTGACTCCTTTAAGATCAAGTTTGTCAAAAGGGTATATTTCCTTTTTTAATAACTTTTTTTAATGCAAGTCTTGAAACAGAACCATAAAAGGGATTTATTATTTAATTTATTGGTGGTTTCCTCTTCCTTGTGCTCATTGGCCCACTAGTCTGGTGGATAAGTACTTCAAATCTGAACAGGCTAGAGATTTGTAAGCAATGTGTACATGCAAAATCTCAGGCCAAAAGGTTTCCTCTACCTCATGTTCATGAACTTGTTCTCTGTTCCAAGCAATCTGTACATGCAAAAGAATTGTAAAATTTTTGTCCTTCTCTGCTGGATTACAGGACCAACATGTAATGACACTAACTTGATTGTAATGAATAAATTTGAGTGCATCAATTTAAAAACTCTCTGTCTTGCGTACAATATGGTCTAAAAGGTTTGCAAATGAGCAGTATGTGTTTATTGCTTGAGCCTTAAATATGAAAAATAATAATGCAGAAGAGAAATTGCAGCATAATATCGGTGGAAGCAGAAGTGTTTTGATTTATTTTTTCTTTCAATGCTGTCCTCGAGGATGATAAAAGTAAATTGCACAAAAAGCCTCACGAGCTTGATATTTTGATCTGGAAGTCTATAAGGCCCCTTTGATCCTACATCCCATTTTGTAGCATTCGGTCCCTAATATTATTTCTAGGTATACAATGGAAAAATCCTGACAAATGTTGACATGAATTAGTCACCTTTTGTTTTCTTATTTCATGGCTAATAGTTCTGTCAAATTTTGAATTCTATGGTAGCAACCAAATTTGCACAGATTAGAGCCTACGGGTCTCAAAATGGGACTCAAAATGGGACGTAGCAATATTTCACAGATAGAATCACAACAATCACCCCCCTATGGATCAGATAACTTGGTTCTACAGATAGATCTATGAAAAATTGCAAATTGTTAGCATAAATAGGAGTATTGGGATGCATGATAATAACATGTTTTTGTGTGCTTATAATTTCTGTAGGAGTTCAATGCTGATGCTGATGCTCAAGCTAATCTTGGTGCTGGTCTTCCTGGTAAGTTTGTTCTGAATTCCAAAAGTTCAGTCGATATTTGTGTGATATAACTGCATGTTGTCAGTTAGTGCATCAGCATTGTACTGCTTCCCTCAACTGTGGATCCAATTATGGCTAGTAAGTCCTGCAAGTAAGCATAGAAGTAAACTGATACAAGTATACAACTTGTGTAAATGAATATCTAACTCTGCAAGGATCATTGTATCTTGTTTCTGATTTTTCAAATTTTGGTTGAGTTTCTGTGTTTGTGTGTAGCTGCATGACTACTGACTAGCACCTGACAATAGCGGCACCAAGTGCCAAATACTTGCAAAAAGGATTCAACCTGTATGAGCTTTAAAATCAGTTGCATTCAATTACAATTGCATGTTTCTAACATGTTGATGCCTGTGTGTTCTGCAGATGGAGAAATCCAAGAGGAGCTGGGCCCATTTTGATAACTTCCAAATTATGACTTCCTTACATCATCATGTAGTTTTGGATTTTGTTTTCAACCTGAAATTATTTCCCCTCCAAATAAAAAAGCGTCAAGTTCTATAAAGGAATGCAACTGAAGAAATCTTGGATTACCAAGTTATGGTTGTTCATAATAATTCCTGTGATATTATTTTGTTTTTCATTACCTGTATTCTTATTGACATGTTTACATATGTACTAATTTGAATGGTCAAACATCTTTTAATTTTTCTTTCAATTATCTTTTATGAAATTAAAGGATGTAGAGATAATACATGACAATTGTTCTTCTAAAAAGACTTGGTTACTTTTTTGTCCTTTATCTGGTGTGTCATGTGTAGTGTCGGATCAGATGCCATACATACCGATGGAGATAAAAAATGTCATTATTGCCAGGAAAACAAATGGAATTAGAAGTTGCTTATGAATATTAACCTCTTTTGGATTATGGAAATTGAGTTATTATAGCTGAATGAGTATTGTTGGTCGGGGTAAAGGAAAAATTTGTGCTCGTTTCTTCAAGATAAAAGGGAAAATGAGTAATATATGGTTCCTGATAAGGGAAAAGATTAAGCTTAATATACTGTGAGAGTTTAATCCTGATTCCATAAAAGGCAAAAAAAAATTAAAAAAAATACATATTTTGTTGAGAGTGGGATTTGAACCCACGCCCTTTCGGACCAGAACCTTAATCTGGCGCCTTAGACCAACTCGGCCATCTCAACGTTTACATTCAAGTTTCTTCTGATATCTTATTTTTACAGATAGTATAACACGATTTTAGTTCTTATTATGTAAGCTGCTCACGAAATTGTAGCATTCGGAGAACAGAATCGATAATGCGTTTTGCATTAAAAAATGAATCAATTCTTAGCAATGCTGTAAAATTGCAGCCTTGCGAATTCTTATACAGTTATACTTGCATAACCTTTTCGTGGTAATTAGGCGCTATAGTACGATCTTAATAACAACGTTGATACTTTTCTATAAAAAGAGAAAAAAATTGCGTTGATATTTTCCAGATAAGTGATTATCTGGGTCAAAATTTGGAATGAGAAGCTAACAAAATGTCACCTTTTGGGTATCTATTTTCCTGTAAGAACGATGACGATAATTAATTAATTAATTTTTTGACGAAAAATAGGGGTCAAGCCCCTATCTTATCTTTGAATTTTTGAATATAATAAAGTATGACTATCTTTGAATATAGGGGTCAAGCTCTGCTGTTTTCTTTTCTGCATTTCTTAGTTTTGTTCTTTTTGTCACAGTTTTTTTTCTTTCTTTTCTTTTTCTTTTCTCTGGGTAGTCACTACCTAGCTTGTCAAAAAAAAAATAAAGTATGACTACAGAGTAGAAGATTTTATAAGTAATTAATGGTTAATATTCGAACAACTAAATTCAAATGTCTTCAAATATTATATTTACAACTGTGAGTATTCTTTTTTGGTAATGAGTGAGTTAATTGGAGTTTTTTTTAATAGTGTCCAATGGCGTTGTCCATGGGGAAAAGTTGAGGCGCAAATCTATTATTCTCCCTTGCTTTTGTAATTAGGTACATGTCTGGTATATCCTCTTACTGGATATTCGAAGCCAACTGTAAAACATCTCCACCTTGAACAAATAATATGGGCCATTTGGATATGTCCGGAATTTGCAAGAATAACAAATTCTAGACATAAATTTATTATAAACAATTCAAACTTTTTACAAAGTTACGCACTTCCCAATAAATTTATATCTAGAAATAAAAAATTCTCCAAATTCCCCTTATCTCTTTTGTTTCTTCTCCGCCGGTCACTTTTCTTTGGGCGTTGTACTGTCAACTTTCAGTCCCCCTTTAATCATGCAAAATATCTCTGTGTCCACCTAATTTTATTAAGATATTACTTATATGCAACAGAACATAAGTGTCAAGTGTATCTCACCTCTGTTTATTTCTCGGGAAAAAGACCACAAAAATTGTTGGTCTAAAGAAATAAGAAAGGTCACCCGAATCAGAATTTTTAATTGAGTAGATTAACAGTTAAGTGACATTTTGACTTATGAGATCAATCTGTGTAGCTGCAATGATAAAAATTCCAGAATTGCCATCCCATGCAATTAAAAGTAAACACAACGTCATAAGTTTTCTGGACCAGACACATTTTCAGCATTTCTGTTTCTTTTAACAGATAAAATAACTCATAATAAATGCACAAAGTACTTTTTAGATATGTTGTTTTGTAGCCTTTGCTGCTGTTTGTAAATACTAAATACCTCTAGTACTACTGTTGATACCTTCTTTCTTATTTCTTTGCTTACTGTTACTGGTCCTGTGAGTGGTCCCTTGTGGCAGTTTCAGCTCATGTTTCTGTTAGTCTGTACTCCTTTTGAATTCGATAATGAATCAGTTGGTAGCTTTTGGATAAAATAATAATTATAATAATAATAATAATAAATTAATAATAAATAAATAAATGCACAAAGTAGTACAATCAAATAATACGCTCTTTTTTCATCAAGAAAATACGCTATTTTTAAAACAATGAACCTGTAGGGGAAAAAAATGTTGAATTAAAATATATTCGTTAATTAAACATTACATGGCTAAGCCGTCAATTTGGTCGTTTATTGGACAAAAAAGCATCAGATCCTTCTTCTTTATTTATTGCATTACTTCCTTAATTGCACATGTATGAACATGGAATTGTGGACTCGCCACGTATTGACTGGACCAAATGTCTCGTAGATAATACATAATAAAAATATATGTATATATAACTGTTCATCTTAGAAACCTACCATCTACCAAAGGTAAAAATTTTTAATTTCTAATAAATGATTTGCTTGTATAAGAAAAAATTCTAACCTTTGTTCTCAGTAGCATTGTATGTAGCAATATGCATAGCAATAATCGGTGTTCCGACTTCCGACTCGTTATCATCACCCCCCCAAGGAGTCAGGAGACCCCACCACTTTCTTCCAGTGCAGCAGTGCTTAAATCATTACTCGCTTAGGGGGCGTTTGTTTGTGTAGTAAGGAGTTGCATAACTTAAGGATGCCTAAGTGTTTATGTAGTGTTATGTAATAGATGTTTGGTTGTGTAGTAAGGATGACTAACTTAATGCATGCATATATTCATGTCAAAAGACTAAAATGCCCTTAAATTTGAATTAGTATTATGTATTATATGTTGTGACCAAATTATTGTTAATTATTAATTATTATAAAAATTAATTATTAATGATGATAATAAATCATTTTTACTATTATGAAATATTAATAATTACTTTTAATTAAATATTATAAATATTATTATTTATTTTATAATAAAAATTATTATTGATTAATTATCTTTAATTAATTATTATTCTTAAATCAGTATTATTAATAATTAATATTACTTGTTAAATATTATTAATTATAATAATTAATCTTTGTTATTAATTATGATTTTTTTAATAATTATTGTTACTTATTAAGTATTATTATTTATTAATTAATATTAATTAATTTTTAATTTTTAATTATTATAAAAATTAATTATTAATGATAATAAGAAATCATTTTATTATTATGAAATATTATTAATTATGTTTAATTAAATAATATAAATATTATTAATTATTTAATAATAAATCAATATTGTTTATTAATTATTATTATTACTTGTTATATATTATTATTTATTAATTATAATAATTAATATTTATTACTAATTATGATTTTTTAATAGTTATTGTTACTTATTAAATATTATTATTTATTAATTATTATAGATTATTAAATATTATTATTAATTATTTCTAAAGGGTATTGTTGGAAAAAAAATTAAAGGAGACCGGTGCATAACTTATGCAACCTATTTAGGTTGCATAACTTATGTACTCTTAAGGCATCTTATGTAAGAGATATTTGGTGACTTAAGAATATATAACTTAAGTTATGCACTTTTAAGTCACAAACAAACAGCCCTTGTACTGCTCGCAAGTCGCAACTCAGAAGATCTTAAATTTATATTTTATTTCGTTTCTTACAGTCACATGTCACGTCACTCTCCGGATGACAACCATCTCAGACTAATCAAATTATAATAATTATAATTTATACAAACCAATCCATCTCAATTTCACTCTCATCAGTCATTCATCACTTCCAGATATAGCTGTCAAATGTGGGAAACGGCATAGAAATTAGCTGTTTCGTTTCTGTTCTGTTTCGGCAACGGCAACGAAACAGAGGTAATTATTTCTCTTCCATTCTATTTCAGTAAACGAAACAGTTTTATGTTCCGCTTCTCAATTTTCCACTGAAATCAGCCTATTTCCGTGTTCCGTTCTGTTCCGTTTCAGTAACGTTGACAAAACCACATTTCATTTCAGTTTCATTTCTGAAAACGAAACCATTTTCTCTTGCATTTATGTTCCGTTTCGGATGGAACGAAATGGAAATATGCCAAACAGCGTTATATTGACAGCCATACTTCCAGACTTACTTCCTTCTCATCTCTGCTCTCTCCTACCAAACAGTCTTCTCTCTCTCTCTACTCGATTCATATCTCAGCATGATCTCCATGGAACACTCCTCTCCTTCAGTCGCCTCCGTGTGGGACCGCCTCAGCTTCGACCTCACCGAGCTCATCCTCTCTTACCTTCCTCTCCGCTCCCTCGTGCGCTCCTCCGCAGTGTGTCACCAGTGGCGTTGCGCCTCCTCCTCCTCCGCCTCCCTCCACCGACGTCGCCGCCGTCCTTGGTTTTTCCTTTTCGGTCTCAACAACGTCGTCTCCCGTCTCGATCGATCCTTCGGCTTTGATCCTGAGAGTTTTTCATGGGTCCCACTCCCTCCTCCTCACCCTGATTGCTTCTCTGGTGCTGGCGGCTTCTCGTTCGCTGCCTCGTCATGTTCTCGATTTGCATACTCCCCTGTTCTGTCGGGCGGGACCCAACCGAACTGGCGGTTTACCAAACCACTCACTTTTCCCCGGTGCAATCCTATCGTGGCGGTTTTCGATGAGAATCGGTTTGTGGTGGTAGGTGGATCCCGGTACATAGGCGGGTTGGTGGATCTGGAAGACTGGTTAGCAGTTGAGATTTATGACCCGGTAACAGATGCTTGGGAAGTGGGGTCGCCATTGCCGGTGGACTTCAGATCGAGCGGGACTTCTTCTCAGTGGCTCTCGTCTGCGCTTTTGCCTGAAAGAAAGATGCTATATGTGTTTGGGATATACTCCTGCCATGTGGCAGCCTTTGATTTGTCACGGCGTGTTTGGATTGGGGGTGTTGGAACTCTTCGACCCCCCGGCACAGTGTTCGCGTTCCTGATTGCAGGTCTGGGAGACAGCCTCCTTCTTGCTGGTCTCTGCAGTGGAGAACAAGGTATAAATTAGCAATTGGATTTACCAAATTACCATACAAGTTGCAAACGATTTGGTTCATATGTGTTTTATTAAATGGATCTTATACTTTTTTTAGTTTTTAGAGTATAAGCAGCCTAGTTCAATAATAAGGGAACAAGAAAAAGAAAACGAAAGAAAAAATTTTCTTGGTTCAACTATTTTGGACAGTCCGTAGAAGTCTAACTAAAGGAAATTGAGCAAAAGGAATCTTTTTCATAATTTTTATGATAATTAACCTTTAAGTCACTTTCATAGATGGGGGCAGTGGTGGGGCACAACCGTGCTTTGCGATCTGGGCAGTTGATCCCCTGATGAGGGGTCAGCCTAGGAGGATTGCGGTGATGCCGCGGGACATGTTAACCGGGCTTTTTGGTATTGATGACGATGAAAACCGGTTTGCAAGCTTAAGATGTGTCGGCAGTGATGGATTGGTCTATGTGTTCAATGAGGATCACCACAAGGGCTACCCTGCCTGTGTGTGTGAGATACAAGGAAAGGAGATGGACCAGTGCTCTTGGAGACGGATCCCACCCCTGCCTGGTCCAGGGAACCGGTTTCACAAGACCATCGCCTTCTCCTCGCCGGTTCCTCTCGGCCCTGTCCTTGGTACAGCCCACATGGGGTGTGTTTGGCAAAATATTGAATAAATCTAATTCTAAATAAGACTTATTCGGGATGAAACCAAACGTGTTTTGAATAAGTCTTATTCCGAATAAGAGTTTGTTCAACTCTTTATTCTAATGCCATCTATATGGTGGAATTAGAATAAGGAGTTGAATAAATTCTTATTCGAAATAAGACTTATTCAAAAAACGTTTGATTTCATCCCGATTAAACCTTATTCGAAATAAAACTTATTCAAACCCAATATCAAACACACCTAACCCTTTATTTAACTCGGGGACCTTTTTCTAATTATCCTTTTTTGGATAAATGGGTTTGTTTTGTTATTTATAAGCAATTAGTCCTAATATGCAAAGGGAGCTGCTGTGATCTCTCTCTGGGTATTGTGATCACTTCTCACTTGCTTATTCTTTGTGGTGCAGCTACTCTGGGGTTTAGTTTGTTTGTGAGCACTATCTGATGAGATTACAGCGTGAGTTATTGATGTACTAAATAGTTATGTAATATCATATATGGTTCATACGAAGAGGGGTTATTAACTTATTATAGTATGTTATTATGGCTTCTGGATTGTACATTGCGGATAGTTTCGAATTAATGTGTTATATATATATATATATATATATATATATATATATATATATAGTTCCTCGTGTCATTTCATTTCCATCGTCTGTTTAAACTTTTCAAATCGCTAAATAGATGAATAGTCGAATTCAAATAGCGTCTAAGCTTGATAAATAATTAATTTTAAAGAATATAATTGTAATATTATTATTTATGATACTAATTATTTGATCGACCATTATAATTGTAATATTTATTTTAATTCGCCGCTGCGTTATCTATCGTGAAATTGCATTCGATTCGACCTTAGATCAATCTTAGAAGGGATTACTTTTTCTAGTACAAATTTCACAAATTTTCTATTTCATTAATATTTAAAATTTTTTAAATTAAAATTTCAAATTAAAACTATTGATCTTGTTCGATTTAACGAGTGCATTTTCATATTAATTTTTTTTGTAAAGTTTAGAGTTAATTTGATATTCGATCAAGTGGCAAGTATCAAATGAATATAGAATTTGACATTCAGATTATAATTTTTATACGTCCATATTTTTGTCTCTTGGTCAACTATCAAATGAATATAGAATTTTACAAAATCTATATGAAAATACATCGCTCGTTAAATTGAACAAGATCAATGGTTTAGATTAGAAATTTGAATTTTAAAATTTAACTAATAAAATAGAAAAATTACGGCATTAGTGGTACTAAAAGTTATGGCACTAGAATCTTCAACACTCCTTTATTTGACAATCTTAATAATTTTTGTAAAAAAATTTAAATTTGAAATCTGTATTATAGGTATTGTTTATATGGTGCACATATAATGTTATTAATAACAATGAGATCCGGTATACAGTTTATTTGTTTTTTAATTAAGGTAATTTATTTAGATAGATAGATAGATAGATATAGTCCAGTTTAATAATTTGACTTTCTTTTTCTTCGGCAAGGGAGAATTAAACTCGTTTATGATAAACGGCGGAGTCACGCATCCGTTACCTTCTGTATACATTTTAACATTGATTGAGTTAAATGATTTGAAGTTTTGACGTTGATTAAGTGATTTGAAGTTTTGACATTGATCAAGTGATTTGAAGTTTCAGCGATTTAGATTATTAACAATTTTAATGCATCAACCAATGTTATATTGTTATTTAAATTGTAGACAATTTAGTCAACAATCTTATCCTTTCGTAGTAGAATACTAGAATTCCAGATAGGACTTTTGGTAAATGATTAAAATAGAAGATAACTACATTTCGTGGATTCTCTCAGGGGACCACAATACGAATGACTTTTCGCATCGAACTCCGCTGAAATTCATCGTGCTAATTGGGAAAAAAAATCATCATGACATTTATTGGTCAGCAGACAACCTTTTATAACAAGAGAAAAAAATATAAATTAATCATTAGTGAGAGTAGCAAAAAGTCCTGCATCATCGTTGCAGAAAATTTTAAAGCCTAAGCAGGATTGAATTGAAACCAATGTTTTGAAACAGGACCGGACCAGCCGGTTCAGTTGGGCTGTATGCTCAATAATACAACCAATTATACATATTATATTACAAATAGTCCGGTTTTGTCACCGGTTCACATACCTCTGAACCGAGAGTTTAGCTGGTTTAACTGTCAGTTCGGTTTTGGAAACATTGATTGAAACTCTTGAGTACTATTCCAAAATCCTCCCCAACCCCTAGTTCACCAAGGAGAGAATAGTCTTGTTGCCTTTTTCCGCTCTCAAAAAGCCCAAATTTTAACTAATAAGATGTTAATAATTTAAAAAACATGAACCCAAATGACGCCTGTATCTCAGGCTTTAATTGAATTTGCTATCCGACAAGCAAGGTCATATGATCATATCCTCCAACAAACAGTGCATTAATTAGGTTCAGCTCTCCGTGCTACTAACTCCAAATGTCCAATGCTTATTTCTTCTAGAAGCAGAGAATTTACGGCATCAACGTATAAGCCTGTCAAAAACCAGCCGGATGTTTACGTTTGGTTTCGTCCCAACATAACGTTAAACAAAATAGAAAATTTGTTTTGTTTCTGAGAACGTAATGAAAACGAAACTGAAATATCTAAATGTTACTGAAAAAAAAATGAAACGAAATACGAAAATGGACTGAAATCAATAGTAAATGAAGGACGAAACAAAAATGAAATATTTTTCTATTTCGTTGGCCGTTTGACAGGCCCATCAGCGTATGTATAAATTTATGCGATTGCCGGGCACTGGGCAGATTGGAAATTGATTACTGCCATCTCTATTTCTACCATCGCTACCATCGCTCGAAACGCTCCCTCTCCTCACCCAGCGAAGCGAAGCGCTCCCCTCTCCCTAGCGAAGTGATCCCTCTCCTCACCCGGGTACGCTCCCTCTCCTTTCTACGCACTCTTCCATCTCTATCCCTTCTTTCTGTGCATCTCTCTCCCTTACCCCTCTCTTCCTTCTGTGCGTCATATTTTGTTCACTTTGTTTATTATATCTGTTCAATTTGTTATTTTAAGTGTTCATTTTGTTTTGCTGTGCATTAGACTTTTGTGTTGATTTTATACGTCTCACTTTGTTGGTGTAGATGTTCACTTTGTTCATTTATATGTTCAATTTGTTACTTTTAAGTGTTCAATTTGTTTTACTGTGCGTCAATGTTTATCTTTTATGTCTCACTTTGTTGGAGTATATGTTCACTTTGTTCATTCATATGTTCACTTTGTTACTTTTATGTGTTCAATTTATTTTACTGTGTGTCAGTGTTTATTTTTTATGTCTCACTTTGTTGGTGCATATGTTCACTTTGTTCATTCATATGTTCACTTTGTTATTTTTAATGTTCAATTTGTTTTACCGTGCGTCAGTGTTTATTTTTTATGTCTCACTTTGTTCATTCATATGTTCAATTTGTTACTTTTGTGTGTTCACATCTGATTCTAAGTCAGCTAGACCAGCTAGAGGAGTTAAAGTACGCAATTTGTTTTGCTGCTCGTCAGACTTATGTGTTTATTTTATATGTCTCACTTTGTTGGTGTATATGTTCACTTTGTTCATTCATGCGTTCAATTTGTTACTTTTATGTGTTCAATTTGTTTTGCTGTGAGGCGAGGTCCAAGGAAGGCGAAAAAGGAAGGCGACGTCTAAAGGAGGCAGAAAAGGAGCGTCGGGAGTAGGAGAGAGGATCAGAGGGGAGGAGAGCGCGTCACTTTGTTGGTGAAGAGGAGGAAAGCGCGCACCAGAGAGAAGGGAAGGAGAGCGCATTTGAAGAGGAAGGGAGCGCGCGGGAGGGAAATTGAGATTAGCGATGGTAGCGATTGCATAAATCGCGATGGCACTTATAGTTCCAGTACTCGGAACTTATCTCCTATCGGTATCTACTCAAAAAAAAAAAGAAAAGAAAGGAACTTATTATTTTTCTTTTTTCCGTACTTCTGTCCTGTGTCCCAACTCCCAATATGCCCTCAAAGGACAAAGGTTGGTGCCTACGGGCTACGGCCCTTCAAGTTTCAACCTTAAAAAAAAAAAAAAATGTTGGGATGAAAAAAATTGGGAACTGCTGGCCAATGGAATCACGAATAATTATAAAAGGGATAGTTTTTCGTGGAGTCAATTATATATACTATAACACAAGATACTTAAAATTGAAATTAATATATTGCATTTCTTAAATAATTTAAAATTTTAGTAAAGTCATTGGGCTTGTTAGTATGCTAGTACTTTTTTTTTTTTTTTTTTTTTTACTTTTTTCTTGGGTCTCCTCTTACATTCTAAATATTTCTCTGCGTTGATGTGTAGGAGGGTGATGTAGTGAATCATCATACCTACCTCAAGTCATATGAAGAACCGCGTTAATGAGTCACGATCTTACTTAAGTCATACCTAACTTCTTTCAAAGGAATACATTTTTTTTTCCCAAGGAATAAAAAATCTTTATGCTGAATGACACATATGTTCATGTTTTTTTTTTTTGAGAGAGAAGGTACCTAACTTTTTCATTAAGGAATGAAACATAATTATTACTAAAAACAAAAAATATAGTTAATACTAATAGTAACTAAGGGTTTGGATTTTTATTTAAAGTATTCCATAAGTAATGTATATATAATAAGTAAGGAGTCCAACAAACAAATAGAGGCAATTCAAATTTGAGAGGAGGGAGCTAATTTTTCGGTAATATAAAGATACTGGAACAACATCTTATTTGAACTGTGATGAGAGTTTTGTTTTAAATAAATAACTAGGTGGAAAAATCGAGCTTCGCTCGATATATGAATATAAAATTTATTAAAAAGTAAGTAATCCATATTATAAATAATGATGTGTGGGAGTATGGTTTAAAAATTTTAATCAAAAGACATTTTCATATTAATCAAAAGTTGTTTATGAAATGGTTTAAAAATTTTATTGAATATGAGTTAACAGGACAATAAAAAAAAATTAGAAAATGATAGAGGATAAGATAATGGAGATATTAATGGGCACATCGAGCTTCGCTCGATACTGGAATTACTAATTTTTATTATCAATTTCCCTCAATAAAATGAATTTTGCTTTATGATTTTTTTTAAAAAAAATAATTATTGAATATCATTAGCAATGATTATTATTGTGTAATATAATCGTATGAGAATTTTTCCTAACATTAATTCAATTGAATGTTGTTAGCACCAAAATTTAATAGTGTTTAATCATGAATTAAAATGGTAATCTACAGTTTGAAATTTGACATGTATAAAATGGCTTTTAGATTTATTCGATAATTTACAGTTGGAAATTTCGGCTTGTAATTCGAAATTTCTCTATAGATGATAAGTCCATTAATTCAATTTGTTCATTCAATTTACCAATTATGTTTAATTGCAAATAACATTGAGAAATTTAATTTTTTATGTTACTAAGACCTTAATGATGTTTTCATGCTTATATCTTTGATTCATTAAAAAAAAAAACTAATGGCCTTTTGTTTAAATTTTTGCGATTTTTGTTTTATCCACCAGAGGAGCATTTGTGACATTATTGCGTCTCTTTGGTTTTTAATTCCATTTACGTCTCTTCAATTAATTATGGCCTATCAAATTAGACGAACATACATTGATATATATATATATACACACATCAGTGGAGAAGTCCACCATTTTTTTCTTTCAACAAAAGCATCAACGTTTATAACATATTAACTATGAAACTGTACCAGTACCTACCCGGTATCAGTGTAGAAACCTTATCTAACCCCATTTTTTATCTCTAACATGACCTTATACATTTTTCTAAATAAACATCCCGGCCCTAAACCCAAAATAAAACTATTGAAATATCTTTTTTTTTTCATACAGGACAGAAAAGTTATTACACAAACAATCATCTAAAACAAAAGACCAGAAACTATTATTTACTGTGGCACTGTTCTTCACAATCAGTGATTACTGAAATTTAGGGCAGAATCTCTTTACAAACAGAAATTGTTAACCATCCAAGAAACAATGATTACAATTATTCTATTTTCTTTGTTACCTAAAAGTCCAGCACTATGCACAGTGGCACTGGTTTTTCACTGAGCTCATGATCCTGTCCTTACTCCAATCTTCCTAGACAAAGCAAAAATAAAGTTTCACTTTTTTAAAATGTTATTTCCATTATAAAGGCACTCAATTAAACTTGCACAAAATGAATCATCTCATAAAAATATAAAACCATCTCAAGTGGAGCCTCTGCAGTCATTATAAGATTGGCATTGAGTGTAGCTGAGCAATTATGAACTGCACCAAGCTTGCTGCCTTGAACTCCTCCTAGGTCATATCCGCAAACTCCGCATCATAAATAAGCAGTCATGATTATCCTAGCCAAAAATCATAAGTTAATTAATTCAACAGTTAATTAATCATTATTTTGACTTGTTTTAAAGTACTTATTGTTAATCCCTGTATGATATACCCTTCCAATTGGTCGATCTGATCAACTTCAAACTATCAACAAAGATGCTGAATCTCTTTTGTCTCTAAGAATTTAGGCTCATGGGTCCAACACAGGGACAAAAATACCAAGGAAAAGAAGGATAAAAAACACTCACACCTTTTGAACTTCAAACCATTCCCTTATCAGAAAGCCAGCCTTCCTGTCTAATTCCTTTCTCAAGTAGATAATGAAAAACATAACTTCAGAAAATAAGTTTGAATCATTACAGGATACAGATTAAGTAGCTTTACCATAGAAGGAAAATAGCTAAGTTTTTATCAGATTCAAAATCACATGTAGCAGAATACAGGCCCTAATATACAAATTTTACATCTTATAAGTCGAACAACCACAAACTTTTTTCAATAAAATCCATGAGATGTAATATCCAATGAGAATGCATGGACTAATTACTCTATTTACAATCAATGGCAGTTTAAATGATTCACCCTCTGTATTGCTGGTATAATAATTAACCCTCTTATCTATGTGACTATAATAACCCCCAATATTTTTTTATGCAGATGATCGGTTATGAATTTCAACTTTCAAGGAAATTCTCATAGAGTGAAACTTGATTCGTTGCAAGCAATTAATAATAAAAATTTAGTAAAATTTTATATAAATTTTTCAGTTTCTAACTTTTTTCATTGCAATACTCTCTTATTGTCAAATAACTTCATAAAAATTTGGTCATCAATAGAAAATATTTTATTCCTTTTAATTCATGTTTGTAGGACAAATGAACTATATAGCAATTGAATATACCTCTCTGTTGGCAAGTACAAAATTCTTCTCCCATATGTTGTCGGTTTTGGGATCAACAACATCCCACAATTTAAACACACGGCAATGCAGAACTCCTTGAATCCTGTTAGTAATTTTCAATATCGGGATGATGGTAGACATCGTCACTTATACATAAAGAAATAAATGAAATTAGCCCAACCATCTTAATTTTGATTAGAATTTGTTGCATTACAAAAACATTACCGCCTATACCTGTGATAATAAATAATATAGATAAGAAAGGCTCAATTTAAAAGGTACAGAAAATATTTCTCACATACCATCATATATATAAAAGAAACAGTAACAGAAAACAAAACTTATTATTGCTTTAATTATGCAGTAAATTAATATATTTAATGCCCTTAGGCCTTGCACTAACTGTCGATCACAGCTCACCAATTTTACTGCCCTAAGATAGCTCACATTAATGCGTAGTAAATTTTTGTCATTAAAAGAAATTTTATCATAAAAGTTATGTAATAACTATTTATTTGGGAATTTTAAAAAGGATAAAATATCTATTGACAATACATTCTATCTCAACTCAATTGAAACGATAAAGGAGATGAATATAGCAGAATGAACTTGTATCGGTAGTCTAGTAGTCCAGTTACCACTGCAGCTTGTAGGAAATTTTTCACCCATTTTTGAAAAATGAAAATAAAGGCGAAGATGGAGCACAGAATATAATTATGCTTCCACTGAAATGGAACTGGAGCTACTTAGATTGAAAACTCAGGAAAGCAAACGGATCAGATATAAGATCGATGCTAAAAAAATAATTTAATCGAATCAAAGGTATGAACTAAAACTAAAAGAACAAAAAATCAAATCAAACAGACTTAAACTCACCTAGCGCATCTGTCTCTCTATTGCTTTAACACCTCGGCGGTCTCCATCTATCTCTCTATTGGTTCTCATCCTCGTTTGTTTCTCTTCCTCCAAGCCATCTAATGGTGCTGCTGACTTTCCCTAGCTTGTCTACCCCAAACCCTAGACTGACTGTAGAAGAGAGAGATGCGAAGCATCGTTTCCGCGTTTATCCCTCTCTTTCTATTTCTTTTGCGCTAGGGTTTCTCTCTTTCTCTTTGACATCACTGTCATCTCTATGGCTTTGGCTGAGAGGGTTAAGTGACAGTGGAGGTGGGGTCCTTGGCTGGCTTGGGCGAGTGTGAAAGAAGAAGTGGGTGATGTACTGATGTGGGCGATCGGAGAAGGAGAAAGGGGTGAGAGACAGAGAGAGATAAGAGAGGGTGAGCGGCGCACATGTCGACTGGTTTGCGTAGAGACCAAAACAAATGTTTTTTTGTCACCAAAACTGATTGTATGCATTGACTTTAAAACGACGCTTGTTGAGACGGGTCATTTTAACTGCCTTTACCGACGGCATCATATTTGATTACAGAGTTTATGTATCAAAAAGAATAAAACAATTAACACCATAAAATAAACAGAAGCCGTCTCCAATGGTTTTAAGATTTTTCGGAGAGGACTCCCACGGTTTTTATTTATAATACTGATGAATACTGATAACTGATTTCATTCTTCCAGCCTTGACAATTTCCTGATCTTAGTAATTCACAAGGACCATAATACTGTTAAGCATTTAATTAAGAGATGTTTATATCATGAATAACTCCGCCTATACTAAGCTTTGGTTGCATTGTTTAGTATAGCCCGGTCCCAAGCCCGGGTAAAAGGAGGAGGGTTGTGATAGGCTAGGCGAGCCAACGTAAAAATCCCAGTCATCTCTATGGAAATGAAACCCAATTACTTTTCGTTGGGGCGTAACCCTCTTAGCGACGCGTCTTATCGGAACCCGGATGAGATGATAAATGAGCAAGGGCCGGGTCGCCACCCCTTTAGTGGCGCGCCTTATCGGAACCCGGATAAGGTGATAAGTGAGCAAGGGCCGGATCGTCACTCCCTTAGTGGCGCGCTACATCAGCGCCCGGATGTAGTGGCAAGTAAGCAAGGGTCTTCGCACTTTTCACGACGGGTGCGGGGGGCAAGGAAGATAGTCAGTGAGAGTAGGATTCGTTTAGGTAGTTGGAATGTAGGATCTCTAACAGGAAAGTTAAGAGAGTTAGTGGATACGGCGATTAGGAGGCGTGTGAACATCTTGTGCGTACAAGAGACAAAGTGGACGGGCCAAAAAGCAAAGGAAGTGGAGAACACCGGTTTCAAGCTGTGGTACACTGGAAAAGAACGGGGCAGGAATGGAGTAGGTATCTTAATCGACAAGAGCCTTAAGAGTGGAGTTGTCGACGTGCGGAGACAAGGGGATATGATCATTCTAGTGAAGCTAGTTTTGGGGGACTTAGTTTTGAACGTCATTAGTGCTTATGCACCACAAGTAGGACTAAGTGAATCCATCAAAATCCAATTCTGGGAAGATTTAGATGGTATGATTAGAAGTGTGCCAACCACTGAAAAGCTCTTCATCGGAGGAGACTTCAATGGACATGTAGGTGAAACTAGTGGAGGGTTTGAGAGGGTGCATGGGGGTTTTGGGTATGGCGATAGGAACCAAGAAGGTGAGGACTTCTTGAACTTGGCCATAGCTTACGACCTCATGATAGCTAACACCTTCTTTAGAAAAAGACAATCCCACTTAGTTACCTTTAGTAGTGCCCAACACTTTTCCCAGATTGATTTTGTTCTTGCTAGGAGAGAGGACAGACGAGCCTGCATGGATTGCAAGGTTATACCTGGGGAATGTGTCGTCTCACAACACAAACTTGTGGTTGCTGATTTTCGCTTTCCGCTGCGTTCTAGAGTAGGTAGAGGCGCTCGAGTTGTGAAGACGAAGTGGTGGAAGCTCAAAGGAGACGTGTCTCATACTTTTAGGGGCAGAATGATTGAAGAAGGTCCGTGGAAAGCAGGTGAAGAAGCAAACAAGATGTGGGAAGATATGTCAGCTAGCATTCAAAAGGTAGCTACGGAAGTGCTTGGAGTTACTAGAGGAAGCAACCGCGAACCCAAAGATACGTGGTGGTGGAACGACGAAGTGCAGAAAGCTATTAAAGAAAAGAAAGAATGCTACAAACGCTTGCACCATGACAAGACCGACGACAATGCGCAGAAATACAAATTGGCCAAGAAGAATGCAAAGAAAGCTGTGAGCGAAGCAAGAGGTCGGGCTTATGAGGATCTATACCAGAAGCTGAGTACGAAGGAGGGTGAGAAGGACGTGTATAAGATAGCCAAGCTTCGAGATAGGAAGACGAGAGACTTAAACCAAGTGAAGTGCATCAAGGACGAGACTGATAGGCTTTTAGTGAGGGACGACGAGATCAAGAATAGGTGGAGGGATTACTTCAACAAGTTATTCAATGGAGAGGATGACGACTTAGGAATTGTGTTGAACGACTCCTTTGATGACTCCAATAGACGTTTTGTTAGGAGAATTCAAGAGTCCGAGGTGAAAGAAGCCTTAAAACGAATGAAAGTAGGTAAGGCTCTAGGACCTGATAACATACCAATCGAAGTATGGAGGTGCCTCGGAGATGTGGCTGTAGTTTGGTTAACCAAACTATTCAATAGCATTTTCCGATCAAATAGGATGCCAGATGCGTGGAGGAGAAGCACTCTAGTACCAATCTTCAAGAATAAAGGGGATGCTCAAAGCTGTACAAACTATAGAGGGATTAAGCTTATGAGTCATACAATGAAGCTTTGGGAGAGAGTGATAGAACATCGCTTGAGACGGATGACAAACGTTTCAAAAAACCAATTTGGTTTTATGCCTGGGAGGTCAACCATGGAGGCCATCTTCCTAATAAGGCAATTGATGGAGAGATATCGGGAGCGAAAGAAGGATCTACATATGGTTTTCATTGATTTGGAGAAAGCATACGACAAAGTGCCAAGGAAAGTTATGTGGTGGGCACTAGAAAAGAAGAAAGTCCCCACAAAGTATGTTACCCTCATCCAAGACATGTATGATGGTGCCGTTACTTGCATCAGGACATGTGATAGTGTAACTAGTGACTTTCCTATTAAAATAGGACTACATCAGGGATCAGCTTTGAGCCCGTATATTTTTGCCTTAGTGATGGATGAGATCACGAAGGATATACAGGAAGAGATTCCTTGGTGTATGCTCTTTGCGGACGATGTGGTGTTAGTCGATGAGAGTAGGACGGAGGTCGATAGGAAATTGGAATTGTGGAGACGAACTCTAGAGTCCAAAGGGTTTAGGCTTAGTAGAACTAAGACGGAGTATATGGGGTGTGAGTTTAGTGGGATACGACCTGTGGACGGAGATGTCTGTCTAGACGGGCAGGTAGTACCTACGAAAGATACTTTTCGATATTTAGGGTCGATGCTGCAGAGCGATGGCGAGATAGATGAAGATGTTAGTCACAGGATAAGAGCGGGGTGGGTGAAATGGCGACAAGCATCAAGCGTCCTATGCGATAAGAAAGTCCCGCAGAAGCTAAAAGGCAAGTTCTACAGGACAGCGATTAGACCTGCGATGTTGTATGGCGCAGAATGTTGGGCTACTAAAAGACGACATGTCCAGAAGATGAGTGTAACTGAGATGCGTATGTTGAGGTGGATCTGCGGTCACACGAGGAAAGATCGGATTAGAAATGATGACATACGAGATATGGTTGGGGTCGCACCAATAGAGGAGAAGTTGATCCAACATCGTTTGAGATGGTTTGGACATATCCAACGCAGACCTCCAGAGGCACCGGTACGTATCGGAATTCTTAATCATTTCGAGAACACCCGCAGGGGGAGAGGGAGACCAAGATTGACATGGGAAGAAGCGGTGAAAAGAGACCTTAAAGAATGGAACGTCTCCAAGGAGTTGGCGATCGATAGGAGCGCTTGGAAGTTAGCAATTCATGTACCGGAGCCATGACGTAGGAACTTAGGGGTAGGAGCGATGCCATAGGTTTGTAGGCCCCTCTATTAGGTCACGGTCGAGGTCTAGGTTTCTACTATTACTATTATTATTAGAGGTATTATTATTAGTATGGCTAGTCTTACTATTAGTATTTTTAGGTTTTGTATTTTTTTTTTTTTTTTTTTTTGTTCTTGTTTTGGATGTGTTCTCTTGTTGGGTTTCTTTCTAGCCTACCCCAACTTGTTTGGGACAAAAGGCTTAGTTGTTGTTGTTGTTGTTGTTGTTGTTGTTGTTTATGTTTATATCATGAATTTTCAAAAATACCAAAAAAATAGTAAAATATTCGAAAAGATATAAAAATTGGTTTCTTGTAAGTTTTCAATATGGAGAATATATTGAATGGTTCGGATCGGTAATTTGAAATTTAAAAACTTGAAAACGATCATATTGGATGGGCCCATCCGTCCTATATATAGGACACTAGCATTTCTCTTTAATTAATGTTAGATGTTCAATATATATATGCGACCAATTCCTCATCCCTCATTTATTTATCGCCAAAGGAAAATTCTAACTCCAAATCATATTTACTGCGTGTTAATGTTCTACCTAATCCGTATTAGAAACTAGTCATCTACATAATATCTTCTAAAATATGTACATATACTTGTCAAGCTTGAATGCAACTTATGATAATTTTTCCAAAATTTTTAATATTACTTGATAGGATCCCATAAAATTATATTCCAGGAAAATAAAGCTGACAGGGACTTTGCAAACAGGAGATCTGTTGCCTTCTAGAAGCCATAGCCCGTAGAGAATGTGAAAGTGACAATTTATATCTGTCGAGTAAATGGACAGAGGCTTGTGCATCATAATATCTAAAATTTCAACGTTATAACTACTTCTTGCTGCTAATTATAGCGGAATTGATAACAGATGTTAAAATGTTGTGTTAGTTTGCAAGCAGTTTCAGGACAGTGTCCCTCATTTAATTTGCAGAATTGAATGTCAAATATATATAACTTGGATAATTGAAAATAAAAATTGAACCATTGGACAAAGTGATCGTTCATTTTTTTTCCCTATGGATTTGGGTCTTTCTGTCCCTCTTGTATTCTAAAGTGCCAATTAATGGACAAAAGAAAATGAAAGTGCGAAAAAGAGAATATAATTTGGTGGGAGGTACTTGTCAAAATAAGTACATTAGGTGGAAGTAAGGAAATGGGGGCGAACACATTATGTTGTTTGTCATTGGATAAAAGACAGCTTAATCTGACCAAATTAAAATTATAGTAACTTTTGAAGAAAAATTATAACTATTAAGACGCCAAACTAATCATTCAAATTGCTTACAAAAAATTGTGAACATATTATTTGTTCGCATAACTCCTACAGATGCCGCAAGAGTCATCCTACACCATCCTAATTGATAATACAAAATATAAGAGAATATTATACTGATTTTATTTTTTTTCTTGTAAAGATCTTCCAATTCATTTGGATAATTTTCTCAAAAGAATAAAAAATTTTCATCTTTAGACAATACAAAACTTATCATTAGAGAAAAAAAATAACTAGGTAGCTCTAACAACAACATCACATAATAATGAAAAAAAAAACATAGTCATTACTTGATCAATCTCTAAGTTAAAACATGATATACTAACATAGTCCAAATCCGTCTAATCCCACCCTTACTTCTCCTTGAAGTTATGAAGAGAAACCAAAATGGTTCATCCCTCATCTAAATGTATGAGGACACGTATCCTCTTGGCTGAAAAACCCGAACTCTTTGGATTTATATATTTCAATAATTAATTAAATATTTCCTAAAATATATTTATTAATTTATTAATTTTGTTATTGTTTGAATCATAAGAATTATAACTATGTATGTTTCAGAAATTAATTAAAGGAAAAAATAAATTTTTTTTTGGAAATTACACTTTTTTTGTTCACCATACATTTATATTATCTCTCCCTCTTGGAAGTCTAACCACTTTCGTAGGTTCTTTTCCCTCCTTTGCTTATTTGGCTTTTTTAGGTTAGTGAAACATCTCATAATCACTTATGACTCTTAGCTGGTTTAAAACTATATTAAAACCATGATTATTTGATTACCCACTAATATCTCAACTTTCGTTTTCTCCGCTACCAAATACATAAAAAGTGATTTTATGAAATAAATTAAATTTTTATTGACCAACTCATGCATTACTAATGTATATATATACATTCAACTTACATGATTTAGTTCCTAGTACTGCGACTTACTTTTTGTATGAAAAACAAATGTCCCTCCTAAAATAATGAGTGCAAAAAAAAAAAAAAAGGCAACGTTAGTATGATGTCCTCACAGTAAGGCGAAAATTTTCCCCTTATTTTTATTATTGGTCATACATCATGGCTTGTAATCTTTTTGTTCGCGAGAATTTTTTTTTTTTTGCTTTCATGTTAGGCTCAATATATTAATAAAGACAATTTCAAACATTATAATTAAAAAAAGGACAATTCCAAACAGATAAAATCGATGATTATATGCCCAGAAGTAAGCAAATCTATTGGGAAGAATCTATATATGAATAAATAAAATGTAACTTCAAAAATTATGTAACTCCAAACTATGGGACCCCGTTCATAAAAAAATACACTTGTATGGTCCCATTTATTTGTTTTTAGCACCGTTGATTTTAAATGCACAAATTCATGATTTTTACTAATAAAAAATACATTTGTAAAAATTATATAAGGTATTTTGACCATTTAAAGTAATAGAAATTGGAATCACTGAATTTCTTATAATATTTTGAGCATCTATATAAAAGTTTGATTCCAAAATAAATTTAGGAAAACCCTCTATGCTTTCTAAAGCATTTAAACCAATGTTTTCAAAACCGTACCGGATACCGGAAATTTCCGGTAATACCGGAAACCGGAATGGTGACCGAAACGGCGGTATCCGGTATTGTGAGAGGAAAAACCGGAAATTTCTTGCGCTTTCTTCTCCAATAATTATGCAAATTTATATCCGCAAAGATAGAAAACGAATAGATATGTATGAGTGCAAATTTCATTAACATTCATTTTGTTTACACATCATTAGAAATGCTTCATCCGCAGACAATACAAAACTGAAACTCTTGATTGACATGAGTAACGATGTAAGCAACTTGATTCCCGAAACTCGATTGACTCTGGAAACTGATCAATGAAAATCACAACATGCAAGCAGCTGCTTGTTTTGAACTCCAAAAGACAGTCCACATCATGATCTTTCTGACAACCTGGCACGGGTGACCACTGTGCTCTCATTGAGCCGGTACAACCAATCAACCATGTGCATTCTCAGAGAAGCCGGGCCGCTAGCCATTTCCATCCCCAACTCCCCGGTCAATCCAAATACTGCAAGTGCAGATGCAGTTGCTTTCAGAGAATTCCAGGGATCAATTGCAACAAAGGCCGCAATAAGGGCTGTCACAGCACATCCTGTTGCTGTGATCTTTTGCATCATCGACACTCCATTGCTACATGAGATGACACGGTCTCCATCAGTTACGAAATCAACAGCTCCAGAGACGGCCACAATGGCATTGCTGGATTTGGCCAGTGATTTAGCTGCGTCTAAGGCGTCAATTGATTCGTGCGCACTATCTACTCCCTAGTCAGGAATTGAATAGTACATGTTATTAATTGTGACTTCATGGATGAAAATCAGGGAAAAAAAATGTGGCCAACCTTGAAAAGTAAAGAAAGAAAAGGCTGTATTAATTTGGTACATACGTACATATAGAAAATTATTACTTTACATCATATTCCAATCTTGAAACATCATATTCCAATCTTTTTGTGTTAAGGGGTACTTTACTGACAGTAAGTTTCCAAATCCAAATGGCAAGTGAAAGGTGACAAAATTTAACCAAACGAATCAATCAAGTGAACCATGGTGAGAGTCCAGCACAGCAAAAGAAAGAAAAAAAAAAGGGAGGGAGATCACTAGAACTCTCCAGTCTCCACTGTGAGCTCTTGCTAGCTGGTTTCTAACTTTATCTAAGTTTTTTACTGTTCAAATCAGGACAAAATACAGATTGTGATTTCATTTCAGGGAACTAATAAGCAACCCATATCAATTAAAGGGACCTAATGGCAGAACATGAGATCAATTAATGGAAAATTGGGCCGAGTCACACCATGTGTCTTTTAAGTACTCTGTAAACATAAACAACTGTGGCCCGAATAAATTGACGTAAATTTGTGGCGATGAAGCCGAAATCAATTTGATTCGTGCGCACTATCTTACCCCTAGTAAGGAACAAACAAGTGGGGACCAAATAAATAGGGTATAAGGGTTATCAGCAGAAAAACTGAAATCATAAAGAAAATCCTGAAGTTCTTGACCTAAATTGAAATATTAGATCTGCTGAAATGACTGATTCTCATTCTTAGGTATTCTGTTAGCGCGCAGGTACAGAAGATGATCTTGGTCATTTGCCCGAAAATAGAAGAACACAGAAAAAAAAGGAACAAAAAAGAATATTTACCAAGCAAAGGTGCTTTAATCTGATAATTTACCAGTCAAGCAAGATGGATGTAACACTGTAATTGAGTTTTCGTGCCTTAATCAAAGCTTAATTGTTTAACTATTTCACACTTAAAAGTCAATTTAGTTCAGGCCAGTAAGGTTGACCAGGTGAGAAGCCTAATTTAGCATAAAGCAGCTCTTTGGTTAGTTACATACCAGCCTGAATGTACCAGTTACAGTATGACAATCCCAAATTATATAACCTCTGACCTTGGCACCACTAATGCGGCATGCAGAAGAAAGCGCAAGAATCTCAGATGCATTTCCCCTAATCACAGTTGGCCTTAGCTTAACCAACTCAAGACATGCCTCCATGCGGTAACTTGAGGCCGAGACTGCCACGGGATCCAGCACCCATGGCCGATTTGCTTCAAGTGCTGCCTTAGCAGCAGCCTGCATTGCTGGGACCCATTCCGCAGAGAGAGTGCCAATGTTAATGTACAGTGCATCGGCTTTTGGTGTGAAATCTTGGATTTCATTGATTGAATGAATCATTGCTGGAGATGCACCTGATGCCAAAATTGAATTTTTTTTTAATATCCATATTTGGCATATGTATACATGAACAAAATTATGCGATATATAAAAGAGTGAATATTAACCTACTTCAAGTTCCTTCCCTCTGTATTTTAGTGATCAAATTCAACTATGCTATAAATGTCATTCCCATATCAATAAATTCATATGTTTTTAGACTTGGGTTTTTTTTTGATAGTTCTTGATTTGGCAAAAAATATTTAAATGTTGCATTATTTCTACAACTAGAAAAATTATTTGGTTTAATTTATCTGACCATCCATATAGTACCAGAATATAAATTAAGAAAACAACCACAAGCTTTAAACATAAGAAGTCAGTGTTTACTGGTAAGAATACATAAACAAAATACTTTAATAAAAACTATGCAAATTAAAATAACAAAATTAAACCAAGTAAAAATTTTCGAACATGCACCTGATGCGAGAAGCACATTCGCTGCTATGTCCATGGATACCAGGTTAGTGATGCACTGCACAAGTGGAGCCCGCCTCCGGACGGCGTCGAGGTGGGTCCAGGCCATGCGGGCCCAGATGGAAGAGGCGTCTGGTGGGCCCGCTTCGTCGGAAGGGGAAGCGGGGTTGGGATTGATGTTTCGGACGGTCGCCTCCTGTTCTTCCATAATTGAGCTTACTGCTTACCTCGTTTTTTTCGCTGCTTGTGAGATTGCCTCCTGTTTTTCTTTTTCTCTGGCGGTTACTCCACTCCTGGAAGGGAGAGTATCCTCTGGATGGTTGAATACAACCATCCAGTGGACGTCTTTCGATCCGAGCCGTCCGATTTAATCTCAACGGTTAGATCTTTTCGGGCCTATCAATTCAGGTATCATGCACGGGACATCTATAGCCATTGAGATTAAATCAGACGGCTGAGATCGAAAACCATCCATGGATGGCCATCCAGAGGATGCAGTTCCACTCCTGGAAGGGTCACATTATTCTTCTTTAATACCTTTTGAATGATGGTCTGGTTTCTCTGTTGCTTTAAATCTGTAAATAATTGTGTGCTGAGGTTTACACTGTAACTGTCGGATTCGGAAAGAGAGATCAGATGCGAACGATTTGAGGGCTATTATCTACGGCAGAATTACCTTAATAACGATATAATATTATAATTTTATTTAGAGATCAAATACTCAATTTATAATTTATTATTACAGATAACTCAGCAACCCAATAAAGTATAACCATTGAAGTTAATAATTAATTCCATGTCGCTATGTACCATTGAAGGAAATCTCCTGCAGCTGGAACTTACTATGCAATAAAACAAAACTGCAAGTCTGCAACGCTTCTATATTACCCGTCTACGGTTCAAATGCAACTCATTGCACAAAATGCTGTACAATTGGTGTAGCAGGAAATAGAAAAAAAAATGAAGCGATGGAAATACACCGAAACGTTCATTTCAATCACGAGGAGGGCCCAACTCTTACCGGAAAAGCTACGGTCCAGATCACTTTTGCGTAAGAGTACTAACACCCCTTCCCAACCCTAGGATCACATACTTGATCATTATTAAAAAGAAAATCACCAACTTTACGTCCTTATTCAGCAATTTAAGGTTTTTTTTTTAATTTTCGAATAATCGTTAATTTAATTTTAACAACTATTTCGTATCGTATACTCATTTAAACGTCGAATAATGTTTTAAAGCAGTCGCTAATTCGAGTTAGAGCCGTTTCTTATTGAATGTTTGGGTAGGTAGGACATCTACTACAAACCTATCATGAATAATGTAAATCTAATAGGAATTAGATTACCGTTTGCGGAAGAATCGAATATACCAGACTTCGATCTCGTAGGCGATACCGCAAGCCATCACCATCACGCAACCGCTGCGCACAGCCTCAATCTCTCTCCGTATGCGGCCGATGCAGTACGACCTCAAGTTAGGGCCTAGCGCCACCATCCACGATTCCAAGTGCCCGACATGCCGTGCTTCTCATTCATGCTTGGAAATCCATCAAGCAAGGGAGGAGAAGGCTCCCTCCCTCTCTCTCAGATCTCTCTCTAGGGTTCTGGACCTTTGGGGACGGAATAGACAGACAACCCCCAAGTAACAGAACCCTTAGATCTGAGATTATATAGCTTCTGTCGGTTATAGAACCGAACAGACGCTTTTCTGATTCCGCGACTCAGCGGGTCGCTGGACCCTTCAGCGGGCCGCTGGCCATCAGAAATTTCTCCGAAAATTCCAACATCTCCCTCTCGGAGAAGTTTCACACAGCATGTCACTCATACGGCAAATGGAACGTGCGACCAGCGCATACACCTGTCCATGCGGGAGCTCAAAAGCCTCACTTTGAATAAATTCAAAGCCAGCAAGAGAGCATCTATCCTTTTATAGAAACAGTTATATAAATGTGTACACTAGTACCTTAGAATCATTCAAATCCGCACCAGATCAGACATTATTGACCGCTCAATAATACATGTTTTTTCCGTCTCAGTCTTAGTCTACTGTATGTTCCCAACCTCAGTCCATATGACGAGTTTGGTGAGCTCTGAACACCAACAGATCTATCGTTTGTGCATGATGAATTGAATCTTCCTTTCGACTCATGAGACTCAAAACGAAATCAGTCGCTTGCCCAGCAATGTCCCGACAGGCGGAATACATCACCATAGGGTACACACCAAAGTAGCAGCCCTGACCCCATTTTTCATGACATAGTCAAAAGTCAAAGGGTACGTAATCATGGAACTCACACATGGGGAGTCATACGGTCTTGGTCCTGGAACCACTCAACCCACTTCCATAAGTCGCCAAGCACATGTGGTATGAGCACATGTTACAATGAATTATCTGCTAAACAGACGTGTGTTCACATTCATTGTAAGAGTCTAGATTCAGTTTGCAAATCAAGTGTCTATGGTCTAGACCACTTCTTATTGCAACTAATCCTGAGATTCTCCACTTAGACACTCCCCGAGTTCTAAGGAGATTCTCACCTCGGCTTTTATTGAACTACATGATTGTTTGGGGCACAATCATAGCGGATCGCCTAAAAGAAGACAAGCCTCATTTCAGTCCCAGACTGAAGCGACAATGAGATTCGTCCATCCCAGATGGCTCCTTAGTCCCTGACTAAGCGCACATAGCTCAATCTAGTCTCATCTCTACATGCCCCAGGCATTAGAGGCGATTGCTCGTGTGAGCGAGACAATCTAAAGTTCAATGACACACTACCATAAGTGCTAACATGTACTTGATTAATAATAAACTCAATGTTCACTATCCAAGTTCAAGTACATATAACTATGAGGATCTTATTGTCATATAGACCATCTCCAAATGAAATAATTCATTTGACATCTCTCTGAACTGTCAGAGAATTCTGAGTATCCTAAAACAGATCGTTAGGGTGTTACGAACTGTTCCATATAGGAATCCACTCAATATCAGATCAACTCCCTCTGTGCTATCATGTCTCCATATATCTGAATCTGTTTGGTTTAGTCCATTACCCCACAATATGCTTCTAGAACTATACATAAACAATGAGTTGTTATCGACCTCCCTGAAGTCACAACAACTACCAATTGTTTCAAGGACTATCTCAACCAAACTCCCTCTTGACATAAGCATCGGTTATGTCAATGTGCTCTATCTCACAAATGAGAGAGCTAGTATGAAAATCAAAACATGCTTTTGACTCTATCTCCACTATAAGAGAGTCAAAACTCAATCTCCACAATGAGAGAGTATCATATTTACTCAATCTCCCAAATGAGAGAGCAAATAATTTGTTTCATGAGAAACAATTGTAATCAAGCAAACTTTATCATCAAAGTATACTTGGCATGTTATTTGTCATACTTTCTTTCAGATATATCAAACTCTATATGCATTTGCAAATAGGTATTGGAATTGGCTTAAAACATATGTCTAACTCATAGCTTTGCTAGAGTGACCTAACTTTATAATCTGCAATAGGGTTACAAGTAGAATGTGCCTAATGCACTGGTCTACTATGCTCCTAACTCAATATAGAAGCTCATGAGTCATAATATCTCATTTCTATTGCCACATGCATAGAAACCAAGCAAGCCTCTCTTGCTGCTTGAACTAATCCTGTTGCACCATGCAACCAACTAGGATATTACTGTAATGGTTAATCAACACATTACAAATAAGGTTTTGTAACTTCTTACAAGTCTGACTCAGTTCCAACGGTCCGCTGATACGTTCAGCGACTCGCTTAAACTCTCAGTGGTCCGCTGCATATAGAACTGACAAATGACTTGTACTGGAAGCCATCTCAGTCTAGACGGTCCGCTAGCCCAGCAAGCGGTCCGCTTAGATTATGCAGCTGAGAGTCTGATGCTTGTTGAGCTTCCTCTTCTTCAATAATATTTGTCCCCAGGTCAGATATATTGAATTATGAAGGCATAGCTACAGTCAGCACTTTCTCTCACTAAACCTCAATTTACTTAGGAACTCATTTCACTGTTTGTACTACTCTTGAAAAGAAATTAGATGTGTGTGTCTTCCAATTGCTCCAAGCAATGGAATAGCCTCCCTCTCAAACCTAGTTCTACTCTCTATTCTCATAGTAGAAGAGAGAAGAATTGTTATTATAAGGGGTATATATAAGGAGCAATCTGAAATAGACAGTCGTCTATTCAGATTCTAATCCAAGCGGTCCGCTAGCCCAGCTAGCGACCTGCCAGGTCATTCTTCGTCAGCGATCCGCTAGCCCAGTTAGCGGTCCGCTAAGAATGGCTCCAAACACACTTTATAACATCAATGTGCCACATTGCACGGCATCTAATAGTACTAAGTGAACCCTATTATCATACAGATTACTTTCTTTCTTTTCAGACTTATCTAGATTTAAGCATAGGGGATTCAACACCCAAAGATAAAGAAGTTATATATCTATTCTTCAAGCTAATAGTGCATTATATGTGCAATGATTATTTGACAACTTATTCTTGAACCATGTAACATATATTTTAGACAACTGATAAATTGGCTAAGCGTGCACTCTCAGCCATGGATCAACTAAGTATGCACATCTTGTGCTCTTAGTTTTCCACTGCACAATCAGTGAAGTGATCCTTGTCTAAAACTATTATATGTCTAGAATAGTTTCAACATAATCATATCTATTGCTTAGAATGAGATAGGTATAGGCAAACTCATCTCCAACAAGAGAGTTTCCTTACACTAGACTCCCTCTATTCTGGTGTATCACTTCAAACGGACTATACCGGAGCCACTGCTCTTGAAGTACTCCCTATATTATAAATCATACAAGTCATGCAATAATCCTTCTTTATTTACACTATCTCATATTTCATCATCGAATAAATTCCTTTAGCAATGAAATTCAAATTGACCTCAACATCAATTTTATTTCTACATTGCCTTTTTGAGCAAATACTCCTCCTAACTCTCAATTTTAAAAATCGGATATTAGGGCATATGTGTCTAAATTGCTCAAAGTGAGATTTAAACTCTATAGTATCTTTTCTTAAGCTTAACTTCATTGAACTTATGCGAGAATGTTGAGGAAGAACCTATTTCATTTCCCCCTCTTTTCCTCAGCATCCGAAGCAAGTTCATAATAACTGAAGTAGCTTGCATAAGAAACTATAAGTTATTTATAAATCTTCACTCCTCAAGGAATCAAGTGATTCAACAAAATGGCATAATTATGGTTCTTCTCCAATAAATTTTTTTGAAATTTATGAGAAGGTGCAATCAAACATGCAACTAAACCTATGGTTATATGAGAATCCTCCTAGGAATCTCTAGAAACACATAGTTTAAACCATAAAATAAAATGGAGATTTCAGTCTGCCTCAGACTGAATGCCAGCGGTCCGCTTAGCAACCTAGCGGTCCGCACAACAATCAAGCGACCTACATGGCGTTCCAGCGGTCAGCTTGCTGTTCAGTGAAAGCGGCCCGCTAGCCCAGCCAGCGGCCCGCTTGAACACTCAAGCAGAAATTCCTCAATTGGAAATTCTCTTTGCGATGTGCATTTATCAATGCAAACTGCATACATTACCAATTTGCAGAACACATCAGCTGCGACTTAGCTTTTGTAAGAACCATATCCATAATGGTACTTTTTCATCATCATGCAACACAATATGTCGCTCGATGTGAGAAATAGTGAATCATCAAACTATTTCTATCTTATCACAACTCATTAACTCGTACAGCAAGTCCAAATGACTGCGACTCGTTTTAAGAGATTTCATATTTTTATGACTGAATTGGACATAGTCATAAATGTGATAAGAACCAAAAGCTTAGTGCATTTAACATATTAAATCTCCATTACTTGAATCGCTTTTCAACAAGCATTCAAGTTCTTACATATTGTTTATTATGTCTCAAGTTGGAATAGATTGGCGATTATGACCTAAAAGTCAATCCCAGTCATTTAACCTCAACTTGCATAATAAAAGCATGCCATATAATCACATCTCATGAGATTATGTAAAACATAAAGAAAATGCATAGAAAGAAAACTTACTTAGCACCACAAACCATAATGTTTTGGTACTAAAATCAGCACCATACACATGCTCAATTCTGAAATCCAACACCAAAAGAAATTTTCACAAGTACTAGTTATTGTCAAGGTTTGAAGTGTCTTAAAGTATCATGGAGCAATCATTTGTATCTCCCTCTAGGAACAACAAATCTGCATGTGCCAATCCCCTGGACTGCACCATTGCATTGATTTTCATATATAGATCACTTTACTTCATATTTATGACAATCAAAATTCTATGTTACATAACTAACATCAAGGTAGTAACATTCAAGCAATTTACAATTTTAGTACTTTATCCAAATTTAGAAACATATCTTCTTGTATATCAAGTCCACAACAATAATCTCTTAGTATTTATACAATTACTTGACTATGTCATCAAGCTTGACCAATTTGAGCAACATTCGTTAAGAAACGAACGACACTAGACAGTGAAGTTTGCTTGCACATGCTCTCACCAATTAGAAAGCAATCAAGTTAACTCTAACACTTATTGCTCAAATGTCAACTTATGACTCTCTTTATGCAACTCAAAATTTATTTGACCTCATGTCAAGATGCAGCCCCCAAGGCGCTTCTTATACTTGTCAAAAATTTATCGAGCTTGCAAATTAATATAATCAATAATTATCAATACTATCATTAGAGATTAAGTTAAGTTGTAATTAATACAAGAAAAACAACTAATCTTGCTCAGCAACATAATGCGAGTGGATTTGTTGCGGGTCAGTGAACGCTAGCGGTCCGCTACCAAGTCTAGCGGCCCGCTACACTACCCTTACTCAATTTGTTTCTAACTTTTCACAATTTCTTTTGGGATTTCTCATTAGATGTGAGGGTCTCTAGTCCATCCTGATTCTCAGCAAGATAATGAGATACTATAATGCCCAGCAATACACATCCATCAATATCTTTTATAATCAGCGATGACTTTCGTAAGCCAATGCCATACATAGAGACAAGCACTTAAGTTAGCACTACACAGTTAGTCTCACTGCACAACCCTTGAATCAATCCAAGAAATAATGCAAACCTAGCAACGATAACCGAAAAATGACAACCAGGGCCACCAATCCTGTCTCATATACTAAGTGCACCACCTCCCAATCGACTCGATTGGCGCAAGACACAGAAATTGGATGAGACACCATAGTCTACATACCAAATTCACCCTTCGTGTGCTACCACACAGTGCTAGCCGGCACCCAATTGTGCCATGCATGCAATCACAATGGTGAGACGGCACCACATATACCATCAATCACCCATCCTGCAAATATGCACATAATGAAGGGTATAAACCATGAGACTATCGTCCGGATAATCTCATACGCCATGTTGGACATAAAGGTATGTTCAAAGTTGGTCAGATCAAGTCATTATTGTAACAGCACATATCATTTCTGTCAAACCCAGGTTTAGCGGCCCGCTGATCCGTTCAGCGACCCGCTTAAAACTCTCAGCGGCCAGCTTGGCTTTCCAGCGGCCTACTGAGACTTGATAGACAACATTATACTGGTCTCAGGTTCTTTTCAGGCGACCCGCAGGCCCTGCCAGCGGTCTGACTGATAACCATACAGAATAACCCTTGGTCTTCTGTCAGCTGAGATTTCTGCGGCCCGCTAGCCCTGCCAACGACCCGCAGGTTTCACGTGCTGAAACCCTGATTCTGGTATCTCCATCAAGGAGTGCCTCAGAATCAATTTTCTCGACCAGTAATCGTGTCCTAACCAGAACCATACTCAAAACTATGGTTTGCAATAGTTCTCATCAACTCTCAAGGAGAGAAATGTGCGAAAAACCAATTAGTCATGGATCTAGGGTTTCATAAGGACAAAAACGTCACAACAATGGTGGTTATACCTTAGCGGTACCATTCCTACGGAAGGAAGCCGTAATGGCTCTGATACCAATGAAGGTTTGGATAGGTAGGGCCTCTACTACAAACCTATCATGAATAATGTAAATCTAATAGGGATTAGATTACCGTTTGCGGAAGAATCGAATATACCAGACTTCGATCTCGTAGGCGATACCGCAAGCCATCACCATCACGCAACCGCTGCGCACAGCCTCAGTCTCTCTCCGTATGCGGCCGATGCACTACGACCTCAAGTTAGGGCCTAGCGCCACCATCCACGATTCCAAGTGCCCGACATGCCGTGCTTCTCATTCATGCTTGGAAATCCATCAAGCAAGGGAGGAGAAGGCTCCCTCCCTCTCTCTCATATCTCTCTCTAGGGTTCTGGACCTTTGGGGACGGAATAGACAGACAACCCCCAAGTAAAGAATCCTTAGATATGAGATTATATAGCTTCTGTCGGTTACAAAACCGAACAGACGCTTTTCTGATTCCGCGACTCAGCGGGTCGCTGGACCCTTCAACGGGCCGCTGGCCATCAGAAATTTCTCCGAAAATTTCAACACTTATCAATCAAATGATGTGATATGTATTCAATTTGAAATCTTTTCTAAAAAAAATCTTTGGTAAAATTTGGAAAGATGTGTTCGATAGCATTGAGAAGTTCCATAGGATGTTACTATTATATTTACTATAAGAAATTTGAAGTTGGAACTTTTAATATCGGCCGTACGTGCATGTTGCAAGTTCGACCATGTATGGGAAAAAATTTCTTATAGCTGGATTATTATTCATATATATTATGAGAAAAACATTTGAAGTCCATTCCAATATTATCTATATAATTATGCAACCATTTATCCCTTAACAACGATTACATATTTTTAAGTGGAATTACCTATAGAGGTTAATGTAGTGAGAGCACCTATTCACCCTTCTTTAGGTGACCTTTCACTTAAGTTGCATTGTTCTTTACTATTAGATCAAAAGTTGGTTCTCATAAAATTTTGATAGAAGACAGAAAACTATACAGGAGGCACAATGACACGTAAAGGGTGCTAATATGAAAGATTTTAGAAGACAATTTAAGTAGCATTTTAGCTGTGGAGCTACTCAGTTTGATCACCAAACTTCCGTGACAAGGATATTGGTAAAAAAATGTAGTCTGATCGGACGGAGAAAAGAAAATGTAAAAAATAGATATAGAAACTTGTTTACTTGAATGATATCATAAAAAAAAAAAAATTCAATCTGGCTGTGAATAAATCATAAGTGCAAAAAAAAAACTGTTGGTGGAGCGATCAGCATCAGAAATGTGGTGAGGAGTAGTGAAGCAATTCGAAAAATTATACTTTGGGATAAAGATGCTTTCATGAGAAGGGAGATGTCAAATTCTAAGATATGGACCTTGAAATGAAGAATCAAAAGAACGAAATTTGTAGAGTTTAAAGAGAGAAAAAAATAAGCAGGAGGCGGGCTGCTTATTGGAAACTGAAGCAGCGGCTCGGGAACAAAGATGGGTCGATACTTGGGCCCATGATGGTATTTGACGAGAGTTCAGTTTTTTTTTTAAAACTAAATTATACCGTATATTGATACATATCAATGATATCATATACCTAATAGACAATAAATTTTGAACGAGGCAATAGATCGTTATATTTATTTTTAGTTTTTTTGAATAAAAATGAGTGTCTGAAGTTCTGAATCCTATCTTCCTTTGAAGTAAAATTAAAAAAATAACGCAATTTTTAGCCAGCGACTAAAAGCTTTTGACAATAAATCCTTTTTCAGAGGGGATATGTCATCCAGGTAGAAATCTATTCTTATTTCTACTATACCTTGAAGTTGAGTGAATCGACTTTCTCGAATATTTTCAATCCTCAATACATTGTTCAAACAATATTCCATATATATTCGCTGATAGACTCTGTAATATAATTGGTGCAATATGAATGGTTTAATATGATTGATTTTCATTTAGATAAAGGAACAACTAAATGATTGGTGGACGGTTTGTTCAATTGAAATGATGATATATGTGCGCACACACATGTAGCCAATAAGCAGCCTGAGTGAAAAGGACGGAATCATGTCCTGCATATCATATGTCAATTAATCCGAGTGAATCTTTTATAAACGATAAAAGTTTCGTTTACAAACGAATCGGACGTAATTCAAGTCCGTGAACTTGTTTAATCGGATTAAGGCTTTAATCCTATTTCGCACCTCTATATTTGATATTTGATCTCAGCCATTAATCATGCACCCTTTAGTTTGCATCTAGTGAGTGATTGAGGACTCTTTTATATACTCTATCATTCCGATGGAGAGTGTTAGAAGTATTGTCATTTTTCTCTCTATCTCAAACTCAAGGCACCATTTGAGTGGAACACAGAGAGGAGAAGGGAGACAAGGTTATGATCGATATTCCGGAGTTCACCATCAAGGCAAGGGAAGCAGTTCGATTCTGCAATGCTCTTTTCGGTGTTGTTCTCTGCAGGAATTCTATTCCAACGATAAAGTTTCGTTTACAAACGAATCAGACGTAATTCAAGTCCGTGAACTTGTTTAATCGGATTAAGGTTTTAATCCTGTTTCGCACCTTTATATTTGATATTTGATCTCAGCCATTAATCATGCACCCTTTAGTTTGCATCTACTGAGTGATTGAGGACTCTTTTATATACTCTATCATTCCGATGGAGAGTGTTAGGAGTATTGTCATTTTTCTCTCTATCTCAAACTCAAGGCACCATTTGAGTGGAACAGAGAGAGGAGAAGGGAGACAAGGTTATGAGCGATATCCCGGAGTTCACCATCAAGGCAAGGGAAGCAGTTCGGTTCTGTAGTGCTTTTCTCGGTGTTGTTCTCTGCAGGAATTCTATTCCACCATTCACAAGAGAAAGCATGGCTGGAGGTAATCGATTGATCTTGGTTTATTCCACATTCAAGGTCGTTAATTTGCTAACAGACTCTACTTTCTCCAAACTCAATTGAGGTTATTCTTAATCTCCATTTTCATTTTTCCATTCTAATTAAAATCTATTCTCATGCATCCAAATACATCAAAGTTTTTACTAATATCCTATCCATTGATTTGGGATAATACCATTTATCTTGGTTAATGTTATTCCGATAGAAAGAGGAACCCGTTTTTTAATTTTGACAATGGATAATATCAGAAAAAATAAGTTCAATCTCGACAAAATTAAGTCATAAATGCCAAAACCCGTCGGTGAAGTGATCAACATCACAAACGTAGTCTGATAAGTGATGACCATCAGATATCAAATAACAAAAGGGACTCAGTCGTTGGTGCAATGACAAAACTCGAGATTCCAGACCATGTCTATCAGCAGGGATATATATTTTAGTTATTTTAGATAAAGCTAGGCAGTCACAGGATAACAAAATACTATTGAGAGTTTGAATCATCTAATATTCAGACGTACTTACAATATTTTAATGAATCGCTGTACGTCAGAAAATTGAGGTAAAGTAAAGTCAGTCACGACCGAAGGATAGACCTGTCAGCCACGATTATATCTTAATTTTTGAGATTTTAAGAGCTAATTCGAACAGTTTAATATGTTTTTCATACTGAAATCTCATTGGAGATCAAATTTTATATTTTTCTAAATATTTTTACTATTTTTTTTGAGATTTTTAAAAATCATTTTTATTGAAGAGTCTGGAATTGTTTAGATTAAGAATTATGTAAAATATTAAAAAAATACTAAAAATTTTAAAAAATATAAAATTTGGTCTCCAACGAAATTGTAATATAAAGAACACATTGAACGATTTAGATCGACTATTAAATTTTCGAAAAAAAAAAATTTCATCATAGTTGACGATGTATGAGATCGTAATGACTGATTTTAGTCTAGCTCAAAAAATTTGAGTCCAATTTTTCTTCCTTTTCTCCAATTTTGTTTAAATAATATCACAACTGGGAATCTGGGATATATATCTTTTTTTTTCCTTTTGGATAAACCTGGAAGTAACAACTGGGATTCAGACTTACAGTCGTACATGATGTAAGAAGCCCACGTGGCAGTTTTGTAAGGCCCAAGTTCCAATGTTCTTTGTTCCTAGCCCAAACCTCAAGGCACCAACCAACCCAAGCGTCTTTAATGTTTAATCACTGTCCATCTCGTCTTCCTTCGGATTTGTTTTTAGTGAATTTGAGTTCATATCTGTACCATGTCGGCATGTTAAATCAAACTTTTTAATTAGGTTCATCTATCTTCCGTTTTTTTTTAATACCTGAAAACAAGATACAAGGCCAACATTACTCCACGGTGTAATATATTTCCTTTTTCATTTAAATCACTATGCATGAAATACTATCTGTTTGCAAAAGAATATATATATATATATATATATATATATATATATATATATATATATATATATATATATATATATATATATATATATATATAGAGGATTGCTAAAATGCTATGCATAGCACGGATGGCCTTCGTGTTACGGATTCGTTCTTGAATTTCATGCTTCAAACAACCGATCCAAACCGTTCATTATCTTCTTCATATTGAAATCTCATTAGAAACCAAATTTTACATTTTTTTGAATTTTTTTACTATTTTTTTCAGATTTTTTAAAATACTTAATCTAATAAATTATGGACCCTTCAATAACAGTGATTTTAAAAAATATGAGAAAAATAGTAAAAAAATTCAAACAAAATGTAAAATTTGGTTTCTAATAAGATTTCAACATGTAGAAGATAATGAACGGTTTGGATCGGTTATTTGAAGCATGAAATTCAAGAACGAATCCGTAGCACGAAGACATCCGTGCTATGCATAGCATTTTAGCAATCCTCTATATATATATATATATATATATATCCAATTTATTTTTTTTATGATAAATTGGAATCAAATCTCCCAACTTATTTTTAAATTAAATGTCTATAAAAAACCTTCCAATCGAATTTCGAACCTGCGACTTCTAATTTGAGATACATTGCTCTTTGTTACTTAGACCAAAGACCCGGTTCACAAAATATACCCAATTTATACCGTGCTAATCCCGAAAAATTAAGTTTTTTACATGGAAGTCTGGAAGATACTCGAATACCTCCAACATTATGTCTGTACATTCTAACGAATATACATCATAATATATACTGAATTATTAGAATGTTCATTGATTGATTATTATAAGAATGAATACTCGTATATTGTAGTTTAAAACAATTAAGACCCTGTAAAGTCATTATTTTTTGGGAGGATATCTACATATTTAATTGAATAGATGTATCTAAAAATTTCTTTAGTGCTATAAATGACCGTGCTGATTTTAAATTCGTTTTGCTTATTAAAAATGCAATTCCCAAAAATGTCTTGCTCGTTATTTAACCGCACGAAATCCTCTTCATTGAGATTAGTTAATGATAAGAGAAAGGATTATTATTGTGATTCAATTTTCGTTGCCACAAATGTCAATTTTTATTTTATTTTTTATTTCAAAATTTAAGATTTCCATATTCGATCTAAACCATTGATTTTTTTTAATTATTTTAACAATAGATGCATTGTCATACAAATTTATAATTTTTTTAGTTATTTGACACTTGATCATGAGAGGTCGATATCTTAATCAAGTATGACATGATCTCCAAAAATTGAAAAATTTAATGAAAATGGTTCTGTCGTTAAATCAAACACGATCAATAGTTCGAACAAGAAGGTTAAATATAATAAAAACAAAAACATAAAGTGTGAAATTTATGAAACACCAAAATCAGAACACTCAGAAATTTCCTCATCTATATTTATTATATAATAAAATCCGTTATTTTTTTTTTCTATTTTTACTGCTTTTTTGCATTTTTATTTTTGACCGCTTTTTAGTTAAAACAGGGATATCTATATTATAGTTTTCTATTTTTAGTAAAAATAATTTTTATTTTTGCTTTTCTATAATAATTTTTTTTCTTTTTTATTAAATATATTAAAAATAGTCGTACCAATCATTATTTAATAATTTAATATAATTGAAAATCATGTTGAATTATTGTCATCTAAAAAAATATATAGCACAGCGAAACTGCAACTGTCATGCCTAGTTTGATAATAGATCAGAGTTCATCTACTATAGATACAAAAAGACGTAGAATTTTTAACAACAAAATGTATAAAACTACAATAATCAACACGCTTCAAGGATAATTCAGAAGCTAATCGTTAATATAATTATATTAACAACACTAAATCCCTATCCACCACCTGACCTCCATCCCCCAAGTCTGACCGGTCTCTTTCCCGCTCCTCCTCCGGCAGTTATCCCTATCCACCATTGCCTCTCAGACTTAACAATAAATTAGTACAGTTTATAAACATATTAAATTATTATCTGGACAAATAAGGACATTAGATAGACATACAAAACAAATAATGAGACAAATAAAATAAAGTAAGATAAATATAAAATATTGGTGGACAAATAAAAAACACGATGTAGAAAAAAATATAAATAAATAGTAAGATAAATATACGATACATGTGGACAAATAAAACAAATAGTAAGATAAATATATAATATATGTTTGCTTATATATTTGTGTTATTTGTCTTATTAGTTGTGTTAATTGTTTTGATAGTCCTATTAACTAACTATGTAAAACTTTAAGGTTAGACGGAAAAAGTCGACGAGAACATGTCGGACGATACGGTAAGAGCAAGGATGGGGAGTCGACGGAACTCGGAGAGGGGAGGTGTAGAGATGGGTGGTAGGGGGGGGAGGGATTGGCGGGAGGAGTAAAGAATGGAATAGTAAACATTATGTAGGGTGAGAGAAAAAATAGAATGTAGCTCATTAAAAATAAAAAGTGACTACGGTGATTGCAATAATGATGATTAATTGTCTTTATCAAATCTGTTTTCTTATTAAATCATCATTATTATTTTGAACTAATATACTTCATTAATTATTCATGAGTCCACTAGAAAATCATTATTTTAACCTAACGTAGTTCATTAATTATTCACGGGTCCGAGACCACAAAAAAGAAAACATAAATTAAAAAAAATTGACCTAATTAACACTGAAATGAGCACCTATGTAAAAATTCAAATAATATCATTTGTTCATTAATTTATTTCATTTTAATTTTAAGAACTATTGGCTAAACTAAAATAGATATTATATATTTTTAAAAGATGAAGACTCCGGTATTGCTACCATCAAGGACGAAGCTACATATCACTTGATGGGTCCAGGGACCCACTTGAAAATTTAAAATTATTTGAAATAGAATTGTGATGTAAATAAAAAAATTTAGGGACCCCATCTGAACTTTTTGAAGGGCCCATCTGACAATTCTATCGCATAATATATTATTTGGATGAATATTTTCTTAAAACATATTTATAAAAATAAGTATTCAATGAAATTTCTAATGAATTTATTATGCAATATTATCAGAAATAAAAACTCGTAGGGATTATATTGTTGTAATTTTTATTTTTTTATTAACTTCAATTATTATTTTGTGTATTGGGTATATTATTTTAGATTTTATGTTGTTGTCATAGATAGATTTGATTTCTTATATATTTTTTTATATTATATTATTTTTGAATTGTTTATTTAAAAATATTATACTATATCTATATTAGATGTTATGTTGAACATGTATCTTCGGAACAAAAAAATTTTCGAATCCTACTAAACATAAATTTCTAGCTACACTCTTGATTACAATATTTCGCAATATCTCACTACAAGAAAAACGATTTATTAGAGAACTTTTACAGCATGACTTTTCATCCAGTTTCATAATTTGTGCTATTGGGAAAAAAAAGTTGCACATCATGGATACAGAATAAAAACGTAGAATTGAATTTGTCTCTTTTTGGTTTGAAAACTTTTATCCAAAATTTTCTAATTCCAACCAAGTTCATATTTTTGATCTTTTGGATCCAATTAATTCTTCCGGTCAAAGTCCATGTGCCCTTCTTACAAGGAAAGAAGAAAAAACTTGGGGGTGTGTTTGGTATCACGTTGAATAAGTCTTATTCCGAATAAGGCTTATTCGGGATGAAATCAAACGCGTCCGGAATAAGCCTTATTCGAATAAGGGCTTATTCAACCCCTTATTCTAATACCATCTATAAGGTGGAATTAGAATAAGGGATTGAATAAGCCCTTATTCGAATAAGGCTTATTCCGGACGCGTTTGGTTTCATCCCGAATAAGCCTTATTCGAAATAAGACTTATTCAAACATGATACTCTGCATGGATGCAAGAGCCTAGAGTTATCAATAAAATTCGTTTATTCATTTATTTTATCAGTACTGTATTCAATAAACATAGGTAAAGTTTTATTTTCGTAAACTAAACGGATGAATATGAATAAATTTTTTTTTCGTTAACTTAATAGGTACGGATACGGGTAAAGTCTACCATGGTTTTGATATTGATTTTGATCTTCGTCAAAATTTATTTATGTTGATGAAATAATTAATTTACACTCTACTATATTATAATTTATAATTAATTATGTAGATTTTTTTTAATCTCAATTGATATGAGAATAAATTTTATAATTTTTGTTATATGTAAAATATTATCTAAATATTGAACTTTATTTGTATATTTGTTTGATGTTATTTATTTCACACATTATATAATTTTTATTAAATTAATGATATTATTTTTATCTATTATGTACCATTATTCTATTCATACCATTAATTTCTTAACGAGTCGGATAGAGTGCAGATAAAGTTACTTTTTAACGAATACAAATAAGATATGGATAAAAAATTATAACAGATACGGAGATACGGATATGAAAATATCTTCTACTGTTTCATTGACAACCCTAAAAGTCAGGATCAATTGCTTTGTCTCAACTCTTTAACTTGATAAAAATAGAAGTGAACTTCTAAGAATTTCAGTACATCCCTCGCCTTCTGTATGAGCCAAAGCTCCCTGGATAGGTGAAAAAAACGAAATAAAATTTTCTTTTTCAAAGATAATAAGAAGTTCTCTCAACTTTCAACCATGGTTCAAAAAATCGTCCGATTCTGATTTAAATCGGTCGAATCGGAGGAAGATGAGCCGATTTTCATGGATTTGGAGCGAATTTGGATTAAATCATCAAAAACATGCATTAATGACGTTCTTGAATGGAGAAAGCGTTGTGGAGAACTATCGAAAAAGGGGGGACGGAAAGAAAAATAGATGGTTGGGACATCTATTTTAGTTCATTTTTCTGTGTCTTCATTTTAGTTCATTTTTTTCTTTATAAATCACATCGGACAGTCTATATTGTTCTATAATTGAAATCAATTTAAAACAAAAAAGAAATTGATCTAGAAATTGATTCAAACATGTAGAACAATTATAAAATTTATAATCTACAGTACTGATACGTTAATATGTTTTAACGAATGCCTATTTATTAAATTTTTATTCTAGAGAGAGTACTTTTTATTGATTATAAAATTTCTATTAAATTGTTTTATAACTTCTATTTTTGAAAAGTTTGAAATTCTTCTATTATCACTACTGTAGGCTTCTGTTGTTGTATTATTTTCATATATATATTTTTTATTTTATGCTTCTATTTTTTATTTTTAAAAAATATTTTTATTATTTTTTCATAATTTATTTGATTTTTAAAAGCATACAATGTTTTAATAAAAAAAAAATCCGATTTTCTGATTCGATTCAACCGATTTTTCCGATTCAGCTGTCCAATTCCGATTTCGGAGCCATGCTTTCAACAGTGAAAGAAACATGTTAAAGACTCAAAACTCAATTCTTAAGGCAAAAAAAGACTCCTTCCATGCCTGGAGGAGGCAGCTCTTATATATGGAATGCCTGCTTCATCCTAACATGTTCCGCTTAGGTCGGAAGGATGCATAATGCATTTACAGGACAAATCAAGATTTAGAAGGCGCAAGACTCGGAAAACAGTCGCTTACCATGTTTCAATCAATGTATTACAGATTCATCAGGTCATGAATTGGTTTAAGAACAAACAAATTAATTATGACATATCATCCATCAGTCAATCACCGCACAAACAGCATATATATGACAAAACTTAATAAGTCAAAACAAGAGAGAACTACAAACACATCTAACAAACTAAATTATAAAATGTCACTCAAACTATACACAAAAATAGAAATATCTTAACATATACATGCAAATTGAAAACCCTCATATGCACACCCTATATACTATAATGTAACACACAACAGTTTCCAACCACAGTCGTAATTAGCTAAAAAATTTAAGTGCACCAGCCAAGCGGTAATACATCCAAGTTCATCAATTCACCACCCATCACCCCATTTGGAAACCCCTCGTCGAACAACGGCACCTCTTGAAACCCCTCAAGACAGAAATCCTCAGCCTTGGGCAATTTCGACACGAACTCATCCAAATCCTCCAAGCTGCCCGTCCCAGTGCTCAAATAATTAGGTGCCTCAAGCCCGGCATCCCCAAACCCAACTATTGACTCACCCGAGCTCATCTCACTAGACACACTTGGTGAAGATGAAACCTCCATCTTCTTACCACCCAATTGTGCGGGAATGAACCTGGAGCTGGCCGACTCGGCCAGGTTTAGCCTTGCACACTCTCCATAGAGACTCTGGGCAGCATTATCGTATGCTTGTGCCGCCTCATAGGCAGTATTGAAAGTGCCGAGCCAGAGTCTAGCACCACGGTTGGGCTCGCGGATCTCGGCTACCCATTTGCCCCAGGTACGCTGGCGTACCCCCCGGTATGGGCACAGTTGGTTCTCTGGCCCACCTTTTCCCTTCATGCACCCCTTCCTTGACCGCCGGAGAGGGCAGCATTTTTTGTGCTTCTTTTCTTCTGCTCCGACCATTCTCTCTCTATCTCAGGAGTACAACTGTTGAATGGAGTGCGCAAGAAAGTGACAGATGTTATTTGGCAAGCCCAACAGATAGAGAAGGGAAGATATATAGAAGGGGGAAGAAGTGCATGGGGCCAGAAGGGATGTTTAGAGGAAAGTGAGAAAAGGGTGTTTATCTAATGAGGGATTGAGGGTGACCCTTTGGAGAGGGCCAAAAGTGGCACGTGTGAGGAGCCAAACAGGAGAGAAGACACGAGGCAGGGTATAGTTCCACATAGGTCGGAGGGGGCACGTGTCAAGCAGTTGTTTATCCAGGTATAAACGAAGAGGGCATGTGTCTGTGTGCTGAGAGTGGAGAGGCAGAGGAAGGGTGATGGATTGGGTATTTGGGTGAGATCAGGCCTTGGCGGCGATGAACGACCCCCATATTTTCTATTGTCAGAATAATGTGGTCTAGTGTGAGTAGAGCTGTCAACGGCAGCAAAAAACGCATGATGCCGTTTCGTTTTTGTCTAACGAAACAGATAACAGCAGCGAAATAAATTTCGTTTCAATAACGGAACGGCAAACAAAATACCAATATATGCTGTTTCAACCGTTTCAGTCTAGTTTCAAACTGTTTTGTGTGTAATTTGTGAAGTGAAACGAATAACGAAACGGATTTCTGTGCCGTTTCGTAAACGAAACGGTTAACGGATTGAAATACCGAAACTGTTTCCTTAACGGAACAGAAAACGGTATGGACTGTGCCGTGGGTTTTTGAGACGTTTGACAGCCCTAAGTGTGAGTCACCCTGTGTCCACGTGCAATGTATGTATGTAATTATGCATACATATACGTGCATACATAAATGTACACATTTATTACGAGTTTAAAAATTACAAAAGTAATTTATGAGTATAAACCAAATTTGTCGTGCGACTTTGAATTGACGTATTTAATTAAAACTGTCAAAATCGATTTATTTCTTGAGTGACATGTATGCCACTCAAATATTTTAAATTTAAATATTTTTTATAGAGCAAATTGAATAAGAGAAATAAATATATTAAAATAATCTTCCAAACTTTCTTTTTAACGCTACTTGACTTTATATTAAATAATCATAGATTTATAAATTTAATATGTAACATATTATTTATTAAACATATATGTAACTCGAATGGTTTTAGATTTTCCATTCGAAGCTAGTTGAATAAATTTGAAGTTCAGCTTACGAACCAGTTTGGTGAACCTAATAGCAATTTTACAACACAAAAACCACCGCACTATTGTGAAAATGCTTGCACTTGAACTAAAGTGCAAACGGTCTCTCACACTTTCTCAAATTTTAAAAAATCTTATAATGTATTCTTTTATTCAAATTTTACGAGACACAAATTTTACTATTTATAATATTTAAAAATAATTAGATTTATGCGACCATAAAAAAAAGTTGATTTGAAAGAAAAAGAATTCTTTTAATAAAAAAATAAGTTATGAAATTGACATCATTAAACCTCTTATTATTTAAAGATTTTTCAAACTACCTTCATCAAAATAAATCAATAAATTATTAGAATAAACCTAAAAAAACTCTGAAAATAGACGCACGAACTCACCACTAGAAAGAAACACACCCGTAGAAAATCATAGATATTCTAAAATACCTAAAAATAATGAAAAAATTTGAAAGATATACAATTTACTTTCTTATATGTTTTTAATGTAGAATATACATTGAACAATTTGGATTGTCCAAATGTTGAAACGTTAGAGGATCTCATCTATCTCATATATTGGACTCTAGCAATTTTTTTTTTAAATATTTAAAGAATCATCTTTTGACATTATGTGTTTGGTTGTATAACAATAAAAATTGGCTTGTACAAAGTTTTTTCATGCTAGAGCCACCAATAATAAGAGGAGAAATTTCATTCAGAAATTAGATGTGCAAGGAACTACTCTGACTCAACAGAAAGACAAGGGTAGAGCCTTCTTTAATTTTTTTCTGTGCACTAATGGGCTCTCATTCTACTTCAGCTCCTTATCTTGATTGGAGCATGCTCTATGCAAACTCTCATTTTCAAGACTTGTCCCTCTTAACGGCTCAAATTACTGAAGAAGAACTAAAACTGGTTATCTCAAGCTGGCCATCTAATAAATCTCCTAGTCCAGATGGTTTTACTGGTGATTTTTATAATTGCTTCTCTAAAGAGTTAACTCATGAGTTGGTATTAGTTCTCAATGATGCTCTCCGTTCTGCTTCTCTTCATCCACTTAATACCTCTCTGGTTGCTCTTATCCCCAAAAGCAGTCAAGCTTCTTCACCGGCTGATTACAGGCCTATTAGCATTGTGCATTCAGTTCAGAGAATACTTTCAAAAATTTTAACTCTAAGGTTGACCCCCTTCCTGCAAAATCTTATCACTATAAACCAGACTGGATTTTTGCAACACAGGTCTATTATAGACAATTTTGTTTATGCACAGGAGGTTATTCTGCATGCCTCTAAGTCAAAGACCCTACTAGCCATTTTCAAAGCTGATGTGCATAAAGCTTTTGACACACTAAGTTGGGATTTCCTCTCTAAAGTTTTGTCAACTCTACATTTTCCTCCTTCTTTCATTCAATCTCTATTGGGTTGCATTCTTTTAGGTTCTTCTAGAGTGGTAGTTAATGGAGTTGCAGGGAAGCCAATTATTTTAAGAAGGGGGGGGGGGGAGGTGAAACAAGGTGATCCTATGTCACCTTATATTTTCATCTTGGTTTTGACTTCCTTTCAAAGTAGTTAGCTAAATTGAATGTAATTGGCGCCTTGCCTATGCCTTTTCCTAGAATGCACTCAGCATTATTTTTTATGCCGATGATGCATTACTATTCTTTAAGCCTTTTGTGTTGCAGTCTACTTTCATTAAGCTCATCTTCTCTTCCTTTGCTCAGCTCTCTGGCCTCTCTCTCAATGTTGCAAAATCAGATCTGCTAACTCTGGATTGTGATAATGTTACAGCTTCAGCTTTGGCTACCATTCTGGGATGTAGGAGGACCTCTTTGTTGGAGTTATGTCCTAAAAGTCAATAATTTGATGACTTAAATATTAGTTTATGTTATGGATGATATTTTATCATCTGTTCCTAAGTTTATTATTGACAGATTATTCAGGTTGAGGATCTGAATTGTAGATCTCTGTGGATCATTCTTTAGAATGACAATAATAAATCTAAATGGTCCATAATCTTGATAATTAACAAAGGAACATTAATTATCATATAAGATTAATATGCAAGTTAAGTGATGATTAAGTTCTACTAATTATAGGTAAAGAGTTACCAACTTAATTGCATATGTATATGTTATGGAACATAGTACAGGACTTGACCCAACGAAATAAGTATATGGATTGTGTTATGTGTCATTATTTATTTCGTTATGATTTTGGTTCTAAGTTTGAGATGTTTACCTTTTCCACATGATGATAGGTTCAATAAATATTTTCTACTGCTGATTCCCGATAAGGGCTGCTATACGGACTTTATTTATGTTCTCTTGAATTGTGCGGGGAAAAACTAATCATCAAGAAAACCGTATGCCCCTCATTGATTCACTTAGTGAGTGACGATATCTGTTTGGGCCCCTTGATGGAGTTGGATCGTATGCGCGCAACTAAGCGATCAACTCTAGATCAAGAAATATATAATCTACAAGAATGACACATTCCTATCTTGGATTATACGATGATATCGTGAGACATAAGAATCAAAATAGAAAAACATATTTATTCTCTTATGCAGGATTGAAATATTGTAGCAGTACACTATTTATGCGAATTGGGAATCATAACGTGTCTAGATACCGCTTATGATTATTGGAATAAAATAACGATTTAATTCCATGTCTAATATAGCATAAATCCTCAAAGGGTCACACAAAATAAAGTTTTGACCAAGACAGGGTTTTATTTATTTATTTATTTACAACAGTGAAAATTGCGGCAAATATGACGAATTGATTTACTAATTATGTACCGTTATAGAACGTACTAATTGATTAAGTCAAACGGGTCATATAGAAATAAATAATAACATAAACTAATCCTAGAATAATTATTAATTAGTTAATAATTATTTTAGTTCAACTTAATTTAATATAAATAGTTATATTGAATTATTGGGCTAATTTGTATATAGCAAATTTATAGCCCAAATATAGAGCAATTAAAAGTGGATTTAATTAGATGAATTAAAGTCCATTTAGAAGGAGTAAAAGGCCCATAAAGCCCAATAATGGGGCCGGCCATAGAGTGGTAGGTGGGGTGACATTTGTGTAAATTCTAGCAACTTATACCTAGGGTTGGTTGGCTATAAAAGGACCCCTAGGGATTGAATTTCTCTCTTCTCTCTTCCTAGCCGCCACCCACCTCACCCCCTCTCCTCTTTGGCCGTGCGCCACCTCTCCTCCTCCTCTCTATTGCTCATGTGTTGAGCCACACACCCTCCACTAAAATCTATTTGTTGAACTAGAAGAGGGTGTCATCTTAGGATTAGCTTGGTTCTCATTGATTTGCTAGCACAAATCAATTTGAGAGCTTGGTTAATCTCTAGATGGACTCGAGGTGTGGATTGAAGGAAGTAGGAGTTGCACGCCACCAGTTTCAAAGCTTAGGATCTCCTTCTTGATACGATTCAAGAAGAGGTAAATTTTTTCTCTTAATCTCTTGTGTGTTGAATGAACTTTTGCACTAGATTCTTTGATACTTGATGTTTTAATTGCTAAATTAATGGCAATTAGCACATAAATTAAAAATTGGGCATTTCCTAATACTCTTTTCCTATCAGATATTTAGGTCTTCCTTTATCTGATAGGAAATTAACAGTTGTTGATTACCAATTCCTACTTTCCAAATTTCAATTGAAGTTGCAGGGTTGGGTTGCTTCTCTTCTCTTCATAGCTGGAAGAATTGTACTTATCAATTCTTGCCTATCTCCTTTGTTTATTTACTTCATGTCTGTCTTCAAATTACCTCTCTGGGTAATTAAGAAAATTGATGTTCTGAGAAGAACTTTTCTCTGGCATGGAAGTGTTGTTGAAAAGAGGAAATTAATTATGGCCAATTGGAACTCATTGATCAAACCTAAGAAGTTGGAGGTTTAGGCATTCTTGACTTGTCGGCTTTTAATTCAGCTTTGTTGACAAAATGGCTCTGGAAGTGGACGACTTCTTCATCTTCAATTTGGAAGACTCAGTTTTGATCTTCAAGACAATATGTTATCTCTTTACCCTCTCCGCAGTAAGCTTTCTCTACCTCTCAATTCTTGCAGTGCTTTATTCACAATGGGTCTGGTGTGTTCTGCATCTTCTGGTTATTTTATTCTATTTTGGCATCATAATTGGGCTGGTTCAGTGCTCAAGCACAACTTTCATGACCTCTATTCTTTTGCTTTAGATAAAGATATTTCAGTTCACTCCTTCTCTCTGGTTTTGGAAAATCCTTTATCGCTTTTTCATCCTTTACTCCAGTCCTCAGCAACTGCTCTAGATCAACTGGCTAGCATCCGCATCCTCAGCAGTAAAAAAAAGGACTGCTTGGAGCAGCCATTTCTTTTTTTTTAATATTTAAAAATGTCAAAAGTCAAATGGAGAATCCAAACCATTGATCTTGTTAAATTTTATCGGCGATGCGTTTTCATATAGGTTTTATAAAATTTGAAGTTGATTTGATACTTAATTAAGTGACGAAATTATGAACGTATCAGAATTAATCAAACCAGAGTCGTTCATTTGTTGACCATTCGATCTAGTATCAAATCAACTTCAAATTTTATAAAACGTATATGAAAATTGAAAATGCATCGTCGGTAAAATTTAACAAGATCAACGATTTAGATTCTCTATTTGACTTTTAAAATTTTTAAATATTAAAAAAAGGGAAATGGCTGCTCCAAGCAGTCCTTTTTTGACTGCTGAGGATGCAGATTCCAACTGGCTATGCTTATTCATCTTGCTTCTCCTTTACTGCTGAATCTTCAATCGGATGGTGTAGACATCTTTACCTGGAAATTATCTGGTTCCAATGCAAACTTTTCCACCACTTCTGTTTATAACTTCATCAAGTGCTACCCTTCTCATGATTCTTTTCTAGCCAATATCTAGAAATTAAGAATACCACCGAGGTTTAGAGTGTTTCTTTGGCAAATGTTTCAAAACAAAATTGCAACTGTTGACAATTTGCAAAAGAGAGGTTGGAATTTGCCAAATAGATGCTATCTCTGCAAAGCTGATTATGAAACAGTTTTGCATCTTTTCAACAACTGTGATTTCTTTGTTTCGGTTAAAAACTGTTTACTCAACTTGCCAGGGGCGGATCTACCACCGGGGCGGGTGGGGCTAGAGCCCCACCTCACGCCGTCGAGCCCTTGGAGCCCCCCTTTAGCCCCAGCTAATTTTTTCTGCCATTGGAGCACTTAAAAGTGGGGCTGAAGACTTAAATAGAGGTTGTCAGACCCACCTAGATATTTTTTCTAGATCCGCCACTGCAACTTGCCACTGGTACAATCCTCTTCTTCTAACTCTGTTGTTCCTGCTCTACACTCTGATATTCTAACAAGCAAGCTCATGACCAACACTTTCAAAGATATCTTTGCTATCACATACTTCATTATTTGGAGGCAAAGATGTGCTAGAGTTTTCTCAAAAAAGGAAAAGTTGCCTTTTGATCTTATCTCTGAAGTTTTGCTTGAGTGGATGGCGCTTAGAAAGTTTTAATTTTACTTTTTTAGTTGTTGCATTTTGCTTCTTGTTTTACTTTACTTCACTGTTTTTTTTGGCTTATTTTAGCTGCTGGCTAAAATATTATACATAACTAGTTTTTTATATTAATAAAGATGAGGGCTTGATTCTTATTTTTCTTCAAAAAAAAAAATACACGCTTACTGTGCTTAGCAATGACTGTCCATTACTGTAGCTCCAATTCTCGGATTTACCAGAATTAAAATGACCGATGTAAGCCACTTAATTTTATTATATAACCTCCATAATTTTATGATAAATAAAATGTATTTTTTTTGATAAATTTTATTATCTTTTATTAGGGAGAAAATTATTTCTGTCGCATGCTCCAGAGTTGTTACAATCGATACTTTCTTCATGCTTAAAAAAAGTGAAAGGTGAAGGATTATTTAAATTGACTAGTTTGGATCGATTATTTAAAATTTTGAAAAATCGAGTTTTGAAACTATAATAGTTGATGATCATTGTTATGGTGCTATAGTATCCAAAAAATAAAAAAAAAATAAAAAATCAATCTGAGCTACCTCATTTCCATTTACATATCGATAAAAATCAAATATTACATTTTTTCTTAATTAGAGAATTAAATCCGTAATTTCATAATTATGCTATATCCTTCTCTTCTAAAGTAATTTAGAATAATTAACGATGGATTTGTATTTTTTTATAATCTCTCGTCAAGCTTCTTACAAATTTATTGTTCTTTTTTTTTTTAGTTTCGATGACTGCTATTTTTCTGTTATTACTTATTGTCTAGTTCGTGTACACGGTTCTCCAAGGTTTTATGTTTTCCTTATTTTTATTTATTTTTTTTTTTTGGAGGGAAGTAAATTCTCCAAGTTGCGGTGCCTCGTGTGTCCTAAAAAGCGGAAGCAGTGGCTTGGTTGAGGCATTACTAGATTAATCACGAGACTAATCAGGTGCAATGAAGAAGGAAGGTATTTTTATACCGACGTCATATACATGATACGACAAAAGTCGTTTGTTGCTTCGACGGGAAGCATTCAGGCGGCGGGATGATAAGTATAATTTCAAAATTATTGTGCGTCCTCCCATTCCACTCTAAAAACAGAAAGAAATAAAAGTACATTGGAAAATCGTTTTTTTTTTTTTTGGCTCCACCGCTCCAGTGACTCTCTCTTCTCTTCTCTCCTCCATTCTCCTTTTTTTTTTTTTCTCATCTACACTCCATACATTCAAAGATGATTTTTTATTAGAAAAAATCAGTCAAATATCCTTGCAATCTTATCTAATTAGAAATATCCCCTTCTAATTTTGGAAATTAAAAATATCCCCTTCTAATCATAGTTAGTATAGAAATTTACCCACTTGATTATTCTTAATAATATTTTAAATTTGAAATATCATACTTTAGAATCATAGACGAAAATGCCCCCAGCCTATCAAACCATATCTTCCTTCCGCCTGATTCTTTTCTCTAAACAATTAAAAAAGGAAAATTCGATATCCTCCTCCTGGAGCACAAAGGACTAATGTTAATGTCTAAAGTTCGAAAATGCATACTTTCTCTGAAAGTCCAAAAATGACTCTTTATCCTTATTTAAATTCATGGGATTATGCTAATTTACTCGAACGACATTGGTGTCAGCAAAGAACGACTAATTTTGATGAATTTGGATAAAGTTTAGATCGGGTATTGTGATGCGTAATGTTGAGAGAAAAGAGATGCCAAATGGCAGTTCAACCATGTTAAATATTCCTGGCTTGTTCGTTGTAACAAAGAAATGTCAATTCACATTGAGTACTTTGCCTCTATATTCACTGATAAAACTCATGTAAAAAAGTTCTTCATTTCCAATTTGTATCTATTCCAACGATGCTTACCAATAGTGTGTTAATTTCTCCTTCAAACCAGCTGCAAAATTGTCTGTGCACTTGCAATGGGAAAGAAAATTCAACAAATAGTCTGACAATTTGATTGAGAAATCAATATAATATGAAACTATAATTTGGAAAAAGTTCACATTTGTTGCACAAAAACGCCGTTTTCTTGTAATCTTTTTCCAAAAGCGCACTAGTGTGATTCTTTCTTAGTTCCATCAAAAATTCTTTTTGAGATTTTTCTCAAATCAAACAAGGGTTTTCGTTTTTTTAGAAAACTTGGTAGCCTCTGAGAACACAAAAAGAAAAAGAAAAAGAAACTAACTAAACTAAACTAGCTGTGTTTCCTGAAAATTTTCTGTTGGAATAAAACCCAGTGCAGTAAAGAGGTGACACTTCTGCTCTCTGATCTGAACACGCGGTTGTTCCTCTCCAACCAAGAGTTTTCATATGAGTCTTCCTGCAGCCATACACATACTTATTTCAGTACTTATAATTTCTTCCAATCGATGATTCTTCCTAACATGTTTGTAATCTTTACGCACACAGCCTTGCTCTGGCGATGGAGAATACAAAGGAATAGAGGAGCTTTGCTTCAGCTGTTTTCTTTTTCTGATTTCAGAGGAAAGTAATCAAATTGATTTCCCGGATTGAAAATATTAATAAAAATAATTAAAAGGATAAATTTCTGATGTAACTATGATTAGAACGGATATTCCTAATTTCAATAATTAGAGGGGAATATTTCCAATTAAACTAGAAAAAAGGACTGATTTTCCATTTATTATGATTAATTAAAAATTTATACTTACAAGTTGATATCTTATTATATCTAATAAAATAATCACTTGTTACATGTAACAAAACATTTATATTTATAAAATGGCCTCTTATTATATTTAACAGATTTGTAAAATTATCACTTATTATAACGACATGAAGATTTATATTTAAAAGATGATTTGTTATTGTATCTAATAAATGCACTTATGAGATGATCCTTTATTACAACAAACTGAAAATTTACTCTTTATTATTTACTTTCTTATTATAACAACTTAAGAAATTTGGAGCTTATTCTTATTTGATTCCTTATTCTTGTGTGTTTAGATGCATAACAATAAGGAATCAGATAAGAATAAACTCCAAATTACTTATTCTAGTAAAACTCAAACAACACAAGAATAAAAAATTTGAACTTATTCAGGTCCTTATTCCTATTCTAACAAATCCATGAAATTTGAATAAGGAATATGGATAGCCACACATTTCTAAATTCTTATTCATAGCAACATCCAAACACAACGATAATAGTCTTATATCAACGAAAAATCTTCTAAACAAATAATACATTTGTGTTTGGATGCACAAGAATAAGCTCCAAATTCTTTATTCTTGTGAAATCCAAATAACACAAAAATAAAGAATTTAGACTTATTCGGGTCCTTATTCATATTTTAACAAAATCATGAAATACGAATAAGGAATATAAATAGACACATCTCTAAATCCTTATTCTTATTCCTGTTCATGGCAACATCCAAACACAGATTCTTAAAACCGCGGGCAACTTGTGAAGAAACAAGGGAGAGAGAAAGTTGACCGACATGAATAAGGGATTACAACCGTTTTTTTCAAGATAAACAAATCAATGGTCCAGTGGCCAGTGATTTCCACGCCAAAGAAAATCATCACCACAGAGGATCCATTAAATCAAGCGAGAGGTCCATTCAAAAAATGAAAAATAACTTTGTGAAAGAAATTAATTACATGGTGTTCAACTTGAGTCAACAAACTGTTGCATTGACCTAAAAGAAATAAAATAATACAACTCATGATCGAAGTTATCATAGCATCCTTTCAATTTGCTGGTCTTTGTTATAGCTCTCCACAATTTTCTTTGCATATGAAGGGATATGCCTCTCAGCTCTGCTAGTTAGTACCATAGTCATTAGCAAACATCCTTGTTTGAAATTTGATATCAGAATAAATAATAGTCATATTTGCATAATCTAATTCCATACAAGCAATTTGGGATACATGCCTCTTCAAAGCGCTTCCAAAAGGTTTTGTATCAAGAAGACAAGAAATATGATATATATATTTTTTTTATTTCTACTTTTTCCAATACCAGCATGCTGCATGTCATATTGATTGTACAACTTATTACTAGATTTTTACCTGCTACTAATCATTCTCCTACATTTCCATTTCTTTCTTTGTTATCTTTACTTAAAAAACGAAATATATAAATTGTCCTCAAAAGTACCATCCTTTGCCCATCATGGTCCCAAAGATTTTCAGCTTGTAATTTTCATTTTAATTTTCAAAAAGTTTGTCAATCATCAGGCCATTCTGATATGCCCAGTAGATAGAAATAGCTTTTTTATTGGGTGTCTTGTGATGGCTTGGGTGCCGACGAACATGAACATCATCAATGCAATTGCAAAGTGATGATGCAGTATTAGATACTCTGCATTGGTTGGGAATGCATATATATCATCTAAATACGATGAAACAGATGCTGACACAACTACATCACCATATATTAGTTAAAAAGGATGTTATCCATTAACATCAGGATCCCTATCACCTAATCTATACAGAAACCAGTTAAATAGCAGCCATTGCAGTCAAGTTGAATGGGAGACGAAAAATTTAATCAGTTTCTTTTGGGAGATGAAAAGCTTGGAAATATTTTTTAAACTTGTGTTCCGAAGATGAGAAAGAGAATTGGAATCGTTATGTTATTTGGTAGATGACAGATGATGAGATTTGAATGGGATAACAGAATTTTATTACCAGGGTTGCATAGTATCAAGTTGAGCAGCTTAAGGGTTAGTTGAGGCAAAATTGAACTTAATTGAAAAGTCAAGCCAACGGAGCCTTTGAATGGGTCTAATTCTTAATTGTTTTTTACCTTTGTTTTCCCCAACTCCGGTTCACATAGAGATAGTTCCTTATTGTATGGTAATCCAAAGAGTAGCGACCAAATTCCAAACCTTTTGGACCGATCTGAAAATTGTTATATTTATTGTCAGTTTTGCAGGATACCTCAATATTTTCTTAAGGGCAGTAATAATAAGACTGAAAACCTACCAGGTCTAGCAAAAATGCAATTATATTTCCAACAAACATAGGAGCTGGCTTTGCAGGACCTTTTCCTGAAATTTTACAACAAGATATTTTATTAATAACCAATTTTTAGGATGATGCCATGACAGTAGCCAATTTCAATTTACCATGTACAACCATGTCAAAATAAAGATGTCATGCATTCTGGAGAGATTTTTAGAATTATTTCGAGCATGGGCCAGATTTAACTGGCAACCTTAGCACATGACCACCCTTTTCAAGTTATATATTTCTTGCTCATGAAAATTGTGCAATCAAGCATGTTTTAATATGCTTCAACAAGTTACAATATTTGGATAGATATCGTAACTTACATAGAACTGCTAATAAATTCACTCATGTAAATAAGAATGCAATAATAAGAAAAGTTTGAATGAATCTTTATGTAATGCTGATTATTTTGGTTTCATATAGAAAAATTTGCACAAACAACTACCAAGTTTAGCAGCATCATCAGCTTTGACGGTCTCCATCACAAAAGGCTGTCTCTTACCCTGAACTTAACAATCTCACTTTGTTACCACAAAGTTCCTCTATCTAAACTTTGTAATATTTCAAATTTGGGGAAAAAAAAGTCCATAACTATTAATCACGTACGGAGCTGACAGTAGGTGTGATCTCTAGAAGATTCTCTACCAATTTTAGCATTTCCAATCCCCTCTCATTTCTGCATTTACAATTTTACAAAATTGTTTTTAACAGATGACAGGTGAGCGCAAGCTACTTCTTCTGAGCTACTTGGAGACAACACTTTTAGATGTGCTTCTCTAAGAATGGGTATGCATAAATTTAACATGTAACTATAAGAAAATATTCTTTCATGATTAATGAATGGAGAATAGTACCTGACAGTAATGTATTGTGGGTGATCAGTCATAGATAATCCTGAGTACTTTGGCACCCCCATATATCCCACAACTAAATCCTGAATATTAAATTAAATAAAAAACTATAAAGGAACACCAAAGAATAAAAAACAGATTGTACTAATTTGATCAAAGGAATATAACCAAGCTTAATTACCAACCAAGATTACTTGTTCCATTTAGTGTAACGTTGTCATTGTATGCTAAAATTCTTTTGTATTTGTTAAATCATTTTTTTATAGAAAAAAATACATTGCATCTATGTGATTTGTTTTTGCAAACTTTTAGGGTGGTTGCTAGGTTTCATGAAATAGCAATAACATAGCCGGTAAATAAACAAAAATAATAGAGTGGAAATAATAACTGACCGCAAGCGCATTTGTGTAGTCAAAGCAACTGCAAAATGAAATCAGAAGAAAGTTATGGGCCATTAACATATATAAATTTAGTGATAATCACATGATGCTTCTAGAGCTTAATTTGACACAATCAATTAGCATCTTATGCTCTTAATTCTCTCTGTCATATGTTGATTTGTTCACAGCTTTAGACTCATCTACGCAAACTTTTAACCGAGGATGCTATTTTACAGCACTAGCCTGTCGCCTGTCTGCATTCAAAATCAGAGACCTGATGTTCCCATGCATGTAGGAATAAAACTTATCTTAAAGCTTTAGTGAAAGGCAATCATTAACTTTTTTTTTGTGCACTTCATAGAATGTTGAAATAACCGACAATAGTCTAAATCTGTCAAAATGAAGTTTTCATATAAAAATTTTACTTCTGCCTTATCTAATGTGACTTCTACAATGTCAAAAGTACCCCATGCATCCCTGCAAAAGGAGTCATGCACCAATGTATAGTACTTGCAAGTATTCAATTATGGCCTATGCCGTTCCATTAACTGTTATTATAACAAATGCCTAAACTTGCCCTTTGACTTTCTTTCTCCATAATAACTCACAAAGGAGGGTACTTATGGGCATTCTCTGGCCATTTGGAACAAAAGTACAGTGGATATATTAGAGTTTCCTTTCCATGCAGTTTTTCTTAGTTTGCATCTTTATTAGGTTTATGGGACATTGAGAGAGAGAGAGAGAGAGAGAGAGAGAGAGCGGGGGGGGGGGGGACTTGCAAAAGTAAGCATTCTGTACCTATAACATGATGGTGCAATAACATCAACTAGATCATTTGCTGGGAGACAAAAATAAGGAACCTGCTTCAATTTTCTGATTTCAAATAAAATTCTCTACAAAAATTTAAATAAATCAGAATCAAACACAAAAGTAAAGAACCTCTTCAATATGGCCATCCAGATGCTTCAAGTGAACCTGCGAGATAGGATCATTATTACATTACTAGAAAATCCTCTTTGTTTCTCCCTAAACAAACAAGAAAGAACATAAATTTTGTTGGGAAATTGATTGAAGAACAAGCAAAGAATATAGGAGTAACTACAGGTTCTTTTTTTTACAGGTGCAGGTGAGATACACTTAATCACTTAATTTTATTTATGTGATTTTGTAGACAGTACCTAAATAGGGAATATGAAGATGTAAAATTATGCGGAAAAAAAAAAGAACACACATTAGCAAAACAGAAAGAATGACAGCCTCCACACTAACATTTCGCAGCATTATATATGGAGAATAAATTGATAATTAGACTGGAATACATCTATAATATACAAAGAGATCTTATTGAGTGACTCTATGTTGCAACTATTTTCAAACCTTGTAATCTTGCATGAACTCATAGTGCAGAACTGTGTCTGGGTCACTGCTAGCAGCCTTTAAAAATTTGTCTAGCCCCTCACGAGTTCCATTGTCCACTAAAATAAGATCAAAAAATAAAATCACTTTTGGATCGACGATAATGAACAAGATATAAATTTGAAAGTTGATCATCACATTGCTAACGCTAAAAAAGGTTTTGACAGCACAATTGGAACTGAAATGTAAGAGTCTTGGAATTACTGAGTTGCATTAATAAATTTTAAATTTAAGAAAAAGTACTGTATTATCTTAAGAATTATGATAGACTACACAATACAGTACACCAATACATTAAAAGAAAACATTATACTACCTCAAGAATTAAATAAATAAATTACACATATTATCTATGCACATAACATTCGGAAATGAACTACACACTTATTTGTTGTATTATATATTGGTACTAATATATATAAAATAAGGAAAATGCAATAAGCATGAAAACAACAAGTTTAAATGGCATATTATGTGTAGAAAAAAATGGAAAAAGTAAATGCAAAATGGCACCTGACCAAAAGATACTACATTATACAATTGGCCGAACCAACGTTAAACGGAAAAAGATAAATACAAATACAAAATCATTCGGCAGAATTGGCTGTGTAACTTAAAAGTTAAAACCATTGAAATTAGAGTAAAAAAGAACGAAATGGAAAAAATTATAAAATTACCACAATTTGTGCCAAGAACATAGAGCTTCTCCAAGCCAAGATACTTCTCAACCGACCTTAAGGCTGCAGCAAAGGAATACGTCTGCAACTTTTAATAGTTATTAAGTTTATTATCTATACATAACTAAAATTGATTGTTACCAACACTATGATATGATTTGGAAGTATCACCATATTTCTTTTTTGCTCCTCAGGTTCTAAAGTTTCCACTTAGGTCCTGCAGCATCTGAATTTGTGCAATTTTGGTCCTTAATGTCATACACTCATACTTCTGCAAAGATGGAAAATAATTCCAGTAAACAGTGAAGTGGCAAGAACCGTCCATTTTATTGAAATGAACCATTGTTTTTTGTCCAAGGTCTTGACTTATTTCAGAGGTGGATGCTAGGACCAAATGGTATAAGCTGAGTGTTAGGACCAAAGTCAGAACTTCATAACTTGAGGAGATAAACCAGAAATTGTCATATAGAATCATTTGGTGCAATCGACCCTAAAATAAGGTAAAGGAAAAAAGAATCAAATTTTAAGTATTTAGATAACACATAAACCATGATAATATACCCACCTTGGACTTGGCAACCCACACCACAGAAAAGCAACCTCTTTACACCTGCAGCCTGAGAACAAAACAAGGATACAGTATGAAATTTCAGAACATATACTGGTTGATCCCAGTTATACGTCTCAATTAAATTTTGGTTATTAGTTCCAGATGACAACTTTATAGACATATAAAGCAGGAAGCAGTACCAGCACATTTGGTGGCTTGCTGTTGAAAATGGTTCCAGATAGGTATGGTGGGAATAATTCTCTCTCCTATTTAGTTTATCTCAGTTTTTGTCATTTGTTATTTAGTTACTTACTAATACTAATTCACATGTCAGTTGAGATGTCACATAATGATGCTGTAGAAAGTAATTGAAGGTATTCCTCTAGTGTTTACCATACCATACTGTTATTATTCAACTTTCGAGTATCAACCAAAATTGCTAAAATGATCAACAACACATCAAGAATCAAGAGCCTTATTTTATTTTGTTAAGAAAATTCTACGAGTTATTGCTGTGATAGCCATTGACAAATGAATGGCAAGGATCTTGTTCAGGCCTACAAGCACGAAGCAAAGGAAAATATCTGATAGTATTCTGTATTCCTATATGAACCACAGCAAAGCTGAAGAAGCAACAGCAGTCCCAGGAATTGTACCTCAACAAGAGCAAGAGTATCAAGGTTCGGGGAAAGTGTCGGCTTAACACCTTTTGCTCTATAAACTTCCTCTGGAGTCCTGCAATGATCAAAAGCTTTAAAGTTTCTCACAAATTACTATTAAATATAATGGAAACAACTCCATATCCCCAAAAGGATAATTTTGTCGCCTACCTAGGATCTAAAAGTAGTAACACATGATATTGAAAAAGAGAAAAGCCCCTGTAAACGCTTCAATTTTGATGGAAAGCTACAAATAGTAAAGTTAAAATATCAAATACTGCTTCAGATTGTCACATCAACTTAACATTATCTATATACCTTGCTAAGACAGGTCTTGGCGAAAGTCTATCCTTTGGATCACTGTTCAAATATAAATGCCATTATCAGTAAAAGTGAATGAAATTTTTCAACAAAATTTTGTTTTAAGGATGCGCTGATGAATGTTGAAAAAAGAATATTATTTTCCTGTACTTGTAGAAACCAACCTAGTATGCTTTTGAAATTTTCCAAAATAACTCTGTACTGTTAACTTTGCGTTCTAAAAATGAATAGCGGCAAATGTTGGCAAATTTGTTCCCTTCTCTTCTTACAAGCCAAACAAAATAAAATCAAACATTTATGCTATTCATAGGCAGGTTCAAGTTTCTAGAATGGTGGTCAGCTAAGCCCTCATCTTTTTTCCATCCAATATATAGATTGCTAAAATGCTATGCATAGCACGGATGTCCTTCGTGCTACGGATTCGTTCTTGAATTTCATGCTTCGAATAACTGATCCAAACCGTTCATTATCTTCTTCATATTGAAATCTCATTAGAAACCAAATTTTACATTTTTTAAATTTTTTACTATTTTTTTCAGATTTTTGAAAATACTTAATCTAATAAATTCTGGACCCTTCAATAACAGTGATTTTCAAAAATATGAGAAAAATAGTAAAAAAATTAAAAAAAATGTAAAATTTGGTTTCTAATAAGATTTCAATATGTAGAAGATAATGAACGGTTTGGATCGGTCATTTGAAACATGAAATTCAAAAACGAATCTGTAGCACGAAGGGCATCCGTGCTATGCATAGCATGTTAGCAATCCTCTATATATATATTGAAATCTCATTACAAACCAAATTTTATATTTTTAAAAATTTTTTTACTATTTTTCTAAGATTTTTGAAAATCCTTAATCTAATAAATTTTGGACCCTTCAATAATAGCCATTTTCAAAAATCTAAGAAAAATTGTAAACAAATTAAAAAATATATATAAAATTTGGTTTCTAATGAGATTTCAATATGAAGAAGATAATGAACGGTTCGAATCAGTTGTTTGAAGCATTATATTTAAGAACGAATTCCGTAGCACGAAAGTCATCTGTGCTATGCATAGTATTTTAGCATTCCTCTATATATATAGAGAGAGAGAGAGAAAAAAAAAATATATGGTGCATACTAATGTACAGAAGCTTCAGTGCATAGTGATCTTGGATCTGCTTCACAATGACCAATCCAAACTGTCCAATATGATCTCCCTATTATAATGATCTTGGATCTGCTTCACAATGACATTTTTTCGAAATTTTTAAGTATTTTTTTCAAATTTTAGAAAATCGCTAATCTAATTTTTTTTTCTGAACCGTTCAAAAATAGCAATTTTTAAAAATAAAAAATACTTAAAATTTCGAAAATTTTTTAAATTTTGTCGGCAAGGAGATTTCAATAGGGAGATCATCTTGAATGATTTGGATCGGTCATTTTGGAGCTAATCCAAGAATTTGAATCAGTATGCACCGAAGCTTTCGTACATTAGTATGCACCATAGGTCATTGCATTTTTTTTTGGGTTCTTTAGAATATTTTCATAGATGGCCCATTTTGACCCCAGTAAGCTAACATTTTCCAATATTGTACAATCCAAGCTTCGTCAATATTATTGAGAAAATCCAAAAATTAATCCCATCTAGAAAAATTTCTGGCCCCTCCCTGGCATCTAAGGTTGGTTCAAAGTTGTCAGAATCAAGCTTAGACAAAATTCAGTCAAATTAAAATGAAGTGCAGGTTAGTCTTTTTAGTGAATTAAACTCACTCCTTATCTTTTTAACGTCAATTACCCTTTAAATGAACTTAAATAAAAGTATTTTGGAACTTGTCGGCCAGTATTAGAAATAATAATATCATTACTTTTGAACACAAACCACAGCTTCCACCATGTTAGATTTCAGCATTTCAACAGCTATTGTTGTTACAATTCCTGTCCATTGTGCTCCTATCATGCAAACCAACATATAATGAGAATCATATGCAATGCTTTTTTATATATGTATAAAACAGGTAAGGATAAAAGTAGCACAAAAAGATTTTGTCTTCTATTACAAGTAAAGCTTCAGTTTGTTCAGCATATACCTGCTAAAAGATGATAGTACGATTGGGTAAAGCTAATGCACTATTTTATCAGCAATGTGCTATTAAGGGTGGATTTTTCATTTTTTTCAGCAATGTGCTATTTTGTGTTTGGGTTCATTCTTTTTAATTGAGATATTGAGGGCTTATCTGGGAGTAAGTTCGGCTTACAGATGCATAATAGCAGATAATCAAGGTCAATTAGGCAGAATAAGGTCGAGTGGGACTATTATCCCTGAATCCTGAGTAGCAGTTGTTGCAACTTATTGTTTTTAATTTTAAAATTTCAGAACCAGAGCAAACCTTCCACGGGCTTTTTCTTTTTTGCATATAAAAGCTTTTCGTGAACACCAAAGTACATTTCATCATCATCTTCAGCATGTCTACCTCTCCCATGAACTTGGGGTTCCAAAACCTACATGCAGTGCACAAAAACGAGTTTCTAAAGAATTAAGGGAAAAAACGAGTTTCTAAAGAATTAAGGGAAAGTTATTAGTGTATAAAAGAATTGGTTCATAAGATATCTGAAACCCCAAAAAACATTTGAATCCTCAGGTGGTCCAGAAATAGTTTTAAACTAATAAAAAGTGGTTCAGGATGCTGACACAGAGTATCTAATGCAATTGAAACTCTCCCTAATAACCTCTTTTCAGTATAGTGGAACTTGGCTGGTTTGATAACTCCTCGAGGAGTATGGCAACTGAATGAGAAAAAAATCAGTGTTCTCTCTCAAGTGCTCCTTGGTTTTCCAATTCTCATCAATGGTGGGTTTCAAATAGCTATAATTTTTCAATTTTCAATGCCCAGTATTAACCTTCAAGGGAAAAAAAAAATGCCCAGTATTTTTTTGTTTTGTCAGAGTAGTTCACAACTTTATCAAAAGAGTGCTCACCTACTGTTCGATAAAATGCCACACGGACTACTTATGTGTGCACGCACTCGTGTGTGTGTGTGTGTGAGAGAGAGAGAGAGAGAGAGAGGATTGAACCTCAATCCTTGACATGCCATCTCCAAGAAAAGCACATGCGTTCTTCACATGCGCTATGTAGTAGGTATCACAGAGCCCGCATCGGCTACCAAACGGAAACAAAAGAAGAAAAAATAACTTAAAACAATTATTTAAAATCGAGGACATGTAATTGGTTTACAAGTTAAAATAAGTTACCTGCAATGATCTTTAGCAGGATAAACACCGCCAGGACGGATTGGCTTTGATTTACTCCTCCAATCATCCCTTATCTTCACTTCTCCAGGCGCAGGCGCGCTTTCTGTCGCAAATAAAAAAAGAGAGAAGGATCGTTAAGAAAATATATAGTCGGATGATAAGCAAAGGTCATTGTGTGATTTGAATGAATGAATGAATTTGGGGACCTTGAGGGGAAGAAGAGGCGCGAATGGAGAAGGAGCGAGGGATGGCTGAGCAACGGGCGAGCGCAGATGCCATGCTGAGGATAAGGTGTCCTTGGTGCTTGCTTCCTCGCTGACTCGAGTAGATAAATTGTACAGTAATAATTTTTAAACAGTTCGGTCAAAAGAGAACACAGAATAACTAAATTTTCCGAAGCATCTGATTAAAAATTCCGTCTAAGTCTAACTGTCTAACCGCGATTTTAAAACCGTACCGGCTCCTTACCGGCCAGTGACCGAAATCTGGTATTTCCGAAATTGTCCTGTATTTCCTCTCACAATCTATGTTGCACGGGTGCGGGTGCGGGCGTCGTATCCGACACGATGCGGGTGCGGGGATTCGATTTTTATTAAAAAATTCGAATACGGCAGTATATATAATATAATAAAAAAATCATGTAATATATCAAAATATTTGATTTTTTTTTCTTATTGTATATATCACGGTACATTACAAGTTACAACAATACGTTGACAAAAAAAAACCATATATAACAAAAATATCAAAATTGACAGAAGCACACAACTTAAGTTACTTAACAATTAACATTTAACAATAACAATATTAATGTCAAAGGAAGGAATAATAAAGCAGTAAAAACATCACGATTCACGAGTTATGGAGTTAACAACATAGAACCAGTACCTGAGTACCACAACTACACCAGCATTACAATATGTCAATATTTGAATAACACATACAAGGATATAACAGAAACTAAATGTCTAAAATCTAACAACCAACAAGCAACACTAATCTTCAAAGTTCAAAGCAAATGAAAGTTTCCTTAATAACAAGCGACACTAATTTAATCTTCATTAGCTCCCTCTCCCTCACCAAACACCACTCTTTGAAACTCAGGTTCATCAAGTGACAATTCTGCCACAGCAAGTTGTTCAGCACCATCAAATGGCTCATGTGCATCACCCCCCACATCCCAAAACATCGTCTCTCCTGTAAAGTACTCGGCTGATCTTCTTGATAAGAGCCTCAAATTAGAATGCACAAAAACTAAATCCTCGGCACGTCCCGGTGTCATTTGATTTCTCTTTGCATCATGGATTAGAGAGTATGTTTTCCAATTTCTTTCACAACATGACGATGAAGATGGTTGAATAAACAACTTTAAAGATAATACCTGAAGAGTGGGAGCAACTATACCATACATAGTCCACCAATCGAGAGGTGCTAATTCTTCTCTATCTTTGATAGACTCTGAATCATCAAAGCCAGCACCACAAAGAGAGAATCTAGCAAGGAATGAGAACTTGAGAAGTTAGCATTATATAAAGAATTTATAGTAGAATTTATATGAACTATAAAGAGTAGCACTGCTGCTACTTAGATTGTATGAAATGGTATCAAATAGTAGCACTGCTGCTACTTAGAATTTACTAAACATTATTAAACAGTTAGACTTCTGCTACTTAGAATTTATATATAGCAAAATGTATTAAACAATTAAACAATAATGGTCAGATCTGAGAAATAAGGTTATGGAATTAACCTAACAAATTCTTCAAACACACATCTCCTTTCTTCGTCATTCGGAAAAAGCCTTCTCAAATACTGATTTCGCAATGTTGAGATATCTCTATCTAGATGCGGTGGCACACGATTTGGATGATCTTCAAGCCATTTTGGACTGTAGTACCTATCTCAAATATCAAAATTGATAAATTAAATGATGTAAATGCAGTTCAGTAGTTAACAAATTTCCAGAAAATCAAATTTCTACTTAAAAGGTTCTAATGAGTAGTTGAGTACCTAGGATTCAATGAGTAGGCTAAGCAATGAAGAGGGGTGTTGCTTTTTGCCCATCTATCAGTTAAAATTGTCTTCACCACATTAAAAAATGGAGAATCTTCACTTTCTGACTTTCCCTCATGCTTATAAATGATATCTTTCACCTTATCAATCATGTTATCCCACATCTCATACACCAAATGTAAGCATGGTTTGTCAGTATCTGTGATCCTTAACATCTCATAAATTGGTTCTGTAAATTCTAGAATGAACTCAATCTTCTTCCAAAATCCAGTTTCATCTAGGACCTTTTCCCTAACAAAGTTGGCCTTATCTATATTATCCTCTTGATATTCATTCCAATCTTCCCTTATTACCAACTCTTTAAGACCCCTCTTAACTTGCCAAAATCTCTTTAATACAATTAACATAGAGGCAAAACGTTTCTCAGCAGCTGATAACAACTTCAGCCCACAACATTGTTGATACATATGCAACCGCATTGCATGATTATTTATGAAATTCTTTATGGTAACAACATCAGATGAAATAATGCTTATCCAGCTACATTCATCATACACAATTTGGTTAGCCTCTGTATTTTTGACAGCACATATATTCTTTAAAGCCAGATTTAGTGTGTGAACAACACAAGGAGTCCAAAAAATTTTAGGATATTGATTTTCTATCAACATCCCTGCTGCCTTACAAACTGGGGCATTATCAGTTATGACTTGTACTACATTTTGGGGTCCAACTTCCTTGATTACTTCTTTAATTAGAGAAGAAATAAAATTTTTATCTTTTACCTCCCCTTGGCAGTTATAAGCCTTTAGAAACATTGGAAGACCGTCAGTAATTGCAATGAAATTGATTAGAGGCCTTCTTTGCACATCAGTCCACCCATCACAAACAATTGACACCCCTTTTCGAGCCCAGGTACTTATTGGCTGAAGCAAACGATCAACATGAACCCTCTCTCTATCCAACAAGGTGGTTCTGATTTTATTGTATGAAGGAGGTTTGTATCCTTTGATGCCACTCTCTGACAACATGACATAAGATTTGATGAAATGGGGGTTCTTGGCAAGATTAAAAGATGGACATCCTGTGTAAAAAATTCTAGCAACCTCTTCATCAATTTCATTTCTTGCAGCCACAGCCCATGACTTCTCAAGTTGTGTCATGGCTCTTTTCTTTACACCTCTTGTTTCTAATGACGTTGGAATTTTTCCATCACTAGGTCGCGGCACTTCTCTAGGTATTACTGCCTTTGCTCTTTCATCTACCTCTTCTTGCAATTTTTTTAATCTTGCTAGTTCCTCCTTTGTTATCTTCTTGCATGCTCTAATACCAGTCCCAGATATTTGAAATAAGTGTGCTTTCACTCTTGAATATGACCCAGTAAATGTCACCTTGCAGAAATTACAAGTAAACTTTGTGTTTCCACCAGATTCGGCCTTCTCTAATCTTGTCACATACTGCCACAGCGGGGTAGAAGCATTGAATGAGCTCGAACCATCACTCGCTATGCTGTCTGTAACTGAAGGGGTAGAATTGTGCTCCATCTACACTATATAATTACAAACAAAATAGGAAAAAAGAAGATAAGTAACTAAGTATTGCATATTGGAGTTGCATTATATAATTTAAATGTATAACATGACAATGGTGACTAAGTATTGCATATGGCAATGGTCAGACCTCCTGACTGGTATACTGCTAATTGCTAATGTTAGGATGTCTAAATGGTATACTGGTATACACAATAAATTTAAACTGATTTACTCATTTACTGTTTAGTGTTTACTGTTTACTCAATTTAATTTGTAGCAAATTATTATTCCCAAGAAACTTGAACTGATTTAGTCCAGTTATGCACACAAAATTGAAACAAGAAAAAATGAGAGCAATCACAAGTCACAACTAAAAGAAGTAAAATACATGAAGATTATTAAAATTAAACTAATTAGTAATTACTAATTACGGTAGACTAGTAGAGAAACTGAGAAAGGAAGATAAAATACCTTATTTGAACAGAAACGGAGAGACTGAGGGAGAGTCGGAGAGGGACAAGTTTGACTGTTTGAGCCGCTGTCAGAGTAGAGCTCAGTGAATGAGGGAGAGTCGGAGAGAGGGGAGATTGAGTGGTGAGTCGGTGACTGGTTGACACTTGACACTTGACAGAGAGAGAGAGAGTGACGGAGAGATTGAGAGTGAGAGGCTGAGAGAGGCGACAGGCGAGTAGTTTCGACAGGCGAGTAGTCACAGAGATTGAGAGGGTGAGAGTGAGAAGAAAACTGAGAAGAGAATTTGGGATTGCATTATTGCAAAGGAGGCGGCGATAAGCACTAGGAACCTAGGGTTATATCGGCTGAAATTCTTTTTTTTTTTTTTTAGAAGTTTCGACAAAAAATGTAACCGTATCTCAAACGTGTCTCAGACGAGTCCTGACCGAATCCAAGCGTATCCAGCCGCATCCTGACCGAATCCTGCAGTCAAACACATGGACACGCCACGTGGAGCGTCGGGTGCGAATCGCACGCGAATCGAACGCGAATCCGCGTCGGATACGCGTCGGGTGCGGGACACGGGTAGTTTTGGAAGTATCTGGGTAACATAGCTCACAATACTAGATACCCCTATTTCGGTCATACGGTTTTCAAAACACTGCGTCTAACTTCACCCTTCCTAGGTAGTCGCTAGTCGCTACCTAGCTTGTCAAAAAAAAAACTTCACCCTACTCTTTTAGTCTTTTATTACCATTTCGAAACAGGGTTTATTTGAGTCGATTTCGAACGAGTTGAATCATTTGAAGTCGAATTGAAACATTTCGAGTTTTTAATTAGCTTATATTCAATTCGGGGTTGATAAGGATCATCCCCGATATTCATCATCCCCATCATCCCCACGCGTTTTTTCTATTTTTGGCTCTACGCGTTTTCTATTTCTGAAAATCATTCTGTTTCCCTCCCTGTCGCGTACACTTCCCCCTCCCCCTCCCCTCTCTCACACACACTATATTGATTCAAACTGTTGAGGTTAACATATTTAAATGTTGAAGTTAATACCGTAACGGTTGAAGTTAATATATATGCCAACTTCAACAATTTAAATATGCCCACTTCAAATATTACCTTCAATATTTAAATATGCCAAGTTCAACAATTATATATATTAACTTCAACAGTTATATATATTAAATTCAACAGTTACATATATAACATATTATACAACAGTTACATATATAACTTCAACAGCTACATATATAACTTCAACAATTACACATATAACTTCAACAGTTATATATATTAACTTCAACAGTTACATATATAACTTCAACAGTTACATATATAATTTCAACAATTACGCATATAACTTCAACAGTTATATATATTAACTTCAGCAGTTACATATATAACATATTAACTTCAACAGTATATAGAGGATGTTCGTGGCGTGTAGTTTGATTTTCGAATTATGAAATTCTTGGCTAGAGAGTTAACTTCAACAGTTAGGATATTACTTTCAACATTTAATTATATTAACTTTAACAGTTATGAAGTGTGTAGTAGGAAGATGGAGTGTGGGGGGGGACAGCGTATGTGAGAGAAATGAGGGGGGAGGGGGGAGGGGGGGGGGCAGTGTACGTGAGAGGGAGGAGGGGGGACAGTGTACGCGGGAGGGGGAGAGATTAGTTCACGCGGGAGAAGGGGAGACAGCGTACGCGGAAGGGGAGGTCACGCGTTTTCTCTTTCTGAAAATCGGGGATGATGGAATGATATAATCTCTGGGATGGTCCTAAGCAATTCCGTATTCAATTTGTCTTTAATTCGAATTAGTTCGCGTGTCACGAGCCAGTTAAAAATAAGACTACGTATTCAAAATTTTTTAATTAAATTAAAATTATTATTTTTTAAAACTAATTAATATATACAACACTATAAACAATAAAATTATGATAGTTTTTTTTCTCTATTGATTTGGAATAAAATATGATTTGAAACTCACCCGTTGAAATTATCTAAAATGAAAAAAAATATGATAAAAAAATTTATAGTTCTTTTATAAATTGTTAATACTCCAGAAAAATATCGATAGTAATAATTGAAATATGAAATTATTATGTGACGAGACGACTTATGAGTTGACAAATCGAGTTGAGGTAAATTTGAACTTAGACTCAACCGAATTGGCTCCCTGTAAAGGAAAAGAAGGAATCCGTCCGATTCGTTTAACCCGTCCAATCCAACTCGTATTTTAACGGATTCAAACACTATTTGAATTGGATCGGGTTTTTATTTTACTAATCCGGTTGTACTAAGTTGGATTTTATTTTTACTCTTGATAATCCGTTTGTACCCGACCCGATTAATTAATTAAAATCTTTATAGATCCCACATCCAATATATAGCATTTATTCTTCCCACAGCACATACCAGTGACGCCACACAAAACAAGTTGAGTTCTTGAAGGCAAGGATTTCTAGACTATTTATCCAACTTAGACCTCCAAAGACATCCGTGCGTAGCGAAATTCTTAATCATCTCGAAAACACACGGAGCGGAATTTTTATTATTACTATCTTATTCTTAATCAACTCGACAAGTTCCAAAAGTCTTATTATGAGAATAAAATGAACTCATAGGTAAACAAACTAGACATATAAATGAATATAGTGAACAAATACAAATACAATGACATAGGATGACGCATGAAGAAATGATAGATAATAATTTCCAAAATCAATAGCCAACATACAATAGCGCAAGTAATCGAGATGCAGTCTCATAATAAGACTAAAAGTCTAAAGTCTAAGTCTTTTATCCCAAACAAGTTGGGGTAAGCTAGAAATGACACCATCCTGATCATTTCTTGTATATATGGTTAAATTTTTACGCTGGCTTACCAAGCCTATCGCAAGTATGCGGAATACTCTTACCACCTGAGCTACTAGACAAAAAAAAAAAAAAAAGCTGTTTAAAAACTTCGCAGTTGGACATTCACAAGAGAATTATCGAAATTATTAGGAGCACAAGTTTCGCCAGAGAGAAGTAACTATGCTGATTCATCGGGCAACGAAGTTAAATCATATATATATTTTTCTCTTTCTTTTTAAACAATGGTGGCGGCCATCAGCATCAGGTGGTACAGAAACTAAGAAATTAACCCACAAATAATTGGTACCATACCTCGGTACTGGTAGGAATCGTTTTATTTAAAAGCTACTCAATTGCAACCAATCCAGAACAACAAAGACGTTATCATCGCAACAGCACCAGAGACATTAAGTTAACAGACAAAAAACCACCGAATGAAACATTCAAAAGTTTGATTGTCAACATCAACAAACCAAACAAAAGGAGAAGCATGAACAAGTACTTTCTTGTTCCAACAGTCTCGTAAGGACATCAAGACCCACAAAACCCATTTTTCTTCAGGTGGCAATTTACCTTTCGACAACTTCCTCTTTCCATTGTTCCCTTTTCTGTACCTGCACCGGAAGATTAAAAATATTACAAAAAAGCACTAATTGCAATTTATGAAAAGACTCATTATATCTAGATTTACTGCAAAACGATGCTAAGGAAAGATATTAGCTAGCCACCTGACTGTGACACCCTCATTATCATTTCATTACTGCACCCTTATTTAAATTAAATTATCACAAAAATCCAATTACAGCACCTCTAATTAATTGTACCATTTTACTATCTTTTAAAGAGACAAGTCTATCAAAATCACACAATTTTATATTATTGCAACTAAAGATAAAACTATTGTAAACTAGATATCTACCTCCAAGGTCACTGAACAAAAGAACAACTGAGGTCTAGTGTTTCTTCATCCTGACAAAACAAAAACATTGTATTCCTCCTTGCCATCCTTATTAATTAAATTATTCTCTCTTTTCAATATGCTCTTCCTCTGACCAAATAAAGGAAAAACTCTTAATTTGAAAGGAACATGAGCATGCCAAGTTATAATGATTAAACAGTAAACATCCCTTTTATCTCCAGCAAATTCAGTATTGAAGGGAAGGATTTACAAGCTATATTTCTAATATCAGAATTTCATTATGTTACCAACTAAATGTTTTCTGAATTGTTAAGTGGCTACAACTGAAGTGAAAACCTTTGCAACAGTAAACTTTACGTTGGAGGAAAATAAATCTATCTCCAAAAGTAAATATAGGACCATCATCAAGTATTTGTAAAAATTAATGTATAATAATGAGATACAGGGAAAGTAAAAGCAGAGAAAGGGTTCTAACTTTTGTTTGCTATCTACAACGCTACTCTTCATTAAAAGCAACAAGAGTTAGCTCTAGTTTTACTCTCCTTCCATTGAATTATCTCCTTCATCTAAATCAGTGCTGCATCCTGTTGTGAGGTTATAATGCAACTGATTAGAAAAGAATAAAAAGGATATTATCACAGGAAAATAAGTAAAGCACAATGAATGAATAAAACATTTAAAACTGAGCACGGATACATTAAACAGACTGAATCTACCACTTTTTGAAATAACTTTAATGGGTATACAGTTCGACCTAACCAAGTTTATCTCAAGTAAATCCAAGGTTTCAAACCCAGAATAAAGTGGATCAACCCTAGTAACCTAATCGTAAAATTAGATTGAAACAAGAGTGTATGAGCAGTAATGGTTACAGTGATCCGCAAGGAATCAAACTAATGAGTTCATGGAACTACAAATAGTACATACATTAGAAAGTTTGGCTGGTTTTGAGTTCACTACCCCAGGGGGGTTATGCTGTTGCCAACTCTTCCTCAAAAAAGGACTTCACATCCCATGGGTACACCGCTATTAGGCAGCATTCAGAGACTCTTATTACAAATATCAAAGTTGCTTGCTCCCTAAAAATTTACCCGTGCCAGGTGGTCCAGTTTGCATAGTTTCCTATTCCACAACTTGGTATACTCAGGGATGGGGAAAGATGTATCACGCTGCCCAAAACATTGCAAGGAAATAAATAAAGAATGAATGAATGAATAAATCACCAACCATAGTCCAGGGTTATATCCCGCAAAGGAGGAATGTTCTCCATTGCAAACACCGCCATTCTTGGAAACTTCACGTCGTCATGTGAGTACAGGACGAATTGGATAAATGCATTTGGGTATTCGCTATGGCTAATATAGCATGCAACATTGTTCCTTCTTGAGACGTCCAAAAAGTACTCGGGCTGTTCCTCCACAACTGGCGACTCAAATGGCTTCCACTCAGGAAAGACGGCAGACAAGTTTCCCCAATGATGCCACCTCATTGGAAACTTTCTTGGATCGATCAGAACTGTTTGGAATTCAGAACCTTGCTTAACCATATCTCTCAAAACCACATCACCACTGAATTCACATATAAATGTGCCAGCTTGGATAGGGTCAAGAGACCGTAGACCCCAGTGGGTATCTCTTGACCTAAAGACCTCTAATTGGTACCGGATACCTCTTTGAGTTACTCGGTTAGAACAAGTGGCAGCACAATGACAACCATTCCCACACTCATACACGATAGGACGACCATGTAATAAAATCCCATTATCATATGCAAAAGTGCCACCATTTCTTTCCTTGCAAGGGCATTTGTCAGAACAGGTTGGACGGCACTGACATCCCTTCATGGCTGACACTTTTGATGAAAAGGGGTATTCAGGGGACTTCAGATACTCATACATCATTGGACCGTACATCGGGTGGTTATTTTTGTCTACATCATTAAATAATAATACTGGTATCGCCTCCTTACCACCAGATATATCTGGGCTCACATACCCAGATGGTATTATATTTTCAGCCAATTTTGCTTTTGTCTCAATAGCAATACGAATTGTCTTACTTCCTAATTGATTTTGTCCCTGGATACGCAACAACTTGAATTGATACACAAGACAGCCTGATTGGCCGTTGCCACGTCTGCAGTCAACGACTCGATATAAGCCGTCATACACGTAGAGCTTTCGACCGGAGTTGGGCTCAAGTTTCATACCTCGAATGACTCGAACCTCGATTCTGTAGTTCATGCTACGCTCAAGGGCTAAGTTGCCTCTCTCAAGGCTCTGGTCAGCTGACACATGGGAGTCATTCCGGCCTTTTCCGCCACTGCCTGTATATAATAGTACATCTTCTTCCAACTGTCATAAAAATAAAAAGGATATTAGATGAAGTTGGCTTTTGAACCAAATTAACAACACACCATCCTCTGGGCTGTACAAAATATAACAAAGTTATTTTAATGAAAATCTTGCATACAACACAATGAAGATCACATATTCAAGTCAACGAAACTGTTATCCAATTGAATCAAGATGGTAGTTATCCACCAGAAGGGTACACGATCTTGTTTGGTTTGCACCACATCAGTCCTGATCCTGAACCACAGGCTTCACAGTGCAAATAGCTAGGAATTGCTAGCATTGTACTCAAAATAGTTATTAGCATGCTGTTATATGATAGGGGAGAATTAATGCAGAATATTCCAATGCATACAAAAAGAAAAAGAGTAGTTAAATGAATCATTAAGACCAAGGAGAGAGCAAAATCCTTTTTTGTTATAAAAAAAAATGTACCAGAATGCTAAATTGCTAATGCTCACCATCCAGCACTAAATACACACAATGGTAAAATTAAAGGTTCAATTTATGTGCTAGCAAAATCAAGCGCAACTATTGAAGCCTAAAGAGACACAGTGTTACTTTTATCATCCTAATTATAGTATGATGTGCTCACACGACTGTATATAAATACTGACGCAATGACGTGACGGGTTATCAACTTATACTCAGATTCAGATTTGGAGTTAGAGGTGGCTGCCATATTGGATCAAGCTCGGTAAGGTGACACGGTGATTGATGTGTATAATAATTAGCGTATTCTTCAATGTGAAGGTCTCCAAGATTCATTAATTGTGGTCTCCAAGAACCATAATGAGTTTTGTCTCCAATATGTTTAATGTTTAATAGTCCTATGTTTACTATTTTCTAAGTTATTAATGTTTTAAAATTCCAAGACAAGAAGTTATTTGTATTAAGAGCATGGTTCCAATGCCAATATTTTGGTTGCCCCCAAATGCCAACATTCTACTATTTTGTTACTTTTTCAAAATATAAAATTGCAACGTCAAATCCAAACCGTTCATTTTATTTAATTTAACGACCGATGAGTTTTCATATAAGTTTTGTAAATTTTGGAGTTTATTTGATACTCCATCAAAGGCTAAAATATGAACGTATTAGAATGAATATATCATAATTAATAAGGTTCGTTTATTTTTCTACCCCTTGATGGAGTATCAAATAAACTCTAAAATTTACAAAACTTATAAGAAAATGCATCGGTCGTTAAATTAAATAAGATGAACGGTTTGGATTTGACGTTGCAATTTTAATTTTTGAAAAAGTAACTTATTAATGGAATGTTGGCATTTGGGGCAACCAAAATGTTGGCATTGGAATCCTGCTCTTGTATTAAAAAGAGAAGTTGTTTCGTAGGCTATTGTTATATGAAAATTCTGAATTTTATGTGTTACTATAGTGTTCTTGGATCGTTTTTTGTTCTCTCACTAAACTAAATAATTGTTCCGTAATCTTTATCTCTTGGGGGTGTCACGCCTTACTTTGCTCATTTTTCAAACTAGCAAAAGATGTCCTAGTATGTGGACAAATAAAGATACAAAATAATGTTAGGCAATATAGATATGTTGTTCAATCTACAAGCGACAGAGATAAATATGTTGCTCAATTTGTTTCAGTTTGTTTCTTTATTAGATCGAACAATACAAACAAGTGTATACACGCAAAATCTAGCGTGTAATCCTTCTTGGATCAGTGCGTTCATAAGGAGTAGAGATGTTTTCTAATAATAATATACTAATGCCCCTTATTTGCAAGTGTAGTATCAGCCTCTATATTGTATAATTTACCCAAGTAGAATGCAAAGGAATAAATTACTATACCTCTCTGTCGTCTTCATAACCACCAGAAGCAACAATACTCGCTGCAATCGGCTCGTTCTCTTCGACAAACACACCTGGCGCATAACCAATACCGGCCTGGATTGGACCGTGAAGTCCAAGAAGGCACAGCTCAGCACGGTGGAAAAAAATATCGCCTATTTCAACCCCTGGTATGGGCCCCACTATCCTCTTGTCGGCCTGCAAGTACGGAACCAGCTGGGGCCCAAGTTTGTGCAGCTCGGTGAAAGCCTTGAGGTCAGAACGGAGCACCTTGACCTTGGTCGTCTCCCTGACTTGTGGGTCCGTGATGTGCTGCAGGTGGTAGTAGCACCGCAGCGACTCGTACGCATTTCTCGCTCGGCGGTTCACTTCACGCCACCTGGAGACGTGTTCCTGGGACGAAGCGGTGATGCGAACCAGCTCCTTTGGTTGCTTGAGCGATTTTCTGTGACGGTTCGTCTGTGGCGAGTCGTGAGTGGCTTGCACCAGAGCGGGGGCATTCTCGTCATTTTGTACTTGAACGAGCAATGATTTGTAGGCGGCGAGCTGCTCCTGGGCGCAGCGGAGGAAGGGGATGAAGGCGGGGTCGTCGGTGTCGGACGGAGCGATCTGATTTGAGAGAATGTCGCAGAGGTCGGGTGTAAGGATGCGGGCGGGTGTGAAAGTGGGGTTTTGGGATGGTGTGGCGTTTGGTGTGTGGGGCGAGGTGATTTCTGAGGAGGAGGACTGGAGAGGAGATTTCTGAGACTGAGAGAGATGTTTGGAGGAGGCGAGAGGTGTGGAAGGGCTGAGCGGAGTGGATTTCAGGGAGGAAGACGCCATTAGAGAGGAGAGGAGGGTTCTGTTTTCTTCTATTAAATGGTCTTAAACCCTGATTTGTTAGAGTGAGATTGGGTTTATTTAGTAGGATTTTTCAGTATTAACTTGTGAGAGGGATGGTGGTGCCTTGTAGTCTTTTAAAGGACAAGTGTCAGTAGGAAGGAGTTCCAAGTTTCCAACACAGTAACACTATACAAATATACAATAACAGGGGGGAGAGGAGAAAGAGAAATAAAGGACATAACATAAGCGTGCCTCCGGACATTTTTTATAAGAACCCTTAGAATTTCAAAATTGGGCAGGAACTAAAAAGTGAACTGATTATTACGTTTTAAAATCATTTAGTGGAGAATGTGAAAATTATCTAAACTGACCAACTTAAAAATCTGAGTTAAGTCTAATAACTCCTATGTAACTTTATAAAAGAAAAAAAAGTTATATGCTAGTATCTCCCTATTTTGTCCACCAATTTTTCTTGTATTATTTCAATTTTATTTATATTTTGTTAGTGTAAATTCGTATTCACTGATTCACATATAGGCAAACGTGTGCTAACAATATATTGGAACACATAAAACTGATGTCTCGACTAGCTCAAGATTTTTTTAAATTTAATTTTAAATGATAGGGCCTGTCTAAAGCTACACAGTTCTATTAGATTAAGTTTCATTGTTAACCTTACAATATACAAGTTAAGACATTGTCCCGATGTGTTAAGAATAATTTATTATTTGTCTTTTTGAATAAATTTGAAACATTATATATTTCTAAAAAAAAGCATCACGTCCAGCAGGTACCAACTAACTCGTTTTTGAAGACAATTGTCCTCATAAGACAGTATTTCTTAAAAAAAAAATGACACGGCTAATCTCAAGAAAGAAAGTTTTAATGGATAAGTTTCCGTTGCTGAGTGGAGTTGGTTTGGATTCCAGCTATATAGTATTACCTGGAGTCCTGGACTAAATCTTTTTAATAAGAAAAAAATTATTAATTTTAATGAATTTGAAAATTATATAATTCTATTTATATAAAAGTTCGTAGGAGAGGCACTGTTCATCTATAGTAAGTAACAATGTTTTTTTCTAGATTTTTTATGGCGTTCGTTGTTTAAAACTTTACTTAGTGAACGAGTTATATGCATGAGATTTCTATGGGTTGTTTGGATCACATGGGAATAGGAGGAATTTTCTATTTCTAAGCATAAATTTATTACAAACAATTCAAATTCTTCACAAAATTACACACTTTTCAATACTTTATGCCTAGAAATAGGAAATTCCTCCTATTCATGTTTTCAGTCATGTGTTGTTCATTTCCTATATGCGCATTTTAGATTTGTAATTTCTTATTTATTTTTTTTTCATTCTTGTCATAAAAAAATTATAGAAAGTAGTATAATATTTTCTTTCGTTTCGCTTTCTCCCACACATAGAGGCTATGAAAAATACTCTTTTTTTTTTGTTAGTAAAATTGTGTGGAGTTGTTCTAAGCGGACCGCTTGCTGGGCAAGTGAACCACCGCCACTAAATGACCTAACGAGTCACTAGCAGGACTAATGAACCGCTGGGATCAATATCTAAACAAACCTTTATGTTTAGATCGACTCATATATATATACCCCTATAATTGTAACCGCCCTTAGGTTCTTTAGATCTATGATTTTAGTCTGTTCCAACTTAGAAAGGAGGAGGAAGCCAACCGAGTTTTTGGAGCAATCGGTTTGCACAAGTACGAATAGACGTAAGGAACATCTTATGCAGAACATATGTCACATGTTGGAATTATGTTTTGTCTTAAACCTGAAGGCGAGGTTGTAAATAACGCTATAATACATTGCAGATAAAAACATTTCTCGAATTTTTTAGGGTGATTTAGATTCATGCCGCGGATAAAATTGGAAATTAGGTTATGCCATCAATAAATGACAAATTATTTTTTATGTCATCATTAAATGATAAAATTAAATTTATGTCATTGGTTAATTAATATGATCATTCTTCCATTATAAAAACTTTAAAATTAAAAATATGCCATTGTAAAATATTGAAATGGTAAATATGCCATTGAAAAAGTAATAATTAATTTTATGCCACTATAAAACAATTAAAATCGGTATATATTATGCCACTACAAAATTACAAATGCTGATTATGTGCTATTTGAATCTGAATAAAAGAAATAAAATTAGTGTTATGCCAATAAAAAAATTACAAATATTGATTACGTGCCATTATAATCTTTAATATTCTCAAAATCTATTAATATTGATGTACTTGCTAATTTGGGCTCCGTTTGGATGGTGTGGGAATAAGAGAAATAAGGAAAAAAGTATTGGGAAATGTGTAATTTTGTGAAGAGTTTGGATTGTTTATAATAAATTTGAGAGTAGGAAGAAGCTATTCTCTTATTCTTGCTCCCATCCAAACGGAGCCCTGAGTATTACGATTAGTCCCAAATAAAGGTATTAGAAAAATTATTCACGTTAGTCCCAAATAATTTAATAAGTGGGACATTTGAATACGATTATATTCGCAACAAAATTAAACAATTGCTATTTATCCTTTACGTTAGTCCAAATAATTATATTCGTAACAAAGGATCAAGGAATAGGTTATTTGAATATTCGTGAAAAAAAATTAAATGAAATATAATCTGTTTATTCATAATATCTGATTGCTTTAAAAAGTAGAATATTATGATCTGATTTTTCGCAACATCTGATTATTCGCAAATCGCAATATTGAGAGGACAAATTACCTGTCTGTATTCCTCTGTTCATACATTTATTTCCAATTATTCCTACATTAAAAAATTTCGGAACATTTCTTGGATTGACTGGAACAATCATCATAGAGCAAAATCATAATCCTGCTGCTGGCATACTAGAAATAATCTCTTATTCATCAATACACTTTTGAGATAGATTTATCAAGAATAATCCAAAATGATAACTCTTTAAAACAAAATAAACAAGAAATGTTAAATTACATCAGGTATACCAAGTATATTCTAACTTTCCAATGCCAAGGATCTAGCATTTAACTCTCTCCTAATAAACAAAACAAAAAAAATCTAAATTGCATTACATTTACAGGATCAATCCATGCAGTCTGTCCCAGACTTGATACATTTATCCGATCTAAAAGGAGGAACATGTCATTTAGCCAAATAAAAAGAAGGTACATAAACCAAGAGGTCATAGAAAGATTATGGAAATACTATAAGATAACCTAATAAGATTATAAGAGTATCCATATATCCAACTAGAAGCATACCATATTTAGTATTCAAGTATAATAAACTGTCAATCACAGTGCATGAACTCAAAAGAATATGGTTTACTGCGACAAGTATGAGTTAAACACTGCAGCTTCTACAGAATGAAATATCCAACATTTACAAGAAATAACAAACAGAAGAGCACCGATATACAACTTTTTTTAATTACACAACTTAACTAGGCAATTACGCATTCATAAAATCTAATAATAAGAGTTGTATGCTGAACTCTGGAAAATTGACCGATTAAATTTTCTTGAATAGGGCACTAAATGGAAACAGCATATCTCATGTATAGAACAGCTTTATGTATCACTTTCCCATATAGAAATAGCATAGTCTCATGAATAAGTGGATCCACTTCAAGTGCTGCTCATATTGGTTGTCTTCTGGTAAAATATGTATCAAATAATAAATATTGTCTTTTTCCAGGTAGTCTATGAGCTGTTTTGTGATCAACATTAGAATAATATCGGTACAGGAAAGAAAAGAGTGATTATAAAGCATACCTTCCAAAAGAGTTCATTGAAAAGCTTCACTACTTCTGCTATTGGACCCTCCACTTTAATTAACTCATCACCCCATAATCAAGGCTAAGCTCCCTCAAAGGTGGTATATTCTCCATTGCAAAAATCATCATTCTAGGATATTTAACATCATCATGAGCATGAAGAACAAATTGCACAAACACATTCGGGCTACTACTATGGCTTATGTAACACGCAACATTTCTCCTCCTAGAAACATCAAGAAGGTATGCTGGTTTGTGCTGGAGCAGTGGGTCCTTCTTGGGCTCTGCATCTGGGAACACTTCCGATACATCCCCCCATTCGCTCCACCTCTGAAAGAAGCTCTGTGGGTCAATCAGGACCTGATTCTGATTCTGATCCCCACCTGCACCCACCTCCTCCCTTAAAACCACATCCCCACTAAACTCACATATAAAACTTCCAGCTTGGATTATATCCAAAGATCTCACTCCCCATATATTGTCCTTTGACCGAAACACCTCCAACTGCAGTTTCATTCCCCTTTGGGTCACACGATTAGGGCAGCTGGTGGGGCAAGAACAAGTGTCTCCACACTCGTACACAATTGGTCGTCCCCGAAGTAAAATACCGGTTGAATCATAAGCTGGCTCAAAGTTGTTTTTCCCCACGCATTCACAGCCGACTTGGCACTGTTCCTCACACCTGCATGCCTTTAGTGCCTTTATGACTGGCGGAAGGGGGTAATCTGGGGTTTTAACGTACTCAAATTCCAATGGGTATTCCTCCTTATCAATGTCATTGAAGAATGGTACCGGAACAGTTTCAATACCTCCTGAAATGTCGGCACAGATATACCCAGCTGGTATTGTCTGCTCAGCCAACTTGGCTTTTATCTCTCTGGCGAGACGTACCGACAAGGTACCAGATTCCTCCTGGCCTTTGATCCTTAAGAGCTTAAAAAGGTACACAAGGCAGCCAGACTTGCCACGGTTGTGTTGGCATTCAACAACCCGGTACAAACCATCATACACATAAATGCGGAATAAGGGATACCGCTGTAAGGTGACACCTCGCACAACACGAACTTCGACACCATAGTTCATACTTCTTTCTAGTGCAAGGTTGCCTCGTTCAAGGCTCTGGTCTGACGACACATGGGGTTGGTTCTTGACACGACCCCCACTACCAGTGTACATGATGATGTCATCACCAAGCTGCCACAAACCAAGTTATGTTATTGACTTATTCGTGTTCTTGTCGAAAGGTCATTACTGAGTGTCATTTAGAAATCTTGAACCAGCATATAGAAAAATGCATTCATGCAGTCAAATTTGCACTCCAAATTCTCAATATGGTTAGGGGATTATAGATACTGGTAACTTGGTAAGTGCCATGGGTTCTAACTGCAAAAGTTCAAGCTTGTAGGGTCTGGATATTCTTCCTTTTTTTTTTTTATTCCCTAGCATGGATAGTTTGTTATTAATAATTGTTATTTGTTTCTGATTCTTTTATTAGTTTGACTTCTTGTATGATATTATCAACCTTTCCTTATTTATTAATCTCATTTTCATAGCCACTACCAATTTCACAAGATGTTTCAACTGTGTGTGCGCATGCACATGACAGAGACAGCGAGAGAGAGAGAGAGAGACCTCCCTATTGAAAATATTTGCATTTTGGCAGAAGTGCAAATGGTCAAAATCACACTTTCTAATGCTGGAATGGTCAATCCAAGGCAACTGATGGGACCTCCGTATTGAAATCTAAGGGTACAGAATTTACAACTATTTCTTTTAACTATATGCATTTCAATTGGAGTCATTTATCAAAAATCTGGTAAATTTAGTTAAAAATTCCTGAAATTTTTTGAATTAGGATTTTTAAATGAAGAACACATGGGTGCCCTGAATCAATAGTTGGCATCGCAAAGAATGATTGCGTATGTACATATATATGTATCCATCTAGCACAACTGAGCATATTGTCGGTTGTGCGTGTAGCTGTCTTTTTATTCAGTATCAACAAATTATTATGATTTTATTTCTAAAGTGGCCTTAAAACTATAGTTTGATGTGATTTGCTTTCTTTGTATGTGTTGGTTATAAAGCATTCATTAGTGTATTTTGATTTTGAGAAATGAAAATGAAATATTTTAAAAACAGAAATTAAGTTTTGTTCGTGAAATAAAAAACCAATAAATCAAGAACTGGTGCCAAACAAACCCATTCTAATAAAATTTTATAGGTTTTCAGTAAAAATGTTGATGAAAAGGTCATGGAATTAAGTTGAAGCAAGTAAACACAGCCATTAATTCAGCAAAGGAGTTTTTTTTTCCATTGAACTTTGACATTATTGGCTACCAGTCAAAATGTCTGCTTTTCTCACTATAGGAAAGTAAAATTAAGTCATCCCGTAGAGATGATATGCTGATGGCATAAATAACTGCGGTTAAACTCAATAGAAATAATTTTTTTTGCAAATACAACAAAAATAGAATTCCATTTGTGATACAAATCCCATAAACCAATGAAAATGGTCAAAAAGGAAGCTCAAGTTATCTGACAATAAACCTAGAGATTTAATAACATTTAAACCCAGAGAGTTAGTAACCTATAAAGAATTGAGATAACTAACGACATGCAGATACAACTGAAAAAAGCAAGTGTCCATACAGTTCACTATTAGCTTTACGAATCACCTTGATGCTTACACACAGTTCAACTTTCAAATAAATCAATCAATCAAACAATTTTTATGAAAAGCAAACACTTTAAGCAGAATCTCTTACAACCTTTCCAGCTATGACAGACATCTCCAGCCCTGGATTACTATTGGAAGTTCAAGACAAGGACAATGACAACATTGTATAAAACTCCAAGCGCTCATTGATTCAGGAGGTAAGAAAAAGAAGCTGTTGGGAGTCTTGGGACAAGTATATCCATAATAAAAGGGGAAAAGTGAGAACCTATTCCCTTCTCAATCATTTCGTAATATTAACCTTACTATAGTTCAAAACTATGAGAAGACAATCAGAAACTGCCTACTTACTATTAATTTTAAAAGAAATTATTTTAGAATTCCTATAATATTCGTCACTTCTTAGTCTTCTGACCTCCATGAAAATAGGAGAGAAAATTCATATATTATATACATCCTCTTCTTTATATTGAGATAACAAGAGAGCGAGAGACAGAGAGCAACCAACAACTCTAATTAATCTTCATATTACTCTACATTTTTAAATTTCAAATGGAACGTAAAAGAAAGATAAATTACCTCGAGATCATCCTGGTATCCTCCTGAGGCGACAATGCTGGTAGCAATCGGCTCTCCTTCAGGTACCATATTGGCAGGCGCAAATCCAATCCCACCTTGGATTTGATTATGCACCCCAAGAACCATCAACTCAGCCCGGTAGAAGAAAACATCTCCAATATTGACTCCCGGCACGGCGCCCACAATGCGCTGGCTCGGGTCGTTGTATACATAAAACCCCGCCTTTCGCATATGCAGTGAGGCCTTGAGATCGGCACGGTTTCGCGGTTTAACTCCCAACAGGTTCACACAAACCGGGTTTGGGTTAATCAAATTTTGCAAAACATAAAAGCACCTCAGTGACTCATAGGTAATGCGGACCTGTCTGATCTTTACTCGATTCTGGATTTGATCAGCAGGGCTCAGGTTGCTCACGCGAACCAACCCATTGCCTCTGGCCTTCTTCTTCTTGGGCTCGGACGGGTCCACTAAAGCAAGGGCATTTTGGTCTTTTCCGCCTGGACTCACGACGGAGGAGTAGAGCTTAGCTAGGCGGAGGTACTCAGAGATGATTGGATCCACGATTTCGTCAGAGGAAGAGTTGCATTTGTGAGGTACAAGAAGGAGACGTGGATCAGCATTCTGAATAGGGGTTGGGCTTTGGGAGAGGTCGGAAATGGGGTCGGGAGGTTCGGGCTTGGGAGTGAGAAGGTGGAGAGGTGGACAGGAGGAGGAAGGCGGCGGAGTCGAGTACGCCATTGCAGCGAGCTCTTTTTTTTATCTGTGACTGTGGGAGAGAGAAAGGCCGCAGTGTGTGTGTGAGTGAGTTTGTGAGGTTTTAGGAAGGTTTTGTCCGGCGGGTGGCTCAATGGAAATTTATCTCCTGTTATTATGTCACGAAAGAATGTTACTTTTCAAAACATGCTGTTCGTCCGATCTAAAATGGATGGACTGTAATTGGTACTTTATTACAGGATATAATAGTGGAAATGGGACAATGGGTCATACTGTTGACTCATACATTGTTCGTGTCAAATGCGGTAATAAAGAGCAAATCGTAAATCTTTTGAATATTTATTTGGTTCGACCGTTTGGGTTTATTCGAGTTTGGTCGTCAGTCGTCACTCATCAGTCATCAGCGCTAGCTCATAGCTGTCCGCCAATTCCGACTCTTGTATGAATCTTTGGTTCTTTCGACGGGCCGGCGGGGCCCATATTTCTGTCCATGGACGACATCTTCTGCCGCACGCGGCTGGCATCACTTTTTATCCCGACCGTCTAATCTAATCTGAACGGTCCCTAGAAAATACCGGATTGATAGGCTCGAAAAAATTAAACTGTTCAGATCAGATCGGACGGTTCGTATGAGAAGTGCGGCTGTGCCACGCGGCAGAGGATACGAATCCCGAAACGGCCGCCTCTTTGCTAAGCATTTTCCTATTTTCTTTTTAATTTTTTTCTTTTTTCAATAAATATGACGGTCAAAGTTATCTAATTTCTCTTTTTTCATAAGAATTTACAGATTTCAAATTCTGGAAATTATCTTAATGCTTCTTTTATTACCACTCGAAAAGTATTTTTTTCGATTGTTATGTGGCCGAGAGTCCTAGAGGATTCGAATTCACAGCTAATGAATTCGGTCCGAAGACTATGAATTTCAGTTCGAAATGGATCCGAAAATTTTTTTGAATCTTGAAGACATTTTCTTTCTTTTTGTTGATTTAGTAAAAATATGAAAAAGAATTAAAAGGAACGTCTGTATTTTTATAATACCGCTCTCTTTCTAGTTTCATCTTTTTTCTCCATCAATGTACTAAATACCATTAGAAATGAAAAAGAAAGATGTGTGTGTGTCGTGAATGTAGGTACACATTATACTGAACTAAAGTAAAAATTGTGTGTTTTTTTCTATGTGATTGTTCTTCTTTACATTCTCTTTTACAAGACACAGTATTAGGGCTGTATACGAGTCGAGTTCGAGCGAGTTGAGCAAAACTCGAACTCGTTACAACTCGAGTCAACTCGTGACTCGTTCGGGAGGCAGTTCCGAGCTAACTCGAACTCGTCAATTTGTAACTCAAGTCAACTCGTGAATATAGTGAATACATGCAATAATTATTTATGAGTATTACAATAATATAAAAAAATAAAATTTATCATCAATTTTATTCTTTTCCATTGATTTGAAGCAAAATATGTCTTGAAACTCAATATTAATACTCATAAATCATGGTGATGATTTCCAAAAAAATAAATTTTATTACGTCACGAGTCAGCGAGCCGAGTTGAGCCTAACTCAAACTCGACTCGTTTATTAACCGAGTTGGTTCAACTCGAGTTATGCCAACTCAAGTTCTTTTAGCTCGAGTTATAATCGAGCTTTTCACGAGTCGAGTTCGAGTAACTCACGAGTTACGATCTTTTTGCTCACCCCTACACAGTATGGTGCAATGTCTTCTCTAGTCTCCTGAGCAGATTTATTTGGTAAAAGTTTTTGTTTTTTTTTTTTGAGAAATCTTCTATTAGAAATATATAGAAAGTTCCGTTGTGAATTAAATTACACTGAAAAAAAATGAAGATTTGATCTAGCCATAAAAGAACAGATAGCAAAACCAAAATTTTGGATGCTTGAGATTTTCAAGTAGCAAACTGGTAAAAACATAAGTCTCAATATATCATTCAAAAAATAATCTAAACTATATAAAGTTAATGAAAAATTGTTCTGAATTTCTTGATATTTTCAATCAATTCTTCAATATTCAATTTGCATTTTTGCATCGTTTTGAACTACTTACCTAATTACCTGTTTAACTTCTTCAACTATAAATAAAATGAGAGGTTCTGGTGCCCACAATTTGAATGCGAGTAATGCTAGAATCAAACATATAGGTCATCCAACACGATTCAAAAAGTCGACTGTTAAAATTTCAAACGACCGATCCGAACTACACAATATGATCTCCAAATTAAAATATCATTGAAAATCAAATTTAATATTTTTTTTTCAAATTTTCTAACTATTTGTTTCGAATTTTTAAAATTGGACGGGTTCATAACTTTTTAGATTGTGCATTTTAAAGAATTTCAAAAAAATAGTAAAAAAATTGAAAAACTATAAAATTTGGTCCCAACGGAGATTTTATTATGGAAAACAATTTGAACGGTTTGAATCGGCCATTTTAATCTCAAAAATTAAAATTTTATCTTGTTGGACACTAGCTACTCCCTTTGAATGCCACCAAATGTTCCAAAACTCATTTTTTTTGACTTTTTTTCAATATATAAAATTTGAATTTCGAATCCAAACCGTTAATCTTATTCGATATAACTAGCGATGCATTTTCATATAAGTTTTATAAATTTTGAAGTTTATTTGATACTTGATCAAGATATTGAATATTGAACAAATCTAGTTAATATGATAGATTAATTCTAATATGTTAATATTTTAGCCTCTTGATCAATTATCAAATAAACTTCAAAATTTATAAAACTTATATGAAAATGCATCGCTCTCTATATCAAATAAGATCAATGATTTGAATTTGAAGTTTAAATTTTATATTTTTAAAAAATAACTAAAAAATAAGTTTTGGAGTACTTAGGAGCATTCAAATTGTGGGCACTAGAATCCTTCTCAAATAAAATATAGGACATCACATAGTATTGTTTTAACTCATTGCGAACAGAAATTGACATAATGATTTTTATAAATAAATAATAAATTGATGCGCCTCTGCAAAGAGAGGAAAACAATCTTATTGCTTTAACGTAATATATTTTGCTTAAAGGAAATTATATTGAACCAAAATTAAAACACAAGTTGTTTCCTACAAATATGCCGCTACCATTTTTCATTTATACGTCCACAAATTAAGGGCAGTATTTTTGGGTTAGGAGGGTTAGTGGTATAAGGTTAGTTTTTTGGGTTAATTAGAACGGTAAAATGGTGGGTAGTAATTGGATGGGTTAGTGCTAGTTTAAAATTAGTGAATGTTGTTTGGTGTGGTAGATCAAGGTTAAAAATTGAGAAAATGAATAAACTATTGATTTATTTTATTTTTTTATTATATTTAACAAATAATATATAAAAATGATAATATTATTAATAATAAATAAATTGTTATTACTACTAATAATAACAATAGTACCGAAAATTATAAAAATTATAAAAGGCAATAATAATATTATTTTAGAATTTATTGTTATCATTAGTCATAATCGTCATCAGAATGAAATAATTATTCGACTAAAATTAATTGTAGCTTAAGCAAATAATTTCAACTAAACTTGTTAACTTTGGGTGCGTTTGGATAGGTGTGGGAAGAAGGAAAGAAGGGAAGAAGTGGGAAGAAGTGCAAATAATTTATTTTCTTCTTCTTCCTTCTTCTTCTTTCTTCCAACGATCCAAACACACCCTTTAGAAATCAACCACAAATTTGTATCGTTGCAATTTCTGCCTATATTGTCAGTATTGAGATGCATTAACCAAACTTCCTTTCAAGGTTCAATTAAGAGCCCTCAATTTTTCCCCAAGAAAAACTCAAATTAAAAATTGGGAACGATCCAGATAATAACACCTCCTTGTGAAATGATGCGGCAGCACCTTCTCGTTATGGTGTCATTCTCCAAAGTAGTCTCTCTTGTAGCGTACTCAATCCTCAAAGAATAGAAGAAGTCTTTGATGTGGGGTGTCGTTAGGTTTAGCAGACAGAGGAGAGTTTGTTTTTTTAATGAGATTTCAGAACTAGAAATGATAGGAGGTAGAGATCGATCGGAAGAGAGACAAATTATTTTGTTCGGTCGCTAGAGGAAGGAGGGTTAGACTTAAGGCTGTCAACGGAAATCGTTGAACCGTTTCGCCGTGACGTGAAACGATAACGAAACGGTTCGTGGCAGCGAAATTGTGAGCGTTACCTAAGTGGAACGGCAGACGGAACGACCCGGTAAACCGTTAACTTAAGTGGAACGGTACGCGATATGGCTCACGGCGTTATCGTTATGGCGTTAAATCATTATTGCAGGCGGCAACAATTATATATTGTAGAGGTATTGATTTAGAATCCTCTAGAACCACTGGATAACTCCAGCAAATGACCATCTCTTATATACGAAGAGAGAATGGTTCGTACTGTAGCCGCCTCTCTCTGTCTTCTTTTCCGAAAACCCTAGATCTATGTCGCCCTCCCTCTCTCTCTCTCTGTGCCTCTGCCTGTCCCCCCCCCCACGTTGTCGGCCATGGAGATGGCGATTGTGATGGCGATGGCGACTATCTATGGCTTTTATCTCTGCTTTTCTGTGTTTCTCTCTCCGATCGATGTGACGGAGATCATGACTCATACATCTCAAGGTACACCTCTATCTGTGTCTCTCTCTTTCCTTCGTTTGATGGCTTGCCTCTATATATATCTGATGTGCATCTCTAATCATTTTTTTTTTGTTTATTGTGGTTGTTGGTTTTCTCTTTGGATGACTAGAGGAGGTACAACGGTTGGTTTCGAGAGTTCTAGTAGGCGTGACATGTGCTAAGGTTTAGTAGGCGTGGCACCACCTGAGCTTTCTTGTAGACTGCTGACGATACCTCATCAGAGGGTTGAGCCGACAATAGCAATGATGATTGATGATTTGTGGTCCATTTATAAGAAAGAAAACATAGAGGTACAGAAGAAAAGAAGAAGGAGAAAAGGTAGGAAAAAGAGAGGCGAAAAAAAAGGTAAGTTCTTCATGCTGATTTTTTAGTTGTTAAAATAGGATTTAGTTCTGTACTTGTGTTGTTGATATGTTGAGTTCAGCTTGAACTGATTTGTTTAGTTGTTGATTGATTAGGCTGATTTAATCTTGTGAGTTGTCAATAGTTCTGTTTATTTGTTCCTATGGGTTCACCTACAAGAGAAGATGATGTCTCGGAGCCCGATTTGGTGTCTGATGATGAGTATGCTTATTTTCCTTTAATATGAAATGTAGAACTGATACTACACTTGCATTTGATTGATACTACACTTGCACTTGTACAATTGCTCAAAACCGTTGAACTGATACTACACTTGCATTTGATTGATACTACACTTGCACTGGTACAATTGTACAAAACTGTAGAGCTGATTGTTTGACCCTAAAATATAGTGCCAAATTCATGAATTAAATTGGATAATTTCATCAAGGAGCTTGAAAAATTCATGAAAATATCAAATGGGTCCCAAAAATCATGGAAAAATATCCAAAAATCCAGTGAAGCATGAAGAAAATTATGGTGCCCTCAGATTGAACAGAGGAGATACAGAATCCCTATTTTATGCAAAAAGGCCCATAATTTTGGAGAAATTAAATAAAATAGGTGGAGAGGCCTTTTCAGAAAATTTTGGGTTTCATAAAATTCTAAATGTTTTTATGAGGCCGTGTACAAAATTTCATGGAGAAACACAATAGAAAAGGGGTCCAAACAATTTATTTAGTTTCAGCAACAAATGGAAATTGGCTTTCATGATGAAATGGAGAGGTGCGACATATAGAGAACTGGAGAGAGGAACCAGCGAAGTTTAAACCTCCTCTTGCACAGGAGCAATTTAGGTGCATCAGTTTCTCATACACCACGCACAGAGGAAAGGGGAATTGAGCATTGGTGTATTAAGAACCGCGTGCAGCCGGGACGAAGAGTTGGGATGCTAATAAAATGTGTCTCATTAAACCTTACTTGTGGGACCCTCCTGCGAAGGGGTCATCTTCTCCAAACATAACAGAAGAGAAATTGCGAAGAAGGGTGGGAGATGCACTGCACCTGCGCAATCACCTCCAACCGAATCCGTTCAGACCCCATCTGATTGGACCCCACTGCGACGAAACGATGACCGTCGGATGAAGCCCCAGAAGAAGCGACGACTGGGATTGAGTCACACCATAACTACTTGCAACTGCCATGGTCAACTTACCTCCCCTCTTTTGTTGACCACCCAAAAGAAACACAGCGTAATGTAATCGTAGCCCTTGAAGTGAGGGTCGATCCGTGTGCCTCTGGATTGATGGCTGAGATCAATTGGTGCTTTTTCTTCTTGAATAAACCAACCCAGCCTTGAGGCTTATAAATACCCCCATTGAGGACAGAAGAGGGGCTTCGACCTTTTTTTACACGACTCTTACACACTGCTTCTTCTTCTCCAATCTCTCTCTACGCATAGATACACACACACAGTAGGCTAGACAGTTCCTTTCAAGAAATTAGGTAGAAACTTGTAATAGGCATTTCTACAAACAGTTGTAGAGCAAGCTTAGAAGAAATAAATTAGGCGACATCTAAAGGATTTCTCAGATTGTAATTGAGAGAAAGGTAAGAGGCAGAGAAAAAGAGTAAGTTTGTAACGTGAATTTGGGTCTTGATCAAGAAATTTGTGCTCTTTGAAATCTTGGATCCGATTTGTTATGTGCAGTTTTTACTTTAGGTTTCATGGTGATTCTTGATTGAAATTGAAGCTTTATTGAGTACTTTGATCTGACATTTGCTTCTCTATCTGCCTTTCTTTTCTCCTTTCCCTTCTCACACACACACAACAACACGCCTCGGATGGAGTCTCTCCAATCCCTGGCTTCACACCGCCTCGGCTGTGGTTTCCTCAGTCCCTGGCTTCTTTTACCTCGACTGGAGTCTCTCCAGTTCCGGGTAGCTTTCTCTGTCAATGGCCTTGAGCTATGACGAGAGAAACCATGTCAATCAATTGTAAACCGAAATGCTGCCAAAATTCTGTTAGGATTGAAATTATGTATAATCCTGGACTAAAATGCTTAAAATCAGTATACAAAGCAATGTTAATACGAGAATCTTGTAATTAAAGCTGTTTCTGGACCTTAATTTAGTAGAATAGTCAGATCAAAGTCTTGCAAGATGAACAGCGATGATGACAGGTGATAATTGAAATTTCTTGGACTTTAATGAAAACTGTTAGCTCCCTGTATAAAAAGAAACTTTGACTCATGAACTTTATGACCTTTCCTTAGTTTTCAACTGACATAAGACTTGTGATGTAAGAACAATTCTTTTTCTGTTATTTAATCTTTTTTGTGCTTGCGAAAGTTTAGAGGAATTAGAATTGTGGTGTTACTTTACTAAAATTGCACTTCTTGGATTATCTCACACTCAGCACACACATAAGAAGTGATAGTGGCTAGAATGATGTAGGTACCGTAACCTATACCAAGTGAATGCCGTAATAATGTGATAATAGGATTGAGACTAGATGTGGGTAACACAAATTGAATAGCCATGTTCATATGCAAATAGTTATAGAAAAAGAAGAAGCACTGTCTTGAGACGATAACCAGAATGGTTTTACCTAAAAGAAATGCCAAATAAAGAAATTAATAATTATTAATGTGAAGTTGGACAAAGGAGAAGTAAGTTTAGCTCCTTAGTATAAGCCAAATGAAATCCAAAACCCCTCAGTGCCTGTGTCAGTAATGGAGTCATGACATCGCATCAGGGTCAGTGACCCATCAATCAAATTAGAACAACGCACCCCCAATCGAGCGCACCTTTGTGTTCCTCTCTGTATCTTGATCCTACTGAAGTTGGTCCCTTCAACGATGACGGCGGCTATCACCGGAAAATGCGAAATGAAGCTTATAGGGACCTAATTGAATAATTTCCTAGTCACCGTGTCAGTGTCTGGTCTTCTCACCAAACCAAGGCGACGCGGCGGAAACGGAGGCTACCACTGTAGTCCTCTCTCTCTCACGATGCCGGGAAGTCCCTGCCGACAAGTTGCGATGGTCGGAGAAGCTAACGGATTCACACCCGTTTTTTATGTCAGGCCCGTTAACGAAGGAAATGGAACCCGTCTTCTTCAAATTTCAGCGCGTATTCGACCTCTTCGATCTCCTGTGACTAGCGAGCAATGTGGCTGTCAGACACCCGCCGCATGTAAACCATCGAAATTTAATCAATTAAACAAAATAAAAGAAAATAAACAAAAAAATGCCATGGCCCAACGGTAGTTAAGGCCCAAGAAATGAATAATTAACTAAGTCCAGTATTTGCCACCTTGTCATAGTCCAGTGACGTGGCCCAACCAAAATAATCCAATTTAAACAGAAATTTAAAAATCAATTAAAAATAGTAAGAAACTCAGAAAAATACAAATAAAATATCCATAAAATTCTAATAACCCAAATAAGCCAAATTCACTGATACTTTGATATGAAATTGTGTCAAAGTAGCGGCCTTTTGTATTTTTGAAGTATTTTTACTTTAAAAATAAATTTTATAAATATTAGAAAATTAATAAACTCATTTATAAAAATTCTAAAACTGAAACTAAATACTTTTGAAATAAAAATTCGGAATATGATATCTTCGAAATCAAGTATTTTCAAATAAAAATATATTTTCACAAATATGAAAAGTCTAAATTAGTCAACATTACTAAATATCTTTTAAAAAGGAATTTGAGTACTTTCAATATACAAATGGCCTTAAGCTTGATATTCTCTAAATAGAAAAGAATTGTTGAAAGTCAAAGTTACAAAAGGCCAAAGTGAATAAAAATCACCAATATCCCTAGCGGAACATTAAGAAATTAAAAGTCAAAACACGAAACCCGAAGTCAAAGCCAAAACCTCTCCATTTGAGGAAAAGTCCCTCGCTGGGGTTGAGATCGACCTCAGATGACTTAGATAGAATTCTTATCAAGTGGCCCTCAAACGACTCCAAATGAAGAGCTCTTCTTTTCAAAAACCATCCCTTAAGCCAAAATCCTTTAGAAACTCAGAGATCCTTAATTGGGTCCCGTCGACTAGGTTTGGTACCATCAATTAAGTCATCCTTAATAGCACTCCGTAAATCTCTCTTTTCTTAGCCCATTACATCAACACCCTTTACGTCCCTTAATCAGAGGTTCTCGTAGTCAACTACGAGGTAATTAACAATAGGGGCTTGCGCCTATTGGAAAGAAAGAACCCGCTAAATCAAGAAACTTCTTTAAATAGCGACTCTTTATAGGGTTCTCTTGTGTCGAGAGATACCCGCCATAGGGATCGAAACCTTAAGGGAGGTGAATCTAAGGCTACGTTCCCATTGTTCTTCGAGAAACTCCTTCGAGGAGAATAATGACGAAAAAGCCGCAACAGATTCTCTGGCACGCCCAGTGGGACAACTTTCTCCTCTCATCTTTGGGATTCGAAGGGCGACGTAAGGGCTAAGGAAATTTTAATGAACACTCCTAACGGTAACATTTGAGTTGGTGTTATTGCAGGTAGGAATGACGTTCGCATCAATTGACATGTTCAAGCCAACGGGAGTTCTCCAGATCGGAGGAGTGCCGATCTGCTACAACGACGAATTCACAATTGGAGGCATGCCGTTTGGACACTCTTATGTGCCCGTCGTTCAAGTCAGCGATGGTACTTTCCAACTAGCCAAGGTTGTTGTGGAGGAATCGCTAGAGGAAGTTATGAAAGTCTCAAAAAACTGTGGAAGATCCTATGGAAGTCGATGTTGCTAAGGAGGAAGAATGGTCCATTGCTCCTCATAAGCGGGATCGTTCAAGTTCAACCCCTTCTCCTCAACGACGCCAATTCAACCGCCGTTCTCCTACCAAGAAGAGGATTATAAAGAAGGTGTACGCACCAGTCTCACATGGAGCAAGGACCATGAAGAAGGTCCAACGGACTTATAAGAATGAGCTGGAAACAAGGCCCAATTTGCCAGTTAGCAATCCGTTCTCCACGCTCCGTCTAGTGCGAAAGAACTCGTCTGTGGCCATACTCAAGACAATGGAAGAATTTCCTTTCGAGTACCAAATACAATATAGGGGAAGAAGTCTTCAAAACCGGCAATCTGTGAAGGAGCGATTGACATTCCCGCGAGTATCGGCCCGCGATCGTTTGGGTCCAAAAGGTCGAAAGAAAGGATTCTCTTCCGTGCACCAAAGACTAGGGCAAAGGATTAAGCCAGTCAAGGAGAGATTGGGGCCCAAAAAGATGTGGATACCCAAAGAGAAAGCGCAACCAATGGAGGTGGACCACGAACCAAGAAATAAAAGAAGACATGTGGCACGGGAGGATGGACAACTTGTGGTCCAAGCTCGAGTTCATATGGTCGAGATAAGCGAAGAGCATGAAATGCATGCTTTCGTAAACATGAGTAACGATGGAGAAATTCCATTTACTAAGAAAGATGGCAAGGATAAGCAAGATCGCGCCTCTTCGAGCCACCTTCTGAATAGAGAAGGACCAACGGAAGATGGAGAAGGAGATATGAATGGTAAAGATCGCTGGAATGAAGGTGAAAGGTCAAAATTGATGAGCATCATTGAAAGAAATGAAAAGAAAATGACAGCTATGATGAACGAAAGGGAGAAAGAAAGAAAACTACTCAAGAAGATGTATAAGCTTCTAGAAAAGAAAAAGTTGCTTGAAGACCTTGAAAATGCATCTTCCAATGATGCATGCATATCTGAGATTCTCTACTCAACACCCCTTAAGGATGACTTACCAGTTGAAGGTAAGATTTTCCACCAGAGATGTGGTTGTCACATCTTGAACCTCATTGTACAAGATGGACTCAGCAGTGTGCACAAGGAGATTGAATGTATAAGGAAAACAATGAAATGGATCAAACATTCTCAAGGAAGAATAGATAAGTTCCAGCTGGCCTACTGCCAGGTCAAATTTAAATTTTATTTTATTTTACTTAAATTTATATTATAATTTTGATTATTTTTAGTCACTTATATTTGTTTGTATATGAAATTGTAGGTCAATGTTCCATACAAGAAGCCACAGTGGGATGTTCCAACAAGATGGAACTCCACTTACTTGATGCTAGAGTTGGCTTTGGAACTCAAACCAGCAATTGTGAGGTATGCTACTCTAGATAAGAAGTTCTCCAAAACTCTGAATGATACTCAGTGGGCTATTATGAAAGAGTTAGTGAAACACTTGAAACCATTCTATGAGGCCACACTCAAATTGAGTGGCACTAAGTACCCAACTCATAATCTTTTCTTCTCTAAGTTTTGTGAGGTATATCTTGATATTAAAAAAATGAGTTCTAATGAGTACCCATTTATTGTGAATATGGGTACTCAAATGCTTGCCAAGTTTAACAAATACTGGAGCATGGAGAATTCTCTCTTGGCCATTGCATGTGTGTTTGATCCTAGATGCAAGTTAGATGTGGTGCAGTACTACATGGAAGAGATGTGCCCTGATGAATGTGCTGATTTCATTTCAAACTTAAAGGAGTGCATGTCTGAGTTGTACAATGAGTATGTTCAAGACAATGCAGAAGAACCAAGCATTTCCAAGAGGTTCTCTTTTTAATTTTCATAATTTTCTAACTTATTTGTTATTAATTTCACTAATCCATCTACTTTGTTAATTAACAGGCAAAAGACTCATGTTGGTGCCTCTAGCATGACAACATTGACAGATAGGAAGGCTGGACTTAAAGATTATTTGAAAGGAAAGAAGGGAAATGCAACACCTAAGTCAGAATTAGAGGACTATCTAAGTAATAAAATTATTTATTTCTTATTTATGTACATTGTCAATTACTACTTATTTATGTAAGTATTAATTAACACATTTATTTCTTACTATGTAGGCTCTGACAGAGATGATGCTAGTTCGGATGATGACTTTGATATCCTTGGTTGGTGGAAGATGAAGGCACCTAGATATCCATTATTGGCTAAGCTTGTTAGGGATATCTTGGCTGTTCCAATATCAACTGTGGCCTCTGAATCTGCCTTCAGCACAAGTGGTAGAGTGATTAGCCAAGTGAGAAGCTCCTTGTCTGATGACACCATTGAAGCTCTACTTTGTGTTCAGGACTGGTTGAGGGAATCAATTGCAGGTATACCTTTTTTCGCTCTTTTTGTTTTTCATTTTTAAGTGGTAGAGTGCTTAACTGTTTTTAACTTTCTTTCATCTATTTTGCAGAGAGTGCAAATATCATTGGTGCTCCTCTAGGGATCATTGAGGAAGAAGATATCAATGTGGAAGGGCAGTGAGTTCTTTTTTAAATATATAATCCATGATGGAAGTATAGTAACGAGTTGAACTGTTTAAGTGTAGTATCAAGTTCAAGTGTATCAAATTGTATGCCCCTAATACACAGTTGAAGCCTGGATTGTTGGTTCTTCCAGCAAGTCTTTGGCTCCTCAGATGTCATACATTGATCTTGAATGATGATATATTTCACTTGTTTTTTTTTTAATGAATGGCTAACTGGCTGAGAATGGTATAAGTTGAGGCTGAGAAGGGAGTCTGTCATCTGGGTTGAGTTGGTGACAAATTTAGGCTTCAGGGGTGTATTAGAGAAATACAAATGAGTATGCTTGAACTTGGTTGTTTTAGGGAATTTTTGTTGTAGTTGAATGAATATTTGTTCAAGCAGTTGGGTCGTCATATTTTGTAACTTGGAACAGATTGTATTGTATGTTTGGTAACTTGATTTTCTATCAGTGATTATGTGATTTTATATGCATGTATATTTGTTAATTTTACTGCATTTAACTTGTTTTTCAATCTTTTTGATTATGTACCTAACGGTTTAACGCTAATTCGTTAAGATCGTTAAGCTAAGTGGAACGAATAACGCATACCATATCTCTTCTGTTAGCTTAACGATATGATAAACGGCTCAACATTTTAGTTCGTTAGTAAAACGATAACGTAAACAATTTTAACTCATTCCGTGCCATTTATCAATGTTAGACAGGTCTAGTTAGACTGGCATCCGCATCCTCGACAGTCGTTTAAAAGGACTGTGCCTAGCAGTCCTTTTACGCTGACCGTCCGATCTGGATCCAAGGGTTCACGAGAGACTCAGCCGAAAAATTGCTGTCGAGGCTTGCCCTCCCTGCCCAATTCCCCTCAAATCCCTTCCTCCACTCTCAAGCTCTCTCACTATGCACTCTGCCGCTTCCCTCAACAAAAAAATGAAGAGACCTCTCTCACTCGTCCCCTAAACTCGTTCCCGTCCGGCAGCGGCTGCGCCACCACCCCCTCCGTTGCCTCCTCCGGTGGTACGCCGTGTGACGACGGATTCGACGATGTTTTCTATCCCAGCCGTCATGAGGGGTTATCTGAGAATAGTCAAACTTTAACCCTCGCTAAAGATCCGTTCATTTTCGGGCCAGAGTCTCGTGAGGAGAAGAAGGTAGATGAAGAAACGAAGCTTGAACAGGCTTATTGACATCTATTCATGGCACATTGCAGGTCTTATTTGTAAATTTGAGGAAAAAGTGAATTTGAAAATCAGATGAAATATCAGTTTTCTTTCTCAACTCCAGGACCTTTAATTGACAATAATATTACTGTGGTAGTTGGTGACTGAAGCATTTCTCCATGAATGATCTGTAATCATAAATAGGTTTCTTTTAGAAGTTTCAAAGATATTTGAACTAAACACATGCGGACTCTTGATTTATTTTTGGTTGATTTTGGCTTTTTGGATGTAATAATAATGATAAAAGTCTACTGGTCAATTGTTGGTCCTGTCGTTGAGAAACTCTGGGCACAAAATAACAAAAATCTGAAAAGGAGAAGTTGGTACTCAGAGGAGAAGTTGTTTCATGTTTGAATTAATAGCATAATCGGTTGGTACTCAGAGGAGAAGTTGTTTCTTTTTTAATGGATTTTAGCACCTTGTACCAATTTGGCTTTTTTACTGTTAGTAGGCACTTGGCACTTGTTAGTAACTCTCAAGTTTCAGCTCTTAATGCATGAAGCGAGATAAAAAATTAGGATGCTCTGAAAAGGAATATTTCATTAATATGCTGAAATTATTAGTACGTCAGTAAGAACGAAGGCATTTATGCAAATACAATGTCATGATTGCAAAATTTATGTATAGTTAACTGTACTATGCTTTCGTTGTCAACTGTTTCAATCTTCCTGGCTTACCATTTTGGTTCCACGCATATCAGTTGGTGGTGCATGTATATGCCATTGGGTCTTACATTTCCTTCAACTGGTACCGGTGGTACATGGTACCAATTACAATTTTTTTATTAAAAAAAAGAAACCTTTTATTACGGTTACCTGTTTCATTATAGAAACTAAGTTCATACAAACCAGAAAGTAGAAATGAAAAGATTCCCTCATTCTCACTTTGTTCAAAACTAGAACATACGCTGACCCTTCCCTATCAATCTACAAATTGATCTACAGAAATTGAAAATGACAGATAAACCCAGTACAAAGTTCATATCTTATATTTAGAAAAATGTTAAGTTCAAATTCAGAGTTTAACAAAGCCCTGAAAGCTCTTCTTCACGTTTTTCTCTTCCTAACTTTGTGTGATGCTAATCAACCTTGTCCTTCCAGCATTGCTCCCCTTAGTGAGATATTTTAATATTTCATCTGCGACCTTCGATCTACATCGGACGGTCCAAATAAAAGGACTGCTCGGAGTAGTTTTTTTATTCGGCTGTCGAGGATGCTGGTTGGGTTAGACTGGGTGAGAGAGTAAAGAACAAATATTAAAATATCCATGAGCTAGGAGAGAAAAACAAAAAAAAATCTAAAACTTTTGTAGGCGATGGTTTCGCTAACCCAGCATTTTGACGAGTTAGCAAATTAGCAGCTACACCAAACTAACCCCGATGCGTTTGGTTATTCAAGGGTAGAAGGTTGGCGCTCTAACCGTTGGGTTAGACTAACCCTGGGGTCACCAAAACGAGCGCCTCCTGAGGGATAGACACGTGTCGTCCTTCTAGAAAGCGAAATCTCCAGATGAGCGCTATTGGACAAGGATCTCTTTAAAAAAAAAAGGAATATGTCGATAAGGATTCATACCGGAAGTTCTACACTTTATTTATTTATTTATTTTTCGAAACCTGGGAAGTTCTACACTTCTACCTACAAAGAAACTAAAAAAGAAAGAAAAACAATTCCAACGGAAGAAAAATTTAAAAAGTAAAACAGAAGTGGTAGATAAGGATCAAAGATATATTTCTCAAAAAAAAGGATCAAAGATATGGGGTCGCGCAGGAAACGCACCTGGCCCAAGTTTTCTATACATTCCCTTTCACCATTCTCATCATTTGAAAGCATGAAATCAATCAAATTCATTCTTCCTTAACTGGTTGCATGCGGAACATGAATAAAAGTTTGGACTAATATACATCAAACATAATTTGAGAACCATTCCTACACTTCTATTTTCATTTTTTTTTATATTTTTAAAAGTCTTTGAACAAAATTCTTAAATGCAAATATCAAACTAAAAATGTTAGATATATATGATCTATATTTGTTCCTTATCTAAACCTTAGGTAAGGGTTCGATGCCATCTTTTACAATTCTAAGTGCTGGTTTACTCGGTGTGTGTACAGAGGCGAAGCTACATACAAGAAATAGGTGTCAATTGACCCCATTTATTTATGATTAATACAACTATAAATAAATTTTTGCTCTTACAAAATGAAAGTTTTTTTTAAAAGATATGTAATATTTGAACTCCATATATATTCAAAAGGTATTCCACTTGATTCGGTCAATTTGTTTGTTTGAAAAAATAAATTTCATTAATAATATATACTTCAATATGTAATTTTATAGTCTATTTTATATTGAAGAATCTTTTATACATAGATTTCATTTTATTTTATTAGATGTGGATACAATTAATTACTATGGTTACTTTTGGTCTATAAATTTGACATATTTCTCTTCTTTATTCGGTTAAAATTACATCAATTTATAAATATATCAATTTTGAAAGATGTGATTTTAAAGAGTAAAATATAGAAGAACATATAAATTTAATAAAATTATTTTATATTGTGCTCTAATATTATTTTACAGAAGTGCTCAACTAAAATTTTTAGCTCTTTTGTTATCTTTAATTTTGAAACTATTACAATTTGTAAATGTAAAATTCAAATATACATTAAGTTAATTTATTTAATTTTCTAATATTAAAATTATAAAATTAATATTGAACTCCATTACAAAGTATTCTGGCTCCGCCATTGTGTGTGCATGTCAATTGCTCTATGCACTCGGTTGACTTCCTTCCTCTCAAACCTCACCCTAGTCTCTGGTGGAACATCAAAATCGCAGATCCAAAAGAGACAATGACGGTTATGGCAAGGAGCATATATATAGAGCGTAATGAACAAAAAGAGTTGGTTCAAATCCCAATCCTAGTGATCCGCATGGTCCAGCCAGCGACCTGCTAGGTTGTTCAGTGGCAGCAGACCGTTTGGTGGGCCCAGCAAGCGATCAGCTTAGAACAGCTCCACACACTTTTACTAACAAATACAAACTAAAAACTTAAATAATAATCAATATTTTATATTGTCTACATATTTAAAAGTTTTTTATGCCGATAAATTACATGAAATCGATCGAAAATGTGTACGTATTAAATAAATGATTTGATCGTATCTATAGCAATTTCTTTTTTCTGATAGTTGATTTTTAGTTATTAATTAAGGTTTCAAAAGAGGAGACAGTGTAAAGTCATGTAAACTAGAGACATTTCACCACTCCTCATGTACACGAGTTAATTGGGATATATGGTTTCGTTTGGATAGGTGTGGGAAGAAGGGAAGAAGGGAAGAAGTGGAAAAAAATATTGGAAAGTGTGTAACTTTGTGAAGAGTTTGGATTATTTATAATTTGTTTTCTTCCCTTCTTCCTTCTTCCTCCTTCTTCTTCTTCTCTCATCCAAACAGAGGATATGAGAAAAAAATTAATTTTTGTTACTTAAGTCATTCTATATATCTGTTTAAAAGAATCTCGTAATTGTGTAGACGATCAAAAAGGATCTTTTAATTAATAAACTTTACTGTGCATGGTTGTGGATAATATTTCATAATATAGGAATAAGTATTTGTGAACGAAATTCGTACATATTACGCAATCTTATTCTATTGGTTGATAAGATTAATAATCTACTTTTTAGTGCATTTAAATTTTAAAGTATAAAGGTCTAAAATATAGAAAAAATTTTAAACACTACAGTTTTATCATATTTTATCATATTATAATTCGAAATTACAAGAACCAACTTGCTCTTAATCTAGGAGAAAGAACAAGATATGGGTTCAAAAGTCAAAACCCAGCTGGAAAATTAAAACCTTCAAAATAAGTTGGACAACTTGACCGCCCTCTTATTTTTTTTTTTAAAAAAAACTCGATATTAATTTAAAGCGTATATATGCTCCATATAAAAGGTGAAGAAGAATAGTAAAGAGGTGACAGAAATAATTTATCAATTACATGTTCTAACAATTTAATAAAATAAAAATATTAAAAAAATAAATGAATTTAGTTATATCCCTATTATATGCATTTCTCTTTTATTATTAACTTCTCTCTACTTTTTTTCCTGGAGGTTAACACACAAAGCAAACTCCTGGAAAATGATCTCGACAACATCTGAACAATATTTAAAATATGTTTAGGACAAAAATAACCTTGTAAATTTGAGGAGAAAATAATGTTGTTAATATATACAATGGTAATTTTGTTGTAAACGTATTACAAATGCAGTTAGCACGCATTCATGTTTTCGAATAATCAATCGATGCGTGTTAATGACCGTCCATTTTCATAAAAAAAAAAAAAAAATCCGTCCATGAACCAAGCGCAGTTGCGCAGCCATCAGGTGGAGGAATAAGAAGCGCTTCCTTTTCCATATATACTGTGCAATGACAAAATATATATACAAGCAAAGAACTGCGAAGCAAATCAAACCCGAAAAAAATTAGGATGCCCACTTGGAACTTGCATCTGATATATAGCCAACAATCTGCTAAAGTCGTCTCTCCCAGGTGCAATGCGAGACACATGGTGGCATGGATCATGGATGGTTTTGGGCAGTTACCATTTTCATGGGCGCCTTCATTCCCACGTACGGATTGATCGAGAGTCTGCGCACCGACGTCTTGTAACTTGTAAGTGTAATAATCTTGCACCTGTTTTAGCATATATAGTAAACCTGTCGTTCAATCTGAAGACAAATCGATAGGTTGGGAGAGGATATTAGAGATGCATCTTATATTAGACATCGATGGTACGGAATTTTGTTGTAAAAACTTCGGTTTATCAATTTAGGAACACAATTTGACTATTTATGAGAAAATAAATCTATGTGAATTCGAATGTGGACTTATATAAAACAAAACGCCTCTTTGAAAATTTTATGTATTCTTTTTATAAAAAAAGAAATTGGACTCTCTGCACAAGCCTGATAACGGAAGATTCGTTATAACGGTACAGTTTTTTTTTATTTCGTTTTCTAACAAAATGGTATGCGAAACACATTTCGTCACACGTTTATGTAAAATACAGTATAAATTTAGTTGTTCCGTCACATTCTGTCGAAATGGAACATCTAATGGAAATTCGGCTATATATACCATTATTAAAACAGAACGTTAAACGAAATGACTCATTTCGTTGCCATTATCAACGTTACTCAAACCTATTTGTGTATAGTGTTCTAAATACATGTCGTGTCGAGTCAAATACGTCGTGTCTGGATCATCTATCGATCGTGTCGTGCCATGCCATGTCTAAATATTTCACGTGTCGTACCGTGCCGTATCTAAATTTTAAGAGATGGACACGACACGTCTAAAGACACGCCACATTTTGTGTTCCCGTTTTGTGTCGTGTCGTGTCTTCTTTAGACGTGTTGTGCCATGATGTGTTCGGACATGTCTAACTTTTTAACATAAATATAATTTGTTTATAAAATTTTAAAATCATGTTTGATAAATATGTAAAAATAAAAAAATAGACATTCTTTAGAATTGAATTAAAATATAATTTTTTTATGTGAAAAATTATTTTAAATTTTATAGTAACTATGCTCTCTTTTCCGGGCTTGGGATCAAGTTTGAGAAAAATTAAAATTATGTTAATTTCATGAAATGATAAAATTATACTATTTTTATCAATTAAGTACTTGTTAATTTCAATTTTTTATACAGTTAGATAATTTATACTATCCTTCTATTTAAAGTACAACAGATGACAAAATAATTTGAATTTTTAGATAAATGGATAATACTTTTGCGCCTTTGACCTTAAAAAAAACGCAAGAATTAAGTTAGAAACTTAATTATTTTGGACTGATTTAAATTAAATTCAGCGACAAATAGGATTTTCAATTATTGAGATCTAACTAGGTCAGTTATACTAGCCTCCAAATCACATGTTATGTTGTGTTCTTTTGTATTATGTGACTTATCATGGCATGTCCTTAAAGTTGAATTATTTAATTTTAATTAAAATATTATGTATTAATAATATGTTGTGACCTAATTATTATTATGTGTTAATAATAATTAAATATTATTAATTACTAATTATATATAATTATTAATTATTATAAAAAGTAATTATTAATAATAATAAATCATTTTTATTATTATGAAATATTAATAATTACCTTTAATTAAATATTATAAATATTATTATTTATTTAATAATAATTATTATTATTGATTATATTTTAATTAATTAATAATATTATTATTATTATTAATAACTCCTTATTATTAATAATTAATATTACTTGTTAAATATTATTAATTATTATTTAATTATTAATCATAATAATTAATCTTATTATTAATTATGAATTTTTAATAATTATTGTTAATTATTAAATATTATTAATTATTTCTAAGGGTGTCGTTGGAAAAAAAAATTAAAGGGGACTAGTGCATAACTTATGCAACCTCTTTAGGTGTAATAAGTTATGCCCTTTAAGGCTTCTCTTATGTAATGGGTGTTTGGTGACTTAAAATGCATAACTTAAGCTATGCACTTTCTAAGTCACAAACAAACGGCCCCATATATAATTAATCTATTGCACCTAGGGAGGTCCTTTAAGTTATGCATTTAATTTAATTCCAACTATACCCTTCAATTTATTACAGTAATAAAATAATAATTAATAATTAATAAAAATAAATACTAAGTATTTAGTAATACTTAATAAGAATTAGTAATTATGAAATAATTAATAATATTTAATAAGTAACAATAATTATTTAAAAATAATAATTAATAATAAATATTAATTATTATAATTAATAATAAAAAATAATAATTTAACAAGTAATACTGAATTATTAATACTAATTAATTAAAAAATTAATCAATAATAAATTATTATTATTAAATAATTGATAATATTTATATTATTTAATTAATAGGAATCATTAATATTTCATAATAACAAAATGAATTATTATTATTATTATCATTAATAATTAATTTTTATTTTTACGATAATTAGTAATTAATAATATTGAATTATTATTATAAACTTATAATTCATAAATAATAATAAGGATTTGTTATGATATCAGGACATTTTAGTCTTTTCGCATTAATATATGCAAGCATAAGTTATGCTTCCTTATTCAATAATCAAATATCCATTACATAACACTACATAAGAACTTTATGTATCCTTAGATTATGTAACTCCTTACTTCATAACCAAACGCTCCCTATATATGCATATTGTATAATAGTATATTTATTAATTACAAGAATTGATATGACGTGTCTATAAATATGTCACGAAAACATATATGTGTTGTGTCATATCGTGTCGCTCATCTAAGAGATCCTTGTTTTAGTCAAGTAATTACTTAACCAAACAGATCAAGTTTTACGGTAAATAAGTTATGAACACCTCATCCTTTTATTAACTTTTTTTCAAGAATCATTATTCTATATCTTGCTAACTCATTTATTCACGTGTGTCTAAACGAATTGGTTAGTACTTGAGTTAAATTGTATTAGATGCAGAATGACCCATCCACCCATCCGTTGGATGGAATTGGATTAATTGACTGGATTAATGATTGAAACTATAGCAATAGTGTACCTTTGAGGCCAACATATCAGAACAATGAAAAGAAGGGTTTTATACTTCCTGGGTACGGTGGGAACTGTTTATGCCGTATGTAGATCGTATATGTACTATGGGCCTGTTTGGATGGCATTTGGAATTTGGAAAATTTCAAATTCTAAGCATAAATTTATTATAAACAATCCAAACTCTTCACAAAATTACACACTTCCCAATAAATTTATGCCTAGGAATAGGAAATTCTCCAAATTCCTCAAATTCCTAAGCGATCCAAACGGCCCCTATATATGTAACTAATTATCTATTTTAGGCAATTACGGAGAGCCAAAAGGGACAAACCGTGCCTCCCAGGTCCCAGTTAAAACTTAAAGGGTAAATCGATTGAAACCGAAGAGGAAAACGACAGACTCCTGATGCTCGTTTCCAACGAAGTGCAGACTGCTGACCAAACAGAGAAGCGCATACTTCCATGGCAAGATGCACCCCCCCTGCCTCTTGCGTTCATATCCTTCGTCTCTTGTGCACTTTACCCGCTTTTGTTGTTATTTATTATTATATTTACTCTAGCTGTGTATATATCAAGTTATCAACCCCATTGTTTCTCTTAGTTCCAACTCTAATCGAACCAGTAGAAATTGAATTGGTAATGTTTGTCCACCATGTAAGCTCGCTCTTTCTCTCTCGTTTTTCTGTCTTTGCCTCTTTGTAGATAACTACAGCATACGGAAAGAATATGAATGCACCATTTGATGGCAGTGTCATATGTGTGCAAAAGTTTGCATACATATGATATCGAATTTCATATGAAATAAAAGCGGAGCATTAGCTTTTTGCAGTGATGTTTTGTCAAGCAAATTGGTGCAGATCGATGTCGGTTTAGCATATCTCATAGGATTAGTGTAAGCCATAATGAAGCCCAAAAAGAAAATATATATAAACGAGAAGTTTTTAATTTAGTCAGTTCACTATCTGTCATATTTTATAAGATTATTAAACAGGGAAATATCTTTTCAAAGCAGTATGTAGAATAGTGTGCTGTTATATTGTTAGTTTGAGGAAAAAAAGATTTTTTTTTAGGAATAGTGTGATGTTATATATTGTTATATATATATATATACAAACTTTTTTAAATATAAGTTTACATTACAAAAAAGCAGTTCAAATGAGAGATTGATTGCTAGATATTTAAAGCATACATTAATTACCGTGTTTGCAAAGATTGAAGAAATTTTCCATTGTTTCTTTACTGATATATTCTGATTAATTTCTTTATAGGTCGGAGTCCAGTCAACTCCACTTCCGTTGCTGGAAACAACAAGTTGAAGATTCTTTTTGGGGAGTTTATGCTCATGCACCTCATTCAGTGGCCATGCCATGTCCGGAATCAGATCATCAAGAGGACGATCAGATTGCCTCGTGGCTGAGGTTCCCATCTGACTCAAATAATGACAATAATACAATATTATTGGGGCCTGATTCGAACAAAGAACAGACGATGATGGGATCAAACAATAAGGCATGTATGACGATGCTGCATCCTACTGAGGGAATGAAGCAGTCTACTTCCCTGGCAAAAGGAAATGATGTTGTTAACGTGTCTGAGGAAAAGGTTGGCCCTTCGCATGCAACAAGAGGAAAGAAAAAGGGCAAGGAGAAAGGTCGATGCCAGGTTAGTTAGATCCTTTTTTTTTCCCTAAATAATTATATATTTATCTGACTTGAGATAAAACAGATTGTTTGATTCTTTTCATGACGGAAGGAAAAGGAAACAGAATATATTAATTAATTTCCCACATAAAATAAGGAAAAAGTCCGATCGAGTTGGCATGTTGAAGATGTCATTTTGCTCCAACTTCATCATGATCATTAACTTGCTGAATAAGCATCATAGGTCCATCATATATATATATGATAGCTTAAATGGTATAGTAGTCAACCGTACGTCTTTTCAATTTATTTTTCTTTATCTCCCAAGAAAAAGGGAGAAGAATGTTAATTAATTACTTGCACATACAATTGGCAGCACTTGTTAGAACTTTACAAAAGAAGGCATAACTTGTGTAGCTTCATCAATCTTTTCTTACAAAGGTGTGGTTAGCTAGTTAGTACATATTACACGCATGTAACTAAAAATACAACATACGATAAAATTAATAATGCATGCCTGCATTTACTGAAGTTCACTGTATTACATCGGGAAAATGGTAAAGTAAATTATAAATTTCAGAAGTTTTCCTTTGTATCAAATTTTGTTGACATTTTCTTTTGCCCTCCTTTTTCCATTGAATAATGGGTATTCCTGTGGAAAAGAAATTGGGTAGTCAACGGGTAATCTTTCTTCCTGCCAAATTAATATTTTTATGTTTGATTTCTAATTACATGTATCCAAAAAGCGTAATAAGATGATAGAAGAATAACAAAGAACATATTAGTCTTTGTCATAATTTCCTAGAGAGACTCATCAGCCAGATTGCTTTTCGTTTTATATATGCACAGAAAATTGACTATCAATTGATGTACCTAAAATTAGATCAAATTTATTATACTCTCGCTAGCTATACATTATGGAGCTCTTCCATCAAAAATTTAAGTTTTCATTTATAATATGAGCCAATAAGCTTTAATTTACTAACACGTCTTTATTAATTTTTTTTTTACATTGAACCTATTATAGAAAAAAAAAATTAAGCACATACACCTTCAAAATATAAATGCATGCAATAGCGTTTGAATTGTGATAAACCAACATCAGGTGAAAAGAAGTCTATATCAGTCCTATTTTTATTTTTTATCAAAATCTCGGCAAAATATCAAAGTGAGCTTTTTTATTTTTTAGAATTTTTTTAATAAAAATTCTAGAAACTATATTAAAACGAGCCCTTTAATATTTTATCAAATTTTCTAAAGACTCCGTATCGTACTCAATATGCACCAACTAAGACTAGTAGACAATTTACGAATATTGGGTGCGTTTGGATAGGTGTGGGAAGAAGGGAAGAAGGGAAGAAGTGGGAAGAAGTATTGGAAAGTGTGTAACTTTGTGAAGAGTTTGAATTGTTTATAATTTTTTTTTGGCCTTCTTCCTTCTTCCTTCTTCCTTCTTCCTTCTTCCAACCCCATCCAAACAAAGGCATTGATTCTACCAATATATGAAAAATATAAGAACTGACTTTTATTCATTCGATCAGATAAGTATTTATAAGAAAATCACTTTTTCTTGGTAACAAGTCCACTCATTATTTCGATTATTATAAATAAATATAAGATTGTCAGATCTTTTTGAAGACGTGAGTCCTCAATCTCATTTCATGAAGACAAAATTATCGCAAGTGCTGTTTTAAAACTGCAAATAAAGAACATGAAAAGCGCTTTAGAAAAACACAACCCCAGTTTTTTTTTTTTTTGTTGCTACAATTATAACGTACCTTTTACATCATGCTTCACGCTATGGACAAAAAAAAAATAATAATAATAAACCAAAGTAATGAGTGTCCTTAAAATCCGCACATACTCTTTGAAACAAATCGAAGGACTAATTCTAGCAATTAGTACGTGCATGTTTTACGAGTAGTATCTTGAAAGATTTGCAAACGATAAATTCGGTTTGTTGCTGCATGTCATTTCTCATTTTTATTTAAGATTTAGGATGAACACGAATATAATCATGCATCAAATCATTATTTTTGAAACATTTCGTTATTATTATTTTAATTAATGGTTGTAGAAATTTCAAGTTAGAGGAGAAATGATACTTAGTAGATCTATATATACTCAGTCTCCTTTATAATCTTTTTTTTTTCCTTAAAAAAAAAGGTCCAGTACACCAACTTCTTGCATATAATTTATGGCGTATGATAAGATGGTTATGCTATATATATTGCTATGTTGTTGAATCCTATAATCAAATGACGATAATATAAAATCAATTTTATTATTTTATACATATTAGCTAGTGAATATTTCCTCTTTAAAATTTAGAAAGATATTTTAAAAAAAGATATATTAATTAGCTGCTTGCCCAGTTTGAACGGATTGACAAAATAAATATTGTCGAACTTACTTAAATATGATGTACTAATTAAAGCATTGCTCATTTTATGAAAATTTCAAGAAACATATATAGTAATTGCATGCTCATTTTTTTTTTTTTTGTGTACTACCTTGTTTGAAGTCTATATACAATTACAAACGGACTAATCATTTTCTGTTTATCTGAAAAAAAAAAGTAGGTTGGCGAATTAGGATCACGCAAAAAGGGAAACGATATCCTCGAACCCACATGCATATTGCCGAAAAGGTTGCGCGCTCCAGAAGTTCACCGTCTCAACGAGCGGGTTGATTTTTCTTAATATTCTATTATACTAGCTAATTGATGAGTCTTTATATTATGTTTTGCGATTGTCGGTATGATGTTCATCCCCCATCTTTCCACCATCGGTAGTTTATAATTATTAACATAATTAATTGATATATATACTAGTTCGATCTCAATTATTCTAGCATTACTCAATTTTGGGTGAAATGGGACTTCATAAATAATGCATGACATATATAGTGGTTTGGCAAACATTTTTTGATGTGACTAATTACTTAGTTCAAGGAATTAATGAAGAGAAAAAGAGGATGATTGGCAAAGGTTAAGACTTATTTTTTTTTAATTATTTGCATTTTTCTTTTGTATGTATGACTCAAAAATATTATCCTTATCTATTCTTACATTCTATATTCTTAATTCAAATTACATCAGAAGACTTTTCAAATATGTATCCATAGTAGATCATTACATAATTTGTGTATAAAACTGATTTACAATGCTGCATATATATCTTTCAAACCAATTACTACTACTACTATATACATCATATTTCATGAAAATATGACATTTTTAGCTCAGAATATTGATCCATTCGCCTCACCGAGGTTTTTTTTTTTATTTTTTAAGAAAGAGGATGCTAAGAACGGTGTCAAATGTGTTGAAACGGAACGGAACATACCAGTTTCGTTTTCGTTCTATTTCTGGTAACGTAACATATACCACTTTCGTTTCCGATCCGTTTTCGTAAACGGAATAGTTTTCCGTTCCGTTTTCGATTTTCCATTGATTTTAGCCTAGTTTTCGGTAAATGGAACACTAACGTTTACCGGTACGCGTTCCATTTCTGTTTCATTTTCAGAAACGAAATAGATTTTCCTTCAGTTAGCTGTTTCGTTTAGATGGAATGGAACGGAATGGAAACGTGCGAAACGGCATTCCTTTGACAGCCCTGAAGCTAAGGTCTTTGCCATCCAACTTTTTTTTAAAAAAAAATTAAAGGTGCATGCGTGATTTGAACCCTTAACCTTAAAGAAGTATGCCTTGTATTCTTATCACTAAGTCACTAGACCACATACTCACGTAATTGAGTTTTGAGACATCTTATGCCTTGATTTTGTTGATCATAAAATATATCTGGAGTATATAAAATTTAAATGATCCAAATTGAATTATTTATGAAAGGGTGAACAGCCTGAAAAATAAATTCTACTCTTAATTATTGGGGATAATTTTGCATTATTTTTTTTGTTGATGATTGATTTTACAGAGGCGAAGAGACAAAATCAACGAGAAGATTAAGACATTACAAGAACTTATACCTAGATGCAGCAAGCAGGTAGCTTTTATTTTTAAATCTAATAGCAGTTTCTATACCTAGATGGTTGATTTTACATATATTATATGTGCTTTTTTAGTTGGATAAAGCATCAACATTGGACAAAGCAATTGGATACATGAAAGACCTTCAGATGCAAGTCCGGGTAAGTTTGTATATCTTTTAGCTTGAGATTAATTTTTTTGTTATAAGTTCAAGTGTTCATCGTGACATAATTAATGATTTATGATCCTGTCAATGGAACCGTTTGTACTTAGGGTTAAAGACACTAAAAATCAAAACAGTTGGTACCTTGATTAAGAACGTTACTAATTCATAAATCTATTTTTAGGAAAACAGTAATAATAATAATAATAATAATAATAATAATTGTAAGCTAAAGCACTTTTTGTCATATATATTAATGCAGATGATGTCCCCCGGGTATGACATCGGCACACAGATGTTATACGGCATGGCACGACCTTATATGCCATCAATGAGCATGTGTACTGACATGAGTACTCCTGCATTACAAGCGATCCATGCCAACATGAACACCATGATGTGCCTGGGTCCAGGCTTGATGCCAATTGGGCCTGCCTTGCAATACCCGCATAAATCCTACCAAGCTCCTATGCACATGCTGCCTCAGCATGACGTGGCATCTAGCATGATCCTATTTCCACAAGTTGGGGATCCTCGTATATTTCCATCTTCTATGCAAGGAAACTTTCTTATGTAACTTCAGGTAAACTCAGATTTTGTTGTGTAAGATATTTTTATTACTTTGTTAAGGAAATTTAATGAAGGTTGCCTTTCTTACACTATTGCTAGCTTGATGGACAAACTGATAATAATGCAAAACTGTAAATTATTAAGACATCAGACTTGTTGAGTCTATCATGCATGAAACTTGTACATTTAATAATTAATATTCAAAACATAAATAGTAAAGATTGAAGATATACATGCTGTTTTAATTTCATTTCAAAACTTTGAATGGTCAACATCAATGCATCTGAGCACTTACAATATTATGCTTGTTCGAAGAGTACTACTGCAAATGCACTATATATTGTATATTTGCATTTCAATTTCCATCTTCATTTACCGGTGAGTCCGTGACCTTCGGATAGTCAACATCAAGTTCTTACCAGGTCAATTTTTTGTTCAATTGTCGTAGAGTTCTGCAAAGATAAAAAGGAAACCAAAACCAAACTCAGCAGAGTCAGCTTAAAAGGCATGGCAGCCGAGCATGTCTATTTTTGCAATACTCGACCTAAAATTTGGGTGTTGTTTCCCTTCTTTTCTGCTAATAGAGCATGTCTTAAATACTTGTGGTATAATGTTGACCGTATTTTTGGTTTAGTTCAAGTTATCTTAGATTAATTAGGTTAGGTTGTTTGTTTTCCAGCTTTTTTTCCTGGTACAAATTTGTGGGTACCAGTTCTTTCTAGGTGGTTTGTTTTTCAAGAAGTTGGCTTGTATATTTTTGTTGGTTTCTAATCAATGAAACCACTGATATGAGCACTATTTTCTTTTATTAATTTTCTTCTTTTGTTGCTATAGTTAGTTCGCAAGGCCAAAAACCTACAAAATTTCTGTGCATATATATAAGGGTGAATATAGCAAATGACATCATTAGCTGGAAAAATGTTCTTTTAAAATATATGGTCGGAATTGAAAATGTAATGAATTATTACGAATAATTTTAATTATTTCTGGAAGGAATTGGATTAATTAGTAACCAAAAAAATTGGATCGATTAAGAATAATATATTGAGTGGAGGAGTTACTACTAACAAAATCAATATTTTGCTGATTGCATTGCGCTGGTCATTGTGTTCAAAGGTTGCAATGCACTTCATGTTTTGTTTTTTTTTCTTGTATTTTAACTTTGAAATATATATGTTTGGAACTTGTATAACACTTTCTGCGAGAAGAAAAAATTACTGAGCCAACAACAGTACTGCTTGTATATGCATTTCCTTAGGTGCGGTCGACGTGTTTGTCAAGATGATCCTTTCAGCTGCTCTATGGCGTTCAAACTTCCCAATTGATCAAACACATTAATAGGTAATTAGTTCCATCTAGAGGGCACAAAACAAGTGCTAAATTATGCGGTACCTGCCTTGTAAACTGGGTAAGATGTTGTCTCAGCAATAAAAGAAATGATGTGCTAGACATCTTCAATTATAAAACACAGAGAAGAAACCTACTCTCGAAGTGATGTGGATCCTCAAACAAGATCAGTGATCAAATTGGTCTACGACTATATATTGGTGAGGTTTTTGACACACAAAGACGTCGCCTAACTCCAAATTTCTCAAGCCATGCATTTTATTCACCCAACTGCAAAATGTGGTTGGCCATCTCCATCTAGAGTGGCAATGATTACTAACCAACCAGGAGATGGATCTCAAACTGAATTTTCTCCTCGTCTCTACACTAACACACTAATGCATGACCTACAGGTCCAAAACTCGTTTAAAACAGTTTTAAAGAGAAAGATAAAGGCTCCTCCAAGGGCAAAGGCCATCTGTACGCGGCTGTCGCTGATGGACCAGCTCCTAATGCAAGAGAACATTTAACAAAGATGCTGGTCGGCACATGGCATCTGTGACCTCTTCACAGACACCTTGGAGACTACAACACACTTGTTCGATTGTTCCTGCAATGTGAGTTTGAGACTTTGAGCAAACAACTTGGGAAATAATTAGTACCCGACTAATTAAAATTTCGCCACCACCAAATTTGGAACAAACTTACCATCTGGTTAACTAATAGGATACTAGAAATAAGGAGGAAAAGATGCTTCTAAGACACGATTGATCATCATGTTGTGAGCGATATAAAAACCTCAAAACGAGAAAATATTTCCTCACTGAGTAACGACCCTAAACAGAATCATACTATAAATTGAGAGTGGCATCAGACAATGAGACAAGTTCTGCCAACTGCAAATTCTTTAGTGACTGGTGAGACGACAATTCAGACGTGCTGCACCACATTTACTAGGAAGAATATTGCACCGGTGGATCTAATATATGTTGAAATTAGAAATAGAATTCTATATTTAGAAATCTATTTTGTGTATCAGTAAATTTAGAAGTATTGTTATTGAGTCATAGTGCTATTAGTGGTCATTTAATTTAGACAGATTAATTTAGGAAACGTGGTGTTCTATTTTCAGCATTTGTATTGTCTTTAAATACAGCAGTTTGTAATCAGTTTGTAGTTAAGAGTTGTAATAGAGTTATTGTTCAATAAAAAAATTCGTGGTTCTACAGAGAAAGAAATATTTGTTCTCGCTGCAACATTTGATTGTTCTAGTTTCAACATTTAACTTTTCCAGCTTCAACAATTGGTATCAGAGCCATAAAGGACGCATAAATTGAGAGTAGAAGAAGAAAGTTATTCCATTGATGGCTTCAGGAGCAACCATGGCGCAACTCCCTGCACCTATGCTAATCGGTAGCAACTACGGCATATGGAAAGTGAAGATGGAGACTTTGTTGCTCTCACAAGACTTGTGAGATATCATACAAGATGGCTACAAAACATATGCTGCAGATTATAATCTCAAAGAAGAAGAAAAGCAGCAGTTGAAGGAAGATAAGAAGAGAGATGCTAAAGCGTTATTTCTTATTCAACAAGGAGTAGCAGAAAACATCTTCTCACGGATCATCAACGAAACCCAGCGAAAGATGCTTGGAAAGCGCTGCAACAAGAGTTCAAAGGATCAGCTAAGGTTCAAATTGTCAAATTACAGACCCTACGTAGACATTACCAGAATTTGCAGATGAAAGACTCGGAAAAGGTAAAAGAGTATTTTTCACAAGTTATGGATTTAGTGAATCAGATGTGTTCTCTTGGCGACACAGATATAACTGAACAGAAACTTGTTGAGAAAATGTTAATAGAGGAGTCCAAAGATCTTGCAACTTTACCCATACAGCAGTTAATTAGTTCCCTTGAAGCACATGAAGAAAGAAAACTGCAAAGAAACATGACTAACGAAACTACTTTTAAGGCAAGTTCAGATTTTAAATCTGGATATGTTCAGAAAAGAGATGGGTATGCAGAATCAAGTAAGGCTAAACGTTGGTGTGATATTTGCAAGAAGGATAGCCATGACACCAAATACTGTTGGTCTACCAAACAATGTAACAAATGCAAAAGAAAAGGTCATATTGCTCGGGTCTGTAGAACAAAGGAATCTCAGCAACTCAATCAAGTTACAGAAGAAGTGCAGCAGCCAACTCAAGCCAATTTCATTGAACAGAGAGAGACAACCGAAACCATCTTCTATGCATGTCATTCAGCAAGTGAAGATAGAGGTGATGTTTGGTATTTGGATAGTGGGTGCACAAATTATATGACTGGAAATCAACAGATTTTTCATGGAATCAATACCTCATTTGAAACTAATATTCGCATGGGAAATGATGCATTGGTTCAAGTCAAAGGAAAATGCGACATTGTAGTACAAACTAAGATGGGTCCAAAGTTCATTAGAGATGTGCTACATGTTCCAGATTTGAAGCAGAATCTTCTAAGCGTGGGGCATCTTGTTCAAAACGGTTATGCAGTATATTTTGAGAAGCATAGTTGTAAGATCATTGATCAATATGGTCAAGTGATGGTGAATATTGGGATGGAGGATAATAGGAATTTTGCTTTAAATTTGAAGCACGCTCCACATATGGTTCTTCAAACCAATAGTGTTGATGAGTCGACACTTTGGCACAAGAGATTTGGTCATCTAAACTATGCAGCACTCAAATTACTACAAACAAAGGAGATGGTGCGAGGCTTACTAGAGATCAATTTAAACAGTCAAATATGCAAAGGATGCATTCTAGGCAAGCAACATCGACAATCTTTTTCTAGAACATGTGCATGGCAAGCAAGTTCACCACTGGAGTTGATTCACACTGATATTTGTGGCAAAATGCAAACACCATCAGAAGGACAGAACTGGTATTTCATTATCTTTGTTGATGATTTTACAAGGATGACTTGGGTTTATTTTCTCAAACAGAAGTCAGATGTTAGGAAACCGCTCAATTTTAATTTTGTGACTAATTACGCTTAATTAATCCAATTAAAACACAAGCAACACGAGATCTAGTACTTTAAGCAATTCGACACAAGAGAATAAGGTGGAATATTGTACCTCCCGCGAAATCGTATTCGCGGGACTCGACCAAGGCATGGGAATCGATGGCGTGCCTTCTCCACCATCTCCACCACGTCTAGTAGCCACCCTCGAGTCCACCAAGGAGGATTAATCACGTTCTACAAGGTACGTGCTAGCATACCCAAAGAACAAGCCTAATCCTTATGGTTTTCTCTCTTGCATCAATCAACAACCTTGATTTAGTGGAGAGAAAATAGCTCAACACATGAGCAAAAGAGAGAATGAGAGGATGAAAGTGGCGGCCTCCATGGGTGGAATGAGAGGAGAGAGAAAAACTAGGTGGAGGCTCTCATAAGTGGTCCTTATATAGAGCACAAAACCTAATTGACCTCTTGCATAATTACAACTATGCCATCCCACCTACCACCATATTGGGCAGCCACGAAATGGGCCTATATGGGCCACTTAATCCACTCAATTTAGTCTCTAATTCTATTAATTAAAGCCCCATTTATTTGCTCTTTAATTGGGCTATCTATTTGCTACCAAATAACGGCCCAATTAATTAATATAACCATTTATATTAAAATTGTGTTGAACTAAATTAATTATTAACTCATTAATAATTATTTTAGGATTAGTTAATGCATTAATTTATTTCTATATGATCCATTGACTTAATTAATTATAACGGTTCGCAACGGTATATAATTAATTAATCAATCTTATCATATTTTCACAGTACTTACTGCTGTGAATAAATAAATAATGCACTGTGTGATTAATGTCCTATTTGTGTGACCCTTTGAGGATTTATGCTATGTTGGACATGGAATTAAATCGTTATTTAATTCCAATAATCATAAGCGGTATCTAGCAACACGTTATGATTCCCAATTCGCATAAATAATGTACTGCTACAGTATTTAAATCCTGCATAAGAGAATAAAAGTATTTCTCTATTTTGATTCTTATGTCTCACGATATCATCGTATAATCCAAGATAGGAATGTGTCATTCTTGCAGATTATACATTTCTTGATCTAGAGTTGATCGCTTAGTTGCGCGCATACGATCCAACTCCATCAAGGGGCCCAAACAGATATCGTCACTCACTAAGTGAATTAATGAGGGACATACGGTTTTCTTGATGATTAGCTTTTTCCCACACAATTCAAGAGAACATAAAGAAAGTCCGTATAGCAGCCCTTAACGGGAATCAGCGGTAGACAAGATTTATAGAACCTATCCTCATGTGGAAAAGATAATCATCTCAAACTTAGAACCAAAATCATAACGAAATAAATAATGACACATAACACAATCCATATATTTATTTCGTTGGGTCAAGTCCTGTCCTATGTTCCATAACATACACATATGCAATTAAGTCGGTAACTCTTTACCTATGATTTGTAGAACTTAATCATCACTTAACTTGCATACTAATCTTATATGATAATTAATGTCCCTTGTTAATTATCAAGATTATGGACCGTTTAGATTTATTATTGTCATTCTAAAGAATGATCCACAGAGATCTACAATTCAGATCCTCAACCTGAATAATCTGTCAATAATAAACCTAGGAACAGATGATAAAATATCATCCATAACATAAACTAATATTTAAGTCATTAAATTATTGACTCCTAGGACATAACTCCAACATCAGAAGCATTTGAGGTGTTCAAAAGATTTAAAGTGCTGGTTGAGAATCAAAACAATTTCAAAATCAAGGTGCTCATAAGCGACAAAGGAGGAGAATACACATCCAATCAATTTTTTTAATTCTGTGAAGATCATGGAATTAAAAGACAGCTCACAACAGCTTATACTCCTCAGCAAAACGGAGTTGCAGGACGAAAAAATCGGACCATTTTAGAGATGGCAAGATCTATGCTCAAAGACAAAGGTGTGCCAGTAAAATTCTGGGCAGAAGCAGTTTCTTTAGTTGTTTATATCCAGAATAAAAGTCCAACGATAGTTGTTCCAAATAAAACTCCAATTGAAGCATGGAGTGGAACAACTCCTAACATAAGCCATTTGAAGATCTTTGGTTCAGTATGCTATGCTCATGTGCCAAAAGAACATAGATCCAAGTTTGATGATAAAAGTGAGAGATGCATATTTATGGGGTATATGGCTGGAACCAAAGGGTACAGATTGTATAATCTTGAGAAGAAGAAATTGGTAGTTAGTAGAGATATGATTTTTTATGAGGCAGCTGCTCATAATTGGGATGATAATCAAGAGAGCCACAAAATTCAATAAACTCCAGTGATCATATTTCAAACTCTTGACAATCATGAGAGGCAAAACATTGTTGCTCCTATCCAAACACCTAGTCGAGACATTAGTGACAGCACATCTGCACTACCAGCAACTCCACTTCCTACACACAAGCAACAACCAGCCAAGACTCCTCTGAACAACATGATACTAGTACTGCCTCAAATTCTCCTACAAGTGATCCAAATTCAAGTACCGAGTCAGATGAAACTCCTCCACGCAGAGTTAGATCGTTGGCTGAACTTTATGAAAGGACAGAGATATGCAATTTTTCGATTGTTGAGCCACAATCGTTTGAGAAAGCACAACAACATGAGAATTGGAGAGAAGCCATGCAACAAGAAATTAGGATGACTGAAAGAAATCATACATGAGAGTTAGTGGACAGACCAATGAATAGAAATGTAATTGGTGTCAAATGGGTTTACAAGACCAAGTTAAATCCAGATGGATCAGTTCAGAAGTTTAAAGCAAGACTTGTCGCAAAGGGGTTCAAGCAAAAATCTGGGGTTGACTATTTTGAGACATTTGCTCCTGTTCACGGTTGGAAACAATTCGCACAATCATAGCTTTGGCTGCACAACAAAGATGGTGTATTTTTCAACTTGATGTTAAATCAACTTTTTTGAATGCAGAACTTGATGGAGAAATTTTTGTTGAGCAACCTGAGGGATTTTTTACTCAAGGAGGAGAAAACAAAGTCTACAAGTTGAAGAAGGCGCTCTATGGACTGAAACAGACACCTAGAGCGTGGTACAGTCAAATTGATAAGTACTTTCTGAATGATCAGTTTGAGAAAATCAAGTCAGAACCAACTATTTATGTGAAGAAACAAGGTACTCATGTGTTGATTGTTGCTTTATATGTCGATGATTTGATATACACAGGCAACAATGAAGCAATGATGGAAGCATTTAAAAGAGACATGATGAAAACCTATGAAATGAGTGACCTTGGATTGATGAAATACTTCTTGGGTATAGAAGTAGCTCAATGTGAAGAAGGGATTTTCATATCTCAGAAGAAGTATGCAGAGGAGATATTGAAGAAGAATAGGATGCACGATTGCAAGAGTGTTACAACACCACTGGTTCCAAATGACAAATTCAGAAAAGAAGATGGCTCAGCAAAAACAGATCCAACTTTAGTTGGAAGCTTACTGTATTTGAGTGCAACAATGCCAGATATCATGTTTAGTTCAAGTCTTTTGTCAAGTTATATGGATTGTCCAACTCAATATCATCTTACAGCGGCAAAACGAGTTCTGAGGTATATTAAAGGCACTGTTGCATATAAAGGTTGGCCGCCTCTTTCTTAAAATGCTTCTGAGAGGTTTTGTGGGATTTGGTACAAATCAGTCAACAATTCAAAGTTGGTTGGTTATACTGATAGCGATTGGGCTGGATGTCAAGATGATATGAAAAGCACTTCAGGTTATGCATTCTCACTTGGTTCAGGTATTTGCTCATGGTCATCGAAGAAACAAACAGTGGTTGCATTATCTTCAGCAGAGGCAGAATATGTTGCAGCAGCAAGAGCTGTTGCACAAGCCATTTGGCTCAAAAGAATTCTAGAGGATGTTAACAGAAAAATTGAAGAACCAATCGCTATTTATAGTGACAACAAATCAGCCATAGCAATTAGTGAGAATCCAATCAGCCATGACACAACTAAGCATATTGCTATCAAGTATCACTATACTAGAGATGCAGTGGAGAAACAAGAAGTGCAATTGAAATTCTGTCGAACTAATGAACAACTTGCAGACATTTTTACAAAGGCACTACCAAAGGACAAATTTGAGCTCAACAGGGAACACATAGGTGTATCTCAGATGTGATCGTTTTACCGCTGAGGAGGAGTGTTGAAATCAGAAATAGAATTCTATACTTAAAAATCTATTTTGTGTATCAATAAATTTAGAAGTACTGTTATTGAGTCATAGTGCTATTAGTGGTCAGTTAATTTAGGCAGATTAATTTAGGAAACGTGGTGTTCTATTTTCAGCATTTGTATTGTCTTTAAATACAGTAGTTTGTAATCAGTTTGTAGTTAAGAGTTGTAATAGAGTTATTGTTGAATAAAGAAATACGTGATTCTACAGAGAAAGAAATATTTGTTCTCGTTGCAACACTTGATTGTTCTAGTTTCAACATTTAACTTTCCCAGCTTCAACAATATAACAGAGAAGATATTTTTTTAGGTTTTTATTTTTGCTGGCATTTTTGTTGCTTCTCTCACTAGTTACCTTATGCATATATATCGTGTGATTATTCTTGTTTTGTTTAATGAAATTACTTGTTTAGTGCTCTCGCCAACCTTAAAATTTAGTTAGTCCAATATATCAAATATGCAACAAATTATGAACAAAAACAAAGACGAGAATAGACCTGGTTTTTGAGTTCTGCATGTCTGCAACATATTTTTATGTCCAAATGACGAAAGTAAGCTTGGTCAAGTAATTAAATGCTAGACTTTTTTTAATTGATATCAAGAGTAATTTTGTCAAAAATATGTTCCAGAAGTAAATATTTGGAACTGTGTTTTATTATTATTATTATTATTATTATTTGGTTCAAATGGGCTAGAGCCCAATCCAAAATCTCTCATTTAAAATTTTTCAATTTTATCTTCAAACCTGAGAAATGAGAACTGTCATTTGCAGTTTTGTCATCGCTTGAACAAAGAGACATATAAAATAAACAAGGTGCACATAAAGACAATTAAAGTGAACACATACAAAATATAAATTTTGTCATCCCTTGTTCAAATTTTTATATGCATATTCAACTTATTTTTATTAAAATTATTTGTTTGTATGTGTTCGTTTTGATTATTTTTTTATGTTCACTTTGTCTATTTTATATGTTTATTTTGTTCAAACGATGGCAAAACAGCAGAGGACGGTAATCAATTTTCTTTTACAGAAAGGAATTGGAATTGGAATTCTGATTCTATCGAAATCTATTGATTAGAAAGGTGGAATTGGGTTGATGGGAATTCTCAGTCTTCAAATTATATTTTGAAATTCTAAGTCAAAAGGGAGAAATTTGATGATAATTGATAGAGTGCGTTCAATCAACCTTTCTTCTGGTCACTGATGAAGTCCTTTCAATTCTTGTAGTTGCTCATCCGTTCAAGTTATTTCATTTCAAAATCAAATTATATTTTTTTCACTGAAATCAATTCTAAACAAATCCATATATTCCTAATTTGTTTCCAATCAGAGCCATACTCATTCTCTTTTCGTTGTGCAGAGCGCATCCACATTTTTATTATTATATTTGAATATATTTATTGTGGAGCTTCAAATTAAAGATCATTTATTCTTTAATGAAGCACCTTAGCTCTCTTGTTTGAATTTAATTCGAAAAATTAAAGTTTTCTGAAAGATTTATTTGATGTTTTAAAATAGATAAAAAAACATTTGATATTATTGAATATCGGTCAAATTACATATGAAAGTACGCTTATTTGATAATAAAATCTTTAGAATTTGGAGACACTCAAAATATAGAAGTTGTAGATTATTTCTTAATCTTTTGACAAAACTTTGAATCACGTTATATATAAAAGATGAGCAAGGTTCCAATGCCAGCATTTTGGTTGCCCCTAAATGCCAACATTCCATTAATTAGTTACTTTTTCAAAATTTTAAAATTGCAACGTCAAATCAAAACCGCTCATCTTATTGAATTTAACGACCGATGCATTTTCATATAAGTTTTGTAAATTTTTTAGTTTATTTGATACTTCATCAAGAGGTAGAAAAAATAAACGAACATTATTAATTATGATAGATTCATTCTAATACGTTCATGTTTTAGCCTTTGATGGAGTATCAAATAAACTTCAAAATTTACAAAACTTATATAAAAATGCATCGGTCATTATAACGTATATGATTACCCCAAATGCCAACATTCTACTATTTCATTACTTTTAAATATTTGAAAATACTGATTTTATAACGATCTACGATACAATTAATAATTTAATATATATTGATGTATAGCGGCACTTTTTCTTTAGAAACATAACGGTCTACCATCTAGAACTGCTATTTAAATATTTGAACACTATATTAAAAGTAACCTGGGAACACTATATTTAAATAGCGGCCGCTCTTTAAACATTTGAACACTATATTAAATTTTTTTTAAAAAAAAAACAATACCTAAGAACCAGGAAGACAAAGTCTGCTCCAGTGCATGCGCTTTTCGTTTGTTATCCTACTGCAGAAGCCCAAATGTCTAGCTGGGCTAAACTCATGAAACCCTTGATTTACAGAATGCAATTAATTTAAGGATTCTTGTCTGCAGAAGCCCAGCAATATATTTTTGCAAATTAATGAAAAAACAATATTGATTAACGTCATTGGAAGAAACTCCATCAACCGCCATCGTTGTGCAGCGCTCTCTTATGGTCCTCTCATCTAACGTTTATTTTTTTTATTATAAATGTTCACTTTATTAGATATAAATGTTCACTGTGTTCAATATGTTTATTTTGTCTTTTTATTTCTTACTCAGTGTTCGATTGGGTAAGTACAAATATTATGTTAATTAAGTATAAATGTTCAGTTAGTTATAATAAAAAACATAAATGCATGCTATAAGAAAAATGTTCATTTTATTAAATATAAATGTTTAATTTCGAAAATACAAATGTTCAGTTTATTAAGTATTCATTTTCAGCTTTTTAATGGGTGCGTATGAAAACAGAAGAGGTAACAAACCAGATAAAATATACATGAAAAAATTAGAAAGAGTCATGAATCGATATGTCTCAACTAAAAAATTTTCCTTCTGTGCCCCTAGGGTGTCCCTCTTTTTTTTTCTCAAAAATTTTCAATTTGGGAATTATAAATGTTCAGTTTGTTAAGTATATATGCGCAGCTTATTAAGTATAAATATTCAGCTTATTACGTATAAATGAATGAGACGGAAAAAATGCTTAGTTTTAGCGACACATGAGACTCAAGCGACGATGGAGCGTCCTATATTCAGCAATGGCACGTGACGTGATGGCAGATTTACCATAGCTGAATGAAATATATTTGTGTGGTGATTAGGGCTGTCAATTTCATACCGTTTCGGACGTTTACGTTTCGTTCCGTTCGAAACGGAACGGAAACGGCATGAAATTTGCTTACGTTTTACTCAGTGGAACAGAAACGGAAGCGAAACAGATTTCGTTGGTAAATACGAAACGGAAACGAAACCATGGGCTTCCGTTTCGTTTGCTTCCGCTTCCGTCGGCCCATTAACTTTGGCAGCCCACAATTGCAGAGGGACTCGTATCATGTATAGAATAGTCGAATGCATAGGGACGCAGCGGAGGAGATATACTCGAGGCTCTCGCGAATCGCGATAACCCTAGCGCCGCGCAGCTACCTCTCTCCCTTTTCTCTCTTATCCCTCGACCTAGCCCCATCCGAAGGAACCCACCACTCTCTCCGATGGCCTCCCTCTCTGACGGCTTCCCTCACTCAAGCTTCCTCTCCTCTCCGATGGCCTCTCTCATCCAACTGAACTCTCTCTCCCTCTGCCGTATCGCAAGCCTCTTCTCCTCTACTCACTGTCTCCTCTCAAATCCGAGTCCCAACTGAGCTCTCCCTTCTTCTCACACAGATGCTACAACAACCTTTCACAGTTCACACCAAGGCAAGCAATGTCGACACCCATCACAGTTCCACAAGATAGACCATTTGCCTAAGTTCCTCTTTTGAGCTAGGTTCAGTTAGAGGTCGTACGTCTCACCAGACTGTAAGGAACCCTTCTATTTTGAAAGAATTTCATAAATTGAGCCCCCCACCAAGAAATTCTTTCCCACGCAGTGTAAGAGTTGAGGCGATTGAGGTGGTAGTGGTGTCACTGCCACGAGGTGTCAGAGAGAAAAATGGCAAAGGGAGACTGCACACAGGTGAAAAAACAACTCCAGTTTTTACAATTTCTTTTCTCTTGGGTTTGTTACACAATTTATTTTCTATTTTGATTGGATTTTCTAGAAAGGACAAATACAATATGGTTTTGTTGAATGATTTGATTTGTTGTTATGTAATAATTTTGGATTTGTGATATGTAAAACATTAGATGTTCCTTTAATTTCTATTTGTTTTGTTGAATTATTTGATATGTAATTCTTTCTTTTTTGGTACTAGCTTGGTACCAGTTGGTAAGTTTTCCTTTACAAAATTGGCACACGGTACTGAACTAGCTCGTACAAATTTTCTTTTATTATGAATTTTAACTTTTTAAGTTATTTTTTATCTTCAAATTATACAATTTAAATGAGTATATCTGTGAGTTGCAAAGTTAACGTTATTAACGTTTTCTTCCGTTTTACACTGACGGAACGAAAACGTAAGTAGTTTTGGTTACGTTTCTTATTACGAAACGTAACGTAACTCAGACTCGTTACGTACTAATGAACGGAACAGAAACGTAAGAGGCTATTTTTGTGAACGTTGTGCACGTTTGAAAGTCCTAGTGGTGATTGACACCTGATTCTAAAAAATATATATTTTTGCTCTTGGATATAAATATATAATTTCTCCCACGTCGGCTGCTAAATGTGTGTTCATACTTCTTGCGACGTGTATGGAGTGCAAAATGTTGCAGAGAAGTGAGCACCGAGAGAGAGGACAAAACGATCAGGGTAAGAGGGTAGGGATGGCACCTTGGAACTTGACACAAGTCACAAAGTTGAAATCTATGCCACGCGTCTCTGGAAATAAAACCTCTCCTGTCAGCGATACAAAGGACAGCAGCAATTTCAAGCACAGTGGGTCCCAATTTCCGGGTCCCTATCTAACTTCCCAGTCCCCGTCTGCGTTCAATGTTTCTGGTCTCTCTTTACGTAGGCTCCGTTTGGATAGGTGTGGGAAGAAGAGAAGAAGGAAAAAAGTGGGAAGAAGTATTGAAAAGTGTGTAACTTTGTGAAGAGTTTGGATTATTTATAATTTTTTTTTTCTTCTTCTTTCTTCTTCTTCTTTCTTCCAACGATCCAAACGCACCCGTAAGTTGTCTAGTTTTCCAGCCCCAGGGTCTACAAAACTAGTTAAGACGGCTCCGAATTGGAACCACGGTCTAGGCTCCTCCTCGTCCGCTTTCGTGAAAGAACGGTAGAAATTAGAGTGAGAAACATATTCTCCTCTTGATCGGATATTTACAATTGTTGAGCTGGTCAGGTTTAGTGTCAATTGTGATGGAGGATTTTAACTATAACATTTCAGAACTTTTATTATTTATATAAAAAAAAGTACTAAAATGCTACGCGTATATAGTACAGATGTACTCGTGCAATGTATTTAGATTTCAAACTTTATACTTCAAATGATCAATACGAACCACACAATATATTCTCATATTGAAATTTCATTGGGGTCAAATTTAAATTTTTTTTTATGTTTTCGATTTTCTTTTGAATTTTTAAAAATGGTTATTATTGAAAGGCTCAAAACTAACTAGATTGACGAATTTCTAAAATTTTAGAAAAATAGTCAAAAGTTATGAAAAAATGTAAAATTTGATTTCATATAAGATTTCAATATGAAGATGAAATTGAGTGAATTCGAATTCCTGAACCAATCATTTGAAGCATAAAATTTGAAAACGAATTCATAGCACGGAACCTATCTGCTACGCGAAGCATTCTAGTAATCCTCATATATACCCAACCATACAAAATTTTAGTATTGTAATTAGACAAATTCTGCAATGGACAATTTTTTTTATATGAGATGGAAAATAATTTTTTTTTAATTATAAATGTTTCTGATTAGTCAGGACTCTAATAGGATTGAAAAAAATTAGCCCACCATATAGAACGTTCCTTATAATAATTTTATTTCGCGCGACTCATTCTAGTTTTGGGGGAAAAATAGTTATTGTTATATATTCTTTTTATGAGCAGATTTCAAGATTATAAACATAAACAATTTGAAATGTAAAAAGTATATATTTTTTTTTCCCATGACTCCATTTAAACTGGGCATGAAATATTTATCTGGTTATTTAGTCCAAAAATAATATATATTGCACAATTAATTTTAGTCAAATTGATATTCACGGTATATAATTGATATTTAATCATTCAAGATAGCATTTATTAATACGAGTTGGTTTAAAAATTTGTAATTAAATAGCGTCAAGTCTTAAACTTAACCATTAAAAATTATCATTTTAAGATACGGAGTGCCTCCGTCTAGGGCTAGCGATCAGTTTTTGGTGTACTTATGTATTGCGATGTTTATGTGCCCCTGGCGAGGTTTGATAAGCCAAACCGCTACATTATTACTTTCTTTTCTTTTCTTTTCTCTCGTTTTGAATATTGAGCCTGATCCTTCGCAATGATGGAGCGAACATGGAAGTTTCCGGATTCTTTTGCAAGACGACAATTTCTCAGTTTTGAACAGTGCTCTCCAGTTTTATGTACTGCACGCATCCAGTTCCGCTCCTAAATCTACGTGACAGATAAATCTAGCTATGTATGGAAAGATATTTCATATTTGTGCTGTGTTACACTACTGCTGAGACCAGACTCCTTGCTTTTATGTATTCTCCATCTCAAAACAAGCGGTTACAGAAAGAGGCAGAACAAAGCCGGTTTGCATGCTCGTTTCCAAGTCCCAACAAAACAAAAACCAAAGAAAGAAACGCAAAAATACACTTATAATATATCACTTATCCTTTCTCTTCTTCTCTTTATATATATACCAGTTATCTATCATCTGTGTAGTATGGATTCAATCGGTTTGCCGTATTTCGAGCTCGACACCGGCAGCCCACTGATGCTTTCCATGTTAGCGCTCTCTCAATCTCTCAACTTCCCTTTGTATATTATATATATAAGGTACTTTTGCACCTATATTGACAATTGTTTGCAGTAGTTTCTTTTTGTCAATTATGGCGGTTCATTTGTTGGCTTTTGGCTATATCGTATACGGCTGGTTTCCAGGAGTGTATACTGTTTCTGGACTTGTTCAAATGGTGAAAATATAAGGGGGGGAACTCGGGAAGTAGAAAAGACAAGTGGTGTAGACGTGTAATTGATAGCTTTACAATCTAAAATACAGAATTGCATTATTGGATGATAACGTATAAGATTAAACAGTTTTCAGACAAGTGCAAATTAGTAAACTTCAAACTGTCATTTACATCTCAATATAATTCTTGGTTGGTTAATGGTTATTATTTTTCTGTTTTGGTCGGCTGTTATTCACCTTTGTTAGGTACTCTTTTGGGCCCCCTGGTGATCACGTATTTTAAGGGACTATTCTCTTGCTAACACAGCCCAAGGGCCTTGTCACCCAAAAAATTGAACCGTCGGAAGTTCAGTTCCATATATATCCGCTTATTTATTTTTAATGATGAGCTGCATGGGCAACAAGAAACTGTTGTACAATCATCAACTCATCATGGACCCATGGTCACCTTTTTTCTGGACAACAAGAAACTGTTAATACTAGAGATCCTTTTTATTAATAATTACATATATTTAGTTATATTGTTTGGTTAGGCCTGATCTGGAGCCACTGGAGTTAATATGGAGAAAAGGCCCCGTTGAAGAGCCACTCAGGGGCCCACTGGCATCAACTTCCCCATCTCAGACGGAGGTGCGGTGGTTGGCACCAACCGAGGAGGAGGTGCTTATAGGGGAGGATGAGATGTCATCATGGCTCCACTACCAATTTGACACGAATGATACCAGACCTGATTTGAACGGACAACCCGCATCGGGGTCCAACAATGCACACAATCATGTGGTGCTGGGGAAGGATGCAAGGTCAGCCTGTCATGTGGGCTCGTTGGAAACAAGAAATTGTGCACCGAATAAGTGCAAGTGCAAGCAGAAGGCCGGAGCTTCAAGTGGAGGCGAAAAGAATAAACGAAAGGCAAAAACTGTCTTTGAAGGGCCCAGTGAGGTAATTACTTCAAGATTTATGGGGTCTCTAGACTTTTTTTTTTTTTAGTTAATTAGGCTCAAGACTCTGTATAAATATCCGCCTGAAACTACCAGACCATTTTTGAGCTTACCTTTTCCACGCTGAAAAAAGTATTTTATTAGCAAACTCAATAATAGCAGTCCACTTAATTTTTACTGTAGTGGAGGCTTGTTCTAATTTTAATTATTTAATTTAATTGAATCATTCATATTATCAGGGAAGTTTGTTCTTTTCACAGTTGATTAATCAAGACTCATTTATTGAATCAAAGGTATCTACAGTTGGCGCCAATGAAAAGAGAAAGGACGCCCTCCCTGAATCCATGGCTTCAAGGAAGTCACGCACAACGGAAGTTCACAATCTTTCTGAGCGGGTAGATATGCAATGAATTTCTTCTTGTTCAGAATTTAGGCAGGCTATAGATCTCATGTCCCAAAAATGTGCTCCTTTTTTTTTGGGTTTATATATGTTTATAACTTTATATTCATATATAAGTAAATTTTGACACAGAGACGAAGAAGTAGGATAAATGAGAGAATGAAGGCACTACAAGAACTCATACCAAGAATCAACAAGGTTGCCTGTGCTATATTTATTATGTTGTCAATTGCAATTTGATTAGTTATGTCTGCAATTAAATATGAATAATTGACAATATATTCCCATTTTTTAGTTGGATAAAGCGTCAATTTTGGATCAAACAATTGCATATGTGAAGTCCCTTCAGAGGCAAGTCAAGGTACTTTCAGTTAGTTTTGATTAGATCAAAATAGGTGTGGTTAAACATTTACATGCTCTCTAGCTAGCTAAAATCGTTTGATGAGATAGACGTGTAAATTGAGTATTTTTGTGCAGTGGACAGTGTTAATTTTGTCTGATCAAAGTCAAAGTTAAATTGCTTTCAATCTTGGATTGGTTAGCATGAAAATCCAGTTTTAATCTTGGATTTTCATGCAAACTTGTGTGAGCAGACTTGCTATGGTTCGATAATGGCCGATAAATGTCCGCTATCTGCTATTCGTCATGATATTAGCATATCCGGTACAAGTCCACTATCTGCTATTTAAACCTTTGATGGTATCACATTTTTTTCGATTTTATGATGCAGATGATGTCGATGGGACGCACTATGAGACCACCGATGTTTCCCAGCGGACTACCATTCTTACCATCCATGGCTGTTGGTATGGGAATGAATACAGGCACGAGTGCTTGCATGAACATGGCCATGGGCATGGTACCAGGCATGACACCATTTGGGCAAGCAATACCGTACCCTCCCATGAATCAACCCATTCAAGCTCCAATGTTGCAGATTCCACATCAGCATGACATAGCAGCTGGGATGTTTCCGTATTCTGATCATGCCGGTAATCCATATCATTTTTGCAGTGTTGTACCAGGACAAGCTGAAGCGTCTCCTCAAGTAAATACAATTTTCCCCTGTAGTTTTCTTCATATAAGTATATTAATATATATCTTACGGGCCAAAAGTTTTCAAATTAAAAATTTTACATAAATTTAGACTTCTCACTTCGAACCAAAGACAGAGAGAGTAAAATTTGAAGTTGTGGCCCTTGTTTTTAATTTGAACAATGATTTATGTGTGATACTGTTGCGACTTTTCATTCATTAACGGTACAAATAATTTTTGTTTTGTCTTTTCCTTTCCTTGTAGCATAGTTTTGCAAAGAAGAAGATGAAAAAAAGAAAGCATGATGAAAGTATGACCACGAATGCTTCTAATACCTTATTTTTAATTTAATCCTGTATAGTTAATTTGCAAGTGTTAGTTTTATCTCCTTTGTTGGGTGTGAATTTTTTAACAATAGTACTATACTAGGAATATGAGAGCGAGAGCCTTTGCTAAAATGACCACATTTTTAGGCTTGATGGAGTACTAATTAGGCCTGGTACAGGAACATACCAGAGTACCATGTGTTGTTAAATAAATACCTGTTATTTTTTTATTAATTTGTGTTTTGTTTTTGTTTTTGTTTTAGTGCAATGAAAATAAGCTTCTTGATAAAAGAACAACTAAATAAATGTACCAACAGAGCCTCAACTTACCATTACCATGTTGTTCGGTACTGCCTGTCAAACTAACCTCTTACTATGTATAATGTTTAGTCTACATCCACTACCACAGCAATGACGGCAGCAATTTATCATGTAATGTGGACTGTTCGATCAAAGCTGAACAACTCGACAAAAATTCCTCCAGAAATATAGGAGTGTTATTGTCTTTGTCCATGTAAAAAATAACATCTAACTCACATCTGGTCTGTTTTTGTAGGTAGCGATGAAAACTTTAGCAATTAGCATATAGTGTAGGCGACTCTTCATTTCTCAGCCTGGTTGTGTGGCATCATAACAAGCCCTGAAGATGTGAGGCTTGAATTTGTAGAATAGAGGTAGCGTAGAATGACCAGTGTAGGCGACTCTTCATTTCTCAGCCTGGTTATGGGCATCATAAAAATCCCCGAAGATGTGAGGCTTGAATTTGTAGAATAGAGGTAGCGTAGAATGATACCGGCACTAGCAACAGTAGATTGCAGAGAAGAACTAAGGCGGAAAATAATCGTTGATTCGGATAAGCAATAACCCGAATCTCAGATTGTAGATTTATAGTGATCCTTTTTGCTAATCCGTCCAAAAGTTAAATTAGTACTGTTTTCAGGTTAGTATTGTTTTTGTTATTTCAATCTTCATCCAAACGACCTTGAGATTTTCCCTTTTTTATATTGCTTTCTATTGGAAATCTTTTGATGTTTAATAATATTCTTGTTGTATTATGCTAGTATAATGTAGTAAGAGTGCTTAGTTATGTTGTGTGCGGAACCTTAGAAGTGTGCAAATATGCTGATCTTTTTTTCATTTTTTCATTTGTTACCTTTGCAAGCGATTCGTGAACAGAGTATACGGCACCCTTAAAATCATGCGGTGGAAGTAATTCAACATTTTGTTTTTCTTAGATCCATCTCCATTTCTTAAATGAAAGATGGCGGCATTTACATTTTCAAATATTGGACGGCTTCAAGCGTTTTCGGAATCTGTGTTTGTTACCAACTATGCAAAAGTCAGACAACTATTCGTAGGTGCTAAGCTAATCTATCAACAAGCATTTAAGAACTGCATTCATGCATATAGCTCTGATTCAACATAAAAAATGTGAATGTATGCACAATTATTAAATGTGATATTGTGAGTTTCAATAATAGACATAGAGTTAATAAATAACAGAAAGTAAAAATGTATTAACATGATAGAAACATTGACTGCTATCTTCCTAAGATTATACTTTATAGAAAAATAAAGTAAAAAGATACTCGCCTACGTACATATGATAATTACTATTTACTTTTTTCTTGGTTCATTCACTACTAGTATCGTGAATATCTGCTTCCAATTTTTGTATCCATAATTCGACCCAGAAACCCATCTGCGTTCATGTATCCACTCCAAATTACGGTCGCTGAAAATGACGCCGCTAAATTCAATCATCTGCGTGAAGGCGTCGCAGTTGTATTGATGCGTCGGTATAGTACTGTCCACATATCGACGCGAGTATTCTCTCCCCATATGGCTGACTCAGACCATCTGTGTCGCAATTTTGGAGTAAGATTCCGTCCAATTTTGAACGCTAGCGTTTACCGACTCTAATCAGATACTATCCGGGCCCACAAAAGTTAGCGTGTTTAATTTTGAACGCTAGTGTTTACCACCCTAATCCAAACAACCTGGGCCCACAAACGGTAACCTTAGAATCCGTAATTTTGTGTTGTAGTAATACCGACGCATGACATTTATTAAAGATATGCTATACGTACTCTATTTCATTCACTCTGGTACCAATTTGGTACCACAATCATTTTAATTCAAATTCGCTGCCATTTGCAATTTGGTACCACAATCATTTTAATTCAAATTATTTATAAGTTCCATTGCAAATTTCATAATCAAACAAAGCATAATTGACACAAGCAAAATTGTACACCAAATTAAAGGAAAAAAAACTTCATTGCATTAATTTCATAATTTGCATTTGGCACACAAATTCTAAAGCACTCTCTAACTTATTCAACAAACAGAAATTGACATGGCATTCTCTAACCCAAATTCTAAAGCACTCTCTAACACCATCTCAAGTCTCTAACTGCATAAAAAAACATGGCACTCTCTAACTGCATAAAAAAACCATCTAAGTCATCAGCCAACCATCTAAGTCATCAGCCAAGTATCTAGTAGCCAGTAGCCTCTCTAACCTATTGAACAAGAAAGAGGAGACTTCCATCAAAACCAAAGCAATACAGTCTGACAAGCAATTTATTCATACACTAGGCAAATACAGTCTGACAAGAAAGAGGAGACTTCCATCAAAACCAAAGCAAATACAACTATCATCTATCATCTATCATACTCAACAAGAAAGAGAAGACTTCCATCAAAACCAAAGCAAATACAGTCTGACAAGTATGATTTTAAGCAACCTATTCCTACTACTATCAGTCTTACAAGCAATTTATTCAAACACTAGGCAAACATGATTCCTACAATCAGTCTGACAAACATGATTTTTAAGCAATTTATTCAAACACTAGGCAAACACAATCAGACAAAGCATCAGAGAGACTTCCATCAAAAAACCAAAACAAACATGCATGGCACTATCATAAACTCCATGTAATTAAATATGCATGGCAAAATGGTTTTAAACAGAAATTAAATAAAAGTATCTAAGGAGACTTGTATACCTTTTTAAACCAAATTGGGGTAATCACAGGCTCTGCTAAGGAGACTTGTAAATGTCCCCAAACCATCAGCTGGTGCACCAGTAGGTGCTCCATGTGGAGCACTGAAATGTCCTCCATGTGGTGCATTAGTGGGCCCTCCATGTGGTGCACTAGTGGACCCTCCATGTGGTGCACTGAAATGCCCTCCATGTGGCAGGGCATAGGTCCTATTCACCTATAATAATCACAATTAAACTTTACACATTACTAATCTTTATCTGTTTACAAACAAGCTAAAATTGTAAGAATGTTTTTGACAACTTACAAAATTTGGGATCCCTCCTTACATGCTGAGTGCTGCAAAAATGTGATTGAAGTACGATTGGTTGAGCGCCTCCTTCTTTCCTGTTCTGCGCGCTCAAGAGCACGCTCTTCAGCATTCCTTTTCTCTCGCTCTTCTAGCAGTCTCTCCACCTCTTCTCTTGTGTACACATCTGCTCCAGAAGTTTGTTGTCCCATCAGTCCATGATTTCCATCATAGAAAGGCCTAGCTCTTCTATTCCCCAGACTCACATCCAACACACTTCCAAACCCATACGTTCTTCCATGTCGTTGACTCGATTCAGCACCCAATTCTGCTTCAGCCATTACCCATATTGCCTTCTCTGATTTGTCTGCATGCTGTGGGTCATTTTGCAGCTCCTTTACGCGCTCCTAGTAGAGAGACAGAACAAAAATTTATTTGAGACACAAGCTAGTTGAGAGACAGAACAGAGACAGAACAAAAGCATAGAACAAAAGGCTAGTTGAGAGACAGAACAGAGACATAACAAAAGGCTAGTTGTAGAACTTACAAAGGTTTTTCTTGCTTTGTCATCACCAAACTCCATTGGAGCATCTTCTCCCTCCTCCATTGAAGTATCTTCTCTCTCCTGCATGTTAGCTGAAGAATGCTTCTTCTTACCCTTCTTAGTAATCTTCTTCTTCATGTGAAGATGAATCAACAGTTCTCCATAAGTTCGATCCCTTGTCAAACCTTGGTCCAGCAACTTCTTCTTCTGCAAACAAGTTCAATAAAAGTTAACTTATTTTACAAGAGGTGAAAAAATAGGTGCTAATCTACTAATAGGAGTTAATACCAGCTTCTTGTTGTGTTGATACGCACTCGCACTTCATGCATAATGCTTTCCCACCTGTCCAGACTTGCACCGATTTATTTTGTTTTGCTCAGACAGTGCCCTCCAACTCTCTGTAGCCCAAATCATACACAAGCCAACCCAGTGTTGAGTATTCTTGCACCAGTCTGGAACCATATCCTTCCACCTTTCAACATCCCAGTCAAATCGTTCTATGCATTTTTCTCGGCACCGACGGAGGACCTCACTGTACCTTCTTGCTGCAATTCTTTCAAGGACTTGCCGACATAAGGATGCTACTTCATTGTCATGCCACCTATACCGTAGCTGTAAGGAAAAAAACTAGTCAAAATTAACAAACAATGATGCATGAAATGTTCGGTCAGGTTCTGCATTTCTGTCATTCTGTGTTGAGATATGCTTTTTGGCAATAAACAGCATCTTCCAGAGAAAATACATGTGCATTTCAGAAAAAATTTCACTGTACTCTCCAGTTATAAACCAAAAGAATAGTGCCATATATTTAACCCCATATTCATATGAGAGAATATACATATATTTAACTCCATGTATTTAACCCCAGATTGTTATACAACAAAATCCCATGTATTTAACCCCAGATTCATAACAACTAGAATTGCATGTGATTTAATATCACTAAATTGAAACAAACAGGATTATTCTATTATTAAATTAAATATGGAAAATAAAGCATGAGTTGCAGAGTTGAAAATAATCAACTTGCTTGCATCAATATGCAAAGTCTGACCTAGTCAATCAAGGCAATGCTAGCAAACTTACCAAAAACTGTTGCAACACCAAAAGTTTAGCATCGGGACTGAAGTCATGGAAGAAGTGCTAATCTACTAATAGGAGTTAATACCAGCTTCTTGTTAGTGCTAGTTTGCAGATGGTCGAGACGATTTTGGTGCACTCCGGATTGGAGTCGAACTCCCTCCTCCCAACACGCCAGACCTCGGACCGTTCGCTAACAACATCTGTCGCATCCCGGATGTTATTAGTCCCTCTCCCTCTGCGGTTGATTTCAAATAGAGCTACCTCTTGTTCTACACCCTCGATTTGTAGATGTTCATCCTCATCAGTGTAATTTGTAGCCCGACCCCTTGTCATTCCGGATTTACTCACCATGATTCCTGCTGCATCCATTAATGTAGAAACAATTACACTACTGTTGCATCCATTAATTTAGACTAGAGACAATGTAAACAATAGTATATATATAATTGGTTGGCTACCTGTAATGTACAATTGGTTTGGCTACCTCTAATGTACAATTGGTTGTACATATAATTAAACTCAGTTTGTGAAGGACCACTGGAGCAATTGTAAATTGGAGATGTTCTTGAATTATCTACTAACAATTGTTATACAAGTACCACCTTTAATTTATACAAGTTCATTTTTTTTCTAAACTAAGTCAACTATATACAAACAAGAAACTGTAATTTCACCACAAAAAAAATAGAAGGAATTAAATAGAAGGAATTATATACAAACAAGAATTGCATCCCTTAATTGCATCCCTTAATTGCAAACTCTTAATTGCAACTATATACAAACAAGAAACTGTAATTGCATAAAAAGGAGAAGAGAAACTGTAATTCATCCCTTAATTACATCCCTTAATTGCAAACCTTTAATTCATCCCAGAATTGTATCCAAATTGAAGCAAGTATAATCATGAACCCTAATTGCATAAAAGGGAGAAGAGAAAGAGGAAAGAAGGAAGTCATACCTTCAGATCTGAGAAAGGAAGAAGATCTAATCCGATTTGAGATGCAAAAATTGAAGGAAGAAAGAATAAGAAAAAATAAACGCTGGAAATCCCTTAACATCACTTATTAAAACCTCTAAACACCTAATTGCATATAATTGGGGATAGGCAAACCCTAATTACAGTTACAAATCATAAACCCTAATTGAAGTAAGAAATTGGGGATAGGCAAACCCTAATTATAGTTACAAATCATAAACCCTAATTGAAGCAAGAAATTGGGAATAGGCATACCATTTGCTAACTCAAATTCAAAGCCAACCCCTTAATTTCTCATCTAATTGAAGCAAAAATTAAATAGAAGGAAGTTAGAGAAGCATACCAGCACAAAGAGGAAGGTTAGAGAAGCAACACATCCACCGGCATATAGGAAAAAAAATAGAGAAAGTTAGTGAATAATATTAACATGTGTATACAGATATACATGTGTATACAGATGTACATGTATATTGAATAATTGAGTAAATTTCCATTTCCAAATATTACAAAATGATTGGGGAACTATTAGAAGTATGACATCAGATCTGAAGTATGACAATTAAAACCTTCAGAAAATGACAATTAAAATCAGGTGAACTATTAGAAACTTCAGATCTATTGACTTATTTCTACAAAATTCGAACAAGTATGACAATTAAAATCCCTAATCACGAACCCTAATTACATAATTGGAGAAGAGAAAGAGGAAGGAAAGGAAGTCATACCTTCAGATCTGAGAAAGGTAGAAGCTCTAATCCGATCTGAGATGTGAAAATTGAAGAAAGAAAGTAAATAATTACAGTTACATATCATAAATGCGAAAATTGAAGCAAGAAATTGAAGGAAGAAAGTCATACCTGAGGAAGAAATTGCAGAAAGCTCTAATTACAATTACAAATCTGATTTGAGGAAGAGAAGAGGAAGAAAGTAAGAAATTGATGGAACAAGGCAGAAAATTGAGAAAAGAAAAAAAGTGACGCAGAAATTATACCTTTTGGTGAAATTCTTCGCAAAAATTGGGGAAATTATATATAGGGCCAAATTTTGGGGGGAGATGCGAAAACTTTTTTTGGAGGAGGCGCGAAAATTTGCCGCAGAAGAATTTTGGTGAAGGTCTTATGAGCGCGAAGAATTTTGGTGAAATTTTCATGAGCGCGAAGAATTTTGGTGAAATTTTCTGGAAAAAATTTCATTTTCATGAGCGATGAGAGTTTAGGTATGCGGCGCATAACTTATCTTAGGTATGTGAAGATGTGGCACATATCTTCATATTTTCATATCTTAGGTTATTTAAAAGTTGTTGGGAACAATTAATTTGATATTTTTAGATGTTAATTATTGATATTATTTAAGATCTTCAACTTTTTAAAATTGTTACTATTTAATTTGATTTTTTTCATATTATTCACTATAAAAAATGCTACTAAAAGTTGTTACGAACATTTCATTTATATTTTATTTATGGAAAAATATAATTTATATAATATTTGAAGTTGCAATATCATGTGGTTTAATTAATACAAAGATGATTCATATAGTGCATTTAACATATAGATTTAGATGTAATTATTTATATTTTTGTATTGATTTAGACTTGCAAATTAGTATTTCACATATAGTATTGGAGAAGACGCATAGTTTTGCAAATTAGTATTTCTCATGTAGTATTGGAAACATGCATAGCATGCATGCAATTGAAACATATTAATTCAAATTCTTTTTATAGACACCTTTATGCAGCAATTGCCTTGAATTTATTCTTTCTATATATACTCTATTTTGAACACTTCAATTAGGGATTGACCGAAAACACCTCAATTTTGTGTGACAATTTATATATACCATACCTTTATTTTTTATGATACACAGCATTGGAAAAGATGCATAGAACACTTCAATTAGTATTTCTCATGTAGTATTGGAAAGATGCATAGTAGGCATGCAATTGAAACATATTAATTCAAATTATTTTTTACATGTAAAATTTCATTTAAATTCAATCTAGTATCATCCATGTAAAAATATTTACTAGTTTATTTTATTTGATTATTTTCATACTATTCACTATCAAAATTAATATTTTTTTTAGTTCACCTAGTTTATTTTATGTGATCACTTTGTTCAATTTTGGTACATTTTATTTGTTGAGCTTACAATTACATTTTTCTTTTGAACAAACTTTTTAAGACAACCACACATGGACATGAGTATGTCAATAGCCATTAGGTATGTTAAAGATGAATACATGTCAATAGCCATTACATTTTTATTTTGAACAAACTTTGATTTCTTTCATGTTAACTTACATGGACATGAGTATGTTAAAGATGAATATATGTCAATAGCCATTACTCTTTTATTAGTATTTCTCATGTAGTATGTTAAAGATGCATAGCATGTTTCTTCAATCTAGTATCATGCATATATGTTTCTTCATCCATGGAGTTTATTTAAATAGAATTCAAATGCATGCATGCAATTGAACTCAAATTTAACATGGACATGAATATATATCAACATATCGAATATTATATTTTACCACTCATTTGCATGGTCTGTAATATTCACTATCAAAATTCATATTTGATTGTTCTAAAATGTTAAATATCATATATCAACATATCTAAATCTGAAATATGAAAATAAATGCTAATTAGTATTTCTCATGAAAAAAATAGATGCTAATTTTAGATGCTATGCACATGAAATAAATAATCTGTATGAACTCAAATTTAACATGAGTATATTAACTCATGCACCAAACAACCACTAATTTTTATTTACAAAAAAATAGATGCTATGCACATGAAAAAAATAATTTGTATGAGATGAAATAAAGCCACTCATGAGTTAAAGATTATGCTATATAATAATCTCTATGCTATGCGCATGGTTTGGATATCATGTGATATATAATAAGCTGTATACTTTTAAGTTTATAGAATTAAATCCTCCATTACATATCATATGATCCCAATCCTCTCCGTTACACATCATATGAATCTTTCTCTCTGTATACTTTTTTCCAAGCCTCCGTTACATATCATATGAAATAAGCCTCTTTCTCTCTCTCGTTTATAGAAATAAGCCTCATCTGTATACTTTTTCCTCTCCCTAAGTTCAATAATTCGTCGAAGGCGATCAAATCTACTTTACGAAGTCGATTAACAGTAGGTATGGATCGAATCTGCTTTTATTTTTTACAATTAGTTCTCTTTTCTCCAGCTTTTGTTCTTTTTTCCCCCTTTTGTTACTTAGTATCAGATTTTTGCACTTAGTACCCAAACTATCAGATTTTGTTCCTTACAATCAGATTTTGTTCCTTACCCAAATTATTAAATAAAATTTTTGGTTGCTTTTGTGTTCCTTACCTAATTGACTTTGCCAATTTCAGACTTCTAAGAGTTCTAAGAGTTCAAGGAAGGCCATCAAACTCTCAAATCCCAAGTTCTAAGAGTTCAAGGAAGGTGACCAACTCTCGAAGGCCATCAAACTCTCAAATCCCAAGTTCTAAGAGTTCAAGGTACTTTTATTGTCAGAATTTTTTGTCTTTTGTTATTAATTTTGTACTTTTATTTGTTAGAATTAGTTATCTTTTCTCCACCTTTTATTCTTTTTTTCCCCTTTTGTTACTGATATTTGTACAGTAGGTAATTTTGCACTTAGCAAAACTAATATCTGTATATTTTATTTTTTGCACTTAGTGAAACTAATATTTTAAACTGTAATTTTGCACTTACAGTTTTCATTTTTTACCTTGCTTAAAGTTTGTATTGTAGAAAGTTTAAGTTTAAAGCTGATTATCTTAAAATAACATTTTACTGAGATCAATTAAAGGAGCATCACTGATATATTGGTTGCCTTGTATCTTAAAGTAACAAATCTGCTTCTTTTATTGTCAGAATGTGTGCTTAGTTTTATATTCATTCTCTTGACGTTAATAAAGTGGTATTCATACTAAAGAAAGTTTAAGTCTAGTCACAAGTACTTACAAGTTATTTCATTTTTTATTTCTTTAGTATTAATCTGTTTATTTTATTTTTTAACTTTGTTACTAATTTTAACAAACATTTGTATGACATTAATTTTTATGTAGAAGAGCAGCAGCAGGAGGAGGCATAGACTGGCTGTTGCTATTAACCAAGAGATCCTCTCCCTTCAGGTCTCTCTCTCTCTCTCTCTCTCTCTCTCTATCTCTCTCTCTCTCTGTAGAAAATAGATCATGGTACTTAATGTAGAAAAAGTTTGGACTCTGTAACAGAATGTGAGTTCAGGGAGAAATCAACATTTATTTGAGTTTGTTTTGGACCTAATTATATTAAAATAGTTCAGTACTTGAATTTTGTTTACCAATAGAACTGTATATCCTGAACTGTAAATCAACTTTGTTGTAGAGGTCCGTAAATTACCATGGACATTTTGGGAATGACATGATAAAAATAATAGCATAAGACCTTCTTTAACCTTCTTTCATGTGCTGCATATGAAAGAACCACTTTACTAATTTTATTTTTTGTCAATCAATGACAGATCCCAATGGCGCCAAGAAGGGCACAAACTCGTTCTATGACAAGAGCAAAAGAACAGGAATATTTTGATTTTTTGAGAACAACCGATGCTCTAAAGCATTCTGCAAGTAAACCAAGAATCTTTTATGGGAAGAACCCACCTAAATCCCAATGCAGAAAGAGACCGATGATGGCAGTGAGAAAGATTTATCGAGGGAGAGGCAGAAAGAAACCGATGATGGTAGTGAGAAAGATTTATCGAGGGAGAGGCAGAAAGAGACCGATGATGGCAGTGAGAAAGATTTACCAAGCTGGGCCCCCACTGTCAGCATCTCAGGAAGATGGCCCCTCAGTTGACCAAGCTGGGCCCCCACTGTCAGCCTCTGAGGAAGATGTCCCCCAGTTGACCAAGCTGGGCCCCCACTGTCAGCATCTGAGCAAGATGGCCCCTCAGTTGACCAAGCTGGGCCCCCACTGTCAGCCTCTGAGGAAGATGGCCCCTCAGTTGACCAAACTGAGCCTCCAACTTCAGCATCTGAGCAAGATGGCCCCTCAGTTGACCAAGTTTGGCCCCCACTGTCAGCCTCTGAGGAAGATGGCCCCTCAGTTGACCAAGCTGTTAGGGATATGTCCAAGAAGCCAATCTTTTTTGCTACTTCTATGGTTTTATGTCATTGATGATTTCATATCATTTGTTCCTTGATTGATGTGTTGACAGTTCATTCAGGTTGAGGATCTGAATTATAGATCACTGTTTTTCATTTAGTAGTAAATGACAACAATAAATCTAAAGCGTCCATAATCTTGATAATTAACAAGGAACATTAATTATCAACAAGATGAGTATGCAAGTTAAGTGATGATTAAGTTCTATAAATCATAGGTTAAGAGTAACCAACTTAATTGCATATGTTTATGTTAATTGAACACAGTACAGGACATGACCCAACGAAATAAATATATGGATTGTGTTACGTGTCATTATTTATTTCGTTATGATTTTGATTCTAAGTTTGAGATGTTTATCTTTTCCACATGAGGATAGGTTCAATAAATATCGTCTACCGCTGATTCCCGATAAGGGCTGCTATACGGACGTTATTTATGTTCTCTTGAATTGTGCGGGGAAAAGCTAAATTATCAAGAAAACCGTATGTCCCTCATTAATTCATTTAGTGAGTGACGATATCTGATTGGGCCCCTTGATGGAGATAGATTGTTTGCTAGCAACTGATACAATTATCTCTAGATCAAGAAACGTATAATATGCAAGAATGACACATTCCTAACTTGGATTATACGATGATATCGTGAGACATAAGAATCAAAATAGAGATATACTTTTATTCTCTTATGCAGGATTTAAATACTGTAGCAGTACATTATTTATGCGAATTGGGAATCATAATGTGTTGCTAGATACCGCTTATGATTATTGGAATTAAATAGCGATTTAATTCCATGTCCAAATTAGCATAAATCCTCAAAGGGTCACACAGATCGAAATATAACCAAACAGTGCATTAATCATTTATTTGCATCAGTGTGTTTTTGCGAAAATATGATAAGTTGATTAATTGATTATATGTCGATATAATTAATTAATTCAAACGGATCATATCGAAATGATTTGATGCATAAGCTAATCCCATGATAATTATTAATTAGTTAATAATTATTCAACACAACACAATTTAATATAAATAGTTATATTAAATTGAATTAATGGGCCGATATTTATTATTGAATAAATAGCCCAAATAAAGAGCACTAAATAGTGGATTGAATGGATTGATTTAATAATCAATTTGGAGAGCTTGCAAAGCCCATTTGGGCCCATATATGGCCGGCCACAAAAGGAGGTGGTAGGTAGGTGGCATGATGGTAAATAAAGGGAACTTATTGCTAGGGTTTGAGCATTATAAAAGGACCCTTGTGGAGGCTCCTTGCTCCTCTCTCTCTCTTCCTCTTTCTAGGCCGCCACCCACCTTCCCTCTTCTCTCTTGGCCGCCACTTCTCTCCCCTCTCATCCACCTTAGCTCATGTGTTGAGCACAATTTTCTCTCCACTTAATTAAAGAGAATTAAGAAGGCGAGAACGCTTGGGAGTAGCCTAGACCTTGTAGCTTCTAGCAAAGCTTGTAGGTCTTGGTTAATTTCGTGGTGGATTCGAGGACGAGCTTGGCACGAAGGAGGAGCTAGACGCGCGCACCACCTACAACCTAGCCGGTTCGAGCCTCTTGATTACGATATCAAGAGAGGTATAAACCTTGAACCTTCTCTTTGTGTGAATGGTTAAGTGCTAGATCCGTGATTGTGCATGCTTGTTTGTGGTTAATTAAAAGAATTAGCTATAAAAATTAAAATTGTGCACTTCACTAACAGTGGTATCAGAGCACATGGTCGTACTTAAGCTATTTTGACACTTAATTAAGAGAAATTGGCTAATTAATGGATTAGTAGAGATGATGTGTTTGTTTGCTGTCTGGAAATGGTATTTTCTGTGTTATTTCGCGTTTTTCGCTATGATAAGTTCTCTGGAAGATCTTTCCATCTACATAAAAGTTGTAGATCTATGGATTGTAATTATTTTGGCGTTAGATTCACATTTTTCTGAATTAGTATGGATTTATTGTGAATAAAACGGCGACAGTGCGCAGAACCAGTTTCTGCTCGTACTGTCCTGTTTGAATGGCCTGAAAGATTTATATTTTGAATATAAGTATCAGTGTTCTATGGCTAGATTTAAAGAGGACTTGAACCTCTTTCTGAGCATGTGTAAATTGTTGCATGACTCAGATTAATTTGTGGGTTTTCAAGTATGAAAAGGAAGATCTTGTCAGATCCAGTTTGTTGAGTAAATCGATTGTTCTAATAAACTGTACCAACTGAGAACTCCTTTAAAAATTCTGTTTAAATGGAGTTGTTCTATTTTGAGTTAGGATTCCAGAAAAATTAATTTCATAATTTTTCATGAAAGTTTGGACCTTCAACTAGGTTAAAATATTTCGATCTACAGTTTGTTCCAGTACAGAATTTCTTGATTGTTTAGTATGTAACTCGAATTTTTTGAACCTAACTTGGTGGTTTTCTTTTCATGAATAGTTAGCCTATAGTTTAAGCTAGTTTTTCTATGTATATTGTATATATAAAAAATGGATAGAAGGTGGTCTAACAGACCAAATGGTTGAGAGGATAAGCTGAAAATCTCATAACGGTGTTTCGTGCACTTGTAAGAGATTTGTCATTTTTTATTCTCCCAGATGGTTTAAGATCTCTTCTTGAAATTTAATTGGTAATCACAATTATGATAAGGAGCTTAAGTAATTTATTTGAGAATTTTTGGAGACAAAAAACTGTTGATTTTGTTGGATTCCATTAGTTACGTTTTTTGTTAAATTACTGTTTTTCTAAGTATTCAAACTAGTTGAAAACAATTAGAATACTCCTTGTTTGATCTCCTTTCAGTTATGGAATGTTGAAAGAACTTTCTAAATAAATTTAAACAAGTTTTGTTGTTTAAAATTGAGAATGTGTACACGGAATTTACTTATGGCAAACAATACGCAAAGATGCTTGAAAATCGTTAATTGGAAACAAAGTGCTTATATGTGCTAACTTTGTTTTGTAGGTGGATAGTGGGTTTAGTATGGCTCATGACTCAATGTCTTGTGGTTGTAAATTGAATGCATGTGTGAATGTTTGTAATGCGGCCTTTGGTACCATTAATTAATTAATTTGTTGATTAATTTTTGTTGTAACTTGTGTGGCTTGCATGCCCCTAAGGTTAGGATGGAAATAGGATGTTTTCACATGTATTTTGTTCCTTTATTTTATATAGGATTTAGATCCTTATAGAATTTAATGGGAGGGACAAGGATTATTAGTTTTGCTTCATGGACGATGTGGCGAAACTAATGCAAGCGGGAGCCATACAAACCCACAACAATGAGATGCTTATATGATTACTTGTGTTAGGTTGACCAGGACATTATGACAATATTTTAGGGGTCAACAATATGATATCCAGATCATCTGGTAAATTCAGATTTTCTAGTATTGCTACTCTTGCAATATTTTCCTGACCTCTTCTGCAGTCTCTGGCAAAATGACCTTCTTCTCCACAAATAAAACATTTACATTTTCGAACTCTATCCGAGTGTTTTCTTTTAAATACCCGAACATGTGAATCATGTGGTTTTCCTTTATAGGTTTTCGTCTTTCTGAGACCAAATTTCTTTCGGTTGGAGCGGTAATCTCCTGGTATGGGAATCTTACTACAGATTGTAAGATCTTTTAGACTCCTTTGTAAAGCAGCCTTTTTACACATTTCTGCCAAGTATTGGTAAGAAAAGTGTATCCTTGGCATTACTCCCGTATTATTATTTGAGAATTTTGCCTGGAAAGCTTGCTCTAATTCTCTTCCAATGAGTGGTGGCATTTTTCTGAAAAATTTCTCAGAAAGCTCTGGAGAAATATACATACGACCCGATTTCGCTGCCAACACTTTGAAATCATTCATGTAGAGGAAGAGATCTTTCATATTTTCACACGATAATCGTTCTAGATCATTATAAGCTCGATCTTGTTCCTCGGTGGTTCCTTGATATGGATCTTCTAATGATAATACCCTTCTTATTTGAGATATGACATTTTGGGTATCATCATCAATTGCGATCAACTGCTCATATTTTGTTGCAAATTCAGTCCTCCACTGAATCCATGTCTTATTTTCTATCTCACCCAATAGATTTTCGATGTATCTCACTTTTGCTTTATTATCATCGAAAATTTTTTCACTTAAAAGGTTTAGGGTGATAGATTCCCAACGGGATATTGTATCATGATATAGGCCAATATCTTCTGGTAATACCAACATGGCTCCTTGTGTTTGACTTGCAGTTGGTAAATTCCATTGCTCATTTTGGTGTCTACCGATTCCACCGGTTAAATCCCTTGGCCTTATCCCTTGGAATTGGGATGAGGATGGTCCTGCGTCTGTCCTCAGTCTTCCAGGTGGGTAGGTTATTGGACCCATTATTAGTTCAGGAGGTGGTCTATAGTTTGAGGTGACACTTAAAAAGCCTTTTCTTGTATTGGTATTTCTTCTAGAAATTGTTTTAGTTTTGGATATTCTAATTCCATCATGAGGGCTGTTTCATGGCTTTCAATATTTGTTTGGGCTGTAGTTGAGGCATTGGTTTCATGTTGTGTTTCGGTTTTAGCTGTAGTTAAGGTTTTGGTTTCAGCCTCGAATTGTGTATATACCCCACCACCTTTCGCAAAAGGATTGATCCAATCCTCTTCATCTTCATTATTGGTATCCCATACGGGGCCATCACTTTGTATAACAGCAGGTTGTGCCATTATTTGTAAAGTTTTCCAGAAAATTTCAGTATCATCTTCTGGTTCCTCATCATCTTCTACCCAAAACATTAATGTTGTTTCTTCATCAGATAGTTGTTCCTCATCATTAGGACCTATGGAAGGGCCCTGGGGAGTCAGAGTAGCCGCATAATTTTTGAATCTTAGCAGTATAGAACCATCAGTTCTGGTCTGTGATACTGCTTCTTGAGGGTGTTGTATTTCTGGTTGTTGCGAGGGCCTGATAATCCACTGTCTTCCTCGTAATTCAGTGGTTGTGTATCTTTGGCCTGGAATAGCCTGAACACCTCTACTTGCTAGATAATCAGATACATTTGAGACATTATATTTGAATCCTGTGTAGCTCGTGTTTGAGAGTCTGCCAATTAATGACCTTGTTAATAGCAGATTACTCTCACCTGCCTGCCAGGTATCATACCCATGTGTTTGAATCACCAGTTGGATATGATTAAAGAAATCTCTGATTGATAACATTATATTTGGGGCTATGTAGGCAAGTTATGTATCATGAGTGAGATCTATTTCCATGGTACCAATAATAGATCTGTCATCTGACCATCGTGTGTCTCTGAATACTACTAGAGCATTTACTCCAGCAGCTCTTCTATGTAATGTGAAGAGTCTGATCATGATCAGGCCTATATGCAGGTGTTGTAGTCCTGATCGTTGTAGCTCTTCGAAACTCTGTTGTGTAATGAATGGCAATTTGAGTTGTTGATTGCCTGTAACAGAGATTCTTTGGTCAAAGTAGTGTTGATACACTTGATGTTGTGTTCTGAACAAGCCTCCTGCTTGATACAGAATTTCAGCGGGCACTATTTGTATACGTCTGAATTGTGAGATATTAAGTTCAGCATCTGGATTTAGTTGTGATTCAAGCATTCTTTGATATCCCCTTGGTCTCAGGTGCAATCTTCTGTTCAGCTCATGCCTTGCCCTGTGGCCCAGTCTGTAGCCATGGATTTGATCTTCTATGGTTGGGCTCTGTTCTCGAGATTGTTCATCACGATTTGATACCGATGGTCGTGATTCCATCGTAGTTTGGGTTCTTGTTTGGCTCATTTTGAAGAAGATTTATTTTTCTCTTCTTCAATTATTTTCTTTGGGTCCTTAAACACGTAAAAGGGTGTTTCCTTCTTTCTTGGTTTTTGTATGGGCTCACCTAAGGATAGTTTTTGAAATCCTTTTTGCAAATCTGCTAAGGATTTTGAGATATCTGAGGAAGTCCCAGCGGATGATTGGTCCGCTACGACCCTTTTGATATCTCGGATTGCTTCTTTACAATCGGAGAGGTTTTCGCTTATTTTTACCAACAGCTGAATGATTGTGTTGTTTTGCTTTATAATTGCCGTGGTACTCTTCTGTATTACTTCTGTAGGTTTAATGAAACATACAGGGGGTTCTTCAATGGATTCTGTAGCTGCGAGAGCACTTCGGTATGGTTCGGTTTGTGAAGTAATACGCCAGTCGTTCATAAAGAAAATTAAATATTAGTGGTGTTTTTAACAATATTATATGTCCAATCTTAATTTCTAAATGGATTTTATTCGAATATTTTAGGTCAGCATTTCGGGTTCGATTATACCTTCTATGAAAATTTTTGTTTAAAATTTTATCCTTATGTTGTTTCTTTTGGGTATATTATTGGGGTCTTGAATCAATTTAAATGTAGGATGTCAAAGGATGTCATTTTCTTAGAATGTCACTTATACATCCCCCCATCAAACACCCCTTCGCACCGGATATTCTATATAGCATCCTAACCTATTGACATCCCATGCCATCCCAACGGGCTGGTGTCATTGAAGCCCATTAAGCAATGATCACGTGAGTCACGTGTATAACTGTTATTATTAATTAAAAATTGTCTCCCTGTCCGTCATAACAATCTCCCTTTCTCTCTCTTCAATCGGAGTTCTTCGATGGCGATTTTGTCCTTCTCTCTAGCGTTGCGCGTCTCTCTTCGCTCAAATCAGATCGGTCAGATCAGATGAGATCGCTCAACTTTTATCTTTTCAGGTGCGTTTATCTCTATTTTGATTAGATCAGATCGCTAAATTTTGATTCGTTGCTCAATTTTCATGTCCAGCATTCGATTTCTTACTTTTTTTCGAGTTTAATTATCAACGTGGGTAGATTTGAAGGATATTTCGGTTAGATTTAGTGTCAATTAACTCAGATGACAAAAATGTTCATCGATTTCGCAATTTTGACATTATGTTGTTTGATTTCTCAATTTGATTAGATTTCAAGCATTTTAGAGGCAGGGGCTTAACTCTTGTTTTTCTTCAAAAAAAAAAAAGCATTCTAAAGGCACATTTGATAGCAATACCGATCAGGTCAGTATATTTCTATCTAAATCCAATACTAATTGTTTAGTTCTAATTCGATTTAGTGAAGGATTTCGGATGATCTACTCACTGTTCATCATTTAGATCTTAGTTATTCGATCTTGATTTTGTTTATCAATTTATTGATTCATGTACAAATTGGCATTCCAAAGTTATCTAATCAAGCTTCATCAAGAGCTCTTCAATTGGCTTGAATGGAAATTGCTTCGAGCATGATTCCTTCAATCGTTGTCTATGTTACTGTTGTTTGCTCTTAACAGAGAGGCAGGTCAGAAATTTTATTGTTGGTTTTCTGTTCTAATATAAGCTTAAAGGAGTACAAAATATAGGATAAAGGAGTAAATAATATATAACAACGGAGTACATATCAAGAACCTGGCAGATGTGTTTGGTATTTTAGCATAATCTTAAAGGAGTACAAAATATAGGATTAGGAAGTAAATAATATCTAACAAGGGAGTACATATCAAGAACCTGGCAAGTGTGTTTGGTATTTTAGCATAAGTTTAAAGGAGTACAAAATATAGGATAAAGGAGTAAATAATATCTAATAAGAGAGTACATATCAAGAAGCTTTGTTGTTGATTTCTATTCTAATGTAGGCTTAAAGGAGAACAAAAATATAGGATAAGGTAGTAAATAATATCTAACAAGGGAGTACATATCAAGAACCTGGCAGGTGTGTTTGGTATTTTAGCATAATCTTAAAGGAATACAAAATATAGCATAAGAGAGTAAATAATATCTAACAAGAGAGTACATATCAAGAACCTGACATTTGTGTTTGGTATTTTAGCATAATCTTAAAGGAGTACAAAATATAGAATAAAGGAGTAAATAATATCTAACAAGAGAGTACATATCAAGAACCTGACATGTGTGTTTGGTATTTTAGCATAATCTTAAAGGAGTACAAAATATAGGATAAAGGAGTAAATAATATCTAACAAGGGAGTACATATCAAGAACCTGACAGGCGTGTTTGGTATTTTAGCATAATTTTAAAGGAGTAGAAAATATAGCATAAGAGAGTAAATAATATATAACAACGGAGTACATAACAAGAACCTGGCAGGTGTGTTTGATATTTTAGCATAATCTTAAAGGAGTACAAAATATAGGATAAGGGAGTAAATAATATTTAACAAGGGAGTATATATCAAGAACCTGCCAGGTGTGTTTGGTATTTTATCATAATTTTAAAGGAGTAGAAAATATAGCATAAGAGAGTAAATAATATCTAACAACAGAACATATCCAGAACTTAGCAGGTGTGTTTGGTATTTTAGCATAATCTTAAAGGAGTACAAAATATAGGATAAGGGAGTAAATAATATCTAACTAGGGAGTACATATCAAAAGCCTGACAAGCGTGTTTGGTATTCTAGCATATGATAAGGGAGTAAATAATATCTAACAACGGAGTACATATCATGAACCTGGCAGTTGTGTTTCTTCTAACATTGGACAATTCTATATTTTGCAGATTAATGTCAGTGATGATAAAACGTGTTATTGCTTACCGGCTACTACTAGATCCCATCAATGAGGTGAAGCCGAAATTTAAATCTGCAAGTGAGTGTGTTCTTTTTTATCTTGAGGAAGAAAGCTGAACTTGGTGGTTGACTGAGAAGATTAGAAAACTTGGTCGTTGAGTATAACTTAGTTGGTGTTGTTTGTTCTTGTTGAGTGAATTTCGTTTGGGGAATAACTCTTATGTGAACATGGTTGGATGAAAAATTTATACTCCCTTTTTAAGAATTATATACTCTGTTATTTTATTGAATTCTTATTTGCACAATTTGTCTGCTTATTAAATGTTAATTTGGTATTCAATATGTAGAAGTATATACTCCCTTACGGAGAAGTATTTACTTCCTTAATATTTTTATTTTTATTTGATTATTCTTATTTTCAAATTCAAATATTGAATGCTTATTTGAACGTTTTGACCAAAAATTATATAATCCCATATGGAAAAAATATGTACTCCTCTCAGAAGAAGTATATACTTAATATTTTCAATTCTTATTTGCACATTTTTTGTCTGCATTTAAATGCTGCTAATTTTGTATTCCATATGTAGATGTATATACTCCCACACGTAGAATTATTTACTCTCTTAATATTTCAATTTTTATAGGATTATTCTTAATTGAACGTTTTTATCAAAAATTATATACTTTCATATGGAAAAGTATGTACTCCCAGTTCAAATTTATATACTCATTTACACTAATTTAGGTACTCCTGATTTTTAAGTGAAGTCAGGTGGGTCGCATATTTTTTGGACCACGGTCGGGTGTGGGATGTCAAGGATGTCATTTTGATGGGATGCCCCATATCAGCTCCGCCTTCGCACCACCACTGCAATAGGAATTGGTCTATATACGCTGGTCTAGGATTTTATTTCGTGTCCTTTCTGTAGCCAGTTAGCCACTCTAAACCGAAACGAGAGCTCTAAACTTCTGTCGGAGATCTGGCCCTATTCTAAACTTCTCCTTTGCCAATCGGTCTCTTCCTCCGCCACTTCGTTCCCATCCCCCACTCCGTTCATCTCTACTGGTAGCAAGAAATGGAAGTAATATTGATGTTATGCATGATAAGAAAAGGAAAAGGTGGTTTTGGTATTTCCTTCTCTCCCTTCGTTTTCTCAAACAGTACCCCTCGAGATCCCTCTTTTGTTGGTTTTTTTGGTAATTGGATCTGTAAATACCTTTGTTCGATAGGGATAATTAATTGGGGTGCTTTAATCTATTTCAATTTTGAAAGGTTTGTTAATCAATGATTAGATGTGGTTAACTGATTTTTTTAACATCTAATTTTACTTATTTTGTTGATCAATTGATGAGAAATAGTTAAACTTTAACTGTTTAAGTAATTCATTCATTCATTTGTGTTGAAAATCAGATATTGTTTCATATAATTTTATTGTTTCTTTGTCTTCAGACGATGGAAGCCTGAAAAATGTAGTTGGCTCTACAATTGTAATAATTATGCTGATGATATAGTTTCTTATGTTTTTAATAGTGGATGCTATTATAAATATAATTGTTTAGTTTATTGAAATAATGGATCAACTAGTATCACTATATATGTTCATTTTTTGAAAAAAATTAATTATAATTTATACATGTTATATTTATTACTTTAAGGAATCATGTTGTTAACATTTGCTATTTACTGATGCAAAGGTTATTTTACTTCATAATTTGTAAAAAGATTATTTAGTGATCATATGTGTTAAGTTAGTTTTTTTAATGGATCAGCTTGTATCATTATGTATGTTCGTCATTTGAAAGGATTAATTAAAATTTATACATGTTATATTTATTACTTTAAGGGATCATGTTGTAAACATTTGAAAATTAGAAAGTTTTGTTATCATAAATGTTTCTTATTTTACGCAAGGGATTAGATTATTGAAATAATTTAGTATTAGATTTCATTGTATGGTTACTAAATCGTCATATTACCACTGCACCTAATTGAACGCATAACTCAGTTTAGCTCATCCTTTATGCCCATTATCATAACTAAAACGTCATATTATCACTGCATGTAACTGAACACATTACCAGTTTAACTCATCCCTTAATTTATCTAACTGAACACAAAAATCTAACAATTTGATGACGTCAGCGCACAAAAAAATATATATTTTGAAAAAAAAAAGTTTGCAAAAATTTTGATGACGTAATCATGCGAAAATGATGATGTCATCATGCGAAAATGATGACATCAGCAAGGCCAGACAGTCCAGAATGGCCTAATTTCACACCTGATCTAATTGGATGGTTTGGATGGTAAATTAGTGGATGGTGTATATCACACCATGGTTTAAAAACTCGGCAAGTCGACTCGGAATCGGCCCGATTCGACTCGGACTCGGCGGCCGCCGATTCGATTTTTACCGAGTTGGAGCGGATTTGGTGGAGGTCACCATTAATGGTTTTTTTTCATCCATGGAGAGAGAAAGAACGAATATAGGCAACATAGATTAGGTGGTAGGGCAGCGAAATCGTGTCAATAGGCCGGAAAAAGCAATAGGCGGAGCTATGGAGCCTCTCTCTGTCTGGGAATTTCAACCCTTCCGTACAAAATAGAGAGAGGCGAGTGGTGGCCTGGTGGGTTACGGGGAAGAAGAAAGGAAGGGAAAGGGTAAACTGGATATTTCCATTTCCTTCTTTTCTATTTTAAATTAGATCAACGGCCCAGATTATTCAAAAGTGAAATAATTTCAAAAGAAAGTGATTTTTAATCGAAAAGGTGATCCAAAGTCATACAAAAATTGAAAATTTCATTCTCTACGGTTCAATCTAATACATTAAGGTGTATTATGAAAATTATCTTCATTAAAAAAATATTTTCACAAAATTTATTTTTATTAAATATGAAATCTCAATTTAATTGATATAAAATTTAATTTCTAAAAAATTTGAAATGACATGCTACTTCAATTATTATATTAAATTTTATTTTAGTTGATTTTATGCTTCTAATATTCGATTTATTAACTTAATTATGAAAAAATAGTTGTTTCTAATTTTTTCTTATTTTTTCTGATTTTTAAAGATATTAAATTTATTTTATATGAAAATCCGAGTTTCTGATCCGAGTCACCCGAGTTTTTCCGAGTCATCCGATTCGACTCCTTTTACTAACAGTCCGAGTCCGAGTCCGAGCCCGAGTCCGAATTTCAGAACCATGTATCACACCTGTTTATACTTATCTATTTTAAATTTTGAATTTTGGAGATTAGTTCCTGAACAGTTGAGTGAGAAATTGGGCATTGTTAGATTCCATTTGTAATTGCAAATAGATCAATGGCTCGGATTTGTAATTACAGAAATGAAATTTTTGCAACTTGCCTTCAGAAAACGATTTTGCGGATAACAGTTCAGCTGTTCTGTCAATTAAATTATTAGATTATAATGTCACATGCTTTAGGATGAAGGTTAGAGTTTAATCATAAACTTTGGATTGAAGGTATTCATCAGAGGTGAAATCTCTTTTCAAGCGTATCGGTGTGGAACCCCATGTGATTGAGCTTGACCAATTAGGTACAATTCTATCTAACAATGCGCTTTAATTTTTCTTTAATATTGGAATTTAGATAGAAAAATAAATTTTTTGTAGTGTTGGTGTGGCTACTAGTGTTTTCCTTTGTGGTGTATCTATTATGGTCCCTGTTGATTAACTTCTGTTGTGGTTTGGTCAAAGCAATGTATACCAAATGAGCTGATGCCTGATTGGAGTATTTATCATCTTCTTTATTTAACAAAAATGATACTCAGGACAGGTGTATTTGTCATCCTTTAGATAACAACGCCCATGTTCCTAGTTTTCAGTTGGGCTATACTTTTTGCAAGGTTAAATAGGTGAAGCCAAGGATTGCAATTTCTGTGGGTACTTGCTCGAAAAATTAAATTGATGTGCAGTGCAGTCTCAAGAGTTCAATGCAATTTTTATCAGCTTAGAACCTTAGACCAATTTTTACCATTCCCCTTTTAAGCTGTAGTTTATGCTATAATATGCAATTCAATAGCCATTAATCCATTACACAAGTACAAAATAGAGAAATAGACAGATGAAATTACACTGAGTTATCAACTGTTACAGTTCATACTGGCTGATACATACATATTATGTTCCAATTCTGGATAAATTGTGAAAATACAAAAGTTAATTAATGTTTACCCTTATAATTAGAAGAAATGAATACTTCCTCTGACAAATGTTGAGAAAAGGAAGAGTAACCTGGTTAGTGCTCCAATTTGTGCTAGGTTTTTAAAGACTCGTGGTTTGGGTAGCTGCCATGTGCTTTGGCACTGACAGTGCCCTTTGCAATACTACTGCTCTGGAATAAAATGTTTTCAAAAGCACTTCAAAAATTCATTTGTAGAACCTGACAAATACTGATGTAAAGGAAAGAAAGATAGAACATTTTTGCCAGCATTTGGTTTTAGCATATTATTAACTGATGAAACTTGATGATTATTTTAAATTTCAGGTGCACAAGGCACACAGTTGCAAAGGGCTTTAGAAAGGTTGACAGGACAATCTACTGTGCCTAATGTTTTTATTGGTAATTCCTTATTGATTAATTCTAAATATTGACGCAGAAAAGGGTGTCATACCAGGTGGTCTGCTGAGCCTGACTGACATTGTTCTAGCTAATTTGCCTTAACCATGCAACTACGGCTCAATTTAAAAAAACCTGTGTTTATATTCAAATTTTTTACACAAATTGTCTCCAGAAGAAAGGGAGACCAGTAAATAATGAAAATCTCATATTTTTCAAAAAAGACAAAATGTTCGAATTGTTTTCTGAAGTTATTGATTCAGTTTGACTCAGTTGGAATTCCAAATGGTGCTTGGCTTGCAAAAGATTATTTGTTTACTTACCGAGATGAGCAACCTTGTTTATTAACTATTGTTTAAATGCTTTTCAGGTGGAAAGCATATAGGTGGATGTACAGGTAAATTTTCTCAGTTCTTATATTGAAATAGATTATTCATATAACTTAGTGTCATATAACTTTACATGTCGACCCTCAAAAAAGAAAAAAACTTTACACGTTCATAGACCAGAAGTTTAAAATCTTTTCAAGTTCACAAATACCAACTCCATATACTAAAACATATTTGTTTTCCTTTTTACTGACATAGACATTTTAAATTGGTGCAGATACAGTAAAGCTACACCAGAATGGTGAGCTAAAAAAATTGCTGTCCGAGTTGAATATTGCTACAAAAACTGATAAATAAAGAGGTCTTATCAGCATTAAGGCTGCATATTCAGATGGAGAGTTTAATTATGAGAATCTAATGTTGTAACTGTTAATTATTTCTTTTTGTTTTATTTAATATTTCGCAGTCTGCAGTCTGCACTCTTGTTTAATGTTAGCTCAGCACTTGATTATTGACCCGCTAAAGCTTTTCTATGGTTTAATGATTGTAAAACTTTATAGTCATCTTTCTCCAAATAATGTTTCTGTAACCTTTTTCCGTAGAGTCGAGAGTCTAAAAACAGTTTCTATCTGGATGGGAAAATTCGGTTTAGCTTCATCGGTGAGTGTACTAATGCCCTGATGGAATTGAATAGTTCTCCGGATGTTATCAAATTATCCATAGTTTTAAGAATCGAGGGCAAATGGCATTTTAGTTAACATTAGTTATCCAGAAGCAGGTGTCAGAAATGTGAAATATATACGAATTTAGTTATAATACAGATTAAATGTGAATTATTATTATATGTAATATAATATTTGAAGTGTTAACTATATGAACCCTATACAAAATGCTCAGAATAAACTATGGAACATATTGGCATAAATTTTAATATATCAAGAAGTGTCAATCACTTACAAAATAAACAAATGGTTTGCGCAAAAAAAAAATGGAATTTGTATACGATTCATCTTTTAAATTATCAAATATCATATGCAGAAGCATGCATAAAAAAAATAAAAATAAAAACACCCAATGAGTCGGTAAACTTACATTGGTGATTTGAATCTAATCATTAATCAAATCGGATTGAAACGATCAGTGGCCTAGAATATATATAATAAACTAAATGTTTACATCTTTGATCTAACTAGAATATATATAATAAACTATAATGTTTACATCTTTGGTCTAATTTTTACGCTCTTAAATTGATGCCTTTATTAGTAGTAGAGATTAAAATGAGGTTCGGTCAACTTATATCACTGATTTGAAACTAACCATTAATCAAATCAAATTTAAATGATCAGTGATCCAGAATATATATATATAAGGCTCCGTTCGGATGCGTTGAGAATAAGATAGGAAGAAGGAAGAAGGGAAGAAATTTATTGGGAAGGGGTAAATTTATTGGAAAGTGTGTAACTTTTGTGAAGAGTTTGGATGGTTAGAAATAAATTTATTGGTAAAAAGTGGTTATTCCTTATTCCTTATTCCGGGAAGAAGCCATCCAAACGGAGCCTAATAAACTAAGTTTACACCCCTTGTCTAATTATTTATATCCTTACATTTGTGCTTTTTGTAGAGGTGTAAATTAATGCTTCTTTTTATTAGTATGTAATATTCATTAAATTCTATTCCCTTTCAATCAAATTATTCATTCACTTCTGTTCTCAACTTCTCATTCAAAATATTAGCCAAGCATATTCTCCAGAGGTAACAAGTAGTCGTTACAAGGTAAACGTCAGTAATTTCGCCCTTATTTTCTCACAAATCCACGATAATTTAACCATGAAAAGAACAAGGAACAACGAGCATTTCTTTTAATATTCAGGTGGCAACCTTTAAAAAGATGAAGATCTGCATTCAATAAATAACGTTTCCAACCATATTTGCTACAGAAAAGAAGATTACATTCTTTATTATATCTCGAATTACACACTTTTCTTTTATATCAACTAGTTCTAATATCGCGCGTTGCGCGATTCATTTCTATATAAAAATGCTATGGAACAGTTTCCTAATGAGTGCGGATACACTATGGAATTTTTTGCAAACAGATATGTAATGTACTAATATTTAGGGCCATCGTTACTATAAAATGAAATGAAGAACCATTTGGTTAAGGCTGATAATGATGTGTATATGCTGATAGTCATATTAGATTGCCGGTGCTTAATTGAGTTGATTGTGATTGTCTACTGTTGTGCTGTTTAAATATGTGGTGTGCTTCTTGGTTTGCAAATGTTGCTCTAAAATATTTGTATGAAGTATTATCATGAAAACCTATTTTTTTACTGGAAAATTATTTTTGTTGCTTTGTGGCGTGGAGGCTGGAGAATAGATGAAATAAATATTTTGCTAATTAAATGAACACAACATCTAACATTTTATATTTATTATCTAAACTAAAGATATGCGACCAACTATCGATTCTTCAATTCCCTAATTGACTATCAAATCCAACTGGGCCTAATAGAAAATAGAAAAAAAATAAAGTTACAGGATGTTATAAAATTTTGGATAAAAATGCTCCATTAGTCAGTCTAAATCAAACCATGCACTAAAAAGCATGAAAGATGGGTTTCAGTTTTTAACAGCCCGTATCATAGAATAACATTCTTTTAGTATTTACAGATAATGGCAAAAAAAAATGCAGCAAGGGGCAAAAAAATCATATAAATTTACATTCTTTCTGGTATCTTTTCTTAGATAAATGTATCCATCAGAAATTAATCACAAATAGGCCCAAAATTAATTTTTTATCTTGCCAAATAGTACAGAAAAAAAGAATGTTGGATCAGATTCGTGCAGAACCTTTCTTGGTATGAGCTAACAAAGATCTCACTCATAAAAAAATAACAAACCCTAATTTGAGGATAGTAGAATATAATTAATAGAAGTTCACATTATTGTCTTGCTCTTATTGGCGATTGAACACGAAAGAAATTTGAAAATCCAACAGAACCACAAAATAGGAGCATAGAGTAGACATGAAGCAGAATAACAAAAATAGCAAGGAAAAAGAGCATGGTTCACCTGAGAAGAAACTGAGAAAATAAGAGAGAAAATTAGTTGCTTCTAGACCTTCTCAAGAGGGCAGCGAGAGGGGTTCCATCTATGTAAATCTTTGCAAGCATACACACTCTAAACATTTTAAATGAAAAATCAAAGAATAGAAAACCAATTCAACTTAAAATATGAAAATATTAGAAAAATCACAACATGCAAAATTTCAAGTTTAAAGTTCAATATTGTGCATAAAAGTCAGAACTCAGAAGAGTACCAGTCTGGTCGCTTCTTTGATGAAGACCCAAATTAACGTAAGCCTCAACCGTCTCCATAATTAACTTGCGCATTGGCAAACAAAAAGATTAGATATTGTTCAAGAAAGATGAGATGCACTCTTACCATCAGTGCTTACCAGAAGGGACAAAAATTAAGCACTCGAAAGTGAAACGACCCTGACATAAAGGTTTATAAACCACAAATTTCCAACCCTGCAGAGTGCAAAAGAAGCAAAAAAATGAACTATCAGATCAAATATCATAGAGGAAATCGCAAATGAAATATATAGAGATGGAGCAGTTGTGCAACAATCAGACCAAATATCGTTGACCAATTGCTCCATCTCAATTTCTTTCCGCAAGAGTGCCTAAATTCTACAACAATAGTTGTGCTACACCATCAAAACAACATCAATGCTGCAGGAAAAGGAAATCCCAAAATGGAAAAAAGAAAAAAAAAATGTGGATCCTACCATTATTTGACTATTCTAAATCAACAGGTCTGCATTTCTTATGCTTATCCTCGACTACTTATGCATTCTTTAACAAAGATTAAGTTCAACTAACATAAATAGACTGTTTATATTTATAATGAAACAAAATGAATGAGAAATTTGATGGGTAATTGTTGATCTGACACTTATAGACTGAGTTATGGTAGCTGCTTAGGATTTGGAAAATAAAAACCCATACAAAATTATCATACATTCACTACATAGGATGAAATTGAAATTGTTTTTAGGCCTAAGCAAATACTATAAATATAACAGACGTTTTAATATTTGTCATCATAACTTTGACAGTTTAGATATATTCAAATTAAAATTAGACAAATAAAATAGATTATAAATAATACTTCTCAAATTCTATATATTGTGCCATATTTGTGCTCTGTCTGTTTTTTGTGTGTCTCATGACATACATACTGACGCACGGTGGTTAGTCTGACAGACATCCGTGTAATTTAAAAAGAAGAGGGATGGTCTTACTCGCTATCAGTGAGGTACATCCCTTGGACTCTGGGGATGGCTGGCTGCCTGAATTTATTGGTCTGATATCACCAAAGCCGACCACTCTAACAATGACAGTCTGATATCGCTAGAGTCAGAGGATCCATGATTGTCTACAGAGAACAAACATTGTTAGTTTTGCTGGATTATATCATATGTTATATAAAAAAAAAGGAAATAGCATATGTGATTGCTTGTGTCTAAAATTAAGTGTAACAGTGGAGATAAAATACTGTAACAAAGGAGAAGTGTGTTTTGGTTTGTTATGGCTGTTAGCAAAGGAGAGGCATTCTCCAAGCTTGTATCAGACCCTCATTTGCAATAACCCAATTTTATGTTCGAAAACAAACATCTTATAAAATTTTCTATTGAAAGGAAAACAAAGACATCAAAACTAACAGAATTGCGTTCACTGAAACGGGTACAAACATATAGTTAGAGGCCCCCACCATCCTTTTGTTTGAAGGACCTATAATCACACAACCAACGCAACAAAGAAAACATGCAATCTCTCTGACCATTCAAGAACCATAAAAGCAAAGCAAAGTTATGTATGTAAATTTTTTTCAGGACATCAAAGCAAACCAAAACAAAGAAATCAACAACCCTGTAATCGAACATGACTATTCAATACCCACCATGATTATGCAGGCAAAATTACCAAGGCAAACTATGACAGCAGACAAAAGAAAGATGAATATTGATGTAAAAGACGGCATGCAAATAAACAACAACAAACAGTTCCTCACCTAGCGAAACAGCGATCAACAGACAACAACGTCCCCTCTTTGATCCTTCTAGAGGATAGTTGAAGGAAGAATTACAATCGAGCCTGGCCTGATAAAAAAAAGATAAAAATAATACACCGAAAAGTAAGCAAACTTCCATTGAAATAGTTAGAAAAGGAATTCGTCAGAGCTACAACTGATACAAAGGAAATAGCGAAAGCTCCATCTGCAAAGGCAGTGATGCAGACATAATAGACATGAGAGGCGTGCACACCTCAATGAAGCAAATAAAATCGTAATTAAGCCTGAAACTAACTAAATCCCACAAAATTGTGCCCTCAATGAAACCTAATTCCGAATAAAATCATAACTAAGCGCCAAACTAACTAACCCTCACAAAATTGTGCCTTCAATGAAACCTAATTCCCTCAATTACCTTGCAACTGTCATCTGTAATGGCTAATGAGTGATGAAGACTCAAAGAAAAACAAAATGAGAGGAAAACGTAACAGACAAAACAGAAGGGAATGAGTAATGAAAGTACCAGTGTTCACCTTGGATTCAGAAGCTGACAGTCCACACCAGCTGGAAGCATCTCAGGTCAATAAATGAGAAAAAACAGAAATTAAGAGGTAGTCGGCACCAATAATAGGTAGAAAGGAATTAATCTCACAACCGATCAGCCAAACTAAAAAGGCAGAACAATGAATGCGCAAATAAGCGATCAAAAGCAAGAAGAGCATACCAAAGAAACAGCAAGAAGAAAATCGAGCAGAAAGAGGAGAAGTGACAGGAAGCAGCGGAATGTGAAGAAGTGACAGGAAGCAGCGTAATGTGAAGGAATGGGCTGCACAGAAGAAAAACTCGCTCATAAATTGGAGAAGCAGGAGCTGAAGCAAAGTGGGCATTCCCGAAATGAGCCAGGAGCACAACACCACAGGATAGGCACAGACAAAAACACACGGGAGGAGCACAAACGCGAGGAGTAGCCAAGCCATACAGTCGGAGCATGTGTGGGCAGGCACGTCGCATTGACCGCACGGATGATCGACAACACACGAAAGAAATTAGGAAAGTGAGAGAGCAGTTAGCGGTAAAGTGAGGGATGAGGAGCTGTACGGAAAAGTGACCGTAAATCGCAGGTTGCGGAAAGAGGGACTAGTGAATTGCAATCTTACCATATCGTGGTGTGTCGCGACAAACACGAGTGTGTTTAGCATCGTGTTGTGTCGTGTTGACACGGCTTATATATGCAACCGTGTCGTGTTGAGTGGAGAGAAAGGCCGACACAACACGGAAATTGACACGACACAGTTGGAAACCGTGTTGACACGCCACGATACAGTTGTGTCAACCGTGTCGAACCGTGTTAAAAATTTATTTATTTATTTATTTAAAAATAGTTAAATATATTTTAAAATTAGAGATAAAATGATAAAAAATTGTATTAAATTTTATAAATCTGTTATATAGTCGATAAAAAATAATATCATAATAATTCATGATGATACAATATAATAATTAATTAACTAGATAATAAATTACTAATTACATAATATTAATTAGTTGAAAATTTTTAATTATAGTTTCTGTATTATATTTTTATCCTTAAAATTCAAATCATCCTTTGTTTTTATAATATATTAATATTTTTATAATATTTTTTTAATTTTAAGTTTTAAAATAAAATAAAATCTTGTTGTGTCGTGTTGTAACCGTGTCGTGTCAAATCATGTCGTATTGAATCGTGTCGTGTTAAACCTTGTCAATTTTTTTAAAATGTCAACACGACACAGTTTTGACACGACACACCAACACAGTTGTGTCGTGTTGAATCCGTACACGTGGCGTGTCGTGTCGTGTCAACACGGGTCCTTGTCGTGGCAACACGGTTAACACGACACGATTTGTAATTCACTAAGAGGGACGAACAGTCAGTGGCGGATCAGGAAATTTTTTAACCTAGCCACAATTATAATATAATAAAATATAAAAAATTAAAAATAAAAAAATAATAAATTTAACAAAAAAAAAGTCATTCTAAACATATAAAATTGGAATATCACAAAATACATCATCTTTTTCATGATCTTTACTTCTCTATCAATCACTAAAAAAAAATTCTAATTCTAATTTTCTAATGCAAGTAACAGTCCTTTGCGCGGCTTCATAGTTTGAAATCTTTGCATAATTGTTTCCCTTGGAACCTTTTTGAATACATCTCTTTCTATGTAGATAACCAAATTATCATTCAAAAAATCATCACCCATTCGACTTCTCAAACGAGTTTTAATAAGTTTCATGGCAGAAAATTCTCTTTCAACACTCGTCGTTGCAACCGGCAAAAGTAAGGCCAACTTGATCAATTTATATACCAAAGGATAAACAATATCTTTTCTTATTTCAACCAACTTTTGAGAAAGATCACTCATTCTATCCAATTGTTGAAAGTCTTGATCGGTACGCAAATCTTCTATATAACAATCAAGTTGTGTCTCCAAGAAAGAAAGCTCACTCATTGAGAAATCATTTGGATAAAAACGAGCCAAGTCAATCAATTTCACCTTATCAAATGCACAAAAATTACTACGAGGATGTAAACATGACATACATCGAAGTAACTCGGTGTTTGCTTCTGTGAATCGATCATTAAGCTCTCGAAGTATCAAGTCAATCACAGAATAAAATAACTCAACACGATAGTAATGTTGATTTGTCATTCCATCCGATTTACGTTCGGACCGTTTAGTAATTTTTTGTCTGCCATATTCAACACATCAATTTTATGCTTTAAACAAAAAGAGTGAACTTCATCCAATAAGGAGTTCCAACCATTATCTCTCATGTTTTGCAAACGACTTTTAGTAACTCCAACCAATTTAACAGCATTTATGATCTCTTGCTCACTTTTTTGCAAGGCTTGTGATAGTTCATGAGTTATGCTCAATATATTCTTCATGAAGATACAACTAAAAGCAAATTCAAAACTTGAAAGAGAATCTAACAATTTTGAAGCTTTACCCACTTGGCAGTCATCATCTGCATTCTCCATGATATCATCAAGTACAGCCATCACAAAACCAAAGAGAATGATTAAGTTAGTTAGAGACTTGTAATGTGAACTCCACCTTGTGTCACATGATCGTGCAAGACCAATCTCTTGATTTAAACCTGTCCCAGTTAAAAAATCATCCTTTCCAAGAGCTTTTTGTACCTCAGCAGCACGACTCTCACGTAACTGGTCACGCCTTTTACATGAAGCCCCAACAGTAATTTGAGCATTAGAAATGTCTTCGAAAAGAGTAGCTATGCGCTTATGTTTTTTTGCAACTGCCATTAAAACTAGCTGAAGTTGATGTGCAAAGCAATGAACATAATATGTCGAGCTATTCTCATTCAAAATTAAAGCCTTTAACCCATTAAACTCGCCTCGCATATTACTAGCCCCATCATAACCTTGCCCGCGAAGACGAGAAAAACTCAACTTGTGCTTACAAAAGAGTTCCTCAAGTGATTCCTTAAGTGAGATTGATGTTGTCTCCTTGACATGCACGACTGCTATGAACCTCTCAACAATGCTTCCTTTCTTGCTAACATATCTCAAGAGAACGGCCATTTGTTGCTTGCAAAAAATATCACGAGACTCGTCAACCAATACAGAAAATAATTCATCTCCAAGTTCTTCCATGATTTTGTTGGTAGTCTCAACTGCAGCCGCATGAATAATTTCTTTTTGGATTGGAGGTGCCACTAATTTGCAATTTCCAGGAGCATTTTGCAAAACAACACCATCAATTAGTACATTATGATCAGCCAAGAACCTAAGCAACTCCAAAAAGTTACCTCGGTTTTCTGAATCCTCTGATTCATCATGTCCACGGAAAGCCATACCTTGCTTCAAGAGATGTCGAATGCAATCAACTGTAGCAGTCAATCTTAGTCGATATGCATTTTGAGAACGCTTGTTTTCTTCTTCTAAAATAGTTTGGATGTGTTGTTCTTGCTTCATGAGATCTTGGCATTTACTTACAGCAAGATTGTGAGCACTATTCAATCCACCAACATGCTCGTCAAGACTTTTCTTACTCTTCCAATTTCTAAATCCGATACTTGTAAAAGCATCTCTGGCGCTTTCTCGATTTTCTGGCTTGAAGAGATAACAACATAAACAATATGCAGCATCCTTTTGTATGCTATACTCTAACCAATAAGGATATTGTTTGTACCATTCCTTATTGAATCTCCTTTGCTTGTCGCCGAAGAGTGTTTGGGGAAAATCTTGTAACACAGGTTGTCTCGGACCGGCTTGTAAATATTGTCTTCTTATAAAATCATGATCATTTGGATCGTACTCGCTAATTGGCGGTCGAAGGCCCGGATCGGAAGGGATCTCAAAATCCGAGTTATGATCCAAACGTGCTCGCTTATGATTTGATGATGAGGTTGTTTTTTTAAAAAACCTCTCCATATCTATGATAGCCAATAGAAGTATAGACGTGTTATTGATAGAATCAATCAAGTAATCAACCAATACAATAGTCAATGAATGATAAATCAATGATAATATAAAATTATAAAGACTGCTCCTAATAAAGCTATGCGAACCCTAAAAATAAATAAATAAAAGTATCAATTATCAAATACCAAGAGGTTGAGTCAGGATGACAACTAATTTGTCATTTGTGGTCCAATTTTGATGGGACGATGACATCTGTCTATTTAATTGTAGGTATTACCATTTACCAATTTACCGTATTACAATTTATGAAACAAACAAACAATGAATAAAACAAAAAAGATGGGAATTAAGGAAAATTCTACCTTGGTAGTGAGGCGTAGGCGTTGATCAGCAGCCTATTAGCAAACAATGTTGAGGAAAAATGAGGGATTGAGATAGTTAGGCCAGGAGGAGAAGTGCAGAACGGAGAACGAAGAAAAATAGGAGATATACGGAGAACAGAGAAGGGAGAATTTTAGGGGTTACGAATAATATCGGAATTAAGAAAGTTGTAGACTTGCTTTTTTTTTTGGGACCCGATAAGAAAATTGCAGACAAGAGGACATGCGCGGGTCCAAATCTTAGCCCAACCCAGGCACTGTTATTTTTTAAACCCAGGCACCGATAAAATTTCACTACCTAGGTAATTGATTTTTGAAAATTGACCCCGGGCAAGTGCCTGGGATCCTCTGTACTTGGCGGTGAGCCACGGGGAAAAAGAAAGAGAGAGAGGATCGGCTGACTTTTTCTGGGGTTTGGCGAAAAGCTGAGGAAAAACGGTGAGCATCGGACGGCCCAGATCGATCCATGAACCAATAGAAAATCCAACGGCTAAAATGAGGCTACTGTACTAACCACAGTGCTCACGTGCATCTCACGGCACACCAAATTAATATACTTCTAATAAATTACACTAAGATTGCACCGAGAGAGTAGCTACACCAGTGCCTTGTATCTAAGGATCATCGTCATGCAGCAGGGGTGTACAAAAAAATCGTGAATCCGTTCAACCCATCCGACCCGAACCGTTTTTTACCGGGTTAGCATGATGTTGGGTTGGGTACGGGTTCTAATTTTGACAAACCCGTTACTTCGGGTTGGGTTACGGATTTTGTACTAGTGAACCCGTGTATAGTTCAACCCACCCATTTATCATTATTTATTCCTTTTTGTCTTACTTTTTCTCATGTCCTTACTCAAATATCTCTTATTTCATGAAGTTTTGATCTACACCAAAGGCATGCACGTTCTCTATTCATCTCACAATGAGTCGAAAGTTGAAAGATGATTCAAATGCGTCTCTAATTTTCCTCGAACTAAATTGTAATAGCCACAAAATAATTTTATATGTATTTTTATTTGATCAAAATTTTAATTCACTAAACCCGCTTAACCCGTAAAAATCCGTACATAAAAAAATTGACGGGTTGGATTGGATTACGGATGGGTTAACTAAATTTATTTTCTAATCCGGTATTGTCGGGTTGGGTTCAAATTTTATTAAAATATCATCGATCCGCCCGTTGTACACCCCTATGCAGCATTATCTGAAAATGGGCTGGCCGACGTGAGAAAATCACAACAGGATTGCCCCGGTGCTGGAATTTTGTAATTTGTGATGTCGTTTCTGAGATGAATAGCTGGGGATTATTCGTCAAATCAAGCAACTCAAGTTTCCCTCTCTCTGGACAACAACAAAACAATGCACTCTGCCAATTACCACAATTGCCACTATTGAAGAAGAAGAAGATGTACACACCTTTGAAGTGCATGTCCAGGGCATTGAAAATCACAGTAAAAGATTCGGGAGGCATGATATTAAATGCAGCATTGATTGACACTAGATGTGGAGCCCGAGAGATCATATCTGAGATGAAAATTGCTGCCTCATTCTTACCTCGGTTTTTACTACAAAAGATAGCTTACCATTTAGATTTGATAGTTTTCTTTTCAGAATCTTTCACTAAGATTTTAGTTAAGCATGTATTAATTTGGTTTATTAACATGGTTCAAAAACTAAGCTTCAGCGGTATGCAATGCTCAGGTTGGGTTTTTGGTCAGATCTAGATGGTTAAGCCGAAACATGAACTTTTTATAAGTAAAATAAAAGAAAGACACCAACTTCCACAAAAAGTCTAAATAAAATAAACAAGGTGTGTGAAAAGGTTTGGGTTTGTATAAATTTCAACCATAGCAACTTCTCCTTTTAGCCTTCAAGACCAAAATAATAAATTTGTAGGTACTATACCCAACATCAACACGAATTGTACTACAAGCAATCCTTTCAAAGAAAATAATAGCAGAGGAAAACGCAAAGAGGCGATAGTTACCTAATATTGATATGAGAAACAGAGACCTGTTTAGGTAAATGTAGCCTAAGTTTCTCAAAGCCCAACTCCCCCAAAGAAATATCTTCGATTTTTACTTTTTTAGTTCCTCCACGAGCGACTCCCCCATCAATTTTTCCATATTTTCAGCCACAATGCTGAGTTTTAGGGGAAAAAAAAAACAAAGAAGTTTGGTTTTGGATCTATGAGATACACTTAGAATATGCACCAGTTAAATCATGATATAATGTGCAATGTACTTCATGGAAATATTCTTTTTTCCCCCCAACCAAGCTGACAGAATTTATGGGTTTAGCAGCATATGCATATTAATAGTTTTGAGAAATACTCAGTTTCAGGAATTGAAATTCCAAGAAATGTATTAAGTGCACTAATTATCAGCAGTTTAAGAGTTGCAAGCATATACCCGACATAATTACAATCCGCCCACCCCCTTCACCAACCATCACCCATAAAAAGAATGAAACAGTAATGTAAAAATCTGTTAATAAAATTTAGCTTTTTTAATTCTTATGTTAGTGGATTCAGGTGTAACAAGGACCAACAGCTAACTATTTCACTAATAAAATAAAGGTAATATGAAGAAGGGACCTTCCAAGGCGGTTATCTGAAAGAGAGAGCTTGCTAAGGGACTCTCTAAAGACAGGAAGGCAATGTTTCAATAGTTCATCGAATCCCTTGTCTGTTATAGAGCAACTCTCCAAAGACAGATCTGAAAGAGGTTTTACTTTTCCAAAGGCCCACACAAAGAAAGGGATCAGATATCTGCAAATCATCTTTTATAATTAGATTACAAAAGAACCAATTTGTAGTACATCAATAATTATCTGAAGCCAATGTAGATGCACAACTTGCTAATAGTTCAATTATATTTTTTTTTTCTTTTCTGTTTGATTTCTTAATCAAATCTTCACAAAGTCGAATAACAAAACTATCAGCGAACTACCATAAATTGAAAACTTTGCATTGCCCAACCGCAAACTTGTCACAAATAATCAACTAATCATATACCTGATTCCTTCATCAGTGAGAGTATTGTCGCTTAAATCTAAGCTAGTCAAATTGGGCATCTTTTGTAGCAAAAAAAACAAAGGTCTCCTGCATCATTCTGGTCCAAATTGTTGCTCCTGATACATTACATACAATCTTATAGACATGGTAACATAGAAATTTTTAGACAATGCAACGTTTGAAAAGAAGAGAATAGAAGCACCCCTGAATCAATATTAGCCAAAAAGACACTTCAATAATATTGCCCACCTACTGAAACAGGGAAAGGCCAGAAGGAAGCAGGAAAAACTCGATAAAGAAATAGTAATAATTAATATTAGTTAGAGAACTTTGTTTTTCAAGGCTCTTCAAAGTGTGATTGCTCTTTTTGGTAATTCCAGAAGCACTCGGGCTTCTTAGTTCATGTCGTTTTATTAGTACTGAACAAATCAAAGATATTTATTCAGGTGCATAAGAGTCTTTGTATATATGGCCCAATTTTGTAAGCTGTCTAATGAACAGAAGCAGGTGGCCGTAGCAACTTATTTCAAGGGAAAAAAATAGCCAAAATTTTATTCATTAAGAAAAAAAAATATATAAGCTTTGCAGTATATTTGGGAATTGCCCCTTGATTTTTAAAATCCTTTTAATGATCAAAAACAGCAAAGGCTTGTGTTTACACTATGTAAATGTAAAGAACATGATCATTTTTGTAGAAATAAGCACCTCAAATTCAACACAGAAATGGAATTCAAACAAATAGCTGGTTCAGGCAGTGATGAGAAATTATTGGAATTCTGGCTCATATCTGAAAGCCATGTGCTGATCTGCACAATTCAAATTAACAACTAATCAAACATTAATAACTAACAATGTAATTTTCATATCTTAAGACAAACAGTCTTCACATTGGTAGTTTGTATCATGCGTTCAAACAGAAACAACAACAAATATTATCACACTTTACTGGGCCAGCCGGTACCAGAATAGCATAGACTCTAAATATGAAATAAACCGAGAGACTCACATAGTTGTCTGACATCTCAAATGAATGTAATTCACATGATGATTGAAGAAGAGTTTGGAAGATAGCTTCTGCACTAGCTTGCTGGAGCTTGGTATCTCGAAAACACACTGATTTGAAGTCCCTATTTAATGAAACAGACAAGCACAAATCATAAGGGGACTTTCACTTAGACCCCTCAAGGATTTCGATGTACACCTATCAGCAACCACAAGAATCCTTTATTTAAATTAATATTGTTTATGGTTCCTTGGCCAGTATCCAGTTTAGGTTTGTTTCTAGAAATAAAGTGTCACAACCCGAGAGAGCATTTTTTTTCTCTCAGAATATACACAACTTAACAGCAATCATAAACTGAGCATCATTAAAATAATAAAGTCTCAAATACAAAATCAGGTCCATCCGACCCTAAACGTATTGATAATCTCGCAGCGGAAGACATACTAAAATAACAAACTTCTCATAATATCTAATAAATAATCTAAAACTACTCATAATTAAAAACTAAATAACTTCTAGATTAACTTCATGCACCGGCTCCAGCTATAAGCAATATTCTTACTCTAACACTGTCTCTGTGGATTAAAAATGGGGGTGAGTATAATTTTCAACTCAGTAGGAACAATCTCGACCTCCAACCTGAAGTCAATCGGAGATAAATTCAAAAATTAAAACAAAATGAATAAATCAACTTAATGAAATGCATCGAAATGCAACTACTTGTCAACACAATAAAATGTATACTTCTTTTATAATATATCAAAATCCAACTAATCATCATAAAAAGTACCTTATTTTGGGGGACCAACGTCATCAACATACTTTGGCCACACTTCAGAATGGAACCATACTAGTCAGCCGTTAGTTTGGACCATTTCGCACTCCCAACAGCAGATGGAGTGGCATTTTCACCTGTCACAGTGAAAATACGTTCCTTCTAACACCCTGAAGGAACCGAGTTCCGCCACGTCTGACGTACCGCTAATCCCGAAGGAATCGCCAACCAGGTACCGGTCAAAAATAATAAATTCTCCTTGTGTGTATATCAAACATCAACTCAATTGACTTCCCCATAAAACACAATTTCACCATCATAAATTCCATAAAATCACTGACTTATAATCATACTAAAAATACTATAAGGTTTTTAAATGAAATGGCATACTAGCTACATAATCTTTAATTATTTAATGAAATAAGACATATTAATTTCACATTATTTGTAAATATAAGTAATATGGACGTAATCAATTTTGAAGAGTTTCCAACATATAAGTTTCACTTAAAATAAAATAACCACAGTATTTAAAATGAGAAAGATGATATAATCTCTGATTTTTAAAATAGAACTGAAATTTATTGAAAATATATTGATCCATAAATTTATAACGATGCCTTAGAACTTTTTGCAAGCTTTCCAACGAACTAAAGTTTATAAAAATCGGAGTCAAATTGAAAGAGTTGTGATATTTCAAAGTGAGCATGGAAATCAAATGAAATTTATATGCATGAGGTGGGATTCGAACTTGGAACTACTAAAATCAGAACCTTAACCATTGCACTAATGACCAACTGGACTACGCCTCTTTTATGAACCAAAATCGAATAATATATATTTAATCTATATTATCGAACCATCTTCTCCAAACAGCAGCAGTCCGCATTTTTAACAGTTCAAAACGTGTTTTGTATTTTCACCTTTGAATGGGATTCAACATTGTCAGATTTTCATTCTAATTGACATAAACCATCTACTTGGTACTTATTTAGATCAAAGCAACAAAATGAGACTGAAATTCAAAAGAAAGAGGATGGAAAAGCAAAGGTCGGGACGGCCCCTACCTTAACGATGAACTCTTCGGAAGACACCGTGCACCCTTTCTGCTCTAGTCCGCTCCTACCCAAGCTCCTTCTCGCTCTCTCAAACTCTCTAAACTCGTTTAAAAGTGGTTTTGATTTGGTTTGAGGATTTGAAGAACCATGCACCTCTATTTATAGTTAAAATTCTCACCTAACACCTTTCCATATTTTACACATGATATTTACAGTTGATTTCGGCTTCTAAATGTTCACACAATGCAGTTGCAAAGTTTTACTAGCTTCTTCATGCATTAATGGCTATGTCCAATCATATTTCACCATGAACAACACATGTTTGTTGAAATGCCTGAGAGAAGGCCGAGATTATTGACCATTTTAACCCATTTTTTTCATGTGAATCTAGTAGCCCACATTTCTACTACGGCTAGGCACTAGGTTTGGAGCTATTTCATGCTTTTACCACGTGTGTAAGATAGGTTTAAGTGTGTTGCACGTGCAGGGGCGGATCCAGGATTTAGAGATGGAGTAGGCCAAGGTTTGAAGGACTGACCTTAGTTGGTTTGTGATAGTCCATTCATTTTTTTCCGAGAGTACCAGCAATCAATATAGCAACCATTCCAGTCTTTCCAGGGCAAATACCGCTAGAAAAAAAAAACATACGGAAAAAGAATTAACATGCCTTCCTTATATCAAAATCCAGAAACTTCATGTCTTCATCCTAATATCACAATTAACAGTAGCAGTAGAAAAAAAATATATGAAGAATTAAATAAACTATAAAAATACTTACAAATTAGTAAATGACAATCACTAATTATAAGCATAATTTAAAGCAAAAGTTACATCAGATATTCAGATATGTATTTGTACCAAAAATTACATCATATATATATATATATAGAGAGAGAGAGAGAGAGATTGGCTATACTACTATCGGTGTGTAAACTGCTCTTGTAGGCTAGTTTTTTGGACCGTTGGATCTCCTCAAGATTCGTGCAGAAATTAAAGGGAATGGTCAAGATAGAGGCATCCGCATCCTCGACAGTCCTTTAAAAGGACTGTGCCGAGCAGCCAAACATTACCTTCCGTCAGATCGCGATCCAAGGGCCATCGATAGTGTGAAGAAAAATATTGCCTATCCCTCCCTGCCCGTTCCCTTTTTTTCGTTGGAAAAAAATGGAAAAGGCAAAATGCAGTCCAAAAGTCCTGCCAAAACATCGATTTCCCCTCGATCTTAGACTTCTCTCTCGAACGAGGCTCTCGGAGGGTATACTTCGATTTCCCCTCTGACTTCTATCTCGGAGGCTGTTTAAAAAAAATAGTACTGGCGGTGGAGACTGAGGGATTTGAGTAGAGAAGGCGGTGGTCGACGAGACGAGGTGGCGGCGCTGACGGCGAAGTGGTGCACTTGCTGAGCTCTTCCCTTCTCAGTTTGGTATTCCCTTCACAAATCATATCTCTTCACAATTTCATAACTAAAGCATTTGTTAAATTCTAAGCACATGTCCAGTAAGCATTCTTATTAGAAGCAGAAATTAAAAACTAAATTCATCAAATTACAAACTAATTAAAAACTTGTTCAGTAACCATTCTTATTACTGGAAAGTCTAATTTTCACTTTCCAGTAACCATTCAGCGAGAATTAACAAAAAAATTCATCAAATTACAAACTTCAGCGAGAATTACTTCACAAATTCATTATATACTTCTCATTTTATGGTTTATAGAAAGATTGGAGAGAGAGAGATCTAGGTTTACCAGAGATTGTGTACTACGCCTCACTGCCTCTCTCTAACTTCTCGTCTGCCGCTCCGATCTAGGATTTTCACTTCTCGTCAGGCGAAGGAAACGAAGGAGACGAAGAAAGGAAATGAATTTCTAATTTCTAATTTTGCTAACGCGTGGGAATGGGAAGCCCTTTATTTCTCAGCGGCACTCGGGCAGGTCGGGCAGAGACATGGGGCGTTTATTTTGAACATCTTGGCTGTGCGCTGTTGGATCGCGATCTGACGGATGAGGTGGTTTGGCTGCTCGGGACAGTTATTTTAAAGGACTGTCGAGGATGCGGATGCCAAGATAGAGGCGCTGAAACTCTCCTTCCAATTAATATTTTCCGTTAATTTCTCTCTGTTAAACTCACGGCTCTCTTACAGAGCGTGAATTATCCCTCTCTCTCTCAGCGCCTGATAAAAAAAAAGAAGCATAAACCTAACACACATCTCTCGTCGCGAAATTCTGACGAGGTCGCGAAATCTCTGGTGGCTGGTCTCCTGTTCGCGAAATTCTCTCTCTCGGCGCGAAATTCTTTTTAGTCGTTTGGTCTCGTAGCCGTCTCTCTCTTTCTCTTCAATCGGTAATTCTCTTTACCATAGAATCTCCAAAATCCTAGAATCATGTCTCGGTAATTCATGTTGTAAACATTACAAAATTATAAATTGTGCAAAACTCGAACCCGTCTCTCTCTGTACAATCTCGGACCCATATAAATTGTGCAAAATTATATACTTTACAAAATTATATATTGTACCATCTCTGTAACTTCGAATTGCAGCACCAAAAATAGTCTTAGGCTAATTAAACTTAATTACTGGTCCTAATTAAACCTAATTAAACTTAATTTTTTCAGCTCAAGAATTCGAAGGGAAAGGCTAGTGGACTGGAAGATGATTATGCAGATAGTGGACTAGAAGATGAAGAATATGAAGATTTATCTTCATGAATATGAAAATTTACCTTAATTCTTAATTTCAGATTTTTGTAAGCATATGTGGTAGAATTAATCTCTCTGTTTAACTTGGAGTAAACTAGCATATTTTGTAAACAGAAGGTTGTAAGATCATATGTGCTGCAGTACGATTATTAAGCTTATTTTGTTAACATCCTCTCTGTTTAAGTTGGAGTTAATTCAGTGCTTTAATTCTATTTAACTTGGAGTAAACTATCTCGTTTTGATGCAGGTATTAGTGAATGTATACCATGTTTTTTTTTTCTGTTATTTTAGTGTTATTTTAATTCAATCGTTGTGCAATTAATTTAATTCTGTTATTTTATTTCTGTTCGGAATGAACTAGTCAATCATAGGGTTTTTTTTTCTTTCCAATCACGCATGCCTCAAAATGAGCTAGTTTAATTCAGTGATGACCAAATTACAAACTGTTGTCCCTAAGGGGGGCGGCTTAATCAATGTTTAGCGGAAGCGATTTAAGGTTTTGGACCGGTTTGGTATGAACTACCCTAACACAATTCAATTGGTACACAATACAAGCAAGCACACAAGCAATTCAAGTATAGCAAGATAATAAAGAGAGAAAGAGAGAGAGAAATTGAACACTCGGTATGATTACGGAGTTCCGACCCGCTAGGAAATGCTAGCCTTAGTCGTACGTCTCCGGGAGTTTCGCTACCACCAAAGGGCGCGCTCCGTTCAATTCCAACAAGAACGGGACTACAACTTCGAACCGAATCACCTCGTCACAAGGACACTCGAGGCGGATCGGCCTAACTCGAATGGCACAACGGCCTCAAAGCAGAAGAGCTCTCAACCTATTCCAACCTACACCTAGCGACAATGTCGGGGCGGTGGTGTTTGAGGCTACTAAATCTCTCAAGATGGTCTAGCTATGAAAAGCTCAAGTGGGAGAGTATCCCTGTGCTCAAAGGCTCAATTCTGGTCTAATTTTGCAAAGTGAAGCCTCTTTATGAGAGAGAACAAGGGGTGGATATATATAGGGCTCGAAATGAGCAGTTCCCCAGCAAAAACAGGCCACTGCGTTGTACAACGCTGATCAGCGTTATACAACGCTGAAATATGACCGTTGTAAATTCTAACGGCTCTTTAATATAGCCGTTGGTCTGTCAGAGCGTTGTGCAACGCTATTTGCCGTCGCACAACGCAGCAGTGTAAAAACAAAGGAAAGCTCCGACAATTCCGTTGGAAATTGTCAGAGCGTTGCTTGCCACTGAATGGCGTTACACAACGCTAAAGGAAGACAAAAGGAACAACTCTGACAGATTCAACAGAGCGTTGTACAACTCTATATGCCGTCACACAACGCTAACGTTACCCAACGCTGAAAGACGTTGGCTAACGTCTCCAGAAACTTTTGCATATAAAAACGACTGTTTACATGGGACAGCTAACTTGGAATTTATGTGGCGTTGTACAACGCTATATGGCGTTGCACGATGGTACTCAGGAAATTTTCCAAGTTTTTTAACTGCAGCGTTGTACAACTCTACTGAGCGTTGTACAACGTTGTGAATCAGCGTTGCCTAACTCTATATAGCGTTGTGCAACGTTGATTCACAAAAGTATGAAATTAGCTGTTCTAGCGTTGTGTAACTCTATCTAGCGTTGTACGACGCTAGGTCACAGAAAACAGGATTTTGCTGGTTTATTGAGCTTTTCGCTATCTAGACCATTTTAAGGATAAACAAGGACCAAAGTATACCTTCTATCCTAGTCTAAACTAGCCTACAAGCTCTCTAATGACTTGATCTTGATCTTTCTTAAAGCTATTATCCAAGTCCTCATAAATTGTATCTTCTTCCTATAAAACTCAAAGAAGATTGTTAAATGTCAAATGATATTGTTTTGCAATCGACAAACCTAGAGACGTTTAGTACAACAATCTCCCCCTTTTGACGATTTGCAAAACAATATCATTAGTAAAGCGATTAAATTTTGGCATTTCACAAGCTTTACTACAATTCTCCCCCTTTTTGTAAATCGACAAAAAGTGAAAATTGTAGCAAGCTCCCCCTAAATTTATGGCTCCCCCTTAATTTTGGAGAAAAGGAATTGGAGAACCAATTTAGAGCACTACACAAAGTAGTGTGACCAAATTTAACCTCTCAAACACAAATAAGATAGAAATAAAGAGGCTCCCCCTAAAGATTTGGCTTATAAGACCGGGGGTTAACTTGGTATTTAGGCCACATTGGTTACTATACCACTAGTTGTACCACTAGAGGTACAAGATTTTGGAACCCACTTACCTTTGGACTCACCATTTGGTTTCCTAAGTTTGCATTCCAACGAGATATGACCATTTTGACAACAATAGTTGCAATATGCATTAGTTGGCTTAGGCATGGTAGAACCCTTGACAAAATGAGAATAGTAATGGGCTCTAAGGTATTCGGCCTTCTTCTTAGGATCATAGGATGAGGCATTAAAATCCTTTTTGCGATCCTTTTGGAAATGTTGGGAAACATTCTTTTTATGCCCATTGGATTGAGCTTTGTGGTTTTGAGAAGAGTGTTGCTCTTTAAATTCATAAAACCATCCATCGGGTCCTCTAAAATAAATTTTATTGGACGCCTTTGGAACAAAAACCTTCTTTTCTTGATTTTGCAAATTCTTTTCGTTTTGCACTCTAGTGTTTCTAGGTTTCCTTTGGTACATATGTGCATGACCACGAGAATTCCTAGATTTTTGAAAATGTGTGGTTTGTGCAACTTGTTTCCCATTATTGTGTGACAAGTTCCTATTCTTGGTTTGATAAGGCTTTTGATAACCAAGACCGGACTTGTCATGAGGCTTTTGACCTTTGAAAAGGTTTTTCAAATTCGTTTTAGGAACTTGAGCTAAAACCGGTTTTTCAAGTTGTTTTTCAAGCTCCTTAATTTTAGCCTCATACTCACCCATCTTAGAAGTAAGCTCATCTACCTTGGTTTTTAAAGTTTCTATGGTATCGGCTTTTCTAACCAAGGCATCATGGGTAGCATCAAGAATAGAGTTCAACCTATCACAATCAACACAAGGAGTTGAACTAGTTGGTTCATCATCACTCTCACTATCACTACTACTAAGAGATTCATTGAGAGGGAGATATACCTTTGGAGAGCATTCCTTTGGCGAAGGTGGTGGAGATGGAGGTGGTGTTGCCTTACGCGCTTGAAGTAGCGGATGAACAAATCTTGTCCCTTGATTGAACTCATTGAGGATGTCCTTCACGAAGTCATCCTCCACATCATCCGTTGAGAATACCACCTCTTCCACATTTGCCACCAAAGCATACACCTCATGAGAATCCGAATCGGATGAGCTTGTTTCGGATTCAACATCCCACAAGGCATGCATGGCTTGAGCCTTCTTCTTTTCCTTCTTGTGCTTAGGCTTTGGCTTGTCGGTTTGCACTTGAGGGAAAAGCTTGTGACACTTGTGCATTGAATGCCCCTCTTTATTGCACACAAAACACAACTCCCGTTCATCATTGGCTAACCTCTCATTGTTGAACTTCTTCTCATGCTTGAGCAACCCACGAAACATCTTCTCAATCACCACCTCTTGCTTTGTCTCATCAAGCTCATAGAGGTTTAATGGTGTTTGATGTGGGTATCGGCGATGAGAGGATCGAGATGATGATGTGGAGGCGGGATTGCTTGTGGAGGTCATGGCTAAGGTTCTTGGATGAGGCTCTAGTTTGGCGAGTTGTTTAAGCTTCTCCTCAACACATCGAAGCTCGGTGTACATTTGCTCCGGTGTGTACTCATGGTCCATCCGGATAATGGTCTCAAGCGACGTGATGTGAGCATCCCATTCGTGCCGTCCACTCATAGCCCGCATCATTTTCCCTACAATCTTGCCATTTGTTAGGGGCTCACCTCCTTCGGTGAATTCATTTTGGAGTTGTACAAGACGAGTGTACATATCCTCAATGGATTCACCATCCTTTATGTGGAAATTCTCAAATTGAGAGTACAACTCATACAATTTAGAATGCCTAATTTGAGAATTTCCCTCATAACGGGTGAGGAGAGCCATCCACATATCGTGTGCTAGATCAAAACGACTAAGGGTCACACCAATTGATTCATGGACCGAGGCTAATATGGCATTAACCGCACAATCATTGTCCATTCGGTTATCACGGGACTTCTTGGTCAATTCTACCGAATTTGGTTTAAGTTCGGGGGTATACCGATTTTCTACCACATGCCAATATCCCAAGATATTGAGGTAGTTCACCATGCATCTCTTCCAAAAAGAGAAATTTCTACAATTTTGGCCTAATTTATCCGGTCTCTCTATAAAACGAGCCGCCATGACCGAAAACCGAGATTAAGAATAGCTTAATCGAGGTTCCCGCTCTGATACCACTTTGTTGTCCCTAAGGGGGGCGGCTTAATCAATGTTTAGCGGAAGCGATTTAAGGTTTTGGACCGGTTTGGTATGAACTACCCTAACACAATTCAATTGGTACCCAATACAAGCAAGCACACAAGCAATTCAAGTATAGCAAGATAATAAAGAGAGAAAGAGAGAGAGAAATTGAACACTCGGTATGATTACGGAGTTCCGACCCGCTAGGAAATGCTAGCCTTAGTCGTACGTCTCCGGGAGTTTCGCTACCACCAAAGGGCGCGCTCCGTTCAATTCCAACAAGAACGGGACTACAACTTCGAACCGAATCACCTCGTCACAAGGACACTCGAGGCGGATCGGCCTAACTCGAATGGCACAACGGCCTCAAAGCAGAAGAGCTCTCAACCTATTCCAACCTACACCTAGCGACAATGTCGGGGCGGTGGTGTTTGAGGCTACTAAATCTCTCAAGATGGTCTAGCTATGAAAAGCTCAAGTGGGAGAGTATCCCTGTGCTCAAAGGCTCAATTCTGGTCTAATTTTGCAAAGTGAAGCCTCTTTATGAGAGAGAACAAGGGGTGGATATATATAGGGCTCGAAATGAGCAGTTCCCCAGCAAAAACAGGCCACTGCGTTGTACAACGCTGATCAGCGTTATACAACGCTGAAATATGACCGTTGTAAATTCTAACGGCTCTTTAATATAGCCGTTGGTCTGTCAGAGCGTTGTGCAACGCTATTTGCCGTCGCACAACGCAGCAGTGTAAAAACAAAGGAAAGCTCCGACAATTCCGTTGGAAATTGTCAGAGCGTTGCTTGCCACTGAATGGCGTTACACAACGCTAAAGGAAGACAAAAGGAACAACTCTGACAGATTCAACAGAGCGTTGTACAACTCTATATGCCGTCACACAACGCTAACGTTACCCAACGCTGAAAGACGTTGGCTAACGTCTCCAGAAACTTTTGCATATAAAAACGACTGTTTACATGGGACAGCTAACTTGGAATTTATGTGGCGTTGTACAACGCTATATGGCGTTGCACGATGGTACTCAGGAAATTTTCCAAGTTTTTTAACTGCAGCGTTGTACAACTCTACTGAGCGTTGTACAACGTTGTGAATCAGCGTTGCCTAACTCTATATAGCGTTGTGCAACGTTGATTCACAAAAGTATGAAATTAGCTGTTCTAGCGTTGTGTAACTCTATCTAGCGTTGTACGACGCTAGGTCACAGAAAACAGGATTTTGCTGGTTTATTGAGCTTTTCGCTATCTAGACCATTTTAAGGATAAACAAGGACCAAAGTATACCTTCTATCCTAGTCTAAACTAGCCTACAAGCTCTCTAATGACTTGATCTTGATCTTTCTTAAAGCTATTATCCAAGTCCTCATAAATTGTATCTTCTTCCTATAAAACTCAAAGAAGATTGTTAAATGTCAAATGATATTGTTTTGCAATCGACAAACCTAGAGACGTTTAGTACAACAATCTCCCCCTTTTGACGATTTGCAAAACAATATCATTAGTAAAGCGATTAAATTTTGGCATTTCACAAGCTTTACTACAATTCTCCCCCTTTTTGTAAATCGACAAAAAGTGAAAATTGTAGCAAGCTCCCCCTAAATTTATGGCTCCCCCTTAATTTTGGAGAAAAGGAATTGGAGAACCAATTTAGAGCACTACACAAAGTAGTGTGACCAAATTTAACCTCTCAAACACAAATAAGATAGAAATAAAGAGGCTCCCCCTAAAGATTTGGCTTATAAGACCGGGGGTTAACTTGGTATTTAGGCCACATTGGTTACTATACCACTAGTTGTACCACTAGAGGTACAAGATTTTGGAACCCACTTACCTTTGGACTCACCATTTGGTTTCCTAAGTTTGCATTCCAACGAGATATGACCATTTTGACAACAATAGTTGCAATATGCATTAGTTGGCTTAGGCATGGTAGAACCCTTGACAAAATGAGAATAGTAATGGGCTCTAAGGTATTCGGCCTTCTTCTTAGGATCATAGGATGAGGCATTAAAATCCTTTTTGCGATCCTTTTGGAAATGTTGGGAAACATTCTTTTTATGCCCATTGGATTGAGCTTTGTGGTTTTGAGAAGAGTGTTGCTCTTTAAATTCATAAAACCATCCATCGGGTCCTCTAAAATAAATTTTATTGGACGCCTTTGGAACAAAAACCTTCTTTTCTTGATTTTGCAAATTCTTTTCGTTTTGCACTCTAGTGTTTCTAGGTTTCCTTTGGTACATATGTGCATGACCACGAGAATTCCTAGATTTTTGAAAATGTGTGGTTTGTGCAACTTGTTTCCCATTATTGTGTGACAAGTTCCTATTCTTGGTTTGATAAGGCTTTTGATAACCAAGACCGGACTTGTCATGAGGCTTTTGACCTTTGAAAAGGTTTTTCAAATTCGTTTTAGGAACTTGAGCTAAAACCGGTTTTTCAAGTTGTTTTTCAAGCTCCTTAATTTTAGCCTCATACTCACCCATCTTAGAAGTAAGCTCATCTACCTTGGTTTTTAAAGTTTCTATGGTATCGGCTTTTCTAACCAAGGCATCATGGGTAGCATCAAGAATAGAGTTCAACCTATCACAATCAACACAAGGAGTTGAACTAGTTGGTTCATCATCACTCTCACTATCACTACTACTAAGAGATTCATTGAGAGGGAGATATACCTTTGGAGAGCATTCCTTTGGCGAAGGTGGTGGAGATGGAGGTGGTGTTGCCTTACGCGCTTGAAGTAGCGGATGAACAAATCTTGTCCCTTGATTGAACTCATTGAGGATGTCCTTCACGAAGTCATCCTCCACATCATCCGTTGAGAATACCACCTCTTCCACATTTGCCACCAAAGCATACACCTCATGAGAATCCGAATCGGATGAGCTTGTTTCGGATTCAACATCCCACAAGGCATGCATGGCTTGAGCCTTCTTCTTTTCCTTCTTGTGCTTAGGCTTTGGCTTGTCGGTTTGCACTTGAGGGAAAAGCTTGTGACACTTGTGCATTGAATGCCCCTCTTTATTGCACACAAAACACAACTCCCGTTCATCATTGGCTAACCTCTCATTGTTGAACTTCTTCTCATGCTTGAGCAACCCACGAAACATCTTCTCAATCACCACCTCTTGCTTTGTCTCATCAAGCTCATAGAGGTTTAATGGTGTTTGATGTGGGTATCGGCGATGAGAGGATCGAGATGATGATGTGGAGGCGGGATTGCTTGTGGAGGTCATGGCTAAGGTTCTTGGATGAGGCTCTAGTTTGGCGAGTTGTTTAAGCTTCTCCTCAACACATCGAAGCTCGGTGTACATTTGCTCCGGTGTGTACTCATGGTCCATCCGGATAATGGTCTCAAGCGACGTGATGTGAGCATCCCATTCGTGCCGTCCACTCATAGCCCGCATCATTTTCCCTACAATCTTGCCATTTGTTAGGGGCTCACCTCCTTCGGTGAATTCATTTTGGAGTTGTACAAGACGAGTGTACATATCCTCAATGGATTCACCATCCTTTATGTGGAAATTCTCAAATTGAGAGTACAACTCATACAATTTAGAATGCCTAATTTGAGAATTTCCCTCATAACGGGTGAGGAGAGCCATCCACATATCGTGTGCTAGATCAAAACGACTAAGGGTCACACCAATTGATTCATGGACCGAGGCTAATATGGCATTAACCGCACAATCATTGTCCATTCGGTTATCACGGGACTTCTTGGTCAATTCTACCGAATTTGGTTTAAGTTCGGGGGTATACCGATTTTCTACCACATGCCAATATCCCAAGATATTGAGGTAGTTCACCATGCATCTCTTCCAAAAAGAGAAATTTCTACAATTTTGGCCTAATTTATCCGGTCTCTCTATAAAACGAGCCGCCATGACCGAAAACCGAGATTAAGAATAGCTTAATCGAGGTTCCCGCTCTGATACCACTTTGTTGTCCCTAAGGGGGGCGGCTTAATCAATGTTTAGCGGAAGCGATTTAAGGTTTTGGACCGGTTTGGTATGAACTACCCTAACACAATTCAATTGGTACCCAATACAAGCAAGCACACAAGCAATTCAAGTATAGCAAGATAATAAAGAGAGAAAGAGAGAGAGAAATTGAACACTCGGTATGATTACGGAGTTCCGACCCGCTAGGAAATGCTAGCCTTAGTCGTACGTCTCCGGGAGTTTCGCTACCACCAAAGGGCGCGCTCCGTTCAATTCCAACAAGAACGGGACTACAACTTCGAACCGAATCACCTCGTCACAAGGACACTCGAGGCGGATCGGCCTAACTCGAATGGCACAACGGCCTCAAAGCAGAAGAGCTCTCAACCTATTCCAACCTACACCTAGCGACAATGTCGGGGCGGTGGTGTTTGAGGCTACTAAATCTCTCAAGATGGTCTAGCTATGAAAAGCTCAAGTGGGAGAGTATCCCTGTGCTCAAAGGCTCAATTCTGGTCTAATTTTGCAAAGTGAAGCCTCTTTATGAGAGAGAACAAGGGGTGGATATATATAGGGCTCGAAATGAGCAGTTCCCCAGCAAAAACAGGCCACTGCGTTGTACAACGCTGATCAGCGTTATACAACGCTGAAATATGACCGTTGTAAATTCTAACGGCTCTTTAATATAGCCGTTGGTCTGTCAGAGCGTTGTGCAACGCTATTTGCCGTCGCACAACGCAGCAGTGTAAAAACAAAGGAAAGCTCCGACAATTCCGTTGGAAATTGTCAGAGCGTTGCTTGCCACTGAATGGCGTTACACAACGCTAAAGGAAGACAAAAGGAACAACTCTGACAGATTCAACAGAGCGTTGTACAACTCTATATGCCGTCACACAACGCTAACGTTACCCAACGCTGAAAGACGTTGGCTAACGTCTCCAGAAACTTTTGCATATAAAAACGACTGTTTACATGGGACAGCTAACTTGGAATTTATGTGGCGTTGTACAACGCTATATGGCGTTGCACGATGGTACTCAGGAAATTTTCCAAGTTTTTTAACTGCAGCGTTGTACAACTCTACTGAGCGTTGTACAACGTTGTGAATCAGCGTTGCCTAACTCTATATAGCGTTGTGCAACGTTGATTCACAAAAGTATGAAATTAGCTGTTCTAGCGTTGTGTAACTCTATCTAGCGTTGTACGACGCTAGGTCACAGAAAACAGGATTTTGCTGGTTTATTGAGCTTTTCGCTATCTAGACCATTTTAAGGATAAACAAGGACCAAAGTATACCTTCTATCCTAGTCTAAACTAGCCTACAAGCTCTCTAATGACTTGATCTTGATCTTTCTTAAAGCTATTATCCAAGTCCTCATAAATTGTATCTTCTTCCTATAAAACTCAAAGAAGATTGTTAAATGTCAAATGATATTGTTTTGCAATCGACAAACCTAGAGACGTTTAGTACAACACAAACCATGAGCTAGTTTAATTCAGTGAATTCAATCTAAGCTTTAACAACACTAAACCATAAAAGCATGTCTCAAACATACATAAAACATAAAATCATGTCTCTTACTACAAACAACTAAAATATCAGCACTAAGAGAACACTACCTAGCTTACATGACCAAATTACAAATCCAATTTATGGAGCAAACTATAATTAAAATCCAAATTAGAAATTTTATATTTTTCAACAACGTAAGAACTTCATATGGATGGCACCATCCATTAAATTCCTTGCACCCCAATGTATTACACTTGAAATATTCTCGATTTGGATAACTTGAAGATTTCGACACCTTCACTACTGTGTATGCACCAAATTTCCAACAAGAAGGATTTCCTCGTTGATTCCAGGAGCTGTGACTTTGAGTGCTCATCCTGGTTTTTTAACTTCAGAGCCTACAAATAAACAAACAGCAATATCCAGACAATTAATTTTTTTAGTAAAAAAGGAGGAAGTTATGAACAAGAACAGCAGAACAGTACCAAATACTTACCACAACATTCAATCAATATTAACAATTTGGCTCTAGGCATTGTTTCCTCTCTAATGGTACCACTACACAGCATTGCGACTAGGTCCCTGGAAGCTATTTCATTGTAAAAACAACATTTTTCTTTGAAAGGTTCAGATTTTTAACAACCAGAATTTTTGTACTAGGTCCCAGGTTCAAATACAAGAAGCAATTTGGTCACACAAATAGGTCCCATGTTCACACAATTAGTCAGCTATGTACAGATGGAGACTGAAATCAGTTCAAAACAGTTCTTCAATTAACTTGTTTAAACGAAATTAGTTAACCTAAATCAGTTCAAAACAGAAATATTTAAACGAGGGTCTACAAATCTTTGCAAACAACAAAAATTGAACTGCTGCCCAATATTTCGCTATAACCAGAAAAATTGTACTGCTGCTAAAAAATTGAACCATAACAAAAAAAAACTGAAATTTCAACGAGAGAGCAATGAAGAGAAAAGGAGGGCATTTGTACTGTTACCTTATACTCGTCTAGGGTTTCGATCTATACTCGTCTAGGGTTTCGATCTGTACTCGTCTAGGGTTTCGATCGGCTAGGGTTCCGATCGAGGCTGGGTTTTTGTTTCGATGGGAGGCTAGGGTTCCGATCGGCTAGGATTTCGATCTGTACCCTAGACGAGTACAGGTTCCGACCGGCGATGAGACAGCTAGGTTTTTGTTTTCTTTTTTTCTTCTATCGAGTGAAGAGAGATGAGAGATTGAGGAGATTTTTTTTGGACAAACTAGATAGCGGCTATCTAGGAAGAGATTGAGGAGATTAACAGAGAGAAACGGAAAAAACTAAGGTGAAGAAGGAGATGAGCGCCTCTATCTGAGCCATTCTTTTAGATCTCCGCACGAATCTTAATTCAATCCAACAGTCCAAAAAACTAGCCTACAAGAGCAATTTACATACCAATAGTAGTATAGTCATTCTCTCTCTCTATATATATATATATATATATGTGTGTGTGTGTGTGTGTGTATTAAAACAAAAAGTATTGGAGAACGGGAGAAGACGAGAAGCACTGTCGCAGTGTCGCCGGCCGCTGCCTGCTCCCGCTGGTCGTCGGAGAAGATGAATAGGCACCGCCTCGTCGTCGCCAGTCGCTGGTCGTCGCCTCGCACAGCTGTTCACAAACACAACAACTACTCGCTACTAGCGCTAGGTTACTTAGCAGTTAGAAGAGTTGTATCGGAGAAGAGAGATGAATCTCACGATATGGATTCACAAAAGAAAGAGATGAGTTGAAGACTAATGGGCTGAAGTGGGCTGTGGTCATAGAGTAGGCCCAATTCCTAAATATCATTAATTTACACTTAATTTTCAATGTCTGTAATTAAATTTTTAAATTCACAGCATAGGCCAGGCCTATGTTGGCCCCCCATTGCCTCCGCCCCTGTGCACGTGTAACTGATTATGAAGTGTTTGACAGAATGCTTAAGTGATATAATACAATGCTTATTCATTGACATTTTGTTAGACTATAGTTATAACATAAAGTTATTGCAATGATTATGTGGCATAAATTAATAGTATGCCAACCAATGATTATTTGCAGAATGTCAAACAACACCCAAGACAAGTAGTTATTGCGAGTTTAATTTGTGGAAATACCAAAATAGTAAAGTATCTGCAAGGATAGATACGCAAATTGGAAAATTGGATGGGCTTCTAAATTAGAACTATTAAAAAAATAACATATCACACCTTCCTGATGACAATAGAGACGAAAGGCCAGGAGGTGTGGTTTCGAAAAAGCGAGAGGATATAAAATTCAGAATTTGTAAACCATGTGTAGATCCCTCAGTGCATATGCTGTCATAAACCTGGTTCATTGAACCTGGGTGAAGCTGGCAGCGAATGAACTGTACACAGTGCAACGTCTGTCTGTTCTGGTTTATAAGCATGCATGCACCATCAACCTATTCATTAAACATTTAACTGAATAAGCCAAACTAATAAATTAACATTTTTAATTGGACGAACCACTCAAACTGTGGGAGATTCGAGTATAAGTTGATGGTAAATTTTGTGTTAGTTGAAACAGAAGTAGACAGTTTGGAGTTATTGAAGCAAAATATAGTCATATTGAGGCAAAATTGCATGCTTGAAGTAGTGTCCATGTATAATCAACTGGGTCTGATTTAACTTCCAAAGCTGGAACTTCTGTGCACAATGTTCATCAAGATCAGTAAAAGTACCACTACAAGTTGATTCAAAGCTTCTACATGAATGAAGTAATTGATCTTGATTGAATACCATTCATCCTCAAAAAAAAAATGTTTACAATACAATTTCTCTTTCTTCTACAAGTAATTACTTGCCTGGTTTCGTGCTATAATTCTAATGAATGTCAATCTTTCCAACTTGCAGCCTATGAGCAGTTCCTGAAAATTGACAAGTATTCAACTATACATTTCAGTAAGGTGCATCTCAACTGCCACAATTGTTCTTTTCATAATTCATAAGATTGAGCTATAGATAAACTAAAATGAAGTATATGATAAGGATTAGTTGATTTTTACAATCCGCACTTTGAAATTTAAAAGAACTTGTTTCGAAAAGAAGTAACAGCTTGCTAAAAGGATTTGTAATTTTCCGCTGAAACCTATCAGGAATTATAAGTGCCATCGGCAAATATATCATCCCAGCCATCGCTAAATACAAAGTGAACATATACAGTAAATAAGGTGAACATATAGACGATCTAAGTGAACACTTACAAATAAATAAGTGTTGTCATCACTTGTTCAGAAGTTTACATCCATATTCAACTTATTTTCATTGAACTTATTTGTTCGTATGTGTTTACTTAGATTGTCTATATGTTCACTTTGTTTGATGTATATGTTTACTTTATATTTAGCAATGGTAGGAATGGCAAAACTGCATATGGCAGTAATCAATTTCCTAAACCTATAGGTCGTTCATGTTACTTAATTTTGTTAACATAGTCATCGTTGACCCATATTTTCAAAAGTCCACTACACTAGGCCCAATTTGGATCAAAGGAATAAATCAAGAAAAGACTAGAAGATTCTCAATAAATCATGCAAACTTGGTAATGTCGGTTAAAAATAGAAAAGTGTATAAATTTCAATATGCTTCCTAACCGACATTTGATAAGTATAAATAGAGGTGCTAGGTTAGTTGGTTGTATCATCCAAGTTAAGCAATCCAAATCCACTTGTAAGAAGAGAATGTTAGTAGTTAGGAAAATGTAGGAATAGTTGAGAGATAGAATTGTAATCTTGGAGTTATAATATTTGAGTAGTAGAGGTTGTAACGATAGTTCGAGTGATAATTAAGAAGTAAATTTCAACATAGTGCCTCGCCTCTACTCAACAAATTTAACTCTTTATTACTTTTCAATAAGTAGATAAACTTACAGCCATTTCCTGGACACAAAGCACATTCTGTAGTCTCAGGTATCTATAATGCATAAAACAAAAGTCAAATATGCAGTTATAGACCCAACAAGTTCATCGAATCTGAAATACAAACCGTAGCTCAAGTGCTGTTACCTACCAGTATTACATGGTCTGGCCCATTAACCAACGAGTACTGGGAACCCCACCTAACTGTGTCAGGTCTTTTACTGGAGCAATATTGGTAGCACAGACTGATAGATTGGGGCAGGTTGGTACCATCCGAATTTAATTCTTATTATTCACTTGCTTTAATGTTGGTCTTGGCTTTTTGTAACACTAGAATACCTAGCATGGGGCCCAAATCTTCTGCAGTGGAACGATAATCTCTTCCAATTATCAGTAAATTTCTGATCATGGCTAATGGTCATCATTATTTTATCTGCACACACAAACGAAGAAAAACAAAAGACTATGTGACTAAATGATATTCCAATAGAAAACTCTTGTCCTTATGACAGTACTCAAAACTATTTCATGCACTGCTGCTCCAGATATACTATGCAGATCCAACTAAAGTGAATAGAGGGTCAATGTACCCCACATTTTTTCCTCATTCAGATACCTTTATATGATTTTTTGATAGTAAATATACACTTTTTGAAAAAAAAAATTTATGAGAATTGTTCTATTGTTGACAACCATTAACTAGAAATCATACTTTTGTGTAATCATTATATTGAAGCCAGTATTTAAAAAAAAATAATTATAAAGAATCCCACTGAAAAATTCTGCCTCTGCCAATTCTAATTAATGTACTCGTCCTGAACATGACAAAAAAATATCACCATTTCAAAATAACTCATAGAGGTTTGAAAATAACTAACCTGACAGGATCATACCATTTACTCTCAATATCAGCATAGCAATCTTAGAAAGAAAATTACCTGATACAGTCAGTTCGTAAATACCACCAGATAAAGTGGGAAGTAAAGCTGTCTCTATGGCTTGCTCAAAGCACCTAATACAGGAAGAGATAAATATTTAATATTCTGATGAGATGATAACTCAGGATGATTACCACTATGATAGCAGGACAATTTTAGTACTCATCCTCTTTCCAGCAAATGCATTATTTTGCAGCTTGGGCAAATAGTAGAGGAAGCAGCATGTTTTTCTCAAACAATAAGCAAGGTTAAAAGTACAACTAATTGCATTCAAAAAGTTCTATTCTTCAGACATACTCATTGAGATGCTTCTCACAGTAAAGCTGATGCCAGTCAGGAATGCCAGAATTGATTTGCTCCCTCTTAAATTCCTCATTCCATCGCTTTTTAAATAGCCTTTCCCATGCTTGGTCAAATATTTCGTACCTAACAAAATGTATCATATTTGGTTCAACAAAGTTAAGCTTCTCAGCTTAAAAAATTTTGAGCTTCCCAAATCCCCCCCCCCCCAACCAAAAAAAAAAAAAAAAAAAAAAAAAAACCACTTCATGCCTCATTCTCTTTATGAGGAGGAGAATGAGAAAAGGAATAACTGGATATTGAAAAACCCAAGAATTGGTACTTCTAAAAATCAGTTGAGGGGGTGATGGCTTACTTTCATATGTTAAATTCTCATTCTATAGCTTTAGAGTGGGAACTTTACATTCTGGTAAATCTACAAAGAAACTATCCTAACCACAATTTAGCATTTAATAACCTCACCTTCCTCGTTTTCTAGTATTAGAATCGTCACGAGCCACAGGTTCCTCAGAATAGTTGCCCTGCAATCTGCCAGTAAGTTATCATAACATGTCATATTTAAGAAAACAACAAGGAATGGAAGTGTGAAAGAGATGGAGAGATCCTCCCCTACATTTCATGAAGGGCATGTAATGCAAGAGGAGACAACTCCATCACCAAAGTCTCAAGAAGATCGAATGGTAGCTCAAGCACATCTTGCAAATAATTGCATCCTAACAAAAAAAATGATAAAAATCACTAATAAGTTAATGAACTGTTTCATGACCACTTTATAGAACCAAAGTCAAGTATAGCATGGAAAGAGACATAAAATTCATATGCCCCATCAGACATATTTTACAATACTTCAAACAAGTAGAAGAGATGCATATCTAAAATTTCTATGTTTCAAAGAAGCACACAACATACTTCCAATACCAAGTAAAAGAATATGTTTGATAATTTGCAATTTTCTGGGGGCATAAAGGAAAATGATCCTACTTACCTGCATGTAACATATTTCTCAACTTGCATGTAATGATTGTAATTTCAATGTTTTATGGGACATAGAACACTAATTCTACACATTAATGTATTGAGGAAAAAACAAAAAAAAAAAAGAAAGAAAAGGACGCCACAGTCAGTCATGCACAAGCATATCTGCTGTTATTAATGATGCCCTACGAACAAGGTTGCTATCCTAATAGGATCCTCCAATTTGATCGGGTAATTCAGATCACTTCTAGAAACCACAAATTATAGGATTATACAATCTGTGCTGTTTATTTTAAAATCAGATGGATTCAATTAGGATAGCAGAACCCCTTAGTTTAGGGCATGAGTAGCAGAAGATAAGGACTCTTAAGTCATGAAAAGAGAAGCAGATGTGTATGAGGGTCGATGAACCAGTATTAGTACCAGTTGGTCAGAGTCCTGTACAAAATAGAATATTTATCTTTATAATCCTGCTCTGTGCTCGGAAGTATAAATATATAATTTCTCCCACGTCGGCTGCTAAATGTGTGTTCATACTTCTTGCGACGTGTATGGAGTGCAAAATGTTGCAGAGAAGTGAGCACCGAGAGAGAGGACAAAAGGATCAGGGTAAGAGGGTAGGGATGGCGAATCCAAATCCGGTGCCGCGCGGCACGGTCCAGCGCAGGAGATCGGAACCGTCCATCAAATCTAACGACCCAGGTGTATTTTCTCTCCGCTCCCAGGCTCCCAGCTCAAACGGTTATCGGATCGGATCCGAAATAAAAGACGCGGATACCGAAATCTCCGTATACTCCCGTAGTTCGTATAGGTCCATAGACCATAGCACATTGAAATCTCCTTCTTCCTCCTATCGCCATGGGATCGCCATGCCTCTCGATCTCGTATAGGTCTTCTCTCGTGATCTCTCTCAATCTCGCACAAACCCTACACAAGAATTTCCTCCCCTCTACCTAAAACACCACGACCAGTACAAGCACTGACGATTAGGACTCGCAGCTCCAGCCGCTTTCGTGGCCGAATCGACTTGGAGAGTGCATCCTGCGATTTTCTTCCTCTTTCGGCCTGGTAAGCCTGTCTTATTTGATCTTGTTGTAAATAAAGGTTTATTACTGGAAAAAATACCAAATTAGGGTCAAAATCAATGAAGTTTGTTCATAATTTGTTATTCTAAGTGCATTTACAAAAAGTTTGTGAGCTGCGGGTAATAATACATGCTTCAAGAGCTAGGTGGGTTGAGAAAATTGACATTGAGCTGCACAGTCTGTCTGGTAAGGGTTAAGCTTAGAAAAAAATAATATGTATTCTGATTTTTTTCACACGGCAGGTTCTGGATTTGATATTCATCACTCATGCTTCTTGATTATTTTATTTTAATTTTAGTCTTCATTTATACAGTGGCTTAAATCTAGTGAAGAAGCATTTTTCTATGACCCCTTGCCAGTGCAACACAAGTGGACCGCTCGCTTGTAATCTCAACAGTCAGCACGCAAGCAAATCATTATTAGTTATGCTCAGTAATTAGTAGCTTTGTGTTTCTATTTTGAGGCATTATAAGCATTGTACATTCTCAAGCAATGCAATACAATGAGTAAGCTAGTCTCAGACAGCAATCTCTTTCTTTATTTTGTTTTATCATTTCAATTTCTAATCTGTATGTGCCTTGATGAACCTTCAATTTAGCATATGTACAATGTGTTTTCTTCAATTTCTATTTGTACTTCAATTTTCAATTCTATCTTTTTAGTATACTGGTACGGAGTAAAAATACTGATATAGATAGATGAAACACTGGTTTATAGTAAATTCACCAAAAGCTCATTGAGATCTTCTGAATTAGATCTAATTCAATGAACACGAGCATAAGACTGACATGCAATTTTGTATAAAGTTTTTACTGATGTTTGTAAGAAAGAAAAGGATGTGTTTTTAGCTTTTATTGATGTTATACTGTAAGTTAATTTTGTAATCTTTATTCTAGTGTTGTTATAAAGCTTCAAGTTGTATTGTCACACACCATTTTATACTGTAAGAATGTTGTAATCTTTATTCTAATTTTGTTCCATCTTTAGCCTACAATGGATTTTTAAACCAGTATCACAACTGTATAAGTTTGTTCCAGTTCCATCATCACATGAAACTGGTAGCATTGCAAAAGTCATCAAATATGTAATAGAAACCTTAATCTCAGGCTGCCACTAACGACTCAAATAAAGCATTTAAACTCATACAAAGCATTGGTTGAAATCTTAACAAACTTGACTAAATAAGAAGCATCCATATGTTATATGTTATGACATAAAACACTTGATTGCTCATATGCCTTTACAAAACAAAAAGTCTGAAACGTAAGAGAATTAAAAATAATAATAATAATAACAAAACAACAGATCCCAAACACCTCCCTATTATACCTCTACAAAACAATATCATTACAACATTAGTACCGTTCCATCTCCTGGTACCAATGCCACCTATTATTCTTCCTTTCAAGAAGCCACCAAAGCATGTAATTACAAGAGTCAAACAACAAATCAGTATTGCGAAGGTAGAGCTTGAACATCCATCTTCTGCATCACACTATCTCTCGACTCCTGTGTCCATAAACCTGCCCAGTATTGCCATATCGATTTGATTTTAGTACCAAATGATCTTAAATTGAATATGGATATAGGCAAAGAAAAGGTGATCCCTCTTTTCTCGCACTCAATTGAACCAGTCCATCTTTTTTACTCAAATTTATTTTTGTTAGAAGCTTGTTCCTACTCAGAAGCCACAAAAACACTTGAACTTTCAAAGGAATAGGCAATTCCCACATATGATTATACAGAGGAGCATGAACTCCTCTATTACACATTAGCACTTGTAGCATCTATTAACATAGACATACATTGATCAAAACTTTGGACATTAACAAAGGACAGAACCTTTAACACTCTTACTAACAACCTGATAGATACTGGCATATTGCTATAATTAGAGGAAAAAGTACAAATTACTAACAACCTGAACAACTTGAGACTAAATGACATGAAGCATCTCAATTCCAGCCATAAAATTTATAATGGCGAAAAGAGATAAAACCAGAAATTGACTAATATGAAATGAAAAGAGAAAAGAAAAAGCTAGTGTCCTAAAAATCTAGAAACTATATCAACATATAAATCAAAACTATACTATCCATGATAGAAATTTTAATTCCTTTTTTTTTGTTGATTTCTCTGAAAAAAAAAGAAAAGAAAAAAGAAAAAACTATACCGTTCCTTTTTTCCATGATATGAAAAGAAGAAAAGAAGAAAGCCATAAAAAAAAGAAGAACACGAGTTATTACCAGATCGGAAAAAACATCAGCTTCGCCGCTACGATGCTTCTCATCTTTTCTCACTTCCTCGATCAGAACGAGAAAGGATTCGTGTGGCCCTCTCCCATTTTCCCTCCAAATCGATCGGCAGAGAAGAGCTGGAGGAGGAAGATCGACAGAGAAGATTTGCTTCGATCGCCTTCCACGACGCCTAGCCGTCGATCGCCTCCTCTCTCTCTCGCTTTCTCTTTTATTCTCTAAAAACTCACGGAGAAGAAGCTTTTTTAATTCGGATCCGCAGTAATAGAGGGAAATCAAACCCGATAATGCATCGTGAGTGGGAGCGGAGAGGAAACGATTTAAGGCCGTCGGATTTCACGAAGGGTCAAGATCCTGTGCGCTGGACCGTGCCGCGCGGCACAGGATCTGGATTCAGGGATGGCACCTTGGAACTTGACACAAGTCACAAAGTTGAAATCTATGCCACGCGTCTCTGGAAATAAAACCTCTCCTGTCAGCGATACAAAGGACAGCAGCAATTTCAAGCACAGTGGGTCCCAATTTCCGGATCCCTATCTAACTTCCCAGTCCCCGTCTGCGTTCAATGTTGCTGGTCTCTCTTACGTAAGTTGTCTAGTTTTTCAGCCCAGGGTCTACAAAACTAGTTAAGACGGCTCCGAATTGGAACCACGGTCTAGGCTCCTCGTCCGCTTTCGTGAAAGAACGGTAGAAATTAGAGTGAGAAACATATTCTCATCTTGATCGGATATTTACAATTGTTGAGCTGGTCAGGTTTAGTGTCAATTGTGATGGAGGATTTTAACTATAACATTTCAGAACTTTTATTATTTATATAAAAAAAGTACTAAAATGCTACGCGTATATAGTACAGATGTACTCGTGCAATGTATTTAGATTTCAAACTTTATACTTCAAATGATCAATACGAACCACACAATATATTCTCATATTGAAATTTCATTGGGGTCAAATTTAAATTTTTTTTTATATTTTCGATTTTATTTTGGATTTTTAAAAATGGTTATTATTGAAAGGCTCAAAACTAACTAGATTGACGAATTTTTAAAATTTTAGAAAAATAGTCAAAAGTTATGAAAAAATGTAAAATTTGATTTCATATAAGATTTCAATATGAAGATGAAATTGAGTGAATTCGAATTCCTGAACCGATCATTTGAAGCATAAAATTTGAAAACGAATTCATAGCACGGAACCTATCTGCTACGCGAAGCATTCTAGTAATCCTCATATATACCCAACCATACAAAATTTTAGTATTGTAATTAGACAAATTCTGCAATGGACAATTTTTTTTATATGAGATGGAAAATAATTTTTTTTTAATTATAAATGTTTCTGATTAGTCAGGACTCTAATAGGATTGAAAAAAATTAGCCCACCATATAGAACGTTCCTTATAATAATTTTATTTCGCGCGACTCATTCTAGTTTTGGGGGGAAAATAGTTATTGTTATATATTTTTTTTATGAGCAGATTTCAAGATTATAAACATAAACAATTTGAAATGCAAAAAGTATATATTTTTTTCCCCATGACTCCCTTTAAACTGGGCATGAAATATTTATCTGGTTATTTAGTCCAAAAATAATATATATTGCACAATTAATTTTAGTCAAATTGATATTCACGGTATATAATTGATATTTAATCATTCAAGATAGCATTTATTAATACGAGTTGGTTTAAAAATTTGTAATTAAATAGCGTCAAGTCTTAAACTTAACCATTAAAAATTATCATTTTAAGATACGGAGTGCCTCCGTCTAGGGCTAGCGATCAGTTTTTGGTGTACTTATGTATTGCGATGTTTATGTGCCCCTGGCGAGGTTTGATAAGCCAAACCGCTACATTATTACTTTCTTTTCTTTTCTTTTCTCTCGTTTTGAATATTGAGCCTGATCCTTCGCAATGATGGAGCGAACATGGAAGTTTCCGGATTCTTTTGCAAGACGACAATTTCTCAGTTTTGAACAGTGCTCTCCAGTTTTATGTACTGCACGCATCCAGTTCCGCTCCTAAATCTACGTGACAGATAAATCTAGCTATGTATGGAAAGATATTTCATATTTGTGCTGTGTTACACTACTGCTGAGACCAGACTCCTTGCTTTTATGTATTCTCCATCTCAAAACAAGCGGTTACAGAAAGAGGCAGAACAAAGCCGGTTTGCATGCTCGTTTCCAAGTCCCAACAAAACAAAAACCAAAGAAAGAAACGCAAAAATACACTTAATATATCACTTATCCTTTCTCTTCTTCTCTTTATATATATACCAGTTATCTATCATCTGTGTAGTATGGATTCAATCGGTTTGCCGTATTTCGAGCTCGACACCGGCAGCCCACTGATGCTTTCCATGTTAGCGCTCTCTCAATCTCTCAACTTCCCTTTGTATATTATATATATAAGGTACTTTTGCACCTATATTGACAATTGTTTGCAGTAGTTTCTTTTTGTCAATTATGGCGGTTCATTTGTTGGCTTTTGGCTATATCGTATACGGCTGGTTTCCAGGAGTGTATACTGTTTCTGGACTTGTTCAAATGGTGAAAATATAAGGGGGGGAACTCGGGAAGTTGAAAAGACAAGTGGTGTAGACGTGTAGTTGATAGCTTTACAATCTAAAATACAGAATTGCATTATTGGATGATAACGTATAAGATTAAACAGTTTTCAGACAAGTGCAAATTAGTAAACTTCAAACTGTCATTTACATCCTCAATATAATTCTTGGTTGGTTAATGGTTATTATTTTTCTGTTTTGGTCGGCTGTTATTCACCTTTGTTAGGTACTCTTTTGGGCCCCCTGGTGATCACGTATTTTAAGGGACTATTCTCTTGCTAACACAGCCCAAGGGCCTTGTCACCCAAAAAATTGAACCGTCGGAAGTTCAGTTCCATATATATCCGCTTATTTATTTTTAATGATGAGCTGCATGGGCAACAAGAAACTGTTATACAATCATCAACTCATCATGGACCCATGGTCACCTTTTTTTCTGGACAACAAGAAACTGTTAATACTAGAGATCCTTTTTATTAATAATTACATATATTTAGTTATATTGTTTGGTTAGGCCTGATCTGGAGCCACTGGAGTTAATATGGAGAAAAGGCCCCGTTGAAGAGCCACTCAGGGGCCCACTGGCATCAACTTCCCCATCTCAGACGGAGGTGCGGTGGTTGGCACCAACCGAGGAGGAGGTGCTTATAGGGGAGGATGAGATGTCATCATGGCTCCACTACCAATTTGACACGAATGATACCAGACCTGATTTGAACGGACAACCCGCATCGGGGTCCAACAATGCACACAATCATGTGGTGCTGGGGAAGGATGCAAGGTCAGCCTGTCATGTGGGCTCGTTTGAAACAAGAAATTGTGCACCGAATAAGTGCAAGTGCAAGCAGAAGGCCGAAGCTTCAAGTGGAGGCGAAAAGAATAAACGAAAGGCAAAAACTGTCTTTGAAGGGCCCAGTGAGGTAATTACTTCAAGATTTATGGGGTCTCTAGACTTTTTTTTTTTTTTTTTAGTTAATTAGGCTCAAGACTCTGTATAAATATCCGCCTGAAACTACCAGACCATTTTTGAGCTTGCCTTTTCCACGCTGAAAAAAGTATTTTATTTGCAAACTCAATAATAGCAGTCCACTTAATTTTTACTGTAGTGGAGGCTTGTTCTAATTTTAATTATTTAATTTAATTGAATCATTCATATTATCAGTGAAGTTTGTTCTTTTCACAGTTGATTAATCAAGACTCATTTATTGAATCAAAGGTATCTACAGTTGGCGCCAATGAAAAGAGAAAGGACGCCCTCCCTGAATCCATGGCTTCAAGGAAGTCACGCACAACGGAAGTTCACAATCTTTCTGAGCGGGTAGATATGCAATGAATTTCTTCTTGTTCAGAATTTAGGCAGGCTATAGATCTGATGTCCCAAAAATGTGCTCCTTTTTTTTTGGGTTTATATATGTTTATAACTTTATATTCATATATAAGTAAATTTTGACACAGAGACGAAGAAGTAGGATAAATGAGAGAATGAAGGCACTACAAGAACTCATACCAAGAATCAACAAGGTTGCCTGTGCTATATTTATTATGTTGTCAATTGCAATTTGATTAGTTATGTCTGCAATTAAATATGAATAATTGACAATATATTCCCATTTTTTAGTTGGATAAAGCGTCAATTTTGGATCAAACAATTGCATATGTGAAGTCCCTTCAGAGGCAAGTCAAGGTACTTTCAGTTAGTTTTGATTAGATCAAAATAGGTGTGGTTAAACATTTACATGCTCTCTAGCTAGCTAAAATCGTTTGATGAGATAGACGTGTAAATTGAGTATTTTTGTGCAGTGGACAGTGTTAATTTTGTCTGATCAAAGTCAAAGTTAAATTGCTTTCAATCTTGGATTGGTTAGCATGAAAATCCAGTTTTAATCTTGGATTTTCATGCAAACTTGTGTGAGCAGACTTGCTATGGTTCGATAATGGCCGATAAATGTCCGCTATCCGCTATTCGTCATGATATTAGCATATCCGGTACAAGTCCACTATCTGCTATTTAAACCTTTGATGGTATCACATTTTTTTCGATTTTATGATGCAGATGATGTCGATGGGACGCACTATGAGACCACCGATGTTTCCCAGCGGACTACCATTCTTACCATCCATGGCTGTTGGTATGGGAATGAATACAGGCACGAGTGCTTGCATGAACATGGCCATGGGCATGGTACCAGGCATGACACCATTTGGGCAAGCAATACCGTACCCTCCCATGAATCAACCCATTCAAGCTCCAATGTTGCAGATTCCACATCAGCATGACATAGCAGCTGGGATGTTTCCGTATTCTGATCATGCCGGTAATCCATATCATTTTTGCAGTGTTGTACCAGGACAAGCTGAAGCGTCTCTCAAGTAAATACAATTTTCCCCTGTAGTTTTCTTCATATAAGTATATTAATATATATCTTACGGGCCAAAAGTTTTCAAATTAAAAATTTTACATAAATTTAGACTTCTCACTTCGAACCAAAGACAGAGAGAGTAAAATTTGAAGTTGTGGCCCTTGTTTTTAATTTGAACAATGATTTATGTGTGATACTGTTGCGACTTTTCATTCATTAACGGTACAAATAATTTTTGTTTTGTCTTTTCCTTTCCTTGTAGCATAGTTTTGCAAAGAAGAAGATGAAAAAAAGAAAGCATGATGAAAGTATGACCACGAATGCTTCTAATACCTTATTTTTAATTTAATCCTGTATAGTTAATTTGCAAGTGTTAGTTTTATCTCCTTTGTTGGGTGTGAATTTTTTAACAATAGTACTATACTAGGAATATGAGAGCGAGAGCCTTTGCTAAAATGACCACATTTTTAGGCTTGATGGAGTACTAATTAGGCCTGGTACAGGAACATACCAGAGTACCATGTGTTGTTAAATAAATACCTGTTATTTTTTTATTAATTTGTGTTTTGTTTTTGTTTTTGTTTTAGTGCAATGAAAATAAGCTTCTTGATAAAAGAACAACTAAATAAATGTACCAACAGAGCCTCAACTTACCATTACCATGTTGTTCGGTACTGCCTGTCAAACTAACCTCTTACTATGTATAATGTTTAGTCTACATCCACTACCACAGCAATGACGGCAGCAATTTATCATGTAATGTGGACTGTTCGATCAAAGCTGAACAACTCGGCAAAAATTCCTCCAGAAATATAGGAGTGTTATTGTCTTTGTCCATGTAAAAAATAACATCTAACTCACATCTGGTCTGTTTTTGTAGGTAGCGATGAAAACTTTAGCAATTAGCATATAGTGTAGGCGACTCTTCATTTCTCAGCCTGGTTGTGTGGCATCATAACAAGCCCTGAAGATGTGAGGCTTGAATTTGTAGAATAGAGGTAGCGTAGAATGACCAGTGTAGGCGACTCTTCATTTCTCAGCCTGGTTATGGGCATCATAAAAATCCCCGAAGATGTGAGGCTTGAATTTGTAGAATAGAGGTAGCGTAGAATGATACCGGCACTAGCAACAGTAGATTGCAGAGAAGAACTAAGGCGGAAAATAATCGTTGATTCGGATAAGCAATAACCCGAATCTCAGATTGTAGATTTATAGTGATCCTTTTTGCTAATCCGTCCAAAAGTTAAATTAGTACTGTTTTCAGGTTAGTATTGTTTTTGTTATTTCAATCTTCATCCAAACGACCTTGAGATTTTCCCTTTTTTATATTGCTTTCTATTGGCAATCTTTTGATGTTTAATAATATTCTTGTTGTATTATGCTAGTATAATGTAATAAGAGTGCTTAGTTATGTTGTGTGCGGAACCTTAGAAGTGTGCAAATATGCTGATCTTTTTTTCATTTTTTCATTTGTTACCTTTGCAAGCGATTCGTGAACAGAGTATACGGCACCCTTAAAATCATGCGGTGGAAGTAATTCAACATTTTGTTTTTCTTAGATCCATCTCCATTTCTTAAATGAAAGATGGCGGCATTTACATTTTCAAATATTGGACGGCTTCAAGCGTTTTCGGAATCTGTGTTTGTTACCAACTATGCAAAAGTCAGACAACTATTCGTAGGTGCTAAGCTAATCTATCAACAAGCATTTAAGAACTGCATTCATGCATATAGCTCTGATTCAACATAAAAAATGTGAATGTATGCACAATTATTAAATGTGATATTGTGAGTTTCAATAATAGACATAGAGTTAATAAATAACAGAAAGTAAAAATGTATTAACATGATAGAAACATTGACTGCTATCTTCCTAAGATTATACTTTATAGAAAAATAAAGTAAAAAGATACTCGCCTACGTACATATGATAATTACTATTTACTTATTTCTTGGTTCATTCTTTCATTACATGACCGAAAGATTAAAAAAAAAAAAAAGAGAGCATCTTACCATTTGAAATCAGCAATAGGCCAATAGATATATACTATTGAAAAATTGTTACTGAAAAAAATAATTTGGTTTCGATATTTAGGGCACTTCTATTTTCAGAAAATCGTAAACTTGACCAACACAAATCCTATAATAAAAAATTTTATATATCAACAATGAGATTAATTTTCTAATCTTAAAACAATAAGATTATTTTTGGTACCACATTTTCGTACATGTACACATACAATTATCAATGCACCATTATTCATTTACTGCTTGACTTGTTTGGTATGCTGTTAAGTGAAATATATAGCCAAAATGCACATTCAAACATAATAATCTCTCCCAATCTTTAATTCTTTCAGCATATGCATATATAATCTCTTTAGATATCCCTTACGGTGATAAAGGAATTTGAATGTCAATATAAATTTTACTAAAATAAGACCAGCTAATTATACAAGTCAAATAATTGATTTTGAATGAAAATTCACTGCAAGGGAAAAAAAATAATAAAATAAAGCATCCCATAAAGAGTAAAGTAACTACGTTTGTGCAAGTTCACAAGCAACCTCGATTCATAATTTATAATTTAAGAAGCCTAAATTGACAAAACAGTGACATCTCCGGATCCATCCATATACCTCCCTTGCGCCATTCCTCTCTCTCTCTCTCTCTCGCTCTCTCTCTCTCGCCATGGTAGAGGGCTATTGCGCTTTGGCGCGTTTTAGCGCGTCTCTTTGCCCCCGCATCAAGCACCCGGGACTCCGCAACCACTTGCCTCTTCCTCTCCTTTCTACTAATCTCACCCGTGCGTCTCGCATTTCTCGCGGTCGAATCCTCACTGTCAAATCGATGTCGTCCTCCTCTTCGCAATCATTCGGTGCTCGAATGGAGGAGACGGTCAAGAAAACCGTGTCGGATCACCCCGTCGTCATCTACTCCAAAACTTGGTGCTCGTAAGTTTCATTGCCTCTCTCTTTCTCTTGTTCTGAGTATTTATACTTATCTATTTTAAATTTTGAATTTTGGAGATTAGTTCCTGAACAGTTGAGTGAGAAATTGGGCATTGTTAGATTCCATTTGTAATTGCAAATAGATCAATGGCTCGGATTTGTAATTACAGAAATGAAATTTTTGCAACTTGCCTTCAGAAAACGATTTTGCGGATAACAGTTCAGCTGTTCTGTCAATTAAATTATTAGATTATAATGTCACATGCTTTAGGATGAAGGTTAGAGTTTAATCATAAACTTTGGATTAAAGGTATTCATCAGAGGTGAAATCTCTTTTCAAGCGTATCGGTGTGGAACCCCATGTGATTGAGCTTGACCAATTAGGTACAATTCTATCTAACAATGCGCTTTAATTTTTCTTTAATATTGGAATTTAGATAGAAAAATAAATTTTTTGTAGTGTTGGTGTGGCTACTAGTGTTTTCCTTTGTGGTGTATCTATTATGGTCCCTGTTGATTAACTTCTGTTGTGGTTTGGTCAAAGCAATGTATACCAAATGAGCTGATGCCTGATTGGAGTATTTATCATCTTCTTTATTTAACAAAAATGATACTCAGGACAGGTGTATTTGTCATCCTTTAGATAACAACGCCCATGTTCCTAATTTTCAGTTGGGCTATACTTTTTGCAAGGTTAAATAGGTGAAGCCAAGGATTGCAATTTCTGTGGGTACTTGCTCGAAAAATTAAATTGATGTGCAGTGCAGTCTCAAGAGTTCAATGCAATTTTTATCAGCTTAGAACCTTAGACCAATTTTTACCATTCCCCTTTTAAGCTGTAGTTTATGCTATAATATGCAATTCAATAGCCATTAATCCATTACACAAGTACAAAATAGAGAAATAGACAGATGAAATTACACTGAGTTATCAACTGTTACAGTTCATACTGGCTGATACATACATATTATGTTCCAATTCTGGATAAATTGTGAAAATACAAAAGTTAATTAATGTTTACCCTTATAATTAGAAGAAATGAATACTTCCTCTGACAAATGTTGAGAAAAGGAAGAGTAACCTGGTTAGTGCACCAATTTGTGCTAGGTTTTTAAAGACTCGTGGTTTTTTTTTTTTTTTTTTTTGAAGAAAGAGGGAGGTCTTTGCCATCCAACTTTTTTGAAATTAAAGGTGTATGCGGGGCTTGAACCCTTGACCTCATGGAGGCCAGCCTAGTGCTCTTACCACTGAGCTACTACCCAAACCAGACTCGTGGTTTGGGTAGCTGCCATGTGCTTTGGCACTGACAGTGCCCTTTGCAATACTACTGCTCTGGAATAAAATGTTTCCAAAAGCACTCCAAAAATTCATTTGTAGAACCTGACAAATACTGATGTAAAGGAAAAAAAGATAGAACATTTTTGCCAGCATTTGGTTTTAGCATATTATTAACTGATGAAACTTGATGATTATTTTAAATTTCAGGTGCACAAGGCACACAGTTGCAAAGGGTTTTAGAAAGGTTGACAGGACAATCTACTGTGCCTAATGTTTTTATTGGTAATTCCTTATTGATTAATTCTAAATATTGACGCAGAAAAGGGTGTCATACCAGGTGGTCTGCTGAGCCTGACTGACATTGTTCTAGCTAAAATGCCTTAACCATGCAACTACGGCTCAATTCAAATTTTTTACACAAATTGTCTCCAGAAGAAAGGGAGACCAGTAATAATGAAAATCTCATTTTTTTCAAAAAAGACAAAATGTTCGAATTGTTTTCTGGAGTTATTGATTCAGTTTGACTCAGTTGGAATTCCAAATGGTGCTTGGCTTGCAAAAGATTATTTGTTTACTTACCAAGATGAGCAACCTTGTTTATTAACTATTGTTTAAATGCTTTTCAGGTGGAAAGCATATAGGTGGATGTACAGGTAAATTTTCTCAGTTCTTATATTGAAATAGATTATTCATATAACTTAGTGTCATATAACTTTACATGTCGACCCTCAAAAAAGAAAAAAACTTTACGTGTTCATAGACCAGAAGTTTAAAATCTTTTCAAGTTCACAAATACTAACTCCATATACTAAAACATATTTGTTTTCCTTTTTACTGACATAGACATTTTAAATTGGTGCAGATACAGTAAAGCTACACCAGAATGGTGAGCTAAAAAAATTGCTGTCCGAGTTGAATATTGCTACAAAAACTGATAAATAAAGAGGTCTTATCAGCATTAAGGCTGCATATTCAGATGGAGAGTTTAATTATGAGAATCTAATGTTGTAACTGTTAATTATTTCTTTTTGTTTTATTTAATATTTCGCAGTCTGCAGTCTGCACTCTTGTTTAATGTTAGCTCAGCACTTGATTATTGACCCGCTAAAGCTTTTCTATGGTTTAATGATTGTAAAACTTTATAGTCATCTTTCTCCAAATAATGTTTCTGTAACCTTTTTCCGTAGAGTCGAGAGTCTAAAAACAGTTTCTATCTGGATGGGAAAATTCGGTTTAGCTTCATCGGTGAGTGTACTAATGCCCTGATGGAATTGAATAGTTCTCCGGATGTTATCAAATTATCCATAGTTTTAAGAATCGAGGGCAAATGGCATTTTAGTTAACATTAGTTATCCAGAAGCAGGTGTCAGAAATGTGAAATATATACGAATTTAGTTATAATACAGATTAAATGTGAATTACTATTATATGTAATATAATATTTGAAGTGTTAACTATATGAACCCTATACAAAATGCTCAGAATAAACTATGGAATATATTGGCATAAATTTTAATATATCAAGAAGTGTCAATCACTTACAAAATAAACAAATGGTTTGCGCAAAAAAAAAATGGAATTTGTATACGATTCATCTTTTAAATTATCAAATATCATATGCAGAAGCATGCATAAAAAAAATAAAAATAAAAACACCCAATGAGTCGGTAAACTTACATTGGTGATTTGAATCTAATCATTAATCAAATTGGATTGAAACGATCAGTGGCCTAGAATATATATAATAAACTAAATGTTTACATCTTTGATCTAACTAGAATATATATAATAAACTATAATGTTTACATCTTTGGTCTAATTTTTACGCTCTTAAATTGATGCCTTTATTAGTAGTAGAGATTAAAATGAGGTTCGGTCAACTTATATAACTGATTTGAAACTAACTATTAATCAAATAAAATTTAAATGATCAGTGATCCAGAATATATATATATAATAAACTAAGTTTACACCCCTTGTCTAATTATTTACATCCTTACATTTGTGCTTTTTGTAAAGGTGTAAATTAATGCTTCTTTTTATTAGTATGTAATATTCATTAAATTCTATTCCCCTTCAATCAAATTATTCATTCACTTCTGTTCTCAACTTCTCATTCAAAATATTAGCCAAGCATATTCTCCAGAGGTAACAAGTAGTCGTTACAAGGTAAACGTCAGTAATTTCGCCCTTATTTTCTCACAAATCCACGATAATTTAACCATGAAAAGAACAAGGAAAAACGAGCATTTCTTTTAATATTCAGGTGGCAACCTTTAAAAAGATGAAGATCTGCATTCAATAAATAACGCTTCCAACCATATTTGCTACAGAAAAGAAGATTACATTCTTTATTATATCTCGAATTACACACTTTTCTTTTATATCAATAAATTACACTAGGATTGCACCGAAAGAGTAGCTACACCAGTGCATTGTATCTAAGGATCATCGTCATGCAGCATTATCTGAAAATGGGCTGGCCGACGTGAGAAAATCACAACAGGATTGCCCCGGTGCTGGAATTTTGTAATTTGTGATGTCGTTTCTGAGATGAATAGATGGGGATTATTCGTCAAATCAAGCAACTCAAGTTTCCCTCTCTCTGGACAACAACAAAAAAATGCACTCAGCCAATTACCACAATTGCCACTATTGAAGAAGAAGAAGATGTACACACCTTTGAAGTGCATGTCCAGGGCATTGAAAATCACATTAAAAGATTCAGGAGGCATGATATTAAATGCAGCATTGATTGACACTAGATGTGGAGCCCGAGAGATCATCTCTGAGATGAAAATTGCTGCCTCATTCTTACCTCGGTTTTTACTACAAAAGATAGCTTACCTTTTAGATTTGATAGTTTTCTTTTCAGAATCTTTCACTAAGATTTTAGTTAAGCATGTATTAATTTGGTTTATTAACATGGTTCAAAAACTAAGCTTCAGCGGTATGCAATGCTCAGGTTGGGTTTTTGGTCAGATCTAGATGGTTAAGCCGAAACATGAACTTTTATAAGTAAAATAAAAGAAAGACACCAACTTCCACAAAAAGTCTAAATAAAATAAACAAGGTGTGTGAAAAGGTTTGGGTTTGTATAAATTTCAACCATAGCAACTTCTCCTTTTAGCCTTCAAGACCAAAATAATAAATTTGTAGGTACTATACCCAACATCAACACGAATTGTACTACAAGCAATCCTTTCAAAGAAAATAATAGCAGAGGAAAAAGCAAAGAGGCGATAGTTACCTAATATTGATATGAGAAACAGAGACCTGTTTAGGCAAATGTAGCCTAAGTTTCTCAAAGCCCGACTCCCCCAAAGAAATATCTTCGATTTTTAGTTCCTTCACGAGCGACTCCCCCATCAATTTTGCCATATTTTCAGCCACAGTGCTGAGTTTTAGGGGGGAAAAAAACAAAGAAGTTTGGTTTTGGGTCTATGAGATACAATTAGAATATGCACCAGTTAAATCATGATATAATGTGCAATGTACTTCATGGAAATATTCTTTTTTTCCCCCAACCAAGCTGACAGAATTTATGGGTTTAGCAGCATATGCATATCAATAGTTTTGAGAAATACTCAGTTTCAGGAATTGAAATTCCAAGAAATGTATTAAGTGCACTAATTATCAGCAGTTTAAGAGTTGCAAGCATAAACCCGACATAATTACAATCCGCCCACCCCCTTCACCAACCATCACCCATAAAAAGAATGAAACAGTAATATAAAAATCTGTTAATGCTTTTTTAATTCTTATGTTAGTGGATTCAGGTGTAACAAGGACCAACAGCTAACTATTTCACTAATAAAATAAAGGTAATATGAAGAAGGGACCTTCCAAGGCGGTTATCTGAAAGAGAGAGCTTGCTAAGGGACTCTCTAAAGACAGGAAGGCAATGTTTCAATAGTTCATCGAATCCCTTGTCTGTTATAGAGCAACTCTCCAAAGACAGATCTGAAAGAGGTTTTACTTTTCCAAAGGCCCACACAAAGAAAGGGATCAGATATCTGCAAATCATCTTTTATAATTAGATTACAAAAGAACCAATTTGTAGTACATCAATAATTATCTGAAGCCAATGTAGATGCACAACTTGCTAATAGTTCAATTATATTTTTTTTTTCTTTTCTGTTTGATTTCTTAATCAAATCTTCAAAAAGTCAAATAACAAAACTATCAGCGAACTACCATAAATTGAAAACTTTGCATTGCCCAACCGCAAACTTGTCACAAATAATCAACTAATCATATACCTGATTCCTTCATCAGTGAGAGTATTGTCGCTCAAATCTAAGCTAGTCAAATTGGGCATCTTTTGTAGCAAAAAACAAAGGTCGCCTGCATCATTCTGGTCCAAATTGTTGCTCCTGATACATTACATACAATCTTATAGACATGGTAACAAGAAATTTTTAGACAATGCAACGTTTGAAAAGAAGAGAATAGAAGCACCCCTGAATCAATATTAGCCAAAAAGACACTTCAATAATATTGCCCACCTACTGAAACAGGGAAAGGCCAGAAGGAAGCAGGAAAAACTCGATAGAGAAATAGTAATAATTAATATTAGTTAGAGAACTTTGTTTTTCAAGGCTCTTCAAAGTGTGATTGCGCTTTTTGGTAATTCCAGAAGCACTCGGGCTTCTTAGTTAATGTCGTTTTATTAGTACTGAACAAGTCAAAGATATTTATTCAGGTGCATAAGAATCTTTGTATATATGGCCCAATTTTGTAAGCTGTCTAATGAACAGAAGCAGGTGGCGGTAGCCACTTATTTCAAGAAAAAAAAATAGCCAAAATTTTATTCATTAAGAAAAAAAAAATATAAGCTTTGCAATATATTTGGGAATTGCCCCTTGATTTCTAAAATCCTTTTAATGATCAAAAACAGCAAAGGCTTGTGTTTACACTATGTAAATGTAAAGAACATGATCATTTTTGTAGAAATGAGCACCTCAAATTCAACACAGAAATGGAATTCAAACAAATAGCTGGTTCAGGCAGTGATGAGAAATTATTGGAATTCTGGCTCATATCTGAAAGCCATGTGCTAATCTGCACAATTCAAATTAACAACTAATCAAACATTAATAACTAACAATGTAATTTTCATATCTTAAGACAAACAGTCTTCACATTGGTAGTTTGTATCATGCATTCAAACAGAAACAACAACAAATATTATCACACTTTACTGGGCCAACCGGTACCAGAATAGCATCGACTCTAAATATGAAATAAACTGAGAGACTCACATAGTTGTCTGACATCTCAAATGAATGTAATTCACATGATGATTGAAGAAGAGTTTGGAAGATAGCTTCTGCACTAGCTTGCTGGAGCTTGGTATCTCGAAAACACACTGATTTGAAGTCCCTATTTAATGAAACAGACAAGCACAAATCATAAGGGGACTTTCACTTAGACCCCTCAAGGATTTCGATGTACACCTATCAGCAACCACAAGAATCCTTTATTTAAATTAATATTGTTTATGGTTCCTTGGCCAGTATCCAGTTTAGGTTTGATTCTAGAAATAAAGTTATTGCAATGATTATGTGGCATAAATTAATAGTATGCCAACCAATGATTATTTGCAGAATGTCAAACAACACCCAAGACAAGTAGTTATTGCGAGTTTAATTTGTGGAAATACCAAAATAGTAAAGTATCTACAAGGATAGATACGCAAATTGGAAAATTGGATGGGCTTCTAAATTAGAACTATTAAAAAAATAACATATCACACCTTCCTGATGACAATAGAGACAAAAGGCCAGGAGGTGTGGTTTCGAAAAAGCGAGAGGATATAAAATTCAGAATTTGTAAACCATGTCTAGATCCCTCAGTGCATATGCTGTCATAAACCTGGTTCATTGAACCTGGGTGAAGCTGGCAACGAATGAACTGTACACAGTGCAACGTCTGTCTGTTCTGGTTTATAAGCATGCATGCACCATCAACCTATTCATTAAACATTTAACTGAATAAGCCAAACAAATAAATTAACATTTTTAATTGGACGAACCACTCAAACTGTGGGAGATTCAAGTACAAGTTGATGGTAAATTTTGTGTTAGTTGAAACAGAAGTAGACAGTTTGGAGTTATTGAAGCAAAATATAGTCATATTGAGGCAAAATTGCATGCTTGAAGTAGTGTCCATGTATAATCAACTGGGTCTGATTTAACTTCCAAAGCTGGAACTTCTGTGCACAATGTTCATCAAGATCAGTAAAAGTACCACTACAAGTTGATTCAAAGCTTCTACATGAATGAAGTAATTGATCTTGATTGAATACCATTCATCCTCAAAAAAAAAATGTTTACAATACAATTTCTCTTTCTTCTACAAGTAATTACTTGCCTGGTTCCGTGCTATAATTCTAATGAATGTCAATCTTTCCAACTTGCAGCCTATGAGCAGTTCCTGAAAATTGACAAGTATTCAACTATACATTTCAGTAAGGTGCATCTCAACTGCCACAATTATTCTTTTCATAATTCATAAGATTGAGCTATAGATAAACTAAAATGAAGAATATGATAAGGATTAGTTGATTTTTACAATCCGCACTTTGAAATTTAAAAGAACTTGTTTCAAAAAGAAGTAACAGCTTGCTAAAAGGATTTGTAATTTTCCGCTGAAACCTATAGGTCGTTCATGTTACTTAATTTAACTCTTTATTACTTTTCAACAAGTAGATAAACTTACAGCCATTTCCTGGACACAAAGCACATTCTGTAGTCTCAGATATCTGTAATGCATAAAACAAAAGTCAAATATGCAGTTATAGACCCAACAAGTTCATCAAATCTGAAATACAAACCGTAGCTCAAGTGCTGTTACCTACCAGTATTACATGGTCTGGCCCATTAACCAACGAGTACTGGGAACCCCACCTAACTGTGTCAGGTCTTTTACTGGAGCAATATTGGTAGCACAGACTGATAGATTGGGGCAGGTTGGTACCATCCGAATTTAATTCTTATTATTCACTTGCTTTAATGTTGGTCTTGGCTTTTTGTAACACTAGAATACCTAGCATGGGGCCCAAATCTTCTGCAGTGGTACGATAATCTCTTCCAATCATCAGTAAATTTCTGATCATGGCTAATGGTCATCATTATTTTATCTGCACACACAAACGAAGAAAAACAAAAGACTATGTGACTAAATGATATTCCAATAGAAAACTCTTGTCCTTATGGCAGTACTCAAAACTATTTCATGCACTGCTGCTCCAGATATACTATGCAGATCCAAGTAAAGTGAATAGAGGGTCAATGTACCCCACATTTTTTCCTCATTCAGATACCTTTATATGATTTTTTGATAGTAAATATACACTTTTTGAAAAAAAAAATAATAAATTATGAGAATTGTTCTATTGTTGACAACCATTAACTAGAAATCATACTTTTGTGTAATCATTATATTGAAGCCAGTATTTAAAAAAAATAATTATAAAGAATCCCACTGAAAAATTCTGCCTCTGCCAATTCTAATTAATGTACTCATCCTGAACATGACAAAAAAATATCACCATTTCAAAATAACTCATAGAGGTTTGAAAATAACTAACCTGACAGGATCATACCACTTACTCTCAATATCAGCATAGCAATCTTAAAAAAAAAATTACCTGATACAGTCAGTTCGTAAATACCACCAGAAAAAGTGGGAAGTAAAGCTGTCTCTATGGCTTGCTCAAAGCACCTAATACAGGAAGAGATAAATATTTAATATTCTGATGATAACTCAGTATGATTACCACTATGATAGCAGGACAATTTTAGTACTCATCCTCTTTCCAGCAAATGCATTATTTTGCAGCTTGGGCAAATAGTAGAGGAAGCAGCATGTTTTTCTCAAACAATAAGCAAGGTTAAAAGTACAACTAATTGCATTCAAAAAGTTCTATTCTTCAGACATACTCATTGAGATGCTTCTCACAGTAAAGCTGATGCCAGTCAGGAATGCCAGAATTGATTTGCTCCCTCTTAAATTCCTCATTCCATCGCTTTTTAAATAGCCTTTCCCATGCTTGGTCAAATATTCCGTACCTAACAAAATGTATCATATTTGGTTCAACAAAGTTAAGCTTCTCAGCTTAAAAAATTTTGAGCTTCCCAAATCCCCCCCCCCCCACCAAAAAAAAAAAAATCACTTCATGCCTCATTCTCTTTATGAGGAGAATGAGAAAAGGAATAACTGGATATTGTAAAACCCAAGAATAGGTACTTCTAAAAATCAGTTGAGGGGGTGATGGCTTACTTTCATATGTTAAATTCTCATTCTATAGCTTTAGAGTGGGAACTTTACATTCTGGTAAATCTACAAAGAAACTATCCTAACCACAATTTAGCATTTAATAACCTCACCTTCCTCGTTTTCTAGTATTGGAATCGTCACGAGCCACAGGTTCCTCAGAATAGTTGCCCTGCAATCTGCTAGTAAGTTATCATAACATGTCATATTTAAGAAAACAACAAGGAATGGAAGTGTGAAAGAGATGGAGAGATCCTCCCCTACATTTCATGAAGGGCATGTAATGCAAGAGGAGACAACTCCATCACCAAAGTCTCAAGAAGATCGAATGGTAGCTCAAGCACATCTTGCAAATAATTGCATCCTAACAAAAAAAATGATAAAAATCACTAATAAGTTATTGAACTGTTTCATGACCACTTTACAAAACCAAAGTCAAGTATAGCATGGAAAGAGACATAAAATTCATATGCCCCATCAGACATATTTTACAATACTTCAAACAAGTAGAAGAGATGCATGTCTAAAATTTCTATGTTTTAAAGAAGCACACAACATACTTCCAATACCAAGGAAAAGAATATGTTTAATAATTTGCAATTTTCTGGGGGCATAAAGGAAAATGATCCTACTTACCTGCATGTAACATATTTCTCAACTTGCATGTAATGATTGTAATTTCAATGTTTTATGGGACATAGAACACTAATTCTACACATTAATGTATTGAGGAAAAAACAAAAAAAAAAAAGAAAAGAAAAGGACGCCACAGTCAGTCATGCACAAGCATATCTGCTGTTATTAATGATGCCCTACGAACAAGGTTGCTATCCTAATAGGATCCTCCAATTTGATCGGGTAATTCAGATCACTTCTAGAAACCACGAATTATAGGATTATACAATCTGTGCTGTTTATTTTAAAATCAGATGGATTCAATTAGGATAGCAGAACCCCTTAGTTTAGGGCATGAGTAGCAGAAGATAAGGACTCTTAAGTCATGAAAAGAGAAGCAGATGTGTATGAGGGTCGATGAACCAGTATTAGTACCAGTTGGTCAGAGTCCTGTACAGAATAGAATATCTATCTTTATAATCCTGCTCTGTGCTCGGAAGTTGACTTAAGCCAAGCTTATGCCCAACTCAATTAGGTGGGACTAGGACCAAGGCATGCTTTTATAGTTTTGCTGATTAAAAATTGCTGACTGGAACATGACCACAGAGGATGAAATGAGGTTTTACGGGGCCAGTTTGCCAGAAAGTCCAAGCACAGGAAGACAATTACCTTACTTCGTAAATCCTGGTTTTTCAGCAAAAATTAAGCTATATAAGGGTAAAAATGAAAAAGGAAAAAGGTTCTCGGATGGAAGCGAAATAAGGACCGGTTCTTAAATCTTAAGAAATACAGATCAATGGGAGAAGTTCTTCTTCTCCTGCTCTAATTGAACCCTAATGCATAGGAAAAATAAAAAATAAAATGGAGAAAAACGCACCACCATGTGCGATCGTGGAGGCTGTGGCTTTTATACACTGAGAGAGTAAAGACGGACAAGTCTCTTTCGCCTCCATTCGTATCAGGCTCTTCTACTCGAAAATTCGCATTTGGAGTAGGAAAGCTGATCCCAGGTTTAGAAATTAGAAAGATGTTTGGATAGAATAAAGCAAAAAATAATAGATTTCAACCCATTCGAACCGCGTCTACTCCATTTCCTTGCTCTTGCTGGCTTGCTAGTTCAGAATTGCAGTGCACTTTCTTTCTTATGCTTGATAGGAGGAGTTACAACTTGCAACTTACAAGCCTATGGTTGTTTCGACCCGTTTGCCTATTTTTTTATTTTTATTCTTTATTTTTTTATTTCTATTTTTATTATCTATTTTTATTTTTTTTTATTATCTTTTTTTATTTTTTTACATTTTTTTTCCTATTTTTATTTTTTAAATATTTTTTTATTTTTATTTTATTTTTCCATTTTTTATTTATATTTTTTACTTTTTTATTTATTTTTAATTTTTTTACTTTTTTCATTTTTTAACTTTTTATTTTCTAATTTCTCTTTTTCCATTTTTTCATATTTTTTTCTATTTTTATTTTTTATTTTTATTTTATTTTTTTTTACTTTTTTCTATTTATTTTTATTTTCATTTTACTTTTAATATTTTATTTTTTTTTTTACTTTTTATTTTTTTTTTTTAATTTTTTTTCTTTCTTCTTTTTATTTTTTTTTGAAAGAGGGGATCGCAACTTCCTAAAATAAAATCACCTCCCCAAGGTATTAACCAGTGTGCATCACTGCCTCACTGGTTCCTCAACTTGCAATACACAGAAAAGCTTCCTGGCAATCGTTGTTTCCATTCAATTATCTTTTTTTTTTTTCTTTTGAAGGTTTCCATTCGATTATCGAATGCGAAAATAACTATTTTCACAAATGATCGATCTCTTTATTTTCGCCATAAGCGCTGAGATGTCAACTCTCTATATTTCGTTGTTTGATGCCAATAAAATGTCGTTATTTATTACAAAAATTATTCTGACATTATCAATATTAAATTTTCATACGTCAATATTAGTTAACTAAAAAATGCGGTGTAAAGTGAAACCCATTGAGTCCGTAATCTAGAGACATAACAAGTGATTTTCTGATATTTTATTAAGTTCACAGTTGAGGATATTTTAATTTGTTTCGTTTTAAATGTAAGGGAACAGACCTAGACTGCTATTTTATAGAAAAAAAAATAAACAAATAAATAGGGGGGGGGGGGGGACAAATGACAAAATATCAATACATCACTTATAAACCAGCTGTAATTCTTACAAAACCTCCAAAAATTTATGCATGAAGATGATTACTAAAAAAGTATTATCATTGAGCTGTAGCTTTCATAAAAGCAGCCACAGCTCACTTAAGTAGTACATTTTCTTCTGTATACAAGAATTTCCAAAATCATCTTGCTTTAAAGAAAAAGGATGTAAACAAAAAAAGAGAGTAAAGGAAAAAAGATGAAAAAAAATATATATCACTGCCCTAGAAGGAAAGCATGAATCTCAAACCAACTAGAGACTGTGTAGAGAACACCGGACGATTCCCTCCAAACAGGCACCTCATCTTTGTCAAGTTGCCTTTGTTTATTTACCACGGCAGGAAAGAGTGGTACAAAGGAGACACCAAATTTTTCACCGATTTTCCTGAGACTCGCACTGGAACCAACCACAATGCCGATATCAGCATGGAGTAGACACAGCAAGTCTCCAACTGAATCCCCTATGTACACTGACATGTGGTCACTCTTGGTGGTGCTACACACCGTGCTGATGAGGCTCTTAAATTTCTCCAGTTTGTCCACAGGTGATTCCATATTTCTCAAAATTTCTCCTGTGGAAAGAGATCCTTCATAGGAGAACTCATTCGAGTGTATGCTCAAGTGATCCAGACAGCCCACTGGACAGTAAAATAAAAGGGAAAAGATGAAAAAAAGTTAGCCTTCATATAATTTTCCAAACAAGAGACAACTGCATCAACTAAAGAGAAAACCAACATGTAGGCAACAGAACATGGCTTGGGGTCAGTTGGCCCAACTACTCATACTTTTTTTTTAGGGTATTGAACTAATTTTTTGGCATGCCAATTTGTCAGGTTCTTCGGCAAAGTTATTGCAGTAGGGATTCTGAAAAAAAAGAAGTACTACCAAGTACAAACCAATAACAATCCCCAACTTAACCGATAGCAATACAGCAGTGTTATGAACGAAATAGGTTACCTGAAGAAAAAACAGATCTGATAAGGTCAGCACACCAACAGTAAGAGAGAACATGTATATCCAAGTCCCGCTTTTGTTTCAAATTTACCAGATTCTGGAAAAAGCTTCTGCACCCATCTTGAAGAATCAGACGCTCTCCTGCCTTCTTAATGTCTTCAACATTTATCCCTCTAAGAAGACCGGAATCAATAACTCTCGCATTTGCACGTCTTTCAAACTCTGACAACAGTTTTAATCCTTTGTAAAGCTTGTCGTACTGAAATCCGCTTACTGGAAATCCAACAAAAAAGAATATTGAAGAAAGGTGTTAGAACCCAATTAAAATGATAACTACTCCAATGCTCAATTATTTTTTCATGTTAAGCACAGAATAGCAAACCTTCTTCTGAGGGTAATAAAGTTTCTATGCACTGCTCATACTCTTCTGTATACAAAGTTGAGAGATCATTCCAAGAGGCTCTTGCATCTCCTAATGACTTTCCGGGCCCACCATCAGCAAGATCAGCTTTTTGTGCAGTCAAAATTGCAATCTCTGCCAGAATGGCCGATGAATCGACAGTAGTGCATGTCAGGTCAAAGTCTGAAAATAGTATCAGCTTGCTTTTAGGGTTCAGATATTGAGCCAAGGGAACAACTGATGAGTGTATTCTCCTCTGAGCATGAAAGAAATCTACTTCAAGTTTCATGGCTTGCTGGTATAACTTTCCTATTACATCAAGCTCCTCTCCAGTAAGTGAGATACTCAGCTTGTCAAGTAGCTCTTCTATTTGTCTGGCTGAATCCTGCAACCAAAGTAGTTTACTTTATACTTTTATTATTGTTTCATCTAAGAACTCAAGGTTCCAGTTGGTGTTTGTGTACTCTGTTGATCTCATACTAGCAGGCAAATTCCGTGGTCCATTTCGTCTTTTAAACCCTATAAACATTTACACCAGTTCTTAACTACAAATTGCAGTATAGTTTAGAAACTAAACAACAAACAAACCTCAAAGCTTTTAGCGGAGTAGGTCTCGATCCATTTCTTGTAAGGATGGGAGGCATTCTCCTCCTGGTTTAGGAAAATTTCAAGCTCCTTGCCAAGGTGCGCATAGAGACGCATGCAAGGTGTCATGGCACCAACAGTGTAAGCTGCAATCTTAGTCATCTCAAATGGAGTTGCAATTTTGCCAGGGCCTTTACCAGAATCTAACTTGCCAGATGCTGTGGCAATAAGAAAATCACAGTATCTAGTCGTTGCAGGGTTCGCAACGGTTGTCTCCTTTGCCGGATCCACTCCCCATCCCTAAACCAATTAATTATTACAAAAATATTTTAAGGAAAAGAAACTATAAGATCAAAAATGATTGTGTGGGGATCAAGAAAAATATTTTTTTACAGTAGTGCTACACAGCTCCCAAGAGCCTAATTTTTTAGATCCTAACAAATCTAGGTTTCCTTAAAATGCAAACTTATAGGGAAGCACATACAGATGGTCAAAATGAATCTGCTTATGCTAAGTGTAAACAAAGGAAACACCCTCTTTGGTCAAATTAACCAGCCAACCCGATAGTAAAGGAAACTGAGTTACTAACAACAGTAACAAAAAGGAAAAGAAAAAGCAAGTATTTGGTTTATATGAGCATGGAGCCTACTAGCAGAACAGAATTGTGCATTTTGAGCTCGTCAAGTACAGCATTTTTCAGTGTGCTTATGGTTGTTTTGTCGTCATCGTCGTCAGCACATTCTTCTGCCATCTCATATCTATTACGATTTAAAAAAACAAAGAATATTTATCAAGAAATGTAACTTCTACTAGTAATGTATTATATACTTCTCTTTGCATTACAATTTCTGTTACTAATTAGTTTTACTTCCTCCAACCTTTATGTTTCTTACCTTTGTCAGAAAGGGATGTTGTGTCTTTAACTATTCTTAGATTATTTCCTTCAGAAAGGAAAATGAGAAACAAAGTTTTAAAAAAGATATCTAACATGGGATAAAACAACAGTGGCATAGAAAATTAATTCATGGCATTTAGCAAACCACTTCCGATCACCTAATGGTTACACAAAGTTTATAAATCAGTAAGTATGCTTTTAAGGTGAAATTAAGTGTTAACATAATTATTAGGAGTACAAGGTATTGATGCATTCGTGACCACAATTTCTAAAGCAGTAACTAAGACTTGCTCCAAAAATTTCATCCACATCAATAGCAGAAAAATTCTTCAAAACACAAGGGGTGTGTTTGGTATCATTGTTGAATAAGTCTTATTCCGAATAAGACTTATTCGGGATGAAACCAAACGCGTCCGGAATAAGACTTATTCAGAATAAGGACTTATTCAACCCCTTATTCTTATTCAACCATATTGGTGGTATTAGAATAAGAAATTGAATAAGTCTTTATTCCGAATAAGACTTATTCCGGACCCGTTTGGTTTCATCCCGAATAAGCCTTATTCGGAATAAGGCTTATTCAACAATGATACCAAACACACCCAAGAAATCACTATTCAATTAAAGTTGGTGAGAAGCATAAGTGACAAGTAAAATGACCAAAATTGCGTTCCAGATACTCTTAATTAAGTTTATCAGATAAGACAACACTTAATTATTCTTATCAGAAAGGTCACCGTGGACAGTATTCAAGATTTCAAGAATCAAAGGAAAAATCCAAAGAACTATACTTCTTGACCAATCAAGAACCTTCAAAATGTGAGATACTAAACTGGAGCACGTAAACCAAAAGAACTTCTATTTTTAACCAATTGACTTGGAACAAGGCTAATTTAGCTCGATCCGACACCAATTTATGACTATTTTGACCAAAATTTACGAATGTTAACTACGAAGCACCACACCAATTATCCATCTAACCCCAATATACAAAAGAAAAGAAGAAGCATGCAACTAGACTTACGCGCGAGCGAATGCCTTAAGGAAGTACACATCCTGCTGCACATAAATCTTAAAAACATCCGTCTCCAAACCGCCAGAGGCAAGCGCAACAACAAACGGGCTCAGAAGAGCGAAATTCGCCTCCTTTCTCTTAACTTCGTTCCAAAACCTTCTAGAAGGCGACGCCTCCTCCACGACGGCCATCACATTCGCTCTCTTCTCCGACTCCGATCGGATTGAGCTATCAGAGCCGAAAACGCGATTGGATCTTAGAAGAAAGGTTTTGGATCTCAGACTTTGGTTTGAGATTAGTAAAGAAGAAAAGGGAGCGATTCGGTTTAGAAGTGAAGGAGAGAAGAGTCGCATCAATGGATTGGAGAGGAAGAGGAAAAGAAGGAGACGGAGAGTATTTATAGTAGAGAATAGAAGGATCCGCATCCTCTCCAGCCAGCCTCTACAGCCATCACCTACAGCCGGCCTTTTCTTTTTTTTTTTTTTAAATTTTAAAGTTCAAATGTTGAATCCAAACCGTTGATCTTGTTCAATTTTACGAGCGCTGCGTTTTCATATAAGTTTTATAAAATTTGGAGTTGATTTGATACTAGATCAAGTGGTCAACAAATGAACGTATTAGAATTAATCAGTGATAGTTAACCATATTCGTTCATTTGTTGACCACTTGATCTAGTATCAAATCAACTCCAAATTTTATAAAACTTATATGAAAACGCAGCGCTCGTAAAATTGAACAAGATCAACGGTTTGGATTCAACATTTGAACTTTAAAATTTAAAAAAAAAAAAAAGAAAAGGCCGGCTGTAGGTGATGGCTGTAGAGGCCGGCTGCTGAGGATGCGTATCCGAGAATAGAATGGGTGGGAGCCCGGCGGCAAGACCGAGCACGCTTTCTTTCCCGTGAACTGTTTCTTTCTCTCACGTGAGAAGTGGTTGCGGGTTTAAATGCTTTCTTACTCAATTCAACCCGCTTTGTTAATAATGCTATTATCGGGTCGGATCCAGATGGCGGGTAAAAGTCTCTTGCTCTTGGTCTTGGAGCACCAGAACGGAAAAGTTGGGGAATGTACTAAATAGGGCGGTGGACCCACTGTCATTGGTGGAATTGAAGGTCTACTGACTTACTCGGGGAGTTAGGAGATTTGAAGAAAACTTGCTGACGTGGCATGTCTCTGTTGACTAGAAATGACGTGGATTGATGAAGACCGTCGGATTGGATTAACTGTTGTCATTATAGGGATGAGGCCCACTTATCTATGGAAACAAGAAGTTGCATTCCCTTGCGTTGTGTTACCTGAGATAAAATGAAATTTGTGGACTCGATCACTCGAGTAATTAATTATGTACCCACTTTCTTCTATATTTCCATCGGTAATCAGTTAACAAAGCTCGCTCTGTTTGGATCATATATAAGATAAAGGATAGGTTTAGTTGTTCGGAATTAAAATTTTTAATCTTAAACGATCAAAATTAAGTTTTTTGTGATCTAAAGTGGTATTTTTAAGTGGTCTAACAACCGGATTAAATTTTTATTTAGGGTGTTTGAATCATTTTTTTAATCCGGATTAAAAGGTGATCCCAACTATTTCTTAATCCACTTTAAAAAAATGATCCAAACACCTTAGAAATAAGAATTTAATCTAGGCGTTAGACCACTTAAAAATAACACTCTATATCTCAAAAAAAATATTCTTGATTGTTTAAAAATAATATTTTTTAATCCGAATAACTAATTCTAATTTTATTCTTACATGTTTCAAACGTAGAAGACAGTAATTATAGGTGTAGTAGTAAACCTTTGGAACCAAAGTCAAATCTTAGCTTTGGCTTCTGTCTATTCAGCTTTGGGAACTTTGGTAGGTGATATGGGCACTCCACAATTCGTATAATGCGCCACAGACAGCTGGGTCTCACTCTCACATCAAGATAATGACGACAGCTTAGCTGCTTAGGCCTTAGGGGTATATTTAAAAATTATTTCGTGAGGATATCGAGGCTTATTTAAGTAGGGACTAGGAAGTAAATTTTTAGCCAGGGGACACTACGAAAGGCCAAACAAAATCTGAAATATTATGCTCCCTCAACCACATACACTCACGAACACTTTGCACACCCAACAGAATTCCAATCCAAGGAGTCGGCTACTTAAAGAGTTACATCAGTTTCACTTAAAAGCTGTGTTTAGAGATCTATTCACCAGTTCTTGCATTGCATTGCATTGCCCTTTCAATTCATCAACCATGTACGTAGGCCTACCGACGGTATACCGTTTATCGTCTTTCGTGCACGAAACGCTCTCAATCGGCGCTTGCCTTGCTATACGATCCGTTCGATCCCACTCTTTCATTGAGTGAAATACAGTGCAAATATACACGTTTCGTCATTCGTTTAAGTGAAATACAATGCAAATATATACATTTCGTCCAAACGGAACGGTTAACAGAACGCCCGGTACATTTTGTTTATCTAAATGAAACGGAAAACGAAACGGACCATTCCATTTCCGTTTGATACGTTAAACAGGCCTAGGATGTACGTAGCTTTTACTTACATCCAGGATTGGTACGTGCGCTCAACCAGATGGATAATCCATCTTGCAAAAGTTATCTATCCTCGCACGTTTTCTTCACTAATTTCATGAATCCATGATACAAACAGGAACTCCTGCGTTCTACTGACAGAATGACAGTTTTATGGGGTATTTTGGAATCTTGGATTAAGCGAAAACAATTGAACATTTTGGCAGTGACCAGGGAATTCAAACAGAAATTATAAGTGCCATCGGCAAATATATCATCCCAGCTATCGCTAAATACAAAGGAAACATATACAGCAAATAAGATGAACATATAGAGGATCTAAGTGAACACTTACACACAAATAAGTGTTGTCATCACTTGTTCAGAAGTTTACATGCATATTCAATTTATTTTCATTGAACTTATTTGTTTGTATGTGTTCACCTAGATCATCTATATGTTCACTTTGTTTGCTGTATATGTTCACTTTATATTTAGCGATGGCAGAGATAGCAAAATTGTAGATGGCAGTAATCAATTTCCGAATTCAAATGCTCGTACTGTAGTACGTAATTAATGCTACTTTGCTATTCGCCTAAAAAAAGAATTTGAGAAAATGGTAGCAATTATCATGATACTATTAGAGGGTGTGTTTGGATATAGGAAGAAGGAAGAAGGAAAAAAAAAATTATAAACAATCCAAACTCTTTACAAAGTTACACACTTCCCAATATTTCTTCCCACTTCTTCTCTTCTTCCCTTCTTCCCACTCCTATCCAAACGGAGCCAGAAATACTATTTTTCTTTTGGTCCGTGGATAAATTCAGAGATGCTGCCCGTTTATGTCTTCTTTGACCCAAAATCTTTTTCTACGCTCTTGAGAGGGTATTGATTATCAAGGAAAAAGAAGGATCAATATCTTCGGATTTTCTTCAACGGTGTGCCTTTTGGTGAATGGAAGAGAGAAAGTGCGCCGTTTGGTGGAAGGAAGAGAGGAGAGATGATGTGCGCCAATAATCAAAAAGGGGCAGAGATCACAGATGGTGAATTGATGATGATGTGCCGTTTGCTTCTTTTACATGTTGTCAAGTTTGGCAAAGTCCTTTTTATCTTGGATCCAGAACTGAAGCCAAATCCCAAATATACTGAAGTAAAAAAATCAATTCTCAAATATACTTTCGACAAAGTATATACCAAAAGGACTACAACATGCTAGGATTTTCTCTTTTGAACGGGCAATTTTACTTATTGTTTTTGTTCTGGAATTTTTCGACCCATGTATATTGTCTTTTTCTAAGTTATTGCAACAAAATTGCTATTATTATATGTTTTCTGTTTCCTTTCATTCATCATCGCATCACTTTACTCTTTCCCAATGATATCGGTTGTGAATTTATTTTTAGTAGATTTATACACTTTTTTATTTAAGTCCATTATTATCAATTAATTATTTTCTTATCTAAGTTTGGAATTTATTAAGGAGATTTTGGAAAAAAGAAAGAGTAAAAGGAGGTGAGGACAAATGGAGGGTAGAAGATGTCATGTAAGAGTATTTATGTTGAAAAAAATTACGAAAAGGACAATGATTTAAAAAATATATATTTCCAAAATGAAAAGTATGCAACAATAAATTTCCATACGAAACTATTATGTAAAATTGGCCTTTCTTTTTCCGAAGAGAAATTACCTTCTTTAATGAAGGCAGGATCAACTTGCAAGGATTCTCGGAAAAAGTTCCTTCTTATTAAATGCTGACAGAGCAAAGCTGAAGGTATCCAATTTCATCAGCACCAGTGCTTAATGTCCCAAGGACAATTAACGAATATAGGTGACTGTTAAGGTACAATTATTACATTACGAGAGAAAGCTGTAAACCACCTGTAAGCAAGCCGTACATATTCATGATACAACAAGCGAGAGAGATAGTGATAAAAAAACAAAGGAAAAGGAACAAAAATTAGTTCTGAAATAATGACAGAAGCAAGAGGTCTGAAATAATGTTTAAGCTGCCGAGTTCAAACTTAGATGCTAAAATTATTAATTTAGAGGTTATAATCCATGTATATGTAATATTATGGATTATGCTATGGTGAGTCGCAACTCAGCGTCTGTGAGTCGTGCTCAAAATTTCTAGATTCAGCAGAAGTTAAATTAGTTCCTTCCAGAAAAACGACCGAGTCACTAACTATTTGCACTGAACTTCCACATTCCTTAATATATTTTTATAAATCATGTTTTATGTTTTATATGAAATGTTCATTGGAAGTTGCTAATTACAAGATAACTTTTCAGTTGGAAATATTTGTGCGGTGCTAATTCTTATACTATCTATATTTGATCCAATATTCAAATACACAATAGTTTTGTTCAAATAGAAAAAAAATGGGAAAATTTTTTGTGTACTCCTCAAAACTGGAGAAATACAGGATTTATCCCCCAAAAATCAAAACTGCTGCTTTTGCCCCTCGAAAATTCGAACCCCTCCTCTATTTGCCCTTCTGACATATTTTATAATATAAATAATATTAAAATAATAAAACTAATAATTTGTGACTGTTTTACCCTTTTGCGAAACTAACACACTCGAACCTAACCAGATCAATCCAGACTAAACCGAATGAACTCTGAATCGAAACATTTCTCCTCTCTCGCAGGATAAACCCCCATCTCCTCTCCTCTCGATCAAACTAGGATAAAAATTCTAAATCGAAACCTAGCTTCTCCTCTCCACTCGATCAAACCAGAACCCTATTTCTTGTTTCCTCTCTTTAAATCACGCACAAAATGGAGTCTCTTTCTCCTCCCTGACGATGAGTGCAAACCTAGATCTCGTGGCATCAGCTTGAACCCTAGATTCTCGTACAGCACCTCCGTCAGCTTGCCTCTCTCTGCAATGAATTTTCGTTCAAGCAGATTAGAGTCCTTCTCACATGTCGTGTCGTCGAGCGTCGCACCCATGGCTTTTCCTATACAAACACTACTTCCGATCTTAAGACTATAGGGGATAAAAGAACAGGTTAGTTATGCTTTGCGTGCTTGGAGTTTAGGAAACCAAAATCTGATTTGCGTGCTTGGGGATAAATGATCAGGCTTAGTCTGAGTGAGCACTTGTGGCTACTAGTTGTACTATTCATATCAAACTAAGGCATTTTCTTAACCAATTGTAAACATTTTTCCTCATGTTGTTTCAAAGTAACATTGAGATATTATAATTTTACAGCTGAAGATGCTCTAAATTTTTTTATTGGTTGGATCGATGCAAAGGTTTCGCAATACAAACATTGGGACTTTTATATAGCTGGGGAGAGCTATATTGGTAGGTTTGGAAAACTGAGATTGATATGCATCATATATTTACATTTTCATTTTATATGTTACGATTGAAGTCTCAACTCATTATTATTAATAGGACATTACGTCCCTTAATTGACAAAGAAAATTGTGGACTACAATCAAGGTACATCAGAGCCCTTTATCAACCTCAAAGAAATTCTGGCGAGTAGCATTTTCCTTTCATTATATCTAAAATTGAAATAAGAGCTTACTTAAAAACTAACAAATTTTGTTAGTGTTATCATAATTTTCACCTTGGCAGATGATTTATGGACAAATTAATCATGATGCTGAATCTGAGCTAGTTGGTTGACTTGAAACTCAATTGGACAATTTGACAGATGCATTCAAGAAGAAATTTCAAGGCGATGAGCGAAAAATTGAAGCAGTTGTTGTTTTAATTGTAGTTATATGAATTCAGAAGTAGTGTGTTTCTAATCATATGTATGTTTTTGTTTTTTATGACCTTTAATGTGAGATACTCTATGTGGATGTAGTGTGATTAAGAACTGTAAAATAGACTTAATCTTTTTTCAGGGGTAGAAATGTTGTACAGTGCTCATTACCTAAACTATCTTGATGTTGTTATTTTGTAATGGAAGTAGCTCTTTCTATTGTAAGCTATGGATTAAATCAAGGGAAAATTAACTCTTTCTATTTGGTACCAGTGCTAAGATGTACCAGCTCTTTAAAATCAACTCTTTCTATTTGGTACCAGTACTAAGATTTGGTATTGAACTGTGGTATTGAATCAAATTAAATCAAATTGCAATACATTGTGATATTTAGTATTGAGGACACAGAATTGAGGTACCCTTATACCTGTACCGATCGGTACCATACAAAATATCAGTCTCCCTTGACAAACATGACAATTATGAAGAGTTTGAAAGAAATGAAAAAAAAACACAATCAGTACAGAATAAGCACCATCAATAAGTACAGAACAAGCACCATTTAATAAGCATATCTAAATCTAGACAAAATAAGAACAAGCACCATTTAATAAGCATCTCTAAATCTAGACAAAATAAGCATCATCAGTACATCAATAAGCACCATTTTTAAGAATACTACTATTACTAATATTAGTACATTCGATCAATACATCAATAAGCACACAAAACCTGACTTTCGAAACAGTACTCAAACTGATAACAATATATAGCATCTCTAAATCTAGACAAAATATAGCATTTCTATATAGAATAAAATAACCCTAATAACTGATAATTTTCCCATATTATTACTAATCTACATAATTTCTATCTCCACCATTTCTATTGCTTCTATCAACAATTGTAGGTGATGGTTGACCACCATTTGTACCACTCTAGTTTGACCTGAAAAGCAAATAAAACCATTTGTTTACATAGAATTGAGATTGATAATAGCGATGTATAAAAACACAATGTCTTGTAACCAACCAAGTACCACTTTAAATAGCAATTAATTAGAGATTTTGGTAAAGCAACATTAGAACACCAAATCACTTGTTTCAAAAAGAAAGAAATAAAAAGCAATAATGACACGTCCAGCATCTATGGCAAATAAGCAACATGGTCAGTCTGTTTTACCTGGTCAGACTTATCAGTTTCTACACATGCTATCCGACCACAAAAAAAAAATTACATATCACACACAGAAGTAACAGCAAATTGAATTGCATAATTTTTTTGCATATATGTGTCATAAAAAGACGTACATGCTGAAAAGAAAAGAAATGCGGTGAAAAGGAAAGATGAACCTGGTTCATGCGAGGGAGACTGATTTCATGCGAAGGAAGAGCAGTGATTCGTGTGCGAGAGAGAAAAACCAGTGATTCGTGCCAGAGAGAAGATTCGTGACTTGAGTAGAGAAAGGCGACGAAGGTTTCTGTGCGATTTAAGGAGAGAAGAGAAGAACTTAGGGTTTGATGGTTTGATCGAGAGGAGATGAGAGAACTAGGGTTTCCTTTCTGGTTCGATTGAGTGGAGATGAGGAGTTCTGGTTTGATGGAGAAGAACTAGGGTTACTTCTCCTTCTCTCTCGCCTTGTTTCTGATCTCTCTGGAGTCTCGGCGTGCCATGCGAGGAGCGAAACCCTAAGATCTCCAATGGAGGATCCGCAATCCCACCCTGACCACAAAGCTTGTGGGTTTCTCCGTGCAGTCGTTTCTCTCCTCGATTGAAGCTTTTCTCCTGGTTTGATTGAGAGGAGAAGAGAGAAAGAACTGGTTCTTGCGATTCACTGGAGATGACGGGTTTTGGCGACTGAAAGTTAGTCTGCGTCGAATGAGTTAACTCGATCAAGGGTAAAACAGTCACAAATTATTAGTTTTATTATTTTAATATTATTTATATTATAAAATATGTCAGAAGGGCAAATAGAGGAGGGGTTCAAATTTTCAGAGGGCAAAAGCAGGAGTTTTGATTTTTGGGGGGTAAATCCTGTATTTCCTCAATTTTGAGGGGTACAGAAAAAATTTTCCCTAAAATTGTATATAGTACATTTTATGGTTTAATTTTGTTTTTAAAACTTTATTGAACTTAAAAGTGAAGCCATTAAATAAAAGCATTTCAACTCCCAGCATCGTTTTATACAAGTTGAAATGTTTATATTTAATGTCTCCGGTTTTTTTAGTTCAATAAAAAAAAATCAAATAACAAAATTAGACGGTAAAATATAACCTGTACAAGTTATCTGTTTGCCCAAAAACACTGTTCATTTTTATTTTATTATAACAGCACAGAAAACATACAAAAGTTCATTAATGTGGACTCTGTTCCACGTACACATCAATAAATTAATTCAACCAAATAACAATTTTTTTTCTTCATTTTTGTTATTTAAGTTTGCAATTGATATTTTTATGGTTACTGCCTAAAAGGTTAAAACCTTTTTACCACTTAGTCAGGAACAGAGATGTATGTGCATCGGATCCACATTGTTAGTCAGGAACAGAGACAGTCAGACAGAGAATAAATATATTAAAAAAAATAATTATCGAACTTATTTTAGACAACTCAACCCACAGCTCGCTTCCGATAGCTGTGCAGTGCTACACAAAAAAAAAAAAAAAAAATGAAATAGAGAAAGGAAATTGAGATATTCAACTCGTATATAGTTCCCTCCAAATTAATAAAGTGCTAACATGTAGGGCTGAAAACGGCGACCGTTTCGACCGTCTTTTCGTTTCGTTTCGTCTAAAACAAAACAAAACGGTTAAAGATATTGGTTGCGTTTTAAAAACGAAATGGTGAACGCAAGTATGAAATGGTTTCGTCCATGTGTATTTTCATGATATTTTTGTGATTTCGATCGTTTCGTTCAAAACGAAACGATTAACGCAAATGATAATCAATTTCGTGTCCAAAACGCAACAATCAATGCAACAGTCCAGTTGCGTGATCGTTTTACACGTTACGCACCCCTAACATGTTAGACTTATTGGATTGCAGCCTTTTTAGCTAAATGAGTCCAGGCCTTGATCAACATATTACAGTAATCAATTTCCACTCTAAATTCAATAGAAGGTTCTTGATGTTCTAAAGGACCACATCTAAAGCACCGAAAAATTTAAAAATAATATTAAATTAATATAATATATTAAAAATAATATCAATATAATAATATTTTTTTAAATAGTATCACAAGATCGGAATGTGGGATTCCGACCGCAACTACGGAATCACGGATTTCGAACTTAGCTAAGATCAGAATCCGGGATTCCGATCTTAGCTATTTAATTTTAATTTTACTGGAAAACTGGACTCCAATATAAACGAGCAGTTCAAGACCGGTCCCTGCCCAGTGGACAAATGCCACGTGTCACGGAAAACATTAGAAAAGAATATTAATAATTGGGTAATGAAGATGAATGGGAATGAAAGGTTTTGGGAATAGCGTAGTTATTCGTTGCTTTAGATATAATCTAACCACAAACTTGATATCTAATCTAGGATTAAAGTTTTTTCATACTTTTGCTGATGTCAAAACAACATCACTTATATATTCCTGGCTACTAGTCACCTCTAACTTACAGTCCAATAATCAAGCATATATATTTCGATGATTTATATTATATATGACAAGATGAATCTATGTTTTCTGTTTATATAGTGTTACTGATAAAAAAATATTTAATTCTTTTCACAAACTACCTATGTCTCAATTTGTAGTATATATTCTCAATCTCTCTATCTGTGTCATTAGTATCTCATTTAACTATTTTCAAACTTATGTATCTAACAAAAAAAAAAATCTACTCATTCTCTTGAATAATGATTCCCTTTTGACAAATGCCATTTTATCCAGTGGCGGATCTAGCAAAAATATTTAGGTGGGGCTGAGTGCTCTAATGAATTATTTGATCGAACAGTTTTTCTTCTTCTGTTCTTCAGCCCCACCTTTGAGTGCTCCAATGGCTGAAAAAATTCATTGAGGCTAAAGAGGGGCTTCAGGGCTCGACGGCGGTAGGTGGGGCTCTAGCCCCACCCGCCCCACCACTGGATCCGCCCCTGATTTTATCATATAACAATATGCATGTACTATTAATGAACGCATTTTATGTATGAAATACCTATTATTGTAAAGATATTCTGATCCTCCGTTACTGTCTCAAGCTTCGTGCTGCTGATAAATGGTTTTCATACTTAGTATTTCAACCATTTATAGGTCTTAATTTCTTGATTTTATGTGCTTTTTCTAATGTTTAATTGTTAATTTAGGCTAGAAGCTAGGTACTGCCATGGTTGCTTCATTTTGTATAGGATCTACGCGATGTGGCTACTCGACTCGACATTTGGAGCGATTTTCAGACTGGACCTGCGACCCACAGATCTCACCAGCGACCCACAGGGAGGCAGCGGGTAACAGATGTTGACTGGCGATATACGAGACTTCAGCGGGTCGCTAGATGCAGCAGCGGGCCGCTGGAAGATGTTAACCGACAGACAAAAATAGCCAGCCAGATTTGCTATCTTCTCCATAACTGCCTGAGCCAAATTTAGAGTCTCTACTTGCACGACCTCCACCATTAGGGAACCGCCAATGCATGTTATATAAGGAGAAGCGTTGAAGACAGAGGGGTCGGCAATTGAGAGGAAATTTTCTGGGTGAAGGGAGAACGATTCTGCACAGGTCTAGCGGGTCGCCAGAGACATCTGCGGGCCGCTGTCGAGTAGCAGAAGACAGAAAGAAGAGATCAAGTTGCTCTTCGGTTGTAACTTTATTTCTTTCTTATGTTTTCTTTTCTCTTTGATACTTGGATGTTCTGTTTGATGTTTTATCGCGAGTAGATACCTTTTTAGGGGCCATGGCAGTGAACCTTTAGTTTATGAATTGATATTGTTATTTAGTTGATTTCTTAGTTGCATGTTGTGTTTTATTTCCTTTCTTTAATTGCTTATCTGATTGGAATTAATTGATTAGATTAGTTTGTTTGTATCCATCAAGTATAGGCCTTGCTTGATTAGATAGATAGTTAAGTCCAAGCTTCTCTAAGAAATTAATATCAATTGTGTTAACTTGAAGGGTTATAATCGAAAGATTAAACCAAGGCTGATTAACGCGAGTTATAAGTCTTTTCTAACAGCGAAAGCGTAAGAATTCATAGGTTAGAAAGGTATAAACCCGTAGCAACTAGACCACGAAACGAAAGTTGAAGTTTAGTTCTACTTGATAGATTTGAAGTTAGTTGAATTGAATTCCAGAAACAAAAACGAGAGTTTGATCTGCAGCACTTCAACAAAAACCCAACTCTATACATAAAGCAGCATTTAAATCAACTAAGTAATAGTCTCAGCTTGACACCAGCGGGCCGCTGAGTGAACCAGCGAGGTGGTCTATGCCCGCCAAGTAGCCAGCGACCAGCTGATCTGTCAAGCGACCTGAGTCCACTTTAGCGGGCCGCTACGAAAGCCAGCGGGCCGCTAGGACTGGAATAAACTGAAAGAATTAGCATGCCTAAGCCCCTAACTTCTAATTAGCCAATTAATCCATTTTTACTGTATTCTGTTTTATTTAATATTTACTTAATTAAGTTGTTAATCTTGACACCAAACTCAACAATCTTGCAACCCTCTAGTTTAGTAGATTAAGTAAAATTGAAACTTAGTTATCTAATATCCGTCCTTGTGGTTCGACCCCTAAAATACTTAGACGATTATCGTACGCTTGCGATACAAATTTGAGTAGAATAGGGTATAATTCTAAAGCAAGAAAATCAGCATCAAGCTTTTTGGCGCCGTTGCCGGGGACGGTAGCGATAATTAGGTTCAAATTTTATTTTAATTTGCTAGATTTCTTTACCCTTCTTCACTATCTTTTGCTTTCTTCAAATCTAGGTGAGAACACTGGCAGGAGGACGAGGAAACAAGAAGACCAACAGTGGAAGTACCCCTAGGACGAGGAAACCAAGACTTTGTGAAGAAGGAGTCTCTCAACCTGACCAACCACCAATTTCAGCGACCCGCAGGCAACCCCAGCGAGCCGCTAAAAAGGTGACAGAGGGCAGAGAGAAGTCTGTGGCAACCACATCGAGTCAGCCACCTCTTCTCGTATACCAGAGACGAGGAGGAGGGTCGAAGAGTGATCCAGAACAGACATTCCAGCAACCAGCGGACCGCCAGATCATCCTGCGGCCCGCTGATTTTGGGTCTGATACGATTGAGGACCCGAAACCCGAAGAATCCGACTTTTCCGACGACAACAGCATGGGTGACAACAAGATTCCCTTGGCCGACCTGGAGCGTAGGGTTCGTGAAGAGCTCACAGCAAGGAAGACTGCTGCACGTAATCGCCCTTTGCGTGAGATTGGAGCACCCGCCGCAAACAATATCGGTCTTGGAGTTGACCCACCCAACCCCCAGCGAGCAAGAGACTTCGCATTCAATCCAGGGATCATAAACCTGGTCCAGCAGAACATGTTTGGGGGAGACACGCATGAGGACGCTACCTTACATTTGGAGGACTTTTTACAATGTTGCATTCTCCTCAATTTCGACCAAGTTCGCGATGACACAATCCGCCTTACCCTCTTTCCATTCACTCTTCGAGGCCGAGCAAAGACTTGGCTAGCAGGTTTCAAGTTCCGACCCTTTGGGACTTGGGATGAGCTAGCTAAGGCCTTCTTGGACAAATTCTACCCTAGGGAGAAGACGGTCCAAATTGTTCGCAAGATCTATAACTTCCGACAAGAGAATGATGAGAGCCTAGGGGAAGCATGGGAGAGATTTAAGGAGTTGCAAAGGATTTGTCCACATCATGATTTATCGGAATCTAAACTGATTAGCTGTTTTTATGATGGCTTAACTCACCTAACCCGTCAAAATGTGGACAATACTGCAGGTGGATCGCTTTTAAACTTGGGAAGTGCAGCGGCAATTGACTTGGTTGAGAGGATGGCTCTTGCACAAACAAACTACTCGACAAGGACTCAACACCAACCTCGTGGGATGCTCGAACTAGACAAGACAACTCATCTACAATCTCAAATCGATGCACTCACGACCTTGATGAAGAAAATGAATGACAAGAAGTCCACCCCCGTGGCTCAAGTCCATTCGTGTCAACTTTGCGATGAAGAGGGACATTTGGCTCCCCAATGCCCTCGTCTTCAACAAAATGAGCCCGTAGAAGAGGAAGTCAATGCCATTGGCAATGGGCCGTCTTACTTCCCGTTGGATACAAGGATAGGCGCAATCATCCGGGCTTCTCATACGCGAACCCAAATGGCGCGGCCAATCCGGGTGTTCATTTGAACAAAGGAGGAAATCAACCAAATCAACCATCTCCGCATCGAATTCAGGTTGACAACTTCATGCGTGATCAAGGGATATGGAACAACAAGGTTCATACCGAGCTTACGAGGATAGGCGAACTCCTAGAACAAGTGGTGCACAAACAAAACTCGGTGATTCATCAGCCGGGAAATGGAGTGATGACCAAGACTGGCATGTTTCCCAGTCAACCAGAGCCTAATCCAAAGGCTGACGTCAATGCCATCACACTCAGGAGCGGCACAAATTACGATGGACCTGAAATGCCTGAAGAGCCAGCTTCAGACCCAGCATCAGCGACCCGCAGGAATGACCAGCGGCCCGCTGAACCTGAGATGAAATTGGTTTCTGAAGAAGACAGTGGATTCGTGCTGGTTGACCCAGAACCAGCGGCCCACTCAACTGACCAGCGGCCCGCTGATCCTGAGCCAGCCAAGCACCCAGACAAGGATGAAGCTGTCCATCAATTAACGCCGCGCCCCAATGTGCCTTACCCACAGAGACTAGTCAAAACCAAGGAGAACAAGGAGTTCAGTAAGTTCTTGCAGGTCCTGAAACAACTCTCCATTACCATCCCATTCACGGACGCCTTGACCCGAATGCCAACTTATGCTAAGTTTTTGAAAGATATACTTAGCAATAAGAGGAAAATTGATGAATGCCAGACGGTGGCCTTGACTGAAGAATGCAGTGCCTTGATACTCAACAAGCTGCCACCAAAGATGCAAGATCCGGGAAAGTTTGCCATTCCATGCAAGATAGGAAGGGCAAGCATTAGAAGGGCATTGTGTGACTTGGGAGCAAGTGTGAGCTTAATGCCAAAGTCAATTTTCGATAAAATTGGAGTAGGGGAATTGCAAGACACTAGGATGTCTCTACAATTGGCTGATCGATCAGTGCGCTTACCGCTTGGAGTCGTTGAAGATGTACCGCTACAAGTAGGTAATCTTTATGTCCCTTGTGATTTTGTTGTTGTAGACATGGAAGAGGACTTGGAGGTGCCGATTATTCTTGGACGACCTTTCCTAGCCACTGCTGGAGCTATGATAGATGTGAAGAATGGCAGGATGTCCTTAGCAATCGGCGAAGAGAAAGTCGAGTTCCAAATTGACAAAGCAATGAAGATGCCCTCTCAACATGACTCTATCTTCATGGTGGAAGAACTCGACGGAATGGTGGAGGAGACAGTACTCAAGCAGCTTATGAGAGTGTTCGGCTTCATCTCCGACACCAGCGAAGAGATGGAAGAGGCAGACTGGATTTTCAATGAGATTCTGCAAGCAATAGAGCCTCAACCACCTCTCTGGATAGATGCCAGCGGCCCGCAGGCCTCTGCGGCGGACCTCCAGGCCGTATCAGTTCAGCTTAGAGCTTCAACAGGAACAGTGCTCAGCCTGGATGACACCTACGACCCGCTGGGAACACCTGCGGCCCGCTCGGATCAGGAGCCAGAGCCACCAAAGCTGGAGCTGAAACAACTGCCCGACAGCCTAAGGTATGAATACCTGGGCCCAGACCAGACCTATCCCGTGATAGTCAATGCAGAGCTTGATGAAGAACAGACGGAGAAGCTCTTGAAGGAATTAAGAGCACATAGGAGGGCAATTGGCTATTCCATCGATGATCTCAAAGGTCTCGACCCAAAGATTTGCACACATCGAATACTGCTTGAAGATGGACACAAACCCTCAGTTGAGCATCAAAGAAGGCTAAATCCAAACCTGAGAGAAGTTGTAAAGAAAGAGGTGTTGAAGCTATTGGATGCGGGTATAATCTATCCGATTTCCGATAGTGAATGGGTGAGCCCGGTCCATGTTGTGCCAAAGAAAGGAGGAACCACGGTGATGAAGACCGAGAATGATGAGTTGATCCAAACACGGGTGGTGACGGGGTGGAGGATGTGCATAGACTACCGCAAGCTCAACACCGCCACGCATAAAGATCATTTTCCTTTGCCTTTTGTGGACCAATTGTTGGAACGTCTCGCCAACCACTCCTACTTTTGCTACTTGGATGGCTACTCCGGATTCTTTCAAATTCCAATCCACCCAAGCGATCAAGAGAAGACGACTTTCACGTGCCCATATGGAACCTATGCCTATAGGAGGATGCCCTTTGGACTTTGTAATGCGCCCGCTACATTTCAAAGGGCTATGATGGCTATTTTCTCGGATTTCATTGAGAAGGACATGGAGGTTTTTATGGATGACTTCTCGGTGTATGGCACCTCATTTGACCACTGCTTAGCCAATTTAGCGAAGATCTTGAAGCGATGCGAGGAGGTCAACTTGGTGCTCAATTGGGAGAAATGTCACTTCATGGTTCAAGATGGCGTGGTGCTTGGTCACAATGTCTCATCCAAAGGCATATCGGTGGACAAGGCCAAAGTGGAGGTCATAGAAAAGATGAAGAACCCAACTTGCGTGAAGGACGTGCGGAGCTTCCTTGGACATGCCGGGTTTTATCGGAGATTTATCAAAGACTTCTCTAAAATTGCAAAACCATTGACTAATTTGACAATGAAAGATGTTGATTTCGAATTTGACTCAAATTGTGTTGATGCCTTTTGTAGGTTGAAAGAAGCATTGGTCACCGCACCCATATTACAACCACCGGATTGGAATCAGCCATTCGAGTTGATGTGTGATGCAAGCGACTATGCCGTAGGAGCGGTGCTTGGACAACGCAAGGACAAGAAACCATGTGTTATCTACTATGCGAGTAAGGTGTTAGATGAAGCTCAAATCAACTACACCACTACCGAGAAGGAGTTGCTAGCAGTGGTCTTTGCTCTGGACAAGTTTCGGCCCTACCTGGTCGGATCCAAAGTGATTGTGTATACGGATCACTCGGCTCTTAAATACCTCATGAGTAAGAAGGACGCCAAACCACGCCTCATTCGTTGGGTCCTTCTCCTACAGGAATTCGACTTAGAGATTCGCGACAAGAAGGGAACAGAGAACTCAGTGGCAGACCACCTATCCAGACTCAGATGGGATGAACCCCAACCGAAACCGATCAATGAGAGCTTCCCAGATGAGCAATTGATGGCAGTCAACCCAGTACCAGCGACCCGCAGCCTGGCCCTGCGAGTTGACCAGGTGGAAGCGACCCGCTGCTCCAAGCAAGCTTGGGGGAAGGAGGAGCGACCCGCTGACACTACCTGCGGCCCGCTGAAAAGATCTTAAATTTCAAATCTGACGGTTATCAAGGGTGTTTCTGACTTTTCACCACTCCATCTCTTCCATCAGAGCAGTTTCGACCCTTTCCCCTCCTCTCTTGCGACCCAAGCCCTGCACCTGCGAACTCCACCGTTCTGCGCCCCACGAGCACCACCATTTCACCGGAGCCGTCGGTGACAAACCTTTCCGCCGCCTCATCGCATCCACGCATCGATTCGTCATCACAATCCCACGATTCGGCGTAGTAGGGCTCATTCTCCACTAGGCTAAGGTAACAACTCATTCCAAACCCTCCAACTCAATTCAAACTGGTACAAGGACCCAAAACCCAAACCAGACGGTACCACACTGGTCCCCATCGGAAAATCCCAATTCTGGTCATCCTTAACCACCTCTCAGCCAGTTCCAGCGACCCGCTAGACTTTTCCAGCGGCCCGCTGAAACTACTCTGCCAAGCTAAAAACTCACCAAAACCCAATACCAGCGACCCGCCAAAAACGCCTGCGACCCGCTGATACTGGGTAAAATTGTGACAGAACCCAACCAATTCATCCGAAAAAAAGCCGAAACCTATTCAGATGGCTCCTAAAGTGTTCAAAAGAGGAGCCAGAGCAGTAAGATTGTTGTTGGGAGGCTCTGGGAGTGGCTCTTCTCAACCTCCAAGGAGAGAGTCACCTCCTCCAAGGAGGGAGGAGTCGCCCCCGAATTTTGACGAGGCGGAAAGAGAAATATTTGGGGATGAGGGGACAGAGACCGAGGAAGGGCCGGTTCAAGAAACTGTTGACAGGGGTAAAGCTCCGATGGAGGAAGAACTTGAGAGTGAGGAGAGTGAGGAAGAAGAGGATGGGGATGGAGAAGAAGAGAGGGAGAGTGAAGAGGAGGGAGAAGAGGAGAGTGCTTCGGGGAGTGATTTTGAAGTTGAATATAGACAGAAAAAGAGGAGGAGGAGAGAAGAAGAAGAGGATAGAATGGAAGTGGACCCGGACGTGGTTGAAACCACTACTCGGGCAGCAAGGAAATCACGGACAGCAGAGGAGGAACTCGGGGATAACCCGCCCCGTTTTCTTGAGGCCGAGTGCAAGGCCCGTTATGAGCGCCTCAAGATCAAGAAGATGGAGAACACTCGTTTTCTAGACCCTCGAGTGCTCAAAGATCTCGGCATAGAGGAGGACTTCTATGCTTTAACTGAAAATGCCGGGATCACGAGGGCATTTTGGGAGATAGTGGAGCCCGCCTACACCCGCCTCACTATGGAGTTCCTTTGCACACTCCGCCTCGAGTGGGATAAAGAGAAAGGGGAGTTCGTGGCCTCGTGGCAATTCCACGGGGTCCGATACGTCCGATATGAGAGCGAGATCGCCGATATCTTTGGCTTGAGGCGAGGCGGGTTGGATGTCAAGGACATTGATGAAGGATTTTGGGAGAAAATCACGGGATTGAAGGCTCCAAAAGAGAGGAAGAGTGTGGACATACAAATGCCCGTGATCCGATTCATCCAACGGGCTCTATCTCTCACCATCTTTGCGAGAGGAGAATCGGGGGCTAAGGCTAACGTGGGTGAGACATCGGTGCTGTGCCAAATGCTCCGCCGCGGCAACTCTCAACATCAAAACTTGGCACGGAGCATGCTCAAGCATTGGCACGATACAATTGCCCGCAACAAACTGACGGGGCAGGGGCAGATTACGATTGGGGGCCTTGTCACGCATCTGGCCAAGAACGTAGGCGTGGCAAGCTTCCGCATGAAGCAAAGTGCCGGGCCCGAACGCCTCAACATGGAGCTCCTTGCATCCATGGGTCACGTAAAGAAAACGCCGCGGGAGACACGCTATGTGGTGGGGGATTATCGCCTGGATATCCCCATTACATTCAGAATAGGCCAGATGCGCTCCGGGGACTATCTTCTAGTCCGGAGCGGAGTTTTGGCTCTGCCGGTACCAACTCCAGAGCCTCAGCCCAGGACCAGCGGCCCACAGGAAGAACCTGCGACCCAGCATGAAGAAGCCCATTTTCAAGCCAGCGGGTCGCAGCCAGAACCAGCGGCCCGCACATTTGGGCCAGGAAGCCAAGCAGAGTGGAGAAGGGAGGACTTCTACCAGGGGACGGCCACACCTGATGTCCCAGGCATCGCGGATATGCTTCACGACATCCACATTGCACAGTGGAATCTCTCCGCGGACTATGAGCGCCTTGAGGCGAAGCTAGATGCCGAAATTGAAGAGGCTAGGAGTTGGAGGTATGAGCAAAGGGCAATAATGCAGCGCTTCGCGGATCGTATCTTCGGAGTGCCAGAACCACCTCCACCCCCACCTCCCGAGGATTGAGCTAAGTTCGTAAGTTTTCTAATTTCCCTCTATTTCATTTTTTTAGGTAATTAATGGCCCTAGGGACAGAGCCATGAATTAAGCTTGGGGGGGGGTATAGAGAGAAATTGAAAATTTATGGAAAAGACTGCTAATTAGTTAGGTTATTATAGGTTAGGAAATTGCATTCATGCATTTTAGTCTCTGTCTGCAAGGCAATCAGCGGACCGCAGTCCCTACCAGCGGGTCGCTGATGGCAGGTGGGCAAGACTTAGAGAAATTCTAAGTATAGGGATTTCAGTGGGTCGCAGGACAGACCTTTGAGCTCGCTGCTAAGGCAGCGGGTAGCAGACATCACCTGCGGACCGCAGATTTATCCAGAACTTAAGAATTTCATTGCATTTTCATCTAGTTTTGTAAATAATTGCATAATTAATGTCATTTTGCATATTTAGGAAAAGTTAAGAAGTTATTCTGAGTTAACTGAACAGAGAATTGAGCAAAAGATATGAGTTTTAACTGAAGGAAATAAATTGATAAAATCTTGAGGAAATATTAAAGAGTTTGCACATTTATCGATCTAACTAACTCAAATATGACTAAGATAGGAGCAATAGCTTTTCATGAAGTATCTCAACGGAACCTAAGTTTGTTGAATTAGATAGGTTAATTGGTTAATCAAAGCATTTGAGGCGGTAGCCACCTCAAATTGATAAATTCATTTAGATCAACTTTAGCAACATAAAAGGCATGACAACCAAGGAATAATCATTAGGTCTAGAGCGTTTAAACCATTGTTTTCAGAATAATTAAAAGTCGAAGATGTATTAAAACACGTGGTTCATTTTGAGCCAAAAGGAATAAATTCACAAAGAAAATGATAAACCAAAAAGAATAATAAAAAGGGGAACTAAAAAGCGTGCAATGCCATGGACATTGCGGGAAGCTATAGGTTATGGTGGATAGAAGAACTTCCATAAATCATGAGTAAAAACAGAAAGGCTCATGATGTGAAAAAAAAAAATAAAAAAAATAAAATAAAATAAACGAGAAAAATCTCGAAAATAAATCCACCATAATTTGGCTGACCCCTCCACCGCGGGAAGATCTCTTAGCCCCGAGAGAAAGTTAAAAGTCTAACCCAAAAAAAAAAACTTTGGAATAGGTTGGGTGGGGAGTTGTACCCTTATTTTCGCCCCACTTTAGACTTATTCCAATGTGTTTTCAAAAAAATTGAATGGTTAAAAAGCTCGAAGACCTGGTTGTGAAATAAATTGGTTGAATTGGATGTTTATGTTGGTAGGGTTAGATCCCGTTCCAATTGTTAGATTAATCAATTTTAACCTTGATAAAATGATGAACTTAGGAATTGATGAGATAAGTCATGGAAGACAAATGCAAATATCTTAGTTAGTTGGTTAGTTTAGATTGAATTCTTGAAATTGCTCAAATTTAGTTTAGTTAGTTTAAGAATTGACATTTTGACTTGTTAGGAAACATATAGTTGATTGAAATTAAGCCCTGAAAAGCAGAACTTGAACGTAGGACTTTGCTTGAGGACAAGCAAATGCTAAGCTTGGGGGGTTTGATAAATGGTTTTCATACTTAGTATTTCAACCATTTATAGGTCTTAATTTCTTGATTTTATGTGCTTTTTCTAATGTTTAATTGTTAATTTAGGCTAGAAGCTAGGTACTGCCATGGTTGCTTCATTTTGTATAGGATCTACGCGATATGGCTACTCGACTCGACATTTGGAGCGATTTTCAGACTGGACCTGCGACCCACAGATCTCACCAGCGACCCACAGGGAGGCAGCGGGTAACAGATGTTGACTGGCGATATACGAGACTTCAGCGGGTCGCTAGATGCAGCAGCGGGCCGCTGGAAGATGTTAACCGACAGACAAAAATAGCCAGCCAGATTTGCTATCTTCTCCATAACTGCCTGAGCCAAATTTAGAGTCTCTACTTGCACGACCTCCACCATTAGGGAACCGCCAATGCATGTTATATAAGGAGAAGCGTTGAAGACAGAGGGGTCGGCAATTGAGAGGAAATTTTCTGGGTGAAGGGAGAACGATTCTGCACAGGTCTAGCGGGTCGCCAGAGACATCTGCGGGCCGCTGTCGAGTAGCAGAAGATAGAAAGAAGAGATCAAGTTGCTCTTCGGTTGTAACTTTATTTCTTTCTTATGTTTTCTTTTCTCTTTGATACTTGGATGTTCTGTTTGATGTTTTATCGCGAGTAGATACCTTTTTAGGGGCCATGGCAGTGAACCTTTAGTTTATGAATTGATATTGTTATTTAGTTGATTTCTTAGTTGCATGTTGTGTTTTATTTCCTTTCTTTAATTGCTTATCTGATTGGAATTAATTGATTAGATTAGTTTGTTTGTATCCATCAAGTATAGGCCTTGCTTGATTAGATAGATAGTTAAGTCCAAGCTTCTCTAAGAAATTAATATCAATTGTGTTAACTTGAAGGGTTATAATCGAAAGATTAAACCAAGGCTGATTAACGCGAGTTATAAGTCTTTTCTAACAGCGAAAGCGTAAGAATTCATAGGTTAGAAAGGTATAAACCCGTAGCAACTAGACCACGAAACGAAAGTTGAAGTTTAGTTCTACTTGATAGATTTGAAGTTAGTTGAATTGAATTCCAGAAACAAAAACGAGAGTTTGATCTGCAGCACTTCAACAAAAACCCAACTCTATACATAAAGCAGCATTTAAATCAACTAAGTAATAGTCTCAGCTTGACACCAGCGGGCCGCTGAGTGAACCAGCGAGGTGGTCTATGCCCGCCAAGTAGCCAGCGACCAGCTGATCTGTCAAGCGACCTGAGTCCACTTTAGCGGGCCGCTACGAAAGCCAGCGGGCCGCTAGGACTGGAATAAACTGAAAGAATTAGCATGCCTAAGCCCTTAACTTCTAATTAGCCAATTAATCCATTTTTACTGTATTCTGTTTTATTTAATATTTACTTAATTAAGTTGTTAATCTTGACACCAAACTCAACAATCTTGCAACCCTCTAGTTTAGTAGATTAAGTAAAATTGAAACTTAGTTATCTAATATCCGTCCTTGTGGTTCGACCCCTAAAATACTTAGACGATTATCGTACGCTTGCGATACAAATTTGAGTAGAATAGGGTATAATTCTAAAGCAAGAAAATCAGCATCAGCTGCTGATAAAAACGAATACTCTCCATTGTTAAGATTAATGATGGAAACGAATTATAGAATTTTCTCTTTGTCATTATTTTTTTCATTGCCTTACGAATTGTCTTCAAATTCATTTATTTTAAAATTTAACAAATATTATAGAAATATTAATATATTATAAAAACTATGGATAATTTGAATTTTAAGGAAAAAATATCATTCAAAAACTATAATTAAAAATTTTCAACTAATTAATATTATGTAATTCGTATTTTATTATCTAGTTAATTAATTATTATATTGTATCATCATAAATTATTATCATATTATTTTTTGTCAACTATATAACCGATTTATAAAATTTAATATAATTTTTCTTATTTTTTCTCTAATTTTAAAATATATTTAGTTATTTTTAGAAAAAATAAAATAAAATATTGACACGGTTCGGCATGATTGACACGACTGTGTTGTATCGTGTCAACACGGCGTGTCAACCGTGGCGTGTCAATTTCCATGGCGTATCGACCTTTTTCTCTACTTAGCACGACACGACACGACACGGTTTCAAATTCGACCTGTGTCGACACGACACGACACGGTGCTAAACACGACCGTATTTGCTACGACACACCACGATACGGTAAGATTGCAATTTACTAATAGTTGGCACCATGGCACGTCCAAGTCATCATACTTTATGCTTTAATGTAATTATCGCATATATACACATTACAAAATGCTAGTATTTACCTCAGAAGTTGTCCTGAGCCTGATTAGACAATATTTCTGGATTTGTAATTTTTTGGATTTTCAGTAGAATTGTGGAAAATTGATGTTCATAGTCTGATATTAAAACTGAGAAATAAAATTACGAACTTACGCACGTTTGTAGTGCCCTGTGCCACAGGTAATCTTGAAACAATGCTATTCAGAGTAGCGGCCATAATAATTTTCTTGTTTGTAAATTCGCAGAAAAGAGCAAATAGACTAGCTAAAATAGCTGGGAAGTGGGAACTTTGACTAAGGACCAGTGCCGCTTATTTTGTTTATTTACAACCTATTTCTTTAATTTTTTTTCGTTTTAACATTGCTCATCGATGTTTGTTTGTTTCAAGTCGTCAAGTCACTTATGTATACAAGCCTTAAAAACTTTTTTTTATTGTAATTCAAAAATTTGTTATTGTTGCAAAACAAACTCAACAACAATTAAAAATTATTCAACATTAAGGTATGTAGAAAAAAAATCAACATTTGGGAATCCATAATGTTATAATCAATTTACTATTGATTATTAATTATGGTTTAGCATTTTGATCATGATAACAAATCAAATAATATTGGTGAAGAATTTCAGAAATTTCAACGAAAATGTTTTATAAGATAAAACAACAAATAAATACAATGAAGTTCCCTGTTGTTCTAATTTAATTGTCACTCTTGGTTGAGAAAAAAGAACGAAAAATAATTATGTTCTAAGAAATATGTCAAGTATAATATGACCATTCTCGTAGGTGGAGCATATGACTATGTCAATCCAATTAAATCCCATTTGGGCCATTTCCAATTCAGCATCCCAATTCTCCATTTAATTAAATAGCTAAGATCGGAATCCGTGATTCCGTAGTTGCGGTCGGAATCCCAAATTCCGATCTTGTGATACTATTTAAAAAAATATTATTATATTGATATTATTTTTAATATATTATATTAATTTAATATTATTTTTTAATTTTTCGGTCTAAAGCAATTGGATTAATTTTGGACCATTAAATTGGCCCAATGCTTTTCTCTGTTGCACCGCAGCACTAGCAAGTGGCAACAATAGTGAAAAATGGAATCTAAAAGGGTAGGCCCTGGTTTTGTAGGGATGGCCTAAAGTTATACAGCACATTTCTTTGTTTTCTAATATGTAATGTAGTGGAAGAGCAGAAAGATTTTTTTTTTTTTTTTGGTCTAAAATTTGACAGGCGATTGTCTACGAGAATATTCTGTAACCCATTGGAGAAATTTAGCTCCGTATGACCGTATCCTGTATCTGCAAGAAAAAGACAAAACAGGATTACAGGAAAATCAGACGGGGAATTGCTCATACACGTCCCAAGATTAGAGATTCACTCCTTTTTGGACCAAAATGTCCTTCACATAATCGCATTTTAACTGGGACTTGAATTAGAAAGCTTTAATTAAAGAATGGCAAGGGTATTATCGGTAAAGAGGAGTGGATCTCCAAACTTGGAGCGTGTAGGAAGCAATTCCCAATCAGATGGGGGAAAAAAAAGTGAAAAGGTGTAAAAGGCCGTTTGTTGAAAAAGTAAAAAAAGGGAGAACTGATAATGAAAAATAAAAAAAGGCATATTGAATAAATAATGCATTTGAGTTTCGTCACGTCACGTACATTGGTCGGATGCTTCCAGCGAATTGTATTTTGGCGACAGGGACCTCTGTCTCTTTCTTTTAGCGCAATCATTCTTTCCCCTAATCAACACCTCAAGACTTTATTTATCCAAATATTGGTTGCTATTAGATTCTAAAATCTCAAGTGATCAATCCGAAAATAATAAAGAAATCCCAACTGCTCAGTTCAGACCATTTTTAGGCTCGGAGAGATGGAGCTGCTGAAAAGCTTTCGCTTTAAGAAATCAAGAGAGAAGGAAAAAGAAGCAGGAGGAGAACATAGTAGCGACAATGCTGTTTCTGAGCCATTCTCTCTCCCTTCACCAATTCCAGAATGGCCTCCAGGTGAGAGCTATTAATTTATATGCTGTTCGGATTATATTGCCAATCTGAAACCCACAATCCGAATAACTAATCCTAATTTTATTCTTACATGATCCAAACGGAGCCACATCTTAGTCCCTAAATTGGAGGAATACTGATTGATAGGTCAGAACAGGAGAATTTGACCTCTATAATTTCTTTTTTATTTAAGCCTTACCACTGGCCATTTCAGGTGGAGGCTTCGCAGAAGGAAAGATACAAATGGGAGAGCTAACACTTATGAAAGTTGCAAAATTTCAAAAAATATGGAGCTTCTCTCAACAAAATAAAAATGAAAATGGAGCCACCTTTTACAAACCAATAGATTTTCCCAGTGGTTTCTTTCTTTTAGGTCATTGTTGCCATCAGAACAACAAGCCCTTGCATGGATTTGCTCTTGCTGTAAGAGAAAGCACCACTGAAAAACCACTTGCATCTCCTGCCATTCAAAAACCAGTAGATTACGTACTTATATGGAAGTCGAGCTCTTCTGAAAATGAAACTGGAGAAGAAAGTAATGTCTACTTCTGGGTACCTTCTCCACCTGAAGGGTACCAAGCCATGGGCTTTTTGGTCACAAAAGGACCTGATAAGCCTTTGCTTGATGAAATTGCTTGTGTTCGAACCGACCTAACTGACAGGTCTGAAGTTCGAAATTTAATTCTCGATATCCAACCTAGGTCAGGTGATGCTACATTTCAGGTATGGAACACGAGACCTGCGCACAGAGGCATGCAGGGACAAGGCATACCAACAGGTACATTTTTCTGTTCTGCTAATCAACAATGCATGGATGATCTGAATCCTGTTTGCTTGAAAAACGCAAACTGCGATCTACATGCAATGCCGAATTTAGAGCAAATTCATGCTCTGATACAACATTATGGACCCATGGTATTTTTCCACCCGAAGGAGAAATTCCTACCTTCGTCGGTTTCTTGGTTCTTCAAAAACGGTGCAGCACTCTACACAAGAGAAAATTCAGTCGGAGAGACAATTGATGTTGATGGAGCAAATTTACCAGCACACGGCCACAATGATGGTCAACACTGGATAGATTTACCCAATGATACAGCAAAAGGTAATGTAAAATTTGGAAATTTAGATAGCGCCGAGTTATACTGTCACATAAAGCCGGCATTAGGTGGTACCTTCACAGACATTGCAATGTGGGTGTTTTGCCCCTTTAATGGCCCTGGTACACTAAAACTTGGCATGCTGAATATCCCTTTGGGTAAAATTGGGCAACATGTGGGAGATTGGGAGCATTTTACACTAAGAATAGATAATTTTGACGGCGTTCTTTCGAGCATATACTATTCCCAGCATAGCGGTGGAGTGTGGGTCGACACACCAGAATTGGAATTTATTACTGGAAACAAGGCTGCCGTTTATTCCTCTAAGTACGGCCATGCAAGTTACCCACACGCAGGTCTGTATCTCCAAGGGTCCCAAAAACTTGGAATTGGAATAAGGAATGATGCTGCAAGAAGTGACTTTGTTTTGGATTCAAGCAGGAAATACCAAATTGTTGCGGCAAACTATTTGGGTGATGATGTGGTGGAGCCTCATTGGCTGAAATTCATGAGGGAGTGGGGACCAACAGTTATATATAGGTCTAGAATAAATGCAGATAGGATAATTGGGTATTTGCCTCTTAAAATCAAGTGTTCTTTGGAGAAATTCTTGAATAAATTGCCTTGTGAGTTGTGCAAGGAAGAGGGACCCACTGGTCCCAAAGAGAAAAATAATTGGTTAGGTGATGAAAGATGTTAATCTTGAACAATTGCTTGATTTCAAAGTAATGTCTTTGTCACTGTGATATATGTGTCCTTTGTTCCTTTTTTGTTGCAGTCGGAAGGGATTTCAAATAGACCCTTATCATTTTCCCTGCTTGATTGCACGATTAAATTAATCAGTTAGGTTGAGGCTTGTTCAGATTAATAAGCTTAACAAGTAAATTTAGACCCATTTTAGCTCAGATAAATGAATTTGTCAAGTACGTTTTTATTTCAGAGCAAAGAAAAACAGAAAAGATATGATTTACGTCTTACACCCTAGCAAAATGAACAAATCAACAATACTTTCAAATTCTTTTCATAAGTTTTTAACTGACTCGTTGTTCCAGGTCACATCATACCTTTAAAAGTAATGGTTATATATTAATTCTGCCACCAGTCTGTCACTTAGAACACAGTTTTTTTTTTTTTTTTGCATATGTCACATTATTCGTTCAGCATTATTGATACAAAGACTAAAAGCGTGCCGAGCTCTCAAAGTCTCAGACGAAGGTTGAGAAGTTATGATCACCAGCTCCATCCTTGCTTTCTGATCAGAATTGATCGGAGATGATTTCTACTTAAAAAAAATTTTGCAAGTGAAATCCCATCAGGTTTTTTTGTTTTCCATAGGAATTTCTAAGATGAAACTTTTGTAATAAAATCCTACGGATAGATTACATTAAAATACGAATTCCATTTTCTATTCCGTGGAAAGAATAGTTTCCGATCAGATCTCTAAAGCCAGGCAAGATATACATGTCCCCTCTAAAGCCTAATTTATGCATTCTGCACCAAAACTTTAACTCGAAGAATCTGGACTTTGAAGCAATGCAGCTGTACCCTGTCACGAGGAATAATGCCATATCTCAATCCAACTATATACAGTATTCATAAAAGAACAAACGCCAGCTAACTATATACAGTATTTAGCAGGACTGTAGTAACTGTGCTTAATGTCCTAATTTCCCTGCCTAAACTGCAAAATTGAGTAGCCCCTTTGTAACATTAAAAAGATAGTACATGGCGTACTAGCATAAATAAAAGAGGGCCCTTGTTTTAAGCAGCAAGCTATGAAAAGACTACAGAACGACAAAGGTAGAGACTATACACAATCGCACCATTCATTTCTTCATCTCAGTTTCTTTACAGGGTCCAAGCTAGCAGAAGGAAACTTGATATATGCTGAACAAACAGCATCATTACTTGACTACAAGCAGAAAGGAAGCTGAACAAAAAAGAGAAGAAAAGAAAAGGAAAAAAAAAAAAAGTGAAGTAGGCTATTTAACTACACTTCCTGACTGATTCTGCAGCATATAGGCATCCTTGCGCTTAAGCAATAGAGCTGGATCTCACCAGATACTCTGACACAAGCTTCATAAACATGGAGTTTCTATCTTCAAGCAGATTTTGAGGTGAATCATACTCTGCAATTCTCCCTGCAATCCAACAAAGTATATGATTATATCACAAAACAAAAAAGTGTAATGCAATGATGGCCCTACCTAACCCATGATTAAAAACGAGGCCAACCTAACAATTTATTGCTCATGTACTATACAAAATTTTTGAGATGCATTCAACAAATTTGAATGCAACAGCTCATGCTACTTTTCCTTCTCTGTGAAATAAGTTTAGTAATAAGACAGATAATTAGAAAAATAAACTATGTTGACAAGTAAAGTTAAAGAAAAGTATATGTTAAATCACTTAAAGAGTATTTCTATTTGGTAATAATGAAGACCAAAATGTCCCTCGTACAATGTTAACGAGTATCAATGGTACAATGGGGGAATTTAAAGCTAAAGTGTTCGCCAAGTGGTAGGTAGACTATGGTCCTTTCTAATGGTAGATTTACAAAAGAAAGCCATTCATTAAAACGACATACCATCACTAAGCACCAAGACTAAGTCACTGTCAATGACAGTGGGGATGCGATGGGCAATTGTGCAGACAGTGCAGTCCTTGAACTCAGTACGAATAATGCCTTGAATCAGATTGTCGGTGGTGGTATCCACCGATGCTGTCGCCTCATCCAGTACCAGAATCTGAGCTTGCTTGAGCAAGGCTCGGCCTAAAGAAAGAAGCTGACGTTGCCCAACACTCCAGTTATCACCATTTTCCAGAACTTCAATAAAAGAAAGAGTGTGAGAAAGAAAGAGGAGATAGCTTTCATTTAGCATGAGCAAAATTTTACTTCATTTAGGAAGCTTTTGGTTTTGACGTTACCATACATTATTCGCATCAACCAATTAAACATTTCTATAAATGAAACCATAGTAAGCAAGGTATTCTGTTTAGGTACCTGGAGCATCCAGCTTGCTATCGCTCTCCCTAATGGCATCTCCAAGCTGACACTTATCCAGTGCCTGTAGAATCACGATAATATTCCCTCCAAGTGAGTAGCTGGAATTTTCCCAATAATTCGAAAATATAACAAAATTTCACATCACCTGCCAAATCTCAGAGTCTGAGTGTTCACCAAGAGGGTCAAGGTTGATTCGAACTGTACCCTCAAATAAGGTTGGGTCTTGCGGAATAATGCTAAGCCTCGACCTGAGATCATGCAGACCAATCGTACTTATATCTAGTCCATCAATCACAATGCTTCCTCTGAGAGGTTCAACCAGCCTGAAAAGCGCCTGAATAAGAGTTGACTTTCCACTTCCAGTTCGCCCTACAATTCCAACCTTTTTCCCACCAGGGAAGATGCATGAAATACCATGTAAAACAGTGGGGAGGTGTTCCTTGTATCTTACCTGTAATTTTTTGTCATATTTAACAATTGCATTCAGATACCCATGAAGAACTTAGAGAAAAACATTTAAGGAACTTTCTGATTAAAAATTCAATTATAAGAACTGCAGACATTGTGTATAAGATTTAAGGTAAAAAAAAGCTTACAGTTAGATCTATAATTTCAATTGTGCCACTTGGGGGCCAGCAAGAGGGTGGCCTGCAGTTCTCAATAATAAGTGGTGGTTCAGGAGGGATTTCGCTGTATTGATTTATTCTTTCAATAGCTATTACTTTGTTCTCAAGCTTGCAAAAGCTCAGAATCCATTTGGAGAGCCTATTGTTCAAGTTCAATGCAGTTGTCACGGCAAATCCAGCCATACCTGTTGATTGCAAGCATAGTATATCAGCAACACTACAAGACCTACAAAATTTTAATAACAAGGTAAAAATTTTAAAATAGGCCAACGAATGTCTTTTCCTCCGTGAGGGTTACAGTTATAAAAGGGAATGTTGGCAGTTTACACACTACTTCAGAAGAAAAAATTGACACATACTGGCATCAATAGTTCCGCGTGGAACAGTCACCAGAAAGACCATGCAAAATGCAAAAACAAATGTGGATAGTAGCTCCATGCGCAAGCACAACCACTCAATAGCAGTGAAACTGTAGAAAAACGGGCGGTTGTAGCTATCTATAAGGTGTAGATTCTTCTTCATAAACCTCTTCTCTTGACCAAAAGCCCTAATTGCAGAAGCCCCGGCTATTGACTCCTCGAATAGGTGGATGATTGGAGATTTTTGAATGCTCACTATTCTTGCCAACTCTCTTGATGAATTCATATAATATTTCTACATATAAATTTGAGAAAAATTTAAATTTTACTTTTTTACATACAAATAAGAAAAGCAAAGGTATCCTACAGTAAATCTATATTTGTACACCTGTATGAACACTAACTAACGAACATGAGATCACCATTGCCCTCATGTTCAGGCTCTTTCACAATGTTCCCTCAGCTCAATAGTGCAAAATTGTGGTTTTCAAGAAACAGAGTATTAATGTAATAGTCCATGGCCTGCATGCCACTGTGCTTTTATACCTTACAACCTTCCTCTCTCAGTAACTGCCCAACATGACAAATACCTCAGGTGGCTGTGCTGCGGAATAAATTTCCCGAGCAACAGTCGGCAACTCAGCATCACTAATTAAAAATAAACATACTCATCCTTTGTGTTGAACTTCCATAGATTTCTGAAGATATCTGAAAGTATGTTTAACATCTTTATATCCAGCTTATTTCCTTCCTTTAGTGAGTGTATGTGCGTGCGTGCGTGCATGCGTCCATGTGCGCGCGTGCGCGCGCGTGTGTATTTGGATCCAGCTTTTTATTTTTTCTTTGAACTTATTTACCTTCTTTTTACTCTTTGAGAGAGGGAAGAAATGACAGAAATACTTCTCCTTTCTCTTATATTTTCCCCTCATTTTGCAAATTTGTAATTAATGAGCTGTTTTGTCTCAACCTTATTCAAGAAATTAAGCACTCTTTCTTTTTTGTTGTGCATTTTTGAAAAGTAAGAAAGAGAGGTTGATTTCTTCAGAAATGGATAACTTCTCTCATAGTAGATACATATATTCACTCACTATCTTTTTTTCTCTTATTTATGCAGTAATGAGTACTAACTAAATTTAATCAGTTATACTCAGGTTAGTACCAGTTCCAAAGGTTTTAAGGCATTTGCATTACCAATAAAATAAATTGGTGCTAGATGTAAATAAATTAAACTTGGGTGTGATTCTCACTTGTAGTTCATGAGTAGGTATAATTTGCTCAAAACCATTATCTAGATCTTAGAATTTTCCTACCTGTGCACTTCATTCCTAGTTCAAAGGAAATTCATGCCTACACCTGCAAAAGAACAACATATTCCATATACCCCTTCAAAATGGATGTCATTTGTATCTCTCCGGCAGCAAAATGCATCATTGCCTAACACAATTAATAAATTGTTTATCCTTGGGGCTAGGCAAGGTAAGCTACCTCTATAACCAAATGGGTTGGATTCTACTGATTAGTTAATGTTTCTGTGTGAATATCATTAATTGGGTAAATCATATGTTGCCAATGAGACAAGACTGACAGTAAAAGCATTTTTAACATTATGTCGATAGTTTACCTGAATGCAGAGACTGATGATAACAACAGGGAAAAAGACAAACACCACTTGCCATGTGGCATTCATCATGACACTGATAATGCAGATAACTTGAATTGTTGTGGCAGAGAATCCCCCCAGCCTAAAAGGGATATCCGTATCCACTATACTCTGGTCCACTGAGACCTGAATATTCAAATAAGATTATTTCTTTCACAATTATTAGTGTTACAACAATGTCCCTACAGCACTGGTTACACCCATAAAAAAATCAAAATTAAATAAATAAGATCAAAGAGTCGAGAGGTACCCGGTTGAGGATACGACCAGCAGGGGTGGAATCAAAGAAGGACATGGGTGCTCTGAAGATGCTTGTCAGCATTTTGAAGAACATCTTCTGAGCAGCTGCAAGACCAAATGTTGCAACTAGTATCGACCGAATGAAAACAAACCAGGAACTACCGAAAGCCAATGCCATGTAAACAATCAGAGTAATCATGCTGTTCACCTTCGGTGCATCTCCTTCCACAAGCGGGTTGGCCCATGTCATCCACCAATTTCCTCCAAGTTGTAACACCTGTATTACCAATATTTTGATATATATGAGATGGTTTTTCTTTAAATAATCAACCTAATAAGCAAAATCTGGGACTCTTAATACTTTTCAAGTTATTAATAAGTATAGTTTATCACTGACGTTCAGCCAATAAATTTCAGCTCCTGCAATGGTACCAATCTTAAAGGCATTCAATAACCAAGCCATCCATTATGGTGCGAAATGACATAGTGGTGTACTGGTCAGGAATCCACTACAGTACTAAATTACAATCAGCTACACTAGTATATATGGAACAAGATAATCCACTAAGGTACTAAAATTATAATTAACTATACTAGTATATATGGAACAATATAAATTGGGTACTATTTGAAAATCCACTACCTAGAGTTGTTCTATTATAATTAATGCAATATCCAATATACGAGTAAGACTACTGTGGCATTGTTCAATTTAAAGTGAATAATTTCTCAATATATTTCTCTAATAGATTTTTTAGAGTCTATTACACAAATAATTTTTAAAGTATACATTATGTCATCAGAATTTGATTAAAAAGTAGATGCAAATTCACATCATAATATCATTATCATGCTAATCTTATGATATCAAATTAAATGGGACAAAAATTTTGCATATACAATGGCATCATGCCATCATCACTAAAATCATCAGTCACATCATCAATAAATATGACATAAGTATTAATGTTATCATTTAGATCATTGAGAACACATTAAGGATAGCATACACATTTCTGTTTAGTCACTACAAGTTATCCCTTTAGTACAACATGTCAACATGTACCATCTTGAACTGGTTTCATACCTGGAAAGCTGTCTGAGCCAGTATAATCAAAGGTATCAGCAACCCTCTGTATGCTGCTGCAATGTAAGATAGGTACACCTTGAAGCTGATCTTTCCTCGCAACCTCTCCTCATCCTGCACTAGCTGCTTCATTTGAGCTTTCATAGCCTTCTTCTTCTCTTTCTTCAATCTTTTTTCTTCAATAGTTGAAATTTCTTCAACCATGTGGTCCACACTACTATTTCGCGAGGTGAGCGTCCTCTCCCGCATGCTGGTGATGCTAACGTTGTCGTCATTGTTTTCTTCTATGATAGAATGGTCTTCACTTATTGAAGCACTCTCACTGCTGTTTATAGATGAGTCAGAAGTGCCCACATCCATGCCCTCCATTGCCTCATGGTGCGCAGCTATCAAGGTACTCAGATCAGTTCCTGCTTCTAGCATGTCCTCGTATTTTCCTTCTTGGATGATACGGCCATCCTTGAACACCTAGAAGCAAATTCTTCTAATAACTAATTTGCCAGTGATAATTGATGGTTCATACTGGCTTTTATAAAGGACACATATGTCAACTGATGTAATTTTCAGTGCAAATATCAATTATAGAGACAAATGGGTCATACCGGGCTTTTAATGAGATATAGCGTATTTCAACTGATGTACTTTTCAATGCAAATATCAATTCTAAAGACAAAAATATATATATACAATTGATGCCATCAATGTTGAACTAAAATTTTAATCTATACAAAAAAAAAGGGAATACTTACAAGAATCAGATCAGATGCTGGAAGAAACTCAACTTGATGAGTCACAAAAATAACAGTTTTTTCTGCCAATGCTGATGTTATATATTCCTGTAAAATCAATATTAACAAACAATCAATAAATTTCAAATTTAAGAAATATATAATAGAATTAATTAATTATTTACCCTAAAAAGTTCACTTCCAGTTTCTGCATCAACGGCACTAAACGGGTCGTCCAATAAATAAATGTCAGCATCCTGATACAATGCTCTGGCCAATTGGATCCTCTGTTTCTGGCCTCCACTCAGGTTAATTCCCCTATCTCCTATTACAGTCTGATCTCCATGCGAAAACAACTCCAAGTCTTTGAGCAACGAGCATGCATGAAGTACACTGTTGTACCTGTCACGATCCATGGGAGATCCAAATAGTATATTTGTTTCAATGTTACCGGATAGAATCCAAGCAGATTGAGGCACATAGGCTATTGAACCTGATGTCTTGACCTGTAAAATATAGACAAAATAACAAAATATCTTGATTTGTAAGTTTGCCAGCTAAAATTTTAGTCAGAGTTAATACTGCACAGTCCTATAGGCAACTACATTTTGTATTGTACCATGAAGTTAAAAAAATTTGCTGTATTTTTGGCCTATAAAAGACGTCATTTTTTTGCAAACTTAGATACATTTAATTCAAATTCTTAAATATATATTTTTCCCCCTTTATCGCATTGCATTAATTTTTATTTTGGGTTTAGTCGAGAAACTTGATCCTCTTGTGCCTTGTTTTGCTTTATACATTTATTCTGTTCATTTTGTTTTATTATGATTGTTCTGATTCTCATATTAATTAATTCAATGTGTTTTGTTCACTAATTTTTATTTTAATTTTTGTTTCTTATTCTAGTTCGTTTTATTTTAATTCAGTTTCCATATTATTTATATCAGATTTGAATATTAAAAATGACTTTGTTGGTATTTATCATTATATTAATTTTACTTCAATTTTAGTTTCTTATTCTAGCTCCTTTTATTTTATTTCAGTTTCCATTTTATCAGATTTGAATATTAAAAATGACTTTGTTGGTATTTATCATTATATTAATTTTATGTTAAGTTAAAGTATAGGATAAGGAAGTAATTGGGGCTCAAACACAAAATTCTGGCCAATAACCCCATTGCCTCACCATTGCACTACCAGGTAACTTACCAGCATATAGCGCTCAAATTTGCCATCATTGGACTAAAATAAGATAGAAAGATTATTATAATAAAGAAATGCTTACTTGGCCAGAAACTTTTGGCATTTCTCCAAGTATGCAAGAAAGAAAACTCGACTTGCCCGCACCAACAGCCCCACAAACTGCAACTCGCATTCCCCTCTGAACCAACAACTGTATACCTGTCAGGGTCGGGATTGAAGATACTGGGTTCCAAGTAAAATCCCCGTTTTCTATTTCTATGGCATTATTAGTTTCACCAAGAGGAATTCTGCTATTTGTGTCACTTCTTAACTCCTCTTCTTCCAGAAATCTAGCAATTCGGTCCAGGGAAACTTTGGTCTGGGTTAGATTGGATACTAGATCAGGAAAATTCCTTAACGGATCTTGAAGGATCCGGAAAGTGGCCAGAGCTGACAGCACAGCCCCAGCTGTCAGTTCATGGCCCAGGTAAATGGAAGTCCCGAATGTGGCAGCTGAGACGAAAATTGGGGAGCCCCAAAAGATGAAAGTGACCAAGGCTTGAGTGTACAGAGATTTCCTTAGCCACCGAAACTCGACGCTTCTCATTTCTTCTAGAATAGCCCGGAATCTTTCATCCCAGGCTTGTAATTTTAGCACTCTCATGCTCTTTAGGCATTCTGAGGTCTTTCGCATCCTCTCATCTTTAGCCTCCATTAAACTATCTTGGAATTTCTCTTGAAGATTTGCTAACGGTACAGTTAATAGAATTGAGAGGATAGTTGTTAAAAAGGAAGCTATACATGCTAGACCCACACTCCGATACAAATTAAACATGGCGAGTGCGATTTGCAGGGGTAGAATCCAGGTGTCATGCATGTACCAAGCAAATTCACCAATTCTTTGCACATCTACTGCCATGTAATTTACAATCTCGCCACTTGTATGTTTCTGACGAGCAGTGACCGCCAGCCTCAGGCCCTTGCGGTAAACCATGGCTGTAAGGGCTGATTTAACATGCATGCCCATCACATCAACCCGGACATACCACTGCCGAGTGAAAAGTGTCTCAGATACTTTGGAAAGTAGGAAGATCAGAGCAAGCACGCACCCTTCATACTGAAACAGGGTTTGGCCACTCAGGTAGGCGACAAAATAGCTGATTAAATACGGGGCAACATAGGTAGAAAGGGTACTTAACAAAACAAAAACAGCATTAATAGCCGCTTCTCTTTTAAAAGATTGGAGGATAACTAATACAAGGCTGGGCTGCCTGCATGGATTTTCTGACTTCATTTTCTCCCATTCTGACATGACAATTTTATACGAGGTTTTGGCACGGTCGGTTTTGGCTAACTTAGGTATGTCATCCATTTCAAGTGGCCTCTTTGCACCCACTCGAAGTAACGGGTTCATCCAGCCAAGTGAAATGATGCTAAATAACCCGGCATTGGCATACGGGGTTACAGTCTCACAACCGAGCACCTCTCTCTCTACTTGCCTTTCTCCTTCTTCGTCCTCTGCCCCTTCACTCAGTAAGGGGTCTTGCATGCACAGTGGATCTAAATCAACCTCTACCCCGGTAACACCACGGACTGAGGCAACAAACAGGAACACCATTGTGGGTCCCGCGGCAAAATTTGCAACCATCTGCAAATTTATATGGCAACTTCTGTGCACAAGGGCCATGGAATCAACAACGATTGTATAAATACAGAGCAAAAAGGAAAGAAACCACCAAATTCTGATCAGAAGTGGGACCTTTCTGAGTGCATTTTTTCTAAAACGAAATACCATGAAAGTGAGCAAGGCCCAAGAGACCCCATGTACAGTTGCTACACACAATGCCGAGTAGTCGGCAATGTCGAACTGCTTGTTCATAGCCTGTACCATCTCATAGCCCAGTACAAGCAGCTGAAGGAAGGAGATGTAGGCGCAGTTGAGAGCGAGGAGCTTAAACCAGACACGCAGTGCAGAGACAGAGCATGCGGGTCGGGGCTTGACCCGCTTCGCCAACGCCACCAAGAGGAGCAACAGGGCAAAACCCAAGTCGGCGAAGATGGAAAGCTGGTGATGGAGAGCGGGGTGGCGAAGGGAGGCGAGGAGTGAGAGGTGCGCCGTGAGGAATCGAAGAAACTCCATTGGAAAGGTGGGATTCTTAATGGAGAAATTGGAATGCCTTCAAAGTGCATCGCACTCGACTGGAAATCAGAACTTAAATAAGGAGGAGGTGATACAAAAGACAAAGGATTGATAGTGGATTGATTGAATGAATTCGGTTAAATGCCTGAAATCAGCAACGCAAGATGATGCCAAGAGAAATTGGCTTGGCCTCCGCCAAGCCCTATCACCGACCTCGTCGTCACAGTCGAGGCTGTTTAGTGTTTTAAGAGCAGAGAGAGAGAGAGAGAGAAGGGATGGGAGGTAGAGAAGTAGAGATTAGAGAATGGAGGAAGAAAGAGGCCAACTTGAAATTGAGCTCTGGTCTTGGTAACTATATCAGATTTTGGTTGTGAGGTAATTAAATCACCCTTTTCTGTTTGCTTCTGCGATGTGGCGCTTCACTCTCATGCACTCATGCGGCTATGCCTCCAAAGTGTGCTCTGAGCTGTCTGACACCAGTCTTCTCCAACGCAGAACTTGAGGAATCTCCTCTTTCAACCAAATGGGTTCTCCATTTTTTTTTTTTTTTAATTAGTCCGTGTGTCAATTTGGTATGTGGGGGACCTGGTGGTTAGGATGTTAATTTGTTTAAACGTAATTCGGCAGTCAATTCGTATTCGATCCGATTCAATTGGTCTCAAAATAATTTGTGTAAATGAACTAAATACGGAATCAAATTTTTCTTTTACAAAGTGAGCCATTTATTATTTTCTATCTTTATTAAACGTATTTTCTTTACTTGGTACATAGAGTTTGATAGGTTTGAAATAAGATTACAAATTGCATACAACGATAAACTCAAGCCATGAAAATTAATATAATTAATTAATTATATATCCATTACTCTAGCCTATTTCTTTATATTACAAAATTTATAAATAAATTTATTGTTAAACGCATCTGGTCGATCCGTTTACCTATTGAGTGTGGGGTACTAATATGATCCCTTTTGATCCGCCACAGATCAATTCAGACATAATCGTTCACAGAATTAACCGCTCAGGTTTTTGAAAAACAGTCTTTTGAAAACTTCTAAATCAAGATAACCTTCAAAGAAAAAGAAAACTTCTAAATCAAGATAATTTTATGTTTGTTCAATTATTGTATTTTAATCAATATATACTTCCATCCCTATATTTATAAAATTGGAAAAATTCTAAAATATTTCTTTTTGATGTAGGATTTCATGCAATAACTTCATTTGTATCGATTCGAAACATCAAATCTTGTTCGGATATTAATGAATCGGGATCTATGGATATTCCGAAAACGTATTTTTTGGACGAATGATCTTTAATGAATCGGAACGTGTGGATATTCCGAAAACGTATTTTTTGGACGAATAATCTTTAATGAATCAGCACATGTGGATAGTGTAATTTTTGGACGAATAATCTTTAATGAATCAGCACGTGTGGATATTTCAAAAACGTAATTTTTGAACGAATAATCTTTAATGAATCAGCACGTGTGGATATCTGATATCTCGAAGGTGACAACGTGACGTCAAAATTCTAGCATATATTGTTATCGGTGACAAGGAATCATTTTCAAAGTACATTTATGAATGGTTTGTTGTGAAACTCTACTCCGTCGATGCGAAATGAGAAAAATAACTTGCAAAAAATTTTAAATAACTTGGAGCTAAATGAGGAAAATTTTAATACCTCTTATTTAAATAACTTGGAGCTAAATGAGAAAAATTTTAATACCTCTTATTTACTTTTTTTACTATTTTGAAAGTAAAAAAAAATCAAATCCAAATACAAAAAGTCGTCTTATTTAATATTTATATGTGGATCGGAGAGATTCATTTAACTATATATGCATGCTTTCGTGATACATCTATATATAGCAGCAAAATATCACATCTTTTTCTTAATCATCGTTTAGTATTTTTGTGCAGTTTTCATTGTTGATGTTATAGCAAAAAAAGAAATTCATTCTTAAGCATTTGACTGATACTATATGCCGATTTGATGTAGATCAAAGGAGAAAGGACGGTTGTAGCGGAGCACCGCATTGTTAATTCATATTCACTTTAATTTAATTCATTAGAAGGAGAATGGCTCCTGCATAAAGTGTTCTTACCAAAATTCTGATTTCGGTAGAAATTATTATTAATGTTCGAAATTTCATTTCAGAGGTAATTAAGTTTGAATTTCAAATATATAAATAAGTAGTACAAATTGGGAAGATACAAATCCACTACGAATGTTCCTGACTTCAGTTTACTTCCCACACAAAAACTTGTTGACTGGTCCTGAATGTGCACATTTATTTTAGTTCTTAATTAATGAAGAGTTTTTTTTCGAAGTACTTTTTTTTAAAAAAAAAAAAGATTTTCTCGGAGTACGCATAATAGAGATATACACGAAAGTAGGTGTTTTTTTTTTTTATGTTGGAAAGTGGGTGGTTTGGTAGAGTAAATGAGGTGAGGCATGAAATATACGTGTGGCCATGCATGGCACAAGAGACCAAGACCTACCTGGATAGTGGGGTCCAGATCGGACTAGCCTTGTGGCCTGCTTTGGATGCCACATTGCCACCACGGCACCACGTTTGGCTTTGGGTTTGTCACTTGTACACTTACTGTACGGATAATTGTTCTTATGGGGCGGTGGGATTTGTTGCCATTGTCTGGGTTTTTGCTGAGAGATCATGTGGTGGCATTAGTGGATTATATAGAAATTAAAATCTTTCTTATGGTACCGTATTTAAATGTTTACAGTGGCGAGTCCAGGATATAATTGAGCTTGGGCACCATAAAATAAATATTTAATTTAATATAAAATAAAAATAATATTATTAATATAACAAATATAATTTTAAAACCTACTTTTTAATATAATATAAATAATATCATACTCTATCAAATTAGATTATATTCAAATTGAACTAATTTTTCTAAATATATTTGTTTTGTCGAATCATGCTATAGAATTGACACTTGAACAACCATTGCTCGTTGAAGAATAAACAGAATCTGAAAGAACTAAAAAGGGAAACACATTTTTTTTTTATTTTGAAAAAAAGCCACGCCACGATTCCAAAGGAAAAAACACATGAGCTCGAGCAAATCTTTTTTTTTTTTTTTAGAGAAACGTCAGTGACTAACGAATCAAAGGCAATTCAGATGAAAATAAAAAGAAAGTCGCAATATGAAATTTTATATCCCAAGACCAGACACCTTAACACATCAGGCTTAGACACGCGTTTAGCGCAACTCACGAAAAACTAACGCTCAAGCCATATTTTCAAAAAATAAGTTTGGACAAGTGCCTAAGCTAGTACCTACTTAAACTCTCGTCCATGAATGTTTGAACTTTAAATGTTCAAAATAATTTAAATTTTATAACATAGCAGCCCCCGAAAATTTCAGTATGGGTTCGAAATTATAATAAAAAGTTAAAAATAATTTAATGATCATATTAAAAGTACAAAGGTTTAATTATACGGGAACAATAGAGTAATTCTTACATATTTATGGTGTTCAAATATAAATACTCTTTAAATAGTTTACATAAATAATATAAAATGTTGCATATTTTTAGGTCAAATAAATCATCGAGAGACGATTATTTAATGTGAAAATTGAATAAGATTTCCAACTTTAAAAATTTTGAATTGAAAATTAACCAAACTATTAATAACTACGTAATAATACAATATGTATTAATTATATAATTTGCTATGTTTGGATTTTGGAACCCATGAATTGGGTTGTTCCCGAACAAGAACAAGGAAATGAGTTACCACACTTGGGAAGAATAAGGAATTTGAGTTTTTAGGTCTTATTTCTAATACCATCTTTTTGTGAGAACAAAAACTAAGGAACAAAATCCAGGGTATAGCTTATCATTTGTTCTTGCCTTGTTCACACATCTTCCAAACATAGAACAATAACTCGGCAGCTCAGGAATTCTTCTCGGTAATTGGATCAATTTCAACTTTCAAGCTTCAGTTACTTGGCAGCCGCTGTCAAGTTTTTCTAAAAAAAAAAAAAAAACTTTCAAGCTTCAGGACTTAGGAGTGATAGATATCACTATATTTGACAAAAAGTGTGAACTAGAATAAGAACTAGACTTGTTCTACTTCTAGTTCTATAATTTTGATAGAACTAGAACGAGGAAAACTAGATCTTGTTTTAATTCGTGACCATATTTGGTAACACCGAACTAGCTAGTTTGCATCGTTGCCAAACATAACACGGTGGTTCTTATCATCTTTTAATATCTCAAATTTTAATTGTATGTAGATTGCGAAAGTGATTATTGATACAAGATAGACATGAGAAGTACCTTAGTTGCATGAAACATTAGACATGTGAAGTACCATCCGAGACTATCAGACAACATCCGAGTGAATAGTAACTTGGAATGTGGGCCTGCAAACACTATTTATAATTTACCTATCAATACGAGACAATTAATTATAAAAAATACTGACTTCCTAAAATAATTTTTGAATTAAATATGTAATATAAAACTAATACTTTAGAATCGGTTTAAATTCTTATTCTTTAGTTGTTGTTTGATGTGTATCGAGGTTTATGAATTTATACCAATCGTATTATAATTGTACTATTAGGTTGCGTATATTTACAAGTGCCGATTAACATGGATCAATTGAGCGTCAATTCTTAATTAAGTTAATTACCCAGACTAACTTAGGATGAGGTATTAAATTTATACTAAAGTAGAAAATGAGCTCCTAGAGCTTTTCGGCTTAACCGATACACAGTGCATTTTATGATAGATCACTGGATCTATAGAAAGCGTGTCAGTGATCTATAAAAAATAACCTAACCTAACGAGAAATCTAGTAGTGTATAAAAAAAATATCTATCGCTTACCTAAATTTTCAAAAAAAAATAGTAATAAATAACCTAACATAAAGCCCAAGAATTTGGACTAACTTTTAGGTCAAAGTCCGATCAAAATATATTCTATAAATTCCACCATTCAATCCGTTGGATTCAATATTAATTTTGAACAACTTTTACAAAAATTTTATTCCACAATTTTTTTTATTGAAAGCAAAATAAGTTTATAAAAGCTATCCCTTTTACTTTTTAAAATATATTATATTCAATAGATAATTTCTTTTCAATGTTAAATTAAGAAATAACTCTAGTTACGTAATTAATTCTATTTAGAAACAAGGCCGCATTCAAACAAAAGCCGAAACAAAAGAATAAAATATTTCTGCTCTTGAAAAGCCATCACAAAATCATTAATTAATATTGTGAGTCCTCTCATCAGTTCGATACTTCTAATCTTCAAACGGCTTTTCTATAATACGTGCCTTTATAATACACTATATACTGTTGATATATATTTTCTAAACGTACGAAATATATTTTGACTTGCTTGTTGTTTTATGTGCGTCTCGACAATGCTTAATTCAGTCAATATTTGATTCGAAGGAGAACGAAATTTAAAATTATACCTGGCTGGAAGGGGTGCATAATTGATTATTTTAAATATATCTTAGGCTCCGTTTGGATGGCTTCTTCCCGGAATAAGGAATAAGGAATAACCACTTTTTACCAATAAATTTATTTCTAACCATCCAAACTCTTCACAAAAGTTACACACTTACCAATAAATTTTACCCCTTTCCAATAAATTTCTTCCCTTCTTTCTTCTTCCTACCTTATTCTCAATGCATCCAAACAGAGCCTTAGGTAGAAGATATCAAGGTGTAACACACTAGAAACTAGAAAGGCATCAATTGCTGGATATCTCGGTCAGTTAAACATAATAAAAGAACTATCTATTATGCAGAAACGTTGCTCTAATTAGGAAATGAAATTGACATCTTAGAAAGAGCCAACGTTACGAAAATAACATTTCAGTGTATACGAGTCGTTGATTTGACCAGCTGAAGGGCATATGCGCAATCATGATTAAAAGCTATGTTAGGTCGGTTAAACTAGATATAATTATTTAAATGGAAGGGAACAGGGTTAAAAGCTAGGTATTGAAAAACATGCGTGGTGACAAAGATACCATGTTGATCTTTGCCTTTTTGAAAGAATCCCTTTGTTTTTTCTACAAATTGAGAATAATGCAGCATTGTAATACACCTAGCATGACATAGAGAGTAATATAAACATCAGAGTGTTTAATATAGATCTCGAGATCTGTCCGTTTTTGGATGAAAGATGTAGATTTTGATATAACTTTTGTGTTATCTCAACTTGGGTGTCCCAAAAAGTTATCAATAAAAAAGTGGTTTGTGTCAGATCAAGGTCTTACCACAGTGGGCATCACCGCATCAGGCTCTCGGTTTCTAAAATGTAATGCGCAAAAATGCTGGAAGCCACGATGGGTTTGAGTAATCCGACCTTAAAATAAGGAATTGTGCTAATTAATAATAAAATAAAGAGGAAGTTGCTTTCCTTTTCGCATGAGGTGATCTTCTCCAAATTGTTCAGCGATCACAATACAATGATACATGACGTGCCAGTTTTGTTTTATTGGGCGTAAAATTGAATATCAATTAGAATAAATCTTTACTAATATAAACTTATATATAATTTAAAATTGTACTACATTTTTTTTATTGAAAAACTTTTATGAAACGACACAACATGTCATATGATTAGCGAACATATAGTTCGGACTTAATTCGTTGTTGCAAAATTTCGACAAGTTTTTCAAATCCAGACCATTGAACCCAAAAATTCTGATTCGCTCCAATTGAAAATGAAGCTTTCCTAGTGTCTTAGGTGGACTTATCAAGTCTCATAGTGGAATGATTTCAAGTAAGAATTCTGATATCTTCATAATGGACACACGGGACATACTTTTTTTATTAGATATACAGGGGACATACTTGATTGACGATTTTTAATGGTTCATAGTAGAAATATGTATCGGCTTTTAGCGGGGCATGGCTTTTCAAGTTGTAGACATAAAAAATTGAAGGTTTTAGTCGGTCCTTGACCTATATGTACATCTAACCTATCATACATGCATAAAGTTCAGATGTACCGCAGCGGAAGTTGATCTATTGCCTAGATTCGTTGCAAAGCCTGGCTGCAACCCCTCCTGGTCTTCCTCCGTATGCAACTGGCACACCACAACCTCAGACAAGGGCTTGGCGTCACCTTTCACGAATCCAGATGCCGGTCGACTCGTGCGTGTGCTTCCTATTGCTCTCCAAGCAATAGGATGGCTCCTCCCTCTTTCTGATCTCTCTCTGGACTCTCTTGGATGGTGGTTATCTCAAAAGACACGAAATCCAACCTTAGAGACGCTTCAGAAGAGAGGGGTATAAATAGCCAGTCTGGAAACAGACCTTTCAGATTCATAACTGTTGTCTGGAACGGTCCGGTCCAGAGTTGGACCGGGCCGTCCCAACTGGTTGGACCGGGCCGTTCCAGTGTTGGACCGGGCCGTCCCAACCACAGCGAGACTGTTGGTTTGCCCAGCAAACCAGTCCGTTCCAGAAGTTGGACCGGGCCGTCCCAGAATTGGACCGGGCCATTCCAACCATAACAACATGGCTCCACACACTTTTTCTAACATCTCCCTCTTGGAGACATTGTTGCCAAACACAGAGTCAGACCTCATACGGCAAATGGACCGTGCGACCAGCGCATACACCTATCAAGCGGGAGCTAAAACGCCTCACCATAACAAAGTTAAGGCCAGCGAGAAAGCATCTACCCTTTTATAAAAAAAAGTTAGATAATTGTGTATACTAGTACCTTAGATACATTCAAATTTGCACTAGATTGGACATTATCGACCGCTCAATGATACATGTCCTTTCCTTTTCAGTCTTAGTCCGCTGTATGTTCCCAACCTCAGTCCAAATGACGAGTTTGGTGGATCCTGAACACCAACAGATCTCTCATTTGTGCAAATCGAATCTGATCTTTCTTTTGTCTCATGAAAGTCAGAACAAAACCAGTCGCTTTCCCAGCAATGCCCCGACAGGCGGAATATGCATCACCATAGGGTACACACCAAAGTAGCGGGCACTGATCCTGTCCCTCATGACATAGTCAAAAGTCAAAGGGTACGTAATTGTGGAACTCACACAATGGGGAGTCATACGGTCTTGGTCCTGGAACCACTCAACCCACCTTCCAAGAGTCGCCTAGCACACGTGGTATGAGCACATGCTACAACGAATTATCTGCACCAACAGACGTGTGTACTCATTCGTTGTACGAGTCTAGATTCAGTTTGCAAACCAAGTGTCTATGGTCTAGACCACTCCTTATTGCAACTAATCCTGAGATTCTTCACTTAAACACTCCCAGAGTTTTAAGGAGATTCTCACCTCGGCTTTAATTTGAACTATATGATTGTTGGGGATACAATCATATCGGATCGCCTAAAAGAAGACAAGCCTCATTTCAGTCCCAGACTGAAGCGACATTGAGTTTCGACCACCCCAGGTGGCTCCTTAGTCCTTGACTAAGCGCACATAACTCAATCTAGTCTCATCTCTACATGCCCCTGGCATTAGAGGCGATTTCTCGTGTGAGCGAGACAATCTCAAGTTCAAATACACACTACCATTCATGCTAACATTTAATTGAACAATAACAGGCAATTCAATATAAGAATGAATGCAAATGTCTTAATATATATCAATAAAACATAATTGTTCAAACACATACACACATACACAAGTCTGAAAAATTGGACCGGGCCGTCCCAGATTCCGGACGGGCCGTCCCAGCCTAAAACAGGCCACGCCCCAGCTGTTTTTCAGTGTTCAGACGATCCTGCTGAAATCCGGACGGGCCGCCCCAATCTGGGACGGGCCGTTCCAATCCTAGGATCCGCCTGCAGATCTCAAACCCATAATTCTAACCATCTTAAGGAACTGCATCCTAGCTATGGCCTTTGTAAATGGGTCTGCCACCATCTCGTCGGTGGAAATGTGCTCTAACACAATCTTTTTGTGTTCTTGTCTGTCTCTAACAAAGTGATATCTCATGTCAATATGTTTGCCTTTTCCATGATACTTGGGGTCTTTAGAGAATGCTATAGCAGCAGTGCTATCACAATAAATAGTCACAGGTCCGATGGGCACCTTGACCACCCCCAGTTCCTTTAGAAAACGCCTCAACCATATTGCCTCTTGGGCAGCCGCAGAACATGCAATGTACTCGGCCTCCATGGTGGATAAAGCAACACACGTTTGCTTTTTACTAGCCCAAGAGATTACACTCTTACCAAGCATGAAAATGAAACCTGAAGTGGACTTGCGCTCATCCAAGTCTCCACCCCAATCAGCATCCGAATAGCCGATTAAATTCAGGTCTCTGCCTTGGTAGCATAGCACATAATCAGATGTGCCCTTGAGATATCTCAAAATCCTCTTGACTGCTTGCCAATGAGCAAATCCAGGATTCGATTGAAATCGGCTGACAAGACTCACCGCATAACATATATCGGGTCTTGTACACATCATGGCATACATCAAGCTTCCAACTGCACTTGAGTACTGCACTTTTTCCATCTTATCTTTTCCTCCTTTGTCTTGGGACATATGTCACTGCTCAAGCTTGTGTTCTTGTCAATAGGAGTGTCAATCGATCGACATTCAGCCATGTCAAATCGTTCAAGAATCTTCTTCACATAAGTTTCTTGAGATAAACTGAGAAACCGCTTGGTTCTATCTCGAGTTATCTTGACACCTAGCACAAAGCTAGCTTCACCCATATCTTTCATGTCAAATGTAGAGGACAACCAAGTCTGCGTTGAACCAATCAGCGACTTGTTGTTACCTGCAAGCAATATGTCATCCACATACAATGTCATGATCAAGAACCCACCCATGGACCTCTTTACATACACACAATGATCCTCTTCCATCACCTGAAAGCGGTTTGACAAGACAGCTTGGTGGAATCGGAGGTTCCATTGTCGTGATGCTTGCTTAAGACCATATATGGAACGGCGAAGTTTGCACACCTTGTGCTCCTTCCCATTAATCACAAACCCTTCAGGTTGTGCCATATATATCTCCTCTTGCAATTCTCCATTGAGAAATGCAGTTTTCACGTCCATTTGGTATAGTTCTAGATCCATTGCAGCGACAATTGCTAGGATCAAGCGGATAGAGGCAAACCTAACCACAGGAGAAAAGGTTTCCTCATAATCCACTCCCTCTACTTGGGTGAATCCTTTTGCAACCAAGCGAGCTTTGTAACGCTCAATTGACCCGTCACTTTTACGTTTGACTTTGAGAACCCATTTGCTCCCAACAGCCTTACGACCTCGTGGTAAGTCAACTAAGTCCCAGACCTGATTCTTCTTCATTGAATCAATCTCCTCTTGCATGGCCAGCAGCCATTCCTTAGAGTTAGAGCCAGAAAGTGCTTCTCGCACATTCTTTGGTTCATCCAAATCGATAGCCTTAACAGCCCTATTGCGTTTAGGCTTATCATCCTCTTTCGGTACAACCAAACCATCCAAAGCGGCCATGAACATTTCCCCCCCTTCGATCTGAAATCTTCGACGGGGTACTCTTTCCCGTTCAGACCTACGAGGTTCTGCTTCAACCTGTCTGTTTTCATCATTGGGACGGTCCGCCCCAGACCTGGGACGGTCCGTTCCAGTCAGATCAGGAGAATAATCTCGCAGCTGGGACGGTCTGTCCCAGCCTTGGGACGGTCCGCCCCAGTCTTGGGACGGTCCGTTCCAACTGTCGAGATTGACTCGTTGAGTTCCCTCTTCTGCAATTGACCTGGTCTCAGGAGGTTGAGCCTCCACCTCTTGACCAATGTCAATATTGACAGAAGGAATGTCCTCATAGAGTCCTTGCATTCGTGAAACCTCATTTTTCTTTGGAAAGTCGCTCTCAAGGAATGTTGCATCCCTCGACTCTATTTCCGTGACAGTCCCGCTCAGATCCTCTCCAACAAACACGTGGCCCTTGGAAGTTTCAGAGTACCTTATAAAGATACACTTCCTCCCTCTCGGACCAAGCTTTCCATGTTTGTGAGACGGATCATGGACATAAGCCAAACAACCCCATGGATGGAGATTACCCAAATCCGGTTTTCGTCCAGTCCATAACTCATAGGGGGTGGCTGTCACGGACTTCGAAGGGACACGGTTCAGAACATATGCGGCTGTCAACAGCGCATCTCCCCAATACGAAATTGGTAGACTTGCTTGTGCCATCATAGATCTAACCATTTCCAACAAGGTCCTATTACGCCTTTCAGCAACACCATTTTGTTGTGGCGTGTAGGGAGTTGTCAACTGATGAACGATTCCCTTTTCATCACACAAGCTCTTGAATTGATCTGAGAGGTACTCTCGACCTCGATCTGTCCTAAGAGCTTTCACAAGTCCATTTTGTTGATTCTCAACCATCGCCAAGTACTTTGTGAAGCAACCCAGTGCCTCTGACTTGTGGGAGATCAAATAGACATGACCAAACCTTGTGTGGTCATCTATAAATGTGATGAAATAATAGGCACCATGTCTGGCCCTAACACTCAAAGGACCACAGATGTCCGAGTGTATCAATTGCAAAGGAGTTGTGGCACGAACAGCCTTACCAAAAGGCTTTCGGGTAGCCTTACCCGCTAGACAATTCTCACATGTAGGCAAGGAGACCTTGGTTAAGGGACCCAACAGTCCAACCTTAGCCAATCTAGTCATCCTTTCCTGCCCTACATGACATAATCTAGCATGCCATATCATCATGTTATCATTCACATTAGAAGAAGAAACATTATAAGATAGAGAAGAGCCATCAATTGTGTCTAAAACCATGAATTTATCATTAAGAAATCCATTGCCAATCATCAAAGAATTCTGATACAATTCAACACAATTGTTCACAAAAATAACACTCAATCCAGTTTTGACAAGAACTAAAACAGATACAAGACTTCGCCTCACATCAGGCGCATACAAAACATCATGGAGAATTAATCTATGTCCGTTGCGAAACATAAGCTCACATGTGCCTATGCCATGCACTTGGACACTACTATTATTTCCCATGAAAATCCGTTTGCTTCCTGCCGGTATGCGACGATAGTCCAGAAATGCCGCTCGATCCCTAGCTATGTGGTCAGTTGCTGCAGAATCAACAGTCCAAACAGGAGTGTTGTCAGTAAGCATAAAGCAACTGGACACAAATAAAGCTGAATCACAAGCAGATGAGTTCTGGATGGTCCATTCTGCATCAGAACGGTCCGTCCCAGACTCTAAGGGAATTGGGACGGTCCGCCCCACTTTGGAACGGTCCGCCCCAAAAGGTTCAGAGGGTACCTTTTTCGGCTTCGTGCAATCACGAGCGAAATGTCCCACCTGATCACAGTTGAAGCAAGCCCCCTTGGGCTTCTCCTTCCCTTTGCCGCGCTTCTTGCTGCGCTTCTTGTCAATCTTGGCATTGGCCACGCCATTGCCACCCGCATTTTTCTTGGAACCGGAATTCTGCCTCGGTTTCCTTTGCGAGTTCTTAGAGGCGGCAATCATTGCCTCTCCAGCCGCCTTATCGGCTCTCTCAGCCAATAAGCGGTCCTCCTCCAACTCCACATGACGCGCCACCTCATCAAAGGTGCGTATGTTGTCATTGTGAGTCAAATTGACTCTCATGTGCTCCCATGAGCGAGGTAGAGAGCGGATGACAGCTTGCACTTGCTGCTCATCCGAGAGGACATGACCCGCTTGCTGCAACTCACTAATCATGTTAGACATGGCTAAGATATGCTCCCTCATAGAGTGCTCAGGGCGCTTCTTATAGCCGTCAAACCTTAGTGTAAGTTGCCGGATCCTGGTGGTTGAAGTACCACCATACTGGAGCTTGACTGCCTCCCACAAATCTTTTGTGGTGCGGTGCCTCTCAAACCTGAGGAGAAGATCATTGGACATGCTACTCAGCAACGTTATGCGAGCGGCACGGTCCTTCTTCCTGAAATCCTCATTGGCCTGAACTCGCCTTGGATTGGTCCTTTCGGCTTCAGTGAGTTCTTTTGTGAGTGGCTCATGCAAGTCCTGCATCTCAAGGAGAAATTGAACCTTACGATGCCAAACATCGTAATTGTTGCTCGTCAGTTTCTCACCAGCATTGAGATCAGCGACTATGCTCTTATTTGCCGACATCTTTCTACAAAATAGAGACAAAGCACATGTATGCATGTTAGCATCAACACATATGATATAACTCCAAGTTATAACATCTAGTATATCTCACTGCACAACCCTTGAATCGATCCAAAAGATGATGCAACCTAGCCACGATGATCAAGAGATGACAACCAGGGCCACCAATCAAATCACATGAACTAAGTGCACCACCTTCCAACCAACTCGATTGGCGCGAGGTTCAGACATTGGTTAAGATACCCAGATCTTAAAATCCAAAGTCACCCGTTGTGTGCTTTTGGTCTACATGCGAGTCAGAAACCATAAAGGCCTACTCAAGCATGTAACCATTTGTGAGAGGTCTATAGACCTACCATCACTCAACTATGCAAGAATGCATGTAATAACCACTGAGTTATCTAGAGGATAAGTCAGAAACCATGTTGGACATAGAGGTATGTTCATAATTGGTCAGGTCAAACCACAGGTTTACCCAATTTTGTTCTGTCAGACATTTGGAACGGTCCGGTCCAACATTGGAACGGTCCGTCCCAGATGCAAACTCTAGACTGGTTAAGGGTTTCCAGCCTGGAACGGTCCGTCCCATCTCTGGAACGGCCCGTCCCACTGCTAGGTCGGACCTGCCTGCACGCCGTCCTGTCAGCAAGGTCCTGGGACGGTCCGTCCCAGAGTTGGAACGGTCCGGTCCAGACGTTGCCGAAACCCTGATTCTGGCATTTCCAGCGATGGAACTCCTCAGAAGTCAGTTTTCTTTACCAGTATGGTTGCTATACCCTAAATCGACCTTTCTACAGTATTTGCTATAAGATCTATCATTAATAATGAGATCTAAAGCCAAAAACTGATTATATATCAAAAATAGAGTCTCCATTAACAACCAAAACTGAGACCAGAACAAAACTACCAATATTCATGGTTTCTAGGGGTTAAACAGTACCAAAACTTCGAAAAGAACCTTATGGCTCTGATACCAATGAAGGTTTTAGTCGGTCCTTGACCTATATGTACATCTAACCTATCATACATGCATAAAGTTCAGATGTACCGCAGCGGAAGTTGATCTATTGCCTAGATTCGTTGCAAAGCCTGGCTGCAACCCCTCCTGGTCTTCCTCCGTATGCAACTGGCACACCACAACCTCAGACAAGGGCTTGGCGTCACCTTTCACGAATCCAGATGCCGGTCGACTCGTGCGTGTGCTTCCTATTGCTCTCCAAGCAATAGGATGGCTCCTCCCTCTTTCTGATCTCTCTCTGGACTCTCTTGGATGGTGGTTATCTCAAAAGACACGAAATCCAACCTTAGAGACGCTTCAGAAGAGAGGGGTATAAATAGCCAGTCTGGAAACAGACCTTTCAGATTCATAACTGTTGTCTGGAACGGTCCGGTCCAGAGTTGGACCGGGCCGTCCCAACTGGTTGGACCGGGCCGTTCCAGTGTTGGACCGGGCCGTCCCAACCACAGCGAGACTGTTGGTTTGCCCAGCAAACCAGTCCGTTCCAGAAGTTGGACCGGGCCGTCCCAGAATTGGACCGGGCCATTCCAACCATAACAACATGGCTCCACACACTTTTTCTAACAAAAATAAATATTAAAGAAATAATATTCTTTTGGAACTTAGTCTGAACATTCTTGAAATTTAAACAATATAATTAAGAAACGCTAAAAAAAAAAAAAACTTGCTCTCTCTGTTTGTTTTTTTTCCCCACCGAAATTTATGAGTGCTTCTCAGACGAAATTTAACATTCTCCCTAAAAAAAAGTACCTTCATTTTTCTGGTTAATGAATTACAAGTAGCTCTTCCCATCCATATGTAATCTAATATTTATAATTATCTTTTATAGGAATTCATTATCATTGCAATAATTTCTGCATTATCACAATTCACAAACAACAAGTACCTAAAAAATTTTATGAGTGCTTCTCGGACGAAAATGAACATTCTCCCTATAAAAAGTACCTTCATTTTTCTGGTTAATGAATTACAAGTAGCTCTTCCCATCCATATGTAATCTAATATTTATAATTATCTTTTATAGGAATTCATTATCATTGCAATAATTTCTGCATTATCACAATTCACAAACAACAAGTACCTAAAAAATTTTATGAGTGCTTCTCGGACGAAAATGAACATTCTCCCTAAAAAAAGTACCTTCATTTTTCTGGTTAATGAATTACAAGTAGCTCTTCCCATCCATATGTAATCTAATATTTATAATTGTATTTTATAGGCTGATAGGCGGGTTTCACATCGAAATATTCAACCCTTTTAGGCCTTAATTTCAATTAAATGCTTGTGTTTTAGTTAGATTTAATGCAATTTAGGTTAGAAATATGGTACTGCTATTTGCCCTTGTCTAATTTCAGGTTCAGCGATGATTTGGAGCAAAATTGGGCCCAAGGCAGAGTTCAAGCGGAGCAAATCAGGGTCCAAGCGACTGGAGCAAAGGAGCAGGGTCAAACCAGACAAGTCCCCTGTTCTGGCGACCCGCCAGGATTTCAGATGACCCGCCAGGAATTCTGGCGACCCGCCAGGATTCCTGTCGACCCCGCCTGACATAAACCGACCTGCCCAATTTGGAGAGATATTTCTGGCAGAGCACTTTCTCTATTCTTGGACGAGCCAGACATGATCTCCACCTATGGGAACCGCCTTTGAGAGCTATTTAAACATAGGAAGAGCTCCAGAAAGGGGGAGGACAGTTTTACAAGCCAGAAGAGAGAGAGAATTCAAGAGAAGATAACAGAAGTTTCTCCCAGCTGTCTCCTGTCGACCCGCCAGGATCTCTGGCGACCCGCCAGAAAACAGGCTGAGAGTTGTTTGCTGTTGTTTCTTGTTGTAAACTTTCTCTATTTTCTGTCTTTGATGTTTAGTTTGCTGAAACCTTTTATCTTTAAGTTTAGTATGACTTTTAGTGAGTAGTTTAGTTTAGGGGCAATTGTAGGGAACCATGACTTGGTAGATTAATGAAGTTTGATTTAGTTTTCTAATTTTTTCTAAGTTACTTTGCTTTACTTGAGTTTATTTGCTGAAATTGTGAATTGAATTGAATTGATTTGAAGGTTTGCTCACTTGGTTAGGCCTGACCTCGTAGATTAAGCAAATAGAACCCTAATCTCAAAACAATTTCTATTCCCATACCATAGGATAGTTAGTATACCCAAAAGGTGAAACCGGAACTTAGCCGAGAGGTTTATTCCCTCCTAAGATCGAGAGATCTAGGATATCCTACCGAATAGTTAAAGCAAACCCTAAAACTTAAGCCAAGAAACGAGAGTTGAAACTTAGGTTTTTAGGGAGGTTTAGAGGTTAAAACTTAGTAATACCAAATCAAGAACGAGAGTTAGTATTTGGACCAGAGTTTAAGCCAAAAACCTGAACTTAGAGAACTTAGAAACCGATTAAACTGAGTTGTCGTACTTTTCTGGCGACCCGCCAGGAATTCAGGCGACCCGCCAGGTATCTGTCGACCCGCCAGGAATCCTGTCGACCCGCCAGGATAGTGCCTGGAAGTGGAACCCGATCAATTGACCCTAGTTTAAGTCCTTAATTCGAGTTTAGATCTTTACCTTAATTTTTAGAGTAATTTAGACATTAATTAGAATTTAGAATTAATTCTTTTAGTTTAAATTTAATCCTTTTAATCAATTAATCAACTTTTTGACTTGTTTACCCCTAGATCAATCTAACTAAATTACTTAAAGTCTATAGTTTAGAATAACCGTCCCTGTGGATTCGATCCTCAAGCTATATTGCATTAGATTAGATTGAGGTTTAATTTGACCCAGGTTTTACCTCCGATCAAATTTGGCGCCGTTGCCGGGGACGGTGACTAGATTTAAGTTTAGGTAATTAAGTTTTATTGATCTTTTGTCTTTTCCTCTTGTTTCTTTGTTTGTAGGAGTACACGCTGGCCGGAAAGAAGAAGTCTAAGCAACCTCTACCCGCAAGCGAGTGCAAATACTTTACGAGGAGCCAAGCCAAGAGCGACGAGACCCCCCGACCTTCCGCTTCGTTTGTTTCCCAAACCGTTCGTTTTCCGGGAGAACAAATAGAAGCCAAGGAGGTCACAACTTCGACTTCATCACCTATTTCGACTCCCTTGCTGGTTTACCAACGAGGAAGGCGAAATCCATCAGCTCAATTCACGAATCAACCACCAGGACTAATCCAGGCGACCCGCCAGGATTCAGGCGGGCCCGCCAGAAAAGATCCTGAGGAAGGTTCGAAAGACGCAGACGACGCGAAACCAATGGCAGACCTGAACGGGAACCCACCTGTTGGTCCAGAAGGAGACGGGCCGTTGATGGTAGATCCAGCTGTGCTTCAACGAGCCCTTGATGATGCTAGGGAGGCGGCAAGGATTGCGGCGGAGAACCGACCTTTGAAGGAGATCGGAGCCCCAACCGCAAACAATGTCCGACTTGGAGTCAACCCTCCCCAAGCTCGAAGGACTCGCGATCTATTCTTCAACCCATCTCTCATTGCCCTTATCCAACAGAACCAATTTAGTGGGAATCCAACGGAAGACGCGAACAAGCATTTGCAGCGATTCCTACGGAATTGCATCACTCTCAACCTTGAAGAAGTCGCTCCCGATATAATCCGGTTAACTCTTTTCCCTTTTTCTCTTAGAGACCAAGCGGAGGATTGGTTGAATAGTTTCAATAGTAACCCGTTTACTTGTTGGGATGATTTGGCCAAGGCCTTTTTGGAAAGGTTCTATCCTAGAATCAAAACCACATCGATCGTGAGGGAGATAATTGGATTTAAACAGGAAAGTGATGAAAATTTGTTTGAAGCTTGGGAACGCTTTAAAGATTTGTTGAGAATGTGTCCTCATCATGATATAGGCCAGGATAGATTAATTTGTAGTTTCTATGACGGTTTGAACCATCAAACTCGTCAAAGTGTCAATTCAACTGCAGGTGGGTCTCTTCTCGACCTAGGGTGTAGGGATGCAAAGGCACTAATCGAAAGCATGGCGAGCTCTCAAACCAATTGGTCGGTGAGAGAGAAGAATTCCAAAGGAGGGATGATAGAAGTGGACAAATCAACGCATTTACAAGCTCAACTGGACGCCTTGACCACAATGATGAAAGAAATGAAGACCAAACCCGTGGAGGTAGTCCAGAAATGCCAATTCTGTGAGGAAGAAGGACATACAGCAAAGGCATGTTACTTGGTAGCAAGAGATGAGCCCGTAGCCGATGTTAATGCAATCATGGCACCTCCGCCCTACGCGCCCCAGAATTACGTGTACCGAGACAAGAGAAACCATCCTGGATTATCTTATGGCAACCCAAGCGGGTGCGCGAATCCGGGGCAAGCTCAACCACCACCACAAAACAAGCCTAACAATAACGCTGCAGGTAATAACAATCAAGTTAGTTACTATCAGCAACATAGGAATTTGGTGGACAAGTTCATGGCAGATCAAACAGAGTGGAATCATACGGTCTTTGATGAAATGAAGCAAGTTCGCGAGTCCTTGCAATTCCTCATTCAACAAAGCAAATTGGCAACCCCTCAAAGCCAGGGAGCTTTAGCAAAGACCGGGATGTTTCCAAGCCAACCTGAAGTGAACCCCAGCGGAGAGGTCAAGAGTGTCACACATCGACTAAGGAGTGGAACGGAGTACGATGGGCCCAAGAATCCAGACGAATCGGTCTCAGGACTGATCCAGGCGGACCCGCCAGAAATCCTGGCGACCCGCCAGGATTCAGGCGGACCCGCCAGAAAAAGTCCTGAGGCTCAGAAAGGCAAGACCGAGGTTCCGATTCAGACCCGCTATGCCCCAGAAGTTCCATATCCTCAAAGGCTAGCCAAGGCAAAGGAAGAGAAGGAATATAGCAAGTTCATGGAGATAATGTCACAGATCCAAATCTCCATACCCTTCACCGACATGTTGACCAAAATGCCCTCCTATGCTAAGTTCCTATAAGATATTCTAACAAACAAGAAGAAGCTAGAGGACGTTTGCATTGCTGTAACACATGAGAGCAAATCCGTATCAACCAAGAAACTTCCCCCGAAGTTGAAGGATCCAGGGAGATTCACGATTCCGTGCAAGATTGGGGAGGCAAACATCAAGCGCGCCTTGCTAGACTTAGGAGCGAGCGTGAGTCTCATGCCAGAATCCATTTTTAACAAGTTGGGTGTGGGAGAATTGAGGACGACTCGGATGACATTACAACTTGCAGATCGATCAACCCGTTTGCCTTTGGGAATTGTTGAAGACGTGCCGCTTCAAGTTGGAGATATTGTGGTTCCGTGCGATTTCGTGATTGTAGACATGGAGGAAGACCCCGAGGTACCTATTATTCTTGGTAGACCATTTCTAGCAACTGCAGGTATTTTTATCAATTGTAGGAATGGAAAGATGCTCGTGAAGGTGGGAGACGAAACAGCCGAATTCGAAGTAGAGAAAGCAATGAAGCTGCCCAACCAAGTAGATACTTGTTGCATGGTGGATTTGCTTGATGAAATGGTACAAGAAGAGTTCAATTCGGCGGTAACGAAAGCCTACACCTACCCCATCGACAACCAGGAGGAATGGGATGCTTATTTGGCAAGTTTGGAGGAAGAACCAGGCGCTGAAGAGGAAGTTGACGCTCTCAGGACGGTTTCTGGCAACCCGCCAGAAATCCTGGCGACCCGCCAGGAAGCCAGCCCTGAACAACCGAAGTTGAATCTGAAGCCTTTGCCCTCCAACCTCCAGTACCAATACCTGGGGCCTGATGAGACATATCCAGTGATAGTAAGTGCACATCTAAGCAGCGAAGAAATTGAGAAACTTTTGAAGGAATTGCGATCCCATCGTAAGGCTATTGGTTACTCGATTGATGATTTGAAAGGCCTAGATCCGAGCATTTGTACTCACCGGATTCTCATGGAAGATGATTGCAAGCCAACCATTGAGCATCAAAGAAGATTAAATCCAACCTTGAAGGAGGTGGTGAAGAAAGAAGTTCTCAAGCTACTTGAAGCCGGGATCATTTATCCGATTTCCGACTCCAAGTGGGTTAGTCCGGTTCATGTGGTGCCTAAGAAGGGAGGTACTACGGTGGTGAAGAACGACAAGAATGAGTTAATCCAAACCCGAGTTGTCACGGGTTGGAGAATGTGCATTGATTATCGAAAGCTCAACACCGCTACGAGAAAAGACCATTTTCCCCTTCCATTTGTTGATCAACTCTTGGAGAGACTAGCCAATCATTCCTATTTCTGCTATTTGGATGGGTATTCCGGGTTCTTCCAAATCCCCATTCATCCAAGCGACCAAGAGAAGACAACCTTTACATGCCCGTATGGTACCTATGCCTACCGAAGGATGCCATTTGGGTTGTGTAACGCCCCAGCCACTTTCCAAAGAGCTATGATGGCGATATTCTCCGATTTCATTGAGAAAGACATGGAAGTTTTCATGGATGATTTTTCGGTTTATGGTACAACCTTCGATCACTGCTTAGCCAACTTGGTTAAGGTGTTGAAGCGGTGTGAAGAGGTGAATCTAGTGTTGAATTGGGAGAAATGTCACTTCATGGTTCGCGAGGGGGTGGTACTTGGCCACGTGATTTCGTCTCAAGGGATCTCGGTTGACAAAGCGAAAGTGGAAGTCATTGAGAAATTGAGGGAACCAACATGCGTTAGAGACATTCGAAGCTTCTTGGGTCATGCCGGTTTTTACCGGCGGTTCATTAAAGATTTCTCTAAAATTGCAAAACCATTAACTAATCTCACTATGAAGGATGTTGAATTTGACTTTGACGATGATTGTGTTGATGCCTTCCGCAGGATTAAGGAAGCCTTGGTGGTAGCACCCATTCTTCAACCGCCCGATTGGACATTACCTTTCGAGTTGATGTGCGATGCAAGCGATTATGCAATCGGGGCAGTTTTGGGACAGAGGCGTGACAAGAAACCTTATGCCATATACTATGCAAGCAAAGTCTTAGATGCGGCTCAAGTGAACTATACCACTACCGAAAAGGAGTTGCTTTCCATAGTGTATGCATTGGACAAATTCAGATCATACCTTGTTGGATCAAAGGTGATTGTCTATACCGACCATGCTGCCATCAAGTACCTCATGACTAAAAAGGATACCAAGCCCCGCTTGATCCGATGGGTGCTCTTACTTCAAGAATTCGACATTGAAATCAAAGACAAGAAGGGAACGGAGAACCTAGTTGCAGATCATTTGTCTAGGATCCAAGTGGAGAAGACGGAGGACCAATTGATGCCCATAAACGATGATTTACCAGGCGAGCAGCTGCTCTCGGCACAATTTCTGGCGACCCGCCAGGAATCCTGGCGACCCGCCAGGATTCATCCTGATAGACCAGCCAGGCGAATCCACCTCCAGGTAACCCGCCAGGATCCAGGCGGACCCGCCAGAATACCTTGGTATGCAGATTTCGCGAATTTTCTGGCGAGCGGGATCAAGCCTCACGGGTATTCGTCCCAGCAATTTAAAAAGTTCCGAGCCGATTCAAAGTATTACTATTGGGATGACCCGTTCTTGTGGAAGAGAGGGGTAGATGGTATGTTTCGAAGATGCGTGCCCCTAGAGGAGGTTGAAGATATTCTTTACCAGTGCCATTCGTCCGCTTATGGAGGACATGCTTCCACCGACAAAACTGCCTCGAAGGTGCTTCAATCCGGTTTCTATTGGCCATCAATTTTCAAAGATGCAAGGGCCTTTGTTCTCAAGTGTGATCAATGCCAAAGGGCGGGAAACATTTCTCAAAGACATCAAATGCCTCAAAATCCGGTGCTTGAAGTTGAGATATTTGACGTTTGGGGAGTGGACTTCATGGGACCATTTCCGCCATCTCTTGGGTATGAATTCATCCTTGTAGCCGTTGATTATGTGTCCAAGTGGGTAGAAGCAATTCCAAGCAAGCATGCCGACTCAGCCACGGTGAAGAAGCTCTTCAATAAGGTGATCTTTCCCCGATTTGGGATTCCAAGAGTTGTCATAAGCGATGGAGGAAAGCATTTCATAAATCGACAGTTTGATAATCTCTTGAGAAAATATGGTGTTACTCACAAAGTTGCTACACCTTATCATCCACAAACCAGTGGTCAAGTTGAGGTATCAAATAGAGAGATCAAGAATATTTTGCAAAAGACGGTGGGTAGCACGAGGAAGGATTGGGCGTTGAAGCTAGATGAAGCACTTTGGGCGTATCGAACTGCCTACAAAACTCCAATAGGAATGAGTCCTTTCAAGTTGATCTATGGAAAGGCTTGTCACTTACCAGTGGAACTAGAACACAAGGCTTATTGGGCAGTCAAGACAATCAATTGGGATGCACAAGCTGCAGGAGAGAAGCGAATTCTGGATTTGCACGAGTTAGATGAGATCCGTTTGGATGCTTATGAGAATGCTAGGTTGTACAAAGAACGAACGAAGAAGTGGCATGATAAACATATCCAACGGAGAGTGCTCAAGGAGGGAAACATGGTCCTACTTTTCAATTCAAGGCTGAGGCTATTTCCAGGCAAGCTTAAATCAAGATGGTCTGGACCGTTTCGAGTGAAAAAAAGCCTATCCTTATGGAGCAGTTGAGCTATGGGGGAATGATGGGAGCTATTTCACTGTGAATGGGCAGCGCCTCAAGCTTTACATCCAAGGACAAGAGGAGGAAGAGTTGGTCTCGAAATCACTCGTTGATCCGAGACCCGAAGAGACGTAGATATGAGGGGTCGAGCTCGAGACCTTAAACGAGCGCTTCTTGGGAGGCAACCCAAGAGTTTTATTTTAAAATTTTATGATTTATTTTATTTCAATTTATTTACTTGCATAAAAAAATTTTTTGAGAAAATACAAAAAAAATTAGAAAATACGAAAAATACAAAAAATTAGGGTTTTAATGGTTTATTCTGTGGTTGATTTAGGTGAAAAATGCATCCAGGCGGACCCGTCAGAGTTTCAGGCGACCCGCTAGAGAAAAAGGCGAAAACATGGCTCTCAGGATGATTTCTGGCGACCCGCCAGAAATCCTGGCGACCCGCCAGAAAAAGAGGCTAAATAAGAGCTGTCAGGACGACTCCTGGCGACCCGCCAGAAATCCTGGCGACCCGCCAGAACCCATGTCGGCAAGAACCCTAATAACTGACCATGTTGCGACCCGTTCGACCCGTTACGCGTTTTGTAACTGACTCAACCCATTAATCCCCTCTCTCTCCCTCTCTCTCTCTTCCTACCCGACCCCTCTCTCTTCTCTTTCGACCCTCTCTCTCCCTCTCTCAATCGGACCCGCCGAAACCAAGCCGAACCACGCGAGCCACCATTTCCGACCACCTCTCGACGAACGGAGACCACCCCTCGCGTCGTCTCCACCCCGAGAGCTTGTCTACGCCGTCAATTTCGACCCTCTCTCTTGGATTTCGCCGCGGCACCACCAACCTATCTCTCTCTCTCGAACCTTCGCCGCTTCGCTTCAAATTCCAAGGTAACCCCTTTCCTACTCTCAAAATTCACTTGTTTAACTTCCGAAAACCTTCCGATACCGCAAATTTCTCGAAAAAACCGCAAAACCCGTACCAACCCAGTTTCTGGCGACCCGCCAGAAAACCAGGCGACCTGCCAGAATCTTTCCCGAACCACCTTCAGTTTTCAAACAATTTCTGGCGACCCGCCAGGAATTCAGGCGACCCGCCAGAGACCTTCCTGAAAGCTAAACCCTAGCCCTACTCAGCCATGCCTCGCGCCAAGAACCCTACCATCGGTAGCATGGCGAAGCGCCTCCGCTCCGCTGTTACCGGTGCTAGTTCCTCTCGAAAGAGAACCCATGATCCTACCCCTTCACCATCAAGTTCCGAAACCTCTCAATCCGCGACCCGCTCCACTTCTCAATCCGGATCTGAATATATGGAAGAAGAGGAGAATGTGGTCGGGCCAATTATTGCTGACTCACAAAAGATGGCCGATGCCATAGCATATTTCAGCAGCAAGAGGATTGAGAACACCCGAGCCGTAGACCTGGACATTCTGGAGAAGATAGGGGTTTTGGAACAGTTTCTTGCTATTTCTGAAAAAGGGAGGATTATGAGGAAGTTCTGGGATATCAAGAGGCCCGCTTACAAGAGGCTCACGGTTGAGTTTCTAGCCTCTTTGTCCGTCCAAGAAGAGGATGAGGTGTTTGTGATGAGGTACCGTCTCCTTGATACCGATTATGAGACTGATGCCCTGGAATTGTGCGAGTATATGGGATTCACGCCCGGTGGAGAGTACAAAGGAAAATACTCAAGCAATCTTTGGGGGCAAATTTCTGGAGACACGGGCAAGGCGGGAGAGCAACCAAAAGGAAAGTTCATCCAGCATCCTGTCATTCGGATAATGCAGAGGGCCCTTAGCAACACTTTGTTTGCAAGAGGAGAGTCTTCTTCAAAGATTAGGAAGGAAGAATTCATGGTATTGACACGGATGTTGCATGGAGTTGCAAATTACTCCAAGCTGGATTTGGGAGTGATGATGATGAAGTACTGGGAAGGGATTGCGAAATTAAGAAGGAAGGGAGAAGGACAAGTTACCATTGGAGGGTATGTGACCTATCTTGCTGAGATGAATGGTATCCCTTTAGCACGTCTTGAGGATCTGACCGAGTGTACTGCTCCTTCTCTCATGGATGCAAAGTACTTAAGGCAGATTGGGTTCTTAGTTGGCCCGGATGATGGACCTTGGGCATGGAAGAATGAAGTTAGAGAGCCCGTGCCACTGCCACTTAATGACAATTTCAGGTTTGGGGACCGATTCACATGGCTACTACCCGAGCCCAACGAAGGAGCGGAAATACCTGATGCTCCTATGCAACCACCACCGCAAGAACATGAGCAAGAAGAAGAGCAAGGGCCGCAGCCGTTTGGCCAGTACGGGATGCCACCGTACCAAATGCCGCCCTATGCCATGCCACAAGGAGGGTTTGATGCGGGTGGTTCATCTTCCTATGCACCGACACAAGAAGAGTTCAACTATGCATCTCTTTGTGCTAGTTTGAACAACTTAGCTCGCCTCTCGAATGAATCGATCGAGCTAGGAAGGAGGATAAGTGACAAGTGCGATGCAATTGAGAGAGAACAAGCGGAGGCAAGGCGAGACATCAACCTCCTCCTCCAGCATGAAAGAGAGAATGAGGTGGCTCGTGGACGGGTGAACGAGATGTATGATTGGTTCTTCCCGATCTATGGACAGCCGCCACCTCCACCGCCCCAGTGAGATTTGATGACCGGAAGATTGGCACGACAATTTGTGAGTTTCTTTCACTTTTCTTTTGTTTTTTCTCTTCTAAATTCTGTTTGTTTGTGTTTGTTGGATGCAATTGAACAAGTTTGGGGAGGGGAATTTGGAAATTTGATGGAAATGCACATGTATCTAGGAAATTGCATCATTTCATGTAGAATTGTAACTCTCGGGACCATTTCAGGCGACCCGCCAGAAATCCTGGCGACCCGCCAGGAATAAATCCCCTTTTGCATAACTCTCGGGACAGATTCAAGCGGACCCGCCAGGATCCTGGCGGGGTCGCCTGAAAACTTGGCTTGAGTGTTTTTCATTTAGTTTTGTATATATTGCATGGCTAATTCATATAATTTGCATTTAAATAGTTTAAAGAGATAATTAGCAATGATTAGGATCGAAATTTGAGCAAATTAAGAAATGAACATGTCTTGAAATTGAAATTTGAAAATCTGAATTTGGATTTGACCTAACTTAATACACTCAAGGATTAAAAGCAATTGAAAAGCATTAAGCATGACTTGTCTCGTAGTTCTTTATGCTCAATTGAGTTTTAAGATTTTAAAGTTTGCATTGAAATTTTAGATTTCGATTTGTTTGGCATCCACACTTAAAATTGAATACCCTAAATGCCCTTAGATCGATTCTTGCAACACAAAATCGAGATTCAACAAAGGATATTAAGCAAGAGTTAATGAAATGTCACATTGTTTTTAAGTTTAATTAAATGTTATAAAAAAAAAAAAATCAGAAAATCCGAAAACAAAATAAAAAGGGGAACTAAAAAGTGGTGCAGTGCCATGGACACTGTAGGAAGCTATAGGTACTAGCGGATTAAAAGAACTCCATAAACCATGGGTAAGAAACAGAAAGAGATTCATGGTATAAAAAAAAAAAGAAGAAAAAAGAAATAAAGAGGAAAAATCCTCTAAAGTTAAATCCGCTTTTATCTGGCTGACTTCTCCGCCTCGGGAAAAATCTCCTTGCCCCAGGAGCAAAATGTATCTTTAAATTTAAATTGTAAAGGTGAATTGTCTTAACTCTTGCTTGATTGAATTTGTTGGGCTAACGTTTGTGATGGGAGGGTGTGATCCCGTGTCTTGATTGTTAGTGCAAACTTTAGGAACTTGAAAACCAATTGGAATTAAAGAAAAACAGGGAAGGTCATGATCAATGAAGGTCAATTGTTTTGAGAATTGTTTGTGTGAAGCCATGGTCACTTGGATTAAAACTGTTTGAAATTTGATTTTGAAAAAAATTGTTTTGACATGCTCTATTTTGAAATTGCTCAAGTTTTGATGTTAATTATGCTAAAGACCCTTCTTAGGCTTAGGAAACCAACCATTGAATTGCAATTAAGTCCTAAACTATCTTTCTGAGTTTGAATTGTTGCTTAGGGACAAGCAAGTTTAAGTTTGGGGAGATTTGATAGGCGGGTTTCACATCGAAATATTCAACCCTTTAAGGCCTTAATTTCAATTAAATGCTTGTGTTTTAGTTAGATTTAATGCAATTTAGGTTAGAAATATGGTACTGCTATTTGCCCTTGTCTAATTTCAGGTTCAGCGATGATTTGGAGCAAAATTGGGCCCAAGGCAGAGATCAAGCGGAGCAAATCAGGGTCCAAGCGACTGGAGCAAAGGAGCAGGGTCAAACCAGACAAGTCCCCTGTTCTGGCGACCCGTCAGGATTTCAGACGACCCGCCAGGAATTCTGGCGACCCGCCAGGATTCCTGTCGACCCCTGATCGGAGGTAAAACCTGGGTCAAATTAAACCTCAATCTAATCTAATGCAGTATAGCTTGAGGGTCGAATCCACAGGGACGGTTATTCTAAACTATAGACTTTAAGTAACTAAATTTAATTGATCTAGGGGTAAACAAGTCAAAGATTGATTAAATGGTTGAAAGGATTGAATTTAAACTAAAAGGATTAAGTCTAATATTCTAATTAACCTCTAAATTATTCTAAAAATTAAGGTAAAGATCAAAACTCGAATTAAGGACTTAAACTAGGGTCAATTGATCGGGTTCCACTTCCAGGCACTATCCTGGCGGGTCGACAGGATTCCTGGCGGGTCGACAGAGTTCCTGGCGGGTCGACAGGATTCCTGGCGGGTCGCCAGAACAGTACGACAATTCAGTTTAATTAGTTTCTAAGTTCTCTAAGTTCAGGTTTTTGGCTTAAACTCTGGTCCAAATACTAACTCTCGTTCTTGATTTGGTATTACTAAGTTTTAACCTCTAAACCTCCCTAAAAACCTAAGTTTCAACTCTCGTTTCTTGGCTTAAGTTTTAGGGTTTGCTTTAACTATTCGGTAGGATATCCTAGATCTCTCGATCTTAGGAGGGAATAAACCTCTCGGCTAAGTTCCGGTTTCACCTTTTGGGTATACTAACTATCCTATGGTATGGGAATACAAATTGATTTGAATTTAGGGAACTTGGTGCTTATCTATTAGGCAAGGCCTTAACCTAATGAGCGAACCTTCAAGACAATTCAATTCATATTCTCAATTCAAGCAATTAAACTTAAGAAAAGCAAAGCAACTTAGAAAGATTAGAAAACTAAATTAAACTTCATAAATCTACCGAGTCATGGTTCCCTACAATTGCCCCTAAACTAAACTACTCACTACAAGTCATACTAAACATAACGATAACAGGTTTCAACATACTAAACATAAAAAGACAGAAAATAGAGAAAGAATACAACAAAGAACTAAAAGAAACGCTCTCAGCTTGAATCCTGGCGGGTCGACAGGATTCCTGGCGGGTCGACGGGATTCCTGGCGGGTCGACAGGATTCCTGGCGGGTCGACAGGAGACAGGCTGGGTGCGATTTCTGCTAACTCCTCTTGAATCTTGCTCCAAAATCTGACTTCTAAACTGACTCCAAACAGACTCTCCCCTTTTCTGGAGCTCTTCCTATGTTTAAATAGCTCTCAAAGGCGGTTCCCATAGGTGGAGGTCATGTCTGGCTCGTCCAAGAATAGAGAAAGTGCTCTGCCAGAAATATCTCTCCAAATTGGGCAGGTCGGTTTATGTCTGGCGGGGTCGACAGGAATCCTGGCGGGTCGCCTGAATTCCTGGCGGGTCGACAGAAATCCTTGCGGGTCGACAGAAATCCTGGCGGGTCGCCAGAACAGGGGAATTGTCTGGTTTGACCCTGTTCCTTTGCTCCAGTCGCTTGGACCCTGATTTGCTCCGCTTGAACTCTGCCTTGGGCCCAATTTTGCTCCAAATCATCGCTGAACCTGAAATTAGACAAGGGCAAATAGCAGTACCATATTTCTAACCTAAATTGCATTAAATCTAACTAAAACACAAACATTTAATTGAAATTAAGGCCTAAAAGGGTTGAATATTTCGATGTGAAACCCGCCTATCAAATCTCCCCAAACTTAGACTTGCTTGTCCCTAAGCAACAATTCAAACTTAGAAAGATAGTTTAGGACTTAATTGCAATTCAATGGTTGGTTTCCTAAGCCTAAGAAGGGTCCTTAGCATAATTAACATCAAAACTTGAGCAATTTCAAAATAGAGCATGTCAAAACAATTTTCCAAAAATCAAATTTCAAACAATTTTAGTCCAAGTGACCATGGCTTCACACAAACAATTCTCAAAACAATTGACCATCATTAATCATGACTTTTCCCGTTTTTCTTTAATTCCAATTGGTTTTCAAGTTCCTAGAATTCGCACTAACAATCAAGACACGGGATCACACCCTCCCATCACAAACGTTAGCCCAACAAATTCAATCAAGCAAGAGTTAAGACAATTCACCTTTATAATTTAAATTTAAAGATACATTTTGCTCCTGGGGCAAGGAGATTTTTCCCGAGGCGGAGAAGTCAGCCAGATAAAAGCGGATTTAACTTTAGAGGATTTTTCCTCTTTATTTCTTTTTTCTTCTTTTTTTTTTTATACCATGAATCTCTTTCTGTTTCTTACCCATGGTTTATGGAGTTCTTTTAATCCGCTAGTACCTATAGCTTCCTACAGTGTCCATGGCACTGCACCACTTTTTAGTTCCCCTATTTATTTTGTTTTTGATTTTCTGATTTTTTTTTTATACCATGTAATTAAATTCAAAAACAATGTGACATTTCATTAACTCTTGCTAAACATCCTTTGTTGAATCTCGATTTTGTGTTGCAAGAATCGATCTAAAGGCATTTCGGGTATTCAATTTTAAGTGTGGATGCCAAATAAACCGAAATCTAGAATTTCAATGCAAACTTTAAAATCTTAAAACTCAATTGAACTTAAAGAACTACGAGACAAGTCATGCTCAATGCTTTTCAATTGCTTTTAATCCTTGAGTGTATTTAGTTAGGTCAAATTCAAATTCAGATTTTCAAATTTCAATTTCAAGACATGTTCATTTCATAATTTGCTCAAATTTCGATCCTAATCATTGCTAATTATCTCCTTAAACTATCTAAATGCAAATTATATGAATTAACCATGCAATATATACAAACCTACATGAAAACGCTCAAAACAAGGTTTCAGGCGACCCTGCCAGGATCCTGGCGGGTCCGCTTAAAAATGTCCTGAGAGTAGTGCAAAAGGGATTTAATTCCTGGCGGGTCGCCAGGATTTCTGGCGGGTCGCCAGAAATGGTCCCGAGAGTTATCATTCCTACATGCAATGATGCAATTTCCTAGATACATGTGCATTTCCATCAAATTTTCAAATTTCCCTCCCCAAACTTGTTCAATTGCATCCAACAAACACAAACAAACAGAATTTAAAAGAGAAAAACAAGAGAAAAGTGAAGGAAACTCACCAAATGTCGTGCCGAACCAATCGGTCACCAAATCTCACTGAGGCGGTGGAGGCAGTGGCTGTCCATAGATCGGGAAGAACCAATCATATATCTCGTTCATCCGTCCATGAACCACCCCATTCTCCCTTTCGTCTCGCTTGATTGCCTCGCACTTGTCACTGATGCGTTTTCCTAGCTCGTTGGATTCGCTTGAGAGGCGAGCTAAATTGTTCAAGCTAGCGCATAGGGATGCGTAGCTGAACTCTTCATGTGGCGGGGCGCTCGAAGATGAACCACCCATATCAAATCTTCCACCTTGAAACGGTTGCATGGCAAAGGGCGGCATTTGGTACGGCGACATCCCGTACTGGCCAAACGGCTGCGACCCTTGCATCGACTCTTGTGGGGGTTGTTGCATAGGAGCATCAGGTATGGCCGCTCCTTGGATTGCTAGGGGTAGCAACCACATGTTTGGATCTAGACCCTTCAAATCATCAATTGAGTATCCAATGGCTTTGCGATGAAGTCGAAACTCCTTCAAGAGCTTCTCAATTTCTTCACTGTTTAGATGCGCACTCATAACCACCGGATATGTCTCATCAGGCCCCAAGTACCGGTATTGGAGGTTGGAAGGCAAGGACTTCAAATTCAGCTTTGTTTGAACAGGGCTGGCTTCCTGGCGGGTTGCCGGGATTTCTGGCGGGTCGCCAGAAACTGTCCCGAGAACGTCCACTTCTTTTTCTGCCTCTGGTTCTTCTTCCAAACTCGCCACATAAGCATCCCATTCCTCCTGATTGTCGATGGGGTAGGTGTAGGCTTTTGTCACCTCCGAATTGAACTCTTCTTGAACTATTTCATCAAGCATATCCACCATGCAACAAGTGTCAACTTGGTTGGGCAGCTTCATTGCTTTTTCAACTTCAAATTCGACGGTTTCGTCTCCCACCTTCACGAGCATCTTTCCATTCCTACAATTGATAAGAATACCAGCAGTTGCTAGAAATGGTCTACCAAGAATAATGGGTACCTCGGGGTCTTCTTCCATGTCCACAATCACGAAATCACATGGCACCACAATATCTCCAACTTGAATTGGCACATCTTCAACTATTCCCAAGGGCAAACGTGTTGATCGATCTGCCAGTTGCAATGTCATCCGAGTAGTCCTCAATTCTCCCACACCCAGCTTGTTGAAAATAGATTCGGGCATGAGACTCACACTTGCTCCCAAGTCCAGCAAAGCTCGCTTGATGTTTGCCTCCCCAAACTTGCACGGAATCGTGAATTTCCCTGGATCTTTCAACTTCGGGGGAAGTCTCTTGGTTGACACGGATTTGCTCTCATGAGTCACAGCGATGCAAACGTCATCCAGCTTCTTCTTGTTAGTCAAAATGTCTTTTAGAAACTTGGCATAGGAGGGCATTTTGGTCAACATGTCGGTGAAGGGTATGGAGATTTGGATTTGCTTCATTATCTCCATGAACTTGCTATACTCCTTCTCTTCCTTTGCCTTGGCTAGCCTCTCGGGAAATGGAACTTCTGGCGCATAACGGGTCTGAATCGGAGCCTTGATCTTGTCTTTCTGAGCTTCAGGATCTTTTCTGGCGGGTCGCCAGGAATCCTGGCGGGTCGCCAGAAATTGTCCTGAGAGCTCTGCATTCTGCGCATCATCCTGGCGGGTCGCCAGGAATCCTGGCGGGTCGCCAGAAATTGTCCTGACAGCCATGTTTTTCTGCATTTTCTTCTGGCGGGTCGCCTGAGCTTCTGGCGGGTCCGCCTGGACTTGTCCTGGGACCGATTCGTCTGGATTTTTTTGACCAACGTACTCTGTTCCACTCCTTAGTCGATGCGTGACACTCTTGACTTCTCCGTTGGGGTTCACTTCAGGTTGGCTTGGAAACATTCCGGTCTTCGTTAAAGCTCCTTGGCTTTGAGAGTTTGCCAATTTGCTTTGTTGAATGAGGAATTGCAAGGACTCACGAACTTGCTTCATCTCATCAAAGACCGTATGATTCCACTCCGTTTGATCTGCCATGAACTTGTCCACCAAATTCCTATGTTGCTGATAGTAATTAACTTGATTGTTATTACCTACAGCGTTGTTGTTAGGCTTGTTTTGAGGTGGTGGTTGAGCTTGCCCCGGATTCGCGCACCCGCTTGGATTGCCATAAGATAACCCAGGATGGTTTCTCTTGTCTCGGTATACGTAATTCTGGGGCGCGTAGGGCGGAGGTGCCATGATTGCATTAACATCGGCTACGGGCTCGTCTCTTACTACCAAGTAACATGCCTTTGCTGTATGTCCTTCTTCCTCACAAATTTGACACTTCTGGACTGCCTCCACGGGTTTGGACTTCATTTCTTTCATCATTGCGGTCAAGGCGTCAAGTTGAGCTTGCAAATGGGTTGATTTGTCCACTTCTATCATCCCTCCTTTGGAATTCTTCTCTCTCACCGACCAATTGGTTTGAGAGCTCGCCATGCTTTCGATTAGCGCCTTTGCATCCCTACACCCTAGGTCGAGAAGAGACCCACCTGCAGTTGAGTTAACACTTTGACGAGTTTGATGATTCAAACCGTCATAGAAACTACAAATTAGTCTATCCTGGCCTATACCATGATGAGGACACATTCTCAACAAATCTTTAAAGCGTTCCCAAGCTTCAAACAAATTTTCATCACTTTCCTGTTTAAATCCAATTATCTCCCTCACGATCGATGTGGTTTTGATTCTAGGATAGAACCTTTCCAAAAAGGACTTGGCCAAATCATCCCAACAAGTAAACGGGTTACTATTGAAACTATTCAACCAATCCTCCGCTTGGTCTCTAAGAGAAAAAGGGAAAAGAGTTAACCGGATTATATCGGGAGCGACTTCTTCAAGGTTGAGAGTGATGCAATTCCGTAGGAATCGCTGCAAATGCTTGTTCGCGTCTTCCGTTGGATTCCCACTAAATTGGTTCTGTTGGATAAGGGCAATGAGAGATGGGTTGAAGAATAGATCGCGAGTCCTTCGAGCTTGGGGAGGGTTGACTCCAAGTCGGACATTGTTTGCGGTTGGGGCTCCGATCTCCTTCAAAGGTCGGTTCTCCGCCGCAATCCTTGCCGCCTCCCTAGCATCATCAAGGGCTCGTTGAAGCACAGCTGGATCTACCATCAACGGCCCGTCTCCTTCTGGACCAACAGGTGGGTTCCCGTTCAGGTCTGCCATTGGTTTCGCGTCGTCTGCGTCTTTCGAACCTTCCTCAGGATCTTTTCTGGCGGGTCGCCTGGATTGGTCCTGGTGGTTGATTCGTGAATTGAGCTGATGGATTTCGCCTTCCTCGTTGGTAAACCAGCAAGGGAGTCGAAATAGGTGATGAAGTCGAAGTTGTGACCTCCTTGGCTTCTATTTGTTCTCCCGAAAAACGAACGGTTTGGGAAACAAACGAAGCGGAAGGTCGGGGGGTCTCGTCGCTCTTGGCTTGGCTCCTCGTAAAGTATTTGCACTCGCTTGCGGGTAAAGGTTGCTTAGACTTCTTCTTTCCGGCCAGCGTGTACTCCTACAAACAAAGAAACAAGAGGAAAAGACAAAAGATCAATAAAACTTAATTACCTAAACTTAAATCTAGTCACCGTCCCCGGCAACGGCGCCAAATTTGATCGGAGGTAAAACCTGGGTCAAATTAAACCTCAATCTAATCTAATGCAGTATAGCTTGAGGGTCGAATCCACAGGGACGGTTATTCTAAACTATAGACTTTAAGTAACTAAATTTAATTGATCTAGGGGTAAACAAGTCAAAGATTGATTAAATGGTTGAAAGGATTGAATTTAAACTAAAAGGATTAAGTCTAATATTCTAATTAACCTCTAAATTATTCTAAAAATTAAGGTAAAGATCAAAACTCGAATTAAGGACTTAAACTAGGGTCAATTGATCGGGTTCCACTTCCAGGCACTATCCTGGCGGGTCGACAGAGTTCCTGGCGGGTCGACAGGATTCCTGGCGGGTCGCCAGAACAGTACGACAATTCAGTTTAATTAGTTTCTAAGTTCTCTAAGTTCAGGTTTTTGGCTTAAACTCTGGTCCAAATACTAACTCTCGTTCTTGATTTGGTATTACTAAGTTTTAACCTCTAAACCTCCCTAAAAACCTAAGTTTCAACTCTCGTTTCTTGGCTTAAGTTTTAGGGTTTGCTTTAACTATTCGGTAGGATATCCTAGATCTCTCGATCTTAGGAGGGAATAAACCTCTCGGCTAAGTTCCGGTTTCACCTTTTGGGTATACTAACTATCCTATGGTATGGGAATACAAATTGATTTGAATTTAGGGAACTTGGTGCTTATCTATTAGGCAAGGCCTTAACCTAATGAGCGAACCTTCAAGACAATTCAATTCATATTCTCAATTCAAGCAATTAAACTTAAGAAAAGCAAAGCAACTTAGAAAGATTAGAAAACTAAATTAAACTTCATAAATCTACCGAGTCATGGTTCCCTACAATTGCCCCTAAACTAAACTACTCACTACAAGTCATACTAAACATAACGATAACAGGTTTCAACATACTAAACATAAAAAGACAGAAAATAGAGAAAGAATACAACAAAGAACTAAAAGAAACGCTCTCAGCTTGAATCCTGGCGGGTCGACAGGATTCCTGACGGGTCGACGGGATTCCTGGCGGGTCGACAGGATTTCTGGCGGGTCGACAGGAGACAGGCTGGGTGCGATTTCTGCTAACTCCTCTTGAATCTTGCTCCAAAATCTGACTTCTAAACTGACTCCAAACAGACTCTCCCCTTTTCTGGAGCTCTTCCTATGTTTAAATAGCTCTCAAAGGCGGTTCCCATAGGTGGAGGTCATGTCTGGCTCGTCCAAGAATAGAGAAAGTGCTCTGCCAGAAATATCTCTCCAAATTGGGCAGGTCGGTTTATGTCTGGCGGGGTCGACAGGAATCCTGGCGGGTCGCCTGAATTCCTGGCGGGTCGACAGAAATCCTGGCGGGTCGCCTGAATTCCTGGCGGGTCGACAGAAATCCTGGCGGGTCGCCAGAACAGGAGAATTGTCTGGTTTGACCCTGTTCCTTTGCTCCAGTCGCTTGGACCCTGATTTGCTCCGCTTGAACTCTGCCTTGGGCCCAATTTTGCTCCAAATCATCGCTGAACCTGAAATTAGACAAGGGCAAATAGCAGTACCATATTTCTAACCTAAATTGCATTAAATCTAACTAAAACACAAACATTTAATTGAAATTAAGGCCTAAAAGGGTTGAATATTTCGATGTGAAACCCGCCTATCAACCCCGCCTGACATAAACCGACCTGCCCAATTTGGAGAGATATTTCTGGCAGAGCACTTTCTCTATTCTTGGACGAGCCAGACATGATCTCCACCTATGGGAACCGCCTTTGAGAGCTATTTAAACATAGGAAGAGCTCCAGAAAGGGGGAGGACAGTTTTACAAGCCAGAAGAGAGAGAGAATTCAAGAGAAGATAGCAGAAGTTTCTCCCAGCTGTCTCCTGTCGACCCGCCAGGATCTCTGGCGACCCGCCAGAAAACAGGCTGAGAGTTGTTTGCTGTTGTTTCTTGTTGTAAACTTTCTCTATTTTCTGTCTTTGATGTTTAGTTTGCTGAAACCTTTTATCTTTAAGTTTAGTATGACTTTTAGTGAGTAGTTTAGTTTAGGGGCAATTGTAGGGAACCATGACTTGGTAGATTAATGAAGTTTGATTTAGTTTTCTAATTTTTTCTAAGTTACTTTGCTTTACTTGAGTTTATTTGCTGAAATTGTGAATTGAATTGAATTGATTTGAAGGTTTGCTCACTTGGTTAGGCCTGACCTCGTAGATTAAGCAAATAGAACCCTAATCTCAAAACAATTTCTATTCCCATACCATAGGATAGTTAGTATACCCAAAAGGTGAAACCGGAACTTAGCCGAGAGGTTTATTCCCTCCTAAGATCGAGAGATCTAGGATATCCTACCGAATAGTTAAAGCAAACCCTAAAACTTAAGCCAAGAAACGAGAGTTGAAACTTAGGTTTTTAGGGAGGTTTAGAGGTTAAAACTTAGTAATACCAAATCAAGAACGAGAGTTAGTATTTGGACCAGAGTTTAAGCCAAAAACCTGAACTTAGAGAACTTAGAAACCGATTAAACTGAGTTGTCGTACTTTTCTGGCGACCCGCCAGGAATTCAGGCGACCCGCCAGGTATCTGTCGACCCGCCAGGAATCCTGTCGACCCGCCAGGATAGTGCCTGGAAGTGGAACCCGATCAATTGACCCTAGTTTAAGTCCTTAATTCGAGTTTAGATCTTTACCTTAATTTTTAGAGTAATTTAGACATTAATTAGAATTTAGAATTAATTCTTTTAGTTTAAATTTAATCCTTTTAATCAATTAATCAACTTTTTGACTTGTTTACCCCTAGATCAATCTAACTAAATTACTTAAAGTCTATAGTTTAGAATAACCGTCCCTGTGGATTCGATCCTCAAGCTATATTGCATTAGATTAGATTGAGGTTTAATTTGACCCAGGTTTTACCTCCGATCATAGGCATTCATTATCATTGCAATACTTTCTGCATGATCTCAAAGCTTAAAATCATCTGATAACTATCTTCTATTTTGAAAATATTAAGTATTTATTACATCAACAGGTACCTGATTTTGTAACAGCTGTGTCATTGTTACGTGGCGAGAAGCACCTTTAAGGCTTTAACAATCAAAGCAAGGTCCCAATTGATCGATGCGAAAACCAAGTTTCAAAATAAAAATTTCGTGTCTACCGATCTAATCGTTTGTAGAACAGCTTGAGGGTCGAATCCACAGGGACGGTGTTGGAATATTAGTCTTTTACTTTACTAAACTAGCTAGACGGTTCAACTCTTTTGTAAATTAAGGGTTGCAGGTGGGTTCAAATCTTAAGTCTAGTTTCAAGGTCAAAACAAGAATTAATGAGAGAGATTCAACAAGTCACGTAATTTTAGGGTTTCTGGTTGCTAACACTTCTTCTTAGTCCCAATTCCAGCGGCCCGCTGACTCTCGTAGCGGCCCGCTAAAAGAACTTAGGTCGCTAACCTATTAGACTGGTCGCTGGCTACTTGGCGGACATAGACAACCTTGCTGATTCACTCAGCAGCCCGCTAGGATTAGCGATGTGAATGCAATTTGACTTAATTTAGTTGGCAATTGTGCAGGGATAATGGCTTAATTAAGGTTCCTAGATCAAACTCTCGTTTTAGGTCTGGTTATCAATTAATTAACTCTCGTTAATTAGTCCTGGTTTAACCTTTTAGTTAGAAACCTTCAAGTTAATCATAATCATGCCTAATAATCTAAGTTTATTTGGACTTAGCCACCTAGCAATTAAGCGAGCTCTACTTAACGGGTGTAAATAAATCTACTTAGACAATCATGGCATAATCAATTCAAACAATTCAAGAAAGGTATAAAACACAAAGATATCAAATAAATTAAATAAACATGCAATCAACAACTAAGAATTCGAGTTTACAACCATAGCCCTAGAACAAACAATCAACAACTAAGAGACATCATACAAACACACAAGAAAATGAGAATAAGGAAAGATTACAACTAATTGCTCTTGTGTGTGTCGAAATCTCCTATCAAACACGTCTGTTGTTGTCGCAAATGACTTGCTTGGCGCTGCCACGATCTGGATTTGAGACCTACCTCTCAAATAACTATATGTCTAACCCTAAATTGACCTTAGATTTGTTCTCCTTCTTGTTCTCCCCCAAACTAGTCTTTAATAGGCATTGGGAAGGTGTAGAAACGCTGGAAATAACTGAAGACGTGCTCTGGATGCACATGGAGTCGGTAGAAGTTTTCATCCAAAGATAGAACTGCTAAATCGGGCAATTCTGATAAATCTGACAGTTCCAGGTCTGGCGGGTCGCAGGAAAATATCAGCACTGCGTCCTGTTAGTATTTTGGGCATATCTCCTTCATCCAAATTCCGTTTGAGGTGATTCAAGATCCGTTGGAAAGCTTAAAACGAGCTCTTCAACTTTATGGACTCATCCAAGTCATTTCTTGTCCAAAATCTGCAATAAAATTAGAAACTATGGTAGTAACTCATTCTTGACACAAAAACTCAAATTAAACTAACTTAAACTCATCTAAACTATGTAAACTCAAGACAATTGATTTAGTTTGGAGACAAAATGGTACTTGGATATGTATATAAAATCCACTCATCACCAATCAAGATTTCCAGGTCCAGGATGAGCTTGACCTTCCAATAGTATTGTGGTTGAGATTTTTGAAGAAAAACAGGGGTCTATTGTGGTTGAGATTGAAAGCAAATCATTTTATGCCTCTTATCCCCTCAACCTCCCGAAGAAATGGGAAAAAGAAAATGGAAAACTTAATTTACATTGAGTTCTAATAAGTAATTTTTGTTGGTTTCTTTAGTTTCATGTCTGCAGTTCAGAAATTTAGATATGTCGTCGCTATACATTCATATATAGTCGAGTTCAGATATGTTGCCGTTGGCCACTGATATTCCAAAAAAAAAAAAAATAGAAAAAAGGATATGTTGGCCTCCGACCACACTGAGGCAACAGATGCAATGCACAACCCAATTAAGTAGAGATCCGGAACCAAAATTGAGAAGAACATATCTCAAAAGCAAAGGGAGAAGGGATAAACAGTAAAAAACACATGTGATGGTGCCGTTGAAATTATGACGTTTGTCAACTTGTACGATATCTCATGAATTATGTAAGTATCAGTAAATAATTGAGAAAGATCAATTTTCTTGATTTGTTTTCTCAAGCTGGCACAATGCTTGATTCCGATTTTGTCCAAAAGGAAGAAAATAATTCCACAAATAATGTTAAACAAATAATTGTTCTTACATTATTTTCCATATTTGCCAACAGTAGGGAACAGTAGGGAGCGGAGCAAGTATAGGCAAGTTCAGGAAGTGTTCGTGCAAAAAAAAAAAAAAAAAAAAAATTAAAGCCTAGTTACTAGTTTTTTAATTTGCGCCTGAACTTGGATTAGAATAGTGTTTCAGCTTTATGATTATAAGCATGGTTTAAAGAATAGTGGCTGAGCTTTATAGGCCTGATTTTAATTTATGCCTGGACTTAAAATTATCTACATCCACCATGGCTCCATCATTCTGTTAGAAGTATTGTCACAGAATTAGAAACTCAAGACAACCGTAAGAATAACTCAAGCCAACAAGGGCGACACTGTTGGAGGGAGAAAGAGGAATATAGAACTGTGAATATATCATTGCCGCAACCATGCCGTAACAGGCTAATGTTCGAGAATTTGACCTGGTTCTTCTGATGGTCCTTCTAAGTCCTTCAAGTTTTCGAAAGTCGAGTTTAAAAGGCCAAGTTAGGCTTAACAAAGATCAAATTAGACTTTTTAATAATAATTTAGCATAATCATGTTATTTAGACAACCCAAAAAAAAAAAAAAAATATGATTAGATATTATAATTATATTATATAAAATATCAAAATAGATACAAATATAAATAAATTTTAATCTGATCCTTTTTAAACCCGATCCTCGTAAAACCTGGCCTTTCAAAATCTCCTTAGTCCTTACTATGAAATTTGAGTCTGCCCTTCCTAAATCCGGCCCTTCTTAATCTTAAGCCCTTGTAAAGACCAGGCCGAACTTTCAAAAGGGCTGACCAAGAACGAGAGGATTTTGGCATATCACTACCCTTTTACATTTTTCTTGTTACTCTTCCGAAAAATATAAATGTTACCATAACTGTTTTCAGAAGAAGATTCGTGATAAATTGATGACGACAACAGATAATAAATAAAAGAAGGATAGAAACACAGCATATTGCGCGTATGCCATGCCATAGTAGTTTGTCATGCGAGCCACGGGTATGACATAACCTTGGTCCTTGGATGTGCAAATGTACGCAACTAAGACGTCTTAACACTTAGCACACAACATCGATGAAAGGAATCAGTAAATAAAAAGGTGCTCATGTTACCAAAATCTCTGTTTTGTGTTTTGATTAGAACTGCATTGATAAAAAAAAAATGTAACAAAGTAAACAAAATCAACTAAATACAAATTCAATGTACAACAACAAAAATGCACAAATAGGCAAATAGCAACTAGCCAATGTGAAAGTGCCCACTGTATGGTGAGTTCCTCGAAAATAACTTTATCTATAATTGGTAGGAGGTAACAAAATATCTGGAACCATCAGCCATAATGTGCGTTCTCATGAGGCCCTCTTTTCATCATCACTGTTATCACTTTCGTCACTGCATATTTAGTGGGAAGAAGTGAATATTTTTAACCATGATTTCGATATATTTTAACTGCCAAAATATTTTCTAGCAGTAAATGCGGTGTGGAACAAGATAATACAGGTAAACTTATCACAGAGACCACAGTTCTATTTGGTACAGAAAAACCTAGTTTTACTACAACATTTTATTATTGAATATACCTTTTTATTACGATCTTAAATACATCAATTACCCGTGACAAAGTGGTTAAGCAGGAAAACAACAATAAAGTACCTCTCTTCCGGAAGTTTTGCAAGTCTCCTAGCATCCAAACCAGTAATATACTTCTGTGCTGCTTGAACATTGTCTGCTCCTGTAATGAATGGAAGCTTGCATAATTAGATCACAAACAAAAAATAGAGATGCTTCTGGTTTTGAAAATATCCCATTTGGCAATAAATTTTTCTAGATTCCTTGACCCTGGTAATGTTCTAGTTGCTCTGGCACTGACAAAGATAATTGCAACATAACCCTTCCAATATTTTCACATTGAACCCTTTCATCAGGAATACTTGGTCATAATTAAGAAATTTTCACTAAGGATAGGAAAACTAAAAGAACGATGCATTGACAGGACACAAGTACTTCAATAGAAAAGGTCTAGGAATTTCCAGAAAGTACCTTTTGTTAGTTGGAATACATGCAAGGCACAACGTTCAGCTGATAATCGGACTGGTGTGCTACCATCCTTTAAACACTCTGCAATTGCAGGGCCCAAGTATGATATGTTCACCATCAAAGCCGATGGATTTGCCTAATTTTTAACAAGAGCAATGTGAATTAATATATGAATATAATTAAAACATTTATGACTACCCCTGCTGAAATTTTGCAAAACCTAGGATGGTCCATCATGGTGGAAACATATTTTTTTTCTTTTTTTTTATTAATAGCACCCACTCAAAAGCACCATAAAAAAATAAGGCATTGATTCTATAACCTGTATTATTAAATTAGAAAATAAAAGTGTTGGGAGTAGTTTTAGGATATTTCTAATGGACATGGATTTCAAACAGTATCCAGATATAGAGAGCATCATGTTATGCAAGGGTAGAAATGTCCTTTGATTTTTCTTTTTTGCAGGGCTTTTTCAGATATATCAAAGCATATTGGTGAGATTTCCTCAATAACTATTAACTTAAAAATAAAAAAATAGAAATAATGATAATTTTACTAAAAAAACCTTTGCAACAGCTTTGATGCAGGAGAGGGATCTCCTTCTCACTTCACTAGAGTCATCCTGTGAGGCCAGAACAAGCATCTGAAGAAGCTGAAGAGCATTAGGGTTGGCTTCTGACTGAACCCGATATAGAAGAAGCTGTCCAATTGCCTTGGCAGCCGTTTCACGGATAGGGAACTTTTATCGTACAAACAAAAATATTAAAGAGGTTAAACCATAAGAAATTAATCAAATCATTAAACAAGGAAATGATCTTATGCTCAGTTAAAAAGGTGTGGTGCCTCAGTGCCTGTATGAACAAGTACTATTTATTCTATTTTGTTTCCCTTCTCTGGTTCTCTTTATTGTTGGCTAGTTTGGAATTTATTTTGCATTATCGCTACAAAGAGAGAATAAAATAAAATTAGCCCAAATTGAAGTACTAATGGAACAAATACATGTTTTAGTGAGGTTTCTTTGCACAATCAATCTTTACCAGGCTACCCTGTGCAATTGAAGAGTAATTTAGTTCCACTGGAGAAGTGATGATTGACCAACAGCCCACCAATTGAAGAGTAATTTAGTCAACCGGTGGTCTGGTAGGGTAAACCTCAAAAACCAGCCTGCTACTGAACTAGATAAAATCAGAATAGAACCGGGTAAACCAGTGAATAGGGTAGCCGGTTCAGTCATTATGTTTGTTAACCAGAGTGAACCGCTCTTGAACCAGCATATAAATATCAAAATACACATGCGCGTTCACAGTGAATTGAACTCCTCTACTTACCCTAAGTGCCACGCCACCTTACCACTGTACTACCAACTCTTTGTTGCAAGTACGTCCCATGTTATCTCTATAAAGCCTATCCGGTTTTTGAAACGGTCAAACCGGTAAAACCCCATACTGGTGCCTCCACCAGTTCGATAGCCGGTACAATATTTAAAACACTGGAGTTAATTGGTGGCAAGGAAACCAGTGAGGACAAATACGAACAATAATAATTAAAAGCTATCCTCACAGCTGAAATCAGAGTACTTGATAGGTATTTTGTATACTGCATGCGCATTTATAAAAATAGAGGCAAACCCAATAAAAATAATGAACATATTGAGTAACCAGAGCATAGACCAATCAAAGAAGCATGGAAAATAGAATAAAGCCATAAACACAAATAGTACACAAGCAAACTATAACACTAAAGTACCTTGTCATCTTTCAAGGCGTCTTTAAGGCGGTCCATTAGAGAGGTGAAGAGAGGGGAGAGGCAAAGCAGGGTAGGGCAATGCATGGACATTGATGAGAAGGTTAGAACAGAGCCATGTCTAATGAACCATGAAGAGGATGTGCTGTAATCAATTAGTGTTTGCAGCAGTTCAGTGAACTCGCTTTCTTCCATATACTGTCATCACAAACTCCACATTAGAATATTCAAGCAAAGCATGCTGAGGCAATTGTTTAGTTAAGTGAAAAATGAACCAAGATCATCCAAGAATTCTTTACTGAATTAGGTGTCTACAAGTCCTCAAACTGTACTTGTATGTAATTTTGCAAATTGAGGCAAAAGGTCCAACTTAATGTCATCTGGTTTGAGACTTAAGGCATTACCGGCAACTACATGACCAATTGCTACTAATGTTAATTATAATCATACCGGTTTTATGACGTCATAAATATATCGGTACAATAGAAAATATACTAGTTGTTTCTTTTTTATTTAAAACTTTTCTTTTTTTTCTACATATCAAGGGAGGGGTAGGACCTGAGACAACAGGCCAATGACTTTAGCAGCTGAAGAGCGAGCATCATCATCCTCGAGTACCAAAATATCTCTGAGGAGAAGACAACCACGAGACCTGATGGCACTGCTTACACTTTTTCCTGCATGCTTTATCACACCTTTCAGTGCTGTCAATACAGCATCTCTAACACCGCCATCCGATCCCTACAAATTTAGGTAGAGAATTAGATGTGTGCTACAGTATATAAAAAGGCAAATTCTGTTTTCATATCAAAGACTGAGGGCCAAGTACTTGCAAAAGTCACTGTACTATAGAAAATTAAACTTGATGACTGGCTAAGAGGTATAAACAAACAAGGGCAAGGGCTTTAAGCATGAAAGCCATCTTTGCTCCAATAAGAAAATTGAAATTTGTAGTTAATACCTGTAGCATGGCCAGAAGGTCACTCACGAGAGGATCCACCCGGGTGCTGAGTGCACTTAGCTTACCCAATGCATATGCAGAACTTGCACGAACAGCTCTAAAATGTAAAATAAAGAGTTATACGTAATAACACAGATAATGTTGTATCAGTACTGAATTCTCAGGCTTGCCAAACTGTGCTGGCACAGTATAAAAAAATTACTCAATTGACTTTGAACCTAATTGCTCATTTCTCCATTTATTATATAGAAAACATTTGTGGCTAATTCAGGAATCGAACATTTAAGACCATAGAAAGCAAAACAAACAGCATCCAGAAGATGCTCAAAAAGTACAATATTAATTCTCTATAATTAGTACTTAAAATAAGAATAACAAAACTTTATGATAGAAAAACAGGGGCCTCATGAAAGATATAAACCTAGTGCTGTCTTGTAGGCATCTCACAAAAGTAGTCTGAAGCTGTGGAAGGAAGGGTTTGAGTGCAATTCCTCCTTTGCTTATCATGATAGAAAGAGTCGACAAGATTGCAGCTTTAACTTGCCAAGGGAATCTATCTCCAATTATCCTAATGAGAGGCCTACAAAAGAATATGACAGAGGCTATAGTTAGCAAAGCAATTTAAAATAGGGTCTGAATTTTGGGAGAGAGACATAAAAGATAACCATAGAACCTCTGGAGGTTCAACTGATGAACCAATTTTATAAATTGTCAAATATTTAACTTCAATCCCACTTTCACATTTTAATTATCACAAAATAAGTGGAAAATTTTGATCTTAATCTGACCAGCAGATTCAGAATTTGAAGGAACTTATAAAATAAATAACAATAAAACAAAACAATATAATATAAGATAAAATTAATAATAATAAAACTAACAATAGCAAAAAAAAAAAAAAGGCCATGTTAGTACTGCATTGTTCTCTCCAAGATTTGATTGAATCCACATGTCAAACTAACACTATTCCCAAACAAACCTTTCCTAAATCTTTTGTAAGCTATTTCTTAAATTATTAACTTCCAGGATAAATAACCTATATGCATGAGTTGATTTCTCAATATCTAGTTGGTCCACGTAACTTGATTCATTAAGAAAATTAGAACCAAATTTTCAAAACTGGTAAAAAGAAAAAAAATACAAAATCAGAACAAGATAAAATACCCAGTAATAGGGACAACAAATTCTCTCAATGTTTTCTCGCTTGTCACATCAATCAACTCTCCCAATCCCTGAGCTGCTTGTTCACGTGTCTCTGCTGAACCACTAATTAAACCCTGCAATTTCAACACCAGTAATAGTAAATAAAGTTGAAATGCTAAGAACACATGCAACGATCATCAGATTTTGACCTGCAAAACTTGAGCTGAAATCAAACCAACATAAACAAAATGCAAGAGTATTTGTATATAAAAAACAGCATAGTAACAGCATCTCAATAACTGCATCCATTTTTCCAAATCTACTCTTAAGAGCAAGCCACAATAGAGAAGTAGAGATCAGATAATACCTGCAAGAAAACTGGAAGAATAGGCTGCAATGCTTTAGGCAGACAAAATCCTGGTATCAGAATGGATCCACCCTGTAAGCATTTGCTTGTGGTTATCAGCAAAAATTTGAAAGATGTCAATACTTTCAGTATGGCACATATTTAACAAAGTTCTCAACTGAGTACATATGAGCGGTTAGATTGGAGTTTGTTAGAACTAGATGTTATTTAAGATTTGAATATCCATAAGACATAATCACACCTTGAAGTTAACAGTACTGAGATTCAACTAGTATCCAACTTATCATCAAAATTAGGGGTGTAAACCATTTATATAAGGCTCAGCAAGACAAGTATTTCATCAGGTTTAGGACAAACTAAATGCCAAAACTTAAAGAGCACCTTTCTCTTCCGCCGCTCCTTATCTCTGGCAGTGGAGACAGCATCACGTACCACCTTAATATAAGACGAAAGTAGTTCTTTAGGAACCGAGCCAATCACTCTACCTAGTGCCTCCCATGCAGCCTAATTCACAAGCAAATGAAAAAGGATATCAAACATAATGATGATCAATAAAATTAGCCTTTTATTATAATATCAATTTGCCAAACAAGGTGTGATACAAAATGAAACAATGAAGATTAGGGATGATTACAGAAACAGTAGCTGAGTCATTGTCACTTAGTAGAACAATAAGAGTAGAAATCATGTCGCCGGCTTCATCCACCAAATAAAGCTTACTATTTTTGAAGACATAACCTATCAGGTAACATGAACCCCTTCTCATCACAGCCTGGAAACATAAGTCAGCATTATGAGCTTAACCAAAAGAGAGGTGGAGAGAAATTAACCAATAGAGAGAGAGAGAGAGAGAGAGAGAGAGAGGGAGAGAGAGAGAGAGAGAGGGAGAGGGAGAGAGAGATGACCTGAGCATCAGAAGCTCCTCTGAGCAACTCAGATAGTAAGATCTCAGTGCCTTCTTCATCAACAACAAGTACAACGGTTTCAGCTGCTTTCTTTGCGGAACTTTGCACCTCCTAATATTTAAAATAGAACAAATTTTAGCACAGAAAAAATCTTCTTGCCTACAAGCAATTTAAATTCCTCAAAAACTTTTTATCTTTTCATATCCTCGGAGATAAAGTGGCACTGCTGCGCTGATTTGTCATAACAAATGTTAACACTAGTGCGCAAATTGCATCAAGGTACCAGGTTAAATTTTCACCTAACAAATGATAAGTTTTTTTGGCCTTGCCACAATCTGACCATGTTGTACACTAGAAATGAATTGTCCCCATGATCAAGTACACACCGATTCAATCAATTTTTTAAAGGGTGGAATATATAGCAAGAAAATTTACCTTATCTTCATCAGCCATAGCAATTACCAGTGCCGGAAGAACAGTGCCAATATGAGGACTTAGACCTGGTCCAGCAACCTCAGCCAATGCTCCTAATGCATGCGCATTAAAGGCACTGAACAAGTAGATAGTGTCAATATTTAATCAGAAAAGAAAATGACAAATGGAACAATTAGTGTGCACTTACGAGAGAGGAGGTTGAACTAGCTTGGGCAAGATATGAGGCAACACAACTGAAGTCCTGACACTGAAAAAAGAAGAATGGGAAAATATTTAGAAACAACTAGAATTTCACTTATGTTTTGTTCACTGGGTATGGCATGCAACAGGACTAAGCACTATTCTGCAAAGTTTTGCAATTCATGAATCATTCAAGCTATTCTTGATACTCAACAAAACAGTGCAAGTATGGTATATCAATTAAAGAACAGTTGTCGCAATCTGTTCTAGCTAACAGCAATAAAACCATATAACAAGGCTCATGACACAACGAGGTATAATTCAAAGAAAACCAGTCCTATTTGGAGCAAGCACCATGGATAACAAAAATTTCATAACTCTCAGATGTTGGAATTGTAAAGGTGTAACCTAAGCTAAATTAATATTAACCTTAAAATCTGTTTAAGGCCGTCAAGTGCCGTATCAGAGGTCTCATCATCTTCTAAAGCACGTAACAAGGTAGGAACAATTTCATCAATAGCTTGCATTCCAGCACTCTGACAGAAATATCAAAAGAATGATTATTTATTACAGACTCGACATTCGAAAAAAGTGTACCTTGTGCAGAATCCTGCTAATATTTTGTTTCAATAAACACCATCAAAATATGCATGCAGTATACATGGCTTGAACCCATGACAAGGGTGGAGGCATGGAGCCAAAAGTTTTTACATGGCAGGGCATAATGTCACAGTCATAGACTCATAGATACCTTTTTTTGTCATGAGCACATTCTTACACTTTCTTTTCAAAAAATTTTGAGTAAAGAAAGTGTACGAATGTGCTTATGACAAAAAAAAAATTTGAAGAGGAGGGGTTGGGGACATCTCCCCTGCCCGCACACAGCTTCACTCATGACCTTTGAGGTCAGAGTAAAGAGCTTGCATACAACTTATGAGTTTTGATGTAATGGACATAAAAAGTGCTTCACATAAACTTAAACAGATGTAACAGAACAGAATTGAGGGAATGTACCTTGTAAAGAGTACTAAATGCTATGCCAGCAGATTCACGAACTTCTTGAGAGCTGTCATTTCTCGATTTAGTTTCCAAACCAAATTGCAATAAATAACAAAAATTAAATTTGATAAATAAAAAAAAAAAAACAAACCTGTCACAAAGAGCAGTACGAATAGTTGGAATAAGCTCATCCATAAAATGCAGTAGCTGGTGTTTACCAGCACTTGCCATCACCTCGCTCAAACCAATGCACACACCCTGTAAATAAATTGAATGATTCAAAGAAAATGTAGCAAAATATGAGGTTTTATTAATATATATAATGACAGGCTTACCTGTCTTCTGCTAGCACTTGGATCTTTGAGGCCTCGTGATAAGATGGGAATAATGGATGGGAGGACTCTCTCTCCAAGCTTTCTGACCAGTTCACCAAGTGCTCTACCAGCTACCTGAATTTTTATCATAGAAAAATCAAGTAAAAACTAACATTAGTGTAAACAACCCAAGGAACCCCTTTTGTCTTGGTCAATTCTAATTCTCAATATAATATGTTCATAAAGGCACAGCAGCATCCGACCAAGCTAAACTACTCATATCTGATATTCCCATTTCATTTCAGATAGCCGTCAATCAACACCAAAGTGCTGTAATTATACTTTTATAATAAATCTTGCATAAGTGGATAGTGTATATACTAATCCAAGTAAGGCCAGCTCAAATCAACAACAGTTTCAGCAAATTCTGGAACAGTTCTGTGACAGAAGGCTTATAACCAACTGAATGAACAGGTAGCTTTTTTAAGACAAAGAAAACAAGAGAAAAAAGAAAAGTCAACAAAAATAATACCTGGCGCCTTTCAGATGAAGATGAAGCAAGAGAGGAGATAAGTGTGTTCATCAAAACAGGCATTATTTCTTTCAAAGTCCTTGGTGTATTTGCCACGATAGTTTTCCACACATGCAATGCCGCCTAATTAATTAAACAATACAGAATAGTTATAGAAAAAATAATTTTTTTACTCATCATATGATGCTATCTCTTGCAAGTATCAAAGTATATAGAAACCTTGGCCTTTTCAGATTATGTCATTGTAAAGTTAGCATCTATTTAGGCACCTTCAAGTTCACATTAGGTTATTATGCCCATCATTCTTGTTCTGGAGATCTTGAAGGATGGTTACCAATAGTCAAAATCATTTCTAGAGATCTAATATGCATACAGACATACCAAAATACTGGGAGTGGTGGAACTAAATTATGGATGGACTGGGAGAGGCAAGTAAAATATTTGGTAAAAATCTTTCCATAAAATGTGTTGTCCAATAGACAAATAAATTACAACTTTTACTGAGTCCCAATATCTAATATCAGCTTGCTGTATTATTGCATCAGCAACCATATTGTAGCTTGACCTCTAAGCATATGCAGCAATTGTGCATGTGAGAAAACTTACAGAAAATAATAATAATAATAATAACAAACCTAAAGCAGTATCGAAAAGTTACCTGGCGAACAGTCAAGCTGACATCAGAACGAACCATGTAAATGGCAGCAAGAACCTCATTACGTTTATCCCTACCAAGTTTCTCGATAATAGCACGGCCATGGGCCTCAGTACTCGATCCTTCATCGTCACTGCCACCTTCCAAAATAGCCTTACCTGAGGTCCCAGCTACTTTGAAAAGAAGATCTCCTAAGAGTTCAATAGAGCTTTGACGGATGCGCCAGTTGTCACTGAAAATGCCATCCTCAATTGCAGGAAGTAACAGAGGCAATGACCTGTTTTATATTCATGGCAGTATGAGAATATATTCTGTTGTTGTTAAGAATAGAGAAGCAATTAATTGGAAATAGGTCATTTTTACAAGCCAATCTGGTTCAGAATAATTCAGATACTTAAACCCAAATAATAATTTAGTAACTTATGCAAGGTTAATTAAGCTGATTTTTGTTTCAAAAGACAGTCTGTTCTCTAGCCGGTCACTGCAGTCAGAAAAATAGTTTATATAGTTCAGGTATATATTTCAACATTATTTGGGAAGGCATGCTTCAGAGTTTCTTTAAACAACAAGGGAAAAAAAAAACAACAAAGAGAAAATTCAGAAAAATACAGACGTTGTTGCATAATGCTCCACAAAGACATGTCCAGCACAAAGAGCAGCATCACGAACACTCTCATTCTCATCAGAAAGCCCTACAAAAATAAAACAATCCAATAAGAGACTTAAATGCTAATCCACAAGAAAAAGAAAATACGAAGATTATATTGGCTAACCATCCAATATAGCAGGCAGCACAATTTGCAAATAATTCTGGAACACAACTCCGAGAGACCTTGGCAAAAACTGTATTCATAAACTTTTGTCAGATACCAGGGTTCACGATTAGGGCAATGAACAGAACTACAAGAGCTACATGCTTTATTAACCTTGAAAAGTGTCAAATAACCATCACGAACAGATGCCTTCTGATGAGAGCAATTCTTGATGACCTCAGGAAGTATCCTTTCAAAGTATTCATTCCCCAGAGCAGCCAATACCTAAGGTATCAAAACCACATAAGTTTCTATGATTGTATAACCTTAAAAGATGCACACACTTGGCATCAAGATTTGAAGTACTCAAACTGTTGCCAAAAAAAACCATTCATGTTTAAGACAAATGAGAAGAAAAAAAACATAACTGCAGACTGAAATTTCCATTTTCTCCTTTTACAATTCATTTGTACCAAAACTAACCTAAAATACATTGATTAATAAAAACCAGGCTGCAGAGCAAAAGCAGCACCCAATAAACCGAACAAAGAAAACGAAGGAAAATATTAGACTGGAATCGCAATATGTGAAATATAAGAGCAGAACTCAGTCTTGAAATAAAACATCAATGAAAACAAACTATGGCTTCAGTACTAACCTCACTCAACCCTTGAGCAGCGCCAGAGCGCTCCACATTGCTGTTATCAGACTTCAGTGTTTCCATCAACCACGAAACAAGATCTGGGAAGTTGTCCTCACCCATCCCCCTTATAAGAGATCCAATCGCTCTGGCAGCAACTGACCGGACCTCTGGTATTGGATCCACCAAAACCTACAAGAAAATAAGATCTCGAGAGTCAATCATCAAAAATTCAGCTCAATACACACACACGCACACACGCACGCGCACATAGAAAATGGAGCACAACGGTCTCTTTTAGTGTCAGAAATTGCAATACAGTCAGTTGGACCATAGTATACCAAATTTTATATGTTGATACCTATAATGAAAGAACAGTTTCTCTTATGTCAAGTCATATTACTGCCCTTGATATAAATTAGTGTCCCGCATCTAACAATCTTTTTACCTTCATTTTGAATACATTTCTCAACTAGAATATCAGAAGTTGAGATCCATACCAATCCACTAGAAAACAATAAGAAGTTTCAACATGGACTGTCAACAAATTGCCCAGCTTATTATCCTATTTTCATGTATAGTTCCTGTTATTTTCCCACCACAATTTAACCTTTTGGTCAATTTAGTGGGCTTTTTCTTATATGTTAGTTGATTTAGTGAACCCGTGACCTTTTTCCTATTCATTTTCTTATTAGTCTACCTTCTTGACTTCAGGAAGTAACAGGCCAATGTATGGTATCATGTCATTGGGTTCAGTTACAAGTGAACACATGTTTCCAACAATCTGAGCAGCCTTCTTTTTGGTTTCAGCACCTCTCTCCCTCAGACCTCTATGCACGATAGGCACCAGCAAAGCAAGTGAAGGTGCATCTATCGAGTTGATAAATGTTGTCTGCAGTATTTAGCAAAAGAAAAACTATGATCTAGTATTGAACCAAGAAAAAAGTTCATAGACTAATTTCAAATTCCTTTTGACTGATTTTCTTATTAAGTTGCATTAGTGTAAAATAAAAAGGCTCTTTGGGCATTAAAAGAAATCAACTTTTGGATTAGAAAAAATTACTGAAAATAAAGCTGATCATACAGGTTAATATCATAAGAGGGTTGCATTTGCCTAGCAATTTTAATTTGTCTCTTTTGTTTCAGGTATAAACAAGGGACCCAAATCTGGTGTAGCACTACACCGTGTACTGCAGCAAATCCAGATCATTCAAAACCATCCGCAGTTTTTAGCAAATTTGGGTTTATCAATGGGATGTATCATATGAAAACCATTCAAAACCACAAGTCATGATTTGCTGCGCTACACCGTGTAGCGCAACACCAGATTTGGTTCCATAAACAAGGTTTACAAGAGTCCAAATCAGGCTCTAAACATAACATTCCTTTGGAAAAAAAAAAGAATTAACTAAAAAGTTAGATATCTCGCATGAGATAACTCTATTGGAAAAAAAAAAAAAACTGAATCATTAACAAAGAAACAAACCTGAAGAAGGATGTCAAGAGAATGCTTGGTATATGCATTGGGATCATTGAGACTCATCAGCAGGGTGGGAACAAGGGTAGCTATTTCAGGGTTTTTTATCACACTACCAACCTGACAAAAACAAGCAATTTGTTCTCAGCATCAGCGGTACCATATTGAACTCAAGGAACTGCATGAAGTCAACTTAAAAACAAAATTAGGTACCTGCTGGAGAGCTGTTTGACCTGCTGTCTGAACCTTAGGATGTGTATCCGTCAAAACCTATTTGGCAAGGTCAGAAGAGATTAATGAGAAAAGTTGAAGGACAGTTTTCAATTGTCCAGTTACAAACACTGATAAAGAAAGGTTTACAGATTTGTGTTTGGATGCTTCACGAACAAGGGACGAACAAGGGGAAGAACAAAGGCTTACGAATAAAACCAGTTCGTGAAAATCGGGGAACTAAGAACTAGGGAGAAGTTCACGAACTACGGCTGTTCGTGGGTTGTTTGGTTCGTGCGAACAGCGCTAGTTCGCGAACTAGCTGTTCGTGACACATTCCAAACAAACCCGGCTCCAACACCCTCAATATGTGCATAAATGTAAGCATAAACTATATGAAATAAAGCTAGGAGATTTCAGATTTGAACTACAGCAGACCACTTCCTCTATCTAGAGGATCAAGCTTATACAGGCAGTGGCAGGTGCTTTATTAAATATTTATTTTATAATTAACAGAAACCTCAGTTAATTTAGGAACAATCTTAGGCAGGCACTGAGAGAGTTGCTGAGGTGCACAATATGCCATAGCACCTACTGACTTTCTCGATGGCCGGTCATCATATAAGTTTACTGTTTGAAAAATGATTTCTACTAATGATGATGCCACTTCAGGAGATAACTCTGGACACAAACAAAAATCAAAAGGTCAGTGCTCATTCATTAGAGAAAAAATTCCACAGCTATGTGCCTATACACACTGACAAGTACTAAGTCCTTGAATGTTTATTATGTCTTTTTTTATTTATTTTTGTTTTCTTTTTGGTTCCTATTGTTCTTCTTCCTTATTTTTGCTGTAATGAGGTGACCCTTGAACACTTCTTAGCAAAAGAATAGTAAAAGGTAGATACTAGCTGAGACTGGCTGGCATGGAGTGAGTCGGGTTACTGGTATCTACCAACCAAAACCCCAAGTGTCCTTAATGGGCTCCTAATCTTAAGATAGAAGTAACGGAACATAATTGTCATCTATTTTAGAGAACATGAAAGAAAAAAAAAATTTACAATAAACAGAAAACTAATTTAGGAACATAGGAAAAAACTACTGGATACCAGAAAAAATAAAACTAAAGAACAAGTCAGAAAAAAAAATAATCAGCTCCAGCATCTTTTATTCAAATAGAAAAGCACAAAAGGCAACAGTATCATGAAATTCAAAGTTAACATTGCGAGAGGAAACATCTAAGGATAAATCACATGCTCATGCGTTGCAAAAATACCATAACATTGTAAAAAAACTTGTAACTCATCCATCATTTTGACAAAATTGTGCAATTACTTCAGTTAGCTACATACATAACATTTCACTTGTACCGAAAAACTAAGTGGATGCATAAATTAAATCCTGACCAATCCATCTGTGCTTTAACCGACCAGATCAGATATAAAACTATCAAAAATAAATTATACAAGTTCTTTTCTCTGTCACTAGGTCAACACATGTAACACAAAAGAAGAACAAAAACGACCTGAGTCCTTGACCAAAGGAGGAAGCTTATGGCGAAAGAGAGAGATCCGCTGCTTAGTAGAGGAAGAGGAGACCTCCTCGGCGGCAGCACGCAGCGCCTCCATTGGTTGCGCCATTCCCTGCGGAGAGAGAGTGGCGGCTTTTCAAAGTCCCCCGATATCTAGTATTTAGTATTTCTTTTTTTTCACTTATTATATTCGTTCTTCCTTTTTTTTTTAGATATTTTTCCCTTTTCACTCGATGGCAATGGCGGGTAGGGTAGTGCTAGGGCTTTGGGGAAGCAGGTGAAAGAAGAGAGAATTTATTGTGATGAAAGTGCCCCTTGTTTTTGACAAAATAACGAGTTTGTCCAGGGCAACGATTCAGTCAGTCAGTGTCAGTCCAAGCTTAGAGGCCTGCTGGCGGAGCGGTGCTGGGCATTATCTTTCATACAAGGAACTAGATGATATGGGCCTAAATATGTGCCACTAAACTCTCCCAATACATGGGCCTAATGACATGAATCTCATGCATATTTTATTTTATCGATTTTCCTTTTGTACATTATTTTGTTCTATATATTATGGGCTAAAGATATTCTTCCAATTATACCGGATCGGAGTATCTCCGTACATGTCGTATGCTATGTCCTCTTTTTCGCGAAGTTGTTCTCCCGTCCCATGCCATATTCTTCATTCTTTTATTTAGGCATTGCAAAAAATTTTCAAATCATTCGTACATCTGATTGGGATGGAATGGTACCAAGTTAGTTCAGATTAAAATAAATTCTCAATCGGATTAATCAATTAAGAAACATCTATCTAAATATAATTTTTTTAGATTATTTGACCAGTCTAAATATAAGTTAATAACAGCTTTGATTTCATTCAAGCAAGATATTATAAAACAAAAACAAAAAACACATGCATGACCCTCCGCCCTCTATCGGTGGTGTCAATTAATCCCATCGAATCGGGCCTCGGTAATATAAATGGTGCAAATTATATTATAATAGAACTTCCAAATAAAGTGTGTAATTAGAGAAAGGAGAAGGGAGACGATATCGAGAACCGATATCTCGGAGTTCACCATCAAAGTAAGGGAAGCAGTTCGGTTTTGTAGTGATCTCCTCAGTATTGTTCTCTGCAAAAATTCTATTATATCATTCACAACTAAAAGCATGGCTAGAGGTTGGTTTTAAACGCATCTAGCATCTTAAATACTTCAATTTCAAGTCAGACTCTTACTGTTCAATTATCTGGGCCGTCCATTTTCTTCTCTGTGTGATGGATCTCATCTCCTTCGTCCGTCTCCACTCAGCATTTGCGCTGGCCCATCTCTTAGTTTTATGTTGCGATTCTCTTTGCCTCATTGTGTGTGTTCTCATTCTTCTTCTTCGTTCTCTTGCGATTCTCTCTGCCTTTGGCCGCCGCATCGGATCCAGATTTTCTGTTTTCTCCGCCGACCCACACCTCTGCTGTACTTCGCGGTCATTCCATGGAGTACGGATGTTTTGGTGTGCCTTATGGTCTTATGGATCCTCCAGAAGCCTCTCCACACCACTGTTGTAGTGTTGTTGTGAGAAGGTTATGGCTTTCTTACTCTTCTCTTCTCTTCTCTGCGTTCTTCCCGTCGATATTTCCTCCAAACATTTTTTTTCTCTGCTTTTTCCCTCTTCATTTTCTCTTCCCGTATTTATTGCTCATTTTGTTTCTGCCAGGATTTAGCCAATTTTTTTTGGGTTTTGCTGCGTTCTGCTTTGTCTATTTACATGGATTGCGTCATTTCTGTTCATGACTTATTTCGTGCTTTATTTTTCCGATTCCTGCGGTTGTTGCCGGTGGATTTGTGCTGCTTTTGGAGGTAGTTCTTACCTTTTCTTTCTTCTTTTTTGCCAGTTTGGATGTTGCTTGCCAGTCAAATGTGCTGTTCAGTTCTTTGGGTTGTTGATTTTTGGTGAAAATAACTGGTCGGTCTGTCAAAATGACAAACTGTGGTTGCTCGCTTCTTAATTTGAAGAACTTTTCAAGAGTTCTTCAGGTTTTGTAAAACACATGCATGATGTTTCAGCTTATAAACTTTGTACAACATATGGGTCTCTAACTTAAACACATGCGTGTTGTTTCAGCTTAAAATAATCATATAGATTCTGGTCCTCACCACTTGCAATTTGTCTGCATAACGTACCAGGTTTTTGTTGTTAATGAAGGAGAATGCTCCTGCTAAGATTGTTGTTCTTTTTGGTGGAGCCAGAAATGAGCACCTGAGATTAGAGAGCTTTAGCAGATAAATAAATTTATTTCATAGATTATCTAGGTAAGCAACGCGTAGGTGGAAAGAGCCATAAAAATCTTCGGTTGAATTATCAAAACGGTTAGCTTCTATTTTTGTTTAAAATATTAATTAAAAAAAAATGACTTTACCTTCAAAGAAAAGCCTACCAGTATAAAGCCAGCAAATATGAATTTATATGATTTAGTGTGTACTTTCAACTTGGTCTAATTATCTGTGTTAAATCTCTTTTTAGCATGCACTACCTCATTTTTCTTGATGCTTCAAATGTTGTGCCTGCAATAAAAATTGAGGAGAGATGTTGCCAGTAAAGAGGCATACTGATAGCAATCCAAGATAGGAACGCAATTAATTATATATTGTACAATTATATTAATTCGTTCAACTTTGATCAAACCTACTAATTTTGATCAAATAGTGAGATCCTGGATAAAATTTTATTTATGCTGGCATGCGTAATTTCTGTACAAACCAAATTTGTCCACTTTTTAATTTTGCAACTTATTTTGTATTTGCAAGAATTTGCTCCACTGTTGATCAATTGAATTATCCAAACACTACAATACCTTTATAAAAATGACATATACTGATTTCATGGTAAGGGTGTTCTATTAATAATTTTATTATCGTGAATTCGTGATTATCTTAATTCAATATCCTACGTGTACAAATTAAATGGTACTGCCAAGTCAAGCCTAAAAAGTAAAAATATGCAATGCAATAGAGGGTAAATGGGATCATTGCACACATACTTTTTCAGAAGAAGTAAACAATCTAAAATGCATTGTTAAAGAGGATAAAGTGGATAAGGAAGAGTATAACTCTGGGTTTCTTAAACAGAAATGCTCATATGACAGACTGACGACAAGAGTAGGCTGATATATCACTGTGTTCTTTGATCGAGCAGCATTTGCATTGAGCACTACATGCTTAATAATGCATATTTTGGCAAAGAACCGACACTGGAATGCTATGATCATTTTACTGGTAAGGTTAGTTATCCTTTTGCATTTAAATTGATACATGTTGATGCTTGATCTTCATTTCATGAATAAAGAAAAAGACAATGATGCAGAGTCGACCTAAAGTCCTAAATTATGAGAGTATAAATTATCAGTATACAATTATGATACTCCAACTGTAAATGGTGAGCCAATCGAAATAATGCCTATTTTCACTAGAGAAGGAAAAAATAAAATGAAAATTGTGCTTTTAATGGTAGTACTTATTCGCATAAAAAATGTTATTGATTCATATTAAACATCCTTATGTGCTTGCTATGATGGTAATTAGGTTAATTCATGGTGGCTTCATAATAAAGAAATGCCTAATAATCCAATCGTCTATGAAAATTCTTGACTGTGATTTTTCCCCTTTATGTTTTCGCATTTGAGTTTCTGTTGTTGTTTGTGTTGTTTCTAGGTTTGTGTGATTCTATTTCTTTGCTCAGTGGTTTGGGGCATGTGCTGATATTGGACCTGCTTTGGTTTGTCTATTCATTATTATTGCTCTAACATGATCTCATCCAATTTTTCTTTTTTTCCTTTACGGTGCTACGGGTCTTTACATGTGTTGTGGAATCTATGTGTGTTTCTTTACTGTCGCTGGTCTTTCAGTTGTTCTATGCTTGCCTTTTGAGGTACGTTTTTTCCTTTCACAGGTCTTATTTTCAGAATTATTCTTCTTACAAAAATGGTTCTTTAGGGCGCATTTTGTGCTTACTTCTGTTGGAAGTCACAATGTCAAAATGAATTTTTCAAAACATTTTTTTTTTTTTGCATTTCGTGCCTGATTGATCCAGCAGGTGCTCTTTTGTTTTGTTAGGTTGCTGTCCTTTTGTTTTTCTGGATTATCTTGCTTTCATTTGGGGAGTAGTGTGCTCGGTGCTTTATACAGGTTCTCTTGCTTCTCTTCCTGGTGTTATTGATGTTTGCTTTTTCAGATTGGCTGTGGTTGCTACTGGTGGGGTTTCTTTACTTTTCTAGGTATGGCTTGGGCTTTATTTTGTTCATTTTTTTTTGTTTCATCGTTCCTTGCCAGTGGAATTTGCAGGAATATGCTGTATTTTTTTTGGGTTGTTGGCATTAGATGGACAGAATTGAGAGAAAACACACCTCCCACCATCCAAAAAAAAAAAGCAGTGTGCTGATTAGTAGAATGTGCAGTTCAGTTGGATTATCTTTGCTTGGGAGTCGAATTTGGTCCTTGGGTAGGTTGTGAACGACTTGGTGGTGTGTTTTTATTTTGCTCCTATTTTGTTTCCTTACTGTCGTGGTCCTTCTTGCTGTTCTGCATTGTTCTTGCAAGGTATGTTTTTTTTTTCCTTTGATGCGTCTCATTTTTAGATCGGTCATTGTTGTATAGAGAACCTCAGGGTAGGTTTCGTCTTTGTTTCTGTTGGGCTTTGTAGCATATTGTGTTACTGTGTTTTCCCTTGCTTGTGCATGCATTTTCGCTTGCTCTTTCCGTTCATGACACTTCCGTTAAATAAACTGCAAGATAACATTATTGTTATTTTTGCTTGCTCTTTTAGTTCATTGAGAGATGTGTAGCATACTGTGTTACTGTGTTTTCCCCTTGAGTTGTTCTACCATGACTGACTAATATTAGTAGAACTACATAGCACGCTTTTCTTAATTTTTATCTTAATTACCTATTTACATTATGAGACAGATTTTATTGAGTTTATGACTATAATAAGAGAAGTCGATACTGAAATGGAGATTAGCATAGTGGCAGCCAGCTTAGCATTGATCTTGGTCATGGACTCATTCTTTTAAAAAGTAATAGTTTCTTCCATTTTTTTCCTTCTTTGTTGTTGATTTTAATTTTTTTACAGTTTTATGTTTAATTGTTATTGGCATTTATGTCTAATTCATGCTATTAGACAAATAGTTAATCGGTATTAATGACCAGCGATGATTTTCTTTTTCATTTATTCAACTGGCGTAGAGTCTTCGCTCAGAATGCAAGGGAATATTTGCGATAAAAAGTGAACAGCTAGAACAATTTTGAGACATTCAAATAATTTTGCAATTTCATTGTCTTAAATTCAAATAATCTCGATTCTTCTCCATTTAACAACTAATTACTTCTATTAGTCATGTAGGTCATGTATATTATATATTTTGATGAATATCCCATCTAAATTAATTGTTGTATCAGTGCTCCTTGACTTAACTATGTCGGTTTTTAGTGAAATTAATCGTAGTATTACTTGCTATATGATAGGTTAGTGTGGTGATTGTTGCCTAGCCGTTAAGGATATATGATAAGTTAGTGACTGGATGGTGATGGCATGCTATTATGAAGGGAAAGGCTGGAAATTTTGGGCCGACAGTGAACTCAAAAGCAAATTTTGTGGTCAATCCATTCAACTTGATCCTTTTAGCAATTTAACACTACAATTTGATGATGGTGAAGTCTTTGAATGGAGTAAAAAAATTAAAAATAATGATATTACCATTCTAACAGTACTTCTTCAGCAGCAATGCTTTAAATATTTTAAACAAAAACAAAGCAAAAAAATAAATAACAATATTGTACTTATTCCAGTATCGATCATAGTTTCGTTATTGATCTCATTGGAATCTATCATTTCCAATACAGAAAACAATCTGCAAAAGGAGGAGCAAGCTATTCAGCGCACACTGCCACTAGAAGAAAACTTTTCTCAGGTGCAGACCCACTGGAACACAAGAGGTATGTACTTTTTCCTGTAACATGCTGTTAGTATCTCATGCTCTGTGCCAGAGGGGATCACAACTAATGCCAAGCACGAAAATACCAAAGAAAAATTACCGTTGCTCGCTCCAGTGACCAAAGAAGGAAAGCAAAAATTCTCAAATTTCACTAACAGTGCTGCTGGACCGGCAAGTCCATTCGGCTATTAATAAACTTGGTCCTCTAATTATGCAAGAGAACACTATTTCTACATTGGTATTCTCGATGACAAACAAAATTGATCTTTCATTTCCTGTTCGAGATCCTTGTCCTTATATTATGCACGATCTCAAGTGCAACAAAAAAAACCAATAAATAAAATAAATAAAAAAATCAGTCCTACCTTCCTTCATACAAACAACAGTAAAATACACATCAATTGTTCAAACAAGCCTGTCTGATTCTGTACATAACATGCAAATATTTGTGTATTTAATTATATATGCACTTGATAGAAATAGCACTGTGGTGGATTTATTTCAGCAATGTTTGTTGAAGACTCAGCCTCTTCAAGGAGCACAAGTTATTTTGGAACAAGACTATTACAGGCAAGCTTTTTAAGATAAACCAAGTGTACGTGCCTTTGTACTCATCAATAGCTAGCCTTCTATTTTGCATGTTGTATGATAAGCTATATATCTAAGAAGAGTACAGAAACAGATGCTTTGCCTTAGATACTTTTAGACCTAGCGGACTTTTTTTTTAACTGCATCAGATGGTCCTGACACGAAAATGCCATTGGTTGCAACTATGCACAGTTGAAGCTCTATAATGGCTCGCAAATGTAATCAAAACTCATGTCCTTTCTCGAGACGTCTCAGTGTCTATATATATATTTATCTTTCTGCATGTTTCATGAGTTATTCCTCTTCTTTCTTTTTCATGAAATAAGTCAGTAAATTCTGATCTATCGTGAGCTATCAGAAACATCATGAAAGCCATGAAATATTCTGCTCTATTTTCTTCTACATGTATCATGAGTTATCTCTGTGTGGTACTTTTGCATGCAGTATTGTGTTATATTTTATTTGGCTTACGCGATGCCAAAAGAAAATATCCGCCTTTAAATGATCAGGGCGCTAACAAGCTGGGAATTGTTGTAGATACATCCTAATATAGCTTTCATTTGAGTACTCTTATGTATTAACCAGATTATTCCTCCAGTCCTTCTAAAAGTGTAGCATGAATGAAATAAATCAAATTGTAGCTCTATAATATAGATTTCCCGCTCTTATAAAATTATGCTTACATGTTGCTCTTTTGCAAAAGAACCAGCAGAAAAGTTAAAAAAAACCACCAAATAACTAAATAAATAAGAAACACACCTAAATCAATAATACAATCGCCTTAAAGTAATCATACATCGCGCGAAGCGCGATGGAGAAGCTAGTTATCTTTATTTTTATTTTTAGTTTATTGATTTGAAGTAAAAATTCAAAACAAGATGTCTAATTTAGTGCAAAATTTGATAGAAAGATGTTGAGTTTAAATCATGCAATCCAATAGATGTATTAATTAAAAAAAGAAACCTCGCGCTTTAATGACATTAAATACTCTTTCAAGTATTCAAATTATCTTTCACGTGATTTTACAATAGTTTAGATAATCTTTTCAAATCCTCTGAAAAAACTTAGCTAATTGACGCTACAACAATTTGTATAATTCAATTTTATTTATTTGCAACGGACTAAAAAAATTTGTCTAAATTTGTAGATGGTTGTAAAACATTACTAAAGAAACGATGTTTAAAAATAACTAGCAACAGTGCCCGCTCAATGTGCGGGCGAACTATAATACATGAAAATATTACTTGCAACGGTTAAATGAAAATATTACTTTCGCAAAACTAACTGATTCTAACAATTTCAATTGAACCACTGTAAAATACATGATCAGGATAATGGTAACACGTATTCTAATATTTAATAGCAAAATGTTGACATTTGAGGACATTCAAAATATTGGTAGTATATCATTCATCTAAGATTAATCAAATTAATTCTCAACTATATCATAGATACACATTCCCGCTCCCCCACCAATGCACCGGCAACTGATGATCATGCCGGTGCTGAAATGAATATTTAATCTAAGAAGAAACATTTTCCTCTACACAAATTTGCTATTAATCTGCTATCAATCAGTGAAACATTTCCCTCAAAAACCTAAAATCCTTCAAAAAAAAAAGGCAAAAATAAAAAGATTAAAGACTGAGCATATACGGCCCTCAAAAAAAGACTGAGCATATACCGACTCAGAAAAAAGTAGAAAAGGACGAGACGTGTATGTATGACTAATACTACAGCCCAAAGCACAAGCCCTGTACCTAGTTACATTTATAAACCGGTACATTGCCCCGGGTACTGATACCAAAAACATAGCATCAACAAAAGTAAAACAGTTATAACAGCCAGCACAACCTTTTATATTACAAATCATCTTTTTAATGGAAACCATTAAAAGTCAACGACCAACTTTTTATCCAGAAATGCACATTTCTTGTAATTACTTGTCCTCGCCAAGTAAAGGAGGGGGCAAAAAAAGTCAATACTCATTCCACCAGTAAATATATCATGAAGAGCTCAAGGGATCCAAAGCTTAACCATGAACTCCATCTCCATGCGGCAAAATCTGATCAAAATGCCAAACACCTGAAAATAAAACATAAAAGAAATTAGTATTCTTTTCTGGAAAAAAACGGCATATAGAAACATGGAAATTTTTTTAGATGTGAATTCTAAACATGATCAAAAGAAGGTTAAAATTGACTCACCATGACCATGGCCAACCCTCCTCAGCTGTGAAATGAACTCAAAGGTCTTCTTTATTGCCTCCACCTAAACAATGTGAAATAGTTAAGTACATTGAGAAATAAGGTTATGACGAATTCATACCAGTTCAAAACTTTGCCAAGTGGATATAGTTCAATAATTTTTTCACAAGCTTGAGTCTCTGAAATGGATTTACCTGTTCTCCCAAAAACTCTGACTCAATATAGTTCATCAGCTCAACATCTTTGCATTGCTCTGCCACCTATGCATGAAATTGAAATGAAAACTGAACTCAAAATTCATATAGGCTTGAAAACTGTGACCATAATAACCACAGAAGAACAAAAATGTGAATCAATTTTAGAGTTTCCAGTAAACCCCCATGCATGAATATTGAAATGAAAATTGAACTCAAAACTCATTTTAGGCTGGAAAAAATATGATGACCAGGAGAACAAAAATGTAAATCCTTTTGGGTTTCCAGTAAACGAAAACTGCACAAGAGAAACCTTACTTTTTGCAGGTGAAGGAGCTTCTCATTTGTTAGCTTCTCGAGGGCCAGACTAAGCTCCATTGCTGAAAAATTAATAGTAGAGAAGTATGGATGTTCACATTAATGACGTTGATATTGAAAATCAAAATTTGGCAAGAATTTCGTAGCGAAAAGTTATCTCGATCTCGTATATTTACATCAGACAGTATGAAATTGCAAGTAATGTTACCATAAAGCGCATCTCCTTTCTCAGAATGGTCATATTCACTGACAGGCATCAAGATTGGTTGCAACTTCACTCTCCCCCCCTCTCTTATTCTAATAGAAGAAAAGAAACTTTTAATTATATATAGGTATCATTTAAAAGAAGAATACATGGCAGCATGCATGTCTTTTCAAGACTTACAGACAAGGAAATAAACAAACCTGGTATTCCCGGCTAAAATCACTGTCCTTGAAACCAAGAAAATAGTGTCAAAACTAATAAACCAGTAAACTTTAATTCATTAAGCACAGCTAACACTCCAATACATAAATAGATATGACAATTCTCAACAAAGAAAGCCCCAACTTGAAACATTGAAACCACAAACAATCTCAAGGAACTAATTTGAACTAAAAAGAGACAAAATTACCAGGTCCAGTGAGGCCTACGACGGAGCATGGAATGGGTTTAAAATTTATCGAAGCACCTCCTGCACCAGCCACTCCATTTCTACAAACTTACTTCTTTGTGGATGAAGGATGAGGTTCATATTCTAGGTAGTACTCCACCCGTGATTCATTGAAGCAACAATTGGTGTCTGAGAAATACTTACGTTATGATTATTAGAAGAATATCCTGACAATCCAAAAGAAAAGCACTTACAAGCATGAATAGATATAAACAAAGAAAAACATACGAACCGGTTATTGAAGAGAGCATATTGTTGCAGTCAATATACTCATCACCACAGAGAGAATCTAATATCTGAATGCCCGTATTACTGCACCCAATGAGGTATTTCAGTACAATCCCAATTAACAACATTTATTAAGATAGTTAGTAAAAAAAATAATATTAAAAAAAATTTAAGAATAGCAACTCATGTAAGAAGGGTATTCGTCAATAGAAAATAAGGATGCCCAAGTACCTTCTGAAATTCAATTGATGAATGCCCCTATTCTGAAGCATCTGGAAGGAAAAAACAAATATTCTATTGAAAATATTAATTTATGTCTGGTACCCTCAATTTTCTATTTTTGTGACAAAATTATTAGTACCCAAAATTAAACACCCAAACTTGCTCTGAATTTGGCCACCAAATCTCTAATAAAACATATTCATGGAATATCAATTCGCATTTCTTCTAACGACAATGAAAACAAGGTCTTTAAGAAGTAGGGCAGTTGTGTTGCAACAAAGACCGAATCTAATACCTGCCATATCTTGATGCGTTCTGACAACTGAAAAAATCATATACGTCCCTCAAAAGGAAATGGAACAAATAGGAAAATGCTCATACATGATTGCAAAAAATTAAACAAAATAAAAGTTCTTGAAATTACTTCACAAAAGTGATCTTCTATGGTTTAAAACATTCAATCTCTTACTTGATCAAGATGTAATGCAACTGCACGACGAACAAAACGGGCAGTAAGATGGTTGAGATAGGAAATGGGGCAAAGAAGTGCAGCTGAATCAATCAACTCCACTACTTCTGGCAATGTGAAAGCAGTCAGGCCCATTATAGTTCCCTGAAAAACAGTATAATTACATCAGTGAGAATTATCTGAAATTGGCTCGTCAGATTATTTCTGTTTGCAATATAATAATGAAAAGATATTTTGATGAATTTTATATAAACCAGAAAGCTAATATATTTGACTAATTAGATACAGCCTGAATTTCAGAAATGAAGTAAACAAATACACCTACCTGTGAATGGCCAACATAGATAACTTTAGATTGAGTTTTCAAGTTTATGTAGCTCAGTATAGCTAGTAGGTCGTACTGAGCTAATTCCTGCCAACTCCAGTCCCAAAATTCCTACAAAAGAAAGGTTCATAATAAAGTAAGTTAGACAAAATAAGACTCCGCATACCAAACTTATGCAAGATGGGAACATATTTCATTGCACAAGTATATGACTATCTGCACCTTCTTTTGTTTTTTGTCTCTTTTGCCTAATTGTTTACATTGAGCTTAATAGATCTATCAAGTTACCTTATCATGGACAGAAAAAGAAAATCAATTGAAAGAAATAGATCAGAAATTAGGGTTAATCATAAATTACCTGAGTGATGAAGAGAGAGCAAGCACGAATCGTGCTTAAATAGAAGAAATTGTTCGTGCGCCAGAAAGGAAAATTGTGCACGCCAGGAAGGGTATTGATGGTATCGCGTGCCAGGAAGGAAAATCACCAATTTCTCTTTCCCATCGTTCTCCGCCTGGATTTGCTGTGAATTTTCAGCCTTGGTTCCTTCAATCAACGAAGAGAAGATAAGAGAAAGAGGAGGATTTAGATTAAATGCGTTCTGGTTATGGTAATCGCCATTATTCTTCTCCTACGGCGCTGAGTTTTTGGGATAGAGGCGCTGACTAAGAAGGGATAGCTTGCGCAAGGGGATAGGGAGTGGTGGCGAGAGAGAGAGTCACGAGAAAAACCTAGTAACGATTTTATGGAGCGGCGCTGGTTTCTCTTTCCATTTATTCCAGCGCAAGTAGGATAAAAGATGGAGAAAAAAAAATTGCGCCTGTGCAGAATCGATCTCTCGCGTTCTTCAGCGAACGAACCAACAGCCTTTACCAACGCACCGCCCAGATAGTTCATCATAAAAGGTCGACTTTCTAGTCTGATATTTGAATCTGAACCGTAAATCATAGTAGATTAACAAAATCAATGATCCATATTTGATATTAGAGGGGTGTAACTCCCTTTTAACTCGAAGTTTATGTCTGTTTTACTGATGCTTTATAAGTAGTGGAGATAAGCTAATTTGGGTTGAAAATAATCATGTAGATTATAATAGTATATTGTAAATATGATTTTGATTGGTATAAAATAACAAAATTACGTATATAATGTTCAAATAATGCATATTTTGAGCATCGCTTGAGCATTTTAAATGATTATGCATTCATTCTAAGTCATTTGATCATTAGAATTAAAACTATATTAATTTTGTCCGGCGTGACTTGCACGTGGGAGCCCTTCGTAACTGTAGTTAGTACAGTAACGCATCGTAGCCATCCGTTGCGCGTCTATTGATCGTCTCCGTCGGAGTGCTTAGCTTCTCGACTCTTCTGCTCGGCTCCTCTCTCTCACCTGTTCGTTGTTCCCTTTACCAAAGTCTCTCTCTCTCACCTCTCCATCTTTCCCTCTCCGACTTTTGTGCTAGGGTTTTTTATGCAAATCACCGTCGCCCTCTCATCTCATCTCTTTCATCACCGATAATATTCGATCTCGCCTCACCTCTTCAGTTGTACGAAAATGTGGGTAAGCTCTTGCTTTTCGTTCAGACAAGTATCGTTTTGGTTGTTTTTCATGCGATTTTTCCATTCCCTCCTCCTTTTCCTCGCAGAGCTCTCAAGGAGAAAGACCAGGAAGCGTTGCTCCCTTGCTCCTCCGATCTTGACCGCCTCCAGTCTTGGCATGCAACATAGGTCGTACCGATGGCCAGATCATCTTTTCCCCGTTTAGTTAAGTACCGTTTCTGGTAAAATTGTACTTTTTTCTGATTTAGTGATTTTGATACTGTGGTCTTTGATTTTGTGCTCAGATTTTTGTTGGGCTTTTTTCAGAAGAGATTGCAGTTTTCTTAGTCTTCATTTTTTTCATCTGGTGGATAACAGCTGCTGATGGATGACGACTGTCCTCAACCCTTTCTCCTCCTCCATCCTTTTACTTTGAAGCTTTCTCGGTTTGAACTTCTTCTCCCCCCCCTTTCTTTTCTGCTGAGCTAACTGAGCTCGATTTTTTTGACATGGCACTTAAGATTGAACTGCCATTTGTGAAACTGATTGCTTGATTAGTTGATAAAATGCTTGATTGTGATAATGCTTGCTTGCTTTGAATTGATTTGTAACAAATGACACATGTAATTGCTTGATAAAGCGATTGCAACAAATGACACATGTGGACTCACCTAGGTCAGTTTCATCTTTATCAATTTTTTCCATCTCAGCGGGTGCAGCATCCAAGAATGCATGGATCTTCCCATGTTCACCGCCTAGGGCTGACAGGGTGCTTTTAACGGGTAAGCACATTGCATAAGTTGATTGAGCGGGAATTGATTGCATTGTCTGGGGTTAAGCAGGTTGTTGCGTACACATTTGGGTGTTTATTATTTTCTTCGTCCGATTATTCTTCATTTTCTTCATTGAATGTATATTTTTATTGAGAGTAATTTCTTCATTGACTTCCAACTTAGATTTGCTGACATAACCCTTATACTTGATTTGTTGATAGAAAGTAGCTTCTAATTAACTCTTATACTTGATTTGCTGTTAGAAGTAGCTTCTAATTTGCATGATTTTAGGAATTTGTGCTTAAGTCGAAGATGGTGGTGGAGAGAGGAGGGAGGAGCTTCAGAGTTCTTATTCCACTGGCTCTGACCGGAGGCCATCAAATAATGTTATCTTACAAAATTTTGATGGTTGCTCGATTTTTTATATGCTCTTATGGTTGCCAATTTCTTCCTTTCTGTTTCAATTCTGCTTTAGATATTGAAGTGTGAAGTTCGATCAATTTCATTTTTGTTTTAACTTGCAAATTATTTCAATTTCAAGTTTGACAGTTCTGTTTTCTATGGAAGTAAAATAAGATAGCATAGAAGGTTGATTAACTTCCTTTTTTGTCTTCAAAATCAGGTTAGATTTTTCAATCTTCCTTGATTATTTCTTTTCCAATTTTTGTGTGCTAATTTATTCTTTGCATCTGTTATATTGATTCTCGAGAAAAAAAAGAATAGGCTCGCAAAATGAGCTGCCTTCATGTATTTGTTAAAATCAACATGTGCAACGGAGAGAGTCGGCAAGTATCTGTCAAAGAAGAAAGCCTAATAACGACGTCGTGAGGTGGTCGCCTGGTCTAAGTAGGGTATGCTCCTCGAGGTAGGTCTAGATCTAGATGTGGCTCGCTGCTCAAGCTCTGTTTCCTCTTTTCTTTCTATTGAATTTTTTACTGACGGACATGCTTGGCAGATTTGTTGGTTTTTTTTTGCTTCATGATTTTAAATCAATATTAACTTGAAACTGCAAATTGAATTTTCAATAATTTTTTTTTTGAAACTGTTGTGCAATATTAGTTGATTTAATAAATGATAAATGATTTGGTTTGATCGGTATAGATCAAATGGATTGATAAAGAATGTTCCCAAGAGAACCATATCATTCCATCAAGGTACATTTTTTATTTATTTATGATTTGATTCAATATTGCATGTGTAAACAAAAAAATTTAAAGAAATTAATAGAATAATTATGAAATGGTCTTCAGTAGGTAAGACTGGCTTTACACGTAAAATTGAAAACTGTATTATAAAACCATTGCACATATGCCTTTATATTGTATTTCGTTGGTTTAACTTGCAATTAGTTACAAGTATGTTGCTCATAAAATGGGAAGGCTTTAGACAAGCTTACTTTAACTCTTTATTTGCACACATGATGTGTTTCTAATAATTTTCTTTGGTGTCTGTTTATGGACAATTTATTTTGCAACAAAGAAGAGAACAAATGATCCCTACATATAGAAAGCTTTCTCATACCAGTCACTATTATGAAATATTATTGAAAAGAGTTAGATGGTGTTTAAACAACATGATACCAGTCACTAGGATAGTGACAATACCGTGTTGGTGCCAATCCCTTACAACCATCAATATATATGCATGGTTATCAATCTTGACCACAAAATTGTTAATTTCATTTTATGATAATAATGATTCTTAATATTGCATGCCGTTTTCAAAAAGTTCCATAACACATTCACACTCATTAAAAAACTATTTAATAACATATTCGGAGAAGAATGAATCGCGCAACGCGCGAGATTAGAACTAGTTAGAATTAGAAGTACATAAATTTTGTGTGCCGTGAGTTGCACGTGAAGGGCCTTGGGCACTGTGGTTAGAACAGTTCCGTAATCCTGGCCGTTCATTTGCGTCTCTTCATCTCAGCGGTTCAATGGCTCAGCCTGTGCTGCGACAAAAGCGTCGAAAGCAGCTCCTTTTTCCTCTCCTTTTCTCCATCGTCAACTCCGTACTCTCCCCATTCCTTGCTCACTGTTTCGGCTACCTGCTCTATCCTGCTCCCTTGGTGAGCTGTCGATCATTTGATGGATGTTGCGGTCAATGCGACGTGCCTGCGCACAAATGTTCCGAGTATGCAGTTTGCCTGCCCCTCGTGTATGTGCTCCTCGCCTGCGATTTTGCCTTTCCATGTGCTCTGGTGTTGTGGTCCCGGCTTATTTTGGGATTAGTCGCTGCCTTTTGGTTCCTGTTTCTCCAATTTGTGTGCGCCCCTTTCTGTTGGGTTGGCCATTCCTTCGCAATCTACTGCTATCTGTCTCTTCTCCTCTCTTTGCTTCTTTTCCTTCTTGCCTGTTAGCTTGGTATGTTCTTCTTCCTTTTGTTGCCTATTTCTTTATTGATTTTTTTGCTTCTTTGCTTTGTCTGATCAGTTCCGTTGTTTGGTTTTTTGTGTGTGATTGGTGCTGACTAGCTCTTGGTTTCTCTGTTCTTCTATTTATTGTTCAGGTCAGCTGGTGCTAGGTGGTGTCCACTGTGAAGTTCTGAATCCGAGATAAATTCTGGTAATTTTATCACTCATTCTCAGCTTGGTGTGCTATCCGCTCTTTTCCATTTTTTTTTTTTGGCTTTTCAGTCTAGATTAACTGCACAAATGCCTGTTGTTCATTGATTGTTGATTTTTGCATTTGTCTTTTTGTCTTTTGAGGTCACTACCTTCCTCACAGTATCAGGGAGAAAGGAGTGTTGTGCAAGGATCGCTATCTTGCCAGGTGATAGTCTGTTAGTTGTTATTTATTATTTTGCTTCTTTTTCTTTTTGTTTATTGTCCTCCTCAATTATATGCGTGCTGTGAAAATTTATACGGCAGTGTAGGTAGTGGTTAGAACAACGTGCCATTTGATAAACAAAAAGTGTATGTATGGGTGTCAAGAGGTTTCTCAAGTAGAGTACCAGCATTTCTGGGTTGTTTGACATAATTTCTATTACAGTTCACATTGTAGGACAAAGAATGCCCGAATAAAGAAAAGTATTTGTGTGGGTACTAAAACAAAGGTAACAAGAAAGGTGTATATGTGGATGTTGTGAATTTAGCATCCGCTTTAATAGGTATTCATTGTGTGTGCTGTTTCTGACCTCAGCTGCCCTTGCATTGCCCTGCAGGATGCGAAATAAATAAATATTTCATCGCTATCATAGGAGATGACAGTCATATATGCCTTTAAGGATGTGTGCAGCTGAATAATATCTTCAGTTTATCCAGTGTATGTTTGTTTTGGAGCCAATTTTAGTTTCATACAATTTAGACATCACATTGAGTTACCTCTGCAATAGGACCTGATAGATAGCTTACAGGGACTATCGTTTTGGTTTGAAATTTATAAAATCTTTTTTTGTTGTTTTGATCGCTATTTTGGGTGTGTATGGAGGCCAAAATCCTTCCTGAATGTTGTCGCAGGGATGCGTATCTGATGTCAAAGGTTACAGGGATGTCATATTTCTTTTCTATGGCTATTGTATTTAGTGTTTTTTCCTTTGTGCTGCAGCATGTCACGTTGGTTGCTCTCTGCTGGATTGGTTTCCGCTGGTCACTGATCTTCATTGCTCTGCCATTTCAGAAGGTACTGTGCCAATCATTCTTCCTTATCCTGTTAGCCTTTGTTAGTCTGCCTAAATTGAAGAACATAAACTCATTCGTTGCCACCAAACTATAAATTTCTACTTATTTTAAGTGTCACTCGATTTCTACTAAAAAATATCTCTTCATATCAGGTATTGATTTTAGAAAGATCACATAGTTTAAAGAGGTGACCTTGCTTTACCAAACACAATGATAATTCTCCTTGCTGTTAGGCACTAAAACTTTAAGAATTGAGCACAACATCTGTTTATTATATTTTTGTAGGATCTGAATAACCAGATATGTTTTGATTTTTATCGTGCATATATATTAAAATAATTCATAAAAATTTTTGTATTTAAATTGTTATATTTTAATTGATGCATTGTACCCATTATAACAGATTACATGAGAGCCAGCGCTGTTTTTCTTGCAACATCTCTCACGTGGTGCAAGATTCTTTTGGATTAGTTCAATTCCCTCACACTTTAAATGGAGCACCAGGAACACAGATAAGTGAAAAAAAGTATAAAAATACCCAAGCACAAAGACCAATGTGCTAGAAAGTAACTTTTATATGAATTGAGTTCTGGGGCATCAATGGATTTGATAATGTGTTAGGTTACTGATGTATATGGATTTTACCTTGAATGACAAACCTTTTTTTTCTATAAAATGACTAATGTGCTGTGATCAATATTAAAAAGCCTTTTCTATAAATTAAATAATAGCGAGCAACTCATTTGATTTTTTATTTACAGGTGCAAGGCCTCGCCTTCAGACTCACACCAAGAAAAAAAAAAGTTAGTGCAATATTTGTGTTGGCATGAATAGCGAAGGACAACTTTTCTTTTTCCTATTGAAGGTATTAGATCCAATGTTTGAATGATTTTATCATTCAAGGTGGTGTTCTTTTATCTAACTGTCAAAACTAATAAATGTGATTATTTCTTATCAATCATTTCTCTAAAAATGATATTAACTATTTAGGTTACTTTATTCATTGACAACATTCTAAGGATGAACTGTTTTTTTTTTCACTTTTTTTCCTTCATTCTCCTTGATTTTCCTTTTGATTCATACCAGATCTAACTTAAATTATTTGGTATTTTTCTATAGATTAGTCTGGACTCTGGAGGTAGCATGTTCCTCAATCGTGCTTCAAGAGTCAAGACACCATGGATGGAACTATTACAAGTAGGACACTTCCTAAAATTCAAAAGACATTATTATATTCTTGGTGATATTAAACTCTTCTTGGTGAGCATTTTCATGAAATTTACTGAAATTTATTCTTTTCTATAGTTTTTGTTGGCAATTAGAAATCACATTTCTTTGCATTACATATGATGTGTTGATTTTGTGATTGCAAAATAAAAAGGGCATAGATGTGGTCTTTTTCCACGTCCATGATTTAAATTTAAAAGATGGGAAAAAATTAGATGGTGATTATGTAAGCAGATAAAAATGATTATTCGTTACATCCATGTTTATGTTCTATGGACTTGGGCCTCTTAAAAGAGCTCCAAGGAGGGGAAGAAAGTAGGGAAGACAATATGGTTAACAGTAGTTTTGTTGACCATACTGTCATTAATTTAGTTCAAGCTATTTTATTTTTAGATTTCTTAAGAAATGCTAGGTTGCAAAGTTTTGATTATGGTTCTCTTTACATGCCCTCTTAGTTCACTGTAAATTAAATAATAGAGTTTAGGTTGTTAATCAAGCTAATGATAACTTTATTTCGTTTTCAGAAGTTGTGGAGGAAAGACATGCGGCAAAGACACTAATACTGCGAGGATGATGGGGCTAAGCTACAAGGTGATTGTTCAATGAGATAGGCCATGGAATGTTGCTCCTTTTCATTTCTAACTGCTACTGGTAAGGAATGAAGAACTCTGTAGGTTTAATTTTTAATTGAAGAAATAGTAGGAAAGCTGCGTTGGAATAACATCTTAAATGACAAGGTTAAATTGGGAATAAAACAGACAACGCTATCTATACATGACGATCTTAGCTGACCTGATTTTGTTTTTGTTGCATTTGATTAACTGACTTGATCTGGTCTAAATTCTGTGCTTATATAATTTTACCAGCATAAGATAGCCCGATTTGTCTTTACATATCTGTAGTCAATATTGCTTCCTTTTGCTCTATTTAAGTCCTATTAGCTCAGATTTCGAACGAAATTGATGATGTTTTTCTATTTATAATGGTGGTTTTAAGATTGATTTGAACAAATTATACAAAAATATGAAGTGTCTTGCATATTTTAGAATGCTTTTTATATGAGTGGAGAGAAAACAGTATAGTTTGCAAAAAATTAGAAGTCACTTGGCATTTTGCCTATTGTATGCTTTTGGCAATGGATTCAAAATCATTATACTATTCACTCAATTTAATAAATGAAGTTGTTCTTGGATGTTCGTTTATGGTCCAATTATTTCAGAAATAATCTTATGTTGGTACCACACACCAAGACATATACTAGATGATCCAAAATTTGTTTTGTAGGTGTTAATTTGCTCAGTATGTTATCTGGTCAAAGACTACATTGCTCTTCAATTTGTAGAATCAGAGAGGACAATAATGTGAAAAATGAATCAAATCCATGTTGAAGAGGATGGTAGTGCAAAAATAGATTACGATTTGTCTTATTTACAATCGATAATGTCCCTGCTTTCCCTACAACTTTTGCTCTTCATTTGTGAGGAAATTAAGTTTCAGATATTAATTATGTGTTTCTTTCTCATTCAAAAGATTATCGGTCACCTAATTGATGGTGAAGCCAAAGAGGATAAGACAGACACTTAAAGGGATAATCTCAGGTCATGCACATGTCAACATGTTCTTGCTCAACTGTTCATTTAATTTCTAATATTTATTTGATGTAATATCATTGAATATAACTGGCATTTTCTTTTTTTTTTGATAAAATTTAGGTTAGCGAGGCTGGAGGAGATACCATGCCAAAAGCTGTTAGTATTTTGATTTCTTTTCTTAGCTGGTTGAATTTTTATTGGTTCTGTCTTTAAACACCAGCATTTGCAAATTTAAATTATCTTTGTTGATGGGCTGCTAATGCTACTACTTTAAACCCAAATAATACATTGTTTATTTCACATTAAAAGTTGTGAGTTGATTGTGATTTGCTAGGATTACTTTTTAAATTGTGTTTCTTAAACTGTATTTGTAGAGAAGTTTCTGGAGGTAGAAAATTGTTTTGATCAAAATGACATTGTAGATTTCCCCTGGCTGTAAAACATCAAGCATGCATTAAATGTCATCTTGGAAGAAATTGTCATATTAACAAATCAGCTATTCTTCATCATCAACAAGATCGAAATGTGACTCTGGCTATTAGTTTCACCTTTTTACCTCTTGATTATTTTGTATCAAGATTGCATTGTTAGAAAAGTTCATTAGCTAATTTGGAACTGATATCATTTTTTTTTTTTTGCTTCATTTGTTAACCATAATCATACATTTGATTGACGTAACATAATGTTTTACAATTTAACAAAGTATATATGCGACTGTATTTGTGTCATCCATAACATATCCACTCTCATTATTAGAAAATCGTTTTGCCGCGAATTCAGATAGAAATGCATCGCGCAACGCGCGAGAATAGAACTAGTAATAATAATATCTAAGCTCTATATCATATCTAGAAAATGATTCAGACCTTATTTATTAAAAAATTAGATTATACATAGTAATTAAGTATATAATATACAGATAATGCATGCTCTGAGAATCATTTGAGCATTTCAACCTTTCCTAAATTCATTCTAAGTCATTTCATCACAATAATCTATATTTAAACTCTCTATACGGTCTAGAATACGAGTCAGATCTTACATAATAAATAAAATTTTGATTATACATAGTAATTAGGCATTTAAAGCACAAATAATGCTTATTCTGAGTATCATTTGAGCATTTCATCTATTTTTTAATCTAATCTAAGTCATTTCATCACAATAATCTACAGTTAAATTCTCTATATGGTCTAGAATATGATTCAAATCTTACTAATTGAAAAATGATAGGATTATTGATTGGTTCCAAACGTGCTGGTGTTAAAATTAAAACCTTAAATACCGATACTATTTCGTTTGCAGTATGGCTTAAGGGTCGAATTTGTTGGAATTATGTCCTAGAAGTCGATAGTTTAATGACTTAATTTGGTTTGTGTTATTGATGATATTAGATCATTTGTTCCTTGAGTTATAATTGACAGATCATTCAGGTTGAGGATTTGAATTGTAGATCTATATAGATTATTCGTCAAAATGTCAATAATATCTCTAAAAGGGTCCTTAATCTTGATAATCAACAATGAACATTAATTGTCATGAAAGATTAGTGTGCGAGTTAAGTGATGATCAAGTTCTACAAATCATAGATAAAGGGTTACCAACTTAATTGCATATGTTGATGTTATTGTAACATCGCACGGGACTTGATCCGATGAAATAAATATATGAATTGTGTTAGGTGTCATTATTTATTTTATTAGAGTTTGATTCTAGGTTTGAGATGGCTCAGCTTTTCCACATGAGGATTGGTTCTATAAATATAGTCCAACGCTAATTCCTGAAAAGACTGCTATACAGACTTTATTTATGCTCTCTTGATATCTATAAATATAGTCTAATGCTAATTCGTCACTCACTAGGTTTACCATATGTCCCGCATTAGTAAACCTAGTGAGTGATGATATCTATTGGGCCACTTTATGGAGTTAGATCGTATGCGCGCAAACTAGACGATCAACTCTAGATGAAGAAATGTATAATATGCAAGAATGACACATTTATATCTTGGATTATACAATGATATCACGTGACATAAGAATCAAAACAAGAAAATTATTTATTTCTTATGCATGATTGAAATACTACAAATGTATATTATTTATTTATGTCAATTGAGAATCATAACGTGTTGCTAGATACCGCTTATGATTATTGGAAATAAATAATGATTTAATTCTATGGCCAACATGATAATCCTCGAGAGTTACACAAATAAAGTTTTTATCAAATGGTGAATTATTTAGTTTATTTGCATTGGAGAATGCAGTATATGGTAAGTTGATTAATTAATTATATACCGTTGTGAACTGTTATAATTAATTGAATCAAAGTGATCATATGAAACTTAATTGATGCATGTGCTAATACAATAATAATTATCAATAAGTTGATAATTTAGTTCAACAGTATTTCAAGGAGTGAATTTTATGAGAAGTCATTAAACTTTGATCGCTGTCCATTTTTTGTCCCTAAATTTTAATTTGTCCTACTGTAACCCTCGAATTTTGATTTTATCCAATTTTCGTCCCTCCATCGCGCTCCGAAATACTTCTGTTTATTTGATCACGTTAGGTGCAAACTTTTGCAATCTAAATCAAACCCTCCTCTCATCACTTATTCCTTGTCGTCTATCTCTATTTGACATATCGGAAGTGGAAAAAAAACAATTCTCTTTATTTCTCTCCTAGACCATAGCGACTCTCTAATCCTCTGATTTCTCTCTATTCCTAACCCACGCCGACTTATCCCCTTTGTGTTTATCTCTCTCTTAGACTTTGTACTTCTGTAACCCTCCTCTTGTCTCTCTGCCGAAACACTAGAGATGTTGTTGTTGACTTGCTGCTGAGTCTGGAGGTTGTTGCTGAGTTGAAAATGAGACACCGAAAGCACTTCACTGAAAAACCAAACTATCATAAGTCCCAATTTCTACAATTTCATACAAATTTTCTCTTTTCCCTGGCCTGTGTCAATTGGTACTATTTTATGGTTAACCAATTTGTCTCAATTTATGTTAATTTCTGTTGCGTTGAGTTCAATTCAACTCAATTTGTCTAATTTATGCTTGATTACTGCATATTAGTAAATTGAATGTTGTATGGCTAGCCAATTTGTCTCAATTTATGTTAATTTCTATATACCTAGTTAGGTTAGTGTTGCGGCTTTTTCGTCATTCTCTCCCTCGACTGATTCCTCGAGGAAAAATGGGAACATAGCTTTAGATTCACCCCTCTTAAAGTTCAATCTCTATAGCGCGTATCTCTCAAAGACAAGAGAATCCTAACAAGAGTCGCTTCTTAAAAGGGTTTCTTTGCATAAAATAGCAATTTTGTGGCTCCTTCAGCCATTCTGAAAGCACCATAATATTCCTCATGCTTCATTGGATTTTGGGGTATTTTTCCATAATTTTGGAGTTCATTTGCTATTTTTCATGATTTTCTCAAACTCCTTGTAAATCAGTATGTGTCTCCAATCGAGAAAATTTAGGGTCAAACAAATGCCCCCCCCCACTAGAGTAGGTTGTGAGGATCCTGGACATAACAGCGTACTCTGGTGGCCCCTTCTTGACCCCTGTATGTAGTCGAATTGGTTGTATGACCGTTTTGTCGAGTTTTCACAAGAATTTGGATTTGGTTGGGTTGAGCTACACTCGCCTTCATTTTGGGGCCCACTTCGTCCATTTTTATGTGCATGCCTCCTTTAATAGATTGTGGTTGCTTCATAGTTTGATTTACTGCCTTCGGTCTTCACTCGTTGTCTTAGTGTAGGTTTTGGTTTTGATGCAGGCTTATCCCGGCATTGACTCGATGTGATCGGGTGTTGGCTTTGTTGCCCCAGTCTAGTTGACAGTCATTCCTTCTTCTTGTTTCTTACTTTCTTCTTCTTGTTATTTTTTTTCTTTTTTGGTGCCTAAAAAACAAAATGAAAGCAATGCAGCACCAAAATTCTACAAGATAGACTATAACACACAATTTTATGTGTTTTAAGTTTGCATTTTGGTGTTAAGTCCGGTCAAACGTCAACTATGATCTTCGTGAATCTATTGTTTAAGTTGAGTGCGAGACTAAGCAAATTCACGCGAAACTTCAAGCACGGTATGCTTAATGTCTCAAGCAACTTCATCTCGCACTATTTGTCGATTTGTCATATAAGTTGAGTGTGAGACTAAGCAAATTCACGCGAAACTTTAAGCAGGGTATGCTTATTGTCTCAAGCAACTCTGTGTCACACTATTTTGCTTAATCCTTTTTTAAATTTGTTTGTTATTTACAAAATGTTGTAGAATCCAATGTCTTTTACTGTCATTTTAATCTTGAAATTTCATGTGAATTATTTGGTCAAACTTTCTACCAATGCTTCACGCATGTATGAACGTGCATGTATATGTAAACTATAAGGATTAAGTGCTCCTAAATGATGCAATTACCTTTCTTTTTATTTATTATATGCAGAATTATGAACACTAGGGTAATATCTAAATCTAAACTCAAATGTCTTTTAGGTGAGTTTATGTAACACTTGGTCCTAGGGATTTCTATTTCGACTTCAGGGACTCTAGCTTCTCTCTATTAAACTGTTGACCCTAAAAATTAAACCCTCAAAGCCAAATAAATCAAAACCAAATTGCGAAAACCAAAAGTCAAACAACAAAAACCAAATTTCCAAATTGCCAAAAAACCCAAATTCAAATTACGAAAAATACCAAACAGACTCCAAAAATTCCCAAAATTTACCCAAAATCCCTTAAGAATTATGGTGAATTATCATAATTTTTAAATCCCAAAATTATCAACACAAACTCCAAAATTTGCAAAGAAACCCAAAAACTTCATAAAATTACCAAAATAAATCTATGAGGAATTTTCCAAATCCATTTAAACCATTAAATTCCTCATATTTTTCTGAGTATGTCCATAAAATTTCATCCAAAAATACTTAAGAAAAGGCCTTCAAATAATTTATTTAGGATTGGCACTAAGGAAATATGAGAGAAATTATGGAAAATGGTTGAATGCTCCTGGTCTGTGTGCACCATGAACTGAAATTTAAATAGACCTCATTGGACCACTGAAGACCGTGTGCACCCAAATCTAACTCTCTCACTAAACCTTACAAATGGGCCCCAGTCGAAGAGTCTCCTTCTTCACCAGAGTAAAAAGGCAAAAGAGGTGAAAACCTCGGCTTTCACCGCGTGCACGCCAGGTAAATCGACGAAGAGCGTCGACGTGGCCTCCTCCAGCACCACAGACGCAAAACCACCAATGACGCCCCTGGTATGGCGAAACCAAAATCCTAGCGCCGCTTAGTGTGAGCCAGAGGATCAAAATCAGAAGGCCAAAATCAAACCATGGCTTAGGAGCGTTGCCCTAGTTCCCTGCCTATAAAAGACCCCCCAAATCGAAGAAAAAGAGAAGGGAGAAAAGGAGAAGAGCAGCCACCATTCTAGGTTAGGTCTAGATAGCTTGTACTAAGGAAAGGAGATCAAATTGAGGCTAGGCATTAGATCGAGCAGTGCGGAATAGAGAGAAAGAGGTGAAATTGAGAGTCTCCATTTTGTAATTAATGTCTTTGAGATAAAGAAATCCATCTTGAAATTCCAATTTGCTGTTTTGTTTCTTCTCTTTCCTTAGCTCACCCACCAAAACAATGGTGTGCTCGATCATGTGTAATATAGCTTCTTTGAGCCATGGTCTGCAGCGTAGCATCAGTCATGGCCATAGGATAGTTCTAGAAAGGGTGTCTTATGAAGGTTTGGAGCATAGCTCCTCGCTTCATATGGCATTCGTCAAATATGAAGGGCACCATGGCTGCCATGTGAGGTCTTTAGCATAGCTAAGTCTCTCATGGTAGTCCTAACTTGACTTGGTATAGGTCCAGAGCGTAGCACTGGTCTAACCATGTTCAAGGTGTAAACAAAAACTTAAAGATGGTGAAAATAACAAACACAATGCATATCAGTTTGAACCAGCCCCATATGTAGAACTTTCTTAAAGTACCTAAGCCAATAAGATGGTATGAGTCCTGTACTGCACCAACTAGGTTTACATTGTTGCAAAATGGAAAATGTACAAATGAATAAATATAAAATCTGGCCAGCAGTAGAAAAAATAAAAATCGAGGTTTCCTTTGCATAAAAACATAAAGATACATACAGGAAAAGTTTATAAATATTATGAGGAGCATGCTTACAAATTTCAGAATTTTTTGAATAAGTATAAGGGTGATTTTCCATTTACTGTCTAAAAGGACAGAAAAATTGCATAAATAAGTGAATATTTTGCGGCCAAAGGAGAAATATATCTCAAAGCTGCTTTTAAACAAACTCTAAAAGCAAACTCCACATGCCTTGTTTAGGCCTCTTGCAACTCATTTTCCTTTGTGTTGTGCAACTCAAACAAAGCCTCTTCAAAACAGTATCAAACTTGCTTAAAATGCAAATTAAAAATTGTGACAGGTGCTAAGTGAGTTGTCCTCATCCTCTGTAGTGACTTGAACATATAAAACAAAGTTAAAAGGATCTAAATTGTGCATTGAATCAAACTCACTTGCTGCAATTTCACTTACATGCAAAATTGAAAATTGAATAAAAATGTGCAAAAGAAGTGCAGTGCTGCCCCTTTGACTCTCTCAGTCAACCACGAAGCCTTAAACTAAACTAAGGACATAGACAAGCTAAGTTTGACCCCATGGAGCTGTTCAAATGGTTTCTGGCACAAAAAGATGGTCAAGTGGGCCCCACAGCAAGGTCCCAGTTCTACTCCTAAGCATCTCCATGACCAATAAACATAAAAAACGCTCTCTATACATGTCCACGAGTAAAAGTAACCTCCTCCTGGCAAAGGAAGGTGGCCAAAGAGCTCCAAAGTCCATTAATGGCGGCTCGAGATATGTCAGGTTCTACAAGACAACACAGGCTTCAATTGCTCCAATAAATGGCACCAATGTGATCTCCTCTCCTTCACGATCCCAACGAACCTAACCTCGACAGAAATGGTGACCAGAGTTGCTGGAAATCGATCGGAGAACAGACAGGGTCTTTTCTGCAAAAATCCAACGCTTTGTCAGAGAAGACGGGTTTAAACCCGCGTATCTCTCGATCTTCTGTGGTGTAGTCTCCTGTAACGGGTCACTGACACCAAGATGACTTATTACACTAAGCAACCAACGTTTAAAACTAAAGATAAACCAAATGCCACGCCAGCAGCCTCATCAGCGGCAGCTCAGAGCCAGTCAGCAGCCACATCAGATTTCTCAGCTGACGTGGACCAACCAGAAAATTCCAAATAAGCAGCAAACTTCGAAAATTCATTAAAAATAGTAGGAAACTCAGAAAAATTCAAATAAAATATCAAAAAATTTCTAAAAATCCAAATAAACCAAATTCACTTATATTTTGATATAAAAATCTGTCAAAATTATTGAACTTTTCTATTTTTGAAGTGTTTCCCATATTAAATAAATTTTATAAAATTCTAAATAGATTTTGTAAAATTCCAAAATAATTTTAAAACTCAATTAAACCCTCTTAATAAATTTTCAAAAAATAAATATTGAGATTTTAAAAGATATATATCAAATATTAAATATTTTCAAAAATAAACATAATTAAAAGTAAAAAAGATATTTCAAAAGTCTAAAGTTAAAAAAATGAAAATAAAAGAAAACTTTGAAAATGGTAAAACCCAAAGAGAAAGTTAAGAAATTAAAAGTCAAAATACGAAATCCAAATTCAAAATTGAAACCTCTCCATTTCAAGAACGAAAACTCTTCAACATATCGAAATGTCCTCGATTGGATCCCGTCAATTAGGTCTGGTACGTACACCAATTGAGTCCGGTTCAAGCCAAAAGAAATGAACCCAAAATAAATATAAGATCAAACGATTTCCCTAGTCTTTGCATACAATTCTTTAGATCCCTTAATCAGAGGTTCTCGTGATCAATCACGAGGTAATTAACAGTAGGGGCTTGCGCCTACTGGAAAGAAAGGACCCACGAAATCAATAAACCTCTTTAAGAGGCGACTCAAGTTTTGGTTCTCTTGTCGTCAAGAGATACTCGAACGGAGATCGAACCTTAAGGGGGGTGAATCTAAGGCTATGTTTTCATTTCTCGAGGAAACTCGTTTCATTCATCGAGGGATGACGAAAAAGCCGCCATATAAACAACATGCAAAGTCAATTTTATTTGCCCCTTTTTTTCCATACTTCCCACGATTTTGTAAAGAATTTCATTAAAATGTCAACTAGTTTAGAGTCTTTCCATAAACACCAGATTTTCACCAATTTATTGTGCAAGTTGAGTGTGGGTGACTACTCACCTTAGGGTTTTACGCAAGAGGCATAAAGCGACAAGTGAGCGGCTCTCCCATTTTGCATAAATTAAACATAAATTAAGCATAACAACGAAAAAAAATAATATTGCTGCAAGGCATAAATATTGCGATAAAGGGTAGTCAGAATTATGCAACGCTTGGGTCTCCCGCAAGGCACAAGTATCCTATAACTACCCGCCTAGCCATCAACTAGGCACCGCTTTAGTTTTCCTTTTTTTGGATTGATTTTTTTTTTTGCATAGAGTAAACATAATGACAGAAAAGAATATAATATATTTTTGTGGTTGAATCGCTCATTGTCGCTTAGTGTCAAAAGCACCCTCATGATCACACTATTTGGTAAGTCCGATTAAGTTTGCTTGTTGGTGTATCAAGCATTTTAAAAGCAACATCATACAAGCCTCAAAATAAATTTACACACATTAATGATATCCTTTTTGAACAAAACCACGTGTAAAGTACAAATCCGTTCACTCGACAAAAGGTTATGACTTTGGCTAACAGCGGTTAACAATTATAAGCAACCGAGTTTCGAGTCCCATCAGTTTCAATCTCCGACCTTTTGGTCCATTGGCACAACAAACCAACCAAAGGTCGACTTGCCCTTGTAAACAACCTTGACTACCATTTTTACTTTAACATAATCTTTTAGTGTTAGGTCAAATTTTCAATTTAAACACCATACAATCAATTTTCAACATTTTATATGCAAACTAAATGGATTAAATGCAACTAAATGATGCAATATTTTTATGCAACAAAACCAAAAACATGTCATGATGCAATCCTATGCATAAAATTTCTAAGTTTTTTTGTATTATTTTTATACCCCTAAGTTGAACAAAGCATTGGCTCAATGCACTCAAACAAAGAAAGTAGAGAGAATGAGATTAAAGAAATACCAAATCAATCAGGTTCGCTTGTAGTCGATTGGATCTTGATTGGATGTTCATTTTGAGTTGCCATGTTTTTGGTTATATAGCATTTGCTCCAAAGAACTGCCCCGGTGGATGTGATGACAATTCGATTGAGAGGGTACTTGATGAGTGGATTTTATATGCATATTCAGGTACTATTTTGTCTCCAAACTAAATCAATTACCTTGAGTTTACATAGATTACATAGTTTAGATGAGTTTAGGTTAATTTAATTAGGTTTTTGTGTCAAGAATGAGTTACTACCATAGTTTCTAATTTTATTGCAGATTCTGGACAAGGAATGACTTGGATGAGTCCATAAAGATGAAGAGCTCGTTCTAAGCTTTCCAACGGATCTTGAATCACTTCAAACGGAGTTCGGATGAAGGAGATATGCCCAAAATACTGACAGGACGCAGTGCTGACATTTTCCTGCGACCCGCTGATGGTCCCAGCGGCCCGCAGACCTGGAACTGCCAGATTTAGCAGAATCGCCCGATTTGGCAATTTTATATTTGGATGGCGGTTTCTACCGACTCCAGGTGCATCCAGAGCACGTCTTCAGTTATTTCCAGCGTTTCTACACCTTTCCAAAGCCTATTAAAGACCTGTTTGGGGGAGAACAAGAGGGAGAACAAGAGGAGACCAAATCCAAGGTCAAGTTAGGGTTAGACATTGAGTTATTTGAGAGTTAGGTCTCAAGTCCAGATTGTGGCAGCGCCAAGCAGGTCATTTGCGACAGCAATAGACGTGTTTGATAGGAGATTTCGACACACGCAAGAGCAATTGGTTGTAATCTTTCCTTATTCTCATTTTCTCTTGTGTTTGTATGATGTCTTTTAGTTGTTGATTGTTTGTTCTAGGGCTATGGTTGTAAACTCAAATTCTTAGTTGTTGATTGCATGTTTATTTAGTTTATTTGATATCTTTATGTTTTATACCTAGCTTGAATTGCTTGAATTGATTATGCCATGATTATTTAAGTAGATTTGTTTACACCCGTTAAGTAGAGCTCGCTTAATTGCTAGGTGGTTAAGTCCAAATAAACTTAGATTATTAGGCATGATTATGATTAACATGAAGGTTGTAAACTGAAAGGATAAACCAGGACTAGTTAACGAGAGTTAAGTCCTTTCCAAGAGTGAAAACTCAAAGATTTCATAGGTTAGAAAGGTATAAACTTGTAGAAACTAGACCAAGAAACGATAGTTGAAATCTAGATTCTATACGAGGAAAATTGGGTTAATTAATTGATAACCAGACCTAAAACGAGAGTTTGATCTAGGAACCTTAATTAAGCCATTATCCCTACACAATTATCAACTGAATTAAGTCAATTTGCAATCACATCGCTAATCCTAGCGGGCCGCTGAGTGAATCAGCGAGGTTGTCTATGCCCGCCAAGTAGCCAGCGACCCGTATAATAGATTAGCGACCTAGGTTCTTTTAGCGGGCCGCTACGAGAGTCAGCGGGCCGCTGGAACTGGGACTAAAAAGAAGTGTTAGCAACCAGAAACCCTAGAATTTCGTGACTTGTTGAATCTCTCTCATTAATTCTTATTTTGACCTTGTAACTAGACTTAGGATTTAGGCTCACCTGCAACCCTTAATTCACAAAAGATTTGAACCGTCTAGCTAGTTTAGTAAAGTAAAAGATTAATATTCCAACACCGTCCCTGTGGATTCGACCCTCAAGCTGTTCTACAAACGATTAGATTGGTAGACACGAGGTTTTTATTTTGAGACTTGGTTTTCCCATCGATCAGTACTTATTCATTTCTTTTTTGTTTTGTTTTCGCACGCTTGAGGATGTGCGACGGCTGCCCGGATTGCCCCAGCGAATGCGACAACAACTCAATTGAGATAATTTTTTATGTAAATAATAAAACTCCATAAGAAGAAATTGTTAGCACTTAAAAAATTTGGATGAATTTTGTATCATGTGTATTATTTATCTTGATTTTATTTTTGTTACTCTTTTGGATATGTGATGCTTGACTCAAAGAAATTGCTCCAGCACATGTGAGACAATTCAAATTTATTAAGTGTCATCAATTTTTTTATAAAGAATAACACTTCACAAGAGCTTATTAGCACTAAAAAGATTTCAAGAGAATTTTATGTATATTTCTTGTTGCGTTGGAGTCGCGACTTGTCTTGTCGTGTTGGAATCGCGGCTTGTCTTGTTGGAGTCGCGGCTTGTCTCGTCGCGTAGGAATCGCGGCTGTTTTGTCGCGTTACAATCGCGGCTTGTCTCGTCCCGTTGGAATCGCGGCTTGTCTCGTCGCGTTGGAATCGCGACTGTTTTGTCGCGTTACAATCGCAGCTTGTCTCGTCCCGTTGGAATTGCGGCTTGTCTCGTCCCGTTACAATCGCGGCTTGTCACGTTCCTTTTCTGAATTTCTAACTTAGTTTTCTGATTTCGGTTTCGGGACTTTATTCCTTTATTCATTTTTCTTGCCTTCTTCTTTTCCATTTCTGACTTGGTTTTCCGATATCGGTTTCGAAACATTATCCCTTTATTCATTTTCCTTGCCTTCTTCTTTTCCATTTCTGACTTGGTTTTCCGATTTTGATTTCGGGACTTTATTCCGTTCTTCATTTTCTCTTTTTTTATTTCACTTTCTTTCTTCTCCATTCTTTCTTCTTTCCTTTTTTTCCTTCTCCTTTTGGTTGTTTTTTAATCTTTCTTCTTTTCTTCTTAGGTACCTACAAAGCAACACAGTACCAAGTCCTACAATATAAACTGTAAATGCATAATTTTCAGGGTTGAAGCTTGAATTTTGGTATTTAGTCTGGTAAAACATTAAACCCCACAATATTGAACATTTTATTTATTTATTTTTTGGTCGTTAATTTTGCACATGAATTTTTGCAAAACAAAACAAGGACATAACATGATACAATCCTAGATGTAATACTTTCAAGTTTTATTTTCATTATTACTTTTTTCGCTCCAAAGCATTGCCCAAGTGCATTCGAACAATGAAAGAAAGAGAATGAGGTTATAGAAATACCAAATCGATCAGATTTGATTGTGGTCGAATGGAAATTAGCTTCGAGTCTTAAGTTTTTATGCATTTTGAGTCTATTTTTGTCGTGCTTTTCAGATATTTGGTGTTTGGCCTAGAGAATTACCCAGTGAATGTGATGACAACTCGATCGAGAAGATTTTCCTGCAAAGAATAACACTCTACAAGAAATTATTAGCACTTAAAAAATTTTGGACGATTTTTCTTAGCTATTACATTATATTCTTTAAACCCCAAAGATGAGAGAAGAAAGATGTCCCACCGGACGTGCCAGAGAATATGTTGTGGGCTATCGATACAAATGTACTTGAAGTTTTTATTTATGATTATTTTTCTATCATTTTTTTTTCTTTCCCTAGCCTTTACATTATCCTCTAAATTCCAAAGATGAATGGCAACATAGCCCTAGATTAATCCCCCTTAAAGTTCGATCTCTGTAGCGGGTATCTCTCAAAGACAAGAGAATCCTAACAAGAGTCGCTTCTTAAAAGGATTTCTTTGCATAAAATAGCAATTATGTGGCTCCTTTGGCCATTCTGAAAGCACCATAATATTCCTCATGCTTCACTGGATTTTTGGATATTTTTTCATAATTTTTGGAGTCCATTTGCTATTTTCATAATTTTTACAAACTCCTTGTATGTCAGTATGTGTCTCTAATCGAAAAAATTAGGGTCAAACAGTTAAGTGTCGTATTTTTTTCCTGTGAAAATCCTTAAAGTGTTATGTTAAAATTTGAGATATATTAGTAGCATGAAATATATAAAGTGGGGCATTGCCTCATAGCATAGTAAGAGTGATGTTGTTAAGTAGTGTCGAGCAAAAAAGTGTCAAGCAATGTCTGCTCTGAACCTGATGGTCCGAGAATAGCAAAATGAACAATAGACCACCCAACTTATCTAATTTTTATACAAGTATGTCTGCGGCCAGAGTCATGAATATTAAATTATTGAACATTAAGCTAGTCATCTTAAGTTTAAGGATTTATAAGCTAGCCATATGACGGAGCTTTACTCGTTTTATTTATATTAAAATAAATTTTCTATTATTCTTATAGGTCCGAGGGATTATTTATTTACATGTGAGGCCCATCATAGCGGAACAGTGCATATGGAAAAAGAATTCACCTATACTGGATGCAAAAAGAATTACTTTGACTCTATAGATCATGATGAATTCTCCTTGCTTGAGTTTGAAACAATGACTGAACAACTAAGGTACTCAAAGGAGATCTCTGTTTGGTGTAGGGCATGTGGTGAGAAGGATCCTAATCCTAAATTGATAATGTCTGATCAACAGTTGATGGCCATGATTGGTAAAATTATAAAAAAAAATAGAGTACTTCAGTGCTTTCTACACCATAAGGAAGTAGAAGTACAAGGTGTACATGCAGAGAATGAGGTAGTAGCACAAGGTGTAAAGGTTGGCAAGGAATTAGTGGTAGAAGATGTAGATGATGACAAGGAAGTAGATGTGGAAGTAGAAGATGTAGAGGTTGATAATGTTGGTGCAAATTCAAATATCAAATCGGATAATATGAAAAATGTCAAATGACTAAAAGAAATAGAAGGAACAAAGTTACCCGAATCGCGCTAGGCGCTGTCCTTAAGCGTATTCCGTCTCAACGTGCGACAGGAACCGCAACCAAGATAAGACGGGGTTGTCACCTTTTAGGGCACGACCATGAAGGTGACTGATGAAAGCCTCCAAAAATATCCAGCAGAATAACCAAATTGGGATTTGGAATATCAAATATTATCAATAGGAATATGAGAAATTGGACAAGCTGTATAGCTATTTTGTATATGTCAATCATCAACGAAATGGGCTGTTTATATAGCAAATTAGTTAATCGGATAATACAGCCTTAATCCATTCAACATTTATTGTTATTAATCCAATTAAATTCTTTAGCAAGGAACGGTAAAATTGTTAAAGAATATATGCATTGATTAATAACAAATATTTAAACGGTAAATAATTTATAAGGTATAAAGGAATAGTCTCCAACGGAAGTAAATTAATTAACAACTTTATTACTCAATTGAATGGTACAACGGGAACAAGTATATTATTTGATTAAATGAATTTTATAGAAACCGAACAAATGATAAATGGAATTTATCAAAAAGAATTTTCATATAATATGATTTAATGAATTTTGAGTTTTTCCAAACTATATTTTCAACAATCCCCCACAAAACTCAAAATTTACCAAATGAGAATGACTCACAAATTAGGGATTTTATATGTATAACCAAATGATGAATTTTAAAGAAACAAACTGAATTTTCATACAATCGGATGATGAAACAAATAGCTGGATATTTATATTGCGCATCGTAGAAGTAGTTTACAAACTTTGAACTTCACTTAGTGTTGATGGATTAAATTTGGAGGAGACAGAGAGAACTTATGTCTTGAACTCGTTCCTTGAATCCAAATTACACCATCACACACGCAATACAGAGTCGGTCATCGCGGGGTGCGCATTTATGGCCATACGCAATAACTTGGATTTTTCATGAGAGTCTTAAGGGCTTACCCATGCCCCGCACTGCGGCCGTATACAGGCACTCTCATATAGGTGAGTCCCTACCAAGGATGTGTGCAGATTCACATCCCACGGAAATTACCGATTTGGTCCTCATTAAGAGCATTGCTCGAGCTAAGTGCTCATCCTTAACATCTACATAAAAGCACACTCACCATAGGGATGGGGTTGGAGTCATTGCTCCAAAATTGTGTGCTAAGTGGTCAACTTACGGCTTGTTATTACCCATTGAATCTCTTTCCAGGGGTCACCCTTTCGGAGATTGGGTTGCCACCGCAAGAGGCCTATTAGGGCATAAAACCCATCCCCCTCGATGAATATAGAACTTATAGTTCTATTTGTCTTTTGTTAGACAATCAAAATTTTTTTTTTTTCATTTTGATATATTTCTTTATTGTTTTTTTTTTTTCAATAAGTCAATTCTTATTTGAATTCAATTGCTGCTCTATTATCATATTGTTTTGATTTGTGAGATTAGTAACAAGTGCAGCTGATAATAATTCTTTTAGTCATCTGGTTGCAGCGAATTTATAACCATATGATATGGCTTATTCAAACATTCTCAATGTATGATTATATGTTGACTTGTTTGATAATGTTCATGATTTATTCAATCTTACATAAAGGATCTTATCATTTTATTTTCGTTCATATTTATTTATTTTATTATATCAATAATTTCCAGTTTCGTTTCTAACACAAATGCATACATTTATTTGGAAGTTAAGTGATAACTTCATTATCAATATTTATAATCTCATGCCATGATATAGAATTAGTTTCACATTTCAATAAACTATAAGCCCCCACATTTTTCTTCTTAATTTCTCAGAAGGTCCTTTTTTTTCGTATATATATAACAATGGTTATGCTAACCAATTAAATGGAGTATAGCAACTATTGGCTTTTCTTCATTTCAGTGATAATAAAATTTAATTCTTAATATGATAATAAAGTCCATGGTAATTAATAAGAATTAAAAGGTGGCCAGCCTTTTAATGCTTATATAAAACACCAATGTAACTTAATAAATAATAAAAAATTTTGCATTTTATTTTATTATATATATATATATGAATAAACTTTATGAAATTTATTTATGAGAGATTTTATATAATTTGGATAATAAATTCAAGATTTATATACTAACTCATTTTTTTTTTAATATCTCCTTTACAAAGGGAATTCATAACATTTTATTTTATATAGTATTTTCAGTTATAATTGATGGTCAGAATAATTAGAATGTATCATAACTAAATTAAGGTAACGGTAATATTTGATACAATAGATCATGATATCTTGATTCTTCATTGCAATTTATATATATTTTATTTTACAATTAAATTCTGGCAATTCATTTCGGCTCAATTTTCAACACATACAAATGAATTGATTGATTTCCAATTATTCATTTACTCATCAATTTAATTGGATTCATTAAGATAATTAATTTTCTCATAATCTATATTTATTACTTGTTTAATTGAACGAATATGAGCTGTATATTACTTTGATCAAATTATCTTTTCATCAACAAATTAATACACTCATAAATAATTATACATATATATTTGATTTTCTCATAATTTTATTTTCCATTGATGCAAAAATTAAATTTAACAATTCATCAGAATAATTAAATTGATTTCTCCTTATATGATTTCCTAGCATCTTTGATTCACCACAAATTTCACAGATAGAATCTGGATTCGTATTTAATTTAGAAATTAGAACTAAGAGCACATTTTGAATAAACAATGGTCATTGAAATTATGATAATATTCTTATTTCGATTCATATATCAAACAAGGATCAATATTCCTTTGAATAATTCATCAGTTATATTTAGATATTTCAACTTTATTTGAATCAATATCTGATTTAGATCCTAACTGATTTATTAGATTAGTACAGATTTGTTAATTAAATTTCCTCTACAATTAGGAATCTTGATGCACATTCCAGTACATAAGATTCATTAAGTTAATTTTCTTTTCCGAGATGTTAATTTTAAATTTTCATCTCCAACATCTCATACATTAAAGCATTTATAGATATTTCACTCTTTTACTATGATCACTCTTCTTCCACTTCCAATGTGGTTAGAAAGAAAATTAAAGATCCATTAGCGCATACAAAATTTATTAGCACCACTGTCTAACATCCAATTTTAATTAAATTATCTATTTTTAAGATAATTTAACTTAATAATGGTTTAGATACCTTTTTGTTTTGTTTTTTTTAATCAAGATGTGCTATAGGGTTTATTAAAAACTATCTTAAACAGTCTAAAAAATTTATTTCATATCATGTTTACTTCGTATTTATTTTTATTTGAGCACTGATTTATATTACCGCATAATATATATATTCTTAACAATTTTACTATAAATTGATTTATTCTCTCCTTTTGCAAAGAAAAAGATTCTTCCATTTTTCTACTGGTTATATTATTAACTATATGAATTCCAAGAAAATAATAAATATTGTAATTAATTATGTTTTATATCTGATCAATAGTTAAATCTCTTTATATTCTCACACAAATATATATTAATATATTTAAAGTGATTCCTGTGACCAAACTTTATTCGGCTCAATTATATTAAACAAAGGATCAAATTAATTAAGCCTATAGTAAATCCATAGACTCATATTAAAATTCACAAAGACTCATATATATCTTTCATAATGATTATAGAATTTGATATTTAGCACAATTTCATAACAGAGGCAACGAATCAACTACAATTTTCAATTTCATAACAATCAGACAGATTAAATTCAACGAGTCTATTTATTTTTTTTTTTTAGCTCAAAGTTTGCATAATTTTCAATTTTCAATACAAATTATTATCCGAACAAGAAATACGCTTAAGAATGTTGGTGCAAATTCAAATATCAAATCGGATAATATGAAAAATGTCAAATGACTAAAAGAAATAGAAGGAACAAAGTTACCCGAATCGCGCTAGGCGCTGTCCTTAAGCGTATTCCGTCTCAACGTGCGACAGGAACCGCAACCAAGATAAGACGGGGTTGTCACCTTTTAGGGCACGACCATGAAGGTGACTGATGAAAGCCTCCAAAAATATCCAGCAGAATAACCAAATTGGGATTTGGAATATCAAATATTATCAATAGGAATATGAGAAATTGGACAAGCTGTATAGCTATTTTGTATATGTCAATCATCAACGAAATGGGCTGTTTATATAGCAAATTAGTTAATCGGATAATACAGCCTTAATCCATTCAACATTTATTGTTATTAATCCAATTAAATTCTTTAGCAAGGAACGGTAAAATTGTTAAAGAATATATGCATTGATTAATAACAAATATTTAAACGGTAAATAATTTATAAGGTATAAAGGAATAGTCTCCAACGGAAGTAAATTAATTAACAACTTTATTACTCAATTGAATGGTACAACGGGAACAAGTATATTATTTGATTAAATGAATTTTATAGAAACCGAACAAATGATAAATGGAATTTATCAAAAAGAATTTTCATATAATATGATTTAATGAATTTTGAGTTTTTCCAAACTATATTTTCAACAGATAAGGAAGTAGAAGTGGAAGTAGAAGATGATGGAAGTGATTTTTATGATCCCAACAATGATGTAGAAGCATATGATGATGATGATATTACATTTGAAGAAAATGCGATAAATGATAGTATTAGAAGGGACTGGATAGTGTCGTATAAGAGTCAATCACAAACCATGCCATCAGAAGAAGATTCAGATTATGCTCCCTCTGATGTCCTAATTAGTGGTGGTGAATCTGATGATGATGATCATGATACAAGTTGAGGATACCTTGAGTTTAATGTTGTTGTAGATATGTCAAACCCTCAATTTCAGCTTGGTATGGTGTTTGGTTCCTTTGATGAGTTCAAAAGTGCCATAAAGGAATACGCAATTAATTAAAGAAGGAATATCCACTTTAAGAAAAATGATACCATGAGAGTGAAGGCAATATGCAGAAAGGATTGTCCATGGAATATTTGGGCTTCACGGATGGGAAATGGTACTGAAAATATGCAAGTAAAGACATACAACCCCCCCCCCCCCAATACTTGTAGTAACAAGCATAATATAAAATTTCTTTCGGTGCATTGGCTTGTAAAGAAGTATCTTGACATATTTAGAGCTGATCCAAATTGGTCTTTATCGAATATTCAACACCGAATCAGACTGATCTATATTTAGAGATTTCAAGACAAAAAGCTTACAATGTAAGATCCAAGGCATTGAAGATCATATTAAGAAATGAGGGAAAGCAATATTCAAGACTAAATTACTATGTTTTTGAGTTAAAGAAGACAAATCCCGGTAGCACCATAGTCTTTGATCTCAGAAATAGAGTTTTTAAGAGGGCTTACTTCTGTTTGGCTGCATGCAAAGAAGGCTTTTTGGCTGGTTGTCGATTGATAATCAGTTTAGATGGTTGTTTTTTGAAAACTAGATATGGAGGTCAGTTATTGAGTGCGGTTGCCATTGACACCAATGATTGTATTTTTTCAGTAGAATATGATGTTGTTGAGACTGAAAATAGTGAAAGTTGGAGATGGTTTTTGCAACTACTTGGAAATGATCTACAGATAAACAATAGTCATGCATGGACCTTCATGTCAGATAGACAAAAGGTATTGCTTACTTGTACTTTAAAGCAACATGTCAGATATACTTTCACTTGCATAACTTTATTCTTATTCAATGACTATGGTTTATTCTTATTACTAGGGTCTAGTCCCCATGCTCAAATCACTATTTTCTTCTACTGAACGTAGATTTTGTGCGAGATACTTGCATGGAAACTACTATGACGCTGGATATAAAGGAAAAGCTCTCAACGAGTATTTGTGGAATGCAGCAATGGCCACCTATGTGGCGGATCATGACAAAAAGATGAAGGAGCTTCAAGTCTTCAAAGCAGAAGCTTTTGAGTGGTTATCTACAAAGCCTCAGCCTGAATGGACCAAATCACATTTTTCTACTCAATCTAAGTCTGACGTCTTACTAAACAACCTTTGTGAAGTGTTCAACAAATATATTACTGATGCTAGAGACAAGCCTATTATAACTATGTTGGAGATGATTAGAACTAAAATAATGAGAAGGTTTCAGACCAAGAGAGATGAAATATTGAAGTACAATGGTTTCATATGTCCTAAGATCCAAAAAAAAAAAAAAACTTGATAGATGGAAAGAGGAGTCAATCAAATTCAATGCTATTTGGAATGGTGAAGCAAAATATCAAGTGACTGGTTTAGAGGGTCAGTTTGTAGTAGATATTGCTACATCTTCGTATGATTGCCGAAGATGGGACTTGACAGGTAATCAATTTACAAAACAATTTACATTGAATAATCAGTCGTAATTTGCTACATCTTAAATAATATTCTTGTTCTACATCTAGGTATTCCTTGTGAGCATGCTTGTGCAAGCATGAAAATTAATGGTTTGAGCCGGAAGATTATGTGCATGATTGCTATAAGGTGGAAACATTTCTTAAAATTTATAATCATGCAATTAATCCTATCTCTGAAGTAGAAATGTGGGAGACAAGTCCCCTGCCTCAAGTGTTACCACCCCCAATTGACCCTCCCAAACCTTGAAGACCCAAAAAGGCTCGTAAGAAAAGTAGGGTGGAATTAGAAAAAGATTGTAATTCAACAAAACTGACTAAAAAAGGTAGAAAAATATTTTGCTCTATTTGTCGCCGTGAAGGCCATAACAAGAGATGGCATGGTACAGAAGCTGGAGCACCAACTGCAAGTGTAGATCCATCTTCATCTGTTGATAATAGTGTTGTGGCTTTTTCGTCATTATTCTCCTCGAAGGAATTTCTCGAAGAACAATGGAAACATAGCCTTAGATTCACCTCCCTTAAGGTTCGATCTCTATGGCGGGTATCTCTCAACACAAGAGAATCCTAACAAGAGTCGCTTCTTAAAGAAGTTTCTTGATTTAGCGGGTCCTTTCTTTCCAATAGGTGAAAGTCTCTATTGTTAATTACCCCGTAGTTGCCTACGGAAACCTCTGATTAAGGGACGTAAAGGGTGTTGACGTAATGGGCTAAGAAAAGAAACTTATGGAGTGCTATTAAGGAGAACTTAATTGATGGTATCAAACCTAATTGACGGGACCCAATTAAGGATCACTAAACTTTCTAAGAATTTAACTTGGACTTTTAATTGAAAAAGGAAGCGAAGAGAATTGGATTTTTGGTTTAGAAGAGGTATTTGCTTGAAAGAAGAAGTCTTCACTTGGAGTCGTTTCTAAATTATTCTAAAATCGTTTTGGAGTCGTTTGAGAGTCACTTGATAAGATTTCTATTTAAGTCATCTGAGGTCGATCTCAACACCTAACGAGGGACTTTTCCTCAAATGAAGAGGTTTTGGCTTTGACTTTGGATTTCGTGTTTTGACTTTATATTCCTTAATGTTTCGCTTGGGATATTGGTGATTTTTATTCACGTTGGCCTTTTGTACCTTTGGGTTTTCAGAAATTCTCTTCTATTTCGAAAATATTTAATCTCGAAGATATTTGACTTTAAAAGATCTCATTCTCGAAATTATTTAGACTTTTGGAAATATTCATAATCAAGTATACTTAGCTTTTGAAAATACCATATTTGAAATCTTTTTATTTGAAAGTACTTAACTTTTAGTTTCAGAAATTTTATAGACGAGTTTACTAACTTTCTAAGATTTATAAAATTCATTTTTATAGAAAAATACTTCAAAAATATAAAAGGCCACTATTTTGACACAATTTCATACTCAATATCTGTTGGGCCTGAACTTAATTGACCCGTTTCACTTCACACATCTCGGCTGGCAGGGGTCAAGTGTACGTGTTTTACGGCTATTGCGTTACAGACAATCTATAAGCTTCGGCGCTGAGATTCAAACGAAGGAGACGAATTTTCTTTTCTTTTCGTTAACAGGTCTGAGAATAACGGGTGCAGATCCGTTTCTGGTTCCGGCCATCGCGATCGTCGAAGAGAAGCCCATCAGCATCGCGAGGCAGAGAGGAGCGTAGTGATGCCCTCTGTTTTCGCCGCGTCATTTTCGTTTGGCGGGTACACCACTAGCTGGTATAATTCAGAATGAGTTGGTACTAATGGGATCGAAGGAGGTTTATTGGTACCAGAGAAGGATTCGTTGACATCAACGGGGTAAGGAGAGATCACGAATGGGTTCAATTTGACGTGCACGTAATTCAGTGAAGCCAATTAAGTGATTAATAAACTTGATGCTGGTTTGTCATATTGCGTTTTGTACTTTCACAAGACTAAAGTACTAAAGTAAAATTAATTCACCAAAAGTCACACCTATACATGTTTTCCTATATGTCAATCACGGCCATGGACATAAGTTACAAATGGATCAAACATTCATTGATTACGAACCTTACATCACTGTATTGCTGCCATGTGTTCAAAACCTCAATTTCTAATAAATTTAATTATCACTTTAAGTACCATTATACTCTTATTTGGTTCCCTGAAACTTCCCAGCTACTTGACAGAATCCAAGAGTATTCAAATAATCACCAATGAAGCAAACTCCACAACAAAAGTAACAAAGAATATTCACAAATGCATTCAACAATTACCTAATTTCCTACCATCATCGTCCTACAATGTTCAAGCAGAACTACAACTAATAAATTTAATAAACTTAAATGCACATTATACAAGGAGGTTTAATATCACCGAGACCACTTTACTTCAGGTGACTTGACATTTTATTTAAAGTGCTCATTTATGAAGGGTCAATCACCAGTTCACCACAGAGAGAGACTACTATATTTACAAAATAACCAACCATTTTCTGAAATATGACTTTAATGCACTTGTCCCTCTGAAAGTGATATAATAAACAAAGGAGTATTGCACCAAGATAATGTCAGATACCATATATGCAAGGAATTGTACTTTTGCACAGTCAACACTAAACTTTAACAAACTATAAGAACACTCAAACCCTATCAGATTAGGTCCAGAAATGACAATTCATACCACAACAATTTCCTAATTTAGAGAAATATAACATAAATCTAATAACTTTATGCGAAATTGTCCCACAAGAATTTTTATCTACACTCCTGAGAATGGAACCTAGATTAAAGAGGGGGATTTGACACTAAAAATCCTGGACAAAATTGGACAGCATCTCCCCTAGATTCTCTCTTGTTTTGAAGTTTAATGGATCAAACTGAGCTCAAAACGAACTCAATTCAATCAATTAAACTCAATCTGCTATGGAGGCCAAGCCTCTTAGCAAATTGCAAGAGAGAATCCAGCCATGGAGCTATGCTCCTAGCTGAGATGAATTCCACCATGAAAGCCGTGCTTTCAGGTGAAGAAAGATCGTGTTAAAGGAAGAAAGGAAAATACATTGTGCGAGAGAACAGGAAAAGATTGACTACTGAGGCAATTAGACAACTTAGTCCTACTTTTGAAATTTAAGATCGGCCATAGGAGCCGTGTTCCTTAGCCAACCTCATTCTTCAATCTGGAAGTCTAAATTAATCATTCAATAAGCGTATAAAGCGATTAAAGACGCGATCTTCCTCTTCGAGATCAAGAATCCGCCATGGGAGCCGTGCTCCCCGGCTGATCTCTCTCTCTAGCATGAGAAAGAAAACAAAACGCCAAAACTTATTCAATTAGCACAAGAATTACCAAACCGGGTCAAGAATACACACAATTGAAGAAAGAATCAAAAGAAAGGAGAGGAATTGCTGTCATCACCAAGAAATCAAACAAATTTCATCTTTTCTGAACAAAATCGACTAATTACAACTCTGAGAGCTTTGATCACTGTTCTGATCGTCTCTCTCTTGCAAAAGACACTTACCTGTTGTTACAAATCAATCCTCTATCTCTTTCTTCGCTCCTTCTATGCTATACTACAACGCCTAACAGGTGTTCGCTGAAATGCTTCCTAATTCTATTCTAACCTAACTTGAAAATGTAATGGGGAAGAATGTATGGAAGGGGTCTGAGGTTGTGTCTTGGAAGCGTCCCCTTTCTCTCTCTTCGGTGGTCTATTTATAGGCTCAGCTCCTGGTTCTCTTTCCGTCCAGATGCCATGTATCTTGGGAGGAGCCCGGCAGTTATCGGCTCTCTCTTCCAACGGCATTCCGTTGGGTTTGTTTCACCCCTTCTCTATTGCTTTCTTTTATTGCTCCTATCGCACCATGAAACGCCTCTCTAACAGCGGGGCTCACAATCGCTGCTGCCTTGGGGTTTTTCGTGCTCCATGTGCATCGAGTTATCCCTTGTGAAGGGGTCGATTTTTGAGAGGAAGCATCTCCAGCGACACATTCTCCTCTCTACTCGCATGCACTCGGTTTTCGTGAGCCGTGCACCTTTCTTTGATCTATCAAGTAATCGGTGTAGGGAAACAAGTATAGCCAAGACGCTCCTATATGAGAGGGGTATTTGAATTTCGCTGGCCACTCTCTCCAATTCTTTATATGCTGCATCTCTCCATTTCATCATAAAAACCAACTTCCATTTATTGCTGAAACCAAATAAATTGTTTGGACCTCTTTTCCATTGAGTTTCTTCATGAAATTTTGTACACAGCTTCATAAAAATGTGTAGAATCTGATGGAACCAATAATTTTCTGAAAATACCCCTCTCACTATTTTATTTAATTTCTCCAAAATCATGGGCTTCTTTGCATAAAATGGAGGTTCTGTAGCTCCTTTGACCAATCTGGAGGACCATAATCTTCCTCATGCTTCACTGTATTTTTGGATAATTTTCCATAATTTTTGGGATCCATTTGATATTTATCATGAATTTTTAATCTCCTCGAAGAAACTATCCAATTTAATTCATGAACTAGTAAGGGCTGTCGCGCGTTGCGCGACCTATGTTTCCACTCGTCTTTTTTTTTTTAAATTTTACTATTACAATATATTTTATCGCAGTTCAATTTATTACATCTATTAACCATAGTGCAAATAGATAAATTATGTAAAAATTAAATACAGAAAAAATTATTATTTTCTTTATTATCAGTTGGTTGCAACAAATCGATATTATTTGTTCTATAGGAATTTTTCAAATCTCAATAACTGATTATCATTTGTAATGATAATTTTATTATTATATAGTATGATCATATAGTTTTGTGTTCAATTTTTTTTTTACTGTAATTTTATTTATTTCTCGTGCTCAACCATGAATAATTGTATGAATTTGTCTAACCATACATGTTTTATACTAACCATTTTAGTCTTCGTATATTAAACCTTAAGACGTAGTCGTTTATGGAAAAACTCATTAATATTAGTAAAACAAAACCTCTTAGCGACTACGTCTATCATCTGGTTGGTGGTTAGCTCGATTGGCTCAGACCAATTGTATATATGGCACAAAAATTGAAACTCGATCAGCCCAATTGTATACATGCATGGACACAAAATTTGAACATCAACTATGGAGCCAAATAAAAAAATAATTCCAAAAAAGATAAAACAATAAAAAATGCAATATAAGAAATAGAAATTCAAACTTATTACGCAACACAATTCGCTTTGTTATTACTAAAAGTTGTTGAGCGTCAAGAGTAAGTTGCTTCTTCAAACTCCAAATCCGATTCAGCTGCATACATGTCGCTGCCATTTGGCAAGGTAAAGGGCAAATCATATACTGTCAAGGCTATTTTATTTCATGATTGTCACTTGTAATCTCTTTTTCTGAATTTTAACAAAATTATATATACTTAATATATAGTCATAATATTATTAAATTAAATTTGGACAATATAGAAAGAACCTCAAAGACACTTATGCTTGAAACGTGTCTAGTTGTACTGGTACAGCAAGAGTCAGAAAAATTAAACAAAATTGATCGCAAATTAAATTGAATCGGACAAACCAAACCTCAAATAAATTCACTTACTTTAAGTTATAGTACCAGATTTTATAAGATACGCTTGAGCTGCACCATCTTCTTATTTCTTGTATTTTATGTACAGAAAAGACACCAAACCAACCTGGATGAGAACATTCATTTAGTTTCAATTTGAAAATATTAATATAGCATATGCAAATAAATAGCATCGAGGGGAAAGGAAATAGATAAAGAAAAAAATAAGTAAGTTGACCAATTTTTGCATGTCAGACAATAAAACTTTCATAAGAACTTTCTATGTACATCAATCTAGCCAACACAATCGATCAACCATGTTATTTAGAAGAGGCACAGATTTTGCAAATAACTAAATAAATAAAAAGTAAAAGTTTGGAATGCTGAATTCCAAACAAATAATAACCTTTTAACTTTTACTGAAAGGCCTCAAATTTCTGCTTCCCATGCCATCGGTAGCTTTGGTTTCTTACGATCTGTAATAGCTTTTCCTCTAGGGACCAAATTGCCCACCACAAAGTACTTGTGGTTGCCTGTATTCTTGTACTTACTGAACAGTCTTCCGAAATGGTGAGAGGATTACTAAACTCAGTCGCAATCTGAGTTTAAAGGTACCATTGCCCGTCTAGCAAATAATTTTTTTCTTTGTTATAAACGTTTTTAAATGGAGTGTCAAATCAATTAAGAGGACGCTTAATTTTGAAAAAGTTATCAAAGGCGATCTGTATAAAATAATAAGTATAACGAATATCCATTTTGTTATTTTACAAATATATTTATCACCTAATCCGAGTCATATTCATCACAATCACCAATTTATCACCTAATATATATCAACCATATTTATCACAATTATATTGAAAGATTGGTAATGTTGGTGCAAATTGAAAAAAAAAAATCGGATAATATGAAAAATGTCAAAGGAATAAACGAATAGAAGGAACAAAGTTACCTGAATCGCGCTAGGGCTAGGCGCTATCCTTAAACGTATTGCGACAGGAACTACAACCAAGATAATTTGGGGTCGTCATCTTTTAGGGCACGGCCATGAAGGTGACTGATGAAAACCTCCCAAAATATCCAGCAGAAATACTTTGAATATTTTATAATAGAACAGGAGAAATAATAGAATTGAAATTTGAGATAGATATATCGATCAATTACTTCACCGATTTCAGATCATATTTTTTCTAGTGAAGAGACTTGTTTATATGGGGAATTATATAACGTCTAATACAGCTAATAAAATTCAATAATTATTAGACTAATTACTCTATATCAATGGGTGAAAATTGAATGAGAAATTAAAGCATTGAGGAGTCAAATGGAACAATAACTTGAATAATTAACTATTGTATATAATGGGTACATGAACCAACTCAAACGGAAATAAAATAAATGTCTTAATGGGCTAAGAAACGGAACAATATAAGAAAATAAAGTAAATGTACCGGATGTCAACATGAGAGAAGCTCAAATATTCCTATGGATAAAAGGAACAAAATTAATAAAATTTGAGTTTTCTAATCGTATATCCAACAGCTAAGTTATGTTATAAATAGCAAATTCCTATTTGTATCACATTATGTTTGGTGAGTGCAAGGAGACTATACTCCATTAAAATTTTCAATTTAGTATAATTTATAAATAAAATCAAATAATGGAGGTTTAAGATGCACCATGGAAACGTCAAGATTATTAAGCTGGAGCCACATAAAATCTGGATCCCATCTCACTTTTATTCTGCGTTTAATTTTGTCTTCTTCTTCATTTGGGATCCAATACTCTTCGCCTCTCCATTTTCCTTTCTTTTCCCGTGTGTGAACTCCGCCATGGCGAAGTATGTAGCTCTCTTCTCAACCTCATTCATGCCGTTCAATTATGCAAGACAGACCCGATCATGCACAAATTAAATAATATAAATCAAAGAGTTATTTCATAACTTTTATAATATAAAATTATAAATACTAATCAAATTTTGTGACATAATGAAAACAAAACTCAATGCCAACCAGTTCCCTTGCTAGGAGGAGGCTAATGACATCAACTCATCATTGATACAGATATCGATCTAGCAAATGCAAGAACGACGGAAATGGAAACTTGCCTTGAGTTCGTATAGGAGGCGGTGGAGAGAAAGAGCGACGGATTGAAGCACCACGCAGAGAACGACAACAGAAGAAGTGGAGATACGACGGAGATGAGAGCAGACATGGAGAGGGGCGATGAAAACAGAGAAGAGTGTCGTCACGCGAGAGAGAAATGGGGAAGAGAGGAAAAACTCAAGGGAAAAATTATATAAAACATTATACATTAATAATGTAACGGGTTATTTTTTCTGTAAATTTAGTTACGTAAGATCCGGTACACAATGTAACACAATAGTTGTGGCACCATAAAATGAAAATATCGGACAAATCCAATCTAATCTGAGGATTGCCGTGTCGGACTATAAGTGAAAAAAACAGTACCGACTCCCACGGGTTTTTATTTATAATACTGATTTGGCACCATACTTTAGGGTCAAACAAATAGCACTAAGAAAAAGCAACCGGTAATTAATTTTCTCTTTCTTTTATTCATTGTATTTACATTTAAATATTTAGATTTACTAAACATATTTCATTGTGTGCAGGTGAAAAGAAAAAGAAGTAACGTGTCTTCCAATGATTGAAACATGGGCTTGGTTTCAAATATCTAACATAGCCTTAGTGTTACAATTTTTGTGTTACCATCTTTTTGTAAAGCTGGCATGAGTGATGGTTCTGAAACTGATGTTAATGATATTTTGTAAAACTGATTGAGGCATCATGGAGATATTTTGTAAAGCCTGTGAAATTTAAATATTATTTGCGTTCTAGATATGTTTGCTTTATACTATTTTTGTTTAATATGCAAGCACTGTTTAATGATTATTTGGTTGTTTCTATGTTTTTTTTATAGAATTGTATAAGAGGATAGTGAGATGCAATTTGAATAAACTACAACTATTTTAAAGCTAGCTGGTACGGATCATGCATATGCACCGTACAAACTGGTACAAATCATGTATACTTATTGCACAACTTGAATGCTGCCAGCAGTTCAAGTCAGGCATGCAAGAAGACAGGCCACACAAGCTGCTCATCAATTGGCGAATCATGCATTGACATGTTGATTTAGTTTTTTTAAGATATTTTCATTTATGTCATGTCCTTTATATTACAGAATATTTTGGAATTCACTTTGAAATCAATATTCTGATATGCCAACTGAAAGATACTAGATACCAGTTCTCACTGAAACCTTTGGTATATAAGCATTTTGACAATCATAAATACCTAAATTTCAAACCATTGGAGAACTGTAGAAATATTGGTGCATCCCAGCCGTTCCTTTCTTCTGCAGCTCTTCATCTCAGCCATCCTTTTTTTCCGCTCTGCCTGATTGGTTTGGTATGCTTTTCCTGCGTGGGATGGTCCTGGCCTGTTCTCTTGGTTGGGATTTTATTTACTTGAAAACAATGCAAGGTAAACATGGAAAGATATTATATGGTCACGAGTAGCCCATAGAAGAGAAAGTGAAAAGAAGAGAGATGGTTGTGCCAGAAGCTCGGTACATATTTGTGCGGCAATCAAATACAAATGCAAAAAGTCATGATAGCATAACAAAACTTGTATAAATTGCACTACCATGAATTTCTACCAAGGATCCCTATTACATCTAGAAGCTGTCTGAAAACTATAATGAAAAATTAAAGAAAACATAAAGTGGCTGCTATATAAATCTTCTACTCGATTAGTCGTTTATGGCAAAGTAAAAGTGTCGATCCCACAGAGATGGATATGAATACTATTCTTATTGGTTCGTTAAATCTAGACAACAAAAATTTAGAAAAGTTCTCGAGTCACAAATCAAATATATAGATAAATAAAAGAGAAATAAAAAGGATGCAATTGCAGAATAGAAAATTATGCAAAACAATTCGAATAAATATTTTTGGGGTTTTAAACAGTTCTAAATATGATGAGAAGCGTGCTTAGGGTTTGATTTCACCTAGGTTTTGTCACAGGGTTGCGAAACCTAGCACTGTCGTGTTCGGTTTTGCTAATTCGGTCCGGAATTTGGTCCGAATTCCCCTGCGTAAATGTTGTGATCCACTCGTTTGTTGATTTATGCAAGCCAAAGGTCCATCTTAGCCATACCTAAACTCCATAACCCTTCGTTGTCGCCTATTGGGTACGGTATTTGGAATGAGATCTAGTGTTAACCTTCATCGAATGCATTGCACCCTAACTTTCGTTGTCGGTGGACTTATTCAAGTTTACAATTGGTTTTCAGCTAGATATCTAACTTAGACTTTCGTCTAACTAGAAGTATTTACTTTTGGTTACTGACTGGTCGACTTTCGCCATTGACCTACCTCGAAATACTCGTGCCAGGTTCAGTTATTACAATGTGTTGAAGTCCCAACTATTGCGGCCGTACAAGAGTCAAGCAACACAAGTAATAATCAACATAAAACACAAGCAAATCAATAAAATTCTCAAAAGTAATAACTTTGTCTATCAACAAAACGAACGAGTAGATCCAACAACCCAAACTTTAGGCTACATCATTCCCTAAAGCAACAAGTTCTTAGCCTAATTAACATGCTAATACAAACCATGCAATTAAAAGTAGATAAATCCAAACAAGCCATAAATCCAGAATTTAGAAAAAAGTATTAGAGTTACAACAAATAAACCCAAGTTCAAGTGATAAACCACTGCCGTCGCACTAGAAACCAACTTGGAACCCTCGAAGTTTGATGTAGCAGCAAGGAATTAGCTCCAATTCGTGTCTCCCCCTGTCTAAATCGCCCAAGAAGATAGAAAACCAAATCTGGATCTGCTGGAGAGAGAAAGTGGAATACGGAACGAAAGATGGCCCTCTCCCAAGATGGAAGGCGCCTATATGGCTCCTCTCTGGCTCTTGGAAAGCTTGGCACGCGTTTCCCTTAATCTATGCCGAAATTGAAGCCTTTCATAAAGAGAAAATGCTCCAGAATTGCAGCTGAACACCTTCCCTGAATAGAAATTCAGACCGAATTCAGGGGAATTCGGACCGAATTGGACCTGCTGGAGTGGGGTCGCATAAGAATTCGGTCCGAATTAGGAGAAAATTCGGACCAAATTGCTGGGGCTGGCTGAGGTGTGCACTACATCGTCGGGTCGACTCGGGGTCTGATCCTTGAGTTCTGTTTTCCTTGAGTTCCTTGAAATCAAAACAAAGTGCAAACGACAGTGCCAAATCTGGCAAAGAAAAGCGACAACAACATAAAATCAAAGTTTTAGTCACAATTTCGATGTAAAGTCTGGTCAAAATATCAATATAAATAAGAGATATCAGGGGACGTCATGGTTAACCTACGGATGTCGGGGTGTAAATCGGATCTACTAGAGAGAGGTTATTTTTTTATGGACCCAATCAGATTGAACGTTGGGGCGAAGTTTGTGGATGTACATGAGATGTTTCACAAATCAATAGTCATATGGTTGATACGATTGGTTGGATAACCAACTCTATCTAGTTGTTTGGTGTCATGCCGATGTTGGCCCCATCTCGACGAAAATGGGGATCTTGGATAACTGACTACATTTGGGACGTTACATAAATGTTGTAGAAGTTTTATTTGTTAAAGTAAAACATTGCATAAACTAAATAACCTCTAATTTGAAATTGTTAAAGGATATGGTGTTACCGTACGCACACTTGTTAGTGCAAAAGATGATTAGTTAAGTATTCAAAAAACTTCAACAACGTATGAGTTGAGACTTTGAGAACTTCATTTGTGACCGTGTGTAGCATGAGATTTTTCATTTGTCGTTTATGGGAGACACTTTAAAGGTTGTCCGAAGTACCATGATAATAAGAATGGAAATGTTCCAATCATGTCACAAGTATTTATCAATCAAATAATGCAATTCAATGTACCATTTGAGCATTTCAATCGTTTATGAGCTCATTCTAAGTCATTTCATCACAATAATCTACATTTAAACTCATTATATTGTTTAAAATATGATTCAAAAAGATTAGATAATACATGGTAATTACTAATTACACATATAAAATACAAAATAATGCAATTTCGAGTATCATTTAAGCATTTCAATCGTTTCTGATCAACATTTAAACTCTTTGTACTGTTTAGAATATGATTCATATATATTTTTTTAATTCATATATTTAAACTCTTTCAATTCTGAGTATCATTTCAGCATTTCAATCATTTCTGGGTTCATTCTAAGTCATTTCATCACAATAATGAACATTTAAAATTTTTATACAGTTTAGAATATGATTTATATCTCATTTATTCAAAAAAAATTGGATTATACAAGATATTTATGCGTATAAAGTGGAAATACCACAATTCTGAGTATCATTTGAGCATTTCAATCGTTTATGGATTCATTCTTAGTCATTTCATTACAATAATCTACATTTAAATTATTTATACTGTCTTGAATATGATTCATATCTTATTAATTCAAAAAGATTGGATTGTACATGGTAATTTCGCATATAATGAACAAATAAAGCAATTCTGAGTATCATTTGAGCATTTCAATTGTTTCTGGATTCATTCTAAATCATTAAAACACAATAATCATTTCAATGGTTTCTGGATTTATTCTAATTTATTTCTTCACAATAATCAACAGTTAAACTCTTTGTACTGTTAAAAATACGATTCATATCTTTTTTAATTCAGAAATATTGGATTGTACATGGTAATTACGCATATATAATGCAAATATTGCAATTCTGAATATCATTTGAGCATTTCAATCATTTCTAGGTTCATTCTAAGTCATTTAATCATAATAATGAACATTTGAAATTTTTATACAGTTTAGAATATGATTCATATCTCATTTATTCAAAAATATTGGATTATACGAGATATTTATGCGTATAAAGTGCAAATACCAAAATTCTGAGTATCATTTGATCATTTCAATCGTTTCTAGATTCATTCTATGTCAATTTCATCACAACAATCAATATTTAAACTCTTTATACTAATTACAATATGATTCATATCTTATTAATTAAATAAGATTGGATTATACAGGGTAATTATGCTTATAAAGTGCTAATAATGCAATTCTGAAAATCACTTGAGCATTTCTATCGTTTCTAGATTCATTCTAAGTCATTGCATCACAAATAAACTACATTTAAACTCTTTATACTGTCTAAAATATGATTCATATCTTATGTATTCTTAAAGAATGTATTATACCAGGTTATTACGCATATAATGTGTAAATAATGCAATTCTGAGTATCATTTGAGCATTTCAATCGTTTATGGATTCGTTCTAAGTTATTTAATCACAATAAACAACATTTAAACTCTTTATACTATTTAGAATATGATTCATATCTTATTAATTTAATAAGATTGGATTATACAGGGTAATTATGCTTATAAAGTGCTAATAATGCAATTCTGAGAATCAGTTGAGCATTTCAATCGTTTATGGATTAATTCAAAGTCATTTCATCACAATAATCTACATTTAAATTTTGTATACTAACTTGAATATGATTTATATCTTATTAATTCAAAATGATTGGATTATACAAGGTAATTATGTATATAATGTACAAATAATGTAATTCTGAGTATCATTTGAGCATTTCAATCGTTTCATTCTCTATTCTATGTCAATTTCATCAGAATAATCAACATTTAAACTCATTCTACTATTTAGAATATGATTCATATCTTATTAATTCCGAAAGATTGGATTATACATGGTAATTATGCTTATAAAGTGCTAATAATGCAATTCGGAGTATCAGTTGATCATTTCAATCATTTCTAGATTCATTTTAAGCCATTACATCACAAATAATCTACATTTAAACTCTTTATACTGTCTAAAATATGATTCATATCTTATGTATTCGTAAAGAATGTATTATACCAGGTTATTACGCATATAATATGTAAATAATGCAATTTTGAGTATCATTTGAGCATTTCATTCGTTTCGGGATTCGTTCTAAGTCATTTCATCACAATAATCAGTGTTTAAAATCTTTTTACTGTTTAGAATATTATTCACATCTTTTTTTAATTCAGAAAGATTGGATTATACAAGATATTTATGCGTATAAAGTGCAAATACCACAATTATGAGTATCATTTGAGCATTTCAATCGTTTATGGATTCATTCTAAGTCATTTCATCACAATAATCAACATTTAAACTCTTTTTACTGTTTAGAATATGATTCACATCTTTTTTAATTCAGAAAGATTGGATTATACAAGATATTTTTGCGTATAAAATGCAAATACTACAATTCTAAATATCATTTGAGCATTTCAATCATTTATGGATTCATTCTAAGCCATTTCATCACAATAATAAAAATTTAAACTCTTTGTACTGTTGAGAATATGATTCATATCTTTTTTAATTCAGAAAGATTGGATTATACATGGTAATTACGCATATATAATGCAAATATTGCAATTCTGAATATCATTTGAGCATTTCAATCATTTCTAGGTTCATTCTAACTAATTCATCATAGTAATGAACATTTAAAATTTTTATACAATTTAGAATATGATTCATATCTCATTTATTCAAAAAGATTGGATTATACGAGATATTTATGCGTATAAAGTGTAAATACAACAATTCTGAGTATCATTTGAGCATTTCAATCGTTTATGGATTCATTCTAAGTCATTTTACCACAATAATCTACATTTAAATTCTTTATACTGTCTTGAATATGATTCATATCTTATTAAGTCAAAAAGATTGGATTATACATGGTAATTATGCATATAATGTACAAATAATGCAATTCTGAATATCATTTCAGCATTTCAATCGTTTATGGATTCATTCTAAATCCTTTCAACACAATAATCAATACTTATACTCTTTATACTTAGATTATGATTCATTTCTTGTTTATTCAAAAAGATTGGATTATACATGGTAATTACTCGTATAAAGTGTACATATTGAAATTCTGAGTATCATTTGAGAATTCCAGTCGTTTCTAGGTTCATTTAAGTCTTTACATCACAATAATCAACATTTGAACACTTTGTTTAGTTTAGAATATGATTCATATCTTATTAATTCATAAATATTGGATTATACATGGTAATTATCCATATAAAGTGCAAATTATACATTCCTTAGTATCAGTTGAGAATTTCAATCATTTCTGTATTCATTCTAAGTTATTGCGCCACAATAATCTACATTTAAACTCTTTATACTGTCTAGAATACAATTTTTATCTTTTTTATTCAAAGAGATTGGATTATACATGGTAATTACGCATATAAAGTGTAAATAATGCAATTCTGAGTATCTTTTGAGCATTTCAATCGTTTCTCGATTCAGTCTAAGTCATTGCATCACAAATAATCTACATTTAAACTCTTTATGCTGTCTAGAATATGATTAATATCTTATTTATTCAAAAATAATGTATTATACCAGGTTATTACGCATATAATGTGTAAATAATACAATTCTGAGTATCATTTGAGCATTTCAATGGTTTCTGAATTTGTTCTAATTCATTTCTTCACAATAATCAACATTTAAACTCTTTGTACTGTTAAAAATATGATCCATATCTTTTTTAATTCAGAAATATTGGATTGTACATGGTAATTACGCATATATAATGCAAATATTGCAATTCTGAATATCAATTGAGCATTTCAATCATTTCTGGATTCATTCTAAGCCATTTCATCATAATAATGAACATTTAAAATTTTTATACAGTTTAGAATATCATTCATATCTCATTTATTCAAAAATATTAGATTATACTAGATATTTATGCGTATAAAGTGCAAATACCACAATTCTGAGTAGCATTTTAGCATTTCAATCTTTTCTAGATTCATTCTATGTCAATTTCATCACAACAATCAATATTTAAACTCTTTATACTAACTAGCAGTAGTGCCCGCTCAATGTGCGGACAATTTACAATTTTCATTTGATATGATTCAAAAATTTTAAAGACTTTTTAGTATATATATTTTTTTACGTGAATTTTTTTTAATTGTTCTTAAAGAATTGCGCTACACATTATCTAATTACTCAAGACGAATACCTGTTTTGTTAAAAAAAAAATACATTTGTAATGTCTAATCAGAACAGTGTAGTACCATGTGGTTCCAACTACTTCCCTCTTGTCATCTATTTCCATATAAATACACTTGGAACCCATGTCATCTATTTCCATATAAATACACTTGGAACCCTGTAAGTATATCAAATTCAACAATTTCAAATGTCGGTGACATAAAATATTTGTTATCGAGCAAACCGGACCGATACTAATTGAAGTGTTTGTTATTTTGACTTCTCTTCCTTCTTTTCCGTCCCTTTTCTTTTGGTTTTGCTCCATCGCAACCATCATTCTCTCCCTTCAAGATCCCTCTTTGGTTGATTCATTTGGTAAAATTTGGTCTGTATATGACTTTTTTTGTTTGTTCAAGTAAATAAATTCAATAATTCATGTGTATGAGTTCAATTTCGGCCATCGTCCTGGCATGGTAGAGGTAAATTAGTGGCGTTCAAATGTTCACCTGGAGCTCGTATTACACTTTCATCTTATTTTGCTTGTTTTAGTTGTTTCACATTTCACTCGTTTCTCATTACTGTGAGTTTATGAACAATTGAGCATAAATGCAAGAAAAATGGGTATAGCCGTGTAGACTTGACGAGAAGTGTAAATTTGTGAGTTTGTGTCTTTCTAATGAAAATGAAAAAATTAGTAAAATATTCAGTTTTCAATTTTCTTTGTCCAGTATTCTCCAAAAAATTGTTTCAGGTTTCAACTTCCAATTGTTTGCATAATTAATTAACCATGTAATGTTTTTGTTTTATTGTAGTTGTTCTGTTTTTATGGCATTTTTATATCAGGTTTTGGACTTTTATTATTGCACAAGCTGCTGGTATTATTGTTATTACTGAAATTTTATCATTCTTACAAGTTCAATTATCAAGGATTAATTATTTCGTTTTTGTTGTTTTTTTACCGTAGGCCTCTAGCTCTGGAAAGCAATTGATGGATAATTAGATTTAGGCAGTATGTTCCAAATGACTGTTTTGTATTATAAAAATTAAAATTGATGTGTGTCTTAGTTGTACTGCACGTATGATTGGGTTTGACACAAATATTTTGGTAATGATGGCTTAATCGTTCTGTTAGGCTGGTATCTGGCTTAATCATTTTGGTACTGGATATTTGATGTAAGTATGTTAAAAGTGCTAACATTTTTTGGTTGTCGTGGTACGTGGATAATCCTCTCTGCTGAAATTGGATTGTGTAGTTGTCTTTGGTTGCGTATTATTGACAGTACAAGTTGCTAATACGCTTTATATAAAATCATGAATTAGATTTACTTATTTAGTCATTTAGCAAATGGCTTACTTTCTTTGCTGGTACATTGAAGAGAACGTTTCTTGGCCGTACGCTGAATTCCACAACTCCTTAAATATAATCTAGATTTATTCAAGATGCTTATGTACAACTCTACCATCAAATGTCTTAAAATAGGCGGTGTATGCACAGTTGCACACACCGTTTTATCGTCCGTTTTTTCACCGAAAAAACGTCGCACCGCTAAATCAACTATGAACCATCATACCGAAAAAATCGTATTTTAAAAGCTTGAGTACAACATATCCAATAATGTATTTATTGTTAAACCTTAATCAATTGTCAGTATAGTAACATCCAATCCTAATGTAATTAGAGCCAAAACCTTAATCAACTCTCTGGATCACTTATAATGAGATTCTTATTCAAAAGTCTACAGGAAAATTTGAAAATCTATCTTATGAAAATAAAACATCCTGTGAGCCTAAAAACAACCACAAAAATTTGTTTTTCAATGCTTGCTCAGTAAATTAATTCATAATGTGGTTAAAAGAAAAATTTAGGCAAAATAGGTAAAGAACCTGGGTACAATGGCCCACATTTGGAAGCACTGTAAAATCTTCAACTACTTTAAAATCTGCATAAGCTCTTCCTAGCTCCGCAGGCTCCCAAGGATCCTTCTCTCCCCATACCACCAGAACAGGACACTGTTAATACCAACCAAATTATTACACAAGTTAATTATATCTTTATTGTTACCGGTAACATTTTATTATTAATTTTTGGAAAAACACCTTAACTTTCGGAAGAAGCTCCTCGAGAAGAGGTCCATCAGAGTTGCAAATGAACTCAAGAAACACGTCAGCTGAACTTAGATCCAAACCTGGTTGTAGAATTATCTGAACCAGCTCATCTGTTATTGCTGATGTGTCATGGTAGCACTGGAACAACCAACCAAGAGCAAACTGATTAGGTACACTTGCAAGAAAAAAAAATTATAAAAAACAAAACAATGACTTCATGGGCCTATCAATGTACCTGACAAAGAATGCTCTTAACAAAATCAGGTGTAGCAACCACATTGAAAAACAGCTTCCCCCACAGGTGTATTTCTGAATTGGATTTAAAATCCATTTATGCATTACTTATTACCAGATACAATTAATCGATAAAAAAGTAGAGATAATAAATAATTATCATTTTATGTATTTCAGAACCATCTAACGTAGTACATAAACTGAACTAAAACATACTTATTTTATCAAAAGGGCACACAAAGAAGCACCGACCACACCCATAGCATCTCTCTGTTATAACCCCTCCCTTCAAATGACAAAGGAAAATAAATTAGAAACAGCGGACGTAAATCATATCCTAACAAATTAGAAAAACAAAAAACACGATAAATATTAAACCAGTAAATCCAAATAGACAATTTAAGGATCAACAAAAAAGAGATCAACAACAATGACAAAGTTCTGATGCTTGGAATACTTTGTTTTTTCCCGTGATACTTCCAAATTCAGGTACTTGCGTACACATAAGTTCTGATGCTTGGGCAGTTTGTAACTTTTGTTTTACACTTTGGTCCTTGTTCTTATAGTAATTTGTGGTTATATTGTTTTTAAAAGATGTAACTTAATACTAATGAAGAACAGATATGGCTCATTATTATTTACCATTTAAACCCTGCATTATTTCATATTTATATTATGGTCATTTCAAGCTACAGAGAGGTAACATACCTATTCACCATATCCTACAACCATAGTATCATATAAAGTAACTAAACTCATGTGCAATTTTGCCGCCACTTCTGTAGAGCAAACAATCAGGAGTGCAGCAACACTATTGACATAGTCACTATGGCCCGTCAGTGTGGAGATAAACTGAGGTTGATTCAGATATTCCATGAACCTACATGATCAACATTTTGCACATTACCAGATAGAATTTTGATATTTTACGGAGTAATACCTAATATTGCATAATCTTTTGCAGTTATGAATTGCAGCCATCATTACTTTGAGAAGGAGAGAAATTACCTGAATATTGGATGATTCATGTATCACATCTGAGAGTCTAATCCTTGAAATTACCACCGAAAAGACTTATGTTGGAATCACCTACAAATTATACAGATAACAAACCAAAAAGGGAAAACACTCATAATTCAACTGAAACACCGAATCAAACACAAATCAAACTATACAAACAAGTGAACAGATCACCCAATCACTTGATCATAACCATAATTACTCCTTGAGACTACTGACTAAGTATGATCTCAGTAAGTACAAAGGAAACTCCAATACAAAACATGAACACAAATGGATCTGAATGAAGAAAATGTGAAGAGAGAAAAGACAACCTGGCAGTAGCCTGAGAAGAGGCTGGTGCCTCATCAGCTTGGATATCTTGGTTGTTGAGTCTGACAAAGGTGTTGTCGCTAGCAGGAGTCGTCATCGCGGGGGGCGCTGGAGCAGCTGAGTGAGTCGTCATCCAGAAGGAAGTTCATTGCTTGTGTCGTTTTTGTCTCTTGTTTCACACAAATGATTTCACACTGATCAAGGGAAAAATTATCGATCTGTACATGAAAAAACAAAGTATAAAAAGAACGGTACCTCAAAACAAAGAAGAGGAGGTCTCAAACCAAATATCAGCTAGCCACCATCAATCAATTAGCTGCGACAGGAAAGATGAAATCGAATTAGAAACAATAGAAAAGAAGGAAATTAAAATTATTGCTCACTCAAAACCCTACCAAGCAGGACCAACAATCGGTGAGATCAGGTGGAGATCGCCTTTGCGATGTGTGATGAGCGATTGAGCATCTCGAGAGGGCTGCTCAATCTAAAGAGAATAATGAAAATAGTTAATGAGCTGTTTAAATGAAAATTCAAAATATGAGAGCAGACCCTAAATAAGTGATCATTTAGTTCTTCAATTCTACTCTGAAAAAATGCACAAAACAAAAGCATATTTGAAAAATAATAATTGAAAGCAGAATATAAGTAAATTCATATTGCAGCCGCTCTAGCCATAGTGTCACAAATGCCCTCCTAAACCGCTGCTTTATCTCCCTCTCGCTCATAATCACTCCTACAAAATAAAGAAGAAAATAATTAAATATTGAGTTAGTCCAAGCATGCGAAAATGACATTTTTATCAAGAAAAGAAAAAGTTTCTTATAATCAGACCATATTTCCTCTCGATGGAAGCCTATGTTTCCTCAACAGGTGTGGCAAGTTGAATCATCATGCCACTGGCATACAATAGCAGTATGTCGTAAAGTCTCCACCTCTGTGCGTCGGGACCTGGGTCGTTACAACCGAGAGATTGAGGAGGAGACATGACAAGCCAACAATGGAACAACGAAAATAGTTAGATATTTCGAGAGGAATAACATAACCATATATGTGAATAGACGAAAATTAAAGCTGTCAGCACATAATCTTTCTTTAAGTTTATCATCAAGACTAAAATTGCTCTAAGAATGAATTAAAATTGGAATCCTCTTTTACATAATTTGAACCCTGTGCAGCCATCAGCCTAAAATAACAAATACGCTTAAAAATCCCAACTCTAATTCTAAGTTTCCACACATTGGGTTTGCTTCTCTATTTCAATTTTTTTATAAAATTGAATCTGATCGATGAGAAAGAGAGAAGGGGAGAGAGTACCAATCGAGCAACCACAATTCGCATAGGGAGCCATTGATCGTGGTGTCTTGAGCATCTGCCATGGCATCTCGCACGCTGCGAAAGAGGACGAAGGCATATAAGCGGCGATGTGGCTTGCCATTGATGGTGAAGATCGAAAGTTGCCTCCCATCGCCTAGGTCACCGCGTCTAGGGTTATGGATCGACAAAAGGAAGAGGAAAAAACTAAAATCGGAGAGAACAGAAGGGAGCGGCGTCATTATCAGAGAGGAAAGTAGCGAAGAAATGTCCAAAAAAAAATATATTTGTACAAGGATTCGAACTCGCAACGCGTGGCTAAAGAATTTTGTTCATTACCACCAGCGTCCTGACTAGGACTGAGCAAAAAACTCGGCCCTCGTGAGCTAGCTCGAACTCAAATCGGATAATACTCGATAGCAACTCGAGCTATTTCAGCTCGAGCTGGAATAACTCGAGCTACACCGGCTCGGAAGGTCCATGAGCTGAGTTCGAGTTTCCTTCAGCTCGCTCAGTTCAACTCGTGAGACTTAGCCCAATTCGTTTGTTTAGTCTGTAACCCAGTCCAGTTTTTAATCACTATTCTATAACCCTAAGTTCTTTTCATTTTTAGGGAGAAATAACCGTATCTTCCTCCTGATCTCTTTGTATGCCTTCTATGTGCATTTTAAATATTGTTTAATATTTATGTTGTTTGCTTTTTAGTTTAGTCCATTACGTAGTCTCAAAGTTTGATATTTAATAACGAGCTAGTTTTCAAGCCATGAGCTAACTCGAGTTCTAATGAGTTGAGTTTGAGCTGCTAAAAAAACTAGGAATTGCCTTGTGTGCTTAGTTGAGCCAGCTCGACTTGAGATGAGCTCGAGTTCGAGTTAGTCTCGGCTCGCTCAGGCTCAGCTCATCTACACCCCTAGTCCTGACTTATTTGTGTATAGAGTCGACTCCTTTATAGAAATAGCGATCCAAACCGTACATCATATTGATCAATGGCTTATAATGATGCTAACAAAATTGTTTGGACCCCTTTGTGTGAAAAATGCTGACCTTGCTAAGGGTGCTTTATAAGTAGTAGAGATTAGAATATGATTCATATCTTATTAATTAAATAAGATTGGATTATACAGGGTAATTATGCTTATAAAGTGCTAATAATGCAATTCTGAAAATCAGTTGAGCATTTCTATCGTTTCTAGATTCATTCTAAGTCATTGCATCACAAATAAACTACATTTAAACTCTTTATACTGTCTAAATATGATTCATATCTTATGTATTCGTAATGACTGCGTTATACCAGGTTATTACGCATATAATGTGTAAATAATGCAATTCTGAGTATCATTTGAGCATTTCAATCGTTTCTGGATTCGTTCTAAGTTATTTAATCACAATAATCAACATTTAAACTCTTTATACTATATAGAATATGATTCATATCTTATTAATTTAATAAGATTGGATTATACAGGGTAATTATGCTTATAAAGTGCTAATAATGCAATTCTGAGAATCAGTTGAGCATTTCAATCGTTTATGGATTCATTCTAAGTCATTCATCAGAATAATCTACATTTAAATTTTTTATACTAACTTGAATATGATTTATATCTTATTAATTCAAAATGATTGGATTATACAAGGTAATTATGTATATAATGTACAAATAGTGTAATTCTGAGTATCATTTGAGCATTTCAATCGTTTCATTCTCTATTCTATGTCAATTTCATCACAATAATCAACATTTAAACTCTTTCTACTATTTATAATATGATTCATATCTTATTAGTTCCGAAAGATTGGATTATACATGGTAATTATGCTTATAAAGTGCTAATAATGCAATTCTGAGTATCAGTTGAGCATTTCAATCATTTCTAGATTCAATTTAAGCCATTACATCACAAATAATCTACATTTAAACTCTTTATACTGTCTAAAATATGATTCATATCTTATGTATTCGTAAAGAATGTATTATACCAGGTTATTACGCATATAATGTGTAAATAATGCAATTATGAGTATCGTTTGAGCATTTCAATCGTTTCTGCATTCGTTCTAAGTCATTTCATCACAATAATCAGCATTAAACTCTTTTTACTGTTTAGAATATGATTCACATCTTTTTTAATTCAGAAAGATTGGATTATACGAGATATTTATGCGTATAAAGTGCAAATACCACAATTATGAGTATCATTTGAGCATTTCAATCGTTTATGGATTCATTCTAAGTCATTTCATCACAATAATCAACATTTAAACTCTTTTTACTGTTTAGAATATGATTCACATCTTTTTTAATTCAGAAAGATTGGATTATACAAGATATTTTTGCGTATAAAGTGCAAATACTACAATTCTGAATATCAATTGAGCATTTCAATCCTTTATGGATTCATTCTAAGAAGCCATTTCATCAAAATAATCAGCATTTAAACTCTTTGTACTGTTTAGAATATGATTCATATCTTTTTTAACTCAGAAAGATTGGATTATACATGGTAATTACGCATATATAATGCAAATATTGCAATTCTGAATATCATTTGAGCATTTCAATCATTTTTGGGTTCATTCTAACTAATTCATCACAGTAATGGACATTTAAAATTTTTATACAGTTTAGAATATGATTCATATTTCATTTATTCAAAAATATTGTATTATACGAGATATTTATGCGTATAAAGTGCAAATACCACAATTCTGAGTATTATTTGAGCATTTCAATCATTTCTTGATTCATTCTATGTCAATTTCATCACAACAATCAATATTTAAACTCTTTATACTAATTAGAATATGATTCATATCTTATTAATTCAATAAGATTGGATTATACTGGGTAATTATGCTTATAAAGTGCTAATAATGCAATTCTGAAAATCAATTGAGCATTTCTATCGTTTCTAGATTCATTCTAAGTCATTGCATCACAAATAAACTCTTTATACTGTCTAAAATATGATTCATATCTTATGTATTCTTAAAGAATGTATTATACCATGTTATTACGAATATAATGTGTAAATAATGCAATTCTGAGTATCATTTGAGCATTTCAATCGTTTCTGGATTCGTTCTAAGTTATTTAATCACAATAATCAACATTTAAACTCTTTATACTATATAGAATATGATTCATATCTTATTAATTTAATAAGATTGGATTATACAGGGTAATTATGCTTATAAAGTGCTAATAATGCAATTCTGAGAATCAGTTGAGCATTTCAATCGTTTATGGATTCATTCTAAGTTATTTCATCACAATAATCTACATTTAAATTTTTTATACTAACTTGAATATGATTTATATCTTATTAATTCAAAATGATTGGATTATACAAGGTAATTATGTATATAATGTACAAATAATGTAATTCTGAGTATCATTTGAGCATTTCAATCTTTTCATTCTCTATTCTATGTCAATTTCATCACAATAATCAACATTTAAATTCTTTCTACTATTTAGAATATGATTCATATTTTATTAATTCCGAAAGATTGGATTATACATGGTAATTATGCTTATAAAGTGCTAATAATGCAATTCTGAGTATCAGTTGAGCATTTCAATCATTTCTTGATTCATATTAAGCCATTACATCACAAATAATCAACATTTAAACTCTTTATACTGTCTAAAATGTGATTCATATCTTATGTATTTGTAAAGAATGTATTATTGCAGGTTATTACGCATATGATGTGTAAATAATGCAATTCTGAGTATCATTTGAGCATTTCAATCGTTTTTGGATTCGTTCTAAGTCATTTCATCACAATAATCAGCATTTAAACTCTTTTACTGTTTAGAATATGATTCACATTTTTTTTAGTTCAGAAAGATTGAATTATACAAGATATTTATGCGTATAAAGTGCAAATACCACAATTATGAGTATCATTTGAGCATTTCAATTGTTTATGGATTCATTCTAAGTCATTTCATCACAATAATCAACATTTAAACTCTTTTACTGTTTAGAATATGATTCACATCTTTTTTAATTCAGAAAGATTGGATTATACAAGATATTTTTGCGTATAAAATGCAAATACTACAATTCTGAATATCATTTGAGCATTTCAATCATTTATGGATTCATTCTAAGCCATTTCATCACAATAATAAAAATTTAAACTCTTTGTACTGTTGATAATATGATTCATATCTTTTTTAATTCAGAAAGATTGGATTATACATGGTAATTACGCATATATAATGCAAATATTGCAATTCTGAATATCATTTGAGCATTTCAATCATTTCTGGGTTCATTCTAACTAATTCATCACAGTAATGAACATTTAAAATTTTTATACAATTTTGAATATGATTCATATCTCATTTATTCAAAAAGATTGGATTATACGAGATATTTATGTGTATAAAGTGTAAATACAACAATTCTGAGTATCATTTGAGCATTTCAATCGTTTATGGATTCATTCTAAGTCATTTTACCACAATAATCTACATTTAAATTCTTTATACTGTCTTGAATATGATTCATATCTTATTAAGTCAAAAAGATTGGATTATACATGGTAATTATGCATATAATGTACAAATAATGCAATTCTGAATATCATTTCAGCATTTCAATCGTTTCTGGATTCATTCTAAATCCTTTCAACATAATAATCAATACTTATACTCTTTATACTTTGATTATGGTTCATTTCTTGTTTATTCAAAAAGATTGGATTATATATGGTAATTACTCGTATAAAGTGTACATATTGAAATTCTGCGTATCATTTGAGAATTCCAGTCGTTTCTAGGTTCATTTAAGTCTTTACATCACAATAATCAACATTTGAACTCTTTGTTTTGTTTAGAATATGATTCATATCTTATTAATTCATAAATATTGGATTATACATGGTAATTATCCATATAAAGTGCAAATTATACATTCCTTAGTATCAGTTGAGAATTTCAATCATTTCTGTATTCATTTCTAAGTTATTGCGCCACAATAATCTACATTTAAACTCTTTATATTGTCTAGAATACAATTTTTATCTTTTTTATTCAAAGAGATTGGATTATACATGGTAATTACGCATATAAAGTGTAAATAATGCAATTCTGAGTATCATTTGAGCATTTCAATCGTTTCTCGATTCAGTCTAAGTCATTGCATCACAAATAATCTACATTTAAAATCTTTATGCTGTCTAGAATATGATTAATATCTTATTTATTCAAAAATAATGTATTATACCAGGTTATTACGCTTATAATGTGTAAATAATGCAATTCTGAGTATCATTTGAGCATTTCAATGGTTTCTGAATTTGTTCTAATTCATTTCTTCACAATAATCAACATTTAAACTCGTTGTACTGTTAAAAATATGATCCATATCTTTTTTAATTCAGAAATATTGGATTGTACATGGTAATTACGCATATATAATGCAAATATTGCAATTCTGAATATCATTTGAGCATTTCAATCATTTTTGGGTTCATTCTAACTAATTCATCACAGTAATGGACATTTAAAATTTTAATACAGTTTAGAATATGATTCATATTTCATTTATTCAAAAATATTGTATTATACGAGATATTTATGCGTATAAAGTGCAAATACCACAATTCTGAGTATTATTTGAGCATTTCAATCGTTTCTTGATTCATTCAATGTCAATTTCATCACAACAATCAATATTTAAACTCTTTATACTAATTAGAATATGATTCATATCTTATTAATTCAATAAGATTGGATTATACTGGGTAATTATGCTTATAAAGTGCTAATAATGCAATTCTGAAAATCAATTGAGCATTTCTATCGTTTCTAGATTCATTCTAAGTCATTGCATCACAAATAAACTCTTTATACTGTCTAAAATATGATTCATATCTTATGTATTCTTAAAGAATGTATTATACCAGGTTATTACGCATATAATGTGTAAATAATGCAATTCTGAGTATCATTTGAGCATTTCAATCGTTTCTGGATTCGTTCTAAGTTATTTAATCACAATAATCAATATTTAAACTCTTTATACTATTTAGAATATGATTCATATCTTATTAATTTAATAAGATTGGATTATACAGGGTAATTATGCTTATAAAGTGCTAATAATGCAATTCTGAGAATCAGTTGAGCATTTCAATCGTTTATGGATTCATTCTAAGTCATTCATCAGAATAATCTACATTTAAATTTTTTATACTAACTTGAATATGATTTATATCTTATTAATTCAAAATGATTGGATTATACAAGGTAATTATGTATATAATGTACAAATAGTGTAATTCTGAGTATCATTTGAGCATTTCAATCGTTTCATTCTCTATTCTATGTCAATTTCGTCACAATAATCAACATTTAAACTCTTTCTACTATTTATAATATGATTCATATCTTATTAGTTCCGAAAGATTGGATTATACATGGTAATTATGCTTATAAAGTGCTAATAATGCAATTCTGAGTATCAGTTGAGCATTTTAATCATTTCTAGATTCAATTTAAGCCATTACATCACAAATAATCTACATTTAAACTCTTTATACTGTCTAAAATATGATTCATATCTTATGTATTCGTAAAGAATGTATTATACCAGGTTATTACGCATATAATGTGTAAATAATGCAATTATGAGTATCGTTTGAGCATTTCAATCGTTTCTGCATTCGTTCTAAGTCATTTCATCACAATAATCAGCATTAAACTCTTTTTACTGTTTAGAATATGATTCACATCTTTTTTAATTCAGAAAGATTGGATTATACGAGATATTTATGCGTATAAAGTGCAAATACCACAATTATGAGTATCATTTGAGCATTTCAATCGTTTATGGATTCATTCTAAGTCATTTCATCACAATAATCAACATTTAAACTCTTTTTACTGTTTAGAATATGATTCACATCTTTTTTAATTCAGAAAGATTGGATTATACAAGATATTTTTGCGTATAAAGTGCAAATACTACAATTATGAATATCATTTGAGCATTTCAATCCTTTATGGATTCATTCTAAGAAGCCATTTCATCAAAATAATCAGCATTTAAACTCTTTGTACTGTTTAGAATATGATTCATATCTTTTTTAACTCAGAAAGATTGGATTATACATGGTAATTACGCATATATAATGCAAATATTGCAATTCTGAATATCATTTGAGCATTTCAATCATTTTTGGGTTCATTCTAACTAATTCATCACAGTAATGGACATTTAAAATTTTTATACAGTTTAGAATATGATTCATATTTCATTTATTCAAAAATATTGTATTATACGAGATATTTATGCGTATAAAGTGCAAATACCACAATTCTGAGTATTATTTGAGCATTTCAATCGTTTCTTGATTCATTCTATGTCAATTTCATCACAACAATCAATATTTAAACTCTTTATACTAATTAGAATATGATTCATATCTTATTAATTCAATAAGATTGGATTATACTGGGTAATTATGCTTATAAAGTGCTAATAATGCAATTCTGAAAATCAATTGAGCATTTCTATTGTTTCTAGATTCATTCTAAGTCATTGCATCACAAATAAACTCTTTATACTGTCTAAAATATGATTCATATCTTATGTATTCTTAAAGAATGTATTATACCAGGTTATTACGCATATAATGTGTAAATAATGCAATTCTGAGTATCATTTGAGCATTTCAATCTTTTCTGGATTCGTTCTAAGTTATTTAATCACAATAAACAACATTTAAACTCTTTATACTATTTAGAATATGATTCATATCTTATTAATTTAATAAGATTGGATTATACAGGGTAATTATGCTTATAAAGTGCTAATAATGCAATTCTGAGAATCAGTTGAGCATTTCAATCGTTTATGGATTCATTCTAAGTCATTCATCAGAATAATCTACATTTAAATTTTTTATACTAACTTGAATATGATTTATATCTTATTAATTCAAAATGATTGGATTATACAAGGTAATTATGTATATAATGTACAAATAGTGTAATTCTGAGTATCATTTGAGCATTTCAATCGTTTCATTCTCTATTCTATGTCAATTTCATCACAATAATCAACATTTAAACTCTTTCTACTATTTATAATATGATTCATATCTTATTAGTTCCGAAAGATTGGATTATACATGGTAATTATGCTTATAAAGTGCTAATAATGCAATTCTGAGTATCAGTTGAGCATTTTAATCATTTCTAGATTCATTTTAAGCCATTACATCACAAATAATCTACATTTAAACTCTTTATACTGTCTAAAATTTGATTTATATCTTATGTATTCGTAAAGAATGTATTATACCTGGTTATTACGCATATAATGTGTAAATAGTGCAATTCTGAGTATCATTTGAGCATTTCAATCGTTTCTGCATTCGTTCTAAGTCATTTCATCACAATAATCTGCATTTAAACTCTTTTTACTGTTTAGAATGTGATTCATATCTTTTTTAACTCAGAAAGATTGGATTATACATGGTAATTACGCATATATAATGCAAATATTGCAATTCTGAATATCTTTTTTTTTTATGGCCTTCTGGTAAGTACCAGTGGCAGAATTTTGATTAAAAAGAAGCAGTAACAAATTACAGTAAAGGACGAGTTCAATCTCCAGGCACCCCACACACCTACGGCAGAGTGCAATTCTGAATATCATTTGAGCATTTCAATCATTTTTGGGTTCATTCTAACTAATTCATCACAGTAATGGACATTTAAAATTTTTATACAGTTTAGAATATGATTCATATCTCATTTATTCAAAAATATTGGATTATACGAGATATTTTTGCGTATAAAGTTCAAATACCACAATTCTGAGTATCATTTGAGCATTTCAATCGTTTCTTGATTCATTCTATGTCAATTTCATCACAGTAATCAGAATTTAAACTCTTTGTACTGTTTAGAATATGATTCATATCTTTTTTAACTCAGAAAGATTGGATTATACATAGTAATTACGCATATATAATGCAAATATTGCAATTCTGAATATCATTTGAGCATTTCAATCATTTTTGGGTTCATTCTAACTAATTCATCACAGTAATGGACATTTAAAATTTTTATACAGTTTAGAATATGATTCATATCTCATTTATTCAAAAATATTGTATTATACGAGATATTTATGCGTATAAAGTGCAAATACCACAATTCTGAGTATTATTTGAGCATTTCAATCGTTTCTTGATTCATTCTATGTCAATTTCATCACAACAATCAATATTTAAACTCTTTATACTAATTAGAATATGATTCATATCTTATTAATTCAATAAGATTGGATTATACTGGGTAATTATGCTTATAAAGTGCTAATAATGCAATTCTGAAAATCAGTTGAGCATTTCTATCGTTTCTAGATTCATTTTAAGTCATTGCTTTATACATGATAATCTACATGTAAACTCTTTATACCGTCTATAATATGATTCATATCTAATTTATTCAAAAAGATCACATTATTCCTGGTAATTACGCATATAAAATGCAAATAATGCAATTCTGAGTATCATTTGAGCATTTCAATCGTTTCTGGATTCATTCTAAGTTATTTCATCACAATAAATTACATTTTAAACTCTTTATACTCTCGAGAATATGATTCATATCTTGTTTATTCATAAAGATTGAAATATACATGGTAATTTTGCATGATAAGTGCAAATAATGCTGTTTTGAGTATCATTTGAGCATTTCAATAGTTTCTGGTTCACTATAATCTACATTCAAACTCTTTATACTCTCTAGGGTACTATTCATATCTTCTTTAGTCAAAAAGATTGGATTATACATGGTAATTACGCATATAAAGTCTTAAGAATGCAATTCTGAGTATCATTTGAGAATTTCAATCATTTCTGGATTCATTAATCACAATAATGAATTGTGGATCTCTATTTTTCATTTTTAATTAAATGAAAATAATAAATCTAAATCCTCCATAATCTTGGTAATTAACAAGGAACATTGATTATCATAAAAAGATTAGTATACAAGTTAAGTAATGATTAAGTTCTACAAATCATAGGTAAGGATTTACCAATTTAATTACATATGTGTATGTTACTGGAACATAACACAGGACTTCCGTTTCTTCATTCCTTTTTTTCCATTCTTTATTCATTTTCTTCCAATCCAAAAAATCTTCTTTTTGACAATGAAATAAATATATGGAGTGTGTCATGTTTTATTATTTATTTCATGTGAGTTTGATTCTAAGTTTGATATGGTTGAACTTTTCCACACGAGGATAGGTTCAATAAATATCGTCTAACGTTGATTCCTGATAAGGGTTGCTATACGAACTTTATTTATGTTCTCTTGAATTTTGTGGGAGAAAGTTGTTCATCAAGAAAACCGTATGTCCCTCGTTAGTATACCTAGTGAGTGATGATATCTATTGAGCTCCCCTTGATGGAGTTGGATTGTTTGTTAGCAACTTGTACAATCAACTCTAGATCGAGAAATGTATAATCTACAAGAATGACACATTATTATCTTTGATTATACAGTGATATCATGTGACATAAGAATCAAAACAAGGAAGTACTTTATTTCTTATGCATGATTGAAATACCATAAAAGTATATTATTTATTTATATTAATTGGGAATCATAATGTGTTGCTAGATACCGCTTATGATTATTAGAAATAAATAACTATTTAATTTTCATGGCCAACATGACATAAATCCTCGAGGGTCACACAAATAAAGTTTTAACCAAACAGTGCATTTTTTATTTATTTGTATTGGAGAATGCAACATATGATAAGTTGATTAATTAATTCTATACCGTTGCGAACCATTATAATTAATTAAATCAAAGGTATCATATGAAATTAAATTAATGCATATGCTAATCCAATAATAATTATCAAATAAGTTGATAATTAATTTTGTTCAACATAATTATTATAATTATATGAATTATATTAAGCATATGGCTATTTTAATATGCCAATTTGGGCCTTAGTTTGATGCATAAATTAAAGAGCAAAGTGAAATATTACACATGGGCTTTATAGCCCGTAAGAAGCAAGGTTTGGAGGGAGAATTTAGTCCATATTCGCAAGCCGAAAGTTGCTAGGAAGAGGGGTTAGTTGAATAGTCAATATGACTTGTAGAAGGAGTCATGACTTTATTATAAATATATCTCTCATTTGGATGAGAGAAGGTTACATACAAAATCACCTCCTTCTATTCCCTCTTAGCTTCCATTTTTCTCTTTAAATTACATTATTTTAGGAGCTCATGTGTTGGTATTAGTTCTACCAATTAAATTGTGAATTTAATTGAAGATAGAAACTATGATTAGCTTCATCCTTTGGTTTGCTAGCACAAACCCTTAAGATTTGGTTAATCCGTTTGGTGGACTCAAGAACAAGAAGAGGAGGTATTGGAGTGCACACCATTGACTTCAAAACCGTGGTCAAGCCTCTTTCTTGCGATACGAAAAGAGGTTGAACCTCTTATCTCTATTCTCGTGTGCTATTATGTCATATCTACTAGTTTCTTGATATGCTTGGTGTTTAATTAGCTTAAATATGATTTAAAATTAAAATAAGCACACGACGCATTTTCTTCAGCTGTAACAGTTCTTTTCAAATTTGATGCTAATGCCTTTCTCTAAATGGACATTGCTTTCAAAGTAGACATGCGTCAATCCAACATGGTCCAATTTTCCAACTCATCAAGCTACAAAGGTGGGAGATGAAAAATAAATCAAGCCTAAATTGAATGGAAATGCCAAATTAAACAGTAAAATTGAGAGGAAGAGAAGGGTACTCACTAGAGAGAGAGAGATGAAGAATGCATTGCACTGTTTCAAGAAAAAACACCAAATTGTAATATTACGATAGATCATAGCACTTTCTTCAAGAGTGATGAAGAATGCAGAAAGAACATAGCACATCAATAGTTGAAACGAATGAAGGAGAATAGTAAAAAAATAAATAGCACTCTCTTGAAAGGAGAATGAGAGATTACTCACCTACGTACATATGCCACATTATGACATTGCTAGCTGAGTTTGATTTCTACCGTATTTCACCTTCTTCTTCTTTCATCTCGAGAGTCGTTTCTAAGGAGGTGAGAGTCGTATGATCGTATCTGTTAGAGTTTGGACAAAATATATATCTATGTACAAAGTTAGATATACCGATATGCGGAAGCCTTGGATCGACGGTGACCTCTTTCACGTCGAGTTGGATTGCTTGCACTTCGTCTTCACACACCAGTAAGAATAGACCACGATGAACAAGAGTCTATCTCAGTATCCACAGCACAGATGCCTTGGACTCACTGCACAATCACGAGTATGACCGTCGTGATTGAAACACCCCTCTCAAGTTCTTGATTTTGTATTGATACACAAAATCGAGATGGTGGAACTCTCTCTCTTTTTCCTGACTCTCTAAGAGCAGTAGAGACTCTCTCTCTCTCTTAAAATAAGTCTGTCACCTTTTCTTTTATAAGAGGCGTTCAGATTAAACAGATCAGACACTCTTTGATGAAAAGGTGCCAGTCTGTCGACTCAATCAGCGACCCGCTGATGATATCAGCGACCCGCTGAACTAAGTCTCCACCAGATAAAACTAATATCTCCCTCTTGGAGACTTTGTTAACTGCAGCAATGTCTTCATACGGCAAATGTACCGTGCGACTAGCGTATATACCTGCATGCGGGAGCTACAAGACCAAACTTTAACATATGTTAAAGCCAGCCAAGAGGCATCGACCCTTTTCTAAAATAAGCAGTTTATATGTACATACTCATACCCTAGATCTATCAAATCCAGCACTAGACATAACATTGCCAACCAAGCTAAGTGGCAAATGTTTAATCCATTTCAATCTAAGTTTCACAAATGTTCCCTTCCTCAATCCAAATGATGAGTCCGGTGGTACCTGAACATAAAGAAACACTCTTTGTGCGATTTGAAAATTAATCTTCCTTATGCACTCATATCAATCCAAGTAAAGTTAATCGCTTTCCCAGCAATGCACCAGTAGACCGAATCATACATAGCCATAGGTAACACACCAAAGTAGCTGAACATTAACTGTACTTTTCATGACATAGTCACTAGTCATAAGGGTATGTATTTGAGATTTACACTATGAGGAGACAGCTGGTATAGGTCCTGAGACCACTCAACTCAATCTCAACGCCGCCAAGCACACGTGGTATGAAACACGTGCTATAATGAACTGTCTATCAATACAGACGTATGTCAAGTTCATTATACAAGTTAAGATCCAATTACAATCTAAGTGTCTATGGTCTAGACCATTATCATTGTAATTCATCCTGAGACTCTCAACAAGACCGCTGCCACGAGCGTCAAGGAGTGACTCACCTTGGCTACTCTTTGAGCTACATGAATTGTGGGGATCAACTCATGTTGACTCGCCTAAAAGAAGACAAATCTCATCTTAGTCTATAACTAAGGCGACAACAAGCTTCGGCTACAGAAGTAGCTACATTAGTCCTCGACTAATCGCACATAGCTTGATAAAGTCTCATCTCTGCATGCCCCAGGCATCAGAGGCGAATGCTTGTGTAAATAAGCCATTCTAGCTCATTGACATACTACCATAATGCTAACAATTTATTGAACAAAGTAAATATATTATGAAGTTGAACAGTAATCAATTAAACAAACATATTATTATCACATTGTTCAATACACACATACAAACATACATAGATAAAACTGTTCACAATCAACAGTATCAGCGGCTAGCTGGATCAACCAGCGGCCCGCCAGGAAATCATGCGGTCCGCTTGAATGTCAAGCGGTCTGCTCCCGTTCTGAGACCGAGAGCTCTGACATGTCTCAAAAACAGATTACGACTGATCGGTTTTGTCAGAGGATCAGCAATCATTTCTCCAGTAGAAATATGCTTCAACATGATCTCCTTATCTTCCACTAAGTCTCTAACAAAATGGTACTTTAAGTCTATATGCTTTGTCTTATCGTGAAACTTAGGGTCTCGAGAATACGCAATTGCTGCCGTATTATCGCAATAAAGTATCAAAGGTTCAGGAGAAACCTTGAATATCCCTAAATCACGTAAGAATCGCCTCAAGCATACAGCTTCTTGTGCAGCAGCCGCACAAGCAACATATTCAGCTTCCATAGTGGAAAGCGCCACACATGTTTGCTTCTTGCTACGCCAAGAAATAGCAGCTCCACCTAGCATGAACACGAAGCCAGATGTGGACTTTCTCTCATCTAGATCTCCTCCCCAGTCAGCATCGCTATAGCCGACTAAATGCAAATCAATTCCTTGATAGCATAATCCATAGTCCAGAGTGCCTTTGAGGTACCAAATAATCCTCTTGACTGCATGCCAGTGTGCAAGTCCAGGATTAGACTGAAATCGGCTTACGAGACTCACCGCATAACAAATATCGGGTCTCGTACACATCATTGCATACATAAGGCTGCCAACAGCACTTAAGTATGGAACATTCTTCATCCGATCTCTTTCTTCGTCAGTTTTAGGACTCATTCTAGAACTCAACTTGGTGTTTCTCTCAACAGGAGTGTCAAAAGGTTTACTCTCAACAAGAGCAAACTTCTCAATTATTTTCTCTAAATAATTTCTTTGAGATAGTTTAAGAAACCTTTTAGATCGGTCTCTTTCTATCTTGACACCTAGCACATAGCTAGCTTCACCCATATCCTTCATGTCAAACACGGAGGAGAGCCATACCTTTGATTCCTCGATCAAAAACATGTCATTTCCAGCCAATAGAATATCGTCTACATATAAGGTCAAGATTAGAAAAATGTTCTTGGACCGCTTCACATAGACACAGTGATCTTCTTTCATCACCTCAAACCCGTTTGACAAAACGGCTCGGTGGAATTTAAGATTCCATTGTCGTGAAGCCTGCTTGAGACCATAAATGGATCGGCGGAGTTTGCACACCTTGTGTTCCTCCCCTTTAGCCACAAACTCTTGTGGTTGTTCCATGTATATCTCTTCCTCTAACTCTCCGTTGAGGAATGCAGTTTTAACATCCATTTGGAACAGCTCTAAATCAAGCGATGCAACGATAGCTAGAATTAAGCGGATAGAAGAAAATCTCACCACGGGTGAGAATGTTTCCTCGAAATCCACTCCCTCTATTTGAGTGAATCCTTTTGCCACCAAACGAGCTTTAAAACGGTCAATTGATCCATCTGCCTTTCGCTTAACTTTGAGAATCCACTTATTCCCAACAGCCTTGCGACCAGGAGGTAAATCAACTAACTCCCAAACTTGATTCTTTCTCATGGATTCCATTTCTTCATTCATTGCCCTCATCCATTCCTTAGCATAACGACTCGAAAGTGCATCCTGCACATTTCGAGGTTCAACTAATCCATCTTGAGCAGCCAAGAATATTCTCCCTCATCGATCTGAAACCGACGGCGGGGTACTAGTCCTCTGGCACTTCTGCGAGGTTCAGAATTTTCTGTCTCTGACTCCAAGTCAGCGGTCCGCTCAGTGTTTCTGCGACTCGCTAGAAATTCCTGGCGACCCGCTTGAACTTCAAGCGACCCGCTCAAACTGGGCGATTGAAAGTCTGTTTCCATGGAAACGGTTGTTTCTGCAACATCACTAACACTAGGACGTTGAGGAGGACTAACCAAATCTCCCTCTTGCTCCTCTACATCTATGTTATTAATGTTTTGATGAAAAACAAGCGTTTCAAACAGATTTCTATCTTGTGAAACCTCACTTTGCTTAGGAAAATCACTCTCAAGGAATGTAGCATCTCTCGACACTATTTCTGTTACTGTCCCACTCAGATCATCTCCAATAAATATGTAACCTTTTGACTCATTAGAGTATCTTATAAAGATACACTTTCGTCCTCTAGGGCCAAGTTTACCATATTTATGAGATGAATCATGTACATACGCCATACACCCCCATGGTCGAAGATTAGCCAAATTTGGTTTTCTACCGTACCATAACTCATAGGGTGTAGCTGTAACAGATTTAGAAGGCACACGGTTCAATACATAAGTGGCTGTTAGCAGCGCATCTCCCCAAAACGAAATTGGTAGATTTGCCTGAGCCATCATAGATCGAACCATTTCAAGCAAAGTCCTATTACGTCTCTCAGCAACTCCATTTTGCTGAGGTGTGTAGGGAGTTGTCAATTGTCGTACAATTCCCTTTTCATCACACAAACTCTTGAATTGATCGGAAAGGTACTCGCGACCTCGATCTGTCCTAAGAGTTTTCACATTAGTATTTAATTGATTTTCAACCATCGCAAGATATTTTCTAAAGCATTCCAATGCCTCAGACTTACGTGATATCAAATAAACACATCCAAAACGAGTATAATCATCAATAAATGTGATGAAGTAATAGGCACCATGCCTTGCTCTCACGTTCATTGGACCACAAATGTCCGAATGAACTAATTGCAAAGGAAATGAAGCACGAACCGCCTTTCCAAACGGTTTGCGTGTGGCTTTACCTGCTAGACAATGCTCACATGTTGTCAAGGAAATAGTGGTTAAGGGACCCAAGAGTCCATCCTTAGCCAATCTATTCATTCTCTCTTGACCTACATGACACAATTTAGCATGCCAATCCATAGAAACATTATCATGCAATTCAGATGAAGATGCATTACATTCAGCAGAACCATCAATTGTATTAAGTACCATAAACTTGTTATCTAGATTACCATCACCAACAAGTATATCATTACAGTACAAATTCACACAATTGTTCACAAACACAACTTTAAATCCAGTTTTAACTAAAATTAAAACAGATACAAGGTTTCGTCGAATATTTGACGCATGCAACACATCATGAAGTACAATTTTGTAACCGGTGCTGAACATAAGCTCACAAGTGCCAATGCCATGCACATTTACACTACTATTGTTCCCCATAAAGATGCGTCTACTCCCTGCCGGTATCCGACGATACTCCATAAATGCCATGCGATCCTGAGCTATGTGGTCGGTTGCTGCAGAATCAACAGTCCAAACAGGATTGTTTTCTGTTAGCATAAAGCAACTAGACACAAATAAATCAGAATTTAACAAGAATTTCGAATCAGGAACAACCCTAGCAGCCCGCTGGTCATCCCAGCGGCTCGCTGGAGCTGAGAGTTGTACCTTCGGTTTCGTGCAATCACGAATGAAGTGACCAACCTCTCCGCAATTGAAACAGGCTCCCTTGGCCTTTTCAACCTTTCCCTTTCCACGCCTATCGCGCTTCTTGTTATTCTTGGAACTGGAAGCACCCTCAGTTCCAGACTTGGCATTCTTCCCTTGTTGAGGATGCTTTCCTTTGTTCTTCTTCTTTTGAGAATTTGAGACAGCAGCCATCATAGCCTCTCCAGTAGCCCTCTCGGCCTTCTCTGCCATTAGCCGGTCATCTTCAAGTTCCACATGGTGGGCAGCTTGATCAAAAGTGCGAATATTATCATTATGGGTCAAGTTAACCCTCATGTGCTCCCACGAGCGAGGGAGTGACCGAATGACTGCCTGCACTTGTTGCTCATCAGTGAGAATATGACCAGCACGCGCCAACTCATTAATCATGTTCGCCATGGCATTAAGATGTTCCCGCATCGAGTGATCGGGCTTCTTCTTATAGCCTTCGAACTTAAGAGTTAATTGGCGCAGGCGGGTGGTTGAAGTACCACCATACTGGACTTTGACCGCTTCCCACAAAGTCTTTGTGGAGCGATACTTCTCAAAACGAAGGAGAATGTCATTGGACATGCTGCTCAGCAACATCACGCGAGCAGCACGATCCTTCTTCTGAAAATCCTCATTTGCTGAAGCTTTAGTGGTATCCTTAAGATCAGCTTCAGTTAGTTGTTTTGTGAGGGTCTCCTCTAAACCCTGGTCCTCAAGGAGATACTGAATCTTACGATGCCACACATCATAGTTCTTGTCATTCAATTTCTCTCCCGAGTTGAGATCAGCAATGATGCTCTTACTAGCCGACATTGTATCTACAAATACAATGGAGACAAAACACAATATGTATGCTGTTAGCATTTCTCAAAGAAGTTATAACCATTCAATTATAACCATAATACCTTGCTGCTTGATGCTTGAGTTATTACTAAATACTTATATAACTTAGCCTTGATAACCAAAAGAAAGTCTGAGACAATCAATCAAATCGCAAGAACTAAGTCTCAAAGTATTTACAAAACTCAAATCAGCGACAAGGATCAGAAACTAGATGAGATCCTAAGTCTACAAATCTAGAATCACCCTTTGTGTTGTCTATTTTGCGAACTATCACGAAAACGTGAAGCTCAAGCATCTCTCTAAAATCATGAGAAAACTCTCCAAATGTCTACCATCATGACCTGGTCAATTTTGATTAAAGTAGAGGATATACCAAACAGATATTATCGCTAAGATAACAGTCTGTACATATTAAATGGGCATTAGTCTGGTTGTTTGTGTCATTTTACATCTCTCTGTCTTACCAGAACATGCGACCCACTAGCTCTCCTAGCGGCCCGCAGTAAAGTTAGCGACCCGTTCTCTAATTAAGCGGTTTGTCTAAGATATCTAGCGACCTTCTTAGATATCCTGCGACCCACTAATTAAATCAGCGACCCGCTGGTCCTGACAGAACAGGCGCCTTCTGGTCATATCCGTAAGACTTTTATGGTATTTTAAGTCTAAATTATGTCCTCAATGACTAAATTAGACTGTATCTTCAATCCTTACTGATCAGTAACAAAATTAATCTACAACAAGGATTTTGAATATACCATGTAATGCAAAAATTCGACACAAACGGTCTAACGAAGGACATCGCAGTCCAAACCCTACGAAAAGAGGCACTAACAGCGCTCTGATACCACTGTTAGAGTTTGGACAAAATATATATCTATGTACAAAGTTAGATATACCGATATGCGGAAGCCTTGGATCGACGGTGACCTCTTTCACGTCGAGTTGGATTGCTTGCACTTCGTCTTCACACACCAGTAAGAATAGACCACGATGAACAAGAGTCTATCTCAGTATCCACAACACAGATGCCTTGGACTCACTGCACAATCACGAGTATGGCCGTCGTGATTGAAACACCCCTCTCAAGTTCTTGATTTTGTATTGATACACAAAATCGAGATGGTGGAACTCTCCCTCTTTTTCCTGACTCTCTAAGAGCAGTAGAGACTCTCTCTCTCTCTTAAAATAAGTCTGTCACCTTTTCTTTTATAAGAGGCGTTCAGATTAAACAGATCAGACACTCTTTGATGAAAAGGTGCCAGTCTGTCGACTCAATCAGCGACCCGCTGATGATATCAGCGACCCGCTGAACTAAGTCTCCACCATATAAAACTAATAGTATCTCACCTAAAAAATTATTGCTCACCAATTTCTGGGTTTTGTGGATCCACCGATCTGTCGGAGAAGAGAAGGAGGAACGGAGAGATGAGGTGTCGAGGTAGGACTATGTTCACGAGAAACGAGGGCTAGTTCTACCGGAGGAGTAAGAAGAAGAGTAAAAAGATGGAATAGAGAACTTGTACGATCGCCAAAGAGGAGGCGATGAAATTAGATTGGCGACACAATTCTGAAAAAAATGCTTTGCCAATTAAAGATCAACTAGTGAGGCGGGTAAATTTTACGATAATAAGATTTGGCACACAAAAAGATAGTAAGATACATAATTCCTTCTGCAAAAATCGTTGAAAATTTAACGCACAATATGCTGAAGGAAAAATAGCTTGCTGTGTCGGACTGCATATTAACAAACCAATTTCGACACCCACACATTTTTATTTATAATTTTGATTTTGATTTCTAGCTCGAGCTTTTGTCGTCTGAAATTTCCGTACTGAATAATTGAAGCTTCAAATCATTTGATTAAAGTTGAGTTTAAATGAATTGGTTCGACTTCTAAAAAAGAACGGATCGGGTCGTATTCCGATTTAATCCGAGTCGAATCGGGCAGGTCTCAGATTGACACTTCTCCGGAGTCCGGACTTCGAGAAGTAAACCTCATCCGCTAAAATGAATGGCGAACTGTAGTATATATTATAAAAAAAGAACAGAACCATATTAAAACCAAATAAAATTAAAGAGCGCAGGAATAATAATTAATAAACAGTGGGAAAGGAAAATTAGGAAATAGTATCCGACAAGCGGAGAAATCGAAGGTGCGAGAGAGAGAGAGAGAGAGACGGACGGAAATGGCGGGAATGGAATCGACAAGCGCAGAGATGGATCTGGACCGTCCGAATCTCGAGGAATACCTCCCTTCCGATTCCATCCATGGTAGCGGTTCCCCTAAGAACCTCCATTTGTGAGTGCTAGGTCTCAATTCCTAGTTTTTATCCTTTGTCGTTGATTTGTATATACCAGCTGATGTGTTTCGTTGTCGGTGGAATTAGGAGGGACCTGCTTGACATTTCCCCTACTCTAACTGAGGCCGCTGGTGCCATCGTTGATGTGAGTTTTCTCAATTATTAGCTCAAATTGGTCTCATGCAAAGTTCTGTTTCCTTTTTCTATATCATGCTGTTATTAAAATTATTTGGTGTTCATGTTTCCTTAATTGGGTTTCCCCTTACTGTTGTTTTGAGAAAATTTGTTGGTCTCAGTATGAATTATGTGCAACTCTCATATGTTTGCAAGGACATGGTCTTTTGGATGGTACAATCAACTAATTTAGGACTCCGAGTGTGTTGTTTAATGGAAAAAGGTGGAATTACTCATTTATTTTTGTTCTTACAGGATTCCTTCACCCGTTGCTTTAAATCAAATTCACCAGAACCATGGAATTGGAACATTTATTTGTTCCCTTTATGGTGCACGGGAGTTGTAGTAAGATATGGGATACTATTTCCACTAAGGTACTGTCTTTTTCATCAGTTAAACATAAATTAAGTTTTAATAAAATTTCTATCTATCTTGTCAGCGAAACATTAGTAGATTCAGAGCTTCTCTCACATAGGACATCAATAGAAACAATGGAAACTGGCCTAACAAGAGAGGCATTGCTTTCTATTTCTGTAGTCTAAGCACCTGAAGTAACAATGTTTTTAACCTGATACTCTACAGGCTTTTGACATTGCTATTTGGGTGGATTATTTTCTGGGCAGGCTTTATTCCTGCACATATCTTACTAAAAGGTCAAGAGAAGTTGAGGCGAAAAATAGAGGTGAGTTTTTGGGTTACCTCTTCTTAAGTCACAAAGTTCTGATGTGTTTGCAGAGATAGATCAATATTCTTAGTGCGATTATTGTTTTCGAATATTCTTTGAATTTTTTTAGTGCTGTAAATATTCCTGTTCATGTTAACATAGAAATTACCTTGGAGATTGCATTCAGTGCTGTTTTTAATGCTCACTTGACTAGGCTCCTAAACTTGACACTCAATACTTCTTTTTCAACGCAGTTATAATTTTGTTTGTTTCATTGTGATTTTTAATCTATACAGAGAAAGCTGGTTGAGATGATGTGCAGCTTTTTTGTCGCTTCTTGGACTGGTGTGGTGAAATATCATGGCCCCCGTCCCAGCATGCGTCCCCATCAGGTTTCTTTTTAGTTTGTTATAAGATGATAAATGTATTCCTTTTCACTTTTAATGATCAAGAAGCATCTTTGTGACCCTGCAAAGCATGAGAGGCATCATTACTCTCCCTCCAACTCCATTCTTTTTTAAGAATACTAATACTATACGTGTGGACTTCTTCTCAGTTTATTCAGAGTAACAGTAATGAAAATGAGGGTATGTTGGGTATATATTGTTCTCATTCTCAATTGGGATGCAAAGTGTAGAGAGGATATTTTTGAGGTTTTTTGGTGTTATTTTCCTTGTAGCTTTTGGGTTATGCATGAATTTTTTGGTTTACAAAGTGATCAGTTGTGTAGGTGCTCCCTTGGTTTTTTTTGGTTGAACTATTTATGAAATGCAGTTATTCTGTATTAACTATTAAGTTTGTTATAATATATGAATTAGATAGCTAACTATCTAGTATCTATTATTACTTGTAAAATAAGAACATGATTCTTGTTTTCTGCCCCCCCCTCCCCCCCCCCCCCACCACCCAAACCATACAAAGCATATTAAAATTTGGATTGTTGGGTTTGATTTATAGAGCAATGTGGTTTGGTTCATTTAACCCAAGCAACCATATGACCAAATGGCAACACTCTTAAAGTACTTCCTTTTTATTTGACAGGTTTTTGTTGCAAATCATACTTCGATGATCGATTTCATAATTCTAGAGCAAATGACAGCATTTGCAGTCATTATGCAGAAACATCCTGGTTGGGTCGGTTAGTATCTCTCTGCCTATCATTGTCTAATATCTGCACTGTTTAAAAGCATGACTAAATTAGAGGGCCTGCTGTACATTTTATACTATTATTATTTTACCAAATGATGTGAATCTTTATAAACATTTACCATTTACGAGGTTGTTTCTAAATAGAGAAGATTCTGAAAATAAGCAACAACAGCATAGCAGCTAGGTAGGAAATATGAGCTTTTCTTGCTTTGTTATATTTCTTCTAAGAAAAAGCTATTACATAAGTTTGTTATAGTACATGTCAATCTGGAAATTCTGCATCTTGGAAAATAATTTTAATAGTTTCAACTATCTTAATTTATATTTTATATAACATTACTGTCATATTATTATAGCAACCTTTTTTTTTTAAAGCGAAGGCAGGCATCCACATGATTGAACAAACATCACATAGCATATTCTTCTTAATTTGTCAACAAATAGGCTTTCCAAGGAAGTAATGAAAAGGGAGGGTCTGCCTGCAATTTCTTTATGTAATACATTCTGGTTAATTAAATACAGAAGTCAAGGGGCACGCCAGCTTGCTTGCAGTTTCCTCCTTGTTATGACTAAGCAAGTGGCATTAGTACAACTGTATAAGATTGAAGATGTCAACATGAAAGAGAGCAGAATTTTATTTTGTAGAAGGAACTTTAATCATCCTATTTAACTTGATTATGTGGTAATGCAGTTATATATGTATATGTTTTTTTTTTTCTGGAAATAGGATTTATCCAGAAGACCATCCTAGAAAGCGTGGGTTGTATTTGGTTCAACCGTACTGAGTCTAAGGACCGCGAAGTTGTTGCAAGAAAGTAAATATTATCTTTGCTATATCTATATTACGAGCTCAATGGAGAATGCATTTGCTGTTGGGTCCTCTGTAAGGTTGAATATTTTACTAGAATTTGGAGAGAGCATTAACCCAGGCACAAAGTTCTAATGTTCGTAGAGTTTAAGCATACAGAAGATTATCCAAATTTATAATCAAGTCGATGGAAAAGAAGGAAATGGTTGGTGTGGATTTGATGTTGACCCATGCACACTACCAAGACATTTATAATTTTCTACGACCCCAAGCTGTCTAAACTCTAAACTGGTTTCATGTAGTTGGGATATAGACCATTATTGTCTCAGGTTTGTTTATTCTTTAAGATCCTTCACACAGGTTACGAGAGCATGTTCAAGGAGTAGACAACAACCCTCTCTTGATATTTCCTGAGGGAACTTGCGTTAATAATCAGTACACTGTTATGTTTAAGAAGGTTTGTTCTCAATCAAGTTATTATCAAATCTGGATAGAAACTTATAAGAAATCCTAACATATCATTTATTTAAAATATGTTGGGGTCTCTTTGCCTCTTGTTACAAATGCCTTTTGAAAGTGTTAATTTTAAATTATTAGACTTTAATCATAGATGTGGATTAGAAGTTATACTTTGATTAATATATGCTACTGCAGGGTTCATTCGAGCTAGGTTGTGCTGTTTGTCCAATTGCAATAAAATATAACAAAATATTTGTGGATGCCTTCTGGAACAGCAAGAAGTAAGACACATCTTCTTAAACTGTTACTAAATAAACATACTTTTTGGATCTGTAAGATGTTTGTCTAAACGCCCTTAAAACTTCAAACTTCTCTATTGGTCCTAGATAATTATTTTTCATTTCTCTTTCCTTGAAGTTTTTCCTTTTTTCAATTCAATTGCGCTTCCAATGAGGCTTCATGTCATTTTGTCCTTTCTCTATGACAACTATGGATAAAGTGACAAGGATGAGCCATTTAGATACACTAACTTAAAGGCCTTACCAAATACAACAACAACAACAACAACTAAGCCTTTTATCCCAAGCAAGTTCCAAGTCATAATGTTTGATATCATATATTTCTTTTCTTAACAGACAGTCATTTACTAATCACTTGTTAAGATTGATGACATCATGGGCGGTGGTTTGTGATGTCTGGTACTTGGAGCCTCAGTACCTCCAACCTGGTGAAACTGCTATTGAATTTGCTGAAAGGTATTAGCCTCTTATTCAGTATATCTATCTGGTTTATCAATTATGCACTAAGCTTTTGTTAAAAGTTGTTCCATGATATAGAATTTTTTTTCAGTTTCTTGTTTACCCTTTTCTTTCTTTGGGGCAAATTAGTCGTTGAAACATGAGATTCGACATTTACTGTGTTCTTTTTCTAATCCCATTGTAGAATACAGCCACGGGTTCATTCTAGATAAATGATGGAGATCTTTGAGTATCTTTAAAGAAAACTAACTATATTAGAGGCTTTTGCTCATTTTTTTTACTTAATGTTTCAGAAAAGATGCATGGATGAAATAATTGAAGTTTCTCTCTCTCTCTCTCTCTCTCTCTTTTTAATTATCTTTTATGAAGAAAAAAGTAGGTGTAATCTGGTCATGTTGGTGTGGTCTTGTTTAGGTTGCCATCTGATTCAGAATAGCCGGGTTCCAAATTCTCAATCTGTGACTATTAATCGCAAGTTGAATAACTTCCAACCTTTTAAGTGAGCAGGTTTCACAGGTTGCATTGAAAAGAAGTTTGATTTGAATCACAAGTAAAAATTAGTTTTGTTTAGAAGAAAAATCAAATTTAAATATAGCACACTCCAACTAACAATAAGGAAGTGGACGTTCTAATTTTAAACACTAAAATTAATAAGATAGTATGTTTGTACAATTATATTGCTAAACACTAATGTAATTATATGTACACAAATTCCTAAAGAAAAATCTGTAGTATTACTCGGAACATATAAAATCTGTGTCCAAATTTGTTTGTCAGATTAATCAAAATCCAATATATACATAACAATTTAAACTTATAAATTGATGATTTTTCGGTCGGATCAGGTTGGCCAATTGGGTTGGTGGGGTTACAACTTACATTCCTACGTTTTAGGGACAGGAGATTTAATATTTACTGTTTAGTATCTAATTGTTAATGCAGGGTCAGAGACATGATAGCCACAAGAGCAGGATTAAAGAAGGTGCCATGGGATGGATATCTCAAGTATTTCCGCCCTAGCCCCAAGCTTACAGAAAAGAAGTATGCTTCTTTTAGTTTAATTTGTTGTTTGTAGTATTGAGTTTAGTTTCTCCATTTTGCACAAAAAATCAGTGGGTTGCTTGGATGGAAAGTTCCCCTCTTATTTTCATCTATATTTTTGAGGCGTGATATGAAACCTGTGAAACTCTCGTGGGACTCCACATTGGTTGGAAACGTCAACAATTTTTACTTGCTTTTTTGCCAATGCATCTATATACTGATGACATCACATGCCGTATGGGCTTGATGTGAGCGCATTTAAATTTGAATGTGTTTGTCATCACCACTAAACAAATGCAGGGTTCTTTTTTGTTTTATCACTGTTGTTGCTGTCATCTTCATCATCTTTCTTCTTTTTTGTTCGGAGAGGGAAGTGAATTGATAAGCCTCGGTGGTGATATTTTTTTAACATTTGAATGCATTTCAAAACAACGTTTAGCCAACAGTGCTTCCAATTGCATGCAATTCAAAATAACCTGTGTTTATATCAGGTGTTATTTTTAGTCTAACACTGTATCCAATACCACCAGAACACCTCAATCTCATTTGTAATTGCATATTCAGGATATTGTTTTGTTAGTTGCAATAAGTCAGTAATCCTATATCTGTAATCTTATCTCAACCTTACATTTTCAGGCAGCAGATATTTGCTGAGGATGTGCTACGGCGGCTGGAGAAATAAATACACCAGCTTCCTGGCTAAGTTTTTTTGTGCCTCCGGTCCTTTGCAGGTCTATATTTGATAGATTTTTAAGACATTTTAGTTGCCTTCTGTAATGATACAGCCTATAGATTAGTATGATGTTAGATTTGCTTTGGTGAATAATTTACATTTAGCGACCTATTTATTCTTGCTGTCAGTAAATACTAAGCTCAGTAAATAATGATTGTGTTTTGTCCCCCCCTCCCCAAAGAAAGGTAGTATTTTAGTTCTATTGTATGCCTCTTTAGTTTGGTAGCTTAACTTGATTCACAGTTTTAGTTACTAGGTTTTTCATTGCTCCTGAAGAATTCATTGTGAAAAAGAGTATTGTTAATATGAAGCATCTGTGTTTTTCTGTTTTCCATTGTTTTGTCATCTTTCCCGTTAATTATCATCAGTAACAATTAGTTATTAGGAAAGTGATAACTACACCTTATCTGCATCACTACCTTTATTCAAAGTACTATATAAGAAGTGTTACGCCTGCTACTAAAAGTGTTTATATCCTATATTGGCAGAAATAAGATATCTCAAATCTGCATATATATTTCGTAAAATGTATAACTAGAACATTCTAATAAACAGAAAAATGTACATTTTACATAGGTATATGTAGTTGTAGATTCAGATATGAACAACATGCCGGTATAGATAGTTTTGGAGTGTAGATAAATGGTGCAAAACAAGACATGCAAGAAAAACTTTTCTAGTTGATTAATTAGTTGACATTTTTAAAGGCTGTGGTGGGATTTCTATTTCACGTTTAGAATCGTGTAGACTGCTGTAAAATTTGTTCGTTAGAAAACATTTAGCTATCAAATTTGGTCGTAAAAAGAATAACCACGCAGGTATGGATAACAAATCATATTGACGAGTACAATAGCTTACAAAAGAATCAAGATATTAGATGAACGCTGAGGATACAAGATGCAGGGAAATGACAACTCAACTGAAAACAGAACAAGATCTTTCTTCAGAAATAGAGGGTGCACCTCTCGTCAGCGTATTGGCTCAAAATGTTACCATCTTTCCCGACTGTAAAGTCGCACTCGACATGCATGCGGTGTTGATGTGTGTCCCATAACTTCACCTTGAACCTTATTACTGATGTTAGCTTTAAATTCAGCTTGAGTTGTCCGGCTGCCACGTCAGCAGAAAACTGGTCCCAGGCTGAATCTGTTGTGGTGGGGCCCGTGGCGGTCAGTGTTCCGAGGATTACTGTTGTATTTTTGGGTGGTTGGTAGAATGGGAAGAGAACTGGACCTGACCCCATTTCCTTGTCATTGTAAAAGACGGATGCATAGATTGAATCGTAGTAGATCCCTATTATGGCAGAAATTTAAAAAACCGTCAGTCCATTGGCAGAACTTGTTAGCATGTTCCATTTTTTTTATTATTTATAATACTATCATGTTTGCAATTAGTAAACATAATTCATCTGCATGTTAGAACCGAAATTTGTTTCAGGGAAGCTTAGTTTTAGTTCAGTTTGGGCTCTTTCCCACATAAAAAAGCAATGTTCAAAAGGACAAAAGGCAAAGAAAATTGTAAGATTTACTGGAAGATGCCTTTCTCATTACGTTAAATGTGGGGGAGTAATTTGCACTATGACCCAAGAGTATTGGATTGTTAATAACAAAAACAAATAATAAATCATAAATACTGGGTTTTACTCAAATGCGCGATTTAATGTTACACACTATTGGAATATGTGAGAGCCAAAAGCATGTAAGTAAAGCAAATCCTATTCAATAGAGGTATTTCTGAATTACCAATTTTGCCGTTGGAGTTCCGGTCAGTGATGTTAAAGCTGAGAGCCGAGTTGACTGGACCAGTTGACTGTGCCAGGCCCGGGGCAGAAAAGGAAGAGAGGTGAAAATGGGGTCGGTGGGGCCGGAGGCTCAGCCAGAGAACAAAGATGATGACCCCAACAATTAGTAGCAGAGTAAGCAAAAATGAACAGAGGCACTTCGCGAACCGGCTTGTCAGGCTTTCCTTGACCCGGCTTGCATAGTACCGCCTCCTGCTTTGATGCTGGGGCTGGTAAGTAGTGTATGAAGGTTGGTATGCGGATGACATTAGGATAGATGTTTAGTTGATCTGGTACACAATTTGAATCTGATAATGCAATCTTATAAGAGGGAATAGTTTGGTTTAGACACTCAGAAAGTATGATTTAAGAAATAAAATTGTTCATTTTATAAGTGAGGGAGGGAAGGAATATAGATATGCTTTCTCCAGTCTTCAAGTTTAGGTTATTCTTAACTTCTTTGCTGGCGACCACATCTCAATTTTCTATTTCTTTATCGTTTCGGTAATTTTGAGTCGAAGAGAATGTTGTTAAGGAAAAATAAATCATGCTAGGAAAACTCGAACAATTTGAGCCGTTTGATTTTTGTAAGTGGAATTTTTACTGAGATTTGCGATCTCGCATTCACTCCACTAAAGAGATTAAGTGACCTGGCTTATGAACCCTTGATTTATTTCTTATTATTTTTTTTTTTCATCTCCCATGGAATTGAAAAGGCAACTACAATACTAAATAATTTGATGTTATTAATTATTAAATGTGCTGGGTTGTAATTCTAATTGCAGTATTAACAAGTAACAAATTTTGTATACATTTCCTGGAGTATTAACCTCACCGATCCAAATAGACCATTAATGTGCTGGTTATGGAATTAATTCGCATTCTTTTGATCTTAAAAGGCTCTTTAGTTTGATATGGAAAGCGATGAGTTCGTCAGACTGCCAAAAGATAAGCTTGCCTCGGCTGAAAGGAGAAATATACTGTTTGAAAGGAATAACTGAATAAGGCATCTAACAAGAAAAGAGAAAAAAGTAGAAGAAGAAGATGAAGAAAGGAATTTTACACATGAGATGTTTTCCAAAAAGAAAGAGTGTCATATTATTGCTCCAAATGAACATTTACATAACGAATATAGTAAACTCAGATGTAATAATAATATGAGGATTGCTAAAATGCTATGCATAGCACGGATGGCCTTCGTGCTACGGATTCGTTCTTACATATTATGCTTCAAAAAACTGATCCAAACCGTTCATTATCTTCTACGTATTGAAATCTTATTAGAAACCAAATTTTACATTTTTTTAAATTCTTTTACTATTTTTCTCAGATTTTTAAAATCACTGTTATTGAAGGGTCCAAAATTTATTAGATTAAGTATTTTAAAAAATCTGAGAAAAATAGTAAAAAAATTTAAAAAAATGTAAAATTTAGTTTCTAATGAGATTTCAATACGTAGAAGATAATGAACGGTTTGGACCAGTTGTTTGAAGCATAAAATTCAAGAACAAATCCGTAGCACGAAGGACATCCGTGCTATGCATAACATTTTAGCAATCCTCATAATAATATTGATACAACCTCATTTGAATATTCATGTTGGTGGGGTCAAGATGAAATCAGAAAGAAATTAAACATGAAGTTGTACGATTTCTGTAATTCTATGCTGGGTTCAGTTGCCAGCGCAATTTCCAAGCCGTATCAATTTTATTGGTATCAGTTTATTGGGGGTATCTTCTGAACTTTATGAGCTATTGCATTCGGCAAAGTCAAAGGAGAGAGCTTTAAAAGAACAGAAAGCTTGTATCAGCATTTATTTCCGTTCATCCAGCTTGAGGAAAAAATGTAATTCATCAAGCTTTCCACTAACAACTGCTACATCCTTTCTTACTTAGAAAGAGCATAATACAGTAAAGTTACCATCTAGCCATTCCAATAAGCTTTATGAAAAGATTATTCATATTACGATAAATCCAAAGGATGACCAAACCAGGAATTAAAATCTTGGCACCAGACTACCAGTCTACCAGACCGGTACGTTCACACCAGAGGTTACTGTCTGTCTGTCTCTATGTCAGATTGCAAGCCGGTATTACATGGATATTTCATTATTTCTCATTTTCAGTAAGAAAAACATATGATCGACCATCACAAACAGATCAATAATCCCAATGCATATATGAATAAGATAACAAAGGAAAACAATGCTTCTTCACCAGCATCTGACTAATTGGTATTATTTCATTTGACAAGGAATATAAGCAACTGCACTTCCAAAATATGTCATAAATGAACAAACATATCTCACTCAAGGTATCGAGATTGACCAATTGATTGTAATACGGTAATCGTCTGCAAAACTAGAAAAGCTCATCAATTTAGGACGGTATAAAAACATCAAAATAACCTTTTTCCTAAAACTTCACCAATCATCAGCACAGACTCGGCAGAACCCAAACTGGCATGCACCCTTTTTGCAAGCCATAATACCTGAAAGGGTATCTTAGCATCTTATCATCAAGTGAATACTCATAGAAGCCGTCCCTGTCATGATCGAAATAATATATACAATTTGCTCTAATTCTCGACCCGCTAGGAACAATCGATCCAGCAAAACCTCCAAAAGAAAGGAACATAGCACAACCACCAAGAGATGACGTGCTCGCCCATTTACTGCTCTTATTATCCCATGTGTAAAGCCTCAATCCACCCAAGGAAAGATAGCCAATCAAAATCAACTGCCCGTTACACTCAGCAAGCACCCATTTACTCACTGAGTTAGTACTCTCCTCTTTGCTTATCTCATCATCCTCTCCTAAAACCGCCACTTTCCATGAAAAAGGGTCAACTGACAGAAGTTTCTTTCCATTTGTAAGAGCATACAGCTTACCATTCAAGAAAAGCATATCATCAAGCACCTCGTCAGGACCAATGCAGCCAATCCTCCAGTGAGATTGGCCTGACCAGCAGAACTGCACGATTGAGTCACGGGGTGCGAACAGTATGACTAAACACTCTGAAGACAAGGGAGAGGCTGACAACCTGACCCGCTGAAACGCCTCGGTGGTCTTGGGTAAAAGAAACTCAGCCCCGGTGAATAAATTCCTGAGAAGAATCGTTTGATCGAAATAATCAAGTCCAATTGTGGAAATGAGGAATCCATGAGAGTAACCTAGAGTGCATGGCACCCTATGCGGCTGTCTCAGTTTTAAAATGTGGAGCCGGAGGCAATTCATGTCTATGAAGCCCTCTGATGAAACTTGGAAGCCGGTGCAAAGAAACAGAGGGGGTTGTCGGGCAAGGGCATAACGGGTCGGGGCAGCAACCCGGCGCCAGCTCCGACAAACTTCCCGAAAGGCCATGAAGTCACGCATCGAGCCGAATAGCCGCAATATTTCGATAAGCAAGTCGGGGGTCAGCGACGACCAGTCCCTTTCTTGATCAAGATTCATGCAATTTGATCCATCATCATCAGAATTCTCTGAAGAAGTCTCGCGAGAGGTGATTTTATGAATTGGGTCGGTGGAAAGTCTTCTCCTCTTGGTGATTTCAATCTCTTCTAGGGATTGTAGCAATTCATCGACGGAGGGGAAAGCAGAATGGCGTTTAATGCCTTTCTTGGTAGTTGAGTTCATGGTTAAGCTTCACAATTAGGGGAAGAGAAGAACTGGATAGATGGTGTGGCAGGTTTCTTTGTGTTATTGGTTCGGTTTTAATATGATCTTCTACGTAGTTATTTTCGGCGGAGAAAAAAACAGGCTTTCCCTATTGAGCAAAGAAAAAAAAAAAAAGATGTAAATTAAGAATAGAGAAGCAGAACGATCGCTGGAAACTAGAGAAGACGATGGCCGCCGTAGTGAGGATTTAGATTCTGTTCCACATATTTGTGAAACATTTTCTGTTGCGAGTCGCTGACAGCGGCCTTATTCGCAAACTAATTTCGTGATTTGGATATAAATACGGATAATTTAGCCGAAAATTACATATTATAATGTAAATTATATATTATTAATGTATTTGTATGCTTCAAAAATAATTAGGAAGTTGTAAATTTCATAAATAATATTTGTGACATAAATAGTACATTCAGTTTTACAATATTACGAACGAGTTTGATAACCGCCTTCTAAATTCTTATTATTATTATGAACTTCTCGCGAATTTCAAATATACATTCAGTTTGTAACATTTTATTGATATCAATTATTTGTCTTTATCAATTAGACCACAACAACTAATGACTATCACATAGATTTGACCAGGTCCAAGTATTTTTTTTTTATGGTTCTTCCATATTTACATTCATCTCCCAATCTCATTTTTCTTAAACCCTTCAAAATGCACATATTTTTCTATCATGTCAATGCACACTTGACTACTTTTCAGTCAAACACAGCTGAAAAATTCAAATTTTAAACTTGTAACTTGTAAATTTGAAAATTTCAAATTTCAAATTTCAAATTTTAAATTACAAAATTCAAAATTTTAATTTTAGAGTTTTGGGTGTAGCGGATCTATCCCCCCCCCCCCATTTTCCCCCTTTTCTTAAAGATTTAATCTCATGAGGATAATGTGAGTATCTTTAAAAATATATAATTAATCTAGAGTGACATATATCTAATTAGTTATGTGTCGGAGCTCGGAAGATATTAATGACATAAAACTAATTTTAGCAATTTAAGAGTGTCACATTTTTATTAGCAATTTCAAAATAGCATTTTTAAAAAAAAAAATTGACAAAACTTGTAGTGGCATAAATCTATTTTTTGTTTACAAAGTTGGCCTAATGTAATTAGAAGTGTTCATTTTAAGAGCAACTTGCTCCTTATTTTATGAAACTAGACATGGTAGTAGCAGTTTCGCTGCGTTATGTTCTTTTAGATAACAATAATTCAATATGATTTCCAAATATATTTAATTTTTAAATAAATTAAATAGTGATTAATACTACTATTTTTAGTGCATTTAACCAAAAAAGAGAAAACTATTTTTAATTATAGAAAATACAAAATAGAAAACTATTTTTGACTAAAAATAGAAATACAAAAAAGGTCAAAATAGAGAAAAAATCACGATTTTTTTATTAATACTATAGATGAAGATAAAAGGATTTTTTTCTTTTACCTTTCCAACGAGTATTTTTCCCTCCCAAACCAGAGTGCTGAGGAGTTAACTTAATTTATGACCAATTTTTAAGAGAAGATTCAGATCGAGCATCGTTTGCCTTTCACTGAATCATTTTTTTTTTGAAAAAAGGCCATTGGGTCCGTTTCTATTACTAGAAACAAAATTTTTACACGGATCATTCAACAACTTTAACATAAAAAAACCATCTAAACTCTCTCTAACTTGAAACATCCAAAAAACCCTTTACAGCGTAGGAGCCATTGGGTCCTCTCTCAACAAATGACCAAGAAAATCATAGATTGAAATCAAACAACAAGACCCCTGAAAAGAAAATATGCATAGATTCTAGCACAAATGCCACCAAAATCAATTCCTAGCTCTTATCTGGGGGTCTCTATCGCTGGTCCCATGCTCCAGTTGCCCCAGATATCATTGAGTGTCAGCATGTCCATGTATGTATCTGGCGTCTGCACTTGTATTGGTATTTCATTCCAGTCTTCAGGCAGCCACATCTTGAGGTGATTCTTTGTTTCTTCATCCACTAAACCTGCCCAATATTCCACGTGAGATTTAATTGTCAGTAATAGACTTCTTGTTGTTTTTTGTTTTTTAGCATTAAAAATAACTTCATTTCTCATGTTCCACATCCCCCAACACAAAGCACTAAAACAGATTACAAAAGCTTGTTTTCTCTTTTGAGGTAATCTAACTGCAAAGTCTACAATATCCTATAAGGATTGTCAATTATAAAAAGAGTGTTGAGCTTGTCCCATCCAGAACCAAATGGTTCTGACGAGAGGGCAAAAAAGGAATAAGTGTACAGTGGTTTCTTCTTCGTCACAACAGCTACAAGTCACTTCTCCGGTCCAACCTCTTTTAATAAGGTTGTATTTGGTGAGTATCTTGTCGTGCATAACTAACCACATGAAGATCTGGATTTTGACAGGGACTTTTATCTCCCACCAGATGTTTGAATTCAGCCTTTGAACCCCTCCAAAATTCAAAAAGGAATACAGAGAGTGAGAAGTATAAATGCCAGAATGTTCCCATCTCCAATTCATCAGATCATCTTCATTTTTCAAGTAGGTATTATACAGAATGGAACTTAACTCAAGCCACTCCTGTCTTAGTATACCCGTTAAATGTCTACGGAAATGTAAAATACTACCCTGAGACACAATTACATCTTGTAAGCTACAATCTTTGTTATTACATAAGTCATACAAAAAAGGATACACGGTAGCAAGAGAGCAATTCTTATACCAAATGTCAGTCCAGAAAGTTATTGAGGCACCATTCCCTACTGTGTAGCTCCTAGAAGTTGTCCCTAAATGCTCTAAACTACTAATTGTTTTCCAGAAAGGAGAAAAACTAGACCTATCTAATCTACCATGGTACTTCTTATGAATCAAAGTCTTCCACAAACTATTAAAATTAGGACTATTATATCTCCACCACCATTTCATCAACAAGGCAATATTCATATCTTTAATATCTAACACGCCTAAACCATCATGATTCTTCATTTGACAAACCTTTTTCCAATTCACAAGAGCATATCTTTTTTTGTTCTCTACATTTCTCATCCATAAAAAGCTATTTCTACAAGAATCTACTTTCTTCCTAACTAATTCTGGGATTCTATAAATTGACATCATATACATTGGCGTAGCTGTAATGACAGAGTTAATAAGAGCTAGCCTCCCTCCAATGGAGAGCATAGCCCCTTTCCAATGTTGCAACTTCTTATTCACTTTATCTAGTATGAACCCCCAATCTGAACATCGAAGTTTTTTATAGGTAAGCGGCAGTCCTAAATATGTAATGGGAAAATCCCCTACCTTGCAATGAAAAATACTAGCTAGTCTATCACAATGAGAATAAAAAATATTAATAGGTACCATAGCAGTTTTGTCAAAGTTTATCTTTATACCTGACATAGCTTCAAATGCTAGCATTGTCCAGAAGACCCTTTCAACATTTTTATCTTCTGCCTCCAAGAAAATCAATGTATCATCTGCATATAAGACATTAGTTATGGCTTTATCATTCAAAATTTTGGGGCCTAACCCCTTAATGAGATTGTACTCCCTGCCTTTTCTAAAAATCCTGCATAAAGAGTCAACAGCTATATCAAAGAGGAAGGGAGACAGAGGGTCACCCTGCCTCAAACCTCTCTTACAAGGAAAGTAATCTGTTAGCTCCCCCATTGAAATTGATACAAGTATGAGCACTGTTACACAGTAACTGTATCCAATCTACCTACTTTTTGCCAAAATTCCTTCCAACCAAAGTCTCTTCTAGGTAATCCCAATTAACTCTATCATAAGCCTTTTCAAAATCTATTTTAATAATAACCCCTTCTTGTTTAGACAGCCTTTCACTGAATCATATAATCGAACTATGCAAAATTGTATAATTTGCCACATAAGCAACATCCATCGCGCGCGTCTAATCTAAGGTCAAAGTATACTTCAGTTCAATATGCAACACCTTATAGGATATTTTGTGTCAATTTCGTGCAACACCTTGTTAGAACAATCGGATGATCGTCCCTATGTCTGTACGGATTTAGTTATAGTTACAGGAATAAATAAAATGACAGCCCTATCGTCCCTATGTCTGTCTGTTTATCATATCTTTAAATTTAAAAGTAGGCATACTCTTAATTTTTCTTGCAATTTCTCCACAGTTTTACGAATATAATAATCTGTCAACGTTATTTCTCATCACAAATCTTTTCCACGTAGCACGCAGCATAGTTTTATAATCGGGGTGCCTTTTAGCAATAAATGCCAAGTCCGTCAAAACTCAAAAGCAAATCTCTTCCAACTGCACAGTGCACACAAAAAGAGAATTGCTCATTTTTTCAGTGACAAGATCTCAATGCCCTCGAGGCATCGACTATTTATACATTAGAATCATACTTGCATATCTGAAAATTTGCTTCTCTTCTCGTACGGAAAGTTACCAGTTGGGTTCATCCACCCAGATTTCTCTGCGATGCAAGGGGGCTCCGATCTGGGTTCGGGTTCGGGTTCTGGAGCGGGAGCCATTCCGAACGCTCACCCGGATTGGAGATTGGAACTTCGACCAGATGCTCGCCAGAGAATTGCGAATAAGATGTGCGATTTATTAATCTGGCCTTTTCAATTAGACTAGCTTCTGTTTCTATTTGTATAAACAAATTTTAATTACGAGTGATGTTTGTCCGCTGCCAGGTTTTTGAGCTCCGATACTATTTGACGACGTCTCTCGTCCCAAACCACCGATCCGTCAGAAAAGGCTGGCGATAACTGGTTTAGTGAAATTAAAAATCACAAAAAAATGCTAAATAGCAAAGAGAAACTCAAAGAGCCCAAAAAAAATTTTCATTAATTAATCAACTAAACTGTTTACAATGACAAACACTCCTTTATATTGGGAGGCGGTGCCTTGGAATCCAAGCCAGTATATTTCAGAAATAGTACCCTAAAAAGAAAATTTGCATAAATAAAAAGAAAATCTAAAAATTACAAATATAGTAATGTCCTAAAATAAATCTACGTCAGAATCTGAGTCAAACTCGGGTGAGACACTCTCTCGAGTTTGGCTCGCATTGTGCTCGGGTGAGGTACCCTTGGGTGGAAATAGTGAGGTACACTCGGGTGGAGATGGTGAAGTATCCTCTCGGATTCGGCTCACATTGTGATTGAGTGAGGTACCCTCGGGTGAAGTACCTTCGGGTGAGAGTAGCGAGGTACCCTCGAGTGAAGGTAGTGAGGTACCCTCGTCACTATTGTTTTTAAATCATATACTTCTCGATTCTCTTTGTGAACTTCAAACATTTAAAAAAAGATGATATTTGAGAGCTAACTAGTCTAATTAGAGGTGCTCTTTTGATCTGTATTCTATCCGAATGACAATTTGGCAAAGGCAATGTCCCGTTCATAACTGTATTCATTCGATTGATTGATCGCATTAGATTCTCTTTTGATCTTTTTTTTTTTTGGTTCTCTCTGAAACCTTTTTGCTGCATTAACTAGCTAGTCGGATCTTTTCTTCATAATTGTCAACTGGCCAAATTGGAAAACTCTATATTTACATTTGTATGGTAAATGAAAGTCATTCTCAATTTTTTAATTGGTTAAATGATAATTTTAGAATGGACATGCTATGGAAGCATCTTCCTGCGCCAGTGCCAGATGGATTTAGTGAGCTACAAAGAGTTGTGGTTCGGTTTGAGGAAAAGATTTACAGTACTGCGATCAGTCTGGTAATTTGTTTATTTTGCTTCTATATATATATGTTCTGATATTGGCTTTGTTTTAAATTTAATGCGTTTACTTTCATGCATAGTTCCATGAGGTTGAATTGAACCATTGGGGTGTTAATACGGGGAGGAAGTAGATTTTGGAATTTTGCTCCTGAATTTTGTTTGTAGTTAAATTCTTTGAAGACTCTTCCATAATTCTGGTCAAAGTTTTTAGAAGAACCTCCAAACTGCTATTGAAAAATAATGACATTAATAAGAAAGTAAATATTTTGACCTTGTCCATTGAGGTCTTTAATCGTTGTGTACTGCAGAAGTCCTTTTTTTTCATTAATTTAAGATGATGAATGTTTTCGTTTAATTTCGTTCTATGAAGTCTTTTTAACTTTCAAGAAGCATGATACAAGTAAAAGAATGCAGTGCCGGAAGAATTTTAAAAATTAATTTATGATTTATATTCGCACAATAACATGCAAAAGTTGAAATTAATTCAGCCGAGACAAATATAGGCAGAACTGCAGAAAGCATATTTATCATTACCTTTTAAGTAGAACTGATATTCAGAATTGCATTACCTGGTAAGTAAATTAGATCTTCAGATGTTCTCTTATTTCTGATCGGTTTTCGGCTCATTGTCAGCCTGATTATCTCAGAAAAAAAATTCTCTAAAGATGATTGCAATGGAAACAATGAGTCAGCCAGTATTGAATCCTGCCCTTCCCAAGCAAGAAGGCAAGTAATAATTTCAATGTTAAGTAGTGGATTGCAATATTTCCTGTTAACTGTTAATAGTCTCTTTTGAAAAAATATATATATATATTTTCTTTTTTTACAGACGATATAGTAGAGAAATCAAGGAAATGCAGAATATGCGGAGATTGTTCGCACAAGAGAAGTTCTAACTGAGTGAAAATATCAACGATGATTTCACTTCTTGAAGGATCAGTTTTATGCCATCTTTTGGCTGGAACCTGAATAGAATTTCAGAGAAAAAAAAATGCAGTACAACATAAACACCTAGTCAGTAATATTTTCTCAAGTGTGAATCAGTTCAAATATTTATCATGCATGTGGTGCATGTTAGACAATGCTAAAAAATATTTCATTTGAGCACCATGAAGGAAATGAACTTCGGCTCAAGAAAAGAAAACACTATATTATTTAACATTATGATATTTTCCCACTCTTTTCCAAGCAGTGGACTTCGCTTCCCTAAAATTCATCAGAGTGATTTTTACAAATCTGCATTATTTGTTTAATTATTTCAATCAGAAATTCTATTTTAAAATAAAGCTGTTCTAATCCAGAGAAAAAAAATACAAAAGGCAACATATATATTTTATATTTTAATGTTTTATAAAGAATAATGGTAGAGTCAAAAACGTGCTTGGCACTTGAGTCCGTCAAATACAATCAAATCTTATTTTTCGATATTACAATGACAAATTCAAACCGCTCAATTTATTATGACGTAGTTTCCAAAGCTATTAAGATATTTTGTAGCTTTATTGTGAGTTTGTGACGGTATGGTAGAGGAAACTTATTTTGGGTTGTTGCAATTCTAATAGTCCTAAGGTGCGCCTCAATGGATCAACAGCTCTATACAATGCGCTTTCGGAAATGAGATCTGCTGCCGCGCGACACCGCGTGTCGCGCGGTATGCTGGCCGTCTGATTAAGATCCAATGGACAAGGGAGCCCCGTGCATATAACCTAGATTGATAGGCCCGTAAAAAGTGAACCGTCCGATCAAGATCAGACGGCTCGTAGTGCGCTACACGCTGTGTCGCGCAACAGCAGAGTCGGATTGTGCGCTTTCGTTCCTTTCTATTCTCTTGACACAAAGTATAAAGTTTTCTGGTTCAATACAAACATAAGAACAGAAATACATGAATAATATGGTACAAATATTGGGAGTAAAATGACTTGACTAGTTACTAATTTTTAATTTACAACACAACTTAAGTTCCTACCAAACATGTATATGAATAATATGGTACATTATTACTGTTTCTTTTTTATTGGGTAGTGACTTGTATTTCTTTCTCCCGCAGAGACTTCTACCAATATCCTTTTGAGAAAAGGCATTGAGGCTGATAATTCAATATCCTCATCGCAATTTTAATTAGATAGAAAAAATGAATCAATAAATTCATTCTTTTAAGCAACAGGAAGGAAATGAACTTCGTCTCAGAAATAAATATTTTTAATTTGGATGACCTCCATTTTTCCATGCAGTGTGTAAATAAAAAGGACTGTGATTTAGAAAGGATAAATCTGTCATTATTAGCACAATATTATTAATATTATTTATACAACATCTTTATTAAAAATTCCAAAATTTAATTTCTTTATAATAATAATAATAATAATAATAATAATAATAATAATAGGATATCAATATATTTATACAATATCTTTATTAAAATTTTGTAAGATTCTTTTGAATTTTAAGATCACAATTGAGTTTTTAATGTTTCTTCAATATTAATCAACGGGTGGGTTTTCTATATTCTTTATTATATTCAGTTTCAGATCGCATTAAAATATGATTCAAATTTGATTACTATTCAAAAGGTTAAATCATAAGTTATTTGAATGAATTTGTACGCATGATATAAAATGCACAATTGAAATAGTTTGATATCATCATATTTCTTGTAAATATTTAGGCACGCATTCAAAATTCCATCGCCAATTGATTAGGATCACCTCCAAGGCTCCAAATTTTTCAATAGAAAAATTACATTCTTTGAAATATATTTGAAAAGGACTAAAATGGACGTCTACATTTCAATCTAAATGAATATGAATTATGATTGTCTTATAGAAAGTTCCATATAACGCGATAATAGCTATTCTATGGAGGAATAAGCTCTCCACTATCGTGTTTCAAAATCTCGATTGAGCGTTATCTTTTTTTTTTTTGTGTCTATTTTGTACAACAACAATAATTTTTTTTTATCCTAAACAAATTTAGATAGGCTAAAATGAAACCAGCACGATGAATATTGTTAAAGAAAAAAGCGCAGTACAATATATATATATATATATATATATATATATATATATATATAGAGCGAGAGAGAGAATGGCTAATGTGCCATAGATGGCACAGAGGGTCCCGTGCCATAGAGTCGTTTTTCGAGATCCAAAATTCAAATGCTCAATTCGAACCGTTCAAGTTATTCACCATATTAAAATACCCTTTGAGACCAAATTTTACATTTTTTCGAATTTTTCTGCTATTTATTATGATATTTTAAAAAAACGTTATTGTTGTCCCTAAGGGGGGCGGCTTAAATAAGGTTTAGCGGAAGCAATTAAGGTTTTAGACCGGTTTGGTATGAACTATCCTAACACAATTCAATTGGTACCCAATACAAGCAAGCACACAAGCAATTCACAATGCAAGATAATAAAGAGAGAAAGAGAGAGAGAAATTGAACACGCGATGTGATTACGGAGTTCCGACCCGCTAGAAGAAGCTAGCCTTAGTCATACGTCTCCGGGAGTTTCGCTACCACCAAAGGGCGCGCTCCGTTCAATTCCAACAAGAACGGGACTACAACTTCGAACCGAATCACCTCGTCACAAGGACACTCGTGGCGGATCAGCCTAACTCGAATGACACAACGGCCTCAAAGGAGAAGAGCTCTCAATCTATTCCAACCTACACCTAGCGACAATGTCGGGGCGGTGGTGTTCGAGGCTACTAAATCTCTCAAGATGGTCTAGCTATGAAAAGCTCAAGTGGGAGAGTATCCCTGTGCTCAAAGGCTCAATTCTGGTCTAATTTTGCAAAGTGAAGCTCTCTAACTCGTTAGTTAGAGAGAGAATAAGGGGTGGATATATATAGGGCTCGAAATGAGCAGTTCCCCAGCAAAAACTGGACACAGCGTTGTACAACGCTGGAATATGATTACGGAGTTCCGACCCGCTAGAAGAAGCTAGCCTTAGTCATACGTCTCCGGGAGTTTCGCTACCACCAAAGGGCGCGCTCCGTTCAATTCCAACAAGAACGGGACTACAACTTCGAACCGAATCACCTCGTCACAAGGACACTCGTGGCGGATCAGCCTAACTCGAATGACACAACGGCCTCAAAGGAGAAGAGCTCTCAATCTATTCCAACCTACACCTAGCGACAATGTCGGGGCGGTGGTGTTCGAGGCTACTAAATCTCTCAAGATGGTCTAGCTATGAAAAGCTCAAGTGGGAGAGTATCCCTGTGCTCAAAGGCTCAATTCTGGTCTAATTTTGCAAAGTGAAGCTCTCTAACTCGTTAGTTAGAGAGAGAATAAGGGGTGGATATATATAGGGCTCGAAATGAGCAGTTCCCCAGCAAAAACTGGACACAGCGTTGTACAACGCTGGAATATGACCGTTGTAAATTCTAACGGCTCTTTAATATAGCCGTTGGTCTGTCAGAGCGTTGTGCAACGCTATTTGCCGTCGCACAACGAAGGAGTGTATAACCAAAGGAAAGCTCCGACTATTCCGTTGGAAATTGTCAGAGCGTTGCTTGCCACTGAATGGCGTTACACAACGTTAAAGGGAGACAAAAGGAACAACTCTGACAGATTCAACAGAGCGTTGTACAACTCTATACACCGTCACACAACGCTAACGTTACCCAACGCTGAAAGACGTTGGCTAACGTTAACAGAGCGCTGTCTGAACAGCCAGCTAACTTAGGATTTTTGTGGCGTTGTGCAACGCTATATGGCGTTGCACGATGGTACTCAGGAAATTTTCCAAGTTTTTTAACTGCAGCGTTGTACAACACTACTGAGCGTTGTACAACGTTGTGAGTCAACGTTGCCTAACTCTATATAGCGTTGTGCAACGTTGATTCACAAAAGTATGAATTTAGCTGTTCTAGCGTTGTGTGCCACTATCTAGCGTTGTACGACGCTAGGTCACTGAAAACAGGATTTTGCTGGTTTATTGAGTTTTTCGCTATCTAGACCATTTCAAGGATAAACAAGAACTAAAGTATACCTTCTATCCTAGTCTAAACTAGCCTACAAGCTCTCCAAAGACTTAATCTTGATCTTGCCTAAAGTTTTTATCCAAGTCTTCATAATTTGCATCTTCTTCCTATAAAACTCAAAGAAGATTGTTAAATGCCAAATGATATTATTTTGCAATCGACAAACCTAGAGACGTTTAAGCCAACAGTTATAATTGGAGTATTTCAGACCCTCCAATTTGAACATATCAAAATAAATAGCAAAAAAATTCAAAAAAATGTAAAATTTGGTCTTCAATGGTATTTCAATATGGTGATCAATTTGAACAGTTTGGATTAACTGATTGAATTTCGAATCTTAAAAAAATGACTCAAAAAAGACGTCTATGGCATTGCCATCTATGACACTTTAGCCCACCTCTCTCTCTCTCTCTCTCTATATATATATATATATATATATATATATATATATATATATATATATATATATATATATATATATATATGTAGTACCAGAAAAAAAATCTGCATACTTTAAAAATTAATTTAATGTTATTATTACTAGCAAGAGATGCCCTCAATACGTGGGCAAATAAAAAAAAAATAAAATATTGATATTAATTTTTGTTATATATAAAATGTTACAAGTTAAGCAACAAAGATATGGTAAAACTCAATAATTTAGTCTTTTCTTTTAAATAAATAGCTAATTTGGTAGTAACTTGATTTTATTTAAGAAAAGTCTAAACTTGATCTAGACCACTAATCAAATCAAATTATACAAATCAATAGTCCATAATTGATATAAGAATTGTTTATACTCTTTTATCTGACAAGTTTACTCCTTTTATATAACAAGTTTACTCCTTTTATATGGGTGCTTTATAAGTAGTATTGATTAGTAAATTTCTTATTTTTCATTGTTCATGTAAAAATCTTTGTAACATTAACAGGGCTGTTTAACATAAATCGAAAGTTAACGACTGATTGTCAAAATTAAATAAAAATCTATATAAAAATTAAAGAAAACGAATGGCCGTTTGAAACTATTAACAATTGGGTCTTGATTTGTGCTTTGAAACAAACCCGTCGAGTGTTTCAAAATACTCGCTCTCTTAGGTTTAAAAGTCTGCGCACTCTTAAATTTCTCCATTTTTTTTACCAGTACAATATTAATCTCGTTTGGAACTGGCTTCCAATAAGGGATAAACTTGTTCGAATAAATTCTTATTCATTCTATTTGTTCTCAGAAAATGTCAGAACAAGAAAAAAAAAAAAAGACGAATTGACGCTTATTCGAAGTGTAGCCCTCATTGGTAGTTTGATTTGCACAAACAAAACCTATTCGCTTGAATAAGCTTATTGATAAGCGGTAACTATACCAAACGTGAAACGACTCCAAACCAAACACGCCCGGTCCAAGTAGTCAACGTTATTTCTCAGCTCAATCTTTTCCACGCACGCCGGCACGCCGCACGCATCATACTTTCCTTGGGAATTTTAAATTCGAGTTGCCTTTTCAATAAATGCCAAGTCCGTCCAAAAATCAAATCCTGTGCCGCGCGGCACCGTGCAGCGCAAAAATCCAGACCGTCCAAATTAAATCTCCACTCTCCACTACTTATAAAGCATCAGTAGAACATGCATAAACTCCGAGCTAAAAGGGAGTTACACCCCTCTAATATCAAATATGGATCATTGATTTTGTTAATCTAATATGATCTACGGTTTAGATTCAAATATCATACTAAAAGGTCGATCTTTTAACGGGAACTGTCTAGGCGGTGCGTTGGTAAAGCGCGTTGGTTCGTTCGCTGGCGCGCGATGGTTCGATTCCTTCTTCTGCGTTTTGTTATTTTTTTTTCTTTGTCCTGTGTGACCCTCCTCTTCCCCTCTGAACATTCCCCTGAACATTTTACTGCGCCAGAAAACGAATTTCTCTCATTCGCTCCCCAATTTACGCCCTTCTTTCTCATTCCTTCTCCGTCTCGGCTAGAAAAGGAATGATTTCACAACAATCCATGTAGAAATGGCATAATTTCTTCAGAATGGTGCCTGAAAATTTAGCAACGAATCAAGGCGGCGCCCCCCTTATTTATCCAAGGTTTGAAGACTCTGTGCAAACCAATCGCTAATTGACTCAAGGAGGCAGGGAAGCATCCCAAGTTTCGCCAGTTCATCATAAGCATCGCTCAGGTTGGTTGGTCTCCTTTTTCTATTGGGTACAAGCGATTTCTTCCTTTTCATTGCGTTTCTTGATTGCGCATTTGTAATGTTGTCGTGTGTAGGCCAATCATCGTCTTTCGACGAATTTGCAAAGGCGCATATATGGTCATAAAACTGACGTTGAGATTAGGCCTTTGAATGAGGAAAAGCTGTTCAAGCTGCTTCTGATCTTATTGGGGAACTTTTCGTCTTCTCGGTTTGTACTTAACCCTAATCAGTTTAGTTCTTTCTTTGTTGTGTGTTTGGTAATTTAATTTGCTTAATTGTAAGGTCAATTGAGCAATTTGGTAGTTATTAGTATGTGTCCAGTGCCAGTGTTTTTTTGCCAATTGTATATTGGATATGTTCATAAAAAGGTCCATGTATATGTAATTAGAACAATTGATATTGTAAGATAATTAGGATGAAAACGTTGAAGGGTTTGTGTCTGAAGTCAAGATGTTATTATTGTTTCCAGTGCAGTTCAAGATACTCTTATCATTTCCTTTACATATCTCTATGCTACCAAATTATTTTGGTATTGATACTTTTATCATTTTCCAGTAATAATACTATTTATAATTTTTATTCTCTGTGTGCTAACACTTCTAAGTTGTACTAATTTAGGATTATTTTGAAAGGAGGGTGGAAGTAACTGACTGAAATTATGAGTTTCGGTACTGGTATGACCAATGTGAGGCTTTAGAATATAAATTTCAGTTTTGTATAAACACCTATTTTGTTGTTTCATGTGAGCAAAAATAGTTTACTCAATAATTTCTTTCTCATCTCTTTATTGTCTTTATGAATTATGGATTTGAAGGACTACTGCTTCCCTTTTCATTATTTTCTTGATTTCCTGCTCCATTAATTACTTTCGTTTTTGTTTGTTTTTCTTCTAGCAACTTTTGGCGTAAGAGGAAGAAATAAGGTGATTATTTACCCTGCATAGGTCTGTTATTATTTTTTTTTGGAATTTCTGGGTTTTTTTTTTTTGCAAACAGAAAACAAATTGCTGCCCCTAATCCTCTCTAATATCTCTTCCTAACCCAGTTTCTCTTATTTGGATGTATAAAACAGTCTCAACTCAGCATCATCTAAATTGCAAGGTAAATCTACAACAAATTAACTAGAAAAATTAGGTATTTGATTATGTCCAACCGTGTGTCATCTTTGCCAGCGTGAGTATCTTGCAGCCTGATTCTTCTGATGCCAAACATTCAATAAAACCCACAACACAAACTCAACCCCTTTATTCTCTTTTTTACTGGTAGGTTTCTTTCAATATTGGTCATAGAACTGTTTGAGTTGTTACTGTTACTGGTAAGGTGACTTTTGTGATATCAATGATCTGTTCAATTTGCTAATGGGCTTAAGTCTTTTTGCTATTTGTAGGTTTTGCAAGGGCTAGAAGTTAAAAGAGAGACACTATCATAAAGGTAATGCTTGAATTCCTGATTTGATTTTTTTGGTCAATTGTCAATTTTCTTTTGATAATTTTTCATCATATAATAACTATTTCTTGTTCATCAATGGTACCGGTTAGCTTATCGGGTTGTGGGTTTTTAGGTCGAACTTTTTAGTTGATTTTTTTATGTATCTTTATGCTGAGATGTGCTTTGCTCTGGAGAGGTCATGGTAGTCAGGATAAAAACCAAGAACTTACTGATTATGTTAATATATAGGACAAAATAGTTTGATTGAGTCTTCCTTAATTTGATAAGAACGACAAGTATTTCTTTTGTACTTTTAAAGCTCTTTATTAAGCTATAATTGGTTTTAGAATTGTTGGTATTGTTTTAGTACTATTTTTTTTCAATAAATCTCTTTTTTCAATCAACTAATTTGATTCGCTTTTGTTGATTTTTTTTTTTGCTCCAGCAAATTTCGGTGTGAGAGAAGAATTAGGGTGATCGATTATTGCTTTCGTAAGTAATTTTTACTTTGATCTAGATATGTTAATTTTTTTTTGGTTTGGAATTGGAATTCATAGTTAAGAGCATTAAACAGATTGTAAAGAGCATGAGCTGCGGAATTAAGAGCATCAAGCAAATTCTTTTTGGTTTGGAATTGGAATTTATGATGGCACATTAACCCTGATTGGTACATTAATTAATAATACTGACTTACTATAATCTACAAATGGTTGCTCTTACATTTTCTAGGATCTGGCTTTTGCAGAAATAACAATTAGGACCCTTTACCTTTACCTTTTCACACGATCTAGAACTTTTTCATATACATTTTTTTATAACATCATAAAAATGCAATGTATGACCCCTCTCTTTTTCTTCTGTAATATTTCAACTAACTCATTTCATCAATCCCTTATTTTTGCAAATCAAAGCAATAAGAAAGATCTATATTGTCAGTTAAAATGAACAATCAAGCATGTACTCTTTAGGGAAGGTGCATCAGTGCATGTACTGTTTAGGAGAGGTACATTAGCGCATCAGTACATCGTATTCTTAAGATTGAAGGGTTATTTTCTTGCATGAAAGTGTTTTAAGACTACTAGCAGCAAGCTTTTTTCACTTAAAATGATCAGTAACGTTTTTATTTAAATGTGTACCAGACTGATGCATCATATTGTTTCAGTTTAATTTTTTGAACATTATTGTTATTTTTGTTGAGAACAAATAGGAAAAGAGACAGCTGGCCTCAGAGATACTCATCATTGACCAAATTAGAAGAAACGCATCCATCAAATCACAATAGATTTGGGTTACAAATCCTTCTGTATATATTTCCATGTATAGCCAATAGGAACGTTAGGAATTTTCCTAACTTGTAAAAATGACCGTTAGCCATCTGCCTATAAATAGGCTTGTAAAGCAAAGTGTAAAAACATCAGAATAAAGAAATCTTTATCCATCATTTGTCTCAAATCCTCGATATGGTATCAGAGCATGTCTGAACCGTGTGCTTCCGCATAAATTTCTAGCAAAACCAACACACAAAAAAAAAACATGTCTAATCCAACAGACAAAGACCAGCAACCAAATCCAACACCAATAAATCAACTCATCACTTCTCAGAAAACTATGCCTGATTTCAACTCATCGCAAAAGCTGACCAGTGTACCTCTTGATGGGCCAAACTACCTGGCGTGGTCAAAGGCGGCCAAGACGTCCCTCAAAGGCAAAGGTTTGCTAGGGTTCATCAATGGCAATCGACCGAGACCGACAAGCACAGGAGATGCCCAGGAAAATTGGGATATACTTGATGGTCAAACTTTTACTTTAATCCTTAATTCTTTAAATCCTCAATTAAATGAGATTTTTGTTCACTGTGAAACCGCAAAAGAATTGTGGGAAGCCATCCAAGATCAGTATAACCAACAAAGCAACAACTCCCACATTTTTCAAATCAAAAAAGAACTTGTCAGAATTGTACAAGGAAACCAAACAGTAAGCCAACTCATAGGCCAAGTGAAATCCAAATACCAAGAACTCAAAATCTATAGGCCTATTACTACTGACCTGTCTGTGCTCCAAGAAAGGGATGAGTTAGATCAGATTTACACATTCCTCGACGCCCTTGACTCGAGCTACGACAATCTCAAGGCCCAAATTCTCGGCAGCACTGATCGCCTCACATTTTCTGGCGTGACGGCTCGAGTTCAGCAAGAGGAATCAAGGCGAGCGGCGATGAACATCTCTGACCAGAACCCAAAGCCAGAGGGTCACGCCTTCGCAGCCATGACTTCCCAAGCCACTCGAGGACAGAAAAATGCAGGACAGTGGTGCACGCACTGCAATAAGGCCGGCCATCTCAAAGAAGGTTGCTGGATCCTCTACCCGCATCTCAAACCTAAGTGGAAGGGCCAAGGCGGCAGAGGAGGTGGTCGAAACCACGGGGAGCCGCCGCGCAAGGCGTATCTGGTGGAAAACCTAGCCGCTTCGAGTCAGGGGGAGATGAAGGAGGAAGGATCGTATGGGTCCAGCGAAGATCGATTTATTAGACTCGAATCAGAAATTAACCGATTAGCTTCTCTTATGGGTCAGCGTGGCCCATCAGGTTTTATATCTAAACCTTTTATCAACTCTTGTCTAGCCCAAAAGAATAGTAATGAAATTGCAAACCCAAAAATGAAACAGAGTGGTCGGTTCATACTATCCGAATTAGACCTAGTTGAGAATAATAATAGCAAATGCGAGTTTTATAATAATAAATGTCTGGCTATTGGGTTTGCACCTAAAATAGTTCCAAATAAATGTACCAAATGGATTTTGGATTCCGGAGCAACTGATCATATGACTGGAAATCAAAAATTACTTAAAAATTATCGAATGATTAAGGATGATGTCACACCCCGCGCCGACACACCGACACACGGGGCGCGACGGTGGGGCGGTATCTTCTGCATCCATCCGACGGCCCATCAACCTACGTCGCAAGCTAGAAAAAGAACAAAACGAATGTCAGCTACAAAGCTCAGTAACCGGTTATTTAACGACGCAGCTTCTCTATATTAGTTAATAAAGCAAATTAAACATGATTGGATTAATCCTCATAACAAATCATACATTTCACGGCGATAATCGGGTCTAGATTAGTCATATCATCATGGTCATGTCTCCTAACCCAACTAGCTGGGCAGGCAGAAGGAGACCTCTCCCTAACCCGAGGGCAGGCAGAAGAGACGTATCTCTAACCCTGGGCAGGCAGAAGGGAGTTTCAAATCCTCATACACAACAAATTCAGAATCCAGATTCTAAATCCGATATCCCGCAAAACATACCATATACGAGCAAATAGATGCAAGCAAAGCCAAGCGATAATCAAATCAAGCAATACGAAACTAATTATAGAGAAGTCCGGTTACCTGACTGAGCGATCCATAGCACAAGCAAATCAGGATGACTATAATTGCGACGTAGAACTCGAATTCCAAATGGCCGACTATTCAATGAAAAGGCGGTATTCAAAGTTGCTAGGGAGAGAGAGAAACAGAAATGAAATACGAAATGAAATGAAATGAGGCTGGGTCTATTTATAGTGGAGGTCTGGCTAAAATGGTAAATATTCTAGATTACTTAATAGCTAAGTAAGCAGAAAGGAATTACTTAGCTATCATTTCTGAAAATATTAATACTATTTATAAAGATAACTGAGCCTATTTATAAAGATATTAATTATAAAAATTATTTATATAAATACTAATTACTTAGCTACTAAAAATATGGATAAGATCAAAGAGATATTTTCAAAGTGGATAAGCATTGACATTTTTCAAATAGGACCTTAGAATTTGGAGTATTGCAAACAGGTCCTAAAATTCAGGGATGTCACAGATGACCAGTTCTTTACTGTTGCCAACAACGAAAAAGTTAAAATCAAGGGTTGGGGGATGATAAGCATTTTTCCTAAGAATTTTCTCCAAGATGTTTTTTTTGTCGAAAACTGCTCTGTGAATTTACTTTCTATTAGCAAACTTGCAAAAGAATTAAATTGTGAAATTATTTTTAAAGAAAATGTTGCAATTTTTCAGGATCTAATCACCAAGGAGAAGATTGGTGAAGGTTTTCTAGAAAATAGACTTTATTTTTTTGATAGCAACAAGTTTAGTTTTAATATTTCAAAAGATGAAGATTTGAGCAACCTTTGGCACCGGCGTGTTGGACATCCTTCCGACAAAATTTTGAAAACTATGTTTAATTTTTCAAATTTGGATTGTAATAATTGCGAGGTGTGTAAATTTGCCAAACACACCAAACTTCCTTTTTCTGATTCAAAAAATAAAAGTAGTGAACTTTTTGAACTTGTTCATTCTGACGTTTGGGGGCCTGCCCCCGTAAATTCTTATAATAATTATAGATATTTTGTCATTTTTATAGATGATTTTTCGCGAACAACGTGGTTATATTTGATGAAAAATAAAAATGAGGTTTTTTCGCATTTTCAAACTTTCTCTAATTTAGTAGAAACACAATATAATAAGAAAATCAAAATTTTTAGAACCGACAACGGAACTGAATTTATCAACCAAAATTTTTCAACATATTTGAAACAAAAAGGTATTTTGCATCAAACTTCATGTGTTTATACCCCGCAACAAAACGGTATTTCTGAAAGGAAAAATCGTCATCTTCTTGAAGTAACTAGAGCACTTTTATTTCAAACTAATGTTCCAAAAATTTTCTGGTCGGAAGCGGTTCTCACTGCCGTCTATTTGATTAATAGAGTGCCAAGTGTTAAACTGAATTTGAAGAGCCCTTTAGAAATTCTTTATGGACGAAAAATTAATTTAGATCATTTGAAAATTTTTGGATGTACAAGTTTTGTATATAAAAATAGAATTGATAAACTTGATTTTACCTCTATCAAAACTATTTTTTTAGGATATTCCACTCAAAAGAAAGGATACAAATGCTATGACCCCAAGGAAAAGAAACTGTACATTTCAAGACATGTAACTTTCTTTGAAAATGAGCCTTACTTTAAAAATATTGAAGAAAATCAAGGTGAACAAATCAATTCTAGTGATTTTGTTTTACCGTGCATATCTAACGAAAGAACAAGAGAAGTTCTTGTAGAAAATGTCATTAATGAAACAGGTGAAGAAGAACAAGAGAATGATGAGACCGAAGAAATTGTGGAGGTTCAAGCTCCAGAAGTTGATCAAACGTTGAGAAGATCAACACGCCAAACACATACTCCCACCAGGTTAAAGGATTTTGTAACCTATACGGTACAGTATCCTATTCAAGATTATGTTTCCTATAAAAATATTTCAAAAGAACATTATGCCTTTGTGAATGTTATTTCAACAATGGAAGAACCAGCTACCTTTGAGGAAGCAAAAAGGGAACCAAAATGGTGTAAGGCAATGAAAGAAGAACTTTATGCCTTAGAAAAAAATCAAACATGGACGATATGCCCTCTACCAAAAAATAAGAAACCCGTAGGATGTAAATGGGTATATAAAATTAAATATAATAGTAATGGAACTATAGAACGGTATAAAGCTAGGTTAGTGGCCAAAGGGTATACACAAACATATGGAATTGATTATCATGAGACCTTTGCACCCGTAGCAAAAATGAACACAGTCAGGATCCTTTTATCTATAGCTGTTAATAATGGTTGGGGGCTTCACCAAATGGATGTTAAAAATGCCTTTCTTCAAGGTACACTTGAGGAAGAGGTGTACATGACCTTGCCCCCAGGTCATAAAAGAGAACACGTACCTAACCTTGTTTGTAGGCTAAATAAATCTATCTATGGACTGAAGCAATCTCCAAGAGCATGGTATGGAAAACTAAGTAACTTTTTACGTTCTTGCAGTTTCAAAACTAGTTGGGCCGATACATCTTTGTTTACAAAACAAAATGAGTATGGTACAACAGCAGTTTTAGTCTATGTCGATGATATTATTATAACAGGGAATAATCAACTAGAAATTGATTCTATTAAAAATAGTCTTAAACAAAAATTTGACATTAAAGATTTAGGAAAATTGAAATATTTTCTAGGAATTGAAATTGCACACTCATCAAAAGGTTTGTTTATTTCCCAAAGAAAATATGTACTTGACTTACTTAAAGAAACTGGTAAATTAGGGTGTAAGCCAGCATCAACCCCTATTGACATAAATGTAAAACTCAATACCGAGGATGGCGAACCTCTTAAAGACATCAACCAATATCAAAAACTTGTGGGAAAATTAATATACTTGACCGTAACCAGACCTGACTTGTCTTTTGCTGTAAGCCAAGTTAGCAAATTCATGCATGCACCAAGAACACCCCATATAGATGCCGTTAACAGGATACTTAGATATTTAAAAAGCTCCCCTGGAAAGGGAATTTGGATGAGGAATAATAATACTAATGCAGTGTGTGGCTATTCCGATGCAGAATTTTGTGGCGGAAATTTGTAGGCGGAAATTTAGTCACATGGAAAAGCAAGAAGCAGAATGTTGTGGCACGATCAAGCGCTGAAGCAGAATATCGAGCCATGGCATCCACTGCAAGCGAGTTGACATGGATTAAGCAGCTCCTAAACGACTTATACATCAATCACAAAGAACCGATGAAGATGTTATGTGATAATCAAGCAGCAAGACACATTGCAGCAAATCCAGTCTTCCATGAACGAACCAAGCATATAGAAGTGGACTGTCATTTCATTCGAGAAAAAATTCAAGCTAAAGAGATTGAAACTCCTTTTGTTAGGAGTGGAGATCAACTAGCAGATATCTTCACAAAGGGACTCTACATAAATGCTTTTGAAAAAATTACATGCAAGTTAGGATTACATGATATTTATAATCCTAACTTGAGGGGGAGTGTTGAGAACAAATAGGAAAAGAGACAGTTGGCCTCAGAGATACTCATCATTGACCAAATTAGAAGAAACGCATCCATCAAATCACAATAGATTTGGGTTACAAATCCTTCTGTATATATTTCCATGTATAGCCAATAGGAACGTTAGGAATTTTCCTAACTTGTAAAAATGACCGTTGGCCATCTGCCTATAAATAGGCTTGTAAAGCAAAGTGTAAAAACATCAGAATAAAGAAATCTTTATCCATCATTTGTCTCAAATCCTCGATAATTTTCTATTTAAAATTGCAGATATAATTTATGTATCATAATAAATTATTGTTTAATAAAAAGTTTATAGAACTTTTCTTTTTGTGGGCGTTGAGGTCACTATCAAACATCCAAAAAAAAAATTTTTTTAGAGTTAAAAAGCTGTATACACCAGTTGTTCAGTTTCTTTTTTATGCAGGAACATTTCAGATAAAACCGTACCAATAGTTGATACAAGACCTGAACCCGCACTCTAGATGTGGTTGTGATGGACCCTTTATATGGTTCTTAAATTACTATTAATGTGTCTATGTCTATTATTGGCAGGCACCCCATGAGCTCTATCTTTTTACAATTATTTGTTATAATACATTGGACAGCCAGAATGTATAAGCGTCAACTTGTTCAATTGGTATCTTTTATTTTGAATAATTAAAATTGTTTTATATCCACTGTCATGTTTATAGAAATGCTCATAATGTTTTCTATTTGCTTTGTATCTTCAACAATGCTTTGCAAGTCCCTAATCCACTTTCATGTAAGAAGAAAAGGTCGAAAATCAAACTCCAGATGTTCAAAATCAAAATATGTCAGTTTATGTTAACCTCAGATGCTATATTGTTTGCCTCGGTATATTCACAAGTTATGCCCCTTCAAAGGAAAATTTGAAATTTACTCAATTAGTCCTTCTGGTTTGTACCGTCTATTATTATCTATCTTTTATACAACCATTTGTGTTGGCTTTTACTCTTTCTGTGTTTCATATGTTGTTCGTTAGTTGCCTTTTCTTTTTTTCTTTTCTTTCATTCAAAATATTCAGAGTGCTGTAATACGAGAAAGACCAATTCAACATTCAAATGATAAACTATTTATTGTTTTGGTGACGAAATTGGGTCAGTGTATTTTGCAATCTAATTACTTTTGTGTAGTTGTGTGTACCCCTTTTATACATGTTGCTGTTTTAACTAATCAAGAATCGTTTTTATTTTGTTCTGATATGGCGTAAATTTTAGTTCCATCAGTATTCATGCTGATTTCTTATCTGGAGGCATCTTCATGAGTTGATATTTCGTGGCAAGACTTTGAAAATGTAATAAAATAATAAAAAAATAAAGGTGCATTTGTTGTGTTATATTTTTATTTTTATATTGTATGCTAAATTTGTGGTTCATTAACATTTGAAGCACTAAATAATGTGAAATATCTATCTTCATTGATAACGTTGTTTGTTTCCTAGCTGCAAGAGATTTGATGTCATGGATCCAACTGTTCTATCAGAGGCACCCGAGAAATGTCTCAAGCTTTGTGCATAAAGGCGATAGCAAACAATTCACAGTGTTTGGTATTTATCGATGCTGTCGGGAGGCAAAGAGGGATGGGAATTGGAGGCTGGAATGATGAGAAAGAGGAGGCATTAATTTTGTCTGAGTACAGCAACATATTTCAAGAGAAAATTTGAATGCCATACCAGATCTAGGGTACAATCTAGCACCAGAAGCAGAGGAGCATGCCCATGTGGCGTACCAATACTTGTGTGAATGTTTAGCTTCACGAATGGACGTATTGGAGGGAAACAAGCTCAAGGGTTTGAAGGGTCAGGTTTTTTTCAGTGGTTGCTGGTTGTTGCACATTTGAAGAAGTATATTTCGTATCTAATTATTTTTAGAATATATCTTGGGAAAACTTGTATAATAATTGTACCTCCTTTTTAGCCCCCTAATTTGACTCACCAGTAAGTGAATCGCCAACATTATTCCGATATAAATTATTATACATAGGTTGTAATTTAGCATAGGCTGTGATAGTCAACGAGTATAACGAAATATAATGTTACATGAGGGACAAAAACATGCAAAGGATCTAAATCCTTCATCTTTAGCATCTTGATTATGGTTTTTTTTTTAAAAAAATTAATAACGCACGTGGATCGCAATTTTCCAGAACAGGACTATTCTGTGCCATTTATTTCATCTTTTTTTTCTTATATAACACATTATGATAATTTGTTTTGATTATTAAATGTTTTGCTTATATTATTGTTTGTTTATATATATATTCATCTTCTTCAAAATATAATAATATTTTTTTCAAAAAGAAATTTGGCCACATATTTGGATGGGTATAATTACTATCACATATTAAATTATGCCCACACATTGAGTGGGCATTGCTGCTAGTCCAATGAATAAGAGAGCTCCGTGCATGTAACCTGATTGTAAGGCCCGAAAAAATCTAACCGTCAAGATCGGATCGTACGGCTCGGATTGGTGCGCGGCATGGTGCCGCGCGGCACAGGATAGGGATCCCGTCCAAAAGTAAATTCGCTATCTATAGGTGTGATCCAGCCAAATGGGATCTAGTCCCGTGCGGGACCGTCCAGCGCACATATCACAGCCGTGTGATTTAATCTCAATGGCAAAGGGAGCCCGTGCATATAACCAGATTGATAGACTCAAACCGTCCAGATCAGATCGAACTGTTCGAACGCTGCGCTGGACGGTCCCGCGCGAGAGCGGATACGGATTCGTGATCCAGCTGGCAGCTACACACAGCTTATTTATTATTTATACTCCTCTAATCTTCTTTAATTAGAAATTTACCCCTCAATTTTTTTTAATTTAAATACATACCCTTATAATCATATTACTTATGTATATTTACTCTTTCGATTAATTTTATTGTTGTTTTCAATAAAAAATTGATTTTTATAATTTATGACCAAAATGTCCCTGCTAATTTTCTCTTTGTCCTGTCCAGCACATACATTTGGGTTGTAATAAGAAGAACAATTAGACAGAAAGAAAGAAGATGTTAGTAGTTCACTAAAATCGAACTAGCTATTCCACATCTATATGAAATACTGGTTTATGTTTATGATGGTTAATAGGCTTGAAGAAGAGTACTCTTTATAGCCGAATGTTCTTCTTTGATTACAGATTGAAGGCTCCAAGGATTTTGAGGATAGGCACAGGTCGAAACATCATAAGAAACTTGAATTTTGGATTGGATCACAAAGCATTCATTGAAGATGCTAGTGATAGTTATCGTGACCACAAATAATTTTATGTTCAAGTATTCTAATTTTCTATTTGGTTGATCACCATTAGAGGTGTACTAGGTTTATGTTTTTTTTTTTTTTCAATTGAGACAAGCAAATTGGTTGGTTTTTACTTAAGTTTTTGTATTAAAGCAAATTAGGACGCTATCGGATTTTGTGAGTTAAATTCATATCTTGCTCTAATGGTAATTGATACTGTTTGTGTTAACGTAAAATTAATTTTTTGTTTTTCTTGGAAGGTCGTCTCAAGTTGGACCTCTTCCCTGAACAAGTTTCAATAATAGTCTTCTTTTAGGCGTAATTGTCAGGTTAGATATTAGATTAGATAAGAGCAATTTGGTCAAAAATGTTAAAAATTGAGTTTTAGAAATAAAAATATCATTATATTTAATGAGAAGGGTATATATACATTAGTAACATGATTAAAGGGGTATATATCCAAATTTGAAGAATTTAGGGGTAAAGTTTTAATTAGTTAAGATAAAAGGAGTATGTAGCCAATTTTCCCTATAATTTATAGAAAAACGCTAAAAGAAGGCGCATATCTTTCTCAATCGCTTTTAGAATCTTAGGGTGCGTTTGGCAATCCAAATTTAGTCTTTGAGGTTAGTGCACTAACCTATATCAAGAGTATTTGCCAAATATATCAAGGTTAGTGGATTTAGCTACTAAATTTTCACTACCCAACTATATGAATCACATCCTCTACCGACCTTTTAAGGTCGGTAGAGTGACAACTCCTGATCTAAACCGTTAGATCTAATCTCAACGGTTAAGGTAGTCCCGTGCATGTAACTTAGATCGATAGGTCCGAAAAATCTTAACCGTCGAGATTAGATCGAACGGCTCGAATCAAGAGTTGGCCCTCTACCAACCTCAAAAGGTTGGCAGAGGATACGGACCCCAACTATAGGGTGCGTTTGGTAAGGTGGGGTTAGCACTCTCCCTGGAGTTAGTGCGCTAACCTACATCAGTTGAGTTTGCCAAATGCAACCGCTGGTTAGTCCAGCTGGTAATGCATCTCTCTTCCTACGGGAAGAGCTGGGGTTCGAGGCCCACTGTTGGAGTGTGGTTGGAAAGTGTGTGTGCGTGGGGTGTGGGTGCCTACGGGCAGTGATCAAAAAAAAAAAAAAAAAAAATGAATCAAGTTAGACAGATTAGTCGCTACCCATACGCTAATCTACTAACTGAGCAACGAGGAGAGTTAGCGTTTTTTTGGTCCCCAACCGAATAAAAAAAGGAAGAAATACTTAGCAGTGAGGAGAGAGAAATGTTAAAAAAGCTCTCTTCGTACTTTCTGTAGGAGAAAAAACCAATGAAAAAAATTTTTATTCCTCTTCCTCATTCGATTGATTTCCTATAAAATTACCATCGACGATCATACCACTGTGCTCTTATCGTCGCAAGGAGTCGATAGAGATCCCAATCGACACCCTTCTGTGCACGAGAAAGTTCATGATCGTCGGCCATGGCTATTGTCTGGCCTAATCTCGGCCATGATTATTGTCTCGCCGCCTCAAGCCTCTATATATAAGTAACCTCGCTCCCCTCTTTATCTTTCTTTTTGCTATACAACCATTCATCCTATTTTTTTCCTTCCTCATTTTGGGTTCGCCCGACATTGGTGATCAGTAAAAATGGTGAGAAAAGCGGATGGGTTGAGGGAGAGGCCGGAGGGCAAGTTTGAACTGTGGGATTGAGGTAATTCCTCAATATTCTTATTTAATTTTTTATTTCTCCTTTGATATAAATTCTTGAGACTACTGGGTGGTAATTTGGGAGGAAATTGGTGATGGTGAATTGGTGATTGGTGAACGAGTGAAAGAACGGGGAGCAACCAAAAAAATATTTCTTTAAACCCATATGAATTTTATAATGATAGATATGAAGCAATAATGGACAGATTTTTAATATTTATAATTATAACATTTTTTATTATGTAATTATTTGATGACGTTTTCAAAATTAATCGTTTTAAAATTAATAATATTATAATAATTAATTATAATGATAATATCTCTAAGCCTCTGAGGATTAATAATATGTATCAACTATTTTATAAAGCACTCTTCATCCATATTTTAATAACGTGTACTTGAAAAAATATTATTTATTTGCAAAAACAAAAACAAAAAGTAATCAATAATTTATTCATTTCCCTCTATCACTAACCTCAACGTACCACACCAAACAACATTCGCTAATCTTAGACTAGTTCTAACCCTTTCCAATTACTACCCTCACCATTCTACCCCTCTAACCTCAAAAAGTACTAATCTTACACCACTAACCCTACTAACTTTATATTTGCCAAACACACCCCTAATCTAGTAAAATGGTGAGTTAGTTTTCCCTTTGCATTCAAGTTCAAGTGGAGAGAGAAATGTATAAAAGTTATTCTTTTCAATTTTTTAATGTTGGCTTGCCACCTTTAATTAATCACCGACTTTTTTTTCCCTTCCAATGAGGATTATATATATTTAAATAATCCTTAATATCAAGCTTTTAAAAAACGCCGTTTTTTCCGAAATAACGGTATTTTGTAGCCAACCGCACGAACGTCACAGAAAAAAAAATGATAAAATAACGTAACGCGTCATTTACGTTTTTTTGCCGAAAAAACGTTAAAAAAATGCGTTTTTTCGCCGAAAAAACGTGTACAATATCAAAAGACATAACTTGTATTGAGAGCATAGTGTATTTGGTACATATCGTGAATAAAATGCTTAGAAATGTTCAATATCGTGTACCATTGCCTCTCTAAGTACAATATTGTATACCAATAGTCCATACAAATGTAATAATGTACATAAAAATACATATGAGTTTGACATAAATGTTCGCACATATACATCGTTTTTTCGCCGTTTTTCACCGAAAAAATGCCGCACCGTTAAATCAACTCCGGACCGTCATACCGTTTAATTTTTATTAATTAAATTAATTTTTATTAAAATTTATAATAATTAATAACTACTAATTAATTATAGCATTAAGTTGTAATTAATTATAACATTAACGTTTTTTTTACTTTGATGACATTTATTAAAACCAAAACTAATCAATAATTTATTCATTTTCCTCCATAACTAATCTTAACATACCAAGCCAAACAACATTTACTAACCTTAGACTATCACTAACCCCTTACAATCACTACCCTTATCATTTTACCTTTTTTTAACCTAAAAAATACTAACCTTACGCCTACTGACCCTACTAAACTTTGTTTTGCCAAATCCACCCTAAATTTGCTTCTCCTCTCTCTCTCGTACGGAAAGGTGCCCTCTGCGATGCAAGGGGGCTACGATCTGGGTTCGGGTTCGGGTTCTGGACCAGGAGCCGATCCGAACGCTAACCCAAATTGGAGATTGCAACTTCAACCAGATGCTCGCTCGAGAATTGTGAATAAGATGTGAGATTTTAATCTGGCTGTTTCTTTCTCTATTTTTATAAAATCTTTTTACGAGTGATGTTTGTCCGGTGAGAGGTTAGTGAGAGGTTTTTTGTGATCATATAACTATTGCTTTGAAATAGTATACTTCTCGATTCTGTTTGTGAACTACAAACCTTTAAAAAAGATGATATTTGAGAGCTAACTAGTCTAAATAGAGGTGCTCTTTTTATTAACTGTATTCAAACCGAATGATAATTTGGCAAAGACAGTGTCCCATTGATAACTGTATTCAATCCGATTAAATTGATCACATTAGATGCTCTTTTAATTCTTTTGTTCTCTGTGGAAATATTTTCGTTGTGTAAACATAATAGTTTGATCTATTATTTTTTTCCCTTTGATTTATTTTCTTCATAATTGTCAACCGTGAAATAGACAACTCTTTATTTTTATACATTTATATATTGAATTATAGTCATTCTCAACCATTTAATTGGTTAAATGATAATTTTAGAATGGATACCTTAAAGAGGCATCTTCCTGTGCCAGAGCCGAATGGATTAAGTGAGCTACAAAAAATTGCAGTTCGGTTGGAGGAAAAGATTTACAGTGCTGCAATCAGTCAGGTAATTTGTTTTATTTTGCTTCCATGTTCTGAGATTGGCCTTGTTATAATTTATTGTGTTTTCTTCGATGCCTAGTTCCATAAGGTTGAACCATTGGGCTGTTAATATTGGGAGGTACTAGATGTTGGAGTTTTGATCCTGAATTTTGTTTGAAGTTAAATTCTTTGAAGGGATCTCGTTAATTCTGATTAAAGTTGTTAGGAGAACCTCAAAATTGCTATCGAAAAGTATTGACATTTATAGAAAGTATAATATCGTAACCTTGTCCACTATGGTCTTTAATCATTGGCTACTGCAGAAGTCCTGTTTCTTTTCCCCATTTTTACTTTAAGATCTCAGGAATGTTTTTTCAATTTATTTCGTTCTATTAAGTTTTTTAACTTTCAAGAAGCATGATCCATGTAAAAAAATGCGGTGTAGGAAGAATTTTCAAAAGTTTCATTTATATTTGCACAATAACATGCAAAAATTTAAATTAATTCATCATTACCTTTTAAGTAAAACTTATGTTCAGATGTAAAATTAGATCTTCTGGTTTTCTCTTGTTTCTTATCTGTTTTCGGCTCTTTCTCAGCCTGATTATCTCAGAAAAATTTCTCTAAAGATGCTTTCTATGGAAACAAAGAGTCCGCAAGTATTGAATCCTGCCCTTCCCAACCAAGAAGGCAAGTAAATGTTTCAATGTTTAAGTATCCAATATTTTTTGTTAACTGTTAATATTCTCTTTTGAACAAATATTGTCTTCTTTTTATATACAATATGGTAGTAGAGAAATCAAGGAGTTGCAGAATATGCGGATATTGTTCGCACATGAGAAGAAGTTCTAACTGAGTAAAGATATAATGAGGATTTCACTTCTCGTAGTATCAGGTTTATGCTCTCTTTTTTCTGGAACTTGAATCAGAATTCCAGTAAAAAAAAGATGTAGAACTACATAAAATCCTAGGCAAAAAATATTTTCTCAAGTGTGAATGAGTTCAAATATTTATATACATGTAGTGCATGCTAGTGGTGTTGTTTCTCTTAGTTTCGCTAAAGCGTTGAGGGTTTCAAAATACTATTTGTCTATCTTATCTTAGTTTTTAAAGTCTGCATACTCTTGGTTTTCTCACAATTTCTCCAACTATTTACCAATTCAATAATCTGTCAATGTTATTTCTCAGTGCAAACTTTTCTACTCATCATAGTTACTTTTATAATCGAGTTCCCTTTTAGCAAATGCCAATTTCGTCCAAAAATTAGTCATGTGTGATCCAGATGCACACAAAATGTATTATAAAGCTAAAATAAAGGCATATCTTTCTCAATCGCTTTTAGAATCTTTTCTCCTGATTGCGTCAGTCTGTTTCTTTCTCTCTAATAAATTCTACTTGCACTACATCTGAAACTGTTTCTCTTCTCTCTCTCTCTCTCTCTCTCATACAGAAAGGACCCAGCTGGGTTTTATTGATCCAAATTTCACTGCGATGCAAGGGAGCTCTGCTTTGTGTTCGGGTTTGGGTTCTGGAGCAGGACCCGATCCGAATGCTAACGCTGATCGGAGATTGCAAATTCAACCAGATACCCGCCAGAGAATTGTGAATAAGATGTGAGATTTATTAATCCGGCTGTTTTAATTAGACTAGTTTCTTTCTCTATTTGTATTAATTATATACAAGTGTTGTTCGTCTGCTAAGAGGTTTTGCACCCCAATAACTATTCGTTTGCAGAATCGTATGCTTTTCGATTATGTTTGTGAACTTCAAACCTTTAAAAATGATGATATTTGAGAGCTAACTAGTCTAAATAGAGGTGCTTTTTTTTATTAACTGTATTCAATCTGAATGATAATTTGGCGAAGACAATGTCCTATTGATAAATGTATTCAATCTGATTAATTGATCACATTAGATCCTCTTTTACTTCCTTTGTTCTCTGTGGAAATCTTTTCACTGTGTAAACTTAATAGTTTGATCTATTCTTCTTTTTGTCCTTTGATTTATTTTCTTCATAATTATCTACTGGCAAAAAAATTGAAAACTCTATTTTTACATTTATATATTGAATGAAAGTCATTCTCAACTTTTTTAGAATGTTAACGTTAAAGAGCCATCTTCCTGTGCAAGTGCCAGATGCATTGAGCGAGCTACAAAAACTTGCGGTTCGGTTTGAGGAAAAGATTTACAGTGCTGCAATCAGTCAGGTTATTTGTTTATTTTGCTTCAATGTTCTGAGATTGGCTCTGTTTTAACTTTAATGTGTTCTCTTCACTATCTAGTTTAATGTGGCTGAACCATCATGGTGTTAATTTTTATTCGAAAAAAGGTGGGAGCGCATCAGGGTGTTAATAGTTGTAAATGCTGGAATTTTGCTCCTAATTTTTGTTTGTAGTTAAATTCTTTGAAGGGTTTTCCATAATTCTGGTCCAAGTTGTTAGAAGAACCTCAAAACTGCTATCGCAACTATTGACATTTATTAGAAAGTATAATATTTTGACCTTGTCCATTGTGGTCTTTAATCATTGGCTACTGCAGCGGTCCTGTTTTTTCCCCCCTTTAGTTATGAAATCATGACTGTTTTCATTTTATTTATTCTATTAAGTCTTTTTAACTTTCAAGAAGCATGATCCATGTAAAAGAATATGATGTAGGAAGAACTTTTAAAATTGATTTGTATTCGCACAATAACATGGCAAAGTTGAAATTAATTCAGCCGAAACAAATATAGGCAGAACGCGTACTTATTGTTACCTTTTAAGTGTAACTGATATTCAGAATTCCGTTAACTGTTAAGTAAAATTAGATCTTCATATTTTCTCTTCTTTCTGACCCGTTTTTAGCTCTTTTTCAGCCTGATTATCTCAGAAAAGTTTCTCTAAAGATGCTTTCTATGGAAACAAAAACTCAGCCAATATTGAATCCTGCCCTTCCCAACCAAGAAGGCAAGTAATAATTTCAATGTTTAAGTGGGGAAGTGCTTTGGGCAATGGATTTTTTACTTGAAGCAACATTAGAAAATATATGGTGGACAAATATGCCCTCAATGTCAATGAACTTCCCTATTAATTTTACATCTCTTCTTTTCAAAGCCTCCATCAGTTTGAACAATTTGAATTGAAGTAGAAAAGAGATTTCCTTGTGAAGTAGATGATTCTGGACTTTTGGCTGTTCCGTAGAGAGCCTTGATTAGGAATTTAGGATAGTATTTTGGAAATGTTTAAACTGTTTCTCTAGTGGCGAAAGAATATAACAATAAACAAATATGAGAGAAAAAGATTGGAGTCATAGTAAGATGTGATCTGAACGTCCTTGATAAGTCTATATTGTTAACTTCTTTATAGCTAAGCTCCTTACAATGTAAATAATGATGCAGGAGTGGGGATGATGTCACCACAGTCAGGCCCGTACCTAGGCCATTCTCTTGCAATGCCGAAGTCAATGAATCAGCCTCCTGCTTCAAGGCAACAACAACGGCAACAAACACTCATACAGGGTTTGCCTAGCACACCTTCAACAGTGGGTGGTGGAGCTAGTGGGGCCACCACCCTCCCAATGTCAGGGCCATCCATAAGCAACAACAATCCCATGTCAGTACCTGATGGGACCACCATTTCCCTCCCAACAGATGTGCATTTGAACAACCAGAGAAGGCAACCGCCGCAACAGCTCACACCACAAAATCAAATGCTGTATCAACAGCAGCTAGCAATTTGTCAGGAGCTGCAGAAACAGCAGCAACAGCAGACCCAGATGCAGATGTCTTCAGCACTAGCAGGAGGATCTGGGATGATGTCAGCTGAACTGACTGGTGGGATGCAACAACAACCAGCGGGGCAGGGTGGGTTGATTCAACAGCAGCTGCTCATGCAGCAACACTTCATGCGGCAACAACAGCAACAGCCACAACCCACCATGCAGAATCCCACTATTCCCATTGAACAAATGAACAATGTGACTGAATTACAGCAGCAGCATTTGCAATTGCAACAAAACCAGATGCGGCAGAACCAGTTGCAGACACACCAGATGCAGTTTGACGATAGGATCTATAGTGCTGCGAGCAGTCAGGTAATTTGTTTCTCCTGCCTCCATGTTCTGCCATCAGACTTTAATAATGTTGAACCATAAATGTTTTAAGACAGGAAGGATAGTGGGTGTTGGAATTTTCTCCACATTTTTTTTGTAGTTAAATCCTTTAAAGGGTTCCTCAGTTCTGGTCAAAATTGTTAGAAGAGCTTCAATAACTGGTATCCTTAAGTCTCAAATAATAAAAAAACTATGACGTTTTCAAGAAATTAGTATCATATTTTGGCGCTGTCCATTGAGTCTTTAATCATTCTATTGCAGAAGTACTTTTTTTAAAAAATAGTTTCTGTACGATATTATGAATGTTTTAAGGCTTTTTATAAGAAACAGGATGCAAGTAAAAGAATGCGGTGTAGGAAGAATATAGTAGAAAAATCAAGGAAGTGCAGAATATGTGGAGATTGTTCGCACAAGAGAAGAATACCTTACTGAGTAAAGATATTGTGGAATGATGAGGGTTTCACTTCTTCAAGGATCAGTTGTATATGCTCTCTTTTGGCTGGAATCTGAATTTGAATTTCAGGTAGAAAAGGACGAGTACTACATAAATCCTAGTCAGTAAAATTTTCTAAGTGCGAATGAGTTCAGAACTTCAGATAGATATCATGCATGTGGTTCATGTTAGTGGCATTGTGGTGTGTTTGGATGCAACGGAATAAGCCGTGAATAGAGAATAGGAATAAGGAATTTCGGTTTGTGTGCTTATCCTTATTCCTTATTCTTATACCATAATTTTGTTAGTATAGGAATAAGGGTCCAAATTCCTTATTCTTATACCGTTTGTTTTGCGCAAGAATAAGAATAAGCACGCAAACCGAAATTTTTTATTCTTATTCCCTATTCCCGGCCTATCCAAACACACCCTTAGTTTCTCTAGAGTATAACTATCTCTTCATTGTCAGCTAATTTTCGTTTCGTTTCATTTGCAAACAAAATGTTGTTTGAGTTGCCGACGAGCTAATTTTTGTTTCCTTATTTTCTCTCTCTTGGCACAGAATATAAGTTTTCTGGTTCGATACAAACATAAGAACAGAAGTACCCCTCACGCACTGTTCATTGCTTGTATTTCTCTCTCCCCAGAGACGTCTCCCGATACCCTTTTGAGAAAAGGCATTGAGGCTGATAATTCAATATCCTCATTGCAATTGTAATTAGATAAAAAAAAAATCATGAGTCAATAAAATTCATTCTTTTAAATCTCTGAATAACAAATTAAAAAATATATCCATTTGAGCAACAGGAAGGAAATGAATTACGCCTCAAAAATAAATATATATTTTTTAATTTGGATGTTTACCCTCTATTTTCCAAGCAGTGTGTAAATAAATGACTGTGATTTTAGAAAGGATAAATCTGTCATTAATAGCACAATATTATTAATCTTATTTATCCAATATATTTATTAAAATTTCTAAATTTTCAATATCTTTATTATAAAAAATATTAAAATTTTGTAAGATTCTTTTGAATTTTAAGATCACATTTGAATTTTTAATGTTTCTTCCATATTAATCAACGGGTGGGTTTCCTATATTCTTTATTATATTCAGTTTTAGATCGCATAAAAATGGGATTCAAATTTGATTACTATTCAAAAGCTTAAATCATAAGTTATTTGAATGAGTTTTCAGGCATGATTTCGTATAAAATAAACAATTGAAATAGTTTGACCTCGTCATATTTCTTGTAAATTTTTTAGACGCGCGTGCAAAATTCCATCGCCAATTGATTTGGATCACCTCCAAATAATTCAATAGAAAAATACTATCCATCTTATCTTAGTTTTAAAAGTCTGCACACTCTTAATTTTTTAATTTCTCATACTTAATACTTGTTTACCAATTCAACAATCTGTCAACGATATTTCTCAGCGCAATCTTTTCCACGCAGCACGCAGTAATACGAAATGAGATCTGCTGCCGCGCGACACAGCGTGTCGCGCGGTATGCTGGCCGTCTAATTAAGATCCAATGGACAAGGGAGCCCCGTGCATGTAACCTAGATTGATAGGCCCGTAAAAAGTGAACCATCCGATTAAAATCAGACGGCTCGTAGTGCGCTACACGCTGTGTCGCGCAACAGCAGAGTCGGATTGAATGTGATACTGTATACTTGCTTAGTTTTATGCTCGAGTTGCCTTTTGCAATCAATAAATGCCGGTCCGTCAAAAAGCAAATTCGCTATATGCCAAGTCTGTATCCGAAACTTCTCTCCTCCTCTCTCTCTCTCCCTCTCTCTCTCTCTCATATAGAAAGGTCCCTTTGGGGTTTTTGGATCCGTAACTTCACTGCGATGCAAGGGGGAGAGGGAGCCGATCCGAACGCTGCTCCGGATTGGAGATCGCAACTTCAACCAGATGCTCGCCAGAGAATTGTGAATAAGATGTGAGATTTTTTTTTTTTTATTAACCTTTAGGAAAGAAAATATTTGATAGCTAACCTAACTAGTCTTATTAGAAGTGATTCTGATCCTGGATTTATTTTACTTGCAAAGACATGTCCCATTGATAACTGTATTCAACCCGATTAATTCATCACATTAGATGCTCTTTTTAATTTTTTTTTTGTTTGGTTCTCTGTGGAAATTTTTTCTCTGTGTGAACTTAATAGTTTGACCTTTTTTTTTCTTTAATTTATTTTTCTTCATAATTGTCAGCTGGCAAAATTGAAAATTCTCTGTTTACATTTATATACTAAATGAAAGTCATTCTCAATTTTTTAATTGGTTAAATGATAATTTTAGAATGGACACGCTAGGGAGGCATCTTCCTGTGCCATCGCCAGATGGATTTAGTGAGCTACAAAGAATTGCCGTTCGATTTGAGGAAAATATTTACAGTGTTGCGACCAGTCAGGTAATTTGTTTATCCTGCTTCCATGTTCTGAGATTGATTTTGTATTAACTGTAATGTGTTCTCTTCTATGTCTAGTTTAATGAGATTGAACCATCAGGGTGTTAATAGGAGGTTTTAGATGTTGGAACTTTGCTCTTGAATTTGGTTCGTTGTTAAATTCTTTGAAGGGATTTCATTAATTCTGGTCAAAGTTGTTAGAAGAACCTCAAAACTGCTATTGCAACTATTGACATTTATAAGAAAGTATAATTTTTTGATCTTGTCCATTGTGGTCTTTAATCATTGGCTACGCAGAAGTCCTGTTTCCCCCCGGGAATTGCTTCATGCACGGCTTCAATTTTGAGATCCACTCCTTTGTGGACGAAAATACCCCTCACGTTCTTTTAATTTACGGCTCTCAATTCACACTTCATTTAGAATGGAAAGGGCATTTTGGTCAAAGAGGAGTGGATCTCCAAACTAGAGGAGTGTAGGAAGCAATTCCCGTCCCCCCCCCCTCTAGTTAAGAACTCACGAATGATTTCATTTTATTTTGTTCCATTAAGTCTTTTTAACTTTCGAGAAGCATGATCCATGTAAAAGAATATGGTGTAGGAAGAACTTTTAAAATTGATTTATATTTGCACGATAACATGCAAAAATTGAAGTTAATTCAGCCGAGACAAATATAGGCTGAACACATATTTATCATTACTTTTAAGTAAAACTGATATTCAGAATTCCATTACCTGTTAAGTAAAATTAGATGTTCAGATTTTCTCTTCTTTCTGATCTGACATTCGGCTCTTTGTCAGCCTGATTATCTCAGAAAAATTTCTCTAAAGATGCTTTCTATGGAAACAAAGACTCAGCCAATATTGGATCCTGCCCTTCCCAACCAAGAAGGCAAGTAATAATTTCAATGTTTTAGTGGATTGCAATATTTTTTTTGTTAACTGTTAATAGTCTCTTTTGAAAAAAAAAATATTATCTTCTTTTTCATATACAATATAGTAGTATTAGAGAAATCAAGGAAGTGCAGAATATGTGGGGATTGTTCGCACAAGAGAAGAAGTCCTAACTGAGTAAAGATGTCGACGAGGGTTTCACTTCTTGAAGGATCAGTTTTATGTTCTCTTTTTAGCTGAAATCTGAATCTGAATTTCAGAGAAAAAAAGATGCAGTACTACGTAAAATCCTAGCCAGTAATATTTTATCAAGTGTGAATGAGTTCAAACATTTATCATGCATGTGGTGCATGCTAGTGGCATTGTTTGTCTTAGTTTCTATAAAGCGTAACTAATGATTTAAAAATTATCTGCGAATTTTGTTTGATTTCATTTGCAAACAAAATGTTGTTCGAGTTACTGACGGGATGTAGTTTTTCTCTAGATGATGGACCCAAGTGTTCGACATGGACACGTCACACGACACGGTATATTTATTTGACGATTTTATTTTTCAGAAGATACAATAACAGATGTAGTTGCTGAGTCGGCTTTCGAAACACTAATTGCATCTTTTGAAAAAGGGCCCATCTGTTAATTTACAAACTTTTTAAAAAAAATGTAGGTGGTATTGCTCATACGCAAGAGCAAGGTTCCGGTGCCACAAATGCCACACTTTTTTTTTATTTTAAATATAAAAAAATTTAAATATAATCGTCCGATCCAAACCGTTGATCTTGTTCATTTTAATGATGGATGCATTATCATAAAATTTTATAATTTTTGAAGTTTATTTGATACTTGATCAAAAGGTGAAAAATGAACGGATCAAAATAACTAAAATAGATTCATTCTAAAATGTCCATTTTTCAACATCTTGATCAAGTATCAAATAAGCTTTAAAAATCATGAAATTTTAGTACAATGCATCCGTCGTTAAAATGAACAAGATCAACGGTTTGGATTGAACGATTATATTTTAATTTTTTGACATTTAAAATAAAAAAGAAAAGTGTGGCATTTGTGGCACAAAAAAAGTGTGGCACCGGAACCTTGCTCTATACGCAAATAGGTGGAATTGTTTTCGGCTTTTTTTTTTATTGTCCAATAAAACTAGTTTCCCCTAGGAAAATTTAAAAATTGTAAAAGCAAAGTAAAAAAAAGTTCAGTCCTCTATAAAAAATCGATATATTATTGACAAATTGAGCAACTTAAATGTTTGAATTTGAACACTTTTAATATTTTGTTACCTTGAAATAATGAACAGAATTGTATGTTACTTTGTTGTGATCGTAGAGGATACTTATTTTAGTTTTGCTGCACTTGTAAGTTGTAACTATCCTAAGGTGCGCTTGCTAATGGAAGGTTCGAGCCCAGTCCAACTGACAAGGAGTTGAAGATCACGTCATGATCAAATCAAGTCCATACATACAGTAATATCCCGTCCAAGTTCATTTCATCCTAAGCGTATTTTGGTTTTGTCATGTGGACAAAGTTTTGAACATTATAGTACACAATGTATAATACTTCTCAAACAGTATCTCAACATCAATATATCAATATTAAGTTATCTAATTAAGTTTAATTCTATTCGTATATATGCATCAAACAATTAGATCCATAATCCATTTAACTTGAACATGTTTGCACTTAAATTCATAATTCGTCCAGATAAGTTTAAGCAATTGGATTTGGACTATATTTCAATTCAGACAAAAAAAAAATTTTATAAATGTCTAACACCGTTCAATCCATGCAGTGGCGAAGACAGAGGAAGACTGGCAAGGGCCAGGCCCCCCTAATAATTAGAATATTTTCCAATCATATGTTAATTTATAAGGCACCGTTTGGATATAGGAAGAAGGCCCAAATTTATTATAAACAATCCAAACTCTTCACAAAGTTACACACTTCTCAATACTTCTTCCCTTCTTCTCTTCTTCCCTTCTTCCCACACCTATCCAAACGGAGCCTAAGATAATTTATATAATTAAGTTTCATGGGCCTCCTCTAGACTCAAAATATTATGCTCAATGATGCTTTGGTTAAAAAAAAAATAATGGTTGCTAGTATTATTTTAGGTAATTAATATTTAAACTTGTAATTTTTTTGGTTCTCAATTTCATTTAGTCAGATTTTGGCCCCGTCATTCTTTCAATTCCGGCTTCGCCACTGAATCCATGGACGGTGCCACGGTGGAGCAGCCTTATTCAATGGTGACAAAAATCTATTTAATACGCTTTTCTTTTTTTTTCTCTAGACACAAAATATTAAGTTTTCAGTGAACAGAAACATGTACCGTTCAGCTAGCCTTATTCAATGAACGGAAACATGTACTGTTCATTGTCATTTTGTGCTGATTCACTTGTTTTGCCTTGTCGCAATCTTGACTTCATCCTACTGCAACAGAGAATCTATTGTAACTACTCTTCAGAACCTAGGTGAGTTATAGACTAAGACTAGTATAAATATATTAAAAGAAAAAGATAGGCTAGTATAAATTGTACCCTCAGAGTCAGAAATGCGTTTGTGATGTTTCATCAATCGCTGCGTAATAGCGACGTCAATCTTTCTTTAGCAACGATAATTTAAGGCATTAATGACCAAGAAGTCTAATTCCTCTAAAACACATATATATATGAATAATCAATAATGTGATATACTGAGGTTGGTTGCTTTTGTCAGCAAAAATTGTTGTAACATCTTATTATATGAACAAATATTCTTTTCGAGTGGGCAATGACTCAGAGAGCACAAGTGAAAGGACGAATATCATTGACTAAAGTATTTAAAATTACTTCTACTTGTTCCTCTCTCAAAGACGTTAGAATACGACAACTATTTGTAGAACTTCTCAGAAAAGGCACATGCATTTCTTTCTGCCTGCTGGCTTTGAATTTGATGACAAAAGAAACAAAAAAAATCATTTCTTTCAGAGTTTCTCTTTGTCGGAAAAGCAAGTCTTCAGTCAATGCTTAAAATTATTTCATTTTAGCACCAGGAAGGAAATTCAACTTTGTCTCGGAAAAAGAAAAAAATTATATGGATGTTTCCCACTCTTTTCCAAGCGATGGGCTTCGATGGAAAATTTTTATTAAAGACAAAAATAACTCTAACAATTTTAAAAAGGATAAAGAAGTACCACATTTTTTAATAATAGTACAGCTATAGTGGCACTAGCATTGTCGCTATAGCGCAACTAGATTTTTAATTTTTTTTTCATTTTACTTTGCCTATAGCGGCAATACTAATGTCGTTGTAGGACTTGTGTTTTTGTTGCTACTGTATTTGGTTTTTAATGTCGGCAATTTTTTTTTATTTTTCGTTTTATTTTGTTTTTAACTTTACTTTGTTTATAACATGAATCAATTTTAATGTAATTTTACATGATGTTTACATATACTAGCAGCAGTGCCCACCCAATGTGTGGGCGGACTTTAATATATGATGTGATATGTGAAAATTAAAATATTATTTGATACAAATATATTATTTATTTTTTCAATATTTAAGGTCAACGTTGTCTTGATCAACGTTGAAAGTAACAACAATCTTCACCGGTTAACAAATTGGATCAATAAAAGTAGACTTTCTCAATAAAAGATTTCATATAATGTTCCAGATAAAAATATACATGTTTCTCTAATTAAGGGACTTAAAGAATTATATTAATAGGCTTAGAAAAAATCGTATTTAACACAATTTTACGTTTTGTAAAATACCTAATTGTTCTTTTGGCTTTATACCAAACCTGATTAACAATACTTTGAATCTATAAGAAAGTAAAGATTTTAGTAAATTTCTATTTGTTTAAAATGACATAAGAAGTTTCAGATCGTTACGCAGATTACTGATAAGTTGACATGAGTTTTGGTCTCACAAGATCTCGTGTGGCAAGAAATTTTATTTGGGCCGAAGGGACATATGGGGATTGGGGATTTGGGAGTTACTGAGTTAGGTTTATTCTTTTAACGGGATTGTCTTATGTGGGCTTCAAAATGGGCTTTACGGATTTACACACGTTCAACTATTTTTGTTCTCTCTCAAACCATATGGTCCATATCCCTGATTGTCTAGCAGAGCTCTATTACTAAATCGGTACAAGGACGGTACAAGAAGTCAAGAAGGTTAATACCAAAGATTAACATTCATTCATTAACATGGTACAAACGGTACCTCAACATATTTATTTTGGCACGCCAACTCAAATTCACATGTCATCAATCAATTAAAGTTCACAAGTTCAACTCATCTATAACAGACCATAAATAGTTACAAACTTCTGTATCAAATGGATTATCATTGTGAAAGTAATAAAATAAAATCTTTTGATCTTCTTATATACCTATAACAGAGAAAGAGCAACAGTCTGTAAAAGAAAGGGGTACTGAAATGCAAAACTGACCCAACCCATCCAATTTATTGCTGCAATCTAAAAGAGAATGAATTTTTTAAGCACTTATTTTATCACAGATCATCGGCTATACAAATTACATTACTCTTCTTGGCGAAAGCTATTAGTATTGACATTGCGTTGGATTATTTGATAAACAAAACAGAATATAATTGTGTACCACCGTCTGACACAAGTACCAAACCGTACCATAATGGCCAATTTTGGCATTCAGTGACTTTATTCACTCACAAAATAAATTATCCATGTCAGAGAAAATTCTCTCTTTGGTTTTGTGATATCAAGGCATGCATCTAAAACAGCATCATGATATCAAGATGTAATTTCTATTTTTCTAGAAATATCCTCTTCATTTTCTGAATATGACATTTTACAATTACACCCTTCACTTTAAATTTCAGCAATTCAGGAGTAACTTTCAGTCAAATGATGACCTGAGCTAAATTAACTACACAAAAAAACGTGAGATTATTTATAATTCCAACATAGCCCACATACTTCAGAACTTAGAATTCTCTATCATTTCAATACACTAATTAGGAACTATGCATCACTTAATCTACTAAGTAAATCCACAAGAACATGTGATGGTTTTCTGTGATGGAAAACTCAGATTTCACGCTACATAAACCTAATGATGCTTATACCAATTTATTAAAAATAAATCACAAGCAACAAGATATTAAGTTCTGTAAATTATTTTGCAAATTAGAAAGTCAAAAAGAAAAAAAAATGCAAGAAAAGTGCACCGATCACCAAACTGATCCATCAAATATTCAAAAGAAAAAAGAGACCCTCTAGAAATCTTAATATCAGTGAAAATTCGTTGATTTTTGTACACATAAGCTAATTCCAACAACTATCTCAATTATAAAAATGAAATTTGATTGCAACATTTGCAAGAAAACCATACACCAAGAAAATAAAAATGATGCCATTCAAACACCATATTTAACTCCCAAATTTTGTGATTGTATCAGGAAAAATTGGAAGAGACCGCTGTCAAAAGTTTCTGTAATCTGGCATCGTCCATCTCTATTTGAATGCAAAAAGAGAAAGAGGAACAAAATTGATCCTATTTACCCAAATGCCCTCGATCAGGCTCACTAAATGATAATGGATATGCAAAGATCAGATGTCTTAATGTTTTACATGGAATTTTGAACCGTTTTGGATTAAATAATATTGTAACCTGATCTTTTTCTTCTCTAAACTTTCACCAAATTATAAGAACATTTTTAGAATCTCTAGTATAAACAGACACTTATAATAAACAATACCTGAAAGCATCAGTAGCCATAGAGATCAGAGTGTAGCACTTCAGATGTCGTTTTTCTGCCAGATTTTTTTTTAATGAGAAGATTATCAAAACTTTAGAAAAAACAACTACCTTAAGAGAGGAAAGCTATAATTTCAATGTTGTTGTACCATGTCATTTTCAAACAGAGATCTAAAAACCTATTTGTATTTGTGAAAAAAAAAGTAACATGTCAGCACTTATAAAACCAATCAAGTCAGCCACGCTTACTCTACCCTTCAATAGAAGAAGCTAAAATGGACCAATGATATAGGCCCTTTATATGACACATCGACATTTGGAGTTCAGAAAATAGTAAAATACATTCCTTTTATCATAAGGAAAACATAAAGAGCAAAATTACCAAAACCAAAAAAAGTACCTTTGGAGTGAGAATTTCAACACCCGGTGGAGGTAAATTGAGATCTCTTTCTGGCATAAAAGCCCCTTTGCTATCTAGCTCCTGCCTTCTTAATAATTCTCAATGTGCAACAAAATGTAGGCAATGAACATAAACATAAACTGATCAAATGAATAGGTCCTAGGGAGGGGAGAAGAGAGATAACCTATTGCAGGAGGACAAAAATCCTAGGAGATCAGCTTCTTCTAGAAGCAGCTCCTTCGACGGCAGTGACCTCTTTTTCCCACGTTAACCGATCAGATTCTGGAACAAACAGGCTATGGAAGCGGAGACCGCCTGGAAAAGCAGGCGCTCATATTGCATCATATCATAGTCCGTGTATCCATCGCTATTTTCTTCTTCGATTGTATCACTGAAAATAATATTAATTCCTTTGATTGTCTTCAGATGTAGAAATATGAAACCAAAATAAGCACACATAAGCTCAAATTCAACTGTCACAATGTTATATGGAATTAAATTTCCTTTTATTGTATCACTAACACCGGTTAACATTCTTGGTGTGTATTATCTATCATGAGTGTTCCTATAGGATTAAGTAAATCTACTTTTTATTACGATCAAGCAATAGAAGTTAAAATTGCACAAAGATGTTTCACAATTTTGACAATGCATATAAATAATACATGGAACAAAACCATTAAGAGAAATCAACCATTCCAGTTGTTCCTATATGGTGATGAAGACCTGAAATCTAGATGTAATTGCATTAGTAAATAAAACTCAGAATGTGAAAGCTATTTAATAGCATTAAAATAAAATAATGCTAACTAAAAGACTGTCACCTGAATTTGGTGCTTTTAAAAAGGAAAAGGAACGCTAGAATAAGTAGTGCTCGCTACTGGACTGGAAATTTCAGCGAAAACTTTGTTCCTCGTTAACAATAAAACTGAGATGTTGGCTAGTGGTTTCATTTCCAAAAAGTGAAATTAAGCATACTGAACATATTTCCATCTAAAAGGTCTCTATCTGTCAACCTACAAAGTAATCTAAATTCACATAAGTAAATAAATATAATTACATGCAGCGCCTTGAAAACTCTAACAATTCAATTCCGTGACCGTTCTTTTCAACCGGATGTCAATCAAAGAAAAGAGTACGGAACTAACTTTTCTACTTCAAGCAAGCAGGTACGAACCCTAAGTAAGAAAGAAAACGTTTTCGGTGCTTCAAGAGTATAGTCAGGGAAATAGGCTGGGAAGAGGAAGGAAGGCCCAAGTCTCTTCAATCTTAGGTTCCCCTACTCAGTTTCCTTGCAGTACCTTTTCTAGAGCTGTCTCTTGTTTAGTACTTACTGGTAATGGCTTCTTTCACATCTTATGGCTAGAGAACTGAGTCAAGATCTGGTGTGCGAGTGCTGTGATTCTATAAAGTAAGCCTTAGCAGACTCCTCTTATTATCACTCCTTAGATGAAGCAAGAGTGAGTCCTTCTTAAAGAGAATAAGAGAACGTTACGTAAGACCAATTAAGGCACTCCAGCCATTCTGAACCCTCCCGTGGTGGCTGTGCAAGCGTGCCAAAACCAATCTGCCCATCTGACCAAGGAGATGGTGCGCAACGAAGAATACTAACTGAGTGCTTCAATCCTCCGTCGGAGTAGATTAGTACTCAAGTTTGATGTGTTAGATACCTCCAATTACTGTTATAAATTCAAACCATTAGTTCCTCAACAAAAATCGTAGGACTTAGAAATAACGCAGGAAAAAGGAAATCCAAGAGACTTTTATTCAATTTTAACCAAATTATTCTTCATCTTGGATAATCTAAATGAACAGTACAATCAAACCCGCATAAAAAAACCAGGCCCCTACGATTCACAAAAATGCAATTAAAAGATCGCCAATTAAATGCAATCGATTGAACCATCTTAATCATTCCAAAATCAAATCGAATAATGAGAGAGAGAAAGAAAAACACGTACCGGTAGGCGAGAAGATGCCACAATCGAAACTGCTCTCCTTCGTTGAGGCATTGTTGGTTAAATAGGGAAGCAAAAGTTAATCAAGTGCCAAATTGAAATTTAAAAATAATTCAAAGCACTTTGTATGCCCATCAGGACTCACGACTCAGGATCTGAGGTGGCGATCCGTGGATGTTGGGTGAGGGTGGCATCCGTGGGACCTGGGGTGGGGTGGCGATCGATCGTTGGATAGGGGCGATCGGTGGATCATGATGAACCGACCGGAGTTAGGTTTTACGAAGAAAGGGACGGAAGAGATGAGACTGAAGAGATGCGGCTCTTTATTCTCGAAAATTTTAAAAAAATACTGAGGCGTTGAAAATTATATCTCTAATAAAAATAAAAATCGGTGTCAGAAGGGATCGAACCGGGAACACATTATAACGGGCGAACGTTCGTTCCGCTCGTGTTTCTGTGCGTTCTGATTCAACGATTAAAAACCTCTTCGTTCTACGATATCATCTGGACCGCAAATCAAATTTCTGTTTTAACAATCAATGGCTTAGATTATAAATCACAAGTAATTAATGGTGTAGATCGTTCAGACCAAGGTTGTATCCTGAGATGTTACATCCTTCCATTGGTGCTTTTAATATAGTAGAGATAGAGATAGAGATAGAGATGTATAATTAATAATTTAAAAATTGTTCAATTTTATTTGTATGTAGGATTTTCTAAAATGATACGATACGATCGTGTTGGCACGACACGACATGCTTATTGGCACGATACGACACAACACGAGTACGAAAATAGCACGACAGGATCATGTTATCGTGTCATGTCATAATCGTGTAGTGTTGGCAATCTTGAAAAATTAATACGATTTGACACGACACAAACACGCAACACGATACGAACACGAACTAACGCGACACGAACATGACACGACAACACGAATTTAATTTTTAACATTACTCAAAAATAACATCATAAACATATTTTTTTTAAATTGTTTTCTAAAAAATTATTTAAATTGATTTTATATTAAAATTCAAATTATAACATGTTAAAAAACGCATATTTACTTTTTTTAAATTTTTTATTTTTTAATCTGTTCAAACAATAAAAAAATGAGCTGGTGAAAAAAAATAAAGTCATCAATTAATCTTTTAACAAAAATATTTTGGTAATTTTGTACTGATATATATACTGAGAATTTGTAGAATAATCAAATAAACTGCAACAATATTTTTTTCTTCATTTTAAAATTTTAACAGTTTTTAATAAATTATTACAAAAAATAAAGAAAAGTTTCTGACACGATCGTGTTAGTCGTGTCGTATCAGAATGCATGTCATATTGTCTCTTCTCACCACTCAGCGCGACAATACACGATCGTGTCAATCGTGTCGTGTTGTCTCTTCTCACCACTGGGCACGACAATATACGATCGTCTCAGTATTGTCATGTCATGTTGACACGTCGTGTCAAAAACTTTTCTTTATTTTTTATAATAATTTATTAAAAATTATTCAATTATTAAAAGGAAGAAAAAATATTCATGCAGTTTATTTGACTTTTCTATAAATTTTCAGTATATATATCACTGCAAAATTGTTAGAGTTATGTCCTAGAAGTCAATAATTTAATGACTTAATTATTAGTTTATGTTTTGGATGATATTTTATCATCTGTTCCTAGGTTTATTATTGACAGATCATTCAGGTTGAGTATCTGAATTGTAGATCTCTGTGGATCATTCTTTAGAATGACAATAATAAATCTAAACGGTCCATAATCTTGATAATTAACAAGGAACATTAATTATCATATAAGATTAGTATGCAAGTTAAGTGATGATTAAGTTCTACAAATCATAGGTAAAGAGTTACCAACTTAATTGCATATGTGTATGTTATGGAACATAGTACAGGACTTGACCCAATGAAATAAACATATGGATTGTGTTATGTGTCATTGTTTATTTCGTTATGATTTTGATTCTAAGTTTGAGATGATTATCTTTTCCACATGAGGATAGGTTCTATAAATCTCGTCTACCGCTGATTCCCGTTAAGGGCTGCTATACGGACTTGATTTACGTTCTCTTGAATTGTGCGGGGAAAAACTAATCATCAAGAAAACCGTATGTCCCTCATTAATTCACTTAGTGAGTGACGATATCTGTTTGGGCCCCTTGATGGAGTTGGATCGTATGCGCGCAACTAAGCGATCAACTCTAGATCAAGAAACGTATAATCTGCAAGAATGACACATTCCTATCTTGGATTATACGATGATATCGTGAGACAAAAGAATCAAAATAGAGAAACATATTTATTCTCTTATGCAGGATTGAAATATTGTAGCAGTACACTATTTATGCGAATTGGGAATCATAACGTGTTGCTAGATACCACTTATGATTATTGGAATTAAATAACGATTTAATTCCATGGCCAACATAGCATAAATCCTCAAAGGGTCACACAAATAGGACATTAATCACACAGTGCATTATTTATTTATTCACAGCAGTAAGTTCTGTGGAAATATGATAAGATTGATTAATTAATTATATACCGTTGCGAACCGTTATAATTAATTAAGTCAATGGATCATATAGAAATAAATTAATGCATTAATTAATCCTAAAACAATTATTAATGAGTTAATAATTAATTTAGTTCAACACTTATTAATATAAATGGTTATATTGATGAATTGGGCCGTTATTTAAATAGCAAATATATAGCCCAATTAAAGAACAAAGTTGAGGGACCTTAATTATATGAATTAATGGTCCAAATGAAGGGGTTAAATGGCCCATAAAGGCCCATTTCGTGGCAGCCATTTATGGTGGTAGGTGGGATGGCATAGTTTATGCAAGAGGTCAATTAGGTTTTGTGCTCTATATAAGGACCACTTATGAGAGCCTCCAACTAGCTTTTCTCTCTCCTCTCATTCCTCCCATGAGGCCGCCACTTTTCACCCTCTCCTTCTCTCTTTTTCTCATGTGTTGAGCTATTTTCTCTCCACTAAATCAAGGTTGTTGATTGATGCAAGAGAGAAAACCATATGGATTAGACTTGTTCTTTGGGTATGCTAGCACGTACCTTGTAGAACGTGATTAATCCTCCTTGGTGGACTCGAGGGCGGTTATGAGACGTGGTGGAGACGGTGGAGAAGGCACGCCATCGATTCCCATGCCTTGGTCGAGCCCCGCGAATACGATTTCGCGGGAGGTATAATTTCCACCTATCTCTTTGTGTCGAATTGCTTATAGTACTAGATCTCGTGTTGCTTGTGTTTTAATTGGATTAATTAAGCGTAATTAGTCACAAAATTAAAATTGGGCAATTTACTAACAGTGGTATCAGAGCACATGGTCGTACTTAAGCTATTTTGACACTTAATTAAGAGAAATTGGCTAATTAACGGATTAGTAGAGATGATGCGTTTGTTTGCTGTCTGGAAATGGTATTTTCTGTATTGTTTCGCGTTTTTCATTTTGATAAGTTCTCTGGAAGTTTTTTCCATCTACATGAAAGTTGTAGATCTGTTGATTGTGATTCTTTTGGCGTTAGATTCATATTTTTCTGAATTAGTATGGATTTATTGTGAATAAAATGGCGACAGTGCGCAGAACCAGTTTCTGCTCGTACTGTCCTGTTTGAATGGCTTGAAAGATTTGTATTTTGAATATAAGTACCAGTGTTCTATGGCTAGATTTAAAGAGGACTTGAAGCTCTTTCTGAGCATGTGTAAATTTATGCATGACTCAGATTAATTTGTGGGTTTTCAAGTATGAAAAGGAAGATCTTGTCAGATCTAATTTATTGATCAAATCGATTGTTCTAATAAACTGTACCAACTGAGAACTCCTTTAAAATTTATGTTTAAATGGAGTTGTTCTATTTTGAGTTAAGATTCTAGGAAAATTAATTTCATAATTTTTCATGGAAGTTTGGACCTTCAACTAGGTTAAAACATTTCGATCGACAGTCTGTTCCAGTACAGAATTTGTTGATTGTTTAGTATGTAACCCGATTTTTTTGAACTGAACTTGGTTGTTTTCTTTTCATGGATGGATATCCTATAGTCTAAACTAGTTTTTCTATGAATATTGTATATATAAAAACTGGATAGAAGGTGGTCTAACAGACCAAATGGTTGAGAGGATAAGCTGAAAATCTCATAACGGTGTTTCGTGCACTTGTAAGAGATTTGTCTTTTTTTATTCTCCCAGATGGTTTAAGATTGATCGGTGCTGAGGGTACTGGTCAAATTAATTCCTTAAAAACCGATACTAATTCGTTTGCAGTATAGTTTAAGGGTCGAATCACGGGGACGGACTATTCCTTTTCTAAGTTCAAACAATTCGTATTAAATTAAATTCTTTTGATTAAATAAATAATTTAAATTTCAAACAGATCTAAGCAGAAAGGAGAATTGCAGTTACAGAATTTAAAATTCTAATTCCCTAGAAAAACTTAGCTAATGGAAAGTTTAAACAATTAACAAACGATTAGGGGTTCAGGTTGTCTAACTTTTCTTGTCTGTCAAGGTTGGGACGGACCGTTCCATCTCTGGAACGGGCCGTCCTAACCCTGCCAGATGGCTGGAACTGTCCGTTCTAGGCCAGGACGCCCCCTCTCGGGCGGTCTGTCCTGACCTTGGAACGGGCCGTTCCAATCATCTGATGTTTGTCTTGTCATCCTACTTAATTATTTGCTGAGTGTTTTTACGTGGATTAGATCAAACCTAACTTACAGACTTGCGCTCTAACTCTCGTTCAGGTCAAGTTGTGGGGTTCTGTTTGATAAATCCTAAAAACTCCTAAATTTCAACTCTCGTTTCTTGGTTTAGATGTTTTTAACTGATTTATGGGTCTTGGTAAACTCTCAATCTCTCGATTTATTGAGTAAAACTCTAATTTCTTAGAGTTTGGTTTAATCCTTTCAGATATCGCCTACCTAAGTGATCTAAGTGTTTACTTGTTATTGCAGATAGACTTTGTTTTGACAATTAAACTAGGCCTTCGTTTAACGCAATAGCCAAATCTAACATTAACAGTTTGCAACAAAAAGATAGAATCAAGTTTCAGAAATCAAAAACGCAACTTAACTTAGCAACTAATCAAGTATTCAAACAAAACAAACAACTAAAAGAAAAGTTATCGAACCATAGCCCCTAAACTAAACTACTCCATGCAAGAAAAAGCAGGTTTCATCATACAAAAACACAAAGAAAAAGGGAAAACCAAGTTACAACAAGATGTGCTCGAAAATCGTCTATCTCCTAAGCTCTGTCCTGTCTGGGGCGGCCCGTCCTGATCCTGGGGCGGTGCGTCTCAGGCTGGTGGATGGCCGTCTCGACAGGGTGGTTGCCTTGCTCCTTTCTATCTCTCCAAACTTAGAATTAAATCATGGTTTATGGAATTCTTTTAATCCGCAAGTACCTATAGCCTCCTACAGTGTCCATGGCACTGCACCACTTTTTAGTTCCCCTTTTTATTTTGTTTTTGGTTTTTCCATTTTTTTATTTTTTCATTTTTTTAATTATATTTTTTTTTACTTTGATTTTGAAAAGAAAATTGCGAAGGTTTTAGTTTCTGAAAATCTGTGCAAACCATCTTACAGTTATCCTTATTTTTGAGTTACTCAGATGATCTTAGGCGAACAAATCAAGCCCTTTGCCGACTCTATTCAATACAACCGAATAATTGCTTTTGAAATTAACTATCCAATGCTTAGCAAAATTACTCCCGAGTCAAATGAAAGTTACTATCCTTAGCTTGCCTCAAATTAGTTTAGTCAAATTCATTTTGCACAATTTTTAACAAAATTTTTAGTTTTTCTCAGAATCTGCCCAAATTTCCTAAGTCACAAACATCAAGTTTAGCTAAACGATCCTTAGAACTATCCTAAATGCAACTTAGAATGATTTAATTATGCAAATCCTACATGTATATACAAAAACTGCCAATGCATTGTGTCTGGAACGGCCTGTTCTAGCGTGGAACGACCCACTGGGGCGGACCGTCCTGATGGTGGGACGGACCGTCCCAGACACAATACTTGACTAGTTTCAGTGTTTCAGACAGTGTTGGAACGGGCTGTTCTAGATTGGGACGCCTTGTTGGGACGGGTCGCCCCATTGGTGGGACGGTCCGTTCCAATACTGTCTGAAACTGGCAATATGCTATGCAGATGCTCTAAGTTATCCGTTTTTTCGATTTTTCGATCCTTTAACCCCCCCCCCCCAAGCTTATCTACTGGACTGTCCCTAGTCCTAGTAGATGCAAGAAAGAAAATAAAGGAGAGAAAAATAGAAAAACGTACCTGTAACTGGCTCAGAACTGTGGTGGGTCATGTGGCGGTGGAGCTGATGGTCCAGGGCCAAAAATGTGGCTCGCGAGGCGGCTGAGCAGATCATCGTTCCTTGCATTGCGCTCATCTTGCTGTTGCCTCCATCTTCTGTTTTCCTCCCTTTCTTCATCAAATGATGCCTGCAAGTTCCACTGAGCGGTGTGGATGTCATGCAGCATGTCAAAGTAGCGCTGGTCCGATCCCCTGCCGTATCCCGGCTGCCACTGCGGCTCAAACCCTCCATGTGGGCGTGGCGGAGAGGGGGATGGATGAATGTCCTCCATACGAATCCCACCCCAAGTGAAGTGCTCGCCCTGAACATCATCAAAGGGCTCAATGTGGGGCATCGAGGGGAAATGGGAGGGATGCTGAGATGGGTGGCTAGAGGCACCAGCTGCCTCTGCCTCTGCCGATGTACCGGCGCCTACTGCTCTAGCAGCGGCCTCCATCTCAGCCAAACGGCGCTGCATCTCTTCTTCTTCATGGTTGATCAAACGCCCATCTCTATCAACCAGAAGCCAGGTCCTTTTGTTTTGGAGATCAATGGACCTGGTGAATGGAAGCGGGAATCGATGGCGGCCATAACAATACTGATACTCGGATCCAACCTGGGCCACCATCCCCATCTCAACCAGCTGCCTCATGCCTAGCCGGTTTGGTCCCCCGCTTCGCCTCAGCTCATCCCAAGGCACCGTAACATCATACTGGCGGATCAAATGAGTCACGTACCCGCCAACTGTGATCTGTCCCGTGCCTGCCCTGAGATTGTTGGCCTGTTTCTCGAAATGCTTCATCATGAAGTAGGCCAGATTGAGCTTTGCCTCGCCCTTGGGATAGAAGATCTGGTTGAGGATAGCTTGCTCACCACGGGTCAACTTGACACCCGACTCACCTTTGGCAAAGATGGTGAGAGAGAGCATCCGCTGAATGAAGCGAATAGTCGGGTGCTGGATGTGGGAGGAGCGGCGGGTGTTGACTGGCTGTTTGTGCTCCAAAGATAACTCCTCCCAAAGGTTATCCTCAAAGAACTCATCAGTGATCTCCCCATTTTCAAGCCCAAAGAACCGGGCGAAGTCATTCTCGTTGCAGATCATCTTCTTTCCGTTCGCACGGAATGTCATCTGCCAAAGATCATCCTTGAAAAAGAGGTCAAGGGTGCAGAGAAACTCCATAGTGAGGGTCGTATAGGCTGGAGCTCTGATCTTCCAGAATCTCGGGCGAAACCCGACAGATCTGGTAAGACGGAAGAAGTCCTCGCGGATGCCAAGCTGATCTAGCACCCGCAAATCAATGGCCTTGGTGCTTTGGAAGTGCTTGTTGCGGAGGTTTTTGAACCTCTGCTTGGCATCTGAGCCCTTGAGGTGGATGTGCACATCGGCAAGCTCAATTTCTGCGGGCTGTGAGGGGTAGGTTTGCGTCTCAGGGATGAGATCCTCCACCTCTTCTTCTTCTGCCTCTTCTTCTGCCTCCGTTGCTGCATTGATCTCTGCATCTGTGGCAGCGGGCTCAGGCTCAGGTTGAGCTTCAGGCTGGTAGGACTGAGCCGTATCAGCTGGCTCGGTCTAATCGTCAGCCATGCCTGACACTGACTCTAGCTCGGACCAGTAACACACGTAAGGGGATGGCTGCCTGCGCCTGACCCACCCCGCGAATGGAATGATCTGGTATGGATCCTCAACTGTGTACTGCGACTGAGAGACGGGAGGTGGGTTAACCATGAACTCCCGCGGATCGAGCGGGTACTTGTCAAGCGGTGGAATAGGGCTGTCTTCTTTTGTTGACCACCCACCGATGCCCCTGGTGAATGTTCTGGGCACAAGGATCTTCCTCTTTCCAGGCTTGCGCGGGAGATCGCGAAATAAATATTTTGAGATTTTGTCTGAAAGTCTCCCTGAAGTCCTCCTCTGCATGGAACGGGTCGGTCCAGAAATGGGGCGGGCTGGTCTGGCCTGGAATGCAGTGTTTTTTTTTGTTGTTTTTTGGGTTTGGGGCGGACCGTCCGGATGGTGGGACGGACCGTTCTGGACTAGGAGGATAGAGGGGTATTAGTTTGGGACGGGGTGGTCTGGGAATGGGACGAAGGTTTTATGGCAGGGTTTGGTGATTGGGGCGGGCCGTTCCAGAGATGGGACGGTCCGTTCCAATTAAGGTTTGGGCAGAAAAATGGTTAAGTACCAGAGATGGTTTCCGTCGATTTTTTCGATTTGAGTTTGGTACTAGGTTTTGGTGCAGTTGCAATCAGTTTGTCTCAGGGACGAATTGAGAAAAGATAGTGTTCGATTTTACCGGAAAATTGGAGGAAATGGCGGCGGAAGTGAGGCGGCAGCGGTGGTGGTGGCGGATTCCGGTGAAATCGAGAGGAAGCAGCGGAATGGAGTGGGTAGAGAAGAAATGGCGACTGAGGAGAGGCGAGGGAGACTGTCAGACAACGGAATCGGAGGTGGAGACGACGGCAACGGCGGATCTGACGATGGGGCGCGGCGCGGCAGCGAGTGGGGGCGGAGAGGGAGATGAACGAGAGAGTGAGTGAGAGGAGGGTGGAGAGTGTGGTAGGGTTCCGGCGAATCGGCAGCCGACGGCGGCGTTTCGTCGGAAAATGGGGCTGTGGAGAGAAGGGGTCGGGTGAGAGAGAGAGTAAAGAGGGGTTAATGGGTTTGTGGGAGAGGGAGGAGGAGGGGGGGATAACTGTTGGGTTAGTGGGTTAATGGGTCGGATTTTGTGTAGTGGGTGGTTACACGCGAAAGCCACGCGTAACGGTTATTTTTCGAAATGGGACGGACCGTCCTATGATTGGGGCGGACCGTTCCATTGGGTAAGTGCACATGCCCAATTGCACCCCGTCCTGGTCCAAACCTGGCCGTTCCACTGGTTGGGACGGGCCGTTCCAATATTAGGGGCGGTCCGTTCCAATCAGATTTTTCTCCCCCAAGCTTGTCTTTCTCAGTACCTCATCGATTTCTTCACGTTTTCTTCCTGAAAGTAATCAACCACATCACAAATTGAGCCAAGTATTCTGGTTATTTAGCCTACTCCTAATTTTTTTATTCTTTTGTTGTTTTTCAAATTTTTATTTTGTTTTTGACTTTTTGACACAAAGTAAATTGAAATAAACTTAATATAAATTTAAAAACTGAACCCTTGGGTTGCCTCCCAAGAAGCGCTTGTTTAAGGTCTCAAGCTCGACCCCTGATGTCTACGTCTCTGCGGGTGAGGGGTTAGTCAAAAAGCGCACTTCCCCTCCTTCTGTGCTAGCATTTGGATCAACGTAGAACTTGAGCCTCTGTCCGTTCACCTTGAAGGTCTCATCTCCTTCCTTGTAGATGTCAACAGCTCCAAATGGATAGACCTTTTTCACAACGTAAGGGCCTGTCCATCTAGACCGGAGTTTGCCAGGAAATAGCCTCAACCTGGAATTGAACAGAAGCACCATATCTCCTGCTTCAAAGGATCTCCTTTGGATATGCTTGTCATGCCAGAGCTTCGTTTTCTCCTTGTAGATCCTAGCGTTGTCATATGCATTTAGCCTTATTTCCTCCAGCTCGTGCAAGTCCAGAATCCTCTTCTCTCCAGCTGATTTATAATCCTTGTTGAGTGCTTTAACTGCCCAATATGCCTTGTGTTCCAATTCCACTGGCAAATGGCATGCTTTTCCATAAATCAGCTTGAATGGGCTCATGCCTATAGGAGTCTTGAAAGCTGTTCTATATGCCCACAAGGCATCATCCAATTTTAATGCCCAATCTTTTCTTGTACTGCTCAATGTTTTCTGCAGGATATTCTTTATTTCTCGGTTTGATATCTCAACTTGGCCACTAGTTTGCGGATGGTAAGGGGTTGCCACCTTGTGTCTCACTCCATACTTCTTTAAAAGATTCTCAAACTGCTTGTTAATGAAGTGTTTGCCCCCGTCACTAATGACTGTCCTTTGAATCCCAAACCGTGGGAATATGATCTTGGTGAAAAGCTTTTTGACCGTTGCTGAATCTGCATGCTTGCTCGGTATAGCTTCCACCCATTTGGACACGTAATCAACTGCCACAAGAATGTACTCATAGCCGCATGAAGAAGGAAATGGTCCCATAAAGTCAATCCCCCAAACATCGAAGATCTCAACCTCTAGAATAGGATTCTGAGGCATCTCTTGGCGTCTTAAAATGTTGCCTGTCCTTTGACATTGATCGCAAGAAGAGATAAATTTTCTTGCGTCTTTGAAAAGCGTGGGCCAGAAAAATCCAGATTGCAGAACCTTGGCCGCGGTCTTAGACACTGAGGCATGTCCTCCGTAAGCTGATGCATGGCAATTGTGCAGGATTTGCTCGATTTCGCTCTCCGGTACACACCTTCTGAACATTCCATCAACTCCAAACTTCCACAGGAAAGGGTCCTCCCAGAAGTAGTATTTAGCATCGGCTATGAATCGTTTCTTCTGCTGGAAGGACATCTGATAAGGCATAACTCCACTCGCTAGATAATTCGCAAAGTCAGCATACCATGGAGTCGCCTGGGTTGGGGCGGACCGTTCCAGATTAGGGCGGGCCGTTCCAATTGTATCACCTGGCTCAGACTGGGCCGTTCTGGCTGGGACGGTTGTCCTGACATCCTTTGCTGTGGATGGGGCCGGCCGTTCCATGCTAGGGCGGTCCGTTCCAGACTGGATTGGGTACAAATGTTCGTCTGGAAATGAATCGTTGATTGGCAGTGTCTCGGATTTGATGCCTTCTACTTTGATCCTGGATAAATGGTCAGCAACACTGTTCTCTGTAACTTTTTTGTCACGGATCTCAAGATCAAATTCTTGAAGCAAGAGAACCCACCGGATGAGTCTTGGCTTGGCGTCTTTCTTCGAGAGTAGGTACTTGAGTGCCGAATGATCGGTGTAGACTATAACTTTTGAACCGATCAGGTAGGACCTGAACTTATCTAAGGCAAAGACTACTGCAAGAAGCTCCTTTTCTGTTGTGGTGTAGTTGATTTGGGCTTCATCTAAAACCTTACTTGCGTAGTAGATGGCATATGACTTCTTATCCTTTCGCTGTCCGAGTACTGCTCCAACTGCATAATCACTGGCATCGCACATCAATTCGAACGGTTCATCCCAATTCGGAGGTTGCAAGATCGGGGCTGTCACGAGTGCCTTCTCCAATCTGTCAAATGCATCAACACAACTTTTATCAAAGATAAATTCTGCATCTTTCATAGTCAAGTTTGTTAAAGGCTTAGCAATTTTAGAGAAATCCTTGATGAAACGCCTGTAGAAACCGGCATGACCAAGGAAACTCCGAACATCCTTTACACAAGTTGGTTCCGTGAGCTTCTCAATCACTTCCACCTTGGCCTGATCAACTTTAATTCCTTGTTCCGAGATTATGTGGCCCAAAACGACTCCTTCTTGCACCATGAAATGGCACTTCTCCCAATTCAAGACTAGGTTAACTTCTTCACATCTCTGCAATACCTTTTTCAAGTTAGCTAGACAATGATCGAAAGATGTACCATAAACAGAAAAATCATCCATGAAAACCTCCATGTCTTTTTCTATAAAATCAGAGAAAATAGCCATCATGGCTCTTTGAAACGTTGCTGGTGCATTACACAAACAAAATGGCATCCTACGGTATGCATAGGTCCCATATGGGCATGTAAAGGTCGTTTTTTCCTGGTCCAGGGGGTGAATTGGTATTTGAAAGAAACCAGAATAACCATCTAGATAGAAAAAGAAAGAATGCTTAGCCAGGCGTTCGAGTAGCTGGTCAACAAATGGCAAAGGAAAGTGGTCATTTCGGGTAACTGCATTCAGCTTGCGATAGTCCACACACATTCTCCATCCTGTGACGATTCTTGTTTGGATCAGCTGGCCTTCGTCATTCTTTATCACGGTTGTGCCTCCCTTCTTTGGAACAACATGAATGGGACTAACCCATTTGCTGTCTGAGATGGGGTAAATGATCCTTGCCTCTAGAAGTTTATGGATTTCTTTCCTCACAACTTCACTCATGTTCGGGTTGAGTCTCCTTTGGTGCTCCACAGTTGGCTTGGAATCATCTTCAAGTAGGATCCGATGGATGCAAATCGAGGGATCGATACCCTTTAGATCCTCAATCGAGTATCCGATTGCTTTCTGATGAACTCTCAGTTCCTTTAGTAGCTTTTCTGTTTGATCTGCATCAAGATTGGCATTAACAATAACAGGAAAGGTCTGATCTGGGCCCAAGAATTCATACCTGAGATTGTCTGGCAGAGCCTTCAATTCTGGCCTGGATTTCGCATCATCTGGATTGGGGCGGGCCGTTCCAATCTGGGGCGGTCCGTCCTGATGGGTGTCCAGGCTGAGAATTTGTTGGATTTCAGCTGGAGATCGCAGCTGCATGATGGCTTGATCCGCCCTGATATGGGGCAGTTCGTTCTGTTCCTCTCTGGCAGCCAAGTATTCAACCATTTGGAGAATTTCGTTGAATATTAGGTCTGCCTCCTCCTCTTCAGGTCTGGCCGAGAAGGAATGGTATGCCTGAACAACACGTGTGTTGAAGGATTCTTCAACAATGGCTTCCAATGATTCCACCATAAAGATTGAGTCAATATGGTCAGGCATCTTCATAGCTTTCTCTACATCGAATTCCACTTTTTCATCTCCAACCTCTAGGATCATCTTGCCGGTCTTGCAGTTGATGAAAACTCCGGCTGTGGTGAGGAAGGGGCGACCAAGGATGACTGGAACATCTGGATCTTCTTCCATATCCACAACCACAAAGTCACAAGGCACAATTAAATCCCCAACTTGGACTGGCACATCGATTGCTATCCCCAACGGCAGTCTGATTGATCCATCAGCAAGCTTCAAAGTCATGCGAGCCGGGCTCAGCTCCCCCATTCCTATCTGATTGTAGACTGTCTCGGGGATGAGACTAACGCTTGCTCCGAGATCTAGTAAGGCTTTCTTTTCTTCTGCATTCCCGATTCTACATGGGATCGTGAACTTACCTGGATCTTTCATTTTGACCGGCATCTTCTTTGTGATCAGGGCGCTGCATTCTCCGGTCAAGGCCATGGTCCCGCACTCCTCCAGGTTTTTCTTGTTGGAAAGGAGGTCCTTCAAGAATTTAGCATAAGAATTTAATATTTGTAGGATGCTTTATATTAAAAGGCACTACTTCCACGAATATGATAAGAACAAAGTAGTTGTTGCTAATCATAATATAGTCTTGATGAATTGAAATTCTCAAGAAGAAGTAGTGGGAGTAAAGTGAGCATTAAAATAGTTTATGCGTCACTACAAGAAGTACTCTTTTGGGAAACTTGTCACTCCATACATGGTACTTAGTGGGAGTTGAGCGAAACTTCATTCACAAGTTGTTTTGAAAAAAGTTTAATAGTACGCTCCTTCCAATGAGGACTCAACCATCTCACGAGTTGATGATGATTCGAGAAACTCATGGAATATATATGAAGAGTCAAGAACTCGTTCGACAAATCATTGTGGAAGTAGTTCATGAACCTCAAGTACCAATCCTACAAAAGATCAACGAGAGTTGAGTGCCTAAGCCGTTTGGTGCATTGGCTTCACGACATTCTCAAACTTAGCATATGAGAATCCGTTGATAAACAAGGAAACGATGGAACGATCCGATTCCACATATATGGTTCGAATTCATATGATCTTTAAATAAAATCCATGTATAACAACAAGGTATAGACCTTGGTTGATGTTCATGAAGGAGCAATCCATCAAGAACGTTTAGATCTTCAAAAGGAAAGATCGACATGGATAACAAATCGACTATGTACAAAGCGCGGCTTCTCGCTTGTAGCTATGTCTAAGTCGATGGCTAGTTGACTACGTACAAAGCACAACTTCTTGCTTGTGGCTATGTATAAGTCAATAAAGATCATTCTAGCAATAGTTGTATTTCATATATGTCGATATATGGAAAAACACATAAAACCGCCTTCTTCGTATGAATGAAGGAAGATGTTGTGCATTTGACACAAATCGAGGTTTATGTATTGCTAAAAACATACGCATGCTTCAAGGATCCATTAATGGATTAAAGCAAGTGTTGTGGAGATTGGAATAAAAGTTTTGACAATGAAGTCAAGGAGTTGAACTTCGTCAAAAGTATCTTGTATATACAAGATATTCAGTGGAAGCATAATTGTATTACTTGTATTGTTCAAGATAACAATTCATTAAATTGGAAATAACATTAAGAAAATGAATATTGTCGAGATCTCTTTGAAGAATGCTTTCTCAAATGAGAACTTGGGCGAAATCACCTAATCCTAGGAAACAAAATCTATAAAGATAGATTATGATGGATGTTAGGTTTGAGCAAATATGCATATATTGACGAAGTGTTTTAGAAACACGAAAGTTACACTCCGAGAAAGGATGTCTAACTGTACGTCACATGGCCTGACTTGAGTGTTTTAACTCGGTCTATTGCAACTCAATTCAAGAAAGTGCATGAAATAGTTCAAGCATTCTTTCATTATTAGTTTCATTTTGTACGCCATATTTATGCATATGCCCCAATGTGTAGTATCCAAAGGATATGACAAACAATTGTCAAATGGATACAAGAGAGACACATTTGGACGATAATCAAGGATATCCTCGAGTACCTTATGAGAAAGAGCGATATAATGTTTCATCTCTTAAGATGAAAGAAATCTCGTGTAAATTGTTACACTGATAAATGTTTTTCAAAGGATTGATATAATCACGATTGAGCTACATATTTTGCTTAAAAGGTGGTATTGTAAGTTTAGAAAGTGTTCTAAATGGAATATTACAACCGTTTCCGTCACCAAAGTAAAATACATAGCAACTTGTGAAGCAATAAAAGTAGTTTATTTCGGATCGAGTTCTTAGTCGAGTTATTATGGTTCTATGCATCTCGAACCATAACTTACTCCTAAAAACCCAATGTTACATTGGAGATTCAAATATGATCTATAACGATATCACTTGATATCATATGATGATGATCAAGAACATATATATAGTAATATATATATATAGGGTCAAACAAAATTGGACAAGTTCGCGAACACAGTGAACACTCTAACTTGACCTCTACCTTGAGCAGTATATGAGATGCAGTTATGCATCCATACGTGGTGGACGTATGAGTAACTAGCTTTAAGCGTATTATTTATTTTGAGGTTCGAGACATGTATATATGTAGATATATGACATTGTTCTCAATTCTTCGTTGGCTAGAAATCACTACTGATTGACTCTAGGCCAAGTGGGAGATTGTTAGAGTTATGTCCTAGAAGTCAATAATTTAATGACTTAATTATTAGTTTATGTTTTGGATGATATTTTATCATCTGTTCCTAGGTTTATTATTGACAGATCATTCAGGTTGAGGATCTGGATTGTAGATCTCTGTGGATCATTCTTTAGAATGACAATAATAAATCTAAACGGTCCATAATCTTGATAATTAACGAGGAACATTAATTATCATATAAGATTAGTATGCAAGTTAAGTGATGATTAAGTTCTACAAATCATAGGTAAAGAGTTACTGTTGTACTAAACGTCTTTAGGTTTGTCGATTACAAAACAATATCATTTGGCATTTAACAATCTTCTTTGAGTTTTATAGGAAGAAGATACAATTTATGAGGACTTGGATAAAAGCTTAAAGAAAGATCAAGATCAAGTCTTTAGAGAGCTTGTAGGCTAGTTTAGACTAGGATAGAAGGTATACTTTAGTCCTTGTTTATCCTTGAAATGGTCTAGATAGCGAAAAGCTCAATAAACCAGCAAAATCCTGTTTTCTGTGACCTAGCGTCGTACAACGCTAGATAGTGGCACACAACGCTAGAACAGCTAAATTCATACTTTTGTGAATCAACGTTGCACAACGCTATATAGAGTTAGGCAACGCTGATTCACAACGTTGTACAACGCTCAGTAGTGTTGTACAACGCTGCAGTTAAAAAACTTGGAAAATTTCCTGAGTACCATCGTGCAACGCCATATAGCGTTGCACAACGCCACAAAAATCCCAAGTTAGCTGTCCCATGTAAACAGTCGTTTTTACATGCAAAGTTTCTGGAGACGTTAGCCAACGTCTTTCAACGTTGGGTAACGTTAGCGTTGTGTGACGGTATATAGAGTTGTACAACGCTCTGTTGAATCTGTCAGAGTTGTTCCTTTTGTCTCCCTTTAACGTTGTGTAACGCCATTCAGTGGCAAGCAACGCTCTGACAATTTCCAACGGAATTGTCGGAGCTTTCTTTTGGTTTTACACTCCTTCGTTGTGCGACGGCAAATAGCGTTGCACAACGCTCTGACAGACCAACGGCTATATTAAAGAGCCGTTAGAATTTACAACGGTCATATTCCAGCGTTGTATAACGCTAATCAGCGTTGTACAACGCTGTGGCCTGTTTTTGCTGGGAAACTGCTCATTTCGAGCCCTATATATATCCACCCCTTGTTCTCTCTCTAAAAACGAGTTAGAGAGCTTCACTTTGCAAAATTAGATCAGAATTGAGCCTTTGAGCATAGGGATACTCTCCCACTTGAGCTTTTCATAGCTAGACCATCTTGAGAGATTTAGTAGCCTCAAACACCACCGCCCCGACATTGTCGCTAGGTGTAGGTTGGAATAGGTTGAGAGCTCTTCTCCTTTGAGGCCGTTGTGCCATTCGAGTTAGGCCGATCCGCCTCGAGTGTCCTTGTGACGAGGTGATTCGGTTCGAAGTTGTAGTCTCGTTCTTGTTGGAATTGAACGGAGCGCGCCCTTTCGTGGTAGCGGAACTCCCGGAGACGTACGACTAAGGCTAGCTTCTTCTAGCGGGTCGGAACTCCGTAATCACATCGCGTGTTCAATTTCTCTCTCTCTTTCTCTCTTTATTATCTTGCATTGTGAATTGCTTGTGTGTTTGCTTGTATTGGGTACCAATTGAATTGTGTTAGGATAGTTCATACCAAATCGGTCCAAAACCTCAATCGCTTCCGCTAAACCTTGACTAAGCCGCCTCCTTTAGGGACAACAGTTACCAACTTAATTGCATATGTGTATGTTATGGAACATAGTACAGGACTTGACCCAATGAAATAAACATATGGATTGTGTTATGTGTCATTGTTTATTTCGTTGTGATTTTGATTCTAAGTTTGAGATGATTATCTTTTCCACATGAGGATAGGTTCTATAAATCTCGTCTACCGCTGATTCCCGTTAAGGGCTGCTATACGGACTTGATTTACGTTCTCTTGAATTGTGCGGGGAAAAACTAATCATCAAGAAAACCGTATGTCCCTCATTAATTCACTTAGTGAGTGACGATATCTGTTTGGGCCCCTTGATGGAGTTGGATCGTATGCGCGCAACTAAGCGATCAACTCTAGATCAAGAAACGTATAATCTGCAAGAATGACACATTCCTATCTTGGATTATACGATGATATCGTGAGACATAAGAATCAAAATAGAGAAACATATTTATTCTCTTATGCAGGATTGAAATATTGTAGCAGTACACTATTTATGCGAATTGGAAATCATAATGTGTTGCTAGATACCACTTATGATTATTGGAATTAAATAACGATTTAATTCCATGGCCAACATAGCATAAATCCTCAAAGGGTCACACAAATAGGACATTAATCACACAGTGCATTATTTATTTATTCACAGCAGTAAGTTCTGTGGAAATATGATAAGATTGATTAATTAATTATATACCGTTGCGAACCGTTATAATTAATTAAGTCAATGGATCATATAGAAATAAATTAATGCATTAACTAATCCTAAAACAATTATTAATGAGTTAATAATTAATTTAGTTCAACACTTATTAATATAAATGGTTATATTGATGAATTGGGCCGTTATTTAAATAGCAAATATATAGCCCAATTAAAGAACAAAGTTGAGGGACCTTAATTATATGAATTAATGGTCCAAATGAAGGGGTTAAATGGCCCATAAAGGCCCATTTCGTGGCAGCCATTTATGGTGGTAGGTGGGATGGCATAGTTTATGCAAGAGGTCAATTAGGTTTTGTGCTCTATATAAGGACCACTTATGAGAGCCTCTACCTAGCTTTTCTCTCTCCTCTCATTCCTCCCATGAGGCCGTCACTTTTCACCCTCTCCTTCTCTCTTTTGCTCATGTGTTGAGCTATTTTCTCTCCACTAAATCAAGGTTGTTGATTGATGCAAGAGAGAAAACCATATGGATTAGACTTGTTCTTTGGGTATGCTAGCACGTACCTTGTAGAACGTGATTAATCCTCCTTGGTGGACTCGAGGGCGGTTATGAGACGTGGTGGAGACGGTGGAGAAGGCACGCCATCGATTCCCATGCCTTGGTCGAGCCCCGCGAATACGATTTCGCGGGAGGTATAATTTCCACCTATCTCTTTGTGTCGAATTGCTTATAGTACTAGATCTCGTGTTGCTTGTGTTTTAATTGGATTAATTAAGCGTAATTAGTCACAAAATTAAAATTGGGCAATTTCCTAACAAAAATTACCAAAAAATTGTTAAAAGATTAATTGATGGTTTTATTTTTTTTTGCTAGCTTATTTCTTTATTGTTTGAATAGATTATAAAAATAAAATGTATTAAAAAAATAAATATACGTTAGAAAAATAAAATATGATTATAATTTGAATTTTAATATAAAATCAATTTAAATATAACTTTTTAAAAAACAATTTAAAAAGAAGTATGTATACGATATTACGATGTTATTTTTGATAATGTCAAAAAATAAATTCGTGTTGTCGTGTCGTGTTAGTTCGTGTTCGTGTCGTGTTGCGTGTTAGTCTTGTCGTGTCAAATCGTGTTAATTTTGCAAGATTGCCAACGCGATACGATTATGACATGACACGATAACATGATCGTGTCGTGCCAATTTCGTACTCGTGTTGTGTCGTATGGTGTTTCAATACGCATGTCGTGTCGTGCCAATTTCGTACTCGTGTTGTGTCGTATGGTGCCAATATGCATGTCGTGTCGTGCCAATTTCGTACTCGTATGGTATCGTGTCGTGCCAACACAATCGTATCGTATCATTTTGGAGAACCTATATACAAATAAAATTGAACAATTTAAAAAATTATTAATTATACATATATGTAAACATTATTTAAAATTATATTAAAATTGATTCATGTTATAAAAAAAGTAAAAAAATAAAAAATGGCCGACATTAAAACTCAAATAAAACGGCAGCAAAAAAAATCCAATACTAATGCCGCTAGGCAAAGTAAAATGAAAAAAAAAAATTCAACTGCGCTGTAGCGGCAATATTAGTGCCGCTATAGCTGTGCTATTATTAAAAAATATGGTTCTCCTTTGTCTTTTTTAAAATTGTTAAGAATATTTTTGTCTTTCATAAGGACAAATCTGCATTATTTGTTTATATATTTAATTCAATAAAAGAAAAGATTTATATGGATGTTTCCCATTATTTTCCAGGCAGTGGCCTTCGCTTCCCTGAAATACGTCACAATGATTTTCACAAAGGGCAATTCTGCATTATTTGACATTTGTTTATTGAGAAAATTGGGTGTATACCGCTCAAATTTTCTCTATTTGGAAATATATCCCCTCAAATCTTTAAATTTAGGGCCCGTTTGGATGTCGTAGAAATTTGAGAAATTTGAAGAATTTGCAATTCTTAAACATAAATTTATCGAGAAGATGTAACTTTGTGAAAAATTTGAATTGTTTATAATAAATTTGACATACTTAATTCCGACTTCATCAAACGAGCCTAGATATTTCCCTTCAAATCTCAGTAGGTACGGACGTATCCCCTTAAAACGATGTGTATGATGATTTAAATGGTTTAAAGTTTTCGGACAAAATTGTCCTCGTCTTGTCCGGTTGTCCCATTGGATTATCACATCTCCATATTTTTTTTCATTATACCATTCTATCAAATGTATTGAAGACAACTTCTCTTCTATTTCCTAATATTTCTGCGCAGAGATCGCTCAGAAGAGCGTTCTGAGTCCATCTCTCTCGAACGATAATAATTGGACTTGGACAAAAGAATTGTTGGAACAAAACTCAAAAGTCAATGATGCAAACCTTGAAACCTATAAGTGAATATAACGAACAAACAATCATAAAATTGATAGCCAGATTTTTTTTTTCAATAATGAGCTTTCCCTTAATTAATCGATTTGTTCCTGAAAATTTTATTTTTAATTCATCACAAATGCGAAGGGACAAATGGAAAAAGGACATGAATGAGTTTGCTTAATGTGAAAGACGGACAAGGCAAGGAAAATTTTGTCCAAAAATTTTAAAATTAATTTTTAATGTTTAACTTATCATTTAAATTAGTCATCAAGAGTAAGTATCCATAACCAATAAGAATTGAAGGGTAAATATTCAAATTTAAAGATTCGAGAGGTATATATCCAAATAGAGAAGATTTGAGGGGCATATATTTTCCCTTGTTTATTTAAGTCAATCAAAAATCCTATTTTTAATTAAAATCGTCCATATAAAAATACAAAACGCAACATATTTTATGATTGAATAAAAAATATCTAATTTTAATATTTTATAAGGTACGTAAATAGAAAAAGTTTAGATGGCGACACGTAACCAATGGAATGTCACATTTTATTCGTACTAGCCAGTTGGCGATCTCCCTCTTTGCTTGCGTACTCTTCGCTCTCTCTCTCTACTAAACCCCTGACTGAGCGCACTGACCTCCGAGTCTTCATTTCTCTCTCAAATAGAAACCTCCCGACGATGGACCTTGATCGGAAACCTAGTCTAGGCGGGTCGAGTTCTGATGCCGAACCCGATCCGAACACAAACTCTGATCGGCGATCGCAAGTCTCGCTGGACACTCGACAGAGAATGGGTAACCAAATGTGAGAAATTGTTTTTCCTCGATCCTTTCTCTAATTTTCCCTTTTTTTTCTCCTACAAAGGGATGATCTTTAAGTGGCATATTGTTGATACAATTGTTGCACAAATCTGTCAGTGGCGTCTTGTAGAAGCATTTGACAGAGAGAGATCAAGTTGTGCTTTTGTGGGTCTGTTAATTAGTTGATTGAATGATGAATGGTTTTATGATTTTAGAATGGATACGATGAAGAAGCATCTTCCTGTGCCAGCACCAGAGGGTTCAAGTGAGGTTGAACAAATTGTAATTCGGTTTGAGGAAAAGATCTATGGTACTGCTACTAGTGAGGTACCTTTCCTTTTACTATCTTTCAAATATTATTTTTGTTGCTACTTATTAAGTAATTCTTTGTTGCGAGGCATTTTAGATTTTTCATTTTGGAGAGTAGTGTCGTTCCCTTTTTTTTTTGGCAGTTAAACTTGAGAGTTTTTAGTACTATTTGCACTTGAGGGCCACAATAAATGCTATACTTCAGTTGAAACTAGCTTTAATAACTGTAGTTTAGAGTTTTCTGGCTAACTTTCAGCATGTTTTTAAGGATAGTAGTTTCTCATTTCGCCATTTCTGCTTGAATAACTTCGACAAAGTGAACACTAGGATCCTGGTTCTTATCTAATCAGTAATAATAGTGTATCTGTGCTAAAGCTAGTAGTCCTATTCAATACGGTTGAATAATTATTATTATTCATTATGATGGTTTTAGTTGTCATGATTTTGTTTCATGAAATTTTGTTTGTCAATTTTAAGGTCGACGGTTATGAGCAAACATAATTTAAATATTTGAAATGATAAAGATGCATAACAACATCAAGGAAAATCGTAGTTCTTATTGTTAAAAAGAAAAGGTGACTCCATTGGTTATGTTTGACACCTTTGGATTGGTTTAATTAAATATATATGTTGCCAATAACTTTTTTCCCCTTCCCTGGCAGTAGTATTCACATTTAACATATCAACATAATAAATTAATTATTCTCTATAGATGTCATGTAACTATTATTATGGATATATTAGTGCTTGATTTGTAATATAGCATGAAAAATGGTGTGCTTAATTATTTGTAAAGCTCTATATATTGATTATAATTGAAACAATTGGTATAAGTTGCTACTAATTATATTTATTTTTTAAAAGAAAAGGCTCTTTAATTGATACATACATCCATATTGTGTATGTAGTTAACTTGAAATTTAAAAGATAAAAGCATTTATTTTTATAGATATCTCCTGCTGAGGATTATCAAGTGGGGAAAATCATCAAGACTCAAAAAAAAAATTACCAAGAAAAACTTTCAACTTTTTTTTTCCATTAGCTTCTTCTTCTCGTCTTTTTTTTTTTTTGAAAAAAAATATTGAAAGTTTACAATCCTCTTGAGTTTTTAATGATTTCTAATATTGTTCTCTGTTTGTTTTTCTTTTGTGGGTTTCTTTAAGCCTGATTATGCCCAAAAAGTTTCTTTGAAGATGCTTCCTATGGAAACAAAGGTGCAGCCTGGAATGAATCCTCCTCTTTCCAGCCCCCTTGGTATTAACATAATTTCTATTTACAATTAGTAACATATTATTTGTATATAGTGCTTAAGTTTGTTAGTAAAGTTTTTTTCCTATCAACTCTTATTCTTTAGTTCTTATGCCTTGTGAATACTGGTGTGCACTTCTATATCATTCATTTGATTTTTATTGTGTAACATTTGAAATGTGAATGGGACATAGAAAAGCCATCTCTGTCACTACTAAAAAGGAAAAAAAGAATTGCAGTTCGGTGCACGTACTGGGGACAGTGACTGCTTTGGAAATACATTTTTTTATGAATATTATCATATGTTGAGGAACCGCCTCACAACTTCATAGATAGCATCATCTGTTGCAACTTGCAATAATTATGTATTTTTTTATTTTAATTCAAAATGAATTAAGTGAATTATTGATCTTGTACTATGTCATGAGCAACACCTGGGCATGTAAAAAAAAAATTTATTAGTTAGTTTATTGTGAGGTCAGGAAGTCGAAAAATAAATAACTGGCTGCTATTACTTCTGCACGTTGATTATTTAAACTCTTGATATATTGTACCTAATGATCTCCTAATTTTATAAATTTTTGTGTCCAAAATACTTCTAGGAGATAGAGAGCAAGATAAATTGCTGGGTAAACTTTATCTTTGAATTATTAGTGAAAAAAATGTGCTTCCATGATGTGTCTAAAAGTGAGTTGTAAGTGGATTCCTTCTCTTATTAATATAGATCGTATGAGCAAATTTCTACAAAAAGTAGTCTGATGTTTGGCTTGCACTTAGCCCTAGAAAATTCTCAGTGACAGATTTTGCAAATTGATTGAAAGAGCTTGTATTGCATTCACTTGTTGATCAAATTTGTTTTGTTGGCATAAACAATGGTGAAAAGTTATACAGAATAATCTAGGATGTAATCATTGCACATCAGATAAGTCTGTGTTGTTAATTTATTCTTTATAGTTAAGCTCCTTACAATGTAACTTATGAAACAGGTGTGGGGATGACGTCACAGCAGCCAGGCCTGAACCCTAGCCAATCTCTTGCAATGCCGCAACCAATGATTCAACCTCCTGCTTCAATGCAACAGCAACAGCTACAGCAGCCACTCTTACAAGATATGCCTAACTTGCCTTCATTAGTTGGTGGTGGACCTAGTGGGGTCACCATCCCCCAGGTGTCAGGGCTACCCGTGAGCAACCACAATCCCTCATCAGTACCTGGTGAAACCAGTGGGCCTGGTTGGTCCACTGGTTGTCTTCCGATTGATATGTATTCATACACCCAGAGAAAGCAACCGCTGCAACAGCTCATGTCACAAAATCAAATGTTGTATCAACAGCAGCAGCAGCGGACCCAAATGCAGATGGCTTCAGCACTTCCAGGAGGTTCTGGGACGACATCAGCTGTACTGGCTGGTGGGATGCAACAGAATCAGATGAACTCAGTCCACAAACAACCAGTGGGGCAGGCATGGTTGTTCCAACATCAGCCACTCATATGGCAACAACAGCAACAGCCGCTACCCTCCATGCAGGATCCCACTGTTCCTATGCAACAGATGAACAATGTGACTGAGTCACAGCAACAGCAGTTGCAAATGCTTCAAAACCAGATGCAGCAGAACCAGTTTCAGCTGAATCTGATGCAGCAGAACCAGTTGCAGCTGAATCAGATGCAGCTGAGCCAGATGCTAAGCCGACAACAAAACCAATTGCTGGGGAGCGTGGACACAGGCAACATGAACAATACGCAAAGCCAGATGCAAATGCAAAGACAGGTAGGACTGCTGCAACAGCAACAGCAGCATCTGCTGTCCCAGTTCCAATTACAGCAGCTGCAGATGCCCCAACAACAGCTCGAGCGACCACAGCAACTGAGCATGATGCAGCAGAGGGGGATGCAGATGCTGCAGCAAGGGATGCAAGCCTCCCCAGTCCTGCTGCAAATGCAGAACATCAATGTGATTGATCCACTGAAGCAGCAGCAACAGCAGTTCATTCCACAAATGCAAGAGCCACTACAACAACAAAGAGTACTTCAGGGTATTGCTTCCAGCTGTAAGTTATGCGCCTAATGATTATTTTTGTTCATTTTTAGAGATGTTTTTTCAATGGTCCTCTCTTCTAGAATTGATAATAATTGTTCTTTCTTTTAATCTTCAGCTGCATCCACGGATTCAACAGCTGAGACAGGGCATCCAGGTGATTTTCAGGAGGAGATATACCAAATGGCGAGCTTCTTTTTTGTCCCTCTTTTTTGATTTAATTGCATTGAATACCTTTTCTTTAGGACATGTTTCAATGATCTGAGCAAATTTATTGCTCAGGATACTGGTGGTTTATATTTGAAATAGTCAACAATTACTTGTATTCTGCTGACCAGTAACATGTTGGATGGAACTAGCCTATATCATGGCAAGTCTTGTTTGGGTTAATTTTGCTTCTGCTATGCCTTGTTTTGCACTTTGATAATTTTCTGCAGTGTGCTGATAATAGTTGATTTTTTTTACCTCTGTTTTAAAATAGATAAAATATCTTAAGGACACTTACTTCAACGACCTGAGAGAGATCTATCAGAAGCTTTCCATGAAGCTCAGTCATGTATGCATTTTGATAATTTTCTGCAGTGTGCTGATAATAGTTGTTTTTTCATACTAAGTTTGTCTTGGGACTCTTATATGACTATTGGTGGTGAACCTGACATTTTTGGCACTCAACGAGGAGTAATCTATTTCATATTCTCTTGATTTTCTTGATACCTCAACAAACCCAATTTAGGAACCAACAGTTAACTTGTCATATAATGGTGCTGGAATTGGTTTGATACAGGTATTTTTTTACCTCATGGACTGCACAAAGACCAGGTAAAGGTAGTAACTTCTTTCTCTCTGTTGTGCAGGTGGATAGTATAGTACCTCCAAATGCCAGAGGTGGTGAGCAAATAGAGAGGATGAAGAACTTTAAGACTGTACTGGAGCGCATGATGGCAGTACTGCAGCTTGGCAAGAACAGCATACATATTGGCTTAAAAGACAAGTTACCTCTTTATGAGAAGCAAATCCTTAATATTCTCCTGAATAACAAGAAAGCACTACAGCAACAAACCCTGGGTGGGGGTCCTGACCGACAGAATTCCCCCCCGCCGCAACAATCACAACCTGTCTTGCAGAACAGCAATGCAGTTGATCTGCAGAGGCAGCAGCAACAGCAGGTCATTCCACAACAACAACAGAGTGTACTTCAGGATGTTGCTTCCAGCTGTAAATTGTTCACCTCTTTATTTTTCTTTTAGTTCACACCTAGATATGATCATTGTTAGTATTTGAGATCTCTACGTAGATGAGGACTTGAAACATTATGTACTTGTTTTTTTTTATAACCCGTCAATTATATTGCTTGTAGGTTTAACAAAAATGAATTTTGAAGATGTTTTTTCAATTAAATCTTCTCTTCTAGAATTACTGGAATTGTGCTTTATTCAATCTTCCACTGCATGAATGAATTTGACAGCTCAGCAAGGGCATCCAGGAGATTTGCAGGAGTTGTACCAAAAGGTACTTCTTCTTGTCCCTCTATTTAAATCGAATTCGTTATGATTTTAAATCCTCACTTATGAATACATTTCCTTTATGGCTTCTGTTCCGAAGATCTCAAGCAAATGTATTGCTCAGGATAGCTAGTGGATTTATTTTTGAACTGGTCAACATGTACTGTTATTCAGCTGACCGGTAACAAAATTTATAAAAATACAGTATGAGGTCTTATACTATTTTTTTATTTTTTATTTTTTGCTTCTTATATGCCTTGTTTTATTTTTTCACTTCTGTGTACTGACAGAAGTTATTATTTTTCTCTTATATTTTATTATAGTTAAAGGATCTTAAGGACACTTACTTTGCTGACCTGAGAGATATCCATCAGAAGCTTTCAATGAAGCTCAATGAAGTATGCTTCTTCTCATTCTTTAAATTTCATACTAAATTTGTCGTTAGCACTCTTCATAGAATTGGCTCCTCACAATTTTGGCACTGACCAAGGAAAAATATCACATTCTTTTGTGTTTTTCAGATGTTTCTAGCCTGATATTGTTCGGTTACTTTTGTATGTCAATAAAAACCAAATTCAGCAACCAACAACAAACTTGTGTGTCAATGTTGCCAGGAATAAGTGGTCGGTACTCCCATTTATGTTTTTACCTTAAATGCAGATAGACTTGCTGTCAAATGCTAGAGGAGATAAGCTCATAGAGAAGATGAAGAATTTTAAGTTGGTACTGGAGCGGATGATGAAAGTGCTGCAGCTTGGCAAGCACAACATACATATTGGCTTAAAAGACAAGTTATCTCTTTATGAGAAGCAGGTTCTTAGTATTCTCCAGCATAACAAGAAGGCACTTCAGCCAAAACCCCAGGCTGAACCAACCCGTCGTGTAAAACCACGTACATGTCAAGTATGTGGAACTTGTGCTCATAAGAGGCGTGACCAGTAAGAACAAGGCAAGTTGACTTTTTATCAGACTATTGAAATTTATTTAAATTGGATCTACCATACAAGATGTGGAGACTATAATTTATACCCTTGTGGCACTGGAGAAGCGTCTGCATAGTAAAATTTCCTATTCAGAATTTTCATAGGAAAACAAAAAGAAAGAGATTCCTAGACCTCTTAAAGTGAGGACAATCCAGAAGGAACCTCTTAAAGTTTTCAATTTTTAACTCCAGTGCTGCCTTCAATAATTGTCCAAAGACTTGAAAGTTGATTGTAGTAACTAGCTGCTTTGTTAGTCACAATTTGCCAAAGGAGTTCCCACATTGATAATTGCAAGATGATCTGTACATTCTTTTGGGTAAAAAGACTTCCCATATTATTCTTAGTTACTCTTATAGTACATAGTACAATCTGTGTTATAATAGAATAAGAATGATGTTCCTTTGCCTCTAAAATTCTAGAGCTCTTGAAGAATCTCCACAAATAATCATAAAAACTCATACCTTCTCAGTAATCATGATTATACTGATGGATTGTTTTACATATCATCCTTAGTTATTCTTCCATAATTTGTATGCTATTAGAATTTTGAAGTCGTTGGGTTTTATTTCAAGTCAATAGAGTTATAGGGAATTGATATGTTCAGAGGTTATGTCAGGCCTTTGATCGCCTTCTGACCTTGACCATTGAATTTTAGGGCTGTCATGTCTAACAATGCACTTCACTAGTAGGGTCCAGTGAAGCTGTACAATCAGAGATGATCTGAACCCTCAGATACTTATGATACTCTTTTTTTTTAAAAAAAAAAGAAAAAAGAAGTGGGTATGTTTGATATATACAAATCCTAATACAGGTAGTAGAAAACCTAGAATTGTGTATATTTACTAAATGTACAGAAAACACAAGAATCCTGATGCACAAATTTTTAATCATTTGTGGTATATTTGCTACTTTATTTTTGGTTCTTTCACCTGCCTGATTTGATTATCTCATTGTAGGATTACAAATTGTCGAATGCATTTGCTTGGCATGCTTTATATTTGGCTGTCCTATAGATTGCTTGATGCCGATGTAAAGGAAAGACGAGATCGACAATTTATTTACTTGTAATGCAATAGTGCTGTGCATATTTTAATGTAAGGCTAAAATAGTTGGATGCATCTGATTATAATGATAATATGATATATATAGTTCATATTATAGTTTATACATATATCTATTTTATGCTTCATTGAAAACAGTGTTTTTTTTATAAAAAAAGAAAAAAAAAACCAAGCACGTTTTAATCAAGTCCAGACAGGACAACTAGGGTGGTGTTTTGGCCCTTTTGGGCAACCGGTTTTTTTCTTGGGGGTTGGAGCAGCGTATATTCATTTACAGATGGCCGAAGTGCCCTTCGTAAATTTGCTGATATTTTACTTTCCAAAAAAAAAAAATCGCTGTTATTTCTTCTTTTTGTTTGAATCTCATATAACGGCTAGGGGTGAGCAAAAAACTCGTAATTCGTGAGTTACTTGAACTCGACTCGAAAAAAGCTCGATGAAAACTCGAGTTATGCCAACTCGTTAATTTTACGAGACGAGTTTGAGTTGGGCCTAACTCGAGTCAGAATATACAGGCTGCAAAAAAATAAAATGTTATCATATTAATATATAACCGAACAATTTTATTGATTTGCAACCCAATAACTCGTTCACCTTTTTTCCTCCCTTACACCCTCATGACTGCTCCTCTTTTTCTATTTTCGAGCAAAATTCTAAGGCGACTAATACCTCAACACCTTCTCACGAGTTCGTTGCCGAGTCACGAGTTGGCTCGAGTTAAAATGAGCCGAGTTCGAGTTAGCTCGAATAGTTCGGAACTGCTTTGCCGTCGAATCACGAGTTGGCTCGAGTTGTGACGCGTTCGAGTTCGAGTTGAGGCTAACTCGCTCGAACTCGACTCGTATACAGCCCTAATAACGGCCCATGGGAGTTATTTCTTCTACTACGCTGTCCTCTCCTCCCTCTCCTCTCCAGTAGTCCCTCTTCCCTTCAATTTTGCCACTTGCCAGTTGATTTTGAAATTTGAAGGTGCTGTGTCATGATTTCTTCTACTACGCTATGTCTGGAGGCTCACCACTTGGCTGCCGCACTCGGTCTCTCGAATTTTGATTATTTAAACAAATTTTACTTGTTTTGACCCTGTTAAACGTACTCGGTTCTGCGACTATTAATTGACTCGTTAACTTCCAGTTTTTTTTTTTTCCTTAGACTCGTTACTTTCACAAACCAACAGATGCACATTCTGCCTTCTGAAATCTGAAGTGCGCCGCCGGTTTTTTCTTTCAGTTTTCTTTCATGTTCTGCATAAATTATAAACCTAACGAGCAAGGACAATTCAGCGACTCAGCTTGCATTCTCTGTTGCTCATCGAGCAATCTGGTGTATAGACCAAGGAACCCAGTCGTAAATATAAGTAAACGGAAATGGACAGGAAAATCCAATCGAATCTGATATATATATTCTTATTCTTAGTTTTGTAGTAAGTAAACAAATATTAATAGTGTTGTTCAAAATTAAGTTTTGAACTAGATTCTTCAATCACTGCTCCGCCGCAATATGTAATATGTTGTTATGTATGCTGATTAGTGATTATAGTATATATATAGTGCATGTAGAGTATTATTATTATTTCCTATGGGCTATGGCCTATGGGGCATAAATTATGCAGTGTAATCATTACTAATTTAGCTCTCAACTTTATAGTATAGTACATATGGAAACAGCTGACTATCAAAACTTTATAATATGTGCGGCTTATGTAATTGTTTTTGTTTTAAAAAAAAGTAGTCTCAAAATTACCGCTTCATTAGGGCTCCGTTTGGATGAGCCTAAGGAATTAGAAAATAAGAGAATAATGGAGTAATGGAGTAAATTTAATATAAATAATCTAAACTCTTCATAAAGTTACACACTTCCCAATACTTCTTCCCTTATTTCTCTTATTCCCACACCATCCAAACGGAGCCAGAACCATAATTGCCAAATAGTCAACATCAAAGTACCTGCTAGAAAATAAAATTATTTCAAAACAGAACCTAGAGTCTAACAAATGCTAAAACATCAACAATGTTAAAACATAAAAAAGAATCGAGCATGCGAAAGATAAAAAAAATTATGCTCTGGAGTACTATTTTGAATTTGTATTTATTAGTAGTAAATAGTGCAAATAACTCAGTAGAAACCTTGGTTGCAGAATTACATTATGCAATTTCATACTTAATATTGATTGGTGACTTATTGGGCTATGCTTCATACATTTAAATCCTTTCAAGATTTGACATAAATCGAAATTATGCTTGGTGGACATAATAACGGTCTCAATTAAACATTTATGTCTATCATCTTGAATAAGAAAATAAATAAACAGAAATAACAATGTTTGGCTTTGATAGGCAATGAAGAAGTTTCAAGGAGAAGTCGGTACAATTGGTGGACACCGCAGTCGGTGAAGCCGTCCTCTTCGGCCATACCAAACATGTGGGATAGCTATCTTTTTGTTCACTACACCGAAATCGGTGAAGCTGTGAGGCAGAGACACCGGCAAGAGGCAAGGAAAATATTAAAGATGTTCTCTATTGATTTGCATCGTTGGCGAGAACAAAATTTTTGATTCATCGCAGCAATGACCTTTTCACGGTCGGAAAATTGAGAAAGAAATTGTGGTGCAAATTGAGCAATAAATTAGAAAATATATGAAAAATGTCAAAGGAATAAAAAGTATAGAAGGAACAAAGTTATTCGAATCGCGCTAGACGTTGTCCCTTAAACGTATTCCATCTCAACGTGCGACATAAACCGCAACCAAGATAATTCGTGATTGTCATCTTTCAGGGCATGATCATGAAAGCGACTGATGAAAGCCTCCACATATATTCAGCAGAAATATATTTTGAGAATTTTATAACTAAATTTGGAATTTGCAATTTGGAATAGAATTAAAGAAATATCGAAATTAGATTTTCAGATAGAAAATACATAATCATTTTTTCTAGGACAATCATGTTATGCAAAATGAATTTGTTTATATAGCCAATTGGGTAACGGCAAATCGCTCAAATAAATTTTCTGGTTTAATTGGGGTAGTAATCATAGCAATGAAGTTATAACAGTAATGGAATATTTACTGCATAGATATTGGGCACAAACAACGGAAAAATAAATTGATTAAGAGCTTTATTGGTCAAATAAATATCACAACGGTAAAACAAATAAATGCTTTGATTGAACGAAATGGAGAAACACATATGTGCTTTGTCATTTAAGGTGGATTGTCTGCCAACGTTAAAATAGATAACCAACTATATACATTACAATTAATAAAGGATTAGAATTATCGAAAGGAAATGGAATATATATATATTTATAATGAAGAATTATTTCAATGAACTGATTTCATAATAGTTTTTGAGTTTTCTAACCATATATTTAACAGAAAATCCCTTTAATCTGTACTTATTTTCTTTTCTGGGAAAAAGTTAAAAAAAACCACAAAAATGTGGTCTAAAATTAATAATTATGGTAAAAAAAACATACGTAACCTACATGGCTACATGCCTACATCTATTCATCCAGAGCCCTAATATGCATTCGTGGTCTATTAAAAGAATAGGCCGAGACCAACCCAAAAATAAGAATAACCTCAGGTCCACACAGAACTTCATGTAGCGAATCGCCATAACAATAAATTTCGACTAACAGTCATTCAGATTCCTACAAATAGAATGGCCATAATAAATCCTGATAGTGTCAACCTAAACAAACATGAACCTGGTTCCATTTAGACCCCACAATTGAATAAAAGCGGTTCCCTTTCCCAGAGGTACAAACTCATAGACCAAATTCACGTACGCAACATAAGTGCAAACTTAAAAAAAAAATAAAAACTGTTGGCACCACTGCATCTTTGTAGCTCTTCATACAATGATCAATATTTAAGTGCAATATGAGTTAGGAAAACCTGCCACACAGAACTCTCACAATAAAGCGTCACATAATAACACAGCTGTGCACTGTTCATCTTTCATTGTGAATATATGGTTTTTTAAATGCCACATATTAATTTGCATATAATCCTTGTTGGCAAATGAACTTAGCCTTATTGGCAAAGTGGGCCTGGAAGCATATTCATGAGAAAATCTCTGGAACTTGGCTAGACATTATCAAAACTAAATACAAATTTGCAAACTCCTCCAAACTTTCCCCTTTTTGGTCTAAGATTTTCAAGTTGAAAAATCTGGTTAGAATAGGGAGTAGCAGAATCATAGGTGATGGAAATAACACTTCTTTTTGGCATGATGTTTGGTTTGGAGATGAAACTATGGCCAACAGATTTCCAAATCTTTATAACAAAGCCAAGAAGGACCACTTCACTGTGGCTCAAATTTGGAATAGGGGCAACCCAAACTTTAGATTAGCTAGAGGTACTCCTATCGATGTAAGAGAGGAGAAATGGGAAGCAACCAACATTCTAAATAACGTTAACTTCACTAGTGATATAGATAGCGCCTTTTGGCATTGGGACAAAACAGGTCAATTTACAGTCAAATCCATGTATGACTTTCTTAACAATGGAGGTGTTATTATTAATATAAAAGACTCCATTTGGCCTATGAAAATCCCTTTAAAACACAAACTTTTTCTCTGGCTTACCATTGAGAACAAAATCCTTACTAGGAGTAATCTGATTCATAGAGGTTGGCAAGGCTCAAGCTGCTGTTCCTTTTGCCAACAAGAGGAAACAGTAGATCATCTGTTCCTCTCCTGCCCGTTTATGGCTGTTTTTTGGAACAAAGTATGTCAAGTTCACCCCTATGGTCATAAACTTGATATTTCCTCTGTCAAAAATCTTTGGAACTCCATCTTAGGTATTACTAATAATGTAGCTAGTGTAGGTAATTTCTTTAAATCTCTTTGCGCTGCATGGTTTTGGGTAGTCTGGTTAGAGAGAAACAAAAGAACTTTTGGTTTTAACTCTGGACAAAGCGCCTATTCCTTATCCTTTGCAGCATTGCATCTAATCCAGCTTTGGACAGGTATAGTTTCTGGTTTGGAGCATCATTTCACAAGGGCTGGTAACAACATTGGGGCAGGAGCTGTTACTGGCACAACAAGGCACACTACAGGTACTAATGGTACAGGGATCGACAGCAATGCGAGCATCAGCAATGGGGGAGTTGGGAACAGAAATGGGGAAAGAGGAACTAGGACTGGGGGAGGTGCTGGTACCAATCGACTCCCAACTGGTACCACCGATGCTAGCACTGACATCATCATGGAAGATGAGGATCTGTTAGGAGACAACTGACCTGCCCTTGCTCGGTTGGCTACAAGATTTCTACCGTAAATCTGTGTTTTTTTCTATTTCTTTTCCCTTTTAGCTTTTTGTAGTAGGATGGGATTCTTTGTAATCCGCTTATACTGCTACTTTCTTCCTCTTTTTTCTTCTTTTCTTTCTTTCTTTGGATTCCTTAAATCACCTCTGGTGATCACTGTATGTTTTCTGGTGGCATCAGTAAAGTATGTCGGCCGACTTTTTAGGTGACTTCTTTCAAAAAAAAAAAAAAATTGCATATAATCCTCAAAATCTAAAATTACCGGTCATTCATTAACACGTTCATTATTTTAGTAGGAAATAGAAATTATAACTCTTTTCAAATCATGTTGGAAAGGCTTGTTCTTGATAATTGAAGTCGGTGGCGAGCTCTTTCTTCTTCTCATTCATCCAAAATCAAACTTGGATGGCTTCTGTCAATCACACCAACGATGAAACTCCGATTCTAATCTTTCTACTAGAAAATCTATGCGTGTTAATCTATTTTCAACTCATGAACCTATGGAATCTATTATACAAAAGAAAGAGATGGCAGCTAGGGTGGTGGCCAGCCACATATTGGTTTCAACCAAAGAGGGAGGCACATGAGGGAAAGGGAGAGAGAAAAAGAGAGGCAGCTAGATTTAATCCAAGGCTGTGTTTGGATGGGAGTGAGAATAAGAGAATAAGGAAAGATGAGAATAAATTTATTATTAAACAATTCAAACTCTTCACAAAGTTACACACTTCCCAATACTTATTCTCTTATTCCTCTTATTCCCACACCATCCAAACGGAGCCCAAGATAAAAACATGTCATTCTTGCATATTACATATTTATTGATTTAGAGTTGGTTGTTCATCAAGAGGCCAAATAAATATCATCACTCATCAGATATACTAGTAAGAAATATAACTCATTTTATATTTAGCACGATCACGGAATATAACCCCCACAATCTTTGCCATTTGGATATAACCCCTTCTAATCTTTTTAATCTAGAAAATAACCCCTTTTGTTTATTCTAATTCAATTTGAAATTTAGAAAATCATTTTTTAGATATAAGGATAGAAATACCCTTCTCCTAATCTTCTTTTGTTTGTACGTACGAGCACATCTACAAAGTTTCTTCTCCACTGATATGATCACATCTTGGTTTGCGCAATATATGCATCTCATGTCCAAACTGACTCCACAGTTCCACAGGTTTGTTAGCCAATCGAAAGAAAGACTGTTGTATTTTACTTTTGAATACAACGTTGATTTATCAATGCCAAGATTACTATAGGTTATTACAAAACAGGAGAACCGTTTATGGTGCTAATAGTAGACCCACCAAGTATTTTAGGATTCCTTAAGAAAAAAAGAAATAATTAACTAGCAAAAGCTTACTTAATATATCTGCTCAAAGAAATAAACGAATTCAGTCTCCATCGTGGAATATGCTGTTGGCATTTTTATAAAAACTTTCATTAAACAAATAGGCCATTAATATAGCGGCAACACTTTTCTACTTGGATTTCCTAGTGAATAGTATCAATTGACATAGCATTATGCTCAGTGAAAAAGAAAAATTTTAGATGTGCAAGAAGTGGAAAGAATGGGAAGAAATACACGTCGAGAAGCTGAAAAGGTTTTTTTGGGTAGAAGATGGTCAGTAAGGGTATTTTTGTCCTCATATATAAAAATATATATACTTTTAATTTCAAATTAAATTAGAATTAAACAAAAGGGGTTATTTTCTAGATTAAGAAGATCAGAAGAGGTTATTTTCAGTTTTAAAGATTATAGGGGCTATATCTAATTGGCAAAGATTGTGGGGGTTATATCCAATTACGCCAATTAATAATATAAACGTATTAGGTCCGAAATTACTCGGAGGAAGGTCCTCTCTGGCCATCGCCTCTTCGCTCCTTCTCTGTCTCTCTCTCTCTCTAAACCGCTCTGATGGATCCTAATTGGAACGCCGCGCAAGGCGGCGCTGCTAACGGGCCGGGTTCCGGTGCGGGATCCGATCCGAACGGTAACCTCGATTGGCGATCGCAACTCCAGCCGGACGCTCGACAAAGAATCGTCAACAAAATGTGAGGTTTTACCATAAGATTCTTTCTCTACTGGTTTCCTCCCTTCTTTTTTGTAAGGAAAATGCAAAATTGAGATGACTCAATTTATGCATTGAGCTTTATAACATAACATTGATTAATCGAGTAATTTCATTTGTGTTGTTTAGAATGGATACTTTAAAGAGGCATCTTCCTGTGCCAGTACCAGACGGACTAAGCGAGCTTCAAAAAATTGCAGTTCGATTCGAGGAAAAGATATATGGTGCTGCTACTAGTCAGGTACCTTTTCTTTTACTGATTTCATATATTATTTTGTTGTTAATTATTAATTTATTATAAACTTTTTGATTACTAGTGTTCCTTAATTAAGTGAAATGTGAAACCCTATTTAGAATCGAAGAGCTTCATTGAAAGTTTGTAGTTATGAGCAACTAATAAAGACTTTTAGCCTGCTTTGAAGAAATTGTAGCTTAATTGACGTTTGGCTATGACATGTGATTTAGGAGCTCAAGTGGTAAGAGCACTGGACTGACTTCTAAGAGGTCCAAATTTCAGGCCTGCATGCTTGTGATAGGCTTGGCGAGCCAGCCTAAAAACTTAGCCAGACGATATTTTATATTTTCTTTTCCGATAAATTAAATTAAATAGATTAAAAGACCGAAGAAGTCAATGAAAAATGCATGCAGAAAAAATATCTCAAAGGTGCTAATATCTGATACATTTCTCTCTTTCTTTTTGTGTGAATTTTTTTTCCAGCCCGATTATCTTAGAAAAATTTCTCTAAAGATGCTTTCTATGGAAACAAAGACGACGCAGCCAGGATTGAATCCGGCCCTTCCCAACCAAAATCGGATTGATCCAGGTATTATCATAGTTTCTTCATTTATAATTTATAGCACATAACTGGAAAATAATTTCTACTTGGGTTTATGTGTAAATGATCATTCTATCATAAAATTAACATTTAAATTGTGTGGATAGTTTATTAATAAAGATTTTTGTCATTACAAAATTTGCATTAAGCAAATTATTTCTAATAATCAAGAATGTAGTTCGGAGCACTAAAACATTTTTGTTCTTTCGTAAAGTTAATTATTGATATTGTTCTTTTGTCATGAGAAATGCATACATGAATGGAAAATATTAATCAGGAGCTTGTGTAAATCTTGTATTAAATTAATTCTGTGCAATGATGTGACTTCTTATTTGTGGTGAAGTAGAAGAAAACTATATATTAAGAAATTTGGGTTGATTTATATATGTAATATTTAGCTATCCTTTTTTGATATTTTGTTATGCCATATCTATACTGGCTGCAATTGATAGATCATCATTTTTCTTCTTTCGAATTTGGTTAGAAAAAAAGGAAAAAAAATGAGATCTTTGTGAACAACATGTGGTTTGGTTGGAAAATAAGAACGAGCAGTGCTTTCCTATATAATAGAGAAGAAAGCTAGGCATAGAGCCAGTTCAGTCATCCTAACTAAAGTTACAGTGGGTAATGGGCTTTAGATTTTCATACAGCCTTGTTCAGCTTGCTTCAGAACTAATAGGAAGTTCTATTTCAGCTGCTGTGAATCTTGAGAAACAGAATTGATCCAACATGTTCCTAAAAAGCTCACAATTGAACTACTACCCACTATGTGTCAGGTTGGTGCCCTGAGATGAGTTAATGCCAGGCACATCTAGTTCCCAAGCTACAAGACCACTCCATAGCCATTCTTTCTTTTGAATCATAGCAGGAGACTTTTACTGATATGAAATTCCCTTCTTTCCAGACCCTCCGTCAGTTTGAACAGTGTGAATTGAAGTAGAAACAAGATTTCTTTGTGTAGTACATATTTTTCTGAAATTTTGGCTGTTCCTTAGAGAGCATTGATTAGAAATTTAGGATAATATTTTGAAGATGTTTAAACTATCTCTGTTCTGGCAAATGCATATAGCTATAAACAAATGTGAAGGAAAAAGGGTCGAGTCATAGTCAGATGTAATCTGAATATTCCTGACTGAGTCTTTATTGTTAAATTGTTCTTTATAGTAAGCTCCAATTATTTTACAGGAGTGGGGATGACGTCACAGCAGCCAGGCCCGAACCCTAGCCAATCTATTGCGATGCCGCAATCACTGACTCAACCTCCTGTTTCAAGGCAACAACAGCAGCAACCACTCTTACAGGGTTCACCAAACATGCCTTCATCAGTGGGTGGTGGACCTAGCGGGGCCACCATCCCCCCAATGTCAGGCCCATCTATGAGCAACAGCAATCCCATGTCAGTAACTGGTGGAACAAGTGGGCCTGGTGGGCTCACTGGTCCCCTACCGACAGATATGTATTCAAACAACCAGAGAAGGCAGCCACCACAACAGCTCACATCACAAAATCAAATTTTGTTTCAACAGCAGCTAGCAATGCGTAAGCTGCAGCAGCAGCAGCAGCAACAACAACAGCAGAGTCTACTGCAGCAGACCCAGATGCAGATGTCTTCAGCACTTTCTGGAGGATCTGGAATGATGTCAGCTATACCGACAGGTGGGATGCAACAGCCTCAGATGAACTCAGTCCAACAACAACCAGTTGGGCAGGGTGGGTCGCTTCAACAGCAGTCGCTCATGCGGCAACAGCCGCAACCCACCATGCAGAATCCTAACATTCCTATGCAACAGACCAACAATGTGACTGAATTACAGCAGCAGCGGTTGCAAATGCAGCAAAACCAGATGCAGCAAAGCCAAATGCAGCAAAACCAGATGCAGCAGAGCCAGATGCAGCAGAACCAGTTACAGCAGAGCCAGATGCAGCAGAACCAGTTGCAGCAGAACCAGTTGCAGCAGAACCAGTTGCAGCAGAACCAGTTGCAGCAGAACCAGTTGCAGCAGAACCAGTTGCAACAGAACCAGTTGCAACAGAACCAGTTGCAGCCAAACCAGATGCAGCAGAACCAGATGCTAAACCCGCAAATGATGCTAAACCAACAACAAAACCAATTGTTGGGGAATGCGAGCACAGGCAACATGAACAACACGCAAAGGCAGATGCAAATGCAAAGACAGGCAGGAATGCTGCAGCAGCAACAACCACAGCAACAGCAGCATCTGCTGTCCCAGCTCCAATCACAGCAGCAGCAGATGCCCCAACAACAGCTGCAACCACAACAGCAACAGCCAAGCATGATGCAGCAGAGGGAGATGCAGATACCGCAGCAACGGATGCAGGGCTCCCCAGCCCTACTCCAAATGCAGAACAGCAATGCGATTGATCCACAGAGGCAGCAGCAACAACAGTTCATCTCACAGCAGCAACAGCCACTACAACAACAAAGAGTACTTCAGGATGTTGCTTCCAGCCGTAAGTTGTGCACCCCTGTTCACTTTTAGCTACAGTCATTGTTAGCATTTGAGATCTCTATGTAGATGTAGGTGAGGGTATAAAAAATTATGTAAAACCATAAAAGTTTTTTTTTAACCCTATGGCTATAAGCATATTGTCTGTAGTTTTTTACAATAATAGATTTTAAAAGTTCTTTCAATTTGGTCCTCTCTTCTGGTATGGATAATAATAATGCTTTCTTTAATCTTCAGCTGCATCGATGGATTCGACAGCTCAGACTGGGCATCCAGGAGATTTCCAGGAGGAGATGTACCAAAGGGTGCTTCTTTTTCATCCCCTTTTTGGATTTAATTGGCTTGAGTACCTTTTCTTTATCACTTGTGTTTCAAAGATTTGAGCAAATTTATTGCTCAGGATACTGGTGGGTTTATATTTTAAAGATTTCCAGTCAACATATACTTGTATTCAGCGGACTAATAACATGATGGATGGAAGTTGCTTATGTCAGTGCAAATCTTGTTTGGTTATTTTTGCTTCTCCTGTGTTGTTTTGCTTTTTGATAATTCTCTACTGTGTACTTATAGAGAGTTGATTTTTTTTTTCTACTTCTATTTTGTAATAGATAAAATATCTAAAGGACACTTACTTCAACGACCTGAGAGAGATCCATCAGAAGCTTTCGATGAAGCTTAGTCAGGTATGCCTTTTCTCATTCATTTTGCTTTTCGTACTAAGTTTGCCTTGGGGATCTTACACTGACTACTGGTGGTGAACCTGGCATTTTTTGGCACTGAACAAGGATTAACCTATTTCATATTCTTTTGTTTTACCTGATATCTCAATAAAGCCCAACATAGGAACTAATAGTAAACTTTGTCCAATAACGGTGCCAAGCATACATTTTAGTATCGTATGATACACAGATCATATCGTACATAGCGGTACGAGTCAAAGCCTTGGCGAGACGAACCGTGCCTGTGTATCGCGGGCACTAGGTATTGCTGGAATCGCGAGCGAGACAGGAGAATGATACGTGTATCGTATCGTATCATCCGATACGAGCGATACAGAAATAGCCAAGAGAAGTCGTGTGTCGCTTCAGCTTCCGATTAGAAAAAGAAAAATTACATTTTTGGGACCTTTCTTGCGACAGATAGAGCTTCGCCCCTTTCATTTTCTTCAGTTTCTTCAAAAGTGGCGATCGACAGATGAGCGTTTTCTCCAGATCTGGGTTTGCCCCTCGTGTCTTTTCGTTTTCCCCAAGAGAAAAAATTCTCCAGATCCTTCTAAGAATTGGTGATGGGAATAGGAGAGAAGAAACAGACAGGTGGGACCAAGGAAATAATAGGGCTGAAGTGGGTTTTTTCATTTCTTATGTCTTTTTCTTTTCAATTTTTATTAGCAGTCCGACCAGAGAATTTTGAACATTCACTGTACCAACAGTTTTTTGAGGTTATAGATTATTATATTAATTATAATTTATAAATATTATATTAAGTATAATATTACACAATAAATACATATTAGTAATCAATAATGATTATGCTAATATAATTTATATAAATTTACAATAGAATATAATGATTATAAGAATTATAATTTATATATACCATATCATATAATATAATTATATTAGATTAAACAATACAATATATTACTATAATGATTATAGTAATTACAAATTTTATGTGTTATATAGTATGATATAATATATAATAATATATTGATTAAATATAATCATGATAACTATAACTATATATGTATGTTATAAAGCATTTAGCAATATTTTAAGTAAACATTAAATATTTACTTCTAGTATGTTATTACTTTCTTTTAGTGAAATTCATTCAATACATGTTGTAATTATTTATTTTATTGATTTTAAAGATAGCTTAATGCATCTTTAATAATTCGATACCATACACGATTCACGATTCGATACTAAATCCAACAATTCACGATGAATTTACGATTCTAAAACTATGCCAAGATTAACTTAACTATTTTGCCAGAGGTAGTTTTGTATCTCTTGGACTGCAGAAAGACTAGGTACAGGTAAGTAACTTCTTTCTTTCTGTGGTGTAGGTAGATAGTATACCTATGAATGCCAGAAGTAGTGAACAGATAGAGAGGATGAAGAATTTTAAGACTGTTCTGGAGCGCATGATGGCAGTACTGCAGCTAAGCAAACAAAGCATACATATTGGCTTGAAAGACAAGTTATCTCTTTACGAGAAGCAGATCCTGAATATTCTCCAGAATAACAAGAAAGTACCTCAGCAACAATCCCAGGGTGGGGGTCCTGACCAACAGCATTTTGGCCCGCCTCAACAATCACAACCTGGCTTGCAGTCTCAGCAGCCGCCACAGCAGCATCAACCACAGCAGATGGATAACCACCCGAACCAGCTCCAGCAGCAATTGAGCAACAGTGCCATGCCTCAGTCTAGTAACATAGGAATGAATGCTACGCAGCAGGGCATGCAGAATGCCTTACACTCGGATCAGCTTCAGACCAGCAGCACGGGATTTGGATCTTTACAGCAGGGTTCCCTGGGGTCCACCATGCAGAACTCTATGAACCCTCCCCAGATGGTTGGTTCTGGTACTGGTATAGGCTCAAGCAACTTGTCACATACTGGTACCATGACTGGGATGACACCAAACATGAATGCACCACAGGTTCTCAAGCAGCAGCAACAACAGCAGGAGCAACAGATTCAGCCGCAGCAGCGTATGATGCCAACCCAACAGCAGATACAGCAACGCCACTTTCATCAACGTTTGATGCAGCAGAAGCAGCAGCAGCTGTTGCAGCAGCAGCTCCCGTTGCAGCAACAAGTGCAGCAGCAGAAGCAGCTGCAACCGCAGAACCAAATGCAGCAGCTTGGTCAGCCAAGTGACCCAGGTGACCTGAAGATACGGCAAGGAGCAGCTGGAATGAAACCTGGTGCTATGTACCAACAGCACTACCCCGGTGTTGGTCCACGCAATAGCTACTACCATTCTCAGGTGAAGCCAGGTTCCAATCTGCCAATCTCTTCACCTCAGAACATACAATCATCTTCCCCTCAGATCTCCCACCCATCTCCTCAGGTTGACCAGCACGGGCTTATCCCTCCGTCTCAGCTGAAAAGTGGGACGCCTCTTCAGGCTGCTGCATCTCCATTCATTCCCTCCCCATCTCCTCCAGTTGCCCCATCTCCCATGATAGAGGACACGAAATTGGGTGCTGGTTTGATTCATAACTCTGCTGCAGGGCAAGCAGGTCAGCCCCTGCCTGCAAGTAGTGCGCAGAATGGCCAAATGGGTCAACCTCAGGCAGGATCACTTGCTGTTGGTACACCAGGGATATCTGCCTCTCCGTTGCTTGCTGAATTCACCAGCCCGGAAGCAGGACAAGGCACAAACCTGTCAACTCAAGTTCCTGAGACTGAGAAACCGATTGAGAAGCTTGCTCGTCTGGTTAGCGATTCTTGGCCTTTCTAGCATTAAATTCTTTTGTTGTGTTCTTGTATGGAGATTGGGGATAGTACCATACTCAATATCTGTATTATTATCATTGCATGGATATGAATAATACTAGTGGCAAGGAGATGTCAAACCCATGCAAGTATTAATGTGCACAAGAGTTGGCAGTGAATAGAACTAATTTATGCATGTCTATACTAATAATTAATAAAAAAAAAGTTGTAAATACAATAAAAAAAGAAATTAAGCATCCATATCACATATGTGTTGAAAGCTTCACAAATAGAGAATCTATCAATTAAAAGGAAAATAGAACATAGGGCAATATATATATATATATATATAAGATGATAGGGATACTGATAAAAGCCTGATTTCCATATCTGTATCCAATGTTCAATTTTCTGCATGCATTTTTGCATCTTCATGATCATTTAAATATATGCATGGGACTTTTTGATTGGTTATCATCAAGGGGGCACTAAATTATTGCATGGTTGGATTCATTACATCAAATGCTTTCCCTTCAACCTCTCATTAATTAAACCCTCAAATTAGTGTATAAATTGTTATTTTCATTTCTTTGGAGCTTCTACAAGTGTTACAAGATATGTTTCCACATTTGAAGGCTGCCATATATAAACAGCAAACCTGTATCCACCTTGAATAATTCCTTACTTCTTCGAACAGAAAATTTAAGTGCACCTGATGAATCCTAAAATGCAGTCTGTTGTGCTAAGTTAGTTGACTCATGCAAAAGCTAGTTCCACTGGTACCAAATTTTTGAAGTTGCCTTAAAAAAAAGGGATTTTTTGAAGTCAATCTGATATTCGAATTTATTCATGCAGATGAGAACAATGCCACACAACCAGCTTAGTGCAGCAGTGAAGGACATAGCATCAGTGGTAAGCATGGTAGATAGGATTGCAGGGTCAGCACCGGGAAATGGATCGCGGGCAGCAATAGGGGACGACTTGGTGGCAATGACCAAGTGTCGGCTCCAGGCCAAGAACTTGGTCCATCCTGATGGCGGTGCAGGAACATCTGCTGGGACTTCAACCCCAACCAAGAAGATGAAGCGTGATACCAGTGCCATGCCCCTTAACAGTAACAACAATGATGGATTCTCCCCTGACTCTGTCAGTGTTACTGATAACTTCAAGGCAAGCGGCCCCGATACATCAGAGATACAATCCAAATCCACTGCTACTTCCAGTAACATGGGGCTGAAGAGTGAGGTTTGTAATTGGAAAATATCTCTCTTATTATGATGTCAGATCTTGTAGTAAATCTATGGCTCGTACTTGCAATACAGCATACTGAAGACCTGAATTGCAAAACGATCTTGACGTTATGGCAGAATAACAGAACTGTACTAAACAAATTTGTTCCAAATAATCTTGACAAGTTAATAACTGATTACTCTATGTAGATGCACCATGCTCTGCTCGAGGAAATTCGTGAGATAAACATCAGGCTGATAGATACTGAGCTGACTTTGAATGAAGAAGACGCTGACTCGACAGCTGAAGGCGGTGAAAGCATCCTTGTAAAATGCACTTACACGGCTGTTGCCCTCAGCCCCGGCCTAAGGGCTCACTTTACCTCTTCGCAGCTGGTTAGACCCTCCCCCCTTTTCTTTTTGAGTTCTTCACGTCTTCGAATGATTAAAAATGTTAAATGCTTAAGCAGATAGGTTACAACTTTGGTCGACTGATCTCAACTGGCCAAATTTTACAATTACTATGTCCTGCCTGACTTACGGTGGTTGTGATTTGGTCCAGGACTCCAGGCCATAATGCACTGCTGTGTCCTTAACACAATGAACTGTTCATGCTACAAAACTCAGCAATTGAGATAGTAATTATTTCCGTTGGTTCAAGTCCTTGCTTAGTGTAACGGTGCTCTACTGGTCTGGTTCATGTGCCATCTAAACTCCCTGTCTAATTGCCACAATTTTGGTTCATGTTCTTTTTAAATGGATGGCAATTAGTTTTCCCACCTCAACATGGCATGATAACCCAACCCCTGATGAAATTACCCCATCTGTGCCTCAACATAGCATTTGCAACTATTCATGTGGTCATAGAGGTTTGGCTCATGTGCTTGTCACCACTAATCGCTAATAAGAGTTACCTCATCCCAAACAAAACCTACCGAAAGAAAATGAGGGAAGAAAAATATTGATTACTTAAAGATAAAAAGAAAGGAAATGAGTGTTTGGTTCCCAATCCAATTTGGTGCTGCTGCCAGCCTTCCACCTAGGGCTTTGAATTCTATGGAGGGTCTTATTGTTGGGGAGAGAGAGAGAGAGAGAGAGAGGTCCTGTCCTAGTTTCTCTTTTTTTTTTTTTCCCGAAATAAATTATAAAATAATCTGTATAATTCAATATTTTTTGTTCTTATTTGATTCAGAGCCCAATATTGCCTCTGAGGCTGCTTGTTCCTGCTGGGTACCCCAAATGCTCTCCTGTCATCTTGGACAAAATTTTAGATGAGCAAAGGTATTAACCGCAACCTTTCTATTTTCCTTAAATTCGAAATTTCTTGGGTGTGACAACAAACATTTAAATATTCTTTTGCACTACGAAGTATCTAGTACATCCCTCTTCTCATATAGTTAGTTTGAAAATAACAGCGTAATGCAATTTATTTCTGTCAGCACATGTATATTTTTGCTTCTAAATGAGCAAAACATTCAACAAGGATCATTAGCATAATTAATTTGTGGTATTAGGGGATCATTTTTCAGGAGCTATGTTTGATTCTCTTGCTCAGAGTTGTAAATGATTTTTTAGTGTTTCCAATTGGTAAGAGATGCACTTCAACAGGTTGGTTACCACCCAATTAACTGTATATTACCAATACGACTAACACCTTCAAGAAAACCGTTAATATGCCAATCCTCATGAACGGGCAATTTTCCTGTGCTCTTTGTTTAAATCCTGTGAACATGCTATTGAACGGGCAATTTGAACAGGGATCTTGATGACTTCTCGACTAGAGCTCGAGCGAAGTTCAACATCTCTATCAGGGGCCTGACTCAGCCTATTTCTTTGAAGGAGATTGCACATACATGGGACACGTGTGCCCGAAAGGTCATACAGGAGTATGCTGCACAGTTTGGGGGCGGGAGCTTCAGTTCTCGAATGATCAAGTGGCAGATCATCAACCCTGAAGATCCATATATTATTGTATGATGGCATATGTTTTTTGTTTCCCAACCTTTGTATTTATCCGTGTATATGATCTCTTTTTTGAAAAGATATTTACCATGAACTTTATGTTGAACTTACCTTTTAGAGTACAGGGGGTGCATATTTTAGTGTTGTAGGATGGGTGGGTCGGTTGGCATGGGGGGTTTGACATATTGGGGTTGCTCAATGTATGATGTAAGTTCTTATCTAATGGATGGAATAATATTAAATACATAATAATTGGTAATTAATATTTGACTCTCTTTTTTCTGCAATCGTTACTGCTCAGATCATTTTGGTGTTCCTTTCTTTTCGAAGTACAGTTGATGCATGTGGTTTTTAAAGTAGTCTCATACAATGTAAAAGAAACGAAACGTCGTAGAAAGTGAGTGTAGATCCCCCAAAACAGTCTCGATGGTGCATGGTGCATATATGCTACTATGGTTGCAAACATAACGCAACAATTAACTCAAGATTTTTCAATCCAATTCATGTTCCCATATGATCTGTAGATAAATCTAGCACGGGAATGGTCTTCTCTCAGTCACATAAATATTAATTTGTTTATTGCTGCTACAAGCTCCCTTTTCCACTTTTTAAATCTATAGAATCGGAGTCCATCGTGGATTCATGAATCATGATAGGATTGAGATGTCAAAAATTTTAGTTGAGGATAGACATAATAATTTTTTTTTCTCGAAAAATTACTTTGCAAAATCGAACTGCTATTTTTATTATTATTATTTTTAGAAATACTTGACTGCGGATGTGTAGTTAAAACACCGATCACCAAAATAATAATCATACAAACACTAAGACGATCCTAATTTCACTGCAGACTTCTATTACACCAAATTTTGTTCAACATCAACAATCACTAATATCACCACTACACTCAAAAAAAAAAAAAAAACCAATAACATAACGAAGCATTCAGCGTTTTTTTTCTTTTCTTTTGAACGATGACTAATATAACCACTGAATTTTCACTTTCAATGAAGGTCGTGGATTCGAAATCCGGTCGGGAAGTTTTTTGTGACATTTAATTTCGAAATAAGTTGAAGACCTTAAATTTCATCTTTATCTTCAATAAAATAAAATAAAATAACCACTGCACTAGAAAACCAACACGCAACAAACCTTTTGCAAGACTCACACCGGCTGGACCCAAGAGCAGCTCACTCAAAACTACAACTACAAGCTCCGCGCTAAGGCTCCGTTTGAATGGATACAGAAATAAGGGAATATGTTCTTCTTACTTCCAAATTTATTATAAATAATTCAAACTTTTCACAAAGTTACACACTTTCCAATACTTATTTTCTTATTCCTCTTATTCCCGCACCATCCAAACGGAGCCTAAGAGAAAACAAGACTACCCAGAGGCTCTAACACGGTAACACCACACTATGGCTGGTCCTTTTGTAATCACGGCTCACTGGGGAGACTCATGCACCACACACCACGTCCGGCTTCTCTTCGACGTAGCAGCTCACTGAAGGCTCACTTAATCCATCATGTACAACTCAACAAATGCTCGAACACAACATCAAGCAGCCCTCGATAATCGATATGGAGGCTCATGCACCACGCACTGTACAATGGCTTCTTCAACACCTCATGACCGTCCCCTCAATATCACTTTAATTTGCGCACTCGCAAGAGTGTTATGCGAATTAATTATACAAATCAGCCTAAGTTGAATGATATAATCGTCCAACTAACTCTTAACAACAAGAAAGGTAACCTCAAACAGAAGATAACATAAGCATAACTCCAGTATATTGATATTATCATTAATTCATTATCGCCAATGTTATTATTGCTGTGATTTTACTTTTTAAACAATAAACTTCGGCTTTGAGTTCTCTGATTTGATAGCGACCAGATGAGAAAGATGCAAACCATGTAAACAACGAAGCGACATAAAACAACGCAACACAACGGAAGGGAAGGGATTAGGGTTGGGCATGAATTTTTTTTTTTTTTTTTTGTGCTTTTCTCATCTTAAAATGGAAAAGTGGTGGGAGATTTCCCACTTGGTTCCAAAAAAAAGAAAACGGAAGGGAAGGGAAAAGGAGGGGATAATTGTCCGGATTTGCTTACCTTTCAAATTGAAAGGTAGACTAGGGCTATATTTGGTAGAGAAGTAGATGGAGGAATTAAGGAGGAATAAGTAGTTAATCTACTTTATTCTTTCAAATTTTTGTCATGTATGAAAAAGAGGTGAAGAAATTATATGTTTGGAATGGGCTTGAACATGGGTTCGTGAACCCATAACACTTGGGAATGGGTATTAAAATATAATTTCCTAGTTCGCTCCACGAGTTCGCTTGTGCGTTTGGTTGAAGTGGAAATAGAGAATAAGAATAAAGAAAAACCTATTTTTTATTTCTTATCTAAATTTTTTGGTTTTGTTAGAATATGGATAAGGGCCGGAATAAGTCCAAATTTTCTATTCCTTAGTTGTTTGATTTACACCGAAATAAGGAATAAGGGACTTATTCCTTATTCCCACTCCAACCAAACACACCAGAGTTCGTCGAAAAGTTGGAATCCAGAATGTTCGCCTAGTTTGCAAACTTCGCTCATCGTTTGGTTCGGCACGAATTAGAGATATTCGACTGAGTTGTTCGATCCTTCCCAAACATAGGTATGTTTGGAAGTGGTGTGGAAGAACAAGTTTGTTCTTGTTCTTATTTTAGTTCCATATTTTTGTTGGAACAAGAATAAGGTTCATTTTGTTCTTATTCTCTTTGTTTTAAAGGGTGCCAAATAAGAAATAGCTTGTTCTTATTCCATAGACTTCCAAACATATGAATAAGATATGAAATTAACAATTATAATTAGAATATTTGACTATGAATAATTCGTTATAATTATTAAAAGTTCAACAAGTACTTATAATTATTATTATTAAAATAAAATAATGATAATATATTATATATAAATAATATTAATTAATTGAATAATAAAGTAAATAATACTATTATTACAAGATAAAATATTATTACAAAAATAATATATTTATTAATTAATAATCTAATTATAATTTAAATTTTGAAACTTTTAATAATAAAAAATGATAATATTATTGTTAAAAGATAATGTATTAATAATAATAATAATAATAATAATAATAATAATAATAATAATAATAATAATAATGCCTCTGCCTATCTTTCTTAAGATGTTTATGCAAAAATTTTGTTGTATTTTTTCTCTTTGTTAAATTATTCGTTCGAATATTTTTATATTATTTGCTAACTTTATCTATTTTATTTGTTCAACTTGTTATCCAAGTTATTTATTGTATTTATCCAATTTATTTAGTATAAATATCACATTATTTATTATATTTATTCAACTCATTTTTATATGTTTTATTTTATTGAAAGTTTGTTTAATACATGTTGTATTATTAATTTTGTTTGTGTTTTCTGTTCAACATGTTTGTTGTATATGTTTATATTATTGTTATATTTGTTCAATTTATTTATTTTTTTGTTTAATTTGTTTTTTTATTTTATTCAAATTTTATACTATATATGTTCAATCTGTTTATTTGTTTAGCTTGTTTATTATATATGTTCAGTTTGTATTACTATTTTCTATTAAATTTTATTTTTTGTGTTTGCTAATCTTATTTGTTGTATATGTTTATATAAATTATTGTATCTGTTTAACTTTTTTTTATTTTATTTGTTTACTTTATTCATTTATATGTTTATTTTTTTCATTTGTGTATTCATTTTGTTGAATTATTTGTAATTTGTGAGAAAATATAGCAAGGGATTAGAGGCGAAGGAAAGAGATGCGAGAGAAAGAAATAGAGGCAAGGAGAGAAGGCATACGAAGGGAAGAAATGGGGAAGAAGCGTTCTTTTGATTGGAGAAAATTAGCGATTTTTTATTTTTGGAATGTGATTGCGTCAATATCATTTCCCCCGGAAAAAAAAAAAGTATAACCATGCAGTCAAAATAGTACAGCCCGAGGTATTGCGGGTTATTATACAAGTGTTATTTATTTTTAGATTCTTACACGATAGGCCGCACCGAATATTTATAAATACAAGTGTCATTTATTTTTTGAAACCCAAAAAAAGGCGGAAATGATACACACCATCCACCAATATACCATCCAACCATCCACCCTCACCAACTACAAGAAATTGGGCTTTTTGGGCACCTAGGTCCAAATTTTTTCGCGCATGCTGACGTCAGGATTTCGTGTTCTGTTTGATGCCTTAAGGGATGTGTTAAATGTTCAACAGTTTTCGAACTAAATATAACAAGGGATGGGTTAATTTGGGTTACGTGTTCAGTTTGATATATTTATAAAGTAACATATTAATGATTTTACATCTTTTTTCACGCATTCTGCCAACAAATTTGGGGACACTATATCAATTTAAAGTTCATTTTGTTAGCACAAATGATGATTTAACATGCGTCATATGTTCGATTTGATAGTTTCGTAATATACAAAACAAAACACAAGAACTAGTACCAAAATAAAACATTAATATGATCCCTAAAACAACATGATCAGTTTTAACAATCCAAAATAATAAAATTTTAACCAATTCAAAAAATAATACCATTACAATTCATACAAATATTAGAACACATATTCAGTTTGGTAAAAATCTGAATGTTGGTGGAGAATGAACACACAACGCCGTACCAACTCGATCGAACCACAGCCAGAACCTGCGTAATATGAATACAAATACATGTGTAAAGTATTAACAACGTGATCCCTTAATTTGATAAATAGATCACAATTTAATACTAAATAGTCATTTCAGGCAATTGTATGTAAAAAACAGTTTCTGACAATAGAACATAAGATGATCCCTTATGTCATTTAACTTAATGTTTGTAGTATCTAACGCTGTAAATTCTGACAATAGAACATTAAAAATTGCAGTTTCAACAAATGTCTTTAAATATGCCCTTATTTTTGTTTCAATAAAGAATCTCATATTTTACTGATTATATTGACGTCTTGTTTTCGTTATAAATTGAAGCACCAAGGAATAGAGAATACTGAAAATTAAACGTCAGTGTAATCGTAATGCAAGGTTCACAAATTGGATGCCTAAAATTAATTTAATTGAAAAATTATTAAACAAATAGATAGAGCAGGAAGAAAGATAAATTTGAAATTCATGGAAACATACACCAGAGAATCAAATTAAACAAAACAAAAGATCCAATTAGACACCACGAAACTCAAAATACAAATAATTAAAAACCAAAAATTATCCAAACAGGAAGAAAGAGATGGCGTTCAATCCCAGAGGCGATTTGACTGGAAGGGAAAAGTAAAAATCAGTTAGAAGGGAAAAGTAATGGAAACCTTTAGGGACTCTAGAGAAACCATCGCTCCTCACTCGGTGATTTGACTGGAAGGGAAGAGGCGAGAAGAGATGGCGTTCAACTTCAACCCTGTTGCTTCTCATCAAATCTTGAAAAATTAAAGCTTCTTGTAAGTCGACATTACTTCAATCCTGTTTCTTCTCATCCAGTTGCGGCGCTACCTTCCACGTCAAATTGTGTGTACTCGCCATCGCGCTAAATCGACCTGGCGCGCCGTTATCCCTTCTCGTTTAGGGTTTAGATAGGTTGAGAGAGAGTGGGGGGGGGGCAAAGAAGCAAAGGGTCGGTTAACCTTTTTCGGGGTGAACTGAGAGGACGAAGGAGGCGGGACTAGGCGAGGAGCTCGTTGGATTGGAAGGACAAAATGGAGGAGGAGAGAGAGTAGAGAGATCGGAAATGATCCAGATCTAGGTTTTCGAATGGAAAATGAAAGAGAAGAGATATCAAAGGGCGTGTCTATTTGAATATCACGTGACCATGTATGCTGAATATCACATGACTATCACGTGCAGTGCGCCTCCGGATGGTTGGATGGTATTTATTTGGATGGTAAATATCAATTACCAAAAAAAAGGTCCCCGAAAAATTGACGGACGGACTTGATTGCGCAGAGGAAATCAATGAACGCGTACGATCGCGTGTCTGAATCGGTCACACCTCGCACGACACGTGTGACGTGGCACACTCGCCGACAATTGGCCATATATTTATAAGTACCCCACCGATAGTTCGATGAAATTCTCGTTCTCGCCTAGAGTCTAATTTTAAATAATTCGTCGCCGCAGTTCTCTTTGCTCCACCCGTTTCCGTTTCCTTGTCCTAGTGTCTTTGCTCTCCTCTCTTTCTTGCGCCTATTTTCTGTGAGAACCTTCGACCTACTATGATGGATGGTACGGCACCCGATTCTAACCCTAACCCCGATTGGCGATCACAACTCCAACCGGACGCTCGACAAAGAATCGTCAACAAAATGTGAGGTTTTGTCAAAATATTCTCTCTCTAAATTTTTGGATTACTGTCTTATTAATCGATAGAAATTACAAACCTTGGAACTAACATGCAAAATGGAGGTAACTATGTTTGTGGGTTTAAATTTATGACATTATTTTAAGCCCACAACTAGTTGAGTAATGAGTAATTGGTTTTGTTTAGAATGGATACATTGAGGAGGCATATTTCTCCGTCAGCACCAGACGGACTCAACGAGCTTCATAAAATTGCGGTTCGGTTCGAGGAAAAGATATACAGTGCTGCTACTAGTCAGGTACCTTTTCCTTTATTAATTGTTTATTATAATTTTGTTGTTAGTTATTATGCATCTCTTTTGTTACATTGTATGAGGAGGTGGATGCCAAAGTGTTTCTTTCGTAAAAATTAGTAGCTGGTGATAGTGTATTACTATTGTTTATTAGGCTAGTGAAATTTGAACCCTATTTACAATTGAAGAGCTTCATTGAAAATTTTTTTATACTTAAGCTGCGAGTATTCAAAGACTTTTAGCCTGCTTTAGAAATTGTAGCTTAACTGACATTTGACATACAGTAGGACCCTGCTTTAAACCTATTAAGTAGAATAATTTATATTATTTTATCTTACCTACTAACATAAATAGATAAAAGACCAAAGAATACAATGAAAAATATGCGCAGAAAAAGAAAATCTCAAAATTGCAAACAAATACAAGAACTATTAAAATTGAAGTCTTAATTCTGTTGGAATGAAACAGGTAATTTATGTACTATCATCAGTAATAGAAACCGATATCTGATACCTTTATCTCTTTCTGTTTTGTGTGAATTTTTTTCCCAGCCTGATTATCTTAGAAAAATTTCTCTAAAGATGCTTTCTATGGAAACAAAGACACAACCAGGATTGAATCCGGCCCTTCCCAACCAAAATCGGATCAATCCAGGTATTAACATAGTTCTTCATTTATAATTCATGGCACATAATTTGGAAAATAAGTTACTTTTTACTTCGTTTTATCAGCCCTTTCATACTGTGACATTTAAATTACTATGGATGGTTTATCAATAAAGATATTTGTCATTACTATTGACATGGAGAAAATTATTACTAAAAAGTAAAAATTGACAATTGACTTTTTTGATGATGTCTCTTGACAACATTTTTGGCTGCAATAAAGATTAATTTTGTGAAATTCCAAATGGAAAAAGTTGATTCTGATCTTGTTCTTTTTGCCATGAGAAATTCGTACACGAAGGGGAAAAAACAAGGGTTTTCTTTGTGAAGTAGATATTCTGGACTTGTCATTTTTCCTTAGAGAGCCTTGATTAGGGATTTTGGCTAGTTCCTTGTAATTGTTCAAACTGTTTCTCTACTGTAAAATGCATATAACGATAGATAAATATGTAGAAAAAGGGTCGAGTCATAGTCGTGATCTGAACATACTTGATATGTTCTTTATAACTAATTTCCTTATGATGTAAACTATGAAACAGGTGTGGGGATTATGTCACAGCAGCAGACAGGGCCGAATCCTAGCCAATCTCTTACAATGCCGCACTCGATGAATGAGCCTCCTGCTTTAAATCAACAACAACAGCCACCACTCTCACAGGGTTCGCCTAATATACCTTCATCAGTGGGTGGACTTAACGGGGCCACCAACAACCCCCCAATGTCAAGGCCATCCATGAGCAACAACAACCCCATGGCAGTACCTGGTGGAACTGGTGGGCTTGGTGGTTCCCTAACGACAGATATGTACTCGAACAACCAGAGAAGGCAACAGCCGCAACAACTCTCATCACAAGATCAAATATTGTATCAGCAGGAGCTAGCAATGCGTCAGAAGCTTCAGCAACAGCAGCAGCAGCAGCAGAGTCTACTGCAACAGACCCAGATGCAGATGTCCTCGTCACTTCCAGGAGGATCTGGGATGATGTCGGCTGTACCAACAGGTGGGATCCAACAGACTCTGATGAACTCAGTTCAACAACAACCAGTGGGGCAAGGCTCGGTTCAACAGCAGGCGCTCATGCGGCAACAACAGCAACAGCAGCAACCCACTATGCAAAATCCCTCCATTCCTATTCAACAGACAAAAAATGTTACTGACTTACAGCAGCAGCGGTTGCTAATGCAGCAGAGCCAGATGCAGCAGAACCAGGTGCAGCAGAGCCAGATGCAGCAGAACCAGGTGCAGCAGAGCCAGATTCAGCAGAAACAGATGCAGCAAAATCAGATGCAGAAGAGCCAGATGCTAAACCAACAACAAAACCAATTGCTGGGGAGTGCAAGTGCAGGCAGCATGAACAACATGCAAAGGTTGATGCAAATGCAAAGACAAGGACTGCTGCAACAGCAACAACCACAGCAACAACAGCATCTGCTGTCCCAGTTCCAATCACAGCAGCAGCAGATACCCCAACAGCAGCTGCAGCCGCAACAGCAACAGCCGAGCATGATGCAGCAGAGGGAGATGCAGATGCTGCAGCAACGGATGCAGGGCTCGCCAGCCATACTCCAAATGCAGAACGGCAATGCCATTGATCCACAGAGGCAGCAGCAACAGCAGGTCATTCCACAACAACAACAGCCACAACAACACCAAAGAGTTCAGGATGTCGCTTCCAGCCGTAAGTTGTGCTGCTTTTGATTATTTTGGTTCACATTTAACTACGATAATTTGAGTATTTGAGATTTCTATGCCGGTTAGGGTAAGGAAATGTAAAACATTAAAGGTTTTTATAAACCTGTTAGCATATGTTCTGTGTGTTTCAACAATAGTGGATTTTGAAGATATTTTTGCAATTTGGTCCTCTCTTCTAGAATGGCTAACAAATTGTGTTTTCCTTTAATCTTCAGCTGCATCCATGGATTCAACAGCTCAGACAGGGAATCCAGGAGATCTTCAGGAGGAGATGTACCAAAGGGTACTTCTTTTTACATTCCTCTTTTTTTTTTTATTTGAATTGACTATAACCTCAAATTGTCACTTCTGAGTACCATTTCTTTTTGAGAAATGCTAGAGTCCAATATATTGGACGGATGGGGCCCGTCCAATACACGATTGTTTTCACGTTTTTAAATTTCAAATGACCGATCCGAACCGTTCAATATCTTCTCCATATTGAAAACTTATAAGAAACCAATTTTACATTTTTTCCGAAATTTTTTACTATTTTTTTGGTATTTTAGAAAATCATTGTTATTGGACAATCCATAATTTTTATATCATGAATTTTCTGAAATACCAAAAAAATAGTAAAAATTTTAAAAAAAATTATAAAAATTGATTTCTTATATGTTTTCTATATGGAAAACATATTGAACGTTTTGGATCGGTCGTTTGGAATTTGAATCGTGAAAACGATTGTATTGGATGGACCCATCCGTCAATATTGGACACTAGCATTTCTCTTTCTTTTTTACTTATGTTTCAAAGATATGAGCAAATTTATATCTCAGGATAACTGGGGGTTTTATATTTGAACTAGCCAACATGTACTTCTAGTTGTATTCAGCTGAAATTAACATAAGTTAGTAATAGACTTGTTTGAGTATTTTTTTTTTCCTTCTTTTATGCCTTGTTTTGCTTTTTGATCATTTGCCTCCGTGCACTGATAAAAAGGTGATATCTTTTTTCTATGCAATAGATAAAATATCTTAAGGACACTTACTTCAACGACCTGAAAGAGATTTATCAGAAGCTTTCAATTAAGCTTAGCCAGGTATGCCTTTTGTCATTCATTTTGTTTTTCATACTAAGTTTGTTTTTGGGACTCTTATACTGATTTCTGGTGGTGAATTATTTTTTACTCTCAACGAGTAATCTATTTCATATTCTCTTGGTTTTCCAGATACCCCCAACAAAGCCCAATTTAGAAACCAACATTTGACTTGTCAAGATTAATTGGTTTGCTACAGGTAGTTTTACCTTTTGGACTGCAGAAAGATAAGGTTGAGGTACTAACTTTTTTCTATTTGCGGTGCAGATGGATAGTGTAGTACCACCAAATGCCACAGGAGAAGAGCAGATAGAGAAGTTGAAGAACTTTAAGATATATCTGGAGCGCATTCTGGCAATGTTGCAGCTTGGCAGACATAAAATGCATATTAGCTTAAAAGACAAGTTATCTGTTTGCGAGAAGCAGATCCTTCATATTCTCCAGAATAACAAGAAAGCTGCTCAGCCACAATCCCAGGGTGGGGGTCCTGACCAACAGAATTTTGCCCCGCTTCAACAATCACAACCTGGAGTGCAGTCTCAGCATCCGCCACAGCAGCATCAACCACAGCAGATGGATGACCACCCGAACCAGGTCCAGCAGCAATTGAGCAACAGTGCCATGCCTCCATCCAATACCTTGGGAATGCCAAATGCTGCGCAGCAGCGTATGCAGAATGCCTTACAGTCGGATCAGCTTCAGGCCAGCAGCACAAGATTTGGATCTTTACAGCAAGGTTCCATGGGACCCACCATGCAGAACTCTATGAACTCTCCCCAGATGATTGGTTCTGGTACTGGTATAGGCTCAAGCAACATGTCACATACTGGTGCCATAACTGGGATGGCAGCGAACATAAATTCTGCAGAGGTTCTCAAGCAGCAGCAACAACAGCAGGAGCAACAGGTTCAGCCGCAGCAGCGTATGATGGTGACACAGCAGCAGATGCAACAACGCCAGTTTCATCAGCGTTTGATGCAGCAAAAGCAGCAGCAGCAACAGCAGAACCAAATGCAGCAACTTGGTCAGCCAAGTGATCCAGCTGACCTAAGGACGCGACAAGGAGCAGCTGGGATGAAACCTGGTGCTATGTACCAACAGCACTATCCCGGCATGGGCCCACGCAACAGCTACTACCATTCTCAGGTGAAGCCAGGTTCTAACCTGACCATCTCTTCACCCCCGAATGTACAATCTTCTTCACCTCAGATCTCCCACCCATCTCCTCAGGTGGACCAGCAGGGGCTTTTCCCTCCATCCCAGCTGAAAAGCGGTACACCCCTTCAGGCTGCTTCATCTCCATTCATTCCCTGCCCATCTCCTCCAGTTGCTCCATCTCCCATGATAGAGGACACAAAGCTGGGTGCTAGTTTGAACAACTCCGCTGCTGGGCAAGCAGGTCAGGCCATGCCTGCAAATAGTGTGCAGACTGGCCAAATGGGTCAACCACAGGCAGGATCGCTCACTGTTGGTACACCAGGGATATCTGCCTCTCCATTGCTTGCTGAATTCACCAGTCCTGAAGCAGGACAGGGCACGGATTTGTCAACTCAAGTTCCTCAGACTGAGAAGCCAATTGAGAAGCTCGCTCGACTGGTTAGTGTTTCTTGCCGTTTCTAACATTATATTATTTTCTTTTGTTGTTCTTGTATGGGTGAAAATGGGGTATAATACCATAATCATATCTGTATTAGTTTGATTGCATGGATATTAATATATATAAAAAAGTGGCTTAGCGATGTCAAATCCATGTAAGTACTTGTAAGCATAAGATTTGACAGTGAATGGAACTATCTATGCATACTGATTCTAATAAAAAAAGGCGCAGACAGTGGAAAGATAGAAATATGCATCCATGTTGTGTATGAGAAATTCATAAATAATAGGCTCTCAATTAATAGGACAAAAGAAAACTGGAATTTTATATAAGTGGGTAGGGATGCTGATAATATCCTGATATCCATGTATGTGTCCATGTTTAAGTTTCTTGATTTGGTTATCATCACGAGGGAACCAAATTTTGGCATAGTCGGTTTAATTGGTTTCACAACATAAATGCTTTCTGCATTGTTAATGTACCAGAAGTTTCTATGGTGGATATTTAGCTATAGCAGGCTACAGGCTTCATTAAATTTTCCCCTTTAACTTCACCCTCAAGTTAGTGTATAAATAGTCATATTTATTGCTTTCGGGCTATTACATGTGCCACAACTCACAAGATATATTTTCCCATTGAAGATTGCCATATGTAAACATTAAACCTATATCCAGCTAGAATAATTCGTTTCTACTTCCAAAAGAAATCCTAGTGTACCTGATGAATCCTAAAATGCAATCTGTTGTCCTTGAGTCAGTTGACTCAGGCACAAGCTAGTTTCACTGGTAACCAATTTTTTTGAAGTTACCATAAAAAGGATTTCCTAGGTCAATCTGGTACTAATCTAATTCATGCATGCAGATGAGAACAATGCCACACAACCAGCTAAGTGCAGCAGTGAAAGACATAGCATCAGCGGTGGGCATGGTAGATAGGATAGCAGGGTCAGCACCAGGAAATGGATCACGGGCAGCAATAGGGGACGACTTGGTGGCAATGACCAAGTGTCGTCTCCAGGCTAAGAACTTGGTCCATCCTGATGGTAGTGCAGGAACATCTTCTGAGTCTTCACCCCCGACCAAGAAGATGAAGCGCGACATCAGCGCCATGCCTCTTAATAGTAACAACAATGATGGATTCTTTCCGGACTCTGTCAGTGTCTCTGATAAGTTCAAGGGGAGCGACTCTGATACATCAGAAATACAATCAAAATCCACTGCCTCTTCCAGTACTAGGGGGTTCAAGAGCGAGGTATGTTATTGGAAAATCTCTCTTACTATTATTCCAGTTGTTATAGTAAATCTATGGAGTATGGATTCTACTTGCATAGCTATTAATTTGGTTTGCTACGCTGAAGACCTGAATTTTGGCATGATCTTGACGTAATGGCAGAGTAAAGAACTGTAGGAAACAAATTTTGTTTCAAGTATTCTTAAATCCCTAGTCATTGGATTGTACCAGTTTAAATGAAAGTGCCACATTTGATAAATTACAATACACATGTTCTCATGTAGATGAACCATGCTCTGCTCGAGGAGATTCGTGAGATAAATTTCAGGCTGATAGATACAGAACTGACATTGAATGAAGAAGAGATGGGCTCAACAGCTGAAGGTGGTGAAAGCATCCTTGTAAAATGCACTTACATGGGCATCGCCCTCAGCCCTGGCCTAAGGGCCCACTTTACATCTTCGCAACTGGTCAGGCTTTCTTTTTTTTTTCTATTTTTAATGTCTTTTTTTCTCTCTTTTTAATGTTTTTTTTCTCTTTTTACAACTTTGGTCGACTGATCTCAACTTGGCAAATTTGGCAATTACTAGTGCCCTCTCAACTTTCTATGGTTGTGATCCGGTCCAGTCGATAATGCAGTGGTGTGTTCTGAGTGAGAATGGGCGCCTGGGGGGGGGGGGGGGGGGGTTATAATTTCTTTAACAGTTGTAATCTGGCTTACATGGTGCTGATTGGGATGGGCCCATGGATTGGCCGTTAGCTACAACTCGAATTTTGTTCGTGCTACTAAGATCAGCAAATTAGTAATTATTTCTGTTGGTTCAAGTCCGTGTGCTTTGATAGTCTGGTTCATGTGCCGCCTAAACTCCTAGCCAATCTGTCACATTTTGGTTGATGTTTGTAAGATGGATTGACAATTAATTCCCCTATTTCATACGTTTGTAATTAGTCCTAAATCCTAATAGGGCTTGGGCTCGTGTTTCTAATTGTTAATCAGTAAGAACTAAGAACATAGTACTAACTGCTAAGCCCCCACCCACCAAACATGTGTGTGTTTTTGGGTGGGGGGTTGCTGCCGCCAGCCTCCCTACATAGGGTTTTGAAATTTTGGAAGCTTATTATTTGAGAGAGAGAGAGAGAGAGAGAGAGAGAGAGAGAGAGAGAGCAATGGAGGGAGGGTCCAGTCCTTGTTTCTATTTTTCCATATAGCTAATATAATCATATAATCAATATTTTTTGTTCTTATTTGACTCAGAGCCCAATATTGCCTCTGAGGCTGCTTGTTCCTGCTGGGTATCCCAAATGCTCTCCTGTCATCTTGGACAAACTTCTGGATGAGCAAAGGTATAAACCTAACCTTTCTGTTTCATTTAAAGTAGAAAGTTTCTGAGATGTGACCAGGAATATTTGAATATGTATCCATTTGTATATTCTTTTGCATTACAAACTATCTGGTATATACCTCTCCTCGTAGTTAGTTTGAAAATAACAGCGTAATGACCCTTTGTTTCCATTGGCACATGTATATACTTTGATGTTATTCTTTTAGGAGCTAGATTCTCTTGCTTGGAGATGTAAATGATTTTTGAGTGTTTTTAATTGGTAAGAGGTGCACCTGAACTGGTGGGTTAACAACCATTACGGTTACATTTCCAATACCTCTGACTAACACCTTCAAGAAAATTCATTAATGTATCCTGATGGGTTGTTCCTGTCACCAAAATTGGAACTTTTCCTGTGCATCTTTGTTTAATACTCTGAACATACTTATAAATGGACATATCCGACAGGGATCTTGACGACTTCTCAACCAGGGCTCGATCAAAGTTCAACATCTCTATTAGGGGCCTATCTCAGCCTATGTCTCTGAAGGAGATTGCCCATACGTGGGACACCTGTGCTCGAAAGGTCATACAGGAGTATGCAGCACAGTTTGGGGGTGGGAGCTTCAGCTCCCGATTCAAGTGGCAGACCATCGACCCTGAAGGCCCATATATTATCGTCTGACAGCATATGTTTTTGTTTCATGACAATTAATTTTATCTGTTTATATGATTGCTCTGAAAGGATGTAGGATGGGGTTCTAACGGCTGGATGCAAAAACTTTTTCTGATGGATGAAAATAATAATAGATGTATAATAATTAATGTTTGATGGTTTCTCTTTTTTAAGTATATAGTATAGGCATGTTTCTGTCATTATGTATATTCACATATGAACTTATTAATCTGCAATGTATAAATGGAGAATAAGGAAAAATTATTAGGCTTACTAATATATCTCAACGTTGTTTTACTTCCTGTTCATCCACCAATAAGAGTGTGTAACGTGTCTCTGAGTCCCCAAAAATGTACAAATTTGATAGAGCGAGAGTTGGCACTTGTGTCAGACGATGTGCGCTTATTGATTGTAGCACATGAATTTGCCTGCGAGTTGAAGTTTTTACCAAACCATCGCAAATTCACAGTTGATGGTTTTTAAAATTTTAGGAAGGTTAGGACGTAAGAAAATATGATGTAATTGTTTCGTGCCTATTCTCGCTGTAAAAACCATCAATTGTGAATATGTGATGAAATAAGTTTAATCAAATTTTATGCAGCACAGTTTCGTGCCTATTTCCCAAACCATCACAAATTCACAATTGATTTTTTTATGATGTAATTATTCTATGATGATTTTACGAGCTCCCATTTGAAATGGAATTAGTTTAAAAAAACAAAATCGTAGCCAAATTAATGTTGTCCAAATGAGAGAGAGGGAGAGACGATAAAAAAGAAGAAAGTAAAATAAACAATGTAGGAAGTGGGGGCAATAAGTGCAGACCATACAGTCTCGATGGTGCATATATTCTACAGTGCTTGTAAGCATAACGCCACATTAACTCATGATTGCTCAACCCAATCCATCTCCCCATGATGCTTTATCCGTAAATAAATCTTGCATGGGCATCGATCCACTCCGAGGCACAGAATTTTTAATTAATTATTAATTAATTGCAGCTACAATTTTTGTTGAGAATTAGACCACTTATCGATAGGATTGAGCGCAAATTTGATGAGGAGTTGACGTAATGATTAATTTTTCCAGCAAATTTCTTTGTAAAATCGGACTGCTGTAGGTTCCTTTTTGCTTGTCAGCAGATATTATTATATATTTTCTTAGTTTTGGATTCCCATTTATATAATCTAATGAACCAAAAACATACAAGACCGAAAGGAATCCTAAGTTTGAGAATCATAAACGACTTATTATATATATATATATATATATATATATATATATATATATATATATATATATATATATAGAGGATTGCTAAAATACTATGCATAGCACGGATGACCTTCGTGCTACGGATTCATTTTTGAATTTCATGCTTTAAACAATCGATCCGAATTGTTCATTATTTTTCTCATATTGAAATCTCTTTAAAAACTGAATTTTACATTTTTTTAAAATTTTTTACTATTTTTCTCGTATTTTTGAAAATCCTTAATCTAATAAATTTTGGACCCTTCAATAATAGCGATTTTCAAAACTATGAGAAAAATAGTAAAAAAATTCAAAAAAATGTAAAATTTGGTTTCTAATGAGATTTCAATATGAAGAAGATAATGAACGGTTTGGATCGGTTGTTTGAAGTATGAAATTCAATAACGAATCCGTAGCACGAAGACCATCCGTACTATGCATAGTATTTTAGCAATCCTCTATATATATATATATATAGAGAGAGAGAGAGAGAGAGAGTTTTGCTATGGTGAGTTGCAACTCACCAAAGCGTTCGTGAGTCGCACTCAAAATTCTGAAATTTAGTTCAAAATGACCGATCCAAACCGTCTAATACGATCTTCCTATTGAAATCTCTATGCAGACCAAATTTTATATTTTTTTGAAATTTTTAAGTATTTATTTCGGATTTCTAAAAACAGTTGTTTTTTAAGGGTTCAGAACTAATTAGATTAACGATTTTCTAAAATTTTAAAAAAAATACTTAGAAATTTTGAAAAAAATATAAAATTTGATCTGTATGGAGATTTCAATAGGGAGATCGTATTAGACTATTGGATCGGTCATTTATAACTAAATTTCGAAATTTTGAGCGCGACTCATGGACGCTTTGGTGAGTCGCAACTCACCATAGCAAAACTATATATATATATATATATATATATATAAAGTTTAGCTACGGTGAGTCACGACTCACGGACCCTCCGGTGAGTCGCGACTAATACTCCTAGATCTAGATCAAAATGACCGTTCCAAACCGTCCAATATGATCTCCCTATTAAAATCTCCATGTAGACCAAATTTTTCATTTTTTCAAAATTTTTAAGTATTTTTTTGAAATTTTAGAAAATCGTTAATCTAATTGGTTCTGAACCATTCAAAAACATCAGTTTTTAAAAATCCGAAAAAGTTACTTACAAATTTTGAAAAAAAAAAAATTTGGTTTGCACGGAGATTTCAATAGGGAGATCATATTGGACGGTTTGGATCGGTCATTTTGATCTAGATATAGGAGTATTGGTCGCGACTCACGGACCCTCCGGTGAGTCGCGACCAAAACTCCTAGATCTAGATCAAAATAACCGATCCAAACCGTCCAACATGATCTCCCTATTGAAATCTCCGTGCAAACCAAATTTTTTATTTTTTCGAAATTTTTAAGTATTTTTTTCGGATTTTTAAATTGATGTTTTTGAATGGTTCAGAACCAATTAGATTAACGATTTTCTAAAATTTCAAAAAAATACTTAAAAATTTCAAAAAAATGAAAAATTTGGTCTACAAGGAGATTTCAATAGAAAGATTATATTGGACGGTTTGGATCGGTCATTTTGATCTAGATCTAGGAGTTTTTGTCGTGACTCACCGGTGGGTCCGTGAGTCGCGACTCACCGTAGCTAAACTCTATATATATATAGTTTAGCTATGGTGAGATGCGATCAAAACTCATGAATCTGTTTCAAAATGACTAATCCAAATCGTTTAATATGATCTTTCTATTGAAATCTCCATGTAAACTAAATTTTACATTTTTTCGAATTTTTTAAGTATTTTTTTGAAATTTTAGAAAATTGTTAATCTAATTAGTTCTGAACCGTTAAAAAACTGTCATTTTTAAAAATCCGAAAAAAAAAACTTAAAAATTCTGAAAAAATATAAAATTTGGTCTGCAAGAAGATTTCAATAGCGAGATCATATTGAACGGTTTAGATCGATCATTTTGAACCAGATTCATGAGTTTTGATCGCATCTCGTGGAATGTATTTTGTGATTCATCTCACCATAGCAAAACTCTATATATATATAGAGAGAGATTGGCTAAAATATACTCCAGCATATAGATAACCCGTATGCTGGAGTCGTTTCTCACAATCTAAAATGCATACAGTCGATCCGAAGCTTTCAAATTGTTCTCCATATTGAAATCTCATGGGACACTAAAATTTATATTTTTTCGAATTTTTTTACTATATATTATGCTATTTTAAAAAAAACATTGTAAAGGAGTATTTCTGACCATTCAATTTTAAAATAGCATAATATATAGCAAAAAAAATCGAAAAAATATAAAATTTGGTCTTGAAAGATATTTTTATATGGAGAACAACTTGAACGGTTTGGATCGACTGTTTGAATTTTAGATTTTGAGAAACGACTCCAGCATACGGGTTTAATCCGTATGCTGGAGTATACTTTAGCCAATCTCTATATATATATATATAGAGTTGCAATTCACCAAAAGGTCCGTGAGTTGCGATCAAAACTCCTAAATCTAGTTCAAAATAACCGATTCAAACTCTCCAATATGATCTCCCTATTGAAATCTCTATTCAGACAGAATTTTATATTTTTGTGAGATTTTTAAGTATTTTTTTTATTTTAAAAAACTGCTATTTTTTAACGGTTTAGAACTAATTAGATTAACGATTTTCTAAAATTTCAATAAAATACTTAAAAATTTCGAAAAATTGTAAAATTTGGTTTGCATGGAGATTTCATTAGGAAGATCATATTAGGCGGTTTGGAATTTTGAATTAGATTTAGGTGTTTTGATTGTAACTCACGGACCCTTTGGTAAATTACAACTCATCATAATAAAACTCTATACATCTATACATTTTGTTTTAATTATTTTCTCACAAAAAAAAATGATGGCGCCATACCTATGTGGTTATGGTCCGGAGTATCAGACGAATTGTTGTTTTTCAAAGGGGTGAAAAGGTACACCATTATTTCTTGATTACTAAATACAGGGAGTGTTGCAATTCGTCATATGTCCAGTTCTATCAGATTCTTTTTATTTATTTATTTAGGGACAAATTCGCTCAACTATTCTTCACTCAAACAAGTTCCTTAAGACAGCGGTGAGTTACTTGTTATTTGTTACAAGATCAATTGGAAAAAGGAAATCAGAACGGAAAGAATGCAAAAAGAAAAGATAGAAAAATTAATACCAGAAAATTAAATATACCCATTCAAGTAATCAAGTCAACCTATTATTTTTCCTTTTTACAAGCTTTCGGAGTAGCAATGAAAAAACTATTGGAACAAAACCAAAAAGAAAACCAGAAGAAAATAGACAAACCCCCTCGACTTGAATTTAAAACTCGTGTTCAAACCAGAGCAAACCAACATGGAAGTTACTTGTGTTTAACCCTACTCTATATGCTAAACATCTAAAGTTAATTAATTATCTTCAAAAGGAAAACAAATCCCAAGAAGGTAAAACCCATATTTTACAGTATTTGAAAAGTACACAGCATCCTAATCAAGGTCAAAAAGAGATTAGGAAAACACAAGTACTCCCAAAATATTGCATTGTCAAAATTTGTTTTTCTAGGTTTCAGAGATGCATCTCCTATGGCATGCTTTGGTATGTTTATCCTGCTTTGTTTCCTGTCTCCAGATCCGGCTGATATCTTGGGCTATACAAACTGCATCGTGAGATGCACCAGCAAGGCCTCTCTTTGTAAACCCAACTGCATAAAGGCCACATTTACCTTTCCAACCATTTGGAAATGGTACTTTTGGAAATCCATCCTTTGCAAAGAAGTCATTTCCCTGTAATTAACAAAGTTGAGATAATTCAAATTGTTGCGCATGACATAAAACAATTTTATTTTGGTAAACCCAACGGTCAGTAACTACCATCAGTCTAATACTATATAATATTTCAAGGTTCATTTGGTATCCATGTGAATGCAACTAAGATTAATAGGCCTAATGCATGCATCAATGCATGTGTACTCAACTTAGTTAACTAATTAATTCTATCAAATGTGTCTTCTTGAAAAGAACTTCTGTTGCCCATTTGCAATTGTTAAATTAAATTCTTTCTAGTCAAGTATTCATTAGTGCTATCTACGTGTATACTAAAGGTGGAAAAGGGAGCTATAAATGGTTTTCGTCATTAAAAAGAAAAAAAAAAACCTAGTCCAACCATTCAAGAATGGACGAACAAATCAATTGTACTTTAAAGTTGAATATTTTTCTTAATGATTGAACTAAAGCACCACTCGGTTTCCTTTATCAATTAATTATGTATATTCCTAGCTTTTAGAGGATATGATCAATGCGTGAAAGAGTACAATATATTTCTTAGAAAAAGTTTCAATTTTATTTTTCGATCTAATTATCATCTCAAATTTACGATTTATTAAATCACAAAAACATCCTTCAACATGTTTAAGTTACCTTCAACCAAGATGGAACATTGCTTCTGTAACCAGTCGCAAGAATCACCGCATCGGCATCAACAACCCGCCCATCGACGAGATGTACTCCACGATGAGTAAACCTCTGAATACCGGGGACCACTTTGATCTCCCCTGTTTTGATCTTTCCAAGTGTGCCAATGTCCAAAACAGGGGTCTTTCCCTCTCTGCCTTTGAGCTCCAGTGGTCCCATTTTAGGTCTCTTGATGCCATACCTCTCCAAATCTCCAAGCATAACTCTAGCCAGAGAAACTAAGATTTTATCAACCACCTGTATAGGTAACCACCGCATCATTGCCACCGATATGGAAAAGGTCGATATTCCAAGAATTTCGCGTGGCAGGACGTGTACCTATTAAGAGAACGATTTACCATAAGAAACTTTTTATGTAGCACTCCTGAAATTACATTCAAGAGCAAAATTTATCAAGTTGCCACTAATAAAGAAAAGATAATAGAAGGTCTAGCAATAGAGCATTTCGTTTGAACGTATGTTTTTGTAGTAGTACAAAGAAAAGAAAGAGAATTGTAAGAAATATCTTACAGAATCACGAACCACCATAGTCGGGTACGCATTGTGGTGGCACAAATCAAGGCACAATTCCATGCCAGAGTTACCGCAACCTACAACCAAGACCTGCTTCCCCTGATAAACTTCCCCAGATTTGTACTCTGCAGCATGTATCACCGATCCCTTGTACTCCTTCATACCCTCTGTTTCTGGGACAAAACATTCTGCATTTTCTCCAGTTGCGACAACCAACCATTGACAAATATACTCTACCTCCACCGGCTTCTTTTTATCACCATTTATCGCACGCACCCGCCACATACCGCACGTATCATCATACTTAGCGCACTGCACGGTCACATTAAATTGTGGGTTTATGTCGAAATGTTTTGCATATGATTCCATGTAATGGATGAACTGAGATTTTGTCGGATACTCGGGAAAGTAAGAAGGGAAGGGCATTTTGGGCAATTGGCAGAATTGCTTAGGCAGGTGAAGTTTGAGGCGATCATAGGTGCGTTTCTGCCAGAGAGAGGCGATGCAGTCTGTTCGTTCAAGTATGACGAAAGGCACACCATGGTCTCTTAGACAGGCTGCCACTGCCAGACCAGACGGTCCTGCACCTATGATCAATGGACCATTGACCCATTTGCTACGACGCTTGAATAGGTGCTCCATGTCGGATAAATGTGCCATGAATTGTTTAGCTAATTGCCTTAAAAAGGGAAGAGAGCACTTTAAGAGAGAGAGATAAGAGACGTTGTCTAATTGAGAGCGAGAGAGAAGTTGAGTTAAGAGAGAGCGAGAGAGGAGTTGAGTTATTATGAGGGTATAAATAGAGAGGAGTAATGGAGGGATGGAGGTGGATATGAATATGATGCTGCTCAGCCTCAGGGAGGGGAGGCGGGGGATTTAATTTGGTGGTATCTCATTCTCATTCAAACAATTACTCAATTAGTGTAGCCGCCGTCTAGTGTATTATTTTAACTGTTTTGGTTCTTCTGGAGCACAAAGTGAGAGGTGATCTATGTGACACTACAAGTCTACAATCTCGAGCTGTGATAATCAAACATCCAATATTAGATACTAGTCTGTGGTGAGAGTGATAATTCCAGACGGTCAGATAATTGTGGGCACAAAAATTAGATAGACGTAAATTTTTGTCATTAGATTTGAAAAAGTGAAAAAAAATTAATTTAGTACATCAAATTATCGAATCTTATAAAACTCAAAGATAAATCCTAATTGATATTAAAATTAAGGATGTGCACTACTTAAGCTTTAAAAGGCTCTATCGATTTTTTTTTCAGCTATACGGCACCTGTTTTATCACTAATAATTTAGCTTGATTTTCAACCAATTGTTCAATTTGCTCTAAAATTATATGATTGAAGAGTATATTTAAAAATTAATTATTTATAAGAATTTTTTATTGTGTTAAGAGTTTAAATTTAATATAAGTCTTTATTATGTTATAGATATGGAAATAATTGAATAAATAGCGGAAATTTAAAATGCTGATATGGTAGTTGATAGATTATTTTATCATCGATCATCAAACACACAAATATGAAATCACTTCCCAAACGCTAAACCACCCAATATTAAGCGAATCAATTTCTTGCTGACAGATCTTTACGCTGAAATGTGGAGTTGCATTGTGTGTGGTATGCGAAATGATGCCACAGAAAAACTAAAGTTTTGTTTCCATTCCTTAAGAGGGAATGTACTTTAAATCTATAAATATGCATTAAACGTCTAAACAATAATTTTATTCATAAGATGGCCTATTCTATGAAAGTTTCAACTAATTATTACACCAATAATTATATGGTTTAGTCAGATAGAGCGATAATGCACATGTATAGTTATGACATATAATGGAGAGTTTATTATTGAGAAGTGAAATTTGTTATGTGCTTTTGCAACATGTCTCCTGATAGCCATCATTCGAACTCCTCTCGTTTGACCCTCAGTTTCTCAACAAACCGTATGATAAATAATTCATACCACTAAAATGTAATCTCTTATTGACAAGAAGCACATTTCATATGGATTTCTGAGCTACTTTTCATTTATTATTATTACTAGCAAAAGATACCCTCAATATAATATGTGGGCAAATAAAAAAATAAAATATTAATATTTATTTTTGTTATATATAAAATGCTACATGTTAGGCAATAAAGATATGGTAAAATCAATAATTTAGTCTTTCCTTTTAAATAAATAGCTAATTTGGTAGTAACTTAATTTTCTTTAAAAAAAAGTCTAACCTTGATCTAGACCACTGATCAAATCAAATTACACAAATCAATGATCCATAATCTATATCTATATCTATATATACTACTTATAAAGCACCCATATAAAAGGAGTAAATTTGTCATATAAAAGGAGTAAACTTGTCAGATAAAAGGGTATAAACAATTCTTATATCAATTATGGACCATTGATTTGTATAATTTGATTTGATCAGTGGTCTAGATCAAGGTTATACTTTTCTTAAAAAAATTTAAGTTACTACCAAATTAGCTATTTATTTAAAAAGAAAGACTAAATTAATAATTTTACCATATCTTTATTGTCTAACATGTAACATTTTATATATAACAAAAAATAATATCAATATTATTTTTTATTTGCCCACGTATTGAGGGCATCTTTTGCTAGTTGATATAAAAATTGTTTACCCCTTTTATCTGACAAGTTTACTTTTTTATATGACAAATTTACTCCTTTTATATGGGTACTTTATAAGTAGTATAGATTATTATTTTGTTTCTGTTACCTTATGAATTTTTTTTCGTAGAGTTTGCAATTCGGTAGGTATATTGTTTTTTTTTTTAGAAATACAATTCGGTAGGTATCTTGTTAAAACCAGGATTACTGGTACAGCCGTACAGGGTAGCGGATATTTATATGTTGATCAGGTGCTGTTGTAGAGTAAAATGTAATAAAAAATGTTTATGTCGTCTTTCTTTACAAAAAAAGGAAAAAAAAATTGTATTTGGTCTTGGCTCAAGTCCTGTTTACAACATACATATCTTTCTTAAAACTTCGGCGGAGTGTGGATAATCATTACTAGAATTTTTTTTTTAGGTTGATTTGAAATCAATGATTTTATTATTAGAAATTTGAAAATAAGAATTCTCTTTATGATTCGAATCAAGGATCACTTGATTGACGGAAAAGAGTCAAATTATTGGGCTAAACAATCCGAACAATCCAGGCTAATAATTACCAGAATTACCTAACATTTAAAAAATAAATAAACAAAGAACAAAGATGTTCAATGTTTAGTGCAAAATGTACCGGACCTTGCAATTTATAAAAGTCCTGGCTCTTTTCCGTGTTCTTTATTAGACAATGTGATAACTTTTAAATAACAAACAATTTTATTAAAAAAATATCATCGTTATATTGTGTATAATTTTAAATAAATTGTGTATTAGATTTGATGTAACTTTAAAACTAATTATCCATAGAATATAATAATTTCATTATTCAATTTTATTGGTATTTGATCGATAACTAAATATTTTTCTATACTGTGTCAAATTTAATATTAGAATATATCTGTATTGCAAAGAAACGCATCTGTAATCTCTTTTTAGTTAAATATGTGGGTCAAAACTACCAACTTAAAATATTACTAAAGATATTTCAACAAAATTTTGAAACGACCACTTGTACTTCCTCAAGAAGAATTTACGTTTAGCAACTAGGAATAAAATTGATTCTAACACATGTATAATTTTTCCTCTGATTTTAATATATACGTTGATAATCCTCAAATCAATATCATTTTTAACATGATAATTTTTCAATTAGAACAGAGGCCGAACAGCCCATACCCCTAGCCACTCCAATGATTGCGGGAGCATATACTGTAACACCTCACCTGCTTAGATCGAATTTGACTAAATTAACCGAAATTTGATATGTTGACCAGCTCTTGAACCTTTGATCATTCAAAGCTGTTGACTTTGTTTGACCGAATGAAAAAAATAAAGAAACAAAACCACCGCCTTTGCCGATTACCAATTACCTTGCCCCTTTCTCTCCCCAAAATTCCAAAACCATGAATTATCCTCTTCGTTTGTCGCTAAACAATTATAATTTCAAATAAGATATTCCATTTGATAGTCGATTAGAAATTTAGATGTCGGCCGTTTGAAATTTCGAATTCTACCTCGCATTCGAATTGAATTTGTTCGTGATTTCTGAATCTGTTCGTAACAGAACTTCTCTATACTTAATTAATTTTGTATTGATTGATTTAATATTATCAATTGGTTTTAATTTGATATATTTATTGCAATCGTGATGGATATATTTGATTATTTGAATTGTGTTATTAACTATCGTTAACCCTCGTAGAAGGTGATTCACAGTGTGATAGTAAACTGTTGGTAAACATCAGAGAAAGTGATTCACAGTTCAAATTGATCGATTGCATTGAATAATATTATGTGGATTAATCCGATTTTTTTTTGTTATAATAATTAATTATAGAGAAGCTACGTCGTTAAATAGCTAGTTACTGAGGTTTTGTTTTTCTGTTGCGACATAAGTTGACGGGTTGTTGGATAGATGTAAAAGATATTGTTTATCCTCGTGTCCCGCGATCTGTCGGTACAGGATGTGACATATACATTGCAAATTAGGTCCTGCACTTTAACTTTTTTTTAAGTAAAAGTGAACTCAACTCTTTTCATTATAAGTATCTAGAAAAAAAATATATCAATTTGTAGTGTCAAAATTATTTAAAAGAACTGCGTTGTTCTTTACACTTTCATTTGTAACAACTTGGTCCTCAAAATTTTATTAAAATATCATCAAAATAAAGTCAAAATCCTGTATATATGCAAGAAAACAAAACAAATATAATGGTTCAAATTCGATAAAATTAAGTAAGAATAAAAAGTTAACACTTTTTAGCATCGACCAACGATGATTGCCATTAAATATCTGCTCTTAAAATATATGTTGTCTTATAATATCAAAGATACTATTCCATTAATTAATTTGAGATGTTGAATAAGAATTTTATTTGTATATATTATTCTTTATTGGATTATATTCTTTACATGTATTTTGAAACTTACGATAACCAATCAGTTATATTTATTTCTCTGATTTTTCGTTCGTAAAATTTGCACGTGCCCGTCTAAAAAAAATACATTTTGAATGATTTTTAGATCATACGATTCGGTATAGATTGACAGACCTGCAGATCCAACCAATTTGATGCGCGTACACCGACGACATTTATATTTTTTTCGTCTAGTATTTTTTTTTTAAAAAAACACAGTTATATGTTTCTCTCGTAATTTGACCGTGAATTGCTCTCACAGTCTCACCTGACTCCCTTAACCAACAGTTCATATCCTCTCCGGTTTGCAACTTTGGATTATAATCGTTCAGGAAGTGACCAACACCTCTGGAATTATATATGAAGAAGAACAGAAAGTGCAGCACCACAATTTTTTGAAAGGAGTTATACTGACAATATTATGTAGTATTAATCATTATTTATGTATTAAATTTTCGGATCTCTCACATTTTACATGACGCTGGTAACAATTTGCATGTAAATCATATCTTATATTGTTTCGTAATATATTTATAATATTCTAATATTGAATATGCATCCATGGTGTCTTTATAGTAGAGTTATCATGTGAAGTAAAATTTGATAATTGTACTATTTCAAATTGTTACATACATGAGCTGTTACAAATATTTTATATTGTTTTTAGGTGATGAATTATAAATTTCTTTATATTTAATTAAAACAGATCATTTTTTCAACTTTTACATGTAGATCCAAGTAATATACGGCGGCATTATGTTTACTCAAGTTGGAATGGATTGGTAACTACAATGAAAGAAATTATAATTGGGAAATTCTGTCTTGAGAATCAATTTTAAATCGGACTTTAATCGCAATCGTTCATGAGTGTTAATGAATTAATCTTTCTTAAAAATGTGCGGTTGAGATTAAAATCCGATTTAGAAATTAGTTCTCGTGACAACCTACGTCGGCCTGTTTAGTGGTAAAGATCAATGCACCTTGAGTGAAAGGTTGCGAGTTCGAAACTCGGCTGGAAAATTTTTCATAGATATTTAATTTAAAAATAAATTAGTTAGGTGGCTTAGACCCCAATTTAACTTAAAAAAGTTATATAACCTTAACACGAAGTACTAATTTAGAAATTAAAACGTCTCCAGTTTTCCTGAAACCGGACAGGACTACGAGCCAAATTTGTGTTGTTTATTAAATTATAAATTTTATCCATCCCGCCACCCTCTTTTACTTCACACGGCAAATTAAGACATCGACCAAAAGCTAAATCTAGACAACTCAAACCATCACTTTCTTCCGACTTTGAGACGGTCAGATAGGTATGGGAATTATATATCCTACTCTCCAGCCTCCATATTATAATATATGTATGGTAATTAATAAAGGAGAACGTGTACAGAGATGTCAAAAATGAAAGAAAAGGACACAGACGCCTCTCTGTGCTAAGACTAGAAGTCTAGAACTGAGAGTATAATCATTAGTAGTTCTAACTCGAGAATTTGACTCCATCCTTGCTCCATTTTCCGAAGCGATTTTAGATTCCCAGTCTCTTTTCTGAAAAAAGATACAAATGGGTGTTTCTAGCAAATAATTGTACAGCTAGTTCCAATCATTTTTTGGATCAAATGTTGCTCCGCATTTCTTTTTCTTTCTTTTTTTTTTTGCACTGTTCACTACTTATTAAATTTTTTTGGAAAATCTATGGTGCTTTACACGATAAAAAAAAAAAACACCGTTTAGTTTGAACTATTTTTTAAAAAATTCGAGTCTTAAACAACCGATCCGAACTATGTTTATTTGTAAACTATATTTATTTAATTATTTATGACCTCCAATAATTATGATTTAAAAATAATTTAACAAAAATAGTTCATAATTTTGATCTCGTAATTTTTTTTTTTTATGAAAACTATGCGTAGTTTGTACATGAAGGATCTCAGACTCGACAGAGTTAGAACGACGCATACCTAAAAATGTCCAAAAAGGGAATTGTCGACACCTGTACGTACGGCTAAACAGGCCTAAAACTTCCGTACAGGTGGCAGTTTTCTAGCGAGCAATGCACAAAATCTTGCCACATGTTGGAGCTATTGAATCATTTGAGAGCCGGAAAATGAAATACCACAGCCTAAAAAAAAAAAATTGAAATATGGACACCTTTTATTTAATAATTTTTCAATAGGTATTGATTGCTGTATCTAGATTTTACTTAATGTAACTTAAATTGTGGTCCCAATATAAAATTATGAATAAATGTCAGTAATGCACTGTAAATACATTTTAATTTTTTGGACAACGGTGTTTGTATATGTGTTTTTGTGATGATATGCTGTTTATGTATAGCACTGAATGGCTGATTGTGCGACTTCTGGTCTTAATTTTCAAAATTCCAACAGACAATCAGAATTTGCTTCATTTTATCTACATATCGAACCCTGACAGAAAATCAAATTTACATTTTATAACATGTATTTACTATGTATACTTTAAACATGTTTACTAAATTAATTTAAAATATTTCTATATCTGATAGGTAAGTAGTCTAGTAGTTTTATAAATTAAAATCACATAAAAATTTGTGCAACTATTTGCCGACTTCAAATGATTAAAGATGTATGAAACCAATCACAAATCACAGTAAATGCATTCAATGATTTCAATTCATGATATTTGACGTACTTCATTGATTAACTTCAAATAAATCTTCTTGCACGTAGTGTCTCTTTTTTTTATCATATATGCCATTTTTTATGATTACATAATCCAATATCTGGGCATAATTAGTTAAAAACATGAATAGAAGCGTTTTAAATATTTTTTTTAGCAGAATATGCATAATATTTAAACGAGCAAGGCTAAAGTCCAATCCATTTGGATGGACCCTCTCTGCCCAATGCACTCACTTAAATTTTGGTGTTTCAAATGATCAATCTAAACCGTTCAATGTGATTTTTATATTGAAATTTAGTACTGAACCAAATTATTATTTTTTAGATCGATAAATTTTCAAAAATCTAAAAAAATAGCAAAAAATTTCAGAAATTCATAAAATTCAGTTTCGCACTAGATTTTAATATGAATATCATATTGAATAGTTTAGATCAGTCGTTTGAAATTCTAAATTCAAGAACGAGTGTATTGGACAGAGAGGGTCCATCCAATGCACTAGACTTTAACCTTGCTCATATTTAAAATATCTTTTTAGTGCCGAAATATCGTTATCCTCGTACATGATGCTTTTTACACTTTATTTGTCGACTTTTACTATTGCATGTGACTTAATACAGTATTTTGATTGATTTAAGGGTGCGTTTGGATAGGTGTGGGAAGAAGGAAAGAAGGGAAGAAGTATTGGGAAGTGTGTAACTTTGTGAAGAGTTTGGGTTGTTTATATTTTTTTTTTTCTTCTTCTTTCTTCCAACGATCCAAACGCACCCTAAAATATGTACAATCTTTATTTTTCTTTGGGAATTAGAGTGGAAATGCATAACAGGAAAACAGAATTATTACCCGTCCAAAGTTACATCTATAGTACTTTTTTTTAAGAAAGAGAAAAGGTCTTTGCCATCTAATTTTTTTTGAAATTAAAGACACATGCGGGGCTTGAATCCTTGACCTCTTGGAGGCCAGTCTAGTGTTCTTACCACTGAGTTATTAAACCACATGCTACATCTATAGTACTTGTAATAACAGAGGACTGAATGCAAAGGCAGAGATCGATCTATTAAGAATTTAAGACGCATATGCAGGTCGGTGCCTATTTTATACCCAACATAAGAAATTTTTATTTTTATTTTTTAATAATTATCATATGAGTGTAATGTATTAATATTAAAGTCGTTTAGACTTGTAAAATTTAATGAGAAAAAAAATATGCATATCTTCAATTTTGTTTCCATGCTTATGGGAACTTAAGATCCACTTGGACTACATTATGAAAAACATTGGAATTACTTTACGACAATTTGTTATTTTAACCTTCCAATTTAACGGTAACCATATTCCAAAAAAAAAAAAAATCTATTTGAATACATAATATGAGAGTACATCGATAGTACATATAATAAGAATTTACTGATTACTGGAGGTCCATTTAGATCACATGGTCAGAAAATTAGAACTATTTAACGGTAATTACCACTTTAACCCTTCCAATTTTTAGAAAAGGGTTAATTGATTCGTTATTATGATTAGTACCATTAATTAATGTATAAATTATTATGATAATAATTGGCTTTGTCATTCGCCTTTTGGGTCTGCGGTTTCGACTGGATGGTATCAGAATCTGTGAGCATGCGTACCAACTAATATTTTCTTTGATCTCCACTTCGCTTACTTAATTTTAATTGTTAAAAAGCATATGAACAGAGGTTGTATGGGCAGGGGTAATTGTGGCAACACCGCCTCTTAAGCAAATGGAAAACTGGCGGTGAGGAAAGCATGTGCAGAGCGCAAGGTATTTTAGCCATGTAAATACCTTTGTTGTGCATATAAGCCCTCCAAGTATGTGTATATCCTTCCCTAACTGCTGCATATATATTTCTCTATAAAGTGAGAAAGTTGTTATTCCGTACTTCTATTAAAGGCACAAATTATTTAAGAACCGAGATCCTACCATAGATAAAAAAAAAATTAAAATAACGTTTATTTTTTCACTAAACAACACTATTTGTATAGTTATTTTCTTTATTATTTTCATCGATTACAATAAAATGTTCATTTGACTGAGACAATAATTTATATATAAACTTTCATTTAAATTTAATAAGTGATGGTTGACTACACAAAAGAAAGCAAGTTGCTGGTACTTGTACGATTTGAATGTCTACAAATGGTGGATCTGAAAGGAGCAAACTAATAACTTTTTTCTCTAAATAAAGTGAAGAAAATACACTCAGTGTTTTCTGATATAGAAAGAGACATGCACAAATAAATTGAGTTTTGTTGACGTCTTTTTTTTTTTACATTAATTGTATTTTTCCATTGCCAGCCTCTACCTATAATCTCTATGTTATAATTTTTTAGGACTTTTGATGTTACTAACAAAATTTTGTCGTGGTAATTCGCCGACCAATCTTCAAGGAAAAATGAGTACAAACAGATCCTATCTCAATTTCTAAAAACTAAAAACATATATTAATGCATACTGTAATTCCTTTTTTTTTCTATATATACTAAACTGGGCGTTGATTATAGTGTAAAAATGGATTCTTAAAGAGGAACGCGTAACTCGCAAGCTAGCTAGCAAATTGTTAAAATACAAGGGTATAGCTAAAAAAAATTATAAAGGCCCCGTTTGGATGGAGCCGGAATTGCAAATTCCGGGCATTTTATATGCCGAATTTATTATAAACAATTCAAATTCTTCACAAAGTTACACACTTTCCAATAAATTTATGCCTAAGAATTATAAATTTCCCAAATTCCTACGACATCCAAACGACCCCAAAAGCAGGAAGGCTATAATATAATTGGGCTTTTCTTCTCACAAGTCTAAGCTAGCTAGGGCATGGCGATGAGCATAAAAATATCTTTTAATTGACACCTCTTCACTTGGCTATTTGCAAAAGTCCTAGTTTCTGCTTGACCTATGCCTTTCCAAAAGCAAAGTACAAGGATGATATATACTATACATATTCTTTGCATTATCCGGATGTACTTTAAAGCTAAATTAGTGGACACTGCTTTGAATTTTCATGGTCACTATCCCTCCTCTTTACCTTCCTTGAAGATCACTTTCTGTCGCACTTATTCTTGAAATAGTCTCAAATAAGAAGACAAAAGAAAAGAACACAAATTATATTCTCAAATTATATATGCTTTCACAAAGTTCTCAGGTATAAGTACCTTTATGACAGAGTGCAAAAAAGCTAATACGAAAGTGACATATGTAATTAATGACATAATTTAGACACCAATTTAGAATTTTTGTAGATTTATTAATGGGTTAGACATAACGCGTGTATTTGATTATATATGCAGCACTTTCGCCAAAAAGAATAAAAACAAAAGATTATATACAGCACGAAATATGGTAGCGAACCAGTGACGTATATTTAGAATTTTGCAATTATTTATTTTCAAATATGATATTTTTATCAAACAATTTATTACCGAATACTATTGCAAGTACAAATGTTCAAGAAATACTCAGAATTCAATTATTATGGATCACAAATAGTGACTGTAATTTTTTGGGATATTACACAAAGCTCTTGCATTGCTGTAATTTTGTAGACAACAAATATTAAATAATTTTGTGCGTTGATCACCGACATTTAGATTGAAGAGTGTATGACCTTGAGTTTTTAAGAAGGGTCCCATACATGTATAATATATAGCGTATATATATGTATGAAATTTCACGGATAATATTTTCTTTTCTGTCTGTTCGTGTGAACTTGATTTGAAAAGTTGAAAGTCGGGTCTGACACCAATTCCTTGTGGTTTCGCAGGGGATCTCATTTATGTAAAGAAAATTGGTTAAAAATATAAAAGCTATGTTTCTACTTTCTAAAGATATATGCCTAAAAAGTGAGAACAAACGCTTACCAATCATTACGAATTATTAAAAAAAAAAAAAGTTCCAATTGGCATGATGCCAAACTTCAATGCCATAGTAGATGCATTAGTATCATTATTATCGAGTTTAAAAAGAATTGATAGGAAAATAATGAGTCGTAGATCTTATGTTAATTCGTCTTATTAATAATTCAACTTTTTATAGCAAAAGAAAAAGGTGCTACTTATTTTTGAAAAGCTTTGTAAACGCCAACTTAATAATAAATTAACCGACCATTTTTCAAAGACAGATGAGCAGCATAACAATGCTAATAACGACCAAGAAGTAATATGCTCAGTGCTCTCGCCAAGCTTTTAAAGTTGGCCCACTTTTGTATAATTATTTCATAGTTTTTGTTTAAGAAATTAACAATATAATTATACAAAACAGAGTCAAAATTAGGCAAACCTTTTAAGAAAAGAGTTTGGCAAGAACAGAGCATCTTAAATATTATAACTTTAAATACGAAACGGAATGGGTTTGAAATTTAAAATTTAAAGAAATTTAGACGAAATAATAGATGATTGAATTTAAGAGTGTATAGGCAGCAATTCACTTATCTTTTAAGGAACTGAGGAAAGCTAATTAGACCCATAATTATCATATATATTATGGAAAAATCATCATGAAAAAGAAAAAAGATAGAAAAAATTTGTTATTTATGGTCCAAAATTCATCCACTCCCATTATTCCACAAGAAGAAAACAAAAGTTCTGTTGAATTTCAAGTATTCAGTTTCACCAATAAGATACAGAGGCTTACTTCCCATTTCGAATTGCACAAAAAAAAATTTTGTATCGGAAATGGCTCTATGAAAAATTCTGGGAAAACGCCAACGGTTGCTGGCTTATTTGTCATGGATTTTCACGTTTTCTGATTCAAGTGAAAAAGGACATTTCTTTTGGGAAATACGAACAACCAAATAGCAAGCCGACTCAAGGTATTAGGCTTGCTATTCTCTTTTACTAAGGCTCCGTTTGGATAGATGTGAGAATAAGGGAAGAAGGGAAGAAGTGGGAAGAAGTATTGGGAAGTGTGTAACTTTGTGAAGAGTTTGGATTGTTTATAATAAATTTGGACCTTATTCCTTCTTCCTTCTTCCAACCCCATCCAAACAAGGCCTAAGGAAGAACATTTGGACATAAGTTGGCTCCGTTTGGATAAGGTTTGTGAAGAAGGGAAGAAGGGAAGAAGTGGGAAGAAGTATTGGGAAGTGTGTAACTTTGTGAAGAGTTTGGATTGTTTATAATAAATTTAATTCCTTATTCTCTTCTTCCCTTCTTTCCAAATGGAATCCAAACGGAGTCAGAATACCCTAGATTCATAGACTACATTTTCCATTGGTAAAAAACCAACCAAGAAGACAAACAAGAGATCGACCTTGAATCGGAATTTTGGCCAAAGAAAAGATTTGCATTTCACAAATTCATTTGGATCTGTATTAAGTTCCTTCTCATTGAAAACATTGAATAATTGTCTAGAGTTTTTTTTTTTTCTTTCCATCGGATTGCTTTCTATCCCTAATATTCCAATTAGGGTAATTGAAAGAACTTAAAATTCGCAATTCTCGACAATGTAGAAGATAGAATATCTTCAGGACGAAGGAAGTCCCAAGGTGAAACTCCCTTTATGAGGTGTAGCGTTGCTATTGGGGCAAAAGTGTGTTGTGTTCCATCCAGTGGAAGAAGAAGCATGTCTTTTATTTCTTACAAGTTTGATGATCCCACAACGTTGTCAATTTTTTATTTCGTAAGGCGGTGAGAGGATACAAGTCGGAGAGATACGCGAGTTTTCCTTTCATGGTGGTTTCAATGTCAACGCTCAACGGATAAAAGTTACTCTAGGGATAACAGGCTGATCTTCCCCAAGAGACCACATCGACGGGAAGGTTTGGCATCTCGATGTCGGCTCTTCGCCACCTAGGTTTGTAGGATGTTCCAAGGGTTGGGATGTTCTCCATTTCGGAAATTTTTGAGAGATTTTACGAATATAACTCAAATCAAAATTGGGCACGACTATAAAATTATTTATAGAAGACTTTTGAATTCGTGTCAGATTTAAACTGAGATTCAGAGCAAGTCCGAAAATTAATGGCATTGTTATAACTCTAGCAGAGGAAATGAACTCAGTTTAATCGATATTTAGAGGGTGTTAGTGCCCCATATTTGTGAATTATTTTTTTATAATATAAAATTAAAATATTTAATACAAATTATTGATTTTATTTAATTTAACGAGTGAAATATTTTTATATAATTTTCGGAAACTTTAAAGTTAATTTGATACTTGATTAAAAAGTTGAAAAATAAATTAATCTTATTAACTATAATGAATTAATTTTAATATATTCATATTTATTTACATTATTACAAATATAGCAGTGGACAGCAAAATTGATACTATAAATCTATAATCGTTAGGGCTGTACAAGAAACATGTCAACTCGTTCAACTCACCCGACCGAGCCTATTTTTTTTACCGGGTTAAGATGATAATTCGTCGGGCATTGATTTTAATTTTGACAAACCTGTTACTCTGGATTGAGTTAGGAATTTTGTATTACTAACTTGTTTATATTCATTTATGATCTAAAATTAATTTATCTTAAGTATGATTTATAAACTAAAATTTATATAATTTTATCATGTGTGATACAAACTTTATTTTCATTCTTTCTTGTTACTTGCAAGTACCCATAAGCTAAATCAACATTTGAAATTTTAAAGATGTTTAAAAGTCTAGCTTTTAATTTGAATTTAATTATATTGTCATTTTTTTTATCGAACTGTTAAGACTTATAAGTTACCGTGTTGTAGCATGGATTTATATTTTATTATGTTTTTCTGCTGTGATGTTATATGTTAAATTATTCTATGCTATTTATGTATATATTTTTATTTGATCAAAATTTGAATCCGTCAAATTATCGACTAGATTAGATTATGGGTGGATTATTAAAAAAAATCCGATATTTTCGGATCAGATTCAAATTTTGATTAAATATCATAAACCCACTAATAATCTCTTGTTTCCAATCGTAGTTCAGCGTCATACTCATAACTTGCTGCAATCGGGGGATGCGAACTCATCTGTTTGGTGTTTATATCCTCAGACCAGATTACATTCGGAGATCCGCTACCTTATTAAGCCGGGTTTGTTATACTATAAGTATCTGAAGTTCTGAACTGGCTGTCTGACCAACCCATTGACTGGAATATTTTAATTTTATAAAAGCTGAACCAACTGCCCTGCCCTTGAAACTTCTGGAATTGAATTAAAGCCGTGAGGATCCAATTAAAATATCTTAATCGGAACATAACCTACCTGATTAAATTAGAAGGTGCAGCAGCCATGCCTTTAATACACCCCTAAACTAGACCCCCCCCCCCAAAAAAAAAAATAATAATAATAATAAATCCGCTAATTTCTTGGAATTTGTTAAATTTATTCTTTTCAGTAAAGTTGGTTGTCATTTATTTCATTTTTTCCCATGTAGCTCCTAGTATGCACGAGCGAGACCAATTACGATTGTTTCTCGAAATTCGCTTCAATAAAGTTTCCATTGAAAAATTTTAAATAAAATAATTATTGTAAAAATTTGACATTCAGCAAACCTTTTTGTACAAATATTTTAAAAAAATACTAAAAACATACATAATAGAAAACACGATAAATCGAATGGAAATTTATCAAGAAAAATACACAAGAACTTGTGTTACTAAAAAGAAAAATACCTTTGATATATATATGACGATCAAGTTCTCGGCAAAGGCTCGATTATGTAGATAAAATTAAATATATTCAGTAATATTATTTAGACCGAAAGTTTCAAATGGGATGTTTAATTTACAATTTCAAGTTAATAAAAAAAAAACATTCAGTCATTTGTCAAAGGATTTGAATTTTAAAAGTTCGAATTTTTATCCTTTTTTATCAAACAAGAAATAAATTAATATGAACATAAAATTAGAGTTTATGTGCATCATAAATATTTAATTCTGATCTGACACAATCTGACTCTAAATTAGAGTTTATGTACATCATAAATATTTGCTTATTTGAACTTGATATTCACAGTAGGTGCGCTACTGCGCTTACATATTTCCTTTTTCTTTTTAATTGTGAAGATACATCATTTCGAGTTGCGGAGATCATGCCCCTTTGCTGATCCCTTCCGTCTGGTGACATTATATAATTAATAAATTAATTGAGTGCATGTCAATTAATATAAAAATACGATGGAGAAGAACCTATTTCGCCTCTTTTTTTTTCCAATCAAAATCCTCGACCAAATAGATTCAGTTCATCTGACCGTTAATTGGCAGTTGGGTTGGTTATAGAACCCATGTTCGCTGCATGTGGTTTGAATATAGATTCGTTGGGGATGCATGGTACTGAAAAATTTAAGTACAATTCTTCTTAGTGAAAAGGAATGGTCAAGAGCTTTTTTTATTTTACATTTTTCATACATTTTAGGTGTACTTAAAAAATTAGGCACCTACTTCAGCTAGTCTTGATGGAGCAAAAAATGTACACTATAATAGAAATATGACGGTAAATGTATTTATTTTTAGAAGGCTGATGTCCTAAATATTAAAGGTTGAATAATAAATCAAAATTATTATCTGTAATTTTATCATTTTTATACACACATATTAGTTATACCGTTTAAATATTATCTTTATAGGCATCAAGAACTTTGAAAATCGTTGAGTTTGGAAAAATTTTGTCCGCATTTTTTTTCTTTATGGTCTTGAATATAGCCAAGAATAAATTAAAAATGTTGTAGAATTATTTTTATGTGCCTATCGATTATATGTAATCATTTTAATTTTATTGTTCGAGTTTCACATCGCATGTCCACATTTGAATACTTCTCTGCCAAATAATCAACTAATATGTTCTAGCAAATAAAACCTCATTGGCTAACATAAAGCTTCTTACTAAATTTGATGTTGTTTTCGAGGTACGTTGCTGATATCTTGTAATTGTATGAACAATAGAAAATAATAGGGCAAGATCTTAATAAGATCATGAGGGACTCCCGTAATAATACCCGTCTTTTCTAGGTTCATTGTTTCTCTTAGTGCTTTGATTGTTTCCTAATGTTTTTTAAGAGATTGTTTTCTTTTTGTCAGATGATGTTTCAGTCCATTGCATTTTACAATTTAGGGCATTGTGAATGATATATAAAAAATATTTTGTACAAGTTTTAAGGTGGATTTCGCCGAGGACATTATATATATATAATTAAGTTGTAGATATCTTTCTTTACGAATTTCAAGTGTTCAATCCTCCATGTAATCTATACACCCACTATAAACTATACAAAAACACAAAAGTTTATACTTGAACGACATCTAAATAGTCCAAACTTTTTTTTTCCTTTCTTAATGGTCAATCTGAATCATCAATATATTTTTCGCATTGAAATCTTGTAGGATATATAGTTTTATTTTTTTATATATATAAACTTTACACTATTTATTGGATGTTTTTAAAAATGGCCCATTTGATATGCAAATATTTATATTTTTTTTAGTATTAGTAGTCATCTGCCAAAACTCTGAAAAAACAGTCAAAATTTTTTTAAATAATAAACAGCTCTATCATAAAAAAAAAAATTGTTATGAAAAAACAAGTTGAATTATCCATTTAATTATAAAAATAACATATTTAAACTGAGCATTTTTTACAACAACTTAGCCCTATAATTCATTTAACAAAACCGGCACCTACCAAGTCGCAACAAATTATACCCGATTTTTCATTTTGTCCAGTATAGAAGAGCAGTTTCAAATTTTGGTCAAGGCAGTATAAAAATACCAGTTTCATTTCCTCCTTACAGAAGGCCGACGTGCTAATTCGAAATCTGTTAGCTACTAAAGGACAAAAATGAATTAATCAACTGAGTAGTAAGTCAGTGTCAGAATAGGTCATGTGTCCCAATTATTGGCAATCATTGTTAGATTCTTTCACTTTGTTATCTCGTTTCAGGCTTTCAGCAGCACGTCCATAATTCCAGATTTTGAGGACGTGTATGTAACACGTCATATTGTATAGCTAGTCGATGGCATGTCTCAAGACCAATAAAATAATCATAGAAAATCGCAGAGTAAATCACAAAAAATATTACATTTACACGCAGGGGCGGAATCAAAATTTCCGCATATAGGCCGGATTCATGATAAATTTTGGTTACCATGATAAAATCTAATCTTACAAACAGTCTTCAAAACCAGAAAGGTGTTTGCTTAGAAAGTAGCAATCAAACAATACTATCAAGAATTTAATGTAATTATTTTGAAATAGATAGATAAACTTGCCTAATTTGTAGAAGTACTTTTGTTGCCTTGGAATCCATACATAAGTGAATTTATTGTAGGTACAAAATTATACATAATCTCAAAATAAATTGTTTTATATATCAAGCATAAGTAATGAAAAAATTGTATTTGATATAATAAATTTGAAGTAAATTTGAGGATAAGCTGTAAATAAGATGCATTTACCTTTTGAACATTCGTTATTATATTCAAAGTTATTAGTTGATATGAATCAAATTACTGCCATTTCATTTTTATTAGGACCTTGCTTACTGATAAAGAATTCTTCATACTCATGTGGATATATATGAAATTTTTGTGAATTTTATATCCTCAAAAGAAAATTATGCAATCTAATATTAAAAAATTAACAAACATATTAAGATTTGAGTGTGAATCAGACAATGATTCGAATATACATTCAGGCATTTACCAATTATCCGTCATAGCACCACCCTAAATTCTATTTTATAAATTGCCTACAATCCTATTCATAGTTTTTGAGTACGTGTACTAGATCCATAAAAGTTCTCGCAACAGTCCTAATTAAAAGCTAAAAACATAAGCATAATAAATATTAAAGAAAGAAATGTGATTATAAGAATAGCACAGCCGAGCAGCTGATGAACGTGGTCGTGGACTACAAGAATAGCACAGCCGCTGGTCGCCACCTCACACAGTCGCACCACAGGAGAGAAATTAAAAGGAGAGTCATTGTGTCATCGACTCATCGTCAGGTGTTAGAGGAAGGTTTTGAGAACCCAAAGAAGAATGGATCGATATGGTCTAATTTAGAGAAGAAGAAATTAGTTAAGACTAATGGGCTGAAGCTTTACTCTTGGGCTCAGAACATAGAGTAGGCCCATTACCTAAAAATAATTAATTTACACTAAATTTTTGTACACCTCTCGTTAAAATTACTAACCACAGCATAGGCCAGGCCTATGCTCGCCCCCACCGCCTCCGCCCCTGTTTACACGCATGTATAGCACGTATCAATTACAGCAGTGAAATAAATTTTTAGTCTTTGCTTGTAATTATTGGATCAAACAGTGAGATTTTTCTTTTCAAAAATTGGGTACGAATTTTTTTTTTTTAAATTATGCCCTAGTTCAAACAAAATAAATACGTACGAGAGTTTTTATACTCTGTTTATAGGTTAAAGCATTTAGAAAGGTAATGAATTTGAACATTGTCAAGTATCAACTGCTGGTTGCCACTTGCCATCACTTTATTAGCCGCCACCAGAAATTTGTACTGACTGTGCTGCCATCAGAAATAACCATTAGTGATACAGACAATATAGGGCCTTTAAAGCCCACATGAACTTTGGATCTCTTTTGGAAGGATGCTAACTTGTACCAAACACCACCCCCCTACGTGATATTTCATTCAATAAGCTTTTCTTATAATTTTCTGCATTCCATTAAAAAAGATTTAATTTCGGACATCTTTGTTCTATACTATTTTTATAACAAAAATGATAACTGCAATATGCAGTTTTGTCATCGTATGAACAAAATAAACATATAAAATAGACAAAATGAACATTTAAATAATAAAATTATAAAAGTGATCACATACAAACAAATAAATTCAATTAAAATAAATTGAATATGCATATAAAAATCTAAACAACAATACCAAAAATAAAATATAACTCATAATTGAATAAAGTTAACACACGGATAAACAAACTGGACATATAAATGAATAAAGTGGACAAATACAAACGGGATGGCGCACGATGACACCTGGAGAGAGATCAAATGGTAATGAGAAATGATAACTGTCATATGTAGTTTTGCCATCCCTTGAACAAAGTAAACACATAAAATAGACAAAGTGAACGTATAAATGATCAAAGTGAACATATACAGAAAATAAGTTTTGCTATTCTTGTTCAAATTTTAATATGCATATTCAACTTATTTTTATTTAACTGTATATATTCACTGTGATCATTTATATATTCATCTTGTCTATTTTATATGTTCATTTTGTTCAAGCGATGGTAAAATGTAGACGGCAGTAATTGATTTTTGATAGTAGTTCTGATTTCCATTTTATTAAGGCGTCCTTTTTTTTGGAAAAACTCTTACCTACATTTGGGCTCCTCCAATTCAAGAATGAATATAAAGACCATATTTATTCTCTTGGCCCAATTCTAAGCCCAATATACTCCCCAGTCCTACTCTCCCATCGTCTGATTCGTCTCTCAAGGAAATCCCTAGCTCCGATCGGAAAGAAAAGAAATAAGTAGGAAAAAAACGAACTAAATTCCTTTCTCTTTCTCTCTCTCTTTCTCGTTAGCTCCGATCGGAAAGATGCAATCGGCCGTACGGAACTCCGGTCGTCGCTTCCTCGACCAATCCTCGCCTCTCTCCTCCGTCAAATCCATCTACCCTCTCTCTTCCTCCGGTACTCTCTCTCTCTCCACATTTCTTCTAGCATTTTGCCTCCTTGAGATTCAATTCTTCTTCAGTTTAGTTATGGAGGGAAACATTTTGGTGCATTTACAGGGTATGGATTGGATCAGTCTAGATATGTGTCGAATATCTCGGTCAAAGGGACTGGGCATCTTGTGAGGAAAGGCACTGGGGGCCGCTCTTCAGTGAGGTATATCTGTCCTTTAATCGCTCAATGAAGAATTGAAGATCATCCTTTTTAGGAATTTTTAGTTTTTTGTTGAATTGAATGTTAGACGTTGATTTATTTTTTTATTTTTTGTTTCCTGATTAGTGGGATCGTCGCTACTGTATTTGGAGCTACTGGTTTCCTTGGCAGATATGTTGTGCAGCAGCTTGGTGAGTTCTCACTTTTTGCCTTTTGTGAAAATTTAGTGTTCCACATGCTCAATGTGTCAATTGTATTGTAGCACTGGATCACTGCCAATTCAACTGTGTCAGTGGAAGCTGTATTTTAGTTAGTATGTCCCTAAATGTGAAACTTAGATTAAACAAACAACACTGGGAGATCCCTTTGGCGTTGGCTTGGAGAAAGCTTTCTGTAATAGAAACAGTCACTAAAATATTTGAATCTGAGAGTGCTAGAATTTTTTTTTTTTTGGTGCTTTGAGATAGATGGTTTATAAGTTTAGTGTGTGTTTTCAAATAATAGACGAATAGATTAGTGCATTCGTAGATGAGAAGATTTATACTTGTTGCAGCTAAAATGGGTTCTCAGGTGCTTGTTCCTTTCCGTGGATCTGAGGATTCTCATCGGCATTTGAAACTCATGGGTGACCTTGGCCAGGTTGGAATTTTCACCTTGCCTACAGCTAAACATTAGATGAAATAAAATATGCATATTTATTTGTAAAATTCATTTGTGAAGTCCAGCTAGTTTATATATAGTCTTTTGTTCCATGCAGATTGTGCCAATGAAGTATAACCCAAGGGATGAGAGCTCAATCAAGGCTGTTATGGCTAAATCCAATGTTGTTATCAATCTCATTGGTTCGTCTCTCTTTCTCAAAGACACATGCATGTGCGCACATAGGGACACTAGTCTTAAGAGAGATTTTTGTTTGGTACATTGACAGGAAGGGAATATGAAACAAGAAACTACAGCTTTGAGGAGGTGAACCATGGCATGGCTGAACAACTTGCTGTGGTTTGTATTTTATTTCTTCAGACATTTCCTTTGGCCAACATTCCATCTAAACATAATGTACAAAAACAAATAAGTTTTAGACCAACTTGCCTGTAAGTAACCTATGTCCTGCTTTTTAAAGCTGATGATATTGCTTTACTGACAAATTTCGGACTTTTGCAAAAGCTTGGAAATACTGAATTATTTGTAGAGTGTAGACTATGGATAATTACTTTGTCTCTCAGATTTCTGCTTGGTTATACTACTGTATGTTAATATTACTGTTAAAAATGTCATAGTCTAAACTTCACGCATATCTAAAAAGAAAAATATATAAAAATAAAATGGATGAAATGCAAATCATAAAACCAACTGGCAATAGCAGTAACTGGGTGACGGCGATGATGATGATGATGATTTGTAACACTAAATCAATGAGTAGTAAAAAAGTAAAAGATATTATATAAACACAAAAGTTAGTAAATTCTTTTTGTCTATTGTAATTTCTATAGATAGCAAAAGAGCATGGAGGCATTATGAGATTTGTGCAAATGTCTTGCCTTGGTGCCTCTCCTTCATCTCCTTCAAGGATGTTACGTGCCAAGGCTACTGGTGAGGAGTCTGTCTTAAGAGAATTTCCGACGGTATTACCTTTGCATTTATTTTCTTTAGTTAAAGTTATTGGGGTCCTTGTGTTTGTAGTACAAGTGTACAACATATATCATAGCTGTTATAAATATTTTATATTACATCAGTAATCAACCTTATTAGTGCCTTTACTGGTTTTTCTGATCATCTTTGGTATATTCGCATCAATTTTGAGTGAAGAATAAGGTAAAGACAGGCCCTTTTCCTCCTATTTGGTAGAAAAGTACTTAAACTAAAGCAAATGATTAGGACACAGCGTCCTGTTTCTTTTTTCTGACAAATAGTGGCGTAACCTGACTTTGTTTCGGTACTTTTGTGTATTAATCTTGCTAGGCAACAATCATGAAGCCAGGCACCCTGATCGGTACAGAAGATAGGATAATGAACACATGGGCCCGATTTGCCAAGAACTGGAGCTTTCTTCCTCTTATTGGCGATGGCTCCACCAAGTATAGTCCTATTTTTTTAAAAAAGGAAAAAAATATATGTCTGTAAAGTTAGATTTGCCTTATTTTAAATAAGATCCTGCTTGTTGAAAAAGTAAGATAACAATCTTTTAGTCCAGCTGAATTCTATATATTTTATGGTATACTGTTATACTAATTCAAGACTTAATTACATTAAAAATAAATTCTACCGTTTCAAAATTGTATTTATAACATGTTATCTCGAAAGGTAGTAACCACCTGTTAAATGATTTTGTCAATTCATTTGAATATAATTAAGGCACTGGTAGGTAGCATTAATTTTGTTAAAGTAGCATTTTTTTCAGTTGGTCTTGTAATTTTTAAACTTATGAAAATCTGGGATGTCTGTAATGATGAAATCAGAGAAACTCCCCTGCAATTTGAAATTTTGTATGAGCTAGTATATGATTTGTGCACATTTTACTAAAATATTTCAGAATTTGATACAAATATAGGATTCAGCCGGTCTATGTGATAGATGTGGCTTCTGCTATTATTGCCTCGTTGAAGGATGATGGCACTAGCATGGGTAAGATTTATGAACTTGGAGGGCCCAAAGTAATGACTGTGCATGAGCTGGTACTCTCCTCCCTCTCTCTTTCTGCCCACCTTTTTATGCACTTCACTACTTTGAGTTCCTTGTCAGAGAACAATGACCTTTGCACTCTTGACTACAATACTGCCTAATGTTGCTGTTATACCTCTTGAAGATATAGGATAAGCTTCCCATATTAAAAGTGATATTAGAGCTTTGACAATTGAGAAGTTTGTTCCTGAATAAAAACATGCAGAAGCTTCTTGCCAAATCAATAGGAACTACCTGTTTAATCCTTGCCTTATTTTATGTCCAGCGAACTGCACAGCACTATGTCACTGATTATTCATCTCTGTACTTTATTTTCAATGATTTATTTCATCTATGTTCTATTATTACTTCCAATGTATAATGTGATATGTAAATTTTGTAGGCTGAGATCATGTATGACATGATACGTGAGTGGCCACGGTATGTCAAGGTTCCTTTACCTGTTGCAAAAGTAAGTCAGATAAATAACGTTTTCATTTTCGTCAAAAGAAAAGGTTGAAGTTTATTATTACTATTAGTAAAGTCATTGCAAGTTCACAGTAAAGCAGTGTCTAGGTGACAGTGTTTTTTATATTGTTTTGTTTCTAACTTTCCTGATTATTTTTTGATGGTTCGTCAATTATATTTTTGGCTTTTGTCTGTATTAGCTTTTTTATGCTTAATTGCATAATAAACCAAGGATGAGATTATTATCTTCTGGTCTTAGAAGACCTCAAAAAGGACTAGGGATTATAAATGTGCTGTTGGTGCCTTTCTTAAAGTATGACTACACTAAAATTAGTTCGTACTAATGCTTACAGTAGTTGGTACTAATTTTAGTGTAGTCAAGGTACAATTAGTACCAATACATAGCTCCTTGGTCTCTTGGCTACTCAAATCCAACTCAAGAGTTCTTCAATAAGATTGTCCCTTAGTCCCATAACTGAATGCAACATCTTTGTATAATTTTTTCAGGCCATTGCATCCCCACGTGATTTCCTTCTGAAGAAAGTACCATTCCCTCTTCCCAACCCTCAAATATTCAATCTTGATATGATCAACGCTTTGACTGCTGATGCTGTCGTCTCTCCAAACGGTAGGTCCTCTTTTTATTATCCTAGCTGTTAGTTATGCACGAGCAGAAGCAAATTATACCTCTCCTTAGGCCCAAAGCTATTATAATACTAACTAATTGCTCTGTTTATCAATTAATCGTTGTCCTAATTTCTACCGGTGGTTTGCTTGTATCTATCTCTTTGTTGAAAGTATTAAAGCAATATTGTATGTAATAAAGAACTTCTGAAGAACTATGTTGGTTCAAATTTTGTTCTGTTGCTGACTTGCCATAGTTTAGTTTTCAAACAATAAAAAAAATTAAAATAGTGCTTATATTACTTTTCTGCAAAATCTGAATCCAGAAAGCTGCCTTGTCAGTAAATTTAATAAAGCCAATATTTATTGTTAATCTTGTTTGTTTTGTTATCATTTTTTTGCACTCTATTGAAAGAGTTTAGTCTCTGAAAATGGCAGAAATTTCTGTTCCATTATGACCTCAGCTTAGATAAAATTTTGATCTCTTGAGTACAATCAAAGCTGGACTTGGTGGATCTATTAAAAATGCCTACTGGATTAAATTATAAAAAGTACATTCATTTAATTTTCAAGTCGAACCCCGTTCATCTCTTACACAAATCTTACATACCATGCAGCTTTGACATTCCAAGATCTTGGTATTGTACCGACTGAGCTGAAGGGCTACCCTGTGGAGTTCCTTATCTGCTATCGGAAAGGTGGACCTTCTTTTGGATCCACTGTCAGTGAGAAACTGAGAAGCTCTGAGTTGTAGAAATTAGATTTTTTGGTTTAATTTTTATCTTTGATTGGAGGTGTTGCCAAACAACATATGTTTCCTTGGAGATAAATCCTCGGTTCGAATTGGAGTGTAGATTTCTCCATTCTCCATTTGGTTCAAATCAGAATGATGCTTTTTTTATTTCTTTGTGGAATAAGAAGAGAAATTTTACTGTATTTCATGTCCTTTTTATGCATATCATTGTCAAGAATTTGCTGGACACCTGATGTGGATATTTAAAGGAAATGCTGTTACATCAGTCTCTTGTAAGATAACAATGTTGGAATTATAGACGCTCGCAACTTTCTTTGCTGTGACCTTTTGTAGTGGTGGGTTGCTGTCGTTAGGGGCAGCTACTTCCGTTTGTAGGGAATATTGTGACTGCTACATTAGTAAAAGTCATACTGCCCTTATATATAAAAATATCTACTTATAACCTGACATGTCCATTTGTAGGTTGATATGCACCTTTCTTTTCATAATGCACACCTCCCAATATCCAACATCTTACTAATTTTCATCTAAACTACCATGGCTTCTGAGGTACTACTTTTAAGTTTTAACTTGGCATTTCCATTTTTTTGGTTGAAGTGTACCTTTCCTTTCATAAAATGCCCCTTGCTAGGTAGCTTTTCATTTTTGCAGTTCCTAACTTGTAAGTGGGTTTGATTTTTCTTTAATTGAAATTAGCTAGAACATCCCCTTGAGTATAAACCAAGAGTAAAGTGATGTAAAGAATATCTCAAAAGAGTTGAAGCAGAGTACATTGGAAATTTCAGATGTGAACGGCCGCCCCCCTGACTGTGACCATTTATTTCCTCTGTCGGCGTTGAATGGTACTATGAACAAAACAAATCAACGTCAATGGTGTAGTTATCATGATGGGGCCACAAGTATCCGTTTGATGCAAAGTTTTTTCATGTATAATTCTCCTTCAGCTTTTAGATTTTAATTCTCTTCGTCGTCAAAGTTGAGTCCAAGCACCTGTACCCACGATTCTCTCCAACTGGTCGCTTCAATAAGATTACTCCTACAGGGCTGTTTGGATCACATAGGAATAGGAGGAATTTTTTATTCCTAGATATAAATTTATTATAAACAATTCAAATTCTTCACAAAATTACACACTTTCCAATACTTTATGTTTAGCAATAGAAAATTCTTTCTATTCCTAAACGATCCAAACGGCCCACAAACATAAGTCAGCGGAAGGGGTCCATTGCGGGATCCGAAACTGAACAATTAACTCGGATTTTGAGTTTGTCGGTTAAGACAAACTATATCCCAACCAATAAACAATCTGAACTATTCCTCAAACTATGCCGACGGATAAAATTGCCTTATTTTCAAATTGTTTATATTTGACTAATAAGTTATAACATTTTTTTGGATTAGTGAGGTCAAACATCCAACTTTGAACATTCATAAAAATCCTCCAGCCAATTGAAATTTGCAACCTTTCTCGAATAACATACATTAATCGCTAGATTAAAGATCAGTTCACAAATTAACTAATGTATTTGAATTATCGTTGGTTTAAATTAATTAATCTAACAATGAGACAGCCTAATTATTCAAAGGACCAATTTTGAGTGCTGTGGCAATCAATGAATCAAATGTCCCTTTTATAATTACATCAAGAAAATTATTCCCAAAAAATTATAACCTTTAAATGGAACATTTGGTGGAAAAGAAATTTGGTTTTTTTTTTTTAAGTGGAGGATGCTGGTTGAAAATTGATTCGAGAGTTTTGGGGACAATCGAAGGTTTGACGTCCACTTTAATGTGGGCAAAAGTATTTAAATCGATCAAATTATTGTAAATCGGACAGAATGTTTTTTTCTCAGTAATATGACGTGTAACAAAATATTATAAACATATTGAACAGATCAAAATGCTGATCAACCAGTTTTCTCTATTTTTTTTTTTTGTGTAATAGTCAAAATTTCTAGTAATAATAAAAAAGAGACAGGTAATTGTCTATAACCGTCCAAGTAACAAAGAGCAGCACCGGTGCGCAACATACTACTTGCCTTTATCTACGATAAATTATAAATTATTAAAACGTAAATTTCATTAGAATTAGTCAAAGACAATATACATGTATCATGACATAATACTAATATGATAGAAAAACAGAAGTAAACCTAGAATCTAGTGGCAAAGAGCAATGCACCGGTACGTAACATACTAATATAGACAATATACATGTATCATGACATAATACTCTTATATGATAGTAAGAACCAGCTCTTAGTCTAGTGGCAAAGAGCAATGCACCTTGACTCTTTGAGTGAAAGGTCGCAGGTTCGAAACCCGGCTGGGGTCTTTCATAGATATTTAATTTATAATTTAAAAATAAGTTGGGTGGCTTAGACCTCCAATTTATTTAAAAAAAAAAAAGCCAGACAGATTTAGCCACCACTCCAGTCAGGCACTTCAAGTCCAACTCCAAATACTCGCTATGCTTAAACCACTACAATCTCCGGTTCTCTTAACAATGGAGAGTACCCAAGAATTAAACCAAAAAGGATCGTACTTAATTAGTTAATTGGGACAGATGGGGACTAACCACACCCAACCGTCCAGGTCATGAGGCACGTCGAAATCAAACCAAGAGCCTGAACTGGGGCCCACAAACCGCAGACGGTGAGTCAGCATGGTGAGGTGGCCCCACTTTGCACCGAAAGAAAAGGAAAGTGTGAGCAGTGTTCTCCCCCATCTCCCCGGAACTGCATCCTCTGGATGGCCATTCATGGATGGTTTTCGATTTCAGCCGTCTGATTTAATCTCAATGGATATAGATGTCCCGTGCATGATACCTGGATTGATAGGCCCGAAAAGATCTAACTGTTAAGATTAAATCGGACGGCTCGGATCGAAAGACGTCCACTGGATGGTTGAATACAACCATCCAGAGGATACTCTCCCCCATCTCCCCTGCCTAGCCCCAACAAGACCAGCGTGGTACATAGTACAAGTGGCCCACTCACCAACTGGCAATAGCATAAAGGCAAAAACCACAAACAGGCAAATGGTTTGGTTAGCAAACATGGATTAACTGTCAAATTGTCAGTCGTACAGGGATGTACACCGTTCATTCCCAGGTATTATACGAAAAAATGTGATATATTTTATTAACTATTGGAAAATAGGAGAACCAACTCTTGATTTAGTGGTCGTAGATTGGAAACCCGTCTGAGGAGGTCTTTCATAAACATTTAATTTAAAAATATGTTGGGAGACTTGAACCTCAATTTATCTTAAAAAAAAAAATTGGACGATAAGAGAAATGCTATGGTCAAATTGATTTGACGGATCAAATCCAATCAGATTTTAATTTAGAAAGTTTAAATATCTTATCTGAACTGGTTAATGTGATTTTTCTATTGAAAGTTTCTTAGAGATCAAATTTTACATTTTTTTGCTAAATTTTTGAAAGCTATCATTATTGGAAGTTCCGTAATTAATTAGATAGAAGATTATTTAAAATTCTAAAATAATACTAAAAAGAATTCGAAAAATAAAATATTTGGTTTCTAAGTTAATCACATATATCGGGTTTGACGGATCCGTCTATCAAATTGATTTGTATTTCTCTTGAAGATATTGGTTGATAAATTATAAAAATGGTTGTAGAAGTACCTCATTTTACCCATATAAATTGTCAAATCTTACAAGTTTATAAAACAATCAATTCTAATTACCTGTTAATTAAAATCTATCAATTGTGATTAAGCTAATTTTTTGTCATTTGGTACCCAAAAGACGACAGCCGTATGAGGAGACGATGTTGGAAGTCTTATCATACTTTAATTAATGCCCGAGCAAATTTGTCCGCAAACTGTAGCGTCGTGCCATCTGGTCAAGATCCATTCCAAATGCTCCGTGCCAATGTAATGTAAAACGGTGCGGACGTGTGGGGAGCGTACGATAGGGCTCTCAATGGGTAGGGTAGGGTACGGTAGAGACATTTTCGTTATCCGTATCCGTTAAATTTTTCTTTACCCATACCTTATCCGTACCCATTAAAAATTGACTTACCCGTACCTTATCCTTATCCGTTATGAATTAACGATAAGGGTATGGTAACGATAGAAAACGAATAATAATGATAATAATTAAATAATAATGATGATAATATGGATAAATAAATAATATCAAATAAATATATTACTAAACTGCAACATTGAATAATACTTTAATTATAATAAAATCATATAATATCTTCTCATGTCAATTATCACAAAAAATATATATAACTAATTAATAATTATACAATATCAAACGAAATTGAGTGCAAAACAATTTGTTCATCAACGCAAATAGATTTGATAATGATTTAAGTGCTCCATTTTCAGTAGCGCCTTCATCAGTTGAAAACATAGCAAGTTCAGAATATTATTTATATAGTTGAATAAATACTCATATGATAAATTTGGAAAAAATATACGTACCAACTGTCATACCTCTCAACCAATCTTGATAAATGATATTTCGAAATTTATTTTTTGTGATGCGCAGAAGTGGAAAGAAATAAAAATTATTAATGTACTTGCCTCAAATGTAACAATCTAATTGTCTATTAGTTATTAACATATTGAATATTTTAATAATATATTTTTTTCATTATGACAAATATTATAAATTATATATTATATATATAACGGTACAGGTAAATAAAGGGTACGAAATAACATTACCCATATCCTTACCCACTAAATTAACGAAAATTATTTTTTATCCATATCCATACTCGATAACTTAACGAAAATGAAACCTTACCCATACTCGTCTTATCGAATACGATATGAATAGGATAAACGATTAAAAGATACCATTGACAGCCCTACGTACAAACGCATTATTGTATGTGGCGTGAGGCGTGAGGCATCCAAGTTCCAACCAAAAGGAGCATCTCGATCGAACGCATCCAGTAAGCTGTTTTTCTGGTTTTTAAATTATTGACATCAAATAATTTTATTTATAAATATGATGTTTTTCACACTTCACATGATCTTAAATTTATATCTTATATTATCTAAAATTAGATCGCAGGTTTATGACCGGTGCTTAACTAATTCGGAGTCGAACCAACTAATTACGAAGTCTCGCGCTCATCAATTAACTAGATTTGAATACAAATTGAGAAAAAAAAAAGTTGGATTGGAGGGACTAATTAAACAAGATTCTAAAGGTTGCAAAGTAAACAATCTTAAATTAACAATCCAAATTCCAAGTTAAAGGTCTAGATTTTGAATAAAAGACTTAGGGGTTTTAGGTACAAAAATAAAATATTTTTACTAATATAAAAATCACACCAAACGATTTGAATGAGTCATTTTTTTAAAAGTTAGGATATTGAAATTTAAGTATGAAATGACAGTCCCAATTACATTTTAGAAAATGTTATTTTTGTAATTATCCTATTAATTGATTTTTTAATTAGTAAAAATATTTTAAAATATAAAATTTAATTCTAACAACATTTCACTCTAGAAATAATATAAACTTTTCATACTAGTAGTGTTTTGAAAACGGTCTTGTTAAGTACGATCCAAACCTGCTCGGGTTTACGGTTTATCACAGTTCGATCATCCACATATTGACGGATTATCATAGTCCAGTCCACCACGAGTCCAATGATGTAGGGTTTTCATACTTAATTTTCAATCAGAATAAATCCCAAATTATGTTCAAATACATGTGTTTTTATCTCAATTATGCTAATTTAGGTTGTAGAAAGGTTCAGCCGTAGCTCAACAAGTTTTTTACAGGTTCATCACGTATTTCCCACGAAGAACAGAGAAAATCAACCAAAATGAAGCACTCAGGCAGTTGGAACGGTCTGCCCCAACATCCGAATGGACCGTGCCAACCTGAGGAGAAGACATTTAGACGAACTACACCAGACCTGCCTAGAGTGGACTGCCCCAACGGTAGAACGGTCCGTTCCAGCCAAATATAGAACTCCAAAAATAGGGTGACAATTTTGTTGTGACGATTTCTTCTACTTCCACCGCCTCTAGAAGCATGTCTGCCACGATTGAAACCGTCAAAAGACTGCTATAAAAGCTCTGTCCTGTCTACAGCCCAAAAAAAAAGTTTGAATTCCTAGGTTGTAGCCTCTTTCCAACTCACCAAGGAGATAGCCTGTTGAGACGACCAGCCCAACCTGAGACTACTCCGGCCCAGGATCAGGTCAGACCGTCCCAAACAGGACAAAGCACAAAATCGTGGAGATTTCGAGCATTACTCGTTGTAACTTGGTTTTTCTCTTTTCTATGTATCTGTATTTGATGAAACTTGTTTTTTTTTTTGCATGGATTTGTTAGAGTATAGTAGTTTAGGGACTATGGTTTGATAACTTTTCTTTTAGTTACTTGCTTTGTTTTGAATGCTTAATTATTAGTTGAGTTAAGTTATGTTATGCTTTCTATTATCTGTTATTTATAATTGATTGCTTCATTTTGTTATTATTTGATCTGATTGCCTCGTTAAATAAAGACCTAGTTTAATTGTTAGGATAAAAGTCAAATCTAAGTAATAACTTAGTAATCGATTCAGTTTGGTAGGAGATATCCGAAAGATTTTAACTAAATTTTAAGTAATTAGAGTTTTACTTGAAATCGGAAGATTGAAAGTTTACCAAGACCCAGAAAGTTGTCTAGACCATCTAAACCAATAAACGGAAGTTGAAATTTAGATGCTTTAGGAGTTATTAAACCAAACTTATCAACTTGACCTGAACGAGAATTAGAGCGCAAGTCTATATGTTATGATTTAATCAAACCCACATAAAAACACTCTGTTAACGATTAAGTAACATGACAAAATAAGTATCAACTGATTGGAACGGACCGTTCCAGAATCGGAACGGACCTCCCGGAAGGGGACGCCTGAAATAGAATGGCATGTCCCAGCCAGTTGACATGAATTGAAACGGTCCATTCCAGGAATAGAACGGTCTGTTCCAATCTTGATAGTTGGAGAAAGGTTTGATAACCTAAACCCCTTGTCCTTTATCAACTATTTTATCTCTTCAAATAATTTAGGATTTGGCTAATTAGAATTTCTATTTGGTACTTTATATTACAGTTTGAACTGTTTGACGAATTTTAACTGTTTTCATTCAAGAATTTAGTATAATTTGAATTGTTTAACTTAGAGATAGAATAGTCCGTTTCCGAAATTTAACCCTTAAGCTGAATTGCAAATGAATTAGTATCGATAATTAAGAGTTAAATTTGACCTATACCCTCAGCACCGATCATCCACTCCCAAATCTTGGCCAAAATTCTTGATAAACCCAACCCATGTAACCCTACTGGTTAGCACAATTCGGTCCACGGTTTTTTTTTTCTTAACTTATTTTCTATAAAAAAGTATGAATAAAAAATATACTAAAATAAATCACATTTAATAATATATATAGAACAAATAATTAATTAATTTTGTAGCCTAATTCAACTTTTTTGTTTTAAATTTTATTTAAAGTTACCCTCTTTTTATTTTAAATTTAATAAATGAATAAATACAAATATAATATAATTATTTAAAGTTACCCTCCTTCTCCATTCTAATAGCACGGGTTAACGCGGGTTGGGTCGGATTTAGTCAGATATAAGACAAGTTTAGATGGTTTTATGCGCGATTAGGTGGGTTTAGGCGGGTTACTCGTTAGATTTGAATGGATTTGGTTATCGTACAGGTTTAAGACGCATTTTCCACGGATTTAGTACAGGTTCACGGTCCAGTCCGGCATGGCTCACGTGTTATCATGGGACGGGTTTATACGGATTTTTTCTAGGAGGGCTGGCAAAAAACCATGCTAAATCCGACCCGGACTACCTGGTCCATGCCCTAGTCGGAGCGGTCCTGTCCAAATTCCTGATTCTTTGCCGGGTTGGATCTGACCCACCGGGTAAGTGTTTCGTATCAGTCGTTTGAAGTTTGGATTCAAATTACAAGTCCATATCACCCTTTATTTCGCCAAGTACCTTATAGTCTGTCATAAAATTTTATTGTAAATATTTTTGTATTAAAATTAAAAATGATGAATTTAAGGTCTAAGAATCATAACACCCATCATCAAAGTTACTTAGATGGCTAGAGGCGGACTTAGACATAAGCAAGGTTTGTTATGAAAATTATGGCTTATAATATAATAATAAATATGAATCGGGTTTAATCATTAAATTTAACTAATGGGTGTATTGAATTTTGATGAAAAATTTAATGGACCAGATTCATTCAATATGTGATCCATTTAATTACCTTAGTCTTATGTACTGATCTTCTGTCATTAATTGACCTCCTTTCATTAATTTTCGCCATTAAGAAATCTGATAAGAGACAGTAGAAAAACGCCTCAAGAAACCATCGATCAGACTAAGAAAAATTGAAAAAAATTCACATATTACGCCTTACGCCATGTATTATATTTAATTATGTGAGTTTTTATTATGATTTATTGATTGTATATGAAATACGTTGATTATTGAACATTTTTTTAAAATATTATAACGAATTAATATTTTACTTCTATCCAGGTTTACCCATCAGCATTAAATTTTCAACACTAGTTTTCGAACTACTTCTGGTAAGTTCAGCAAGACTGGACTCATCTTAAGAAGTAAAATTTTTTTATTACTTGTGCCCATACTAATGATCCACAAATTTAAAGGACAATATATATTTGTTATGGTGTTTACATTTTTTTTTTATATATAACGGAATGTCTCAAAATTCATATGACACGTACAATTATCCGTATATCGTTTTTTCTATCAAATTGGAATGAAAGTTCTGGTTAGTGTTAATGTCAACATTTAGAATAGAATTAAAAAAAAATTATTATAGGGGCCGTTTGGATCGCTTATGAATAGGAAGACTTTTTTTATTCTTAGATATAAAGTATTGAAAAATGTGTAATTTTGTAAAGAGTTTGAATTGTTTATAATTAATTTATTTATAGAAATAAGAAATTTTCCAAATTTTCGTTTGATCCAAACGGCATAAACTCATTAAATAGCGAGTACTTCGGTTTAAGTCACCGTTCACATCGACACATGACGAGAACGGTACCCTTGGTTTCAGATGCACGTTAACACCTCATCGGCCTCTACGTCCCATTAGCATTTAACAAGAGTCGTAGTACTTTTCGATTTCAAAAGATTGCCTTGCACATCCATGTTGGTATGGATGTCTCATCACTAAAAGGAAGAGAAAATGACTGTAACGAGCAGAGGAGAAGTAAAATTTCTTGGAAAATATAAATTTTTTTTACCTTATCTGTCAATATATAGAGAATACGGTCATTAAAATAAAAAAAAGGACAATTTCTTCATTATATTTAATTAAAATTTAGTATTTCATGTGGTGTATGATTCCATCTACAAAATTTCTATCTTTCTTATAAAGGATTAAACTGAGATTCTAAAAATATGGCGCCAAAACTGGAAAAGGACCATTGTGTAATACACCGTATAATAGTATGTGTCTCAGAGGCAGAGAGTCTAGAAAATAAATTAATTCGTGCAATTTTTTATGGAAATTGGTTACTGTCATCTATAGTTATATCATCGCTAGACCAAAGTGAACACATAAATATACAAGATGAACATATATATATAATCAAAGTGAACAAATACAAACAAATAAGTTCGATAAAAATAAGTTGAATATGCATATAAAAATCTCAACAAGGATGGCATAACTTATTTATTTGTGTGTGTTCAGTTTAATCATCTATACGTTCACCTTATTTGTTTTATATCTTCACTTCGTTCAAACGATAATAAGTAATGATAAAACTGTATATAGTAGCTATCATTTCTCATTTTTTACTGCCTTACCACAAAATGGAACACATGGATTAGGAAGCAAGCTGCTGCTTTCCAAATTCTAGGACTATCCATAAATTATTACAAATTGAAATACAAAATTTAGTATATATTATCACCCCACGTGGAGTACACTAAAAGGTTCAATTATCAATCAAAAAAGGCAAAGTAAAGACTGTATCTGAGATGGAAAAATAATAAAGTAATAGGAAATAATAAAGCATTCTTTTACTTTAGAATATCGTACTATGAATCAAAACATTATTAATAAACGAAACATCTATTGTGTGACCATATAATTTCAAGATTAACTATCTTGTTGGCCACTTCAAAACTGAAATGGAGAACAATTCTTTAGTCCAATGATTAAGAAGAATATTTATTTAAGTATAGATTGTGGATTTCAAAACTAATTAGAAAATCTTTTGAGAATATTTAAAGTTAGAAATTTGATCTCATCTTTAGTTTTTTTTAGAGAAAAAAAAAACCTTTTTGATACACCATTTTGATATGCAACGATCTTAGGCTTTTTCAGGATTGATGTTACTTTGATTTTGATCTTACAATTTTCATTTTTTGGTCACTTCGATTATTGCATTTATAAATAACATTTGATCTTCTTTGTAATGTAAAAAAAAATCGTTATATGATATCGACGTTGATATCAATCTGACATTTATATTCGGATTGAGAATAAGAGCAGATGTCAACCCACCTATCAAATTTTTATAGGGTGCGTTTGGATCGTTGGAAGAAAGAAGAAGAATAAGGAAGAAGAAAAAAAATTATAAACAATCCAAACTCTTCACAAAGTTACACGCTTCCCAATACTTCTTCCCTTCTTCCCTTCTTCCCACATCTATCAAAAGGCACCCATAATTAAAAAGATAGCACTTTAATCCGTCTCGTGAAACGGTGTACAGTGGATGTGTTGTTAATTTGTTAACTATTGTTTATCCAAGGCTCCGTTTGGATAGGTGTGGGAAGAAGGGAAGAATGAAATAAGTATTGAGAAGTGTGTAATTTTGGTCCTGATAAAAATGGTTTTTTCACGGGATTTCAATTCAATTCAATTGATTTCATATGATTTCGTAGGATTTTGTTGGATCTAATTACATAAGAATTCTAACCAAATGACACCAAATCCGTTCATATTGATCAAGAATTTTCCAAAATGAAACGAAATCCCATGTTAAAATCATGAGATTTTGATCAGGGCCTTTGTGAAGAGTTTGAATTGTTTATAATTTTTTTTTCTTCTTCTTCCTTCTTCCAACGATCCAAACGCACCAAAAAAAACTGCATGCGGCCGACTTTTGCCTATGGCAAATTGCTAATTTATTTGTCCCTCATAACTCATTAGTATTTCTTAATTTATTTATTTTAAAACCAGCAACCTTTTTTTTTATCCTTACGTTTCTTTTCTTTTGCATTTGTCTCGGTGCTTACCTCATTACCTGTGTGTGGTTTGTAGACGGTCGTATGCTTTCTTGTTCAAAAAAATAGGGCGTTTGGTTAAGACCGAACTATAAAATATTAAAATAGTGAGACCTCATTCAAATAATAATAATAATAATAATAAATTAAAAAATAAATAGTGAGACAGTGTCCCGTCAAGCGACGCCAACTGTCGGCCTATCCGCTGTCATTGACTCATTTGTGATTTGTCAACCTCTAAAACTCAAATACCTTAGTCCAAACTAAAAGACCTAACCTCGTAATCAAGGAGAGTTCTATTTGAATACTTTATAATTAATTAGTAGCTAAATGTTATGGCTCTACGTAGCTCCAATGTTGTCAACCTAGGACCATTATATATACTCATTTAAAGATGAGATATTCTAACAATATATAGTTTAATGGAAAAATATCATTGCCCACTGTCAATGGGAAAGAAGGGGCACTGATTTAATATTAATCATTATTCTAACAACCTAGGAGTCATTATATTAACTTGCGACAAACCAATTTGCAAAAAGAAATATTATCATTTTAATTGTGTTAATATAGATATTACCTTTTCTCCAACCTAAGAAAAACTCCCATATGTTGACGCTAAATGTCTCCACTACAGAGTATAGCAACTTACAGTTATTATAAACTATGCCCAGATTGGCAACTTTGCTGGAGCATGGTTGGCTATTTATTGAGCAAGGTCGAAAGTCTTATAACATCTATCAAACTTCACAACTTCTATTATATTAAAAAGTCACTAAAATCATTATTTTCATTTTTTAATTTTTAAATTAAAGACAGTAATATCAACACCTAAAAAATAAGTCTAAAAAAAATCGGACTACTTAAATCGGAGCGGAAGTGGTCTTTATTAATTTTAGAGGAGATGTGGGCCCGGGGCAGAGAGGCTGAGGCCTGAGAGGGAGAAGTGAATCAGCCTTTAGGCGGGACCCACCATCCTGGAATCTGAATTCCGTTGCCATAAATAAGATCTGGCGCGAATCAAGTTGCCAGTGCCATTCAGGCGCAGCCAAATGGACTAATCATCGTTTATTCTAACTGGAGAGCCAATGCTTCAGGATAGCTGCCACCTGCCAGCAAAAGAGCTGCCCGATTACTATTACACACCGTTGGCCATAATTTGTCTATTTTAAATATTATATACTATTCTGCCAAAATATTATAATATTAATATTAATAAGAAATTTATTTTAAGTAATAAATAAAATTTCCTTTTCGTGTATTAGACTGTACCTTACTTTTTTTGTATCATTTATATATATGCATGAGATAATCTTTGCATGCAAAAAAAAAGAAAAACATCATTCATATATTTTTTCTATTATTTATATTGCATTTTGGTTTCTAAGTTTATTAACTTTAACACAATCATGAGACCTCTATTTACATGCATTATTTTGTTGGTAAGATGTTGTCATGTAAGCCATTTTTGGAGCTCAGTAAACCAAATTTATGAACTTCTTTTACTAGGACAAAGTTTCTACTATAATTTTTCTATGAAACATTTTCCGCAATAACGTTCTTTAGAAATCTGATGAAGAATACAAAAAAAAAGTAGCCAAAATCATAACGGACAACCTGATAGCAACAGTCTCATAAGTTTTCTTTCCTTTTTTAACCCTCTCCGACTTGTTAATTTACCATCTTTGATCAACCGTCAAAAAAACTAAAATAAATAAAAAAAACAAAGAAACTATCAGTTCAGCGTCCAATCCATTTCAGTCCCTTCGCGACGAAGGAAGAACCTCTCCATTCCACCCAAACCGGAGAAGTTCCTTGCAACAAGTAAAGAGGGGAAAGTTATTTTGAGGTTGCTCTTCGTCTCCGTTTTCCGTTATGTCGTTCCTGCATTGTCGATTCATCTCCTTGTATCTCTCTCTCTCTTCCGAAATTAAAGGCTTACCTCCTCCCAAACTAACCGCACGCATACGCACACGAATCCCAAAATTAAACCTCCCTTGTATAAAAAAATAAAGCATAGCATCTTTTCCCATTTCGAAATTCCCCTTTCGCATCCCGACTTCGTAGCGCAAGCGCCACCGTCTTGTGTTTCTCCTCAATTCCTCGATTGATTACTCGAGGGAAGCACAAGGGGTGTGTACTCCAAGTGATCGGCTTTTTCAGGTTCCAATTCCTCTCTTTTGGCTTTCGAATTTTTATGTGTATAATGTATTCTGTACGCATTTCGTAATTTCGTGTTTGAATTTGGTTTGTTTTGTTCATAATTCGATGGATCGTGAGATTTTAAATGATGGGTGCTTGTCTTTTCCCCCCCCCCCCCTTAATCTTCTGCACATTGTTTTAATTGATTGATCAACTGTAACATTGGAATTGTATTTTTGATTGGATTGCACAATAATTTTCTATTTGTATCGGATAAACGGTTTTAATTGATCTATTCGTGATCTGTTGGAGTACTTTGTTATGATTGTTGTCTATTGATCAAATTATTCATTTGGGTTTAAATTCTAAATTTAGAGTATCTGGAGGTAAAATATTTTCTTTCACGGTCGTCCTCGTCCCATTACCCGTGGTTTTATTCTTTTGAAGAGATTACGCATTGTTTCATTCATTATTGTTTCGTTTTGTTTCTCGAAAAATCAATAAATATATATATATTTATTTATTTTTATTAGTATATTTAAGCTCTAAACTTTTGTTACTGATTTATATATAGGAACCGACATTTTGGAAGGTTGCAATTATCTAAATTTTGGGATTGGGTGGAATTGTTTTACCCTGTAATTTGAAGGGCCTTTTGTTTAGCATAATGCGAACCGTTTTGGCTTAATTGTTCATAAATTTAAGGGCCTTTTGGCATCAATAGAATTCAGAGACCTTTAAACTGATGGATTTGATTCAAAATCAAAGATCTTCAAGAGGATTAAATAATCGAGCTGCCATAATGGAATCCAGTTTAACAAATAGAATTTCATACAATGCAACACCAAGTTCAAGTCCAATTACCATTCCAACTGCAGTTGCCAATGCCAACTCCAGTTCCAGTTCCAGCCCTCTACATGATCAAATAGCAGATATGCTTTCCCATAGACGATCTGATTCTGGTGGATGCTCGAACTCTTCATATTCAAATTCAAACTCGAACATTAATTTGAACAAAAAACCAACAGAAACAAAGCAAAAGAGCAACCTGAGCCGTGTTTCCTCAGAGAAAGAGAATTGCATTGAAGAGATATCAGAGAGTAACAAGATATCCTTGTCAGAGTCAGGTCAGAGCCCACAATCTGACAAGGTGAAATTCATGTGCAGTTTTGGTGGTAAAATTTTGCCACGGCCAAGTGATGGAAAATTACGATATGTGGGAGGAGAAACCCGACTAGTATCTATGGGAAAAACATTCACATGGGCAGAGTTTGCAAATAGGACCTCGAAAGTCTTTAACCAGCCTCATATTATAAAATACCAATTACCAGGCGAGGATTTGGATGCTTTGATATCAGTGTCAAGTGATGAAGATTTGCAAAATATGATGGAGGAGTATGGTGGGTTGGAAAAGTCTGACGGATCCCCCAGGCTTCGAATTTTCTTGATATCTGCAAACGATATGGAGAGGGAAGGTATTGAACGTGTTGTTCCTTGTACCAACTATGTTGTTACAGTTAACAATACAGTTGATCCTAGCCCGAATAGGAGCCTCAGCGGGGAAAATTTGTCAGGTCAAGGATTTTACCAGAGTCCTTACACATCTCAGTCCCCTCCTTTTTCGCCAGGTCCAAGTAAGAATTACTATGAAATGGGTAATAGCTTTGGATATCAGAAACCAGTACCTATTCTCCATCCGAGGAAGTTGAACGATGTTGACTTTGGCGTTGCATCCCCCGTCACGCCTCTTGGGACAAATCGAGGAGTCCTAACTGAGACATTTGTAAGAAGCGATAGTGATTTGAGTGGGTGCCACTCTGAGAAATGCTATGGATGCACAGAACATACCCCAAGCATGCCTCATGCTTACTCTGATTCACTAGTTCAAGAAGATTTCAAAATAAGGGAACTCGACTTCGTTGTGCCTCCAATTTCGCAAAACCCATTTGAAGCAGATAATTTCTTCTCAAATTCCAATTCGAATTTGAATCCGTCTTCACACCATGACCATGAGGGATCGATTTCAAACAATAGCAGGGATGAATTTGCACTCGTAGCTGATCCATATTACAATAACACATATAGTAATCTCAGTGGCACCCAAATCTCTTCTGCGGATTTGTTTTCGCTGGAAACTCAAGTTGCCACATCTCCTTTTCCTGTTTCACATCCTGCCAAAGAGAACCTGCCTAAAAATTTTCAAGTTTTGGAATCTGATAGGGTGTTCGGTGAAACCCTAATACCATTTCCAGAGAAAAATCTTCTGGTAAATTCCTCCAATGCTCCTCCACTTATTGCCCTTGACAGCATGGAAGTGATGCCAAACCTGGGCAGAAATGACCCATTTCAAAACACGCCTTTGGCTGATATGTCATCAAACAAGAAGTTGAACAGCAATAATGTAGTTGGCAAAGTTGAAAACAAGAACCTCAGTTCTCTAGAACCAGTGGTAAAGATAGAAGATGTGACAAATGAAGTCCCTTTGGGAGTGCCTTCTTTCAACGGAGCTTCCCCACATGTAGTTGACTGTGCTGAAGGAACTAATAGCAGCCACGGCTTCAAAAGTGAGGTAAGGAAACAAAACCACAATTTTTCAGTGGGAAATCTTTCACAGAGAAGCTCCTATAAATTTGTTAAGAAATCCCTCTAATAGCAGCCACGGCTTCAAAAGTGAGGTAAGGAAACAAAACCACAATTTTTCAATGGGAAATCTTTCACAGAGAAGCTCCTATAAATTTGTTAAGAAATCCCTCTCGGCATTCTATTTTAAAATCACTGCACTTATTAACAACAAAGGGAAAATGCTAGGTAATCTTTAAATATCACTCACAATATTCCCCTTAACAAAGAATAAGCTCAAGTGTAGAGCTTTTGATGATACCTTTGAAAGTACAGACACCAGCAATATAATATAACGTAGTTAAAATTTGTGTGTGACCAGTAGTAGTTAAAGGCATATTTGTCATCTTAATCAGATGTAGATTTTTTTTTTATCCTGTATAGCATTTACTGTTTTATTAATAAGATAACTCCTGTATTTTCTTCAATAAATTGATTATGATACAGGGCTTTCTTTTAGTTTTACAATATGGGTGTTAAATTTATTAGTTAAATGCATCTATTTTTCATCAATCAGAAATAATTATTTTGATTCTGTGTAAGATTAATTGTTTGCAAAAAGATGACTTCTATATAATTTGATTAAAATCTTGGGGCTTTGCTGCAATTTTTCTGATAAGAAAGTTGGATGTTCAAATTTTTCAAAAAAAATTCCGTACTTCTAGTGTCTGAAGGTGATTATATTCTTGTTTGTTAATTGGAGTTTTGTTTGAAACAAAAAATGTGCTTAGGGTGGTGATAATGAGGACAGAGAAGTGGATGGGTCCATTAGTGCTGCTACTATTGCAGAAATGGAGGCAGGAATGTATGGCTTGCAGGTAACTTTTATGGTGGTACATTGATTCATCTTTTGCATGCCATTTATCAGTTACATGTGATGCTTCTGAGTTGTTACCTAGAGCTTGACACCTGGCGTAAAATGTAGATTATAAGAAATGCTGACCTGGAGGAGTTGCGGGAACTTGGCTCTGGTACATTTGGTACTATATACCATGGTAAGTGGAGGGGAAGTGATGTTGCCATAAAGCGTATCAAGAAAAGCTGCTTCTCTGGAAGATCTTCAGAGCACGATAAGCTGGTACATACTTCTTATTATTTCTTTCATTTTGGGTCCTGCTAATAAAACCTGAAGTCTTTGTCTTTTTGCACAAAAAACCTACTATAACATTACATTTCTTGTTGGTCTTGGCATCATTAAGGTTTATTGCAGATAGTACTCTGTACATTAGGTTAGTAGTTGAATAAAAAATGGTCAGAGGAGGCAATGGCGTGGGTCGGGTTTGGATCAGGCTAGCTCAAGTTAGGTCATGTCAGTTTGACTTAGGAGAATTATTGGGTCATGGTCAGGTTTTAGGTGAAAGGTGATCATGCTTTTAAAAAATTGTGGAAGTCTGGTCTGGTTGGCCCAGGCTGGGTTGGGTTCTGGTCAGGCCTGTTTGGGCTCCTGGGGCTCTGTTCAGGTTTTGGGTCTGGTTGGGTTCTGGTCATTTTGACTTCCAAAGTGGCAATTTGACAGTTCAAATATGAGTAGATATAGAATGAATTGCTAAAGAGAACATTATAAAAGTATCTTAATTTTGACAATCTTCTTTCTTTTTTTAAAATAAATGTAAAATACAAACATCTATTTTCCAATTTTTAGGGTTTTTAAGCTCTAATTGTTCTGTTTTATCTGCAAATAATCACAATAAAGGCAATCCCCAGTGCAAATGTCACAAACATTGAGTGTCATCTGCAAAAACGGAACAATAATTCAATATTTAGAGAGCCTTCTTTCTTTTCCTTGTTTTGTTCGTTTTGTTGTTCTATTGCTAAAAGTTTATTGTGTTGAACTTTGCCATCTTCAAATAAAAGATAAAGAAGCTATCTACCTTACTGTGGCCATTTTGAATAGATTAAGCTACAAATATCCTTACTTGCACATCTACCTTAAAATAAACTCATATATGCGAACATGCGGTTCACACACATGCATAGCTTAAACTTTTAACTAAAGTCGATCTTTCTGTGGTATTCATGTGAATGTAACTCCAAACATTCCCACTAGGGCCCCATGAAAGTGTGAAACAAATTTGCATAGAAGCATCGAAGGATTACTAATTCCATTTTTCTTTTTTTGTTAAATAGACAAAAGATTTTTGGAGGGAGGCACAGATTCTATCAAAGTTGCACCACCCGAATGTTGTGGCATTTTATGGTGTGGTCCCTGATGGACCTGAAGGCACATTGGCTACTGTAACAGAATTCATGGTTAATGGATCTCTTCGACATGTCCTCATCAGAAAAGAGAAGTAAATATATTGTTTCATTTTACTTTTTTCTCTCCTCTTTCAGTCCGTTGTGTGTTTGTAATTACACGACAAGAATGAGCTAATACATTGTCCATCATTGTAATTAATAATATACTGTACTGCTGCCGAGGACCAATTCATACATTTGTAGGGCTGATCTATAAATAACTTGTGGTGCAGAGCACTTGATAAGAAAAGGAGACTAATGATAGCCATGGATGCTGCATGCGGCATGGAGTACCTCCACTCAAAAAATATTGTCCATTTTGACCTCAAGTGCGACAACCTCCTTGTCAATTTACGGGACACACAAAGACCCATTTGCAAGGTTTGTACCTATATCTGTACCCTTACTGGCCCAGTGACCAGTTGGTGAAAGTATGCAATTTGAGCCAGTGATCTGACAGCTCAAGTGTACTATTGTATTGTTCTGTACTGTATGGTAATAGATTTGGCTTTTGTTTGGGTAAACTTGTGGGATATTTTAATAATTAAGAATCATTTGATATCCTCATTCAGATATGAAAATGTAATTTGATCAACTAATACCACAAGAGAATTGAATCTGTATATACACCTGAATGCATGCACCAAAGTGTTGTCAGAGTACAGCATTGCAGTCTATATTTTGTATTTTCCTCAACCAGTCTGTATGAGTTAGCATGAATTCATGGTTCATTTGGGAAGTGCATATTTTGTTATATATAATTTATCAGAAGTTGAATCATGCCTTTTATTGGGATGTGCATGGCAAGAATAGTTTGTGTGTTTTTCATGAGAAACTTTTATATTTTTTATGTCAGGTAGGAGATTTTGGATTGTCTAGGATAAAGAGGAACACTCTTGTATCAGGTGGTGTACGTGGAACCCTTCCTTGGATGGCTCCCGAGTTATTAAATGGCAGCAGTAGTAAGGTCTCTGAGAAGGTATTAATCCTATGATTTCTACATCATTGATTTGCTTATTTTGATGAATATTATTTTCTGCTAATATCAAACACTGGAATGTCACTGATGAACTGGCCAGAAAAACCTTCTTTTGATATCAAATGATTTCCCTTTATTGTGTATCGAACATCTTGACTTGTGACGTCCCTTTATTTGTGGGACTAATGTAACCTCCTTTTATAGAAGTTTTGGCAGTGATATTATTTGGTGGTTGAATCTATGTTGGTGGTAACCACAAGAACCTTATGTTTGGTTAAAACATTTAGGCAGCAGGTCACAAACCTAAATTAGATAGCTAATCTGGACTGGACATTTAACAATTTTGTTGAAAATTATGGATGTAGGTGGATGTTTTCTCATTTGGGATTGCTCTGTGGGAGATGCTCACCGGAGAGGAGCCTTATGCAAACATGCATTGTGGAACTATTATTGGTATTTTGTCCTTTTAAACTCAGCAAAAGTGTTTTTCTTAGAGTGTACTATAGGAACTTTCTATTTACGTAGTTGCCATAGAACACCTTCACTTAAGATTACAATTATACCATAGGAGACCTTATGTTTTCTTAAAATGTGGAAATCCACCTGAATTATGAATATGACAAATAAATGTAACTAATTTGGTGTAAGCCAAGTAGTTTCTCTTGTGTTATTATTGGTACCAATAGCGTACCAGTGGCACATGCTGATTAACCGTTGCCAAATCATTCTTGGATGTTTACAACTTTATACAAATTTAATAGTTACCAAACAATTAATGTAGGAGGTATATTAAACAACACACTGAGACCATCAATCCCTGAGCGATGTGATGCAGACTGGCGACGGTTAATGGAGGACTGCTGGAGTGCGGATCCGGATGCAAGACCTTCCTTTACGACCATTACTGACCGGCTACGAGCCATGTCCATTGCTCTCCAATCCAAGTCGGCTCAGAACAAGTAAATCGGTTTTGTTATTATACTTACGGGCTAGCTTTTTATTTTTTTTATTTTTTCGTTATTGAGTATTGGTGGGTATATATCTGCGGGGCCTATGTAGGTTGTTGCATTTCTCTTCTTTTTGGGTTATGTGTATGTATTCTTTTTTTCTTTTTTTTTCTCGGGTCTGTCTTACTGTGGACGGATTCTGGTGACTTTGGCTTGTAAAGTCCCTTTGTCTTTCGTTTTCTTTTTATGGACATAGAGATGTAAGTGGCTCTTACTAGTAAATGCAATTATAGCCAGTATTTTCATACTCTTTTTTATTTTGGAAACAAATTCCAACTTTTGAAAAGGGAATTGAGTATTTTTTTTTTCCTGGTTGAAACAACAAACAAACCTACAGTAGCGTGTGAACTTCCTTTTTCTGATTTGAATTTTCTTTAAGTTGATTGCTTTAGTTCCATTTTCCCACAAATAAAGTTGCCCCTTGAGCCATCTATTATCTACTGTCTTTTATGTTGTAGTGGCATTTAAGTTGTCATCGTTTACATTCAGTCCCCAACTCCACTTTACGTTTTGTATTTTTTAGATGATCCAAATGGTTCAATGTTGATCCCACGGTTCAAAAGTCTAAGGATGGCAACAGATATTCAGAATGTACTTTCATATAATATACTCCAATTTTTTATTTTGTGAAGATGGGATAATTCCTACATTGCCATTTTTATTCCTATTTTGCCATATTCAAAAGAACTACCTTGTTGCAAATGAAATTTAAAAACCAAAAACCAAACTTATTATTTTTAAAAAAATTTAATAACTACTAATGATTAACTTTTCTTTTCAAAAGTCCAAAAATAACTTGATGCAAATGAAAATTGAAGGATGAAACTAAAATGTATAAAAAAGTTTAAAATTGGTCAAGATGATGAGACGGGGAATGGAGCGAGCCATCCATTGAAAAATGACCTAATGTCAGTAGCAGTCCAGTCACTCAGAGGCAACAGATATTAGTTCCTCCGCAGAAGATGTTGTTGTTGTTCCAGCCCATAGGTTTTAATTTCTTTAATTTCCTTTTGGTTTGGTGGAATACCTATAGGCCAGGCCAATAGTTTTCGGCTTTTCAGATTTGACACCGAAACAAAGAAAAAAAAGTACGAACAAACAATGTTTCACGTGTCTTTCCTAATTTCTGAAATGTTACGTTTACGTCTGGCTTGGTAGATTTCAAAAGTGATGATACGACAACTGTCTCTGGGCTGAGATAGATATAGCTCAGCGGTCAACAGAGACTTAGCAGATCTTCTGTTACATTTTGGTGAGTACTAAATGGGTGTTTGTTTCATGCATAAGAAGAAGTTATGCAATGCTTATGCAACCCAAACACATGTTACTTAACTTAGGTTACATAAGGATGCATAATTTATTACATTCCAAAAAATTGTATAACTTATGCACCGGATTTTTCTTGACTCTTTGTGTTGTGGTTGATGATGTATGCCTTTTGTGCTTTTAATTTTTCATTTAAGTACTGCATTTTCCGAGACAAGTGATTGAAGTTATTGTATCTGAGCTATAACAAATACCGATTCAAATTACAATACTAATGGGCTGTTTGGATCACACCGGAATTTAGAAAATTTCATATTCCTAGTATAAATTTATTATAAACAATCCAAACTCTTCACAAAGTTACACACTTCCCAATAAATTTATATCTAGGAATAAAAAATTCCTCAAATTTCCCAAATTCCTAAGCGATCCAAACGGCTCCAATGATATTTTAAAATTGAGTTCACTTTTCTTCCGATATAACTTATGCACGCCATATAAACATTTGCCTTATAAAAGCTAGTTCATTTTTTCTTTATATTAAAAATTTAAACTCAAATATCTATTTTAAACCGTTGATATTATTCATTTAATAATTTCCCAAATTTATTTTATACTCGATCAGGATGACAAAAATTGAATACACTTAAATTTATTAATCATAATTAATCAAACTCACTCAGGTAAACATATTTCTTGTAATGGAAGGGAGGGAAATTGTTTGAATATTTTAAAATTTATTATGAACACTTAAATATTTTTTAAAACGTAATGGTATTTTTATTTAAGAAAAATCTATCGACAAATAGAACGAATTGATTGTTTGCAACAAAAGCACACTTTAATTTTTTTTAGCCTTTATTTCAAAATATTAAATATACACGTCTGATACGAACTGTTGATCTTGTTAATTTTAACAATGAATGTGTTGTCAACAAATTTTATAATTATTGAAATTCATTTGATACTTCATCAAAAGGTTGAAAATGAACTAATATAGTTAACTATGAGTCTATGATAGATATGTTCATTTTTTTTTAGTATCATATGAAATCTAAATTATTATTATTATTTTATTACAATGCATCCATAGTTTTAACGAACAAGATCAATAGCTCATATCAAACGTTAAAATTTAAATTTGGAAATAAAAATAAAAAAATTACTGTGACATTTGTGATACTTCAAAAGTATAGCACCGAATTCTTCTCAAGAAGAGAGGAAAAGAGTAAAAACACGTGGTTTCCAATATTCCTCAACTCTCTTTTTGACAAGGTGATATCAAGGGTATTTTCGTTTTAAAAAATTATTTATTCGTTCCGACTAAAATTTTTGTCTCAAAGCATCTTCCGGGCAGCGCAGGTAGAGAAAGACGGGAGGGTTAGAGAAAAGAGGCAAATTAAAATAAATAAATAAATAAATAAATAGATAAAATAGAGAAATAAGGGGAAAAAATATAGAAGATTAAAATGAGGATGGTTAAAAGTTCAATGATAAAAAGGAGTTAATATAAATTCAATAATTAAAGTTAATTTGATGTATAATTTTACAAAAAATATTTTATAACTTCAGCATGTTGGTTTTGACGTAAATATAAAAAGGTCTAATTTACATTATCAAAACATAATATTATAACTAGTATTTTCAATATTTCATGAAATATCAGAGCGACTAAAGCATCCGACCAAACAAATGTATCGATAATGATTAAAATTACGACACACGCAGTTATTTGTTGCGGTCGTATGCATGCATGCTGTAAATTTGTAAAATAGTTTTGTAATTATTATTATTACTATTATTTTTGAAACGCATCTTTGCAAAATTTGAAAGAAAGGTCAAACTATTTGAGGGGGGGTGGGAGGGGGATATATTTTCGTCTTATGTTGGTTTAACAATCTTAATATAACACAATCCATTCGGTAAATATATTTAAGTGTCAATTTTGATAATTTTTATTTACACATACCTAAAAATTGGGACAATAAACAAGTCAACACGTGATGATTGCTCGACAAAATAAAATTGAAACGTAGTACATTTTGATTGGTTGATGAATGGAACAGAAATAGTATTCTAAAGACCGAAAACATTACTTTTGTTGAAATTTGAAAATAAATAAAAATGTAGAAAGAACCGGTCAAAGTGCTTTTCGGTCTGCTGAGTGCTGGCCTTGCTTGTTCCCAAGAAATCAAGGAACATTTTTTCAAAAAAGAAAAAAAGTACTAAATGAAAGCTGGATTAAAATTTAAATTATTGTTTTCTCACAGAGAGAACTATTATTCTTTTCTCAAACAGGTAAGGAATTAGCGCCTTAGCGGTCAATTTTTCAAACAAATTTGAGTTTTGACAAAAACACAAGGACAAAAAAGAGTACTTTAAAATATAATGTTATTGAGAGGGGCAAATAGCAAAAACTGCGAGTCAGAATTCAGAAAGTGCGCTGCTAGAATACCCCCAGAAAAATTCGAGCTGTATCCTGTGACCCGCGTCTCAGATTCTCGAACAAAGATGATTACGAAAAGACCAAAAGCCACAGGCTTTAAAAGACCTGTTACTGTTAGAGGGAACAGGCGGGGGCATTTTTGTCCAAAAGAGCAGCTTTATTTTTTGCGCCTGTCCAAAAAAAGGAGAGGAGATTAAAATAATTTTGGAGAAGAGAAAAAGAAAGAAAAGAAGGCGACTGCTTGGGGGCTCGGTGCTTCTTCTCCAAACCAAGTGGTTTGAGCTCTTTCATTTCAAATTTGTTACAATTTTAGGTAATCAGTCAGAATTGTCTACTTCGTAGTTGTTGTTATATTTCCTGAAAGCGTTGTGCTGAAACTGTTCCTACCTTTTGATCAAGCCAAATGAAGTTTGTATTTCCATTAACCTCAAAAGTTCATCTATTAGTGAAAGATTCAAGCTTCTGAGTTGTTTTGGAACCCTTCCACACCATTTTCTGTTGTCATTTAGCATCTTTGAGTTGCTTCCTTCCTTTTTCAACCATCTTTTACCAATTAACTTAGGATTTGACATCTTTAGACTATATTATCTCAATAAGTTTTGATATATATTTTGTTACATTAGCATTGGACTGTCTAGCTTGGTCATAACTTATATCTTTTCCCAAGTATGATATCCATAAATTATAGGTTTTGAAGGAGTCAGTGGTTAATTTTTCTCCAGCGTTTGGTACCACCAAGAAAATGTATGGTTAGTTGAGGAAGTTGGTACTTTACTCAAAGTGTTTATCTTATATATCACTATATTCTTTAACATTATTGTGCTATTAGAAATGTGGGAAAACATCTTATTTACAACAATCTAATGATTTTATCTAATTGTAGTATACTAGAGCCTGACTGATTTGGTACTGAGATGGTTTGGTAATATCTGTCTCAGAACATTCATTAAGCTACTATTATGTCCAATTGAGTTCAGATCTAAAACTAAGCCTTGGCCTCTTGTAGCAATTAACTCGTGGTTCTGTAATTGTGCTGATCTCTAGTAAGTTTGAATCATTTACAATTAGGCTTCTATATATTGTTGCTCAATTGAGTTCATACTGGAGTTCATTTGATTCTGATACCTGGGCATATGGAGAATCACTTGTAAGAGTACCTACCCAGAACCAGAACCATACTTAGTGCATACAATGTGGATTTTTGGTATAGTAATACACTAGTACCTATGCTATTAAATTTGTAATTCATTTGTGGTGCTTGTCCTAACTGTACAATATACACTTTTTTTTTTTAATACAGGGGAGTTAGTCTATTTAATTAAATTAGGGCGATATCCTCCGATAGCCTTGCCAATAGTCAGCTGTTTCTTGTCATATGGCCAATTTTGTGGAAAAATGTCTCCATGGATACATATTATAATAACTGTTTCTCATTTAGCTGTTTTATTTTCTTTGCAGATAGAATATTTCACATTTGAATATTCAACTAGCCAATTGTCTTAGTGATGGGTGGTACAATAATTTTTACATACAAGCGGAGGCGTTTATCAAATAAACCTCATAAAATAGGAGAATTGCAACCGGATCTCTCATTCAAGCCTCAAGTTATTAATGAATCCAATTCCCAGTTTGAATCCCAAAGAAGAGATCAACCAAAAATTGAGCTCAATATAGATGAAGCCCAAACTGATCTATGCAAATCGGATGAATCCCAATTAGAATTGCAAAACATATGTAAACCACTGGAACTGCATGAGATAGAGCAATCTCGAATTGAGCTTTTAGACATAGATGAACTAGAAATTGAACCTCAGATTGAGCTCCCACAAGTAAATAAATCCCGAACAGAACTCCCAACTGGGACCCAAATTATAACAGAGATCCCACTTAAACCTGATAACTTAGACAAAGCTCAAAATGGAACACATAAAATGGATGAACCTCATGCTGATATCCAAAATAATGATGAACATCGAATTGAGGTCCAAAATGTAGATGAATCCCAAATTGAACCTCTGAATTCTCGAAGCAGTGATGAATTGCAATGCAAACACCAAAATATATGCGAACCCCAATTAGAACCAGAAATAAGGGATCCAACCCGGCTTGAAACTGAAAAGGTCAGTGATGTGGGAGCTGATCCTTTAGCCAAGAATCCAGTCAAGGAGAGAAGTAAAAAATCACATAATGAATCAGAAATGTGTCAGCACGAACCCCAACATATCGATAAATTGCAATCTGGTCCTCTAATCAACTGTCCTGCCAATCCTTCTGATGGACTTGATTCCAAACTAGTATCGCAGACATGCGCAGAGCAATTTATTGAAGATTCTATGGTGAAAAAACTCTACATATTATCATATATATTCTTTATTGTATCTGTAACTTCTGTTAGTATTGTTGTTTTGACTATTTTATTTATTTTGTAGGAAGTTGACAATGGAGAAGATTGTGTGTGCATTTTGCCTTTGAAAGTTCCCAGTGATATTGATAGGTATCTAAATCATCCGTTTAAATTTCAAATCAAGTCTCTTTGTACAAGTATCTTTTTTTTTGAGGGTCAGGTGGTAAAGCACCACACTGACAAAATTCATTGATAAAAAAAAGAATAATTACAAGAAAATTTACAACAAAAGAAAGTTGAAAAAAGAAAGAAAAAGAAACAAAACGGAACTAAGGAAAACTATACAAGTCTAAAAAAGAAAGCAAAAACAACTAGGTTAATTTTTTCCAAAGCTCGACTAGCGTTGAAATCTCCTGTACCAAGAGGAACTGCGGCCTAGTCAAAGAGTTGAAAATTCGACTGTTCCGCTCTTTCCAAATTGTCCAAGAAGTTGCCGCCCATATGATGTCCCACACAGTTCCGATTACAAGACTGTTTCGTAGCCAAAACTCAGGTAGGTCGTCTGTTAGGATGAGGGGCGGAAGGAGGTAGAAGTGTCGTATCCTATTCCACAAAGCAGTGGCAAAAGGACAGTGGAGGAAAAGATGGCAAGCCGTTTCAAATGGGCGCGCTAAACAGCAAGGGCACCCATCATTAGCCGGCCAATTTCTCACTAGCAAGTTCTGTTGGGTAAGGAGCCTATCCTGCAGCAGTAACCAGAGGAAGATCTTCACTTTAGGGGGCACTTTCAGCTTCCAAAGCTTGCCAAAGTAGGGAGACCTAATCCCCGGGTTTGCAAGCAAAGCATAGGCACTCGCCGAAGTGTAGCAACCCGAGTTCGTCCAGCGCCAAGACAGGGCATGGCTGCCTCTAGTTGAATCGATCGAGGTAGAGTAGAAGGGAAGGAACTTCAGGATGTCCCTGAGACCAAGTGAAAGGAAGTCGGTGTTAAGTAACAAGGAGAGATCCGTCGTTCCATAAAGAGCCTGAACAGTAGTCGTCCAAGTAGAATTAGGCTCAGAGTTCAGTTTCCATAACCATCTAATGAGCAACGCTTGATTTTGCAAAGTGAGGTCTAAAATACCCAAACCTCCAAAGCATTTAGGGATACAACACTTATTCCAATTTACCAAGCAATGACCTCCCAAACACTTATCCCGTCCTTTCCAGAAGAATCTTCTTCGAATCCCATCCAAATGAGTTATAAGCCATGCCGGAAGTTGCATTACTTGCATGTAGTGTAGGGGTAGGGAAGTAAGTACTGAATTAATAAGGGTAAGACGACCAGCCGAAGAAAGGAAACGGGATTTCCAACCATCCAATTTTCTCTGAAAAGCATCGATCAACGGCTTGTAATGAACCTTTTTTAACCTGCGGATTGAGAGAGGCAATCCCAGGTATGTTACAGGCATATCCTTAGGTGAGCAATTCAAGATTTGTGAAAAACATAGAAGGGAATTATCAGGAATTGCCACTGGCACAAAAAGACATTTGTCATCATTAATGTGAAGACCAGTAAGGAGAGCAAAATACAAGAGGATTTCCTTCACAATAACCAAGTTTCTAGGAAAAGCTTCCAAAAGGATGATGGTGTCGTCAGCATATTGTAAAGTCCTGGGAGGTATGATGATTGGGCCAGAGGTGAGAGAGGAGGCATTTTGAAGGAAAGACTGTAGGGCATCCACTACTAAGTTAAATAACATGGGTGAGAGTGGATCACCTTGTCTGAGGCCCCTACGGTGGAAAAAGAAGTTTGTGACTTCTCCATTTACCTTAATGGCAGAGGACGAAGATTTGAGGATATCTAGTAACCAGGCAATCCACAAAGGTGGGAACCCCCGCTCCGTCAGTAGGTTTGTCAAAAAAGTCCAAGAAATTGTGTCAAAAGCCTTCGCAAAATCCACCTTATACATAAGGGCCGGTATTTTTCGCTTGTGATAAAAGGACAGGTACTCTCTCGCAATCATAAAGGACTCCATGACTGAGCGACCTTTTGTAAAAGCCGTTTGTAAAGGAGAAATGAGCTCAGGCATGAAACTTTGGAGGCGATTGGCTAAGATTTTTGTGATCAGCTTAGGAAGAGTGTTGATGACACTAATTGGTCTGAAATCATTTGGTAGGAGCGGCATAGCCTTCTTTGGAACTAGCGTAATGGTAGCTTTATTTAGACTGCGAAGGTTAAGTTTACCCTGTTGAAAAGCATCTAGACTAACCATGATGTCAGGCCCGATCACCTCCCAAAACCTTTTGAAAAAATCAATAGGGAATCCATCTGGGCCAGAGGATTTTCCTGAAGGTAGTTCGTTAATCGCCTTTAGAACCTCCTGTTCCGTGAAAGGCGAGGCAATAGAATCCAAGTTCAACTGAGCTCCTACTTTGCCTGTTAGGTTGAAAGGCGGAGGACAAGGCGCTTCAATACCCAAACTCGAGTAGAAGTGAGTGTATAGAGCCTCTTTTACCTCCGCAGGTTCTGAGACCATCCCAGAAGGGAGGGAAAGTGAAGAGATAGAGTTGTTGGCGCGTCTTGAGGAGGCAACCGCATGAAAAAATTTTGTATTCTTGTCTCCTAATTTTAACCAGTTCGCCCCGCTTCTTTGCTTCCATTTTTCTTCTTTGACTGAAATTAGAGCAAAAGCATGTTCACGAAGTCGAATACGAAAAGCAAACTCCTCCCTGGAAAGTTGCCGAGATTCTTCTACTAAGTCGAGGAATTGGATGATGAGTTTAGTTCTAGAGAGAAACAGATTCGAGTTAGCAAACTTAAAATTTGCCCAAGTAGAGAGTACTCTCCTTACTGCAGCAAACTTATGTAGGAGAATCCTTGAGGGATCAGAAGAGAGGGTTCCAGTGTTCCAAGCTTGGGAAACAAGTTGCTCAATTTCAGGCGCTCGCAGCCAGTAAGACTCAAATTTAAATAATCTCTTCTTTCGAGTAGAGGGAGCGCTAAACAAAAGCAAAAGAGGAGCATGGTCAGAGGTGGTAGCCGGAAGATCAGAGAGCAAAAAAGAAACAGGGAGGGTTAGCCAATGATGAGAGAGGAAGGCACGATCAAGCTTAGAGAACGTTGGTGACGGTCGCTTATTTGACCAAGTAAAACGCCTACCCAAAAGAGGGACCTCCAGCAGGGCACACCGTGCAATGAAAGAGTTAAATTCGAGCATGGAGTTGACGTTAGGTCCACTACTGGAGGAGTCAAGCGAATCTCTAAGTAGATTGAAATCTCCAACAATAATCCAAGGTTCGGTAGAGAGACTGCTTATTGAAGAAAGTTCTTGGAGAAAATCTCTTTTTAGCGAGTCCGAAGTAGGGCCATAAACCGAGGTGACCATAAAAGAGAAATCATTTAAAGTAAGAAAGACGGTTATCGAAAAATTGAGAATAAGGGTGCGAACGCAGGTAAACCGTTGGTTCCAGACTAAAAGAATTCCTCCCTTAGTTCCCAAAGCAGGAAGAAAGGCAAAATCATCAAAGTTAAAAGTGCAAACCGTGCGAACACGGAAAAAATCACAAGAATCCCATTTAGTTTCTTGCAAACACAGAATATCACAATTAGCATCCCTAATAGTATCTTTGACAACCATACATTTTTTTAGGTCTGAGATGCCCCTAACATTCCAACAAAGGACTGAAAGTTTCTTAAACATTGAGAAAAGATACACAGGATTAAAACCAACAATCCTACAGCAACTACAACAAAAAAGAGAAACTAAACGGACTTAGATCTCAACAGAATTACTCTCCCGAGCCAGTAGGGAGAGGAGCCTCGCCAAGTGCAGCGGTAGGATCAGTTGAGGGAGCAGGCGGCTCAGGAGCTGGGTCCAAAGTCTGACCAGCGTTGAGGACCCCACAAAAGGAGGAGAGGGCCTGCCTTTCAGCCAGAGTGAGGATGGCAGAGGTACCCTCCTTAGAGCAAATGTCACGAGAAACCCCTGCCTCAGAGAGCATTGCTTGAATAGCCTTTTTGGTGGCAGCAGAAGAGGTTTTGGGCGCTCTCTTCTTTGAGCCGACCTCAAACCCTCTGAACACCTTGCTGGGCTTGGCTGTTCTAGAGCTCCGACGAGGTTGCGAGGTACTGGTCGAAGTACCAGAGGGAGAAACCGCCAGGTTAGGGGGTGCAAAAGGTAGCCGGGAGGGAGGCTGAGGAAGGGGACCTGAGTCAGAGGAGAGCCTGGAAGGTGAGGGGTGAGAGAACAAAACTTTTTTGGCTGAGCGCGGGTTCCTTCTGTCAGAGGGAGAGATGGCTGCCCCGAAGCCTATATGCCCTTGGTTCGGAAGGTCGGAGTCAGGCAGTGGAGAAGATGGAGAGACGGAGGAGGCCCGACGCGAGTAGACTCGAAGTGGGGAGAGCCTGTTGCAGGTTTTGGTAGCAGAGTTCGCCTCAGGTGGGAGGAAGGAGAAGTTGTTTGAAGGGCTGGAGAGGTTGAGTTGAGGCCCAGGAGCAGGTCCGAAAGCAAGGTGGGTTGAGTCAGGGAGAGGCCTGGAGCGACCCAGAGTTGGAGGAGAAAGAATGGTAGTGGATATTTGGTTTGTTGTTGGGTTTAGGGTTACGGGTTGGAAAGGAGAAAGGGTCACGGGTTGGGAGTTCAGGGTTTCGGGTTGGGGGTAGAGGGTTTCGGGTTGCTGGTTGGGGGTTGCTGTTTGAAGGGTGCAACCAAAATCAGGTGGGTTCTGGCTCAGTGGGGTCTGGGTAGAGGGGGGTAAAAAGGGAAAAGTAGCAAAATTAAAGGAGGTTCTCGAAGGCTCTTCTTCAGATGTCAGGCGGGGGACAGGAGGTACAAAAGTGTCGTTATACGCTGTGGTGGCACCAGCTGGCCTGCTCCCAGCTAAGGGGGTGACTAACCTCTGGGAAGAGTCCAACGACACCTGTCCAACCTCTGGATTTTCTGTGGCAAGAGAGGAAGAAGACGGATCCGCTGTTGCAAACGGGTTGCCAACCGTGTGGCTAGGAAAAGGCAGCAACTGCTTTTCTGATGCCTGCGGCGGCAGAGGCACAGGAGGTTGAGGATGACGTCTCATCCATTCCTGAGACTTGACCATGGCCCAGAACGGAGAGCGTTGGAGGTACCTAGCCAACCCGTCCTTCTCCTCCTTCGCCGACGGCGGTAAGGCTGCCCAAGCCTTGAAAGCAACCTCAAAGTCAACCTCGACTGAGTTGAAGAGAGGGTGGTTAGAGGGAACGACCCTGAGAAAATCTTCAAGTTCTGCAAAATATTTTGGCGATGGTGTAGGGTCTTGTGGTGGGTTGATCAACAACGGCTCGTCAATCCATCCTAGCACAGTGAAAGGGATAAACTTTTTCAGCCATCGAAAAAAGAGTCGACCGTTGATAGGAACATCCTCCAAGTACCGGACAGCCACCAAGACCCTGAGGCGCTCGATACTGTCAACGTGGTTGAAGGGGGTGTGCTCCAAAAGCAAGCCAAATTGACCGATCATTGGTAGAAGGTGCTGCTTGTTCCAAGCTTGGATGGGCATCTCGTGGAGTTCCAACCAAACTTTGTATTTATAATCCGCCGGCGAAGTATCTATTGCTGGACTCCAGGGGTAGAGGACCAGCCCCATAGATTCAAGGTTGGAGCGAATGGCTGCTATAAACTCAGCTCTGCCAATTCCTTCCTTGAGCAAGAGGAGAAAACGATCACCCGCCATGTGCAATACCGGGAAAGGGGCAGCATGAGGTGCATAGAGAAGCAATGCCGCTTGGATAGTCGCCGTCTTGAAGGACCCAGTTTTAAGGCGGCCGTCAATGACGACCCCCTGGTGGAGGTAACGAAGGTCGTCAATTGAGTCAGCGGTGGCTGGAATGAAAGTGTCAATGATAGGGATGCGGTTGGTAGGGAGCTTGGCATCTCCTAGGTTGCCTCTTGGCTGGAGCGCTGCCATGATGTCAGCCGTTGTCTTACGGCGAGGCGCGGCCTTACGGTTCTTCGGGCAGCGGGAATGAGAGTGACCCGGTTCGAGACAAGCTGCGCAAGCATGAACCGGCGCTCGGCACTGGGAGATGCTATGTCCTCTCACCAGGCACTTGAAGCAACGGTTGGTCCAGCCTTTCTTCCCTGGCTCAGGAGGGAGGTGGAAACGAAACTTCCCTAGAAGATAGGGGTCCTTAGCATAGGCTTCTCGCGTAGCCGGGTCAGTGCGATACCAGTTGATGTGCATCTGAGAAATGGAGGAGTGAGAGGCGGAGGTGGCTTGGTTGTGCAGGGGTTGCCTCATCGCTGAAGGTAGTGCTTGGTTGTTTGGGAGCGAGTTGGAGAGGTGAGCGTTTGGAGGGGGAGAAAGCGAAGAGAGAGAAGGGGTTTGTTGGGTGGGAAGAGGAGCAGGTAAGGGGTTAAAAGGTGGAGGGAGGGTAGTTGTTGTAATTGGAGAGGGAGGGAGAGAGGAGGGGTTGTTGAGGGAGGTTTTTGGAAAGAGGTTGAAGATACCTGGACGGTGGGGTCGCCTGAGGGGGGGCTTGGGTTTTGGAGAGGGTTTGATAGGGTTGATTGGGCGACGGCTGTACGACCACCAGCCTTCTCCGTCTTGGACAAGTCTCCTCTTCATTTCTCCGGGTGTTTCCACGGCTATCTTCTAGTCAGAGATGGTCATCCCTGGGAAAACTTATGCTCTGACCTTCTCTATCTACTTGAAGCTAGTTATCAAAGAGACAATGAGACTGCGTACTCCTGTTCCTCTAGTTTTTCGTGAAAAAAGTGAGACATGTGTGATCCCTCTTTGTACAAGTATCAATGGCTAAACCAGGTGAATAGTTTGGAAAAGTGTCTTCCCCAATATTAAGTTATCTATGACCTATTTTTACATGTCCAAACATTATCATGCATAGAAATTAAAACAGAAAGAAGGTAATGGTCTGGTTACTGCCGTGACTCACTGACCACCGTATTTCACTAATAAATTATTTTCCTGACTGGTCTCTCTCTCTCTCTCTGTCTGACTGTCTGTTTGTTTAACAGAGCTAAACAAGAAATGGCTGCAGCATTACCAAACTCTGACCAAACTAAGGATAATATTTTAAGTAACGAAGGAAAGCCAAGCTGTAATAGGGACAAACCTAACCTGAAATCCAGACAAGTTAGAACCGAGATTGACCTAACCAAGCTGCCAATGGAAGCTGAGTTAAACACTGAAATGGAAGCACCTCAGGAGAATATTTCTTTGAGTTGGCGGGATAAAGAGGTGCAATTGTTGGAATTCCTAGAGAAGGATCTGAAAGCAAAAGATAAGCAGATAAAGGCGGAGAAGCTAAATTTTGATCTTGGTTTGGCTCCTGACTTGTTATCTCTTCGACCCACTTTTGATCAGGTAATGCGCCTTCGTAAATAGTTGAATTTAAACCTATTTTCGTTTCTGGTTGTTTGATACCAGAGAGGCCTCTCCAATTTGTACATAGCAGGGGACACAAAATACCACTGGTTTGATTCTATATAGTTATCATTTGTATTGATCTTTAAAAATCTAGTAGAGTCTCAACATGCTACTGAACAGAGTGGTGTCTGCAATTTGTACATAGCAGACTAGTTTATTTCTATATAGTTATGGTTGGTATTGATCTTTTAAAATCTAGCAATCTCATTATGCACCATTTCAGTGGCATAACAAAATGGATGTTAAGGTTTCATCTTTGCCATAGTGGTACACATAGGTAGAGATGAACCTGTAAGTGAAAATTTTTAATATTCTGTTGGGGGTTTTTGATGTAAATTTTTTGTTACAACTTACCTAGATGTTTTAGTATGGCCCCAATACAAATCGGTAGCACCTATTAATCAATGTTGTGCTTATATCTTTCTACTTCACTGGTTGCAGGACATCTTCAGTACCCTTCGAAGTCATGCAAAACCAAGACCCCTTTCTGCTGGTACAAGTCTCTTTGGTTTACCTTTCTCTGCAAGCACCATGGACCCCAAGGGGAAGAATGTAAACTACCCTGGTACTCACGACTTCTTTCCAAGCCCTGCAGCGAGGGATTCCTTCGACCACATGCACAAAAAAGTACTCGATAATATATACACTGGGTCCCGAATCTTACAAGAGAAACTAAAATATAATAATAGAAACAACAATACTTATGGTACCAATAATACCTATGGTGGTTGCAGCAGCTATAAACTACATGACTGGTCAGAGGATGAGCTTGATTTTCTGTGGATAGGGGTGCGTCGGTATGGCGCAAACAACTGGGAGGCTATATTGAGGGACCCACGCCTCAGGTTTACAAAATTCAAGACTGTTGATGATCTTGCAGCAAGATGGGAGGTTGAGCAGAGGAGGCTCTTCTCCTGCCCTCTACAGGTACCAGTAACGCTCCCTCCGCCCCGTACCACTCATTGGTGCAGTAATCCAGAAACAGCACGTCCTCTTGGAGACCAATACCTCGAGGACAGTAGCTATAGATCATATACTAGTTCTGCAGCAAGATTTTGGCACCACTTGGGTCCTGGTATGGTGCCAATGCCTGACCTGATACCACGCAGGGGAAGAGCTAAATACCAGATCAGAAGAGCTCCCAAGGCTCAGACAGCAACTCATGCACCAACTCCACCCATATCTAACATGCAATCAAGTCACATCAACAATACTAGAAATACAGAGCTTCCTCATTGGTTGAGGGAGGTGACGGAGGCACCTTCGGGACTGACAGAAGGGCCTGGGTTTACATCACTGGAGCTGCAGAACCGTGGAACAGTAAAGAGAAAAGGGATGTGTTTCATGGCAGCTTCTGAGCCATTGCACGAACCAAACTTCAAGTTGGATGGCGGGTCTTCCTTTGATTCAAATAAGAAAAAAATGGCAGGACCAAGTAACTTGGTGGTTATAGATAATGATGGTCCATCTTCTGAAGAGACTTTATCAGAATAGAGTAGAAAGAGAAAGGAGGGGTGGATGTTGTGCAGGGATTTTGGCTTGAGCCTGTACAGTAGAGGGATAGAGCCTTAGATGTAGTAGAACATCATATTTCTATATGAAATCGTTTAGAAAAATAGAACACTTCCATTATTAATGATTAAAGCAATGGTGAGCTTAAGCTCACAATGGCTTTTGTGACCTTAACCATTAATCTCTATTGATTAGTTTCAAACTGTTGTTCTTGATCTACGTGATGAGTTAAGCGTTACATTTAAAGTTCATTTTTTTTTAGTTCAGTTCGTATATATGAGATCAAGAGATTGGAAAAGGTTAAAACTTTAGTGTATGAAAGTAATGTTCCCGAATGTCTTGAACTCTTGATCATGTACAAAATGAGCTCAAGACATTACAATACTAGGAGCACAACACAAATGTTTGGCTTTTGAAGTTGAACAAAGTGATGGTGATCTTGAACTTATACTGGCGTCGAACTAGATTGAATTAACGTTCACAGTAATTCCTTTTTTTTTTTTGCCACAAACGATGCAACTTAGGTTTTGGTTAGAATCACTTTTTTTTTTTTTCACAAGGGATTTATTTTATTTACTAGAAATTATTTTTAATAAAAATAAACACGTTTCATTTTATTTGATCGAAATTTCGTATTATTAGACCCAACGAAAAAAATCAATAATTTTATTTCTGCTTTTAGCGACTATCTTCTCTCGTTCTCTCTCCAAGCAAGCAAACGGTAGAAAAAGAGGGAAAGAGATGTGGCGAAGAAATCTCTCATCACTTAAATTACTGATCCAGAGAAGCAACACCAAAATCGCTTCTCCTATTCGGTACCATATTAAATGCGGATTACCCATCTCCTCTTGTAACTACTGCTTCGTGCAATCGTGCTTGTAACTAATAACTAATGGGGTTTTGCTTTGTAAGTGTAGCGCCTTATCTACAAGCTCGGAGAAGACTTCCAATTCAAACGACTCCAATGGCGGTGCCAAAAAGGTACCTCTGAGGAGGTTCGTCCAAGTTGGGTTGATTAGCCTCGCTGGAGGCCTCGTTCTTAGCGAGGTTAATGACCTCGCTATATTTCATGGCTGCACCAGGTCCTCTCTCTCTCACTCAAACACAAGCATCTTTCTTTTTGTTTTTTTTTTTTTTACATATCAAAGTTCCAATAATTAGATTTGAACTTGTACTCGATTTCATTCTTAAATAAATGGAATTGCATTAACACACCAAGGAACTTCTAAGTAGTGCTTGTCAGACCATGAAAATTATCAGATAATTTTCTGTTGGGAATTGGAGACTAGGGATTGTTGTACCAGGATGTAAAATCACTGTACTGACTGGATAATACTGGTATCAAATGATTCAGCAAAGCAATCGAGAAGGCGAGTGAGAACTCTACAATTGTAGAGGCTATAGGTTTACCAATTGTGAGGGGGCCCTGGTACGATGCTTCTTTGGCAGTGGGCCATAAAAGAAGGTCAGTTTCTTGTACTTTCCCTGTATCAGGCCCTCACGGATCTGCCATATTTCAACTAAAGGCGATACGCGCTGGAGGTTTGTTTGTTATTTTTTCTCTCTCATCAATCATCATACTTCATTTCAAAATAAGGAGGACTCGGTTAAACGTAGCAGACTGAAGGGGCCTTATTTAATTTTTTTGTATTTTTTTCAATAAGATGTTTTGTTTTTTTAAAACCCTTCGATTTGTTAATAATATCAGGGGTTCTGTGCAATTATTTTGGTTTTTTTCTTTTCGATGATGTGGTTGCAACGTAACCTAACTTACCACAACCTGAGCTGATTAAAAGGCTCTATTGTACCCAAATATGTATCTAAGCACCGCTTATTCTGGCAAAAGCTCGGAAAGCATAGAAAAGTAAAAGAAAATATTTTCATGTATGGGAACTTGAAATTTCTCATAGGTATCGCTGCAAGTGGGAAATGTATCCTTTGAACATACTACAGAGCTTATAACCTTTTTTTCCTCTTCAAGTTATAAGGACTATCTTTTAATTATTATTCTTGATGTATTCATGTAGAAGACGGGATGTTTTCCTTTCTGCGACACCGTGATTGGGACATCCTTCTAATGGAGGCTTTGATTCATGTACCGGGCAATGATGAGAAAAATCAGACTTTCCGAATCAGCCTTACCAACTCTCTCCATTCCTCTTCCCCTTCCTCCAGTACTGACTAGGTAATCTTCTATTCTTTATTCATTCTTTCCGTCCCACAGCTTGCATGTAGAAAGGTTTAAACATGTACAGTGCCAGCATGTTCTGGGTTACACTGAGCCGCTACAATCTGGGTTTCAATTTTCTTTTCATTTTGGTTAAACTTATATTTTCTTTTTAGTAGGAAGGTAGAGTCCTTGGCTTGATGTTAGGTTGTTAAACCTCCCTTCCTATAAAATATTTAGGGGTACTGCTTTATAGTAAAAACCTTCCTTCCAACTATAGGTAGGAATATTAGATAAGATAAATTCCAACATCCAAATTTTTATGGGTGTCCTCTTGCCTTGAGAAGGCTATTGTACTCTTTCCAATATGTTATCTTGGCTGTTATTTTGTATACAATTTTCATGCCGAAGCTGATAGAAACAGGTCCCAAAATAGTAAAAAGTAATTCTTTAATCGATTGGCGAACGATGCATGAGTAAACATCATAAAGGCACAAGATCTTAGACTTAAAGATTGTGAGCCAAGCTCTTATTACTAAATGGTGGATTAAGTTACGGACCCCATGTATAGGATTTGTTGAAAGACATTTTTCTGAAAAAAAAAATACACAACATATACTCCTAATTCACTTATCTCTCATCTCTCCTTCTTGGAGATATCTTTGAGGTGGCCATGCTTTTGGAGACATTGGATTTGAATTCAATATTGGAATCATCTTTTTGTTGAAAACTAACAGGCCTAAAATATGGTGAATGTGCTTTTCCAGGATCATATCCTTTTTTATTCCATCCCACAGTTACAGTGCATGATGCTTAAATGCTAATAAGCGAAGTATTCATTCTAGAAAGGAGTTGGCAGCATTTCTTTACAGCGAATGGTTTGCTTTGATACCAAAATATATCCTTTTGTACTCTCTCCAGAGACAGATCATCAGATAATATGGTGGTGGGACAGTAGTGGTAAATTTACTACTGATACATAGTATAATTCTTGGATTTCAGGGGGTATCGAAATTAAAGTCTAAAGTCTAAGCCTTTTATCCCAAACAAGTTGGGGTAGGCTAGAAATGACACTCCGACCCTGGTCATTTCTTGTATATATGGCTGAGTTTTTACGCTGGCTTGCCAAGCCTTGCAAGCATGCGGGCTTGAACACTGGACCTCTTATAAGAGAGCCAAGTGCTCTTACCACCTGAGCTACTAGACCACATGCGAGTGGTCTAGTAATGAAAAATGATGTGGTCCTTGTCCATGTGAGTTCTGTAATGAAAATGAAACCACTAACCATCTAGGCATCTATTTCTTACTTGCCCTTTTTATACTGAAGATCTGATATGGAATGGGTGATTGCTAATTTTATTTTAAATGGAAGACCAATCTGCTAGTTGTGTGACACTTTTTTATTAAATGATCTACAAAAAGATAATAATGCTTCTTGTTAGTGTAAAGTGCATTTTGTTGTTATGTTGTGAAAGAGCGTTTTTTTTTTAATTTCCCATTTAGCAGATACCATTAAAATTACTTTTGTTTAATTACAGCTTCAATTTCTTATTGGTCAGGGGCATGGATAACAGAAAGCAGCATTTCACAGGTGGATGCCTGAAGGTGCGATCCAGATACCTAATCAAGTGGTGGGACCTGCTTCTCTGCTTATGACGAGTCTTCTGTGCAGTAAATACCAGTTGGAGTGTGAAAAGTTGAGTGCTAGGATCTATTGCGCATTAGATTGTTCCTTTCTATTTTTTTTGTTCTTTTTGATAATTTATTCAGTCTTTTCGGTGCCATAAAAAATGCAAGTAGAACATGTAGTGAAAATATCTATCCTGATTCGTGGTGTACTGGTACAGCGTAGCGGTACCATTATTCTTGCAGGGGTTATTCTTTTGCTGCATGTTTCAATGCTCTGGGAATGTAATGTTGTAATAGACGTTAATTTTATCAATAAAACTGGTTGGAAGGGTGCTACTTATATTCGAGAAAATATTTAGTTTCTCTTGTTTTGAATGTGAATTTTTAAGCGAGGCTTTACAATAATAGTAATTTGTGTGGGGGACAAATCGGATGACCAACACTAGCCTTGCTTTTCCTCGAAAAAACCTACGTCTTAAAATATATCCACGTAATATATATTCCAATTAACCTGATAGAAACTTCAGACAAAAAATATGTTTGGTACTTTTGCATAATAAGATAACTACTTATAAACAAAAATGATTAAAAAAGATAAATAACTTCATGATGCGTTAATTACTTGCCTTTTGTTTTATGCATTTCAATATATTACATAAGCTCAGTGCCAATACAGAATAGGTAACAACGCAATATAGAAATATTCGTCCGTACAGTGTCGTGTGTCACCTAGTGTTCTTCAAAATGACACGACACGATACGAATCCAAAATTGACACGACACAATCGTGTTATCGTGTCGTGTCATAATAGTGTCGTGTTGGGATATTAAAAAGGTTGACACGATTCAACACGACACGATTCGACACGCAACACGACACGAACACGAATTAACACGACACTTCAACACATATTTAATTATTAATGATGATTATTTAAGCAAAAGTAATAATTTAATTTCAACTTATAATACTATATCATATTATTTACCATCATTTAAATCATAATAGTATTCTAATCTAATTATTATTTTTTATTAAAATATTAATAAAAAGATTAAACTTAATCAAGTAATAAATTATTATGTTTAGTAATTTTTCTCTTACTTTTAATTTTTTTAATAATTTTTTAATTTAAAAATAATAAAATAATATGACACGATTTGACACGACTAACATGACGTGTCAACACGACACGGCACGATCGTGTCAGTCGTGTCGTGTCAGAATTGTTAGTTAAGTGCATAATTTTCATTTTTATGAATAATTACTCCTAATTAGCCATAAGCAATCATGCACATCAAGATCTAGTACATAGCCATCCACACAAAGAGAAGGTTTCAAGGTTTTACCTCTCTTGATATAGTAATCAAGAGGCTCGAAACCGGCTAGGTGGTTTTGCTCGCGTCTAGCTCCTCCTTCGTGCCAAGCTCGTCCTCGAGTCCACCACGAAATTAACCAAGACCTACAAGCTTTGCTAGAAGCTACAAGGTCTAGGCTAATCCCAAGCGTTCTCGCCTTCTTAATAACTCTTTGATTAAGTGAAGAGAATGGAGCTCAACACATGAGCATTAATGGTGGATGAGAGGGGGAGAGAGTGGCGGCCAAAGAGGGAAGAGGGAGAGGAGGGTGGCGGCTCAAAGAGGGGAAGAGAGAGAGAGGAGCAAGGAGCCTCCACAAGGGTCTTTTTATAATGCTCAAACCCTAGCAACAAGTTCCCTTTAATTACCATCATGCCACCCCACCTACCTACCTCTTGTGGCCGGCCATATAATGGGCCTTTTGGGCTTTGCAAGCTCTCCAAATTGATTATTAAATCAATCCATTCAATCCACTATTTAGTGCTCTTCATTTGGGCTATTTATTCTATAATAAATATCGGCCCATTAATTTAATATAACTATTTATATTAAATTGTAATGTGTTGAATAATTATTAACTAATTAATAATTACCATGGGATTAGCTTATGCATTTAAATCATTTCGATACGATCCGTTTGAATTAATTAATTATATCGACATATAATCAATTAATCAACTGATCATATTTTCGCAAAAGAACACTGATGCAAATAAATGATTAATGCACTGTTTGGTTATATTTCGATCTGTGTGACCCTTTGAGGATTTATGCTAAGTTGGACATGGAATTAAATCGCTATTTAATTCCAATAATCATAAGCGGTATCTAGCAACACGTTATGATTTCCAATTCGCATAAATAATGTACTGCTACAGTATTTAAATCCTGCATAAGAGAATATTAGAGTATCTCTATTTTGATTCCTATGTCTCACGATATCATCGTATAATCCAAGATAGGAATGTGTCATTCTTGCAGATTATACGTTTCTTGATCTAGAGATAATTATATCAGTTGCTAGCAAACAATCTATCTCCATCAAGGGGCCCAAACAGATATCGTCACTCACTAAGTGAATTAATGAGGGACATACGGTTTTCTTGACTATTTAGCTTTTCCCCGCACAATTCAAGAGAACATAAATAACGTCCGTATAGCAGCCCTTATCGGGAATCAGCGGTAGACGATATTTATTGAACCTATCCTCATGTGGAAAAGATAAATATCTCAAACTTAGAATCAAAATCATAACGAAATAAATAATGATACATAACACAATCCATATATTTATTTCGTTGGGTCATGTCCTGTACTATGTTCAATTAACATAAACATATGCAATTAAGTTGGTTACTCTTAACCTGTGATTTATAGAACTTAATCAACACTTAACTTGCATACTAATCTTATTGATAATTAATGTTCCTTGTTAATTATCAAGATTATGGACGCTTTAGATTTATTGTTGTCATTTACTACTAAATGAATCACAGTGATCTATAATTCAGATCCTCAACCTGAATGAACTGCCAACACATAAATCAAGGAGCAAATGATATAAAATCATCCATAACATAAAACCATAGAAGTAGCCAAATATGATTGGCTTCTAGGACATATCTCTAACAAGAATGTGTGTCGTGTTGCCTCTTCTCATCACTAAGCACGACACGACACGACACGATTAAAAAAGTACTTTGTGTCAACACGACACGACACGAGACTCTAACACGATCGTGTTTGACACGACACGACACGGCACGACACGACACAACACGCACGATTGGAGAACACTAGTGTCACCTCCGTATCATGTTGTGTAGTGCTGTATTTTTAAGAATAATTTCATAATTTGAATGTGCAATTCATCCTTATATTTGTTGGAGTTATGTCCTAGAAGTCAATAATTTAATGACTTAAATATTAGTTTATGTTTTGAATGATATTTTATCATCTGTTCCTAGGTTTATTATTGACAGATCATTCAAGTTGAGGATCTGAATTGTAGATCTCTGTGGATCATTCTTTAGAATGACAATAATAAATCTAAACGGTCCATAATCTTGATAATTAACAAGGAACATTAATTATCATATAAGATTAGTATGCAAGTTAAGTGATGATTAAGTTCTACAAATCATAGGTAAAGAGTTACCAACTTAATTGCATATGTATATGTTATGGAACATAGTACAGGACTTGATCCAACGAAATAAACATATGGATTGTGTTATGTGTCATTGTTTATTTCGTTATGATTTTGGTTCTAAGTTTGAGATGATTATCTTTTCCACATGAGGATAGGTTCTATAAATCTCGTCTACCGCTGATTCCCGTTAAGGGCTGCTATACGGACTTGATTTACGTTCTCTTGAATTGTGCGGGGAAAAGCTAATCATCAAGAAAACCGTATGTCCCTCATTAATTCACTTAGTGAGTGACGATATCTGTTTGGGCCCCTTGATGGAGTTGGATCGTATGCGCGCAACTAAGCGATCAACTCTAGATCAAGAAACGTATAATCTGCAAGAATGACACATTCCTATCTTGGATTATACGATGATATCGTGAGACATAAGAATCAAAATAGAGAAACATAATTATTCTCTTGTGCAGGATTGAAATATTGTAGCAGTACACTATTTATGCGAATTGGGAATCATAACGTGTTGCTAGATACCACTTATGATTATTGGAATTAAATAACGATTTAATTCCATGGCCAACATAGCATAAATCCTCAAAGGGTCACACAAATAGGACATTAATCACACAGTGCATTATTTATTTATTCACAGCAGTAAGTTCTGTGAAAATATGATAAGATTGATTAATTAATTATATACCGTTGTGAACCGTTATAATTAATTAAGTCAATGGATCATATAGAAATAAATTAATGCATTAACTAATCCTAAAATAATTATTAATGAGTTAATAATTAATTTAGTTCAACACTTATTAATATAAATAGTTATATTGATTAATTGGGTCGTTATTTAAATAGCAAATATATAGCTCAATTAAAGAGCAAAGTTGAGGGACCTTAATTATATGAATTAATGGTCCAAATGAAGGGGTTAAATGGCCCATAAAGGCCCATTTCGTGGCTGCCCATTATGGTGGTAGGTGGGATGGCATAGTTGTAATTATGCAAGAGGTCAATTAGGTTTTGTGCTCTATATAAGGACCACTTATGAGAGCCTCCACCTAGCTTTTCTCTCTCCTCTCATTCCTCCCATGAGGCCGCCACTTTTCACCCTCTCCTTCTCTCTTTTGCTCATGTGTTGAGCTATTTTCTCTCCACTAAATCAAGGTTATTGATTGATGCAAGAGAGAAAACCATATGGATTAGACTTGTTCTTTGGGTATGCTAGCACGTACCTTGTAGAACGTGATTAATCCTCCTTGGTGGACTCGAGGGCGGTTACGAAACGTGGTGGAGACGGTGGAGAAGGCACGCCATCGATTCCCATGCCTTGGTCGAGCCCCGCGAATACGATTTCGCGGGAGGTATCGATTTCTCCTCTTTCTCTTTGTGTCTATTGCTTAAAGTACTAGATCTCGTGTTGCTTGTGTTTTAATTGGATTAATTAAGCGTAATTAGTCACAAAATTAAAATTAGGCAATTTTCTAATAGTGGTATCAGAGCACATGGTCGTACTTAAGCTATTTTGACACTTAATTAAGAGAAATTGGCTAATTAACGGATTAGTAGAGATGATGCGTTTGTTTGCTGTCTGGAAATGGTATTTTCTGTGTTGTTTTGCGTTTTTCGCTTTGATAAGTTCTCTAGAAGTTTTTTCCATCTACATGAAAGTTGTAGATCTTTGTATTGTGATTCTTTTGACGTTAAATTCACATTTTTCTGAATTAGTATAGATTTATTGTGAATAAAATGGCGACAGTGCGCAGAACCAGTTTCTGCTCATACTGTCCTGTTTGAATGGCTTGAAAGATTTATATTTTGAATATAAGTACCAGTGTTCTATGGCTAGAAATAAAGAGGACTTGAAGCTCTTTCTGAGCATGCATAAATTGTTGCATGACTCGGATTAATTTGTGGGTTTTCAAGTATGAAAAGGAAGATCTTGTCAGATCCAGTTTATTGAGCAAATCGATTGTTCTAATAAACTGTACCAACTGAGAACTTCTTTAAAAATTCTTTTAAATGAAGTTGTTCGATTTTGAGTTAGGATTCCAGAAAAATTAGTTTCATAATTTTTCATGGAAGTTTGGACCTTCAACTAGGTTAAAACATTTCGATCGACAGTCTGTTCCAGTACAGAATTTGTTGATTGTTTAGTATGTAACTCGATTTTTTTGAACTGAACTTGGTTATTGTCTTTTCATGGATGGATAGCCTATAGTCTAAAATAGTTTTTCTATGTATATTGTATATATAAAAACTGGATAGAAGGTAGTCTAACAGACCAAATGGTTGAGAGGATAAGCTGAAAATCTCATAACGGTGTTTCGTGCACTTGTAAGAGATTTGTCATTTTTTATTCTCCCATATGGTTTAAGATCTCTTCTTGAAATTTTTACTGGTAATCACAATTATGATAAGGAGCTTAAGTAATTTATTTGAGAATTTTTGGAGACCAAAAACTGTTGATTTTGTTGGATTCCATTAGTTACGTTTTTTGTTAAATTACTGTTTTTCTAAGTATTCAAACTAGTTGAAAATAATTAGAAAACTCCTTGTTTGATCTTCTTTCAGTTATGGGATGTTGAAAGAACTTTCTAAATGAATTTAAACAAGTTTGGTTGTTTAAAATTGAGAATTTGTACACGGAATTTACTTATGGCAAACAAATCGCAAAGATGCTTGAAAATCGTTAATTGGAAACAAAGTGCTTGTATGTGCTAACTTTGTTTTGTAGGTGGATAGTGGGTTTAGTATGGCTCATGACTCAATGCCTTGTGGTTGTAAATTGAATGCATGTGTGAATGTTTGTAATGCGGCCTTTGGTGCCATTAATTAATTAATTCGTTGATTAATTTTTGATGTAACTTGTGTGGCTTGCATGCCCCTAAGGCTAGGAAGGGAATAGGATGTTTCCACATGTATTTTTGTTCCTTTATTTTATAGGATTTAGATCCTTATAGAATTTAGTGGGAGGGACAAGGATTAGATTAGTTTTGCTTCATGGACGATGTGGCGAAACTAATGCAAGCGGGAGCCATACAAACCCACAACTATGGATGAGATGCATATATGTGATTGCTTGTGATTGCTATGAATTGTCATAAGCTAGGTATGGGTGTATGCTTACATGACCACCAAACAAGTGTCACTTAATTGATTGTCCCAAACAAAACATGATTAAGTTAAATCGCCCTCCTTCTCTCTATCCCTTTCTAACGTTGTATGATCGTTCATTGATGCATTCTCGCCGACGCGGGACATCGTGTTCCATCATCCGTGTCGGGGTGTAAATCGGATTTACTAGGAGCAAATAGAGAAAGGTTACTTAACGATGTTTTCTAATCGGATTGGACATCGGGGCAAAGTTTGTGGATGTAAATGTGATATTTCACAAACCAAGAATCATATGGAATGATTGGTTGGAGAACCTACCTTATCTAGTTGGTTTTTGGTGTCACGCCGACGCTAGCACCATCTCAACGAAAATAGGGATCTTGGAAAACCTACTACATTTGGGACATTAAATAAATGTAGTGGGAGTTTTATTTGTTATAAATAAAACAATTGCATAAACTAAATGACCGTAAATTGATTTTGTTATAGATGTTAAAATTGTTAATTTTGTTGCGATCAATCTTTGAAAAATTAACAAAACTCGTTTCTAAAAGTATTTACTTAAAGAAGTAATACCGATTCCTAAGACACGATCTTAGTGAAGAGAAATTTGAGTATGTCAATTCCCAAAACTTTCCTCAAACTACCCGAATGTAGCAACGCGATGATTGATTGACTTTTGGTGAAAAGTTGTTCAATGAATTGTTTGGCTAATATCCTCATTTGAAATTTCTAGACCTTTGAATTAGAGAATTCATATGGACTAGATTTAACTCGTACGCTCTTATCCACTTACTCAAGAAAGTGTTCTTGGCAAAAGTAGATATTAACTCCATCATTTATGATCGAGTATAAAGAGTATGAGTTGACAAAGAGATTCTTCTTTTATACATGAACGTTTCATTGGCTTACAAATCGAAAGATTTAAGTAGCTAATTGATAACTAGAGATATTGATCTCCGATATCAAGGATTATTGATATTGTCATACGATCTCTTTGAAATTATAAAGGATATAATGTTACCTTCTTCGCATACTTGTTGATGCAAAAAGGTAATTGGTTAAGTATTCAAGAAATACTTCGCCAAGGTATGAGTTGAAATTTCGAGACTCTTGATTGTGATTATGTATCACATGAGATGTTTCATTTGCCGTTTATTGGAGGCATTTTGAAAGGTTGTCCGAAATACCATGATTGTAATGTTTTAATCCTAAAGTGTATTTGTCGTTCAAATTATCTCACTATCTCTAATTTACACTAGTAACTTGATACTAGTTCATATGCTCGCATTTGACGAAATGTGTTAGCAATGAAGAATAAGAGAATGTTCGAGAGATGTAAAGTAAACTCCGTATAGGCAATGACTTGTTCGTCTAAGTCATTACTATTGAATACGTAGAGTTATCTTTATTAAGAGTTTGTTTAGGAATTGAAGGTTGCATACCTTAATCCTAACTTCTCAAAACATCTCCACTTCATATTCGATGAAATGGATGATTATGTTTAATAAAAGACAAGTTCTTTTATTCTGGATTTGTTTATATGATTTCATGCATCTTAATTGAATTTGCTTGAAATAGATAAGCAAGTTTTGAATGACAAATAGGATGCATAAGACTTGACATAAAGTATTTGACTTTCATGTTATATATAACCGCTTAGTCACATACATAAACGAGAATCGCATTACGAGAGTCTCCGTAACGTAGAGCTCGTAATTCAATTCGATTTCAAATCGGTTGATATGCGAATCATGTTTGTTAAAATGACAAAAGCGCCTTTAACCTATGAAGGTTTAAGGACAAGTGAACTAATTAGGACTTATACATATCGATGTATAAAGACCTATAAGTACTTGTGTAATGAAAGGTTGTTGACACTTTACTACTTAACCAATGATCATTGTAGATATTAACATATCTATTTGATAAGGTATAAGTATGAACCTTTTGACTAGTTCAAAGGAGTTCAAGAGTGAAGTTTAAAAGACCGTTCAAAAAAAATGGAAGTCTTACAATTAATCGTGGCAAATAAGTAGTTAAGTCATATGATTTGAAGTATTATCTAAAGAGTATGAAAGTAGTTTCATAACTCGCTCCATGAGGAATAATATGTCCAAGAATGGAGGTATCGAACAATATTTCGTATAGTTCGATCGGTAATAAATCAAATTGACTTATTCGACTCGTATTAGGAAATTATGTTTGAGGACAATATTGTTTACACTGAATAATGTTCCATCGAAGTCTATTGAAGAAGATATCTTAGGAGATTTTGATCTCTAAGTATAATACTTCTCGAGATTTGGTGTTGAGAAGCTTATTTCAAGTATTGTGGACTTGTAAGCTTAAACCAAATAAGACACTATATATTTGTAGGATGCTTTATATTAAAAGGCACTACTTCCACGAATATGATAAGAACAAAGTAGTTGTTGCTAATCATAATGTAGTCTTGATGAATTGAAATTCTCAAGAAGAAGTAGTGGGAGTAAAGTGAGCATTAAAATAGTTTATGCGTCATTACAAGAAGTACTCTTTTGGAAAACTTGTCACTCCATACATGGTACTTAGTGGGAGTTGAGCGAAACTTCATTCACAAGTTGTTTTGAAAGAAGTTTAATAGTATGCTCCTTCGAATGAGGACTCAACCATCTCACGAGTTGATGATGTTTGAGAAACTCATGAAATATATGAGGAGTCAAGAACTCATTCAACAAATCGTTGTGGAAGAAGTTCATGAACCTCAAGTACCAATCCTACAAAAGATCAACGAGAGTTGATTTCCTAAGCCGTTTTGGTGCATAGGTTGTCACAACATTCTCGTACTTAGCATATGAGAATCCGTTGATAAACAAAGAAACGATGGAATGATCCGATTCCACATATATGTTTTGAATTCATATGATCTTTAAAGAGCAATCCATGTATAACAACAAGGTATAGACCTTGGTTGATGTTCATGAAGGAGCAATCTATCAAGAACGTTTAGATCTTCAAAAGAAAAGATCGACATGGATAACAAATCGACTATGAACAAAGCGCGGCTTCTCGCTTGTAGCTATGTCTAAGTCGATGGCTAGTTGACTACGTACAAAGCACAACTTCTTGCTTGTGGCTATGTATAAGTCAATAAAGATCACTCTAGCAATAGTTGTATTTCATATATGTCGATATATTGAAAAACACATAAAACCACCTTCTTCGTATGAATGAAGGAAGATGTTGTGCATTTGACACAAATCGAGGTTTTATTAATGTATTGCTAAAAACATACGCATGCTTCAAGGATCCATTAATGGATTAAAGCAAGTGTTGTGGAGATTAGAATAAAAGTTTTGACAATGAAGTCAAGGAGTTGAACTTCGTCAAAAGTATCTTGTATAAACAAGATATTCAGCGGGAGCATAATTGAATTACTTGTATTGTTCAAGATAACAATTCATTAAATTGGGAATAACATTAAGAAAATGAATATTGTCGAGATCTCTTTGGAGAATGCTTTCTCAAATGAGAACTTGGGCGAAATCACCTGATCCTAGGAAACAAATCTATGAAGATAGATTATGATGGATGGTAGGTTTGAGCAAATATGCATATATTGACGAAGTGTTCTAGAAACACGAAAGTTACACTCCAATAAAGGATGTCCAACTGTACGTCACATGGCATGACTTGAGTGTTTAACTCGGTCTATTGCAACTCAATTCAAGAAAGTGCATGAAATAGTTCAAGCATTCTTTCATTATGAGTTTCATTTTGTACGCCATATTTATGCATATGCCCCAATGTGTAGTATCCAAAGGATATGACAAACAGTTGTCAAATGGATACAAGAGAGACACATTTGGACGATAATCAAGGATATCCTCGAGTACCTTATGAGAAATAGTGATATAATATTTCATCTCTTAAGATGAAAGAAATCTCGTGTAAGTTGTTACACTGATAAAATTTTTCAAAGGATTGATATAATCACGATTGAGCTACATATTTTGCTTAAAAGGTGGTGTTGTAAGTTTAGAAAGTGTTCTAAATGGAATATTACAACCGTTTCCGTCGCCAAAGTAAAATACATAGCAACTTGTGAAGCAATAAAAGAAGTTTATTTTGGATCGAGTTCTTAGTCGAGCTATTATGGTTCTATGCATCTCGAACCACAACTTACTCCTAAAGAACCCAATGTTACATTGGAGATTCAAATATGATCTATAACGATATCAGTTGATATCATATGATAATGATCAAGAACATATATATAGTAGTATATATATATAGGGTCGAATAAATTTGGATAGGTTCGCGAACACAGCGAACACTCCAGCATGACCTCTACCTTGAGCAGTATACAAGATGCAGTTATGCATCCATACGTGATGGACGTATGAGTAACTAGCTTTAAACGTATTATTTTCTTTTGAGGTCCGAGACATGTATATATGTAGATATATGACATTGTTCTCAATTCTTCGTTGGCTAGAAGTCACTACTGATTGACTCTAGGCCAAGTGGGAGATTGTTAGAGTTATGTCCTAGAAGTCAATAATTTAATGACTTAAATATTAGTTTATGTTTTGGATGATATTTTATCATCTGTTCCTAGGTTTATTATTGACAGATCATTCAGGTTGAGGATCTGAATTGTAGATCTCTGTGGATCATTCTTTAGAATGACAATAATAAATCTAAACGGTCCATAATCTTGATAATTAACAAGGAACATTAATTATCATATAAGATTAGTATGCAAGTTAAGTGATGATTAAGTTCTACAAATCATAGGTAAAGAGTTACCAACTTAATTGCATATGTATATGTTATGGAACATAGTACAGGACTTGACCCAACGAAATAAACATATGGATTGTGTTATGTGTCATTGTTTATTTCGTTATGATTTTGGTTCTAAGTTTGAGATGATTATCTTTTCCACATGAGGATAGGTTCTATAAATCTCGTCTACCGCTGATTCCCGTTAAGGGCTGCTATACGGACTTGATTTACGTTCTCTTGAATTGTGCGGGGAAAAGCTAATCATCAAGAAAACCGTATGTCCCTCATTAATTCACTTAGTGAGTGACGATATCTGTTTGGGCCCCTTGATGGAGTTGGATCGTATGCGCGCAACTAAGCGATCAACTCTAGATCAAGAAACGTATAATCTGCAAGAATGACACATTCCTATCTTGGATTATACGATGATATCGTGAGACATAAGAATCAAAATAGAGAAACATAATTATTCTCTTGTGCAGGATTGAAATATTGTAGCAGTACACTATTTATGCGAATTGGGAATCATAACGTGTTGCTAGATACCACTTATGATTATTGGAATTAAATAACGATTTAATTCCATGGCCAACATAGCATAAATCCTCAAAGGGTCACACAAATAGGACATTAATCACACAGTGCATTATTTATTTATTCACAGCAGTAAGTTCTGTGAAAATATGATAAGATTGATTAATTAATTATATACCGTTGCGAACCGTTATAATTAATTAAGTCAATGGATCATATAGAAATAAATTAATGCATTAACTAATCCTAAAATAATTATTAATGAGTTAATAATTAATTTAGTTCAACACTTATTAATATAAATAGTTATATTGATTAATTGGGCCGTTATTTAAATAGCAAATATATAGCCCAATTAAAGAGCAAAGTTGAGGGACCTTAATTATATGAATTAATGGTCCAAATGAAGGGGTTAAATGGCCCATAAAGGCCCATTTCGTGGCTGCCCATTATGGTGGTAGGTGGGATGACATAGTTGTAATTATGCAAGAGGTCAATTAGGTTTTGTGCTCTATATAAGGACCACTTATGAGAGCCTGCACCTAGCTTTTCTCTCTCCTCTCATTCCTCCCATGAGGCCGCCACTTTTCACCCTCTCCTTCTCTCTTTTGCTCATGTGTTGAGCTATTTTCTCTCCACTAAATCAAGGTTATTGATTGATGCAAGAGAGAAAACCATATGGATTAGACTTGTTCTTTGGGTATGCTAGCACGTACCTTGTAGAATGTGATTAATCATCCTTGGTGGACTCGAGGGCGGTTACGAAACGTGGTGGAGACGGTGGAGAAGGCACGCCATCGATTCCCATGCCTTGGTCGAGCCCCGCGAATACGATTTCGCGGGAGGTATCGATTTCTCCTCTTTCTCTTTGTGTCTATTGCTTAAAGTACTAGATCTCGTGTTGCTTGTGTTTTAATTGGATTAATTAAGCGTAATTAGTCACAAAATTAAAATTGGGCAGTTTCCTAACAATATTATCTATTATTTTTTGTTCTCGTGCCGTGTTGTGTTTTGTCTGTGTTTTACTGTTTCGTATCACCTCCATACTGTGTTGTGTCGTGCCGTATTTAGACACGCTGTGTTTTTTTAGAACACAATCGAAGTTTTAATTAATTATATATCAGTTGTACACTTGTACTATTGCAAGTTAGTATAACAACAACGTTAAAAATATAAAGAGATGTTTGACATGTTTTTTTTTTTTCATTTTGAATCATTCTAAAATGAATTGAAAGATAAAAAAAAAATTATAAGTAAAATGGCCGATAACAATCTAGTGTTATTATTTGGGCCAGTTATTTGTATAAAAGAGTTTAAATATAAAACGAAAATATCTTCTTTGTCCTAACAAAAATCGCTAAAATGCACATAACCATGCGATAGAACTGGAGCCGTAATATAAGATTGATGAAATGCGATTATTAGAAGCTTCATATTGATACATAAAATTCATATCAAAATGTGACGCGGGTTCTAAGACCGTAAATTTTTGTGAAATTAATTCCCGTGATTGTTTTTTGGTACTAAAATTTTATATATCAAAATTACAGCTATATCTTTTGGAGATGTAGCTCTGTATTATGCTTATTAGATATGTGAACTCGTTGGAGAACAGCAAATTACACTCTAAAATTTTAGGCTATGTTTTGGAGATGTAGCTCTGTATTATGCTTAAAATTGCAACTACATCTTTGAGAGGCGTTACATGGTACACAGCTATTTTGGTTAAAATATTTATTTTATCTATATCTTTGGATGGAGTTGTCAAGATTTTTGTGTGTACTGTAACTATATCACAATTTAATTCAGTTTGGTTCCAATAGTTTTATAAATAATTTTGGACAATATTTAATATTGTCTAAAAGCATGATTCCGGAATGACGTGTCAACCCATGCATATATTTAGAAAGTCAATATATAATTAGTATATATTTCAAAACCGCAATAGGGCAAAATTTTTTAATATAAACAATTTTATAATAAAAATTTTTAGTAGAGCAATGATTTATTATTTTTTTTAAAAAAGTATCGCTATACCGGCAGTCACCACCGCTATAAAGCTGGATCTATAGCGGTAGTCTGACCACCGTTATAGCCTAATAACGAAAATTCTTAAGTCCTAGACAGCTAGGCTTGTTTAACGTTTCAAACGGAAATGAAATGATCTTTTTTTTGCCATTCTGTTTCTGGTAACGAAATGTACCGGACGATTCATTAATCATTCAGTTTGGATGGAACGTATATATTTGCATTGCATTTCACCCAAACGAATGACGAAACGCATTTCGTTTATCGTTCCGTCTCTGCAACGTATTGAAATTTCATACTCGTTTACAGTTCTGTTTGAACGGAACATGCACGGAAACGGTAAACGGTATACCGTTTGCTAAGACAGCCTCTGTCCGGCTTATCTTAAAAAAAAAACGACATTTCTTCAGTACTTTTCTACTTCCCCTTAGTTGACATTGCGAAGGCATATTCGTGTGTTCCCGTAAAAATATATAGATCGGAAGATAGCGGATATGCAGCAGCAAGAAAACTACACGAGTGATGGTTTTGAGTTTGTTTCTCAATTGAACATCTTTTTTTCTTTTCTTTTTTATTATTTTGCAGTTTTTTGAGTACAAATATCTGCACTTTTTGTTAGCTCTACAGATTTTCTACAGTTTATTAGAGTATAGTTCTTTAAAATGATAGAATTTAAGACTAATTAAATTATGAGCCAAACAAGAGCGGTCAGAAAACTACATTGACAAGTGGTAAAATTCATCAATTATAAATTTATACATTTTTAAATCGACTAAGATTTAAGTAGTTCATTTGTCGAAAATTGAAATCGGTAGGTGATAGATAGAACATAAACAATTTTTTTTATATATAAAATTGTCATTATTTCCTGTACTGACAGCAGAACTCTATGCGGTTATAAACATCACAATGTATAAAATGTATTCTAAAGTAAATAAAAATTTTGTTTCTTTCCAGAAATGTAACATTTTTTTTTTAAATCTGAAAGCACTCGTTAATATATGAAGTTACCTTCAAGAATATTAGAAGCAATAATCCAAGACAAATAAGCCGAGATACATGTTGCATTTCTTTTTATAATAATCTATTATATATTGACCTAAGGGTGAACATAGAATAAGGATAGCAACCATCCCGCATTTCTGAAAAAGAAAAATCTATTAATCCAAGTTAGCACCTATTTCATTTGACACCATGATGCGCATTTCAATGCACTAATAATGATTGATATAAAAGTCAACCACATTTCAATGCACCATGATATAAATTTGGAGATAAGATAATACCAAATTAATCAGAAAAGAAAAAAAAAAGTCCTCATGGACCCTCATCTTCCCTAATAACTGTCGCCTGCTAACCTCCTCTTCTTCCTTGACTATTTGCTTACTCACATGCATCCATGCTGTAATGTTGTTGCCTCTCGCTCCATTCTATTTATTATTGCACCACCCTCTTGTAATTTCCTTCACACACACGCAGTGAGGAGGTAAGACAAAAGAGAGAGAGAAAGAGTAGACACTAGACAGAGCCTAAAATGTTGTCAGAAGAGCATGCCACCTCAGGATATGAAACCTCTACAGGTATATACCATAGTCTCCTTCCTTTACCTACTCACCTTCCTCTCCATTCCTCAGCAGTACTCAGCCTCCCTTCCTACCTCTTCTCCCTTCCCCTTGCCTCCCTTTCCCATCCCTGCTTCATTGATGCCTCCACTGGTACCACCCTTACTTTCACTTCCCTCCGGCATCTTGTTTCTCTCGCCGCTTCCCGCCTCTTGTCCAACCATGGCCTCAAACCCCATGACGTGGTCCTCCTTGTGGCCCCTAACTCTCTTTACTTCCCCGTCGTATCTCTTGCGATTCTTTCTATTGGTGCGATTCTCTCGCCTGCTAACCCGCTACTCACCCGATCAGAGTTCGAGTCTCAGATAACCGACTGCTCACCGTCTCTCATTATAACCACAAAATCTCTTTCCTCCAAGATGAGTAACCTCATCCCGAACCCCCTGCTGTTCATTGAAGATTTCATCTCAGATCTGTTAACAAATCCAAAACCAACTGTACAGGCTCCGCTTAAGTTACCTTATGAATGTATCAAGACTTCTGATCCAGCTGTTCTCATGTACTCATCAGGCACCACTGGGAAAAGTAAAGGTGTAATATGCACACACGCTAATCTTATATCGATGACACACGTCCTAAGTCATGTGTGGGGTGGTACTGGTACTGGTACTGGTAATGGTGCAGGTACAGATACTGGTACGAGAGACGTGTATGCATGTGTTTTGCCTCTGTTTCACATGTTCGGTTTCTCGGTTTTTGTAATGGGGGTTTTGGCAACTGGAGCTACATCAGTGATAGTACCAGACCGGTTCACACCAGATAGGCTCATGGAAGCGGTGAGGAAATACAGTGTTACGCGTGTACCGGTGGTACCACCGATGGTGGTGATGATGACAAGGAAGGGACACGTGGCAGGAGGAGGTGGTATTGGATCACTGAAGGAGGTGATCTCATCTGGTGCTCCACTTGCAAGAGAACACATGGAGAGGTTTGCGCTGTGTTTCCCCGGTGTTCGATTGTCTCAGGTATGTTAATATCTTTTGACCGTTAGATTTTGATCTGTTGGTAATGACTTCAAAAAATCTAGGGTGTTTTTGGATGCATGGATAATAAATTATTCCGAATTAACACTTAAATTTAGATTAAAAAATGATTCAAACCAACTCAGATTAGAAGTTTATTCCGGATCGAAAGTCCTTTAGAAGTAAACCCATTCAAACAAGTTTGTTTTCACTTATATAGGGTGCGTTTGGATGGGTGTGGGAAAAAGGGAAGAAGGAAAGAAGTATTGGGAAGTGTGTAATTTTGTGAAGAGTTTGGATTGTTTATAATTTTTTTTCTTCTTCCTTCTTCTAACAATCCAAACACACCCTAGAAATTAGGAATAGTACTTTACTCATGATTAACTAATTCCAATCATATTCACAAACCATCCAAAAGGTACGGGAATTGATTTGGGCAGCCGAATTTTTTCTTAGAGCAACATATTTTTTTTTGTTAAATGTCTAAATTGTCCTTAACATTAATTAAGATTTATTATTTTATTGAAATATGAGCATGTCGCATGATAATTCTTAAAATTGAGATCAAATGCATATCATTAAATTAATTTTTATTTTTTGAGGTCCAGGAAATTAATCTTTATTACATCTCAAGTCCTAAAATTTTACCGAACTAACTGAACTGATCACTCAACATAATCATTTCTATTAGTTGGGTCAAACTTTAAACATATATAAGTTCCGTTAACTCTGGCTAGAGCAGATTAGCAGAAGGCTGGCATCTTTATTTGATTATTTCCATTAATATGGTCTGTTTTACTTGCCTCTGCAACCTGTCACGTGGACACTTTATGACAAAAATAGTATAATACTTTGATTTCAAAAAACTTGAGGGAAAAATTTAACCAGATAAAAGCCAGCTTAGCTGGTTTTTTATTAGCTGTACGAGATGTTTGGTTTGGCTAGGGAGAATTCCATTTTGGATATCAAGAGACAGAGAAGGACAGATCAACAATTAAATGCAAATGCCTAATAGATAGGCAGCAATTATGCACCTCATTTGCGCTATTATATCCGCCACCAACCTTCAGTGCCTCTTTTAACTTCTGCTTCTTAAATGAAACATTATGTCTGTTATCTATTTTTGTATAAAATTGATCTCTCCATGTCCGTTATAATATTTATTTTTGGAAATTGATTACTGTCATCTGCAATTTTGCCATTCCTGCCATCGCTAAATATAAAATGAACATATACAGTAAACAAAGTGAACATACAGACGATCTAAGTGAATACATACAAACAAATAAGTTCAATGAACATAAGTTGAATATGTATGTAAAATTCTGAACAAATGATGATAAAACTTGTTTATTTGTAAGTGTTCACATACATCATCTATATGTTCATCTTATTTGCTGTATATGTTCACTTTATATTTAGCGATGACAGGGATGGCATTTTGTAGATGGAAGTTATCATTTCCGTTTATTTTTCTTTCTTTTTTTGTTCAAATAAAATCATTATTTTGAAAAGGCAATGGTGTCCCATTTGGCCCAAAATTAATCTTCAAAATGTGAATTTTAAATGGACACACACAGAACATTTTGCTTTTTGCTATTTATGATTGCAATTAAAAATTTAAAAATATGTGCAAATTGTTTCATAGACATATATATTTAGGATTTTAAAGTACTGCTGAGAAGAAAGTTGTAATTATTTGATGAAGCAAAAAAAAAAAAAACAAACAAAATGTTGTAATTGTGGTGCCAAATAAGCGCGATTGAAATTCCATTGCAGTGTTATGGGCTAACAGAAACTAGTGGGCCAGTGACACTTTGTGACGGGGTTGAAGTCTTACTGCACACCTCCATTGGAAGGGTTATTCCCACCATGGAGGCCAAGATAATGGATATCTCCAGTGGGGAATCTCTTGCTCCAAACAATATAGGGGAACTCTGCCTTAGAGGCCCCTCTGTGATGCAAGGTACAGAAGACTTCATTTTTTCAATTTACTTCTAATCCTACAAAAAAATTACTTTTATCATTTTTTTTTCCTTTCTAAAGGATGGTAAGTAGGCTAGGTTCCTAAGCATACTAAATCTGTAAAAAATATGAATTAGAGAATTTTAAAGTTAAAAAAGGTAAAAATGTTATCAGTACTGGGCTACTGGCCATAAAGTAAGGATCATGCAGATCTGAAGGTACTGACAGGAAAAGGTAATTAAATGAACCAAAAGAGCAACAAAAAGGAAAGATTTGAGACTTGGCTCAGTTGCTACTTGTTAAATCAGAAACTGAGGCCACAACCAGTTGGCAGTTGCCGACTGGTACTTCATACCAGTACATAGATTGTAGCAGCACAGTGCATGTGGCAATGAAGGACCCAACTCTTTCACATAATTTCAAGCCAGTATCAAAATAATGACCACCATGTTGAGTCAGTTCCTTCTCTGGAAGTATACAAACAGCCCTACGGGCGATCTGTATCAATACAGTACTAGCTCTTCAATGCAGTGCAAACAAGATTACAGATCTGGACCACAAGATACCTTTCATTCTGAACAGAAACCTTGATGTGATGCATATACTTTAAAGGATTAATAGTTCATCTATACAGTCATTTAACCTACTCCCACAAATCAATTGTCATGAAGATATTTCTTCTAGAAAAATAATGAAAATAAGTGAGAAATGAGAACCACCTGTTTTGTATTCTGTCAGGGTATTTGAGAAACAAAGAAGCCACATCTCTTGCAATAGATAAAGACGGCTGGCTAAGCACAGGGGACCTGTGCTACATTGACTCACATGGTTGTGTTTATGTTGTAGATCGAATCAAAGAACTAATTAAGTATAAAGCTTATCAGGTAAGGATCAATTATCATGTTGCAAGTCATTAGCTATTGATACCCTTTTTCTATAGATTTGCATCTTACTTCCTAATGATTTTCAGGTAGCCCCAGCTGAGCTAGAAGAAATCCTTTCATCACACCAAGAAATTCAGGATGTTGCTGTCACCTCGTGAGCGAAACTCCCACCTAAAGCATTTTATTGAAGCTTAAATTTTGTACATGTCAGGTCTGAACAAGTTCTCATATTTGAGTAGTAACATAAATAACTTGATAAATTTTTGTTACAATTTCAGGCACCCAGATGAAGAGGCAGGTGAAATCCCGATGGCTTGTGTTGTTCGAAAATCGGGAAGTAAAATCAAGGAGATCGATATCATTGCTTTCATGCGTGACAAGGTTTGTTACCCTTTTTAGTTTTGCAATTCTTAAAACATTACATTACAACCCCTAATTTTGCACACATTGCAATTTATCCCATCATTTGACAATGTGAAGACGACCCAAAAGGAAGTGATTTATTTTCTATATTTTTGTAACTTTTTTATCCATAATATTTCACTTGCTATCATAATAAATAAAAGTAACTTGATCTTTCATTTAGTATTACATCAGTTACATATTTTATTACTATCAAACATTCTATCGCTTTGAAGTGATTAGTATCTTCACTCCACTTGTCAAATGTCATTCTTTTGAAGATAAATTGGGGATCAAGCCTCCCGACTTATTTTTAAATTAAATGTCTATGAAAGACCCCCCCCTCCCCTCGGTCGGGTTCGAAACCTGCGAGGCTGCGACCTTTCACTCTCAAAATGTCATTCTTATTTTAATTTGACCACAAAATGGACAATTTGAAAAAATAGATTAAATATTTAACTTTCTGAAAAAAATCTATTGCAAATTTTATATCATCATTCTTCTTTTTCCCCATATAGGTGGCACCATATAAGAAGATAAGAAAAGTTATATTTTTGGACTCGATACCTAGATCTCCCTCAGGGAAGATATTAAGGTGGCACCTGAGATCAAGGATTTCTAATCTGAATAAAATTGACGTCCAAGCAAGGCTGTGATTCCTCCTATTGATTAAAAGAGCAAGAAAAAGATAATGAAAAGGCTACAAGTCTTCTAGCCGAATAACTTATATTACAGGAAATGGTGATTGCTTTTATTTACTATACTCGATTGTTTGTTGATTTGCAACATACTATCAAAACATGTCTAAATTACCAACTGATTATTCATTGTATGGAAAGACTCTAGTTAACAAGCCTTGTTATATTATTACGGCCCATATTAAGCCCAGGGCATTGCACCACTTTCCGTTCTTGTACTGATAGCCTCCTAGGCTTCTTCTTAGCCTCCGTTTGGATGCGTTGAGAAGAAGTAGGAAGAAAAAAGAATAAAAGAAAAAAAATTATAAACAATCCAAACTCTTCATAAAGTTACACACTTCTCAATATTTCTTCCCACTTCTTCCCTTCTTCCCTTCTTCCCTTCTTCTTAGGCTCCGTTTGGATAGGTGTGGGAAGAAGGGAAGAAGTGGGAAGAAGTATTGGAAAGTGTGTAACTTTGTGAAGAGTTTGAATTATTTATAATTTATTTCTTCCCTTCTTCCTTCTTCCTACCTTCTTCTCAACACATCTAAATAATATGTCCGATTGTTGCAGCTTACAAACATAGCCTAATTTCCAAGGCTCAGCAAGTGAAATTTTTTTTTTTCTTTTCATCCATCCACTCTTTCTTTTTTATTTTTTTTTCTGCCAAGTGTTCTAGAGACAACTTGAATATTTTAAAATGTTTAAGGTGCCAACGGAAGTGGATTAAAAATTTTTTGAGATGATTACAAGTCAAAACAAAATAATAAATACTTTTCTACTTAAACCTTTTAACTTTCAACCTCTTTATCGTTACTATTACACTAAAATTTATTCAACGTAGCTTCATCACTTCACTATTATCACATATCAATATTTTCTATGTTAATTTTAATTAATTTTAAGTTTACTTGTCAAATGGATGCTAAGCGTGCTTTCAAATTTTGTGGTATGGACAATTTTGAATTGAGCCATCATCAGCACTCTAAAGATGCCTAAATCTTGTGACATCCATGCTGGGGCATTTGTACAAACACCACCTGAGGTCGAACTTGACATTTTCTCATTGATTAGACTTTTATTAGTTCTATAAATGAAAACGACACCTCAACCAATGAGATACTAGTGTAATTATATTCCTTCTTTTGACATCAAAGTATCTTAATGATATCTTTCCACATCATGATGCTAATTGGAGATATCACGACGAATTCCTGTCGGACATAATGGAGGCAACGATGCACCATTGTCTAACCAATTTCAATATAAAAAACACCTATGCTGTCACCACTGCTTTTAGTAATCAATACAGAATCCCATTATCAGTATAATAATGCAAACTAAATCAAAGATTGCTCATTAACTAAGCATAACTTGCCACTTCAACACACCCAATGGCCTGATTAAAAAAGACCATTTTTTAATTATTGTTTACCATTAGATTGGACATTTAGATCAAACTACCCAAAATTGCCAAAACGCCATGTATGCCTTCAAAGTGAAGAGAAGATTGATGAAATATTTACAAGTATTGCAATGTGCCACCGCAAGCACAAGGGGCTTGGCATATAAATTTTCAAAAGTTTTACTGGGATAAACACTAACTTGAAACCCCTAAACATGGCAAGCATGAAATAATTATACTCGGCCATCTTTGAACTCTACTTGTCTAAGGAAAGGGAACTTTGGTTGAAAAAACCTAGCTTTGTTCATGTCCACCATGCATATCTGTCTGTTGAAATTGAAGAGCTGATAAAATAAAAAGCAGGTTAAATTGCCACGTTAACTGAAAATAAAAATGGAATCATTTGAAGATGCCAATCATCATAGCATAACTTTTCAAATTAAACAAAAAAAATGAAGATTATAGAACAATGTACATTTAGCTAATGTTCTAACTTAACACAAAAATTGAAAATTATGGGATACAAGCATAGTCAAATTAATGATAATCCATTCAAGTTGAACTAGGCCAACATAGAAGCAAGCGAGATTACATAATTGGGAACACAGAGAATTTAAACTGTTCTTCTTCATGCTCTGTATTATTGAACTATTCAAATATACTTCCAAAATTGCACAACTCTGCTTGATGAATTTTGAACTATGGGCCAAATATGCATACTTTCAGTTACACAAATTAATAGGACTTCTAGTTCTTCCGCAATCTCATAAAAGAAAAAGTTCTTCCGTAAAAGATGAAATTGATAAAATAATCATGCAAATGTTGTCATACTTTAAAAAAATTTTCAATATTCACAATTCAACAAATTTAAAAATTGAGAAATATGCCTATTTTTTCTTTTAATATGTTTCAAACATTCAAATTCCTTAATATATTTTGAATATGTTTTAGGCCTTATTAACTATATAAGTGCAATAAAATAAGATGAGTACTTACGGAGCATGCTAGCATCAGAATTTCTCATGATTCTCAACCGTTTTGCTGTGTCTAAGAACATGCTACATAGAGAAAGAAAATAAAAAGGAAGACAAAATAGACACTCAAAAAGTTAAACTTTTATTCATCTTAGTCAAAATATGGTGTAGCTAATTTCCAAATAGCAAAATTAAAAAATCAAAAACCCATAAGAAAACAAAAGATACCTCCATGGGACATCTCCAACAAGCAACCAATCGCCATCCTTATCCTTATATGTTAGTACAAACTCAGATGAATTATCCAATAACCGTGAGCCCTTCATATAACCTACAGATTTACATAATTTGTCAATTTACACAAAAATCAATGCTAATTTTTAGTGTAAACTGCACGAATTATTTTTCATTAAAAGTTACAGTATCATATATAATCGCTCCTTGTACAATAATTGCATCAGGTATGATGTCCTCTGCAACTAACTGAATGAACCAATTGGTTTATATTGAATAGGGGAAAGATAAAAAAACTTGTGCACGATATTTAATAAGATTTTATTGCATGAAGGATTAGTAATTAAGAATGCAGCTCAAAGCAAAATAGCACACAAGGGGAAATAAGTAGCTCAAAACAATCAAGCCAATCAAGCTCGATTAGTACTTCGGACATATTTAATGAACAGACCATACAAATTCATATACAAACTACATACCTACAAAGGGGTAACAATACAAACTGCAAACCTACAAAGGGGGTAACAATACAACCAAGCATACAAATATAAGATTAGAGAAGTTAAATCAACTAACCAGTAGAGGAGGTTGTTGTGCCCCAAAACATGAGCTCAAGAGAAATTGCCAGGCTCTCATAAGAGCCATGGGAGTGTAAATCAACTTTTCTCCCAATTGGATCCCCATCCATGTTGACTTTGACATAAAGACACCTGCCACTGAGCTGGCTTTTGTCCTGGTCCTCGGCAAGACTGTGACCATTTGAACAGCTTGCGTGATGACCTTTCCGATTGGCCTTCTTAGGTTTGTTATTGGCGGGTTCCTCCTTCGAGAGATTGAAAAGGCTATTCATCCGAAATGCTTTTATTGGTGGCCATCCGACCACAGTCTGGCTGCTAAAATTAAAAATAAAGCAATAATTACTTTAAATAAATAGTTTTTCTTTCTCATTTTATTGGGGCTTGTTGAACACTCTCTTATTAATAGCTAAGTCAGCACAATTTGAGGATCAGAGCCTGAAGGGAAAATCTTATATAATGACTAATATTGTTTTCTTCTAAGACAAGGTTTTAGAGATTTGACTGCAAAACCTACCACTATTTTCCCTTTTTTTTTTATAAATTTTTAAAGGTTAAATAAATTCATCAACAATATAAAATGGACTCATTGATTACGAAATTCTACTATTTTATATGAATATATACTAGCATAAATGCCTAAAAAAAATCTAAAACATGTTAAAGTTTCTATGTCTTTACAAATGAACGTTCTATCCATTAGCAAATTTCACACTATTCATCCAAAAGAAAGGGGACTACCTAGACGGGTTTATGGACCCACTGCCAGTCTCAGGGGAAGTGGATCCCACTACCACGTCTGTACCCGAATCCTCATCGGCAGCCCGTACAGAGGAAGATGACACGGAGGAAGACTGAGACGGAGAGGGAGAAGCACGTGAGGCACGTGAGGGACCAGCGATGGAGGCAGGAAAGTCCTTTGCTGTCAGTATTCTACACGGAGGGCCCCGCCTGGCAGTTGCTGTGCGGTTCTGGTTCTTGTTTGCTCCCAAGCTCAGTCCCAGCTCCACTCCTCTCTCCTCCACGTCATCATCGGTCGCTCCTCTCATCTCTCTCTCTTTCTCTCTCTGTGTTGGTGGAAAGAAGCGGTTGGTTGAAACCAGGAACCCTTGGAAGTTTTGTTTGAGAAAACGAAACTTGTTGGAAGTGAAGAGGAAGACAGGAGAAAAGAGAAAAAAAAGAGGGAGAGGAAGGATGTGAAGCGAGCACTTTTTGAAGAAGAGACCACAATGTTTGAGGTTGCTCTCGGTGTTGCATTTAATATAAACTCTATCCAATAAAATATCGTAAGATATTAGTATATTACTATATTACTTCGGGAGTTTAGCTACGGTGAGTCGCGATTAATACTCCTAGATCTAGATCAAAATGACCGATCCAAACCGTCAAATATGATCTCCCTATTGAAATCTCCGTGCAAATCAAATTTTTTATTTTTTCGAAATTTTTAAGTATTTTTTCGGATTTTTAAAAACTGATGTTTTTGAATGGTTCAGAACTAATTAGATTAACGATTTTCTAAAATTTCAAAAAATTACTTCAAAATTTCGAAAAAATGAAAAATTTGGTCTACATGGAAATTTCAATAGGGAGATCATATTGGACGGTTTGAATCGGTCATTTTGATCTAGATTTAGGAGTATTGGTCGCGACTCACCGGAGGGTCCGTGAGTCGCGACTCGCCGTAGCTAAACTCATTACTTCGGTTCGTCATACATATGACGAAGAACCGGAATCTGGTGCGAACCGGATGCGGATTCGGGTTCAATTTGGCAATGGTGTGTACCGACTGTGTCACGTGGCGCGTCAATTATTTTAATTAGAGTTGACTAACAGTTTCGGTCAAGACACCGCAGCGGTGCGCACGTAGCGGTTAAGGAGGTGCACGTAACGGGTCCTTGGTGTGCTTTATCGGGTTCAGTTAAAATATGGGCAGCAACCGCCAAAGCACATGGACATGAAACCCACACGCGGTGATGTGCAGCTGGGTTTTGCGATTTCCTCTGTAGCTCATCCAATATATGCAATCTATATATAGGATATCTATCTCATGTGGGACTAAAATGCCCCTAAAAACCGGACGAACAACCATCAATCCCCTTACACTGTGTTTGGATTGGTGGTAATAAATGGGAAGGGATGGGAACAGAGGTTAAATTCAGGATGTTGCTTTGTTTGGATGGAAGGAATTACGGAGGGGAAAATTTTAGGGAGGGGAAATGTTTCCATCTAAAATTTTACTTCCTATAGTATACTTTTCTATCAATCTTGCAAGTATTATTTTAATGAACAACATTGATATTTGGAATTTTCTTTCTAAATTCCGCAATGAACAAATTTATATTATTTAAATAAAACAACTTTGTTACTCTCCAACACACATGATTATATACGGATCATCATACAAAGAGTCAAAAACTAATGTCTATGGTAAGTATGCAAAATGATTCGTTATCACTAACAAATGCAAGACATCTTGTACGAATTAATATGTTGTTTTTTTATTTTAAAATATTATCATTTAATTATTTGAAGGAAAGAAAAATCTTTTTTATTTTCTCTTTATTATTCATCCAAACAGAAAAAGTAAAATTATTTCTCTTTCCATTCCGTTCCTTTTCTTCCCTCTTTATATTTTACTTTCCCTCCTATCCTCTACCACCGAACAAAACAGAATGTTAGTTGGACAAAGTTTATATGGTGGACCTTTAATTTTATACTATTGGGCCGATATATTTTATTCATTCTATTGAACTTCAATTGACCAGTTATTTTGATCATATTTGAAATGCTAAGGGAGCAAGATAAAAATATAAAAAATTATACCATTCCATTTTTATCATATTATATATATATATATATATAGAGAGAATGGCTAACGTGCCATCGATGGCACGGAGGGTCCCGTGCCATCAAGTCATTTTTCGAGATCCAGAATTCAAACGGCCAATCCAAACCGTTCAAGTTGTTCTCCATATTGAAATATCTTTGGAGACCAAATTTTATATTTTTTCGAATTTTTTTGCTATTTATTATGATATTTTTAAAAACATTATGATTAGAGTATTTCAGGCCCTCCAATTTGAAAATATCATAATAAATAACAAAAAAATTCGAAAAAATGTAAAATTTGGTCTCCACAGGTATTTCAATATTTTGATCAACTTGAACGGTTTGGATCGACCGTTTGACTTTTGAATTTCGAAAAACGAGCCGATAGAAAATTGATGGCACGTGCCATCGATGGCGCGTTAGCCATTCTCTATATATATATATATCGCTGCATTCGATCAGAGTTTTTTGAAAATTTTCGAATCGCCGCATCCGTACCGCACCGGATTCGGTTCTCGAATCCGAATCCATGCAACATAGGTATATTACGGTTTCTGAAATCTTTTTCTGTTAAAGGGTGTAAGAGATAGTTATGCTCCTGGATCAACTTGAAGTTTCCAAACCAGAAGATCACTTTTTAGTTTTTACCGTGCAGTGATCTCTGAGATACGAACATTTATCAGACTAAACTTGGTCCAACATGCACCAACAATGTCTACCCCACAATTCAGTGACACAGTTCCTCAAAACATCATCTAGTTACCGCTTTCCATCATAATCTCTACATCTACCCGAAATACTTTCAGAACTCCCGGAGTACAGAACTCCAACCAAAGCTTCCTTGTATGACCTCACTTGTCACTGTGTATATGAATTAAACCAGGTGCAGGAAGAAATTTTTTCCTCGTGTCCTCGGGTTGTAGTGCTGCGCTGCATAGTGTCTGCTGTTTGAAATAATTGAGGGGCAGAAGGACCTCGATAAATACACCAGGTGTTGGTAGACCCGCTCGGCTAATTGTGGGGAAACAAGTGGGCCAGAGTTACACTGTGCAAGTTATTCCTGGTAGAATAATGAATAAAGAGGTGCATTTATAGCTGAACTTGCTATTTGAGAAATCTGGAGCAGCTAATTAATGTTTGTCTGCTGCGTGGTTGGACGGGATAATGGGCCCCATGTCGTCCGAATTGTTTCTTTTCATACTTGCACCTAAGAGTTTACGATTTTCTACTTAAGTTCTCTTGCCAGTTGTCATATGTTTGTATACGCTTATGCGGGGAGCATTTTGTTGGTAGAATGTTGTGGATTTTGAGAGGTAGAATAGTTAAATTTGAAGGAAAAGTTTCGCAATTGGACTTCAGTTCTTTTTCTGGTTTGTCTTCTACTAATTTGTTTTTTTCCCTTAGAAGCGATGATGTCGGAAATATACTCAGCAGCTGCAGCTCTGCTATTCCATTAGTGTAATCATTTCGGTCAAAATTTTGTATAATGATTATTTCACATTTATTTGCTTGCTTAATTAATTTAAAAGTATACATATAAATATTATGGTATATCACATTTATTGTCTTATTATGGCTAATAAAGAGCCCATGAGCTAACCGCTTAATAATAATAACAATCAATTATAGTAATAACCGTGTTTTGCAATTTTTTAAAAAAATAGCTTAACTGCTTAAGGCCGAATAGACATCACAATTTTTTTTTTTTTAAAATACACTTACTACATCACAACTTTAGTTTGCTTTTTTCTTCTTAAATAATTTAGGTAGCTATTTAGACTTCTAACCATCACAATCTTTTATTTTTTTTTGTGAAAATACACTATATCACAACTTTTAGTTAGCTTTTTTTCTTCTTAAATATTTTAGGTAGCTATTTAGACTTCTAACCATGAGATATTGCAGATTTGCAGTTTTACTGAGTGGCTTATTAATTTTAAGGAGATATGGTTATTTATTTTTGGGCTTTTCCATAGGATGATTTAAGAGTGTTCAACGTATTGCGGCCCGTATATGGTTGGTTTCCATGGTGTTGATTTTCGGTCTGTTGTGAGTTCTCTTTTCCATAGGGGTCTCTCCTCTTTTTTCTTCTGTTAGCGACTTGATTTATTTTTAACATCTCTAGGCTTGTCCTATTCTAGAAAATAACTTGTTAGTCATAGGAGTGATAATGTTCTCTGATTTATTTAAGAAGGGTCTGCTATGTATAATATTTCATACTTGGATATGTCTTTAACAAGAACCCATATATATATGCATTTTATATATGGTTAGAAAAACAAGGTAACATTGCCACATTGGTGAGTGTCAAAACAAGCTAAACATTGCCACTTGCATTTTATATAAGCTTCGTTTGAATCATATGTAGCCTAGAGGCAGAAACATGGAGTACCAATTTCCAACTTTTACATGAAACAAAGGAACGAAGATGTTTCAATGATCTTTACCAGAACAAAGCTGAAACATGCATGTCTTACTAAGAAGATGCATGCCTTCGTAGGAAACAAATCCAAGCATAAAAAATTAATTATATAAACATAATTGTATTTCCAAACTTGCAACCACATGTCACTTCGTATATAATACAATCTGTACAATTACAAATTTTGCTAATGACATGTTCTAATCGATAGTCTAGATCAGTTTGGCTGTTATTTTGGTTCCTCATAAATAAGTACGTCAGCACTCAACAATTCTCTACGGAAAATTCTGTACACGTATTGATACTTTCTTCTTTTATAAACCCTCCACATTGCATCTACCAGAAGTAATTCAATGAAATGTTTTATGTTTGAGAAAATAATATTTCTTCTATTTCCTCTTTTATTTCTCAACAGTTTATCAATATATATATATTTTTTTTCTACAAGTTGTAGATACATGAAATCTGTGTTCCTTAATCATATACAAGGTAACTGATAGTTTAATTAAATAATTATTTTATTCAATTTGTTTGACATAAGAATTTCTTAAGAGTGATATTTTTTTTCTGTAAAATATATTGTCTAAAATTGAATACACAATTGAAATAAGTATTAACTATTTTTCCAAGAATTTTTAGTTTCTCCAATTTTCGAATAATTGAAGGAAATTAATTGCTTCCAAACTGAAGGCTGAAGCAGAAAACGACAGGGAGTACGAGGAGAGAGGAGCTTGAGGGGCTGGCTATTGTTCATATATTGATTCCTTGTTACAAGCACAAAGAGATCTTATTAACATGATCTTTCGTATTAAGGTTATGATTGTTGTGTAATGTTTTGAAGTACATAGAATTAACAAATTATATATATTCTCCTACCACATACAGTCGAATCATGCATCCAACTCATTCCACATGTTCTTTTATCTTTTGATCTTTTCTTTCCCTCTCCTTTAATGTTCTATTTGGGAAACCTGATGTCGGGAAACTAATATATAAGAAAATCATTAAAAAAATAATTCTATTAAAAGGTTTTCCACACTAGATATACGTATAGGTTAGGATTTACAAATTTAAACATTGTAGTTTATCTTTATGTTGATTTCTAGGAAATAAGGTGATGTTTGACATCTTTTAGCACTTAAAAAAGTCGGTGTGATGGTCTCCTAATTGATCGTGTCCATAACAATACCAAAGACTGATTAATTAGGCATCGATGGAAGGTTCAGGGACCTGAAATCGATATCGATCTTTGATTATTGATATTGAATGCAAAGGGACATCAAAAAGTTTTCAACAGGTGTTAAGCAGGAAGAAATCATATATACAAACATGATACACGATGAGACAAGAAGTGATAACACAAGTACTTTAATTATGATCTTTCTTTGCGTTTTCTGAATATCACTGAAATCTACATTACTAGGAATGTGCTTTGTCTTCTGTTGAAAGCTAGTTAGTTGCAGGCTAGCTCTCAATTGTCAGATTTTTTTTTTTGGAAAATAAGTAGAGGAGCACTTACCACTTTTCAATTAAGAAACTCAAACAAATACCACAGTTGTCAGATCAAATGCAGACATCTAATATTAAGGGTATTACATGGGCATTCTCTTTGATTTGCACTTTATAAGGCTAATATATAACAGCATTTAATTAGACTAAATATGCAAACATGTATATAGATAACGGGGACACCTTAATGTCAAGACAATCTTATCTTTGAACTATATGGATCAGTCATTGTTTGCAGACTTTGTTGATTGCATATATATGAATCAAGGATTATTAGGATGAAATCTAGAAGCAAAAGATGATGCAAATTTTCTGACAGATCACTGAACTTCTTGTTTTGTGAAAATAGTATTTGAATGTTTGATGTCTGTTTTTCGTAAATATTGATAATTTTGGCATGAAAGAACAAGGAGAGACAAACTTATAGTTATTAATTATTGTGTATAATAAAAGATATGAAAAAGATTTGTTGTTTATTAACAATGAAAACTTGATTAAAACGGCAAAACAAATTAAACTGATATATTTATTTATTGAACATTAATTATTATTACTATGACAAGTCTAACAAATTTAATACATGCCAAATTAGTTCTTTTCCTATCAAAGCCGAAGCGTAAGGTCAAGATCTCCATCAGCATCTTCGCCTTTTGCTTCAACATTGTTGCTCTCTTGTTTACCAAGCCGGTTCAACTTCACGGCAAAAGAAGGACCTTCACCGTCCCTCTCTTTTTTGTCTGCACCAATAGACTTTGAAGTACTCAACCTTAACTGAAAGTCGCATTTGATCTCAACTTGATTATTTTGAGGATATGTGCCATAATTCTGAGGTTGGAGCCTTTGCTTTTGATGTCCCTGTCGACTTTCGCCTTGAGGAAAATCAAAAGGGTACCTTGGCATTAACCTTGAATTTTCACAACTACTCATGCGCCCAGATATATTATTAAGGCTATGTGCATAAGGATGATAGTAGAAATCTTTCAGGACCATTCGGTTGGGTACATAAATTTTTTGAGGGTTACAACGATTATACTTAGACGATACATGAACTTCTTTGTTTTCAGGATTGTTCAATTGTATAGTTGGAATCGAGAAAGGCAACAATAGCGGTGCTATTTGCAAAGGTTTGAATTGACCCTTCTTCTCCGCAGACATCTTTAAGGTGTCCCTCTCTCTTCTATGACTGTTTTGATGACCACCTAATGCTTGAGCGGTTATGAACACCCGATCACAGAAATTGCATGGATATCTTTTAGCAGCGCCTCGTCGTGCCTCCATATAAACTTCTGTCGCACAACAAAGAGTAAGAGAAAAGTTTTCAATATTCATGAAATTAGTAATTCAAAAGAGGTGGGAGCGAGAGAGGATCTTACATCAAAGTACGACTTCCGTCCACCTAGAGATGACAACACAAGTATGATTGAAGAAGAGGTATAATTTTTTTGTAGGCTCATCTATGGTTCTCGGGCACTCTTTTATAGCAGTATAGTTCTGAGGTATGTTAGGTAATGAAAAGCTAAAGGATGTGGGTATCCCTGATCTATGTGTGAACATCAAACATTTGATATATATGGAAGCATGTAAAGCAATTAAAGAAAAATCTTTTTAATTATATGCTTCATCTATGTCAAGTCAATTATTCTGATTAATTCATCCTCTTAAGGTTCAACATGTGTAGTACTTAATGAAAAAAATATATGGAATATGAAAAACTTAATTTTGTTATGTAAAGTTTATAGAACAGAAATTTGCTTAACTAACTAAATTTTTTTACAGTTTCGCTAAAAAATATACAAGATAATAAAACCTATCCGCACATTAGATGCAAAATTAAACAACCTTAAATTGTTACTAGTGACTATTTCCTAACTCTGTTATACGATTTTTTAAAAATATTCTTTGTTTATAAAACTTAACATCCAAACCGCATAAAATTCTTGACAAGAAAGAGAGAGATGCACATCAAACTACATGTCAATAGAGAATTAAAGCATCTAAAAAAGCTCTTTGTAATGTAGATCTTAAAGTTCACTACTATCAAGTAGGGCACTAGACCGGAGAAGAGGATGTGTTTTGTAACCGTACACTATACAGCCTTAAAAATTATCTCAAAATCATAGTAAATAATGAAAACTATAGAAAAAATGACAAAAGAATACTAATTTTTTAGTTTATTGAGTAGTAAATGACAACCAATAATCCTGCATGAATAATTTTAATACGAACAATGTACTTCGACTACATGAACCGCTTATTGCCTCCATTTTTTGGGACATATCATTTATTCTTTTGTCATTTCTAGAGAGAATATAGATAGCACTATACTTACCATGAACTAGCTATAATTAGAAATAAACTAATATTACTTAAAATATAAAATATAATTTACGTACATAATTTCTGATAACAAGATTCATGAGTTTATTTCATGTCGATAAGTATATATTAATTGTAAAAGTGTGAACGGACAAAATTCTATGACCACACCAACAAATAACAGATCTTTGTTCATCTTACTAATTAAATATATACATAATTTCTAATAACTAGATTCATCAGTTTATCTCATGTCCCTGGTAATATTCATTGTAAAAGTGTCAATAGACAGACAGATCTCTAGTATGGCCATCGACAAATAATAAATTTTATTCTTCTTGCTAATTAATTAATACGAAATTTGGATTCATAGGTACGGATTGTCTTTCCAATCATGAAATGGTTTTAGTAAAGAGGAATCAAGCCAATTTGATTTTTAAGTGAATATTTTATGTAATTCACATGCACTTCTTAAATAAAAGAATTTTTAAAATTGAAACATAGCAATATTAATTTTCATTCAATGTTAATGGATTCTATTCATGTACTTGTTGTTTTAATGTGTCCTAAACGAAAAATATTATAAACGAACTATATGTCAGATGCACTAGAAGCATATTCTAATAAACTGGTATGTTAAACATCCCTGACTATGAGACTATCCAACAGTACCGTATTTTTTTTTCTTCAATCCTTATCTCTAGGCCTGTCAACGGCATAAAAATACACGTTATTCCATTTCGTTTATTCGAAACGGAACGAATAACGGCACCAATTTCATTTCGTCTCAATAAACGAACGGCAAATGGAATGAGAATAGTGACGTTTCGAACCGTTTCATCTCATTTCAAACCGTTTCATGTGTAATTTCTTAAGTGGAACGAATAACGGAACAGAATTCTATACCGTTTCGTAAACGAAACGGCTTAACGGAATGAATGTTGAAACTGTTTTCTTAACGAAACAACAAACGGAATGGGTGGTAACGTGGTATTTTGAGACGTTTGACAGGTATGCTTATCTCTATAAATGTAATGCTTTAGTTTACTGGTCTGAGGAAATTAAAGCTACCAATCCATGCTTAAGAAATAGCCTTTCGTAATCTTTTCTTGATGCCCAATGAAATAACAACAAGATATAAGGTAGTTAATTAGTTAATTATATAAAAAATGAAGAGCTGTTAGCATCTCATGAAATACGATTAAGGTTATAATATACATAATTGCCAAGTGAATCTATGTGTAATTAAACACACAACCAAACTCTATTATCCATATAAATTAGTATATAGAAAGAGATTATAGGAAGAGAATATGAATTGGAAAACATCAGACAACAGCGATAGATTATAATACATTCAATATTATATTATAAAAGTTCACCATCTTTTACAATACTTCATATATACACTTTCTGAAATAGCTAAAAAAAAACCATGAATTGCTAATATAACTTCATCAATAGCTTATTATGTTTAAAAGTAAAAAGAAATAAAAATCCTATTCCCCTAGCCTTCTCAAAGACGAAGTGCGAGATCAGGTTCATCATTAGCTCCATTCTTTCCATCTCCATTATTATTATCACTAACCTTTTCACCAGCGTTTTTCTGAACTAGAGACCTAGAGATAACATTTCCCCCACTTCTTTCCTCTTCTCCAATAGAGGGATTTGAGGAGTGCACATTAACCTGACTGTCTCTAGCTGCAGAGCCTCCATTTTCAGCACCAAAAAAATTATATGTTTGAGGTTCAGCATATGGGTTCGCTTGTTGGTATGCCCTAGGCAAACCATGTGTAGGGTATCCATAAGCCGATTCAAATAGATTGGTGGAAGGGTATCTAAAGCTAGCACAAGGATTACTATTTTGATAAAAGTGGCTTCGACGTGCATAAGGATGGTAAGAAGACCCCGCGAGGTTCAAACGGGTTGGTAGATAAGTCGATCTTCTGATTTGGTAATTCGAGTGGTGGGGTATTTGAATATTTCTAACATTAGATTGTACATTAGCATGTAAGGTTGGCGGCAAAAACAATTGCATTTGAGGAGTGGTCTGCATATTTTGAATGTTACGAACGTGAGTACGTACCATTGGATCGAGTGACAAGGGTTGTGGAGTTGCAGTCCGTATGGGCAGTTGTCCTTCTGATAGCATCCTTACAGCAATATCTCTTTCTAGTTTGTGGCTATTTTGATGGCCACCCAATGCTTGGTAGCTGAAAAATACTTTGTCACAAAAGTTGCAGGGGTACCTTACAACATTGTGGCCAAATCCTTCCATTGAGATATCTTCAAGAAAAACTAAATAAGATTTAAAGATATAAAAATTCATCGAGATAAGTATGGAATAAATAACAAGATTTCATATGAAATAAGAAAATGAACCATTCACAAGCTTAACATGCAATGGTAAGACTTACAACTAGGAGACTAGACTAGTGTTGATCGATATGGGATGGTTGTATCGTTGTAAAGCCTTGCTTTTATATAGTTGATCAAGTACATCTAGGGTAAGATTTATGTTCGAATAATATTTAAATGAAATTATAATATTCCTTTCTTGTGCATGAACGATGAGCTTGAGAAGTTGTATCAGAGACCCATATCCGTACAACAGTCAATAAAATTGATTCTTCCAGATAACCTCTTAACAATCATTATTTCATGAGTAATTTTGGTGCATCCCTCCCATGCATTGTACATCAATTAATGAGTTCAATATTTTTTACTTTTATTTATTTATTTTTATTAAAAGTTAGGTTATGTTAATCTGACATCTATTTTTCTCTTACGAAAATTGAAGAGTCTCTTCTAGAGATAGGATATCCATGGCCTATTGCAGTTTTATCACAATTACGTAAATAGTATATATAACTTAATAGAAGATAACCAAAAAAAATTATGCTATTCAAAGGGTTAGCTCCAAAAAGCTTTTAGTTAGTCATATCATCATTTTAATGCATGTCTGCACACTATTTATGCTAGTTAATTCATGATCGTAACGAATTAACGTCAATAGCTGCAAAACATGTAGGCATGCATTTACAAAGAATAAATATCGTTATACCACCGTCCAACATTTATTGTGGTCTAAAACATCGTTTAGAATATGAATGACACTTTTCGAAACCACTTTTTAAAAAAATAAGAAAAAACAAATCGAATTCTAAAAACTGACAAACACAAATAAAAGGAAGAATTTTCATGTAATATTATCGATAAGAGTTTTTTTAGGGCCATATCGATAAGAATTGACGCATTGTTTCAAACACAATCAACCTAATGAGAAAGGTATTTGCAATTATGTAATGAATTGCAAAAAGCATCAAATATCAATATACACTCAACGAACTATGCATATCAGAGCATAAGAAGCAACTAGCAAGCTTCATAGAGATAGTTGAATAGAAATAGACAGACAACAGATTTATTAGACAATCGTGATAACCAAATATCAAAGCTTGTGAACATTAAAAACACATGTTCATATGCTAGCATAGTTTAAAAATATTGTGTAATGTATCTGAATTAGGTACAAGAAGAAGTTTCAGTTCAGATTTTGGAGTAGGTATCATTGTACTGGATTCAATTAGTTGATTCTTATGATTGCATTTGCAATACCTTTTCATTAAAAAATTATATCTTATTTACAATCAGAAAATTTTTTTTCTTTTTTGGTCTCTATTTGAGTCTATTTTTGGTATCGCCATATCAGTACTACTAAATGTACACAGTACATGTTAGCTTGTGGCTTTTGCGCATGATATTTTAGTTCCTTTAAATTATTATTATTATTATTATTATTATTATTATTTATAATGTTGTAATACTAATGAGTACAGTAATAAAAAACTAAAGAAGTTTGTAATCTAACAGGAAATGAATCTAGCTCAACTTAATATTGAAGGAAAAGCAACCAAGAAAATTTGAATTCAATATTGAAACTATTAAATATCTAGTATTAACACAGTACGCGCGCTCTCAACAAAACTGAAAAGGTCTTGGTTTCAGATGCAAATTTTTATTATTATATATGGACAAAGATGTCTAGCTTTTTTTTTATTCAGTTAATTGCAATATTCATTCTTTCAAGGCAACAAAAAGCCAAATAACTTTACATCTCCTTAATTTGTTGTGGTATTGTTTTTTGGCATTTCTTGATCATTTATATATGTACATACATCGATCTATATATTGATTTATACACTGACTGCCATATATATGTATACCCCTAAAAGAATTGTCTGTTGTCTGACGTTAAGTTGTATTAACAAAGCTTACCAAATAATCTTAGGCTTATTACAAGAAACCAGATAGATAAATAATGACATGAATGTTGGCAAATTAAGTTACTACATACATTTTCTTATTGAAAGTTGATGGCAACTGCCAGCATGAAGGCTTCTTACTACATATATACAATCTAGAATACACTTTTATGACAAAGTGTTTTATATGATATCTGGCAATGACGCAAATACAAAGTACACATTACTTAAACCTTCTTCGATTGTACATAGGGGCAACTCATAATATAATCACATCATTTTCATCATGCGTATACAATAAATTAAGTAAAGAGGGAGGAATGATCAACCAAATGAATATATTAAATAATGCAATGATATAGTAAACATATAGGTTTGAATAGAAATTGACATGAAAACTTTGTAGTTTCAAGAACAATGGCAAAAAAGAAAACCCTGTTCCATTTTAAAGTGCACAATTCAAATAAGGGGTGCAAATAAAATAGTTTAATCAATTAAAGACGAAGAGTAAGATCAAGCTCTGTCTCATTGCCCTCATTATTGCTGTCGGTTGTTTTCGCGGCAGTCTGCTCCTTGACCGTTACAGTTGAGGGCCCAACAAAAGTGCTTCCTTCCTTCTTTTTATCTCCTTCCATTGACAGATTTGTATTAAGTTGATTCACAGTTCCTGAAGTACCTCCAGTACTATAATTAGCAAAGAAATCATAACTGTGAGGTTCAAAGTAAGGTTTCTCATGTCTAGGCGTCCCTTTATAGTAACTAGGCAAAACGTCATGATTCCCTGAGAGGAGAGCTGAGGCGCTTGCAGCCATGTTTCCATATGGGTTGAGGGAACGATATCCCGAGCCAAAGTAACAGTTGTTATTCGGGTGCATATCATGTTGATTTGCAAAAGGCTGGAAATAGAACTCTTTTGGGACCATACGACTCGGTACATAAGTTGGTCGTCCATGGAAATTATAAGAGATATCTCCAAGAGGATTTTGATGGTTTCGGATGTGTGCTGGCACAGTTGGAGGAAACATATGTTCAAACTGTGCTGACCCGAGCATGGATAGGTTTTGTCCTTCTCTTGCCTTTTTCATGGCCTCTCTCTCACTCCTATGGCAATTTTGGTGACCTCCTAATGCTTGAGCAGTTACAAACACCTGATCACAAAATCGACAAGGGTATGTTTTGGCAGGATTACCTCCTCCCTCCATTGAAGTATCTATAAGCAATAACAGGAAAAAATTTCTGATGTAAGAAGAAAACAAATAGCGTTTCAGAAAATGCTAGGTACCTGGAATATTAAAAAGTTGAATTGAGAAAAGCTAGCTTTAAGCAAGATAAGAGGAAGAAAAACAAATCTTACATAGATGAAAAAGTAAGCAGAGAAAAACTACGAAGATTTATCTGTTTTCTCCTGTTTTACTAAATGCGATTTATAGTAGATGTACAACATGTAAGCACAAGTTATGATTGAAAATTGGAAAGTATTAACGTTTAATTCTTCTATTACATGCGAAGATATCGAGTTCTTGTAAAATCATATATAGTTGTAAAATCATATATAGTTGCATGACAATTAATAAGGAAATATATTTTTTTTTAGATATGCACTTGATGGTCTGTCTTTCCTTTGATATTAATATGTAACATTAATAAATCTGCTGCAGTTTAATTAGTGAATGACATTTAATTCTCTTCTATATGTTATTTCATTGATTTCGCTAAGTAAAGGGGAAACAGTGATGTATCAACCATGCCTTATTTGGTCACATATGGAAACAGAATCAATTAAAAAAAAAAGAAATAATGAATTTATATGGTAAGTATTTTACATACCATCTCTAGCCGTTACATTGATTTTTCATTGGCCATGTAAAAGGTAATTTGAATCCAAAGGTCGCCATTGCTGACTTTCCTGGAAACTAATTAAAATATAATAAATAATAGTAACTGTTCAATCTATAGGAAGAACGGCGGGTTTAAGGGAAATTTTTTTAATGGAGTTGTAATCTATTCTGCAAACAAATCTATAAAATTAAGTGCAAGTGTATCTAAGCATTAGATCAACTAGTCAAACCTAGACTTTTAGGAAGAGGTAATAATGTGGTAATAATTAAACATAATTGGATGAGCACTACAGCCATAAATTCATTAATTCATCCAATTTCGTATGATAATTTGTAAGTACTTATGCGTAATTAGAAAGTCTATACTTGCCACATTTGGACAGTGCAAACCTAAAGTTTCAAAAAATACTCGAATCCAATGACTCGCTGCTTTCCTGAAGCTGTGCAAGCGAATATGTTTCTTCATTACTAGGATTTTGACTCATCTTTGTGACTTGGTTGTTTTTATTGACCAAGCCTACAAGTTAAATAATTTTCAAAAAGAAATATAGTTGCCAACCCCAAATTCCACTAATTAACATAATCATCTAACTAGAATTAATAATTTGCTACAAAAACTTTTTAAAGAATATCTACTTATTTAGGCTTTGTTATGACATTTGTTTAAGTGCTGAATCATACATTATTTCCATCCAAACCAAATGTGGTTTTCATATAATTCTAGGGAGAGCTTCTCTTATTCTTTTGTGCGTGTATCTGTGTGTCTATCTACAAATTTAATACACGATTCTCTCAAATTTTTAAGCTCCTTGCTAAGAGCCTAAAACGGAACTAGATTATGCATGCATGCCCCTGGAACCCTGTTGACTGTTGTCAAAAAATATGTTCCTTTCAAATTGTTTTATTGAGTCTTCCAGGCTTCCAGCCTATCAAGGCCCAAAATTAATTCGCTACCTTCTCCAAAGTAAACCTGAGAAAGTCTTTGAATTTCGTGGGCCAGTAACTGAATTTGTCATTTGTACACATTGGGTTCGTTCAATTTGAATTTCTTTTGGGCTTAAGACTTCTCACTTCCGTGGTTTGTGGAGTTGGAAAAGGATAAGGAAATTGATTACTGCCATTTGCAGTTTTGCCATTCCTACCATTACTAAATATAAAGTGAACATATACAACAAACAAAGTGAACATATAGACGATCTAAGTGAACACTTACAAACAAATAAGTTCAATGAAAATAAATTGAATATGCATGTATACTTCTGAAAAAGTGATGACAACACTTATTTGTTTGTAAGTGTTCACTTAGATTGTCTATATATTCACCTTATTTACTGTATATGTTCACTTTGTATTTAGCGATGGCTGGGATGGTATATTTACCGATGGCACTTATAATTCCTGAAAGGATAATATTGCAGCTTGATGTTAGGCTTGTTTGCTGAAAGTTTCGTATAAAAATTAATTTACTGAATAAGGACAGAAGTAAATATAAGCTTCTTTTGCAAACTGCCAAGTTTTAAATATCTCACTTCAATTTTACTTTGCATTAAGGAATTTGAAGAAATTGAATCAGTTCATGAAATATTCAATTTTAAATTGTACTGCTAAATGCCATCGAATCTCTCTGCTCCGGTGCTCCCGTGACCACTCTTAAATTGGCTTCAAAGTTCCAATTGCAATATTCTATTTACATGCTGATGCCTGACGTATTGTGGTCCAGGCAAACATTAGCAGTTTCTTTAATACTGAGGTAAATTTTGTGTAGTGTTTTACTGGGAACCTAGTACACATAGAAGTTCTTTGTGTCAGTATGGAATAGGATTGTCTGAATTAGTCAGTTAACAATAGTTATCTTTCCAAATCTACAGAAGAAAGTGTAAATTTAGTCCCCCATGTCAACCAACGCTGCAGTACAGTGCTGACTGTTTTTAGGAAAATGAATAATAATTGGTTCATGGTATAGTAAGAAACCCAAGTGGTTTCTAGCCTATTGTTTTTGCTTCGTTCTGGTCTGAAATTGTTAGTCAATTAGATCATCACAGACGGCACTGGGGGTTGACATTTGAAGATGATTGTATTTTGTTCGTTTATTGAGATAAATGTATGTAGTTTTATTCGGCATGAAAAAAAACTGTCACATAAATATTTAGTATCGTTGTTCTTGAAAATTTATTGAGAAATTACTATTTCCAAAGAGGGGCAAAACCAAAAAAATATGTATAATCTTATTTTGAACTTTACCTTCATTATCTTCAACATGAAATGCTTCACACTTTACCGAAATATATTTGGCAATGACACTTCACACTTTTTACCAATAAGGAATAAGGAATAAGGAATGCTCCGTTTGGAAAGAGTTACAAACAACTGTACATAAGAACTTCGTAGCAGGCGATCAATTCAACTTCTTTTTCAGCAATTAATGGAACTTTGTATCGTTATTGCTTCTAGAATTTACTGCCAAAGAGTAAAGGTCAAAGAAAATGCCACCCAAAATAAATTAAAGCAAACAACGCTAAGATTCCGTTACGGCTCAAACGCCTCCAGGTTCTCCCTATGACTTGAAAGTACTGCATGTTTATCTTGAACAAAGTTGAATTTCAACGAACTTCATTTATTTTGCTGACCTCTCATGTTAGATATTTGTTAAGTAATGCCATCCTTAATTTGCGCCAACTTCTATTAATCCCAAGTTTGTAAATGTCAACAGAAATTTTTTTTTTCAATTATAAGTATACACTTTTGTCCCTAACGAAATACATGTTTCAATCTGTACGTAGCTAATACAATTTCATTTCCTATTTACAGTTGCTTTATATTATTTTAATAATATAGTTTATTATTAATACCTCTATATACCATATTCACTTCTTCTGGATGAAATCACCTAAACTTTCAAATTTTTTTATTAACATCCTGTTAATTAGAACCTAATAAAATACTTCATTTTGTGTATAAATTAGAAGTTGAATCTTTCGACCAGAGTCCTATAAAAGCAGCAGCCGTCGTCAGTCCGATCAACACCCACGTACATTCTTCTGATAAATAATAATATATGCTGCAAGCTTTATAAATTTCGACCAATTCAAACAACATGTGGCTTACTATTTTTAGATCCATGCTAGTTGCAAGTTGAAACTATTATTTTTATTGTGATAAAACAACGAAAGCACTAACGAACTATTTGAATCGTGGAAAACTGCGATTATTTCGAACAATAGGATAAGATATATAGCTGACTGCATGCATTGACCAGTTTGGTGAAGCCGCCATTGGGGAAATGCTAATTTGAGGTCAATTCTAATGATAGATCTAATTTCCGATTACGCAATAATCTGTTTGAATTTATAGGTCCTGGTTTGGAAGATAATCTTTTTTTTTTCAATGAACGAATAGCTAGGGTAAGAGTAAAAGTAAAACCTTGGATGGTAAGCGGGACAAAAGTATCAGTCAGGTTTCTAAGCATGTGGACTGTGGAGGCATATATAATTAGTATGGCTTTGATCAAAATGATTTTTACACGTGATTTCATTTTATTAGAATTGATTTCTTGATATTTTGTTGGATCTAATTACATAGAAATTCCCATCAAATGACATTAAATGCCTCAAAGTTGATCGAAAATTTTCTAATGAAATGAAATTCTGTGTTAAAAAATGACATTTTGATAAGGGCCTATGATTTATTTGGCATGGTATATACGTACTACGGCATCGTGCGGCTGGCTCCAACATGTTGCGTTGATGTATTAATGTGACCTGTCATCATGTTCGAAATCTTTATTTTTAAAAAAAATTTCGAACATGACACACATAGATAAAAATGAAAAATTCAAACACGACACGGAATGACATATAAAGATTGAAATTAAAAAAAAAGAAAAGAAAAAAGAAAAAAATACAACAGATACATATATACGTCACAATTAAGATTGGTTCAAATACGACACGATACAACCACGAAGTACTGTATTTTTAGATGTATTGTCTCGAAATTTTATTTTTCAACCACACCGTGACGTCTCCAAAAAAGTATGCATTTATTGCCGTAAATTTTTTTAATGAACAATTCTTAAAATGAAAGTTTTTTTTTTAAGATAGATTGGATCAAGCCTCCCAACTTATTTTAAATTAAATGTTTATAAAATTCTCTTTTATATTCAGATTTCGAACCTGCGACCTCTCATCATTTGAGGTGCATTACTCTTTGTCACTAGACCAAGAACTGATTCTCCTTAAAATGAAAATTATACAGTAAACATCGGAGAAACAGAATTTGAGCTATGAATATAGGCTCCGTTTGGATAGGTGTGGGAAGAACAAAAGAAGGGAAGAAGTATTGGGAAGTATGTAACTTTGTGAAGAGTTTACATTGTTTATAATTTTTTTTTTCTTCTTTCTTCTTCTTCTTCTTTCTTCCAACGATCCAAACGCACGCACCCATAGGAGAGAGTCAGCCTCTATTTCTCCGATGCTCACTGTTAATTTTTTATTTTAAGAATTGTTCATTAGAAAAAAAAAAAGTTACGACATTTATTGATTCCTCACAACACATCTCTTACCACATAAATATTTAACACAAAACGACACGATTGAAACATAGAGTAAACATTAATACTCATAAATTACCGTCATTTGTTATAACTTGGGAATACGACACAACATCAATACTCTAAATTATCGTCATTTGATATAAATTGGGAATACGACACGATCGAAATATATTCGACATAATAAACATCAATTAATCCTCGTAAAATATTGTCACTTGATATAAATAGCCAAATAAGGGCAGTAATTGTTGACCGACGAATTCCATTCGCTCGCAAAATAGTGAAACAATATTCATGGGTCCCTTGTGACGCATAAACTGCAAAAACATTCCACCTACTTTCTTTAATGTCTCCTCCATTTTGGACCCAAAAAAATTGACTATACAAGAGGATCAGGATCCTACCAGGCTATTGTTTGATCCCATCAAATAAAAACATCCTTTAGCTAAAGTTCAACTTTTTACTTTACCAATAAAATACAATTTTATCTATCATCATGATTCATGAACAATATTCATGGGAACATCTTTCCCGGCCCAACATCTAGGAGACCAAATATGCAAAAAGAATTCTTCAGACATGAAAATAACACTTGTTTCAAAAAACATGCCATCTTTATAGGAACCTATGTTTTCCTTTATTACCTTTTTCCTTTTCTTCATCAAGAAAATGATTAGCCTGCCAAGAGCCAACAGCATAACTCTAAGCAAAATATTACAACCCAAAAAAAAAAAAAGAATCGAAATTTTATAAAATTTATCAATGAACTTATACTAAAGTGGAATTACATGTACATAAATATAACTATGGCAATACCAACTTAAAATCCCTATAACCTTTTTCCCTAACAAAAACCTGAATCCTAAGCTCGCATTTCAAAATACTAATAAGGAGTTGCAGCCCCACTCCGTATGTCAGCAGGGCTGTACAAGTTCGACCGGTTTCTCGGCCGATTCTCTTCCAACTGCCTTACAACCTCAGCCATGTCGGGCCGCACAGTTGCCACCGGTGCACAACACCCCATTGCAAGCTTCAGGGCCTGTACAAGCCCATCTTCAGTAGGGCTTCGGATCCCCTTTAAAACCTCTGGATCAAAGATTTCAATTGTGGTCTCCTCCAGCACAGCAACCTTGACAAGTGCCGGCAAGTCGAACCCACCGCTTTGCCTTTCTCCTGGCTTCTTGCCCATTAGTAGCTCCAATAATAGTATTCCGAATGAATATACATCGGTACGGGGATTAGACCTGAAGGAGAATGTGATATTATTATTTGTTTAATACGAAAACTAATAAATTGGTTATTTCTGCTTACTTCAGATGTATCATATAACATTGGTTAAATATTAAATAGGTGATTACTTTATAGTTTCGACTTCCTATGTGCAAGTAAATATTCATTTTACAATCATTCCATCTAGTGCCCGATTAAAACATAGAGAGACAATCTAAGTGTCGATAAAAAAAAAAACCTTTTCATCTTGTTCAGCTCGGGAGCCTTGTAGCCATCGGCACGTGCGGCAGAGACCAACTCATCAGCCACAGCTGATACCATCAATTGCCCAATGCCATAGTCGCTCAGCCTCGGTATGAATAACTCATCAATTAGTACGTTCTTTGATCGCACATCGCCGTGGGTGATTGGAGCATCGTGCCCAGTATGGAGATGAGAAAGTCCTCTTGCCACTCCGAGAGCAATCTTGTGGCGCCTCGGCCAATTCAACAAAGACCTTCCTGTTGTGCTCTCTGCAATGGATTTTTTTCCCAAAGGTTTAGAATAACTCATAGAATTTTTATGATACTATCACATGATCGCGTCCAGATGTTAAAGTTAGGTCCTTTTTTTTTCTAAATCTTCCTTAGAATGTCCTTGCCAGAAGAATTTTGGCATGAACAATCATATATATTTTGCATCATCCTAAAGTGTATTATGTTCCAAGTAAATTACAACGAATACAAGCAACTTAAGTAATCAAATTTCATATTTTTTTTTTAAATTAACACCCTATAAAAAAATATGAAATCTCAGCTAGAGCTTCGGGCACAGACCCAGTAAATCGATTTGCTGATAAGTCGAGTTCTTGCAATCCAGTAAACTTGGTGATAAACAAGGGAAACCCTCCTTCAAGTTTATTTCCTCCAAAGTCCAGAACTTTCAGTGAGTCACAAGTATGGTTCGGCCCGGCCGGGTCAGGCAACGACCCTGATAACCGATTTCCATGAAGCCGAACCGAAACAAGCTGATCACATAAGTTCCAAATCGAAGGCGGGAGAGACCCATTAAAGGAATTGGAGCCAAGATCAATCTCTGACAAGGAAGGGGAGTTGCCGAGCTCGAGAGGGATAGACCCATGTAGGGAATTAACCGCAAGGTAAATTGATTGAAGAGATGAGAAGTCACCAATGTCTGAGGGAATGTAACCTTGAAGCCCAGAGGCAGGGAGCTGAATGGAGGTGAGCTGGATAGAGGTGTCGGAGTTGAGAGAGAGGTTGGAGCGGGTTGATGCCGAGTCACAGGAGAGTGGGGACCCAGTGGCAGTGGCCCACTGGAGGCCACGCCATTGGCATAGAGGAGTTGAGAGGTTCCATGTGGAGAGCTGCGTGTTTTCAATGGTGGCGTTGCCTTGAAGAGCTGGTTTTATCTTTTTGAGAAGAAGGTCAGAGTCTGAGCAGAGAGAGAGAAGAGGTAGAGAGAGGAAGAGGAGAAAGAGGAGATAAGAGCGTAGCACTAGCATGGCTCTGCTTGGGAGAGTTGAGACAGAGGTGTGGAGGAGGGTAGAGAGAGGGGTTTTAGAAAGCTTGTTTGAACCTTGAAGGTTCGCGTGTAAAAGGAAGAGAGGGGGCAGGGGCTTATGGTGTGAAGTGAAATGAGGAAGAAGGTGACTTGGTGGGTCCGTTTTCTCTCTAGAATTAGTTGGTGTGATATCAGTACAAATACAATGATACAATCATTGACTTTGGTCAAATACTATGATTCCTGAAGAACCGTATGGACTTAAATGGTGACAATAATAGTTTAATTAAAGGTGCAATATTGAACGCAAGTGCCAATAGTGAATAGTGGCATAGTTAATTCAACCAGTTAAACTTTAAGAAGACTAGTCTAGACCTACCAGCTATGCCAGTAAACAAAATGCAACTTTTTGTCAATGAAATTAAAATGTACGACGTCTGGGCCAAACAATTCATTTATAACTTTCATAATAAAAAACAAATTTATTTCCGATGTGGAATCATTTTAGTTTGCAATTTTTATGAAGTAAGAAAGTTACTAATTCCTTGAATTATTTGTCTAAGAAAAATTAGCCTTCAAATAAACTTTGTTATATATTTTGGTTGAAAAACTTTACGAAATAAAATAAAAAGAAGATTATTAATTCAATTTGACAGACTCAAAAAATGAATTTTACGAAAAAAATTATATATTGTAATGCCACAATATAGTAATCTGTTAACTTATTAGAAAAAAAATGTGATAATAGTTCTTATGGTTAAATTCTTAAAACATTGTCCATTTTAGATATTTGTAGTTAGTCTTAAGAAAATAACACATAAATAATATAATACTGAGATACAAATTAGGATAACATGGTAAAAATACGTTTGAATAATAATTTTGCAAAAGTAATAATAAACTTATTGCCACGTGCAAAAAGAAGATTTGACACTTGTGAAGTCATTAACTAATTTAGTCTGCCTTTATAGAATTCAAACCAACTTCTGCGGTTCTCCCTTGTTCGTTGGAGCCGTCTTAAAGGATTTTTCAAAATTGCACCAAAACAATTTCAGATAATATGTATTGTGTCTGGTAAGACTTTTGAGGGGTCGTGATGAGGTTTCCTAAGACTGTATATAACAAGATTCAAAAAAAATGTGCCGGCTAATATCTTTTTTCAACTTTTTACTAGAAGTTTGACATAAAGATAACAGAATTTTCTTTTTGCCTAGTAAATAAAGTGGGTTAGAGGGGAAAAAAATAATTATTTGAGGACTTTGAGAAGCGACAAGAGGTTAGTTCGTTTAGATAAGTGTTTATTCGAAATAAGACTTATTCAAAATATATTCGGTTTCACCTCGAATAAATCTTATTTGAAATAAGACTTATCCATCCCATAACAAACATACCCTATGTTTTCCTAATTTTTTTCATATATTTTGGTACGGGGTAACTAAATAATAGGCTAGTACTACGACATCTACTTATCTACACGGCAAGTAGTACTATTAAAAAAAATATATTTGTAAAGAACTAAAGATATAACGCCAATCACTTTTAAAGACAATTTCAATTAAAAATAGAATAAAACTACATTATTGTGAAAATGTTATTCTTTTATTTACAAGTAATTGCCTCCGCCGTTCCTTTTCTTGTATAGTTAGCTGTTTGTGCTGCTTAGTTTCTTTATTTTTCTTGTTCTTTTCTTTTATTTTCGCTCCTTATGTCACGTCCGAACCAAGCCGCAATTCGAGAAGGACAATCCCGCCACGTGCATAGGATTTACTTCAAACAATCCAACGGTCCAAATTAATCAAAACTTACTTTAGTTAATTTATAAGATCAAAATTCTTAGAATCTAGCTAATTAAACATTCCAAAATTTTAGCTATTATAATTTAATATTTTTTAGCTAATTAGAATATCTTAAACTTACTTTATTGGATATCTTAATGAAATTTGCTCATGTATAAGATTTTCATTACCTAATAATACTCATTAGATAAAGTGACTTTATTTTAATATTAATTTCTTACTCCAAAATTACTGAATATCACACCTTACTTGTAGATACTTTTCTTAACTCATTATATTGCTGGCGTGGCTTTCACCATCTAGCCTTAAAAAAAAAAAAATTGGTCCTTGAGTCGGATCTTTTTTGGATGTAGAAATAACCAGTACGGGTACGCCCTGATGACAAATGTTTATCCTATTGCTATTAAATCGTATTAACAGAGTAAGTCCATATTGTTAGTGTAATAGCTTATGCTGTAAAACTTGACAGTACTGTCAATAATCCCTATAATCTGAAAAAAAAAATTGTTAAAATATTTTAACTGGATTGAAAATGTAAATTTGTGTATCAAACAATCCTGTGTTTTTCATTTTTCTCTTAACTTTTTACTTTTAGGTTGGACCTTGGAGTACCTGATTTTATGTAAATCACGAGAGCATAGCCTCCCTCTGCCAAAGCACAGATCCATCGCAGAAAAGACATTAACTTTACTTTCTATTTTTTACTTGAAATGATGACTTGACTTTGTGAAAGAAAACCCAAGTTTTCAGAATTCGGATTCTCTACACACACATTTTCATGACTTGACTCAGTGACAAGTTAGCTCTAACTGGCTCTCTCTTTAGGGAATAAAAGAAAATTGTGAACCCTTTTAGATTAGAGGATCTTTAAGTGTGTGCATTGTACGCAGGATAACTTGTTACGCTTAATGATATAGTAGAAATATAAAAACCAAAGTAACCAGTAGTGGTACGTAACGTTAGAAACGGCGATGAAACAAGGGTGTTTCGTTTCAGTGACGAAATTGGCTCATGTTTTCTTAATCGTTTCGCATGAATAAAATGGACAAAATTTACATAATTTTCGCGATTTACACTGTGACGAAACCGTTTCATTGTTTCGTTAATCGTTTCACTAAATCAGACAATACAAAAAAAAATTTCGTTAACCGTTTCGCTGGAATGAAACGAAACGGTTTAATGTAAAAAATCCTTCCGTTTGCGGCCCTAGTAACCAACCGAACCAATTGAGGACATATGCTAAATGCTAAGTTTCAAATTTTCAAATTGTGCTCCCAACGAGACGTGCTGGTGCTGTTTGTAGCGGCACTGGCCCTCTCCGAAGGGTAGCAGAGCAGGCCCCCAAGTGGATTCGAAGCAGATTTCTGACAAAGTATGGTAGTATTGGACAAATATACACGGCTTAATAATCAAAATGGAACAAGGAAATTGTGTCAGCAAATTTGGATCACATATGGAGCGAAATTGACTTCTGTCTAGAAAATTGTAACACCGAAGCTTAGAACCGGCGGAATTACGCTTTGAAGTTTGAATTTGATGGCTAGTCCTAGATGGTTGTAAGAGTCGAAAGGACTCCAAATTCCAACAAGAACTAATTTATATTGAAAAATATACCGATACTAAATTATCTAAAGGGTGACTACTAAATTAATAAAAAATTATATATTTTTTCTAGATATGTATTTATTGTGGATTGCTAAAATATTTTAAACGATACATCTATTTCATTTAATGTCTTTTTCATATTAAAATTTTATTAGAAATCATTTTTTTTTCTATTTTCCATATTTTTAGATAGTCCTTGATATAATTAGTTTTGTACTCTCCAGTAATAATGATTTTAAAAAATATACATATGAAAATAGTAAATACAGTAAAAAATTTTGAAAATAATATACAATTTGTTTCCCAATATGGAGAAGATATTGAACAGCTTAGATTGGTTGTTTGAAACATTAAATTTCCAATTCAGACGTGTAGCATAGACCCATACGTGCTATGCATAGCATTATTTTAACTATCCCCATATTTATTTTAAAATAAATAATGCATTAATTTTAGCGCATTGTAGGTTAAACGATACTTGAATACTTATCGGTATATTTCCACTTTCAAAATGCACCAAATTCATACGTGTAAATATACTTGATCACTATTGTCAAAAAGTTGGAAGTGGCTAGTATCAAACATATAAAATATATATATTTGTTCAACATGATAAAATTTTAATTTTTTAAATTAGAATGGCCGATCTAAACTGCTCGAATTGTTCTATGCTATAAAATCTCCTTTGAGACCAAATTTTATATGTTTCGAATTTTTTTTACTATTTTTTTTTTGAAATTTTTTAATATGCTCAATCTAAAAAATTATGAACCCTCCAATTTTGAAAATTCGAAAAATATAGTTAGATAATTTGAAAAAATATAAAATTTGATTTTCAGAAATATTTTAATATATAGAACATATTGAGCGGTTTGGATCGGCCGTTTAAAATTTTAATGATTGATGTTTACATTGTGTTTGACGTCCTATATATTTGATTCTAAAATTACTCCAAAAAGTTTGGTTCAAAATATATCTCGTTAATGATTAATGATCATTCCAAAGTTTCCTTAGTTAGCATTCAGTCAATATTTGCTTTATTCTTATAGTACTTCATGCTATATATTATTGTTTCTTATTAATTAAGATGTGATAATGCATGATGTTTTCATGTGTCAATTTAAAATTGTAGCATTATAATTAAAGTATATGGAGCGGTGTCATCTTGAAAACATAGATCTATATATCGCCGAAATTTTTTTATATAGGAATTCAGACTCAAAAAATTTTAATAGAAAGAATTATTATTATTTTTTTTAATAAGAAGAAAGTTCGAACGCGTTTTATGAAAGCGTACAGTCTCTCTCTTTCCTACGCGTTTATAAAACGCGCTCGAAGGCTTCGAACGCGTTTTATAAACGGGTAAGAAGGAGAGAGCTTCAGTTACGCCTCAAAAGGCTGGTCAGACCTTCATACCCGTTTATAAAACGCGTTCGGAGCCTTCGAGCGCGTTTTATAAACGTGTTATTAGTTTTTCATATTTTTCATTCAAGCCGCAACATTTAACTTATTAAAAATAATATTTTGCAACAAGGTCCCTGCATGTTTCATATTTACAAAATTCTCAAAATTTTATTTCCAATTAAAGATGCATTAAATAGATATAAGAAATATATCACACATATTTTATATGCATTTAATTGCACATATTTTTGTTTTGAACATGTGTACAATATCATTTTGTTTGAATAATTATTCGCCGATGACCCTGTATTTTTACTATTTAATTCTACAAACTTATCTTTTACATTATACTCTCTTTTTTTAATGTTAGTCATATATAATCAAATAATATATAATATGGAAATAATTAAAATATAAATTTTTTAAAAAATTTTGAACATTAAAACTTTAAACATGCATAACTTTTGATAGGAAGGTCCGTTTGGGGCAATCGAGCACAATCCGGAAAGCTGGCGACGAGATCTACACATGTTACGTAACGACCATTTTCGGAGCCAAAAAACGCTCTCTAGACCTCCAAAATCCACTTTGAAAGTTTGCAAACCTAAAAATCACTCTAAACTACTAAAAAAGTTTTTAAAATCATAAATTAATCATTAAAAAGAGAAATGCAGTAAATCAAGTGACTTTCTTGATAGTGATGGAAACAAAATGATATTAATGTCAAAATTAATATTTTAATGTTATTTTTAAATAAAATTAATATGAAATTAAATGTGATATTTTAAAATTATAAATTTAACCTTAAAAATAAATTTAATCTAAATTTTCACATTAATTTTCCTATTAATTTTGAAAAAAAAATGGTAATAACTCCATTTTGAAAAATTTACGCCTTCCTACCCGTTTATAAAACGCGCTCGAAGGCTCTGATAAGGGTTTTAAAACCTAGGTCAAATGAATTTATAACCTTGTTCTACCTTACTAATCGTTCTGGTAAAGCTAAGGGTCGAACCCAAGAGACGGTAAAATGAGTACCGGACTTAGTTTTTCTTAAAAGCTAGACAATAAAAATTATGAGGAATAAACTTAAAAGAATCTTATGAATAATTATCGAGAACTAATAGAATAATTATAAAATAATTTGGGGTTTGATTTTGTATTTTTAGATGTTCAAATACATGCAAGAGATGTCCTAGGGGTTTAGTGTTCAATTAGTTTGGCTCTAAAGCACCTCAATCTTCGATTTTGATCTAGACAGAGGCAAATTTTGGTCCGAAATATAAGGATTTCGGTCCGAAATTCTTACTATTTTGGTCTGAAATTGCTTTAGAATGAATGTTTCGACTTGATATCTCTACACGATGCTATGTAAAGGGTATCTAACAACCAGACCTAAGTTATAATCTCAGTTTTCACGATTTCGATTTTAACTTGATTTGGAACTTGGTTTTCACCTCGTAAACAATCAACGTGTACTTTCGTCCTAATCTGATTATTTAAGTGAGTTAAGTGAGGGTTCTAGAAATATTTAAGGTCCTGTCGGATCAATAAAAGGTGCACCTATCGGTCGCATCTAACTTCCTCTTTCGAGCGTTGGTTTATTTCATATACTAAACTATTCAATTAATTGATTTTGACTAATGCCCACGGTGCTGCAGACATCATTAGGTAGACAATGAAGCAATTAATCAAACTAACTAAGCAAGTGATCAATCTCAACAAAACTCATCACATAACATAACATAAATGATCAAGTCATAACATATCACCAAATTAATCTACTAGCTATCCCTAGAACATCATAACAAAGTCTAGCCTAACATGTTTATAACAGAAACAATAAATATCATGCAAATAAGTACGATACAAGCCATAGAACATCAAAACATAAGCATAAAAGAGTAAACCGAGATATCTGATGCGAATATCGCTGTCCCAAGGCTAAGGAATCGATGACGAATACTCTGGACGTGCTGCCGCCTTGTCCAAACTTCCGACCTAATCCCCAATCTCGTGAAAAGAGCCAAGAACACAAGCACAAAATATGGAAAATAATCTAGAGCGAATAATGGATGCTTTCTGGTCAAGAAAGACGCATATAAATACCCTAGAAAAATCCCAGAGGCGGCCAGGGCAAGAGAGAAGTTTCCTTCCTTCCGAACTGCCATAAAAAAAACTTTCCATACATGGAATTTCGGACCGAAATTCTGCTGGTCTGGGCTGATAACTGGAGTCTGAGCATTCATGTGAGATCCAGGCTTGGCATGGTGCTTTGTAGGCCTTCTCTAGTCCTTTTCATGCGTCTGTGGGCCAGGAATGAGACGTCTGGCAGTGACCTAAGCTCCAATTCGTCTTGTTTGCTTGTCTAGTCTTCAATTTTCACGAGAATTCTACAAAAGAACAAAGAAGCGGCGACAGTACCAAATATCCTGAAAATTACAGTTAATTATGAGACAATTTATATTGGTTTGAGTCTTATTTTGGTGCTAAGTAAGGTCAAAATAAGCATATAAAAATGAGATATCAGGCTCCGATCGCGTTTTATAAACGGGTACGAAAGTCTGACCAGCCTTTTGAGGCGTAACTGAAGCGGTACAGTCTCTCTCCTTCTTATCCGTTTGTAAAATGCGTTCGAAGCCTTCGAGCGCGTTTTATAAACGCGTAGGAAGGAGGGAGACTGTTCGCTTTTATAAAACGCGTTCGAACTTTCTTCTTATTAAAAAATAATAACAATAATTCTTTCTATTAAAATTTTTTGAGTCTGAATTCCTATATAAAATAATTTCGGTATAGATCGTTATCACGACCTGCAATTTTACCTGTCATCATCAGATACAGAGACAATATGTCATTCTCATTGTTTTCTATTTTATTTTTGGATTAATTAGGTTTATGCCATTGTAAAAATTAGAAATTAGAGAAATATCTTCATTAAATGTTAATTTTTTTTATGTCATCACTAAATGATAAAATTAGATTAATTTACGCCACTGGATAATTAATTTGACCATTGTACCCATTTATTGCAAACTATTTTTTTTATCGTCCATTATTATTGCAGATTTGAAACCTAGCTGAAATCCTTTATGAATATTGAAATTTAGAAAAAAAAAAATTTAAGTTGGAAGTCTTGATCTAACTTTGCTTAAAAGAGGAAAAATTTTAAAAAATATGTATTAGACAAAAAAAAAAAATTGTATTGGGTTAGGCGCTAATGGCACAATGTGATCCATTCAATGGAACCTCTGTTCATTCCTTCTTGGGTTGAAGAATAGGAGACGTCAGACAACTCCGAGTCTCCGATTGGAGTTTCTTTTCCTAGTCGCCTAGTCGGTAGTGAGTTGGTGCTCCTTTTTTTTGACACATCCTACTTCTTATTGTTGTTTTTAATTTCCCATTTTTATTTTGTAGGGCTTCGTTTTCTTCGATATTTTTGTTGGGCTTTTCATATTTCTCATTTTTCGACGAAGTGGGGTCATTGGGTCCAGTTTCCCATTTAATTTTCGGACATTTCATTCGTTCTTTACTTTTTTTTGGGTGAGTGGCAAACATTCGATTGATAGATTCGAGTTGGGTTGGGTCAAATGAGATTTGTGCTATTTCAATTTGAATAATTGAATCAGATTATTATCCTGGTCGGATATGTTTCCTTTTTTTTGTTCATCATCTATTGTGCCTTTTCATCTCTAGTCAAGTCATTTAAGATTCGGAGCTGATAACTACAATCAGAGTTTCAGGCAATCACGCAATCAATATCCATTTTAGATAAGTACGCTATCCAGTTCCATCCGATAGTTTCCATTTTCGCTTCACCCTCTCACCCTCACCTTCCGTTCCCTTCGTTCACACGGGTTTCCCTTCGCACATCGCCTCCTGTCCCACACAAAACCTCCTTTCGCGCACATAACCTCTCTCCCATCCCGTCACATCGCCTCCCGTCGCCGTCGGCATCGCCCAGCCCTGCCGTCGCCGTCGCCCAGTTCTGCCGTCGCCCAGCCCTGCCATCGTCGTCGTGCAGCCCTCCCGTCGTCCAGCCCAGCCCTGCCGTTATCATAATCAGAAATGAATATTATTTACTCTCTCACTTGTATTAAATACTCTTTTACTACTAATTATTTACTCCCTTATAGTTTTTTAGTTACTCCCAAGCAACAGTAGAATCAGTTCTAAATATTATTTACTCCCTTATACATATTAGATACTCTTTTATACTAGTTATTTACTCCCTTATAGCTATTTAAATACTCCCAAATAGCAGCAGAATCAGATATGAATATTATTTACTCTCTTACTTGTATTGAGTACTCCCTTACTGCTACTTATTTACTCCCTTATAGTTATTTAGTTACTCCCAAACAACAGTAGAATCAGTTCTGAATGTTATTTACTCCCTCATACATATTAGATACTCCTTTTATACTAGTTATTTACTCCCTTATAGCTATTTACTTACTCCCAAACAACAGCAGAATCAGATATGAATATTATTTACTCCGTTGTATATATTAGTTACTCCCTTATACTGATCAATTTCCTCCCTTATAGTAATTTAGTTACTCCAAAAAAACAGCAAAAATCAAATATGAATGTTATTTACTCCCTTATACATATTAGATACTCCCTTACACTGATTAATATCATCCCTTGTAGTAATTTAATTACTCCCAAGTTGTAACAGAACTAGATCTAACCTCTTTTCTCTTCTTATCCTTCTCGATTTCTACTTCTTTTTTCCTCAAGCAGATCTGATCTGTATAGGAGAGGGAGCAGTGAGGGGAGACGGAGGTGGAGGTGAGGCGGAGGAGAGACGGAGGAGAGGTTGAGGTGAGGCGGAGACGGATGCGAGGCGGAGGAGAGTTGAGGCGTAGTAGAGGAGAGGCTGAGGCAGAAGAGAGGTGAGGCGAAGTAGAGGAGAGGCGGAGGCGGGGGAGATGAGAGGCGGAGACGGAGGAGAGGGGAGCGAAGGAGGTGGTGGAAATTTGAATTGGAAATTGTGAGGAGATCGAATAAAGGAAGAGAGGAGACGGAGCGAATAGAAGGTAAAAGAAGGGAAGGAAGAGTCGAGGGGAGCGAATCCCTGTTGATTGCTTGATTGCACGAGTGTTGATTGTCACAAGTAATTCCCTTTAGATTGGTGATTCTGCACCTATTGGTTTTATACATGTGACAATAGGCTGTTGAGTTGATCTTTATACTGTTTTCATTGACAAAAGTGAAATTAATAATTATAATAATTTTAGCATCATAACACTTTATACTAATAAAATTGACATTTAATAGTCTATATACATCATAACAAAATTGTAAGTAGTTTTAATGTTTTTATCTAACTTCCATTCGCTCAATCAGATAAGAGTTCCGCTTCTGTACCATCCCTGCACAAAAGTTCCTTATTGAAGATTCAACAAGGCAAACAATAAGAATAATAGTAATCACTGAAATGAAATTAAAACGAGGGACCCAATATTGATTTACTGATGTTAAAATGATGAGGCTAGTGATGTGCAACTTTGGTAATTAGATCACCCCAGATCGTATAGTTTATAGCAGTTTTTGATATATTTTATCATACAAGCATTTCAAATGCTGCATTTGCATTTCGTCGAACATTGGTGATGCATCCGTCGTACAGTATAGTCAGGTGGCGATACAAACGAATCCCAGAATAGTTCTTAGCAACAGAGACAACAAAGAAGCAAGCAGCTAGTGGAACAGTGGATTGAACTAGTTACGTGCAAGATACCTTTAAATCTGTTGACGAAATCACCTCCCATACGGCCATACTTCTTTACTTTTGATTGACAGCACGAAAAGTCAAGCAAAATCAAATCCCATATCCGGACCAGAAACAAGTCAGATAGATACTTCAGAACTGACAGACTCGCTACCTAAACCCAAGAGTGTTGTCCTTGTTACCGAAATACAGACTTTCGGTGAAACGACAGAGTTCCACTGTGCCAGAAAGCCTTATGCTAGGTCCGGTATAAGATGAAGTTACTGAATTCTATTTGGGCTTAATTGGGTTCCAGGCCGATATGCCATTTGAGATTGGATACAGAATTTTGGGGCCGTTTGGATGATATGACAATAAGGAAGGAATAAAAATTTTAGGAAGAAAATATTAGAAAGTGTGTAATTTTGAGAAGAGTGAAAAAATGTTATTTCGGGAATAAGAAATGTTGTTTGAATGGTTAGTTAGGAATAAGAAGTGTGTAACATTAAATTTCTAATTAAACATAGTTGCCTTATTCGAAATAATGAATTTCGACTAGAATTCCTCGCATGGTCGCATGACTCGCATAGGATTAGGAGGTTTTTGTTGAGGAGTTTGGGCTTCACTCACGATAGCAAGAATATTATCTGGCCTGTCTCATTAATTAAATATTACATGACCAAAAGGATATATCATATCACGAAATAAAATATACTAGATGAGGGGTAGGCGGCTTCGCCGCCATTTGATAAATTTTGATGGCTAAATCTATCAATATATAAAGAAATATATGTTTCCAATATATCTATTTTATATTTACTTTATATATAAAAAACTATCTTAGATGATTGGTACAATTATTTTTAATATATTTAATCAAAAAATATTTTTAATTAAAAGCCAATGCAATCATGGCTTTTAATTAAGAAGGGTAAACTTCTAGAATATATTCAGATTGATCGATCAACGAAAATTGGAGGGCTCAGATTGCATGTCGTATGAGGGGATAAATTTTTTTTTTCCTATAGATTAGACATGAACTACCTTAGATTTCCAAATATATCTACCTTAGATTTCCAAATATATTTAACTTTTAAACTATTGTAAATTTATATAAATAACAGTGTAAAAAAAATTAATTCTATTTTTGACCGATATTTAAAGTTTAAATATCGGCCACGGTTTTTAATATATATCTTAGATTAGATAAGTAATTTCATTTTTCTTTCTTTTTTTCCTTGTTGAATATTTCTTATTTAATTTCCGATAACAAGGTGGAATATAAGGTGGAGGCCGACGATCTTATGTATGCATCTCCTGTGATAATTTTTACATTTTTCTGAAATTTTTAGTATTTTTTTTTTTTACATTTTACAAAATTCTTAATCTAAACAATTTTGAACCCTTCAATAAAATAATAATGTTTTAAAATCTCAAAAGAATAGTAAAAAAATTCAAAAAAAATATAAAATTTGGTCTCCAATTAGATTTTAATATGGAGAACACATTGAACGGTTCAGATTAGCCATTAGAACCTTAAAAATTGAAATATAATCGCGGCTGACGGAATCCGTCAGTCGTGGCTGATTTTAATCTGCCTCTTATTTATTTGTAACTATTCTGCCTATCATTAATTTCACCAGCATGGAAAACATTTTAGTTTCAACCTGATTCTTTATACCTAAATCTACCTTCCCAAATTCCAAATCGCTGGCAAGTGGTAAGTGGTAGAAAACTGGTAACTCTCTTGTGAGACGAGTGTTTGTGAAACAGCCCCAGAGAGACTTCATCTCTTCAAGGACCAGCTTTTGGCCGATACACTTCGTATGTGATACCCAAACGAGCTCGCATTCTGAGATTCAAGTGGGTGCTCCTCCCCTTTTGAGCCTCTCTATTGTGCTTTGCATTTGGGTCAAAATTTCAGTATTCCGATATATTTTGGTCATTTCTTGCTTCATTTTCTGAATTTGTATCTTCCATTGGGTACTCTGCTTGTTACAATTTGGAAATTCCATGAGCTTCAATTTAGGAGAGCTACTAATTTAGGAGAGCTACTTTGTATATTGATCTTACCTAACAGTTTTAGACTTTTAGTATGCCATGTTTGGTAGAAGAGTAAACAGTGGATTAGCTTAAGTAGGAATAAATAGTTAATTCATCTTAATTCTCTAATTTTTTATCATGTTTGGTATGAAAAGATGGAGTAAAAATGAAGCAAGTAAATAAATAATATGAACCATCTCTTAATCATGTGGAGTAACTTTACTCCACCTAAAATGGTAGAGTAATTTACTCCTTCTTACTCCACACTAATCCACCAAATTTTAATCATGTTTGGAAGAGTAAAAATGAATTAAATGAGTTACTCCACCTTTAATCCTCTACCAAACGTGGTAGAGTAGATCTCATCATCAAAATTGAAATATTTTATTTTTGGAAATAAATATAATTATTGTGTTTTCAACTAAAATATCAAGCATTCAAGTTGTAAGTGTCAGTTAAAATGGTAACATTTGATTTACATTATAGTTATTCCAATATCCACTGTTTAGAATGTTGAAACTTTAATATTGTGATTTACTGGTTAATATTGTGATTTACTGGGAGCAGCATGTGATAAATGACTTCATGGTTGTCAATACCAATGCCAGGTTCATTATTTTTTCCTTGTTTAAGTTGTCCGGTAAGCTTATTTAATTAATAGTAAGATCCCATAATATCAAGCTTGACTATTAATTACAATTAGTGTTTTTCAATCGTGTGCGTCGTGTCGTGTCGTGTCAAACACGATCGTGTTAGAGTGTCGTGTCGTGTTGACACAAATTACTTTTTTAATCGTGTCGTGTCGTGCTTAGTGATGAGAAGAGGCAATACGACATGCATTATGACACGACACGACTGACACGGTCGTGTCGTGTCGTGTTGACACGTCGTGTTAGTCGTGTCAAATCGTGTCATATTATGTTATTATTTTTTAAACTAAAAAATATAAAAAAAATTAAAAGTAAGAGAAAAATACTGAACATAATAATTCATTCTTTGATTAAGTTTAATCTTTTTGCTAATATTTTATAAAAAATAATAATTAGATTAGAACACTATTATGATTTAAATGATAGAAAATAATATGATATAATATTATAAATTGAAATTAAATTATTACTTTTGCTTAAATAATCAACATTAATAATTAAATTTGTGTTGAAGTATTGTGTTAATTCGTGTTCGTATCGTGTTGCGTGTCGAATCGTGTCGTGTTGAATCGTGTCAAACTTTCTAATGTCCTAACACGACACTATTATGACCCGACATGATAACACGATCGTGTCGTGTCAATTTTGTATCTGTGTCGTGTCGTATCGTGTCAACACGCACATCATGTCTTGCTAACACGATCGTGTCCTGTCATTTTGGAGAACACTAATTGAAATCGGGACTGATAACCATCATCCTCAAAATTTATCATCCCCATCATCCTCCCACTAATTAGATTAATTGCATTCCGAAAAAGGAAAGAAGGGGTGAGGATGAGGGGATGATAACGCGTTTTTCATTTTTTGGATAAGGGGATGAGGGAGGGCGGGATGAGCGAAATAGATTTGAGAAATCAGCGTCTCACAGAGTGGAGGGAGGCAGCGACACAGGAGAAGGAGTCAGCGACACAGGGGAAGGAGGCAGCGACACAGGGGAGGGAGCGAACACATAATATAAAAGTTCTACTTAATACATAACGGTTCTACTTAATATATGTAAAAGTTCTACTTATATATATAAAGATTCTACTTATATACATAACAGTTCTACTTAATATATATAAAGGTTCTAGTTATATACATAATAGTTCTACTTAATATATATAAAGGTTCTAGTTATATACATAACAGTTCTACTTAATATATATAAAAGTTCAAGTTAAGTAGAACTGTTATGTATATAACTAGAACCTTTATATATATTAAGTAGAACTGTTATATATATTATTAGAACTGTTATGCATATTAACTAGAACTATTATGCATCTCCTCTGTGTCGCTCCCTCCCTCTTCGCTCATCCCTCTCCATATCGCTCGTCCCTCCCTCCTCTCTGTTTCGCTCATCCCTCTCCGTGTCGCTCGTCCCTCCCTCCCCTCTGTTTCGCTCATCCCTCCCTCTTCATCCCCTCATCCAAAAAAGAAAATTCGCTCATCCTCCTCTCATCCCCTCATTCAAAAAAGAAAAATGCGTTAATAACTGTCAAGGGATGATGGGGATGATAGAAGAAGGAGGATGACGGAAAGTAATTCCGTAATTGAAATACCACTTGATACACATAATTAATATTTGAAAAATCAATAGTTGAACATCATGCCGACCACTGAATCAATGCCCTTAGAAAACCATTTTGTTTGTGAAAAATTAAAATGTCATTATGGAAATACATAAAATAAAAAAATACAAACCTTTATTTATACCAAATAAAATCCCACAAAACAATTAAAAAAAAATCTTTCTTATATAAACATTACATTACATTCTTAAACAAAAAAAACTGGTTATAAAATAATGAATTTCAACCACTCATTAAAAATGTCTGAAAATAAATATTGCTATATATGCCCATAGAATATAACTTTATACGCACATACCAAAAAAATAAATATTACTATATATGCTCGTAGAATATTAAAAATAAAATACATCCGCTAGTAATAAATATTAATAATTAATGCCCGATTCGGAACCCTAAATAAAATACTATAAAATCCTTATTGGACCTTCGCCCCGCCACCACAATTTCCAAACCTTTCACAAACTGAGACCGTGTGAGTCATGGCGACACCCAAGGAGACGGCGCCATTCGGCTCTCAAGCTGGTAATCTGATCGCTCTGCCTCAATTAGCGCTTTGTTTTAATTCATGTACTCGATACTCGATTGCTGATGCATTACTTTAGACAGGGCTGTACAAAGGAAAAAAAAAAACCGTCCAACCCGTTTAACACACCCAACCCCGACCCGTATTTTACCTTTTTGAAACACTAATCGGATTTGGTCGGATTTTAATTTTAATAACTCGGTTATACCGGGTCGGGTCATAATTTTAACCTTGATAACATGTATCCAGCCCGTTTAGTAAAATTATCCGTTTATCTGAACTCCAACAATATCTATTCACATTTCCTTTTGCACAGCCTAGTGACAACATTTTTTTATGTTTATTTTATTTATTATATTATATCATATTTTAGTTTGTATCATCAATTCATGTCTGTTGATATAATAGACATTTATTCAAGTATTTACCGGGAGGGGGTGGGCATTTAGTATACAAGGGGGAGGGGATTTACCTACAAACACAAAACTGATCTATGACTTCGTTTGGATGAGGTGTGAGAAGAAGGGAATAAGGGAAGAAGTGAAAAGAAGTATTGGGAAGTGTGTAACTTTGTGAATAGTTTGGATTGTTTATAATAAATTTTTTCTCTTCTTCTCTTATTCCTTTCTTCCCACACGGTATCCAAATAATATATTTTGTTTTTGCTTTTTGTGTAAAAACGCATCTCTTACTTTTATATGTATAGCTAATTTGCCTACAATAAACAATATTTGTTTGACACTTCTTTCTGTTTTAAAAAAATATATTTACTTTTCAAATGGCAAACAATTGTATGCACATTGATTTTAAAAATGTGCTATAAGTTTCATTAGATTTCATTTCTGATTTGCCGTAGTCCACTTTGCTAAACTAAAATTTATTACATGCCTAACAATGATATTGCTAAAGTGGTACCCTCTGGATAATATAGAAGTTGAGATCTTTTATGCAAAAATGACAATATATTTTAAGTAAACAGGTTTGTAGTTGAATATAGAAATTATGACGATGATTAAAATGTTATGTTTTTATTTCTGCAAGTAGAGCATATTTAATTTTCTCGACGTCAATAAATTATGACCTCAACCTGGAAACATGTATAAACCTGTAGAAAAAAAAATTATATAGGTTGGGTTGGAATACGGGTGAGTCGACTAAAGAAAATTTTTAGCCCGTTATAATTGGATTGGATTCAAATATTGATAAAAAGTTATGAACCCTTGTACTTGTACAGTCCTAGATCATTTAGTAAATTGACTTTGTTTCTTTTTTGGAAATAAATTGCTTTGTTTCTTGTTAATTACTAGCAAACTGGCCCACTCAACATGTGGGCATATTTTTCTTTTTTTTAAAAAAAAACAATAATTTGATGAAATCGGCGAAGCTTTCTTCTTTCCACAAATTTTCACTTTCAACGATTCAATCAACAAGAAATGAATGACGCCGTGATGGTTTAAAGAGAAGTAAATAAAAGGGCTAATTACATAATGTGCTTGAAGAAAATTTGAGATAAAGTAATAATAATATGATTTCATATTGTATAAATATATAACGAGTACATTGCGGGTCACGTCTAGCCCCGCCTAAACTAACTCCATATTAATGTATATTAATGCGGATCAGCAGTCCAGCATTACAACCAGATAACCACACCAGTACAATACTATTCACACACATCCAACATAAAAACTAATAAATAATTATGAACTTATAGCCATAATTTTGTGTTGCAGTTGCATTGTCACATGTACTGGAAACACCAACCTAGTGTACCAGATATTGAAACTCAAGAATACTCCCACAAAAAGAAAGGAACATAATGGATCAAAAATTGAAACTCAATATCCCACTGATAGAAAATAACTTTCCATTTTTCTTCTCTATGTACCAGATATTGAACTAAATAAAAATTAAAAGGAACAACCACCAGTAAAATCAAATTGGGCGTCACTCTGAGAAGCACCTTTTAGAAACCTCCACCTGGTATGACTCCATCTACCCTGACTGCCCATCCCATCCTGCCGTAACCCCACCTGGCTTTTTGTGCCAGCATGGCTCTGAGAAGCACCTTTAAAAACTCAAAGTTGAGATTTAAACAATGTCTGAAGTGTCTTCAGATAAGTGCTCCATGGCTTCTTATTTTTACCAAATACATATCCTGCGATTAGTGCACCCCAGCAAACCACATTCCTCTCCAGCATTCTATCAAACAACACATGTGCAATCTATGTAAGCCCACATTTTGCATATATACTAACCAAAGCTGAACACAAATAAAAATTCAAACGAAGCCCATTAACAACAATTAAAGTGTAAATTCATTTACCAACCTTACCTATACCTGCAAAATGAAATAAGCTTACATACATAATTTCTTGGATAGTTGAATGCTAATTAGATGATGTCCCGCGATTTGAGAAAATTGACAAAAGGATAGATGAAGCATGTAAATTGAACAGAAAAAATGAAATTAGAAAAAAAATTACTGAGTTGTAGGATAGGATTTACATATTCAAAATTAGAGCTCAATACCGTGAAGCAGCTTCCCAATATATTTGTTCCTTCAAAAGGCTACTGGGGCAAAAAGAAAAGAAAAATTAGATTCGGTAAAAGATTACCATCAACCTCTCGGCCCATTGTCCTAATTAACCAGGTCTTTACTTCAGTCAAATAAAGCAAATTTATTGAACTAACAGCTAAATTTCTTATTTAAGCGTCAAGTAATGGAGTGCTCAAACCCCACAACAGCATTTGGAACAGTATGATTGGAGGACCTCAGAATGATTTTTACTGAAATCTTGATCGATTGGTGCCTTGCACCAATAAAGTACACAACAACAGTTGGAACATAATGATTTGATGACCTCAGGATGATTTTTACTAAAATCTCAATTGATTGGTCGCTTATTATGAAACCAATAAAGTACATGCACAGCCACAATTGAACCCAACATGACCCAAAATTTATACAGTTATGGTTCAGCCATAATGATCTAATCTGGCCCTTAAGTAGTGTGACTATGTACTCATTAGAAGTACTTCCTGGTAGACTTATTAAAACATTGCAATATGTCATAAATGCAGCTAAGGAGTACCTTCTCCTTGATTTAAATTAGTTAGAAGCTTGTTACAGACTGTTCATCCTTACTTTCCTCATACATCTGCTTCCCTGAAAAATTCAAAATACAATTAATGCGACAACATTTTTGTAAATATAGCTGTAGGCCTGTAGCACCATGTGCAAAGAAGCACAAAAAAATGGTATTGACATATTAGCATATCAAATTTTATTTCTAGTATTTCAAATCAGCCATTTTCTCAAAATCATAAATAAAGAAGCAAATATAAGATGATTTTTCATTGCACAGAAAAGTTAAAACATGATAACTTCATATACTCCTTCGTTTATTTACTTGTTTTGCGCTTCATGCAATTGGTGTACAATCACAAAGCAGAATCTGAACATTGCAATAAAAAAGAAGTAAACTCGTAAGAAAAAATAAATCTCCAAATTGGAAAAGGCTTGTTTTTCTGTGTTTAGAATGAATAAATTAATTAATAACGGGAAAACAAAATTGAGTGCAAATAAAATCAAACTTTGAATTTCAAAATAATCAATCTAGAAATCCACTGATGTGCAATATTCTTGCATTATATACAAGAGTTACAAGATTTAAGTGCCAAAAACTTCAAGCCTTCAACCCTAATGTACAAGTTCACATGGCATGGTTTTTCAAATAAGAAAACTAAAGCCATCCGAAATTAAAATTTAAAACTCTGAGACAGAACACACCAGACTCCATTGCTTAATAACAAACAATTTCTGGACTATGCATCTTCCTTTATATTTTGAATAAAACTAATTATATTTAAAACAAACAGGATCAAATTGAATAAATAATAAAATATCTAATGTCCTAATTGAACACAACCTTCTCATATGTCAGACATATTGAAAATTAAGATCAGTTCTGAATGAAATTGCAAATTCAAATCTAGGTGATATCGTACCTTAATACTCTTTAAACCAACATTGATGGCGTAGAAGAGGGAAAAGCAAAGAGAAGAAGATAACAGTGAGAAGCAAAGAGAAAAGAGTCAGGGTGTAGAGCGGCAATAATCTCAGCGAAATCTGAATTTCAAAATAGATAAGGTAAGATTTAAGAAGACTTTATACCTCTTTCTATTCTCAGTTTTATTATACATTAGTACTTACTGTGTAAGACAGATTTCCCTTGACGGCTTGCAACCCAGTAATATAGAAGCCTTTTGGTTGAACTCTGGACATATCTGAAAGTAACCAAAAAAACACATAAACAAATAAAATGTCTTATTCTGTACCTGTAAAACCAGATTTTTTATATTGTAGACCATGAATTAATAATCTAATTGAACCTTAATGAGTACACAATTGTTTTCAAATTGAGATAAAAATATCACTGTTTTCTGTTCCATCTTTTATTGTAATAGCTATATATATACAGAAAAGATGACACATAGTAATCATGGATTATAAAAATAAATAGCCTTCTTACAACGATTTCCACTATAAGACCTATTAAAAGAAATTATGATCCAAGAAAAGGTCCTACCACAGATATGGAAGAATAACAATCCCTTGTAAAGTAATGATAGCACACGTGGAGCACACAACGGATATGGAAGAACAACAGTACCTTGTAAAGTTGATGCATTAAGAATTGAATTTAGAAAGAATATGAAATTATGAACAATTTTAGTTTGAAGATTTTTGTTAGGAATGAACCTTAGTAGTATGCGAATGGATGAGATATTGGGTCTTGCAAAAGCTACAAATGAATTCCTTCAGATCTAAATTCACGTCTTCAAACACCAAGAACAATATACTTTGGCCTTGCTTGTTTGTACTTAGTACTTACATTTCATATCCAAAAGCCTCGTCAATGCTTCAGTCAAGAACGCAAAATCAACATCAGGCCAAAACAATAGAAGTTTGTGCTCTGAAAAATCAGAATCTAAAGTTACAAAGAACTCTTTTAAATCTGGCCAAAATAATTTCACAAATTAAAGAAGTTAGTATTCTGAAATAAAAGAAAAATAATCCTCAAAATCACGATCCATTAGAATTTTCAGTTGAAAATAACATCAATCTTGAGAACAACCACCTGTTCCTTTAAAAGTATTAAGAAATACAGTGAGAAATAAATATATAAAAAATATTGATATTATCTAAATAAATTGCAGAAAATAATAAAAAAATGAAGAGGTAAATTATCAAATATCTCATGACATCTCGATATGAAATAGCATGCTGAAAATAAATACCTCATGTAGAGTGGTGGGTGGACCCTCAATCCTCATCATCCTTTGCAAGCCTCGTCTTCTTCAAGGCCACGATTTTGTATACGATGTTTAAATAGGAAGCGAGAGGGGGTAACAAAGGGGTTTGCAGAGAAGATTCGAGTTTCAAAATTAAAATTGAAACGCCGCAAATTTTGAAATTCAAAACCAAAATCAAAATCAGCGCCAGGCGCTTCCTCGAACTCACCGGTTCGCAACTGAAAGGGGGAACGATGGGTGGGTCTTAGCAGACCAACAGCGAGCAACCCACGTGGCATCCCTTCCTTATCGGACCAAGTGAGAGAACGGAGCTGGCGGCCTTCATATCGGATTCTCGGTGCATCAGGGTTTAGGATGAGAGGGCGAAATTGGTGGGTCCCACTATTCGAAGGGAAGTCAGCGAGAGAAGGGTGGGTCGGCGGCGATCTTAGTTTCGTCGGCTCACGGGTGTAGGGTTTAGACTTTGTACGGAGCAAGCGAAATAAAAAGGATTCGCTTGTTATGGTCTGATAATGTTTAAAGCGAAGGTATAACATACATCTTCGTTCTGCGATATAATCTGCACCCCTGATCAAGTTTCTGTTTTAGTAATCAACGTTATAGATTATAAATTGAAAACAATCAATGATGCAGATCTTCAGACCAAGGTTGTATCCTGAGATGTTACATTCTTCCATTGGTGCTTTTAATATAGTAGAGATAGAGATAGCCTTTGATTCAATCGGAGGTGAGGTTGGTGCATCCACACCTCCACAGACCACCCCAGTTACTAGGGTTAAGCTCTCTCTCTCTCTCTCTCTCCATCTATTTATCTATCTATCTATTTATCTATCTATCTATATCTATATATTTCAGAGTTAAGTCATCCCTATCCGCTGACCAATTGTAAAGGTCCCTAGGAGAAAAATTGATTGATATGTTTACCATCCAACATAATTTTATCTTTAGTAGCACCTGAGCCTATTTCTTCTTCTTCTTTTCTTGCCTCTCCAATATCTTGTACACACTGTTTGGTTGAGAGGGAGCGGCTGGGAAGGGACGGGAATAGAAATAAAAATCGGAAATTTTTTCTGTTTGGTTGGAAGGAAATCGCGATGGGAATTTTTGAGCGAAGGGATTAGATTCCCTCTGATTTTTTCCTTCCTATGCAAATTAATTCCCCCCAAATCGGAGGAGACAGAAGGAGAAAAGAAGTCGTGCAAAATCACCAATATTCACAATGACTGTGATACCCCTGGCTGGCATATTTCATTTTTCTTATTAAAATTAAAATACTGAACTTATCGGAACCGATTCTCGTTCCAGTGAATAGGCGCAAGAAGATAATCATGTAAAATGGTCTCTTGAAAGATTTTACTAGGACTATGTTACCATATTATTTATGGTATATTCTCGGAACGAGAAATTGTGTTCTGTCTGGGTGAAAAATCCCTATTTATGATAATCTTATCGAATATTTTTGCTACTGCATAAACGTAATGGTGGAGAGAAACAGATGGAACGGTTCAGGGGTAAATTAGTCTAAAATTTATATTTTCTCTTCATTAAAATAATCCATCCAAACAAGAGATACAAAGGAAAGAAAAATTAATTTTCCTTCCCCTTCAATTTTCATCCAAACAAGAAATATGTAATTATTTCACTTTCCATCCCATTCTTTTTCTTTCCTCTTAAAATTTTTTTTTTCCCTCCCATCCTCTACCTTCCAACCAAACACAGTGGTAATGTATCTGTGCACATATTCATTTGTATTGTTTTCGGGGTGTAGGTTGCACGCACAGCTGAAGATGGTGTGGTGGAGTCAAGCTAGAGGAGGAAGACAATAATGACGATGGGTATAAATTTTTAATACTTTGTGATATATTCATTTATTATTATAGACACCGGAGAAGAGATCAACATATATATAAACCCTCTTTTTTCTAAAAATTAGGCCTGCCGAGGACCTTCTCGTGCCTTATCGCGTGTTGGAAAGTGGACTTTCGATTCTTGAAGAGGATGTAGACTATTGTCCTGAGCAAGATGTAGACTATCATTATATCAACCCGTACGTAGGAGTGTACGCTATGCGGAAAGTGCAGAATGCGCACAGGATATTTGTGTCACAAGTGGATCATTTGTTGTCTCTTCACACTCGCATTGGCAAGGACACAAGTCACCTAAAAAACATGATGCAAGAACTGGAGGCCAAGTATGTTTTATTGAAGCAATTAGAGGTGTCATATGAAAATATAGGAAATGTTCTTGCGGCCGCCGAGCTTAAGTTGCATACTCGCACCAGATCAGAGGGCGCGACTGCTGACAGGACAAGTGAGAGAAATGGAGGCATTTGCAGCCAGAGAACCGAGTACCCTCACCAGACCAGAGGGTGTGGCCTCTAATAGGCGAGGCAAGAGAATTAGAGGTAGTTGCAGCCTCCAGCTTGGAGGACCTTCTCGTGCCTTATCGCGTGTTTTTTTTTTTTTGTTTTTGCTTTGACAAGTAGTGTAATAAAATGATCAGTTGCTCTGATCGTTGGTTATGAGGTTTATTAGTTTTGGAATTATTGTGATTCTCAAGAGGCAGAAAATCGGTAGTAGTTGGTTTTTCAGGTTGGGTAAGATGATAGTTTTTTTTTTTTTTTTATGGTTTTTGCTTTGAAAAGTAGTGTTAAAAAATGATAAGTTGCTCTGATAGTTGGTTATAGGTTTACAAGTTTTGGAATTCTTGTGATTCTCATGAGGCAGAAAATATGATAGTTAGGTGGTTTTTCAGGTTGGGTAAAATGAAGGTTTTCTTTGTCAGATTGTAGTTTTAACCGTTCAAAGAAATTCCTAGCATGAATATGAAAAATTTTACTACAAATTTTAGTCAAAAGCTCCTTTTTATAAGTAACATCATAGTACAGTATTCCAATAATAATGATAGTTAAAGATGGCTTTACTCAAAGAAATAACAAATAAATCGAGTAGGCATTTCACTTCTAAAGTGAGGGGCCTAACTGGTTGTTATAAAAAGAAGAATTCCCACATTGGTGCGAAAGAAAGAGTTTAATAGGCCGTTTGTCCTAGCATTAAACCAAATCAATGTCGAACAACCTTTATGATTTCTGATGGAGACCCTTTAACAACTTTTTGCAAATTTGCATGCGTATTTCATCCATTGCATTCCTTGGTTTGGTAAAGACTGATACAATCGCACATGGATGCAACTGAAAACAAATGGGACCGACCACATTACCAGAAGGCACAATTTTTCTTTGATGATGAGAAGTAGATTCTGGTTTCCCATTGCTTTTGCAAATCTCAGTAGGGTCAACTATTTTACCGGCAATTTTTCTTTAATATCTTATTTGTTGCCCCAAAATCAGGCCTCATTCGGTCATTCCATTCGATTCCTAATTAGCTATTCTCAGTAGCATCTAAACTTCAGGTTAGACTGAAAAAAAGGGAAAAACACAACACTATACACGAACACTACATGTGCAGATTTAAGTTTTTGCAATCAAGTTTTTAAATGATGAAGATAGTATTATAACAATTTTTTTCAAGTATTCATGTATTTCATACCATGTTGAAGATAAGTTGCAGAACAAGTAAAAATTCACCAATTGAGTTTTCCAATAAAAAATAACACAAGAAGACAATAATCCACGATAAATACATACATCTTTTTTCTTGAACAATATCCATCTGTTTCAATTTACTCTCAACGGTGTACCTAAATTCTAAAAACAGGGAAGCAAAGAAGACAGACACCTTGACAATTGAATTGTACCTTAAATTGGGAGGTAAACAACAGCTCTCAAGTAAGCAATTTTGTAAAACGAGAGACAAATATACCCTCATTGCCAACAACACTGCTGCCAAGGCCTCGCATTCTGATATAACAACGAAGCATGCAGCGGTTGCGAAGCAAAGACCACCAACTGTGTTAATCCTAAGTAAACTATAAGTATTATCACAACCAAACCTATACTATACCAAATAACACTTGTGCATTTGACAAAACTAGCATTCGTTTCCCTTCTTGCAAGAGAGAACCCCAGCTCCAGAGGTAATGGTGCCGACCATAGATGATGGTTTTGCCCCAAGGCTAGAGGCACGGGAGTAACTAGCTGAGGCACCAGCACCAGACGGGGTAAAATAGGCACCGTTCAATAGGAGATCTCCTTCAGATCTCCAGTTCCAGCCTTGCCACACTCCCTGCTCTGTGTCAACCCGCTTGGTCACCTATCAAAAGACAAAAATAGAAAGAATTGGCCTCAAATTCAAGTTGTCGGTATCAAATTTATAAAGATAATGGTGATGACATAGTTATTTACCTCTTTGGCAAAAGGGTTGGCAGGGGCAAGGTAGCGGTTGCCCTGGCTGTTGATGGTCGGTGCAGCACTTCCACCAATTGCATACATTTCCCAATGAGTGTAATCGTTGTTCACCACATGGAAGTACCCATGCCTACACCTAAATGTTTCTCAAAAGTGAAAGCTAGAATCAGAAGCACACCTTCATGTTTCCAATTAGGAATTTTGGTTATTAATTGCAAAGTTGAGCTTAAATAAAGCTTAGTTTTAGTCCAATTGGGGACAAACAAAATTTAATTCCACACTTGCCCTCTCATTTTGTAGCATTGCAGGTTTAATTGCCAATTACATGAACAGTCTAACAGATTCTCTAAGTGATAATAACAGCCTCAATTTAAGGAAAGTAAATATCTAAAATGCATCAGTACCTTGGCATTCTCTGAATCAACCCCTCGCCAAAATGGTTAAATGCAATGGTGACTTGCATTGACTTGTCCTTATCGTACGAGTCACTATGCCCCAGCAACATCACCTCATTGTGGTGAGTGAAATGGTTGTTTGAAATGGTAATTGCAGTTGACCCCATCACAGCATCAACCAACCCATCAGCGCAATTCCACATGGAACAGTGGTCTACCCAGATATGGCTCGATCCAAATATAGAGACTCCATCACCATCAGCCATGGTGCGCCAGCCATAGTGGCTCGGTGAGCTTCTCACCATTGCATTACCAGTTGGCTTGCAATCATGGATATGCAACCCGTGTATGATGATGTTGGTCACAAACTGCACAGTGATGCATGCACCCCCTGATTTTAGAGTATCACATTACATATTTGTCAGTATATTCAATGTACTAAGCAACTCTAATTAGTAATTAGCAAGTCCTGCATACAGATTGGAAACAAAGTTGCTCTTAAAATTTGGTAAATATGGTGGTGAGATGGGAAAACTAATGACCTGAAATGTGGACATTGGCACCACGGCCGTCAATTGTCTTGAAGCTATTCATAATAAGCTCTTCTTTTAGAGTTATGACCATGTCATGTTTGAAAATGATCCACAAGGGCTCATCTTGGATGACAGCATAGCGCAGAGTGCCGGGTTTGGGGTTAATGGGGTCATCATCAGAGGAATCAGTGACCTCATAAATGCGGCCATCACGACCACCAAGAGCATTCCGTCCAAAGCCTATACCACAATCGGCAAGGCGTTGGCGGTTGTTGTGCCAGTCAGAGTCACACCTCCAGCAGTCATCGATCGGGTTGCCGGTCCCACAGGAAGAGAGGTAGCTCAGGGAACGACGGTTTGTGCTGTTCACTATGGTCCTATTGATAACATAGAAGAAAATTATTAATAAGGTAAATAACTAAAATTATTTTGATGTGAACATTAATGAAAGATTTGTCCTAAGGCCCCTCAACTGCCTGGTGAATTATATATATACACTAAATTAAACTAAGAGAATAGTACAGTTTATTTCCTTTTCCTGATTTCAGGTGAAGAAGCGATCTTGACATGAAAAGTTCTTCATTTGGTTCAAACAAGATAAATAAAACAAGCAATATTTACCTCAGAAATTTGGACTAGAAAACACAGACAAATTGGAAGATTGAAAGTAACAGGAAAAAAACACATGCCAATGACGACAAATTTCTGACCTTGTTTGGATTATTGGACTGTTGGTCTAGGGACCCAGAAAAGGGATTTGCACAAACAGTCAAACAGAGTAAGACCTATGCTGTGCATGCCATGTGAGAATTAATGCTAGGGAACTGAAAAAAGGTAGAGAAAATTGGGTGGGAGTATCCATGCAAAAAAGTGTGGCCTAATTAATGAAACTTCTCAGACCCCACAAACAGTAAAGGGATTAGAAGATTTTCCCTTTATTGCTCTCCATTAGCAATTAATAGTTTGGTGTTTGGTGCATGGGGATGGGGAAATGCACCATGCCACTCGCTGTCTTGCGGGTGTAATAGTGTGAGTGGGACCTTGCCATGGTTCATGGGGTGTCCGTGTCTCCCGTTTCCATTAGCAATACCTTTCCAGTGGCAGACAGTGTAAAACCGAACAGTTTGTCAAATAAGAATATAAGATACACCCATTTTTGACAATAATTCTTTGTTATCTTATCTCCATTCCGTACAACAAGAGAGGCTTTTCCGTACTATTGAAAGTAATTATGTTAGAAAAACTCCTAATGGTAATGGCAATACCATTGTGACATATCAAAATTATTTATGTAACGAGAGGCAACAATTGTGTACTTTTACCAGGGAATGGCAACTTTTACTTTTTAAGAAATGGAGAGTACAAAATTATTAATGACACCGAATTTAGATAATAAATGCCTTTGGCAGTCCAACGAATGAGATCTGACTAGGTATTTTTTGGCAGTAGTGGGAATCCCAAAGAAATTTAATACAATAACAAATTGGCAAATTCAATAGAAATATATAAAATTTCCCCGAACGGCGCCGACACAGAGGCAACGGTCCTGTTCCAACTAAACCCGAATCCGAAGTCGCATTTTTATTTTATAATTTCTTTACAACAATAGTAACAGTAAAATATAGTTGAGATGTAGAAAAATACTTACTGAGCGACCGTTGAGGCGACGGCATCAGGATCCTCTACGGCGCCAAAAACAGATCTGAAGGTATCCAAGGCAAAAAAACATTAAAACATATAATTACAAAATTATCCTCTATTATTAATTCAACGGATATAAATTGCGCAATGTACGGAGAAGAGATAGCGCCGCCTCGAGACAAGAATCTCTTAACGGCCACAAGTGGGATTCTATCCGGAATTTAGGAGAAAGAAAAATTTATTACAGAACAATCCCAAGAAAAATATATTTAACAAATAAATAAATACACGATGTTTTTGGTAAATAGACCCGTAGGTATTCAATTAAAAAGTAAATACACGACAGTGTTCTACTACTTTCTACCTTTTTACGGATTTGACCGTTTGACCATCCTCTCTCTCTCTCTCTCTCTCTCTCTCTGTCTCACACTCTCCACCACTCCAAAAGGAGAGTTGATTTGATTGGCCTTAACCTTTACGCATATTCGCATAAGAATTCCGTACAACGACCTAAACCGCTAGGGTTTAAGAAACGGACGGCTCTGATTTAACTAATGTCAGTATCGACGGTCGGATTGAATTATTGGAATGATGTTCTCTTTTTCACTGACCTGGTGGCCGGAGAAGGAGAGGAAGCAGAATCATTCACCGTGGCTTCTCTCAGGTACCTTCTAGAAGCTCCTCCGTTCCTGCAAAATACCGCCGAAATTGAATTATGCAAAATGAACCCTCTAAGATATCTAATGCTTAATATTTCAAAAAGCAAACAGAGCGCCAAGGAAATAAATTAATTAAGAGTGAATATTTGCATTGCAAAGAATGTAGTATACTACATTGCATCTAAATATCAAAATTCGTGCCATGACAAATTCAGTAACTTTATTTGAGAAAGAGGAAAGTAAATTTTGCTAAAAGAAGGGAGACACCTAATTAGCAATTTTGGTTGAAATTACTAAAAGAAAAAGGTTTGAAATAAACCCAATTCAAAGGCTGGACCACAGAAACATGAGCAGCTTCCAAAATTCTAAAGCTAGCAAGAGAAGAAGCAGTGCAGTGTGAAAGAAAATTAAGAAAGAGCTAAACTTGGGTTTAATGAAACATTAACAGAGTACTAAATGCAGTTCAATTGAAGAGTGTGTTGTGAAATTGAGAAAATATAAGAGACAAAAAGAGGTGCTTGGAAACAGAGATGCCACAAGAACAGTTTCTCCACTTAAATGTCAGATCTAATGCTTGAACTCTGAGTAAATTACCAAATTGCACCAAGAAATCCCAAATCGATACATTAACAAGAGCATTTTATACCAAATACTACCACAAGCTACAAATGGCGTTCCTAACTGAGCATCTTTCATCAAAAGGGAAGAATTGACGAAAAGAGTTTCAGAATTACAAAATTGAACCCATAAAAAATGCAGCTTGTGAAAAGAAAAGATAAATTGAGAGAGAATTGAACCATGAATTCAAAAGCTGGGTATCCTTTAAGCCCCCAAGCAGAGCCACACCACCTCCAATCACCACGAGAAACCCTAACACAGCCAGGGAAACCCATTTCAAACCTCCCGCCATTGCTCTCTCTCTCTCTCTTTTTCTCTCTCTCCTTGGATGAGAAAAAAGTAGAAGCTAGAATCGAGGGAGAGAGAAGACAGAAAAGGTATAGAGCTCAAAAGAGAAGAGAGAGGCTCCTTTTTTATAGTTCGATTTGGCTCTCGGCGCCTCCTGTGCTTTTAACCATGGTTAAAGAAGTTAACTCGATACTGCCACTTTAACCGCGCGCGTACGGATACTGTTAGACGCTCCCAGCACGTTCGATTTCGATCAGACGGATGATGATCGCTCAATTTTTGTCTTACCGGAATGCCCGCGAGAAACAGGTTTAGTCGTTGAGACCATGTTTACAGTCCGATCTGAATCGGACGGCTGAGATTTTTGAAAAAAAAGTAAATGGTGAAGTCGAGAGAGCCGGAATTACAGTTGTTACGCAAGGTGGTCCGTCCTGAGGAGGTAGTTATTAACGGACGTTATAACGGTTCTAATTTATTAGCCGCCTGGGTAAAGAGCAACTGACGTCGTCTTGGTCCGTGCTTTGCACGTGGTTAGACTGCCACCGCCCACCCGCTACAGCTCTGCACATGATACATCCTTACTTTTTGCGAATATTTCTTATATGTCCACAGAAGTTATGTAATTTGTTTATGTTGATCTTTTTATATGCTTTGGTGCTTCGAGTGTGTTCCGAAGAGTGAATCGGTAAGGAGAGAAAGAGAAGGGAGACAGGAAGTAAATAAAGGTGGATAAAAAAAAAATTAAGAACTACTTTGGTTAAGTTTTGAAGAATTGTTTCCTTCCATTTTCGGTGTAAGAATGTTAATTTTCCTACATTTTTCTGTTTTTCCTTTTACTTCCTTATCAAATTCCTGTGTAGATCTTTAAGATCATTGAATCAACTAATTTTCAAAAAGAGAACAAAAGGTACTTACTAATACAACTGATATACCATCTATTTGACTATAATAATTAATCTTATTTTTTAATAGGGTGATTTAGATTTATGTTATTGTCAAAATTTTAAATTAGAGATATGCCATCACTAAATGACAAATTATTTTTATGCCATCATTAAATGGCAAAATTGTATTTATGCCATTCCTTAATTGATATGACCATGATACCCTTTTAAATATGCCATCATAAAACATTAAAATTAGAAATATGCCATATAAAATATTAGAATTAAAAATATATTATCGCAACAGAAATTATTAATTTTATGATACTATGTAACAATTACAATTGTTTTATGCCACTATAAAATTACAAAATTGATTTATATTATTAGAATCTTCAATTTTGTTTTAAACCAGCTTGATTTCTAGTGAAAAACAGAACAAACAATAATCGCGCCTCAAATGGAGACTCATAAAAATGACTAAATTGTGCCTCATAAAAATCCAATTGGAGAGTTGGAGACTCAAATGGACACAAATAGGCCATTTAACTAGATCGTGCCTCGTAAATCTTGGTTTTTTGTAAAAATGAAAATTATGTTCGTGGCGTGCAGAGAAACAACGCTTACGTACAGGGGCAAGGGAGATCAACTGTATAATTTTTGTTCGTCAAGTTTTTTTTCGTTTTCTTAATGACCTAATCTACCGAGGGATAATTTGGGTATTTCTAAAAAACTAGAGTGGCATATTTCTAAGTAAAGTGGCTTATTTCTGATTTTAGAAGAAATTGATGGCATAAAACTAATTTTAACCTTTTATAGTGGCATAAAATTAATTTGTAATTTAAGAATGACATTTCTCTAATTGTCAATTTTCATAATGACATAAAACTAATTATTCCTTTTTAATATTGATATATGTGCGTACAATATTCATCAAGATTTCGAAAACATGTGTTATTATTTTAATGGTTTTTTCACGAATACAATTAATTATACTACAATGTACCAAAACAAAGGTTCAGTATTTGTTGATTTACATTTTTCTTTTCATTCTCTGCAATTAGAGGTGTCAAACGTTGAAACGGAAGACGGAACAGACCTGTTCCGCTTTCATTCCGTTTCAGTCAACGGAACAGAAATTGATTCCGTTTAACGTTCCGTTTCGTCAAACGTAACAAAATTTCATTCCGTTTAACGTTCCGTCCTTTATTTATCATTGATTTCAACAGAATTTCGTTCATTTCCGTGTTCCGTTTACGTTCCGTTCGTTTTTTTCATTTTTTTCCGTTCCATTTTCAGAAACTGAATTGATTTTCTATTTCATTTAACGTTTCGTTCGGACGGAACGGAACGGAACACGTGCGTGGAACGGAATATTGACACCCCTATCTGCAATCACCATCCTTCAAAATAAAATTGAATAAAATAATAACCTCTCTCGACTACTTATGATTGAGTAACTTAAACAATTTTTTTTACTCGGTAAGTGACATTTGTTTTCCCTGTCATATCACTTGAAACCAACATAGCAAATTTTCTGTTTCTCTTTCTAGTTGCCACGATATAGTAGCAAATGCAATTTTATTCTCGATTATTTTCATATGTCATTTCAATAACATAAAATTAAAATTATGATTTGAGTGATTCTGTTAGATGTCCCATTCCTTATCATGGAGAAAACATAAATTTGAGAGTACAATATATATCATGATGTTACATATAATATGCCACGAAATAAGATGTTTATGCTTAGGAGCTGCCTGAAGTATTTGGGCCTTAGTTTGATCGTCGTTTATTAATATTAAAAAATTGAAAGCAATAAAAAGATGTGATTTCTCTACGACTAGTAAAGGAGACGGGAGCATTTTGGGTTGGACAACAGTTAAACTTTTAATGAGTCTCAATCACAATCATTTATTCGTTTATCATAATTAATCTAGCGTTCAACGACTTGTGACAATGTAACCTCGCTCGTCATATTTTTTTGAGAACTATGTTCCATTTTTTTTTTAAAAAAAAAACAACCTGCAAAAAAATATTATTTGTCCTTGAAGTCTAGAATGTTACAAAATTTTCCTTTCCCAAAAACAGCTCGTGGATATATATTTGTTTATTGGCGCTTTTTGGCAAAATTTTATTCACGTTTCTCGAACATATTTTTTTTTAAAGATAAATTGGGGGTTAATGTTCCAATTTATTTCTAAATTAAATGTCTATAAAAGATCTCGATTCGAACATGCGACCTCTCACTTGAGATGCATTGGTCTATTACTCGAACAGATTATTCGGCAGATTTTTTTTCCCCTAAATTTCAAATAGAAAAATAAATTATTTCAACTTATTTTGGCCAACGCTAATACTTATTTTTCAGCACAGTATTTCAACTCTAATAAATCAGTATAAAATTTGCATTATGACCATCTTCTGCTGTTGAAGTATTTTCAAATGAAAATAAAAACATTCCAACAATTATGAAGTGGTTACTGTAAGAATTGTTGCACATCAGAAATATATCTATTTTGTGAGAATTGACGAGAGGTCTTTGTCACATTTTATTTCGAAATAAGCCCGAGGAGGCGAGGACTCATTTTATCTTCAAAAAACATGTATCTATTTCTTTATTTCTTCAAAAAAAAAAAAAAAAACATGTATCTATTTCATAACGCCAACAACTTTTACAAAAAGGAGCTGCCTTTATAATTAACAGATGAAGAAATAAGAGGCTATATCTGCATAAACTACTGTTTTATTTTTTACTTTTTAACCAGCAACAACTATACCTTCATAAAGTGGGGCCCACCGGGAGAAGAAGGTCTCTCCAGCAGCAGTGGTCGGTTTGGGGTGCGTGCACTTGAGGTTTCTTTGCCGCAGAATCAGAATCAGAAACTCTGTTTAATATATTTTTATTTCATAAAGGTAAATATGTTTGGATAAAGTATAAACTACCTCTATGCTCTATTCAAGTAAATTTGGATAAACAGTTTAACACCATGTTGTATATAAAATTGCTCTTTAGTACATCTAGTGAGCATGAATATTTTTATACAACTGAATGACATCGGAGGGATGAAGATAAGACTAAAATTATTTAATAATTTATGTGCAAATAAAAAGGAGTTGAATAAATACGGTCCAGCTATGTCTGTCAGATACCTTCCACATAGTAGTAAGGTGTATGATGGTCACAGGAGATCAAAATTCTAAGGGTTAGGATCAGGGTTTTACGATTGGATAATTTGCACGCTAACTAATCATAACTTGTCATCACGCTTGTCGAGGCTGTTTTAATGCATTCCCTATTCTCCCATCAAACATGAGTTTGTCTTTAAATTAAAAAAAAAATATGAGTTTGTCTTCCCATGTACTCTCCCTCTGTTATTTTTCACAGCTGTAAAATGCAAAAATGATTGATTCCTTGCTTTTAAAGGAATTGGACTAGGTGCCAACAAATCAATTAAGAACGGACACAGTATCAAAAAGAAAAGAAAAAAAAAAGATTAAGAAAAGGAAGAACGGTTAGTGACCAAACTGCATTAAATCCGCTTTTACTTTCTGATACGGAATCGAATACAAAAAGTTTTGAACATGAATAAAGATATATATTAAATAAAAACAGAAATAAATCAAATATTAGACGAATATAAATATAATTCTGATACGAAAAATAGACGTATTATTGTACACTCGTAAGATGTTTAGGACATTATCTTGACAAGAAATTGTTAGCTAGAATTATACATTAGCTCAGAAAATACATAATCTCATCTTTTTATTAAATTATTGGATAAAATTTAATAAGAAAAATCAGAATTTTTTATGGAGAATGCAAGATTAGAATGTGCAATTAAATTATTAAGTCTAGTAAATGTCAAATTAATTTGTAATTAAAATTGCGTAGACTTTAAATCATAATCAGATATTGAAATTTCAAAAAACACGGATTTGAATTTATTATGTATATCTATGGCCTTGTTTGGATGGGGTTGGAAGAAATGGGAAGAAGTATTGGGAAGTGTGTAACTTTGTGAAAAGTTTGAATTGTTTATAATAAATATGGATCTTCTTCCTTCTTCCTATTTGAACTTGATTCGAACAAGGAATGGATAAAAATCCGGTTTACTTTCAACCCTACATAGAGTAAATCAGCCTCTGAGTGACCCAATGATGACCGTACATGTTTAAATTAACAACTTAGATCAAGCTAATAAATAATTGTGTATAATTACTGTTTTAGTGTAACTTGCGCAACAAAGCATTCAATTATGTTGCCGTTCTTAATATAAAGAAATTATAATGCTGCTCTGAAATCAAAATCCACAACAGAGGACCCAAGTCAGAATAATTAGTAAAAAACTAAAAATAATAAAACAGCAGTCGCTCTGCTTGGTTACTTTTTGTTCCCGGTCTGGTTATTTATTTATCTTGATGTTTGTCTGGACGCAGGTGAACAGAGTGGATTGGAAGCATCATTTGAGGTCCCATATATCAGGCGCAAGTTTGGGAAATTATCCCAGCGTCAATTCCTTTTTCTGAGCAGGAAGCGTGCTTATTCCAGTCCTGTAGCTCAGAAAGTTGGGATAATTTATGGATGGGAATATGGTCCAATTTGACTGTAGTAAGCATAGTTGGACTTCCTTGAAAATTAAGACAACTAGGTTTGATTTTCAAATCACGCTCATTCATCCCCTTGTTGTTCTCTATTTTCATATTGATTTATGGGTTATAATAATTAGAATAAGGGAACAACGTCAGTAATTTACTAGAATGATTAAATCATGAATTTCTTTAACAACCCCACCCCCCCCCCCTGTTCGTTTTAAATTATTAACTTAATTATTTTTGTATGACAGTCAAGATAAAAATACAATGTCTCAATCCTATTTAAGAAATTAAAAAATATTTTCATTTAAGAATTAAGAGATATGTTTGAAAATATATCATTTTTTTCTCGATGAGTCAATCCTATTAAGAGAATCTAATTAGAAATTGTATCTTCTTAAAATCCTATTAAGAAAATATATTTTGTCAGAATTTATTGAATCATTTAGCTTCACTCAGTCTAATCAGAGTAGACTAAGAAATTTATCAAACTTTAGTCTAAGAGTAAGGGCCAATTGATACTCCAATCATGGGTAGTAAAATGCGGTGTTTAATAAGCAACAACTACGGTGATTAATTAGCAACGGTCAAGTTCACATTGTCCAGTTCCTTTGACAAACTAGCTTATATTGGCCCAACTTTTGTTTTCCTTTTGTCCGTGCATGGCTATTGCGTCGGTGCATGATTCTGTACCGGGAAGGCCTTTTAGGTATTACCGGAGTCGTTAAATGTCATTTGAAAAATACTTTTCCTTTTGACTTTAGTTACCAAAGGAGCATGGTAGGTTGGGGGTTAATAGCAAATTGTGGATTAAAAAATGCCCTTAATTATCGCTATACTTCTGTAATAGGCCATCGTTATAACTCCTGCTTTTCATATTTTATCATGAGCATATAATATAATGTCCATAAAAGCGCAAGTTCCTGACAATGCCTATGACTGTATATGGGCTGAGTTTGAGCGAGTTGGAGACAATTCAAACTCGGTTCGATCGTAACTCGAGTTGGGGAATTGCTCAGGTCACGCCAAAGTTGCTCAAACACTCCGAAATTTACCAAAATACCCTCTCTCCTGTCCTATCTCGTTTTCCAGATTTTAGCATTCGATAGAGGGCATTTAGGTCATTTTAAAAAATTTGGAGGAGTGGATGTGTAAACAAGGTGTGTGCTGAGCAATTCCCCTCAAGTTGACTTGAGCCGAGCGAGAAATACTTTCTAGCTTTTTAAACAGGCTCAAACTCGGCTCATTTCTAACTCGAGCTAGCTCGTGGCTCATGAGGTAACTTGAAATAAGCATATATTCTACAAAATTTAATTTATTTAATTAATATGTCCTTTTAGTAAAAAAAGTTATTGACATATACAATATTATAAAACATAGAATTGTCGTCTTTTATATTATTTTTATTGGTTTGAAATAAAATATGTCTTGAAACTCAATCTATCGAATGTTACAATTATTTTAAGTAAAATTATATAAGAAAAACTTTTTTATGATTAATTTATAAAATTTTAATATTTCTAAATCATATTAATAATACTATCTAAAATATAAATTTATTATGTCACGAGTCGGCACACAAGTTGCGAGCTGAGTTGAGCCCAACTCAAACTCGACTCGTCAACTAACCGAGTTAGTTTAGCTCGAGTTATGCCAACTTGAGTTTCGTTGCCTCGAGTTAAAACCAAGTTTTTCTGAGTCGAGTTCGAATTAGCTCATGAATTACGAGGTTTTTCCTCACTCCTAACAATGACTAGTGCGTAATGTGTAGACAATGAAAGTAGTGATATAATTTTCTTAATAATTATTTGAAAATTGCTCAGTCATGGACAATAAAATAGCATATCAACAATTTTTTTTTTAATAATTGTTGCAAGCGTTTAAAATTGGATTGACTGAATTCTTTTTTGTTCAACTTCTTGGCTTTAAATATGAAGTACATTATTATCATGTCCATGACAGTGTCAATAACAATATACCATTGACCATTTTTATTCAATGAAACAAGAAATTACAGTACATATATTCCAACTTGCATCGAACAATATAAAACCTGTCCGACCAACCAATAAAATCCTTTAATTTTCAAACCTTTTTAAACAGGCCGAATAGCCATGACCCAATGACCTTTTTGCAGTTGCCATGAATAGACGTCGTGATTTTGCATGTTTAGTCCACAACTTCAATAACAGAAACATGGCTTTCAATATTATTCATTGCGTAAAATGAGAAAAGGAGAGACAAGCGGAAGCAAACCGGCACGGAATGGTGGTTTCCAAATAGCCTCGTAGAAAAATTTAATTTAATTATGTCATAATTCGAATATAAGTTTGTCAAGATTCCTTGGATATATTAAGAAGTGCAAAGTTAAATGAGGATATTTATATTTCAAATTAAAAATTTCATGCACAACTAGAATGACACACATTTATTTTTTATGATTACAGAACTAAAATATTACAATAAATATAAAGTAATAATTTATCTAAACTAACAATATGGTATATTTTAATCAAAATACATAGACACACCACACACGCACACATTAATCACACACGTCTTCAACTCGAAAACATAGGACAACTGAAATTCCACCAAAGTCAAAAGCAGTTTGATTAATAAAAAAAGCTTCAATCTTTTTAGCACGATAACGATAAATATCGAATATAAACATATTATTTATTTCATTAATTTTCCACTATTTCATAAATTTTTTCAACACATCTTCGACAAGTTATTTGAGTAAGGATAAAATCCAACGCATTAGAGTCCCCGTCATCAAACGCATTTGTTCCCATATTTCAAATTTTAAATGAATGATCCAAACTTATCAATATGCATAATAAAATCAAATTGGAAATAAAATTTCACAATTTTAATTTTCATTTTACTTTTTCATATTTTTGTAAAAGATACCAATTTAAAATTATGAACCGTCTAAAAATTTTGAATAATAGCAAAAGTATTTAGGGGAAAAAAATATAAAAATTTGGTTTCGTACTTAGATTTCAATTTGAAGATCATATTGAACGTTTAAACGGCAAAAAAGAGCATAATGAAAATGGATGTGTGTGGAGGGGGAGTCTTTAATTTGTAACTTTTGGTGAATAGGAGTAGAGTTTTCTAAGAATTAAACATTGATTGATATTATTTCAAAAGAAATTTAATTACATCGCAGGGTGTATGACCTAAAATTTATGAAATGTGCATTATCAAAATGATTCCGTTTGGAACGTTTTTGTTCCGTTTCGTCCGGACGGAACAACTAATGGAATTCTGTTCCAATTGGTTTTCGTTTCTGAAAACGGAACTAGTGTCGGTAAACGTTAATATTCCGTTTACCAAAAACTAGGCTGAAATTAATAAAAAATAGCTGAAATCAATAGAAAATGGAGAAGCTAACGAAACGGAAAACAATTCTGTTTTAAGAAATGGAACGAAAACGAAATTGATATGAGTTACGTTACCAGAAACAGAATAGAAACGAAACACCTCTGTTCCGCTTTCGTTTTGCACATTTGACACCCCCAACCTGTGGCATCAAAAGATTGAAATTGTAATGTTGGCCGACGACTATAATTTATCTTTTCCTTTATGAGTCTGCATCAAATTGTTTGAGTAAAATGCGAAGAATTCCCAAATTGGTACCACAGAAACAACGAAGTGGACATTAATTTTGCAGGGGAAAGGAAAATAAAAAAAAGATGGTTAGATGCACTATAAGAAACTTACACGCAAAAATTAATTGATTGTCAAAAACGGTGAGCAAAGAAGGGCTTTCAATTTTTTTTTTTCGAAGAAAGCATGTCATGATTTTTTTTCAATATATTTTTATTTTATTAACTCTCCTTTACGTCTGCCAAAAAAAAAAAGAGAAAAAAGAAGAGACTGGTACAAATTGCTCCTATTATAAATTAAAATTTATTCGGAACAAACTTAAACTATATAAATAAGAATTGTTTATATTTGTTATTTCTCGGAGTTTGATTTCTATCATAGTCAAGTTGCAACCTTGAATATATTTTTTTTTAAGAATCAAGATCATTAATTTTAAAAGGCAATGCATAGCGTGTAAAATATACTTTATTTAACTTTCATTTCTAGCAAATTGAATTTATTCTTTCTAAAAAATAACGGAGTCATTGACATTTCTTCTCTTTTTTTTTTGTTGGAAAAAAATTAGGGGTCAGTCATTGACATTTCGCCGTAAACTATAACGTTTAGTTTGAATAATTAATATTGTATAATTTTAATTACGTCAAATAAATACAGCAAAATTATATAGGGGGAAAAAGTGGAATTAGGCAATGACTAATATATTGAAAATTAAAAAGTGCGTTAAACTGATGAAAATATCGATTTAATGGTTCAACTGGTTCAATCGATGGTAAAAATCGGACATCAAACTTATAGATAGAGGTGAGGATTTTTTTTAAAAAAAAAACTTTAAACAGTTTTCTCGATTTAAGTTTGAGTAAGATAACGATTGGGATATTATTGGCTCGTTTTCAGTCGAACTAATCAAACTAATCCGTTAATCTAGTTCGATTAGCAAAACACTAGCGAATGACTAATGAGTGATAACTGACACTACTGCCTCCGTTTGGATGCGTTGAAAAGAAGTAGGAAGAAGGAAGAAGGAAGAAGAGAAGAAAAAATTAGAAATAATTCAAACTTTTCGCAAAGTTACACACTTCCCAATACTTCTTCCCTTCTTTCCTTCTTCCCACACCTATCCAAACGGAGCCACTGATAAGCACTTAGGTCTAACTAACATGTAGGTTGAAGGGACAAAAAACGATACTTAGGCCATTGGTCTGTGTCTCATACCTTCCACTTCAGCACGTTCTAACCCGCTCTTTCTATTAATCATTAGAAATGCAACATTATTAACCAAAGTGTTGCTTTTTTATTTTGGAATGACGCTGTTGTGGAATTACAATTCTAAGTAGTGTCATGCTCATTAGCAAACAAGCTGTCTATTATGTAACTAATGGTGTGGCTACCGAATTATTAGGCCTTGAGAGCGACTAATCTGTAAACTGAATGCATGTACAGAGCATTCAATTCAACCCACACCAAACCATACACGTGCATGTACCAATCCTAACAACAGGAAGATTTGATTTATTTATTTTTTGTGGTGCTAGCTTTAATTACCCGAACAAGTGAGAAGAATATAAATACATATATGATTATAGGGTACGTTTGGATCGTTGGAAGAAAAAAGAAGAAGAAGAAAAAAAATTATAAACAATCCAAACTCTTCACAAAATTACAAACTTTCCAATACTTCTTCTCACTTCTTCCCTTCTTCCCACACCTATCCAAACGCACCCATAGGAGGTAAAAACGAATAAATGTTAGGTAATTTAGGCAATGCATAATTAGATTGATCCTTTTGAAATTATAATAATTTTCTAAAGATCAATTTAAATATGCAACTAATATGGGATTCTAATTATCTATTGAATTAAATAAACTAGCTTAGAATTCATTGTACCTCGTTTTCTTTAAAGGACAACGTTTTCAAGTTTTCCGAACCATATTCCGATACTTTATTTATGTTATATAAATTGAATTTTCACGCTGATTCGAATCAAAACAAACTGAATTAAAATCCGACGGTTCGGTTTATATTTCGGGTGATGAAATGAATTTTTAGTTCGATTTATATGTATGCAAACCGAATAATTATTTGGTTGGACAAATATAGTTTGGTTTAAATCGAACTGTCAGAATGAATATCCTTGCCAAGCGGCATGATGGATCGAGATGCCAAACTGATAATAAATTTAGTTATCAAAGCTACATCGATCATCTAGTTTCAAGATTATCAGTTGTTAGATCGACAGAAATAGGCACATATTTAGGTCGTATATCCACAAATTTTTTTGGCGTCCCATTAAGGAAAAAAAATCAACAATTTACTATAATTAATTTTCAATGTTGATCTTTTCTTCTTTTAATTCTGTTAGAAGTAAACTAAAAATTTGATGCAGATTCTAATATGGACTTATTTTATAACCGTGCTTAAATCCAGATTGTTCATTTAAAATTATAAATAAAGATGAATAATCAGGATTGAAACCCGATTAATTATTTTCTACCATAGAATTACTCAAATTTCAATAATTCTTTACAAAAATTTATTAATTTGGAAATTACACACAAAAAATTCGTTTTTCAATTAAGCTCCGTTTGGATAGGTGTGGGAAGAAGGGAAGAAGTGGGAAGAAGTATTGGGAAGTGTGTAACTTTGTGAAGAGTTTGGATTATTTATAAATTTTTTTTTTCTTCTTCTTCCTTCTTCTACTTCTTTCTTCCAACGATCCAAACGCACCCTTAAAGATTATGAATTTGTCATGAAAGCTTCTTTTATTTTGACGGAGAACCAAATTTTTAGGCAGCGGATCTTTCTTAACTTTTACGGTGCAAGTTTGGGGCTTGTGGCTTGAGAGAAATAACGGGATATTTAGAAGTCAATATCGGAGCCCGGATGCAGTACAACAATGGATTGTGCATGAGTCTACACTCTCATGAAGTTCTGCCAAACTTCTAGTTTTATCATTTTTCTGTTTTTCTTGTCTCTGTTTTATTTCTTTTATTTTCTTTTCTTTTTGTAACCTAGATAGCCTCTATCTAAATATCGAAAAAAAAACTTTTACGGTGCATGTTATAGAAAATAAATATGCAGTTAGATAAGAAATGTTAAATATACGTATATGCGACAAAACATGATTTCTAGAATTTCATAAATTGCGGATTGCCGTATTTTGTATTTGCACTGTATATTTTATGGAAATTGCTTCATACAATCCCATCAGCGCAATTCCAACCATTCTTTTTTTTTTTTGACATATGCCCGTAGGCCCAATTCCAACCATTCAGGCTCCGGCGTCCTTCTCTTCTTTCCTCTTCGCGCACATGGGATCCATATCCCTCTCATATCCCTCTGCAGCCGTCATAAGGACTGCAGAGCGCAGCTGTTAAATCTGATACATCGCTTCACAATCCAATGATTAAGATTAATGAGCCTCATGAATCTTTATATTAATCACAAGGCATCCGTCATTGATCGGATGGACAAAAAACAGGGCCACAAAAGATATCGATTCCGCGCACATATAATCCCCTCTCTCTCTCTCTCTCTCTCCCCCTCATTCAGATTCAATGATTCGCTCTCCTTCTCCCTTCTACGATTCGCTCTCTCTCTCTCTCTCTCATCTCGCTCGATTTTTTTCTCCTTTCTTTTCTTGATTCTCTCTCTCTTCTCTTCTCTCCCATTTCGCACCCTACTTCCCATTCTACTTCCATTCCCTCCCTTCACCCTCCATGTGCTATCTCCTCTCTCCTTTCTTCTTGACGGAGCGGTGATTACGCTTTCCTCCCTCCCTTCTCTCTCTTTGCAGTATTTTTTCTTTTGATCCTGACATATTTTTTTCTCCTCTCTTTCTTTCTTTTTTCTTTCCTTCGTGCTCCATCTAATTTCCTCTGTATTTGTTTTTTTTCTCAATTGTTGATTTTGTTCGCTTTATTCATTTATATGTCCAATTTGTTTATTAATGTATTCACTTTATTTAATTATGAGTTGATTTTGTATTTTTCTTAAACTTATTTGTTGTATGTGTCCATTTTATTTCTTAAATGTTTATTTTATGTGTTAATTTTATTCAATTACAAATTGATTTTTTTTTAATTCTGTTAATTGTCAGCATTTCATATGTATATATATATATATATATATATATATATATATATATATTCATTTTGTTGTTTTTACGCGTTCAGTGTTCTGCAAGTGTTGGCCGGTAGCGATAAAATAAGGCATAAGCGCCATCTGAACAATATGCGAAAATTTATGTTTCTTCTCATGGACCGACACTTGAAATGGTTGTTAACACTGTTTAAAGTATAACTTTTTCATATAATGTTCGATTTAAATTAAATGATTTAAATTATTTTGTAACTTCATTTATTATGTAGCTAATGGTGAGGCTACCGAATTATTGGGCCATAAACCCATGACCCATGAGAGTTACTAATATGTTAATTGAATGCATGTGCAGATCAATTCAATTCAAACCAGATGAAACCAAATGCGTGCATGTGCCAATCCCGACAGGACGATTTTATTTATTTATTTATTTATTTATTTTTACATTGCATAGCTTTAATTATGCGAACCAAAAAGAAGAATATACATGCAATAAATGCTATTAGGAGGTAAAAACAAACAAATGTTTAAGTAACATAGGTAGCTAGTGAATTATTAGACTTATATTTTAATTATAATTTAAATACGAAACTAATTTGGGGTTGTTAATTTTATATCGTAGTAAACAAAAAAACTTAAAATGCACTGACCTAAGAAAAAGATCAACGTTTAAGATGTAACACCATAAATTGGATAAAATGCTCACTTCTGAATAAGTTTGAGTAATCATTTTACTGTTAGATTTTGATCGGGTTCTGCAGTATATGCCGATACTTCATTTATGTTATGAATTGATTTTTTTCATGCAGATTCGATTCAACCAGACAAACTGAATTAAAATCCGACGTATTTGGTTCGTTTTGTGATTCGATGAAGAAATTATTTTCTAGTTCGATTTGTATTAAATTATGCAAAACGAATAGAATTTTGTTGGACAAATTTAGTTTGGTTTAAACCGAACTGACCAAACTTGTTAAGCGGGATGATGGATTTGAGGCCCAGTTTATAATAAAATTAGTATGAAGCTACATGATCTATTTTGAAGATTATCAGATGTTAGAGAACTAAGCACATATTTAAGGATCTCATATCCATATTTTTTTGGCGTCCGATCATCGCCATAACTTTTTTTGTTCATAGTTCGAATTCCAATTTGACAAGAAACGATGTGAATATATTGTGTTAGTTCTACTGTTATAATTTCATATCGAACACAGTAAATCTGAAATTCATATTGTCCAATAGCAAGCAAAATATATCAAGAATTCACTGTGATTAATTTTTAATGTTGATTGTTCTTCCTTTAATTCTGTAAGAAGAAAACTAAAAGTTTTAATAACCTTTATTAGAATTTATTAATTTAGAAATTACACAAAAATTCGTTATTGAAATTGAGATTTTTAATTGATATTTAATAATGAAAATCTTTTTTTTTTTTTGACGTGGCTCCAAATTTTCGTGGACTGGAACTTTCTTAACTTTTTATAGTACGTGTTCTAGAAAATGAAATGTGCATTTAGATTTGTTTTCAAAAGTTAGTTTTTGTACATACATAAAAGACAAGGCAATACTAAATATATGTATATATACAAGAAAACATGAATTCTAGAATATCATGAATTGCGGATCGCCGTATTTTGTGTTTGGACCGTATCAGCTCCTAAACTTGAATCCAGTGGGCTATTTCTTGAATCATGGGCTTCATACAAGTCACTGGACTTCTTACAGAGCGCCTAAAATTCGGATAGGAAATTGATTACTGCCATCCCTATTTCTACCATTAGGGCTGAAAACGGTAGCCGTTTCAACCGTTATTTCGTTTCGTTTCGTCCGGAACTGAACGATAACGGATAAGGATTTCAGTTTCGTCTAAGGAACGGAACAACCAACGCAAATAGAAATATTGTTTCGTCTCAGAACGGAACGATTAGTGAAACTGGTACGTTTCGTGGTCGTTTATTTCGCGCATTTCGTCTAAATTTTTTTTTATGGTTTTATTATTAGATTGCAGAGGACCTCAGCAGAGAGATCGAGGGAGAAATGAGTAAAATTAGATTTCTGCAGCGTCGCTCCGTCATTTATTCGTCGAACACAGTCACATCTATCTCTCTCGCCTCTGCACCACCGAGTACAATCACCGTCGAGAGCAAGAGGTGATTATAGTGCCTCCTCTCCCTTTCCCGCGTGACCTAACCTGTCATTTCTCTATCTCTGTTTCATACAAAATGCAGAATAGTTTATTTTCTTACATCTTAATAAAATGCAAAATAGTTAGGTAGTCAAAGACGGTTATAACCGTTTTGATCGTTCCCATCAACGGAACAATCAACGCAACATGTGTTAAACGGATGCAACAATCAACGCAATAAGTATAAAAATTTCGTGCATCAATGCAACGGTTAACGAAAATGACTACTTTCGTGGTCATTTTCCACGTTATGCACCCCTATCTACCATCCCTACCATCGCTCAAAGCGCTCCCCTCTCCTCACCCATCGAAGCGAAGCGCTCCCCTCTCCCTAGCGAAGCGCTCCCTCTCCTCACCCAGTGAAGCGCTCCCCTCTCCTCACCCGGGTACGATCACTCTCCTTTCTACGCAATCTTCCGTCTATATCCCTTCTTTCTGTGCATCTCTCTCCCTTACCCCTCTCTTCCTTTTGTGCGTCATATTTGGTTCACTTTGTTTATTGTATCTGTTCAATTTGTTATTTTAAGTGTTCATTTTGTTTTGCTGTGCATTAGACTTTTGTGTTGATTTTATACGTCTCACTTTGTTGGTGTAGATGTTCACTTTGTTCCTTCATATGTTCAATTTGTTACTTTATAGTGTTCAATTTGTTTTATTGTGCGTCAATGTTTATTTTTTATGTCTCACTTTGTTGGTGTATATGTTCACTTTGTTCATTCATATGTTCACTTTGTTATTTTTATGTGTTCAATTTATTTTACTGTGTGTCAGTGTTTATTTTTTATGTCTCATTTTGTTGGTGCATATGTTCACTTTGTTCATTCATATGTTCACTTTGTTACTCTTAATGTTCAATTTGTTTTACTGTGCATCAGTATTTATTTTTTTATGTTTCATTTTGTTGGTGTATATGTTCACTTTGTTCATTTATATGTTCAATTTGTTACTTTTGTGCGTTCAATTTGTTTTGTTGCTCGTCAGACTTCTGTGTTTATTTTATATGTCTCACTTTGTTAGTGTATATGTTCACTTTGTTCATTCATGCGTTCAATTTGTTATTTTTATGTGTTCAATTTGTTTTGTTGTGAGGCGAGGTCCAAGGAAGACGAAAAAGGAAGGCGAGGTCTAAAGGAGGCAGAAAAGATTGAGAGTAGGAGAGAGGATCAGAGGAGAGGAGAGCGCGTCACTTTGTTGGTGAGGAGGAGGGGAGCGCGCACCAAAAAAAAGGGGATGAGAGCGCATCTGAAGAGGAGGGGAGCGCGCGAGAGGGAAATTTGAGGTTAGCGATGGTAGCGATTGCATAAATCGCGATGACACTTATAATTCCTGATTCGGATATGCTATATAACATCATAAAGATGTGCCATCCCCGACATCCTTATGGGCTAACGCTGGAAAGCCCATTAACTTCTCCAGAGTCACGTGGGATCTATTTCTGATTTTTGAAATCGCCTCTTCAAACATTTTCGTAAATTCTTTTCTTTCTCCAATTAGATCTCTCTCTCCGATCAGATCTCTCTCTCTACGGAGCCAGTGCGATGTTTTCTTCGATGGCATCGTTGGAGGGTTCCAGTCGGCGACGTCGTCGGAGAAATCGACACCTGCGTCGAGCATATTTGGTGGCGGAGCGACAACAGATTCATACATCGGTAGTTTGATTAGTCTCACATCTAAGAGCGAGATTCGTTACAACTTACAAGGGAGTTTTGTACATGATTAACACTGAAGAATCTATCATCGACCTCAAAAAGTTACAATTCAGTATTTATCGAGTGTCATGTACAAATAAAAAATTATTCAAACATGTTTGATTTCGTCCTTTTTTGTGATTTGTGCTCTTGTAAATGTTAGATTTGTGCGAAGATCCATCCCTTTTGTGGTTATATAGCTTGGTATGGTGTTCTTAGTGTTGTTCACCTGAAATGTTGTTTGATTTATGGTTTTGAAATTGAAAATAAATTCACATCTGTTCTAATCTTTCAAATTTATCTAGAAATCAATTGTTCGGAATCAGATCTAGATTTTTATATTTTGTTTGAAATCAATTATTTGAATGAGCTTGGTGAAATTTGTATCTATAATGTTCATTTAAACCTCTCATGAAGAAGTTTATGCTCCCTTATTAAGAAGTATGTACTCCCTTAGTATATTGAATGCTTATTTCAACCCCTTATGAAGAAGTATATACTCCCTTATAAAGAAGTATATACTTCTTTAGTATCTGAAATGCTTATTTGGAAAGGAGTACTTAACAAGTTGCTTCTGTAGTATATACTTCTTTAGTATCTGAAATGCTTCTTTAGTATATACTCCCTTATTCTCATTTGCAAGTTACTTAACAAGCCAGTACCATCTTCTCAGGTAATTTACATAAGGGATTATGTATTTGTTAATTATAAAATGTATTGAATTTTTCTACTTCTTTAAGCGTTTTGTTTGCTGTTTTAGTATAGGCTTAAACGAGTACAAAATATAGAATAAGGAAGTAAATAGTATCTAACAAGAGAGTACATATCAAGAACCTGGCAGGTGTGTTTGGTATTTTAGCATAGTTTTAAAAGAGTACAGACCATAAGATAAGGGAGTACATATTAAGAAGCTTTGTTGTTTGTTTGTTGTTCTAATATAGGCTTAAAGGAGTATAAAATATAGGATAAAGGAGTAAATAATATCTAACAAGGAAATACATATCAAGAACCTGGCATGTGTGTTTAGTATTTTAGCATAATCTTAAAGGAGTACAAAATATAGGATAAGGGAGTAAATAATATCTAACAAGGGAGTATATATCAAGAACCTAGCATGTGTGTTTGGTATTTTAGCATAATATTAAAGGAGTACAAAACATATGATAAGGGAGTAAATAATATATAACAAGGCAATACATATCAAGAACCTCGCAGGTGTGTTTGGTGTTTTAGCATAATCTTAAAGGAGTACAAAATATAGGATAAGAGAGTAAATAATATCTAACAAGAGAGTACATATCAAGAACCTGGCAGGTGTGTTTGGTATTTTAGCATAATCTTAAAGGAGTACAAAATATAGCATAAGGGAGTAAATAATATATAACAAGGGAGTACATATCAAGAACCTAGCAGATGTGTTTGGTATTTTAGCATAGGCTTAAAAGAGTACAAAACATATGATAAGGGAGTAAATAATATCTAACAACGGAGTACATATCAAAAACCTGACAGTTGTGTTTGTTATTGTTAGGAAAGTGCTAATTTTCATATTTTATGTTAATTACATTTAATTAACCATCCAAAACAAGAAGCACCTCAAGAATCTAGTGCTTAAGCAATTCGACACAAGAGATAGGTGAAAAATTGTACCTCTCTTGATATCGCAATCAAGAGACTCGATTCTACGGCTTAGAAATCGGTGGCGTGCTCTCCGCGCAACCCCTTTCCAAATCAACCTCGAGTCCACCACGAAATTAACCAAAACCTATAAGCTATGCTAGTAGCTAAAAGATTTAGGCTAATCCCTAGTTTTTCTCGTCTTCTCAATTAACTATTTAATTAGGGGGGAGAATGAAGCTCAACACATGAGCAATAGTGGTGGGAGGAGAGTGGTGGCGCCGACCAAAAGAGAAGAGGAGGGAAGGTTAATGGCGGCCAAAGAAGGAAGAGAGAGAGGGAGCTCAAAGGAGCCTCCAAAGAGGTCCTTTTATAAGGCTCAAACCCTAGCAAATAGTTCCATCTATTTACAAGTATGCCAACTACCTACCACCACCCTAATGGACCGGCCACAAAAAGACCTTTATGGACTTCACACACTCATTTAATTGATTCTTAAATCAATTACTTAGGTCCACCAATTGAAGATCTACATTTGGGCTATATATTTAATATAAATATTGGCCCATTAATTTAATATAACTATTTATATTAAATTGTGTTGAACTGAAAATAATTATTAACTAATTAATAATTATTGTGGGATTATCTAATACATTAAATCATTTCGATATGATCCTTTTACCTTAATTAATTATATCATTATATAATCAATTAATCAACTCATCATATTTTCGCAACACACACTGATGCGAATAAATGACTAATGTACTGTATGGTTAAATTTCGATCTGTGTGACCCTTTGAGGATTTATGCTAAGTTGGACATTGAAATAAATCGTTATTTATTTCCAATAATCATAAGCGGTATCTAGCAACACGTTATGATTCCCAATTCGCATAAATAGTGTACTGCTACAATATTTAAATCCTGCATAAGAGAATAAAAGTATTTCTCTATTTTGATTCTTATGTCTCACGATATCATCGTATAATCCAAGATAGGAATATGTCATTCTTACAGATTATACGTTTCTTGATCTAGAGTTGATCGCTTAGTTGCGCGCATACGTTCCAACTCCATCAAGGGGCCCAAACATATATCGTCACTCACTAAGTGAATTAATAAGGGACATACGGTTTTCTTGATGATTAGATTTTCCCTGCACAATTCAAGAGAACATAAATAAAGTCCGTATAGCAGCACTTATCAGGAATTAGCGGTAGACAATATTTATTGAACCTATCCTCATGTGGAAAAGATAAACATCTCAAACTTAGAACCAAAATCATAACGAAATAAATAATGACACATAACACAATCCATATATTTATTTCGTTGGGTTAAGTCCTGTACTATGTTCCATAACATTTACATATGCAATTAAGTTGGTAATTCTTTACCTATAATTAGTAGAACTTAATCATCACTTAACTTGCATACTAATCTTATATGATAATTAATGTTACTTTGTTAATTAGCAAGATTATGGATCGTTTAGATTTATTATTGTCATTCTAAAGAATGATCAACAGAGATCTACAATTCAGATCCTCAACATGAATAATCTATCAATAATAAACCTAGGAACAGATGATAAAATATCATCCATAACATAAACTAATATTTAAGTCATCAAATTATTGACTTCTAGGACATAACTCCAACAGTTATAACATTCGACAATTCTATATTTTACAGATTAATGTCAGTAATGATAAACATGTTGTTGCTTACCAGCTACTACTAGATCCTATCAACAAGGTGAAGCCGAAATTTAGATCTGCAAGTGAGTGTGTTCTCTTTGATTTTGAGGAAGAAAACTGAACTTGGTGGTTGACTGAGAAGATTACAAAACTTGGTCGTGAGTATAACTTTGTTGGTGTTGTTTATTTTTTGCTGAGTGAATTTTGTTTGGGGAATAACTCTTATTTGTTCAGTGAATTTCGTTTAGTGGATAGTAATGTTGGTATTTTATTTGAACAAAGTTGGATGAAATTTTAATATTGGATGTTTATTTGAACCCCTTATGAAGAAATATACTCTCTTTTTAAGAATTACTCCCTTATTATATTGAATTCTTATTTGTACAATTTTTTGTCTGTTTGTTAAATGTCAATTTTGTATTCCATACGTAGAAGTATATACTCTCTTACGGAGAAATATTTACTTTTTAATTAATATTTTTAATTCTTAATCTGATTATCCTTATTTGAAATTTCTATGTTGAATGCTTATCTGAACCTTTTTACGAAAAAGTATATACTTCCTTAACATTTTCAATTCTTATTTACACAATTTTATATGCTTGTTAAATGATAATTTTGTATTTCATATGTAGAAGTATATACTCCCTTACGGAAAAGTATTTACTTCATTGTATTTCCAACTGATAGCTCCAAACGGCAAAATTTGATATATTAATAATATTATTAATTTTTTAAATTTTATTAGAAAATACATTTATATACTCCTTTACACTAATAGAAGTACTCCCAGTTTTTTATTGACGTCAGCGTCGCACAATCGTGCTGAAATCACAATGCTCCTTTTCTTTTGGACCAGCACGTCAGTATTTTGGGACAACTTCGTATGGGATGTCCTAGGATGTCATTTTTCAGATGTCCATATCAGCTCCGCCTAAAATTTACTACTAGACTCGCATTATTTTTAATTCTGGCCTTGTCAGCCTTTTTTGTTATTGTTTTCATTTAGGGCTGCATAACGTGGAAAAGGATCATGAAACAAAGTTGTTGCTTTAATCGTTTTATTTATGGCACGAACAAAAATTTATTTGCGTTAACTGTTTCGTTTCAATAAACAATCAAAACGATTGAAACGATCAATTAACTGACAATTAATTTTTATACGTATTTTTCTATTTTGAAACAAGCAAAACGTGTATCTATGTGTTAGATTTGTTGTTTTGACATTTAATTTTTATACATGTTTCTCTATTTTGCATCTATACTGACCGGTTCAATATTATAATATTTCCGGTTCATCAACAGAGAGAGCAATAAATTCTAATTGGATATTTGTTTTTCATACCCGCGGTTTATACTTCAATTCTGTGAACCGTGTGGTGGGAACGATCTGTCCAGCAGGTCACCTGCATAGTGCATGCTGCATGTTCTAGAGAATTATATACACCAAGCTCGTAGAATAAACAATCAAAATACCTCTGCTCTGGCGGGACCCGCATGAGGAAGGACGTGACGTACAACCATGTCTTTCTCTGTCAGGTCGTTTAAAAGTCATTGTGACCTGCTACACATCTGAATACACAAAAAACCAAACTCTTTTGCGGCAGCATTTCATCCGTACGATGACAATCCGTGGATTTGAACTCAGGTGTGCACTGTTTCTCGCTGATGTATGCAAAAAACTAAAAAAATTAGTATAGTACAAATTTGAAGTGCCCCAGCAAATTATCATAAAATAAGACCGCATCCGTAGAATTAATGCTACTTCTCAGGGCAAATTAAAACAAGCATATCGAAATTTTTTATTCTTATTTCTTATCTTAATTTTTTATTCTTATTTCTTATCCTACTCTTGTCCAAACACACCTATAAGATAAGATGTAACATAAGGTCACTATCGAATAGTAAAATCCATCAATAATTTTTAATTCAAACATTTGAAGAAAAAAGCAAATGAAAGGAACAGGTGAAATAGTCCCCCAATTCTATCCAAAACGTCAGGGTGGTTTCCAATTTTTTAATAGTACTTGAAATCTTACGCATCACAAAAACAATCTTGTAACAAAAACTTTCTGATAAATTAATAAATGTTAAATAACTAATAACTTTTTATCTGTAACTGGTACTAGATCAGATAAAACACAAGTAAAAATCCAAGCTATTACAAAAAATGCAGTACCAGACGTTGGTATTTCTGGGCTTTGATCTGTAACTAGGTCTAGGGGCAGGAAACAACGTCGAGTGGCGGTGAACACTATGGCTGCATAACGTCTAAAAAACGGTCGATTTCGTTAACCGTTTCGTTTTAAAACGAAATTGATCATCCATTTGCGTTAACCGTTTCGTTCGAAATCACGAAAATACCACGAAAATACACATGGACGAAACTGTTCTAAGTTTTCGTTAACCGTTTCGTTTATAAAACGCAACAAAAAATCTTAACCGTTTCGTTTCGTTTTGGACGAAACGAAACGAAAGGACGGTCGAAACGGTGACCGTTTTCACCCCTAGTGAACACTACTGTTGGTGGCAGTGTTCGGTATTTATGGGCTTTGATTTTATTTTATTTTTAATCTCTGGAATCACTCTCTTTGCGCTGGAATCGCTCATTCATTTTCTGTGATTTGAAAGTTAAAACAAGAAAGAAGTGAATCAGATGCTTTTGTAGGCTCTTTTGGGGTTCGGTAAAATTTACATGTATACCCGTTTTATTCTATTAATCAGTGTAAGGTCCTAATCATTCTCCCAATTTCGCCATAAGATTAAAGAATAATCGGGAAAAAATATTAATAATATCAAGTACATGAATAGATCTATCTACATTTATACCTCAAGTTACATTAATAAAACAAAGTTTTGTACTCTAAAAACTCTTCGAGATGCTTAAATTAACATTAAAGCACTTGTAAATCACATGAATGCTCAATATTCAATCATATACGAAAAAAAATTACAAAATTAATAATCTTTTTAAGTTTCATTTGTCTTTGAAATAATTTAGCAACTACGAACAAAAATGGAGGTAAAAAACTCACAAGTAGCATTCTATTGATGTGGTTCTAATGTATGATGATCTACTAGATTGCCTAGGGGTCCTTCAAGTACTAATAAGGACATCTTGGAATGGGAAATAAATTGGATAAAGGTTGAAAACATTACTTGGTCCAAAATCGAATTCATTTTTCTTTTTTTTTTTTGTTTCTCGTTATAATTTAATAAGTCTTATATCCCCAGGGAAAAAAATGCCACTACAGCAAATGTGGTTGAGGTTATGTGTGCATTTCTTTTCCAAGCCACCTAATTATATCGTTCAACGGCTCACAGGTTCCAAACACAACACAAATCAAAGAATTAGTTAATTACGAATACGATACTAGCAAAAGCAATGCTTAAATATTTTATTGAATACCTTGTGTGTGTCAAATGAAAATACAATATGTACGTCAAAAAAAAGAAAAGAAAAAATAAACTATCCTTTTGACAAAGAGACTACAACCTAGGAAAAATCTGAAGAAATTATATCACAAATTCACCAAAGAATCCCTTGTCACAGTGAAGATGAGCTGTCATGTCTTTGCATGCTCAGAAGTCAAAAAGAGCGCCAAGCATATCATCTCTACTACGCCAAGTGACTAGTCATACACTAATTAATTTATTTCGAATTTCAATAAAAAATAAGCACACTAAAATTGGTGAAAAGAAAATTAGCGATATAATGCCAAAATATATTTTGATAGTGTGTCCTTGAGCAGAACGATTAAGACCCAAATTACAACACTGAATCACTGACTTATTATTGATAACCAGTTAACTAGGGGTAAAAACGGTCACCGTTTCGACCGTCCTTTCGTTTCGTTTCGTCCAAAACGAAACGAAACGATTAAGATTTTTTGTTGCGTTTTATAAACGAAACGGTTAACGAAAGCTTAGAACAGTTTCGTCCATGTGTATTTTCGTGGTATTTTCGTGATTTCGACCGTTTCATCCAAAACGAAACGGTTAACGCAAATGGATGATCAATTTCGTTTTAAAACGAAACGGTTAACGAAATCGATCGTTTTCGCGGTCGTTTTAGACGTTATGCAGCCATACAGTTAACCACGAGTCCACGACCCATATATGGGCTTTAACATTTTGAGGCCCGTGTACATGACAGAAGGGCTGAAACTTTAAATTTATTGAGCCTATATTTACACTTGTAGGGTGCGTTTGTTTGTGACTTAAAGAGTGCATAACTTAAGTTATGTAACCTTAAGTCACCAAACACTTCTTACATAAGATGCCTTAAGGGTAAATAAGTTATGCAACCTAAATAGGTTGCATAAGTTATGCACTAGTCCCCTTTAATTGTTTTTCCAACAATACCCCTTAGAAATAATTAATAACTATATTTAATAATCAATAATAATTAATAAATAATAATATTTAATAAGTAACAATAACTATTAAAAAATCATAATTAGTAATAAATATTAATTATTATAATTAATAAATAATAATATATAACAAGTAATAATAATAATTAATAAACAATATTGATTTATTATTAAATAATTAATAATATTTATAATATTTAATTAAAAATAATTAATAATATTTCATAATAATAAAATGATTTCTTATTATCATTAATAATTAATTTTTATAATAATTAAAAATTAAAAATTAATTAATATAAATAAATAAATAATAATACTTAATAAGTAACAATAATTATTAAAAAATCATAATTAATTGAAGATAATTAATCAATAATAATTTTTATTATAAAATAAATAATAATATTTATAATATTTAATTAAAAGTAATTATTAATATTTCATAATAGTAAAAATGATTTATTATCATCATTAATAATTAATAATTAACAATAATTAGGTCACAAAATATAATACATAATACTAATTCAAATTTAAGGGCATTTTAGTCTTTTGACATGAATATATGCATGCATTAAGTTAGTCATCCTTACTACACAACCAAACATCTATTACATAACACTACATAAACACTTAGGCATCCTTAAGTTATGCAACTCCTTACTACACAAACAAACGCCCCCGTAAGTTGTAACAATGTATAATCTAAATATCTAATTCTTTTGAATAAGTTTACCATATATTATAAGTACGGCTGAAAAAGGTAGCCGTTTCAACCGTTCTTTCGTTTAGTTTCGTCCGGAACGGAACGGTAACGATAAGGATTTCAATTTCATTTAAGGAACGGAACAACTAACGCAAATAGAAATATTGTTTCGTCTCACAACGGAACAATTAGTGAAACTGGTACGTTTAGTGGTCGTTTATTTCGCGCATTTCGTCTAAAAATTTTTTCATGGTTTTATTATTAGATTGTAGAGGACCTCAGCGGAGAGCTCGAGGGAGAAACAAGTAAAATTAGATTTCTGCAACGTCGCTCCGTCATTTCTCCGCCAAACACAGTCACATCTATCTCTCTCGCCTCTGCACCACCCAGTACAATCGCCGTCGAGAGCGAGAGGTGATGATGGTGCCTCCTAACCCTTTCCCGCGTAACCTAACCTATCATTTTTCTATCTCTGTTTCATACAAAATGCAAAATAATTTATTTTCTTGCATCTTAATAAAAATACAAAACAGTTAGGTAGTCAAAGACGGTTATAACCGTTTTGATCGTTTCCATCAACGAAACGATCAACGCAACATATGTTAAACAGGTGCAACAATCAACGAATAAGTATAAAAATTCTATGCATCAATGCAACGGTTAACGAAAATGACTACTTTCGTGGTCATTTTCCACGTTATGCACCCCTAATTTTAAGCCTGCATAACGTGGACAACAATCACGCAAATGTTCTTTCGTTAATCGTTTCATCCATTAGCACGAAAATTTTATTTGTTGCGTGTTTCGTTCCGTCATTTGAACAAAAGAAAATTTTGTTACGTTAACCATTTCGTCCACGAAAACGATTAGAATGGTTTAACCGTTTTAACTGTTTTAACTATTGTTTTTATTTTTGTAGCACAGCCAATATTAATAAATAGGCCTGAACCAATAATAAACATAACTAACTAAAGTTTACATCCAGAGCATAACAATCTATGCTCTGCAGAAATCAGGGCTTTTGAGCTGCAAAAGCATTTTGGGAGGAGTTACCATGCCACGCTGTGCCATCAGCTCTCGCCTTCTCCTTTGCCTGATCACTTAAAGCTCTAGATCATCGTAGTTAGAAAAAAAGATCAGAATTTTCTTAGTATACAAACAGAAATAATGACAAAGCATAATAACTTTAAATTTCTTTGGCATCAATAGGATGGAATCAGATTGTACCAGAATCTGACTGAAATGTTACTAGAGAGAGACCCTATAAAGCAATTAACAGGGCGTCATGAAAAGCATTTTCAATTTCCAGTTCAGACATTATATTCAAGGAATGCAAAGGAAAATCTCTCTCAACAAACCCAAATCAATAATTGTCAAAATAGCAGAAAATGTAAACAAAAGTGAGATTCGCTACTTTTTGCTAATACAAGTATCTTGAACTATAGGAACTGAAGCACAATTTTGAGCAAAATTTTGTTCAAATCATTTGAACTATAGGAACTGAAGCCACATTTTTGAGCGAAATTTTGTTCAATGATTTGTCAGAGAAACCATAGCGAACATACATCAGTAAATAGATCAATGAAAGAGATCTAATTTACAGAATTTTGAGGCCTAAACCCTAGATTTATCAGAAGATAAGACAAAAAACGACAAAGAGATCGACAACTAACCATTGATGATTACACGGAGAATTAGCCTAAAGTGTGTGTGAGAGAGAGGCTAGCAAATCCATTTGCAGGGTTTCAAAGGGAGAGGCTAGCAAACAGGAGATCCAACTCCTCATCTTGGGAAACAGTTCTCTGCTAATCACAAAATCAGAACCATCAATAACAAAAAAAGATAGCTTAAGTCACACAAAAGAAATTAGAAAATTAGAAACTGTACCTGGATAGACAGAAGATGAAGCAGCTTGTGCAAAACCCTCACACGGTGGATTGCATAGCTACTATTGGAAGGAAGCTTGGTAACTCTAGACAACTCAGCACGAACAGCGTTTTGCTTCTCCTCCAATTGAGCCTTCATCAAGTTGCTCTCCAGTTTAGAATTTGCCTCTTTGGAGATATGGGAACTATCGTCACACTCCATGTGATGATCCATCTGACAATGTAAATCCAGAAATTCTGTTAGATTAATTCATCACACACAATACTGCACTGATTGTTGGTTTTTTGTTGTTTGGTTTCATTTTGTTATAAATGAGACTGGGTGGCGGGAATTGCTTAGGGCACTCCCATCTTACTCATCCACTCCCAAAAATGACTAAAATATCCTCTCTTCAGGGCTAAAATCTGAGAATATCAAAACAGAAGAGGAGGGTATTTTGGTCATTTTCGGGAATGAATGAGCAAGAGTGGAGTAAGCTGAGCAATTCCCCTGGTGGCGCTCCCACCTTTTTTTCAAAAAAAAAAATACTGCACTGATTGAAACAATAATTTCGTACTGATTGAGAGAGAGAGAGAGAGATGACCTGGTGGTGGTGATGCGCCGAGGCCGATTTCTCCGCTGGCTCTGGTTTTGTCTCGTTTGAGAGAGAGAGAGAGAGTAGAGAGCAGCGGCAATCTTTTCCGAATTCTCCTATTTCTCCGCTTGAGAGAGAGAGAGAGAGAGAGAGAGAGAGAGAGAGCAGCCACAGCAGAGAGGAGCGGCAGAAATGACGTGGGAGAGGCGTGTAGGGTTTGTATTTTACTCGTTTTCTCCGCCTGTTGAGTCAGCAATTATCTTAATAACACAACTGTAGAATCATGCATGAAACAACAGTTGAAATGAAACGAAACCGCACCATTCCGTTAACTGTTTCGTTAAATCAACAAAATTATATCTGTTTGCAGTTTTGCACTAACCGTTTCGCCCCTTATACGAAACCAGAATTTCCTAACCGTTATCGTTTCGTTTGGCACAAAATAAAATGAAATAAGGCTGAAACAATTTCCGTTTGCAACCTTACTTATAATAGTAGAAGCAGTACATATCCAATGTGTGGGCGAATTTGAATATGCGAAAAATATGTGGAATAAGGGAATTCTAATATAGGTGGATGACTTGTTCGGAATAAGAAATTTTGTGCACGAACCAAATATGGAACAAGGGATTTCGAATAAGGGCCTATTCAAAGACTTGTTCTAATTTCATCATTGTGTTGGAACAAAAAATGAATAAGGAAATTGAATAAGAGTGAGGAGAGAGAAATCCATGTTTATTCCAACCTCTTATTCAACGTGCATCCAAACACAGATCTGTATTTTGTTAGTTTGATTTTGCATAAAGGCGTGTTTGCATCTTGAAAATATAATACAACATGATGCACAATTTTTTGTTGCTCATGCTCCACTGTTGCAACAGAGTTAATGATCATACTTAATTCAATGACATGCTTTGTTTAAAAAAATAAAAAACAAAAGAAAAGTTAAACAATAAATTTAACATTTGAAAGTCTTAGTACCAGTCACCGGGATATCTCGCTAAAAACCAGAGAAAGTCGGACTGATATTTTAAATGAAACAAGCATAAAATACTCACTATCGCAATTTGGTTAATACCATAAATTTGGAACCAATCATCAACAATTAACTTCCATATCCATTGAACAAATAGGGATTTCTCTATTCAAGGCACGAAGTAATTGAAGCTAACACCTAAAGATGTAAAATTGTGATATTCATAAAGGGGCCGTTTGGATCGTTTAGGAATTTGGAGAATTTCATATTCCTAAGCATAAATTTATTGGAAAGTGTGTAACTTTATAAATAGTTTGAATTGTTTATAATAAATTTGAGTGTAGGAATTTGAAATTCTCCAAAATCCCAACACATCCAAACAGCCCCTTTTATGTGGCATGATCCTCCTCTTTTACTAAAAAGATGTTTGTGATTGTAGAGCAACAGCTAATGGACTGTTATCCATAAACTTGGCCACCCCTGTGATCTAAATATACTGCAATCAGTCATCCACCTATATTAGAATTATATATAATTATCATTAGATGGTAGGTTAATCCAGTTTTGATAGTTCACTGAATTATATACTGTAATCAAGTCATCCACCTGTATGTTGTAATTATCATTAGATGGTAGGTTACTCTTGAACTTCTGCAACCAAATCATACAATCAACAAATTAATTAATTAATTAATTAATTAATTAATTGATTATTTCTTACAAATCAATAAATAAACAAATATCTTACTGAATGTCTTCTTTTGCTTTGTACGTGTTCTTAAATTCACTTGTCAATGATGAGTTGAACCAGTTTTTTTCCGAAAAAGATACGATTTTCCACTACCTGGACCAGTACCTGTTCCACCCAACCAATGCTGTTTTGGGTCTAATTCCTCAGAAAACCGTTGGCGCAGGTCTCGTTCCCTCAAGGAAAATAGATCGGTCTACCAAGAGAAAAGAATGTAACATTTAAACAAATTGCCTTATTTACATAGATAGATTAAAGGAAAACATAAAAAGGAATATATACTCTTACTTGGAGAATATATCAATCTACCAGAAGAAAAGAATGTAACATTTAAACAAATTGCCTTATTCACATAGATGGATTAAAGGAAAACAAAAAAAAGAATATATATGTATACCTGGAACTTGGAGCTTCTAAGGGTAGACTCAGGAGTTCTCTAGATATAAAGCGTCTTCAAAAAGTTAGATGCACAACTAAGAGCACATCTGCACATAAAATAAAATAGAAGATAAGGAATTGCATTATTTCCTCTTCATGTTTGTGCCTGTGATTATTTGATGAACTTCATTGATACAAGAAGTGGCATGTCAAGTTTTCAACAGTAACATGATAGAAATGTCATTTCAGTACCAGCGGCATAATAAGTTCAGAAAAGAAGCACCACTTTTATTTATTTTATTGAATCAAGAAAAAATTAGGTGAACCTCCCTTTTCATAAAAATAAAAAATTAAGAAGTCAAGTAATACCCATTAACTATACTGGCAGCTGCATCAAGAGCTACTGTTGAATCCACGGCATGGGAAAAGTAAAAGGAAAGTATTTATTGTCAAATAACATGAGAGTTGAAGTTAGTTTATGCTTGCTAGGCACCTTTAATAAAGCGACAAATGAAGAATAAAATTATGCATTAATTTATGTATGGTTACACGGTACAATTCAAAATAGTGCTAAGAAATAGAGTTGTCTACGAAGCAAAATGCTTAAGGAATCAAGATATTAATTTTTATAATATTCACTGATAACATGCCGATTAAGGTTGAGGGATAAAAAATATTGGAGTCTTAGACTAACCTTAATTTCTGATTCCTGAAATTAAAAATATATATATAGGAAGATAATTTCAGCATCTTGATCTAATTTACAAGTTACTAACAAGGTACACTAATAGAATATGGCATTGTTTTATCCTTACCTGGTAGAGTACTGTCAGAAATTATTTTATATGGGATTTCTAACATCAAAAATTTTAATAGAAAGAATTAATATATATTTTTTTTAATAAGAAGAAAGTTCCAACGCGTTTATAAACCGCGCCTGTCTCTCTCCTCTCGAACGCGTTTTATAAACGCGTAAGAAGCCTTTGAACGCGTTTATAAAACGCGCTAGAAGGCTGGACTTTTCGGAATAGTTAAAACGTAATTAACGCGTTTATAAAACGGGTAAGAAGCCTTCTTACCCGTTTATAAAACGCGCTGGGAGGCCAATATTCCAACTTCTATCATTTCGATCAAACTTTAGTCATTTCGATCGAACTTTAGTCATTTCTGTCTATAAGTTTGTGAATTTATAACCGCGTTATTTGAAGTTATATAAGACTATACCTTCTCGCAGAATTGAAATCGTCCACAACAGATTATCTCTTCCATTTTAAAAACCTATCAATCAAATCTAACAATGTCTACAATTACAATATATGTCAACCAATGTCCAACTTTTGGTGCTTCTTACTTCCACATCGGTTGTAGTATGCATACCACATATGCTGATATTCGAAATGAATTATACAGCAGGCTACAGATTTTAGAAACTCAGTACACTTTGAATATCCATGGTCGTTACAACGATATTGTAAATGGGAGATATGAATCGCTATTTCTTCCTGTAAATTCTGAAGATCAATGGCGTTTTTTTACCACGAGACATTCGAGACGAGAGGGTTACCCATTATTGAGTTGCATATTGATTTCATCCCCGTATATGGCACGGGACCAGATCTGAACCTAACACCCCTTGACGAGCCCGGTAGCAGTGAGCCAAACACTTCCTTAAATCTTATGTGTTGCCAGCAATCCACCCCTTACCAATACACTGGCGAACAGTCCGTTCCTACGTAAGACAATAACACATCTAGAGATGAAGTCGAGGTTGCCGATGGTGATGAAGATGAGGGTCCGGCGACTTACTCCGACCTTCCTACCGGAGAAGAATATACCGATGTGGAGGACTTCTCCGAGAGAGAAGTGCCTTTTTATGCAAACTGCGACCAGCCGTACGTTTCAGGAAGGACGGACTTGCACCATCCTGTAAGTGAATTGTGTGATATTTCCATGTTTGAGTATGTTGGTATGCCGGAGCCTAGTTTAGGGCCACAAGGCGAACTTGCTCCTGGTAAAATATTCGGTTCCAAAAAACAACTAATTCTAGCTGTCTGTAATGTTTCATGCAAAACAAATCGAGAAGTTCGAACGGAAACTAGCAATAAATAAAAAATTGTAATGGTTTGCATGCAAAAACCGAATTGTAAGTGGCGATTGTATGGTAGACGTGAGAGTTATAATACAAATTGGAAGATCTCTACCAATCCAAATGAGCATATTTGTTCGAGACCCCCGGGCCAAAAAGGTCACGAAAACCTTACAGTTAGTCTCATTGCCGAACACGTTAGGGATGAATTGAAAAAAAATTTAGGAAACAGTGTCCAAGACATAGGAAGCCTCATAAGGGCTAGATATCCACGTATTGAACCGACTTATAATAAACTATGGCGTGGGAAGGAGCGAGCATTGGAGCAATTGTTTGGGTCTTGGGAAGGGGCCTACAATAAACTTCCACGCCTTCTGGAGACAATGAAGGCAACGACCCCAGGTACGAAATACACAATAGTTTCTTGGCCTACAGACGATCCTAACGTTGGTGTCTTCAAGATGGCAGCCTGGGCTTTTAGTCCGTGCATAGAAGCGATGAAATATGCCAGACCTGTTGTCTCAATTGATGCTAGTTTTTTATCGGGCCGATACAAAGGTAGATTGTTCTCAGTGTGTGGTTATGATCCAGAAAATTGATTAATTCCGGTTGCATTCGGATTGGGCGAGAAAGAAGATAAGGATACTTGGGGATGGTTTATGTCTTGGGTTAGATGGAAAGTTTTAGGGCGGAACAATAGATACTGTGTCATATCTGACCGTCATAAAGCAATAAAAGCGGTATTTGCATCCGTAGATTACGGTTGGAAGGCACAAGGTGCGTATGCATTAGCGATTCATCGGTTCTGCATGCAGCATGTTGCGGAAAACTTATGGAAGGAGGCTGGCGGGTCACAAGATGGTGATTTGATTCAAGTGTAGACTTGCTAACAAGAAAAACCCTAGACGTTTTAGAGAGAATTGGGGAGTACTGAAGGAAAAAAACGTCGAAAATTCACGTCGAAAATTCAGAAATCCAAGAACAAAAGTTTAGAGAAGTTACGCAGATAAGAGAAACCAAGAAAACATAATGTCAACTAAACCACGTCATGTTTGTACCGGTGTGCTTCTCCAAGTAGATGGACGAATAAGTAAACGAGATATTCTTCGGCACGTCTACTTGCACTATCCTTCTGACAAATTTTACGTGAAGGTTTTTTAACGCGACGTTTTTGAAGTGAGAGGGCCGAAATATTGGACTGATGTAGTTAAGAGGGATGGATGATACCATGTCCGACGTGGAGATGGAATCGTATGGTTGCGTTTGCAACAGGCATGTCCTCCTGGATTTGAAAATCATCCGTTAAATGGAAATGACATATATCATTTGGACTGATTATTAGGTTTTCTATAATTAGATGCTTTATTATTGTGTGTTTTATTATTATCTGTTTTCTCTTAAGTTTTAGTATATATATTAATTCGTGTAGTATATGTGTTGTAAGTTTTATTATCTAATTTATTTTAGTTTTTGTTTTATCCATTTTTGTTTTTTTTTGTGAAATTCGAAATATTAATATTAAGAGACTTAATATTTATTTAAATTATATTACACATTACAACTCAATGAACATTATAATAAAAAACACAATACAAATTAAAAATTACAATTTATTAAAATTTTGAACCACACAATACACAACAAAAAAAATTACAAAATACATGATATTAAAATTTTGAACCACATAAAAAAAAATTGTAGAAGATCCATTGCTAAGGGTGGGTCGAGATAAGAGCACCGCAACTAATAGACAAGAGTCGGGCGACTGATTGTCATATTGACTCCCTCTTTTTCTGAGACTTGGATGAAGATGACTGCATGTATGCAGATTCTCATCCAAGAATGTCGGCTGCGGTGTTATGGCTCGTAGACCCAGCCCAACAAACCGCCCTCTACACGTAATAACAGATTCCACGGGAAAGTTTTTATTTTAAAGTTGGTGGAATATTAATAGCCATAAGGATTGTGTGCGACTCTGTATCACTGAATAATTGTGTCGCATACAATCCTTATGGCTATTAGTTTCGCACCAACTAATATTATTTTGCATTCTACCATCCAACTCTTCTTTCTCTCTCATTTTTCTCTTTTTTCTGATCTTTTTCCTTTTTTTTTTTGGTTCTGGACGACAGAAGGTGGGGTATTTATAGGAAAATTAAATCCTCTCGAACGCATTTTATAAAAGTGTAAGAAGGCTTCTTATCCGTTTTATAAACGCGTAAAATCAGAAAATAACGCGTAAAGTCAGAAACTTTCGCCGCAATCACTGCAGCCTTCTAGCGTGTTTTATAAAAGCGTTCAAAGGCTTCTTACGCGTTTATAAAACGCGTTCGAGAGGAGAGAGACAGGCGCGGTTTATAAATGCGTTGGAACTTTCTTCTTATTAAAAAAAATATATTAATTCTTTCTATTAAAATTTTTGATGTTAGAAATCCCATATAAAATAATTTCGGGAGTACTGTTGTTGGACTTGCTGTAAAATCGAGCTCATCAGTTAAGAATCCCGCAACTCAAAGTACGGCAAGCCAACGTTGAATGCCCATCCAGGAACACAACTCCATAGGAATTGAGAAATTCAAAATACCACATATATATAATGCTTGCACACTCCCACAATGTAGATTTGAACAACAAAAGTCATCCACAAAGTTAATCCATATAGTTGTTCTGTTTCAGTATAAAATCATTTGATCACTTATAAAATCTAATAAAATATAATTATTAATTTTGTTACCGGAGCTATCCCCGTGGACCTACAAAATTATCTACACAAATAAGCTCAAAGATCATTCAAGTTAAAAACAAAAAGGAGGTTCTAAAAATTCAGCAACAAGTACATCTTCATGATCTATCACTACTCTTATTCACTCATTTATTTTAATCAACTTCTAGCTACTAATGTTCCAGCCCACCCCAATCTGGTACACAAGCTCGTACTAGTAAGCAATAAGGTAAAGCCAAAACAAGTTCGAAAAAAAAATTTCAGAGCTAAGGTATACTCGCGTACACAAGGTAAATCAATTTTAAATTGTGATATGCCAGAAATTAAACAACAATAATCCAATAACAAAGAACAAAAGTAAATTGTCTCTAATGAAGCCACAAAATTTAAGAAAAGAGGAACAATTGATAAATCAAAACAATCTCTTGCATTTCATATCTACTGATCAGACCTGGCAATTAATTAAAAACAAATCAACGTGTTCTTACCAGTGGCTAACTATACCTCATCTCCTCGTACTTGGACATAATAAGCAAGGCACTGATTCCAACCAGTTGCAGCTTTCTCTTTGGTACAAAGACCTCTTCCAGATAAAGGTACTAGTCGATTATGTACACCATCAAGTAAAACATTTCCGGTCTCAGGTTGATGTGGTGAACATTTATTATCCGGTACTAGTCGATTGTTTACTATCACATGCTATCGGAAGAAAATTGCTCTCCATTCACTACGCCATATTATTTTTTTAGTACCGGTTAATTATGAATCTTTAGTACCGGTTTTGCAGTGGTACTAATAATAGGGGGTGCTAAAGATATTTAAAAACCGGTACTAAATAGGCGGTACTGAAGACAGGGCCCAATTTGCGGGGGAAACCAGCGGCTAACATTAGTACCGGTTTTTTAATAAAAACCGGTACTAAAAATCATACTTTTAGTACCGGTTTTTAAATAAAAACCGATACTAATGTTAGCAAACTGTTTTATTTTAAAAATATAAAAATTTTGGTATCATTAGTACCGGTTTTTAGTCTAAAAACCGGTACTAAATTTCTCTTCAGTACCGGTTTATTATTAAAAACCGGTACTAATAATAATCAATATAAAAAAAAAATATTTTTGTTTCTGGGGCTAGCGCCATTTTTGCTAGCCATCAATTAAGAATACCGATATGTACCAGCAATTTACATATCACATGCATCATACACACAATAATAATTATCAAATCACATGCAAATTAACATTTATCATAACATCTAATATATTAATATCACAAATTTTGTAGTCATCAATTATTAGCACCTAAATGTCCAAGTAAAAAGCCGAACCACTCATTTACAGTAAAATTAATCTCGTCCTCGCTATAACGCTTCCCCACAGGTTGCAAAAACTGCATTTTATTGGCATTTCATATAGTTAGTTACCTATGAACTCTAAACTCCACAATATAATATACATTAAACTCTAAATTATAAACCTTAAAACATTTTCATATATATACATTAAGGTTAATTAAACTTAATCCATACCGATGGTAGGTCCGGATGTAGCGTGCAGTGATCAAGGATCTTGCGTAGCGAAGTCATCGCATAAAAGCCGCAATCTGTATTGTTTGGTTGTCGTGGACTCTACAAGAACATAAAATAATACTATTAAGTTTAAATTAAATAAATTACGAAATTGTTGAAACTACATATATTAGTATTGAACTATGTACGGGAATCATTTGAACTTCAAACTTGGGAACTTGGACCAATCTTGACAGAGCTCTGCAAAATTAAATATAAAATTATGAAAATTCATTTCTAAATATTAGTATATAACTAAACAATGCATACACGCATTATATATATATATGTTAAGTATAAACTTACTGATCGTAATTTCGTAGAATTGGAGATTGGTAGCCTTCGTTCGATTGGAGTGAATCTACTATCCACATCTTTCGTGTCGATAGTTTTGCGATAATAATCACAAAATGCGACCTGTAATTACATACATATTATCTCTTTGTTGGTGAAATTAACATTAAACTGTAGATTCATAATAAAAGATAAAGTCAGAATTAGAGATTTTATAACTAACCGATTATGATGCACTAAAACATGGTAGGGATCCCTTTTAGCATACTTCTTCAGAAGATTCGCTATGTATCGTACAGTTCCGAGCTCATCTTGCAGTACATCCCGACCCGAGCATCTTTCCGGATCCCAAAATATCCACTTCTTCATCAAAGTATTAGCACAATATTGCCTGCACCGCCTAAATGTTGTATGTACAATGTTTAGGGTTTAGGGTTTAGGGTTTTAATTTATTAGACATATCATATAACCAATGATCAATTGTTGTAAAGTTAGGAAAGTACTTACAAGATCCAAAGTTTAATCACTTGAACGAAGAGTTCATTCCTACTGAAGACATGGCGGATGTCTTTAAATTCGAGGATGAAGGTCTTCACATCTTGAAATTCGAAATCAGCAGGAATATCGGCGAATTCAGTCACTGATTTGTCGAACATCCTCATATAGTCGTGCATTCTCTTTGCGTGAGGCCCAATCTGTGCCAACTTCTCATCAGGGACGAACGGATCGTGCAATTGAATGTCCTCCTCCACAAAAAACTGATCCACACTCTCCTCTTCATCTTCATCACCCTCTTGCACCGTCTCCTTTCCCTTATCTTGCGGAGGAATATGTGGAGTTTGTTTCGTCATTTTCCTCACTTGCTCCTATAAAATCCACATTAGTCATAAACGATATATTTCTCATTTTTGAATATGGCAGTATATATAATAATTAGAACTTTGGAAAATTTATAATTGAAATCAAGATTTACCAGTTTTGTCAAGTCATAATCTACAAGATGACCCGGCCATCTTAGAAATGAACCTTGGAGAACACCAAGCTGATCATCTGCGTTAGGAGGTGGAAAAGGTACTATCACGTGTCTGGCACTATCGAAAACTTCTAAGATTTGTACCTTCACCTCCCCTATGCCAACTGGTTGTCCATGGACTATCTCAGAAACCTGTGCAAACACCATAGCTCTAGCTACATACACAGGCGCCCCAGATATCCCTGGTAGGAGCAGCAAGGCTTCGACAGGCCCCTGTATTAACGAATTAGAAACCCTAAATACTATATGAGGGCAAAAGCAATTAATAAGCTAGGTGTAATTAAAAACCTGATAAGTAGATTGAGGAATCGGATGCGGTTGATTGTTGCTACCCTGTGATAGCATAATCATGGCTTGTTGAAAAATTGGATCGTAGGTCTGCGGTGTTTGGACTTGCGAGAACTGTTGCATTCGCCTGTTCCATTCCTCATCCATTCGGGCCTTGAATTCCTCATCCATTCGTCTTTTCACTTCCTCTTGCACCATCCGATCAACCTCCTCTTTGCTAAACCCCTTGTTTGATTTTCTTGTACCACTACCGTACACCTGCTTTACGCCTGAGAACACCGGATATCCTCTCAACCGTCCAGAATGCTCTGGTGTACCGATCGCAGAAGTCAAGATATCATTTTGACGAACCGGTTGAACTTCCCCTGACTTAACTAGAGCAACCTATCACAAAAAAAGTTAAAGTTAAACAAAATTGAACTCATTGAATTCACAAAATAAAGTTATTTGAGTTGTTACACTTACTGCTTTGTCGACCACCTCGGCAGCCCTAGGATTTTTTACAACAAGTTCACCGGTAGCTTCATCCGTTACTGCACGTGCTCTACTCCAACTGTACGTCCTGTCATCCATATCCTTGGTAATAACCGATGACGCACCATGTACCTTTTCTCCTTCTTTCCATCTAGATTCAGCACTTATATAACCGCCTGATCCCAGTCTGTGGGGCATGTCCCTTTTTGCTGCATTTTGACGGCCTTGCATACTCATTTTCTAGTAGCAGATTCAAAAGACTTGTTAGTATAAACAAAAAAAAAACTAAGCAATTAAGTAAAAGCGAAAGATACTCATTTTCATACCTTAAACTTCTCGCTGGAATGATACTCTTGCATTGCCTCAAATTCTTCTTTCGAGATGTTCTGTACATCCCATGGTGAGGGTGCACCTTCCTTTGGATTCTCCAAGTAAGCCTTATTCTGATATGACCAAAAAGACACGTTATAATTAAAATTGATGCTAAATCAATCGTTTATAAATGAACATGTATTATAGAGGAAATTTTCTCACCAATCGAATTTTCCAATGTCTCCAAGACTCGTTACAGTTACGTAGAATCTTCTTCTTAACATCCAGTGGTAAGTCATCCGGAAGTTTCCAATCCTGTGCTATTTGTTTGTACAAATTTTTTTTCAACTCATTTGGCACCGCAATCCAATTAGGATAACTGCATTCATTTTATTTGTATAAGTGCATTAATACTATAATCAAATGATAATTCATATCTCAATTTCATATTAATATCTGCAAGGAATCATATCTCTTGTTTTTGAAGCACACCAATTTGTGAATGCCTTTGCATTTTCGCCAATCGGCTTGCATTTCTCGTTAAACTCGACCTTCATGTCCTGTCCAGCAGCTATCTTTTTGCGTGTCTTCAAACACTTAGCCGTTGATCTTTTTCCCCTTTTGTTACTAACAATAATCTCCTCTTCCGAACTCGAGTCATTCGGGTTCATCCCGGGATCCTGATCATTTCTGTCCGACATTGCTGTAAATTAATAGAACTCAAATTAAAATAATTCACAATTCAATCTCATATAACATTAGAAATGAGAATTAATAGCAAGGTCCATCTCAAATAACATAATAATAGATAAAATAACATAGTACTAATCCAAGGAAAGGTTCATATAATTGGATCACCAAGGAATACAACAAAATAACATAGTACTAATCCAAACATAAACATAAAGTTAACTTAAACATAAACACTAAGTTCACTTAATCCAAACACAAACATAAACACTAAGCTCACTTAATCCAAACATGTAAACCCTAATATTATTCTTCATCATTCGGCTTATTGTCATCAGTATTTTCTTCTCTAACTTCTGTGTACGGTGCCACAAACTTATCAATTAAAAACTTGAAAAATATTGCAGCCTCTTCATAATTCGGCTTCTTGGCCTCGTTTTGGTTAGGCTGGTTTTGAGATGCCTGATTTTGAGAGGCTGGGTTGGAACGAACGTTTCGCCTAACATAGACTCGTTCGATGGATTTTTTCGCATTTTGGTTGCTTCCTTCACCTTTCTCCATTACTACCTAATTAAAACATGCACCATATATAATTTATTTAGATGATAATTAAAACATATATTCAATCATGGATAGTTAATCAATTCATACACAATAATAATAATTTAGATAATAATTAAAATATTAAAACATAGATATAGATAAAACAAAATAACATATTCCAAACTTAAGGTTCATACAAATTAAGGTTCAAATTAACATAGATAATAATTAAAACAACAATTCAAACACTTAAACGCTAAATTAAACCCTAAATTCACTCCTTCTTTTCTTCCTCTATCTCCTCTGGCTCCTCCTCTGGCATATCCTCTGGGACCTCCTCTGGGACCTCCTCCCAATCTGCAGGAGTCCGTCCGCAACCGACTGGAAAACGCCTCACAGCAGATACAGACCTCCTAGGGAGAGGCTTATCTCGCATCCACTGAGGCACGTATCTCTGACGAGTGACATCAAACTCTGCCTTAGTGTCCGTCTTCGTCTCCGTCTCCTTCTTGTTTTTTTGTCGGACATAAACTTGTTCAACGGGTTTTTTCCCCTTATTCCCCTTTGGGTTGCTTCCTTCCGATTTGTCCATTACTACCTTTTAATTTATATACACATTTCCATTTAAATTTCAATTTAATTTATATACAATTCCTATTCAATTCAATTTAATTCCTATTCAATTCTTCAACAGCCCCGAAATTAACCCAAAACAGCCCCAAAACAGTTCACAATCACATACAATCAATTCTCAATCAATTCTCAATTTCAATTTCTATTCACAATCACATACAATCAATTCTCAATCAATTCTCAATTTCAATTTCTATTCACAATCACATACAATCAATTCTCAATCAATTCTCAATCAACCCAAAACAGCCCCAAAACAGCCCCGAAATTCCTATTCAATTCAATTTCAATTCATTGCATTTCTATTCACAATCACATACAATCACATACAATCAATTCTCAATCACATACGAGAGAGAGAAGGCCAGAGGAGGGAGAGAGAGAGAGAGAGAGAGAGAGAGAGAGGACTTACAATGTAGGAGATAGAGCCTGTCGAGAGAGGACTTGAGGAGGTGCGTCGTCGTCGTCGGCCGAGGGAGAGAGGAAGAGAGGAAGAGAGAGCTCGAGGATTGTCTTTAAAAATAGGGTTTTTGATCATCAGAGAGAGAGAGAGAGAGTTTCGGACGAAGGAGCTTTGGGGGGGGCGTGTTATATAATAAAAAAATAGGGTTTGATCTTTAGTACCGGTTTTTAGTGTAAAAACCGGTACTAAAGATCGTGACGTTTTAAATTCAGAATATCTTTAGTACCGGTTTTTACACTAAAAACCGGTACTAAAGATAGTGACGTTTTAAATTCAGAATTTTATCCATTTAATTGGGCCCCAATTCAGAAGATCTTTAGTACCGGTTTTTAGTGAAAAACCGGTACTAAAGATCGTGACATTTTCCATTTTGTTTTGGTTTTTCTGTTTGTATTTGATTATAAAAATATGTAAAATTTTAATTACAAATATGAACTTGTTCAGATAATCTTTTCAAATATTTTCAAATATATAAAAGTCATTTTCCATTTCATTCTAATAACAGTTCAGATAATCTTTTCAAATATTTATTACAAATATGTTTTTTCCGAATTCATTTATTTTTGGGTGACTTCGGTCGATCTACCCACACGCCTTCTTCCTGATTGGAACGCAAATTACTTGTTAACTCTTCAATTGGTTGCGGTGTCCCATCGATACCTGTGAACATAATAATAATATATATATCAAATTGCTCGTATTAATTCTGTAAATTATTTTCTATAGATTTAAATTAATTATATATACCTGTGGAGAATGGTGCTATTTCATCAAATTGGTCATATTCTTCTTCGTCCACGACATCTTCAACGCCAACGATGCGTCTTTTTCCGGGAAGTACCACATGTCGTCCCTTGTCAGCCGGGTCAGCAATATAAAAAACTTGCATTGCTTGTTTGTTTGCAAGTATAAAAGGATCATCAGAATATCCCAATTTTTTTAAATCAACGGTTACAAATCCGTTTTTATCAGTCTTCACGCCGCTTTTGAGCACCCATTTACATTCAAACACTGGTATTTTAAATGCATTATAATCAAATTCCCAAATTTCTTCAATCCAGCCATAATACGTCTCCGATGATGTTCCATCACTTGATATGGCTACTATTGTAACTCCGCTGTTTTGTACTGTGCTTTTTCCATCTTGTTTTTTTGTATACCAGGTGAAACCATTCAGGTCGTAACCTTGATAAGTGTGCACATTGGCGTTGGGACCTTTCGCAAGACATTTCACCGTTTCATTTGAAGGTCGGGACAGTGAGACCTTGTTTCTGAACCATTTTACAAAACTTTTGTTGTGTTCCTTGGTAATCCAATTTTCTGATCTCTGAGGATTCTGCTCTCGCAACTCGGCTATGTGTTCATTAACATAAGGAGACACAACAGCGACTTGTTGCAGAATTTTAAGATGAGCTTTTTCTCTCTTTGCAAGGTCCATTGTAATTACTTTCATACCAATTATGCTTTTCCCTAAGAGCCTACCTTCGTGTCTATTTTTGGGCAGGCCAATAGGTTGAACTCCATCTAGATAATCATTATAAAAATCAATAATCTCTTCTGCAACATATCCTTCAATTATGCTTCCTTCTGGTCGAGATCTGCTTCGGACTAACCCTTTCAACTGACCCATTGCTCTTTCAAAAGGGTACATGTACCGCAAAAATATCGGACCGCACTGTTTTATTTCTCTGACTAAATGAATGGTCAAATGCACCATTACAACGAAGAACGAGGGGGGAAAGTGCATTTCCAACTCACATATGGTCTGAACCGCATCTGTTTCCAACTGAGTAAGTTTTTCAGGATCGATCACTTTAGAGCAGATTTTATTGAAGAAGAAACACAACTTAGTGATAGAATTTCGAACTTCTTCTTTAAAACAGGCTCGGATTGCAACCGGAAGCAACTGGGTTAACAACACGTGATAATCGTGTGACTTCATTCCAATCAATTTCATATCCTTTGTAGATACCTTTCGTGAAATATTGGAGGAATAACCAGTTGGAACCCTAATAGACCTCAAACACTCCAACAAACTGAGTTTCTCTTTTTTAGTTAAAGTATAAACAGCATTAGGTAACCAATCCCGTTTCTTACTATTGTCTTCCTTTGCAGCTAGTTCCAGTCGAATTCCCATTTCTATCATGTCTTTTCTCACATTAACATTATCCACTTTTCCTTGAGGATTTAAAATCAAAGTAACCAGATTTTCACAAATGTTCTTGATTATATGCATCGCATCCAAACAATGTCTGACATCCAGATAAGTCCAGTATTCAAGGTCCCAGAATATAGACTTCTTCTTCCAAGAACTCTTTTCTGGAATTCTATTCACAAATGGTTTCCCCAACTGAATTTTAAGATCCTTAACACTTTCATAAGTCTGTCTTCCAGATTTTGGTATAGGTGCCCGGCGGGTTTCGGTGTTGCCATCAAATTTGTTCCTATAAGGTGCCCGACGGTATGGGTGATGACGGCTTAGAAATCTACGGTGTCCCAAATAGACTGTTTTTCTACAATTCGATAGCCATATCGAATGTGTTTCCTCCATGCAAACAGGACATGCCTTTTCTCCTTTGTTCCTATAACCCGACAAGTTCCCGTACGCGGGAAAGTCATTAATTGTGCAAAATATCATCGCACGCAAGGTGAAATGACTTCTGGAATGCGCATCAAAGACCTTCACTCCGTCCTTCCACAACCTATCAAGGTCCTCTATTAACGGAGCCAAGTAGACATCTATATCGTTTCCGGGTTGTTTTGGACCAGAAATGAGCAACGGCATCATAAGATATTTTCTTTTCATGCATAACCAGGGAGGAAGGTTGTAAATAACCAACAAAACTGGCCAGACACTTCGGTTGGTACTCATGAGACCGTAAGGATTCATTCCGTCCGTGCACAATCCCAATCTCAAATTTCTAGACTCGCTGCCAAACTCAATAAAATGACTGTCTATGTTGTTCCACTGGGGTGAGTCTGCTGGATGTCTAAGCTTTCCATCTTTCTTTCTGCCTTCTGCATGCCACCTCAACAGTTTAGCATCTTTTGAATTACTAAAAAGACGCTCAAATCTTTGTATTATGGGTAGATACCACAATGTTTTCGCAGCTGGTTTCTTCTTCCATGGACTATCTTCTTCGTCATCCAAATCACCGTCCCTTTGTCTATACCGGGATGCATTACACTTTGGACATTTCTGGAGGTTCTCATACTCATTTCGAAACAATATACAATCATTCGGACATGCTGCAATTTTCACTATATCTAATTTCAAAGGACATAATAATTTTTTGGCCTTATAAGTTGTATCTGGTAATGTATTGTCTGCTGGAAGCATTTCTCGCAAAAGACCGAGCAAAGATGTGAAACTCTTATCGCTCCAATTGTTTTTAGCTTTCAAGTTATATAACTTAAAAACAGTTTTTATTTTTGAGAACTTATCTTCATTGCAACCAGGATATAAGGGTATATGAGAGTTTTCATCCAACTTTTGAAACACATCAGGAACATCATCAATAAAATCATTGGGTAATTCATTCATCATTTCATCCAAATCATTTTCTCTAATGTCATCATTATATTGTGGTTCACTTAAATTTTCTATATGATCATCACCCACTATTACATTATCCTCTATATCATGCCCCCAATCATTTTGTACAATATTTTCAAAATCATCAGATACATTAATATTGCTCCTTCCAGCATCTAAATTTTCTTCCAATTTTTCTCCATGTGAAACCCAACGGAGGTATTTTGGTGTTGTCATCCATCCACGCTGAATCAGATGTGATCTAATCACTTTACTATCTTGTCTCTCAAAGTTCAGACAGCGTTTACAAGGACATAAAATTCTGGGCTTTCCAGTCAACTTTCGATGTTCTTCTGCAAATTTTATGAACTCATCAACAAGTCCAACAAATTCATCTGATATTCTTGAATAGTCAAACATGTACTTCTCCCTCAGATCCATCTGTATATATATCCAAAAGCCAAGGTTTAGGGTTTATAGATTTAATGCAATATATTAGATTTTTGGGCCGGTTACCATCCTAGCCCGCTCTTTGGATACTCTTGTCTCATTAGCGAGCGTACGTTAGATGCAACGTATTGTCTGAGAAAAATTCGGCAGCATTTCCCCTTATGTTCCCTGAATACGCAAACACACGATTACTCGTGCGTACGTACCCGTGGGAACATAAGAGGAAATGCCGTCGAATTTTTCTCACACAACACATTGCATCTAACGTACAGCTCGCTGTCCTAAATGAGACAAGATAGTATCCAAAGAGCAGTACTCCCGACCGGGAGTACTATCCGAGATTAATCCCTAATGGATTAATCTCGGACGGGCAAGACCTAAAATAATTCAAATTCCGGCATTTTGGTCCTACATGACAATACTTAACTAATAGATGCAAATGCCAATTAACCAATATGTATATGCATAGTAAATCGAAAAAATAAAAAAAAAAATATTGAGGGTTAAAAAAAAATTACCGAAATTGTCTTCTCTCAATCCGCCCTCTTCCTCTTCAATAGAAAAACTTTCTCTTCCTCTTTGATCTCCTTTGCTTTCTCTACTTACTTTGCAATTTTTCGGAATTTTTAACAATTTTTAGCTATTTTTTTATGAGGTTTTACAAAGAGAAAAAAACTTTCGGTTTTAGATGGAAAATAATGGCCATGAAGTAGTGAAGATGAGTAATATAGAAAGGGAAGGAGAGGAGGAGATATACCCATTGAACTGAAAATATCTGCGTATTATTAGTACCGGTTTTTTATAAAAAACCGGTACTAATAGTTGGCACATAATTTTAAAAAAATGGTTTAGCATTAGTACCGGTTTTTCTAAAAAACCGGTACTAAAGATGCAATTTTTAGTACCGGTTTTTTGGAAAAAACCGGTACTAATGCTAACCCATTTTTTTAATATTTTTTCCAGGTACATTTAGTACCGGTTTTTAAAAAAACCGGTACTAAAGGTATTGTCTGACAATTACGGAATTGTCATCTTCTAATATTTATACCGGTTTTCTTAAAAAACGGTACTAAAGGCCTGGTACTAATGCTTTTTTTTGGCGTAGTGATTGGCTCTCAGACACTAAAATTACAAAACCATTATTCCAAAAGAAAATTGTTGCAACAAATTCGTTAATGAAGCATTGGTTGGAAGCAACCACCTGTTGCGATTTTTTTGTCATTATTCTTTTCGAAGGAATTTCTCGAAGAACAATGGGAACATAGCCTTAGATTCATCTCCCTTAAGGTTTGATCTCTATGGCGGGTATCTCTCGAAACAAGAGAATCCTAACAAGAGTCGCTTCTTAAAGAAGTTTCTTGATTTAGCGGATCATTTCTTTCCAATAGGCGCAAGTCCCTATTGTTAATTACCCGTAGTTGCTTACGGGAATCTCTGATTAAGGGACGTGAAGGATATTGACGTAATGGGCTAAGAAAAGAGACTTATGAAGTGCTATTATTTGTCTTAAGGAGGCCTTAATTGACAGTACCAAACCTAATTGACAGGACCAAATTAAGGATCGCCAAACTACTACTGAAAAACTTTGAACTTGGACTTATACTAAAAGAAGAACGTGAATTTTGGTTTAGAAGAGGTTTTTGTTTGAGAGAAATGAAGTCTTCATTTGGAGTCGTTTTGGAATCGTTTGAAGTCGTTTTGGGTAAACTCCCGGGGCTATGACTGGCCTTCTTGTGAGAGTGAAAGAAATTTTACAACCTTCGAAGCATTTGGCGCCTTTGAGCGAAAGTTGGTTCTTTTACAACCCTCGGGACCTCTTGGGCGGTCTTCTTGTGGGAGTTGATTCTTTAACGACCTTAGGGACTATCTTAGTCGGTCTTCTTAATAAGAGTCAGCTCTCAGGATCATCTTAGTCGGTCTTCTTGTGAGAACAAAAAGGGATTTTACAACCTTCGGGGTATTTGGCGCCTTTGAGCGAAACTTGGTTCTTTTACAACCCTAGGGACCATCTTGATCGGTCTTCTTAATAAGAGTTGGTTCTTTAAAGACCCTAGGGACCATCTTAGTCGGTCTTCTTAATAAGAGTCGGTTCTCTGGATCATCTTAGTCGGTCTTTTTGTGAGAACAAAAGAGGAGTTTTACAACCTTCGGGGCATTTGGCGCCTTTGAGCGAAAGTTGGTTCTTTTACAACCCTAGGGACCATCTTGATTGGTCTTCTTAATAAGAGTTGGTTCTTTAACGACCCTAGGGACCATCTTAGTCGGTCTTCTTAATAAGAGTCGGTTCTCTGGACCATCTTAGTCGGTCTTTTTGTGAGAACAAAAGAGGAGTTTTACAACCTTCGGGGCATGTGGTGCCTTTGAGCGAAAGTTGGTTCTTTTACAACTCTAGGGACCATCTTGATCGGTCTTCTTGATAAGAGTTGGTTCTTTAACGACCCTAGGGACCATCTTAGTTGGTCTTCTTAATAAGAATTGGTTCTCGGGACCATCTTAGTTGGTCTTCTTGTGAGAACCAAAGAGGAGTTTTACAACCTTCGGGACAATTGGTGCCTTTTAGCGAAAGTTGGTTCTTTTACAACCCTCGGGACCTCTTGGGCGGTCTTCTTGTGAGAGTTGGTTCTTTAACGACCCTAGGGACCATCTTAGTCGGTCTTCTTAATAAGAATCGGTTCTCGGGACCATCTTAGTCGGTCTTCTTGTGAGAACAAAAATAGAATTCTTTGGACGAGGGGGCCCGTAAGAATTCAATTTTTAAGTCATCTAAGGTCGATCTCAACCCTAGGGAGGGACTTTTCCTCAAACGAAGAGGTTTCGGCTTTGGCTTTGGATTTCGTGTTTGGACTTTTAATTTTGATATTTCGCTTGAGATATTGGTGATTTCTATCCACTTTGGCCTTTCGCACTTTTGACTTTTAGAAGTTCCTTTTTTGGAATTGAAAATACTTATTTTGAAAGGATTTGATATTCATATTTGAAAATACTTGATTTTGAAGATATCATATTTGAAATTTTATTTCTAAGATACTTAGTTTCAGATTTTAGAATTTTATAAATGAGTTTAGTATTTTTCTAGGATTTATAAAATTCATTTTTAAGGTGAAAACATTTCAAAATACAAAAGGCTCCTACTTTGACATAATTTCATATCAAAGTATCAGTGAATTTGATTTATTTTGATTTTTAGGATTTTATGGATATTTTATTTATATTTTTCAGAGTTTTTTGCTATTTCTAAAGAATTTTTAAAATTTGTGTTTAAATTGGATTTTTCTGATTGGGCCACATCACTGGATCACGCTGAGGTGGCAACTGCTATATTATTCTTTTTGGGCCTTAATTCCCGTTTAATTGATTAAATTCAGATGGGTTACGTGCGGCGGGTGTCTGACAGGTCATACGGAGGAAACACCGTCTTTTTGCCACAGTAGATCAACAAGCTTAACGCGCTTCATCTAAATTGAGGAGACGGGTTTCGTTTTGTATTGACGGGTTCGACTGATAGCGGACTTGAACCCGCTAAGTGTTCCGGTCATCGCAGTTGACGAAGAAGGTATTGACAGAACCGTGAGACAGAGGAGAACACGGAGGCGGCCTCCGTTTTTGTCGCGTCGTCTTTGTTTGGTTGCGGGGCGGAAAGTTTTGTACGACAGTAAAAACTAAAACTCAATTAGGTCCCTACAAGTTTTAATTTCATGTTTTCGGCGATCATTGCCACCGGAGGTTGATGAGACTAATTTCGTTAGATCCGCGATGGAAAGGAGAACACGGAGGTAGGTTCGATTGTGGTTGCGTTGTTCTAATTTGATTGATGTGTCACTGATCCTGATACGATGACATGACTTCATTACTGACACATGCACTGAAGGGTTCTGGGTTTTATTGGGCTTATACTAAGGAGCTAAACTTACTTCACTTTTATCCAACTTCACATTAATAATTATTAATTTCATTATTTGGCATTTCTTTTGGGTGAAATCAGTTTTAGTTATGGTCTCGAAACAGTACAGTCCCCTTTATGACTATGTGCATATAAACACGGCAATTCAGTTTGTACTATCCACTTTTGATCTTAATCCCTTTACTACTCTAATACGGCATCTACTTGGTATAGGTTCTGGTGCATAATTGACACTTCTTGTATAAGTTCTTGACATAAGCTAACCTTCATATGTAACTAAAACACTTTAGTTTTATTGGTAATTGCCAGGACGGTTTATCCTTGTAATCTGATTATTCAACATCATAAAAATGAAAGGTCAATTCAGCCACATCAAGGATTCAATTAAGAAGGAACCACAAACATGAAAAGATAACAGTGCATAAAACTTTGAATGAAAAGGATGCAGCATGTCATTTTATTATTTTAAAAAGAAAAGCAGATTTATACTTAAATAACCCAAGGACATTAAATGTGATATGCCTTTGAAATCTAATACTAGTCCTTTGTAACTTTTATCAACAAGTCCCTCAATTTTCTATTTATTGCTAAACAAGGATGCAATACTACTTCTTTGTAATGCCAGTGACCATGAAGTGTAATTTACCAGAAACCAAGAAGATGTTACAGTTCTGACTTTTTGGCCTTTACAAGAACAGAAAAGATCAGTCAAAATAGAAATAGTAAAGTATGAATTGCTTTTCACAGAATTGATTGATACCAGTTGAGAATTAGAGCAGGCTGTAAGATTCATGAAACAGGGAATATTTTTAATAAAGTCCAGCAAACTTTGAATATCACATCGATCTACAAACGGCCCCTTTGTCAACCACATTTATACAATTCAATCCAGGAGGCTTAAGCTGTTACGTTTACTATCTTTAATCACAATTCGAAACTCATAAATCAGGTCTTACTTTATGCGTTTTGGTCCAAGATTATACACAATTTCGATTCTAACAGAATTTCGGCAGCATTTCGGTTTACAATTGATTGACATGGTTTCCCTCACCATGGCTCAAGGCCGTTGGAAGAGGAGGCTACCTGGAACTAGAGAGACTCCAGTCGAGGTAAAGTGAAGCTAGGATCTGGACAAACTCCAGTCGAAGCATTGTGAAACCAGGGATTGGAGGAGAAACTCCAACCGAGGTGTGTGATCGTGTGTTAGAGAGGGGAAAAGAAGGAGGAGGGAAGAGTAAATGTCAGATCAAGTCATTCAATCAAGATTCAATTTCAATCAAAAAACACTTCTAAAATTGAAAGTAAAGGCTGCACAAGAAGAACCGCTCCAAGATTTCAAAGATCGCAACTTTCATTGATCAAACTTCGAAATCGGATTACAAACATGTTTCTTACCTTTGTCTCTTACCTTTCCTTCAATTACATTCTCAGAATTTGTCTAGATGTCGCCTAATCTTTCACTTCTAGACTCGCTTGGCAACTGTTTGTAGAAACGCCTAATACAATCTTTCTACCTAATCTTGAAAATGAAAAAAACTATCTAGCCTAACGTGTGTGTGGAAGAAGTCTTGAAGTGGAAGTGGGAACATGATTGAAAATGGTGTCTGTGTGTTCCAAAAGAGGTCTGAGAAGGTCGTGTAAAAGTCGTGTGTAAAAAGGGTCCCCCCTTTCATCTTGGAATAAGGTATATATAGACATGGCTTGGGGCCTAGAAGTTTCAGCTGGTGTAACCGTCTACTCAATCTCGCCCCTCCATTTCAGAGCACACGGATCGACCCTTGATCCGACAGTCATCATCGTGCCATTTTGTGTTTCTTCTTGGGTGGTCAACAGAAGAAAAGGGTAGGTTTGACCATGGCGGTTAGAGCTTTGTTACAGTATGGCTTTGATCTCAGCCGCTGCGTTCGTGTACCCACGGATTGAGACTTGATCCAGCGGCTCTCGTCGCACCACGCTAGGGCCCACTCGAGAGGGTCTGAACGAATCTCGTTGGAGGCAGTTACGTGCGCTGCACCTCTCGAACCCTCCTCTTCGTGATTTCCTCTCTTTCTGTTGGGGAAGAAGGTCCCGCTTGTCAGATTAAATGAAACACATTCTAACGCCCTTTTCTTTCTCTATGTTGCGTGGACTCGGCTCACTATTAACCAACTGAAAACTGTTCATCCTATGTATATGGTATACAGAGGAACTGGCGCACTCAAGTTTCTGAGCGTAGGAGGGAAACCTGAATTTCACCCTTTGCCTCTTCTCCATATCCGTAGTATTGGCTGCCTCCATTCAATCATGTAAATAAAATTTTTAAGGCTGCTGATCCAAAAGAAGTTATTTAAGCCCCTTTCTTTTCGACTTTCTTCATGAAATTTTGTACACAACCTCATAGAAATATGTAAAATCCGATGGAATCAAGAATTTTCCAAAAATACCCTTCTTATTATTTTATTTAATTTCTCCAAAATTGTATGCCTTTTCGCATAAAATAGGGATTCTGTGACTCTTCTAGCCAATCTAGGGGCACCATAATTTTCGTCCTGCTTCGCTGTATTTTTGGGTAATTTTCCATGATTTTTGGAATCCATTTGATATTTTTCATGATTTTTTTTCCAATTCCTTGATTTTATAATCCATGAAATTATTCAATTTAATTCATGAATTTGGCACCATATTTTGTGGTCAAACACCACCATGGTGAAATTGTGACAGACCAAAATACATTTCTCCTTAATCAAATTTGTTGACACAATTGGATTTATGAGCAAAGACAACTCTAATTCTATTTTAATTTTTTTAAAATAGAGTATATTCCAATGTTCTTTGATCATAATTCACGAAATAAACAAAACACCTTTTTTAATAGGGGGTCTTACCAAATGATTTTGGATTTGCAATTCGAGACACAGAGGAGAAAGATATCGCACAACTCAAAAAGAGGTCGAAAGATTTCAAAACCCTACGTAATGATGAGTTTCTCCTTTATCATCTCAGAACCGTACAACGCTTACAGATGAGAAGAGTGGCGGCCAGTTTCTCCTTTGTCATCTCTCTCCAGTTGATTCTGGCGATCCCGATAGTAATGGCACTCGATCGTGCATTCCTCCGCAGCGTTTGAACTGACACTCGGACAAATTAGCTGGATAAAAAAATAATAGACCATAAGGATGAAATTAGTATTGCATATGAATTTCATTTCAAAGCATAATGTTATTTATAGTGTTAATTTACTTGCATGCTTCAGTAAAATAAAAGCATGTTTTATGGTAAAAGAAATAACTAAATGTATCCTGTAACAAGTGTTTCTATGAACCTATATCAGCAAAAGTAAAAACTAGTAACTATTATCATATCTATAAAAAAATGTTTGAAGAAGATAAAAGCAACAAAATAAATACTCTAGTGAGCGATAAAGGGTGTGTTTGGCAACATGGGGTGTGTTTGGCAGCGCACGCGAACTGGCTGTTCGCACCCCAAGATGTTCGCGACCAGCTGTTCGCGCAGTTCGCCCAAAAAGTAGAAACAAGGAATAGGGGTAGTTCGCGCAGTTCGTGCTTTGTTTGGTTCCTGCGAACTGGCGCTGTTCGCGAACAGCCAGTTCGCGTGCGCTGCCAAACACACCCATGGTGAACAAGAGATGAATATCTTGTTCATGAACAACTTCTCTAGTTCCCCAAAATCGAGGAACTAAGAACAAGCCCACAATTCTTTGTTCGCGCTAGTTCATGGGTTGTTTGGCACTCGCGAACTAAAGTTGTTCGCGAACTACTAGTTCGGCGTTGTTGCCAAACACACCCAAAATAAATAAAGCGAGGGAATCTATAACCAAATATATTTTTTTAGGAAAAATTGGATATAACTCCCTACAATCTTGCTCATCTAGATATGACCCCTTTGTAATTTTCAAAACTGGATATAACCCCTCTAATCTTGTTTGTGTTGGATATAATCCCTTTTGATTAATCTAATCATATCATATTTAAAAAAAATCATTTTGCACATATTATGACCAATATACTCTTATTGGCTGATCTTCCTTCTTTAGCCATTTCGTATTCCCCTCCTACCTCCAGCGAATTGTCAAAGAACAATGGAACAATTCAAGACGTTAATCAAGTTCCATGTAACTAGGGACTGGGGGATCAAAGTGGAACAATGGGAGAATAAGAACAAGCATGTGGGGCACATTTTGGTTGTTCGAATATAATTGCTTATTCCTCCGAAGATTTGTCGCTACCAAACATAAGTATGAGCAACACCAATAGACCTTAGTTATTTGAAATGCTTTCTTGTTCTATCACTCATTTTTTTATTAGTGATAAAGCAACAGGGTGAGGTCCATTTTTACTTGAAATGCTAACGGATTGGTCATGAGATATGCATCCTTATTTTATCCTAATGTTCTATTATTTTTTTTTATAATCATATTACCATTTTTCTCTGATTCGAAAACACTTTTGTGACATAGTTTTGCACTTAGATTACTAATTACAATGGATAATCTTCAATTTTTTTTTAAAAAAAAAGAATGGACAATCAGTGCTTTGTTGTTGGGTGCCCTTTGCTCAGGAAATATCGGATGATAAATTATCAACTCGAAAACAAATGAAACAAATACATTTGTACCGTCTATATAAGCGATTTGAAAAAACATCAGATTCTGTCTTTTTCCGTTTAATATCGCAGGGATAGGTTGGAATACAAAACAACTTTGATTTGAATATTGCACAGTAAGAGTATTTTGGTCCTAACATGTAAAAGATGACTTTTAAAAATTTTAATATGAATAAATTTAATAAAAAAGGGTTATATCCAACACAAACAAGATTAGAGGGGGTTATATTCAGTTTTAAAGATTACAAGGGGTTATATCCAGATGAGCAAGATTGTAGGGATTATATCCAATTTTTTCTTTTTTTATTAACTAGTTAGGGAGGGGCGTAAAAAATAAATAAATGTATCTACCAGTGATTTCAGCTAAAACTAGAAATTTGTAACTGTTATTAGATCTATCAAAAAGTTCGAAGTACAAAAAAAGATATCATAGAACAAGTACCAGACATTAAAATCAGCGACGAGACAAATAATGCAAATAAACAAAAATTACATATTATTATTTCAGCTCAACTAGATAAGAATTATCAATACATATTAGTTGATTTATCAATTTAAATATGGTCGATAAATATATAAAAATAAATATTATCTTACTTTAATCATCCTCCAATATCTCACTAGTGATGGCATATCTCGTTATCATTGCATAAAAGCATGTGCATAATGATTAATTTTGTTGTTGTTATTCTTTTCTACTTCGACGTGATTTCTTTTTGTCCATGTAATTTTATATCAATTGGACTATAATTATTTTATCATACAACATGTATGCTTTTGGATCAACTATAGTGTGTGAACCATCACAAGACATGAGTGATCAAGGAACATGATTTGAAGTTCAATTTCAAATGTAATTTGCATTTTTTTGAATGATGCTTATCGCCTTGAAATTCGATATTTCACCAAGCTTTATAAAGTTCAAATGGAAATTCAATTAGTTAGATACAATTTAAACATCAAATTCAGAGAATACACTTTTTGAGTAAAATTATTTCAGACAATTTTTTTTCTATATGCATGAAACGAGAGAAAAAAATACGAACTTTTGCAAAAACTATAATTAATTTATCTTTTAAACTTATTTACACAAAAAAGGGCACTATAAAATAAGTTCGAACCTCAGCAGTCCTTTTTCAATATAAGTCACATATAACTCACTATTATGAGTTTATGACCTTCGACGAACTTGCTAAAAAAATAAAAGTGCTAGTTTATATTACATGGTGACGTAAGTACTCACCAATCGGTTTTTTTGTGTACATAACAACACAATTGATCCCTTTTACACCCTTGTCGAAAAATCAAATTCTAGGAGTGCTTCTTGCCAACTGAAATATGCTTAATAAAAAAAATAAAAAAGATAAGATGACAACAATGATTAAATTACAACTTTATATTAATACTTGTGAAAATATGTAGAACAAAAAGATAATGTCAAACATAATATCCTCACAAATGAATTTGATTCAATTGTAATTCTAGGATGGACATTAGAAATCTGGTTTAGTTGTTTGTTGTTCTTGTGGAAGTACTAATATATCGAGATACAATCATTCACCATTTTTATGCAATGGTTAACAAATTATTTTTTACCAATATCGGACTTTCAGTAATATTAATAGACGAACAAAAAGGGCCCATGTGTTCTGAAATTTTCTGCTGACAAAATACTAATGTTGGACTTTTGAAGTCCACATTACAATAACATTCTTCGAAAAAAAAAATCAATATTATTATTAAAGTTTTGATTATTTAAATATAATTAAAAAAATTCCGATTATAGGATTGAACAATAGTTATTGTCCAAGGAAGCATTACTTTATTCAATGTTTATGCTTTGGTTTGAAATTCAATTTCTTTTTATCATGTATATGCATCCGGACTACTAGCTGCGCACGTTCATTCAAATATTAATTGGGCTATTTGATGTTTATGAACTAAATTGATTACTGACGTTGAATATATCTTTCAACGACCTCAAATATTATCTTATCATTTTTCAAATTAATTCAGATTAGAAAAGTATTCCCGTTGTTTCCAGCTTCATGTTTTTTTTTTTTTTTTGAATTGAGCTTCATGCTAGATAGCTTTTGGTATTTCTCAAATTTTTAATATTCTTTTCATTGTACTTTTCTATTGGATTTCGCTAAATAAATCTGTTATCACGATATTTGTGACCAAAGGTCCAACGCTCCACAAATTAACTTATAATTAATTGAATCCGATCCAGAATATTGTTTTATTGGAAAACATCTAGTTCGGCCTTCCGTTATAACATAGGAGTGTTTGAATGGTATGGGAATAAGAAATGAATAAGAATTTTAGGAAGAAAATATTAGAAAGTGTGTAATTTTGGGAAAAGTGAAAAGATGTTATTCTGGAAATAAGTAATGTTGTTTGGATGACGAGTTAAGAATAAGCAAATTGATATTTAATTTAAATAAATTATTAAAAATTATTATTTTAATATTAAATAAAGTACTAATTAAAGAGCACATAAAATTTCATTTAGTTATTAGTATTTAGCTATTTTTGTTGAAATTATGTATATATAATTGTTAGAAGATGTTATTTCTAGGAAGAAATTATCCTTCTCCTTATTCCTAACTTGTTTGGATGTCTAAAAAGAAACTATTCCCAAAAAGAAACTATTCTTTCTATTTCTAAGCAATCCAAATGACTCCATAGGTTGTAAACAATTACATAGAAAACAAAAATACCTCTGTAACATTCTAGACCACAGATTTTTTTGGCCACATTGGATCCTAGACTGAATTATGAATCTTTCCACGGCTCCACTGCATAGGACATTAGGACCTGACAATGACAGGCATCAAAGCAACAGTTGGGCGCTATTAATTCGGCTAAAATTTAAACTTTCTTATTTTCCTTTTGAAAATTCACATTTATTTTCTTATTTTCTTTCTATATTTAAACTATACATTATTACATTGAAAATTGTCCCAGAACTGATTCAAATTTCTGAGCCATTGAGAACCCTACAAAAGAGTACTTGTGTTAATTCTCAACAGCCAATCTGGTTTAAGGTGACATCTTAGTACCCACAAGTAAATTGATTACTGTCATCTGCAATTTTGTCATTTCTGTCATCGCTAAATATAAAAGAACATATACCGTAAACAAAGTGAACATATAGACTATCTAAGTGAACACATACGAACAAATAAGTTCAATGAAAATAAGTTAAATATGCATGTAAACTTCTGAACAAGTGATAACAATACTTAGTTGTTCGTAAGTGTTCACTTAGATCGTCTATATATTCACTTTGTATTTAGCGATGGCTGAAATGATATATTTGCCGATGACACTTATAATTCCTCGTACCACGAATGGTCCGGTCCAGCCTTAAGAACTGAAGAGGAGACGATTTTATCTTAATTGTACACAATCAGAGTCTGAGGAAACTTAAACCTAGTAGGTTATCACCCAAAAAAAAAAAAAAAATTTTAAAAAATAGAAACTTCTACCTAGTCTTTTCCATTTCCGACTGATCTTTTTTTATTCAGTTTTCATTTTCTATTTTGGAGAGACCTATTCTTCTCTAGTTTCTTCTCCGAGACCACCAATCCACCATCCCACTACTAATGTGGTTTCAGACTTCACGCCATGGATGGACCCATCGCCATCTCTTCTCCAACCGCATATTCTCTCTTTATCCCGAATCCAACCTTCCTTTAAAACCTCATCTCTTTGTCTCTCCATTTCTCCCAACCAATGGCTCCTCCGGTTCTCTATTCCTTCTGCATTGTCTTCTTCTTTCTTGTGGTAGTCAGAGGTAGCATACCGACTACACTGGATGGTCCGTTCGAGCCAGCGACGAGGCGGTTTGATTCGAGTCTCAGACAGGGAAGTGATGACGTGCCACTTTCTGATCCCCGGCTTGCGAAGAAGGTGAAGTCGCCGTTTCCTGAGCAGATATCAATAGCTGCCTCATTTTCTCCTTCTTCCCTATGGATATCTTGGATCACTGGTACAAGTTCAAAATCTGGGATGAGTTTCGTATAGAATTAAATCATTAATTGACAATGGCTGGGCATGACTTATTGACTTTACTTTTGAAAATTTCAACTTTGAAACAGGGGACGCACAAATGGGGAGTAATGTAGTACCTCTCGACCCATCTACAGTTAGAAGCGAGGTCTGGTACGGGTTAGAGAGCGGAAAATATACGTATCGACAAAATGGTACATCTGAGGTGTACAGCCAGCTGTACCCATATGAAGGTCTCTTGAACTATACTTCCGGTATCATTCACCATGTCAGGCTAGACAGTAAGGTTTCTTTTGTTGATTACTGGTATACGTTTGTCTATTTTATTATGTTATTTTTCTCTCTATTGTGTTAAATAGTTATAGCAAATGAGAACTGCCAGAGACTGAAACAGGATAATGACATTTTAGTTACTAAGCAACATTATGTAAAGTTCTGAATGTTTTTTTTTTCTTTCATTCAAAATTTTTGTTGATATACAATGATCTATACACCTGGTACCAATTGGAACAAGCCACAAAGGCACCATATTTCAAATAAGCAATTCTGAGTCGGATACATACTGTTACCCCTGTGAGTATGTGTCGATAATTTGAGACAAATGATGGATAAAGAATTCTTTATTCTGATGATATTTTTGTACAAGGATTTACAAGCCTATTTATAGGCAATGTTGCAACGGCTATAAGCCTCTCAGTTAGGAAATCCTAACGTTACATTTTTCTATACAAGGAAACTAATCTAAGTAAATTGTAACCCTAATCTAAAAGATTGGCTGGCTGCATTTTACCTAATCTAGCTAGTGAGGAGATACAATCTGAGGCCAGTTGTTCCTCTAATCTTTTCTTATATTTTTGTTATCTTCTATATTTTCAACACTCCCCCTCAAACTAGGATTGTAAATATCATATAATCCTAGCTTGTTTGTAATATTTTCAAAAGTATTTATGTAGAGTCCCTTTGTGAAAATATCCGCTAGTTGATCTCCACTTTTGACAAAAGGGGTTTCAATTTCTTTAGCTTGAATTTTCTCTCTAATGAAGTGACAATCAACTTCAATGTGTTTGGTTCGTTCATGGAAGACAGGATTTGCAGCAATGTGTCTTGCTGCTTGATTATCACAGAACATCTTCATTGGTTCTTTTTGATCAACGTGCAGATCAGCTAAAAGTTGTTTAATCCATGTCAACTCGCTTGCCGTAGATGCCATGGCTCGATATTCTGCTTCAGCGCTTGATCGTGCCACAACATTCTGCTTCTTGCTTTTCCATGTGACTAAATTTCCGCCTACAAATGTGCAAAAACCGGTTGTTGATCTTCTATCAAAACTTCCGGCCCAATCTGCATCTGAATAGCCACATACTGCATTAGTCTTATTACTTCTCATCCAAATTCCCTTTCCAGGACAACTCTTTAAATATCTAAGTACCCTATTAACGGCATCTAAATGAGGAGTTCTTGGTGCATGCATAAACTTGCTAAGTTGGCTTACAGTAAAAGACAAGTCAGGTCTAGTTACGGTCAAGTATATCAATTTTCCCACAAGTTTTTGGTATTGATTAATTTCTTTGAGTGGTTCACCATCCTCTGTATTAAGTTTCACATTTGTGTCAATAGGGGTAGGTGCTGGCTTACATCCTAATTTACCTGTTTCCTTAAGTAAGTCAAGCACATATTTTCTTTGAGAAATAAACAAACCTTTTGATGAGTGTGCAATTTCAATTCCTAGAAAATATTTTAATTTTCCTAAATCCTTAATGTCAAATTTTTGTTTAAGGCTACTTTTTACAGAATCAATTGCTAGTTGATTATTCCCTGTTATAATAATATCATCAACATACACTAAGACTACTGTTGTACCATGCTCATCATGTTTTGTAAACAAAGATGTATCGGCCCAACTAGTTTTGAAATTACAAGAACGTAAAAAGTGACTTAGTTTTCCATACCATGCTCTTGGAGATTGCTTGAGTCCATAAATAGATTTATTTAGCCTACAAACAAGGTTAGATACATGTTCTTCTTTATGACCTGGGGGTAGGGTCATGTACACTTCTTCCTCAAGTGTACCTTGAAGAAAGGCATTTTTAACATCCATTTGGTGAAGACCCCAACCATTATTAACAGCAATAGAGAGAAGAATCCTAACTGTGTTCATTTTTGCTACAGGTGCAAAGGTCTCATGATAGTCAATTCCATATGTTTGTGTATATCCTTTGGCCACTAACCTAGCCTTATATCGTTCTATGGTTCCATTACTATTATATTTAATTTTATACACCCATTTACAACCTACCGGTTTCTTATTTTTTGGTAGAGGACATATCGTCCATGTTTGATTTTTTTCTAAAGCATGAAGTTCTTCTTCCATTGCCTTGCACCATTTTGGTTCCTTTCTTGCTACCTCAAAGGTAGTTGGTTCTTCCATTGTTGAAATAACATTTACAAAGGCATAATGTTCTTTTGAAACGTTTTCATAGGAAACATAATCTTCAATAGGATACTGTACCGTATAGGTTACGAAATCCTTTAACCTGGAGGATGTTTGTGTCTGGCGCGTTGATCTTCTCAACGATTGTTCAATTTCTGGATCTTGAACCTCCGTGATTTCTTCGATCTCTTCATTTTCTTGTTCTTCTTCACCTGTTTCATTAATGACATTTTCTACAAAAACTTCTCTTCTTCCTTCGTTAGTGATGCAAGGTAAAACAAAATCGCTAGAATTAATTTGTTCACTTTTATTTTCTTCGATATTTTTAAAATAAGGCTCATTTTCGAAAAAAGTGACATGTCTTGAAACATAAAATTTCCTTTCCTTGGGGTCATAGCATTTATATCCTTTTTTCTGAGTAGAATACCCTAAGAAAATAGTTTTTATAGAGGTAAAATCTAATTTGTCAATTCGATTTTTGTGTACAAAACTAGTGCACCCAAAAATTTTTAAATGATCCAAACTAATTTTTCGATTGTAAAGAATTTCCAAAGGACTTTTAAAATTTAGTTTAGCACTTGGCACTCTATTTATCAAATAGGTTGCGGTTAGGACGGCTTCCGACCAAAAAATTTTTGGAACGTTATTTTGAAATAAAAGCGCTCTCGTTACTTCAAGAAGATGACGATTTTTCCTCTCCGAAATACCGTTTTGTTGAGGAGTATAAACACAAGAAGTTTGGTGTAAAATACCTTTTTGCTTTAAATAGTTTGAAAAATTTTGGTTGATAAATTCAGTTCCATTGTCAGTCCTAAAAATTTTTATTTTCTTATCATATTGAGTTTCTACTAGATTTGAAAAAGTTTGAAAATGCGAAAAAACCTCACTTTTATTTTTCATCAAATAAAGCCATGTTGTTCGAGAGAAATCATCTACGAAAATGACAAAATACCTATAGTTATTATAAGAATCTAAGGGGGCAGGTCCCCAAACATCCGAATGAATAAGTTCAAAAAGTTCACTACTTTTAGTTTTAGAATCAGAAAACGGAAGTTTGGTGTGTTTAGCAAATTTACACACCTCACAATTATTACAATCCAACTTTGAAAAATTAAACATAGTTTTTAGAATTTTGTCGGAAGGATGTCCAACCCGTCTGTGCCAAAGTTTGCTCAAATCTTCATTTTTTGAAATATTAAAACCAAACTTGTTGCTATCCAAAAAATAAAGTCCGTTTTCAAGAAAACCTTCACCAATCTTCTCCTTGGTGATTAAATCCTGAAAAATCACAACATTTGCTTTAAAAATAATTTCACAATTTAATTCTTTTACAAGTTTGCTAATAGAAAGTAGATTCACAGAGCATTTGTCGACAAAAAATACATCTTGGAGAAAATTATTAGGAAAAATGCTTATCATCCCCCATCCATTGATCTTCACTTTTTCACTGTTGGCAACAGTAAAAAATTGATCATTCTCTATCGTTCGATAATTCCTAAGTAACTTTTGATTCCCTGTCATATGGTCAGTTGCTCCGGAGTCCAAAATCCATTTGGTACAGTTGTTTGGAACTATTTTAGGTGCAAATCCAACAGCTAGACATTTGTTATTATTAACCATTTCTAATTCGGATAGTATTAACCCATTCTTCACTAAACTTTGTTTCATCCGTGGGCCTTCAATTTCATTGTTGTTCTTTTGGGCTGGACCAAAATTAATAAAAGTTTTAGATACAAAACCTGATGGCCCGCCAGGAGAACCACGTTGTTCTAGAAGAGAAGCTATTCGGTTGATTTCCGATTCGAGTCTGATAAATCGATCAGCAGTTATCTCGCTCGACCCATTCGATCCTTCCTTCTTCTCCCCCTGACTCGAGACGTCTAGGGTTTCCGCCATATAAGCCTTGCGCGGCGGCCCCCCTTGATTTCGACCACCGCCTGTGCCGGCTTGGCCCTTCCACTTTGGTTTGAGACGAGGGTAGAGGTTCCAGCAGCCGTCTTTGAGATGGCCGTCCTTATTGCAGTGCGTGCAGTGCTGACCTGCATTTTTCTTACCTCGATTGGCTTGCGAAGTCATGGCTGAGAAGGCGTGACCCTCTGGCTTTGGGTTCTGGTCAGAGATGTTCATCGCCGCTCGCCTTGATTCCTCTTGCTGAACACGAGCCGTCACGCCAGAAAATGTGAGGCGATCAGTGCTGCCAAGGATTTGGGCCTTGAGATTGTCGTAGCTCGAGTCAAGGGCGTCGAGGAAGGTGTAAATCTGATCTAACTCATCCCTTTCTTGGAGCACAGATAGGTCAGTAGTAATAGGCCTATAGATTTTGAGTTCTTGGTATTTGGATTTCACTTGGCCTATGAGTTGGCTTACTGTTTGATTTCCTTGTGCAATTCTGACAAGGTCTTTTTTTATTTGAAAAATGTGGGAGTTGTTGCTTTGCTGGTTGTATTGATCTTGGATGGCTTCCCACAATTCTTTTGCAGTTTCACAGTGAACAAAAATCTCATTTAATTGAGTATTTAAAGAATTAAGGATTAAAGTAAAAGTTTGACCGTCGAGTATATCCCAATCTTCTTGGGCCACCCCTGTGCTTGTCGGTCTCGGTCGATTGCCATTGATGAACCCTAGCAAACCTTTGCCTTTGAGGGACGTCTTGGCCGCCTTTGACCACGCCAGGTAGTTTGGCCCATCAAGAGGTACACTGGTCAGTTTTTGTGATGAATTGAAATCAGGCATGGTTTTCTGAGAAGTGATGAGTTGAGTTGTTTGTTGATTTACTGGTATTGGATTTGGTTGCTGGTCTTTGTCTGCAGTATCAGACATGGTTTTTTGTTTTGTTTTTGGATTTTACTAGAAATTGATGCGGAAGCAAATGGTTCAGACGGGCTCTGATACCATGTCGATAATTTGAGACAAATGATGGATAAAGAATTCTTTATTCTGATGATATTTTTGTACAAGGATTTACAAGCCTATTTATAGGCAATGTTGCAACGGCTATAAGCCTCTCAGTTAGGAAATCCTAACGTTACATTTTTCTATACAAGGAAACTAATCTAAGTAAATTGTAACCCTAATCTAAAAGATTGGCTGGCTGCATTTTACCTAATCTAGCTAGTGAGGAGATACAATCTGAGGCCAGTTGTTCCTCTAATCTTTTCTTATATTTTTGTTATCTTCTATATTTTCAACAGTATGAGACCTTAACTTCTGGCATGTCTCTGGCAAGTATGGTGCCTCGTAGTCTATGACCCTACTTTATTTTTATTTTTAGATCTTATGCCTGGGAAAACATACTACTATAAATGTGGCGACAGTTCGTTAAATGCTCTGAGTGAAGAATATATATTCCAAGCCCTTCCAGCTCCTGGCCCAAACAATTACCCCAGCCGAGTTGCAGTAGTTGGAGATCTGGGACTTACATATAACTCCACCACCACCATTGACCATCTGACCCGCAATGACCCAGCTATGATTTTATTCGTTGGCGATTTGGTTTATGCTGATCAGTATGTGACTACTGGAGGAAATGGAACATCTTGTTTTTCTTGCACATTTCCTGATGCACCGATTCGAGAGACGTATCAACCGAGATGGGATGGCTGGGGAAGGTTAGTTCTTTCAAAATATTTCAACTAATGTTAATGAGAAAAAAAAAATATATTAGAATTATGCCAGAGATGTAAGTCTTTTTGGAATATGGTAAGAATTTATTTGATGCTCTGTACTGACCTGCACCTAACCGTACTGCTTTATGTATCTGATCCAATAAAGAACCATTATAAACTTTTTTTATGTTTGAAAATAATATTTCAAATCAATATTTTAATTAGATTCATGGAGCCCATCACTTCGAAAGTTCCTATGATGATAATTGAGGGAAATCATGAGATTGAACCGCAAATAGATGGGGTAAAGTTCCAGTCATACCAGTCAAGATTTGCTGTACCGGCGGAAGAGAGCAAATCTAAGAGTAAATTTTACTATTCGTTTAACGCTGGTGGGATCCACTTCATCATGCTTGGAGCCTATATTGACTATAATCGCACTGGTTAGTCTGAATATAATGATAATGATGATGGTTATGTTAGCCTTAAAACTAATAGCAACAAAATTATTTTAATAATAGCAGCAATGATACTATAATTTGTTGCGTTCATATTTAGTGCTTGCTAAAATTTTTTTAAACAGTAATAATATGCTAATAGTTCTCATTGGAGTAAACATAGGTATTATCTCATTTTTCCTATTTCTTTTTGTGGAACCTTTCACCAAATGGTCCTGTGATTATTTCAATTTAAAGTTGAGTGTATGGCACATTAGTTTACATGTGTACTTGTTGATGTGCAAACAACATTCATTCTGCCAATGCTTCTTTTTCTGGATTGCATAAATGGTACTTCTAGCAATCTATTTCCTTAAAAATTTCAGATTTCCTTGCTTCAGTCTGCAAACTGCTCTTTCAGAAACTTTCTCATTTTTGTTCCAAGCTTCTAGACCATCCGATTTAAGGATAAAAAGGAACTCTAAAAAAAATGAGGAAATGGAATTTGGGGACCAATGGAAATTCCTTTTGAGTCCAGGGTATGAAAGAATATAAGTTCGTCAAACTATGGACCACTGTTAAATTGAATGGCCAAATGTGTTTCCAGCAAAGTTTCCATCATAAAGTACAACTTATATTGGCCGCATGACACTGATTGACATGATTTTCCATCCATATTTGAAGTGGAAGATTATGGTGGGGTCAACTTGGTACTAACATAAATTTCAAAGATGAATTATAAACATAAATGAGTGAGACTAAAATGGAATAAGCATTAATGATGAATTATGATTGCAAACATAAATATGATTATTGATCATATGTACACTTCACAATACCTCACTGGCTCCCAAGTGCATGTATATGGTAAACCAAATAGGTACAATGACTATTGCCTTACAGCCTTAGTATGTGGAAATGTCTTAAATGTGTTCAATAAAATGCCATCATATCCTTGGGCAATCATGTCTCTTGTGATGAATAATATAGAATTAAATCGGTTATGGTGTACAACATGCTTCTCAGGTGCGCAATATTCTTGGCTGAAGGAAGATTTGAAAGGGGTAGATCGCAAATTGACACCATGGCTTGTTGCAGCATGGCACCCCCCATGGTACAATAGCTATTCATCTCACTATCAAGAATTTGAATGCATGAGACTAGAGATGGAAAGCCTTCTTTACAATTATGGGGTCGATATTGTCTTCTCTGGTCATGTAAGAGGCAAACAAAGCACTTTCATACAAAGAGCTTCTTACAATTTCACAAATAGTATATAATGTTAGCGAAAGATTACCATATTGGTGTATTGGCCAGTACATACTATCATTGGTAGCAAATTTATTGGTTGTTATATATGTTTATTCTTTGATTCTTCTGTATTTAAATACAATACATAAATTTTACATTATCGTAGCTGTACAAAACTGGAAAGTAGTGATATGGTTGATCGATATGATAATTATGCCGAACCTTACTATTGCTCCTTTAAATTACTATAATTTCGGATTAGTTGGTTTAAATTTGTATTATTTTAGATTGAAAATTATCTATTGTTGGTGATTGCCACCTGACCTTCAAAAAAAAAAAAAGAAACTTATATATTGTTATAAGGTCTGCTATAATTGCTTGTAAAGACTGAATCTAGAAAACTGTACTCTCTGTCTTAGTGAGGGTTAAATGCCACCTGACTAACATGGCAATCTGAACTTACAGGTTCATGCATACGAGCGAATGAACAGAGTGTACAACTACAGTTTGGACCCATGTGGGCCAGTGTACATAACAGTAGGAGATGGAGGCAACATAGAGAAAGTTGATGTAGAGTTTGCTGATGATCCAGGGAAGTGCCCCAAACCAACTGATAACAAACCTGAATTTGGAGGTGTATGCCATATGAATTTCTCTACAGGACCAGCAGAAGGGAAGTTCTGCTGGGATCGTCAACCTGATTGGAGTGCTTTTAGGGATAGTAGCTTTGGCCATGGCATTCTTGAGGTATTCACCCCCCCCCCCCCCTCGAGATGTGCACATGTACACCTCACTCACCCCCCTCCACACACACACCCCAGCACACAGAATACGAAACACAACCACACGATCAACTATGAACTAGGTGCTGGAATAGTGGTCAAAGACTCAAAATACAATAGTCACGCATGACACACAAGTAAGGCTGTGTATGAGTACTAATTGCTCATTTCACTACTATGCATTTCTTTGTTTTTTGGTACTTCTCTAGTTCATAACACCACAAAAAGGCATTTACATAGTTCTTCATCAGAAATGATAAATTTCTTTTATTAATTGCGATATAATTTATTTATTTCATACAGGTAATTATGAAAATCCTTTTTCCATTTTTGTAAAGTTCAGGAGGGGGATTGTGAAGAAAAAATAGTTGTTGATATTGTGTACAATAATCCTCAAAATAACATAAACTATCTGTAAATAGTGGATCAAATCCCAAGTGTACCATAGCAAGAGCAAAGAGAAAATAAAAATTATGGGGCAAACATTCACACACCGGATCAGTATTCAGCAGAGTGCTAACCTTCGATCCGAACCGTCCGATCTAATTTCGACGGACTTGATATTAATCACGGGGCACTCATCATTGATCAGACGGTTCAGATCATAGGTTTGCACTTTGCTGACCTTTTAAGGTCAGTAGAGGATGTGATTCATCAGGCACCAGTTTCACTTGGTCTCAGCTCTGTATATTTTTTATCTTGTATTTTTCTTTTTTCTCCTTTTCTTAGCTTTCTTGTAGCTTTTTTCTCTTTCCCTCTGTACAGATTTATTGTTATTAATAAAATTTGTTGGCATGGTGATTGCCACCTGAGAGATTCCTTGGTGTATGCTCTTTGTCGACGATGTGGTGTTAGTCGATGAGAGTAGGATGGGGGTTGATAGGAAATTAGAGTTGTGGAGACAAACTCTAGAGTCCAAAGGATTTAGGCTTAGTAGAACTAAGACGGAGTATATGGGGTGTGAGTTTAGTGGGATACGACCAGTAGATGAAGATGTCTGTTTAGACGGTCAGGTAGTACCTATGAAGGACACCTTTCGATATTTAGGGTCGATGCTGTAGAGCGATGGCGAGATAGATGAAGATGTTAGTCGCATGATAAGAACGGAGTGGGTGAAATGGCAGCAAGCATCAGACGTCCTATGCGATAAGAAAGTCCCGCAGAAGCTAAAGGACAAGTTTTACAGGACAACGATTAGACCTGCGATGTTGTATGTCGCAGAATGTTGGGCTACTAAAAGACGACATGTCCAGAAGATGAGTGTAGCTGAGATGTGTATGTTGCGATGGATCTGCGATCACACGAGGAAAGATCGGATTAAAAATTGGGACATACGGGATATGGTTGGGGTCGCATCGATAGAGGAGAAGCTGACCCAACGTCGTTTGAGATGGTTTGGACATATCCAACGCAAACCTCTAGAAGCACCGGTACGTAGCGGAATTCTTAATCACTTCAAAAACACACGGAGGGGGAGAGGGAGACCAAGATTGACATGGGAAGAAGCGGTGAAAGGAGACCTTAAAGAATGGAACATCTCCAAGGAGTTGGCGATCGATAGGAGCGCTTGGAAGTTAGCAATTCATGTACCGGAACCATGACGTAGGAACTTAGGGGTAGGAGCGATGCTATAGGTTTGTAAGTCCCGCTATTAGGTCACGGTAGAGGTCTAAGTTTCTACTATTACTATTATTATTAGAGGTATTATTATTAGTATATTTTTATGATTGTTTTTGTTCTTAGATGTGTTTCTTTATTGGGTTTCTTTCTAGCCTACCCTAACTTGTTTGGGACAAAAAGTTTAGTTGTTGTTGTTGTTGGTGGTGGTGGTGGTGATTGCCACTTGACCCTCTAAAAAAGCTCTATATAAATGCACCAGTATAGAACAGGTTACTTGTATAAGAACATATATTGAGAATTCTTAAGCTTTGTTGCTTTTATCACAGGTCATAAACTCAACATATGCACTCTGGACATGGCACCGAAATCAAGATGCATATGGAGAAAGCACCACGGGGGATCAAATATACATTGTGCGGCAACCTGACAAGTGCTTGGTACAACCTGCCCAATCTCCAGCACCTTCCTTTCATAACGGGTACTAGCTTTCAGATGTATATGTACTATATCCCTTTTTGTAATTTGCACTAAACTTTTATAGTTTGTGGAATATTGACTTGATGTGTTGAGAAATCTAACAAAAACATGATCATCATCATAACTGTTATGATAAGGAACATGTTATCCAACACGAGTAAAAATATGTCTTATTAATAGAATGAGATCTTGCAGTCTACTTGCCTTAATGAACATTTTACTTCTGTTAAATTAATAACTTATGAATTTATTTGACAGTTCTTCATCATCATCTTCAGCTCAAGGCTTAGATCAAAGCTTAGCACAACCTATGAAAAGTACTTGGCTTTTGATATACCTTCTAGGATTGTTTGCTAGTATTGTACTCACTCATGGCATCAATTAAAGCTTCTGACAAAAAAAAAACAAACGTATGGTCAAAAGATAATGCTATGGCATGCCCTGAGGACAATCCTTCCATTGATGCATTTGAATTTTCATATATTTTGGTCAATTGAGAAGGGAGAGGCAAAAGATCGATAGAAAATGCTGCAAAAACTGCAATTTTTTTTTTTCTGTCCCGTTTTCTTTTTTGTGGTTTAGTTTTATCATACGGAGAGAGAAACTAGAGCACGGTGTTATGGTCTTTTTTTTTATTTTTTTATTATTAATTTTTTATTTTGGGAATAGGCCCGTTGGCACTATATCCTGTTCTTTCGGGGGATGAGCATAGTAAATAGCTATAATTGACAAAAGGGAAAAAAAAAAGGCAAAATTGGGTATAACCTCTGTAAATTTTCACAACCGGATATAATCCCCTGCACACTTGGAAATTGAATAGAACACCCTGCAAACTTTAAAGTTCGGGAAATAACTCATTTCAATTAAATTCAGTCATTTATTTATTAAAGAATAATCAATTTTAAATCATATGACTAAAATACCCTTCCTCTTTATCCCTTCTACTCCGTCGTTTCATTTTCCTTCCATTTTCCAGTGCAGACTTAAAAAAGACAATTATCGATATCCAATCAAAAGTTTCGTTATTTTTCTCCATGAACCAAATATAAGGAAAGGCATATAAAATTCATATGTAATCCTCTGCACGCACTGTGAAAGACCAAAAGATAGCGAAATTGTTATATATATATATGAAACTTTATGAAATTTATTGCATTGCCAATGAACTTTTTTTTTTATACATTACAAATAGGTGAGAATAGTTAATCACATTGCTTTTAAAATTCTCTTTCGGTGGTCAAATTCTGATGAGAAAAGAGGGACATATTTCAATTTTATGGCTAAATCTTTTGCAAAGGAAAGGTGAAAACGATAGAAATTTCATTAAAAAATAGGCGTACTACAATACTAGATAACAGCTGTACCGTACCAGCTGGTACAGAACTAGTCTTTAATGTAAATTCCAAAATTGAGATTGAACCTGTCTAAATCGTGCCATCTCATGGAGGGAAAATGGAGGAAAAATGAAACGACGGAGTAGAAGGGACAAAGAGGAAGGGTATTTTAGTCATATGATTTAAAATTGATTATTCTTTAATAAATAAATGACTGAATTTAATTGAAAGGAGTTATTTTCCGAACTCTGAAGTTTGCAGGGTGTTCTATCCAATTTTCAAGTGTGCAGGGGGTTATATCCGGTTGTGAAAGTTTACAGGGGTTATACCCAATTTTGCCAAAAAAAAAAAATTTTCCTTCAGTGTGCCTTTTTCAATCACAAACTGTTCGTTTTTAACTCACAATATTGCTGTGCCTTTTAGGCTTTTACTATCATTAATTCATTATGTTGTTCATTTTTAAATAAATTAAATTTAAACTTATTAGTTATACAAGAGAAAAAGATAAATTCTTGGTCACGTTCAGTAGAGAATGCTGTGCATGTTCGAGGAGGATCAGTGGACCGCCTATGTTCTCTTTCTTCTTACAAGAAGTTTATACACGAGAAAGACAAGGTGCACTGAAATTCAATTCTCTTATTAGAATGCACCTAGGTCTTAAGTTCTGGACACTCAACTAAATAGTGTGCTAAATATTCCCAGCAGCTAGCAGATGTTTTGTACCTCAATTAGCAAAGATGTGTGTGTTTAATTATCAGGGGTGGAGCCAGCACAGGACCCAAGAGAGCCAAGCCCACGCTATTTTTTTTATATTACTAGGGTTGGACATCTAGCTTCCCTCGATATAATATTCTTTTACATAATTTAAAGTTTGGTTTCTATTATATTATTTTTTATATGTTAATAATAATGTGAATATCTAACTAAAATATCAATATCATCATGTTTTAAGTAAGATCATAAACATATTTTAGACTATATAAACAACATAAATATAGATTATTGTGATCAAATTACTTAAAATGAATGTAAAATCGCTTGAAATTCTCAAATATACTCAGAATCTATAAAATCTACACATTATGTGAATAATTACAATGTATAATCCAATCGTTTTGAAAAAGTGAGTCCATAAATATATTCTAAACTATATCAAGAGCTTAATATAGATTACTGTGTTCAAATGACTTAAAATCAAGCTTCTAAATTTAGGCGAAATAACGGCGAAATAACAGAAATAGCGGTATTCTGTGTCAAACCGCATGAACGTTACAGTCTTAATTGAGAAAATGACGTAACGCGTTATTTCAGTTATTTCGGCGAAATAACAAGCTGTTATTGCTACTATTGTTAAATTGTGTATTCCATATTGAACTATTGTTAAATTGGTACAATCTGCTACTGCTACTCAATACGGCGAAATAACAAGCTGTTATTGCTACTATTGTTAAATTGTATATTCCATATTGAACTATTGTTAAATTGGTACAATCTGCTACTGCTACTCAATATCGGTACACTGTAGTATATTGAATTTGGTATGGCCGTATGCTATTTGTATGGAGTATTGGAGATGTATAATCATATAAATTGATAGTTATAGAATTGATGTGTGTCAAACTTTGAAAAAAAACACTACACCGTTATAACATCGAAATAACACCGAAATAACATGGAGACCTGGACCGTCATACCGAAAAAACCGAAATTTAAAAGCTTGCTTAAAATGAATGCAAAATTGCTTGAAATGCTCAAATATACTCATAATCTGTAAAATTTGCACATTATGAATAATTACAATGTATAATCCAATCGTTTTGAATAACTAAGCCCATAAACATATTCTAGACTATATAAAAAACTTAAATATAAATTATTGTGATCAAATAACTTAAAATGAATGCAAAATTGTTTGAAATGTTCAAATATACTAAGAATCTGTAAAATATGCACATCATGTGCATAACAAAAATGCATAATCCAATCGTTTTGAAAAAGTGAGTTCATAAACATACTCTAGACTATATAAAAAGCTTAAATATAGATTATTATGATAAAATAATTTAAAATAAATACAAAATCGATTGAAATACTTAAATATACTCAGAATCTGTAAAATCTGCACATTCTGTGCGTAATTACAATGTATAATCCAATCAATTTAAATAAGTGAGTTCATAAACATGTTCTAAACCACATAAAGAGCTAAAATATAGATTATTGTGATCAAATTACTTAAAATGAATGCAAAATCGCTTGAAATACTCAAATATACTAAGAATATATTAGATCTGCAAATTATGTGAATAATTACAATGTATAATCCAATCAATTTAAATAAGTGAGTTCATAAACATGTTCTAAACCACATAAAGAGCTAAAATATAGATTATTGTGATCAAATTACTTAAAATGAATGCAAAATCGCTTGAAATACTCAAATATACTAAGAATATATTAAATCTGCAAATTATGTGAATAATTACAATGTATAATCCAATCATTTTGAATAAGTGAGTTTATAAACATATTTTAAACTATATAAAAAGCATAAATATAGATTATTATGATCAAATAACTTAAAATGAATGCAAAATTGCGTGTAATGCTCAAATATACTCATAATCTGTAAAATCTACATATTATGTTAATAATTACAATATATAATCCGATAGTTTTGAATAATTGATCTCCTTAATATATTCTAGACTATATAAAGAGCTTAAATATAGATTATTGTGATCAAGTGACTTAAAATGAATGCAAAATCTCTTGAAATGCTCAGATATACTCAGAATATTTAAAATCTACACATTAGGTTCGTAATTACAATGTATAATCCAATTGTTTTGAATAAGTGAGTTCATGAATTTATTTTAAACAATATAAAGAGCTTAAATATAGATTATTGTCATCAAATAACTTAAAATTAATGCAAAATCACTTGAAATGCTCAAATATACTCATAATCTGTAAAATCTGCAAATTATGTGAGTAATTACAATATATAATCCGATCGTTTTGAATAAGTGAGTTAATAAATATATTATAGACTATGTAAAGAGCTTAAGTATAAATTATTGTGAATAAATTTCTTAAATTGAATGCAAAAATCGCTTGAAATGCTCAAATATACTCTGGATCTTTAAAATCTGCATATTTTGTGCATAATTACAATGTATATTCCAAGTATTTTGAATAAGTGATATCACAAACATATTTCAGACTATATAAAGAGCTTAAATATAGATTAATGTGATCAAAACACTTAAAATCAATATAAAATGGCTTGAAATGTTCAATTGTACTTAGAATCTGTAAAATATGCAAATTATGTGAATAATTATAATGTATAATCCAATCGTTTTGAATAAGCGAGCTCATAAACATATTCTAGACAATATAAAGAGCTTAAATATACATTATTGTGATCAAATGACTTAAAATTAATGCAAAATCGCTCGAGATGCTCAAATATACTCAGAATCTGCAAAATCTGTATATTATGTGTATAATTACAATGTATAAACCAATCTTTTTTATTAATTGAACACATAAACATATTCTAAACTATAAAATAGCATATATATATATTATTGTGATCAAATGACTTAAATATGAATGCAAAATCGCTTGAAATGCTCAAATATACTCCGAAACTTTAAAATTTGCACATTATATTCGTAATTATAATGTATAATACAATCGTTTTGAATAAGTGAGTTCATAAATATATTCTTGACTATATAAAAGTCTTAAATATAGATGATTGTGATCAAATGATTTAAAATGAATGCAAAATCACTTCAAATGCTCAAATACACTCAGAATCTGTAAAATATGTAAACTATGTGAATAATTAGAATGTATAATCGAATTATTCTGAATAATTTAGCTCATAAACACATTCTAGACTATATAAAGAGCTTAAATATAGATTTACATGATCAAAACACTTAAAATGAATGCAAAATAGCTTGTAATGCTTAAATATACCCAAAATCTTTAAAATCTGGACATTTTTGCGTAATTACAATGTATAATCCAATAGTTGTGAATACGTGAGTTCATAAATATTTTTTAGACTATATATATAGCATAAATACAGACTATTGTGATCAAATGAATTGAAATAAATGCAAAATTGCTTGAAATATCCAAATATACAAAGAATCTATAAAATATGCATATTATATGTGTAATTACAATGAATAATTCAATCGTTACAAATTAGTGTGTTCATAAACAAATTTTATACTATGTAAAGAGTTTAAATATACTCAGAATCTGTAAAATATGCACATTATGTGAATAATTACAATATATAATCCAATCATTTTGAATATGTGAGCTTATAAACATATTCTAGACTATATAAAGAGTTTAAATGTAGATTCTTGTCATTAAATAACTTCAAATGAATGTAAAATCGATTGAAATACCCAAAAAATCACTTAAAATGCTCAAATATACTTGGAATCTGTAAAATGTGCTTATTATGTGAATAATTACAATATATAATACAATCATTTTGAATAAGTGAGTTTATAAGGATATTTTAAACTATATAAAGAGCAAAAATATAGATTATTATGATCAAATGGCTTAAAATGAATACAAAATCGTTTGAAATGCTCAAATATACTCAGAATCTGTAAAATCTGCATATTATGTTAATAATTACAATATATAATCCAATAATTTTGAATAATTGATCTCATATTCTAGACTATATAAAGACCTTAAATATAGATTATTGTGATCAAGTGACTTAAAATGAATGTAAAATCTCTTGAAATGCTCAGATATACTCAGAATCTTTAAAATCTACACATTAGGTTCGTAATTACAACGTATAATCCAATTGTTTAGAATAAGTGAGTTCATAAACATATTCTAAACTATATAAAGAGGTTAAATATAGATTATTGTGATCAAATAACTTAAAATGAACGCAAAATCGCTTAAAATACTCAAATATACTTAGAATTTGTAAAATCTGAATATTATGTGAATAATTACAATGTATAAACAAATCTTTTTAAATACTTGACCTCATAAACATATTCTAGATTATATAAAGGGTATAAATATAGATTATTGTGATCAAATGTCTTAAAATGAATGCAAAATTGCTTCAAATGCTCAAATATACTCAGAATCTGTAAAATCTGCACAATATGTGAATAATTACAATGTATAATCCAATCCTTTTGAATAATTGAGTTCATAAACATATTCTACACAATATAAAGAGTTTAAATATAGATTATTGTGATCAAATGACTTAGAATTAAAGCAAAATCTCTAGAAATGCTCAAATATACTCAGAATCTGTAAAATCTGCACAATATGTGAACAATTATATTGTATAATCCAATCGTTTTGAATAAGTGAGCTCGTAAACATATTTGAGACTTTACAAATAGCATTATTATAGATTATTGTTATCAAATGACTTAAAATGGATGCAAAATCGCTTGAAATACCCAAATATACACAGAATATGTAAAATCTGCACATTAAGTGTGTAATTACAATGAATAATCCATTCCTTTTGATTGAGTGTGTTCTTAAACATATTCTAGACTTTATCAAGAGCTTAAATATAGATTATCGTGAACAAATGGCTTAAATTGAATGTAAAAATCGCTTGAGATGCTCAAATATACTCACAATCTTTAAAATCTGAACATTTTGGCATAATTACAATGTGTAATCCAATCTTTTTAAATAAGTGAGTTCATAAACACATTTGATACTTTATAAAGAAAGCTTAAATATAGATTATTGTGAACAGATGACTTAAAATGAACGTAAAATCGCTTGAAATATTCAAATATTCTCAATATCTGTAAAATCTGCAAATTATGTGCGTAATTACAATGTATAATCCAATCGTTTTGAATAATTGAGTTTATAAACATATTCTAGACTATATAAAGAGGTTCAATATAGATTATTGACATCAAATGAATTAAAATGAATGAAAAATCGCTTGAATTGCTCAAATATACTCAGAATCTTTCAAATCTGAACATTATGCGCATAATTACAATGTATAATCCAATCATTTTGAGTAAGTGATATCATAAACATATTCTAGACTATATAAAGAGCATAAATGTACATTATGGTGATCAAATGACTTAAAATAAATGCAGAATCGCTTGAAATACTCAAATATATTCAAAATCTGTATAATCTGCAAAATATGTGAATAATTACAATGTACAATCCAATCGTTTTGAATAATTGAGCTCATAAACATATTCGAGACTTTACAAAGAGGTTTATTATAGATTATTGTTATCAAATGACTTAAAATGAATACAAAATTGCTTGAAATACCCAAATATACACAGAATATGTAAAATCTGCACATTATGTGTGTAATTACAATGAATAATTCATTCGTTTTGAATGAGTGTGTTCTTAAACATATTCTAGACTTTGTTAAGAGCTTAAATATAGATTATCGTGAACAAATGTCTTAAATTGAATGCAAAAATCGCTTGAAATGCTCAAATATACTCAGAATCTTTAAAATCTGAACATTTTGTGCATAATTACAATGTATAATCCAATCTTTTTAAATAAATGAGTTAATAAACATATTCAAGACTTTATAAAGAGAGCTTAAATATAGATTATTGTGAACAGTTGACTTAAAATGAATGTAAAATCGCTTGAAATATGCAAATATTCTCAAAATCTGTGAAATCTACAAATTATGTGCATAATTACAATGTATAATCCAATCGTATTGAATAATTGAGTCCATAAACATATTCTAGACTATCTAAACAGGTTTAATATAGATTATTGACATCAAATGAATTAAAATGAATGCAAAATCGCTTGAAATACACAAATATAATCAAAATCTTTCAAATCTGCATATTATGTTCATAATTACAATGTATAATCCAATAATTTTGAGTAAATTATATCATAAACATATTGTAGAAAAAAATAAAGAGCTTAAATATTTATTATTATGATCAAATCACTTAAAATGAATGGAAAATAGCTTCAAATGCTCAAATATACTCAGAATCTATAAAATCTGCACATTATGTGATAAATTACAATGTATAATCCAATTCTTATGAATAAGTGAGTTGGTAAACATATTCGAGACCATATAAAAAGTATCAATATAGATTATTGTGACCAAAATAAATTCAAAATCGGTTGAAATGCTCAAATATACTCAGAATCTGTAAAATCTGCAAATTATGTGAATAATTATAATGTATAATCCAATCTTTTCAAACAAATGAGTTCATAAACATATTATAAACAATATAAAAATCATAAATATAGATTATTTGCATCAAATGACTTAAAGTGAATGCAAAATCGCTTGAAATGCTTAAATATACTCAGAATCTGTAAATCTGCATATTATGTGAATAATTACAACGTATAATCCAATTGTATTGAATATGTGAGACTATAAATGTATACTAGAGTATATAAAGAGCTTAAATATAGAATATTGTCATCACATAACTTAAAATTAATGCAAAATTAATTGAAATGCTCAAATAAACTTAGAATCTGTATAATATGCACATTATGTGAATAATTACAATGTATAATCAATCGTTTTGAATAATTGAGCTCATAAACATATTTAGACTATATAAAGAGCTTATGTGATCAAATAACTTAAAATGAATGCAAAATCGCTTGAAATGCTCCAATATACTCAGAATCTTTAAAATATGCACATTATGTGCGCAATTACAATATATAATCCAATCGTTTTGAATAACTTAGTTCAGAAACATATTCATAACTATATAAAGATAATAAATATAGATTACTGTGGTAAAATGACATTAAAAAAATACAAAATCTTTTGAAATGCTCAAATATACTCAGAAATTGTAAAATGCGTATATTATGTGAATAATTACATTATATAATCCAGTCGTTTGGAGTAAGTAAGTTCATAAATATATTCTAAACTACATAAAGGAGCTTAAATATAGATTATTGAGATCAAATGACTTAAATTAAAGCAAAATCGCTTAAAATGCTCAAATATACTTAGAATTTGTCCAATCTGCACATTATGTGAATAATTACAATGTATAAACCAATCTTTTTTTTGTAATTAACCTTATAAACATATTATAGACTATATAAAGAGCATAAATATAGATTATTTTGATCAAATGACTTGAAATGAATGTAAAATCGCTTCAAATGCTCAAATATACTCAGAATCTATAAAATCTGCACATAATGTGATGAATTACAGTATATAATCCAATCGTTTTGAATAATTGAGCTCATAAACATATTTTAGACTATATAAAGAGTTTAAATATAGATTATTGTGATCAAATAACTTAAAATCAATGCAAAATCACTTGAAATGCTCCAATATACTCAGAATCTTTAAAATCTGCACATTATTTGCATAATTACAATATATAATTCAACCGTTTTGAATAAGTGATATCATAAATATATTCTAGACAATATAAAGAGCTTAAATATACATTATTTTTTATCAAATGACTTAAAATGAATGCAAAATCGCTTGAAATGCTCAAATATACTCAGAATCTGTAAAAGCTGCATATAATATGAATAATTACAATGTACAATCCAATCGTTTTGATTAATTGAACTCAGAAACATATTCTAGACTTTATAGAGGAATGATATACTACACTCTGGAGTATTGAGTCCTCATACACTGAATTTCTGAGCCTTTGGATCGCTTTAAAAATCGTGCACCAGATTTAGATGAGTGGATCGGATTATGGCGCTGATTGCTATTCGATTCTCCATTTCCATTAAAATTTCCGTCTCCTTCTATTTAATTCTCCGTTCGCACCTCTCTTCACACTCATGGTCTCATCTCCGTTTGCACCAAATTGAACGCCAAAACTCTTATTTGCACAATTCTCTCTCTCGTAGTTTGTACTTTCGTCACTTCACTCTGCGCGCTTCTCTCTTAGGATTTGCCAACTTGAGCTCGCACATCTTAACACACCTAGACGATTGTTCTGTTTTTGGTCGCACATCATACCCTTTCTCTGAAAGTTAGAACTTTCATAACAATGAAAAGAAGGCAAGAATCTTTGATTTGAGACATTTAATATCGCAAATGAATAAAAAAAAATAAACAAAGGTATCTTTTCTCGCATGTTAATTTGGACCTTCGCCCCTTTCTATTGTTGGTTTCGCCTCCACTGGTGTCAAACTGTCAATCGACGAATCCAAGGAGCACAGAGCGCTAGAAGGGAGGAAAGGTTGACAAAGGAGTGAAGGAGAGAGAAAGGTGTCGATGCGATGAAAGAGAGAATTGCGAGATGAAGTGGGAGAAAGCGAGAGTTGCTGAGGCGGTAGAGGTGACAGAGGCTGTCAAGGTTTTCCTTTTTTTTTGTTTTAAGGACAGAGAATCTTCAGACGGAGGATTCAACAGAAGACGACAAATTTTAATGAAACGGAGAAAACAGAGAAAACGGAGAGCCTCTAGCGCCTCTATCCTGGCCTTTCATCAAAATCATACCACGAAAATTAGAGCGATCCGACGGTAGAAAAAATCAGTGTATGGGACATGTATACACCATAGTGTAGTATATCATTCCTCTTATAAAGAGCTTAATTATAGATTATTGTGATCAAATGACTTAAATAAATGCAAAATCGCTTGAAATGCTCAAATATACTCAGAATCTTTAAAATCTACACATTATATGCGTAATTACAATGTATAACGCAATCGTTTAGAATAAATGAGTTCATAAACATATTCTTGACAATATAAAGATCTTAAATATAGATGATTTGTGATCAAATGATTTAAAATGAATGCAAAATTGCTTGAAAAACTTAAATATACTAAGAATTGGTAAAATCTGCACATTATGTGAATAATTACAATGTATAATCCAATCGTTTTGAATATGTGAGCTCATAAACATATTCTAGACTATATGAAGATCTTAAATATAGATTATTGTGATCAGATGACTTAAAATGAATGGAAAATTGATTGAAATGTTCAAAGAAACTTATAATCTGTAAAATATGCACATTATATGAATAATTACAATGTACAATCCAATTGTTTTGAATAATTAAGCTCATAAACATATTTTAGACTATATAAAGAGCATAAATATAGATTATTGAAATCAAATGACTTAAAATGAATGCAAAATCTCTTCAAATGCTCAAATACACTCAGAATCTGTAAAATCTGCACAATACGTGAATAATTACAATTTATAATCCAATCGTTTTGAATAATTGAGCCCATAAAAATATTCTACGTAACATAAAAAGCTTAAATATAGATTATTGTGATTAAATGACTTAAAATTAATGCAAAATTGCTTGAAATGCTCAAATATACTCAGAATCTTTAAAATCTGAATATTATTTGCATAATTTACAATTTATTATCCAATCATTTTGAATAAGTGATGTCATAACATATTCTAGACTATATAAAGAGCTTAAAAAACATTATTATGATCAAATGACATAAAATGAATACAAAATCGCTTGAAATGCTCAAATATAGTCAGAATCTGTAAAATCTGCATATTATGTGAATAATTTCAATGTACAATCTAATAGTTTTGAATAATTGAGCTCATAAATATATTCTAGACTTTATAAAGAGCTTAATAATAGATTATTGTGATCAAATGACTTAAAATGAATGCAAAATAGCTTAAAATGCTCAAATATACTTAGAATTTGTAAAATCTGCACATTATGTGAATAATTACAATGTATAAACCAATCTTTCTTAATAATTGACCTCATAAACATATTCTAAACTATATAAAGATCATAAATATAGATTACTATGGTCAAATGACTTAAAAAATGAATATGAAATCGTTTGAAATGCTCAAATAAACTCAGAAATTTTAAAATCCGTATATTATGTGAATAATTACAATGTCTAATCCAATCTTTTTAAATATGTGAACTCATAAAAATATTCTAGACTATAAAGAGAGATTAAATATAGATTATGTCATCAAATAACTTAAAATGAATGCAAAATCCCTTGAAATGCCATAATATACACAGAATCTGTAAAATCTGCAAATTATGTTTGTAACTACAATGTATAATCAAATCATTTTGAATAAGTGTGTTCATAAATAAATTCTAAACTATATAATGATCATAAATATAGATGATTTTGATCAAATGATTTAAAATGAATGGAAAATCGTTTGAAATGCTCAAATATACACAGAATCTTTAAAATCTGTACATTATGTGCATAATTAGAATGTATAATCCAATCATTTTGAATTAGTGAGCTCGTAAACATACTTTAGACTATATAAAGAGCATCAATATAGATTATTGTGATCAAATGACTTAAAATGAATTCAAAATCACTTGAAATGCTCAAATATACTCAGAATCTGTAAAATCTGCAAATTATGTGAATAATTACAATTTATAATCCAATCGTTTTGAATAAGTGAGTTCATAAACATCTTATAGACTATATAAAGAACATAAATATAGATTATTGTCAACAAATGACTATTAGTGAATACAAAATCGCTTGAATTACCCAAATATACACAGAATCTTTAAAATTTGCACATTATTTGTGTAATTACAATAAATAATCCAATCGTTTTAAATGAGTGTGCTCGTAAACAAATTCTTGCCTATGTAAAGAGCTTAAATATATACATTATCGTGAACAAATGTCTCAAATTGAATGCAAAAATCGCTTGAAATGCTCAAATATACTCAGAATCTATAAAATTTGCAAATTTTGAGCATAATTACAGTGTATAATCCAATATTTTTGAATAAGTGAGTTCATAAACATATTCTAGACTATATAAAGAGGTTAAATATAGATTATTGTGAGCAGATGACTCAAAATGAATGTAAAATCGTTTGAAATGTTAAAATATTCTCAGAATCTTTAAAATCTTCAGATCATTTGAGCAATTACAATGTATAATCCAATAGTTTTAAATAACTTAGTTTAGAAACAAATTCTAAACTTATAAAGATCATAAATATAGATTACTGTGGTCAAATGACTTATAAAGAATACAGAATCGTTTGAAATGCTCAAATATACTCAGAAATTGTAAAATCAGTATATTATGTGAATAATTAAAATGTATAATCCAATCATTTGGAATAAGTGACTTCTTAAACATATTCTAGACTATATAAAGGGCTTAAAGATTATTGTGATCAAATGACTTAAAATGAATTCAAAATCGCTTAAAATGCTCAAATATACTTAGAATTTGTCAAATCTGCACATTATGTGAATAATTACAATGTATAATCCAATCTTTCTTAATAATTGAACTCATAAACATATTATAAACTATATAAAGAGTATAAATATAGATTATTGTGATCATGTGACATAAAATAAATGCAAAATCGCTTCAAATGTTCATATATACTCAGAATCTGTAAAATCTGCAAAATATGTTAATAATTATAATGTATAATCCAATCATTTTGAATAATTGAGCTCATAAACAAGTTCTACACAATATAAAGTGCTTAAATATAGATTATTGTGATCAAATGACTTAAAATTAATGCAAAATCGATTGAAATGCTCAAATATACTCAGAATCTGTAAAATCTGCAAATAATGTGAATAAGTACAATTTATAATCCAATCGTTTTGAATAAGTGAGTTCATAAACATATTCTAGACTATATAAAGAGCATAAATATAGATTATTTTTTTTTTGAAATATTGACAGGGGCTGTCAATGGAACATAAATATAGATTATTGTCTACAAATGACTATTAGTGAATACAAAATCGCTTGAATTACCCAAATATACACAGAATCATTAAACTTTGCACATTATTTGTGTAATAACAATAAATAATCCAATCGTTTTAAATGAGTGTGCTCGTAAACAAATTCTTGCCTATGTAAAGAGCTTAAATATATACATTATCGTGAACAAATGTCTCAAATTGAATGCAAAAATCGCTTGAAGTGCTCAAATATACTCAGAATCTATAAAATTTGCAAATTTTGAGCATAATTACAGTGTATAATCCAATATTTTCGAATAAGTGAGTTCATAAACATATTCTGGACTATATAAAGAGGTTAAATATAGATTATTGTGATCAGATGACTCAAAATGAATGTAAAATCATTTGAAATGTTAAAATATTCTCAGAATCTTTAAAATCTTCAGATCATTTGCGCAATTACAATGTATAATCCAATAGTTTTTAATAACTTAGTTTAGAAATATATTCTAAACTTATAAAGATCATAAATATAGATTACTGTGGTCAAATGACTTATAAAGAATACAGAATCGTTTGAAATGCTCAAATATACTCAGAAATTGTAAAATCAGTATATTATGTGAATAATTACAATGTATAATCCAATCATTTGGAATAAGTGACTTCTTAAACATATTCTAGACTATATATATAAAGGGCTTAAAGATTATTGTGATCAAATGACTTAAAATGAATTCAAAATCGCTTAAAATGCTCAAATATACTTAGAATTTGTCAAATCTGCACATTATGTGAATAATTACAATGTATAATCCAATCTTTCTTAATAATTGAACTCATAAACATATTATAAACTATATAAAGAGTATAAATATAGATTATTGTGATCATGTGACATAAAATAAATGCAAAATCGCTTCAAATGTTCATATATACTCAGAATCTGTAAAATCTGCAAAATATGTTAATAATTATAATGTATAATCCAATCATTTTGAATAATTGAGCTCATAAACAAGTTCTACACAATATAAAGTGCTTAAATATAGATTATTGTGATCAAATGACTTAAAATTAATGCAAAATCGATTGAAATGCTCAAATATACTCAGAATCTGTAAAATCTGCAAATAATGTGAATAAGTACAATTTATAATCCAATCGTTTTGAATAAGTGAGTTCATAAACATATTCTAGACTATATAAAGAGCATAAATATAGATTATTGTCTACAAATGACTATTAGTGAATACAAAATCGCTTGAATTACCCAAATATACACAGAATCATTAAACTTTGCACATTATTTGTGTAATAACAATAAATAATCCAATCGTTTTAAATGAGTGTGCTCGTAAACAAATTCTTGCCTATGTAAAGAGCTTAAATATATACATTATCGTGAACAAATGTCTCAAATTGAATGCAAAAATCGCTTGAAGTGCTCAAATATACTCAGAATCTATAAAATTTGCAAATTTTGAGCATAATTACAGTGTATAATCCAATATTTTCGAATAAGTGAGTTCATAAACATATTCTGGACTATATAAAGAGGTTAAATATAGATTATTGTGATCAGATGACTCAAAATGAATGTAAAATCATTTGAAATGTTAAAATATTCTCGGAATCTTTAAAATCTTCAGATCATTTGCGCAATTACAATGTATAATCCAATAGTTTTTAATAACTTAGTTTAGAAATATATTCTAAACTTATAAAGATCATAAATATAGATTACTGTGGTCAAATGACTTATAAAGAATACAGAATCGTTTGAAATGCTCAAATATACTCAGAAATTGTAAAATCAGTATATTATGTGAATAATTACAATGTATAATCCAATCATTTGGAATAAGTGACTTCTTAAACATATTCTAGACTATATATATAAAGGGCTTAAAGATTATTGTGATCAAATGACTTAAAATGAATTCAAAATCGCTTAAAATGCTCAAATATACTTAGAATTTGTCAAATCTGCACATTATGTGAATAATTACAATGTATAATCCAATCTTTCTTAATAATTGACCTCATAAACATATTATAAACTATATAAAGAGTATAAATATAGATTATTGTGATCAAGTGACATAAAATAAATGCAAAATCACTTCAAATGTTCATATATACTCAGAATCTGTAAAATCTGCAAAATATGTTAATAATTATAATGTATAATCCAATCATTTTGAATAATTGAGCTCATAAACAAATTCTACACAATATAAAGTGCTTAAAAATAGATTATTGTGATCAATTGACTTAAAATTAATGCAAAATCGATTGAAATGCTCAAATATACTCAGAATCTGTAAAATCTGCAAATTATGTGAATAATTACAATTTATAATCCAATCATTTTGATTAAGTGAGTTCATAAACATATTCTAGACTATATAAAGAGCATTAATATAGATTATTGTCTACAAATGACTATTAGTGAATACAAAATCGCTTGAATTACCCAAATATACACAGAATCTTTAAACTTTGCACATTATTTGTGTAATTACAATAAATAATCCAATCGTTTTAAATGAGTGTGCTCGTAAACAAATTCTTGCCTATGTAAAGAGCTTAAATATATACATTATCGTGAACAAATGTCTCAAATTGAATGCAAAAATCGCTTGAAGTGCTCAAATATACTCAGAATCTATAAAATTTGCAAATTTTGAGCATAATTACAGTGTATAATCCAATATTTTCGAATAAGTGAGTTCATAAACATATTCTGGACTATATAAAGAGGTTAAATATAGATTATTGTGATCAGATGACTCAAAATGAATGTAAAATCATTTGAAATGTTAAAATATTCTCAGAATCTTTAAAATCTTCAGATCATTTGCGCAATTACAATGTATAATCCAATAGTTTTTAATAACTTAGTTTAGAAATATATTCTAAACTTATAAAGATCATAAATATAGATTACTGTGGTCAAATGACTTATAAAGAATACAGAATCGTTTGAAATGCTCAAATATACTCAGAAATTGTAAAATCAGTATATTATGTGAATAATTACAATGTATAATCCAATCATTTGGAATAAGTGACTTCTTAAACATATTCTAGACTATATATATAAAGGGCTTAAAGATTATTGTGATCAAATGACTTAAAATGAATTCAAAATCGCTTAAAATGCTCAAATATACTTAGAATTTGTCAAATCTGCACATTATGTGAATAATTACAATGTATAATCCAATCTTTCTTAATAATTGAACTCATAAACATATTATAAACTATATAAAGAGTATAAATATAGATTATTGTGATCATGTGACATAAAATAAATGCAAAATCGCTTCAAATGTTCATATATACTCAGAATCTGTAAAATCTGCAAAATATGTTAATAATTATAATGTATAATCCAATCATTTTGAATAATTGAGCTCATAAACAAGTTCTACACAATATAAAGTGCTTAAATATAGATTATTGTGATCAAATGACTTAAAATTAATGCAAAATCGATTGAAATGCTCAAATATACTCAGAATCTGTAAAATCTGCAAATAATGTGAATAAGTACAATTTATAATCCAATCGTTTTGAATAAGTGAGTTCATAAACATATTCTAGACTATATAAAGAGCATAAATATAGATTATTTTTTTTTTGAAATATTGACAGGGGCTGTCAATGGAACATAAATATAGATTATTGTCTACAAATGACTATTAGTGAATACAAAATCGCTTGAATTACCCAAATATACACAGAATCATTAAACTTTGCACATTATTTGTGTAATAACAATAAATAATCCAATCGTTTTAAATGAGTGTGCTCGTAAACAAATTCTTGCCTATGTAAAGAGCTTAAATATATACATTATCGTGAACAAATGTCTCAAATTGAATGCAAAAATCGCTTGAAGTGCTCAAATATACTCAGAATCTATAAAATTTGCAAATTTTGAGCATAATTACAGTGTATAATCCAATATTTTCGAATAAGTGAGTTCATAAACATATTCTGGACTATATAAAGAGGTTAAATATAGATTATTGTGATCAGATGACTCAAAATGAATGTAAAATCATTTGAAATGTTAAAATATTCTCAGAATCTTTAAAATCTTCAGATCATTTGCGCAATTACAATGTATAATCCAATAGTTTTTAATAACTTAGTTTAGAAATATATTCTAAACTTATAAAGATCATAAATATAGATTACTGTGGTCAAATGACTTATAAAGAATACAGAATCGTTTGAAATGCTCAAATATACTCAGAAATTGTAAAATCAGTATATTATGTGAATAATTACAATGTATAATCCAATCATTTGGAATAAGTGACTTCTTAAACATATTCTAGACTATATATATAAAGGGCTTAAAGATTATTGTGATCAAATGACTTAAAATGAATTCAAAATCGCTTAAAATGCTCAAATATACTTAGAATTTGTCAAATCTGCACATTATGTGAATAATTACAATGTATAATCCAATCTTTCTTAATAATTGAACTCATAAACATATTATAAACTATATAAAGAGTATAAATATAGATTATTGTGATCATGTGACATAAAATAAATGCAAAATCGCTTCAAATGTTCATATATACTCAGAATCTGTAAAATCTGCAAAATATGTTAATAATTATAATGTATAATCCAATCATTTTGAATAATTGAGCTCATAAACAAGTTCTACACAATATAAAGTGCTTAAATATAGATTATTGTGATCAAATGACTTAAAATTAATGCAAAATCGATTGAAATGCTCAAATATACTCAGAATCTGTAAAATCTGCAAATAATGTGAATAAGTACAATTTATAATCCAATCGTTTTGAATAAGTGAGTTCATAAACATATTCTAGACTATATAAAGAGCATAAATATAGATTATTGTCTACAAATGACTATTAGTGAATACAAAATCGCTTGAATTACCCAAATATACACAGAATCATTAAACTTTGCACATTATTTGTGTAATAACAATAAATAATCCAATCGTTTTAAATGAGTGTGCTCGTAAACAAATTCTTGCCTATGTAAAGAGCTTAAATATATACATTATCGTGAACAAATGTCTCAAATTGAATGCAAAAATCGCTTGAAGTGCTCAAATATACTCAGAATCTATAAAATTTGCAAATTTTGAGCATAATTACAGTGTATAATCCAATATTTTCGAATAAGTGAGTTCATAAACATATTCTGGACTATATAAAGAGGTTAAATATAGATTATTGTGATCAGATGACTCAAAATGAATGTAAAATCATTTGAAATGTTAAAATATTCTCAGAATCTTTAAAATCTTCAGATCATTTGCGCAATTACAATGTATAATCCAATAGTTTTTAATAACTTAGTTTAGAAATATATTCTAAACTTATAAAGATCATAAATATAGATTACTGTGGTCAAATGACTTATAAAGAATACAGAATCGTTTGAAATGCTCAAATATACTCAGAAATTGTAAAATCAGTATATTATGTGAATAATTACAATGTATAATCCAATCATTTGGAATAAGTGACTTCTTAAACATATTCTAGACTATATATATAAAGGGCTTAAAGATTATTGTGATCAAATGACTTAAAATGAATTCAAAATCGCTTAAAATGCTCAAATATACTTAGAATTTGTCAAATCTGCACATTATGTGAATAATTACAATGTATAATCCAATCTTTCTTAATAATTGACCTCATAAACATATTATAAACTATATAAAGAGTATAAATATAGATTATTGTGATCAAGTGACATAAAATAAATGCAAAATCACTTCAAATGTTCATATATACTCAGAATCTGTAAAATCTGCAAAATATGTTAATAATTATAATGTATAATCCAATCATTTTGAATAATTGAGCTCATAAACAAATTCTACACAATATAAAGTGCTTAAAAATAGATTATTGTGATCAATTGACTTAAAATTAATGCAAAATCGATTGAAATGCTCAAATATACTCAGAATCTGTAAAATCTGCAAATTATGTGAATAATTACAATTTATAATCCAATCATTTTGATTAAGTGAGTTCATAAACATATTCTAGACTATATAAAGAGCATTAATATAGATTATTGTCTACAAATGACTATTAGTGAATACAAAATCGCTTGAATTACCCAAATATACACAGAATCTTTAAACTTTGCACATTATTTGTGTAATTACAATAAATAATCCAATCGTTTTAAATGAGTGTGCTCGTAAACAAATTCTTGCCTATGTAAAGAGCTTAAATATATACATTATCGTGAACAAATGTCTCAAATTGAATGCAAAAATCGCTTGAAGTGCTCAAATATACTCAGAATCTATAAAATTTGCAAATTTTGAGCATAATTACAGTGTATAATCCAATATTTTCGAATAAGTGAGTTCATAAACATATTCTGGACTATATAAAGAGGTTAAATATAGATTATTGTGATCAGATGACTCAAAATGAATGTAAAATCATTTGAAATGTTAAAATATTCTCAGAATCTTTAAAATCTTCAGATCATTTGCGCAATTACAATGTATAATCCAATAGTTTTTAATAACTTAGTTTAGAAATATATTCTAAACTTATAAAGATCATAAATATAGATTACTGTGGTCAAATGACTTATAAAGAATACAGAATCGTTTGAAATGCTCAAATATACTCAGAAATTGTAAAATCAGTATATTATGTGAATAATTACAATGTATAATCCAATCATTTGGAATAAGTGACTTCTTAAACATATTCTAGACTATATATATAAAGGGCTTAAAGATTATTGTGATCAAATGACTTAAAATGAATTCAAAATCGCTTAAAATGCTCAAATATACTTAGAATTTGTCAAATCTGCACATTATGTGAATAATTACAATGTATAATCCAATCTTTCTTAATAATTGACCTCATAAACATATTATAAACTATATAAAGAGTATAAATATAGATTATTGTGATCAAGTGACATAAAATAAATGCAAAATCACTTCAAATGTTCATATATACTCAGAATCTGTAAAATCTGCAAAATATGTTAATAATTATAATGTATAATCCAATCATTTTGAATAATTGAGCTCATAAACAAATTCTACACAATATAAAGTGCTTAAAAATAGATTATTGTGATCAATTGACTTAAAATTAATGCAAAATCGATTGAAATGCTCAAATATACTCAGAATCTGTAAAATCTGCAAATTATGTGAATAATTACAATTTATAATCCAATCATTTTGATTAAGTGAGTTCATAAACATATTCTAGACTATATAAAGAGCATTAATATAGATTATTGTCTACAAATGACTATTAGTGAATACAAAATCGCTTGAATTACCCAAATATACACAGAATCTTTAAACTTTGCACATTATTTGTGTAATTACAATAAATAATCCAATCGTTTTAAATGAGTGTGCTCGTAAACAAATTCTTGCCTATGTAAAGAGCTTAAATATATACATTATCGTGAACAAATGTCTCAAATTGAATGCAAAAATCGCTTGAAGTGCTCAAATATACTCAGAATCTATAAAATTTGCAAATTTTGAGCATAATTACAGTGTATAATCCAATATTTTCGAATAAGTGAGTTCATAAACATATTCTAGACTATATAAAGAGGTTAAATATAGATTATTGTGATCAGATGACTCAAAATGAATGTAAAATCGTTTGAAATGTTAAAATATTCTCAGAATCTTTAAAATCTTCAGATCATTTGCGCAATTACAATGTATAATCCAATAGTTTTTAATAACTTAGTTTAGAAACATATTCTAAACTTATAAAGATCATAAATATAGATTACTGTGGTCAAATGACGTATAAAGAATACAGAATCGTTTGAAATGCTCAAATATACTCAGAAATTGTAAAATCAGTATATTATGTGAATAATTACAATGTATAATCCAATCATTTGGAATAAGTGACTTCTTAAACATATTCTAGACTATATATAAAGGGCTTAAAGATTATTGTGATCAAATGACTTAAAATGAATTCAAAATCGCTTAAAATGCTCAAATATACTTAGAATTTGTCAAATCTGCACATCATGTGAATAATTACAATGTATAAGCCAATCTTTCTTAATAATTGACCTCATAAACATATTCTATAATTGACCTCATAACTTGAATAATTGAGCTCATAAACAAATTCTACACAATATAAAGAGCTTAAATATAGATTATTGTGATCAAATGACTTAAAATTAATGCAAAATCGATTGGAATGCTCAAATATACTCAGAATCTTTCAAATTTGAATATTATGTGCATAATTACAATGTATAATCCTATTGTTTTGAATAAGTGATATCATAAACATATTCTAGACTGTGTAAAGAGATTAAATATACATTATAGTGATCAAATGACATAAAATGAATGCAAAATACCTTGAAATGCTAAAATATATTTAGAATCTGTAAAATCTGCATATTATGTGAATAATTACAATGTATAATCCAATCTTTCTTAATAATTGACCTCATAAACATATTATAAACTATATAAAGAACATAAATATAGATTATTGTGATCAAATGACTTAAAATAAATGCTAAATTGCTTTAAATGCTCATATATACTCAGAATCTGTTAAATCTGCACAATATGTGAATGATTACAATGTATAATCCAATCATTTTGAATTATTGAGCTCATAAACAAATTCTACACAAATGTCTTAACATGAATGCAAAATCACTTGAAATGCTAAAATATACTCAGAATCTGTAAAATCTGCATATTATGTGAATAATTACAATGTACAATCCAATCATTTTGAATAATTGAGCTCATAAACATATTCTAGACTTTATAAAGAGCTTAATTATAATTTATTGTGATCGAATGACTTAAAATGAATGCAAAATCGCTTCAAATGCTCCAATATACTCAGAATCTTCACATCATGTGCGCAATTACAATGTATAATCCAATTGTTTTGAATAACTTAGTTCAGAAACATATTATAATGACTTAAAATGAATGCAAAATCGCTTCAAATGCTCCAATATACTCAGAATCTGAAAAATCTTCACATCATGTGCACAATTACAATGTATAATCCAATCGTTTTGAATAACTTAGTTCAGAAACATATTCTAAACTATATAAAGATCATAAATATAGATTACTCTGGTCAAATGACTTAAAATAAATACAAAATCATTTGAAATGTTCAAATATACTCAGAAATTGTAAATCTGTATATTAAGTGAATAATTACAATGTTTAATCCAATCGTTTTGAATATGTGAGCTCATAAACATATTCTAGATTATATAAAGAGCTTAAATATAGATTACTGTCATCAAATAACTTAAAATATACACAGAATTATGTGTGTATACAATGTATAATAACTTGAAATATATTATTGTATTCAAAACACTTAAAACGAATGCGAAATCGCTTGAAATGCTCAAATAACCTCATAATCTTTAAAATCTGCACATTATGTAAAAAATTACAATAAATAATACAATGCTTTTGAATAAGTGAGTTCGTAAACATATTCTAGACTATATAAAGAGCATCAATATTGATTATTGTGACCAAATAACTAACAATGAATTTAAAATCTCTTGAAATGCTCAAATATACTCAGAATCTGTAAAATCTGCAAATTATGTGAACAATTATAATGTATAATCCAATCATTTTGAATAAATGAGTTCATAAACATATTATAAACTATATAAAGAGCATAAATATAGATTATTGCCATCAAATAACTTAAAATGAATGCAAAATCGCATGCAAATCTTAAATATACTCAGAATCTGTAAAATCTGCAAATTATGTGAATAATTATAATGTATAATCCACTTGTTTTGAATAAATAGTTCATAAACAAATTATAAACTTTATAAAGAGCTTAAAAATAGATTATTGTGATCTAATGACTTATTATTAATGCAAAATCGGTTGAAATGCTCAAATATACTCAGAATCTGTAAAATCTGCTCATTATGTTTCTTAATTACAATGTATAATATAATCATTTTAAATAAGTAAGTTCATAAATATATTCTAGTCTATATAAAGAGCTTAAGCATAGATTATTGTGTTCAAATGACTTAAAATGAAAGTAGAATCATTTCAAATGCTCAAATGTACACAAAATCAGTAAAATCTGCACATCATGTGCATAATTACAATGTATAATCCAATCGTTTTGAATAAGTGAGTTCATCAACATATTCTAAACTATATAAAAAGCATAAATATAGCTTATTGTGATCAAATGACTTAAAATGAATGCAACATCGCTTGAAATGCTCAAATATACACAGAATCTTTCACATCTGCATATTATGTGCATAATTACAATGTATAATCCAAACATTTTGAATAAGTTATATCATAAACATATTCTAAACAAAATAAAGAGCTTAAATATATATTATTGTGATCAATTCACTTAAGCGAATGCAAAATCACTTGAAATCCTTAAATATACTCAGAACCTTTAAAATCTGCACATTTTGTGATAAATTACAATGTATAATCCAATGCTTTTGAAGAAATAAATTCGTAAACATATTCTAGATTATATAAAGAGCAATAATATAGATTATTGTGATCAAATGACTTAAAATTAATTTAAAATCGCTTGAAATGCTCAAATCTTTTCTGAATCTGTAAAATCTGCAATTTTTTTGAATAATTATAATGTATAATCCAATCATTTTAGATAAATGAGTTCATAAATATATTATAAACTATATAAAGAGCATAAATGTAGATTCTTGTCAATTGTCATCAAATAACTTAAAATGAATGCAAAATCACTTGAAATACTTAAATATACTCAGAATCTGTAAAATCTGCACATTATGTGAATATTTACGACGTGTAATCCAATCGTTTTGAATGTGTGAGCTCATAAACATATTCTAGACTATATAAAGAGCTTAAATATAGATCATTGTCATCAAATAACTTAAAAAGAATGCAACATCAATTGAAATACTCAAATAAACTTAGAATCTGTAAAATATGCACATTATGTGAATAATTACAATGTATAATCCAATCGTTTTGAATAATTGAGCTCATAAACATATTCTAGACAATATAAAGAGCATAAATATAGATTATTGTCATCAAATAATTTAATATGAATGTAACATCAATTGAAATGCTCAAATAAATTTAGAATCTGCAAAATATGCACATTATGTGAATAATTACAATGTATAATGCAATTGTTTTGAATAATTTATCTCATAAACATATTCTAGACTATATAACAGTGGAAACATAGATGCTTCCGCTGTTTCTGCAAAGGTCACATGTCGGCAGAATGTGCAAATGCACGCCGATGCGCTTCTTGCTGGGGTCAAGGTCACGACTACCTGGAGTGCCCACGAGGTGGCCGACATCAGTCAGACCAATCAAGGGAAAGACAACCAGTTCCTCCGGTTGTGGCCGGAGGAGGGGTCGACAATAATGTCGTACCAGCACCGGAAGAAGCTGACTTTTTCGATCTATTGGAAGCTACTGACACACAATCAACCATGCCCCACGACTCCGAACGTCCTGAAAATGTTACTTGTTACATCTCGAGAGATGCTGCTCATTTCAGGGAGGTTGCACGTCTTTCTCGAGCTTTGGTCATTACTTTACCAGGGGATTATGAAGTTGACCTCCCCATTGATTCAATAGCAGACTATGTAGCTTCTACGGGGCTAGTAACTGCCAGTCAGCTATCAATTGGAGCGCTCACGCGAGGCCGCTACTTAGTTGAACTTCCTCCAAATTTGAATGCTTTCAACGTTGCCATGGCTCTCCCTGAATCTTGGTGGCGGTTAGGATTCACAGCTAGCATCTGGTCACCATTGATGGATGCTGAAGTTTCCATCCCACGCTACAAAGTGTGGTTGCAGATTGTGGGCCCGGCGGCACACCTTTGGCGTGAAGAGTACTTTGTTCAATTGATCAGTCAGTTTGGTGTCTACTTGGGCTCGGTGCAGACTAATGATCCTGGCAATTTGTCGCACTGGGACTTGGTAGTGGCGGTGCCAGACTTGAGAGCCATACCACGCTTTGCAACCTTCGAAGCTGGCGGATTAGCTTACAGGTCCAATGTTGTGGTTAACAGATGGCGCTTCTTGCCTGCCTATTCTACGGCTGACTTCCCTTCACCTCCTCCGCAAATCATCCCTCCCAGCAGGCGTTCCTCGCCTCCACAACATAGCCCCACTTCCTCAACCGAGTTTGACTGGAAGCTAGATGATGAGACGGTAGTGCTCACTTTAAAATCTCTGAGAGAGATTTTCAGGAATGTTGATCATTCCCAACTACCGGAGGGGGTTGTAAGGATACTCAGGAGGGATACTGATGAACTCTCCTCTCGTGGTGGGGCGCATCGAGACCGGGGAAAGGCTGTGCAAGAAGTTCAACAGCATGACCGCACGAACAAAGGTACAGGGAAGCAGCCACAATCGATCCGGCAAAACAACAAACGTTTGGCAAGCATCGATATTCGAGAACTGCATGCTTCTGTGTGTCAAGGGAGCCAGCTAGAGAGAGACAAGAGGCTCTGCACTGACTTTTCCTCTCAGGTTCTTTTTCCTTTCTTTTCTAACTCTTTTGTTGGTACCCAGCCTACTCATGTTTCAGCATGTACTCTTTTCCCTGAATTAGAAGTGCAATCACATGGGTCTACTGTCACTCCTCAGAACCATGGTCTCTTAACTTGGCAACCAACAATTGAATTGTCTGAACAGGAAATTGAGACCACGGTCGACTTTACCACAATTCTTTCAAAAGGACAGTCACATGTGGTCACCAAACGGTCAAAAAAAACTAGCAAACAACGCAGGTCCAGGCCAACTTTACCCAGAACTTGTAAGGAAAAAAGAAATAACTCTGTTGACCAGTCTTCAAAAAAAAGTTTGGTAAATCATAGTGGGTCTTTAGTGGCCGAGGTGGACCATGAGGCCTTTTTTGATGTACCGTTGAGGTATGCTGAGAGTTTAGACGTGGCATTACTTTCTGGCATCCACTCTGAGCATCTGCAAGCTCTTTTAAATGAATTACCCGCTGAAGAACCTTTACTCAATACTGTCCTTGGGCCAAGAATCCTTACAAGGCCTGCTAATGTTACCGATTGTCTACAGGCTTTTCAGAACAACGTTCCAATTACCTCTGACTCTGGCAACGCTAGTGGGCCTTCTTGTGACAAAATGGAGCGTGAACTGGACCGTCCAATTGAGATTTTTCCACCCAATCAATCTGAAGCAGGGCCTTCCAATTGGGCAGAGCGGGAACGACCGCTAGATTATTATGGGCCGTGTCTACAACTCGATGCAAGCTCTGATGATGAGCTTGATTATGAGAGCAATTAGGCTATAGGCCTACTACACACATCTTGGAGATTTTTGTTAGCTTTAGTTTTTGGTTGAGCTGAGCTTTTTTGTTAACTATGATTAGTAAACCCTTTAAATTTTTGAGTTGGAATGTACGGGGTATGGGGGACTCAGCAAAGAAGAAAATTGTGTCAGATGTAATTCGCACTTCAAGATGCGATTTCTTTTGTTTGCAAGAGACAAAGATTTCTAATCCTGTCTTAAGTGACATTAGCTTGTTTCTTCCTACCTTTTTTGATAAAAACGTAGTTGTTTTGGATGCCATTCATTCTAGAGGTGGATGTATAATAGGTTGGAAAAAAGCATTCACCTTATTAAACTCCTGGTCTACTAATTTCTCTTGTTCAGCACTTTTGCTTGACACAAGAACTGGGAAAACTTTACTGGTTACTAACGTTTATGGACCGCACTCTAATACCCTCAGGCGTTCTTTCCTGGATGCCCTGTCCAACATTCACTCCAATCTCTCTTTCTCTTGGATCCTTGCGGGTGATTTCAACATGGTGCGATGGGCAAATGAAAGGTCGAGCATCTCTCTAGATTTTCCTACCATGGACAGGTTCAACTCATTCATAAGAAACTTGCAACTCATTGACTTGCCATTAGATAACAGAATCTACACGTGGTCTAGCAAGCAATTGACTCCTACGTTCTCACGACTTGACCGAGTGCTGCTTTCGCCTGATTGGCTGAACGCCTACCCTAAAGTTACCTTGAGTGCGTTGCCTGTGATGGTTTCCGACCACTGCCCTTTGCTCTTGCATGCCAGGAATTTGCCAACTTCAAAAACCCCATTCAGGATAGAACGTTTCTGGATGAAATGCAAAGATTTCTCGAAAATCGTGGCCAACACTTGCAACAACATATTGTTCATCCGCTACATAATTCAGATGGTCTTGGATCCACTTCAGGTGATGAGTTGTTCTCGTTCGCTTCCAAGATCAATAGTCTGCACTCGGTTTTGAGAGAATGGCATAGAAACAGATTCAACTCCCCTTCTTTGTGTCTAGCTAATGCAAAAAAATTTATCCTCTGTTTCGACTTGGTAGAGGAAAGAAGGCCTCTGACCTTGCTTGAGTTCAAACTGAGGATTATGTTAAGAGAGAAAGCATTTCAGCTGGCAATAATTGTAGAGGATCGTTGGCATCAGAGAGCAAGAACCAATTGGCTTCAGAGTGGGGATAAAAACACCTCTTATTTTCATGCAGTTGCAACCAATAAACACAAGAGAAAAGCTATCAGTGAGCTACAAGTTGACGGAAATCGTTTAACTGATCCCAACCAAATCCTTCATGCTTTCACTGATTATTACAAGAATTTGCTCGGCTCTTCAACAGATGTCATTCCTTTTAATTGCAATGCCTTGTATTCTCCTTTTAACTTCTCGAGTGACCTTGATGCAGCCTTTACTGAACAGGAAATCAAATGTGCCGTAATGGGCTTAGCAAACAACAAAGCCAGCGGTCCAGATGGTTTGCCGAACGAATTTGTAAAAATGCAATGGGATGTTATTAAGCCTGACCTGATGGCTGTTTTTCAAAAGCTCTTTGATGGATCTCTAACTTTTAATGATCAGAACTTAGCACACATTGTGCTCATTCCAAAAGAAGAACTAGCTTTGGAGCTTCATCAGTTTCGTCCTATCAGCATACTTAATTATGTGCCAAAGCTAATCTCCAAAGTGCTTGCAAATCGTTTGGCTCACCACATCCCGGATCTTATCTCACTCTCTCAAACCGGTTTTGTCAAAGGCCGTTTGATCTCTGAAAATTTTATTACCGCGCGAGAAATGATAGCACATCTGCACAGATCAAGGGAGAAGGCAGTTATGATCAAGCTAGATTTCTACAAAGCCTTCGACTCGGTTTCTTGGGTTTTTCTGCTGGGAGTTTTAAGGTCGAGAGGTTTTCCGGACAAGTTCATTGCGTGGCTTTCACTGCTTTTCTCCTCATCCTCCTCCACCATCCTTTTAAATGGACAAAAAGGAATCCCTTTCTTCCATAAAAAAGGTCTACGTCAGGGAGACCCGCTATCTCCGTTTCTTTTTCTCTTAGCAGCTGATGTCCTGGCAAAGATGCTCCAAACTGTCTCCCTTTCGATTCCACATGGCATCTCGTCCAAATTTCGGAACCCTTATTACCTTCTTCAATATGCAGATGACACCATGATTTTCTCGACCATCAAGGGCCGTGCTGTGCGCTCTCTGCAACTAGCACTTCACCTCTTCTCTCGAGTGTCTGGTTTGAGGATCAATTTATCCAAAACTGCCTTCGTGCCTTTCAACCTGCAGCAGTCCTCAATCTCGACAATTGAACGCATTTTCTCTTGTGGTTCAACTTCTTTGCCCTTGCAATATCTTGGTTTACCACTCACTATTAATAAGCCAGACAGATTGGCATATCAAAGACTCATTGACAAATTAGACAGCAAATTAGCGGGCTGGAAAAGCGGGCTAATCTCAAGGGCCGGGAGGGTTGTTTTTGCCTCTTCTGTTTTGTCTACGATCCCCATCTACTTCATGTCAGTCTTTGCGTTACCGGCGTGGGTAGTTCGCGCTATCGATAAAATACGTCGCGACTTCATCTGGGGTCGGGGCACAAGTCAAAGAAGTGGCTTGCACTTGATAAACTGGAACAAAGTGTGTTTACCAAAAACTTGTGGCGGCCTTGGAATTTCTGACCTTAAAATTCAAAATACGGCTTTACTTTTGCGTTGGCTTTGGAGATTGTATGACTCACCGAATTCGCAATGGTCAGTCCTTGCTAATAGGCTCTACTCGAAAAGAAATGGTTCAATACCGCCTCTGGCTTGGAATTTGGAAGGTTCCTTCTTTTGGAAGGACTTACTTAAATTACGCTACTTTTTCCAAATTTCAACAAGAACAATTCTAGGAAATGGAAAGGCAACCCTCTTCTGGTATGACAATTGGGCAACAAATAAACCTATCTATTTCCTGCCAAAAACCCGGAGGCCGTTAAAACCTCATCTCACGGTGGCTGCAGCGCAACACAACTGGCATGCTTTATTCCCTTCTCCTCTCTCTGAGTTGCTCACTGCTCACAAGTCCTTACTTGATGAAACTATTCTAGGCATTGCTCAGGATCGACTTGTTTGGAAATGGACTTCGCATGGTCACTTCTCTGTTGCTTCGACTTATAAAGCTTTAATCACAGCTGGCAAGGCATTTTTTCCCTGCTGCTCACTTTGGAATTACAAGGTGCCGCCTACTATAAGGTTGTTTCTCTTTTTTCTGGTACTTGATCGCTTGTCAACCCAAGAACAACTTCACAGAAGAAATATAACGGTACCACCGGGCTGCCCCCTCTGTGCCTCACCTATTTTAGAGACTGCGTTGCATTTGTTCTTTGATTGTCCCTTTTCTGCACGAGTCTATCTCCTTCTTGGTTTGAGTTGCAGCCTACCACCAGTTATACCTTCGGGTTCTGTCAGGGATTCGGTACAAATGTCTTTTGACAAATTGAAAGGGAATCAGTTCTTGACTACCGTGTTGGCAACTTCTTTACACACCTTATGGCTGGAGCGCAACAACAGGATTTTTAGAGGAGTACACAGATCGGAGGAAGCCATTGCGGATTGGATTTTGACAGAGGGGAGCATTTTTCATAAACACTGTACTGAAAATTAGTTTTCTATTTTTTCTTTTTCTGTTTCTTTGCTCTCTTGACAGTCTCTGTCAAGCTTTCTAAAAAAAAAAAAGACTTAAAATGATATCAAAATATCTTAAAATGCTCAAATATACTCAGAATATGTAAAATCTGCACATTATGTGAATACTTACAACGTATAAATCAATCTTTTTTATTAATTGACTGCTTAAACACATTTTAGATTATATATATAGCATATATAGAGATTATGGAGATCAAATGACTTAAAATGAATGAAAAATCACTTAAAATTCTGAAATATATTATAATCTGAAAAATCTGCATATTATGTGAATAATTACATTGTACAAACCAATCTTTTTTAATAATTGATCTCATAAACATATTCTATACAATATAAAGAGTATAAATAGAGATTATTGTGATCAAAGGAGTTGAAATGAATGCAAAATCGCTTGAAATGCTCAAATATACTCAAAAGCTTTAAATTTGCACATTATATTCGTAATTATAATGTATTATCCAATTGTTTTTAATCGGTGAATTTGTAAACTTATTCTAGACTATGTAAAAAAGATAAATATAGTTTATTGTGATAAAATGACTTAAAATGAATGTAAAATAGTTTGAAATATTCACATTTACTCAGAATCTTTCAAATCTGCACATTATGTGCATAATTACAATGTATAATCCAATCGTATTGAATATGTCAGCTCATAAACATATTCTAGACTATATAGAAAGTTTAAATATTAAGAAAAATTTGAATGTCCCTTATAGAATGTAAGATAAATAATTTTACAATTATTAGAATGTACTAAAAAGAGGAGAAAGCACCTCTGATGATATATAACTAAGTACATGCACTATTGAATATCAAGACATGATATATATCAAATTCAATATGTTACTTGAAACTTTAGGCAGAATTTAATATACTAAAGTAAACTCACCTAATTCTAAACTAAACGGGTCAACGAACATGATAACGGTCATGGTAGTGACAATTGCCTTTTGCATCCATTGGTACCAACCACTGTACCAACTAAGAAATCAGCTCACCAAAATTAACAATCACCATAACAAACATTATTTCTTCCTTCTCCTCACTGTTTTGATACTAAAAAACCTACCCTTGTACCAATGCCTTTCCTTGAATGCAACTGGTGTCAAGCCTGTACTTGTGTCATACCAGCCCTAATTTCTCTTTTTCCCACCTTTCTGTACCACCATACCTGATCTCAAGTGGTCCTACCAATATATAACAAGACACCTAAAATCAATATGAATTAACTCATCAACTGAGACCTTCTATGCCAAAAGATCTGATCAAAATTGACAAAAAGTTGAAAAATTAAACAAATTAGCCATATAATTTCTAAATTTATAATAAAAAGAAAGACAAATCACATTATTATTAATTCAAATTAGAAAAAAAACTCACAATAGAAAAATTGATGCTTAAATCAACAATTGATGTGTAATTACTTGTTGACTTATCATATAACACGTGTAGCTTTCTGTTTCACAAATACATGAACCCAACATGAGGAAATAATGTAGTGAAGTTTGCACCAAAAAATACATGAATTCAATCATCTATATGCATTCCATCAACAATTCATGGCTGCTTATCTCAATTTTGTTTCTCTTTGTTAGCTTCAAAGTTTTTCAAAAAAATAATAGGAGAAAAAAATTAAGTCACCTAATTGTAAGAGATGAATATACTGAAACCACCATCCAAAAGATGATTGTTTAGTTGTTCCTTCAAAATCAGCAGCACACAATATAAAAGATAAAAAAGATGTCCTGCAGTCAATATCACTTCCTTTTTTTCTCAGTTTAGATCTGAAATTGAAGAAAATACCAAGGAACAACCAACAATTACAAACCTCCCAAAAATATAGCACCAATAGTACCTGGACTCAGTTTAGATTTGAAAATTAAAAGATCGATAATCGATGACCTAGATAAAAAGAAAAGAGAAGAAGGGTCATTTTTTCACAAAATTTCACATATAGGGATGACCTGTGCAGTAGATATAAAATTAATGGAGACTGCAACAATAATGACCGTTTTGATACCAATTTGATTTCTCTAAACACTACATAAGAAAAATAAATAGTATTTTAATATAACTTTGAAGCACATTTAATACAAAATAATAATGGCAGCATCAAAGATTCCCTTGATTTGTGCATCTATCCATGGTTGGTAAGAAAATGAGTTGTCTTGCCTTAAAAATTTTAAAATTAAATTGAAGGGTTAACGAAACTAAAATTTTCTCCCATATATATCATATATCATATAAATATACTAAGTGGTACAGAATAGCCAACCAAATGATAAAGTAACGGCATCAGTACTAAATGGACCTAAGAGTTCAATTTTTTTCAACAAAACTGAATCATATAATAAGATTTGTAAGAAAGGTAATAAATCCAAATTTCTAAAATAATAAAAACAAGGACCTAGCTACAAAAATAAACAGAAAAATACGAAAAAAATGTATAAAAAAAAGGTAAAAACTTGCCTTGTCATAATCAATCAAGTGGGATTTGTGCATCTAGCCATGCATCGCATGAAACAAAACTTATCTCGACTTGAATTTCTACATGAGGCGACAGAGAGAGGAGAACTCGCATAGGAGGCGATGGAGAGAAAGGGCCACTGAGACAGAGAACCACCCGGAAAAGGCGATGGAAGAGGTAAAGAGATGATGGAGAGGGGCGATGAAGAGAGAGGGGCGCCATCAGGCAAAAGAGAATTGGGGTAAAACCTATTCCAAGGAAGATGTAGAGAGACCATGGAAGAGTGGAAAAATCATAATACACGATGGAAACATTTGCCATCGTGTATTATGACGTAACGGGTCTTCACCGGTCTAGTATAATCTGACACATACACAGGTATATATGAATACGCCACAAAATATAGGCTGGTCTATATTTTTAAATTTCAATATGGATGTTTAATTAACTGAACCAATGTCATGTCAGGTTCATATATCGCAACTTTGCCATTAGTGAGGTTCTTCATATTGATTAATAGTGAATAAATAAACACTATCTAATATTGATTGTCTATTAGATAATAATAAATAATATGAAAGAAATCATAAACCCTTACGATATGTATCTGGTAGAATTTAAATAGGAGGTACCACACGGTCCACACCTAATAAAAAAAAATCAAACATACGGGTTAATCTTCAATCGCCAGTTGTAGTAAAAGTCATAGAAATTCATTAAAATCTAAAGGTCTCCTTATGTCAGAACAGTTCGATTGTCCTTATAATTTTTACCTCTCGAAGAAAATGATAGTCTGCAAGAGGTTGAAGCAAAGATGCTCCTGCAGTCGATATTGCTTCCCTTAGTCCTCAGTTCCGATCTGAAATTGAAGGAAATACCAAGGAACAACAAAATGCTATAAACCTTGCAAAAATATTGCCCAATCGTACTTAGCCTCAGTTCAGATTTGAAATTAAAAGATGAATAACGTAGACAGAAAAAAGGGAAGAAGAAGAATTGCTCACAAAGTTTCACTTTTTACATATCAATTTCTTATTATCGCTTATAACAATAGCACTATTAATAAAAAAATATTATATATAGCTCAAATACATTGTTTATTATTTTTTATCATACTCTAATTTTTTCAATGTTCATATTTATAACATTACTTATCAGCCCTTAATTTCTCATAGACTTCAAATCCCATAAAAATATCTGTGATTCAAAGGAAATATTATACAAATAAAAAAGCGCAAAAAAAAATTAAGCAATCAAATTAGATGAATAAACACATGAATGGTGAGGCAATGAAAATTGTACCTGACAATAGTTGTAGTGTCACTAACATGAAGCCCATGATCTTGAACACCCACCTCTAAGTCAAAATATGTAAAATTGTAAAAAAAATCACTGAACATAAGAAGAATAAATAACATTTGAAAATAAGAGTTTAATTTTGTAGAAAATGCATCACGACAGTCATCAAGGTCAACCATGATTACTTGTTAAATCTGGTATAATCACTAAATCGGTTTCTGAAACCTTTGGTTCCTTATGCTCACAACACTTGTTAAATATCCAGCAATTCACCATTGTAAACTAAGGCATGCATGTGCTAAGAAGGATTTCAACATGCAACAATGAAATCATTATTTTTAATTCAAACTGATTAAAGAGTTCTCAGATATATAACTGTATTAATTTAAGTTAAATTGTAAGTGTTGATAACTAAACTGAGCACAATATCATGACTAATGCTAAAAATAGTTAACGACTAAAAAAATCTGTTTTTCTTGAATTTACAGACTTAGTAATCAGCAACAATTTATATACCTCCCCCTACAATTTCATAAATATTGGTTCATATTGATTGTTTCTCAAAATTAATATAAGAATAGAGCGATAGAGAAAGAAGGAAAGAGAGAGAGAGAGAGAGAGAGAGAGAGAGAGAAAGAGTACTGGAGTTTGGGATTGGAACGTGATTGGCGGAGTTGCAGACGGAGAGGTGATCGCTGTTGGGATTGGGAAGTGGATGGCTGAGGCGTGAAATTGGAGATGGGTAAGCAGCAGTTGAGTAAGATTTGATCGACAATGGAGATGGAATAGAGATGAAAGGGGATCCTTGACGTCAGCTTTGATGATGGGCTGGATGGCGGTGAGGTCGACACCGGAGCAAAAGGCTCGGAGAAACAATTACTGAGGAATCATAGTCAGGTTTACTGGAGGCATGCCTTCCTTCGTGCCCCTTCCTTCCGCTTCTGCCATCGCTAGTTCTCTCTCTCTATGACTCTATCCCACTGCTCTTCCTGTCTCCACGAGAAACAAAATGAGTAAATGAAGAATTAAGAAGAAAAATTGACAATTAAAAGAAAGAAACTAAAGAGGCGTCGAGGAAGTAAATGAGGAGTAAATGAGAAAGTTAAACACGGGGAAGAAACCGAAGCTACGCAACGAATAGGATAAACGGCTTAGATTAAAAACTAAAAAAAAAGCAACGGATAGGATCTGTTTTCAATATTTGAGCGTGTGCTTTGCTTTAAAATCCGCACAAAAAATTCACGCAGATTATATTATACTATAGAAATGGAATATTATGATTGAGCTACTCCTGACTAATACAAAGTTCAATAGCTTTCTTCTACTTCTTGAGTCAAATTAGTAACCTAATAAAAATGAGATCCAGTCTCTCGAAACTTTCTTGCATAATACAAAAAATATCTTTTTTTTATCAATTTTAATATATTGAGTCACATATTGGTCGACCGAACAACTCGGAAGTTTGGCCTCAGCTCCCCTCGTCACCGAATCCTGGCTTCGCCATGTTAATTATATATTTGCTAAATTTTGTGGTTGTTTTTTATGTCCAATGTTGTAATTTGTGAGACTCCGTGTTGTTCGATATTACTTTTGGGCCAAATTTCGGACTTTTGAAGGAACAATTTCAGACTCTGTGTTTTATTTAATTGCTGTGCGTGCCAAATTTGAAGGAAAAAGGGGAAAAAAATGGTTGCACACTTGCACTTATATTTCTGATTTTTCAAATTGACCGATATTTTCTGGCATGAATATAGAGCGATATCACCGGATCAGATTCAGGCATTCGATATTCGATATTGAAACACTTGGTTGGATGGAAAAACGTCATTTGAAATATCATTCATTTAAAATGATGAATGATTGTGATTTAGTTAGAACTTGAATGAAGGGTTGAGATTTGAGCTCAATATCTACTCTTTAAAATATACTAACAGAAGATGCTCTCATATGTGGTCAAATAAAGAAACAAAATAACGTTAGATAATAGAGGTATGTTGTCATTCTACCGGTGATATAGGTATATATGTTGCTCAATTCGTTTCCTTATTAAACGAAAATCCAAAATATATTATTATTTCATCTAGCGATTGATCAAATTGATCGAACAACATAAACATGTGAATACACGCTAGATCTAGCATGTAATCGATGCATTTATAAGGAGAAGATATAGAGATGATTAGAGATGCAAAACAGATCGGATAAATCCATTTTGATCCGTATTGAAATACGAAAAATAGAGACTTTGGATATTAATATTTGTATTTATTTGAGCAATGTATCTCAAATGATAGGTCGCAGGTTCAAAATCCGGCTGAGAGATTTTTTATAAACATTTAATTTAAAAATAAGTTGGGATACTTGGCCCAATTTATCTTCAAAAAATATTTATATTCATTTAAATACGGATGCGGATGAGAATTTTTTTTAAACGAACACGGATGTGAATATAGGAACAAATAATGTTGCGGACACGTATGCGGTGTTTATCAAATCGGATATCCGAATACATTATGACCCCGATCCCAATCAGACCACTATCCGTTCTAGCACTGCGCAAAATATTTCCTAGGGATCGAACTATCGAACCCAAGATGAGAAGTTTCCAAAGCGGAACCCCGCACGGCTGCACCTCATGCCACTGGGAAAAGAGACAAATTGTTGATATTTTGATTTTGGGTATTGGAAATCTATAATAATAATAATAATAATCAAATCGTAATTATCTAATATTTCATGATTATATTATGTTTATAAAAGCGGCACCTTTTGCGACTAGGAAAGAAATGAGGGAAAGCACTTTTTTTTTCAAATAGTTTTTTTTTGTCCTTTCCTTACTTCTTATTGGGATTTCGAAATGGATCACAGTTTATAAATGCTACACATTAGTATTTATCTTGTTTTAAAAATTATTTAATTATTAGTACGGATTATATAATATAATATAATTAATAATGATTATTAATATGTTAATAACAATAATAATTTATAAATATTAAGTTGATTTTTGATGAAATGTTATATCGATATTATTATTTTGTTTATTTAATTTTATTTCTATTATTTTGCTTATTTATAGATATTTGATTTATTGTGCGAAATATAACCATATTCGTGTTCGTATCCGACGATATCCGAATCATATTTTTATTCGTTTAACATCCAAAATGTATTCGCATCCGAATATAAAAAAAAATATGGATGCGAATATGGTTTGACCACCATCTGATCCGTATATGATCCGTTTTCATCCCTGAGTCAGATGATACGATGATGTTTCGACTATTTGGAAGTTGTGCCGAGGTCAGAGCACAGACATTTTGATCCATTGATTTGAGGCACACCTTAGGCTTTGCTCCCGAATTTGAAGAAAAGAGAAAAGGAAAGGAATGGAAGAGAAAAGAAGATGAAGGAAAGATATGGCATTGAAGATTCCTTGCTCCAAAATGAAAATAACATGTGTAGAAGTAAACAGTAGTAACTTTGTTTGTAATAAGTAAAAAACTATATTATCCTTTCTAAATTCTATTCAAAGAATCAAAGTCGTGGGGTCCAATATTAGAGAGAAAGAACAAAAAGGCATTATCGTCACAAAAATGCAATTCTTGGAAATCTCCAGTACACCTCAAAATTGGGGTTAACTCATTATTTACCCAAACGGAGGCATTTGTTTTGTTTAGACGTTATCTATTCCTTAGTCGACACATAACATGCAACATTATTTGCTATCTTCTCAAAACAATATGTGATATTCTCTTTGTTTTGTTTCAGGTTTTGCTCTTATGTGAGCTTTGGTCTGAAGATATTGGCAGTAGACAAATTTCGGACTTTTGGTGGTACTGTTCCTCTTCTCATAAATAAATGTATATATATATAATAATAATAATAATAATAATAATAATAATAATCAATAATAATAATAATAGAAAAAGAAAATTTAACTTAGTATGGTTTCTCCTTGATGGATATGTCATGTCCAATCATTCTTATCCCATAACCTTACGGGGATGAACATTTAGTTTTTTTTCTTTTAGTGAGCATGCTAGTAGAGCATCCAGTTGGACCTTGCCACCATGATCCAGTGGATCCTACATAGTGTGTTTGGTTGTCCAAAATAAGGGAGAGTAAGAAAGAGAGAAGAGTAAGCATGTCAACGGTAACGGTTATGCCGTTATGCCGTGACGTGAATCCGAAACGGAACGCTAAGTGGCACCAAATTAGGTGCGTTAGAAAAACGGAATGGCAAACAATATTGAGTGGTATGCCGTTAGCTTAGTGGAACGGTACGCGAAATGAGGTACGCCGTTACCGTTATGCCGTTTTGTCGTTATTTTACGCGCGCGGCTGCTATTAAGTATTGCAGGGGAGGGGAATAGAACTCTCCAGATCCCCCTAGAGATATCCAGTCGCCCCATCCCCTTCCTTGCGTTGTATAATACTTGTATCCGAAGCCCTAGCTGCATCTGTCTTTCACTCTTTCTGTCTCTTTCACAAACCCTAGAAATTGTCGCCTCTCTCTATCTCTCTCTGTGCCTCTGACTCTGTGTACTGAATGTCTCCCCACGCTGTCGGCCATGGCGATGGCGATGGTGACTCTCTCTTTATCTGTCTATCCTCTGTGTCTCTCTCTGACGTGACGGTAATCATAGCAAGGTGGTCAGCCTCTGTCTGGCTCTCTCTCTGTCGTTTGACTTTACCAATCTATATATTTGTCATCTCTTTTGTCGATCTAAGAAGAAATTTCTCTTTTTTGGTTCTAATCATTTTTTTTTGTCCCTTGTGGCTAAAACCTAACGACTTGGTGGTATTCTCGTGCAGATCGAGCTGATGGCTTGCCCCCTGAAGGTACGACGGCGTAGGCGTGACGTGAGCTAGGGTTTACTAGACGTGCGTGGCACCACAGGGCTCTCTTGTAGACTGCTGACGAGACCTCTTGAGAGGGCTGAGCCAACAGCAACAATGATGATTTTTGGCCTATTTAAAAGGAAGAGAACAGAGAGGCAAAGAAGAAGAAGAAAAAGGAGAAAAGAGAGGAAGAAAAAGAGGCGATAAAAAGGTTAGTTTTTCGGACAAATTTGTTGAGCTGTTTAATTTTTGTTGCTGATATGTTCAGTCCAGCTTGATCTGAGTGCTGATTTGTTCAGTTATTGATTTATTAGGTTGATTTGATCTTGTGTGTTGTCAATATTTGTGTTTGTTTGTTGCCAACTTGTCATGGCTTTACCTGAAAGAGAAGATGTGGTATCGGAGCCCGATTTGATGTCTGACGATGAGTATGATTATTTTACTTGAACTGATACTACACTAGAACTGATACTACACTAGAACTGATACTACACTTGAACTGATACACTTGAACTGATTCTACACTTGCACTTGAACTGATACTACACTAGAACTGATACTACACTTGAACTGATACTACACTTGCACTTGAACTGATACTATACTTGGATGTACATGTACACTTGTACTTGAACTGATACTATACTTGAACTGATACAACACTTGCACCTGAACTTTGCTGATGTGTTTGCTGTGTGCATTAGCATGGGTATTGGAATACATGGGGAGACACAGGAGGAGATCGAGAGGATACAGATACAGGTTGATCCCACCTATGAGCCTGATGATGAGGCAACAGCAGCTGCAGCAACTGGTGGTGAGGCAGCAGCAGCTGCAGCAGTTGGTGGTGAGGAGGAAAATCCAACTAAGAAAACAAGAAAGACCACCAGTGATGTTTGGAAGCACTTTACAAGGGGACATGTTAAGCCTAATGACAGCTACTATGGCACATGCAACTACTGTGGTGAAAAGTAATTTTCAATTTATGATTATGTTCAATTTTTTTTAAGTTGAATTTGTGATTATGTTCAATTCTCAAGGTTGGATTTTTATAATATATTTCTTCTTACTATGTTAGATACTTGCAAGGTCAACAAAGAGGCACAAGCTCTATGAGAAACCACATTGATAAGAAGTGCAAGAAGTTCCCAAGGAACAAGCCAGAAACTCTGCAGAAGTTGTTGCAAGCAAGGTCAGGTATTAAATCATATCTTATATGTTTATTATAATTGTAGGTTAATTAAATGTTAAGTGCATTTTAATATTTTTTTAATTTAATTATATGTTTTGATTGATTGTAGAAAGGGATGTACTTGTGGCATGGAGATTTGATCAGATGAAGTGTAGGAAAGGTTTGGCAAAGATGGTCATAGCCCATGAATACCCCTTTAATTGTGTGAATCATCATTTCTTTAGGGATTTTCTAAATGAGTTGCAATCCGCTTTCAAGATTCCATCTAGGACAACACTTAGAGCTGATTGTATGAAAATTTATGAAGAGGAACAAGTCAATCTATATGAAATGTTTGGTAACCTGAACTGTAGGTTAAGCTTTACAAGTGACTTGTGGACAAACAAGGGTAGGGATAGGGGGTTTATGGCTATAACCTGCCATTACATAGATGAAGGTTAGATTTTGAGAAAAAGAATTTTGACCTTTGTACCTTTGCCAAGTCCACATACTGGTAGACACATAGCTAGTGTTATTTATGATAAGTTATGCTTGTGGAATTTGGATAAGAGGGTTTTCAGTCTTGTTCTGGATAATGCATCTTCTAATGATGCATGCATATCTGAGCTTCTCTACTCAACAACAATCAAGGATGACTTACCAGTTGAAGGTAAGATCTTCCATCAGAGATGTGGTTGTCACATTTTGAACCTCATTGTACAAGATGGACTCAATACTCTACACAAGGAGATTGACTGTATAAGAAAAACAATGAAATGGATCAAACATTCTCAAGGAAGGATAGAGAAGTTCAAGCTTGCCTGCTCTCAGGTTATATTTTATTTTATTTAACTTTACTTTACTTATATTTTATTTTAAATATATTTACTTATGTTTTAATTATACTTGTCTGCTCTCATTGTAGATGAATGTTCCATATAAAAAGCCACAGTGGGATGTTCCAACAAGATGGAACTCCACTTACTTGTGTCTCGCACTTTTTCAGTCCGACCACGGAAGATCAGATAGTCCTCTATGGGGCGAAGAAAATGCGGATCAGATACCCCTCGAGCATCTTGAGACCCGTCGTTACTGCCCATTCCAAACGAGTGAAGGGCACTAATGCGGTTCTAAGTACCTCGAGAGTTGATTGTTTGTCGTAGGTCCTTTTTTTCCAGTAGGCGCAAGCCTCTACTGTTAATTACCTCCGAACTCAGTTGCGAACTGAGCCAAGAGCACCTCTAGATCGGGATAATCAAAGTTTAAATGTCGTAAGTGGATGAAGTCCATTAAAAGGATTGTGTCGTGGTGGGGACTTTAGGGATGAAAACAAAGCAGGAGGGCAGTCATTTGAACAGTGCAATGCAAACATGAACAGTTTAATTTAGTTTTTTGGTTACGCATTTTAAGACATTTTGGTTGTTTTTACTTTGCTGGATCAGGCTTAGTGCCGTCACAGAGATTTCGGATTTGATGCTAAGGAATTTGGTACCCTAGATCAATCCTCGATCGTTTGGGGATTTAGAGATTTTGGGATTTCGTTCAAGTCTCGAGTACAGAGGCGCTATGCCTTCTCTTGGCAGGAACTTGGGTGATGGCCGTTGGTTGACTTTTCTTCTGGTCACCTGGGCATCAGATTTCAATCTGCTACTGATCGAACCTGCTGTGAACTTGTAGCAACAGGCTGTTAGATTTGAGTCCAACACTAGAAAATAGGGTATTCTAGGTCAGTTCTCGATTGTTTGGGGATTTTAGAGATTTTTTGGGATTTCGTTCAAGTCTCGAGTACAGATGCGCTATGCCTTCTCTTGACAGGAACTTCAATGATAATTCAGAATTGACTTTTCCTTTTTCTCAATCTGAACATCGGGAGGGTGTCTCCTTCAGGGCGAAACGCGATGCAGTCTTGAAGGGACGAACTTTTGACTTTTAAGACTTTATGTCACTTTAGACTTTGTGTCTTTTGGGTCACTTTTAGGCTTTGTGCCATTTTGACTTTGTGTCACTTTTAGATTTTGTGTCATTTAGACTTTGTGTCACTTTTAGACTTTGTGTCATTTAGACTTTGTGTCACTTTTAGACTTTGTGTCATTTTTGACTTTGTGTCACTTTTGACTTTGTGTCACTTCTGGACTTTGTGTCATTTTTGACTTTGTGTCACTTTTGACTTTGTGTCACTTCTGGACTTTGTGTCATTTTTGACTTTGTGTCACTTTTGACTTTGTGTCACTTCTGGACTTTGTGTCATTTTGATTTTGTGTCAGTTTCAGGTTTAGACTTTTTAATTTGCACTTTAGGATTTTGGACTTTTAAGTTCGGCTTTTAAATTTGTACTTTTAAACTTATCTTTGACCTTCTTGGTGATTTCAATTTTGTCTGCAAATTTTGATGCTTGACTGTGCTTGTTGTTCAGAACAAGAAATGTCAGATGTACCTGCTGTCCAGAATATAAAATGTTCGAACGTACCTGCTGTTCAGAACATGAAATGTTCAACAGTACCTGTTGTTCAAATGCTTTCTGTTTGATTCCTCTAAAAACTCAATTTTTAATTTATCCATGCAAATTTGTTATTCTCCATCCCTTTTTACTTTAAAAATATTTTGTGCTTTGGTGTTTTGCCATGACATGATATATCAAAATATTCCTCATATTTTTCTTGACATTTTGATATTTCATGAGAATTTTTCTGACAACCTAGCTATTTTTAATGCATTTTTTAAGTTTCCTGCTTCGCAGAATTTTCTGATTGGCTGAACTTTGCTGTGTGTGTTTTGTCGTCAGGGATTCGTTTCACGCTGGACGTCATAGAGGATCAAGGAGTCGTTGAGGACTCAGGTCGATTGAGTCGCATGGTTTGGGTTCGACGCAGTGGATCATCGAGACTTGAGTTCAATCCATATTCATCTCGTGGTCCCCGCTGTCAGAGGATATTAGTTTCTCCTTTTGAGCCATTACACCTAGGATCCATCTGTTTGAGGTTTTGTCAAGATTCGTGCTGGTCAATCGTCTCTTCTTGGTTTGACTTCCCAGAGAGGAGCTAGCCATGGCGGAATGGGTCGACCCGTCAGAACTTTGTCAAATTGTTTCCGTGGCTTTGCTGCACCATTGTTGACACGGAAAAGTTGCTTGGAGTCGTCTCACCTTCCTCTTTGAGGCTGGTTCTTTCAATTTATCTTTTCATTAAGGTTTCCTTAAGATTTCACTTATTCCACGAGCTTGGCTGAGGGACCAGATTGGAGGTTCCTTGGAGTTAACTAAATGACATTGGTGAGATTACTTTGACTGAGTTGCTATGTTTATGTGACAATTGAGGTTTGTGTGTGAGTTTTATGCCATGTCGTTCATCCTTTTAAAATCACATTTTGACACATTTCTGGATATACTTTACACTTCTTTGTTATAATTTTGAAGCACATTTTCAAGCAACATGAGTTTCCCTTTCAATTTTTACTGTGACCCCAGATGTCATTTAGGATGCCACTCCTCAGTTCTTACACATTTGCCATTTTATGCTTCTTTCATTTCGAATACCTTTTTTACTATGCGTTCATTCATCATTTGTGTTAGATACTTCTGGGTCTGGTCTCCTTGGGTACTTGGGGGCTGGTACAGGCATGGTATACACACTCACCAGTTCATTGGTACCTAGTGACATTTCCTTGGGGGCTTGAGGCTGTCAATTTCTTCGTTATATGCAACAATTAGATTTTAGGGACTTAATTTATGACCAGGGGGGTTAACACCTAGAGATTCATCATTTCATGCTAGTGTTCACTCAGAACTTATTTATATTGATTAGTGGCCTAAGAAACAATGAAACTAAACAGCACAGGAGCCCCAAAGCATTCAGGCCCACTAAATTTGATTAATTATGCCTTTATGAAACATCATGCTAAAAACATGACTTCCCTTTAACAAACATATGTTATCTTATTCCTTTCTTTTTTATATATATATTTTCTTTAGAAAACAGAATTTCCTTTCTTTTTTTTTTTGAGCAAACCTCAAAATATGTAAACTGAACCTAGTTTAAGTTAAAATCAGAATTTTTACCACATGCCACTGGGAGGACTCGCAGTTGCAAAATGACCAAGACTGGAAAGACAGATTTTCTTTAATGACTTTCAAGACTCAACACGTACTCTTTGATATAAAGATTCTTTTATTTTGCTGAACTTAAACTTATGTCTACATGAGAACGATGATATTGCATTTTGAACCCTGAACTTGTTTGTTATTATTATACTTTTTTTACTCCAGTCAACCTGAAACTTAGCCTACTGTAGAAACCAGATTTTGAGCAATATTATGAGGGTGGAATCTATGTCACGCTCCTCACAACCAAGCCATTTTCTGATTTTGGACAGTATGCAAAGATTCAGGCATCCTTTTGCATTTAAAAAAAAAGAAATTAGACCATCCCTTTGACTTTAAAATACAACAAGCATGAAAAACTTGATTGTTTAGAAATATCTTGTTTCTGTGCCTTTGACAAAAGTAAACAAACCTAAAGAAAACTTATATGCATTTTTAAATACATTTTTGACATTTATACCTTTACATGGACTTGACTCTTGCATTTTTTTTTTGACAGAATAACTCCATTTCAACTTTGAAACTAACATCTGCCATGGCTAGAACTTAAGCTACCCCTAATTGTAAACCGTGTGCATGACAGGCTCAACAAAGACATGATGAAAACTATGATACATACTGAGGCAAACTAAAGGCCAGAAACTAGCATGGCATCCGTGGAGGTGGAATCTAAGTCACGCTCTCCACATAACCAACAGCTTCTAACCATGCACATTAAGGGAACTTATGTTGATGCAAATTACTCCTATATGCAAGACTTTTCAGAGGCACAACTGATGTTCATGAGTGTGGAATCTATGTCACGCTCCTCACTAGCATCAGTGTAAACTCCAAAGAACAAAACCAGAAATGAAAAAGAGAAAGAAAGACACAACAAATGCATTTAACATCATTTTATTCATATTTTTGGAGGCCAATACAAAGGGATTACATCTATTACCTTGATTGCAAATAAAACTTGAGTTTTGAAAATGACAGAGTTTCAACTACTAAAATTGGCCTCCCTTTTTCTTCTCGAGAGGTGCTTCTTTTATAGAGGATTTCCAGGGTTTGGTGATTCCATTAGCTTGACATGTGGCAGCTTCTCCAATTTTCCAATTTTGATCAACGGTTGAGATGGTAAGATGGCTTGCCGCCTTGCTTTTACAACCCTGCCTTCACTTCTTCCTTTCTACTCTTCCATTTCACTCTCCAATCTCCTTTTGACACCTGACATTTACAGGCTGGGGATGGGATAGTCGTTTGCAACTTCTACTTCTTCTCACTTGCCATGTTGGATGTATATGACAGGTGGGTCCTCATGCTATTTGGCATTTGGTGGGACCAGGCCATGTTTTCCTTTCCTTATCCACTGGCTTTCCTTGGGGAGGGGGTATTTGGCGCCAGTTGTGGAGTAGGGACAGGTGGCATTCATCCATGCATCTATAGGCAGTGGATGGCTTTGATGTTCTTGTGGGAGCATCAAGCCTTGAGCTCATAGCTGTGGCTAGGTAACAGTCTTCTTTTCTTTCTCCATTTGCTTTTATTTGAGTATTCATATAGATTTTAAACTGGAGTCATCCATGGTTGATATGTAGTTTCACTAATACCCTTTAACTCATATATATTTGGTCTCAATTTTGAGGGGTAAAAGTGGAACTGATGTTTCATTCATCTGTGGTTTACCAATTGGTTCAATTTAGTTAGTTAATCTTGGTGTTTGCTGTTCCCTTTCCAGTGAAAAGAGGCTCTTCTTTTGTCAGAGCTGAGGGTTGCTGTCGATTTCTCATTGGTTTGGAAGGTCACTTGAAAGAATACATCTAATTAAATATCATATTTTGGCATGTCAGATTTTATACTTAGGCTTGGGTAATTAGATGCCATGAGTCTATTTGAGCCCCTTTTTTTTTGTATTTTACCTTGCGTCTGTTTGGCCATCATTTTACTAAATTGTTCTTTAATTTCCTTTCCAAGTATTAGGGAGGCGCTAATACATCCTCAGGCTCCTTAATTATGCTTTTAATTTGACTCAATTGACCCAATTTTGCCTAATAACAGGCTTTGTCAGGCCGTGTGGCAGGAGGGAGGGGTAAAATTGAGATAATACATTTGCTTTTCTCATTCCTTACGCACTACATTCCTTTGTCCTTTCCATTTTTACTGATTTGCCCCTGGGTCCACCAGGGAGAGTCCATGCGTTACCTTTCCATGACTCAGGTTTCTTTTGTTTGTTTTTTTTTGTAGCATCTGATTTTATCCCATACACAGAGAAGTACCCTGGTTCATCATTTGGTCATCCAGAGTTTGATATGTGGTGAGATATGGGTCCATTTTCTTAGCATATGTTCTTCAGCGATTTCCTTTCACCCCATGCTTCTGTCCTGTCCTGAGTGGCATTGATGATCTTGTACTATGGGAAACAAAACAATCACGCCATAGTGCATCTAACGGCTACAACTGAAGTGGTAAGCTCACCTCTTCCTGTCAAAAGAATCTCTACAGTAGTAGGTCTTCTTTATTCAGGTTGTAGGTCGCAGGAAGGGGGATTATGCTCTCCAGTGTTTCACTTTCCATGCTTTTTTCATTCCTTCCTCCACTGGCCCTCTCCAGTGATGGGGATTTTGAACTCCTATTATTCTATGCATGCATCTCCTCCCTTTTGAGGTTCCATTATATCATTTGCAAGTTCTGTAAAGCTTTCCCACCTCCTATAATCATTAGCAACATTGTCTGGGGCGAGTTTCACTAAGTTCGGAACTTCTGTCATTCAGTACCCCCCCTTCTTCTTTCGCAATTGATCCCAATTGGTGCGCGATTTCCCCATTGCAAGACTACTGCTGTACCTCAGGTACCTCAATTTGTGATTTCATCGAATAATTCCACATGTTCACATCTCCCAATTTTGATGCTGCGTCTGTCATTCCGTCGAATTCACTATCTGATACTATCCGTGTTTGATGTCGACAGGGTCGTAATGGAACCATCTACACAACAGCGTAATCGGCTAGAGTCGCGGCGGCGTGCAGCGCCGGCGAAAGGCGAAACCCTTACTAGTCGTCACTTTTCTTCCTCAGGTTTGTACTTGCTCCCCTTCTTTTCCTGTTATCAGACTGTAGGTCCCACAGGGATGAACCAACGGGCGAGCGCCATCTAATTTTTCTTTTCTTTTTAGTTTAGTCGGAATGGGTTTGGGTTAGCGGACCCTTTTTGTTTGGACCCGTCAGAGAGAGAAGTCGGACCCGTTTAGCCGTTTTCAATTGGGCCTTCCACCTTGTAAATGAAAACCGGGCCCATGTACTTGTTTTCCACATATATATGCCGGCCCAATTATATTTTAAAGGAAATTTGGGCTGGGTTGGGCTGTGATGGAAAATAGTAGCGATTGTGATATTTCTATGTACGGGTCAAACTTAATGCATGGGCTTCCTCTGTGTCCTGTCTTGGTTATGGCGTTCTGTTATAGTTGTGTCATCTTAATATAGTAGAGGAGGATTTATGATATTCTTCTACTCTTTTCTTTTAAATTGTATGTCAGAATCACATCGCCATGTTTCATAATCATTTGTGAAGTAGGGTTTTATTGTTTTTTTTTTCTTGCAGTATTTTTTAGAGGCAAACAAATGCCCCCCACCAGAGCAGATTGTGAAACTCGAGTGTGAAACAATTTGCTCTGGTGCCCCTTTACATTAGAGAGATATTTGGGCTTCTGACATGATTTTTTTTTTATTATTTGTAGGGGATACAGGGCCCGTTGAGGAGATTTACAGCACGGTGCCTCGGTTTGACATAGTCAGGAATGGTGTGTATGGGCCTTCTGACGAAGCGATTGATTCATACTTCAAGTGTTATCTAGACCCACAAGGAATCTACAAGCGCCTTCATCCTAAATGGCGACGCGTTATTCTTCACGGGAGGGATAATTTCCATGGTTTACTACCTCGGCATGATCGTTCTCCTCTGTATGCTGATCACACATATCCTCATTTGAGGCCTGACCCACCTTCACTTACAGAGGTACGTCCTCACAGCCTTGCCTATGATTCCTTTGTGCCTGGTGGTGAGTTTCGCCGTGCTGGCGGGGTTTGTTCTTTTGAGGGTTTGTTTCTGGGTCCTACCGGACGGGTTGGTTCTTCCTCAGATTATCATTTGTTGAGTATGGAGATGACAGAGGGTCATGTTATCCCTTGGGCTCCTGGGGGTTTGAATGTTCAAGGTGAGCTCCGTTGGGTTCCGGGGCAGACCGAGTGGACTCGTTATATGATGGGGCATATGGGGCCGAAACTGACTGAGTTGGAGATATTTGGAGGAGTTGCATTGGCCTTGTTTAAGTATACTTGGGATCCAGTTATCCTTCGAGCTATGGCTACCAACTGGAATTATATGGATAACACCTTTGTTCTGGAGGATCGCAATGCTACCATTGATCTGAACCAGATGGCTCGCCTGCTCGGGGTTCCCGTGGCGGGTTTGTTTTATGAGGAGATGATCCCGCTAGAGTTTGAGCTTTATGGTATGGACAGACGTGGGGATTTCTTCCACGAGGATTCTTTACGGACTGTGTTTAGGATTTATTATGAGATAGCCATGACCCGTTCTCTCCAGGGTTTGAGCCGTGATGTGTCTTTCAAGGATTGGGTTGGTTACTTCACGGATAAGATTCCGCGAGAAAAGGCCGTGGGGTTTGCTAGTCCTTTGGAGCCCGTGGTGCCTGGTTTAGATAAGACTTATGTTCCCGATCGATGTGTTCCATGGGAGGATTTGAGTTCTCATGCTTTTGATGACGAGACCATCCTGACAGCCTATCTAGCATGGTGGTTATGTTATTTCATAGTTGTCATTGAGCCTGTGGGATACATTCGACCAGGAGTTTTTGTAGTGGCCAATGCATTGGCCCGAGGCCATAAAGTGTCCTTAGCCACAGCCGCTTTGGTGAATGCTTATCGGTCTATGCGAGAGCTTACTTCCTCCCGGGATCCTTCCAGGGCCTATGTCACTATGCCATTGCACATATTACATGGTTGGTTCAATGTGTACTGGAGTGGGTGTTATTCATCATCTACTTCGCGCGGTGTGCGGAGTTCAATGCCGGCTCTCAGCCTTATTGCTGGCTCATCAGTTCATCCTCCTGATCAGCTCACTGCTCATTACTTTTTTGCCAAGAGTGATCGTTACATCGCCGATTATCGCCCTGAGGCTTTTACGGGCAACTGGCCATCAAACACGGGCAAGATGTATGAGTTTGAGGATTCAAAACCCCCTAAGAAGGGAGTTCCACTGAGGTTGCTTTCCCGCAGGAACAAGCGTTCTAGAGATTATGCTATTAGCATCAGAGAGGGTTGTTTGGTCATCCGACTAGGTGCGAGGATTATCCCTGAGGTGTACAGCCCTCAGAAATGCGCTTGGCAGTTTGGGTATGATCAGGATACTCCTTCTTCTGCACTTTCTGACCCTCCTAGTAGCGTTTCTTTGGCATACTGTGCTGATTTGGCCGCTTTTTCCTTACGGTTGGGGACTGGGATTAGATGTGCTGTTCCTGGCCCGCAGAGGATGGGGCGCATGACTGTTGATCATGATCGCTGGTTCAGAGGATGGGCTAGGGTTCCTCATTCTTTGAGTGCTGAGATATTGAGGGAGAAGGTTTATCCATCTTTTCGCGTTGTGCCTCCAGGCTTGGATGCTTCTCTTGGTGGTTTTAGACCTCTCAGAGGCTCATACGGGATTGACGGTTGTCTGATAGGCTCATCTCAGGTTATGGAGTATGTTGAGCCTCCTGTGCCCCTTGACGGTTCCTTCCCAGGTATTTCATTGAATATCCTATTTTGCTTCATTTGTTTGGTTATGATTTTGTATGCTCATTTGGTGATTTTCTGTGCGCAGGTTTTGGAAAATGGAAGTTTGGTCATTTCTTTTTCAGAGTTGAGCGCGCCTTAGCAGGTGGATTTCTTCAGGCTGCTATGCAGGGGCCAGATAGTTATGAGCATCTCTTGATGTTTTTAGGTATTTTGGTTATGTCACATTTTGTTTTCCTTGCTGAATTGGTTGTTCTCAGCATTTACCCTACTTCTTTTTGTTTTCAGACGATGCTCCTCCTGAGGCGGGAGATATTCTCAGTCCGGTGCACTCCTGCCCTTCCCCAGAATATCCAGAGCAGCAGGCTATAGAGGCGGCCAGAGATGAACTCAGGAAGCGTCGTCGTGAAAGTCCGGATCCTTCAGAAGAGTTGGGGCAGTATGTACTCCGCCGTCGGACTGGTGAAGAATTAAGTTCCGATTTCCCCATGGAGCCTTCTTCCTCTTCATTCCCTTCAGGTATGTGTCTTTTTTTCTTTCTTTTTCTCCTTTTTGTTTAGTACCATGACCTATATGTTGTTTCAGATTTTCTAGGCTCTTTGGGTTGGGGAAGTGCCTTACATGCTGGGCCTCAGCCCATTGTGGAAGAAGTCGAGATGGAGGAGGTTCAAGTCGAGACAATCAACGTGCCATTTGAGGAGATTCTGCGCCCCAGCCTGATTTCTCCGGCTTCATTTATTCAGGATAGTGACCTTCCGACTCCGGATGATTCCTTGGCTATCGTTGCTATCACTGTCCTCACTTGTGAGTGCGCTCCAACACCGGTCATTCCCTCGACACTTCGCGGTTTAGGTATCATTTGTTTACTCAGCTTTCATCATAGTTTTCTTTTAATTTCTCGTTTCATAGGTTTGTTTGATTCAGGTCGACTTCCTTACACTATGATGGCTTTTGGTGTTGAGTTATGGGCCCTTGGGCTGGGGGACCTTTGTCATATGTATCAGCTGTCTGTTCGGAGTTATATCAGTGTAGGGGAGCTGCTTGGGGGTCTTATTCCCGTTATGGAGTTAGAGGTTCAGGATGACGCTTCCCCTTTGGTTTCTGCCTTACCAGGTATCTATTGGTGACTTGTTTTGTTATTGTATTTGCCATCTCTTTTCATGCCATCCCCCCCTTTTTGACAGATGACCCGGTCTCTGGTGGCCCCATGGATGATCGCATGGTTCAGCTTCTCCGAGATCTTTTCTCTCCTGAGCTCGACATGGTACCAGCTTCACTAGACGAGATGGTATTGGATTGTGTAGAGTGGGAGGCCCTCCTCACTGGTCCTTCCCCGGCTGCGGGCTCATCTTCTACAGCTATGATGGATTTTGTCTCCTCCCCGGACACGGTACTGATTGAGCCGATAGTTGAGATGTCGGCTCATCAGAGAGGTGTTGATTCTGATGATGACTCGGAGGGAGCTTGCACGGGTGTAGTGTTAGCCCTTCCTTGCTTTGCCTCTCTTGTGGCGGACGCCTCTCGAGAGGTTGAGTCGATGATGGGTTTCTTTTGAGTAGGGGTTGGAGTGGCATGTTGGTGCTTTGTATCTTTTCTTATTATGTTACATTTTAGTTTTAGACATGATTTTGTAGCAGTTGGGCTTTTAGCTGTGTAATGTTTTGGACCTTCCTTGGGTTTGTATGACTCTTTGGGTTTGATTGCGGTTGATTTATGGCTACGGATATCGCATTTCTTGACGTCATTGGGTTTATTAATTTTGTTCATAAAAACCCTTGGATCGCGAAGCGATTGTGTTCTCTCATTGTAAACCGCCACGCCTTTTGATTTCTCGCCTTTATTAGCAAGTTTGAGAAAATATACGCTCTCTGGTGCCCTAGTTCGTTTATATATAAGGCATCATGCGCACGTAACCCGTATCATTTTCTCTTTCCAAGTTTTCTTCTTCTAATTCCGTTTTCCATGGCCGGTGTCATAGATCCCAGGAATCCCAAGCGCCCCAGAGATGAAGGTAGTTCCTCTGTCCAGAGCACACCTCCTACCAAACCTAACTGGTCGTATGACCCAGGCAACCGCTATCTGTTCCGGGACGACGAGGCTTTTGAGTGTTATCAAAATAATATTGGTGAAGGGGGGCGTGAAGTTTCCACCTGTTTTTTCTTTCATCCTCAGGGGCGTTTCACCACCCCTTATATGAATTTAATAACAGGGTGGCTTAATGCCTGGAGCCTTCACGGCTTGTCAAGACTTGATACCCCTTACCATCCAGATATCACTAAGTTATTTTATGCCAATCTCCGCGTCACCTTTGATCACCATGGTACTCCTTCTGCCTCTTCTTATCTTTTTGGCAGGCTCTTTCACATAGGGGTGGAGGATTTAGCTGACTTAATTGGCGCCACAGACACTTTAACCGGCTTGTCGGTTTATGCCTTCGGGAGTTGGCCTCGCGAGCAAGGGACATACCGGGGCCATTGCGAGTGGTTCAAGATACCCAGATCTGAGGCAGGTTCTGAACTGGTCTCTACTACGCATTTGCCCGCGCTTCACCGGTAATTTTGTTATTTGTGTGTTTTTGTTTTGTTTCTTTTTTTTGTTTGTCTCTGAAGGATAGGTTCATGACCATGGAGTTTATATGTTCTTTTCAGGTTATTTTTCTTGATTACCAACTACATCCTCTTTCCTCAGGGCGAGTTATCAGATTTGACTCGTCCAGGGACTTTGTTCTACCTTCGCTTATTGCTCCTCAAACGCGGGAAAGCTAATCTTCCCAGCCTCATCCTTCAAAACATGCATCATGTCACGAGGTTTCCCAAGGGCCATTTGCCTTATGGGAACTTAATCGAGGCCTTGATGGAGCGGGCTCAGATTCCATTGCCTGGGATGCTGTGGGGGAATCCAATCACTGAGAGGCTTATGCTGTACCCGCGCAACCTGCTCTTGGATCTGACTTCCTTTGGGTGGGTGGAGATGGTTCATAGTACTCTGATCCCTGACCCCACCTACCCGGTGAACAGTCATATCCTTCATAGATTTGCCGCGGTGAATCAGTATAGCCCGGTGAGAGAGGCTTCTCCCCCTTCTCCAGACGGCTCAGCCATTGAAGAATCTTTGCCACTCCAGGAACACATAGACCAGCGTTTTAGGGAGCTAGATCAGCGACTGGAGAATGTCGAGACGGTGCTTCTGTCAATTCATAACACCTTAGAGACCTTTGCAGGGGCGATGGCCGCAGCTCAGGCGCCTCCAGTGCCTGCGATATGAAGAAGTCTCGGATGTTTGATCATTTGGTTTTGTTGTTTCATTGCTTCGTTTTGTATGTTCTTTTTGTTGTTGTTCAAATTGTGGTAATTTTGGATGGTTTATGTCTGGTATTTTGATTTTATGGTTTGATTAGGGCAATTTTGGAAGCCTCATAACTCTTGGTCTGTCGACCTTGGTTCATGGACATCTGTTGAGGTTTATTAGTGATTTGGTTTAGATTATCATAGATAGCGACGTCAGGCATCGTTAGTGGGACAGATATTTTTGTTATTCTCCCTGCTCTTTGGTTACGGCAGCAAGGAACATACCGGTGGGGCTTGTCTATTCTACATTGTTATCTCGGTAGCTAGGACCATTCCGGTGGGACTTGCTTACTCCACATTACCGCTTCAACATGTAGAATAGACATTCTGGGTATAGCACGCAGTGGGTACGACATGCAATGGGCACCGCATGCAGTGGGACTGGTGTATAATTTTTGTTGGTTGTTTTTGGCACGGTGATAAGGGAAGTACCGTCGGGACTTGTCTGTTTCATATCACTCTTTTGATGTGGTGAGATGGGGTTTTCTCCTGGCTCTTTGGGTACGGCAGCTAGGAACATACCGTAGTCGGTGGTTTAAGGCCCAACACGACCATGGGCCCCTCTGGGTATTAGGATTTATGAGGCCTATTCCTTGACATGGTTGGCGGACATCAGCCGTGGTATTCTCCGTTTTCAGAGGGGCTTTCAGGTTTGGTTTGGTCTTAAATTTTTTGAGGTAGGTTTCGGCGAGAGCAGACAGGTTGTCTTTTCAATCTGTAGCTGTTGAGGATGTGGTTTTGACTAATCCCTTGGTAAGTTTCACCGTTTGTGTCTTAATTTAGAGTTCAAGACACAGAACTTTTGTTCATCCTTTAGTTCGGTGAGATGAACAGGCACCTAGTACTTTGTTTTAAGGACAAAGCACAAGACTTTTTAGGGTCGTATTTTGGGGTGTAGGCCATTTGTAAAGGAAATGTTCTATGAATGTCCATAAGGACAGAACACTCCTTTTATCTTTGGCCCGGTGGGACAGAATGTTTTGTGTATATTTTAGAGGTTTTGGATTTTGGACTTTGAAATTTATCTTTGTCATTTAGGAATTTGAGAATGTTTAGGGAGATTTGGTTTTAACCTTTTATTTGAGCTAAATTTTAGCTTGGTATAGTTTCTTTTGGTCATATGCTTTTGGAATAAGATGTATTTTTTTGTTGGACTTGGATTTTATTTAGGATTTCGACTTAGGGTCATTTTAGGGAATTTTGAGGGGTTTGTTTTATTCAAGGGTTAATTTATTACTTTAGGGTTTTGGCTCAGGGATACCCCATAGTGTTCAAAAGAACGGAGTACCCTGTCGAGCTTTGACCCGGTGGGACGTGAGAGAGAGATTTTTTTTTTTACCTAAGCGAAGAGGTGGTTGACTGCCTCGCAATTGTCTGCCCAGTCAGTTTGTTGATGTCCCCTCCTTTGATTTTGGTGAGTTGTGGAAATGTCGGGGTAGTTTTGTCCATAATACTTCTTCAGGTATCTCCCGTTTATGGAGGAGACAGGGTGTTTTCCATTCGAATCTGCGAGTAGGTAAGCTCCGCCTTCATATGCTTGCTCTATGACATAGGGGCCTTCCCAATTTGGTGCAAATTTAGGACCATGGTGTCGGCCAAGGATAGGTCGCCTCAAAACCAATACTAGCTCTCCTTTCTTGAATGTTCTAGGTCTTGATAGTTTCTCATAAGCTCGCGTCATTCTGGCTTGATATAACTCCAAGTTTTGTTGGGCTGCCAGTCTCCTTTCATCCATTCCGTCCAACTCTTGCAACCTTAGTTGCGTCTGTTTAGTCAGAGGGATTTGTGCTGCCATGGCTACTCTCAATGACGGGAGTTCCACCTCGATTGGTAGGACTGCTTCTGCCCCATACACTAAAGAATAGGGTGTGGCTTGGGTTGCTGTTTTATGAGTGATGCGGTATGCCCACAATGCTTCATGCAGTTTCTCATGCCAGTTTCTTTGATTATTTCCAATGGTTTTGCGAAGGATCTTGATCAGTGTTTTGTTGAAGGCCTCCGCTAGTCCATTGGCTCTTGGGTTGTAGACAGAGGAATATCTCCATTCGATTTTGTGTTTGTTGGCGAAGGCATCAATTTTGGTATTCTTGAAGGCTGTCCCGTTGTCAGAAATTATTTTCCTTGGATTTCCATATCTATAAAGCACCTGAGTGGTAAAGAACTTAACCACGTCTGAGGCTTTGATTTCACGGTATGACCTGGCTTCGGCCCATTTGGAGAAGTAATCCGTAGCGGCCAGTATGAAGCGGTGTCCATTTGAGGCTGGTGGGTCAATGGGACCTATGATATCTGTTCCCCAGATCTCGAAAGGCCATGATACCACTGTTGGATGTAGCACATTTGGGTGTTGGTGTATGAAATCTCCGTGAATCTGGCACATATGGCATCGTCTGGAGAAGTTTTCGCAGTCATTAATCATGGTGGGCCAAAAATAGCCCATCAGTTTGATTTGCACTCGCATCCGAGAGCCCGATTGGTGGGCTCCGCATACTCCCGAGTGAATTTCTTGCATAACTTGGTGGGCTTCGGTTTTCGATATGCATCTAAGCCATGATCCTTCATAGGATCTCCAATAGAGTGTGTTGTTCACATGTACGAACCTTAGGGCCCTCTTTCTGATTTGTTCCCTAATGGCCTTGTTCACAGGTAATTTTCCTTGTTGGAAGTAGTCGAGAAAGGGTTGTCTCCAGTCCTCTTGGTTTGAACCCTCGATTATCATGACTTGTGTGATTTCCCTCCATTCTTTTTCATGTTCTCTTTCGAGTGCTTGGATATCAGTAAACAGGGTTCCTTCTTCCTCGTTTCTTTCCTGCGGGAGGCAAGGGGACAGGGATCTCCTGCGATGGACAAGGACTTGGATTTCTTCCTGACTCGGGTCACTGAGTTCATTAGCCAATCTAGCCAATGCATCTGCTTTACCATTCAGTGACCTTGGAACTTTCTGGAAGGTAATATATGTGAATTTGGCCATCAACTCAAGGGCCTTTTCATGGTATTTGACCAATTCTGGTTTTCTTATTTTGAAGAGGCCTTCGATCTGACTCAGGATGAGCTGAGAGTCTCCATAAACTTCCAACTGCCCAATACCCATTTGAAGGGCAATTTCAAGTCCAGCTATTAGGGCCTCATATTCAGCTTCATTGTTTGTGCATGGTTCGGTCAAGCTCAGAGCATGTCGGAGAATGCCTTTCTCTGGGGTGACAAACACCAGCCCCACACCGGCTTGTCGTTTTGGTAAGTTTGGTTTGACTGCTGGCTGGATGGAGGATGATCCATCAAAGTATAGCTTCCAGCAAGTTTTGTTTTCCTCTACCTGCATAGCCTCCTCATCAGGGAAATCGCATGCTAGCGGGGAGCCATCAGGTATAGGATGAGCAGCTAGGAAGTCAGCTAGTGCTTGTCCTTTAATAGCCTTTTGGGGTGCATATGTTATATCAAATTCCATCAGGGCCACGGCCCACCTTGCCAGCCTTCCAGTAAGCATAGGTCGGGTCATGAGGTACTTCAATGGGTCAGTTTTGGAGATTAACGTGACTTTATGGGCCAACATGTAATGCCTAAGCTTTTTTACTGCAAAGATCAAGGCTAGGCAATGCTTTTCGATTGGTGTGTATGCATGTTCTGCCCCCACGAGCATTCTGCTGAGGTAATACAGGGCATTTTCTTTTCCTTGTTCATTTTCTTGGGCAAGTAATGCCCCCAGAGATCCGTCCAAGGCGGTGGTATAGAGAATAAGAGGTTTTCCCTGGATGGGTGCCGCCAATACATGAGGTTTTTGCAGATATTGCTTGATATCATCAAAAGATCTCTGGCACTCCTCATCCCATTTGAAGGGGACATCCTTTTTGGTGAGTCTGGTGAAAGGCTTGATTTTGCCTGACAGATTGGCTATGAACCTTCTAATGTATGCCAAGCGCCCTTGGAGAGACCGGAGTTGTTTGAGTGTCCGTGGAGGGGACAGTTCTTGGATGGCTTTGATTTTATCAGGATCAATTTCAATGCCTCGGTGCCGCACTACGAAGCCTAGAAATTTTCCTGATGACACCATGAAGGCGCACTTTAGGGGGTTGAGTTTCAGAGTGTGTTGTCTTAGCCGATCAAACATCAGCCTCAGGTTCTCTAAGTGTTGTTCATGGGTATGGGACTTTACAACAAGGTCATCTACATAGCACTCTACTACCTTGTGTATGAGATCGTCAAAAATTTTGGTCATGGCTCTTTGGTATGTGGCTCCTGCATTTTTAAGGCCGAAAGGCATGACTTTGTAGCAGTAGATACCAATTGGGGTACGGAAGGCAGTGTGCTTTTGGTCACTCTCATCCATTTTGATTTGGTTGTATCCCGAGTATCCGTCTACAAAGGAATATACCCCGTGGGACGAGGTGTGGTCTATTATGATTTCTGTCACTGGTAGTGGGAAATCATCCTTGGGGCAAGCCTTGTTTAAATCCCTGAAATCAACACAGACTCTGATTTGTCCGTTCTTTTTCTTAACCGGGACAATGTTAGCCACCCAGTCGGGGGTTTCTTCTTCCCTTATGAACCCGGCACTGATGAGCTTTTTGACTTCGGCTGTCACCTTTTCCTCCAGCTCGACCCTCATCCTTCGAGGTCCCTGTTTGACCGGCTTGAGTTCCTTGTCAATTTTGAGTTTGTGGACTGCTATTGCTGGATCTAGCCCGGGCATTTCACTGTAGCTCCATGCGAAGCAATCTTGGTATTCCTTTAGCAATTTGGTCAATTCATCTTGCATCTCCTGAGGGAGGGAGGTGCTAATGAATGTAGGCTTTGGGTTTTCTTCTGTACCTAGGTTGATTTCCTTCAATTTGTCGATGGTGTTTTGACCACCTTCTTCTAACTCCTTTGGTGCATTTTTGGCTGCCAAAATGAACTGTTCTGTTTCTGGGGGTTCCCCTTCATCTGGGGTTGTTTCGCCCTCCTTGATTTCAGTGATTGTTATGCGGTGGCAAGAGTGCTGTCGTGGTCTTTGAGGAATATTTGACCCTGAGCTCTTGGCTTGAGCTTTGAATCCTAGACCCCTTGTGTTAGCAACCTTCCCATTGAGCTTTGTGACTTCATTAGAGTAGCCATTCCACATGTCTCGGAACATTCTTGCCCGCTTTTCGGGAATGGGCTCTAGGCATTGTGCTTTACGGAACAATTCAATCAACCGGGCGCTGGTGGTGTCTTGAAGCTGAGGAGGAATCCCCGTTTTCCTGGTTTCCTCTACAAGCCATTGTTCCCAGTTTTCAGAGTTTGGCACTTCATTCTGGTGTTCCATTTCCCCCATTTTGACAAATTGTATGCTGGGATGAACTACTTGCCCTGTTTCAAGCTCTTCTATTTTGGGTGGGACAGTGAAGGTTTTAAAAGGAACGACTTCTTCACTTTCCCGGGGTGTCAGGTCTTTACAGTGTTCTAGGGGTAGGATTTCTATGGATAGAGTATTTTGCTCCTCGCCCTCACTGGAATAATTTGGCTGCATTCGAGTGGGTAAGTTAATGTCCTCGATCGTGCCTTCCGACGATCCCGTCTCACTGTCACTCCCCAAGAGCATTTGTGACTTTATGGCCGCTTTGAGCACAGCGTTTTTGACTGCTTCCTTCATGGTTTCAGGAGAGGGCTTTCCTTGCTTGGTGGCTGCCCCCTTTCCAGACTTGGGTCTGTAGTATTTAGCATCATCCAATTCGGCTTCGTGTGCCTCAAATGGCTGATCATCTCCTTTAATCACGTATTGTTTTCCGTCTTTGACATATTTAATGCACTGGTGCAAAGTGGAGGGAACCAATCCATTGGCGTGGAGCCATGGTCTCCCTAGCAGTGCCTTGTATGTGGTATCAGCTTCGATGATGAAGAATTTGACTGGAGTGACCAGGTCCCCAAAGGTAATATCGATCACTGTGGAACCAAGAGCCTTTTGGTATTGGTGGTTAAACCCGTGGATCCGGATTTTATCCTTCTTTGTCTCTTTAATGCTGAGTGACAGCTGCACCAGCGTTTTTAGTGGCATGATGCTGATCGAGGATCCAGGATCAATAAGGACTTTGTTGATTTTTCTGCCATAGATGGTGCCTGTGGTATACAGGGGTCGATTGTGATCGGCCGTGCCCGCCATCAGGTCCTCATCCGTGAAGGTAATGTATGGTTCCTGGTCAATCTGCATCACCTCCTCACGGGTTTCTTGGGCAAAATAGGCCTGGAAGCTGGCAGGGTTCTGCAGTGCATAGATCAAGGCATCACGCAGTTCCTGAGATACCATTAAAGCATCGAAGACACTGAGCAGTGAGGGAATTTTCCGCAAATGAGCAACCACATTGTAGTCTCCCACAGACATCCTGGGTCTGCCATCGGACCTTGTCTCACCCTCTGCTGTTGTATTATTTCTGTTCCTTGCTTCGTTGTTGGTTGTTTCTCTAGGAGGTTGTCTTTCAGGTGTTCTAGTGCCCGATCTTAGACTGACATTGCAGTGATTTTTCATGTTTGGTCGGATTCTAGCAGAGACCTGCCGAACCAGGTCGGACACCTTATTTGGCTTTGGTGGTGATTTGATTTCTCTTTCCTCCGTCTCGCTTTGGTCAGTATCACTCCCCAGTGGTCTGACTGCAGCGAAGTTGATTGCCAGCACAACAGGCTCCTCTTCTGAGCTACCGTACTGTAATTCCCCCTCAGTATCATGTTCATATTCAGAGGCGGTTTCCTCGTCAGAGGCTTGAGAGTTTGCACCCCGGGTTATGGCGCGGCACACCTCGTCGTCTGTTTCTTCATCTGACGGGTCATTGTCATTCCAAGGCCATGTCAGGCATTCCTCTCTGGAGTGCCCCCAGACTTGGTGGTATCGGCAGTACGCCTTTCTTCCGGCATCATTTTCTTTTTTTGCTTTATGTGGTTTTGGATGTCTATTTGTGGTTTGTGCCCGAAGTGCCCCATTTTCAGCTTCTGGCATTTCCCAGGGGTTTACACGATTTCTGTGTCTGAAGTGCCCCTCGGAACCTCCATGTTTTGGTTTTAGTTTCCCTGTTATCTTGATTTTATGTGGTAATTTGTTGCAAGGAGAGGTGTTATCGAGCTTAACCAATTTCATTTTCATGTGGTATTGCCCTGCTTGGTTTTGTTTATTCCTCGCTTGTTGGGTTGAATTGGTTTCGGCATTTCTGTGTCCCAGATGGCCAGACTCACTCCTCATGGGAGGACATACCCACGCGCGTGAGCTCTCACCTTTTTCTCGCCGGCTTGTTTCAGGACTCTCAAATGAGTTGTTATGGAACCGAAGGTGTTTTGGTTTATGGTAACGATTTTCTGTACTGACTTTCTCTTTTCCTTTTCCTGGGGGATGATTAGTTTTGGGTTTTGGCCTTTGTCCTTCTTGGATGACAATGCCGGCCTCTCTCCTTCTTTGTGGGAGATCTCCTGAGTTGCCTGAGGTAGCATGGCCGGGTTCCATGGCCTTTTTCCGCCCTGCCCCCTGTTTCTGGGTACGGTCTTTCAATGCTTTGAGTTCTGCCTCTATTGAGATCCTTTCCTTCCGCTCAGTCTTTAGCCTAGCTATCAGGGTTTCGACCAAGGTTTGTATCTCAATGTTTTGTCTAGTCATCCTTCTCAGAGCATTTGTGCAGAAATCCAGATCTATCAGAAGTTGACGCTTTTCCCTTGAAGTGAAGGTAGCGCCATTTTCTTCAAATGGTTGTTGGGCTTGCCCCCTGTCTAAAGCGGTGCTTGGTTGTGCTTGCCTTGACCTCGTGCGGTGGGCGGGGCCGTCTGTTGCGACTCCTTGGGTTAGACCTCGGCCTGCATGAGTTGCTTTCCTTGAGCCGTCCGCTGCTTGTGGTTCAAGCGAGCTTTCTTTCGGCTTGGCTGTTTTCTTTTGGGTGAGTTTTGGTTCACTTTGCGAGCTGTCGCCTTGGGTTGTTGGAGGTTCCTCCTCTTCACTATATGTGTCAGACTCGCTCACAGTGATTGCCCGACAGCTTTCAGAAGTACCTTGCCCCTTGGCGGCATTCTTTAATTTTTGCGCATCGGCGATGGTTTCCTTTTGGATGTTGATGAACACTTCGGGATCATAATACCCTTTTATTGTGTCATCTGCATAATGTCTGGGCCATGTATTGGGGATGGGGTAGTGAGGAGATGGCTCACAACTTTCTATACCCTCCACGATTGGCGCTTGCCGGAACTGTTGGGTGATTTCCGCTTCCGTTTCCAAATTTTGATTGGTGGTAGGGAATACCAGTTTTCTGATTCGGCCGTATTCCAGCGAGCATATCTCCCTCCGTGATCTGTTATGCCTTATCCTTTCTACCCATGGTAAAGAAGAGGCTTGTATTTCACCGGTTCGCTTAGAACTTGTGGGCAGTCGATTTTTTGGCCAAGGATCTAGGACAAAGGGTTGCAGGTCGACCAGGTAAGGATGTTCTGGTTCCAACTCATCATCACTACCCTGCCATCCAACTCTTTTATTGGGTTCTTCCACCCGGTTGACCAGGTGATTCATCCATCCAACAGGGTCAGCGAGGGACTGGTATTCTTCTTCGAGGAACTCCTCTTGTTCGGGTTCTTCCGAGCCTGAGTCATCATCAATGGTTATCATTTGGCATGATCCAGAGCTTTGGTCTTGGTTTTCTCCTTGGCTTTGGTTTGAAGAGGCGGTGTTTTCAGTTTGGTCATCAGTAGAGGTAGCGGCTGCCCCCTGTTCAGTGCTGGCATTTTCCTTTGTCTCTGGTTCAGCGGATTCATTTTCTACATCCGCTTCTTCAGTGGTCGTGGCTTCCCAGATCTGGTTGACCATTTGCCGCACTATTTCTCCCAATTCCTCAAGAGTAAGGTCAGGTTGGCCTGGGATGTTAGGGATATGGATATCCAAATTTACCATTCTTGGTTGCCGCCCTTGCAGATCGGCAGGGTCCATTTGTTCAGCAGGGTCTAGCACAATTTCATAGTCATATGCCATTTCCTCTGGGTTAGTTTGATTTTCTTCTGCGGTCTCAGCCTGCGGTCGTGGCACTTCGGAGGACTCTCCTTTGTCAGAGTCATGATGGCCAACTTGATGACAGGTAGCATCATCACGAGAGGACTCGCCTTTGAGCAATTTGTTCTTTCCTTTATTAGTTCCTTTGTTTCTTCTTTGATATGTTATTATTTCCTTCTCGTTTGCTGGCTTCTTTCTCCTTTGGTATACTCTAAGGGCTTTAGGACTCTTGACTTCTTCCTCATCATCCTCAGTGGGACAATAAGTATCATCATCACTGTTTACCCTTAAGTTTCTCATGAGTTCGCTGGTTGTCATGGCCTCGGTTTCGGCGATGGCTTGCTCCAGCTCACGCCGCACATTTTCATCCCACTCAGGTTGAGGCCGGACGGTCATGCGAGCGTTCCTTCCTTGTTGTCTTCTTTTATTACATGGTTTCAAGGAAGGCTCATCATCGTCCGTCCATGCTGCAATCCGGGCGGAGCGGTGATCATAATTTTCAGACTCAGAATCATCAGACCCTGAACCGCTGATGTAACGACAGTTTCCAGCTTCGGAGTCGTCATCATTGCCGCTATCATTGTCAATATCATTTGAGATTTTGTACAGCCTTTCTATTTGTGCCCGAAAATGGGCGGTTTCTCGTGGATGGGTTCTCCTGAGCCTTTCACAACTCGCCCCCGGTTGCTGTAGTATTTCCGCATGATGAGCTATGAAGTTTAGGAATGCAGGGTCTTCCCGTCTCAGGTGTTCCATGTAGGAGAGGATCCTGGTTGCTTGTGAGATATTTAACCCTTCAAATGTTGAGGTTATGTCGGCTGGCGGACCAGACTCAGATGCCATCAGGATTGAACTTCCTTGGAGGGTGCTTGGTTGAGGTTCTTCATGGTCAGATTCAACCTCAGGCTCCCTTTCTGTCTCTTCTTCATCGCTATCGGATTCGCTATTTTGGGCGTTTCCATCAGATGTTTTTCCGCAGAGGAAGAATCGCGGAGAACCTCCGCTATCCTCAGAATCAGAGCATTGGGGGGTTTTGCCCTTGTTAACCTCCTTTAGGATGGTTGCTATGGCTTCTCTTTCAAATTCTTCTGTAAAGTCTGGATCTTTGGGATGGGTAGCTCGGCGGAAGGCCCTCGGGTCTGTGATTCTCAATTCCCTAAGCTCAGACACATACCATTCTACCAGGCTGTCATGTTCATTGTATTCTTCTTCCTCCGGGGCTTGCTGGGATGACTCACCCTGAGCGGTATCGATTTGGTTGGAAGTCTCGACTGCTTCTATTTGGGTGGGGAGTGTCACCTCGGCCCTGGGATTTGATATATGCCTGGAGCGCCGAATCCTTCTGGATCTACGACGTCGAGCGGTTCTTGGTGGGGTCGCTTCTGGACTTATTTCTCCTTCCTCGCGCCCCGTCTCATCAGCTATTTCTCTTACAGTCCTGGTTATGGCTTGCCTTTCATATCCTCGATATTGTTGAGGGTTTTCAGGGTTCAGCACACCATGATAGCCTACCGGGTCTGAAATTCTCAGGTTTCTCAAGTACTGAGAGAATTCATCCGCCCGGTCCTCCTCAGCCAGGAAAGTTTGGTTGTTTTGGTTGAGGCGGGCTTGGTTACCCATGTTGTTTTCATATTCTGCGAGGTCAGTTTCAGTAACCTCGATGTTTTCCCAGAGGTGTGAGTCCTCCGTGCTTTCCAGATGTGCACGCATGATTTCAAAATCTGTGGGGTGGTTTGGGTCTGGGTCTTTCTTGTCCCATCCATTTTGCACCACAATATCCACTGCGGCTTTCTTTATGGCCATATTTTCAATTTGTTGCTCATAGGTATCCGAGTCTGACATGTCTTCTATCTCCTCGTCAACCCTTAGCTCCTGTTGGAACAAGTCAGGCTCTTGGATTTTTAATTGCATTAGGAAGTCCACATACTCTGCCACAGCATTGAAAGAGATATGTGGTAGCGAATCATCGCCTTCTTCCTCGGCTTCTTCTTCAGATTCCCCAGCATCACTCAGATATCTGCAGTGTTCTGTGGGTCCTTGATCTTTTCGCTTAGGGATGTTAAGGGGTATTTCCTTGATCCAGAACTTATTTGCCAGCCATAACGCTAGCCATTGGTCCACATCATCACCATGTATGAGCTCTTGGATCCACCAGGATGGGTTTAAGGCGATTTCTGCCTCCAGGATGGGATGAAGGTTGGTTTGACCACACCAGTAGGAGAGGTCTCTCCACTGCTCCCTTGCTTTCATGTATATTTTTATCCTCCTGTAACTGGCCGGTTGGCACTCCTCCAGCTCCTTGTAGAAGGCATCATCATCTTCTTGTGAGTTTTGGTTTGTGACCGCGGAAGAGAGAATGGCCTGTGTAGCCTCCTCTATTTGCGCAATCATTTCTATTTCCTCTTCTTTAGTGAGTTTTTCTTCTTTTTCTCCCGAGTTATCCTCTGGGTCTGCATTTATTGCCGATGTTGAGATGGCATTGCAGGAGATTCCACCAGAGTCACCACCTCCTCTTTCCTCATCACTGTCAAAATTGCTACCAAAATCGTAGCTTTCATCTTGACTGGGAGGGTCCGGATCAGACCATTCATATTCCTCGTCCGTGAAACCAGGAACATCTTGGGCATTTCGGGAATTGGTTGAGGTGGAAGCCTCTTTGTTCACTTGGTTTCTTATAAAATTGGTCACAGCAATGGTTTGTTTCATCAGATCAGACACATGCTCTGCCAATATTGCAATGGTTTCTGGTGGAATCCCGGATTCTCCCTTCTTCTTTGGTATGACAAGGTTGAACCCTAGGTTCTTTATGCTTGGGACACCTTCTGAATCTAGACACTCATCATGAATGTCTACAAACACTTTGCGATCTTGGCCATTGATCTTAAAAGGCAAGGTCATTCGGTCCGGCTTCTTTCCTTTGCGGATAAGGGCCTTATCCAATTTCTTTATTTCAAGGATCTCTTTCTTTTTCTTTCCTGATTGGGTCATAGGCCGAACAGTGACCGTCGACCAGGTATGTTGGGTTGGGACTGAGCTGGATGACGACTCAGTGGGGTTTTGTTCATTTGTTGTTGAGGTTTCGGGAGGTCTGGCGTCTGCCTGTGCCGGCTCATGTTGGTTAGAGGGTTCTTCGTGTTCTTCCTCATTACCCGAGACATGGTGGCACGCGGCGGTCCAGAACTCCTCCTCTTTCTTTTCTCTTCCTCCGCCTTTCAACTCCTGCCATACCTGTCCGCTGATTTGAGCAGCGACCTTGGGGGAGATGAAATCGGCGAGGGTTGCTTGTGTTGGTTTTTCTTGGACGTAGGGATCTTCGACGGTTTCGGGAGAGGCTTTCCTCCAGAACGCCTGTCTAGATCTCGTGTTATCCGTTGTTGTGTTACGGGTCATCAGTTTCGGTTGTGTTTTTATCGGTTTGAGTCTTTTTGGGACCACTGGTATGATAGGGCTTTTCCATTTAAGTTGAGGTTCGGCCTGTAAGGCTCTCAACTTCTTTCTGGTGTTTTTGTTTAAATATACGCTCCATGTCGTGGGCGGTTTTCCGTCAGTAGTGACCGAGACACGACGAGAACTGGCACTTGGGGTTCCGTTCGAGACGGCATGAGGAGCCGGTTCCTGCCTGGCATCATCATGAAGAGAGATTGCTCCTTCTTGGATTTTCTGTTCGAGCCAATCCTTGAAGACATAACAATCCTCTATGCTGTGACCCAGCACCCTGTGATACACACAGTAGTTAGGGTGGTTCACTTTGTCCTCTTCCTCGGGCCTTTTGCATTGGGGCAACCGAACCTCGAGAACTTCCATAGCTTGTCTGAACAGCTTCAGAGTTTTCTCCTTTTTGAATGAGTAGGGCTTGCTTTTCAGCTCCCTGAGTGTTGGCCTTTGAGGCCTGGACTGTGAATTCCCGTCTTTGGCTTCACCATTCTTTCCCCATTGGGCACTACCAGTGCCTTCAGCCTGGTTAGTAATGGCTTTGACTGCCTTTGTGGTTTTGACTTCCAATTTCTTTCCCTTTTCTTTGTCCTTTTCCTTAGCGGAATAGTACAGCTGGTTCATTTCAGGTTCTACTTCCTCATATCGTGCAACCATGGCTACCAAATGTTCAAAGGTGGTGACATTGTGTCCCACCATCCATACTTTCATGGGCGCATGGATGCTATTCAGGAGCATACGTACCGCCTCAGATTCGCTTATGTTGGACTGACATCCTGTGTACATGGTTTCCCACCTTGACACATAATCGGAGACAGACTCGCCTTGCTTTTGTCTAGCATTGACTAGGTTGGTAACAGAGACCCTATGCGGAGTCGTCCTGAACCTTGCACAAAAGGCATTTGCCATTTCTTTCCAACTTTTGATACTGTCCGCCTCAAGAGAGGCATACCAGTCGAACGCTACTCCAGACAGACTTTGTGAAAATTGCCTTAGTAGCCATTCCTCCCTTCGAGCGGTGTTTCCACAGGAGGTTATGAAGTGCGACAGATGTTGACTTGGGGTGATTTTGTTTCCAACCCCGTCAAATACTTTGAATTTTGGTACTACATGTCCCTTCGGGTAATCCAGCTGGTCAAACCTTGCAGGGTAGGGTCGACCTGTTAAATTGACGGGCAGTTGGGTGCCCCCCATTCCCAGAGACTGCAGTTTCTGATCCATGGCCCTTTGCATCCTTTCCATCATGGCCTCAGGGTCAATGACACTGGTTCCCTTTCTTTCAAGCAGCTCTTCTTCAGAAGTTTCACTGGAGCTGCTATCTTTTTCCCGCACTATTTTGGAGTGGGATTTCTTGGTTTTCTTTTTGTTTTTGGATTTTGGTTTAGGAGCCATTCCTTGGGTTTCGGTTAATTTCGGTACATCATTGTTTGAAACAGCATAGCTTGGGCGTGCCCCCTTTTTGGCTATGTGTTTCTGGACTTCCGCGCATGCCGCGGTTACCCGAGCATTCTCCGCCTGGAGTTGTTCAAGTTGTTTTGTTTTTTCCTCCAGCTCCTTGCGAAGCTGGGACATCTCATCAGATATCTCCTCGAGGATTTCAATTTCTTCATCGACATCCTCAGACGAGCTTCCATGGTCCGGATTTGGATCCTCCTCATCGCTTGCGATGTTATCAGTGGTTTGTTGGACAATTTCCTCCACTACTGGGCTACGGTTCCTGGGCCGCCCTACCCGTTTGGGAGGTTTGGATGCTGAAGCTTTTCCTTTCTGCCCTCGTGTTTCTACGGGGACACTTTCAGAGTGAGGCGGCTCCTGGGAACCTGTCCCGACCATACGGACCTCCGCCGTTTCCTCACCATCATCATCGTCACTATCAATTGACACATGATATACTGAGACAGAATCGGCATTCCGCCTCTTTCTCATCACATATTTCTTCTTGGTTTTGTTTTTTATCATCTGACTCGCCACCTGGCTAGCCAGAGAGGTATCTTTTTCTTTTGGCACCCATCGCTTGGTGCCCCCTGTATTTTGCTTGGGAGCGGGGATGGGTTTCGGTTGTTTGGGCCTCCAAACCTGCTTCACTTGCCCTTTGGCCTTCATTGAGCGGGCGTTGGGCTGGAGTGGTGGGAAGGTAAGCCGGTCAAAGACTGAAGGCGGGTGGGCCACAGTCCTTTTTTCGGACGCACTATAGTCCGCATCTCCCTCTCGGTTGTCTTCGCGGTAGGGAAAGCGGAGCCTCTGGTGCGCCGGGAACTTGAGCCTGTCCTTGATGGACGGCTTGTTGGGGTTGGCAGGGATTGCGGTGACAATCCTGCGGGATTTGCGGGATCTTTTGACAATCTTGAAGGCCGCATGAATGGCCTCCACTGCCTTGTGTTTTGGGTGGGTCACTTTCTCTGTCTCAGAGATTGGGGCATACATGGGGAGCTCCCAGTCCTCTCTGAGGCGCATCACTTCACCTCCCTTTTTGAGCACATGCAGAGGGGCGAAGGTGTTGTTGAGCGATAGGTCAGTGACAGTATCGGGTTGTTGGACCAGGTGGAGAGCTTGGGCCCTCGAGATCCTAGTCCTCTTATCCTTTTTGAGTTTTGGGGCTGTTGCCCCCTTGATGTGAGTGGTTGCTGCCCGACCCTTCTTGGTGCTAAGGGCAGGCTTTCCAGAGACTTTCACTGATGCTTCACCAGCAAGCATCACGGGAGAGATTTGTACGACAGCTTGGACGGGCACATGGAGGGTCCCGGTTACTGCTGCCTTCCTGTGGCGAAGACGCTCGCCCTTCACGATTTGACTCCAGGTAAACATGATTCCTCTGCAATGGAGAAAACTTGGAGTCAACCATTAGTATATTTTTTGATATGATGGACTTAATTCCACATTCACATTTAAACTTTAATTATGCCCTGATGAGAGGAGAAAAATGTCCCACCGGGCGTGCCAGAATCTGTCTCGCACTTTTTCAGTCCGACCACGGAAGATCAGATAGTCCTCTATGGGGCGAAGAAAATGCGGATCAGATACCCCTCGAGCATCTTGAGACCCGTCGTTACTGCCCATTCCAAACGAGTGAAGGGCACTAATGCGGTTCTAAGTACCTCGAGAGTTGATTGTTTGTCGTAGGTCCTTTTTTTCCAGTAGGCGCAAGCCCCTACTGTTAATTACCTCCGAACTCAGTTGCGAACTGAGCCAAGAGCACCTCTAGATCGGGATAATCAAAGTTTAAATGTCGTAAGTGGATGAAGTCCATTAAAAGGATTGTGTCGTGGTGGGGACTTTAGGGATGAAAACAAAGCAGGAGGGCAGTCATTTGAACAGTGCAATGCAAACATGAACAGTTTAATTTAGTTTTTTGGTTACGCATTTTAAGACATTTTGGTTGTTTTTACTTTGCTGGATCAGGCTTAGTGCCGTCACAGAGATTTCGGATTTGATGCTAAGGAATTTGGTACCCTAGATCAATCCTCGATCGTTTGGGGATTTAGAGATTTTGGGATTTCGTTCAAGTCTCGAGTACAGAGGCGCTATGCCTTCTCTTGGCAGGAACTTGGGTGATGGCCGTTGGTTGACTTTTCTTCTGGTCACCTGGGCATCAGATTTCAATCTGCTTCTGATCGAACCTGCTGTGAACTTGTAGCAACAGGCTGTTAGATTTGAGTCCAACACTAGAAAATAGGGTATTCTAGGTCAGTTCTCGATTGTTTGGGGATTTTAGAGATTTTTTGGGATTTCGTTCAAGTCTCGAGTACAGATGCGCTATGCCTTCTCTTGACAGGAACTTCAATGATAATTCAGAATTGACTTTTCCTTTTTCTCAATCTGAACATCGGGAGGGTGTCTCCTTCAGGGCGAAACGCGATGCAGTCTTGAAGGGACGAACTTTTGACTTTTAAGACTTTATGTCACTTTAGACTTTGTGTCTTTTGGGTCACTTTTAGGCTTTGTGCCATTTTGACTTTGTGTCACTTTTAGATTTTGTGTCATTTAGACTTTGTGTCACTTTTAGACTTTGTGTCATTTAGACTTTGTGTCACTTTTAGACTTTGTGTCATTTTTGACTTTGTGTCACTTTTGACTTTGTGTCACTTCTGGACTTTGTGTCATTTTTGACTTTGTGTCACTTTTGACTTTGTGTCACTTCTGGACTTTGTGTCATTTTTGACTTTGTGTCACTTTTGACTTTGTGTCACTTCTGGACTTTGTGTCATTTTGACTTTGTGTCAGTTTCAGGTTTAGACTTTTTAATTTGCACTTTAGGATTTTGGACTTTTAAGTTCGGCTTTTAAATTTGTACTTTTAAACTTATCTTTGACCTTCTTGGTGATTTCAATTTTGTCTGCAAATTTTGATGCTTGACTGTGCTTGTTGTTCAGAACAAGAAATGTCAGATGTACCTGCTGTCCAGAATATAAAATGTTCGAACGTACCTGCTGTTCAGAACATGAAATGTTCAACAGTACCTGTTGTTCAAATGCTTTCTGTTTGATTCCTCTAAAAACTCAATTTTTAATTTATCCATGCAAATTTGTTATTCTCCATCCCTTTTTACTTTAAAAATATTTTGTGCTTTGGTGTTTTGCCATGACATGATATATCAAAATATTCCTCATATTTTTCTTGACATTTTGATATTTCATGAGAATTTTTCTGACAACCTAGCTATTTTTAATGCATTTTTTAAGTTTCCTGCTTCGCAGAATTTTCTGATTGGCTGAACTTTGCTGTGTGTGTTTTGTCGTCAGGGATTCGTTTCACGCTGGACGTCATAGAGGATCAAGGAGTCGTTGAGGACTCAGGTCGATTGAGTCGCATGGTTTGGGTTCGACGCAGTGGATCATCGAGACTTGAGTTCAATCCATATTCATCTCGTGGTCCCCGCTGTCAGAGGATATTAGTTTCTCCTTTTGAGCCATTACACCTAGGATCCATCTGTTTGAGGTTTTGTCAAGATTCGTGCTGGTCAATCGTCTCTTCTTGGTTTGACTTCCCAGAGAGGAGCTAGCCATGGCGGAATGGGTCGACCCGTCAGAACTTTGTCAAATTGTTTCCGTGGCTTTGCTGCACCATTGTTGACACGGAAAAGTTGCTTGGAGTCGTCTCACCTTCCTCTTTGAGGCTGGTTCTTTCAATTTATCTTTTCATTAAGGTTTCCTTAAGATTTCACTTATTCCACGAGCTTGGCTGAGGGACCAGATTGGAGGTTCCTTGGAGTTAACTAAATGACATTGGTGAGATTACTTTGACTGAGTTGCTATGTTTATGTGACAATTGAGGTTTGTGTGTGAGTTTTATGCCATGTCGTTCATCCTTTTAAAATCACATTTTGACACATTTCTGGATATACTTTACACTTCTTTGTTATAATTTTGAAGCACATTTTCAAGCAACATGAGTTTCCCTTTCAATTTTTACTGTGACCCCAGATGTCATTTAGGATGCCACTCCTCAGTTCTTACACATTTGCCATTTTATGCTTCTTTCATTTCGAATACCTTTTTTACTATGCGTTCATTCATCATTTGTGTTAGATACTTCTGGGTCTGGTCTCCTTGGGTACTTGGGGGCTGGTACAGGCATGGTATACACACTCACCAGTTCATTGGTACCTAGTGACATTTCCTTGGGGGCTTGAGGCTGTCAATTTCTTCGTTATATGCAACAATTAGATTTTAGGGACTTAATTTATGACCAGGGGGGTTAACACCTAGAGATTCATCATTTCATGCTAGTGTTCACTCAGAACTTATTTATATTGATTAGTGGCCTAAGAAACAATGAAACTAAACAGCACAGGAGCCCCAAAGCATTCAGGCCCACTAAATTTGATTAATTATGCCTTTATGAAACATCATGCTAAAAACATGACTTCCCTTTAACAAACATATGTTATCTTATTCCTTTCTTTTTTATATATATATTTTCTTTAGAAAACAGAATTTCCTTTCTTTTTTTTTTTGAGCAAACCTCAAAATATGTAAACTGAACCTAGTTTAAGTTAAAATCAGAATTTTTACCACATGCCACTGGGAGGACTCGCAGTTGCAAAATGACCAAGACTGGAAAGACAGATTTTCTTTAATGACTTTCAAGACTCAACACGTACTCTTTGATATAAAGATTCTTTTATTTTGCTGAACTTAAACTTATGTCTACATGAGAACGATGATATTGCATTTTGAACCCTGAACTTGTTTGTTATTATTATACTTTTTTTACTCCAGTCAACCTGAAACTTAGCCTACTGTAGAAACCAGATTTTGAGCAATATTATGAGGGTGGAATCTATGTCACGCTCCTCACAACCAAGCCATTTTCTGATTTTGGACAGTATGCAAAGATTCAGGCATCCTTTTGCATTTAAAAAAAAAGAAATTAGACCATCCCTTTGACTTTAAAATCCAACAAGCATGAAAAACTTGATTGTTTAGAAATATCTTGTTTCTGTGCCTTTGACAAAAGTAAACAAACCTAAAGAAAACTTATATGCATTTTTAAATACATTTTTGACATTTATACCTTTACATGGACTTGACTCTTGCATTTTTTTTTTGACAGAATAACTCCATTTCAACTTTGAAACTAACATCTGCCATGGCTAGAACTTAAGCTACCCCTAATTGTAAACCGTGTGCATGACAGGCTCAACAAAGACATGATGAAAACTATGATACATACTGAGGCAAACTAAAGGCCAGAAACTAGCATGGCATCCGTGGAGGTGGAATCTAAGTCACGCTCTCCACATAACCAACAGCTTCTAACCATGCACATTAAGGGAACTTATGTTGATGCAAATTACTCCTATATGCAAGACTTTTCAGAGGCACAACTGATGTTCATGAGTGTGGAATCTATGTCACGCTCCTCACTAGCATCAGTGTAAACTCCAAAGAACAAAACCAGAAATGAAAAAGAGAAAGAAAGACACAACAAATGCATTTAACATCATTTTATTCATATTTTTGGAGGCCAATACAAAGGGATTACATCTATTACCTTGATTGCAAATAAAACTTGAGTTTTGAAAATGACAGAGTTTCAACTACTAAAATTGGCCTCCCTTTTTCTTCTCGAGAGGTGCTTCTTTTATAGAGGATTTCCAGGGTTTGGTGATTCCATTAGCTTGACATGTGGCAGCTTCTCCAATTTTCCAATTTTGATCAACGGTTGAGATGGTAAGATGGCTTGCCGCCTTGCTTTTACAACCCTGCCTTCACTTCTTCCTTTCTACTCTTCCATTTCACTCTCCAATCTCCTTTTGACACCTGACATTTACAGGCTGGGGATGGGATAGTCGTTTGCAACTTCTACTTCTTCTCACTTGCCATGTTGGATGTATATGACAGGTGGGTCCTCATGCTATTTGGCATTTGGTGGGACCAGGCCATGTTTTCCTTTCCTTATCCACTGGCTTTCCTTGGGGAGGGGGCATTTGGCGCCAGTTGTGGAGTAGGGACAGGTGGCATTCATCCATGCATCTATAGGCAGTGGATGGCTTTGATGTTCTTGTGGGAGCATCAAGCCTTGAGCTCATAGCTGTGGCTAGGTAACAGTCTTCTTTTCTTTCTCCATTTGCTTTTATTTGAGTATTCATATAGATTTTAAACTGGAGTCATCCATGGTTGATATGTAGTTTCACTAATACCCTTTAACTCATATATATTTGGTCTCAATTTTGAGGGGTAAAAGTGGAACTGATGTTTCATTCATCTGTGGTTTACCAATTGGTTCAATTTAGTTAGTTAATCTTGGTGTTTGCTGTTCCCTTTCCAGTGAAAAGAGGCTCTTCTTTTGTCAGAGCTGAGGGCTGCTGTCGATTTCTCATTGGTTTGGAAGGTCACTTGAAAGAATACATCTAATTAAATATCATATTTTGGCATGTCAGATTTTATACTTAGGCTTGGGTAATTAGATGCCATGAGTCTATTTGAGCCCCTTTTTTTTTTGTATTTTACCTTGCGTCTGTTTGGCCATCATTTTACTAAATTGTTCTTTAATTTCCTTTCCAAGTATTAGGGAGGCGCTAATACATCCTCAGGCTCCTTAATTATGCTTTTAATTTGACTCAATTGACCCAATTTTGCCTAATTACAGGCTTTGTCAGGCCGTGTGGCAGGAGGGAGGGGTAAAATTGAGATAATACATTTGCTTTTCTCATTCCTTACGCACTACATTCCTTTGTCCTTTCCATTTTTACTGATTTGCCCCTGGGTCCACCAGGGAGAGTCCATGCGTTACCTTTCCATGACTCAGGTTTCTTTTGTTTGTTTTTTTTTGTAGCATCTGATTTTATCCCATACACAGAGAAGTACCCTGGTTCATCATTTGGTCATCCAGAGTTTGATATGTGGTGAGATATGGGTCCATTTTCTTAGCATATGTTCTTCAGCGATTTCCTTTCACCCCATGCTTCTGTCCTGTCCTGAGTGGCATTGATGATCTTGTACTATGGGAAACAAAACAATCACGCCATAGTGCATCTAACGGCTACAACTGAAGTGGTAAGCTCACCTCTTCCTGTCAAAAGAATCTCTACAGTAGTAGGTCTTCTTTATTCAGGTTGTAGGTCGCAGGAAGGGGGATTATGCTCTCCAGTGTTTCACTTTCCATGCTTTTTTCATTCCTTCCTCCACTGGCCCTCTCCAGTGATGGGGATTTTGAACTCCTATTATTCTATGCATGCATCTCCTCCCTTTTGAGGTTCCATTATATCATTTGCAAGTTCTGTAAAGCTTTCCCACCTCCTATAATCATTAGCAACATTGTCTGGGGCGAGTTTCACTAAGTTCGGAACTTCTGTCATTCAGTACCCCCCCTTCTTCTTTCGCAATTGATCCCAATTGGTGCGCGATTTCCCCATTGCAAGACTACTGCTGTACCTCAGGTACCTCAATTTGTGATTTCATCGAATAATTCCACATGTTCACATCTCCCAATTTTGATGCTGCGTCTGTCATTCCGTCGAATTCACTATCTGATACTATCCGTGTTTGATGTCGACAGGGTCGTAATGGAACCATCTACACAACAGCGTAATCGGCTAGAGTCGCGGCGGCGTGCAGCGCCGGCGAAAGGCGAAACCCTTACTAGTCGTCACTTTTCTTCCTCAGGTTTGTACTTGCTCCCCTTCTTTTCCTGTTATCAGACTGTAGGTCCCACAGGGATGAACCAACGGGCGAGCGCCATCTAATTTTTCTTTTCTTTTTAGTTTAGTCGGAATGGGTTTGGGTTAGCGGACCCTTTTTGTTTGGACCCGTCAGAGAGAGAAGTCGGACCCGTTTAGCCGTTTTCAATTGGGCCTTCCACCTTGTAAATGAAAACCGGGCCCATGTACTTGTTTTCCACATATATATGCCGGCCCAATTATATTTTAAAGGAAATTTGGGCTGGGTTGGGCTGTGATGGAAAATAGTAGCGATTGTGATATTTCTATGTACGGGTCAAACTTAATGCATGGGCTTCCTCTGTGTCCTGTCTTGGTTATGGCGTTCTGTTATAGTTGTGTCATCTTAATATAGTAGAGGAGGATTTATGATATTCTTCTACTCTTTTCTTTTAAATTGTATGTCAGAATCACATCGCCATGTTTCATAATCATTTGTGAAGTAGGGTTTTATTGTTTTTTTTTTTCTTGCAGCATTTTTTAGAGGCAAACAACTTGATGTTGGAGCTGGCATTGGAACTCAAACCAGCACTTGTGAGGTATGCTTCATTGGATAAGAAGTTTTCTAAAGCACTATTTGATTCTCAGTGGGGTATTCTCAATGAGTTAGTGAAACACTTGAAGGTTTTTTATGAGGCCACACTCAAATTGAGTGGCACTAAATACCCAACTCTTAACCTTTTCTTCTCTGAGTTTTGTGAGGTATATCTTACTATTAAGAGAATGGCCTCTAATGAGTACCCTTTTATTGTGAATATGGGTACTCAAATGCATGCCAAGTTTAATAAGTACTGGAGCATGGGGAATTCTCTCTTGGCCATTGCATGTGTACTTGACCCTAGATGCAAGTTAGATATGGTGCAGTACTACATGGAAGAGATGTGTCCTGATGAGTGTGAAAACTTCATTTTAAACATAAAGGAGTGCATGTCTGAGTTGTACAATGAGTATGTACAAGTCAAGGCAGAAGAGCAAGGAGCCATTGATCAGAATCAACCTAGCATGTCCAAGAGGTACAATCTCCTTAATTATTCAAACTTATTAAATCTTATTGATTATTAATATTTCTATTTGATAATCAACAGGAACAAGAGTGATGTTGGTGCCTCTAGCATGACAAGTGATAGAAAGGCTGGACTGAAAGATTATCTCAAAGGAAGGAAGGGCACTATAGGAACTAAGACAGAATTAGAAGAATATCTAAGTAATAAACTTACTTATTTTACTTAGTAATTAGTAGTTCAATCTTAATTTATTTACTTGTTAATTGTTATGTAGGTTCTGATAGAGATGATGCCAACTTGGATGATGACTTTGATATTCTTAGTTGGTGGAAGATGAAGACACCTAGATTCCCTGTACTTGCTCAGCTAACAAGGGACATCTTGGTTGTTCCAATATCAACTGTGGCCTCTGAATCTGCATTCAGTACAAGTGGTAGAGTGCTTAGCCAAGTAAGAAGCTCCTTGTCTGATGAGAGCATAGAAGTTCTACTTTGTGCTCAGGACTGGTTGAGGGTATCCATTGCAGGTATGAAAGATGATACCTTCTTTGCTCTTTTTTTATTTTTTAATTATTCATGTATTAAGTTCATGACATGCTAATTACTTACATTTATTTTGCAGAGACTGGAAAACTCACTCCTGCTCCACTATGGACTATTGAGGAAGAAGATATCAATGAGGAATGGCAGTGAGTTTTTTTTTTTATTCATGTTTCAAGTGTAGTTTCAAGTTCAAGTGTAGTATCTACTTGTATGTCCTAATACACAGTTGAAGCCTGAATTGCTAGTTCTTCTAGCAAGTCTTTGGCTCCTCAGATCTCATACATTGATCTTCAATGATGATGTTGTCGACTTGTTTTTTTTTCTTTCATGAATGGCTGAGATTGGTATTAGTTGAGATTGAGAAGGGAGTGTGTGATCTGGGTAGAGTTGATGACAAATTTAGGCTTCAGCGGTGTATTAGGAAAATACAAATGGGCATGCTTGAACTTGTTGTTTAGAGAATTTTTGTTGTAATTCAAATGGATTTGTTCAGTATTGGGGCTGTCATATTTTGTAACAGTTAGTATTGTAAGTTGGGGCATTATATTTTGGAACTTGGGGCATCAGATTGTATTGTCATTTGTAATTTGTAAGTTGAAAGTCACTGAACAAGTATCAATTTCACTGTATTTAGTATGCATGAATGTTTATTCATATGATTATGTGATTTATATGCATGTATGGTTATTGATTTCACTGTATTTAACTTGTTTTTTAATCTGTTGATTTTGTGGCTAACGTCTTAATGCCAAATCGTTAAGATCGTTAAGCTAAACGGAACGATTAACGCAAACTATTTTTGTTCCGTTAACTTAACGATACGATAAACTGTTTAACAATTATTTCGTTTGTTAAACGATAACGCAAACGACTTAAACCAAATCCGTGTTCATTATCAACGTTAGTCAGGTCTAGAGAAGAGGGAAGAGTGCACAAGTAAACAAAGGATAAATTAAGAAATAAGCCAATTTATCCCTTCTTCCTTCTTGCTACAAGCACATGGTATAAGGAATAAGCTCTCTCTAGTAATGCCTGCTGAAAAGATGGAATACTCTTCTCTTCTGTAAATGTGTTAGTGCAAAAAATTAATTGTAAGTATTTTTTTTGGCTACCAGGGGTATTATTGATGGAGAGACATACAACATTACTGTTACGGTCATGCAGACCATCATCTCCCAGAATGTTTGTTTTCCTCCCTTTTGTCTGTATTTGTGTGATTTCAGTTGTTTAACTGTGTGGTGCAGCACTGAATTAAGTTTTTTTTTTTTTGTTGATACTTTTCGGCATATCTTTGTTTGTGAATGTTTAAATATTCTTTGAGCTATGAAATAAGTATCAATTAAGTACTGTTTGTTGAGCCATTGAAATGTTTTAGTTAAAATGCAAGCTAATTGCTTTTTGAAATGGTACTGTTGTCAAATGAGAATACCTTGATATTTATTCACATTATTTTTAGGATGAGCATCAGATTCACCGTGTTGTTAAAAGCAATCTGTTGAGACTGATTATCGAGATCTTCTGTCAAGTTGGAAGCAGGATCAACGTGTTTCACGATGGCTTTCTGCAGTTACTTGAGTACATAGCTGAGGTATTATGTTCTTTGTATGTTTCTGTAAAAACCACCGCTTCACCTGACCTGATAGAGGCATACAATTCAATCACTGTAAAACACTTTAATTTCTCGACTAGTCCCAGGGCAACCAAATGAGGATTGACTAATATACGGTCCAATATCTCTTTTAACTCTTGTTTAATAGTGGGATCCAGCAAACCTAAGTTGTGCAACTTAGTCCCAGGATAACCTGGTGGCCTTATTTAAAATTCATCTTTATTTTGGTCTCATTTACATTACAGAAGCTAAAATTTACCATTTTTTTTTACCTCAGGAAAGAATTTTACGGTTTCTTAAGTTACATAGAATCTATCACTTAATTGAACTTCAAATTGACCCTTAGAGCCTACCAACTCAATTAAAAAAATAGCACATTCAAGAATATAATTTGCTTAATTTTTCTGTTTGGAGAATATGGAAGTTCTTGTGATTCATTTGTGGGAGATGTTCTCTGAGAAGCTTGAGAAGTTCGAAATGTTACCGAGCATTCAAGCTCTTAAAATAAAATACAAGGTTTGTATCCTCCAACTTTACTTGTGTTCTTGTTTAACGAGGGAAATTGATTAGTGCCATCGCACTCCGTGCCATCTGAGCCATCGCGCTGCAAAGCGCCTCAACTAGCGCTCTGACCCCTCTACTCATCCAGCGCGTATTTTTTATTCAGTTAGTTATTATAAATGTTCACTTTAATATGTACAAATGTTCACTTTGTAGTAGAATTGTTCATTATTTTATAAGTGTTCGCTAGACCAAATATGTTCATTTTGATTTTTCTTTTTTTTGCCAAAAGTTCAGTTTGGTCAATACAAATGTTCAATTAATTGAGTAGAACTGTTCAGTTAGTTGCAACAGAAAATATAAATGTTATGAGCAAACATGTTTATTTTATTAAGTATAAATTTTTAGTTTAGTAAGTACGAATGTTCAGTTTAATAAATATGAATGTTCAGTTAGTTGCAACAGAAATACAACTGTTATAAGAAAAAAAAACCAAGCGAAGGGGTCACGAACCGGACAAAAAATACATGTAAAAATTAGAATTGGAAATGAACCGATCCGGTTCAAATTTATTTTTTTCCGATTCTACCCCTGCCTCCTAGCGCACCTCTTGACCACGCGCGACTCTGACTCTAGCGCGATTTTGACGCATTAAACTGAACACTTCTTATTATTAAACTAAACATTTGTAACACATAGCAGCGATGGCTGGGATGGTATATTTGCCGATGGCACTTATAATTCCTGTTTAACGAGGGTTATTGAAAAGAGGAGGGTTCCAATGCTAACATTTTGGTTGCCCCCAAATGCCAACTTTCTATCATTTAGTTACTTTTTCCAAATTTAAAATAGCAACGTCAAATCTAAACCACTCATCTTATTTAACTTAACAACCGATGTGTTTTCATATAAGTTTCATAAATTTTAGAGTTTATTTGATACTCCATCAAGAGATAGAAAAATAAACTAAGCTTATTAATTATGATAGATTCATTCTAATACGTTCATGTTTTAGCCTTTGATGGAGTATCAAATAAACTCTAAAATTTACAAAACTTATATGAAAACGCACCAGTGGTTAAATTAAATAAGATGAGCGGTTTGGATTTGACGTTGCTATTTTAAATTTTGAAAACGTAACTAAATAGTGGAATGTAGGCATTTGGGGGCAACCAAAATGTTGGCATTGGAACTTTACTCTATTGAAAAAATGGAACCTTGTGAGGGTTATTAAAAAATGTCAACTCTTTGCTGGGGAAGTTTCAGTTGGGTCTACATAATCTCAGGTTATCATAGGAAATATCAGCAAGGCCCCTCTTCTATTTTTTTCAACTAATTGTCAAATTGGCAGTACGTCCTCCCTGATCTATTTTAGACAAAAGAAATGGATGTTTTAGTCAATGAGCTTTTTTTAAAAAAAAAATCATAGGAGTTGCTTTTCTAAAATCTTGTTGAATGGTGCATTACTTAATTTATTTTATTGGGAAGCCAAACAAAACCTCGCTAAATCAGAAACCAAATTTACATAGTGTTTAGAGGATAGTGAACAAAAGACCGAGTACAATGCAAGAGCAGCAAGCAATAAAGCAGAAGATAGAGGTCTCAACAAGCTAGCAGCAGAAGGCTACTTCAAGAATGATGATGGGTGGACCTCCCATGTTCATTCCTTTTACATGAGACTTGTAGGTGGGAAAGAAAAGGCAGATTGATGGTGAAATGGTTTGTGAAATTCAAATTATTCAATTCAGTCTTTTAGAATGCACCACCTGGGTGTAAGTAACTAAATTAATGTATCATGTATGTGTTATATGTGCCTATAGAGTATAGACACTTAATTAAATTATGTCCTATATGTGCCTAGCAGCTGGCTGATGATTGCAAGGGCATGCAAACAGTAAAAATGTAAGGCGATGTGCCGATGTAGCTGATACCGGATTGAACCTTTTAGGAGCGGAATACCAGGATATTTTCAGATAAAGTTAAGTCCCCCAGCATACTTATGATAATGAAATTTTGTCTCTGGTGTGCTCTTGGAAGACCATGGGATAGCTGCTATTTGCTAGTTGGATTTGAAGAGTTGTTTTTATTTTCGGGTGCGTTTGGATATAGGAAGAAAGAAGAAGAAGGAAGAAGGAAGAAGGAAGAAAAAAAAATTATAAACAATCCAAACTCTTCACAAAGTTACACACTTCCCAATACTTCTTCCCTTCTTACCTTCTTGTACAGCTGCTCTTTGGCTCCGTTTGGATAGGTGTGGGAAGAAAAGGAAGAAGTATTGGAAAGTGTGTAATTTTGTGAAGAGTTTGAATTGTTTATAATTTTTTTTTCTTCCCTTCTTCCTTTTTCCTCCTTCTTCTTCTTGCATCCAAACGGAGCCTTTGATTTTTCTTTTTCCTTTGGTTTTAGTTTAGCTGGCCTTTTCTACTTTCCTTGTACTTGCAACACTTTTCCTTTATTAATGAAATTCCGTCGGTGTGGTGTTTTGTCACCTGGCCTTCAAAAAATAAAAAAATTTAATAAAAATAAATTAATAAAATTGGTGCTAACCATGTTATATAAAGCAGTTCCTGCTTAAACATGATTTTTTTAAGAGAGATGATGTTCAATCTTTTTTTTTTTAGATTACATTGACAGCGGCTGTCAAGGGAAAACGACAACAAAAAAGACAGAAAAAGAAAAACAAAAAAAAACTCAATCTCAAGTACAAAATTCTCAAAAAACTGTTTGCCTCCACTGTGATCCAATCTACCAAGTTATGCACGCTTCTACGTGAGTCCCTGAACACCCGATAATTGCGCCCCAGCCAGACAGCATACAACGAGAATGCTAGTACAGTGCTTTGCAGGCGCGAGAGACTGTTGGTCAAAAAGAGAGAAAGAAGCGCTTGCCTAGTAGAGACACCGGAAAGGAGGCACGGCGTCTGAAACAGTACTTGTAACCTCCTCCTGACACTGGCTGAAAAAGGGCAAGTGAAAAACAAGTGTAAGCTGTCTTCCAAATTGGTTGAGCTGCAGAACTCGCACCCTGATTGTGTGTGTAAACCTCTCCTTGAAAGCTGCTGTCTCGTCAGAACCCTATCACATGAAAGCAGGAAAAGAAATAATTTTAAGGAGGGGGGAACATGCAGCTTCCAAATCCACATGAAAGGTGACTTAAGTTTTCCGGCAGAAGAGAGACCTTTATAGGTAGATGCCACTGAGAAAATGCGATCAGTTGACCAGACCTAGTGTGTTAAATCAGAGGCGACATGGTGAAAAGCCAACGGTGCATTAGAGATAATGCCATGAGAGCTCAGGGTATGTGGCAATGGCAGTATCTCCATGTTCCTCGCAAGCCCTTCTTTAAGACAAATTCTCGGCCTTGGCGGTCGTGCTTCTGACTTAGTGAGGAAAAGAAGAGGTTTCCCCCCCCCCCAATTGTCATACCAAAAGGAGGTATCAGTGCCAGCTTGCACCTGAATCCGCGTAGAAAGCTGAAATAGTGGGAATAAAGAGCGTAAGTCACGCCAGAAAAATGAACCCTCACTAATCCATAGAGATGGCGACTTGCAACCCCTCTGAGCCGCTAGGAGAAAGTTTGCCACCTTGAACCAGAGTGAACTGCGATCGGTGTATAGCTTCCAGAGCCATCTTAGCAAGATTGCTTTATTGTGCAAACTGAAATCAATTAGGCCTAAACCGCCGTGGACTTGAGGCAAACAGACTCTGTCCCAAGCTAAAAGAGACATCCGCTGCCCCCCCGTCTGATTAGTTCCCCAGAAAAACCTTCTCCTAGCTTTGTCAACTTCTTTCAGAAACCATTTTGGGAGAAGGAAGGTTGACATAGAATAAGAAGGGACAGAAGAAAGGACAGAGGAGACAAGAACCAGCCTGCCGGCTCTTGAGAGAAGTTTAGCTTTCCAGCCCGCCAGTTTCTTATCAATCTTCTCCAACAGGGGCTGGAAGCAACTACTGCTTGGCCTAGAGACAGTTAAAGGTAGGCCAAGGTACAGTAGAGGAAGTTCTGTTCGGGGATACCGGAAGAGTCGACTCACGAAGGAGCACACTTCCTCAGGGATATTGTAAGGTATGAACGACGACTTCTGTAGGTTTACTTCCAGACCCGAAATCCTGCTGAACAACTGCAAGGTTAAGTGCAGGACTCGAAGAGTGTGACTATCAGCAGTACAGAAAACGAGCGTGTCATCGGCGTATTGAAGGAGAAAGAAAGGACATGCCATCTTGTGATGATGTTCAATCTTACAAACAAGGAAAAGGAAAGATGATCTCGTCCGAAGGGTGTCAAACATCATAGGGGCCGTTTGGATGTTGTAGGAATTTGGAGAATTTGCAATTCTAGACATAAATTTATTGGGAAGTGTATAACTTTGTGAAGAGTTTGGATTGTTTATAATAAATTTGGCATATGAAATTCCGGAAATTTGCAATTCCCTCTTATTCCAACCCCATCCAAACGCCCCCATACATCTTAAGAACGGTTTTAACTTTTAAGTATACACTGAGATCTGAAGTGTATGCACGCCATTTACAAGAGAATTATGATATTGTTTTTCATTTTGCCAAAGCCCTGGGTGGGATCAATAAGTAACCATAATGTGATCTTTATATGTAGAAATTTGCTGAAAATTAAATTTTGTAATATTTTTAACTAATTTCTCAAGTTTTTTAATCCTTAATAGCAAATGTGCTCATTCAAATGTGTGGACCAAATTTAGTTCAGAATTTTCAAAAACTAAATAATTATCAAAATAGAATTTATGACAACATTTTTTAATACATATAAATGAAAAGATTTCACTGATCATCTAAATCTCCAAACAAATTGTCTCCTTATTTATATTATCTGATTTTGTCTTTTTTTTTTGCATTAATTGAGATTGACCCAAAAGAAAAAGGAATTATTAATGAGATCATGAGATGTTTTCACCCAACGAGTAGATAGTTTTCAAATAAAAGATCAACCTTTTATCTAATATTCAAATCTCAACCACAGATCAATCTCAAACAATTTATAATTAATTAGACCTAAGCTGATTTATTTAAGTCCACATGTCAATGAGACAATATCTAGTACAAAACAGTTCCAAGGACTTTTTTTTTTTTTTTGAGATAAAAGCAACCCAAGCAGGATTGCTTGCTTCCATTTAAGCAAGGCAAAGTTTGTACATATCAAAAGCGAAAGTAAAGAGTTTAGTAAGTAAATAAAGAAGTAAATTTATTATAAATAATCCAAACTTTTTACAAAATTACACACTTCCCAGTATTTCTTTCCTACTTCTTTTCTTATTTCTCTTATTTCCATACCATCCAAAATGAGTTTTAAAGAAGACGTGCTTCATACACGTGTACGAAGAAAATGACAACTCCAACTAAAAGTCTAAAACTACCAAGCAAATCAAACCAAGGTCGAGCTAAACAACCAACGTATTATTAGCCAACTAGCCAACAAGTCCAAAGCAAAGAGCACTAACACAAAAGTATCGATCATCCATTCCAAAGACTTTTTTTTTATTGAAGGTTCTGGCTTTTGTAAGTAACGGGTATCCGAGGCTAATTCCGAATCCCTAAACCAAAGCTGAAATAAATGAGTTGATTTTAGTAATACATCGCTGACCCCCTAAACTTTATACTTAAAAAGTTATTACGGAATAATAAGTATAATCATATCATTTTTCAAGGCACTTAGCACAACTAAAATTAAAGAACCATCATCTTCAATTAGTGATTGATAAAGTAACGCAAATCTCATAAAATATTTCGATAAAATTTTAATACGACATAAATAAATTATAATTAAATAATATAAAAAATATGATACTGTGATGTTATTACGACCCTTGATCATTAATAAGTATTAAGTAATAACTCAAAGTTACATCAAATCAAAAGAAAATTTTATATTAAATTTAATTAAGTACAAACGCTTGAACACAATTGTAGGTTAGGAATTAACCGAACTGGAAACAAAAAAAGTTTCACATCAAAAAAACCAAAACATAACTGCTCAGAAGTAGTGAATTGCAATCTTACCGTATCGTGATGTGTCGTGGCAAACACGGGTGTATTTAGCATCGTGTCGTGTCGTGTTGACACGGCTTATACATGCAACCGTGTCGTGTCGTGTCGTGTTGAGTGGAGGGAAAGGCCGACACAACACGGAAATTGACACGACACAGTTGGAAACCGTGTTGACACGTCACGATACAGTTGTGTCAACCGTGTCGAACCGTGTTAAAAATTTATTTATTTATTTATTTATTTATTTAAAAATAGTTAAATATATTTTAAAATTAGAGATAAAATGATAAAAAATTGTATTAAATTTTATAAATCTGTTATATAGTCGATAAAAAATAATATCATAATAATTCATGATGATACAATATAATAATTAATTAACTAGATAATAAATTACTAATTACATAATATTAATTAGTTGGAAATTTTTAATTATAGTTTATGTATTACATTTTTATCCTTAAAATTCAAATCATCCTTTGTTTTTATAATATATTAATATTTTTTTAATTTTAAGTTTTAAAATAAAATAAAATCTTGTCATGTCGTGTTGTAACCGTGTCGTGTCAAATCGTGTCGTATTGAATCGTGTCGTGTTAAACCTTGTCAATTTTCTAAAAATGTCAGCACGACACAGTTTTGACACGACACACCAACACAGTTGTGTCGTGTTGAATCCGTACACGTGGCGGGTCGTGTCGTGTCAACACGGGTTCGTGTCGTGGCAACACAGTTAACACGACATGATTTGTAATTCACTACTTAGAAGAAACTTGCCTTAAATGAAAAAAAGGAAAAAAAATATACCTTAATTTGAATTCGGAACCTAGCCTCGGAATTAGCTTAGGATGCCCGTTAGCTTTGGTCTCTCCAGGCGGCCCCAAATCCCTTAAATCGAAACTAGATCCGTTGTACAACATTTTTCTCCATGACACTAGGGTCCCACATAAACCATCCGCCCAGGTCTACCGAAGTGCCACTCCGCGCTCGAATATTTTATTTTGCTCCCAGTTGAAAGTTGAAACAAACACTTCTCTCCTTTCGAACTTGTTTCGTCTCTTCTCTCTCAATCCACAACGAAAAAGCGAATCGATAAAGGATCCGAGAAGCCTCAGATCTTGGCCTCCGATGGAAGGAGGAGGCCACTTTTTTGGCGCGGAGAACAAAGCTCCGTCTCGTGCTTCAGGTAAAAACCCTAACGCTAGAAATCGTTCCTTTGAAATCGTTTTACGGTGCTATTTTGTTCGATTTTCTCTCAAACTGTACAATTAGGGTTCCTTTTCACTGATCTTGCTTAGATTTAGTCACATTTTGCCATATTTTTTCCTAAAACCCTAAGTTGAATTGGGAGAATTCCTTGTTTCTTTTATTTGAGACCTAGAACTGTCTCTTTGAAATCATTTTTTCGTGTATTTAGTTCGATTTTTCTGCCAAACTGTACAATTAGGGTTTGGCCTGTCCCTTTCCACTGTTCTTGCCTAGATTTTGGTACATTGTGCTAATTTTTGAAAACCCTAACTCAAATTGGGAGAATTCCTCACTTACTTTTGTTTGCGACCTAGAACCGTTTTTTGTAATCATTTTTATGGTGCCATTTATTTTGATTTTCTTCCAAATAGTACAATTAGGTTTTGGCCTGTCCCTTTCCACTGTTCATGCCTAGATTTTGGTACATTGTGCTAATTGTCTAAAACCCTAACTCAAATTGGGAGAATTCCTGGTTTCTTTTAATTGCAACCTAGAACTTGCTCTTTTGAAATCATTTTTACAGCGCTATTTAGTTCAATTTTCTCCCAAACAGTTCAATTAGGGTTAGGCCTGTCCCTGTCACTGTTCTTGCCAAGATTTTGGCACTTTGTGCTAAATTTTTAAACCCTACCTTAAATTGGGAGAATTCCTTGTTTCTTTTATTTGCAAATTTGGAAGTTTTCCGGGTTGTTTTTTGTATCTATTGAATTCCTGTGCGTAATTGAGTTAATCTGTTGTAACAGGTGTCAACAATTCGAAATTGGGGGCCAGAAGACAAAGTCTCATGGATCTCTCAAACATTGTTAGAGAAAATCGTAATTCTGTGATTTATGAAAAAAGCTATGATGAAGTTATGAAGGTATTCCCCTTTGACTTTGCCTGAGTCATCTCCATTTCTTTCTCTGTGAACTGGGTTTAAGTTAGGATTTTATTGAAAAGTTTGGATATGCTTTGCTTGTTGGAATAAAAGGTTTCTATAGATGTGGGCCAAAATCGTGAGAAAATTGGAATTGGGCTTATACACAAACTAGTGGGTGGATTAGCTGCTTGTTTTCAAAACATTTGAGCACATCTTTGTGCTGCAGTTAAAAAATTATATTGGTGCTATTGTCGAATGAGCTTTGTAAAGCTCCAATTTGTTTTTAGGTACAATTTTAGAAGAAAAATTAATTTCTGAACATATTTTTCAATGTTGTTACTTAATGTTTCATAATTGCAGGAAAATGCCCAACTTTTGAAGAATATTGGAGAGGCAGGGTATGTTGCAGCTTGTTGTTAGTTGTTCTTGTGTTTTATTGTAAATTTTACCTTTGTTCGTCTTAGTGAGTTGATTTAATATTTATTAAAACTGAACAGAAAAATGATGGAAGCATATAAAGAAGAGATAGAAAAGCTTAATACTGCATTGCAGGGTGCTCGTCAGCAGAACTGGCAGCTTGCTGAGTCCAACTCTCAGATGCTAGCTGTACGTTCTCCCTTTTTTCATTCTTTGTTAATTTAGACAGTTTTTTTTATAACTATTGTTACCTACAATACCTCCAGATATCAGTGTCTGTAACGAAGAATTAAAAATTTTGTAAATTACACTGCAGTAGCTAAGGAATAACACAATATCACTCCTATCTGGTTTCAGAGAAACATTTCTCTAGGAATTTGAGTACTAGGGACTTTGTCTAAAGAAAAGTTAATTACCTTTTGAATTCAACAACTTACATATAGAATCATCCATGTGGTTTAGGGTTTAGGGCCTTTTTGTCGAAAGAATAGTTAATTACCTTTTGATTTTTACATTTTATCCCATATAGGATCATCCATGTTGCTTATGCATTCTTTAGAATACAATGTACACTGGTAAATTTTTATATCTTAAAAGATTTTTATTTTATATTTGCAGGAACTTAATATTGGGAAGGATAGAGTAAGTTCGCTTTCTAATATACCTATTTTTATTGCTTCTGTTATTAATTGAGGATCCTTTTATATTTTTAAAATATAAAAATATGATAATTTGAGTGCAGCTTAAAAATCTTCAACATGAGTTGCACTGTACTACTCTGGTCCTGACACAAAAGAAATTGGAATTTCAGGTAAAATATGAAAATTTAGTTCTGTACCAAGGTTGGAATGCCATATTTTTATTAGCTTACTGTATTTTATCTAAATATTTTAGGAGAAGCAAAGGCTGATTAAACAACTACAACAGCAAATAAAAGTTCAGGTATGCATCTCATCTCCATAAATATATTGCCAGTTTTCTATTCCACTGATTTTGGGTACTGTGAAGTCTGTAGATTTGTGTAAACTTAAATTGGGAATTTTACTGAATTTTTTCATATTGATTAATGGGGCCTAAAGTTAGTAAAAGAAAATTCCAGTTTCAATTTGTCCCCCCTCTTTTATCGACTTACAGAAACAGTTGATATTTCTAGTGATTTCTGGATTTTGTTTGATAGGGAAAGCAAGTTGACTTAGAAGGAGATGCATCTGTTGGTACCAAAAGGAAAAAGACTAGCAGTGAGTCAAACTATATGACTTCGTTTTGGTTGTTATTCTTTCTTTTTTTTTCCCCTGATTTTGGTTGTTTGATATTTGAAACTTCTGTTTTTTTTTTTTTTTCCAGCTCAGATTTCAGGACAAGTTGTGCGCCAGGAAGCACCTAAACGAAAATTGGATGACAGGTTAGTAGTTTACTTTCTTCCAATTTTGAAAACTGTAGACTATTGCTGTTGATTACAATGTTGTGATCAAAATTCACAGGAAACCGATACGGCGACAAAGTATTGCAAAACCTCAAACAATCAGCTCATCCAATGTCCAGAGTGTCAAGGCAGCCTCTAGTTCAATTTCAGCTGTTTCCTTGCATGAAGAGGGAAGGTATGACAGAGCTATTAAAAATTTTCTTTCCCTTTCCCCCATTGCTTTATGTATGCTGCTTATAGAAAGATGTATTTTGCTTGATTAGGACGTCTACAAGGAGAGCCTCGATTATACCAAACAACGGATTCACCATGGAAGAGGCCCCTGATGATTCATCCAAGCTAGACGATGACAAAGGTGTCAACACTGTTGATGATAAGATAATTTCAAGTTGTGCAATAAAAGCCGAACCTGAAACTGAGCCTGAGATCGCTGAGCCTTCGTTCATAGAAAAAGAAACGACTGGTGATGATGTAACTACCTCCTGTCAAAAAAATACTACAAGCCTCTCAACTGAGCAACAGGTTGCAGCTGATGCTACAGATGAGCCCCAGACATCAACAGTACCTGTTGCAACAGCTCCGCTTACAGCACAAGATGTACACCTAGAAGCACCAAGGCAAAAATTGGGTGATAGGTAACTACCACACATTTTCTATTTTTCTCATCGGTGAACAATTGATTAGTCTATTGATCTATTCCTTCTGTTCATTAAAATCTTGCGTGCATAATTTGTAGGAAATCCATACGACGACGAAGTATAGCCACAGTGCCTACAGTCAGCTCCTCATATGTTCAAAGTGTGAAGACTGCATCTTGCTCTGGCATAAATACTCCCTTGCATGAATTGGGAAGGTAAAGGACACAGTTCGTACAAATTTGTCTTAATTTCTAATGGTTTTATTCGACCTGCTAATGAGATAAGATTATTTGTACTAACAGCAAGTCTACGAGGAGAAGATCGATTAAACCTAGCAGTGGGCACCAAATGGAAGAGGCTGCCCGTGATTCTTGCAAGATAGTGGATCATGACAATGCAAGTACTGAAAACAATAGCACAGTTCCAGTTTGTACTGTGCCCAATACTGAACATGGGACCAATTGTATATCTATAAAAGAAGAAAACACAGATGTCAAAGACTGCATCATTGTATACCCTTTGAATCATCGCCCATCGCTGGCTGCTGCTCGCAGGTCTTCTCTGAGCAGACCACTGCCACTGCGGCGAGCTGTGGAGAAGGTTGCATCATACAGGGAGCAGCCTGTGAATGTTAAGATGAGGCGAGATGATTAGGTTTTGGCACAATTTGTTTCTTCATAGCCATTAGTATAGGTGTCTGTGTGTAGTATATTCAAATCTGACTAGGGTTCAAATTTGATATTGCACCCGCTTTCCTTTTCCTGTGGTTTTTGTTGTGATGAGTGCGTTCTAGCATGCCAACTGATCTCTATTTTGCTTACCCAGTATATTGCTGAGTAAAGATATTCTCCTGTCCTTTTTTCCCCCCCTTCTGTTGTTTTTCTATCTGAGAATACTTTGGAAAAATTGTCTTTGAGAATATTAAAAAAAGGCACGTTATTTGAAGTGCTTCACACAGGACTTGTACATTTGACTTGAAATTGTTTTTTGTATAAAAAAAAAACTACTGCTGCTGTTCTTTGTAGTTGATAATGGCCAACAGACTACATTGATGGTCTTTGTTTGTTTAAAATACTACTGCTGCTGGCTGAGGTTTTCAGATAAGAAGTGAGAAGGTTTTAATAATTCCCTTGTTTCTATCCGAATGTTCGTTTTGTTTCTTGATATATCTGACTAGACCAACTTAAATGGAGCACCAAGACATAGCCCACATAGGCCCAGTAACATCCATATAGGAATAGGAAAATAGAGATGGTCAGGTAGGGGAAAATCCATGGCGAAACGCAACAGAGATAGCGACGAAGACGACGATTTCCTCTACCGCTACCCTCTTCCCACCACCTCCACCTCCTCCTCCGCCGCCGCTACTTCCACAGGCGGATCAGGCGGTCTGGCTCCGTCCAAATCCACTGTCTACGTCTCCAACCTCGATTTCTCCCTTACCAATTCCGACCTCCACCAGCTCTTCTCCACCTTTGGTCGCGTTGCTCGCGTCACTGTACTGAAAGATCGCGATTCCCGCGTAAGTAAAGGTGTCGCCTTCATTCTATTTGTATCCCGGCATGATGCTGCCAAGGCTGTCTCAGCCATGCAAGGGAAGATCCTCAATGGCCGACGGATCACTGTTTCAATTGCCTCTGATAACGGCCGAGCGAAGGAGTTCATTCGTCGGAGGGAGTACAGAGACAAGTCGAGGTGTTATGAGTGCGGCGAATTGGGGCACTTGTCGTATGATTGCCCAAAGAATCAATTGGGGCCAAGAGAACGCCCGGTGTCCAAGAAAAAATCGAGACGTGGGGCTCAGAGTCAGAGAAAGGGAGGTGATGAATCTGATGGAGGGGATGAAGTGGAGGGTTTCGAGGTGGATGGCTGGGCATCGGTAGTGGATACGAGAGGAGGTGATGAGGTGGCAGCCGGAATGAAGGATAGAGGAGAGCAGGTTAAGAAAGAGAAGAGAGGGAAGAGAGCTAGCTACTTCAGTGATGAAAGTGATGAAGATGACTAAGGTGAGTTGTGTTTTTAGTTTTTACTCACTTAATTTTGGTGGATTAGAGTACCACAATATGTGATTGGATTGTAAAGATGAGATTGTTAGCATATGTGAACTTCCATGCTTAGGCAATTTTCTGTGTTAAATGTTCTTGCTTCTCGGTAGCTGTCCTGTCTGTATCAGAGTATAGGGAATGATATTTGGTTAACTTGGTCTGAGGATGTGTCAGAAACCATGCTTTACCTTGTTTATGTCCGATTACCAGGAACACAGGTTAATTTTAGGTTGATAATTTTGGTATTGGAATCTGTAAGGTCAATCCAATTCGCAATATTGTATGAATATTCATATTAATGGATTGGGTATGTGTTTTTACTTATTGTGATCTATTTCTTCTCTTTCTTTCTTATGTGTAATTTTCTTTTCATGTTTATTTTGAATAAAACTTTCTTGTGTTAAAACTAGAAATTTTGGTCTTGTGTGCAATTTCAAGTTGCACGTTATATGTTTGGGTTGAACAAACTGGCTGTTGAGTAAGGTTGATATAGGAATCACGCAGGATGATCAAATTAGACTCGGATGTTTTTTTTTTTTTTTTTGGATAAACTGGTCAGTGACTGACCAGTAGTAGACTCGGTTGTTTTGCCTTACTGATATTGGAATCTGGTCCTGAGATAAATTTTGGAGTAGGGTTTATTTTTGGTTTTAGATGATTTTAGCCTTTGGGGTTCAAGGCTTTTGAGCATTTTTTATCTAGAAATTCAGGTTTATTTCGGTTTTGTGATGTTTAGGTTCAGGCCATGACTGGATTTATGGGTTAAATGATCTGGCATTTTTTTACTTTGAGTGTTAGCCAGATGCAATAACTTCCAAGTTCCAAGTTGCAGTTGATTTTATTCTAGTTAGACTGGGTTATTATGTAAATTTAGTTAGGTTTTAGATTTTCTCAAATTCAGTTCAGGTTACATCAGGTTCAGGTCTAATAGGGCACTGTATTCAGGTTGTTGGCCATCATGAAACTCTGTTTGCTTCAGTTTAGGTTTGGGCTTTGTTGGACTTCAGATAATGTCCAGTTTTGCAGCTGTATAGTTAATGTTATCTGGTTGATTCATGTAGCAGTTTACTTTGGTAACCAAACAAACGTTCTCTTGGTAATTAAACAGGCATTTTAATAATTTCTTCCTTCTCTATGAGTGCAATCAAGATGTTTTTTTCCTTACAGAAACATGAAATACAAAAATGGTTTTTGCAAAACCAAAACACGAACAATGAGAGCACATTTCCCAAAAGATATCTAATGTGGAGTATAAGAGATGGGCTAAAATCAGCCACGACTGACGGATGCAACCGTCAGCTACGATCAAATCTCAATTTTCGAGATTCTAACAGTCGATCCGAACCGTTCAATGTGTTCTCCACAATGAAATCTCATTGGAGACCAAATTTTATATTTTTCTGAAATTTTTAGTATTTGTTTGATATTTTACAAAATTCTTAATCTAAACAATTATGGACCCTTCAATAACTATGATTTTTAAAAATCTCAAAAAAAATAGTAAATAAAATCAGAAATATGTAAAATTTGGTCTCCAATGAGATTTCAATATGGAGAACACAATGAACGGTTCGGATCGAATGTTAGAATCTCGAAAATTGAGATTTGATCGTAGCTGACGATTGCATCCGTCAGTCGTGGCTGATTTTAGCCCATGATTGCTCTAGAATTCTCTTTTAAACAACTTGAATTTGTTAGTGTTAGGAAGTCCAGTTTACCATCTCCAGCTATTCTGCAAGACATTTTACCTATAATCTATGAAATGACAGGTAATCCAAAGTGGTGTATTTGATAATGTTTGTGTAAAGGTACTAGCCAAACTTACTGCCACCATAGTACCGGCTGATAATATTTGACATACTCTCTTCATACATAATACTTGATGTACTGTCTTGCTAGTGTGAATTACTTTTCTTTAGATTGTATTCAATCTGATCCATGTAGTAGGTTATGGCTTTACATGCATCTTGATTTGAACATAAAAGGCAACAAGGGCAATATCAAATAAAAAGGTTTTATCGGCCTAATATATGTGGAATTTATGCTAATCCAAAACAATTAACCAGTAGTGTTCAAGTATTGAAATTCTATGGCAGGTCATATCATGAGTTCATGACACATTCAAACCTGGTTAAATCCATTTTTTTTGCAGTTAGAAACTTAATGGAATCGGGAGCTATGATCTGCCAAGTTGAACTGGGTAGGGATCAATACATTTTACTGTTGAAGTCATTTTTGTTCTTCCTTCTTAAAAGTCTAATTTAAGAACTTCATTATAAAAACTTCATTATACAAATCCCTTTTTAAGTAAAGCCTAAAAGAAATGAGTTGCTTTGTGGTAACTTGAATGGCCGGAAGGTGCCATGTATTAAATAGGCATTGCAAGTGTAGAACCTACCAGTTCAATACCGATAAATCGCATTTAATTTAACTTCGTCATTTTTTGTAATTATGACTAAGCCCGAATTTCCTATGGGCTTGATTATGTTACCTTTACATTAAGTTATCCAAAATTTCGTATGTAATTAAATTCCGTCTTTCCCACAGACAACAGTCCATCTGAAACTGGGCTAGCAAAATGGCTTAGTTTTCTGTTATGTTGTTATGATTTGATGACATAAATATATAATTCTGGCCTTAAATACAACCCTTCCTTTTAGAACCCCGTTACACTAGCAAGATTGTATAAATAAAGTCGTAGTTAGTTCATGATGGTACCTTTGCAAATATAGATACATTATACATTAACCTTATCATAAAAGATATCTTTATTTCTATTAAATTTACCATTGCAAATATTCCTTGTGCTTTAATAATGGTTTTAAAATTAAATAAAATAAAACAAACTGAACCTACGTGGTTGCAACTTGCGAATCTATTTCTCCAAAAAGAAAATCACATTTTTGTGAATAATCAGTGCTTAAACTGTTTAATAATGTGAAATAGACAGTTCCGTATTCATATTGATGTATGTGTATCCCAAACTCTTTTGCTATCTGTACAGAAAGGAGTTTCAAATTGCAACCGGCTCGAAGTTTTCCGGAGCACTTTGAATTCTATACACACTATACAGAGCACTTTGAAGTTTGAAGTCTGTATACAGGTTGTTAGGGAAACAACCTAGAGATATATAAAATTTTGACAATTTCGTACGGATCGATGCACAATTTCCTAAAATAGTCAAGATGATGACGTGGGATAATAGGGAGCAATCTCGCACACATACCAAACTCAGATCTCGCTGACAGACTCGGCATGTTTGTTGGACCAATGTCCAAGCGACACACTTCTCCTTGCCACATAATTTCCAATATAATTAATATAATCCTTATTTTATTAATTGGACTCTTTTTTTTGTTATACATATTTTATTAAACTTCGCAGTCGAAGACTGGCTGACATTTCATTCCTACACTCTACGGTCGGGCGGATCAATTACCTGCAGGCATAATTACATGAGTCTTGAGTTGCATGTAAATGGAGGATAAAGGGATTCAATAATAATTTTCTTTATAACAGGGCTTCACTGATTATCACTTGAGGTGGCCATTCTTTTACACTTCTTCTTCTTTTTCTTTATCTTTATCTTTTTTTTTTTGGATGAGTAGCACACCGAGAATCAATTAAAACATGCAAACATATATAATTTATACAAAAGTCACTGACCAGGTGACTAAGGAAAAAAAAATACTCCTATTCACACATTACTCCTACTTATATAACAAACCAGCATATCTATCCAAAATAGAAAATACAAAATATGCACAACCAACCAAACAGAGAGAAAAAAAAAATCTAGTGAGGATCCAGTCCAACCTCAAATTCTCTTACACTTTACTCGTGCTGTTCTGATTGTGTACATATTTCAAGTTTAACATCTACAAATTGTGAAGGTGCATTTGGTAAATCATGTAAGATTCGCTATATATATTTTAATATAGTCTGCCGTACACTTCTCAACAAATTTTATTCGCAACAAATTAAAATTCAAACAAAAAAAAATGAAGCCCATGATTCACTATGACATTTCAAACATATTAGGGACAGTTCAAACAGAAGCTTATAGCATTATGACAAACTAGTGCTGGCATGTTAATTTCCCTACGAGCAGATTTTGAGTACAATTTCAAATATCAAAGGGTAGTTGAATTGTAGTAAACATCACTCACAATAACAAAATTTATATTTATTTACTCCAGGGTTTTGTTTATTCTATTATATATACGTAAAATATCACAAGGAAGTTGCCATCCACTGTCATAGACTCGGGTGTGTTTGGATGAGCCATGAATAAGGAATAAGAATAAGAAATTTCGGTATGCGTACAAGAATAAAAAATTTGAACCCTCATTCTTATACTAACAAAATCTGGATATAAGAATAAGAAATTTGGATATGCACGCATACCGAAATTCCTTATTCTTATTCTTTATTCATGAATAATTACGCTAGTCGACTTTTATTGTGCAAGGTGGATCCCCACAAAAATTAACCTGAGAAGACAAGAGCTCTACAAATTTTATTGCCCAGAGCCCAGTCCAAATTAATTATGACGATTTTACCATTTTCTTTAAAAAAAAAAAAAGAAAAATATCAACGTAAATGCTTCTAGCGTTTTGTTGGATAGAGGATAGGGAAAGGAATGGAATGAAAATTTCTTAGATTATTCTTGCTCTGTTAGCCATTTAATAAGAAAACGGAACTGATGAAACTTAGAACCACCCAAATATGATGATAGAAAAAGTAAAGAAGCTTTCTCTATGCATAGCCTACTTTCTCTTTGTAATGGATTAAAATTAACTAAAAAGTTGCTTAATTACACAAATCTGATAAATAATACATGCAATTTGCACGCTTCTACCAATAGTTGCACATAAATGAATGCATCATTATTGCATAATGATTGGTCACTATACCTGATGCCTCTGTGTTATGTAACAATAATTAATCAATAAAGAAATGGTAGAATATAAGCGGCACAGCCACAGTAATCGCCGTGCCGGTTCTGTTGCCAATCTATTTTTACATATGCTCGACGCCCATGTGACATCTGTCTTAGAAGAGAAAATAAATCAACATATTTGCCTCAAGAGGGATTTCCTGCAATTAAGTAATATATATCATGCAGTCAGTATCTTTCTTGCATGATTTTTCTATGACATAATTGGTTGGTGACAGCGGTTTGGATCCTAATTACTAACCATCTAATAAGTCCAATAGGACAGTACTTCGATTTTTGAATCGTTGCAAATGTGCCATGGTGATCTGTTTTTTTTTTTTTTTTTTTTTAGGCCAGGAGACTTGGTGGTGGCTACCAAGGAAAATTGAATGGCACAAGTTAAGTCCAAAGTGGAGAAAGCTGCACTTATTCTGCTGCATATATAGAATGGCATAATAGCGAATTTAGTGATCGCCAAATATTGTTTCAAATTGAATAACAGCTAAACTTGTTATTTTTTAAATATATTAATTTGATACTTAATTTATAGTAAAAATTTATTATTAATTTCTTAAATCCGATATTTGGTCCAACTTTTATGGACCGTCACCTGAATTCAGGGATTATAGTAATAATATGACAATCCATCATTTAAATTACGTACAATTTATGCAAAATTCAATAGCATGTTTATAAAATTCTTTGAATTGATTTTTATTAAAAATGTTATAAAATTTCCATATTAAATAATTATTAAATAAGAATAAACTTATGGCCTTTGCAAATTAGAATTCGTTTGATTTTTAGTATATATCACAAAGTTTGAATTAATTTTTATATATACTAGAAATCTTGCAAGCATAAAAAGGAAGAAGCAAAACAAATGGAAGGGATAAATTAAAATATAAGTTAGCACTTAGCAGTTCTTCCTGAACACTAAAGTGTTGACTGCAGCGAATTTCACGTTGAATGTACATCACCGATAGGGCTGTTAAACATGCGAAACGACAACGGAAATACCCTCTGTCGTTTTTGTTTCGTTTCGGCAACGAAACACACTGCTCATTCTGTTTTTGTTCCGTTTTGTTAAACAAAATGATTTTTCCATTATGTTTCTGTTCCATTTTCATTTTTTCATTGATTTCAACCAAGTTTCTATTAATTTTAACCAATTTTCAATAAAACGAAATAATAACATATACCACTTCCTATTTCGTTTTCATTCCGTTTTAAAAAAAGAAATTATTTTTCCTTCCACTTTTGTTCCGTTTCAGACGGAACGAAATGAAATGTACAAAAACAGTACGTATTGACAGCAGACAGCTCTATTCACCGAAGTTAATTGCAGTGAATTTAATTGACTTTTTGTTGATTACGGATCTTGTTTGAAATGAACCCGACAAAATAAAACCCGTCTTTAGTCTTATCCGAGTTGCCTTTTCCGAGCTTTCTCTCTAAACAGGTTGGTGCGCCTAACAAAAGAACGAGCGGAGACTTGTGCTCTCTCATGCAGAGTCAAAGATGTAATTAATAATTTAATCGACTTGGAAAGGGCTCCTTTTTCCTGTTTCAACAGAGATACGACCTGGCTGTCCCTCTGGATTTTCTCTGACTTATCAATATATGCTTATGTAAATCCAATATTGCTTTCAATTTAGCATGTAAACTATTATTACTGATAAGCCTTCAAACTTTATGTGATTGACTCAGTAAGTAAAAATTTCAAATCAGTAATAGTAGTATCTGTAAAATTATTGTTTTCATTTTGATAAATTCACGGCCTAATAATTATTTCTGTTAACTCACCCTTTGAATAATGGTTTTGTGCCGAAACACAGTGGACGGATCCAAATTTAAGAAATGAGGGTAATATTTTTTTATTGAATTTACATATATAAGAGTAATTTTACAGAGGATAGAAATTTTAAATCAGACTTGAATCATGATCATTTATTTCTATTTTATAATTTTAAATGAAAGTTTAAGATTTAAGTCTGGTTAAAAATTTAAGTCCACAACAAATTTTCTCATAAATAATAATTTTATTGCTCTATGAAGTATTTTTGTAAGAAAAATCATATTTTACCTCATAAATATGAAAATTATTCTTCAATTAACTCCACAGTTATAATATGATGATTTTGATATGATAATTCCCCCACTCGTAATTTTTTTGTCCGACTCTCTCCCGAAGTGCCGATAAACTTTAAAAAATTTCAGTTTAGACAGAATAATTAATCTGTCAAAACACATTTTGATTGGTGAAAACATATATTCTCTAGAAATTGTAAGTGGCCTTATAAGTTCTCAAAAAATACCACCTTCATCCCTAATAAATGCGAATTAAATAGTGATAGAAGGCACCTACGCCATAAATTCTTAATTTATTAATATTTATTTATATCAATTTAGCACGTCTTACCTCTGCATAAGATGATAAGAACGGCAGAAGTTCAACTTGTTCAAATTATTATGATAGGAAAAAAAGGTGACATTATCTGGGTCGGAATATGTATATCCCTTTATTAGTAGAGAATATTTTGTTATTGTTCAAGTTTTTTTTTTTTTTTGCTATGAGTTCAAAGTTAAAACATAAATTAAATATATTTAATAAATTTGAAATTCCTATAAAGAATATTGCATGCTGTGGTTCATGTACTGATAGACATACGTCTTATTTACACATAATCAGATATATCCTGGTGTCTTTTCTTTCTCAAGCAAAGACGAGTATTATATATCCTAGATGAATGGGAAGTAAAAGTCAGGAGACGAGTATTATACCTCTTTATCTTAAGATTTCCATTAACGAAATTAGAGATGACTGTGGTCTAGTACAACCTTGTATTATTAAAAAAATCTGGAATCAAGTCAAGAATATGACCACTGTCCCATCCGAACAACTCAGTCCTCGATGTATATCCACTGTTCATAATTTGATTATTTAAGCCCCGTTTGGATGGAACCGGAGAAATAGTTTATTTCTAGACGTAAATTTATTATAAATAATTTAAATTTTTCATAAAGTTACACATTTCTCAATACTTTCCGTCTAAAAATAGACTATTTCTCTTATTCCTAAGCGATCCAAACGGCCCCGAAGGTAATAAATTTTCCCTAAACGTGATAATTAATTAAAGGACATGTTCTATTGATCACATGATAAAAAATTCAAAACCAGTGAAATGTAATATTTGAGATATTAAACACAAACTAAGATCTTCAAGGATATATAACATCTAAAAATTAGGAAATATTATATGTCACTCAAAAATTTTGAAATTTGAAAAATATTACTCCAAAGTTATAGATATAGAAATACCACCTTAAAATCAATTAAGTTAGAAATTTGATTGCCGATTATACAATATATTTTATTATTTTTTTGTATTGAAGAAAACATCCCTCACAAATTACAAAATGGTGAAATAAGTGAAAATTTTGAAATCTTGTAAATTTAATTTTTTCAAACTTTAAAAGTTGAAATTTTGAAGTTTTCAAAATCACTCGGCAAAGTGAATTTAAATTTGGTCAATATGAAAAATTGGGTATGAAGATAGCTATAAAAGTGCTAAATTTCCAATTGAATTGAATTTAAAGTGATATTTTTAGGAAAAAAAAAAGACTTGGGGGGTGATATTTTTCGATTTTCAAAATTTTTAAGTGGAATGGATCTATTATAACACCATGTTCCAATACAAATTGGTAAGTTACATCATGCCATGTAAGACACTTGTACTCGCTCATATATATGTAATCAATGCCTAGGATGTTTGTATTTATTAAAATTAATATTGTGTTAATTTGTTCAAACATTACTTACATCTTAATGTCGATATCTAATATAATGCTGAGACATTCGTTATCACATACAAATTCAATCGAAAATAGAGTGTTCTGTAATATTTATAGGATGTTAATATTTTCGGATTCACGATGCATTTTTTTTCAAGAAAAAGAGAAAGGAAAAGCTTTGTGGTCCCAAAACTATTTGACTCTTGCATGGATGAAATATTGTTCTCTGTGATAGAACAGTAGCTAAGCTATCAACATCCTTAAATCAGACTATAATTTCTTTTAAAAGGGGTTAGTTAATAATCATTGGGGTTCCCCATCCCTGAAAAATAAAAAGAAAATGCAAGGAAAAGATTCTTGCTGGCTCATTTCTTTTACTCCAAGACATATAGAGTAACTACAAAACAAAACATTGGCGCTATTGAAAATTTGCTTTAAGAGAACCCCTTTCTTACTTGAAGACCTTTTCGCTTTTATGGTGAATGATTCTAATTTGGTTTAAGATCTGTTAGGGATTTTTGCTTTGTCAACAAAAACAGGGTAGCTTGCAATAGAAATTTTAATAAAGTATATATATACTTTTGGAGTCAACTCTTCCAAATAAGTTTCACTTACAAAGGATTTTCAGATAAAATATGTTTCAGAGGTCTTTGCTTAATAATTAAGTAAATTTACCTCAATTATAATAAAAATCAGGAAGCTTATACATTAATACCTTATAATTATTATACCATCATTGTTATGGTGAATTGAGCTAAATTATGAGAATTAGGTCTGATATTCATAAGAACCAACTTTTTCCGCGCAGTTTGACTAAAATTTGGGCATCTACAGTTAATTATTTATAATACAATCATTTATTTCGGAAATCACACTTCTTGGCTGATGTTATTCACTTTGGATATGTTAAAGTTCATATTAAATTGGTGGATGTTATTCGCCTAGACATGTTATAATTTATCTTATGCTTCATCAACATCCACGATAAATTTGGATATATTTTAAAGTTCATTATTAATAAATAATAATTTAAATATACTCTGAATATGTTAAGACTCCTCTTTTACTTGCTTAAAACTTTAATTTTACAAAAAAAAAAAATGCACTTTAAACATGTCATGTTTCATCCTTGTCTTACTTAAAATTCACTTTTGTTAGTAAATCATGCAATTTTGTTAGAAGTTAACCAATAGTTTGCGGAACTTCAGTGGAAGTTGCGGCTTAATTTTGCTTTGCTAAAAGTTTTATCTGATCGGGGGTCCAAAAAATATACTCTGGACGATTGGAAGTGTTAGAACTCATTTTGTGTGTCTTAACATGCAACCACTAGGCTATTTAAATCTTTTAGTACCGATTTTATACATGTTATTAGTACCGATTTTGTACCGGTACTAATAATAGGAGTACTAAAAATAATAAAAAATCGGTATTAATAAGCCGGTAATAGAAGGTGGTGGAAAGTGGCGGCAAAACGATTAGTATCGATTTTTAACTAAAATTTTAAAAATCGGTACTAAAAATATTACATTTAGTATCGGTTTTTTATATAAAAAACCGGTACTAATTAAGTTTAAAAAAACTGGATTTAATTTTAAAAGTTTAGTACCGGTTTTTTAACTTACTGTAAAATTGTCATAACTCGACATTCAGTACCGTTGTAGTTGTATATTCAAAGTTCTTAGTTGACCAATTTTCTACAAGGTCGACTAAAATTGTAATTTAGCTCCATTCAAGTCACTCCGATTCTCTGACATTAAATAACTAAAAAGGATCATTTTTTCCCCTCTCACTCTCTTCACTTATAATATTGAACAGTACGTACGTTCCACCTCCTTCCAAACTACCTACATGGTAGGGACGCATTATAGAAACCATTATAAACTTCCATGCTAAGACAATCTCGTCATGATTGTCACTAAAAGTCAATATGTTACATTGTTTCATGAAAAATGATTCAATCTTTCAAAATCAAATTGTGATAAATAAAAAGTTGCTTTATTTCTCATTTCAATAGTACAAATATATGCAACTCGTTACAAATTACTTTTCCAGTAATCATCAATTTTGCTCTCGTGGGTATTTGGGGGCAAAAGGGAGTCCATTGTTTTAGGTATATACTACCATACAAATGATCGATAATATTGGATATACATTATTTAGCAGTTCCCCAAATGATTCTATTAAAAAATATATTCATATATAAGAAACAGAAAATTGACTCCCAATGGTTCCAGAGAGACAAAGGCTTCATATAATGTCATTTTCAGTCTTGGATGGTTGCGACTAGGCCTTTGTTTGAGTCCATTTGCCGTTACACATGGGTCAATGCATACATTTAACATTTATGACCATTGCTGTTGAATCTTGTGTGCAACATAGCACAGGGGCCGTTTGGATCGCTTAGGAATTTGGGAAATTTGGAAAAGTTGCAATTCCTAGGAATAAATTTATTGGGAAGTGTGTAATTTTATGAAGAGTTTGGATTGTTTATAATAAATTTATGGTAAAAAGATGAAATTCTCCAAAATCCCATGGGGATCCAAACGGCCCCACAAGTTAGAAAACTGTGTTGCTCTTTGTTCATCTGCTTTGTATACGTACTAGATATATATACTGGTTATGGGCATATTGGTGGTATGATCTATACGCTTGGGTATGAAATATATTTTACTCACAGTTATCCTATTAAGTAACCAGATCACGAAAGCATGTGTATCTGAAAGCTAGTGGAGAAAATTTATTATTGCAATTAAAATATTGTATATTTTAAACTTTTATATACATTAATCTGAATTTGTTATAGTCTATTCAATTGTTAGTAAGTTTAAAAAAATTCTTTCTATGTACATTATACAAAAATATTAGCATAAATATATAGGTTTTAAATATATTTTATACATTTTTTTCCAGTCTTTGTTTTGTCAAATGATTCACAGGTAGGCCACAAATGGAGTGTCATATACAACCAAAGCTTTGACATGGAATGAAAGCAACATCCATATTTGGATTAGACATTATAATCCACAAGGGAGTTCAAGGGTTGCTGTCCATGCTCCCCTTGGACTATTTTTATTTCATTTTCTCTTCTTATATTGGAATTATTTTCTTCCAAGCTGGTGTAGACAATTTGGGGCCTAAAAAAGGTGCTTCGGATGGCGTAAGCCATGAGCATGGGGAGTCATTGGCTGAAATATTTATCTATTTTGTGTTATTTTCCCCGCTGCTGATTTGTTTTTTTTTTCTGACACTTGTGCTCAAGTGCCTCAGACAGGCTAGCATTTTACCACAGACAGATAAATTTACTCTAAATTTGACCAATAATTAATTTGTTATTGGCCATACAAGTCATGAGCTGCGCAGTCATTGGTGGAAACATTTTACTGTTTCCTACTGATAAATAGTAGAATCACTGTATTAATTTATCACCCACTGTACATGAATCTTTTGTCTAAAGTTTACCGCAAACAGTTGTCACGGTTGATCATGTAGCTAATTCAGAATTGGTTGCTAAGCCTAAAAGAATTTTTTTTTAGTATGTATATATATATTGGTATACATGTGTCAACCTTATTTTTCCTTGTAAATACATGTTATGTAACGAATCTTTTCAGCAATGCTAGAGATGTAATCTAGCTAGGGTAGGCTCTTTTTTCGTTCTTTCCTGCCCACGACAAAATCTATCAATGATAAAAGGCTAATCCAACATCTAAAATTCCTCAAGAACTCTATCTGCCCCGTATAGCTTAATTATAAAAGGTTTAAAAAACACACAAAACGCACATAGCCTTATGAGGTTTGGAGGATGTCCCTCTAGATTCGGGCCCCTACACCCTGTTCTTCTCACTTCTTCCTTTTTTCTAATGTAAAAATTTCAAGTTCTTTTCGTCAGTTTTGAAACGATGAAAGGAGAAAAGAAACATAGGAAGAGAAAAGAAAAAGAAACTAGGTTTTTATATATATGTTTGGACTTGATTTGTTTCTTTCAGTCAACAGCAATCTCTTTGTTCGAGAATAATTATGCTATGATATCTACTTTGCAGCAAACATGAACGATTTAATTTTTATCAATCGACTTCTTTTTTGGTCATGATCTCAAGTTTAAAAACTCGTGAAATTAAAAATAAATAAATAACAACCTTACACGTATATTTGACATTTATGTAACATTGTAACAATGTAATATATAAAAAAAACCCACCCGATCAATGAATCTGATAAGTATGCGACTTAAATACATATTTGGCATCTCAAAAAAAATAATTGGTTACTTCAGACAGCAATTTATAGTAACGACTGCAATGTTAATCCCAATAATATAAGGTGTCCGATCTTTTATTTATTTATACTTATTTGTAATTACAATATATACAATAAGTCAGGGATGGAGCTACATAGGGGCAAGCCGAGGCACGTGCCTGGGCTTGTTTGCCGAAATTTGTGGTGCAGTTAAGACTTTTGCATGTTAAAAAACTGAAAGAACTGAGAGTGCCTGGGCTTGAATTATACATGTGCCTTGGCCTTGGTCTAATTTCTCTACAGTCTGCTCAGGCGCTTTCCTTCCCAAATGAAACGACTAGTTTTCCTTTATTTTTCTTCTGTATTTTATACTATTCTATTGTTGGGGTTTGCTACATTTAATGTATCATTGATTAAAAAGGAAAACGACAAAATCAGGAGTGACCATTGTTCTTGATTATTTTTTTCGTCCTTCCACAGTTCCACTACGTGTTGCTACATGAGTTGAAACTTTCAACTTTTGTTCAATTCATGCTCAAACAACATGGAAAAAAATAGAATATAAAACAATTGTCTTTAAAAATACATGATACTTTTATTTATGCTAATAAGATAATATTCTTTAATTATTTTATTTTATTATTTAAAATAATTTTTTTAATTTAATTTATTAATTTGTGATGGTGTCCAGCCTTAAATTTTGACTGGCTCCGTCCCTGCAATAAGTGTCATAGATACGTTTGGTTAAATGTATAGTTTCCTGCATTGCAGTATCTCGAAGGACCAACTCATTGATTGACAAGTGTATTAAGTTCTAATAACCAGTCTTGTGCTGCAATTTACTAAATAGTACATCTCGCTTATCACCGAAGTTTGCATTTAAAAATAACCAGAATTTACAAATACAGAATGATTTTTTGTGTTCGAATTTCCATTTTTTAGACTAAGATCTAATTGTGATTTGAACTAGTCGAAGATCTAAATTGTGTTAATTTTTTAATTTTAGTTTTTAATTTACAAATTCTTGTTTTGATAATTATAACATGTATGTATAAGCTAAATATTACCAAATTGATAATTAAATTGGGTGTGTTTGGATTGTTTAAGAATAAAATTAAGATTAGTTATTCGAAGTATATAAATATTATTTTTAAACATTTCAGAATAAGTTTTTTTGGATCTAAAGTTCTATATTTAAGTGGTCCAATATCCGGATTGAATTTTTATTCTTAAGGTGTTTGGATCATCTTCTTTGTGGATTAAGAAGTTGTTAGAACCACTTTTTAATCTGGATCAAAAGATGATTCAAACACTCTAGGAATAAAAAATTAATCCGAATTTTGGACCACTTAAATATAGCACTCTAGATCTCGAAAAACTTATTCTTGATCATTTAGAAATAAATTTTTTTACTCCGAATAATCCATCCTAATTTTATTCTTAGATGATCCAGACGACCCTAACGTAATAGGTGTTATTAGCCTAATAACTAACTACATATTGGTTGGAGAATGTCCGCATCATCAAAGTCATAGCAGGTTGAACACTCTGCGTGCTTGTAGCATTTTCTTTTCCCAAAGGTATAGGGATGGGGAGGTTAGATTCTGTACTCTGTAGTTCACCACTGAGATACACAGAAAGAGAGAGAGAAACAGAGAGCAGGGAGGGGCCAGGCAAGCAACTGATTGGAACTAGACAGACTATCTCCTTTGACTTCTTTTTTTAACAACTCACATCTCTATATCTCTCTCCTTTCTTTTCAAATAGACTTCACTTTCCTCCTCCTCCCTTCCTCTTCTGCTGAGAAGGTCAAAAAAGAAAACTGAAGCAATTGAGTGCATATATATAGCTAGGAGGAGAGAAGAAGGGGAGGAGGACAGAAGAGAAGATGGGAAGAGCACCGTGTTGCGATAAGGCTAACGTTAAGAAAGGACCGTGGTCGCCGGAGGAGGACAGGAAACTCAAAGAATACATCGACAAAAACGGCACCGGTGGTAACTGGATCGCTCTACCTCAGAAAGCTGGTAATTGTTGAAACAGATCCACGATATATATGTTTAATTTTTTGCTCACTAAAGTATTTTCAAAATTCTTTTATTTGCACCTTGGAGTGAATGGTTGAGAACTTGAGATAGTCTAAACTATTTTACCTCTTTATAGTTGTGAAGTGTGAGTTTTGATCTTTAATTGTGGTTTCAGTGGTACTTGTAAGGACTAAGGATCAAAGTAGAGAATTTTCTTTTAAATCTTTTATTTTGATTTTGTTTGCTCTGGAAAGAAAACGGAATCCTTCCAAGAAACTAAAGTAAGTATTTATCTCTTTCAGTGAACCTGATGGACTGTTGTGAACCATGCATGTTTGTGTTGTCAGTGATTTTATTTCTTTTCTTGATTATTGAACTGAGAATTTGATATTACTTTGTCTGATGTAAAAATAGGTTTAAAGAGATGTGGCAAGAGCTGCAGGCTGAGATGGCTGAACTATCTGAGACCTAATATCAAGCATGGTGATTTCTCAGATGATGAAGACAGAATTATTTGTAACCTCTTCGCTAGTATTGGAAGCAGGTAGACTAAAGTTTCCTTTTGGTGTTTGACTTTAATCACAACTTTTGTTTTCCTTTTTCTCCTTCTCCTTTTTAGGGTTTCTTTTTTTATTGGCTTGATACCTTCTTTTGTCACCAACTATTTCTCCAAGCGTATATAGCCTTAAAAGGGTAAGATAAGATCTGTGATCCAGGACAACTGCCCCATAGATTTTCATTAAATCAAACTATGATCTAAAAGACTAAAACCAGTGAATTCTTCATTGAGCAGCTTTTGTTTAATTTATTTATTGTTTCTTTTGTTTTGAAAGATACCATGGAAAGGCAATTTACACTCCTTTTCCCTCCATTTTAGGGTTTTTTTTCTCATTTTCTTCGTAATTAGCAACTCTTTTTTTGCACCAAGCATTTATTCCCCTAGAAATGGCAAGACAAGCTCTATCACTTTTCACTGTGCACACGTTTGCACTCTTAAAATTGGCAAGACATGTTGCCTTAATTGTTAGTGTAATACTTGTACCACAACATGAACTACATGCATTTCACTCAAAAAAATATCTACTTCATGCATGTACTCAACGAACTGTTGTGTTTTTCACTTTCAATTTTTCTTCTTTTCTCTACTTCTCTCTTTTCTTTACTGCATTTCTTACTGATTCGAGAAACAGCTTGCTTTTAGAATTAAATGAGATAAAAATATATTCTAATTAGGTTACAAATATATTCATAAATATAAGTTCCTCTCTCTCTCTAAGAGTGACATGAATGGTTTTCTTTTCTTTTTTTTCGTTTCTTCCCAAGATTGTTTTGTAACAAAATATGATCATAAAGTGCTATAAAGAAGGGCTTTAAGTTTGCTATCTTTCATGGTATGCAAGCAGGTGGTCTATCATAGCAGCGCAGTTGCCAGGCAGAACGGATAACGACATAAAGAATTACTGGAACACGAAGCTGAAGAAAAAGATCCTTGGCCTTCCTTCCACCCACAGATCATCCAAATCCATGCAAACTCACTTGTTGCAAAAGCAGAACCCACAAACTCACTTCATATCATCGGCCCTTGACGCCGCTGCCTCTCTCTCCCCTTTCTTGTCTTCCCCTCCAAACCTTGAAGGTATTCCCATCTCGCCATTCCTCTTCAACACTAACAACAACTCCACCATTTTATCACCTCATGGATTTAATCCCAAGGAGACAGGAAATATGTTAGTATTTGGTGGTGATCAAAGTTGCAGTACATCAGATGTTAGCTATGGTAAAGGTGTAGACTTTGAAATGAGCAATATATCAACTGGCGACCAATTAGGGTTTGAGAATTATCTCTTTAGTGGATTTGAAGAAGCCCAAAAGCTTTTACTCAATGATGCACCTCCCCTAATGGAATTCAGTAATAGCACTGGCTATGTTGAGATGAAGCCTTTGGTTGGAGGAACCAATGGATGCAACTTCACTTACAATGCAAGTGAAGACACAAGCAATGCAAGCATGAAGAACCCAGGTCAAGAGAGGTTCTCGTTCTGATATTTACTTTCATCATGTGATATGCATATATTATATTTTTCTTTTCTTTGTTTTTACATTTTTCTTTGTTTTCTGTGGGATTGTATGGTTGTTTGTGAGATGAAAAGACAATTGACAGTACATGTGCTAAAAGATAGAGGAGGTGAGGTCAAAGAGGTAGAGTGTTATTTATTGGCTTTATTTCTTGTGTGCATTGTTTTGTTATTATTATAATTTATGAGAAGATATATGATATGATGTCTGATGGTTATAGAGTGTTATATGTTATGCTATGTGTATGGTACAAGCTTCCTCTCTCTAGGCATTCAAAGCTTGTGTAAGTGTTTTGTGCTTTCAGTGCACAGAGAAGGACAGCACTTGTTACCGTATTCAGATTTATGAAATCTAGATCTAGAATATATCTTCAGTATAAAATATACGGACTCTAGATTTTTGGACTTAGATTTTGGAACATTTGAATTTGGAGTTATATAACCTATATCTATGCTCAACAAAAGGTTGCTCGGAACGAAATCTTTCTATAGAAGATCGCAATTAATAATCATATAAAATCAATTATCCTCCTTTAGTACCTTTTTATGCTAGTGCAGTGTATATATGACTATACATGTCAATTTCGTACTGTTTCAAAGTTTTCGTTTTCGTTCCGTTTCATTTTGACTAAACGTTAAACGAAAGAGGAAAAGGATTTTGTTTTCAAAAACGGATTGAAAACGAAATTAAAATTTGTAAACGTAAATAAAACAGAACACGAAAATAAATTGAAATCAATAGAAAATAAAGACGAAACGTTAAACGGAACATAAACCTTTTTCATTTGATGAAACGGAACGAAAACAAAACAACAATTTTGCTCCGTTACCAAAATAGAAATATCTGTTTCCGCTTCATTTCACTTTTGACAGGCCTATATATAGGCCTGTCAAACGTTGAAACGGAACACGGAACAGGCCTGTTCCGCTTCCGTTCCGTTTCAGTCGACGGAATAGAAATTGATTCCGTTTAACGTTCCGTTTCGTCAAACGTAACAGTTTTCCATTCCGTTTAACGTTCCGTCCTTTATTTACCATTGATTTCAGCGGAATTCCGTTTTCCGTTGTAAAAACGTTTATAAATTTCAGTTCCGTTTCCGTTCCGTTTTCAGAAACGAAACTGAAATCTCTTCCATTTAACGTTCTGTTTAGACGGAACGGAACGGAACACCCATGCGGAACGGAATTTTGACAGGTCTACCTGTATATGACAAAACATCGTAGAAGACCGGCTCTTTGGTTTATTAATTTATTTCTTATATAAGATTTTCTCTGCAACAGAAACAGACAAATTAAAGTACTGTTATTTTTCCAACTTCTGTCATGATTTGTCTCTTTTACCGCATTGAATTGAAAAAAAAAAAAAAAAGAATAGTGGCACGGATTTTATGTTGGATTTGTGTGGTGAGTTGACGTCCGTGGGAGATAACTCTGTGCTCTCTAGGCCATCTTTGGTTGAACCAAGTTAGCTCTAACTTCCCGAAATTTTAAAAAATAATATTAAAATAATATAATCCAATAAAATTAATATCAATTTAATCAGTTTAATATAAATAGTATCGTAAGATCGGAATCTTGGATTCCGAACGTTAGATCGGATTCCTGGATTCCGATCTAACGTTACATCGGATTCTGGGATTCCGATCTAAGGTTAGATCGGAATCCAAGATTCCGATCTAAACTTTACTATATATAGCGCTTGGTTCCGATCTAACCGAGTGCTTCGCACTCTCGCTCTGCCTCCTTTCCGCGCGAGCACAGTAAGTATTTTTTTTTTTATTTAATTATTTATTTATTTAGTTTATTAGTTTTTAATTTAGTTAATTAAATAAAAAAATAGAAAAATATTGGAAAAATATTCAAAAAATCTGGAAAAATCAGAAAAAAATCAGGAAAAATTTGTATGTAATTTATTAATTATATTGCATATATTTTTTGTCTTTTTATTTGTTTATTCACTACTTAATTAATTACAAAAATAGATAATAAATTATAAAATTATTTTAAAAATACCGAAAAATAAGAAAAAGTCATATGGAAATTTATGTGTAATTAATTTAATTTTTTTTTTTGCTTTTAATAATTAAGATTTTGATAATTAAATATGGGAAAAATTAGAAAAATGATAATAATTGATGGTATTAATTAAAAATGTAGGTAAAAAATTGTTTAGAAGAGAGTCAATTCCTTTCTACTCCAGGTTAGCTTTTTTATATGTTTATTTTATTATTGTTTGAATAGAAATGTTTGTGAATTGCTTGTAGATTGATTGATGGATTGTAAAATTGTGAAATGCAATGATTGTAAAATTGTGAAATGCAATGATTGTAAAATTTGAATGATTTATTCAAATTGGGTTGGGTTGGTTCAAATTGGAATGAAATTGGGTTGGGTTGGGTTGGGTTCTAATTGGGTTCTGATTTTTTGGAAAACTCTCCCGGTACAGGGGAGATGCTGCCGAAATTTTTATAGATTTTATACTTTATTAAATTTTAATTGCAGTAACAGTCGAAATGCCACCGCGAAGAAGAATACCAGAGGATCCACGTCGATCCACGAGGCGTCGAGGAGATCCTGGCGCATCTACATCAGGAGGAGATCCTGGCGCTTCTTCATCTGCCCCCCCTGCTGCCCCCCCCGTTCCTCTTCCTGCTGATCAGCTTCTGCATCTCAGTCAGTCTGAGCTTCGAGGCGTACGAGTAAGTTTTTTTATTTATATATATAGGAAATATAGGGTTTATGGTTTAAGGAAATAATAAAATTTTTTAATTTATGTAGTTAATTTTTGTACATAGTGAATAGTATATATAGTAAATAATATGTTTTTTAACTTATTTAGGCGTGGACACCCGAAATGCATAAGGCAAAAATGATACGAACCGAGGAGGTGGACCAGCGTCTTGTGACATTGGGCCTTATTCATTTCGTTGAGTTAGGTCACATGCCATTGGATCGTTCCATGATACAGGGTCTAGCCATGTTCTGGAGGCCCGAGACCCACACGTTCCACTTTCCCCGCGTAGGCGAGATGACTGTTACTCTTGAGGTATTATTTTTTCCAAGTTCTGTTGGTAGCTATTTATTTATTTATTATTTTTTTTGTTGTTTAATAAAAAATGTAAATAAAATTTGCAGGATGTCGCCTTCATTTTTGGCTTGCCTACGACTGGACGACCGGTGACCGGTCGTACTGATTACGACGATGTGCAGAAGCTAGCCGACTTTGCATTGCCACGGGACACTCCTATGGAGGATGTTTTAGATTGCTTCAGAGAGAGGGCGACTGATCGACGTGCTGGGAGGTAACAAACGTTCTAAAATTTAATTTAAATTTTGAGATATGTTGCAATATATATATATATGTGTGTGTAATGTTTATGTAATGCAGGAAGCTTCACGCAGTACAGTTTGGGAAACTGCGTGATATGTGGGCACAGGGACCTGGGTCAGAGGACGCAGATAGGATCGATAGATACACTCGGGCCCTGGTGTTGGAGTTGATGGGTTGCGAGATGTTTCCAGATACCACAGGAGATTCTGTTCCTTGTTTTTATCTGGAGTTACTTCGGGTTAGTAATTTTAAATATTAAGAACATCTCTTACATTAGTACTAACTTGGATAATTTAGTTGGCAACTAACGAAAAATATTTTTTCTTATTTGCAGGATGTTCATGCATCGGATTCAGTTAGATATAACTGGGGTGCGGCCACACTTGCTATGTTATACCGCGGCCTGGACTTGGCAGTCCTGGCAAATGGCGCTCAGAAGGTTCCTGCTCCGTGGCTACTGCTTCAGTTGTGGTCGTACACCCGGTTATTGCTTTGTCGCCCGTCCGTTACGAAAAGTTTCCGAGGTTGGGGGAAGCCGTCAGTTGAGAGATGTCCGCCGTATGGGAGGTATAATATTTTTTTTAAATAAAATAAATGAAATATTGTAATATAACATCAATTTGTTTGTTTAAAAATTATAATCAAAATTTTGGTAAACAAAATTGATAGGTAATAATTAATTAGTTAAACAATTAAAATTAGTCATAATTATAAACAAATGAAAATTAAATTTCGTAATTTAAAATTAATTACTTAGTTTAACAATTGTAATGTTTTGGCAGGCAATGGACGACACGGCTGAGGTCGAAAAAAGTGAAAGGTCCTGTTCGCAGCGGTATTGAGTACGCTCGAGACGTACTAATGAAGATGGAGCATGCACACGTGGTGTGGCGGCCATACGAGGATGAGCTCAGACAGGTGGTCATGCCTCCTTATGCCCGCTACGAGCAGAGGTACTACCGGCTCCGCGTTCCATGCATCCATTTCTGGGTCGTGGCGTGGCACTTTGCCGATCGGGTGATGCATCAGTTCATGCTGTTCCAGACTGTTCCGCCTCCTCTTCCTACGGTACGTTATTCTTTTCACCTTCGTGATTTAAATTGAAATATTTATAATACGTGCATTACATATGACCTAAAAATACAGGCTTGGAGGAGGATGGAGGCTTTGTTACAGTACCGGCACAACACATTTCGGCAGAGGGATTTGCAGGACCTTTTCTCAGTAGAGGTTGCGATGTGGGCCGACACGACGCAGGTCGAGGTGGCAGAGGCGCGGCCATGGAGTGACGATATTTTGCCCGCGTACGATAGATGGATGCGGATACATGGAGGTGCTCATCTTGTCCCCATTCCGGGAGTAGCACAGCAGATTCCAGCTAGCCGGATGACCTATCTAGAGGATGCGCCCGAGCGGGTGTCTATGGTAAGTTTTTTACTTAATTAAAATGAATTGATTTGTATTTTGGTCACTAACAACAAATAAACAGGTCAAGCACGTATTGACGCAAGCTCTGCGAGCATGTGCATGGGCGGTGAAGAAAGGATTCAGACGGGCTGGGAAGGAGATGCTGAAGGGCTGCAGGACGCAGTTGGAGCTCGTTGGGGAGCCGCATCGGTTACCTCATCTTTTAGAGTCGAAGGGTCTAGCTACAGACATAGACTCCATACCTGATTCGCCTGAGGAGGATCACGCGCCAGAGCCTGGATTTGAGGAGCAGCAGTTTATGACGGTAACAAAAAAATTGTAATATTATTATTTTTTATTATTCTGTTATTGATAATATTAATATTATTTGTAATATCATTGTATGTAACAGCCATCTGGGTATACTTTACACGACTGGGACACATATTTTGATCAGCCGAGACCCAGCCAGCCTATTGTGCGGAGCAGACGGACGGAGAGTCAGCCATCCACACAGCCGCCCATCCACCCATTTACACAGCCACCCATATCCACTGGCGAGTTACCGACACCACCAGGCCCACCTCCTGGTCCATATCCAGACCCACCTACCCATTATGAGTACCAGACCCAGTACCCACCATACCAGACACAGTATCCGACACAGTATCCACCTGGACCAGCACCATATTCTCAGGGCGAGCCTATGTTGAGCCCGGGTGACGCTTTTTTGTCATCCATTGGAGTACATTTGGACGAGCCGTACACACCTCCAGTTCATCCATCTCCTTTCGGTCAGAGCTATGGTTCATTTGGTCAGACATATGGCGGAGCCTCTTCTTCTAGTGCACCGCCTCGTCATTCCACTCCTCAGATGGCTCCTCGTCCACCACCTGTCGGACTTGCTCGCGGACGAGACCCCCGTCAGCCGCCAGGTCCTCCGTATATTTGGTCCCCTAGTGAGGGGAGGTGGATCCACCGTACTGGACATATTTAGGATTTATTTGTATTTTATATTTTATTTACTTATGTATGACTTATATATTTATGAGTTCTATATTTATGACTTCTATATTTGTATTTGTATTTTATAATAACTAAAAACTAATTAGGACCAATCACAACGAGTACGAAACACCTAAGTACGATAAACGCTGTGAAAAATATGAAGTTTGGCGCTATCACACCTAAGTACGAGATAATCACACATTCAACAGCTCTAGATTCGAAAAGTTTGGCGCTAGAAAAATATGAAATACGCTCTGAAAAATTCTAACAAAAATACTGAGCTGTTAAATGGCGGACGAATTTTCGTAAACTTAAATTTCTAAATTTTTTAGGCGTACCATTTGTTCAAAACAAAAATGACAAAGGACCAATATAGTCACACTTTGAACTGAAAAAACAGCTCTAGATTCAAAAAGTTTGGTGCTAGAAAAGTATGAAATACGCTCTGAAAAATTCTAACAAAAATACTGAGCTGTTAATTGGCGGACGAATTTTCCTAAACTTAAATTTCAAAATTTTTAGGCGTACCATTTGTTCAAAACAAAAATGACAAAGGACCAAGATAGTCACACTTTGAAATGAAAAAACAGCTCTAGATTCGAAAAGTTTGGCGCTAGAAAAATATGAAATACGCTCTGAAAAATTCTAACAAAAATACTGAGCTGTTAATTGGCGGACGAATTTTCCTAAACTTAAATTTCAAAATTTTTAGGCGTACCATTTGTTCAAAACAAAATTGACAAAGGACCAAGATAGTCACACAATCAAATCAATACTTTTTCTTTTTTTTTTTTACTGTTTTCAATTTAAGTAAATTAATAATTATATTTTAATTAAATTCATGCAACTGGTAAAGTCTGGAAAAGAACTGCAAAAGGACAGGCGTGCTTTGATGAAAGCTCAAAAGTATACTGATGCCTACCTAAGCACTGCAAAAGGACAGGCGTGCTCTGATAAAAGCTCAAAAGTATACTGATGCCTACCTAAGCAAAGCAAAAAGGACAAACGTATTCTGATAAAGTCTGAAAAGTATACTGATGCCTACCTAAGCTATGCAAAATGACAAACGTATTCTGATAAAGTCTGAAAAGATATCACATTATATTTATTAATTTTAAATAATTGCAAGTCTAAACTGATCTATAAAATTATTCTTCCTCAGCAAAAATATGTCACACCCACTCAATCCTTCTTCCTTCAACATTCACTACCATGGAGAAAGGAAATACCTCCGACAGTGAAGTGCGGGAATGGCCATCTACTCGACATGAGTACTTGCCAAATTACAAACATTCCCCTGCCAATCCAAATGAGATCGAAAAAGGAGATTATCATGCGATATGTAATAAATGTTACCGCAAATTCGACTACAATATCCATTCGCAATATGGTGGCGAGTGGCCATTATACACCCATTATCAGTGGCACATTCATGGTGGCCCAGAAAGAGACCGCAGGGAGAGATTGCGACATTACCTTACTAAACCTGAGTCGAGCAACTCTGAACTCTATAAAAAGTACTACACAGAACCTGAACCGATGCCGGAACTCAAACCGTGGAAACCAGATCCTACACCCATGATTGTTTACGAAAGCATATACGATTTTCGTGGAGACCACACAGTGAGTTGTACAAAGTGTGGTCAGGTTTTCAATTTCAAAGATACCATTTTGCGTGACCACTACGATGAACACAAGAAACAAGAAGAGAGGGATGAAATTGTAAACAGATTCAGAGTGAAAGAACAATGGTTCGAAAGGAGAAGAATGGAAGAAAAGGCCGCCGAAGAGAGCCGGAGGTTGCAACAAGAAAAAATTGGAAAAAAAATTAAGGAGAGCCTAATCAAGATCAAGAAGAGAGATGAACAACGCAAAATTGCAGTGGCTAGAATGGCTGAGATTGAGCAACAAGAAGCCGAGGAAGCTTTCTGGAACGAAGCCGCTCAATTCGCAGACAACCCGGCTGCGAATAATCAACAAGAAAATGATGAGGCTTTTTGGAACGAAGCAGCTCAACTCGCCGACAACCATGGTGCCAGTAATCAACAAGAAATGAATGCGGAAGAAGATCAACCCTGGTGGGAGGAAATTCTGCAACATGTAGATGATCAAGATCTCTAAGTTTATTTATTACTTTGTTTTTAAGTACCCTGGTGTGTTCATTTATTTTAGTGTGCTAAATTATATTATGATTTTCATGTATTTTTCCCTTTCTTTTATTTTAGTGTGCTAATCTATATTATGGTTACAAAATTCAATTCTTCTTCTAATGGTGAACATATACATAAAACAAAGTGAACATATAAACGATCTAAGTGAACACATACAAATAAATAAGTTCTATAAAAATAAATTATTACATAAATATTATGAATTAAATGAAATAAATCTAATATTTAATTATAAGTTTATATTATAATTATTGCCATAAATAAATTATTACATAAAGTATTATGTACTTATTATGTACAATATTTAACATAATTGAAAATTTTTAATATTAAAAATAAAACCATCCATATCAAATTAATATCAAAACTTTAAATATTAAAATATTATTCATAAAATAGAATTATATTATACTAACATTCTTCAAAATATATATTTAATTAATGTTTATAATATATTAATTTAATATTAAAATTTTATAATATATTAATTTAATATTAAAATTTTATATATTTAATTAATATTTATAATAGAAATAAAATAAAATATATTAATTTAATATCTTATCTTCAAAATATATTACTAAAATTTCATAATATATTAATTTAATATTAAAATTTCATATATTAAATTAATTTTTATAATAGAATTACAATAAAACCATGAAAAAGGCAAATTTGAGCAGTTACAGCACTGTTCGGAATCCTGGATTCCGATCTAACGTTAGATCGGAATCCGAGAATCCGATCTAACGTTAGATCGGAATCCAGGATTCCGATCTAACGGTCGGAATCCAGGATTCCGATCTTACGATACTATTTATATTAAACTGATTAAATTGATATTAATTTTATTGGATTATATTATTTTAATATTATTTTTTAAAATTTCGGTCTAACTTCAAATTAGAACTCTAAGGGCTTGCTCCAGAAAGGAGTATTCAAGGAGAATGAGGGAGAAGGTTAACTGATCAAATCTGCCCAAACTAGTTAACCTGCTCCAGAACTTAAAAATTTGAGGGTGAACTAAGAAAAATGAGGAGGAATGGAGATGAACTCTTTACAAAACTATGAAGAAAAGTGTAATGAGATTTACACCCAAATTTGGGGTGTATTGCTCTTCTCTTTCCATTCCTTTCTTTTCCTTTCACCAATGATTTCTGGAGCAAAGCCTAACTTTCTAACTTTATGGAACCAAACATCATAGAATTAGGGTGGATTTGTACTAATTTGGCTCAAACTTCCTAACATTGCTAAATGGTGAGTAGAGAGAAGTTTGCCATGAGTATTAAAAAATTAATAAAAGAGAATTTGTGATGATGATGATTATTATTAGGGTGATTTAGATTTATACCACTCCAAATATTTGAAATTAGAGATATGCCATCATTAAATGACAAATTATTTTTTTGTCACTACAAAATTATAGAAATTAGTTTTTTGCCATCGGACAATTATTTGTCGTTTTTACCCTTTTAAATATGCCACTATAAAACTTAAAAATTAGTGAAATACCATTACAAAAGATAAAATTGATTTTATGCCATTATAAATCATTAACAATTAGTTTTATCAACTTAATACAAATAATTTCAAATCATAATTAGAAATATATTATGAGTTTTTACGAAAGAAAAAAGTAACCATTATTATAGTGTTTTTTTTTTGTTTGAAATCAAAGTAACAGTCTGTATAGCCTTAATTTTACAATTAGGATTATAGCCGTTATCAATATGTGCCTATATATTCGTATAAATCTCATGTACTTACAAATTAGAAATGAGCAAGGAAGGAAACTTATTGCCAAATTAAATTTGATAAATATAAATATGAACCCGTCTTTTTTGTAAGTTTGTTTTTAATGAGGGATAATTTGGTCATTGAAAAAAATTAATGACTAATTTGGTAATGGCATTTTTAGAATTTAGTATGTTTTTGGAGATATAGTGGCATAAAACTAATTTTAACAATTCTATAATGGCGTAAATTTAATTAACAATTTAAGAATGGCATTTTTCTAATTAACAAAAATCACCGTGGCATAAAACTAATTATCTCTTATTATTATTATTAATTAATTAATTAACAATTATAATATTAAATAATAATAACAATTATTGTTTTGTTATTATTTTTAATGAAATTATTATGGTACTAATTATAATAATAATAATTTTTATAATTATTATTATTATATTTATAATTTGTGAAATAATATAAATGGTAATTAATCAAATAATGATGATTATTATTATTATTATTATTATTATTATTAATTATAGTATTAATATTAATCATTAATTATACTTATTAATTATAATATTAAATAATAATAATAATATTATTATTATTATTATTATTAATGAAATTATTTTGGTGCTAATTATTATTTTTATTATTATTTAATAATAATTGTAACATTGATTGGGAATTTAGAATTAATAATAAAATACAACAATAATTATAGTATAATTAATGATAATAATAATAATTATTATATTAATAATTATTATTATTATATCTATAATTTGGTAATAATAATATAAATGGAAAAATAATTGTAATTATAAAATAGTAATAATAAATATAATATTTTATTATAGTAGATGTAGTTATAAAAGAAAAAGTATATAAATGAATGCTTTATTATTTTTTCTTCTATCTCTAACTCCAACATACCACACCAAACAACATTTTCTAACCTCAAGTTAGCACAAGCTTTCCACAATCTCTAACTTCACTGATGTCAACCTCTAACTTCAAAATTACAAACTTCAACCTCTAGCTTCTCTAACTTCACCTCCAACTAAAACGTACCCCTAGTCTCTTGTGGATGATCTCTGTTATAAACTTATCATCTAATAATTAAACCCTAGAAAGTGAAAAAAAAAAAATCCCTTCTAGGTATAAACTAAACTTGACAACTAATTTTAAAATTAAAATTTGAAAGCTGAAATTCCATTTTAATTAGATTTAGTGATTTAGAATTAATCAAATTTTAAATTATGGTCGGTGTCATATATTTTGTAAAAACTTCAACAATTTTAGTCCTAAAACTACGGACAGACTTCATATTAAAGTCGTTCGATTCTAGTTGAACCTTCAAATTTCAGCCTACATAAATTGTTAAATAACGTTGGGCAGAATTAATTATTTATGGGACGGTTATAATTTTAAAAATTAATTATATGGCCAGAATTTTAAAAATTAATTATCGGCATGAAATGACAATTTATCTCTGTTGTTTGTGATAAACATATATAGAGCAGAATTTTTTATGCCACGGGAAGTAAGAACGCGCGTCATTAAAACTAATAAGAATCCTGCTTCAGCACACGAAAAGTTTTAGATGCTTGATATTAATTTTATGGGACGGTTATAGTTTTAAAAATTAATTATATCGCCAGAGATAAATTGTCATTTCATGCAGATAATTTTATATGATCGAAACTTAATTAGCTTAGAAATGTACAAATTAAAGCATATAAGATTTAGCGTGTAATTAAAAAATACTTCTGTAGACAAGAAAAAAATTTAATATGAGATTAATTAATATTTAATTACTATCAGAAAATATTAAAGATATATATTTAATTTAATTTCGTGTCGTCCATGCATAAATTAATTGAATGTCTTAAAACAATTTTAAAATATTTTATTAAAAAACGATGAATTTGAGCAAATTAAATTCAATGAAGTTCGATGGGTCTAAATAATATTTGTCAACCATGTATTCAATCCGTATCTTATTCAAACGGCAGATACGAATAAAAACTTTTTTGATAGTTTATCGTGTGTAAGGATAGAAAAATTTCCGTTAGCTTATTGATTGAGGGTACATATATAATGAGGATTGCTAAAATGCTATGCATAGCACGTATGACTTTTGTGCTACGGATTCGTTCTTGCATTTCATGTTTCAAATAATCGATCCAAACCGTTCATTATTTTCTTCATATGGAAATCTCATTAGAAACCAAATTTTACATTTTTTTGAATTTTTTTACTATTTTTTTTCAGATTTTTTAATATACTTAATCTAATAAATTCTGGACCCTTCAATAACAGTAATTTTAAAAAATCTGAGAAAAATAGTAAAAAAAATTCAAAAAAATGTAAAATTTGGTTTCTAATGAGATTTCAATATGTAGAAGATAATGAACGGTTTGGATCGGTTGTTTGAAGCATGAAATGCAAGAATGAATCCATAACACGAAGGTCATCTGTGCTATGCATAGCATTTTAGCAATCCTCCGTATATAATTACTCATTAAAAAAAGTAGAGAGATGGTGATATTCTAAGCAGTGAATTGTCAACATTATCCGATCATTAAAACCAGGACTTAGCGTCGTCATTGCTGGTTATATATATTTATACAAATTAAAACAGTGAGTTTGACAAGATTCCAAGAACGGTCTAGATGCATAGTCACCTGGTGGTACGGGAGAGTATCCTCAGAATGATTTAATATAATCCTTCAGTGGACATCTTTTGATCCGAGTCGTCCGATTTAATTTTAACGGTTAGATTTTTCGGGCCTATCAATTTTAATATTATGCACGAGGTATCTATAGCCGTTGAGATTAAATCAGACGGCTGAGATTAGTAACGTCCAGAGGATGCAGTTCCGGTGACGTGGATGGCCTAGGTAAAGATGTACTATGGAAAGGACGAAATTATATTTTTACAAGTTAAAGAAAAGTGCTATATCATTTTTGCTCTTAGTTAAAACATTAGATCCGTTCATACTTCATATACTATACTATATAGAGATGCGAAATTGCAAACCAAAACGGCTAGGTCTTTATATGTAGCTAGTACGTACACGGTCAACAAAGCCACGTAGTAACGCAGTCAATTAATTTTGTTGTTTCTTTGGTTGAAGGTCGCACCCTCAAGACGAGCATTGACATACTTATGATTGTCGTATAAATTAAGGCAATTCATGTTAAACCATCTTATAAACAAAATCTAAGGGTGCAGATATACCAAGGTTTCGAACTATATTAAAGAAAAGTTCATGTTTTGAATTGAATAAGGTTGAATTTGATTTCTAATTAATGTCATGTCTGATTCCTTTACATACTAAATATACGTCAGAACAGTCAGAACTCAGAAGGCACATCGTATTAAAAAAAAAAAATTAAGCTGTATGAATTTTACTATATTTCTCGAAAAAAAATCCTTATATTTATATTTATAATAATAATTATTATTAAAATAATACCGTATAAAAATGAAGTAGTATAATTCAAACAGAATGAAGAAATCTAATTTAAAAAATTAACTAATTTCGGCAAAATAAAACTAGTCACAAAGCTAACTAATATGCTACGATAAATTAAATGACCAAATTTGAAGCATGCGCGCGGTTTTTGTTTCGATGCGAAAACCTAGATCAGACATAATTAGATCATGCACTTGGACACTTGTGAAGAAAATTAAGACTAAATAGCCAATTGCACATAAGCAAAGAACAGATAATTTTCATTATACTATTTCTAGAACGTCCAATGATTTTTAATTGGGTGAAGACCCATGTTGTCAAGAACAGTACTAGTCCTACAAACCAGCATATATATAATCATTCAATAGAAAACAAATAATTAAGCGTTGTATGACATAATGGTGTGCGTGCATAAATAAATAAATAAAGAGGTGGAGTCACATGGAGGTTATGGGGTAGGCTGCCCCGCAGAAAGTGTGTCGTGTCTTGAGAGAGAGATTATACTATTTTCTTGGCACCTTGTTTTGAACTCAGTGAGATTCGCACAGTGCATGTCTTCCCAAATGTTCTTCATCTTCGAATCATTATCCTCTGCAATACTTCAATTGCCTTATATCTCTACTATTTCAGTACAGTTTTTCTCTGTAAATGTCGATAAATTAATGACAATACAACGTGGCAAACTTGCGAGTTATCTTAATGCATGCCTAACAAATATCTTCAATAAGACAAATCTCAAAATGTATTCTATATATGAAAAGTATAAATTAATGATGTTCCTAATTTTTTTATCAATAGAAGTTTTAATAAATGTTGAATTGTACTATGTCATTTGAATTTTGAAACTTCAAAAATTAACGTTAATGTAATTTTATATCCCCCCCCCCTATAAACTCATGATATGAACATAAAATAAAAATTGAAGCTATCGTTTACAAGTTCTATTTGTGGATTTTTAGAAGATTTTAATATTTATTTTATTCGAAAATATTGTACGAATTCTCATTTTATTATATGGATATCGAGTATAATTAAATTAAGTAAATACGTTACTTATAAACTTTACATCTCATTGGTTAACTTAAAAATATAAGTAAATATAATAAAATGTACTTTTTTAAAGAATTACTATTCACAAGAAAGAAATAAAGTATTAGAGATATTTAATTTTGTTCTAATATTCTCACAAAATCTAACATTTAACTTTTTTTTATCCAATGAAAAGAAATAAACTTGAGTGAAAAGTATGTTAAGCCGACATTTTCAATGTAATTTCATGATACTTTATTTCACTGCAAATTTTAACTTATTCAGCTAGACCACATAATTAATTTCACGAATATATTTCACACAACTGAAAAACGTATTATGGATAAAACAAAGAAAAATTGAAACCATACAACAAATTCCTTCTAAATCATGCATACACAAATTAAACATACATGACTAGTAGTATATAATCAAATCTTTTTCGGTATATACATATATGAATTGCAATTAGAGGAGTTTGTATCTTCTAAAACACTAATTAAAAGAGTAGAATTTGGACTAGTGACAAAGAGTAATGTACCTTGAGTGAAAGGTTGCAGGTTCGAAATCCGGATGAGGATTTTTCATAGACATTTAATTTAAAAATAAATTGGATGACTTGGACCCCAATTTATCTTAAAAAAAATTAAAAGAGTAGAGTTGATAAATACAACGATTTTATTCAAGATTACAAATAAAAAGAATAATTAATATTACGGAGTAAATAATTTAAATAATCAGATTTTACTTGTTGTAAGTACTCCACGGCTACAGATGTGCAGTCAAATTGCAGAGGGTTGTTTCCGTGGTCTCTCTCTTTCTCTAATCTCTATCTAGCTAGCCATCTAGGAAGATATCAGAGAGATCAGAGATCAGGGATCAGGGATGAAAAACAAAATTAACTTGTCCGTCGCGATTTTCGAGGCACGACAAAATCCCAATACAAAGTTTATTTTTGGTCCTTGCTCGAGTTCCTCTGCGACCTTGTCCGATGCCTCACGTGACGAGAGATGAGGTTCATATCTATGAATTAGACTCCTACAGTCCTACTAGTTCTCTTTTAATTAAATTAAACGGAAAAAAAAAAGAAACACTTGTATCAATTTTTACCAAGGAATGGAATATATGATATTTATTTGAAAAATACTAATTCCATAAGCGTCCAAATTATAGAATGCACATGTAAAAGCTGATCACATCTTTGGATGGATTTGCGGATTTACGAAAGCAAAGCTGACTTGAGGATTATTGCGTGTTTTACCACGAAAATAATAGCTTACATGTGTTAGTATAACTATTTCGAATGCATTCAAATATGCTGACCTTAAGCTTTAAGAAAGATATAATGTAGTCTCGGACAAGCGTTTTGGGAGAATAAAAAATGTTACTTCAAACAAAGAATCCAATCGGCCGATTTGAGCTGCTTCATGTACATACGGTACATTAAATTCATTAATATTAATTTTGAACTCGTTCTGTATAATCATATTTCAAAGACTATTGAAAGAGAACACACCATATAAGATTCTTAATATTTTCTTCTTTATTTCTTGAATTTAGAACACGAAATTGAGAATTAAAAAAAATTGCAATGAAGATATATAATTAAAATAAGTACATAACAATTATATATAATTTATAAATTGTGTCAATTAAAACAAAATCTGAAAAATTCGAGCTTAAAGCATATAAATTCCTTTATAACAAACTGAAGAACCAATTCCCAATTCTCTACTAATTTCTGTTATAGTGCTCAATGAATAATAATAATATACTAGGGTTACAACAAATTTGATCAACCATATATATATGTGGATGCTTTTTTTTTAATAATATTGTTGCTTGCAATTATTGTTGTTGTTGTTGTTGTTTTTTTTACTGATGCAAATGTTGTCATAGCTGTTGTTGATAAGAACATTGCTATTCCAAACGTACTATATATTGTCATTATTGTGAATTTTATTTATTTTGGAGTTCTTACGTGTCATATTTCTACAAATGGAAACAACTCATGGTTATGAAGTTTTTTGAAAATAATGTTACTTATATTAATATATAGAGAAAGTTTAATATGCACCATAATGCATAGGGTATTTCGTGCACCACGAACTTTTTCGGAAATATTTTTGTAAATTGATAAATCTAGTTTAACCAATCTAATTTATATATTGAAATCTCATACCAAACCAAAATTTACAATTTTTGAGATTTTATTACTATTTTTTTCGAATTTTTTAAAACATGCCATTTTTTTAATGTTGTACTATTTACAATTTTCAAAAATGGCATGTCTTAAAAAATTCAAAAAAATTAGTAATAAAATCTCAAAAATTGTAAAATTTGGTTTTCTATGAGATTTCAATATGAAAATTAGATTGGTTAAATTAAATTTGTCAATTTATAAAAATATTCCTGAAAAAATCCGCGGTGCACGAAATGTCCTGTGCACCTATAGTGCATGTTAAACTTTCTCTTAATATATATCCATGTGAAATCATTAGATGTAATCCCACTTTGAAATTTTTCGTGGACACGTTCTCAAGTCTCTAAATCAATGCCAATGATGAGAAATAATTGATCGATAGATCACATCGTCCAATAGAATGCAAGTTAGAGAGACGAGGCAAAGATGCTCTGGACTTTTTTAAGTGAGGAGCACAGGGCCACACTTAAAAATATAATGAATATATATATTGTTGAAAAATGGGAAAACATTGACCTCTTAGTATAGCTGGCTGGCTGCTGTCATATTTAAAATTTCCTTAATAAGAAAAGCTTAACGAGTCCAAATTGTTTACCCTTATTGACCTAGGACTAGGATCTTTGCTCTTTCTTCTGTCCGTGTGTTGGCGCAGTGTTGCCTTTCGCGCACCAAAAATGAAAATTCTTACTAATCATTTGGCACCTTTCGGCATGAAGCTCCAGTGTTATGCATTAACTTAGCAAGAGAAGTCGGAACACATACGGAACTGCATGGCTCCAATATGCACGGTACGGTGCCCGGCTCGATCGTGTTGAAGGTAGGGGTGAGCAAAAAACTCGTAAGTCGTGAGCTAACTCGAACTCGACTCAGAAAAGCTCGATTGCAACTCGAGCCAACGGAACTCGAGTTGGAAGAACTCGAGCTGAACTAACTCGGTTGGTTAACGAGTCGAGTTTGAGGTGAAGTCAACTCAGCTCGCAACTCGTGAGCAGACTCGTGACATAATAAATTTATAATTCAAATATATATTATTAATATAATTTATGAGTACTAAAAATTTATAAATTAATAAAAATAATTTTCTTCTTCTATATTTATATTTTAGATAATATTACATATGATAGATTGAGTTTCAAGACATATTTTGTTTCAAATCAATAAAAAGAATATAAAAGACAACAATTTTATTGTTTACAATATTGTATATGTCAAAAAAATTTAATACTAAAATAACATATGAATTAAATAAATAAAAATTTAAAGGATATATGTTTATTTCAAGCTAGCTCGTGAGCCCACGAGCTAGCTCGAGTTTGGGATGAGTCGAGTTTGAGCTAGCTTACAAAACTCGAAAGTATTTCTAACTCAGCTCAACTCAACTCGAGTTACAGCTGAGTTGAGTTTGAGTTGTCCCCGACTCGCTCGAACTCAGCTCATATACCGCCCTAGTTGAAGGACCACGTCCGACATAGCATATGCACAGTTCTAACATGACAAGAAACATGACCAAACACGTTCTAGTAGAAACGAGGTGATACCTATCATGCCGGTTTCACCCAACACGATACGGCGTGCGTTTGGATTATTTAAGAATAAAATTAGAATTAGTTATTCAGAATAAGAAATATTAATCCTAAACAATTAATAATAATTTTTTGGATTTAAAATTTTACAATTAAGTGATCCAATATTCGAAATAAATTTTTATTCCTAATGTGTTTTGAACTTTTGATCATCTTCTTAATGAACATTGAAAAGTTATTGGAACAACTTTTAATTCATATTAAAAAGATGATTCAAATATTTTAGGAATAAAAATTTAATTATTCTAGATGTTGGATCACTTAAAAATAACACTCTAGATCTTAAAGAAAAAAACTCATTATTGTTCATTTAGAAATAATATTTTTTTCTTCAAATAACTAATTCTTATTTTATTCTTAGGCGATCCAAACACCATCTCAAATAACATACTGTAGCACGGCATGGCACGTCTTGAAACATAAGTTTTGCAAGACTTTTCTGACACAATAAGTTGCACTACACTACGGCTCTGTTTGGATGAGTGCAGAAATAAAAAAAATAACTTTTTTCTAATTTCAAATTTATTATAAACAATCCAAACTCTTCATAAAATTACACACTTTTCAATACTTCTTCTCTTATTTCTCTTATTCCCACACCGGAGCCACATAAAGCAAAAAATAAGCGAAATGTATTTATTTTTTCCTAAACCGGACAAAGCTTTCATAGATCAACACGTTACGTAGGCAATGTTAGAGTTATGTCCTAGAAGTCAATAATTTAATGACTTAATTATTAGTTTATGTATGGGATGATATTTTATCATCTGTTCCTAGGTTTATTATTGACAGATTATTCAGGTTGAGGATCTGAATAGTAGATCTCTGTGGATCATTCTTTAGAATGACAATAATAAATCTAAACGGTCCATAATCTTGATAATTAACAAGGAACATTAATTATCTTATAAGATTAGTATGCAAGTTAAGTGATGATTAAGTTCTACTAATCATAGGTAAAGAGTTACCAACTTAATTGCATATGTGTATGTTATGGAACATAGCACAGGACTTGACCCATCGAAATAAACATATGGATTGTGTTATGTGTCATTGTTTATTTCGTTATGATTTTGGTTCTAAGTTTGAGATGTTTATCTTTTCCACATGAGGATAGGTTCAATAAATACTGTCTACCGCTGATTCCCGATAAGGGCTGCTATACGGACTTTATTTATGTTCTCTTGAATTGTGCGGGGAAAAGTTAATCATCAAGAAAACCGTATGTCCCTCATTAATTCACTTAGTGAGTGACGATATCTGTTTGGGCCCCTTGATGGAGATAGATTGTTTGCATGCAACTTTATACAATTATCTCTAGATCAAGAAACGTATAATCTGCAAGAATAACACATTCCTATCTTGGATTATACGATGATATCGTGTGACATAAGAATCAAAATAGGGAAATACATTTATTCTCTTATGCAGGATTGAAATATTGTAGCAGTACACTATTTATGTGAATTGGGAATCATAACGTGTTGCTAGATACCGCTTATGATTATTGGAATTAAATAGCGATTTAATTCCATGTCCAACATAGCATAAATCCTCAAAGGGTCACACAAATAGGACTTTAACCATACAGTGTATTAATTGATTTGTTTGCATTGGAGAATGCAAAAATATGATGTGTTGATTAATTAATTATATACTGTTGCAAACCGTTATAATTAATTATATCAAAAGGATCATATAGAAATTAATTTAATACATATGCTTATCCTAAAGTAATTATCATTAAGTTGATAATTAATTATGCTCAACAATATTTAATATAATTGTAGGAATTATATTGAATAAATAGGCTTAATTTAATTAGCCGATATGAGCCCAAATATAATCAATTGGATAGGCCCATTATATAATTGATATAATAGGTCTAAGAGAGATTAAACAATAAAATGTAAATGGCCCATTTAGGCCCTTTATTAGGCCGGCCATAGAGTGGCAAAAGAGTAAATAGTGAGGTGAGAAGGTTGGACTTGATCTCTATATAAGGACCACTAGTTGGTGCCTTCCAACCCTAGTTCTCTCTCCTCCTCTTACCTCCTTCTCTAGCCGCCACCTTCAAGAGAGAAAATTGGTTTTCTCTATTCCATTTTATGCTCTCTTCCATTGATTATTAATAGGTCTCATGTGTTGAGAATAGCTATTCCTAAAATTAGTTCAAGAATAGTAAAGGGATGAGCATTCCTCTAGTTCCTACTAGCATAGGACCTATGAGAATGGTTAGCTTCCTTGGTGGACTCGAGGCGTGCGATTAGGAGGCGAAGGAGAGCACCCCATCGATTCCCATGCCGTAGGATCGAGCCCCGCGAATACGATTTCGCGGGAGGTACAAATTCCACCCCTTTCTCTTTGTGTCGAATGGTTTACGTACTAGATCTCTCTTGCTCTTTGTTTAATTAGATTAATTAGTTAGTAATTAGTCACAAAATTAAAATTGGGCGATTTCCTAACAGGCAAGTCGTACACAGAGCCTCTCTTATTGCTATTTTTCTTTAGAGAGGTCCCTCGTTTAGGTGGAAGTACTTACAATATTTTATGGAATGTCTTCGGAAAGAGGGGAGCATAAAGCCAAAATTTGAACTTATATATATATATATATATATATATATATATATATATATATATAGTTTTGCTATGGTGAGTTGCAACTCACCAAAGCGTCCGTGAGTCGCGCTCAAAATTTCGAAATTAAGTTCAAAATGACCGATCCAAACCGTCTAATACAATCTTCCTATTGAAATCTACATGCAGGCCAAATTTTATATTTTTTCGAAATTTTTAAGTATTTTTTTTTAAATTTTGGAAAATCATTAATCTAATTAGTTCTGAATCGTTCAAAAACAGCAGTTTTTAAAAATCCGAAATAAATACTTAAAAATTTTGAAAAAATGTAAAATTTGGTCTGCATGGAGAATTTAATAGGGAGATCGTATTAGACGGTTTGGATCGGTCGTTTTGAACTTAATTTCGGAATTTTGAGCGCGACTCATGGACGCCTTGGTGAGTTGCAACTCACCATAGTAAAACTCTATATATATATATAGCTAGGGTTACATAATTTATAAATTATGTTACAGGAAATATTAATTAAGGACAACCCTATCAAATTTTTATTTGGAAGTCATTTGAAAGTTTTAGGCTTCATTATGGCACCGTTTGGATGAAGGAAGAAGAAAGAAGAAAGAAGAAAAAAGGAAGAAATTTATTATAAACAATTTAAATTTTTCACAAAGTTACACACTTCCCAATACTTCTTCCCTTCTTTCCTTCTTCCCACACCTATCCAAACGGAGCCTAAGTGATCCAAACGCCCCTAAATTTTTTCACGTTCGAATATACCATGCAAATAACTAATAAGACCTCAAACCCTTTAACACAACTATGTAATACTTAATTGTAAACAAAAAATTAAGGACTCGGGGTTCATTTATTTAACACAACTGAGTTGACGATAAAACTATTGAAGCGACCTAAATTTAAGACGTTTGATAAGCAGCAAGTAAAGGCACTAGTAATTAAGGGAGATGTCCAAAGAAGATAAGAGAGAGGAAACGAACTTGGTTGTTTTAAATTTTGGGCCACAACTAATAAGGGAGATGTCCGAAGAACCTAAACTAAGGCCGAAACACCTTTAGAAATTGGGCCTTCTTCTTTTTGAATAAATCTGGCTTGAATTGGACTTAATTAACTTAATTATATTTGAAACATTCAAATTATGTAGGAACAAAATTTTTATTTTTGTTGAAAGCCCAAAATTATTCAGATGATCGTATTCTTATTTGAAAATGTGTCTATTGGAAAGGATATATAATTTTGAACTGATATTTTAAAATAAAAAAAATTGATAAAAACTAAAGGATGGAAGTCACAATCCCAAAATTACCCTTGTTGATAAGTACTTGCATATATGTATCAGTTGTACCAGAACAAATTTTAATTCCATTTTCTGTTATTTTCTGGCAGACCGCCAGAATGTTGGTTCTGTAGAAATCAAAAGTCCTAGTTTTCTATTTGATCTGATTTGAATTGTTATTCTGTTTTGGCTATAAAGCAAACCTAACATCTAGATCTAGGTGGTACCTCCTCTGCTCTTATGAAAATATATCATAGCAACATCTGAAAAGAAAACAAAATACAAAAAATTATTGCGGCATTGTGATGCACCACGATTTTGTAGCATTGGAACCTTACTATCAAAACATTGCAACAGATAGATGGTTTTCAACATGTTCATTAAAACAAAATTAAAAATTAAACAGTAGTTTGCAAGAGGCATTCCTAATTTTGGTTTGTGTTCTAATTTCTAATTTTTCATGTATTTAGGACTAGAATAAATAAAACCAATTATACACTGATTCGACTGGGTCATTACTGGTAGATACAACTTAGGTACCAATTATATATATGGGTCATTTATCAGAATTTGATATACATAATCTGGAGTTATCTAGTCACATCCCTATATCTTGATCCTTGACCAATGATGTATCAAAAGAATAAAAATTTTGTAGCAACACATTATTTTAAATCCATTATAAGTTCTCTTGTTGAAATTTCAAAGAATTCATTCTGTTTTGAGGGTACTAGAGCACGAGTGTCATTTGGTACAAGTAAAACATCATTTCAATGTGACATTCAGTTATTTCTGATCAAATATAAGAACAATGACAAGCAGGTGGATAGTGGATGAGTTGGTGGAGATTGGCATGTGAAGAACATTGGAAGAATCGGCATGAATCATCGACGATGTTACTGATCACTGATCAGACACCAGTATACAAGAACTGGGAATGAAATGACTTATTGATAGGAAAATGTATCTATCTTCGAACCGAGCTATTCTAAGTGGGCTGGAGGTAGTTTTCTCATTTTCATGGATGTAGTCTTGGGCTTATAACAATTGAACCAGATCTGGGTCTCCATTTGAAACCTAATATCATTCCAAAAAAAAAATGTAGTCGGGAAAATTGCCGATCATTAATGCCAACATTGTTTTGAGTTCTGACACACGACACCCAGGTTGCATAGTCAGCCTAATAATGACAACACAATATTAGTTAAGGCCATTTATTTGCCAATAACATGATATGTTGAAGAAAAATTGGAGATAATAAACATTTAAACCAAAGATCGCACCAACTAACAGTTTCGTAGGATGATGAGTCCAGAGCAGATCCAAAAATAAAAAAATAAAATAAAAATCTGGTTTATGCCGGAGATGAGTTCAGTAAAAATAAAAAGATAAAGCTAACCTGTACAAATTTAGTCGAATTGATTGTTAATGTAAATCTAGAAAAAACAGATAGCCCATTGATTATGTTGCAGTATAAACGAATTTGCAATACAAATCTACTATTTATATCATTGGTGGAGCTCAAAATATACTTCATGGAGTATAAATACAATATCAACTGTTGATATAAATACTAATTGTAACTAATATTTTATAAATATTTATAGAATAAAACCTGCCATTATCAAATTCTAATTTTTTGGGTCAATTCATGATGGACTTCTTTTAGTAAACACCTCATATGATTAAAAACCCTTAATTCATACAAAAAAAAAAACAAAGTGTGTGTGTGTGTGGGGGGGGGGGGGGGGCCGGGGGGCGCTCAACTGTTGCTTTAATGGCCAGACCAAATGGTACACATCTCTAATGCATGCTTGGAAATGGTCAAAACTGGAGAGACCAAGCATTTATTATCTTGAAAATAAGGCTGCAAAAGAAGAGAAGGAAAGGAAGTGGGCCGGGTTAGGGACAGAGCCTGCTCTCTCCGGTCTCCACTGCGCTCTGATTTTGTCAGATGCCAGAGTGGAATGGAACTCCCTACTCTGCTCCATTCAAGGCCATGCATGCTTCTCTTTTTGACTTCACAAGTCACAAAGACCTATTAATGTGTTTAAAACTTAATGAACTGTAAATAGTAATGATCATAACATAATAGCAACATGCTATTTAATTCATTTTGAGTGCTATAGTTTCAGTGTCATTATTATTGTAACAATGAATATCTCAATCAACTATGGCTTTTTTTTTTCTTTTGAAGAGAAAAATATTTTGTGAAATTTTATTCTGAGAGTTCTTTTATATGAGCAAGTCAATGAAAATTACCGGATTATTGTATTGACTTAGAACAGCATGATAAAAATAACAAGTTTATTATTTGTTATCTCTACTCTCTATGTTGAGTAAAACTGAACATTTAATTGGGATAATCATAACACTTAGGAAAAGAATTAGGATTCTGCTGCCTAACGAAAAAGAAACAAAGAGTAATTGTGTAGTACAGAGAGGTGCATTGGTCCCCTGACAGTGGAGCACACTAACCCACAAGAAAAATTAATTGATGTGCACAAAGAAGCCCTATATGATGGGATGGCATGAACCAGTTAAGGCAAGGCCACTTTGGTTGGTTATGTGTAACCATCAGGGCCCATGAGAAAGCTTCTTGCAAGTTAGCAAAAGACCGTTCATTTATTGGATGTAAGTACCGTAAATTAGAAAGAAAAAAAAACTTTTTACAGCAGTAATTGCTAATTGTTTTGAGGAATTAATTAAGGAAAAATACAGGTCAGGGTGATTGAAATGAATGATAGATTCGCAGAGAATAGAAATGGGTTCTTGAAATTTATTTTATTCTAATAAAAATAAAATACAATATGTTTTAAATCTGGATTACTAAATTTGAAATTCGGTTGAAGCTATATTTTAAATCTGGATTACTAAATGTTTAAGCTGAAATTTTCAACTCGATTTTTATCTTAAAAAGTAAGTCAATGTTGCACAAAAAAATTTTAATTAGTTTAGGAGCACAATATTTTTTTGTAAAGACGGTTGATTGAATATTTAATCTTAGTGGAATAACTAATTTTTTAAGCTATTAAATTTAGGGAATGAATAATGAGAAAAAGTAAGAAATCAAACCTGGCGTGTGTAGGATGGAATTAAGTTATAATACAACTGTTATAAGGTTTTAATAATACTTCTCAAAGAGATAATAAAAGAATTTAGAAATCAAATAATACGTTCCAAAAATCCCAATTAAAGTATTGGTTATATTTCATATTGACCGTATAGATATCCCGGTGTTATAGGTGCAATTCCATTTTTACCATCATGTACGCTCAACCAAAAATGGAAAGAGCGCTGGAACACCCTTTCCATTTTTGGTGCTCGCGTCTTATCTCCCCTCTAACTTCCGTAACCTTCCCTCTAATATGGAAATTACTTGCCGTAATCAAGATTACGCGCAAATCACGCAATCAAAATGTCCGCTCCCCTCTTTTCCCCTCCTCCTTCTATTCGCGCTCCCCTCTTTTGCTCCCCTATTTTTCCCTCCTCCCTCTATTCACGCTATCTTTCCCCTCACCCTATTCACTCTCCTCACCCTATCCACTCTCTCTTCTCTCACCCTACTTTTCTATTGGCGCTCATCTGTCCGCGCTCTTTCTCCTTCGCGCTGTCACGCATCTCCCTTCGCTCCTCTCTCCTCCCATCCCTTCGTCCTTTTTCTCTCATCCTTGACTTTACCTTCTTCCCAACCATGTATAGTCCTTTATTTTTCTGAACTATCTCATCATCAACCCATCTTCCCTTTGATATAGGAAGAAAGAAGTAGAGATCGAAAAAATAGAAGAGAAAAAGATTGTTTAGATCCGATTATGCTATGTATTGGAAGTAACTAAATTACTATAAGGGAGTAAATATTTGAGTATAAGTGTGTAAACTAAATATATAATCAAATTAATAATCTAATATATATATAAGTAGAGATTGAGAAGGATGAGAACAGAAAAGAGGTTAAGATCTAGTTCTGCTATGGTTTGGGAGTAAATAATGTGTATAAGGGAGTAAACAACATTCAGATCTGATTCTGCTATTATTTGGGAGTAACTAAATAATTATAAGAGAGTAAATAACTATTATATGAGAGTATCTAATACATATAAAGGAATAAATAACATTCAGTTTTGATAAATAACATTCAAATCTGATTCTGCTATTGTTTGAGAGTAACTAAATAACTATAAGGAAGTAAATAACGATTACAAGAGAGTATCTAATACACATAAAGGAGTAAATAACATTCAGTTCTGATAAATAACATTCAAATCTGATTCTGCTATTGTTTAAGAGTAATTAAATATCTATAAGAGAGTAAATAATGAGTATAAGAGAGTATCTAATACATATAAAGGAGTAAACAACATTCAGATATGATAAATAACATTCAAATCTGATTCTTCTATTATTTGGGATTAACTAAATAACTATAAGGGAGTAAATAAAGAGTACAAGAGAATATATAATATATATAAAGGAGTAAATAATATTCAGTTCTGATAAATAACATTCAAATATGATTCTGTTATTATTTTGGGAGTAACTAAATAACTATAAGAGAGTAAATAACGAATATAAAAAAGTATCTAATACATATAAAGAAGTAAATAACATTCAGTTCTGATAAATAACATTCAAATATGATTTTGTTATTATTTGAGAGTAACTAAATAACTATAAGAGAGTAAATAATGAATATAAGGGAGTATCTAATAATTTAAAAACTAAAATTATTTATTTGAGTAAGTAAACAGTAAAAAAAAGTAATTAACAAGTGCAAGGGAGTATTTTAATTATCATTAGGGAGTAACTATTTTGTTCTAAGGAAGTATTTATATCTAATAAGGGAGTATATTAAAAAAACGTGCGAAAAAAGTGAAGGCAACAACAGAAAAACGACAGAACAAGAAAGAAGAGGAGCAAAATGGAAATTTTTGTAGAGGAGAGAGAGAAAGCAGACAAGAGGGAAGGAAAGGAGCATTGGGAGGGGAAAAAGACGTGAGGGAGTGAGGCGCGCTGGAAAGGATAGGTGAAGGAGGTGAGACGCATTGGAAGGGGGTGAAGGTGAGGGGGTGCATCGCTGGGAGGGGGTGAGGGTGAGAGGGGTGAGGCGTTGGGAGGGTTCTATTTTCTTTCCGTTTTTATACTTTCGATTTTTCCATATATTGTTAATGATTGCTTGAAACTTTGATTGTACTTATCAGCACCGCTCTAATATTCGACAATCTGATCCTTATACGCATATATTAAGATGATTCTTTATTACGACAAACTGATCAATTATGCTTATAAATTGATCCCTTATTACATCTTATAGATGCACTAATAAGGTAATCATTTGCTCCATCTAATTGATCTTTTATGCTTATAAGATGATCACTTATTATGTATGATAAAACTTTAAAAAATGATCCCTTATTATTACAATCCGATCATTTATTTATAAGATGATCTCTTATCGTATCTAATATATGCACTTATAAAATGATCATTTGTTGCGACAAACTGATCATTCCCGCTTATTAGTTGATCACTTATTATAACAACTCCGGGTCAGATTTCTTGCAGAGGCGGAAGGTGGAGGGAAGATGGCAGAGAAAATTGGGGCGGAGAAGGGGGAGAATAAGGTGGAGGAGAAGGTAGTCGAGAAGGGGGAGGAGATAAGCGGAGAAGGACGACTGCGGCGGAGAAGGGGATGAAAAGGTGGCCGAGAAGAGGGAGGAGAAGAGAGGAGAAGGGCGACTGGAGTGGCGAAGAAAGAGGAGAAGGTGACGTAAGGAGGCTGGGGCGGAACTAGCGCTAGCTAGAAGGAGGTTGAGGAGGGAGGGCGTGCTAGATCTAGATCGGATCTGAAGAGGAGAGAAAAAAGGAGAGGGAGGGAAGGGAGAAGAATGGTATAGGATGACACTTTAGAGAATTGCTTGAAGCAATTGCCTTTGAAACATCATGCAAGCACAATTATTCTGGAAAGCGTGTAAAATTAATAGAAGCTTAAAGACTGAGGGAGGGTAGGAATGTTTCACTTTTGGATTTTGTGTAATAGTTTTCTCAAATTATGATTTTGTATATCAATGCTCTCTCTATCATAGAACAATTTATTTACAGATTTATGATTAAAAAAAATTCATAAAAACAGTTGTCTTATACTATGAAAAGGATTTGAATTTATTTATTGTTTGAAATATTAAGTCGAGCTTTCATAATATAAATCAAGATTAATTGTTAGAATTTATTTATTGAACCCGATTTGACCTTTTTTTTTTAATTAAGCATATGAACATTCTCAACGAACTTAAGTTTAGCAAAGTTCAAATCTAGTTTTTGAAAGCTAGCTAGACTTTCATAACATAGGTTGATTTTTTTTTTTTTAAAAAAAAACCGCCAAATCTCAACAGATAGTAACATTTTGAGCCCACCTGACCACCTCACATGAAAGTTACATAATTATACATGTCAAAGATGTGCTTATGAGGACGTTGAACCAAGGTCAATACAACTTGAGAGTGGTTATAGTGTCTATTTCCATACAAAAAGAGAATTATCTTTTCTCACATTCTCTATTTCTATCATGCATGAATAGTGCAATAAGCATTTGCACAATAATCCATCAAAAGCGTGCGTTGGCGAGTTTCACAAAGTACAATCCCAGTGTTTGGTCCCTAATAGGTCTTGGAACCTATCTGTGACCTTTTAATACTGATCCTTAGAGATGAAAACGCAACTCCGTTTATCCGTTAATTATTTTCCTTCTTTCTGAACAGTTAATAAAACTATTTTTGTTTCGTTTGTTAAACGAAACGATTAACGAAATTGGCCTCCTTCGTTTCGTTTATTTTGGTAATTTTTTAGTTTTTTTGAAGTATTTATGAACAAATTTTGATGAATCGAAAATATTCTAGTATCAAATCAGTCACTTATGCATGCGAAATAGAAAAAACATGTATAAAAATTAATTATCAAAGCAGCGAATCGAACACAGCTACACATTTTTATCGTTTTGAAATAGGAAAACATGCATAAAAATTAATTGACAGTTAATTGATCGCTTCAATCGTTTTGATCGTCGTTTAAAACAAAATGGTTAATGAAAAACTCAATTTCGTGACTGTTGTCCACGTTATGCACCTCTACTAATTTTTTCTAGTATTTTTCTGTGTCTTTTTTCCTCTGTTTTCCCCCCTTTTTCCTTCTTATTTCTTTGCTGAACAATCGAAGGAAGCAATGGATGAGATCAGTGTTGTAAATGATGGTCGACAAGGCAGATTAGTTGTCAATTAGTCATTAGTACTAGTCATATTATATATACGGTGGATATTTTGTAATCTCAACGATTAAAAGGCCGCCAACTAATAAAATTTTATTATCTCTTTTATATTGATAATAAAATCTGTTATTGATTTAGAGAGAAAAAGGGCATAAGGATCTGTCCGTTACTTTCTGGTCACTCCAACGTGCTGCCTAAAATTACTCCATATATATATATATATTTTAATAATGATGATGTTTTTAAAACTAAAACTAAGTCTTTGCCATTTTAGATTAACGGATTATGCTAGAAAAAATTATAATTCGTATAACTTAGTCAAGATAAATATACAGCATGTAACTATGGTTCCGTTTGGATAGGTGTGGGAAGAAGGGAAGAAGGGAAGAAGTGAGAAGAAGTATTTGGAAGTGTGTAACTTTGTGAAGAGTTTGGATTGTTTATAATTTTTTTTATTCTTCTTTCTTCTTCTTCTTCTTTCTTCCAACGATCCAAACGCACCCTATAATATATGCATAAATAACACACTTATCGGTCTTATTATAAATGGCAACACTACGGGTGTGTTTGGATGCAACGGAATAAGCCGTGAATAAGAAATAGGAATAAAGAATTTCGGTTTGCGTGCTTATCTTTATTCCTTATTTTTATACCATGGTTTTGTTAGTATAGGAATAAGGGTCCAAATTCCTTATTCTTATACCGTTTGTTTTGCGCAAGAATAAGAATAAGCACGCAAATCGAAATTCCTTATTCTTATTCTCTATTTCCGGCCTATCCAAACACAATAGAACTCGCTATTATTATGAAAAAAAGTAATTAAATAAATAATTAAAAGGAGAATGTATCTCAGCCTTGATACTTAAAAGAAAAATCATTATCAATATTCGTTTGAATGTGCTACGTGAATTGAATAATTAAGAAATAAGTTTGATTGACACCCGTAATGTCATCTCTTGCGCAATGCATACTATACTTATTTTAATCACATCAACAAAGAAATTAAAAAGTCTGTGCACTTTCTGTTGATTGGACGCAAAAATATATATATATATAAAACAAAAGGGGGAAGAAGAAAATTAAATCATGTGACACGGACAAATTGCATTGTGAGGAGGGTCGAGGGCCTCTAAAGATGTGCAATTAGCTAGCGGTCTATTCACCAATTCACATGAGAACATGAAGACCTAGCTCCACCAATAAACTAATAATTACTCATCATTGAGAATCTTACTCACTTTTATTCTAATTATTAATTATTAAAATTTATTATTTTTAACCAACGAACTAATTAATAATTACTCATCATTGAGAGTTTTATCTTACCCACTTCTTATTTATGTTTAAAATAAGGGGCACTTCTACTTGGTTTAATGCATGAATTTTGGCTCCGTTTGGATAGGTGTGGGAAGAAGGGAAGAAGAGAAGAAGTAGGAAGAAGTAATGGGAAGTGTGTAACTTTGTGAAGAGTTTGGATTATTTATAATTTTTTTTCTTCCCTTCTTCCTTTTTTTTTTTCTTCTTCTTGCATCCAAACGGAGCCTTTGATGAAAATTGAATTGAAGAATTGAAAGTGCAAACAGAGGGAAACAAATGCCAAAAAGATGGAGCAGCTTTAATATCCCAACGCAAAATCAGACGAAAAGCAAGACAGTTCTGTATGCCGGAGAGAAACCAGGAAATTGTCGTAAAAGTACTACTTACCGATGTAAAAATATTTCAATATATATACACTACGATAGATGGGGTGCCACCGACGCAATTGATTTGAACATTGTTTCGTATTAAACCTGCAATATTTTCTGATTAGTTATATAATGTTACGGGAATTTAACTGAGATTAAGTTTCCACTATTTTAAGTTTCTGTGCTACAATTATTTTAGTTTTGAACATTTTCACGAGATAGACGTTCATGCAAAATTTAAAATTTTTATGTTTATTTTATGATAGATCTAGTGCCCAAAAAATGAATAAATGAAATTAACTATGATGATTGTTTTTAATGTGTTTGTTTTATAAAATCTTGATCCATTATAAAAGAAACTCCAAATTACGCGGACGTATTTCTCTTGAAAATGGACAATATCAACAATTTATATTCTGCATATATATGAGCTCTAAATTTAAAATAAAAATGGATAAAGGAGATTGTGATATTGTGCGACACCGGAGTCCGAAATTTTATAGAATTAGAACACTCAGGCTCCGTTTGGATGGCTTCTTCCCGGAATAAGGAATAACCACTTTTTACCAATAAATTTATTTCTAACCATCCAAACTCTTCACAAAAGTTACACACTTCCCAATAAATTTCTTCCCTTCTTCCTTCTTCCTACCTTATTCTCAACGCATCCAAACGGAGCCTCATTGAATGTTTAAAATTAGTTTACACATTGTTTTGAATACCACATCATTCCAAACAGTATACCGAATTAAACCGAAAACTGGAACATTGGTCGGTATGGGAAAGATCAATGATCATTGTGAACAAATATATTATTTGTTAAACTTCTTAGCCAAAATATTTTTAAATGGTAACTTATGTTTTATAGTACATTGTTATTATTATTGATTTTATCATTCATATCGTCCGTATAAGTTAATTAATAGAGTGAGAGTCTCATTTTGATGAGTTTAGATCTCAATATTAATTTTTTTTTTTTGGTTCGAACTACGAAGGAGTAAAAAATTTAAAAATAAAAAAGTACTTGCAAGGCGGTTATGACTTATGAAAAAAGTTCATACTTTTGTTTTTAGAACTTCTAGTTAACATGTTCAAGGAACATAAAAGAAATTTTTGCTTGATTTTTGATTGGGGAAATGGAAGTGTTTAACTTCTAATCTTATTGCTCGGAGCTCGGTCATGTGTCTGTTAATAATGTACTTTCATCAAAGGAAAAAAACTTCCAACTCTAGATTTGAGGACCCAAACCAATGTAAGATGGATCTTAATTACTTGTGATACCCTTCAAATATGTTATTATCTTGGGCCGGAAAATATACCCGACAGGATATATATAATCACGTACTGTTGTGGGCTAGGCTTTTTTCCTTTTGGCATATTAATACTTTCACTAGACTTAATAATAATTTTGTTTTTGGGAAATCCAACAGTTTTTATATTTAAAAGCACGAAGTATAATTACTAAAAAATAATTTTATCATAATTATATTTTTGTAGCTTAGAATTTTTAATAGGTTGATGTACATTGAATTAGGTATAATAGTTGAACACCGAAAATTACGTGATGTTAACTGACTAATATTTGAATTGCATCGTTGTTTTCTGTTGCAAATAATAAAAAATTAATCTCACTACTGAGAAAAAAATAGGGAAAATTAAGGCTTTCGCCTCCAATTTTATGAGTCTGGTTGGCTTTTTTGAGATGAATGTGTTAAGGAAATGGCGTGGAAAAATTGTTGCCTTGCTTGTAAAAAAATTTCTTCCAATACTCCTTTTCCTCAAACTTCCTTCATCAATTTTTTTTTTTTTTGCCGCTTTGTTTTGGGAAACTTCTCAAACGATTTTGTAGATTCTGTGAAAGTGTGAAGTACCGTTTTGTAATTTAGGTGCGAACTGATATGTACATCCAGAAAATCAAAGCAAAAGGCCGGTGATTGTTTATAAACAGGTTTGTTTTCATGATGTAAGATCTTATCAGTTTGCTCAATTAAGGACGACAATGTCGGGATATGTATACCTAAGCCACCAAAAATTAGGAATCAGAATGACGAATTTAATTTTAATCAAAGAAACCCTTGGTAAGTGACACCTACGTAATTTAATCTCCCTTTTTTTTACGCGAATTTAACGTTTTTTTTTCTTTTTCCTTTTTTCCTAAAATTTCGGAGAGAAAATGGTCGTAGCATTTTTCTAAGATAAAAAAAATCTGATAATGTGTGACAAGTGTATCAAGCTTGCACGTTATTAACGAGAAAACTTGATATACGTTATCATTATATTGAGGAATTTAATATTTGCACGTACGTATGTGGTCTAGTAGCTCAGTGGTAAGAGCTGGTCTCCATGAGGTCAATGATTCAAGTTCCGAATGCACCTTTAATTTCAAAAAAGTTGGATGGCAAAGACCTCCCTCTTTCTTAAAAAAATATTTACACGTACGTACATACATACAATCATATAGTAAGAGAGATAAAATACAAATCGATTTGTGGATTGAGTCCTTACATTAATTGCTTCCGGTCTAATTTTTCAAGTAAAAAAAAAATCATCCGGATTTTAATGTAAGAAAATAATGTGAATCAGTTGCATTTATCTTGCTTCCGTATTCTAATTTCAGAAATAATTAAAACAATGTGGAAAATGTATCTATGTTTTTTTTGCAAAAATAATTCCAAGTCAAAATGTAACAAATGGACTTCCTCGTTTCCTTCTTGGCAACCTCTGCAAATTTTTAAAATTAGAAACAAAATTCATCTTTTCCTTCCTTTTCCTTCAAGCGACCAAACAATTATAAACAATATAACCTAAAATGCTAATCATACATGTAATGGCACGGTTCTTCTTCCTCACAGAAAGGCCAAAGCATAAGTGATGGCAAAACAATTTTTAAAAAGAACTGAAAAGAAAATGCATAGTCTGCACAGACGCACGAGAAAGACAAAAAAAAGTCATCTGCAAATGAGTGAGCCTCACATGGCTGTGAGTTTGCGGAGTACACACTTATGGCGTTCATTATAGAAATCTATTACTACGAAACCCTACAAAATATTAATATTATACATATGGTCCAGTAACATGCAAAATTGAAGTCCTACGTAATTTGTGAGAATTGTTATTATCAAAATAATTTATATAAAGTTCGAGGCAAGTATACATGTTTTTAGTGCAGTGTAATTAATCGAGTCGCATCTATTCCTAAATGGCTACATGAGCTAATAACGAAAATTTTCGGAAAGAACCCTCTAATACTTTACTTTAATTTCATTCTGTTTCTCAAGAAATGGACCACGTAATATTTGCAGTAACAGGCTAATGATATATAAACAAAGATGAATAATAATAATGTATGAGTTATTGATACCGTTAATAATTTTCAGTATAAACAAAGGAAGATATTACGAATATTTTAATTTTGAACTACTGTGTTATAAAATCAACTTGACCCCATGCATGCGTTGTTGTCATAAAGCTCCAGCAGGAACAATATAGTGTTTACCAAACGGGGCGGGGCGGTCCAACCCGCGGCGGTCCACGGGTTAGGGCGGGGCGGGTTAGGACGGTCCACGGGTTAAGACGGGGCGGGTTAGGACGGTCCATCTTAGAAATCTTGGCCCTAATCCTTCTTAAACCCGCCCCATGTAACCCGCACGGGTTATGACGGTCCGGTCCGGTCCGGTCCGCGGGTTTTTATTTATTTTATTACTATTTTTTTTAAATTTTTCGTTAGTATTAAACTACATATATAATCACTATAACGTATTTTTTTTTGCTGTTTTTTTTTGTGTGTTATTTTTTCAATACTTTTTTGTTTTTTCAATATTTTTTTCTGTTTTTTATTTTTCGTTAATTACTTTTATTTTTTACTTTTACGTTTTTCTTTTATTTTTTTTACTTATCTTTTCTGTTTTTATTTTTTTTGTTTTCTTATATTTAATTTGTAATTTTTTTATTAGATGAAAAAATTTGAATATAATTATATAAAGTTACCCTCCTTTTTTTCGGGATTAATACGGATTTTGGACGGGTTGACGGGGCGGGGCGGTTCGGTCCACGGGTTAAGACGGGGCGGGTTAACACGGGTATTTTTAGAAATGACGGCCCAAACCCGTCGAAGACCCGCCCTGTTCTAACCCTTCGGTCCATCGCGGTCCATGAACGGTCCGGGGCGGTCCGGTCCATGGGGCGGGTTTGGGGCGGGGCGGGTTCGACCCGGCGGGTTTTTGGTAAACACTAGAACAATAGTCGAGAAAAAAATTAAAAAATTATTTTGTGATGGAGTCACATAAGATCCAGGTGTACTGAATTCCGGTTAGCTAACTAACCCCCACTAATTGCAGTTGGCGAAAACAGATCAACAAGTCAGAACTTCTGAGGAAGATAATGGATTACTGGCCTCCGTATCACGTGCTAGTCTGCTAGACGCCTCGACATTAATTTTCTCCTTTATAAACAGGAAAGGGGCAATGGCTGTAACCGAGGAGCTAACGCCTAACGAATAACGATAACCCGAATAATTCCAAGTTTCTATCGTCAATTTCGTGATTGGTCGACAGATGCTATTCGGAACATCATCATTGTATACAAGTATTGAAAGATTTGTAGTGATGAACATTAAATGTAGTTCGTAGTTTTCATTGGGTGTGTTTGGATGAGCATGGAATAAAGAATAAGAATAAGGAATTTCGATATGCGTGCTTATCCAAATTCCTTATTCTTATACCATGGTTTTGTTAGTATAGGAATAAGGGCCCAAATTCCTTATTCTTGTGTTGTTTGGGTTGCACAAGAATAAAAATAAGCACGCATACTGAAATTTTTTATTCTTATTCCTTATTCCATGCTCATCCAAACACACCCAATAATGAGAATGCTAAAGATATATGGGTTATTTTGAATAATTATTTCATTTATCCAGCACATCAAAAAAATGTTTCAAAATAGAAAATAATCTGAACTGAAATTATTCATCATCAATTTAAATAAAAGTAGTAATAATATATAAAGTCGGATAACCAACTTTTGATCTAGTGATAAAAAAAAAAACAATGCATTTTGACCGAAATATTGCAAATTCGAGGCGTCCTTTATGAATATTTAGTTTAAAAGTAAACTGGACGGATTGAATCGATCCCTAATTTATCATCAGAAAATACGGCCTTCATTTAGAGAGTTCGATTAATATATTTACTGCATGAATGTAATTACACACAATACGTGTTTCAAATTAAACGTGTTAGATCAATTCTAGCCACATACCAAATTAAAATTATCAAATTTACTTTATAATATACTAAAATAATGAATTTGCAACGCTTCGTACAATAATTTTTATAAGTAGCTTGAGACTAACAAAAGCATAATTTTTACATGTTATATCAAATAAAATTGATGCACATCATGGCTTTTTTATAACTTTTAATCGGTTTGTGGTGTTAGAGATATGTTTGATAGGAGATATCGATATTGTATGCAGTGGTAGAGCTAGAAAATTTTAATACGGGTTCAAAATTAATATTCAAAATTAAATTAATTTAATAATCATAATCGAAGCAAAAAATCTAACTACGTGGGTGTCATAATAAGTAATTCTAACATATTCATGGGGTTCAAAAATGAACTTTTTTTTAATAATTTACTTAATAACAAACAAAATTTTATATTTTTAGGTCAAATAAATAAATAAATGTGGTCAATTGCATTCTATTAGGCTCACTTGGCTCCGCCTGCTACTCGGGTCAGAGCGTAAGCTAGTGATGCTTTCGGCTACTAGACTCTAGATTGATAACAATAGAGACTATAGAGGTATGTTGGAGATGATGAGATGGAAAATAGTTATTATTGTTTTTAGAATTGCTCTAGAAATAGATCTTCATACTTTTTTTTTTTTTGAAGAAAGAGAAAGGTCTTTGCCATAAGTGCCATCTAATTTTTTTAAAATTAAAGATGCATGCGAAATTTGAAATTTGAATCCTTAACTTCTTTGAGACCAGTCTAATACTCTTACCACTAAGCCACTAAACCACATGCATACTTGTAATTATTTACACAGTAATTCAATACAACTTCTATTTCCTATAATGTGGGGCTAAGAATATTTCAAAATATTGATTAGTTGTAAATTTACCAGGTCTTTCATACCAATTACCAGCTCATTTATTGTATTAGCAGGTGCGAGTCTGGACCCATTGAATCTATATATAGTAAAGATTGCAAAATAGATCGCATTTTTTAAACTTTAATTATAAGAATATGTCAGTACTAATTAATAACGAAATTCCAGCAACCATGGCAACTAGTCAAATATTTATCAAAAAAAAAATACAATTTTCTTTTTTTTTATATAGTTTAAATAGATTACATATCGACATGTATTTTGTAAATATGAAATTACTGTAGTACTCTATTTTTCCAAAGTAAATTTTAAATAAACTTAAGAAATATAAAGTGAGATAACTAGTTCTAACTCTATTTTCAGTGAAATCTTTTCTACACTACTGGAATGAAAATAATTCATAATATCATTATATTCTTCATAAATATTTTTCAATCTTCCTCTTCCGCCGAAACAATTGCAATTCGATTCTGCTGTTGCGCGACAAGCCGTGTCGCGCGGTACATCGAGCCGTTCGACAGATCCGATGGCTCAAATTTGTTTTCTCCCACTGCCCCTCGATAGCAAATAATGGGTCGGGTTTTATTCGACAGATCCGTGCGATAGAATCCAATAGTCATCAAAAATCAAACCACAAAAAAAGAAGGAATCGGAATTGGAGGGAAAATTGGAGAGAGGCAGGAGCATCGCGAGAGTGCGAAGAGAAATTGCGAGAGGGGCACGGTCCAGTCTTGTCCAGCGATTTCTTTTGTCCAGCATTTTCCGACGAATTGAAGAAGTAGCAGGAAGGTATGTTGAGTTTCGTACTTGTTTGATTCCATGGAAGTTTTATTTTGATATATAACTCGTCATAAATCATTCCTTACCAATTTTGCTGTACACTGGTACACTGGTTTTTGAGTCTGGCAAGTTGGAAGTTGAATTATCAGATCCCAGCCCATTCTTTCCTTTTGTCTCGAGCATGTGAATTTCTTCAACCATGGGTTTCCAAAGCCTAACGCGGGCATTGATAAACCAATTTGAGACCTATAGTTAATTTCGTACTTGTTTCGTACTTGTTTGGAACCACATCTATAGGCCAGTTACTCATACAAGAGAATTGCAAGCCAGTTACTCATCTGGAACCACATCTATTAGCGAACCATGCTAGAATAATCACATGCGTGTTGGCTTTCTTTTTGTGAATGTTTTGAGTTTATGTACATATCATGTCTTAATTACATATCTGGGTTAATTATTTGCTTCCTGATTGGTATAATACAAGCCCGATGGGACCAAAAATGCATATGTGAATGATTAGAATAATTATTTTTGAGGTTCTCTTTTCTGGAGTTTTATTTGGACTATTCTATGTCTCTCCATTAGATAATCCATTATTTGCTATGGAACAACCTATAAGCCTTGATGGAGAAGATATTCAGAATGAAAAGGTATTTTTATTTTTTCAATTTCAGCATTTTAGCATCAATTTACTTCCTAATTTTAGCATTTCAGCATCTTGAATAATCTTTTCAATTGCAATTTCAGGATCAAACACATGGAGAGAACGATTGGATTCCTCAATTGGGAATGGTATTTGAAACAGAAGAGCAAGCGTGGCAATTCTGGAATACATATGCAGGAAAGATTGGATTTAGTGCTAGGAAAAGTTATTCACATAAGAGTCGGACTGATTCTGTTGTCACGTCAAGAGTGTTTGTATGCTCAAATCAAGGTGAGCGTAAAGAGAAGAAAGGTGAAAACCCCAAGAACCCTAGGGCAGAAACTCGAACGGGTTGCAAGGCTCGTTTGATTGTGAAATTCATTAGAGAAAACAACCACTATAGAGTATCAGATTTCAATTCTAACCACAACCATCTTCTTCAGAAGCCTGAAGCTTGTCACATGATACGTAGTCAACGTGAGGTCACAGAGCTTGCACAATTTGAAATTGATTTGGCCGATGAGTCGGGTATTCGGCCAAAACAGACATATGAGTTAATGGGTAGACAAGTTGGTGGTCAGAGCAATCTTTCTATGACGATCATGGATTATAGAAATTACTTGAGGGACAAACGAAGGAGAGTATTAATTTCTGGTGAAGCTATGTCAATGTTGAAGTACTTCAATGATCGGACTTTAGAGAATCCTTCATTCCATCATGTTGAGCAAGTAGATGAGTTTCAAGAGATTACTAATATTGTTTGGGCAGATGCAAGGATGATTGTGGATTATGCCCGGTTTGGTGATGTGGTTGCTTTTGATACCATATTTGGTACAAACAAAGAACACCGACCTTTTGGAGTATTTGTCGGTTTCAACCATTTTAGAGAATGTGTGATATTTGGAGCAACTCTACTGTATGATAGCACCAAAGAATCTTTTGAATGGGTATTCAAAACATTTGTGGAAATACATAATCAAAAAGCACCAAAAACTATTTTCACGGATCAAGAGGCAGCAATTGGGGGAGCCATTAAAATCGTGCTGCCGGAAACAATTCATGGCTTATGTATTTGGCACATAATGGAGAATGCTACTGCACATCTTTTGAGCTACAATAGGAATGCTACTGCACATCTGGATTTGTAAACGTGGACTCAAAAGTAGAAACCAGAGCAACTTGCATCATATCAGCACACCTACTGAGTTATGCTCCAGTGAATTTAAGATTAAAATTGATTAGTGTTTACACCTACTGGTATTAGGTCTAGAGGACAAAACTGGATAATAAATCTTATGTGACAATTTTGTCCTTTTTCCTAACTCTCTTTTCCTTCAATTTCAGGAGATATGCAAGGATAATTTAACTCCTACATTGACCCAGAATTTCCAACTTGATGACAACGCTAGTTTTTTAACACTGGAGTCACAAGTGGATGACTATGTTAGTTATGCACGATTGTTAACGGTTAGTACTTCTAGAGACAAAATATATAACTTTTTGCATCAATATTAATAATTTTGTTAATGTTAGTCTTTTTTTTAATAGGAGAACTCTTCATTTGCTTTGCCTTCGTCTCGTTCTGAAATCACCTCTACAAGTCAAACTATGTCTCTATTTGACTAGATGAATAACTTATTGTTATAGTCAAGAAATATTTCATTTTGTATAGCTTTTAAAGAAAAAGCTTTATTTTGTGATAGCTTAGTGTTATAGTCAAGAAATGTCTCATTTTGTATAGCTCAGTGTGATAGCTTATTGTTAAACAATGTCTCATTTTGTATAGCTTAGTGTGATAGCTTAGTGTTATAGTCAAGAATGATGTAATGACAAGCTGTTACTTGGGCATGATTTTAGTTATGATACAAATGTCACCTGCAGTTTATTGGATTATGTAAATATTTAAGTCCAGAAAGTTTAAAACAATTTTGTTCTCTGCACCCAGTATCCCATTTATTCCTCATCATATCAGCTGGCGACTCAGGGATGGTGTCAGGTTCGTGTCCAATGATGTTCTGGCAATGACAAGCTGTTAAACAATGTTAAACATATAGCTACTTACATCCTTTTATTTTCTGGTACACATGGTACACATGGTACAGGTACAGGTACCATGTTAATTTGCTTGTACACATGATCCGTTGCAACCATGTTAACGGTACAGGTACACATGGTACCTGTGGTACATTACCTAGGGAGGTACTTCACATATTTAGAAATGATTAATCAGAAAACTGAATTTACAAAGCATGAGTTTTAAATAATGGTAACAAGCATATTTACAAATGATTAACAAGCATGAGTTTCAACCATTATTTAAAATACATAGCAAAAACACAAACATTTAAGGTAACATAAACAAAAAAAACACATCTTATAATTAAAAATGAGATATCAATACAATTTAAAAGTTCATGCCAAATATCCATAGCAAATACTTAGACTAGATCAATACTAAAGATCTATAGCAAATACAAAATACCACCAAATATATCTTTTCAACCTCCAAATTACAACTTACAAATTACAATTATCAAAAGAGAAATAAAAAACAGTACAAGGTATTGAATTATTTGGCTTCTAAGTTCTTCCAAACGCTTATCAAATCTCTCTTCAAGTTCCTTAAACTTCCTATCAAATTGTTCATTGAAATCCTCGGTTTGCCTTTCTAATTGTTGCTTCAATGATTCAATTTTATTTTTAAGGTCTATAGGACTAAAGCACACCTCATCTACCCATATAATAAACTTATTACATCGTCGACACAAGTAGAAAGATCGACCCTTATTCCTTGGTGTGTTTGCAACCAGGATAACTACATGCTCATTGTCATTGCATCCACTGCAGTAAGGTAACACTCCATTCAATTTGCATCCATTGTATGGGCTATTTTGAGAGCTCATTGTTATCTAAAAAAAATAGCATCAAACATCATTGCAATCTGCATTTTTTAATTTATTACAAATAATTAAAGTGAAAAAGTAAAGATACTATTTTCATACAGACTCTAAACCTCAATATAAAGGGTCTGGTAGTCTAGTTCCATACTTCCATACCAATCAAATGATAAATTCTCAGAATTGGAAAACTAGCAGCCTAACAAATACTTTCAATTGTTGAAATATCTTTCGACATTGTAAATTAGAAAATATGCAATACTTGAATACAATTGATAAGTACAAAGATAACATTTTTCCATATTCAAAAGATATTTCAACACTTTCAGTTTCAGCACTTTGGACAAAGTGACTACTGGTTCAGCAACTGAGAATGCTTTTGAGATATAAAAACTGCTTTTGAATATAACTTAATTATTCATATGCAGAGGCAATTTCTCTAACAAATGAAGCAAAATCAAAGAAAATAGGGTTGCAAAGAGGTTACCAACAGAAGGGAAAAAGGAGAATCCTGCAAATTGCTTCAATCGGTAGAGAAGAGGTGGAAGAGGAAGATCGGAAGAGAAAGTTCGCTTCGATCGGCTTCCACGACGCCTAGCACCCTTGATCGCCTCCGTTCTCTCTCTCTCTCTCAAACTCAACAGAAGGGAAAAAGGAGAATCATGCGAATTGCTTCGATCGGCACAGAATAGGTGGAAGAGGAAGATCGGAAGAGAAAATTCGCTTCGATCGGCTTCCACGACGCCTAGCACCCTCGATCGCCTCCGTTCTCTCTCTCTCAAACTCACGGAGAGAAGTATTATTTTTAATTTTCATGACTATTGGATTTCTATTTTGATGGCTCACGGAGAGGATCCGAAATAAAACCCGATAATAATGCGTAACTACACGATTCGTACAGAGGAATAACATCTGAGCCGTTCAATCGCGCGAACGGTGGGATGTACCGTGCGACACGGCTTGTCGCGCAACAGCAGAATCGAATTGAAACAATTGATTCCGGTGTGGATCAGACTTAACTGTCCAGCCTGTCAGAAGGACGAGTACCAGGCACGACATGCAGTCAGATATTGCGCCAACCACTGCATAGCTCAGTGGTCTGAGGCATAGCCCCTCCTACGGGAGGGCAGGGGTTCGAGTCCCAGTGGGTGGGACGGAAAAAAGGGTGTGTGGGTTGGCTACGGCCTTATATCAAAAAAAAAAAAAAAAAAAAAAAAAGTCAGATATTGCACTTCCATTCTCCAGTATCAGCGAAACATCTCTCATCCATTCAGGATATTTTGCTGTCTCCAGTTCAGTTTACTGGAGGTAATTATCGGACTGTTCAGACAACTTGCGGCCTTGAGAGCCAAGTAAGACTTTCGATCGGGTCGGCGTGAACAGAAATCAAGGTTTCCTTTTCACATACCTGTGAAGTGCTATGTGTAGTGGGTCATTCACTTTTCTACTTCTATTCGAAAGAGTGATCTTCTATACATTGGACCAGACGAAGAGAACCATAGGAGAAATTCGAAAAAGGAAAGTAAAAGGCTGAGAGCAAAGCTGTTGACCAAACAAAAAGAAGTTACCCTTCTCTTGCAAGGCTCAGACAATAGGGAGTGTCTAGATTATTAAAATGGCTAAGTGGCCGCATTAATTACGGGACAGAAGAAAAAGAAAACAAAAGTGTGACCAAGATGTGTTGACCAATACAAAGTCCTTTTACATTAACTGAGATAAAGTCTTTCTATTTGCATTTGAAGGACTTTGTTAGGGGAAAAAAAGAATATTCTTCGGCAAGGAAGCGAGGAAAAAAAAAATGGAAAAATTCTAGTGTGAGAACTCATTTTGAATCGGATTTTAATCATAATCGTTCATGAGTGTTAATGAATTAATATTTTTTTTTGAAAGTGTACAGTTGAGATTAAAACTTGACTCAAAAATTAATTTTTATGGTAGAATTTCTAAAAAAATAATAAAAGAGTACAAGTTTTCCCGGAGTAATAGATGTGTTTTCATAGGGATTAATGTTTTTTTTTTGGTCTTTTTTTCATTTTGTTGTTAATGAAAACAAAGAATTTGGAATGTAAATTTTATTTCGAGTCTAATCCTTGGTGCTTGCTGTCGACTGTCGTATGTCATATTTTAATTTAACAAATAATTTATTGGTTAAATTTATTTTTGCAATGTAATGTTATTTGATTTAAAATTACTAATATATATCTTATTACACCTTGTAAGATAAATTTGAAATATGCAGGAAAATATATTTTAATTAGTAGGAGTTTTGCTATGGTGAGTCACGACTCGCGACTCACTAGAAGGTCTATGAGTCACGTTCAAAACTCATAGATCTGGTTCAAAATGACCGATCCAAACCGTCTAATATGATCTCCCAATTAAAATCTCCATGCAGACGAAATTTTGAACTGTTCAGAAACAACAATTTAAAAAAATCCGAATAATATACTTAAAAATAAAAAAAAATATATATAAAATTTGGTCTGCATGGAGATTTCAAAAGAAAGACCCTATTAGACGGGTTTGATCGGTCATTTTGAACTAGATCTAGGAGTTTTGAGAGCGACTCACTGTAGCAAAACTCTAATTAGTAGTATTTTAACTTGACATTTTAAAATATTAGTTTTAAAGGGGCCGTTTGGATCGTATGAGAATACGAGGAATAATTTCTTCCTAGGCGTAAATTTATTATAAACAATTCAAACTCTTCACAAAGTTACACACTTCTCAATACTTTTCGTCTAAAAATAGACTATTCCTCTTATTCCTAAACAATCCAAACTGATAGAAAAAGTATAGTTGCGATAATTAGGGTAATGTAGATATAGACATGATTATGCCTGAATTTGAGATCCAATCGTAAGCTGAGCTAGAAATTAATTTATAGATTAAAATATAACAATTTATAGAATACCTCATATGATTATAATTATAAATTTAAAAATAGAGTTCGATAAGAAGATAACATATAAACTTTTTCAGAGTTTAAATACAATGATGAATAAAACAATTTAATTTAGTGAGGAAAAATATACACATAAAGCTTTTAAAATAAAACAATATAAGAGGGACGGTGTCCTCGTCTTAACATGCAAGTCTGCACGCGGCCTAGTGGATCAGTGGTAAGAACACTAGACTAGTCTTCTAGAGATCAAGAATCTAAGCTCCCGCATGCATCTTTAATTTAAAAAAAAAGATGACAAAGACCTTCCTCTTTCTTAAAAAAAATGAAAATCCGCATCTAATCCAATAGTCTAGAGGGATGATAACAGGTTGAAATTTTGAGATAATAGAACAGATTTACAGAAAACGAAGTACGTTTTTATAGGGTGCGTTTGGATAGGTGTGAGAAGAAGGGAAGAAGTGGGAAGAAGTATTGTGAAGTGTGTAACTTTGTGAAGAGTTTGGATTGTTTATAATTTTTTTTTCTTCTTCCTTCTTCTTCTTCTTTCTTCCAACAATCCAAACACACCCATAGATGTAAAAGCAGACTATGAATTCATAAATTTGGTCTATTTTTATTTATTGTCATTCCATCATAAAAATTTAAAATTTACTGCAATAAAAAATGAGAGTAAAGAAATACTGTAAAATATATTTATTTTGACAAATTAGTGGAAAGATTATTTTTCTTTAGGGTTGGGTGGGTGGCCAAGCACCACACCAAAATTTTATTAAATAAAATTATTTACAAAAGTGGAAAGAATTTTTAATGTCCCTATTTATTTTAATTCTTTTACAAATTTACTGGACGCAAAATTTTGATCAGGCTCAGGCATGCCAGAAACATGCAGTCAGTATTTTTGGTATAGAACAACAGTATCACCGAGTGGCCAAATCACATGCAGAGCAGGCTTAGCTTGGGAACCGGCCGGAACCCGGAAGCGCTTGTACGGTTGTACCGCCTTTAGTCATAGTCGCAGAATTCTCTCGTACCAAACAGACGCGGTTCAAACTAGTAGTAGTAGGCATTAGGCACCGCACTGCTAAAAATTCAGAGAGAACAGTAGCAGTCGACTGTGCACAGTGTCACAGACACAGTGTACATTTTCTAGCCCAGTTTAGTTTGGTTTGGTTTCCAGTTGGTCAAAACTGGAAAATGCTTTTTTCCCACCTCATCTCAGTTTTCACACGTCCGCTTGTCGGGTAGACCGTTTTTCGGTTTAAATGTGTTTTTTTTAAATTAAATGTCTATGAAAGACCTTCTAGTCGGGTTTCGAACCTACGACATTTAACTCAAGATATATTTTTCTTTGTCACTAAACTAAGAGGTGATTCTCGACTAATTTTTTAGTTTAATTGTAGTCATTTATAATTTTATTCTAACAATGCGTTGTACAATCCATGAAAAAAAAATTAGTCCACTACAAAATTTGCTAAATATATAGGGGGTGTTTGTTTGTGACTTAAAGGGTGCATAACTTAAGTTATGTATCCTTAAGTCACCAAACACCTCTTACATAAGATGCCTTAAGGATATATAAGTTATGCAACCTAAATAAGTTGCATAAGTTATGCACCGGTCCCCTTTAATTTTTTTTCCAACAATACCCTTTAGAAATAATTAATAATAATATTTAATAATCTATAATAATTAATAAATAATAATATTTAATAAGTAACAATAGCTATTAAAAAATCATAATTAGTAATAAATATTAATTATTATAATTAATAAATAATAATATATAACAAGTAATAATAATAATTAATAAACAATATTGATTTATTATTAAATAATTAATAATATTTATATTATTTAATTAAAAAAATTAATAATATTAATTAAGTTATATTATCATTAATAATTAATTTTTATAAAAATAAAAAATAAAAAATTAATTAATATTAATTAATAAATAATAATACTTAATAAGTAACAATAATTATTAAAAAATCATAATTAATAACAAAGATTAATTATTATAATTAATAATATTTAACAAGTAATATTAATTATTAATAATAATGATTTAAGAATAATAATTAATTGAAGATAATTAATCAATAATAATTTTTATTATAAAATAAATAATAATATTTATAATATTTAATTAAAAGTAATTATTAATATTTCATAATAGTAAAAATGATTTATTATCATCATTAATAATTAATTTTTATAATAATTAATAATTAACAATAATTAGGTCACAACATATAATACATAATACTAATTCAAATTTAAGGGCATTTTAGTCTTTTGACATGAATATATGCATGCATTAAGTTAGTCATCCTTACTACACAACCAAACATCTATTACATAACACTACATGAACACTTAGGCATCCTTAAGTTATGCAACTCCTCACTACACAAACAAACGCCCCCATAGTGTCTAAACTAACGTGCTAAACATATACATTTGCATCGTACATTGATTAACATGCGAGCATAATTTTTTGGCGCCAATTTGCTGTACATATTTCACCATAAAACTTACTTTACACCCCTCCAAGGACAACAAGACATCTTACATGAGGCAAAAATAATTGTTACGTAAACTTATTAATTTATTTATCAAGTTTTAAACTCATTTTAGCAATAATAAATCATTCACTTACCTCAGAACATATTTACGGGGAAATATTGTGTACGCGTAACAAATACAATCACAGGATTTTTCATTTATATATAGCGCAAAATAGAGTCACCTCACTTGAGTTTATATAATTTACACCAAGGAAGCGTCGTTTAAAAGGCACCTAGCGTTAACACCGGAGAAATAAAAGAAAAGAAAAAAAAGGAAGAAGCAACTAAACCAAACTAACAAAGGGGGCGTTTGGATGGGTTGGGAATTGGGGGAATAGCCAATTCTAAGCATAAATTTATTGGGAAGTGTGTAACTTTGTGAAGAATTTAGATTGTTTATAATAAATTAAATTTCGGAATTTGCTATTCTTGCAAATTCCGAGTTCTTCCGAACGGCCCCAAAGAGCCTTGCCTAGTGTCACTCTAGCCAGACAACCTCCATTAGACTAGGAACTGATACAAAGAGAGAGAGACTGAGTGTGAAGGAAAGAAAGACACTTTCTTCTCTCCAATCGATACCTCTTCATGTCATCCCACCCAAATCCACTCCACACCTCTTCTTCCTCTACAAAACCCACTGACGAAGAATGGAACCGACCCGAGCTCCAGTCTTTCCACATCGATTCCTCTGTCACCATCCCCTCCATTCCTACCACCTCTCCTCCTTCCACTGACCTTCCTCCCTCCGAAATGGCCACCTCCAGTTCCAAACCTCCTGCAGAGGATGAGAAACCCGTGCCTCCGGCTCCGGCTGTCGGGTTGCTTCAGCTCTTTCGCTTTGCGGATAGTTTGGATTATGTTTTAATGGCTATCGGATCTGTCGGAGCTCTTGTTCATGGTTGCTCTCTCCCTGTTTTCCTCAGATTCTTCGCGGATCTCGTTAATTCTTTCGGGTCTAATGCCGATGATCCCGATACCATGGTTCGCGAAGTTGTAAAGGTAGTTCAGTTCATTCTCTTACCCTGTCTCTGTTTCTCTTGTATTGAATTTCATTACTTGCGCTTTTGTGTGCTTAATTTGAGTTGGTGTTGGTTTTGAACCTTTGATTCAGTATGCTTTTTATTTTCTTGTCGTTGGAGCTGCAATCTGGGCTTCATCATGGGCTGGTGAGACATTTACTTGAATTGAGATCTCAATTTTGACATTCTCGATTCAATGGTTGATTATATCTTATCTATTAATTCTATGGTTATTGTGGAAAACAGAGATATCATGTTGGATGTGGACTGGCGAGAGGCAATCGACGAAAATGAGGATTCGGTATCTAGAGGCGGCACTGAACCAAGATGTTTGCTACTTTGACACCGATGTGCGCACCTCCGATGTTATCTATGCCATCAACGCCGATGCTGTCATAGTCCAGGATGCTATTAGCGAGAAGGTGTGTAGCGAGTTGGTCACTTTAATGTGGTCCTACTTATCACCCTCTGTTTCTTACATGTATGTTTCATGTTTTTACTTGTACCACTAATTGTAGTTGGGGAACTTGATACATTACATGGCAACTTTTGTGTCGGGCTTCATAGTCGGGTTCACGGCCGCATGGCAATTGGCGCTTGTTACCCTTGCTGTGGTTCCGTTAATCGCCGTTATCGGTGGTCTCAGTGCTGCAGCCCTTGCCAAGTTCTCTTCTACGAGCCAAGATGCACTTTCTAAAGCAAGCAACATTGCTGAACAGGTACTACATTTTTTACTCCATTTTAGTGCACACGCTTTATTTTTGTTTGTTTCTTCACTGGGACTACAGTTTAAATGTTTGTCATTTTTGTTTTTCAACCCTTTTTACAGGCATTGGGACAAATTAGGATAGTTCAGGCATTTGTAGGTGAGTCAAGAGTGCTCCAAGCATACTCTGCAGCATTGACTGTGGCACAGAGGATCGGATATCGTAGCGGGTTGGCTAAAGGGCTTGGGCTGGGTGGGACCTATTTCACAGTCTTTTGCTGTTATGCATTGTTGTTGTGGTATGGTGGTGTTCTTGTCCGCCGGCATCATACCAATGGCGGTCTTGCAATTGCCACCATGTTTGCTGTCATGATTGGTGGATTGTAAGTACATTTCTACAATCTGCATTAGTTTATACCTTATTCAGGAAAAATGTTAAGTATAGGGGTTGAATTACATAATTTGTAATATAGGGCTTTGGGACAATCAGCTCCGAGCATGGCAGCTTTTGCAAAGGCAAGGGTTGCAGCTGCTAAAATATACAAAACAATAGATCATAAACCAAGTATTGATCGAAATAGCGAGTCAGGGATTGAGCTGAGTTCTGTAACCGGCCTCCTTGAGTTGAAGCATGTCAATTTTGCATACCCGTCTCGGCCAGATGTTCTTATATTGAAGGATCTTTCTCTGATCGTTGCTGCTGGAAAGACGCTTGCCTTGGTCGGAAGCAGTGGGTCTGGCAAGAGCACTGTAGTTTCACTTATCGAGCGGTTTTACGATCCAACTGCTGGTAATTAATTATCGTGATTAGAATTGACAAAGTAAAATGAATAATTATATGTACCAACTCTTTGAGTTCAAAATAAATTTTCAGTATTGGTTGTTTGTTTGTTTAGGTGAAATATTGCTAGATGGGAATGACTTGAAGAGATTAAAGCTTAGGTGGCTGAGGCAACAGATTGGTTTAGTGAGTCAGGAACCAGCCCTATTTGCCACAACAATAAAAGAGAATCTCCTTCTAGGAAGAGAAGATGCGACACAAGTAGAGATTGAAGAGGCAGCTAGAGTTGCCAATGCACATTCTTTTATAATTAAGCTTCCCGATGGATATGATACCCAGGTCAGAATCAATCATTCATTTCTTTTCATGCCTTACCTCTGTTTCCTTTTTACTGCTGTCTTTTACTGTCTTTATCTTTAGCTAGTTTCAATATTTGACAAGGCATTATCTCCTCCATTGTTGGTCCCTTTCTTGCGTCTCTTTCTTTAGTTTCTGTGAGACAAAAATGTCCGCTTTATTATGTCCCCACCAACAGATGAGGTTATATAAGAACTTGATCCCTCACAGCTCATTCAGTGGTGTCATCTGTGTTATGAATCATTCACAAGAATCCCATTTTGAAGTGATGTGATGTGCTTGAGCAACCTGCTACATGGATTAGCACATTTGCAACAAGCATAGTTTTAGTATGCCTACTTATCTGTTTTTCTGGCAGTTAAAAAATGTTTTCTGGTCTCTCTTTGTTTATTGAGTGTTTTAGCCTTTTAGGTGCTACTTCTCTCCTTTTCTTGTGCTATGAACTCTTACTCTAGGTTAGTGGACCTGCTTGCTCTTTTGCGGGCCATTACAGCAGATTAGAAGGCAAGATGTGTTCATTGTGGAAACCTCAACCCAGTACCACACAAATGGTTGTAGAGAATTGTGGTGCTGTCTAATTGTTTGCAGTACCACTTTGTCCCAACAACGAGTAACATGACAAGATTCGTTTCTTAAGGGTCGTTTTCTACATCCATGAGCTGAGTTCAGCTACCAGCCCATGTTTAAATGAAATTGAGATCGGCTGCCGCGCGACACAGCGTGTCGCGCGGTATGCTGTCCGTTTGATTAAGATCCAATGGACAAGAGAGCCCCGTGCATGTAACCTAGATTGGTAGGCCCGTAAAAAGTGAACCGTCCGATCAAGATCAGATGGCTCGTAGTGCGCGACACGCGGTGTAGCGCAACAGCGAATCCGGATTGGTTTAAATGGAGTTAGGTTTCAAATCCCTAGTTTGTTTCCCACTTGTATCCATCTTCTAACTAAAAGTATATAATAATGTTTCCGACTTGTATCCATCTGCTCATGTATTTAATAATATAAAGCGGAAAGGTCACTAGTGGGGAATGTCAATTTTCAAAATGATCCCGAGAATCCCCTTGTCCTTTGTTATTAGATTAATGATTCCTTGAAAAATGGGTTTATGGCTTTTTATTATAGCATCTTTGAGTTTCTAGGCAGGAGAATATTTTTTAATAGAGCATGTCACATGGCCTATGGTAGAAATCTCTGTACATATGTTATAACTAAAGTGTTGTCAACCCTAACCTTGTAAACTGCATAATTCAGTCAAACCGACCTGACTTATATTAATGATGCTTATCCCTTTTTGTATCTTATTAAATTCCAAAGTCTTTAGCTTCTATTTTTTGTTTGTCAAAGTCACCTCCCTTGACTGGAATCGTAGAAATTTTACTGATCTTTTACATTTCTTAATCAGTAAAAGACCCTCAGTGGTCCATGCTCTGTTACTTAAGTTTCTGCCTGTTACTATTAATGAAAGGCATCCGAAATTACTGGACTTATGGATTTACAAGGTGTTCATTTTCCCGAAATTAAAATAAAATAACAAAGGCAGCTGAAAAAAACAACGGTTTCGAACTTTTAAAATGTTATTTCCCAAACAAGCTCAACTTAGAAACCACTGATGGATTTTTACTGGTAGATTTTAAAACAATTTTAACAACTCACAGCCAGTTAAAAGGGTTAAGCTATTGCTAATAGCATTCAGATTTTCCAGCATGACTCAATACTATTACTGGTAGAAGATTTAAACTTTAAATTCTTCAGAATAGCCTGATAAATACAACTTTGACCGTGTAACATAGGTGGGAGAAAGGGGGTTGCAACTGTCAGGCGGACAGAAGCAGCGCATAGCTATTGCACGTGCCATGTTAAAGAACCCAGCAATCCTCCTTTTGGATGAGGCAACGAGTGCCCTTGACTCAGAGTCGGAGAAACTGGTTCAGGAGGCACTTGACCGCTTCATGATTGGTCGCACCACCCTTGTGATTGCTCACCGTCTCTCCACCATCCGCAAGGCTGACACTGTTGCGGTTATACAACAGGGCAGCCTGTCAGAAATTGGGACACATGATGATCTCATGTCTAAAGGGGATAATGGCCTGTATGCAAAGTTGATTCGCATGCAAGAGCAGGCACACGAGGCAGCTATGATCAATGCCCGCAAAAGCAGTGCCAGGTACCAAAATCAGATTGTGTTTCTGGACCTTATATAACTCTATAAACTCCAAGAGATGGCTGTTTTTCGTATTTTATTTTAGAGCGCTTTCTGTTTATTTAAATCTTTTTTGCTTTTGTTTTACTTTTGTTTTATTTCTTTGGTTTTTGGTTGAGGTTATTTAGGAAGTTTCTGTTTTAGATTTTAGTGCTAAACCTATTCAATTTTTCAATTTTTATTACAGGCCCTCGAGCGCACGGAATTCAGTAAGCTCACCGATCATGATGAGGAACTCGTCCTATGGTCGGTCACCATACCGGCGCCTCTCTGACTTCTCTACCTCTGACTTCAGCCTCTCATTTGACCCTCACCACCGCATGGAGAAGCTTGCTTTCCGAGTTCAAGCGAGCTCCTTTGTTCGTCTTGCCAAGATGAACTCCCCTGAATGGGCCTACGCCCTTGTGGGCTCCATTGGCTCCATGGTTTGTGGTTCCTTTAGTGCTATTTTTGCTTACATTCTCAGTGCTGTTCTGAGCATATACTATGCACAAGACCCAAAGTACATGAACCGTGAAATTGGTAAATACTGTTATTTACTTATCGGCATGTCATCAGCCGCACTCTTATTCAACACGGTGCAACATCTCTTCTGGGACACAGTTGGGGAGAACTTAACAAAGCGTGTCCGAGAGAAGATGTTCACTTCTGTTCTGCGTAATGAAATTGCATGGTTCGACCGAGAGGAAAATTCGAGTGCGAGAATTGCTGCTAGACTGTCATTGGATGCACACAATGTGCGATCAGCAATAGGAGATCGGATTTCAGTTATAGTTCAAAACTCAGCTCTCATGCTTGTTGCTTGCACAGCTGGGTTCATTTTACAGTGGAGGCTTGCACTTGTGCTCATTGCTGTGTTCCCTCTTGTCGTTGGTGCGACTGTCTTACAGGTAATAAGTCTAAACCAATGTATGTTGCTTAATTTTTTTTTCTATTTTTCAATGCTAGATCTTTTATCTTATTTCACTTAACAAAAAATTTGACTTTGTTTCCATGCAGAAAATGTTCATGAAAGGTTTCTCTGGGGATCTTGAAGGGGCTCATGCCAAAGCTACTCAAATTGCAGGGGAGGCTGTGGCAAATGTGCGTACAGTGGCTGCATTTAATTCAGAGACAAAAATTACACGGTTATTTGAAGCCAATCTGAGAGGCCCACTCCGGCGGTGCTTTTGGAAGGGCCAGATTGCTGGCAGTGGATTTGGTGTGGCTCAATTCCTTCTGTATGCATCTTATGCTCTTGGTCTGTGGTATGCATCTTGGCTAGTCAAGCACGGTGTGTCTGACTTCTCCAAGACTATTCGTGTGTTCATGGTTCTCATGGTCTCAGCGAATGGTGCTGCAGAGACCTTGACACTTGCACCTGATTTTATAAAAGGTGGCCGGGCTATGCACTCTGTTTTTGAAACAATTGATAGGAAGACTGAGATTGAGCCAGACGAGCCAGAGTCTATACCAGTACCAGACCGTTTACGTGGTGAAGTTGAGCTCAAGCATGTTGATTTCTCATATCCATCCCGACCGGATGTGTCCATATTCCGTGACTTAACCCTCAAAGCTCGTGCCGGTAAAACCTTAGCACTAGTTGGCCCTAGTGGATGTGGGAAGAGTTCAGTGCTTGCTCTAATTCTGCGGTACTATGAACCAAACTCAGGTCGAGTTCTTATAGATGGAAAGGACATAAGAAAATACAATCTCAAATCGTTGAGGCAAGCAATAGCAGTTGTGCCACAAGAGCCCTTCCTCTTTGCTGCCACTATTTTTGACAACATAGCCTATGGTAAAGAAGGGGTAACTGAGGCAGAGGTGGTGGAAGCAGCGACCCAGGCTAATGCACACAAGTTTATATCAGGGTTACCTGACGGATACCGAACATTGGTCGGAGAGCGTGGGGCCCAGCTGTCGGGGGGGCAGCGGCAGCGGATAGCGATAGCCAGAGCATTGGTGAAGAAGGCACAAGTCATGCTTCTAGATGAGGCAACTAGCGCCCTAGATGCAGAGTCTGAGAGGTGGGTCCAGGAGGCATTGGATAAGTCGGGATCTGGCCGGACCACGATTGTGGTGGCCCACCGTCTAGCCACAATTAGAAATGCTCATTCGATTGCAGTTATCGATGAGGGAAAGGTGGTCGAGCAGGGGTCGCACTCCCACCTGCTTAACCACCACCCTGACGGGGTGTACGCGAAGATGCTACAGCTGCAACGACTTACACATCACCATGGAGGACCCGGTGCACCGGGTCCATCATCCATTGCTGGTGGATTGTAGTGTTTGATCATCACCATAGTGTTGGTACTACATACTTTTTTTTTGGGCGTTTTTGCCTGTTTTAACTTTTTGTGTAATTTGTGAGTTTTAGGTAATTTTGGATGGGGGCGCCAAAGGTCTATTTGTCTTGTAATTAATTAGATAATTATGTAATGAGAACGAGAATATGTATTTAGCCATTTTTTTGTCTATTTTTCAAATGAAAAGGTTAGCATGCGCAATTGCAATTCTGTCTTTTGGACATAATTATATTATGGATTTTCCCTGTATATAATTGAGGGGTACAGAAATTTTTTTAATGAATTTACTTGGTAAATCAAAACTGCACTATTATATTGTGACCGTTGATATAAAGTGGTTAGGATGGGCGGTACAATGGAAGAAATATATGTACCCATCCCACTAAGAAAAAATAATGGGGGTTGCTAGTGTCAAACATATAGGACACGTACACTTGTCCAACGCGATGAAATTTTAGTTTTTAAAATTGAAATGGCCGATCCAAACCGCACAAATTGTTCTGTGTTATAAAATCTTCATGGAGACCAAATTTTATATTTTTTCAAATTTTTTTACTATTTTTTTGGAATTTTTCAATATGCTCAATCTAAAAAGTTCTGAACCCTTCAATTTTGAAAATTCGAAAAAAATAGTTAGAAAATATGAAAAAATATAAAATTTGATTATCAAAGATATTTTAATATAGAGATCATATTGAGCGATTTGGATCGACCGTTTGAAATTTTAATGTGCTACGTTTGGATCGTGTTTGATGTCCTATATGTTTGATTCTAGCATTACTCAAAAATAATTGTATTGTTCTCATTATTGGGTGGTGGGCAGTACTTTACCAGTATTATATTTTGTTGGTTGACATTGAGCATGCGAACTCCAAAGGATTTATTAAAAGGGTTTTAACGAGTGACCCTGTAAAGTCTCAAAATCTCACGTGTGCCCGGAGGTGTGACACCTGTCGAGCACCGGTCTGGAGTATACGGATTCAATAACATAAGCGGAGCCCAAAAAACCTTTTTATGAGGTTCAGTAAAGTTAACTTAAAATTATATAGTTAACATTGTGCCAACATCAATAAAATTATCATATCAATAAGTAAGAATTTTTAACTATGATAAACAACAATAGAATTATAATCCTTTTTGTATAAGGTTTCAATGTAATTTTTTTTTAAAGAAAATTATTTATATACCCATATGAAATATATGAAAAATGTTTGTTGGGAAGAAAAATATAACGGACATTGCCTATCGTAGATTCAATTTGAATGCGCCACTACATACTAATGTATATGTACAAATCAATGAGTGGGAACCATATAGATTTTTGTTTTTCATCTAGTGTACGAATGAATCCCCCTTTAGTTGCTGGGACACACTTAAAGATTTTGCTTTCGGACCCTCAAAAATTTTTTTTTGCTTTCGCAATGTATTATATTTTGGTATTTTGTATTTAGGCGATTGTGGATGGAATAACTTTTGGTTGCTAGGTCCAAACATGCAAGATCTCTAGTGGGCGCCCATACGGACAATAATCTGTATTTTTCAATTTTCATAACTTATCTCATCATAGCATTGTGTCATGAAGCTGAATAGATAAATAAATAAATATACACAAAGGTGTTTCTGAGTGCTCTCTGATTAGCAACCGCTGATTGTTAAGCCAACATTATAACTAATATATGACAATACCAGTGAGTCAGTGACTTACGTTAGTACCACCCCAATTAGAGAACAAATGGTTCAAGTTGGAGTTCTTTAGTATTAAAGCAAACTATCACCAAACAGCTTGCAACCTTTTTCTCTCTAGCGAATTGAATCTAAGAGAACGAGTTAGACTTGATACTGATAGCAATAGTAGATTGGATGGAAATTACAGGTCCTTTTCATAAAAACATGAGAGTGACACAAAATGGGGGGAAGCATCTGTCGACAGATGCGAGTTGTTTTGGGGACAGTTTGATTAATGTCATTATTGTACTCAAGAGAGATCTAATGTGCGCTTGCTTTTTTGAGAAATGTTCACAAAATTGATAAATGGTGTCATAAACACAAAAAAAAATAATAATTCAATGAACTCAAACAAATAAATCATTTTGAAGCATGTATGCAAAAATTACAATGTACTCGAGATGTATAAATATCCAACAGTCTCTGAACCCCAAAAAATAATAATAAAACAAATCTAATTCAAAGAATATAAATGAAATCTCTACAGAATAGGGGAAAAAAAGAAAAAAAGAGAGAACCTCAACTCTCAATAAAAAAAAAAAAATATCTAGATACAAAAAATCCATACGGTGATATACAATGTCTTTGTTTTAGTATTTTCCTTTAGTTGATCTTGTTGTGTTTAACTGTTTATCCTTTAGTCCAGTTTTCATTTCCATGTTTTGTGTAAAATGAAATCCTCATAAAACATAAAGAGATGGGCTAAAATCAGCCACGACTGACGGATGCAACCGTCAGCTACGATCAAATTTCAATTTTCGTGATTCTAACGGTCGATCCAAACCGTTCAATGTGTTCTCCATATTGAAATCTCATTGGAGACCAAATTTTACATTTTTCTGATTTTATTTACTATTTTTTTGAGATTTTTAAAAATCATAGTTATTGAAGGGTCCAGAATTGTTTAGATTAAAATTTTTATAAAATATCAAAAAAATACTAAAAAATTCCAGAAAAATATAAAATTTTGTATCCAACGAGATTTCAATATGGAGAACACATTGAACGGTTCGGATCGACTGTTAGAATCACGAAAATTGAGATTTGATCGTAGCTGACGGTTGCATTGATCAGTCGTGACTTATTTTAGCCAATCTCAAACATAAATGATTTCCCCAATACTTTTAAATACATTAGCCTTTTGTTGAAATATAGTGCCGCAGACAATCGTACTTGGAATCGGATGCATGGTATGGAATGACACGAGTTGTGCTATTGAAATATCTTGATCATATATGAAGCACTAACATAAAAAGGATAAATCTAGCATGATTTGAAAATATATGGAACAAAAAGAAAATAATCTTTGGAGATATTTCATTGTTTTGGATGGCAGGACCTGAAGATTATTTCTATGCATAAAAAGAATAAGTTTCCTTGTGTATGGAGGATTTGATGTGTATCCGAAGAGAAAAAATTTAGGGATTAAAAGTTAACAAAATTTAATTGATTTTGTTACTAAAAAGACTTGATAAGGTGTCATGTAATTTTTCCTATTTAATCCCTCTTTCTCCCTCCAACAATGTTTCTCCCGAAATAATAGAAAAAGAGTATACGTGTGTGGAGGACGTAAGCACAAGTTGGTGCTCCCGTGTCTCTTGTATCTAATTGTGTGATTAATTTATACTGAGATCCTCATACTGAATAACTCTAAGAAACACGGTTCTTGTGCAGTAGCACTTGGATCATATCTTCTCAAATCTAAAACTTAATTTTCGTTGCATAGGCACTCGAATTCTTAATACTTTTAATCAAGTTATAAAAATTTCATAATTGTGTCTTTGTATAGAGTGAAACTCGATTTTAAATACAAATAATCCTACTTTATCTTAACGTAGTACATAAAAGACTCCAGTAAGATTTCGAAACTGCGACCTTTCAAAAAAATTCCAGTTTTTAAAGGATTAGATTTGAATATCGGTCTAATTCTATATGTTAAATGATGCATATACATACAAAGTTACTTGTAGTTTGAAAATCTTGAAAGAAAAGCTAATTAAAGCGTTGTCAATTTGAGTTATACGGAACGCGAAAACAGAAAGAATGTCAAAGATATCGAACCATGTCTCTCTAAATAAGTTAGAATAATACATGAAAAAATATACTTTTTTTCACCTATGAAATGTTTTAAATTTAAGATATTTCAAGTCAGAATGCATAATTGAAGAAGACAGGATGTCCATATGTAAATTACTTGTGTGACATAGCTGAGAATGTTACAGAATAAAACCTTTGAAAAGAACTACATTTTTCATTTGAGAGCAACTCAGATGAGACTTGAGAGCAACCTGTGAACAAGTGGCAAGTCTCAAGGAAGCTTAAGACAAATGAAATCCAGTCCCGCGCAGGACCGTGCAGCGCACAGATTACAGCCGTATGATTTAATCTCAATGGCAAAGGGAACCGTACATGGAACCAGATTGATAGGCCCGAACTGTCCAGATCAGATCGGACGGTTCGTAGGCTGCGCTGGACGGTCCTGCTCGGGAGCTGATAAGGATTCAGCTTAAGAAACAAAGAAAACTAAAAAATGGATAAGGAAAGAAAGAGATAGAAAAAGAGAGGCGGAGAAAGAAATTGATAGGGACTCGCCAAATTATAGCAACTAGCGAGATATAATGGCATTGATAACTTGGTCCCCGTTAGGTATACACCAATCAACAAGAAAAAAATCAACTTTAGTTTTAGAAAGCACGGTCACATTGATTGCTCCTAACAGCCTTATAAGAGGCTAAAAGTAGCCTATGCACGCTTTGTGACATGTCAACCAAAACCACACTTCTCTTGCTAAATTTGGGGAGTTGAAAAAAAAGGAAAGAAAAAGTGAAAAACAGAATACAAGTGAATTAAGTTCCTATCCGTTTGCCAGTGAATTTCAGATCTATCATTTTAGATTGGGTGGTAGCCATTGATGATGAATTAGTTTGATTATTTTGACAATAGAAAAAAGTAAGATAATTTTAAGGTTCCCTAATTTTAAATATGATGATCATCTATATTATAGAGCATTATACATACGAAACTGATAACATATGATGTGATTCATATGTTTACACATGTTTTAACAAATGGTACTCAAATTTAAGGAAAAACCAGCAAGCAACAAATGTCCAGCTGTGTAGCTTAAGCATTTACTAGGAAGCTGTCAAAAAATCACTAGATCAGTAAGGTTTTTTCAGGGAAAGCTAAGGTTTTTTCAATATATATAGGAATTGAGATGATTTCTGTCTAATTTTGATCAGTTTTATTAAGTTCAATGCATTCTTGTTTGTTAGATTAATTGAACATGACTCACAATTTGCACATTATATTTAGAATTTATTTATAGATAGTTGAAGGTATAACCTTCTAGAAATAGGCAAACATGCCACAAATTACTAGGTTTTGCATTTGCCCATACTTTTCAGATGGTGTGCAAAACCTCTGCCAATATTGTTTCAAATCCTAGTTCCTACTGCAACCTATTCTATGTGCCATCACTGCGTGACCAAAATGTACCAAAACTTGATTTGGCGCACTAAATTTTAGGAGTCAGAAAAATGGTCCAAGAGGAATAATTACCCAAAAGGATAAGTTCATGTTACATCATGTGATGGTGTCGTCGAGCAATGTATATGGGAAGAATGCAGCGGTACAGTACCAACGCTTCACAAGCAAAATAATTCGGATGCATCATTATAAGCCATGATCTTTCCAGACAACCTGAGATACCCCTCGTTTACCTAACTGTACCGTTCGAACCAAAACCCTGACCCATGAAAGCGCACCGTGTCCATGTGCAACATCGGCAGTTTGTCATGCTTTCACTGTCACCCCCACTAATTGACACCACAATAATTAATGCACTTGTTTGTTTCTTTTTTTGATGAAGCGGAAAGTCTCCAATTTTTCTTCTATTTTCCAATACCTCGCTGTAAAAAAATGATTGCGAAAATAAACCAAGGGATACACCCTTTTTCTGAAAAAAAAAGATGTTTTCTGTTGGCTTTCTGCATCCAAAATTTATTGAGTAAAAAAATATTTGGTGGTTTTCATTAAAGCTGACATTAAAATGTTACTGTTGTCATTTTCAAAACAATCAACTGAACTGACTCGAAATTTGTCAATTGTCATTTACAATTTTTAATTTGGGCTTGGAAATTATACCCCAAGCTAAAATGGGCTACTAATTTACCCATTGTTAAAAATGGAAAGCGTTTTTAGAAAAAGGCCTATATCACATATTCGAGACAAAAAAGGAAAAAAAAAAAAAGAAAATAGGCCTATATCCAACGCTCTCTCTAGAATTCCTGGATGGCTCTAGTACGCCTTTCACTTTCACATCTTTTTAGTTCCCGTGCAAAATTGTTTCAACAATTTTTCTTCAACCTGCCTGGTGTGTTCGAAGGAATGCCTGGGGCTGTACCAATAGAGATGGTCGGATACACTCTTTCTAGTATGCTTGTGTTGTAATGCCACGGCAAATTTTCTTTCGGTAATATGAATAGTGTTTTTTCACCTAGCCAATATGACTATACGAAAGAAAAAGCATAACTATATGCAAATTTCAACTACTGCGGTTGATGGCCAAGTAAACATCAACCATTGCTTTGCAACGATGGGCATTCTTCAAACTCTGGCATAAGTTCTGACTTCTGAGTCCTTTGGATGAGCTGATGTATGAGAGAAACTAAATATGGTGAAATGGAGATCAAAGACTTTGTGACTGAACAATTACGATATAATCACATTGGTTCTTGAATCCCCAAGTTATTTTTTAGTTGTTTCTTGTTCAACTAAAACATGAGATTTGATACTTACTTGAATTGTACATTTATCAAAAAAGTTCTTAGCTACTGTTATATAAACCAGCAGATTTCCCGTTGCATATAAAGCTGAAAGCTGCTGCCAAGGATTTATAATGCTGCACCAGATAGGCAAATTTCATGGTGATCTAAACTTACTGTAAGTTTGCTTGGTGCTGTTCTTAACTATGTCTAGTTTAATGTTCCTGTTGATATTTTTACCAGATTCAAATATTTAATTTATGAATTCTAATGGATGAAGAACTTTCCCATTGGTACCAGATTTTAAATATAACCCATTGCCATAAATTATTTAAAATGTTAGAAGGTAGGGATTTGTGCTTTGTGTCAGGCCGAGCGTATCAGTGCACGGGTGGAGGCCGGATTAGTGTCAGAGATGGTCTGGTTCATCTTTATTTATAGGATTTGAGATGCCCTGCGTTAACAAAATGGACTTAACCTTTTATTAGGACCAAATAGCCCACCGGACACGTACAACCCTGACCTGTGGATCTAAACTGGCATCTTATCGGCATAGATGTACTTAACCGACAATATCTCTGACTTGGAGACCAGTAAGAAGCTTTACTGGTGATGGAGTGTAATGACTAAATTCTGCAGAGAGACCCAAAACCAGAACTCTGAACTGGTGGCATTGACTTGTTTCAATAAGTCCCTATCAGATGAGGAAATAGAAGCCCCGAGACCAAAACCTTTCAGCATGCTGACATGTTGTCATGTTCAATGTTCTTGCTGCAAGGCTTCTTCTGTCTCTGCTCTAAATTGTACCTACCAGGAGTTCAGAATAGCTTATTTGCAGATGTCACTTCCCCAGCATAATGGCCAACGTCTAGCCTCTCACATGCGCATCTCGTCTGTGGCTACTATCTCTATGAGTGTTTGTTAGAACATTTTTCCATAGTTAGTTGAAGTATATTATGCTTGAATTAACCACACGTGGAATTGGTTTATTGCTAACTGCTACTGCTAAACCCTCTTCAGTCTCAGCTCTTCTACTCTATCAATTAGAGGCTGACCGCTGACATGCCTAAAATAGTATATGGACTTACGATTAGTGAATCGGTCTTTTGGATGTAGACTTCTTAGTTCTTAGTTTCTTACCTTGCATTTTTGTTTTAGTTTCGAGATATTTAAGCTTTTTACATATAGATTATATATTCAATTGTGTGACACTTGCAAAGGTCGTCATTATGATTAATTCTCCTTGTTATGCACAGGAGGAAGCTCAAAACTATTTGTTCTGATCAACTTAGGCTCACAGAGTTATGTACCTGCACATGAATTGTATTATATTTTAAGTGAGTCCCGCTTATCCTCCTAAGATTCGATCGAAATCCGATCCATTGACAGGCTGACAGCCTTTAACTAACCCACTTGTACTGAGACGTGTTACCAAAAATAATCAAATCCGATCCATGTCCGATCATACTGACAGCCGATTTTTTTACGATTATGAGGCTCATTCGAATATGAAATCCAATCCCGGAAATACAGCATTCCACTTTTTTTTAGTACCCGAGGCTTCAAGACATTTCGAAATCGAGAAATTATGGCAGGAGCTGATGCTATTAGAGAGCAATTAGCTGATTTAGATTTGCGAATTCTTATCAAGAATTCATTAGTAGAATGGAAACAATTAGCGGACATACATTACTCAAAAAAAAGTTCAATCACAGCATCAGTAGTTGCTCATACATGAAAACTAAATAAGAAAGATACAGATGCCGTCACAAGCCTCACTTAACTGAGACGAATGAAAGGACTCTTGGTGCTGGTACACGGGTACAGTGTCCAGAACTGCAGACAGGTACAAAACTGGTCGATAAAACTATTAAGAAAGACTTTTATCAGGATTCCTATCTTTATCTATTAACACTCAAATTTTTCATATACCATACTCCACCTTGGACAGAAGAAAAACACAAACAATTAAATGTAATACAAAAAGAAAAAAATTAAAATACCAATAAATATAACATACAAATCATATGATTATAACAAATTTATAACATGTTAACTCATCGATTATATCAAATCAACATAAATCATAACATTTTGATGTCAAAAACTAACTCTTTCACCAATAAACGCATACACTTATTTATCAGGTCCATTTTAGTATACTCCGATTAAATTGAGATTTTTGGTCCTTAAAACATCCCAAACTACAAATCTCTATCCTACATCTGACAAAACTTCTGCATATCATTCTTTTGGAAAGAAGTAATTAACACTTGCAACTATAATCTGATAAGTAATACAAAAAGAGCCACTGAGGGAAAGGTTGCTTTGAAAATATGGGAATTCACTACAAAAAAGGATCACATAGACATGAGTTTTGGTCCATTGTCAGGCATTCCCATTCCAGCTGCCAGGTCAGCATCCAGCTGTGTATGTGGTGCAGGACCCGCCATTTGCTTCACCCTGCACAAAAAAATAGCACTTTATCAATAATAATGAATGAACCGGTAGCGCAAGCTACATGGTACACAGATATACTACAGAAATTGTGAAGTACTGATATGGTACCAAAAGTTAGATACAAAAAATTGGTAACCTTGTGCCACATTTTAAACACAAATATTCTTATAGAAAAATAACTACACAATGATAAAACTAGAAAAAATAGTCCACAAATTTGAATTATGAGAATGAGAATAAAATACAATAAAACAAATACATACTTTTTCTTATGGGCCTTCGATTTGTAATGGTCAGCTCTCACATCATCATTAGCAAAATATCGACTGAAAAAAATAGAAAAAAAATCAAATTAAAATACATTCCTTAATGGCCTACTGATAATTAACCAAAACCATCTCCGCCCATGCTCATTAGGAACCTTGAAAAATTTACACACAAAACCAAAATTTTTAACCCCAATTATCCCAAGCTTTATAAGATAGCACAAAAATCCTAAATCTAAACCACCAATTACCCCAAAATCCTAATCTAAAGGCCCATTCTAAACACCAATATTAGTATCATGTGAAAAACAAATAAAAAAAAGAAACTAACTCGCAGTGAAGGCAGTAAAATTGACCCATGCCAGGCAGATCCTCATCTTGCGGGAGCTGCTTCACATCTCCCATCTCCGCTTGCTTCATAATCTCTTGGTAAACCATATCATCGCGTAGGGTTCCAATTAAAGATAAACTCGTAAAAGATAACGAGAAATTGAAAATTAATCTATGTATCTATATATAAAAACAGATGAAAAAGGATATCTTTGAGGAGAAACTTGGAGCGGCGAGATGTCTTGTGGGAGAACCTTCTCTTCTTCACCTTCCTATGCGGACACTTGCCTCCCATCGCCTCTCTCTCTCTCTCTCTCTCTCCTTCGTCTCTGAAAGTATGCGACTAGCGTTTGCGAACTCGGAACGACTTGGCGCCTAGAGCCTAGTTAGGTCTCCAGAAACCCTAGCACCATTCTGACACGAAGACGTAGAATATTTTGGGCTATTTTGGGTTTCTAAATAAGACGGCTGCAGATATAGAAGTGGGCTAATTGAGCTCTAATAAGCCCGTTCAATTTCGCTTTAATGGGCTTTATGCTCTTTTTAGTAAGGATTATAGAACTTCTGAAATGGGCCCAATTTAAAAACTTGTACCTATTGAATTTTCCATTAATATAGACTTCAGACTTCAGAGTTCCTAATGTGTACATCCGAAGTGTGTAACACAGTTTTCTAAATGCAAACCAACAAGCAACAAATTTATTTATGACATTAGCAGCAAAGTAGTTGGATCCAAAATGTTCACCAAGTCATGGGTAATGAAATTAAATGTACTATTGCCAAAGTTAGTCACGGAAGTCAATGGGTCCTTCAAGGTTTGATATTTTTGCCTTCTTAGTGGTTGTTTGCTTTTGCTAAATCAGTTGGGCTGGCTGGATGTTAGAAATTACAAATTAGAGAATTGAGTGTCAATATGATTTTATTTTATTTTTTTAAGATATGTTATACTGATGACACTTAGATTTGATAACTGTAATAACTAATTAAAAATTTGAAAAATCAATTAAAATTTTTCATAATGGTTTAAAATTTTACATAAATGGTGTATAATTTTAAAACATATTGGCCATCCATTGAATAGTTTAAAATAATGGTTATTTATATCGACGCTTCTGTTTTGAGTTATGCAGAATTTAATAATTAATTGAAATAGCCGCATAAACTACACCTGTTATTTTTTTTATAAAATTTTGATAATCATTTTTTTTGTTGTCGAATAATATGGCTGTTAACCATTAATATATTCCTTCCCTCCTTTAAAATAGCGGACACTTCTCATTTAGCTAACATTTGGTTTATTAAAATTAAAATTAAAAAAATTAACAGCAAATAGCTGCAATTTTTTATTATTGAATTAATTTGATCGAACCCAAACAATGATAATCAGCTTGGAAGTTGGAACTATGCTTGCACATCATACATAAAATTATTTAATGAACAAAACACGTTCAACCTATTAACACACCGAACTCAACTGAAGTACATCACAACAAAACTACAAAACCCAATTCTAATCAATAGTTCTTCCCATCAAGCACACTGCGTTAAGGACAAAAAGAGCAATAAATGGACGAAGAATCTGGGCAGAGATTATGCATGTCATGCATGTGGCCACTGGCGCTGATGGACAAACAATGGCGCTGTCTTTTGTTGCGGAGGCAACTCAGGCAAGCACAGAAGAAATGCATATATGAAATGGGATGACGCACGCAAAGAAAAGGAGCGGAGGAGGTGATATTTGTGTGTGTGGAATTCGTCCAAAGTGTGTGTTGCTATCTGTACAGACTACAGACTAGAGACCATGCACACTGCAATATTCCCCTGATCAAATTCCTCTCTCTTAATTCTGAGTCTAGCTATATGGGCTGTGTGCCTGTGTCGCTCTTGTCTCCTTTCATTTTAGACCCCGCCATTTATTCCATTCTGGCCCCATGTGACTCTTCCTTCAATCCAATTCCCTCTAGCTTTGTTAAACGCATCCGTCTTTTTCAAATTTAAATTTGATCTTTGTACTTGTATCTAGGGTTGTATTTTTGACACATTAAGGATGACATGGCCATGTGTTAAACCGATGTTTTGAAAACCGGGTCGAATCGGTTGGACAGCGAATTGGATATATAGCGGTCCGTTTTCTGGTTCACCTATTTTCAACCGAAACAACCTTGGTTGAACCGGTCGACTATGCCAACTAATTGCCTTGCTGGTTCATGATCCACTGGTCCGGTTTTTAAAACATTGGTTCAAAGTTTGAAACATGATATAGTAGTGACATTTCGTGATGCCATATTCACAAGTCGTGTCCGGTTTTTAACATGCATGGCATGATAAGCCATATATATTTAAAAAGATACAATTAGTAAAAGAAAATTCAACAAAGGTTCATCCCATGAGCCTCAAAATTGATTAATGTATACAGGAACTCCAAATTTCACATATTCTGATATTCATTATAATCGTCAAGTATATTCAAGGCTGAAAAATAATTTTACTTTTTTTGCATTACTTTTCGTTTATCGAGTTATACTTATACCGTTTCTCTCTTTTTCCTTCTATTAATTTCCTCCGTGACTCCTACAGTGTGGCGACCTGTAAGTATTAGTACAATTAAAACACTTTTATCCAATTCACATCATACTAATATCACACGAATAGGTACAAAAGCATGCCTTGATGCATCCAATACATTCATACAATCATACCACATAGGTAGGTGCAGAGCTGTAAGGTTCCATTTAAAGGGTGCGTTTGGATAGGTGTGGGAAGAAGGGAAGAAGGGAAGAAATGGGAAGAAGTATTGGAAAGTGTATAACTTTGTGAATAATTTGAATTGTTTATAATTTTTTTTCTTCTTTCTTTCTTCCAACGATCCAAACGCACCCAAAGGGATTTATGGCCGTTTCACTTGGTGCTATTTGACTGGTTTATAACGTGAGATTCTACTTTCGCTTTGTAGGTAGCCGAAAGTTTATTAGTTTTGTGCAGTTGTTTAACTAAATGCGGAAAGCATTATTCTCGACCTCCAAAAGTGCTTCATTTTTCAATTGCTTTCTTTATTTTTTCCTATGACTATCATTCCTCATGGAATATACAAGTATGGTCAAATCCATGCACATTTCATGGACAACGTCAATTCCAAATAGTTTATTGCCTAACTAAAAAAAGAGAGCTACATTAGTGGTTTAAGTCCCTATAATTTACATCCGAGTGTGTAATTTTGGATTGCAAATTAATTGATAAAATTTGTTAAAATGCTGTAACATGTGACAAAAATAAAATGAAGTTTGTGTGATGACAATTAATATAACATTTCTACTTTATATACGATGATAATAATTTTTTTTTATCATACGGTGTTTGTAATGATATTTTTCATTAGGACTCAACTTTTTTCACATTTTATACTATTTGCGTTTATCTTTTAATATAACGACTTTATTATAATTGCACATGTCACCTGTATTGGTAAATTATTTACTATTAATTTTAGGGAAATTCTACAATGAGTACAATTTCTGAATCTGGTTTTCATCTCAACCGTTTATTTCTAAGAAAGATTAATTTATTAGTACTCATGAACAGTTGCAATCAAATCTCTCCTCCCCCTCAAAAATTGATTCTCATGCCAGAATTTTGCTTGATTTTATTGTTGAATTTTTATGTACTAATTGACATTATGATAATCATAAATCTTTCCGGTCATGGTGGGTGCTCTTAGGAAAAATGTGGGTACCCAAAACAAAGACCAAAAATTTATGTATAAGATTGTGATATGATGATGGCAACGGTCATGGTAGTCAAAGCAGCCCATATCCAATCCACTAGTGTCCAAAATTGTCAGTACAGCTCCAGTCATATTCCCAAGTTGACCGGGTCAATCTGGCCGCTCTTTATCAAGACATCAACCCAACCAAGCAACTAGGGCTGTCAAAACGTGGTAAGTGGCATGAAATGACACCAAACCGTTACCGTGCCACTTATTAAACGGTACAATACCGACATGTCACTTACCGTTTCATTTATTAAACGAAATAATTTTCTATGCCATCAACCGTATATTACACATAAAACGGTTTGAAATGAGGTTGAAATGGTCGAAACGGTATAACCAACTGTGCCATCAACCGTGCCACTTAAAAAACGATATAATTTTTTATGCCACAAACCGTTCCATTTCGGTTAAACGAAACGGCATAACGGTAAATGACCAACCGTTGACAGCCCTACAAGCAACTACTTTTACAGTTTACTCTATTTCAAGTAGCACTCCAACCAATACCTCTCTCGGAATGAAATCCTCTACAGCCATTTTTTTACTGCTCCAAGCAGTCCTTTCCATTTATTTTTAATATTTCAAAATTTAGAAATTTAAATAGAGAATCCAAACCGTTGATCTTGTTAAATTTTACCGGCGATGCATTTTCATATAAATTTTATAAAATTTAAAGTCGATTTGATACTAGATCAAGAGGTCAACAAATGAACGAATCTGGTTAGATTAATTCTAATACGTTCATAATTATGTCATTTAATCATGTATCAAATCGACTTCAAATTTTATAAAATTTATATGATAACGCATCGCCGATAAAATTTAACAAGATCAACGGTTTGGATTCTCCATTTGAATTTCTAAATTTTGAAATATTAAAAAAAAAAGAGAAAGGACTGCTTGGAGCAGTCAAAAAATGGCTGTAGAGGATTTTAGTCCTACCTCTCTCAGCTCTCACTGCAGTAATGAGTAAATAAGTCTCAGTAATTCGTAAATGCCTTGGTTGACTGCGCGCTGTACTTCCCTCTTCCCAAAAGGCAAAAGCAACTGTCATTTGACATTCGGGTACTGTTAGGAGATCTGGGCCGTTAGTTTTTGATCGGACGGTGTGGGATTGGGTCAGGAGGAAAGGGAAGCTTTGGGGAGTGCGCTGAGGGAACAAGAATGGACTACGAATGGCTGGGCCCGAGACTGACAGCCGTCAGATGGAGGGAAGCAGAGGGCTGAGATTCTTCCCGTGATATAAACAAACAGATGCACGGTGTTGCCTTGGCGCGTTCTCCCACCTAGGTGTGTTCTACGTCCGAACCGGATCTATTTTCTATTATTCACGTTGGAATATTTTTTTGTACAAATTCAATAGAGTGTGTGTGTGTGTGTTTTTTTTAATTCTTCGGTAAATTTTGATTCGTTCAAAGTTCACTTAATTTTTATAGAATTTAAAAATTTCAAAGGGAAAATTTGGGTATAAATTTTGAATCGGACTTTAATCACCATCGTTCATTCTAAAAAAAAAAAATTCACTATAAATCATGAACAGTTGTGATTAAATCCGGTTAATACTTCTATGTCCAACACATAATTTTTTTTATTATGCGTACTAATAAAGAATAAGAGTGCTTCAAGTTGGGTGAAAACATGAAATTCCAATATCTACCAAAATGAAAGGAATGAGAACATTAATTTATAAAATTTAAAGATTAAACATCTCCGTCCATTTAGTGATGAGATTAATTGAAATTTGTTAAAAAATATATGACAAACTTAGTTGTTGTTGTTGTTGTACATGACAAACTTAATTAAATCAATGAAATAATCTAAAAAATATGTAGTTATCATATTTGAACTAATTTTAGCTGTTTGAACCTGATCTATTTGGCTGATTTGCTTTGCATATTCATTAAGTGTAGATCTGTAATATTTAAATTAAATTTAACTTAATTTGCGAGCAACCAAAAATATTATTTTTTTCTTCATGTGCAACTATTAACATTGGTTAAAAACTATAATAGTACATTTACATTTTAAAAAATATTTTGAATGAAAAAGTGTTCTGTGTTCCCATCTTAGAATAAGTTAGGTCACCATGTGCTCGAGCAATTAGCACTAGCAGGCATTAGACCAAAAAAGAAGTGGTCCAGATGAAAATTCCATTCATGGACCTTTTAAGGGAGCATCTATCGTCTATCGATTTAGTTAACATACTTTATATCTGATAAGTCATGACAGGGAGCCTTTATTATCTCCTGCACGGATTCGTCTGTTGATTTCTGTTTTTTTTTTTTTAAATATAATATGACTCATGGACCATGGTGCTTTGTGAATTAATTTAAAAGTTTTACTTTTGAGTAACTTCTGTAAACATCATTATAAAACGATTGCAGACCTTCTACTCGAAAAAAAAAAGAAAAATTCCAATAATATGAGTTCGAAATTTTTTTTAATTATTTCGTGAAGTGTCGTAGGCTGTAGCCTATATTTTTAAAAGGAATTAGCATGAATTTAAAACGCAGCGACAAACAAAATTCCACGCAGAAAACTTTGCTGCACTAAATAAGATAATAAACAGCAGCATAGATTTTGCACCTAGGTTCAAAATTCCAATCGCCGCTGTCTCCCACCATGCTTTCAGAGCTTTTGGAAAAGATTTTGCCTTATCGCAAAAAATAAAAGAAAAAAAAAATCAGAATGTCAATTGTCAAAGCATAAATTTTGGTTGGATACTATCACACCTGTGTGATCATGTGTTGCCACAAAATAGTCGCACAGATTCTGATGGCATGCGATCAAGTTATTTTGGATTGTGATTGCAATTTTTTAAAAAAAAATTCAGAATGTGTCGGTCATCTTGAACCGTCCTGATTCCTGAAATTTGCTCTCTCATTCACAACGGTGGGGTCATGGTGTCAGTGAATTGTTGAATTTTGGGGTAAGCTGCTCTTGGAGCGACTGACGAAATTCCTGGAACTAGGGACAACTGGACAAGTTAGCAATATTCTCAGTTATTTGTTCGAATCGTAAAAAATAAAAATTTCGAAGTGTTAATGTACAACTATGGTTGCTATAATTTCTCAACGAAATCAAATAAGTCTTTATTCAAAGTATGCTATGAAAATTTTTGCATAGTATCACAAAATAATAAAGAAGAATAATAAAGAAGAGATGATACAGATTTTAACGTGGTATCGCCTAAAGCGCACTCCACGATTACTCAACACACCCGATTTATTTATTCATCAAAGAGAGGAGTTTACAACACACACACACACATTTTTCATGTTTGAATACATGTGCAGACCTTTTTGGTTTTAACAGAGAGAGAATAAATAATAAGGAAGTAAAATAAAATAGCAAAAAAATGAACAAAAGGAAACAATATCAGCTAATAAAAGCACACGATCCCTTCTAAAAATAGCAAATCTTTCCATACATACAGAATTGAAAACAAATAATTAAGGTGGTGTGACAACTGAATGCTTTTTTCTTTCAATTTCAATTCATCTTTGGACAAAGTTCAATTACGCAATTTCCCCAAATGCAATGATTAAAAATAGGGAAAATTAGTTATTTGCCATCCAAAAACAAGGAAATTGGGATTTTGCCACTCTACCCACCTTTAAATGCTTTAGGAACCCCAAAAACTGTCCCCAAGGAAAACCAGATGTTTTAATAAAGAAAATTCAGGATTTTGAATTGAACATTAAAAAAAAATGGAATAATTAAACCCGAAATGCCAGCCTAGAATATTTTGAAATTAAAGGTCATTTAGAAATTAAGAATAAATCTTGAATAAATTAAAATACTTATAAAAATTATTTTTATTTATGAGCGATTGGCGTCTCACTACTGAAAGTTCAGTATACAGAGAAGCCCTACGAGCAACAGAATCATTAGAAGAGCCAGCCCTTGGTTTTGTTAAACCATCCGAAGCAACACAAAATGGCACCTCAACAATTATCAAGCAGAACAACACAATCATTCAACTGCTTGTTAAAATCAAGAAAGAACTCGAAGATTGCAAGGACCAAATAAGAGACCTCAGAAGGATAAAAGCACCTGAAGGGTCTAACACATCCGAGGCCCTAGAACAAATCCAAAATCAACTCAAAAACTTGAGTCTCGGTCCGCCAACAACCTCAAAACGGCCAACCATAACGGGCAAATTTTTCGTATATCGTGACCCAAAGAAAATATACGAAGAAGAAAAGAAAAAGATACAATGAGTCGTACTCAAACAGAAACAGTGGGTAGATTATCTGTATCAGGCCACGAAAACCAAATACCAACTGTTGAAAATCAAATTCGGGATTACAGACTCGGAAGTCGGTTACGGTATGAGGCACAAAGAAGATTACCAAGGCGTAGGCGATATCAAAGGACATTAGAATCTCAACTAAGTCCTGATGCGGAGCTAAGCGTCTCACAGTTCCGCAGAGCACAGCAAGTCCCAGCAGAAACACTATACCAAGCCGGATGGAGCGAAATAAATCATCGGGTATACCAACATTATTCTGATGAAAGAATTCTGGTGGTTGGAGATCAAAGGGAAATTCCCTTTATCTCTCAAGAAAGTTACAACAGGCTTGTTGAAGAAGGATTACAGCACTTACACATAGGTGTTGTAATGGTCAGGTTATACGAATGCAGGGGTAAATTCTCTAGTTGTTTTGAGAGACACAAGATGGGGGAATGATACCTCACTAATAAGTTCCATGGAAATGGACTTAACAGACAACTCACAGCTGGCATACGCAGTTCCTGACATGATGGTTAGTATTCATGATTTTTACAATCACATCCAATTGGTTGTACAAACTCATGGGTATGAATCATGGCGAGGTGGAGAAAGCAACCTCTTAATCTCTCGATCTTTAATAGGGAGGTTATCAAACACCAGCCACACAAACTTCCGGTACAATGTCCAAGGTGTAACAGAGCACCTAGCAAGCAGAGGCATAAGGGCTATACCGGGACAACCGAGATCAACCGAAGAATTGAGATGCCAATGATGGATAATCAGGCCACCAGCAATCCCAGAAGTGCAACACCCACAGACAATTCGAGTCAGATCAAGAACTGATGGCTCCCTAGCCATTAGATTTGGTGGGTATACAGCAACTGCACCAGCAGAACCAGTAGTTGTCGGGCCCAATGATGAAGAAGAACTAGATGAGGAAATGGCCCTGATGGTTACAATTGAGGAACCAGAAACCTCATTTGAAGAAGAATTGAGATCAATCCAACTATTGGCATCCTTGCCTAGAGAAGGACCGATGCGAGATTATTGTCCAATCTGGGATAAAGATGATGAATCAGAGGAAGAATGGCTCAATCCTTTCGCCTCCGAAGGAAGTGAAGACAAACTGTCGCACTTTGCATATGCGGCAGAAGAAACAGAACTAGAATATCCCAAGATGAAGGCTTTCGCAAAAATGATGGAATCAACTTTTTCAACGGCTGATAGTTCACTCACCCAAAGAAGGCCAACAGAACCAGTAATGGGTCCTGTTAACTACCCACCGGCAAGTACATCAAGGCAAACACCGATGCCAACAATACATGAAATCAGAGATCATGTTGGCAGACTCAAAGGGGGTTATGCACAACAGCATAGTGGGAGATTCAACCTTCCAGATGCTCAAAGTGACAAAGGTGCAATTCTGGTATTACCAGAAGATATCGGGCAATACAGTGATGTAATTTCTCGATGGGAATCAATTACTCTCAATGTGGTTAATGACCGCAACTGGACAGATAACAAGAGTAAGGTGATTTTCATTGAAAATCTCCTAGGGGATGTAGAGAAAAAGATGTTCATCCAATGGAGAATGGCGTATCCCCACGAATATGAAGAATTAATAGCAGTTGCAGATGATCCCCAAAACATAATCTCCTGCATTCGAAGGATGATATTGCTAGAGGACCCATACCAAGGGTCCACTGAAAAACAGACACGCGCTTACCAAGACCTTGAACGCTTGTCATGCAACCACGTTAAGGATCTGTTTAACTACATGAATGATTACAAGATCCTTGCAGCAAAATCCGGGAGGATGTACATTTCCTCAGAACTCTCGGAAAAATTCTTCAGAAAAATACCACCTCTAATTGGGCAAGAACTAGAAAAAGCATTTTTAGATAAATACCCTGGAGCAGCGATAGGCGTTATGCCAAGAATAAATTTCTCATACCAGTACCTGGCTGAAAGATGCAAACAAGCTGCACTCCAAAGGAGCTTAAAAGATCTCTCCTTTTGCAGCAAAATCCCATTACCTGGCTACTATGGAGAAAGAAAGAAGTATGGACTTCGCAAGTCCAAAACCTACAAAGGCAAACCCCACGAATCTCATGTGCGTGTGTTCAAGAGAAAACATGCTGACAAAGTCCGCAAATGCAAGTGTTTTATTTGCGGAGAAGAAGGACATTTCACGCGAGATTGTAACCGCAAAACAGGAAACATTGCCAGGGCAGCTATTATTGAAAATATGGAACTGTCAGATAGCTGGGATGTCCTCTCAGTTGATCTAAATGAACCTGATAGTGACGCAATTTGCTCATTATCTGAAGGAGAAGTTGGAAATGTTGCTTCAGCCGTAATCAATGATTTACCATTTGGCGAGCAATTACTCATGATACAGGCAGAGCAATTGAGCTGGCGGAGCTACATACAACTGCCTGAAGATCAAAGAGATTGTTCCCATGACTGGCAGGACAATGATTCAGTTCCAACAGGACATGAAAAATGTTCCATGTGTAAAGAAATGACGACTGAATCAACAAGGGCATACTGTAAAAACTGCCGCCTAACAGTATGTCCTATGTGTTCAAGATTCAGGCTGGGCAGACGAATACGAGCTAAGGTGCAGCCAATAGCACCTTATGATAGTAAGGATCAGCTAATCAATGAGCTGGTGTCTTATGTTCAATACCTCTTGGCAGAAAATGGAAAACTCAAACAGCAACTGTTTGAGGCCAGAACAGAGGATCTCGAAGCCGAGTTTGATGAATTAATGAAGAAAGACAAAGGAAAAACCAAACTACGGTTCGAAGACGAAGAGGTGGATGAAGAAATAGAGATGGAACCTAAAAATCCAACAGGAGCTCTTCTAATAGCTTCTGCCAATACTATCTCTACTGAGGAAATTGAGCGATTCAATACAGTGGTCCAAGACCCTGTAAGGGGCAAAAGGGTCCTAAACAGACTCTACAACATGGAGATAACCTTTGAAATACCAGAAGTCAACCCATTCAAGGTTCAAGCAATTCTTGACACAGGAGCAACTGTTTGCTGTGTCAACCAAGAAATTGTCCCACAAGAGGCATTGGAGCCAAGTGCCTATCCCATACAAATCAATGGGGTAAACTCAACTCAGATAGCCAGTCTGAAACTCAAAAATGGTAGTATGCTGATTGAGTCGAATAGGTTCAGAATTCCCTTCACCTATTCTTTTTCGATGGGGAAGAAGGAGGGAGTTCAGATGCTGATCGGGTGCAATTTTATCCGATCCATGCAAGGTGGTTTACGAATCGAAGGCCAGAATGTAACTTTCTACAAAAACATCACGACGATTGCAACCACAACAGATGCTGAGGTGGTACAAGCCGCAATTCCTGAGCTCGACCTGACGGGTTTAGAATACATTGAAGTAAGAGAGGCCGTAGCATACCACCAAGAGCAAGAGTCACAACAGTTTAAAGAAAAGTTCAGACCACTACTCAACAGACTAAAAGAACAAGGGTTCATTGGAGAAAACCCTTTGAAACACTGGTCTAAAAATCAGGTGACATGCTCTCTCGACATCATAAATCCTGACCTCCAAATTCAGGATAAACCTCTGAAGCATGTAACGCCTCAAATGAAGGAACAATTTGAAAAACATACAAAGGCGTTATTACAACTGGGAGTAATCAGGCCTAGTAAGAGCAGGCACAGAACCATGGCTATAATGGTCAATTCTGGAACTACCATTGACCCAGTCACTGGCAAAGAAATTAAAGGCAAAGAGCGCATGGTATTCAACTACAGGTCCCTCAATGATAATACTCATAAGGACCAGTATAGCCTCCCTGGCATCAATACTATCCTTAAAAAGGTCGGTCACAGCAAGATCTACTCGAAATTCGACCTCAAGAGTGGATTTCATCAGGTGGCAATGGCACCTGAGTCAATTGAATGGACTGCTTTTGTGGTGCCTGGTGGACTATATGAATGGCTTGTTATGCCATTTGGACTAAAGAACGCACCGGCTATTTTCCAAAGAAAGATGGATCAGTGTTTTGCTGGTACCGAAGATTTTATAGCGGTGTATATTGATGATATTCTAGTATTTTCTGAGAATGAACAACAACATGCCAAGCATCTTAGAAAAATGCTAGAAATCTGTGAAAAATAGGGCTTCGTACTCTCTCCAACAAAGATGAAGATAGCAGTTAGAGAAATTGAATTCCTTGGAGCAATCATTGGAAGGAGTAAGGTGAAACTCCAACCCCATGTCATAAAGAAGATAGTCTCCTTTGATGAGGAGAAACTGAAAGAAAAGGCCGGACTCCGAGCATGGTTAGGCATACTCAATTACGCCAGAAGTTACATTCCAAAACTTGGGACTCTTCTAGGTCCCTTGTACACAAAAACCAGCCCTCATGGAGATAAGCGCCTTAAACCGTCTGATTATGAACTAATCAGAAAAATCAAGGAAAAAGTGCAAAACCTGCCAGATTTGGAGCTTCCACCAACAGGGAGCTATATCATCCTTGAAACAGACGGATGTATGGAAGGATGGGGTGGCATATGTAAATGGAAACCAAAGAAGCATGACCCCAGATCCATAGAAAAGATTTGTGCCTATGCTAGCGGCAAATTTCCGGTGATCAAGTCAACTATTGATGCAGAAATACACGCTTGCATGGAAACATTGAAGGCACTAAAAATCCACTATCTTGATCAACAGGAGATAACGCTAAGGACTGACTGTCAAGCGATAATATCCTTTTTCAATAAATCAGCCCAAAATAAACCATCAAGGGTTAGATGGATAAATTTTGTTGATTATGTAACAGGGACAGGAGTGCAGATTAACTTTGAGCACATAGATGGTAAGCTAAACAGCTTAGCTGATGCACTCTCTCGATTAACAACAAAATTGGCTGTTACCAGTGAAATACAAGAACAACAAGAGCTATTCTTAGCACATCTCGAAGGAGCATTCGAAGAAGCAGACCGATTTAGTGACAGCCTAAACAAGCAGATGAATGAGCTAATTTTAAAAATTAGCTCCTTACTCTGATTCCCCTTTAAAATCCAAACAAATGTTTAATTATTTTGTTTCTTTTTCAGGTCTGATGGTAATCTACGAAAAACCATTGATCTTTGGCAGTAATCTACGGAAAACTGTCTTTTGTTTAATAGTTTCAGTTTGTTTATATTTTTGCAGAAATGGTGCTGGAATATTTAACCCATATTTTTAGAAGCTATGAAAGATCTCCACGTTATAGTCTTAGGCCAGATTCCAGGATAGCGCTTAACAACGCTGTTCGCTGGGGAGCGTCATGTGGCCAAACAGAAGAAATAGAAGACTATGAGACAATCACTTGTGATTTATTGTTTTCAAGGCCGACTTTAAATATGGAGGGAGGAATGAGAACAAGGCTCATGGAATTACACCAAGCCCAAATTCAAAAGTTCCTTACGGAGCTTGAAAAATTGCTAGTCATGAGCAATTTGCAAAAGGTCAGACTTGAACAACATGCTAGCAAGGATAATTGGGCAAGGGATGCCCTCGAACCTGTTAACGATAATATCGAAAAGTTGATTGAAGCTCACAGTAAGCTTCGAATAATCCAGCAGAGCATCTATTATTAGGTAGTGTGCATAATATGCTTACTTTCGGTGCCAACCTGTTTGGTCTGTTAGTGGGCATCTTTTCTTTTCTAAAAGACATCTTTATAATGGTGCCAGTATGTAATAATTGTACTGGTGTGTTTTAGTGCGCCACTTGGTGCATCTTTAGGCGCATTATTGAAGTAGTGCGCTTTTCTTTATTTTGCTTTTGGACAGCACTGAGGTAGTGCTTTCCTTTATTCCATTTTCAGATCGCACTAGGTGTATCAGTGCGCATCTTTTTATTTGAGTGGGAGACAAAAGTATGTGGTAATCCAATTAATTGTATGACGATGGGGCCCAATGAGCACCCGATGCATTATTGAGATACCAGACTCGAGTCTCTATAAAAGAGTGTCATTCAGAAGTTGCAAGACACACAGAAAAACTCTGAAGTCTTACTTCTTCTCTTGTAATCTTATTCTATCAATAAAAACTTTCTCTTGCAATTCCATAAAAATCTTTGAAGCCAGCATTACTTATAATCCGAAGTTTCAAAGTCGATCAGTTCGTTTTCACTTTGGTATCAGAGCAAGGTTTGTTTCTTAATACTATGTATGACTTTCTAAATTTCTGTGTGTTCTAGGTAGGCACTAAGGTGGAGATTATTCCAAATCCTTAGAAAGTTCAAAGCTTGAAACATATATTTAATTGATTAAGTCTGAGAACGTTAATTTAAAGTTTGAAAATTCTAAAAATTTTGGAAGAATCAAAAGAATCACACTGCCGTACAGTACTTATTAGAAAGGAAGATCGCGGATAAACACTGTGATGTGAGAGGAACCTAAGATCAATAGAAATTGTCATTCTAAAAAAATTAAATTCAAAGACTGTTAATTATTAACCCGGGTGCACAATTGGAGTGACTCTAGTATGAATACCAAGGAATATTCTCTCTAGAGTGGCAAAAATACAATTTTGAAGATTTCGGATGGCACAAACAAAATTGCCCCTTAAAAATAACTATGAATGTGACTTGCATATATTCAAATTTATTTGTAGGTTTAAGTTCTACGTATCATTTTAGAAGCAAGGTGTTAGTATCTGCATCATGCTTGTTAGAAGTTGTAAGATTTGGTGAATATTTCAACGTCGACGGAGCAATTCATAATTATTTAATTAATTTAATCAATAGTTTCTTGTAGTCTTACCGCGCTATCAAACGATTCACAAGTCATGTTAAACAATAACTTTTGTTAGTAACAAACCTATATGATAAAATTGCAACAACCAACTCAATACTTAGTAAAATCCGAAAAACAGAATTGTACATATATTATTCTAATAGGTTGATATTATTTGTAATTTAAGTTTCAATAAATTGATGATCTGTCGAACAACTTGATGTATAGTCCATTTAAATGATAAAGGACAATAATTCAAGTTTGATGAATTTTGACTTCTGCAATCACATTGAAAGTATATTGTACTTGTATAAGAAGCATACAAGAAGTGAAGAAGGTATTAAACTTGCTGACTATAAATTTATTATTTGCAGTTATTTTTTCTTGAATTTTGAAATAACTGTAATAAAAACTTATATAATGTTGCTCGTAAGTGGCCACTTTCATTATTTATTTGATATGAAGAAACATTAAATGGCTTAACTTCAGCAAAAAAATCAAAGATATAAATACGAGTACGATATCTAATAATAATGAAAAATATTTGACCTCATAAAAGTACGAGAATTGTATTAATTGTTGATCTCTACAAGTACGATCTAATTATTTATTTTGATATAATTATTATATCGATATTGATCTTGATATACAATCACAATTACATCTAATAAAAAGATTTAAATCTTTCGTACATAAATATGCAAACATAATAATAAATAATAATAATAAGCAATGCCAAAATGACAAAGGATGACTCATGAATACTTCTCAGACAGGCGATCAGGCTTGTTTATCTCGTGACGTACACAAAGATTCTCCTCTCTCTCTTTTCTTCTCTCACAACACCAATCCGGATTTGCTGTTGCGCTACACCGCGTGTCGCGCACTACGAGCCATCTGATCTTGATCGGACGGTTCACTTTTTACGGGCCTACCAATCTAGGTTACATGCACGGGGCTCCCTTGTCCATTGGATCTTAATCAAACGGACAGCATACCGCGCGACACAGCGTGTCGCGCGGCAGCCGATCTCAATTTCTCACCACACCAGCGGTTACTTCTAAGTCTCTCTTTCTCACACATCTCACATTCCCACACGCTCTTTCGCTTCACTTTCTTTTCTTCATTCTCATTGTGGCGTCTCGAAGCCGCTTCTCTCTTTTTAATTTATATTTGTTTACCCTTTCAATCCCTCTCTCCCTTTCCTTTTCTCATCAATCTCTTTCAAAGACATTGAGGTCTCTACTCTTCACAGTTCACACTGACATACACTGAGGTTAGTTGTTAATTTATTCCAAATTTCAGATCACCATTGTTTTATTGTATTGTCAATTTCCACTCACATCAACTGTGTCGCATAAGTTTGTTAGTTGATCTAGTGTTATCTTTGTCTTCTAAGATTTTTGAGATGCCTTTATTTAGACAATGTTTGGATTAGTCAGGAATTTAGGATAGTCGAAATGCTTATGCGATCTCTGCATAGAGGCGTGCAGAGAGATGAACAGTATGGGATCCTTCTACTGATTGTCAAGCTTTCTTTAAGAGACGAAGAACATGGATAATGGATTAGGTAGAAAGGGAAGAAATAAAGGGGAATGGTAGATGAAAAAAGTTCCAAGTGTCAAACGGTCAAATTTTGACTTCCGTTCTCTTTCTGTTGGGTCTTGGTGTGTGGTGTCATGCATTTATAAAGAATTTTGTGGGTTTTGTTTATCTGCTTCACTGCTTGCTCCTTTTATGGAGAATACAAATACAAAGATGATGTTCTTAATTCATTACTTTATTTAAGCTTTGAATTCCTAATGCCAGTAATTTATATTGGTTATTCTATTTCTCAAATTTAGAGGGTTAAATAAATAATTTAAGATGATTTGGTGTTGAAAATTGTTTTTTGTGGAATTTGCACTTGTTTTCATCAAAAAATTGATGTAAGATGCTATGAAGAAAGTTCAATGCATTTACTGATTTTCATGTTAGTTTGCTCATTTTTTAGTTTCTTTTTCTTTCTTCCATAATGATAAAAAGATTAGTATCCTAAACTGACGGTAATTGAAGCACAAAGCCCAAATTGAACAGAATTATCCACACCCGAACAAATATAATAATATAATATAGAAAAAGAAGGAACCAATGGTGGTTTCAGCCTCCTTCAAAATGAAAGCTGGTCAAAATATGTTTGGGTGGGAAGTCGGAAGTATTATAACAGAAATATCCAATGAATTTGAAATTTATTTATGAAACTCATATATCTACCCCAAGTTCTGATTCCTTAATTGTCGTTCCAATTTGTTGCAATACGATATTCCGGAACTGCAGCCATACCCTGTGTTACTGGCTTACACACACCATGCCAGATCATTAATGGGAGGGAAGAATAATATAGTTGAGGTCTAGTGGGATTCAAATTCAGGATCTGGGGCTTTGACAAATTGTCAGTAAACTGGTGACTATATAAGAGCGAGCTGCATAGGAGGCAAACTACAGCCATACCCTGTAACATATTCTGTTAATTGTATCCTGATATGCTATTTAGATATCAGTTGTGTCTGTTTACCTCTTACAGGGTGAGTTTTAGAGTCATACTTGATGATTACATACGGGCAGGAAGATGATGTTCTTCAGTGGAATACTTTCAATCCATTTCATGACCCGTTTCAAAACAATGGCTATTGTGGAGGCCACATCCAAAGTGACGCGACATTTTATAATGGCTGTTATACCGGAGAAGGTAAAATTTCATGATAATTCTAAATTAGGGTACTGCAACAGTTGGATTATCACTGTCTTTTTTTTTTCTTTGAAAGTGGAATTAGATTGTCAGTGTCACATTAGTTTTCTGGATTCGTTTTTGATGTAGAACCAAAAATGTCTTGAGGCAAATTTGTGGTAAATTTAACTAATAACTACTAACCCTGATTTATATAATGGACACAAGGTGCACAAAGGGTTGACAAAGACATTATAATTTAAAATGTGGATATGAAATGCAGATGCAAAATCTAGATTATAACAAAACATTATATAACACATCGTGGTCTAGTTGGCAAAGATGTTATGTGATATATATATAAATGGCATCAGGTCAACAAAGTAAATGTTGAACAGTGGTACTTTCTTAGTTTTGCAACTGTGTGGGTCTCAGTAGGGAGTTCAAATCATTTATTTATTTGTATACTATTTTGAATGCAGAAGTACCTGGGCCTACACAACTGTCAGCAGAACAACTTGGGATGTCAAATGTGGAGCACGACTGGCTGGGCCTGTCTATAAGAAACTACAATCACAGTAAATTGGGATATTGGAAGATAATTTTACCCATCTTGAAAATTTGTTGTATGTTCTAATTATCATTGACTTATTTCAAATTTGTGCAGGTTATGATGGCTGTGAAGAAGAAACAGAGGAGACAGATGAAATGGAGCCATCCAGTTCATGTTCAAGCCCAGGAGAGGTATTGCACGAAGAAGAGTGGCCATTGGAGCTGTTAGATGACTGCTCTGAGATAGATGGTGAAGTTGGGAAGAGGTTAAATCAGATGGTCCCCGTCCCTGTAAGAAAACTTTATTAAAACTTAATATGGTGATTAGCTGATAAGTAGGCCAATTTGCAAGAAGCCCTGCATTTTCAGGAATTAAAAAAAGGTTTTCTATGTATATTACATTTGCAAAAACTGCCCCTCATGTTGTATATTAAATATTGACAAATCAGCGGTAGTGTGTAAAATTATTTTTCTTAAAAAGTATTGAATATCTATATAAAACCTTTTTGGCAATGTTATTTGAAGTATTAATGAATGATTAAAGCTTGCATAAACCTGAAATTATATGAAATTACTGATTAAATCTGAATTATATTTATCATTATAATTTTGCAGCTGAGTCATGTTTAGATCATATTTCTTCTTTTAAATTTATCCAACAATGAATCTTTTCTGTATTTTATTGATAATTCAGGAACATCTTGCAATTAAAAGGACTTCTTTGTGAACAGGTCTCATACTTATCACATCTTGAACTATAATTTTTGCTGCAGCATGTGCCAAGAATTAACGGGGAAATTCCTTCAAATGATGAAGCCATTTCAGACCATCAACGGCTTATTGATCGGTATACTAAACTGCAATTCTTTGTCATTTCCTTTTCCTCTTTTCAATTTACAGAAACAAAAACTGTGCATATTTCAGTTATATCTTATCTGGTACAATTTAAATCATGTTGTAGTCTGAGGCTGTATGATCTGGTTGAACTGAAGGTTGAGGGAGATGGAAACTGTCAGGTTAGTCTCAATGCAAATATGCATTATATTCTTCTATTCATAATTTGTTTTTAATTTTATTTTTGAGGCTTATATTTGAAACACTTTCAGTTTAGAGCATTATCTGATCAATTCTATCGTAGCCCGGAGCATCACAAATTTGTAAGACAACAGGTTATTAACCAGGTCAGGTTTTGATCATGCTTTATCATTTATTTAGTTATCACCTGATTGTATTTATGTTCTGAATTACTCATTTTGGTTCTTGTTATTTTTTAGCTTGAGTCTAATCGTGATATATACGAGGGATATGTTCCAATGGAATATGATGATTATCTGAAAAAAGTCTCAAAGTATGCAGCTCTTCTTTAAAGCAATATTCTAATAAATTTTCCTTTTCAATTTGCAATATATTCTCAAAGTGTTTATTGGTTTTCATTTTTGAAGGACCGGAGAATGGGGTGACCATGTAACCTTGCAAGCCGCAGCAGACTCGGTACATATTCTAAAGCCATTGTTTTCTTTTTTTTTTTTTGTCCATCAATGCAGCAACTAGTGGTAAATATATTTTCTTTCATTCATTAATTTTGAATTGCTTTTTTTTTCATGAGAAGTTTGGTTTGCCACAGTGTAGAAATTTTTCATAATTCTCATGTTGCTGGACTGAAAAGATAGGAAGGTAGTTTAGGTATTTTATGAAAAGGAAAGGGTGGAGACAGGGTTGTGGTCCACCTCTTTCCAAAGATCTGTACTGAATTTCTCTTGAAGGGGGTGTAAGGGTGGATTAATAAAATTCTTATTTCTCTCATTGCAGTACGGTGTGAAAATATTTGTGATAACATCTTTCAAGGATACATGCTACATCGAAATTTTGCCAAATGTTCAAAAATCTAAAAGAGGTTTGTTACTTGTGCAAGCAAATTTTAAGATAGTGTAGAAAAAATTACTTGGAGTTGTCAATGGCAACAAAGAGCACTTAAGGTGAGGGGGGCTTCCCACCCACTGCCATGAAAGAATAACTGCTCACTTCCAGTATTACAAGTTTTTTATCCTATCGAAATCAGAACATTAAGATCTGAGATAAAAATTGCACACCAATGCAAATTAAAAGTTAAATCCGGTCCATCTTTAATTTTTATTGGCAAATCAGCATACAAAAAAAAAAAGCATATGAATATCATTACAATGAGAGGAGGAGATGCAGGCTGCTATATGATTAGTATCTGCTATACTAATACCAAGAAGTCAGGTGCTAAATAGCGTAGCAATGATTGATCAACTGGACAAGCTAACATGAAAAGTTATAGAAGAAATACTCATTTCATTTTTTTCCCTCAAAAAAAAAAAAAAAAAAAAGCTTGAATGCTCATTGACCTTGATTTATAACTAAAAATAATCATGTGGCTAATTATAAAACTATTTTTTGTCAGTTATTTTCTTGAGCTTTTGGGCAGAGGTGCACTACAACTCTATCTACCCTGAAGGAGGTTAGATTCTATAGACTTCAATTATTCTCCAAAGCAAAGAAAGTTTAATTATGCACCATAGTGCATAGCGCTTTCTATGCACCACAGATTTTTTCGGGGGTATTTTTGTAAATTGACAAATCTAATTTAACCAATCTAATCTACATATTGAAATCTCATAGTAAATCAAATTTTACAATTTTTTAGATTTTATTACTATTTTTTTCGAATTTTTTTGAAACATGTCATTTTTGGAATGTTGTACTATTTACAATATTCCAAAATTGGCATGTTTTAAAAAATTCGAAAAAAATAGTAATAAAATCTAAAAAATTGTAAAATTTGGTTTGCTATGAGATTTCAATATGTAGATTAGATTGGTTTAAATTAGATTTGTCAATATGTAGATTAGATTGGTTAAATAGTAATAGTGCATAGCGCTTTCATAATAAAAGAAGTATTAAATATTTTTAGTACCAGATCTCTATATACAGGGAAATATAAACTGGTGCATAATTATTGTCTGGGTTCTATAGTCAAAGATGGAGGACTCATTTGATACATGAGCTAAGTTGTGAATACTGTTCCTAATAATATGGTCAATTATTATTGCTGTGACATTATAATGTAGGCCATAGTTCTTCAATTGTAATCATATAACATCTTTTTAGTGTGCTTAATAGATTAGTTGATATGCAGTATGACCGAAGTTGCAATATAAATGTTTTGTATTGCTTTGCAATGTTTGCAGATCTACCAGTATCAGAAACAAAGAAAAAGAAAAGATGGTGGCGCTTTGGAAACAAGCATTGAATTATCTTTGTGCAAACGTTAGCTGTATATCACTGCAGCCTTAATTTATATGAAAAAAGAAAAAAGAAAAAAAAATAAGATAGGAATCAATTGGAGTTGGCTCCATGACAGAGCTGGCTTGATATCTTTTGTTTTCCCCTTGTATGAAAGCTTCAAATTTTCGATATCCTTTATTTTTTTTTGCTTTTGCACTTACCATTTTGAGACATGAGGCATGTTATGATATGGACATTAGTATTCAGCAAATTTAATGGAATGAATCAGTAGTAAATCCAATGGAAAATTTTGACTATTGGTCATTAAATATGAATTTTATTCAGAATTCTATCAACCAAATTTCTCTTATTCGAGAATAAAGAGTGAATATGAACAAACTATAAACTAGTAAATTTCTCGTCTGAGGATAACAAAGTTGCATAATTATTCACTGAATTGCAACTAATATGACAATTTAATTTTGTCCTCTTAGTAGAGTAGAATTGGAAAATTGCCAATGGTCCCAATTTAACATGTTAGACACGTTCCACAAATTTCAATTTCATAATTGCGATATAATTTTCAATAGGATAAGCATATGACTTCTGCAAAATCATTGGTAGTTCATTCAATGTGTTTTATTTCGATTTCTGTTGCACCATATGTATCTCTATCGTGAGAAGAAAGCATGAACATTGGCAAATCATAATAAGCACATAAATTTAATAATGCAGGATGTAAATCAGATACAGAAGAACCATGAGAAATTAATTGCATTGTGTTTTTGTATTTGTCTGCGAATGTCCTATTAAATCTGTCCTTATCACAAACTAAGTACAATGCTGTTGGAATTTGTTTTCCTCTTTTGGTTTTCTTGTTTATTTGTCCTATTAATTTCTCCTCGGAGCATTGTCTTGGAAAATGTCCTTGGAGCAGAATGCTGATTCTAAGAAGAGGTGTGCCTTAAAAAAGAACTATAGAAGTTGCAATCAAGAGATATTAAGCTGTTGTTTTTATAAGAACTGCTTAATAACTAGTATGAATTGATATATGAGATCAATGATCTTTTTCTGCCAATGTTTTCTTTTCCTGCTCTTATGAAGTTCACAGTTCTCTTGAATTTTTGCTTCTTTTATTTGTTCTTTGGATAAAAAAGTGGAGCAGATTGTTTTGCCGTTATTAATTTTAGGCTGGCCTTGTCGTTACGGCCCATGTTAAATTCTAACGAGATATTTGATACTTTTCCATATGTACCTTACCAGTTAGTGATGGGTCATGGGATGTGCAAAATGCTGGTTGTGCTTTTGTGTTATATGCATGCTGGCGGGTAATTGATGGAAATAGGTCATCATTCAAATTATTGCTTGCATGACCCTTACCAAGCTGAAGTGGTGGCTATGAAGGAGGCATTACAGAGAGTACAAGAAAGAGGATTGCAGATGTTAGAGATTGAGGTGTATACTGATTATGAGGTGTTGGTAGCAGTCATAACTGAAGGAAATGTGGATAGTGTCCCATCTTGGCAAGCATGGGATGATACAATGAAGGTGCTACATTTGGCACAACAATTTCAAGACAAGCTACCGATAAGTAAGTCAGAAGAAAGACAGTGCAGGCGGGGCACGTTTACTGGCAAGGTCAGGGAGAAGATATCAGGGAAATCCAAGATTCTGGCGTGCGGATGAAAAAGAGGTTGCCGATAGGTTAGATGATAAGTTTTTCCAAAAAAATTAATTGGATCCACCTCGAGTTGGATGTTTTTTATTTTTAGGACTCCTCACTTAGTTGGGTAGTTTTCTTTAATTCAATTTTAGTTTTTTACTTCTTATTTTATTGTAATCTTTTTCTTAGGTTTTTTTGTTGCTGGTTTTAGGAGTTAGTTCTTAGATTTATATATGTTATATTCTTGATTTGTAGCCTTCTGGCGTGTTTTTATTTAATGATAGCCTACGGTCATTTAAAAATGACAAAAAAAGTTACTTTTTCTACTCTTTGCTCTCTGTATACACTTTCTCTCCCCTTCTATCTCAATTTGTATTTTTCAGCTTGTTTCGTCCTTTCAGCAAGACATGTTTTCTATTCTCTACGACTCCACTGGATGTCAAAATAGTTACAAAATTACAAAACACATTTTGAGTTGAATTTGAAACTCGGCTAGAGAATTATTTATAGATATTGAATTTAAAATAAAATAGAAAATTTTGACATCCCTTCTCCCAAGAAAAGAATTATAAAAAAAAAATGCTCAAAACTGAGTTGCTCGAGTATCCAGAAAATTAACACGCTAGGTTAAAAGTTGATTGAAAACACACTAGGTTGATTAAAAGGAGATGATGATTAATTTATTATTATGATTATGATTATTATTATTTATTTTTGTCGATCAGAGTATCAAGAAGTAATACATTTTAATCCAATAGAAAAACTAAGAGAAGTTAAATTTTGTTTTAAACTTGATTATGTGAAAATATTGAAGATGGCGAGATGGGTAGAGTTAGACGTGTTGGAAAAGTTCAGTTTTGAATCATGCATCATCCTGTCTTAGGGCTCAAATTGTATTGATAATATATCACGTTTTACGCACAAAATTCAATCTGAAGTCATGACACAACACATGAATACATCACTACATATTTAATTTAACATTTGCATATCGAGTTTGAACGTACCCAGACACGTACTAAACATATCGTGATTGCGTACACATATCAAAGTAATACATTACCTGCAATTACTGCAAATGAAACTAATTTTCAAATGTGAATTCTTCTTTTTCTGTTCTCAAAAGAAAAAAGGGTAAAAAAAAACTTTTCTTTTTCGATCAAGCGATCGATGAGTTATTTTAGGACCCGAATCCGGTGTAGCGCGGGACACCGTGTAGCGCGCGTACGAGCCGTCTGATCTGGATCGGACGGTTCATTTTTTACGGGCCTATCAATCTAGGTTACATACACGGGGCTCCCTTGTCCATTGGATCTTGATCAGACGGCTACGATGCCGCGCTACACGGTGTGCCGCGCGGCACCAGATCTGAATTCGTTATTTTAATGTTTCTCACGACTCCGAAAGTAGGCTAGATGCTGTTACTGGAATAAAGTGGCTATAACACAAGTACACAACGCCAAAATACGATTAATATTGAGCAATTAAAGTGGCTAGAAGGGCCAAACTTACGTGTTGGACCTGCACCAAATACAAATTTACTGACCCACTTGTCGCGAAGTAAATTAAGCATGCTGTACCGGACCTTTTGGTGTTCGGAACGATCTTTAATTCTTCATTATCTCGCTGTTTGCCCAGATCAGTAGCTTATTCTCTTTTTACAAAAGTTAAATCCACAAGTATGGACTAATACAAAATGTTTGTTGGTCCAAATTATTTGACTATCCAAATCATGTATCTTATCTGAATTTGCTTTTGATTTAATGGTCCTTCCAATTAGGCAAAATGTCTTTTTTTTAGGGACACTTGGAGCGAATCTAAAATGTGAAGTGAAATTGAGCAACAACGCCATTCTCATAAATTTAGAAATTTTGATAATTTTAGTGACCTTTATGCTTTGTTTTTATTTTCTTTTAATTTTTTGTTAACTAGATAGGTGAGTGATTTTTGATATGGAAAGAAACTCTTCTCAAAGGCTAATATATGATTGTTTGTAGAACACTCGAGGGGTGAATAAAGATACATCTCTTTTATAATTTTATTATTTTATCTTTTTTTTTTGAATTTTTAAATTTTCTATAAAAATGAAAAAAAAAACGTGCCTGAACCGAACCGGTTCGCCATATTGCAATGAAAGACAAGCTGAAGCAGGACAATAAATTGAAAAATATGAATACATAAAAATAGTTGAATTTCCAAGTTCCTTAGCCATTTCATGTCTCATGTGTCCTTCGCTGTCAATATCTTTGTGATACTTAGCTTTAATTTTGAGGGAGTTGTTGGGTTATTTCATTGTGCATGTCACTAGAGTTCCCAAAAAAAAAAAAAAAAACGAATATGCATAATATTTGTTGATGTAAAATTTTTTATTGAAAATTTCTCATTTAAAACTTATTATTTTATTTTAGTAGACATTTCCTTCTGAAATAAAATCAGAAAAACAACTGTGCATTGAAATCCAAAATATAATTCTAGCATAAATAAAATTTGTGAAATTGACCCTTCTGTAATTTAAATTATAATAATATGGTTCACAATCACTGAGGTTATCATTTGGCCGCCTTTTTGTCATTCAAACTTCAATAATACTCGTTCAAAGTTGTTATCTTGATAACCTATCTAATTTTATCAAGGAACCTAATATGGAAAATCGAATATAAACAATGTGTGGGAGAGAGGAAAAAAAAAGACGTATTGGCTCCGTTTGGATAGGTGTGGGAAGAAGGGAAGAAGGAAAGAAGTATTGAGAAGTGTGTAACTTTGTGAAGAATTTGAATTGTTTATAATAAATTTGGGTCTTCTTCCTTCTTCCTTCTTCCTATATCCAAACGGTGCCATTAAAAGAAAAAAAAAAACGAAAAAGCAGTGAGGGGTATAGCTTTTGTTCGTCTTCCACTAAAGGTGTATGATGGTCTTCGTACGAGAACTGCAAGTTACTTCGCGATTTGCTAGTGTTTTAATTTGAATTTGGTTCGTAAATGACTTGTTTAATTAGATTTTTAACTAGTTAAAATTTGTGCTCAAGTAATATACAATTTGGCTTCACGCAAGTAAACTCAATTTCAAATAATTTTATATTTAATTACATTATTTATGTCAATTAATTTTTTAAGATAAATTAAATCAATTTTATTTTACACTCGTTATTAATGATGTCGAAATGAACATAAAAGGGGGAAAAAAATTGTGAACTGTTTTGATTTATTTAATCTACATATTTTCGACTTATTTAGTATTAAATTGAAGGGCGATCAGATTTGTACAGCTGAAAGTGGATAGGCTGCGGTGGAAAGGTTCCATGTACAACGCCAAGTCGCCAATGTGAAATGCATGTAGGATAGTCAACAAGCAAAAAGATAATTCACGTGTACCCATGTTATAGAAAAAGAGAAATATTGAACAGATCATTGAAAATTTCGGCTGATCGTGATCCAACTAGCTAGTCTTGATTGTTAAGCAGATTTTGGTCAATTAAAAAGAGTATTGGAATATGTTACTTAATAGTAAGAAATGATATTAAAATTTTGTTTTTGAATAGTACTACAAATATAAAAACAGGTGAATTTTATTCAACTCGAGGTGGATGAATGTTTTCTTTAATTCAATTTTAGTTTTTTACTTCTTATTTTATTGTAATCTTTTTCTTAGGTTTTTTATTGCTGGTTTTAGGAGTTAGTTCTTAGAGGCTCCGTTTGGATTCCATTTGGGAAGAAGAAAGAAGGAAAAATGCCCAAATTTATTATAAACAATCCAAACTTTTCATAAAGTTACACACTTCCCAATACTTCTTCTTACTTTTTCTTTTTTTCTCTTCTTCTCACATCTATCCAAACGAAGCCAAAGAGTAACAATTTTTTGTAGGTTCCATTGAAATATAAAAACAGGTGAATTTTATTCAAAGAGTAACAATTCAGAGGAAACCATTTAACGTGAAATATATAAATGACATTTGCATACGACGCACGAAAAAAGGAAAAAAAAACAAAAGTTGAACCGGAAGCTCTAGGCTGATCTATGTATACTCTTTTTTCAAATAACGCTGGGAAATGCCATCCTAAATAAAAACATTCATCCCACACACAATTATGCGTGTATATCAACTCTTGGAGCGGATGTTGTTCTTCTCATATCCGCATTCATATTTTTTTCGGATACGGATACGAATACGGATGCGTTCAAATACGGATACGGTTCGGATATTAAACGGATACGAATACGGTTAAGATATTATCGAATACGGAGTCGAATACGAATATATTTTGTCGGATACGAGTCACGTTCAAGGTTACACATCTATGTTACCCAGATACTTTCAAAAATAGCCGTATCCCGCACCCGACGCGTATCCGACGCGAATTCACGTGCGATTCGTGTGCGATTCGCATCCAACGCTCCACGTGGCGTATCCAATTATTTTAACGTGTTTGACTGAAAAATTCGGTCAGGATTCGGCTTAGATTCGATCAGAATTCGTTTAGGATTCGTTTACCAAACTTTTTTTCCGAAATTTCTCAAAAAAAAAAAAAAAAATCGGCAATAACCCCACAGTCCCCACTCCCCACCCAAACCCTAGATCGCCTCCTGTCTCCTTCACTCTCAGCCTCTCTCTGTCTCTAACTCTCCAATCTCCATTGTCGGCGCCGCTCACCTGACCTCTCTCACTCTCTGGCTCTCTCCATCGCCTTTCAGGCTCTCACTCTCTCTGAATCTCTCTCAAACTGACCTCTCAATCTCCTACCTCTCCGACTCTCCCTCAGTCAGTGTCTTAGTGACCTTGCCTCTAACCTCACCTCTCAATCTTCTCTCTCTGACTGCATCGAGCCATCGACTCACCTCTCTCCGACTGCATCACCTCTCCCAATCCGACCAGTCTCGAGTCGGTTCTCGCACAGTCAGCGGCTGCATCGGCTTTTGGTCTCTCTGCAGCACTCAGCCCAATCACCTGTCTGGCTCTCTCTCTCTCTCTGCAATTCTGCATCGACTCTCTGTCTCTCTGCATCACTCAGCCCAAGCCTCAATCAGTGGCTTTACTGGTGCGAGATCTGTTTTTCTTATGTGAGGAAGCAAATGAACCTTAAGTTAGTTTGTCTATGTCTTAATTTGTGCTGTGTTTTAGACTTTTAGTTGACAGAACATTCATTTGCTTTGAACTTTGAAGATTAATGTTGCTTGTTATGTTTTAAGACTTTCAGTTTATGTTGTATCCTTGTATGTGCTATTCAGCTATTGTTTGTAATGCTGGTGTAGTTGTGGCACTGGTTTTATGTCAAGTAACTTAAGTTGTGTTGTGGTACTGGTTCTATGTTGTGCTATTCACCTTTTCAGTATGTGTTATGTTGTATTATTGTTCATAAATCGTGCTTGCGTGATCAATTGATCTTTGATCAGTAATTAAACACATTTTTACTTTAATACGTATCCCTAATGCCTTGAAAACTTGTGTCACTTCTACTTTTAGTTATTTAATATTTATTAGTTGTTTTAAAGTGGTTGTCCAGAAACTACATCTAAACAATTCTCAATTTCTCATGTACTGAGCATGTATACTGGTATAGCTATATAGCCTAGTAACTGGCAAGTGACCCAGACTACAAAGCAATTTGATGCAAAAAAAAAAAAATCAACATATACAATAAAAAAAAATCAAACATTTTGATATATATTTTGATTTTTTATTATTTTATATATATTGCCGTATCCGTATTTTTTGAAAAATGTCGAATCCCCGCACCCGCATCGTGTCGGATACGACACCCGCATCCGCATCCGTGCAACATAGTTACACATTAACACTATATATTACGTGTAAATTTACATTACCATAATCCGCATTAAGCATTATTTATAAATTAGTATAAATTATTATTTATAAATTAAAATTAAGTCTATTTTTAAATGCATATGGGCGACTTGCCGAATAAAAACCTCTTTACTATATTTTGTGTTGTATGGTTAATGAAGGGATGTTGTTTTATCTATCACTAGATTTGTACGTCAAGTTTCGCTCGACGATATTGAATTTTATTATAAATAATATATGAAAAAATTGTGTCTTTACTTTTCAAGTCGATAGATGATTTTAAAATGAGAAGATTTTTAATAAAGATTTTAGTAGAAAGGATCTCATTATAAAAGTATATTTATTGGTGTAGTTGTATTGGTGTTAGAAAACCGCTCAATTTTAATTTTGTGACTAATTACCCTTAATTAATCCAATTAAACAAAGAGCAAGAGAGGATCTAGTACATAAGCTCATTCGACACAAGAGATAAGAGGTGGAATTTGTACCTCCCGCGAAATCGTATTCGCGGGGCTCGACCACGGCATAGATGTCGGTGGCGTGCCTCCATGCGCCTCCTTCTAATTGGCCTCGAGTCCACCAAGGAATTTGGCCATGTCCCAATTCTTGTGCTAGCAAGAGAAAGGAAATAGCTAATCCTTTTCGCCATTCTTCAAGTAATTCTAGCAATTAACCTTTTGGAATAGCTATTCTCAACACATGAGACATATGAAAATGCAAGAGAGAGATAGACCTTCATGGGAGAATCAAAATTCTGCCCAAGAAGGTGGTGACGCCTAGGAGATGAAGAAGGGAGGCAAGGAGAGAAGGTTAGGTTTTGCTTCTTCAAGTGGTCCTTATATAGACCACTCTCCACCAACCTTTCTTTTGCCCTTTTTACCCCTCTAAGGCCGGCCATAAAGTTGGGCCAAAAATGCCACCCCACTTATTTGTTTAATCTCACTTAGGCCATATATTAAATCAATAATTTAATAGGCCTTTCAAGTTGCATTCAATTTAGGCTCAAATAGACTATTAAATTAAAAGCCTATACTTTAATTTAATTCACTTAATTAAATTAAAGTGTGATGAATAAAATTAATTATCAATATATTGATAAACATTTTAGGATTAGCATGTACATTAATTTATTTCTATATGATCCATTTGACTTATTAATTATAACGGTTCGCGACGGTATATAATTAATTAATCAACTCATCATATTTCCACAGTACTCACTGCTGTGAATAAATAAATAATGCACGTATGGTCAAAGTCCTATTTGTGTGACCCTTTGAGGATTTATGCTACGTTGGACATGGAATTAAATCGTTATTTAATTCCAATAATCATAAGCGGTATCTAGCAACACGTTATGATTCCCAATTCGCACAAATAGTGTACTGCTACAATATTTCAATCCTGCATAAGAGAATAATTATGTTTCTCTATTTTGATTCTTATGTCTCACGATATCATCGTATAATCCAAGATAGGAATGTGTCATTCTTGCAGATTATACGTTTTTTGATCTAGAGTTGATCGCTTAGTTGCGCGCATACGATCCAACTCTATCAAGGGGCCCAAACAGATATCGTCACTCACTAAGTGAATTAATGAGGGACATACGGTTTTCTTGATGATTAGCTTTTTCCCGCACAATTCAAGAGAACGTAAATCAAGTCCGTATAGCAGCCCTTAACGGGAATCAGCGGTAGACGAGATTTATAGAACCTATCCTCATGTGGAAAAGATAATCATCTCAAACTTAGAACCAAAATCATAACGAAATAAATAATGACACATAACACAATCCATATATTTATTTCGTTGGGTCAAGTCCTGTACTATGTTCCATAACATACACATATGCAATTAAGTTGGTAACTCTTTACCTATGATTTGTAGAACTTAATCATCACTTAACTTGCATACTAATCTAATATGATAATTAATGTTCCTTGTTAATTATCAAGATTATGGACCGTTTAAATTTATTATTGTCATTCTAAAGAATGATCCACAATTCAGATCCTCAACCTGAATGATCTGTCAATAATAAACCTAGGAACAGATGATAAAATATCATCCAAAACATAAACTAATAATTGAGTCATTAAATTATTGACTTTTAGGACATAACTCCAACAATTGGTTCGATTGGATAATATTATCCACCACTGTCATTGTCTGACATTTCTATATATTGGTTTTCTCCATAAAGCATTGGTTGCACTGGTACCATACATAAAATAAGATTTATTATTATTTATCAATCTAAGTGGGGGATTATTGAAAATAGTTTGATAAATGCGTGAAGATGTGCACTGAGAAGATACGATCAATAGATGCCATGAGCGGATGCGATGAAAATGTGCTATGGGTGGATGTCATGTGCAAATGTCATGGAAGGGTGCTTTGACTGGATGCCATGAAAGGATTCCATGAGCATATGCATTGAAAGGTCTTGATGAAAATATATGTAGCCTATATAAATAAGTAGGAAATTATTGAAATTAGCTTAATAAATGTGTGATTGTGAAGAGCTGCATTGAGAAGATGCGATGAAAAAGTGCCATGTGCAGATGTGATCAAAAGGTGTCATGGACAGATGCCATGAAAGGGTGTCATGAACGGATGCCATGAGCAAACTGTTTGTGATTGTGAAGAGTTGCATTGAGAAGATGCGATGAAAAGTGTCATGTGCAGATGCGATGAAAAGGTGTCATGGATATATGACATGAAAGGGTGCCATGAACGGATGCCATGAGCAAACTGGTTTTTTTTTTTTATAAAAGAAAAGAGTATATATTTATAGATGAAATGTAGATACCCTTTGATGGAGACATCCCTTAGATGATACCCTATGGTCACCATGTAAGTTATGCATCTTTTCAATCACATATTTTAAACCATCAATTTGATTGCATCTTTTGGCGAGATATCTTTGAAATGGCACTCTATAAAATATATATTAAAATAGACACATTTTCATTCGCACCCTTTGGAACAATCCACGCATCTTTATTATATGTAAGATTAATTGTTTCATATGCTAGATGGGTAAGGAATAGGAATAATTTATTATCTTTTTGTACTGGGGCAACCGTACAAATTTGTTGTTTAAGCAATGTTTATACAGACGTTATATTAAAAAAAAAATGTTACACTCGCTACATACTTTATTTGCTTTCTGCCATAAAGATCCTAGATCCCAACCATTTTATTTACGAGTTTTTCCTTCTCCCCCATTTTCATGTCCGTGTTGTCCCTTCCTCTCCTTTTTTTTTCATTAATCCGAAAGTCTATCTATTCTCTCGTTCTCATGGAATCTCTATTCGAATTTAGTTTCGCAATCTCTCCCCTCCTTCTCGTCCCTTATCGGCTATATTACTTTCTTGCCTCTCCTCGTGAGCCCCCAGAGAAATTCAGAATACATCGCATCGGAGATCCAAGCGTGACTTCCTATAATACGGATATCCGTTTTCCAAAACATATCAGATACGGATTTTTATCCGTATTTGCATCCGTATCCACACCAAAATCTCTTCCCACATCCGTATCCGTTTAAAAATATCCGAATCCGTATCCGTATCCGTTCGGATACGGATACGGATATTAATATCCGAATCCGCAATTTTTCGGATTCGGATGTGGATCTAAGCGGATATTATTCGATCCGTTTTCATCCCTAACTCTAAGAAAATAATTGGCTTATTTGAAATTATTGCATTAGAAAAATAAGAAAGGTAGAGTCGTCAATTTTTAGATACCACCAAATATTTGAACTTAATTATTTATATTTTTATTTTAAAAATTAAAAATTGAGTATTAAATCTGAATCGTTGATTTTGTTTGATTTAAGGAACATGCAATTTGTTATTATATAACTTTTTATAAATTTTGGAGTATACTCAATCAAAAAGCATTTTTGGAACATATTAAAATTAATCTAGCATATTTAATAAAAGGTATTTAATTTTTTATTTATTAGTCGAGTATCAAATTAATTTTAAAATTTATAAAAATATGGTGATACGTCATTTGTTAAATTGATCAAAATCAATTGTTCAGGGAAAAGCTAGCGTGGGGCCCTGGTGGGCTCGGCCCCACTCATTTTTTAATTTTACTAATACCTACAAGTTATTTTTACCTTGTAGTAAAAGTATGAACAAATATGTAGAATGACCCCTCTAAATATGAAATTTTCATATTTTCTGGCTTTGCCCCTGAAATTATTTGAATTTGATCTATGAATTTAAAATTTTAAAATATTAACAATAAATAAAATCATGATATTTGACGGCATGTGGTGTTTGAATTTGGTGTTAGAGTCCATACAACAGTCGAAGTTCAGTAGTGCATTGCAAGTATGGGTGTCAAACGTTAACAACGAAAGCGAAACATGGTGTTCCGTTCCAGCACACAGAAATGAAATCCATTCCGTTTCTGTTCCGTTTCGTAAAACGTTTCGTAAAACGGAATAGAAAACTGTTCCGTTAGCCGTTCCGTTCCTCATTTTCTACTGATTTCAGCCTATTTTCCATTGATTTTAGTCATTTTTCGATAAAATGGAACATTAACGTGCAGTACCACCTGTTCCGTTTCCGTTCCGTCTCTGAAAACGTAACATATTTACCATTCCGTTTCCGTTCCGTTTCGAACGGAACGGAACGAAAACGACTGAAACGGTAGACTATTGACACCCCTAATTGCAAGTACAATAGTCAAAAGGTCGCATATGAGCAGTGTATTGAACGAAAATTGGTGGTGTATATACGGTATTGAACTGCTCAAGACATGCAGAATCAAACACGATGTTTATTGACCGCAGTCTGAGAATATTTCAACTTTTGGCGGCCCAAAAACATTTCTTTCAATTTATCAAAGTGAGAATAAAAAAATACTGAAATAGATAAGAATCTAGGCACTTTAAATCACAGCACCAAGACCATGACCAATTATCCAAGAGGACCGTTTCTTTTGGTTAGATAGACTAATGAGTAGTTGGTCCCGTCGGGTTACTTTGCTTCTAGACCGTTAGTTTGGTTTGCTTCTAGACCGTTAGTTTGGTCTTTTTCTTTTTTCCTTTTTTTTGCATGTAATATCTAGGTTTCTATGTCACTTTATGAAAAAAACGTCTTTTTTGTAATACTTTGAATCAATTTCGCTTCTAGACCGCTTTCATCTTCAATGAGATGACACTAGTAGATGTTTTGATTTCTGTTAAATTTATATTGCATTAAAGTTGACAAAAAAAATGGTTGTTCAGGAATTGCAATTCTTCTCCCTAGCTTAGGAAAAAAAAAATGATTTAGCAGTGGTTGACACCCTAACCTTAAAAAAAAGAAAAATCATGATTTGTTTCTAACTTGTGTCTTACAATACATTACATAGAGTAAAAAAGCAATTGTAAAATAGAATATGCATAATTTATACTTTCTTAAGCAAAAATATTTTTTCTAAATTTAATAGTTTTCTTTGCTGCATAAACTATCATATATTAATAGAAGTTTCCTAAACTATCAGTAATTGAAGCTTAAGAAAAGAACTTGACAAAGACAAACTTATCTAGCGGGTCATGACATGATGTTTTACACTTATTTTTAAAATTTTAATTCTGAACTATTATAGTATAATAGTATATAAAAGTCATTTGAAAACTGTTGATATTTGATATAGGACTCTCTTCTAATATCAACACAATATGTAAACTCATAATTATGTTTTTTTTTCTAAAAGTTTTTTTATATCACAATTTCCATAAATTATCGAAAATACTAATCAATATATGGTTCTATACAAAATAAATTCAACCTAAAATGAATATTTAAAAGGTGTATGCAAAAAGTCATCTTGAAATCGTCATGGATTCCTGGTAGTTCATATAGCACTTGGTTTTTAACGTGAGTTGTAACCCATAAATCCGCGACAGTGCGGGTGAATCAACAAATTTGAAAAAAATTGACTGCTCATATTATTCACGAGTTTATACCAATGTTTTAAAAATCAAACTCGAATCGGAAAGGCCACTGGGTAGATCGATTTTCAGGTTTAACTGTGGTCAAGCCGGATTTTTTTCGATTAAACCGGAAATGGACATGGCTCCAGTTCACGGTCCAATTGGTTCAATGGGTTGGTCTGGTTCGGTTTTTAAAACATTGGTAATTTATGCTCGCATTTATTCCATATCATAAAAAAGTAATAAATTTACCCTCTCCAATCACTCAAAAAACCCATAATCGAGAAACCCAAGTTGATGCTAACTAGGGTTGGACATCGAGCTTCGCTCGATACAATATTCTTGTTAAATAATTTAAAGTTTGATTTTTATTATATAGCTTTATTTATATATGTTAATAATAATGTGAATATATAATTAAAATATCAACATAAACATGTTTTAAGAAATGATCAAGTTAGTTAATGCAAATAGATTAGAACAACAAAGTGTTTTAACAGGTTCAACAGCAAAAAAAAAATTTGATCTAGATTTGGATCCATTAAGAAATCCAAGCTTAATATGTAAATGTTAAATAGAAAAGGAAAAAAAAAGAATTTTTTTATCTAAACAATTTATATTAAGAAAAAGCACTTCTTTAATCATCAGTTATATTTTCTACTTCTATATTTTCAATTTTTAATTTTTGTAAAAAGAGAAGGGAGACATTTTATTGCAATAATAAATTATCCTTTTCTATTGGTGTTGAAAAAGAGAGAGAGAGAAAAAAAAAATTGATTGCATATTAATGTAAAGCCCTTGGGCTTTCATTAGACAAAAAAGAAAATAAATACAACGATGTGGTTTTCAGAGGGCAACGAATTTAAATACAAACGTAAACGGCTCTTATCCTAAACTATGTTGGTAACTTGGTATCTACATCAGTGAACGCCTTCGTACTCTAAAATAACGCTATAGAAAAGAAAAACCAAAAAGAGAAACTATATTGTTTTCCCTCTTACTGAGTGCCTCCATCACAGAACTTTTTTTTTTCTATCATTGTCTCTTAAACTTCTGAAGATCAAGCATCTCCTTCAGTTTCATCCTACCCAGTTGCTGAGCTGTTGGACAGCCAATTAATAGCATTGTGTTAGTATCCTCCTTGCTTAATTTGCCAGAATATGGGTCTCTGCTAGTGCATTACTAAACATTTATGCCAGAATATGGGTCTCTGCTGAGCTGTTGAATTACTTTAGGGTTCAAGAAAAAAATGTGATTGTTGGTAATACTAAACATTTATGGCATGAAAGTATGAAACACCCGCCAGAGAAACTTTACAATATAAATCATGTATGTCCCTAATTTCAGCTGTGAAAATTCTGTGCTTTAAGAACAATAGCAGCAGACATATTGATCATAAGTTGAAAAAAAATCTTAATTTGACCCCCAAGAAATATTGTATATCCCTTTGGTTCATTTCAAAATTTCATGATAGGGTACTGAACAGTCACATTCATTCATAAACTTTATGTAAACACATGAAAAATTTAAGAAACATCCTCATCTCTATGAAATTCACACTAAATCCAAACATTTCTACAATTTTAAAGAAAGAAAAAGCAAAAAAATAAAGGAAGAAAAAATTTAGTTAATCAACACCAAATATGTGCTCTAGGTCTCCAATATTAATCTAATCATGGTCATGCATTCTAAATTTTCCAAAATCAATCTCATTCTATATGACCAAACCATGGTGATCCTAATAAAAAATTTCAGAACCTGTATTGCCACTTTGGATTCATACTTCTTCTGTTCTTTGCACCCCACAGCTCAATCCTTGATTTCTTTGCTCTTCATACTTGATTTGGTTTTATGCAATTTCCAAAATTCCTTTTTCTGGACCCAGGTTTGGTGAGATATTAACACCAACGACTGTTCAAGTTTTATATAAAAAGAAAACAAAAGTAACAAACCTGTTAGCATTTTATATCAAGTAACAATTTAAATATATTTAATCACAATTTAATGCAATGAGACAATGAATAACCTAGAATGTCTCTTAAACTTCCAAAAATATTTACAGGCACATTGAAATGGAGGAAAAATAATTAAATGAAGACCTTGTGATTCTTAGATAACGCCCAAAAAAATTTAAACTACAATTAATAACCAAATTAATATTATATTTTGTATAAAAATTGACCATCTCAACATAGGTTGTCATGTAGAAATACATTGCGGCATGATCCTAAGAATATTTGTACATAATTTGAGATATGTAATCCTAAAAATACAACACTGATTGGAATAAGACAAAAGGGAAAAGAGAGAAATCCATAATAAAATTTAGCTCACTGAAAGAATATGATTAAATCAAGACAAAAGAAATATTTGACCTTTCTTAAAAGATGTAATACCATCAGAATAATTTCCCTTTACGATAGCGATATGGAAAAAAGCTTCATCTGAAGAAGCATGAGCAAGAACTTTTTTTTTTTTTTTGGGGGGGGGGGGGGTGGGCGGGGGTTTCCGTATCAATTTAGTTAATGAAATCAACTTAGGATTCTATTTGAAAACCATTTCACTTTCATAGAGATTGTCTGCCTTAAGAAACAGAAAGGAAACTGAAAAATTAAATTAAAAAGGAGAAACAAAACTTAATGGAAATTAAAAGATGGAACAAATTTAAAATGACAAAAGTAACCTTTTGTTGATCGATTGGGAAGAAAAAAATAGAAATATGTTAAGCTGTTGACAGAGGTAGAATATGGTGGGTATGAGCAATGGGGCATGCTTTCGTTCTTGCGCAAAGGAGGCTCCAGTGCAAAGGAGGAGAGAGAGAGAAGAGGGCTCATGGAGGTTGGATTCTTGGCCAGTGCGAGTGAGAGAGACGATCAGAGAGGGAGGGGTATCTGTGGGCGCTCGAGTGGAGGAGCGATGACAGAAGCAGCGATTAGAGGACCTAATGAAGAAGAAAATGATGGAGGCTACAAAAAACTAATGAATACACTAATCAGAGGACACACGGATGAGATTTAATCTAATGAATTAGTACGATGCCGTGTCGATAGGAGCGCGAAAAAAAAAAAGACTGACACTCAACGCAAATTATATTAGAATATTAGTATTGATATTGATTAAGAATATATCTCAAAAGCAATGCGAGATAGGATGAACAGTAGAAACATAATTACTACTGCTACAATCATTTGTGCATCATTATTTTATCTAAACAGTTGCATCTGGGGTAATGTGATAACATTCTATCGATTGGACATATATATAGTAAAACCTTATGTTCTCCTATCACATATCAGTTCACTAATTTTTACATGAAAACTTTTTAATATATATAAAAATATCCTATTAAATTAACTCTCTTTTTGGCTCTTCTTTTTACTGATCTTTGTCTATTAATATTTATATACCAACTTTTGGCATGGTTGCTTTAGGTCCACCATGAGTACTGGTATGGTTTTAAAAATTCCAGTGGCAAATGTGATAACATTCAATCGATTATAAGGGCCAAAATAAAGGGGTATTTGACTGTCAAATTCCAGTGGCAAATGTGATAACATTCAATCTTTGTCTATTATAAGGGCCAAAATAACATTCAATCGATTATAACTGTCAGATTATCCAAATTACAGGGGTATTTGAGAAAATTACTATACTATCGGGTTAGTTCTCTCTCATGAGGGTTTTGATCCCTTTGGAGGGGAGTTGAGCCATGTTGGAAATCACATTTCTCACCATCGAATTGATCCATTTGTGCGTTCTGACTAAAGGAAGACCTATTGACCATATTGTTTTATCTTCCTGAAATTTACTGAAAGAAAGCATGCAATGTTCTATCATGATCCCCAATGAGCATGGCCATATTATAAGACTCTGTATTTAGGTAAACTTCTTTGTCAGACAGCTTTTAAAAAGTGAAATAAAACAAATTTAGCTACCAACACTTTAGTCGACCACCAATCCTCTCCGTCTGAAAATGCAACCATATATACTGGTAAGAACTAATATCAACAAATATTAGCCTGCATCAGATGCCATATCCGTGTTTAAGAATGCATGAAGAAATGTGTTGCGTGCTGGCGCCACTGAAATTTTTTCATCTGATGAATCACATAAAAATTTGTATATTAGGAAAAAAAAAGTCAAATACCTTCCTTCAAAACTTGTAGTAGTCTTTTGGCATATTGAGAGACATCAACGTTCTTAATTGGCTGTCTCCTATTGCCACAATGCTAATTCCAATTTTCTGACAAAAATATTCAACAAATAGAATTAGATAAATAAGTGTTCGTCTTAAATTACTATTTGGACAACAACCTATGACTAAAGAACTTACAATTGATATTGAGAAACTTAAAAAAGGATGAGCATTGTGATGAAAAGATAAGTAAAGAAAAATTACCTGGTAACCCTTGTACTTAATAAGTTCTTTGAGCCTATTAACAACAAAAAGCCGCCCTTTCTCATCGAAATAACCAAGGTCGCCGGTGTGCAACCATCCTTCTCTAAGAGTAAATTCAGGGGGTTCTTCGTTGTTAAAATAACATGAGCATTGTGATTAATTTGTTAATATAAGGTACACGAAGCAATTTCAAAAGTAAAAAAGAGAATAACAAAAGATTTTTTTTAAATTATACATTGAGAAGGAGATGGCAATCTAACCTTAGAAGCCAAAGATGGACAGAGAAGGTATCTGCATCAAGTTAGTTTTGCATTAAGAGACAATCGATAGATAGAGGCGATATAGAGGTCATATATGGCAGGAACACTGAGCGGCGGAAGAGGAGGTGCGGCGCAAGCGGACTGTGGTGCCGCTGTGGATTTGACCTATGGTGGGTGGTCAGAGGAGGAGAGGATGCTGAGGTAGTGCGAGGTGGAGGCGGGATATGAGGGAAGCCGGCGAAGGAGATACAACGGGGAAGAAGGTAGAAAGTGGGGTTTTGTGTTCTCAGGATTTGGGCTGAGAAAGAAAGTGTGCAGAAATTAAGAGGAAAGAAGATGCGATTGCAACTTCACATATTATGGTATAACGGGTAGTTACCGGTCTATTACAATCTGACACATACAAATTACATTGTAACACACCACAAAATTCTTAAAAAATCGCTGTGAGCACAGTATCGCTGAGGGGGTTGCTTTAAAATCCGCGCAAAAAAATCACGCGGATTATATTATACTATAGATTAGCCAGTAGCCACTATCGGTAACCAGGACGGGAGCAATAAGGAGGCACCGGGGCCCTAATATTGGTTAATGGATTGGAAAACCAGTAAGATTTATTAAGTTAAAAAAATTGTGAAAATTTATTTTGAGAAAATTACGTCTCAAAGCAAGAATATAAATAATTAGTCGTTTAAAAAAGAACAACTAGCAATATATGAAACGCTATCGACACACTTATTGCTCAATGAAAAACAATTAAATATTTTTTTGTGGTACACTAGATAGCAACAATTTAGGAGGGAAAAAAAATACAAAATGTTAAAATAGTGGAAGTCGGTCGGTAAAAAATTCTTACATTACGTTCCTTTCACAAGTCTATAACTAGAAATCCATCGATTCAGGCCCATCGTACATTCTCAAAAGTCAAAACTACTGAAAATTTGAAATCAAGATGATATTGATTAATTTACCCTATTAAGCACTACTTACATGGGGAGTTTTCTTTGGATACACATTGTGCAAGATCATTGATGTGATCTAAATAAAAGAAATTAAAATTGGCGAGGTGAAAATTGGATACTATTAGGTTTGAACTAGAAGTACAGCTATTAGGTCTGATATCACATCAGTCCAACAATTCTTTTTTTTTTTTTTTGAAGAAACAGTCCAACAATTTTTTGTTTAGAGTGAAAGTGAAACTTGCAGCATCGAGTTTCTTAGTGTAGTTACTTAATCATCCTACAAAATTATTTTTGTAGGACACGCTTCGAGGCGGCGAAGGCGCGAAGCAAACCAAAGAAATCACCTGCATCCAGTTTTCTCTTTGGTCAAATGCTAACAAACATGCCTCCGAAGCTTAAATCTTTTTTTTTTTTTTAAAAAAAACTAAGAAACATTTAAGGCACTATTCTTCAGTTGCATCTTTCTTTGTAGGATTTTATATTGCTATCTGTTTCAACGATTTAGAAAAGCTATGTGAAGCGTTTTTGAAATACTTTGTTGTCTCATCGAGTCAGAATAGAACTTCTAAAAAAAGGGGAAAGAAAATGCAAAAAATGTTTAAGTAAAGATTGGCGCGTCATGGTGTCCTCAAATATATTAAGTAGGATAATTTTATGATTAAATAAAAAATTTAAACTGAGTTTAATCTTGATTATTCATTTATGTTCATATTTTTAAATAAACGATATGCATTTAGGTCTGTTACAAAATTTCATCCATAACAGAATTACCTGATATTATAATATTTTTTTTCACAAATTAACACATCTTTCTAATGTTGAATAATAAAAAAAATGGTAAAGAAAAAATAATTGATTTTATTCTAAAAATAAGATATTTAATTGCAAATTTTCTTAAATTCCATTTTAAATTTTCCTCAATTTTTTTTTTCAATTTCACTGCCTTTTGGTAATTAATATATCACATATTTTTACACTTTTACCCTCTCTGTAACCGTTTGCTGATTAATATATCATAATTTCATAATATTACCTTCTCTCTAACAGACTCTATAATTAATTATAGGAAATGTACTTCACAATATTACTTTCCCACTAACAGAATCTATAATTATAGGAAATATACTGCATACAATCCCTATATTTTGCTCTTATTTCAATAACAAAATTCAAATTTGAAAAGGTTAGTAGTAATTTGATCCGTTGCCACTTGCCACAGAAGAACTAGCTTCACTATCTTGTAAAGTTTTTTTTTTTTTTTGAGTAAAATCTCGTAAAGGTATCACTAGGTACAACAATAATAAAATATCTTTCTGGGAAGCTCGCAAGATCCTCTTTCACCGACTAGATTGACCGAGTCTTCGTTCCTTAATCCCCTAACTAATGATTAAATTATTATTAGATTTAACACCAAAATCAAATTATGACTTCTTCCGCACCTGCGACGTGGCAAACCCAAACTCTAATTAAACACACGTGTCAATCTTTCCGAAGACGGTTTCCGCTGTTCGCTAATAGCACCAACACAGCGGACCTGACAAATCCGATTTCTTTTCCTTTTTTATTATATTTTTTCAAGATATATGCGCGACTAATAAATAACAATTCCAGCACCGAATGGCGCGCTCGTATTGGAAGCATCTCTCGCCATGGCGGTTTCACCATTCAATCTCTCCTCTTTATAGCAACAAAACAAAACCCTAGGTCTCGAACCGAAAGAGACGGAGATCGAGTAAGCTTGGATCAATCCTTCCCATCTTCTTGGACATTGAATCGTTGGTGGTTTCGAAGGGAGAGGAATTGGGAAATGGCGGAGGTACAGAAGCTGTTGTACATTGTGGTTGTAGATGAAGGAGAGAGGAGCGAAAAAGGTGATCATGCGAAGGAGAAAGAGAGCTCTTCGTTTCGCTACAGCCGATCTGTGCTCCAGAGTACGCTCCAACTCATGGGTTGCAAGCCGCGCCATGCCTTCAAGGTATGGCGATTGATCTTTCTTTTCTTTTGATGCGATGTGTGATTTCATGGATTGCTTCAAATTTTAACATGGGGTATTTATCTACACTTGTGATCTCTTTAATTGAGCAGCATCTGCGTTGAGAAATGATCCTATTTTATTATCACAAGATGCGCATCTGTTTCAGTGTGTAATGTAAAGTTCAGATCATGAGAAGCCTCAATTTTGATTAATTTACTGATGTATTTAAGTTTCTGTCTGGATCATTCAATTTATTTTGTTAATTTTCTCAGATTAGCCGAAGGGTATTTGAGGCGATGAAAGATGAGCACTCGGATGCAATGGCGATTGCACGTCTGAGTGAGAATGCCAATTTTGGAGAGGCAGTGAAGAATTCAGGTCAGGAGAATATATTATTTGAGCTTTATAAGAGAAAGACGACTGTTATTGTCTCCAGAGAGAAATTTCTTAGGGTGGTATGCCGTGCTCTCTCTGAGTACAAATACGTTGGCCCCGACCAAAGAACTGACCTTCTTCTCGCGTGCAGGTAACATGAGAGCTTTTGTCTTTTCATTGCAATAAGTTCTGATTCCTTTTTGCACTGGTAGTCTATTTATGCCAGCCTACGTGCACTAACAAGGTGCATCATTAGAAAAGGAAAATAGTGGTTATTGTGACATGTCTGGGCTGTTGTGTTCCCTTTTGGGGGTTTTATTGAAGATTTAAAGATTCTTACTTGCTGTAGTGGATACTGGAATTTGATTCATATGCCTTGTAATTTGTAAAAGATAATAGAGAAATTATTTGTCCTATCTTCCTGTGATAATGATATCATTTGTGCTATACGGTAGATCCAAAGCTGTATGTTACTTTCATGCAAGTCATGTTTTCACATTTCAGTTTGACTTTAATAATTCAAAACATTTTTTTCTTTTTTGGAAAAGAGAAATTATGTGATACTTTTTGGCTTTGTAGGATTCGAGAAAGGAAGCAGTCGGTAACTATTCTGTTGTGTGGTACAAGTGGGTGTGGCAAGTCTACTCTCTCTGCTTTACTGGTTAGATTTATTCTCTTGTTGACATTTTCTATTTGACTTTAGAAATTCTTTTATGCTCATAATACCATCTTGAGGAAAATGACAAATTAGTAAAATTAAGAGTTGACTCAGTAAAAGAAATTGCTATTGGTAAATCTGCAGATTATTATTGCTCAATTAATCATTTTACTGTTTAATTGACTGTTGCTGTTAATGAATTTCAGTTATGTGCACTTGTTTTCAGGGAAGCAGATTGGGCATTACAACTGTTGTTTCAACTGATTCAATAAGGCACATGATGCGCAGTTTTGTAGATGAGAAAGAAAACCCACTCCTTTGGGCTTCGACGTACCATGCCGGTGAGTGCCTCGATCCGGTTGAAGTAGCCAAAGCAAAAGCTAAAAGGAGAGCGAAGAAAATCACGAAAGATGGAGTTTCTGATGAAAAGTTTCATGTCAGATCATCTGACCTGGTGCTTGGATCAGAGATGATTAGCAAAAAGCAGATGGCTGTGGAGGGATACAAGGCACAGAGTGAGATGGTGATTGATAGCCTTGACCGGTTGATTACAGCGTGGGAAGCTCAGAGAGAATCAGTTATCATTGAGGGTGTTCATCTCAGCCTCAATTTTGTGGTGAGGTTTAGTTTTTTATTTTTTAATGGTAAAAAGTGCAGAACAGTTCACTGCAGTTATTTTGGAGTCTGCCAAAAAAAAAAAAAAAAAGAAAAACTGCTAACATACTGCTTCAACTATATGTGGTTAAAATTCATTTCATGCCAGAAAAATTGGCACAGAACTGGTATTGTGTATGGACTGTGCATCAGCTGTATACTATTATCCTGCTTGAACCTTACTCGTACCTATAAATGTTTCACGGGCAATGCAAATTCCTCCTACTTACCAACACCAGAAGATTATATCAGTGCCAACCCTGACTGGTGTCAAAAGAGGCTTCTCTTCAGAAATTTGTGTTTGAATTTTTGGCCAAAACCAGAAAATTTGATCAGTCAGTCTTCAAATGATCAGTACCCTTATCTATTTTTTCGTTAATGTAGATGGGATTAATGAAGAAGCACCCATCCATAATTCCTTTTATGGTATACATCTCCAGTGAAGACAAACACATGGAGCGATTTGCTGTACGTGCAAAATACATGACCCTTGAACCAGCAAAAAATAAATACATCAAATACATACGCAACATTCGCACCATTCAGGAATACCTCTGCAAGCGTGCTGACAAGCACCTTGTGCCCAAGATAAACAATACCAATGTTGATCGCAGTGTGGCTGCCATACATGCCACTGTGTTCAGCTGCCTCCGCAGGAAGTTCAGGGGCGACTCATTATATGACCCATTAACAAACACTGTACCGCTAATAGACGAATCATTCAGAAATCAGTGCACAGCTAACTCACTTAGTTCAAAGGGCATGTTTCAATTGATACAAAGGAAAGGTTCGTCTCGGCACTTAATGGCTCTTGTAAACAATGATGGGTCGGTGGCTAAGGCATGGCCTGTTAGGTCAAAATCTGGGCTTAAAAGAGGTGAGAGGTGTGTGGGTGACCCATTATATGGACCTGTTACTGTTGGGTCAGCAGAACCTGTTAATTTACAGTTTGGGCATCTTGGTATTAGTGCATGGCCGAATGATACAGGTAGGGCCAGTCAAGTTGGATCCTATGATGATTTGAGGGTTGATATTACTGAAGCTGCTACTGGTTCGGGTAGCAGATGTGTCTCATCGACTTGCAGTTCTCCTAAGATTTCAGATGGGCCTGCAAAGGAGGTATTTATTGTATAAAATTTTATTTTACCTAATTAATAATTGTTTTCTTATTTTCTTTCTGTTAGAAAAATATTTTTAATCAACCACTGTAATTGGTATTCAAATGTTCGCATCACAAAAAGGACATTGTTTTGTTAAAGACATGTCTGGACAATTTTGTCCCAAGGGAATTGTTGATGTACCAAAAAGAAGTTTAATAAAATGATACTGTATTGCACTATAGATAATGGAGGATGCGTCAGTAACAAGTAGTGATGAAGAACCCAATGTGAGGCCTGATGAAGAGAGCGATGAGGAAAGCGATGCTGATAACAATGATAATCATGATGATGTAAGTTCTTCTAAACACCTTAAGTATTTGATCTTTTAATGCAATTCTTGTTGTCTCTTCTATGAAGAAAAGCTTTCAGTAATTCCTGTTTTTTTCCAGATGGAGGGCTCAGTGGATGAGTACTCGACAAAGTCTGATGAAGAATATGAGGATCTCGCATTGCGGGACCACAATGATAATGGTTACTGGACTGATGAGGACATGGACCCAACAAACACTGATAAAAACCTAGAAAAGAGTAACGGGAAATACCACCACAACTTGAATCTCTTTATTAAAAGAAGTGAACAAGAGAACCAGGATAAAGACCAAAGAAAACATGGTATGAGAAAGAAACAGCGTTCGTTTAGTGATTCGTCTCGGTTGCAAGGCCGGGCAAAAAATGCACGAGCTCTAAATAAATCTTCGTCTATGTATCGGGGCTCAGATCTTGCAGTGACTCCTGAGGATTAGTTCTTACCAACTTAATAGAGTTCCTTGACTTGGAAATATTCTTATTCGTCCTTGAGGCCCTTTTCTTTTCTTTTTACTTTGATTTGGGGTGTACAGGGTTAAGGGGAAGCTGAAAAGTAAGAATTTACAAGATCCTTTTCTGGATAAACCATCTAATATATTTTTTTATTCAAGAAAAAAAAAAATACCAGTGGAGTTCATGCGGACAAACACAAGGTTTTTCGATAGGTAGTAGTGTTGGACTGTTGGTTTTAGTGCCAATGGATCGGCAGCTCTTTTTGGCACTTCAATTACTGTTCGCCTCTGTAATGTACTGTCTTTTTGGGAGAATTAATACTCACTTTAGTAGATTACTACACAACTTCAAGAAATTTATACTCTTGAAAAGTGCGAACTGGTTTATAACAGTATATATCATACTGGAGTTGTGAACTTTTTTTTTTAGAACACTAAAGTTATGAACTAAATCATGACCGTTCGGATGCCTGTTAAAATTTTTCAATTAGGAATTGTCAGTAATTACATTATTAATTCATTTTGTCCCACCAAAAACCAATATCTGAAGTCGGTAAAAGGTGATAAAAGAGTTGCTTCTTAAATTCCTTCGAGGAAACAAACACAATACGTCCATGGGCACTTCCTGAAACACTGGTTTCTCAGGCAACTCTGTTCATGAAACATTGCTAGTCGTTTCTTTAGTTGTAGTTTTTCTTTTTCTGTTTTCCTTGTTCTAGATAGCATGTTTCTATATTTTCTAAAGAAGAAACAATATTGGGGCTTCTTGCAAGGACATCTCTTTGAAACTTTTTTTTTTTTTTTTTTTTCTTTAGAGTAGTCTGTGGACCATCTCTTTGAAGTTTGGGCTTGAATATAGGCAATGACATGACATCTCTTGCAATCACTTCTGTAGGGGTGAAAACTACGACTATTTTTTAACCGTTCTTAAGTTTTATTTTGTCCAAAACGAAACGAAATGGTTAAAAATTTTGGTTGCGTTTCAAAAACAAAACAGTTATCGAAAGCTTAGAACGATTTTCGTCCATGTGTATTTTCGTGGTATTTTTGTGATTTCAATCGTTTCATTTGGACGAAACAATTAACAAAACACGTAGTCAGCTTTGTGTCCAAAACGAAACGGTTAACGCAACATCTCATTTTCGTAGTCGTTTTAGATGTTATGCACCCCTACACTTCTAGCACTACGTAAACAATGGGCTTGCACGCTATCTGGAGCAGTCCAAGAAAAAGAAACTGGACCATTCATCAAGTTCATAAACTCATCATCATCACGTTTATCACAAGGCAGTCCAGCAGCAGCTTTAGAAAGGAAAAGAATTACAATTTGGGAATTTACCTATCTTATTTACAGTAAATTTATTGTATCTATTTCTGCGTTTGCTCTGGGGACTGGGGATGCTTGCTTGCATTACGTAGGAGCCCAAACAGAAAGGGAGTCGAATCAAATACTGGGCTGGAGATTCAATTGTGATTCTGGTCTGGCCCAGCCTAAACGACAGGATGAACAAGGCTTATCCGCTTATGATTCAATTCGTTTGTCCCAAAAGAGTAGATTCAAAACTTGAAAAATGATTCAATTCGTTTTCTTTTCTTTTCTCTCTTTTTTTTTTACGTTCGAAAAATGATTCACTCATGCGCGTTTCTGTATCAAAGAAATTAGCGTCACTCATATTATTCTTAATATACACAAAATTATATACAAAAGTTATGATTTTTTTTCTTGCCAAGAAATATTAGTATCTTGATATATATAATTTTTTGCATTCATTATAAGTAGCTGAACTATTTTTACATTATCTTCATATAATACTCGATTATGAATTAAGAATTTAAGATAGATTTTATTACCAAGTTCACAAATATGCTTATTACACGGACCGAATGTTGGTTTAACAGCACGTCAAATTTGGTACCAACAAAAGCTGCTTCTATTGGCTAATCTCCCAACCGTACCAGCAAAGCCGACATAGACCCTCAATTATAGAAGAGCGACACAGACACCCAGCTAATCATGAAACTAATATTTTTTTAGCTTTTCTACCATCAACCATCAATTATTCGATGATGGGACTAACTAATCCATTAATCCCAAATTTTGAATTCTTCGATCCTGTCATTCTTTTAGAGGTTTCACTGTAGAGATATTTGGAGGAACCAAATACATCAAACTCGTCCTTATTTCCTGGTGTGTTTAAGAGTGTACTAAAATAGTACTTAAATTTGATGATCAACGTGGATGGTAATTAATATATTTCGCTGGTTATTAAAAAACAAATGTTTAGCTAAAGCTGACAGAAACATAGCAAAATGTACAAGCCCGTATTATTTGTTAATTTCATTTTAAAAAAGTTTCGCATATTGTCTGAAGAGCACAGAAAGCACTATTAAAATTAAAGAAATGGAGTTAATTGTATAGATAGAGCAAAATTACTAACTGATCACATCCTACAAGCGTGCCATTCTAGACATACCACAGATTCATAGCCCAATCAGCCCAAATGGCGTTACATGACGCATCATCTCCTTCATTGTATAACAAAATGGCGTGTTTTCAAAACAGAGGCAAAGAGCATATATTCTTGTGAAGCATTGGCCAAGCAGTTGATCCGTTGTATAACGCAAGTTTGGGTCATGCAACACTTTTATTCATCCATTATATAACTCAATTGAACATTACATAACACACAAGAAAAATAGAGCGTGTTTAAAGTGGAGAACTTAATTGGCTACCCGTTGTACAACGCACTGGTTTTGCTTTACACAGCTTACTATAACTCATGGGGTTCTATAATGCAAGTTTGCGTTGTATAATGCTAAAATGCAGATTTATAGTATTTCGCAGGAATTTTTATTTACTGATACATTATGTGACGCTATATTGCGTTATATAACGCAAGTTCACAGAAAATAAAATTTTGCAAGTTTAATGAGTTTTTCTGCTATCCATACCATTTCAATGATAAGTAAGGACTCAAATATATCTTTTACCCTAGTCTAAACTAGCATTCAAGCTCTCCAAAGACTTGATCTTGATCTCGCTAAATGCTATTACTTAAGTCTTCAAGTTTTCATTTTCTTCCTATATAAATCTCAAAGAAGCTTTGTTGAATATTAAATGATATTGTTTTGCAATCGACAAATTTTGGGACATTTAGTACAATAATTTTTTTTGACAATTTGTAAAATAATATCATTAGTAAAATGATTAAATTTTGACATTTCACAAGTTTTCTACAATTATTTTTTTTAAAATCGACAAAAGGTGAAATATTGTAGCGAGCTCCCCTAAATTTATGACTCCCCATTATTTTTCAGAAATGGAATTATAAAATCAATTTAGGGCACTACACAAAGTAGTGTGACTAAATTTAACATCTTAAATAATAAGAAGATAGAAAAATAAAGATGCTTCCCCAAAGTATTTGGCTTATAGGACCAGTAAAATTGGTGTTTTGGCCACCTTTAGTATTGCACCACTAGAGATATACTCTTTTAGAATCTAATTACCGTTGAAATTACCATTTGGTTTCCTAAGTTTGTATCCAAAGAAATATGTCCATTTTGACAACAATAGTCGCAAAATGCAATTAATGGGCTCTAAGATATTCAAGCTTCTTCTTAGGATCGTTAGATGAGGCTTTGAAATTCTTTTTGCAATCTTTTTTGTAATGTTAGGAAAAATTCTTTTAATGCTCATTTAATGAGCCTTATAGTTTTGAGAGAAGTTTTGCTCTTTAAATTCATAAAATCATCCATCAAGTCCTCTAAAATAAATTTTATTGGACACCTTTGGAACAAAAATTTTATTCTCTTAATTCATTTTTTTTTGCACTCTAGTGTGTCTATGTTTCCGTTGGTACATATAAGCATGATCACGATAATTTCTAGATTTTTAAAAGTGTGTGTTTTGTACATTTTATTTTTCATTATTGTGTGACAAGTTTTTTTTTGTTGGTTTTGGATTTTTATAACCAAGATCGAACTTGTCATTAGACTTTTGACCCTTGCAAAGATTTTCCAAATTCATTTGGGTTGCTTGAAGAGATTTACTAAACTCATTTTGCAAAACTGATTTTCCAAGTTGTTTTTCAAGTTTTTTTTTTCGTTTTATACTCACTCACCTTAGAATTAGGCTCATCTATCTTGATTTTTAGGATTTCAATCATGTAGAATGGAGTTCAACCTATCACAACCGACAAATTTGGTTGAAGTAGTTGGTTCATCATCACTCTCACCTTCATTATCTCTAAAAATATGGGAGATATACCTTAAGAGAGCTCGACTTTGGTAAAGTTGATAATACTTATGGTCAACCAACATACACATATATAATTAAATTGGTAACACCTTACTCATGATTTGTAGAACTTAATTATCACTTAACTTGCTTACTAATTTTTATGATAATTAATGTTCCTTGTTAATTATTAAGTTCAGGAATTCTTTTGAGATATTATTATCATTCCAAAGAATGATCCACATAGATCTACAATTGATCGAAGGGAAACCAAGTCTCAAAATAAAAACATCGTGTCTGCCGATCTAATCGTTTGTAGAACAGCTTGAGGGTCGAATCCACAGGGACGGTGTTGGAATATTAATCTTTTACTTTACTAAACTAGTTAGACAGTTTTCAACTCTTTTGTAAATTAAGGGTTGCAGGTGGGTTCAAATCTTAAGTCTAGTTTCAAGGTCAAAACAAGAATTAATGAGAGAGATTCAACAAGTCACGTAATTCTAGGGTTTCTGGTTGCTAACACTTCTCCTTAGTCCCAGTTCTAGCGGCCCGCTGACTCTCGTAGCGGCCCGCTAAAAGAACGTAGGTCGCTAATTTATTAGACTGGTCGCTGGCTACTTGGCGGGCATAGACAACCTCGCTGGTTTACTCAGCGGCCCGCTAGGATTAGCGATGTGAATGCAAATTGACTTAATTCAGTTGATAATTGTGTAGGGATAATGGCTTAATTAAGGTCCTAGATCAAACTCTCATTTAGGTCTGGTTATCAATTAATTAATCCAATTTCTCTCGTATAGAATCTAGATTTCAACTATCGTTTCTTGGTCTAGTTTCTACAAGTTTATACCTTTCTAACCTATGAAATCCTTGAGTTTTCACTCTTAGAAAGGACTTAACTCTCGTTAACTAGTCCTGGTTTAACCTTTCAGTTTACAACCTTCATGTTAATCATAACCATGCCTAATAATCTAAGTTTATTTGGACTTAACCACCTAGCAATTAAGCGAGCTCTACTTAACGGGTGTAAACAAATCTACTTAGACAATCATGGCATAATCAATTCAAGCAATTCAAGCAAGGTATAAAACACAAAGATATCAAATAAACTAAATAAACATGCAATCAACAACTAAGAATTCGAGTTTACAACCATAGCCCTAGAACAAACAATCAACAACTAAAAGACATCATACAAACACAAGAGAAAATGAGAATAAGGAAAGATTACAACCAATTACTCTTGCGTGTGTCGAAATCTCCTATCAAACACGTCTCTTGCTGTCGCAATCAACCTGCTTGGCGCTGTCACGATCTGGACTCGAGACCTAACTCTCAAATAACTCTATGTCTAACCCTAAATTGACCTTGGATATGGTCTCCTTCTTGTTCTCCTTTCAAAACCTCCTCAAACTAGTCTTTTATAGGCATTGGGAAGGTGTAGAAACGCTGGAAATAACTGAAGACGTGCTCTGGATGCACCTGGAGTCGATAGAAACCGCCATCCAAATATAGAATTGCTAAATCGGGCGATTCTGCTAAATCTGGCAGTTCCAGGTCTGCGGGCCGCTGGGACTTTCAGCGGGTCGCAGGAAAATGTCAGCACTGCGTCCTGTCAGTATTTTGGGCATATCTCCTTCATCCGAACTCCGTTTGAGGTGATTCAAGATCCGTTGGAAAGCTTAGAACGAGCTCTTCAACTTTATAGACTCATCCAAGTCATTTCTTGTCCAGAATCTGCAATAAAATTAGAAACTATTGTAGTAACTCATTCTTGATACAAAAATCTAATTAAACTAACCTAAACTCATCTAAACTATCTAAACTATGTAAACTCAAGGCATTTGGTTTAGTTTGAAGACAAAATGGTACCTGAATATGCATATAAAATCCACTCATCAACAATTCAGATCCTCAACCTGAATGATATGTGATGAGTGAATTATATATATATATATATATATATATATATATTGGAAGGATTTTGACTCCAAACTAAACCAATTTGAATTTAGTTAGATTAATTAGAGTCATTTTAATTAGGTTTTAGTGTCAAGAATGAGTTATTACTATAATTCCTAATTAAATATAGATTTTGGATAAAAATATGACTTGGATGAATCAATAATGATGTAGAGTTCCTCGTAAGCTTTTCACTGGTTTTTGAATCACCTAAAACGAAGTCTGGATGAAGGAGATATGGACAAAATACTGAACAGTGCGCAATGCTGAATTTTCCAAACGGACCGTCTAAAAAGTCAAACGGACCATTTGACTTTCGCAGGACAAACTGTTATTTTTAGTCATATTCTAATCGTTCCGTCAGGAGGTTCAAATGGTCTGTCTGGAACCTTCCAAAATTAGCAGAAAATGCCCATTTTAGAGGTTATTCTTAGTGGAGTGGTTATTTTGTACTCCCAGCACGTCCAGAACAAGCCTCCTGTGTCTCTACACCATTCCAATGCCTATATAAGATGAATTTGAGGAGATTTTGAAGCATACAAGAGCATACAAAAACATCCAAAGTGGTGTTTTAGATCCAAGGTCAAGTTTTAGGGTTAGCCATATAGAAATATACGAGAGTTTAGTCTCAAGTCCAGACCGTGTGCCACGTTAGATGGATCGTTTGCAACAGCAACAGATCGTTTAGAAGGAGATTTCGACAAGATCAAGAGAAAACAAGGGTTTGTTCGATGTCTTTTAGTTGTTGATTTTGTTATTCTAGGGTTATGGTTGTAAACTTATTTGTTTAGTTGTTTATTTGTTTAGTTATTTCTTTATGTTTGTTTTATCTTTCATGATAAATTAATTATGTGATATCAATGATTGCTTAGGTAGAATTGATTATACCAAGTAGATTAAGGCCTTGTCTAGTATGGTAATAATAATCTATACTTTTGCATAACTTGATTGACCAACTTGAGGATGATAGTAGCTGACGAGTGAAACCAAAATTTAATAGCCGATATGTGAACCTTTTCTCGCAACGATGGTTGTGAGATATCCTTCGAATTGAAAGATAGACTTAGAAAACTTAAGCCAAAAGTGATGACCAAATTTTAGGATTTCTAAGGAAAGAAGTAGTTTAACATATGAAATCAGAATTGTAACAATGGTTAATATCTGGTAACCTAGAATTAAAATATGATTCCACACACATATCATGAATAGCTAAGAGGTAAACAATTTTACGGCTCAAACGGACCGTTTGAGAATTGAACTGAACAGATAAGTTGAAACAAAAAATACTAGAATTCAGATTTGTTAATTATCTTTCGTTTAGTTCTAGTTTTGACCTTGATTTTAGACTTAGGATTTGGACACACTTTTAATTCTTTGAACGCCCAAAAGAGTTGAACTCGTCTAGCTAATTAATTAAAATAAAAGACCGATATTCCAACACCATCTCTGTGATTCGACCCTTAATTTGTACCCGATTAATATGTCAATAATAATCTCAAAGAACAAATGATCTAATATTATCAATGACATAAACTAAATTAAGTCATTAAATGATTGACTTTTTAGAACATAACTCCAACAAGATGATCTCTAAAAAAGACAAAATCAGATATAACTCTCTTAAATCTTTTATATATCCGAAAATAAATCTCTCAAATCTTTAAAGTCAAATATAAACCCCTCTAATCATATTAAATTGGGATATAAACTATTTTCTTTAATTTCAATGATAACATAATAAGGATTTTTTTTATTATTTCATACAATAATGTCCCTCTTCCTTGTGTTTTTCAAATCCGTGCTTCCCTGCCCAGTGTTTTAAATACTGTTCGGGTCTTCAAACCGGTGAGGCTGCCGGTATAAGGTTTATTGATTTTACCGAGTTTATTGGTTTTTAAACCGGTATAATAATATACAAAGGTCTATTTGTATCAATAAAAGCTCGTGGTCCATGGCTAGATATTTTGGCGTTTATAATGATGACCATGGCGACTCCCCGTTTCCACAATTTTTTCATGGTTTCAAACTTTTTATTTTCACTTGGTTAATTTCTCTGGTTCAAAAAGTATAAACCGGCCAGTTCTTTTATCAGTTTTTCCGGTTTAAGCGATTTTTATCGGTTCTCCAACAGAACGGTTTTATGGACTAACCCTACCGGACCAGTGTACGGTTCACAGTAAATCCAGTTGAACCGGCCGGTCCGGTACGGTTTTTTAAACAATGTTTCTGCCTATAGAAATTATAGGAGAGCAGTAACGTATATGCAATTCACGAATACGTTCAAAAGCGAAGGATGCTCTACCAATAATGTAGAAGGCAAAGTGACATGCGATGAAACAAGTTAAATATAACCAATAATAATCAACTTTGTACATCTACATTAATTAGAGATGCCATGCATGTCCTCAATGAACAAGAAGAACTCGAGGTTTGAATTTTATTGTATATATAAAATAAATTCTCCAATTGACTTGAGCTCTAAATTAAGAAAACGACAAATAGCATTACCAAAATCTAAATGTATCCAAACGTAGCGCTTCTTGATTTTTCAAGACACCTCTAACAAATAGAGCAAGCTTGCCAGCTTGGTCTCTTCTGCTTGGTTTCTCGAGGGGCAAAGGGAAAATTGATACAGGGAAAAGACGACAGAGGGGCATTAATGTCAAATATGTTAAAAATTGATTTTTATTGATTAGGTTATCATTAAAATTAAAGAAAAAGTTTATATCCCATTTTAGAGGGGTTTATATTTGAATAGAGAAAAACTGAGGGGATTATATCCTATTTTGCCCTAAAAAAGGGTTTATTTAAATTTTTTTAGCCGTTTTTTTTCATTAAATAAGAGCTAAAATATTTAGAAGCAAATTTCTTAAATACTTGTGATATATGTTTACTGTTGCGACCAATGGTCTTTGGATAAACGGAGCGGTATAGATAATGGATCCGGGTTCGAAGATTTGGAGGCAAAACAACATCCAATGAGATTTTTTTTTATTATTTGATCGAATGAGATGTCGGCACCACGATGACGTGACAACCGCGACGCATAAACGCACACCCTCCGTCTCTCCCGCGACAAGGAAATCCTAGGTCACGTGCCAGTACCCAACAGGAGTTCACATGCGTCGAGCCAATCGAAGTACTGAAACGAACATTTAAAATTATTATTACTTAACAAATTATTTAGTTTGGATCTTCTGTTGCACTACGTTTGAAGTCGTATAGCATAATATGCATTATTGAAATTCGGTAAGGGAAAAAAAGAAAAATTGTTGTGTGTGTGTGAGAGAGAGAATATTATTACTTCAAATTATGAACACAATGACATTAAGTTTTTGGATTGTAAAAACGGTGTAACTACTAAGTTTGTACCATTACCATGCAAGGTTTCATTTTTAACGAAACAGACTGCATACTAAGAGCTATCTTTTTTTGACAAAAAAAGAAACAATTATCATTTTAATTATTGCATTAATTATGATGTTAATGTTAAAATAGCATTGTATTAGGTATAGACATTATAAACATAATGATATAATACTTAAAGAAATGATATTAAATATTCAAACTAAGGATATACCATATACGTACTCTATACGAACTGTTAAAAATATATACAAAAGCAAAGCAATTAATTACCTTTTCTATTAACTTAAACATTTCATATAGTGCAGGATCCATTAATAATTTGTTAGCTTGTCAAGTATGATCATGGCAAACATAATTTTGAATTTTATTAAATTAGATATTTTAGAATATGATCTAGACTATATGTAAATATTGTGCACATAGGGGGGGGGGGACGAAATTTTGATGCAAGTTTTATCATTCATCAAATATTTGAAATTTACAAAAGTACAGATCTAATAGCATCTGATGAGATATCAAATAGCACTTAAAGTTCAAAAAAAGAATGCACAATCCATCTATAATGCCATCAACATATCTGTAAAATTTTCAAATTTAGAAAAAATTTATATAACTCAATTAAACAACATATATAAAATTGTTAATTTAACCTATTGTCACTTGATTTCTAGGTTTAGAATATTTTCTCATTTTATATGTCATTAGAGTTTCAACTTATAAATTTGAATTTCATGTGCCCTTAACTATAATTATAATGTGGCACTTAATGTGTTAGTGAATCATTAACTAGAAATTTAAGAGGTGTAGAAAGTGTAAAAACAAGATGCTTTCTTTAGCATGTTCAGTGACTAATTAGAGAAATCGATTGATTATCGCCGTGAAATCCGGATCTCGTCAAGCATTTGTTATAAAATAGTGTTTCTTTAAGTTAACGATTTTGTCAGTGACGATCTTTGAACAAACCTTGTCATCATGTGTGGGAAAAAAGTGTTAAGAATATAAAAATCGCTTGGCCACCTTCTTTGATAGCTTAAATTTAATTATATATCTATATAGAAAGAACTAAGAAGCTGCTCTTAACTGTACATGTTTCACTTCAAGACTATCCTTCACACGTTATGCTACAGAGTCCAATACCGCAGATAACCGCCATCTGGCTATTGGTTGACACCACTGTATCCGCGTCGTCCCTTGGATGAATTACCGATTTTCTTTGGTAATCACCATCTCCAGTCCCGGAAAACCGCAGCGAACAAGCGCACAATGGTGAAGGGATATCCTGCCTCTTGAAAATCCATATGGATGTGTCTGATTGAAATTGAGAAATCTGTGGGAATGGGAATGGCATCCTCCGTCTAAAGTGGCAGGACAAGTGTGGGTGCAACGCGCTCTGACAACTGACAAGGGATCACCGACCCCGTGCGGCCGTGCGTTTGTGTCCATCTTTTTTCAATTAGCACAACCAATGGCCTGAAAGTTTGCTGCTAATGACCTCAAGTTTTCAACATATAAATAAGTGATGATGTATGATATACAGCATATGACGTACAGAGTCTCTGCAAAACACCCTAGAAACCCAATCAGATTACAAGCTAATAATATGGATATGGTTTAATTTTCCTTTGGATAAAATGGATTAGGTTTGAAGTAGTCCTATGCCGTTTAATCAATACAATATTAAACTAGGGAATTGTATTGTATTTTTTAAATAACTAGACGACGATCGATGGCCCACAAAATTAATACAATGTACTCCACTGGCCACTTTTTGTTTTTTTTTTCAACTTCCAATCATGAACAATGAGCAAGCTATGTATATATTATATTAGTTGTTTCAATCTAATTAAGATTCCAATTTACTATTAATATATGATCTTCAGATCTGGGTTTCACATTTAATCCGTCACTATAGCATCCTTGAATGAGTACTCTGTAGTCACCAACTCACAAACAGGATGAAATGACAGAAAACAGGACTTACTAGTAAAGGAAGCGAAAAGTTGAAAGTGCGTAGTAGTAAGTTTGATATTATATAAAATATACACATTATGATAGTTCAATGTGCATGATAATTAACGTTATTGCAAATACTATACTAATGGTGGTAGAATTACTGGAATAGACTTTCACATTATCATTTGATTTCATAATAAATGTATTTCAAAAGTCAACAAAAATAATTTTAGTTATTTAAAAATTTTCTCATTTATTAATTACCAAATCACCAAATCAGCTCATCATCCTTCAATCAGAACTATAATGAAATTATATTATTTATCTGTGTAAATTTGAATATGTTATATGACTTGCCGGCCCATTGACAAATAAGAAACCCTAAATATTGTCTTATCTATCAACCACAGTTGTAATAAAATTATGTCGTAGCATGAACATGACACACCATCGATCAACGCCTATTAATTTGCCAACTAAGAAACATATACAAACAGTGGCGAAGCTAGGATTTCGCGTCAGCAGGGTCCATAAAATTTTTTGTTACTGAAAAAATATATATGATGTAACGTCTAATATAAACATAATATAATAATAATTCTTAAATAAACAACTCAAAAAATAATGTTAGATAAAAAATTCATGAAAAATCAAATATATATTATAATAACAATAGAAAATCTAAAATAATATATTTAATATACAAGATAATAATTCAAAAGTCAAGACAACAAAAAAAACAACAATTTCGTATGAATTTTCATTTTTTCATAATTTTGCAAAATAAGTCCTTTAGAAATCTCATTAAGAACTTCTTTTTCTTTATTTTAGTGGTAGTTTTTATATAATATCAGAGTTGTATTTTTTATCTTTTGTGGCAGCTTTTATTTATAATGTTCTAAAGTTCACAAAATATTATATAGACGAATCACGTAATGCGCGAGATTCGCACTAGTATATATATGCTACAAATAATTTTTTATCCAAATATTTCATTATATTCTAAGTTTTGTCTTAATAAGATTCATTGGGTAGGATTGAACAAGACGATTAGCCAGGAACAAATGCTATATGGGTCCCTATGCGATTTTTTAGGTGTTGGTATGTAATTCAAAACAAACACAACATGTTCAGCTGGGTCCTTCAAATTTTTGAGATGGGTCCCTAACTTCTTGTGTATTTTTTTTTAATTACAAACAAAGGTAATAAGAAGTAAAATTTTTGTTTGAGGTGGGTCCATGGACCCACCAAAATGAATGTAGCTTCGCCCCTGTATACAAATGTCCACACATATATATAATGTTTAACTGGACGAAAACTCACATGGAAGCACACATATGCATCGAAATATTATATATATTTATAAAAATATAAATTATTGTGTTAGGTTGTCCCTAGATAACCTAAAATAATAATATTTTAGGTTGCCTAGGTTGCTTAGTTAAGAGGGAAAATCACAAATAAATGAGGGGAGGTAATAAGGACGGTTGGGCCACAAAAAGCAAGTCCGAGAATCAAAAGGACGGTAGGAGACCTGTGCATTACGATTTTGAATGGAGGGTAATAGGGTATATGCCACCAAGAGTAATTAATGGTACTAGGTTGTTTGCCATAATATAGACATCAGTGGTTTAGAGGGACCCACGATTGCGTATTTCATTCAATTGCCAAGTTGCTCTGTGCCCACTGCCCATTTACCCAATGCTAGCTAGTGGATTTGCTGGCAAAATACAGCAACAGCAAATCAGACAGGGCATTTTTAATTATTGTACTCGTTCTGTTCTTGCATTTTCTGTTTCTGATGAATTACTAATTGAAATAACATCTCTTTGTTCATAAATAAGCAATTTTTAACGGGTGAAGGATAAGATCCTGAGTCTAGGGATGCTAGGTTTTGAGAGGGCTAGAGCCCAGAGAGACCGGAATTAGGAAAGGGCAAGGTCAAGATCTAGAGAGGTCGAATTTATGAGAAATCATGTAAAATCACATGTGAATGGTAATATCTTATCTAATCCAATATAAACCGAACTGATAATTTCAAATAATATTTAAATTTTTTAACATGATGTTAATACAAGTTAAAAAAAATATATACATATTTCTCATCTTTTACGCAACATTATTTCGTACATTCGTAAATTTTAATTATTTTAATTCATTAATAGATTAATAAAAACTGTTTTTTTTTTACTTTTTTTATGTTATTATAATATAACCGGTCTTCAACCCAAATTAAAGATGAAAACAATTAAAAAATATTATGAGAAAACCTATGATGCATACTAATGTACGGAAGCTTCGATGCATACTGATCCGAACTCTTGGATCTGCTTCAAAATGACCGATCCAAATGTCCAATATGATCTCCCTATTGAAATCTCCTTGCCGACCAAAATTTTCATTTTTTCGATATTTTTAAGTAATTTTTTTTGAATTTTTAAAAACTACTATTTTTGAACGGTTCAGAAAAATTTAGATTAGCGATTTTTGAAAATTTGAAAAAAATACTTAAAAATATCGAAAAATAGAAAATTTGGTCGGTAGGGAGATTATAACAAGGAGCTCATGTTAGACGGTTTGGATCAGTCATTTTGAAGCAGATTCAAGAATTCAGATCAGTATGCACCGAAACTTTTGTACATTAGTATGCACGATATGTTTTTTCAAATATTATATATAATGAAAAATAAATGTGTACAATTTATATTTAAATAATTTATTGTATTTTCATTATCTTTTATAAATAAAAATGATTAATTTAAAATATAGTTTAAATGAATTTTTAAAGAAAAATATTATTTGTTTGTCGGCTCTTCAGACCCTTCAAGTCCGGCCTCTCGAAATTCAGAGGGCCTAAAAGGTCCAGACTTGAGAAGAATCAGACTCAATCTTCACATTTAAGCCCTTCTAAACTCGGTCCTTCCAAAAGCCTCTCTAAATCCAGTCCGCTCTGGCCCTTGAGTAGGACCTTTTATATCCGGCCTCTCCAGAGTTCAGCTCGGCCATGGAAGACGTTCACTACCTAGAAATATAATTTTCGATTTGGATTTAGCTTTTGAGAGATACTTCTAGTAATCACAGAGTAAAAGCTAGTCTTCTATAATTTTAGAATCTCAATTTTTGGTCATTCCTGTATATAAGGACGGACCTGGGACAAAATCAGACTTTTGTATAGGCTCATCTTTTTTCTTCAAAAAAAAAAATATATATATTAGTAGCGTAGTAAATTTATTCTAGATTGGAAAGTATTATTGGTCCAAACTTAATTCATTTGCTCATAAATTTTAAATCCGCCACTGCCTCTATAAGACTATACTTACAAATTTATTAGTGCAGTACCCTTTTTTCACTTGGTCAAGCTTAATTACCGTCAGATTTATAATTGACACAAGTATTAATGATCTTATTATTCATTAAAATTATGGCATGTTTTATTACAGCGAAATCATCTTATGACAGACTAGAAAAGTGTATATTCCAAATCTTATGCCATAAGGTCGCTATCATATATCTAGTATTATATAAAGTAATATACGTACCGGCGTATCGCATTTTTTTAGAATTTAAGAGGTGGGGAATCTAATTATATTCTTCTTGATATATCACTGATGAGAACTCACAAAAAAAAAAAAAAACTATTGATTTGGACACCGAATCTAATTATATTTTTCTTTTTCCGTCGTAGGTATCAATTAACCACTACACCCACATGTGACTCTACGACTCTAGGTAATGTGGGAGCCACAAACAAATTAATGAATTAAAAATGATGTATATTGACAGTAACGTATTTAATAACTATTACAATTATCAAATTTTTTATCAAATTAATAATAAAAATTATAGAAATATTGTTTGTTGTTCGAATAGATTATTTATATCATATAAATTTGAAACAATTTGTAAAATTAGTCATTAATCAAACAATATTGTGATATTTTAATTGTTAATTTTATTAGCATTTTTCATCACTAACCAAACTATTTCTAAATTATATTAATTTTATGCATTATATATATCTAAATTATAGTGAATATATGTATGTACAATTTGTTTTTTTTTTAATTTGGATATATCTTCTACCCGTTATTACTGTTATCAAATAAATTTAGTTACAATTATATTTACCCCTAAAATAAGTCTATATATGTACAATGGATGTTGATTTATATTTTTTTTTCAGTGTCACTGTGACATGTTTAGGTGATTTTTATTAGTTAAAGATAAGTAGGACTTATTGATTTGAAATCACAAATTTTTCGTACCCACAAGGATACAAACTTATTCTTTTCTTTGTATATATTTATTAGGACGAATTAATCCTCATGATGTGCAGTAATATTATACTCATTCCATGCAAATTGAAATTGCTTTTGTGATGCATGCATCTCACATTATATAATATGTGTGTACTAACTTTCAAACTTCTCTAACAGGGGCGAAGTCACTGAATCTGGGGGGCCGAGGTCAAACTTCCGAGTTGCTCGGTCGATCAATATGTGATTGAATACATTAAAATTGATAGGAAAAAAAGACATTTTTTGTATTATGCAAAAAAGTTTCGAGAGACAGGATCTCATTTTTACTAGGCTACTAATTTCACTCAAGAAATAGAAGGAAAACTATTGAACTTTGTATTAACTAGCTAGGGGGAGTCCAATCATAATATTCCATTTAATATGCAAAAAACTGCATGGGCCTGGCCCTCTTGGGTCCCTGTGCTGGCTCCGCCCTTGCTTCTCTTAACATTATATAATATGTGTGCAGTAACTTTCAAGCTTTTCTCTTACATTACATCAATGATGTCTGAGCGTTTGCACCTACTTAATTATAAATTTATAATTATACTTTGATTTTATAGTTTAGAATATAGTGGGTAGAAAGTAGAAACAGAGACAAAATATTGTGATGGTGTTGGTGGGGAATGGAGTGGCTAGTCCTTCGCTGATCTATTTAGATCTGTTAGTTCAACCCATATATGGGTTGCACAATTAATTATAACGGCGACATTTTTTTTTGGGTCGTCCGGAGTGATAGTTCTGCAATTTTTTTCTGTTAGATAACCCTATATTCTGATATTATTTTGAATAACAATATATACTGCTTTATTTGAAACTTATTATATTATCAAATATTTTATTATTTAGTAGGGTTCAAACTTGAAACGTGACTAGAACTTTAATAGAGAGGGAAAAATGATATTTTTCTCCGTGTTATTTCAATTTTCATTGCAGATTATTCTAAAAATATATATTTTAAGGCTGTTTGACGAGACCAAACAAGCAAATTCTATTAATTAAAAAAAAATAGATTACATCAAGCAGAAAATTTCAAAGAAGCCGCCGAAAATCAGAAAATGCAATTGCATAAAAGAAAGATATTGCGCTAAACTAAACATTGACAACCTCAATCTAATTAATACAAGTTGGAGAAAACCATGCATTACAGTCCTCAAATAATGCACAGTAGGTATACGGTATACCGCATGAAAATGGACGGTATCGACAATTCAAATCAATTCGCATGGATCGCGGTACTACGCCATAAAATACTGTGTTTTTTTTAATAATTAATATTTAATAATATTAAATGGAAAATTCTTCCATAGAATCAATTTTAAATCGTACTTTAATCGCAACAGTTCAGGAATGGAATGGTAATTAATTAATCTTTTTTAGAAAATGAGGTTGAAATTAAAGTTCGATTCAAAAATTTGATTGTCATTGTAAATTTTCCCATATTAAATTTGTAAAATATTAAATTATTTATTTTTTAAGTATAGTAAATTTTGATGTTGTACGCGGGTGTGGCATTGTTTCATACACGCCGGTAACATTCATGCCAGTAGCTTAATAAAATTTGTTTGGCCGTTTATCTTACTCATACCGTATTTGATAATACATGTTTGGGTAAAGTTCAATCTTTGATAATACTTTTACCATATTATCAGGTATGAGTATGAGTAAAGAAAATATTTTTGTTAACTTATCGAATAAAGGTACGAGTACTTGTTATTTAACAGGTAAAGTTTACAAATATATATGTATGCATAATCATAGTTATTAGTATAATCCGTAAGATAAGGTACAAGACTGAATTAATCTTCATTAGAATTTGTTTATATGTTAATGAAAAAAATTAATTTGCACTCTATTTCATACGTTAATGTATTACTTGTATATTAATTAGTTAAAATAATTAATTCTTTTTCGAATGCTAATATATATAGTATTAATATAAATTTAAAATTCGTGGCATTTAGTTTATCAATTAGGTTCTGTTGGTGGAGGCAGAGGGTCATATTCATATATATATATATTTTTTGACAGTAAAAAGAAAAAATTTATATGACCCATACTCATATCTGAGAAGGCCAGGAAACACAACCTTAGCGACAGGACTTTCAGCTAGCCAATCAAATGGAAGGCTTTTATTCAGCCTATTAAATAGAAAAGACCAAGTGGACCATATAAACTAGCTAGACTACTGTTAGTATTTACAGATTCTTTGTTTCTGGCACTCTGTGTAAATGGACCGCTAGAAATTAATAAGTCAAAATTTCATATTGCAACAAATTATACTTTTATTTCACTGTTGCTCCAATATTTGAAAGATCTTATGCCTTGCTTCAATGGCACGTTGTACGTAGGTAACCTTGCTCGAATGTTCTACATAAACCAGCAGATATTTTGTTTGCCATATTTTTTATAAAATAATAACAGTGATGGATTTTTCTCATCAAAAGAAAATCACCATCATCTCGTCAAGATTGTGAGTACATAATGCATTGTATAAATTTTGCTGGACAAAAATGTAAAACTCGAAAGATATTTTACTTAGTGATTAGCCAGGAAATAATCACTGGGGGGACAAATTTGCTATTCAGATTAAATTAGGGGGAAATGATAAGATTTTTTTAGAATTAAACAAAAATACACATGAAATTTGAACAATTTATGAAGCACGGAAGGGTCAATGTTAGTGAAGAGTAAATACGAAAGATATACAAATTTACAGATAAATTTTAACTGCAGGTTGCATTTCACATTCTTCAGATAACGTGAACTTCCTTGACCTCGGATATATATAAGTCTAGCTAATTCGTAATATTATATATATATGTTAAATTGTAACTCACTCGATCAAAATATGTATTTGAGATGTGAAGAAGGACCATATTTGAGATTTTGCTGTTGTTGTTATATTTTCAGGTCAACATTTCAAACTTCGGCAGACAATCTTTACTTATTCATTTCCGGACTAGAATTATTGGCTGAATTCTGAAAGTCTAGTCTTGAAACGGGGTGTTGGGTTTTCAATAGTCCATTTTTTTTATTTCAAATATTTCAATTTAATCTAATGTAATTTTACCAACAAATGTTTCGATTCCCCTTTTTTGTTAATCGTGGCACATCTGTCTGACTGCCTTCCGTTTTTTTTTTTTCTTTTTGTTGGTTGTTTGATTCCATCACACTCCATTTTATTGTTCTTCTTAATTTATATTCCTATTCAATGAAACCTACCATTAAAACAGAAAGATTTTGTTTCAAATACAGATAAATTTACGCATAACATATGTATACTTTAAAGTTCATTGTATTTGTATAGTCCAAACATGCATGTATTTTCAAAATGTCCAAGCAGCATCAGGAAACACCTTTTCTAAATTTCAAAATATTATAAGTTTGTAACTTTAATTTAGTCTTTAGTTGCATTTTGTAAAGTTCTAGAAAATGCACAACCAGCAGAGACACGTACCAGTAATTTTACCCACACATTTTGCAAAGGGAGGAGATCAAAATATATGCGTAAAGAACCTAATGTAACTTTCCGTGAGCTGCAGAAAAATAAATGTACTTTGTTAGTAACCTATCAGTACGAGTAACTTAACTGAATGAAGGAGCTAGGTTCTTAATAAACAAAAAAATTATGAAGGAATCTGATTAATCATAGCCTATTAACGTAGTTCCATGATCACTTCCATTATTATGTTTAGCCTGGTGTGCGTAGGCGTAGCTAGCTAGCTAGGCTCATTATAATTATTATTTTCATTAAAGGGCACGTCATTCGTCTTATGGTAGTTCAAATGGCCGTTTAAGCTTTTGTGATAGCTCAAAAAACATTGGCCGTTAAAGCTATTATATGATAGCTCATTAGCTCAAGAACACAACTACACAAGTTTGGTATGAAAGTGAAAGTTTTCCATATTTTTCTTTTCACTCAAATTCAATCACGTATATAAGTTAAAAAATTTATAAGCAAATACAAAACACGCAGTTAATGCTAAGAACAAGAACAAATAAAAAAAAAATTAACCGCCCTAGAAAAGATTGTGGTGCGGCATCTTCGTCAAATATCTTGAATCGATAGACATTTAACAGATAGGCAAATTAAATATTAATTTCTTTAAGTTTGTTCTTTTTAAGAGGAAGTTATGAAATGTTTATTTTTGTTTAAGTTCGATTATAAGCTGGTACGGAAGCACCTCCCAACCACACCTTGCATTGAGAGATATCCCCCGAGGTTTAATTACACTACGCCAAAAAAGTTTATTAGTACCGGCACATTAACAACGGTTTTTGAGAAAACCGGTATTAAAAATATCCAGTGGCAATTCAGTAATTATTAGATTAAGTTTTTAGTACCGGTTTTTCTAAAAAACCGGTGCTAAAGAGTTACAGGAAAAAAAAAAGAAAATACGGTTCTTTTAGCACCGGTTTTTTAAAAAACCGGTACTAAAGAGTTCTACTTTTTTTCGATCTGCTTTCTTATCATGCCTCTCTCCTCTTTGCTTAGCAAACTTCAGAAAAAAAAAATTTCTTTCTTTCTCTCTTCCTTCATGAGGGTCGTGAAGGTACCAGCGAGCTCAGCGTCGCTGGAGGAGGCGAGGCACCGCGACTTCGACTTCTTCAAGACGGCGTGCCGCTCTCTCCCGACAGTCATGGAGATCTACAACCTCGACGACATCGTCACCATCGCATACATCACCTTCTTTTAGTGCTAATTGCTTTCGGTGTGTTTTCTCCATTTGCTGTGCAATCGAGGTTCGATTTAGTAATCCATGGTATGAATTAGATCTGCGTATGTTGAATTTGAATGTTAGATTTGTTAAGTGTGATTGATTAGTCCTTTGTGTTATAGTGAGGATGGATTGCGTGAGAAGGGGCCGCAATGGACTGAGGTGATCATGGGAACCAAGGGCCGTAATTGATTAGTTCTTTTCTTTATTATTTCCTCTCTATTTGAATTACCCATCAATTTTGAAATATCGAGCCACATAGGAAGTATATCGATCAAAATTTGAATAAACCAATGCATGCATCTAATTTGTATCATGAAGGTATTTAAGTTCAAAAGCATTGTGAAAAATATGCCATGAAGTTTGCAATTTGTGACTAGTAAATGGAAGTTCGTTCCTATAAGGATCAGGAGAGAACCAGTGGTACCACCTCATTTAGATGAAATTAAATAAGCCCATGATTTGGCTGTTTCACAGTTATAGAGAGAAATAAGTGGACCTGTCTTTATCTCTGTGCCGTATTAGCAAACTGAAGGGGCAAGGATTGATACTAGACCTGTCTTTAATATCTAATTGGAAACTGAACACCATCTAACATTTGATTTACTTCTACAATTTATTTTTAGGTGTTGATTCTCGACTAGATAGTACATTGTTAATGAGAGATGGGCAAAGATTGATACTTGACCAGATAGTACATTGCTTCAATTTCAGCTTGTAAGTTCACCCATCTCTTCTTATGAACCTTTTTAAACTAATTTATTTCTTTTTTATACGCATCTGTAGTGCACTGCCATTTCTTGTTAGTAGGCCTGACCAACACATCAACATCACATTGTAGTGAGATGCATATTGATTCTTGAGATTAGGTGCTCAGGTCAACTGCTGGTTTGTACCAGCTTGTGTGAAACCTTTATGGTTTTAGTTCCATTTGGACTTAAGTTTACTTCTCTTAACTTTGTTCAGTGTCCCTATTCTATGCTTAGACATCAAAACATAACTGATTAGTACCTCAAAATAAACCATGATTGAATAGTACTCTACGATAAGGCTGATTTAAGAACTTCCTAAAATAAAAATTTGAAACCATTGCAGTAGCTTTTATGTTAGCAGAAGTCTCCTACTGCTATCTTGCTCAAGGGAACAATTAAAGACCTAGAAGGTTTAGTTGATGATTCAGAGGCATACTATGAGGTTTGTCATCTTTGCTCAACTATGAGGTTTCTTTTACTTCTTTGATGATTTTCATGTAATATTATTTTCCTTTTATTAAAAACAGATCAGGGCTTTATTTGAGAATTGAAGAGATTGATAGCTTCACCAATCCTTTTCTGTCATTCATCTGGTGACTTAATTATTTTTTTTTATTTTTTGTAATCTTAAATATAAATATTAATGAATATGTAATTTAATTTGGGTTGTCAATATGTGGTGCATTTGCGATAATTGTCAATATATTTTTTTTTAACTATTTACTATCTTTAGTACCGGTTTTTAGGCTAAAAACCAGTACTAAAGATAGTAAATATTTTTTAAAAAGATGGAGATCTTTAGTACCGGTTTTTAACTAATAACCGGTACTAAAGATAACATCTTTAGTACCGGTTATTAGTTAAAAACCGGTACTAAAGATCTCCGCCTTTTTTCCACGAATTTCAGCTTGTTTTTAGCACCGGCTTTTTAGTACCGGTTTTTAATTATCTTTAGCACCCCCTATTATTAGTACCGCTCGAAAACCGGTACTAATAATCTATATTTAACCGGTACTAATAAAGAAAAATGGCGTAGTGTTAGTTTGTTCCTTCGTTGAGAGAAGCATCCAAATAAGCAAAACTTGGATGTACACCTTATAGAATTGAGATACTATTTTTCTTTTATGATCATTAGATAGAAATTAAGGCTTCTAATTTTTTGTTTAATTTAATTAATTATTGACAAATGATTTCTATTTGGATTTCGAATCCGTGATTTCTTCTTAAAGTATGTTGCTCTCTGTCAAGAGATACATAGTTGGCTCTAGAATCGCTGTAATGATGAATTTATCATCCATTTTACCAATTCGATTGTTAAAACTTTAGCATCGATCTTATCCATTTTATTGCGTCCCAAGATCGAAATATTAGTGTCTTTCTAAGGAATAAAGAAATAAGGATGAAAAATTAAGAATAAAAGATCAAAAGAGTACTAGAATTGAGCAACCCAACGGTGCCGGTAACTTCTATTGCAAACATGTATGAAGTCTTTAGAAAATTTTAGATCTGAAAAGAAAAAAAAGGAGACAAACCAGTGGCATCTTTTTTGGGACAGGAAGTTCCTCCATCACGTGTCTTTACTGGGAGATTTCTGAGGGTATGTAAATTATTATATATATATTTTTAAAGCATATGCAATATGCTACTCACCGGAACATATATTGTAACTGCTATTTACTGATTAGCATCGATCGAGTAAATTAATACATAGGTACAAACACGCATCTATAGTAAGAAGGAAGTACTGCTGCCTTAACGTGCTATTTCTCAAAAGAGGCGGGGGTTTAATAGTAAATTATACGTTAGGGAAGTACTTATACATATTTTTTCTGGAAAATTTTTGAAGAAGATCAAGGAAAGGGTACATGCAAGTTGGTCCTTGGATGGAGGAGTAGGCGCAAGAAAAAAACCGTCTCACAGTAGTGTTGAAAACTTGTTATGGAGACCAATGACTTCTTTCTCTCGCTTTGAGGGGAAGAAAACATTAAGGACCAATTTGCTATAGACATTTAATAAAATTGGTATTCCTTAACATCCCCATCTTTTCCCCCTGTCATTGACATTTGTTGATAGCTAAGTGAAGATCATACTTACTGTTCTTTGAAGATATATATATAGTACTACACAACAACAAGACTAATAATAAGACTTGAAACATAATAACGGTAAAATAATAAATGCATCATCGTTATCAAACCAAAACAAAACATTATTAAAAATATCTGAGTGTCTCTCATATGCTTTAAAATAAGCGATAATTAAGTAACTTTTGAGTTACTTTAATTATTCGACTGTTATCTTTCATCCTTCAAAAGAATAAAAAAAGTTTATTAAAATCAATCATCAAGTAAAAAACTAACACGAAACAAGATTCCGTTACGCACTTCGCAAAGTATGTTAATAACGCACTATTTCGTTGATATTATTATACATTGTCATATCAGCATTGGCGTACTACAAAATGAGAGTATGTCTTAATTAATCAAATTATTATGATGACAGGAAGTTTGATGCGTAATCGGTTTAAATACTTCTAAATTATTTTGTATATAAAAAATAAAAAAGTCAGATAGTACATAAACACCACCTAAGACAGCTAAGCATCATCCAATTGGAGATCTTTCTCGTGTTTTCGTATCCTATTACCAGCAAACGGCTTTGGAAGCCCCTCAAGTGATGATATTTGCACCCCTCTAGTCCCTCGCACAGTCGCACTAGATCGATCAACTGAATATGCTTTTTTTTTAATTATATATTCTAGTGTTAGGCTATATATTGTGCTATGTATTCGATCGTATATGTGTTTCATTATCATTTTTTAGAGTGTACATGGAACTAATTAATTTATAGACTCATGTTGCAATTAGACTTTATGTTAATTAGTAGTTTATCAAAATTAAAAAGTGGTCCTTGAAGTATATTTAAATTTTTATTCCCGGAGTATCAACCAATTACTACTTTTGTCAGAACCTTGAAAAATATGAATTTAATCCTAGTTTCAATTGGAATCAAATTGCTTGTACATTTAACATCCAGTATTGAATATACTATACATATTTTCCATCCATTATAAACTTTATATTTTAGGATTGCAACAAGTATTGATTTAGTCGCCCAAACAAAACAAATAATGTACAAACTAATAACATTTTGAGAAACCATAAACTAATCAAATTAACATTAATATATATCAACGCGTGAGAAATCATAGATTAATTAAAAGTAATATTTGTACTTACAAATCTAGCTAGAAGTATCATTATATGACATGGAAGCTAAAAGAGATTTTTATCTATATAATGTCCTGAGTCCTGACTAATGATATTAACAAGATCAATTTAGTACAAATTTAAAGTGTTAAATGCAAACTAACAATATATGATATTACTCTAAGAACTACATATGAATTTGTTCAAATAGATAAATAAGATACGTTGTGTTCCCATGAAATAGTTGTGAGTTATAGTTGAAATAAAATCATAAAAGAGAAAACCTAGACATCATGCTTAAGAATTAATGGGGTGTTTTCAATAAAAAAAAAAAAGAATTAATGGGGTGAAATTAGCAATGGACCCCATCAGTTCTGGCCGCGGTATGGTTATAAAATCCCGTTTACAAGACCCGAGTTCCTCCTCGAAAAAACCCCAAACCAATCCTCCTCTCCCCTTTCTCAATTCCTGCCTACTTTCCTCAGGTGCTCTCTCTATCTCTCTCTTTTTCCTCTCTCTCTCTCTCTCTCTCTCTCTCTCTCTGTGAACCTCAGATCACAACGTCCTTTGTGCAAACTCCAGTAGCTTTACTATTAGAGAGAGATTATTTATCTTTTAATAGATCGCTCTCTCTCTCTCTCGGTCTCTGTCTCTCTCTCAATTTCTTAAAATTTTCTATATACGGGGCTAATCTTTGTCAGGTTAAGCACCTGAATCAATCGTATTGAAAGAGGTGCCTGGCAAATTAAAAGGGATCTTTTCAGGTGCAAGTTGCATCATGCGCCAAAATTCCCCTTGCTTTTGCTGTAATTTGTTCCTTTTGATTCAAATCTAGAGAGGAATCTTCATTTTATGGACTATTATTTTTTCCCTTGCTAATCTAGAGACGGGGTTTTCACTATTTCACATCAGGAACAAGAAGTACGGAGCCTTGGAAAAGAAAAACAGTTGTTGTTAGCTGATGTGGCATCATCAAGATTCACATCGTTTGATTGGATGTTAAAGAATCCATGTGCTGAATGAGAATCTTGATGATGCTGCATCGGCAAACAAATAACTATATCAATTTGAAATTAAGACTACCCAATTGCAAGTTCTGTCACTCTGCGAGTTATAAAGGTTAGTTTTCTTATTTCATAGATTATTGTTTGTATTCACTGATAATGCCAGTTTACTAATAGTCCCTTTATTCAAGCTCTTGAAACAGAAATTGTAATTCTTTCTACTCAAAATTTCATGAGGTTGGCTTAATGAAGCAAAATTGTTGGCGAAATAATAGTTTTCTTTTAACATTTAATTGAAATTCCGTTTCCTTAACTATGAAGAATCTTTTGCCTGTTGCACAGTTGTTTTGACATCCCTTGTGATTTACATATAACAAGGTTATATTATTATCCTTGACTCTCCACCTATATTTTGTTCTCAGATCAGATACTCAAATACCTTTGATAATATCTGGATAGTATGAATTGTTTTGACATCCCTTTGATCAGATACTCAATATGGATTCTGACTTTTGAGTTCCTTCTTAATTCAATTTATGGTTCACTTGCTTGTCCGGCTGAAAAGCTTATATGTTCTCAATTAATTGCTGGATCAATTATATATTCAAACAATAAATTCTCAGTTAAATGCAGCAAAGCTATCTTTTACCCTTAACTCATTTTATGTTATTCCTCCAATTAAATATTTATTAATTTGAAAAGGAAAAACAACTCACTTTCTGTAATTGTAATCTGGATGGTGTTTCTTGTAGGATTCAATTAATTATAATGACATAAAATGTACTCGTTAATCGATCAGAACTTTTCATATTGTTTATTTCCATGTAAAAGATGTAATGCTTGTTTTTGCCTATGATAAACTTGGAACTAATAAGATGCCATAATATTCCTTAGCTTCAGGGGCATGTTGTTACTTAAAATAGGTGTCTTTAATTATACTACCTTTAAATTGCGTAGTTCTACAGCATTCTGTTATTACATTCTCTTAGCAAATTTTTTGCTAATTTCAATTATTTATTGTGCATCATTTTTTGTCTTTATAATTTCATTTTCTCTAAAATACAATATGACTTATCAAAAACACTTTAATTTCAATCAATTCCTTTGTATATATACTTAATTTCATGAATATCTTTGGGTCCATTAGCCACAATGTCTTTTTATGGTCCAATGTGTCACAACGCTCTTATAGGAAAAGGTCTAATATTTCAATGCTTCTTGAAGAACTAATAATTGCATCACTGTAAATTTCTGAACATTGTTAAGATTAACAAAGAGAAATATACCCCTTCAATTTTGAGACTGAGGTATGAACTCTGAACTCATTTGTTCAACAAACAAAATGGTGTCAGTACGCTCAGCTATTTGTTAGTGTAGTTTTACATTTTCTGAGCAATTAAATCATTATATTCTTTCAATAGATTTAAAAACTTGATGAGATCATGGAGGAAAAGAGAGAAGTACAAGTTTGTCAACTATGAACAATGAGCTAGCTAGGTTGAACTGTTGAACCTTTTGCATTGACTTTTGACAGCTTGCTCATTTATTATTAAAGGGAATGTGGGGTGTGTTTGGCAAAGGAGAACTAGATCATGAGCTAGGTGAATTAGTGCTAGTTCTTAGTTCTCAGAAAACAAGTTATTCACGAATAATAAGGAAAAAGAATTAGGTGGTGAACAAGCTGTTCATGCTAGTTCTCACTAGTTTGGGTGCAGCGAATTAGAGCTGTTCGCTAACATCTTGCTCATGAGGCATTCCAAACAGACCTTTTTTGAACGATGCTTTTTTTGCAGTTTTAATTTGTCAAAAAGCTCAAAGTACTTGAGTCTGAACTGATTCAAATTTCAAACGGACTCATTTCAATCTCAATTCTGAATTCTGAACTTTGCTGCGGTTAAGTAAGTTTTGGGACAGTATTTGATATCCGTCTGTGCTTTGTTAGTGATGAAACTTTTATGTCAGTTAAGTAATACCTAATTATTTGACAGGCAGGACTGGAGAAAGTGAACAAAGTTATGCAAATAACCAGTACCATTTCAACACTAGCTGGTGGTAGGGAGTTTTTATTAATAGTCAGCTTCTCCTGACATTAATATTAGCTAAATATGCTATAAATTTATGAGTGTCTTAATATCTTAACAATTAGGGTTATTATATGATCTATTGAGTTTAGTGTTAAGTAATACCTTATTATTTGACAGGCAGGACTGGAGAAAGTGAACACAGTTATGCAAATAACCAGTAAAATTTTAACACTAGCTGGTTGTGGGGAGGCAATTCCTTTGTTTGTCAGCATCTCCTGACATTAATATTAGCTAAATATGCTACAAATTTATGAGTGTCTTAGTATCTTAACAATTAGGGTTATTATATGATCTATTGAGTATAGCGTTATTTTAAATGAAGGAAGTTTTAGATGCTCAGAACTAAAATAGGCCTGATGCTTATGGCCTTAAACATTTTGCTTGTTCTCATAAAGAAAGGCTACTTTTGTTTTTTTTTTTTTTTTTAACGACAACACAAATTCGCCTGTTTCTGTTGTAAAATAGAAACTTTGAAACACAGAAGCAAACCAGCAAGCAATATGTAAGTCTACATTCTGGAGTACTAGTTTTAAACTTTTAATTAATTAGCAGTACCTATGGAAAGAATATATTTTACATATACTGTTTTAGTACTGTAATGTTGGAGGCGATCAAGGTGGTTTGTTATTGGATTCCAAAGGGCACCATATATATATATAGTTCAATCTATGTATAACTTTTTGAATAATAAGAGTATAAGAGTATTCATTTTAGGCTTTCTGAAACGATTTCTATCTTAGAAGTTTCTTTAAAGTGGCTACTTTGGTTGATATTTCATAAAAAAATTCTTACTAAAGACAATTTTGGGTAGAAAGAGTTGGCCTGTGATTAATAATTATTGTTTCCGTAACAATCAGATACAGCAGATCATATTTCGTACACTGTAATTATTAAAAAATTTTGGGATGAGTTTAGTATTTTTAACCTAGAAATTTAATTTACTATTGTTACTGATATTCTCTAGGCTTGATGGAGTTATAACAGTCTGAATATATCTTTTTAAGTAATAAAGAATACAAACCATGTTTGACACAGCTTTTATCTGGTCTATTTAGGATTTGGGGAAGAGGAATAAACCGGTTTCTAAAATTAGGTGGAATCAGAGAGTTGCTTATGTTTACTATGCAGGTTTGGAATTATTTTTCATTGTGGACACCTGTGCAATAGAATATATAGTTTCACGCACGGCTGTTGAGGTTACTGATGTCTCAGTAAACTAGTAATTTTATACTAACAAAGATGGAATTAGTTGATTTTTTTCCTATGTTTTAATTTATAGAGTCGAGTTGTTATTTCTAGTTGGTAGTTTAGTATTTGTGAAAATAATATTATTTGATAGCTTTTTGAGATCAGAAAGGTTTTCCAGGTTTCTGTTTTGTTTGAATCATGGTTAGCACCATCATTTTGCAAAGGACTACTCCCTCATTTGCTCTTTTGGTATCAAGGAAAGCATACTGACAACTTTACTTGGAACTTTTTCAAGGAAAAAAAAATGGCAGTACCCAACATCAACGAAGTTTTAAAATAGGAAAACAGGCGGAGTTGTTTTATCATTACCAACCTCTAGAGGATTACACTTCAAAAATTTCAGGTACAAATTTGATTTTTTTTAACAGTGTATAGATTGTTGACAAATATATAATTCCCCTAACATTGATCAGAGATTAAAGCGGTCTAGTTCTCCCCCAGCAAGGCTGCAACAAAGAAAAAGAAAGGAGTCATCAGGGAGCGATGGTAAGTTGGTCACATGCACCATTATATGACGTCTCTCAAAAAAATCTTTAAAATAAAAAATAAGAAATAAAAAGGAATGCTATGATCAGGTCCATAATTTATTTTCAATAAACCCCACGTGGCTTCAATATATGTATCGTAATCAACATTTAAGACCTATATTTGATAACAAAGACTTCACCCTTCCGTTCCATTAAATTAGTTCTAAAAGAATTGAATGCATTTTGACTTGATTACAGCATATAATGTCTACCAGATTAGTGAATCGATCGAGCTTCTCGATATTGCCTACAAAGAAATATTAATTATGTCTAATGTTTTATCTTAATATAGTTAAAATAAGATTTGAATAGATATATAGATAATTATTGTAAACTTTTTTTTGGAGGGTTCATTTTTTTAATGTGTATTCGATAGAGTAACAAATTGAACAAATTGGGCTTCGCTCAAATCGAGTATTTGTCACGATGTTAATGAGAGAAATTTAAAAAATGCTCAAAAAATATATAAACTTTGTAATTTGAGGAAAAAAATGCTCAAAAAAATATAATCTTTGTAATTTCTCTCTTATATGAAAATAAAATAAATACATAATATATAAAAGAAAAAATTAAATATTAGTGTAATTTCTATTTTAAAAAGAATAAAAATAGATAGGAAGAGAAACAAAATAATTAATGGCGTGTCGAAAGACTCGACGCGCACGAAGAATAACAATAGGCAGGAAGAAGTAAATAAAATTAATTAATGGTGTGTCGAAAAGAATCAACACAAAAAAAAAAAAAAAATTCTAGACACCCCACGACTTTTAATTAATACTATAGATAGATAAGGACTTAAGGAGTAGTAAACAACACACTCATTATCCAGTACGATAACCCTCACGAATGTACCATGTATTTGATAAATTTTGATAAACTTTCATATATATTACACAGTGAATACTGGAACAATTAATCCTCCATTTATACGCACAACATATATGTCGAAACAGTACAACGAGAACAAAAAAAATATTGACCGATTCTAATTTCATGGCAAGATCTATTAATTCATAGTTTTTCGGCTTTTACCCACTCTCATATATACTTTTTCTTTCTTTTATTATTTCTATTATTCTATAGTCTTGTTTTCACACTTCCATTCGCGCGTATCCGTAGGTGCTAACTTCCCTTCAAGTAAATTAACTCGCGAGTTGAGACGAGAAAATGCATATACACTTCTGTTGCAATTTTGGAAAATACCGTACGTAGATTTTATCTTGCAGGGATCCAACTCTTGTAGGGATATACGCATATACACACCTCTTCTGTTATAATATTTTTATCTTCTTGAGACAAGAGGAAATGCATATACACCTTTTCGGTTAGATGTGTACATTATCAATATTAGAATACCAAAATATCAAGTATAATATTATATCAACTTTTTAATACTTGATATTTTGGGCTGTAACTTGTAAGTATTTATGTACTAAAATGATAAAAACGTTGGCTATTGGTTATAAGTATACTATTGGACTTGGTTTGAAGATGTTCATATAGGCTTTCATGTAATATCGATGTTGAAAATATTCTTGTACGTACTTAATTTGTATTTGGCAACATAAATTATGTGATTGTAACTATTGGTTTATGGAATCTGATATATATGCGCAACGTAAACCATGTAATTGATAAGGGGAAAATAGAAAATCAAATGAGATTCCAGCAGCCATTTGTTCATCTCGGTCTCTTTTCTTTCTTCCACTAGAGCGTACAAGAAACTCTAGGTAAAGAAATTGTCTATTGCTGTGCGGGTGTGGTTAGAGGCCAATATGTTGGACACATACATGTACTCGTTCAACATGATGAAATTTAAAAATTTTAAATTAGCACGGCCGATCCGAACCACTCAAATTGTTCTCTGTAATAAAATATCTATGTTTGACGTCTTATATCTTGGATTCTAGCATTTCTATACCAACACCTCTTCTATGAAACTTTTTTGCTCAGTTAATTTCTCATAAATTTCACAAAAAGAAAAAAAATACTAGGCTTAGTTTTTAACACTGAATTTAGATATATATGAAATATGTAAAACAAATTTTACTTATTAACTACATTGTTAATTGTAAAGACATAATTTTGAACATATATGTGACTTAATTCCATAAAAAGGAACACAATCAATTTCATCGCATCCGTCTGTTGCTCTTGTAGAAAAATTTTATATTGAGAATTCTTTAGATTTAAACTTAGCTTAGATTGACAGTTTACCTCTAACTTTTCTATTACGTGCATCTTGAACGCACAGGTACCAAAAAAAAGGGCACGAAAAGAAACCGGGAAGACCTGATTGTCAATTCAGGCCCGCTTATTTTCCAATGATAACAAGTATGTCCTAACTGTATTGAATTGAATAATCTTCTTTTTTAGGGCGAGATAGCAGAATTAATTAAATAAAAGTTATTTACAAAAAAAAAAGAGGATGTAAATTAAATAATTACAAACGAAAGAAAAGCCGAAAAAAAAACAGAAGTAAAAGGAGTCGTAGTTATCCATCAATATCATCAAGCATGTGTCATCCATTGGCAAGCTGAAAGCTCCACTATAGCGACACCGGCCGTCTCGGGAAGGAAGGCTCTCTTCTGTTAAATATTATAGCGTTCCTAGTCGAGTCCCAAGCACATCTTCCTCTTGAGTCACATTCCTTCTATTTATACAGTAGCTAGAAATTAATCTGCTAATTGAACTTGGTTGAGATTAATACCAATATTCAAATTGGAGGACAATATCGTCCATAGTCGGGAAGCGTGGTGACACTGCAAAAAAAAAAAGATGAACTATGGACCATCCTCTTTTTTGCAGGTTCTGCTCTGTTAATTTCTATCCTGTAAGGCTGTAACAATAATACAATAGCAATAGCCTGGTACCTTTACCTTAGGTGGGGCTTTACTTTGCCACAGCAGTTCAGCATAAGCGTATCATAAACTTGAAGAGTAGTATAAACCATCCTGAGACAATTAATCTCCAAGTTGCTGCCTGAGTAATATATAGGTCTATAGGACTGCGTCAGACGTGTGTGGACTAGAATATGTCTCTCCTTCTCAGTGAATTTGAATAATCATACCTAACGCAGTTGGTTAAGGCACTATCTTTTTGTGTATTAAGTGATATATTCAAAATATAACTCCAACTGAGATTCATAAAAAAAAAAAAAAAAAGGAAAACATGGACCCTTCCTTACGAGAGAAAAATAAAACAAAAAGGAAGTAACTGTGGCGAGTTTGGCAACCCTTAAAAAAAACTGTAGCGAGTTTGGTCAGGTGCAGATGTTGATAATTGTGGTCCTGTCAATAAAAAGTAAATGATGTACATGAGTTAGGTAAATTTTACTTTTCTTAATAACCGTCACACTACCACAAAAACAGGCTTTTGTAACAGGCCATCTATAACGTCTTTTTTTAAAACCCGTTACAGACCTGTCAAAAATACGGTGAAAAAAAGTACACCTAATCTGTAACGTTTTTTATAAAAACAGTGTTACAGATTTTCCATCCAAAAGATGTCATAAAATATATAATGCCTCTGTAACGTTTTTTATACAAAATACATTACAGATCTGTAACGGGTTTTATATAAAAAACGTTACAGATTTAAAATTTTTTTTTGTAACGTCTTTTTTAAAAAAAATGTTACAGATTTTCCTGATAATTGTTAGGGTTTCTAGCTTTCTCCTCTCTCCTCCATTATTTCTCATCAAAGACAGCCGCAACCACCAAAGAAAATCGAAATTTATTATCTTTTCTTCATACTTATTTTCCCGCTCCAAAAAAATAGCCAAAAATTTTCAAAAATTCTGAAAAAATAAAAATTATAAAGACGAAGAGAAGGAGAGCAGTTTTTATTAGAGATATGTCCTAGAAGCCAATCTTATTAGGCTACTTCTATAGTTTATGTTATTGATGATTTCAGATCATTTGTTCTTTGATTTATTTGTTGACAATTCATTCAGGTTGAGGATCTGAATTATAGATCACTGTTATTCATTTAGTAGTAAATGACAACAATAAATCTAAAAGTCCATAATCTTGATAATTAACAAAGGACATTAATTATCAATAAGATTAGTATGCAAGTTAAGTGATGATTAAGTTCTATAAATCATAGGTTAAGAGTAACCAACTTAATTGCATATGTGTATGTTATAGAACATAGTACATGACTGGACCCCACGAAATAAATATATGGATTGTGTTACGTGTCATTATTTATTTCGTTATGATTTTGGTTCTAAGTTTGAGATGATTATCTTTCCACATGAGGATAGGTTCTATAAATCATGTCTACCGCTGATTCCTGATAAGGGCTGCTATACGGACTTGATTTAAGTTCTCTTGAATTGTGCGGGGACAAGCTAATTATCAAGAAAACCGTATGTCCCTCATTAATTCACTTAGTGAGTGACGATATCTGTTTGGGTCCCTTGATGGAGATAGATTGTTTGCTGGCAACTGATACAATTATCTCTAGATCAAGAAACGTATAATCTGCAAGAATGACACATTCCTATCTTGGATTATACGATGATATCGTGTGACATAAGAATCAAAATAGAGAAACATAATTATTCTCTTATGCAGGATTGAAATATTGTAGCAGTACACTATTTATGTGAATTGGGAAGCATAACGTGTTGCTAGATACCGCTTATGATTATTGGAATTAAATAACGATTTAATTCCATGTCCAACATAGCATAAATCCTCAAAGGGTCACACAAATAGAGTTTTGACCAATGCAGTGCTTTATTTATTTATTCGCAACAGTGAAAATTGCGATAAATATGACGAATTGATTAATTAATTTTGTACCGTTATAGAACGTACTAATTGATTAAGTCAAACGGGTCATATAGAATAAATAATAGCATAAGCTAATCCTAGAATAATTATTAATTAGTTAATAATTATTTTGGTTCAACTTAATTTAATATAAATAGTTATATTGAATTAATGGGCTAATTTGTATATAGCAAATTTATAGCCCAAACATAGAGCAAATAATAATGGATTTAATTATATGAATTAAAGTCCAAATAGGTGGATTAGAGAGGCCCATATGGCCCATATTGTGGCCGGCCAAGAGGAGGTAGGTGGGTGGCAATTTGTGTAATTTCTAGCATCTTATACCTAGGGTTGGTAGGCTATAAAAGGACCCCTTGAGCTGAATTTTCTCTCTCTCTTCCTTCCCTTCTTCCCTAGCCGCCACCTCCTCTTCCCTTCTCCTCTCTTGGCCGTCGGCCACCACCATTCCTCCACCTATTTTGCTCATGTGTTGAGCCATTAACCCTCCACCTAAATCAATTAGTTGAACTAGAAGAGGGTTGCTCATTTGGATTAGCTATTTTCTCTTTGATTTGCTAGCACAAATCGAATCGAGAAATTGGTTAATCTCTAGGTGGACTCGAGGTGTGGATTGAAGGACGTTGGAGTAGCACGCCACCGGTTTCAAAGCCTAGGATCTCCTTCTTGATACGATTCAAGAAGAGGTGAAACCTTTCTCTTTCTCTTGTGTGTTGAATAGACTTTTGCACTAGATTCTTTGGTGCTTGATGTTTTAATTGCTAAATTAATTGTAATTAGCACATAAATTAAAAATTGGGCATTTCCTAACAGTTTTAAGGTATAAAAAATTAAAATTTGAGGAATATTTTGTATTTTTATATTTCTTCTTAATTTATTTCGGTTTTTATTTTGATTTTGTAGTTAAATTAATGATTAGGTTGGTTTTTGGACGTAATTTCAGGTGTCATTCGATAGGAGAAGAATTACATCGAAAGAAGAGAAGAATTTACACCCAATTGAAGGTATATTTTCATAAACTTTTCTATTTTTCATTTATTGTCATGCATGCATTAATAATTAGCATATGCATTTAATTAAAATGGTATTGTCATATAGGACCAAAATACCGGAACAAATACCGAATTTAGGTCTTTGCCCGTCCGAGATTAATCCCTAATGGATTAATCTCGGATAGTACTCCCGATCGGGAGTACTGCTCTTTGGATACGATCTGTCTCATTTAGGACAGCGAGTTGTACGTTAGATGCAATCTGTTGTTTGAGAAAAATTTGACGGTATTTTCCTTTATGTTCCCACGGATGTGTCCTCACGAGCAATCGTGTGTTGGTGCATTCAGGGAACATAAGGGGAAATGCTGCCGAATTTTTCTCAGACAACAGATTGCATCTAGCGTACGCTCGCTAATGAGACAAAGTATCCAAAGAGTGGGCTAGGATGGTGACCAGCCTGAAAACATAATGTGACAAAATTGGCCCATACCCTTACATTTTGCATATATTTTTCTTATTCAGATGGATCGGACGTGGATGTACTCAAATGATCGGTTATCTCCAAGATTTCAAAAAGGACTTCAAGAATTTATGGTTTGTGCTAAAGAGAATATGAAAAAGAAGGAAGATGATAAAATATATTGTCCTTGTTCTGTTTGTCAAAATTTGTTGAAATGGTCTAATTTTGAAGAAGTGAGAGTTCATTTGATTAGAAATGGATTTCAGCCGGATTATTCTCGATGGACGATTCATGGAGAGAGTGGGGGAAACCTTTTATAGGTGGGACTAGTAAAAATATTGTAGATTCACAACTTGAGGAAGAAAATGTATTATTGGATGATGAAAATGTAGATAATCCAGAATTGAATGATGATTTAGATGAAATTGTGAACAGTGTGGATGCAGATTTTGTTGATTATATTGAAATTTTTGGTATGTTACGTGAAGAAGATCAGATAAAGTTATATCCTGGTTGTGAATTGTCCAAACTTAATGCTGTTTTCAAATTGTTTAACTTGAAAGCCAAAAATGGATGGAGTGATGCTAGTTTTACATCTTTGCTTGACCTTTTGCATAAAGATTTTCTCCCCAAAGATAATCAGTTGCCGGATTCAGTTTATGAGGCTAAGAAGATGTTGTGTCCTTTGAAACTAGACGTAGAGAGAATTCATGCATGTCCAAATGACTGCATATTATTCCGAAATGAATACGGTGATCTGGATAAATGCCCAAAGTGTAAAGCATCACGCGCGGTATAGACCGAGGGACGATCAGATTGATGAAGGTAGTAAGGGACCAGCCGCCAAGGTGGTGTTTTATCTCCCAATAATACCAAAATTTCAGCGGCTCTTTTCCAATGCGAAGGATGCCAAATTGTTGAGATGGCACGCAGACTGTAGGAAAAGAGGCGATGGAATGCTCCGGCACCCAGCAGACTCTCCAGATTGGAAGAATATAGACAGGGACTTTGAAGAATTCAGCAGTGAACCCAGAAATTTAAGATTGGGGTTATGCACGGACGGGATGAATCCTTATGGCAACATGAGTAGCCGTCAGTCTATGTGGGTGGTCTTGTTGTGTATTTACAATCTTCCTCCCTGGTTATGTATGAAAAGGAGATACATGATGATGCCTTTGTTGATTTCAGGTCCTAAACAACTAGGTAATGACATAGATGTGTATTTGTGTCCATTGATAGATGACCTTGGTGAATTGTGGCGTAAGGGAGTGAAAGTATTTGATGCACATTCTAGAACTGAGTTCAAGCTCCGTGCCATGATATTTTGCACGATTTTGAAGGAAGTAATACCGATTTTCTTCAATTTCCATCTTTTAAGTTGTCATAAGTCCAATTTCTAACTTTTAAATTGTTATAACACAACTTTAGATAGTCTGGATAGATCTACAAGTGTAAAGATCTGCTTGCTATCAACAATGGCAGTAGATCGGGATGATCTGCTTGCTAACATGTGTTTCTTTTTTTGAAGAAACAAACATGTGTTTCTTATTCCAGATTTAATTTGTATGTTTGGATTGTACAGAAACTAAAGCATATATATGTTTAGAGTTTAGAGTTTAAGATATCAACTATAATATATGTTTTGGTTTGCTTATAATCAAATGCAGAAAATTGATCCGGTTGGAAAGCCATACACGAAAGAAGACGTTGATGGAGTTGTAGATGAAGTCATGGAATTCATGTGTGGTAATATATTCGGATAGTCAATTTGACATGTATCATGACTGATCTTGTAAACAAATTTGCATGCTTCTAAAGCCACCCTGTTAGCTACTGACATTATATTTTAATTTGTTGAACTTAAATTTGTTCTCATTTGCATAAGTACTTGTTTGTTGTTTGATATTTACGTGATTATTGTGTTTGTGATATGTTAATTATATAGTTTGGTACATATATGTACCAGTTGGTACGGCTAGCAACATGGGCTAGCCATAGAATACCATCTGTATTCAAAAAAAAAAAAAAAAATCTGCAACGTTCTTTTCATAAAACAGTAACGTTTGTTTCATAATGAAAGTTACAGATTTATTCAGAAAATCTTGTATAAAATATTAAAAAACAAATCTGTAACGTTCTTTTCAAAAAACAGGTTACAGAATTCTATATTCTGTAACGTTTGTTTCAAATAGAAAGTTACAGATTTATTCAGAAAGTCTTTGAGTAAAATATTAATTTAATAATCTGAAACGTTTTTTTGGAAAAGAACGTTGCAGATCTGTAACGTTTAATCCATTTGTAACGGGACCTACTGTAACGTGCCCATGAACGTTACAGACCCTTTTTATTGAACGTTACAAAATCCAATATTTCGCGTAGTGTCAGAAGTTTCTCTGAACAGTGCATTTTTTATATCATTAATAATTGATTAATTAATCAATGCTTGGAGCTCGTTGTTGTGTTCCTTTTGGACCGTCATTTGAATAATCACATTTATTATTTAATTAATAAACATAAATTAATTATAATTTTAATAATCACTAATTTAGGGACTGCGCAGGTGTCGTGCGTCTTAGGCAACACAGGCATACTGGAAACTGAGATTCTGGTACATTTAAGAAGCTGGTCACGGCCTTTGGGAAAGGTTCCCTTGTGTTTTAATAGCTGGGTGCTTTTCTTCATTTCATCATTTAAGCAGAGGAAAAAATAAATCATTGTCTGAACAATATTGATTTACGGATATTTTCGGAATGCTGATTGCTGAATTGTGTTTTGTTCTTTATTTATTTTTATTATTATCAATATAATTATTTTTATTTTTATTTTATTTTTTGTTGGAGAAGTATGCTGAATTGTGTTAATGAATTTTCTTTTGGGGACGTATGATTGCCTCTTTTCACTGAAAAGCGGAGCTGATAACTACAATCAGAGTTTCAGGCAATCACGCAATCAATATCCATTTTAGGTAAGTACGCTATCCAGTTCTATCCGATAGTTTCCATTTTCGCTTCACCCTCTCACCCTCACCTTCCGTTTCCTTCGTTCACGCGAGTTTTCCTTCGCACATCGCCTCCTGTCCCACACAAAGCCTCCTTTCGCCGTCGAGCGGTCCTGCCTTCGCCGTCGAGCGGCCCTGCCTTCGCCGTCGAGCGGCCCTGCCTTCGCCGTCGAGCGGCCCTGCCTTCGCCGTCGAGCGGCCCAGCCCTGCCGTCGTGCAGCCCAGTCCAGGCCAGCCCTGCCGTCGCCGTCGTCGTCGCAGCCCTGCCGTTATCAAAATTATAAATTAAATATTATTTACTCCCTCACTTGTATTAAATACTTCCTTACTACTAATTATTTACTCCCTTATAGCTATTTAGTTACTCCCAAACAACAACAAAATCAGATATGAATATTATTTACTCCCTTACTATTACTTATTTACTCCCTTAGAGTTATTTAGTTACTCCCAAACAACAGTAGAATCAGTTCTGAATATTATTTACTCCCTTATAGCTATTTAGTTACTCCTTTTATACTAGTTATTTACTCCCTGATAGCTATTTAGTTACTCCCAAACAACAACAGAATCAAATATGAATATTATTTACTCCCTCATACATATGAGATACTCCTTTTATACTAGTTATTTACTCCCTCATAGCTATTTAGTTACTCCCAAACAACAACAGAATCAAATATGAATATTATTTACTCCCTCATACATATTAGATACTCCTTTTATACTAGTTATTTACTCCCTTATAGCTATTTAGTTACTCCCAAACAACAACAGAATCATATATGAATATTATTTTCTCCATTGTTTATATTATTTACTCCCTTATACTAATCAATTTCCTCTCTTATAGTAATTTAGTTACTCCCTAAAAAACAGCAGAATCAGGCATGAATATTATTTACTTCCTTATACATATTAGATACTCCCATGTACTGATTAATATCATCCCTTATAGCAATTTAGTTACTCCCAAGTTGTAACAGTGAGGGGAGGCAGAGGTGGAGGTGAGGCGGAGGAGACAAGAGGCGGAGGAGAAGAAAGACTGAGGTGAGGCGGAGGCGGATGCGAGGCGGAGGAGAGGTGAGGCGGAGGAAAGGAGAGGCTGAAGCGGAGGAGAGGAGAAGCGAAGGAGAGGCTGAGATGAGGCGGAGGCGGAGGCGAGACGGAGGAGAGGAGAGGCGGAGGCGGAGGCGAGACGGAGGAGAGGAGAGGCGGAGGCGGAGGCGAGACGGAGGAGAGGAGAGGCGGAGGCGGAGGCGAGGGGAGCGAAGGAGGTGGTGGAGATCTGAATCGGATTTTGTGTTGATTTTCACGTGAGGTGGTGGAGATCTGAAGGAGGGGAGCGAAAGAGGGTAAAAGAAGGGAAGGGTGAGTCGAGGGGAGCGACTCCCTGTTGATTGCTTGATTGCACGAGTGTTGATTGTCACAAGTAATTCCGCTGAAAAGAAGGGAAATCCTGGTGTACCGTTAAGATGGTCCTAATCCAGAATTCACAACCACGTATGGGCCTAGAATTTTAGCAGGAAGTAGTCAACAAATAAATACAGTGAACTTTAAGAACTGGGCCTAAGCTGATCCAAAGAGGAGATGTTCTGTTGTTCACCCTACTTCAATCGATGACATTTAATGTATGTTCAAAATGCCATTTCCTTCCGGTTAATAACTTGTTACTTTTACTTGATTGTTGATAGAAATTTGTTTATTTATGCCATCATTTACATGTACCAAAATAAAGCTCCAACATTATACACGGTATGGACATTAATTCTCACGTTATTTATGATGGAAGTGCGAGAATCGAAATACCGTGTATAATGTGGAGCTTTATTTTGATGGAAGTGCGAGAATCGAAATACCGTGTATAATGTGGAGTTTTTTTTTTGGGTACCAATCTCCCACAGAACGGCGAAAAAAAAAAATGAAATAACTATGAGAAAATATTGCTCGTGTGAAACACGTCTAAATATACCATGGAGGTCACATAATTTCAAACAAGCTCAATAGTATGCAGATGAATCCATTCTAAACAGCACATCTATGCCTTGAACACTACAGCTAGAGTTTGGGCATAATTTGAGATATGAAAAATATTAAACATTGTGTATTAAGTTAATTCTACACATTTTATTAATTATATAAATCATCATCTTCTGCAGCGCCGCCAGCTGCAGCAAAAGGATCAACAGCACCAGCCCCAGCAGCAGCCTCAGAACGCTCTGCGAACCGGAATTCAGAGCCAAAGCCTCTTGACTGTTGTAGTGTCTGGGCAAAGGCTTGATACTTCCGGATGTCTGCGTCACTGACGCTACGCCGAGCAAACTTCATACTTTCTTCAAAATGGACAGCCTTAATTTCTGCCACCTCATTCGCTTCATCATCTTCCTCCATGGCCTCGGGGTTCTCGCTCCTTCTCTTCTCTCTCTCAATGTCCTGTAAAAGTAAAAAGTATCACTGATATTATTATTCAATCGAAAATCAAAGTCATGATTTACGAAGACACTGTTACTTTATTTAGTTAGTGGACTAACAAAGTAGCTGTATATAAATTGAGTTACCTTCTCGATATTCTCTCGGATGGCGTACTTACACGCACGCTGGCAAATTTCAGTGATATCAGCACCACTGAATCCTTGGGTGTATTTGGCAAGTGCCTGAAGGTCGACATCTTTAGCAATGGGAGACTTCCTTAGGTTGGCCTTGAAAATTTGGTATCGAGAGGCCTCATCTGGCAGAGGGATGTATATAAGCTGGTCAAGGCGACCAGGCCTGAGAAGTGCAGGATCAATGATGTCTGGCCTGTTGGTGGCACCGATGATAAACACCGTTTTCTTGGCATTCATACCATCCATTTCAGTAAGTAATTGATTCAAAACCCTGTCAGCTGCACCACCAGCATCACCAACGCTGCTACCTCTCTGTAAATTTTAATGAATACAATATTATTATTATTATTATTATTATTATTATTAGGAAAAATAACTGCACGAATTTGAAGTTTAGTCAAATTCATTTTGGTTGCATTGATAGTCATATAGATCAAGTAAATGAGAAAGATCCAATCTAAACAGCAAGCATACTTGCTTATCAATAAGCTGGGATGAACCAAAATTTCTAGTTCTTGTAATGTCAAAAACACCAACTAAAATATGTTTTTTCAAGTGAATACCTGAGTAGCAATGGAATCCAGCTCATCAAAGAACAGTACGCACGGTGCAGATTGGCGAGCTTTGTCGAATATTTCACGAACGTTAGCTTCGCTTTCACCGAACCACATTGTTAACAACTCTGGACCTTTCACGCTGATGAAATTAGCCTGACATTCATTTGCAATCGCCTTTGCCAGGAGAGTTTTACCACACCCAGGTGGGCCATAGAACAAGACACCTTTAGATGGTGACATCCCAAACTTCTCAAACTTCTCAGGATGTTCGACAGGATATTGGACAGTCTAAAGGAGAACAAAAGAAAGAAGGGTACACATATTATTAAAAAAAATAATTTTAAATTCATTAAGTTAATTGTAAAACTTTAACAACAGAAAATATTGCCAAAATAAATACCTCCTGCAGTTCTCTCTTGACATTCTCAAGGCCACCAATATCATCCCAGCTGACATTAGGAACTTCAACAACCTGAAGAAGTAAAATTTAATCAGTTGTTAACGACACCAGTAAGGTCAATACAATATAAAACCAAACTCACAAAAAAATACAATAACAATGAAGTAAGATGATAACTTACTGTTTCACGCAATGCAGAAGGATTGCTTGTGCCAAGAGCAGTCTTGAAGTGCTCATTGGTGACGGCCATGGAATTTAGTATCTCTGCATCAATTGACTCATCTTCCAAGTCAATGATATCCATCTTTTCACGGATACACTGTAGTGCAGCTTCAGTACATAGAGCAGCAAGGTCAGCACCAACATAACCATGTGTATCTTTGGATATTCTTTCCAAATCAACCTACAAAGAAAGAAGACATTAAATCTCAAACTCCAGTTTAGGGGGGAAAATATAAAAATAAATGACCAAAAGAAGGATAGTGCATTTTACATCATCAGCTAACTTCATGTTCTTGGTATGGATGCGAAGGACCTCTAGACGGCCAACCTCATCAGGCACGCCAATATCAATCTCTCTATCGAATCTCCCAAACCTCCTCAGAGCAGGGTCAATGCTATTGGGACGGTTTGTAGCACCTATAACAATAACATGTGCACGTGACTTCAGCCCATCCATCAGGGTAAGCAGTTGAGACACAATTCTGCGCTCGACCTCTCCGTTTGTCTTCTCACGTTTCGGAGCAATTGAATCAATTTCATCAATGAAAATAATAGAAGGCGCATTTTTTTCAGCCTCCTCAAAAGCCTTCCTTAGATTGCTCTCACTCTCTCCAGCCAATTTGGACATGATCTCAGGCCCATTAATACAGAAGAAAAATGCCCCCGTCTCATTAGCAACAGCTCTGGCAATAAGAGTTTTACCACTGCCAGGTGGGCCATATAGGAGAATGCCCTTAGGGGGCTTCACACCAATTGATTTGAACAGTTGTGGGTGGCGAAGGGGGAGCTCAACAAGCTCACGGATCTGGGCCATTTGCTTACGAACCCCGCCGACATCATCATAGCCCACTTCATCAAGGCGCTCCTCATCCTCACGTTTGACAGGTTCTCCATCACAGAATATCTCAGTATCAGGGGCCACCACACAATACTCAGCTGGGTCTGTTTCTATCACCTTGAACTCTACACTGCGCATGCCACCACGCACCAGGAAGAGGTCATTTTTCCTAACAGGACGGTATGCCTCCAAGAAATATGCTGTAGTTTTAGGAAAGGTCAAGGTTTGTCATATAATGCATTCAAATCCCCAATGCAAATCAAATGAACAACAACATTTAAAAAGGAACACACACATTAACTTTAACCCAACTTCATTTAATATAGCATATAATTTGTACCACATCAATAGCATGGAAATGTATAAGCAACAAAGACACCACTAACATTAACGTTAAAAACTATCAGAAGTTTATCAAGTAACTTTGTATATGTTACAGCATATCAGCTATACGTGTTAACGATTTCCAGTAGCTTAACATCTGTGTGATTAACAGCAGCTACTTCCATTGTTATATTTGCATATAAGATAAAGAAAAAAAAAGATCCAAATTAATTCCAAACTGAACTTTTACAATAACAATCTTAGCACTTTTTGCTGTAAAATAAAACAAAACAAATGGTAATGCAGTTTATTTGCTAGTTCTATCAAAAAATAACAGTAATAATGCCAGAAGGGTTCACCAGAGAAAAGGCACTAAAGCATAATAGTAATCAAGGTAGATAACAGTTTAAACTTACGCTTCAAATATGTCTCAAAGATATTCCCAGACAGCCCCTCGATTGTATCATCAATAGGCAGAATATGGACTCTCTTGCCATACTTAACATCCTGGCATTGATGTACTGACACTACATCACCAAGCCTGACCCTCAGGTTCGACCTGACCACCTTATTCATTCTTATTTTTGGCTCTTCACAGGTGTCATCAGCAAGGGCAATGCAGACAGTATCTCTCCTTTTCTTGCCCTTAAAATTAATTTCAATTGTCAGCTACTTCTTAGTTTGGTTTATATTCAGTAGAAAATGGTGACAGAACATGCAGAAAAAAAAAATGTTTATGTCATCAACTGGAGGAACTTCAGCCACTACTGCCTCAAAGGAGAAAACTAATTTTAAGGCTTATAATAGATTGAAAAGCTCCACAAAACAGTAATAACTAAGTTATAACGATTTGAGGACCTCCTTACAAAAGATGATTCTCATAGTTCTTATTTAAACACCTTCAATTCTAATTTCTAAAATTCAGATGAGAAATAGTTCGAGATACGCTTTGTTAATATCCATGCTAAAATTATAATATGTCAGACAGAATTTGTAACTTAAGTTGTTGATTTCGTAACCATCATCAAGAGGACAATTTGTAAGTAATTCATTACTCCAAAGAAATTTACAATTATTGGTTAGCAATGATCTGTAAACTAATATCTATATATTGGTAATAAAGGGATGAACAGGTAATAGCTATCATGCAATGCATCCAACCTTATACTAATCACTAAACCTTAAGAGTCACAGCCCTAAACAATGTTTAATCCATATTTTCAAAAGCTAAAACTCTCAGATCTACTTAATCAGTAGTAGAATTATGAAATAAGAGACATGCTATTCCAACTGCAAAATCACAGAAAGTTATTCTAAAAAGCGCAAAAACCAGACCTTAATAAGGATCGTATCGCCTCTAAAGAGCTGAAGCTTCTCCATCGTGTCAGGATGGAGGCCAACGACTGAATTATCATCGTTCGTCGCCTCGTCAACAATCAAACGATTCGGCGCCTTCTTTCTTTCCAAAATCGCTGTGCTCATGTCCCTTTTCCCTTTCCTGAAAACAACAAAAATCCAGTTTACTTTAGAAATCAGGCACAAACTCCAAAATTCAAGCGCTAAAAAGGTTAAAATCTCTGAAAAGGAGAGATCGATCTTACGGATCTGATGAAGCGGAAGCTTCTCCTTGATTCGCCATGAGAAAATTAAGAGAAATCAGAGAATGTACGCAAGAGAGAAGAAACGAGAGAAGAAGAGAAGAGTAGATGAGAAGCTTGGGATCGGAGGAGATGAGGAGAGAGGTGCGAATTTATAGGAGAGGATGGGTTTAGTTGCTTCAAGGCTTGGTTAAGGAATAACCATTCTTGTTCCCAAAGAAAGGATTCGGTTTCGGGATGACCGTCGGATGGAGATCGGACGGGTGATGGATGTTGATCAAGCGTTATTTTTTGAAGCGCCGGATTTGGCTTAGACGGTTGAGGTCGGTCTGGTGCATAATTAGAAGAGTTGTGCCGAGTCCTGCAGTTATTTTCGGATGGCGGAGAGACCAAAATTAATTTAATTTAATTTAATATAATAGGTGTGGCTCTTCTCCAGTTCTTTCCATTAATAAAAAACCGGAGAATATTATTTGAGGATGCATATATGTAAATTTGACATAATTGAAATTGAAATTCTCTAATTATGGAGAATGTGGGAAAGATTTAGTTGTTCTTCCAGAAACTTCTTCTACAAAAAGTAAAAATTAAATTTTAGCAAGTCCTTAATTCCTAAAAGTGAGCAGCGAAATAAAGAACATTAAAAATGGTAAGAGATTCTTTCTATATTGGGATGTAAACTGTTGTTGAAAATCCTTTTTCTATATATATTCTATATATTATCGACATTCTATATATGAATATGCATAAAAAAAATTGTTACATATTAGCTGGTTAATCATTTATCAAATCACTAATTATGAAAAAATAACTCCGATGAATTAAAAAGAATGTAAATCTATCAGTTAATGGAGGCTATTTATATAGTTCAATAATATGGCAAAACAATGTTAAAAAAGAACTCGATTATTGCCTTCCAAATGCTGCTTTCTATTTGACTTGATCATTTTATAATGGGGCATTTCTTTTATGCCACTGCAAACATTTAAAAATCGAGAAATGCCACCACTAAATGACTAGTTATTTTTATGCCACTATAAATATGTAAAACAATTATTTTTATGCCATTGGTCAGTTAAAATGACTATTCTAGCCTTTTGAATATGCCACCCCAAAATACTCAAATTTGAGATATATATCTTTGCAAATAAAGTATTTGATTTTATGCCACTACAAAATAAAAAAAATGAATATTATGACACTACAGAAAAAATAAAAATTCATCTTATATCACTTTGTGGCTAAAAATTTTTATTTGTACCATTAAAAGGCATGGTTTCTGGTTTCAGTAACAGCTTCTCATGTGTAGTAAAAAATAATTTGTTTGAATGTTAATCGGGGGTGATAAGGATCATCCCCGATATTCATCATCCCCATCATTTCCACGCGTTTTTCTATTTTTGGCTCTACGCGTTTTCTATTTCTGGAAATCACTCTGTTTCTCTTCCTGCTACATACGCTCGTCCCCCTCTCATTCCTTCCGCGTGTGCTCCCCCTCCCCCTCCCCTCTCTCACAGACACTATATATTGACACTATATATTGATTATAATTGTTGAAGTTAATATATATAACTGTTGAAGTTAATATATATAACTGTTGAAGCTAATATATATGCCAACTTCAATAATTTAAATATGCTCACTTCAAATATTACATTCAACATTTAAATATGCCAAGTTCAACAATTATATAGATTAACTTCAACAGTTATATATATTAAATTCAACAGTTACATATATAACATATTAACTTCAATAGTCACATATATAATTTCAACAGATACATATATAAGTTCAACAGTTACATATATAACTTCAACAGTTATATATAATAACTTCAACAGTTACATATATAACATATTAACTTCAATAGTCACATATATAAGTTCAACAGCTACATATATAACTTCAACAGTTACACATATAACTTCAACAGTTATATATATTAACTTCAACAGTTACATATATAACATATTAACTTTAACAATTACATATATAACTTCAACAGTACATATATTAACTTCAACAATTACGATATTGCCTTCAACATTTAAATATATTAACTTCAACAGTTATGAAATGTGTAGAGAAAGAGGAGAAGGGTGGGGGGGGGACGGTGTACATGGGAGGGAGGAGGGGAGGAGGGGGAGGGGGGACGACGTATGTAGGAGGGAGGAGGTGTTAGTTAAGTGCACAATTTTAATTTTTCAAAGATAATTACTATTAATTACCCATAATTAAGCATGCACACACATAGGAACTAGTACCAAGCCATTCGCACAAGAGAAAGGGTTCAAAGATGTACCTCCCTTGATATCGTAACCAAGGGGATTTGAACCGCGGCTAGGATGAAGGTGGTGCTTGCTCTTTCGGCCTCCTTGTCGAAAGCTCCTCGAGTCCACTTGGTATTAACCAAATCCTCAACAAGCTATGCTAGTAACTTGGAGGAGATGACTAATCCCTAGCTTTCCCGTTCTTCTAGCAAATGAACTAATCAATTTGTGGAAGAATGGGGCTCAACACATGAGCAATAGGGAGAGAAGAGAGGGGAGGCGCCTCACAAGGAGGAGGGGGCGGCTAGGTTAGTGGGAGAGAGAGAGAGGGGGATTTGCAACCATACACCTCTTTATATAGTGTGCAAACCCTACCTACCTCACACTAACTATTTACCAAATTGCCACCCCACCTACCTCTATGTATGGCCGGCCACAATAAAGACCTTTATGGGCCATTTGCTTTGTCTCATGGGTCCACTCAATCAATCATTAAATGGCCCCTCTTGTTGCTCTCAATTTGGATCCCTATTGGGCCTTTAATTAACTATTTAATTAAAGCCCTATAATATGCATATGTGTTGAAATAAATAATTATTAACTTAATAATAATTATTTAGGGATTAGAAAAATGCATTAATTTATTTATATATGATCCCTTTGATTTAATTAATTATAACGGTCTATAACGCTATTTAATTAATTAATCAACTTATCATATTTTGCAATACCAATTATTGCAAATAAATAAATAATGCACACATGGTTAAAACACCAATTTTGTGTGACCCTTTGAGGATTTATGCTACGTTGGACATGGAGTTAAATCGCTATTTAATTCCAATAATCATAAGCGGTATCTAGCAACACGTTATGATTCCCAATTCGCATAAATAGTGTACAGCTACAATATTTCAATCCTGCATGAGAGAATAAAAGTATATCTCTATTTTGATTCCTATGTCTCACGATATCATCGTATAATCCAAGATAGGAATGTGTCATTCTTGCAGATTATACGTTTCTTGATCTAGAGATAATTGTATCAGTTGCTAGCAAACAATCTATCTCCATCAAGGGGCCCAAACAGATATCGTCACTCACTAAGTGAATTAATGAGGGACATACGGTTTTCTTGACTATTTAGCTTTTCCCCGCACAATTCAAGAGAACATAAATAACGTCCGTATAGCAGCCCTTATCGGGAATCAGCGGTAGACGATATTTATTGAACCTATCCTCATGTGGAAAAGATAAATATCTCAAACTTAGAATCAAAATCATAACGAAATAAATAATGACACATAACACAATCCATATATTTATTTCGTTGGGTCATGTCCTGTACTATGTTCAATTAACATAAACATATGCAATTAAGTTGGTTACTCTTAACCTGTGATTTATAGAACTTAATCAACACTTAACTTGCATACTAATCTTATTGATAATTAATGTTTCTTGTTAATTATCAAGATTATGGACACTTTAGATTTATTGTTGTCATTTACTACTAAATGAAACACAGTGATCTATAATTCAGATCCTCAACCTGAATGAACTGTCAACACATAAATCAAGGAACAAATGATATAAAATCATCCATAACATAAAACCATAGAAGTAGCCAAATATGATTGGCTTCTAGGACATATCTCTAACAATCTCCCACTTGGCCTAGAGTCAATCAATAGTGACTTCTAGCCAGTGCATAGTACTCAATGTAATATCCAAATATACATGTCTCATACTAACGCCTAAATAAAAGATACAACTCAAAGCCAATCAGGCATACGCCTAATCCCCATGGATGCAACATGCAACTCATGCGCGGCTCGAGACAAAGGCTTTGTCAGAGGGTCCGCTGTGTTCGCGGCACCGTCCACCTTCTTGACATTGACCCAACCGTCATTGACCAACTGACGGATGAGATGGAATCGTCGTAGAATGTGCCTAGTCTTCTGGTGAGACCTAGGCTCCTTGGACTGAGCTATGGCTCCCGTATTGTCGCAGTAGATATCCACTGGACCCGAGATGCTTGGAACCACCTCTAGCTCGGTCAAGAACTCCTTGATCCATACGGCTTCTTTTGCTGCTTCGCCAGCCGCTAAGTATTCCGCTTCGGTGACGGAATCGGCCGTAGTATCTTGCTTGGAACTCTTCCAACTTACAGCACCACCATTAAGCAGAAATACAAAGCCGGACTGTGATTTGGAGTCATCTCGATCGGTTTGGAAACTAGCATCGGTGTAACCAGTTACAACGAGCTCTTGGTCTCCACCGTATACGAGAGTGCTCTCCTTGGTTCTCTTGAGATACTTGAGGATATTCTTGACTGCGGTCCAATGTGCCATGCCTGGGTTGGCTTGGTATCGACTAGTCACGCTAATCGGATGTGCCACATCGGGACGAGTGCATAGCATGGCATACATAATCGATCCGACTACAGATGGATACTTGAATCGCTTCATGTACTCCCGATCTGTCTCCGTTGTCGGACCTTGAGTCTTGCTCAAATAAATGCCATGTGACATAGGCAAGAATCCCTTTTTGGAATTTGCCATGTTGTGTTTTTGCAACACTTTGTCAATATATGCATCTTGGCTCAAACCTAACATCCTCTTTGATCTATCTCTATAGATCTTGATTCCTAGGATGTAGGCGGCTTCGCCCAAGTCTTTCATTGAGAACACTTTCTTCAATGAATCCTTGACTGCATTCAATTCGGGAATATCATTCCCGATCAAGAGTATATCGTCAACATATAGAACAAGAAACACAACCACGCTCCCACTAAACCTCTTGTAGACACAAGATTCCTTTTCACTTTGAGAGAAGTTCAATTTCTTGACTTCCTCATCAAAGCGCTTGTTCCAACTCCTTGATGCTTGCTTCAATCCATAAATGGATCGTTGAAGCTTGCATACTTTGTTAGCATTCTTTGGATCCACAAAACACTCGGGTTGTGTCATATACACATCCTCTTCCAAATTTTCATTTAGGAAGGCGGTTTTGACATCCATTTGCCAAATCTCATAATCATAGAATGCGACAATTGCTAACATGATCCGAATTGACTTGAACATGACGATGGGCGAGAAGGTTTCTTCATAGTCAATACCATGAATTTGCTTGTAACCTTTCGCTACAAGTCGTGCTTTGTAAATGGTCAAGTTGCCATCCATGTCGACCTTTCTCTTAAAGATCCATTTGTTCTCAACAGGTTTTACTCCGTTGGGAAGGTCAACCAAGGTCCATACCTTGTTGTCATACATGGATTGCATTTCGGATTCCATGGCTTTTAGCCATTCCTTGGAGTCGGGTTTCTTTCTCATGTCATCAATGGTCAAAGGCTCATCGTTCTCCATGACGAGAACGTCGTGCAAACCTAAATATCTTATAGGTGGACGACTTGGCCTTGCCGATCTTCGTAGGGTAGACGCTTGAGGTTCTTGAACTTGTTCCACAACGGTTTGTGGACTTTGTTCTTGAACTTCAAGTGAAGGTGCTTCCTCAACATCATCGACTCGCGATATGTTTGAGTTTTCATTTGAGGGAGCTTGTTCGTGAACCTCTTCTTCCACAACAACTTGTGGAATGGGTTCGACTACAATCTCATTCGGTGCATCCACATTTTGTGCAACCTCATTTGGCACCATATCGGGAACAACTACATTGCCTACTTGAGGCATGCTTTGTTGTTGCGGTTCTTGAATTTCTTCAATCACCACGTTGCTCCCACTACTTCTTCTTGAGAGAAATTCTTTCTCCAAGAACACACCATAACGAGCAACAACTATCTTGTTCTCGTTGCGGTTATAGAAGTAGTAACCCTTCGTTTCTTTAGGGTATCCTACGAAATGACATTTGTCCAATTTGGGTCCAAGCTTATCGCTCACTAGCCTTTTCACATAAGCTTCACAACCCCAAATCTTGAGAAACGACATGCTTAGTTTCTTCTTAAACCAAAGCTCATAGGGCGTCTTCTCAACGGACTTTGAAGGAACACGGTTTAATGTAAAAGTTGCGGTTTCAAGGACGTATCCCCAAAAGGACATAGGCAAATCGGCTTGGCTCATCATTGATCGAACCATGTCAAGCAAAGTTCGATTCCTCCTTTCGGATACACCATTCCATTGTGGTGTTCCGGGTGGAGTGAGTTGTGGAATGATTCCACACTCCTTTAGATAGTTGCCAAACTCATGGCTCAAGTACTCACCACCTCGATCGGATCGTAAGATCTTGATCTTTCGACCAAGTTGGTTCTCAACTTCATTCTTAAATTCTTTGAACTTGTCAAAGGATTCGGATTTGTGACGCATCAAGTAGATATACCCGTATCTACTATGATCATCGGTGAATGTGATGAAGTATGAATAACCACCACGCGCACAAATGCTCATAGGTCCACATACATCGGTATGTACAAGGTCTAATAAGTCATTTGCCCTTGTTCCTTTGTTAGGAAAAGGCGCTTTGGTCATCTTTCCCATCAAACAAGATTCGCATGTGTCAATTGGCTCGAAAGCGAATTGATCCAAGAGACCAACGGTTTGTAATCTCTTGATGCGTTTCTCATTGATATGACCTAAGCGGCAATGCCACATCAAAGTTGCATTCTCATGTGAAATCTTACGTTTCCTATTGTCATTCTCAACACTCAAGATAAGTCCGCTAGAATCAAGCACATAAAGACCATTCAATAAATGCGCATCACAAAAACGAACATCATTTCGAAACAAGGTCAACAACTTGTTCTTTATTACAACATCAAAACCATCCATGTCCAAACAAGAGATAGAGATAATGTTTCGAGTGATAGAGGGAACCAAAAATACATCCTTTAGTTCCAACACAAAACCGGAAGGTAAAGTTAAATCCACGCTCCCAATGGCCATAGCGGAGATGCACGTGCCATTCCCGACGCGGAGTTGAACTTCACCTTTCTCGAGCCGCCTCCTATTCTTTAGGACCTGTACATTTCGACAAATGTGAGCACACGAACCGGTATCGAATACCCAATCGGTGTTAGAGGTAGCGAGAAGGGTTTCGATGACAAATATACCTGAAGAAGAAGGTTGGACGGTTCCCGCCTTCTTGTCGGCAAGGTACTTGGGGCAGTTTCTCCTCCAATGACCCTTGTTGCTACAATAGTAGCAAACGGTCTCGGGAGTGGCCGGGTTCTTCTTCTTCTTGGAACCCACGGGAGCACCCTTGGCCGGACCTTGGGGCGTCACCGGGCCTTTGCCCTTCTTGGCTTTACGGCCTCGCTTCTTGATCTTCTTGCTCTTGTCACTCACGGCAAGAACATCCTTTGGGCCCTTCTCCTTCTTGAGACTATCCTCCGTCTCAACGAGCATGTTTTGGAGATCATCCATGCTCTTGTCCATGCCATTCATCCGGTAGTTCACAACAAAACCGGTGAAGCTTGGAGGGAGGGAGTTGAGAATGAAATTTTGAATCGCACCCGTAGGAAAGGGCGTATCAAGCTTTTCAAGCTGCCGAAACAACCCCGCCATCTTCATGACGTGTGGCCCGACTTCATGACCCTCCGCCAAGCGAGTGTTGGCGACGGCCTTGATGAGACGGGCCCTTTCGGTGCGGGCCTTGGTTTGGAACATGTTCTTGAGACGAGTGATCATTTCAAACACTCCATAACCACTATCAATGAACTGTTTTTGGAGTTCCGATTCCATGACCGCAACCATCAAGACCGACATCTCCATTTCGTCATTGACGTGCTTCTCATATTTCTCTTGCTTATCCTTTGGATCGGTGTCCTTAGGAGCAGAGGGAATCGGAGTGGAAAGGAGATACTCTCTTTTCTCAAACCTAAAGGCAAGCCTTAGGTTGCGGTGCCAATCCAAGAAATTAGCACCGTTAAAAGCGAGTTTCTCTTTCTCAAGAAGAGAACGAAGCGTTAAAGATGAGGAAGACATCTACAACAATTATCGAATTTTAAAGGTCAATTAGTTTTATGTTTTTAGTTTTAACAAAAGTAAAACTTTAACTACACTTTTAAAAGTCCCTAAGTATAGTGATTTCCAAGACCCCTATTTTCATCAAAATGGACCTGCTATGGCACGTCATCCAAAATGATTAGATAAGGTAGGTTCTACAACCAATCATCTTACCATGACTCTTGGTTCGCCTAAGCGAACTTCGCCCCGATGTCCAAACTCTAGTTGGGTTCATCGAAAAGTCACTTCTCACTATTTGCTCCTTGCAAATCTTAGCTATTTGCACCCCGACTACCGAAATTGGCAATCATGACGTCCGCTTGGGCGGACCGCGCCATGAGTGACAATCGGCGTGAAGGGGATAGAGAGAAGGAGGGCGATTTAACTTATTCGTTTTAGTTTGGGACAAACAATTCATATGACACTTTGTTTGGTGGTCATGTAAGCATACACCCATACCTAACCTAACAAAAGTAATCACATAAGCATCTCATAGTTGTGGGTTTGTATGGCTCCCGCTTGCATTAGTTTCGCCACATCGTTCATGGAGCAAAACTAATCTAATTCTTGCCCTCCCACTAAATTCTATAAGGATCTAAATCCTATATAAAATAAAGGTGCAAAATACATGTGAAAACATCCTATTCCCATCCTAACCTTAGGGGCATGCAAGCCTCACAAGTTACATCAAAAATTAATCAACAAATTAATTAATTAATGGCACCAAAGGCCGCATTACAAACATTCACACATGCAATTATTACAACCACAAGGCATTGAGTCTTGAGCCATACTAAACCCACTATCCACCTACAAAACAAAGTTAGCACATACAAGTACTTTGTTTCCAATTAACGATTTTCAAGCATCTTTGCGTATCGTTTGTCATAAGTAAATTCCGTGTACAAATCCTCAATTTTAAACAACAAAACTTGTTTAAATTCATTTAGAAAGTTTTTTCAACATCCCATAACTGAAAGGAGATCAAACAAGGAGTTTTCTAATTGTTTTCAACTAATTTGAATACTTAGAAAAACAGTAATTTATTAAAAAACGTAACTAATGGAATCCAATAAAAACAAAGGTTTTAGGTCTCCAAAAAATCTCAAATAAATTACTTAAGCTCCTTATCATAGTTGTGATTACCAGTAAAAATTTCAAGAAGAGATCTTAAACCATCTGGGAGAATCAAAAATGACAAATCTCTTACAAGTGCACGAAACACCGTTATGAGATTTTCAGTTTATCCTCTCAACCATTTGGTCTGTTAGACCACCTTCTAATCAGTTTTTATATATACAATATACATAGAAAAACTAGTTTAGTCTATAGGCTAACTATCCATGAAAAGAAAACCACCAAGTTCAGTTCAAAAATTCGAGTTACATACTAAACAATCAACAAATTCTGTACTGGAACAGACTGTCGATCGAAATGTTCTAACCTAGTTGAAGGTTCAAACTTCCACGAAAAATTATGAAATTAATTTTCCTGGAATTATAACTCAAAATAGAACAACTCCATTTAAACAGAATTTTTAAAGGAGTTCTCAGTTGGTACAGTTTATTAGAACAATCGATTTTCTCAACAAACTGGATCTGACGAGATCTTCCTTTTCATACTTGAAAACCCACAAATTAATCCAAGTCATGCAACAATTTATACATGCTCAGAAAAAGCTTCAAGTCCTCTTTAAATCTAGCCATAGAACACTGGTACTTATATTCAAAATATAAATCTTTCAAGCCATTCAAACAGGACAGCACGAGCAGAAACTGGTTCTGCGCACTGTCGCCATTTTATTCACAATAAATCCATACTAATTCAGAAAAATATGAATCTAACGCCAAAAGAATCACAATCCACAGATCTACAGCTTTCATGTAGATGGAAAAAACTTCCAGAGAACTTATCAAAGCGAAAAACGCGAAACAACACAGAAAATACCATTTCCAGACAGCAAACAAACGCATCATCTCTACTAATCCGTTAATTAGCCAATTTCTCTTAATTAAGTGTCAAAATAGCTTAAGTACGACCATGTGCTCTGATACCACTGTTAGTTAAATGCACAATTTTAATTTTTCAAAGATAATTACTATTAATTACCCATAATTAAGCATGCACACACATAGGAACTAGTACCAAGCCATTCGCACAAGAGAAAGGGTTCAAAGATGTACCTCCCTTGATATCGTAACCAAGGGGATTTGAACCGCGGCTAGGATGAAGGTGGTGCTTGCTCTTTCGGCCTCCTTGTCGAAAGCTCCTCGAGTCCACTTGGTATTAACCAAATCCTCAACAAGCTATGCTAGTAACTTGGAGGAGATGACTAATCCCTAGCTTTCCCGTTCTTCTAGCAAATGAACTAATCAATTTGTGGAAGAATGGGGCTCAACACATGAGCAATAGGGAGAGAAGAGAGGGGAGGCGCCTCACAAGGAGGAGGGGGCGGCTAGGTTAGTGGGAGAGAGAGAGAGGGGGATTTGCAACCATACACCTCTTTATATAGTGTGCAAACCCTACCTACCTCACACTAACTATTTACCAAATTGCCACCCCACCTACCTCTATGTATGGCCGGCCACAATAAAGGCCTTTATGGGCCATTTGCTTTGTCTCATGGGTCCACTCAATCAATCATTAAATGGCCCCTCTTGTTGCTCTCAATTTGGATCCCTATTGGGCCTTTAATTAACTATTTAATTAAAGCCCTATAATATGCATATGTGTTGAAATAAATAATTATTAACTTAATAATAATTATTTAGGGATTAGAAAAATGCATTAATTTATTTCTATATGATCCCTTTGATTTAATTAATTATAACGGTCTATAACGCTATTTAATTAATTAATCAACTTATCATATTTTGCAATACCAATTATTGCAAATAAATAAATAATGCACACATGGTTAAAACACCAATTTTGTGTGACCTTTTGAGGATTTATGCTACGTTGGACATGGAGTTAAATCGCTATTTAATTCCAATAATCATAAGCGGTATCTAGCAACACGTTATGATTCTCAATTCGCATAAATAGTGTACAGCTACAATATTTCAATCCTGCATGAGAGAATAAAAGTATATCTCTATTTTGATTCCTATGTCTCACGATATCATCGTATAATCCAAGATAGGAATGTGTCATTCTTGCAGATTATACGTTTCTTGATCTAGAGATAATTGTATCAGTTGCTAGCAAACAATCTATCTCCATCAAGGGGCCCAAACAGATATCGTCACTCACTAAGTGAATTAATGAGGGACATACGGTTTTCTTGACTATTTAGCTTTTCCCCGCACAATTCAAGAGAACATAAATAACGTCCGTATAGCAGCCCTTATCGGGAATCAGCGGTAGACGATATTTATTGAACCTATCCTCATGTGGAAAAGATAAATATCTCAAACTTAGAATCAAAATCACAACGAAATAAATAATGACACATAACACAATCCATATATTTATTTCGTTGGGTCATGTCCTGTACTATGTTCAATTAACATAAACATATGCAATTAAGTTGGTTACTCTTAACCTGTGATTTATAGAACTTAATCAACACTTAACTTGCATACTAATCTTATTGATAATTAATGTTCCTTGTTAATTATCAAGATTATGGACGCTTTAGATTTATTGTTGTCATTTACTACTAAATGAAACACAGTGATCTATAATTCAGATCCTCAACCTGAATGAACTGTCAACACATAAATCAAGGAACAAATGATATAAAATCATCCATAACATAAAACCATAGAAGTAGCCAAATATGATTGGCTTCTAGGACATATCTCTAACAGGAGGAGGGAGGGGGACAGTGTACGTGGGAGGGAGGAGGGGACAGGGGCGGATACAGGGGAGGGGAAGGCGAGAGAGTGTATGCGTGAGGGAGGAGTTAGTTACGTACGCGAGTTAGTTACGTACGCGTGAGGATGATGGAATGATAGAAACTGAAGGATGGTCCTAAGCAATTCCGAATGTTAATGCCTCACTTATTGTGACCTTTCATTTAATTAGTTAATTTGGTTATTGTTTAAGAATAATGCAGATATCCAAACGCCATACTTTCAAATTTGTGGAATATGCCTTTGTGCATATTTAGACGGAAGAAAACTATTTTCTTTTAAAATTTCCATCAATTCCAAGGTCGATTATTTCAGTTACTACGCTAATTAGTTGTCCCTGATTTGTAATTGGTCGAGGATTTGACAACAAACTTTTAAGGATAAGTTGGGTTTTTGGAATTTTGGGATAACTTGGTAGACAAATGTAAAGGATAATTTGGGAATTAAAAAATCCTGAGAAATTTTATAATGACAAATATAGAATTCATAATATTTTGAAAAGTATTAGTGGCATAAAACTAAATTTTAAAATTATATGATGGCATATATTTAATTAGACATTTAATAATGATGGCATACTGATAATTGGTAAATTTAAGAGTGGCATAAAATAAATTTTCTCTTTTATATTTAAATGATATAATATGTCATTTCTCTTTTCCTGCTATTGAACTACTAGATTACGAGTCTTATATTTTCATCACTAATTAAAAAAATAATTTTAATTTGATCTGTTGATTTTGGAATTATAATATTCTACTGCTGAGAACTGTGCAAGTGGAACATACATGTCCCCTCCCGAACAAAAGTTAGTTTAACATGGGGCCAGATCGTTGCTGGTGCTTGACGGGCTAACTGAACTGCACAATGAATAAGTTAAAACTAAGGGGCAAGAAGCTCAACTTTGTTGTTGACTGTATAGTGTATGGTTATCTGCTGGTCTTCTGTTTTGTTTTTAGTTTGATCTGAATACTTAGAGTTTTTTTTAGGTATTTTATTGACTAAAAATGTTTTTGAGTCATATTGATTCCCGCAAAAAAAAAAATGTAATATATTTAAAATAAAATTTGCAATGGACTAATTTTTTATATATATAGACTAAATATTATATCGTTCCTTAAGAATTATGTACGGCTGTCAATGAAATCCGTTTATCCGTTTACCTAATCCGTACCGTACCGTATAAGACGGGCATGGGTAAAGTTTTATTTTCGTTAAGTTAACAGGTACGGGTATGGGTAAGAAATTTTTTTCGTTAATTTAACAGGTACGGGTACGGATACGGATAAAAACTATTTCGTACCTGTTTTCATAACGGGTAATTGCCACAATTAAAAAGATACTATTACATGATACATATGACATCTTATATTGCATGATTGGTAAAAAAATATTGCTAGATTTTATTTAAGATCTATAATTTTTTTCCATTTAGTGTAAAAAAAATTAAAAAACAAAAACCCAAAATATTCGCCATCATTGTTACACTTTATTAATATACTTATTGGTATAATTTATTTATACAAAGTATACAAATTTTATTATTATTATATTTATTTTTTACCGTTACCGTACCCGTATCGTTAATTCTTAACGGGTACGGGTAAAACTATTTTTAACGGATATGGATACAGGTACGGATAAAGAAAAATTTAACGGGTGCAGGTATGAAAATACCTTCTACCGTACCGTACCTATTGACAGCCCTAGAATTATGGAATCGAACGTCTATTTTAAATTCTAAATCCTATCGGTTCTCTATTCTATCTCTCTGGTTTTTACATTCCCATGGATCGCCGCCTCCCTTCTCATGCATCTCTCTTCTTTAGCCGAGACTACAGAGGCACTCTTGTGATTTCATAATATGTTAATTCTTCTTTAGAAAATTCTTAATCCCTCCACAAAAATCTCACCTACCGACGCCCCATCTTTGTTAAGGTGAAAACGCCGTCTACGCCGCTACCAACCACACGGACCCCTACGGTATTACAATTGAAAACATGGAAAATAAAGGGCAAAAAAACTAGGCTTTCTCTGTTATTGGACCAAACATGCAAATTTGTCACGTGATCAATTGACCAAACAAATTATTGTGATTTGGAACACCATTCATTGTATATTTTCAGGGTCATACAGTTGTCCGAATAATAAATTAGCATTTCGGAAAAAATAATTATTGCGGCACAAAGAAAATCTTTAAACATATTCTTAATTTTCACCTCTTCCCCAGCATCACAAAGCACAAAGGAAGCAAACAATGATAATCCAGTCTGAGTTGTTCCATGATCAATAAATAAATATAAAAGAGAATCTTATGAGCTACATTGTCAAATAAACAAATTTTCTCAACTCTTCAGTTACATATCAAATACCGAGTCCTTATCCCCAGGACAAAACACCAAAAGGATTAGATCTCATCGAACCATGACCATAACACATCATATATATATAGGAAGCAAAAACTATTGCATGAAACTTAATCCGACAAGCCCGCCTTGCTCCTGAGGTGTTGCTTGAAGGCCATAATATCCCCCTCCCACCGTGTCACGGCCTGGTTCTCGCACACCCAAATCTCCTGCGCCACCTGGTTGATCAGCCTGAAGTCGTGACTCACCAACACCATACCACCATCCCACTCATTCAGAGCCTCAGCCAATGAATCAATTGTCTCAATATCTAAATGGTTAGTCGGTTCATCAAGTAATAGCATATGGGGCTGCCTGTAAGCTAGCCATGCAAAAATAACCCGGCTACGCTGTCCGTCAGAGAGGTTTTTCATAGGCATCACCTGAGCCTTCCCTGATAACCCAAACTTACCAACAGCTGCTCTCATCCTTTCCTCTTCAGTACCGGGGTACTCTTTCATCATGTACGCCAAAGCTGACATTTCCATGTCAAGCTTCTCAGCCAGGTGCTGGTGATATTGGGCGATTCTCAGATGATTATGGCGCCTCACCATTCCATCCAACGGAACCAAATCGCCTGTCATCAGCTTAAGGAGAGTGCTCTTCCCAGCTCCATTGGGTCCCACCAAGGCAATGCGGGAATCTAAATCAACCCCGAAATCAAGACTCTTATAAATGAGATTTTCAGGCGTGTACCCAAAAGTGACCTCCACAAATTGTAAAACAGGGGGCGGCAGCTTGCCAACATCAACGAAGCGAAACACCAGGATCTTATCACGCACAACTTTCTCCGTAAGGCCCCCACGCTCCATCTTGGCGAGGGTTTTCTCCTTAGATTGGGCCTGGCGAGCCAGCTTGGCAGACCCGTGGCCAAAGCGAGCAATGTACTCCTTCATGTTGGCGATTTGCTCTTGCTCCCACTTGTACTGCTTCATCTGATTCTCCTCTAGCTCAGAACGGGTCTGCACATACTGGTCATAGTTGCCTGTGTAGACCTTCAGCTTCTTGCTCTGCATGTGGATGATGTTGGTGCACACGCCATTTAGGAAGTCCTGTGAATGGGACACAACCACCAGGATACGGTCGAACTTCTTCAGGGTTTCCTCCAGCCACACGCAAGCTTCCAGATCTGCAAATAATAAGTAAGCACACAAGAAAATGATTAATACAAAAGGACCTAACATGGAATATTAGACAACTTTGTTAGAATATCATGGTCCATTATGTCAGTATCTCTCTTGTGAAATCTGTGCTTATTCAGTTCTGGTTAAATACAGTGCAAGGCATTGAAAAGTCTTGACAAATACCTAAACCTGATATCAGCAAGCACAGAGCCAATTGTCAAGATTGGCTTAAGTAAATGTTAAGCCCAAGGTAACAAAAATGAAGGACTTCAGCATGTTGGGATTCCCAGAAGACAATCATAATCTAGAAGAGACTAGAGTAGTTGAAATCATACATCTCATTGCCTTTTATATTCACACAATTCAGCAGCTATATGTTGCAACTAGCAAATAGAATAAATGTGAATAACAGGCATACCAAGATGGTTAGTAGGTTCATCAAGCAGAAGAATGGTGGGGTTCATGAACAAGGCTCTAGCAAGAGCAATCCTCATACGCCAACCACCTGAGAAGTCCTTGGTTTTCTTTGCTTGCATTTGTTTGGTAAAGCCCAGTCCGAATAGAATCTCAGCTGCACGTTTTTCAGCAGTTGAAGCATCAAGTGCATCCAACCGCTCATATATACGGTCCAGCTGCTCCCCACCACCATCCTCCTGAAACCAATAGAATACGTTAATGTAAGATAACTAAGTAATGCCTAAGCAACAACAACAACAACTAAGCCATTTGCCCCAAGCAAGTTTGGGTAGGCTAAAAAAAACTAAGCAAAAAAGTCACAATAGAAAAATATACTAAGAATAATAATAAATTAATAATAGTAATAATAGTAATGCCTAAGCAATAGAAAAAAAATACATTCTGCTTTTAGCAGGGGCAGTGCAGAGACAGAATATTAGACTCCAGGGATCAATCATACAAAATTTCTTGGTTGCAAAAACTATTGGGAGTCAAAACATAGAAAGAAGACATTTTTTTATACATTGAAAGATAGCATATAACTTCTAAATTTTGAAAAACTGTGGTGCTAGATTCTGCAATTACTCTGGACTCATAAAGCGCAGTCCTACCCTTCTGGTCTGGACCATCCGATCAAAAATGAAGACATCATATTAATTTGATGGAATCATCAAAAACATACCCTTAAAAACAACATCGAGTCGATCAGGCATGCTCATTTTCGATTAGACAGTCCAAAACAGAAAAGTTGGGTACATTCATCCCCATTCTGTCAGGATATAAGCAAACATAGCTAAATTAAAGCATTGTGGTGAAAATTGAGAGCAGAATTGGAAAGAAAACTTCAATTTGCTAATTCATCATCAATCACTCATCTATACATCAGAAAATTTTAAATATGTTTAAAAAAATTAAGCAGAGAAGATAATGGTTCAGGCTGCAATAAAATTGTGTTCCACTGCAATGAAGCAAAAAAGCTTATTAAAGAATTTGAACAGAGTAAACAATATTGATAAAGAGAACTGTTAAGTTTGTCAAAAGATGAAACTTAAGAACACGGCATTATTTGCAATGTTCCAAATGTAAAAAGGATTGGTAAAGTATAGTATAGTATTGGCCAAAAAAAAAAAAGAGGAATAAAAAGGAGGAATAACTGCTGAGGTCGAAGTTCATTAAATTAAAGTTTTGTTACTACTGTCCGTGGAAAAAGACATAAAACAACTGCTATCAGAAAATTAAGAACACAGCATCATTTGCAATGTTCCAAATGTGAAAAGGATTAAAAAAGTATAGTATTGGCCAAAAAAAGGGGAATAACTGCTGGGGGTCAAAGTTCATTAAATTAAAGTTTTGTTACTACTGTCCCTGGAAAAAGACGTAAACAACTGCTACCAGAATCAGCATGCTTATCACCTGAACGACGTACAAAATATCGAAACACTCCCAATTTTAGAGGGTATTATCATAGAAAATACAAAATTTAGTTATACTTGCAATCTACAAAAAATATGGTTAACCCACAATGTTGTTTGTCTGAGAAAATAAAACATGAGAACTCCATGACACAAACTCTGTAAGATCCAAATACTACTATCAGTTCCCTTTAAAAGCTGCAGAGAGTTCTGTGTTTGCTATTAGTTAATTACAGATTTCACTGCCAAATTAGATTCTATCTAGTAACAGTCCTTTTTTTTCCCTGTATATCATTAACAGAATCCAAACTGTCATCGTCAAAGTTTTCAGAAAGCATAAAAAGCTAACCTGTGAAGCAAGTTGCTCAGCTTCTTTCTCAAGCCTAACTCTCTCTTCATCACAGTTGATCACAGCCTCTAGAGACGTCATGTCAGAGGCTTCGATTTCACGCGTAAGATGGTAGATATCCATATGTTCAGGTATCGGCAGCTCTCTGCATCCCAATGCTGCAAGCAAGGTTGACTTCCCACAACCATTCAAGCCCAGCAAACCATAACGTCTGGGATTTAAAAAAAAAAAAAAACATTAAAATGCGGGATTATTATCACTATCCATGCTTTCTATTTTCATCAAAACATGCAAAAGTAAGACTCCTTTGATTCCCTGTAGAAGAACAAGCGCGAGTACAGTGGGAATTTCAGATAGGTGACATAATAACTACTAGATGATTTTCTATATTTGTGGAGAATAACACATCCAATCCACTTATACCATATTGCCTAAATAAGAACACCATTCAAGTTATAGATCCATTATACCAAAAAGATGATCTGTATTTATGTCTTTTGCATACTAACACATCTGACTAAGTAGAAAAGCAAATTAACCATGACACATATTTAGTAAATAAATGATACAATAAAGCGCAAGGTAGTATTGCGACTTACCTTCCGTAATTGAGTTCCAGATCAGAATCCACTATAAGGTCATGCCCATGAAAAGTTAATGACAGAGACTCTATCTGCGGGTTGCACAATAGTTACACGAAAATTCAAGTTAGAAGGTTCACAATCACATAGTATCATAATACTTCCAGCACATATACTGTCACATCTAAAATGTTATAATAATTACGGTCCTCATTAATGAAAGATCTATATATCGGTTCCATTTCATACACAAATGTCAATCTCTATAGAAAGAACAAAATTCAACAAAGTCTGATCATCGCACTAACTAATACACATGAGCCCTTTCCATACCAAATATCAATATAAACTCTCAAGCCTTCAAATTTGTCATGCTCCTAAGCTGGGAATGTTATGATACCACCATTTCAAGGATTTAACAGTGGAATATTGAAGATGCTTTCAAGATGAAATATATCTAATTGAAAATAAAAAAAAAGAATTTGAGAATTCTGAGAATTGAGAGATAAAAAAGCATACGTGAATATCTCGAGAGAGTGGATGTGAAGCGAGAACACCAGTACAGGTACGATCTGACAACTTGAGAGCAGCTACTCCGTCAGAAGCCTTGTCGACTCCATTAGACGACGATGAGGACGTGGCAGATGCTGATTTGCCACCCCTCTTTGCCGCGGCAGCCGCCTTCTTCTGAGCAGCCTTCTTCTTGCTTGCGTCAGACACCATTTTCTATTGATACCCAGATTCAATTTTTTCTTTAATAAGGATGAAATCAAAATTCTAGATCAAGTAAACCAATTACAAGAGAAACCCACCAAATTCTTCAACTAGACGGTGCTAAGCGATGAGATTTTCAATCTCTAATCAACGATCCTGAGATTAACAAGAGCAATTGTGTCAGATCAGACGAAGCTAAATTGGTATAAAATCTAGATCGATGTATAAAAGAAGAGAACTTACGAACTAAAAATAAGTGGAGGATTCGGGCGGCTCTGGAGCTGATAAATTATCTAGGGTTTACGGAGTTCAAACAAAGATATAAAAAACTAATTAACGATGATTTTTCTTTTTTTTTTTTTGGTTTTAGATATTTGGTATATTCTCTTTCCAGGAAGAAAGGAAAGAGCGGTACCCGACCAAGGGTTTGAGGGTTTGGCAGAGAAGAGATGGTCACATATTTATACAATAGAATTTTCAGTTTCTTCTTTTCTTTGTTAGGGTTTTGCTTAATAACCCTTCAAAACATACATAATCATACTACCTGTAGCAAATTTCTCATCATTTTTTTTTACAAATAACTTCTCGTATTTCTGAAATATTATCTCATGGAAAAATCTTTCATGGATCTAAATTCTAAACCAGATTTTTATTAGAGTTGATCATTTTCAGAAAGACTAATTTATTATTAATTATGAATGATTGTGATGAAGAGCAGTTCGGCATTTATATACATGAAAAATTTTCTCATATATAAAAGAAAGATATTAGCGAAGTCACGCAACTTTATCCACATACTCTTTTAAATGCAAACTCAAAAATACATTTTTTTCCTATTTTATTTTTTTCTTTTACATTAACAAGATAGATCTCTATAATATTTGAACATAAATTTTAAAATTCTTCAATTAAAATTTAGAATAATTTCTATTTTAGATTCAACTAAACTAAATCATATATAAAGAGTATTAAGCTTTCAATTCAATCTTGTTATATTATATATTTTTTTATTGTTCTTTACTGGTCTGATATTATTATTTTTTTATAACTTTATCTTAATTGGAGGACTCTTGTGCAATGTATCTTTTTTTTTCTCATTTATAAAAGGATGATATGTGTTTGCAAAACTCTTATGTCATGTATCTCAAGGAGTGTAGAGGAGACGAGGACACATAAGAGATAAAAGATAAGAGCTATATATTTTTGGCACCGTTTGGATATAGGAAGAAGGAAGAAGGAAGAATGCCCAAATTTATTATAAACAATCCAAACTCTTTACAAAGTTACACACTTTCCAATACTTCTTTCCACTTCTTCCCTTCTTCCCTTCTTCCCACACATATCCAAACGGAGCCTTTAAAGAGAAGTCTTCTTCAAAGTTGTAATTCCCAAATCGAAGATGACACAATCTGGACAACCCTTCTTCACCGCACTTCTTACCTCCACTGTGATAGTTGTGGAGCACAACCAAAATTTCAAGGATGCAAAAAATAAAATATTAATAAAAATGGTTCAAAAAAATATTTCTGTTTCCCTCAAATAATAAAAAAATGGATTCAGGTTACATCGAAACTTAAACTATCTTTATTTACTTATATCTCATAAAAGGTTTAATTTCTCATTGTGAAGTTAGATCTCTTAAATTATCTGCATCAATAAGTTGTAATTACAGTATAAATCAACTATATAAATTCTAATGATTTAATTTTAGTTAAATCAATGTAATGAAAACAATATTAGACATCTAGGTAGATAAAATTTTAGTTACAAATAATCTATATCAATAAGTTACAATTACAGTATAAAAGTAAATCATCATTGATTATCAATAAAATAACATAATTATTGAAATGAAGTCATCTTCTTTTTCTTGAACGTATCCCTTACCAGTGTTGATCAATTTAAATACTTTTGAAGGGCTCTTGTGCAAACTGCAGAGGCAGCCCCCTGATTTGTGACCTACACGTGCCCTAAAAACTAGTGACCCGGAACGCCCTGATAGGAACAGGTCGCGTGAAACTGAAAACGTGGACGGTCGAGATTTTCGCGAGGCACTAGACCTGGCGAAACCTAAACAAAAGCACGAAGCCGCCAACTCGGGTCCAAACATTAGTCGGTGAGCCTTTTTGCGGTCAAGCTTCGCTTTTTTCTGTCAGGTGCCACTTCTCTTGAAGCAATTGGTTATAACACGTAAAAATTGGCGTGTCGTGATAGTCTGATAGACAGACTGGTCACTGATAGTCGACTCTTCCTTGTCGATGCCGCATGCATATTGCATTTGCATAGATGGAGGCTTGGATCTAATGGGCTTTTTCTTACTGGACTAAGAAAATATTAAATTAATGGGCTTGCGTGGTGGATTTATAATGGGTTTAAAGTACCAACGGGCTTGTGGCCTCTGTTAATTACAGGCGATCAAGTTCTGGTTCAGGTTCTGGGTCATGCCAGTTGAAGCATGTTATGTCTCAATGTCTGAAGTCTCAAGTCTGAACCAAACTTTCTAAAATAATGCCTTTTTTTCCCAATATATCAAGGTTGTGCAGTTCAGCCCAAGTTTAATCATCTCTTACGCATAAGATGACAAATTAATGAATAATTTTTAGATCTAGTCTAGGATTTAGGAAATTAGTAATTGGGCATATTCCCCTTAACTTTTAGAGAAAAATTTAAATTAAAATGCAATTTTATTGAAATTTGACTAAATATGTAACTGTTATAGAAATACGACTTATTTTTTTTCCTTGAACTATGCTTATTTAAAAAATAATATTGTTTTTAATCTGCTTAGTATAAATACTTGTATTGTTAGAAGTTGTTTTTCAATTAATTTTTGTCATATAAATTTCTGGGATATTCTGTGGTGGACTAAAATTTTTAACTGGACTAAAGTCCTAACCAATCATAGTCATTCATCGTAGAAATGATCTGGATTTCGACTCATATATAAAATTTAATCTATACATAATATGCCTAAATTTTATAATTGGTTGTTCTTAGAATTTAGACTAGCACCCCTATAATGTTAATTAAGGCTCTGCCCTTCTCTTTAAAACATTATTAGTTTGAAAAGTGGCTGAGCATATTCATTGTTATTTTTATTTAAAAAATTATACAGAAAACAAAGTTATAAAGGATCTATTAGAAAACCATGTAATTAAGTTAATTAATAGAACATTTTGGATTAATTACTTATTTACTTGTGCACGATTACATGTCAATATGTGTACTTTGACAATATTTATATATCAAACTTTTTACAATGATAAGATCCACCACAATTTATATATATGTATCGTACAAATATTGCACCGGTATTGATATCAAATGCGTCTGACACAGATAATCAAAGACTAATATACTAAAGATGAAGAGAACACATACATATATTAGATCATTCTGAGAAATTGTATTTTTAGAAAAACTGCGGATACATACATATATTCTCAAAAAAGACAGAAGAAAAAGACAAATGAAATTGTTTTTATACAAGCCGCCAGAGTCTTATTCAATATCATTTCCCGATCAGTAGAAAAAAAGATGTAAGAAAAGTCAGCAGAGAAGAATTTTTAAAATCAAATTTAGACCGCGGACTGAGTCATACGTGGACTTGTGGAGAAAACATGTTTTATTAGTAGTTCTGGCTGTCTTTTTGTTGAAGCTCTTACACAGTTACACTTGAGGCTCAAGTTGAGCTAAACCTGACCGGCACGTCAACTGATCGATATATAAAGTATATTCTATGTATAAATACAGATCTTAGCATCGACGCTTGTCTGAAAATGTGGAAACACTAGCGCATTCAGTTTTACCTGTACGTAGAAAATGTTTTATTTTATTTATATATCTTGAGTGAGGTTATGAGCAACATACGTACTTGCTAAGTGGTAAATATACTGTTTTAAATTTTAATTTGAGTATTCAATAACTAATCTTAACTGCTCAATTCAATTTGTTCTATGATATTTTGTGAAAAATTAAATTTCTTTATATTTCTATGATTTTTTAAACTTTGATTTAAAAAAATGGCGCGTCCAATGGAAACAATTAATGTTCTTATCCGAAAAATAATAGAAATCTTAAAAAATGTAGAATTATATAATTTAAACGAACCTAATGCGTAGATTGAATTGGGTAGCTCAAATTAGTGATTCAAATTTTAAAAATCGAAATTTGAAGCCGTCACATAGGCCGCTTGGTACCATGCATGCATACTACAATAACTTAAATATTTATCTTTTTACAGATCTTGGGCTCCGTTTGGATGGCTTCTTTCCGGAATAAGTAATAAGGAATAACCATTTTTTACCAATAAATTTATTTCTAACCATCCAAACTCTTCACAAAAATTACACACTTCCCAATAAATTTATTCCCTTCTTCCTTCTTTCTACCTTATTCTCAACGCATCCAAACGGAGCCTTGGAGATGATAGGAAGATCTGTATGATCCTTATACGAATACTTTGATTGGTATGTTTCAACAAAAATCACTATATATACCAGGTGTAAAAGTCTCAATTTTATGATTTTACGTTATTAGACCATCCTGCGAAGTCAAATTTCATACTTAACTATTATATATACATATATATATATATATATAGAGAGAGAGAGAGAGAAAGCCTTCAATCAAAGCGCTTTGATCGGAGTCCCAGTTAAACCCCGTCAGATCTCAATTTTGAAAGTTCAAACGACCGATCCGAACCGTCAAATATGATCTCCATATTGAAATCTCCTTGTCGACCAAAATTTTCATTTTTTTGAATTTTTTAAGTATTTTTTTCGGATTTTCAAAAACAGCAATTTTTGTAGGGTTCAGAACAAATTAGATTAACGATTTTTGAAAATCCGAAAAAAATACTTAAAAAATTCAAAAAAATGAAAATTTTGGTCGGCAAGGAGATTTCAATATGGAGATCATATTTGACGGTTCGGATCGGTCGTTTGAACTTTCAAAATTGAAAACCGACGGGGTTTAACTGAGACTCCGGTCAAAGCGCTTTGATTGAATCCATTCTCTCTCTCTCTCTCTCTCTATATATATATATATATAGAGAGAGAGAGAGAGAGGAGTGATAAAATACACTCTGGTGTATGAATCGTCTCCGTACATCCGAGTCGTTTTTGAAATCTAAAAATCAAACAGTTGATCCAAACCGTTCAAGTTGTTTACCATATTGAAAAACTTTTGGAGACTAAATTTTATATTTTTTTCAAATTTTTTTGCTATATATTATGATATTTTCAAATTGGAGGGCCTGAAATACTCCAATTGTAGTGTTTTTTGAAAATATCATAATATATAGCAAAAAATTTCGAAAAAATGTAAAATTTGGTCTCCAAGAGTTTTTCAATATGGAGAACAACTTGAATGGTTCGGATCGACTTTTTGATTTTTGGATTTCAAAAACGACTCTGGTGTACGAGAGACGATCCGTACACCAGAGTGTATTTCAAAAACGACTCTGGTGTATTGCTAAAATGCTATGCATAGCATGGATGTTCTTCGTACTACGGATTCATTTTTGCATTTTATGCTTCAAACAACCGATCCAAACCGTTCATTATCTTCTACATATTGAAATCTTATTAGAAACCAAATTTTATATTTTTTAAATTTTTTTACTATTTTTCTCATATTTTTTAAAATCACTGTTATTGAAGGGTTTAGAATTTATTAGATTAAGTATTTTAAAAAATCTGAAAAAAATAGTAAAAAAATTTGCCACATTTTAAAATTATTTTTTAGAGTGTATTTTAATGTAGCTGGTCAGTTTGACATTGGAATAAAACCCATCGGAAGAGAGTATATATATGATCACAATTAAATTAATTGATGGGTGGTCTCACATCTTTTGGTTTTTTTTGAACGGGAAGTACTGCTACTCTTCCCAAGACTAAGGTTTTTAATTTTTGTGCTGTCTTTTGTCCCTTTTGCTAGCTATTCATTACTTCACGACACAAACTAGTTTGGCAATAGTTTAGGGGGCGAGTATCCTCTGGATTATTCAACCATCCAGTGGACGTTTTTTGATTTGAGCCGTCCGATTTAATCTTAACGGTTAAATTTTTTCGGGCCTATCAATCTTGATGTCATGCACGGGGCATCTATAGCCATTGAGATTAAATCAGACGGCTGAGATCAAAAACCATCCATGGATGGCCATCCAGAGAATGCAGTTCCATAGTTTAGGACGGTGACTCAGGAGCCAAAACTGAAAATGAAGTCATGATAGATGGTCTCCGTGGATAATAATTCTTCGAAAGACCGGATAACTTGGAGGCAAATCCAATATGTTTGGAAATTGGTTTCATTGAGGCATGTGTACATATAGCATTGTATGGCGGGTCGCTTTGGATAAATGAAGTGACTCGCTATACTCGGAAATTATATACTGCCCTTTCCAACTCGATGGATTTAACAATATTTGCCCAAACATTTCTAATTGTATATGATATTATTTACATATGCACTCATCGGAAAATTAAGCAATAAGAATGGTGCATCATAATAAATTTATGATTCAGAATATTTTCACTGTAGTAAAAAATTAGTGGTTCTAGGTAATATAAATTTAAAATAATATGTTATTTTTATGATTCAGATCAAATGTTTAATATTGATATTTTTATTAAATAAAAAATGCTTATAAATTCATGAAATATGAAATACAAATAACGTATGATTTGTATACTTAATATAACAAAATATTTATTCGTAATAATTTTTAATATGCTCAAAATACAAATAAATAAAAAATATTCTAGAACCTTATTACTGTACACAGACATCAGAAAATTCCCTCTTTATATATATCAAAATTTTTTTTTCCTTTAATGAAAACATTATACGGGTTTGAATGAAAAAAAAATAGAATTATATATAGTTCCGTAGGTCAGCACGCAAAACTGAGTATTTGACCCTTGAGCAGTAGTTTTCGTTCTTCTTTTGTAGTCCAACTTATGTAGCATTATCACATGTAATTTCCATAGATGCTGTTGTCGAAAACACCTTTTTGTCTTGAAAATAGAACTATATATAGTTGTCATGATTTACACAAGAAAATTTCAAAGGTATGACTTAATTAGCAAGTAGCAGCAACCAATTAGAACGTGCAATATATGATGTGAACTTTCAAATGATATTATTCGTATACACATTTCCCATACGTAACTTCTCTAATTCTTTGATCGGTTATGCATTAATTGTCATTTAATTAATTAGCTAGTTAGATATATAGAGTGCAAACAGAAAGAAAGACATATTATAAATGTCAAACCAGAGAGGTACAAATTGAACCACACTTCATTTATACAATAATATTAATACTACAATATTAACAATCCAAACACAATACATGCAAAGTAAAGGCAATCAAAAGTAAAGCAACATTAAATATTACTTCGATATACAAATATAAGAAGCACATATGCGTGCGACTCTTGTGTTCATTTTCTAGTAATATCTAGTAATGCGAAACTCCCTGTCTCGGTGTTCTTTGTAGATTATTTTTTCCTTTCTCTTCCCTTCCAAGTGTTCATGCTGAAACAATGAACGGGGAGATTTATTACTTTCTTTGATCTTAAATATAATTTTCATTTGCACCAAAAATTTTCAGTGCTACTTGTACCGTAATTGGCTGACATGTTCAATTGTTCACTGTTTGAGAAATACTTTGTTAAAGATAATAAAATGATAGGCCTAGCTAGCTAGCTAGTTGATGGTTTTGAGGAAGGTAATTTACTGAAATCAGGCTTTAGCTGGTGTTTGAAATTTTTGTTAATTACTATATATCTTGTTTTAAAATGATATATAAAGAAGGGATCGTACATCGAAAGTAGATGTGATGCATGTGTTATTATCAACGTATGCATGCCTCTTGGCCTCCTTCAGAATCCAATCACAGAGTTTCTTTGGGTTTTCTGCGACCTTCGCACTTACGATAAGCTCAGCGGTTCCCTTATCGTAATCTACACTTCTTGTTTCTCTAACACCTAATAATAATTTCAATGCAACCAAATGATCATCATTTATTTATACAGCTTGCAGTAAGCAAACAAACTAGAAGAAAATTGTAGGAACAAAGTTTTCTATTTTCTGTCAGGTTTTCAAATACTAAAGTGTGTGTGTGTGTCTGTTATAGTGCAAACATAGTACAATAATCAAATAAGAAAGAGAGAGAGACCATCAAAAGTCGCAATAGCGCGGCGGATTTGGAGGGGACAGCCTTTACATTTACAGTGGTTCTCAAACTTCAAGAACAGTATATCAGAGTCATCTGCACACAGCGACTGTAATAAAAACATAAAAAAAAAACATGTAATTAAGATATATAAGCACCTAGAAAGTAGAAAACAAATACTGCATGTTCTAAGGAGAAGGAAAAGGCATGTAGGTCTAGGTCCATGCATGTAGCTGTAGGAGCCTTACCATTGGGGAACTTAGGTTTTTAACGGACAGGCCTCTTAATTTGTAGTCTTTATCTTTACTTTACAAATTAAAGAGTTAAGACTAATATTTGTTTGGTGCAAGGTATAAGGTTGAGGGGGATGTGTATTTATAGGGAAAGAAAGAAAGTATATGTAGCATGACTTCTGTGTACGTAGCTGCCAGGAAATTCCTAGTGCTCATTACAAGCCTACATCTCCTGATCTGCGGTCCTTATAAAATGGAGGCATCCACGTTTTGCAATAAGATTTAAATGACAAAAATGATTTAAAATCATGTTGGTAGCTTAATATCCTCGGTTAACACTATACATTTAAAATTGGAATTAGGAGATGCATGCATGCTAACTGTCACAAAATACATTTATCGTAGATTTACACATCAATAGAAATTATACAAGTTCGGCACTTAATTAATTTCATAGTTGCATATAATTGAGTTTCCATTTAATATTTGTAATTTGTAAGATAAATTAGTTAATTTAGTTGCCAAGGCAATCAATGAATCAATGCTGTTTCAAGTTTCAACTATATTGACAACCTTGTATATTTATGGTGTGGCTCCCGAAGGCAACAAAATTTTTGGGTCCTTTTTGTCACAGAAAACAGATCCTTCCAGGAAAAATTCAACCATCAGTTACTGTTCCAATATTTTTTTGTTTTTAAAAGTTTCTGTTCCAATCTTATGCATGGGTATATAACAACTAACAGGCGAGGCCCGCATGGACTTTGGATATTCTTAATTTGAGCTACAGCATGATGACTTAATTAACCTCTACACATTCTCACAATTGACATTATTAATATTTATTGGTGACTCTCAAGGTATGATGTCATTACAGTCCGTCTAACTTTTAGAAAACGTGTAATTATTATTCACTATCAGTAGAAAACTTGTATCAATAATTTGTATGTTGATTAAGATAGCAAAGACCACGTCGCATACGGTATACAATCCCTAAATCACAATTTTTACAAAATTATGCTAAGTACCTCATAAAATTCTTTAATTCTCAAATATTTTGGAAATTGGCTATTTTTTTTTATAGAAATGCTAGTGTCCAATATATTTGACGGATGGTAGTGTCCAATATGGGTCCGTCCAATATGATCGTTTTCACATTTTTAAATTTCTAATGACCGATCCGAACCGTTCAATATGTTCTCCCTATTGAAAACTTACAATAAACCAATTTTTTCATTTTTTTCGAAAATTTGTACTATTTTTTTGGTATTTTTAAAAAATCATGATATAAACATTATGGATTGTTCAATAACAACGATTTTCTAAAATACCAAAAAAAATAGTAAATTTTTTTAGAAAAATGTAAAAATTGGTTTATTATAAATTTTCAATATGGGGAACATATTGAACGGTTCGTATTGGTTATTTAAAATTTAAAAATATGAAAACGATCGTATTTGATGGACCATATCCATTCAATATATTGGACTCTAGCATTTTAATATTATTTTGAGATTCTTTGTCTAATAAATTGATCCACGAGACTCAGAATTCTTTCATGGTAAAATAAAGAGGAACTTTTCTGGATCACAAAAAGAATGGAATCCCAACCTAAATTAAAAATAAGGAATAAATTGGATTGTAAGAAATGATAATATTTGTTCTAAATCTGCCTTGATATAAAAAAAAAGAGAGAAAAATGTTGACTCATGTGACCTTGTAGATTAATGACAGGAGCACAGAGCACTAAACTGGTCTAAAAAAAAAAATCAAGCGTTCAAATTCTGCATGATTTCAATTTTAAAAAAGTTAGATGACAAAGACCTTTTTTTATTTAAAACAAATTAAGCTGTTGACTAAAATTTCATTAAAAATGTAGAAAATATTAAAAACAAAACCACACAGATTCAATGAAAGATGGAGGAAAGAATTATGATACAAGTTGGGTAGAGAACTGTAAAAAGATTTTAAATATTTTGTAACTTTATGGAGCATAAAATATAATGAAAAAGAAATAGTAAACATTTCTTGTGGCCAAGAAAATCCTTGACCAGATTTCATTTGATCAATCAGAATTCAGAAGATCAAATAATTAATGAAAAGGGAAAGCAGTACATTATAAAATTAAGATGATCTTAAATGCCATGCAAATGAAAGTGACTATATAGTTTAGTTCATTAGTTGGTTAATTAAGGAACTCTATCGTTGATTTTTTTGGCACATACTCGATCATAATAATTGAATTTGAGAAGACTAGCTATATGTTGTGGTTGTCTTTTTCATGGCTAGAAGTAAATTGCATTCTTTCGTTTACCGTTGGAAATTTCCAGGCAAAGGCTCCGTTTGGATAGGTGTGGGAAGAAGGGAAGAAGGAAAGAAGTATTGGGAAGTGTGTAACTTTGTGAAGAGTTTGGATTGTTTATAATTTATTTCTTTCCTTCTTTCTTCTTTCTACCTTCTTCTCAACGCATCCAAACGGTGCCAAAGATAGAATCATTGAAAATGTTATTACTATTAAAAAAGGTTAAGATCATAACTGTACCTTTTATTTTACCTTCCTCCATTTGTTTTTCTGGATATATCATTGGCTGGAAATTGCTTTGTGGGTTGTGACTTTGTGAGTCTCCACGATTCTGGATATATACCAAACTTACCTCCCCAGATTGCGCAGAAGCTTACGTCTATTTCCTATGGCCTTTTCTTGTTTTAGTACGTGAGAAGTTACGATTCCAATTTACATTTTCTCCCGGTTGAGAATGATTCTCTGTGGCTACATTTACCCGGCTGATGTATCACAATTGAAATGATAAATAGTGATTAGTGGCTAGACGACTTCAATTCAATGCTGTGACGACAGGATCATCGACTAATTAATCCAAACTTCTCGAGAAATCAAACGACCCACATTAGCAATTTGCTTTTTCTATTTTTCCCCCCTCAAATTGTAACCTTTTCATTTGATCCAAACTTTCCAATTGAGATCGTACATGACCCATCACACCAAATAAAGTTATGAAACCCACCGATCACAATTTTAAATGTAGTACGCGTTTTAATATTATCCAGAGCAGTGACTAACATTCAAATTCTGCGAATAGATTTGGTAAAAGGAAAATAAAAAACAGAAAAAAAAGATATTTTATTATTGAACTGAAACAATTTAAACGGCATGATAGCCAAAAGTATTTTTTTTTGGTGCACGCTTTAAAAGGGGAAAGGAAAGTATCTTGCGTTTGCAAAGTATATAAGAGGCTTATTAGTCTTATTTTTCTTTACGTAGATCTTAGAGGCCAAGGTCCGACGTTTGAATTATTAAATATTTTCTTCTTATATTTCACGAAGTTTGAACCTATTTTTGCATGATTATGCAATAGCAATCTGTGCTGATCACTATGTTCTTTCAGTTTGTTATAAAAATAAAGGATGTAACAAACGATAAGATGAGGAAATGAAACAAATTATATTAAATTAAATAAAAGAACTTTATATACATTTTTTTAATACAGAGTTTTGGCCTTTGTCATCAAATTTTTTTTCAAAATTAAGTGTATGTGGAGCTTAAATCTTTATTTATTTATTTTTTAAAAACCAGTCTAATGATATTCTTACCATGAGTCAGTGAGCAATACGCAAAACTGTGTCTTATCTCCACTACTTATAAAGCATCAGTAGAACAGGCATAAATTTCGAGCTAAAAGGGAGTTACACCCCTCTAATATCAAATATAGATCATTGATTTTGTTTTTACTATGATCTACGGTTTAGATTCAAATATCATATTAAAAGGTCGATCTTTTAACACGACTGTCTAGGCGGTGCGTTGGTAGAGCGCGTTGGTTCGTTCGCTGGCGCGCGACGGTTCGATTCCGTCTTCTGCGCTTTTTAATTTTTTTTTCCCACTTTTCTTTTCCTCCCGTCGCTCCGTTCCTTCTCAGAAAAGGAAACACGCCCCCCCTCACCTAGCGATATCAATCTTAGGCTTTTCAGAGAAGGAAACCAAATCAAGAAGGTCTCTCCTGAATGCTAGAAGGAAACCAAATCAAGAAGGTCTATTTCCCATCGAGATTTTCACATTCCGATCTTTTCTGAGAAGGAAACCAAATCAAGAAGGTCTCACCTTCGCTCCCGTCTCCTCACTTCCTCATTGCGGCCAGATAAGGAATCAAGGCTGGAAATTCCACAGCAAATCCAGGCGCCTGAAAATCCACAGCAAATAAGGCTGCGCCCCCCACCTAGGGTTAGTGCATAGCATTCAAAATTTCTGCCGCTTGTTCAATTTTTTCGTTTGAATTTCGTTTGCCACTCTCTTTGCTCGCTATTTAAACAAGCAATCCGATGGATAATAAACACACACATTTTAGGTAAGCAACAAATGTTTACTCATCTCTTTTATTTTCTTTTTCCTCATTATTTTCTCAATTTTTCAATTTTCTGCACAATGATTTTGATTTGTTTTGTTAATTGTTTTTTTGGTCTAGCAAAGATTCATGTAAGAGTAAGAAAGGAGATCGATCACTGCTTCCGTAAGTTCTCATTCACCCTGCTCTAGATCTGTGAATATTTTTATTGTTTGTAATTTCAAGAAATTTCAATTCCTCAGTGATAGCACAACCTCTGGACCAGCAATTGCTTCCAGCGCTGGTGTACCAGAATGTTATGGTAAAGGCTCTGTGCTTTATTTTTCTATTCATGCCTAAGAGAGCCATCCATTGATCTAATTGATTGTTAATTTTCCAGTAAATGTTTAATTTCTGAGGTTGGTGTTGTTCATATATGTAAATCATTATTCTTTTCGTTCATTTATCTTATTCTCTTTTGATTTATTTCCATTGTGTTCTCCAGTTTTAATCTCAGTTTTGTGATGACTGCTTTTATACGCAGATAGATTGGAGACCAATTGAGCAATACTTGATGGCAGTTGCCGCTCCACCATTGAACCCGCACAACAACATGAACATGACTAGATGTAGTTCCATCTTCTCAAATTGAGGCTGAGTATGTGTATTCCTCTTTGTTAGGATCTGATTTTTCAGTATCTAGGATGTTGGGGAGTATGAAAAAGAAACAAAATAAGAAAGGGAGGAAATGAAGAACAAGGTATAGTACTGTTCCTCCATATGGTATTTCAGTTCTATTTTCGTGTTGATGTATTTTTTTTTAATTAGAATATTTGTTCTTGCAAAATATTTGCTTAATTATTTGTTTCATAAATTATTTACTTTCGATTGTGTCCAAATTATTTAATTACCTTTCTGGGAACTGATGTGCTAATTGAGCCCTAATTAAGAGGCATGGTCATAAGAAAGCTGAGGTATTTTCTTTTCTATAACTATGGTATCGTCTAATATCTTTTTTATGTTGTTCTTTTGGCAACTAAGAACAATTTCCTTTATGTCTTTGACAGGATGTCCCACCATTCTATTGTCGGATCCTTCTGCCACACAACTGAACTATTTTTATGTGAGCAAATCACTGTTTCTCAATTTTGTATTATTGACTTCTTTTGTACAAAGTGACCGTCTAGCTTCATCAGACAATTCTGCTATTCATGAATATAATGAAATGTTAATGTTGTTTGTAGCAGTGTAATTTTACGTGTTATATTTGATAGAGAAACCCAATTTCCTACGTGTCTCTGCTATATACCAAAATATTCTATAATCGTTGGTTAAGAGTAGGCAAAAATTATCAATTTCTGAATTTTGGGAGGGTTCACATTGATAATGCCATGCTTTGGTCGAGGTGTAAACTGCCTTTCGTGGATCTGACGGAACGAAGCCCGCCATCTTGGCATCTATTGACGACGGCTTTGCTCATCATTTACAAATATGTCTAGGTAAGCTTTACTTCCCTCCTATTTTTCATCATTGTTTCGTTTGCTGGCCCTTCAGTCCCAATTCTCTTTGAGTTCTGACTAGGATAAAATTTATTTATCTTCCTTTAAATTTATATATTTTCAAGAGAGGTTGTATGTAATTTTGGATGCTATTAAGCTTGCCAGATTTTAAACATATCAATATGTCCTTTTTGTCTCTTTCATGCAACCTAGGGTCTGCTCCAGGAATCACTCATTATGTAAACTCTGGTTATTATGATCATGTATGTATTTATGTACAACTTTCATATATATAAGGCAATCAGTTTTGATTATTGATAATTATTTTTCAGGCGAACAGCAATACACACATTTATTTGAAAGTTCAGTAAATACAACTACAGCTTCTTCTCCTTAGAGTCTGGCGCTTGTTTTAGGATGATGCACCACAATAAGGTTATATGCATCCAGTGTCAGAAAATCACCAAGCTCGGGTGTGGTCCATTGCTTGGCAAATATCTTAGCAGCCTCCTGATAGTTAGGCCGACGCATGACCTTGGTTCACTCCAGTTAGCACAAGGTTGATAATATTTCAATATATTGATAGTTCTAGATACTGAGCTTTTGAGAAGAGGGAATGCATGATTAAAGGCCATGTAGGCCATTTCGAGCATGTAGCACAAAAATGAATTTGATTTGGCACTGGCCCTAATGTATCTCTTTTGCAATTTAAGTGATTTGCTAATGACAAGTATTGCTTAGTTTGTTGAAAGATTGATATACATTTCTATCCCATGTGAATATTGCACAAAGCACATGTAAAAGGAATTCTTTATTAAATTTGCACATATGTCTTCATGAGACTTAATTGTGAACAAATGTTAAGCTATTTGTTGAATATCAGACCACAGGTGACATGGAAGTGATGAAATAAAAAAAGACCTACTAATTGAAGAGCCATTACCAGCGTAGCGGATCCAATATCAGACCACAGTCAAACCCGCTAACGAAATCTGTCTCCTTCAATCGTATTCTATCGCCGAACCTTCTTCCTTGATCCTCTGTGGCAATATAATCGTAAAAAATCCATGTACCTGACCTCTGTCAACGGATGAGATGAGAACTTAATAAGTTTACTAAATAGGAATTCTTGCAATCCAAAATTAGATTTTGGTCCAAAACTTCAAGACAGTGATGTTTTTGACCTACAGAGTTGAATCAATTTATTATTATAATCAGTGATGTTTTTGTTGTACTTAGATTCTTTATGCTTATTTTGTTATTACAATTATCAAACTATATTCATGTCAAAAAAAATATTTTATATTTTTTTTTTGCATTTGAAGTCTGCCCGCACAGACTATTAAACATGACCGAACAGACTAGCTGAACTCGCTTTTTCATTTTGTTTTTTTTAAAATGAGCAATCCATATGAATTCTTTTCATTTTTTATTTAAAAAAAGAAAAAAACAAAATCCATTTGAAATTAAAGCATTCGATATTTAAACATTAACGAACAGACTAGCTGAACTCGCTTTGTCATTTTGATTTTTTTTTTAAAAAAAAAAGAGCAGTCCATATGAATTCTTTTCATTTTTTATTTAAAAAAAGAAAAAAAACCAAGTTGAAATTAAAGCAGATGTGAATTATTAGATTTTTCTATTTTTAAAATATTTTCAATTTTCTTAAAATTAATGATATTAAATAAATTTTGTAAAATTCCAAAATGATTTCGAAATTCAATATTAATAAATTGTACATATGAATTATTTTCATTTTTTATTTAAAAAAAGACAAAACAAAATCCATTTGAAATTAAAGTGGCTCGACTTTTAAACATGAACGAACAGATTAGCTTAACTCGCTTTTTCATTTTGTTTTTTTGAAAAATGAGCAATCCATATGAATTCTTTTTATTTTTTATTTAAAAAAAGAAAAAACAAAATCCATTTAAAATTAAAGCATTCGATATTTAAACATTAACGAACAAACTAGCTGAACTTGCTTTATCATTTTTTTTTAAAAAAAATATAGTCTGAATTCTTTTCATTTTTTATTTACAAAAGAAAAATAAAATTCATTTGAAATTAAAGCATTCGACTATTAAGCATGAACGAACAGACTAGCTGAACTCGCTTTTTCATTTTGTTTTTTTTTTAAAAGAAAAATATTGTCCATATGAATTCTTTTCATTTTTTATTTTAAAAAAGAAAAAAAATACATTTGAAATTAAAGCATTCGACTATTAAGCATGAACGAACAGACTAGCTGAACTAGCTTTTCGTTCATGATTTTTTTTAAAGGAAATAAATAATCCAAATGAAGTCTTTTCATTTTTTATTTTAAAAAAAAAGAAAAAAAACAAAATACATTTGCAATTAAAGCATTCAACTATTAAGCATGAACGAACAGACAAGCTGAACTCGCTTTTTCATTTTGTTTTTTTAAAAAGGAAAAAAATAGTCCATATGAATTATTTTCATTTTTTATTTAAAAAAAAAGAAAAAACAAAATACATTTGAAATTAAAGCATTCGACTATTAAGCATGAACGAACAGACTAGGTGAACTCGCTTTTTCATTTTGTTTTTTTTTTAAATGGAAAAAAATAGACCATATGAATTTTTTTCATTTTTTATTAAAAAAAAAGGAAAACAAAATACATTTGAAATTAAAGCAATAGACTGTTAAGCATTAACGAACAGACTAGCTGAACTCTCTTTTTCATTTTGTTTTTTTTAATTAAAAAAGAAAAATAGTCCACATGAAATCTTTTCATTTTTATTTAAAAAAAAGAAAAACAAAATACATTTGAAATTAAAGCATTCGACAATTAAGCATGAACGAACAGACTAGCTGAACTCGCTTTTTCATTTTTTTGTAAAAGAAAAAAATAGTCCATATGAATTCTTTTCATTTATTATTATTATTATTATACACCCACATGTAACATTGATAAATTTCATTTTAAAAGATGATTTTTGATGAAACATAGTGCACATGTAACATTTTTTTTCTTCCTCCTTTTATCGTACATTGGCTTTATAATATTGCAAAGAAAGATTAAGCCTATTGTATTTTTGAGACAGCTTTTTGTGAATTTTGAGAGATATTAAAGGCAATTTGTTGTTTATTTCCAAGAGACCAAAATTGTGAAACAGAAACGATAAATAGGTATGGTAACCTAGATCAACGGAAATGATAAATAGATAATAAAGGCAATTTGAGAGATATAGTCCATTTGTTGTTTTTCAACCATCCCAGATCAATATGCACTGGTACGGTAAACGTGTGATATTGACATACACTCTGTATAAAAATGAGCAGTGTAGACAGAATTTTAATTGTAAAGGTTATATGCACTGATACGTTTTGCTTTCTTGATAACTGAACAAATTCAACCAAAGTAACAAATGGTTCCATGTACTTTAGATAATTGGATTCAGTTTATGTAGTTTAGATTGAATGCTCCAAATCAGATGGATCGAATTTGACAAACCTTTCTATGAAAATGCACATTGAATCTGCCCATACAGAGAGTTACTAACTTCACAAAATATTAACTTACTTATTCACATCTGCTGCCATCACTGTTTTGACTCCTTGTTTCATTTGGCTTTTATGTGTAGGCAATTACTGCTTTAGAAAAAAGATCTCAACTGCTCAAGTATTGCTTCCGGACAAATAGGAACTTCTGTCCCATTGCTAACTGGTACACTTTTTTTTTGTTTCTACTCATTGCTTACAAATAAGACAGAAAGGGGGAAATAAATGCTTCAATTTTTATGCAATTTAACCCAGATGCAAAGAGGTTACGTTCTGACTATGTTTGGATTTGTTCATGATCAGATAGTGCAACATAGCCACAAAATCAATAAGTATTTTAATTGTAAAGGTTATATACACTGGTACGTTTTGCCTTCTTGACTTGATGACTGAACAAATTCAACCAAAGTAACAAATGGTTCCATGTACTTTAGATAATTGGATTCAGTTTATGTACTTTAGATAATTGGATTCAGTTTATGTGGCACTATCAAGAGGTGTGTCCCGACAAAATACAAAGCTGCTTATCAAGCCAGGTGCTAATATCGACCCAAAAGAAGGAGCATGCACCAAAAATGTTGTATACAGAGAAGTGCTACGAAGGAATTAAGGTAACGAAATTTTAATTCAAAAATATTTATTTATTTCTCTCATATCACACTCACACATGCACTCAAAGTATAAAATTATCTTATATTTTTCATTTTTTAAAATTTTCATTTTATTTTAATTTCATTATTAATTATTATTATTATTATTTTTTTATAAAACAGGTCTCTGTCTTGAGTATGATCAATGTTCACTACAACAGGGGAGCAAGAGTGATTCGACAGTCTTATCATGTTGCATTATATTTTTTTTGTTTGAGAGAAATTTTTATGTGAAACTTCTTATTGAGAATTTTTTTCCCCATCGAATTATTTTTTTGGACCGCTAACATGCCTGCTTTTATCGATTTCCATTGTTTTAAATTAGTGAATACTACTGTTACCTTTAGTACCAATCAATATAATGTTAACCTTAAATATTAAAAATAAACAACATATTTTTATCAAATAAGATCTTTCTTTTCACATATCACATATTAAAATTGGCCCACACATTGGGTGGGCTATAAACATAAGCAGCTGATTTATGGGTGTGTTTGGATTGTTGGAAGAAAGAAGAAGAAGAAAGAAGAAGAAGAAAAAAAATTATAAACAATCCAAACTCTTCACAAAGTTACACACTTTCCAATACTTCTTCCCACTTCTTCCCTTCTTCCCTTCTTCCCACACCTATCCAAACACACCCTATAAGAACAAAAAACATCGCTAGTATGAATCTTAAAGTTGAGACATACTATAAAAAAATAGTATTGTATGATCTGTAAGCTAATGCAAAAATCTAATTTGAAATTTTTTATGAAATATTAAATAGTTGAATTTTCAAACGTACCATCAATAATATCCCATTTTGTAATGCAAAAACACGTCTTCAGGCACTGTCGATAAGTAAGCATTACAACAGATAATGACATCAGAAATCATGACGTACGATCATTAGAAATTGCCATCTCACCAAGAGCTTGTATATTTTAGGCGAATGTCGACATGTTAATGTTAGTTGAATATCATTGGATGAAACCTAACCTACCTGTCTAATAGGAATTTGGTCTGGCTCTCAGCAGATCAGGCCTACTTTTCTCCAAGCAATCCAACAATTTCTAAACCTAATCCAACAACCCAATTGGCCCAATTGAAAGTAACCAGTCAGCCCAAAACTTTTAATATCTCCAAAGCTTCCTCATCTGACCGAAATTTTAAAAAATAGTATTAAAATAATATAATCCATTAAAATTAATATCAATATAATAAGTTTAATATAAATAGTATCACGAGATCGGAATCCTGGATTCCGAACGTTAGATCGGAATCCTGGATTCCGATCTAAACTTTACTTTATATATATGGGTTCCGATCTAAGGAGACTGCTTCGCACTCGCTCTGGACCTCCCTTTCCGCGCGAGCACAGTAAGTTTTATTATTTTTTTATTTATTTAATTATTTATTTATTTAGTTTATTAGTTTTTAATTTAGTTAATTAAATAAAAAATAGAGAAAATATTGAAAAAATATTTAAAAAATCTGAAAAAATTAGGAAAAAAAATATAAATTTATATCTAATTTATTAATTAGATTGGATTTTTTTGTCTTTTTTTTGTTTATTCACTACTTAATTAATTAGAAAAATAGATAATAAATTGTAAAATTATTTTAAAAATACGGAAAAATAAGAAAAAATCATATGAAAATTTATGGGTAATTTATTTTATTTTTTTTTTGCTTTTAATAATTAAGATTTTGATAATTAAATATGGAAAAAATTAGAAAAATGGTAATAATTGATGGTATTAATTAAAAATGTAGGTAAAAAATTATTTAGAAGAGAGTCAATTCCTTCTACTCCAGGTTAGCTTTTTTATATGTTTATTTTATTATTGTTTGAATAGAAATGTTTGTGAATTGCTTGTAGATTGATTGATTGATTGATTGTAAAATTGTGAAATACAATGATTGTAAAATTGTGAAATGCTTGTGAAATGCAATGTTTGAATCATTGATTCATTGATACTTGTGAAATGGTTTGTGAAATGCAATGCTTGTAAAATTTGAATGATTTATTCAAATTGGGTTGGATTGGGTTCAAATTGGAATGAAATTGGGTTGGGTTGGGTTCAAATTGGGTTGAAATTGGGTTGTAATTGGGTTCAGATTTTTTGGAAAACTCTCCCGGTACAGGGGAGATGCTGCCGAAATTTTGGTAGATTTTATACTTTATTAAATTTTAATTGCAGTAACAGTCGAAATGCCACCGCGAAGAAGAAGACCAGAGGATCCACGTCGATCCACGAGGCGTCGAGGAGATCCTGGCGCATCTACATCAGGAGGAGATACTGGCGCATTTACATCAGGAGGAGATCCTGGCGCTTCTTCATCTGCCCCCCCTGCTGCCCCCCCCCCCCCCCCCGTTCCTCCTCCTGCTGATCAGCTTCTGCATCTCAGTCAGTCTGAGCTTCGAGGCGTACGAGTAAGTTTTTTTTATTTATATAGTTAATTCTTTTATATATATATTTTTAATAGTATATATAGGAAATAATTTATTTTTTAAATTATTTAGGGTATAGGGTTTAGGGTTTAAGGAAATAATAAATTTTTATATTTATATAGTTAATTTTTGTATATAGTTAATAGTATATATAGTAAATAATATGTTTTTTAACTTATTTAGGCGTGGACGCCCGAAATGCATAAGGCAAAAATGATACGAACCGAGGAGGTGGACCAGCGTCTTGTGACATTGGGCCTTATTCATTTCGTTGAGTTAGGTCACATGCCATTGGATCGTTCCATGATACAGGGTCTAGCCATGTTCTGGAGGCCCGAGACCCACACGTTCCACTTTCCCCGCGTAGGCGAGATGACCGTTACTCTTGAGGTATTATTTTTTCCAAGTTCTGTTGGTACCTATTTATTTATTTATTGTTTTTTTTGTTGTTTAATAAAAAAATGTAAATAAAATTTGCAGGATGTCGCCTTCATTTTTGGCTTGCCTACGACTGGACGACCGGTGACCGGTCGTACTGATTACGACAATGTGCAGAAGCTAGCCGACTTTGCATTGCCACGGGACACTCCTATGGAGGATGTTCTAGATTGCTTCAGAGAGAGGGCGACTGATCGACGTGCTGAGAGGTAACAAACGTTTTAAAATTTAATTAAAATTTTGAGATATGCTGCAATATATATATATATAGAGTTTAGCTACGGTGAGTCGCGACTCACGGACCCTCCGGTGAGTCGCGACCAAAATTCCTAGATCTAGATCAAAATGACCGATCCAAACTGGATAATATGATCTCCCTATTGAAATCTCCATGTAGACCGAATTTTTTATTTTTTTCGAAATTTTTAAGTATTTTTTTGAAATTTTAGAAAATCGTTAATCTAATTGGTTCTGAACCATTCAAAAACACCAGTTTTTAAAAATCCGAAAAAAATACTTAAAAATTTCGAAAAAATAAAAAATTTGGTTTGCACGGAGATTTTAATAGGGAGATCATATTGGACGGTTTGGATCGGTCATTTTGATCTAGATCTAGGAGTATTGGTCGCGACTCACCGGAGGGTCCGTAAGTCGCGACTCACCGTAGCTAAATTCTATATATATATATATATATATATATATATATATATGTGTGTGTGTGTGTGTGTGTGTGTAATGTTTATGTAATGCAGGAAACTTCACGCAGTACAGTTTGGGAAACTACGTGATATGTGGGCACAGGGACCTGGGTCAGAGGACGCAGATAGGATCGATAGATACACACGGGCCCTGGTGTTGGAGTTGATGGGTTGCGAGATGTTTCCAGATACCACAGGAGATTCTGTTCCTTGTTTTTATCTGGAGTTACTTCGGGTTAGTAATTGTAAATATTAACAACATCTCTTACATTAGTACTAACTTGGATAACTTAGTTTAAAATGTGGAGCAACTAACAAAAATTATTTTTTCTTATTTGCAGGATGTTCATGCACCGGAGTCAGTCAGATATAACTAGGGTGCGGCCACACTTGCTATGTTATACCGCGGCCTGGACTTGGCAGTCCTGGCAAATGGCGCTCAGAAGGTTCCTGCTCCGTGGCTACTGCTTCAGTTGTGGTCGTACACCCGGTTATTACTTTGTCGCCCGTCCGTTACGAAAAGTTTCCAAGGTTGGGGGAAGCCGTCAGTTGAGAGATGTCCGCCGTATGGGAGGTATAATATTTTTCTTAAATAAAATAAGTGAAATATTGTAGTATAACATCAATTTGTTTGTTTAAAAATTATAATCAAGAATTTTGGTAAACAAATTTGATAGGTAATAATTAATTAGTTAAAATTAGTCCAAATTCGTTATTTTAAATTAGTTAGTTAAACAATTAAAATTAGTCATAATTGTAAACAAATTAAAATTAAATTAGTCATAATTGTAAACAAAATAAATTACATAATTTAAAATTAAATTACTTAGTTTAACAATTGAAATCATGATAATTGTAATGATTTGGCAGGCAATGGACGACACGGCTTAGGTCGAAAAAGGTGAAAGGTCCCGTTCGCAGCGGTATTGAGTACGCTCGAGACGTACTAATGAAGATGGAGCATGCACACGTGGTGTGGCGGCCATACGAGGATGAGCTCAGACAGGTGGTCATGCCTCCTTATGCCCGCTACGAGCAGAGGTACTACCGGCTCCGCGTTCCATGCATCCATTTCTGGGTCGTGGCGTGGCACTATGCCGATCGGGTGATGCATCAGTTCATGTTGTTCCAGACTGTTCCGCCTCCTCTTCCTACGGTACGTTATTCTTTTCATCTTCGTGATTTGAATTGAAATATTTATAATACGTGCATTAAATATGACCTAAAAAAAAAAGGCTTGGAGGAGAATGGAGGCTTTGTTACAGTACCGGCATAACACATTTCGTCAGAGGGATTTGCAGGATCTTTTCTCAGTAGAGGTTGTGATGTGGGCCGACACGACACAGGTCGAGGTGGCAGAGGCGCGGCCATGGAGTGACGATATTTTGCCCGCGTACGATAGATGGATGCGGATACATGGAGGTGCTCATCTTGTCCCCATTCCGGGAGTAGCACAGCAGATTCCAGCTAGCCGGATGACCTAAAAGGTGAGGTAACCGATGCGGCTCCCCAACGAGCTCCAACTGCGTCCTGCAGCCCTTCAGCATCTCCTTCCCAGCCCGTCTGAATCCTTTCTTCACCGCCCATGCACATGCTCGCAGAGCTTGCGTCAATATGTGCTTGACCTGTTTATTTGTTGTTAGTGACCAAAATACAAATCAATTCATTTTAATTGAGTAAAAAACATACCATAGACACCCGCTCGGGCGCATCCTCTAGAGTCAAAGGGTCTAGCTACAGACATAGACTCCATACCTGATTCGCCTGAGGAGGATCACGCGCCAGAGCCTGGATTTGAGGAGCAGCAGTTTATGACGGTAACCTAAAATTTGTAATATTATTATTTTTTATTATTATGTTATTGATAATATTAATATTATTGTATGTAACAACCATCTGGGTATACTTTACACGACAGGGACACATATTTTGATCAGCCGAGACCCAGCCAGCCTATTGTGCGGAGCAGACGGACAGAGAGTCAGCCATCCACACAGCCGCCCATCCAGCCATCTACACAGGCACCCATATCCACTAGCGAGTTACCGACACCACCAGGCCCACCTCCTGTTCCATATCCAGACCCACCTACCCATTATGAGTACCAGACCCAGTACCCACCATACAACACACAGTATCCGACACAGTATCCACATGGAGCACCACCATATTCTCAGGGCGAGCCTATCTTGAGCCCGGCTGACGCTTTTTTTTCATCTATTGGAGTACATTTGGACGAGCCGTACACACCTCCAGTTCAGTCATCTCCTTTCGGTCAGAGCTATGGTCCATTTGGTCAGACATATGGCGGAGCCTCTTCTTCTAGTGCACTGCCTCGTCATTCCACTCCTCAGATGGCTCCTCGTCCACCACCTGCCGGACTTGCTCGCGGACGAGACCCCCGTCAGCCGCCAGGTGTTGACCCTTAAAAAATGATGATCCCTTGAGAAACAAAATATAAATTTAAACCAAATAGAACAAAACCAAATTGCGAAAGCCAGAAGTCAAACAGCGAAAACCAAATTTCCAAAACCCAAAATCAAATTACGAAAAATACTAAACAAACTCTAAAAATCCTCAAAATTTACCCAAAAATCCCTGAAGAATTATGATGAATTATCATAATTTTTAAACCCCTGAAATACCCACACAAACTCCAAAATTTGCAAAGAAATCCAAAAAGTTCACAAAATTACTAAAATAAATCTATGAGGAATTTACCAAAACCAGTTAAGCCATTAAATTCCTTATATTTTTCCAAGTCTAACCATAAAAAATTATCCAAAAATGATCAAGGGAAGGCCCTCAAACAATTTATTTTGGTTTGGCCTTAAAGAAATAAAGGAAAATTATGAAAATCAAACGGAAATCCCACAAAAATCAGAAATTCTGGCGGGTGCATACCATTGCAGCGGATCCAGGCCAGATGGAGGAGGCGCTGGGTTTTTAAAATTACCATCTCCTCAGAAAAGTCTAAATGAGCTTGGTTCATACACCAAAGCCTTTTGATTGGTTGGTTTCTCGCTGGTGCACCGTGAGTCGGGACCACCTATCTCTCCCTCTCGCATTAAACCCGACGAGTAGGCCCCACCGGTCATATTTCTCTTCCCCTGAGTAAAAGTGAAGCCACGATTTTACCATGGAGATGCCGGGTAAAAAAAAAAACGGAGAGGAGGGGGGAGAGACAACGTGGCTCCTCCTCCGTCCACTAACTCAAAACCAGAAACCACCATCTCTAGCCCATGGTATTGCGAAATCTAAACCCTAGCGCAGCTGGAGGCGGGCCGCTGGATCAAAATCCGAAGGTGGAAATGGCCACAGCTTCAAATCAAAACCCTAATCCCCAAGCCTATTTAAAGCCCCAAAATCGAAGCCAAAAGAGAGAGGAAGAGAGGGGTAAGATCAGACTAGGGTTAGGTTAGCTCTGTGGTGCTCAATTGATAAAATCCCGTTGTAATTGTGAGAAGCATTAATACAAACAGTTGAGAAAAGAGGAAGAGAGGTAGAATCGAGAGCTTCTTTCTTGTAATCCCTTGTTAGTAAATCAAAATAAGTGTGCTTGAAGCGAAATTTTGCTGTTTTGTTTTCCTTCTCTCTCCTCTCCAACTCTCCACCTCTCTCCATTACGGTTTTCCATTGAGGTCTCCTCAGTTGAAGACTGGAGAGAGGTGCCTATCTGCTTACCTTGATGCCATGCTCAAGGATAGGCAAAAATAATGGCTTTGATTGGGGTCTCCTCAATTTTAAGGCCAAGGTTCCATGGTTTGAGCTCAAAATAGCTCAAATTGTGAAACCTTTGTATAATTTAATGTTACTTAGATGTTATGCTGCCAAAATGGACCCAAGTGCATAAAGGAACATAGAATATGTATATTTGTACATGCCTTAAGCTAGTTCCATAATATTACCAAATAAAAATGTTTAGGTACATGAACAAATCTGTCCAAATAAATAAAAGGGTGAGGATCTCTCTGCAAGAATACATTCCTGAATGATTTGTAAAGATGTTAAGGAATATTCATGCTGATTTGCAAAATAATTGGATAATTAAAGTGATGCTTCTTGGATCAGGATTGAAAATGAATGAAATTGGATGTTTCCTTATGAGACGACAAGATATGACTTTGAAGTGTTTAAATTCAGACTATATGACCTCTGCAAATGCATTTCCTGCAATTGAGGCAACTCAAAACAGAAATCCTCAAGACAATGATTAAAGTGCATAAGTGATTCAAATTGAAACTGCAAAACATGTATAAACATCTCCTACATAATCTGCAATGCTTCAAACATAAAAAACAACTGTGAATTGAGCTAAATATGGTGTAAAGTCAAAGTGTATTGCTGTAAAACGAGTTACAGGCAAATGAAATTGAAGTGAAAAATGCAAATCTGCCCCCTTTGGCTCTCACATTAAATTGCGACATCTCAAGTTAAAATAAAGGTGTGAACAAACTTAAATCAACTCCCTGGTTCTCTCCAAGCCACGTCTGGTACAAAAGAACAGTCGAGTGGGACCCACGGAGAAGACTCAGATCAGTCTTATGTCGAGTCGAAGTGACTCAGTCCAATTCATCCCTCTCCAAGCACGTCCAGGCTAAATTGACTTCACCGCCGTCTTAAAGGTACCTCCTTGAGTGCACGAAACCTAAAAATGGCAAACGAAAGTGACTGGAAAGCTCTGAACGCCATTAATGGCAGATTAAAACTCCTCAAGTGTTACGAGGCATCCAAAGCCTTTCAGAAAGAATGGAGCATATCACTGTGTTCTCTTCAGCCCCACGATTCCAACGAACTAAATCTCAATCAAAACGGCGGACGGAGTCACCGTAATTTCGCCGGAGAAAAGACGAGGACTAAACTGCATAAATGCCAACTCCAGGCGGGGAAGAAGGGTTCAAACCCGCGTCACATTGGATCTTCTGTGGCAAAATCTCTTGAGGCGGGTCACTGACATAGCCATGACTCGTTACACCAAATATTTTTAAATCAAATATAAACCTGACGCGTGGGTCCCACTTGTCAGAAAACAAAAATAAAATAAAATAAAATAAATGCCACGTCAGCAGCCACGTCACTGCTTAGCCAGCTCCAGCAGCAAGCCCTCTCAGCGCCAAATCATGCCATGTCAAGCCCCTGTGCACACTTGGACCAATCAGAAAACGCCAAATCAGCAGAAACTTTAAAAATTCATTAAAAATAGTAGGAAACTCAGAAAAATACAAATAAAATATCCATAAAATCTTAAAAATCCATATAAACCAAATTCACTGATATTTTGATACAATGAATCTGTCGATTTATTGAGTATTTCTATTTTTGAAGTATTTTCAATATTAAATAAATCTTATAAAATTCTAAAATGATGTTAAATCAATTTGTAAAATTCCAAATGATTTCAAAATTCAATTAAACTCTTCTAACAAATTTCTAAAAATAAATTTTGATATAATTTTGAAAATAAAAATGATTTTAAAAGGAAATGTATTAAATAATAAATATTTTTGGAAATAAACATAACTAAAAATATAAAAAGATATTTCAAAAGTCTAAAAATAAAAATAAAAATAAAAATAAAATTGAGAAAATGTTAAAACCCAAAGAGAAACTCAAGAAATTAAAAGTCCAAACACGAAACCCGAAATCAAGACCAAAACCTCTTCATTAAAGGCGAACGAAGTCTCTTCAGCAAAACGAAGTCGACTCTAAGCAATTCAAAAATCAGAAAGTCTCACAAGTGGTTCAAAATAACCCCGAGAAAACCAAATCTAAATCTAAGACCCAAAATAGTCTTGAAATCCCAGTCCAAATCCAAAGGCCCAAAATAGCCTAGAAATCCAAACCAAATCCAAAGGCCCAAAATAGCCTAGAAATCCAAATCAAATCCAAGACCCAAAATAGTCTTGAAAATCAAATCCAAATCCAAGGCCCAAAATAGTCTTGAAAACCAAATCCAAATCCAAGACCCAAAATAGCCTTGAAACCTCAAATCAAACCCGAGACCCAAAATAGTCTTGAAATCCAAACTAAATTCCAAGGCCCAAAATAGCCTTAAAACCCAAATCAAATCCCGAGACCCAAAATAGTCTCGATAAACTCAAACCCAAATCCAAAGGCCCAAAATAGCCTAAGGACCAAAAACAACGCCCCAACACCAAGAAACCAAAACCAAGTCTGTCTCGAATAATAAAGTTATTTAAGTGTCCTCAATTGGGTCCCGTCAACTAGGTCTGGTACACCAATCGAGTCCGGTCTAAACCAAAACAAATAAATCCAAAATAAACACGAAACAAACGATTTCCCTAGCCTTTACATATAATTCTTTCAATCCCTTAATCAGAGGTTCTCGTGAGCGATCACGGGGCAATTAACAGTAGGGGCTTGCGCCTACTGGAAAGAAAGGACCCACGAAATCAACAAACCTCTTTAAGAAGCGACTCATGTTTTGGTTCTCTTGTCGTAAAGAGACGCTCGAACGGAGATCGAACCTTAAGGGGGGTGAATCCAAGGCTATGTTCCCATTTCTCGAGGAAACCAATTCATTCTTCGAGGGATGACGAAAAAGCCGCGACAGATTCTCTGGCACGCCCGGTGGGACCTCTTTCTCCTCTCATCTTTGGGATTTAAAGGATATAATGTAAAAGCTAGGGAAAATCATCAAAATTTTTTTAAGTACTAATAATTTTCTGTGGAGTTTTATTCTTTGCAGGAAAAATGATCTCAATCGAGTTGTCGCTGCACACTGGGGCAATTTTTGGGAGCAACCACCACATGGCCTAAAGCGTGGTGAAAACAAAAAAAATGATGAATGATGACATCCTCTTAAACAATTGGTCGCCGCATTCACTGGGGCAGTTATTGGGGCAAAGGCCATATCTTCAAAAGTCGGATAAAAATGATGAATGAAAAGAAAGAAATAAAGTGGAGAAGAGAATAAACTGAAGAGGAAAGAAGAAAGAAAAGAAAAGAAAAGGGGAAATAAAGCGAAATAAAAATGGAGAAGGATAAAATAAAGGAGCAAAAGTCTCGAAATCGAAATCGGGAAAGCAAGTCAAAGAAAGAAAACGGAAGAAAAGAGAAGAAAGAAAAGTGAAATAAAGAAGGAAGATGAAGAAAGAAAGAAAGTTCCGAAACCGAAATCGGGAAACTAAGTTAGAAGTAAAAAAAAAAAAGGAGAAAGGAAAGAAGATAGAAGGAAAGTAAGAAGAAAAAGAGAAAGAAAGTGAAATAAAAAAGGAGAAAAAGTAGAATAAAGGAATAAAGACCCGAAATTGAAATCGGGAAATCAAATTAGAAGTGCAAAAGGAAAAGAAAGAGGAAAAGAAAGAAGAAGAATTTGGCACCTACTATTATGATGCTGAAGATGAAGACGAGGCGCCGTATGGAGGCCTCTTTGCCAAAGGCATGTTTGAAGAAAAAGATTGCCATGTAAACTTACGATCGGGCACAAACATTCCCGAAAGACAAGCACCCAAAGAAAATGAAAAGAAAAAAGAAAAAGGCAAAGGTAAAGAAGTAAATGATGAAGCGGGGCCGAGTCAAAAGGCGAAAGAAACCGTTGGAGAATACAACATCTTGGCCCATTTAAGGCGCACACCCGCATTGATCAGTGTATTCGAAGCACTGATGATGTCAAATGAACTAAGAGAAACAATGATGGAAGTACTGCAAGAGCCCGAGAAATTTCAGGCTTACTTCGCAGAAAAACACATGACCGAGGCCCTTTATGCGGAGCCCCAAAGCCAAATAACATTCACAGACACAGACCTAATGATGGGAACGGCTCGCCACAACAAGGCATTCTACATCACAGGTCAAACCAATGGAAGTCAACTAAGTCGAATGTTGGTGGATCCAGGATCTTCAATCAACATCTTGCCTCTCAAATCAATGAACCAATTGGCCTTAGGAGAAAGACGACTCTCAAATGAAAATGTCTTTATCCATGGATTCAACCAAAACTCAGAAAAGGCATTAGGGGCAATTACCCTCCTAGTGAAATTTGGGGAACTTGAAACTTTGATCAAATTCTATGTAATCGATGCTGAAACATCCTACGGAGCACTATTAGGAAGACCATGGCTACATGAAAACAGTCTCGTGCCGTCCACCCTTCATCAGTGCATCAAGTACATAAAAGATGGTGAACAAAAGAGCATCAAAGGAGATGCGCATCATTATGGAGCGCATGAAATAGAATTGGAGGAAATAGACCGATTCTACACTCCAGCTTCTCAAAGAAGTACCTCGCCAAATGTGAGGACAAGAGTAGAAAATCAGAAAGAAACTGAAGAGAAAATAAGATTGAAAGAAAGGCCTAAAACTTCACGTGCCGTGAAAACTCCCTTTTATATTAGGTCATCTGATGAAGAAGATGAAAAGGAAGTGCAAAGAAAGAAATTCTATGTAAAAAGTGAATCTGAAGAAGATTGTGAACCAAAGCAACGAAATGTCATCCATGTGTACGACACTGGCTCAGATGAAGAGGAGTCTAAGGAAAAGGAAGATTCCATGGCCATTGAGCAAATTCCCATTGGCTACTTCAAAGAGCTAACACCAAGGGAAGTGAACCAAGTCAAAGAATTGGAAACGTTCTACGTTCCACCTAAAATCGAAATGATTCAATGAAAGTTGGTGGTTCACAAAGAAATCTTGTTCTACAAAGCGGAGGACATAGATCCATCAAACAATGCTCCTGATTCCAACAGTTGGGAGAAATGGTTGAAAGAAGAAGAAGAAGACGAGTATGAAAGGATAGAAATAAGGGGTTATTACAATAAGAAATTGACACCCCTCTTTGAAAAGGCTCATTGTTTGGACGCGATCTCCAAGCGAAAAGCTAAAGTCTTCCAAGACCTTTGGAGTGAAAAATCCCAATGGGTGGAAGGAGTAGATGGAAAATGGAAATGCACAAAAGGATTGGGATTCAAATTGCCCCCAAGAGAAAGTTCAATTCCACATGTCAATAGGCGGTATCTCAAGAAATGCTCCGCCTAAAGGCACCATCTGCAAGAAAGAAAGAAAGGAGAAAACAAAACCAAAACACTTCGTTTCTAAACAAAAGCCAAGTCCAAAAGCTTCAAAACCTAAATCCAAAATTCCAATAAAAAAAAAAACCTAAAACTCCAAGCTCCAAAACCCAAAATCCAAAACTCCAATAAAAAAAAAAACTAAGACCCCAAACTTCAAAATCCAAAAATCAAAATTCCAATAAACTAAAACCAAAATTCCAAAATCAAAATTCCAAAATCCAAAATTCCAAAACCACAAATTCCAATAAAATAAACCAAAGACTAACCAAAACCTACCAAACAAAATATAGGTAGAAAATCCAATAAAGTTTTGAATAAAACCCAAAAATCTAAAGTCATAACAAATAGCCAAAACTTTAAATAATAAGTCTCAAGTCCCGTCGGGCTAAAGCTTGAAAGGGTATTCCGTTCTTTTGAACATTATGGAATATTCCTTTGCAAAGCCCTAAATAAATAAGGCAAAAATAAATAAATAAATAAAAGTCCAATAAAAGTCCTCAACCTCAAAAATCCAAATACAAGTGAACAAAACCCAAATAAAATCCAAAGAAATAAAACCAAACTCGTCCCGCCGGGCCTAAGTACAAAGGGATGTCTTTGTCCTTCTTGGACATTCATAGACATTTCCTTTACAAAGGCCTACATTTTAAGAAAAATGTCAATACCGCCAATGCCGATATTGAGTGCCATCATATTGAGTGCCCCTACCTAAAAAGAGAGGGTGAGCAAAACAAAGGGTGACTTGCCTTTATGGTCCCATAAGTCATTCCTTCCACCTAAATATTTCCAAATCCACAAAATCCACCAACCCAGAAAAGGATAGCCGTGTTGAGGAAGCCTGTGTGGTTTCTGAATACATGGAAAAGTGAAATTACCCAAAAGTTTTGTGCTTTGTACTTTAAACAAGGTACTAGGTGTCTGTTCATCTCACCGAATGAAAGGATGAACAAAAGTTTTGTCTTAGACTTTAAATAAGACACTGGAAAGCGTCAACACTGAAATAAGTGCCTACACTGGGGCAGTCAAACAAGACAAGGATCAACAACAATCAAACTGGGGCAAGAGCCAAAAAGACCAACCAAAACCTGATGCAAACTAAAGGGACAAGAAACAACCTGAAAGAATGCAAAAAGAAGTCAAGTATGGAAGAAACTGGAACATTTCGAGATCAACAGTCAAATGGAAAATCGAAACTGGGGCAAGGCCCGTGTAAAACCCAAACCCAAGGAAATACAGGTTGGATCAAAATATCCTCACCTAAATTAGGACTTCTGGAAAAGAAAGAAGTCAAAGGCGGACCAAAATACCCGTACTCCAGGAAACCAAGCCATCAAAGACGGGCCAAAATATCCGTACTCCAAGAAACCAAACCATCAAAGACGGATCAAAATATCCGTATTCCAAAAAACAAAACCATTGAAGACGGGCCAAAATACCCGTATTTCAAGAAACCAAACCAATGAAGGCAAGCCAAAATACTTGCATTCCAGGAAACCAAACCATTGAAGACGGATCAAAATATCCGTATTCCAAAAAACAAAACCATTGAAGGCGGGCCAAAATACCCGTATTTCAAGAAACCAAACCAATGAAGGCAAGCCAAAATACTTGCATTCCAGGAAACCAAACCATTGAAGACGGATCAAAATATCCGTATTCCAAAAAACAAAACCATTGAAGGCGGGCCAAAATACCCGTATTTCAAGAAACCAAACCAATGAAGGCAAGCCAAAATACTTGCATTCCAGGAAACAAAACCATTGAAGACGGATCAAAACATCCGTATTCCAAAGAAACAAACCATTGAAAATGGGCCAAAATACCCGCACTGCAAGAAACCAAACCACAACAAAAAAACAAGGGGTCAAGAAGGGGCCACCAAAGCATGTCGTTCTGCCAAAATCCTCACAACATACTTTGGTGGGGGGCATTTGTTGACCCTTAAAAAATGATGATCCCTTGAGAAACAAAATATAAATTTAAACCAAATAGAACAAAACCAAATTGCGAAAGCCAGAAGTCAAACAGCGAAAACCAAATTTCCAAAACCCAAAATCAAATTACGAAAAATACTAAACAAACTCTAAAAATCCTCAAAATTTACCCAAAAATCCCTGAAGAATTATGATGAATTATCATAATTTTTAAACCCCTGAAATACCCACACAAACTCCAAAATTTGCAAAGAAATCCAAAAAGTTCACAAAATTACTAAAATAAATCTATGAGGAATTTACCAAAACCAGTTAAGCCATTAAATTCCTTATATTTTTCCAAGTCTAACCATAAAAAATTATCCAAAAATGATCAAGGGAAGGCCCTCAAACAATTTATTTTGGTTTGGCCTTAAAGAAATAAAGGAAAATTATGAAAATCAAACGGAAATCCCACAAAAATCAGAAATTCTGGCGGGTGCATACCATTGCAGCGGATCCAGGCCAGATGGAGGAGGCGCTGGGTTTTTAAAATTACCATCTCCTCAGAAAAGTCTAAATGAGCTTGGTTCATACACCAAAGCCTTTTGATTGGTTGGTTTACCCGGCTGAGAATGATTCTCTGTGGCTACATTTACCCGGTTGATGTATCACAATTGAAATGATAAATAGTGATTAGTGGCTAGACGACTTCAATTCAATGCTGTGACGACAGGATCATCGACTAATTAATCCAAACTTCTCGAGAAATCAAACGACCCACATTAGCAATTTGCTTTTTCTATTTTTCCCCCCTCAAATTGTAACCTTTTCATTTGATCCAAACTTTCCAATTGAGATCGTACATGACCCATCACACCAAATAAAGTTATGAAACCCACCGATCACAATTTTAAATGTAGTACGCGTTTTAATATTATCCAGAGCAGTGACTAACATTCAAATTCTGCGAATAGATTTGGTAAAAGGAAAATAAAAAACAGAAAAAAAAGATATTTTATTATTGAACTGAAACAATTTAAACGGCATGATAGCCAAAAGTATTTTTTTTTGGTGCACGCTTTAAAAGGGGAAAGGAAAGTATCTTGCGTTTGCAAAGTATATAAGAGGCTTATTAGTCTTATTTTTCTTTACGTAGATCTTAGAGGCCAAGGTCCGACGTTTGAATTATTAAATATTTTCTTCTTATATTTCACGAAGTTTGAACCTATTTTTGCATGATTATGCAATAGCAATCTGTGCTGATCACTATGTTCTTTCAGTTTGTTATAAAAATAAAGGATGTAACAAACGATAAGATGAGGAAATGAAACAAATTATATTAAATTAAATAAAAGAACTTTATATACATTTTTTTAATACAGAGTTTTGGCCTTTGTCATCAAATTTTTTTTCAAAATTAAGTGTATGTGGAGCTTAAATCTTTATTTATTTATTTTTTAAAAACCAGTCTAATGATATTCTTACCATGAGTCAGTGAGCAATACGCAAAACTGTGTCTTATCTCCACTACTTATAAAGCATCAGTAGAACAGGCATAAATTTCGAGCTAAAAGGGAGTTACACCCCTCTAATATCAAATATAGATCATTGATTTTGTTTTTACTATGATCTACGGTTTAGATTCAAATATCATATTAAAAGGTCGATCTTTTAACACGACTGTCTAGGCGGTGCGTTGGTAGAGCGCGTTGGTTCGTTCGCTGGCGCGCGACGGTTCGATTCCGTCTTCTGCGCTTTTTAATTTTTTTTTCCCACTTTTCTTTTCCTCCCGTCGCTCCGTTCCTTCTCAGAAAAGGAAACACGCCCCCCCTCACCTAGCGATATCAATCTTAGGCTTTTCAGAGAAGGAAACCAAATCAAGAAGGTCTCTCCTGAATGCTAGAAGGAAACCAAATCAAGAAGGTCTATTTCCCATCGAGATTTTCACATTCCGATCTTTTCTGAGAAGGAAACCAAATCAAGAAGGTCTCACCTTCGCTCCCGTCTCCTCACTTCCTCATTGCGGCCAGATAAGGAATCAAGGCTGGAAATTCCACAGCAAATCCAGGCGCCTGAAAATCCACAGCAAATAAGGCTGCGCCCCCCACCTAGGGTTAGTGCATAGCATTCAAAATTTCTGCCGCTTGTTCAATTTTTTCGTTTGAATTTCGTTTGCCACTCTCTTTGCTCGCTATTTAAACAAGCAATCCGATGGATAATAAACACACACATTTTAGGTAAGCAACAAATGTTTACTCATCTCTTTTATTTTCTTTTTCCTCATTATTTTCTCAATTTTTCAATTTTCTGCACAATGATTTTGATTTGTTTTGTTAATTGTTTTTTTGGTCTAGCAAAGATTCATGTAAGAGTAAGAAAGGAGATCGATCACTGCTTCCGTAAGTTCTCATTCACCCTGCTCTAGATCTGTGAATATTTTTATTGTTTGTAATTTCAAGAAATTTCAATTCCTCAGTGATAGCACAACCTCTGGACCAGCAATTGCTTCCAGCGCTGGTGTACCAGAATGTTATGGTAAAGGCTCTATGCTTTATTTTTCTATTCATGCCTAAGAGAGCCATCCATTGATCTAATTGATTGTTAATTTTCCAGTAAATGTTTAATTTCTGAGGTTGGTGTTGTTCATATATGTAAATCATTATTCTTTTCGTTCATTTATCTTATTCTCTTTTGATTTATTTCCATTGTGTTCTCCAGTTTTAATCTCAGTTTTGTGATGACTGCTTTTATACGCAGATAGATTGGAGACCAATTGAGCAATACTTGATGGCAGTTGCCGCTCCACCATTGAACCCGCACAACAACATGAACATGACTAGATGTAGTTCCATCTTCTCAAATTGAGGCTGAGTATGTGTATTCCTCTTTGTTAGGATCTGATTTTTCAGTATCTAGGATGTTGGGGAGTATGAAAAAGAAACAAAATAAGAAAGGGAGGAAATGAAGAACAAGGTATAGTACTGTTCCTCCATATGGTATTTCAGTTCTATTTTCGTGTTGATGTATTTTTTTTTAATTAGAATATTTGTTCTTGCAAAATATTTGCTTAATTATTTGTTTCATAAATTATTTACTTTCGATTGTGTCCAAATTATTTAATTACCTTTCTGGGAACTGATGTGCTAATTGAGCCCTAATTAAGAGGCATGGTCATAAGAAAGCTGAGGTATTTTCTTTTCTATAACTATGGTATCGTCTAATATCTTTTTTATGTTGTTCTTTTGGCAACTAAGAACAATTTCCTTTATGTCTTTGACAGGATGTCCCACCATTCTATTGTCGGATCCTTCTGCCACACAACTGAACTATTTTTATGTGAGCAAATCACTGTTTCTCAATTTTGTATTATTGACTTCTTTTGTACAAAGTGACCGTCTAGCTTCATCAGACAATTCTGCTATTCATGAATATAATGAAATGTTAATGTTGTTTGTAGCAGTGTAATTTTACGTGTTATATTTGATAGAGAAACCCAATTTCCTACGTGTCTCTGCTATATACCAAAATATTCTATAATCGTTGGTTAAGAGTAGGCAAAAATTATCAATTTCTGAATTTTGGGAGGGTTCACATTGATAATGCCATGCTTTGGTCGAGGTGTAAACTGCCTTTCGTGGATCTGACGGAACGAAGCCCGCCATCTTGGCATCTATTGACGACGGCTTTGCTCATCATTTACAAATATGTCTAGGTAAGCTTTACTTCCCTCCTATTTTTCATCATTGTTTCGTTTGCTGGCCCTTCAGTCCCAATTCTCTTTGAGTTCTGACTAGGATAAAATTTATTTATCTTCCTTTAAATTTATATATTTTCAAGAGAGGTTGTATGTAATTTTGGATGCTATTAAGCTTGCCAGATTTTAAACATATCAATATGTCCTTTTTGTCTCTTTCATGCAACCTAGGGTCTGCTCCAGGAATCACTCATTATGTAAACTCTGGTTATTATGATCATGTATGTATTTATGTACAACTTTCATATATATAAGGCAATCAGTTTTGATTATTGATAATTATTTTTCAGGCGAACAGCAATACACACATTTATTTGAAAGTTCAGTAAATACAACTACAGCTTCTTCTCCTTAGAGTCTGGCGCTTGTTTTAGGATGATGCACCACAATAAGGTTATATGCATCCAGTGTCAGAAAATCACCAAGCTCGGGTGTGGTCCATTGCTTGGCAAATATCTTAGCAGCCTCCTGATAGTTAGGCCGACGCATGACCTTGGTTCACTCCAGTTAGCACAAGGTTGATAATATTTCAATATATTGATAGTTCTAGATACTGAGCTTTTGAGAAGAGGGAATGCATGATTAAAGGCCATGTAGGCCATTTCGAGCATGTAGCACAAAAATGAATTTGATTTGGCACTGGCCCTAATGTATCTCTTTTGCAATTTAAGTGATTTGCTAATGACAAGTATTGCTTAGTTTGTTGAAAGATTGATATACATTTCTATCCCATGTGAATATTGCACAAAGCACATGTAAAAGGAATTCTTTATTAAATTTGCACATATGTCTTCATGAGACTTAATTGTGAACAAATGTTAAGCTATTTGTTGAATATCAGACCACAGGTGACATGGAAGTGATGAAATAAAAAAAGACCTACTAATTGAAGAGCCATTACCAGCGTAGCGGATCCAATATCAGACCACAGTCAAACCCGCTAACGAAATCTGTCTCCTTCAATCGTATTCTATCGCCGAACCTTCTTCCTTGATCCTCTGTGGCAATATAATCGTAAAAAATCCATGTACCTGACCTCTGTCAACGGATGAGATGAGAACTTAATAAGTTTACTAAATAGGAATTCTTGCAATCCAAAATTAGATTTTGGTCCAAAACTTCAAGACAGTGATGTTTTTGACCTACAGAGTTGAATCAATTTATTATTATAATCAGTGATGTTTTTGTTGTACTTAGATTCTTTATGCTTATTTTGTTATTACAATTATCAAACTATATTCATGTCAAAAAAAATATTTTATATTTTTTTTTTGCATTTGAAGTCTGCCCGCACAGACTATTAAACATGACCGAACAGACTAGCTGAACTCGCTTTTTCATTTTGTTTTTTTTAAAATGAGCAATCCATATGAATTCTTTTCATTTTTTATTTAAAAAAAGAAAAAAACAAAATCCATTTGAAATTAAAGCATTCGATATTTAAACATTAACGAACAGACTAGCTGAACTCGCTTTGTCATTTTGATTTTTTTTTTAAAAAAAAAAGAGCAGTCCATATGAATTCTTTTCATTTTTTATTTAAAAAAAGAAAAAAAACCAAGTTGAAATTAAAGCAGATGTGAATTATTAGATTTTTCTATTTTTGAAATATTTTCAATTTTCTTAAAATTAATGATATTAAATAAATTTTGTAAAATTCCAAAATGATTTCGAAATTCAATATTAATAAATTGTACATATGAATTATTTTCATTTTTTATTTAAAAAAAGACAAAACAAAATCCATTTGAAATTAAAGTGGCTCGACTTTTAAACATGAACGAACAGATTAGCTTAACTCGCTTTTTCATTTTGTTTTTTTGAAAAATGAGCAATCCATATGAATTCTTTTTATTTTTTATTTAAAAAAAGAAAAAACAAAATCCATTTAAAATTAAAGCATTCGATATTTAAACATTAACGAACAAACTAGCTGAACTTGCTTTATCATTTTTTTTTAAAAAAAATATAGTCTGAATTCTTTTCATTTTTTATTTACAAAAGAAAAATAAAATTCATTTGAAATTAAAGCATTCGACTATTAAGCATGAACGAACAGACTAGCTGAACTCGCTTTTTCATTTTGTTTTTTTTTTAAAAGAAAAATATTGTCCATATGAATTCTTTTCATTTTTTATTTTAAAAAAGAAAAAAAAATACATTTGAAATTAAAGCATTCGACTATTAAGCATGAACGAACAGACTAGCTGAACTAGCTTTTCGTTCATGATTTTTTTTAAAGGAAATAAATAATCCAAATGAAGTCTTTTCATTTTTTATTTTAAAAAAAAAGAAAAAAAACAAAATACATTTGCAATTAAAGCATTCAACTATTAAGCATGAACGAACAGACAAGCTGAACTCGCTTTTTCATTTTGTTTTTTTAAAAAGGAAAAAAAATAGTCCATATGAATTATTTTCATTTTTTATTTAAAAAAAAAGAAAAAACAAAATACATTTGAAATTAAAGCATTCGACTATTAAGCATGAACGAACAGACTAGGTGAACTCGCTTTTTCATTTTGTTTTTTTTTTAAATGGAAAAAAATAGACCATATGAATTTTTTTCATTTTTTATTAAAAAAAAAGGAAAACAAAATACATTTGAAATTAAAGCAATAGACTGTTAAGCATTAACGAACAGACTAGCTGAACTCTCTTTTTCATTTTGTTTTTTTTAATTAAAAAAGAAAAATAGTCCACATGAAATCTTTTCATTTTTATTTAAAAAAAAGAAAAACAAAATACATTTGAAATTAAAGCATTCGACAATTAAGCATGAACGAACAGACTAGCTGAACTCGCTTTTTCATTTTTTTGTAAAAGAAAAAAATAGTCCATATGAATTCTTTTCATTTATTATTATTATTATTATACACCCACATGTAACATTGATAAATTTCATTTTAAAAGATGATTTTTGATGAAACATAGTGCACATGTAACATTTTTTTTCTTCCTCCTTTTATCGTACATTGGCTTTATAATATTGCAAAGAAAGATTAAGCCTATTGTATTTTTGAGACAGCTTTTTGTGAATTTTGAGAGATATTAAAGCAATTTGTTGTTTATTTCCAAGAGACCAAAATTGTGAAACAGAAACGATAAATAGGTATGGTAACCTAGATCAACGGAAATGATAAATAGATAATAAAGGCAATTTGAGAGATATAGTCCATTTGTTGTTTTTCAACCATCCCAGATCAATATGCACTGGTACGGTAAACGTGTGATATTGACATACACTCTGTATAAAAATGAGCAGTGTAGACAGAATTTTAATTGTAAAGGTTATATGCACTGATACGTTTTGCTTTCTTGATAACTGAACAAATTCAACCAAAGTAACAAATGGTTCCATGTACTTTAGATAATTGGATTCAGTTTATGTAGTTTAGATTGAATGCTCCAAATCAGATGGATCGAATTTGACAAACCTTTCTATGAAAATGCACATTGAATCTGCCCATACAGAGAGTTACTAACTTCACAAAATATTAACTTACTTATTCACATCTGCTGCCATCACTGTTTTGACTCCTTGTTTCATTTGGCTTTTATGTGTAGGCAATTACTGCTTTAGAAAAAAGATCTCAACTGCTCAAGTATTGCTTCCGGACAAATAGGAACTTCTGTCCCATTGCTAACTGGTACACTTTTTTTTTGTTTCTACTCATTGCTTACAAATAAGACAGAAAGGGGGAAATAAATGCTTCAATTTTTATGCAATTTAACCCAGATGCAAAGAGGTTACGTTCTGACTATGTTTGGATTTGTTCATGATCAGATAGTGCAACATAGCCACAAAATCAATAAGTATTTTAATTGTAAAGGTTATATACACTGGTACGTTTTGCCTTCTTGACTTGATGACTGAACAAATTCAACCAAAGTAACAAATGGTTCCATGTACTTTAGATAATTGGATTCAGTTTATGTACTTTAGATAATTGGATTCAGTTTATGTGGCACTATCAAGAGGTGTGTCCCGACAAAATACAAAGCTGCTTATCAAGCCAGGTGCTAATATCGACCCAAAAGAAGGAGCATGCACCAAAAATGTTGTATACAGAGAAGTGCTACGAAGGAATTAAGGTAACGAAATTTTAATTCAAAAATATTTATTTATTTCTCTCATATCACACTCACACATGCACTCAAAGTATAAAATTATCTTATATTTTTCATTTTTTAAAATTTTCATTTTATTTTAATTTCATTATTAATTATTATTATTATTATTTTTTTATAAAACAGGTCTCTGTCTTGAGTATGATCAATGTTCACTACAACAGGGGAGCAAGAGTGATTCGACAGTCTTATCATGTTGCATTATATTTTTTTTGTTTGAGAGAAATTTTTATGTGAAACTTCTTATTGAGAATTTTTTTCCCCATCGAATTATTTTTTTGGACCGCTAACATGCCTGCTTTTATCGATTTCCATTGTTTTAAATTAGTGAATACTACTGTTACCTTTAGTACCAATCAATATAATGTTAACCTTAAATATTAAAAATAAACAACATATTTTTATCAAATAAGATCTTTCTTTTCACATATCACATATTAAAATTGGCCCACACATTGGGTGGGCTATAAACATAAGCAGCTGATTTATGGGTGTGTTTGGATTGTTGGAAGAAAGAAGAAGAAGAAAGAAGAAGAAGAAAAAAAATTATAAACAATCCAAACTCTTCACAAAGTTACACACTTTCCAATACTTCTTCCCACTTCTTCCCTTCTTCCCTTCTTCCCACACCTATCCAAACACACCCTATAAGAACAAAAAACATCGCTAGTATGAATCTTAAAGTTGAGACATACTATAAAAAAATAGTATTGTATGATCTGTAAGCTAATGCAAAAATCTAATTTGAAATTTTTTATGAAATATTAAATAGTTGAATTTTCAAACGTACCATCAATAATATCCCATTTTGTAATGCAAAAACACGTCTTCAGGCACTGTCGATAAGTAAGCATTACAACAGATAATGACATCAGAAATCATGACGTACGATCATTAGAAATTGCCATCTCACCAAGAGCTTGTATATTTTAGGCGAATGTCGACATGTTAATGTTAGTTGAATATCATTGGATGAAACCTAACCTACCTGTCTAATAGGAATTTGGTCTGGCTCTCAGCAGATCAGGCCTACTTTTCTCCAAGCAATCCAACAATTTCTAAACCTAATCCAACAACCCAATTGGCCCAATTGAAAGTAACCAGTCAGCCCAAAACTTTTAATATCTCCAAAGCTTCCTCATCTGACCGAAATTTTAAAAAATAGTATTAAAATAATATAATCCATTAAAATTAATATCAATATAATAAGTTTAATATAAATAGTATCACGAGATCGGAATCCTGGATTCCGAACGTTAGATCGGAATCCTGGATTCCGATCTAAACTTTACTTTATATATATGGGTTCCGATCTAAGGAGACTGCTTCGCACTCGCTCTGGACCTCCCTTTCCGCGCGAGCACAGTAAGTTTTATTATTTTTTTATTTATTTAATTATTTATTTATTTAGTTTATTAGTTTTTAATTTAGTTAATTAAATAAAAAATAGAGAAAATATTGAAAAAATATTTAAAAAATCTGAAAAAATTAGGAAAAAAAATATAAATTTATATCTAATTTATTAATTAGATTGGATTTTTTTGTCTTTTTTTTGTTTATTCACTACTTAATTAATTAGAAAAATAGATAATAAATTGTAAAATTATTTTAAAAATACGGAAAAATAAGAAAAAATCATATGAAAATTTATGGGTAATTTATTTTATTTTTTTTTGCTTTTAATAATTAAGATTTTGATAATTAAATATGGAAAAAATTAGAAAAATGGTAATAATTGATGGTATTAATTAAAAATGTAGGTAAAAAATTATTTAGAAGAGAGTCAATTCCTTTCTACTCCAGGTTAGCTTTTTTATATGTTTATTTTATTATTGTTTGAATAGAAATGTTTGTGAATTGCTTGTAGATTGATTGATTGATTGATTGTAAAATTGTGAAATACAATGATTGTAAAATTGTGAAATGCTTGTGAAATGCAATGTTTGAATCATTGATTCATTGATACTTGTGAAATGGTTTGTGAAATGCAATGCTTGTAAAATTTGAATGATTTATTCAAATTGGGTTGGATTGGGTTCAAATTGGAATGAAATTGGGTTGGGTTGGGTTCAAATTGGGTTGAAATTGGGTTGTAATTGGGTTCAGATTTTTTGGAAAACTCTCCCGGTACAGGGGAGATGCTGCCGAAATTTTGGTAGATTTTATACTTTATTAAATTTTAATTGCAGTAACAGTCGAAATGCCACCGCGAAGAAGAAGACCAGAGGATCCACGTCGATCCACGAGGCTTCGAGGAGATCCTGGCGCATCTACATCAGGAGGAGATACTGGCGCATTTACATCAGGAGGAGATCCTGGCGCTTCTTCATCTGCCCCCCCCTGCTGCCCCCCCCCCCCCGTTCCTCCTCCTGCTGATCAGCTTCTGCATCTCAGTCAGTCTGAGCTTCGAGGCGTACGAGTAAGTTTTTTTTATTTATATAGTTAATTCTTTTATATATATATTTTTAATAGTATATATAGGAAATAATTTATTTTTTAAATTATTTAGGGTATAGGGTTTAGGGTTTAAGGAAATAATAAATTTTTATATTTATATAGTTAATTTTTGTATATAGTTAATAGTATATATAGTAAATAATATGTTTTTTAACTTATTTAGGCGTGGACGCCCGAAATGCATAAGGCAAAAATGATACGAACCGAGGAGGTGGACCAGCGTCTTGTGACATTGGGCCTTATTCATTTCGTTGAGTTAGGTCACATGCCATTGGATCGTTCCATGATACAGGGTCTAGCCATGTTCTGGAGGCCCGAGACCCACACGTTCCACTTTCCCCGCGTAGGCGAGATGACCGTTACTCTTGAGGTATTATTTTTTCCAAGTTCTGTTGGTACCTATTTATTTATTTATTGTTTTTTTTGTTGTTTAATAAAAAAATGTAAATAAAATTTGCAGGATGTCGCCTTCATTTTTGGCTTGCCTACGACTGGACGACCGGTGACCGGTCGTACTGATTACGACAATGTGCAGAAGCTAGCCGACTTTGCATTGCCACGGGACACTCCTATGGAGGATGTTCTAGATTGCTTCAGAGAGAGGGCGACTGATCGACGTGCTGAGAGGTAACAAACGTTTTAAAATTTAATTAAAATTTTGAGATATGCTGCAATATATATATATATAGAGTTTAGCTACGGTGAGTCGCGACTCACGGACCCTCCGGTGAGTCGCGACCAAAATTCCTAGATCTAGATCAAAATGACCGATCCAAACTGGATAATATGATCTCCCTATTGAAATCTCCATGTAGACCGAATTTTTTATTTTTTTCGAAATTTTTAAGTATTTTTTTGAAATTTTAGAAAATCGTTAATCTAATTGGTTCTGAACCATTCAAAAACACCAGTTTTTAAAAATCCGAAAAAAATACTTAAAAATTTCGAAAAAATAAAAAATTTGGTTTGCACGGAGATTTTAATAGGGAGATCATATTGGACGGTTTGGATCGGTCATTTTGATCTAGATCTAGGAGTATTGGTCGCGACTCACCGGAGGGTCCGTAAGTCGCGACTCACCGTAGCTAAATTCTATATATATATATATATATATATATATATATATGTGTGTGTGTGTGTGTGTGTGTGTAATGTTTATGTAATGCAGGAAACTTCACGCAGTACAGTTTGGGAAACTACGTGATATGTGGGCACAGGGACCTGGGTCAGAGGACGCAGATAGGATCGATAGATACACACGGGCCCTGGTGTTGGAGTTGATGGGTTGCGAGATGTTTCCAGATACCACAGGAGATTCTGTTCCTTGTTTTTATCTGGAGTTACTTCGGGTTAGTAATTGTAAATATTAACAACATCTCTTACATTAGTACTAACTTGGATAACTTAGTTTAAAATGTGGAGCAACTAACAAAAATTATTTTTTCTTATTTGCAGGATGTTCATGCACCGGAGTCAGTCAGATATAACTAGGGTGCGGCCACACTTGCTATGTTATACCGCGGCCTGGACTTGGCAGTCCTGGCAAATGGCGCTCAGAAGGTTCCTGCTCCGTGGCTACTGCTTCAGTTGTGGTCGTACACCCGGTTATTACTTTGTCGCCCGTCCGTTACGAAAAGTTTCCAAGGTTGGGGGAAGCCGTCAGTTGAGAGATGTCCGCCGTATGGGAGGTATAATATTTTTCTTAAATAAAATAAGTGAAATATTGTAGTATAACATCAATTTGTTTGTTTAAAAATTATAATCAAGAATTTTGGTAAACAAATTTGATAGGTAATAATTAATTAGTTAAAATTAGTCCAAATTCGTTATTTTAAATTAGTTAGTTAAACAATTAAAATTAGTCATAATTGTAAACAAATTAAAATTAAATTAGTCATAATTGTAAACAAAATAAATTACATAATTTAAAATTAAATTACTTAGTTTAACAATTGAAATCATGATAATTGTAATGATTTGGCAGGCAATGGACGACACGGCTTAGGTCGAAAAAGGTGAAAGGTCCCGTTCGCAGCGGTATTGAGTACGCTCGAGACGTACTAATGAAGATGGAGCATGCACACGTGGTGTGGCGGCCATACGAGGATGAGCTCAGACAGGTGGTCATGCCTCCTTATGCCCGCTACGAGCAGAGGTACTACCGGCTCCGCGTTCCATGCATCCATTTCTGGGTCGTGGCGTGGCACTATGCCGATCGGGTGATGCATCAGTTCATGTTGTTCCAGACTGTTCCGCCTCCTCTTCCTACGGTACGTTATTCTTTTCATCTTCGTGATTTGAATTGAAATATTTATAATACGTGCATTAAATATGACCTAAAAAAAAAAGGCTTGGAGGAGAATGGAGGCTTTGTTACAGTACCGGCATAACACATTTCGTCAGAGGGATTTGCAGGATCTTTTCTCAGTAGAGGTTGTGATGTGGGCCGACACGACACAGGTCGAGGTGGCAGAGGCGCGGCCATGGAGTGACGATATTTTGCCCGCGTACGATAGATGGATGCGGATACATGGAGGTGCTCATCTTGTCCCCATTCCGGGAGTAGCACAGCAGATTCCAGCTAGCCGGATGACCTAAAAGGTGAGGTAACCGATGCGGCTCCCCAACGAGCTCCAACTGCGTCCTGCAGCCCTTCAGCATCTCCTTCCCAGCCCGTCTGAATCCTTTCTTCACCGCCCATGCACATGCTCGCAGAGCTTGCGTCAATATGTGCTTGACCTGTTTATTTGTTGTTAGTGACCAAAATACAAATCAATTCATTTTAATTGAGTAAAAAACATACCATAGACACCCGCTCGGGCGCATCCTCTAGAGTCAAAGGGTCTAGCTACAGACATAGACTCCATACCTGATTCGCCTGAGGAGGATCACGCGCCAGAGCCTGGATTTGAGGAGCAGCAGTTTATGACGGTAACCTAAAATTTGTAATATTATTATTTTTTATTATTATGTTATTGATAATATTAATATTATTGTATGTAACAACCATCTGGGTATACTTTACACGACAGGGACACATATTTTGATCAGCCGAGACCCAGCCAGCCTATTGTGCGGAGCAGACGGACAGAGAGTCAGCCATCCACACAGCCGCCCATCCAGCCATCTACACAGGCACCCATATCCACTAGCGAGTTACCGACACCACCAGGCCCACCTCCTGTTCCATATCCAGACCCACCTACCCATTATGAGTACCAGACCCAGTACCCACCATACAACACACAGTATCCGACACAGTATCCACATGGAGCACCACCATATTCTCAGGGCGAGCCTATCTTGAGCCCGGCTGACGCTTTTTTTTCATCTATTGGAGTACATTTGGACGAGCCGTACACACCTCCAGTTCAGTCATCTCCTTTCGGTCAGAGCTATGGTCCATTTGGTCAGACATATGGCGGAGCCTCTTCTTCTAGTGCACTGCCTCGTCATTCCACTCCTCAGATGGCTCCTCGTCCACCACCTGCCGGACTTGCTCGCGGACGAGACCCCCGTCAGCCGCCAGGTGTTGACCCTTAAAAAATGATGATCCCTTGAGAAACAAAATATAAATTTAAACCAAATAGAACAAAACCAAATTGCGAAAGCCAGAAGTCAAACAGCGAAAACCAAATTTCCAAAACCCAAAATCAAATTACGAAAAATACTAAACAAACTCTAAAAATCCTCAAAATTTACCCAAAAATCCCTGAAGAATTATGATGAATTATCATAATTTTTAAACCCCTGAAATACCCACACAAACTCCAAAATTTGCAAAGAAATCCAAAAAGTTCACAAAATTACTAAAATAAATCTATGAGGAATTTACCAAAACCAGTTAAGCCATTAAATTCCTTATATTTTTCCAAGTCTAACCATAAAAAATTATCCAAAAATGATCAAGGGAAGGCCCTCAAACAATTTATTTTGGTTTGGTCTTAAAGAAATAAAGGAAAATTATGAAAATCAAACGGAAATCCCACAAAAATCAGAAATTCTGGCGGGTGCATACCATTGCAGCGGATCCAGGCCAGATGGAGGAGGCGCTGGGTTTTTAAAATTACCATCTCCTCAGAAAAGTCTAAATGAGCTTGGTTCATACACCAAAGCCTTTTGATTGGTTGGTTTCTCGCTGGTGCACCGTGAGTCGGGACCACCTATCTCTCCCTCTCGCATTAAACCCGACGAGTAGGCCCCACCGGTCATATTTCTCTTCCCCTGAGTAAAAGTGAAGCCACGATTTTACCATGGAGATGCCGGGTAAAAAAAAAAACGGAGAGGAGGGGGGAGAGACAACGTGGCTCCTCCTCCGTCCACTAACTCAAAACCAGAAACCACCATCTCTAGCCCATGGTATTGCGAAATCTAAACCCTAGCGCAGCTGGAGGCGGGCCGCTGGATCAAAATCCGAAGGTGGAAATGGCCACAGCTTCAAATCAAAACCCTAATCCCCAAGCCTATTTAAAGCCCCAAAATCGAAGCCAAAAGAGAGAGGAAGAGAGGGGTAAGATCAGACTAGGGTTAGGTTAGCTCTGTGGTGCTCAATTGATAAAATCCCGTTGTAATTGTGAGAAGCATTAATACAAACAGTTGAGAAAAGAGGAAGAGAGGTAGAATCGAGAGCTTCTTTCTTGTAATCCCTTGTTAGTAAATCAAAATAAGTGTGCTTGAAGCGAAATTTTGCTGTTTTGTTTTCCTTCTCTCTCCTCTCCAACTCTCCACCTCTCTCCATTACGGTTTTCCATTGAGGTCTCCTCAGTTGAAGACTGGAGAGAGGTGCCTATCTGCTTACCTTGATGCCATGCTCAAGGATAGGCAAAAATAATGGCTTTGATTGGGGTCTCCTCAATTTTAAGGCCAAGGTTCCATGGTTTGAGCTCAAAATAGCTCAAATTGTGAAACCTTTGTATAATTTAATGTTACTTAGATGTTATGCTGCCAAAATGGACCCAAGTGCATAAAGGAACATAGAATATGTATATTTGTACATGCCTTAAGCTAGTTCCATAATATTACCAAATAAAAATGTTTAGGTACATGAACAAATCTGTCCAAATAAATAAAAGGGTGAGGATCTCTCTGCAAGAATACATTCCTGAATGATTTGTAAAGATGTTAAGGAATATTCATGCTGATTTGCAAAATAATTGGATAATTAAAGTGATGCTTCTTGGATCAGGATTGAAAATGAATGAAATTGGATGTTTCCTTATGAGACGACAAGATATGACTTTGAAGTGTTTAAATTCAGACTATATGACCTCTGCAAATGCATTTCCTGCAATTGAGGCAACTCAAAACAGAAATCCTCAAGACAATGATTAAAGTGCATAAGTGATTCAAATTGAAACTGCAAAACATGTATAAACATCTCCTACATAATCTGCAATGCTTCAAACATAAAAAACAACTGTGAATTGAGCTAAATATGGTGTAAAGTCAAAGTGTATTGCTGTAAAACGAGTTACAGGCAAATGAAATTGAAGTGAAAAATGCAAATCTGCCCCCTTTGGCTCTCACATTAAATTGCGACATCTCAAGTTAAAATAAAGGTGTGAACAAACTTAAATCAACTCCCTGGTTCTCTCCAAGCCACGTCTGGTACAAAAGAACAGTCGAGTGGGACCCACGGAGAAGACTCAGATCAGTCTTATGTCGAGTCGAAGTGACTCAGTCCAATTCATCCCTCTCCAAGCACGTCCAGGCTAAATTGACTTCACCGCCGTCTTAAAGGTACCTCCTTGAGTGCACGAAACCTAAAAATGGCAAACGAAAGTGACTGGAAAGCTCTGAACGCCATTAATGGCAGATTAAAACTCCTCAAGTGTTACGAGGCATCCAAAGCCTTTCAGAAAGAATGGAGCATATCACTGTGTTCTCTTCAGCCCCACGATTCCAACGAACTAAATCTCAATCAAAACGGCGGACGGAGTCACCGTAATTTCGCCGGAGAAAAGACGAGGACTAAACTGCATAAATGCCAACTCCAGGCGGGGAAGAAGGGTTCAAACCCGCGTCACATTGGATCTTCTGTGGCAAAATCTCTTGAGGCGGGTCACTGACATAGCCATGACTCGTTACACCAAATATTTTTAAATCAAATATAAACCTGACGCGTGGGTCCCACTTGTCAGAAAACAAAAATAAAATAAAATAAAATAAATGCCACGTCAGCAGCCACGTCACTGCTTAGCCAGCTCCAGCAGCAAGCCCTCTCAGCGCCAAATCATGCCATGTCAAGCCCCTGTGCACACTTGGACCAATCAGAAAACGCCAAATCAGCAGAAACTTTAAAAATTCATTAAAAATAGTAGGAAACTCAGAAAAATACAAATAAAATATCCATAAAATCTTAAAAATCCATATAAACCAAATTCACTGATATTTTGATACAATGAATCTGTCGATTTATTGAGTATTTCTATTTTTGAAGTATTTTCAATATTAAATAAATCTTATAAAATTCTAAAATGATGTTAAATCAATTTGTAAAATTCCAAATGATTTCAAAATTCAATTAAACTCTTCTAACAAATTTCTAAAAATAAATTTTGATATAATTTTGAAAATAAAAATGATTTTAAAAGGAAATGTATTAAATAATAAATATTTTTGGAAATAAACATAACTAAAAATATAAAAAGATATTTCAAAAGTCTAAAAATAAAAATAAAAATAAAAATAAAATTGAGAAAATGTTAAAACCCAAAGAGAAACTCAATAAATTAAAAGTCCAAACACGAAACCCGAAATCAAGACCAAAACCTCTTCATTAAAGGCGAACGAAGTCTCTTCAGCAAAACGAAGTCGACTCTAAGCAATTCAAAAATCAGAAAGTCTCACAAGTGGTTCAAAATAACCCCGAGAAAACCAAATCTAAATCTAAGACCCAAAATAGTCTTGAAATCCCAGTCCAAATCCAAAGGCCCAAAATAGCCTAGAAATCCAAACCAAATCCAAAGGCCCAAAATAGCCTAGAAATCCAAATCAAATCCAAGACCCAAAATAGTCTTGAAAATCAAATCCAAATCCAAGGCCCAAAATAGTCTTGAAAACCAAATCCAAATCCAAGACCCAAAATAGCCTTGAAACCTCAAATCAAACCCGAGACCCAAAATAGTCTTGAAATCCAAACTAAATTCCAAGGCCCAAAATAGCCTTAAAACCCAAATCAAATCCCGAGACCCAAAATAGTCTCGATAAACTCAAACCCAAATCCAAAGGCCCAAAATAGCCTAAGGACCAAAAACAACGCCCCAACACCAAGAAACCAAAACCAAGTCTGTCTCGAATAATAAAGTTATTTAAGTGTCCTCAATTGGGTCCCGTCAACTAGGTCTGGTACACCAATCGAGTCCGGTCTAAACCAAAACAAATAAATCCAAAATAAACACGAAACAAACGATTTCCCTAGCCTTTACATATAATTCTTTCAATCCCTTAATCAGAGGTTCTCGTGAGCGATCACGGGGCAATTAACAGTAGGGGCTTGCGCCTACTGGAAAGAAAGGACCCACGAAATCAACAAACCTCTTTAAGAAGCGACTCATGTTTTGGTTCTCTTGTCGTAAAGAGACGCTCGAACGGAGATCGAACCTTAAGGGGGGTGAATCCAAGGCTATGTTCCCATTTCTCGAGGAAACCAATTCATTCTTCGAGGGATGACGAAAAAGCCGCGACAGATTCTCTGGCACGCCCGGTGGGACCTCTTTCTCCTCTCATCTTTGGGATTTAAAGGATATAATGTAAAAGCTAGGGAAAATCATCAAAATTTTTTTAAGTACTAATAATTTTCTGTGGAGTTTTATTCTTTGCAGGAAAAATGATCTCAATCGAGTTGTCGCTGCACACTGGGGCAATTTTTGGGAGCAACCACCACATGGCCTAAAGCGTGGTGAAAACAAAAAAAATGATGAATGATGACATCCTCTTAAACAATTGGTCGCCGCATTCACTGGGGCAGTTATTGGGGCAAAGGCCATATCTTCAAAAGTCGGATAAAAATGATGAATGAAAAGAAAGAAATAAAGTGGAGAAGAGAATAAACTGAAGAGGAAAGAAGAAAGAAAAGAAAAGAAAAGGGGAAATAAAGCGAAATAAAAATGGAGAAGGATAAAATAAAGGAGCAAAAGTCTCGAAATCGAAATCGGGAAAGCAAGTCAAAGAAAGAAAACGGAAGAAAAGAGAAGAAAGAAAAGTGAAATAAAGAAGGAAGATGAAGAAAGAAAGAAAGTTCCGAAACCGAAATCGGGAAACTAAGTTAGAAGTAAAAAAAAAAAAGGAGAAAGGAAAGAAGATAGAAGGAAAGTAAGAAGAAAAAGAGAAAGAAAGTGAAATAAAAAAGGAGAAAAAGTAGAATAAAGGAATAAAGACCCGAAATTGAAATCGGGAAATCAAATTAGAAGTGCAAAAGGAAAAGAAAGAGGAAAAGAAAGAAGAAGAATTTGGCACCTACTATTATGATGCTGAAGATGAAGACGAGGCGCCGTATGGAGGCCTCTTTGCCAAAGGCATGTTTGAAGAAAAAGATTGCCATGTAAACTTACGATCGGGCACAAACATTCCCGAAAGACAAGCACCCAAAGAAAATGAAAAGAAAAAAGAAAAAGGCAAAGGTAAAGAAGTAAATGATGAAGCGGGGCCGAGTCAAAAGGCGAAAGAAACCGTTGGAGAATACAACATCTTGGCCCATTTAAGGCGCACACCCGCATTGATCAGTGTATTCGAAGCACTGATGATGTCAAATGAACTAAGAGAAACAATGATGGAAGTACTGCAAGAGCCCGAGAAATTTCAGGCTTACTTCGCAGAAAAACACATGACCGAGGCCCTTTATGCGGAGCCCCAAAGCCAAATAACATTCACAGACACAGACCTAATGATGGGAACGGCTCGCCACAACAAGGCATTCTACATCACAGGTCAAACCAATGGAAGTCAACTAAGTCGAATGTTGGTGGATCCAGGATCTTCAATCAACATCTTGCCTCTCAAATCAATGAACCAATTGGCCTTAGGAGAAAGACGACTCTCAAATGAAAATGTCTTTATCCATGGATTCAACCAAAACTCAGAAAAGGCATTAGGGGCAATTACCCTCCTAGTGAAATTTGGGGAACTTGAAACTTTGATCAAATTCTATGTAATCGATGCTGAAACATCCTACGGAGCACTATTAGGAAGACCATGGCTACATGAAAACAGTCTCGTGCCGTCCACCCTTCATCAGTGCATCAAGTACATAAAAGATGGTGAACAAAAGAGCATCAAAGGAGATGCGCATCATTATGGAGCGCATGAAATAGAATTGGAGGAAATAGACCGATTCTACACTCCAGCTTCTCAAAGAAGTACCTCGCCAAATGTGAGGACAAGAGTAGAAAATCAGAAAGAAACTGAAGAGAAAATAAGATTGAAAGAAAGGCCTAAAACTTCACGTGCCGTGAAAACTCCCTTTTATATTAGGTCATCTGATGAAGAAGATGAAAAGGAAGTGCAAAGAAAGAAATTCTATGTAAAAAGTGAATCTGAAGAAGATTGTGAACCAAAGCAACGAAATGTCATCCATGTGTACGACACTGGCTCAGATGAAGAGGAGTCTAAGGAAAAGGAAGATTCCATGGCCATTGAGCAAATTCCCATTGGCTACTTCAAAGAGCTAACACCAAGGGAAGTGAACCAAGTCAAAGAATTGGAAACGTTCTACGTTCCACCTAAAATCGAAATGATTCAATGAAAGTTGGTGGTTCACAAAGAAATCTTGTTCTACAAAGCGGAGGACATAGATCCATCAAACAATGCTCCTGATTCCAACAGTTGGGAGAAATGGTTGAAAGAAGAAGAAGAAGACGAGTATGAAAGGATAGAAATAAGGGGTTATTACAATAAGAAATTGACACCCCTCTTTGAAAAGGCTCATTGTTTGGACGCGATCTCCAAGCGAAAAGCTAAAGTCTTCCAAGACCTTTGGAGTGAAAAATCCCAATGGGTGGAAGGAGTAGATGGAAAATGGAAATGCACAAAAGGATTGGGATTCAAATTGCCCCCAAGAGAAAGTTCAATTCCACATGTCAATAGGCGGTATCTCAAGAAATGCTCCGCCTAAAGGCACCATCTGCAAGAAAGAAAGAAAGGAGAAAACAAAACCAAAACACTTCGTTTCTAAACAAAAGCCAAGTCCAAAAGCTTCAAAACCTAAATCCAAAATTCCAATAAAAAAAAAAACCTAAAACTCCAAGCTCCAAAACCCAAAATCCAAAACTCCAATAAAAAAAAAAAACTAAGACCCCAAACTTCAAAATCCAAAAATCAAAATTCCAATAAACTAAAACCAAAATTCCAAAATCAAAATTCCAAAATCCAAAATTCCAAAACCACAAATTCCAATAAAATAAACCAAAGACTAACCAAAACCTACCAAACAAAATATAGGTAGAAAATCCAATAAAGTTTTGAATAAAACCCAAAAATCTAAAGTCATAACAAATAGCCAAAACTTTAAATAATAAGTCTCAAGTCCCGTCGGGCTAAAGCTTGAAAGGGTATTCCGTTCTTTTGAACATTATGGAATATTCCTTTGCAAAGCCCTAAATAAATAAGGCAAAAATAAATAAATAAATAAAAGTCCAATAAAAGTCCTCAACCTCAAAAATCCAAATACAAGTGAACAAAACCCAAATAAAATCCAAAGAAATAAAACCAAACTCGTCCCGCCGGGCCTAAGTACAAAGGGATGTCTTTGTCCTTCTTGGACATTCATAGACATTTCCTTTACAAAGGCCTACATTTTAAGAAAAATGTCAATACCGCCAATGCCGATATTGAGTGCCATCATATTGAGTGCCCCTACCTAAAAAGAGAGGGTGAGCAAAACAAAGGGTGACTTGCCTTTATGGTCCCATAAGTCATTCCTTCCACCTAAATATTTCCAAATCCACAAAATCCACCAACCCAGAAAAGGATAGCCGTGTTGAGGAAGCCTGTGTGGTTTCTGAATACATGGAAAAGTGAAATTACCCAAAAGTTTTGTGCTTTGTACTTTAAACAAGGTACTAGGTGTCTGTTCATCTCACCGAATGAAAGGATGAACAAAAGTTTTGTCTTAGACTTTAAATAAGACACTGGAAGGCGTCAACACTGAAATAAGTGCCTACACTGGGGCAGTCAAACAAGACAAGGATCAACAACAATCAAACTGGGGCAAGAGCCAAAAAGACCAACCAAAACCTGATGCAAACTAAAGGGACAAGAAACAACCTGAAAGAATGCAAAAAGAAGTCAAGTATGGAAGAAACTGGAACATTTCGAGATCAACAGTCAAATGGAAAATCGAAACTGGGGCAAGGCCCGTGTAAAACCCAAACCCAAGGAAATACAGGTTGGATCAAAATATCCTCACCTAAATTAGGACTTCTGGAAAAGAAAGAAGTCAAAGGCGGACCAAAATACCCGTACTCCAGGAAACCAAGCCATCAAAGACGGGCCAAAATACCCGTACTCCAAGAAACCAAACCATCAAAGACGGATCAAAATATCCGTATTCCAAAAAACAAAACCATTGAAGACGGGCCAAAATACCCGTATTTCAAGAAACCAAACCAATGAAGGCAAGCCAAAATACTTGCATTCCAGGAAACCAAACCATTGAAGACGGATCAAAATATCCGTATTCCAAAAAACAAAACCATTGAAGGCGGGCCAAAATACCCGTATTTCAAGAAACCAAACCAATGAAGGCAAGCCAAAATACTTGCATTCCAGGAAACCAAACCATTGAAGACGGATCAAAATATCCGTATTCCAAAAAACAAAACCATTGAAGGCGGGCCAAAATACCCGTATTTCAAGAAACCAAACCAATGAAGGCAAGCCAAAATACTTGCATTCCAGGAAACAAAACCATTGAAGACGGATCAAAACATCCGTATTCCAAAGAAACAAACCATTGAAAATGGGCCAAAATACCCGCACTGCAAGAAACCAAACCACAACAAAAAAACAAGGGGTCAAGAAGGGGCCACCAAAGCATGTCGTTCTGCCAAAATCCTCACAACATACTTTGGTGGGGGGCATTTGTTGACCCTTAAAAAATGATGATCCCTTGAGAAACAAAATATAAATTTAAACCAAATAGAACAAAACCAAATTGCGAAAGCCAGAAGTCAAACAGCGAAAACCAAATTTCCAAAACCCAAAATCAAATTACGAAAAATACTAAACAAACTCTAAAAATCCTCAAAATTTACCCAAAAATCCCTGAAGAATTATGATGAATTATCATAATTTTTAAACCCCTGAAATACCCACACAAACTCCAAAATTTGCAAAGAAATCCAAAAAGTTCACAAAATTACTAAAATAAATCTATGAGGAATTTACCAAAACCAGTTAAGCCATTAAATTCCTTATATTTTTCCAAGTCTAACCATAAAAAATTATCCAAAAATGATCAAGGGAAGGCCCTCAAACAATTTATTTTGGTTTGGCCTTAAAGAAATAAAGGGAAATTATGAAAATCAAACGGAAATCCCACAAAAATCAGAAATTCTGGCGGGTGCATACCATTGCAGCGGATCCAGGCCAGATGGAGGAGGCGCTGGGTTTTTAAAATTACCATCTCCTCAGAAAAGTCTAAATGAGCTTGGTTCATACACCAAAGCCTTTTGATTGGTTGGTTTCTCGCTGGTGCACCGTGAGTCGGGACCACCTATCTCTCCCTCTCGCATTAAACCTGACGAGTAGGCCCCACCGGTCATATTTCTCTTCCCCTGAGTAAAAGTGAAGCCACGATTTTACCATGGAGACGCCGGGTAAAAAAAAAACGGAGAGGAGGGGGGAGAGACAACGTGGCTCCTCCTCCGTCCACTAACTCAAAACCAGAAACCACCATCTCTAGCCCATGGTATTGCGAAATCTAAACCCTAGCGCAGCTGGAGGCGGGCCGCTGGATCAAAATCCGAAGGTGGAAATGGCCACAGCTTCAAATCAAAACCCTAATCCCCAAGCCTATTTAAAGCCCCAAAATCGAAGCCAAAAGAGAGAGGAAGAGAGGGGTAAGATCAGACTAGGGTTAGGTTAGCTCTGTGGTGCTCAATTGATAAAATCCCGTTGTAATTGTGAGAAGCATTAATACAAACAGTTGAGAAAAGAGGAAGAGAGGTAGAATCGAGAGCTTCTTTCTTGTAATCCCTTGTTAGTAAATCAAAATAAGTGTGCTTGAAGCGAAATTTTGCTGTTTTGTTTTCCTTCTCTCTCCTCTCCAACTCTCCACCTCTCTCCATTACGGTTTTCCATTGAGGTCTCCTCAGTTGAAGACTGGAGAGAGGTGCCTATCTGCTTACCTTGATGCCATGCTCAAGGATAGGCAAAAATAATGGCTTTGATTGGGGTCTCCTCAATTTTAAGGCCAAGGTTCCATGGTTTGAGCTCAAAATAGCTCAAATTGTGAAACCTTTGTATAATTTAATGTTACTTAGATGTTATGCTGCCAAAATGGACCCAAGTGCATAAAGGAACATAGAATATGTATATTTGTACATGCCTTAAGCTAGTTCCATAATATTACCAAATAAAAATGTTTAGGTACATGAACAAATCTGTCCAAATAAATAAAAGGGTGAGGATCTCTCTGCAAGAATACATTCCTGAATGATTTGTAAAGATGTTAAGGAATATTCATGCTGATTTGCAAAATAATTGGATAATTAAAGTGATGCTTCTTGGATCAGGATTGAAAATGAATGAAATTGGATGTTTCCTTATGAGACGACAAGATATGACTTTGAAGTGTTTAAATTCAGACTATATGACCTCTGCAAATGCATTTCCTGCAATTGAGGCAACTCAAAACAGAAATCCTCAAGACAATGATTAAAGTGCATAAGTGATTCAAATTGAAACTGCAAAACATGTATAAACATCTCCTACATAATCTGCAATGCTTCAAACATAAAAAACAACTGTGAATTGAGCTAAATATGGTGTAAAGTCAAAGTGTATTGCTGTAAAACGAGTTACAGGCAAATGAAATTGAAGTGAAAAATGCAAATCTGCCCCCTTTGGCTCTCACATTAAATTGCGACATCTCAAGTTAAAATAAAGGTGTGAACAAACTTAAATCAACTCCCTGGTTCTCTCCAAGCCACGTCTGGTACAAAAGAACAGTCGAGTGGGACCCACGGAGAAGACTCAGATCAGTCTTATGTCGAGTCGAAGTGACTCAGTCCAATTCATCCCTCTCCAAGCACGTCCAGGCTAAATTGACTTCACCGCCGTCTTAAAGGTACCTCCTTGAGTGCACGAAACCTAAAAATGGCAAACGAAAGTGACTGGAAAGCTCTGAACGCCATTAATGGCAGATTAAAACTCCTCAAGTGTTACGAGGCATCCAAAGCCTTTCAGAAAGAATGGAGCATATCACTGTGTTCTCTTCAGCCCCACGATTCCAACGAACTAAATCTCAATCAAAACGGCGGACGGAGTCACCGTAATTTCGCCGGAGAAAAGACGAGGACTAAACTGCATAAATGCCAACTCCAGGCGGGGAAGAAGGGTTCAAACCCGCGTCACATTGGATCTTCTGTGGCAAAATCTCTTGAGGCGGGTCACTGACATAGCCATGACTCGTTACACCAAATATTTTTAAATCAAATATAAACCTGACGCGTGGGTCCCACTTGTCAGAAAACAAAAATAAAATAAAATAAAATAAATGCCACGTCAGCAGCCACGTCACTGCTTAGCCAGCTCCAGCAGCAAGCCCTCTCAGCGCCAAATCATGCCATGTCAAGCCCCTGTGCACACTTGGACCAATCAGAAAACGCCAAATCAGCAGAAACTTTAAAAATTCATTAAAAATAGTAGGAAACTCAGAAAAATACAAATAAAATATCCATAAAATCTTAAAAATCCATATAAACCAAATTCACTGATATTTTGATACAATGAATCTGTCGATTTATTGAGTATTTCTATTTTTGAAGTATTTTCAATATTAAATAAATCTTATAAAATTCTAAAATGATGTTAAATCAATTTGTAAAATTCCAAATGATTTCAAAATTCAATTAAACTTTTCTAACAAATTTCTAAAAATAAATTTTGATATAATTTTGAAAATAAAAATGATTTTAAAAGGAAATGTATTAAATAATAAATATTTTTGGAAATAAACATAACTAAAAATATAAAAAGATATTTCAAAAGTCTAAAAATAAAAATAAAAATAAAAATAAAATTGAGAAAATGTTAAAACCCAAAGAGAAACTCAAGAAATTAAAAGTCCAAACACGAAACCCGAAATCAAGACCAAAACCTCTTCATTAAAGGCGAACGAAGTCTCTTCAGCAAAACGAAGTCGACTCTAAGCAATTCAAAAATCAGAAAGTCTCACAAGTGGTTCAAAATAACCCCGAGAAAACCAAATCCAAATCTAAGACCCAAAATAGTCTTGAAATCCCAGTCCAAATCCAAAGGCCCAAAATAGCCTAGAAATCCAAACCAAATCCAAAGGCCCAAAATAGCCTAGAAATCCAAATCAAATCCAAGACCCAAAATAGTCTTGAAAATCAAATCCAAATCCAAGGCCCAAAATAGTCTTGAAAACCAAATCCAAATCCAAGGCCCAAAATAGCCTTGAAACCTCAAATCAAACCCGAGACCCAAAATAGTCTTGAAATCCAAACTAAATTCCAAGGCCCAAAATAGCCTTAAAACCCAAATCAAATCCCGAGACCCAAAATAGTCTCGATAAACTCAAACCCAAATCCAAAGGCCCAAAATAGCCTAAGGACCAAAAACAACGCCCCAACACCAAGAAACCAAAACCAAGTCTGTCTCGAATAATAAAGTTATTTAAGTGTCCTCAATTGGGTCCCGTCAACTAGGTCTGGTACACCAATCGAGTCCGGTCTAAACCAAAACAAATAAACCCAAAATAAACACGAAACAAACGATTTCCCTAGCCTTTACATATAATTCTTTCAATCCCTTAATCAGAGGTTCTCGTGAGCGATCACGGGGTAATTAACAGTAGGGGCTTGCGCCTACTGGAAAGAAAGGACCCACGAAATCAACAAACCTCTTTAAGAAGCGACTCATATTTTGGTTCTCTTGTCGTAAAGAGACGCTCGAACGGAGATCGAACCTTAAGGGGGGTGAATCCAAGGCTATGTTCTCATTTCTCGAGGAAACCAATTCATTCTTCGAGGGATGACGAAAAAGCCGCGACACCAGGTCCTCCGTATATTTGGTCCCCTAGTGAGGGGAGGTGGATCCCCCGTACTGGACATATTTAGGATTTATTTGTATTTTATATTTTATTTACTTATGTATGACTTATATATTTATGAGTTCTATATTTATGACTTCTATATTTATTTGTATTTTATAATAACTAAAAACTTATTAGGACCAATCACAACGAGTACGAAACACCTAAGTACGATAAACACTTTGAAAAATATGAAGTTTGGCGCAATCACACCTAAGTACGAAACACGTAACTATAAACCATTGGATTCGAAAAGTTTGGCGCTAGAAAAATATGAACTACGTTCTGAAAAATTCTAACAAAAATACTGAGCTGTTAATTGGCGGACCAATTTTCCTAAACTTAAATTTCAAAATTTTTAGGCGTACCATTAGTTCAAAACAAAAATTACAAATGACCAAGATAGACACACTTTGAACTGAAAAAACTACTCTGGATTCTACTTAGTATTACGAATATTACAATTATTTTTCACATCACATAAAAGTACAATTCAACTAAATATTAAATTATCACCACAAATATTACAATTATTTTCTTCCTCCTCTTGCAAAATTAGTTATTCTTGCGCCAAGACGTAAAATTCCACCACGTATTCCGGTTTGTGCTCTACTACTCGATGCTCCTTGACTGTCCCTTGTAATTGATGTCCCCTGACTTGTGACATACCTAGCAGAACTTGAGCATGGATCCACGCAAATGGAATTTCGGCGTGGTTCATTTCCTCCTATACCAAGACTAATACGGCTTTGAGTTCGTGGATCTACGCTAACAGAACTTCGGCTAGGTTGAACTGGCTCCCTGGAAAAAGAACTTTCACCTCGGTTACTTGTTGAAAGCGGAGCTCTATTCCTTGTACTTGTTCGTCTATGCGTGTTGGCACGCCTACCAGATTGAAGTTCCTCCAAAGAGATAGGTGGTTGTGGGTTGTTGTCCTCTGTGGTTCTTCTTTTTTTATTTTTATTATTTCGCATTGCATCCATCCACATCCAATCACGGTCCTTCTTTTGCCGCCCCCGATTAATCATATTCTTATCAGGGAACACCACAGGTCCATCGTAGCGAGGCCAGTTTTCTTCGTCTTCATAGCAGTGAAAGTCACTTGATGACCATATTTTAACCATGTTCTCTGTACTATATAGTGGGTCTATAAATTCATCTACTTCCCATCTATATGTACCGCATATGGCAACAACATGAGCACATGGTATTCCGGTCAGTTGAGGTTTTTGACATTTGCACGTCACACGCCTGGTCGGTAGTTGAGGATCTTCCGGTTGATAATTGCGGTTGATGAGAACTTTGTACTTCCACGTTCTTCCAGGGAAATCTTTCTCGTTGGGCACCTGTACTTCGAACTCTCTACGTTCAATATCAATGGTTACCACAGTCATCAGCGCTGTAAATATTAAAATATATAAAAAAAACATGTAAATATAAATGAAGGTTAATTTTTAGTAAAGTATACAACGGTAATCCTTACCCGCTTTAAGAGTATGTGATATCTCATATTTATATTGCTATTTTGACCAGACTTTACATCGAAATCGTGACTAAAGCTTTGATTTATTGCTGTTTTTGCCTTTCTTTGCCAGTTTTGGCGCTGCCTTTTGCACTTTGATCTTATTTGTAGGAATCCAAGGAAATCAGCAAGGAAAGCAGCAATTCAGGTGCTAGATGACTCATGCCTAGCCTAGACCAAGCCCCGACTCAACCCGATGAGGCGACCCCGCTCGAATCAAGCCATTTCGCGAACCAGACTCTTCAATTCGGACCGAATTCCCCTGAATTCGGACCGAATTCCTGTGCAGACATCTTCTGAAATCCAGCGACATCAATTCGGTCCGAATTCCTCCTAATTCGGACCGAATTGCCATATGCGGAAAGTGTTCTGGCAGCGTTCTGGAGGCGTTTTCTCCATTTGGAAGCCTCGATTTCCGCCCAAATTGAAGGAGAATTGATGTGACAGCTGCTGAGGATGATATAGGCGCCTTCCTTGTATAGAAGGGGCATTCTTCATTCCATTCTCTCTCTCCTTCTTCTCCAGCAGATCCAGATCCACTTTTTGGCTTTTCTCTTGGTTCTGGGCGATTGGGACAGGGGGAGACTCGAGATTTTCTGCTGTGGTTTGCTGCTCCGACGGATTCCCTACCTTCTAGTGTGCATTTGGCAGTGGTTTTATCTCATAGACTGGTTTATTTGTGTATTTTCTAGTACTATTCCTCTATTTTCTGGTTTTATGGATTGTTTAGTTCTATATTCTGTTATTTGCATTGTTTCTCTTAGTATGTTAGGCTAAAAACTTGTTGCTTTAGGGAACGATGTAGCTCAGATCTAGGTTTTGCTTGGTTTATTTATTTTGTTGATGGATGAAGTCAATTACCCTTGGGATTTTAATTGAAATTGCTTGTGTTTGGACCGTTTACTACTTGTATTGCTCGATTTTTGTACGCGCGCATTTGTTGGGAACTTCTTTACATTATATTAATCGAGTCCTGTGCAAGTATTTCGAGGTAGGTCAATGGCGAAAGTCGACCAATTATTAACCAAAAGTAAACGTTTCTATTTAGGCGAAAATCTAACTAGATACCTCGTAGAAAACCATTGGTAAACTCGAGTAAGTCCACCGAACAACGAAAGTTGGGGGTGCAATACACTCGATGAGGGTTATTCAACACTAGATCCCATTCCAAATACCGTACCCAATAGGCGAAAGCGGAGGGTTAGGGAGTTAGGTTTGGCTAGATGGACCTTTGGCTTGGATAAATCAACAAGAGGGTAAACCACAGCATTTACACAGTGGAATTAGCAAGGCCGAATACGACAGTGCTAGGTCTTGCGACTCTGTGGCCGGTTCTAAGTGAAATCGAACCCTAAGGCATTTTTATTATCGTATCTTAATCCGTTAGAAAACCCCAAAAATATTTATTTCAATTGTTTTGCATATTCTTGTTACTTGCAATTGCATTCTTTTATTTTCCTTTAATTCGTTCAATTCAAGTTATTCATTCTTTTCTCGATTTTTATCGTCTAGCTTTAAAGAAATAATAAGAATAATATTCATACCCATCTCTGTGGGTTCGACACCTTTACTCTACTACAAGCGACTAGTCGAGTACAAGGATTTATTTGTTTGACCTTGGTTCACACCCTCGATCAGTATGCTTCATGACTTTTAATTGCACCTCTTTTGACCACCGTTCTCCATCTGCCTGTCTTCCCAATGCTATTTGCTTCCTTTCATTAAACCACCGCACAGTCTTGTACCAAGTGCCTTCTACGAGTCCAACAACTGGGAGTCTTCTCTCAACCTTGTACCGGCTATTTAGACTTTCAGATCCGTTACTAGTCATAAGACCCCAACGTGCACCAGTGTCAAAAGTTTGTGCCAACCTCTCTGGTCTCATTCGCTCATTGGTATCTGTCTCGTTTTCTTTACCACACTTCTTAAGATAATCGATAACTTCAGGGTTTGTCACTCGGAGTTCATCCCACATTTTCATGAATGGTCGTTTTTTTTTCTTGTTAGCCAACTTATTTCTAAATTTGTGTGGTATACCATTGTCTTTACCAGAAACCTTGTACACATTTTCACATAAATGTTGCATACAATACCGATGTACGGCCAATGCAGGCTCCGAACTTTCTTGCCATCCGTACTGTGGTCTTTTAAACATGTTCCTTATTTCCCAATGACGGTCTGAGACAACACAAAATTTTTTTGGTCCCACCACTTGTTCCCTTAGAAATTTCATGAACCAACCCCAGCAAGTTTCATCCTCCGTTCTCACTAATGCAAATGCTAACGGAACAAGCCGTTGCTCAGGATCGTAACCGCAAGCCGCTAAGAATTTACCCTTAAAGCGACCTGATAAGAAAGAGGCATCAATGCTAATCACGGGCCTAATATACAGAACCGCCGCGATACAAGGCCCAAATGCCCATGCTGTTGCTTCGAACATAGCTCTGTTTGGATCACCTACGCTTTTAAACAACCACTTGATCTGCGTGCCGGGTGTCATCCTCTGTATAGCCAATAAAAGACTCGGTAGTTTGTTGTACGAATCTTCCCATGAACCGAAAAGATGTTCGATTGCTCTTTCTCGCTCCCGCCAAATCTTGTTATAAGTGGGCACCACATTCGGGTATTCTTTCCCCAATAGAGATTTAACGTCGGGTAAGGAAATACCGACATCTCTCTTTACTGCATTTGTAATACAGTTGGCAATAACCTCAGCCGTTAAATTATCATGTGTGAAGTCTCCGGCCCTCCTCACGTATGTATGCTCGTGTTCATTCGTTATTATCTTCCAAAATTTGCCTTCTCTTTCTGTACGGGCATACATACGCCACTTACAACCATATTCTTTACAGTTCAATATTAATTTTTTCGGAGAACTAGCAGTGGTTTTATGTTGTACATTTAAACGTAATGAGTATTTACGACACTATCCTAAGAGTTGCTCTTTCGAGAAAAAAATTGTCCCTTCTGCTAATGGCCCTGATCCATGAGGTTGAGACGGTTGAGGTACGGAATTTCTATACTCAGAAATATCTAGAAATTGCTCTACGGGATGGTATGTTTTTGTCCTTCCTGTAAGGTAATACTGGTGATTGGGGTTCACGTTTGATTGGGGTCCACCATCGATTCCCTCTGACTCAAATAAGTCCACTTCTTCATCACTAAAGTCCTCACCTGTTGCATAGTCTGACTGAAAACCGGGACCTCGGTCGTATAAATCATCGAGTCGACGTGTTTCTTCTTCGTTTTCTTCGTTTACTTGAACGACCTCTTCTTCTTCTTGTGGCCGGCCGTGCCTACTACTACTACTACCACCTTGTTGATGCCTACTACTACCACCATGTTCCCAAGTGCCTTGACCGGTGTAAGACTCGTAGTATGTACCTTCTTCTTCCTGAAGTGTACTATCACGAGGATCTATACTGTTAGGGTCCCAAGGATCCCAATCTAATGTAATGGTTTCATTCTCTTCTTCTTGATTGGTTGCATTTGGTTGTTGGTGTTCTTCTTCCTCATAATTTTGTTGTTCATTATAATTATAATTATAATAACCACCTAATTATAATAAAAAAATGTGTTATAATCACATACAAAAATTAAATTAAATTATAATAATAAATAACATAGATATTTTAAATATTATTTATACTACTGCAGTACTTTTTTATTTCCTAATAACGATTTTAAATATTACTTATAAATTGCATAGTTAATATTGTAGTAATAGCATAGTTAAATATAGTTAATATTTAAACATAGTTAAATTGTAGTAATAACATACTTATAAATCGCATAGTTAAATAATAACGATATTAAATATTACTTATTAAAAGCCATTTCTAGAAATTGTTCTTATTTATGTTTTTATGCATAGTTAATATTACTAAAATATGATTTTCAATATGATTTTAAATATTATTTATAAATCGCAATTATAAATATGATTTTTTTCATAGTTAATATTAATATAAATATATATATATTTAAGCACATAATTCTATTATTCAAAATTAAATGTCACATAATTACATTCAAAATTAAATTTACCTTGTGCCGGAAGTAAATCGACATGCATTTCTAGACCATCAAGTCGCCTTGCCTCAAAGCACTCGTGTTGAACGTATCGCCATTCATTTTGAGAGTTGACCGGCAAAATAATTTGATGAAACCTTCCTTCCATAATTACGTTGAAACGCGAAACGATTCTCAAATTGAACTCACCATGATAAATTCCCAATGAGGACAAAATTATTTGTTTAATAGATTCACAATCAGTTTGTGGAAACACATCAAAACGAAAATTATTTGCTGGATTAAAGGGAGATTGATTGACAAAAACACTAATTGAATACATTTCTATATGACTAAGAATTAATTGGAAAAGATAGATGATATTAAGATTGTGATAACGACCAACTATTTATAGTGATAAGATCGGAATTTGAGATTCCGATATTAGCAAACAAAATTAAAAGTTCACGTCAATTCCCAATCAAATCAAATAATTTGCTACTGTTTGGCGAACTTATTGATAAGATCGGAATCCTGGATTCCGATCTAAGCATGTCAGGAATCCATCGCCCCAATCAAATCAGTTTTTGGTCTTTTTCCCTTTTACCGTTATTTATTTTATTAAATTAATAATTTTAATTATAAATATTTTAATTATATTAATTAATAAATTAAAATTTAAATATATATATTATATTTTATGTAATTAAAATTGAATTTAATTTTATCATATTCATTAATTAAAATAATTCATTACCTAAAATAATTCATTTTTTTCCAAATATAATTACTTACATTAAATTAGTTAAATGAAATTAAATTAAATTAGTGAAATTAAATTAGTTAAATTAAATTAAATTATTCCATATTCAATAGCTACATATTTAAATTAAATTAAATTAAATTAGATCGGAATCCAGGATTCCGATCTTAGCATTTGTCAGAGGAATCAACGCACAATCAAATCAATACTTTTTCTTTTTCTTTTTACTGTTTACAATTTAAGTAAATTAATAATTATATTTTAATTATAATTGTAAAATTAAATTAATGATTTATATTGTTTTGTAAATTAAATTAAAGTAGTTTAAAAAAATATTAGCTCAATCAAATTAAATTAACTAAATGAAATTAAATTAAATTAATTACTTCAAATAACTAAATAAGATTTTATTACATTAAATTAAGTCAAATTATTAAATAATTTTACTTAATTAATTTTTAATGTCATTAAATTCATGCAACTGATAAAGTCTGGCAAAGGACTGCAAAAGGACATACGTGCTCTGATAAAAGCTCAAAAGTATACTGATGCCTACCTAAGCACTGCAAAAGGACAGGCGTGCTCTGATAAAAGCTCAAAAGTATACTGATGCCTACCTAAGCACTGCAAAAAGGACAAACGTATTCTGATAAAGTCTGAAAAATATACTGATGCCTACCTAAGCTATGCAAAAGGACAAACGTATTCTGATAAAGTCTGAAAAGATATCACATTATATTTATTAATTTTAAATAATTGTAAGTCTAAAATGATCTATAAAATTATTCTTCCTCAGCAAAAATATGTCACACCCACTCAATCCTTCTTTCTTCAACATTTACTACCATGGAGAAAGGAAATACCTCCAACAGTGAAGTGCCAGAATGGCTATCTACTCGACATGAGTACTGGCCAAATTACGAACATTCCCCTGCCAATCCAAATGAGATCGAAAAAGGTGATTATCATGCGATATGTAATAAATGTTATCGCAATTTCGACTACAATATCTATACACGGAATGGTGGCGAGTGGCCATTATACACCCACTATCAGTGGCACATTCATGGTGGCCCAGAAAGAGACCGCAGGGAGAGATTGCGACATTACCTGACTAAACCTGAGTCGAGCAACTCTGTACGCTATAAAAAGTACTACACAGAACCTGAACCGATGCCGGAACTCAAACCGTGGAAACCAGATCCTACACCCATGATTGTTTACGAAAGCATATACGATTTTCGTGGAGACCACACAGTGAGCTGTACAAAGTGTGGTCAGGTTTTCAATTTCAAAGATACCATTTTGCGTGACCACTACGATGAACACAAAAAACAAGAAGAGAGGGATGAAATTGTAAAGAGATTCAGAGTGAAAGAACAATGGTTCGAAAGGAGAAGAATGGAAGAAAAGGCCGCCGAAGAGAGCCGGAGGTTGCAACAAGAAAAAATTGGAAAAAAAATTAAGGAGAGCCTAATAAAGATCAAGAAGAGAGATGAACAACGCAAAATTGCAGTAGCTAGAATGGCTGAGATTGAGCAACAAGAAGCCGAGACAGCTTTCTGGAACGAAGCCGCTCAATTCGCAGACAACCCGGCTGCGAATAATCAACAAGAACATGATGAGGCTTTTTGAAACGAAGCAGCTCAACTCGCTGAAAATCACGGTGCCAGTAATGAACAACAACCTGATGCCGCTTTCTGGAACGAGGCCGCTCAATTCGCCGACAACTATGGTGCCAGTAATCAACAAGAAATGAATGCGGAAGAAGATCAACCCTGGTGGGATGAAATTCTGCAACATGTAGATGATCAAGATCTCTAAGTATATTTATTACTTTGTTTTTAAGTACCAAACTAAATTTAGTGTGTTCATTTATATTATGGTTTTTTATGTACATTTTTCCTTTTTTATTATTTTAGTGTGCTAAATTATATTATGATTTTCATGTATTTTTCCCTTTCTTTTATTTTAGTGTGCTAATTTATATTATGGTTACAAAATTCAATTCTTCTTCTAATGGTGAACATATACATAAAACAAAGTGAACATATAAACGATCTAAGTGAACACATACAAACAAATAAGTTCAATAAAAATAAGTTTGTAAGTGTTCACTTAGATCGTCTATATGTTCAGCTTATTTACGGTATATGTTCACTTTGTACTTACCGATCGCTGGGATGGTATATTTGCCGACGACACTTATAATTCCTGTATTTTTATATTATGAATTAAATGAAATAAATCTAATATTTAATTATAAGTTAATATTATAATTATTGCCATAAATAAATTATTACAAAAAGTATTATGTACTTATTATGTACAACATTTAACATAATTGAAAATTTCTAATATTAAAAATAAAACCATCCATATAAAATTAATATCAAAACTTTAAATATTAAAATATTATTCATTATAAAGAATTATATTATATTAACATTCTTCAAAATATGAAAAATCCGGTTCTAAACAAACGACAAAAATTTTATAATATATTAATTTAATATTAAAATTTTATATATTTAATTAATGTTTATAATAGAAGTACAATAAAATATATTAATATAATATTTTATCTTCAAAATATATTACTAATATTTTATAATATATTAATTTAATATTAAAATTTTATATATTTAATTAATATTTATAATAGAAGTACAATAAAATCACTAAAAACGACAAAAATTCCTGTTACAGCACTGTTCGGAGTCCTGGATTCCGATCTAAGCTTAGATCAGAATCCCAGAATCCGATCAAAGCTTAGATCGGAATCCAGGATTCCGATCTAACGTTCGGAATCCAGGATTCCGATCTAACGATACTATTTATATTAAACTTATTATATTGATATTAATTTTAATGGATTATATTATTTTAATATTATTTTTTAAAATTTCTGCTGATCTGACATCTCCATCTGGATTCCGATCTAACGTTCGGAATCCAGGATTCCGATCTAACGATACTATTTATATTAAACTTATTATATTGATATTAATTTTAATGGATTATATTATTTTAATATTATTTTTTAAAATTTCTGCTGATCTGACATCTCCATCTGGATTCCGATCTAACTTTCGGAATCCAGGATTCCGATCTAACGTTCGGAATCCAGGATTCCGATCTAACGATACTATTTATATTAAACTTATTATATTGATATTAATTTTAATGGATTATATTATTTTAATATTATTTTTTAAAATTTCTGCTGATCTGACATCTCCATGAGACATGAGACCCGTTCCATGATTCCATCTCACATCTCACTAATGTGGGAAGTGGAACCATTGAAGAATTGAAAACCAAAAAATGAATAAGCTGCCACCTCTGCCAGTAACGAAGCGCTACGTCCTGCGTCTCTTCATCTCTCTCAAGCACATAACTGCCAATGTCATAGACCGCAAGACCGGCCGTGTCGCGGCGACTGCCTCCTCCATTGAGAAGTCTCTCAAGGACGAGTTTGAGTGTGGCCGCACATGCAATACTAAGGCCGCTGCGACTGTTGGAGAAGTTCTTGCCATGCGGCTCAAGGTCGATGGTCTTCATCGGGAGCCTATTTATGCCAATGCTGCCAAGGAGGTTGCGAAGAAAGGGTTCAAGATTGAAAGCAAGGTCTGGGCTGTTTTCAATGCTTTGCGGTCCCGCGGGGTTAATCTCCAACTCGATTCTGATGACCAGGGCCCGCCTTGATGTGTTGCGGGGGTCTAAGATGGCTGGTTTGTAGTGAGAAGAGAGTTTTGGGCGTGGCTAGTAGGTGTTTGTTGAAATGTCCAGCCTGTGTTGTTTTATTATGTATTGACTATTGAGCAAGGCTCGGTTGCTTTGTTCCCAGTTCATTACCATGGAAAGGATGGGGTCTGGTGTGGTAAAATCTTTGTGAGGTTAGAGCTTGTGAAATGTGACTAAATGGTGTTGGTATGGATGCCTAGTAGCTGTTTGCTGAAATGCTTGGTAGATTGATAAAATTGAATGATAAATGTTCAGGGCTGTATTTAGGATCTAGCGCATTTCATGTTAACTGGGATTTTGATTGACAAGTATAGCAGAAATTGGAGTACTGTCATCCTTCAAATTAAGTAGAAATTTGGTTTCCACAGTTCTGCTTAACTTGAAGGATTACAGTGGGAAAATTTTTATCAATGACAAAAATGCCCCTAACAATTTTAAAAAAGACAAAACACCTTCAGAAATTTTAAAAAGAGCACAACTATAGCGGTAATTGGAGTGCCGTAATAGCTCAGCCCTATAGCGGTAATGCTATTGCCGCTATAGAGGGCTATAGCGGTATTGCTATTACCGCTATAGGTCTTTTTTTTTCTCTTTTCGGACTGACGGACTGACACATCTGTTTTTGAAGAAAAGAGACATTGTTGGTTTTGGATTTTTTTTCTCTATAGCGGCAAAGGCAATGCCGCTATAGTGTTTTCTTTATTTCTCGAAAAGCTAACATCTCTGACATTTTTGTTCGCAACTTTCTTTTTTTTTTTTTTGCCGCATTTAGTAGGTGGGTGGGAGGGGGGTTAGGTAATAATGTTAAGAGGCTTATGCCATTTTATTTTCTGCCGAGAGGAAAGAAAGAGGGGAAAGAGAGGAAGGGGAAAGAAAGAGGGGAAAGAGTGGAGGAGAGGAAGAGGAGATTTCCGGCGTGATTTTTGCAATTGCTAGCCGCCGCGCACAGAAGAAGGAGGAGAGAGCAGCCGGCCGCTGCACACAGAAGGAGGAGAGGAGCGAGAAATCGGTATCAACCAACCGCCAACGACTCGGAGGAAATGTATGTTTTTTTTTAATGTAAATTTTCATGTAAATTGTGATGGAAATTGTATGGAATTATAGATGAAAAATTTTGATTGGAAATTTTCATGTAAATTCTTTTGTGTAATAGGATAAGTTTATGAGGAATTATTGAATAATTTAGTCTATGGAAAAAATATTTAATTTTATTTTTGAAATATTCAATGCAAATTATGATGGAAATTCTATGGAAATGTTGGGAAATTAAATGAAAATGTATGGAGATTAGGAATTTTTTTGTGTAATGGAAAATTGAATAATTTAGTTTATGGAATAAATATTTAATGGAAATTAAAGAAAAGAATTAGTTGATGGAAACAAAAATAAAGGAAATTGTTGATTAAATTCGTTTATGGAAAAAAAATTGATGGTAATATTTTTTCATTATATAGTTTATTGAATGAATTCGTTTATGAAAAATTATATGACAGAAATTTATTTTTCATTTTAAAATTACCATTTTGACAAAATAATTTATTTTTAAGAAAAATTGATTTTAAAAAAAAAGTCTTCATAAATTTTGAATTAAATTTCGTCTATTGACATGGCTTGTAGTTTTTTTGTTATGGACTTGTATTTTTATTATTGTTGACATGGGTTTTTAGTTTTTTTTTTATTATGGACTTGTAGTTTTATTATTGCAATGATACGCGATTATACAATTATACTTAATTATTCAATTAAATAAATTAAATTAAATAATTATACGTAATTATTGAAAGGAATAAAGTAAAAAGGAAAAAAGAATAAAGTATAATTTAATTCTTATAGCTAAAAGGAAAAAAAGGGAATAGCAAAAACATGCCACTGCGTAATGCCGCTATAGCAAAAAAGAATAAAGTATAACTTAATTCTTATAATCCTTATAGCGGCAAAGGTAATGCCGCTATAGAGGAAAAATCTAAAATAAAAAAAGGACTTTTCTTTTTCTGTGCAAAAACAGAACTGTCAGTCCGAAAAGAAAAAAAAAAGGCCTATAGCGGTAATAGTAATACCGCTATAGCCCTCTATAGCGGCAATAGCATTACTGCTATAAGGCTGAGCTATTACTGCACTCCAATTATCGCTATAGCTGTGCTCTTTTTAAAATTTCTGAGAATGTTTTATCTTTTTTAAAATTGTTAGGGGCATTTTTGTCATTGATAAAAATTTTCCATGACAGTGCTCCAATTTCTTCGTTCTTTCAACCAAAGAGCAAATAATGAAAAGAGAAATATTTTACATTTGTCCAGCAAGGAGAGATAATAGGTTACTTGTCATGCAGTAATATGTCCGAATGATACAATTTTTATGCTGTTTCTTTGACAAGCCAAACACAACAACGACAATGTACAGTCACAATACTTCTTTTTCTTTGTCCCTTTTGTAATTTACAATTACTGATAATTAATTCTTTATCCTACATTTATTCTGTTAGGCTCCGTTTGGATAGGTGTGGGAAGAAAGAAAGAAGGGAAGAAGTGAGAAGAAGTATTGGAAAGTGTGTAACTTTGTGAAGAGTTTGAATCGTTAATAATTTTTTTTATTCTCTTCTTCCTTCTTCCTACTTTTCAACCATCCAAACGGAGGCTTAGAAATTCTGTGTCCCTTCCTCTGAAGTGGTTTACGATAGGGCAGTGCTGGTGGTATGAAAAATGACAAGGGGGAGAAGGAGAGAACATTACCAATGGAACATGGATATTTTTGGGGTTTCTAAAGTTAGGTATGAAAAATTAAACTTTGTCTAATGACCCTTTAAGGCACTGATGATTATTTTGACCAGGTATTACTTTATGAGATATAATTCACATTCTGCTATACCCTTCTTTGTGTAATACCGACTGCACATATCCATACCGACTGCATATATCCATACTGCCGTCCCACGGGGTTAATCTGCAACTTGATTCTGATGAGCAGGGCCCGCCTTGGTGATACTTGGTGCTCAAGTGATGTGTTGCGGGGGTCTAATGGGTGATTTGTAGTGGGTAGAGATTCTTTTCGGGATGTCTGTTATGCGTTTGTTATGCATTTGTTGAGCAAGGTTAGCTCACTTAGGGCTGTGCTCGAGTACCAAATTTTGGAGAGAAGAGGGAGGAAGATTAGATTAAATTTTTTACTCAACCTTGCTCCACAACTTTAAAAGCAGAGGGATGAATGAGAGAAGAGTAAAGAGTTAATTCTCAAATGACTTATTTTTATAACCCCAAATTTGAGATGTAAAAGTTTATTCTACTCAGTCTCTCCTAATCTTCCCTCCCCTCCCACTCTTAAATCTTTACTGGAGTGCTGTTAAACGAGATTATTATGGGGAAAACGAGTTTTAGTGCTGTTAAACCTTGGTGTTGGAGATTGTCAAATGTGAATAAACAGTTTTGCTATGTATGATTGCTATGTAGGATTTAGCGCACTTTCATTTTAAGTGGAGATATTGAGATAACATTGTGTTGAATTGCATGATTATGTGGCCCTGGCCTCATTATTTTTCTTATCCTTGGTGCTTGAAAATCATGCATCAACTGAACTCATTCAAAGTTCAAACGTTTTCTCTGTTCAAGATATTTGGTTTCGCTGAGCTGTTTGTCTTAGGCTCTTTCGTCAGCTAAATCCGTTGGTTTGAGCCATTTTAGGCTTAAATTGTATTTGAATCCTCAAGAGTTCCACAGTTCCGCTTAATTTGAAGGATGACAATACTCCAATTTCTTCATTTTTTCAGATCAAATAACAAATAATGATATAGATAAACATTAACATATTTCCTGCACGGAGTTACATAATACATTAGGTTACATTAATTTCACGCACTAATCCGAATGGTAAAATTTCTTTAACTATCCAACCAAACACCATTACACCAACTACTAGGTATCATATATGTATAAATTAAAACATTCATACAAATATACAAATGGTAATTACTACTTACCATCCATCATTTCGTCATCTGCGTCATCTAAGAGAGCGCGCACCTCTCATCTATCGTAAGATCCGATCCGACAGATCTGAGCGCTCGCATCTTCTCTCATCCAGCGGTACCTTCTCTACCTTCGCTTCCATGCGCACCTACCCTCTCTTCCTTCGTGAGTTCTCCTCCCTCCCTTCATTCGTTCTTTCATTCTTTTTTCCTTCTCCCTTCTTTCACTGGTCCTTTGCTTTTTTTTTTCCCCTCTCATCCATCTCATATTACATATATCCAATTAATTTGTTATATTTGTTCAATTTATGTTCATTTTTTGTTATGAGTTTTACGTTTTGTTATATTTGTTCTATGTATTGTTATATGTGTGCAATTTATTGTTATATCTGTTAATTTTATATGCCATGTTTGTTCATTTTATTTGTTATTTCTATTTTATATATGTTCACTTTTATTTGTTAAATATGTTCAATTTATTTGTAACATGTGTTCATTTTATTTGTTATATATGTTCCATATATGTTCAATTTTTTTGTATGAGTCTAATTTGCTTGTTATATCAATTCAGTTTGTTTGTTTATTTTTTATACGAGTTAGCATGCTTGTTACATCTGTTCAGTTTATTTGTTATAAATGTTCAATTTATTTGTCATTCATGTTCAGTTTATTTGCTCACTTTTATTTTTTTTGTATGAGTCCATATTATTTGTTACACCTGTTCAGTTTATGTGTTATAACTGTTCTATTTATTGTCATTTATGTTCAGTTTATTTGCTCACTTTTACTTTTTGTATGAGTCCACATTGTTGTTACATCTGTTCAATTTATTTACCATTTATGTTCAATTAGTTGTTATATCAGTTCAGTTTATTTATTATGTATATTTATTTTTGTTCTTGTATATATACACTCTGATTATATGTTCATATTATCATCGTATATGTTCAATTTATTGTTGTATATGTTCATTTCAAAGGTGGAGTTCATGGAGAAAAAAAAATTTTGACGGAAAGAAAGAGAGGAGATGAGGCAGAGAAAAGAAAGCATGATAGAATGAAGGAGAGAAGAGAGAAAAATCGCACAAGAGGAGAGGAGGCTAGGAGGTAGGAGGGGGGAATTGAGAGGAGAGGAGGGGAGGCTGGGAGGAAGAAGGAGTGAGGAATTGAGAGGAAAGGAGAGGGGGAGGCGAGGTAGTAGAGATGGTAGAGGTGAGGCGAAAAAGAAGAAAAACGGAGATAAGGAGGAGAGAGGCGAAGAGGGAGAGAGAAGTGAAAAAAAATTTCGGAGAGGAGGAAAAAGGCGAAGAGGGAGAGAGAGGCGGAAAAAAATTTCGGAGAGAATGCTAGAGAAGAGGAAAGTAAAGATTGGATGACCTGGATGATAATTTGGTGGATGACGCTTATCACTCCCGATATACAAATATTGAAATATACAATACAAATTCTTAAAAGGCTTAATACTTATAGACCTAAATAAGGCCCAAAAGAAGGTACAGCAGGCCTGGAATCCAGAAACCTTTTTCCACGTTTTCAATTCATTGGGCCCATGATGTAAGTGGCGACGATGCAACTTCTTCTTTAATCCTGTTCGCAGTTAAACGCTCTCTTATCGGAGATCGCCATTTCAACAGCTAACAACCAAATAAACATGTCCGCCGTGCCTTCTCTCCGTCACCTCCTCCTTCTCCGACCTCGCCTCCGTTTCATCGCTCTAAGTACCTCATCTTCTCCATTCCTCTCCTATGCCCCTTCACACCATTTCTCTCCCTCCTCTCTCCGTGTCCTCTCCAGTTCATCCTCTCCTACTCTCACTCAAGGTTCCACTCTCAGCTCATTCTTTCTTCTACTTGTCGCTTCTGATGTCAATTTATGAATCTATCATTGTTGGTTTTTTTCAGAGGAGGCCGATGAGGCTGTGGGAAAGGGTTCGTCCTTGATCGACGTCAATCCGCCACGTGGCACCAGGGATTTCCCACCTGATGACATGAGACTACGCAATTGGCTCTTTCAGAACTTCAGAGAGGTATTTTTGTGGTGTAGTTGATGTTGCACTCCAGGTGTTTGTTCTTATGTCTCAATGGTTTGTTTTTGGTTTTTTTTTTTTTTTTTTCTCCCAAGCTAAGGTTTCTCGGATTCTGTCCTTTGAGGAGGTTGATTTCCCAGTGCTTGAATCAGAGGCACTCTTTATAAGAAAAGCTGGTGAAGAGATCACTCAGCAGGTATTCCTTCCTTCATTTCTGGCATTTCTATGTGCAGTTGAAGCCATCTACATTACTGAATATGCAAATGCTTCTACAAGTATTGCTGAGTTCCCTTCTGTGCCCTGAAGTGTCAAACTTATCGTCCTACTTAATCCAAGTTTGGCATAGGATGAACTGAAATGTGGCCAGCCTTTCAAATGGAAAATCAACCATCAAAGTCATTTATGAAACAGCATGTTGACTACTTTTTGTTTCTTTTGGGTGAAAAACATTTTCGTGAGGACCTAGGAATGTAATTTGGAATTTTTAAGGATAAAATGTAAATGGCTAATAAATTAGGGGCCAATTTTTTTTTTTTTTTTTTTTTTTTTTTTTTTTTTTTTTTGAAAACTTGACAGAAGCTGTCAAGACTCAAAAGAATTAGGGGCCATTTGTTAACTTTAAAACTTTCAAATCAGCTCTTTTATTATACATCAACAACAACAAAGCCTTTTGTCGCAAACAAGTTGGGGTACGTTAGAAATGAAACCCAACAAGGGCCTTTTTTACACCAAAGTGTAAAAAATTGTCCTTATAGAAATAACATTAATATTTCTAATTATTTCCTCCAAACTGATCTAGTTAATTATGAGTTCCAACAACGAGTTGAAAGGGTTAACAAAGTGGAATTGTCGGAATTGTCTTTTTAGCTGTACAATTTTGAGGATAAAGGAGGTAGACGTGTGGTGCTTCGTCCAGAGATAACCCCTTCACTGGCACGGCTAGTGATAAAGCAAGGGTACAGTCACAATTCTTCTTTTTCTTTGTCCCTTTTGTAATTTACAATTACTGATAGTTACTTCTTTATCCGACATTTATTCTGTTAGAAAATCTGTGTCCCTTCCTCTGAAGTGGTTTACGATAGGGCAGTGCTGGCGGTATGAAAGAATGACAAGGGGGAGAAGGAGAGAACATTACCAGTGGAACATGGATATTTTTGGGGTTTCTAAAGTTAGGGTATGAATAATTAAACTTTGTCTAATGACCCTTTAAGACACTGATGATTTTATTGTTCAGGTATATCTCTATGAGATATAATTGGCATTCCACCATACCCTACTTTTTTTTCTAATACCGGCTGCACATATCCATACCCTACTATACCAGTGCACTATTTAACTGTCACAAGTTCAGAGTTCTTATATTCTTTTAAATAGTCTGAACCTCTAAAGCTGATGCTTAACACTGAGGTGAGCAAAAGTAATGCCTCAGTTGTATTTGACTTATCTGGTACATCACATGTGATCCTTAAGTTCATCCTTCGAATTCGTTTTACAAATTTTCTATATAGGGTGAGGCAGAGCTCATCCAAGCTATTGTGTTATTATTTGAGCGGCTTGGGATAAATTCGTCAGATGTGGGGATTAGAGTATCGAGCCGAAAGGTACATTCTTTAAGATCTTATCGTTCATGCTGTCCATATTAGATTTATTAAACCAGTGTTATCTGTTCTTAGGCTGTAATCTTTTTGCACAGGTTTTACAAGCCGTGCTGCAGATGTATGCAATCCCAGATAATCTTTTTACCCAAGTCTGTGTCATTGTTGACAAGGTAAGCTTCTGCCTGCACTAGAAGATAATATTCCTAATTATCAGGTTTTATGTTCAGTTCATGCATTTATCTTTTTTGTATCCATGCTAGCTTGGCAAAATTACAAGAGAAGAGATAGAGAAGGAGCTGCTTTCACTGGGGGTTTCAATTCAAGCAGTTAATGGAATAATTGAAGTGCTTTCCCTCAAGTCATTATCCAAGCTCGAAGGTCTTGTTTATCTCACTTTAATTTTATAATTTTTTTCTTTCTTTTTTTTTGTTGAAGTTGCAAACTTTTTCATTGGTTATGCAATTTGAAATTTTATCTTTTTGTATTTATAGAGGTGTTGGGTTCTGAGGAGGAAGCTGTTTCTGAGTTAAAAAAGCTATTTTCTCTTGCCGAGAGCTATGGTTATGCTGACTGGATTTGTTTTGATGCATCTGTTGTACGTGGCCTTGCCTACTACACAGGCATTGTTTTTGAGGTCAATTTCTTTCTTTTTCTTTTCACCCATGTATCATATGCTCCAACTCAATTTATTTATTACTGGCTTTCAAAGGCTAATAAAACTAAGTTTGAGGAACCTACTAAGGCCAAAAATTGAATTCTGTTACAATAACAGAATACTCGTTGGGGCTTAAATGTAGAACTATAAGCTTAACACAGCCTAACACTTGCATATTTTCCATTTATGATATCATCTAGGATACACCAAGGAAAGTGAGTGTGGGTCCAGAATATTTTGTACATAAGAAGATTATTATGGTTACCCAATGACCTGACCACTGTTGGGTTACTAAACCTGGCAGGTTAGTCCCTTTTGTGTTAACTCGGGTCAACCCTGAATTATAGCTTTTCCCAAATTTTTTTCGTGGTTGTTCCTTGTATTTCATATTCTTGAACAGATTGTTTTAATTTTCTTTTCTTTCTTCAATTCTTTGTTTTTATTTATTTATTTATTTATTTTCTGAAGAAGAAAATATGACTAGCTGCTCTCATTTGTCAATTATGGTTGGTCTGAGTGATTTATTCTGTGTTACATTATCAATAGATGCATTGAAAGGGTTCGTGTGAATTTTGACTCTTGATATTAGGTCAGATTTGTTTTGCGTTGAGCCTCAATTATACCAATTTTATCAAATGGGCTTTAATTTAAACTCAAATGATATCTGAATGTGATATCTCTTACTGGTAATGTTGCATTATGACACATGATTTATATCTCTACAACTTGCCAGAATTTATCAGGTAATCATTACCTGAATGTGATACTGACAAGTGCTGCAGATCTTTGTTATATCACCAAATGACTTACTGATATTTATCATTGTGCCCCAAATATGATACCGAAAAGACAGTACTGTGGGTTATTGAAATCTGTCACTAATATCTCTGTTATAGCACTGTACTATTTGATTATCATTTCTTCTTTTGAAATTGTATTTGGCAGGCATTTGATAGGGAGGGCAAGTTGCGTGCTATTTGTGGTGGTGGCAGATACGACAGGCTACTTTCCACATTTGGCAGTGAAGATATCCCAGCATGTGGTTTTGGTTTTGGAGATGCTGTTATAGTTGAAGTAAGAATCTAAAAGTAAAAAAATCACTCTTTTTATTGTTATTTGTTTACTTATTTATTATTTAGTCTTTTGTTTTTTCTTATTATTAATATTATTACTATTTTCTTTTTTGGGCTTTGGGTTGGGGGGAGGGGGGGGGGGGGTCAACGGTAAGTCGGGTTAATGTTTTGCTAAAGATTTTAGTGTAGATTTTGTTGAATGAGATAACTGTAACTGTATTTTTTTTGTTCTTTAATGTTAATTTCTGATTTGTCCTTGGTGCTTATGTCTAGAGTACTGCTTAGTTTACACATGAAGGTTAGCCAAATTTCCGATTGTTAAAAATCAATTTAGGCTGATCTGTCTTTTTTGTTACCTGTAATGGCTCTTCGCTAGCACAACGGACCCATCAGAGAGATAAAGCAAACTAATTGCGCCAAATAGGGCCTCCCAAAGAAAAAGTTTATAAATTGTGGCAGTTTGACTGTATGCTCACACCTGATATTTTGTTGTATTTGTGTGGCAGTTGCTAAAAGATAAGGGACTTTTGCCTGACCTAGCTCATAGGGTTGATGACATTGTGTTCCCATTAGATGAAGTGTTGGATGGCACTGCATCAAGGATTGCTTCTTCTCTCAGAAAAAAAGGACGAAGTGTAGATCTTGTAGAGGATAAGCGTCTCAAATGGTTAGTATCAAATTATATCTCTAGAGTTAAGTTGTTACCAGGGAAATGGTAACACGGTTCTTTATACACCACATAGGTTGAATGTTTACTTGATTTATGACTTAAAAAAGAGGAACTTTGAGGAAAACCATACCATGCCTGAACTGCAAAAACAAGTAAAACACATATTCTTAGCATTTGCAAAAGCAAAAGTCATCCCTATAATTTTTTCAGGAGTTCTGAAAATAGTCCTTGTCATCCATTGTCTTCTTTCTTATCATAATTTTCATCTCCAAGATTTTAGTATACATAAACAACACGGTTACCAATGAAGCCCTAATATTGCCAGGAACAATACTACATTGCAAGCAGTGCCATTTAAGGTTGAAAATGATCAAAACACACAAATGAATAATGGTGCATGTGTCCTCTTAGACATGGCTAATTGACTAGTACAATTGCATTTAAGCGAAATCTACAGTTCAAAATTTTTTGTTTGATTATTTGATAGTCATATAGATCGACTTGATTGGGACGAGAAAAAATTATCTTTGATATGGGATGAACAATCTGCAATGACTAATTTGTTACCTTGTGTTAACTCTAGTGACCTCCTCAGGAATTTTTATGTAACTACTAACATAGTTCAAATTTTTTATGTATGTATAGTCGTGCGTGCACGTGTGTGCACATATATATAATTGTATGGCTAAAATACAGTGCAATGCATGGATAGGGTCTGTGCATTGCGACAGATCTTGAATTTTGAGCTTCAAACTACAAATACAAACTATTCATATGTTATCTCCATATTAAAATCTTCTGAAAAACTAAATTCTAAATATTTTTTGGGGGTATTTTTACTGCTTGTCTGATTTTTAGACGCAAATTTGACTGACCTACTGACTGTGGGGCTGCTCTATTTATTGCTTCAATATTTCATCGTTGGGATTTTTCTCATAAGTTAAATTGCTAGAACTGTTTGTGATTTCTGGGTTTTGTAAGATTTATCTATACAAAATTTTTGTAGCAAACGAAAGCTATGTATGCCATCTGTTTTAATGGTATAATCTTCAATTTGTTGAGTAGGGTTTTCAAGCATGCAGAGCGAATAGGTGCAAGCAGGCTTATATTGGTAGGAAATTCAGAGTGGGAAAGAGGTGCTGTTCGGGTAAAGAACCTATCCACTAGAGAGGAGTTTGAGGTTAAAATTGATGAGCTTGTCTGATTTTGTACATAATAATTATTTTTTTGATGTTTTTAGTGCACAAAGTTGCTAAATTTATTGTGAAGTTGTACTTGTTGGGGGTGATGAATAACCATGTCATACTTCATTGTATTTATTTTTTTGTTCACTCTGACAAAATAATATTATTCGTCTTGGAAAAGAATAAATTTTCAACCTTCAAACGATTGCTCTTCTTTCTTTCGGCTTATTAGACTTAATGAGTTAATGTCATAATCATCAAATTACATTTATAGATATTCAACTCAAGAAATAAGAATAAAAAATATTATGCCAATTATTTGTTCTAGCATTACTTTATTAATCACAAAGCACACGCAATTTTACATATATAAGTTGATATACATATTAGATTGAACAAATAAAATGAAAAGAACTATTTAAGTTTGCTCAAACAGTATACATATTTTATACTTATGCAAGGAAAGGAAACTAAACATGTTGAACCTTCTTCGTTCTTCATCCCTACAATCTCCAGTAAGGGAACTTCGTCGATTTTTCTCTGTTTCTGATTTCACTTTAGCTGGGCATGAAAGTTCCCACATACCCAAACCCTACAATGAAGGCGGCTCCAGCTTGGAGAAAGAGGTATACATAAAAATGATCTCGACCATACAGTACATCATAAATAGCACAAAATAACAGGTAACATCCTAAGATTATCTCCAACATGTGAATCCTGCAATCATACGGCACAACTTGTTAATAAATCTGTACGTTATGTTTCAATGAAATTTTGTCCCATGCCATGGTTGTCAAAGACTCGAATAAATGTAAGCTAACCATTTGAAATTGGAGGTCAATACAACCTAACCTTACATTACATGTATATATTTGGAAATGATATTTTGTTTGTTTTAATTCATCTGTACCTTTCTATGAGGCGGAACTGAGGTCGTTTTAGCCACTTCGACGAAGCTTTTATTTTACCGGTATTTCCCAGCTTCTCTGTGACAACCCACTCATTAACACGATTAGCCTCTAAGAGCCCAATTATGGTCGCCTTAGAGCGATGCATAGACAAGACATTCTCAAAAAGGATCCAAAATATTAGCAGATGGAAAGACCTGTTGCAAAGAGGTAATTACAAGTTACTTCTGAACTGAAAAGATTTATTTACATGAAACATTCTAGAAGTACTTTGCACCTTCTGTACAGAGCATATACAAATCGAACAAAAAGATTAAAGTTCACGAGTAAAACTACAATTAGGAGAAGTACCAGTACCATGATGCATTCATTCTGACATTGTTATTATTATTTTTTTTCATTAGATTTGGTGGTGTGCTTGCATTTAATTGATAAAAGTACAATCTGGCAAAATGAAGTCAATGGATACATAATTTAGCCCTAATTGACACAAGTTGCAAAATTATTCGCAATTATAACTGAGGCAAAAAAGGGAAAAAAAAGTCACTGGAGATAGATGGACTATAAATAAGGCAGAAAAATAGTTAGTTTGCAAGTTGCAACTATTGGAGAAAAACAAATTTAGATCAGAAATTAAATCAACAAATCTAGATAATAGAAAACAAAAAATAAGCATACTTTGGGGTACAGATGGCATTCAGGATGCTAATAGTGGATGGAATATAAATTGCAATATACTTGGGTAGATGTACTTCAGGGACCAAGACGCATGTAGGAATAATGATGCAATAGAAGAAGAAGGTGACGAAGTGTGCAACTATTTTTCTCACAAAGAAGAATGCATACAGCACATGAAACTTCTTCAACAGTGACACCCTCTGCAACAATTGAAGTAAAAAAGAAAAGAGAACATAAGAATATGATGGAATATGAAGAATTAGATAAGGAGATGATTATTTATGTTTCAACTAAAAGGAATACTCGTAAAGAGTAAAAAAAAAACTATACCTCGCATTGTAATATCTCTTTGAACATTTTTCGGAACAAATTGGCAGGGCCACAAGACCATCGATGCTGCTGATAACGGTATGCCTTAAAGGTACTTGGCAGCTCATTTTTCACCTGATAGAAGGTCCTCTGCATTAGAGCAACATCTCCTACTAAAACTTAAATAATTCTGCTTATAAATTTTTGGTGTACAAATAGGTTGTCTCACCCATAAATCTCCAACAAATACAAACTTCCAACCCTTGAGGCTAGCTCTAACAGCCAGATCCATATCTTCGACTGTCGTTCTTTCTTTCCACCCACCAGCATCCTTCAGTGCTTCTAGCCTCCATACCCCAGCAGTTCCTAGTGACAATTCAGAATGTAAAGTCACCTTTCAGCAAAGAATGTAAGCTTTGGGCTGAATTCGGGAGACATTTATACCATTGAAACCAAAGAAAGAATATGTTGATGATCCAACTTCTTGCTCTACACCAAAATGGTAGTCGAGAGACATCTCTTGGAGACGTGTTAACAAACACTCATTTGCATTTACTACAATATATAGAAGAAACCCATTCATAAGAGCTATTGAAATATTTTTCCATGAACTCACAATTGGTGGAAAAAACTACGATCTTAATTTGTACTTCAATAAATTCCATTCCCATATTGAACATGTTCTTGCAAGAACATTGTTTCAGTGAAACAAAATTAAAGGTAACAACATTCTAGAGTCTAGATAAATATTAAATGCTTCAAAATTCATTTGATTAATTACTACTTTGGAGCGCTCTACTATAGGCTCCCTCATTTTGGAATTGTAATCAAGAAGATAGAAAGGAACTTATGATGAACCAGGAAGGAACAAGTGGAATTTAACTTTCTTGCAACAGTATAAAATTTTTATTTGTTAATATTTAGCAAGACAATATATCAATGTAAAGTTTGAAATTCACCAAACTTCCACCGAGCTTGTACTAGAGCCAAATCATGATTGCTGAGAAGAAAAGGAATAGTCCGCCACAAGAAGTCAGGTTCAGGCTGGAAGTCAGCATCAAAAATTGCCACATATTCACAATCTTTAACGTAACACTTCCTCAGTCCTTCACGCATGGCTCCTGCTTTGTAGCCATTCCTATTACTTCTATTCTCATACTTTATATTTACACCTTTACTTGCCCACCTTTGGCATTCAGACTCCACCAGCTCCTGTTTATAATTTATGAAAAAATCGATTTGTAACTGATGCATATGACCACTTGCTCATGCATGTACACTTCTCATTTTGCTACTTGTGGTGCGTCTCTTGTAATATGTTATACATATAAACTAGTAAAATGCCACATTGTCGCAGTAGGATGAAAATAAATTTTAAGCAATAAATTATGAGAGATAAAATTCGAACATCTCCTTACCTTATATCACAAGGTCATCAAATGTAACAAGAGAGATTGTGTAATAAGATAAGTGGGAGTTGGAAATGGGACTTAGAGGATCATGAATGAGAGTGGATCATAGAACTTGTACATAGTTAAATAATTAATAGGAGATTGGAGGCCTGTGGTATACTGGTATGCTAATATATATATAATATATATGATACTCGGTATAAATTAATATTTGTTTGTATTTCAAAAATTAGTCGTATTATGAGGACTGAGGAGTAATAAATCAAGTGATGTATCAAAGGATGCGATGGTCTATATTGATTATATTTGAGTCATGTTTCTCTATCCTTTTTGTCTGAATGAAGGAAATTGTATGCCTGATCCTTTTACCTTACCAGAAAGTAAAAGAACAGAATAGTAGTTGGTTATATATATATATATATCACACTAAAAAGCCTGCTCTGCCCAATACATACCGATATGCAAAACCAGATATGCAGACTGCATTTTGTATAAGAAATTCGGTTAGATTTTATCTTACCCTGATTACAAGATCAGTGGAATCATCAAGGACCTGGATTATGATCTTGTCGAATGGCCAAGAAAGCCCACATGCTGCTCCAATTGATAAACGATAGACCTAAAAAATTAATATGAAAATGCAAGCATGTGTGATTAAGCTACATACATAGTACACATATATTAACAGTCCAAGGCTAGCCAAGTTGGAATATTTGCTGCTTAAGGCCAGATGAAGCATATTACAGACTTTTCACAGTCATATGGATGATGTATTGTATTATACAATGTTATTAATTTTTCATATGACATTGATCATTCAAATTTATTTTGGAACATAAGAAAAATATTCAAAATTAAGTATTAAAACTTTAGTAAACATATACAGATCATCAAATGTTGAGTCTTAGGGGAAAAAAAGGAGCTTTAAGTCAATTTCATTTCTTTCTGGGATTATTTGTTTCAATTTATTTATTTATTTCTTAAAGCTTCAGAATTTCGTGCTAGAAGCTCTTTTCCTATTATATAATTTTATGTTTTAACATTTATTTTTCTTCCTACTGTTGCATAAACAAAACTAAAAAATTAATTATTATGGAAATTAAATTTCAGTTGCCTAATTATCCCTGATGTAGAAGAAGTTTTAATTCGGTAGCTTTCTGGCCTCAAAGTTATGCCTTTTATAGACAACAATCAAACAATAAAAGAACTGATACATCAAGTTTGTTGTGGGATGGTACAAAATGTAATTGTATGTACCACAGGTCCACAGCACCAGTACTAGATGTCCAAAATCTGAAACCTAGCATGACACCGCTGAAGAATTATTATTCAATGATTTTTGTCAGAAACAACCAAGTTACAGATAGAATATTATCTCAAATAGTTTTGTATCCCTAGATTCACTAAAGACTACACCAATAATGTTTAATTAGGAGTCCTTTTTAGTTATAGCTCGGCTTTAACTGCACAGGACAGTTAGAGGAGGCACAATACTGCGAACAGTGACAAACCGTCCTCTATGGTATTACTCGACCTCAGACGTTATAACAATACTCTCAGACAAATAAAGTCATGCCGATTGCAACATACATGCTACATCCCAAACAAGTGTGTCGTCTAGCTGATAGTCAAACGAACCGTTCAAGTCTATTGATAACGTTTGTATATGTAACAAATATTAGCTTTTGTGTATCATTGGTTTGTGTGGTTGAAGAAAATACCAAAATACAAAAAACAAAAAAATACTCAAAATTCCTTTCCATCAAAATTGGAAGTAAATAACTTGTGCAAAAGTGATGAGGATAAAATACTCAAAATTCCTTTCCATCAAAATTGGAAGTAAAAACAGCTTTCTGATTAATTAGTTCTCAATCTAAGAACACTTCAATAGTGGTTAATGCATAGAAAATTTGGTGTAGTTTGAATTAAAGCACTACCAAGTAAAGATAAATAAACCTAACCTCAAGATCATACCAAAAAAGAAAGAAGCTATTCAGAAGTCTTTCATCAAAATTGGAAACTTAGAACTAGTGCAATAGGGATAATAATTGAATATGTTAAATTAAGGCAATCTAAAAGAAGTTCAGATGTCTCAGTATAACAACATTTCAATGCATAAGTAAAGATAAAGCAAGCTAACTTCAAGCATATCAAATTGAAGTAAACCTATAGTGGAGGACATATATCTTATTAATGTTGAGCACCACAAAGGAATGAATTGAAAGCTCCAGAGGATTTCCAGCTCAAAGTAAATTGTCGTTTCGTGCCACAAGGGACGTTTCATTGACGTGTCGAAATCTTGAAGAAATTTGCTTTCCACTTTTACCACTATATGTGTTTACTCAAAGCAAAAGTATAAAAGAACTAAATTAATAAAAACCTATCCAGATTTAAAATTAAGTTGCATATATAATGGATTTTTTATTTAAGATTAGACACTGAACTTAAGGTTAAAATTTTGAAATATATGTCTGACATCACAAATTCTTTAAAGTAAGTTGTAATTAATGGCTCACTCGTTAAAATCAACAACTTCAGAGTACTTCATAGCTTTCCTCTGTAAAAAAAACCGAAATGTACCTTTTACCTTCAAGAACTCAGTGGTTCTTTGTACTTCAGACAGAATTTATCAGTTTAACATCAAATAACCTATCAATTGCATCATTCATTAATAATAAGTCTATCTCTTCTTAATTAAGTTGGACAAATAACTTTTGACCACTCCTTCAGTGTTGCAGAACATCTGTCCTACAGATAACATCCTTATGCACTACGTGTTTGAGGGACCTTAACTACGGAATGGATTCCAGCTCAGTTTAATTTGTCGGTAACGAAACGCCTAACGCTTTGGAAACGTGTCAACATCTGGAGTTTTTTTTCATTTTAGTTCAGTTATTCACTAGTTACTATTTTATATGGCGACACAAACTAAAATCAGTAGAAATATCTTGGCAAGAAATCAGACTGCAATGTTTAACTAAATTGAATATACTACGGAATTATTATACTCGTATAACAAACTAATAAGTATAAAACAGACACAATTTATTCTGTACTAAAAAACTTCCTGTCTGGCAGGAGCCTTTTGTCGAACATTATTTAATATCAGCTAAGTTTTACAATTGCAACAATTGTTTAATCTAGAAATGAAGAATTTGTTTCATTAGCTAATTTCACACTGTACCTCTCAGCACTGTGAGCCTTGGTGCCACAACTCACAGAACTCAAAAGTAAAAACTGAAATTTCACAATTTTTTGCAGCTTTAGATTTTTTATTTGAGACTTTAACTAAAACGTTTCTTTTTTTATGGAAATAAGATCATTTGATGTCAACAGAAAAGGTATAATATAAGGAAGAATCCAAAATCCTTTTAGAGTGAGAATTAATTAATCGTCCTTCATTTATTTTGCATAATGAAAGCTCTCAACATGGATAACAGTTCTAATTGAGGTATGTGTCAGACTACTCAATTTTTTCCTGAACCATTCTGAACAGATGGACTGAAAAATTGAGTTGAGCTTTTAACAGAACGTAACAATTTAATTTGGTATGGAAGCAAAACTTTAAAAATGAAAAAAAATAAAATAAAACTGTATAATCGGTTACAGGACAAGTCACCTCGGTTTTGTAGTTTTGTGAATTGCAATTAGAATTATTTTGTCTCAGTAAAAGGTGTGTATGGAAGAAATATAATTCGATTTTAGATTGGATCGATTGAGTTTGGTTTCAGGAGGAATAATTTATGGCTGGCGCTTAGAAAGCAGTTCAGCATGCAATCCTAATTTTCTTATAAATGAAAAACCAAAATACCAAATATTGGAACCAAATTAAATTACCTCTTTCTCGTTGAACATGGGAATTTGCACCAGCACCTTGGGATGGGTCCCACTGTCCTCAAGTTCCTTCTTGACAGTGTCAAGCTTTAACTTGTACTTAGTATATCTCTTCCTTTTCAAAGCCTTAACACAGATAATCACAATAGCCATATAAACTCGTTCCACAAACAGCATGACCGACATGGCAGAACAGACGTACACCGCAAACTGCAGCAGTGGAACGACAACTGGACCCCGCAATCCCCGCCAGGCATTAGCCAGGCTCTCAAGTATCCCTACTTGCCTCTCCTTGAATATGAGGTCTCTCATTAGATTTGATTGGAACTTATTTATATTTTGGAGTTCTGTTTGGTGGGTTCCTTTCTTTTGTTTCCTTCTCTTGTTTGGGGTTTAAGGAGCAATATGAAAGGACCAGTTGAGTGTTCAAAACGGGAAATTGGGAAGGGGGAGGAGGGGACCTCTACAGGACCCATTTAAATAGGGATACATAGAGAGAGGAAGCGAGAGAGAGAGAGAGGAAAGTTGATGAAGTGGAAGGGAGACACGCTTTGCATGCAGAATAGGTGGGCGTTATCAAATGTAATGGTTTAGATTTGCAAAAAAAAATAATAAAAAGATGCGGGGCCGTTTGGATGTTGTAGGATTTTGGGGTATTTGGGAAATTTGCAATTTCTATGAATAAATTTATTGAGAAGTGTGTAACTTTATGAAGAGTTTGAATTGTTTATAATAAATTAAATTCCAAAATTTGCTATTCTTGCAAATTCCGGTTCATCCAAACGGCCCCTATGATTTTCAGTGTAAATTTGAGTTTGGGCTTTTCTTGGTTTGGAGAAGCCCGTATTCTGCGTTTGCTCTCAAATTTCTATGCTATGCGAATGTGCACGAAACAATGTCTTTGAAGCATTTAGGATTTGTTTAAGGTCCGTGATGTAAATTCTAGTTGGGAATTGAACTGAAGAAGTTCCAGTTCCCCAAAATGAAAAAGTCAATTAGGCTTCGGATTTCCTGAAATTATGCTTGTTATATTAGTCTTTGGTTGAAATCGGTGTCTGATTTAGTTGATTTATAATAGAAGAAAAGATTACTTCCATTATTTAAGAAGTGTATCAGTTTGGTCAAAGGTTAATCATTCATGTTTCTCTGATGTTCTCATGATCTCATCATGTTATTATTTGTACATCATTTGTATGTTTGATAATTAAGTGTCAGCGGCTTTTCTTAATAATTAATCTTAAAAGCGGAAAAGACCTTAAAAAAAAAAGATCATTAAAATATAGCTTTGGTATGATTTGGTTCAATGTAACATCCCCTAAAAAGAATCACTTTGCAGCCAGAACCGTTGGTGAGCAGCATATATTACATTTACGCGATGGCCACAGAAGATCCAGACTCTTTCATGCTGCAAATGGATTTCTTAAATTACTGTGAATGTCCAACAGTACTGTTCAGTTCACCATGATTTGAATTTATTTGTAGTTAATGACACTCAACGTAGAATTTAATCGGAAATTTATTGAACTGGCTCTCCTGATCTTGGACAAATAGACATACCATTTATTTGCCAGACAAGTTTTACATATTTCGACTAATTGCTTTTAATTAGTCTTTATTGTTCATAATTCATTTCTCCAAGTCATTTTAATTCAAAATGTGAGAATCACTGGTCATCTCTTTTTCTTGTTCATGATTGCTCAGAACATGACGACCTCTTTTATCTCTCCCCTTTACGAATGCTCGTAGAAAAATATTTCGTTTGAGGGAACTTAAATAAGTACCAAAAGAGAATAAAATATTAAATATCAGATATCAATGTGCATTCGAAAAACCATGCCAATCCCATCATTCCCCTATGACTATGTTAAATTTATAAATTTTATATAAAATATTTATATTACCCAATGCAAACAAGTGTGAAGAAAGTTTACTTAATATTTTAATGGAGAAACAATCACAAAACATGTGCATATAGACATTTTTTTTTAAGAAAATTAGGGGTAATGTGGCCCATAAATTTGTATTAAATCAAAGATATTTACAAAAAAAAAAAAGGTCCATATTGAGAATCTATGAGCCGAAGAAAAAGATAATTACAAACCTATTAAGAGTAAAAATTGAAAAATCGAAAAAACAACAATCCTTATTCTCAGAGGGTGCGTTTGGATAGGTGTAGGAAGAAGGGAAGAAGGGAAGAAGTGGGAAAAAGTATTGGGAAGTGTGTAACTTTGTGAAGAGTTTGGATTGTTTATAATTTTTTTTCTTCCCATCTTCCTTCTTCCTCTTCTTCTTCTCTCATCCAAACGCACCCAGATGTAAGACCTACTGCAAATGGGTGGAAACTTGAGGCCCGTATATGATCGATTCCCGACGAAATTTCTCGTTCTAAAGCAAATCTGGATGATCAAATGGCTGGAAACTTTAATCAAATTAATTCTTATATCCGATTAAATATCAATTGACATCATAATATTTGCCTCAATATAGGAAAGATCCTAACCAGCTAAATGCCAATAGCTCAGGGAATGGTTTCTTGTTCAATTTTACAGATTTTTTTCGAAGAGTTTCAGATAAATTTGAACTATTAATTTTAGAATTCAGATTGATTACTTCTAACATCAGATTTTAGTCTGAATCGTCTTTAAATTCTCTAGCAAAATATAGATATAAGTGGAGCTGAACCCGTAGTTCCGGAGGAACAAGATGTATGGCCTTCACAAGAAAACACGGAGCATAAAATCCTATGTGGCAACATGATAACTTTTACACCCTATGGTGAATCATTAACATCTCTTCGGATCACAAAAAAATAAATAAATAAAAAAAAACTGTGTAGAAGAGGATGCTCATAATTTTTCACATGTTGACTTGACTATTAAATCGTAATTAATTGATATAGTAAATTAGTAATTGATATATATGAAGTCCTAACGTAAGCTTGTGATATACCTCTTTCAGAAGTCATTATATATTATACTCTTGTAATTGAAATTATCTCTTGCAAAGTCCTATAATAAACTTGCTCAAAATATTAATTAAATTTGGACTATTATTTTTGACAAGTTCTTTATGGATTAAAAGTTACGTGGACTATTGTAGTTTACACAAATAAAATGACTAAGATAATATATAAAAAATATATATATATTCTCATTCTGTGAATTGTTTTCTTAACTCCAAATTAGATGGTGCTGACAGATGAACAAAATTTATGCCATAAAACACTGATTCAAAACATAACAATTTTTTATTTTCTATTTAGATATTTATTTACCATGAATTACAGTTATATTTTAAGTTGCAAGGTGATCTTGATAGATACTAATAAAATGTGAATAAATTTTTTTCTATTTTGCTACAAATATAAAATTACTTCATTCATGCCTAGCATGTTAGTATTTTATCATTTAACAAAGGCTGAAGGAATTGATGGTAGAGAGGTGTTAGATTCTACAAATTTTATAACCACAAATATTCCTTAGTGTTTTTTTTTTTTTTAATAAAATTTCACTTCAATTTAGTTATATGGCTTCGCCTCTTCTATTTGATGAAAGATCTGGAGCATGATGCATGCTTGGCAAGCGATAATTTAATTTGAATGTGACTCTATATCAATTAAAAAGAAAAAAAAATCTAATTATGACAACTAGGTTGTTTCATAATTAAGTGGTAATATGATTAATATTTTTTGAAGTTCACTTAATTTTATGATTGGAATAGAATAATTATATAGCAATAATATGTTTTCCACTCTGCAAGATATAGTTAGACAAAATTTTTCTTTATGAAAATGATCTTCTTCTTTTTTTTTTTCATGATGAAATGTATCACACATGTTATTTCTCGTTTGTATAATTGAAGTTATAACTTCTCCTAAAGCAATAAAAGTCTAGTTAATCATCATCACAACTTTTATCGTTCTTCGGTTTTTTCTTCAATATATATCTTGTGTATTTTGTTTGTCTTTCAGTAATTTTTTTTTAGTGCTTCATCATATAAGTTGTATAAGAGTGATATTGTTGTATTTGGATCGTTTCAATTAATATTACAATATTATAAAGGCAAATTTTAGTAGTGAACTGAATTTTAAACTATAAATAAATGTCAATCGTTCGTTTTAAATTATGAACAGATCATATAACTAATAGAATTCAAATCCGATTTAAAATTTAATGTGGAGAATTATCCTATAATATATTGTATACTAACAATTAATTATACGAGATCCATCCAGTGGCGAAGCTAGAAATTCGTGTCAGCAGGGTCCGTAAATTTTTTTTACTGAAAACATATGTATGATGTAACGTCTAAAATAGACATAATATAATAATAATTTTTAAATAAATAACTCTAAAATAATGTTACATAAAAAAATTCAAAAGAAATCAAATATATATTACAATAAAAATAAAATAATATAAAATAATATACTTAATATACAAAAATAATAATTCAAAAGTCAAGACAATAAAAAAGTACAACAATTTCCTATGAATTTTTATTTTTCTCACAATTTTGCATAATAGATTTATTAGAAATCTTATTGAACACTTATTTTTCTATATTATAGATATATAAAGATGGGAGGCATACGAAAAAATTCGATCACTATTCAAACCACAATATTTCTAATCTCTTTGTGGCGTTTGGAATTTTTTAACATGAATAATATTTAGTATTTTTAGTGATAGTTTTTGTATAATCAAAATTGTATTCTTGATCTTCTATGGTATCTTTTGTTTATAGTGTCCAAATAAATCACGCAATGTGCTAGATTCGCACTAGTATATATATGCTTCAAATAATTATTCATCTAAATATTTCATTCTATTCTAAAATTTGTCTTGAACTCATTGGGAGGAAGAAATAAGACGATTAGTCAGGACAACAAATACTACCTGGGTCCATACGCGATTTTTTTTTGCATCGTTATGCAATTCAAATCAAACACGACATATTTAGCTGGGTCCTTCAAATTTTTGAGATGAGTTCCTAACTTATTGTGATTTTTTTTAATTACAAATAAATGCAATATCAATTAAAATTTTTTTTGAGGTGGGTCATAGACCCACCATTTTGCTTCGCCCCTGGATCCACCTATTTGCCAAAACCCGTAATATATGGCTCGTCTCCCTCTTTGCATCAGAGAATCTAGATTCATAGAAAAACAAAGACAAAACAGCAGATGTGGAAGTATTAAATGAAGGAAAAGGAAACGTCAACCGAGCCACCTACGCGTATGTATTAGCCTCACCGTTTGTCTATTTGCCTCTTTCTACTCCCCTTACAAGGATAACTTTGAGGGAGATATTATATGCTCTCTTATCTTCTACAATTTATGCGTTTTGAATACAGCTCATTGTATATTGGATGCCAGAGAGCTTACTAACTAGTTAATGCATAGGAATTGGAGGTGTGAACAAAATCAATTTGGAAGATAGACAGCCTAGTCTCTCACAAAAGTTTTTCGTTGCTATTCAAGCGGTTGACAAGTTACCTTTCTTTCGTCATGTACACTGTTGTTTTCCCACCATCTGCGATGTTAAATTTGTTCAAAAGATCCAGTGCCAAATAAAGTTAACTCATCTCAAGCCTTCCTCCTGGAGGACAACCAAAAAACATATCAGGTGTGCTTGGACCAAGAACTAAAACAGTGAGGATGTTGCTTAGTTAATATTAATGCTATTCTGACAGCTATAGACAAATTAACAAAAACAAATTCATTTTTTTGAAATTAGCGATATTTCTCATCTATCCAAACATGCTCAGTTACGTGTAGCATGTCCAATTTTATGTTTATATTGAGGCCCTTTTACATAGACATACAAAATAAGAAATTGATTACAGTCATCTGCAATTTTGTCATCGTTTGAACAAACTGAAAATATAAAATAGACAAGGTGAACATATAAATTATCAAAGTGAACATATAGAAATAAATAAGTACAATAAAAATAAGTTGAATATGCATATAAAAATCTGAATAAGAGATGACAAAAGTTAGTTTTTTTTATATATTCACTTTGATCATTTGTATATCCACCATGTTTATTTTATATGTTTATTTTATTCAAGCGATAGTTAAACTGCAGATAACACTTATCATTTTTTATACAATATATAAGATCCTGTTCCGGTACAATTAAACTTAAACATGGTCCGGTCAGTACAGGCCTTCTAGTTTAATTAAGTGCTTGTGTCGCTATGAGCCTATGACCATCCATTGACCATTTGGAGGTAAGAAGAATTTGGGCTTTTCTGTCAATAGTCCTTGGCCCATAATTTAAGAAAATATAAGTCCATCAGACCTCAAAAGATTTCTAGTAGTATGAAAAATAAATAATTGTTTACCTCCTTCGGTTAATTATTTTAGCATTTAGATACGTGTTTTTTAAGTAGCAGAGATAGTTCGTCAAATTAGTATCCCTTCATTTTTCCCTAAAAAGATTTCTAGTAGTATGAAAAATAAATTAATATTTGGAATAATCATGCTTACGAAAGAACCTAGCTAAAAATCAGTACTACCACGATATAAGTACCTATATGGCTCCTGAATCGACAAATTGAACCACCACTTCACGCAAATTAATTATTTGTATATGGTATATACTAAAATATATACCTAGTGTAGTGTCCTAAATCATAATAATCCGAATAAAATAGGTGCATCAGGCCATCAGTGGGGCCGAATTGTATTGTTAGAACAGATTAAAGTGGCAACCATGTCCCTTTTGAAAAATAATGAAAATAGCGTACAAAATCATTAACAAAGACAATAAAAGTTTCTTTCCAATAAATTCGAGATGATTAAAATACATACTGCCACCTTTCAATCGTTATCCTTCTTCCAGATGAAACATTGTTGTGTGGTTCTTGTCGAATAATTATATCCTAAGAAAGTTTGTTGTTACAACTAATTAATTCAATATAAATATATAAATAATTATAAATAATATACCTATTGAAGTACAATTAGTCGACAGTGTTAGACAATTACTTTGTAATAATTGTTAGGTCCATGATGATGAGGACATGAAATGAATAATTTGCGAATGGCATCTGTATGCCTATGTAATTAATTAATTGATAAATATAAGTTGTAGCAATTATAAGGATTTATTTTGTGTATTTTTATTACTGTAATTTTCCAGATATCATGTAAGTCTTTAATAAGTAGCCTTCATTTTTTTTTAATAAAAAAAAAGGATCTTCTCTGTATACAAACTTTGTAATGTACGTATACTTCTGCAACATTATCTCATTTTTAAAAGATAGATTCACATATAAATTGCAATATCTTATTTATCGTATTTTAATATAAGAAAAAGAGCTGTACGGAATAAAATATCGTTTTTTTTATAATGAAATCAAATCTTTAACTGGATTATATATGTAAAATATTACAATTGCAATGGATGATAATGACATTTCGATCCTAATTTGATGATATGTAAGCTTAATAAATTGACTGGGCTGTTAGATTGCTATTTTCCTTTTCTTTTTTAAAATTAAGAAAGTGATAGGATTGCATTCACACATCTTTATTTACTTTTTAGTCGCTTTACTCCGATTATGATTATCCAGTATATTAAACAAAAAATGGCTGGGATAATCCGTCCACAAAACAAAGTTAAATTGGTTAAAATTTCCAATTCCTGCTTTCATCAGTAGTAAGAATTAGAGGGGGGAAAAAAACTAACAACATTAACTTCATGTCTTTTGTTGAAATTCTCTCAATAATTTTAGAGATTAATTCCTTTTGGCGGTTTGGGATATTTTTTTCTCTGAATTCTTCGTTGTTTCACTGCGTTGTCAATTTGTCATGAGGGATCCATTGTAAGATAGGATTGTAAATTGGAATGAAGTTGCCTATTGTTTTCCTTGTTTGATCCCTGTCTTTTTTCGCCAAATTAAACCAAAACCACTCATTAACAAATTATTATCCTTATTCCTTAAGCACTCATTAGCTATTAAAATATACACGTTTTGCTTAACACATAAGCATAGTACCAACCGAAATCTTCCAAAAGGTCTCACTGAGTCAACTCTCCAGTCAACATCATATGCTCTTTGTCCAATTAGTTACCTACAATCTCTGCCTCTCTAAATAAAATTATGCAAATGGTTACTTAATTGCCACAATTATGTATTAAACTAAGCTCTACGCACCCGCACAGTAGCACATGGCTAATAGAGGGTCCAGTTGTAAGACCAAAGTCCAACGGAACCGTCCGATATCAAACGAACGGCCCATGATTTTACAACAGGGCCCTTCGATAATTACTTAATAGTAACAGTAAAAACTGAATATAAAACAGAAATCGTACCCAACCTTGAATTTCCATCTCAAATAATTCATAAACTCGGTCTAATAAACCGCTAACGTATCATAACAGCAGATCAAAGTCTTACACTCTCTATGTTTCACAGGAACGGGTCCACATACACTCATTCTCTACTTGGCCGTCTCTTTCTTTCCTCTCGCTTTCTACCTCACGACCAAAACCTCAAATCCCGACATCTCTCGAGATACAGAATTCTCCACACTCACACGGTTTCTCTCCTTTCCCTTTCTTCTCTTCTCTTCTCTTCTCCATGGTTTCCCAAACACCTCTCTTTCACTTCTGTCTTTCTCATGTGCAAGAAGAAAAAAGCCATCGACGCCACCGCTCCAACCCATCTCCGACCACCACCAACGCCACCACCTCTAGTCTCCTCCTCCTCCTTCTCCTCCTCCGCTCCTTCCTCCTCCTCTGTCCCTCTTGTCTCTTCCGGCTCCAGTGTTACCAAAACCTCCTCCCAACTCTCCGCCGTGCGCTCTTCTCTTCCCAACCCAGCAATTCTCTACCCTTTCCAAGAGCTTTCTCTTGCCACCAACAATTTTCTTTCTAAGCCTCTCTCTTCATCTCCTTCCCCTTGCTGGAAATGCTCTCTGCGCAAGCGCAATACCACCGTGTATCAGCTTCCTTTCCACCTCTCTGACCCAAAATCTATCTCTTCTTTGCTTTCTCTTTTGATTCAGAGTCACCATGCTAACATTGTGCCTCTATTAGGTGCTTCTTTGCCTTCCCCTTCTCACCATTATATCTACCTTGTTTACTCCTTCACGCCATCTTCAAGTTCCCTCTCTTCGTGTTTGCGCAATCCGCATAACCCTTCATACACTCCTCTAGACACATGGCTGTCGCGTGTGCAAGTCGCTTCTGACATGGCGACCGGGTTAGAGTACATTCACCTCCATTCCCCGGCTTTGTTTCACGGCCGGCTCTCCAGCTCAGCAATTCTAATAACAGAACAACCTTCTCTGCGTGCATTGGTCTCACTCTATGGAGCCGCTGACCTGTCCGGTGATGTACGGCCTGCCTCCGTTGAAGAATCCAGAAGAGGTTATGTCGCTCCAGAAGTTCTGAACCGCACAACCAGTGCCTCGCACCAGTCTGATGTCTATGCATTTGGAGTGTTGTTGCTCGAGCTGATTTCTGGTGAAGAACCTGTTAAGTACCGATTGGATAAAGGTATTGTTCTTTTATGCATTGCATTTTCTGAATCCTGAACTTATCAGGAAACCAATTTAATTGCAATGGATGTTCTGGTAACATCAATGCCATACATTATTCACAGGTACGAAGGAAATGAAGCAGGTATCGGTAATTGACAAGGCGAACAAGGTAATGAAAGGGGAAGGTGATGAGAGGAAAGGGAAGTTGAGGCGGTGGGTCGATAGAAGATTAAATGATTCGTTCCCGGTGGAGGCTGCAGAGAGGCTGATTCAAATTGCTTTAAAATGTGTTGAACAGGATCCGACGGTGAGGCCTGACATGACATGGGTGGCCGGGAAGCTGTCTAAGGTTTTTCTAGAGTCAAAGATGTGGTCTGACAGGTTGCAGGTGCCGACTGATATTTCTGTTTCTGTTGGTCCCCGGTGAATGGTAGCTTTTTTCGACTGACTGATTTGGGATTATTGCTACTAACCTAATTTAGTTGAAAAGAATACAAACTAACAGTATCATTTACCAAGTAGAATTGATTTGATTGGAATTGTAATCTTTGATGTAAAAGTTTGTGAGTGACTCTTAGTTCTCTGCATACCAGAGTGTCCTTCAAAATTGTAAAAGGACCAATGGGGAATGCAATCAGATTTACAAATGATTTCATTTGCTAAAGCTGGATATTGGAATATAGAATTATTGATGTAGATGCAATGCTGATTATTTTATTTTGGGATCAGGTTTTCTTGTGTCTTTCATTTGTTTTTAAGAAAAGCAAAAATGGTCATTGATTAATAAATTTATATACCGCGGATTATATAATATATTTGTTTGTCTACCATTTTCCTAGACTGATAGATACGTGTTATAATACTGATACATTGACCAGTACAAAGACATAGTAAGCCCAGGATGGCGGATGCATGCTTCCGTATATTTTAATGTGTAGTCTGTTTGAACTTGAAATGTGTAATTTGTTTCAACTTGAAATAGTCAACCCCATTTATCAAAGTGTAGTTTGTTTGAATTAGGAATACTTGCTTTCTAAGTAATGCTTCCTGGCCAATTTACAGTTTTTTACAGCCGCTACAATTCTTTTTTTTTTTCTTTTTGTCACTTTATACAAATTTGAGCAACAATCGGAACAATATTTATTGTTGGTTTTTCTAACAATGGTTCTGCAAGCAAACAAAATTGTTTAGTCAAGTGGATGGATATATCATAATGCCATTTCAAACATTGAATGATTTTTTTTTTATATTTTATTCAATACATTTCAATAAATTTCTAAATAGAAGTAGTTTTGTTCAATTATTATGAGAAAGTTTAATATGCACCATAGTTTGACTCTTCCTTTCTTTATTATTTTTTTTTCCTTGGTTTGGTACAAAGTTTAGACTCTTCCTCTGTACCAATTCAATGACGGAATAGTCTGTTTTCTCTCTCCATAATAAAGATACCAAGATCCTATCTACTGACCGCCGACCTTAAAGAAAGGTTCTCCTCCACTCCTCCTTGCGTTAGTCACCACCACATCCATATCAACTATCATTTTCTTGCTAGTTCATCTCTGATTTGGGATTCTGAATTAGGTTTGACTGCAAGGCATTGCTGGGTATGTAGTCTATTGTGCAAACTTTTTTCAGTTATGTTGTACTGAGGCAAACTTTGTAGGCGAAGTTAAAATAGCACTTCATTCAGACAGAAAAAAAAAAGGATTAATAAAAAATTGGATCATGTTGTAATCATTTGTCTCTGTTACTGATGCGTTAGAAGCATCAGCAATCCAATGACCCTATTAATCCTCATTTTAGTACAAGGTAATTTGAAAAAGCACCGTTTGAGTAAAATAAAGCTTTTTTAAGACTTGTAACTTGTAAGCTACTTCTGGAATCTCTAGCACAAATATTGGGATTAAGAGTCGCAATTTATATTTTAAGCAATTGAGTAGACAAAAATTGAACAAGCTACATTATTTCCTCACTCCAAACGGCAACCTGTCTGTTGTTTCAGTGGGCTTGGTACTGGATCATACAAAAATTCTGTGAATCGGTATTTATATTTATAATAAATTATAATATATAACGTAATAAATTATTGGGCCTCTGATAGCTTCTATTCGTCCGGCGTTGCTTTTTTAATGGAATTAAGTGATTTCATATGTTTATCTCCATCTTCTTACATCAAAAGAACATTCCTTCCCATCGCCATCTTCTAGAAATTGTTTAAGCTAACTTCCTTAGTATCACCGTCAATTAATTATCAAATATATGATTAATTGTTTTTTTAAGATAAATTGGAGGTCTAAGCCACCCAACTTATTTTTAAATTAAATGTCTATTAAAAAGACCCCCAGCCGAGTTTCAAACATGCGACCTTACACTCAAGGAGTCGATGCATTGCTCTTTGCCACTAGACCAAGAGCTGATTCTTTATATATGATTAATTGTTAAAACAACTCTTTATTAATTAAAAAAAATACAAGTCTGATAATGACTCAAATTAAATTCGAATGTAGTTGTTCAGATTATTGAAAGCGGCTCTTCTTTTAAAAAGTCCAAAGCTGATACAAAATAAGTGTGAAATCATAATATCATCATAAATGATCATTTTATTGAATATAAGCCAATTCGTATCGCAGCACATTTAAAAGCAATTTTTCAAACTGTCTAACTTTATTTTATCATGGCCATGAGCTACAAAATATTTATATGTTCATTTTTAAATTTAGAAAACTATACAGTTTTTTCCCTTCCAATTATGTAAATATTATATTTATCCTTTTGATATATATAAGTTGTCACATTTATCTTTTCTTACAATTGTGTAAGACCCTGATCAAAATCCCATATTTTAATATGGGATTTTATTTCATTTCATGTCGTTGGAAAATTCTTGATCAAAATGAAGTAATTTTTTATCATTTGGTTAGAATTTCATATAATTAGACCTAACAAAATCCTACGAAATCAATTCAATTCAAATAAAATGAAATGAAATCTACGTAAAAAAATCATTTTGATCAGGGCCAATATTGCATACTTTTCCCACATGGGGTAGTTCTGATTGCTTCAATTTATGTTGAAACAATAAACGAGCATTCTCTGTTAATTAATTACTTGCTAGTTGCTACAACAGTCCCACCTCAAACAAGGGAGTTGATCCGGGCAACAATCAAAATGATCCGAACAACATCTATTAATTATTATAGACAAAAATACCCCCATCATCTATCAATTAAAGATTCCATTATATTTAATTCTCTAATATTATCATAATAGCTTTCCTTATTTGATCCGTCAAATGAGCTTCTATACTAAATACTAAAATATAATAAATTTTGATTGCAGAAACTTATATTTGATTTAATTATCTAATATTTTTTGTGTTATTGTTTTATGTTATATTAAACATTTTATTTTCACAAAAATCATAAGAATGAATATCACTTACATGACATAATAATTACAGATGAAAAAAACTAAGCTTATACTTTTTTTTACATTCATATACTATTTAAATATGAATATTTGAAATAAAGATAATTCAAAAACTAAGTAAAATATTAATTTTTGGTTGACAAATAGAATATTAAAACAGCAGGTCCTCTGGAAATGTCGCCTGAAAAGGAATTATATTTTTTAAATAAAGAATGAGGAAAGAAAGACGAAGATTGTTATATATACGAGGGTAGCATCGGCAATTTACAAAAATTATGTTGTGCCGACTATGTTGAATGTTGCCCGGATCAACACCCCTCAAACAAGACTCTCTACTCTTCCCAATTTGGAAACTCAGCATACCCCCGAGAATGAGGGTCTTCACCTAGGCATATGGGCACAGAATAAGATAGCAACAATTGACAATCTCAAAAAAAAAAAAAAAAAAAAAAAAAAAAAAAAGAGGATGGCAATTAGTCAACACTCAACAGATGCGTTTTCTGCTTACAGATGGAAAAAACAGTTGCTCATATTTTCGGTGAATGCCCTTTCTTTTTACAATCCTTAGAAATTGCAAGATTAATTGCGTTCGACTTTATTCTCAGTTTCTTCCTCTTTTAAAAGCGCTGATTTCATCCTTGACATCAAGCAACCTAAACAGGAAAGAGAAATCTTAGCAATTTCATGCTTTGTGATTTGGAGGGAAAGGTGTTCGAGAATTTTCAGAAGAACTGAGCAGCCTCCATACTTGCAGGTAGAACAAACTTTTTTTGAATGGCAACGCAGAAGCTCACTGGCATTGGCTGATAACAGAGGATTTAAACAAGCTTATGTTGTTGTTTTTTCTGTTTTATTAGAGAACCTCCCATAGATTAACTTTTGTTCTTTTTTTTTTTTTTTTCCTTTTTGGTTTGTTTTAGCCTCTGGCTAACACTCTGTGAATATTTCTTTTATTTATAAGATGTGGGGGCGTGACTATGGCTGTCAACGATATACCGTTTCAACGTTTTCCGTTCCGTTCCGTTGAACGGATAACGGTACGAATTTGCATTTCGTTTCCAGAAACGGAACGGTAAACGGAATAATATGGCATACCGTTGTTGAAACGGAACGGTAAACGGAACGAATCATTTCGTTTCCGTTTCGACAAATACATATGTTTACAGTGTAAATATACGTTGTTCCGTCCCATTCCGTCCAACCGAAACGAATAACGGAATGGAATGGCATATCGTTTACTGAAACGGAACGGAATACGGAATGAAATAGCATACCGTTTACTGAAACGGAACGGCAAACGGAATGAGCCATTCCATTGCCGTTGTAAACGTTAGACACCCCTAGGCGTGACCCCCATTTTTTATTCGAAAAATATTGCATACTTTTCCTCCAATTAAACTCTCATATGTAATATTTAAGACTTCAATATCGAGTTATGCTCGTGATTTGTGTTTACTTACAATTTTGTATGTGTAATATTTTTGAACATCTATATCTAGAATGATGTCAGAATTGTACCAAATTTGAACTACAATGAGGCCGTAGCACAAGGGAAGATGCAATCCAGGACCACATCTGCGACACTCCCTTAATTCCCTTTCCTTCACGATTGAGTATTGTGAAACTTGGTCGTTCTCTCCAGTGCTTTGATGCATTACTCGCAGCATCCATTGACATGCCGACATTGTCGGGTTTTGAATCTCGAAATTTAGCCAATTTTGAGATTTTGACCATATTAGTTTTGCAATTCCGAACCCGATATTGCAAAAATATTATTTTAATACTACGGAAATTACTCATTACAATCAGACTTTCTTACAATCAAAAAATCAGCGCGTCTTACTCTCTCGCTCTCACCCTCACCCCTTCACGTAGCGCCCTCGCCCTCACCCCCTCACGTAATTCTAATTTTCCTCCTCTCACGCGCGATCAGTGTCCCCCTCTCTCCTCCTTCCTTAGCGACTATCAGCGCCTCCTCTCTCCCTTCGTCTGACTTTGCTCTCATCTCCTCTTTTATCTTGCTCCCTCTCTTGCTTGCCCCTTATCCTCTCTTCTGATTTGCACACATCTCCCTATCTCCCCATCCCTTTTATCTTCATCTTCATCTGTTCCTTCTCACTATTCGTTTCTTCTTGATTCTATGTGCAGATTGGAAGTTATTAGCACTTTAATTTGACTGCTACCTCAAACCTTAAATACTTATAAGGGACTAAATAACATAATATACATGAATAAATACTAAACACAAGGGAGTAATTAATAAAAAAGGAAGTAAATAACGAGTATAAGAAAGTATCTAATATATGTAAGTGAGTAGATAATATTCAAATCTGATTATGCTATTGTTTGGGAGTAACTAAATAACTATAACGGAGTAAATAACGAATATAAGAGAGTATCTAATACTTATAAGGAAGTAAATAACATTCAGATCTGATTCTGCTATTGTTTAGGAGTAACTAAATAACTATAATAGAGTAAATATCGAGTATAAGAGAGTAAATAAATATCCAGATCTGATTTTTCTATTGTTTGGAAGTAACTAAATAACTATAAAGGAGTAAATAATGAGTATAAGGGAATAAATAACATTCAGATCTGATTCTGCTATTGTTTGGAAGTAACTAAATAAATATAAGGAAGTAAATAATGAAAATAAGAGAGTATGTAATACAAGTAAGAGAGTAAATAATATTAAAAGAGAGAGCAGGGAAGGGGCGGAGAAGGAAGGGGAAGAGGAGGGGAGGGAGTCGAGTGGGGTTAGGGAGGGATGAGTGTGAGAGGGGGCGTGAGTAGAAGGAGTAGAAGTGCTGGGTGGAAGCGGGGAGAAGAATAGAGTATACGTAAGAGGGGAGGAGCGAGAACTGAGAAACACACAGGTGATAGAGGGTGAAGCACGGGGGTAAGAGAAAGTGAATCGCTCCTATCATTTTAGGCAACTAGGGGAAGCACACTTTTCTAAAATCTGGCAATCAGATTGCTTGATTGTCTTAGGCGCTGATTATCAGCCCCGTAATACAATCAGTAAATTTACTTATTATTTTAGGGTCTGATCGGAATGATACTTCAGAGGAGTTCAATTCATTTCAATAGAATAGAGTTCAATAGAGATGATTTCAAAATGAAATTTGTGATCGGAACCAAAATTAAAAGAATTGAAGAGAATTAAAATTTGTGATCGATATGAAATAAAAAATCAGGAGGAAATGATTTCAGCTCTTTAATATTGACCGTTTTACCCTCATCTTGGAACATTGATATTTATTGCATTAACCGGCAACTAACCTTGCATAGCCATAACGTGAACACAAATATCATCTAAAACCAAAGTCAATTGTCATGCTCTAGCTTTTGTTTCTCTCGAAAAAAAATGCCACATACTTTTCTCTTATGGTTATAAAAGTGCGGTGCCTCAAATTTCAAAATAAAAATACATGAAACCTACTATCTAATATGTGCCCCAACCAGAAAATAAGGACACGTATAAAAATTTTATGTTGTCTTTCTGAAACAGTACTGTCTTTGTACTGATCCTGTACTGGAGTTAGCCTAGTGACTAGGACTAAGACCATACCAGAACTGATACATACATAAATATTCGGCTTCTTTATATATAGCACCTACAGTCAAACTAAATGTCAAACTGTCTTATTCACTTCTGAAAAGCCATAACCAAAAAACCTTAAAAGCAAAACAAATCCCGTTTGCCATGTCGAAATACCTAGTTTTGCTTACCAACGAAACATAAGTTGAAGGTATCAGTTCCAAACTTCCAATCAAAATGAAAGGAACAATCTAGAAGTAGAATTGCATCTTTTAAGACAAAATGAAATCAAGCACTCAATACCAATAGATCATAACATTAAATATAAAATTAAGCAAAAAAAAAATCAGAAATTGATATAATTCAAATATTACTGGTAACATACATACCATAATATATCAGATTTATTTTTGTTGGACTAAAATAAATATTATTCATGCGACTTAAAATGCTTGCTACCCATCCCCAAACAATAAAACATTTAATGAATGATAAGCCATTGAACCCATTTCGCTCCAGCCATCGGCCCTTGAGTTCATCAGGACAAGCAAAAAAGAGACCGGCCTTCTTATTGTCAGACATGAGGAGATCTGCAGCATCAAGCAATCCATCACCACTTATTCCATGTTTCTTAAGTTCAGCGATAATTTCTTCAGGCGAATAAACTCTAGAATTTGATTTAATGAAATTCTCATTTGCCATTTGAAGTGCTCGAGCAATATCAGACATTGAATTAGTCACCCGATTCAAGCCCTCCTCCATTTGATTACCTGGACTCTTTGAATCAGTGTCATTTGTGTCAACATCTTGAAATTTTCTTTTTACACCCAATTTGGAGGACCTTTTCATGGATTTAGTAGATGGTGAAACACCATTAGTATTTTCAAGATGACCACCAGGAGTATGATTCTCCATATTTTCAAGGATGACCACATGGTCTGCTTGGAGTCGATCTACATCATCTATGGTAATAGCATCCTTTTCCAATTGTCGAAGCCTTTCCTTGCAAGTTGTAGATATACCACCTTTTGCTCGGTCCACATCAAAAATATCACACAGAAGTTCAAAGTTGCATATCTCCTTATCTCGAATACGCTTCATTTTAGAATTTGCCTAATTAAATGAAAATGGTCAGTCCATTAATAAAAGACTTCCAGTTTGACAACCTTGTCATTGTCTACATATGGCATTGCTCATACCAGTTTGATTGTTAGGTTGAGAATTAATTAATACTACTTCTGGACAAAATAAATAGTTATTAAATATATTCAAGTCGGTGATAATTTTTGCTATGACAACATATGTGGCTGAATCCCTTTAATGTATGCAAAATTCAAATGTGAAGAAATTTTACAATACCGTAATTAGGTCGTCCCATACTTGGGGGCCTACTTCAACTTTTTTGGTGCTTGGATTATATGATAAGCCGCTCTTCTTAAGTGCTTGTACAGCAAGATGCATGTTCTCCTTCAATGTTTTTAATCGGTTGACGATCTTTTCTCTAGTGATTTTCATGTTAAATTTTGTATTGAGGGCTTTGACAGCAACTCTGTATGCCTCAGGTTGGAAACTCCTATCATTTTTTAAACCCTTCAGCTACTGCTCTCGGAGAACTTCAAGGAGAAATGTGTCCATCATCTTTGTCCATGTAAAGTAACCTGCATCCAATGTTTTTTCACCACCTTGCACTTCATCATGATTCTTCTCGTTACCTTCATGTTCTTCTCCAAATAAGCCATCTGATTCCATAATCTGTTTCAAAGAAAATAAATTAAATAATAGAAAAAAATTAAAATATCTTAATGAAATACATTTGAAATAAATTAAATAAAATGGAAAATGGTAGAATATTGATTGAAAATAATTAATAAAATGATACAACATCGGTAGTAAGGCTCTCAGAACCCTATGAAAATGGCTACTAATAGTTCCTAGAGAGCGTCCAAAGTAAAATTTAAGAAGACGATTCCTCGTATTTTGTGATAAAACATGCAAAAATTTAGCCACTTGTTCCTCGACACAACTATAATTGTTATCTCTAAGACGATTTGTTCCTCGAAGAATAGTGCAAAGTCTTTCAAAAGCCTGTGGTCCCATGCGTATGACGTTACGACACTCATCTACATCTCTTAATTTTCTCATAAGCTTATCACGAACTTCTTTCCGTGCAATTTTAGCTTCAGTCCTTATTTCTAAAATCTGATTCTTATGATTCTCTACATGTATCAAAACAATTAAATAACCTATGTATGCGGTCATTGCCGCAATAAACATTGTTCTATAAACTTCAAAATCATTCATCCTTACCTGAGAGCAAAGCAGAGAATGTAGTGATCAATTACATATATTATTATAAAGCACAAAGAAAAGCTGAAGAGAAAAGCAAATAAATTGATGGCCATTTCTTTGTTAAGTCAATTGCCAAGAGTTGTGAGGTACTTGATTGTGATAACTGGTTCTGGGTATGTGGTTTTTATTAGAACAAATAGTACTGGCAGCATATTTGGTAAAGGGCGGTAAATGCATGTGCAAAATTAGACCATGAAATCGTTCATGATGTTATGATCACTAATTCACCATGACCTGGTTTTCAGACAGTGCAAAATTACAAGACCTCTTAAGGACAGCAACTAAAAACAATGCAAAAGGATCAGTATGTAATTTACCATGGCAGTGTATTAATTAAGTCCTTGATAAAAGCCAAATTCTAATTTTTTTCATCAAATAACTGAATAAGGATAGGGAGATCGTTATTGATGTCTTACGACCTGGTCCTCTAGGAATTATTGAGCACAGATTCAAGGAGTTCAATTACTGGTTACGATGTGAAAGAGGCTGAGTCCATGAGTTCAAATACTGGTTGCGATGATTTACTGGTAAAGACATTGCAAATTGCAAAAAGAAAAAAGTTATACCTTACGGAATTGCAGAGATTCGCTGCGTGCTCTATACTTGCCTTCAAAACCAACGACTGAGCGGAGAAGGCAGAAAGAGAGGTTAGGTATTTATCGCAAGAGAGAGCGCGGGAAGGGTACGACGGTCTAAAATTTTGCCGCCGCTTTTCACCGAGCGAAATCGTGGGAAATTCCTTACTTTTTCACGTGATTTCGACAGCCCTAATTTTTCCGTCCAAATCGCTCCAAATCACCGGAAATCGCGGCGATGTATCCATTCCGATCAAGGAAATATATTTCTCGTGAATTCCGATTGACGACTCCGCTACTAATTTACCATTCCGATCAGACCCTTAATCTTTTTATAAAAAAGACCAGAGACCTATCTTAAAAAAATTATATCCTAGCCGAGAGTCAATGCGTTAGTCTAGGTTATTTGGGCTTATGAAGAATTGTGGGCTTTCAGAAACGGCCTGTTGGTTTCCTTCTGGGAACACGATCCAGGTCAGGTTCATGCATGCGAATCCCTCTTCATATCGTTAATTTTGTGTCTAATTTCTAATTTCAGGCAAATATAAACTGAATCCAGGGAACAGTGGATCTTCATATTGGAATTGGAAAGAGAAGAATTTGTGGCCACCCATGTTAACCGGGATTTGGATCAGTATTTTTCCTCAAAATAAGTTTGGCAATCTAGGTTAGCTAGTAATCTAAAATAGTATAGTTTACTTTTTCAAGGAAAGATTTTGCATCGAATCTTGAGTTTGTCTTGGATATGGACGCCTATTAGTTCATGTAATCTAGGTCGTTGAGCTAAATTGCTATTATAAAAAGTAATTTCATCAATAAAATAAAAGAAGTAATTACAGAGGGAAAAGTTTGAAGTTCAGTGTTTGCAATGGTGAGGTGAAGCTGTCTAAGATTAGCAGACCATGCTTTTGCCTTTTGTGCGATATTAATGGATTTAATATACTAATTATGTGCTTATTTTAAAGGAGGCATGCTTCCAGGGAGGTGACATTGCTACGTACCAGTTTAATGGCTAAATATGTGGCTAGCAATTAAAGGATAATTAAACGGATTTAAGGGTATAATAATTTTTAGTTTTTTACAATGGACATCTAAAGGGGCTAGGTACATTGTATGTCTCTTCTTTCCAAGGTTAAAACTTGATTGATTTGAAAACATATTTAATGATTGGTCAATCTGATATCCCTATTTCTAAATCTGCGGCAATAATTGATTAAACCATACTACAATGTACTATCTGATACCTCATAAATGATTGCAGCTATACTTGAAATGACATAACTTCTGTGTTTCATGTATTAATAAATCGTACTTCACTAAATAACAAGTTAAGTTGAAATAACTAATTAGTATATATATATATAAAAAGGCATTGGTATTTACAATTTGAAGTGGAACACCTTTTGGTGCCCTAATTTCTAGTGGACGAAAGTGGGCACGCCAAGTCATGTCTCAATAATTGGATGTCTATTTGTGCTTGTGCAGTCTGTAGCGTTTTTAGTGCTAAACAAAAAGGCTCTGCTCCTGCGAGTATTTCTTCTATAATGCTTCAAACACCAGTTGAACAAATAAGAACCCAATAAAGACTTAAGTGCTCAACCTTTGGCAGCTGCCACTTCCAGAGCTTAATTATTATATGACTCGCTAGTATCCGTTCAGAACATTTTGTGAATTATATATATTGGCTGAGTCCGTATCGCCTTAAATATTTTGATTATGGTATTTTAGTGCTCATATTGATGCAAATATAATACCAAACAAAAAAAAATTGATTGGTTGATGTGGAAATAAGGCTCCGTTTGGATGCGTTGAGAATAAGGTAGGAAGAATGAAGAAGGGAAGAAATTTATTGGGAAGGGGTAAATTTATTGGGAAGTGTGTAACTTTTGTGAAGAATTTGGATGGTTAGAAATAAATTTATTGGTAAAAAGTGGTTATTCCTTATTCCTTATTCCGGAAAGAAGTCATCCAACTAAGGGAAGAAGTGAGAAGAAATATTGGAAAGTGTGTAATTTTTGTGAAAAATTTGGATTGTTTATAATAAATTTATTTTCTTATTGTTTTTTCCTTTCTTCTCAAATGGAATCCAAACGGAATTTGCATCGTTCATTAATTTTTTGAAATCAAAAGCACATGTGGTTTGAAATTTAATCTCTTTGAGTCTAGTTTAATAGTCTTACCACTAAGTCCGTAGGTTACATGCTTATTGATCGAGTCGAGTTTACTTATAAGAATAAAAGTTCAAATTCTAAGCATTTAGAGTAATTTTCGAGAAGAAACTTTTAAGGGGATATCATGATATTATCCTCTCTTTATTAACTCGTGTATTATTATTCGTTAAAAAGGATAAGACGAGCTTTCTTCCGTATCAAATTTCACACCGAAATCATTATTCATGCAATATAGTTTGTATCAAGGTTTTTTTAAAATGTGGTGTTTTATCGGACCCTCTTATCGATATTTGGATACAAAGCACGACGACATCATTTTTTATTTTTATTTTTAGAAAAATACAGTTCGCGATAGAACTATTTTACCATCGATAATTCACCGAATAAAACTATTTTTTATTGGAAGAAATGTGGTGATTTATCGTACTGTCTTATCGACATTTGGATACAAAGCACGACAACATCATTATTTATTTTTTTTTTTAGAAAAATAGAGTTCACGATAAAATTATTTCAGAAGTGAAATAATTTCTAAATAAAATAATTCTTAGTAAAATATTTGATCCGATGACATAAAGGAATTGAAAATTCTGTGTTGTGTATTCCTATAAAATATATTAAGTTGTTTTATTAATCATGTGTTGTCCCTAAATTAAGGCCTAGAGGGGGGTGAATAGGCAAAAAAACGAATTTCTAAACCGGTATGGTCAAAATTTGGTTCAATTCAAACTTGGTCTAATACAAACAATCAAAGCACAAGCAATTCAAGTATAGCAAGATAATAAAGAGAGAAAGAGAGAGAGAAATTGAACACGCGATGTATTACGGAGTTCCGACCCGCTAGGAAGTGCTAGCCTTAGTCGTACGTCTCCGGGAGTTTCGCAACCTCGAAAAGGGCGCGCTCCGTTCAATTCCACACGAACGGGACTACAAATTCGAACCAAATCACCTTGTTACAATCACTCTCAAGGTGGATTGGCCTAACTCAATTAAACAAGCTCAAACACTCAAGGGATTGAGGCTCTAACCAAATCACTCAACAAATCTAGCAATTAACACTAGTGGATTGGTTTAGCACACTCTAATCTCAATGATTTTGCTAAATAATGCTCAAACACAAGAGAGAGTAATGTCTAACTGGTTGGAGCTGAAAAGGGAGGAGTTTCAAAGGTTTCAAAAGTATCTAAACAGTTCCAAGAGGCCCCATATATATAGAGGGCGCCAACAGCTCCAAAGACCAGTCAAAACAGACTCTGGCGTTATACAACGCTATATGCCGTTGTACAACGCCTAAATAGCCGTTGAAAAATCAAACGGTCACAGACAATAACGTTGTGAGTTGTCAGAGCGTTGTGTAACGCTATATAGCGTTGCACAACGCTTCAGCAAAAATCCAAAGCAAAAGCTCGACAGTTCCGTTGGAACTTGTCAGACCGTTGTGTAACGCTTGGTAGCGTTGCACAACGAAGTAAAGAAAACGAATAAGGTAGAACTGACAAACTCAAACAACATTGTCAGAACGTCATACGACGCTGACTGGCGTCACACAACGTCGCCGTTGCACAACGCTATTCAGCGTTGCACTACGCGTCCAGAGAGAAAAAGCGAAGTCTGAGCGAAGAAAAGCGCGTTACACAACGCTACAATGCATGGAACATGGCAGCATGCATGCAGCATCGATGCAGATCGATGTCTGAGCAATGCAGAGTCGCCTGTTTCATACTGCGTTGTACAACGCTGGGTAGCGTTACACAACATAGGAGTGGAAACGTTGTGTAACGTTACTTAGCGTTGCATAACGTTCTGACAAGGGGAAATGATGGATTTAACTGGTTTAAAAACAAATGAACTAGCGTTGCACAACGCTACTGAGCGTTGTGTAACGCTGTTCCAACCTTGTCAGAGATTTTGCAATTTAAAAATGAATTAACTCAGCGTTGTGTAACGGCAACTGGCGTTGTATGACGCTGGACAGAAAAACTGAGCATTTTACCAGCAAATTGATTGAGATTAGATTAAAGTTTAATTAAACCTTAACTACTGATTCTAACTAGACCAAAGCAATCTCTTGAAGCTCCAAACTAAGTGCCACACTTGCTTTAATCCATTCTTCAATAAATTTAGCTATAAAACACTAAAAAGAGATGTTAGTTTAAAGGTTTCGGTGTTGTTTTGCAAATCGGCAAATCGAGAGAAAATGTTTAACCAACAATCTCCCCCTTTTGCCGAGTTGCAAAACAACACCTAAGGTATATTTGGGACTTGATACAACAAGGCGGAATAACCCAAATTACCTAATTCTCCCCCTTTTTGCAATTAGGGAAAAGAATACCCAAAACGCCCTTGAATAAAAACCATAACAATCCTCCCCCTTTCGAAAAGAATTTGGCCATTAAGTTCATTTGATTAGGGGTATCTAACAAGGTTTAATGAGGGCTTAAACTAACAATTATAGACCATGCATGCATATTAAAATAAAAAGAGCTAAAAACGAAGCCATTTAGCACAACAAAATTCATTAAAAACAAAACATCATTCATGCATCATCCATAAAACAAAACAAATCCATTTAGCACAAACTTAAACATTCAAAACACCGAGAAATCACAAAAGAGAAACGAAAGGCAAAGAAACTACGAAAAGCAAAATAAAAAGAAAGGAGAGGGCTAAGGCTTGGAGACGGTTTCGGCTATGACTACTCCTCATCATCATCACCCGCACCACTACCGGATCCCCTCTTGAGATGGAGCTCCATCTTTCCCCAAAGGTTGATCATCTCATCCTTGAGATGAGTGATCGAGGCATCGGTCTTGGCTTGGTAAGCGGTCAAATTTTCTTCAATTGTGTTGAACCGCGTGTCAATGTGAGTGGTCAAGGCGGCGAATTTGGCATCAAGATAGGCATGGAAGTCTTGAGGTGCGCCTTGTCCCTCCATCCGTCCTCCGGGCACATGCAATGGTTCATTGCCTATCTCCTCATATTGATTGATGGTGGCATTTGGACGGAAGATGTAGTTATTGCGGTGGAATGCACCGGGCACAATGGAGTTGTCGTCTTGGGCCGTCCATCCGGTAACATTTAGATGTGCCATGAGGTTTTCAGGAGTAGCAATGGCATTCTCGGGCACGGGTTCGCCCCAAAGAGGTGTGTCATGAGGGATGTTATTTTCAATGAGAATAGATTGAATGATGTGGGCATATGGAAATGAGAAGCGAGAAGAGGAATCGACCCGTGCCATATGAGCAAGCATGATGTAAGGGAGATTCACCTTTTGATTCATCTCAAGGAGGGAGCGAAGGAGAAACACGGCGAATTGCTCCACATTGGTCTTGATTGTTGCCTTCGGAGTGATAATGTTATTGATGAAGAGGAAGAGAAGGCGGTGCAAGGCCGGTAGCTCGGTGGCGGTGAATTGGCGAACGTTGAAGTTTCTCCAACAATAAAAGAAGCGGTGGTACTCGTCATACGGAGGCAATTCGCGGGGCCAATTAGCATGAATGTAAATCTCCAAGTTGTCATTGTCGAGGCCGAGAAGGTTGGCCAAGGTTTCCTCGGTGATTGAGATGTGGCGACCGAGGACATAGGAGTTGGCGGTTGGGTGGCCATCGGTCCATGTCATGGTAAGATTGGCATAGAAAAGCTTGATTAAGGACGGGTTGTAAGGTTGAGAATGCGCGAGAAGACCCGCCATGTTCCAATATTCGATCCTTTCTTTGATCCAAGTCAATTCCCTTGGATTCAAGTGGTAGACACCATAGGGGTGCTCGAAGAAGAAGCACTCGGAACACTCGCGATTGACATCGCGGTATTGGCAAAAATGCATGTACGAGGCCGAGTCTTTGAATAGGTAATTGTTTGAGGAGGAGAGGGTCCAATCCACGGGTACCGGTGGTATATCCATTGGAATTGGTTGGTCGGGTTGAACCGGTGGGTTGGATGAGGAAGCACCCTTGGGGTTGCGCTTAGACCGTTTGTTGGTAGCGGTTTTCGGTGCCATTGAAAATTGAGAGAGAAAGGATGAGGTTAAACCTTTAAATTGAAGAGCGGGAAAGGATGAGATGGCCTTGGAGAGCACAGAACCGAAGCCGATCGAAAATCCGACGGTCGGATCGCCGGAATTGACGGTGATGGCGGTGGCTAGGATTTCGGTGGATTGAGAGATAGAGATAGAGAGAGAGTGATTTGAGGGTATGAGGGTGGAGAGGAGAGAGAGAAGAGTAATTTGGTGGTTTTGGTTGGAGTGGAGAGAGAGAATTGAGAGAGTATTGAGAGAGAGAGATGAAAGGGTGTGAGTTGGAGAGAAAGAGAGAAAAATAGAAGAGGGCTCGGTTTTGAGAAAGAAGAGGAAGAAGAAGAAGAAGAGGTGGGGTCGCAACAGTTAAAAAACGCGTCCACCGTTAAGCAACGCCAAAGGGCGTTGTACAACGCAGGAGTCAAAACAACGAAAATTGAGCAGAGACTGACTGCTCCGTTGTACAACGCTGAGTAGCGATGGGTAACGCTACAACTCAGCGTTGTGCAACGTTAAAGGGCGTTGTACAACACTAAAGCCAAACAAAATAAAAAAAGAATAAATAATAAAAAATAAAATAAAGAAATAAATCAACGTCTTACAACGGTGGACAGCGTTGTACAACGTTAAGTAAAAAGAAACAGACTGGCGTTGTACAACGGTGACCAGCGTTGTATAACGTTGAACTCGACAGATTTTAAAATTCAGCGAAGGAAAATTAAAATAAAATACCCAGCGTTGTACAACGATAGTCAGCGTTGTGCAACGTTACAAGACAAAATCCAACCAGCGTTGTGCAACGGTAGGCAGCGTTGTACAACGTTTAACTAGACAGAATTCAAAATTCATTTTAAGCTAACGTTACTCTTGCGTTGCATGACGCTGAATGGCGTTGTGTAACGCCAGAGTCAACAGAAAACCAGAAAATTCAGAAAATTAAGACCGAAATAGTTAAAAACTTATTTTTCAAGGTTTTCAAAAGAAATACAACCAATTTAAACTGAAATAAGCTCCAAACAACAAAGACAACAGCATGATATGCATAAATTTAATCTTTGAGTTCAAGCATACCAAGTTTGAACCTAAGTTCAAGATGTTGTTGTGTTGGAAGAGGTTTGGTGAAGATATCGGCGATTTGCTCCTTCGTGTCGATGTAGACCAATTCTACATCACCTTTCTCAACATGATCACGGATAAAATGATGTCGTATCTCTATGTGCTTGGTTCTAGAGTGCAATACCGGATTTTTGGATATAAGGATGGCACTAGTATTGTCACACAAGATTGGTACCTTTTGGAAATCTAACTCAAAATCCCTAAGGGTTTGCATCATCCAAAGAAGTTGGGTACAACAACTACCGGCCGCTACATATTCCGCTTCCGCGGTGGAAAGAGCAACCGAAGTTTGCTTGCGGCTAGACCAAGATACAAGTGAACCACCAAGAAATTGGCAAGTTCCACTAGTACTTTTGCGGTCCATACGGTCACCGGCAAAATCGGCATCGGTATAACCTAACAAGTCTAGTTCGGTTTGTCTACCATACCAAAGACCTAGGTTTTGAGTACCCTTGACGTATCGCAAGATACGTTTTACCGCTTTGTGGTGAGACTCCTTAGGATTGGCTTGGTACCTAGCACATAGACATACGGCATACATAATATCCGGCCTACTAGCCGTGAGATAGAGTAGGCTACCGATCATGCCCCGATAGAGAGTTATGTCCATAGGCTTGCCTTTCTCATCCGCATCGATATTCGTACTTTTGCCCATGGGTGTGTCTAGACTCTTGCTATCTTCAACACCGAATTTCTTCACTAACTCCTTGGCGTATTTGACTTGGTTCACAAAGATACCATCCTTGAGTTGTTTGATTTGAAGCCCCAAAAAGAAAGTGAGTTCTCCCATCATGCTCATCTCAAATTCACTACTCATCAAAGAAGAAAACTCTTGGGCAAGAGTTGCATTAGTGGAGCCAAAGATAATATCATCCACATAAATTTGCACAAGTAGCAAATGGTCATCTCTTTTCTTAGTGAAAAGAGTTGTATCCATTTTGCCCCTACTAAAACCATTGTCTAGAAGAAAGGTACAAAGTCTACCATACCAAGCTCTAGGAGCTTGCTTCAAACCATACAAAGCTTTGTGAAGTTTATACACATGGTCCGGATTGAAATGGTCAACAAAACCGGGTGGTTGTTGGACATAAACTTCCTCATCTATCCAACCATTTAGAAAAGCGCTCTTGACATCCATTTGGAATAGGGTAAAGCCTTTGTTAGCGGCAAAAGCCAAGAGCATTCTAATGGATTCAAGACGAGCAACCGGTGCAAAGGTCTCCTCAAAATAAATACCTTCTTGTTGCTTGAAACCTTGTGCAACCAAACGGGCTTTGTTTCTAACCACAATACCATCCTCACTTAGCTTGTTTCTAAAAACCCATTTGGTACCAATAACTTGCTTACCCTTGGGTAATGGTACAAGTTCCCAAACTTGATTTCTTTCAAATTGGTTCAACTCTTCTTGCATGGCAACAATCCAATTTGGGTCAACATTGGCCTCTTTGAAGGATTTTGGTTCAAGTTGAGAAACAAAGGCACAATGACCAATAGTTTGGTGCAAACTAGACCTAGTCCTAACACCTTCCCTAGGGTCACCTATGACATTAGTAAGAGGATGAGAGGAAACTTCTCTAAGCACTTCGGGAGGCTCATGAACCGGTTGGGGAGACGGTTGAGGTTGAGGATCATCATGAGGCGTTTCATTTTGAGTTGTGTCTAAGATACCCTCCTCATGAGTCTCTCCCCCTATCAAAATGTCATCAACCCGGTTCAAAGGCTCCTCAATGATCACCGATGGTTGTGCTTGAGGTTGTGACTCGATTTCTTGTGTAGTTTCTTCCACTTGTGTACCTACAATAGAGTTACCTTCCTTGGATTCCTCAAGGACTTTTTCATCAAATTTGACATTAATAGACTCAATAACCACCTTTGAGTTTGGCAAATAAACTCTATACGCTTTGCTTGTGGTTGAGTAACCAACAAAAATACCGGGCAAAGACTTGGCATCAAACTTGGTTACTTTAGGAGACTCATCAAGGACAAAACATTTGGAGCCAAATACACGGAAATAGGATATATTACGAGTATGACCGAACCATAATTCAAAAGGAGTTTTCTTGAGTTGAGAACGAATGCATGCACGATTTACTACATGACATGCCGTATTTACCGCTTCGGCCCAAAGAAATTTGGGTACGGCAAATTCATGTAGCATGGTGCGTGCTAATTCTTGTAAGGTTCGGTTCTTCCTCTCCACTACACCGTTTTGTTGAGGGGTGCGTGGAGCGGAAAACTCTTGTTTATATCCTTTTTCTATGCACAATTCATCAAATTTAGCATTTTCAAATTCCCTTCCATGGTCACTACGAATTCTAGAGATTTTCAACCCTTTTTCGTTTTCAACCCGATTGCTAAATTTAACAAAATGGTCAAATGCTTCTTCCTTGTGAGCAAGAAAGAAAACCCAAGTAAAGCGACTATAGTCATCTACCACCACAAAGACATACTTTTTCTTACTAATACTCAAGACATTGATTGGTCCAAACAAGTCCATATGAAGCAATTGCAAAGGTTGAGAGGTTGAGATGATCTCTTTGGTTTTGAAACTAGACTTGGTTTGCTTGCCCTTCATGCAAGCTTCACACAACCCATTCAAGTCAAGTTTATGTGATGGAAGGCCACGGACAAGTTTCAATTTCACAAGTTTCTTAATGGAGTCTAGAGAAACGTGACCAAGTCTTCTATGCCATAACCATGAACCGGTAGCTATGGCACTAAAGCATTGTTCACCATTTGTGAAGTGATCAAAGTTCAAGTAATAGACATCCTTTTTCCTTTGTCCCGTGTAAACAAGAGAATTATCCGAAATTTGATGCACAAAACAAGAGGAGTGATCAAACTTCAAATAATATCCCGCATCACATAATTGGCTCACACTTAAAAGGTTGTAGTTGAGACCATCCACAAGGTAAACATTAAAAACCGTTAGATTTTGGTTTCCAACCGAGCCTATACCTATAATAGAGCTCTTCCTAAGATTATTACCAAAAGTAACCTCACCACCATCAAAAGGTTCAAGTGTCTTGAAACAAGATTCATCACCCGTCATGTGATGTGAACAACCACTATCTATGATCCAAGCACTTCTCTTGAATGATGATAACAAACAAACCTACAAGAATACATATTAGTTAGAAACAAACAACTAATATATTATTCTTGTAATCTCTCCCCCTTAAGATTTGACAAGAATAACCTTGGGGAAAGAAGATGGCTAACTAAGCCACACTCGAACCACTTCCATCAATCAAAATGGATGTGGAAGTGACTTTAGGAACCCAAATCATGTTAATTGAACCGGATGTATGATTTGCTTTCCTAACTTTGCATTCTAGTGTGACATGACCATTTTTACCACAATAGTTGCAACAAGCACAAGTTGGCTTGTTCACTTGTGAACTTTCTCTAACAAAATGGGTTTCAAAATGACGCCTAAGCTCCATGGCCCTAATCTTTGGATCCTTAGAGAAAGTGTATGATTGAGAGTTTCTCAAAATTGGTTTTTGAAAATTCTTTTTGTTTTGTTGAGAGACTCTTTGATTTCCCCCATTGGTTTGAGGTCTAGTGTGTGTTCTATTCCTATTCCCACCATTGTTTTGAAAAGGATGAAAACACCCATCGGGTCCCTTGAAATACAAGTTGCTTGGGCCCCGATTGTTTTGGAAATTCTTTTGAGGTCTTTGAGACCCATTTCTATTCCTACCAAAACTCTTTTGAGCACCATTTTGAGAGCCAACAAAATTCTTTTGCCCTTGCCCGTGTGTGTTCCTACCATTGGTGCTCTTGTGATAAAGTCTCTCATTTTGTGTTGGGCTTGACATGGTTCTTGGTCTAGAAAAGGATTGATTCCTCTTGTTGAAGCCAAGACCCGTTTTGTCATTGGGTTTTTGTCCCACAAACATTTTATCAAGATTTATCTTGGTGCTATGAGAAGCACTAGACGAACTTGAAGCCCTTTCATTTTTCAAAACATTTGTCTCACTCAAAGGAGTTTGACATTTTTCACAAACATTTGGTTTTTCAAAACTTTCAATCATACCCTTATACCTTGTCACCAAAGATTCAAGATCATGCACCTTAGTCGTCAAAACACTAATTTGCTCTTTTTGACTAGCAATAGTCTTAAGAGACTCATCAAGATAATCATTCAACCTATCAAATTGCAAGTTTGCATCATCATTCAAGCTCAAGTCATTCTCACTATCACAATCGCTATCACTACTAGAGAATGAGTTTAGAAGTACCTCATTTGTGACCTTGGGCATTTCAATGGCAATCGTGGATGGTTCCTCTTGAATAGTCGATGGAGCTTGTGCGAAAGTCGATGTAGAGAGTGATGCTTCATCAAGGCTAGCTTTGCTCAATGGATGCACATAGATTTTGCCTCGGTTGAACTCATTGAAGACCTCCTTCACCAAGTCATCTAGGTCGTCATCCACCGGCATCACCACATCATTCACTTGAGCCACAAGAGCAAGGTTGTCAAAGTCGCACTCGGATTCCGAATCGAATTGAGAGGATGAGCTTGAATCGGAATCGTTGTCCCAAGTGGCTTGCATGGCTCTCTCACCCTTCTTCTTGCTCTTGTAGTGTCCCTTCTTGGACTTGAACCGGCCATCACCTCTTCTCTTGCCACCATCTTCCTTGTCCTTCTTCAAGTGAGGGAAGAGCTTGAAGCAAGAGTACATTGTGTGACCTTCTTTTTGGCATACGAAGCAAAGAGCTCTTTCGTCATTCTCAAGCCTTTCTTTGTTGAACTTTCCCTCAAAGATCATGATGGCTCGAAACATCTTTGAGAGAACGGCTCCTTGCTTGTCCTCATCAAGGTCGATGATGCCTTTGGCCTTGTCACTTGAGTGGCGGTGTCTCCCTTGGTGGTTGTCATTGTGGCGGTTCTTGGAAGGGGATGCCTTGTTGTCATTTGCCGCCAATGCTACGGTCTTGGGCTCATACTTCAACTTTCCAAGTTACTTGAGCTTCTCCTCCACGCACCGGTAATGAGTATAGATGATCTCCGGTGTGAGGTTGTTGTGGGACCTTTGTTGTGTCTCAAGAGTCGAGATGAGAGTGTCGAATTGAGGTCTTCCCACCAAAGCCCTAAGCAATCTTCCTATAACACGACTATTAGAAAGGGTCTCTCCTATGTTAGTGAATTCATCGAGCAATTGTATAAACCGAGTATACATCTCCTCGATGCATTCACCTTCCCGTATGCGGAAATTATCCAATCTAGACTCTAGCTCAAATTGTCGAGAGCTTTTGATTAGAGAATTTCCCTCATAACGGTTCAAGAGAGAAACCCACATTTCATGTGCACTAGTAGAGCTACCAAAAATGGCCGCTATGGACTCATGTACCGAATTTAACAAGACATTAACGGCATTATCATTCTTGGTCCTAATGGTCTTAGAGGCATGGATTTCTCTACCTTCACTATCACAAATTGGTGTGTATGGCTTATCAACAACCTCCCAAAGATCAATCAAGTTAAGGTATACAACCATACATCTCTTCCAATAACGGAAGTTCTTGCAAGTGGAACCAAACTTGTCCGGTTTTTCTATCACCCTAGAGGCCATGAATCGAGGTTATCTACCTAACAAGATGGTCAAAAGATAACACCTGGCTCTGATACCACTTTGTTGTCCCTAAATTAAGGCCTAGAGGGGGGTGAATAGGCACAAAAACGAATTTCTAAACCGGTATGGTCAAAATTTGGTTCAATTCAAACTTGGTCTAATACAAACAATCAAAGCACAAGCAATTCAAGTATAGCAAGATAATAAAGAGAGAAAGAGAGAGAGAAATTGAACACGCGATGTATTACGGAGTTCCGACCCGCTAGGAAGTGCTAGCCTTAGTCGTACGTCTCCGGGAGTTTCGCAACCTCGAAAAGGGCGCGCTCCGTTCAATTCCACACGAACGGGACTACAAATTCGAACCAAATCACCTTGTTACAATCACTCTCAAGGTGGATTGGCCTAACTCAATTAAACAAGCTCAAACACTCAAGGGATTGAGGCTCTAACCAAATCACTCAACAAATCTAGCAATTAACACTAGTGGATTGGTTTAGCACACTCTAATCTCAATGATTTTGCTAAATAATGCTCAAACACAAGAGAGAGTAATGTCTAACTGGTTGGAGCTGAAAAGGGAGGAGTTTCAAAGGTTTCAAAAGTATCTAAACAGTTCCAAGAGGCCCCATATATATAGAGGGCGCCAACAGCTCCAAAGACCAGTCAAAACAGACTCTGGCGTTATACAACGCTATATGCCGTTGTACAACGCCTAAATAGCCGTTGAAAAATCAAACGGTCACAGACAATAACGTTGTGAGTTGTCAGAGCGTTGTGTAACGCTATATAGCGTTGCACAACGCTTCAGCAAAAATCCAAAGCAAAAGCTCGACAGTTCCGTTGGAACTTGTCAGACCGTTGTGTAACGCTTGGTAGCGTTGCACAACGAAGTAAAGAAAACGAATAAGGCAGAACTGACAAACTCAAACAACATTGTCAGAACGTCATACGACGCTGACTGGCGTCACACAACGTCGCCGTTGCACAACGCTATTCAGCGTTGCACTACGCGTCCAGAGAGAAAAAGCGAAGTCTGAGCGAAGAAAAGCGCATTACACAACGCTACAATGCATGGAACATGGCAGCATGCATGCAGCATCGATGCAGATCGATGTCTGAGCAATGCAGAGTCGCCTGTTTCATACTGCGTTGTACAACGCTGGGTAGCGTTACACAACATAGGAGTGAAAACGTTGTGTAACGTTACTTAGCGTTGCATAACGTTCTGACAAGGGGAAATGATGGATTTAACTGGTTTAAAAACAAATGAACTAGCGTTGCACAACGCTACTGAGCGTTGTGTAACGCTGTTCCAACCTTGTCAGAGATTTTGCAATTTAAAAATGAATTAACTCAGCGTTGTGTAACGGCAACTGGCGTTGTATGACGCTGGACAGAAAAACTGAGCATTTTACCAGCAAATTGATTGAGATTAGATTAAAGTTTAATTAAACCTTAACTACTGATTCTAACTAGACCAAAGCAATCTCTTGAAGCTCCAAACTAAGTGCCACACTTGCTTTAATCCATTCTTCAATAAATTTAGCTATAAAACACTAAAAAGATATGTTAGTTTAAAGGTTTCGGTGTTGTTTTGCAAATCGGCAAATCGAGAGAAAATGTTTAACCAACATCATGAAATCCCAACATAATCTCATTTTAATACAAAATTATGATCAAGTTGTGTTAATATTAAATATATTTAAATTTATGATGTACTTATTTTTAAATAAATGAAATAATACAACTGCTTTATCAATTGGTTATCACCAATAAAATTATAAATGCTAAATCAACTCCTAATCACTAAATCGTGCAAATTACATTTTAAAACCTTGAGTAGTATTAACTATTTTATAAGCCTAAAGGTACTCAATTAACTAAAAAATCAGTCATCGGTTAATGATAAAATGATAATGCAATTTGAGTAGAAGTCTATACATTGAAGGTTTTTTTTTTTCTTTAATCCTGTGTGGATATTTAAATTGCAAGGATTAGACGGCTTGGCATATCGCTCTTTATATATATATAATAAATAAATAAATAAATAAATAAATAATCATGTCAATTATGTAAGCAGCTCATGTTTCAAATTATTCAACTGTCCAATTTTAGCTTTATTGGGAGTTTCTAAGATTTCACGTTGCAGAAACTAGCTAGTAAATTGTTTGATAGAGAAATGGCTGATGAAAGTGAAATGCAATATTTACCTTTCCCGTGTGCAAAAGCTCTATGCTAAACTGTACCTCAATTAAAGCTCTCTAAAACTAGCATGCTAAAGTATATTCCAAAAACTCTCTAAATCTCGCAACATTTTATGTATACCTGTCTTAGATAGAACTGTCATAAAAACTTGTTATCAGTTCGTGGCTCAATTTCGACATAATTTGTTATATAATATATTTACTTTTAATGGATATATATATATATATATATAGAAATATTTAGTTTTTTTTTTAATTTCTTGTGAAATAAATAAAATTAATATTAGTAAATAAATACAATATGAAAATAATGAATATTAATTAATCTGAGCTTCAATTATTTGAAATAACTCGAATAAATATAAAATCCATAATAATCGAGTACATGTGGAATTCGAATTTAATTCATATGTGTCTTAGTTTAAACTTGATAACTTGATTGATTTTCGGCTGCAATTTGACATGGACGTAACAAAATCATATCGAAATTACTTGACCCATTGACAATTCTAGTCCGAGATGAACCTCTCTCATAGGAGAGGACACATGCTCAGTGGCGGAGCCAGAAAGTTTTAGAATGGGGTTCAATAAATTTATGATATTAAAATTATATAAAATTAAATAAATTCAAACAATATATATTTTTGGAAATTTTTCTCATCGATGAGTTCTTTGTACGTGTAGAAATCTAGTCCTTACATTTATACTTCATAATGATGAACGATTGTATATATGATTGATTCGGGCTCCAATAAGCCTTGAAAAATTCATCCATGGTAAAAATTTTTCCCCTACATTTTTTATTATAAGATTTACTTTTTAAATATAATAGTTTCAAAATTTAAATATAAAAACAAGCTCAAAATTTTAATTAAGAATAATTAAATAATTAATCAATAGTATATCCGTTTAAATGAATAATGAAGGCTGTAATGATTAATTAATTCCAAGTTATTTTAGCCTTTTATTTTTGCAGAAGATTGAATCCTTTATTGAAAATTAAACAGTACTTTATAAAGCTAAATTGCTCGGATCGAAAAGAATTATGGTAATTTATTATATCTTTATCTTTTAGCACATCTAATACAATAAATAAATATCTATATATAAATGGCCGATCACTAACAAAATAGAGTACAAAATTAAATAATCAAATTAGATTTAGAAATATATTTCTAAAATTTATAAAATTAATAAGTATTATGCATAAACGTCTCACAAAAATATTAGGTTTTGGGAATGGGAGGTGCTTTGGGCAACAGATTTTTTTCTTGGTGCAACATTTTTTATTTCTAAATGACTAAATTGTTCTTAGAATTAATCAATCAATCAATCAGATTTATTATTTATCCTAATTTATTTCCTAAACGGTGCTTCCCTTCTCTTCTAAGATTCATGCTAAAAGACAAATGTACTCTCCTCTTGAGAATTCTTATGTACGGGTGCGTTTGGATAGGTGTGGGAAGAAGGGAAGAAGGGAAGAAGTGGGAAGAAGTATTGGGAAGTGTGTAATTTTGTGAAGAGTTTGGATTGTTTATAATTTTTTTTCTTCTTCTTCCTTCTTCTTCTTCTTTCTTCCAACGATCCAAACGCACCCACGAAAGTTGAACAATTGATCATGCAAGAAAATGTTTTGTTGACTTATGTAACATTCAAAAAACCCAATGATTTCTTTACATAAATATTTTACACATCTTTTCTTTGTTTTTACTCTATAGCACTTTCACGTTGCCTACAAAATGAAATAATGGATTTGTGAGATAGCAAAATTCAAAATTCAGTGGAGAGGTAAGAGAGGCCAGATGAGATTCAAGATGTATAAGAGAATTTATTAAATTTTAAAAGGGCAATTTAGTCTTTTCTAAAAAAATTACGTTGCATGCAGCAAATACTCTGTTGCCCAAAGCATCTCCCTTTGGGAATATATATAGCAATAAAATTACATCAATATTAATCATTACTTAATATTTAAAGCTCAGAAATAAACGATAACAAATACTTGAACAAAAAGTTAATAATTGTGGAAGTTGAATATTTATATGTTACTTAATGAAATTTTTTTCCCAAACAAAAATAAATTGTCTCAATTAGATATAGGGTTCACCAGTGAAATATTTTTGAATATGTGTGGGGTTCAATTATTATATATCTATAAAAAATTTCAGTTTACAAGTGTAAATATTAAACCAAAGTGCTATTATTCATAAATAAATGGGGGTCAATTGACCCCCATTTCTTGCACATAGCTCCGCCACTGCACATGCTTTTGGAATAGCACAGATTGACAATTCAGCATTTCTTTCCCGTCAAAATCCAATTAAATAGCGCAGATAAAAAAAAAGAGTAAATTTTTTGGGAGGTCCCTAAACTTTATACATAGTCCAGTTTTGGTCATCGAACTTTAATTTGTCCTTCCAGAGCCATTGAACTTTCAATTTGTCCAATTTTGGTCACTCTGTTACAGTTCCGTCAAACTCTGTTAAATTTTAATCAATAAATATGCAAAATAGAGGCACGAATCAATATTTCACAATTTCTGACCCAAACATCCAGTCTCCCAACCCAACCTACTGATAGGTGATAAAATTTTTAAGGGAAATAAATATATCATTGTCCGTTCTCTCTCAATCGATGTCTTTCTTTCCTCAAAGCCCACCACATATTCTCCATCTCCACTGCGAGATCTCTCCTCTTACTTTCTTCTGTGCCTGCTCCACCTTCTCTTCTCCATCTCCGCGACCTCCCCCGTCGAGATCTTTCCTCCTCATACTTTCTATCTCCGCCTCCTCTCTCTTTATATAAATGGTGAATTTTGTCTCGAATATTACAACTGAGAAGTAAGAACTAAGTTATTGAGAAATTAAGTAGTTAAATTAAAGCATTAAAAGGAGGGCATCCGTTCAATTTCGAAATGATAAGAACGATCACGACATGGCTTTGTATATTCAACAACTTGGTAAAGTGAATAAAGGAAAAAATTTCAAGGGGTTACGCTATTGCCTGATGAAGAATCTCTTTTTCTTGGGTTTTGTTGCTATCCAAGGTAAATTCAATGCCAATTTTAGAATAGTCAATTTCGGCTTACAAAAGGGGATACTCCTTAGACCTCAAATTGTTTGTTGTTCAATGCCGATTTTATGATAGTCATTTTCGGCCTATACCCAGAACAAAAATAGCAACAATCTAAAGGAAAAGTGTGATTTTGAAGAAATAGCAACAATCGATGCAAGAACAGATAATGTCAATGAAGAAATTTTTGGGTCGTTCACACAATTTTTTTTCTATGCTCGCATCATAACACGATTAAGCTTGACTACGCATTTGTATGTACGATAAAAACAACTTCAAACTAAATTCAGTGGAAATGCCTTTGGTGGAGGAGAAGGGGTGGAGAAGGAAGTAAGAGGAGGGATCTCGGCGGGCGGAGGCGATGGCATGAATGAATCATGATGACCTCAGAGGAAAGAAAGAGAGGAGATCGATTGAGACTTGATAGAGAGAAGCGACAGTGGGTTGGGAACTTAGGAGATTGGCTGTCAGGGTCCGCATTATAAAATGTGAAATATTGATTCGTGCCTCCATTTTGCATATTTATTGATTAAATTTAACAGAGTTTGACGGAACTGTAACAGAGTGATCAAAATTGGACAAATTGAAAGTTCAATGGCTCTGGAAGGACAAATTAAAGTTCGATGACCAAAACTGAACTATGTATAAACTTTAGGGACCTCCGAAAAGTTTTACTCAAAAAAAAATCTTATTGGCATTCTTAGTAACTGTTTTATTTGTCCGCTGAATATTGACTATAATATGCATACGAGCTATCCTTGCAAAATAAAATAATAATTATTATTATAATAATAATAATTGATAAAACAACCTAAATACAGACCTTTTTTTTAGATAAGAAGGTGAAATTTATTTAATTAAACAGGCACGGTCTACTGTACACTTATACTAAAATTTATTATCTTGTGCATTCCGCATAGTTTATTTGCCTCTATGTAAAACACACTGATTCGTATTATTAAGATTCTAAGTTCAATACAAATGAAATTAATTAACGGATACATTCCAAACATTATACATCAAAAATATTTTCAGACTAGACATATATAGTTAACCAATTTAATCAAAAGAAAGGGACAGACATGCAAATATCGTCTGTTGCAAAATTAGTGGCTGGGGCCTGGGGGACCGTGTCACGACGAACAAATCAAATACGCATAAGATCGTGTCCGTCCAATCCTTGATTTGACGGCCACAAAATCTTTTCTCCGCCCCCTTCCTCCCTGGTCTCATCGCCAAATGCCATTCGCCATCTGACCATCTCGGCCGTCCAATCACACCTTTTGCGGGCCCCACCCTTTGCCTCGTCATGCCAGGCGCACTACTCCAGTCCAGTGCCACCTCCACCATTCCAGCTGCAACAAGTAAGTAACAACAGAAATAAAGAAAAGGAGAACCTGAGTAAAATTACCTTTTACGCGAGAACTGAGAAGTTAGATTACTATTTTGTTATTATTATTTTCTTTTCGGTAAATGGATATGATTACAACAGGTACGTACGTTTTGTTGCAGGGAGGGAGACGTCAGATCGTGTATAGCGGGATCTCCTTTGAATTTAAATCAGACGGACCAGATTCCGATGCTTACGAACACCCTTAATCATACTCTTGGTTCATATGATTTTCTGTGGTCACTGTTTGTGTCCAATCATACATCTTACTTAGCTATGTAGCTAGGTTTATTATATTCAACCATGTTTACCCGTTAGATTAATTTTTGAAAAATATTTTTTAATGAAATAAAAAAAAATTCTGATGCAAACAAGAAGCATAAGTGTTCATTATAAGTAAAATGCAAGTGTAACTACACTTATTATTGCTGCATGATGGGGTACAGAAACATGATCATAGTTAACTAAATTTGTACAAGGCAGGGCAGGGAGAACAACCTGGTGGCGATCCGACTCTGCTGTTGCGCGACACAGCGTGTAGCGCACTACGAGCCGTCTGATCTTGATCGGATGGTTCACTTTTTACGGGTCTATCAATCTAGGTTACATGCACGGGGCTCCCTTGTCCATTGGATCTTAATCAGACGGCCAGCATATGGCGCGACACGCGGTGTCGCGCGGCAGCAGATCTCATTTCACCTGGTGGAGTCCAGTATTAAATGAAAAATGGGGAAGGAGAGAAAGTGCCGACCGTACAGAGGAGTCAGAGTAAAGTGGGTGTGGTCTGGTGGTAGGGCTCATTGGTAGTCGGAAAGAGCACTTGGAGAAGCAAAAGATCTGGCGGTAATACTATTTCTTTCCTCAACTTTTAGATAGCCAATTTTTATATTCTTTAATTTAATATAATTGCAGATGAATGCAATTGTCAATTTTCACTTGATAGAGATAATTGAGTTGGAATTTTTCTGCTGATTTTCGCCCATATTTTGTTCCATTTTCAATAAAAGGAGTGATGTCAAAACTTAAAACAAAAAGGGCCTCGAACAGTGGCGAAGCTAGGATTTTATCTCAGGAGGATCCATAATTTTTTTTCTAAAATAATGACACAAGATCTAAAATTATATATTCCATATCCAAAATAATAATTCAAGACAATATTAAAAAAAGTAAAAATTACAACAATTCTCTACGAGTTTTCATTTTTTGATAATTTTGCATAATAGGCTCATTAGGAATCTCATTAAATATCTCTCTTTCTATATATGTTACAAGACAATCATTCATCCAAGTATCTCCCATTCTATTTCTAAGTTTTGACTTAATAAGCTTCATTGCGGAGAATGCTCGTTCGACGGATGCCGTTGCCACCGGTAAAAGCAATGCTAATTTGAGAAGTAGGTACACATATGGAAATGTCAAATTTTTCTTGGTTCCAACTAGCATTTTAGACAACTCATTGAGATCTCGTATATCATGAAATCTTTCATCTAAGCGAACATCCATAATGTAAGTATCAAGTTGATAACCAAGTGTAGCAATATCAATATTTTCAAACTCTCTTGGATAAAATGATGCCATCTTGATCAGCATATCCTTATTAAAAGCTTGAAATCCATCTCTTGGGCTCAAACAAGTAACACAAAAGTAAAAGTTCAGAACTTATCTCATCAAATCGATCGTTGAGTCTCTTTAAGTTGCATATCCAAGATAGTATAAAAAATCTGAACACGATACCTACATATTTTAGTATTTTATTTCATTAATTTCATTAAGAATAAAAAGAGAACGTGACATAACAAGAAAGAGAAAGAGGGAAAAAAAGATACCTATGTAAATTGGTCATTTCTTCGGATCTACGCCGTGGCCTTCCTTGAGTAACAAATGTCGCCTCCATATTTGGTACAGGAATATTATGTTTGTTGCAAAATAAAGAAACTTTTTGCAAAAGAGGATCCCATCCATCTTCTCTCATTCTTTCCAATTGCGACTTGGTCACTTTGACAAGTCCTATGGCATTAACAATATTTTGAACTTTTTTTTGCAATGCTTGAGAAAGCACATTTGTTAATCTCAAAACATCTTGCATCAAATGCAAAATAAAAACACAATCAAAAGAGGGCAATCCATCTAATAGAACTTTAGCTTCTCCTTTTTGGTTAAAATCCACAGCTTCTTCCTCGATCATCTCAAGCACATCAAGAATTGGAGTAAAAAGTCCAATCACATTGTTTACAGTACCATAATGAGAGCCCCACCGTGTAGCCCCTGCTCTAGAAAGACTCATTTCTTGATTTTGCCCTTTACCTGTTTCTTTCTCACCATTGTTTAAAGCCTTGGCAATTTCAGCTGCTTGTCTTTCTCTTAGCATATCTTTACGCTTACAAGAGGCCCCAACAGTATTTTGGATCTTATCAGTGAGAGTGAAAAGATGAGCAACATCAATGTGAGAGTTAGCAACAGCTACTAAAGTCAACTGAAGCTGATGTGCAAAACAATGAACATAATATGCAGAAGAATTAGTCTTTAAAATCAAACTCTTAAGTCCATTGAACTCGCCTCGCATGTTGCTCGCTCCATCATAACCTTGACCACGTATCCGTGACAAAGAGAGGCTATGTTCAGCTAGCTTGGATTCCATTGCCACTTTAAGCGTAGCAGCTGCCGTGTTAAGCACATGAACAATACCTAAAAATCTCTCCACTGTACTTCCATCTTTTCTAACAAAGCGTATCACCAAGGCCATTTTCTCTTTGCAAGACACATCACGTGATTCATCAACTAATATAGCAAACAACTCATCACCAAGCTCACGAATAAAAGCAATTGTGGTCTCATGTGCAGCAGCATGAACCATCTCCTTTTGAAAATCAGAACTTATCAATTGAAGGTTTTTTGGTGCATTTTCAAGTGCCACACTTTTCACATCTGCATTGTGATCAGCAAGGAACTTCAACAATTCAATAAAATTTCCCTTATTTCTTGAATTTGCAGATTCAACGTGTGCATGAAAAGCCATCCCTTGGCATAGAAGGTATCGTATGCAATCAAGTGATGCATTCAATCTCACACGGTAATCCTTTCTTGATTTTTCAGTTTGTCTTATGAAACAAGAGCTAATTGTGTCTCTGGTTCAGCAATGCTCGTGCCTTTGACTCATTTTGCATATGAATGCTATTTGCTTTGCCAATGTGTGACAATAGAGCATCTATCCTTTTTTCCAAGCCTTCCAACCGGTCACAACAAAAGCATCACCGCCTCCTTGTCGCCCTCCCAATTCTGACTTAAACAAAAAGCAAAAGAAACAATACACAGCCTCTTTCTCCATGCTGTATTCTAGCCAAGATCCAAAATCATCATACCATCTTGGATTAAACCCTCGCAATCTAGTCCCAATTTCTCTCCCTTCAAAATCATGTAATTTGGGCTGACACGGTCCTTTGGCTAAATAACTTCTTCTCACAGCTTCTCGATCATTAGGATGATATTCACATATTTGAGGTCGAGTCCCTGGATCTGATGGAGGATCAAACACATTAAAATCAATTCGACTAAATTTACTTGATCCTCGGTTAGATGTATTGCCTAATCCAGCCATAAATCTGAAATTACACAAGCACATTATCAAATTGTCAGAACTCAGAAAATGTAACACAATAATAATATATTTGCTGGAATTGTAAATGAAATTTGGGTTTTGGATGTACAAAAACGGGTGGTAAATTGAACTTAACCCAGTAAGGTATTAGGCACTAGCCAATAGCCACTAAATTCATTATTAATTAGCTTTATAAGCAAAAGGTGCTACTGTTAATAAACAATTAGTTGCTACATAAAAAATTAGTACCTATGGTGCCTAACTGCCTATGGGCGAATTAATTAAGTTTCAAACTTTCAAGTGCTTGTTTAGGTACTTTTGTATATATGGTCAAACTATTACTCTCTGCGACTCTGCCTATGGACAAATTGCAAAAAAAAATTTAATATCGTTCTTGCAAAACAGAGATGACAAGAGTGCTACCTAGAGGCGAGATTGAGAGAGATCCGTTCGTGAGGCCGTGAGGGCCTGAGGCAGTGTGAGGGGCGAGACCACGAGAGAGAGTCGAGGGGAAATTTCAGATGGGTCGCCGTCTTGCCGATTCTGATCGCAAATTGTGACTTGCAAGAAGCTTTGTGAGGAAGGACTAGGGTCCAAGGAGAAAGAAACAGGTGATTAAATTGTTCAGATGGGTCCTCTCAAAATTTTCAGATGGGTCCCTATATATTTTTCTATTTAAACATGAATACTAGTCCATATAATTTTGATTTTTCAGGTGGGTCCTTGGACCCAGTAAGTTGTACATAGCTTCGCCTCGAATATGTAATACAATCCAATACATTAGTTTTTGTCATGCGAGTTTGATGTCTTTTTTAGATGGGTTTTATGAAAGATTGATATCACTCAATTTTTCCCTTAATTATATAGTTCATTTGTCACAAGAAATTTATTTAACTTGTTGCATTGAAATTTCAGACAACAAATTATTTCAGATTAAATTAATAAATATTTCCTCGTCTTTAATCAGAAGAGATGATAATTAGGTATTTTAGTTGAGGTATAGTGCAGAAAAACCATTACCATCTATCAAATTGATAATTAGGAATCATTTTGTATTTAGCATGAATGAAATTGATCTAAGATGTTTTATTTTCTTTATGTTATCAACTTATCATAGTCTTTGGAAGTTATTAATTGTTCTACATTAAATACGTTAGTAACATCAATACTATTCATACAGTATTGTGATGCAAAATATTCGAGCATCTTCATTCTGATCGTAAGTTATTGAAAATTATGGCGTGCCAATTGTGACGTCAATTGCAAAAATGTAGAACAGTCTCTAATTTAGCAATTTCGTAACTCAAATTTAGGCTTATTTTGTAACATTATAATATTTGCATTCACCAATTGCACGGAGATAAAAAATTAATTTGTTCGAAAATATTAAACGACTATCACAAAACATAATTGGCGATGAATTGCCCGAATAAAGATAGTTTAATATTATTTAAAAAATAAATAATAACGTTGCCGATGTGACTAGAAAAAGCTAATTTTATATTTAGAAAGATAAGTAGTTCATGAAAATTTTTTTATAAGAGATTTGATCTTACAATGAACAATCTTTTTTTTTAAATTTTAACAGGGATTGAGAGTTTCAGCTAATAATTAAACTTTTATTGGATTAGTATTTTACCATTCCATCATTCAGTAAAAAAAAACGACTACAATAAATTGCAGAATCATAAAATGCTATTAAAGAACAGAAAACGGATAGATATAAAATTGACCATGTCTTTACCCTCTCCCCGGTAATCCCGGGGACTCGTCTGACGCCACCCAAAACCGATGCTCTCTTTTCTCTCTGACCTGAAACCTGACCTCTGCACCTACGTACGGCCACCCGACCCCATTATCCCACGAGGCCAGACCTCTTCCTCTTCTATCATTTACTCGGAAATATCAACCCTTCATACGTCCCCCACTGGGGCGCTGACACGTGGCTGATTACCCCTTCTCTACTCGTAATTTCATGCCTTATTACTGCTGCCACTAACTAGTAACATGTTTGATAATTCCCATCCCACCTGCATTCCTGCAAATGACCAGAGCGGTCTTTAATTGCCCTCCTTTTCTGCTCTAACTGGAGATGTTCTTCCGTCGATTAAATTTGAAATTATAGTAATTTTTGTCTAATCTTTCAAATTCAACTGCTTTAGATTGATCCTCAGTAGGATATTAGTAGGATATTAGTTAGTGTAATTGTTAGCACTTAGCATAAGAAAACACAAGACCGCAAAGCAGGGCTAGTTTTTTTTCCCTTTCTTAACTATTTTTTTCTTAACACAAAACACATGCAAAACAGAGATGTACGCGCAAAATAAAAAAAAATATTGCAGCAACTATTTTACCCCCCTTTTCTTGAACTCTGAGTGGTCGATTTAAGATGGACAAGCTCAGGCAATGGCCCACGATTAATTTATAAATTTTTATTCTTATATTATTAATGTTTTAAATCCAAGATTGACTAAAATAATATTAACTTTATGGACACTTTATTATCTAGTGAAAAATAGATGCGTTAGGTCAAACTGAGCATCCATTTTGTCTTCAGATATATTAGGCTATGTTTGAATGGCTTCTTCCCGGAATAAGGAATAAGGAATAACCACTTTTTACCAATAAATTTATTTCTAACCATCCAAACTCTTCACAAAAGTTACACACTTCCCAATAAATTTCTTCCCTTCTTCCTTCTTCCTACCTTATTTTTAACGATCCAAACGGAGCCTTACTGATGCAAATTTTTTTTTGGATAATATTAAATATTTTCGTTTTGAGTGCATATACTCAGATTATGTCAAGTGTGTAATATAATTTTTTCTACAGTGGTTATGTTTATCATATTCTCTAGATTAGCCATTATAGGGGGCCGGGGTTTGGTTGCATAAGTATAAAATAAGGATATGTTTATCATGTTCTCTAGATTAGCCATATAATTTATAAAGAAGAATGAAAAGCGAAGATAAATATTTTTTTTATGGAGAATAGAGCTTATATCATATTCTCCAATATTGTTTGGATGATCCATTGAATATAAAAATGATGGAAAAATTATTATAAATTCATTTTTCTTATATCTTCTTATACCTACTTTATACCTACTTTATAGAGGAATATATACCAACATTATTTTACTTTGTATTTAATTAAAACTAGACATAAACCCTCTTATACACACTTATTTCATACCAACCAAGCACATCCTATTTCTTCTTTCTTTCACAACAAGAAAAAAAAATCATAGATAGAGAAATACATAATTTCCGAGCCACAAAAAATTCTTAAAATCGAAGTACATACAAACATATTTTAAAACGCCAGAAAACAACATTATATTTTGTTCTTTCATAAAAAAAAATATAAAGCAGTTCTAACTGTTTTTTTATGCTATCTGAACATAATATTTATGAAAAAAAAACACTATTTTTCTTCAACGTCATTTCTTATTAATTTCAATTATTATCCCACCAAGAATTATCAATTTTTTTTTTAAGAGAGAGAGGTAAGTCTTTGTCCTCCAATATTTTTTAAAATAAAAAATGTACGTGGAGCTTGAATTATTACCTTCTTTAAAGCTAGTCTAGTGTTCTTACCAACGAGCCACTGGACCGAGAACTATATATCTTTTTAGTGTTATTTTGCTGCATCCAAAATTCCAAATACACCGGTGGTAATTATTTTAGCTTTTAACTCCAATTACTGTTCTGTTCTGTAACGGAGAGGAAGCAAAAATTGAGCAGATGTGCTCTTTGAGGTTTTTGGTCCGTACAACAACTACAATTAAAAAAATGCAAAGGAGATCTCATCTATCCTCTAACGACCCCGTTATTATAATCTCACAATTACAACAATTAACGGACCTCTGATAGACTTTTCAAAAAATAAAAAACGGACCTCTGATAGCCTCTGAATTATACATTTATACTAATCCAAAAATAGTAGGTCGTACGATTCCTCGTGCAACGTGTGGGGATCAAACGGATGAGCTTTCACGGCGCTCGTTGCCACAGTAAAATATCAAATTAATCCACAGTGAAAAATTCGCCTCCCGATAAGAGTCGAGCAAGAAAGGGACCGAGGGAGAGAATAATCTTTATAATTTTTATTAAAAATATTTTACTGCGAGAAAGATAATCGCAATCTTTTCGGGTTTTTTTTTTTTTTTTCTCTCTCTGCTTTTAAACAACTTTCCCTTTTCCGGATAAAGCTTTATTCTCTGCGTTTTGTTCTCTGGCTCCTGTTTTTTACCCCAATCGTTGCATTCTTTCACACAGTAATTTTTTTTGTTGCAGTTCAAGGCCGTATATTATATTTCTCCTGCGTACTGTGTTGGTGCATGTAAAGGGAGCGTCATTTATGCGTACAATTTACAATTGATTGGAAGAGACTTGAGTCACTGAGACACCCATAGGCAGTGATGCAATTCTTCTAGAATTTTGGAAATTGGGATTCGCTGCCGCGCGACACAGCGTGTCGCGCGGTATGCTGGCCGTTTGATTAAGATCCAATGGACAAGGGAGCCCCGTGCATGTAACCTAGATTGGTAGGCCCGTAAAAAGTGAACCGTCCGATCAAGATCAGACGGCTCGCAGTGCGCTACACCGCGTGTCGCGCAACAGCGAATCCGGATTGGAATTTTGGTAATAAGGTTCACCAATCACCCATACCGTTTCTAGTAGTTCCAAATAAATAAAAACACTAAATCCTTTTTTTAGTGAACTTGAATTGTTAAGAAAGTACGATTCTGAAATTTCCACTGACTGAATTTTTATGCAAAATTTAAATATGGAAAATAAATGTCCTACGTACCATTGGTCTTGCATACGGAAAAAATTAATTGAGCTACATTTTTCCTTTCGGTTGTGCACTTGATAGAATAAAAAGCCTAAACTTTTAAAATTTGATTAGAAATCTCGAAAAACATAGCTTGACGTGTGCACAAGATCAATATAAAATACGTCTTGAAATGACATAATATAATTTGAAACTCTTATTTTGTTTTTAGTATTACTTTTGACTATGTAATAAAATTAGCTATATATAATTTTATTTGTCTTCTACATGTCTCTATCTAAAATTTTAGTAACTCAAATCCAAAGAATAAAATTCAACATAAAGCTGCTAGGCATCATCTTTATCATAATTTTTTTCTCAACAGATTGCTAAAAACTTTTTGTGGTGCGCTTGACTTTACTTTAATTACCATTAATATGTAAAAATACAATGCATATTTTGGTAAATTATTAATTCATATAAAAATAACCAAAAAACCATTTTTTTTTGAAAAAATGGTATAATTGTTTATTTAATTTTAAATCCGTTTACTACATACCAATATTAAAAAAGTATTAAAGCAAAAAAAAAAAAATACATGTATCGGGACTTTAGTGGATGAACTAAGCAAAAGCACGTGAAAATTCTATTAAAGGAATTATAGAGAGCGTAGACCTGAAGAGAGACGAGTCACCGAGGGCGTGTGGTGCTGAGTCCATCCTTCCCCACTGCTTTTAAATTAACATTACAACGGTTGCTCAAAGACTACCACCTCCCAAAAAAAAAAAAAAAAAATCGAAAAGCATCCACAGCCAGTCAGCCATCTCAAATCCGGGTCCGACAAGTCAGCTTTACCAGGAGCAACACAAAAGTGGTAAACCTGGAGCAAGCGCGTTATTTTGTTGCGCATTCTTTTCAAGTGGTGGGGTGTAACAATTGTGTATTTGTGTGTTGTGTTTAGCCTTCACAGTAAAAGCAAAGGCTTCAATCTTTTCCTTTGTTTGCTGATTTTACATCGATTCTCTGTCTCTCTCGCTCCAGTCTCCATCCCCTTTTCTTTTCTTTTTGCTCTTTGTTTTCTTTCTAGCTCTCTTCCTCCACTCATAATCTCGTACTATTCTAAAACCTAAACACCACACCTTCCTTCTCCTGAAATGAATTCATCCTTTGGAGCAGACTGCCACGTGGCACAACAGACTCGTCGTGATAAGCTCCGTTTCGACCCAGACCCGCATCAACCGCCTCCTTCCATGTTTGGCTTTCCTTCCGGCTCGGGCGATCTCCATATGGCTTTATATAAACCCGATCCTACAACCAATTTCCAATCGAATCTAGACTTGTTACCTTACAATTCCTCACCACAGCTTTACCACGACCATGAGTTAGCTCAGATTATTCGACCAAACCAAAACCAAGCTCCATCTCTAACCTTAGCACCTAATAATAGCCACTATGCGATAGGACCGGGACCGGGACCTCTTGGCCCGTTTACCGGCTATGCGGCTATCCTAAAGGGTTCTCGGTTTCTCGAACCTGCACAGATGTTACTTGAAGAACTTTGTGGGGCTGTCAAAGGAGGGAGAGGACTATGCGTCAACGAATTGGGTGAGTGTGTATTTGGTGGTTCAAAAGAGGGTAACAGTGGAGAAGGGGTTTCTTCATCTTCTCTAAGTACTTCAACTGAACTGAGTTGTGGTGTTGATCACAGTAGAGTCAAGGTGCATAGGCCTGAGTTTCAGCAGAAGAAAGCCAAGCTGTTATACATGCAAGATGAGGTTAGTATTAGTTTTTTTCCCCTTAAAAATTATTAAATTATTGTCAGCAACCTGCAAAAGTAAGCTTTCACTTGTAATTGTATGTATGCATGCATGTCTAGGTAGTTACAACATATATAAAAGGTAAAATGTTCGTTTTTTCAGTTGCAAGAAATTTCTTGATGTTTTTGAAATTATTATTATTATTATTTTTTTATGTTTTTGCCAATGGGATAAGCTGTTGCTAATTGCCCACATGATAAACTTGATAGTCTACAAAGCAAGGGTAGGTATTTTCATCACAAACAATAAAATCTTTTGCATATCATGTATTAAATGAAGCATATATAGTCTGCACCTTTCTTTTGAAGTAAAATTAAATAAATCATCTTCATTTTAACAACGTCAGCGTTTCTTCAATAGATATTTGTCTCCTTAATTAGTACTATTTTGTTATTAATCTTATGGCCTTGTAAGATAAATGCATTCAGCTTCAACCTTGAATGTATGTGAGAGTGCGACGAAACAAATCATTTTATAAGCTCGTAAATCCTATATATACGCCTTTGACATTTTTATCTGATCATAATATTACGTAATTATATAGATAATTGCAATTCAGCAGGAAAAAAAATTATGTTTTATTCTTTCTGTATCAAAATTCTCATTTTTTCTAAATTATACAATGCAAGAGAGATATCGAGCACAATTAGTTGCACAGCATATCAATATGCCCATTAGTTGCTTGTGATTTAAATTGTCCAGAGTATTTCACCTGAAAATTTAGAGGCATTGATTGCCTAGTATCTGCTAGGCATGTGTAGCAAGAAATTTTTTATTTTCAATTTTAATTTACTTGCAATTACCAACAATTTTGAGTAGTTGGGAGACTCTTTGGCATCAACAATCACTAGAAAAGCAGTTGGACCTGATATTACTATAGCAGCACAGTGAATCCAATTAACGAAAACTTTACTAAGCAGCTGAACTCAGCTTAATATTGAAGAAAACAATTTAGGCAGGATAAAGAAATATTACCATCGGACGCATGGTTTATTTAATTTTGTGATTCCATAAGCTCTCTGCAATACAGAAATGTGTGACATCTTTTCATTTTAATTAAATTGCCAATATAGATGGCAGGAGTAAAAATTTAAAATCATTTAGTTTATTAATTATTACAAATAAAATGGCAAGTTCAATTATTAAGTAATAAAACAAATTTATGCGGTGTCTGAAGGTGTGATTTTGAACAAAGCATTATAGTCTTGAAATGAGGAGAAATGTTAAATTTCTTAATGATTGGGAGGGTTATACATGGTATAGCAGTGATATGAATCTGAGAATATAATGATGAGTCTCTCATATGTCTAAATCTGGCTTGTAGAATAACTATCACTAGCAAATTAATTCATATATATATGAAAAGGTTCAATCAATTCTCATTGGACAAATTACTCCTGTAAATATAAAGCCGTGTGTATTTCAACAAGAACCTATAAATGATCAAGTTTGTGAAGTTATCGATAATTTTGTAGCTGTCCATAATTCATTATTAGTACGACAAGCAAAGGAATACCAATATGAATATATAGATATCTTGAACTTTTTTCATCTGGCACCCGTACTATAAACATGTAAATATACCGAAAACATAACATAGAAATTATCTTCTCCAAAATCTGAACTTAGTATGATGCATTGGTCAGTTCCATATATTCCTTATTTTATTTTGATGATTTTCATATCTATTTGATTGGTTGTTATGGTTGCCATAGAAGTTAAGTGTCAATAACCTATCTCAACTGATAAATTACTTAGTAATTTAAGTATAAAACCTCCATGCAGTCAAATAAAGTTCATGAAATAACTTTACCTTATTGGTATCTTGTTAATATATGTAGGGGAATTCTATGATCTCTCCTCATTAAGAGCTACTCAGATTATTCCCCTATCGCTTTAGAAACTACCCAAATTAAGCATTTACTTGTTAATTCATGTTTAGACAGAAATAAGAAATTAACAAGTAAAAGTTCAAGATATAATCATTTCCTAGAATATTGTATTAATTTGAAATTGAAAATGTTTTTTGATATTTCTAATAATCGAGAATAATAATACCCTTGTCTAAAGTCCTTTTGAGTTGTTAATAACATTTTCTTCTCCAGCTTATGATTTCATAGGTCCTTAAAATAGCCATAAGTTGTTTTCCCAGATAATAGGATCCACAAAATCGACAAGCTGAATCTCAGTGTTTTTTATTGATGTGACTTTAGAAACATGTTCAATTTTCCATATTGTTGTAGCTTAAATGGTGGACTCATATGATTATAGCTTCTAAAAGTTATGGCTTCAAGACTTTGTAGGCACAATCTAGCTTGGATTGATGTGAGCTTCCTCCATAACCATTACTTTTTTCCTAATGCTGTGACTATGACCAAGAACTAAGGATATAATATAATGTACATATTCTCCAACAAATTTAGTACATGCAATTTTTTTTCCCCCTTTTTGTGATCAATACCTTCTTTGTATACATAAGTGGTCAAAATCTTATATCGAATGCGATATATTGGTCGGTAGCCTTTATTTATAGCTTTGGAATTGCATATTAGAGGTAGTGAATGGTGTGTCAAAATCGTGTTAGTTCATTTAGAAATTTATGTTGTTTTATTATGAATTCATACTTGTGTACTAGAAAATATTAATGGCATCATAAATGAGAAAATGCCAATTTAAACAGACTTGGAAAGCTGGTAAATTATTATTTGAATTGGTTTGAAAATATGAAGTGATGGAAAATGTTTCCTCAGTTCAAGTGCAATATCATACAGAGGTTTATTCATTTCAGTGACATAGAATTAAGGGTATCGGAACATTCAGGGCCATTGGGAGACATTTTTTTTTTTGTTAATATTGAGAGTTTTCCAGCGTTCATTTTCATTGACCATCATACAATTTCAAGAATCATATATATATATATCAGGTGGAGCTTTCTCTTGTTTGATATCCTTCTGGCATTCATGTTAGCTGTGAATTAGGAAATCAACCTATATTACCTTCATATCTTAATTGTGAACAGGGTGTAACTTCATCTACTTGAAAAACATTATTTATTCTTTTTTTAGAATGCAATTACTTAGCTTCATACCAACCTGTAGGTTTGCAGAAGGTACAAGCAGTACCATCAACAAATGCAAATGGTGGTCTCCTCCTTTGAGTCAGTCCCGGGTTTGAACTATGCTACACCATACACCAGACTAGCTCTCAAATCCATCGCAAAGAATTTCCGTCGGCTGAAAAATAACATCTCGAGCCAGATTCAGCAGATTAGTCAAATTCTTGGAGAGGAACCTACATCATCACCAAGTTCCAGTAGAGCAGCATTGCTCAGTCATAATAGGTTGCCTTACATGGAACATAACCACCCAGTGTGGAGGCCCCAGAGAGGACTACCTGAGCGAGCTGTGTCAGTGCTTAGAGCTTGGCTTTTTGACCATTTTCTTCATCCGTAAGTCTTGTCCGAAATTAAAGCTAGAACAGGTTAATGTTACCATTTTTTAGATTTGGAGCAGATTATAAATTTATTCTGTTCAAGTGAAAATCTGTCAAATTTTTTTATAAAACCAGGTCACAAAGGATATATACTAATTGGTTACTATCTCCCTCTTAGCAATTACACACGATAAATGCTCTATTGTACTTTGAGAACTAATTTTCTGTTATGTGCCGTGATTTTCATTTGAAGTAAGCTGATAAATGCTGTCCGTCATCCTTCATTTCATTTGTAAGCTCTGAGAGATACATGGATCATAAGTCCCATGTTTAGTCAATCAATACAGATCTAAGAATGCCAGCAATATTTTGTGTCAAATCATGTAAAAACAAGTACTGTAGGTGGTCATTTTCCATCAGGAGTCCTGTAGATGAGACAACCTGACCATGGTTCGATAAATGCATGTAATTATATAGGGTGAGGTCCCCCAAGCTTTTTGTTTTTGCCTTTGTGACAAGTTGACCTCAAGATTGTCATTTAATGCTGATATCCACCAAAACTTTCTAACATGTGAAATTAGCCTTCCAATAGTTAAATAACCTTTATATGCTAAATTTTGAATACAAACTGACTAAAAAAACCTTAAATATTTATGGTTTCTTACTTTAATTTGTAGAAAGTTGTAAAAGTTTAATTTAGAAGAGGGTTCCGATGCCACCAAATGCCACAATTTTATTTTTTCATTAATATTTAAAATTTTAAAATGTAAATGTCCAATCTAAATCGTTAATTTTCTTTGTTTAACTAGTGATGCATTTTCATATAAGTTTTATAAAATTTGAAGTTGATTTGATACTTGATTACGAGGTTAAAAAAATGACAAATCTAGTTAACTATAACAAATTAATTATAATACAGTCATGGTTTGACCTCTGGATCAAGTATCAAATCAACTTAAAATTTTATAAAGCTTATATAGAAATGCATAATTCGTTAAAATGAAAAAAATCAACAGTTTAGATTCGAAATTTATATTTGAAAATTTTAAATATCAACAAAAGTAAAGTTGTGGCATTTGGTGGCACCCTAACCTTGTGGCACCAAAACTTCACTCTTTAATTTATAAAAATTATGGACATTTGTGTTACATATTCACAATACATATACTAATTTCCTTTTTCTATTTTGCATACAACTTATTTTATTGTTGTAGTAAAGATATAGTTCCATGAAAAATCACAGTTTTTTTTTGTTTTAAGATTGTTTAGAAAGCAATGATTTTGTTAAAAAAAAATTTGAAAATAAACTCTCTCTTCGTGATTTGAACCAAGGACCACTAAGTTTATAGAATAGAGTCAAACTATTGGGCCGAACAATCTAGCTTGAAAAAATTTAAAGTTTGATGTAATGTAACCTTTTTTTATACATGAAAAGTTGATAAAAAGTAAGAACTTAATATTAATTCAAAATCGATATTTAACAAATTTTGAAGTATCAAGTTTCATAAAATTATTTTAATAAGAATAGATTTATCAAGGGTATTATGTTCATTTTGTTGGAAATAGTTAATAGTAGCTGGAGGTCTAATACATGAATTAGAAAGTTCTGGAGCAACTTATCGCATACAAAATAATAAAATGTATAGAGGCCTCTCATGATTATCTCAAATATTATAATTGAGAAAATAATACTAACTATGTGTAGCTTTACTACAGATATCCGACTGATGCTGACAAGCACATGCTTGCATCTCAGACTGGTCTCTCTCGCAACCAGGTATTTTTTTTTATCCCTTATATGCACAAATAGACACAGATTTTTTAGGCCTCTTGTATTATGTTTTTCACCTCATGAGAGAGGTGAGCGTACAACGATCAGGCAACTCTGTTCTTAATCTGATGAAATGCCACCTTTTCTTAACTGCCGAATTCAAGGTTGACTTGTACAGTAAGATAATCAGACAGCTCTATAGTGTATTGGTTTGTTTGAAGAACACAAATCAAATTGAAAATGCTATGCCATTATTTATCTTTTGGCTTAATTTTACTTTTGTGGTTGTCTTGTTTCATAACAAGGTGTTAATTATGATTCAAGTTTTGAACTAAAATCAGATGAATTTACTTAGTAAGGCATTTAAGCTATGATACTGTTGAGTAACAATATAAAAGGGATCCAAAGTAGGGCTATTTGAAAACTTGCTTTGGATGTGAAAATAAGACTAGACTTGACATTAATTTTTTAGTTAAATTCAAGTGAGACTGTAAGTTGTCATGAATGTAGGTCGTGCTAACTTGGTTGATGCTTCAATATGATTAACTATAGGTCTCAAATTGGTTTATCAATGCCCGTGTTAGGCTTTGGAAACCCATGGTTGAAGAAATTCACATGCTCGAGACAAAAGGAAAGAATGGGCTGGGATCTGATCATAATTCAACTTCCAACTTGCCAGACTCAAAAACCAGCGTACCAAGCAGGGCCCGGCAGTTCAGCAACCAAGGATTGGAAGACCACCAGCATGCAAACACATCATTGGACTGTGGTTTGCTTGATCAAATGTGGCATGTCGACAAGAGATCAAGGGTGCAAGATGAGGCAATGGAGGGGAATCTAATTAGTTTTGGAGGATTTTCAGGTAGCGAAATGGATATGGGTGGATTTGGGGGAGCAGTGTCCTTAACACTTGGCCTAAGACATGATGGTGTCCAGCAGCCACAACATCAACAACTAAGACAATTTGGCGGACAAATGTTGCATGACTTTGTTGGTTAAAAATGTTGGCCCTTATTCTAAAATATTTATTGAACCGGTCCTTTAGTGGAAATTAAATGGAATTGGTAAAGGATTTATTAAATTTGTTATATATTTTAGGAATAATTAATGTTCGGTTTCTGATAGATTGGCTAGTGCAGCCGAGCAGGCCTTTAAGATTATTAAAAACAAAATATGAAAAAAAGGAAAAAAATAAAAAGTAATTCACCTTGAGGTATAGGTAAATGAATCCTTATCCTGTGCCGCTCAGCGATCCGAGCCGTTCGATCTGATCTGGACGGTTAGTTTTTTTTAGACCTTACGGCACGGGTTACATGCACGGGGCACCCATGATCATTGGATTTAATCTGGACGGCTCAGATTGCGCGCTGCACGGTGCCGCGCGGCACTTGATTTGAGTTCATAGGTAAATGGCCGATGAAATAATGCACTCGTGGAGGGAAAATATTTTTGTGATTGGAAGGCTTTTGGATTTGTTATTGTGATGTTAGTTCTATACTTCTATATTTCTGTCAGCATAGGTACTTTATTTTGGTTCCTTTCAATTGAGGGAAAAATAAATGAGGCAACGATATAATGATTCCGTGGAGAACTAAAATTTATGTTTGCAAGACGTAGTTTATGGTTTTGTTATTCTGATGGGCGTTCTATATTTGTTTCTACCTTATTTTGGTTCTCAATGCAAAAAAAATAATAAAAAAATAATAAAAAAAATTCTATTAATTTCTAGATAAAAAATCTGCCGAATTCATTCAGAATTCAAATACTTATATAGAAAATCTTGAGCTAGTGCCGACACAGTACTATGTGTTGCATATTGTAGGAACTAAGAATTGTAATTAGCAGCATTCATGAACTAGAAGTTCACGAACTAGGCTAGTTCGTAAGAACCAAATAACCCACGAACAGTCGTAGTTCGTGAACTTCTCTCTAGTTTCTAATTCTTCAATTTTCATAAACTAATTTTGTTCGTGGGCTTGTTCGTGGACCTTTGTTCTTCCCCTTGTTCATCTCTTGTTCGTGAAGCATCCAAACACAATACAGCTAGCACGGTCCAGATGTTAATGAAACGGTTCCCTCACGCTGTCATGCATCCTGCTAGGCTTGGGCCGGTCTCGGTCAATTTTGGACTAGTTAATTTTAGTGAAAAGGACTTGTTTAAATAAATACATGAAATGTAGATAGATATCATATCAAGACGGGCCTAGGGCTGCATAACGCTCTAAAACGACCATAAAAATAGGATGTTGCATTAAACGTTTCGTTTTGGACACAAATTTAACTTACTACGTGTTGCATTAACCGTTTCGTTTTGGACGAAGCGATCAAAATCATGAAAATACAGAAACTGACCGTGTTGCGTTAACCGTTTCATTTTTAAAATGCAATAAAAAAATTTAACCGTTTAGTTTCATTTTAGACGAAACAAAATGAAACAAAACGAAATAAAAAAAATGGCTAAGGGTGCGTTTGGCACCATTAAGTTTAGTCCTAACCTTGGTTAGTGACTAAACTTTCCTAAGGTTAGTTTACCAAATGAGTTGTGGTTAGAAAGGTTAGGGACTAACCAATGTCTAATCTTCTAACCATGCAAAATGGTGAGTTAGAATTTTCCCCTTACATTAACATAGAGAGAGAAAATATTAAAGTAGTTGCTTTCAATTTTTTAATGATGATTAATAATAATTAGTACTAAAAATATAATAATACTTACTATATTAATAATTAAAGTAATTATTAATTAATAATTTAAAATAAATAATAATATTAATTAATAATTATGATAATATTTATAATAATTAATAATAGTTATTGTTATATTAATTATTAATTATTAATTAAAGATGATTACTAATAATTAGTAACTAATAATTAATAATTAATAATTGAAAATATATAATAATATTAATTAATAATTATGGTAATATTTATAATAATTAATAATAGTTATTATTATATTAATTATTAATTATTAATTAAAGATGATTAATAATAATTAGTAACTTATAATTAATAATAATTAATAATTAAATATTTAAAATAAACAATAATATTAATTAATAATTACGGTAATATTTATAATAATTAATAATAGTTATTGTTATATTAATAATTAATTATTAATTAAAGATGATTAATAATAATTAGTAACTAATAATTAATAATAATTAGTAATATAAAATTAATAATTTAAAACAAATAATGATATTAATTAATAATTCAAAATAAATAAAAATATTAATTAATAATTATGGTAATATTTATAAATAGTTAATGTAATATTAATTATTTATTAATAATTAATGAGGAATAATAATAATATGTAATTAATAATTAATAATAGATTAATAGTTAATATCATAATAATTAAAATAATTATTGATTAATAATTTAAAATAAATAATAATATTAATTAATAATTATGATAATATTTTTAATAATTACTAATAATAATTGTAATATTAATTATTTATTAATAATTTATGAGGAATAATAATAATTAGTAACTAATAATTAATCATAATTAGCAATTAATAACAGTTAATAAGTAATATAATAATAATTAAAGTAATTAATAATTAAAAATAAATAATATATATAATTATGGTAATATTTATAATAATTAATAATTGATAATAGTTATAGTAATAATAATTAGTAATTAATAATTATTATAAAATTATAATAATAACGATATTTAATTATAGTTACTATCATAATGATAATAATAATTAATAATGGTTTATTTTTTATAATTTATAGTTGCTAAACTCAAAATACTAACTTCAACATACCGCGCCAAACAACATTCACTAACCTTAAATTTGAACTAACCCCATCAAATCACTACCATCACCATTCTACCCCTTTAATCCCAAAAAGTACTAAACTTACACCACTAACCCTAGTAACCTTAAGTTTGCCAAACGCACCCTAAAACAGCAGCTGTTTTCACACCAAAAGACGGGTTAGTCTCTTCGGCTTCTTGGTCAAGGCTCAAACACTGGAAACGCGCCAAGAGAGTCCTTGAAGGGAGCAAGCGTACTCTATTATTTGTTTCCCACATAAAAGAAACTTCCTTGCTGGAATTCACTAGTCACTCCTCTTCTAGTCCTTTTCATGTCTTCAATCTCTTCAAAAATCTTGATGGATAAAATTGGATGCCTCTCTAACCAGTAAATACCAACTCTGCCATGGTATGATGCGCCAGCAAAATTGGGTGATTTCCTGAAAGAAAGTTACATTGATTGGGATGGTCGTGTATCTCAGAAGTGATGAACGGTTGAGAGGACAGGGGAGAGAGTGCAGATTGTGCGAGATGAAAGCCACCGAAAATTGAAAAATCAGAAAACAGTCCCTTTTTATCTTGGTTTCCACAGATTTCTTGTGCAAACCAAGGTGTTGGTTGGATGAAATGAACAGAGCTAAGTAAGATGACTTCAAATATATTGTTTCAAACTTTCAATTGAGTGAAAGGTCTCAGGTTCGAAATCTGACTGGAGGTCTTTCATAAACATTTAATTTAAAAATAAATTGGGTGACTTAGACCTCCAATTTATCTTCAAAAAAAAAAAATTGTTTCAATTTCCAAAACCTCACAATTGGATAGGCCCTAATATCCTTGTGCACTCTACTTCCAGATGGCATGACAGAACCCTTGGCTTGCTAAAGTCCCTGTAAGCTTAAATTTCAGAAATCCGTGACAACACTACGCAATGTTCCTATATTCAACGAACATATTGAGCGAATGAGCAATCATATCGAACGTGTTGTATTGACTCAAAATTGTTTGCACATAAATAGCACATTTTTTTTTTTTTGAAAAAAAAGTCGGAGCGCCACCCAATAAATAGCACATGTCACCTTACAACCTCTTTCCCTTAGAATTTTGCTGCAGCACTACAGACCTCAGTCATCAGTATCTTCCAAAATTTTATTGCCCTGGTGTCCTCCATTTGATTGATTGTCCATATGTTGTGGATAGTTGGATTAATTATTTAAATTTTAATTTTCAACAATTACTTGTAAAACGCAATTGAAGCATAATATGGAACATAAACATTTGTAAAACTCAATTGTGGCATAAATTGGAAAAAAAAATCTTTTTTAAACCTTAAGTTATCTTTGATTACTTTAGTTAATTAATTTTCTGTTTATTTTCAAAATACGAAATTTTATGCAAAAGAACAAAAAAAAAAAAGAAAAAGAAAATATTTGGTACCATCCCACAGTTAACCCATAATTATGAATTACTGCATCGAAATGATGTGCATTTGATTGGATGATATCCAATTAACTTCTACTATCCCTACTGCAGTAAACAGAGTCTCAATACTCAACTATCCTCCAAAAGATACTAGTTAGTAGTTCAATCTTGAATTTTAGCCATTTTTTATGGGAATATATATGTTGCTACTGGAAGCTAGAGGACCTCTCTGCAATTCATAATCTTTGACAATCAGACCCATTGGTCTCAACTCTTAACTATTTGTATACTAATTTTTTTGAGGGTCTACTATTCCTATACTATTAGTCGGTAATTATATCATAACCCTATATTAAGAAAAATGATGAATTTAACGACAAAATAAGTAAAAGTCTGCGAGATAAAATTGGACAACATGGAGCTTGGGCATCACAGTAAATCCATCTAAGCGATCTATTAATGGTTCAAATTCTAAGACCATCTGGTCGTACATTGAGAAAGCATCATATTTAGATTATTCAGCAGAGGCACATTAGCATATTCTTATTTGCAATTAAAATGTGCTCCTAATCCCTATATAATCTTACCATCTTTGTTTGGAAAATTGCAACTCCCCCACCATTCCCCCCCTAATTCCCCTGCCAAACTGATCGTTACAAAAGCTACCCCTTTCTCTCTACTCATCATTTTCCTTCCCAAAACCTCAGTTCATGACAATGTCGAGTCAGCAACAGCCACATGATGTCCTGAGCACCCTTGACGCAGCTAAGACTCAATTATATCACTTCACAACCATTATCATTGCTGGCATGGGTTTCTTCACCGATGCGTATGATCTCTTTTGCATCTCCCTTGTTACAAAGCTAATTGGGCGGCTCTATTACACTATTCCAGGCTCTTCCTCGCCTGGAACCCTCCCACCAAATGTTGCTGCTGCTGTAAGTGGCGTGGCCATTGTTGGCACCCTCACGGGGCAGTTGTTTTTTGGCTGGCTCGGAGACAAAATGGGTCGAAAGAAAGTCTATGGTCTGACCTTGATGATGATGGTTATGTTCTCAGTGGCATCAGGCTTGTCATTCGGCCACTCACCAAGGCTTGTAATGGGCACCTTGTGTTTCTGCCGTTTCTGGCTTGGCTTTGGCATTGGTGGCGACTATCCCCTATCAGCGACCATCATGTCAGAGTATTCCAACAAGAAGACAAGAGGCTCATTCATTGCTGCTGTCTTTGCAATGCAAGGCATAGGAATCCTTTTTGCTGGCTTTGTGACAATTATTATAGCATTGATCTTCAAACATTTCTTCCCTGCTCCACCATATAAGGATGACCCTGCTGCCTCTCTTCCATCAGAGGCTGATTATGTTTGGCGCATCATCCTCATGTTTGGTGCCATCCCTGCAATGCTAACCTACTACTGGAGGTTAAAGATGCCAGAAACTCCTCGTTACACTGCCTTAGTTGCGCAAAATGCAGCGCAAGCTGCTCAGGATATGTCAAAGGTTTTGCAAGTTGAGATAACAACTGAACAAGCTACAGTAATTGGCTCGAGGGTTCACAAACAATTTGGTCTCTTTTCAGCAGAGTTTGTCCGCCGCCACGGGAAGCACCTCCTTGGAACCACCACCACGTGGTTACTCCTCGACATTGCGTTCTACTCTCAGAATCTCTTCCAAAAGGATATTTTTAGTGCCATTGGCTGGATCCCTAAAGCTTCAACAATGAGCGCACTTGATGAGCTATTCAAAATTGCACGTGCACAAACCCTTATTGCTCTCTGTGGTACTGTACCAGGCTATTGGGTCACTGTTGCCTTAATTGATAAAATCGGACGGTGGTGGATTCAGATCATAGGGTTCCTTATGATGACAGTATTTATGCTAGCCCTTGCTTTTCCGTACGATCACTGGACCACCCCAGGAAATCAAATTGGGTTTGTAATTATGTATGGCTTGACCTTCTTCTTTGCCAACTTCGGTCCCAACAGTACCACATTCATTGTTCCAGCAGAGATTTTCCCGGCTAGGCTCAGGTCAACCTGCCATGGAATTTCTGCTGCTGCCGGCAAGGTTGGGGCAATTATCGGCTCCTTTGGATTTCTTTATCTTGCCCAAAATGAAGACCCAAAAAAAACCGACCATGGCTACCCCCCTGGAATTGGTGTACGAAACTCTCTATTTGTGCTCGCTGTTTGCAACTCGCTGGGCCTGTTAATGACCTTTTTTGTACCTGAACCTAAAGGAAAATCTCTTGAAGAACTGTCAGGTGAGAATCAATCAGGTGAGGCGTGTACACATTGCAATCAGGCACTTCCCGTTTGACTTGCTTGCTATCTGATGTTATTAGATAAGAAAGTTAGAAGACATGGAGGCCTATAACAAAAAGTTTTGGTAAGGTTAAATATACTGTAGTTGTAGTAAAAGTTTTAGCTAGGATTTAAATTATGTAGAAGCGGAAGATGAAAAGGAGATGCAAAATAACTTAATGTCTTAGAATTCGAATTCTTTTTTGCTTTCCCTGCTTGTAGCAGTCTATTTTGTTATGTAAGGCACATTATTTCAGTATCTTCTCACTTTTGTATCCTATCTTGTAGGATAGTTTAATTCATCCACTCTGTCTATTGTCTCTCTATATTTAGTAATTAAGTATTACGAGGTGCGTTTTTTCCCCCCAACAAACTATGTCAATGTTGGCTACTATATATTTAGAAAATTTGTTTTATGGAAAATACTAATTAACATAACAATATTGTTCTATGTTCAGTATAACTACACCTCTACAAGTCACACGATCTTCATTGATATTCTGATTTTGGTGATGTCGTACTTTAGACAACCTAGACTTCACAATCGTTTAATTAATTAATATTTTTTTTTGCATTATGACTTTTATAAAAATACTATGATATTCTAATTAATTAAATTGACTCATTCTTCAGCTGTTATTGTTATCTTGTTATTTGTGTTTTCTATGATTTTTTCTAAAAGCATAACTCGTTACTTAATTAGATGTCTCAGAATTTCTAACTTAATTTTCAAATACGTAAATATTTTAATTAAAATTTTTCATAAAGATTAATTGCTTGATGATACTGATCTGTCTGTCCACCAACAACATATTATTTTTTACAGCCATCCCATCAACCATGTATCATTTTTATTTATTTTTACGGCATTGATCAGTGCAACATAGACCTCACCATTAACCAGCACCAGGCGTAACACATAATTATCTTCTCAAAAATGATCTCTAGAATTCTTCCAACATTGATTAAAAAAAAAAAGCATTACAAGATGCCCACATGTAGTTCATCTATAAAGTATTACAAGATACGCACATGTACGTAATTCATCTATTCGTCCTAAACGTACGCTATACAAGCTTAATCAAAACAAAATGAAAAATAAGAAGAAGGAGATGGTCTAAGTACCAAAAAGGAACATCCACTACTTCCGCGTGCTTTCATTAGGTTCTTAATTTTTCACTCTAAATTTAGTATTCAGCAGATTTTTCGGACTTAGGAAATATAAAGTTCTATTCGCTACTAGAATTAATGAAAAGAAAATCGGATATTTAATGTCTTTTGAAGGCACAAATCATTCTATATGCAGTTTTTAATATTTGACCAGCAACCAAACCAAGAAAAAAAAACAAACAAAAATATCTTGAAAGATTTTGCAATTAATACCTTACCACAATTTTCAGATCAGAACAAGTAAACAAATATTTGTAGGAGATCAGAACAAGTAATCAAATATTAGTAAAAGGACCATCCTGTAAAGCATACTAGATTTTAATCATGTCATGAAATATAATAATGCAATAGATCCTCCATTAAGTTTGCAATTTGTGCACAACTACTACGAAATATGAGTTGGTTTCATTTCACAAATCTCTTTTTTTTTTTTTGAGGGCCACAGTTAATAACCCATCTTATAATTGCATCCTGTTAAACTTTACAGATAGAGAAACTATATAAAATCCTTTACACTTGCCGAGTAGTTCTCCTATTTCTCATTTCCCTTAAAATATTCGTCCTGTTTTACGAACTAAAAGAATGCATGTCTTTAGAGAGGGAAATTACTTGCCAGAAAATCCAGCGACGAGGGATGGAAGACGAATTAAACATCACAAACCTTTCATTGTTTCATTAGAAAATCACACATCAACACGCACAAAGTGAGACCTTATCGACCTGTAACAACAAGAATATTCTCCAATGCATTTATGTTGAATTGTATGTTTTGTACATAATTGATGAGCTACTGTGATAAAACAAAGACAAAATAACATGAATTGAACACTGGTTTTTTTTAAAAAAAAATGAATAAAACATATAGGCAGAGAGTTGATGGACAATAGATAAAGTTGAAAAATTAGTGACTCATATCGTAATTTCTATTGAAATTGATGGTAAACGTATCACGTAAAAGCACAATCAATGAAAGACCCCTGTATATGACTCTGTTAAAACACTAGTTTATTAAACAATGTTGGCCTTTCTTTTCTTGTCCTCCTCATATCCCCCCATATTCTGCACCTACTTACTCTAAATTTCAATCAATTAATTAGGGACTTAAACTCCAACAAGTTACAATTAGTTTTATAGCATGGTTAAACAACAAGACAGATCCATGGATAACAACTGTACACATTGAAAATAGTCTAATAAATATATTCCTTCAGCCATCAAACAGATGTTCTGTTGCTTTCATTCTCACCCGACATTTCCTCTAATGATTTTCCCTTTGATTCAGGCACAAGAAAAGTGAAAAGTAATCCTAAGATATTGCACCCGGCAAGTAGGAAGAGAGAATTCCTCACACCAATGCCAGGAGGATATCCATGGTCGGTCTTGGCTGGGTCTGGATTTTGAGCCAGGTAAAGGAATCCAAACGACCCAATGATAGCCCCAATCTTTCGAGAGGCTGCAGATATGCCATGACAGGTTGATCTAAGTCTGGCAGGAAATATCTCTGCTGGCACAATGAAAGTGGTGCTATTTGGTCCGAAGTTAGCAAAGAAAAAGGTGAATGCATACATGACAACGAAACCAATTTGGTTTCCTGAGGTTGTCCAGTGCTCGTACGGAATGGCGAGACCAAGCATGAATGCTGACATCATAAAGAAACCAACAATTTGAATCCAGAATCGTCCGATTATGTCAATCAGACCAACAGTGAACCAATAGCCTGGCACAGTACCACAAAGAGCAATTAGAGTTTGAGCACGTGCAATCTTGAATAGTTCATCAATCGCGCTCATGGTTTTTGCTTTCGGAATCCAGCCAACAGCAGTAAATATATCTTTCTGGAAGAGATTTTGGGAATAGAAAGCAATGTCAAGAAGAAGCCAGGTCATGGTGGTACCAAGAAGGTGCTTCCCATGGCGGCGAACAAATTCCGAAGAAAACAGACCATATTGGGACTCATCTTTAGATTCCATAGCCTTGGCCTGTTCTTCAGTAATCTCGACTTGTAATACCTTAGACATGTCTGCGGCAGCCTGCTTTGCATCTTTGGCTACGAGAGCAGTGTATCGGGCTGTCTCTGGCATCTTCAACCGCCAATAATAGGTCATACCAGCAGGTAATGCACCAAACATGAGGATGATACGCCAGACATAATCGGCCTGGGGTGGCGTAGAAGCAACTGGGTCAATTTCATAAGCTGGTGATGGGAATGCTGCCTTGAAGATGGATGAGGTGACAATGGCAATAAGGCCACCAGCAAGGATGCCAAAACCCTGCATAGCAAAGACAGCAGCAATAAAAGCGCCACGCGTCTTCTTGTTCGCATACTCTGACATGATCGTGGCAGAAAGAGGATAATCACCACCAATGCCGAAACCAAGCCAGAATCGGAAGAAACACAAGGTGCCCATGACAGTCTTAGGTGAACTGCCGAAGGACAAGCCTGATGCCACCGAGCACAACACCATCAACATTAAAGTCATACCGTAAACCTTCTTCCTACCCAACTTGTCACCAAGCCAGCCAAAAAATAATTGTCCTGACAGAGTACCGCAAAATGCAACACCATTCACAGTAGCTGAGACATATGATGGGAGGGTCCCAGGAGTAGGGGACCCAGGGATTGTATAGTATACGCGACCGAGGAGCTTTGTAACTAGGGAGATGCAGAAGAGGTCATATGCATCGGTAAAAAAGCCCATTCCAGCTATTATGATAGTTGTGAAATGGTACCATTGTGTTTTTGCCCCATCAAGGGCATTCAAGACTTCTAGGGGTTGTTGTTGGGTCCCAACCATTGCTCAAAATTTAGTGTTTTGAGACGCAGGAAGGGGGATGGAAGGAAGGTTTTCCCTACTATCTGATTTTGGGGGATTTTTTTTCTCCACTGGAAACAGAAAAACATCAGAAGGGATATTATATATAGAAATTAAACGGTATCATCTTAGGGAATATTCTTGGATTAAAGGAGTCAAAATTAATTGGTTGTTTGACCCCAGGAATGGACAGTTGTTCATCGGATTAACTGAGATTTGATTTTTACTCGTTGCCTTTCCACAAGCATATAAGTTATATTTTGCTGGTTTGTTTTTAGAATGGTATGATACCCAGGTCATTCTCTCAGTAACCACTATGTTTTAATTATCCACCTCTAATTCTTGGAGTTTCCTTTTTTAGTCGGATGTCCAGCGAATGAGAATCACAAATTTCAATTGGGGTTAATTTATTACCTAAGCTTTATTTGTTTCATATATACCTTCTTACTCCTGTTGGCTTTGCTGGTAATTAGCATTCAGTTAAGAGCCAGCTAATACATATATAGGTGGTTATAGTATACTCCAATGGTTCTGAATAGAATTGTGCAACGGCTTAATCTTCTTAGATTGGATTCAATTTATTATTAAAAAAATTGAAAATTTTTCAAAGTGATCCTCGTAAATCAAAACAGGTATATAATTCTACAGATTATAAGGATTAAATAAGCCGTAATTTTGTTTGAATTTTTGTATATTAAAATCCGATTGATTATACTAATAGTACCATAATTAAAAGATAGGTAATTGCTAAACAATGGAACTTAAAAGTAATTAAACAGGGATCAAAGGTGGGACTTTGTTTTAACTCCTAACTTTGCTAGTTATTGTCAGACGCATGATAGAGGATAAGGTCTGCATCTGCAAGGGCAATGCAAAATAACAATTTTGCAATGATTGTTTGTCAGTATAAGTTGTTGATGGTAATGCCAAGCTAAATTTACTCAGGAAATATAAACGGTTCGGAATTGAAAGAAAGATTCAATTTCATATAAAGAATTAATTTTCCACACAAATCAAGAACTTATAAGAGTATTACAATTCGGTAAATTTATCTTGGCATTGAATCCATACTCAGAATTAATTAATGATTTTTTGTCATTAATTAATTTCATATAAAGATTGTTTGTCAGTACAATTAAGTTGTTGATGCATGGTATGCCAAGCTAAATCATACTCTTCTATAAATTCTCAACTTAAATGGTAATTAATGATATTTTGGTCTTCTATTTCTATAAATATAATTTATAGACATAGTATTATCCTGCAGTTTTCGTAATACAAGAATTTGGTCAATAAATCAATTGCTTTCACATGCGTAATGGCAGACAAAACTAGATTTTAAATAATAATTAACAAATACATGATAATCATTTCTCTGAAATTCACTTGTGAGTTGTTTCCGAATGAGTTCTATTTACATGCATTCAAGACTTATCTTTTTGGCAAACAAAGGGTACCTGGCCCTATCATAATTCTCAATTAATTTTTATACAATCTATCATAACATTATTTCTACTAATATTTTATCAAACAACATTTTACTCCTCCGAATAGTACGAAAATATTATTATTCTTTACACTCTTAGCCTCCGTTTGGATGCGTTGAGAAGAAGTAGGAAGAAGGAAGAAGGGAAGAAAAAAAATTATAAACAATTCAAACTTTTTACAAAGTTACACACTTTCCAATACTTATTTTCTTCTTCCCACACCTATCCAAACGGGGCCTTATTAACGCTATTTTATTTTGTTTTGTTTTTTTTTAAAATTGTTATCCTTATGTTATTCTTTGTTATTGGACGTTACCACGTTAAACCAACCTATATCGTCGTGAGTTCCCGTATATCTCTCGGTGTAAAAAGACGCTTTTATTCTCGACCTCCAAATGTGCACTGCATCTTGTAATTACCACCAACTTGTAAGTTGTAACACATGCTCCAACTTTCTTTCACCAACCTTTGACAGCCGCTGTTAAATATTAAAAAAAAACTTTCTTTCACCCAGGGTTACTAAGTGTATTAATTTATTCTTTGTTGATTACCCAACTAATTAGAAAGCTGAGAGCGTGCGTTGGAAAATTGGGAAACTATAGAGGGTTGAATAGGCAACCGCATCCTCGGCAGTCAAAAAAAGGACAGCTCCAAACGGTCCTTTTCATTTTTCTTAATTTTTTTAAATTTTAAAACTCAAATGGAGAATCCAAACCGTTGATCTTGTTAAGTTTTATCGGCGATGCATTTTCATATAAGTTTTATAAAATTTGAAGTTGATTTGATATTTGATTAAGTGGTCAACAAATGAACGAACCTGGTTTAATTAATTCTAATACGTTCATAATTTGGTCACTTAATCAAGTATCAAATCAACTTCAAATTTTATAAAACTTATATGAAAATACATCGCCGATAAAATTTAACAAGATCAACGGTTTGGATTCTCCATTTGAATTTTAAAATTTAAAAAAATTAAAAAAAATAAAAAAGACTGCTTGGAGCAGTCCTTTTTTTTGACCGCTGAGGATGCTGGTGCGGTTGAATAGGGGTTAATGATTCCGTTCTGCACTAACTTGCAAACGTGTTATTATGGATTAGCAAATTTTTTTTTAAAAAAGAGTCACTATGTTTAAATTATAGCCACTCAGTTAGGCGACTAAAATAAAACCCATAACTAATTAACACTTTCATTATTGAATATTGACTATCTCAACCCATCGGCTCAAAAGTAGCCCCTAAAGATGGATAAATATAAGATAATCATTTCCATAGTCTTAACCAAATTGGGCTCAAGTATCCTAGTAACGGGCTCAATGATCAAACCCAACAATTTTTGTTGCAAAAGCCTGGTTGGCTACATACACGTAGGAGTGCATAGCGTGTAAAACGATTACTCAACTGGACTGTTGCGTTGATCGTTGCGTTTTGGACACGAAACTGATTATCATTTGCGAAACGAAACGAAAAGACGGTCGAAACGGTCGCCGTTTTCAGGCCTACATACAGGAAACAACAGACATGAACTAAGATATTTCATTCATTTTATCAATTGAAATCTATCAAACTCGAGCAATTTTTCTCACATAACTTGGTTTGATTTTTTTTTTTTGGTTCAAGCACATTTGCGCATGATTTTTCCAAGACTCGTCTTGTTGGATTCATTTGAAGACTTGAGGAATTACCATTCGGGAATGACAGATGAATCCTAAAAATTGTCATCCATATCTTTCCAGCTAAAAACGAAAAATTGTCATCCATATCTTTCCGACTAAAAACGAAAAAGACGCTGGCGAACGTCTTTCTTTTTTGCGCCAGCGTTTCCCTGTCTCACTTCTACTGTCCTCCACATTCCAACGTGCTTCCCTATCTTGAGGATAGGCGCTCCCCTCTCTCTTCTCTGTTTTATCTCACGTGCTCCCTCTCCTTTTCCTCTTCTCTGTTTTTTAAACTCTTGTCTCTCTTACTTGCACTCTATACGCTTATATTAAGATGATTCCTTCTTACAACTAATTAAGCATTTATGCTTGCAAGTTGATCACTTATTATATCTAATAAATGTACTAATAAAATAATCCTTTGTTACACCTAATTGAATGCTTGTAATATGATCTCTTATTATATTTAATAAACTTTATAAGATGATCCATTATTATTATAAAGATCCGATCATTTATATTTATAAGATGATCCCTTATTGTATCTAATATATGCACTTATAAGATAATCTCTTATCGTATCTAATATATGCACTTATAAGATGATCATTTGTTGCGACAAACTGATCATTTATGTTTATTAGTACTTGCTCATTTATTATAGCAATTTTAGGTCTAGAAAACAAAGGATTTAGAACGGAGCCAGAATTTAAAAAACATAGGAGAAGGGAGAAGGGAGAAGGGAGAAATCGAAACGGCAAGGAGGGAGGAGAGAGAGGGAGGGAGCGAGGGAAGGCCACGGAGAGGGAGCCACGCATGGAGTCAAATCAGCGTAAAAGAGAGGAGTTAACGTATGGAGTCAGATCCGCGTGAGAGAGAAGGAAAGGAAGGCGCTGATTGGATCTTGCGCTAGATTTGAAGAGGAGAAGGAGAGGGAGGAGGGAGGAAAGAAGGGAAGGATGATACGAAGGATGACTCTAATTAATTTCCATTACAATTTGTTTTATAGATAGAATGTTCTTCTCATCAAGTATTTTGGTTTATATTTAAATACCTAAAATTCCATATCTAGATCAATTGAATTTATAAGATCTCACGATACCAAATTTAGCACCTCAGTTTTTACAAAAAATAAATAAAAGGCCTGTACAATATATTGTCGGGTTTCTTGATTGTAAATGAAGAGGAATCCTACAAAAGCTATCTAATTGACTTGAGTACATTTTTCCTAAAAAAAAAAAAAAGGACTCGAGTACATTATTTGCTAACATGTATTGAACTGGTGCCATGCATATGCACATAAGGGCAGTGGCGAAGCTACACTATGATTGGTGGGTCCATGGACCCACCTTGAAATATTTTTTTTACTTGAATTAGGACTTATATATAAATAAAAAAATATATAGGGACCCATCTAAAAGATTTATTGGACCCATCTCAAAAATTTAGAAATTGATTGTTTCCTCCTACCGTGATTTTGTTTTAATCGAAATAACCAAAATTATATTTTTAATACAAAACATTTAACCATTTTAATTTCTGAAAATGAAAACTATTATGCAAAAATTATATTAAAAAAAATTGTAGGAAATTATTGTAATTTTTATTTTTTTTATTGTCTTGAATTATTATTTTGGATGTTAATATAGATCTTGTGTTGTTGTTATAGATATATTTGATTTCTCATAATTTTTTTAAAATTTACATTGTTTTAGAATTATTTGTTTGAAAAATATTGTTATATTATATCACGTTATTTTATACATATGTTTTTTAAAAAACAAATTTATAGACCCTGCTAACATGAATTTCTAGCTACGCCCCTGCATAAGGGGTCGCAGAAAAGTTCACAATGAGCTTTAACGAGAGAAAAGCTCTGAAAGGGGAACAGAATACTAGCCTAGGTGTGTATTCTCAAGGGCAGATTATCTGTCCTTTGTAAGGGTTTATAGAGGTTTATACCCAAGGATCAAATGTTATTCCTCAATAAGTGTCCCCCTTATGGTCTCTTTTCAACCTTTTGAGTTGCCTTTAATTTTTTGTAATAGAAACCGCATGCAAGGAATAACAAAAGAGAAGTTTTAGTTTACTCGAGAAATATTCTGTCGATTGTTTACTGATGCATGAGAAAAATCTAGCATACAGACTTCTGCTATATATAGTGAGTTGTGCCATAGTCATTACTTTTTAACATTGCTATATTGTGTTTCTACCTGAGGAGAGTTCTAGTGCCATAAGTTTTAGTGCCACAAATGTCACAATTTTTTTTATTTTATTAATATTTCAAAATTGTAAAAATTCATATCGTTGATCTTATTCAATTCAACGAAAGATTAATTTTTATAAATTTTGCAATTTATTTTGCACTCAACCAACATGTCAACACATTAACATATTAGAATTATCTATTATAGTTGACAACATTTGTTCATTTTTTTATCATTTTGATTGAATATCAGATGAATTCTAATATTTATAAAAATTATATAAAATTTCATCGGCTGTTAAATTAAACAAGATCAATAGTTTGAATTTAAATTTAGAATCTAAAATATTGAAATATCAATGAAATAGAGAAATTGTGGCAACTGCAGCAAAAAAAACTTCTGGCATTAGAACATTCCTCTTCCAACAAATATAACAATTTTTATAAGTATTTCATAAATTTATGCATATTATTCATTTAAAAAAAAGATTCAATCTATTGAAATTACGTAGAATTATAGAAAATTTTAATTAGAACGTGTCACTGTCTTTCTTCTCTTGAGATTGCTCATATTTATGTGAATTCAATCTTGTGATGAAGAAAGATGAATTATATCTAAATCTATTAGTTAAAAATAAGTATGAAGTCTATATATGTAAAATTTAATATAAATTTAAAATAAATTTATACTTCTGATACATAATAATTCAGACGAGCGCAGATAAACAATATCTGATGAAGACAGATAATTTCGTCCTAACGACAGTTATAGCAACCCTCTTCCTTTAACAAAATCAGACCGAAATGACACTTTCTCACCCCCAAATCTAGCAGGTAGCAACAAACGTTGAGAAGGCAAAATATTAAATTTCACAGCTAGAATTTGTCTTTTTACCAGAATATCACGTATCGACGTCAACAACTAAAGAAACCAACAAGTGAGTCCCTAACTCCCACTTACAAAACTAAAATGTAAGCACTCTCCAATTTTAATAACTGTAATTTCTCTGTCATACCTTTATTCTTCTCATCGTGATTGCACCGTTTCGAACTTCTTCTACACACATCTCAGCTTGCTTTTCGCATGCAACATCATAGAACCAAAAAAAAAAAACATCTTTCTCTTTCCATGAAAATATTGTTCATTTGTCTTGAGTAAGGAATATATGATTTATTTTTAATCATGATAATTTAGCTAGTAAGTAATACAAACGTATAAAAAAACATAATAAATGAGCTGAATTAATGGATCATGAAAGAAAATAAAACGCACAAGAAACATAAGAGTGCGCACGACAGAGGAAGTCTATTAGAGAGTAATACCACAATTTCTGGCGAAAGTAGTTAGATATAAAAGAATCATGTAGACAGGAATTGAAAGACCAAGTTCTTGGCCTAGTTACAACATATGAAGGTTTATTGAAAACTATTGCCAATTCTCTTGGCAGGGTATTCTTCATATTCTGCTCCTACATAATACTATAATTAAGATAATACAAGGACTCATGCCCTCAACTCTAACATATTACATTTTAGTCCTGAATCCCCGGAAAATCCGATCACAAAGGAAAGTTGATGGGTCACAACGGACATATATAGTTAAAAAAAAAGTAAAAAACATAAACCAAGCGTGACAAATACATCCCTTCAGTTTTAGCACCAAGCCGTTAAACAGGAACTGTCCGCTTGTAACTGACATCAGATGTTTCATCACTATCATTCTCCCCTGACATCTCCTCTAGTGATTTCCCCTTTGATTCAGGAACAAGAAAAGTGAATAATAATCCAAAGATATTGCACCCAGCAAGTAGGAAGAGTGAATTTCTGACACCAATGCCAGGAGGATATCCATGGTCTGTCTTGGTCTGGTCTGGATTTTGAGCAAGGTACAGGAATCCAAACGACCCAATTATAGCCCCAACCTTGCCGGAGGCTGCGGATATGCCATGGCAGGTTGATCTAAGTCTGGCAGGGAAAATCTCAGCTGGCACAATGAAGGTGGTGCTATTGGGACCAAAGTTGGCAAAGAAGAAGGTGAAAGCATACATCACAACAAAACCAATGTGGTTTCCTGAGGTTGTCCAATGATGATATGGAAGCGCAAGGCCGAGCATGAAAACTGACATCATGAAGAACCCAACAAGCTGGATCCAGAACCTGCCAATAATGTCAATCAGACCAACGGTAAACCAGTATCCTGGCACTGTACCACAGAGAGCTATCAGGGTTTGGGCCCGGGCAATTTTGTATAGCTCGTCAAGCGCACTCATAGTTTTTGGTTTTGGGATCCAGCCAATGGCACTAAATATGTCCTTCTGGAAGAGGTTTTGTGAATAGAAAGCAATGTCAAGGAGCAGCCATGTCATGGTGGTACCGAGAAGGTGCTTACCATGTCGGCGAAGAAATTCCATTGAAAACAGACCATATTGGGCCTCATTCTTTGATTCCATAGACTTGGCCTGTTCTTCAGTGATCTCGACTTGCAACACCTTAGACATGTCTGCGGCAGCCTGCTTTGCATTTTTGGCTACGAGGGCAGTGTATCGGGCTGTCTCTGGCATCTTCAACCGCCAGTAATAAGTCACGCCAGCAGGGACTGAGCCAAACATTAGGATGATGCGCCAGACATAGTCAGCCTGAGGTGGCACAGAAGCAGCAGGGTCAACAGCATATGCCGGTGAAGGGAAGCGTGCCCTAAAGACGGATGAGATGACAATGGCAATAAGGCCACCAGCAAGGATGCCGAAACCTTGCATGGCAAAGACCGCAGCGATAAATGCACCGCGTGTTTTCTTGTTGGCATATTCTGACATTATAGTGGCAGAAAGGGGGTAATCACCACCAATGCCAAAGCCAAGCCAGAAACGGAAAAAACATAAGGTACCCATGACCGTCTTTGGTGTATGACCAAATGACAGACCAGACGCCAGCGAGCACAACACCATCATCATCAAAGTCATCCCGTAAACCTTCTTTCGACCCATTTTGTCGCCAAGCCAGCCAAAAAACAACTGGCCAGACAGAGTGCCACAAAATGCAACCCCATTGACTGCAGCTGAGACATTTGGTGGAAGAATCCCAGGGGTAGGAGACCCAGGGACAGTGTAGTATATGCGTCCAAGAAGCTTGGTTACTAACGAGATGCAGAAGAGGTCATATGCATCGGTAAAGAAGCCCATTCCGGCGATCACGATGGCTGTGAAATGGTACCATTGGGTCTTCGCCACATCAAGTGCATTCAAGACTTGGAGGGGCTGTTGTTGTGTCCCAACCATTGCTCAAAACTTTGTTTTTGGTACAGAGAAGAGAGGAAATGGTGTGGGCTATTTTTTTTTTTTTTTTTTGGATTCACTCTTCACTCTTCAGTGCTGCTTGTTGAAAACAGAAGAAGTGAAAATGAGCTTATATAGGGAAGTGAAACGGTATCTCCAAGAGGATATTCTAAACTGAAGGGGTTAAAGGAGGTGGAATTTTTTGATTGTTTGACTCAATGGGCCGACAGCTATACGAGTTGAAAAGGCGCTTTAAGTCTCAGCCTCACGATGTGCTCTGCATTTTGCATTTACCAACTGAAGGGGTTAATAAAGGTTTAACTCATTGCTTTAATTTAGTATTTAACCAGCTTATTATAATATATATGATCTTAGATATAGGTTTGGAATGTGAATTGTAAATTCAAAACATGTATAGAGGTCTGATTACGGGGCTAATGATTCCATTCTGCACTAACTTACAAAAGAAGTTATCATGCTTTTAGCCGTTCAGTTGAGATATGCGACTAAAATAAGCCAAGAATGTAACATATGCACCGTCGACGCTCTTCATTGGTGATTGTTAATTTCTAGTGGGCCCTAGTTTTGACAATTATATGGAAGTAATTATCGCAAACAACCCACCACATCACTTACTGTCGGGTCAAAATTACAGGTACAAAAGGTTGACAAAGGTTTCAAATTTAGTCAAAAAAGTACAAGGCAGCTGGGGATTAAATTAGGGGTGTCAAACATGAGAAACGGAAGCGGAACAGGGTGTTTCGTTTTCGTTTCTGGTAACGTAACAAAATACCATTTTATTTCTGTTCCGTTTCATAAAATGGAACAATTTTCCGTTTTGTTAGCTGTTCCCTTCCTTATTTTCCACTTATTTAGTCTATTTTCCATTGATTTCAGTCATTTTTCGATAAAACGGAACACTAACATGCGCGTTCCGTTTCTGAAAACGTAACTCATTTACCATTCCCTTTGTGTTCCATTTCGGACGGAACGGAACGCAAATGGTCCAAAGCGCAGATAATTGACACCCCTTGATTAAATCGGTCATTTTCAAAGAAGGAAAATTAAAGGAAAAAAAGTTATCCGAACAGAGCAATTGTCTTTGTTGCTCGGTTGTTAAATTACTAAAAGTACATGCCATATTTTTTTCATAAACTGGTATTAACAGGAAACGATTTGGTTCGCTTTTGTGAGTTCTTTATCTTATTTTACCATTAGTTTGAAGAAAAGTAACAACTTGTGCGCATTGCTGCTTTCTAACGAAATTACTATTCTTATATGTTGCTGCTTTTAACAAAAATTTACTTTTCTCATACGTTGCTGCCTTTTATTAACAAATTTATTGTTCTTCTTTTCTTTATTTTCAAATCTGATTTTTAGTGTAAACAATTATTACCAGCGATTACGATTTGGGAGCACTAAAAGTATAAGGATTATGTATGTGATCAATCCCATATAGTTTGGATGGTATATTTACAACACAAAACGCTTGTGACAACCCACATCCGACTCGATTTGAGCCTCAAAAGTCCAGTTTCGTTTCTTTCAAAACCCAAAGCTCTTCTTTTCTCTTATATCATGGTATTCTCTCTCAATTCAATGTGCTGATACACTCTAAATAATAACTAAAAGAAAGAACTTGATATCTTAGGGTGCGTTTGGATTGTTGAAAGAAAGAAGAAAAAGAAGGAAGAAAAAAAAATTATAAACAATTCAAACTCTTTACAAAGTTACACACTTTCCAATACTTCTTCCCTTCTTCTCTTCTTCCCACACCTATCCAAACGCACCCTTATATACATACACCATATAATGATGCCATGATAGAACAATATTACGATTCAGTTTTGAATGAAAAATGATAATTTCAATGATCAAGCATCAAGGTAATTTACTATCAAGCTACAACTTTTCATTATTAATCCTCTATTATTCAGGTAGCATTAAGAGTTTGAATTAGATTGGGATAGTTTTGGGGTTGCAAGCTCGATGTGTATTAATCCTCTATTATTCAGGTAGCATTTTAAAAGAACGACTACTCTGTTTTCACAACTTGTATAAGAAGATTTCATATGGTCCCTTAATTACAGGTATTTATTGTTGTCACAGCATGTATCGTGTATGTAAATATCACATAATTATCAAATAAATGCCAACTATCACTCCCAAACTATTTTTTGTGGGGGACCGGATCATGGATCTGGCACATATATTCCGAGTTTAGGTATGATATGATCTTCAAAGTACATTAATTTGTGTAAGTGTATGATTATTTTTTTTTTATAGTGAAAGATTACGAAAGAACATGAGCCAAAGCTTTTTAGAAGATCAATTATTGTTATATTTGTCACTATTTTGACACTGTGATATTTGCGATTATGGTACGAGGTTATGTTTAGCCCTAATATTTTGCATTTATTTTCTTGATCATGAATCAAACGCTATATTATGAACTAAAATCAAATAAAATTTGTGCAGTGAATGAATTATGGTCCTTTATTTTTAATTACAATCTGATGTTATTGATTTCATTTCACTACACAAATATATGCTTCATAACCATAGTTCATTAGTGATATCTAAAATAAATTTATGGGACCTTATTGTTTGGTTTTCCTTGCAAAGAAAATCCTGTATTATATAATTATTTAGCTTGTTTGATGTGATCTCTCTCGTTTTAACCCTGCAGAAAGAAAATCAAATGGGGAACAGGAGTACGAACGAAACAACGCAGTTAGAAGGAAGTTTGAAAAACAAAAAAATGTAGTCGAATTGGTTGCTCATATTGCTTTACTTTTTCCCTTTCGTCCCACTAAAGACTTGCAAGTGATGGAGCAACTTTAACATGTGCTAGTTCGCATGATCCTGGATCCTTCCTTCCGACAAATGACAATCATAGCATTTATTCAACAAAGGAAGCTGGGCTCTTTTGCATTTACAAACATAGATTTGATGTAGTATCGAAAATCGACTCGGTATTTCTTACACTGCAACTAATGTCTTTTTATTTTGGCTCCGTTTGGATAGGTGTGGGAAAAAAGGAAAAAGTGAGAAGAAGTATTAGAAAGTTTGTAACTTTGTAAAGAGTTTCAATTGTTTATAATAAATTTGGACCTTCTTTCTCCTTCTTTCTTCCTATATCCAAACGGTGCCAAATACTTCATTTAATAACAATTTCCACCTTTCATAGGTGATCATGTTCGTCTGTTTCCAAATTTTAGGGTTTGTCATTAGGTGTTTACATATGAGTTAAAATTGAAATGTTCTAGGATCACCTATGGTGTAAGATAGCAAAGTAAAACTGTCTGAGTCTAGTGCGCACGAGATGGACCCAGAGCAATTTACAAGATATTTCCTTATTTGTGGGGCTCTAGAGAGTTCTAAAGGGACAGGTGCAACATATTTCTCTACGAGGCTGTTTCCGGAGCATTGAGTTTGGATGTGGTTCTCTTGAAACGTCACTTTCCCCACATTTTGTGTCAAGTTTCATAATTTTTTTCCTTAAAAAAATATTATGTCTCTATTGTTTCTACAGAGGAAAACATCAAGCAATATCATCCCTTGGTTGTGCTTTGTGGTGGGTCCTTTCACTAGTTTCTTATTATTCATTTCCGAATAGAGTTCTGCTCCACTAGCGTATACCATCATAGATGGTATATCATGGTTGATTTTTCCGGAAATTTATTTTCACAAATATGAATTATATCACCATTCGCCTGTCAATGATGCGAAGCATATTCGGCTTTCCAAACAAGCTGTTTTAATAATGAATTAAGATGTGGGTAGTTTGAGAGTTAAACTAAATAGAGAACCAACTCTTGATCTAGTGATAAAAAACAATACACTTTGAGTGAAAGATCCCAAGTTCAAAATCTGGTTGAGGGTCGTCTTGCATAGACATTTAATTTAAAAATAAATTGGGTGGTTTAGACCCCCAATTTATCTTAAAAAAAAAGAGTTAAGACTGAATGGTAGAGATTTTATTTCTGGATTTCTTGTAAGTTATTATTGGCAGGCATGCATATGGTCAAACAAGATGAACTCTCCACTGAACGTTGATCATTATATATCTAAATTAAAGACAGGAGACGGTTCTTGGAATCAATGTTACCTGTTTTGTTGGCAAGGCATGACTTGTGCAAAGTTGTGTCTGAGAATCAGACCTGTTAATACACTCAGCTAACTACGGTCTGCAGAAACCAAGGCACAGCCGTAATCACATAATATTACGCTTTGGCATCAATCAGGACTTCGCAATTTTGACTTTTTCGCAGTAGATAGAGGATCTATTTATCACAAGCACACTGAAATTGGCACAGTAAAATTTCATTATATCTTGATTACGAAGCATTGCTCAAACTAGTAGACACAACATTCAAGAGATTTCCAGTATTAACGAACTTAAATCCAAACATTATAGATTAGTTTTGCAACTCCCAAAATGAGATGGCCAGCAACAAGCAACAATCTACCGTTTTTTTTTCTTTTTTTTTTATAAAAAAAAAGAAAGGAAAAATTGACAATCCTACATGACGGCAGTGATAATTTGACAAATAGAGTCGCTGCAGTGTTGCAGAGTTATTAAACCTAATTCTCCCAAGATGTACCAAGCGGAAAAAAACAAAATCGCAATCATTTGAAAATAATTCAGTTACTGCCGAAAATAGGTTACAACCATAAACCCAACTTAATGTACATTGTTTCATAACAGCACGAATTTTTCTTTTCAGAAAATAAATATGGTGTAACTACATGTTATGAGAGCTTGTTACATGTAGTCTGCCTTCCACTCTTCCAAATATTGCCTAGGCACCAGCTTGGGAGTAAATACCTGATAGTTTTCTTTCTGCAAATGCAATGTATTATCATTAAGATAACATACATAGCCATTATATCAAATTACATGCAATATTTTGTGTACGTGTAAGTAAATTCAAAAATCTTTACAGAAACACATATGTCAAAAGAAGGACAACAACATCCAAACACAAAAAAGGGGGAAAAAAAAGGATAAAACTCAGAGATATCTGCACATTAAATCAATATAGTTAATACCTAACTACAACATAAACTATTGTATGTAACAGCTAGATTCTGCTCAGGAAAGTGACCAGTTATATCTCAAAATGAAAATGAAGGCTTGACCTTTTACATGAAAAATCTTGAAATAATTTGGTGTAATTTGCAGATATCTATTCTTGATTACAAATGGGAACATGGTAGATGAGGGTTGGTAAATGTTAAATATGCATGATGGTATAGAACTGTAGGCCAAAAAATGAAGTAACCTTTTCTCATTGAGATGTGATATATAAAACATTAACAATCAAATTTCTCTCAACCATTTTGTTTCTGAAATATATAAACATAAAGACTTAAGAAACCTCCCATGCTTGTCAGTTATAACTATAGCCAGATTAGCACAATTAGCAAAGACCAAAATAATTACCACACAACTTATGCATGGTAGACATAAAGATGAGGTTTACCTTTCTGTAAGAATAGATGCAGCTCTTCAAGGCTATTTGAATAAGGAAAAACTAAACAAATGAACCCTAACGTTTAACAACTCTCATTTTTGCCCTTGAATCAATTAACAAGTGAAGCGCAACAAATTTATGTATTTTTGATCTTTTGATAGTCTAATTAGTATTGTTTTGTGAAGTTTTCTTTCCCTCGAAGTGGACATCAACCTCACACAAAAATTTAATGTCCAGTCTTCATAATTTTTGCAGTTTTTAACTGTAGAAGCTGAAAAGATAGCTTCAAATTTTGAAATATTAATAGACAAGCAAAGCTGTAGCAACTTGGAGTGGCAAAAAACTGTGGTACCTCTTTCTTTCTTGACTATAACTATCCACTGTTTGAGAGAGTAGTAGGAACAAATAGTAACAGTGTTTAGGGTCAGGATGAGAAGCATTAAACTCTAGAAGGCCAACAAGGAAACAAATGGTGTATTAAGGACCATCATTCCAATTCTCTCAACAAATAAAAACAAGGGTTTACAATCCCATATCACCCAGGAAGGTATTTACCTCGAAAGGGATGTCAACTGACAGGATGTCTAACTAAGAAAGCTACTAGAAGAACTTGGATTTCTTGGCCGCGGGCTTGAGTATTTGGAAGGAGCACATGAGTGTTTCATCTACACTCATCATGGCACCAGCATTGTCAAACTCACCACAGTAATTAGGAGCCGAAAATATTGTGACAAGCTGTCGGTTAGCAAAGAACTCATAACCATCCTCAACCACCTAAATAACATCAAAATGATAAATTACATAAATATTTGATATTTAACCAATATTTTGCTGAAATAGTGTTGCCAGTCTTGGGGATCAATTATTTAGTGCTAGCTGGATCTCACTTGCTATGAACCATACCCATACTGGTTTGGGTATTGTTTGGTGTCAAACAAATTTCTTCCTTTGTGACCTTTTTATTGGCATTTGTTCTGCACAATTGATGTTCTAATTCAGAGAAAAGAAGTTTTATTAAGGATTGCATATCACGATATGCCAGAATGACACAGTGCAAATACTGATACCAACAAGTATAAATTAAATGCAATACTACCAATGTATTGGTCATGGTGACAACCCTTGGCCTAGAGCCTCCTAACAGTGCAATTACTCACAAACCAAATGAAATGAACCAGCCGAAAATAAATTCTACAAATCAGCCAAAAGGAACCAAAATTTTGAGTAGAAAGCTATTGGGTCAGCATCAGTCGGTTTGGAAAAGTCCATCCTGGTACTAAGGGCAATTATCGTAGGAGAACAGTTCAGATGATCACTGGTCATGTAATTTATGCGGGCACCGAAAACAGATATATCTAGAACAGTAATGTATAGCCTATACATATCAAATTGGCCAGTATACAACATTTCTGATGTTTTTGCAAATAGCATTTGGCTTGTCAACATTTGCAACTATCTCTGTAACCACCACTATTTAATATATTTTAAACAAATTACCAAAAGAGGCAAATAATTATAATGGAATTGTTACTGAAGTTAAACAATGTGATTTCTCTTTCATGTCTAACAAACACATACCCATTCCCATAAGTTCAGACCAAAAAATAAATTATATTTACTTTTCTTCCATGAGTCAATGAACATTCAGGAGTAATTTAATCATTTTTGGTCTGACATAACCAGATTAGCTTAGTAATGATTATCAGTAAAACTTATATCAGGTAGTATACGCATGACTCAAAAAAAGATAGAATTTTCAAAGCATCTAAGACAAATAAGCAAGTCCTCTAGAGCATAACCTGATGAGCACGGCATATCAAATCCAAGTCATGCTTCTGGAGGAACTCGGTAACCTTATCAGGCCCAAATGTATATGATACACCTCGATCATTCATTCCCCAACCCTGGACCTCACTGCTCGGGTCTGACCACAGCAGATCACATAGCAAACCTTGATCAGGCACGTCTGTTGGCCTTGCTAGATTCCTTATCTGGTCCAAATTAGTCAAGTCAGGTGACAACCCACCATGCATGCACAGCACCTTGTCATCGATAAGTGCCGCAACTGGAAGGCAGTTAAAGCAATCGGTGAAAACCTGTGAGTAGAACAAAGCAAAATTAGTTCATTTTCAATATACAATTTCAGGGCAAAATGCTTCGCATCAATTTCACATAATAATAATAAAGTAAGATGCTTGAGCTCAAATGCTACCACATGATACTATTAAACAAGTAAATAAACTCATGTCCACAGGTGTTACTAATGAAAACATTTTACTTAAATATTCATCATTTTTTTAACCCAAATATCATAGGGAGAATAAAGGCTTGAGCATTTGGATATTGATCAACAAGATCTCATTTATTCTATAACTGGTAGCTTAGCAGCAAACACAAAAAACATTAATTCTCATTTATAGTTCAGTACATACTTTACCAAAGACTGAAAAACTACAAATGCATTCTCAATTATCAGCAAGAATCAATCTATACCCAATATGAACACTAGCTGGGGTAAACAAAATAATTTTCACTAATTCAGCAGCCCTGGTGTGTTGTCCTGTGAGTCCAATAGCTAATATATAGCGAACCTTAAAAATAAGTAGACTTCACATCTGGATCAATAAAATAATTTGACCTTCATCCTTTCTGTTTGCATTTGTATTATTTTTCTAAAACCCCAATTACTTGTCAATAGCAACACATTTCAAACAAACAATGTTCTGAATTTTGATGAACAAAGGTGATTGGAGTCAAGAAATACAAGACCTTCCAGAGCTTGACATTGAATCGGCGCTTGCACTCATCATAGAAACCATAGATGCGGTTGATGGAGGCACACTCATGGTTACCACGCAGGAGGAAGAAGTTTTCAGGGTACTTGATTTTGTAGGCCAGCAGCAGGCACACAGTCTCTAGCGATTGCTTCCCCCTGTCCACGTAGTCCCCCAGAAATAGGTAGTTTGCTTCGGGTGGGAATCCCCCATATTCGAACAGCCGCAACAGATCTGAGTACTGCCCATGGATATCACCTGTTTGAGAGAAATTGTGTTAGCTGCTTGCTAAGAATGGTGCATTTTGAAATAAGCAGGGCCATCTTAGTGATTTTTCATTTACTGATTTATCACAAAAATGATAAGCAGCATATATCAAAGTTTGCAAAAGTCAACCATGAGATGCAATCTTTCAAGAAAGACCCTTAATTAACATGAGCTTATAGTGGATTCTATATAACTAATACTTGACCAATTTCCAGCTTAATTCAAATTTATGTCACAAGAAGATATTTGCAACCAATAACAAAAAAAATGAGGCTAACAAAAAGACTTTCACTAGATCAAATTTGTGTCCTGTTTTTCTTCGTTGTCCTCTAATTTGATATCTTTGAAGTAATCACCAAAGGAAATTGACATATTTAATGAGAACTGAAAAAAAGTAATTGTCCAATGGAAAGGGCAGCCACGCTAAAAATAAAGAAAATTCAAGAGCTGATAAACAAAAAACTACCAGTTCTTGGCCAATAGGAAAGGGGCATTAAAAAACTGAAAAATAACGACATAATTTCAAAATTAAGATTCTGGTTGGTGGCTATTCATAGAGGGTACTGAAACTATACAAAAATGAAGAAAAACTTCCAATAAATGATGTGGATAAGTCATGTTTACAGAAATAATCATCAGCTAGCCTAAAACTATACAAAAGATAAATAAACAAATGTACAGAACTATGGGTGTGGCATCGAACAAAATGCGTTTAAACCAACACATTAATAACAGCACACACAAACTTCCTTAAAACTAAAACTTAGCACAGCAACCAAGCAAACAAAAGAAGGTCACAACGCAGAAGGATATACAACATGTGATGCAAATCATTTGAAGTTGGGAAAACCAAACTTTGGTCACATGGACACTGCTTGACTAAAATACTCCCATAACATATCAATAGAGCTGCCTAAACAGGTATCAAAATGTACCCTGGATTAATATTATGGATGGTAAACTGCTACAAATTACAAAAGCCCGACTCCATTAAACCTACTGAATCCGCATAATGACAAAAGCATTCTTTTAAAAATAACTCTTAAATTAAGGGCGTCCTCTTTTTAATTCCTATAATTATAGTCCAAAACATATGGATAATTGTGAAATAAAAAAGAAATGTATTATCAAACAAGAGAAAAGAAAAACCTGAAACAAAAATAAAGAGGGGTAAAATAAGCCTTACCTTCGAAGCAAACCTATATAATATAAACAACCCCCAAATTAAAAATATAGGGCAAATCGAGATTCAAACTGGAACAAAAAGAGAAATTAGAACAAGGGTTTCGTTGATTACCACAGATCTTGATAGGCGCCTCGAGCTCGAGCAAATTCGGCTGTTGCAAGAAGATCTCCTTAGACACAGCGCAGAGCTGCTTGATCTCAGACTCTGACAGCTGGGCCTGCTTTCCAGGCCTCCCATTTCTGACCTCTAAAAGCCTCCTTATTATATCATCTAACACCCCTGGATCCATCTCTCCTCCCTCTTCCTTTCTCTTTCAAATAAATTTTCAATCCGAAAAAAGTTCGCAACTTTCTCAAAATACCCCTTTTCTTTTCTCCGCCGCAAACCCTCCTCCGTAGATGCGATTTCGAGTTCTAAATCGGTAAACCCGATCAAAGGGTTTTGGATCCCCTTTTGCTATTTTTTCCTCTTGATTTCTCTCTATTTCCGATCGATTTAAGAGGTGGAGAGAAAGGGAAGGAGAGATTCGTCTCTTCTCCCTTCTTCCACAAACCAAAACAGGAGTGCGACGAAAGGGAAGGGAGACTTTTTATGACCCCTTTTTATCGCCCCAACTTTTCTCACCTCCATATTATACTTTTTTTTACGAAGTATGACGTGGCCGAATTTTAAAGGAGGTATTTAGTGAAAGTACTCTTGTTAAAGTATGTAAACGTGCGGATTAGTGAAAGAGGATTAATTTTCTTTTTTAATGTATCTTGTCCAGACCTGGGGGGAGGAAGCCCTTGCTCGGCTCCTCTCCAAATGATTCAGTTGTGCTCCCAAGTAAATGTCATCCGTCCATTTGATATTGGTCGGTTCGGATTGCAGTCAGGTCGGGTTCGGGTTCGGAATCAGGTCGCACCGAGTAGGGTCGGATACTCGGACCAGACCTCTCGACTTTAGAGGCCGTTCTGCAGCGATATAATTATTAAAAATTATTTCGAAAAAAATTTATTAAAGAACGTAGAATGACAGAATATAAGTTAAGATACTCAAATATATTATTTGGAACCTTGAAATAAGGCCTTACTCAAATTGCTAGTGTTTGGAGTTGCGAAACATATTTTAGAAGCTGAATAGTTTATTCGGCTTTTTATTTTTGTTTCAACAAAATATTGGAATTAGATTAGAACAAGTTAACCATCCAATAACAAATTATTATTTTATTTTATTTTCTTGTTCTTATTCTTAATTTAAGAATAAACAATTATTTAATATTTTTTATTCATCACTCTTGTTCTAAAAGAAATTACTTTATTCTTATTCACCACACTTCCAAATCAACTCTTTATCTAATGACAAATAGCAACGCTTCTTCGACAAAGGTCTTGGGTTTACAATCCAACTCGAGGTCTTTTGTGACATTTAATTTCAAAATAACTTAGAGGGATTGATCCTATCTGATCTTCAAAAAATATATATTAGTATTAAAAAATACTCAAATATATTGGAATAATAAAGCAATTACTGAAACCACGCCCTCAATTAATCATCATTATTAGGTAAATTTTGCTATGAACTAAATTTTATAGCCAGGTTTAAATCCAAAATATTTTCAAATTATGAATAAATAGATTATCCGGTTTAAAAAAATTTCACTATAAAATTTTTTTTATTATTGTTGTAAAAAAAGAACAAAGAGTAAAGCTAAAGTCTATTCTATATTATTATTCTTTCTCAATTCTAGATAAAGTTAAACAAACAACCGACGGCCTGATGACAGATACTACCGTTGAATGTTTGATAAAAACGTTAAAAAACACGGACTCGGCGCTAATGTACAGCCGCATTATGCTGCTTAGCTGGAACTCTTCTTTGATAATGCTCTCGAAAGGGAAAATAAATATATTCAAGTGCTTGTACCCTAGCAAGGAAAGAGGATAACTGAAAATTGTTCGAACGATAAAATATCAACTCTTCTTTTGATGAATATTATACTGAATTTCTTTTTTGAATATTGTGAAGTTTGATCGTGCTTTTCATTATCAATGGGAGGAGAAATTTTTTAAATTTTAAGAAATTTTCAAACAAGATACTGCTTTTCTGTTAAGTTTGATTTGTTTACACGATGCCATTATCGCCAAAATTCAAGATAGAATTTGCAGCATCAATAATTTCACGAGGAAGGTTTCTCTATCAATATTTTAGTTGTCCTAAAATGTCAACATTTTGCTATTAAGTTATTTTTTCAAAATTTTAAATTCAAATGTTAAATTCAAACAGTTGATTCTATTTTGTTCAACTAGCGATGCACTCATTAAATTGAACAAAATCAACGATTTAGATTTAACATTTGAATTTTAAAATTTTAAAAACTAACTAAAAAGCAAAATATTAGCATTTGAGAGCAACCAAAATGTTGATAACGGAATCTTTCTTTAATTTCACTACTTCAAATACAGCTGTTATAAAAAATTTCGAATAAAAATAACTGAGATTCCATAAAAGAGTATCCTCAAACAGAATATCAAAATATTTGTACGGGAAAAATTGTGCTGTTCTTTTTTTTTATCTTCTTTTCAATTTCCTAATAGATGAACAACTGTCAAAAAATGTTAGGAAGTAGTACTACAGAACACGCACTACGGCACGAATGACACGGTCTACACCATACGACACGATGTATTGAATGTGTTGGATTATGTAAGAATTTATTTTAATTTTTTACTGAAAATTCATTAAAAATATATAGTAAATTGTAGGAATTTAATATAACTTGATAAAAGTAAATGATTAATAATAAAGATCATGAGTTGACATCATTAAGTTTTAACTCGTATTCGTATCATGTTTAAACTCACTGTCTGGGAGTCTCCAATACGTTACTACACGCCAACACTCTTTGAGAGTCTCCAATACGTTATTTTGTACCAACATATCTGTTTGCCGTGCTAACATGATCGTGTTGTGCCATTTTAGAGAACACTAAGCTCTACTTGTATCATGCATGACCTCGTGGCTAGAGTTGAAAGTTTTCTATATTCGGTAGTAAATTTTTTAAAAATTAAATACCATATCGTTATAAGAAATGCACAGCAAATATATGATTATATGATTGAGGTCAAAATAAAAATAATAATCATATTTTTTTTATTAAGATTGTTAATATATCTATTTTAAAAAAAACTGTGTATAATACCGAAAATTATATATAACTGAAATACCGAATTAAATTGAAAAAAAGTGGTGACAATGTCCCCACCTTGCCACTTAAATCCACCTTTGACTGATGTGGCATGTCAATTGAGGAGTTAGCATTATTCGGCACATAAAGTAAAAAAGAAGGTTGAAAAGATATTCAAATAATAATTGCTTATTTTTTTAAGGTGTTCAAGTAATTAATTATTGTTGAACCGTTAAAAAGACCTTTCACTGCTCTATCTCCTTTTGTTTACAACCAAGCGTTCTTTCCTATCCTTAAACAGGTGCCTATCCAACTGGCTTGATCCAATTAATTCGGCTCTATCCTCTTTTCTTTTCTTTTCTTTTTTTTTTCTAATTTGAGAATCGATTTAGACTAAGGATGCTGATCATAACATACCTTGAGCTCTCAATTTTAATAAAACATTAAAACCTACCGAGTTTTAGAACTAAAAGTCTGGGTGCGATTGGATTCTCTACTACAAATTTAATTTTTAACGACAGTTATTTTGGATTAATAACAGCGGTTGTAAGTGCAGTGTTCGGAGATAAAATCTAAGTCAAATTAAACTTTAAATTTAATCTTATGCAGTATAGTTGACGGTCGAATCTCACGGACGGATTTTCTAAACTATTTATTTCTAGCAATTCAATTCGATTTGATCTAGGGATAAAAATGTCTCAAATAAGTAAATTTAAAGTTGGTTATTTAAATGTAAAGATTATGCTACGAAAATTAAACCTAAATTACTGAATTAATTTCTAATTTAAACTAACAAATAAGGAGAATTAACTAATTCAAATTTATGGCTTAAACTAGGGTCAATTGGTCGGGTTGTTCTATCTGACTCTATTCAGGCGGATTCGTCAGCTTCCTGGCGGGGTCACCAGAATAGAACGTTAACTCGATTTAATTAGTTTATACCTCCTCTAAGTGCAGGTTATTGGTCAAACCTTACGTCCAAATATCAACTTTCCAATCTGAAATAACTAAGTTTCAACCTTTAGTTCTCGTAATTATTCTAAGTATCAACTTTCGTTCATTGGCTTAGAATTTTTAGGTTTACCTTACTATTCGGTAGGATATCCTAAATTTTTCGATCTTAAGAGAAGACATACCTTTCAGCTAAGGTCTGGGTTCACCTTTTGGGTCTACTAGCTATCCGAAAGTATGTAATTATGAAATAACTTGAAATTAGAGTTTTTGATACCAAACTATTAGATAAGGCCTTAATCTAACGGAAAAACTTCAAGTCAAGCAATTCAAAATTACAAATCACAGCAATAAAGATCAAGTAAGGCAAAGCAATTAGACGAAGATATAATCCTAAATTAAATTTATATTAACTACCAAGTAAAAGGTTCCCTACAATTACCCCTAAACTAAACTACTCACTACTTGTCATAATTAATTAACATACAAAACTTAGGTTTCATCAAATCAGACATCAAAACAAAAATATAAAAGAAGATTACAACAAGAAGCAATGAAAATCTCACTCAGCTTGTGTCCTGGCTGGGTCGCCTGGATGGTGGCTGAGGTTGTCTTCTATAGACATGTTTAAATAAACATTCTATTCAGTTTCCATGCATGGAGAACGTGTTTGGTTGGTCTGAAAAATAGAAAACACGTTTCTCCAAAAAGATCTCTCCAAATCTAGCTTGGTGGGGTTGCCAGAATTGTAATATTTCGTTACTTTTATAGATTTAATTAATTATTTTCTACAATATAAGGAACGTGTGAGTATTTTTCGGTATTCTATTTTATTTATTTATTGGTCCAACAACGTTAACCGACTAAGTCTGTTAATCCCGAAATTATTTTATACAGGAATTCAGACGCAAAAAATTTTAATAGAAAGAATTATTATAATTTTTTTTAATAAGAAGAAAGTTCGAATGCGTTTTATAAAAGCGTACAGTCTCTCTCCTTCGTACGCGTTTATAAAACGCGCTCGAAGGTTTCGAACGCGTTTTATAAACAGGTAAGAGGAGAGAGCTTCAGTTACGCCTCAAAAGGCTGGTCAGACCTTCGTACGCGTTTATAAAACGCGTTCGGAGCCTTCGAGCGCATTTTATAAACGTATTATTAGTTTTTCATATTTTTCATTCAAACCGCAACATTTAACTTATTAAAAATTATATTTTGCAATAAGGTCCCTGCATGTTTCATATTTATAAAATTCTCAAAATTCTATTTCCAATTAAAGATGTATTAAATAGATATAACAAATATATCACACATATTTTATATGCATTTAATTGCACATATTTTTTTTTTGAACATGTGTATAATATCATTTTGTTTGAATGATTATTCGCCGACGACCCTGTATTTTTACTATTTAATTTTACAAACTTATCTTTTGCATTGTAATCTCTCCTTTTTTTTATTTTATGTTAGCCATATATATAATCAAATAATATATAATATGGAAATAATTAAAATATAAATTTTTAAAACAATTTTGAACATTAAAACTTTAAACAGGCTTAACTTTTGATAGGAATGTCCGTTTGGGGTGATCGAGGACAATCCGGAAAGCTGGCGACGAGATCTACACATGTTACCGGGGTGGAACCCTGTAATGACCATTTTCGGAGCCAAAAAATGCTCTCTAGACCTCCAAAATTCACTTTGAAAGTTTGCAAACCTAAAAACCACTCTAAACTGCTAAAAAGTTTTTAAAATCATAAATTAATCATTGAAAAGAGAAATGCAGTAAATTAAGTGACTTTCTTGATAGTTATTCAAACAAAATGATATTAATGTCAAAATTAATATTCTAATGTCATTTTTAAATAAGATTAATATGAAATTAAATGTGATATTTTAAAAATTGTAAATTTAATCTTAATCTTAAAAATAAATTTAACTTAAATCTTCACATTAATTTTTCTATTAATTTTGAAAAAAAATGGTAATAACTCAATTTCGAAAAATTTACGCCTTCCTACCCGTTTATAAAACGCGCTCGAAGGCTCCGAACGCGTTTTATAAACGCGTACGAAAGTCTGACCAGCCTTTTCAGGCGTAACTGAAGCTCTCTCCTCTTACCCGTTTATAAAACGCGTTCGAAGCCTTCGAGCGCGTTTTATAAACGCGTACGAAGGAGAGAGACTGTACGCTTTTATAAAACGCGTTCGAACTTTCTTCTTATTAAAAAAAAATAAATAATTCTTTCTATTAAAATTTTTTGCGTCTGAATTCCTGTATAAAATAATTTCGGCTGTTAATCGGTTGTCATCCATATTATTTATGCACCCTTTTATTTATTTATTTATTTATTTATTTCATTTCCCAACTAAACTTTCATGTTGTTTCATTTTTCAGTTATAAATATTGGTTTTATTAAGAGAAACAGTTAATTTTTTTAGTGTCAATAAATAACCACCGTCTCAGTTACAAAAGAAATCTAGCGTCCCCTTTCTGAAATCTTTTCAATTTGTTTTGTACTGTTTGAAGAAAGATCTGTGTTGGTGGATCAGAGATTCAGAGTGGTGTTTGAGAAGTAAGTATGATTAATTTTTTTAATCTAATCTTCGTATTGTGATATGTGTTATACATCTTGTTGAAATTTATGCAAATGTGGTCAAATTGATAATGCGTTCCATTTTGTTCTTGATTTCCTACTTGTTTGTTTTATGGGGTCTAAAGACGATAAGGTCTTTTGTATATACCATCAAATACAAATACAGTTGACTGGTTTGACTATTAATTATTAAATGATTTTGATCAGCAACGGCCGATTCCTATATATGCCTTAATTTGTTTGCACGGCTTTGCATTCCTTAAGTTCGGAATTTAAAAATAATTTCTTTAAAAGTTTTATTTTATTCTTTTAAAAATGGAACTCAGTTTTATTATATTTATAAATTAATTAGTATTTATATTGTTGTGTTGATTAAGTTCAACTCTGTTAAAGAGTCATCAAGTTTGTTTATGTTAGTATTTCACGAGTAGGTCCAACCCCTCATCACAGTAGTGCTATCCGTTAATATTAGATCATTGTGAGTTATATAGATATTATGTTTTTCTTTCGGATCTTTAGTAACTAGGGCTCCGTTTGGATGCGTTGAGAATAAGGTAGGAAGAAGGAAGAAGGGAAGAAATTTATTGGGAAGGGGTAAATTTATTGGGAAGTGTGTAACTTTTGTGAAGAGTTTAGATGGTTAGAAATGAATTTATTGGTAAAAGGTGGTTATTCCTTATTCCTTATTCCGGAAAGAAGCCATCCAAACGGAACCTAGAATTGTTTATACGTAATTTAGGTCCAAGTCAAGAGGGTAGGAAGAATAGAAGTTTGGAAGTGCCGTATTAATTGGAAGGTGCGGGTTTTTAGACTTTGTTAAATCTATTTTCTATTCCATTCTGCATTTTGCAATTATATTCACTAGGCGGTGTGTCGCGCGTTGCGCGACCTATCTTTCTTATTATGTTTTTGCTTAATCCGAACAACATGATTGATTTTATATTTTGTTTGATCGTGGAGATGTGTAGAATTGATATGCAGAGCAGTGGTGAGAATGAAGTGGAGTGGAATATCGTTTAAGGGTGGTCACATGAGTACTGTATACTCACATGAGGAGCTATTTTCGTATTTTGTTGCCGGGCTGTATCTGTCACGGGCGCTGTCATGGTTCATAGGATAATTGTTTTCGAATTAATTGTATACAGTCATAGCGTGCCAAGCCTAGTATAAATAGAATAGGTTGGAGCTGGTTGTTTTGCAAGAGGAGCATGAGGTTACTGAATGTCTAGCAGGGATGTATTATACAACTATATGTATGTGGCTCTGAGAAGACAATGCCGGTCTTACTCTGGTGATGAGAAACCCGTCGTGGTGAGCAAGACTGGCATTGTCTTCCCGAAGCAAATACATATATACAGGCAAGAATGTTCTGTGCTATAGCGAAGGAAATGGAAATCAATGAGTGGAGTTGAGTAAAATAGACTAGATTGTTTTAAATCCGTGCCATACCAGATTTCACTGAGTGGTTGGCCTGTTTGGAAAGCTAAAAAATGAGGCACCTAGCTGTCCTGTGTAGCGATATGAGTGTGGAGTGGATATTGGCCATTATAGTAATATAGTTTCTAAGGTCAGTACCCTTAGATGAACTCACACATGAAAAGACATAACTTGTTTTGTTACATAGTTTACCAGTCTATTATAAAGTTTGAACTCTACAGTAGATAATTTCTGCGGTTCAAACACTATAACAACACAAAATTGGCACTGTTGGATAGTCTATATCTAGCTCTATTAATGTGCCGTGCTGTGTTGGTGCAGGATAGATGACATAAATTAAAAAAACCTAAAACGCTGTGTGCTTTCCAACCTGTACAGGTGCACAACTAAGGGTTTCCAAAATTCTTCTCCTTAGGATCGCGTCATTTGCAAAAGGGGTCTGACCATATAGCTCGATGAGTTTTCACAGAATATCATTGTCATATAGAAAAAGAAAGGCGTGTTTTATAATTAGGAACATAGATTTATATGGATATAGTTCTGTGTTGTTGTTTGTTGAGAAAATGTTGCATATGCAGTTAGGTGATCTATTACCTTGCTAGGCTCTTGTGTTTTTCTGTGACTTTTTCAGGGCTTTCTTGTTTCATTTTTGTTTTGCCTCCAATATTTCCAATCTGTTCTGGATTTGTATTTGTTTCCTCAATTGCACTGCAACAGATGGTGGTTAAACAGTATCGATGTCCAAATTGAGGGCTGTATACCTTTCTTGCTGTGATGTGGCTGCATCTGTGAATAGTCTCTTTCTTGCTTGTGTTGTTGCCTGACCAGTTGGTTGATCCTCGCTGAAACAATTATTATAATTAAAATATGTATTGAGAAATATAAATATTGATGACCGAAAGAAGAGCATAGGATGCACAGAGAGAAATTGTTAGGGCTGTCTGTAGCCATGATAGAGAAGGAAAATAGTGCTAGAACAGGTAAAAGGATTTTACGCTTTCTTATCTGGATGGTGAACTAAATGTGGTACTGTTGCAGGTGGTGTTGATGTGCTGTGCAGTTGTGGAGATGTTGTTGTTGCTGGTTGCTGTTCTTCACCGTGAAATGGAAGGGTGAGTTGTTCCGCTGTCTGTTCAAAGCTGTAGAAAAAAGAAAATGTGTGAGCAGTAGTATAGATACAGATCAAAAGTAAAGAGGTAAGATAAAGATAGCTTAGTATGGCTGTATATAAAATATTTTTTTTTGTGAGAAGGGATACAAAAAAGACCTGTGCACAACAATGTTTTGCTGGCTAGTTGTAGCAAGAGATAGCGCTTGTTCAATAGCAAGGAGTGGTGAAATGTGTGGTGGTACTGGCCCTACATGGACAATTGTGTTTCTTCTAAGTCCTGGGCAGTTTGGTACTTCTTTAGGCAGGACTACTACCTCATAGGCTTTACTAATGACAGTGAGGTGATGAAATAGGATCTATCGAAGGACCTGCATGATTCGCAAGAAGAGAAGCCCTTGATCTAGGGCCCGAGGACCGTCTGTTTGATCGACGATGCTGGTCTGAGAGAGGAAACAAATAGAAACACATAACATCTTAGGACAAAGGACCGAATGGATGTGAAGCAAGATCAATAGGAAAAGAACAGTATAGGAATGATATGGAAAACACGATCAGATGCAATAAATAGCATGACAGGATACGCAGCAAAAAGATCGGTCTGCATAGCTTATACGAATGGAATAACCAAGGATAGAAGAAAGCCGAACAGAAGAATGAGAACACATGCAAACAACGTGTTACACTAAAATTGCTGCAGAATGAAACCGTAAAAGAACCAATCACCAACCGGCGCTCAGCAAAGAGGACTCAGCAGCGGAAGCGGATGATGGTCCAGACCCATCAGACGAACGAAATCTTTTCCTATGTGGCATACCAAATGGCTACGCAAAAAGAGAGCGGTCTATGAGATCAAAAAACAATAGAACAGACAACAGAAGGACAGCACATGAGAAGGACAGCATAAAGAACAATAAAACTGACTAAAAAATAAAAACCTGCGAGATCAAATCCGAAAACGCAGAAAAAATAACAACGCCGTATATTAAGTCTACAACAGACATCGCTTTTAAGTACAAAAAGCAAAAGGAAAGAAAGCTATCTATCGTTTTTCAACACCAAGAGATAGAACCACACAAAATACATAACAGTAGTATACAAAGAACTGAAAAAAAGTAAATAGCAAGTGTTACAACAAAGAGCATACCTCTGGCAGGTAATTAACACAGTTCAGCAAAGCAAGCAAGACCACATAGAAAGCAGCAGCCCCGATAATATACCGTTTCCACACTAGAAAAATCGAATAACATCCATCAGTACCATTGCAAAACAAAAAAAGCCCAAATCAGCGACACATGCAGCAACAAAACATACGTACCGATAAAAACCATACAACAAACACAGAAACCAACTGACAAGACATGGATTGGACAGGACTACACAGAAACAAACCTAACAATAGGACAAAAGAAAGACACTGAAAATAACAGGAATCTATAACCATGAAAACCAATATGACCATACCCAGCTATACCTACTAATTTAGGATGCTGCAAAACCTAAAAACCCACCTAAACAACATAAATCAAGCCGACGGCCTCAAACAAAAGCAAAGCATAACCAATCAGTAGCACCAGATACTGCACAGATGCACCAGCAGTAAAAAAAATGTGAGCAGAGACAATACCGTATAAAATGCAGCAAGCAAACAGCAGGAGGAGAATGGCAAACTGTTGGACTGCAAGGAAGCATAGATCGCAGCAAACCTGCACAAAAAAAAGACGAAATATATAAATCACAGGACAGATAAGTTATGCACTGAAAATAGTACAAAAATCGTATGACCAAGGAGTGAATAGAGGAAATTGACAGGCCAGGCCAGAACGAACACTACTACCAGTCAAAGAACAACCTAACTGAAGAACAGCAGCGAAAAACAGCACAATCCAGAGAAACAGATAGCGCAACGAAGAAATACAGCACAATAGAAAAGAACAGAAGAGAACAGGAAGAGAAAAGAAGAAAAGAGAGAGATAAAACCTGTCGCACCAAAAAAGCGTGATCCAGAGCCCTCCGCAGCAGGTAGGCGAGGCCATCGCAGGAAACCGTACCATCGGAATGGGCAGAAAGCACAGAACAGGGACGGGCAGATCCGATAAGGGAACCGCGCAGATCAGAAATGGTGTCGCATACAGGAGGAGAAAGGAAAAACGAAGAGAGGAAACAACGAAGGCAGAGGAAAGACAACACAGAAACACACAGGAGACGCAACACAATACCCAGGAAATGGACCCAACTCATACACCAACTACGCTGTGCACAGAGACAGAAACGGAGGGCTCAGATGAAGCCCCTGAAGAAGGAATGAATGACTGGGATTGATTTGCAATCCTACAGTGGCCAAAGGTTTGAAATTGAGGTATTTATGATTTGCTGAAACAACATGTTGCATCAGACATCCTAATTTGACTTTGGTTCATATTCTCTCAAGGGGATTGGAACATGAATGTTAAGATCTTCAATTGTTCATTTAAATTGACTTGATGCATGACATTAAAATATAATGATATCAATTAAATTGTGCATGATCATTTAAAGTGTGAAATAGTAACCGTATTATCAAGTAAGGCATATCTATGGAGTGTTCTAGTATTAGCATGCTACCCCCTATGTGGCCCGATTGCAACGGGAAAGGAGTTAAGAGATGTGAGTCTGACCTATGTGGCTTGGTATGTGGACGTGTTATCTATTATAAGTGATTGTGATTAGTGAATTTGAAAATGTGATAAGTGATAAAGCGAAAGTGAAATATGATAATGGGATAAACGATAATTTAATAAATGCATTGCATCAATACTTGCATGGCAATATAATTGTATTAGTTTACTTTATTCTTTCAATGTGGTATTTGAAAAATTCCACTAGGAGGATTTTACAATATCCAGGCCGGAACTGAATACCGCATTGAGAGACTGTCTGATCTCTCACCCGTTTCACTTTTTATGTGAGTTCCAGGTATTAAGGATGGCGTTATAAACCTTCTACAAGAATAGCGAGTTGAACAAGCGGGTCAAATAAATGCTACTGTTTGTTTTATTTTTATTTTGTCATGGTTGTATTGATACATCGAACTAGCATGGGAGTCGTTTGTTAAACTCACCATGTCAGTTTTTGTCGTTTGTTGAATTCTATTATTAATGAATATATAAAGTCTTGTGACATTTAATTGTTCGGTAATTGGTAGTGTATGTGATGTATTTTCGCCTTGCGTAGAAATACGCGGTGAGTTGTCAAAATGCACCCATGAGTTACCTAAAAGTGACTCGGGGTGTGACAAGAACAGATGTCTTGTCTGGTTTGGATCTGTCTCTTTGCTCCATCCGCTTGGATCTTGACTTGCTCCGTTTGAACACTGTACAGGATCTTCAATGAACCTGAAAATAAACAAAGGACAATAGCAGTACCTTGTTTCTAACATAAATACAATAATATCTAACTAAAAGCACAAATATTTAATTAAAATTAAGGACTAAAAGAGTTGAATAATTCAATGTGAAACCCGCCTATCATGTAGAAAGTTAATTCTATAAGGTTTGTGCAATTAAAATAATTTTTCAAGTAATGAAAACCATCACAACACAAGAATTAGTGGTAATAAGTGAAAATCATGCAAGAGATGGTAAAAGGAATTCATATCTTTTTTCCGAATCGTATCGGAAAGGCTCTAACAATGACTTTGGAGGCGCTGGCATGCTCTCTTCCTCCATGCTGCACCTTAGGTACACTAAGATTAACCAACCTCTTATTTAATTATGATACTAAATCAATGGAGATATTCTAATCCTTTGCTTACAATTTTCAATTAATTTACTAATTAATTAAGAGAACTATGCTCAACACATAAGTCCTATTCAAGATGCAAAAGAGATCTTAAAACCAGATCTGAAAATTTTAATCACCTTCGAAAATTTCGACCTCACAACGAGAGAGAGAGAGAGAGAGAGAGGAAAATACTGCCTTAATTCACCAATTAGTGCTCCTTATAAAGACCTTTCCAACAACCCTAAAGGAGACCACTCCCATACTTTATTGGTTGGCCAAATAATGGGGTTGGAAGCTCGTAAAATCTATTTTAATTGTCTCTCTTTAATCTCCTTTTATCTACATTTAAAATTTGGTCCAATTTGATACACTACAAGATTGTTAGAGATATGTCCTAGAAACCAATCAGTTGGTAGCTATTATATTAGTTTATGTTATTGATGATACTTGATCATTTGTTCCTAGAGATTATTATTGACAGATCATTCAGGTTGAGGATCTGAATTGTAGATCTCTGTGGATCATTCGTCAGAATGACAATAATATCTCTAAAGAGTCCATAGTCTTGATAATTAACAAGGAACATTAATTATCAAATAAGACTAGTATGCAAGTTAAGTGATGATTAAGTTCTACAAATCATGCGTAAGGAGTTGCCGACTTAATTGCATATGTGTATGTTATTGGAATATAGCACATGACATGACCCAATGAAATAAATATATGGATTGTGTTATGTGTCATTATTTATTTCATACGTATTTGATTCTGAGTTTGAGATGGTTCAATTTTTCCACATGAGGATATGTTCTATAAATATCGTCTAACGCTGATTCCTGATAAGGGCTACTATACGGACTTTATTTATGTTCTCTTGAATTGTGCGGGGAGAAACTGTTCATCAAGATAACCGTATGTCCCTCATTAGTTCACCTAGTGAGTGATGATATCTACTGGGCCCCTTGATGGAGTTGGATCGTATGCGCGCAACTAGACGATCAACTCTAGATCAAGAAACGTATAATCTGCAAAAATGACGCATTCCTATCTTGGATTATACAAGGATATCATGTGACATAAGAATCAAAACAATAAGATACCATTTCTTATGCAGGATTGAAGTATTGTATTGGTACAGTATTTATTTATGCGAATTGGAAATCATAACGTGTTGCTAGACACCGCTTATGATTATTGGAAATAAATAGTGATTTATTTTCCATGGCCAACAAAGCATAAATCCTCAAAGGGTCACACAAATAAGACTTTAACCATACGTGCATTATTTATTTATTTGCAGTAGCGAATACTACGAATATATGATAAGTTGATTAATTAATTATATACCGTTATGAACAGTTATAATTAATTAACTCAAATGGATCATATATAGAAATAATATAATGCATATGCTAATTCCAAATTAATTATTAATTTGTTAATAATTAAGTTAGTTCAACGCATATTTATTATACCGAGCTAATTGACATTTTAGTTAATCAGTTAACTGAAAAGTCCGATATGAGACGAATTAAAGGAGCGATTTAATGGACCATTATATCATATGGCCCGGCCCACATGAGGGCTGAAAATTTCAGCCACGATAGGGGCAATTTCGTCCAGGAGAAAATAGGAAGAGAGAAATCTAATTATGGAAACGTTCCATATAAATATAGGTTGTTTCTTTAGGAACAAGCTAGTAGAATTTCTCTCTCTTTTTTTCTCCTTGGCCGCACTGTTCACGCACTGTTCATTTACTGTTCACGTACTGTTCAAAGAGGAGAAAATTTGTTTCTCCAAATTTTAACTCTTAATTGATATCTCTTATTTATATATATATTTTGACTATACTTGGCACCAAAATACTACCTAGACCAATGATATTCAATGTGCTTTTATGCTTTATTTTGCAAGATTGGATACTGCCGTAGCAATTTGATTTGTTTCGTAGGAACTTAGTGGATTGGGCATAATTATCACATAAAAGGTGGATTTTTAAGAAGAAAATGACTAAATGGAATGCATAGCACTGTAGAGCTCATCCTAAGCTTTCCAACGATCTTTCAATCACCTCAATCGGAGTCTGGATGAAGAAATTATGGTCAAAATACTATCGGTGCGCAGTGCTGGAAAATAATTTCGGTCCGAAATTATTTATTTCGGTCCGAAATTGTGTGAAAAAGTCAGTTTTGGCAAGTTTTGAAGATGGAAACTTTATTTTATGGCATGATCTCGTGAACCCTTGCCCTAACCTGCCTCCCAAGCCTCTTCCCTGGCCATATATGCACGAAAATACAGAGAGGAAAGCATCCCACCTTCCATACAATAATTTCCACCTATTTCACCACCGTTCTCACGCCGAAAGACGTGGGATTCCACCTCTTGCAGCGGAGCACGACCATGGCAGCAACCTTGGAGCGATTCTGGACGCGACAGCGGTAGAACCGATCCAACCACGACTTCGGACGATCGATATCTCGATAGAAGCGATATTTGGTTCATTCCTTCCTTTTCTCTTGATATTTTGATCACATGGAGTTTGTATCTTGCTTTGTTTACATGTTAGGCTAGTTTCTTACGTCTTAGGACTAGGTAGTAGTTTAGTTTAGTATTTGTGATGACTTGATGTGATTGAATTATGGCTATGTGATTTTGATGTGTTGAGAATTATTATTTATGCTTAGTTTAATTATTTGTTTCTTTTATGTTTACCTTTGGATGAATCGCGACGTCTTTAGGGCATTAAACTAGACTAAACACATAATTGATTAAGTAATAGAGGTAAGCCAAACGCTCGAAAGAGGAGGTTAACTAATCGACCGATAGGTGTAGTTTCTAAACGATCTGAAAGGACTTAGATACCTCTGGAAATCCAACACAAAGAACTTAATTGATTAAATTCTGACACGAAAGTTTAGGACTAGTCAATTATGTGGTAAAAATCGAGTTCCAAACCAAGTTTAAAACCAAAATTGCGACGGATGAGGGTAGGACTTAGGTATGATCGACAAGTAACCTTCACATAACCTTACCTAAAAATATCAAGTCAAAACAGAGAGTCTAGAGCACTTTTCGGCACAAAATATATATAAATTTTGGTCCGAAATTTTTGGTATCACGTGTGAAAACACGTGATAACAATGCTTTAGAGCTAAACTAAATGAATCCAAAACCTTAGGATATTCATTTGCATCTGTTTGAGTCCAGAAAACCTTGAAAATCACCAAAAATATTTATAATACTCGCACTTTAGATAATTGTCTTTTCCATAAAACCCCCGAAAATTAATTGTCTAGCTTTCATGAAGAACTAAAGTCTGGTAATCATTTGTACCGTCCCTTGGGTTCGACCCTAAAGCTTAACTAAAACGACTAATGAGGTTAGCTCTAGGTTAACTTATGAACTCACTATTTGTAGTCTTAATCTATGCCTTTTCAGTTGAGATTTTTTATTTTTATTTTTTTTACTTCTAGAGAAAATATTGTTAACTTCTGAGTTTTAATTTATTACAAGCTAATTGCTTACTCTTTGGATTGATGCACAATACTTGAGTGTCTGCGCATTGTATTTTTTTTTTTATTTTTTTTATGGATTCATGGTTCTCTACCCCATCTTATCTTTCATTAAGATGAATTCAATCGTAATAATTATTTTTACATATGTTATTATTCTCCTTCCTATTTTGTGGTTTGGTTTTATATATTATGAATTCAATCGTAATAATTATTTGAGCACAGGAACATTGCGAAATGTGCGAAAATAATACTGCAATAGTAAAATCCAACAAAAATCATCAAAAAAAGACATAGATCGCGCAATAATGAATCTAGTGGTTTTATTGGGTTAATAATTTGTTGAGATTTTTTTTTGAAGAAAAATAAGAGCCAATTCTTCATTTTGTTAATACCGATAATAAAAAAATTGTGAAAAAAAGAGGAAGAAGTGTATATTTTTATTTTTCTGGGCTCAAATTATTTAAATTTCAAATTGCTTTTGGATCTTTGATTATTTTCAGTTCGTTTTTATTTGGTATTATTAGGTCATTATGGAGGTCAGACGTACAGTAACAGATCAATCTAATTTCAAGTTGAGATGGTTATTCAGAATTGTTTATTTTATTTTATTTTGCCAACTTTGTTCATAAATTTGGTTGATGGGTCAGTATGATCAGGCTGAAAATAACCAAGTACCAATTTTTTTTTATCAGAAAGCAACAGTAATTACCTTAAGACCGGTACATAAACAAAATTAAATATTACTGGACAAAAACTAAATCCTTACCAAGAAGTAAACATTAGTGGGTGCAATGCTGAAAGAAAAGAGGACTCCACAATTAATACGCCTCCCTAACGATGACAGAAACATGCCTATTTGTTGAGTTGAAAGATGAAACGCGTGCTGCTAAAACAGGTCGCGGTTCGAGTTGGACCGTTCAAAATGGTCTTTTTTTTAATAGATGACTGTTTCAGTTATGGATTGAAATTTTGTACAGATCACGTTAGCACAATAGCCATTTCCAAAAAAACTAGAACTTTTTGCTTAAATTTTGACTTTCAAAACAATAAAACATGTAGAACTTGTTATTTGGGAGCTATTTAATAAATTAATTAAATGCATTTCATTATTATACCTATATCCTTTTGTTTTGAATTAATTTTCATACGTTTCGGTTATACGTGCTTTAATTTTCATGTGATATGCTATTAATTTTTTTTTTTAGGAATGTTCATTTCTTATTTATTAGTTTGGTTCATATAATGAATCTGCTCTGTCAATGGTACCCTTTTAATCGTTTACTCTACCCGTATCGTATTCGATAAGACGGGTATGGGTAAGGTTTTATTTTCGTTAAGTTATCGGTTATGGATATGGATAAAAAAAAATTGTTACTTTATTGGGTAAGGATATGAGTAAGACTATTTCGTATTCATTAATTACCCGTACCGTTAATTTTTATCATAACCAAAATATAATTGTAAGATTCAATTAATACGTTAATAACAAACTAAAATCCGAAAGATATATTTGTAAAATTCAATTGATATGTTAATAATTAAACTAGGCAATTAAATTATAAGATTTGATTGAAATAATGCTACGTTACGTTGGAAAGATATAATGGTAAGACTCAATTAATATGTTAATTATATATTTTTTCATTCACGGGCTACATTAAAAAAATAATAAAGATTCTTTCTTCTCAGTTGTCATTCGAGAAAATATTGTATAATTAGTAATTAGTTATGTAATTTTTTTTGTGACAATTGACATGAGAAGATATAGTATAATTTTATTATATTTAAAGTATTATTCAATGTTGCACATTATTAATATATTTATCTGATAATAATTATTTATCTCTATTGTATAATATTTTTTCATTGAGTTATTAACATTATTACCTATTTTTTACCATGATCCTACCCTTACCGTTAATTCTTAAAGGGTAAAAGTAGGGTACGCGTAAAGTCAAATTTTAACGGATAAGGGTAGGGTATGGGTAAAGAAAATTTTAATAGATACGGGTATGAAAAATGCCTCTATCGTATCGTATCCTACCCATTGAAAGAACAAAATTTTGAAATCTATTTGGTCATCTAAAGAAAGAAGGAAGGGCAAAATAGGCAACAAAAGATCTAGATCTTTCAAAAGATCTAATTAGATTGGTTCCTCTTTTAATATTGGACTACTAGAGTGTTTGGGACATTGGGTTCAAAAATGAACTTTATCGTGGCCTCAGATTGCCTGGAATTAAGGAATTTTCATGAGGTGCAAACAGCACAGAGTGTTCAAGTTGACTGTTCCGTGGGCTTTTTAAAATTGGGCTCTATTTGTTATTTCTGCATTTTGTGTTAATTCTTGTGGCTCACTAGAAAATTTGTATAGGGCTCAACACTAGACACTAGTTATTTTTAGCCGAAATTTTTTTTAAATAATAATAATAATAATAATAATATTCAATATACAAGATTTATAAAAATAATATCACAATTACGAAATTTGAGATTCCGATCCTAATTACGGATTTTCAGAATCCGTAACAGACTAGTTATGGAATCTGAAATTCCGTAACTGGACCATTAATTTGGAAAATTGCTCATGGCACTCCCATCTTACTCATCCACTCCCAAAAATGACTAAAATATCCTCTCTCCAGGGCTAAAATATGAGAATATCAAAACAGAAGAGGAGGGTATTTTGGACATTTTCTGGAGTGAATGAGCAAGAGGGGAGTGAGCTGAGCAATTCCTATTAGTTTGTATGCCTCAATGGGCTTGGCCATTTGTATTTACTGGCTATTTTTTTTTGTGTCGTTGTGATACGGTCAGATCAGAATATGGGCCTAACAGTTACAAAAGCCTTGTGTAAGGCCTCTTTAGAGAAAGGGGCCCACGAGTCGTTATGATGAGAGTGGATCCGAAGTTATGGCCAGTGTTAATTCTTGTGGCTCACTAGAAAATTTGTATAGGGCTCAACACTAGACACTAGTTATTTTTAGCCGAAATTTTTTTTAAATAATAATAATAATAATAATAATATTCAATATACAAGATTTATAAAAATAATATCACAATTACGAAATTTGAGATTCCGATCCTAATTACGGATTTTCAGAATCCGTAACAGACTAGTTATGGAATCTGAAATTCCGTAACTGGACCATTAATTTGGAAAATTGCTCATGGCACTCCCATCTTACTCATCCACTCCCAAAAATGACTAAAATATCCTCTCTCCAGGGCTAAAATATGAGAATATCAAAACAGAAGAGGAGGGTATTTTGGACATTTTTTGGAGTGAATGAGCAAGAGGGGAGTGAGCTGAGCAATTCCTATTAGTTTGTATGCCTCAATGGGCTTGGCCATTTGTATTTACTGGCTATTTTTTTTTGTGTCGTTGTGATACGGTCAGATCAGAATATGGGCCTAACAGTTACAAAAGCCTTGTGTAAGGCCTCTTTAGAGAAAGGGGCCCACGAGTCGTTATGATGAGAGTGGATCCGAAGTCGTTGCGATCAGAATGGGGTCAGAGTCAGAAACCGTTAGAGGGAGCTCCCTCCGGTGGGCCCCCTAGAGGAAACGGTTTCTGAGCACGGGTGTCCTTTCCACAACGGTCGCGGGATGTTCTGTGACCTTTGGGCGACAGCCGTTCAGGAAGCCTCGACTCAACCGCGCACTCAGCTTCGCACGGATGAACACTGGCCATAAGTGAGAAAGGAGCGTGTCGAGGTTGAGGGAGGTCACAGCGACCTTCATGCCGCAGTCGAATAAGGAAGATGAGAACATGAGGAGGTCACAAAAGATCCGATGCAATGGGGGACCACCAGATGACTATAAATAGGAACCCCCCTCCATAAGGAAAGGGGGTTAGACATTCTGTAAACAAAAAAGAAACTATGTATTAATCTAGTGAAATATAATGAGAAATTCTTACTCCTCTTGATATAAACTCTTTGTTGAGATCTATGAGCTAGATTGTACAGTCTGAATTCCTGAAGGAAGGACAACATCCCTTAGTAGTGACAAACATGTATTTTCAAAGACACAGTGTACTTGTATGAGAAATTATAAGTTCAAACTGTCCATGCCTCATTTTATTCCAATTGTGCTTTGCCTATGCTATGCTATGCTTTAGTCGCACTCAACATGCCAACGTCTATGACTCTTTTGTATTTATCAAACATGTCTTGTTTCTGTAGATTAACACGTTAGGTTCGCTATACGCTCTGCCGCACTTTTACTTACTACTTATGAACCTTGTCTTGCCCTGCGCACTAACATCGTCGATCTTGCCTTTTATGTTTTGTGATATTAATCTTCAATATCTTGATTTATATTAGCAACACCAAATCGTCATGACAGCAAATAGTAACAAAACAGCTACTTAGTCCAAAACACAACCATTAAAGGGGAGATGCACAACGAGATAAGGCTTATAAAGCAAATACTTTAATTCAAAAGATTTATGTTTACATAGCAGCATACAACAACAACAGAGAATTAAACATGGAACAACATCTCACGGCTCCCCATCCAGAGATCCTCTAGGAACATCACCACCTAAGGAGCCACCAGGGAGACTAAAATCACTCAGTTGGAGATCTGGGTGAAGCAGATTATATTCCCTTGTCTCGTTCATCATTTGATCGAACTGTTCGGAAATATTCAGTGACCTCGCTCCTTCTGCATGACCTGGACCTTGCGAACAGTCAGGAGAAAGGCGAGCAAGATCTTCAGCCATGTCGGCGACAGGCCCAACTTCTCCAAAGGTGTTTACCCCCGCAGACCTCTCTTCGTCAGACCCTTCCCCATCTTCGTCTTCAGCCTCAATTTCTTCCCTAGAGGGGCGCACTATGTCCGAAGGCCAGGCGGCACCAGAGCTCGACCAAGGGTAGCGAGGAGTCAAGAGAGGCTTCGTCACTTCCATTCCTAGCTCTACTATCCGGTCACCTTCTTCGTCTCGACAGATAAGGTCGCCACTTTCTTCATCCCAGCGACATTGTGACAAGGCGACGTCGGGTTCAGGCGCAGGATCCATAATCCCAAACTCTTCTCGGGTGAAAGGATAATATTGGCGCAGTTGGTCACACTTAAGCTTCAACATATAGTGAAGACCCCCGCAAACAAGGCGAGTGGCCGCAGCTTGGGCGCCAGAGGACTGGAGAAATGCTTGCAAGAAATCATGGGAAGAGCGAACTTCCCCTTCATCAGTGCGAATCTCTCCTCCCTTGGAGGTCATAGGAAGAGATTTCAATCTCTCTATCTCGGTCTGCAGCTCAGTGAGGCGAACAGAAGATTCCTGCAGCAGGGAAGAGGTCTGAACAACCTCAGAATGCAGCTGGGTTTTTTCAGATGTCAGCTGGTCTTTTTCGGCTTTCACCCGAGACATCTCGTCATCGAGACCTGCCAACTCCTGGTCTTTCTTACGAAGTTCACCCAGCAGTTCTTCGGATTTCCGCTCCAGAGTCTCATTGGCTGATTTCAACCTCGCCAACTCGGTTAGCCGCTCTTTCTCTTGGCGCGCTATCTTCTCGCATGTCTTCTTCCAATCGGCAATGGCCCCGTCTCGTTGAAGAATGAGGTCCTTGGCTTTTTCCAGTTGTTTATCACGCTGCTCCAATGATATGCGCGCTGCAGAAAGTTGATTTTGAAGATCAACATTAACGCGGGAGGCGCGACTGAGCGTCTCGGACATCAAATCTTTGTCTGCTTCAGCAGCCTGCGCACGAACCAATAAAGCATCTTGGGAGGCGGCAAATTTCTCAAATAACGCAGTCATCTCCGCCTTATCCTCATCAGAAGCTCGACCCGCAAACGAGAACTGCGACAAGTCCACCTTGAAGCCCCAATCCGGTTCTTGTTCCCCACGAAGCAAGCGAAGCTCTTTATCGATCTGGGCATTTCGCTCTGCTAATAGAGACTTCATCCAAGCATTTCCAAATTTGCGAGAATGGTCATGGACACTCGCCTGAAGACATCCTAACTCCATCAATAGAGAATGCATCCACATGAACTTGTCTTCCATAGACAAACCAGCAAGTGAGTCATTAATTCGCGGACACAAATCCAAAGACACGCGATGAAGAGAAGCAGCGAGACGGGGCACCTGCACAATTAAGTATAATTAATGTTTCTTCTTAAAAAAAAAGAGAAAAAGAAGAAGAGAAAAACTTGAATTTTGGAAGGATCCGCGCTTACACTAGGGAGGCGCAGAGAAACTCTTTCATCTTCGTAAACTTTTCTAACGCGAGCTGAGCGCCAAGAATCATCTGGATTAGTTGGGCGACACTGGGACGAGGAGGAAGGATGAGTTTGTGCAGATTTCGCACCAACAGGCACCTGCCCAGATGATTCGCCGAATGTCTTCCCAGGAGCAGCAAGTACCACCAAATCATCACCATCAGATGTCCTGGGGAGGTCTAAGGGAGTTGGAGAAGAACGTTTTGAGGAACCCTCTTCGCGCTTTCTCTTTTTGGGTGCCTTAGTTGACGACTTCCCCTCCGTCGGTACTTTCTCCGCGGGAGCCTTCCCGGAAGGCTGCGCGGGTTTAGGATGCTGCGAAGTGCGCGAAGAAGCAGGCTTAGAACCCTTTGAACCACCCCCCTTAGCAACCTTAAACATTGCAAAAGCCTTGGAGCTGGAGACAGAAACCTTCTTGGCAGGAAGGGTCTTGGCAGCAGGAAGAGTCTTCGGAGTAGGAGACACGGCCGGTTGTGGCGACCCTTCCCCTTCCTCCTCAGGAGGAGGGGAGTAGTTAAGTTGCTGCAAAGGTAGCTCCTCGTTTGCGCCAGCATCAGGCTCGATGCATTCAGCGAAGGTGCGATCATCTGCTACAGGGCTCCCCCCATCCCAACACAACTGGTAGCCCGCCTGAGAGGTCCTAGCCAGATGGGATATTATGGCATACTCGTCTTCGGTGGGTTCCGGAAATTCTACCTTGGTGAATCCAGTGGAAGTCGTGTTCCAATCCAAACAGATGCCCATCCCATCCATCAAGGTCCCTCGACAAAAGGCGAAGTTCTCCTCCCAGTTGCCTATTTTTCTGGGTTTATTGGCGAACAAACGGTGAACAGTTCTGATGGTGCAGAATTCGTTGTGACGACAAAACTTGAAGTAATAACCAAACAGCCCCACCGTAGGGGTAACCTTAGCCTTGAGACCCAAGTTTGCAAAGTTCACCGTAAGCAGACGCTCAAAGGAAGTGATGCAACACCAAGCGATGGGAAGAAGTTGGCCCGGGGGAACTTTCACCATGTTGAGAAGCGCGCATTGAAACGGTGATAAGGGTAGGCGTATCCCCCACCACGCAGATTTGGCGAAGAACACTCTGCCTGTCGAAGTTTCAAAAGGGCGATCCAATTTACCCGCTCCCTCCACATACAATTCGCTTTCCTCTGGATCATCAAAAACCAAACTCCTCTTGAACTTGGCTATTTTGGTATCGATCCAAGGGTTAGATTCGAAACCTCTGGACATTGGGAATTTATCCCTAATTTTCTTGGAGTCTGAATTCCTGAAAACCTTCTTAGGCATGGCGGAACTAAGCAACAAAGAAAATTTAAGCAAAACGATAATGAGAAAAGGCGAGTAGGTTATGATAAGAACAAAAGTAATAGAAAGAAAGGCAAGAACGAGAAAAGGTTAGTCTCCATACCTAGTAGTCGCCGTTTTGCAAAGGTGGAAGAAAAAGGAGAAAAGAGAAACATCAACAAGGAGTTCACTGGAATGAAGGGAAGAAGAAAACAACTGCAAGGGCACAGAGAATGTACTGAGAACGGAGAGAGAAAAAGTTGATGACTTTGGATCTATATAAAAGACACGTCTCCTCGGTTTTCTCACCTAGAAAGGAGCTTTACCCCTTTTTTCAAATTCCAACGAGAAGACAAACCGTTGCGACACGACCCCCCAAGAAACACAATGATGGGAAATCTTGTAGAATCCCTATGGAAGATTATATGGCCCCCACCTTCCTTCTTTATATTATTATATTATTATATTATTATATTATTATATTATTATATTATTATATTATTCACCAGATGTTTCTTTCAACATCGCATGAGGGCTCGACAATATCAACCCTCACTGTGCGATTGCGTCGGATGGACTTAAATACCAAGTAACGCCATCATTGTGCGACTGCGTCCGATGGATTCAGATATTAATAAACACCCTCTGAGGGCTTGCAGATTATGAGGACCTTGCAGAGTTCATCACCTTTTTCCTTTCAAAGAATTTAACCGACAAGCAAACGTCGCTCGAACATCGCCTGAAGCTCCATGACATCACTTAGGAATCGCTACAAAGAACTTCTCATAAAATGCAAACATTTATCAGAAGCTCGAGGGCTAATGATACGGTCAGATCAGAATATGGGCCTAACAGTTACAAAAGCCTTGTGTAAGGCCTCTTTAGAGAAAGGGGCCCACGAGTCGTTATGATGAGAGTGGATCCGAAGTCGTTGCGATCAGAATGGGGTCAGAGTCAGAAACCGTTAGAGGGAGCTCCCTCCGGTGGGCCCCCTAGAGGAAACGGTTTCTGAGCACGGGTGTCCTTTCCACAATGGTCGCGGGATGTTCTGTGACCTTTGGGCGACAGCCGTTCAGGAAGCCTCGACTCAACCGCGCACTCAGCTTCGCACGGATGAACACTGGCCATAAGTGAGAAAGGAGCGTGTCGAGGTTGAGGGAGGTCACAGCGACCTTCATGCCGCAGTCGAATAAGGAAGATGAAAACATGAGGAGGTCACAAAAGATCCGATGCAATGGGGGACCACCAGATGACTATAAATAGGAACCCCCCTCCATAAGGAAAGGGGGTTAGACATTCTGTAAACAAAAAAGAAACTATGTATTAATGTAGTGAAATATAATGAGAAATTCTTACTCCTCTTGATCTAAATTCTTTGTTGAGATCTATGAGCTAGATTGTAGGTTATCACGTTGGATTATTCAAATGTGAACATAAGATTTTACTCATACTTAGTTTGCAAGTGGTTCAATTTGAATTGTTGTTTTTTATAGGATTTGCTAGAGATATTGTATTAAATTTATGACAATGGTTATCTTAAAAAATCTATGACAATGGTGAAACGATATTTTTTCCTCTTTATTAGATAGACAATGCTAAAGTCAATTTTATATGCTATTATGCGTTAATGATTTTTAAAGCAACTGCCAACATTTATCATGGTTCCATTTCAATTACAAAATGCCAATATTTCAGCACATTTTCTCCTCATTTCAAGCACCAAAAGAAGGTATTAACTTATGAATTTAAATTATAAGATAAACAGTCTATTTCAATCAATCAATTAATTAATTTGTTAATTAATTGTCTGGATAATTGAAATAAAATCACAAATTACATTGAATTGTATATTGATACTAGTATTCTCTAATCATGTGTGTCGTGTCAAACACGATCATGTTAGAGTCTCGTGTCGTGTCGTGTTGACACGAACTATTTTTTTAATCGTGTTGTGTCGTGCCGTACTTTTTTCATTATGACACGACACGACTGACATAATTGTGTCGTGTTGTGTTAGTCGTGTCAAATCGTGTCAGATTATTTTATTATATTTTAAATTAAAATATTATTAAAAATTAAAAATGAAGGAAAAATTAATTTATTATTTGATTAAGTTTAAACTTTTTATTAATATTTTTTATAAAAAATAATAATTAGATTAGAGCAATATTATGATTTAAATAATGGTAAATAATATGATGTAGTATTATAAATTGAAATGAAAATTATTATTTTTGCTTAAATAATCAACATTAATAATTTAATTTGTGTGAGGTGTCGTGTTAATTCGTGTTCGTGTCGTGTTGCGTGTCGAATCGTGTCATGTTGAATCGTGTCAAACTTTCTAATGTTCCAACACGACACGATTATGACACGACACAATAATACGATTGTGTCGTGCCAATTTTATATTTGTGTCGTGTCGTGCCGTGTCAACACGCACATCGTGTCGTGTCAACACGATCGTATCGTGTCAACATGATCGTATCGTGTCATTTTCGAGAACACTAATTGATACAAGCCAATTGCAACGTTCAAAAGTAAGAATACAGTGAAGTAACAGAAATAGCCTAACCTGCCAGATTATATGGTTATTTAATCTATAATTTCTGATATAGGTACATAACAAGCAATAGCATACGTAAGAGCAAAAGGATGATCAAGTTCATGAATGAATTATAGTGATTATGAATATAGAACATTAAATTGACATGCATATATTAATTAAAAGGAAGTGACCGAATCTCAGATTCCGTACATGTAGGTATAGGCGAAAAATTAACCGACTCGATTCCATTGATATTAAATTGTCAAAATTAATTGCCACGCGCTGTTACGGAATCTTAGTCTGAGATTCCGTAAGTAGTCTGTTACGGATTTCTGGAAATCCGTAATTGGGTTCGGAATTTCATATTTCGTAATTGAGATATTATTTTTATAAATCGTGTATATTGGATATTATTATTAATATTTTATATTAATTATTTATTATTTTTAAATTTTTCGGTATTTACAGTTTATTATTCTTCTTTATCATTGTGTGTGCTGGGCCTGGGTTAAAATTCCTTTACTCCCTATTTACAATTGTTTATTTGTTTGTTATTTTCATATCACTATCAGCGCTGAAATTAAATGCATCTTACTCTGAAAAACAATCAAATGTATGTTTATACAACAATAGTTTGTTTACTTTCATGGGACTTGTTGTTATAAAAAAGAGTTTTAGAAGTTCCGGAAACTGTTCTGCATGAAGAAGAAATGAAGCCGAAACCTTGGTAAAGCAAAAAGACTTCCAATTTGGCATAAAATTAAGTACCAGGATGTAATAGTTCTTAATTAATTACCAACCAATGACATCTGTCTACTAAACTTTTATATATTTTCAATCTGTAAATAAAGTAAAACCAATAGAAGAAAAGACACAAAAATGGCTCCTGATCCAAACAAACGAAAGTAATCAGGTTCCCCTTTCATGCTTTTCGTATCTTCATTACAAACTTGCAGATATATTACGATAAGGGAAGATCGCGCAACGCGATATTAGCACTATTTAATAGAGATCGATCTTGGAAATAAGAAAACCATTGTTTTTTCCCCTCTTCGCTTTTGTCCTGAAAGCTGAGGGAAAACCTCAGTGCTTCTGTACCAATAAGGATGCTGGTAAATTGATTTAACCTCGTATACATGAAAGAACTGTCAGATATGGAGTCATGCTAATTAGAATTCAGGCACATATGCGGCGCACATTAAGATCAATTGACCAATTTGATGTTTTAGAGAGAGGAAAACAAACATCATATGAATTTTGAATTTTTCAATAAGTCTTTCCAGCATTGCTAATTTAACTCCCCGGCCTCACAACTTGGTAAGTATATGAACTGACCAATTATATTACAATATATAGAGGTGCCAAATTTTCGTTAGATGAGAACAACATCGTCCAAAGTAAAATGGGATGAGATGGCTGTGCCAATGTGCAATTCAATTCATCAATACTATCTTCCATGGATTCTATAGAGCGTCAAATCTCAAATGCCCAACTTTTTTGATTTATCTGTGCTTATGATTATCTTCTATAGGGTGCGTTTGGATAGGTGTGGGAAGAAGGGAAGAAGGGAAGAAGTGGGAAGAAGTATTGGGAAGTGTGTAACTTTGTGAAGAGTTTGGATTGTTTATAATTTTTTTTCTTCCCATCTTCCTTCTTCCTCTTCCTTCTTCTCGCATCGAATCTTACTTTTTCAGTGCTATATTTTGGCTTCTTTAACTCTATTATCATATATTTTAAATGTATCTTGTGTGCGTAGTTAACATCAGATTTGTACGTAATTTGGAGCATCCTCTAATTAACAAATCTGGACCAGTAATCTACTAACACATAAAAGGAACATATAAAAGATTCCAAGAGAAAAGGAATAAAAGGAAAATCCATGCATTGCCACAAAAGAGGTATAGACAGGTGTAGGCTTCAATCATAGAGTATTTATTTTACCACACCGTTAATTAATGCAAACTATTCACTATCGTATACATTGAATCCTCAAACTTACGATTAACAAACTTTCGAATGTCCTTAATTAAACAACTTCCTCTTGACACCATCAAAACGCATATACTCTACTCGGATCATTTAGAATGATCAATAATTATTCAAAACTAAAAGTCAAATATCTACTTTTGCTTAAATATTTATATACTTAATTAAGTAAAATTAAATATTTATTCTTACTAAAATGAGTGTGCGTTGTAGCCTTGTAGGACGAGAAGAAGTTATAAATAGGGGAAGATATAAACTTCAAGAGGGTGCAAATTTCTTAGAGGTGTGCTAACTTGACAATTTTGACATTCTTAACAAAATAAATATTATATCATTCATATGAAAGCTAATAAAATTTCAAACAGGTTTTTTTTTTACCGTTTATCAAAATACTTAAAATTCCTAATAATCCAGATTTAAAATGACCTTTGCCGATATATTTCTGAACACTTACTTTCGGTGAATTATTACTGACAACTAACCAACCTATAAGGTTAGTAAATGTGTTTATAAACTTATTATTGTCGATTTTAATTAACAAAAATTAGTTTACCATAAATTATATATATATATATTTCAATATGGTGATTAATTTGAACGGTTTGGATTGACCAATTAAATTTTCGAATCTTAAAAAATGACTCAAAAAACACATTTATGGCATTGTCATCTATGGCACTTTATCCCAATATATATATATATAGAAATGCTATGGTGCATCGCGATGTATTAAGGCTTTTGTACATCGCGACTATATTTGTCGATAGTTTTACAAATTGAAAATCTAACTAAACAAATTCAATCTATATATTAAAATCTCATTACAAACCAAATTTTATATTTTTTGGAATTTTTTTATTAATCTTTTTCGATTTTTTTAAAACCTGCCATTTTTAAAATTTCTTTATTATTAATTGGTTTTCAAACAAGGAAAGTTTTAGAAAATTTGAAAAAAAAATAGTAAAATAATATAAAAAATATAAAATTTGGTTTGTAATGAGATTTCAATATGTAGATTGGATTAGTTTAATTAGATTTGTCAATTTATAAAACGGTTGACAGATAATGATCGTAATTTACAAAAGTCTCAATACATCGCGATGCACCATAGCATACCTCTCTCTCTCTCTCTCTATATATATTTGTGTATGGATCCCATCAAACTTTATTTAAATAGCAATTTCAGTCCAGCAGAAAATTTCTGAATGACACTACAGGACATTAGTTTGGCATATGCCTATGGTAGCTTCGATCACTAATTGGGTAAAAGAGAACAATAATTGCAGAAATTCTCCTCACAGCTAGCGCACTTTCCGAATTTATTGTCCTTGCTTTGGTTCGTTGGCATCATTGCTTACGAAATGTTACTATCCGGCTTGACACATTATACCATAATAAGATATATATATCGATATTTTCTAAGAAATTATAATTAGAACATTAGTGTCGGTTTCATGTCGATGGATATATGAGGACGGTCCTCCAAAAGGTCCCTGCTACACAGGCAAGAGAGACTATGACCAATGGACTTATCCACGGCCCCATTCATCCACGTGATTTGTTTTGTTCGATTGGCCCAAAGAAAAAAAGTAAAAGTTTCAGTACTTTTTCCGAAAGAACATTCTCTTATCACTTAGCTCTAACAACCATGGGCTAAATCGGAAATTGGTTTATCCAACACGTTAGAAATTCAAACTTCTTTATTTTTATAGCTTAAAAATACAGAAATTATAACCACCATCGCGATTTATGCAATCGCTACCATCGCTAACCTCAATTTCCCTCCCGCGCGCTCCCTTCCTCTTCAGATGCGCTCTCCTCCCCTCCCGCGCGCTCCCCTCCTTCCCTAGCGCGTTCATCTTCTCCACCTCTTCTCTTCCCTTCTCTGCCACACTCCCCTCCGTCCCTCTTCACTCTCCTTCTACCTCCGTGTCTTTTCTTCTCTTCTCTGTCTTTTCTCTGACAAGCAAAAAAACAAATTGAACATATAGAATAACAAATTGAACATATGAATGAACAAAGTGAACATATACACCAACAAAGTGAGACATAAAATAAACACAGAACTCTGACGCACAGCAAAACAAATTGAACACATAGAAGTAACAAATTGAACATATAGAATAACAAATTGAACATATAGAATAACAAATTGAATATATAAATGAACAAAGTGAACATATACACATAAATCTGACAAGCAAGAAAACAAATTGAACATATAGAATAACAAATTGAACATATGAATGAACAAAGTGAACATATACACCAACAAAGTGAGACATAAAATAAACACAGAAATCTGACGAACAACAGAACAAATTGAACACATAGAAATAACAAATTGAACAGATGAATGAACAAAGTGAACATATACACTAACAAAGTGAGATATAAAATAAACACATAAATCTGACAAGCAACAAAACAAATTGAACATATAGAATAACAAATTGAACATATGAATGAACAAAGTGAACATATACACCAACAAAGTGAGACATAAAATAAACACAGAAATCTGACGCACAACAAAACAAATTGAACACATAGAAATAACAAATTGAACAGATGAATGGACAAAGTGAACATATAAACTAACAAAGTGAGATATAAAATAAACACATAAATCTGACAAGCAACAAAACAAATTGAACATATAGAATAACAAATTGAACATATGAATGAACAAAGTGAACATATACACCAACAAATTGAACATAAGGAAGAGACTGAAGAGTGCGAAGGGAGGGGGAAGGGAGAGAGATGCACAGAAGGAAGAGACTGAAGAGTGCGAAGGGAGAGGAGCGTACCCGGATGAGGAGAGAGGAGCGCTTCGCAGGGTGAGGAGAGGGCTCACTTCGCTGGGGAGAGAGGAGCCTTCGCTTCGCTGGGTTAGGAGAGGGGAGCGCTTCGAGCGATGGTAGCGATGGTAGAAATAGAGATGGTAGTAATCAATTTCCTTAAAAATATTGTTGTCAGAAAATTATTAACACGATTGTTTTAATTTTTAGGTAATATAATAGGGACGAGAATCAGTTTTATCTCTGTTTTGTATATCATAAAATAAAAATAATTAGACAAGTCCCTGTTTTTTTTTTTGGGTAAAAAGTCATCCAACTTTTTTGAAATTAAATGTGCATGCTGAGTTTAAACTCTTGATCTCTTTGAAATTAGCTTAGTGCTTTTATCACTAAGTTACTAGGCCACATGCAATTAGACAAGTCTTTTCTTAAATAATTATGAATTATGATTTAAAGAGTGCTTTGGAACTTAGAAAATTGGATAATCCTTACTATAGATGTGGTTAGGTAAGGCTTCTCTAGAATTCGTCTCTTTCCAATGTTCTTATATATAAGGATAACTCAACTTCCAATACTATTATATTCTAAGCAGGACTTAAAGTTGGAAATTAGAGATTTTCGGAGACAAGACTGTCCCAACATTAACTTCAGATGACATTTAAAGTTGTTCAATAGATACTTGTACTTAAAATTTCATTTTATGTTTGTTTTGAAGAAAGTGAAGAGCTCGGGAAACTAACAATTTTTCCTGTTTTAATTTTGTAGACACAATGATATATGATATAATAAACAATTGATTTGATTTTTATGTTGTGTCCATAAGAAGCGTTGTTATGTATAAATATCCAAACAACCATGCATATCGGTACTTTTTTTTTTTTTGAAGCAAGCCATATGTGTATACTTGCAACTTAATTTACAAGAATTAAAGGAGAAAACAACAAGAGAAAATGTTTGTTTGCTAATTTCTAGCTCTGAAATTAGTAATTAACATCAATTTAGTTTAGATAACTCTAAATCTTACACCGGTTTTCTTTTGTCGATCGTCTACTTCTTACAAGGGGACAAATTGCAGATCTTGTAATGTTTCTCTCTCGTCAAAGGATAATATACATAGTAAGTTAGTAACATAAACTAAAATTTTTGAAAATTAGTCTATTTCCCCCCTCTCTTCTTTGTTTTAATTTCTATATTAAGAGAATGAAAGACAAAACAGGAACCTCACCTATATTAGCGCGTTAAAATATATCTAACAATTTCTGATAGTTTCAATTAGTCACATACTTTAGTTTAGCTCAGAAAAGTAAATTATTTTGTAAAATTCGGTCCGCTGTCTTACTCATCCTGAAACTTCCCTTCTCATTAGCCTAATAGAGCTCCTATAAATACCACTCCATCCAATTCCAGTGTGGTTCATACTCGCACAATGGCATCTTCTACTTCTTACTTCTTACTACTCTTAGTTTTTAGTGTGGCTCTCACTGTACCAGTATCAGCATATCATAAACCACTCGGAGGCCGCAAAGTTGGACTCCATGGCCATGGCCGTATCACTGCTGAACATCATGGCCATGACCATGATTCTGATCGTCACCTAGGTCACGGTCATGAGCGTATGGCTGCTGAGGTTAGTGGGTACTTCCCTGAACCTAAACCAAGCCCAAGCCCTGTACCTGAGCCAACACCAAAGCCAAAGCCCACACCTGAGCCGAAACCGAAACCAGAACCTGAGCCAAAACCAGAACCTAAACCGAAACCAGAACCTAAACCTGAGCCGACACCGAAGCCGGAACCTAAATACCAGCCTAAACCGGAACCTAAACCTGAGCCAAAACCCGAACCGAAACCTGAGCCAAAACCGGAACCTAAACCTGAGCCAAAACCCGAACCTAAACCAAAGCCGGAACCTGAGCCTAAACCTGAACCAAAACCTGAGCCAAAACCGGAACCTAAACCGAAGCCAGAGCCTAAGCCTAAACCAGAACCCTACCCTAAACCTGAACCGAAACCAGAGCCAAAACCGGAACCTAAACCGAAGCCAGAGCCTGAGCCTAAACCTGAACCTAAACCGAAGCCAGAGCCTAAGCCAAAACCAGAACCTTACCCTAAACCTGAACCGAAACCAGAGCCAAAACCGGAACCTAAACCGAAGCCAGAGCCTAAGCCTAAACCAGAACCTAACCCTAAACCTGAACCGAAACCAGAGCCGAAACCGGAACCTAAACCGAAGCCAGAGCCTGAGCCTAAACCAGAACCATACCCTAAACCTGAGCCTAAACCGAAGCCTGAGCCAAAACCGGAACCTAAACCTGAGCCAAAACCAGAACCTAAACCGGAGCCCCAACCTAAGCCTGAACCTGAGCCTAAACCGAAACCAGAACCTGAGCCAAAACCGGAACCAAAGCCTGAGCCAAAACCTGAGCCGAAACCAAAGCCGGAACCTAAGCCTAAACCTGAACCGAAACCTGAGCCAAAACCGGAACCTAAACCTGAACCTAAACCAGAACCTTACCCAAAACCTGAGCCTAAACCGAAACCTGAGCCAAAACCGGAGCCCAAACCAAAGCCCGAACCTGAGCCAAAACCAGAGCCTAAACCAAAGCCAGAACCTGAGCCAAAACCCGAACCTAAACCTGAGCCTAAGCCAAAGCCGGGTCCTGTTCCAGAGCCTCAACCTAAGCCAGAGCCTTACGAAAAGCCACCGCATAAACCGCCAACAGCTAATAATTAATTAGAGACATTCATGCTGAATGTGTGTTAGTTTTTGGAGTAGCAGCTCAAAATAAGGGCACCTTTGGTGCTCAAGGTCAATTGATTGTACGTACGTTTGCTTCTATATGGTGACATTTGTCACCTTTTTTTCTTTTATTTTAGTAAGATTCTACATATATACATTCTTCTTACTTTTGGGGAATAAGTTTCTGATACTTCTTGATAACTTTATAGCCACTAATTAATTATCGTTCAGTAAAAGTTGCATATTAAATTATTCAAAGGCAACTGATAGCGAAATTCGAAAATCAAATCAAACCTAACATACGCGTATGTCACCTGTTAATTTCATCAGAATATATGCGTCTACATCACTCAGAGTTCCTTTTGACATCGAAGGTCATTTAGTACTTCAAGTTTGTAATGTGTGAGTTGATTGCCACGTAGCATATATGAGAAACACAGAGAAGAGAAGGATGATGGAAAAATTATGAGCTAAATGAAGCATTAAATGTTCTCCATCTCTCTCTGTTTGCGCTTGATTATCAGCCAATGGTCGCACAAATTTCTTTGCTGCCTTAATAATCATTCGTTTTCTTATCTTTTGCAACATACATGCTAATCAACTAAAAGTAATAGCTTCTGTCCTTTTTTTTTAACATCTGGTTTTTCTTAAGAACTTGAGAGAGAAATGGAGGAAGATAGATCCTAAGAGGATCATATAAAGCCACAATAACGGGCTGTGGATATTTGCAGCATAAAATCCTAATATACTTCTCTAGATACATCGAGAAAGTTTACTCAAATAATGTCATTGTGTTGACGAATTTTCGTATCCAAATTATATACGTACAATTAATAACATTGTCCCATACTCCCATTCATGAATTTTTCTATATATTTATCTGTTACAAATTCTGAAATTCGTTGCTTGCATGTATTGACACACATACATAGTTAAAAAAGAAAAATGTAAAACGACTAAGATACATAACACTGATGCTTTTCTTGCTCACCGGTCACCACAGAGATATAAATTTGGATGTCAATTATTGCCGTACAATAATAACGAAACATATACAAATAGATTGGATGTGTTCTGTAAGGATGAAAGGAGTAGAAAGTAGAAAGTTCTTCCTCTTTTTTTTTATTTTTTTTATTATTTTTTTAAATCCCAGAGTGTACAGTCCAAATGTGCAACGATTATAGAAGGTAAGCTACTAATTGAGATTTCCTAGCTGAAAGGGTAATAGTACAACAGCAATATTTTGCAACGGCTATAAGATTGTGCACCTCTGTATGAGCTGTATGCATATGATATCAGGCTGGATGGCTTGCTATATTTGGCACTGTTAGTGGTAGAGCTGGAGCAATCACGTTGCATCAGGTATTCTGGTATTGGATCTGATATGGACATATGGTATTCTTTACACCAGTTCCTTTTGGGAAGTAAAATAATTCAATTTTAAAGTCGTTTGAATAAATTTATATTATAATGAGTAATTTATAAAAAAAATAACATACTTGTTGGAAATCATTATTTTATATTGTGTTGAAATAGAGAAAGTTCTAAAACTAAAATTGAATAGTATCCAATTCATTTTTTTTTTTTTTTCCATTTCACTTCTTTATATTATTTCATCTAACACCAACTATAGTGAGTTAGTGTTTTACCTTTTTGTCGCTCTAATTTCATTAATTATACTTCTGCAGGTCATGCCTATATTGTAAGCCATGGGAGAAAAATTTCCCAACAGTTCATGCACGAATTAATTAAGGATCTTAATAGCTAAGCAGCGACATATCTACAAATGTCATCATTGCTATGATGCCCCTCAAATAGCTTTTAGTTTCGATGTTTTCTATTTATATTTCCGTCTGTTATAAATATCCTTCATGCAATCAGAACTGAACTTGTGCAAGGAGCCTAGCTGTCTTAACTAGTCGATGAAACACATGCAGGAGATATTTTAGCCTATGTTACTATATTAATATAATTTTGTTATCAATGGATAACTATATTCATAAATATAGCTTTAGTGATCCTCAAAAAGAAATATTGCTTTTGTAGTTCTTTTATCAAGGGATTGGCCAGCTTCTAACACCATTTTTACCTTTTCCAATGCTGATGGGTTGTTTTATTATTTACCCATAAAATTTCTAATTGTCTAGAAATGTTGAGATATATATTCAATTATTCATCCACAAAATTTCTCTCAATCGCCTTATTTTTCATTTTAGTAAGGTTTTCAGTAACGGCAACAATTCAAACGCCTCTAGTATACATGTCGATCTTCAAAATGTCTCATTTTCTACGTTGTTGATTTAGTCCATAAAGACAATGAATAAAGTTATATTATGTGATATATGTAGTGATTTCTCCACGTGTTTATAAAATTTTATGTTATTTCAACTTCATCTCGACGGGCATTGAGTTCTGTACAACGACTGACGATGTAGATGATTTCTAAGAATTTTATTTTAATTTAAAGCCTATCAAGATAAGGCTGAAAAACAATCAAACTTTTTACAAACATAAAAATGGATAACCGGTAATTCTACACGTTTTATTTACTATGCATATTTATTATTTTAAGCTTTAGCTTTTTGTTTAGGATTTCTTTTTCATACTTGATTTGGAAAGAAATATGTCTATAAAAAAAAAGATAATCTTATCATTCAGTAAATTTGTTTCAAATGAATTTTTTTTTAAATATTAAAGACATGCGAAATGAAAATTAACATGGTAAGTTGCATCAAAATTTATAAAAAAAGAACACAAAAGAAAATTAATTCAGGTACTTATATTGCATATTAAGTACATTGTCGATATATTCTTAAATGATGGAATCATGTCATACATTATCTTCCGATTATAATTAATTCCGATATAGAGAAGTCAGATTGGTTGGTGAAGGACTTTAATGATGGCATGAGTAATTTCGGAATTTAAAAAAAAGGGGGCATGAGCATACAGAAAGTTGTTTGATTTTTATTAATTTACTTTTTACAAAAAAAAATCATAATTTTTATTTGTATTTTTAAAAAATAGCAAAAAACATGTTATTGATATATTTGTAAATAATTTATTTGCATCTCCATTCACTTTGACAAGATATCAATCTTTATTGTTAGTTTAACAAGTAATTAAATACTTCAATTTGCAAAAGTTGAGAGGGTTAATTTTTTATAACAAAAATATATAAAATGTGAAATGTCAAATTTCTCAAATTTTGTCAGATGTTGAATTTGAATTGCTGAGAAATAAATGTCTCTTTATCCATGCATTAATAAATTTCTCTTTCAAGGGTAATCAAGTTTTCTTTTATATATTAGAGCAGCCTTTTTCCCTGTTATTCTCATTTAAACTTACGTCTATTATCATTGTATACCTAATATTCGGTCGTTATACTTTGAAAAAATCGGTCGATGCAAATTGTAGAATATGTAAATTTAAATTTTATCGTCAACTTCGAGCAAACTTTAAAAGTACCATCATTTCCATCTTTCAGTTCATACTTTATAAGTATGATCTTGAGCTGCAAAAAATGTACGGTCTTCGGTAATTTATATCTTGGTAATTTTATTTTTCAGTACCTAATTTCATAACTTTTCTTATGTAGAAAATTACCAGTGAGAACAAAATCCAAAAACACCATGGGGGCAAACTACAAAGTTCCATCTTGATCTTACACATGTGACGCTGTAGCGCAAACGAAACATCACGGGTCACATTTTGTCTGTTTATTACCGACTTGTATGCACTCGTGACTAGAACATTCTGTTTACTGTACAAACGAAAGCATTTTCTGTTTTTAATTAAAAAGGGAAAAAAACAAATATTATTCTGGTTATAAAATCGGAATTATTTAAGATTATACTCTCTTCTATATCATCTCTATCATCTTCAAATAATGCATCATTAAAAATGCGTTAATAACTGTCTAAACGCGTTATATCTCCATCTTTATCGTCATCTGTATCATCCCTATCTAGTGCTATTTTTTATCTCTGGTCCCATCTTCCTTTATCCTTCCTCCTTCGTTTTATTTTTTTTTTCTACGTGAATTTTTTTTTCAGAACCTTTATATATATTAACTAAAATTGTTATGTATATAAGTATAACCTTTATATATATTAAGTAGAACTGTTATGTATATAAGTAGAACCTTTATATATATATATATTAAGTAGGATCTTTATATATATGAGTAGAACCTTTATATATATTAAGTAGAACTGTTATATATATCAAAATAAAGGAGAGGGAGGGATGAGCGTTGGATAGTAGTGAATCAGAGAGAGAAGGAGGGAAAGTTAGCGAAACAAAGAGGGAGAGAGGGGATGACGGGATTTAATTAATTTCCGAAAATGAAATTAAGTTAATTACGCATTTTTTAAAAATAGAAAACGCGTTTGAAAATGATGGAGATGATCCTTATCAGCTCCTGTTCTAAAATGCATACTTGTTTGGAGTGATAAAAAAGAAAAAACGGAAAACAATTAAATAAAAGATAAATAATAATATAGGTCTTATTTTTTATACATATTCCAGTGAGTATAAAATATAAACTTTTACCCTCATCTGCGGATCTAGCTTATTTCATATTTTTTTATTTTCTATTTCTGTGCAACCAAACACACTCTAATAAAAGTTTAGCTCAACGTAGAAACTAAAAATCAAAATTATGTCTTAATTTCAAGATGCAGAATGAGTGAAAGGAAAATATTTTTTTCCTTTAAAAATGCAAAATAAAAAAACAATGAATTTTTAACAAAAAATAATAAATTAAAAACAATAGAATTTGTTCAAATAGTTTTTTTTTCTCTCACACACATTCTATTTTTCAGCTCTAACAAACAACACATAGCCTCCGTTTGGATAAGATGTGGGAAGAAGTGAAAAGAAGCATTGGGAAATGTGTAACTTTATAAAAAATTTGAATTGTTTATAATAAATTTATTCCCTTATTTCCTTCTTTCCATACTTTATTCAAACGGAGCCACAACGACATGAAAATTTTCAAAATCATCCTGAAATCTCCTACCAGTAAAACAAAATCACCACATAGCGACATGAAAAAAACCTTGAAAACAATTACCCACCTTCCGCTACCGCGCTCGATCCTTGACACGCACTTTACCTATCTTTCTGATTCATGAGAGGCCAAACGTACCTAACAACAAAAAGTGATAATAAACATTTACCAAAAACATGAAAAAAAGTGATAACAAATCAGAACCAATTTTGCAAGGTAAAAACGTGGCATTTTGTATCAATTAGAAAACCTTGGTAGGAGGGTATTGCAGATGAGAGTCCAAAATCTTTTCTCTGACAAGAAGAAGAGCAGCAATGCATCATTTTCAATCAGCTCCAAGCTCACTGCCTTTCATTTGTCTAAACAACTCACAACTTTTGGACTAGTCAATGACTTGAGATAGATATTGCTCGGATTGTTGAATTGACAGTTTGTCTGTCTTGTCGTGTTAATCCACATCAATAATCTTGTACGTATGTTATCGAATATGTAGACTTAATTATATGATTAACAATTATAAGAATACTGACCTCCTCTGTTTCATATTTCTCTAAAATGGTCACCTCGTGAATCCATCAAATGTACTTTTCTTATACATATTTTACAGATATACAAATGTACTTGCAATTGAATAATCTTAAGTGCTTATAAGAGAACAAATGAATCAATATTTTTATAGTCATGGAAATTATGTTTTATGCATAAAAATAAGAACATAAAGCTTATGATATATTAATTAACAACATTTCTCAAAGTATTCCAAATAAAAATGAAATAGAAACACAACTTTACAAAAAGGTTGTTTGATGTACAATTTATTTACCAAATTTCATATATTTTTAAGTATTGCTTGACAATTTTTCTATAAAGAAGATTTAAGCAAGCTTAGTTCAACAAATTTGATTATTATAAGCAAGCAAACAAGCTGCAATGCTGTCGCTAAAAGTTCCAAACTGTCCTGGAACTAGAGTCGAAAATTCATCTGTTTCTTTCTTTCCAGAGATTCCAAAAGATGGAAAATATAGCTGTCAAATGTTGGTACTATAAGGCAGATAAACCATCATAAGAGATCAAGTCATTTTAAATAGAAAAATGTTAGTTACGTTAAAATGCATTTAATAATATTTGACTTTACCTTACACAATTCAATTAAAGGAAACTATCTCGATCATATCTCAAAAGTCTCACATATGATATATCTCATAGTACGCTTGTAAAATAAGTAAGCACATATTTTTCCTATTATGGATCTGTAATTTGTGAACCACCAATTTTAAGTAACAAAATACTTAGAGATTTTTGTGTATTTTATTTTCCTCTGTCACAAAATCAATTAGCGCCTTTTCTTTTTCTCTCTAAATTAAATTAATATATGTAACTAGGAAGCAATTTTACTGTACGATTTTATAGCAATTTTACAATACGATAGCTCATACTCAATTATTATTGTTTTTTAGTTGTGATTTAGCGTTATACTTTGAGGAAACATTGAACCCTTTGTTGACAAATATTAAAAGATAAGGGGGGTTCAAATCCACCTCTCTTTTGGATTTCGACGTACGGTAACAGGCTGTACCCAGCAACCTAGCTTTCTTGAATCCTCTGATCAGACATGTCAAATAACTAAAAATTCACAATTATTTTGGAAACGATTATATCTGGAATTCGGTATATTAGCGGTATATCCGGATCGTAGTTCATTTTGATCGAGCTTAAGTATAATAAAAATGTTGATGCGCCATTAAGTTAAATTATTATATAATGTTTATTAACCATTAAATTCACTTAGTTTTCATGGGTTATTTTTATTATAACAGCAAATTCAGATTACAAAATGCAAGGTTTAAATGTCATGATATTGATGCAGTTCAGAAAAAGTTTGTTCTGTTCAAAGAATTTTGCAGAAATCTATTTGAAATTTAAACAATGCTTACTATATATCCTGCACTAGTATGGCATAAGGTGTTGATGCAGTAAATTAAAATTTATAAACATCATTTAATCTATTTTTTGGAAATTATTAAAATTAATAATTCACAAATTTTTTGCTAACTTTGTTTATTCTTTTTGTCCCTCGACTTGCTAACTCATCTCTTCTTTGTGGGGATTGGTATGGATTCACATTCATAATCCTGTTTGGAATATTAGAAAATGCATGTGATTATGTAAGTATAAATTTTGAAGCAGATTAACAGATGAAATTTTTGCTGAAAAAATTTAATATAGGAACCGAACATGATACGAAATTACGAATCTCGGAATACAAAAAGGTCAATGGGCTATATCATCATATATGATTTTTTTTTTCTGTTTATAGCCCAAGGCCCATGCTTGATGGATTGCAACTCAACGACATTACACAGGGCCATGGTTGGATCCAACAATTGGAGTTGACAGATCCAATTTTATTTTGTCCCAATAGGCGATCTTCAGTGTCCATGCTTGATGCATGGGGAGCGTATCCTCTACCAACTTTTTGAGGTTGGTAGAGGGCCAACGTTTGATCCGAGCCGTTAGATCTAATCTCGACGGTTAAAATTTTTCGGACCTATCAATCTAGGTTACATGCACGAAGCTCCCTTAACCATTGAAATTAGATCTAACGGTTTAGATCAAACGTTGGCCCTCTACTAACCATAAATGGTTGGCAGAGGATGTGATTCCTGATGGATGTGCTCAATATAAATATTTCTGAGTCTTTTTTATCAATTTCTAATTCATTATGAGAACCAGGTGTGTCGTCTGCTTGCATTGACATTATCTTATTTAATTATAAATATATCTACAGATGTATGCATCAATATAGATTGTTTAATTTGGAAATAGCTGTGTAACATCTTTACGGGTCCGTTTGGATCGCTTAGGAATTTGGAGAATTTTCAATTCTTAGACATAAATTTATTGAGAAGTGTGTAACTTTGTGAAGAGTTTGAATTGTTTATAATAAATTTATGCCTAGGAATAGGAAATTTCTCAAATTCCCCAAATTCCCAATTCAATCCAAACAGCCCCTACATGTTTAATGTACGTTTACCATAAATGTGGCTCAATATTGGTTCAAACTTCAAAGGGATGGATATCCAAAAAATGGTTCTTGTGGATTTGTTTCCTTTCTCTTATTTTAAATTGCATACATAATGTATTGAATATCCAATATTGTTAGACCATAGAGAGAGAAGGGACGGCGTTCTTTATTTTTGTCCTTTTTAGATAGGACTTTTGAATGTCACATTTGTATTGAAACAGTGTAAGAATATATATTTTTTTTCTATTCAATTGAAAACATAGTATAGCCATGAATTGTGTATCTGAATTTTGAACCGCGCAGCGCCGTAGGTAAGAGGTAAATTAGAAGAAGATTGAACTTGCAGTAATTGTAACATGTTAACGATATTTCGTGGTTAGTACCCGCTGACAAATTCATGTAGAATCTAGAAACATACCGTTTGGGACAGTGATGACGTTTTTGACTCTTGTTATGTTGACCAGAATATTCCCTTTTTATGGTGCTAGAAAGGCATACTAACTGTTAGAATGATTTTTTTATTTTGACAAGCTAGATTCAAAAGTTTGACCAAGTTTAAATTCAAATTTTCATTCTTGTGTTTTATTTCAGTCCATGTGGTTTACTTTTGTGATGATTTTTCTATTTTAACTTAGAATATGTAGTATATTTGTAAAAAAAAAAAAACTTAATTTTGGCGAATGAGAACTGAATTAACCTCACTTGTATTCTTATGTACCTAATTAGTTAATGGCTAAAACAAACTGGTAATATTAGTACTTCGTAGCAATGACAACAAAACAAAAAAAAATACGAGTTTCTCGCTTCGTTCAGTAGCTTTGTAAGAATAAAAAAAAAAAAAAACCTCTTCTGCAAGAGCATTTCTCGACGTCTTTTTTCCCCCTCACCTTTTATAATTTTTCTAGTCGATGCCAGTAATAACAGTTCGAAATGTGTATGGAGCTGGACATAACAACAAACATTTATCCTATGTGTGTCGGTGCAAAGATCGCCATGGTTTTATACTTTTATCTCATACTCTGAGGCAGTTATGCTATTACACCTGACACCAGCTGTTTTCTTCGGGTTGAGGAGCAATGCTTGTATTTCCCTGTGCCTTTACCTGTCAACGGAGATAATTCCAGCAGGACGGATTAATCCAGAAAATTTTGCAAATGGGATCAATTGAACACTATTTGAGCATTGTATAATTGTAAATGTAATAGAACTTATATTTATTATTTACAAATACGTATAGGGCTTCATATTAGAGAATCACAGAAAAAATATGGAGGTCAAAATAGGTACATGTAGTGAAATTTTCTTAATAAACAAATACAACTAAATAATTAAATAATTGAGGAACAAAACAGGGGTCATTTGGCCCCAATTTACCTGCATAAATTATCAAGGATAACACTCAGACAAAGTACTTGTTTACAAAACTAAATTGAACTTGCCTTTTAATTGTTTTTAGTGGTGAACAGGTTTGTAATAACTTGATTTGTATGTTTGGGAACGATAGTGTGGCATCTTGATACATACTTTTTCTTCAGGACTTTTATTTGTAATTTGAATTATGGCTGTTACATGTTACATCATAATTATTGTACTTTCTGTTGCTATTAATAGGTAAAAAGACGGATGCTGACTATTGAAATATGCCGTTCATGGAAGTCAGAAAAGTCACCAAAGGCAGCCAAGCTGCCAAAGGGTGTGCTCAACTTTTCCGGAAAATAAAACTACACATAAAGACGTAGACTCACAGCGTTTTGAATTAATTTGAATTTACAAACAATTCTATACCTTCTAATTTTACTTTTCTGGTACCTAGTGGCAGTACCTTAACACCTAATACCAGTTCTAGCTTCTGGATTTATTCTTATAATTCTGTTTTGTTTACTTGATTGGGTTAAATTGCATACCTAGCCATAATAGTTGAGCCTGGTTTGAGAACAAAGAGCAGAGCAGTTTCATCACTGTTATCAGTAACCATTGTTATAGAAACCAATTATGACCATTTGCCAAAGCTGTGAACATAACCTGGCATTATTATGCTGATCTCATTTTTGGTCAGAGACTATATAATGGCCTCTATTTTGTCTCTAGCATTTCATTTGCTCAAAAGTCAAAACAATTTAACCTTTTAAATAAGCCCTAATTTAATTTATAAAGCTGTATAAATGTCAAGTAAAATTGCCTGTAGTCAAAAAGGATTCTCATTGAAGGCCAAGGTATATATGCTGGGATTGTCCTCACAAGCAGCATCTTACACCCAATATTAAACTCATCTCAAGTTTAATAATAATCTAATAATATATCTTATGGACAATAATTTTCAATTATAATATTACAAAATTGGGAGATACATTATTATTTGGTAGACCAGTAAAGATGTTGAAACGGGATTCTTCCAATGCATCAAATATTTTAGTTTAATCAGTCTCCACCTTCTCATTAGGAAAAGTTCAATGTTTATGCCCATTGTGACATATACTCACTTCAGGTGTAAGCATGTGTCATTGGCTATTGTAAGAAATAAAGTGTAAATTTTGCTTAAAGCATTGCGATCTATCCAATACTACAGACTACAGAGTATAGTATGAGACATGATTCCAGTACCAATAGTGTGCTGGTGATTCACGATCTTATATCCTTACCAGATTTCACAATAAAGCTTTTAAAAAAACTCTGTTTTTTCCGTTTTATCGCTGTTTTATCTGGATTTTTTTCACACCGCACAACAGTTTTATACGTTATATCGCCGTTTTTACCGTTTTATCACCGATAAAACGCTAAATCACCACCCGACTGCTAAACCGTACAAATCGCATTTTAAAACCTTGATCACAATTAAACATTTTTATTTGATTAGTTTATTTTCTTTTAGTTTTTTTGTCCCTCGAAATCTGGGGCTGCATTAGTTAATTGTGTCACACGTTAGATCGTGCCTGAATCCCTCTGTATCATTGTATCAGCTACCTCTGCGTATTGTACGGTTGTATCATCTGATAAAAAAATAGCTTCGCTAGACGCATTAAAGCATTTAACATTAGATTTAAGTGCCTCATTAGTTATTAGATATCTTTTTTTAATACACGTTAGAGTCAACACTAATGGCGGCATCTTAAAATTGAAACAAAAAGGGCTGACCGGCTGACTGTCCTTTCCCCATAAATGACCGGGAACTATTTTTTCAAAACTCTACAAGGGACCCATGTGACAGAGCCCAGTCGGAAAAATGTGAACTCAAAAAGTTTTCCAGCTTGGTCTAAATGTCTACAATTTGAAAATTTTCATCAACTCGAAAATATGCGTCTTCTAGCACATCATATATAGTGATTTGGCAATAATCAGTGTCCTAATCTTAATACATGTTACGGTCAACTTTAATGTCGACATCCTAAAATAAAACCAAGCTCTGTTGACTATTTTTTTTTTTGGTTTCCGCTGGTGCTCAGGATTTAATTTCTCAAAACTATATTACGGCTTAATTAATTGATCCAGCCCAGTCGAATCATTACATATGCTAAAAATGTGAACCCAATTTTGTTAAAAGTGCCTTCAAATGATAATTACTATAGATCAGCATCCCCTCTTTTAGCTATATTTATAAGAGAGAAAACGATGAAGGAGATGGGAGCAGCTATATATAACTTCCTATATATTTATCCGTACCGAAATATACATGACTGCATGAATAGAACTTTATAATTGGAATCAAGTAGGTTAATAACTCATACATACATTTCCAGTCATTAAGGCTCCGTTTGGATACCGTGTGGAAAGAAGGGAAGAAGGAAAGAAATTTATAATAAACAATTCAAACTCTTCACAAAGTTACACACTTCCCAATACTTCTTCCCTTCTTCTCTTCTTCCCACACCTCATCCAAACGGAGCCTAACATATTAAGCCCCAGACATAGACATAACACCTTCCACTATTTTCAAATTAGAAAACACAAGTACAAAATTATAGTTTTTTTTAAGGCTCTGTTTGGATGAGGTGTGGGAAGAAGTATTATAAAGTGTGTAATTTTGTGAAGAGTTTAGATTGTTTAATAATAAATATGAATCCTTCTTCCCTTATTTTTTTCTTCCCACTCCAATCCAAACACAGCCTAAGATAAGATGGAAAATTATAGTGTTTTTTTAAAAATATATATATATTCGTATGCCTATAATTATTAGTCCGTACTGTGCGTTAGAGAGTTTTGGACGGCTATCAGAGCAGCAGTAGTCAATTTTGGACCAAAAATGGAGCCGCATAAACAACTCCTTGGATATGACTATTTTAAATCTATAAATTAAAACGAAACAAGGAAGCCACCAGCTATCTTCCTGATTTAGAAAGGCCACAGGTTACCGAGGCAGGATGTCCCACTCCAGAACGCGACTCTTTGGATTCTCATTATTATGGTGTTGCTTTCAAGCCTTCCCTACGTGTTAGTACAAGTTGTAGTTTGTTTATTTATTTAATTTTACAGTACAAAACAAAAATGTAGGCAGGGATAAAAATGGAGCGAAAAAATTCCGATCCGTATTTATATCCGAATATGAAAAAAAAATATATATAGATACAAATATGATTTTGATTGCTAGCTATTTGGTATTGTTAGAGTTTGGACATTAAAAATAACTAAGTATAAAGTTAGATATACTAATTGCAAAAGTTTTTAGATCAGTTTGGCCTCTTTCACATCGATGGACCGTTCGTCTTTCGTCTTCTGCAAACCAGTGAGATTAGACCACTGTATGTTGAGTCTAACTATTTTTTTCACAGCACAAAAGTTTTGGACTCACTGCACAATCACAAGATCTTCCGTCGTGATCGAAACACCTCTCTCCTTCTTTCTTATGTCTCTCTACATAATGAGTTTGAGACAGCTCTTTGGGTCTCTTTTATGTGAGGCATTCAAATTAAACATGTAAGATATTCTTTCCTGAAAAGATGTCATTGTGTCAGTTCCGTTAGTTGTCCACTTGAGAAACATGAGGTCTGCTAAATCTCTAGCGGTCCGTTCGGAATAATACCTCGATCATTTAATTTAATACTAACATCTTTTTCTTGGATAATTTGTTAGCAGCAATGTAGTATTCATACGGCAAATGAACCATGCGACTAACACATATACCTGCATGTAGGAGCTACAAGGTCAAACTTTAACCAAAGTTAAAACCAGTAAGGAGGCATCAACTATTTTCTAAATTAAGCACTTTATATGTATATATTCTATATCCTAAATTTATCAAATCCAACACTAGACATAACATCGCCAACCAAGCTAAATGGCTCAATTTTAGTCCATTTCAATCTAAGTTTCGTAAATGTTTTCTTTCTTAGTCCAAATGATGAGTGTCCGGTGGATTCTAAACATAAAGGGGATGTTTGGATCGCTTAGGAATAGGAGGAATTTCCTATTCCTAAGCATAGAGTATTGGGAAGTGTGTAATTTTGTGAATAGTTTGGATTGTTTATAATAAATTTATACATAAGAATAGAAAATTCCCCAAATTCCCACTTGATCCAAACGGCCCCAAAGAAACACTCTTTGTATGATTTGAAATCAATCTTTCCTACGCACTCATGCTAATCCAATTAAAATCAATCGCTTTTTCAATAATGCACCGTTAGACCGAATCATACATAGTCATAGGTTACATACCAAAGTAGCATAACATTGACCGTACTTTTCATGACATAGTCATTAGTCATAAGAGTACATATTTGGGATTTACACATTGTGGAAACAATTGGTATAGGTCCTAGGATCACTTAACTTAATTCCTAACATCACCAAGCACACATAATATCAAAAACGTGCTACAAAGAACTATCTATCAAAGCAGACGTATGCCAAATTCAATGTACAAGTTAATTAAGAACCAATTGCATGCAATCTATGTATCTATGGTCTAGACCACACTCATTGTAATTCATCCTTTAGACTCTCAACAAGACCGTTACCACGAATGTCAAGGAAAGACTCACCTTGGCTCCTCTTTGAGCTACATGAATTGTGTTAATCAATTCATTCTGACTCGTCTAAAAGAAGACAAATCTCATCATAGTCTCAAACTAAGGTGACAATAACTTTCGGCTATAAAAGTAGCGATATTACTCCTCAACTAATCGCTCATAATTTGATAGAGTCTCATCTCTGCATGCCCCAGACATCAGAGATGAATGCTTGAGTAAACAAACTATTCTAACTCAATTACATATTACCATAATTCTAACAATTTAATGAACGGAATAAATATGAAATTAAATAAAACAACACCAATAAATCAATCTTATTTTTATTACACTGTTCATACACATATACAAACATACATAAATAAACTATCCACAAACAATAATATAAGTGGTCAGCTTCAATCATTTGCGGCCTGCTTGAAGGTCAAGCGGTCCGCTCCCATCCTAAAATCGAGAGCTCTGACATGTCTCATATACAGATTAGCAATCATTTCTCCAGTCAAAATATGCTTTAACATTATTTTTTTGTCCTCTACTAAGTCTCTTAACAAAATGGTACTTCAAGTTTAAATGCTTAGTTTTGTCATGAAACTTAGGGTCTGAAGAATATGTAATCGCTATCGTATTATCGCAACAAAACTGTCAAAGTTTCAAGTGAAACCTTGACTACCTTAAATCACGCAAGAACAGTTTCAAGCATATAGCTTCTTGTGCAGCAGCCGCACAAAGCAACATACTCAATTTCCATAGTTGAAAATGCCACACATGTCTGCTTTTTGCTAGACAAGAAATGACAACACCACCTAGCTTAAACACATAGTCAAGGTAGACTTTCTCTCGTCTAGATCTTCTTCCTAGTCAGTATCGCTATAGTGACTAAATGCAAATTATTCCTTTTATAGCATAATCTATAGTCTAGAGTGCTTTTGAGGTTTCGAATAATCCCCTTGACCGCATGCCAGAGTACAGGTCTCATACACATCATTGCATACTTGAGGTTGCCTACAACACTTAAGTATGTGACATTCTTCATCTTATTTCTCTCTTCATCAGTTTTAGGACTCATTTAGAACTCTAACTGGCGTTTTTCTCAACATGAGTATGAAATGATTTACTTTGAATAAGAGCAAACTTCTCAATTACTTTTTCCAAATAATTGTTCTGCGACGGCTTAAGAAATCTCTTAGATCAGTCCTTCTATTTTGACACCTAGCACATAGCTTGCTTCACCCATATCCTTCAGGTCAAACACGGAGGACAACCATATCTTTGATTCCTCGATCAAAGACATGTCATTTTGAGCCAATAAAATATCATTAACATAGAAGGTCAAGATTAGAAAACTATTTTTGGACCACTTCACATAGACGTAGTGATATTCTTTCATCACCTCAAATTCATTTGATAAAACGACTCGGTGAAATTTAAGAGTCCATTGTCCTGAAGCATGCTTGAGATCATAAATGGATCGACGAAGTTTGCACACCTTGTGCTCCTCCTCTTTAACCACAACCTTATAGTTGTTCCATGTATATCTCTCCTCTAACTCTCCATTGAGAAACACGCTTTAAACATCCATTTAGAACAACTCTAAATTTAATTATGCAACGATTCCTAGAATTAAGCGGATAAATGAGAATCTCACTACCAGTGAGAAAGTTTCCTCGAAGTCCACTCCCTTTATCTGGGTGAATTCTTCTGCCGCCAATCGAGTTTTAAAATGGTCAATTGATCTGTCTGTCTTCGCTTAATTTTGAGAATCTACTTGTTCCCAACATGCTTGTGAGTCAAGCAACCCGTTCATCCTAAGCGACAGAGAATATGTTTCCATGGAAATGATTGTTTCTGCAACAACACTAACCCTACAAGGTTGAGGAGGACATACAAAATCTCCCACTTTCTCCTTTACATCCGGGTTGTTAAACCTCGTTTCTCTTAGAAAATTCATTCCGAAAGAATGTAGCATCTTTCGACACTATTTCCGTTATCATTCCACTCAGATTATCTCTAATAAATATGTACTCTTTTGATTGACCAGAGTATCTAAGAAAGATACATTTCCATCTTCTAAGACCAAGTTTACTATATTTATGAGATGAATCATAGGCGTAAGCCATACACTCCTCAAAGGATGTCATTGTAACAGATTTAGGGGGCATGCAATTCAACACGTGGTCGTAGCGCATCTCCAAAAAAAATCGGTAGATGCGTTAATACTTACTATTTATATATATATACACATGGTAATATATTTTGTATATATGGTTGATTTTTTTGATATTTTGTTTTATTTTTATATATTAATTGTTTGTTTTGTGATATATAATTGTTTGTTTTGATATATATATAGCGGTATTGGTATTTATGGCAGGCAAAAAAGGGCTAGGCCCAAATTAAATAAAATATATTTTCTTAGAAGAATTTTTAGCACCGGTTTTTAAAAACCGATGTTAAAGATATCTTTAGCATCGGTTATTAGTTAGAAAACTGGTATTAAAGATCGAAAAAAAAATTTCTGAAGATAAGATCAAATAAAATAATTAAAAAACAAGTACATCTTTAGTATCGATTTTTAACTATTAATCGGTGTTAAAATGGGATCTTTAAAACTGGTTATTAGTTAAAAATCGATGTTAAAAATCAATTAAATAAATTTTAAAAACGGCTGATTTTTAACACTTCCATTAGCACTGGTGCCAACCCTATGCTAATAATTAACCGCTATTAAAAAGATTAAATGGCGTTGTGAATATATAGTCTTTGTCAAGTATTCTTAATTTTGGAAAATCTAGATATGAAATATCAAACAAAATAAAATAATATATATCTGAATATATCTAATATCTTCAAATTATCCAACAAAGGTGCTAATTAATCATCTTGTAAATTCTGTTTGCAACGTACGCTCACGTGATTATCCATAATAAATTTTATCTCAACGTGAATAATTATAAGTAATTGTAACAAACATTTTTTTTTTCGTTTCCATAAGAAAGTGGGATTATCTTTCGAAATAAATGTCACTTTCTAGTTTCTACCTTTTCATTTGCACCGAATATACCCTGCATGTTTTACTGCATTTGATATAGGATCCAAACATTAATAAAATTGACTCAGAATTTAAAGTCGGGTTCCCTTTAGGACGGTTGTGATCCTAGCCCCTATGAACAAAAAAGGTTTCTTTAGGACGGTAGAGGAATAGCTTGTCCAGTTGTCCGTTCCATAGGCTCCGTTTAGATAGGTGTGGGAATAAGGAAAGAAGGGAAGAAGTGGGAAGAAGTATTGGAAAGTGTGTAACTTTATGAAGAGTTTGAATTCTTTATAATTTTTTTTTTCTTCCTTTTTCTTCTTCTTTTTTCCAACGATCCAAACGCACCCATAATGAAAAAATTGGGTCATGACGATAAAGACAAACAAATTGATAAAGGTGCTGGAATGAAAGACTGAAGGTGCTCCGAAACCAGACGCATGTAATTATGTAACAATCACTTCATGTTTACATGTACCATTGGTCTCACTCGCTGAAATATAATATATTAACTTCACTCTGATAACAACAAATATAAACCTGAAAGGAGGAAGTCCCACCTTAGATTACATTGGCTTTTCTTTTTACTCCCTTTAGCTGCCTCTTAATCACCTTTTAGTATTTATCTCTATGTAGTTTTTATTTTTTTATCAGTAACTGCTTTGTATCAGTTTTTACCAGCAAGTTCGGCAATAATTTTTAGGAAGGGGCTGTTTTTTAGCTAAGGGAGGAGCTTTCGATTTTTAACTCATCTTTGTACTAAAAAATACATTTGTATTTGTACTCTTTTTCGATTTTAATTAATGTTGAGCCTAAGGACAGTTCATCAAAAAAAAAAATAATAAATAAAATAAACCTGAAATACTGAAAGTCTGAAACCACTGTACAACGTTGGAAAGGGTGTCATATGCATTCTTCATCTCCTTCCAAATTTCAATTTCTTATTAAGAGCGAAAGAACAGGTCCGTGTCGCTTTTTCTTTCAAAGCTAGCCTGCGTTCAGTGCACCAAAGACTATACTGCTCAAGGATAGTGACAGGAGCTTATCTAAATTGAAAAAGAAATAATAAAAAATAACGAACAAGTGATATTTGTGCGATTTATGCGAGGGAATCTTCCTCTCGATCGTTTTTTTTTTTTTTTTTTTTTTTTTGGTAATCAAGGCCCGTGGGCGAACTTCCATTAAACTGTGAGAATTATAACTTTGTTACAAATTCGGATTCAGGAATAAAAAGTGGAAACGTAAAATTAGTACAAGAGACTCTATTAATCTCGATCGTTTCAAGCTTCCCCACACCGTGCAACTTTGACTCTCGTGCTATCATAGTTTTGATAGGTTCATAAGCACCGTTTGATCTTACATTACTTGATTCCAACAGTTTGATTCGTAAATATGAGAGTTGGACTGTTTATTTATTGAATCATTATTTTTTTTTTCTGAATAATGAGTTGGGCAGATCATATAAATTTGATGGATCACTATCAATTCATTTTTTTATTCTCCAACCTGCCCCCTGCTACTTTATGTCAACATATGAATTAGTACCCTGAAAGCATATGTCAACACAACAATTACTTATTACTCTAAAGATGTATTAAAGAAGTACATATAGTTTTCATATTTCTCAAAACTGCATGTAATTATAGGATTATAGGAAAGTTATAACGAGGGAAACCAAGCATTGAATTAATCTCTGATATTGGTATTGTTGGAGATTTTAAGTATAGAACTTTTGGGTACATATATATGTGGAACACTGAACAGGATCTAACGTTGGGTCCCACCGCAAATTCAATATTTCAGCTAATTTGGTCATAGCACGGGCGCACGTAGCTTTCAAGCGCAGAAGGCCAACACTATACTTAATGTTCCCTTTTGGTCAAATGTGGGTTTGAAACTTTTAATTCTCTTAAGAAATTTTGTCAATTTTTTCTTTCTTTTGTGTGTGTGGAGAGCATCTTTGCTAATATGGCGACTTATATTGAAGAAATTACTAATTTTAAACTAACAATTTTTTTTATAAATTTTGACAAGTATTTTACGACATATTTTTTTATATTTTACATTGAAAGTTTTGACAAGTTTGATGAAATAGATTGAAATATTCTTCAATCTAAAAAACATAGTGCAGCAAAATTGCGATCGTCATGTCTAGCTTTAATTATTTATCGATAAGCCAACAATAAAACTTGTCTAACATTATGTTTTTCATTAAATACAAGGCTATTATTTTTCAGAAACGTGAAAATATATAAGTATATTAATAACTTCGAGTGGAATGATGCAACTTGTTTTATTATATATTATGGTCAAATTAATATTTTGCTAGATCTGGTATACAAAAAAAAAAAATGGTAATTGCGTTGATGATATTTTTGTCTGCTGACAAGTGAAAACCCAATCGTAACTGAGCAGACAGCCCCAAATTGTACCTGAGCAATAGTCATAAATGGTACAATACGAACCTTCCGAGAACTATACAATCAAAAGATCCACCAATTAGTACCTAAGAAACATAATTACCTTTATGATTTTTTTGTCTGCTGACAACAACCCAAAGCTTATCCTATTATTTAAATTTGTGGTACTTATAATTAAGAGCAGTCCGGAAAATCCAAAGCTTCTGACGTAGCTATCAAATCTCAATCGACCTCCATTATCGGTCAAGATCGTAAACTACTGAATAATAATAATTACAACAACAAGAATTAACAAGCCCAAATCTGATTCTATATTATGGGGTTAATTTGGATGGTAAAGTTTCAACAAAACAGATGCATATCTGGTAAGATAATAGAGGCATTCAAGATAATACATGTGCTTTCATTTGGAAAATCAATGTGCTTCTTAAAATATAGATTTTTATGGCTATTATACAGAAAATGATTTCTAACCAAAGATAATCTAACTATGAGGGGATAAAAAGGAGATCTAAGATGTGTTTATTGTCATAAACTATAATCGATTGACCACTTTTTTCGAATGTACCCATTAGATGGTTATGTGGACAAGATTATTGGACAAATTCAAAGTAATGACATCTTTTAATTCGGTTGAGGGTTTGGTAGCATAGATCTCAAAATTAGATCAACAACAGAGTAAGATCGATCATATTATATGATGTAGTGTCATGCGGTGTGTATGGAAAGATAGAAATGCAAGATGTTTTCCAAAGAAATTTTTCATTCATTTAGATATCTAGCTTGCATATTTTGACTTATATAAACTATTGGTCAGGACTATGGTCGGAGGAGATTAAGACTCAAGAGACAGAGTAGTTGCATTCGCTTGAGAAAATGTCATTATTGCAAATTACTGGGGGCGAGTTCACAGACAGCGAAGTCGAGGAGGAGGCGTGAATTCATGCAGTGGTTTGATCGCGATATGACCAAAGAAGGACAACTCATGAGGCTATGCTTGTTATCTCTTAGGTTGAGGATGGAACTTATTAATCTATTTTATGGTGTTTGTCTATTTTCTGACTAATTTCATAAATAAGTTTATTGATTTAGACCCCGTTTGGATCGTAAGAGAATTGGAGAAATAACTTCTTCCTAGGCGTAAATTTATTATAAACAATCCAAACTTTTCACAAAGTTACACACTTCCCAATACTTTTTCCCTAGGAATATGTTATTTCTCTTATTCCTAAGCAATCCAAACGGAGCCTTAATGAATAAAGAAAGATAGCACTAGCTGGAGCACTGGTATCTCACGATTTTGTTGCCAATGCGTAAGATTTTTAGAGGTGATGGTTAAGAGAGTGTTGTAACAAACTTTTTTTTTTCGTTGAGCTATAAGCTCACTTAGTTTAAAATAATAATAATAATAATAATTTTATTATAACCCCAACTAAAATATTTTAAAATAATTTAATAATAATTTTTTTACTTATTTTTTAAAATAAAACGAGATAATTTACGTGTTTTGTTTTACTGAGTTTTTGTCTTCATTTTCTTCTTTTTCTTAATCGCGTCTTATCACTTTGGACCATTTAGCTCTGATATTTTTTTTTTAAAATAAAATTTGCATTTAATCAACTTTGATAGAATACAATCTTCGTACAAATACTATACAATATATATGACTTCCAAATTTCAATATATGTATCAAAATACTTAATCACCAATATTATAAACACTTTCTCCTAAACATTACATTAAATTCTAAAAATAAAAAATTTTAGTGTAAACCAACTCTTATAATACTCTAGATTGTACATTTTTGTACCTCACTTTTTGAAGAAAGAATATGGCCTCTTTAACTGAAATTAAGTTATAATTTAACAACATTGCTTTTGATCCATACATGATGTGTCTAGCACAGAAGGTATTATTTTATGTATTTGATATACGGGATGCATTCGTACAAGGTGTTGTTCACATGTTGAGTAGTAGGTTCTTGCTTTCTCTGACCGTCCCATCCAACTAAAATGAATATATCAGTAAAAATTAGATATTTTTTCGAAATTTCAACTAGTGTTAGATTTCGAATCTTTATTTTCTCGAAAAAGATATTATTTTTTTAAATAAATCTATTTGATAATAGAGGCATAGCCCACTATGTGAAATAAAGCTTATCCTTCTTTCGTGTTTAATGGGAATTGAACTCTAGAATAACAGCGAAACTATTGACAATCTGTACTGGACTTCTACGTTCTCAAAGAGATAAGTCTTAAACAACTTCGCTTCTTGTAAACTTTTAAAGTAAAATATTTTAACCCAATTAGAATGGGTATATTCAGAAACTATTAGCATAGGATCAGCTGAAATTTTAAAGGCTCAATATAACCTTGCTATGCTATAGAGAAACAACACAAGTGAAAAAACAAAAGAAAAAAAATGGAGTGTAGCTAACAAAATTCAATAGATAATTTTTTTATATATAACATCGTTATCGTTTTAATTGTTACCACAAGACGATTAAAATTAAAAATTAAGGTACACAATATAGGTTAGGAGCAATTAAGTTGCTCGATTGGGGTCTTAATTTTCAACCTCATACTTTAGAACGCTGTACAGTATTTCAAATGATAGGGAAAAACAGGTGCCTATCAAGTGCCATTTTATCATTAAAACTAAAATTATGGTAAGAAAATTCCGATTATTATCGGACGGTTTAAAATGGATAAATACCAACTTTCAATCACAGAAGGTGTCAATGAGGATTGTTGGATTTTGATCTTAAGATCCAGATTTAATTTGTGGCAGACCAATCATCCCAACACTGACAACTGACAAGAACTTGGAGAGAGAAGCAAGTGGATTCAACGATCGAGTTCCTTTCAACCTCATACTTTATAAACTCCACTGTATTAAAAATGATATTTCACCTTAATCCTCGCAATAGAAAACATTATCTGAAAATATATTAAATGCCAAGCGCTAGATCCGGGGACCAACCATTATAATTGAATCCCTGTCCCACCAAGACCCACTCTCCACGTCAGATGAACCCTAGTATAATATATGCTAAAATTTTTAAATATTCGCAACCTCATGCAATCGCACTGTTTTCTCAGCTGACTTTCAACTAATCATTTCCCAGCCTAAAGTGACGGCATGCCAAATCCACCGTTTAATCTTGATCCTTCCCAAATCAAACTTAGATGCGATCGCAACTAGTTGTTATATTGTCTTTTTACGTCAGCTATTTTGGTATCATCTCGCCGCCCTACGTCAGCAATCACGTGGGCAACTGCATCCTGTTAAACCAATCCCGCTCGTTGCCCGGTTGCGCAGGAAAAGTTGATTGTCTGCATTCAATATCGAAAGAAAGATCATATTAGTTACTACTTTTGGATAAAATGGACATGCTTCACAAAAGAATACAAAGATATGACTACAGTAAAATCAAGTACTCAGGCGACAGAGAGCTTTCATAACCGTGCTCTTCCTCAAAGAGTGTGTATATATATTCCCCCATCTTTTTGCTTCATCCTTTCAAAAAAAGTATTAAGGCAATCTACTAATAGATATTTTATACCCGAACAGTATCCATTTGCAGTTCTTTTCTATCCAAATTACCATGGAACCTTCCTCATCTGATTCTTACTACCACTCCTACTCTCCTTGCGATCCTTTCTTTCAGAATTCCCAATTGAGTTATGAAACCATATCCGAATCTTCCGCTGGGTCGGTTCCCGATCCACTGCAGTTCTACATGAACGACGCCTCAGAAATGTTTCTTTTCCAATCACTAACTGAGCAACCAACCAGCATTAGCAGCTCCAATAGTATTAAAGAAGAAATTGAGGTTCAATCGACCACAACAAAGAGAGTTGAGAAAAAGAAAGAGGGGGAAGAGAAAGAGAAGTGCTACATCGGAGTAAGAAAGAGACCGTGGGGCAAATTTGCTGCCGAGATAAGGGATTCCACCCGAAATGGTGTGCGTGTTTGGCTCGGTACTTTTGGTAGTGCTGAGGAGGCAGCTCTGGCATATGATCAGGCTGCCTTTTCAGTCAGAGGTACCATGGCTGTGCTCAATTTTCCTGTGGAGCAGGTCCGAGAGTCACTCAACGGGTTGGACTGGATGAACGAAGCGGGTTCCTCACCCGTTCTGGCACTGAAGAACAAGCATTCAATCAGGAAGCGTACTGGGAATAAGAAGAAAAATAGCAACAACAAAAGCAACAAGGTGGTGAGAGATTCTGTGGTGGAATTGGAAGATTTGGGTCAGGATTATTTGGAGGAATTACTCAGGGTTTCTGAACAGATTTCCTGCGGTTGGTAATTGTAAATTCGAGATTATAAGTTATAGTTTATAGATTTTCTATGTCGGTTAGTTATTTCTTAATTTATTTGTCTAATCAGAAATCAGAAACAAAGTAATCATAAAGTTAATCATTATTGATTTATTTCTCTCTTTTTCCTAACTTTTTTTGTGGATTTCCCTTTGTTATTGGCTCAATTAGGAATAGATTAGATTAACATTGGTTCAAAATTATTTAAATGATTTAACATAAAGTGTGCCATTGCCATAGTGGATGGCCCGAATATTCTCAAGCTTTATTGCCATAATTATTATTATTTCGAAATAATGGTGGTTGGTTGACAATTGTAATTAGGAATTATGTATATCCTCTCTCTCTCTCTCCCTCTCCCCACATTATTATCATCACTATTTGGGAAGGACCTTTTTTCACCATGAAAGAATTTTACTGAAAAATGAAACAATTATACGAAAATTAGAAGACTGATGCTAATAAACTGAGGGAAATTGAAAAAAAAAATATTAAGACCAAAGAATACTACGTCATTCTCTCATTTCTTTTTTTTTTTTTTTTTTTTTTGAGGGCCAGTCATTCTCTCATTTCAACCATCATCACTTTCTCTTCTGCAGAGTTTCTTCAACACAACATATATTGATCAATCAATATTTCTGTAGATATACTTTGGTACATCAGAAAAGCAAATCACACACAAAAAAAAGAAAGGATTATCTACTCCTACAGTGTCACTAGCTCCTTCCTGTAATTTCTTTTGCCTTTTACAATCTCACTTTTAGTAATGATTTACATACAATTGAAAAAATTAAGGTACTTGGGGAAGGATTGTACCATTTTCGTCAATTAAACAATAGAATGCTCACAAAAAGATAATTATCGAAAAGACAAGACATTTTTTATAATGTATAAAGTGCAAAGTGAAGAATGATTGCAAGGCATTACAGTATTGTTACTACTGTTTTCCACCTCTCTTTTTGCTGTACTTCACAAACAGTTTTATGTTTCTGTCTTTTTTAACTCGAAGTTCTTTCATTATTCATAACATATAACAAATCTTTCAGGCCTGTTGTTTTTAGATTATCGGCACAAACTTATTGTCAGTTGCTTATTACATAGTTGGTGTCTGATTTTTCTATGTTTCTCCATTTTGCAGGGTGATCGACGCACCGAATTTTGAATTTAGTTTGCTTCTGAATTGCTTTTTTGAAGTGCATGCGTATATTTTAACAATTGATCCAATGAACCTTCGTACATACAACTTTTTTTCTGGTTGTGCATGTGATTTAATCTGAATAAAATATTTATTATGTCAAATTTATCATGCTCATAACTTCGCTATCCGTAAAGTCCTATATTAGACTGGATATATAATTTTAAGTTATTTCTTTACCTTCGGGGGTCACTATCTCAAATTAAAAAATCCCATCTTTTGACTAGGGAAGCCTCCACTGACCTTTTTCTTAAGAAAAAGTATTGTAGATTATCTTTAATTTGGTCTCAGTAGATGAAATATGAGTGACAATGTTAGAAGATCTAGAAAAAGAAAATCAGATTCAATTTTATTTGTAGATTATCTTTATTTGTTGCTAAATTGTAAGCAATTCTTTTTGCATATATATTTAAACTTTTTTCCTTCCTTTGCTTCCAAAAAATTTTCATTTAACTTTTATTTGAAGTATATTTGTTTTCCGGGTGTTATATCTCCTTTCAACTTTCTTTTTACTTTTCTATTTGCAAGATCATGTATGTCTTGTATCTTATTTTATTTTCATTTTGGCAAGATCAGGGTGATCAATAAATCATTTGGAAAGTAACATTTTAGCACCAATTTTGGAAGGTTAATTGATTATTTTTGTGTCCTATACATGAGGAGAAGAATTACATTAATTGTTAAAGATTGTACACTTCAGCCTATTAAAAAATAATTACGGATATTAATTTTACAATCTATTTCTTTAATTGCGTCTCGACATAGAAAGACACAAGGTCAACCATTATTTGTGCTACCTTGTGATTTTGTTAACGTCAACTGCTTTTTTATCTGTTTATAATTAATACTTTAATTCTATTAATTGGTAAATGACAATAATATATTGAATTAATTTCTATTTTATAGTATTTCGACAAAATTTTGTTGTTGTATCTATATATGATACTGTTATTGTTCCAATGTTGAACGTACCTCCGAAAATATTGACTAATAATTATTTTTAGCATATTTCCCTATATTAAATCAAGATATATAGCTCGATTTTCTCAGAGAAAAATTTTGTTTCAATTCTGACTCCAATTTCTACGGATTTGACCAGGAATCTTTGTTGTTTCGCATTAGTCACTTGGTATTAACCTCGAAATGGTTTCTTTTAATCTTACTTGACTATTTCCAACTGATCAAATATTTGCATTGAACATAAAATAGTCTTACAACAAGATCGATGCATCTAGTAAAATAACAAAGCAAGAAATAAAAAATTCATATAGAATTAATTAGATTGAAAAACATATAGAATATGTAATAAGAAAGTTATCCACTTCACCGTATTCATAGCCGATTCATCAGAAAGGAATAACTAACTGTTTATCTTTATTGAAAATCAAATCCAAATATTCTACCGTCCAAAGAGATGCCCGTATTGTATGAATCAAATCCAAAACAAAAAGATTTTTTGGTTCTCAAATAAATGAGATTTTAGTAATACTAATAGTCACCAAACTCAAGATTAGTAGTCACATTTCAATTAATTAATGTACTTAACTTTTATTGGTTGAAGTTTAGTCATTGAATTTTGATTTATGTCCAAGCTGAGTTAAACACATCCATTTTGAATAGAAATTACATTCAAATTGTCAGATAATTTGTAAAAGAATTATTTTGTTAGTAATTAACATTCATACTGATTCTCGTTCACGCAGGTATTCTATAGTATTTAAATTAATTTCTTATAATTTGGCATTTCTAAATAGTGTTTGAAAACTTATAAAGTAACTATTGATTTGATAGCTTTAAGAAATTAGGCGTGTAATTTAAATTTCACAACAGACTAGCTATGATTGAAAAAGAAAAAAAAAAGATAATTAAATTATATAATGCAAATTAAAATTGGATTAAAAATGCGTTTATGTACAGTTTGCTGCGGATTCAAATCTTATGTTACAATATCTAAAATGGTCAATCTAACTCACCGAACAAAGATCTATAAATCAAAATCTTGTAGTTGCTAGCTAGACCAACTTTTACAAATATATATTCTATCTACATAAGTAATTAACGTGATGTTATTAAACGGTTATTGGTATCATCATTTTTCCTTTTAACTTCGGTGCTTTGTAATATTTTAATATGTAGGATCACGTTAAGCTGCTTGGATTGGTCGTTTGCAGGTGCAGATACAGGCAGGGGCAGGCATAGGCCTGGCCTACGCGGTGAAAAAAAAATTTAGTGTTAAAATAAAAAAAATACAGTGGTAATTTGGTTATCTATTGTATATGGGCTACTCAAGTTACTAATGTCTAATTGAAGTCAACCTCGACAACTCGGCCTATCCTATCCTCCAATCCTGGCTCCGCCCCTGGTCGTTTGGATGTTGCACTTGTACCGGTGACATACTAACTTTTAGGTTTGACCAATGCTCCAAATCTTGATTTCAACCTTTCAAGCTTCAAACAATTTATCTAAGCTACTCAATAGATCTCCATATTTAAATCTTGTAGGAAACTAATATATATAGTTTTTTATATATTTTTATTTTTGCAAAAAACTTATATAGAACAGTTCATAAGAATAATTATTTTTTTAAATAAAAAGTTAATTATATAAATTTTGGTTTTATATAAGATTTCAATATAGATTATATTAAAAAATTCAGATCAGTAGCTTTAAATTTAAAACCGAAGTTTAAACAAAACACGTGGATTCACCTAAGAATTGATGGCATTTTAGTGATGGCATTTTAGCTGCATTATTTTCTCTTTTACTTTGAGTCTTTGACACATGATCAGGTGCATGCAGGAATGTGGGTGGACGCTCCTAAAGTCACAACAGATTCAGATGCCATAAATTTAATCACATGTTAGGTTCCTAAAAAGGTGGTGGTTCATGCCCCAATTATTAATTAATTTATGTCAATAGAAAGAGCAAACATGAAGTGATCCGTTGGCTCGGTCAGCGGTGAGGCGAACCTGGGTCGTTTATTGCAATTAGCCTCGTGGGATTACACGTGGCGAGTTCTGTTAGTTATTATTCTTCGCCTGGTCTTTGGTCAAGGTGACCTGGTCAGGTTAAGTGCATTTGACCGTTCCAATATGATATAGGGCATGATTAGATTAAAGGAATCTTTGTACTTTTGTTTTATAATTTGTATATATATATATACGTAATGGTTTGGTTTATTAATTATATATATATATATATATATATATATATATTCTCAGCTAAGGACGTTTTATTTATTAGAATTGCGTACTATTGAGGCCTAATGAGTTGTTGATTATACGACAAGTGGGAATAAATAATCACAAGGAAGGTTTAAATGTCACGCACCCATTAAATATATTTTTATTTCATTAAATTAATTAAATAGTTTAAGCTCGAATATTAAAAAAATAAAACCACCATTGCCGTACAATTTCTGGATATTAATTTGTTAATTTCTTTATTTCCTCCAAAGTTAAAATTTGGTAATTTTTTTTTGTGCAATGTGTATGTATAAAAGTAACACGTCAATATTTACTAATTTAATTTATTATTCAAGATTTTAGGTGTGTTTTAATAGATCTTTCAAAAAATAATGTCTATTTTATAAAAAAAATAGGTAAATTCTGCCATGCATACTTTATTTTATAGGGATTTAAATATAAGTCATTCATTCAGAATGATGAATGGTTGTAATTGATTAGGACTTAAATAAATGGTCTAAATTTGAGCCATATAACAAAAAAAGTATACATGCATGGTACAAATTTTTGTATGATGCATTAAGCTGGAGGCAATTCAAAGCTAGATCAAAACCAAAATAGAGAACAGAATGATATTAAAATTAAAGTTTCTGAACGCTTCAATTATAAAATGCTTTATTTATTATTCTACAAAGGAATATGTCTCCATAGATTTAAATAAAAGAATTAAATTATTATCTCTTTTTTTAATAAGCTTTATGAAAAATTAAATCAACGAAAATAAAGAATTTTTATTCCTTAGAGTTAATTGAATCACTATCAATAACAAGTTACCAATAATTAAATGAGTTAGGGTACAAATTTTCCTAATAATTCATCCAATATTTCAATAAAGCTTCAAATTTCAATAACATATAAAATATAAAATACTTTTTATGCACGAACACAATGGAGATTTTCAAATATATATTAAATAGTTTTATTAATTATTAGTTATTATATTCTAAGAAATTTTGGTCATTTAATAAAACGCATCTATAAAAGAAATACATCTGCTCTATTTAATTAATTTTCATTTGTATATGTTAAATAAATGATATTTAAGAAATTTAAAAAATAAATAATCTAAAAATTTTGTAAATCTTAAAAATAATTATGTTTTTATTTGTAAAAATAAATAAGTGTCCTTTTAGTTTATATTATTATTAATAAATCATAATTGGATTAGTTTACATAAGTCTCCTTCTTAAAGTGAAGATATATAGTTGTAAATATAATAAAGTATCATTTTTTAATTAAATATTACAAAAATATTATTAGATTACTTAAATGCTAAGAAATGAAAGGGTGCGATAATGTATCATGAAGTGTCCTTTTTTATTTTAAATTATTATGAAAATGTGCATTTTTAATATATCTTTCATAGAGTGTCAATTAATATATGTCTTTCCAAAGGATACAATCAAGTTGATGCCTTAAAGAGTGAGATTTAAAATCTGCCTCACCAAAGGATGCAATTGAATGGATGCCTCCTCCAGCAAAGGGGGATAACTTTTTATCCATAAATAGCATCCCTTTATGAAGTTTTTATCCACCATTTCATATTTACAAAAAGACAAACATAATAGATATCACATTATTTAAAAAAAAAATCTAGGAGTGATACGTGCATGGTTATGAAAATTTGTCCCACAACAGATTCGAGATGGAAAATAGAGATGAATTTTGTTCTTGGCTCGTTTGGATGGTATGGCCAGGGCTGTACAAAAAAAATTAAAAATCCGCCCGACCCGTTTAACCCGTCCAATCCGACCCGTATTTCAACTGGGTTGGGTTATATTTTTAATAATGATAACTCGTGTTCAACCCGACATGTTTATTAATTACATCGTCTCTTCATGACAATGACATTTAATTGCATTTCTTTCCCACAGCACACGTGAATCGTGATTCTCTAAGCGACGCCTCGACTCCTTCCTGATACCTCGAGGCTTCCCCTTCCAACCTCGATCTGACAGCCTCCATCTCTTGGAAAATGGTACGCAATTGATTTCAATTGACTACAAAATTGTTAGTTAAATACTGCTGCCATTTCTACAAATTGTTATTTGCTAAATCACTATTTTCTATCAGAGACTCAAACAAATCCTTGCATCCATCATAAATTCTGTTTTTGTCTTTGTCTTTTTGATCCTCTTGTATTCTTGTTCTAGTCATTATACAAATGTAGAAGAGTACAACCGTTCAAGTCAACAGTAGTCAGGTGGGCCTTTATTCGTACTGCTATTTTTTTTAATAACAGTTTTCTTTTTTTTTGTTTTACCAGAATTTCAAGAAACTTAATTGTTATTTAAACGTGGTCTGAGTCTCTCACTAACAATTGAATGCTTCTTGTTTTTTTACTATCAGGGATGATTAAATGAACTAATTGTCTGAATTTAGACACTGTTTTTTTTTATTGATCAAGCTTATGCAAGAAAATGCCACTTGATCAGTTTATGTTGAAATTTGTTGAATTCTTCATGATATATTTATTGTAGGTAAAAGAAGTTAAAAATCAAGACTGGAATATTTTGGATTACGAGTGAAGGAGAAGAGACGAGCTTGACCAATTTATGTTGGAGTTGATGAATTCTTCATTACAAATATTTTTGTTTCAAATATATGTCATTTGTACGTTAATTATAAAATATAGTACCTTGTGTTGTTGAATTTCTAGTTATTGAATTTCAGACAAATACTTTTGTTGCGTTGTTGCTTGGACTGTTTAATTTAATCCGATCATATAGGTTATGCTTTAAGTCATATTTTCTCTTTTTTCATTTTTTTCTTTTATTTTTATTTAATTAATATTATCAATTTTATTTATGTATTATATAAATCATAACCTGTTTAACCCGAAAACCCGTAAAAACCAATAGATATTAATTTATATGTGTTGAGTTGGATTTACGGGTGGGTCAACTAAAGAAATTTTTAACCCGGTATTACTGGGTTGGGTTGAAATATTGATAAAAAAAAGTATAAATCCGTCCGTTGTACAATCCTAGGTATGGGAATAAGGAAGGAATAAGAATTTTAGGAAGAAAACATTAGGAAGAGTGGAAAGAGTGTTATTCCGGGAAGAAGAGATGTTGTTTGGATGGTGAGTTACGAATAAGCAAATTAATATTAATTTAAGTAAATTATTATTTAACATTAAATAAATACTAATTAAAGAGCACGTAGAATTTCATTTAACTATTAGTATTTAGCTAATTTTGTTGAAATTATGTATATATAATTGTTGGAAGAAACTATTCCTAGAAAGAAGCTATTCTTCTCTTTATTCCAAACTTGTTTGGATGCCTAGAAAAAAACTATTCTTATGAGATGCTATTCTTCCTTAGGAATAAGCAATCCAAATGAAAACCTAGATAGTAAGGTAGATTTTATTGCAATAATTTTTTTCTTATGTCATGTCGATTTCAATATGTGACAAGAATAATTTTCAACTTTTTTTCATATTTATTTATTTGGGCCAACAACTTTATGGAAATATATATATATTTAAAAATATTTAATCTTCAAAATTAACTATAATATTGTTTTAAAATATTACGTTTCTTTACTAGAAGATTTTTATTTTGGTATATAGGGAGGTGTTATACAAGGTTTTGTTGATATTGGATATTATTAACGAATTCAAAATGATTTTACATAATCATTTGCAAGATTGGATGATTCAACGTAGAACATATTAGAGGAGGCTATCGTATAGTTTTCCTCAAATTTTGTATTGGTTTTTTAAAAAAATGCTTATGTTACCCCTTTGTCATCAAATCTTCTTGTTATACCCGTGTGTTAATTTGATTTCAAGCATGTTAAAAAATATTATAATAGAACATACTGACTTAACAAAGCCTATAGGTACACCGATTGTTTAAATTTAAAATTTTAGTTCTTAATTACGATTTATTTATTACTATTTTATATTTTTAATATTTTCATTTAGTTCATTTTTTAGTATTTCATAATACTTGTAGCAATATATATCAATTATCATATAAAAGCAACTATATATTATTGTCACTTATCTATAGTTTGATATTTGTATATTTGTAATTAATGTAGATGTCATTTGGAGGATGTATGAGTTTTCTTCTGTAAAAGTATATATATTCAATGGTTTATACCAAAATGTTTAAATTATTATTACTTTTCATTTCTGAGCAAATCAATTCATCAAATTTATCTTTTTATAATATACTTTAAGAATAAATTTCTTGATATTAAAATCATTGATTCAAAATCATTATATATACTTAGAAAAATAAAAATTAACATCGTAATGTTTCATATATTGTTTACAATGGATACCATTATCGTAAAAAAGAATCTCGATGCACAGACCTAATATTGTATTAAGCAATGATCCATTACATGTAGTTGTAGTCCATTTTACTCTCCCCTGTTATCGGTTAGCATAATAGTTTGATCTCGACAAAATAAAAAAATTAGCATAATAGTGAACATGTCTACATTTTTCATTTGCTGGTAAGTGGTATATATACTAGCTTTTGCTGTTATCACTTCCACTTGACTCGACGAATAATTAAATATACGGTTTTGGACCAAAACGTAATTGTCACGTTAGTCAGGAACTTAGACTTCCTTACGTTCCATTAATCTCTTTGTATTACGAAAGGAAACTTGGCATTTTATGAAAAAAGGAATCTGAATACGTTGGAGAAAACCTGTCCATAATACTATACATCTGCAGGATATGATTATGTTTAGGCTTATAATGTCGCACTTATATCGAAAGAAATTGATTACTGCTATCTACAGTTTTGTCATCCCTACCATCGCTAAATATAAAATGAACATATACAGCAAACAAAGTGAACATATATATGATCTAAGTGAACACATACAAACAAATAAGTTCAATGAAAATAAGTTGAATATGCATGTAAAATTCTGAACAAATAATGACAACACTTATTTGTTTGTACGTGTTCACTTAGATAGTCTATATGTTCACCTTATTTACTGTATATGTTCATTTTATATTTAGCGATGGTAGGGATGGCAAAACTGCAGATACAGTTATCATTTCTGTATGTCGAAACGGAATATTTCAAATAAAAGGAAAGTAGAAACACCCAATTAATTAGGCCTTAAATGGACCGAGTTAATTGCTGAACTTGTTAGGATGGTCCCTAGAAACCCAGACAATCAGTTATTATAACTGTCATCGCTAAATAAACCATCTCTGTCATCGCTGTTGTATGTTATAAATATTTAGTGTAATAATAAGAAGTGTTCAGTTAAATGCGTCATAATCGCGCTAGAATCAGAGTCGCGCGTAGGTCAAGAGGTGCGCTAGGAGACGGATAGAATCGAAAAAAATTTAATTTGAACCGGATCGGTTCATTTCCACTTCTAATTTTTTTCAAGTGTTTTTTGTCCGGTTCGTGACCCCTTCGCTTGGTTTTTTTCTCATAACAGTTTTATTTCTGTTGCAACTAATTGAACATTTATATGTAAATAACAGAACATTTATACTTATTAAACTGAACATTCATACTTACTAAATTAAACATTTATACTTAATAAAATAAACATGTTTGCTCATAACATTTATATTTTTTGTTGAAACTAACTAAATAGTTATACTCAATTAACTGAACATTTGTACTTAACTAACTGAACTTTTTAGCAAAAATAAAAAAAATAAAATGAACATAGCGACAACTTATAAAACAGTGAACAATTCTACTACAAAGTGAACATTTGTATCTAATAAAGTGAACACTTATAATAACGAAATGAACAAAAAATGTGCCCTGGGTGAGTAGCGATGGTACAGAGTGCGATGACAGTAATCAATTCCCCCAGATAATAGGTTTGTGAAGTGCAGATTTTTAATCCAAACCGTCCGATCTAATTTTAACGAACAGAATTTTACTAGCCGGATCTCAAAGGACTTAATATTAATCACGTGACATTCATCATTGATCGGATGATTCGGGTCAAAAAAATTTCTAGGACATGAATTCCTGGAAATCCTATAGCATTATATTACATATTATATCAGATACATTACTAAAACAACTGTATGTTATCTCAATAAGAGGGAAAAAAAATGGAAGTTTCAAAAGAGGAAAAAACAAAATATGAAAATTTATTCAAGGACTCATCACTCTCTGATCAGCGATCGCTACTTGGTACGTAGTCAGGACTGTATAACTATGGCTGTCAAACGTTAATAACGGAAGCGGAACAGGGTGTTTCGTTTTCCGTTCCGTTCCGGCACACGGAAATGAAATCCATTCCGTTTCATAAAACGGAACAGAAAACTATTCCGTTAGCCGTTCCGTTCATCAATTTCCACTGATTTCAGCCTATTTTCCATTGATTTCAGTCATTTTTCGGTAAAACGAAACATTAACGTACAATACCGTCTGTTCCGTTTTCGTTCCGTTTTCTGCAACGTAACAAATTTTCCTTCCGTTTTCGTTCCGTTCCGGACAGAACGGAACGGAAACGTTCGAAACGGTACCAAATTGACACCCCTGTATATAACCCATGTCCACCTATCGTGCATGTATTCTTTGACCAAGGCAGCAGATATTGTCTGACTTGGCCGCCCTACGTCACTGCTCGCACTATATAATTTGCCGGATCTTCTGTTGCACCATATGAAAGAATCCCCATAGTGTGTAAATGAAAAGAAATTTTCTTATAGATTGTATATCTAGACAATGAGAATTTTTTTTTTTTTTAAAAAAAACATTTTCAAAAGGAAGGCCCGTATATGGTGAATTATAAATGAAAAAGTCTTTTAACTATTTCTTTATATATGTAGACTATATATTAGTTTTGTTGGTGCAAATTCAAACAAATTAAGAGAATGCAACAATTGTAATTTGTAATATACAAGCTTTTAAAAAACTATGTTTTTTTCCATTTTATTGCCGTTTTATCAAGATTTTTGTTCCCACCGCACAACCGTTTTATCCGTTATATCACCGTTTTTTTTTTTACGTTTTATCACCATTTTATCACCGATAAACGCTAAATCACCACTCAACCGATAAACCGCACAAATCACATTTTAAAGCCTTGGTAATATATTAAGAAATTTATTTCTCTAGAGAAGTCTTGGATTTTGAAAACTTCGAACCGATCTATTGTATGTAATTTCGCATTATGTTCGTAAATTTAGGAAATATGTTGGAAGTCTATTTGGTAGTAAATAAATTTTCTATATTTAGTCAAAATTTAATTACATTCAAATAAAACAATTTGTGTAAGTAAGAAAAACAATAGCAGCCGAACCAACGAGCAAGCTTTAACCAACATAAGTGAAAACTGTACAATCGAACAAAAAGTACCAATATGAAACAAATTTCTAGTTATGCCATTGACAATATGTCCCAGTCTGCATGATTAATCTTGTTTTTCAACACCTGGCCTGTTCTGTCTGTAATAGAAGCCTGTGCATGCAGCATTAAGATGGGCATTTCATGTAATCACTACGGAAAAAGGACCTTCTGTAACGGCACTTCTGTAACGGTTTTTAAAATAACCGTTACAGAATAATGAGGCATTAGGCGGGAAAATTGGCGCCACAAATCTATAACGGTTATAATGAAACAACCGTAATAACATTTTCGTCATGGTCAGGAAAAAAAATGCATCAACCTTCTGTAACGGTTGTTGGATAATAACCGTTACAGATTTCTTATATTCTGTAACGGTTATTATCCAACAACTGTTACAGAAAAGAAAAAAGAAATATATAAATATCAACCATCTTCTGTAACGGTTATTAGTAAATAACCGTTACAGAAGGTTAACGTTTTTTTTTAATTTTTATTGATTTTGTAACGGTTATTTACTAAAAATCGTTACTGATATGGGACGAATTTTATTAATTTTTTTATGATTCTGTAACGGCTTTTTTTTTATTTTTTTATGATTCTGTAACGGTTATTTTTTAATAACCGTTACAGAAAAGTTCTGTATTTAATTAGGTCTTCTTCCCCATCCCAACAAACTCACAGCTAGCGCCGCACTTAACTCTTTTCTGATCTTCTCATTTATTGCGATTTGTGGTGTCCACTTCACTCCAAAAAAATAGCAAAAAATTTCTAAAAATTCTGAAAAAATAATAATTAGAAAGAGAATAAGAAGGAGAGCAGATTTAAGGTAAAAAAAATTAATTCTGAACCGTATTTTATATTTTTACATTTTTTTCTTATTTATTTCGATTTTTTCATTAATTTATGGTTATTTTTGTTTTTTTATATATTTTAAGATCTCAATGAATAGGAGAAGATCTTACATCGGCCGGATAAGTCGCACGATTCAACGGATCGGAAGTCACACGATTGAAAGTATATTTTCATGAACTTCTCTTTTTTTAAATTATTTGCATTTCGTTAATAATTTGCATATATATATATAGGCATGAATTTTGTATTGTCATATAGGAACCAAATACCGGAACTCAACTGAATTTAGGTCATTGCCCGTCCGAGATTAATCCATTAGGGATTAATCTCGGATAGTACTCCCGGTCGGGAGTACTGCTCTTTGGATACGATCTGTCTCATTTAGGACAGCGAGTTGTACGTTAGATGCAATGTGTTGTCTGAGAAAAATTCGACGGCATTTCCCTTGTGTTCCCACGGATACGTACGCACGAGCAATCGTGTGTTGGCGTATTCAGGGAACATAAGGGGAAATACTGCCAAATTTTTCTCAGATAGCACATTGCATCTAACGTACGCTCGCTAATGAGACAGAGTATCCAAAGAGCGGGCTAGGATGGTCACCGGTCCGAAAACCTAATATGACAAATTGGTCCGAAACCCTAATAATTTGCATAAATTTTATTGTTCAGATGGATCGGACGTGGATGTACTCAAGTAATCGATGCTCGTCTACATTTTTGAGAGGACTTGAAGAATTTATGGTTTGTGCTAAAGAGAATTTGAAAATGAAAGAAGATGATAAAATGTATTGTCCTTGTCGTGTTTGTCAGAATTTGTTGAAGTGGTCTAATTTTGAAGAAGTGAAGGCTCATTTGATTATAAATGGATTTCAACCGGATTATAGTCGGTGGACACTCCATGGAGAGAATGGGGGGGATAGTACTAGCACAAATGTATTGGATTCTGTGTATGAGGAAGAAAATGTATCATTGGATGATGAAATTGATGATGTCAATGTATTTGATGATGAGAATGTAGATGATGATAGAAATGTAGATAAGTCAGAATTTAATGCCGATTTAGATGAAATTCTGAACAATGTGGATGAAAATTTTGTTGATAATGTTGAAATTTTTGGTATGTTACGTGAAGAAGATAAAATAGCTTTATATCCTGGTTGTGAATTGTCAAAACTTAATGTTGTTTTCAAACTGTTCAATCTTAAAGCCAAAAATGGATGGAGTGATGCAAGTTTCACATCTTTGCTCAAACTATTACATAAAGAATTTCTTCCAAAAGATAACCAGTTGCCAGATTCAATTTATAAGGCTAAAAAGATGTTATGTCCTTTAAAAATTGGAGTTGAGAGAATTCATGCATGTCCAAATGACTGCATATTATTCCGGAATGAGTACGGAGTCTTGCATAAATGTCCAAAGTGTAATGCGTCACGGTATAAACCGAGGGACGATCAAATTGAAGATGAAGGTAGTAAGGGACCAGCTGCAAAAGTGGTGTTTTATCTACCAATAATACCAAGATTCCAGCGGCTTTTCTCTAACGCGAAGGATGCCAAATTGTTAAGATGGCACGCAGACTGCAGGAAAAAAGGCGATGGCATGCTCAGACACCCAGCAGACTCTCCAGATTGGATAAATATAGATAGGGAATTTGAAGATTTCGGCAGTGAACCTAGAAATTTGAGATTGGGTTTATGTACAGACGGGATGAATCCTTACGGCAACATGAGTAGCCGGCAGACTACGTGGCCGGTCTTATTGTGTATTTACAATCTTCCTCCCTGGCTATGCATGAAAAGAAGATACATGATGATGCCCTTGTTGATTTCTGGTCCCAAACAACCAGGTAATGATATAGATGTGTACTTGGCTCCATTAATAGATGACCTTGGTGAATTGTGGCAGAATGGAGTGAAAATATATGATGCACACTCTAAAAGTGAGTTTAACCTCCGTGCCATGATATTTTGCACAATCAATGATTTTCCTGCATACAGAAACCTGTCAGGGTATAGGAATAAAGGAGCGAAAGCGTGTCCTATTTGCATGGAAAACACTCATTGTGTGTAACTGAAAAACTCCAGAAAAAATGTTTACTTGGGACACCGGAGGTTTATTAAGAACCGCAATCACCCTTACCGTCGAGACAAGGAAAGGTTTGACGGTACTGTAGAAAAAGACAAGGCCCCAATACCGTTATCCGGTTCAGGGGTGTATCGACAGGTGAAGGACATTAATGTAAAATTTGGTAAGAAATTTGCAAATGAGATACCCAAGGGAATATGGAAGAAGAAGTCTATATTCTGGAATCTTGAATATTGGCAGAGTTTGGAGATTAGGCATTGCTTAAATGCGATGCACATAATAAAGAACATATGTGAAGCTTTGATTGGTTGCATATTGGAAATTCAAGGGAAAACTAAAGATGGCGTAAATGCGAGGAAGGACATGGTTGAAATGGGGATCCGGCAAGAACTAGCGGCACAAGATAAGGGAAAAAGTCGAACTTGGCTACCTGCAGCACAATTTAATTTATCAAAGCAAGAGAAAAAAAGCTTATTAGAATGCCTGAAATCTATTAAGGTTCCTACTGGTTATTCCTCGAATATATCAAGAAAGGTTTCTATTAAGGACAACAAATTACTTGGTATGAAGTCACATGATTATCACGTCCTACTGACCCAGTTACTTACGGTCGCAATTCGAGGAATTCTAAGGGAAGAAGTGAGGAAAACCATCACTAAGTTGTATTTTTTCTTTAATTCCATTTGCTCTAAAGTGATTGATCCGAATAGTTTGGACAAGTTACAAGAAGGTGTTGTACTAACCCTATGTGAGCTGGAGATGTACTTTCCGCCATCGTTTTTTGACTCCATGGTGCATTTGACCATTCATTTAGTTAGAGAGATAAAAATGTGTGGTCCTGTATTTCTACGATACATGTATCCTTTCGAAAGAGCCATGGGTCAATTGAAGGGGCTTGTTCGTAGCCGATCTAAACCAGAAGGAAGCATAGTGGAAGGATATGTGGCCGAGGAGGTTATTGAGTACTACACCGATTATTTGCAGGATGTACAACCAATCGGTCTTCCAAAGTCTCGACATGAGGGTAGACTTGAAGGAAAAAGTTATATATTAACTTCCAATGTTCACCTTATTTAGCACAAATGGTCACTTAAAGCACAATATTTGTTCACCTTATTTAGCACAAATGTTCACTTAAAGCACAATATTTGTTCACCTTATTTAGCACAAATGTTCACCTTTCAGGTACAATTGGAGCTAGTACTCATATACCGGATCTTGCAATGAGAACCAAAGCACATATGAAAGTTCTCCAACATCTTGCTATTGTGGCGCCTTACATCAATGAACATCTAATCGAGTTACGTGAACAAAACCCTTCTTATACCGAAAACTTGATTACCATAGAGCATGAAATAAAATTTGTCCAATGGCTAGAAGATAAAGTACAGTCCCAGTTGAAAGAAGGAACAGAGGTCGATGAAACCGTGAAATGGTTATCAAGACGTCCTGATGCCGTGGTCGAGACATACCAAGGGTATGACTTGAATGGATTTACCTGGTACACAAGGAAACAGGATGGTAAAAGTGCTGTGCAAAATAGTGGAGTCACTGTTGTAGCTTTATCTAATGATAATGTTAGGTCGGCTACTTATTATGGGTGGATCGAGGAGATTTGGGAACTAGATTACCTGAAATTTAAGATACCCTTATTCAAGTGTGCATGGATCGACAACGGTCACGGTGGAGTTAAAAAAGACAAGATGGGATTTATAACTGTTGACTTCAATAAAAGGGCTTATCGAGACGATCCCTTTATACTTGCAAATAAGCAAGCAATGCAAGTTTTTTACATTCAAGATCCGGCGGATAAGAAAAGACATGTTGTGCTTCAAGGTAAATGTTCATCTTATTTAAGTACAAATGTTCACCTTATTGAGTACAAATGTTCATCTTATTTATTACTTGCCACTTTCAGGAAAAAGACGTATTGTCGGTGTTGGTGATGTCGTAGATGAAGAAGCATACGACCACTTCGAGGAAATACCTCCTTTTTCTATCGGTATCGACGATACATCACAGCCAGTATCGATCAGTTGTAGGCGTACAGATAACACCGAAGGCGTGTGGGTCGACACACGAAGGAAAAAAAAGAAAGTAGCTACATAATCACATGTGAGTTTAAAAAACTGTTATGTGCTAATATAAATTATTCTTAACATAGATATGCTAAATTGTTAAGTTAATAATTTTATTTTTATTTTTTGCAGGTCATTAATTGGTGAAATATTTTGTTAACAAGGAGCTAATGTATTTTTTTTTTTGGTTAATTTTTTAAATTGTAATTTTATTTTGTAAGAAAAAATGTAAAACAAAATTAAATTCATGTGTAACCAACACAGAAATTAAATTCAGTCAAAACACTTAATAACATGCATGGATAAACCAACACTGAAAATATCAGTACTAAATGAAATTAAAACAGACACAAACTTTAAAGTTCAAAAAAAAATGAAATTAAACTAATCTGTAACGGTTATTAGCTAATAACCGTTACAGAAGGGCCTAATCTGTAACGGTTATTAACTAATAACCATTACAGAAGAGCCTAATCTGTAAGGGTTATTAACTAATAACCGTTACAGAAGGTTATTAGTAAAAAACATTTGACCTTCTGTAACGGTTATTAGCTAATAACCGTTAAAGAAGGTTTTATGTAAAAATCGTTTGACCTTCTGTAACGGTTATTAGCTAATAACCGTTACAGAAGGTTAAACCCTTTATTAATAACCAGCCTGGCTTGCGTCTCTTCGTCACTGCTTTCTAAACTCGATCGAGCGCCTCTTTCTTAAGCCTTTCTCGAACGACAGAAGCAAAACCCTAACTCTCTCTCGCGACACTCGGCGGCTTCCCTCTCTTTCTCGAAGGTAAACCCCTCTCTGCCTCCTTCCTCCTTCATCTCCTTCTCTGTCTCCTCTTCCTCTCTCTCTCTCTCACTGACTCCCTCTCACTCTTTGTCTTTCTCTCAACTCCGACAGCACCTACTCTCTCTGCCGTTCTCTCAACTCCAACAGCACCTCCCCTCTCTCTCTCAGGTAAACTCTCTGTCTCCTCTTCCTCTCCCTCTGTCTCCATTTCCTATCTCTCTCTCTGTCTCCTCTTCCTCTCTCTCTCTCTCACTGACTCCATCTCACTCTTTGTCTCTCTCGGTTACAGATCAACCTCCATCTCGCTCTCTCAACTCCGACAGCAACTCCTCTCTCTCCATCATCCGGTTAGCCTCCTCTCTCTCAAATTTTAATTTAATAGGGACTGAAATTCAAATGCTAGGAATTATGGCTTTTTAGGGACTAATGTGCATAATTTGAACTGTTTGGGGGCTGTTTTGGGGATGATATTGGGCTGTTTGTTGCTATGGTGCATAAATTACAATTTTAGGGACTAATGTGCATAAATTTGAACTATTTGGGGGCTGTTTTGGGATGATATTGGGCTGTTTGTTGCTATGGTGCATAAAGCACAATTTTAGGGACTAATGTGCATAAATTTGAACTGTTTAGGGGCTGTTTTGGGGATGATATTGGGCTGTTTGTTGCTATGGTGCATAAAGCACAATTTTAGGGACTAATGTGCATAAATTTGAACTGTTTGGGGGCTGTTTTGGGATAATATTGGGCTGTTTGTTGCTATGGTGCATAATGCACAATTTTAGGGACTAATGTGCATAAATTTGAACTGTTTGGGGGCTGTTTTGGGGATAATATTGGGCTGTTTTGTGGTGCATAAAGCACAATTTATTTAATATGGACTAAACTGCAAAAAATGCTAGAAATTGATTATGCAAATAATAGGGACTGAAATGCAAAAAAGCTAGGAATTGATTATGGATAAGGAACTATGCTAGGAATAGATGTGCATATGAATTGATTATGGATAAGGAATTGTGAATTGATTATTAGATATATATATGCTTTGTGAATTGATTATGGATAAGGAGTTAAGAATTTTATTTAAAATGAAAATTAGATGGAGAAGGATCCAAACGTGAATAAGGTAGGGGAGGAAACATCAAAGGTGGGGGAGGAAACACCTACGGTGGTACCAAAAAGGGTCCCGTTGTACGGACCTCCCAAGAGAAGGGCTGTCTCGGCTGTACGTCGTCTCCCTCCAGGCTGTGAAAGGAGCCCTGATTTTAGTATGGGAGTTAAAATAGATGAGGGATCCAGTGAGAATAAGGAGGAGGACAAGAAAAATAAGGAGGTTAAGGAAGAGGACAAGAATTAGGGTTGAATTGTCTTAGGAATTAATAAAATTATCTATGTTATGTTGTGTGAACTTTATATATGTAATTTAAAGTTTATGTTATTTGTGTATGAATTCATGTTTGAATATTATTGTGTTTTAATTAAATTAATTTTAAATTTATGTATGTTTTAATTATTTGAATTTTAAACTTGTCCATGTTTGAATAAATTGAACATTGCGCCAAACATTAATATATATTATATATGGTGTTTTAATTAGATAGTAATGGAGAAAGGTGAAGGAAGCAATTCAAAGGGAAAAAAGCCGATCGAACGAGTGTACGTTAGGCGCAAAGTTCGTGCCAATCCATCCTCTCAAAACCAAACGAACCAAAACCAAGCCTCTCAAAACCAAGGCCAGCCAAGCTTCTCAAAATATGAACAGCATGCAATGTTTTTCAAGCTTTTGATTGACAAGTTTGTGGCACCATACACAGAGTGGAAAGAAGAAGTCATTGAAATATCAGATGATGAAGTCATTGTTTTGTCGGATGATGAACACTAGTTTTAGGATTTAGATTTATGTCTCTGTCGGATGAAGAACACTAGTTTTATGATTTAGATTTATGTTAATGTATTTTGTTATTTGATATTGAACTTGTCGTTTAATGTTTATGTTTATGTTAATATATTTTGTTTATGTTAATGTTAATGTTTATGTTTGTTTATGTTTATGTTTATGTTTGTTTATGTTTGTTTTTGTTTATGTTAACTTGATTTGATTGCTTTCATTGTTGTTAATTATTTATTAATAGATATGTCTGGAGATCAAGATAGAGATTTACAGGGTGAACAGGCTGGTACAGAACCCAGCGATGAGGAGGTCACAACGTTCGAAATAAAGAAAAGGAGCAGAACGACAATGGAAGAGTTTAGGAGGAAAAAAGCTGCTGGGGAAAAGTATGAGATTAAATTTGACAAAGAAGGAGTGCCAATTGGTACTGAAGAGGCGGTGAACAAATTTGCATCATATTGCGGGTATCTGGCTAGAGCAAGAGTGCCAATCACAATTAATGATTGGCGGAAGGACGTTTCAAATGAAACCAAACTTGAGTTGTGGTTGGACATCAAGGTGAATAAATTTTCACTTAAATCATATAGATTAAATTTCTATGGTACCAATTAACTAACGTTTCGTTATGTTTCAGAAAATGTTCAACATCGAAGATGATAAAGCCATGAACAATACTCTCAAAGCGATGGACATAAGTCACAGGGCTTATAGAAGTAGGATTGCTGAAGAGTACATCACAAATGCCGATCCAAACAATCCCCAAAATCCATGCGATAAACATCCAATCTCACAAAAACAATGGGAAGAATTTTTCATGAAAATGACGGGTGCAGATTTTGTACAAAAGAGCAACAAAGCGAAGGAGTTGAGAAAGAAATGGAAAGAGCCTCATAGGATGGGTTCCACTGGCTATAGAGGAAAAAAAGGTTCATGGAAACCTACAGACAAGATTGTCATACCAGGGGATTCTGAAGGGGCCGGTTCCACGAGCATTACCATCGGCGATTTGGAACCGAGAAGTCAAAGATATTTCATGGGAAGGATTGTGGCTACGAAGGATAAAGGTACTTACACATGTAAAGACTTATTATATATGCTAACTTCAAATTTTGTTTTGTGATTATTAATAAGATTTGTTTGTTGCTTGTTAGATACTTACACGTTCCATAGCTCTGATTCGTCGACTATTGAGGCATTCAGTCGGTTGAGTGCCATGTCTGGTGAAATCAATTCCGGGTCAATACCGGAACAAGAAGTCTTAAATCGGGCGGTTGACAGGCCGGAACATCCAGGAAGAATCAGGGGATATCCTTTATGGACCAAGAAGGAAGATGTGTATAAAAGAAAATCTAGAAAGGATGCGCATGAAGGATGGATGACACCAGACCAGATTGAAGAATTGATGAGCAGGGTCGCAGCTGAAGCCGCTGAGAAAACCAAAAGGGACTTGATTCACTCTGAGGAGATAATGAATGCGGCGAGACAACAAGCTTTTCAGGTAATTCTTTTTGACAATCAAAATGTAATCAAAATGAATGAAAACTATTATTCATCATACAGTTGCTTCATAATTTTCAGGACGTGAAACAATGGTTGGCCAGTAGCGGATTGCAGTTTCAAGCACCACAGCAATTTGTGACGCCGTACCAGCCATTCGTTGAAGCTGAGGTAGACTCAGGAATGCCAAACGAAGAGTTATTCCGAACGGTTGCCTCAAGCTATATGCCTCCGGATCCGAGAAGCGTTGCTCAGGTTCATATTGATCATTTTTCTCTTTTCTCTTTAGATTTATTTTTGGCTTAGCATTAGGGTTTCTGATTGAACTGAATTTCAGGAAGAAATGCCGTGCGATCTCTTTTCTCTTGATCACAACAACCAGAGGATTAAGGTGGCCGAAGGAAATATTATTCCGAGTGTTGTTGGTCAGATCGTACACGGCGTGCCTCTAACTGATCAACAATTGTATGTCCATCTTCTCCGAGTAGGCGATGAATTTCGTGAATGGCAAGTCCCTGGTAGGTCAGATGAGCTATTAGGAAATAATATAGGGGGCCGATTCCCATGGCCGACATTTTTGGTGGAGATAGGCCATAAGGTATCGTTTTATTTAATTATGACAATCTGTTTCATACATTTCTCCTAATGACTTATTAATATGATGGCATTGAATGCAGAGTTTGACCAAAAAGAAGCCGGCCAAAAAGAAGCCAAAGGCGAAGGAGGCGGCGAAAAATGTGGAGGAGAGTCCAAAGGTCCCAAGTGCGGGGTCGTTTGTTACTCGTGATCCACTCCTCCCAAAGGATATTATTGACAGGCTGAGCCCATCCGAACTAGCAGGATACAGACTGTTGATGCTTCAACCAGAAGAAGAGAAGAACTTTGAGCTGCCTAATTGCAATCCTTGGGGTACGCACGATGGCGATGTTAAGTTCAACGTTAATGTCGACGATATTGTCGAATATTTTAAAAGGGAGGAGCTATCTCAATCGATTGTGAAATTTTACTGCTGGTTTGAATTTTTCAACTTTAATGTTTATTTTTTTCTTCATTCAATTCATTCAAAATTGAAATTGTTGAACTTTGATATCCATGTTTGCAGGTTTTGGATGGAAGAACTTTCAACAGGTCAAGAAGAGAATGAGTTCTCCAAGAGCATCACCGTACTGGATCCAGAGTTATTGGCTGAGTGGAAATTCAAACACGAAGAACTCGGTGCGGTGAATTACCTAACGAGAGCATTCATGGATAATCCATCCTCCTATCTTGTTTTGCCGTATAATCAACAGTAAGAAATATAACCAATATGGCTACTAATGAAAGAATTTTGTAGTTTCCTTTAATTCCACCAAAATAATAAATCTCTATTAATTACAGGTTTCATTGGGTTGTCCTTGTTATTAATGTCGAGAAGCGCACCGTTCACTTTGTTGATTCTTTGGAACGCAAGAATCCAAAGTTATATATTAAGCCATTCATATCTTCGTAAGTTTCCATTTCTGAATTAAATTAAAGCATGATGAGATTTTTCAAATTAAAAAATATTAGATTTTGTTGTTTTAAATGATATTGCATGCAGGGTATACAAGCGGTATTTAGTGGAAACCAGAAGATATAGCCAAAAGAGCAGAACAAGATTTGATTGGTACCGAATTAAGGTACCGAAATTAACTAAAAAAGATTGTGTTTCTATTGTTGAAATCTTAATTAGGGACCGATACAAAGGGGCGGCACGGAGTGTGGATATTTCACAATGCTCAACATGAGGGCAATATTAAGTAGTTGGACTACGGTCGGAGAATTCCCTGAGGTAATGTTAAGCCGATTTATTATTTTAGGATTTCATATTTTTATTGGTTTAGGGCTTAGGGTTTACAAAATTATTTGACTTTATCAATTGTTAATGATCAAATTGCAGTATATCGAGCCGGTTGGACAACCATATAAAAACGAAGACGTTGATGCAGTCGTTTCGGAGGTTATAGACTTCATGTATGGGGTATTATTTTAGAAAAATTTTGACTTGACTTGGTGTTAACTCTATGTATAGTTACTTTGTTAATTTTTGCTACATATTGATATATGTTTTGTGCTTGGTATATATATGTGACATCTGATATATGCATGATATATGTTTGTCTGCTGCATGTTGGTTTGTATGATGTAAATTGGGTACCAATTTGGTACCAATTCGGCTAGCAAAATTGGGCTAGCCAATAAAACAGGCGAAATCCAAAAAAAAAAGAAGGTCTTTTGTAACGGTTATTAAGGAATAACCGTTACAGAATTCATAATTTCATTTTTTATATCAACAATATCTGTAACGGTTATTCCTTAATAACCGTTACAGAAGACTGGATTCTGTAACGGTTATTAGATTATAACCGTTACACATGATCTAAAAAAATACTAAATGTAATTTCCGTCAATAATAGGATAACGGTTATTATATAACAACCGTTATAGAAACCAGTCTTCTGTAACGGTTATTATCTATTAACCGTTACAAATGTTCTCCATAAAACCGTAACCACATTTCCGTCCACAATACCATAACGGTTATTAGATAATAACCGTTACAGAAGATTGGCTTCTATAACGGTTGTTATCTAATAACCGTTACAAAAGCCAGTCTTCTGTAACGGTTATTAGATAATAACCGTTATAGATCTGTAACGGTTATTAGACATTCTGTAACGGGGGCTACTGTAACGTTACGTGTACCGTTACAAATGTCTTTTATTAACCGTTACAGAAGTCGAAATTTCGCGTAGTGCATCCTTGCAGTAGCCTTGACTTATTTTGTTTGGGTCAAATTCCTTATATCTATCTGTCAAGTGAGGACTAAGAGACCAACAAATGATAAATTACTGAGAGCATATGCCTGGTAGTCTTAGGTATAGCATTTTTAAATATTATTTCACTGCCTCGATTTCAAATACTTTAGCGACTTGCGCTAATATATTACATTTACATCATCTGAAATGCACGAGGGGTTCGAATGCTTTTTACTGTTGCAAGATTGTCCAGTTACGATAAATGTTTGACTGTCCTAAATCCTAATCAATACGTGGCTTGTGAAAAATAAAGATAGAATTGATTGATTCAATACCTTTATTTTATTGTAGAAATGTTTTGCTAATTATAGAATTGTTTTATACTAATATATAAATACTAAATTACTAATTGATGTTTGAACAAGCCATCCGACATTAAAGTGTGCACGAACTCCAAAGAAAATGACACTACACAAAATACCACTCTGTATTAATTATAACACAAAAAGAATCCCGATGTCCCACTCTCATGCTTAATTAATGGTGACAAGTTGGTTTTTTTATCCTTTTTTTATTTCTAACAACTCTAGTATGTTATATCTGAAACAATTAAACAAATTTCCTCTATTACTATATTAGGGTTTTTTTTTTCGAGACATTGACAGCGGCTGTCAAGGAAACTATATTAGGGTTGTATAGGTTCTTTTTTTTTAAAAAAAAAATGGTATAGATTCTCTGACAAATTGTACATGTTACAGCCAAGTAGATCTGGAATTTGTAAATACTGAATCTCACTTGTGAAATGATCAGTCGCATGTTCCAACTGAATATACGTACTTATTATTATTTTTTTTAATAGGCAAGACATGAAGACAGTTTCAACGTTTTATAACAAATGGTCATGAATTTTTTATAATGTTGAAAACAAAATGAAAAGACAAGACAAGAAAGAATCTAAGTATGTTTGAGAGACCGGAAAGATGACTGCTCCAAGATTAGACCAAGATTCTTCTTCTCCGTTGAAAGCAATCCAGGCCGTTAGCGCTGCCGTGGATGCCTCCAATCTCAGTCTAGATGATCGCAACAGACTGCTCTTCCTAGTCAATTGCTATGGCTCTCATCCGCTAGTTGGAACTTCAACAGGAGCGTCCTGTGTTCCTCTAACACTTTCTCCAGTCAGAAAGGAACAGCAGAGGAGCTTCGACATAGTTGTGCCGTTATTGGTAGGGTCGCAACCGTTGGATATTCGGGTGGTGAGAGAGGCGACGGTTTCCAAGAATCTTGATCCCTTCTCTACTTTCGATCTTGAGCGTCCGTTAACTCTCTCTGAACAGATGGCAAGAGATCCTTTGTCTTCTCTTCCTTCGCATTCTCTCTCTCAAGAAACTGCCTTTCTCTCCAAGATGGAAGACTCTGACCCCATTAGGATCGATAAAGACGAGGTGACTGCTTCGGCGAGTGCCGAGATCTCTCGGTGCATCATGGTACAAACCACCGAAGGAGTCAATTTGGTGGATGTGATGGTTGAGATACGAAGGCGACTCCCGCCTGAGCAGTACAGAGTCATCACTCTGATGGACAACAGGTTTCTCATCATTGGCCCCTCAGAGCAGTGGAGAGATGAGATGTTTCGCAACGACACTCTGGAGATTACCTTTGGCGACAACATCAAAAGGTCTTTCCAAGCGCTAAGTGAAGCACCAAGAGAACTGGACCCCAGAGCGCCATTTGTCAGGCTTAGGGTAAGAATCGCTGGTCTCCCTTTTGGATGGAAATCTTGGAATGGAGCCAATGTTTTCTTTCGCTTTGGTAGGGTTTTGCATGCTGATGCCCCAACCTATATGGGGATTGACTGGAGGTTTGCAAGAGTTGAAGTAGTAGTAGAGCATAGAGATAGAATTCCTGCTTCTCGCACTTTTGAAATATATAGAAGATCAGGGAAGGTTGATCTGGTCAGAGTGCACTTTGTGATTGAAGAACCACAAGTGAGATCTGAGTATCATGAGTACATCAAAGCTTTACCTAGAATTGAGTGGACTCTAGAAGATGAAGCAAAAGTGCAGAAGGTGGTGCCAGTCAAAACTGACTCTAGCAGTACAAACTCTCTCAGAATTGGCTCTGAAACAGACAGACCAGTAAAGCGCAAAAATAAGAGAATGCCAAAGAAGAGAGGAAATACTACAAAGACACCTCCCATGCCCCTTGCAAAAAAGAGAAAATTAGAAAATGTGAGCCCCAATATGATTACCAGATCACAAACAAAGGCTGGAAGCAGAGAGAAAGAGGTTGGCATCCTCATTGGTGACAAAAGGGTAGTGAAACCTAGCCCGCTTAGTAAAGGAAAGGGGAAAGACATTGTTGTTGACCTTGAAGCTCAGTTCAGGAAAGAACTTAAGGAGACCAGAAAGAAGAGTCAGTGACAACAACATGAGAGGCCAGGACAGACAAGTAGACCCCCCCTAAAAGGAAAGAGGGACCTTCTGTGTCCCCAGGTTTCGTCCTCCATCAATTCAAGGAACATAAGACAGAAGGCTCAGCAACTGGCAATGCCCAAATCCCTGATCCAGTACAAACCTTAGCTTTTGGAGAACCACTGTCATGCAAGGTGGAAGATATTCCAGATATTTTGATTACTATGCTCAATAAAGGCCTCCTCAGCAAAGAAGGCTTCAAAGTTGTGCTTGACAAGAGGCCCCCTGATAGGGCTTCTATGATGCATGAGGAGGGGAAAGATGATGCTGAGAAGAAGTTGGAGAGAGCACAGGCCAAGAATAAGGCACTGCTTGCACAGATTGAAAAGCTCAAAGAAGGACTCAAGATGAAACAAGCTGGACTAACTGAGATCATCAGCCTCAGTTCCCAGGAGACTCACACTGAGGAGGAGACCATGGATACTGACACGTCCCCTGAAGATGATAGCTCCACACTTCAGGAAGTTAGTCCAGTAGATTCTCTCATGAAGACACCTTCAGAAGAGCCAAGCAAGTTCTCCATTTCCACCTCAGGTATTTTCTACTTTAGAAGTAAGAATAGAGGGGGTCAGACTCTCAATTCTGGGAATCTGTGGCTTGATATTTGTTGGAGTTGTGTCCTAGAAGTCAATAATTTGATGACTTAAATATTAGTTTATGTTATGGATGATATTTTATCATATGTTCCTAGGTTTATTATTGACAGATTATTCAAGTTGAGGATCTGAATTGTAGATCTCTGTAGATCATTCTTTAGAATGACAATAATAAATCTAAACGGTCCATAATCATGATAATTAACAAAGAAACATTAATTATCATATAAGATTAGTATGCAAGTTAAGTGATGATTAAGTTCTACTAATCATAGGTAAAGAGTTACCAACTTAATTGCATATGTATATGTTATGGAACATATTACAGGACTTGACCCAACGAAATAAATATATGGATTGTGTTATGTGTCATTATTTATTTCGTTATGATTTTGGTTCTAAGTTTGAGATGTTTATCTTTTCCACATGAGGATAGGTTCAATAAATATTGTCTACCGCTGATTCCCGATAAGGGCTGCTATACGAACTTTATTTATATTATCTTGAATTGTGCGGGAAAAAGGTAATCATCAAGAAAACCGTATGCCCCTCATTAATTCACTTAGTGAGTGACGATATCTGTTTGGATCCCTTGATGGAGTTGGATCATATGCGCGCAACTAGGCGATCAACTCTAGATCAAGAAACGTATAATCTGCAAGAATGACACATTCCTATCTTGGATTATACAATGATATCGTGAGACATAAGAATCAAAATAGAGAAACACATTTATTCTCTTATGCAAGATTGAAATACTGTAGCAGTACACTATTTATGTGAATTGGGAATCATAACGTGTTGCTAGATACCGCTTATGATTATTGGAATTAAATAACGATTTAATTCCATGACCAACATAGCATAAATCCTCAAAGGGTCACACAAATAGATTTTGACCATACGTGCATTAATTATTTATTCGCAGCAGTTAGTTTTGTGAAAATATGATAGTTTGATTAATTAATTATATATGGTTGTGAACCGTTATAATTAATTAAATCAAAAGGATCATATAGAAATAAATTAATATATTCCCTAATCCTAAAATAGTTATCAATGAGTTGATAATTATTTTATGCAAGACACTTTAATTTAATTATGGAATTAAATTAAAATACTAGGCTATTTGGTTAGTAGCCTAATCAAGTCCAAATTAAAATAGAATAAAAAGAATATTAAATATAAGATTTAATATAGTAAATGAGGCCTAATTAAATGAATTAGATAGCCCATAATAGTGGGCCGGCCTCATAGGATGACATACTTGTAATTATGGAAGAGAACAATTAGGTTTTGGCTTCTCTATATAAGAACCACTTACTTGGATAACAAACCTAAGGATTCATTTCTCTCTCCTCCTCCATCTCTAGGCCGCCACCTCCATCAAGAGGAGAAAATTTCAGAATTTTCTCCCTCGGTTGCTAAAGAGGAAGTCTGGTTTTGATGTAGTTTTTTTCGCTTGTACTCTGAACTTGGTTCTTTTGTTAATACTTTTGGTGATTCTATCCTTTGTTCCATCTATAGGGCTCATGTGTTGAGCATAGATCCACTAATTAATTGCATGATTGATTGGTGACAGAAGGGATTAGGCTTAACCTCCTATCTACTAGTATAGATCGAGGTTTTGGTTACTACCTTGGTGGACTCGAGGCGGCGCCGGCGAATTTGTGATGGAGACGTGCACGCCACCGACTCCTATGCCGTGGATCGAGCCATCCAATTGTTATATTGGATGAGGTATCGATTTTTCCTTGTTCTCTTGTGTCGATTGCTTAAGCACTAGATCCCTTTTTGCTTGTGTTTTAATTGGATTAATTAAGTGTAATTAGTCACAAAATTAAAATTGAGCAATTTCCTAACAATATTAAGGGCAATATGGCCTTTAATAATTCATGCTATGCTAATTACCCTTGTAGTGTAAATAGGACTGTTAATGATAACTCAGGGACCATTTATTTGGGACTAGTAGATAAAGAATACATTTCCATAAGTAGAAATTGTAACATTACTACTTCTTTCAGAGGTCTTAATAAAGTTAGGGACAGGAGTCAGTACTTTTCGATTGACAAAGAGACAGATAGAGTACCTATCAGTAGACTTAGGAAAATAAAGATATTTCTTCTTGGTAACTCAAAGTCTAACATGGAGGTCTCTTTGGCCTCCAATAGCATCTGGGAAGCTAGAAGAGAATATTCTATGACCTTTTATGCCTCACTGTCTCAGGCATTTTATACTAGGCATGGATATTATGTTCCCTCTAATAATTGGAAATTTCTAACAGGAGATAATGTCCCTTCAAAAAAAAGAGAGCATTCTCATTCAAATAGATACAACCCCCAACCCTCTAAGAAGTAGTATCTTCTGCTGCTATGAAGTATTCTGGGTTAAAAGACTTTTTAGCTTAAACAACTTTCACTTAAGTAAAAAGAGAACTTTAGGGATAGACAACCTCTTGACTGATTCTAGTAGTATTGTTGAAGAGGTGTTTTCTGACACTAGTGATGCTCAGGCTGAAGACTTCTTCCGGGCTGATAACATCTTTTTTCTAGATTTAGGCATAGATATTGACACCTCTCAACTAACTAGAAAATTTAATTTTGAAAACCAAATCTGTCCCACTCAAGATACCCCTCGCATCCACACTTCTGACTGCAACTGTCACCTTAATAGGGGCATGAAAGCTGCTAGCAAGAGAGGATACCTAAAAGACATGCTAGGAGAGGAACACATAGATATTCTAGAGATTCAGGAAACTAAAAAGCAGAACCTGAACATAAGATTCCTCATTAGTATAGCTCCTTATAGCTGGAACTCGATTCCTATTGTGGGTACAACAGGGGACTTATTGGTAGGTATCAATTTCAACACCTACAATATTGAGAGTTGGATGGTGCTGACCCACTCCATAACTGTCAACCTAACTCATAGGAAGACAAATCTCGGTCTTAACTTCACCAATGTTTATGGACCACCCAATAGTCAGAAAGAGGGTTTCTAGAATGAATTAGGCAATCTAGGAAACACCATAAAAGGACCATGGTCATTGGAGGAGACTTTAATATAATTAGGAAAAGGACTGAGAAAAAAGGAGTCACTTTTGATGTAACTAACATCAATAAATTCAATATGTGGATAGAAAACTTCAGCCTAATAGATCATAAATGTCCTGATAGGAAGTTCACCTCGGCCAGATGAGGTAGAAGTCAACAATTTGCCTGTATGGATAGATTTATTACTAACTAGGATTGGCTTGACTCCTTCCCACAGGCATACTCCTATAGCTTGCCAAGGGTTCATTGTGATCATAATCCTATAATACATGACTCAGCTGACATAGTGCAAGTAGCCTCAGCGCCTTTCAGATTTGAGAAGGTGTGGCTGCAACACAAAGACATTTATGAAAGAATGCCAAACTAGTGGAACCAAATCAATTTAGGCCATGACAAGAGTCTCAATTGGGACACCAAAATGGCAATTATGAGAAATAAACTAAGAGGCTGAAGCAGAAATATTGGAAAGGAAATTAAGGACAAAAAAAAGCAGTTAGTAAATAGTATTAAAATTCTAGAGGATGTTGCTAAGGAAAGTGAGATTAGTTCTAACAACCTTAATGATCTAATTGAATCCAGAAAAGAACTCTATGACTTGTATAACAATGAGGAGATCTACTGGAAACAAAGGTCAAGGGTTAAATGGCTTAAGGAAGGAGATAGTAACACTAAATTCTTCCATCAGTCAGCCTCTAACTAGAGGAAAAAGAACATCATCACACACTTGATCATCAACAATAAGCACACTAGGGATACTCAGGTGATCAAATCCCATGTGTTAGATTAATACAGAAATCTCTTTGGAATAGATAGGCATACTTTGGGGTATTTTACAGATGAAACTTGGGAAGAAAGTGAAAAAATAAAGCTAGATGACAACATAGCTCTAACCAAGCCTTTCACTGTAGATGAATCAAACAAGTTTTGTTCCAAATGAGCCTAGATAAAGCTCCAGGGCCTGATGGTTTCCCTAATTCCAAATGAGCTTTCACTTTAGTGTTACCTTCCCTAATTCATCCTAATCAATATGCTTACCTCAAGGGTAAATACATTTTGGAAGGGGTAGCTACTGCACATGAGATCCTACATCATGTGCATATCAACAAAGAGAAAGGAATATTGCTTAAGCTTGACTTTGAGAAAGGCTTTGACAAAGTCAACTGGCAATATTTACTTAATACCCTTAAGGAAAGAAATTTCAATGCCAAATGGATTGATTGGATAAGGCAAGTGCTTTGGGGAGGTAGAGCAGCTGTAAGAATTAATGAACAGTTAGGATCTTTCTTCAGCCGCAGAAGAGGACTAAGGCAGGGTGACCCACTCTCAGCCTACCTCTTCATACTAGCTGCTGAAGGTCTCACTAAAATACTTAACAAAGGAAAAGAAAAAGGGTCATTTCGAGGGTCTTGGCCCTCCTATACAGAATTGAAAGATTCTGCATCTGCAATATGTAGATGATACCCTTCTGTTCCTAAAATTTGACAGGTCTCAGTTACAAAAATTGAACTGGGCTCTCAAAGCCTTTGAGAGTATTTCAGGGCTAAAAATTAACTACTCCAAGTCTTAGGTAATACCTCTTAACTTGAACCCTAAAGAGGCAAGGATTGCCTCATATCTTTAATTGCAACAGAAGTTGCCTCCCAATCACCTATTTAGGGATTCATTTACATTGGAAAGATTCCAAAACGGAAGAATGGGAAACTTCTAGCAATAAAATAAAAAGTAAACTGTCCAGATGGAAAGGAAACATGCTTTTTATGGGAGGAATACTTGTTTTACTTAACTCTATGCTAACTGCCTCCCCATTCTATTACTTCTCTCTTTATAGATGTCCAAAATGGGTCATCTCAAAAATTGACTCCATTAGGAGAAACTTTCTTTGGGGAAGTTATCAAGCTGATAAGAGAAAGTTGAACATAGTTTGTTGGAGTAACATAAGTAGAAGAAAGAAATTTGGAGGTTGGGGAATCATCAATCTTCAGCAAATGAATACAGCTCTCTTAGGAAAATGGATTTGGAAAATCCAGTCTAGAGAACACAATTCCTTATGGAAGGAACTAATTTTAGCTAAGTACAGGAGTTCTTTTGAAAGAGAAAACGCCTCTTTGATATGGAAATCCCTAGCAAAGATTCTACCAATCTTTAGCATAGGGATCCAAAGACTAGTTGAAGATGAGAAATCTATCAGATTCTGGAAAGACATTTGGCATGAAAACCTACCTTTATGCAAAATGTACCCAGAAATTTTTAAGAAAACTAAGAAACTTCAAGCTACTGTCTTTCAGGCAGTAAATAATGGACAAATTAAATTAACTCTAAGTAGGGGAATCACTAGAACTGTTAGTTCTCAAAAGGAGGCCATTCTGATCCTTGCAAACAACCTAAATCTTAATAATTCAAGGGACTCTGCTAGGTGGAACTTTGACAGTAGAGGGATTTTCACAGTCAGTTCTTTCTACTCTTTCCTTAACAATGGAGGAGTAAAAACTGATTTGAACAGCACAGTCTGGCCTATAAAGGCCCCCTTAAAGATCAAATTATATCTCTGGCTAGTTCTTAATAACAAAATCCTAACCTTTGACAATCTTCAAAAAAGAGGATGGCAATGACCTAATAAATGTACCTTCTGTAGGGATTGTGAGAATGTAGAGCACCTTTACCTAAATTGTCCAGTAGCTAAAGGTTTTTGGTCAGGCTTCAATATGTTTAATCGATTGAATATCTGTCTAGACTGCACAAGTATTGAGTCCATCTGGTCAAATATAAATAGATTGAACTCAAATAACAGAAGCTTTACCAAAACCTTGTTTGCTGCCTGGTGCTAGACCATTTGGAATGAAAGAAACTGTATCACTTTTAGGGACAAGAACCAAGCTTCCTTATTCAGCCTTTACACTAACACTTTAAACTTATTCACTAACTGGACTGGTTTGACAACAGATATGGAAAGAAGCTTCGCAGATCTGGCAAAGAAACAAGAAGATGCAAAGAAGAGTAATGACTCAACAGATGACACGCCTTCAGCTTAGATACTCTTCATTTTCTCTTTACTTAGTGTCAGATTTTTATTTGTTCTCAGCTTAGATATAGTTAGCTTGTGACTTTGCTTGTTTGGTTGTATGTGGCTGAATTGTTGTAGTTGTTGGCCCTGACAAAACTTGGTAGATCTGGAGAAATTCCTTAAGGATTCTTCAGTTTTATTTCTGTTTGTATGTTTTAAAACTTGTTTGTTAATGAAAAGTTTCGGTTCCCCTGCTTGGGGAGCTCTTGGCTAAAAAATAACAAATGGTCATGATAGCATGTGCCTCCTTAATCTGGTGGGTCGTGCTGGATGTAAAGGTATGTAGTTCGTTAAATTGTCAACATATATGTAATGCAATTAACTTTTAAAATGAGAATTTAGGTAGCTGTGAAAAGCACAATCAGTATCTTATTGAGAAATTAATCAAAATAGCAAATATAACCACCAATGGGTGGATAAATAAAACTTGAGAAATGCTAGTGTCTAATATATTGGACGGATGAGTCCGTCCAACATGATCGTTTTCACGTTTTTAAATTTCTAATGACCAATTCGACCGTTTAATGTGTTATCTCTATTGAAATCTTAAGAATCCAAATTTTTTTACTATTTTTTGGTACTTTTGAAAATTAATGATAGAAACATTATAGATTGTCAAATAATAACGATTTTTTAAAATATAAAAAATAGTAAAAAATTTTGAAAAAATGTAGAAATTGGTTTCTTGTAAGTTTTCAATATGGAGAACATATTCAATGGCTCGGATCAGTTATTTGAAATTTAAAAATATGAAAACGATCGTATTAGACAGACCTCATCCGTCCAATATATTAGACTGTAGCATTTCTCATAAAACTTTGAAAAAAAAATTTATAATCCAACAAAAATAAATTTCACATCTCAATAAAAATAATTTAATTAAAAAATATTTTTTTAATAAATGAATTATTTGAATAATTACAAATGAGAAAAATTTACATATGTGATCTATTTTCAAAATAAAAAATAATTATTATTTTAAAGAAGTTTTCTATGTGTTGTGCTCTCATTCCAAAATAATTATTTTAACGACAATTTATATTTATCACTAACATCCAACCATTGATTTACATGATCAATGATTGAGAATGTTTAGAGTAAATAATTGTTTAAATCATTCGCCTAATTGTTTTCTCTAAAATACGTTCTTTCATAAGTAGTAAGAGATAGTTATAGAAATAAGAATGATATATACTAAGAATAGAGCGGATAATTAAGAACCATAATTGCTCTGTCCTATCCTTTTCTTTTTGCCTTTTTGATAAAAAATTCGCATTTCTTCCTTTTAATAGTTTCCAAAGATAATAAGTGTCATCAGTAAAAATATCACTGTGCGCTATCGTTGAAGAAAAGAAATTGCGCGCCTCTCGTTAGATTGCTTTCCCTCTTCTCCCCCCTCCATTTCCTTCCCTCTGTCGCCATGTGAACTCACATAAAATAAATAGATTAAATAAATAAAATAAACACTTATAATAACATAGTGAATTGATCTAACAAATAAAACGACATAAAAAATAAAGTTGAATAACAAATACAGAAATAAAATGAACAATTTAAACTAAATAAAGTAAGCACTTGTAATAATTAAATCGAGCATATACAATAAACAAAATAAACATATATAACATTATAAACTAATATAACAAATGAAGTGAACTTTTATAACAACAAATTGAACATGTACAATAAACAAAGTGATTATATATAATATCATAAAATGAACTGATAATACCAATAAAGTGAACATTTATAACAATAAAAATTGAACATATACAATAAACAAAGTGAACATATATAGCATCATAAAATGAACTGATTTAACAATAAAAATAAATAGTCCCAAATAAAATAAAGTGAACAGATATAACAAAAAGGTGAACATTTATAACAAATACAATGAACAAAAACAACAGTCGAGAAAAAAAGATAAATAGAGAGTAAACAAATGAGATTGCAAAAGAGAGGAAAAAGAGGGAAGCGAAAGGGAAAAAAGGACACAGAAGAGAGAAAAGGGAGGGAGGAAGAGTACTCACCGTTCAAGTACTAGAGGAAGGAGCGGAGGAACAGAGATTGTGAGGGTAGCACGAAAGGTAGAGTGAAGGAGTGGAGAAAGAAGAAAGGGTCCACTGCCAAGAGAGCAGCGTTGGATCGCGATGGTACGCGATGATAATTTGAGCGATGACGTTAATCAATTTCTAATAATTTTCTACATAAAAGTACGAAATAAAATTTGTCAATTGGGCCCGAAAACCTTATGCATCGTAAATGTGAAACATGTGAGCGAAACTTCAGACTTAAAAGGTACAGGCCCAGATCAAATAATTCCCGATTAAACTGGCCTTGATTTCAATTTCAAAATTTATTTCAAAGTTTCTGCTCATTTAGTATTTAATCGTCCAATTGATTTTAACCTTTTTTACATTCTTCTATACAAACTACTATACGATTAATTATAACTAGAAATAACTTTTACATTATTTTTTAAAAATTATATATCACTACTATTATTGAAAAGCTATTTCTTGGATTTTAAATTATGTTAAGTACAATATTAAATATAAACAAAATTTTTATCGTAGCTGGGAGAGGCAGGCTGTTGTTGAAGGCACAGCGAAGTAAATATAGGATCGTTTCAATTAAATTTCGATTAAACTAGAACTCGAACTTAAGGGTAATTAGTTTTTATCATATAATTTTTTTTTGTGTAGTTTTAAGAAGGTGATTTATCGACTTTCGGCTATCGCCGTAACTTGGACCCGTTTAACGGCCATCGCTCGGAACCGTTTGGAGAAATAGCCCAAACCCCAAAACGATACAAGAAGCAGGCCATATGCTAATCTAGCCCAACTCATGCAGATTGTAGACAAACCTTCATGGGCCGCAAGACGGTACAAATTTTGCACTAATTGAACCCCACAGATTTTTGGATGCTTCACGAACAAAGGATGAACAAGGAGAAGAATAAAGGCCCACGAACAGGCTCACGAACAAAACTAGTTCATAAAAATTGGAGAACTAGAAACTAGAGAGAAGTTCACGAACTACGACTATTCGTGGATTGTTTGGTTCTTGCGAACTAGCCTAGTTCGTGAACTTCTAGTTCACGGATATTGCCAAACACTAGTTTTCTTGATAGGTGCAATAAATCTGGCCCGACAATAAGTACATAGGATGATTCCATATTTCAAGAATTGATAGTTATAAATAAAAATTCAAAAAAGAAATTTATACAGTTTTCACATTAAAGGAAAGGAAAAAATAATTATTTGCTTTTAATCTCATCAGTAATGTCAGAAATGAACTATACGCATGTTTAAATTTGAATATATACTTCAGAACATTTCACAAATCTATATCTATAGTATTAATTAAAACCCGTGTGTTTCGACATCCGCTATATTTTTCACTTTCGGACACGGCATCTAAGCCCTTTATTTTTTCGCCGATTGATCTGATCCATTAACAGGAATTCAGCGACTTTCATTTTTTACGCTCTCTAACCCTCTCTTCATTTTATATCTGAGAAAAAAAAATTATGGCTTCTCTCTTCCGACGCCTCTCCGTCGGCGCGTCCCTCCTGCCTCTCCTTCTCTTCTCCGCCTCCTCCGCGAACCCTAACTCACCCCCTGCAACTCCTCCCTCCTCTTCGTCGGTGTGGCGGTCGCCGGATCCTCTGCTCCTCATATCCTCGCTTCCTCCTCCACCAGCCCTACCTCACCCCTAACCCTCATTTTCTCCTTTTCATCGCCTTATTCTCTGCCAACCTCGCTACATCCCCTTCTCCACCGAATTCGTCGGATTCTCACCTCCTTGATTGTTCCCCAACCCCTCCTCTACTGCTTCTCTGCCAAATCTGGCCGTTCTCCTCGGAAAACAAGGCGTAAGGTACAATCGTGCTCTTATTTCAGAAAAGAAGGCTCCTTTGTACTTGAAATTGGGTCGATAGTTGAAACATAGTAAATTCCTATAGTAAGTAAGGAACGAAGATCTTTCCAAAAAAGAAAAAAGGAACCTTTCTTTAGCCATTGGACAGGAGATTTGCACACAATTTGAATTTTTTAAATAAAGGCTCCCATATTTTGGAGTAACTTACGTTCCTCACTGAAAACTACTCATTAGAGTATGATTTTATTAAAAATATCATAAATGACCTTGATAAAGTTGATTTCACCGTTCATTTTCTGAAATAAGGCTTTAAAAGGAACGTTTCCTTAAATGAAATTAGCTTTCATGGGTATATAATTACATGGTCGGTTTGAAAGAGTTTCTACTCTAAATTTAGAATAGTGCCTTTTAATTTTTGATGAAGTAGGTGGTATTTTCAAATTGATCATATGTAGATGGAGTGCGTGCTAATTTTTTTTAATAATGTAGGAATATCTGACAATTTTTGACAGGTAGTATTCTTACTGCATTCATAAATAGCATGCTATATTTTAAGTTTATTTATGGCAACTTTTTTTGTGGCAAGTTTTATATGTTGCTGTACATAATTTACCCTTCTTAATTATCTAACCTTATTATAATTCTTATAATTAGAAGTTACTTTTGGGAATTTTTTTTTGGGCAGAATTAATATTTATCACTTTCTAAGCATAAATCTCTAATTTCGAACTCACTATTTTTTGTCAACTTATTTTGGTAAGTTATTCAGGGCAAAAATCTAACCAGTTTTTATATTATATATATGAGGATGAAGTCCCTGATTCTAGATCAAACGAGAAAAAAAGTTTCAGAGGTGTTTTTACATCAATTGAGAGGAAAATAAGGTAGTTTTTTCTAAATCTTATATACTATATCTTATTCATTGTAGTTGATAATTTGATCATTCTCTTTGACTTTTTTTTAATCAGCTAAATAGATTCAGGCAACCATGGACAGCGTTCTACCAATCTCTCAACTTACTAACAGAGTTCAAGGTGTGATTCATGCAAGGGTACTGAAGATTTGGCAAGCTATTGATACCAAGAATAATAATGTATGGGGAATGAATTTTGTTTTGCTAGACAAAGAGGTAATATTTTTATATTTATCTTGGTTTGGAAATACTTTGTGTTTAATTAGCAGTTTGGTAGTATTAGATACTTGAAATCTTAGCCTGTATCATTTTTTTTTTGGTTGCTTAATGGAGTTGGGTTGTCACCTCTGTATACATCCTTTATTGAAAAAAAAAATAGAAGATTGAAGAATGTTTTTTTCTTATATATAAGTATTAATTTAAGTACAAGTAGGAAAAATGATGTGCTTTCTTATAGACGTAAGTTTTCTCTGTTTGATATAATAGAGCTAGAGCTCCAGTAAATAATTGAACATTTGGTATAAGATTTATATACCGTTGCCTAATTGGCCTTAGTAAATGATCTTGCCACTTTAATTGTTTTCTTTTCGAAACCTTCAACAGGGGGGTGCAATCCAAGGAGTTATGCCCATACATATTTATCGCCGCATGGAGGTAGATTTTGTTGAGGAAAATATTTGTGAAATTGGTCGTTTTATTGTCGAACACATCAAGAACTCTAGATTTCGTACAGTAAAACATGATTTCACTATCTATTTCTCTGCTCAGACCTACGCTACGCAATTGGCCCCTAATTTGCATGACATACCTGCATGCTATTTTGATTTTAAGCATTTAGAAGATATTGGCACAAAAATTACTGATGAGAAACAACCTATTGGTATGTGTTATGTTTAAAAAAATTGCATACTTAATCTTTAAACAAAAAAATAATTTTTGTTGCTTATACACGTTTATAAAACTAGATGTGATAGGAAGAGTGTCTCATTTTACTACTATCGAAGAAAAAATGGCAAATGGCAAGCCCACGAAAATGCAAACAGTCTACATCACAAATGAAAGGTTTCTTTACTTTCCTTCATTCAATTAATTAATTAAAACTTATTATTGTATTTATTTGTATTGTTTGTGTGTGTATGTGTATGTATTTATTTATTTTTATTTACATATGACATATTTCCATGTTGAATAGTGGGCATACGGTGGAAATGACTCTATGGGCACATTTTGTCGATCAGCTAGACATTGATGGGGTCTATGCAAAATCAAACAATTAGCCAATGTTTCTCGCATGCAGTTCTGTTATTTTGAAGCATTACCAAGGTATGTATTTTATATATAATATACATATGCATATGCATGTATATTTAATATGTGCTCAGGCATTTAGTAATCTACTTTGTTAAAATATTCTTAGGGAAATATTCATTAAGGGCGTATGCTGCAACTCGGTTTTACACAGATCGTGGGGTTAAAGAAATCAAGGAATACTTGGAAAGGTTATGATGATTTTTTACTATTAGAGCTATATGATATTACAAACTCATATATTGATACTAAAAATATATTCATAACTAATATTATATAAAAATATTTCCTTGACAGTGTACATTGTGATGACACTGCCTTGCAAATAAATACAAATGCTATTGCATGCAGTGAAGGTTCATCATCAAACACACATCCACAGATTGATCGGATCAAAATCTCACTGGAAGATCTCTCCATGTTACCATTAGACAACTTTTCTGTTAGTAGCTGATACTTATTTTTGTTTGATTCATTTTTTTTAAATGTAATACTATTATTTTAAATTAATTTTTAAATATAAAATATTTATTATATTTTGTTTTCTGATGGTGGCCATTGCCAGACTGGACAATATTTATGTGTTGCTAACATTGTTGGTGTGAACAATCCATTCGACTGGTACTATGAAGGCTGTCCCAAGTGTTATGGGAAGTTGAGACAATCTTGGTGTAAGGGATGCAAAACAAAGAGACAACAACCTTCAATATGGTAAATATTCTTATTATGTTCTATTTAGTTTTAATATCTTCGATTAATATCATAAATCTCTTAAACTATTTATTTTTATATAAAATACAGTTATAAAATCTTATGGCAAGTGGAAGATGACACTGGAGAGGCCGAGTTCAGTGCGATAGGAAATACTGCTCAATATATGGTTGGTGAGAAGGCATCAGAAGTTAAGGAAAAAAGCAATCTGGATTGTAATGAACTACCACCACCACTGAAGAAATTGATAGGAAATAAGTATAAATTCACTATCTCAGGGAAATTACAAGTTCTATACGAGAATCACCGCGTGTATAATATCATATAGTCAGAACTTATTGTTGAAAATGAACAACTTGCACTACCTGCAATCACAGAAGATGATGAAGATAAAACATCTGAAAATAAAAAAAAATGTCTGCATTAGAGGAGGATGACATGCCTACCAGGTATGAAACAAAACTTTTATTTCTTAACATTTATCAATAACTCTATTTTATTTCAACTTATTTATTAAGATTTTTCATCTGACATTTGTATACTGCATGTTGACAACAGCAATGATTTGAAGGATAATAGATGTCGAGCCAATAAAACTTTGCTGAAAGAAATCAAGCAGGAATTAAAAATTCCTAAAAAGAAAATTTTCAGGCCACAGAAAAGTCAAACTCCAGTGACATCTGTTGTGATGGAAAATGATCCAAAACAAAAAAGGTAATCTTATATTCTTTGTTTTACTTATTATTATTTATTTGTGCATGAAAGAATATAATATGATGCATTCTCATAATATCATTTCATAGTTCAAAATGTGCTTCTGTTGAGCAAACAATCACTCATCCAAATACAACAAGAAGAAGACTCATTCTTGGTAGTCAGTCCGTTGAACATGAAAATATGTAAGATTTAATGTAAAAATAAGATTTAGTCCTAAATTACTAACAACAAGTTATCTGTAATAACTTTAATTTTATTTTTTTGTCTTGAAAAAAAATGCAGTAATTCAGAAGATGTCTCTCCATGATCTTTTGAAGTTGAAGACAACATATATCTCATGATGTGTTTTGAATTTCTTAGAGGTGTTTTGAGTTTATTAGAAGTTGAAGACAAGATGCATCAGATTGAATCTCTAATTGTTTAGTCTTTTTAGTGAAATATTGTTGTTATGTATACTAAGATGATGAGTTATTTAAGTTTTATAATCGAAAATATGTATTGAAATTACTAATATGATGACTAAAAATTTTACATTATGCCTCTAAAAGTGTTAATAGATTAAAAAATTTTAAATAAAAAATTTACAAAATTATCAATATAAAAATTAATTGAAGTCATCCTTAAAAACAAATTTAGATAAGTCAACCAAAATATCACATTTGTTAATAATTAAAAATTCTTCACCGCGCTTCTCCACCTAGTTAAAATTCAAGTTAGATCATTAAATTTATACCAACGAGAGAAGGGCATTAATTAAAGGTCTGGACGGGAAAGTTATTCTCCCACTAATATCTTTTGGGGCCGTTTGGATCGCTTAGGAATTTGGGAAATTTGGGAAAGTTGCAATTCATAGGAATAAATTTATTGGGAAGTGTGTAATTTTGTGAAGAATTTGAATTGTTTATAATAAATTTATGGTAGGAAGATGAAATTCTCCAAATTCCTTGGAGAATCCAAACAGCCACTTGGGCAATAAATCATAGGTATCCGTGCATTTACAAAGATGGATAAAGTCTTCCATTTTTTTCTTAGAAATAACACACTGATAATACGAGGTGGGCTAAAGTGCCATAGATGGCAATGTCATAGATGTCTTTTTTTAGACATCTTTTTAAGATCCGAAATTTAATCGGTCGATCCAAACCGTTGATCACCATATTGAAATACCATCGGAGACCAAACTTTACATTTTTTTGAAATTTTTTGGTATTTATTTTGATATTCAAATTGGAGGGTCTGAAATACTCCAATTATAACGTTTTTTAAAAATATCATAATAAATAGCAAAAAAAAATCGAAAAAATATAAAATTTAGTCTCCAAGAATATTTTAATGTGGTGAATAACTTGAACGGTTCAAATTGAGCATTTGGATTTTAAATCTCGAAAAACGACTCTATGGCACGGGACCCTCTGTGCCATCTATGACACATTAGCCATCCTCCTGATAATACATTATTAGTAAGATGAAGTATTTTTTAAAAAAATTATTCAAACTCTAAAAAAAATGACAACTATTCTATTGTAGAACCTATTATTGTATCTAATTGTTTTGGTGTGATCGTTATATTATATTGGCATTTAATATGACACGAGAAACGCAATTTCATCTACAATTAAGTTCTCCTTTTCCGACAGTTGACTAAATCTAACCATGCATGTATTAGATCTGTTCATCACCAAATGGAAAACAGAAAACTGTACCGGACTTGTAACACCTGGAGGCTGGACTGCTGGAGTATTTAAAATGCTGACGTCAGACGGAAAGCAACCATTACGTAAGAAAGTTCCGACTTCCAATTGAATTTTAGCTTTTCTATTTCGGTGTAAGTTGGAGCTAGGGGAATCTATCCTTTGCACAGGAGAAAAACCACAGAGAAATGGAAGTGCATGTATAGAGAGTGCGTTTGGATTGTTGGAAGAAAGAAGAAGAAGAAGGAAGAAGAAGAAAAAAAATTATAAACAATTCAAACTCTTCACAAAGTTACACACTTTCCAATACTTCTTCTCACTTCTTCCCTTCTTCCCTTCTTCTCACACCTATCCAAACGCACCCAGAGTTAAATTCCATCAATGTCTCCAAAATATATAGTAATATAAAGTTTTGTATGCTAGTCAATAATTTTTATTTTAACGGTACCATAAGCTTCTTTGATCAGACCATAATGCCGCATAAAGTGTTTTTCGGATCCCCACTAATATTGAAATGGCTTTTACATTAAAAAAAAACACCGTATCTTTGCACCATTTCTGAACCGTTGTCCTTCTCTGATATCTTCTAGAAGAACTAATTTGGCATTTTTATGGTGCTCTGTTATAATCTAAAATTGTGCAGATTTACAATTAGCTAAAAAATGTTCCTTTGTGAAATACGTACGAGAAAGCTTGAACAACAAAATTGATTAAACAATTTAAAAATCATTATAATTAAAAAAAAATCAATACTCTACATCAGCATTAGTTAATCTTTGGACTATATAATTTCATATTATTCTATTGTGGTAATAACAGAGGAATAGTATCTCTGGTTTAAATTTGAACATGTGCGCGCTAGTTCCTTCCAAAGTAGGAGAATAAAATCTAGGTTTAGCAGCATCTACGTTATTTCTCTTCCATCTGATATGCACTTCATTTTTTAGGTTTAGAAAAGATAGCAACCTTCTTAGAACATCGCTTCTGTTGCTGGAAGGTATAAACCAGTATTTCTTTTTATTTTATAATACGAACGTGTGAACAAGGTGACTCAGAAGGTAACGTTTAATATATGACTATGTAGGTATATAGGGGTGTCAATTTGGTACCGTTTCGAACGTTTCCGTTTCGTTCCGTCCGGAACGGAACGGAAACAGAAGGGAAATTGGTTACGTTGGGGATAGCGGAACGGAAACGTAAACGATACCAATTTCGTTCGTTTCAACGGAACGTAAGTGAAACAGCCCTCTTCCGTTCCGTTTTTTATGTTTTAACGTTTTGCTCATATGCAGCGGCCCAGAAATTTGTAGCAGCCCATATGCAGTGGCCCATAATATAATCAGGCACGATATATTCGAGGATTACGCGTGCTGCTGTGCCGAGTAGTCATTACTCGTCATTAATCGCCTAACCCTAGCCCCGCTCGCAGAGTCGCAGTCGCCTCTTGTCTCTTCTCTCTCTCTTGTCTCTCCTCTTTTACCTCGATTGTGTCTCATTCTCTATCTTTTGTACCTCGATTGAGCAGATCTGTGAGTCAGTGATTGTTTATTTGTCTGTACGACTGTGCCAAGCTTTGAGTCTGTGAGTGTGACTGTGAGGCTCTAGTTCCTTGTCGACAATGCAGTCATGCGCAGATACTACACTAATTTGAGCAGATACTACATTTTGTAGAAGAGATGATTGCATCGCCGCTTAGGACTTGTTGTCACCAGTCACACTCGCACTCAATGACAGTCAGAATGGTACAAGTTAGAGATAATTGTTGCTATTATATACGAAAGTTAGAGACAGAGGCACAAAGAGAAAGAATAGAGAGAAGCTTGAGAAAATCACAAAGGAAAATAAGGTATGCTCACCAGCTCAACTCAATTTTGAAGTTTTGCTTCTATTTTGTGAATGATTTTTGAACAATTTTTCTTTTCCTGCCTGTTTTTTTATCTTCTTTAAAGTACTATTGTCTATTGGAATTAATGTCAGACTCAGACACATTAATGCCTCCAGTGTTTGGTTGAGTCTAAATTAACCTCTAATGTCCAGGGAACAGATTGCAATTAATGTCCAACAAATTAATTATGGCTTTTAAGTATCCAATAATTAGTTAATTCTTTAGTATCCAATTATTAGCATTAATAGTTAGAGAAATTAATTACGGTACCAAATTGCTCACTCCTCTTGCATTTATGTCAGACACATTAATGTCAGACAATCATTAGAGGTTGTGACTAATTAATTACGGTACCACATTTATGTCAGACACATTAATTACGGTACAACAGTCAATTAATGTGTAACTAATAACAGAATCCAAATGATTTTCTGTGGCATAGTACTAACTTTGTTCTATTCATTTTGTACATTGCAGTTGTGATTTGTGGACTGGTGTTGTGAAATTATTAGCTGTCTTTAATGGCTGATCCAGGGAGCGATGTATCTGAGCCAGATCTTGTGTATGAGGCTGAGGATGAGTATGTTTTTTTTTATCCATTTTAGCTTTGGAATTTATGTCAATTGTTAAGCTAATATTATGTGAATTGAATGGATTAATTTTATTATTATGCTTACAAGTGGTGGCTGATTAAAATAATTATTTGACTTAGAAATTGTTATGTGAAATTGTAGCAACCAATTAGATCCTAATTATACCCCTGAGGAAATTGAAAGAATTGAGAATGATGCCCGCAATGCTGACAATGTTGAAGCACAAATTCCAAACCCTGATGTTGCTGCACCTGAAGGTGAAGATGTTGGAAATAAAAAGAAAAAGAGGAAATATAGACAATCGACGACAGCAGATGTGTGGCAGCACTTCATAAAGGGTAAAGAACAAGATGATGGTTTTTATGATGCAAAATGCAAGTATTGTGGACATGTTTATTAAATGGGAAATCAAAGGGGTACTGGATCTTTGAGGCATCATATTAATAAGGCATGCAAGAATAGACCAAATAAGAATCAACGTGGCAGGTTGCAAACAATGTTGAAGACTAGCAATGTGGCAGGTAGATTATTTCTTTAATACTTCAAATTAACCAATTTAGCATAATTGTTTTGTGCATATTTCAGTTTAATTAGATTATTTATTTCAGGTGAAAATAAAGTTGTTGTGTGGGAATTTAACCAAGCCACATGCAGAAGGCTCTTTGCAATCATGGTGATTGTCCATGAGTACCCCTTTAATTGTGTCTCTCATCATTACTTAAGAGTGTTTTTGAAAGAACTTCAACCACAATTTAAATTGGTATCAAGGAACACTCTAAGGTCTGATTGCCTTGGTATTTTTGAAGAAGAAAGAAAATTGTTGTATGAAGAGCTTGGTAAACTCAATTGTAAAATGAGTTTTTCAACTGATTTGTGGACCAATCATTCAGGGGACAGGGGTTTTATGGCATTGACTTGCCATTACATAGATGATAGTTGGAAAATTAGAAAAAGGATTATTAATTTTGCACCTCTTCCCTCTCCACACACTGGAAAGCACATTGCTGAAGCCTTCTTTAGTATGTTGGTAATGTGGAACTTGGATAAAAAGGCTTTCAGCCTAGTGGTTGACAATGCATCTTCTAATGATGCTTGCATCAGAGAGCTATTGAATGGGCCAATGGTAATTACTATCTAGTTTATGAAAAAATATCCTTCTTATTTACCTAATGATATGACTAATTACTAACTTATGGTTGTTTGTTCATATGTAGAGAGATGCCTTACCTGCAAATGGCTCGGTGTTTCATCAAAGATGTGGATGCCACATCTTGAACTTGATTGTTCAAGATGGCATTTCTGTGGTAGCTGATGAGATTGCAAAAATTCGCGAAACGATGAAGTACCTTCGTCATTCGCAAGCTCGAATGGAAAGGTTTCAGTTGACAGCATCTCAGGTATTAAATTTGCTTTGTTAGAGGCATTAAATTTCTCTATGCTTTATTTTTTTGCATACATTCTCTATGCTGTTATGTGCATTAGGCCAACTAAGTTGTCATTGATTTAACCATTGTAAGTTTGTAACAGATGTGGAAGTAGAAATGGATGAAATTGAATAGTTTCATTTTAACAGTAGCATTGTGGAACTATCCAGTTCTAGAATTTATCATTCATGAATGTACAGTCGTCTTTAATCAACTAGGTCAGCTAACTTGTGTCTTTTGTGCTTCTTAGCATCCTTGAATTATTCTGTCATGCAATTGTTTGTTTCTTTATGTCATGCAATTGTTTGTTTCTTTACTTTGGTATTAAAAAAAAATATGATTTGAGTAACATTGTTCTGCCATCATTTTACTGAAAGTTTTTATTGTCTTTTTTTTTATAGCTTCAATAGCTTTAGTGTGTCCCTAAGTTTTTAATTTATATTTAGACATCATAGCTACAGCTGTAATAATTTTGCATACATTGGTCTGACTTTACCTCTTTTAGGATGTAACATTTTCTGTTTTTGTTAAGACTATTGCTTCTGTTATGTCTTTGTAATAAGATAATAAAAAATTGCTCTAACCTACGTTTGTTTTTACTTTGTAATTAGGTAAAGGTTCCATTTAAGAAACCGGCATGGGATGTTCCAACACGATGGAACTCAACATATCTTATGTTGGACCTAGCTTTACAGCTAAGAAAATCAATTGAGAGGTATGCTACTCTTGATAAGCATTACACAATCAAAATAGATGACTTGGAATGGGAAGCATTGGAGGCATTAATGGATTGTTTGAAGGTGTTTTACGCAGCCACCTTGAAATTTAGTGGCTCCAAGTATCCAACACTTAACTATTTCTTTCCTGAATTCTGTGATGTCTTTGTAAGCATAAAAAATATGGAGAAGAGTGATTATCGTTTCATTGTTTTGATGGCTGAAAAAATGATGCCTAAGTGGGAAAGGTATTGGACTAGTGCAAATACATTGTTGGCTATTGCATGTGTTATGGATCCAAGATGCAAACTAACTTTGTGGAGTACTATTTTAAGTTGATATATCCTGACAACTATGAATGGTATATGCAAAATTTAAATGCTTGCATCAATGCTTTGTTCAAGGAGTACTTGGAGGCATACTCCACATCCTTGCAAAGCCAAACAGATAGTTCATCGGGGACTCAAAGTCAAAGTCAGAGGTATATGTTTGTTAATTGTTACTTTGTTTCACTCACTAGCCTCTTACCTTGTTAGTAATTTGTTAATTATCATGTTTGTTACTTTGTTTCAGGAGCCAAACTTGTGGAGCGTCAAGTAGTGGCACTGTCAATAATATAAGGGCTGGATTGAAAAGTTTATTGGCTGAGAAAAAAACTGCAGAGCCAGTCAAGTCAGAGCTTGAGCAATACTTAAGTGAGCCATTGGATGCAACTGCTTTAGAGGAAGAATTTGACATCCTTGTGTGGTGGAAGTTGAAGGTGCATACATATCCAGTGTTGGCACGACTAACCCGAGACATTTTGGCAGTCCCGGCATCGACAGTGGCATCAGAGTCAACATTCTCCACTAGTGGCAGGACACTATCAACAGTGAGAAATTCTTTGAGTGATGAGAGCATAGAAGCTCTCATCTGTGCTCAGGACTGTGCATACATATCCAGTGTTGGCACGACTAACCCGAGACATTTTGGCAGTCCCGACATCGACAGTGGCATCAGAGTCAACATTCTCCACTAGTGGCAGGACACTATCAACAGTGAGAAATTCTTTGAGTGATGAGAGCATAGAAGCTCTCATCTGTGCTCAGGACTGGTTGCGTAGTAAAGTGACAGGTAAGGTCTCTTCTTTTATGATTACTTATGTGTATGTAACTGTGCTCAATAGTTGGTAATTAAGCATAATTATATTGCATATGTGTAACTATGCTCATTTGCAGAGAAAGGTGGAGAAGTTGGTGCTCCACTTTGGACTAGTGCCGAACCAACATCGGATGATACAATTTGTGGCAGTCAAGCATGAAATTGCTTGTAAGTTGTTAGCTTTTGTGCTTGTAAGATTGTGCCTTTTGTGTACTGATCTATAAGATCAAGTAGTTGTGTAAGCTTGTAATCTTGTGCCTTTTGTTGTTCTTGTTAGCTGTTATCTTAGTAAGATCAAGTAGTTGTGGAATTTTACAAGTTGAAGCCTGGAGTTTTCAGCTCTTGGGCTCCTTAGTCTCAAGCCGAGATTCTTCGATGATGTTGTAGGTGTTATATTGGCTTCACAGTAAGCTTTATTTTTAGCCCATGGCTGAGAAAGGTAACTGAGAAGATAGCTTGAGACTAGGTTGAGTTTGTTGCTAGAACTGTGGGTTTCAACTTCATGTGGGTTTCTTATTTTCTGATTTGTAAGATTTGGATTTGTAGCTTGTGAGATGTGACTTTATTGATCTCTATGACTTGGATTTGTGATTGTGTTGAACTTCTTATAAATTATTATGTTATGTTATGAATTTGTAAATTTAAGATATCTTAATTATAGTTTTTATGTTATGATTTCTGTTGGCAACTTAAAAAAATCAATCTTATTTTAAACGGTATGGAAATTTAACGTTTTTAACGTTATTAACGTTTCAAAAAACGTAACGAAAAACGGAACAAATTTTATTTACGTTTAAATAACGTAACGTAAACGTAAATATATATTGTTACGTTAAGTAGAACGTAACGTAAACGGAAGTGACTTCTTCCGTGTACGTTGTTAACGTTTGACACCCCTATAGGTATATATCCTGAAAATATCTGGTGATGTTACATGAAGTCATCAAGCGTATATGCTGCTATTTTCCACAGATGAAGAATATCAATTTGAGCATTTTTGGCCAAAGTTGTAATCGTTTTGACATGTATGTTTCAATTTCTATGTGGGCTGAAGTCATTTCAGAACTTTCAAATAAGGTGTGCTAATGTAGGCTCATGTTGTTTCCGATGTAGTACATAAAAAATAATTCGTTATAAAGCTCTCTTGTATACATTCAATTAATGTATGTAAACATCTTGCTACTTAGTGACAGATCTTACTAAATTTTGTCTAAAAATATATAAAATCCTTCAGTATTTCACTGAGTCATATATGAACATTTCTTACAAAAGAACTAGCTACTCTTTTTTTTCCTGACAGAAAGATTATTTCTTTAAGTTTATCAAGAAATTAAACTGATTAACATAGATAAACCTGGATTGATCAAAACTCATCTAAGTTTAACTTAAATTTCGAAGTGTATCAAAGGAACACAAAATATCATGTATAATAGGATAATTGCTATATTTCCTATTACCATATATAGATTCCACCGCACCTTGATAGGGATGAGCATATATAAATTAAACAATTGAAAATATGCATGAGATGGCTGTTCAGTTGCTGAAATATCTCTATTGACCATGGCATCCCAGGACAGTTGATCAAGTTATTAAGTTCCAAATAAGAAGGTGGACATATTGATCTCAGTGCTTGTCATTTTTTGCACGTATAAAGCAACTGATTCACTGGTCCTGCAGGAAGACGACGTCCAGGCTTTCAAGTTACTATCTGATCAAAGAACTCACTACGCCACTGTTTTGAATTATTCCCCTTACAAACTCCTAAATAGGTAAATAAATTACTGGCATTATTGATGTTCCGATACACTCTATTTGCACTTACCTATGATGGCATCCAAATTACATAGAGACACATCACACAACTATAAATTGACAAAGACAAAGTAGTACTAATGATCCAGTTGCCATCATGTTATGTCCCCTTCAGATGCTTTGCACTTGATGCAACATTCTATTCCCTAATCCAAGTGCCACAGAATTGAGATTCTGTCTATTGGTGTTAGATATAGCAATCTAAGTGGCATTGTGTGCCTTTTGCCTCTTCAATTTGTACAGATCATAAGCTTTTGTCACTTTCCACAACATAGTGGCCGGTTTGCCAAGTCTCCCCTTTTAATTCTGTTTCGGCTACTGATTTTTCATTCTATAGTTTTATCTTTAGCTCATAAATATTATAACAATAATGTTGTTAGAACCAGGAAGAACAGCAGCATTGCAGCATCGAAATTCTACATGCTAGTGGAAATGAACATCCAAAAATTAGATAACTAATGGAAAGTAAGGCAGGCTAATCCATTAATAAGATTATGGAAAACAGACATTTTCCTGTTAAAAAAAGTCTACTCTAAAAGTAGAGTATAAATTTGTCGTCATCAAAAATGAATTAATCCTCATGACTTAATCTTCAAAAAAAAAAATAAATAAAACTTATATAACAAGGAAGGCAACAGATTTAATGCAAACCTTTTAGTCTTCTCTTTGGGACTTAAATAGCTGTGGAAACACAATTCTGCTGACTAGCTAGGGTCTGTATTACTTTCTTAAAGATAAAAATGATAATTTAAAATAATAAAATTTTCATGGCAACAAACAGAAGTCCGAAAAGAAAATCACAATGAATGATTTCTTACGTCCATGGAGTCACCAGTGCCATTGTAACTGAAGATATGATGCACTTGCGATTGGAAAGATGTTGATTGTTGAATATTTGATACTTCAAATGGAAGCTTTATATAATAATTAAAGCACAAAGACAAAACTTATAAATGAAAATTTTATTGGTAGGAAAACAATAACACTTTGCAAATTTGAATCTGGTAAGTTGTAAATTGAATGAGCTACTATAATTCTAGCTTATATTAGGTTGTAATCATAATTGGGAGATGAGAAACCATAAGTGAACAAGTTATTATTTTAAGCTTAGTGTATGCTTAATTATGCAGAGTTGAACCAAGACCTCTGTTATATGTATTGTAGCATAAAGGTTTTCAGACAATTACTACTGAGAAGGGCATCTTTAATTACAGAGTGAAAAGCAAATCAACATCCATTGGAACAAAATATGCTGCATTGCAAGAAATTGACAAAATAATTGTACGGCTAGTACGATCGCTAAATTGAATGTTTTTGACAACAATACAAGAAATATTCTTGATGACAAAAAAGGAGTATAAACTGGCTTTCAACTTTTATTTGAAGGTGTAGAAAAACCCTAATGCAATTCATTATTCGGATTCGATATCTTCAGAGTTGGCGAAAAGATTTTCAAAAGAAGTCATAAGGAACATGTTCTTTGTTGAAGAAGGGAAAGGTTATTCGCCAACCGTAATCGTTCTCTTTTCGTTTTCCCTATGACGAATGTTGGTACATTGTTGTTTCTTTTATAATTTCCTCAGAAAGTTGACATCAACACCAAAAATCATACCCACCAGTGAGCAAGTTCTTTTTTGTGCAAGAAGGAAGAATAAAAGCAATGAAAATTTGAAATGAAAACTTATTATAGTTATTCACTGTAAAATGCCAAAATGTTTTATGTAACATAATATGTGCAGTTTGTTAAGATTAATGCTAATTGTTGTCTCTGATAATTAATTTTGTTCAATAAATGAACTATGAACGTCCGTGTATATTTTGGCCAATGATACAAAAAAAAGCCTTTTTCCTTGCAAAAAGATTGAAGTTCCGATAATTCTAATTAATTATGTACTAACAATTCTATGAAAGTGCTAAATAAATGTACATAAAGAGATCGAAACGTGTCATATTTTAAGTAGGTGATGCACTGAATGTGTTCATCAAGATCGTTTCACCTTACATGGATATTATGTCATGTATATCAATTTTAATTGACAAATGGTTAACGAATTGACCAAACTGGTCTTAGCAAAAGTATGCCATGCATGTTCAATGACGGAATTTTTTCCCTGCAAGTATCTGGCCCAGGTATATTATACATTTTTATACGCGTCAAATCATGCCTATAAGAAGCCTACATTATTTTAAAAGAAATAGATATTCAAGATTCGGCGGAGGCTAAGAGCCTAAGAGAGAATAGTCTTTTTGGTCTAAGAGTAAGTCTTCCAAGTGTTCTAGAAATTAGGTTGGTTTGGCTGAACGTTATTAATGGACGCGTTCAATATATCGTTTTATATTTATTTCAGTTCTCTGGATTTTCATGGAGAACAATCTTTTAATTATAGAACCGTATATATATTTGTTTTCATACCAACTATACATTCGGTCTTTCTTAAAATACAGATAGATATAAGATATATAATATGAGTTATTATGAATTCTTCCGTGCATGCAAAGCAGTATTTTTCTTTTTTTTTTGCCCTTTGCATCGCCTATATTTTTGAATCGAAACCTACACCTATTCAATTCTCGCAACACATTTATAAAACATTGCTTTTTCGATACACGGTAAATTAGCCAAGGAAGTGTCATTTTAAGCAAAGTAATGAATTTGAATTCATTTACAATCTCAGTGGCGGATTTAAATGAATGAACTGGGGGTGCAAATGCCCCCCCCCCAATTCATTTTACTGATTTTCATATATTTTCTTTGTATTTTATTGCATATTGGCAATCATCTTAACAAAAATACGATTTACCATTTGAACCCATTTGATAAGATAATATTTTTTTCCTTGACCCCATAAATAATTTTTGTTCAAAAATTTCATAATGTATCTTAACAAGAATATTTAATAGAATACTGCAACTCATTAAATTTTTCCTGGAATCGCCACTGATTTGCATAGTCTATTTTTGTTTTTAGGGCAGATTGGCCCGACAGCGATACCAATTAGTAGCATGAAACAGAGTTTTACATGGGAAAATTGTCTGAATTACAAAAGATTGCGACAATAGGGGGTACAGCCGAGCAGGTACTACATGAAACTGAGCAGGTTGTCATAGAATATTCAGCAGTGCTCAGTCCAATTCCTACTATATATCTACATCAGAATTAAATATCCAAATGCAATCCAAACTCTTCTATTTGTGCTCTTTCCAAATTCTCTACTCTCTACGCAAGACAAATGATTTCCCATCGGCCATTAGTCATGGGAACCTCCCCGTTTTACTCCTCTGTTGTGTACTTGTGCGTCCAGAATGGCACAATCAGATTATGGTCAACAATGATCTTTAATTTACATACATAGTCATTCACTGCTTGCAGTAAAGTTTTTTTTTTCGAAAGCCACGTACTGCTTGCAGTAAAGTCGTCTGTTTTCTGCAATGTTGTGCTAGTAACATTTGTATCCAAGCACACCAGGCAGCAATTTAATTAAGATTCATGAAACAGTGTCCAAGTTCATTTGTCACATTCGGTTTGAAGAAGATTTATATGTAATCATAAGAAAGAAAGAGAGAAAATCTCATATTATGTGCTCTTTAATTTCACATAATTAAATTATTCTTAATTGATTGCCTCCAAAAACTTAGTGCAATATTAATGTCCAAACATTCCATACACCCGCGCACATTATGCGCCGGCTTATAATCAAACAAATTTATATTGATCCACAGATAAATTAGTTCCTCTTTCCATTTTTCTTTCCATTCTTATCCTCCTCTGCCTTGAGCATCTCCTCCAACACCTGATCATCTAGATACTCAAACTCGATCACCTGCCTTCCTGATGACTGCGAACTGGAGCCGGCACCCGTTTGGTAATTATGCACTTCATTTGGAAAATTCAACACCGCCATGCTGCCTCGCATGGAGTATGCAGCTCTATCATAGGCCCGTGCAGCCTCCTCGGCAGTATCAAATGTCCCGAGCCAGACACGCACTCCATGCCTGTTCGAGTCTCGAATCTCAGCTGCATACTTTCCCCAGGGTCTGCGCCTGACGCCTCGGTACTTTGTCTCGCCTCCATCTTTCCCTTGTGAGCTTGAGCCCCCTTCCATTTTGGGTTTTTGTGGGTATGGTTGTGTCGGTGTTTAATGAATAGGTCAGTGATGAAGTGATGATGGCGGCTAGTTGAACGGTTTCGTGTATTTAAATTGGTTGAGATTGTGGGGTGGGAAGCGCGAAGAGAAAGAGGTTAGATTCCTTTTACTTTGGACATGGTCTTTTGTGGAAATTCTTAGACCGGACTATTTTTCCATTGGAAGATTCTGGACTTAGTTGTGTTGCTTTTTTTTAAAAAAAAAAAAAAACTCTATGGGACCTCAGTATGACAAATTTCAATTGATTACTCTTTGTTGATATGTTTTTAACTTTTAAAATGCCTGGACATGCTTACTCTCCAAGAATAATTTCCTCGTATTTTACAAGCTCAACAACAGTGATTAGAAGAAATATTGTTTACTAAATTTTACATTACAATTAAGTAATACTCGTATTAAAAATTTAAAGTCGTAAAAAAATCTTCCAATTTCAAAAACACATGCATTTATTAAAAAACAAGGGGCTTATATGTTATTCTGGGAAAGGAGACAAGATTGAGTAGCAATGTAGCATAAGAAAAAAAAATAAGAAGTCAACAGAAAAAAGTGCTTTCCGGCGGGGCCCAAGAATCCAATTTTGTTTCTATTTCACATTGCATATAATCATGTGTGTAGCATATTTGTTCTTCTGTTAAGTTTCTCATGCAAACTACAAAGCTCTGTTTTATTTACAGGAAATATAGCTTACAAGTATGAGGATACAAAATTTTTGTTCAGAATCAATCAGGGTATGACATAATTATCTGTCCAATTCATTGTAAATCTCTTCATTAAGACCCAACATAGGAGTTCCTACACAGAAAATGCAACGTAATGTACCCGTTGAGGCAATGAAGTTAGGATTTGGCCATTTGGGTTCTTTGTACGTGGATCCAGTCAAACAGTCAAAGCGATGGCTATGGTAATGGCCTTATTATTTTTTGTTGCTTTTCAAGATTGAGGAAGAAGAGAGAGTTCTTAGGTAATAACAAGGAAAATGGGATACATGTCACTCTTGGTTGGTCCATTAAATAATAAATATTGCTCGTGCTTAAATGCTTTTGTGACACTTGTCACGAGCTCGTCTATTACAAATTGTCGACGTGGCATCCATTTTATGTCCTGGTTATAGTAATTGACCGAGTCATCCACACGTGCACCTATCAATTACGTTGCAATGGATAACAGAAAACCTCGTTCAAGGCTCAATTAATAATCCATGAGAGAAAATATATGCTACACAGAGCCTAATCCAAAACAAACAAAAAAAAAATGAACAAAGCACCTGGACAGCTGTCCATAGAGTCCGCTTTTTTCAAAAACCTATATGGTTTATTGGTTTGAGATGCTACAGAATGCTACAAAAGCTCGTTCAATTAAAAGAATCTGACCGTAAAATTGAAAGCAATAAATTTTTAGAAAGAGGATAATTTTGAAAATTAATGATGTTGATAATGTCATTATTGAATTATAAAAATTCTGCCATGGATAAAATTTTTAAGACCAATTCGAGTCCTAATCAATTACAGTTCTTTATCATTCTGAATGAAAACTTATTCATGACAGAATTCATTGTCGGATCCAAGTAGATGTTGGAGGAGGCCTGGCCTCCCTTACGATTTGTACTTTTGATTAAATCATGTTGGACTAATGGTTAATTTGAACATAAAGGTGTGCTTTGGTCTCCCTATATTTGTGTAACGAAGTCATATATGTATACTCCTCAATACATTACAGAAAGCACAATTATAATTTCTTAATATATATCACAAAAGAGTCAAATGAAATAACACAAAAGACCACTAGAGAACTAGTTCTTGGTCTAGTGACAAAGACCAATGAATCTTAAGTGAAAGGTCGCTGGTTCGAAACCCGACTGAAAGAGATCTTTCATAGACATTTAATTTAAAAATAAGTTGAGAGGCTTGGTCCCAATTTATCTTTAAAAAACACAAAAGACCACTAGAGTTTCACATTTCAACTTCATTTATTCGTGGATGATAGCTACTACAATTAAATTAAATATTGATGAAATACTCTGAATTTTATTTAAATATTAAAAAATATCCTTCACAATGTTTTCAAATATTACAAACAATCAATGAAATGGATGAGATGTTCTCCAAATTTTTTGTCATAAAAATTTTAATCTTAATTAGTTTAATATATATTAAAATATTTATAAAAGATTAATTAAATAAGAACTTGTCAATTTTAAATTTGCAATAAACTATGTGAAAATCTACATAACATCTATAGGCTTTTCTTAAATTATAATAATACAATTTTTTTAGTTTCTAACTTTCGATCCTCAGCCTTCCTGTCCTCCACTGACAGAATTTGTCATATTTTCAATAAAGATCATCACAGTGAGACTAAAATTGTGTTTTGGTGATATTATTTGTCATAATGATTAAGCCGACATATAGGTATGATAAAGTTTGCCGGTGATCAACCTTCTCAACGGTATTTTATTTGGTATGTTTGGATTAAATTAGTGATTGTTGAGAAACTCAAATTATCAAAAATATGATAGCAGTTGAAATAGTATTATTTCACTTTTCTAAAAATTACACTATTTTAAAATTAGTATTTTATTAAAGGGCTGATAAGGATCATCCTCAAATCCTATCATCTCCATCATCCTCCCAGCAATTAGGTTAATTACATTCCGAAAAAAAAAGAGGATGGGGATGAGAGGATGATAACGCGTTTTTTCTTTTTTTGGATGAGGGAATGAGAGAGGGTGGGATGAGCGAAACAGAGGTGACAGATGAGCGTCTCACAGAGGAGAGGGAGGCAGCGACACAGAGAGAAAGGGAGCGAACACAGAGGAAAGGGATATACAATTGTAATAGTTCTAGTTAATATAATTAACCGTTCTAGTAATATATTTAAAAGTTCTAGTAATATATATAAATGTTCTACTTAATACAGTAACAGTTCTAATAATATATATAAATGTCCTACTTAATACAGTAACAGTTCTACTTAATATATTTAACAGTTCTATTTTAAACATTTAACAGTTCTGCTTAATATATATAAAGGTTCTACTTATATACATAATAGTTCTACTTAAAATATATAAAAAATTATTTAAATACATAACATTTCTAGTTAATATATATAAAGGTTCTACTTATATAAATAAATGTTCTACTTATATACATAACAGTTCTAGTTAACTAGAACTGTCTCTTTCCTCCCCTCCCCGTACCTCTGATTCGCTCTCTGGACTCTCCCTCTATCCCTTTCTACTATCATTCTCCTCTCTTCCGTCATCCAATCATCTCCTTCCATTTCTAGAAAACACATTTTCTAAAAATGAAAGGGGATGATTTTATTAACAATAATAAATCTCCATCCAAAGACTTTACATATACTCACAATTTGAGTTGCCTAATAGCAAAGGTACCCCTTCGTAAAAAGGCCATTGAAATTTGAATTTTGTGTGTTAGCTAGACCATTTAAGCTCAACCATTGAATGTTGCATTTATGGGGCCGTTTGGATCGCTTAGGAATAGGAGGAATTTTTTTATTCCTAGACATAAAGTATTGGAAAGTGCATAAAATATTTCTCAAATTCTCCCTTGATCCAAACGCCCCTATGTGTTTGATTGCCACCTGTACCCTCAACATCTTACTTTTGTCATCCTTGATCCGTCAAAAATTAGATTTTCTGTGAGACCCATTCATGTGGTGTATCATGCAGCTAGTTATAGATCATTGATCAGTGAAAGAGTTTTCGCAAAGAAAAACTTTCTAAAGACCACTGATCATATCGCCCCTTTTTGCATTGACTAGTATTTTTATTTCGACACGCCTCCTTTTCGCCAAGTACAAAACTACGGTGATTAAAATATAACAATTAATATATTATTTGAAATAAATGTCATTTGCTCAAGGCAGAAGATGGAGGATGTTGTAAGTAATCTCCCCTTAACAAATTGCTTTGTTGTTCCCTCTTTAGGTAAGTCTGGGGGTCTGTGCTTGTTGTGGGGGGCTTCTGTAAATGTGCATATTTTTACTTTTTCAAAGAATTTCATAGCAGCCTGGATATCACAAAGAGGGAAAAGAGATTGGCTTTTAGTTGGAGTTTATGGGGATCCCCATCACAATGAATATATGCAAATTTGGAATGATATTCAAAGATTTGTTAAAAGTTTTGAATTAGTTTGTCTAATGGGGGATTTTAATGCAATCATGGAAATGAGTGAAAAGTTTGGGGGGAATTCTTTCTTCAATTCAAAAAACAGAAATTTCAGAAATTTTGTTCACAATTCTAGTTTGGTAGACTTGGGTTTTAAACGGCCTGCTTACACTTGGACTAATAGACAGAATGTTTCAACTGCCATTTTTGAAAGGCTAGACAGAGTTCTGGCTTCTGCACAATGGGTACAAGATCATTATCAGGCCTATGTAAATCATCTTCCTAGGGTGTATAGTGACCATGCTCCAATTTTACTGAATACTATTAAAGAACACAATTTGCATACAAATTTTAGAATTGAAAACTGGTGGTGAGATGAAGAGGGTTTTGATGAGTGTTGTAAGAATAGTTGGGTAAAAAATAACAATCTTTCTTGGGAAGGGAAGTGGACAAACTTAAGAAAAGATATGTATAAATGGAGCAGGAAAGTTCAAATGCCTAAAAATCAGTTACAAAATATAGAAAAAAAGATTGCTGATTATCAGAACTTACACCCTAGCTTGCAGGATCCAAAAGTGGAAACAACATTGCAAAACCAATATAGACAGGTAGAAGATAAATTAGAGGAGTATTGGAGACAGAGGTCAAGGCTCAATTGGCAGTTAAGAGGGGATAAGAACACAACCTTTTTTCACATGGTGGCTACTAATAGGAGAAGGAGAAATTTAATTCTGTCTATCAAAGATCAGAATCAAAATGAAGTGGGGGATGATAGGGGTATTAGGAATATTTTTGTAAATTATTTCAAAAATTTGTTTACTGATACCTCCTCCTTGAATTCTCAACAGATTAAAGAAATGTTACAAACTTGATCTTTGCAACACACCCCCACTTTACCTATTTGGGCAGTTTCTCTTTTAACAAAAAAGCCAAATATAAGTGAGGTAACAAAAGTGCTCTTTAGTATGGGACCTGATAAGGCGCCGGGTCCTGATGGGGTGAACACTAGATTTTTGCAGAGAAATTGGGGAATGATAAGGGAGGATGTGGTTAGCATAATTCAGAATGCATTTCACAATGGTCATATTCCCCAGGGTTGGTTAAAGTCAAAAGTGATTTTGATTCGAAAGAAGGATGACCCACAAACTCCCACAGATTTTAGGCCAATTACTTTGGAAAATACACTTTACAGGCTCCTGATGAAATTAATTTCTGAAAGACTTAAGCCAATCATACCCTTAATTGTCTCTGAGGATCAGGATGCCTTTGTGAAGGGGAGAGGAGTGGTAGATAACATCATTTTAGTTAGAGAAATCCTTCATTCTTTTAATTAAAGTCATTTCTCACATGAATGTTTCATGTTCAAAGCCGATATTAATAAAGCTTTTGATACAATTAGGTGGGAATTTTTGAGGGCTGCCATGGAAATTATTAATATGCCTCAAAACTTGATAAATCTAATAATGAATTATATTAAAGGGGGAAAGGATGTTTTGGATATCAATGGTAAAACAGATGGTTTTATTACTCCTCAGAGGGGTCTTAGACAAGGATGTCCAATGTCCCCATTTCTCTTTATACTTGGTATGCAGTTTCTAACTAGAATTTTTCAAAAATTCATGATGGAAGGCCAATTCAAGGGAGTGAAGATAGTTGCAACTGCCCCTGTCATATCACACATCATGTTTGCAGATGACCTCCTCATCCTGGGACATGCCACAAATCAACAAGTGCAGGTTTTGACAAATATTCTCAACATTTTTACACAAGTCTCTGGGTTACAGATAAATCCAGAAAAATCAAAGATTTGGTTTAGTAAAAAATGTTCTCAGGAACTAAAACAATTTATAACTCAGATGTTGGGGGCTGGACAGATTCGGAATGAGGAAAGATATTTAGGAGTACATCTGTCATAAAATCAATCTTTCCTTAGTCTAGTCCATAGAGACATTATGGATAAGATGTATAACAGGCTAGCGGGGTGGAAATTGAACACTCTTTCTATGCCTGGTAGAATTGTGCTCCTTAAATCTGTTTTTTATGCTTTACCAGTCATTTATATGATGACGTGTCTGATTCAAAATAGTACTGTTGAGGAAGTACAGAAACTTATGAGAAAATATTTATGGAGAAAAACAGATAAAGAAAGATATCTTTCTTTATATCTCATGGACAAAGGTTTGTCGGCCTATAGAAAAGGGCGGTTTGGGGCTCAGGGATTTAAAATTTTTTAATAAGGCTCTTTTTCTTAAGATGGTTTGGGAGATAGCGGCTGGTAAAGAAAAACTTTGGGTCAAAGTTTTAAAGGAAAAATATTTTTCAAGGGTGGGTTTTTGGAGAGCAAAGAATACAAGTGGGGTAAGCATTTTTTGGAGGCATGTGCTGAAAGTTAAAGAGGAGTTGAGGCATGATGTTCAGTGGAGAATAGGAAATGGTGAGAATATTGGGGTTATGAATGAGCCATGGCACCCTAATTGGGAACATATAATTGAGGGACAATCACATTTTTCAAATTTCAATTTGTCACGTTTTATTATGCCAAACTCTAATCAATGGAACTTGCAGCTGTTGATACAGAATTTTGACCCTGATACAGCTCTCTCTATTGTACAGAATGTCAGGATACATCAGGATCTCAATGATTTTCAGTTGTGGCTGCCCAGCAAATCAGGGAGGTATATCACAAAAATTTCGTATAATAAAATGCATGCTCAAATAAATGATCATACTATTGAACAGAATGAAAATGTTGCTTTGTGGGAAAGAATTTGGCATTTTAAACAAGTACCACCCAGGATCATCACCTTTTTGTGGAAAATGTTGCTCAAATAACGCCTTGCCTACAGGGGTAAAATTAAACACCATTTTTCCAACCACTTCTTCAATTTGTAGCAGATGTGGTACACACAATGAAACTCTTGAGCATCTCTTATTTAATTGTCCATCTTCAAAGGCGGTTTGGTTTGCTTCAAGCCTGGCAATTACAGTTCATGCACTTCCTTCTTCTTTTAATCAAATTTTATTGGATGAATGTAAAATATCCTTTAGTCTGATGTGGCATATTTGGAAGGAGCGCTGTAATTGTCTTTTCAAAGGGGAGATTTTGATATTGATAAAGTGCTCAAGCATGCTTGGTTTACTGTTTATACAGATGTTAAAGATTTCCCACAAAGAATAACCTCAAGGAATGTTAAAGTGCTCAAGCATGCTTGGTTTAATTTATGAGGTACCTCAGGGGGTACCTCTTATTATTGTTGATGGTTCCTGGGATGTTAGGAGAAAAATGGGTTTGGCTGTTTTTATTTTTGATGAAAGAGAGGTCCTGCAGAATTATCACACAAGAAGAGGAGAAGTGCACGATACTTTGGTAGCAGAGGCAAATGCTTTATTGTTGGCCATACAGCTTGCAAAGCCTTTGCTGTGTCATTATCCTCAAATTCATATTTTTACTGATGCTCAGATTGTTGTTACTTGTGTTAATAGTCATAATATGCAGGACATCACTTCATGGCGCGCTGAAGAAGTGCTGCAATGTTGCATTCAAGAACTTCAAAATATGGGGCACGATATCACAATTAGACATTCCAGAAGAGAAGCAGTCTATCAAACTCATGATTTGGCTAACTGTGCAAGAAGGGGAGCCCCTTTACAACCTTGTCTCAGTCAAAATCTCCACCGCTCCAAGTTGCTTTAAATGGGTTTTAATCTAGAAGGCAATTTTGTTTAGTTGGTCTGTTGTATAGTTTTTGTGTTTATTGCCTTTTGTATTTCCTTTATGTGGGTATCCAGTATATGAACCATGCTGCTGGTCACTTTTGTTTTTTTCATTTTAAGTTTAAGGTTTTTTCTGTTGAGGGAAGTCGGTTAGGTGGAGATCAACGGGTGATTTGATCAGTTAAAGATTTGTAACTTTATCAAACTTTTCGTTTTACCGAAATTATTTTAAATAAGAATTTGTACCTCTAAAATTTTAATAGAAAAAATGATTTATTTTTTATTTTAATAAGGAGCAAGCAATTACGTGTTCTATAAACGCATCATATCCTCTCAAATAATAACTCGGTTATAAAGCGCGCTAATAGAAAATCACTATTGTCTACTCATTTCTAACTGGGTCAATTCGTTTTGTTTCTTACACCACATCATGATACCATGTAATTATATAATATAATAAAATTGGTAGAGAGAAAGAAAACAAACCATAGCATGCTCACAACCCACGAGGTAGATTTTTTGTGTTTGTTCTTGTGTAACTAGCAACCATTAATTGAAAGCAACATCCCATTTGTGAAATGATAATAAAGCAATCATAATTGATCATAATTCCTTGGTTGAAATATTAATGATGAGTAATAAAGAACCAAGGAATTACATCATTTCACTTGCTTTATTTTTAACTTGCTACCATAATTGAATAAAGCAACATCATTTCCTTAAAATGAAATATTAATTATGACAAGTAAAAATAGTTCGAAACCATAATTGAATACCTTAAATGAAAAATTAATGACGACAAGTAAAAATTAGTACCAACATCCTATTTGTTGGTTATAACTAAAAAGTCTAAAATTATTGTATTTTATTATTTAAACATTCATAAAAGGTTTTTATTTTAACCAAATACCTCCGTGTTTTGAAATTTGTTTTGTAATGAGTTAAGATATCACAAAGATGGACGTATTAAATTTGACATATAACAACTAACAAAAATTATTAATTCTTTTACCGTTTTGATTTTAAAAAACTATAAATTTTGATTACAATATACCTTTCATTAAAATAAACGTTATGTCACACCCCGTATCCGAGATACGAGGCGTGAGGTGACACAGTATCTTTCGCATCCATCCGACGGCCCGTCAACCTACGTCATAACAAAATACATAGAAAACGGAGTCAGCTAGAAAGCCGAGTAACCAGTTATTTAACGACGCAGCTTCTCTATAACTAATTTATTTATATAATCAAAAATCAAACGATCGGATTAATCCACACATCAATAACAATAAAATTAAATGTATTTCACAGAGATCAACGGGTCTAGGTTTTCTCAAATTAATTTCTCAGATCACTTTCACATTAGCGCGAATCCCTCTCTAGGCGATTCCGCTTCACATTCCATATCACATTTCTATTTCAAATCAAGTCATGGACCCGTTGACTCATAAAATACATTAGTCACAATTCTCATATATCAATTCAATCAAATAAACAAACGATATTTAAATCAATCAATACGAAAATTAAATTATAGAGAAGTCTGGTTACCTGACGAACGGTAAACGACAACGATCGTGACATAGAACTCAAATCCAATCGGATGGAGAACCATATTTTCAATCGGAAGACTAATCAGTTGGAATTGATATTCTAAATAAATTTTGGATTTTCAATTTGGGGGCTGTATTGAGTTTACCATGGAAAGACATGTGGTGTTCATTTCTCGGATGCGGCAGAAAGGACTCGAGGAAATTATGAAAGGCAGGGGTGCGTGGGCTTCAAGGCAAATAATCAAAAGTTTTCTTTAATAGTCGGTTATACAAAGAGCATTTACTAATTGAACATGAAAAACAAAATTAAATCTCATTAGTATTTAATACAGTTACTAAAATACACGGTTATCAAAATAATAATTAACTATTTAAATCAGATGAGAAAGGATGCTTCGCTAGTGGTAAAAATAGGAAGCATGAGTTTTTATATGCCTAGGTGCATGACCTTCCAGCCCAAAAAAAAAATATCATGTAATTAAAATTATGAGGTTTTGTATAAAAGGATATAATTAAGGAATAAACTATGTTGCAAAAATCAAGAGAAGGCACATCGGTTATGAAAATTTGAACATGGCATGTATATGATGTGTGGAAAGGTTTTCTTATACATAAATATTATATTTATATAAATAGTACAAAATGATATGTCAGCATAAAAATATACATATATATAGAAACATGATGTTTAAGGTTAAAATAATTAACAAACACGTATAAAAATTCAGGAGTGTTACACGTTATCACCTTCTAAATTTAATATTTGATCATAAATCCGAAATATAAATTAAAAGTTTAAAATGGGCCATGTGAAGTTCGTTCAAAAAGTACAAATTATTTTCACTAAAATTTTCCAATTTACTTTTACTTTTTCATTTCTTAAATTTTCTCTATCAACAGTATAGTCTAAATTATACTAAACATTGCAACATAAAATCAAATACCTTAAGGCAATAATATCTCAACCTGTGTCACCTTGGTTTTCACCCGAACAAAAAGAAAATCACTGACCAAATAGAGAGTCAGGCGAATTTTCACGCATCTCTGTTAACGCGGTTTATAACCGCGCAATAGTCTATTTACCTGTTTTATAAATGCGTTAATAGTCAATGTACCCGTTTATAAAACGGATAATTCATACTAACGCGTTTTATAAACGGGTAATTTGAAGAGAGAGAGTTACGGATTTATAGAATGGATAATTGCTTGCTCCTTATTAAAATAAAAAATAAATCATTCTTTCTATTAAAATTTTAGAGGTACAAATTTTTATTTAAAATAATTTCGGTTCGTTTTATATTGAAGTCAAGCCTACGGGCTTTTATTTCAAAAAATAATAATAAAAACTAAATGTCATATATATATCTTGCGTATTATTTTGTGTGAAATTGAAACCTTAAATGTAAACTACAGACTGACAACTTATCGAATATTGTTGATTATTGGTACTAGTGGTTCCGTTTGGATAGGTGTGGGAAGAAGTATTGGGAAGTGTGTAACTTTGTGAAGCCGTTTGGATGAAAGAAGAAGGAAGAATTGAAGAAGAAAGAAGGAAAAAAATTATTATAAACAATTCAAACTCTTCACAAAATTACACACTTCCCAATACTTCTTCCCACTTTTTCTCTTCTTCCCTTTTTACCACACCTATCCGAACGGAGCCGTAGCTATCACATGAAATGTTCATAGTTATTGGTACTTTTCAAATATATATATATATAAAATAATAATAATAATGTTTAACTTTGAAACAACCAACCAGAATTTTTCAGAAAGATGGTAAGTTCGCCACTAATTATCCACGTTGATCCCATGCGTTCATCTGCAGTGCTTTCTTATGACTCCGTTTGGATAGGTGTGGGAAGAAGCGAAGAAGTAGGAAGAAGTATTGGGAAGTGTGTAACTTTGTGAAGAGTTTGGGTTGTTTATAATTTTTTTCTTCTTCTTCCTTCTTCTTCTTCTTTCTTCCAACGATCCAAACGCACCTATAGTTGGGGCCGGGCTGACTTGTTGGTAGATAGTTATTTTTTTTATTTATTTTTTTTGTGAGATGTGATAGTTGATAGTTGACAGTTGGCATCACCTCTGACCCGTTCCACATCGATCTCTGTACTTGTATATGCTGCTATCCATGTGGTTCATGATTTTGCTCATAATTGTAACTGTTCTGGCATTCACAAACTTTCTTAAGCTGTAATTATTTGCCAACTTTCATATCACGTTGCTACTTATCTTATTTATGAAATTGCCTAAAATGTAGTAATTTTCTTCTATTAAAATCTAAATAAGAAACAATATTAGCAAAGCAAAAGTTGTCATTAGGTGGCAGATCGATTGAAACAAATTAATGTCGAGAGAAAAAATTTACGTCATTTCAAAACTTTTGGAAATCAGAATTCATATATTAAGATCACAGCCGAGCAAAGTTTTATGTGTCGGAGAGCTTCAAGGAACTTTATATATGATGATAATATTATTTATTGTAATTACATCTAATTCCATGTTTCATAATAACGAAATTGAACTGTCTAATTATTTTAAATTGCAACAAACACTCATGTATCAAAAATTATTTATCTAGTCCAAAAGTACAAATTTGAGTGATCTAGTATTTGTTAAAAAAAAATTGGATTATATTTCTTCAACTCTTACACGTGTGTCGGTACAAGACCACTAAGCACATTCCATTTTGTAACTATAACTCCTCTTTTTTAAGATGGAATTTTCTTGGGGACAAAGTAATTAGAAATAATGTTGGATTTTTTTTGGAGTTCTAAATTTAAATTGTAGTTCCTAAACAATCTTTTCTAGATTTCATTTTGTTTTTTTCCGCGCACTGTATTGAAAATAATGGCAGGCAACAGTAAACCTTTTTTTTTTGGGTGATTTAGATTTATGTCACTGCAAATATTTGAAATTAGAGATATGCCATCACTAAACGACAAATTATTTTTTTGCCATTAGAAAATTATAGAAATTTATTTTTTGCCATCGGACAATTATTTGACAATTTTACCCTTTTAAATATGCCACTATAAAACTTATAAATTAGTAAAATGCCATCACAAAAGATAAAATTAGTTTTATGCCATTATAAATCATTAACAATTAGTTTTATCAACTTAATACAAATTATTGCAAATTATAATTAGTAATATTTTATGAGTTTTTATGTGAAAGAAACAAGCAACTATAATTATAGTGTTTTTTTTTAATTAAAGTAACACTCTGTCAAGTACATCTTAACATGTGTTCCAATATAATCAAGTTTTCCCTTCTTTATGAAAATGCAATATATACTCGGTTGGGAAATATATCCAAATTGGTTGGGACAGAAATAAGCAAGGGAAGCTAGCAGAATAATATTTGATTTGGTTACAAATCCCTTCAATTATTTCCTTGTATAGCCTCAATTTTAACGTAAGGACTATAGAAGTTACCAATACGTGCATGTAAATTCCATGTACCTACAAATTAGAAATGAGCAAGGAAGGAAACTTACTACCAAATTAAATTTGATAAATAAGTTTGTTTTTAATGAGGGATAATTTGGTCATTGAAAAAAATTAATGACAAATTTGGTAATGCATTTTTAGAATTTAGTATGTTTTTGGAGAAATAGTGGCATAAAACTAATTTTAGCAATTCTATAATGGCATAAATTTAATTAACAATTTAAAAATGACATTTTCCTAATTAACAAAAATCACAGTGACATAAAACTAATTATCTCTTTTTTTTTTTTTTTTTTGAGGAACAAAGAGTACACATTACCTCTAAGTACTCGGAAGTAATCGGTTTCCCGTACTATACACTATTACCAACTGAAATTAAGGCAAAAAGACAAATATATCCTTGTAAGATTGGATATTACGTATTTACTCTGGCTCCGTTTGGATGGTGTGGGAATAAGAGAAATAAGAAAAGAAGTATTGGGAAGTGTGTAATTTTGTGAAGAGTTTGAATTATTTATAATAAATTTAAAAGTAGGAAGAAGGTATTTTCTTATTCCCTCAACACAGCCTCTTTGAAGACGGAAAATAAATCGGATTTCCCTAGGTAAAACTCATGAATTCTCACATAATCCAAAAAGTTGAATGCAAAATATCAAATCTACCAAGCTGGCAAGCTGCTAACGTTGAAATAAATTTAATTAAGGATGTTTTTAGATGGACGATAATAAACCTAAGAATTGAATTTTGAAAATAATACCAATTGAGTTTGATGAAGAAACAAATCATTCGTGAACAAAAATATTATTTGGATGGTGTGTTAAAAAAAATAATTGAGTGTTTTTTTATATTAATATAATATTATTTTGACAATGACAAAGAAGAAGAAGAAGAAGATGACGACAACAATGATGACGATTATTATTATTATTATTATTATTATTATTATTATTATTATTATTATTATTATTATTATTATTATTATTATTATTAAAACTTCATTTTTGAAAGAAAGAAAATTCCTTTTCTGCCTACATTAATCATAAAGAATTTTCCAGTTATATCAGAGTAAGATGCAGAAATTTCATTTTATTTCCTCTTTATAGTATGTTTGTTAACAAAAGCAAAGAAAAGTCCACTGGCTTAAAAATCAACAGTAATCTTTTCAGTTAAATCTGTGAATTATTCCGGGATTCAATTTTCTTCTCTTTTCCAAACAATTTGTGCTTAAAACAGGCCCGTGTAGTAACAAATATGTCAGCCCAACTACAATCCAAATTCAGCTTAGGTACAAATAGGCTCTATGAATTTCTCCATAGTCCTGATCCGATGGAAGCTCTTCAGAGCCTCAGAGGTCGTAAACTCGTAATTGACAAAAATATTTCGAGAAAATTCAAAACTTTTGAAGCGCACGAATTGATATTGCTGGATCATGACAAGTTGACAACTAGCGATGCACAAACTGCAGATCTAATTCAGACCTACATTGCCCTCCTGAGTCCTGACTTGGCTAAATCCCATGCACCTCTCACTCTCCGTTCCTTTGAACTAGTACTCTAGTATCTACAGATATGAGATATGTACCAGTATCATATTCGTACTGATCTGCACTTATGGAATTAAATATGAAACCGGAGGTGATAAAAGAAGTGTAAGGTGGACTTCTGAAATTAGTTGTGTCAATACTATTAAGTAAACAAATGCTAATTTTCAAGGTAACTGGGACAATTTAGTTATGAGTCTTTAATAAAAATCCATTACCTTTTTTAATTAATTTAGTTATAATATTTGTTTTCTAAATCTGTGCTGTTCCCTCTCTCATCCTTCTCCATCTCAACGCTTCTCTACGGCCCTCTCCATGCCCCACATTGTCTGTAGCGAATTTAAACCATAAATCCCCATCTACTTGACCATCCATGTGTTAAAGAGTTTATTTGAAAAACCAAGTATCAGACAAAAATCTATCTAAATCTTAATTTTATATAAAAATGAATAAGAAAAAAGAAAATTTTGGAATGCAAAAGTCAGCTCAATAGCTCATCAAGTTGAACAGGACCACTTTTTAAGTTTGTTATTTATAACTCATCCGATGTTAAGGCTGATCGCAGACTCTTTCCGCGAACAAATGTCCTCGCTAGCTTTATTCTTCTTTTTTGTATTTTTTTGTTTACAATTTCCGTTTTTTCCCCTCTAAGAAACACTGTGTAACATGTATACTTCAAAATTTTTTAAGTAGTATTGTTAGAAAGAAAAGTGCTAAAAATGGCTGTACTTCTTGTCTTTAGTGACTTAGTCTACAAAGGCACATTAATTTGGGCATAATTGCATTATATTGTATGTTGTAGAAATTCTTAATTTGTTTGTAAGGGACAGTTCAGAAGAACATATTTTGGTGAAGTTTTTCAAAATGCTTGCAATAAAAATCTATGCAAAAATCCACTGGCTAACACGCCTTCGAAAAAAAAAAATCTATGCAAAAAAAAATTAAACCACAATACAATGTACAGGAATTTCATACTCGCAAGTCGCAACTCTTTTTTCTTCGTCCAAATCACAAGTTTTATTTCATTAGTACTCAGAATAAATGTCTCAAAACTCTACGTACCAAGCTGGTTCTATGGCTTAAATAAAGCAATTAAGGATGAAAAAAAATGGATTATTTGTGAATTGTGATAATAAAATTGTTACAGACAAGTAAAACATGTTGTTGCCAACATTAAAATTTAGGGAAAGAAAAATGAAAATAAATAAATAAATAAACCCAATTCGTTGACTGGTAGCCGATTTACTCTCTAACCTTAAAATGGAAAATACTGGTATTCTTAACAAGCCTAACTGTTGACAGCTCCATTAATTGAATGATGACTTCATGACTTGACATGAAATAGTAAAGCTCCAACCAATAATGCCAAAAAGAAAAAGTGCTGCATTCGTACAAACAGATATCAAATCAATTGACCTCAACAAATTTGGGGCCTACCTATCTTTGGACAAGACATGATGACCCCTCAATTCTCTCTTCAATCTTAGCAGTCAGGACAAATTTCACAAAGAAACGAAATAAAATGAGCATCTTTTGCATTCAATGATCTGGAATCTGTGTCACTGTGTTAGATTATAGGGACTGTTGGCCTAATTCTCTCTATATCCAAAATCTTGGGCTCCAATGAAAGGAACTTTAGTGCATAAGCGTTCCTGCTACAAGTTACTGACAAATTGGTTCCGCATATTATGATTTATCATCATATTTCTTTTAAATTAGGTTGATACCTTTTGTTCTAGTATTCATGGCTGAATAGTTAAAGAATCCAGCTCATAATTGGTAATGTGCAGGAGACCTAGTATAATTGTTGGAAGAACACACAGTGACTACACATCATTGACTTGTAACAAGGGCTGAAAGCCGGCAAAGAAGAATTTGGATTCTGGTACGCACCAGTAAATCTTATATTGTATTTAAAAGCACATTAATTTCTAACTGATGACTTATAAAAAAAATTTATAACGTAATTATTCAGCATAACTCACCAATCCTTATAAAAGAAGGTTAATATATTTATCAGAATGAGCAGCTCTGGTTCAAGAATTGACATTCACACAAGTAAGGATCAACTTATTTCAAACTGGTTGAGTCTGTCCTCCTTCAATCTCAGCTGGTTTAAGAGTTATCTGGTACGAAACTGGTACAGACTGATACTTCTGCCCCCGTCTGGTTTACCCTGGTTACCAGGTCATAGAGGAACTTTAAAAGCTTCTGCACTTGAGAAAGGATTAGTAAAATTTTAAAAGTAAAGTGAAAACTAGCAAGGATATCTTATTAATGGAGATTTTGATGAAGCATTTTAAAGTTTTGCGCTCTTTGTGCGAGAGATATTGATGAGTCCATTCAAGAAACATTTCAAAGTGCACGTAGTTATGCGTGAAATGTTTCCCAAATCGTAAGTTACATGTTATAAGACACCGTTATGCATTTAATTCAGTAACGACCGAATAGAAAAAGGTAGTACTATCTATGCTGCATTGTTTTTTGGATACGGAAAGATGTTGCAGAGTTATTTTTTAACTATCACAGACTTTCTTCAATCCTCACACACTACAACTAACTCATTACTGTACGTTGTCTTTCTTCCCTCCCCCACACACACACTCCCATCTCCATCGCCTCTCTTTCTCTATGTAATTGTTGTAATTAATATATGTAATTGCTGTAGGTGGACTACTAATTGTTGAAGTTAATATATATAATTGTTGAAGGTAATATCGTAACTATTAAAGTTAATATATATAATTGTTGAAGGTAATATCGTAACTGTTGAAGTTAATATATATAATTGTTGAAGGTAATGTCACTGTACTAGTGATTTTCTCTTCTTTTCGCTCTTTCGACAAGGCGATGGCCAGGCGATTCTACCTCTCCACTGATGCTGATGGCTGGAGCACCATTCACCGCCGCCAAAAAACCATTCGCAAGCCTCATTTTGCAAAATCCAACCGCAACTCTTACCACTACGTACCCAAATCCAGTAAGGCACCTTTCTCCCTTCCAATTTTTCGCCTTTTCCCAAAACCAACGCCAGCCTGTTTGTCGGATTCACTTCCTTTTCAACCTGGAAATCTTTCCTCTACTGCACCCATGCCCTTTAAACCGCCTCCGTCAAGAATTGCTCCTTCCCCACTACCCCCAAAAGCAATTCCCACAATTAGCTCCCATCCTAAGCCTGTAACCAACTCAATGGCATCTATGGATCCCAATCTTGCTTGGTACACTTCAGACCCAGCAACGAAGAAGGCCTACCTCACGGATCCTTGCCTAACGGGTAAGATTTACCTTAACCCGGATGATCACTCAAGACCAGGATGGAAGAACAGGTGTTACAAGTGCCTAGTAAAGGGCCACCCCTTGGCTACTTGCAGGGCACCAATTGAAGCATGCGCCCGTTGTTTCAAACCAGGACATGGTGCAAACAAATGTCCTAATCGCCACCAACAACGAGTTGCTTCTAACTTGCTTCCTCGAGGCAACCTAGGACAAGACAAGCTTCCTCTTAACCGGCCTAATTTCATCGACGTCTATCTACCTCAATCGGCTAACAACATCCATGATCTGCGTTACCTTTTGAAAGGAGTGGTAATTGATGGGCGTTTGAAACCGGGTAAGTTCAATTCTTCCTCAATCCAGGCTGCACTTATGATGCTAACTTCAGCCAAGGTTGCATTCCCTTTGGTACATTTAAATGCTGACAGATATCTCTTCTTATTGCCTGAGTCTACCGATAGATCTTCTTTTCTATCATCTTTTCAGAGCAAGTTTGAACCAATTGGTCTTGTACTTTATCCTTGGAGCCCGGCAATAGATACTACACCTATCCGGTATCGGTTCAAAGTTCTGCTTGACTTTATTGAAATGCCAATTCAAGCTTGGAACATCGAACACCTAGTCCCTATGATTGGCCAATTTGGACTTCTGCTTGATCACACCAAATTTGAGGATGTACAGAGTCTTGAAAAACTAAGGGCTCTGGTTGCTGTTCGAAGCCTTGAAGAGGTGCCTCTTGCTGCTCGACTTATAGATAGGTTTCTTAGAAAGCCTATTCCTATCGAGGTAGTTTCTTGGATTGAGGAACCGCTCTCAGTTAGCACCCCCCTTGATCCGACACCTTCTGCTGCTTATTTTAGAGAGGTTGATCGACGAATCAGAGACTTACCGCCCTTATCAAAACAATCCTTCTCTAACCCCCCACTGGTAAACTCTGTCTCAGTTGAGTTCGAGCATGCTTATCAGGCATGGGCATCAATGCCACCTTCTACTTTCAAAACTGATCTTCAGAGAAGCCTGCAAAAATCACCTTACTGGGAAATTACACAGAGAGCTGCTGCACTTACGTCCATCCCTACTGTCCCTCCCCCGACAGCTCATGCAAGTACAACAAGCTACTCTTTTGTCCTCCATGGACATCAGGCCACAGAAAATCGGGATCAGGCTGCAATTAATTCTGAATTTTTGAATTCAAACACAGCTGGTGAAGAGCTTAACCCACCATCCTCGCCACCAATTGTGCAAAAACCCATTTCTGGATCAGTTACTGGCTGCGATTCTCCTCCTAAACCTCCTCTCCTTGATTATTACATGGCCAGATTAAGAAAGGAAACAAAGGATAGAAAAGGGAAGTCTATTGCCATTCACTCCACCTCTCCTGTGAATTCTCTTACCTTGTCTCCAAATTCAACAGGCCTCTCTCCCTTCTCTGGGCCTTCTTCTCCTTTACGGCCCACTTCTCCTACAAATGGGCTCGCCTCTCCTCCAAAACCTGATGCCGTGCCTTCAACCACAAACTCGATCGCCTCCTTTCAACCGTTGTTGGATCCTTCAACATTACCCGACCCGACTCGTTTAAACCCGGCAGCTACCAGATCCGCTCCGCCATCGTTCCTAACCCGACCATTTCCTTCAAACCCGTCCCTTCCAACACAACCCCAAACCGTAACTAAACCCCCCACTGACTGCAGCGACATGGAGGTCGATGCCTCTCCCCACTCCCCCACAACCAATTCCCCCGCTGACTCATCTACCGTTGGCTTACAGCTTGCAGCCCGCTACATCTCTCCGGCGGATCGCCGTAACCCACGATCCAACCCAACTCTTGCCGTGCCACCTTTGGCTGCTCCACCTCAACCCCATAATCCTGTGACTTCTTTAGAACCTGGCAATGAGTTGTCATTAGTTATTTGGAAACCTATCCTCCAACCTTTAACTGCTGCCGCATCTTCTGCTTCACAGATCAATCTGACCTCTCTGGCTCAGACCCAACAGGATTCTCCTCTCAATATTTCTGATTCTGCATCTGCCTCTCCCTCTCCAATAGTCTATCCCAAGGAATTGAACCTGCATCCTAGGTATCTCTCGCCGGCTGATCGCCGCAATCCGAGAAGTGCTAAAAAACTTGTTTTCCATTCCTCTCCTCCCACCTCTGCCGAGGAGCAACCCACCACTGCACAACCTAGACGTAGCAGCAGAAATCCGAAACCAAATAATTCTCTCAAAGGGTTTGTAGTCGGGATAAACAAGAAGGGTAAGCAAGCTGCTAACCCGTCCAGAAAAGCTCTACAAGCGGCAATCAAAGAGGCTGGTCTTAAACGCTCTATTATGTCAACTGCTTCTCTGACTAAGGAAGAACAACAATCTCTAAAGGGATATTGTGGCCTTCTGCCTTGCACTGATCCTAACCTCGATTTGGTTGAAGGTCGGGTTAAGAACTCGACCTCCTAGTCTTTTCTTTTATTATGTTTTTTCTGGTTTTTTTTGTTGATTCAATAATGTTAGCCTTTTAGCTAGCTAGTCCCTTTTTATTTGTTATCATGTTACCTTTAATTAAATCTTTATGCTGGAATGTTCGTGGATTGTCTGATCCTAAAAAATGTTCTGTTATAAAAGAGACAATCAATGATTGTGGATGTAATATTATTTGTCTTCAAGAAACTAAGTGGTCTTCCTGTGATTTTTTTAGAGTCCGTACTGTTTGCTCTTTTCGTTTCAATTCTTTTACGGCACTTGATGCTAATGGCTCTAAAGGAGGTATCCTTTTAGTCTGGTCTGACATCTTTACTTGCCTAAACGTCTATAATCTTAACTTTTCTTGTACGGCTATTCTTAAGATCGGCCTCTTCTCATTCATGATAACCGTTGTTTACGGTCCTATCGATGATCGACTCAAACATTCTTTTCTTGATGAACTCTCTTCTATTAGAACTTTTTCGGCTCTTCCTTGGATTCTACTAGGGGATTTCAATTTAATTCGTGATGTTTTAGACTCAACAGGCGGGCCTAGAAATCTTTCTACAATAGGTCGTTTCAATTCTTTCATTGCTAATGTCAACCTCTTTGAAGTTCCTTTGATTGGTCGTCAGTACACTTGGTCGAACAAACGTCCTTCTCCTTGCTTTTCGCGTATCGACAGATCCTTTCTCTCTCCTGACTGGCTGACTCTTCCTTTGGAAATTTATTTCTCTGACCTACCAGCAACAACTTCGGACCATGCTCCTCTCCTTCTTTCTTTACTTCCACCCCGTAGAAATAGGAAGAGACCCTTCAAACTCGAAACTTTCTGGCTACGTGCAACAGACGTAACTCAAGTGGTATCTAATGCTTGGTTAGGAACCTCCAACCACCCTAATCCGGCCATAAACCTCACTTCTAAATTCAAGGCGGTTCGTTTGGCACTTTCCAAGTGGGCTAATGAGAAATTCTCTAACAGCAACACCTTCTTGAAAAGAACGAAACTTGTTATACGGTTTCTTGATTTGCTGGAGGAATCTAGAACTTTGTCTTTATCGGAGTTCTCTTTCAGAATCTCCCTTAGAGAACATGCCTTTTCCTTAATCCAGAATCAGGAAGAGAAATGGAAACAAAGAAGTGGTGTTACTTGGTTAAAACTTGGGGATAAAAATACCAAGTTTTTCCACGCCGTTGCCTCTTCTAGACGATTATTCAATACTATTAATTCCGTTTGCCTAGATGGAAATACTCTCTCATCTCAAACGGAATTAGAATTGGCTTTTCTTAATCACTTTTCCTCAATCTTGGGAGCCAGTCCACCACAACCACCGCCTTACAATCTATCTGGGAAACTTGGGACTCCAATCGATCTTTCGGCCTTAGGAATCCCTTTCTCTGAGTCTGAAGTTCTTCAAGCTATCAATCACCTTCCATCTGGTAAAGCTTCCGGTCCTGATGGTTTCCCAATTGATTTCTTTAAGAAATTTTGGGAGATCATAAAATCGGATGTGATGCGTGCCATTATAGCTTTTCAGAACTGCAATCTAGACTTGTCTTTGCTAAACAAGGCAAACATTTCCTTAGTCCCGAAAAAAGAATCTTGTACAGAGATATCTGACTATAGACCCATAAGTGTCATCAATTCTTTTGTCAAAATCGTCACTAAAGTTCTAGCAAACCGGCTTCAACCTTTTATGGTGGATCTCGTGAGCCCCCTTCAAACTGCTTTTACAAAAGGTCGGACTATCATGGAATCTTACATGGTTACTAGGGAGGTCATCTCCTTCTGGAAAAAAAATAAGATACCTGCAATCCTGTACAAGATTGATTTTGCAAAGGCTTTTGACACGGTATCCTGGACCTTCTTGACAAATATCCTGGTTGAAAGGGGTTTCCCTCCGTTGTGGATTTCTTGGATTCTTCAGATTCTCAGATCTTCGTCGTCTGCTGTCAAAGTCAATGGTGAATTCTCGGCCTTTTTTATGCACAAAAGAGGACTTCGACAGGGCGATCCTTTGTCCCCGCTACTATTTATCATCATCACAGACGCTCTTCAATCCTTTTTCAATAATGCCTCCCCACTCATCTCAGGATCTATCCTTATTCCTCCTCGAGCTCTGCAATATGCGGACGACACAATCATTCTAATGGAGGCTGATTCACATTCCTTGCTTGTAGTCTCAGAGGTTCTCACTAACTTTGCAATACTTTCGGGTCTCCGCGTAAATAATTCAAAGTGTCTCTTTGTCCCAATATCCATTCATGAATCTTATCATTCCATTATCGCTTCCATTCTTTGTTGTCAATCAAAGGAACTACCTATAACTTATTTAGGTTTACCTTTATCTATCCGTCGTCCGAAAAAGATCCACTTTCAACCTCTGATAACTGCATTTCAACGCAAACTTGATGGCTGGAAATCCCGGTTCCTATCCTTAGGGGGTCGCCTTACTTTAGTTAAGTCCGTACTCACTGCCTTACCCCTACACTTCATGCAAGCTTTGAAACTGCCTCCATGGCTCATAAAGCAGTTGGAAGGGATCAGAAGAAGATTCTTTTGGAAAGGAAAAGATAAATGCCTTGGAGGACATTGTCTTGTTAATTGGGCAAAATGTTGTTTACCGAAATCCAATGGAGGTTTGGGAATTCTTGATCTTCGCCGACAGAATCAAGCTTTACTACTGAAGTGGCTCTGGAAACTTAAGCATGATCCAAATTCGGTTTGGTCATCAACTGTTCAACGTCTCTATGGTTCCTTGGAAGTAGACGACTTACTAACATGTGATGTCTCTTATGGCTTAGCAGACATCCTCCAAAATGGCCCTTTTTTTAAATTCTCTTCTATTCCCCAAAATGGATTCTCCGAACCGTTTTGGCGTTGGACTTCCACTGGACTTTTCTCCTCTGCCAGTACTTACAGCATACTTTCCAATACTGGTGTCCTCTCAGAGTACCACTCGTACTTGTGGAAGTTAAAATCACCTCCAAAAGTCAGAATCTTTCTATGGTTGCTGTTACAAGATCGATTACTGACACAACAAAACCTTATCCTAAGGGGTTGGCCTTCTGGTATTACCTGTCCAAACTGTACAAGCACATCCTTGGAAACATCTGCACACCTTTTTCTACAATGTCAGTTTGCGATTTCTGTCTGGTCTTTAGTGCAAACTCGTTTCAGTCTTCCTCTACTCAACCTCACACTTGATTTAGGTGATTTCTGGCTCTCACACAGAACTCCTCATTTTCTAATGTGGGACACCATCTGGGCTGCTACATCTTGGTTAATCTGGAAGGCACGCAACAGACGTATTTTCTCTGACTGCTCCACTGCTCCAGAGTTTTTGCTTAAAGAAATTATTGCATGTGTACACTCCTGGATGAAACATGCCTAGCTAGTTTTAATTATTTTTATTTTTTTAGATTTGTATAGGCTGTAGTTTTTTCTTCTTCTTATTTCTGTTTTGTAAATATTCTATTTTATTTAATAAAATTTGTCGGTATGGTATTTTGCCACCCGACCCTCAAAAAAAAAAATTGTTGAAGGTAATATCTAACTGTTGAAGTTAATATCGTAACTGTTGAAGATAATATCGTAACTGTTGAAGTTATATATAGAACTGTCGTATCCAAGGGAATACGAAGGGCGAGGAAGGGGAGCGAAAAAGGATTTTACGGAAGGGGAGAGAAGCAAGAATGAGTTTTGAATTTCCAAAAACGAAAAACGCGTGCAGTGAAGGTAGCCAAAAGTAGAAAACGCGTTAGTAGCTGTTGGGGATGATGGAGATGGTGAATATTGGAGATGATCCTTATCAGTCCCGAATAATAATATATTCTTTGAAGCTACATATTTCCTTGTTTAATTACATTACGTATATTGTAATCTGGGAGCACCCCGGTGATTTTGGTAATTTGAATTTTTATTTTTTCCTTCTATTTTTCTTTAGTGAAAGTTCTTAGGCTCCGTTTGGATGAAGTGTGGGAAGAAGGGAAGAAGAAAAGAAGTGGAAAGAAGTATTAAGAAATGTGTAACTTTGTAAAAAGTTTGAATTGTTTATAATAAATTTTTTTTCTTTCTTCTCTTCTTTCCACACGGTATCCAAACGGAGCCTTAGATATTTTTCCTGCTCTCCTGAGATTGATGGAAAGTAATCAATTTGTTCGAGTTATTCTGCAGCCTAATAAAGTTAAAACAGTACATTAGATATTTACTTTTAAGTTGTTTTGAGTTCAGCCATCCTCGCCGCTAATTTTGATGGACTGCACATCCTTTTCTGACGACGTTGTTATCATGAAGGTGCAAATGTACGCTCCCTCCTCTCCATTTTGGTCTTACAAGACGCAAGTTACCATTTGATTTTAGGACCCGCATCCTCTGCTACCGTAAAAACAGAGTGATATCCTTAGAAATTTTATTAATATTTAAAAAATTTTAAATTTATGTTGTTGATCTTATTAAATTTTACGAAAGATACATTTTCATGAAAATTTTATAAAATTTAGAATCAATTTAATACTTGATTAAGTGATCAAATTTTGAACGAATGATCAAGATCTAGTATTAAATCAACTCCAAAAATTTATCAAACTTATATGAAAACAAATCGCTCATTAAACTAAACAAAATCAATAATTTTGATTGAGTGTTTGAATTTTTTAATTTTTAAATATTGATAAACTTGACAGAAATAACACTCTACTGTCGTTTTTTTTACGATAGTAGAGGATTTCACTCGTTTGATCTTACTGGCTTAATATTGTATGGATTGTGCAATCTGTGGTATTTTTTTTTCTGTTTTTTCAAATTTATTTATTTACTTTTTTCTTGAAAAATGTTATATTCAGCTATGCTATTTTTTTTTTTCATGGGTACACAAGATAGTTGCCGCAGTAGTTGGGCGAAAATGTCAACTTTCAATTCCCTCTTTTCCAAACATAACTGTACAACCGACCGACTAGACATTTTGGTTCCCACTTGCTTTCTCCCAATCTTATCTAGCTTGACCTTTTTTGTCTTGCGTCTCATTTCTAAGTGTTCTCATTTTTTTTTTTTCTTCCTCAAAAATATCACTAAAAAATTAGTCAATTATCATAACATTTCAAATAGGAAATTAAAAAAAAAAAAGAAATTCTCTTATGGTTTATTATAAGATAAGATGTTAACATCCGAGTTGCTGACTAGTCAAAATATACGGCCTCTGTCTTTGGGACCAGATGGACTAAAACTGTAAAACATGAGTTATATTATTTATTTATTTGGACTTCTGTTATTGACTAATTGATATTTTGTAATGTAAACTCTAGTATATAATCCATTATTATATATTTTGCAACCATGTGCATAACAGAGTATATGGCTTTGAAAAGAAGTCTTTTCATATCTCCCTCCATTAATGCGAGAGAAGCTTCTGTTCAAAGCCACTTACCTAAGTTATCTTTCCACCTCCCATCACTTTCATAAAGAGTCAAAGATCCCTGACACTAGCACTCTCATTCCACCTCCCTCTATCTATTACATTTCTCTCTATTATATCTTCTCTCCTACCTTACCTCTTACGCTGTTTGTATAGTACCACACGGTCCATTAACTAACCTTTCACCAATTTCATCTCTCATTAATTTGTTTCTCTACCAATGGGGCATGCACAACTCTCGCCACCACCACCTATCTTTACATCCTCACCACCTTCTTCAGGCACAAGTGTACTCGTTTTAGCAATCTCAATTCTTGGCATACTGACAATTTCGCTCCTCTTGTTGGTCTACTATCTCTTCGCCACCAAATGCTTTCACATTTTGCAGTGCCGGTCTGGTACCAGGACGGCCTCACAATGGCAGCTCTTTGATCAGTATGATGACCATGTCATGCATACAAGTAGAACCGCCGTTAGTGGTCGTGGTCTGAACGAATCCTCTATACAATCAATTCCGACCATCTTCTACAAAAAGCACAGCCATGATAAGAAGTTATCTTTTCATGAATGTGCTGTTTGTATAAATGAATTCCAAGAAGGGGAGAAAATTAGGCTATTGCCAAATTGCTTCCATGTATTTCACCTCGATTGCATTGATGTATGGCTCCAATCCAACGCCAATTGCCCCTTATGTAGGGCTCCTATCAACGCTTGCCCCATGGCCTTGGCCAATTTGGTGGGGCCCACAGGTCAGGAGGATGCCAATGAGAATAATAATGACATAGTGTTAGACATCAGAGATGATGAATTGCATGTAAGAGGGTTTCAACCAAGAGGTAGCATGGGTGATGAATGCATCGACATAAGGAGAAAAGAAGAAGATTTGGGTATGGTACCAATGAGGAGATCTTTCTCCATGGATTCTTCAAATGATAGACGATTGTATTTGGCTCTTCAAAAGATAGTGCGTCAAAATTCATTCGCATGTCAAGAGGTTGCAATTGATCGTGAGAGTAGCAGCAGTGGTACCAGTAGCGTAACAGGAAAGCTCAGGCGTGGGTTTTTCTCATTTAATCAGAATAAGTGCTCGAGAAGCGCTGTATTGCCAATTTAGAATTTGAAAATTGATGTAAATTTATACTATAAAATGAAATTGCCTGATATTATTCTTGGTCAGTTCTGTGTTAAGGTCCTCATTTTTATTACATGTTGTTGGTAGAGTATATGTGTAAATTTGGAGGGGAATTAAATTAGTTGATGACCTTTAACATTGTTTCAATTATTGTTTGTAATATTATTTTCAGAAAGAACCAACCGGCAGGGGCGCAGCCGCGCAGGGCACCTAAATTGAAGTAGGTTCTGTCCCCAAATCATTGTCGTTAATTATGAGATTCAAATTTCATATTCGTTAGATTACATGGTATTTATTTTTTTTAAAAAATAATCATATATATATATATATATATATATATATATAAAATTTGATATGCAAGGAAATTTTAATAAGAATATCATATTAGACGGTTTAAATCGGTCATTTTGCATTTGCACAAAAATGACACTTATTTGGACACACAATCCTATTCTAAGTTATCAAAAGTAAAGATCTTGTTGTGTATTAGTAGCCAAACAAAACACTTGAATTTTAATGGGATCTTAAGTTTCTAGACTGACAGATTTAAGTTATTCAAGAATTTATATAAGAAATTTTCTGTGTAGACCCTTTTACCGTCTAGAAGTCAACATTCACTATCCTCTACATCACTAAAGTTAATATTATTCATAATATCTAGTAAGGCATTATTTTCTAACCTAAATTACTTAGAGATGTCCCTGGTCAAATCAAATCAAATCAAATCAAAATCAAAACATATATAAATAGGCGTTCCACTCACTACAGTGTAATTACTGTAGTTAGCACTGTTGTTGTACAGTAATTAGATCTCAGCCATTCATTTTCTTTCTTCAATCATGACCGTTCGATTTCATCTTTCTCTTCCGTCCGATCGATTTTTTTCTAGAGCCTTCTCAATCTCTCTTTATCTGACTCAGAGATGCCCTCGACGGACCGGTCAGATGGCATCAACATGTGGCTTGGGTACGGAGGCTCTTCTTAGCCGCTCTTGGTGCTGTAAGCCCTTTCTTTTATTCCATCTGCTTCTTCGTTGATTTCGTGTGCTACTGGTCTAGGGAGTATAACGCGCCGGTTTGGCTCTTCGATTTCTTCATTCTGTAAGTACTTTCCAGTTTCCCGCAATCAATCTTTCTCTTTCTCTTTCTCCGAATAAGAAAACCTACATCTTTTTAGTAGCCTACAAATTGATTGTTATTTTTTAGTAAAAGCAGTGATTTATTGTTCTTTGTCTTACAAAAAAATGAGTTCGTGATTTCTGCCAAAGGTAATTACGATTTTTATTTCTTCCTTTTTAGATTGATGGGCGAGCTTCCTTGCTTAAAATGAGCTGGTAATACTTAATTGCTAATGTTCCTCTAATTCCTCTTTCTCTAATTGCTGATGTTCCTGTAGCTCGCAAAAGAGGTGCAGAAATGTTGGCAATACTTAATTATTTTGTGTGTTCTTAGATTGAGGCTGTGTATTGACATAGTTATCATGGCAGGGTATCCCCTCATGGCTTTTCTTCTTATCTTAATTGCAGGTTTCTTACATTTGTTCTTTCTTTCCACCGAGTGAGCACCGATTTGGTACGAACTACTTTCTATTTGGTTAGTTGGAAAGAAATTATGGGTAATCGGTTTCTTAGTTGCAATGAGTGGATTAAGACATATTTTGATGGATTAATCATCACTCCAATTATCTATTTGTAAAATTAGAAAATGATTTGTTCTGATAAATTTGGTTCAGTTACTAAATTTTACTTCTCATTTTTTACTTTTTGTTCATTGTATCACAATTAATTTGAGATTTTTGTGAATTTTCTTTTTTCTTTTTTTGTGGGTGAGGCAAATTTGGTAACTGAACAAAAATTTTGGTTTACACTGTATTTTCAGCGTTATAATTTAAGGTGGATGCTGGTTGCAGCTGAAGGCTAGCACTTGGAGTCATTTGCATGATGGTTCCAAGATAACAATAGTAATTTCATTACTTTTTTATTTAGACAATTTCAATCTGCTTTTATATATGTGTATTCTTCTTCTTTGCCGGTAGTATTATTTGAGTTTTCTTCTGATTTGTATTATCATAGACAAAAGATAATGTGTCTTCTTCTTTCTCAATTACAGCCTGTTCGATGCGAGTTGGGCCATTGGCGCTATTGCTTTGATGCGTTGTGCTATGCCTTGGCATTGTTCTTTGTGTTTTCTCGCCTCGCCTTTTATTGATGTCTGTTTTCTCTCTGTCTTGGTCCTGCTTTTGTTTAGGTCGATTTTCTTCTCTCCATTGGTAGTTTCTCGATGGATGGACACTGACTAAGATGTCAGTCAACTCAGTAAATTTATCTAGGTTTACATCGCTTCACATAATTGATCGCTCAGTAAACAAAATGTAAATAAAACTAAATAGAAATTAGGAAGTGCAAGGGTAAAACAAATGACAGAAAAAGGTGAAAAGAAGGACTAGAAAAAGGACTGAATAAAACTAATGGTGGCAGGCGAGTATAAATCTCACCTCAATCACAGTCCTTATGGAAATTCTCAGCATCCCACAAGTGAGCGATTATTCGCTGCTGGTTTTTCTGTCATGAATAACCAACATGTCCATGTTATCTTCTCCTACTGGCAATTTTGTCGCTTATTTACATGTTTTCTTCTTTTTGTTTACGATGGTAGGTTCTTGAGGTTGCTTTTGCGGTGTTCGCGATCGATCAATACGTATATTAAATACACAAAAATCACTCACCAAAAGCAAAAGTTTGATTTGTTAGGACTTCTTTGGCAAAGTGTCTTTCCTGCTTTTCTTTTCTGTTTGGCAATTGCAAACTGTTTATATTTCAATTTCGTCTTTTAGTATTCTCTAATGTATTTAACTTTCTATACCTATATAAATAATTAGGAAGCAAGGCTTAATTAGTTAATGGAAGTGAGTGATTCATCATTCAAGGTGCTCATGGTGAAGTAAGGGTTAAACCCTAATATTAGTACACATTTTATCTCCTGATCAATTATGGTCAATCCTAGCTGTAGTTAATTTGATGTGGAGCTGCTATGCTACGAGATGAAGATGCGGTTACAACGCATACATTGAACAAACAACTATTTATTGAGCTAGACAGGGCTTGGCGTTTGTTTTGGAAGATGACTCTTAATTTAATAAAACTGATACAAGCAATTTCAGTTTCATGGTGAATTTTATAGATGAATGGAAAATTGATTTTCTTCTATATTGGTAGTCTTTACAGTTTATTCGAAGTAAGATATATTTGGAAATTAAGGTTATCAAGAAAGAATAGTATTGAACTCGCAATACTGCATGTGTTTATGTAAAAGTATAAAAAATACTGGATTTCATTTTCTTTCTTTTTTTGCCACCAGGTGAAAAGGTTTAGACCTAAATTGATAGTTGTTGGCAATGAGTCATTAATGAATGGGTTGAAAAGAAGCGATAATTGATTGTGAAGCAAGCCCCATATTATACCAGTTCTTCATGTTAGTCTTCTTTCTTCTATTAATTAATATTTTTATATTCTAAGTTTTGATTTGCTCTTTAATTATTTTTTGTAGCTTACTACAATTATATTTTCTTGGATTGCTAGATGCTTATGTACGGTGACTGTGCTTATAGTAATAATAGGTTGTACTGGATTGAAGATATATTGGTTTTATTTCTTTATGGGCATGCTATTGTTTTTATTAGTATTGCATGTGTATTATTCGATAAGTTCTTAATCTCTGGAGTGTAAGACCTTTTGATCAAATATTCTTAACAGCCTGCCAAAATTATTTGCACTTAGAAAGTATTCGAGTAAAATCTTAAGTGGCCTTTTTTATTGAAAAAAAAAATCAATTTTCTATTCTGAAGGATGATAATAGAGAGGTAACTGGCAATGACTAGCATTGGCATAAAAAGAATACTTTAGAGCACTAACTTACTATTGAGCAATATTTGCTTCATCATATTGCAATAGAGAAAGACTGATTGCTACCTTACTATATATCGTTAGATTTTTTATAGGTATTAGCAACTTCAAGACACTATGTTATAGGAAATTTTACATTGGAGATCCATGTGTTTGACAGGTGTTTGCTATCTTTGAGGTTTTGTTTTCCCCCCTTCAATATTATGCATCCTATTTCTTTTATTGCATTAAGAAATATGGTGTCGCGTTGACAGTGCCTCATGAGCTGTGCATTGACATCATGAGTAGGTCTAAAGAGATTGACATTATCGTCGGCATGGTCATCTCTGTTAAGGTAGTTTCTAATAATTAGATTTCATTCTTTTCTTTTGAACAGTACTTTGTTTGTTACATTATTATTGTTTGCATAATATTAGTTCTTATTTATTAAAGAAAATATTTTAATTGGTTCTGTAGAATTGTAGTTGAATACCATTATTCACATGTTCTTATATACCAATGGATAGTTAATTGAACCATACATTATTTTTAAAATGATTTTTGAGGTCACTCACTTAGCACAAACATGATACCTCAAAAATCATTTTTAAAAGGACAACTCTTATACCTCAAAATCATTTTGTTTGAACCATACCGATGGATAGATAATTGTAGTTGAATAGCATTATTCACAGGTTCTTATATACCAACGGATAGATAATTGAACCATACATAATTTTTTAAATGATTTTTGAGGTATAAGAATTGTCCTTTTAAAAATGAGTGAGTGACTAATGGTTCAATTAAAGTTGTAGTACTATTTTTTATTAATAGTTTGCTAAGATTATTTAGGATATAAAAGTTGTCCTTTCACAGACCATTCTAATGAAGCTCGTCTTTTGTTTCCTGTTAAGCCTTAATCGATGTTGTATAATTAAGTTCAAAAACTGAAAATTCATGTACTAACTTTACTGTTATACATTGTATTTTTTTTTCTTCTTTTTTTTTTTTGCAGATAAACATAGCTTTTCAGTCAAATTACTTTACATTCCTTCCTGTTTCTATCCTATATTTTCGTCCCCTCCAGATAGAAGTTATGTTTCTTTCTTATTTCTGCAATTATTTCACAATCGAAGGTTACAATCCTGTATGCGTGTATTTGACTTAGATTGTATATTTTTCATCCTGTTTATAGGAGAACACATGTTGCAACAGAAATATTTGGAAAGGGTTTTTATGATTAAAATAGATCCATAGGGGGCATTTGGATGTTGTAGGAATTTGGGGAATTTGCAATTCCTAGGCATAAATTTATTGGGAAGTGTGTAACTTTGTGAAGAGTTTGGATTGTTTATAATAAATTTGGCATTTGCAATTCCCTCTTATTCCAACCCCATCCAAACGCCCCCATAATGTTATTTCTGCATTTGTCGTATAATTTTTGTTCTAATATTACAAGTTCTATGTATTTAATTTTAAGTAATCATCTTATGAAAACTATACTAAACTCATCTTATAGTATCTTTTTGCTTTAATATTAACATATTCTACACTAAATTAACATTATGCATCAGCAATTCGTAGTTGATAAAAAAAATAGATCGCGCAACGCGCGAGACCACCACTAGTGAAAATGAAAGTTAATGTTTCCATTGTTCTAAATCTGTGCCACTGAAATGTGATTTTTTTTTCTTAGTCTTATCAAACATTTTTGGAAGTCATTAAATCAAGTGTCTTCCCCAACAAATAGTACATGTAATATTTTTCGTAAAATATGCGTAGTTTTCTTAAAAAGTTTATATTTAATCTCTATAAAATATTTTTTCCGTTGACTAATGACTATTAAAATACAATTCTTAAATTTTTAATATAAGAATGACCACGGTACATCTTGAAGCATGCATCAAGTGGTGCTTTAAAGTAGTTTTTTTAAATCCAAAATTTAAATGGCTACTAAAATCATCTTTAGGTACAAAGAAAATCTCAAAATGACTTCCGGTGGTTTTTAACACCGGAAATTTAACACGGGTTGTTAATATATCTTTAACGCCACCCCCATTAGCACTAGTACCTAACCGGTTTTAAAGATGTCTAATAAACCTGTACTAAAAAAAAATAAATGGCGTAGTGTACAATATGTCATTCATACTGAAACTTTCTTACAAACAAATTTTTACATTTTTTTATATATTTTTTCAGATTTTTAAAATCATTATAAATGGAGGGCCAGGATTTTTTTTTAAATATTATCGTTATATTAGCATTAATATTTGATTTTAGAGCAAAGTTCTAGTGCCACACTTTTTTTTTGCGCCACAAATGCCACACTTTACTTTTTTATTTTAAATTAAAAAAAATTATAATATAATCATCTGATCCAAACCATTGATCTTGTTCATTTTAATGATGGATGGGTTGTTCTAAAATTTCATAATTTTTATAGTTTATTTGATACTTGATCAAGAGGTTGAAAAATAGATATATTAGATTAATATTTTAAAAAATTATAATATAATCATCAGTCGTTAAAATGAACAAGATCAACGGTTTGGATCGGACTATTATATTTAAAATTTTTAAATTTAAAATAAAAAAGTAAAATGTGACATTTGTGGCGCCAAAAAAAATGTGGCACCGGAGTCTTGCTCTTGATTTTATTTGTAATTTCATTCTTTTTAAATCCCGACGCGACCGTAGAGTTCCTAAAAAAATTGTTTATTTTGAACTCTCACGCTGTCTTTTTGTTATATAAAAAAAAATTAACTCGCAATTAGCCTCTTTTTGAACACCAAGGTTTGCCCCTAAAGGAAGTCTTTTCTTTATTTGAGTATTAGCATTGACTCTTGCTTCATAATCACGACCACTATATCACAATGTTGAAATTGGGCAGCTTTTGCACATGCACACCGCGTCAGGGGTCAATGCATGTGAATCAGACAGACACCTCAAATTAAAAATTGAACATGGCAGAAAATATTGAAAATGATAAGAAAATTGCCTTGAACATCCAGTAACCTGCTGTATCATTTGACTAATTGACTGAACCTTTTAGCCTATGCAAACCAGAAAAATGAACTCATACCAAACTGATTTTTGACTTGTTTGTTGGCAATATGAACCATTATATCAAACTTTAATAAATAGTTAACCAATCATTGGGCACCTTTACAAAGAGAGATTAGTTAAATAGTTTAATTAAGACATTTGAAATGTGCTTTTGGCTTAGCTGTTATCAGAATAATTTCCCTGGCAGTAGGAGACGGTTGTTAATTGTCAATTTAGTTAGTTATTACAATTTCAGCTCAGCAACTTTTTATATAGGTATTTAATGGATTTTAAACATTTGCTTCCCTTAATAGCTTGTTCGCCGGATAGTTGCATAATTGATACACGTAGATACACTGAAAATGACACTAAGAGCAGTGTTTAAATATACGGTGGTCAGCCAAAAGAAAAATAATAAAAAGAATGGTATATTAAAAGGTTTTACATAGAAGCTAAAATATTATATGAACAATTTACTATTATTGTTCTTCTGAAAAGGCTAAATTACAAAAATCAAGATACACAATGCCGCATCCAATTATAAATTAGTTACAACATGTGATATCAATCTAATGTTATAGTTTTTATAATTTAGTTCAACATACTGTAACTCGACTGAATTTTTTTTTTTTAAAAAAAAAATGAGCATTCCATTAAGTATTTTTAAGTCTTGCATATTTATGCATGGCTTCTGAGATTAGTTTGCTTAATCGAACCATATCGAACCATATAAGAAGAAGCATATACAATTTCAAAATCGAAAGGATCTCATTGTGTAGAACTTAAACTCCGTTCTTATTATTTCGAATCAATAATTGTCTTACCGAAATGATAACCGCCATCTGTAGTTTTTTCTGTTGAGAAAAACGGTCAACAAAAATTCAGATAGTAAATGAAATAAAATTAAATAAATGAAACGTTGTTACCCAGATCGTGATGAAGATCACTGTCCTAAGGCGTATTCCGTCCCTACCGTGCGAGACGCTGGAATCGCCCCAAGATAATCGGGGTGCTGCCGCTTCTTGAGGCACGTGCTCTGGAAGCGACTGACAATAACTCCACAATATCCAGCCGAGTGTTTAAGAATTGTTTAGAGAATAGAGTGAATGGATGAGGAATTGGTAAATTACCAGTATGGATTTTAGCATAGATCTATCTGATAACAGTGGAAGGTCTCGAGTATATAGAGACAACAAGCAGAGCAATCAGAGGAGCCTTTTTTTTTTGATACACCAGCGAAAATATGAATATCAATATTTAATTGATTCCAGGAGATAGGAAAGTTATTAATTGGAATTAATGGAGAGAGGGATTTCAGCCAATCAAAAATGTCTTTTATGGAATTTCAATTCGCTGGCAATTTGGTGAGATATGGAAGGTAATCTATTTACAATGAAGGATGTAAACCAGCTAAAATTAATGCCTCAAATAGAAAGATATTACGCCAGAAATTTAGTTGAATACAAATTGAGAAGATGCATAATCATTTTAACGTTACAGAATTTAGACAATATAATTTTTTAGTTTTACTTATTTAGCCGTAACATTTCCATCCCTTATCATCGCTAAACACAAAATGAACACATAAAATAGATAAGGTAAACATATAAATAATCAAAATTAACACTTACAAACAAATGAGTGTTGTCATCTCTTGTACAAATTTTTATATGTATATTCAATTTATTTTTATTAAATTTTTTTATTTGTATGTGTTCACTTTGATCATTATATATGTTCATCTTGTCTATTTTATGTGTTCACTTTCTATTAGCAATGACAAGCGATGATAAAATTTACATCGTCTTACAAGGAGGAAACAAAGGACCGGAGTTGCAAAAAATCCCGGTTACTCGGAAAGAAGGATATTGTGCTAAAAAAATATTATAAAATTATTGTTTACAAGGCTAGTTAAGATAACCATAAGAACAAAAATAAATTTACGATTTTTAATAATAATACTTCTCGGTGATGCGAAGCTGAAATTAATTATTGTTATCTGTAGTTTTATCATCACTTGAACAAAGTGAATACATAAAATGGATAAGATTAGCATGTAAATGATCAAAATGAACACATACAAATAAATAAGTTCAATAAAAATAAGTTGAATATGCATATAAAAATCTGAACAAAAATAGCAAAACTTAGTTTTTGTATATGTTCTTTTTTATCATCTATATGTTCACTTTGTTCAAACGGTACCAAACGATGACAAAAATGAGTCATGATTTCTCATGCGAAGCATCTCTGTGCTCAATTAATTGCATCCTTGTAACTCGAACATAAGGCAAAAATTTAATTAGTATGGGCAGAGTCTTGAGTAGGGTTGAAAACGATAGTCGTTTCGACCGTTATTTCGTTTCGTTTTGTCTGAAATAGAACGGTAACGGTCAAGAATTTCGGTTTCGTTTAAGGAACAGAACGGTTAATGCAAATAGAAATACTGTTTCGTCTCAAAACGGAACGGTTAACGAAAAGAAGCTATTTCGTTATCGTTTATTTCGTCTGTTTCGTGCTAAATTGTACGGTGTTACTATTAAGTTTATTGCAGAGAGGAGAGGGCGGAGAGAACGAAGCCATCGACAAAACCAAATTGCGCCGCTTCTCTCGCCATCTCTCTCTCTCTCTTCTCCGATCTCCCTCTATCTTCTTCGATCTCTCTCTTCTTGCCCCAACTTCCATCACTTATACCTTCCTCTATTCTCTCCTTCTTCTCTTCCACCCAGTCGAGCAATTACCTCCCCCCTCCTGCTCTAATCGGAACCCCTCAGCCGTTTCCCTTTCTCCTCCGACTGCCTCTCCCTCACATTTCTCCCTATGCCTCCTCTATAACTCATCCCTCTTCCTTTCTCAAACCGAAATCCAAACTAAACACCCTCTCTCTTATACTCCTCTCACTTACTGCCTCTCTCCCCCACTCTTTATTTTGCTCTCCTTCCACCAAAGCTTGGCTGCCATTAATGAAGGCTGATGGCGGAGGCACCACTCCTCTGTCACACGAGAGGCCAATATTCTTCCCCCTAGCTGTAAACCTAAAAGCATCCACATTCTGAACTGTAGATCTCACACCACTCCTCTACCTCTTCTGCCAAGAGGTTTGCTATCATCAAGGTTTGCTGTCAACTCAACAAGTAACTCAGATGAAAAAAAGTTTGTTATTAACTCAAAATGCAACTCAGAGGTCAGTTTACTACTTTTATGGTTCATGGTTGGATGTTGTTTTTTTGTTGGATTTTATATTGGTAAAGGTTTCCAGAAAAAAAAAATTGCTAGTAAGAACATATTTGAAATTGCTGGTAAAAAAAGATTTTCTGATAGATTCTTTTTATGCTTAGATTAGTTTTTGAAAGAACTTTTTGATAATTTTTATTGGTTGATATGAGAGAGATTTTATACTGACAAGAACAACTGTCAGGGTTGGTAGTTGGCACAAAAAATAGAGTTTAGAAAGAATAGAGTTCTCATCTTTCTTCCTAAAATAGTACTGATACTTGTCACAAAAAATGGTCGTTTTGTATATTCATGATTAAATAGATATAATTGAGGGTTCGAGTACTTATTTTCTTTCAAAATTCTGGCCTCCATTTAATAAACGACAGAGATGGTGTGTGGTTTGTATGATATGCTTCAGTTTGTGTGCTTTTAAAAGTGATTTCATTTTCTGACATATATGAGTTGTCCTCGTGATTTTTACCCTTTTGCTTACTTAATTTTAATAAGACATTAAATTTGATTAAATTGAACTAACATTGTTTCTTAACAACTTTTGCAGATTTTGTGGCTTTTTCGTAGAACGTTGCTGGAATAGAAAAAATCCTCTGCTGTATTTTACCACATGCGCCTCATTTCTTTTTTTTTTTTGTAAAATTACTTACTGTATTGGCGTAGAAATAAACCAGTTTTTGCATGTTGAGTAACGGTTACAATTACTAATTGTTGAATCTGTAGTGCTTTATTTGCTTGATTTGATTTAACTATTGAATCTGTAAACTACTATTACGTAACTTATTTCATTCTGATATCTATGAGAACAGTTACAGAGTTTAACCGTTTAAATCGTTTTTGATCGTCTAATAACACAGAACGGTTAACGCAAGGAATCCCAGTTTCGCGAACGCAAAACGCAATGAAACAAAAATTTTCTTCCTATAATGCAACGGTTAACGCAACTCTTTACTTTCGTTTTCGGTTTAGACGTTATGCAGGTCTAAGTCTGAGTGTTAATTGGAAATTCTTGTTTAAGTGGGCCTCTCTGATTGAAACAGGCCTTCATGTTATAAACCTTACTATTGAGAAATTCCACGAGCCTCATAAAGAGTTGGTGCTTTTTTTTTTTTTTTTTTTTTGTACAACGACGCGAGTAATCCATGATGAATATTTGGAGGATGCAACATCAAATGTATAACAAACTTTTTATATTATTTTACTAAAAACAAAGCTAAACCATCTTGAGCAATGAAAATACACTTCCATAACGGCGTTATAAACATATCAAAATACACTTCTAGTTTAAATTTTACGTAACTTTAAATCTCAGATATCCTACTAGTTGAGATCAAACTTTGTTTCTATCAAAGTCTTAACATAAATACAATGTCCGACTTATTTTTCTTAAAATGTCGGTATAATGAATTTCACACAACAATCATTGACATTTCAGCATCACGATGTCTTAATTAAATCAGAACTTATATAGTTATATCACTGCAACTAGCCAACAAGCCTTCGAAATTATGTGACTAGAACAAAAAAAAAAAAAAAAACCATGCCCGCATTTCAAACAAGCAGAACAAAACATGCAATTCATGAACTAAACACTCCTTCAAATCAACTTGAGTCCGCCTAAAAAGCAAGAACTGAATCTCTCTATTTCATCCCTCGGCAGAACAACTCCAATCTCAATCCCTCCTTCCTCGGCGCCACTCTCCGATAGAGAAACTGTACCGGGTGTTTTAGCAATACTAAGCATCTCAACCTTATTAGGTTTTCCAAACCCAAAGTCGACGTCATAAACCCTAAACCTTGGTGATCCACCAATCGACATTGGCTGGTTAGGCAATATCGACAGGATTTTCTTCAACCACAGCTCGGCGCCATCTAAAACGCCATTTTCTAACCCCTTAATTGATTTGCCTATTTCAATTGCACCACTTACAACCCCATTCTCACTCAAGAGGTCTTTAACAGTAGCCTCGACAAAACAAGGTCTCAAGCAGTTGCCGAAGTATTGTACTGGCACTGGTGGTGCTAAGCGGGCACGACAATCAACTGAGAATAGAAGATGTGCTGTTTCCTTTGTTGGATTTTCTCCTCGGCATTTCAACAAACAGATCCAGGCATATGCACATGCAACAGTGAAAGATGAGGAATGAACCAGTACGCCACTAGAAGCAGCTGTCTCAGCCACTCCATGTTTGAGTGTATCAATTTGATCTCTAGACAGTGAGAATGTGGCCATCAATAAAGCAGGTGGTTTTATAGAGAGATCAGGTGGTGGTGGAGGCGGCCCATTTGATGCCAATTCTCTCATTTCAGAAAGAGACTTGAAGTACAAACCATTTGGGTCAGGTACAACAGCCCGATCATGTATTGGCGGTACGGGTGCAGATTCTGAATCAAAACCATTATCCCGGCAAGCTGCAGCCCATGACTTCACAAAATGAATCGAAGCCGAATCATCACAAACTACATGGTGAATTGAAACCCCAATACAAATTCCCTGATTTGGAAATATGGTAATTTGTAAGGCCGCAAGGGCGGCCGTTCCATCATCCGACTTGCCCAATTGCGGTACTAATGGATCCAATTTACTCAAATCACGCGGGTCGGAGGATACGATCTCTTCAAAATCGATACTGCCGTCTGATTCAGCAACTGTCAATGCAATTGAATTGGAGCTTGAAGGAGAGAAGATGTACTGGGCAGGGTCCGAGGGAGAGGTGGTGACGTGGCAGGTCAAAAGGTGGAATCTTTGGAGGGTCAAAGAAAGGGAAGAGGTCAGAGAGGGGAGAGAGGTGGAGAGGAAATGAGACGTGGAGTTGTTGTATGGGAAGAAGAAGAGGCGCTCGACTGGGCCGGTGTGGAGCCATGCTATGTCGAAGAAGGTGAGAGGTACAACGGGGTCTGAGGAGGAGGAGGTTGAAGGAGACACGTGGATCTGGTCTAGGATTTTGATCGTCGCCATTGGTGCCTTCAAGGAGCTTGACGGAGAGAGAGAGAGAGTAGGTGAGAAGGCGCCGGAGATGAGAGCTTGATGGATGCTTTTGTATTGTTGTTAGGAAGTCGGAAGAGGAAAGCTGAGTCCTTTACACACTGCACGATGGTAATGTTTTGAGTTTCAGTTTGACTCTAGTTCTTCGGTGATCTGATGCAATGGTGCTATCGCAATTCTGTGCATATGTTTTGACCACAGCACAGTCAATTAATTATAATGTTATAATTATAATTATAGGAGTTTACTGTTCTGTACGCTATTCTTGTATTTATTTATGTTTTTAGCACACTTTTTTTTTGCTTAAGGCTGTGTTGTAGAGATGAGCGTCGACAAAGAATCCTCAAAAAAATTGATGAATTAGGCACGCCGTGTTAGTGCGCGTCAAGTGAGTGTCGGCCAAATCGTCACTTTCCAGTTCGGTAGACAAACACGATAAAAAGGTGGAAGCCATTAATCACCCAATAATTACATGTGTGGAGTAACTCAAAGTAAGTAAGGGCCGTTTAGATCGCTTAGGAATATGAAATTTTTTTTATTTTTATGTATAAAATATTGGAAAGTGTATAATTTTATAAAGAATTTGAATTGTTTATAATAAATTTATACTTACAAATAGAAAATTCTTTAAATTTCCACTTGATTCAAACGAGCCCTAAACTTTCAAAGAGAAAAAGAAGTAAATAATGACGCAATGTCGATTAACTAAATAAACCCAAACCTATTTGAAACGCTTGAAATACCAATCCACGACTTAGCGTCCGTACATGGTATTGCCAAACCAATAGGAAGATTCCATTAGAATTTGCTTTTCTAGATGACAACACAAATTAAGTTTTAATGATGATCAAATGTTGGAGTTTAGTAGGGATGATCATCGACTCTGTTTATCCACTTAATTAAAATTTTATTTATTGATAACTCCATTTTATTGAAAATTTTATATTCATGTTGATTATGTACGGAAAACCCTCTCTTCCTGATGATGGTAATATTTAATTCTAGAACTAATTGACTTTTTTTTTTTAAATATGAATGCATTATTGTTCATCATTAATACATCTAAGTGCATCGCAAACTTTCAGTATTGTAGGCGCATATCTTTGATTTGAAAATAATAGATGATTCGGATAAAGCATATATATGTCATTTCACAATTTCAAATACCGATCTACTCGTGCATGTGCAACTCGATTGCTCTAAGCACTCGGTTGGCTTCATCCTTCTCAGAGCGTAGCCAGAATTTCGACTTATGGGGTGCCAAAATTTTTTACTTAGGCATACTAAAGTTTAAAAGGTTAAAAATCTAGAAAAATTGACAATAAAAAATAATATTGCATTATTTTATAGTAGTAATTTCTTTTAACATGAATTATATCATATAAATAAAGAAGTAATTTTTTTTTTCAAAAATAATAAGCAAAAATTTTCATATTTGAGCAATGTTTTATTTGTGACTTTTTGTCTTCTAATCCAGAGGACGATTATGTACGAGGTATATATAAGAGTCGGTATGAAACAGACAAAGTCGGTTCATACTCTGACATCCAATGGTCCGCAAGCTCTGCCAGCGATCCGTTAGGTCGTTCAATGGCAACTCCCTACTTGCCCAACAAAAATCCCACCTAGAACAGCTCCACGCACTTTTACTAACACAACTAATTAATTTATTTGGTCGTTTTTTAAAACAATATTGTTTTATCGCGTCCTTAAATATTTCTACGAACTTTTTATACACTTTTATAACGCACTTCACATTTAGCCGATGCACATAGCAATTTTTAAAAAAAATAATAATGTTGACAAAAGTTTTTTTTTCAAAAAAAAAAATTGAAAGTACATGTGGAACTTACTTTGATAATGGAAGTTACATAGCCATATTGTGTAAGTCATAATCGAACTTGAATGAAGTAATAAAACCAATATTGAAATTACCTCCGGTCATTGCTTGTTAAGGAATTGTTGATTGAGATTACTGTAATCAAAGGGCACTATGCCTTATGTGGAAACAGAGAGGGAAAATGACAACTCACTTCTGTCTATCACAAAATGAATACCATATATAACAGATTATTATCACTCAAAATGAATGCCATATATAACAGATTATTATCACTAGAGGATGCAATTCAATAATTAGAATTAAGAGCTGAGATCACTCCATTTTATTAATTAAATGTTTGCATATTGTTCTTCCAATCTTTTCAAAATACATTCTTAGTATTACGCAAATAAACACATACTTATTTGCTTTTCATATGAAGTTGGCAAAAAAAAAAAATCATAAAAGTATTTTAAGAGGTGACAACTCAGAGAGCAAGTATAATATTCATAAATAAGATTAAATAACTATTTTGTTGATTATCACAGTAGTACATTAATATAATTTCAATATATTCTTCCTTTGTATTAATATCTTCCACAATTTGTGATAACAGAAAACGTAAAAGAAAAAAAAAAGACAACTGAAAAAATGTTAGAACTTACAAAATTCGAGACTGATCACTGAACTCTCTCAAAGTGAAGGAGATATTCTAAAAAGAAGATCTACAAGGATGAAAATGAAAAAAGTACAAGATATTAAAGTCGCTGCCACGACTGAAAAGGAATCACTATGAACATGAGGGACCAATAATTATTTTCCGTCTATATCTGGTTGCGAAAATTAACATGATATACATGCAATCTGAAAAAAAAAACACTAAATTATACTTGAATTGCAAAAGTGTCGTAAAATAAATAGTTAATAAATATCGAACGGGTAAAATGATTTCAAAAGTTTAGACAAAAAAAAATTTTAAATGGGTTTCTGCCTTGAAATTTGTGAAATTTCCATTATATTCCGTTGCGAACAACAGACCTATATGTATAATTTTGCAATATGTTGTTACACAGGCACGATTGTAAAGATTTTTTAAATCTTGTCTCGCATTAACTAGCAAAAACAATTGCAAGATCTGCTAAAGGATGCCATGTGCGCCCCACTACTAGGTACTCTTTCTCTGACACCATCCAACTACACACAAACATGTGAACCAATAAGCTCAATTATCGCATTTATTAAATTTCTCAGGGCGTCATTAACAAGAGAAAATTCAAGTTCAACAAATTAGAAAAGCAAAATCAAATGGCTCACTGTAAGTCTGTAACTTTTACACCGTGGCTGTCTTTACCGCGAGAGGGGACCAAAAGCCTGTAACGCTTCTACCTAGGCTCGGTGTATTATTAATAATTCTGAAAATTATGCTGTCAGCACTCAAGAGGTCTATTACTTTGATCAAATTTTATGGTGCTTTCAAAATTTGAAAATAATCATAAGTACTTGATGAAAAATGACATAAATTATCATTTAATATTAATTTATCATCATAAAAAATATAGTTATATGGTTATATGATTGACGACAATCAAGTCCTTGTTGTAATTATGCTTAACAATCAAACTCAATTATAAACAACAAGATAATATTTTATTTTATTTAAAACAAATTAACCTTAAGATAAGTTTCACTAAATTTAATGGTGTTAATAAAAAAAATTATAATAGTCATCAAGTCAAAAAAATTCAAAATTATGTATTGTTTACGCTATTAGAGCTGTCAATACTGTCGTTAGGCAAGTGATGCCGTTCCGTTTAATCGAAACAAAACGGTTAATGACACTGATTTTTATTTCGTTTCAATAACGAAACAATAAACGGAATACGAAATTATGCCATTTTGAACCGTTAAGCCTCATTTTGAATCATTATACATGTAATTTATGAAGTGGAATAGTTAATGACACGGATTTTGTTTCGTTTTCAAAACGAAACAGTTTGTGAAATGAAACACTATACCGTTTATTTTACTGGCATGGGAAAACGGAACAGGGTGTTCCGTGGTCGTTAACCATGTTTGACAGCCCTATACGCTATTAAGGGCTTGCTCCAGAAGAGGTAAATGGAAGCTAAGGTAAGGAAGATGAACCATGTTACCTTGCTCCAATCACCATTGCTGGATGAATGAAGGGAAACAGCATAAACCTAGGAGTCCCAAAACTTGGTTTTAAAGAAAAGACTGGTTACTTCCGAAATCGGGGTGTAACCAAAGAAACCATCTTTTTTCCAACAATACCCTTGCCTTTTGATTACATCATTCTCTTTCAATTCAAATTAAAGGACAATATTGTCTTTTTACATGTTAAAAATAAGGTTACGATCGTTTACTTTAATGTATATTCTTTTTAATATGGAGCAAGTAAACTGCATTTCCATGAACTTCCTTAGCTTTAGCTGTCTTTCCGTTCTTTACCTTAGCTTCAATTTATCTTTTGTGGAGCAAGCCCTAAAGGCATAGGTAATCCGAGGTGTAATAATTTATGCAAGACCAGTTCCACGTTAAAGCATAGACCTACATCTACCCACCTACCACACTGACTCTAGAGAAGAAGCAGAGGACAGAGAAGCTGAACGGTCATCTCTTTTTATCTGAGATTCCATTCCAATCCAACCTTCTAAGCTTTGCAATTGCATCTCACAAATTTTGAAAATTACAAACTCTCTCTGGCTTCTCTTTTCGACGACTAGGTTTTGGTACTTGTAGATTAGATTTGATGGGGTTCCTCTCTTTCGTCGGAAGAGTCTTCTTCGCCTCCGTTTTTCTCATCTCCGCCTACCAAGAGTATGCTTTTTCTAACACTTCTCTCATTTTTGTTTTGAATTTCTATAGTTGTAGTAGATCTTGTGCAATTGTGAGTAATTTGAGAGATCCAGTTTGTGGGGTTCAGGAATTATGTTGTGATAAGTTTAAATTTGTAATTATTAGTAAGATAGAGCGAGGGAGATCTAACTGTAGTGGTCAATCTGAGACTCTGGATCGAGAATTTCTCAATCTGAGACTCAGCTTTTATCTCCGAGTTGTTAGTAAAGAATGAGTAATTTTTGGATATATTGTGAGTAATTCAAGTCCCTTTTCTGGCTCTGGATCTATTCCTCTATTAAATTTGTTAATTTGAGAGTGCATTCTTTATTTGAGTTTATCATAGCCTGATTTATGTGCTCGCCTGGCTGCTCTTGTTTTCCGATTCCTACATGAAACTTGAATTTTTGCATTTCTGTGTATTTTTTATGGGGCTTTCAATTTGACTGCTACAATTTATGTAAAAAAAATTAGTAAAGTGGGAGTTTTAATTTTGGTCCCAAGTTCTAATTGAATCCATGGTATCTTATCATAATGTTATGCAGTCTATATTGCATCTATTTGACTGGTAATTGTTCTGAATTAAAATTTCTTCAAAATTGAATACTGATATCCATAGGCCATAGGAATGAAGCCTCTGACTAGATATAGTACCATTCTTACTATGAAGTATCTAACTACTACACCCTGTAATACATTAACAAGGGAATTCTCTATTAAAAATATGATTCGTTTATACCTGTAAATCTCAAAATACTTGATGATGCAATCTTTTAAGACACTAGATTTGGAGCAATACTTTTACCTTGAAAAAACAATTAGTTAGTAGGGAATTGAAGATCACTTAGGACGTATGTTTGCTTGACCTTAGGCTTTAGATTATAATTCTTTTTTTTTTATAATTGATCCTGATTTACTTCATGAGGCAAGACCAAATTTTTAATTCTTGGAGTCCATTTATATAATGCGAATAGGTTAGCAGATGTTGAATGATTGCACCTAAATAATTAATTTTTTTAATGGCAATCTTAATACTAAACAAACTTGTAATTTGGAATGTAGATGCTCGACTTGTGAAGTATATCAAGATCAACGATTGAAATTAGCGTTTAAAGTCGATCCAGTGATATATTTATGTTAAGCTCATGAACCATACTGACAAGCTTGGAGTCACACTAGCTTAAACAGTCAGATTAGATTGTCAGTCCTTATAAAGACAAGTTTACTTTTATAGACCAACTCAGAGACTAAAGTATATTATCTAACTAAAAAGATAAGAATCATAGTTTACTTGGGCGCAAGACAAACAATAACCGCTGATTTTCTTTTTGTTGGAAGTTGCTTTTATATCGTTTCCACGTTATTGATAATTTATTTGTTTCGTTATAACCTGTTTTTCTGAATTTAAACTCATATATAGATTTGTCGAATTTGGAGAAGACGGTGGACCTGCAATTAAGGCACTTAGACCAAAATATGATGCCCTCACCAATAATGTCATGGTTTATACTGGCGTCAAACTTCCAGAATTTGATGTAAGAACATTCTAAAACTATTGATATATCTTCTTGACCAAGGTTTGCAAGATTAACCTTAGAAAGGCTTTAGATCAGGTTCAAACAATGAATTAATAATACTGATCTGCTTAACAAACCGAGCATTTACATTTCCAAATTTAATTTTTTTTAGTTACTTCTTTTATAAGATTAAGGGGTTGAAAATCATGGTGCATTCATTTTTCAACATTTTTGGACCTTTTGATTTTATACAAAATGAACATAAAAGATAAAAATCCCAAAGGTTAACACCTGGGGATTTACAAATAGTCAAGATCAATGATTTGAATATATTGTCTAGAACTAATCTGTTGTTTCTTGAGATAAAGCTCAGAAATTGCCTTGGCGAGCTTAAGGCCTTAAGCTTCTACTAGTTTTACTAATTACATATAAACTCCATAATATTTTAAAAAATTGTCATGCTCCCACTGGCATGTTTCCACAAGAAATGCCCAAAACTTGCTATTCTTAATTGTGTCGCTTTATTTAAAATTTTGGAGGAACAAATTCTGTTGCGGAAATATTTGGAAACGACTGCAGGTGTATTTCCTATGTTTTCTAATGGACAGTAATATACATGATATATCTTATTTCATGCTCTGCAAATTGTGAGGGCACATATTATGTTTCCACTTCTTTTAACGTATCTATAATATTTATTAGGATTTACTACTCTAACACATGTTAAAATTTGCTTCTTATATTTTAGTTGAAGCATGTCATTGCAACTGCAATAGTTCTTAAAGGAGTTGGAGGTCTGCTTTTCATCTTAAGCTCCTATTTGGGTGCTTTCTTACTGGTCTCTCTCTCTCTCTCTCTCTCTCTCTCTCAATTCTAAAATTGTCATTCAGCTTTCCAAGCTAGCCTGAAATTGTTATAAGCTTGCAGTGGGATCAGAGGTTTATTTGGGATTTGATAAAATAAAAGTTTCTCATCAAGGTTTTCTCCCTAGTGAACACCAGGAAAACTAAAAACATAGAGGAAAAATAAAATGATTTAATTCTGATTTAGTGTGCTTACTGGTACAGCAGCTTTAGTGACATGCTATTGGAGCTAAATTAACTTTGGAAACTGATAACAAGTGCATTCATTTTTTACAGGCCATGTATCTGGCATTTGCCACTCCAGTATTGTATGACTTCTACAATTACCCGCCAGAGTCATCTGAATTTGGAGAACTCTTCTCAAAATTTATCCTGGTACTTCTGATATATTCTGTTATGCTGCATCCTTCGTTGGTTCTTTTTGCCAATTTTTAATAAAGGGAATATTATCTTTTATTAACAAATCCCATGTCCTAACAGTCTACCCTTTTATGTTTTTTTGTTTTTGTAGAATTCCGCATTTTTGGGGGCATTGTGTTTCTTTTGGGGGATAAAGAACTCAATCACCATGCGGCTACTAAAGAAATCGTCGAAATCAAAGACGCTCTAAAATATGAAAAATGCTAAAAGAATCAGAAAATTTTCAATCTGGTCTCCAGTTATTTTATTACTTGGCTCCCTTCATTCCATACTTCATTTATTTCACCTACTATAGTGGGTTTAGAATTATACATTTATCGATTATCAAGATAGAAAGGCATTTTTGGGAGTTGTTATTTTTCCTTCTGGTGATTAGTTCGTAGACTGTAAGCTTGAACAATGATTTTTTTTAATATTTTGGTTAAATTTCTATGTATAAAAGAGAAATATTTGGAATTGTTCTCTGTTTCTAGTGTTATCATTGTTTGAACAGGTTAAATGTATGGGTTTGATATATTATAACCACTAATAAGCTCCAGTACGACATCCTGTAGTTCTCAAAACATTTGAATATGTTTTAGGACTATTTAAAATAATAGCTATATTTGTAGGAAACAGGTCTCAATTTTTGTGCTATCATCATGTCATACGAAACATTGGGATCCAATTGACAAAACGTTTTGTTGGCATGGTTCAATAAATTAGAGAAAACGCTGGTTCAATTGCCTCCCGTGGGAATAAACAAAACTTTTTGCTCAAGTTATGTTCCATGTCTGACCGGAGGATAAATTGCTGGTTCCATCATACATTCATACTAATTCATAGCTCTATTTTAAATTTGAAGAACCATAAAATCTGTAAACCAAACTTTACATGTTAATTGCATGGACGCCTGTCAAGTCTTTAGGTTCTGAATAATAAAAAAAAGCTATAAACTTATATCAATGTAAATCAGAGACTTCAAAATTAAAGGGAAAAATTCTCCAAGGAAGCCTGAAATTGCAATTTTCAACTCATCAATACCGCTGTTCGAAGCTGCTGGAAGGTCTGAGCCTCTGAGGCTAAAGTTGGGGTTTTCTGAAGTGTGGGTCCAACCCAAAATAGGAACTTCCACTCTTCCAGTAATCCAGTCTTCTGCATTCCATTCGGGAATATCCACCGAGCCGAAGGCAGCCCAGTTTGATTCTCTTCCTGGAGTCCTGCCGTCCTGGTGTTTTCTGAAGTAGAGAAGTTTGCAGATTGTAGCGGACCCATCTCGAAAGCAACGGCCCCATCATTCGGTTAGTCAAAAGCTACTTGCTTCCTCTCAGAAACAAACAACAGTTCGCACCGCTTTCTCCTTCTCTCGCTCCGTCCCTTCTCACCATGGCCAAGCGTCTTCTTCTACACATTAGTACCCTCTCTCTCTCTCTCTCTCTCTCTCTCTCTGAGCTGATGTATTGGAATAGTAAAGTTGGCATTTCTTTTGGTTCAATTGAAGTCCGCCTCAATTTCAATAAAACAACCGATGCAGACATACATAATGATAATTACAAAGTGTGCGTAGAAGTCATTTTTTTTTTGCCTGCCAGTGGTTTCATTCTCAGAGGATTTGGAGATTTCTCAATGGTTTGATTAAAGGGAAAATAGAGATTAACATATTCTTTTTAGATAACATTTTCTAAAATCCAAGTTCTTAGTTACTGATGGATTTTTAACTTTGTTGGGTCTTTTAAGTTTGATTGTGTTCTTTATTATTTGATAAAAAAAACTCACTTTGCCATTTTCTTAAAGATCTACATTCAAAATGCAGGAAGGAGCTTGACCCTTATTTACTCTTGTGGATAGTATTCACTAATAATTTATTGTTTTCTCTGCAGATTCAACATTACATCAGATAAGAAATGAGAATTCATGCCGTCAGATGTTATCAGGAGTCGTAAATCGGTGCCTCTCTCAAAGCCCAAAATCAGATAGGGAAGAGGAGAGCACATCAATGTCCATCAAAACAAAGGTTACTAGTTCAGATGATGATGAATTGACCTTATGGAAATGGAAACTCGAATTGGACTGGCTCTCTAAAGCACTTGAACCTGCTTTGCAATTATACAAGTGGGCTTCTTCTACAAGTTGTTCTCTTATTCCTCTTTTCTTTTTTCTTTTGTGTTGAATTCTCTTAAAGCTAAAGGTGCATTGGCACTTGCTGTAAGCTTTTGATCAATCTGTTAAACTGCCCAATTAAACATAATTAAACCAAAGCTGAAGAAAAGAAATGAATTGAGAAAGTATTATGGAATCTTAATGGCATTCTCCTGGTATAGATTCATGCAAGAATTGGAACCTAGTTGTCAACTTATCATATTTGCAATGCAATTGCCCACAAAATTGGTCTTTGACATAGTTGTATGAACTCTTATCTAATTGAACACTGCTAATGCTTGCAAACTGCCAATTGTAGGCTTCTTACCAAAGTACTTCTGAATTTGGATAATTGAGATCTTAAATATATCATTGAACTGGTGCAATTCGCAGTATGTTACAATTATCTGTTTATTGGTTGGGAATGTTTACATTTATGGTTCAATTTGCTGGATTAATTAACTTCACACAAGTATATTCTTTACTAAATTTTCAGGGGTACCCTCCTGTTACTATTATGAAGAGGTAGGTTCTCTGAAAAACCTGTCTGCATTGTATTTAACAAATTACTTATTTTTCTTCTTTCTGTTAGTTCAAATTTTGAGGGCAAGTTTATTAGGAGTGAGTGAGTGCCAGGTACTCATAATTGGACCCATTTCCTAAATTTACCTTGTACCAGATGTTCCCATGTACTATTCATTGTCAAGATTGTTCAGGTACAGACCTAGTGCTGCAAAATAGTGGGTCTTTGGATTTGGATAGTTAGGTACCATAGTACCCATACTAATTTATAAGTGGTTGAGTTTGGATGGGTTGGGTTGGGTCTTAAATTGGACAAGTTTTTAGTGATAAGTTTCTGTGTATATCCTTTATAGTTTGCATGCTAAGGTTAATTTATAGTTTAAATGGATGAATTTTGCAAAAATATTAATTATGATAAAAATTATGGCAGCATAACTTGGTATATTCATAAAGCATAACAAAAAATAATTATATTACTGTTGTATGAATAATCTTTAAAAAGCCCACTTTTAATTACAAAAAGCGTATATATATTATTTGAAAAAAATTTTATATAGTTTTTTTTTTTTTCTTATTGAACAAATGCTCCCAGGGATTCTGTATACTCATCTATTATAATCAGGTAATTGAATTTGGACCCGATATCTGAGTAGGCCTACCATCTATTGCATGGATTGTCTAAAGAGGCTAAGACCACAGCCTTAACCATAGCATCAGTTTTTGGTAGGGCTAATTGGAAACTGTACCCAACTTTTTGGATATATTTTTGGATCCATTATGGGGTTCAGATTGGAACCGGATCAAAAGTGGATAATTGAGTACAACCGTGCAAGTAACACCTGTATGCTGAGACTGCTCAGGTTATACATAGTTCATGAACTGTTGGCTATTTAGCAATGAACAGTTTTTAAACTTAGTACATTTATTGCAGTACAGAGATGCATTTAGAAACTATTTGGGCAGAGGGATACACTGGTTAGTATGGGGTTTTGCTACTATCTCTTACACTCTGAATGGACATGCTTACGTAATTAGGATAGTTCCCTTTGAAAGCTTCTAATAAGAAATGTAAAAATTATGTTCAAACAACATCATCTTCTGTTAATAGGTACAAGAGCTAATATATCATCTAGAGCTAGCAAAAGGCTCATACAAGGACAGTCCGGCAGCACTCGCAAAGCACAGTATGCTTCGTGAGAAGAACATTGTAAAGTTTATAAAAGATTCTAGTGTCATGCGACCAGGATACTATTTGGGGGTTGACACAAGGAACAGCCTTGTCGTTCTTGGAATCCGTGGAACCCACACTGTCCATGATATTGTCACTGACCTTGTCACCATTAGTGATGACAGAAAGGTGTCGCTCGAGGGTTTTTCCACCCATTTTGGTACTGCTGAGGCAGCAAGATGGTTCCTTCACCACGAATTAGATACCATAAGGAGATGCTTGGAGAAGTATAAGGTAGGCAGGGTGGTCACATTAAGGCAGCCTCTTACATACCTTACAAATTACCTTGTTATATGTGCATTTCTCACTTCTTTCTATAAACCTTTAGTGGAAAGAGCTGTCAATAAATTTTACTTAAAACTGCTTATTTATCAAAAACAAAACTCTGCAAATAGGCGGGGCAGCTACAGCAGCCCTTGTGCTTGCTTATCCCATCAGAAACAATCAAAATCTGCTCAAGAAAATAAACCAAACGAGCGTGTAATGAAAAAGTGGCCATGTATAAACTCTTAAATAACTAAGACTCAATCATCTGGATCAGATAATGAGACAGGTAATCCATAAGCTGATCCAGTTGGGCAGCAGTGAATGTCATTATTGCCATCATCAGGGTTTATCACTGAATGTTGCAGCAGACATTTCTATAGTAATAGTTTATTTCTTTATTTATTATTTATTTTTTTTAAAAATGCACTTATATTAATCATGTGCTAAATAGGGTTTTAGGTTGAGGTTGGTGGGGCACTCGCTTGGTGGGGCTGCAGCTGCTTTACTAGCAATAATGATGAGAAACAAATCAAAAGAAGAACTAGGTTTCTCCCCTGAAATCGTCTCTGCTGTTGCATTTGGAACCCCACCTTGTGTGTCAAAAGAGGTTGCTGAAAAGTGTGCTGACTATGTCTCCACTGTTGTGTTACAAGTAAGTTTGTGTGCTAAAATGTTGGCCCAATGGTTAGTGTTTTTTTTTTTTTTGGTTTTTTCTATTTTCATATTGTCTGCGAAAAGCACCTAATTCTTTCATAATTCTAGAGAAAACCCCTTATTGTTGGTACCAGTAAAATTCATAAAATGGAGAAGGAATTTTATTTGTTGGAACTCAATAATCTCTGTGCAGAACATTTTTCCCCATTAGGTAAAAATTAGGCCTCTTGAAAACTGAAGCTAATTAATGAACAAAAAGGAAATTAGGAAAGAGAAGAAGAATTAGGATTAGAGAACAAGAATTTAATTGTCTCAAGTGAGGAGTAATTGGGTAAAGGTAAAACTTTAATAGAATTTAAGAACAGTTGAGGATTATTATTTTATTTATATTTTTTTAATACTAGGTTGATGCTTGCTTTGTTACTAGTACTGCAATTTGCCAAATTGAATGTTTTTTTGCCACTAAGACGTACTTTTTGGTCTGTTTTTTGAATGCAGTGAACATGAAAATATCATGTATTGGTGATTATTGAAAAAAGTATCATGTGCTGTTAGTACTATAAACAGAAGTTACATAGTACGCTATCCAAAAAATTAGTTAGGATTTTGCACGTACATTAGAACATTGGTTGGAGTTCACTAAAAGATAACTATCAAAAATGATTTTTAGTACTGCAATTGTAAGTACTAAATATTGACCTTTGTACAGGATGACATAATCCCTAGATTAAGTGCAGCATCTTTGGCAAGGCTCCGCAATGAAATTATTGAGACTGATTGGTAAAGTTATAAGTATCTGAATAATGCTGAGAAATTATGTTCATGATGAGCTTATTATAACTCAGAAATTGGATGGTATTTCAGGATGACTATACTTGAGAAGGAAGATTGGAAAGGGGTGGTAGACATAGTAACTAATGCTAAGCTGGTTGTATCGTCCATCCAAGATGTGGCTCGTAAACTTGCTGACTATGCCAGTATATCATCCACTTCCTCTAGTAAGTTCAAACGTTTCAACAACGAGCCATTCTGTACCTAAGCAAGTTGTAATTCATTATTTATTAAAACAGAAAACATACCAAGGAAAAGGGGAAAAACATATATCTACTTGGTATTAGTGAGTATGTGTGTGTAAGCTCAAGTTGGTATTAGTATGCAGTACAGTATTTTGTACTAAGCTGGTATGATATGAATGTGTACCATCGCATGGACGTCAAGTTTATACTATAGCAATACAATACCCTCAATTATGTGACTACATCAAAAAGAGGATATTGCTATTGGTAGCAGCCGATCAGGTATTACCAGATGCATTCCAAATTTCCAATAATACAGGCTGCACTGCTACTGTAGATAATTTGCATGTCTTTCATTAATGTGCTAATAATGAAACAACTAGAACTGTGTCTTATCTAGTATAATTTGTTGTATGGTAGATGTATTCAAAGATACCCAGCACCCAAAAGAGTTCAAAGAAGGATCACAAGGAACAAACAGGGTTACCTTTGTGGCCGAAGAGTTGTTCACTCCCGGAACAATGTATTTTCTGAAGAGAGAGATTGAAGAATCAAGCAGTAATTATAGGAGAAGCACAGAAACTTATACACTTTGGAAAAGGAATCCTGGAGAGCATTTCAAGAGGATTATGTTGTCTGGGAATTTCATTTCTGACCACAAATGCGAGAGCCATTATTATGCATTGAGAGATGTTCTTAAGAGCTTACCTAGAGATATCAAACACGACATCTTTTTAAAAGAGATGTAGAAAGGGGGAATAGAAATTTTTGTCGTTCTCCTTCTCCATATTAATAACCTTTTTGTGCATAATGCTTGGGTTTTCCTAGTAGGGTGTGACATGTAGGCAGATATTATGTTTCTTTTACGAATAATGTTAAAATCGCAACGGTAGAAAAGCTTTTCACTCAGTCACTTGTACATTAGTTTTGTGCCCCTCAGTGATGCATGCAAGTTCTATCATTTTATACGACAAATATGAGTTTAATGTTTTGTTTGAATCTTTTCCCAAATGTCTTTAGTTGACTACGTTTCATCCTACTTCCTACTTGCTTATGGCTCCGTTTGGATGGCTTCTTCCCGGAATAAGGAATAACCACTTTTTACCAATAAATTTATTTCTAACCATCCAAACTTTTCACAAAAGTTACACATTTCCCAATAAATTTTTACCCCTTCCCAATAAATTTCTTCCCTTCTTCCTTCTTCCTACCTTATTCTCAACGCATCCAAACGGAGCCTATAAAAACACCAATTTTATGTAAAGTTGTAAACCAACGAGATCTGGGATAAATAATTTTATATCAAGGATAAATCTAATCTTTTATATGAAATATGGATCATTGACTTTTATAATCTGATTTGATCTGTGGCGTAAATATAATTTTAATGGAAAGTTATTAATTTTCATTTATAAAGGAAACAGAATGAGAAAAAAAAGGGATAGATATTAAAATTTTCATATGATATATCACTATTTCTTTATTTGTCTGCTAAATTAGTATTCTTTTGATTTACTTTTATATACTTTTTTAGTTAGGATTCGTTAACATTTAAATATCATATAATGTAAAGCATTAATTTTCCCCTATCATATATCCCTTTTATTTTTATTATTAAAATATAACAATATATTCCTAGATAAAATTTTGCACACATATATTAAGTGACCGTGATTACTATCTGTAATTAACAAGGGCATATTTCTTGATTTGTTCAAATCATCTATAATATCACGAAGTATCCATGTAGAAATTGGAGTATCATTAATTGCCCCATATTTCTTGATATCTATCTCGTTTATTATGTACTCCAATAATCTATAATACTCGAGAGCAGGTCCCCCACAATATTTTCACGGCAGATAGGAAAGGTACTGCTAACAAGGTTTCCCTACAATATCTTCGTGGCTTAGCATAGGTATTAGTAGTATTGAAGGTTTTTGCAACTAATGTACCAAACTGCAAGGGTGCACTAAAGTTTTTTCTCTTTTTATAAATGTTGATTGAAAAACAATAACATCATTCAGTAATGTGGTTTTGTTTGTAAGCAAAACTCATTGTGTTTATTACCGAATGGTTCAATGCAACTCAAGTATAGTATATCTCACTCAAAAAAAATTAGAAAAGAACTTTGCAAGCGTATAGATTAGAAAAGCTCCAACAAGTATATTGTAGGGGAATAGAAAACAAATGAAATCAGTAGGTGAAAAAAAAAGTGGAGATGTTCAAGCAACAATCACCTACCCAAGTAATAAGTCAAAAGTATATGGTAGTTGAATCTATTTATTATTTTATTTTATTATTACTATTTTTTTTTTTTTTGCAAAAATGAACCCTTTTTGTCTTTGTACCGTGAAAAGAACATCTTTATTACAAGTCTACTGCATCTGACAAAAGCCAAAACAGATTTACTATCATCTCTCCAGATGAGTTGTGGACCCACTAAAAGATCAGATCAGATCCCAAAAATTTTTATTATTAACAAATCAAAATACCATCTGAAAGAGAAAACGGCTCCCAAAAAGATGATAACATCTAATCCTAAACAAGCTAACAACGAATCAACGATCATACAATATTTTAAATGAAAACCCCTTTCACTCTTTAATCTCGCCACAATCCTCGATAACAACCTTCTCAGATGTGGATCCGCTTGCCGACCCAACCTTCTCCATGGTCTTGACAACTCCATACCCATCTACCACTTTCCCAAACACTACATGCTTCCCATCCAACCATGGAGTCTCAGTAGTGCAAATAAAAAACTGTGACCCATTAGTATTAGGACCTGCATTTGCCATTGACAATACACCTGGTCCAGTATGTCTCAATTTAAAATTTTCATCATCAAATTTGTGGCCATAGATCGACTCGCCGCCGGTACCATTCCCTCGGGTAAAGTCACCTCCTTGGCACATAAAATTGGGTATAATACGGTGAAAGGTTGAACCTTTGTAGTGCAAAGCCTTGCCAGCTTGACCAATTCCTTTTTCCCCAGTGCAGAGAGCACGAAAATTCTCTGCTGTCTTAGGGACGACATCTTTGAAGAGTTCCATTACTATGCGACCAGCCTTTGCCTTACCAATTGCAATGTCAAAGAAAACCTTGGGATTTGCCATATTTTGGAGAGCTGTCCTGCAAAATAGAATTCAAAGATGCCTTGTTCAGAATATATGTTTTTACTTGGAATGTTTATAATATTTGATCTTGAATTATTGCAATTTGCAGCAAGGTCATTTACAAGAAAGGTCGTTTTAGTGACAGTGTATCAGTGCATTGTGCATACTATATGCTAAATTCTGGATGGTTGTAGATGCAAAGTACATCTTAGCAGAAACTTCCAGGTTCTAGTAATTGATTGACGAATATTCATGCCTTCCAAAGGGAAAGCACACCGATCCATTTCTAAAAATAAATTATTTAATGAATTAATCACCCATTTCCTATTTTGATCGATCAGCTACAGAAGCATCATTTGATCCTATCCTATGGAAGCGTCATTTTGGTCCTTAAAAAGCATCCAACAGTACCAAATTTGGTACAACTATAATCACCATTCAAACAACTAGATTAGCATACATTTCATGATGAGATACGTGTACTTAAGAGAGGCAAACAGAAGAAGTAAATCTGTGGAGGACAGAAAACACGAAATGAAATGGGAATATCTTAGAACATATTCCTTTCAATCAACAACAACAATTTCAGATTCATCTTCCAAATTGACACAATAAGACTATGTAAGCACACCCAATAATGTCTCAGGAAAATGTGGTGAAGTTTCCAGAGAAAATTGGACGGGAACTCTGCTTTCACTTCAATCTCGCACAATTTTTGAGCAGGTGACCACATTACAATCAAGCCACAAGCCTTCGATTTGTGCTTCTATCCAATCAAAATCAAAATACATAACTGAATTTAAATGTTTCTCTAAGAAAATCAAAATCAAGGAAGGAGAGCACACACCTAGTTAGTAGTAAGTTAGTAACCGAAGCGAGAGGTGAAGGGTTTTGGCTGCTGTGTTATCGCCTTTTATTTGAGAAGAACAAAGAACTAGGGTTTATGGATTGGGATAATCATATCAGGACATGGTTTGTGAGACGTACCTAGTGAAACATCATATGACATGTGGTTCCCACAAGGATACTACCTTTGTGGGATAGATACATTTTGGTCCGCGAGTATATAGGCTTTAGAATTATTTATGACTTGAGAGAGGCCGTTGTTGGATCATAAATAGGCCCAGATCTGACTTGGGCCTAATTTACCACAAGACCTCCCAAATTCGATCTTCGGATAAAAAATTTAATTTGTCTGCAATTCGAAAAATTAGGACACCACTTTTGTTCTCTCTCGACTAGTTTTGAGTATTTATTATTCATAACATTTTTTAGCTTGAGATGATCTTGGTGGCAAGTGGCAACTGATGCATTTGCAATTTGGATATTGATACCATACTAATTAAATGTGCCATCGTTAATCACCAAACTAAACAAACATAATGACAACATGTCATTTCTTCCTGAGGCATTCTCCGATCACCAAACAAACCTACATAAGCACTACATATACAACTTAATGATATAAAAAGTTCAAACTTTAACATTGCTCGAGTTGAACATGTACACGATATTTATACAATGATACTCCTAAGTGCACAAAAATTCTCTTAATTGGTATCCCCCCCCCCCCCCTAAAAACAAAAAAAGAATCGATCACAAAATCACATTATTGCACATAAATAAGTAGGCAAAATATTATTAACAAACTTCTTACACAAGTTGATAGCTATACTAGCTAAAGATGTCAAATGTACAGAAATAAACATAAAAGTAAGTTTATTGCATCATGATGCATAGGATCTTCTATGTATCATGATATTTTATCAAATTGTAAATCTAATTTAACTAATCAATCTACATATTAAAATCTTGTATCAAACCAAAACTTATATTTAATTTTTTTTTACTATTTCTTTCAATTTCCTTAAAATATATTATTTTGGAATATTCTTCATATAATTTGTTTCCAAAAATGTCCAGTATTAAAAATTTCGAAAAAATAGTAAAAAATTTTCAAAAAAATGTAAAATTTAATTTTCTATAAGATTTATGTATGTAGGTTAGACTACTCAAATTAGATTTACATTTTGTAAAATTACTGACAAAAAATATCATAATGCATAGAAAAGCCCTCTACATTATGATGCATAATAATAAAGAACCAACACATTTTGAGTTGAACATAAGAACCAAAATAAGTAGTAAAGTTTTTCTCCACATCACAAAGGACATAAAAACAAAGATAATTTATACAAAATTTTGTATGTTAACTGTTTTAAAAAAATCAACACATGTTGTAATCAACTTACAAAACTAAAAGGCGCACAATACTTATGCAGAGTTTATTTTGACATGAAGACCAAGTGATTACATCATAAGCACCGGATTTTATTTTTGGCATAAACATCAAGTGAGTATATCATAACCACAATATAGGACAAAACACCATAATCAATTACAAGAAAATTCACAAACAACCAATATTGTATTCCAACCCGAAAACAACATAGTCCAATAGAAGAAAATATATATAGAACATAAACATCAAGTGATATCATAAACACAATATAGGACAAAATACCATAATCAATTACAAGAAAATAAACAAACAACTTAATAGGTTCATCTCACTAAAACACATAAAACTATCAAAAATTAATCCTGAAATGAAAACCAAATGGCGCTAAGATCTGTAGAATCTTGAAACTATTCGTATAATTTTTGTTTGTATATAAATGTCAAAATAGAACCAAGATAGTTATCATACAATAAGCATAATCACTAATTTTTATTCACTTAAACAATAACTGAACCTCACTCTATTTAACTTAGGAGGCGTTTGGCAAAACCACAATTGTTAGTGGGGTTTGGGATTAAAGTTAGTATTTTTGGGATTAGTATTTGAGATTAAGTTGGTAATCGTGCTAACTTGTGATTAGTAAATATTGTTTGGTATGATAAGTTGAAGTTAGTAGTCAAAGTTAGTGCATTTGTCCACAATATTGGTTTTAATCTAGGAAACTTGTACTTTAAAATTTTGTAAGTTTAATTTTAAATTTTAAATTTTAAAATAAAAAATTGAAATTTGAAAATCCAAAATTTTAAATTTAAAATATTAAATTTGAAAACTTAAAATTTGAAATTTTAAATTACAATTAAATTTTGAGATTTAAATTTTTCAGTATGAAAATTGAAATTTTGAATTTTAAAATTATCAAATTTGAATTTTGAAATTTGAAAATTTAAAATGTCAAATTTTGAAATTTGAAATTTAAAATTTAGGCTACATTGGGGAAAAAATTTACAGTTGAAAAATAAGAAGCTTAAAATTAGCAACACTAATCAAATCATCGAGTTAGTGAGTTAGTCTATGTTCGCACTAATTATGCTAACTTCATGCTTGCCAACACTCCCTTAAGCAATACTATTATCTGATCTTAAATATTCAGTGTGCATCAGGATGAGGAACATATAACAATTTTAATTAATAATTACAAGTGTGAATCATATATAACATTTATTTTATATTTGAATATTTGATGGATAATGATTGCATTTTCATTGATCGGCACACTTCTGTTCCCTACTAGCAAAAACATACTCATTTTCTTAAAAAGCTTTATTTACAATGTAAAAAGGCAAAAATTAGAGTGAACACTACAAAGCTAACTTTTTCTTTCATTATGTATACGTGTTTCGTGTGAACGAATAGGCAAAGACTTGGGGGCGCCGTTTGTCACTTAGGTGCATAATTTAAGTTATGTATCTTTAAGTCACCAAATATTTTTTACATGAGATGTCTTAAGGATGCATAACTTATTGGCACCTAAAGAGATTGTATAAGTTATGCATTGGTCCCCTTTAATTTTTCTTCCAACAATACCCCTCAGAAAAAATTACTAATAATATTTAATAATTAACAAATAGTTAATAATAATTAATAAATAATAAAATTTAATAAGCAACAATAATTATTCAAAAATCATAATTAATAATTAAATAATAATAATTTATAATATTGAATTAAAGTTAATTATCAATATTTCATAATAATAAATTATTATTATTATTATTAATTAATAATAATTAATAATAATTAGTATTTAATAATATTTAATTATTATTAATACATAATAATAATTAGGTCACAACATATTATTAATACATAATACTAATTTGAATTAAAAGGCATTTTAGACTTTTAACATGAATATTTGCATGCATTAAGTTATTCATCCTTACTACACAACCAAACATACATTACATAACACTACATAAACACTTTATGCATTCTTAACTTATGCAACTCTTTACTACACAAACAAACGCACCCTTGGTAAGTAGAATTGTGGATTCTTGTAATCAGTCAAGAAGCAACCTTGGATAGTAAAACTGATATTCTCCATGCTTTTTAGTGAGAAAAAGAGAGAGATTACTAAAAGGATGGAGATGAGATGACGACCAACCCTCTTTCTTTCTTGCTTTTTGAGTTTTTTCTTCTTAAGACTTTTATTTTTTATATATGCATTTTGTGGGGCTTCAAAGCTTAACCATTATAATGCCTAGTCATCATAACTCTATAATTATATTCGAAATTTTGACCAGAGAAAGATCCAATGACAAACATCACCATCAATTCTCCAGTGACTGAGAGTTTTAAACTTTTAATACAGCGCTACTATGAATTTAAATTTGTGTTTAGTTAAGGGGTCATAACTAGGGTTAGAAAATCTGCCTTCGCATGAGACAACATGTCACCATCCATTTCAATTTGAGGTAACCTGTTAGCCACAACGAAAAAACTTTAGTACACACCCTAGGAGAGATTGAAAAGGAAAGCAATCAAGTCATGTCCCTTGACCATGCAACACAATCCGATTTCATGTACAAAATTGTCCTCAAGGTATGTTACAAGGCTGTTTTACTTAATTAGATGCAAATTACTGATCAAACACGGATTGATGGATATACAGTGAATAAATCACATCCATATTCGGCTTTTATTTTCGCATATAGACAATTTCAGATGCAGTATTAGCATTCTATACAGTAAACTTCTTGTTGTAACTTGTACGCTGCAATAAATTGGTGTTGGGTACCCTGCGAACATTATGGCTCCGTTTGGATGCGTTGAGAATAAGGTAGGAAGAAGGAAGAAGGGAAGAAATTTATTGGGAAGGGGTAAATTTATTGGGAAGTGTGTAACTTTTGTGAAGAGTTTGGATGGTTAGAAATAAATTTATTGGTAAAAAATGGTTATTCCTTATTCCTTATTCTGGGAAAAAGCCATCCAAACGGAGCCTATAATTTTTGTCCAAAAAAAAAGGAATATGATCAGCTGCTAGCGTGAAAAGATTGTACACGCTGGGGTAGGGTTGCCTACATAACGTTAGAAACAGTAGTAAAACAAGGATTTTTCGTTAACCATTTCGTTTCGACGACGAAATTGGCTTTTGTTTCGTTAATCGTTTCGCAGGAATGAAATGGTCAAAATTTACATAATTTTCGCGATTTATATTGTGACAAAACTGTTTCGACTGTTTCACTGTTTTGTTGATCGTATCGCTAAATTCATCAGGGTGAAACAAAACGGTTTAACGTAAGAAATCCTTCCGTTTACAGCCCTGCCTGGGGTTAGGACTTTGATGGTCTTCTATCTCATTCCATGTTTTAAGCAAGGTTGATAGAGACCAAAGAGCAATATAAAGATTATCAATTTGTCATGAATCTATCTGCAATTAAAATTTTTTATTCCTTTTTAGCATTACAAATTTCTTATTCCTTATTCACAGGAATATGAATGCGTTCTTTACACAATTATTAGTGCTAACATTACAATATATATATATATATATATATATATATATATATATATATATATATATAGTTTTTCTATGGTGAGTTGCAATTCACCAAGGGGTCCGTGAGTCGCGCTCAAAATTCTGAAATTTAGTTCAAAATGACCTATCCAAACCGTCTAATACGATCTCCATGCATACCAAATTTTATATTTTTTTAAAATTTTTAAGTATTTATTTGGATTTTTTAAAACTGCTATTTTTTAACGGTTCAGAACTAATTAGATTAATGATTTTTTAAAATTTCAAAAAAATACTTAAAAAATTTGAAAAATATAAAATTTGGTTTGCAAGGAGATTTCAATAGGGAGATCGTATTAGACGGTTTGGATCGGTCATTTTGAACTAAATTTCAGAAAACCTATGGTGCATACTAATGTATGGAAGCTTCGGTGCATACTGATCCGAACTCTTGGATCTGTTTCAAAATGACGGATCCAAACCGTCCAATATGATCTCTCTATTGAAATCTCCTTGCCGACCAAAATTTAAATTTTTTCGATATTTGTAAGTATTTTTTTTCGGATTTTTAAAAACTGCTATTTTTTAACAGTTCAGAAAAAATTAGATTAGCGATTTTCTAAAATTTGAAAAAAATACTTAAAAATTTCGAAAAAATGTAAAATTTGGTCGGTAAGAAGATTATAATAGGAAGATCATATTGGACGGTTTGGATCGGTCATTTTGATGCGTTTAGGTTTGTAAAATTTGCAACTCACCATAGCAAAACTCTCTCTCTATATATATATATATATATGCACACGTTTAGGTTTACACCAAATTAAATAAAATCAACTTTATTGTATTGTTGATGCGTTTCTTAAGAGATATGCTCTGCTTTTCTCCTGCTTCAACTCCTCGTACATTCTCTCTCAATTATTCTGGTCACAAGGAGTATTTATTTTCATAATTTTCTTTTCATTCACAAAAAAAATGTGGTTGATGCATGTATCAAAAGTGTAAAAAAAAATCTTATAGCGTTATAATATTTTCGTTCCTCTACAGAAGTGCCTATGCTATTTTGTGTTAATTTTTCACTGTACGTCTGTACCTACATCATAATTATTTCGATAAAAGCTATATATATATATATATATATATATTGTAATACTCCAAAGCTAACAACTTTGCAGGAATTTTATTTTACAACTTTTTCCATTACATTCTTTCAATTAAATTCTGCATATAGATCTTTTTTCTGAATGAAGTCTAAAAAATACTTATAATAAAGATAATAGAATAATTTGTTTATAAATACTTATTCTAATAATTATGTAAATGAGAATACAGAAGTTGCGAATAATATCCGTTTCCTTTTTTCCCGTAATCGTGCGTGCATACACATGTAAGGTTGGCCCGCACGTGATACCTTTCCTCTTTGACCAGTCAAAGTAAATATCATAATTTGGCAAGTTGTATTATTCATTTGCAATCCAAATACAAATATTTTATGGCTCCAACTACTTGCTTCTATTAGTTGATCTGTTGGTAAAACAAATTGAAATGTTGGATTACAGTTAACCCAATTACAAGTTGTTTTAAGTATTGGCATTTAGCGTTTCTCCTAATACAGCCAAACTTGACTGCCATGCATCTTCTTTCTAAAACATACAGACAAAACTTACATTAGTTAAAAAAATTCAAATCCAGTGGCATTAAATATAACTAAATTCGGCGTGTAACGTGTTATCCAACTTTTGCAAGGTATGATTGGTTGATCAAATCCTGCGCGTTTGATAAATAAATTCAAACAAAAATACAAAAATAATTGAATACAAAAAAAGGATACACACACACACACAAAAAGAAACAACATCATTTTATAACGATTGTATTTATAATTTCGACAATAATTTTTAAAATCGACTGTTTGACATATTGACAGCATATATAATTACAAAAATTTATAATAAAATTCTACATTTTGTATATTTTTGACAATGCATAACAAATTATTAACTTTAGATCATTGAATATTTGAGTCTTTTGATGAACAGTAAACATATAAAAAGTCACTATTTCTTGTAGACGTAATATGCACATTAGTACATTACGTAGATCATAAATGCGATATTGATTTTTTTAATTTGAACTATAAATATATAAATATTCAAGTAACATCTTCTTATAATATAAAAGATAATCACAGTCGCAACAGAAAAGTTGTTTTAAGACGGACGATGCATTCTATTAAATTAGCAAATCGACCTTTCTATAAAACAGTTTACTTTGTAATGTCCAAATTTGGACATTAATGTTTAACCTTTCAGACATTAAAAAAAGAATACAATTTAATTACCAAGTTCTACTTTGTAACTATGTTGCACGGGTGCAGGTGCGGGAATACGTAATTTTTTTAAAAAATTAAGATACGGTAGTATATATAAAATAATTAAAAATATTAAAACATAATAAAATGCATCCGATCTAATTTGCCTTTTTATAATCTTTATTTCAGTTTAAACATGTAAATATGTAATATATGAAGTTTTTTAAACTATGATCTTTGTAGTACACACATTGTAGTCCACAGACTTTTGCCTTGAATAAAGCCTTGAATAATTGATCGTTGGATTAAAGGCAATGCATGGTCCAGATCATACTTAGGATGTACAATCTGTGGGTTCAAAATTTCAGCCAATTAGAGAGAGCCACGTGGCGGTCACTGCAAAAAATATGGGGTGCAGTGGTACACGGCTGCACGCAAGCATTAATGGGTGTTTGCTGCCTTGAAAGTTGGTACATAGATTCACGTGCAATTAATTTTTTTAAATCGAAAATTGCATATATATGAAACCCAGAATATCCAAAAGGGTATCCCCAAGTGTATCCAGCACGTATCCATGCGTAGTCTAGCCGAATTCTGATCGAATTTTGCAGTCAAACATATTAAAATTATTGGATACGCCACGTTGAGCGTCGGGTGCGTATCACACGCGAATCGTATGCGAATCCGCATCGGATACGCGTCGGATACGGAATATGAATATTTTTTGGAGTATCCGGGTAACATAGCTTTGTAATGTGCGCGTCTTCAATTCCTTGTTCCCTTCAAATGGATTTATTTTACATTTTGCAAATTATAATGGTTTTATTTTCTAGCAGCATAGTGGGACCACGCTACCTGATACCTACGTGTACTTCCATATTGGTTGCCATATAGTGTACACATTGTACAATTTTTTGTTGCTAGTAATCAAGGCGTGTGGGCATATCTCTGTTCTACTTTAATTGATTGAATTCAGGCGTATTTAGTATCTTTATTTGGGCAGGTAGGACAGGTGGCTTTGTAACATGTCGCTGTTTTTTCATATCACGGCATCAGCTTTTCTGGAAACAAAATAAAATTACATTTTAAGTCTGTACACAAACAGTTTTTAAAAATGAAAACTTATATTAAATTTGGCACAAAATTTTAATCTGTAAAGACTACCAATATGCATAAATTTTTACCCAATGTTTTAACACAATTTAGAAATTATTGTCAACAAATTTAATTTTTTTCTTTATATAATTTACAATTTTCCCACATGTTATTTTTTTACAATTTTAATTTTCCTCACTTGTCCAACAAAGAACTGGATGTATAGTATGTTCAATGTTGTAGCAAAACTGCATCCAATATGTTTAGCGGTCCTCCTCGTAGAAATATCCTCCAAATGTATGCTTAATATGGCACATATAAAATCTGTAATTTTGAATCTTTTATCATTTGCATTATTCCAGATCACCAACTAACAAAGGCTGAACTTCGTAGAAATCAGTAGTAACTAGAAACGAATCAAAAACATATTTTCTATTACATATGTTTTAAAAATCGGACCGAACAACAACCGTTTCAACTGGAGATCAATACTAAGATATGTCTGCTATAAAGATTTAATAACAGTAAATTTCAATGTAATATAACAGATAAACCAAGCTGGTTTACCGATGAAATGACTTAGAATGAATCAAGAAACTAATGAATTCCTCAAATTATAATCACAATTGCATTATTTGCACTTTATATGCGTAATTACCATGTATAATACAATCTTTTTGAATAAATAACATATGAATCATGTTCTAGAGAGTATAAAGATTTTAAATGTAGATTATTGTGATAAAATGACTTAGAATGAATCCAGAAAAGATTGAAATGCTCGATTGATACTCAGAATTGGATTATTTGCACTTTATATGCGTAATTACAATGTATAATCCAATCTTTTTGAATAAATAATATATGAATCATATTCTAGACAATATAAAGAGTTTAAATGTAGATTATTGTGATGAAATGATTCAAATGCTCAAATGATACTCAGAATTGCATTATTTGCACATTATATGTGTAATTACCAAGTATAATCCATTCTTTTTGAATAAATAACATTTGAATCATAATATAAACAATATAAGGAGTTTAAATGTAGATTATTATGATGAAATGACATAAAATGAATCCAGAAACGATTGAAATACTCAAATGATATTCAAAATTGCATTATTTGCAGCTTATATGCGTATTTACCCATGAATCATATTCGAGACAGCATAAAGAGTTTAAATATAGAATAATATGATGAAATGACTTAGAATCAATCCAGAACGATTGAAATGCTCAAATGATACTCAGATTTGCATTATTTGAACTTTATATGCCTCATTACCATGTATAATCAATTCTTTTTGAATAAATAACATTTGGATCATATTATAGACAGTATATGGAGTTGAAATGTAGATTATTGTGATGAAATGACATAGAAACGATTGAAATGCTCAAATGATACTCAAAATTGCATTATTTGCAATTTATATATGTAATTACCATGTATAATCCAATATTTTTAAATAAATAAAATATGAATCGTATTCTTAACAGTATAAAGAATTTCAAAGTTGATTATTGTGATAAAATGGCTTAGAATGAATCCAGATACGATTGAAATGCTCAAATGATACTCAGAATTGTATTATTTGCACATTATAAGCGTAATTACCATTTATAATCAAACCTTTTTGAATAAATAACATAGGAATCATATTCTAGACAGTATAAAAAGTTTAAATCTAGATTATTGTGATGAAATGACTTAGAATGAATCCAGAAACAATTAAAATGCTAAAAAGATACCTTGAATTGCATTTTTTGCAATTCTAATCGTAATTACCACGCATAATGCAATATTTTTGAATAAATAATATTTGAATCATATTCTAGACACTATAAAGATTTTAAATATAGATTATTGTGATTTAATGACTTAGAATGAATCCAAAAATAATTGAAATGCTCAAATGATACTCAAAATTACATTATTTGCAGCTTATATGTGTAATTACCTTATATAATCCAATCTTTTCTAATAAATAACCCATGAATCATATTCGAGATAATATGAAGAGTTTAAATAAAGAATAATGCGATAAAATGAATTAGAATAAATTCAGAAACAATTGAAATGCTCATATGATACTCAGAATTACATTATTTGAATTTTATATGCGTCATTACCATGTATAATCAATTCTTTTTGAATAAATAAAAATTGAATCATATTCTGTACAGTATATGGAGTTGAAATGTAGATTATTGTGATGAAATGACTTAGAATGAATCCAGAAAAGATTGAAATGCTCAAATGATAATCAGAATTGAATTATTTGCACTTTATATGCGTAATTACCATGTATAATCTAATATTTTTGAATAAATAAAATATGAATCATATTTTTAACAGTATAAAGGGTTTAAATGTTGATTATTGTGATGAAATGAATTAGAATGAATCCAAAAACGATTGAAATGCTCAAATGATACTCAGAATTGCACTATTTGCACTTTATAAGCGTAATTACCTTGTACAATCCAATCTTTTTGAATAAATAACATATGAATCATATTTTAGACAATATAAAGAGTAGAAATCTAGATTATTGTGATGAAATGATATAGAATGAACCAAGAAACGATTGAAATGCTAAAATTATACTCAGTATAGCATTATTTGCACGTTATATATATAATTACCATGTATAATCCAAGTTTCATGAATAAATAACATATGAATCATATTCGAGGCACGATAAGGAGTTTAAATGTAGATAATTGTGATGCAATGACTTAGAATGAATTCCGAAATGATTGAGATGCTCAAATGATATTCAGAATTGCATTAATTGCACTTTATATGCGTAATTACCATGTATAAACCAATTTTTTTGAATTAATAACATATGAGCCGTATTCTAAATAGTGTTAAAAGTTTTAATGTGGATTATTGTGTTGAAATAAATGAGAACGAATTCAGAAACGATGGAAATGCTCAAATGATACTCATATTTGCATTATTTGCACATTATATGCGTAATTACCTTTTATAATCAATTCTTTTTGAATAAATAACTTATGAATAATATTCTAGAGAGTACAAAGAGTTTAAATGTAGATTATTGCGATGAAATTACTTAGAATGAATCTAGAATCGATTGAAATGTTGAAATTATACTCAGAATTGTATTATCTTGTGTTTATATGTGTAATTACCATGTATAATCCAATATCTATATCTATACTACTTATAAAGCACCCATATAAAAGGAGTAAACTTGTCATATAAAAGGAGAAAACTTGTCAGATAAAAGGGTGTAAACAATTCTTATATCAATTATGGACCATTGATTTGTGTAATTTGATTTGATCAGTGGTCTAGATCAATGTTAGACGTTTCTTAAAAAAAAATTAAGTTACTACCAAATTAGATATTTATTTAAAAGGAAAGACTAAATTATTGATTTTACCATATCTTTATTGCCTAACATGTAACATTTTATATATAACAAAAAGTAATATCAACATTTTTTTTATTTGCCCATGTATTGAGGGTATCTTTTGCTAGTTTTTAAATGAATAACATATGAATAATATTCTAGACAGTATAAATAATTTTAACGTAAATTATTGTGATGAAATGACTTAGAATGAAGCCAGAAACCATTGAAATGCTTAAATGATAAACAAAATTGCATTATTTGCACTTTATAAGTGTAATTACCATGTACAATCCAATTTTTTTTTAATAAATAACATATGAATTATATTCTAGACAGTATAATGAGTTTAAATACAGATTATTTTGATGACATGACATAGAATGAAACCAGAAACGTTAAAAATGCTCAAATGATAATCAGTATAACATTATTCGCACTTTAATCTCCACTACTTATAAAGAATCAGTAGAACAGGCATAAACTTCGAGCTAAAAGGGAGTTACACCCCTCTAATATCAAATATGGATCATTGATTTTGTTAATCTACTATGATCTACGGTTCAGATTCAAATATCAAACTAAAGGGTCGACCTTTTATCACAAATTGTCTGGGCGGTGAGTTGGTAAAAGTTGTTGTATCATTCGCGGAAGCGGAAGGGTTCGATTCTTCTTGCTCTACTCTTTAATTTTTTTTTTAATCTCATGCGCTACTTTATTTCATGCGCCCTACTTTAGCCAATGTCCCCGACCCAATATATCATCTCTCAAAAAGGAAATAGCAAAATACAATCTCAGCGCTTAAGGAAATCTCAACGCCTTCGAAGGAAAGTTCAGCGCCCAAGTAAATCTCAGCGCCAAAGGAAAGCTCAGCACCTTGCGTGATTCTTATTTTGCCTCTAGGGTTTACTCTCCTGCACTCAAAATTTAAGATTCAAAATTTCATTTGCCGCTCACTACCAATCTAACATGGAAATAATTTTCATTTTACCGCTTGGATGGGTTTTGAAATTTGGAGAGAATTCCATCTATTTAAACCAGCCATTTGGAGAGAATTATATCACCTTAATTTTCGTTGAATCCAACAGGTGAGCAAAACACTAATACTATTTTTTCAATAAATCTCTCTATTCATTCAATTAATTTGATTCGTTTGTGTTGATTTTTTTTCCCTGCAGCAAATTTGGGTGTAAGAGAAGAATTAAGGAGAGCAGCAAAAGAATTAAGGTGATCTTGCTTCCGTAAGTATCTTTTACCCTGATTTAGATCTGTTAATTTTTTTGGTTTGGAATTGGAATTTATGGTTAATATTCATGTCTAACCTATTATTACTGATTACCCTTCAATTTCACGATCTAACAAAGTTGTTTAATTTAATAAAACGATTTAAGATGCAATACGATATTTATTTTTGCAGATGAAGTATTGTTACCTTTTTAAATTTCTCAGGATATGGAAGAAGGAAAATCTAACTTGACAAGTTTTCTCTTAAAAGGCAAAATTAGATGGTACAGAACCTGAGGGACAGTAACAATGACCCTCTTACAATAACTGATATTAGAGTGCAACCACCAAAAGATATTAAATAACCTCCACAAAGATTTGCTTTCATTACTGTTACTGGTTACCCTTCAAATACTTATAAATCCAAGCTGTAATTACTATATAGTTATTTCTTTATAGTTGACCAAATATTGTATAGGGAGTTCAATCAAAATTTGGTCTTTATTGTGTGCTGTTAGAATCGAGGGTGGATTTACTGTTTCCTTGGTTGATTGGGTACGCATGTGTTAGAGATCATTGATCTCTAAGTATCATGTGAAACTAAAACATCATAAATTATACAGCATTTTTTCTGCTTTTGAAGTCAATTTGACCAGTGCTTTGTAATTATTTTTTTTTCTTTTTGCTTTCAGGTGAAAGATATCAACCAGTAAGTCAAGGTAATTGAGAAACACATAAATTACACTACATGTTTTCTGCTTTTTGGTTTTTGCTCCTTTTGTCTGTTCGCACATCCCCTAATCTTCTTTGATATACTACTGCCTATTTAATAAAAAGAGTAGCAAGGAGGAGCCTTTACCTTTTCTTATAAATAGAAAGAGCAGTAAGCAAAACAAGAACTTTTTCATATACATTTTTTTATAACATTATGATTATGAAAATGCAATATATGACCCCTCTTATTTGTGAAAATTAAATGAACAAGGAGGATCTGTATTGTCTGTCAAAACGAACAATCAAGCATGTCCTATTTAGGTGAGGTGCATCAGTGCATGTGATGTTCGAGGGTTCCAGGATAACAAGAAGATTACCACTTTGGTTTGGGACATTTTCATTTTTAAATATAATTGACTAATTGTCTTATTTAAATCTCCATAATGTTAGTGGATAACTGCTTCTTGATTGTAGGTGTTAAATAGAATGGGGACATCATTCCAACATATCCGGCGCACACACGCAATAAGGGATGCAGATGCTATAACTAACACGAGCGATGCCATGCCTTTTATGGTACTAAATGGACAAGGTGGAACTCATCCTTTACATGTCAATGGAGCTGGGATGGTTCAAAATGCATTACCAAGGTATGTATCTCAAATTCTCTCTTTTGCTCTCTTGTCGTTGTACTGTGAGTCTAAATTCTAATGGTATGAATTTCAGTCAAAATGTTAGAGGTGTGTCTCAGCCCTTGCAATCCAATGGACGTAGAATGCTTCAAGATGTATCACCAAACCCAAGGTATGTTCCTAACCAGTGGTATTGAAAATTATTAGTCTTTTCTAGCTTTTCGTTTCATTAATATTTTTCATATATTTTTAGGGCTAGGAGATTTGCACTTAACTTCGATCAAGTGGCGCAGAAATTCAATGTGCCAATAGATAAAGCTGCAAAAGAGTTTCAATTGTCCACGTCTACGTTAAAGCTGCGTTGTCGCGAGCTAGGATTTAAAAAATGGCCTTATCCGAAGTTGAAAAGTTTGAGGAATTTGGTGAATGATTTGACAAAATATCGAGTTCAACAGATGTATGAGCTAAAAAGAAAGAAGCACCGGAAGATTGACACGAGTGCTTCTTAGTGATATGTTGCCAAGTAAAGATGGTTTGAAAATTGATATTTAAATCAAATTATATGTAATAGATAGTTAATTGAGTTAGTTTATTTTATTTTTATTTTTTTCTAGAGTATTCCAGTTGGAGAAGATATTTTTTCAAGATGGCAAACCTTTGAGACCATCTAATTTTATCACCGATATGAGATGCTTTATTTATTTATTTTAAGTAGACATGAGAATTACATATACTTTTAGCAACCACATATCTGGCTATACATGTTAATTAAACTAATATTCTAATTTGGAGTTTGTATGTTTATATTACTTTATTATATTATACTGTTATTATGCTTAATTTTGTGACCATATTTCAAATATTGGAATATTTAGCTTTTTGCATTTTGAGTTGTTATCAATTTATCATGTATTGCAAGATCAGAATTCAGAAGAGACGAAGTGGTGGGGGATCAATGCACCTCTACTATGCCATTTGCAGAAGTAAGTTTGTAGCAATGGAGTGGCTGGTGCAGGAGGTTTTTCAATTGAAGTGCTTTGTTCCCACAACACTGAACTTTCTATGGTAATAAAATTGATACATCCCTTCCATAGCTTGTTACATTTTGACTGTTGTAAGAATAAACAGACCTGGTTCTCTACCATTTTACAGGGACTATATTCTGGTGATTGTAGTGTGTACTGACATTTGACACTAGAATTGTGCTTGGTGCCAAACTAGCAAACTTTACCAGTCATGTACCATTGTGCATCAATGATTTGGTAAAAATTAATTGAGATTTGATTATGTTTAATCAGGTTTTACCTCAAGGTGACAATGGTGGGCCCTGAAGATTAATTGAGATTTGATTATGTTTAATCAGGTTTTAACTGAGATTTGATTATGCCTGATTGGTACCAATTTATCAATTTAATGGCTTATTTTGTTAGACACTGCCATGTAATTTCAGGGATTGCTATACTGATGCCAACTTCTTTTCAAGTTGTGCATGGTAGTACCGACAAGGTAGTTTTGATTCCACCCAGCAATGACTTTGCAACATAATGTAATTTCTTTGAAAGGGCTCACGGCCCACATAGGATTAAGAGAGAGGTGGAGCTAGAGTATATAAGAGAGAGAGACCAGAGGGAGGGATCGAGAGTTGTTTTTCTTATTGCAATACGGTTGGTGGTGAATTTGGTACAGAGATGAGGAAGAGAGACGTTGCATTAGAGAGAGAGGAATGAGATCAGATAGGATTTAGAAAGAATACTGACAGATTAAAATCGCACTATATCAAAGTTAGGTAAATGAAATTCTGTAATAATATAGAATGTGAGGGTCCTGTTTGATTTTGTGCATGATATTTTACTCAGTTCTCTTAAAAATGTCATTACAATGTGTCTATATCAACCGATTTCTATTTCTTTTATGGATCAAATTGAATAATTAATTAGTGCTAGGGTTGATTATTTTAGCTTTGAACCAATGAAAGAACATGTACCATAATTTAGAAAGTGAATGAGCAAACGACTGTTACGTGCCTCCATTTCCGTAATTGATTTATACTGAAATTACATTGGCAGATGGCAGTGAAATATTAAGGACGCAATCAAATTCCTATTTAGCACTCAATTTTTCTTGTTACTTATATAGCCAGCTCATGTGTTTAATATCTTATTAAATGAATAGAAGTAAAATCTGATAAATGTCGTATTTAGGTAAAATCTGTATTTGCGAATACATTGGGTTAAACCACAATATTGCGTGTTTTGGAACATTTTTTAATATCAAGTTTTATATCGTATGAAGAAAGGAGATATGCATCAGGCAGACAGACACAGAGCATGAAAATGAACGTTGACACCAATGTGTTTGATCGAGGGTGTGAACCAAGGTCAAACAAATAAATCCTTGTACTCGACTAGTCGCTTGTAGTAGAGTAAAGGTGTCGAACCCACAGAGATGGGTATGAATATTATTCTTATTATTTCTTTAAAGCTAGACGATAAAAATCGAAAAAAGAATGAATAACTTGAATTGAACGAATTAAAGGAAAATACAAGAATGCAATTGCAAGTAACAAGAATATGCAAAACAATTGAAATAAATATTTTTGGGGTTTTCTAACGGATTAAGATACGATAATAAAAATGCCTTAGGGTTCGATTTCACTTAGAACCGGCCACAGGGTCGCAAGACCTAGCACTGTCGTATTCGGCCTTGCTAATTCCACTGTGTAAATGCTGTGGTTCACCCTCTTGTTGATTTATCCAAGCCAAAGGTCCATCTAGCCAAACCTAACTCCCTAACCCTCCGCTTTCGCCTATTGGGTACGGTATTTGGAATGGGATCTAGTGTTGAATAACCCTCATCGAGTGTATTGCACCCCCAACTTTCGTTGTTCGGTGGACTTACTCGAGTTTACCAATGGTTTTCTACGAGGTATCTAGTTAGATTTTCGCCTAACTAGAAACGTTTACTTTTGGTTAATAATTGGTCGACTTTCGCCATTGACCTACCTCGAAATACTTGCACAGGACTCGATTAATATAATGTAAAGAAGTTCCCAACAAATGCGCGCGTACAAAAGTCGAGCAATACAAGTAGTAAACGGTCCAAACACAAGCAATTTCAATTAAAATCCCAAGGGTAATTGACTTCATCCATCAACAAAACAAATAAACCAAGCAAAACCTAGATCTGAGCTACATCGTTCCCTAAAGCAAAGAGTTTTTAGCCTAACATACTAAGAGTAACAATGCAAATAACAGAATATAGAACTAAACAATCCATAAAACCAGAAAATAGAGGAATAGTACTAGAAAATACACAAATAAACCAGTCTATGAGATAAAACCACTGCCAAATGCACACTAGAAGGTAGGGAATCCGTCGGAGCAGCAAACCACAGCAGAAAATCTCGAGTCTCCCCCTGTCCCAATCGCCCAGAACCAAGAGAAAAGCCAAAAAGTGGATCTCGATCTGCTGGAGAAGAAGGAGAGAGAGAATGGAATGAAGAATGCCCCCCCTCTATACATGGAAGGCGCCTATATCATCTCCAGCAGCTGTCACATCAATTTCCCTTCAATTTGGGCGGAAATCGAGGCTTCCAAATGGAGAAAACGCCTCCAGAACGCTGCCAGAACACTTTCCGCATATGGCAATTCGGTCCGAATTAGGAGGAATTCGGACCAAATTGATGTCGCTGGATTTCAGAAGATCTGTCTGCACAGGAATTCGGTCCGAATTCAGGGGAATTCGGTCCGAATTGAAGAGTCTGGTTCGCAAAATGGCTTGATTCGAGCGGGGTCGCCTCATCGGGTTGAGTCGGGACTTGGTCTAGGCTAGGCATGAGTCATCTAGCACCTGAATTGCTGCTTTCCTTGCTGATTTCCTTGGATTCCTACAAATAAGATCAAAGTGCAAAAGGCAGCGCCAAAACTGGCAAAGAAAGGCAAAAACAGCAATAAATCAAAGCTTTAGTCACGATTTCGATGTAAAGTCTGGTCAAAATAGCAATATAAATATGAGATATCAAATCCCCCCAAACTTAAAACTTGCTTGTCCTCAAGCAAAACTCTAAACTTAGAAGAAATGACAAGACTTAGGCTTACGATCGAAATTGAAATTTGGAGTTTGGAAATTGATTTAGTGCACAGTTCAGTTTGATTTCGATTCACGCTTTTCGAGAAAAGCTCAATTGAGGTTCTCAAACTAGGGTTAAGCTTGTTTGATTCTGTTCAGGCGACTCTTGGCCCTAAGGAAACCTTGACCGAGAGCTAAGGGTCCTAGCTTCTATTCATTTAATCACAATGCAAACCCGAGTTTATTCACCCGTTCATTCCCATGACCCGAAAGGTTTTGCAAAAGAAGTTTTGTTCAAGTTAGAAATCTTTTAGTGACCCCCTTCTCAAAACAATTTTCGAATTTCCACCAATTTTTTTTTTGATTCTGCAGGTCGAGTCGTGGGGCTTTGCACCCTAGAGGATTAAGCGCGAATCATTGACTTCGAGTGAGCTACTGGCACATGTCGCACCAGTGGGTTTGGTCTAGTTTAATTTGCAATTTATTTGTTACGGTCCACTATGAGACTAGCAGGGACTACCCAATCGTCCTCGAGAGCTTTGAGGTAGCGATTCCTGACAGCCCGCAACTAGTCCCACCCTCCAAGTTTTGCTACTGGCACATGTCGCGCCAGGGAGGTCGGTCCGGTTTTTACACAATTTTTGCTACTAGCTCCGCCCCCAGAGTTTGTGGTTAAGTTGGTGTAAAGAAGTCTCAACGCTCCTCGTTTTCACAACTATTTTAGATTGTCCAATTTGAGGTTGCTCGTTGGTGATTCAAGCCTTAAAACAATTTCATTCACAAGTCAGGGTTCACTTTACAATTTCTAAGGTTAACAAAGTCTTTCTTCAAAATCAAGCGGTTTCACAAGTCCGTTCACTCGGCGAAACAATTCAGTTTTGACTAACTCGTGTTCAAATGATTCTTAAGCAACCAAGTTTTGGACCCAAATGCCCTTAGTTTTGAAATCCCTCGGCCCATTGGCACTTGAGCAAACCCAAAATGTCTCAACAACTAGAGTTTTTGAAACCCAAATTAAGATTTTAAGAAAAGAAGTTAAATACTGAGTTTTTGCAATGAATCAACATCAAGAAGAGCTTAGCTATGCTTAAAATCAAGTCCCCAACCCTCAAAATCAGTTTAAAAACAATCATGACTCAATTCAGAAGGAACAGGGAAGAATTCGGACCGAATTCAGACGAATTCGGACCGAATCGGACATTCTGTCAAAAATCAGGCAAGCAATTCGGACCGAATTCATCTCAATTCGGACCGAATCAGAGGTTCTGTCCAACATGTTTTTCTACAGATGCAGGAATTCGGTCCGAATTTTGATGAATTCGGTCCGAATTGAGGGTTCTGTTTTGCGAAAATTTTTCATAAAACAAGCGATTTGACGAAATTTTCAAGAAGACAAGGGCTTGTTTCGTTTTTCATCCCCCCCCAAACTTAAACGATGCATTGTCCCCAATGCAACACAGTGAAAAAATAAAAATCGGAGGGAAAAAGGAATCCAACCGGATCAGAAGAAGGAGAAATCATGCCCGCCTGAAGTACGTGCGGGCTCATCATCCGAGTAGTGATGGGGGTTGGTGAAGATGTCGTAGGGGTCGATGTCTTGCTCTGGATAGTACGGCTGCGGGGCATTGTCTTGCCAATAGCCGTGCTCGTAGCGGAAGTTCCATTCGGCTTGGTTTTGCTCAATGATATCAACACGCTCGTTGAGCCGAGCGATCCCCTCTGCATTTTCTGCTGCTAGGCGTCTTGCCTCATGATATCGTTATTATTTGTGGGTATTTGGACCGTACTTAGCACTCAAATCATACTCAAACCATTCAATTATTTGATAAATTGCTATGATTTTCTAGGAATTGGCTCTACCGTCGTCTTTTCTCTTATTTTCAGGTTTCTCGACGATTTCTAGTGGATTCTCGAATATTAGATGGATTTTGGCACTTGGCATACGCTAGACGACTCATTCCTAGCACTTGGAGGCAACATCAAAGCTACTACTCGGACCGAATGGAGTTTTGCTCGGACCGAAGGCATCTTTACAGAACAAAATGAGAGTCTAAGGAAAGTAAATGGCTAAATAGAGTCAACATCATTGTAGAGCTCAACCTAAGCTTTCCAACGGCTTTTGAATCACCTAAATCGGAGTTCGGACGAAAGAGATATGGCCAAAATACCACATGTATTCAAAGATGGAGTCTCAGTTCGACCCGAACAGATCCAGTTCGACCCGAAGTGCTCTAGTTCGGTCCGAACTGAGGTCATTTGGTCCGAATTGAGCTGTTTTGACCCAAATTAGCCCTGTCCAGTCCGAACAAAACTTGTCCAGACCGAACCGAGAGCTGCCATGGCATATTTGGAAGGGTTTTCACGCATGGAAACTCGATATTTTGGTATGTCTTCTTGCCATAGCGCCCCAGCCTCCTTTCCAAACCAGAAGACCACTATATATTCGCCCGAAGGCCTGAAGGAAAGGCATTCTACCCTCCATAACACAATTCCACCTTCCTTAGGTGATTCCACCATTGATTTCATTGATGCAACCATATTCTTGAGGCGACGGCAGCAAGGAGAAGGTTGGAGACACGCGTTGCAACACCCCACTGCCTTTGATAATTGAAGATCGAGCATAGAAAGACAACTTGGTTTATTCTTCCTATGTCTTTATCTCTAATTTCCATGGGCTTGTATCTTGTGATTTCTACTCTATTTATTGTTTGTTTTAGTACTATGTTAGGCTAAATATATGTTGTCTTAGGGTATGGATGTAGTTTAGGTTTAGTTTGATGTTATGACTTGATATGACTTGATGTTTTGCTTTATGATCTATTTATTGAGTAGTATTTTAATTGCTTGTTTAATTCCCTTGTTTTGACCTGATTTACTTCTAAATAAAGGCCTGTTTAGTTAAGTTACAAGGTTAGGTTAAACAATTAGGATTAAATTAAGTACTTGGGATAAGTCGAAGATTCGAAAGAGGAGATTAGCTAGCACTGAAAGGTGTAGTTTCTAAGTTGGCTGAAAGGCAACTTAGATATCCCTAAGAAAATAAATAAATAAGACATAGGTTAATTAAAATACCGACACGAAAGTTTAGGTTTAATTGGTCTATGTGGGCAAAGTAGAGACCTGTACTAATTTCTAGTCCAAAAGACGACAGTTGAGGATTAGGTAATGTAGCTATAGCCGATCTGAGCCCTTCATAAAGTTAAAACTCAAGTTGTATGGTCATAACTCAACATACCAGCCTCTGTTCGGACCGAACAAGTCGTGTTCGGACCGAACTGACGGCCTATGCTTAGATTTGTTGTTATTTAACGCGACAGCGAGCGATCCAGCAAATCGAGGACTAAACCTAAGTGAATCCTGACCCCTAAGACGCCTTATTATACTTGAAAAACTCCAAAATCTACCTGCTTTAGTTTACCTTATTGAATTAGAACTACAAACAACCAAAAATCTTACTTATTTGCATCTTTTATTTAGTCTTTTGTTTCACAACACTCTCAATCTTATTTTATTGTCTAGCTTCATAAAAAGAACAAGTCCAGTAATCGTTAATCCGTCCTGTGGGTTCGACCCTAAGCTTAACTTTTACGACTAGTGAGGTTAGGTCTAGGTTTATAAATTTATTTGATTCCTAGGTTTAAAGCCTTCATCAAATTGGCGCCGTTGCCGGGGACGGTGTCGATATTGGATACTTGTTTGAGTATTTGGAGACTAGATTTTTATTTTTTTCTTTTTACCTACTTCTCTCTCTCTTTATTGCAGGACTGGCAGGCAAGACACGTAGGAAGAAGTCTCCACCTCCAAAAATTCGAAACTACTTCTTCCGACACTTGACAGAGGATCCGGAACAACCACCAGCCCCACAACCCACTCTCTGTTCGGACCGAACAGAACCAATTCGAACCGAACAGAGCCTCGAGCAAGAGAGAGAGAACCAAACGATGGCCGAGCAACTCACGCCGGAGGCCATTGCCCTGCGCACACAAGAATTGGAGAACCTCCGTCTCCAACTTGAGCAAAGAGAGGCTCGACTGACAGCCGATCGGACCCTCCTAACGGGTCAAAGGAGAGATTTTGACAATGAGCGTCGACGATGGACTCAAGAAGATGAGGGAAGCATCCATAACTCCGACGACGAAGATGAGGAAGATCATGAAAGGACTCTCATGGAGTTTGGAGTTCCCAGCGCAAGAAACGTGGGCGGACCGGTGGTGATTCCAGGCATCGCCGCTAACAACATGCAAATCGCCCCCAACCACGTCGTGCTTGTGCAACAAAATCCGTTCTATGGGAACGACGATGAGGATCCCCATGCTCACTTACAAACTTTTATTGATTGCACTAGATTAATTAAGTTTAATGGTGTTCCTCAACAAGCAATTAGGCTATTGTTATTTCACTTCACCCTTAAGGACCGAGCACAAAAATGGTATAAAACATTGAAAAAAGGGTCAATTAGGTCTTGGGATGAAATGGCACAAACCTTCTTGGATAGGTATTTTCCTTCGGATAGAGCGGATAAAATTAGAGCTGAACTAAATAATTTTGCCCAAAATCAAAATGAATCAATGAGGGATGCATGGGAACGATTTAGGGATTTAGAAAATTCTTGTCCACATCATGGGATTCAAGAATGGATGCTCCTTAAATCATTCTACACTGGACTTTATGACAATATTAAAATCAATCTTGATTCTCTTTCAGGTGGGGCATTCAAAAGACTTGATACGGCACGAGGGCGAGATTTGCTTGATTATTGTGCAAGAAACTACACATGGTACCCTCTACTCATTCCCCGCCACTCAAGTAATTCGAGGCAACAAGTGCACAAAATTTCAACTAAAGAGGCGAGGATAGAGGAACTAGAAGCTGAACTTGCCGCTTACCAATCGGCTCGAGGGACACATCTCCATTCAAACCAATGCGGAGCATGCGGCGAGGAAGGACATACATCTATCAATTGTCCTCTTGCCAAAATTGGTAACGGAGGGGCCCAAGTGAACTACCTACACAATGGGCCCCCTTACGGTTCAAAGTACCAAAACAACCCGCCAAATTTGTATAGGAATGCACAATTCAACAACAACAATAGAGACCAATCATTTCAAAAGAAACCCTATTTCGAAAGGGAAGAAATTCCAATTGTTGTTCAAGAATTCATGAGTGAGCAAGAAAAGATTAACAAATCTATGGCTTTAGGGTTAGATGAATTGAAGGCCACCACCGACGAATTGAAGGTGACCATCAACGAATTTAAGGGAAGTGCGAGCACCTTGCAACGCTTGGAGCGTATGATGGAAGCACACTTCTCCCAACCACCAGGCAAGCTTCCAAGCCAACCACAAGTCAACCCAAGTGCAGAGATCAAAGCCATACATGTCCTACGAAGCAACAAAGAGTACCAAGATCTGTCCGTGCCTACCAACGAGACAGTTCGACCCTCAGTTCGAACCGAACCATCTCCAGTTCGGACCGAGCCACTTTTAGTTCAGGTCGAACAGCCAGTTTTGGAGCAAGTGACCTCACCATGTCCAGTTCGGTCCGAACAACCTCTTGTTCGGTCCGAACAGAGAGAGGAGAATGCCCAAGGTGATGTCCAAGCCAAGGGGAAGAAGAAAACGCAGCAACCTGAATCAACCTATCGACCCCCTGTCCCATTTCCTCAGCGACTTTTAAAGAAAAAGGAAGCTGAACAATTTAGGACCTTTTGGGAGATTCTCAAGGAATTGAAGGTCAACATTCCATTCACGGATGTCATAGCTCAAGTGCCGATCTTTGCACGATTCTTGAAGGAGTTATGCACAGGCAAGAGGTCCATGGAAGAACTCAAAACGGTGGCCCTAACACACAAGGGTACCGAGGCTTTGAAGAGCAAAATGCCACCAAAACTTGAGGATCCGGGTAGGTTTGCTCTTCCTTGCACTATTGGAAATGCAATAATCAAGCAAGCCTTGTGTGACATGGGTGCTAGTGTGAGTCTTATGCCTAAGTCAATGTTTGACAAAATTGGTATTGGTGAGTTGAGACCCACACGCATGACATTGAAACTCGCTGATTCCTCAATGCGGTTACCATTAGGTATTCTCAAAGATGTGCCCGTCCAAGTGGATAAGTTTGTCATACCGGGAGATTTTGTTGTGGTAGACATGGAAGAAGATAAGGAGGTACCTATAATTTTGGGACGCCCCTTTCTTAGAACCGCCGGTGTGAAAATGGATGCTCGAGATGGGACGATTGTGGTTAGAGTGGGAGGAGAGAAGCTCCGTTTTTCCATAGACCATGTTTTGAAATGCCCTGATCCCATTAACAAGTGTTGTATGGTCCAATGGGTCTCTAAAATCGAAGAATTTCCTAAGGATCACTCTCATGATGCTCTGCTCGACCCCAACAATATCTGTTCAGACCAAACTGCCAGACCTTCGGACCAAACCCCTTCTAGTTCGGACCAAACAACAGTCCAAATTGAAGAATCAAAGTTCACAGACACTCTGTTCGGTCCGAACAGGATCAAGTTCGGTCCAAACAGCTTCTTGTTCGGTCCGAACTGTTCTTCTTCGGTCCAAACTGAGACCCCCAAAGTCAAAATCAAGCATCATCCAACGCCTCTTAGTCAAACGGACCTTGTTATTGCTGATTTCAAGCTAGATACAGGTCAAACAAAGAAATTGTTGGTGAACAAAGGAGCAATGGGGTACTCACTTGATGATTTGAAAGGCATCGATCCCACGATTCGCATGGATGAGACTATCTTGGGAAGGGATCGCATGAAAGACATCAACAACAAGGGCTATGACAAATCGCTCGCCGTCTCGCTCTCCGGGTCCGATCCAATCAAGACTTAATGGAAAGATGGTCAAGCTAGGGACCTAAAACAAGCGCTTCTTGGGAGGCAACCCAAGGATTTCTCAACTCTTCTCTCTTTTATTTATTTTGTCATTAAAAATAGAAAATACAAAAAAATAAAAAAATAGAAAATCCATAAAAATTTGAAAAATAGAAAATAACAAAAATAGAATTTGATGTTTGTGTTTGTTTGTTTGTAGGAAAATCTTGAGGCACAAACGAAGGAAGATGTAATTCGTGCTAGAGCACCATGGGTTACGCGAACCAACTAACCCCGAACGACCTCATACGGATTGCATCAAAAGACTTGAAGATTGATAGAGCCATCTTGAAACTCGAGAAAACAAACTAGGAACAAAACGACATGTTTGAAAGCAAAAATTGGCTAAGTTCTCTTTTCCTCCTATTTACTTTTCTTTGTGATTGATTGCATTGAGGACAATGCTTGATTTAAATTTGGGGGGAGGAAATAGGAGAAAAATTCGAACTTTTGATTAAAATTGCTCAAAATTTTTGCAAATTTGGATGAAATTTTGAATTTCACAGCTTCTGTTCGGTCCGAACAGAGTCTTGTCCGGTCCGAACAGAGACATAAAAATTGGATTTTTGCCTAGTTTTGTTTGGAAATTGAATTGATATGCCTAGTTTCTCTCGATTTAGATTTTAAATGATGAAACTCACACTTGAAACTGTTTTGAAGTCAAACAAACTTTTTCTTCAAGGACCTTAGAATGTTATGATATCTCATGATTAATTTTTGCACCAATGGGCCGAGATGAAAATATTTTGAGAAAATTAGAACTCGATCTTGGATGCTTAAAATTGTTAAATCAGTTTTAGTCGATTCTCACAAGTTTTTACCGAGTGAACTGATTCGTGTTTGACAAACCTTTGTTTAAAAAGAAATTTATCGACTTCGGAAATTATGAAATGAACTTGGACTTGTTGAAAATGCTTTTAATCGCTTGAATCACCAACAAGCAATCTTAATGGGACAATAAAATCAAAATAGTTGTGAAAACGAGGATGCACCGAGGCCTTTTTCCACCAACTCAACCACAAATTGGAGGGTATTGGATTAATTACAAGTTGTCGGGAATTATAACTCAAAGCTCTCGAGGTATAATTGGGTAACTTGTAATTAATTTCTACCGGACCCGGTGTGAAAGCATTGGTAAAGGAGTTGTTGAGTATTATGGCCCAAGTGTACCGTGGCCATAGTCGAGCAACACCCGTCCAACCTCCCTAGCGCGTCATGTGCTAGTAGCAAATTCAAGGCCAATGACACCGCATTATATTCTCTAGGGTGTAAAGCCCCACGACTCGACTTACACGAAGAAAAAAAAATTGGTGAAAAAAGAAAAAGTGAAATTGGTTTTAAGAGAAGTTCATTATAAAATTTCCGACTTTGATAAAGGACTTTACAAACTTTTGTGAAAAATGAAAATGAACGGGTGATTGAAATTGAGATCGCATTTGAAATAACAAAGAGAAGCTAGAGTTCTAAAATTTGAGAGAATATTTCATTAGGACCAAGAGTTGCATGAATTAATTTGTAGAATACTAAACTTGGTTCTTGAAATTAAATTTTTGTTTGACTTGTTTGATTGAAGTGTGAAAATTTTAGGCAAAGCAATTGGTTTCACGACATTTCTTGGTTTGAGTTACGACTCAATGTTTAAAGCTTTAAGTACAGTCCAAAATTCTAAGCTTAGGGCGTTGCTTGAGGACAAGCAAAGTTTAAGTTTGGGGGAATTTGATATCGTTATTATTTGTGGGTATTTGGACCGTACTTAGCACTCAAATCATACTCAAACCATTCAATTATTTGATAAATTGCTATGATTTTCTAGGAATTGGCTCTACCGTCGTCTTTTCTCTTATTTTCAGGTTTCTCGACGATTTCTAGTGGATTCTCGAATATTAGATGGATTTTGGCACTTGGCATACGCTAGACGACTCATTCCTAGCACTTGGAGGCAACATCAAAGCTACTACTCGGACCGAATGGAGTTTTGCTCGGACCGAAGGCATCTTTACAGAACAAAATGAGAGTCTAAGGAAAGTAAATGGCTAAATAGAGTCAACATCATTGTAGAGCTCAACCTAAGCTTTCCAACGGCTTTTGAATCACCTAAATCGGAGTTCGGACGAAAGAGATATGGCCAAAATACCACATGTATTCAAAGATGGAGTCTCAGTTCGACCCGAACAGATCCAGTTCGACCCGAAGTGCTCTAGTTCGGTCCGAACTGAGGTCATTTGGTCCGAATTGAGCTGTTTTGACCCAAATTAGCCCTGTCCAGTCCGAACAAAACTTGTCCAGACCGAACCGAGAGCTGCCATGGCATATTTGGAAGGGTTTTCACGCATGGAAACTCGATATTTTGGTATGTCTTCTTGCCATAGCGCCCCAGCCTCCTTTCCAAACCAGAAGACCACTATATATTCGCCCGAAGGCCTGAAGGAAAGGCATTCTACCCTCCATAACACAATTCCACCTTCCTTAGGTGATTCCACCATTGATTTCATTGATGCAACCATATTCTTGAGGCGACGGCAGCAAGGAGAAGGTTGGAGACACGCGTTGCAACACCCCACTGCCTTTGATAATTGAAGATCGAGCATAGAAAGACAACTTGGTTTATTCTTCCTATGTCTTTATCTCTAATTTCCATGGGCTTGTATCTTGTGATTTCTACTCTATTTATTGTTTGTTTTAGTACTATGTTAGGCTAAATATATGTTGTCTTAGGGTATGGATGTAGTTTAGGTTTAGTTTGATGTTATGACTTGATATGACTTGATGTTTTGCTTTATGATCTATTTATTGAGTAGTATTTTAATTGCTTGTTTAATTCCCTTGTTTTGACCTGATTTACTTCTAAATAAAGGCCTGTTTAGTTAAGTTACAAGGTTAGGTTAAACAATTAGGATTAAATTAAGTACTTGGGATAAGTCGAAGATTCGAAAGAGGAGATTAGCTAGCACTGAAAGGTGTAGTTTCTAAGTTGGCTGAAAGGCAACTTAGATATCCCTAAGAAAATAAATAAATAAGACATAGGTTAATTAAAATACCGACACGAAAGTTTAGGTTTAATTGGTCTATGTGGGCAAAGTAGAGACCTGTACTAATTTCTAGTCCAAAAGACGACAGTTGAGGATTAGGTAATGTAGCTATAGCCGATCTGAGCCCTTCATAAAGTTAAAACTCAAGTTGTATGGTCATAACTCAACATACCAGCCTCTGTTCGGACCGAACAAGTCGTGTTCGGACCGAACTGACGGCCTATGCTTAGATTTGTTGTTATTTAACGCGACAGCGAGCGATCCAGCAAATCGAGGACTAAACCTAAGTGAATCCTGACCCCTAAGACGCCTTATTATACTTGAAAAACTCCAAAATCTACCTGCTTTAGTTTACCTTATTGAATTAGAACTACAAACAACCAAAAATCTTACTTATTTGCATCTTTTATTTAGTCTTTTGTTTCACAACACTCTCAATCTTATTTTATTGTCTAGCTTCATAAAAAGAACAAGTCCAGTAATCGTTAATCCGTCCTGTGGGTTCGACCCTAAGCTTAACTTTTACGACTAGTGAGGTTAGGTCTAGGTTTATAAATTTATTTGATTCCTAGGTTTAAAGCCTTCATCACCTCACGTGCATCCTCTCTAGTGGAGATAGAGAGGTTCATGAATTGAGAGAACCAAGCCGGTTGGTCTTGAGGCATGCCATGAGACTGAGGCATTTGTGGCGCGGCTTGTGGTTCCTCTTCCATGGGCATGGGCCCTTGTGCTTCGGCTTGATCTGCCGGTACTTGGTGGGGTGGGAGGAGCCAAGTTTCAGGCCGGTAATCAACCGGCGCACCATAGGGTAAATCGAGGTCGGGGCGACCTTCCATTTGCAACTTGTATTGTATATCCCCGTCATCCCTCACTATTCTTATGAAATGGACATCCGAGAACCATTTCAAATTCATGAGACGGGGTCCAGAACACGTCTCTGTGGTATTAATCTCGATCCCCTTTTCTTTAGCAATCAAAGTAACATACGCCCCCATTGTAATGCTCCCTCCCGTTCTTCCCTTATCTCTTACGTTCCCCCAATGCATCGCCATTATCATTGAGAGATATGGCTTGACGGGGTTTGGCCTCAATATGTGGTCAATGAGACGACCCTCGTCATCGTTCAATTGGTTGGAGGACTCATCTCGTGCAAAAATTGTTTGGGCTAGAACCCTCTGTAGGATGCGGATGGAGGGGTGTTGGATGAATCGTGCTTTGTATCGCAGCGGCAGCTGCTGCCCGGTGATTGCCTTCCACAAATCCATCTTGCCATGAGGCCATTCGTTTCGGTAGAGATCCTCGTCCACGGAGTCGGCATCGAACCCCATGATGGCATCCAATTCATCGGAGAAAATGCGGTGGGTCTCATTTGAGAGTCGGAACTTGATGTAATTGCATTTCTCCGTCTCATCGTACTTGAGCCTTAGAGAGGAGAGGAACTCGAGAGTCGGTAGGCGATAGGTTTGGAAATTGTGGTGCCAGAATTTAGTGCTAAAGCCGATAGAGGCAGTGAGTTGCACCAAGTCTTCGGCCACACCCAACGTCTCTAAGGTGTTGAGACAGACGAGACGGGTGTTTTCAATGGCCCGGTCAAGGAGAGCTTGGAGGTAATGGAGCATGCGGCGGGTGGGGATGGAGAAACCGAGCTGCCGCTCGAGAGGACGTGCTTCTGGATCATAGTGGCTGTTCTCGTCCTCCGGGTCGGAGTCGTAATCGACTTGGAGAGAGGGTCGCGGTTTCGGTTGCTTGGATGGGGTGCGGCGGGAGGACTCGCCTTGGACTTGTTTTCTTTTGCCTTTGTCCTTTCCGGAGCCGGAAGAACCGCGGGTGACTCGGCCCGACATTTTGTTTCGAGATGGAGAGGTGCAAACGGGTCAAGCGGGTCGGCTTTGTAAGGGTTGAAAGAGAGAGAGATAGAGAGAGTGGAGGGTACCACGAGAGAGAGAGTGGAGAGGAGAGGAGATTGGTGGGTCGATCTCGTGGAGAGGTGGGCTGAGGCGGCGGCGCTAGAGGGAGGAGCGGCGGCCGAGAGAGAGGTTTTAAGAAGATGTGAGGGTTTTGATTTTTGTGGGTTCGGGTAAATCGAATGGGAGAAAAGGAAGGGACGAAGGGAGAAAAGAGAGGGAGGGTATCGGGTCGGGTTCTGAAGAAATTTTTTTTTTTTTTTTTTTTTTTGGGCCTGGGCTTGCCTTTGTTTGTTGGGCCCTTGTTGGGCTCCCCCCCCAAACTTAAATTTTCCATTGTCCTCAATGGTATTCTGGGGCTGTCAGGAATTGTCGAGATTTGAGATTCAAGACTTCGATTCGGACTGGATTCAATGGAATTCGGACCGAATTCACCCCCTTCTCTGAAAATTGGGAAATAAGATTGGCATTAGTTTCGGATATCTTGGCAGGGAACCCAAGCTAAATAAGTGTATTAGATCAAGCGTTAGAGCAAAAAGATAAATAAGAGATAAACGTTAGCGTTAGAAAAATCTAATAAATAATTTAAATTGCGAAGAAATAAATAAAATTAAAGTAAAGAGAGAGAAAGTGAGGGAAAATCTTGGGTTGCCTCCCAAGTAGCGCTTCTTTAGGGTCATTAGCTTGACCGTTGGTTGACTCATATTTCAGGTGGATCGAGAAGCGAAACGACCATTGCTTCTCCTATTTCGTGATTGGCGATGTAGTGCTTCAGGCGCTGTCCGTTGACCTTGAAAGGTTCACAATTCTTGTCGCAAATGTCCACCGCTCCAAAAGGATAGACTTTCACGACTCGGAATGGTCCGGACCATCTCGATTTGAGCTTTCCCGGGAAGAGCTTGAGTCTTGAATTGAATAGCAACACTAGATCGCCTTCTTTGAACTCCCGCCTTGAGATGTTCCTATCATGCAACAACTTCGTTTTTTCTTTATACAATTTTGCATTTTCATAGGAATGGAAACGTACCTCATCTAGCTCATGTAAGTCCAGGATTCTCTTTTGACCTGCTGCGTGCAAGTCCATGTTGAGGGTACGGATCGCCCAAAGCGCTTTGTGCTCGATCTCAACCGGTAAGTGGCACGGCTTGCCATACACCAATTTGAAAGGGCTCATGCCAATCGGGGTTTTGAAAGCGGTTCTGTATGCCCAAAGTGCATCGTCGAGCTTCATGACCCAATCCTTTCGTGTTCGCGTCACCGTCTTTTCGAGAATGCTCTTGATCTCACGGTTTGAAATTTCGACTTGACCACTCGTTTGCGGGTGGTAGGGAGTTGCCACCTTGTGCGTGACCCCGTGTCTCTTTAAGAGGTTGTCGAATTGACGGTTGATGAAGTGCTTGCCTCCATCGCTTATCACGGCCCTGGGGACACCAAAACGAGGAAAAATTATCCTTGAAAAGAGTTTGATTACCGCTTTTGAGTCGGCTGCCTTGCATGCGATCGCCTCAACCCATTTGGATACGTAGTCGACCGCCACCAAGATGTACTCATTTCCATAGGAGGAAGGAAAGGGTCCCATAAAGTCGATGCCCCAAACATCGAAGACTTCCACCTCTTGAATCGGGTTGAGAGGCATCTCGCTCCGCTTGGATATGTTTCCCGTCCTTTGACACTGATCACAAGACAAAACAAAAGAACGAGCATCTTTAAACAAAGTGGGCCAGTAGAGACCAGATTGCAATACCTTAGCGGCCGTCTTGGAGAAAGAGGCATGTCCGCCATAAGCTGAGGAATGGCAGTGAGCGAGAACGGGTCGGACTTCCTCGTAAGGAATGCATCTGCGATAGACATCATCGATGCCCAACTTGAACAGGTAGGGCTCCTCCCAAAAATAGTACTTGGCATCCGATTTGAGCTTCTTTCTTTGTTGGTAAGTCATTTCGGGAGGCAACGCACCGCTAGCCAAGTAATTTGCCAAGTCTGCGTACCAGGGTGCCCTGAATTCGGACCGAATTGGCTGGAATTCGGTCCGAATTCCAGGCTGGGAAATTCTGTTGGCAGCTCCAGAGGGACGAATTCGGTCCGAATTGGGTGGAATTCGGTCCGAATTCGTGCATGAGAAAATTTCTGAAATTCCAGAGGCTTCAATTCGGTCCGAATTAGGAGGAATTCGGTCCGAATTGCAATGAATCATCATCAGATGTTCGTCTGGGAATGATTCGTTGATCGGTAGCTCCTTCCCTTCGCTATTTTCAACATGTAGTCGCGACAAATGGTCGGCCACCGAGTTTTCTGAGCCCTTTTTGTCCCTTATCTCTAGGTCGAATTCTTGAAGGAGTAGAATCCACCTTATTAGCCTCGGTTTCGCATCCTTTTTGCTCAAAAGATAACGGATTGCAGCATGGTCGGTGAACACTATCACTTTCGACCCCACAAGGTAGGATCTGAATTTATCGAGGGCAAAGACGATGGCAAGCAACTCCTTCTCCGTGGTGGTATAGTTCAGTTGAGCTGGGTCAAGCACCTTGCTCGCGTAGTAGATAGCTACGGGTTTCTTGTCTCGCCTTTGACCGAGGACAGCTCCTACCGCATAGTCGCTGGCGTCACACATGAGCTCAAAAGGCATGGACCAGTCTGGAGGTTGCAAAATTGGTGCAGTGATAAGGGCTTTCTTCAATTCCTGAAAAGCATTGAGACAATCGTCATTAGCAACAAAATCGACGTCTTTTACCAAAAGATTAGTGAGAGGTTTAGCAATTTTTGAGAAATCTTTGATAAAACGTCGATAAAAGCCGGCATGTCCCAAGAAACTCCGCACGTCCTTCACGTTAGATGGCATCTCGAGCTTCTCGATCACTTGAATTTTTGCTTTGTCCACTTCGATTCCTTTTGCCGTCACCACGTGTCCCAGCACGACTCCCGTTTGCACCATAAAATGACATTTCTCCCAATTCAAGACGAGGTTGACTTCCTCACAACGCTGCAAAACTTTAGAGAGGTTAGTCAAACAAACGTCAAACGAAGTACCATAGACGGAAAAATCGTCCATGAATACCTCCATAACATTCTCAATCAAATCAGAAAAAATGGCCATCATGGCACGTTGGAAAGTTGCTGGTGCATTGCATAGCCCAAAAGGCATTCTCCTATAAGCAAATGTACCGTATGGACAAGTGAATGTGGTCTTTTCTTGGTCATCAGGGTGGATGGGTATTTGGAAGAAACCAGAATAACCATCTAGGTAACAAAAATAAGAGTGAGAAGCAAGTCTTTCGAGGAGTTGGTCGATGAATGGCAAGGAAAAATGATCCTTGCGAGTGGCAGCATTGAGTTTACGGTAATCGATGCACATGCGCCATCCCGTCACCACTCGGGTTTGAATCAGCTCGTTTTTCTCATTTTTCACCACGGTCGTCCCGCCCTTCTTTGGGACGACATGGACTGGGCTGACCCACTTGCTGTCCGAGATCGGGTAGATAACCCCAGCATCGAGGAGCTTGAGGATCTCCTTTTTAACAACCTCTTTCAGGTTGGGATTAAGCCTTCTTTGAGCCTCGATGGTTGGTTTGTGGTCATCCTCCATCAAGATGCGATGTGTGCAGAAGGACGGGTGGATGCCTTTCAAGTCCCCAATCGAATACCCGATCGCCTTTCGATGTGCTTTTAGCTCCTCCAAAAGTTTCCCTGTTTGCTCATCATCCAAAACAGCGTTAATAATAACAGGATAGGTTTGATTTGGTCCGAGAAATTCATACCTTAAAGTATCGGGCAGAGGCTTTAATTCAACTTGAGGTGGCTGTCCAGAGACTGGAATTCGGTCCGAATCAGGAGCAATTCGGTCCGAATTCTTACATGATGAAATTGCAGAAATTCCAGAGCCATGAATTCGGTCCGAATTAGGTGGAATTCGGTCCGAATTCATGGTGTTTTGCGGTTCTGGCTCTTCTGTAGCCTCTCCAGACAATTCCTCCACCGCTATTACCTCTTGTATTTCACTGAGGAACTCGTGGTAAGTTGTGAGAGCATCAAGATACCGGTCTTCGAGTCGCTTTTCGACCGGAATCTCTTCCACATCGATTTGGTAGCAAGACTCGAGCTGGTTTGAACATTTCATAGCTTGGTCGATTGAGTATTCCCATTGCTCGCCACCGACTCTCACCAGAATGGTCCCGTCTCTTATGTCCATCAAGATACCTGCAGTTCTAAGGAAGGGGCGTCCCAAAATGATGGGAACATCCTCGTCTTCCTCCATGTCCATTATCACAAAATCACCAGGGACAAAGAATTTACCGAGCTTGACTGGAATATCCTCGATCTCACCAATGGGCAGTCGGATCGACGAATCCGCGAGTTTGAGAGTGGTATTCGAAGGTTTCAACCTCCCGATGCCGATCCGGTCGAACACAGATTTGGGCATCAAGCTCACACTTGCCCCGTTGTCACATAAGGCTCTTTTGATCTGAGCTCCGCCGATAGTGCACGGTATGGTGAATCTACCCGGATCGTCCATCTTAACGGGCATCTTCTTTTGAATCACCATGTTGCAATGCTCTGTGATCCCTGCACTTTTGAACTCTTCTAAAAGAAATTTGTGAGTAATCAGATCTTTTAAGAATTTGGCATAAGAGGGAATCTGAGTAATTGCATCAGTGAAAGGAATGGTGATTCTCAAACCCCTAATTACCTCTAAGAACCTTTTCAACTGCTCGTTTACCTTCGCTTTGGCCAATCTTTGAGGAAATGGGGCTCTTATGCGCTGATCGGGAGCCTTCAGCAGTGGATTTGGGGCAGATGTACGTTTGGCCCCTTCGAATTCGGTCCGAATTGACTCTGATTCGGTCCGAATTAGAGGTTCTGGAATTTGCTGTGAAGCAATTCGGTCCGAATTAGATGGATTTCGGTCCGAATTCTCTCCAGGTCCAGCTGCAGATGCGACCTTCGGCTGGACTTCTTTGGGCATAGGTGGGTCCTTGTATTGGGTGCCACTCCTAAGTGTGTGCACCGCGTTGATCTCTGCGCGAGGGTTTGGCTCGGGTTGACTTGGGAGCTTCCCTTGTTCGCGAGTGTTTTGAGATGCAAAGAACCCCTCGATCATCTTTTCCACTCGCGAGGCGGCTCCGGCTTCCTTTTGGAGTTTGGCCATTCCATCAAGGAGCTTCTCATTTAAGGCATTTTGAGTTTCAACAAAGTGTTCGAGCTCAGGTGTAACGTATGGTTTTCTTTGAAAATTCTGCCCTCGATCGTTGTTGGGCAAGGGACCTCGATTTTGATTCGGTTGAGGTGGATTTCCAGGACGGTTGTTGTATATTCTCCTCGGGACAAACCCGCGGTTTTGGAAGTTGCCTTGGTTACCACCTGTCTCATTATTCCCATTAACTCCTTGGTACCAGTTACGGACGTCTTCAAAGGAATTGACTTCCTCTGGTGCGGGGTCTCCATACTGGAGAGGGCAATCTGGAGATTTGTGCCCTTCCTCCCCACACACTCCGCACTCTTTCGAGAGCAAGTGAGTGCCACTAATCGATTGCATCTTAGCAAGCTCGGCCTCGAGATAAGCGATCCTGTCGCGAGTGTCTTGGACTTCCTTAACCTCGTGTCGAATTGGGTTGCCTCTCGACGGGTTAGGTGCCGGCCAATTGTAGTGCAGCGCACATCTCTCAATAGCTGCACGTGCTTGCTCCGCGTCGAGCTGCGTGAAACTTCCACCTGAAAGAGCATCAACATTCACTTTAATACCATCATAAAGACCGTTATAAAATGAATGGATGGTTAACCAATCCTGAATTCCATGGTTAGGGCAAGAATTCTCTAGGTCTCTAAATCGTTCCCAAGCTTCCCTATACGATTCATCACCCCTTTGTTTGAAATTTGTGATTTCCCTCCTAATTTCAAAGGCTCTTTTTGCTGGAAAATACCGTTCGAGAAAAATTCTAGCCATGGCTTCCCAACTATCTATTGACCCTCTTTTCAGTGTATTGTACCATTTTTTGGCCTTATCCCTAAGAGAAAAATGAAACAAGAGAAGTCTAATAGAATCCGGGGAAACCCCGTTGAATTTCAACAATTTGGTGCAATCAAGAAAAGCTTGTAAGTGTGCATGTGGGTCCTCTTGGTCAGCCCCATAGAATTGGTTTTGTTGCACGAGCGCGACATGCGCAGGGTTGATTTGCATGTTGTTTGCGGCGATTCCTCTAATAACAATCGGTCCATCCACGTCTTGGACTCGAGGGGCAGAGTGCTCGCGAAGAGTTTTGTGTGGCCCCTGAGCTTCATCGGGATTAACCGGTGCTCCATGGATGCTACCGCCGTCATTGAAATTTCCATTGCGCTCTTCCTCGAAGACGAGTCGCTCTTGCTCGAGGGCGAGTCGTTCTTGGAGAATCCTTTGCTGTGTGGCCTCTAACTCAAGGCGTAGAGCCTCAAGTTGCCTAGCTTCATCAGTTCGATCGGCCATTGGAATGCTTGTTCCTTCGCCCGTCTGCAGGTTCTGCAGGAATTCGGTCCGAATAGGTTGGAATTCGGACCGAATTGGACCTTCTGGAATTTGCTGAGTCTCGATTCGGACCGGATTGGGCGGAATTCGGTCCGGATTCGGTGCTGGTTGTTGTTGCTTCTTCCCCTTGCGAGCAGCGGCTTGCGTTGTGCTCGAGCTAGAGGCTTCGTGAGGGTTGTCTCCCTTACCCCTTAGGTTGTATTCGTGTGGAATTTGGGGTTGGGTGTTTCTTGATCCTCTAGCCAGCGTTACCCTACACACAAGAGATTCAACAACAAAAATACCGAATGAGTAAAAAGAATAAAAGAATGAGTCTAGTCTCTAATTACTTTAATAAGAAATAATATCATAACGCCATCCCCGGCAACGGCGCCATTTTGATCGAGGGTGTGAACCAAGGTCAAACAAATAAATCCTTGTACTCGACTAGTCGCTTGTAGTAGAGTAAAGGTGTCGAACCCACAGAGATGGGTATGAATATTATTCTTATTATTTCTTTAAAGCTAGACGATAAAAATCGAAAAAAGAATGAATAACTTGAATTGAACGAATTAAAGGAAAATACAAGAATGCAATTGCAAGTAACAAGAATATGCAAAACAATTGAAATAAATATTTTTGGGGTTTTCTAACGGATTAAGATACGATAATAAAAATGCCTTAGGGTTCGATTTCACTTAGAACCGGCCACAGGGTCGCAAGACCTAGCACTGTCGTATTCGGCCTTGCTAATTCCACTGTGTAAATGCTGTGGTTCACCCTCTTGTTGATTTATCCAAGCCAAAGGTCCATCTAGCCAAACCTAACTCCCTAACCCTCCGCTTTCGCCTATTGGGTACGGTATTTGGAATGGGATCTAGTGTTGAATAACCCTCATCGAGTGTATTGCACCCCCAACTTTCGTTGTTCGGTGGACTTACTCGAGTTTACCAATGGTTTTCTACGAGGTATCTAGTTAGATTTTCGCCTAACTAGAAACGTTTACTTTTGGTTAATAATTGGTCGACTTTCGCCATTGACCTACCTCGAAATACTTGCACAGGACTCGATTAATATAATGTAAAGAAGTTCCCAACAAATGCGCGCGTACAAAAGTCGAGCAATACAAGTAGTAAACGGTCCAAACACAAGCAATTTCAATTAAAATCCCAAGGGTAATTGACTTCATCCATCAACAAAACAAATAAACCAAGCAAAACCTAGATCTGAGCTACATCGTTCCCTAAAGCAAAGAGTTTTTAGCCTAACATACTAAGAGTAACAATGCAAATAACAGAATATAGAACTAAACAATCCATAAAACCAGAAAATAGAGGAATAGTACTAGAAAATACACAAATAAACCAGTCTATGAGATAAAACCACTGCCAAATGCACACTAGAAGGTAGGGAATCCGTCGGAGCAGCAAACCACAGCAGAAAATCTCGAGTCTCCCCCTGTCCCAATCGCCCAGAACCAAGAGAAAAGCCAAAAAGTGGATCTCGATCTGCTGGAGAAGAAGGAGAGAGAGAATGGAATGAAGAATGCCCCCCCCTCTATACATGGAAGGCGCCTATATCATCTCCAGCAGCTGTCACATCAATTTCCCTTCAATTTGGGCGGAAATCGAGGCTTCCAAATGGAGAAAACGCCTCCAGAACGCTGCCAGAACACTTTCCGCATATGGCAATTCGGTCCGAATTAGGAGGAATTCGGACCGAATTGATGTCGCTGGATTTCAGAAGATCTGTCTGCACAGGAATTCGGTCCGAATTCAGGGGAATTCGGTCCGAATTGAAGAGTCTGGTTCGCAAAATGGCTTGATTCGAGCGGGGTCGCCTCATCGGGTTGAGTCGGGGCTTGGTCTAGGCTAGGCATGAGTCATCTAGCACCTGAATTGCTGCTTTCCTTGCTGATTTCCTTGGATTCCTACAAATAAGATCAAAGTGCAAAAGGCAGCGCCAAAACTGGCAAAGAAAGGCAAAAACAGCAATAAATCAAAGCTTTAGTCACGATTTCGATGTAAAGTCTGGTCAAAATAGCAATATAAATATGAGATATCAGTGTTCAATTTATATATATTTTTTAATATTAGGACACCAATGTGTTCAATTTTTTATGTTGTATAATGAATTAAACAAGGTCTTTTCTTCTTCTATTTTACTCATTCGTTTGATGGTATCTAATGAACATTTACGATTTCATTTGATAATAAATGTCCTATATATTAGATAATGTGTAGCACAACTCTTTAAGAACAATTAAAAAAAGTTCACATAAAATTAATACATACTAAAAAGTTTTTAACATTTTTGACTTATATCAAATAAAAATTGCCCGCACATTGAGCGGGCACTGCTGCTAGTAAGAATAATTACCATGTATAATCCAAGCTTCTTGAATAAATTACATGTGAATAACATTCTAATCAGGATAAAGAGTTTAAAAGTAGATAATAGTGACGAAATGACTTATAATGAATTCGAAAATGATTGAAATGCTCAAACGATACTTATAATTGCCTTGCAATTTATATGCATAAATATCATTTATAATACAATATTTTTGAATAAATAACAAAAGAATCATATTCTAGACAGTATAAAGAGTTTAAAAGTAGATTATTGTGATAAAATGACTTAGAATAAAACCTGAAACGATTGAAATTCTGAAAGGACTTAGAATAAATTGCATTACAAGAACTTTATATGCATAATTACCATGTATAATCCAATCTTTTTGAATAAATAACATTTGAATCATATTCTAGACATTGAGGAGTTGAAATGTAGATTATTGTGTGGAAATGACTTAGAATTAATCCAGAAACGATTGAAATGCTCAAATGATACTCAGAATTGCATTGTTTGCAATTTTTATGCGTAAATACCATGTATAATCCAACCTTTTTGAATAAATAACATATGAATTATATTCTAGACAGTATAATGAGTTTAAATACAGATTATTATGTTGACATGACATAGAATGAAACCAGAAACGTTAGAAATGCTCAAATGATACTCAGTATAGCATTATTCGCACTTTAATATGAATAATTACCATGTATAATCCAAGCTTCTTGAATAAATTACATATGAATAATATTCTAGTCAGGATAAAGAGTTTAAAAGTAGATAATAGTGACGAAATGACTTATAATGAATTCGAAAATGATTGAAATGCTCAAACGATACTTATAATTGCCTTGCAATTTATATGCGTAAATATCATTTATAATACAATATTTTTTTAATAAATAACAAAAGAATCATATTCTAGACAGTATAAAGAGTTTAAAAGTAGATTATTGTGATGAAATGACTTAGAATAAAACCTGAAACGATTGAAATTCTGAAATGACTTAGAATAAATTGCATTACAAGCACTTTATATGCATAATTACCATGTATAATCCAATCTTTTTGAATAAATAACATTTGAATCATATTCTAGACATTATAAGGAGTTGAAATGTAGATTATTGTGTGGAAATGACTTACAATTAATCCAGAAACGATTGAAATGCTAAATGATACTCAGAATTGCACTTTTTGCACTTTATATTCGTAATTACCATTTATAATCCAATCTTTTTGAATATATAATATATGAATCATATTCAAGACAGTATGAATAAATTTTAATGTAGACTATTGTGATGAAATGACTTGAAATGAATCCAGAAACGATTGAATTGCTCAAATAATTCTCAGAATTGCATTATTTGCAATTTATTTGCATAAATACCATGTATAATCCAATCTTTTTGAATAAATAACATATGAATCATATTTTAGACAGTATAATGTGTTTAAATGCAGCTTATTGTGATGAAACGACTTACAATGAATCAAGAAACGATTGAAATGCTCAAATGGTAGTTAGTATAGCATTATTTGCACTTTATATGCATAATTACCATGTATAATGCAAGCTTCTTGAATAAATAACATATGAATCATATTCTAGACAGTACAAATAGTTTAAAAGTAGATTATTGTGATGAAATGACTAAGAAATAATCCTGAAACGATTGAAAATCTCAAATGATACACAGAATAACATTATAAGCACTTTAAATGTGTAATTTCCATGTATAATCCAATCTTTTTTTGAATAAATAACATTTGAATCATATTCTAGACATTATAATGAGTTTAAATGTCGATTATTGTGCTGAAATTACTTAGAATGAATCCAGAAAAGATTGAAAAGCTCGAATGATACTCAGAATTGCATTATAAGCACTTTATATGCATAATTAACATGTATAATCCAATCTTTTTTGAATAAATAACATTTGAATCATATTCTAAACATTATAATGAATTTTAAATGTCGATTGTTGTGTTGAAATTACTTAGAATGAATCCAGAAAAATATTGAAAAGCTCGAATGATAAAAAGAGTTGCATTATTTGCACTTTATGAGCGTTATTACCGTGTATAATCATATATTTTTGAATAAATAACATATGAATCATATTCTAAACAGTATAATGGTAAAAATTAAAGTAAAGATCAAGGGGGTAGTAAAGGAATTATGTTAAATGAAGCACTTGATTTAATGATTTTAAATTCAGATTATTGTGATCAAATGACATATAATTAATCCAGAAACGATTGAAATGCTGAAATGATACTCAGTTTAGCATTATTTGCTCCTTATATGCGTAATTGCCATGTATAATACAATCTTTTTGAATAAATAATACTGAATCATATTCTACATAGTATAAAGAGTTGAAATGTTGATTATTGTGATGAAATGACGTAGAATGAATCCAGAAATGATTAAAATGGTCAAATGATACTCAGAATTGTATTATTTGCACTTAATATGGGTAATTACCATGTATAATCCAATCTATTTGAATAAATAACATATGAATCATATTCTAGACAATATACATAGTTTTTACGTATATTATTGTAATGAAATGACTTAGAATGAATCCAGAAACGATTGCAATGTTGAAATGATCAATATAATTGCATTATTTGCACTTTATAAGCGTTATTACCATGTATAATCTTGAAGAAATAACATATGATTCATATTCTAGATATTATAATGAGCTTAAATCTAGATTATTGCAATGAAATGAATTAGAATTAATTCAGAAACGATTGAAACGCTCAAATGATACTCAGAATTGCATTATTTGCAGCTTTAATGCGTTAAAACCATGTGTACTACAATTTTTTTTGAATAAATAACATATGAATCAAATTATACACAGTATATGGAGTTTAAATGTAGATTATTATGATGAATTAACTTAGAATGAATCCAGAAACCATTGAAATTCTCATATAATACTTAGAATTGAATTATTTACAGTTTATATGCATAATTACCATGTATAATCCAATCTTTTTGAATGATCAAGATATGAATCATATTTTGGACAGTATAAAGAGTTGAAATGTAGATTATTGTGATTAAATGACTTAGAATGAATCCAGAAATGATTGAAATGCTCAAATGATACTCAGAATTGTATTATTTGCAATTTTTATGCATAATTACCATTTATAATCCAATCTTTTTGAATAAATAACATATAAATCATATTCTAGACAATATAAATAGTTTTAACGTAGATTACTATGACGAAATGACTTAGAATGAATCCAGAAACGATTGAAATGCTTAAATGATAAACAAAATTACATTATTTGCACTTTATAAGAGTAATTACCTTGGTATAAGCCAGTCTTATTGAATAAAAAACATATGGATCATATTCTAGACAGTGTAATTAGTTTAAATGCAGATTATTGGGATGAAACGACTTAGAATGAATCCAGAAACGATTGAAATGCTCAGATGATAATTAGTATAGCATTATTTGTACTTATATGCATAATTAACATGTATAATCCAAGCTTCTTGAATAAATTACATATGAATCATATTTGAGACAGGATAAAGATTTTAAATGTAGATAATTGTGATGAAATGACTTAGAATGAATTCAGAAATGATTGAAATGCTCAAAATGATACTTAGAATTGCATTATTTGCAATTTATATGCGTAAATACCATGTATAATACAATCTCATTGAATAAATAACGTATGAATCATATTCTAGACAGTATAAATAGTTTAATAGTGATGAAATGAATTAGAAATAATCCAGAAACGATTGATAATCACAAACGATACTCAGAATTGAATTATATGCACATTATATGCGTAACTACCATGTATACTCCAATCTTTTTTGAATAAACAACATTTGAATCATATTCTAGACATTATAATGAGTTGAAATGTTGATTAATTTAATGAAATTATTTAGAAATAATCCAGAAAAGATTGAAATGCTCAAATGATAAACAGAATTGCATTATTCGCACTTTATAAGCGCAATCACCAGGTAATCATATATTTTTGAATAAATAACATATGAATCATATTCTAGAAAGTATAATGAGTTTAAATGCATATTATTGTGATGAAATGACTTATAATGAATCCAGAAACCATTGAAATGCTCAAATGATACTCAGTATAGAATTATTTGCTCTTTATATGCGTAATTACTATGTATAATACAATCTTTTCGAATAAATAATACATGAATCATATTCTATACAGTATAAAGTGTTGAAATGTAGATTACTGTGATGAAATGATTTATATTGAATTCGGAAATGATTGAAATGCTCAAATGATACTCAGAATTGCCTTATTTGCAATTTATATGCGTAATACCACTTATAATCCAATATTTTTTAATAAATAACATATGAATCATATTCTAGACAGTATAAAGAGTTTAAAAGTATATTATTGTGATGAAATAACTTAGAATAAATACTGAAACGATGGAAATTCTGAAATGACTTAGAATAAATTGCGTTACAAGCACTTTATATGCATAATTACCATGTATAATTATATATATTTGAATAAAAAACATTTGAATCATAATCTAGACATTATAAGGAGTTGAAATATAGATTATTGTGAGGAAATGACTTAGAATTAAACAAAAAACTATTGAAATGCTCAAATGATACTCCGAGTTGTACTTTTTGCACTTTATATTCGTAATTACCATGTATAATCCAATCTTTTTGAATAAACAAAGTATGAATCAGACAGTATAAATAATTTTAATGCAGATTATTGTGATAAAATGACTTAGAATTAATCCAGAAACGATTGAAATGCTCAAATGATACTCAGAATTGCATTATTTGAAATTTATATGAGTAATTTCCATGTATAATACAATCTTTTCGAATAAATAACATATGAATAATATTCTAGACAATATAAATAGTTTTAACGTAGATTATTGTGATGAAATGACTTAGAATGAAGCCAGAAACCATTGAAATGCTTAAATGATAAACAGAATTGCATTATTTGCACTTTATTAGTGTAATTACCATGTACAATCCAATTTTTTTTTTAATAAATAACATATGAATCATATTATAGATAGTATAGTGAGTTTAAATGCAGATTATTGTGATGAAACGACTTAGAATGACTCCAGAAACGATTGAATTGCCCAAATGATACTTAGTATAGCATTATTTGTACTTATATGCATAATTAACATGTATAATCCAAGCTTCTTGAATAAATTACATACGTATCATATTCGAGACAGGACAAAGATTTTAAATGTAGATAATTGCGATGAAATGACTTAGAATGAATTCTGAAATGATTGAAATGCTCAAATGATACTCAGAATTGCATTATTTGAAATTTATATGAGTAATTTCCATGTATAATCCAATCTTTTCGAATAAATAACATATGAATAATATTATAGACAATATAAATAGTTTTAACGTAAATTATTGTGATGAAATGACTTAGAATGAAGCCAGAAACCATTGAAATGCTTAAATGATAAATAGAATTGCATTATTTGCACTTTATAAGTGTAATTACCATGTACAATCCAATTTTTTTTTAATAAATAACATATGAATTATATTCTAGACAGTGTAATGCGTTTAAATACAGATTATTTTGATGACATGACATAGAATGAAACCAGAAACGTTAGAAATGCTCAAATGATACTCAGTATAGCATTATTCGCACTTTAATAAAAATAATTAACATGTATAATCCAAGCTTCTTGAATAAATTACATATGAATAATATTCTAATCAGGATAAAGAGTTTAAAAGTAGATAATAGTGACGAAATGACTTATAATGAATTCGAAAATGATTGAAATGCTCAAACGATGATTATAATTGCCTTGCAATTTATATGCATAAATATCATTTATAATACAATATTTTTGAATAAATAACAAAAGAATCATATTCTAGACAGTATAAAGAGTTTAAAAGTAGATTATTGTGATGAAATGACTTATTATAAAACCTGAAACGATTGAAATTCTGAAAGGACTTAGAATAAATTGCATTACAAGCAATTTATATGCATAATTACCATGTATAATCCAATCTTTTTGAATAAATAACATTTGAATCATATTCTAGACATTATAAGGAGTTGAAATGTAGATTATTGTGTGGAAATGACTTAGAATTAATCCAGAAACGATTGAAATGCTCAAATGATACTCAGAATTGCATTGTTTACAATTTTTATGCGTAAATACCATGTATAATCCAACCTTTTTGAATAAATAACATATGAATTATATTCTAGACAGTATAATGAATTTAAATACAGATTATTATGTTGGCATGACATAGAATGAAACCAGAAACGTTAGAAATGCTCAAATGATACTCAGTATAGCATTATTCGCACTTTAATATGAATAATTACCATGTATAATCCAAGCTTCTTGAATAAATTACATATGAATAATATTCTAGTCAGGATAAAGAGTTTAAAAGTAGATAATAGTGACGAAATGACTTATAATGAATTCGAAAATGATTGAAATGCTCAAACGATACTTATAATTGCCTTGCAATTTATATGCGTAAATATCATTTATAATACAATATTTTTTTAATAAATAACAAAAGAATCATATTCTAGACAGTATAAAGAGTTTAAAAGTAGATTATTGTGATGAAATGAGTTAGAATAAAACCTGAAACGATTGAAATTCTGAAATGACTTAGAATAAATTGCATTACAAGCACTTTATATGCATAATTACCATGTATAATCCAATCTTTTTGAATAAATAACATTTGAATCATATTCTAGACATTATAAGGAGTTGAAATGTAGATTATTGTGTGGAAATGACTTACAATTAATCCAGAAACGATTGAAATGCTAAAATGATACTCAGAATTGCACTTTTTGCACTTTATATTCGTAATTACCATTTATAATCCAATCTTTTTGAATATATAATGTATGAATCATATTCAAGACAGTATGAATAAATTTTAATGTAGACTATTGTGATGAAATGACTTGGAATGAATCCAGAAACGATTGAATTGCTCAAATAATTCTCAGAATTGCATTATTTGCAATTTATTTGCATAAATACCATGTATAATCCAATCTTTTTGAATAAATAACATATGAATCATATTTTAGACAGTATAATGTGTTTAAATGCAGCTTATTGTGATGAAACGACTTACAATGAATCAAGAAACGATTGAAATGCTCAAATGGTAGTTAGTATAGCATTATTTGCACTTTATATGCATAATTACCATGTATAATGCAAGCTTCTTGAATAAATAACATATGAATCATATTCTAGACAGTACAAATAGTTTAAAAGTAGATTATTGTGATGAAATGACTAAGAAATAATCCTGAAACGATTGAAAATCTCAAATGATACACAGAATAACATTATAAGCACTTTAAATGTGTAATTTCCATGTATAATCCAATATTTTTTTGAATAAATAACATTTGAATCATATTCTAGACATTATAATGAGTTTAAATGTCGATTATTGTGCTGAAATTACTTAGAATGAATCCAGAAAAGATTGAAAAGCTCGAATGATACTCAGAATTGCATTATAAGCACTTTATATGCATAATTAACATGTATAATCCAATCTTTTTTGAATAAATAACATTTGAATCATATTCTAAACATTATAATGAATTTTAAATGTCGATTGTTGTGTTGAAATTACTTAGAATGAATCCAGAAAAATATTGAAAAGCTCGAATGATAAAAAGAGTTGCATTATTTGCACTTTATGAGCGTTATTACCGTGTATAATCATATATTTTTGAATAAATAACATATGAATCATATTCTAAACAGTATAATGGTAAAAATTAAAGTAAAGATCAAGGGGGTAGTAAAGGAATTATGTTAAATGAAGCACTTGATTTAATGATTTTAAATTCAGATTATTGTGATCAAATGACATATAATTAATCCAGAAACGATTGAAATGCTGAAATGATACTCAGTTTAGCATTATTTGCTCCTTATATGCGTAATTGCCATGTATAATACAATCTTTTTGAATAAATAATACTGAATCATATTCTACATAGTATAAAGAGTTGAAATGTTGATTATTGTGATGAAATGACTTAGAATGAATCCAGAAATGATTAAAATGGTCAAATGATACTCAGAATTGTATTATTTGCACTTTATATGGGTAATTACCATGTATAATCCAATCTATTTGAATAAATAACATATGAATCATATTCTAGACAATATACATAGTTTTTACGTATATTATTGTAATGAAATGACTTAGAATGAATCCAGAAACGATTGCAATGTTGAAATGATCAATATAATTGCATTATTTGCACTTTATAAGCGTTATTACCATGTATAATCTTGAAGAAATAACATATGATTCATATTCTAGATATTATAATGAGCTTAAATCTAGATTATTGCAATGAAATGAATTAGAATTAATTCAGAAACGATTGAAACGCTCAAATGATACTCAGAATTGCATTATTTGCAGCTTTAATGCGTTAAAACCATGTGTACTACAATTTTTTTTGAATAAATAACATATGAATCAAATTATACACAGTATATGGAGTTTAAATGTAGATTATTATGATGAATTAACTTAGAATGAATCCAGAAACCATTGAAATTCTCATATAATACTTAGAATTGAATTATTTACAGTTTATATGCATAATTACCATGTATAATCCAATCTTTTTGAATGATCAAGATATGAATCATATTTTGGACAGTATAAAGAGTTGAAATGTAGATTATTGTGATTAAATGACTTAGAATGAATCCAGAAATGATTGAAATGCTCAAATGATACTCAGAATTGTATTATTTGCAATTTTTATGCATAATTACCATTTATAATCCAATCTTTTTGAATAAATAACATATAAATCATATTCTAGACAATATAAATAGTTTTAACGTAGATTACTATGACGAAATGACTTAGAATGAATCCAGAAACGATTGAAATGCTTAAATGATAAACAAAATTACATTATTTGCACTTTATAAGAGTAATTACCTTGGTATAAGCCAGTCTTATTGAATAAAAAACATATGGATCATATTCTAGACAGTGTAATTAGTTTAAATGCAGATTATTGGGATGAAACGACTTAGAATGAATCCAGAAACGATTGAAATGCTCAGATGATAATTAGTATAGCATTATTTGTACTTATATGCATAATTAACATGTATAATCCAAGCTTCTTGAATAAATTACATATGAATCATATTTGAGACAGGATAAAGATTTTAAATGTAGATAATTGTGATGAAATGACTTAGAATGAATTCAGAAATGATTGAAATGCTCAAAATGATACTTAGAATTGCATTATTTGCAATTTATATGCGTAAATACCATGTATAATACAATCTCATTGAATAAATAACGTATGAATCATATTCTAGACAGTATAAATAGTTTAATAGTGATGAAATGAATTAGAAATAATCCAGAAACGATTGATAATCACAAACGATACTCAGAATTGAATTATATGCACATTATATGCGTAACTACCATGTATACTCCAATCTTTTTTGAATAAACAACATTTGAATCATATTATAGACATTATAATGAGTTGAAATGTTGATTAATTTAATGAAATTATTTAGAAATAATCCAGAAAAGATTGAAATGCTCAAATGATAAACAGAATTGCATTATTCGCACTTTATAAGCGCAATCACCAGGTAATCATATATTTTTGAATAAATAACATATGAATCATATTCTAGAAAGTATAATGAGTTTAAATGCATATTATTGTGATGAAATGACTTATAATGAATCCAGAAACCATTGAAATGCTCAAATGATACTCAGTATAGAATTATTTGCTCTTTATATGCGTAATTACTATGTATAATACAATCTTTTCGAATAAATAATACATGAATCATATTCTATACAGTATAAAGTGTTGAAATGTAGATTACTGTGATGAAATGATTTATATTGAATTCGGAAATGATTGAAATGCTCAAATGATACTCAGAATTGCCTTATTTGCAATTTATATGCGTAATACCACTTATAATCCAATATTTTTTAATAAATAACATATGAATCATATTCTAGACAGTATAAAGAGTTTAAAAGTATATTATTGTGATGAAATAACTTAGAATAAATACTGAAACGATGGAAATTCTGAAATGACTTAGAATAAATTGCGTTACAAGCACTTTATATGCATAATTACCATGTATAATTATATATATTTGAATAAAAAACATTTGATACATAATCTAGACATTATAAGGAGTTGAAATATAGATTATTGTGAGGAAATGACTTAGAATTAAACAAAAAACTATTGAAATGCTCAAATGATACTCCGAGTTGTACTTTTTGCACTTTATATTCGTAATTACCATGTATAATCCAATCTTTTTGAATAAACAAAGTATGAATCAGACAGTATAAATAATTTTAATGCAGATTATTGTGATAAAATGACTTAGAATTAATCCAGAAACGATTGAAATGCTCAAATGATACTCAGAATTGCATTATTTGAAATTTATATGAGTAATTTCCATGTATAATACAATCTTTTCGAATAAATAACATATGAATAATATTCTAGACAATATAAATAGTTTTAACGTAGATTATTGTGATGAAATGACTTAGAATGAAGCCAGAAACCATTGAAATGCTTAAATGATAAACAGAATTGCATTATTTGCACTTTATTAGTGTAATTACCATGTACAATCCAATTTTTTTTTTAATAAATAACATATGAATCATATTATAGATAGTATAGTGAGTTTAAATGCAGATTATTGTGATGAAACGACTTAGAATGACTCCAGAAACGATTGAATTGCCCAAATGATACTTAGTATAGCATTATTTGTACTTATATGCATAATTAACATGTATAATCCAAGCTTCTTGAATAAATTACATACGTATCATATTCGAGACAGGACAAAGATTTTAAATGTAGATAATTGCGATGAAATGACTTAGAATGAATTCTGAAATGATTGAAATGCTCAAATGATACTCAGAATTGCATTATTTGAAATTTATATGAGTAATTTCCATGTATAATCCAATCTTTTCGAATAAATAACATATGAATAATATTCTAGACAATATAAATAGTTTTAACGTAAATTATTGTGATGAAATGACTTAGAATGAAGCCAGAAACCATTGAAATGCTTAAATGATAAATAGAATTGCATTATTTGCACTTTATAAGTGTAATTACCATGTACAATCCAATTTTTTTTTAATAAATAACATATGAATTATATTCTAGACAGTGTAATGCGTTTAAATACAGATTATTTTGATGACATGACATAGAATGAAACCAGAAACGTTAGAAATGCTCAAATGATACTCAGTATAGCATTATTCGCACTTTAATAAAAATAATTAACATGTATAATCCAAGCTTCTTGAATAAATTACATATGAATAATATTCTAATCAGCATAAAGAGTTTAAAAGTAGATAATAGTGACGAAATGACTTATAATGAATTCGAAAATGATTGAAATGCTCAAACGATGCTTATAATTGCCTTGCAATTTATATGCATAAATATCATTTATAATACAATATTTTTGAATAAATAACAAAAGAATCATATTCTAGACAGTATAAAGAGTTTAAAAGTAGATTATTGTGATGAAATGACTTAGAATAAAACCTGAAACGATTGAAATTCTGAAAGGACTTAGAATAAATTGCATTACAAGCACTTTATATGCATAATTACCATGTATAATCCAATCTTTTTGAATAAATAACATTTGAATCATATTCTAGACATTATAAGGAGTTGAAATGTAGATTATTGTGTGGAAATGACTTAGAATTAATCCAGAAACGATTGAAATGCTCAAATGATACTCAGAATTGCATTGTTTACAATTTTTATGCGTAAATACCATGTATAATCCAACCTTTTTGAATAAATAACATATGAATTATATTCTAGACAGTATAATGAATTTAAATACAGATTATTATGTTGACATGACATAGAATGAAACCAGAAACGTTAGAAATGCTCAAATGATACTCAGTATAGCATTATTCGCACTTTAATATGAATAATTACCATGTATAATCCAAGCTTCTTGAATAAATTACATATGAATAATATTCTAGTCAGGATAAAGAGTTTAAAAGTAGATAATAGTGACGAAATGACTTATAATGAATTCGAAAATGATTGAAATGCTCAAACGATACTTATAATTGCCTTGCAATTTATATGCGTAACTATCATTTATAATACAATATTTTTTTAATAAATAACAAAAGAATCATATTCTAGACAGTATAAAGAGTTTAAAAGTAGATTATTGTGATGAAATGAGTTAGAATAAAACCTGAAACGATTGAAATTCTGAAATGACTTAGAATAAATTGCATTACAAGCACTTTATATGCATAATTACCATGTATAATCCAATCTTTTTGAATAAATAACATTTGAATCATATTCTAGACATTATAAGGAGTTGAAATGTAGATTATTGTGTGGAAATGACTTACAATTAATCCAGAAACGATTGAAATGCTAAAATGATACTCAGAATTGCACTTTTTGCACTTTATATTCGTAATTACCATTTATAATCCAATCTTTTTGAATATATAATGTATGAATCATATTCAAGACAGTATGAATAAATTTTAATGTAGACTATTGTGATGAAATGACTTGGAATGAATCCAGAAACGATTGAATTGCTCAAATAATTCTCAGAATTGCATTATTTGCAATTTATTTGCATAAATACCATGTATAATCCAATCTTTTTGAATAAATAACATATGAATCATATTTTAGACAGTATAATGTGTTTAAATGCAGCTTATTGTGATGAAACGACTTACAATGAATCAAGAAACGATTGAAATGCTCAAATGGTAGTTAGTATAGCATTATTTGCACTTTATATGCATAATTACCATGTATAATGCAAGCTTCTTGAATAAATAACATATGAATCATATTCTAGACAGTACAAATAGTTTAAAAGTAGATTATTGTGATGAAATGACTAAGAAATAATCCTGAAACGATTGAAAATCTCAAATGATACACAGAATAACATTATAAGCACTTTAAATGTGTAATTTCCATGTATAATCCAATCTTTTTTTGAATAAATAACATTTGAATCATATTCTAGACATTATAATGAGTTTAAATGTCGATTATTGTGCTGAAATTACTTAGAATGAATCCAGAAAAGATTGAAAAGCTCGAATGATACTCAGAATTGCATTATAAGCACTTTATATGCATAATTAACATGTATAATCCAATCTTTTTTGAATAAATAACATTTGAATCATATTCTAAACATTATAATGAATTTTAAATGTCGATTGTTGTGTTGAAATTACTTAGAATGAATCCAGAAAAATATTGAAAAGCTCGAATGATAAAAAGAGTTGCATTATTTGCACTTTATGAGCGTTATTACCGTGTATAATCATATATTTTTGAATAAATAACATATGAATCATATTCTAAACAGTATAACGGTAAAAATTAAAGTAAAGATCAAGGGGGTAGTAAAGGAATTATGTTAAATGAAGCACTTGATTTAATGATTTTAAATTCAGATTATTGTGATCAAATGACATATAATTAATCCAGAAACGATTGAAATGCTGAAATGATACTCAGTTTAGCATTATTTGCTCCTTATATGCGTAATTGCCATGTATAATACAATCTTTTTGAATAAATAATACTGAATCATATTCTACATAGTATAAAGAGTTGAAATGTTGATTATTGTGATGAAATGACTTAGAATGAATCCAGAAATGATTAAAATGGTCAAATGATACTCAGAATTGTATTATTTGCACTTTATATGGGTAATTACCATGTATAATCCAATCTATTTGAATAAATAACATATGAATCATATTCTAGACAATATACATAGTTTTTACGTATATTATTGTAATGAAATGACTTAGAATGAATCCAGAAACGATTGCAATGTTGAAATGATCAATATAATTGCATTATTTGCACTTTATAAGCGTTATTACCATGTATAATCTTGAAGAAATAACATATGATTCATATTCTAGATATTATAATGAGCTTAAATCTAGATTATTGCAATGAAATGAATTAGAATTAATTCAGAAACGATTGAAACGCTCAAATGATACTCAGAATTGCATTATTTGCAGCTTTAATGCGTTAAAACCATGTGTACTACAATTTTTTTTGAATAAATAACATATGAATCAAATTATACACAGTATATGGAGTTTAAATGTAGATTATTATGATGAATTAACTTAGAATGAATCCAGAAACCATTGAAATTCTCATATAATACTTAGAATTGAATTATTTACAGTTTATATGCATAATTACCATGTATAATCCAATCTTTTTGAATGATCAAGATATGAATCATATTTTGGACAGTATAAAGAGTTGAAATGTAGATTATTGTGATTAAATGACTTAGAATGAATCCAGAAATGATTGAAATGCTCAAATGATACTCAGAATTGTATTATTTGCAATTTTTATGCATAATTACCATTTATAATCCAATCTTTTTGAATAAATAACATATAAATCATATTCTAGACAATATAAATAGTTTTAACGTAGATTACTATGACGAAATGACTTAGAATGAATCCAGAAACGATTGAAATGCTTAAATGATAAACAAAATTACATTATTTGCACTTTATAAGAGTAATTACCTTGGTATAAGCCAGTCTTATTGAATAAAAAACATATGGATCATATTCTAGACAGTGTAATTAGTTTAAATGCAGATTATTGGGATGAAACGACTTAGAATGAATCCAGAAACGATTGAAATGCTCAGATGATAATTAGTATAGCATTATTTGTACTTATATGCATAATTAACATGTATAATCCAAGCTTCTTGAATAAATTACATATGAATCATATTTGAGACAGGATAAAGATTTTAAATGTAGATAATTGTGATGAAATGACTTAGAATGAATTCAGAAATGATTGAAATGCTCAAAATGATACTTAGAATTACATTATTTGCAATTTATATGCGTAAATACCATGTATAATACAATCTCATTGAATAAATAACGTATGAATCATATTCTAGACAGTATAAATAGTTTAATAGTGATGAAATGAATTAGAAATAATCCAGAAACGATTGATAATCACAAACGATACTCAGAATTGAATTATATGCACATTATATGCGTAACTACCATGTATACTCCAATCTTTTTTGAATAAACAACATTTGAATCATATTCTAGACATTATAATGAGTTGAAATGTTGATTAATTTAATGAAATTATTTAGAAATAATCCAGAAAAGATTGAAATGCTCAAATGATAAACAGAATTACATTATTCGCACTTTATAAGCGCAATCACCAGGTAATCATATATTTTTGAATAAATAACATATGAATCATATTCTAGAAAGTATAATGAGTTTAAATGCATATTATTGTGATGAAATGACTTATAATGAATCCAGAAACCATTGAAATGCTCAAATGATACTCAGTATAGAATTATTTGCTCTTTATATGCGTAATTACTATGTATAATACAATCTTTTCGAATAAATAATACATGAATCATATTCTATACAGTATAAAGTGTTGAAATGTAGATTACTGTGATGAAATGATTTATATTGAATTCGGAAATGATTGAAATGCTCAAATGATACTCAGAATTGCCTTATTTGCAATTTAAATGCGTAATACCACTTATAATCCAATATTTTTTAATAAATAACATATGAATCATATTCTAGACAGTATAAAGAGTTTAAAAGTATATTATTGTGATGAAATAACTTAGAATAAATACTGAAACGATGGAAATTCTGAAATGACTTAGAATAAATTGCGTTACAAGCACTTTATATGCATAATTACCATGTATAATTATATATATTTGAATAAAAAACATTTGAATCATAATCTAGACATTATAAGGAGTTGAAATATAGATTATTGTGAGGAAATGACTTAGAATTAAACAAAAAACTATTGAAATGCTCAAATGATACTCCGAGTTGTACTTTTTGCACTTTATATTCGTAATTACCATGTATAATCCAATCTTTTTGAATAAACAAAGTATGAATCAGACAGTATAAATAATTTTAATGCAGATTATTGTGATAAAATGACTTAGAATTAATCCAGAAACGATTGAAATGCTCAAATGATACTCAGAATTGCATTATTTGAAATTTATATGAGTAATTTCCATGTATAATACAATCTTTTCGAATAAATAACATATGAATAATATTCTAGACAATATAAATAGTTTTAACGTAGATTATTGTGATGAAATGACTTAGAATGAAGCCAGAAACCATTGAAATGCTTAAATGATAAACAGAATTGCATTATTTGCACTTTATTAGTGTAATTACCATGTACAATCCAATTTTTTTTTTTAATAAATAACATATGAATCATATTATAGATAGTATAGTGAGTTTAAATGCAGATTATTGTGATGAAACGACTTAGAATGACTCCAGAAACGATTGAATTGCCCAAATGATACTTAGTATAGCATTATTTGTACTTATATGCATAATTAACATGTATAATCCAAGCTTCTTGAATAAATTACATACGTATCATATTCGAGACAGGACAAAGATTTTAAATGTAGATAATTGCGATGAAATGACTTAGAATGAATTCTGAAATGATTGAAATGCTCAAATGATACTCAGAATTGCATTATTTGAAATTTATATGAGTAATTTCCATGTATAATCCAATCTTTTCGAATAAATAACATATGAATAATATTCTAGACAATATAAATAGTTTTAACGTTAATTATTGTGATGAAATGACTTAGAATGAAGCCAGAAACCATTGAAATGCTTAAATGATAAATAGAATTGCATTATTTGCACTTTATAAGTGTAATTACCATGTACAATCCAATTTTTTTTTAATAAATAACATATGAATTATATTCTAGACAGTATAATGCGTTTAAATACAGATTATTTTGATGACATGACATAGAATGAAACCAGAAACGTTAGAAATGCTCAAATGATACTCAGTATAGCATTATTCGCACTTTAATAAAAATAATTAACATGTATAATCCAAGCTTCTTGAATAAATTACATATGAATAATATTCTAATCAGGATAAAGAGTTTAAAAGTAGATAATAGTGACGAAATGACTTATAATGAATTCGAAAATGATTGAAACTAGCTTATAGCATCGCGCTTCGCGCGATGAATGTTGAACCAAAGTTAGCCTTTTGATTTGTTTTATTGGTCAAATTATTTGTCTAAACATAATCTCTAAAACATATTTCATGAGATCTCAAGCGTGATAAAAGCCAATGTAGCAGCACATGATGCAGGGACCACTTTAAAAGAATCACAATATAAAAGCGATCTGACTAACAAATAATTTTAAATAAAAAAAGAAAAAAAAGTAATCTTATTCATTTCAACATAGTATGCTCACCACCTTTTCCATGCCAGTACTATAGAAAGATAAACCCTGTTGAACAACAAAATTAATGGTAATTATTTTGCAATCTAAACTTTAGGCTACACAAAATGGACCAAACTTTCACTCTAAACTTGTAAAAGGCTACCAGACTTTCATAAACAATACTGCACATCAGACCACATTTCAGGTGTAGCTTCCTGAGAAAAGAAAATAAAATGGCAAAGATGAAAATTCAGATAATTTACAAAATAGTATATGAGAACACAATCTAATTACTCGAGATACCTTTAAAACCTCCAGTAAATTCCAGGTGGAAAATAATAATACATTATGAATATTAGAATATTTTTATGTAACTTTTTTATAAAAAATATCAGACCTACTTTTCAAACCAAAAAAAGAAAAGTCTAAAATCAAAAGAAATGGCATACCTTAAACCCTCCTTAGTAAATTCTCTAGCTTTCTGAATTTCCTGGAAAATAAATAAGTAAAATAAAAGAAAACAGAATAATTATCATCAGAACATGTGAAAATTGTGAATGGATAAGCTAATAGTTTTTTTCCTTTAAATTACAACTAATTCATGAAACTGAAAAAGAAATCAAACTCATATCATAATATTGCAATCATGACATAATGCCAAATAGTGATGCAGGAGAACCTTACCTGCCAAGAGGCAAGGTGTCAGCCTTGAAATCATAGTCCAGAACCCTATCTACTACAGATGCAGTGATGGATACAATCTGATAGCAAATAAACATATACCCTCAATTTCTTAAAAGAAACTATATCGTTCATATACACTCCATCTACGATAGATGCACCAATTGAAAATATGTAGATTAGTTTGACAAATAAAAATGTATGTAGAAGCTCTGATTGAAAATGCCAAGTATTTGAAGATCAACAGGTATTTTTATTTGTCATAACTAATCACAATTGATAGAGCAACTAAGTTAAGCCAAAATTACATTTTGCATCACATGGCAAATATTCACCAAGATTTAGATAAAATTGACACACCTATATAATACCGTGAATCTAACCAATGACGTATGTAGTGGTTCCAGCTAAAAGTGTAAATTCGACCGTGTAAATCGACAAAAAATTTATGTCAATTTTATCTAAGCATGTAACGCGTTTATGCAAGCGATTCGCTCTGTCATAATTTTCAAAAGGCTATGTTATTCTAGCAAATATGAAGCTTGTAGCTTGTAACATGAAACATCAAGCTAGCACCAAATACTACAAACCAAAAGAAATTAAAATAAAAAATAATCTCAAAATTTTCAAAAATGATGCTAGGCTGACATCTCTCTTGCGCCTTGCATCTGGTAAGGAAATAAATGCCATGTAATTTGTTTAAAAAGCAACTAATTATTTTTAGTAGTACTCAGAAGTCTACTGTTTGTGCATGTCTCAATGACATCAAGGGTGATACAATTTAGATAATTAGAATAATGAAGAAAAAACATAAGAAGCTATACAAAAATTAACAGAAGTATCAAGCAAAAAATAAATTAGAAATGCGGAGAAGAGACAGTACCTAAAATCTGAAGATTCACAAATAACGGCTTTACCTCCATGCATAAACAACATTTGTTCTCTTCCGCTCGGCATGTAAAATTTTTCCCCTAGATAAATCAGAAATAATACGAAGAGGCAATACCTAAAGCCATCACTTTTCAAACCTATCAATTTTTGATCGACTGTACTAAAAAAAAAGAAAAGAAAATTGATAATAGAGAAAGCGACACCTTCAACACTGCATCTTCTTTTGTTCCTCGAATTGAAAAACAACAATGCTCCAAAAAATATCACTATCCATCCACAAAGACCGATGTATACCTCTCATCACTAACTATATGAAATCTCCCTCTAAAAGACAGCATAAAAGAATAGGTACTAACCATACCAGTAGCAGCCGCAGCAAAACTGCAGAATAAAAAAAACCAGTGGCGTCAGAAGTATTGAGCTGAGCAGATTTGAAATAAGAAAACCAAGAGAAAACAAAAAAAACAGCAGTGTCAGAAGCACTGAGCATAGCAGATTCCAAGTAAGATCGAAATAAACAGAACATGGAGGGAATGGTTGCAATCAGGCCACAACAAAAGTGCGATATCTAAGGTAAAGAATAGAATCCCACACAACAAATAACTGACATTTAATATGAAAAAGAACAAAACGGTAAAGGAAAGACAGACCAAAACAACAACAAAAAAAAGGAAAGACAGAGCAAGAAATTACAGTAACACAGAGCAAGAAAGATAGACCAAAACAACAAAAAAAAAAAAGGAAAGAGGCAAGCTAGAAACCCAGAACGAAACTGAGAAATTACATACCTTGTTGAAGATGACCCAGAACGAAAGTGGCAAGCTGTGCAAAAGAAAAGAAACCACAGCAGCAACAACAACCAGAACAAACCTGCAAAACCAAAAACTCCACATTCAAGCCCAACAACACCGATGCCGCAAAGAAAAAAGAAAAATAGCACTACTGACAGGAAAAACTAATTTCTTTCCCAGTGACCCACAGAAATGAAAAAACCTAGACCAAAACAGCGGGAAAATAAGTAAAAAAACTAAAAAGAAATGTTTGGCAGTCATACATCAGCATTTTTTTTCAGTATTATCAAAGGCTAACAAAACCGAGGGCGCAACGATATCAATCTGCAGTGAATGCGGAGATTGAAATGGAAGTATTTATATTTATAATTACACATTAAATATTAAATTAGGAATTTTTTTCTACAAAATGCATTCTAATTCTAACTAATATCAATCTATTAGATGCTTTCTACCAGCATCAGTACAAGGTTGATCTCATAGCTTGCTTTGTACCAGTACATAAACCAAACCTCATTACATCCACAGGAAATGAAGGTTTGAAATTGAAGTATATGCTGCTCAACCTTCAGCAGCATCAAATATGTTATGCTAAGAGAATATTTGCTGTTCTACTTGCTGACTTCTTGATGACTATATACGCCCTACATACTTGTTTCACTTAATTAGCTCTTTAAGTTCTATTCTAATGCCTACCACAATTGATACAGAAAAAAAAAATTTATATTTTGTTTTGCCTTTGGTATATAAATATATCTTTCATCGCCTAACAATCACTATTAAACTTCATTTGTTAGATCATCCATTATGGAAATAATTAATTATCTGTATCCAAAGTTTAAGGTCGTTGTTTATAGGTACATCATCAACATGCTGATCACTATTGAAAGAATTAGTTGCATTTGTAGGCCGTGTCTCACTTGTACAGCTTGGATTAACACGTCTTTGATGCCTACAATGTCTCATGAGAATTATCCTATTTGTATTCAAACCATGTGATGTCTCTGATGATGAGCCTATAAGGTGAATAAAAATTAATTCATTTGCTACCATATATTGAAAAGAATAAAAGAAGAACAATTCTAATTCAAACTATGGTGTAAAAAGTGGCTGGTACCAGTTTGGTACCAAATCGACCTTTGATACTAATACAATAGAGGCACCTTATCAAGATAAATACACCTCAAAACTTATGAAGATAAATAATTTGGCTGCCTTATAGCAATTAATTAAAAATAAAGAAAAATTTAGACAAAACGAATATCATTCAATCCCATAGGATCATGTCCATTTCATAAGTTTGCAAGCGAAAAGATAACCCTATTAAATAAAGCAGCAGAAAAATCTGACAAAAAGAAAAAAAAGGCACTGACCAAAAGCGAAGAGGGAGGGAAGAGATCGTTTAAAAAAAATCAGCAAGGATGAACTAAATTCTCCTATAGATAAAAAAACGACAAATAAATTTATATAATACAAAAATAAAAACCGATTCACCTTCTGACGGTAGAGATTGCATATATGGATAACAGAAAGAACACCAAAAGGTTCAACACTATCTCTCAAATTGTCATTTTATTGGTAAATTTGACTGAATTACCCTGACTATTTTGTTCACACGTTATAATTGAATAGAAATTGGGAACCAAAGGTACAACACAACCTCATTGAAAACTAAAAATCCTTTAACCTGCAGCAGCAACTGGTACATGTTACTGCAGTATCCTTCCTTTCCAGCACAAATTAATTCTAGCAATAAAATCCTATTCGATGCCAAAATTAAATGGAACTATGTATGTATCAAATTCAATTTTATGAATTTTGGGCAGAAGAAATATTTGATCAAAATATAAGAAGCATAAAATTGAAGACCTACGTGCAACAAAATAATGTAGAGATTAGAGCTCAATTCCTTCTCTTTTCTTCTATGTTAGTTGAAGTTTATTTTTTTTCGAAGACTTGACAGAAGCTGTCAAGGAGATATTAGTTGAAGTTTCTTATTATGTTGGATTGATATAATTGAAATAAGAAGAAGTTTATTATAAATCAAGACTAATTTTACAGAAAGTCACAAAAAAATCTATTTGACCTTTTTTGAAAGGAGACAAATTGGGAGCCTTCCTCGTTGAAGCATCAATTGTTATCTGTGAGAAGTGGAAGTAATAAAATTAATGATAATCTATGAAAACTTAAATCGAAAATACAAAATGTTATGACGTTATGTCAATCAGTCAAAAGATATCAACCGATCGAAAAGATCCTCCAACCAAGAAAAAAAAAAGACCATTCATGAACAACGACCCAGCATTCCAATATCCATAAAATACCAGCACAGAGGCTAATTAGTACTGAGAAACAACAGAAAAGATACAGATGCAAACCTGGAAGCAGCAGAGTCTAGAGAGGAGAAGACACCAGGCTCTGTAAAATAGAAGATGAAAAATAACAATCAGCCCCCCCCCCCCCCCCAAAAAAAAAAGAAAGCATGGAAAAACAAAATGCAACACCGTGTTTTAATATTGTCATGGTTAAGAAATATGTTTGGTACCATACTAAATTCCCTTTACTAATGGAGCTAAAAGCCTAAAACTCGTAGAAGAACCAAATTAATTATTGCATATTGGTAACCAACAAAGCTGCATTCCTAAACTCACACAATACCAGTATTTTACAGAATGAGATGCAAACAAAACTGCCAAGAAGTCCAGAAAATAATAATTCACAGATGCAAAGTGCATACCTTAAGTAGTTGGAGGAATTAGTTTTCCTAAATTATAGAGAGAGATATAAAACAAAATTGTAGAGATAGACATAAAACAAAAAGCCATTTGAAACCACAATAGAAAAAAATAGAAATACCTCGATCTGCACAGATGGAACCTATTTTTGAGAAGATCGAGGACCTGAGGAGTAGTCGGATCCATCGAGTGAGGCGATGCAGAGATCAACCGAGGCGATGCTGCAGTGAAGAGAGGAGGATCTCGAACATCATAGCGAGTACAACACAATTTCTGAAGGAGGTCGACATCAACCTCTCCTAATTAAAAAATTAGTCAAGCAAATATCAATATTAGAAGGAATGGATTGGTACGGAGAAAGAAATAGCTCCAATTTCTCAACCAGCAGAGCAAAGAAAAGAAAAAATAGCTAACCTTGTTGTTCTGGCCTTAGAGGTGCGGAGGTGGATCGCTCGTGATCAGACCTGCTCTCGGAAGAGATAGTGACAATCGAGCTGGTGAATAATAAGGAGATCAAAACGAAGTTGATTTTGCTGTGGCGATCGAAGAAAAAAGGGAAAGGAAGAGGAGAAGTTTCTCGAGAGAATTTAATCCATCATGTGCTTCCGTGCTTGGTTTCTAGTCTGTGTGTCGTGAGGAGGAACCCTAGATCCATCGAAAAGAGAGGGAACAGTCTGGACGAAGCTTCGCGACAGCGAAAGAAGAGGCAGCGCTGGCGGAGACGAAGGGCTGAGATTCAATCCAGTACAGTAGCACAACCGTTGCGATTTGAGCTCTTTCTACAGTGAAATGAAGGTTTGGAAATGAAGTATTTATATGCTCAAACGATGCTTATAATTGCCTTGCAATTTATATGCATAAATATCATTTATAATGCAATATTTTTGAATAAATAACAAAAGAATCATATTCTAGACAGTATAAAGAGTTTAAAAGTAGATTATTGTGATGAAATGACTTAGAATAAAACCTGAAACGATTGAAATTCTGAAAGGACTTAGAATAAATTGCATTACAAGCACTTTATATGCATAATTACCATGTATAATCCAATCTTTTTGAATAAATAACATTTGAATCATATTCTAGACATTATAAGGAGTTGAAATGTAGATTATTGTGTGGAAATGACTTAGAATTAATCCAGAAACGATTGAAATGCTCAAATGATACTCAGAATTGCATTGTTTACAATTTTTATGCGTAAATACCATGTATAATCCAATCTTTTTGAATAAATAACATATGAATTATATTCTAGACAGTATAATGAATTTAAATACAGATTATTATGTTGACATGACATAGAATGAAACCAGAAACGTTAGAAATGCTCAAATGATACTCAGTATAGCATTATTCGCACTTTAATATGAATAATTACCATGTATAATCCAAGCTTCTTGAATAAATTACATATGAATAATATTCTAGTCAGGATAAAGAGTTTAAAAGTAGATAATAGTGACGAAATGACTTATAATGAATTCGAAAATGATTGAAATGCTCAAACGATACTTATAATTGCCTTGCAATTTATATGCGTAAATATCATTTATAATACAATATTTTTTTAATAAATAACAAAAGAATCATATTCTAGACAGTATACAGAATTTAAAAGTAGATTATTGTGATGAAATAACTTAGAATAAAACCTGAAACGATTGAAATTCTGAAATGACTTAGAATAAATTGCATTACAAGCACTTTATATGCATAATTACCATGTATAATCCAATCTTTTTGAATAAATAACATTTGAATCATATTCTAGACATTATAAGGAGTTGAAATGTAGATTATTGTGTGGAAATGACTTACAATTAATCCAGAAACGATTGAAATGCTAAAATGATACTCAGAATTGCACTTTTTGCACTTTATATTCGTAATTACCATTTATAATCCAATCTTTTTGAATATATAATGTATGAATCATATTCAAGACAGTATGAATAAATTTTAATGTAGACTATTGTGATGAAATGACTTGGAATGAATCCAGAAACGATTGAATTGCTCAAATAATTCTCAGAATTGCATTTTTTGCAATTTATTTGCATAAATACCATGTATAATCCAATCTTTTTGAATAAATAACATATGAATCATATTTTAGACAGTATAATGTGTTTAAATGCAGCTTATTGTGATGAAACGACTTACAATGAATCAAGAAACGATTGAAATGCTCAAATGGTAGTTAGTATAGCATTATTTGCACTTTATATGCATAATTACCATGTATAATGCAAGCTTCTTGAATAAATAACATATGAATCATATTCTAGACAGTACAAATAGTTTAAAAGTAGATTATTGTGATGAAATGACTAAGAAATAATCCTGAAACGATTGAAAATCTCAAATGATACACAGAATAACATTATAAGCACTTTAAATGTGTAATTTCCATGTATAATCCAATCTTTTTTTGAATAAATAACATTTGAATCATATTCTAGACATTATAATGAGTTTAAATGTCGATTATTGTGCTGAAATTACTTAGAATGAATCCAGAAAAGATTGAAAAGCTCGAATGATACTCAGAATTGCATTATAAGCACTTTATATGCATAATTAACATGTATAATCCAATCTTTTTTGAATAAATAACATTTGAATCATATTCTAAACATTATAATGAATTTTAAATGTCGATTGTTGTGTTGAAATTACTTAGAATGAATCCAGAAAAATATTGAAAAGCTCGAATGATAAAAAGAGTTGCATTATTTGCACTTTATGAGCGTTATTACCGTGTATAATCATATATTTTTGAATAAATAACATATGAATCATATTCTAAACAGTATAACGGTAAAAATTAAAGTAAAGATCAAGGGGGTAGTAAAGGAATTATGTTAAATGAAGCACTTGATTTAATGATTTTAAATTCAGATTATTGTGATCAAATGACATATAATTAATCCAGAAACGATTGAAATGCTGAAATGATACTCAGTTTAGCATTATTTGCTCCTTATATGCGTAATTGCCATGTATAATACAATCTTTTTGAATAAATAATACTGAATCATATTCTACATAGTATAAAGAGTTGAAATGTTGATTATTGTGATGAAATGACTTAGAATGAATCCAGAAATGATTAAAATGGTCAAATGATACTCAGAATTGTATTATTTGCACTTTATATGGGTAATTACCATGTATAATCCAATCTATTTGAATAAATAACATATGAATCATATTCTAGACAATATACATAGTTTTTACGTATATTATTGTAATGAAATGACTTAGAATGAATCCAGAAACGATTGCAATGTTGAAATGATCAATATAATTGCATTATTTGCACTTTATAAGCGTTATTACCATGTATAATCTTGAAGAAATAACATATGATTCATATTCTAGATATTATAATGAGCTTAAATCTAGATTATTGCAATGAAATGAATTAGAATTAATTCAGAAACGATTGAAACGCTCAAATGATACTCAGAATTGCATTATTTGCAGCTTTAATGCGTTAAAACCATGTGTACTACAATTTTTTTTGAATAAATAACATATGAATCAAATTATACACAGTATATGGAGTTTAAATGTAGATTATTATGATGAATTAACTTAGAATGAATCCAGAAACCATTGAAATTCTCATATAATACTTAGAATTGAAATATTTACAGTTTATATGCATAATTACCATGTATAATCCAATCTTTTTGAATGATCAAGATATGAATCATATTTTGGACAGTATAAAGAGTTGAAATGTAGATTATTGTGATTAAATGACTTAGAATGAATCCAGAAATGATTGAAATGCTCAAATGATACTCAGAATTGTATTATTTGCAATTTTTATGCATAATTACCATTTATAATCCAATCTTTTTGAATAAATAACATATAAATCATATTCTAGACAATATAAATAGTTTTAACGTAGATTACTATGACGAAATGACTTAGAATGAATCCAGAAACGATTGAAATGCTTAAATGATAAACAAAATTACATTATTTGCACTTTATAAGAGTAATTACCTTGGTATAAGCCAGTCTTATTGAATAAAAAACATATGAATCATATTCTAGACAGTGTAATTAGTTTAAATGCAGATTATTGGGATGAAACGACTTAGAATGAATCCAGAAACGATTGAAATGCTCAGATGATAATTAGTATAGCATTATTTGTACTTATATGCATAATTAACATGTATAATCCAAGCTTCTTGAATAAATTACATATGAATCATATTTGAGACAGGATAAAGATTTTAAATGTAGATAATTGTGATGAAATGACTTAGAATGAATTCAGAAATGATTGAAATGCTCAAAATGATACTTAGAATTGCATTATTTGCAATTTATATGCGTAAATACCATGTATAATACAATCTCATTGAATAAATAACGTATGAATCATATTCTAGACAGTATAAATAGTTTAATAGTGATGAAATGAATTAGAAATAATCCAGAAACGATTGATAATCACAAACGATACTCAGAATTGAATTATATGCACATTATATGCGTAACTACCATGTATACTCCAATCTTTTTTTAATAAACAACATTTGAATCATATTCTAGACATTATAATGAGTTGAAATGTTGATTAATTTAATGAAATTATTTAGAAATAATCCAGAAAAGATTGAAATGCTCAAATGATAAACAGAATTGCATTATTCGCACTTTATAAGCGCAATCACCAGGTAATCATATATTTTTGAATAAATAACATATGAATCATATTCTAGAAAGTATAATGAGTTTAAATGCATATTATTGTGATGAAATGACTTATAATGAATCCAGAAACCATTGAAATGCTCAAATGATACTCAGTATAGAATTATTTGCTCTTTATATGCGTAATTACTATGTACAATACAATCTTTTCGAATAAATAATACATGAATCATATTCTATACAGTATAAAGTGTTAAAATGTAGATTACTGTGATGAAATGATTTATATTGAATTCGGAAATGATTGAAATGCTCAAATGATACTCAGAATTGCCTTATTTGCAATTTATATGCGTAATACCACTTATAATCCAATATTTTTTAATAAATAACATATGAATCATATTCTAGACAGTATAAAGAGTTTAAAAGTATATTATTGTGATGAAATAACTTAGAATAAATACTGAAACGATGGAAATTCTGAAATGACTTAGAATAAATTGCGTTACACGCACTTTCTATGCATAATTACCATGTATAATTATATATATTTGAATAAAAAACATTTGAATCATAATCTAGACATTATAAGGAGTTGAAATATAGATTATTGTGAGGAAATGACTTAGAATTAAACAAAAAACTATTGAAATGCTCAAATGATACTCGGAGTTGTACTTTTTGCACTTTATATTGGTAATTACCATGTATAATCCAATCTTTTTGAATAAACAAAGTATGAATCAGACAGTATAAACAATTTTAATGCAGATTATTGTGATAAAAAGACTTAGAATAAATCCAGAAACGATTGAAATGCTCAAATGATACTCAGAATTGCATTATTTAAAATTTATATGAGTAATTTCCATGAATAATCCAATCTTTTCGAATAAATAACATATGAATAATATTCTAGACAATATAAATAGTTTTAACGTAGATTATTGTGATGAAATGACTTAGAATGAAGCCAGAAACCATTGAAATGCTTAAATGATAAACAGAATTGCATTATTTGCACTTTATAAGTGTAATTACCATGTAAAATCCAATTTTTTTTAATAAATAACATATGAATCATATTATAGATAGTATAGTGAGTTTAAATGCAGATTATTGTGATGAAACGACTTGGAATGAATCCAGAAACGATTGAATTGCCCAAATGATACTTAGTATAGCATTATTTGTACTTATATGCATAATTAACATGTATAATCCAAGCTTCTTGAATAAATTACATACGTATCATATTCGAGACAGGATAAAGATTTTAAATGTAGATAATTGCGATGAAATGACTTAGAATAAATTCTGAAATGATTGAAATGCTCAAATGATACTCAAAATTGCATTATTTACAATTTATATGTATAAATACCATTTATAATACAATATTTTGTGAATAAATAATATTTGAATCATATTCTAGACATTATAAGGAATTGAAATGTCGATTATTGTGACGAAATTACCTTGAATGAATCCAGAAAAGATTGAAATGCTCGAATGATAAACAGAATTGCATTATTTGCAATTTATAAGCGTAATTACCATTTATAATCATATATTTTTGTGTAAATAACATATGAATCATATTCTAGGCAGTATAATGAGTTTAAATGCAGATTATTGTAATGAGATGGCTTATAATGAAGCCAGAAATGATGAAAATGTTCAAATAATACTCACTATTGCATGTTCAAATTATACGTAATTATCATGTATAATACAATCTTTTTTAATAAATAATGCCTGAATCATTTTCTATACAGTATAAAGAGTTGAAATCTAGATTATTGTCTCGAAATGACTTAGAATGAATCCAGAAACAATTGAAATGCTCAAATGATACTCAGAATTGCATTTTTTGTAATTTATATGCATAATTACCATGTATAATCTAATCTTTTTGAATAAATAACATATAAATCATATTCTAGACAATATAAATAGTTTTAACAGATTATTGTGCTGAAATTACGTAAAATTATTCCAGAAACGATTGAAATGTTTAAATGAGAAACAGAATTGCATTATTTGCACTTTATATGCGTAATTACCATGTATAATCCAATCTTTTTGAATAAACAAGATATGAATCATAGTTTAGACAGTATAAAATTTTTTAATGTAGACTATTTTGATGAAATGACTTAGAATGATTCCAGAACAATTGAAATGCTCAAATGACACTAAGAATTGCATTATTTGCAATTTATATGCGTTAATACCATGTATAATCAAATCTTTTTAAATAAATAACATATGAATCATATTCTAGACAGTATAAATAGTTTTACTGTAGATTATTATGATGAAACGACGTAGAATGAATCCAGATACGATTGAAATAATCAAATGATACTCAGAATTGTATTTTTTTGCATTTTATATACGTAATTAAAATGTATAATCCAATCATATGGGATAAATAATATATGAATCAAATTCTAGATAGTATAAAGAGTTTAAATGTAGATTATTGTGATGAAATGACTTAGAATGAATCCAGAAACGATTGAAATGCTTAAATGATACTCAAAATTGCATTATTTGCAGCTTATATGTGTAATTACCTTGAATAGTCCAATCTTTTTTATTAAATAATACATGAATCATATTCTAGACAGTATAAATAGTTTTAATATGGATTATTGTGATGAAAAGACTTAGAATGAATCTAGAAATGATTGAAATAATCGAATGATACTCAGAATTGCATTATTTGCAGTTTATTGCATAATTACCATGTATAATTCAATCTTTTAGGATAAATATTATATGAATCAAATTATAGACATGATAAAGAGTTTTCATGTAGATTATTGTAATGAAATAACTTAGAATAAATCAATAAACGATTGAAATGCTCAAATGATACTCATAATTGTATTATTTGCAATTTATTTGCGTTATTAATATTTATAATCCATTTATTTTTGAATAAATAACATATGAATCATATTGTAGACAGTATAAAGAGTTGAAATGTATATTATTGCAACGATATGACTAGGAATGAATCTAAAAACGAATGAAATGCTTCAGTTATACTCAGCATAGCATTATTTGCACGTTATATACATAATTACCATGTATAATCCATGTTTCTTGAATGAATAACATATGTATCATATTCGAGATAAGAAAAATAGTTTAAATATAGATAATTGTGATGAAATGACTTAGAATGAATTCCGAAATGATTGAGATGCTCAAATGATACTCAGAATTGCAATTATTGCACTTTATATGCGTAATTACCATGTATAATCAAAATTTTTTGAATTTATAACATATGAATCGTATTCTAAACAGTGTAAAAAGTTTAAATGTAGATTATTGTGTTGAAATAAATACTCAGATTTGCATTATTTGCAATTTATATGCGTAATTATCTTCTATAATCAATTTTTTTGAATAAATAACTTATGAATCATATTCTAGAGAGCATAAAGAGTACAAATGTAGATTATTGCGATGAAATTACATAGAATGAATCCTGTAACTATTGTCAAATGATACTCGGAATTGCATAATTTGCACTTTATATGCGTAATTACCATGTATAATGAATTTCTTTTGAATTAATAACTAATGAATCATCTTCTAGAGATCATCAAAAGTTTAAATGAAGATTATTATGATGAAATCACTTAGAATTAATCCAGAAACGATTGAAATGCTCAAATTATACTCAGAATTACATTATTTGCACTTTATATGCGTAATTACCATGTGTAATCAATTCTTTTGTAATAAATAACATATGAATCATATTCTAGAGAGAATAAAGAGTTTAAATGTAGATTATTGTGATGAAATGACTTAGAATGAATTTTGAAAACGATTGAAATGCTCAAATGATACTTAGAATTGCACTATAATCCAATCTTTTTGAACAAATAATAAATGAATAATATTGTCGGCAGAATAAAGATACTTAGAATGAATCCGAAAACAATAGAAATGCTCAAATGATACTTAGAATTGTAATATTTGCACTTTATATGCGTAATTACCATGTATACTGCTTTCTTTTTTAATAAATAACATATGAATCAAGTACTTTTTTTTATTTTTTATGACGATTTTGAATAGTTGTACTTATTATTATAAAAAAAATATAAAGTTTGTTGTGCAAGGTGCCGCTACTCGGACTCGAACTGAGACACACAGGGTTTTGCTTCCTAAGAGCAGCGTGTTTACCATTTTTACCATGACAGCTTATTATGAATAATAAGCCAATTCATGATCAATCGTCAAGATTTGAACATTCTATTTTAAATAAACCTTAGAATCGATAAATAAAAAGATTTGTTTCATTTTAAATTGAAATTCTAAATAAAATAATTTTTACTAGACAATATAAATAGTTTAAATGTTGATTATTGTGATAAAATGACTTATAATGAATCGAGAAACGATTGAAATACTCAAATGATACTCAAATTGTATTATTTGCATTTTATATGCGTAATTACAATGTACTATCTAATCTTTTTGAATAAATAAAAAATGAATCATATTCTAGACAGTGTAAAGAGTTTAAATGTAGATTATTGTAATGAAATGACTAAGAATGAATTCAGAAACGATTTAAATGCTCAAATGATACTCAGAATTTCATTATTTGCACTTTATATGAGAAATTACCATGTATAATCTAATCTTTTTGAATAAATAACATATGAATCATATTCTAGACATCACAAAGAGTTTAAATATAGATTATTGTGAAAAAACGACTTAGAATGAATACAGAAACGATTGAAATACGCAAATATAAACCGACAAAATGACTGATCAGGTCCGTGATAAACATCTACCTAGCAAATTGGTTCTAATTATTGAAGTGGAAATCATAAAATACGTGATACAAAGAAGCCCCTTAGTTAGTCTTGCTTCCCACTAACTTGAAGTCATATAAGGAACAGAGTAGATGAAACAAATGAGAAAAGCGAGCTTTCCCAGTTCCCAAAATCTACTTTAGGAGGCAAGCTTATTTGGTATTTTTGTTGTTTATAAATTTCACTTTTCTCTAATAAAAGTGTCTCTATTGATTGAGAAAAAATAAATAAAGGCGCTGCGTAGCTTACTTGTTTTAATCACAGTACGACAGTTGAGTTATAATATCACGTCGATTGATTACATAGCAATGTACATCCTTTTTTATTTCAATTGATTATCATGGATTGCATTTATTAAACTATCACTTCCACTACACTCTGTCGACTGCCACTCTCGAAATATGTACGAAACTAAAGAAAAAAAAAATGATAAATTGTGTACTCAATTATATAGTACTACTAAAAACTAAATAAATGATGATTGATGAATACAAAGGTCATGTTTGCAGGCTGCAACATCTGACACTAGAAGGTAAGAAAGTACATTTTCCTTCTACAGCAATTTGTTTGTTCCATGCAATGTTAAAAAGGAAACATCTTTCCTTTTATTATATTCCTCTCTTGTTCGTAATCTGTCCTTGCATTTGAGAGTGCTGAGTGTACAATCAAACTTTGGAACTCACAATTGAAAGGCTTTTAAGTAACAAAAGGCCCCAGAGGCTTTCAATGTGGGACCTTCCTGGTACTATTTAGATTAATTAACCTCGTTTAAAGTTAATAAAAAAATTATAGAACTATTAGACCGCCGCAATACAAAATGGCTGCACCATGACCACCGACCAAGTTATGAAATGTTTAGTTTACCACCCAAAAAGATGATGGTACAAATAAAATCAAATGTTATGACATTATTTATTTCCATTTCTTGGAATATTTTGCAAGTTTCGGTCTTCGTATATCAAGGAAAAAAAAAGGTAAATTAACGATTCAATCTCAATAGTATTACTGATGAGGAAATAATTTGCAAATTGCATAATTTTTATGTACAATCTATATAACTATAGAAAACATATCTAAGCCATGCATTTTATTTTGATAATCATTTTCAACTTGTAGCCTGTGCCGTTCTCTGATTTTTGTTGAAGTGATATCCTTCAAAAAAAAAAAAAAAATTGTGTCGAAGTGGAACAAACACGAACGAAAGCATATAACAACTAATCATTCTCTGTTAGCACTTAGCAGTTTGAAGAACTTTTGAAGTTTGGTTTGTGCTGCCTTTAGCTATGTATCATGTCATATCCATTGACAAGTGGTTAATGGTTTAGTGGCAAACCGTACGGATAAACCAAACCGTAGTCATGATTATTTAGCTTTTTATCCAGACATAATGGTTTCCAGAGAGAAATAAACCAAACTTGGACTAGTTTTTGAAAACTTTTCCCGGATCATTTACGAAGAACACCCTTTGATAAATCCTATTTGCGATGAAAGCCTCACAAGCTGTGACAATTGAAGGTATAATGATAAACTCTCTTTTCTTTTCTTTTTTTGGGAAAAAAAATCACGTATTATTGCGATGTTCTTAGTATGTACTGGGGATTGACCATTCTTATGGCCATCATCAATCCGGATTGAGAATTGAAAAAGAAAAAAAAAATGTAATTGATCAGAAAAGAAAGTAATATTTATACCACTCGCATTGTTAGAATCGTCTTACCCTTTTTATTATAACAAAAAATTGATAACGAGATTATGCAAGCTCAATCGAACTTGAGAGGTTCAAAAAATTGCAGGGTGCATCTTATAAACTAGTTTAATGTAAAGTAATGAGCATGAAAATAATTTATACTACAGCAGAAGTTCTCCTTGCAAATGGATCTTTTCTTACATTTATTGTTCTTGTACCAAGTCCTTGCACAATTCATTCAAATATCACTGATGAGTCGACTACTGGAATTGACAAGAAATATAATTGCAGAATCTCACATCATGTTTTCACTTGAATTGATGTAAACAAAGTATCAATGCGGTCTCTGTAACAAAATCACTGAGTGGCATGGTGTGGCCACACCAGAGTCCCTAGTGTCCTTACAGCATTTCATGGAGCCATGAGTGTGATCACACAAGTCATGGTTTCGCTGTGAAGCTCTTCAATTGATTCTATTTGTTTCAATTTCATTTGGCATTGTTGTTTCCCTCCAAACTCGATCCTAGAAGTTCAATATAAACTTAAAACTCCAGAATTGTCTCAACATGCGTCTTCACGTTGGTTTTCCAACATATTTAGAACAATACCAAATTTATTTAAATTTGCCAAATTAGTGGGATGAGTTGACAAATAAATAAACTGTAAAGGTTGGTTGCCAAATTAGTGGGATGAGCATGTGGGAGAAAATTTCACTGTGTAATTAGTCTTCATAATTTTTTTTTGAAAAAATTAGACTTATTGGCATTAATAGATAATTGTAGATGATATTTAAAATGACATAGTAATAGATTCACTGTGCAAGGCTTGGTGTAGCAGAAACTTGTCAAAGCAGACTCTGATCAAAGGAAACATTTGTCGCGGTATCATTTTAATTTCATTCTCCCTTTGTTATACTTATAGTAAAATATAGAAAGCAAATTTGTATAATTTCTTCAATCAAATAGGAATTAATTAGTTGGGTCAGCTCCCCTACTGCTACACCCCGGTCTTTGGAGGTCCCATTTTAACTTAATTGCATCTGTAAGTATGTATTATTCGGGGGGGAAAAATAAAAATAAAAACGTAAGTCTACGTGGGAAAACCAACTCTTTAAAAGAAGGCATGATGTACTCCATTAGGGAGACAACCTACTATTAAATATTCAATAAACCCTAAATACTTCTCCTATTTATACATTAGCGCAAGACCAACACGTAATTCTTCACTGCCAAAAGAATTCTGAAGAAGAAAACATTCAGCAAACTCTTAGAAGAAGAAATGACAGGATCTGGATCTCCATGTGGTGCATGCAAATTTTTGAGAAGAAAATGTGTGAGAGGATGTGTTTTCGCACCATACTTCTGCCACGAGCAAGGGGCGACCCACTTTGCAGCGATACATAAAGTGTTTGGTGCAAGCAATGTGTCAAAATTGCTGGCCCATCTGCCAGTGACTGATAGATCAGAGGCAGCCATGTCGATAGCTTATGAGGCACAGGCCAGGCTGCAGGATCCTATCTATGGTTGCGTGTCACACATCTTCGCCCTTCAACAACAGGTTAGTATTAGATCACATTATTTGATACATTTACATGTCAGAACTGTTATTGTCTTTTCTCCCCTTTAGTGTTTAGCTAGATATTGATCATTTGAAATTGTATTTATAACACATATACATTATAATTAAGGCTTCATTTTCCCCCAAATATTGCACGGTACGCTTGACCACTGAATTTTGGTTAATTAGTTATAATTTGAAAAATCAAGTTTAACTATACTAACACAATTGTGCTTCAAAAGTTTGTTATGCATGTTTCCATGTTTATTTTCTTATATAATCATTATGGTTGCATTCTATAGTTGCGGTAGATTCCTGCTGTCTAATTTAGTAGCGGCTAATTGGGCCCATCTTTTGTTAGGCATATTTCCATAAATCCAGTAAATCAGTTATTGGTATAATTTTCATGTTTTTAGAATTGGGACCCTACATGCACAGAAAGAAGACTGCAAACACTGTTTCCAATCATTATTCTCATAAACATATAACTTAATTTTTTTTTTCTCATACAGGTTGTAAATTTACAAGCGCAACTTGCATCTTTAAAGGCCCAAGCAGCACAAGGCTACAGCAATGGTTCTGACTCTTCCTCTTCCTCGCCTCCCCAAAATGACTACAGCTTTACTTCCAAATTTCCTCCACTTGGACATTATTCTAGCTCATCATTAAATCATTATGACATGACTTTCTATGAGAACGGGCTTACAAGTTCTAGCTCTAGCTCTATGGATCAGTCATGTCAGAGTTATGGCGATAGCGACTCGTTTGACATGGGTGATCTACGATCAGTTGCATTCGCATATCTTAACAGGCCATAATAGCAAATACATGGAGCAACAATACATTGACTTATCATTGGACAGCTGCTGTCAGGGGTTCGAAAAAAGAACAATATTGAATTATATAATTTTTGCTAGTTGCTACTAAACTTTTGCTTATGTAAGAGATCAATAGAATTTAAATTATACAATCCATTAATTTCTATATGAGGTTGTGAACCAATTGAGTGTTAAGAGAATGCAATGGATAAGGTAGCTTAAAAAAATAAAAGATAATAATGTAGCATTGGAATTCTTTGATTACCACTTATTATGTATACACAGTACATATATATATGATTAAAGGACACAGGAAAGTGGGTAGTGATCAATGATAAGCAAACGAACTTTACAAGTTGATAGTTCAAGTAGTGTTCCTTATATGAAAGTTATCAACTAATTTGTTGTTATTAATTGCTGATCTCACCTGTAAATCTTTCCTTTTTCTCCCAACCCAAATGAAGTTTCTACAATAGAATTTAATTATTATTGAAAAGTCACTCGATCACCGCGTGGAGAACGCATCAATGTCACTTATTAAGAAATGGAGTTTGAAGAAGAGTCGTCCTATTGGTCCGAGACTGTCCCTAGCAATTCCAACTAAAACCATAGTCCATAGGTGCCTTGCAAAGCTATTTTGAGTATTATTTGTCAGTGGGTGTGAGTGGATGTTGGTTTCTTTTTTATCATTATTTTTCCTTTTGAGTAGAAAGGAAATATTTTTAAGAGCAAGCGCAACATTTCTTAAACTTTAATTTGTCAGAAATATCCTCAAAACTTCAGTGTTTTCGAAATCACACCCCCAATTTAACTCAGGAAGAATACTTCCATTTACTCGATCAGGACCTGCAGGGACGGAGCCAGCAAAATTTTAAGCATAGGCACACTAACAATATAATTAATTCAAAATTAAAATAAAAAAATAAAAAAATAAAAAATAACTTTAATAAAAGAGTCAATATATATATATAGAGTTTAGCTACGGTGAGTCGCGACTCACGGACCCTCCGGTAAGTCGCGACCAATACTCCTAGATCTAGATCAAAATGACCGATCCAAACCGTCCAATATGATCTCCCTATTGAAATCTCCATGTAGACCAAATTTTTCATTTTTTCGAAATTTTGAAGTATTTTTTTGAAATTTTAGAAAATCGTTAATCTAATTGGTTCTGAACCATTCAAAAACATCAGTTTTTAAAAATCCGAAAAAAATACTTAAAAATTTCGAAAAAATAAAAAATTTGGTTTGCACGGAGATTTTAATAGGGAGATCATATTGGACAGTTTGGATCGGTCATTTTGATCTAGATCTAGGAGTATTGGTCGCGACTCACCGGAGGGTCCGTGAGTCGCGACTCACCGTAGCTAAACTCTCTCTCTATATATATATATATATATATATATATATATATATATATATGTGTGTGTGTGTGTGTGTGTGTGTGTGTGTGTGTCTGTATCATTACATAATCCATATCTTTTTCCTTAAATCTAGCTAAATCTACCACCAAAAAGTATTAAAAAAAAAGTAAAATGTAATTTTAATTTTCTAATGCAATGAATAATCTTTTTCTAGCCTCATAGTTTGGAATCGTCCCTGATCAATAGACCAAATTGTTTATTTACTAATACATCAATAGACCAATGAAATTGATCTTCTAAATGACTAAATCCGTCCCTGATCAATAACAATTGCAAATTATTTTCCTTTGAAGTTTGAATCAGTTCAAATTTGTATGAATAAAAGAAAATTTTTATGGTAATTTACCTTGGCTCTGTGAGGGAAAGAGGTGATTTCTAGATTTTTGTGCAGCAAACTTTAAGGGGAAGAGGCGATTGCAAGGGAAGAGGCGTGCTGTGTGCAGCAGCGATTTCAGAGCCTCTTAGGGTTACGAAAGAGCACAAAAAAAAGAAAAACTCGTAAAGAGAAGAAACTCACGAATTGGGACAAGTCAGGTATTTTTACGGTTAAATCTATGTATACTTTCCTAAACAATGGAGGAGTAACAGTAAATTTAAAAGACTCTGTTTGGAATTTAAAAATACTACTAAAAGTCAAACTCTTTTATTGGTTAGCCTTAAAGAACAAAAGATTCTCACTAGAGACAATCTCTGTAAAAGAGGATGGCAAGGTAATATGAGCTGTAGTTTTTGTCAAGTAAACGAGTCTGTGGATCACCTTTTCTTAAAATGTGATTTTTCCTCCTCTTTTTGGGATATTGTTTCTAGAGTGTGTCAATATGGACAGTTTTTATATCTTTCCTCTTTAGATAATTTTTGGATTTCTTGTTCAAATATTAGCAGTAGTTATGAGAATTTCTTTAAATCCCTTTGTGCTGCATGGATGTGGACTATTTGGAATGAAAGAAACTTTGTTACTTTTAATAACTCAGATAGCAAATCTTTCATTTCAATTGCACTTGCAGCATTACATCTATTACATAACTGGACAGGAAACACAAGAGGTTTGGAACAACACTTCAGGCAGGAAGGAGTTGTGAGGAGGAACGCTAACACAACTCAAGGAAGGCGAGGTCTTGGGGGCAGTGATGCAAGACAAGAAACTGGTACGGGAAGTATGGTTATGATTGATGACGAAGATCTGCTGGGGAATTAAGTCTGGTTTGTTGGAGAAGTAGATGTTTGTAATAGCACTGGATGTTTGTCTCTTTATTTGTTCTGTACACTCTTTTCTGGTTTTTTTTCCTTCTTTTTTGTTCGTCTTTTAATCACCACTGGTGATTATTTTGTTTGTATGGAACATCTTTGCATCAGTAAAGCATGCAGGCTACCACTTTTGGGTAGCTATTTTTCAAAAAAAAAAAAAGAAGAAACTCACGAAAATGGGACCAAGCAAAAACATAAAATTAATTACAGGCCAGCAGCCCAACGCAGGCACAATAAAATTTCAAGCCCAGACACATTCTTAAATAGACATAATTGATCTTTACTTTTCAAAATTAAGCCCTGGCAAGTGTCTGGGCTTGCCTCTATGTAGCTCCGTCCCTGACTGGACCTGCATGGTATTAAATAATTTTTTAGGACTCTCCATGCAAAATTTATTAACTGTTTGTGTCATGTTATACGTGTTGTCTTCACATTTGGCATCGATGGTGGGAGGGTCTTTTGTGCAAACTAAGATGTTATCTTCTAATATGTGAAGGAGGTGGTACCGTTAACTGGTTGGCTAGGTAGCTGCTAGAATTGAGATTGTTTGCAATAAGGTTTAAAACGGCGTCTGATACTAGATAGTCACAATTTAGAGAATTTATTTATCTTTTTTTTTTTTTCTTTTTTGTTGTATTTTGTAAAGTGTTTTTCCTAGTTGATTTAGATTTTTTTCTCTTTGTCATCGCCATTTGTTCCATTTTTCATGAATAAAACACGCATCTAGGCTACTTTCTCAAAAAAAAAAAAACGCTGTCATTTGATTGATGAACAATAACTTGATTTGTTTAGTTGTAAAAAAAGTACTTAAACAAATTGCAATTAGGTGTGCTAATGTAGCTGGACCAATTTGGCAAGCAAATAATTGTATAGTATCAATTATCAAAATATATAAAATGATTGCCAATAATCATGTGCACGCATCGAGTCGGAACCAATACCAAAAAAAGTAGGCCTTAATTAAATTCCGCAATCATTCATATCATATGCCGAAATTTTAAAAAATAATATTAAAATAATATAATCCAATAAAATTAATATCAATTTAATCAGTTTAATATCAATAGTATCGTAAGATCGGAATCCTGGATTCCGAACGTTAGATCGGATTCCTGGATTCCGATCTAACATTAGATCGGATTCTCGGATTCCGATCTAACGTTAGATCGGAATCCAGGATTCCGAACAGTGCTGTAACTGCTCAATTTTGTCGTTTTTCATGGTTTTATTGTACTTCTATTATAAAAATTAATTAAATATATAAAATTTTAATATTAAATTAATATATTATGAAATTTTAGTAATATATTTTGAAGATAAAATAATAAATTAATATATTTTATTTTACTTCTATTTATAAACATTAATTAAATATATAAAATTTTAATATTAAATTAATATATTATAAAATTAATATATTATAAAATTAATATATTAAAAATTAATTAAATAAAATTATTTAATAATTTGACTTAATTTAATGTAATAAAATCTTATTTAGTTGTTTGAAGTAATTAATTTAATTTAATTTCATTTAGTTAATTTAATTTGATTGAGCTATTATTTTTTTAACTACTTTAATTTAATTTACAAAACAAATTAAAATATAATTATTAATTTACTTAAATTGAAAACAGTAAAAAGAAAAAGAAAAAGTATTGATTTAATGTAAGTAATTATATTTGAAAAAAATAATTTATTTTAGGTAATGAATTATTTTAATTAATGAATATGATAATTAATGAATATGATAATTAATGAATATGATAATTAATTAATAAATCAATTTTAATTACAAAAAATATAATATATATATTTAAATTTTTAATTTATTAATTAATATAATTAAAATATTTATAATAAATATTATTAAATTAATAAAATAAATAACAGTAAAAAGGGAAAAAGACCAAAAACTGATTTGATTGGGCGGTGGATTCCTGACATGCTTAGATCGGAATCCAGGATTCCGATCTAAGCTTAGATAGGATTCCTGGATTCCGATCTAAGCTTAGATCGGAATCTGAGAATCCGATCTAACCTTAGATCGGAATCCAAGATTCCGATCTAAGCAATAAGTTGGGCACACTGCGGCAAATTATTTGATTTGATCGGGAATTGACGTGAACTTTTAAATCTGTTTGCTAATATCGGAATCTCAAATTCCGATCTTATCACTATAAATAGTTGGTCGTTATCACAATCTTAATATCATCTATCTTTTCCAATTAATTCTTAGTCATATAGAAATGTATTCAATTAGTGTTTTTGTCAATCAATCTCCCTTTAATCCAGCAAATAATTTTCGTTTTGATGTTTTTCCACAAACTGATTATGAATCTATTAAACAAATAATTTTGTCCTCATTGGGAATTTATCAAGGTGAGTTCAATTTGAGAATTGTTTCGCGTTTCAACGTAATTATGGACGGAAGGTTTCAACAAATTATTTTGCCGGTGAACTCTCAAAATGAATGGCGATACGTTCAACACGAGTGCTTTGAGGCAAGGCGACTTGATGGTCTAGAAATGCATGTCGATTTACTTCCGGCACAAGGTAAATTTAATTTTGAATTTAATTATGTGACATTTAATTTTGGAATAATAGAATTATTTGCTTAAATATATATATTTATATTAATATTAACTATGAAAATAATAATTATAGAATAATAATTAAAATCATATTAAAATCATATTAAAATCATATTAACTATAGAATAATAATAACTATGAAAATGCGATTTATTAATATTAACTATGCATAAAAACATAAATAAGAACAATTTCTAGAAATGGCTTTTAATAAGAACAATTATAACACATTTTTGTACAACTATCCAAATTGTACAATTTTTGTATGTGATTATAACAACTATCCAAATTGTACAATTTTTGTATGTGATTATAACACATTTTTTTATTATAATTAGGTGGTTATTATAATTATAATTATAATGAACAACAAAATTATGAGGAAGAAGAACACCAACAACCAAATGCAACCAATCAAGAAGAAGAGAATGAAACCATTACATTAGATTGGGATCCTTGGGACCCTAACAGTATAGATCCTCGTGATAGTACACTTCAGGAAGAAGAAGGTACATACTACGAGTCTCACACCGGTCAAGGCACTTGGGAACATGGTGGTAGTAGTAGGCAAGAACATGGTGGTAGTAGTAGTAGTAGGCACGGCCGGCCACAAGAAGAAGAAGATGTCGTTCAAGTAAACGAAGAAAACGAAGAAGAAACACGTCGACTCGATGATTTATACGACCGAGGTCCCGGTTTTCAGTCAGACTATGCAACAGGTGAGGACTTTAGTGATGAAGAAGTGGACTTATTTGAGTCAGAGGGAATCGATGGTGGACCCCAATCAAACGTGAACCCCAATCACCAGTATTACCTTACAGGAAGGACAGAAACATACCATCCCGTAGGGCAATTTCTAGATATTTCTGAGTATAGAAATTCCGTACCTCAACCGTCTCAACCTCATGGATCAGGGCCATTAGCAGAAGGGACAATTTTTTTCTCGAAAGAGCAACTCATAGGAGAGTGTCAAAAATACTCATTACGTTTAAATGTACAACATAAAACCACTGCTAGTTCTCCGAAAAAATTAATATTGAACTGTAAGGAATATGGTTGTAAGTGGCGTATGTATGCCCGTACAGAAAGAGAAGGCAAATTTTGGAAGATAATAACGAATGAACACGAGCATACATGCGTGAGGAGGGCCGGAGACTTCACACATGATAATTTAACGGCTGAGGTTATCGCCAACTGTATTACAAATGCAGTAAAGAGAGATGTCGGTATTTCCTTACCCGACGTTAAATCTCTACTGGAGAAAGAATACCCGAATGTGGTGCCCACTTATAACAAGATTTGGCGGGGACGAGAAAGAGCAATCGAACATCTTTTTGGTTCATGGGAAGATTCGTACAACAAACTACCGAGTCTTTTATTGGCTATACAGAGGACGACACCCGGCACGCAGATAAAGTGGTTGTTTAAAAGTGTAGGTGATCCGAACAGAGCTATGTTCGAAGCAGCAGCATGGGCATTCGGGCCTTGTATCGCGGCGGTTCCGTATATTAGGCCCGTGATTAGCATTGATGCCTCTTTCTTATCAGGTCGCTATAAGGGTAAATTCTTAGCGGCTTGCGGTTACGATCCTGAGCAACGGCTTGTTCCGTTAGCATTTGCTTTAGTGAGAACGGAGGATGAAACTTGCTGGGGTTGGTTCATGAAATTTCTAAGGGAACAAGTGGTGGGACCAAAAAAATTTTGTGTTGTCTCAGACCGTCATTGGGGAATAAGGAACATGTTTAAAAGACCACAGTACGGATGGCAAGAAAGTGCGGAGCCTGCATTGGCCGTACATCGGTATTGTATGCAACATTTATGTGAAAATGTGTACAAGGTTTCTGGTAAAGACAAAGGTATACCACACAAATTTAGAAATAAGTTGGCTAACAAGAAAAAGAAACGGCCATTCATGAAAATGTGGGAGGAACTCCGAGTGACAAACCCTGAAGTTATCGATTATCTTAAGAAGTGTGGTAAAGAAAACGAGACAGATACCAATGAGCGAATGAGACCAGAGAGGTGGGCACAAACTTTTGACACTGGTGCACGTTGGGGTCTTATGACTAGTAACGGATCTGAAAGTCTAAATAGCCGGTACAAGGTTGAGAGAAGACTCCCAGTTGTTGGACTCGTAGAAGGCACTTGGTACAAGACTGTGCAGTGGTTTAATGAAAGGAAGCAAATAGCATTGGGAAGACAAGCAGATGGAGAACGGTGGCCAAAAGAGGTGCAATTAAAAGTCATGAAGCATACTCTTAAAGCGGGTAAGGATTACCGTTGTATACTTTACCTAAAATTAACCTTCATTTATATTTACATGTTTTTTTATATATTTTAATATTTACAGCGCTGATGACTGTGGTAACCATTGATGTTGAACGTGGAGAGTTCGAAGTACAGGTGCCCAACGAGAAAGATTTCCCTGGAAGAACGTGGAAGTACAAAGTTCTCATCAACCGAAATTATCAACCGGAAGATCCTCAACTACCGACTAGGCATGTGACGTGCAAATGTCAAAAACCTCAACTGACCGGAATACCATGTGCTCATGTTGTTGCCATATGCGGTACATATAGATGGGAAGTAGATGAATTTATAGACCCACTATATAGTACAGAGAACATGGTTAAAATATGGTCATCAAGTGACTTCCACTGCTATGAAGACGAAGAGAACTGGCCTCGCTACGATGGACCTGTGGTGTTCCCTGATAAGAATATGATTAATCGGGGGCGGCGAAAGAAGGACCGTGATTGGATGTGGATGGATGCAATGCGAAATAATAAAAATAAAAAAAAAAGAACCACAGAGGACAACAACCCACAACCACCTATCTCTTTGGAGGAACTTCAATCTGGTAGGCGTGCCAACACGCATAGACGAACAAGTACAAGGAATAGAGCTCCGCCTTCAACAGGTAACCGAGGTGAAAGTTCTTTTTCCAGGGAGCCAGTTCAACCTGGCCGAAGTTCTGTTAGCGTAGATCCACGAACTGAAAGTCGTATTAGTCTTGGTATAGGAGGAAATGAACCACGCCGAAATTCCATTAGCGTGGATCCACGCTCAAGTTCTGCTAGGTATGTCACAAGTCAGGGGACATCAATTACAAGGGACAGTCAAGGAGCATCGAGTAGCAGAGCACAAACCGGAATACGTGGTGGAATTTTACGTCTTGGCGCAAGAATAACTAATTTTGCAAGAGGAGGAAGAAAATAATTGTAATTTTTGTGGTGATAATGTAATATTTAGTTGAATTGTACTCTTATGTGATGTGAAAAATAATTGTAATATTCATAATACTAAGTTGAATCGAGAGCTGTTTTTTCAGTTGAAAGTGTGACTATCTTGGTCCTTTGTTATTTTTGTTTTGAACAAATGGTACGCCTAAAAATTTTGAAATTTAAGTTTAGGAAAATAGGTCCGCCAATTAACAGCTCAGTATTTTTGTTAGAATTTTTCAGAGCGTATTTCATAATTTTCTACCGCCAAACTTTTCGAATTCAGAGCTGTTTTTTCAGTTGAAAGTGTGACTATCTTAGTCCTTTGTCATTTTTGTTTTCAACAAATGGTACGCCTAAAAATTTTTAAATTTAAGTTTAGGAAAATTGGTCCGCCAATTAACAGCTTAGTATTTTTGTTAGAATTTTTCATAGCGTATTTCCTATTTTTCTAGCGCCAAACTTTTCGAATCCGGAGCTGTTTTTTCAGTTCTAATTTTTCTCATATTTAATTATCAAAATCTTAATTATTAAAAGCAAAAAAAATAAAATAAATTAATTACACATAAATTTTCATATGAATTTTTCTTATTTTTCCGTATTTTTAAAATAATTTTACAATTTATTATCTATTTTTCTAATTAATTAAGTAGTTAATAAACAAATAAAAAGACAACAAAAAAAATCTAATATAATTAATAAATTACATATAATTTTAAATTTTATTTTTCCTCATTTTTTCCGATTTTTTAAATATTTTTGGAATTTTTTCTTTATTTTTTTATTTAATTAACTAAATTAAAAAATAATAAACTAAATAAATAAATAATAAAATAAAATAAAAAAAATTAAACGCTCACGCGCGGAAAGGAGGTCCGGAGCAGAGTTATATCGTAAACGATAGATCGGAATCCTGGATTCCGATCTAACGTTAGATCGGAATCCGAGAATCCGACCTAACGTTAGATCGGAATCCAGGAATCCGATCTAACGTTCGGAATCCAGGATTCCGATCTTACGATACTATTTATATTAAACTGATTAAATTGATATTAATTTTATTGGATTATATTATTTTAATATTATTTTTTAAAATTACGGTATCATATGGATATGGGGCTATGGGCCTATAATGTTGTCAATGTTGTTTTTGTCTTGCAGGCCTTAATTAAATTCCTCTTCAATCATTGATACTTCTCTACTGAAACTTATTGGAAGGATTTCGAATAAATTAGAGTAGAAAGGAGAAAGAAAAGTTTCACAAATCAAATTTCTTGATCAGAAGGATGATAGAAAATCAATTTCGAGTTGATCAGAAGGATGATATAAAATGAATTTTTTTTAATGTTTAGCAGATTCTAAAATGAAATTTGAGTGGCTGGAACTCCGACGTGTTGATCGGGTGTAGAACTAAGTCTCAAAATAAATAAACCTCGTTTACCGATCTAATCGTTTGTAGAACAGCTTGAGGGTCGAATCCACATGGACAGTGTTGAAATATCGGTCTTTTACTTTTCTAAACTAGCTAGACGAGTTCAACTTTCTTTTGTGAATTAAAAGTTGAATGTGAATACAAATCCTAAATCTAGTATTAAGGCTAAAGCAAGAATTAAACAAGAGAAAATCAACAGGTCAAACAATTCTAGGGTTTCTGGTTCCAAACGATTCTACCTTTGTCAAAGTTGGAACGGTCTGTTCCATCTCTGGAACGATCCGTTTCAGCCTCCGTCATCGATTGGAAATGACCGTTCTAGGTCAGACTCCCCCTTTCGGGCTGTCCGTTCTTACCTTGGAACGGTATGTTTTAATGGTTGATACTTGTTTTGTTATTAATTTTAGCTATTAATTTTGTTTGTGAGATTAAACAATACTTAACCTATAAACTTGTACTCTAACTTCCGTTCAGGTCATACTACTAGGTTTAATTGTTTAATTCCTAAAACCTCTAAATTTCAACTTCTGTTTCTTTGTTTAGGTGTTCTAGACTATCTCTTGTGTCTTGGTACACTTTTAATCTTCCGATCTCAATAAAAACCCTAATTTCTTAAGGTCTGGTTCATCCTTCCGAATCTCACCTACCAAATAGTTTCATTACTACGCTATAATTTAGGTTAATCAATATTGCTACGTACTATCAAACGTGGCTATCGCTTAACGGGTATATCAATTAACAATTCAAATCAAGCATAGCAATAGAATAAAGCAATCAAATCACAAGAGATAAAATATAACTTAACTTAATTAATGAACTAAATATTCATATCAAAACAAACAACTAAGTAGAAAGGTTTACAACCATGGTTCTAGAACAATCAACTCAACAACTAAAAGGCATCATGCAAAACAAAGAAAAATAAAAAATAAAGAAAGAATAAAATCCAATATGTCCTTGCTTCCTCTTGTATGTCGAAACGTCTAGTTTCTGCCACAAATCGGTTGATTCAGCGCTGCCACGATCTTGACCTGAGACTATTCTCTCAAATTAAACTATCTCTAACCCTAACTTGGATCTGGAATTGAACTCCTCTCTTATATATCTCAAAAATCCCCTCAAGCTATGTTTAAATAGGCATTAGAAATGTGTAGAGATGATGGAAATAGCAGAAGACACGTTCTGGAAGTGCCAGAGATAGATTAGAACCGCCATGACATAATAGAACTCTAAATTTGGCAACTCTGGACTATTTCTGGAAGTTCTGGCGGTTTCTGTTGGGACGGACCGTTCTAATCTGGGATGGATCGTCCCAATCGTCTGAAACAGACAATCCTGCTGTTTTTGGCAGTTTCGGCTAGGGTGGACCGTTCTGATTTGGAACGGTCCGTTCCAGAAATTTCAACACTGCATCATGTCAGTATTTTGTCCATATCTCCTTCATCCGAACTCCGATTGAGAAGATTAAAAAACCGTTGGAAATCTTACAACAAGCTCTACATCATTATTGATTCATCCAAGTCATGTTTTTGTCCAACATCTGCATTAAAGTAAGAATTATGGTAGTAACTCATTCTTGACACAAATCCTAATTAAAATAACCCTAATTAACCTAACTCAAGTCAAATTAGTTTAATTTGGAGACAAAATTCTAGCAAAATATAAGTATAAAAATCCTCTCATCACACGTCAACTCCAACTTTTCTTCACTTCTTTCCTTCTTCCATTAAAAAATTAAGAAAACAAATGCCAAATCTGATTATTACATAGCAGCAGGCGCTATGATATGTTTCGACTATATCAATTATTATGTTTTAGCTAACTAGAGATCTAGAAGCGTGCATCGATATGATAGTTAGTCAAGCTTCTAAATTTCTCCGAAATAACGGCGAAATAACAGAATTAGCGGTATTCTGTGTCAAACCGCATTAACGTTACAGTCTTAATTGAGAAAATGACGTAACGCGTTATTTCAGTTATTTCAGCGATATAACGCGTTATTTCAGTTATTTCGGTAAAATAACAAACTGTAATTGCTACTATTGTTAAATTATGCATTAAATATTGAACTATTATTAAATTGGTACAAGCTGCTACTGCTACTCAATATTGGTACACTGCAGTATATTGAATTTGGTATGGCCGTATGCTATTTGTATGGAGTATTGGAGATGTATAAACATATAAGTTGATAGTTATAGAATTGATATGTGTCAAACTTTGAAAAAAATACTACACCGTTATATCGCCGTTATAACATCGAAATAACACCGAAATAACATGGGGACCTGGACCGTCATATCGAAAAAACCGAAATTTAAAAGCTTGTAGTTAGTACATATTTAGTACGTGGAAATTTCATAAAATGTTTATAAAATACTTTTATGAGGTGGTTCTCATATTTACCCTAAAGGTATGTTTGGTTGTATAAAGAAGAGAAAGAGAGAGAGAGAGAACAGAGACACCAAACAAACAAAGAATAACATAGAGGGTGTGTTTGATATGGATGTTGAATAAGTCTTATTTCGAATATTGGTGGAATTAGAATAAAGGATTGAATAAGTCCTTATTCGAAATAAGCCTTATTCTGGATGCATTTGGCAACATCCCGAATAAGGCTTATTCTACTTTTTGCCAAACACACCCAGAAAGAATGTTTATTCCATCTTTCTGCATAGAGGTGGTAGAGAAAATAAAGAACTTCTCTTTTCATCTCATTTCTTATCTCTACTTTGTGCAACTAAACATATCCTTATAAAAAGTCCAGAATAAATCGAAAGATAGTAAATTGTAACATGGTATTTAAAACTGTTTTCGTTTTCCAGCTTCATACTTGAAAGTTTCAAAAGTATTATTTTGGTCTTAAAAGTTTTCTAGTTTGTATCAAATTAGTTTTACATTTAATATTCATTGAGAAAATAACTTTCACCTTTTCTTTTTTAGCATTTGAATTAGTGGTGCTGTACTCGTAGAAATAATATTCAAATGAAGTTAATACGTATATTGATGTTCATGTGTTAAAATATAATTAAATATGATTTTACATATTCTGACCATACCATAATAATTATGACCTAAAACGCTACTGTGAATTTTTCATATAATATTTTGATCGGTTATGGTAGTTGGACTAGTTTGTTATAAATGAAAAACGTTAAGAATCACAATGATATTTAAAACTTTAAAAAATTATACTGGTAAACGAGTAATATTTTAAGGATCATTTATGTAATTTACTAGTAGAACGAATATTTCGAGATATTGATGGTCCTACACGAAATTCCTTAAAAAGGAAAAGAGAAGCATATGACGTGTTAAATCAAGTTGATAAGATCAATAAATACTCCAGTTCTGAAGGACTGGAGTGTATAAATAATCCTTTACTGAATTTTCTTAAAATGATATACAATAGTCGGTGGCTCGGTGCCACTAGAGAAGATGGAGAGAGGTTCTAATTACAGCAGGACCTACATGTCAGACTTGTGGGACAATAAAATAATAAATAAATAAATTGGGTCAAATACCTTATGTTATGCTTTGATCTCAAAAAAAAAAAAAAAAAAAAACCCTTTATACTAAATCCATAGCGTATTATAACTTAACATCGTCGGTTATGTTCAAGAGAGGTCACCGGAAATTGATTGTTTTTTTTTCGAAACCTTGACAGGAGCTGACAAGGGGGGAAATTGATTGTTAATTGGTAATTAATCAATTAACATAACCTGGCCCATTTTTGTTCGGCGCCGCGTGTCCATCTCTTTGGGTTCCTTCCTAATCATAACCTGCAATCTAATATTTTCTAGAATTCTCTTCTACCCGAAACGCTGTTGTCGAGTCGAGGTAAACATTTCCCTTCTTCAATTCGACGTCTTATTCTAACCGACTTGGATTGCTTTCAGATCTGATCTAACAAATATCTGATTGGTACTGATTTCTCTTATAGATTGAGAAGGGGGGAAAGGCGGATGGTTCTTTATCGTTGATTTCATTTGGAAGAAACAGAAATAGAACAGCGCAGTTGCGCAGAATTTCGTAGAACGATGAATTCGAGGAGGTAAGTTTACTGTAGTTCCTTTTAGATATTTCATGCTAATAAACCTTCTTCGTTTCAATTTTCTACAAAATTTCTGCTATTTAGAATGCAATTGGAGATTAATAGTGAAATTATGGTTGTGGGTAAATTGCAAATTAAAAAATTTGGGAGGATGAATGAAAGATTATTGCAGCTAACTGCAGTTTTCTCAGTTGTCATGAGCTTCATGCTGAATCCTTACTGTTATAATGAGAATTATCACCTATATTGTGCATTATCTATCTAAATTGTTGTATAAATTATCTGATAGAGCTGTATTTAGGGACATTCGGGGGAGCAATAGCAGAGCGGCACTATTTGATGGGATAGAGGAGGGAGGAATCAGGGCCACCTCATATTCGTCCCATGAAATTGATGAGCATGACAATGACCGAGCCATGGAAGGGCTGCAGGATCGAGTCAACATTCTCAAGAGGGTATGTTTTCTTCTTTTTTAGTGTGTTTAACTTGCTGTCAGTAGAATCTGTCACTTCTATTTACCAATTTGTTTGAGTGCAATTTTACATCATATGTTTTTGGTTTCAACAACTAACCGATTTAAGCTCGTTCTCTCCTTGCTCCTAGGGTTAATATCACCGTGACTCTTAACTTTGACTGCTTCATTTGGTAAGCCAGGAGAGAAAAAAAATTAAGCTTCATGAAAATGCAAACTGAAACAAGATTGAACTCCATGATTTTTAATTTTAAAATCAAATCTGGCTCCAATTTAGGGTTCTAAAAGCTTTGATCACTAAAGTTACATTTTGAGCTCTAAACATGATTAGACCAGGCTGGAATAAGGAATTCCTCTTTAAAAATCTAAAAAAATTGGAGTTGTCAGCTAACCCATTCCGTAGCACCATCCATCATTTCTTCTTTCTGCCTCCAAAATTTGTCAATCATACAATCTAAAGAATAAATGAAAATAAATTATGGAGCTTGATGAATCGACAAAATTACCTCATCGACATCCCAAGGTCGCATTGTCTGATGTCTTTTCCTGTCTGCTTTTTCTGAAAATAGTGGACTTAGTACTTAGCTTCGTTTTTCTGTTCTTAGATATTGAGTGTGGTGACCAAGTGAACCTGCTTGAATTCTGGTTACAGTCGTTACCTCTATAGGAGTGGCTTGAACCTCTATAGGAGTGGCTTGAGTTTAGGAAGAGCAAAGGATTTTGTTTTAAGCCATTACCTGTTAATAAGTGCCTATGGTTTACCTGGAGTACAGACTTCTCAATAACTTCACTGTTACACTATATATATAAATATAAAATACTTTACGCTATGCTCCAGAACTTTGAAACAAAGGTGAAAGAAGGAATGGAAAAGAAAAGAAACGGAAGGAAGCTTGTAAGAACAAAGGTTCCTTGCTCCATAGTTGAAAAACATGTATAAAAGTTAAACTTGGTAACCTTCTTTTTAACATATCAAAAGACAACATTACCCTTCTTATTTTGATTAATGGGAACTATAACTTTTGTGGGAACCAGTGTTAGAATATAAGTGTAAGGGTATTATAGGTAGAAAGTGTTGATTCCTCATTGTCCTTCATTACACCCAAAATTCGGGGATAATTGATGTTCTCTCTTTATTAGATTTTGAGAAATTTAAGTTCCATTATATTTTTGTCCATTCACCCAGTATCAACTCTTGGAGCAAGGTAAAGCGTTTAAACTCCCTTCCCTTTCCGCCAATTCCCTCCTGGAGCAAAGCATTAGTGAATTACTTTTTGCAGTATGATCATTTTACTATACCTTGTTGAGGACGGTATATCTTATCTTCTATTGTACCGTTATACTTCTTAAGGTGCCATCATACATTTTCTAGTTTGCTAATTTGCTTCTTTTGGATATTTTAAACAATTTGGTCTAGCAAAAAGGTAACATACAAGGATGGGAACGAGTAAGCTACACAAATATCAGCCTGAAGTGTTAAAACATGTATGTTTTGAAATCGTAAAGCAAATGGTTAAAATTGAAAACCAAATTCAACATGGGAATGTAGAAGTGGAATGTACTGTAAATTTGCATGGTGTGGTTGTTTTGTATTGGAATTAACTTTCTATGAATGTGATGGAGCTTTGCAATATGGAATTTGCGGGATGAACAGATGGATGGTTGGTTTAGCCAAATCTGTTTTGGGGCTAAAACTGGATTCTTAGTAACATGAATTGAGAAAATAGTTATTGTGAGTTGAGATAAATTTTTTTGTATTTTGATCTTTTGATATTATAGTGCTTTTAGAAGTAATATGAGGAAAATAGTTTTTGGTGTAAGTCCTGATAAAAGTGACAAGAAGGAAAACGAGGATAGCGACATAGTGTGTTATGCAACTGAGTCGGATATTGGTTATACGTTCTTGTTTGTTTAGTATCAGGAGGATTTATTATTTTCTTTAGTACATTTTAGGAAATTATCTCTTCATTTCTGAGTACTCTTTAGGAAGTGACTCTAGACAACTATATTTAGGTTGTTACCTGGTCCTTTTCATGGTTGCAATTAGGATTAGGAAGATGGGAGTGATCTCTCAGAGTCTGGCTGGCTATTAGGTAGTGGTGGTACAAACTGGTGTCTAATAATAAAGTTCTAATAGTTTCTAGTGAACAGCCAATAAATGGTAGATGGTGTGGTCATGCTATTATGTGTAAATCATACGGTTAACAATGGAAACAAGATGGATTGCATAAATTTTGTACGGACTCTTTAAAAACGTAGTACTATTTGGATGCTATATGGAGGATAAGTGTATTATGGTTTATCACAGGTTGGATGCAGCAATAGACCTTTTTTAATAGAAACTATAACATTGACCATACATTTTTTGTATTATATTCCTTTTTTTTGATAGAGGGCAAATTCTGTATCAAAGTTTGGATTGACTAAAAGGCAAGAGAACAAAAGTTTTATGAAATAAAATTTTGATTACCTAATTCACTAAAGTCCACTGAAAGATGTGATTTAGAATCAATTCTTGTTAGAAAGATTGGTATGATTAGGTTTTGAAATAATAACACGATATAGATGAGGGCTGTCATATGTGGACAAATTATGGTGGAGAAACTAATTAACATCCCAGTAACCCAGTGAATGTATCGTACCTAAACATACACAGTATACTATCTTCTTTGGTCACTGGTTGTCAGGTTGACTACTGTGATACTGTCACATTCTTGAAGCAACTGTTTTAGCTAGTCTGATGCCATGTGAATCCTATAGAGGTGGTTGTTTTCTTATATGATTGTAATTATGCAATGTTTAGCATGATATTATGGAACATTTATGAGGATGCATGGGTTTGCAAGCAAGGTCATGTACATTTAGGGAGCAAAGACCACTGGAAGCCCCCAAAAAGTTTCATTATGCCATGGTTTGTGAATAAAGTAGTGCACTTTCAGGTTAACACTAACCTGGAGAAACCCTGCAATGTTCTCTAAAATGTATCCCCTCCAAAATTGGAGGAATATCATGACCTTGTCAGGCTAAAGGTGAAAATAATGAATAAAACAGCCATCTGAAAGATGACAGAAATCATTATTTTATTATTTTAAAAGCCTAAATATATTAGCTGTTGGCTCTCTGAATTCCTTAATGGCTTAAAGAAATCTGATAATAAAATTGAAGCTTTCTCTTCATATTGGTTCTGCATGGCACCTTTCCTGGGGGTAAGTATCCTCTGGATGGTTGTATTCAACCATCCAGTGGACGTCTTTTGATCCGAGCCGTCCAATTTAATCTTAACGGTTAGATTTTTTCGGACCTATCAATCTTTGGTATTATGCACGGGGCATCTATAGCCGTTGAGATTAAATCAGACGGCTGAGATCGAAAACCATCTATGGATGGCCATCCAGAGGATACAGTTCCCCTTTCCTGGCATGTATCTGGGCCTACTCTATGTTATAATACACAAGTATGTTATCTAGGGAAGTATGCCCTCTCTATGTCTAGGTTTGAGGAGCTCCTTTCTCTTCTTTCTCCTATCGTCACCATTTTGTCCTCATTTGACTGTTTAAAACACTTCCGAGTGGAATTTAGCAGTCCTGAATTCGGCAGAACCCATATTTGTGAATACCATGATTTATACACTTGTGCTTCCATGGTGGAAGCATATTCTATATTGAATGTACACTTATATGTAACAACTTTTGACATAATTCGTGAAAACAGCATGCAAGTACTTATGGATGAGCTAGAAGGAAATTTATAAGTTGTGCAAAACATGGAACCATTGTTTTATATTTACATCAACAGTAAATAGCAACAACAACAAAAAAAAAAAGGAAAGAAAATAACACAAAAAAAGGTAAAAAGTAAAATAAATGAAATGTAGCTCTGGAATATGGCAAAAGAGGGGCATAATTTTCTTCTTTTTACCCCTTATCTTTAAAAACTGACTTGGGGCTTTCAAGAAGTAACCTATTTTAGGTTGTTGAGATTCATGTTTGCTATTCCCCTCACTGTAATGGTACTTGCGGACTCACATTTCTTAGAAATGATAAGATCTATAAATCTTTTCGTGAAGATTCTTAATGGGTTTCCAATATTTTGGATGCCATAATCAACATTTTTTCTGCTATTTCAATTTAATGTTCATCAAGCTGTTGATGATAGAAAATCTTTCTTTCGGTGTTTGTCTACTTCATAGGCTTAGTTGTTGTTGATGATTGTCCACTTCATTGGGCAAGCAAAATTGAATGGTGTACTTGAAAGTATTGAGGACAGCAAATAGAATTGAGTGCATACAATACATATCTTTCAAAATGGAACATGCTAAAAACTGGGTCTTTATTACCTGCTAAACATTTCTAATTATTTAGCTATTTCTGTGTAACAGTGGATATATTTTCGTTTAGATTTTGTTTGTTCAGTTATCATATCTAATATATATATTTTTGATGTATTATATAATATGTGCTTGGCTTTTTCTTTTCCCGTCTCTCCTTTTTTCCCTAATTGATGGAAAATGAAGGGAATTTTATTATCTTATTTTCTTTCCTGACAAGTGAGTAATGCTGAGTTTTTTTCCCTTTTTGCTTTCTCCACAGTTGACAGGTGATATACATGAAGAGGTTGAGGGCCATAACCGTATGCTTGACCGCATGGTCTGTATCACTCTCTCTTTGTTTTTTTGTCTGTAAGTGTGTATCAAATGTGATCTCTAAACGAACTGAATTGATTTTTTCAGGGAAATGATATGGATACATCTAGGGGAATCCTGTCTGGGACTGTCGACCGCTTTAAGACGGTAAATGTCAAATTCAATCGATCATAAGAACTAATTACTCAATCTATAATGGGAAGTACCCAGTTAGGTCATCTGGGGTGAATCCAAGTGCACATAATACGTATCAATTGACCCCTATTCTGTCTTAAAAATTATGTATTTCTGTGTTTTAAGCAAAAGCTTTATAGGTAATCTTGAAGTTCACCCTAGAACTCATTGAAAAACTTTAAATCAGTCGTGCTACTCTTCGCATGAAAAGAGTTATCTAGATTATCCACCACAAATCAAATTTTGGTTGTCCTTGGTTTCCATCCCAGAGTACAATAGTTGAATCAACACTTAAATAATGCGGAAATGATATAAACCATCCAGTTATTTATCATCCAACCATCCACCCTTCCATTAGCGACATTTTAATGGGCCTCCTGGGCGACCAGGCCCATATTTTTCGTATTTTCCGCGCTGATGGGCCTGCAGTGTGCTGACATCAGTATTTCGTGTTTTGTTTGATGCCTTAAGGGATGCGATTAATGTTCAACAGTTTTTCAAACTAAATACAACAAGGGATGTATTAATTTGTGTTAAATATTCAGTTTGATGTATTTATAAAGTGATATAATAATGATTTTACATTCTTATTTTCGCGTATTTTCAGCCGACAAATTTGAGGACACTACATCAATTTAAAGTTCATTTTGTTAGCACAAAGAGATGATTTAACATGCGTTATAAGTTAAATTTGATAGGTTCATAATGTACCAAGAAAAGCACAACAACTAATACTAAAATAAAATATTAATATGATCCATAAAAAACGAACAATAATATGATCCTAAAACAACATGATCAGTTTTAACAATCCAAAACAATACAAATTATAAGCAATCCAGAAGATAAAAACAGCACAATTTATAAATATTAGAACAAATGTTTAGTTTGCTACAAATCTGAATGTTGGTGGAGAACTAACACACAATGCCACACCAACTCGATCGAACCGCAGCCCAAACTTGCGTAATATGAATACAAATATATATGTAAAATGTTAACAACATGATCCATTAATTTGACAAATATATCACAATTTAAAACTAAATAATCATTTCAAATAACTTTATGCAAAAAATAGTTTTTGACAATGGAACATAAGATTATCACTTATATCATTTAACGTAATATTTGCAGTATCTAACACATCTTTTGTGAAAAATTTGAAGTAAACATTTGCACAAGTGATCTCTAGATGCATGTAATATAACAAATGAAGCAACTAACTGAACACTTGTATAAATACACATGAATTAGAATGTGACATCAATACTGTCCAATTAATATAATCTCATCCATAGATGCATTTAATATAACATATAAAAAAACTAACTAAACACTTGTAGAAATACACATGAATAACAGTGTGCCAGCAATGACAATAATCTAATCCCTTGATGCATGTAATATAACATTTAAATCAACTAATTGAAAACTTATATAAATTCACATGAACTAGAGTGTGACAACATTGCCAATCTGTCCAAATACTATAATCTCATCCCTAGATGCATTTAATATAACATAAAAAGAAATTAATTGAACACTTGTAGAAATACACATAAAATTAGTTTTCTGACAATTGAATATGCAAAAAAAAAGAGCGAAACAAAAGAAAAAGAAATTGAAGCACTAGATAGATTAAGGAGTATAAAATAAATTTTCCTTTCATCAGACAATAAATCAACCAAAGTGTCATATATCTGATTACTAATTTGTGCATGAAATTATAGTTGATGCCACAACTTAGCCTGACACATAATTTTTACAGATCAAATAGCACATACTAACTACTATCCAGTACTAAACATAGAACTAAAATTTGTCCATCGCATATCAAACATTGTATTATCCAGAACAACAAAACATATCAATTCTCTAACACCAAATTGTTTCTCTTTTTTTCCCACGAAAAGTCGACAAGTTTAACTTTTAAACTACATGGCTTGAAATTGGATAATTCATTCTGAACTGTAAAAATCCACAACAATAAACACAACTGAGATCTGAAATTACAAACGAAGACATTCACTATAGACCTTGAACCATCGGATCTTGGAAGAAATTCACTCAAGCTATGTATAAAACAAAAAATGACAGAACAAAAGAAGATTAATGAGAGAGAAAAAAGTGAAGGTACGCACAAGTCGTTCAGCTTTGGAGATGATGAGATCCGATCGCGCTGTCGAGGAGAGAAGTCCTAGAAAGACTAGGACGAAAGAGAACCGGAGGCAACGCTCCATCCCGTCAGATCTATGATCGATCGGAGTAAAGGTCGAGTCATCAAAAAGGAAGACTGGAAGGACGTAACGAAGGAGAAGAGGAGGAGAAGAGAGAGTAGAGAGATGGATCCATCGTCAGATCTAGGTTTTGTTATTTTCGAAGAGAAGAAAATATGAGAGAAATGAGATAGAGAAAGGGACGCCTCTGTTGGATCTGTGTCTGTCTGGTCACATGACTAGCATGTGCGGCTTTATGTTGGATGGTTGGATGGAAAGTAGATGGATGGCAAATACCAATTACGTAAATAATGTGCATGTACAATCCCTGACATTAGACATGATTGGTAGTTTATTTTCTTTTGATTTGATTGAGATGTGAAACTTATTTAACTGGTACCACAACATACTGTGCAGGTATTCGAGACCAAATCGAGCCGTAGAATGGCTACACTTGTTGCCTCTTTTGTGGCTCTCTTCTTGCTTGTCTATTACTTAACCAAGTGATCTAGTGAATGTTGTACAAAACTATTATTGCATCTAAAAAGCAAATGTTCTGTGCAGCTCTAGAAGGAGAAAATGTAGTGTGTTTACCTGCTTATATGATGTAATACTGCTCTAGAGGATGACCTGAAGTCTGCTTATGTTATCTATATGATACGACTGAAGTCTTATACGGTTTAGTTTGATTACTGTTCCTTTTGGTGCTCTGCTTACATCAAACACTTTTCTATTTTATGGGGTGACATATATTCAAATATATCGTCTTTTGATCTCGAATCGAGGTGGTGGTAAATCTGCAGAATAAGTCTTGTATTGTGTATCATTGTAACAGAGCTGCTGGAATGAGCTCATACTGGCCTGGAGGGTGTGCATTTATAAACGTTTTTAGTAGAGTTGAGATTTATTAAAATCATGAAAACATTTTAAAATTATATTCAAATCATTTGTAATCCAAATGTGCATTAGTAAATATAAAAGTTATTTTAAATGATATATATTTCTACGCAAATAATGCAACTTTAATAAATTTAAAATGCATTGCATGCACTTATGGATATTCTTTCATAATTTTCGCCTCATTTATAATGTTATAAACCGCCACTAGTCAACCTTTGGTGAACAAGGTTTTCCTGTGTCTGATTTTGTATCTGCCATGTTTTACCTTATACCAACGTTTCGTTACCTGATTCCTCTGACGGTGAATCTGCCATGTTGGAGTAATGTTGTTTCAATTCGTACTCAAAGCAATTTTTTTTTTTTTTTTTTGGTTCTCTTCTGCTCGATTTCGTGTTATTTCCTCAGAAATTTTATGCCGAGACTATGATGCTCCGGATTATGACAGTTTCTTTCCCCGGTCTGACTCAGATTTGTGAGAGAAGTATAGTGCAGGGAACGGCTCGAAGTGAGAGCAAGCAGCATAATAGCACATGTAGAAAGAGCAGGCAACTGGCTATGACTGGCATACAAAGTATACATTCGTAACTATTTCTATGTTGAATTGTTCATTGCAGAGTTTATTAGGTGTCTTTTGTAGATTGTATTCTATTTTATTGTACCCTTATAATAACGATAAACTTGAGTATATAGGAAAAAGTAGCTATCCGACAATAATCTATCACAAAAAAAAAAAAAAGTGCTCCTTGTTTTTTTAAATAATTTTTTTCTAGATTATGTGCTGATATATATTTATTTGCGCAGAAATTTCAAATAGATAGATACACTTAGAGAAAGATAAACGAATCAATGCTGTTACAATAAATTAAAGGGGCTGACATCAAATTAATGATGGTGAGCCAAGTATTGAATATATGTAATAAGTCAATATATTAAAAAAAAAAATACAACTCGTCGAAAAAGGAGGGAAATAAACGACTACTATATAGAATCTCCAAAATCCAGTTTATTGGGATCTATCATTCATCCAACAAAAACAAGCCTGTCCCAGACATGTACTGTTCGATCGTATAACAGGATAGCGACACGTAGCGATCCAAACCAGCAATATATATATTTGTTGTGGATTGCCACGGAGGAATCATTGGTTTGAACACCAGAAGATTCTCTCTTTTCTTATTGCAATATTCCCTCGCTACCGTTATATCTACCATTGTATCTCACCAACAGAGAGATGGATATTTCTCCTAAACCCAATATTTCTTGTATCAGTTGATACTGGTGTAAGTTTCGGATGCCGTGAAACACGAGGGCATGCGTGTATCAAATTGTATTATAATAAAAGTCATCAAAGAAATTGGGTACTAAAAAATAATGGACCATGACAAGGACTGAATTAGTTGGCTCAGCATTGTATTTCGCAACTTGGACTATGAATCTGATCCTCTAACCGAGAACTGATCTCTAAACCCAAGGACCATGCATGCATGTAAAATTATTTTATATTTTGTGTTACAATTTTTCAATCATATTCGAACTCGCATCTCCTACCCACACAGTATTGTTTTTTTTGTCTCCACAACTTTAAGATTTATACTCCATACAGAAGATTTAAAGTTTTTAATCTTTTCTAGTCATATTAATTATATTGTCCGTTAAAATTATCTGATCATACTTCTTTCTCATTTCAATACGAAAATCAAACTGAATGGTTCAACTCGTGGTTTCAATTTCAAAATCTGAGAAAGAATATGTTGAACTTTAGTCTTGTTCTTATCTTTTTTTTTTATTATTTTTGCTTTGATGGTGTAAAATATGAATAAATTTCACTAACCAATAAGCATTATATTTTATATTATTTTTTAAATATTCTCGAAAAGATAATGGACTATGTGTGCAGTGCAGGGGCCTAATTTCTAGTTATGACTACAGTGTCTCCTTCATGTTAAAAATATGGTAATTTTACAATGTAATTTTCAATTCAACATGTAAGCTGTTCTGATTTCTGGTAGGTTTCGAACATATGATGACATTCACTCAAGTTATATATGCTTCCGTTTGTTACTAGACTATAATTAAATATCACTTGGAACAAAGAATATAGTTACTTTGTCAAGTACATCACTTGGAACCCAAATTTCATCCTCGCGAATCCACAAATCAGACACGTTCAACAAATTTAGATAGCAGAATAGTTTATGCAATTTTTTTTGACGAAAGAATACTTCTTTGTAATTGAGTTTATTAAGGAGGGAATCTGGTCCCCACAATTTGAAGAATCTTTCCGTATTTTAAATTTTTAATATCATATAGCTATGTTTTTTGCTAAATGCCCGACACCTCGTGGCCACCAGAATATTATGATATTATGACACCCCGATAATTCAGTATAATTAGTATTTTCAAATACGTACTGCACAAAGAAATTATATATCCATAATAAGTTTTTTTTTTCTTGAATACCAATTGATCAGTACATACGTACTAATTAAACACCTCTTAGTATATATGGCTCCGTTTGGATGACTTCTTCCCGGAATAAGGAATAAGGAATAACCACTTTTTACCAATAAATTTATTTCTAACCATCCAAACTCTTCACAAAAGTTACACATTTCCCAATAAATTTACCCCTTCCCAATAAATTTCTTCCCTTCTTCCTTCTTCCTACCTTATTCTCAACGCATCCAAACGGATATACTACTATATATGTGTTGTATGTCTATTACTAATATTGCACTCAACTCTCACACTAGGTAGGCTATGCCTCTCAAAACAATTATGAATAGAAACGAGGGTATGAATAGAGGTGAAATCTCTTCTTTTTCTCATTTTATAAAATTGTTAAGCATTTATGCTTTCAGTTGTCCCCTATCTTTCTCTTCTCATCTAGATCTGCAAATCTTTTGGAGCAGATCAGTAGTAAATTAGCACTAAACCTTTTTTATGCAGCTGCCTTATGAACTTATTTAAGATAATTTCTTAAATAAATTTGTTCTTGATTAATTAAGATTTCTAAGATATAATAAAATTTACTTAATTTGTAAGCATGCAAACTATAAAGTATAAACGTTGATCTTATGAAAAACTTCTATATAGAGAAAATGAAGAGAAAGTGTTTTGGTCTCTATCAAGACCAACTTTGACAACAATCGATCTCAACCTCCAACTCATGGAGTCAGTGGTACATTTTAGAAGGCTGAGCTAATCGGTCTCCAATCTGTATGCATCTCCCAAAATCCAAGGTTCATTTAACGATGAGATTTATATATGTTACGCTACAAATTCAAAAATGTTAAATGTGTGGTTTAAAACAAGAAATTACCATTTTCCTCACACATGTTGAGATATTTCTTTTAAGTTTTTTCTTTACCTTATATTAAGTAATACTTGTATGAAATTTATCATATGAAGCGAGATCTATTGCAAAAATTTTTGGTGCTAACGAATAATTATTTTAAAACTTGCCAGTGATCTAATGGCCGAATATTATAAGCAATAATAAGCTGGCTTCCAAGATGCAAAAGGTTCAAGGTCCGAATAGGCTAGTGTAATTTTAGAAAATTTGAATGGTTTTTACTCCATATTTATTCAAATAAAAAAAATAATAAATAAGAATTAGTGGAACACTTCATACATTTTTGCAGTGTTTGCGCACAAAATTATATGATTTTTTCTTTTATTTATTTGGTTTATTTGAATCACACCCTGGAGGCAAATGACCGGGGGACCATTAAAGGCCTTAGCTTATAAAATTGTTCGTCGAAAAGTAAAGCCACTTATGATCGTGATTTAGTTGCTAGATTTTCCATACAAGATGAAATACATTTTTAATTACTTCAAACCAACAAAATTTGATTTGATTGATATTCTTTAGAAACTGCCAGTGGTTAAAAGAATAGCCATAAAAAAAGTTGCACATGCAAGCTTTTACCAAACCCTAATTACAGCTCAGACTTAATTGGGAGGGTTCGATGAACCTTCGTAGCTCTTACCCTCTCTGTTAGCATTAAAGCTGATGTCATTTTCACCATCTCATAAGGCGACAATTCTCTCTTTTATTTTCTTTTTCTATCTTCTTAAGTTTTTGTGACACTTGACTTAATCATTAATTAATTGAACAGTAAGACTGCAACAAATGATGCACTTGTTGAGCTTGTTGTACATTGAAGTAGTCTAAAAGAAAGGGAAAACGGAATAAATATGATAAAATGTAAATTAAAAAAACGAAAATTCAACTATTGCCATTCTGTCAGGATATTTCATAACATAAACTTTTTTCCATAGTTAAAAAGATGAGAGGCAAAAATCAAGTTCAGAAATCATTTGTGGTAAAACTAAGGGTCGAATCACAGGGACAGACTAATTTTTTTCTAGAATAATCGATTTCCAATTAATTTGACTTAATGAAAAAGGGCGAGAAACAAATTAAGTTTGAGAATTATTTTTTGTGATTTTGTTTTTATCTAAATAACTGTAAATACTCCTAATTCACCTAAGAATTGACAAAGAATGTGAAATTTAACTTTATAGATTTGAATTAGAGACAATTGCTCGGGTTCCTATACCTCAATGTCTTCAAACGGATCCGTTCATTTTCAAGTAGATTTGTTCCTTTTCAAGAAGATCCGTTTGAATACATCGTTAGATCAGTTTAGTTAATTTTATAGTCTATCTAATTGCATGTTATTGGTTTTAATTGAGATTTTAAATTCTAACTTTCGTTCATGATTCAATTCCCTAATTTCAACCTTTAATCCTCGTAAGAATCCTAAGATCCAAATCTCGTTCCTTGGCTTAGGTTTTCTAGTTTTACCTTTCTAATTTTAAGGATATCCTATATCTTTCGATACTAGGTAGAGATCTATCTTTTGGTTAAATTTCAAGTTGGCCTTTCGGTTAATACCTATAGATGGCTTGGCTACGACGGTTAATACCTATAGATGGCTTGGCTTCCAGCTTCTCCTTTCGTCTGCTCCGTTTGGTTTCAATCTAGTCCACTTAGATGTTGCCTGATCTTAAAAAATGTACCAACTTCGCGAAGAACTTGCAAAATAACAAAAACAATTGCAGTACTTGGATTCTAATCTAAAAATGCAATAAAACCTAATTAAAAGCACAAATATTCAATTCGGGAGTAAAAGGGTTGAAATGTCACTATGAAATCCGTCGATCAAAAGACTATTGAACCATCTAATAACAAATTTTGTTTTCTTTATTAAAAAACTGTAAAGAAGTTAGAAGAATAAAATTTATTTCCTACAAAATTTCATTATATTTTTTAAATTGAGTATTTTGAATTGACTTTTCAAATGTCAAGTACATATATATGAGGAGTTTGATATTTTCCTGTTACTGTAACAGGATGATGAGTTAGATTTTTAGTTTTTTGATTTCTGCATATATTATTCAATTGGATCGACCAGGCCCATGCGAGATTCAATTTGCAATAATGTAATTACACCACATAAATTTTATATGTAAATTATAATTGTCATTTTTTGCAAGTATAACTTTGCAAGTTTTAAATTAAGGAATCGGTCAGAGCTCTTTTTAGAAATATTCGGATCACGTAAAAGAAAGGAAATTGAGAGAGCTATTTTGTTCATCTAGAGGATCATTTAGTAACTAATCAAAAGAAGTTGCTCTAATCATTGGCGGAAACTCGTATAGTATAGAAAATCTAAATATCTTTTATCGTTATTTTGCCATCATAATCGTACCAATTTAAAAAAACAATAGTACATGCTGGCAAGGTGTAGGAAAACAATAAAAAATGGAGAGAGTTTGTCTGGATTAGGTGCAAGCTTAATTGTCCTTTATATTTGTTCCCAATACTACGATTATGCAAATCAAGGAGCCATCTAGATGGGGTTATGAGCCCATCACTAATGCATTTAAATTTATCTAAAAAGGTCATTATAAGATTCTTAATTGTCTGAAGGACACTCCTCTTTAGTGATGAGCCATGTGGTCAATCCGGGACCACTTCAAGAGCAAAATAATATCAGAAGATAAATAAAAAGTACACCAATATCTTGGCAATTTGTTTAATTTTCTTATTGTTGTTCTTTAAAAATACACAAAAAAACTAATTAATGACATATATTGAAGCTCATTAGATTAATGTCTTCGTTTTCTTATATCACTCTAAAATATGTTCGGATATATATGTGTGTGTTTGTGTCCGACAAATTCTCCTATGGTAGTAAGGAAACAAGTGTGAGTGTGTGACATGAAGTCAAAACAGCATTATATATATGTAACTTCTATAAAATAAGTTAAGACCATATTAATTTGCCATACAATTTGGTCTTTCACATATATTAATTTTTGCCGTTAGAAATAAATTGTCCCAGAAGTCTTTCACATATCTATGAATCAAATTCAACTGAGGAATTTTATATTTCTTCAAATCTTATTTAACTAAAATACTTACTTCACAATGCCACGAACATGCTTTTATTCCTGAATCAGAAATGCATTGTTATAAAATTAATTTAACTAGATAAATCGTTCAATTTTTATAGCTTACTCTAATATAGAAGAAAATAAATATTTTTATAAAATCTTATGGGATTAATTTCCCATTAATATGACTAAGATTAACAATTTGAATTTGAAACGTGAGTTTTTAATTTTGAAATTTGAATAAAAGTCTAATATTGACAAACAAGATACAAATATTTCCGAGTACATATGTCGTAATTACCCTGTGAAATATATGTACCGTGTTTGTCAATTTACAATGACTATATATAATTGACAAGGACAAATATTTAATAACGAAAATCGATCGGCAGCACGCAAATCAATGGTAAATTTCAATATGATTAACCAATTATAAAATTCATTTTTCCCCATAATTTGTTTACGTCTATAACCTTTTTTGACACAGAACACTCGATCATGAACAGTAAGTGCCAGCTAAAGTGATGTAAAACAAAATTAAATTAGAATCAATTGCAGGCCACATGTTTAGCATTGGTTACAGAATTGCAAATCTGAAAAAAAAAACTATCAAAATTAATATTGAGAAATACAGAGAAGGTTGTGCTCCCCACCTTCCCATCCTCATAGAGTACTAAACTAAACCCTAATTTCCAACACACTTTCATCTTACTCCCATGTTACCTACATCCCTCCACTTACTAGCTAATTATTTACCTCCCCAACCTTTCTAAACCTACGTCTTACCAACACCCCATAAAGTGCCTTAGCTTAATTATATCTTATTCTTCCATTCCCATTTTCTATTCCTAGTTAGCCTCAAAGTCTCTCTCTCTCTCTCTTAAGTCTCTTGTATGCTTCTTCCTGTCTTCCTTATTCTCCCCAAAATTCTTATGCTCTAGGAGCAGGAATTGTTGAGAGAATTTCCCAAAAAAAAAAAAACTCACCGTTAGACCACTGTAATCAAAGGAAAAGCGCATATATATTTTCAATACGTACTGAAAATTCACGCGGAGAAAAAAAAAAAAAGAGGATGTCTTAACTCTTAACTCCACATCTGTGCAGAGAAAAGGTAATAGTCCTTCTCCTGATTAGGGTTTTCTTGGGGGAGAAATACTGGTCAAGAACACTAATTAATAACTGCTGGTATTATGAATACCTTCACTGTAACGAGTAGGACAATTACTTAACAGTATATATGCTGACCGGCCTAATTTTTAATATATATATAAGACGCAGCTCTTGTTTGCCTTTCTTCAATCGCTTGCCCCTTTATATTCTTTTTATTTTATGTCTTTTGACCAACCCTGTTTCTTATTCTTTAAAAAGTGTCTTCTTATCCTAATTCTTAATTAGATGTTAATTTCTTTTTGTGCCCTCGTTATATATGTGTCATTTCTATACAACTCATAAATAGGTTTAACAAGTTACCTACAAGACTAAGCAGAAACAACATATCTAGAAGACTCAGTGAAAGAAGAAGCTCTTAGACAACCCGACGATGGCGAATAGGTGGTGGACCGGGCATTTGGGGCTACCTAGTAATGCTCCTGGGCCAGCATCGGGCTCCCCAACTCCAAAAAACACGAATTCTGAAATATCCCCAAAATCAACTGGATCCATTGGAGCTGAATCCAACTCTGATGATAACGACCATGACAACAATAACAACAATAATAACAGTGGCAACGGAGACCCACAGGATGGTGCTGTTGTGCCAGCAAACCGTAGACCCCGTGGTCGGCCACCTGGATCGAAAAATAAGCCCAAGCCCCCCATTTTTGTGACGCGAGATAGCCCAAATGCCCTGAAGAGTCATGTGATGGAGATTTCAGGAGGTTCTGACGTGGCAGATGCCATTGCACAGTTCTCACGACGGCGCCAGCGTGGAGTTTGTGTGCTAAGTGGTGCTGGTACCGTTGCAAATGTGGCGATTCGCCAACCATCAGCACCTGGGGCGGTGGTTGCACTCCATGGCCGGTTTGAGATTTTGTCACTCACTGGAACATTCTTGCCTGGGCCGGCCCCACCAGGATCTACTGGTCTGACAGTTTATCTTGCAGGAGGCCAGGGCCAAGTTGTGGGAGGATGTGTGGTAGGGCCACTGACAGCGGCAGGACCGGTGATGATAATTGCTTCAACATTTGCCAACGCGACATACGAGCGGTTGCCTCTTGAGGAGGATGAAGAAGCTCCTGCAGGTGGACCTGGCCATTTGCCTGGGCCAGGTTTATTTGGTGGGTTGCCCGACCCGACCGCATTGCCTATGTACGCACCAAACTTGGCATCAGGTGGGGGACAGCTTGGTCCTGATGCATACCCGTGGTCTCATTCACGGCCACCGTATTAGATGCAGTAGAAAGCAATTGGAGAAGAGTTTTAGAGGAAGTAAAGTTGAGGAAAATGTCAATGTCTAGCTAGTTGCTCGAAGGTAATTAAGTTAACTATCTATGATGCCGGTTTAGTTAGCAATTGAGATTGTTACTGGTAAATAATTAACATGATGGTCGTCATTTTGTACTCTAACGAGTTAACAATCTTAAATCGGTGTTTCTATATATGATTATTAATTGAGGGCGTCTGTCTTGTTAGTTGTGAACTACTTTTCTATTGGATATAATCCATTGCAATAATAAAACTTAATTATGAATTTATGATGAGATTTACATATTTATATATCCTTTGGATGAGATTGTCAGAAATACATATATATATACGTGAAATTTAATTTGTTGACGGCCTTTTATATTGTCTTTTGCTACTATATATTTCGATCCCTTGAGAAGATTATGTTTTGCATATATGAACTAATTAAGTTACTGGCTCGAATTGTGCTTTTCATATATCACAATGATCTTAATTTTATATGTGAGATGAAAGGGTTTTTGTTTTCGTTCTATATTTTTTCTGCTTTGTTTTTTAATTAGTCTCGTACTCAAAAGCTCAACTAACTACTTTCATAAAAATTAATAAGGTATGGTTTATGATCGACTAATTATACCCATTTCCATTTTTTTTTTATCTATGAAGTAAGACTATGCACTTGAATAGAAGTCGTGCTCCAATAGAAGTATATCAACATTTTATCTCATTTACCACAGAAACTTAATTCTAGATCTGCCAATTTTTTTGGTTTTTTTTTTATATTGTATGTGTGATTACTGTGCATGTATTTCCTTCTTAAACCTGGCATTTCTTTTCTTACCTTATTAAGAATCCGAATAGTTATCTGTTTGTGTTTGACTATTAAAGCTTTCTCTTTACTTTGACTACTTAAAGCTATTTCATCATGTACCTCAACAATGGCAGAACTTTTAATTAATTTTTATACGGCGGATTCTTGTTTTTAATAAATTCATCGTCTAATGATTTACATCGGCTATATATCTGAATATATAAATTATGAAATTTATTTTCCCCCAAAAAATATGAAAGGGCGACCTTTCAATTAATGTCGTGATTGATAGATGTAAACTGCAAAGGGCTTATTCAATCAAAATTTTAGAACTCGAATTAAAAAAAATTCTTTCAATCCGTTATGGAATTAGTATATTGGTCTTCCAGGAAATTTATGCTACACTGTTCGTATGAAAATGGAGATAATTACAAGGTTCCTCCTTCATACCAATATACTTCGATGTGTGTAGAGACAAATATGATAAGAAATAGCAACACTTTTCTATTCCTTGTATTTCTTGCCTAATTAAGTAGAGATATATTATTTGTATTAACGTCCTATATATGCTCCAGATATTAACAATTAGCAATTTCTCAGAGCCTAATTGGGTAATAACTAACCTTGGAATATATTGCATGTCTTCAGATTTAAATAATGCAAAAACTATGTTTAACCCCTACATTGCGCCTATTTAATATCACATTTTTTTCTGCCCAGATTTGCAACTATGCACAAACGTGCATGGTGTACGTACCATGAAATATGTTGCATTTTTCTAATTTTTTTTAAAGGCTAGACGGCGAATGGGTGCAAGAATAAGGAAATAATTTCTTCCTACTCCCAAATTTATTATAAACAATCCAAACTCTTCACAAAATTATACACTTTCCGATACTTCTTTCCTTATTCCTCTTATTTCCACACCATCCAAACGGAGCCTAGATTATATATATAATTTTGAACCCATTCTCTCCCAATAATCCTTCCGGTGCTAATTATATATATATCTAGGCATGGAAAAATTTTCTGGACATATATAGTTCATCGCAATCAAAGAAATGCAACATACTGTATATAGATAGGAATTGTGCCTATTATATATTATGTAAAGTGTTGTACTAAACGTCTCTAGGTTTGTCGATTACAAAACAATATCATTTGGCATTTAACAATCTTCTTTGAGTTTTATAGGAAGAAGATACAATTTATGAGGACTTGGATAAAAGCTTTAAGAAAGATCAAGATCAAGTTTTTAGAGAGCTTGTAGGCTAGTTTAGACTAGGATAGAAGGTATACTTTAGTCCTTGTTTATCCTTGAAATGGTCTAGATAGCGAAAAGCTCAATAAACCAGCAAAATCCTGTTTTCTGTGACCTAGCGTCGTACAACGCTAGATAGTGGCACACAACGCTAGAATAGCTAAATTCATACTTTTGTGAATCAACGTTGCACAACGCTATATAGAGTTAGGCAACGCTGATTCACAACGTTGTACAACGCTCAGTAGTGTTGTACAACGCTGCAGTTAAAAAACTTGGAAAATTTCCTGAGTACCATCGTGCAACGCCATATAGCGTTGCACAACGCCACAAAAATCCCAAGTTAGCTGTCCCATGTAAACAGTCGTTTTTACATGCAAAAGTTTCTGGAGACGTTAGCCAACGTCTTTCAGCGTTGGGTAACGTTAGCGTTGTGTGACGGTATATAGAGTTGTACAACGCTCTGTTGAATCTGTCAGAGTTGTTCCTTTTGTCTCCCTTTAACGTTGTGTAACGCCATTCAGTGGCAAGCAAAGCTCTGACAATTTCCAACGAAATTGTCGGAGCTTTCCTTCGGTTATACACTCCTTCGTTGTGCGACGGCAAATAGCATTGCACAACGCTCTGACAGACCAACGGCTATATTAAAGAGCCGTTAGAATTTACAACGGTCATATTCCAGCGTTGTATAACGCTAATCAGCGTTGTACAACGCTGTGGCCTGTTTTTGCTGGGGAACTGCTCATTTCGAGCCCTATATATATCCACCCCTTGTTCTCTCTCCTATGTGAGGGAGAAACGAGTTAGAGAGTTTCACTTTGCAAAATTAGACTAGAATTGAGCCTTTGAGCATAGGGATACTCTCCCACTTGAGCTTTTCATAGCTAGACCATCTTGAGAGATTTAGTAGTCTCAAACACCACCGCTCCGACATTGTCGCTAGGTGTAGGTTGGAATAGGTTGAGATCTCTTCTCCTTTGAGGCCGTTGTGCCATTCGAGTTAGGCCGATCCGCCTCGAGTGTCCTTGTGACGAGGTGATTCGGTTCGAAGTTGTAGTCCCGTATTTGTTGGAATTGAACGGAGCGCGCCCTTTGGTGGTAGTGAAACTCCCGGAGACGTACGACTAAGGCTAGCATTCTCCTAGCGGGTCGGAACTCCGTAATCATACCGAGTGTTCAATCTCTCTCTCTCTTTTTCTTTTTATTATCTTGCTACTTGAATTGCTTGTGTGCTTGCTTGTATTGGGTACCAATTGAATTGTGTTAGGATAGTTCATACCAAACCGGTCCGAAACCTCAATCGCTTCCGCTAAACCTTGATTAAGCCGCCCCTCCTGTAGGGACAACATAAAGTCACAACAAAATCTGTTAATTACAGAGATGTGTGACCCATTACTGATATAGTAAAAAAAAATGTTATTATTAATTTTTAGCTGGTTAAACCAGTGGAGTTGATGTCAACAAACCATTATCATTTATCATAATAGAAATTAATATGCCCAGGGGCGGAGCCAATAGGGGGGCTGCTTGGGGCAGTTGCCCCCCTTGTGCTCCAAAAAAAATAAAATTTTTATGTATATTTTCTTTATTTTTTAAAAAATTTCTATAATTTGCCCCCCTAATTAATCATGAACCAATGATTTAAGAAAGAAATATTATTTTTCATAAATAAATTTCTATTTCATTGTTCAATCTTTAAAATTTTGCCCCTCCTATCATAATTTTCTGGCTCCGCCCCTGAATATGCCAACAATAAACTTAACAAACCGGAAGAACTTTGTTGTTGGAAATAATGTATTTCTTTTCTGAACATTTAATAAAATCAGAATTATTATTTTTTTTTTTGAGGGTCAATTAGGTTCAGAATTCTTGAAGAACAGATAACTTTTGAATGACGTAACACCTTGTATGATTGTAATTCCTTTGCAGTCTTTGTCACCATGCACAGCATGGGTGAAAACAGTTCTAGTAAATCTCGATGGGATGATGAAGTATATATGCAGATAGGCCTGTCAAACCTGGAGGAATGGCACGCAATAGGTCGTTTCGTTTGCCGTTTCATTATGAAAAAATGGTATAATATTCAATTTCATTAACTGTTTCGTTTTCAAAACGAAACAAAATTTCGTACCACTATTCATTCCACTTCAAAAAATTACATCTATTTTTGTAACGAGACGGAATGGTTCGAAATGGTACAATTTCGTATTTTTGTTTGCTGTTTCGTTATTGAAATGAAACAAAAATCTGTGTCGTTATTCGTTTCGTTAATTTTAACAAAAAGGAATAACATGTTTTTTCTTTCCGTTGACATGCATATATATATGCGCATATTAATAACAGATGAGAACGTCAAATGGAATAAGGCATGCTCTAACTGGGAAAGTACGTTCTTGGTTAAAATATATCTGTAATTAAGTACTTAACTAAATTTTAATTAAGACATGCATGAATTTATCACTATGCAATATATCAGTATACAAATTGCATCCTCTTAATTATCTTAGGTTGTAGAAGTCTCCAATTCGACACATGAAAATCTCTCTTTTTTCTTTACAAAAGGATCTGTACAGCGTCTAAAGAAAGGGGGATAAAGGTTATACAAATGATCATATATACATGGATAATGGAAGCATATTAAACATACTTTTTTAGAGATGCTAGATAGAGGGCATATTATAGATACTTGCACCGTTATATATATATATATATACTTAAAAATTTCGAAAAAATGAAAAATTCGGCCTACATGGAGATTTCAATAGGGAGATCATATTAGACAGTTTGGATCGGTCATTTTGATCTAGATCTAGGAGTTTTGGTCGCGACTCACCGGAGGATCCGTGAGCCGTAACTAAACTATATATATATATATATATATATATATATATATATAATTGCAATTCCAATCCGCAGTACATGAATTTCACTGGTAAGAAATCATTTCCATTATTTCTTTCTGCAGCATGTAATTAATATACACATTTTAATTATGTCAACTCTAGGTACTTCAGGTTAGAATGTTAGATATATATATATATCAATGTGATTGATTAACTTTTTAAGTCTAGTGATAATAATGGAACGAAAAGATGCAAATCCTTGTCATAATGTCATTTCAGTAGAAATAACATGACTTTTTCCTCACCAAAGTACAATAAAAAAGCTTAACATATCATCATTTAAATAAAGTACAACGGAACCTCTCTCCATATTAATTAAGCACCTTACGTCTAAGCTCAAGAGATGTTTCTCTTTAAACATTCTTAATTCTACTACTAATTACTTTCTCGTTCTGCATCAGAATGCATGTCAGCATATATGTGTTTAGCTTTAATTAATACACACACCAAACAGCAGTTGCTACATAAACTAGCATACTTGTAAATTAACGTATAGGATCCCTGTTATAATTATCAAATGAATCACATCGCGCGGCATGGTTAATTTATTATCAGGATAGGACCCACAAGAGTAAACTAAGTGTGGTCCTTCTCAACAAATTTCTCTTTACTTTTGTTGTTCCGCTTTAGCATCGATTATTACATGATGCATGCATGGAAAAGAATGTCAAATTTATGAATAATAATACTTTTGTGTCACCAAAGGTGTTTAATTAATAAACTCTCCAAGTCATACCTAAGACTAGTTGAGGAGCTAGTCTTTACCAAAAGCACATATATTAGCGATCCTAATAGTTTTGAGAGATGCTATATGCTTTCTCAATTTTTAAGAGAAGTGCAATTGTACGAATATCTAATTAATTAATTAATTAATCTTTTCAGCTCGAAGGTCCATCCATGCCTTCGTAGTCAACCACAGAGAATTTTTCTTCGGTCTTCAGAATGTTTTTGTGTGTGGTGGTTCTGACTGAGTTAGTTCCCAAATTTCTAGTTTTAGTAGTTTCAGAGGTCTTGTGATCGATGTCAACATGATTGAAAACGTAAAAAAAATGATAATTGAGGGAATCAAATATAGAACCCATTTTAACACCTAATGATGAATGTCATTTTTATTAGCAAATTCATTTTTTTTTCAAATTTAGATCATTGTCCTATCATGACACTAGTACAATCTAAAAAGTGCATTGATGAAGTTGATACAAGCTTAAGAGTTGGAACATCTTATTATTATTATTATTATTTTCATACTAGAAAACGTAGGTGGGTAAATTACAGATGAGAAAATTTTACGTATTTACTCTCATTCTGAAAATAGTAATTATTATTTTAATGAAATTTTTATATAGGTTATGCTCTCTTCTCAAATATAGTGCACAACCAATTTGATGGCAACTTTTTTTTATTAAAAGTGGAGAGAAAATAAACTTATATCTATCGCTAACATCTAGTCATTGATTTACATGATCAATAGTTAAAATACATAGAGTAAATATTTGTTTACACAATTCACCTAATTGTTTTGGCCCTTGAATATGTACTTTTATAAGTAGTAGGGATAAATGAAGTTAACTCATTGTTATTCTATTTTATATTTGCAAAAGACGCCTACAAAATGTGGGCAAATAAGAAAACAAAGTAATTGATATAATTTCTATTTTATATTTTTATATAAAATTTAACATGTTAGGCAATAAAGATATAGTAAATTCAATGATTTAGTCTTTTCATTTTCAAATAAACAGTCAATTTTTAGTAGCGACTTGACTAAAAAAAAAAAGTTCCTAGATTTTAGCAGTATAAATTCTTTCTCCTTAAAGAAGCTTATATATCCTCTCTTATTTGTTGAACTATTCCTCCTTAAAGAAGTTTAAAGAAACTTATTCCTCCTAGTCTCCTACCAAATATGCCCGTTGTAATTGGTTTCTCATCTAACTAGCTATCCGTCATGGATCATCGAGATGCTTATACATTTATTCTTTTAAGCGGATCCCCGATCCGGCCCAAATGCACATCTGTAGTTCACTACCATAGAGAAAGGAAATACCTCCAACAGTGAAGTGCCGGAATGGCTATCTACTCGACATGAGTACTGGCCAAATTACGAACATTCCCCTGCCAATTCAAATGAGATCGAAAAAGGAGATTATCATGCGATATGTAATAAATGTTATCGCAATTTCGACTACAATATCTATACACGGAATGGTGGCAAGTGGCCATTATACACCCACTATCAGTGGCACATTCATGGTGGCCTAGAAAGAGACCGCAGGGAGAGATGGCGACATTACATGACTAAACCTGAGTCGAGCAACTGTGAACTGTATAAAAAGTACTACACAGAACCTAAACCGATGCCAGAGTTTAAACCGTGGAAATCACCTCCTACACCGATGATTGTTTACGAAAGCATATACGATTTTCGTGGAGACCACACAGTGACTTGTACAAAGTGTGGTCAGGTTTTCAATTTCAAAGATACCATTTTGCGTGACCACTACGATGAACACAAAAGACAAGAAGAGAGGGATGAAATTCTAAAGAGATTCAGAGTGAAAGAACAATGGTTCGAAAGGAGAAGAATGGAAGAAAAGGTTGTCGAAGAGAGCCGGAGGTTGCAACAAGAGAAAATTGAAAAAAAAAAATTAAGGAGAGCCTAATAAAGATCAAGAAGAGAGATGAACAACGCAAAATTGCAGTAGCTAGAATGGCTGAGATTGAGCAACAAGAAGCCGAGGCAGCTTTCTGGAACGAAGCCGCTCAATTCGCTAACAACCCTGGTGCGAGTAATCAACAAGAACATGATGAGGCTTTTTAGAACGAAACCGCTCAACTCGCTGAAAACCACGGTGCCAGTAATGAACAACAACCTGATGCCGCTTTCTGGAACGAGGCCGCTCAATTCGCCGACAACCATGGTGCCAGTAATCAACAAGAAATGAATGCGGAAGAAGATCAACCATGGTGGGATGAAATTCTGCAACATGTAGATGATCAAGATCTCTAAGTATTTATTACTTTGTTTTTAAGTACCAAACTAAGTTCAGTGTGCTAATTTATATTATGGTTTTTTATGTACTTTTTCCTTTTTGTTTATTTTAGTGTGCTAAATTATATTATGGTTTTTATGTATTTTTTCCTTTCTTTTATTTTAGTGTGCTAATTTATATTATGGTTACAAAATTCAATTCTTCTTCTAATGGTGTGTATTTTTATAGGAAATTGTCATCCCTATCATCTCTAAATATAAAGTGAACATATACATAAAACAAAGTGAACATATAAACAATCTTAGTGAACACATACAAACAAATAAGTTCAATGAAAATAAGTTGATGACAACACTTATTTGTTTGTAAGTGTTCACTTAGATCGTCTATATGTTCAGCTTATTTACGGTATATGTTCACTTTGTATTTACCGATGGCTGGGATGGTATATTTGCCGATGACACTTATAATTCCTGTATTTTTATATTATTAATTAAATGAAATAAATTTAATATTTAATTATAAGTTAATATTATAATTATTGCCATAAATAAATTTTTACATAAAGTATTATGTACTTAGTATGTACAACATTTAACATAATTGAAATAGAAATAAAAAATAAAACCATCCATATTAAATTAATATCAAAACTTTTAATATTAAAATATTATTCATAATATAGAATTATATTAAATTAACATTATTCAAAATGTCAAAAATCCAGTTCTGGCCAAACTAATATTTATAATATATTAACTTAATATCAAAAATTTTATATATTAAATTAATATTTATAATAGAAGTATAATAAAATCATTAAAAACAATAAAAATCCAGTTACAGCCCTGTTAGGAATCCCAGAATCCGATCTTAGCTTAGATCGGAATCCAGGATTCCGATCTTGCGTTCGGAATCTGGAATTCCGATCTCGTGATACTATTTAAAAAAGATCTTATTATATTGATATTATTTTTAATATATTATATTAATTTAATACTATTTTCCAATTTTTCGGGCCCTACTAGTCAGTACATTCCACTGGGCTTTAAACTTCTTCTTTTATTAGCAGATCTCTTGCTCCGCTTGCTTCAACCCGTCGGAAAATATCACCAATGATGCAACAGAAGAGAACGAGAGATGATTTTTTTTATATATATAAATAAAATTTTGTAAATTATTTTTTGAAAATAAGAAAGTGTAAAAAATATAGTTATGCCGGGATATGAAATAGGCCATAACCTTTTCAGATTGAAAAAAATATATATAAAGTAATTTAGGATCGGAATTTAAAATTCTCCAAGCGAATTTTTGATATTTTTCTGAACAGTCCAATTAAAGTTGTCCTGTTCATTACCACAAGTCTATAACAGTTCCATGTAATATTTATTAGTTATTTTTCGGAGGAGAAAGAGCACATAGGTGCCTGGTTGTATTAAAGAAGAAAATTATGTTATTACGAAAACGACAGCACTACTGTCTGTCACCTAGTAGTTCCATGAAATAATAACAGCATACCTCGAGTGAATCCATATCAGGCAGACCTTCGATCCGAACCATGATCAATGATAGGTTCTCTATGATAAAGATCAAAATTCATTGAGATTCGTATGACCTGTTAATCTTAACTATCGAGATTAGATTTGGACGGTTCGGATCAAAGATCTGCCCGTTGCAGACCTCAAGAGGATGTTGATCCTACCTAGAGTCCTAACTAAAACTTGTCAAATATTGGTGTATTGAAGTCTCCCAAACTGTACTTACAGACTTCTTCCATTATGTACTTGTATATCTTGGTAAAAATAGTGCAGGTCTGATGTCCCACGGTTCAACAAGAAGTCCAACCGACACGTCCTACCATCCGGTTTTTATATGTAACAAGTCCATACCAATAAAATCCATTTTGTAACAAGTCCACACCAATAAAATCCATTAAGGAACAAAACTGTTGAATCAGATTTTGGTCTAATAGGTGCTGAACCCTCCGTTTCCAAAGTACATTATGCCCTTTTAGTAAAGATTCTGTGGAACTTAGGCTTGGGCTGCAAGGATCAAGTATCACGGCACGAGGCGTAAATAGTACTTCCAACAAATGAGGTAGATTGTTGATAAACATTTCCAAAACTAAAAAGGTGGATTGTTGATAAACAGAACTCTGCTACTGTTATACATCCAAAACTCAGGCATAAACAAGACTGAACTTCGTCTGAGCTCCCTTAAATTCAGTATAAAATCACAATCCTAATTTGACATAATCTCACATTAATTCCAAATAAACAGAGTGTACAAGAGCTGAGAGATTATGCAAAGATAGATAATAGATGTGTGAAAGAAATAAAGAATGCATATATTATTAAAACATGGGCCCAAAAACTGAGAGATAATGTATCGTTATTAAACATGTCAAATGAGATATCTGAATATTTCAGTCAAATTATGATTGCTGAGACTTCACAGCGAACTTTAGTAAACAAATTTTTTTGTAGTTATCATTCTTTTCTAACCATGGCATTCTGAGTTAATAGACATCATTTCCAAATACGAGTCAATATGTCTTTACACAAGCACAGCACGCACAATGAACTGGCTAACACATGATATTCTTATGGCAATCTATGGAACAACTTCTTGCATTAATTAGGATGTCTAGGGATAGTATCATTGAGAATGTCTATTGTGAACATGGTGTATAAAAAGCTCCGTGCACCATGACCGTTTGATCGGTGATTTTGCAAATTGACAAATTTAAATTAGCCAATCCAATCTATGTATTGATCTCATTTGTTGTAGTGTCCATGAATATTCAGAAAAATTCCAGCGACTCATTCCTTCGGACCATTGGAGATGGGTTTACTTCACCGGTTTATATTAACATTTTTCTGTTTTAGGTAATCGAGTCTCTCTATGAATTGGAAATTGAATCATTAATTATTACGTTCATTTCTCATGTAGTACTATGAGCGTACTTCAGCTGATCACTCTTTACATGTAAAATATCCTTGAAGAGCTGTAGCAGAAAATAATAGAAACAATAAAGAATGAAACAAAGTCGAATAGAAGTGTAGAACAAAACGCAAGACCTTTTACTTGCCCACGAATTAATTACAATTGCAACCAATGGAATACTAAGTACTAACCCAAAAATAGGTGCTCTAAGCTGGAACTATTTAGGTACTAACCCAAAGGTCAGAAACTAGAGATGAGTTGTTGAGCAAAAATAGAGCGGATTAAAAGAACTGGAATCTGAAGTCGAGCCAAGCCATTCCAAACTTGGAATAAATTAGTTCAATTCAGATCTTCCTTCCAAAATGGCGCACATTAAAAAGAATGGGGCGAGAAAACAAATCAGCAGTAATAAAGTGCTGAAACGCATATCAGTACATCTGTAAGAAGCAGACTAATTGCATCGAATACATACTTCGGGGCAAATAACCCCCAGACCTGAAAAGTTATACCCACAAAATAAATAAATAAATAAATAAGCAACTGGGAAAGAATTTTATCGAAGCGGCCACTTGATGTGCAGTCTGGTAAAATGTCAAAAAGTTGTATCATTGTTTCTATATGTATAGAAAAGATTCAAGTTTTGCAAAGCATACATGAAAATTTTAGTTGTTTCAAAAAAAATTAATAATAAAAAAAAGAAAGAAGAGAACGAGGATAATACATAATTGAATTTAGAAGATATTTGAAAAGGTTTTAGTGGGAATACCATTAAATGTCTTCTTTGAATAGCAACACAAAGAACAGTAAATGTAGTCGTGATTGCTGTAATCAGGCCATAAAGTAGATATACCTGGTTTATAGAGAAATGGAAACTTAAATGTCACATTACAGGTGCTATAAACAGACTGAACAAAATAATCTTTCAAAGTTTGCCTTCGCAAGGTGTGGAGTGATCTGGTACAGACCAATGACTACGGTACTATTAAATTTGTCTTATGGGTTCTCTCAGAAATTAACTGATTAATACTTTAAAAAAAAATTGTGAGAGAATACCTGAGTCAGGTTAAGGAAAATGACAGTTTTGTCCCTCCCTTTACTGGAGCTGGAATTTGGGATCGTGACAAGAAAAGGGAGGCTAAAAATGGGCAAAATGTGGGAAATGCCAAACGTATCAACAAAGAGCAGTATTGCTTGTCTGACTACTTTGAATTCATCAAACCTGGCACAATTTTTGAAAATCAAAACAGATAAGGGAGGAAAAAAAAACTTTGAAACAAAAATTGTTTCAGGCAGCAGATCACTTAACAACAAAAAAAGTAAATATAGAGAGATTTACCCGATAAATGCAGCACCATAACGAAGACCATCAAAAGTACACCTGGAACGGCATACATGTAAAAGGTTTCTATAAAAAAAAATCCAAATATACATGTAAAAGAGCAAAATGACAAAGAAGTGAAAGATCATGTACCAGTGTCCAGTCTGATAAAACAGACAAATGGCAAGCAGGCTCCACTGCATCACAGAGATCGGGTCCATCTTGCAGTCATCCAATAACCCTTTATTTTTTGAACTTATTATGCTCCATCCTGCCACACCGAAGTAAGAAAATGTCAGAGCAGTATTACCACAGTGTACCGCACCAGTACCAGTCCAAGTTGGCATACCATAAATGATAAACAGCTAATGGATCATTCTGCAATTTCAGGAAGTTTAGAGGAAGTTTATATCAATGCATTTGTGTAAAATTTAATTTCACTCAATGCCATAAAAATCTGATATGCTTACAAGACTAACATGACAATGAGGAAATATGTACCTGCAATGATACAGACTAAGACAACAAAGGGGCCTTGCTTCCCAAGTAGAATCAAAATAGTTGGACTCCATGCAGAAACCATGACTAATGCCAAGCTTCTGAGTCTTTGTACTGTCTCACCCTTCTCCAATATGCCCAAGTATCGGAGCACAAAATTCAAAACGAACAAACTTAACCCGATAACATACACCATTTTTGGTGCAAAGCTCCTTTCAGACAACCAGAAAGTCGCTATAAACAAGTAACTTAGCATAGTTCCTACAGTGACTACCCATTTAATGCATCTCGAATGAACTGTAGAAGTTACGTATTTGCATGAGAGGAAGGACAGCAGAAAGAGAATAATCATTGGAGAAATCTCTGGGAGAAGTGTAACAAAATCATGGCCTTCAAATAAACTGGGAAGCCACTTCAAATCAAAATCTGAACCAGAATCATAGTTTAAGAATGGATTCGTCGCTGCCTGCTTTGACATGCCCTTCTCAATTCCAAACCTTATTAATATGATTAGAATGAGAAACACCAGGTCCTGTAATTTGGAAACCGGAAAGGGATTGGCAAATACTATAATGAGTGGATTTTGCTTCCTAGACTATATTCATGTCTACCATACACAATCTTCAAAAATTATTACAACCTCAAAACTCATAAAAAGCTGTTTATTCTGGGAGTAAGGGAGAGTAGCTTGAGCATTGCTAATCAAAAGGCAAGTGTGTGTTGGAAGATACCATAATATTCTGGGAATAAGTTAGACTTTCAAACTCCTCAAAGGCATGGTATTTGGCAATTTTTTCATGTCAAAGGTAAACAACAGAACTTGAAAATATTCTCACTAAATCATAGTTCTTACATGTTTCTTGATCTTTCCATACACCAATGAGCTTCGGATACTACCAATTGCAGTTGTAGCCAAAAGAAAGTTTGCCACTCTGCCTTCTGCCACTGTGTTTAAAAAAATAGATAGAAGGGAAGTCTATAATCATACGCTCATAAACCATTCAATTGCAAAAAGTTCACAATAAAATTCCCTATTTGTTGGGGAAGTCCAGCTAATGGCCCTGCTTTTAGCTGGTCTTGAACATCATTCAGCATTACATATCGAAAAATTTTGCATGCTCTGATAATCAAAGACCAAAATGAAAATTCAGAACCCACAATGCAGTGGGAAGAAAATTATATTAGATGTATCACTCCATGACACTGTTCAATGGACCTACTTTATTTGTTTTTCATAAAAAAAAAATCAAAATCTGCAACTTTTGCACTGAATATTAGCAGAATTGGATAATTTCTTTTGAAATAAACAAACTGTAGTATAGCAAGTATAGAACTCACATATGTAACTATTTGACAGGAAGCTGACTGCACGGACTGCTACCAGAAGAAATGCAACATAAATTTGAAGATGGTTGCTGCTTTTTTGGGTTTTGTTGTCATAAACATTACTCAGAGATTGCACTCTTTCAAACACGAAAAGGTGGAAAATGATAGAAATTATAAAAATACCCAGGCCAACACCCATAAGCTTCATGTCAAACTCTGTCCATGCAGAGCGAGCAAGTGTTGCGAAACTCAATAAGAAATCAGAAAACTCATCAATGGTGCCATTTTCAGGCTTACAAGATCTATTTTTGGAATCTGACCACCTCGATTGTGCCTCATTGTAAAGCTTTGTGATATAGTGCAGGTCATCAGATGGAAATCCCATTACTGATGTGGCAGAGTAGCTGTCAATGTACCGTTTTACCTAAATTAAATGAACAACAAATTAAAAAAATAGTTCAAAAAAATTGAAGGGAAATACAAGACAAAAAAATACTCCATATTCTTGAAATTGAAATTCAGTATTCTCTATTTAATAAATTGAGCAGTACGGTCATAATTTAACAAAGTTCAACTCTTCCAACATTTGCTACCTATGGGGTATGTATGCCCGACTAGACATGTGATGCGAGTACTGACAGTGTAGTAATCCTTGACAAAGTTACAAAGAGCTTATGGTCATTATGGTTGTCTTTTTTAATTTATATTATCACCTTTCTTATTTTATACCATACCTGCCAGCTGTTAATACATAAAACATGAGCATAATTGTTCTTCCACATCTTCAAATCTGAGCTCGGGTCCTCATAAAATGATGCAGGAAGCCACTGTCGGTCCCAAGAGCCAGGACTTAGAGCATACAATTCTGGATTTACACGGCCAATGCTTCAGAAGGGGCGATAACAACTTCTCAGAAATACTCAGGAATTATGCTTTCTAAGCTTACACAAAAATAAAAGGTGGAGAAAGGGAACATACCTTCCAAAAGGAAAAGGAATGCCGAGGAGTGCTGATATGCTCACTGCAAAGTCAAGCTGCACCCAACCACTACAATTCATTATAATGCTCTGGTTTACAGACTCACACTCAGAAATAGTCAGAGAGAGAGGGAGACCTGTTGCATGGTACTTGTACAGATATTTTTGCCATTCTGACAAAACAAAGAATCACAAAGATTGTAAGCACACAAATACAGTAAAAAACAGCTACATAAGCACAAATAGAAAGCCAAATACATACATGGGGAAAATAATAAATAACTACAAGCAATAAGCAAATGAAAAACTAAATGGTATAATTGTAAAACCTTGTATTTCAACTTAGTAAATTAAAGGAAATTCAATGAACATACCAGCCCTAGGCCACATGTGCTTGGATGAAAGATGGATGAAATAGAGCTGGGAAGGCTCCTTGGCATCCAAGCAAAAAGGCAAGTTTCAACCTGGAAAACATAGTCATTGAACTGTATCAATGGGGTACACCTTAGAAAAGCTAAAAAATTTACAATCTGATGTGCCTCTATAAAGAGTAGGATATATATAACCATCAGCATAATTTAAAGAAAACAATGTGATTCTTTTTTTAGGTGAAGGATGTTGCAAATCTTTTTACATGGGCATGCATAATAATTATCATATTTAGGAATATTTTGATGAGTAATGCTAGAGTCAAACACGATGACACTTGGCCCGTCAAACACGATCGGATCTCAATTTATGAGATTAGCACGGACGATCCGAACCGCTCAATTTGTTCTCCATAATGAAATATCCTAGGAGATCAAATTTTATATTTTTCCAAAATTTTTTACTATTTATTTTGTATTTTAGAAAATCTTCAATCTAATTAATTTTAGACCCTTCAATTTTAAAAAATATGAAAAAATAGTTAAAAATTTTAGAAAAATATAAAATTTGGTCTGTAAGAATATTTCAATATGAAAATCATATTGAGCGGCTTGGATCAGTAATTTGAAATTTCAATAATTGAGTCTAGAATCGTGTTTGACGTCAAACGTGTTTAAACGTGTTTGATTCTAGCATTACTCTATTTTGATACCATATCATCCCTAACATAAAAAAAGTATCAGAGGTACCAGCTAACCTCCTCAGATGTGCCGCCACCATGATCTCCGTTTAGAGTTTGAGCATGGTCTCCCATCACAATAAGCATTGTGTTCTCAAGATGCTTTTGACTATTCATTATATCGGTCACATTCTAGCAAAAGATAACAACAACAACAACTAAGCCTTTTGTCCCAAGCTTCTAGCAAAAGATAAGTACATATTATAATCTTTTTCTCATATAAAAATTACAATTGGATAAAAAAAAAGGGTATTAATAATTCAATTAAAGGCTTAGTTGTTACATAAGTTTTCCTCATGTTCTTTGACAAGATCTTAATCCTACCATTTACTAGTGGTATATACTCATGAACAACAAATTATCCAAACCAAATGAAACATGACAAATAAAATTATTCAAAACCAGTCAAGTACCGACCATTAAGGTATTGGTACTTACAAGAAAGGGTTCCGTCTTTTTCTGCCCATAATGTCCTTCTTATATTGTGCATATCAGAGTGTTGTTGAGAAACTCGGGAAAGGTACATTACAGTGGCATATATGGCTCATTGGTTGAGGTGGAACCTCAATGTGCTAGCAACAGAAATATGTCAACTTGCAAAGGTAAATAAATGAAGTGGGGATATTTACCTGAAGTATAGCATTTATCTGTTCAAGCTTTTGAACCATGGGTTGAGAATCAACTCCAAATATATGGCCAGCATGGTCCTAATGCAACAGACCATAACAATAGTAAAGCATAGTTAAATTTGTAGCATTACAAAATTACGTGTCTAAGTATAATTAATTTAGGTTTTGTGAGGACGTTAAGTTGAAATGGTTCAAAATAAAGAAAGGGATTTAGCATGAAATGGCACTGACAACACCGAGGAAATGACCGATAAGAACATCCCAGTCTTGTCTATGAAGCCAAGGCACGAGATGCTGGGCAACGCCGTTGTCTACCTGAGAGAGGAAGGGAATAAGGGATAACAAGAGGGCGGTGTTTGTGGGAATGAATGGTTGAAATAAGAATAAGAAGCAAAAGCATTATACGGTGTGGAGGTCCTTGACATTGAAGGAAGGGTAGGGATAGGAATGGTTGAAGTGGTGAGGAAACAGCTGGGTCCAAGTGTCGTCGCCCATCATGACGACTCGTCTTCCGGTGTGGACGAGCTGATGAATCCAGTTGTCTTCCTGGATGGCGGGAGCAGCAAAACTGTTGCCGACGTCAATAAAGGTGGGGAGGCCCCCCGTGGTGAGAGCCTTGAGGCGCTGGAGGCTGGTAGTGGGGGGATCGGCGATGGCTTTGAAGATGCGGGAAGAGGAGGGGTGGGTGGAGGCCAGATGTTGCAAGGAGGGGAGCCGGTCCATCCATTTCTGTTTCTTTTGGAACAAGGAGCTGGGAGCCACGAAGTCGAAGCGGAGAGCGTCCACGATGAGGATGAGCACGCGCTCCACGGTGGGTGGGGTCCAGCCGGGGAGATCCTGATCCTGATTCGTAGTCGAGGGGAGTTCAGAGCAACAAGAAGCTTGAGCTTGCAGGAGGTCGGATGGGAGCGAAAAGGCCGACAGCTCAGTGCGCGTCAGCAGGAAGCCCCGCGTGAACAGGTACACCCCCAAGCAATGCAGGCACAGCACCGCTGCCGCCGCCGCCTTCAGCCTCATTCTCATTCTCATTTCGTTCCTTCGGTTACCACTGCCACTTTTCAAGTCATCAAATCATCATTCATCACACTCTCTTTCTTCAGATGATTCGAATTCCTCTCTCCAGTTCTTCATCACCACCGTCCCATCTAATTCGTACGGATCCTGTGTTGATTAAACAAAAACATCTATCATTGATCAAGACCAATAGCTTCGACTTCTTTCCTGAACAGTCCACTAATCGAATCTCTACCGGACACGGACTGACGGACACCTTGCTGCTTGCATCATGGCTTTAAACATCGGGAAAAAAAAATTGCAATCTAACAGATGCAGTTTAACACATGCTTAAAAAATCAAACAAATTTGCTCATGGGAAAGCAATGAAAAAACTACCCAAACAACATTATAGTGACCACACTAGCAATCTTTACACTAAAAAAAAAAATCCAATACATCCTAATTTTGTTGTTGGAGGGATTCAATCACCAAAATTCTGACTTTCACCAACTAGTTCCTTAAAATCCATCAAACAAAAGAAAATATACATCATACATCAACACATTAATCCATCATCCAGTAATTCACTAGGTAATCTAGATATGTTGTTTAAAGCTCAAGTTCTCCAATCCTATGACAATGTAAGGAGAGCTCAGTTACAAGGAATTATTAGAAGGTACACCTACTGGGTTAAGTTAAGTAACATTTTCATAGCTAGAGAAATTAGATATGAGGGACTCTTTGAAGTACAAAAATGTACTTGAAACATAATATGTAATTATGTATAATCACTTCCTCATATGGACGTTAGGTACTGATATATCTGATACATAATATACCGTTTGGATGCGTTGAGAAGAAGGTAGGAAGAAGGAAGAAGGGAAGAAATAAATTATAAACAATCCAAACTCTTCACAAAGTTACACACTTCTCAATACTTCTTCCCACTTCTTCTTTTCTTTTCTTCTTCCCACACCTATCCAAACGGAGCCTTAGCTAAGTAGGTAACTTTGTGAAAAGAAGGGAAAAAGGGAAGAAGAGAAGAAATATTGAGAAGTGTGTAACTTTGTGAAGAGTTTAGATTGTTTATAATAAATTTTTTCTCTTCTTCCTTTTTTCTCACACCTCATCCAAACGGAGCCACCTGAAAGAATTAAGTTCAATTGTGTTATACCAATCTAGATTGTACCACATAGGAACCACCTGAACTGAATGGTATGAGCAATTGGGAAACACCTCATCTGCCTGAGAACAAAACTATTCCTATATCCAAAATTTCTCATGCACTGAATATTTCCATGCAGTTTTGATTTTGAAATGTAAATAATCTATATCTTTTACTTGACTTGTTAGAAGATATATACAACACACACTCTGCATTAGTACTTTTAACAATGAGGGTTTATTTACATATAACTGTTTTGGCACTATCTTATGGAATCAATTTAAATTGAGATGGGCTAAAATCAGCCACGACTGACGGATGCAACCGTCAGCTACGATCAAATCTCAATTTTCGAGCTTCTAACAGTTGATCCGAACCGTTCAATGTGTTCTCCATATTGAAATCTCATTGGAGACCAAATTTTACATTATTCTGATTTTATTTACTATTTTTTAAAGTTTTTTAAAAATCATAGTTATTGAAGGGTCCAGAATTGTTTAGATTAAGAATTTTGTAAAATATCAAACAAATACTAAAAAATTTCAGAAAAGTATAAAATTTTGTCTCCGAGGATATTTCAATATGGAGAACACATTGAACGATTTGGATCGATTGTTAGAATCTTGAAAATTTAAATTTGATCGTAGCTGACGGTTGCATCTATCAGTCGTGGCTGATTTTAGCCCATCTCATTTAAATTTGTTCTTTTCTCTTTTCTTTTTCTTTTCAATAGAGCATAATCGAGAACACTTTCAGCTTTTAAAAAACTTCGAAGCCCTATCTTTTTTTTAATCTTTTGCTAAATATAATGCAAATTAATCTCTCCTTTTTTATGTTAATTGATTGCATCCAATAAATCTCTTCAATATGAAACTAACATGGGATGTGTATACTTTTTTTTCTCTTAATCTCTTCTTTTATGTTCTCCCTACAACTATATGTAGATGTAATAACTGTCACTTTACATCCTAACATAAGCATCTCCATGTGTCTTGTTACTTAAAATAAAAACCAACAAGCAATTTAACAAGATATATTTTTTTGTTTTCTCAGTTGAGAAACTTTTGAAGTTGGGTGCTGCTATTCAAAACTTGTAGGATTCATTTACTGCTGGACAGGTATTTTTTTATTGTAATAATCTGTACATAGCAGCAAGTGTCATATTCGAGTTATTCTTATAAATAAAAGCAAGTCAGTACATGTATGATATGTTTTGATTTGTTTTGCTCTTAGGAAAGGATGGATCCGAATCATTTTCAAGCCTATAGGAAAATGTTAATTGCCGCTATGACGGCATATATTGGTTATTTTTTTGTTTTGATTCACATTGAGAGGTATAGGAATCAAATTTTAGAATTAAGGGCTGAGAAATTGAACGGGAGGAAGTGCGTGATAAGTTGATGAAGAAGTTAAGAGATGATGTAGAATGTCGTAATGTTATACGAATGGGTCCAGATGCTTTTAGAAGGTTGTGTGCTATTCTTCGAGGCACATTTCGTTTAAGAGACAATCAATATAGTTGTGTCGAGGAACAAGTAGTAAAGTTTTTGCATGTTTTGTCACATAATACTAGGAATCGTCTTCTTAGGTTTTATTTCGGACGGTCCCTTGGGACAATTAGTTGTCATTTTCATAGGGTCCTTAAAGCGATAGTTTCGCTTGAAGATAGATTTTTATTATAACCGTCAGATGATTGCGAAATTCCTAAAGAGATCTTGCTGAAAAGGAAATTCAATCCATATTTTGAGGTATTCCTCTTAATTTTCTTTTTCAATATAAAAAAATCATTTTCAGCTATGATTTTTAGGTTAGTATAACTTGTATTTGCAGAATTGTATTGGTGCAATTGAGGGCACCCACATTCCTGTGAAGGTTCCTAAGAATGATGCCAAAAGATATAGGAGTAGGAAACAATTTCCTACAATGAACAACCTAGTTGCATGTAGCTTCGATATGAAGTTTACGTATGTTTTGGCCGGTTGGGAGGGATCAGCACATGACTCAACTGTATTTCAAGATGCCTTGCAACGAGATGATAAATTGAAGGTACCTCGAGGTAAAGAAATGCTGCACCAGCTTTATATTTCTAATTTTCTACACTAATACTCTTGGTTAGGACTTATACTGTTGGTTGAGAACATTTCTTTTTATTGAGACCAGATTAGCTGATAGCTGAGAGTAGATGAAATATGATGAAGAAAACTGCTTATACTATATATTCAGGCATGTGTTAATTAAGGTAAAACTTATATAGCAGAAGTATATAAGTTTCTGGGTGTAAACATGTTATTGTGAGGTGTATTAATTAGTCTCTGGATATGATTATGGTACACGTTTGAGTGGTGTAGCAGTTACTGGTTGCAAAGTTTAGAAGTTTGAGTGGTGTACCAGTTACTGGTTGCATGTGTTAATTTAGACATGCTCTTTAATATTTGCAGGTAGATATTACTTGGCAGATGCTGGCTACGCCTTATCACCCTCATTTCTTACTCCTTATCGTGCTACTAGGTACCACCTTAAGGAGTATTCAAGCCGACCTCCTGAAAATTCGAAGGAATTGTATAATCTTCGTCACTCATCTCTGCGAAATGTAGTAGAAAGATGCATTGGTGTCGTCAAGAAGCGATTCCCAATAATAGCTAGCGGCACTGAGCCGTCCTATGATGAGGACACTGTGTCAGATATTTTTTTCGCATGTTGCATGCTTCACAACTTCCTAATGGGTGTTGATCCAGATGAACGACTAATAGCCGAAGTTGACAATGAGCTAATGCATGGCGAAATAGAATCGAATAGAACAGTAGTTTCTAGAAGTGAGAATTATAGGGAGGGTGAAAGGATTAGAGATAATATTGCTTTGAGAATGTGGACTGATTATAATCAGAGAGATGCTTTGAGAATCTAATAGAACAGTAGTTTCTAGAAGTGAGAATTTGTTGTCTTATTTGTTTTTATAATTTTATGCTATTATTGTAAAACTGGATACTAAGTGTTGTTTATTGAAAGTTTTGTTTATTTGTGTCTATTTTGTTACTGATATATTCTGAGTGTTTCTTACTATCTTGATTTCACACAAATCACTCAATTGTGTCTATGTTATGTAGCAGAGATCAATGGAATCAGATGCAAGTAATGAAGAGAAGCTAGATGAAATTCTGTCTGGTGAAAAAGCATTGGAGGGTGGATATTTTGCATGGACAAAGACAATGGATATAGCTCTCCTTGAAGTTCTGCGTGAACAGCAGTTGAAAGGTCTAAAGGATGATAGGAAATTTCATGCTGAAGCATACATGGTTGCAATTGAATCTCTTAATGCTAAGTTCCATATCAAAATCACTAGAGAAAAGGTCCTCAATCGTTTGAAGACTTTGAAGGATACAATGAATTCGGCTATACAAGCTCTTAAAAATAGTGGTTTCACATGGAAGGAAAGCACAAAAAAGATTCAAGCTGGCCCTCAAGTCTGAGATGATCTCATTAAGGTATTATATATTTATACAAGAATTTGTGCTTTTGGTTTGCATTTGAAAATAGTAGGTTGCTAGGTAGGATGTTCAGTACAAACAATTAACTCATAATTTGAGTCTGGATGAGTCTTAAACCAAGCAATCCTCAATTAAGTTCTATTTCTAAATATCAATCTTTTACGTACCTTGTGCTGGATAAATGAAGTCCAGTTCTACAACCTGCACGGTTGAGATGTAATTAGAAAAATTGGATTGAGCTTGGTTGTAATTTTTCTGATGTTAACTTAGAAAGTCTGGATAACTCACCATAACAGAAAAACCATATAAGATCACATGCATAATCTTTCTACTATGTAGTACTGTACTGAATGTCCATAATATATTAAAAATTGATTACTGAAGTACTAGTACTAATGAACTAGATGGTTATGTCTCACTTGTGTTCTTTTTTCTTTTATTAAAAAATTGATGGATTAACTAGGTAATTATGGTTCAATAGTATGTCTTGTTCTGGTAATGAATCGAACCAGATTGTACATGAATTTCTATTTTTTGGTTGGACCAACCATAGTTTAGTCTTTCATTTTTTTATATTATCCAAATTTCTTCATTTGTTTAATTAGGCGAATCCAAAGATGCGGCGAATTCGAGATAAAGAGATCCCTAATCTCGATCTCTTACGTGATATCTTTGAGCCAGACCGAGCAAATGGTGTGAAGGGTAATACACCCAAGGATAGGCTACAACAGTGGAAAGATTCGGCAACGACTATTGATGAAGTAGACCAACTACAAGCTGACAATGTTGTAGTTCTCGATAACTTTGAAAATCTCACTGCTGACAATCAAAATGGTGCATCCTCTTCTACTAAGAGCATGAAAAAGTTCTCTTCCGAGTTGGGTGTCAAGAGGAAATCTGAAGAAGCTGAGTTAAAAGGGAATCGACTCAAGGAGTGTATTGAATAAATTTGATGAAGGGATAATGATCATGAAGGAATCGATGTCTGGAATTGCTCAACAGCTAGCCATTGGGAATGAGTATTTCATGAAATCAAATATGAGGGTTTATTCAGGTGCAGAAATTTATGCTGAACTTAAGAGAATTGGAGTTACTAATGATAAGATGATCCGTGCTACAAGACTTCTCAAGTCTGACAAAGAGGAGATGGACAACTTTTTTGCTTGGCCAGATGAACTCAAGCGTGAGTGGTTGCAAGAGAAAGGAATAGATTGTTGGTCCTTCATGGACTGGCAATCAAACTCTTGCTTCTAACATGCTTGATACATTTTCTTATTTGTAGTATTTCAAGTAAACTTTGTTGATGGATAATTTCTGTAATGGGAGTAAACTTTTGCTTCTGTTATAATTTGTCGAAGGATAATTTTAGTAATATGAGTAAACTTTTGCTTCTGTAGTAATTTGTTGAAGGATAATTTCAGTTAAGAATGTTTGAAGTAATTTGTTTGAGTAAACATTTTCTTTTAATGCTCGCTGAATGTACAATTGTATTTTCCTTCTTTGTTGCTTCCTGACTCTAGTAAGATGCTGGTACCTGTTGCTACCATCTCGGTTGCATGTTGTATAAGGGACCATGTTAGAGTACCCGTAAACTTGAGGGACTGTTATGCAAATTATCTTGTCTAAGTGGGTAGTAATATATGTTTGCTTTTGGGTTCGGATCTTATTACTGGAATACAAGGGGTAAATTATAAAAGGTAATGCAAATTATCATAAGATTCAGACCAGGCTTCTTTCAACTCTTCTGACCACAAGTATGGCACTGCCTCTTTGATGGTTTCCAAAAGTACAAACTTCAGAACCAAAAATTAACAAAAATAATATAAAAAAAGAAAAAAAATTAATCATATGTTGTCAGTTCCTTCTTCTCTGATAAAATATTATATATGATCAAACAATTTCTGAACTTCCTCTAAAACTCAAGCCATTCTGGGGATTTGGTGATAAAAAATCATATGCAACATGTCTAAAGAACTAACAGGTACCATCTCTTGGTACCAATTACATCACGAGAGAGAGAGAGAGGGAGAGAGAGAGTTCATACATATTTAAAATATTACATGAGACAATTCAAACAATTAGATCCTTGATATTTGGTACTTGCTGAAATTGAATGACCATTCTAAGCTCGTCTTCCAGTTTTATACAATAGCATGGGTGAGAAGTCATATTTTCTTGTTTTACTGATATGCTAGTGGTGCATCTTATTTTGGTGTCAGTCAACATCTTGCATTCTCTCATCTGGCCTCAAACTAGTCAATCTAAACAACACAAAATAAAAAAAAATTAAGAAATTATTAGGATTGAAATAGCTATTGAAATATGGTTGCTCCATATGTGATTAAAAATTAACTTTATCTTTGCACAATTTCACAATATACTTATACTACTAATTAAATAAATAGACGATCTAAACGTGGCTTCTGAACCAGACGATTTTGGATACAGATGGGGAAACTATTCACTGTACTAAGCTATGTATATGTAATTGGAGATGAATTGAGATTGCATAACAACACCACCTTTGGTTGTTTCGTTAGGATTAGAATTTATGTTAGAGGCATTCAGATAATTGCATCAATTTGAGGTTTTAAATAAAAAATGCTTGTGTCCTTTTTTGCATCATAACCCTTAGAAAATATATTTTTTGAGATTCTCTTATAGGAATGAAATTTACTTTTGTTCTTGGTCTATACTCTATACTGGTACACTCAATATAGTATATCTATTTATGATCTTTATGTTGTTGGTATATATGCTTTCTTGGTGTTGGATTGGAGTCGTATACATTAATTTATGATCAATAGTTGGTATATTCGTTGCTGGTATATACCTGGTGATTAGTGCAGCCATTCAGTAACGTTAAACAAACAAAAAAAGAAATTAATCAATGGTATCATGATAATGATTTGTATACATTAATTTAGTAAAGTGAATCATTGTATGGATAGCTATGCGCCACCATGCATCCAGCTAGATGATGACTGCGTTTCTTTATTCTTTTTTAGTCTATGTAGCGTGTGGATCCGTACAGCAAATATAAGGGTAAAATGGTAAAAAGTATGATGAGAAATCATTTCCGGTCAATATTTATAGGGTTTCCGATCATTAAATTGGAATTCCCTTCAATTCATCTAAAAGAGATTCCGATCGCTGGATTTCAATTGAAATCATTTCCATTTAATTCTTTTCTCGTGAAATGAATTGAATTCCCATTCCATCACTATTCCGATCAGGGCCTAAACGTGAAGAGGAAAGTTCTGATAGAAGAAATGTAAGAAAAAATGAATTATGTTTCCAATTGGTAAAATTGGATATAACCCCTTACAAACTTCAGCAATTGGATATAATCCCTCCAAAATTTAACTCAGGATATAACCCCCTCAATTCTTCATAACCAAGGAAATAAACCCTTTTGATTTAAATTCAATCTTGTCTTAATTAAAAAAGCCAATTACATAAATTTGTGACCAAATTATCCTCCTCCCCAAAAAGCATTTGAGCATGAGTAAATTTTTTCGGAAGTCCCTCAACTTTGTGTATAATCTAATTTTGGTCATTAAACTTCAAATTGTCCATATAAAGTCCCTAAACTTTGTAATCATTCATTTTTAGTTCCTCTGTTACATTTCCGTCCAAATACTAAACGGAGGGCTATGAGTCGGTTTCTAATAATTTCTACTCTCTCTCTTCTTCTGCACCGTCTCATCTATTGCTCAATCTCCCTCTTTTTCTGGCGGACCTCAGCATCTTGGACTCGCTCTCTCGTCTATCACACCTACTTAAGGGTTGGACCCCCTCTCTTTTTCACTCGGACCCACTTTCCCTCTATAATTTGAAAAAACTGGTAAGCAAAAAAATACAATATTAAAAAGAAGGAAATGGGTGACAAGGGCTAAGGTCGGCCAAAATAGTGGATGACTGGTGGAGATAGCCACAAGGCAAGGCAAGGTGAGGTGGCAGTGGCAAGACAAATCAGTGAAGTGACCCCTTAATTTTATTTCCCGGTGCACCCCCCTCTGATCATTTCAGTTTCTATGTGATATTTTCTTGATTCAAATTGATTAAAGTTTGATTACTATGTCATCTCTTAAATTTTGATGATGTTTGAATCTATGGCTGCACGCACATATAATTAATTTATGTGAATATGTTCATGGGTCCTTGGACCAAATTGAATGCTTATTTGCTTGTATAAATTGTATTATGGTTCTTGTTCGTTCAATTGTGAAACTTTGGTACCATGATCATTTCTCCTGCTCTTGGTGTTTTATTTGTCATTTTAGTTATCGGTACAACTCAATTTTAGATTCTAGTAAACATAGCCTTAATTTCAACAACTTATTTAAGAAGTTTCGGGAGACTTGATTCACTCATTCATTCTCACACTTTCAGTCTTATTTCTAGCACTAATGGAAGAAGAGGGAGGCTTGAAGCTCTGAATCAGTAGAGGAGGGAGGAAAGGTTTCGGAAGACAAAAGAGAGCTGGGTTGGGTGGGGGAGAGAGACAAAAATATTAAACGACCCCTATTTGGACCTCTGTACTAATTTGGACGAAAACTTAATAGAGGGACTAAAAATGAATGATTATAAAGTTTAGGGATTCTATATGGACAATTTAAAGTTTGGTGATCAAAATTGGATTATACACAAAGTTTAGGGACCTTCGAAAATATTTACTCTTTGAGCATCGCGTGCTTTCTTTCTTTTTCTTTTTTTTTTAAGTTATGTCACATGCTTTCTTTGTACGAAGCAAAGTTCTAAAATTCATGGAAATGACTTCAATGTGGAAAATATTACAAGGACGGGAGAAGCAACTTTAGTTTGCCATGCACAAATAACCTTTTTGCATTTTTTTTTTGTTAGTACCTGGGCATGGCTGGCGAGCTAAATGAAGGAAAAAAGAAAATGAAAAAAATACAAAATCAAAAACTTTAGAAATGCTTGAGAATAATAAACTTGTTTCTTTCCTGCCATATAGCCAAGTTGTAGTCATGAGGATATCGTTTCTCTTTTGATTTCACTCGAGGAAGAGGGAAGATGAAACAACCAGGGAAGAGTTAAGGGTATTTATGTCAAATGCTCTGAAAAATGACTTTTTTGAATTTAAAAATTATTATATTTAATTAAAAGGGTTTATTTCCTTGACAAATTCTCTTTCATTATCACTTCTGAAAATTTTAACATTTCTATCAAACTGGTTCTTTACCATGGTAACGAAAGATTTGATGGCAAGTGGTACCTCACTTTTATGCTTTACCAAATTAATCCATGTCATTCTGGTACAATTGTCAACAAATAACAGAAATCATCTATTACCACCTAGGAATTCAACTAGGGAAGGCCCCCATACATCAGAGTGAACCAGGTCAAAATGAGTGGTTTTGTCATTATCCAAGTTCTTAGCAAAATGGACTCGATGGCTCTTAGATTTAATACATACCTCACACTTAAAAGATTCATTCTCAAATCCAGAAAATAAACTTGGATAAAGTTTCTTGAGGTACCCGAATGAAGGATGACCTAAACATTGTGCCACATCCAAATTGAAGACTTCCTACTTGAACTCGAGGCAGCATATAAGTAAGCTCTTCCTGTAGCTATGTCTTCCAAATGATACAATCCTCCCTTCTTAATACCACGACCGATAATCTCCTTTGTCATAAGGTCCTGAAAGAGGCAAAATCTGAGATACATGAGTACAACACAGTTCAGTTATTCACACAATTGACCTACAGACAATACTCTTGACGAAAGAGAAGGAACCAATAAAGTATTTGAAAGAATTAGAGAAGAGAAAAATTGAACATCTCTAGCCCCTGTGACTAGGGATGAAAACGGAACGGATAAAATCCGCTTCGATCCGTATTCGAATTCGAAAAATACGCGTAATATCCGAACCGTATCCGTATCCGAACATATCCGTATTCGTATCCGTATCCGTCAAAAAAATATGGATGCGGATATGGGAAGACCAATATCCGCTCTTTATCCGTATCCGACATGGATATTATCCGTATCCGATAAATATTAATCCGTTTATCCGTATCTTTAACGTCATAAGATGATTAATATAATATAATTACTTCTCTATATTAGAGAATACTTTTAATTAGATAATACTTAATTTTTATTAAATAAATTTTCTTATAATAAATATTTTTATTTGGACTAGTAACATAAAATTATTTTTACTTTCTATTAATTGAGACGATTATAAATGATAACAACACTGAAATTAATTTTTCTCTCTAATATTGACAAAGTACTAACATAGACATGAGTATATTGAATATCATTATATTTGTAGAAACTACTATTATAAATAAATAATAAAGATTAAAATGCAATCCGTATCCGACAAAATATATTCGTATTCGACTCCGTATCCGATAAAATCCGAACCGTATTCGTATCCGTTTAATATCCGAACCGTATCCGTATCCGAATGCATTCGTATTCGTATCCGTATCCGGAAAAAAAATGCGGATGCGGATATGGGAAGACCAACATCCGCTCCGTATCCGATCCGTTTTCATCCCTGCCTGTGACTAGATAAACTTCCCCATTTGCATTGACGATCTCAGTCCTCCGTGGATGAGATTCTCTTATCAAGTCGTCCTTATTGTAAGTCATATGATCGGTTGTCCCTGAATCTATAATCCAACAATTGTTTAGGTTTTGGATATGAGTCATGGTTTCTGGTACTTTGGTTGTTAGAGATTTGGGGTCGGTTTCGGTGTTAGAATTCAACGAAGAAGGATCAATTGCACAATAACTCGCGCAAGGAATAAACTCACACAGTAACTCGGTGAGATCTGGTCGAGAAGGACGGGTTTGATTGTGCAGTAATTCGCACAACGAGGAATCGACTGTGCAGTAATTCGCACAGGAAAAAAAATGATAATAACGCATAGATCTCAGAACCTACCGCTCTGATACCATGTAAATAAAAGCAATCACAGAAAAGAACACGAAGATTTTACGTGGTTCGGTACAATGTGTACCTACGTCCACGACTCACACACCACACTTTTTATTTCTATTCAATAATTTTGTTATGTTACAATACAAGGAAAGAAAGCCAATATATATAGAATAGATTTCTTTGACAACAAGTTAAGTGTTTCCTGCACACCAATTCACTCATGACTTGTATGTCAAGTCAAGTATTTTTTGTGCTTCAAGTCTGACGTTTCTTCCTTGCCAAGTCAAATGTCACATTAGATCAAAATCAAGATCTTTTGTGACATCATATTCTAACAGTAACGGTTATACACTTTTAGCATCTTGCTAAATCCTTTTTATTTATAAAAAGAAGATGGGGGCTTGACCCCCATTTTTTGTTTCAATATATATATATATATATATCGCTGTATTGGGCTTCCCTTTTCTTTTTCTATTAAAAGATGGGAAATCAAGTTTACATTTTACAATGTAACAGCTCTCAACTACCGATATCATTGATGGTCGTTGACTCGTTGATAACAGGTACTTAGCTATCTGAGAAAAAATAGAATTTGTAGTAATGAAAATATAATATATTTTTCATTAGGAGCAAATTACGAGCTTAAGTTTATTAAGGTGATTCATAAATTATACTTCAAAATATATCAAGATCTCACATGCCGAATCAAACCATTGAAACTCATCTTTTTGACGAGTAGTTACTTTCATTTTTTTTTTTTTTTTTTTTTTTTTGCAATTGAGATCACGTATGGACTACCTTAATAAGCTTGATCTTTCAGCATAATTTTTTTTTTCTATATTTAGCCACCATTTACAAAACGTTTTCTGCATCACACGATATTTCATGTGCTCTTACATTAATAATAGGACATTAATAGAACTTCACATACATCAACTGTCATAGTAGGTCCTGCTGCTGCTAGGACTGAGTCAACCAAAAATAAAATTGTTGAATTCGCCAAACAAAAAACATTGTTGGCATGCTTTGCTTCGCGTCTGGAAAGCTGATAAAAGCGTATATATATATTAATTGTTCAAAATGAATTTGATATTATATCATTTACCTGAATATACACTATTATCTAAAGAGCTCTTGTAAATCCAGTTGATCATTCTAAACTTTTCATCCTCAATTTACATTTTTTTATTTTTCATAAATTTTCGGAAGCTGCTTCATTAAATAAGAGCAGTGATCGAAAGGGAGAACCAAGTCTCAAAATAAAAACCTCGCGTCTACCGATCTAATCGTTTGTAGAACAGTTTGAGGGTCGAATCCAAAGGGACGGTGTTGGAATACCAGTCTTTTACTTTACTAAACTAGCTAGACGGTTCAACTCTTATGTGAATTAAGGGTTGCAGGTGGGTCTAAATCCTAAGTCTAGTTTCGAAGTCAAAACAAGAATTAATGAGAGAGATTCAACAAGTCACGTAATTCTAGGATTTCTGGTTGCTAATACTTCTTCTTAGTCCCAATTCCAGCGGCCCGCTAAAAGAACTTAGGTCGCTAATCTATTAGACTGGTCGCTGGCTACTTGGCAAGCATAGACAACCTCGCTGGTTCACTCAGCGGCCCGCTAGGATTAGCGATGTGAATGCAAATTGACTTAATTCAGTTGATAATTGTGCAGGGATAATGGCTTAATTAAGGTCCTAGATCAAACTCTCGTTTAGGTCTGGTTATCAATTAATTAACCCAATTTCCCTCGTATAGAACCTAGATTTCAACTATCGTTTCTTGGTCTAGTTTCTACAAGTCTATACCTTTCTAACTTATGAAATCCTCGAATCTTCACTATTGGAAAGGACTTAACTCTCGTTAATTAGTCCTGGTTTAGCCTTTCAGTTTACAACCTTCATGTTAATCATAATCATGCCTAATAATCTAAGTTTATTTGGACTTAACCATCTAGCAATTAAGCGAGCTCTACTTAACGGGTGTAAACAAATCTACCTAGATAATCATGGCATAATCAATTCAAGCAATTCAAGCAAGGTATAAAACACAAAGATATCAAATAAACTAAATAAACATGCAATCAACAACTAAGAATTCGAGTTTACAACCATAGCCCTAAAACAAACAATCAACAACTAAGAGACATCATACAAACACAAGAGAAAATGAGAATAAGGAAAGATTACAACCAATTGCTCTTGCGTGTGTCGAAATCTCCTATCAAACACGTCTCTTGCTGTCGCAAATGACCTGCTTGGCGTTGCCACGATCTGGACTTGAGACCTAACTCTCAAATAACTCAATGTCTAACCCTAAATTGACCTTGGATTTGGTCTCCTCCTTGTTCTCTCATAAAATCTCCTCAAACTGGCCTTTAATAGGCATTGGGAAGGTATAGAAACGCTGGAAATAACTGAAGACGTGCTCTAGATGCACCTAGAGTCGGTAGAAACCGCCATCCAAATATAGAATTGCTAAATCGGACGATTCTGCTAAATCTGGCAGTTCTAGGTCTGCGGGCCGCTGGGACTTTCAGCGGGTCGCAGGAAAATGTCAGCACTGCGTCTTGTCAGTATTTTGGGCATATCTCTTTCATCCGAACTCCGTTTGAGGTGATTCAAGATCCGTTGGAAAGCTTAGAACAAGCTCTTCAACTTTATGGACTCATCCAAGTCATTTCTTGTCCAGAATCTACAATAAAATTAGAAACTATGGTAGTAACTCATTCTTGACACAAAAACTCTAATTAAACTAACCTAAACTATGTAAACTCAAGGCAATTGGTTTAGTTTGGAGACAAAATGGTACCTGAATATGCATATAAAATCCACTTATCAAATCCCCCCAAGTTTAACCTTTGCTTGTTGATCGATGGGAAACCAAGTCTCAAAATAAAAATCTCGTGTCTGTCGATCTAATCGTTTGTAGAACAGCTTGAGGGTCGAATCCACAGGGACGGTGTTGGAATATTAGTCTTTTACTCTACTGAACTAGCTAGATGGTTCAACTCTTATGTGAATTAAGGGTTGCAGGTGACTCTAAATCCTAAGTCTAGTTTCCAGGTCAAAACAAGAATTAATGAGAGAGATTCAACAAGTCACGTAATTCTAGGGTTTCTGGTTGCTAACACTTCTTCTTAGTCCCAGTTCCAGCGGCTCGCTGACTCTCGTAGCGGCCCGCTAAAAGAACTTAGGTCGCTAATCTATTAGACTGGTCGCTGGCTACTTGGCGGGCATAGACAACCTCGCTGATTCACTCAGCGGCCCGCTAGAATTAGCGATGTGAATGCAAATTGACCTAATTCAGTTGATAATTGTGTAGGGATAATGGCTTAATTAAGGTTCCTAGATCAAACTCTCGTTTTAGGCCTGGTTATCAATTAATTAGCCCAATTTCTCTCGTATAGAATCTAGATTTCAACTATCGTTTCTTGGTCTAGTTTCTACAAGTCTATACCTTTCTAACCTATGAAATCCTTGAGTTTTCACTCTTGGAAAGGACTTAACTCTCGTTAACTAGTCCTGGTTTAACCTTTCAGTTTACAACCTTCATGTTAATCATAATCATGCCTAATAATCTAAGTTTATTTGGACTTAACCACCTAGCAATTAAGCGAGCTCTACTTAACGGGTGTAAACAAATCTACTTAAACAATCATGGCATAATCAATTCAAGCAATTCAAGCAAGGTATAAAACACAAAGATATCAAATAAAATCAATAAACATGCAATCAACAACTAAGAATTCGAGTTTACAACCATAGCCCTAGAACAAACAATCAACAACTAAAAGACATCATACAAACACAAGAGAAAATGAGAATAAGGAAAGATTACAACCAATTGCTCTTGTGTGTGTCGAAATCTCCTATCAAACACGTCTCTTGCTGTCGCAATCAACCTGCCTGGCGCTGCCACGATCTGGACTTGAGACCTAACTCTCAAATAACTCTATGTCTAACCCTAAATTGACCTTGGATTTGGTCTCCCTCTTGTTCTCTCTTCAAAACCTCCTCAAACTGGTCTTTAATAGGCATTGGGAAGGTGTAGAAACGCTGGAAATAACTGAAGACGTGCTCTGGATGCACCTGGAGTCGGTAGAAACCGCCATCCAAATATAGAATTGCCAAATCGGGCGATTCTGCTAAATCTGGCAGTTCCAGGTCTGCGGGCCGCTGGGACTATCAGCGGGTCGCAGGAAAATGTCAGCACTGCGTTCTGTCAGTATTTTGAGCATATCTCCTTCATCCGAACTCCGTTTGAGGTGATTCAAGATCCGTTGGAAAGCTTAGAACGAGCTCTTCAACTTTATGGACTCATCCAAGTCATTTCTTGTCCAGAATCTGCAATAAAATTAGAAACTATGGTAGTAACTCATTCTTGATACAAAAACCTAATTAAACTAACCTAAACTTATCTAAACTATATAAACTATGTAAACTCAAGGTAATTGGTTTAATTTGGAGACAAAATGGTACCTGAATATGCATATAAAATCCACTCATCACTTGTCCCCAAGCAAATATCTATCTTAGAAGTATGGTTTGGCTCTAAACTAAAACAATGACTTGAGGTTTACAAGTTATGAAAATTCTTAACATGCACCAATATCGTGATTTGATTGAATTATTTAGACAATTTTACAAACTTTTCAAATTGAATTGAGTTGTCCCAAACGACCCACGCTTACCCCACATGTGAAACACTTAAGATGCTTGTAACTATTGCCCATAACTTACCTTGTTCAATTCCTAAACTTGTTGAATTTTTAAAGTTTGACAATTGACTTGGCAAAGAGATTCGGGATCACACCCTACCAACACAAATAACATGTCATATCAATTTATTTCACAACCAAGCTCTTGAGTACTTAAACCGCTATATTGATTTTCGAAAATACATTGGAAATCGAACTAAAGTGAGGCGGAAAAAAGGGTACAACTCCTCACCCATTCTATTCCAAAGTTTTTGGGTTGGACTTTTTAATTTTTCTCCCACGGCTAGGAGGGTTTCCCGCGGTGGAGAGGTTAGCCAAATTATGGTGGATTTATTTTTGAGACTTTTCTCTTCTTTTTTATGTCATGAGCCTTTCTGTTTTTACTCATGATTTATGGAAGTTTTTCTATTCACCATAACCTATAGCTTCCCGCAATGTCCATGGCATTGCACGCTTTTTAGTTTCCCTTTTTGCACGTGTTTTTTTTTATATACAAGGGTGTGTATTTACATCTTCGACTTTTAATAAATTTGAAAACAACGGTTGTTTGACTCTAGACTTAGTGTTTATTTCCTTAGTTGACATGCATTTAGGCCGGTAGAATCGATCTTGACAAAGTTGGAAAATTAATTCAATTGGTGGTTGTCTTGGTTTACCGGTTTCTAATTGGTCAAGTCATTCATAGTACTTATCAAATCATCAAATTTAAGTTTCAATCAAGATAGATTATGATACAATACCTACTCATTTCTAAGGTCACAGGGGCTAGTTGATCAATTAGATGACCCACAATTCAAATCGAAAAAATTTCTAAAACTTCCTAAATAATTCATTTAATTCACGATATCAAAACTTGTTAAGTATCTCCCTAACTTACCTAAATGCAATCTATATGAAATTATCATGCAAAAGAGACAGTTCCTAAATGAAATGCACAATTATACCTGTCAGTTCCAGTTTCAGCTACCCACCAGACTTTTCTGCTACCCACCGAAAATCTCTGCTACCCACCGAAAACTTCAGCGGGCCGCTGAGACACTCTGTGGGCCGCCGATACTGGGACAGATACGAAATTAACACCTAATATGCATGATGCAAACCTAGATACAACTCTTATTCTCTCCCCCAAGTTTAAAACTTTGCATTGTCGTCAATGCAAGGAAAACATAACTTAAAAGAGAGAAAGGAAAGGAAACTCATCGAATTATTGTAGTGGTTGTGAAGTTCGCATAGGGGTTGGTGCGACTTGCAAAATGGCTTGTATGCTCTTTCATAGTGTATCCCCTAAGTTTGAGCTCTTGCATACAATTCGTGTAATGGTGCTTCCAAAAGCTGATTTGTCACCTTTCTTCAAACCTAAACCAACAACAACAATTAATAAGTTATAACTAACTAAAACAACTAAATCTAAATTAATCTAAATGAGAGAAAGAAATTTTTGAGCCTTGGGTTGTCTCCCAAGAAGCGCTTGTTTTAGGTCACTAGCTTGATCACCTTGCATTTACTCATCTTATCTTCACTTTTCTCCCTCTCCACGCATCATAGTTCTCCCAAAAGTGATTGAGCGGGTCCTTTAAAACATGTTTGGAGTGTTCTTCTTTGGATGTCATCTTCCTTGGCTCAATTATGATGTGATACTTGATTTGCGGGTTGTTATCTTCCATCACATCAAGTTTCTCCAAATATCTTCTAAGAGTGCTCAAGTCGATTTGGTTGAACTTCTCATTTGTGTTGTTGGATGCCTCGACTTTGAGAGTAGTGTCACCATATTTCTTCTCTTCAAGTTCATCATTCATGTTCTCAATTGGAGGATGCTTCAATTCCAACTCATTAGATTTGACAATTTCAGCCCTAAACAATCTTTGTGGAAATGGAATTGGAGGGATATAGGGAGGATGTGGTATGTACTTTGGTTCATCAAATTTCTCTTGTACCTCCCTATTCTCAACTTGTTTGCTTTCAGTTTTGTTGGTATCTAACCAAATTTGGATCTTCTTGGAACTAGAGTTTTCAAATTCACAATCACTATGCAAAGTCAATGCATTGTTTTGTTCATTGTGTGGCCTATATGAAGAATTTTCAGTCTCTAACATTCTTTGATGATGAGTCATGAGAGTATTGAGAGAAGATGATATGGATTTTATTTCTTTCAAAAGTTTCTCATTAAATTCAATTTGGTTCTTTCTAAATTCCTAAAACCTTGATTCAACACTTGACATTTGCGTAGATGATCGGAAATTATCAAAACTAGGAAAAAAATTAGACCTATGGTATGGTTGAGACACTAAACCATGATTGTTCAAAGCAAAAGAAGGAAAATCATTCAAACCAGAATCGCATGTCTGTCTGTTGAGGTTCCAGCGGATCGCAGGATCTCCCAGCGGGCCGCTAAAACTGGCAGTCAGGTTTTGTGCTTTAGGTACCCTCCGTATGAATCTCGAACGATTTGTTTGATAGTCAAAAGGTTCGTCGAATCCGATGAGGTTGCTAAAGTTTTGGTTGTCTCCACATGCATCATTGATCGTGTTTTGCACGGTGTGAAAAGCACGCTCAAATTCACACATGTTCGCATTAAGTCCAAATTGCCTATTCATGTGGTTGATTTTCTTCCAATTATCCTCCGCCTCTTGCTCACGTACCAGAAAAGAAGGAACACATGGTGATAGAAAATTTTTTTTGCCTTTTTTTTAAAATAAGATAAAATAAGTAAGATACAAGGATACAAGGATGTCTATGCTAAATTACTAAAGCAAAATGCCAATATTCGAGCAAACCGTCCCCGGCAACGGTGCCAATTTTGATCGAAGGGGGAACCAAGTCTCAAAATAAAAATCTCGCCTCTACCGATCTAATCGTATGTAGAACAGCTTGAGGGTCGAATCCACAGGGACGGTGTTGGAATACCGGTCTTTTACTTTACTAAACTAGCTAGACGGTTCAACTCTTATGTGAATTAAGGGTTGCAGGTGGGTCTAAATCCTAAGTCTAGTTTCGAAGTCAAAACAAGAATTAATGAGAGAGATTCAACAAGTCACGTAATTCTAGGATTTCTGGTTGCTAACACTTCTTCTTAGTCCCAATTCCAGCGGCCCGCTAAAAGAACTTAGGTCGCTAATCTATTAGACTGGTCGCTGGCTACTTGGCGGGCATAGACAACCTCGCTGGTTCACTCAGCGGCCCGCTAGGATTAGCGATGTGAATGCAAATTGACTTAATTCAGTTGATAATTGTGCAGGGATAATGGCTTAATTAAGGTCCTAGATCAAACTCTCGTTTAGGTCTGGTTATCAATTAATTAACCCAATTTCCCTCGTATAGAATCTAGATTTCAACTATCGTTTCTTGGTCTAGTTTCTACAAGTCTATACCTTTCTAACCTATGAAATTCTCGAGTCTTCACTCTTGGAAAGGACTTAACTCTCGTTAATTAGTCCTGGTTTAACCTTTCAGTTTACAACCTTCATGTTAATCATAATCATGCCTAATAATCTAAGTTTATTTGGACTTAACCACCTAGCAATTAAGCGAGCTCTACTTAACGGGTGTAAACAAATCTACCTAGATAATCATGGCATAATCAATTCAAGCAATTCAAGCAAGGTATAAAACACAAAGATATCAAATAAACTAAATAAACATGCAATCAACAACTAAGAATTCGAGTTTACAACCATAGCCCTAAAACAAACAATCAACAACTAAGAGACATCATACAAACACAAGAGAAAATGAGAATAAGGAAAGATTACAACCAATTGCTCTTGCGTGTGTCGAAATCTCCTATCAAACACGTCTCTTGCTTTCGCAATTGACCTGCTTGGCGTTGCCACGATCTGGACTTGAGACCTAACTCTCAAATAACTCAATGTCTAACCCTAAATTGACCTTGGATTTGGTCTCCTCCTTGTTCTCTCATAAAATCTCCTCAAACAGGTCTTTAATAGGCATTGGGAAGGTATAGAAACGCTGGAAATAACTGAAGACGTGCTCTAGTTGCACCTAGAGTCGGTAGAAACCGCCATCCAAATATAGAATTGCTAAATCGGGCGATTCTGCTAAATCTGGCAGTTCCAGGTCTGCGGGCCGCTGGGACTTTCAGCGGATCGCAGGAAAATGTCAACACTACGTCTTGTCAGTATTTTGGGCATATCTCCTTCATCCGAACTCCGTTTGAGGTGATTCAAGATCCGTTGGAAAGTTTAGAACAAGCTCTTCAACTTTATGGACTCATCCAAGTAATTTCTTGTCCAGAATCTACAATAAAATTAGAAACTATGGTAGTAACTCATTCTTGACACAAAAACTCTAATTAAACTAACCTAAACTATGTAAACTATGTAAACTCAAGGCAATTGGTTTAGTTTGGAGACAAAATGGTACCTTAATATGCATATAAAATTCACTCTTCAAGCAGTCAAATTGATTCCTCATGTCAATAGTGCAAGTGCCGACGGTTTGGATGTGCGAGACAGAGACGACTCCTCCGTTGATGGATCAGATGTCGTTGTATCACCCACCATTGCCTCGAGATCTGCAAGTGCCGATCTCAGCACTGTGAGAACCTCGGTCATCCTGGGCCGTTCATTCTTGTAAGGCCTTACGTAGTTACGCACCGATATGCCGCATCAAAAACCACACTAAATGTATGCCGATCCCAATGTGGGCCCAACCTTGGGTCCATGATAGACTCGATGGCCGTTGAGCTGTCCCCGCTGCTATGTTCTGTCATGACGCATTATGCCGTGTGCACAATTGATTCTGCACCTCCAGATGGTGTGGGGACCACGACACACTGACTTGTCACAAGCTCAAGTAGAACAACACCGAAACTGTACACGTCAGCAGACTCCGTCACTTGGCCGAGAGAGAAGCTCTCTGATCAGCGGATTTCATCCATACATTTCAACCCTAATTAGGTCTATTATTTGGTTTAATACTGCATATTTTGATGATAAATTGTCGATTTTAGGTAGAAGCTAGGTACTGTTATTGCTCCGTGTATTTACAGGTTCTCCGCGATGATTTCTAATGTTTCTGTTGATTTTTTGTGATTTTTTATAAGAGAATTTGAGATGGGCCCAGTCAGCGTTTTAGCCCAGCCCAGACTGCCGTCAGACGACCCGTATGGACCCCCAGACGGTCCGTTTGGCTGTTCCAGAACCGACATATTCAGGACATGTTCTATTTTGGATGAAACTGACTCTATTTTCGACTATCTCCACTTTGGCACGATCCCAGGTGGTTTTCCACCGACCTAAAAGAGAATTTGAAGTTTATAAAATGAGGGCTGAGCCCAGAAAGAAAGGGAGTTCGATTAGAGAGAGAAGCTTCAAAACCCTAGCAGAGATCAGAGCCAAACGACCCGTCTGGGCACTCAGACAAACCGTTTGAAGACGCCAGGTTGCAGAAACAGAAGGAGAGAAGATTGATTTCTGTTGTAAATCTTCTTTTAACTCTATGATTGTGGAGAAACCTTGTTTATTTATGTTGTTTGATACTATGTTAGGCTAAGTTGTGTTTTAGGGGTAATGGTAAGGAACCTAACTTATGTTGTTGCTTTTTGGATTTGATTAGTTGGAGTTTTTGATATTTTCATATGATTTCTATCTTTTGATTACTATTTGCCATGTGATTTCATAAATTGCTTTGGTAGAATTGATTAGGATCTATTAGATTAAGGCCTTGTCTAATTTGATTGCAATAATCTATACTTTAGTTGATTTGTGAATAACTTAATTGAGGATGGAAGTAATTGATGAATGAAATCGGGATTAAGTAATCGATAGGTGAACCTTTCTTGTAACGATGGTTATAAGATGTCCTTTGTATGAAAGATAGATTTTAAAACCTTTAGGTTTTGGTGATGACCAAACTTGGAGATTTTAATTGATAAATTGACTTGAACTTAAAACCAGAACTGAACGATGGTTAGAATCTGGAAATTAGGGTTAAGTCATAAATCTGCATATGAAATAGCTTAAGTTCCTCTAGTTACTCCTCAGCACGTGGTTAAGACGGATCGTCTGAGAGATCAGACGGACCGTTTGGAACCTGCAACATAGGTGAAGTTCTTTGACCTGAACCCCTAGCCTTTCTCTTAATCGTTAAGTCAACCTTAGAATTTAGATTTTCTGAACTTTAATTTAGAATTCTTAGAATTGTTTCTAGCACCATAAATTGTTTTTATACTCTAAGTTTAATTGAATTAGATAATTTAAGTAAGAATTAATTGATCCGTCCCCGTGTTCGAACCTTAGCTTGCTACGATAGACTAAATCAGGTAATCTAAGTTATTTTGACTAGATTTGCATCCAATCACTCTCTGGGTCCATATATCCCATGGTGCCTCGTACCTGCATAATTGAATGATTGCTTTGTGTGATTAGGTTGTGAATATATGTACCATTTTCAATTGAAATTGTAATTATTAAAGTTGATTAAGATGATAACATGACGCAATGAAAGTAATTTAGGATCGGAATTTAAAATGGACTAGGACTAGAATAGTAAAGGACCACAGCTGTAGCAGCAAAAGAGAGAGAACATGCTTGATGCTCAGTTGCTCACTGCAATCTGGTTCTATCAAGGGTTGGGATTCAATGCGTGGCCTTGCAAGGACCAGGATTGAAAATCTGGCTCTTCGAATACCATAATTTCAAAAGCGATGCCATTTCAAAGTGAAGATACAAAAGAGAATGTTTAGGATGAGGATCGGAATTGAAATCCCGCTCCTTAGTCCTTACACCATGTGAATATGGATAATTCGGAAGAACCTTCATTATTTCCGCCTAAAATAATTGAAGATGGATAATTTGGATGAAATTTCGTTATTTCTTCCTAAAATAATAAAAGAGAACCTATAACTAGGTCTGCATAACGTGCAGAACCGTCACGAAACTAGAGTGTTTCATTAACCGTTTCGTAAGGACGAAATGATCGAAATTAACTAAATTTTCATGACTTACATATGGACGGAAATATTTTTTTAGTTTCGTTAATCGTTTCATCCAACCGAAAAATGGTTTTATTGTTTCATTAATCGTTTCGTCCGGACGAAACGAAACGAAAAAAAGCGATAAACGGTCTTCCGTTTGCCGGCCTACCTATGGGGCTGTTTGGATTCCCCAAGAAATTTGGAGAATTTCATCTTCCTACCATAAATTTATTATAAACAATCCAAACTCTTCACAAAGTTACACACTTCCCAATAAATTTATTCTTAAAAATTGCAACTTTTTCAAATTCTCCAAATTCCTAAGCGATCCAAACGGCCCCATAACTTTCCAAAATGAAAATGAAGAATGAGAACCTACAAGGATGGGCTTATTAACCTTGTCTGGCTAGCCCTTCTCTATGATTTTAGAGAATTTATTCTCAGCACTCGGCCCAACTAAAACAAGGGGCTGTATTAATTGTCCAATCCAATGCTATCTCAGGAGAAACCAGAGGCATGAAAAATAGATAGTTTTATCCAAAGCAAATTAAAAAAAAAAGTACAAGGGACCGTTTAGATCGCTTAGGAATTTAGGCTCCGTTTGGATACCTTCAAGAATAAGAGAATAACTCTTTTTCTTATTCCTAACCATCCAAATTTATTATAAACAATCTAAACTCTTCACAAAGTTACACATTTCCCAATACTTCTTTCATTATTCCTCTTATTCTCAAACCATCCAAACGGAACCTTAGGGGCCGTTTGGATGTTGTAGGAATTTGGGGAATTTGCAATTCTAGGCATAAATTTATTGGTAAGTGTGTAACTTTGTGAAGAGTTTGGATTGTTTATAATAAATTTGGCATATGAAATTCCGAGAATTTGCAATTTCCTCTTATTCCAACCCCATCCAAACGCCCCCTTAGAGAATTTGAGAAATTTCCTATTCCTAGACATAAATTTATTAGAAAGTCTGTAATTTTGGCTCCGTTTGGATGGCTTCTTTCCGGAATAAGGAATAAGGAATAACTACTTTTTACCAATAAATTTATTTCTAACCATCCAAACTCTTCACAAAAGTTACACACTTCCCAATAAATTTACCCCTTCCCAATAAATTTCTTCCCTTCTTCCTTCTTCCTACCTTATTCTCAACGCATCCAAACGGAGCCTTTATGAAGAATTTAGATTGTTTATAATAAATTTATGTCTACGAATATGAAATTCCTCCTATTCCTCCTTCATCCAAACAGCCCCCAAGATATTTAGCAATCAGTGGTTAGAGGTGGGCGCGGTATACCGTGAATATGCGAAATTGTTCCGTTCCGTCCATGTAGAACGTGTAACGGAATGAAATTTCATTCCGTTTCGCAAATGGAACAAATAACGGAATGTATTTCGTGATTCATTTGTGCATTTTATAGTGTAAATATAGTCGTTCCGCCATGTTCCGTCAAAACGGAACGAATCTGGAATGGAACGGAACGGAATGGTTCCATTCCGTTTCCGTTATACACGTTATCTACCCCTATCAGCGGTAACCTCACCTCACCTGACAGGAAGACACTCACTCTCATCTCCGGGCCCCACTCCCTCCGTCCCTCGTTTGGGTTGCTTCTATATAAACCCCTTCTCCAATCCAATCGCACCTTAGCATAATCGTTCCCATTTCCCAATATCTCTTTTTCTACTCGCAAGTCGGAACACGAAAGCTTGATCGAGGTAAATTCTTACAAAAATCTGCTCGAATTTCTTTCAATTTTGAATCGTATTGATGTATCGGTGTTTGATTTGTTAATTCCCTAGTCGGGCGACCGAGTGGTGGTAGATTTGTCGGTCTATTTCTCGGTTTAAAATTGTTTGAATGAATATTGGGGAAGAATAATGATATTGTTTGTATTAATCAGAGATTAGGCGAAATGGCTCGTTTGATAGTTCCATGCGCAGGTTCAAGCCTCGTAAACTGCGGGTTTCTAGGCATTTTCTCTTCCTTTCATGTGATTATCTCTACCTGATTATAAGATCACTCACTCAAAAGTTTTATAAATCAATAAGCCTTTTTCGCTTCTATCCTTTCTTCGGAGGAATTTACATAATTCTGCTGCATTCTTTTCATAATAAGACAAAAGTGTCACTTCATGTTAACTAAATTAGTCAAATTCAATTCTAAAAGGTGATATCAATCTAAAGTCAAACCGTGGAATCCTCCAGATTTTCTTTTGTGCTAAAATCAGGATAAGTTATACTGCAATCATGGCCGATAGAGAACATCACAGTTTCAGGAGTCCAATTGTTTCACGGTTATTATTGCATGATTTCCTTTTGGTGAGAGTATTGTTTTGGTTTAAACAATTGGGAGAATTTTCAGTATAATGATTAGCATTTGTGTCTCCAAATAAAAATTTCTTCATCAATCCAATTGTGTTTGTGTGATCATTGTAGGACTATGTATAGCTGCACATTTTTTAAGACTGAAGAATGGGTAGCTTACAACAAATTTTTGTTGCAATTAGACATTTATTTTTTTGACTGCAGTTTAGTCGAGCGAGTCAAAGCTTCCCATTTCAAACCTCAACAAAAAGTTTATCAGCAAATTACCGTTCTACCAAGCCATTAAAAATAAAAAAAGAGGTACAAATTTTCTTTTTAGCTAATAAACTCCACCAAGACCTCCTTTAGGGTGCCCAAACTGAGCAGTGAGCACTCTTTTCTTTCATCTCTTATATGTATTACTCGCTTTGTCTTTTAGGATTCCTACCGGAGCAGATCTCTTCCTGTTTATTATCCCCCAGTGAGTTAAAACCTAATACTCTCTGTTTAAATTTTGATAACTAATGTCAGTTGTGCAATGATTTAAATTTTGCTATATACTTAAGCTTATTTTGAGGTATCCTCAGTCTTGGTGCCTCAGAAGATAAAACTTATCTTAAAAAACTGTTCAATCTAACTTTTCAAAAATTTATTGGACAAAGTTACATATTTTCACCTTTGATCAATTGTATGGGCATACCCTAGGTCTTTAGGTTTGGTGGTAGGAAGTCAATTTGTTCAGTTGCTACTGAACCAGCACCAGCACAAGCAGAAGAGCCTGAAATGGATGCCCCAAAGGAAGCCTTCTTGAAGGATTACAAGAAGCCTGATTATTTATTTGAATCGGTACATATGAATAGTGTGATTTTGATCTTAAATTTGAAAAAATCCAATATTTTTCTTGTGTACCTTGTTATTATTGTGTATTAACTTATGTCATGTAAATAATAACAGGTTGATCTAAAGTTTCAACTTGGTGAAGACAAGACTATAGTCTCTTCGAACATTGCTGTTTACCCCCGTGAGGAAGGTCAGATTGCATTTAGTCCCCAAAAGGAAAAAAAAATGCAATAGAAGTAAAACAATGTAATATTTGGCAGTAACAATTACAAAATAATAAAACTGTAATTAAATAATATCTTCTTATAGTGCATTCAATAGCTTGGATTTTTTTTTCCCAATTCAAGCTTTGTACAATTGCCTTATAATTCTGACACCATGCCACCATGGTGATCAGTTCCGAGGTCAGCTTCAACTATAAAATTAAGCGTTTTATATATTAAAAAAATTATGAAATTAGACTGTGAGTCATGAAATTATCAATGAAATCCTGGAAGGTCAGATTTTTGAAGTCTGGTTGAGAGTTTAACTTGGAAGGCCAGACTTTGGAACTCCTGCCGACACAAATTGTACAATTCAAAATAAATTTTACCTTCAAAACGCCACCAGGCTTTGGACGACCACCATTTGAACTCCTGGCCGGACTTTAGAAGTATGGTCTTTTGCATTCAAAGTTTTGACAAATTTCATTCTTGAAGTCTAATTTCGTGATTTGCCTTTTTCCAACACAATAAAATCCACAAAAATAAGTACATGCTCATTTATTCTGATACTAGCATATACCAGCTGGTAAGAACCCATATATGATAGATCTATCCTGTAGTGTCAGTCTGGGTTGGCAGGTACTAGAAGCCCTCAATCAATAACATAATTTATTCACAGTTATGTTACCCTTTTTATTTTCTTTAAAAACCTTTTAGTAGTTTTGGATACATGAGATATTATTGATTTATTAATCTTTTGTGTATTTTGATCTTAATGTTAAATTAGGCGTTTCCTCCCCTCTGGTTCTCAATGGATCCGATCTCAAGCTATTATCCATCAAAGTAGATGGCAAGGATCTCAAGATGGTATTTTGGCATTTACTTCCCATATTTTGTTTTACTAGAAGCATAAACCTTAATGCAATGATGCTCTTTTAGATTTAATTAGATTTAAAGCATGTTCTATAGGGTCTATATGTTAAAAAACAAAATGTGTGTGTTACATCACATTTAGTTGCAACAGCCTCTTATAGTTATGTATTTGATAACATTGCACTACACTGTTGTCTAGAGTGAGGATTATAAGCTGGACTTGCGCCACCTGACTCTAGTCTCCCCACCAAATGGGGCATTTAAGCTGGAGATTGTTACAGAGATAGACCCAATTCACAACACATCTTTGGAGGTATATAAGGCTCTACTATATCAACTCTTTACAACTCAATGTCGATATTTATTTATTTATTTTTATAAATTATAGGGCTTGTATAAGTCTTCTGGAGTTTTCTGTACCCAATGTGAGGCTGAAGGTTTTCGCAAGATTACATTTTATCAGGTGAGTTACTATCAACAGTATAACTTGAATGTATTCATATTTTTTATGTTGTTGAGAGCCATTTGTTTGACTAGGAATTTACTATGTAGGACCGACCTGATGTTATGGCGAAATACACATGCCGGATTGAAGCCAACAAAGAGAAGTATCCTGTACTCCTATCTAATGGAAACCTCATAGAGCGAGGAGACCTTGAGGTGATGATAAATTGCTATTATTATTGTTGTTGTTGTTTATTGTTCTTTGCATCATCATTGCAACCATATTTTATCATATTGTGTTGTAATTATTGTTATTGATGTTTTATCTCTAAGGAAAGCTTGTGATGTATATAGAAATTGTCAGTAGCAAACAAAGAATAATCCCCTTATTTTTTTTCTTTAGAAGAAAAACAAGATATTGAAATGCCTTGTCATTCGATCCCAACCTGTCACGAGCAATCATTTTGCAAACTCTCCTTATTTCATTAGCAAGAGGAATACAGAAATTAAATCGATTTAAATATAATAGTTTACACCATCACTTTACAAACTAGTAAAATGAAACAGAAGAGAACATCAAGTTTAGAAGCTTCATAAACTATTTACTTTTAATAAGACCTCTTATTTGATTTGTGATTGTAGGATGGCCAGCACTATGCACTATGGGAGGATCCTTACAAAAAGCCAAGCTACCTGTTTGCACTAGTAGCAGGTCAATTGGAGAGCAGAGATGATTCCTTTGTGACCTGTTCTGGTCGCAAAGTTGCCCTTAGAATCTGGACACCTGCTCAGGATGTACCAAAAACTGGCCATGCTATGTACTCTCTCAAAGCTGCCATGAAATGGGATGAAGAAGTCAGTTTTCTCTCTTTTCTCTTCCCGGAGCACCACAAAATGTTACAATTTCTATGTAAAAAGTAAAAGTCATGCATACTCTTTTCTATAAACCCCATGAGGATCTTGTGGTAGTTTTCATGCATTATTTCGGTATATGATATTTCTAGTGTTAGTGAGGTATGCATGATTAATATTGAAAGGAAATCGTAATTTCTTTCAGTTTATGTCGTCCAGCTTTGCATGGCAAATGTTTCAAAATAATTTTTATTTTGTAGGTTTTTGGCCTTGAATATGATTTAGATTTGTTCAACATTGTTGCCGTTCCTGACTTTAACATGTGAGCCTCTCTCACCTGCCCTTCCCTCTATTGCTCTGAGAATATTAGTTTTGCAAACATTTTGCTTACTGTTCCTTTTTTAACAGGGGTGCCATGGAAAATAAGAGTCTAAATGTAAGTACTGTATGAATGAAATTAGCATCACCATAATTTTTATACAATTTGTGGTTGCATTTGTAAGTGCTGACATGAACTGAAATTGACAAATAAATAGATTTTTAACTCCAAACTTGTGCTGGCTTCTCCTGAGACAGCTTCAGATGGAGACTACGCATCAATATTGGGTGTTATTGGTCATGAGGTAAAGTTAAAACCCTTTAGCTTCTTTTAAGCTAAATCATTGGAAGGATTATTTAGTTTCAGTTCCTAATTCTTGTTAATTGTTTGTATTGCAGTATTTCCATAACTGGACTGGTAACCGGTATGATCTCTGAGCAATTATATATATTTTTTTTCTGTGATCAACTTATTTAACATTGATAATGTATTAAGGTATTGAAATCTGTCCTTCTGACAAGTTTATTATCTTTTGCAGTGTTACATGTCGTGACTGGTTCCAGCTAAGTCTTAAGGAGGGTTTGACGGTCTTCAGGGATCAGGTAATGCTCAATGCCATTGTGACCTGTTTATCTGTATAATTTAAAATAAAAAGGGTGAAGTCCTGCTGTCCCAGTTTGCTTAAATGGAGACGAATAATGATTTATATAGATGCTTTGCGATTTACCACATTTCTGTTGTTAGTAAAAAAAGGTAAAAATGGAAGTTATAGATGTGTATAATCTGCAAGATCTATCATGGCATTATGTTTGACCGTGTGCTTCCAAAATTATTGTTTCATGGGAGTTTTTGTTTTTAAGTGCTTAAGGTCTACCAAATTATTTCTCAGGAATTCTCATCAGACATGGGTTGCCGCCCTGTTAAGCGCATAGCAGATGTTTCCAAACTTAGAAATTATCAATTTCCTCAGGTTCTATTTTTTTTATCCTGTGACAACAAATAATTAAAGGTTTTTTATATTTCTTTGTTTAATAGTGTATATATACTTTTTTTCTAAATTGTAGGATGCTGGTCCAATGGCCCATCCAGTTCGGCCCCATTCATACATTAAGGTAACTACACCATAGGTCCTTGATAGTATAACATCTGATATATATAACTGTCTGTGCTTTAGCATACAAGTTGGTCCGTCATGTCTTTAGTTCACATATTCTGGCCCTTAAGTGTTTCATGCTATAATATTTAAAAACTAATCGACATGTTTCATTTCATTTACAGATGGACAATTTCGACACAGTAACGGTATGCTCATGCTATGTATCATTATGTATATTGTTTTTTTTTTTTTGTGTTGAAAGGTTTAGTATCTGATCAAACTTTTTCTCTTGTTTTTTTTTTCAATGTCGCCTTTCTTCAACGTCGAAATGATTTGATCCTTGCAGGTTTATGAGAAGGTTAGTTCACTTTCTATTTTTTTTGGGTGTACTAAATACTTGGAATTTGTAGGAATAATACTTTATTTTTAATTATAGGGTGCTGAGGTAGTCAGAATGTACAAAACCTTGCTTGGAGCTATGGGTTTCCGTAAGGTATAATATATAATATATAACTTTAATTATTTTATAATTTTGATGCTTTTCTGGTATTGATCTGCATACTATTTTATTTTTCTGTTCCTTGCTTTTCTTTTCATGCACGTCTAGGGGATGGATCTATACTTCCAAAGGCATGATGGACAAGCTGTGACATGTGAAGACTTTTATGCAGCCATGTGTAATGCAAACGGTGCTGACCTTGCCAATTTCTTGCAATGGTCTCTCTCTCTCTCTCTCTCTCTCTCTCTCTCTCTCTCTCTCTCTCTCTCTCTCTCTCTCTCTCTCTCTCATGTATGTGTGTACATCTATATTGACCATATGATAATTCTCGACTTCTATCGTCTATTTGACAGGTACTCTCAAGCAGGGACCCCATGTGTTAAGGTTGTCTCCTCATATAATGCTGAGGCAAAGACTTTCACTTTGAAATTCAGGTAAGTGGTCTATTACTTCTACTGCCAATCTTCATTAATAGGTATCTCAGGCAAAATAAAAATAACAATTTTAAATCTAAAAGGATTATTGGCTTAAAATTTACAAGTTTAATACAGTCAACAGGCAAAGTACTATTGTTTGGATAAAAGAAAAGAGAGCATCTAACTATTGCAGCCAGGATTTGCCTGTGACTATTAAATTTACTGTTTTGTTAGATTGGGTTAACTGATTAACTTCTATCTGACTTATCGCATGCAGCCAAGAGGTACCACCAACTCCAGGTCAGCCAGTGAAGGAGCCAATGTTTATCCCAGTTGCAGTGGGCCTCCTGGACTCCACTGGCAAAGACATGCCCCTCTCTTCTCTTTATAGCAATGGAGTGCAGAAAACTATCTCCTCTGGCGAACCTGTTTACACCACTGTGCTTCACTTTAACAAGGTATAACAATATGCTGCCAAGGCTGCTGAGTCACTCCTATCCACATATCCCTTTTCCCACTTTCCAGCATTGGTTGTAGGGCTGTTTGGATATGTTGGGAATTTGGGGAATTTCAAATTCCTACACCCAAATTTATTATAAACAATCCAAACTCTTCACAAAGTTACACACTTCCCAATAAATTTATGTCTAGGAATAGGAAATTCCCCAAATTCCTAAGCGATCCAAACGGCCCTAGTGTTTGTCATTGTGGTTGGTCCTTAATTTGTGCAAATCATATATCAATTGCATTTGAATAAAATGCTCAGTACTCACTAGTGTGCGAGCAGCAGAGGGTAACTTTGGACTGACCTTTCTCCTTTATGAACTTTAGATATGAATCATTGTAAGGCCGAACTTTTGGTGATAGACAGCTATAGCTTGACCAGACATGTTGTTTATACTTTAGTCTTCAACAGAGATACTCTGTAGAAAGATAAACCTTGTTGAGAAGTTAGAAAGCTGCAATTTCAAGAAGATTAAGCCCAAATATGCAAAAAAAAAAAAAAAAGGATTTACTGTTATTACTAATTTGCCATAAAATTTGGTGGTCCCCAAGTTAACCTCTGCTCAAAAGTCATCATTTTAGTATGGGTGGGAATTATTGACGATGAATTAATTTGAACAATGTTGACAATCAAAAAAATAATTTTTGGTTTTGAAATCAAGCAATTGAAACACAATCTATTCTCTACATAACATTCTAGATAGTCGCTATCTAGTGTTTCTAAAAAACATTGGATGCCAAATATGACATGTAAATTTACATGAAATTTGATACAACCAATCTATAAGGTCAATAATATGTCTATATATTTTTTTTTTCAATTTTTTTGCTTAATTTAAAAACGCTCTTCAAGATTGTCAAGTTTATTGTTGTCAATCGATCTGCACTAGTGAAGTATCTGAGCTTAACATAATCTGGAAGTGATGAAATGGATAATTCTATGTAATTGCAGAAAGAAGAGGAATTCGTGTTTTCTAATATACCAGAGAGGGCAGTTCCTTCTTTACTGAGAGGTTACAGTGCCCCTATTCGTCTTGATTCTGACCTGACTGACGCTGATCTATTTTTCTTGCTTGCGCACGACTCCGATGAGTTCAACAGGTTTGCTTTTCTTGTGCTAGTATATAAAAATGTGTTAGCTTGCCTTATTGTTGCTTTTGATCGGATCAAAGAATTAACATATTCAATAGTTACTAATTACCATAATCATTTGTCTTCACAACTTAAAAAAGTTTAGTCATAGTGGCATGCCCTGTTATATTTCTTTTGCTAAAACAGCTTTGACACCTATGGAAGCTTTATTAGTCCAATACTCCAATTTCATATTATTTTCCACGTCTTTCTGGTCTTCTCAGATGGGAAGCAGGTCAATTGCTGTCACGTAAGCTCATGCTGAGTTTGGTATCTGACTTCCAGCAACAGAAACCCTTGGCTCTGAACCCTAGCTTTGTTGATGGGATCCGGAGCATCCTTTCCAACACCACCTTGGACAAGGTATTCTATTATAGTTCTAGAGCCCCATATGAGATCTTTTCTACAAGAGAGCTGAAGTGTTTAATCTATTTGTTTAGGAATTCATATCAAAGGCAATTACCTTGCCTGGTGAAGGGGAGATAATGGATATGATGCCAGTTGCTGACCCTGATGCAGTGCATGCCGTGCGCATTTTCATTAGGAAGGAACTGGCACTTCAGCTTAAACAAGAGTTACTTGCTGCTGTAAGTTTTTCCTTGTGCGTGATCTCTTCGTGTTTGATATGATTGTGTGTAGAAGGTTGTTGATAATCTTAATTGATCTTGTAGATATGAACAAATTTGATAACACAGCCATTTTCATTTGACAAGAAATTGATTTTGACAAGTTAGGTTATGCTTTCTTATGTCATATACAGGTAACAAACAACAGAAGCCCTGGACCCTATGTATTTGATCATGAGAACATGGCTCGTCGTGCTTTGAAAAATACTGCTCTTGGTCTGTTGTCACCTTTAAACCATGTTTGTCTTTCTTGAAAATTTTATAATAGAATATACTAATGTTTACCTTATCAATTCCTATATACAGTCTATCTTGCAACACTAAATGAGCCAGATTTGACTCAACTGGTACTAAGTGAATACAAGTCTGCATCTAACATGACAGAGCAGTTTGCTGCAATGGCAGCCTTGGCTCAGAATCCAGGTCAAGTCTGTGACGAAGTCCTCGCTGATTTCTATAACAAGTGGCAACATGACTACCTTGTAAGTTTATTGTTTTCAAGCTCTCAGTTTGTCTATGTTTGTCATTGATGTTCAGTATATTTAAATTATTATCGAAAAAATAAGTAAACTTTGTAGCAATAGGGTACTGCTTATAACAAATATACAAACATGGGAGTGACGAAATTTAAAGGATAAAAAAAATAAAAAAAAAGCTTATTGAGTGAAAATAAAAGTTACAGGCTAATTTTTTTTCCTGATAACTCTGGTTAAAATATTTTAAATGCTAGGTTCTTTATGTTGTTTGACATCTCTTCTCATTTCAATTCAGTTTTACCTTAATTTAATTGCGAAAGAAAACCTTCCATATGTGCCACTGTGTTGTGCTTCTTGTGCAGCATGGAAGGGTGAAACCAAGATAGGGCAAGCAACACACTTGCCCCACCCTTGGTCGAAGTTGTAAAAAAAAAATTCTTCAATGTTTCTTTGAAAATACATTATAATAAAACCTCCAAAGAAAAAGAAAATACATTATAATAATATGCTTTCAATTAAAAATAATTATATGGTTATGGCCCAATCTGAAATTTTGCCCAATTCTTATATAATTTGTGTGTGTGTGTGTGTGTGTGTTGGGGGGTGGGGGTGGGGATGGGATCATATACATATCGCGTAGATTTGATAGACTGCTGCTTTGATTGACCTTCTGTGGATCATACCATATCAGTCAGTTGTAGCTGTTCAGGAAATATATTTATATATCAGTCTGCTAGCTGGCATTTCAGATATGTATCGTTTGCATATCATATGTGTATCCATATTTTATACACATGATACTCCCTATGACAGTGGCGAGTCCAGACTTATTTTAAGCCTGGGCACACAAGAAAATGAGCTTGGTTCAAAGCAATTAGACAGCTAATTAAATATCAATTTCAAAATATTAAGTGACCGATCTAAACCGCTCAGTGTGTTCTTCGTATTTGTGTGTTTGGTTGGAGTGGGAATAGGGAATAGGAATAGAGAAAAGCTTATTCCTTATTCCTTATCCAAATTCCTTGGTTTTGTTAGAATATGGATAAGGGCCGGAATAAGCCCAAATTTCCTATTCCTTAGTTGTTTGGTTTTCACGGAATAAGGAATAAGAAGCTTATTCCTTATTCCCACTCCAACCAAACACACCCAAATCTCTTGTCGACTAAATTTTATATTTTTAAAAATTTGTAAGTATTTTTTTATATATTTTTAAAAATTGTTATTGGAAGGTTAAGAACTAATTAAATGGAGGATTTTAAAAAATTCTAAAAAAATAGTAATATTTTATTTAAAAAAATGTATAATTTGGTCACATTTCATAGTTAGTCATTTCAACTTCTGAATTTGAGATAAGGTAAGATTGATAGAACCCTGTCCATATCGCTTATATTTTAATATTTCTAATAAAATGTTAAATATTACTTTAAAAAACAAATTTATAGAAATTAGTAATTTTAATCTAAAAATTATTTTAAAAACTATTTAAATAACTTTTATTACAAAATGCAATTTTTTTATCCGATCAGCAAGAGTATGAAAATTATAAATTTTTCTCCAAACGTTATACGAACAAAAAAAATCATTATAATCTTCAATGCAAGCAATGATTATTGCACAAATGTATAGTCAAACATTATATAGCTTTCTCATTATATATCTTTGAAAACATGTAATATGGAGATTATTATAGTTTATAGATTAATTTGTTGAATAATTCTCACAGTACAAGCTAATCACATAAAAAAAAATTATAGGCAATCCAAACCCCATTGTTCTAATACCATGTATATATTTTTTTTATAATTAAATCCAACACAAACTGCTAGGCAAAACAAGAAATGCATGTAGACCCCATTACGTGATTGTTACACCTTTTATAGATGATAATGGGTTCACACTTTAAACCATTTGTATAAATTGAATCAGTGTATAATTGTCATTTGAATCACTACAAAAAATTGAACAAGCCTAGGCACTAGAAAATATCAAGTGTAGGCACTCTCATCCATCATAACACTTCATCTTTGATTTATGAAAATCAAGCCTGGGCAAGTGCCCAGCCTTGCCTCAACTTAGCCTCGCCACTGCCCTATGATGTTGGGCATTTCTGCATAGCATTGTGGAAGACTGGAACCCCCAAGCTTCTTCCTGGGGGTATAAGAATGGCTATTGTAACATTTTGAAGCTTATGAATTAGTATTTCTACTATTCTCTTTACTGTTAGTTTATGTGGCTTTGTCCTCCCAACTATCATAGGTTGTGAACAAATGGTTTGCTCTCCAAGCTATGTCAGACGCACCAGGAAATGTTGAGAATGTCAGGAAGCTGTTGAACCATCCGGCTTTTGACATGAGGAATCCAAACAAGGTTTAGTTCAAATTTATATCTTTTTCATCTTAAAACCTGTTGATTTTTAGGCAATGTAAATGATAGCATATTGGTCTTCAGGTCTACTCATTAATTGGAGGATTTTGTGGGTCCCCTGTGAACTTCCATGCAAAAGACGGGTCAGGATACAAATTCTTGGGTGAAGTTGTTGTGCAACTTGACAAAATAAACCCTCAGGTTTGTTATCTTACATTTATATTCTTGCTGATCAATCTTCTTTCTGAACTAGGATTTACTTACATAGTTGCACTTGTATAACATACACTTTGTGAACAATAGGTTGCTTCCCGGATGGTCTCTGCCTTTTCAAGGTGGAAGCGTTATGATGAGGACAGACAAGCCCTTGCCAAGGTGATTGACCCATTCTATTTCCCTTTTGGCCTCAAGTATCCCAGCAAGAATCAAACAGTATTTGCTACAGTAATTTGCTACAAAGGGAAATCACCTTTTCATACAAAGAAAGGGAGTAAATATGCAACTTGTTAAAAATTGGATCATAAACCTATCTAATGGACATGTTTAATAGTTGCAGTTTAATTAATAGGAACTGCATGGCTTCACAGAAAGAAGCTACTAGGAATTACATATTGTCAATTGTGAATTATCATCTGATACTGTAATCTAGGATGTAATTAATATATGGTGCATTTACTATGCAGGCCCAGCTGGAGATGATAGTGTCAGCTAATGGCCTCTCTGAGAATGTTTATGAGATCGCTTCTAAAAGCTTGGCTGCTTAGATTTAGTTTCCTTTCCAAGCAATTCGTGCATCTGCATTGGGAACAACAGAAAAGAGTGTTAACTTTTCTGCGCTGCTGATATGTGCTAGAATGCACTACAAATGTAATTTATTTTGCTTGTCTTTAGCTCTGAACTGAGGAAACAATAGTGACTGTGAAACATGGGCTGACAAATAGGGAAGTTGGGGAATACGCCCTATCTCAAATAGTTATGCTTTGTTTGATTTTCTGATATATCTTTTGGGTTAAGTTTTCAGTGATGTGTATGTTGTTGAATTTTCTATTTAACACAATGCAATATCCTGGCGGTCTATTTTGGTTGTTGCAATGGTTTTTTAAGTTTCTTAGACTGACAGATAAGGAGGGAGCTTGTTCGTTCAAATCGTGTCAGAGTAACTTTGTTAGAAGAAAATATCCGTGCCTTATTTTTGAGACTAAGAATAGAATCTGAACAAATATTCGTCTCCTTAAATCGGAAAGTTTGGGTTATCATGTCAGATAGTTGCAACTTTCGAAGTACAAATTTGTATGCTAGCTAATTGACAGGCTTGATGCCTGACCTCTAGCGGTAGTAGAAGGCTCTACGACTTCTTTCGTGAAGGGTCTTCTTGCACTTTAGCCAAGAAGCTTGTTAGAAACTCCATCTCCGCCTTGATATTACTTGACGTACTTGACATTCTATGAGACACTACTCGTGTGTAATTCAAAGGAAGAGTTTATTTGCAAATGGTGACACCTGTACCCGATCTGCGGCATAACACCATGTTGGATGAGGGCTGCTAATAAACACAAAGCCTGCTTCCAAGATTAAATTTTAAGGTTTGTCATTGAATATATGATACATGTTACAAATTTTATCTAATTTGAAGCGATAGGTACTTATTGAGTATGAACGGTTGTCAGATCCCTTGAGGTCGCTCAAAAGTATTATGTAAATAAACAATTTAGAGAGATTCTCCCTTGATGTCACTCAAAAGATGTTATTTTCTGATGCATGGTCGATTCATAAAATATGTGCAAGTTTTATTATATTATTATTTTTACAATCATCAAGAACAACTTTCAGCTCAGATCATCTACCAACTACAGCACGTTACATGACGTCTCAATTTCATCTTATAGATACCAACCTCACAAAAACTAACGTTTCTAAAGAATTCACACTTAGAGCTTATCATGTCATTTATTTGAAATTACTCAATAATACAAGGCATAGATTCAAATCATTTTAACATAACTTATCATAAATTGATTAAATTCATAATTTATAGACTGATAGACATGTTCACAAATTCATTGAAGCAAAAACACTACAACAAATTCATAATTCGTAATTCAAATAAAGCATTTGATGCTGCTGCTGCCAATATAAATCATGTTGATACAATGCATTAAAATAGTATGACAATAACAAAATTGAGTCTTCTCCTCCTCCTTAAGCAAATAGCGAAATAGTATGACAGTAACGAAAACAACAAGTTTGTTATATTCTCGATTCTTCTTAAAGCAAATAGCCAAATAGGCAAATACACAATAATAACAACAAAACATCCAGTTCATTATTCTTGAGTCTTCTTCTTAAGCAACAGATGACAGAGATAAGCACAGTTTGATATCTTTAGAATGCCACCCTTGACCTTCCTCCATACCCCAGACCTAAATAACTATGACGACCATCTATGATACTAGCAACTGGTACACAACCAAAACAACTACATCAGCTAATAAACCAGCAAGCCATGTAAGCATAGCACATAGCATCATAAAAAACAGAAAGTTCAATTGCTACTTCGAAGGATAAAAAAAGGAAAAAGATAAAGACAACCGTACATAGGGAGAAGTTAGAGGCAATTCATTCCATTTGAATACTCTTCATCTGAACTCTCACTCCCAGACACCAAATATTCTTTATCATTCATCTTGACTATCTTATCCTCCTCTGATGAGGATGATGTAACAAACTCTTCCTCTTCCTCCACTTAGATAATCCTTTTCTTTTTCTTGACAGGCTTGGTACTAGATGTGCCACCACATCCTCTCCCTCTTTTTCTTCCTAAAATAACAGCTCCAGCTTCTACTCCAACTTCAACATCAGTTTTTTTCACTTGAGCATCTCCAAGTTGTTTCATCGACTTTCCCTTGATAACCCAATCATTGTCCACATCCTCTAAAACATCAACATGCTTTATTTCTACTGGATCTTTATTTAAATCATACTTTCTTTGAGTGAGCTTTGAGTTGAATTTGACATATGCCAGATCATTTAACCTCTCATGGAGCAGCTTACCCCTTTTTCTTGTATGGACCTGTTTTTGTTTAGTAAAAGAGACATAACATCAGAAAAGGACATCTAGCATGTATTTCATTTCAATATCGATTGCTTACTTGCTTAAATGTACTCCAATTTCTTTCGCACGCCGACAAACTACATGTCAAACTCAATATTTTTATTGCCAGTGCTCGCAAATGTGGTGCACTGCTACCATGATTCGCCCACCATTGTGCTATCATGTCACACAAAATAAAAAAAATTAAATTAGTTTATAGTTTATACATTTCATAAATTACTAACTTTGTATAATTGAATGGTGTAGTAAAACATTCTACCTGGATTGATGTTCTTCTTGCTTCCTTGTCTTTTAGCAATAGCAAGCCCAAATGACCCCTCACTCTTTCCATAAATGTCAAGCTCTTCTAGCAGAATCTTTTCTTGCGTTTCCTCATCAATACCCATGGTTACCATGCAAGAGGCCACAGCCCCCCTAAAAACAGTGTTTCTCTCCATCTCCAACCTATTTGAATGGTAGAAGTATGGATTTAAATAATGACCCGCTAAATGCAATGGAGTCTTAAGCTCGTCACTCCACCTCTTATCAACTATTTCCCAGACAGCCTTGTACTTGCTCTCATTTTCATCAAATCTCATAGCAATTTCTTGTTTAGCATTCACCAAATCACCGTATAAGAATCCCATGGCTGGTGCATCACCCTCTACTCGCCTCAACACCTCAACTAACGGCTCAAACATCTTGACAACATCATCTACCCCTTGCCAAAACTTATCGGACCTAACAATTTTAGCAGCTCTATTTCCCTTTGCTTTCTTTTTTAAGTACCCCCAATCATTAAGCTCATCAGACCGGAATAATTTTCTCAAGTCATTTTTCTTTTCCACAAGGCCTTTTAGATTCAAATAAGCTGTTGCAAAACGAGTTATACCGGCACGAACTAGATCCTTACCAAGGTACTCTCTCATTAAGCTTAAGACACGGGTATCTGTGTAGAGAAAAACAGTGATCAATTTAGCTCTTTCAATTGTGTTTTTCACATTTGGTAAGCCACTTATATCTTCTAGCATAAGATCTATGCAACGAACAGCACATCCAGTCCAATAGATATGTGGCCTTTTAGCCCTCAACAAGGCTCCCAGAGTCTGATTAGATCTAGCGGTGTCAGTGACCACTTGAACCACATTCTTCTCACCTATCTCCTCAATACAACTATCAACAAAATCAAAGATATAAGCACCACCCTTCTTATTAGCTGAAACATCAATCGATTGGATGAAACAGACTCCGGCTGCGCTATGCACCATAAGATTCATGCCTTCTCTTCCCTTTTTGTTGGTCCATGCATCCATCATAATTGAACATCCGGTGAGCTGCCATGTTTCTCTATGTTTCACAAGTGCATCTTGTACTTTCTTCTTGTGCTTTTGTAACAAAGGCCCACTAAGTTCACAAGGAGTTGGACCCTTTAAACCTTGACCATAATCTCCTATCACTTCTTACATACGGTCAAAACTAGGAAGTGCCACCGTGTTATGTGGAATTCCAGCCTCATATAACCATTGGGCAATGCAATCACAAGCACGATTCCTTTTTCCTTCCTCCAATTTTGTAGTCAGTTTAGATTGAAATATCACTTTATCACTCTCTGCCCCTGCTTCTTCAGGATTTAAATTACAGAAATTATCCATATGCCCAACAGTTTGTTTTAGTTTCCCTTTCAAACTACTCAATTTTATTACATCCGTTTGAGCCCCATTACCATCTGACTCTTCTCCCTCTGAGTGGTTTAAATCTACTTCCCACCTCATTTTCTGCTCCATCTTAGTTTTGGCACTCAAAAAAGATCACAAGCTATCTTTCATCTTAATTGTGGATTTGATAGGAAGCCATGATCTCAGGCTGGGTCTTTGGACTTTGTCTTATAAGACGAAGAGCTTGATATGATTATCAACTACAGTGAGACAAGGCAGATTATAAAACTGTGCAGTTAGTTTCATGTCAGATCCAATTTTAGTTGTTTATTTGGATTTTGGAACAGTAAAGTAGAAAATGATTTTTAGTGTTATGAAAAGTTTCAGAAAGCTATCTCAGTAAAAGTTTTGGGAATGTGAATGTAAAATCAAAACTTGCATTGAAAAGAACAACAATTGTTTGGCTTACAGAAAAAAAGGGACTAAATTGCTTGGCTCAGAAAAAAAAATTAAAATTATAGTATAAACTGAACAGTGAACACATTGAACTCGTAAAATTGAACATAATGCAACAGAAGCAACAGAAAACAAAGGGTACTAGACTAGTTCAATATCACAGTGAGGGATAAAAGCTTAACTATAAGGGAAATAGAAATTTGAGTCGACATGAACTATGTAGTCTATTTTAGTAGTTTAAGGGCTCGTTTGGTATTGCCAAGTTTAGCTTGACTTTTGGGTCAACGAGCTAACCTACATGGCTTGCATCGCCAAACAACTTTGGGGTCAACGGGATTAGCACTACCTTCCTAACTTGGCCATATATTTAAGCTTTTTTCAAACACCAAAAAAAAAAAATTATAAAGAGAAAAACCTTGAGAAGAAACTTTAAAATTAAAAAATTTCAAATTTTAAATTTCAAAATTTCAAAATTTCAAATTTCAAAATTTCAAAATTTCAAATTTCAAATATCAAATTTCAAATTTCAAAATTTCAAAATTCAAAATTTCAAATTTCAAATTTCAAAATTTCAAAATTTCAAATTTCAAATTTCAAATTTCAAAATTTCAAATTTCAAATTCCAAATTTCAAAATTTCAAATTTCAAATTCCAAATTTCAAAATTTCAAATTTCAAATTTCAAAATTTCAAAATTCAAAATTTCAATTTTCAAATTTTCAAAGTTTCAAATTTTAAAATTTAAAATTTTAATTTTCATCTTTTAAAAATATCAAGATTTAAAATTTTCGAATTCTAAAATATCTAGATTAAAATGAATGTTATAATTAAATGCATTCACTTTGATCACTAACTTTAACCTATCATGCCAAACAACAATTACTAACTTTAAGTTAGTACTAACTTTTATTAACTTTAACCTCAAACACTAATCCCAAAATGCTAACTTTGATCCTTGATCTCACTAAACTTTGATGTCGCCAAACGACCCCTAAGGGTCCGTTTGGCAGTGCCAAGTTTAGCTTGACTTCTGGATCAACGAGCTAACCCATGGATCTTACGTTGCCAAACAACCTTGGGTCAAACGAGATCAGCGCTGCTCTCTCTAACTTGATTCTACACTTATCTGAGCGTTCCCTAACACAAAAAAAAAAAAACTCGCACCTAAAGAGAAAAAATTGAGAAGAAATCGCTGCACGGGAAGGAGATCGTACCTCTCTTCCGATCTCATTTTTGTTAGATCTAGTTTTAAATCGAAATCAAAGAATAGAAAGGAGCGAAACCCTAGCTGGAAAGGAAGGAGAAGCGAAGGCTTGGTTGCACGGGAAGGAGATTCGAAAGCTTTTGGTACATGATTTGGTTATCAGTTATCACGATCTTTCTTTTCTCCGGGACTATTCATGAGGCCATCTGAAAAGGCATGCTTAGTATATGTAATTTTGCATTTGTCCTTAGTACATGCTTGGTATAATAATACGTTTTCCATCCAATTGTTTCACAAACTTCATGATTTCAAGCAATGTCTCCAAAGTACAGAAAATAAGAAAAGGAAAGGCACGGACAACTGGGTTCGTACTAACTAACGCTTCTTCTGGGTTTTTGTACTAATGCACTGTGAAATGGTAAAATATGCTTGATTTTTCTCTTTCGAATCCATAATCTTGGTAGAATGTTAGCAAGCACTATCAGATATATTATTTGCCATCGCTTCATATTTTGAAATTTCAAAATTTGAAATTTGAAATTTTGAAATTTCAAATTTCAAATTTAAATTTCAAATTTGCAACTTTTAAATTTCAAATTTTCAACTTTTAAATTTTCAAATTTTTAAATTTCAACTTTTTAAAATTTCAAGATTTGAAATTTTCGAATCTAAAATGTCTAAAATTAAAATAAATTTTATAAGTGAATGCATTCACTTTGATCACTAACTTTAACCCATCATGCCAAACAACAATTACTAATTTTAAGTTTAGTACTAACCTTTGTTAAGTTTAACCTCAAATACTAATCCCAAAATGCTAATTTTAACCCTTGATCCCACTAAACTTTGATGTTGCCAAACGAGTCCTAAATGTTTAATCTGTATCACTATTATCAGCCAAAGAGAGGGAGTGAGTAGAGAAGACTTACAGAAAGGAGGGAGAGTGCTTGGAGGGGCGACGGCGACGGCTTCCGATAAAGACAAGAAAAGAAGAGGGTTTATAGTTTATACGATGCGATGCGAATGCGATGCATGCGACGGGAACAGAAAGACAAGACGAGGGTTTATGCGATAACGATGGGGTGGCCCTAAATTATTTTATTATTGTTTCAAATCAGTTTTTGCGGCCGCTAAAAACGCTGAAATGTTACCGTTTTATCGTCCGCTAAAATCGCATAATCTTGAAACTGTTTTCTTTAATATTTCTTGATTGACTCTTGTGTGTGGGCTAAATGACTGTAATTGTAAAAGCAAATTTGGGTAAATTGCTTTTACAGTCAATTTGCTCTACTCCAAATTGACTTTACCCATGTCTAATTTGCTTTTACAGCCATTTACTCGAACACAAATACCACTCGTGTGTTGATCGAAATTGAGATCGTTTATTTATAAAATTAAATTATAAATGAATGCATTAGCCCGTCACATATTCTGTGCATCTGTGCTGAAAATCCTGCTAAAACTATTTTTAAAATATATCATGGACGGATCACTGTCAACAAAAGAGTGTCAATGTCACTCCTATATTTTAAAAATAGTATTATTAGAGATGAAATTTGTAATATGTATAATTTATTTGAACCCTATAAACATTTAGGTGATTTTTTTATTGTTGAACTGCAAATTTGTAATATGTATAATTTATTTGAATCCTATAAACATTTAGATTTTTTTTATTGTTGAACTCCATACATATTTTGGAACTATTGTGATGAAAAATTAAAATTTAAGATAATGGAGTCTAACTTTAAATTTAATGTGATAATTAAGATATTATTAATTCTCTCTGATGACATAAAGAAAGTGTTCATGAAGTGCATCAATTTCCGGCATATAATTGTTCAAATAATTTTTTTAAATTTTTCGAAAAAGATACTGTCATTGGACAATTCGTAATCTTTTAATCTTATATTTTTTTAGAAATCTAAAAAAATAGTATTAAGATTCGAAAAAATATAAAATTCGATCTCCAAGATATCAATGTAATAAACATAATGAGTGGTTCGAAGCAATCATTTGCAACTCGAACTTTGAAAATTTAATCGTATTTGATGGATACAAATATCAAATGTGTTTGGCTCTAGCATTATTAAATAAAAGTTATAAAAATTATCCAAATTAATAGAACATGTATGGGGCCGTTTGGATCGCTCAGGAATAAGAGAAATAGCCTATTCCTAGGCGGAAAATATTAGAAAGTATGTAACTTTGTGAAATGTTTGGGATGGTTAGGAATAAATTTCCGTCTAGAAAGAGACTATTCCCCCAAGGGGGCCATTTGGATCGCTTAGGAATAAGAGGAATAGCCTCTTTCTCTAGGTGTAAATTTATTCCTAACCATTCAAACTCTTCACAAAGTTACACACTTCCCAATATTTTTCACCTAGAAATAGACTATTCCTCTTATTTTTAAGCAATCCAAACGACCTCCTTATTCCTGAATTCAGATCTGGTACCGCGCGGGACACCGTGTAGCGCGGCATCCTAGCCGTCTGATCAAGATCCAATGGACAAGGGAGCCCTGTGCATGTAACCTAGATTGATAGGCCCGTAAAAAATGAACCGTCCGATCAAGATCAGACGGCTCGTACGCACGCTACACGATGTCCCGCGCTACAGCGGATTCGGGTCCCTTATTCCTAAGCGATCCAAACGATCCCTATCTTTTACTCACCCAGTGTGAGAGGGCTATGCCTAGAGTAAATACAGAATATAAATAGGAGAAGACTACAAAGTTGCAAGTTGAAATGAAGACTGAAGAGACAACATAGGTTGCGGTGAGTGGGCCCAAGCAGGTGCAACCGCTCATTAGATGGACCAAGTGGGCCACTAGAAACGCATGATACAGGGCCCACGGCATTAGATGTTGCCAGTGAAAAATAAAAATTTTGAAGATCGCGTCGACTCTACGGAAGACAGTAATATTGCTTGCATCTTTTTTTATCTTCTTTAACTTTTTCGAACTGAAAATCAAAATAGTACATGTTTTTTAAGATAAATTGAGAATCTAAATCACCTAACTTATTTTTTTAAAACTAAATATCTATAAAAGACCTCCAAACGGATTTCGAATCTACGACTTTTCACTCAAGATGTATTGTTCTTTGTCATTAAATTAAGAACTGATTCTCAAAATAAGTACATGTTTTGCATATATAAATGTAAACTATTTTTTTAGTTTGCTTTGGCCAGGAGTGAAACCGACTATGTGCAGCTGTGGATGCAGTCGTCTTCACAATTTGGAAGTAAGAAAATTTAATTGAGTTTAATTCGCTATGTTATATGTTTTACTAGTTCGATTCCAAATTATCAATTTTGCGATTAACTCGGTCGAACTTAAACTAGAAATAACTCAGTAAATAATCATGTCATCAATTGGAGTTATTTCTTTATCTATTAATATAACATAAATGCTTATTTTTTTGACATATATATCATTCCAAAATCAAGCAAAAAAATAGATAATTAATTAAAATTTGTGTTCCAATTGAATTGAATAAAAAAATTCATAAGTAAGCTCTATTCCAGTTCGGATTATTCTGAACTTGAACTTGGTATTCAATTTAGTTATTAACTTATTACTCGAGATTAACAAGAGTCAATTTATAATAAGTAGTCATGTATAAATTTTACATTATGACGTTGTTCCTCAAATCCTCAACAATTCACTATATCTAAACACTGCATCGGACTTTTTCTTTTTAAATCAAACAATTTCTTGAAAAAAAGAGCATTTATAAAAAAATTGAGTATTTCCACGCTAATGAACAAAATCTGCGATGAAAACTTTAGATGTTTCTAGGATTAACCAGTTGTATGTTCTCTACGGTCCGAGAGTAATCATCGTCTTTCTTTTGAACTAATTATTTGCTTATTTAATTGTCATTTGTCAATATATCTTTGAAGGAGCCGTTTGGATTGCTTAGGAATAAGAGGAATAGTTTATTTCTATACGAAAAATATTAGAAAGTGTGTAATTTTGTGAAGAGTTTGAATGATTAGGAATAAATTTTCATCCGAAATAGACTATTCTTCCTTATTCCTTACCCATCCAAACGGCCAAAAATAAAAAAGACTGGACATTGAGGAGCGTCACAGATATGATTAGCAAAATTTATGAAGTCCATCATGAGGCTCTTCTTCAAACGTCTAGCTAGATGCAAGAAAAATGTAGCATATTACAAGCAATCATAATTTTCAAACTTTTATAAGAAAAATATTACGCAATGTTAAAATACAAAACATGGGATAAGAATGGCATGTGTTAATTAAACGGAGCCGTAGAAAAGAATGGCATGTGTTAATTAAACGGATGAAAATTGTTACGACACATCATAAAAGTGACATATAAAATTCTGTTTTACTTGTTACTTATACTATATTAGTTTAATAGTTTGCACGTGCAAAAACTTCAAAAAAATTATAAAAAGTGAGAATCTATTGGCAAGATAGTTTCTAAATTAATCTAAAGTGGCCTGCAAAAAATTGAAAAATTATTGCTAGCAAAAAATAATTTATACTAATTATATTTTATATAGTTTAAAATTGTTTATTAACAATGGATCAAAACTCGAAATACTGTATGAAATCAACCACTTTATTTTTAAAGCATGAAAAATAGGTAGGCAAAGGCAATGCAAGGAAAAATAATCGGAATTTTTTTCCGTCATCCTCTCTCTTTTATCATCCTCGTCATCCCCTTTCATTTTTAGAAAATACGTTTTTTATTTTTGAAAGTTCAGGGATGAGAGGGGATGAGCGTCAACAAAGGAGATGATGGAGCACGGAGAGGATGAGCGACAGGGAAGAACGGAGAGGGGAGGGAGCGAAATATGGAGAAATAACGAAAATGACAGGGAGTGTCACACCCCGACACATAGGGCTTGACAATCCCCGCCGCGAATACACAATCTCTGTGCACTCGCAAGGCGTTTCCTTACTAATCACAAGGGTTAAGTTCCAGCTTACCATGATCTACCACGTTGTCTCCTATGACCCATTGAGTCATCATGGCAAGACAAATTTTGGCTTAACTTCGCTTGACTTGATCGAGCCTGTCTCTGCAACCTGGAACCCACATCCATTGTGGAAAACATGCAAAAGCACGGAATGAGAATTAAAATTCTCAGTGCGGGTTTTAGTTCCAGTACGTGGATTTAAGCTAAAATCCAAGTTCTAGAAATAATACCCATGAATAAACAATTTATTGATTAAACATGACCGTAATAACGTTATTTGCATTTAATATAACAAGGCATGCATGTGTCAATTTAAATGATATCAATTGCAATTCTTCATTTAAATCATGATATCCAACATATGACCGAAATGAAAATCGGACGAAATCGCAAAATCTGACTATGACAAAAGTCATATACATGTCGGGACTGAACACGTGGCACGAATCCCATCGCAGACAACACATGTCTGGATATGATAGGAAACTGAGCGTGTCAGGGGTCCGAGCATGGCAGAATTGAGCATAACATAAGTCTGGACAAATCACAAATCATTCATTTCATTCCATAATTTCATATTAATAATCACTCATGCCTCCTAACCCAACCGGTTGGGCAGGCAGAAGGAGACCTTTCCCTAACCCAAGGGCAGGCAGAAGAGACGTATCTCTAACCCTGGGCAGGCAGAAGGGAATTCCAAATCCACATAGCGCTATTGAACTGGCCGAAGCCGGGGGCCAACCGACTTCGGATAGTGATGCAGAACAGATCCAGTATATCATATCACACATATCATTTCATATCTCAGTTATTCATTCACATCATTTCATTCCTTTCAGTCAGATCATTCATAAGACAGATTTATCAATAGCAACGGCATTTCCAAATATCTGACTGTTACTTATCAAATTTTCTCAAAACGGAGAACATGCATCTCAAAATGCAGTTTTATCAATATTTGGCACTATCTTTTAAAATGCTTGAATACGGTCATGCAGGCAAACGAGTTTCCAATATGCATATGAATAAAACATATTTTATTAATTACTTAAACTTTAACAAAAATCCAACGTAATTCCGCACCTGGATAGTAGAAAGCTTAAACGTAGTTTCTCGATATCTCATGATGATTCGGATGCTTGACGGCCATCATACTTGGGTTCTCTCCCTTAACAGTTTGCTAGGCTTGATAGTCACGTGTCAAGTGATTCTAGTTCGGTTTCCTAATAAAACAAGTGACTTTCTTACTAACCGTTAAATACTTAAAGTAACCTAAATAACCTAATTATTGGCGGTTCTTGGGTTACCATACTGACGGCCTAAGTTAACCAGACTGGTTGAGATTTGGATGGTTAAGTTTAGATTATTCATTTAGAGGATTATGTTTTAAAATATATTATTAAGTATTTTATCTTATTATTAATAATTGGTTTTGACTTTCCAGCCATTAAGAGTTTATATTTATTTCTATTATATAAGTCATGAATTATATTTTAGAATGAAAATATTCACTTATTTATTATATAGTATTTTTCCAACATTCATTTAGTTGTGCGATATTTGATTTGTTTCATTAATATTTAATTAATTAGTTTATATTGCTTAATATTTCTTAAATTATTTAACTACTTGTTATATCGAAAATTTAAATCAGAAAATTATAATCCAAAATCAAGAAAACGATTTGAAAATAGAAAATTAAAATCGAAATTATTTGATTGGTTTGTTTGGGATCAGAAAGTCGGTGATTTAATTGTCATTGTATCTGTTCTTAACTCACTCAGACTATTCTCATCATCTCCCGAAAAATAAAAATCGAATCCCACTTAATTAAAGGAATACCCAGTTATTGCTAACGGCCTTTCCTATAATTAATTACTAAGCATGCTAGTTAATTAACTTAATCTTTGATTAAGTTTAAGATTAAATTTAAGTCCAAATTTCTGCACTGGGCCGAGCCCAAAATCAAATTTCTGTACTGGGCCAGCATACTTTTCCTTTTATTTCGGCCAAAGCCCAAAAGTCAGCCCATTAAGGCCCATAATCAAACGTGGCTAAGTCAGGTCAACCTGACCTAGTTGACCTGAGCCAAGCTTAACGGGTCCGACTTAGATCCGCTAAGGAGGGTCTGGATCCGACCCGTAAGGACTGTAACTTTTATCCAGAGGCCCCTGAATTCATTTTATTCACAACCAAGTCCTTTTCTTTACAAAGAGGCCCCCAGAAATTACAAACAGGTCCTTTTTTTTCTCACATTTTAGTCCCTGACTCAACGTCACAGCGTACCAGTATGTACCAGTGGTACATCGAGTGTACCAGAGGCTGGTACCAAGCCTTAATTCCCATCGCAAGGCCTCACAAAGTCTCCGTCAGTGCCCAACCACGAGAACAACCTCAAACTTAAACAATTTGGCTTAATAACAGTTAACAGAGCTATAACTCACAACAGTTAGGGTTTTAAGCATTCAAAATCCAAAATTTGGGGTCATCAGACTATCAATTTCATTGTTCAAGGTCAACACAGCATCAATTAACACTTAACATTTAAATTTCCCAAACCAGATTTCATCCCAATTCAAAATCGAAAATCTCAAAATTCAAATCGAATCCTAACTCAAAGGAGAGGGATATACCTGAGATCTCCTGCTGTCGTCCTCTCCCTCTCTTTCCCTTCTTCCTCTTTCCCTTACTTTCGGTGGAACCCTAACCTCCCAGCCAAGGTCCCAATGGAGCTCGAGTAAGGTATTTATAGGTGGAGCAGCAAGAGAGGAAAAGAGAGAGGGGTTCACGGCAGGGATCTCCACAGCACGAATCTCCTCAAGGGTCAAAGCTTCAACACTTATCCACCTCTCTCGTGGATAAGAACAAGAGGGATCGGCCAATCAGAGGTGAGTTATAGTGTGGCACAGTGGGATTGGCTAGCCACAGTCGATCCTTTTCAACTTTCGAGCTGGGTTTTCCATCGGAGAAGAAGAGAGGAAAGAAGGAGAGATCGAACGGATCGCACGAGAAAGGAGGAAAAGAGAGGAGGAAGGAGATGGTGACAGCGATTTTGGGATTTTTATTAAAAATTGATCTTTGGGATTTTCTGTGGCAGGAACTGTGTGGCTAAGAATGCTGCTACTCATATAAAGTTATTTAATTAATTGTTTTCATTCAAATTTAATTAGTCTGATGTTAAATTTCAGTATTAATTAAACTTTGATTTTGCTAAAATCATGTAGATGATTTTTAGAAACTACACAAATTAAAAGATTTCGATTTCGAGTGAATTTTACTGTTACGATTTAATTAATCGTTTAAGATTATTAGTTTTAGAATTTTGTTTATCTCAATATTATTTTTAAAATTAGCCTACTTAACTTAATTGTACTTAGTCTGCTAGTTCTACAGTGTTACAGGGAGGCAGGAGAGAGGGAGGGAGGAGAGAAAAGAGATAAGTCACAGAGGGGATTATATTTACTATAACAATTATACATTTTAATTAGAACATTTATATATATAAGTAGAACTGTTATGAATATAAGTAGAACTTTTATATATATAAGTAGAACCTTTATATATATTAAGTAGAACTGTTATGTATATAAGTATAACCTTTATATATATTAAGTAGAATTGTTATGCATATAAATAGAACCTATATAGAATTTTGCTATAGTGAGTCACAATCCAGGCCTTCCAATTCGCTCCAAGATTCGTGCAAAACCATATCGCTTGATGAGTCGCTGAGCGACTAAAAACTTCTGTTCCGTCTGTCAAATTCGCTCCGTTTCCCCCCCCTCTCTCTCTCTATTTCCCCTATCTTCCCGGAACCGCATCCTCAGCAGTCCGAAAAAGGACTGCTCCAAGCAGTCCTTTTCATTTTTTTTTTATTTTTAAAAATTGTAAAACTCAAATGGAGAATCCAAACCGTTGATCTTGTTAAGTTTTATCAGCAATGCATTTTCATATAAGTTTTATAAAATTTGAAGTTTATTTGATACTTCATTAAGTGACCAAATTATGAACGGATTAGAATTAATTAAACCAGGTTCGTTCATTTGTTGACCACTTGATCTAGTATCAAATTAACTTCAAATTTTATAAAACTTATATAGAAACGCATCGCCGATAAAACTTAACAAGATCAACGGTTTGAATTTTCTATTTGAGTTTTACAATTTTTAAAAATTAAAGAAAATAAAAAGGACTGCTTGGAGCAGTCTTTTTATGGCTGTAGAGGATTCAGTTGCCTATCTTCCCCCTCTGAATTGAAACAAAAAAAATTTCGCCTCCTCTTTAAAACCCTAGAAAAGCTTATCGGAGCTCCTCCCCTTCTCACCATAGCAACAGATTTTGTCGTGTCCCGACTGAAAAACTTTTGAATTTTATAATAAAGTGGAAGAAAAAGAAATAAATTGAAGAAATAAAAACTAAATATAAGAAAAACGATAATAAAGAAAATAATGGCTGTAGCCTTTTGATTGATAATTCTCTACTATTACATTCAAACAACTCTTTATTTATATTTGTCTCATACAACTAATCAAGAAAGTAATAATATAGAAATAATTAATGCTAAGATATATTTGATTTATTCTAAAGAAGGTAAGAAATCTCATTAGATGGCCAGCCCATCAACATATCTGATATTTATTTCTTTTCCATTATTCGTTCTTGTTTCCTTATTTGTTCAGTTGGATCATGACATTGCCTTCTCCTTACGAGATCCTTGACCTCAAGGATCAAATATAAGAAACTCAATTTCATGCAGTGAAAATTTTCTCCTTCTACTTCTAAAAGATTAAGAGCCTTATCTTGATAATGATAAAATAGAAACCACATAGTTTCATGACAATAACACCTTTTGTGGTTTTGTCTTTCATGACAATTTCCTTGTTTAGATATTGTAAGATTGATGAACTTTAAATCCTTGTTCGCTTTCGTTGATTTGATGAAATCTAACCACAACTCATTTGTTGGTTCCACGATATCTTCTTTTTGTATCACAATAATATGTAGAGGTGTTTGCACTTCTTCTAGCACAGGTTCAGTTTGTGCAATTTCTTCTCTCTCATCAATTTCATTTGGCCATGCCTCCTCAACTTCCATAGTTTCTACTAATTTTGCAAAATTACTAGTAATTTGGTCGAATTGTGCTTGAAGTTGATTTTGTTGTAGTCGAAACATTTCTCGCATCTCTTCTTGTTGCCTTTCGAAATCAACTCGAAACATTTCCGTTGATTCTTTCATCAACTTGAGTTGTTCATGGACTTGCTGCAGAGTTTGTGTGTAGAAATCTTCATAAGCCATAGATCGTTGCTCTGATACCAATTGTCGTGTCCCGACTGAAAAACTTTTGAATTTTATAATAAAGTGGAAGAAAAAGAAATAAATTGAAGAAATAAAAACTAAATATAAGAAAAACGATAATAAAGAAAATAATGGCTGTAGCCTTTTGATTGATAATTCTCTACTATTACATTCAAACAACTCTTTATTTATATTTGTCTCATACAACTAATCAAGAAAGTAATAATATAGAAATAATTAATGCTAAGATATATTTGATTTATTCTAAAGAAGGTAAGAAATCTCATTAGATGGCCAGCCCATCAACATATCTGATATTTATTTCTTTTCCATTATTCGTTCTTGTTTCCTTATTTGTTCAGTTGGATCATGACAGATTTGCGCATCGCGCTCTCTCTCTCTCACTCACGACAGAAACTCCAGATCGGAGAATTTTTTTCGCGCCTCCTCACGGTTCCTCACGCCTGGATTTGAGAGCATCGATTGGATTGGAGAAATTAGTAGACATCTCGGCCTCCTCACAGTTCTCTCTCGCGAGCCTCACTGAGTAGGTGTGAAGGCGTAGCCTCTTGTCTGTGAACAAGACTATTCACATGTTCTGTTGCAGATGCGGTCAAGGAAAATTGTAGAAAACTTAGATTTAGAAGACAACTGAACTTTAGTCAGATACAAGAATTTACAACCCTGCAACATATTATTAGTAGATACATTCCTCTCTCTCCCTCATCTGATAAGGTCAAGTGGGGATTACATGCAGATGAAAAATATAAAACTAAATCATTGTATCAATGGTTAGAGTTTGGTGGTATAGATGTCTCTTATAATAAAGTGATTTGGCATCTTAGATTGCCCATTAAGATAAAGATGTTTTTGTGGTTACTAAGTAAAAGGAGACTACTCACAAGAGACAATTTGGTACTTAAGGGGTGGGAGAGAGACCCACGATGTTGCTATTGTTATAGTTTAGAGACGATCGATCACTTAATGTTTAGATGTAATCAAACTGCTATAATCTGGGACTGGTTTTTACACTCATTACAAATTGAGACCAGGCCTCATAGGTTAGAAGATTTGTTTGATATAATTGAGAATGCAGGAAAGACACAAGCTTTAAGATACTGTTGTGCTGCAGTGTTGTGGGTGATTTGGAAACAGGGAAATGAGAGTAGTTTTAATGCTAAACAGTGTCAGACATTGAGTAGATATGCATCAGATATAAAAGGATTACTCATTTACTGGTCAGGTTTATGGAAGGGAGCTTTAAAGGATGATATAATGGGCATGATCCAGCACATGGAACCTGTGTCGGCTCAGATTGCAGGAAGGATGGCTGAGGAAGGGGCTCTACCTTTGGTCCATGTTATTTGATGTGAATATTCTCTTTTTGGGTGTAATAAAGATTGCTTTGAATATTTCTGTGATTGTGAAGATTAATAATAATGTAGAAGATGGGTGGATCAAGGGACTAGTTCAAATAAGATAGTTGGGGTGGCACTGGTACCAGTTGGGGGTAGGTACCAGTGCCAGTTTTTGGGTTTGATTGTATGCATTAAACTGTTTTTGTACTTCTCTATTACCTGTTAATGAGAAGTGGTGGGAATTACCCACTTATTTCAAAAAAAAAAAAGACTATTCACATGACGGACGGAAAGTGACTTTTCATAGATTATCTATCAATAAAGATATTATTTTTTACCTCCATGTGTTAACCATAGTCTTGTGTTCACATCTGACTTTTTACTGTTCTCGAATTAGCTGCACATGAAGGAGTATAGGAGGAGGAAGAGAGACACCAAGTTCCTGAAGAAGGGTAGAGGTAAGGTTTGTTGCTAGCTCTCAGATCAGTAGGCTTGAAATTATATTGCGACTTTATACTTTTTAAAAGATAGAAATACAAAAAGAAATAGTTCAGAATGCTGAGATCAAGGATTGTATCACTAATTGGATCCCGCAAGAAATGATTGCTGCCTACTAGAAGATATTTCATCCCTCTACAAGCAGCTACATCTCCAAAGAATGATTGCTGCCTACTAGAAGATATTTCAGGGGTACCTTGTGAAAAATATGAAACTAAATTCTTTTGTTATGTGTTGATTTTTATTGGTTGTAATAATCCTCAATAAACCTGTGTTAGGAAAGATGGAGAGTTTGCCAAGGTGAAGTCGTAACAGTTCTTGTGTTTTAGTTGATTTTAGATAATTAGTTGTAATAAAAGTAGATTGGTAGTATCTAGGGGAATATAGGCAACAGTTTACGGGAAAGGAACTAGAAAAAGTTGGTATATCAATGTTTTTTTTTTTGTAATATAAGTAGATTGGTCTGTTATTTATTTTTTGAATGAATATGTTGTTTCTCTATGGTAGTTTGTTATTTACTTTTTGAATGGATCTGTGATAATTTTGCTCAAATCAATTATAGAAGTTTACTTTTTGAGTGGATCTGTGATAATTTTGCACGATTGAGCTTCAAGATATGTCACTTGCAAGGGTTCTGAGCTATTTACTGAAGCTTCAAGATATGTTACTTGCAAGGGTGCTTGCATGGTACGATGTTAAATTTGTTTATAAAAAGATATGTAGTTCATATGTTTTGAATTGGCTACTATATTTAAATTTGTTTTGATTGTATGGTACCATGTTATTTAAATTTCATGTTTCATGTATTAACGAGATACTAGTTCTGTGCTTGCATGTTTCTTATATAATTTCTATGTACCATGTCAGTTTTTATGGTGTACAGCATGTTTCGGTGCTTGCAAGTACTAATGCATTTCTAAGCTTGTGTGTACCAGTTTACTAGTTCAAAAAGTTCTTGCATGTACCAGCTATATATAGCCTAGGAAATACAGCACTGAGCTAACTAACATCCTAATTACAGTTCTTGAATATCGCTTCTCGAGTCAAGAGGGAGGCGCTATCAGTGACTGGAGATTCCCAGTAGTTGTGAGTGTTCCAATTATGGAAGAAAAGGAGGGAGGTTGAGACAGAAGCTTATTCTGCACACATACTGTCATGGGAAAACCCTGGATGTCGCACTGACCCCTAAAAATCCTAGATGTTATTGCCAATTTAGAATAGGCATTGTTCTTAATACACTGTCAATTTTGTCAATTTTATACAAAGAAGAAAAACCAAATTAGACACATTTTTCCCATTAGTTTTTATCCAGAAACATTATTTAATTCTAGTACCGAAATCAACAATTGATTGTTTCTGGATTTTTTTAATTAGATTTTGATTTATGCTATTGGCAAATATAGGAGCTTAAGGATAGAATTGACAGAGCTGCTTAATAAAGAGAAGGGGTTCCAATCTAAGAGCCCCAAGAAGGGGTTCCAATCTATTAAAGAAAAGAGAAGTATCCGAGTCACTCAGGTGACTCTACAAACCAAGCACTGTAAGTAACTTGCAGCAGTAAAAATCAAAACAAAGAAAAGAAAGTACAGTACTTAAGCTATTAATGAAGCTACAAGCCATACTATCTCAAGACCACCTAAAAAAAACAAAGCACAGAAAAAAAAAATTTCTACGAGAACAAAACAAAGGGCCCCAGGTCATTAGAGGTCTAACAGATCCTCATCTGAATCACCTAGAAAATGAGAAAGGCCATGTATGGCATCGACGGCATTTGTCTCTAAACCAGTAGCCATACCTGTCCAATTGAGAAAACGATTAATTACCTGTAAAGTCACATTTTTGAATGAGTTACCCTTAGCATCCCTGAAAATAATATTGTTCCTCTCTTTCCACCGAGTCCAGAAAACAATTGCAATGAAACTAAGCGCAAATTTTCTGTTATTTCTCGGAAGAGAGATACAACTATTCCACAAGGAAACAACACTTTCAGCATTTAAAAATACTTTTTTACTATTTAAAAAATTAAAAATTCTCCAAATCTTATTAATAGAGGGGCAATGGACCATAAGATGGTCAACATCCTCTGAATTGTAAATGGTAAATGTAAATGCTTTTGGCACTGCTCATGATCCTGATAATCATTACATGACTCTTCAACAAGTATATTCAACGCCATAAATGTTATGCCCTATACCAAAATATATCTGTATTCAAATCAAACATGATGCAAGAGATATTAAATATAATGTTTAAAAATTTTGCCCACATTTTATGATAAGCATGGCAAGTCAAATAATAAAGAGAAATTAATTATATCAAAGCAATTGCATATTACAATATGATTGGCAAATTAGATGTGTGTTGTCATAGGCTAGTACAACTAACCCTCCCTTTAAAACAATTGCTATTGGAAAAGAAACTGGCATACTTACTAAGAGACCACCACATGAGAAATCAGGTATGTGAATCGTGCAGATCTGTGTGATCACTTCAAGACCACTACTGGCATACTTAAGAATTGTGCAGACCTCTGAGAATTAAATTAGAGAAAACGCAAAATCAAATTGTGAAATTAAAGCTATAATGGAAGTCCATCATCAAATTGTGCACGAAAAATCAAAACTCAAACCAGATTGGACAGTAAATTGTGTGCATTCAATCTCAAAATCTATGTGGTTGTGATAGCTATCATATCCTACAGTAATTATCTTAATTCATGAAAAGCCACAACTCAAGGTGAGAGAGAAAACATGTTTAGGGAGCATAAAAATCGAAGACGTTGAGGCAACCGTACGTGATGAGGAGAGATGACTCCAAGGCGTGCGGACGAGAGAGAAACGGAACGTATCTGAGAATCGAAGGCGCTGAGAATAAGTTCGCGTTGAGGCGCTAAGAATCCTCTCCACTCTGCCTCCGATCCACTCCCAGACTTCCTAGGGTTTGAGGAGGCACTTAGTTTTGATTTCAAAGAGGGAGGCTGGGGAATTGCTCAGCACACTCCCATCTTGCTCGTCCACTCCTCATTTTTTTCAAAAATGACTAAAATATCATCTCCTTTATATTGTTTTTTTCCAGACTTTAGCACTTGAAAGAGGATATTTTAGTCAATTTGGGAGTGATTGAGTAAGGTGGGAGTGTGCTGAGCAATTCCCGGGAGGCTGGGAGAGAGACGCAAAATGGAGAGAAAGAGATGTAATGGAGAGACAGAGAGACGGAACGGAGAAATTAGAGAAGATCCAACGCCAATCCATCTCGATATCTGCACGATTCTTCAAGCAGATCTAACGCTCCGGATTGCGACTCACCTGAGCTCTGGTGAGTTGCAACTCACCGTAGCAAAATTCAACCTATATATATATATGTATTAAGTAGAACTATTCTGTATATTACTAGAACTGTTAAATATATTAACTAACTATAACTGTGTTCGTTCCCTCCCTTCTCTCTGTGAGACGCTAATCTCTCTCCTATGTTTCGCTCATCCCGTCCTCCCTCATCCTCTCATCCAAAAAAGAAAAAAAGCGTTATCATCTTCTCATCCTCACCCCCTCTTTCTTTTTTCAGAATGCAATTAATCTAATTGCTGGGAGGATGATGGGGATGATAGGATTTGAAGATGATCCTTATCAGACCCGAAAAATAATTGAGGGATGTTAATTTGTAATTTTATTTTATAGGGAAAAAGACCAGCCCAAATATGTCAATACGTGAGATTTTGGAAGTCTCTTATACATAAATATAACATATGCAATTCTTTAAAAAACTAACGGGGTTCATCAGTTCCTTTAATTTTATTTTAGAAAGTATATATAAATTTCTAAGGGCTATTTCATATATTTAGTTTTTTTTTACTCGAGCTACTTAAAAAGAAAATTCTTTCGTGCAAGCTAAATGCATTTTTCGTATTATTAAAAAAAAAGAAACTAACGTTGACCGATGCTTCAAAAATTGACCGCTTGTTGGTATAATTGTCTATCAGCAGTGACTGATTAACTGACGAAGACTAAGTGACGATCGATTGTTGGTCACATACGATAGCTGATAGTGAAAAGATAGGATAGCGACATGCTTCCATATATAATACATCTATTCTAAGTATCTAATTACGGTCTCATACATGAATTTGGACCAATCAAACGCGATTTACTTTGTTTGGACTAGTCAAAGTCGGTCAACCAAAAAAATCCTTAGGCTGTGCTCCACAAACGATTTTAAGAGGATGAGATTAAATAAGAGGAGGTAAGATGTGCCTGACCAAATCTAACCGGAGGACTTTACTCGCTCCAGAAAGAGAATTAAGCGAAATAAGATGAGAGCATAGGAGGTAAACTCAACGACAAAATTCAATACAACTTATAATCCCCGATTTTGGGGTTACTCATCTCCTCACCCCTCGTCTCCTCTAATCTCCTTTTATCTCCTCCAATATCATTGTGGAGCATAGCCTTAATGGATAGATAGGGGGATCTTCAAGCCTCCGTTTGAATGCGTTGAGAAGAAGTAGGAAGAAGGAAGAAGGGAAGAAAAAAAATTATAAACAATTCAAACTCTTCACAAAATTACACACTTTCCAATATTTCTTTCCTTCTTCCCTTCTTCCCACACCTATCCAAACGGAGCCTTACTTATTTATTTTTATTATTTTCTTTGTTAGATGCAACAAAAAATCTCGAAATTCCATCGATTCGATGAGACGGCTTGAGTTGAATAAAAGTACAGGGAAGAAGTTTTACAAGGTCCAACTAATTAAACCAACAGAAACATTGACAAATTAGATTGCGCCTCTTTGCCACCAAACCGTGATGCATGATCCAGCCGGGATTATCTGGGTCAGAATATTTTTTTTCTCTAGCCCTTCTTTTTTACTTCATTATTGTTAGACTATACCTCAATTCTTACCATTTGATAAAAAATAAATTAGAAGCACTTGAAGGATTTACACGTGGAATCCAATATCTATCTTATGGCCATTAGGGTGTGTTTGGAACTTGCACGAACAAGGGACGAACAAGGCAGCCACGAACAGCGCCTAGTTCGTAAAAATCGGGGGTTTAGGAACAAGGGAGAAGTTCATGAACTACGACTGTTCATGGGTTGTTTGGTTCGTGCGAACAGTGCTAGTTCGCGAACTAGCTGTTCGTCCCTTGTTCGCGCCTCTTCCAAACACACCCTAATAGAATAGTACAATAGTGAAGCGCTTCTTCCTAGCGCAACTAGATACAATCCGAATCCTGTGGCGCGCGACACAGCGTGCAGCGCGCCACACGGACCGTCCGATCAAATCTGGACGGGTTACATTTTTTCGGGCCTTACAATCTGTTATATGCACGGAGCTCCCTCATCCATTGAGATTTGATCGAACGACCTGTGATACGCTGCACGCTGTGTCGCGCGCCACAGGATTTGGATTTCAACTAGATATTATTGCACAAGAACAGTTACCCAGGAATCAATTTTTACGGTATTGATTAAGACATTTTTTAGTGGTAGAAGGTACTGTCGTCTCTTTCGCCTCGCTTTCCTCGTTATGTCCTTTTTTTCTTTTACCCCTTCCTGATTTTTTTATTAAAATGAACACGGTTTGTATCAGTAGAGGCCCGAGTAAGTCTAAATGCTAAAAATTAAGTTTGAGTTAGAGATAGAAACATTGATTTGCATCTTAATCAGTCCCATTAATCCATTATGAAATTATATTAATAAATAAAAATATTTTAACCTGAATAATATAATTATATATTAAGCTATATGAAGTTAATCTCAAATGAATCAGTTTAAATAATTTTGAGCTCGAATGTGAGCTTATATAAAATAAAATCTAATAAAACGAGCCTAACTGAAGCTACATACAAAGAAAATACTAATGAATCACGTATAGATTATTAATGCTGGAATTCTAATTTTATCTGGAAAGGAAAACATCTGCGTGGAACCTTACAGTGACAAGTGGGGACCAGCCGAGGCAAAATGGTTTTCCTCGCATTTGGATACACCCGGAATAATGAAATGAATCATGAACCGTCAAGTCTCTAACGGTCTGTTGTTTCCTTAGCGGAGAAGTGAAGGTCAGAGTCGTAAATTCAAAAGCACGCCAAACTTGTTCTGGAATATTTGGCGTGAATTGGGAAACCCCAACAAAATTATTGGAGTCTGGAAAGCTTTAGGGGCCGTTTGGATTCCATGGGGATTTTGGGGAATTTCATCTTCCTACCATAAATTTATTATAAATAATTCAAACTCTTCACAAAATTACACACTTCCCAATAAATTTATTCTTAGGAATTTCAACTTCCCCAACTTCCCCAAATTCCTAAGCGATCCAAACGGGCCCTTAGATATGTTTGGATTAGAATTAGATAGAATGAGAAATGATTTTTTTTTAATTGTTTTAAAATTTGCGTATTAATTAATCAAATATGAAATAGCAGAAATATTGTACTAATTTATAGAAAAATTAACATAATATTGTGTTTGAATTATCATTTTTTATATTATTTCAATTTTTTTCCAAACGAAGAAATAGGAAATTTTTTAAATAGAAAACTAATGATTCGTTAAGTTTATTTTTTACACATAAATCGTGTTAGGTAGATAGTTAGAGGATATATAATCGATTAAAATCATTAATTCTTAGGCAAATGTTCTAAATGACAGATTATTATAAAAATGTCCAATACTTGATCTTAACTATTAAAGGACATCAACCACTCAAAAAAATAAATAAATAAACCAAATAATAATAAAAACTATTTGAGGACATTAGAAAAATCATGAGCGATCTCCACCGTACAAGCTTAAAATAATGAAATATGTTCAACGGGAGAAAACTAAACAGAAATGATAACTGCAATATGTAGTTTTATCATTGTTTGAGCAAAGCGAACATTTAAAATAAACAAAGTGAACATTTCAACTAATCAAAATGAACACTTACAAACAAATAGGTTAAATATGCATATAAAAATCTAAACAACAATAAAAAAAAATCTTACTCATAATTGAATAAAGTGAACACATAAAATCATAAATAAATAAATTGGACATATAAATGAATAAAGTGAACAATATAAACGCAATGTCACGAGATGACGCGTGGGGAGATGGTAGATAGTATTTCGAAATCCCCCCCCCCCCCGCGTTATGCTCCGAAAATAAAAGAACTTTCTGTCAGAAAATAAAAAAAAACTTCCAAGTCCCGCGATCCAGATCGTTCAAACAAAATAAACAACAAAACATTGACAAATCAGATTGTGCCTCTCCGCCACCAAACCGGGATACTTGATCCAGCCAGGATTATCTGGGTGAGGATATTTTGCTTCTCTAGCCCGTCCTCTTACTTGAATATTGACAAATTGTTAGAGCATCCAACGCTTACCATTTCTCGAGAATGCAAATGCTTCGTTTAGAGCAAAAGAAGCATTTGGATTGATCTGCACGTGGAGTAAAAAGTACAATAATGGAGCGCTTCCAAGTCTGCGCTAGGGCTGTATACGAGCCGAGTTCGAGCGAGTTAGCCTCAACTCGAACTCGAACTCGTCACAACTCGAGTCAACTCGTGACTCGATAGCAAAGCAGTTCCGAGCTATTCGAGCTAACTCGAACTCGGCTCATTTTGACTCGAGCCAACTCGTGACTCGGCAACGAACTCGTGAAAAGGTGTTGAGGTGCTAGTCGCCTTAGAATTTTGCTCGAAAATAGAAAAAGAGGAGCAGCCATGAGGGTGTAAGGGAGAGAAAAAGGTTTGGTGACTTGGGGACTAGAGTTAGTGAACGAGTTATTGGGCTGCAAATCAATAAAATTGTTGGACTGTATATTAATATGATAACATTTTATTTTTTTACAACATGTATAATCTGACTCGAGTTGGGCCGAGTCGAGTTGGGCCAAACTCAAACTCGGCTCGTAAAATTAACGAGTTGGCATAACTCGAGTTGTTATAACTCGAGTTCTTCTAACTCGAGTTTCCATCGAGTTTTTTTCGAGTCGAGTTCGAGTAACTCACGAGTTACGAGCTTTTTGCTCACCCCTAGTCTGCGCAACCAGATACTATTATTGCACGAGAAGAGTTACTCCAGAATCAATTTATTAATTAGGGATGCAGCAATCCGGATTCGCTGTTGCGCGACACGCGGTGTAGCGCACTACGAGCCGTCTGATCTTGATCGGACGGTTCACTTTTTACGGGCCTACAAATCTAGGTTACATGCACGGGGCTCCTTTGTCCATTGGATCTTAATCAAACGGCCAGCATACCGCGCGACACGCTGTGTCGCGCGGCAGCGGATCTCAATTTGGGATGCAGTCATGCAGTGATGGCAGGTACTGATGATTTGTTTTCATGCATGTAGTCTCTTTCGTGTTGCCTTCCTACTCATGCCCTTTTTCCTCCCTCGCCAATTTTTTATAATAAAATGAGCACGGTTTTCCAACCGTTATTTGCACGTTAATTAATCAGTCCCGTAGTCATGTTTATTAAGTTACATGAATTTCATCGCAACAATCATAAAAAAATTACACACGTATTTTTAACTAATACAAATCCTAGACACTCCAATATGATCGCTATAAAAAATGAATAATAAAAAAACATCTATTCAAAATGATAAAGTACGTACGTGTTCAAAATTCAAATGAACAAGAAAAAAAAATATGAATGTGAACTTTATTAGTCTTCTTCATGTAATAATGTAAAAATAAAAGGAGCTACAGTAATTGCTTACTCTACAAATTTATAGTCTTATTATAAAGCTTTTATTAAAGTAATTTTTTAATGAAATAATTGTGTGTACCTTGTAGAAGCAATAATAATAATAATAATAATAACAACAACAACAACAACAACAACAACAACAACAACAACAATATACGTTATTATTATGTTTAAAAACTATATATGGCCCTAGTAAAAAGTTTACCGCTTGCTGTGAATTTTATTTTGTCTATTATTTGAGCCAAGTTAAAAATTTAAAAGCAATTATAAGTTATCACATTCAGTCTCATTTTAATTCCAATCGAATTTGAGGTTTACCAAAATCCAATTATTAATTTTCCATTTATTTTCATAATAATTTTTTTTCTTCAAAAAAAGTACGGGTGAACCCACCTGGTAGATTACAAAAACAGTTATAATACCAGACTACCAATAAAGATTTGAAAGAGACCTGATCCATTAAAATTAAAAAAATCTAACCCAGCTCGGATTAAAGAGCCTCCTAAAGTATCTCTAGCAGATTAAATGCCATCAACACATTTCAAAACACAACATCTAGTAAGAAATATTTTTAGTGTTCTACTCAAATATTTGGTGGAGGAAGAGCGGATGGAGTTTTTTACTCGACAACAGAATTTTCATTCAAATACTCATTTGTAGCCTTTTATATTTTTCAAATGTCACCACAATACTTTATAAGACTCGAAACAATTTTCAAAATATCTGACAAATTATTAACTAGCTTTTAAATACGTTCTCTCCTTTACTTGCGCAGAAGTACAATTTTTTTTAAAAAAAATTATTTCTTTTGACCACTATTCGAACTATTTGACTAAAACTATTGTTTACATTCAACAACACCTACTTGTTTACGATCGATAAAACATCCAAAATTAACACTATGTACTGGTACTCTTTCATTTTAATTATGAAATTTTAAAAGTTTGAAATTTATAAACAATTATGTTATATAAATGATTATCACACGTTTGTATATATTAATGCTATAAGGTATCTTGAACTAATCCTTTAAATAATGTTAAGTTTGAACTTGAATCTATATTTAAAAAAAAAAACTAATTTAACGATACAAATTCGAACTAGTTTTTGAGTTAAAAATTTGACCTAGCGTGTGTGTTCTTAGTATTTGATATCAAAAGGCCGGTTAAAATATCTCCATTGAAAGCAAACATTAAGAGAGAGAGAGATACACAAAGGGAGTTTGCTTTTGCATAATATATCATGCATATGTTATTTGATTTTAATATATATATAATCATGAAATATATGAAAATGACACTAATTATAATTTATTGTGTATATATAGGAAAAAGTAATGAAAATATAAACACCTAGGTTTACATTATTTTCTAAAATGATTTTTATATGAAACATATCTTTAATCATTATATGCATGATTTTTTGCGTACATTAGGCAATTAGAGATCAGAGAAAATCAATGAAAACATAAATGATACCACTAATGATTTTTTCGTAAAATGAAATATAATACACACTTGTTGTTTGGGTAAAATAAAATATACACAAATAATTTAAAACAAATAACACAACAAAAAGAAGAGAAATACGTGATTGTGCATTTAAGTAGGATTGATGAAATATTTTGTGAAAGATGACAAGACAAGCTAGCTCTATTATCATGCATATTTTATTGACCATTAACACCAAATAAACACCCTTGTTTATAAGTGGCGGATCCACATTGTACCAGGACCAGACAAATATTGTCTAAAGCATGTTTTATAGTAATTGGGATAGTGCCTTGGCTTAAAAATAGAGGGTGTTGAAGCTAGGGCAGTACAAAAAAATTGAAAACCCGTCCGACCCGTTTAATCCGTCTAACCCGATCCGTATTTTAACGGGTTGAAAAATTAATCAGGTTGGGTCGGATTTCAATTTTAAGAACTCGGTTGTATTGGGTTGGGTCATAATTTTATTCTTGATAACCCGTATCCGTATCCGACTCGAACTATTTAGTTTATTAAATCATCCCTTCATTACTCTAAATCTCTGACAATAGCGATTCTCATTGTCCCAGTTATTCTGAGTCTCGGAGAAACTTTTTTAGCAATAATATACGAAGTTTGGTTTCTGAGTGGCATGGGATATAGCTTTAATATTAGACTTATATGATATGAAATGAGTCTCAAAGTTAATGAAGTTAATATCTGCGTTACAAATGTAATTAAGTTCATGTCCACTATCAAGAAGGATTTTAATATGATATTTTCATTCAGAATTAGAATTCGATAATTTTTAATCGCACCATTAACTCATCTGAAGATGAAGGAAACATGCAACTGATAATCAAATATTCTATTATCTGATCCATACTATATATATGGTTGAGGGGATATGATCAGGTTTTTTTTTTTTGTTAGCTTATCGGATAAGGGTACGATTAAAAATTATATATATTTTTATTTCCATAACTTATTTAATTTTTTTGGCATCGGAAAATTATGACCCGGTTAACTCGAAAACCCGTAAAAACCCGTAGATAAAATTTTATATGGGTTGGATTAGATTACGGGTGGGTCGACTAAGAAAATTTATTAACCCGGTATAATTGGATTGGGTTAAAAATATTGGTAAAAAATAGCGAAACCGTCCGTTGTACATCCCTAGTTGAAGCTCTAATTCAAAAATCGCTAGGCTCAACCTGAATTTTACTTCTTTAGAATAATGGGTTCACACTCCACCGAATTTGAATTCACATGAGACATATTCACATCCTCTCTGTATTTTATTATTTTCTTTTTAAAATTTTTCGTTCAATTAGATTTGCATTTTCATTCTCAATTCATTTGATTTGAATTTTTCATTTTTCATTCTCAATTCATTTGATTTGAATTTTTCATCCTCCCGATTAGTCCCAATTTATATTTAGGATTGAACTTGAGTTTAAATGTATTATTGCAAGTTGTGTATTACAACATAAAAATTCGTTTATTAAGTTTTAAATTTTATTATGCTCCTGTTTCAGCAAATGCATCTAGTACTTACAAGTTTTGTATGCTCATTAATTAGTGTTATAATGCATTTTTCTTTAGATTGTTATATATGCTCATTTATTAGTTTCGATTCTCATAATTATTTTAAATATATTATATTTGTTGCCGTTTCAATAGTGAGTTTTGATAGGACCTTTACTGTCATAAAGTAATTATACAACGATTTCAAACTATGAAGTCTCACAAAGTATCATTAATTATATTAGAAAATTAAAATTAGATTTAACTTTTTGTGTTTTTTGAGATATAATGACTAAATTTATGAAAAAAATGATGTATTTGTAATAATAAAATTATATATGTTAAAAAACAAATTTTTAGTTAAAATTATCATTTATTGTAATTTTCTTATTTTAAATTTTATTGTATCATTATTGTGCCTAATCTTAAAATATTGCTAAATCCGCCCCTGTTGTTAATCATATGAAACTCACTAGTTAGTATTTACTAACATTTGATAACTGAGTATAAAATTGAGATATTTTTCTAGGAGAAGTATGTAGTCATATTTATTTCTTAAAATTGTGTATATATATTGTTTTTTTTTGTGGTTTCGTGAAATATAAATTTAATAACGTGGAATTTGGATTTACAATTTTTTTTATTGAAAAATGAATTAATCCATCAAAGTATGTTTGATCCAACGCATCAACGTCTCTTTCGATTTTTGCCAAGTAAGATGAAAACCAAAGCAAAATTCACAAAAATGTGATAGCGAGCAATTGAGCAACGATTTGAAAAAAAAAAAACTTTTAACGACTTTGTGGATATTTTAGATGCTTGATTTTCATTATTAGAGGACAATATAAATATAACTATCTATCTTAACAGCCCAAGCTTAATTCGACGATAAAAAAAATCTTTGACCATCTAATGAAATTTGTTCAACTGCCGAGACGCTGCATATTTTTTTCCAATGACAAAAAACAATACATCTTGAGTGAAAGGTCGCATGTTCGAAATTCATTTGGGAGGTCATTCATAAATATTTATTTTAAAAATAAATTGGATGACTTAGATCTAATTTACGTTAAAAAAAAATTTTCCCAGAAACGTTACAATTTTTGTAAAGAATAATAATAAATTAATAAAACGCTGTATAACTATCTCACCAAGAGCGCACTGGAAAGTGGAAACCGTGAACGCGGCCGTTACGCGGCGAAAACAAAAGAACCGTTTGTCAAATAAAAAAATAAAAAAGAAAACAAAAGAACCTTGCCAAGTTCCGCGTCTACCCTTGGCTGCACCTGGCACAAAGAAATCCTTACTCCAATGAAAGCAGCCTTTGCTGACTGGTTCACAACTTTATTCAATCTAATTCCATCCAAGTGGAAGAGAGTAAGAGACATATGCTCATCCTTTCTGGCAAGAATCATCCCCAGTTAATTCTCACGCCACATCAAGCCCTCCTCCGTAATTATCTCCAACTCCGAGCCCAATTCCACAATTCAGTCGCTATTTATCACCTCAACCTTTCTTCCTTCATTCCCCATTCTTCACTCAAAATTGCATACTTCCAACAACAAACCTTCTAATTCTACCATGGGATCAAGGTATGAGGTCGAAGTCACGATCGAAACAGCTAAAAATCTGAAAAATGTGAACTGGCGTAACGGCCAACTGAAACCTTACGCCGTGGTCTGGATCGACGACGGCCCCAAGGTCACCACCAAGGTTGTTATCTTATCTGTTACTCAATCAATCAATTTCTCTGAATTCTTGGTATCATATAAATTCTTTATATATTTGATTAGAGAAGGTGGTTCGATTATAGTTAATTTAGTTTGATAATATTGATCTAGGTTGATGTCGACAATGACGAGGACCCGATCTGGGACGAGAAATTGTTGGTCCCTTTGCCGCCTTCGTCCAGGCTTGAAGAAGCCAAGCTTTACATAGACGTGGTGCACGCAAACGCTGCCGAGGGAGTCAAGCCGCTGGTGGGGTCTGCTAAGTTGCACCTGCATGAAGTGGTGGATGAGGTCGGGATTGGTGGGAAGGCGATCAAGAGCCTCAAGTTGAAGCGACCTTCGGGCCGCCCGCACGGGAAGCTCGAGGTCAAAGTTGCGGTGAAAGAACCCCAGAGGTGATGATTATTACTTAATTATAAATTTACTAATTGAGTTTATTTGACTGAAGCAGAATTACTTTACTGGTTTTATTTTGGTAAGTGTCCTTTTGGTAGTCCACTCCTGTTCTGTCTTCTTTGCCTCCATTTATCCGTTAACCAAAATTATTTATTTGTTAACTCAAGGCATATACTTGCTATTATTGATATTACAGAAATTTATATAAATTTTATAATTTAATACTATGATAGTGACAGTGATAATTTCCGCCTTGATAGTTGATATGGGTGAATTGAATAGGGTGGACCGTGGACTCCAAATATTTCCGTCTTGAACTCTTTATAATGTGTAGAATTTTTGCAATTTTTTGCCTTAAGTGCTGCGGCTTTGCACTAATACCCTTAAAATATGAAATAATATCAAGGCATACAGGATGAATTAATTTGTAGATAGTGTAATAAAGACAAATGTAATGGCCTTTTTTTATAGAAAATGAACATGCAACTACATTTAAGCAAACAAGAATTAGATGCAGGGTTTTAAATTTCATACAACTTGAGGGGCAATGTGCAAAAATCCTTTTGTATTGAAAATGACAAAATGTGCATGCAAGATGCAACATTGCAAATTTGCAACTACATTGAAGCAAACAAGAATTAGATTAAAAATTTTCATACAACTTGGGGGGCAATGTGAAAATATCCTATTTTATGATGATACTACAACAGTGAAGTCATATATAATAGCATCACTGATTTTGACCCCAAAAAAAAAAAAAATGGAATAGCACATTGCTGAGAAGTGAGAACTAATGATGCGAACTCTGAAATCTGAATAACAGGTACTATGATCAGTATGCGCCACCGTACGGCCAAGCTGCCTCAAGAGGATACGGCGAACAATACGGCGGCTATGGCCAACCATATGCACAACCGCAACCTGGCTATTCCTACCCTGCCACGGCCCCACCAGCTGGTTACCCCTATGGTGGGCCCCCACAACCTGCATATGGATACGGTGCACCACCGCAACCAGCATACGGGTCCGGATCCTACGGGTCTGGATCTTATGACTCATATGGGTCTGGTGCATATGGTGCCGCACCTGTACAGGAAGAGAAGAAGAAGGGCAAGCTCGGAATGGGTGCTGGTCTTGCAATTGGAGCGGTAGGAGGCGTACTCGGAGGATTGGCATTGGCCGAAGGAATTGATTACGTTGAGGATAAAATAGCTGATGATGCAGCCGAGAAGGTTGAGGATGATTTGGCCTATGGTGATGATGGTGGTGATGATTGGTAATGGTCATGCTCTTTTCTCTTTTTTGGTTTGAATTGAGCGGGATGAATTGTTAGGAAAATAAACAAAGATTGAATGACTATGAGGACTGTAATCAATATTGTGTGGTGGAGGTTTATATCTGGCAAAATTTCCGTCTACCTTGCAGATTTCTTTTACTTTTTTTTCCTCCTGTTTTCCTTTGATTAAACTGTCTGTCTTGTGCCACTCACAAAGTTGAATGTGCTTTTGCATATAAGCCTGAAGCCTTCATAGGTTTAAGTCATCATCATGATATTGTGATGGGATTATTAATTTGACCACACAAAGATTTCCAACGATATATAGTAAGTTTTTTTCCCTATAGTTTTTCTGAATCAATGGTGGAGTCGATAGTACTTCGCTTTCAGCCTACGTAGCCAGCGTGGTGGGTGTGAGACTAGACGCAAGCTTTTCTTTCGTTTTTCTTCACCTTATTTTTACATTTTTAGTTAATGAAGTACATATAAAAAAATTTTAAAACATACGAGTTGCTACACCAATTTCCAATTTTCCATTATAATAAAAGCATATTGCGTCGAGGATGGACTTATGAAGTCTAGCTAATTGTGGACGATTGTAAGTTAGTGGACCTTAATCGATTTGGATCAAAATTTGACGAGAAAACTGAAAGCTAAGCTGCTTTGATGTTTGGTCGGTGCTAGGGATAAACCTCGGCATATTCTTGGAAGGAAAATGACAAGTCTAGTAAAAAATTGTTTCTCCAATATTGTCTAATTTTGGACATTTCAAGGTCTTTTTTTCGCGATCCTCCATTGTTAACATGAATTACTTACTAGAACAATATATTTGTGATATTTCTATAAGTAAGTCAATACATTATTTTGGAATGCATTCATGATAACCCATTGTAGGCAAATATTGGAAATTTTAATGAATTTATTAACTAACAGTTGTTATTATTCAAACTCTCGAAAACAAATAGAATATCAGTACTGTGATGTGATACCTGAATTTTCGTGCGAAATTCCGCTAGAACAAACACTTTTCTTTTCACATATGTTTGCAATTGTTAAGAGGAAAAGAAAAATTAATTTAAAAATTATGAACCATTCAATTGTAATGATTATTTTCATTTCAAAAATAATACAATGAATCTAAAAATTTATAACAGTTGATTTCTTATGAAATTTCAAACGAATTGAATTGAAAAACATTCACCGTAAGTACTGTATGTGTCTTTAAAAAGGAATCAAAGCAGAGGCGGAAACACAACCTATTCTTTCTCAAGTGTCCTTTAACTTCTTTAGTCGCTTTATCTTTATTCTTTCCAGCTACCGGTTTTATAAGTGCGGATCAAAAATATTAGCTGTAGCCTTCTTATTTTTATCTACACTACTGAGTAAAGTCTTCTAATCTCTATCTACAAATTAGGCACCTGAACATATATAATCTTCTCAGTGTGGATTAAAATTTAATCCAACTTAACAGCACCAATACATTGGTAGAAATTTTGCACCTTTTGAACTTGAGTTGCGAGCTTGGGACCAGGATTGATAACTGCAATCAAAAGATTAAACAATCAAGCAATCACTTATTGTGTTTGGATGAGCCATGAATAAGGAATAAGAATAAGAATTTCGATATGCGTGCTTATTTTTATTCTTGTGCAACCCAAACAACACAAGAATAAGGAATTTGGGTTCTTATTCTTATACTAACAAAACCATGGTATAAGAATAATGAATTTGGACAAGCACGCATACCGAAATTCCTTATTCTTATTCCTTATTCATGGCTCATCCAAACACACTAAGGGTGTGTTTGGATGACTAAGGAATAGGGTATAAGAATAAGAATTTTCGATTTGCGTGCTTATCCAAATTCCTTATTCTTATACCATGGTTTTGTTAGTATAGGAATAAGGACCCTTATTCCTTATTCTTGTGTTGTTTGGGTTACACAAGAATAAGAATAAGCACGCAAATCGAAAATTCTTATTTTTATACCCTATTCCTTAGTCATCCAAACACATCCTAACTTCATCTAAAAAAAAGGAAAACTCTCTTTTCCCTTTTCTTCCCCGTACTTCCTTTTCTGCATGCACAGTGCACCTCTCTCCCTTCTCTCCCCTCTCGTTCACCTCTTCCTCTTCTCCCTTATGAATCTCCTGTATTATTCTGTCCCTCTTCCTTCCTTTTCTACCCGCGTACCTCTCTCCCCTTCCTTGCCCTATCCTTCGACTCATTCCCCTCCCATGCACACCTCTTTTCTTTTCTGCACCTCTTTCTCTCTCTTTTGCACACGCCTCTACTCTAATTTCGTACTTTGTGTTATAGTTTTCTATTTTCCAGCGCTTCTAATGTATGTACAAATAGATACTCATTTAAATAAATGTATGTACTTCCTTATTAAAATATAAACACTTTGTTATGAGAAATAACTATATATAATCTTATAAAATACTCCATTAGGAAAAATAAATACTCCTATAAATTAAATAGATACTCCATTATATTTTTATTTACTCCCTTATAGTTATTATTTAGTCCCTTAATGAACTAAGTATTTAAACTTGTTAAGTATTCAATTATATATTATATTTACTCACTTATACATAATATATTAGTTATTCCCTTAAATGAAACTAAGTATTTAAACTGATTAGGTACTCTCATCTTTTTACACTTTTTAATTGCCTATACTTATTATTACTCCCTTGTGATTATTAGTTACTTTCCTAAATGAACTACGTATTTAAATTTATTATGTATTTTTTTGTTCTTATTAGTTACACTCTTATATTGATTATTTACTTTCTTATAGTTATTTAGTTGCTTCTAAACCGTAGCAAACCATATCTAAATGTTTCTTCTTTTCTCACGAACTCATGATTTCAATCAACAATAAGAAAAGTGAGAGGGGAAAGGGAGAGGGATTGATGCGGGGTGCAAGAATGGAAGGATGTGAGAAAGGATAGATAGAATAAAAAGGAGCAAGGAGGAGAGAGGGAGAAAGAATTACACAAGTGGACAGAGAGGCGTGGGAGGGGAAAGATAGGGGAAGGGGAGGGGCGCAGTGAAGGGAAAAAGAGGAGGGACGTGAAAGAAAAAAAAGAGGGGAGGTGCTAAGGCGCTAGGTGAAGGAGAAAAAGAGGGGACATGGAGCCGTAGGATGAAGGACAAAAAAGAAGAGGCGCAAGTGAAGGGGGAAAAAAGGAGTGGAGGTGAGACACAGATTGTTTTATTGCACAGAATTCTGATTGCGTAAAGTAATATTATATTTTTTTTTGCCAAGAGAGAAAGAACATGTAGGATATATAATTCCTTGTTGGTTAATTACTTCATATGTTTGTAATTAAAAAGTTAAAAAAAATAAGAAATAGAACGAAATAAGCCATTTTAAATTTGGTTTGGACAAATTAAACTTTATTGACTCATTCATTAAAAACAAGTAATGTTTGGCACCTTTGTGAGATGTTCTTAAACTATAAGCAGGCAAGAGAGTATTATTAATTGATAGTTTTTAGTAAAATATAATATTTAAAAAATCTATTAACCATATAATTAAACAACAAATTTAACTGCCTGCATTAGAGTCTAAACATCTGAGCTAACAAATGCACATTTTGATTTTATTTTTGACATGTATTGTGATTTTAGAATGAAAAGAAAAATAGAGTAATAAGTTTTGCATGATATATCATGCATATGTTATTGTAGACAATATTTTTATATAATCACGAAATATATGAAAATGACACTTACTATAATTCATTGGGTACATATAGGAAAGAGTAAAAAAGAAAACTATTAACATGTAGTTTTAAATTTGTCTTCTAAGGAAAAACTTTATCTAAAACATGTCTCTAGTCATTAATATTCATGCATGATTTTTATGCATACATCGAGCAATTAGAGATCAGAGAAAATCAACAGTATCACCGATCGATAATTGGTCTATTCAATATTATTTTTTGTAAAATGAAACATATGCACTTGTTGTTTTAATAAAATTAAATACAAACAAATAATTAAAAACAAATAACACATAAAAAAAGAGAACCTATGTGATTGTGATAGTAAGTAGAATCGAGGACATATTTTGTGAAAGATGACAAGAAAGATAATCTACCAAAGTTTCCTTGAAAATCTGTTTTTTCTCGAAGTTTTCTTTCTAAATGGATAATTGCATTATCATTTGTCGAGCAATTATCTAGGATCAATGTGAAAATCCTCCTCTCTAATTTCTAATCTACCAATATTTGCTCAATTAGCTTTGCAATTGCTTTGTCGGTATGAGGGTATGGCATTTGTGTAAATGCAATGATTTTTTTTTCTAAAAGTTCAAATCATTATCATTATAGTGGGCAATTAGGCATAAATACCCTAAATTTACTCTAGAGGTCCAAATATCACTTATAAAAGACACCCTCGAGTTTATTTTATCAAACTCACTCAACAACAAGTCAAAACCATTTTTAAAACCCTCCAAGCTATCATTCTTTAGGGTTTTGACGACTAACATATTTATAATGAGGGTTGAGTGATCTAATTGTGGGTTCCCAGGAATGGATTTCTATAACCGAATAAGGTATATCAGCCTCGACAAATAGAAATGTAATAAGATTACGGGTCAACTCTAGATTGAACCACCAAGTAGAACAATCAAAAGGACCAGTGACTACACCTCCAACTATTCTCTACCTTTCTTCTCTAGTGAAACCCTAAAAAATTTCTAAAATGTGACGACATAATTGAGTTGTACTCGATTTTTGCTTGCAATTGATGCTAGCTCCATTATTTCTACAAACCACTGTATTGTCTCCTATACATCTTCAAAATTTTTCCACACAACCGATCTTTTTCTTAACTGAGACTATGTAGCTTGAATTGTAGTTATTGCACGACTCTCAGATTTATCTCCAATAACCCCAACTGAGGCAGATGCCTCTGATTGCGACATTACTTAAGAAAAATATTCAAGCTATATTAATGAAAATTGATTTTTCATAAGAAAACTGTATAAAAAGAGAGTGATAAATGGAAAGAGAAGTTTCTTATATGATATAAGTAGTTGTTTCTGTCAGATTTCAAAAGCTTAAATAACTAAAACACCAAATATACTTTCCTGTTGCATTTTGATAGAATTGAACTAGAAAGTTGTAAAGCAGTACCTAAGTATACACTTTATTAAATTTAAATCTCATTTAGTTTGAGAAAGCTCTCAAACTTTCCTTCAAAGTTATTTTTAGAAGATCTTATAACATCTTCTATAATCCTTACGATCCTTACAACAATAAGGATTTTACTTAAATAACAATCAATTTAAGCACTGACATGCTCCAGAAAAGGAAAAAATAACCAAATTGTGAGAAAGAAGAGAATAGATATGTACTAGCTTTGTTAAGTAAGGGAGGAGCCGTCTATAGCTGAAGGAACTTGGCAACTGTACCAGCTTTTGTCTTGAGCAAGGTGCAATTCTCTGAAATAGATAATAGGTATTTCTTTAGTTGGTAACTTCATGCTCAAGGACGAGAACTGTACCAAAGTCTTCTCTTTTTCTCAATAAATTGAAAGAACTTGTATAGACTTCTAATATAAAGGTAGTATTAAAAATGGAGCTCATATGGGAAAGAACTTGAGCACTAGACCTTGATGACCAAATATAAATGTTGAGATACATACATAAGGAGAATGAGCAATATTGACGGAGTTGGTAATAGCATGTCATCCTCAGTAAGTTTTGTACAAAATTTGACCCCATGTTGGATACTCGCAATATAAAAAGAAAATTTGAATAAATGAAAAGTATGGAGAGAAAATTAAAATAGATACAAGTCAAATACAACCTTTCTTTCTTTCGACTTGATACGAACTTTTCCCAGAAAAAAGTAAATATAGTTTGTATGCTTCTTTTTAGCGAAATGACAACATCTAACAACCAAATTTCAATTATAATTTTTATTTTTCTTTCAATAGTTTGTCTGTTTCAGTAATCCTCCATGTTCTGATGGTAAGAGACTAGAAAAAGATGAATTGGGATAACTTAACCAACAATAAATATTCACAAAATGATAGCAATAGAGATGACATAACACTTGAGTCTTCATCAACCAGTCTGAGAGGTTGATTGGGATATTTCCTTTAATAAATACACAAACTTGCAAAACATGCATACTAATTTCTCGGGTACAGGCTAGAACTGTAAGCATTGATAAGTTGGTATTTAACGGATTGGACCTTTTTACTGGTTATTCTCTCGAGCTTAATTGAAATTAATGATCTAACTAATTATACACAAAGGACAACAAGTAATAACATGTAATAAAGTTATTTAACAAAACTAACCTATAATCACTTTGCTGAATGAAACAGTGTATTGTATCATATCCCATTGTAATCGACAGAAACAATCACGACTTCATCTCAAAAGATAGAAGATAATCAAGACCGAAAATGTAAAGGAATCATAACAAAACACGATGTAGAAAATTTGCCCAGATGGACCATATACTCCTAATTTGATGCAATTTGGTTTAACAGTAGGCACTAATTTATATTAATTTTGGTAATATGCAACAATAATTAATGAAATTTCAAAGAGTTCAATGAATTCAGTAAACTAGGGTTTATATAACTTTTTTTACTTGTATCGAAGAGATGGACAGAAAGTGATAGAAATCGTTCTCTTTTCTGTCATGGTCTTCAAATCGCGAGAAAGATAAGTTTCTTCTCTGCTTCTCATCTGTCTCTCTCCACATAGTGTGGATTTGTCTCAACGTAGCAGGCGTCAGCCACAATCGCCGGCCAACATTAGCCTCTTTTAATATGTCAATCAAGTTCGAGAGAAAAATGGAAGGTAGCTCTAGTATAAGTGAGGTCTAGAGAAAAAATTGAGCTTTTGAGGTGAGTCTACATGGCCACTTGAGGTCGAGGTTGAGCTGTGGAGGTGCAAGGAGTCGGTGAGAGGCAGTGAGAGAGAGAGAGAGCGCAACAGAGATCTAGAGAAGAGAAAGGCGGAGAGAAATATCTGATTTATTTTTTTTTCTTCTTTTTGTAATTTCCATGATTAATCCACGATTTATCCATAATTTCCATAATTAGTTCGTCCAATTTTTATTAATTGGATCTCAAATGTTCAGTATTATTTAGTCCATAAAGTCTATGGACTGTCAGTCCACTAGTAGCTCTAGGCGCATGGTTCAGCTGCTCCACAATTATGCGCCTCTATCTCCCCTCCAGCGTAACGCCGTAACCCCGTGGATTTAAGTCTCCTTTAAAGTTTATACTTCTTTAGTAGCTTTATCTTTTATCTTTCCAGATACCGGTTTATAAGTTCGGATTAAAACCACTTGCTTTAGTCTTCTTTTTGTCATCCCACTGTCGAGTTACTTAATTAAAGTCTTCTATCTACAAAATTGGGCAACTGAGTCTGAACATAATCTCCTTAATCCAACTTAACAGCCCGAATACATTGGTAGCAGGCTAGCAGCTTTGGACTTAGGTTGAGAGCCTGAGACTGAGGTGGGCCTGGAGCATTGGATTATAAAATATCACCCTTGTTTGTAGACAGGCCTTAGTAGACAATTCCATCAAAATTACTATTTTTGCCAAGAGAAAACAGGCAGGTAGGAGTAGGACAGTTGTTACTTGTTAGTTAAATATCTGAACTAGCAAATGCAAAGTCTGATTTTTTTTTTTTTTTTTTTTAACATGTACTCTGATTTCATAATGAAAAGAAAATTACAGTGGCAGTGTGTATTAATATCTTTCTTGCATTCGCAACTTCTAGTCTTCTTTCTAACAGGTTCCCCCCGCCCCCCGGTATGTTTAACAAACGAAAGATCATTCATTTCAAAAAAAAATTAACAAGGCTTAGTGTGGATCCTGAAGTGAGCCCATACGATAACAATTATGCGCCACAATATGTTAATTTTTAGGGATAGCGAGCATCAATTGACATGCTCACACACAACTTCCAGCTGCAGACGAAGATGAAATGTTGTAACGCCACAAAAATTCAAGTTTTCTCTAGTTTTAATAAACAAAAATTGAGTATATATGTCTATCAAAATTTCACTTTCTGAAAATTAATCTATCCAATGTTTGAATTTCAATAATTGCCCACTAAAGTTTCAACATTTTGAATATCTCCCAATAAATAGTTTAGTTTCAATTCAGTTTGTATCATAATTTATTGAAAACTAAGTAGAAAAAAAAATTATGATGTCTTCATCTTCTCCGTAGAAGCTCTACCCTAGCTTCTCATACAATACACATACAGTTGGCAGGAATAATCCATAATTTCACCCTTTTTATCATAAAAAATGAGTTCATTCTGCATGAAGCAAAAAAAAAAAAAAAAAAAAAAGAAAGAAAATAAGTGTCAAAGCTACTAGATTATGCCTTTCTAAATGAAACCTGTCATATTTTCTTATTTATATGTCTTTTTAAAGTTTTCCGTAAGATTTACTTGTTAAATAAATAATCTACAACATAGTAAAATAAAATAAACAAAACAACTAGATCCAGATCATGATCGAGTTGTCATTAAACTGTCCAATCATGTACAGAACTTTTTTTTAAGCCTATTTATTCAGAAATTTAAAACATAATTAAGGTCTGCATGTTGCTCCCATAAGCTTGGTATCTGAGCATGCGTGAAAATGCATTGCCGTTCCTTTTTCTTAAAAATAATAATAATGAAGGAGAATTCGGTGCGCCATTAAATAGGCTCACATGACATTTTAATATTTCTGTCCAGATTTTGCCATTTTGGTAATTATGCATATATGTGTACTCAACCCTGATTAGACCACCCAACTTTCCTTATTTTCTCTCGCAGATGCCACCCTCAATCTTATACATATCCAAAAGAAGTTCTCATTTTAAAAAAAAAAGAGTTTATTGCAGCTGTCATGGTTCTTAAAATTGGAAATGTGCTGAAAGAGTTGCACAGTAAAATAATTAATCATATTACTCTGTTTTGCTTCTCCCAGTTACCTTCTATCATTGCACCTCGGATTCCATGCAGTGTAATAATATTGTAGGAGGCTCATTTTTCTTTCCATACTTTTCATTTATTAGACAATGTTGGAGACATTGAATACTTTTTCATTTATATGTTTGGTTGGTTAGAAACTTAAATTAATGTTAGAGCAAAGGGCAGGGTGAGTGTGAATTCCACTAGGATATAGGATCTCGGTTCCAAAACATTTTCCAATGATAAAAAGCAGTTGAAACATAAATACTCAATTAATTGAAGGCACCATATGGAAGGAGATTATAAGAAAGAAAATACTAAACACTCAGTCTATCACTATCAGTTCGATACCGTGGAGACTAGTTGACGAGCTCTTCTCCTCCATAAATAAACAAACAGACAAACAACTACCCACAAATTAAATAAGCATCTGATTCCTACAAAGTGAAGCACATAATTAATGAGATATTAAGTTCTCAACAAACAAACATATTTTTGTTGTTCTATTGCTAAAAAACTTGTAGTTTTTTTTTTTTTTTTTTTGTCTCAGGAGATTAGGGAAATGAAGGGTGCCGTGCTGGAGTTGGCTAAGGATGGTACACTGGTACCATTTGCCGGTACAGTGCGCTCATTGTCTTTACTGCTTTAAATATTTTATTGTTTTTTTTTTTGGAACTTTGCAATTTTTTTCTTTCTTCTAATTAGAAAGTGGCGGGGCATTAACCCTGCTTATCTTCCAAAAATAAAATAAAATAATAATAATCTGGCACAATAATAAAATTATCCTGGCTGCATTGCATGAGAAGGTAAGCAACATAAAGTAGATTTATTATCCTGAGATGAGGTAGACAATATCATTGAATTATTTATATAAGATTTTAAATAATTCTGATCTGTTTCCTGTTGCAAACTCAGGACACTGCTCATCTCTGCAGTTTGGTTCTATACTTCTATTCAGGATTATTTGCAGTAATTCAAATATTCAACACATCATGTAATTCAAATATTCAACACATCATGTTTTTGCCTTTAGGTTGAGGATAAGAGAATGTGACTTGTCCACGAGCTAGCTGCACTGTACATATCTCTAGTACGTTTCTTTGTTACCTGTCCATGTTTGATTTCGTAATGTTGTACATATTGTATGATTTTTTGTAGGTTTGATTTTGAAATTTGACTTTAATTTTAAAAGAATCAATTAAAATTAGTCTCCAATTTATCCTTTTTAGATGGCCAACCCAATATTAATGACCTCTGAGGCTCCGTTTGGATAGGTGTGGGAAAAAGGAAAGAAGCGAAGAAGTGGGAAGAAGTATTGGGAAGTGTGTAACTTTGTGAAGAGTTTGGATTGTTTATAATTTATTTCTTTCCTTCTTTCTTCTTCCTATCTTCTTCTCAACGCATCCAAACGTTGCCTGAGAAAAGTCATGCATGTATTGCAATATTAATGTATCATCGATCGCATTTCGACTAAGGTTGTAACTTGTAAGCAATGCTGGATCAACATTGGCAGTGTTTGGATTGGGGTGGGAAGAAGAGAATAAGGAAAAAAGAGTCCAAATTTATTATTAAACAATCCAAACTCTTCACAAAGTTATACACTTTCCAATACTTCTTCCCACATCTATCCAAACGGAGCCATTATGTAATTACATGGTGCAGACCCGATATGGCATTATCATTCAAGTATTCAAGTTATTTGGCACCATCGATCTGGTAACTTGTCAACTTGATAGTATCACTTGATATCAAGTTACCTAGCTAGTGGACGGTGCCAGGTAACTTGATGCCAAATTATGTAACTTGGCTCAACCGTCATTCAAATATTCAGTTACCTGATCGATGGTGTCAAACTATGTAAGTGCAACCCAACCCGGCCCTCAAGTGATAATATCATGTATAAGTTGATGCATCATTCATAGTCGGTTTTTATTGCATCGACAACTTCGTGTTACACAACATTATTGAAATTTAAAAAACAAGAACAGATGAAGGGTAAGAAAAAGAGATAAACACGATACAAGTCAAACTGAAAACACATCTCTTGTACTCTCTGGGATCCGGTCGTTTTACATGCAAGTCAAAAGAACAAAAGCAACCTTAACCAAACAAGCAAGGCAATCCAAACAGAACAAGATAGAATTGCTGGGGTAATTCTGTGACAGTACTTGTTTTCTAACTCGACATTTAATTGCTTCCTTAATAAAATATCCGGATGTAAATTAGAAAAAAAGAAAGAAAATATATATAACCTGGCAAAACATTTACTCCGGACCGGAATGGAGACAACTCCCCTGTGGAATTCATTAATACTCGCCTCTTCCCCAACCAACACCTCCTTCCTCCTTAACACCTTCATCATGCTACCTTGTGAGTCATGTCAGTGCTTAATGGTAGGTGGGCCCCCTTCATAAAGAATTTGACCTCTGTTGAAATTTAGATACGGATGCTTGCATCTGGGTATCTCTCACACGATATAGTATGTCATAGTTTCTATTGCCACAGAGGATTCAGTGCTATTCCAATAGTCCATGTTCCCTGCAATTAACTGATTAAGAGTTAAGTGGCTTCTAGTTTCTAAAACCCAACTAAAATCATCTAACTTGATGCTTGTGGAAAAATTGGAAGGCTAGAAATGAAAATTAATTTCTGACAGACGACTCAATTACATAACTAAAGTACTTTCGTGTAGGAATTCCTTAACAATAATTGATTGGTCTTGACAATCTTATAAAAATAATTTTTAATTTTAAAACTTGACACTTGTAATGTGATCATATTATATTTATATGATTTGCAGAAAAAAATAACAAAATTTGAGGAAACTCTTCCGTTTTGATCAAAATACTTAAATTTATACCGATCCAATTTTGTAACTATAGGCTCCGTTTGGATAGGTGAGGGAAGAAGGGAAGAAGTGGGAAGAAGTATTGGGAAGTGTGTAACTTTGTGAAGAGTTTGAATTGTTTATAATTTTTTTCTTCCTTCTTCCTTCTTCCTTCTTCCCATATCCAAACGCACCCATTGATATTTGGTTTTGTAGAAAATCAAATAATATTTGAATTACAGGCAATCGTTGCACGATTAATATAAAAATCCTAATGTTATGTCTATAAATTTTCTTTTTCCAATTTGAGGTGTAATTATCAAAAGTTATGAAGTGAATCGATTGTAATGGATTTCACCAATTTTTTTTAAAGTCAAATAATTATTGTACCTGCAATATTACTTGTATTCTAGGACACGAATAGCTGTAACTATCACTTGTTGGTTCTTTCTCAGCACTATTTATCATCACTCCATTAGCAGCTTGCACACATCCAAACTTGTCATAATTTTCCATCATCATATCTTCCCTTTCTCCCTCACATAACCTAAGAGCAACAATGGCAATCGAGAATGGGAAGCCTATAGAAAATGGAAAGCCTCAATCGACCGTCAAAGTCACTGGCACCGCCACGGTACAACCCACCAAGAAACCAGAAGCTGCCACATGTCCTCTCGCCACCTTCGACCTCCCATACATAACATTCTACTACAACCAAAAAATTCTTCTCTACAAAACAACACCTGAGCAACAATTCAGTGACATTGTCAGTAAAATGAAGGATGGGTTGGCGGAAGCATTGGGGTATTTTTACCCGCTTGCCGGGAGGCTAGGCCAGGATGAAGAGAAGGCGTTGTATGTAAAATGTGACGGTGAAGAAGGGTTTGAAGGTGGCGTGGAGGTATTAGAGGCAGTGGCTGAAGGGGTTGAGGTGACGGAGTTGGCAGCTGAAGGTAATGAGGCTGAGAAGAATAGCATCATACAGGAGCTTGTGCCGTATACCGGGGTTATGAATCTAGAAGGGTTTAAACGGCCTTTGCTTGCCATTCAAGTAATAATTCTCATTTTTTTTTTGAAGAAATTTGCAGTTTTAATTGATGCAAGAGTAATTCCGAGGCAATATTAGTTATAGTCGAGAGTTTTTTTTTTTTTTTTTGATATTTGATCAAGATGTGAAAAAATGAACAAAGCCAACTAGTTACAATCAAGAGTAATAATATGGTGTTTTTGACTTGTGATGTCGTTTACATTTTCTTTAAATTACTTGTTTAAAATTTTAAATATATTCCTAGAAAGATGACGAAATTTTCAAAAATACTTACTAAAAGACACAAGAGTTATCTTTTACAAATTTACAACACAGATGATTCAAACGAAACACAGACTGTTTCTCATTTGCAATTAAATAACTCAGAAATTAATTTTCTCCTTTCACTTTCATTTTCAGTTCACAAAACTGAAGGACGGAATTGCCATCGGCTGTGCCTTGAACCATGCTGTCCTTGATGGCAATTCGACCTGGCACTTCATGTCTGTCTGGGCTGAGCTAAGCCGCACCCCATCCTCTACTCCCACTGACCTACCAATGCACAACCGCCTAGCTGCCCGATCAACACGTGTGCCCTTAACACTCCCTGCATCCCCTGCTGCTCATGAAGCAGTTGACCCAAATGGGCCCGCCAAACTCCTGGTCCCACGCCTGTTTCACTTCAAAGCTGACACAGTCTCTCAGCTGAAATCCTCCATGAACTCCTCTCTTCCACCAGAAGCCAAACCGTTCTCGACTTTCCAATCCCTGTCGGCTCACATATGGCGTGCTGTCTCCCGTGCCAGGTCATTGGCACCAACTGACATAACTGCATTTGCAGTGTTTGGTGATTGTAGGTCTCGTGTCGACCCACCAATGCCTTCCTCATATTTTGGGAATCTCATCCAAGCCATTTTCACTGGGACTGCAGCGGGTCTACTACTCGGGTCTCCACCAAGCTATGGAGCAGGGCTTCTTCAGGCTGCAATTGATGCACATGACTCAAAGGCTATTATCAAGCGGCTCGACGAGTATGAGGCGGCACCAAAGCTGTTTCATTATAGTGATGCCGGGATGAACTGCGTGGCGGTTGGAAGTTCGCCAAGGTTTAAGGTTTACGAAGTTGATTTTGGGTTCGGTCAGCCTGAGAGGGTTAGAAGTGGGTCAAATAACAAGTTTGATGGCATGGTGTACTTGTACTCGGGCAGAGATGGTGACGGCAGCATTGACGTGGAGCTGACTCTGCAGCCGGAGGCCATGGAGAAGCTGGAGAAGGATGAGGAGTTCCTCAATCCGGTCTTCAGTGCAAAGTGAGAAGGCAGTGATAATTAATTAGGATTTATGTTTGGTTGTTTGGATTTTGTAGGTTTGAATTTAAGTTTGGCTTTTATTACTGTGTTGTTATATGTTGACTGTTGGTGCTTGTGTTTAATAAGGTTTCTATTTTTTAATATTTGGAACTTGAAGAGGAGCACAGGAGATCCAACTAATATAAGCTCCTTGTGACTTGTAAGGCATGGATATCAGTATAGTATTGATTGTGTACTTGGTTTGTGGAATTGATATTCTCCTGTTATTTAATGCGCGATACTTGGTTTTGTGAAGTATGAAGTGTCTCGTGCATGGAAACTTTGCAACGTAATATTACCCAAAATATATCTTCACTTGGTGGAAAACCTGTGTGTTATCCATATAATCTATCACACAAATATAAATCTCATTAGAAACTAAATTTTATATTTTTTTAAATTTTTTTACTATTTTTTTCAGATTTTTGAAAATACTTAATCTAATAAATTCTGGACCCTTCAATAACAGTGATTTTCAAAAATCTGAAAAAAATAGTAAAAAAATTCAAAAAAATATAAAATTTGGTTTCTAATGAAATTTCAATATGAAGAAGATAATGAACGGTTTGGATCGATTGTTTGAAGCATGAAATTCAAGAACGAATCCGTAGCACGAAGACCATCCGTTCTATGCATAGCATTTTAGCAATCCTCCACACATATATATACATATGCAAATTATGGATAAATGTGTTTTGAACAATTCGTTCTAAAAAACAATAAAGGGTGATGGAGTGATACTGATGTACCTTTTAAAATAATTTGTTGTCAGAGTTAGCCAGTTAGGGGAAAATACAAAATAGAAGTATAGAACAAATTTTTGCTGAAGGTTTCACAGGAAGGCCCAATATGTTAGCCCATATTTTAAGCCCATGCTCTAAGCCTGTAGGCCATGAAGATTTCACAGGAAGGCCCAATATTTTAGCCCATATTATTTGCAAGTTGCAACGGAGGAGCAGATCCAAAGGCAAACAGTTATCAAACATCCCGTAGGCTGTAAAGTGTAACTGTGACTCCTTTCCCCATCACTCCACTACAAACAGTTATGAATTGACAGGCCACAGGCAATAGCCGGTAACTAAAGCAGATCTTACCGGATGAAAGAGTTACTACTACTGGACCTTGCTAGAAGTAACTGAATAATAAGGTGCGAGCTTTCCATTAGACCTGGGCCCCTTTCCCTCCTTTCCTCTCTTCGCTCTTATCTTCTCTTCTCTTCTCTCCTCGGGTTAGTCACTCGGTCGGGTCGATCGCATCATCTCTAAAAGGTACTCTTCCCTTCTGATTTCGTAATTTTCGCTTTTTATCGATCAATTGGGTATCCTCTTATCGCTATTTCGATCGCTTCTGCCGAGATCGGTATCGTCAGTTCGGTAGGGCACTGTGAGGTTTATTTTAGTGAATTTTGGTAGGGAATTTGAGATGCAAGATCGATTCTAATTATTTTTTTTTCGTGTTTATCAATAATGGAGATGTTTGTGTATCTCCCTTTTTTTAACTTGTTAGGTTTTAATCTAACTGGTGGTACCACTTGTGTATTGCTCTGATCAAGTCAAATAAATTCAATTTATTATACAGTAGTTAAATTTTTATTTGGGTTAAGATCACAAGATTGAGTTCTGATGTTAGATGATCCGAATAATGAATTCTGACATAGATATATCTGGAATCTAGCAAACTATAGAACTTTTGCATACAGCAATACTTCCATATACGATTTATTCCATGCAGTACTAAAATATTATGATATGGATGCTTGGGTTTATATGTAATAAAAACTAAGACATGATATAGGCATACGCAAGTGCATGTTGACTCATGTTTGTAAAATTACTTCCGTACTTCCCTATGTTGCTGAGCCTCAGAAAACCCTACAAATTTCTGGGTCACTTGAGAATAATATCAGAATGATATACTTATCATGCAATAACTACATTTTACAATGATGAAGGAATTTTTTAATTCATCCTATATTCTCTTCAATTGTTTACAATTATGTTATTTTTGTTATTACAATTTTTAACAATCATTTGTTTGTATTATACTTTCAAAGTCCAATTCTCTACTAACGTTCTTCATGGATTATCAAAATCTGACATTGATCTTCTTTTTTATTTAGATATTATACTGTTAAATTGCTTGTGTTGATCTCCAATAAAGCTTTGAATTGTTATGTTTTTGTAATTCATATTTCCTATCTATGTGCTGATCATGTATCCTTGTTTATTTTCATTTCATGCAAAACAAAGATGGAGGAGAATGATAAAGGAAATGACTGGGAGGTGGTCTCGCTCACTGCCTCCACGTATGCAGCAGCACCTGGTCCACAAAAACCAACTATGCTACCATCTGAAGATAGAAAGCTTGAAACCTCTTATACCACAAAACAGTACGAATTTGAATCCCCTTCATCCATGTTCATGTCAGGCCACTTCCTTCTCCCAAAAGAGAAAGAAATTGATGAGTCCAGTAAATTTGAAGAAACAGAGACCAGTAAGGCGAAAGAGGATGATTTGCAAAAGAGCCTCTCTATGTCTTCTGGGTTTGAGTCGCATGTAGGCTCTATTGCAGAGGAATCTGATACTCCAGAAATGGATGAGCAGAAGAGTGATGTTGAACAGGAAGAAGATAACCAAACTAAAGGGTTGGAGAGAGAAGGGTGGTGGAAGAAACAGGCTTTGACAGTGTATAAAAATATGAAGGAGGCGACCACATTGTGGTCAGTTTTCTGGGCAGCAGCATTGGTGGGAATAGCGATTGTTGGCCAGAGGTGGCAGAGAGAAAAATTGCAAATTCAGCAACTCAAGCTGCAGTTCCGCATCAATAATGAGGTAAACTCAGTTGATAATTTTGGTTCTTCATTTTTGTGTTTGTTCGGGAATATGAAGTGTTTGGGTTTCAGAGTTGGAGCTTTAGGACAAGCTGGACGAATCGGTTTTTTTCAATATGTCATAATATTATAGTTACTGCTGAAAGCCCCAAAGCACTAAAAATTTGGTTGTTTGGATAGAAGATGTCTAACCAACATACGAAGAGTCACAGGAAATCTTGAATGAACTACCTTGCCCTTAATTATAATCCGAACACATTGTTTAATGCACTGGGATCTCGCATTGTTGCCAATAAGGAAAGGGTTCCTGAAAACTAATTTACTTCCTTCATAGTTATTCCTTTCCTCTTTCTGTGTCTCATTTTTCACATACAAACTCATATTGCCCTTTACTTAGTAAAATGACATTGACCATGATTTGTGAGAGGTAGTGGTAGGCGGGAGCAAGCATTTTGTCATTGTTGGGGGTTTGGGGCAAAACAACAAGTAAAATAAAGTAGAAATAATGTTTCAAAATTTTAGTTTCAATTAGACTGAACAGTTCAAGAAAAATGCAATTATAATTGACAACCAATTAAAGTCGTACCATAATTCAGAACAAATATTACTGAATGACAGTACGGAATAACACACAAAAGGAGTGGAAAACCTGAAGTAATTAATTTTAGTAAGTACATGGTATCATGTCATGATAGTTTGCTGCTGATTAATGGTAAATACAACATGCTTTTAGCCAGGGCTGCTGCTGTTGTCAGTTTAGGATAACTGGGACCTAACATTATTCCTACAATGTTCTTTATTTCCAATAAATTTTTCTACAACTGTAACCAGTAAGCAAGTAGTTAGATACAAACTAGGAGTTAAGTTCCAATCTATCTCTTTATGTAATTTCAACAAAGGAGGCAAAAACCTACTAAGAATTTGAAAAAAGTTTTCAAAGGCAATTCAACAAACCTTGTTCTTTGAATATTTCCTTAGATTAAAATTTAAATAATCATTTTGAGATGTTGTGCTGCAAATAAAGAGCAAGAGACCTATCTTGTGAGTTTTACTAGGAGAGAATGAAGGGGATGCTGAATGCCAAATCTTTATAAAATGTATAAAGTGGTGAAAATGGATGTGGTTATTTTGTATTTATTTTTTATGACCTTTGGTTTGTACATGCATCCTAATTAATTGTCTGGAGTCAGTTGGCCGTGCATTACTCCCGTCTCTGGTAGCAAAGTTTGGTACAAGAGAATTAGTTGTATGGATAGAGAATGTTACAAGACTTAGGATGTGATATTTTATTTTTTTAAAATGGAAACTGTAAGTCTGCAAATAGTGAATATTTAGTTTAAACATGTGGCCCAACTGCTGCTTCCTTTTGTTAGCCTTTTACTGGGAAACACATAATAATAGATTAATAGTTTGAAACATTTTATATTTGTTTTCAGAGGATAAGCTGCATGGTGGTTCCATTTAGGAGCGCTTCACTTACTGGGAATGCACACAACCATTTGGTTCACGACTATGCCACACTCGGTTGATAAGGTTTGAATATCAGTATTAAAATACTCGTGTTGCATATGTTTGATGATGACGATAAACAAATCCTAGAATGGGAGCTTTTGCTTTGCTTTCTGTAAATAGTGTTTCTTGTGGCGTTATCATGGTTGTATATATGTGTTATGTATGTTTTAAAGGATAGTTTGTATATGATGTGGTAAAATTTCGAAAATTTGTGGGCCCTGTTTCACTTATAATTGCTTATGGCATTTCTTTATGGCCTGTGCATAACTTGGTAGTATGATTTGTCTGTGCACTTCAGTGGTCTTTTTGGATTGACGTTGAAGGCTTGATATTCAAATGCAAGCAATACTGGGTGAATGCTCTTGACTTTCTTGTCTTGTTCTTTATTTTCAATAAATGTTTATGATATTGCATAAGCATCAGAAACCTGGCTTCAAGCAAGCCTATTTTACTACTACTACTACTAAGCCTTTTGTCCCAAACAAGTTGGGCTAGGCTAGAAAAGCCTTTTGTCCCAAGCAAGCCTATTTTAGATTATTTTTTATTTTTCACCATTTTGGTGCTAGTCAGACGTTGACTTTATTTGCTGCTTAATTGAGCCTTAATAATGTTATAAGCTTTACTCCTGTTAAACATGAATCCTAGGATGACACATTCATGTGTTCTGGTAATGTACCTTGTGATAAGATTAGATCCCTGGTTCTTTTCTCTTTATCCTGATTTAATTTATAAAAAATATGGTGATTTATTGGAATATTTACGTAGTTTGTTGGATGATGAATTTTATCCAAGAAAGGATGCTGTCAGTGTAATATAGGCTTTGTACAATGCGCAAGTGTTTTGGTGTTTGGGTTCTAGACCTCTGGGATGCGGCATAGTCCACTCCACAGTGTCAAATCCACAGTGTCAAACCTGGTACTGTAATTGCAAAGCAGATCCCAATCTTGTATAATGTTAGCTAGGTAATTCATTGGATGCTTGATTGCAATTCCAAGCATAATATTCAAGAAGCAATTACACAAATCAATGATTAGCCAGAAACAAAATCTACCAAGTACATATATATGTATTTTTTCTGCTGTTCAGCGAGCTCGATTAATTTTCGAAATTGCATTGCACAGATTGCTTGCTTGTTGTGTGCAGCATCTAATTTTAATGTCTAAGGGGCCGTTTGGATCAAGTGAGAATTTGGGAAATTTGTTATTCTTAAGCATAAATTTATTATTAACAATTCAAACTCTTCATAAAATTACACATTTTTCAATACTTTATACCTAGGAATAGAAAAATCCTCCTATTCCTAAGCGATCCAAACGGCCCTTTCGTTTTAACTTAAAGCACAATGTAGCCTGAAATTTACACTTTGTTCTGTGTATCCTGTGACTCTGAGTTAGTTATTTTTCAAAAAAACTGTTCCAAAGTTACGACTCCAGTTGATTTGTGAGGCAAGATCGTATGATCAAAACTTAGAAGTCCGATTCTCAAATTCTATGAACTTTTGACTTTATGATAAACGACAAAACTTTAGTAAACGGGCCCATTCATGGAACCTTTAATATTATAAGCCGTGAAAGTAAAAGGCACAGGAGCTACAAAAAATTAATAGCAATTATTCTGAGCAAACCATATCTCCACAATATCTTGGAGATAGCTAGCAGATTATTTTTTTTCCCCCTCAATACACTCGTTGTCAAATGTGTTAGTGGCTTTCAGGGTCAAATTATACTTTAATGCAAAAAAAATATTGCCAAGTAATGATAGCATTTAGGAAAATAATTGCGTTGATCTTCTTTGTGTGGTTCTTAGACTAGGAGTTGAGTGTTGTTGCACTGAGAGCATTTTCAGGGTCTTCTTAAATTTCTAACAAGAGTCAATGATTTGACCTCTGCATATAAACTTAAATGAGGATTTAAAGGAATTTTCCATGCATGTGCTCGGAATTTTCCATGCATTTGTGGTACTGTATGCTTCTTATTTGTCGTCTACTTATTCTAGTTTGATTTGACAGACAGTTATGGTATAACAGGTTATACTATGGAGATAGTTTTTTGTATTCAATATGTAATTACAATAGAAAGCGTTCAACTTATGCTAGGCAGAATATTGAGGATTTGCGGTCAGACAGTGTGAGGTTTAGAGCAGAGAGCTATTCATCTACTCTATAAATAAATAAATAAATAAATAAAGCATCAATAAATATAAGAAGATGAAAGGAAACAAAAATAAAGAGGAAAAAAAATAGATACATTCAGTTTCATTCATAAATAGTTACAATCAAGTATGCATAAGCGCTCTACAAGCTCATTGTGTCTATTCATTAAAAAGAAAACAGAACAAAGTGAGATATAAAATTCAATAATTTAGACGGCGTCCTGATTAGAGTTTTCCTTACCTTCATTACTTTTTCTATTTCTTTTGTGGTTTTTTTTTTCCGTTTACTCTCTACCTTTTCTAAAGGAGTTATAGTTTTTCTTATTTTTGTTTCCAACCTTTGGAAACAATTTCATTTGTAATGCTTCTGGTGTAAGATGTAAGAAGTGACTTCATTTCATTTTATATATTTAAAAAAAAAGGTGTCGGGCTTGACCTGCACTTTTTACTCAAAAAAAATAATTTAGACGGCGTCTAGAACCCCCGTCTCATTTTCTGCATTGCCAGGTAGACTACCTAGTACCTACTATCTTTGCATTAAATAAAAGAACAGAGTTTAGAAAATAGGGAAGAAAATACATGAGACAGGGGAAGGGGGAAAAAAATCGAAAGAGAAGGAAATGCAAATTACAACACACAAAAAATGATATACCAAATTTTCCCTTACGATATTTTTTTCTGTCAAAAAAAAAAATTACAGTATATGAATCTTTTATTGGCTTCGAAGTTTAATACTACTGAAAAAGGATGATTAATTCGTCGCATCATTGTTTTTTCGTACAAAAAATGAGTTCAATTAAATTTCGCGGTACAGAAGAGACGCTGGAATTATAGGTAATTTTCATAAAAAGATTACGAAAGTTTTGCTAGATAATATTAAAGTAGGTGCAGAATAAAAGAAAACTTAGACATTAATTTTTTTTTTGAAGCAAGCCTATTTATTTATAGAGACGTAATCACTCTGTGAAATAGAGTTTATCTATCTTTCACGTCTAGCGGAAATTGAACTCGTTATCTCTCTAGAATAACAGTGGAGCCCATAACCATCTGTGCCGGACTCCCACGTTCTAACTTAGACATTTTTAAATGCCACATCTTGCCCGTCTACAAGGTGTGGTGTAAAAAAAATTATCAAATTAACATTTTGCCTAAGTTTATTGCCCGAGAGTCACAAATTTAGACATTCTTGGACCTAACCTTTAGAATATCTGAAGAAAAAGTTGCTTCAAAAACAGTACAATTAAAGTCAAGTTTCCACCAAACCTTCTAGCTAGCTAGTGCATGCATATAGGCATGTTTAACGTTGTAAACGGCAACGGAATGGGCTGTTTTGTTTGCCGTTTCGTTTCAACAACGGTATGCAGTGGAACGATTCGTTATTCGTTCCGTTTGCAACGGAATGGACGGAACGTAGCGGAACGACTCATTTTACACTTCAGTTCACACAACGGTATGCCGAAATCCATTCCGTTTACCGTTCCGTTTCGGAAACGTATGCTGAAAAGCGATTCATCACTCGTTCCGTTTGGACAGAACGTGCACGGTAAACGATAAACGGTATACCGTCGGCAGGCATACATGCATACAAGGCAAAGCTAACGGTATACCGTTGCACAGATAGAAGAAAATTAAACCATCTGAATGTGTTGAGAGGGAGATCGAGAGAGAGAGATATTTGTGTTGTTGTTGTCTTGTCGAGGTTTGTGATGTTCATGTCATTATTGATAATGACATATGTACTTTATAGCGATTTAATTATAATAGACAACAGCTGCCAAACTTTCAAGACTCAGGAGAGAGAAAAAGTGATTAAAAGAAGGTATTTTTTATTTTTTCCCTAAAAAAAGGCTTAAAGAAGGCTGATTGATCAACAAATTAACGAGTAATCTGACAATATTTTTAAATTCATTTTCTTTTTCTGGAATTAGTCTAAAATGTCTAATCATCATGCCATATTCCACGTAAGACAGACTTAAGTTTTAGGCTAATTAAGGCTTTCAAAAGTTGTACAAGGTGACGATTCTTCATCCATTATGGCACTGATTATGTAAATGCCAAGAAATTTGTTGGCCTTAATTAACAACTTTTTGGAATATTTTTTGATTGTTAATTATTGAGTATTTGAAATTATTATAAAATTTAGAAAAACAAAATTCTAAATTCAGATTAGGAAAAATAAAGGAATAGAATTATAACAATATTGTTTAAATGAAGTTAAAAACTAGTATAAATTATTTTGGTATGCTGAGTTCTTCTTAAATCAAAAGCTCTTAGTCTAATGACAAAAAACAATGCACATTGAGTGAAAGGTCGCATGTTTGAAATCCGGCTGGTGGTCTTTCATAAACATTTAATTTAAAAATAAGTTGGGGTGGCTTAGACTCCCAATTTATCTTAAAAAAAAACAGTTCTTATTTTTTTTAAAAAAGTATAATCCTCACATGTTAATTGTTTATTCATCTCCAAATATCTCAAATTCTTTTACTAGTAGTGCAGTCATAGATTGGAAAGCATTTATTTTGGGAAGAAAGCAATAATTAAATCGTACTTTTCAATTAAATTTGTTATAATTTGTATATTAATTCATGGAAAAGAGAAACTATTTTCTCTTCTATTTAAGAGTAATAGAGTTAGACTTTATTTTGTATGGAAGTTGCTCATATAGCCATATTGATGATTTTTTCTGTTCTTTTGTAGGTAACAATGTGGCTATTTATTTATAACAAAAAAAAATTCTAATTTAGAGAGAGATGATCTGATGTCTATTATCAAGATAAATTTTTGTTTTAGATTTTTCCAGACTTAAACTTGTTTTCTCTAGAAAGTTTATAAATTAACCATATGTACAATCTTAACTCTACGTTTGACGATAAAACAACTTAAAAATCACTAATTGATAGATTAATAAAGCTAGGAAGAAAATAAGGATAAATTAGATGATCGTCAGGCTTCCCTCAATCGAATAAATTATTTGTATTGCAGGTTAACTGGTTAAGGTGGCTTAAACAAGCTTCGCTGAATTGCTCTAAAAGCTTAATTAGTCAAAAAGCTCCACTCAGATTCATCCTTATCACTAACAAACCTTTCCTATAATTTCTTGGAACCAACCTTGACATATTTAAAATGTGCAAACTTAAAGACCGGATTTCTCACAATCTCACTAACTAGAAGTCAATTTTCATATGACTTGGAGGTACTTAAAAATGGTAAATGGGCAATCCTCTCAAGGAAAGATGAGAAAGGGACAGAAGTGGTTGCATATCCCAATCCGAAATTCTCTCTGGATTTCCCAAAAATGACGCTCGTGCAAATTTTTAATGACGATCGTTGATAGTTTGGTACAAGAAAAGACAAGTAAGGCGAGGTATTGCCGCATTGATTGGATATTTCGAAGAATTTTTTAAAGATCAGACTATGAAACTGTCACTGAAGCACAATGCGTAGGCTACACGTGTTGTGCTATTTTGTCTGATACAATATTTTTGTTTGATTTTAGTTTTTTTTTTAATGAGTTTTGGAAAATGTTGGATGGCAGTATTAGGTACAACCCCTATATATGAAGAGCTGTATGTATAAAGATTATAGAATAAACAATAACCTGAAATACAAATAACAGAAGCCTGACAAAATCACTCTTTGCGGCTTGGTGTTGGATTATCTGAAATGAGAGAAATAGCATGATTTTTGAGGACAGAAATTCTTTCTCCTATTACACACTTTACAACATTACCCTTACTCTTTTCACTAATTGGACTGGATTGAAAACAGATATGGAAAGAAGCTTTGCGGATCTGGCAAAGAAGCAAGAGGCAGCAAAAAAGAGCAACAATGGTTCCACTGACAATACTTCTTCAACATAGCTGCTTTCATATTTGTGTGTATCTGTTTTTCTTATTTCAGAACCTTTAATAGGTCTTGGATGCTGACAATGTGTGTAAAAACATGTTTAGATCTGAAGGAACTCCTAAGGATCCTTCAGCTTTTGTTATGTTTGTTGTAAAACTTTTATGCTAATGAAAACTTGGTTCCCCCTGCTTGGGAACTCTCAGTTCAAAAAAAAAAAAAAAAAAACAATAACCTGAAATCAGCCGGTCACAAATTGAATGAGATTCTTTGTCGTGTGATTTGGTATTATACATAGATCGAATGATGAATAACTACTTTATACTTTATACAACTTTTCTTAAGATTTACACAAAATTATCTTTAAAATTCACATCATCAATTTCTGCACGGCGCGTGCTACGGGACCGGAAAAAAAATATGGTACAGTTTTTTTGTTAAAAAAAGTTAAATGATTCCAAATTTGGATACCACGCGTACTGACAGTCTGACACGCCAATATACCTAGTTAAACATCTCTAGTTGAAATCAAACTGGACAAGCATGATATGAATGAGTGATATTTGGCAAAAAAAAAATCACATAAATTATTATATATTTCTTTTTTAGCTTTGATAATATACATATAGAAATATCGATCTAACTATAAAGAATATATATGCAAAATCGCCTTTCTATTTGGTAACCATTTAATCGATGTCCTAGATGTAAAAAAAATTGGTGTCGATGCAGCCTATATAATATAAAATGGACTAATATCTTAGTTTTATTCTGAAAATACAATATGTATATACAGGGTGGAGCCAGAAAATTATGGTAGGGGTGGGGAGAAAATTGAACAATTAAATAGAAACTTATTTATGAAGAAGAATAATTTTTTTCTAAATCAAGTAATTCATGATTAATTAGGGGAGGAAATTATAGAAAATTTCTAAAAAATAAAAAAATACATAAAAATTAATTTTTTTTTTGGAGCACAGGGGTCAACAGCCCCATGTAGCTCCCTTATTGGCTCCGCCGCTGTGTATATATAGATATTGGTACTCGCATTTTCAAATCAAAATGTAATAGAAACTTTTAAATGACATTCAACTTTAAATTGCACTTTGTTATCATGAATATTAAATTCTTAACCCGCTATTTGGTGTAATAAACTTTATGTATACTTGATAGAAAAGTTTAGTACATAGCTTTTGGAAAATAAAAGTATCTTTGTTTTTTCAATCATTATATCGCAAATGCATTTTGTAAATGAATAATTAATGCACATATATTATTGATAGTGATACATATTTCGATCAATATTTTCCAAATTTTCATTTATGCCGAATATGATTAAGTTTTTTTGGCAAATTACGCAGGAGATTGAATTTTTAATCAGATTTAAATATAAATTGTTAGTTTTAAATTATAAATAAATATAATTTATCAAAATCAAATTTGATTTAAAATTTCAATTCACCACATAATTACCCAAATTTTTATAATATGGAGAATTGCTTTATACAACATGCTTTTTTGGTCTTGCAACATATTTTGACTAAATTACCCTTTAAATCAACTGGTAAATATTTTATAAAAATCATTAATGAATTGATTGAAGGATAAAATTGAATGAAACAATTCCTATAATTTGTATAGCTAAATATGATTCAGCTTTGTTTTCACCTCCGAAACACTGAAAGACGTGGTCAATTTCGAAACATAAAGAAATACCCCTCCATTGTCCCATAAATATAAACTGGAGACAACACAAATCTATGGATATGATTGATTTTAGCGCACGAGGGAGTGGAAAAAAGCTGAAGGCTCAGAAGACCCTCTTCCCACTGTCCACGTAAGTCAATCCTGACGTCACCCTACGTAAGCCAACACAAGAGTGGTTGTCCCGGTCCTCTCTGTAGCATCTTCTCCGTACGATAAATGGAGATCTCCTGTCTTCCAGTTATAAACTAAGATAGATAAGTATCAGCCGTCCGATGAACATCCATAGTGGATGAGGTCGTTGTGCGGTTCATTTAAACTGGAGAGGATAAAATCAAGTGGCGGATCCTCGCAAGTTCTGTGTGTTCCCGCCGACCTAACCCTTTATATCGGCGTGCTTGACCGTCTCTTCATTCCCAACTTTTTTCATTTTCAGAGATAGAGAGAGAGAGATTAAGAAAAGATTCTCTCTCTAATCAGCGAAAATAACAAGTCTCCTCTCATTGGTGATTGGTGTATGTATTTTTATAGTTTCAACGAAATGGTCCGAGTTGGTTAGTTGCTTCGTGAGGAGGTATTGAGGGTTTTCAGAGGGTTTTATCGTTATTTTTTTTAGTATAATTTCAAGGTTTAGAGGGATGGCTCGTAGTGTTGAAACGGTTAGCTTGGCGGCGGAGGCGATTGCATCGGCTGAGAGCCGAGCTCAGCAAAACGATGCACCGGTATGACCTTCAATTTCTCTATTTAACTATTATTGTTCTTGGTTTTCGTGTGGTACACTGGTACTTACTTTGGATGATTTCAGAGTGGTTTTCTTTTTTCTTTCCTAATCTCTGAAACTTGATTTGTGTAGAATTTTGTGGTTCTTGAACAAGTTCAGGACAATATTCTTTTTTTTTTTTTTGGTTTTGAGTTTTGGGGAATTTATCAAGTTTCGAACCCAGAATTGGGTTCAAAGTAGTTTTTGTTTTCACTTCATGAAGGAAAGAAATTGAAAGCCCATGGTGCAGATTAATATTACTCTGATAATTGTCTAATTCTGATAGTTCTGTTTGTTTCAGTAGTAGAAGCTATTCTGAGAATTTCTCAAAGGGCACTTCTACGTCATAAGCCAATTAATTTGCTTGTAGAAAGAACCTTCCCATATGGATTGTCCAAAGTGTTATTATGTCATTTGGTTATAAACAATTAACCAGTAGAAAATTATTTCCTGCATTTTAGGCTAACAGATCTCCCACCAGTGTAATATTAGTTTTCTTTTTTCTGAAACAGCAAAGGAAAAAATGGGTTTCATGCTTTTCTCTATCCTGCTTCAGCTCCATCCGACCGAACCACAGCCGCATCAACCATGCACCATCTCCTTCCTCCCAACCTGCTTCAATCCCACCTGTACCCGTTTACCCTTCAGCGAATTCAAACCCGCTAACCCAACTTCCTTTCACTGTCCCACCTTCCTCCCCTGCCACCTCTTCCCTTCAATCCGAACCTGCCTCCCTGACCCTCTCCCCTGCTGGGCCCACCACCTTAACATTCTCTCCAGTGGGACCCACATCCATTTTCGCTATCGGGCCGTATGCCCATGAAACACAGTTGGTCTCTCCACCAGTTTTCTCGACTGAACCCTCAACTGCACCTTTCACGCCCCCTCCTGAATCGGTACATCTCACCACTCCCTCATCCCCTGAGGTGCCTTTTGCGCAATTCCTGAGCTCTTTTGACCCACCTTACAGAAAAACAGTGAGTAATAACAGTGAATTTGCCTCGTACCAGTTTCCACCTGGTAGCCCAATTGGGCAATTGATATCTCCTACATCAGGCTGCTCTAGCCGTTCATCTCCTTATAGGGAAGGTTTCTTTGTACCATTTGGTGAGCCACCCAAAATAGTGGGTCCGGAGGGGATTGCAGCATGGAAATCAACCCCATGGCATGCTCGAAAAGATGGGTCACTTTTGGATGGCCGTATTAGTGCGGTTGTTACTGAGAAAGGACGAGAACACACGGTTTCATTTGATCTTGGGAAAGAAGCCGTGGATTTGAATGGAGATGCGAAGGATTTGATAGAGGGAGAGGCAGGAAAGATAAAGGATGAAATGTTCAAGGAATGTCAGTCGTCAATTTCGAACAAAGGGTCGAAAGAGTTCGTATTTGAGAATACAGAGGCAAAAGTTTCAGATGAGCCAGTTGTAGGATCTGACTGGTGGACAGAGGAGAAGGTAGCTGCAACAAGTGAGAATCAAAAGAATTGGCCCTTTTTCCCTATAGTTGAACCTAGTGTTAGTAGATAATCAATTATTCTAGAACTATCTTAGGGGTTCTTTTTGCAACAAAATTGCCAAGGAAATCAGCTTCCTTTCACTATTTTTGCGTGTGAAATGCAGGGTACATGTACAAAATATTTTTTTTCATGTGTCAATTTTTGTTTAGAAGTTAGCTAACCTAACAGAAAAGGTGCTGTATCATTATTGTATCGACTAGGGGAGAGGAATTTTAGGTACATTTTGCTAAGAAAACATGTATCTGCTTGTTTTATGGTAATTTCCCTACTAATTCTGTTCATTATACTTAATAATACAGGGTGCAATACGAATGTGCATAGTGCTTCTTTTAGGGGAAGTTCATAACTGTCTCTGCTTTCTTCTCTTTCCCTTGGAAATGGAATTAACTTTATAGCATATACATATTTTTTACTAAATTACTAAATTACTAAATTCTGTCTTTGCATTATAGCATATACTAGGCTGGTCTAGTTATAGACTTGTAAATGTCAAACTTCCAGGTACATTATTTTTTACAAAGAGCTTGAGGTTTCTTTTCTGTTCTACTGGTATCTCTCACTCTGTTGTGTATTATTTTTCTTTTTTTTTTTCCCTGAACTTCTATGTGGTGAAAACCGTGTTTCCTTTTGGTATGAAAGTTGATACAGTCAGTACGAGTAAAACTGCTTATGTCGAAAAGTTTAAAAAAGACATAAAATCCAGATAGTTGTTGAAAGTCAGAGTAAGCCACCAGAACTGCATACAGCAGTTCACAGATGAGAGAACATACACTCCTGAACTTCACACTAATAATCTATTAAAACTGATCCTGAGGGATGCATCTCAGTTGCCAAAATCCAATGCAACATTTCATGCCAATTAACATATATTGGGTTTGAAAAGAAGTTAGTTGTGAAATCTTCGGCGATGCTGTTGCATCATTGAAGAGGAAATTATTTTTGTGCTTAGTGCTATCAGGAATTGCATGGAATTAGAACAGAGATGATTGACGACTGATCACTGCTTCTTTACTCCATTGTTGCAATGGCTTTTTAATCAACATCATCGAGTTTTGGATCATTTCTTCCGAAGCTGTCAATGTGCCACCATGTATATCGTGGTGGTTTCACATCTCACGGCACTGGATTTTCTAGGGAAACGTATTAAATAGGGCATAATTGAGACCTTTTATTTGAGACAGGGTAACAGTGACATATCAGATGCACGGTAGCAGGACAAATTAACACTAACAACACAAAATTGCTTTCTAAAACACACAAATTTAGTAAGTTTATTAATATACATAAGAAATCTTACAAAGATAAATTGAATTAAATTAAGATAAATCTGCTTCCTGATTGAAGAAACTATATTTCCGGGATAGAATAATGACCACATAAAAAGAAATCCTCATATATCCATATAATTACTTCTGTCCTTTTCAAGTTCTCTTTACTTTTCTAGCATTAAGGTTGAAAAATTGGCAATTATCTGTACGTTGCTAAATCAGGAAATGATCAGTACTTTTGACTACCGAAATTCTATTGTTAATTGTTCCTTGGTGGGTCAATGAATCCAAAATGGGTCAAAATTTCTACCGACCATGCAAACAGGTGAGATCCAGGTGTATATATTAGAGACACTAAAGTTTCTGTTCAACAAAAACCTAGTCAAAGCTGTCAAACTGTACAATTTTCCTTTTCGGTAAAGAGAAGAAACTCAATTTATATCCTGCTGCTAAAGAAAAACCTGATTCGAGAAGATTAATGTCTTCCTAGGCTAATCATGGACTCTGTCGTAACCTTTCTCATTCCTTATTGGCCTATCTCAATCAGGCCGAGATACTTATGCACCAGTAAATGTATCAATCGCTGGTACTTAACGGCAGGCAAACAAACGGCTTGAGAAATAAGCATATGACTCTTTTGGAATAATTTACTCATCTCTAATTCATATTCCATAAATACGTTTTAACAACTTTTGGTTAACCTTTCTGAAAAACTGAATAGTGAAAGGTGAGCATTGAGGGATAGCCCAGTGTGTAATATGAAATATTAGATAATAAATGAGTAATACTTTAGAGATGCTTTTTGTATAATGACTGAAACAGTTCAAAATAAGCTGTGTATATTGCTCAACAGATAAGTGTCTATTGGACAATCAGTGAGTGTGCATTTAGACTGAATCTAGAGTAATTGACTGACCATTGAAATTTTAAGAATAGGTGAACTCTCAAGCAGAGAGAGTTCATCAACAGCCACTACCTGATTTGCCAATAACTCCAACTTCTTTGATAAATGCTAAATTTATGTATTATGTGACATTTCATCATCATCATCATCATCATTATTCCATTTTAATTTGAACTAGGAAACTTAGCTAGTTTTTTTTTTTTTTTGAAGATAAATTGGAGGTCAGGAAACTTAGCTAGTTAATTTAGTGCTGGTCCTTAGAAACTAATAAGACGTCTTACGGACCCCCTTAATCTTTTTTAAATATAATATCAGTCATAGAATTTTGTTTTTATTCTTATTGTCAGTAGATATTAAACTATCGTACGATCAATACTTTTCCGTACAATATAATGTGCGACAAACCAAAAAAGGTATCAAGAAGAGAACAATTTAGGAATTAGGATCAAAGGGATATTCACGTACATCACTGGCCTAGTTGGCTTGTAATTTAACACGGCACCATCAACAATAGACGCAAAGGAAAACATATACTTTTTTACTAACAGAATGTCACAACGAGATCTGAGGTATATCCACGCGTATGTGGGTTCAATTTTTTTTTTAAGAAAAAATTGGGTACGTGAATAAACAAATCATATGCACTATATGTTGGTATTTATTAAAACATAGAATGAGTCAAACATACATTAAAAATGTAGTTTATCTTAGCATACATGGCTAAAGTTTAAACTAGAGAGATATATTAATTTTTATTTTGGGGAAAAAAGAATTTTCGCCAATTTAATTACTATGGGATTGAAAAATATATATATATCCGTATTGAATTGGATATATTAATATAGAATCAAATATTTTGGGTAAAAAAAGATTTTAGGCTAATTAATGGTTTTGTGATGCAAATTTTCATATATATATACTTAATTTGATGCCATTGTTGATAATAATTTTCATATATTCATAAATTCAACAGTTAGTACTGTTGCATAATATATGTTAAATGTGATGCATCTTAAAAATCTAATTTAGTCTACCATGTTTAGTTCAATTAAAGAACATATTTTTCATGTGAGAGACACAAATACGAAAGTTACAAGATATCTTCGGTCGAATATTAAAGACGACACATGACATATATTAACTCAAAGATTACAAAGTATAAGAATAATAAACAATTTAACTTTTGTAATGCATTGAAGAACAAACCACACTAATTTGCGGATATCAAGCTGAAGGAATCATGCTTCATGATCTGTAAAAAACTAAAAATACATATAACATGCTGCATTAGATGATGCTCTGCATTTGACGATCATCAATGTGTTGTAAAAGGTACATTATTATTCAATAAAACATATATCACTACTAAAATTTTCATGTACGTAAATAAATCAAACATGCCAAAGGTTCCGAGTTGCCCTGCAGGAGAGCAAGAAAACGAGTTTCTCGCTCTTCTTGAACTGCCAAAGTTTAGAATTGCCCTGCAGGAGAGAGAAGGAAAGAGAAACAGAGAGAGAAGTACAATGAACCACCTTTCCTTCTCCCTCTTACCACACCACTCTTCGTCTTCTTTTCTTCCTCCCGTCATTCTGGTGCACCATCAATGAGAGAAAGCAATACACCACCAGTTTGCAATAAATCATACAAGTAGCTATGTATTATTAAACCATTGATATATAGCAGGAGAGAAGTCTAGATCAGAGCTTTCAGTTGTGACTTGACCCAAGAAGGTAGGTTAGTTAGAGGTACTTTTATAGTGCTGATGAAGGATGAGGGAGAAGGAACAAAGGAAAGGTGATAGTGGAATCTTCCAAGGGATATGCTAAGAACATTTTAATTGGCCACCTTTTTGTGACCTTCCACCATTTGTTTCATGGCATCTATGGGATATCCTAGTGAAGTAGTACAAAGGGCATGGTGGCTTTCATTTTCTCCTGTCGAAAAAGTCCATAAAAGGATTTTTCTCTTAGGCCACTTTTTTATTATCAGTTCTGGTAGCTTTAAGTCTTTGTTTATTGCTGGGTGTTCCTATCGACTGAGGCTCTGATTGGATGGCTTGTATGGAACTCAGGAATGAATTTAGACGAGTATTGGATTTGTAGTGCATACTGCTCCATTCGCTTTGCTTCTAAATCAATGTTGTTAATGTCAAAAATTTTGAAAAATACATGTGAAATACGCCAGTTAAATGTGTGAAAAATAGACTAATTCCAGACTTGCTTATCGGTTGTAACATGTTTGGCATGGACCATAACAAAAACTTAGTTCTTTGGAGCAAGCTGTCAAAATTTGTTGTGAGGCGCAACATGATCGTTGCCGGTGACAATGGAAAAGAGGTGCATATATCTGCATATATGTAGTCCGCAATCAAATTGATGTTTATTTTTATGTAATCTCATATATATTGATGCCAAAAGATTGCTATACCATTCTTAGACAGTGTATCTGTGTATGAGACAATTCTAAATTGAGTTTAGAGCAATTTAATGAAAGAAAGATCATTGATTGTTGTGAGTTTCTAGTAATTCGAGTGGAAATCGAACAAAAGGGTGTCTAATTAATCTTGCTCTTAGACTGTTAGTGTGGTGAGCTAGCTGCTCTTCTGTGGTTGTCCTTCATAAAAATAAGTAATACACGATATATAAAATATGTGTGGAAGGCTTTGTAGACAACAAACTCATAGGAGGAGATTCCATCTGCTCCGTTTGGACTGCTTAGGAATAAGAATAATAATCTATTCTTAAGCGAAAAGTATTAGAAAGTGCGTAACTTTGTGAAGAGTTTGGATTGTTTATAATAGATTTACATCTAGGAAGAAATTATTCTTCTTATTCCCATACGATCCAAACGGGGCCATTAAAATTTAAATTTTCTTTGTGGTATGAATTCATATTTCATGATCAATTTCTGATAAAGTAAAAAACTTTTCGTTGAAAATGGTTTTGTTTGTCAAGAAAAATGAACATTGAATGGAGCGCTTCTTTGTTAAAAGGAAGGTCCCTTTTTAAGTTCTATTGGGGCAAAGAAGCTATGCCTGGATTTGCTTTTGTGCCGAATCAATTAGAGTGCTACATAGTATTATGCTTTCGGCATTGCTTTTCTGGAATTTGGTAATTAAGTGGCGAAATGACAAGACTTCTTCTAGAAGTGGAAAATGTTATTTTCTTACTCTTGCACGATAAAAGTTTCTTATATCATGAGACTTGTTTTTCTGGGAAACTTATTTCTAAGATATTAAGGAAAAATACTAGCGGGGATAGATATAAACAACACAACGAAAGAAGGCAAAGTTCGACCGCTGATGCTACAAATATAAGAAAATTCTCCATCTAACATGTTTAATTAAATAAGTAAATACTAAACCCTGGAACCAAAACCAATTAAGAAGCCGACAGTCTTGAAATTTTTAAATTCGTCAGTAAATACTTTAATTTTCTTTAAAATCTACACATTAAAGGATAACAATATATTGAATGTCTTGATCAGTTCTGATTAGAGCTTTTATCGACAATATAAATATATAAGTACTTCACATATAAATCAAATGTTAAATTATTGATTATAGGAAAAGAGCTCGAACATATTTTCTTGCATTGTTTTGTAGCTATGAGATGTGAGAATATAAAGTCTTCAAGCCAACCAACCGTCACATATAAATGCGGCATTACAGTGCCGGAAGGATGCAGACAAAAAATGAGATGAGTAATCATGCCTTCCTTTCTTTTAGGAAGAAATATGTCTAACTTTTAATGCCAAGATTTATAGTTTTAACAATGTTACAGTAGTAGGACAGGCAAAAAAAATCCTTCTTTGTGAATTTTCGCCTAGAAATTAACCACGTATCCTAATGGGAAAAAAATTTGTTATTTGTTGACCTTATTAATTCTTAATTGCAGTAATAAATGTTGAGGATAATTTGATTAATATGTATCGCTGTATAACTACACGTTTGAGTTGACAGCAGCATTGTCACCAAACAGAACTTCATGACACAAGTCGATAGTACTTCAAGTCAGAAAAAAGATGTTTGTAGACTTTAGTGTTAGTGTGTAAAGATGTTTGTAGATTGTGTGTTAGTGTTTTTCCGCTTCCAAAGAATTTCCAATAATTTGTTATTGATAGTGGAAAATACTGAAAAGTGGAAAAAAATAAATATTATTTATTTAGGTTGTAACGAACTTATATCAGTCAGGTATTCAACTCGTACGGTTACAAGTTACTTCGGTTAAAAAAATAATACTTATATGGTGTCATTTGGATCGCTTAAGAATAAAATTAAAATAAGTTATTTGGAGTAAAATATATTATTCTTAAACGATCAAGAAGAAGTTTTTTTTTTAGAGATTTAGAGTGTCATTTTACAGTGATCCAACATTTGGGTTAATTTTTTATTCTTAGTGTGTTTGAAAAGATTAATGTTATCCTTAGACGATCCAAACGCACTTAGAACTTATTTTCTAAAAGAAGAAAACATAAACTTTTTTAAGGTTATAGTTTTATCAGAATTTTGCTCATCTGATTGAACACACAACGTACTGTGATAAATGTACACAAACAAATTATTCGGCAAAGCAAACTAAACTGTTGTAGCTTTTGAAAGTGGGAAGCACATGAGTGATACATGGCCACAGGTTTCGCAAATCGCAATAAAAGATACCTCGAGATATTTTCTTTGATGTAGGGCTGTAGGCCCATTTCTATCGTTAAAAAGATGTTAAAAACCAGATGTACTTTATTCTATTGTCACATGGGTTAACAAAAAGGCAATTAAATCATAGAAGCGATGGCTTTATTTTAGAAGTTATTAATATTATGATGTGAAATCATTTATCTATTCTATTGTCAACTTTTTGTTGCTTTACATATTTTCTGATTGTGCGACAACTCACTATGAAAATGACCAGAAATATTAAAAAAGATTATACATAAAACTGTAGATTATCTGAACTTCATGATGAAGAAGGATTTAAAAGTTTTCAACAAATCAATACACATTTTACTACAAAAAGAAATAGATAAAAGAAACCTCGCTCTCTGAATTTTCTTTTAAGCTCACTAGTTGTTACCCTCAAAAGCCAAAATTTCAAAAATAGGGGAAAAATGGTAAATGAAAGTAACACAATTAGACTGCATCCGATCTGACGTGTGGAAGAGAAAAAGGGGATCCAACAGGAGCAATTAAACCAAGATGCCGCATGATTCTTATTCTCCTGACTCTTTTCACTGGCTTCTCACTATATATCAATTCCTGAACCAATTAAGTAAAACCAATGAACATTATTTAGTTACCTTGATAGATAGAAGAAACTCCCCATCTTTTGGCACGTATTAGGGGTATATAAACATACTGGCAGAAATGATCAAATTTGTTATAAATAGGAGGGCAAATATGCAAAAAGAGATCTACCAGGTTATTGGTGAAAGAGCAAGTAGAGAACTTACATCAAAATGAATTTTCATCTTTCTTTTCCTTTTTCCTGGTCGATCAGAAGACTCGTCTTCAGTGATTCCCTTGCTCATACTGCTCTCTGAATCTGAAGATGCTACAATTTGACATACATATAGATAAGAATTATGCAGTGCAACTATTAAATTCCTTAAATCTGTACATTTTGATAAATGAGAGAAGAGGCTTGGAGGCCTTCTCTTGCATAAGCCAGAAAAAAAAAATTTCTGAATAATTATGAATGGTTTAATAACTATAAATTCAGTCCACATATGCTCTCCATTTGCAATTTGCTTTTTCAAGTACCCAACATACCCCTGATTCAAAAAATATCTCCACTAGCGCTACCAAAATGATATATGTGAAGTTCCATTAATAAGTTTGGAGAAAGTCATCAAGATGGTTGTATCACACAGCTATAATATGAGGTTTACTAAGAGGACAAAATAAAGCATATGACTCACCTGAACACTTCGTAGGAGAAATATCAGAAGCTGAATGCGAGTTCTTTTGCAATGCCTACACAATACACATGCAAACAGTGGTCAAAATCTATATCTGTTATCCAGAAGTCAACTTCTAAAATTTGAATTAATTTATTACCTCATGGAGGGCATCTTGAAACTGTTTAAGAGGGATTTGGCTCCTTTCTTCGTAGAACTAAAAATCAAGATTTAATGAGAGGTGACCAATTATTAACTGCTCGGTTGTACCTCCAAAATGAAAACACATTGCTTTGATTTCCTACCAGTAATAAATTCAAGGTAATTATTACTTACAGCATGGAATTCTGATATTTCCCTGATTGGATCCAACCATGCACTGAAAATTGTTTACATAAATGCTATTAGAAAATGCCAACTTGTTTCAGGACAAATATTACAATTCAGAAGAAAGAATGTTTACATACAGTTCATTGTCACCAAAAAATTTCACCAGATTACGGCCAATAGAATAACTCCCAGTGCACTTGAGAAGACTTGATGCATCTACTACCTTAAGTCAATTAGAACATACCATAAAGTTCAGAATAGAAGCATATGACCAGACCAGAAATTAATTCCAACTTTATTATAATTCTATTTTCTTAAAATACTTTCGCCTTGATTTGAACATATTGAGCACTAATATTGATTAATTGTTTGGATATGTTAACTAAGTTTTACAAATAAATGTGATATAGGTTAGCAATATTTTGTTTTACTTTACCTTTCCTCCAAATGAAGCATCAAATGTACTATATATATATTAACTCGTAATATACACCAAATTGTATAGATCTATACCTCTGCTGGCCACCATTCCTTGTTTGCCCTTTTAGCCCACACCACAATTCCTGGGAATAACCAAGAATTATGACTCTTGCACTTTAGTAACGAAGCAGGGACTGAAGTACTGAAATTGCGTGCTGAAGTGCCAGCATTAGAATGAGTATCTTTACGATCAGTTATGTCTGGCAGTTGCCTACATCAGATAAAAATCGAAAACGAAAACATGATTAACTAAAGTGTGAAGGTATATGATGTATGTACAGGTGCTGATGCATACCAAATTATAACAAACTGGAAAGAAGCCATATGTCATACCAGTATACTAAAAACTAGTTTGTTCTTTCTGAAATTAGGAAATTGATACATAGGTACAATTTTGTACCAGTAACACTAAAATATTATTGACCAACAAGCAATTGGCTGCAATTCTATGAAAACAACAAAATGTATACCAAAATGAAAGAATATCAAAATAGAAGATTAAAGAATGCTAAGTACTGCAATTTCTCACAAAGAAAATAGGCTAATAAACGAGATTCCAGAACACACAATTTAGTAATAAACATTAAATAAAGAAATACCATTGCTCCTGAAAGACGTGGTTTTTGGTGCATGGGACAGATTCAGTGTCAACCAGGGATACTTCAAAAGAGTTTTTAAGAAAGTTGATTGCATTCCTTCCCCAGTGATCCTTAAACTGAGACGCATTTTCAGTATTCAGATATTCTGACGAGGAGCCTCCAACTGAAAAAATAAAACTAAAAATAAATACTGCAAACTTGTTCTAATTCTTGAATCTGAGAAGTTAGTATTTAGGTGTAATTTGACTGCATTTGGAAAGAAGATAAAGGTGGGTTCAATTGCCGCCAGTAAAATGAGAAATTGAATAATTAATATGCTGACACCAAAAATTCAGCACATAAAGGAATTAGCCAACTAACAACCCTAAAAGTTACAGGAAAAATGCTATGGTAAAATTCTGAGACAGAAATGCAGTTAAGGAGTCCAAGTAGGTAGACCAGCAAAAACGAATTCATAACATACATAATTGAATCTAATCATGTCGGTTTACTAATTAATCAGCTCATTATAAAAGTAAGATTTGGGGCATTGCAAAAGCACAAAAAGTACTAAACAATTCCCATACCCAATTTATCAAATTCTGTCACAACATCTAATTCAACTAAACCAGAGTCAAAATTATGTTTCAAGCAACTTAATTTCAGAAATCCGCGAGAATTAGCCCAATTGAACAGGCGAGCAAGAAATTGGGGTGATTCGTACACAACAATTGGATAATGAAATCTGATTAGTGAAGACAACCTTTTAAAGAACGATTGCACTTCCTCCAGCTCCTTGCCTTGCGACATGAATTGGGTATCGGTGGTGTTTCAATGGCGCTTTGGTTCTTCATTGCGTTGAGAGAGAGAGAGAGAGAGAGAGAGGCGAAGAGGCGATTGGTCTTTGGTCTTGGTCGGGTAAAAGTAGAATGGAGAGTCGGAGACGTGCATGATTTTATTTACGCGGTTCGGGTCTAAAACTTGTTATATGGTATTTTTGGGTACATAAATGGTATTTTTTTAGTTTCTTTTCTTTGTGGAACAAAAATAAAAATGTGTAAAATATGGAAAGATTACATTGTAGTATTAACGATTCTTACCGACCGGTATGAAGACTTTCTTTGATAATAACTATAAAAATTTCTATATTTAAGAATTTATTTCATAATTAAGGCTTCCTTATCGAATTGGTATTATGAATATACACCGCAAGTGCTTGGGAGACTGTTCACTGTTCTTACAAAAAATATAATATACACACACATTACACCGCAAGAGTTCATGAAATGTTACTGGCGCTGTTTGGATCACATGAGAATAGAAGAAATTTTCTATTTCTAAACATAAATTTATTATAAACAATCTAAATTCTTCACAAAATTACACACTTTCCAATACTTTATGTCTAAAAATAAAAAATTCATCTTATTCCTAAGCGATCCAAACGGCTCCACTGTGATTTCCACAAACTGCTAATCGTCAGGTAACCGAATTATTTGAAAAGTTTTCATATCGGTTAATTCCTACTTAAAAGCACAAATTCAACCATCTAAACAATTAGACCAAAGAGGTAAACATTTAATTTATTATATATGTTCTCGATCATGGATCATTTAAATCTAATTTAATTACTGACTATATGTGAATCATCATATAAGTTTACTAACTTTCCGCTTTAAATAGAAATAAAATTATATTTACTCTGCTATATCATTTTCATAATAATTTATTAGAAATAAATAACAAATGAAGTAACACCAGAAGAAGATAAAATACAAATCTAGTCACAAAAGGTATTTATTAATACGGTAATCAATATGATTTCTCTATTTGAAACAAAGATATAATTTGTTTAACAATTTCTTTTTACTCAAAAATGTCATTTATCATTTCACTATGTATTTTTTTTAAAAATAAGTGCGTTTACCCACCACTTCCCATTAAAGTAATTAAGAAGTACAAGATACTGAACAAACACATAAACAAAGATGCATCGGCACTCGTACCTTCTCCCCAATGGGTAATATCTTATTTGGTCTAACCCCTAAATCCAAACATCCATCAAAATGATATATTGTTCATCACTAACACAAACATAATTTATTTTCATGCTTATTACAGACACATATTTTTGCAACATAAATCAAATAAAGCTCCCCTCCATCTGTTTCTTTGCTGCACTGGCAAGCTTTCCAATTCTGAAATCAACCCATATCGTTTGTTATGAGTGTTCTCTTCTATAGCCCTGTCCAATAAGAAATTAGTTGTTTAATATGTATAATAATAATAATAATAATAATAATAATAATTTTTAAATAAAAATTTGTTCACGTATTGGATAGGCGCGATTAGTGGTTGCGATTACTGGTTTTATTTGATGGTTATGATATGACTAGATTTGAAATATTTTATAAGATAATGGATCTTTAGATATGATTTTAAAGGATATGTGATATGATAATTTATGTATTACGGTGAAATTGCCTGATATAGAATTTGCACAATAATAAATATAGTTTCAAAATGTACTGGCACTGGGTAGAATTTCTAATTCAATGTTGGTCTGCAGAGCGACAACAACAGCGAGAAAGGTGAAGAGATGCTCCACCAGTTCACCTTGCGCCTTCTCGCAGCATCGCACTTTTTCTCGAACTCATGGCACTCCTCATCTCTCCTGCTCCATCTTTTCTCGGCTCTCAATGATTCTCGCTTCCACAACCTCTCAGGTTTCATCTCGAATCCGCCCCTCGAAATCTAGGGTTTTCATCAGCGTCGGCTCAACTTAATCCGTCTTTTCCAGTGTGTCACCGTGTCTTCCTGGTAGAATATCCTCTCTCTCCTTGTATCTCTATACCCCTCTCTCCTATCTGTTGTTTTTGTTTGGCGGAGATGTGTTAAATTGTTTATTCTATTTCATTTTCTTCCCTTCCAATTTTTGGAAATTTTCAAAAATATTATTCATTGCAGAAGTTCATGGACGATAAAAAAAATCGTATGGATTAGGCAAATATTTGTATGGAATAGATCAAAAATTTGTTACTACTAATTATCGTTGTGCATAATACAGTTTGGAAAGCGAGAGAAGAGTACAAGTTAACAGAGTTTTACCCAGTGAATCACATTAACCAGACTTGTGCATTAGTAAGATTTCTTCCTACACAAGAATTATTCCTCAATTTCAATATCTTTTACAGACAACATAGTCAAAATATTTGTCAATTTCATTGATAGAATGAAATGAATTTCATAAACTGACAAATTTTAAAAAGCTTTTCTTGGTCGGTGTAAAGTCAATTTCATGGTTAGCGACGATCTGAAATGTGGTTTGAATAAATAGTAAAGACTGCTACTTAGGACTTTTCTAAAGTTTTTACCCCTTTCGAAATATAGCAATGTTTTAGGCCATAATATTACCTATGACACTAGGGGTTATGATTTTACAGATCGAGGCGGAAAGACGACTGAACTTTTAGTTGATAAGACGGAAACCTTACAAGTTCAGGTGCACATTTGAAATTCGAAATTCTTTGCCCCCTCCTTCGATCTAGAAAAAATTTCACTTCCCTATTTAAACTGAACCCCCTTTCTCCTTGTTTTGCAATACCACTGCATTTTCTAATTCTTTTTTCCGTTGATTTCTTTATGAGTCTGAATATAAACTCTGTCCGAACAAAGTTACTCCAGTTAGACAGGTAGGTTTATTTAAAATTTCATCTTCTCTTTATTAGATTTTTATTATTGTTCCTTAATTCCTTGATTTATTACTACTATGTTTTATCTTTAATTTCTTATAAATATGTGTGAGTCTGAAGGAAGGTTTTGGAGAGTAAGGTGATATTGTGATCAGGTCCTTCATCCAACATATATATGGATTTCAGGTTTGAAATGTAAATTTATTGATTCATGGTTAATTATCTTATTTTTATTTATTTTTAAAAGAAAAGGATGGATTTCAGTTGTGGAGGAGGTGAAGGAGAAGACTAGACATTGCTTGTAGTGCCCACCCAATGTGTGGACGAATTTTCATATGTAAACATATTATTTGACACGGATATGTTGTTCATTTTCAATATTTAAAGTCAAAATTATCTTGATTGGCGCTGAAAATACATGCAGTATTCATTGGTTAACAAATAGTGTCAACCCAATGTGTGAACAAATTTTATTTTGTAGGAAAAAATATTATGGCACTAAAAAAAATTAAAATGAGTATAAGTTTCGAGAAGGGACATTGCCCAAGAATCCTCTAGATGGAGGTGTGGGGTACGGTGAGAGTCGTGGGAGGAACGTGCAAGTCGTAAGGCGGTAAGCAAAGGAGGAAAAAGGGGAAAAGCAAAGAGGAGAGGTGAGGCGACACTTTTTGGAGAACTGAAGAGATGAGAGGGAGAGATCGATCAGAAGAATCAATGGACGCAATCTCAAACGAACGACCATAATTAAATTACTGTGCTAACTACAGTAACCAGGCTCCCCACACGCAACTCACGCTCGCCGAGCCTTATATATTTCTAATTCTAATTAAAATTTTTTGTTGCATTTAGGGATGGTTGGAGGATGGAAAGGAGGTGGCAGTGAAGAATTTAGATTTGAAGTAAAAGAAAGAGTTGGACTGATCAAGGTTAGCCCTTTCATCTTTGATTTCATCTCTACATAGTTTGATAAATATATATTTTTTTCAACTCTATTTATGTTTATAATCCACTAGGGGGCCTAATTGAGCTTCACTCGATATTTGAGTTACAAATAAATATTAAATATGTTATAATTGTTGAATTTGTAATATTAATATATATAATATTTTTTAATTATGATGGGAATAATTATATTTGAAGTTAATTGTTAGGTATTTGCTTTGATGCGATATTTATTACAAATGAAATTCAAAAAGTAATAAAACTGAATCCGTTTAATAGTTATGAAGAATATTGTTTTAGATAAATTACAACTATGATATTTGTGTAAATTAATTGCAGTTATTGTATTTTCATTCTACGATATGTATTAATTTTCTTTTAGATCAATTCTAGCTGTCAATTCATAGAAAAAAATAATATAAGATAGATTCATTTGAGGGGAAAAAATGTAAAAAAATGTAATTAAAATTAATATGAACCTGCATCTGAAAAATTCTTTCACAAAACTAGAAACACCATGTGTACCTTGTCACGTATAAGTAGAAATGAAACTTGGAATAGAAGATGCAATTGTTCCCGCAGCAGCACTTTACATAGCAATTGAATTACATGAAATTATTTAAAAGAATTTTTTAAATGGCGATGAGTAAAAATATCAGTTAAATGATACCTCATTCAATGGTAATATATATATATATATATATATCAGCATGTAAATTTCCATGAGAGATCAAAATCTAAAAAAAAATCCATTTTTTTATTATTATCTTTTTTAAGATAGGGAGACAATTGTTCATTTGTTAAAAATTTAATTATCAATGATATAAAATTTGAAAATATACCATGACTTTTCTCTTATGCCTTTCTTTAAATTTTTTTCCTATTTCACACGGGCCTAGATGTATTATTATTTTTTTAATGATATGCTCGTAGGGAATTAATTAATTAAATTTAAGAAAACAACAATGTTGGATCGCAAGATCCCATATGTGAAAAAATAAAGATCCCTAGTACATCTCAGAACAATTACAACCACCATAAAGAGTAAGCAAAAGAGGGGGAAAAAAAGCAAAAATACATGACAGGAAAGTAAATTTAGTCCTAATCTTTCTTATAATCTTAAAATAAAGATAACAAATGTATGCAGTGGGGATCAATTCTATGTCCCAATGTTGTCAATACTGGTATCATTCTCCTTGGCCAGTTCAAGAATACTGGTCCCAATGTTGTTTTATCCAGAATTTGTTGTGATCTCCTTGGCCAATGTTGTGTATAGATGGTACAGATGTCTAGGACTGTCTTTTCTATATTTATTTATGTTACAACCTCTACCAGATTAAGACATTAAGACATGATCAGGATCCTCCTGGATCCAACTTCCTGTATTATTCCTGTCAACTAATTGTATTAACGTAATTAAATATCATGTTAAAAATAATGATTTGGCATCGTATCATCTTGAACTTGAAGTTTATAATTTGCAGCTATCTGTTTCTTTTGCTCGAATTCCACTTACTCTATACCCTTCTTTATCCTCTCGTTTCCTTCCTCCATCGTCGATTATATGCTGAATTGAAGATTAAAAATTTTAAGTACAATAATAATTAGTACAATATTTATATGCAATAGTATGTAAGATACGAAATTTTCTTTTTTTTTATCCCCCTCACCTGTAGTTGTAGTGAACACCAACACCATTCCAATCACTCTATACTGTGAGATATAGAAACAAAAATTATTTATAGATTCTACCTTCACAATTGCTTATGGTGGAGGAAATGTTGCCAACCAATACCATCTACTACTTTGATACTGAGTGAAGTTTGCACAATTCACCACAGAGCTTTACGGCTGGATACCAAGTACAGAATAGTTAAAAAATCATTCCTTAAAATTAATAATTCTAAGCAAATGTAATGATGAGAGTAAAAGAGAGACTGCACATCTAGAAACTTATTTGAAACAATTTTAACTCCAACGTCGCATAATTATCTTTTGTGCATTTAGTAAAAGAAACAGATAAAACCACATTTGAGACTGATACATATACATGTGATACAAAAATAGAACCCAATGTTAATTAGTAACATAAAAAGACATATCCCTAAAGAAGTCGAAAAGCTGCCCAAGCCTATACACATCTCTGCTAAGCACTTTCTCTCCATTACCAACAGCAACTTTCCCTTCGAATAGAGCAATCTGGTTGAGGCCAACATCTCTTCCTTTACCCACCAAAAAAGGACCACCTTCAGCTCTAAGACTTGAAAGTTATTAGAGAGACAAATATGCTTAAACCAAACCTGGATATACTCATGATGAGTGATGTTGTCGTGGCGCAGTGTTGAATTGAACCCTAAAGTATGGATACAAAAAATCAACAACAAAACCTGAATAAAAATATAGGAAAAAAATTAAGAAGACTCAATGAATGAAATAAAATCGAAAGCAGCTACAAAATAAATTTAAAAGTAACCGTTGGAACCAAATAATCAATTGACTGTTCAAAGAAAAAAAATCATAAACCTTTGATTTGTGAATCTTGCAATAGATTTCGATAAAATATCCGCCTTGCCTTCGTTTTTTCCAGGAAAACCTAATAGATTGAGACTCAGGACCTTCGTTTTTGTTCATCAAAGGGCGATTGAGTGAGGCGGCGATGGACATGAGGGGACCTTCATTTTGTCCATCAAAGGGAGATTAAGAGAGGCGACGATGAACATGAGGTGATGGAGAGGCGTTGGAGAGAAAGGTGGAGAGAGGCGATGTGTCACACCCCATGCCGACACACGGGGCGCGACAGTGGGGCGGTATCTTCTGCATCCATCCGACGATCCGTCAACCTACGTCGCAAACAAAAAAGGAACAAAACGGATGTCAGCTACAAAACTCAGTAACCGGTTATTTAACGACGCAGCTTTTCTACATTAGTTGATAAAACAAATTAAACATGATTAGATTAATCCTCATAACAAAACATACATTTCAAGGAGATAATCGGGTCTAGATCAGTCATATCATATCATAATCAGGACAAAATGTTCCTCCCTAGTCACATGGATCAGAACCAGTCATAAAGTTCCTCCCCCTGTTTCGGGGATCAGAACCAAATCAGGACATAAAGTTCCTCCCCTGTTTCGGGGATCAAAACCAAACCCCTCCCCTGGTAGGGGGATCAGGGCACATGCATGAATAAATTCAGAAATCCAGGATTCTAAACCCGATATTCCGCAAAACATACCACATATGAGCATACACATGCAATCAAAGTCAAGCGATAATCAAATCAGCCAATACGAAACTAAATATAGAGAGGTCCGGTTACCTGATTGAGCGATCCAGTGCATAAGCAGATCGGGATGACTGTAACTGCGATGCAGAACTCGAATCTAAATGGCCGACTATTCAAAACCAAGGCGGTATTCAAAGTTTGTTAGGGAGAGAGAGAAACAAAAATGATATACGAAATGAAATGAAATGATGTTGGGGTCTATTTATAGTAGAGGTTTGGCTAAAATGGTAATATTCCAGATTACTTAATGGCTAAGTAAGCATAAAGGAATTACTTAGCTACTGTTTCTAAAAATATTAATAATATTATAAAAATATTAGAGACTATTTATATAGATATTAATTATTGAAAATTATTTACATAAATACATATTACTTAGCTATTAAAAATATGGATAAGATCAAATAGGTATTTTCAAGTGGATAAACATGGATATTTCTCAAATATGACCTTAGAATTTGATGTATTACAAACAGGTCCTAAAATTCAAGGATGTCACACGATGGCTAGGAGGTGGAAAACCTAGAGAAGAATCAGAATAATACAACACAAATAAAAAACTAAAATATGCGCTCATAACTCAATAACTATTGGTATGGCGGGTCCCTTGGACAGCTGTGTTCAAAGAATTTAATTTGATACATGATAGGCTACAAACTTTTGGACCACAGAAACAAAATAAAATCATTGAAATTCTCAATAGAATGACATCCCGTGTCGCGCTAATATTTACTAAAATAGTCGGACTCCCACGCCTTTTATTTATAATACTGAATACTGATGAGAGGATTTATTTTTTTAGGACCATTAGTGCCTCTCTCAAGAGATGCCAATTCAGATGAATTCCAAGCACTCATTTTCCTCAATGCTTACTGATTTGCATCGACTTAAAAGAATTTATTAGACTGTTATACACCTATAACAAAGTTTATCATTCAATTAAATGCAAAAATTATCTAAATAACATTGAAATACTCAACTACAATTATTTGGTTGTTATTTACTCAAGTTCTTGTTTTCCTCTCTTATTGGTCATATTTTTTCCAAATGCTTTCTAAGAAGAACTTTGGAATTGAAGAGCATATTTGAACAAAAAAGAGAATACCAAAATCTTGTGGGAGGAACTGTAATAGGGATTGACAAGTAATTTTTTAGTTGTAAACATAAAAGTAACTGTCTGCACAAATATTTCTTCAAGTTGTTCTTTTTCTCTCTGATGTAGGGTTTTCATACTTAATTTCCAACCAGATTAAGCCCCAAATTATGTTCAAATACATGTGTTTTTTATCTTAATTCTGCTAATTTATGTTGTAGAAAGGTTCAGCCGTTGTCCGACAAGTTTTTTTTATAGGTTCATCACATATTTGGCACGAAGAACGGAAGAAATTGATCAAAATGAAGTGCTCAGGCAATTGGAACGGTCCACCCCAATCACAGAACAGTCCGTGCCAACCAGTGGAGGAGATCTTCAGACGGACTCAACCAGACCCGCCTGGAATGGTTCGCCCCAACCTTAGAACGGGCCGTTCCAGCCAAGGAAGCATACCTGCCATGATTGGAACCGCCAAAGAACAACTATAAAAGCTTAGTCCTGTCTCCAACCCAGGCTAAGTTCGAAATACTAGGTTTAGCCTCTTTCCAACTCACCAAAGAGATAGCATATTGAGACGACCAGACCACTCCACCCCAGGGTCAGGCGGGACTGCCCCAAACAGGACAGAGCACGAAATCGTGGAGTTTTCGAGCATAACTTGTTGTAACTTGTTGTAACTTGTCGTCACAAACAGGACTGCCCCAAACAGGACAGAGCATAACGAGTAGTTTAGATGCTATGGTTTGATGACTTTTCTTTTAGTTGCTTGTTTTGACTTGAATGCTTAATTATTAGTTGAATTAAGTTATGTTATGCTTCTTGTTATCTTTTATTGTTAATTAATTGCATTATTTTGTTATTGATTGATCTAATTACTTCGTTAAACAAAGGCCTAGTTTAATTGTTAGGATTAAATTCAAATCGCAATGATAACTTGGCAATTAATTCTGTTCGGCAGGCGAAATCCGGAAGGATTAAACCAGACCTAAAGTATTTAGGATTTTACTTGAAAATCAGAAGATTTGGAGTTTACCAAGACCCACGAAGCAGTCTAGAACAACTAAACCAAGAAACGAAAGTTAAAAATTATGTGTTTTAGGAGTTATTCAGCCCAACTTAACAAATTGACCTGAACGAGAGTTAGAGTACAAGTCTGTAGGTTAGGTATTGATCAAACTCGCATAAAAATATTCAGTTAATAATTAAGTAACATGACAAAATAAATATCAACTGATTGGAACAGACCGTTCCAGGATCAGGACAGACCCTCCGGAAGGGGGTGCCTGAACCAGAACGTCATGTTCCAACCAGTTTACAGGAATTGAAACGGTCCGTTCTAGGAATAGAATGGTCCGTTCCAATCTTGACAAATAGAGATTAGTTTGAAAACCTGAACCTTAGTCTTTTGTCAATTAAATTACCTCTTTAAGTAAGTTAGGAATTTGCTAATTAGGATTTCTATCTTGTTTTTTCCATTACTATTTGAACCGTTTGCTACCCTTGAATTGTTTTTATACTGAAGAATTTAGTTTAGTTTGATTTATTTAACTTAGAAATTGAATAGTCCGTCCATGAGATTCGACCCTTAAGCTGAACTACAAATGAATTAGTATCGGTAATTAAGGATTAAATTTGACATGCACCCTCCAACACCGATCACTCTCTTTTCTCTATGTGTGCAACTGGAGTTAGCTTTACTCGGGTGCATATATGGTGCTTCTCTTTTCTTGTCTCTGTCTTAATTCATAAGTTGTGCTGATTACAATCATTTTTTCTCTTGGAAACAACCAAAAAGACATAACATATTTCTTATGTCTGAAACCTGTGCAGATTGCAGCTATTGTTTTTAAAGAAGAAACACACAAATACTTTTGGGGCCGTTTGGATCGCTTAGGAATTTGGGAAATTTTGGGAAGTTGCAATTCCTAGGAATAAATTTATTGGGAAGTGTGTAACTTTGTGAAGAGTTTGGATTGTTTATAATAAATTTATGGTATGAAGATTAAATTCTCCAAATTCCTTGGGGAATCCAAACAGCCCCTTTGGGAAGAATTATCTGTAAGTCTTATGACAACTTGTATGCTTATTGGTAATCATGTGGCTTGCATCTTGTAATAATTTTTGGTACATGATTGCAGTGTTTGTATATATTATTTGAATTTAGTTTTTGTAGGTCTAACTGTTAACATTTAGTTTAGAAGTTTCATGGCTTGAATTGTTAATCGTTGTATTGTAATTTGTCAAGTCAGAATACCAATTTAGATTTGCAAGTTAATTTAAGAGAAAGAAACATACATCCAGTCAGTAGAAAAAAAATTGGGTCAAGAAGGTACTTATGACTCCATGGAGTCTTGATTTTTCTTGATAATGACCCACAATTCTAATTTGTTTTGTTGTTTGTCTTGTTTTATATGGAAGAGCAGGTTGACATGAAATGTGACTCGTCGTTACTTTGTGATCGTTATATATCAATTTTAGTTTAGAATTGATTATAATTTTCATATATTGTTTTAGAATTATGTACTTTGCATGTTATTGGTTGCTTTCAGTTAAATGTGTTCCATCATTTGTTGATTGTGTAGAACGTTCTGGATGATGAATTATTTTCAATTAAATGCACTATGTATGATGATTTTCTTAAGTCTAAATGAAAGATGACACATAATAACATATGTATATGTGAATTGTGGTAATCACAAATGTTAGCGAAGAATGAAATCGTATTGATTAAACAGTGATGGTACCAAATTGGTACCCAGATAGAATTGAATGGTGGCACAATTAATGTTGATGGGTATATGAACTAATGTGTCGGTATAACAACACATAACAAAATCATTACCCACCTAATTAAATATGGATTCAAATAATCAAGCATGCAATATTATGCACAAATAATGTGGGTCCTATCTGGTGGGTGATTATAGCGTTTCTCAACCCATTTAATACAATTTCAAATAAAAATGCTTAGAAGCTGACATCTAGGGGAGTGAACTTGGTGTGGGTATATCGATACTAATAAAAACATACTTACACACGAATAAATTAAATTGTGTCGATTGAATGCAGATGGTTCTTCTTAGCGACGCCATTATTTGGGTGGGTAGAATCGCATAGGTAGGTGGACCCAACTAGTCTTCTATGTCAACCTTCCAATACATATACTCTGAACAAAAAACCTAAATTCTAGTAGTGAGAACTACCTACTAGCTAGGAAAGAAAAAAGAAGACAAATTTCTAAAATTGGAGCGGCAACCCAACTAGTAATTTTGGCCCAAAACAACTGGACCACAAAGTATACCAGCGGTATAAAGATATTTGTCCACCCATAATTTATTGAGAATGAAAGTATAACAATATTGGTACATCGACTTTACCTATATAGTCTCGTATTTATCATAAAAATAGAACCACAGTGAAATTTTGAATTTTCTCAATTTTATTGCTATATATATACCATTAAATACTTAAACCTACATAAATAAATGTGATCGTTAATTACGCACTCATAAATAAATGAAGTTGAGAATGACAATGTAAGAGGCTCGGTGGCACATAATCATGAAAATGTTGTTATTGATCATTCAACAAGATTTATTTTAAAATTAATTATGTAATATTTTTTTAATTTTCTCTGATATCTTCAATAAAATTTATCTATGGGAATCTACATGCACAAGCTATGTAACACAGCGACGATTGTTTCTCATATTTCATTTTCTTTTATATTCAATATTTAAACAATGAATCCATTTAATTAATTAGGGTAGGTACTCTATATATTACCAGGTTCATGTCGATTGGGTGTGTCGCGCATCTTACATGAATACATCATTCATTTTGTTTACAACATTACATAAAAAATAAAATTTATCCATATCTGATTCAATACACCATTTTACGGTTCTGAATTGCTATAGAAGGTCTGAAATCTTCAATCACGCAATGAAACTTCCCTCATTTTCGGAGCGTCTAAGAATTTGTTTGGATTTGAAGTTTAGTAAGGCAATTGGTCCCATCAATCAAAAATCACAAACCGGCGGACCTCACATATTTTGTTGCACTGCTCGTAGATGTCAGGACAGAAATTAAATCAAATTAATAAACCAAAAAGCCTAGACATAGAACAAAATTGACTTAATTAAAGTAACAACTTTGCCCGTATGCAATCGAATTTGCAATCACAACCGTTACAGTTGGCGATTATTATTTTTTTTTTAAGTTGGTTTGAAACCAACAATTTTGTTATAAAAAAATTGAAATAAATGCTCTCTCCATGATACAGTTCGCCAAAATTAATGGCAAAGGCAGTTAATGAGTTAATGTATAGAGGGTACGACTAAAATCCTACAAATCAATTTCAGGTCCTAATTTTCAACTTTGACCCCAAAAAACACACTGTATGGTTCGTACTATATGTCGTAGGCAAGTGCTTGGGGAACATAATTTTTGTAAATCATTAAATAGTAGTGGTAACAGGAGTTTTGCTATGGTGAGTTGCAACTCACCAAAGCGTCCATGAGTCGCGCTCAAAATTTCAAAATTTAGTTGAAAATGACCGATCCAAACCGTCTAATACGATCTCCCTATTGAAATCTCCATACAGAGCAAATTTTATATTTTTTCGAAATTTTTAAGTATTTTTTTGAAAATTTAGAAAATCATTAATCTAATTAGTTCTGAACCAGCAGTTTTTAAAAATCCGAAATAAATACTTATAAATTTCAAAAAAATATAAAATTTGGTCTACATGGAGATTTCAATAGAGAGATCGTATTAGACGGTTTGGATCGATCATTTTCAACTAAATTTCGGAATTTTGAACGCGACTCACGGACGCTTTGGTGAGTTGCAACTCACCATAGCAAAACTCGTGGTAGCAGTTCTTACTTGACTGGTATTAAGACTTTCTTTTTCTTTTTTGAAGCAATATTAAGACTTTCTACAATAATAACTATAAGAACTCTCTTCAATAATAACGATTTCTATATTTAAGAATTCGTTCGTAATTAAGACTTTGCTTGTCGAATGAAACTCGAGGTGAGCTCTGGCCGACAAAAAGGGAGAGAATTGGACAACCTGATCGAAGGTTAATCAGTCGAATCAATTGAAATAATGATTATACACCGGAATTATAATACTCTCTCTACTATTTTCTTTCACAGTAATTAATTATCATTTTTCATTTGATGCTATCTGAAGAATAAAATGCTATAATAAGATGGGGACAAGTTAACTTTCTTTTCCTTATCCCCTCTTTTTTTTTTTTTGTAATTCACTAATAATAATTGCATATGAGCCATTATAAATATTTCTATCATTCAACCAAATAAACTTGCTAAAATTATTAAGTTATGAAAATGCACCATCTGATCATCTCTGAAGACTTAAAGCAGTAGATGTGTTCACACTTTCAGTCATTGATTGATCCTCTGTAATTTTAAGATGGCTATCTTTGTCATGTACATCGTGTGGTGTTCTCCGGATTCTTCCTACAGGTGGGACCACCCAGTCAGAGCCGTCTATGTAAGAAATATCCATGAAAGAAGCTGCCTGCCCCTTATCCAACTGCTTTGCATATGATACTCGCTGTGAGTTACTGGCACCTGGTCCCATGCATCCAAACTCCGCAAAATATACCGTCCTAACAGATAATGCATACAACTTTAATCATGACTATAATCATGTTTACTTAGTTGAATGAAATAAGTAGCATTTTCTACTTAATTAAAAAAGAATATACACTAATCATGTTTTGCAATTCCTTTTTGGGATATAAAATGGAGAAGAGCAGGGGTGGAATTTAAGGTTGAACTTCATGATGGAAACAGGATCCACTTTTTATAATAGTATGGGAAATTTCATTTTGTTATAAGCCAAGAAGATAAAAAGCATAAAAGAACAATTAATATTTCATTAAAATCAACTGATATGAATAAGAAGCAAAGAGGATCAACCACAGACGGGTCTCTGGTCGGGTCATTCCAGTCGTTCCATCCTTCGGGTACCACTATTGCTGAGAAGTATGTCCTGGAGAAAACAACTGTCGCATAGGGGCCCCAGGCCCGTCCCAGCCAGATTTTGCCAGTTCCATCAATGATGCAGTTTACAAATGAGAAGCCTGTTTTCTCGGACACAGATTGTCTGCCATGGGCTGTTATGCACCCTGTGATCGGACCATTCCCAGTCCATACTTGGTTTGCTACTGAGCTAATCTTGCAATCCTGAGTAGCAATAAATAAAAAAAGAGAAAAACAAAAACATTAAGAGACATTCTGGGTTATACAAACCTTTTTAGGCCTGATTCGAGTCATGATCATTACAACTGTTCATAGTTTTGAAAGAACAATCAGTTTTTCAGCTTGTATAAAAGAAAAAATTAATACTACAAAGTTAAGTTAATATAATCTTTAATTTTGAGAATCATTCTTAAGTTAGTGGATTTTGGGTTGATTGTAGGTTTTGATGAACTGCAAGCAACCGTGGTTTGAGAACTTATAATCACATCTCATGCTAAAAACGGGAAAATATCTTTAATTTTTTTTTTCTGAGGGACGAATATCTTTAAATTTGAAAAATAATGTTTGTAAAATTAGCTAGAATAAACATTAATGAATTCAAGCTAACCAACTAAATTTATCTCATAAAAAAAATAATAATAAAAAGTCTAAGCCTTTTATCCCAAACAAGTTGGGTAGGCAAGAAATGACACTCTGACCCTGGTCATTTCTTGTATATATGGATGAGTTTTTACGCTAGCTTGTCAAGCTTATCGCAAGCATCTGGCTTGAACCCTGGACTTCTTAGAAAAAAGTCAAGTGCTTTTACCACTTGAGCTACTAGACCACATGCCAAGTGCTCTTATCTCATCAAAAAGGAAAAAAACTTAATTACGCAAAAAAAGTATTTAACTGTGGACCCAATTATATCTCATACTGGTACGTGCTAGACCTGACTGGTAGAAAGCCAATATTCAGGAATCAGATTGTACTCTAAAAGGAAATGATTCCAGTCACATAATATAGCAAATCAAATAGAAAATCCGGACTGAATTCTAGGTGGGTGCCTTAATTACAATCCTTTCTTGAGGGACAATAGGGTAGAACAAAGCAAATCATTATAAAATTTTTTATCCTTGATGTAATTTCGACAATTAGATGAATTAAATATCCTGTGGGTTTGGCCCCAAAGGAAAAGGGTTATCTTCAGTTGCTTACTTCATAAAGAGATCTTCCATTACCCCAGATGAAATCAATAGAACCTTCAATAAAGCATTCACGGAAAAAATGCCGCCCCTTCTCATCTAGCAAAGTATCTTGCGCCCCATAAAACCCGCATCCATAAAAAGCTGCCTGATCTCCAGCAATTCTCAGTGCCACTGCTTGCCCGCCTTCATCTCCTGGCGATGCCGCTGGTGCAGTGTTCTACAAATTTACGTTAAATTTTTCATTAATTGTTAACATTCATGTAAATAAAATGTGTATTCTTGATTTTATTTTAGGAGGATTTGACCGAATGCAATTTTGAAAAAGAAAATTGCACAATTAAATAAATTTTGAATAAATATGAAAAGATGAGAATGAGGATTGGAGATTAAAGTTGGGAAAACAATATCAAATTTAAAGAAAAAGGAAAATTAGGTTTACATTATGTATATCTTTTTTATTTTTAGATAAAGTTGGCTGAGGCTGAAATTATGTATACTTGCCTGGAAGCTTATGTTGAAAGCGACGAAATTGAATGACAGAATTGAAAAGGTGGCACTATTAACGGTCCCTCCACTTATATTGGCAGTTGAATTCCACACAATTGATGTCTCTAAGTTGCCCCTTCCCTGCAGTGTGACATTAGATTTGCTTGCACCTATTATTACCTTCTCTCTGTCAATTTCAGGTAGCCATCATCAAAATTTTCAGGACGAAAGTTAGATACTGCTGATTCGTGATGACTAAACTACACATATATGGTTATTGACATAGAACATAAGAGAACCCATAAGGTAAATTACTTTCTTGTCACAGTGCATGATATTGGGCTTGGAATTGAAAAAATACACAAAACTTTCAATAGAAAAAGTAATCATGCATATTGCTTAACCTACCTATATACACCGGAGTTAACAAGAATTAATGTTCGGCTGAGACTATTATCTGGCACAGCATCTACTGCTCTCTGAACACTGCTAAAATTTGCACAACCTTGTAAATCAACTGTCAGGACTAAACCAGCATTTTGTCCTGATGCCATCATCACCACCCATTTTTTCATATCATCACACTTGTGCCTTTTCCTGTGGTGACCCCGGTGCACAACATACTGAACCAAAGAAGTTGTGATATCACGCATTTGTGCGATACCAGTACAAATGTTAAATTTGGAATTGGTTGTGATTCTAGGGGTGATGGTATGGAAGGACAGTAGAATGGAAATAAGAGCAATGGAGAAGGCTGACATCCAAAGGAAAAGAGTGTTGTTGGCTTTTTTCATAGTGAGAGGAATATAATGGAATTTTGTATGTACAGATTGTGGCTGGGGTATTTATGTATAAGAGAGCAAATGGTGTCTCAAAGAGTGAATGGCAAGAAACGTTTGAGACCATGATTGTAATAATATATGAGGCTTTATTATAGTGGACATGATCTAGCGGCTGGCACATTGAACTGGATCTCTAGATTTTCTACAATCAAATTGGTAGAGTTTGCCTAGAATTACACATTATGCATGAGTGTACTTTTTTTTGTAAAAATGGAAGCAAATGGTGTTGAACCACATTTTTTTTTGTGTGTGTGTGTGTGTGTGTGTGTGTGAGGGTCAATGGTATTGAACCAGTTACTTTAGAAAATAAAATAAAAAAGGGTTTGTTTGTGTCACTTGAGAGAATTAGATTAGAATAAGTTATTCAGAATTAAGGGCGTTATTTTTAAATAATTAAGAAAACTTGTTTAGAGTAAGAGTATTATTTCTAAATAATTCGCAATTCAAAATCAACTTAAATTTGGATTTAATCAAATTATTTTTAATCTAGGTTAAGAATTAATCGGAATAACCTCTTATTCTTAATAAATGTCCAAATGCACTAAACGCGTCCAAATATGTTAAAGAATATTTCAAACAAAAAAAATTATTTCTATTTTTAAGAAAAAAAATAAAGTAATTTTAAAGAGACCATATTCGAAGGCTTCTAGAGGGAACTTGAGCAAATAGATATACATATTATAATGGGGGCCGGGATGGATTTGGATACAGATATTTGAGATCTTCAGACCGTGTGCAGTGTGCTTGCTTGAATTGGAAGCACAGAGATTGACGAAAAAGGATGGTACTCTGTTTCAAGCAAAGATGAATAAACATGCAAGTCAAAGTGTACTTGCAAGTGATTGGCCTTTCATTTCCTCCACTTGCTTCAGGCAGGCGGTGCTGGAGTGGTGGGGTGGTGGAGATTAAGATATGAACTTTTATTATATGAATTTAACAATGAAGCATTAAATTTGACTTTGTTATCTGTCATCATCAGTGTGGAAGAGATTAATTACATATTAATTGCGAAATAGAAGAAATTATTAGAGAGATGGAATTAGACACAAGCAAGTGTGAATCAGTAAATGGGAAGTGCAGAAGAGATTATCGGATTAATTACATGTTGCGAAATAGAAGAAAATTTAAGAGAGATAGAATTAGACACAAGCAATGTAAATGGAAAGTGTTAGCCACAAGATTTCTTTTATTTCGCAATATGAAATTAATCTTTTATGCACTGATGGCGACGGATAAAATTAGACGCAAGGAAGTGTAAATGGAAAGTGTTTGGCACAAGATTTCTAAACATGTAGTGGTAAGATAGTGGGCCATTGCCGACATGATGGCTCCGTTTGGATTTTATTTGGAAAGAAGAGAAGAAGGAAATAAGAAAATAAATTTATTATAAACAATTTAAACTCTTCATAAAATTACACACTTTCCAATACTTCTTTTCACTTCTTACCTTCTTTCCTTCTTCCCACACCTTATCCAAACGGAGCCATCGTAAGACGTAAGAAGTGTAAATGATAATCATAATCTGAAAAGATAAGGGACAATTGCTTATTATAAAAATGAAATATACCAAGGTTTTCAGTTTTCACACTTCCACGGTAAGATGTAAGGTTAAACGTAGTATTTCTGAAAATGTGAATATTTTGGAAGAAGTTATGTTATTTTAATCACGTGAAAGTGTTTTCAGCCAGAAAAAAATTCAGCAAAAATATTATCAGAATGATGTCATTTTGATGGTATTTATTTGCTAGGTGAGCATCCCTTGACAAATATTAACTTGATTTTTAACAACTATTCGCAGCAAGGTCAAAGAAACGAAAATAATCAAATACTAATATAGGGAATTAATATCACATTAATTTATTATATTTTTACTATTAATTATTTCCGGATCACCAAATATTAAATATGGAAATTAAGCTACATTTGTTAAGAAAAAGTGCGCTAAAATTGACGATTAATTTATATCTGTTTCATTTATCCTTGGAATCCATATAGTAAATTAGTAATTGATTTGCAATAGAGGACGGCACAATTAGGGCTGTCAAAATGTGGTAAGTGGAACAGAATAACACCAAATCGTTACCGTACCACTTATTAAACAGTACAATATCGGCATGCCACTTATCGTTTCATTTATTAAACGAAATAAATTTCTGTGTCATCAACCGTATATTACACATAAACCGGTTTGAAATGAGGTTGAAATTTCTGTACCATCAACCGTGCCACTTAAAAAATAGTATAATTTTCTATGCCACAAATCGTTCCATTTCAGTTAAACAAAACGGCATAAACATAACGGTAAATGGTGTACCGTTAACAGCCCTATGCACAACCACTCTAACAAATCCGAATTCTCGAGTTACCTTGGTGTAGCCTGATTACGGTCCAAAATTCCTTTCCTTTGTTTTGTCGGTTAGCTGTGGGCTTTAAGAGTTCCAGCCCAGGATATCATTTACCGATTGGGTTTTACCAAACTTTTTTAGGTCAACAGCCCTAAAGTATTTTTTTGTTTACACATACATAATACATTATACATATTGACATGAGGAACACTTTCTTCGTATAAGTCTAAATTTTGATATTAATTTTTTATGTGAAAATTATGGGAGTATATAACATCAATACTCCAATGTGTACTGGTTTCTGTTTACTTGATCGTTTATATTAAGTAATGAACAGAGGGAAGGTTTGATTTTCTCTGCAATTGAGAGTTTCGGAGGGTCTTTACTGAATCTTAACCCAACAAAATCGGCACTTTCTGGTGGAACGGGCGTCTATTCTTTCAATTTCAGCTTGTAGGTCACATGAATATGATGATATGAAGTACTATGTATTTGTTTTCTTTTTCTTGCATTCTATTTTTGTTTTCCTCCGTCATATATCACCTAATTTTTCAATTAAGCTCATTTCCAATTGTTTCTGTTTGCATATAAATGTGAATACATGGTCTTTTTCTTTTTCTTTTTTTTTTCTCCCTTAGGGCCGTTTGGATTGCTTAGGAATAAGAGAAATAGTTTCTTTCTAGGCGAAAATTTATTTCTAACCATCCAAACTCTTCACAAAATTATACAGTTCCCAATATTTTCCGCCTAAGAATAAGCTATTCCTCTTATTCCTAAGCGATCCAAACGGCCCTCTTATTCCTAAGCGATCTAAACGACCCCTTAATGAGATTGAGAATCTGATTTTGGCTAACGGAGCTTAATCAATCAAAACCAATTTTATATGTTTCGGTTTGTCTGGATGAGGTAGTAAAAATCATCCATGAATACATTTTTTTTATTGTATAACATTATTAGAGCAATTTCAAATTACGAATACTCTGACCTGATCTACGGTCAAACCCCCCCCCCCACCACCAAAAGTAGATAAATTAATAAAATAAAATAAAATAAAAATCACCACCAACACATGCATACATGCAGTTTTGTTTTTGTTTCTTAATCATGACTCCGTTTGGATAGGTGTGGAAAGAAGGGAAAAAGGGAAGAAATATTGGAAAATGTGTAACTTTGTGAAGAGTTTGGATTGTTTATAATTTTTTTTCTTCCTTCTTCCTTCTTCCTATATCCAAACGCACCCCATATCTCTCCAAACATAATGTTATTTGGAAGAAAACATTTTAAAGGATGATACATTATGAAAATTGAGCTTCCATTCTATTCTAATTCTTGGGATAAGACAAATGGAAGGACACCTGTTATCTCCGCCCACTAGGCCTGGGCAACGTGTATAACGGAAACGGAATTGGGCCTATACGTTAGTCGTTTCGTTTGATGGACGGTTATAAAAATTTTGGCGTTTGACGTTTCATTTTTTAAACGTCACAGAATTTTATTCCGTTGACGTTTCGTTCTAATTCAACGAATTAGACGGTATAAACGTCTATTTTTTCTTGTCACGATATCTTAAAAAAAATGTAATTTTTTATATAATAACATGCTAACATTTACATAAAATATTATAAAAGCAATTACAACTCACAAGCTTATTTACAAATTACAAGCAGTCAGAACTCAAAAAAAAAAAAACAGTAAGCATAACATACAAACTGTAACAAACACATACAAAGCAAAGAAACAAGACAGATAAATGCAGAGCAGTAAAAAAAAGAACTAATATAAAAATGAGAGGGGCACCTCTAGAGAAAGACCAGTGACAAATCCTGGAACACAAAGAACTGCATCTCTTATTCTATCATTAAAACTGTGAAAAGGTAAGAGTTAAAAATGAGTATGTAATTTGTTTCATGTGATTTTTGAGTTTCCTAGGCAGATTAGAACTCAACTGGTTTTTCCTTACATTTATTTATCCAAACATTTATTTTTTGGCAAAACTAAAATTAAAATTTCTAAGCAGCAGTAAATGTATACCTGCCTATACCAGTACCGGATATATGAGATGCATTTATGCCACACTGGTTCTTTGCCACCTCACCAAAATCCCAACCTTCTCCATACTTGTATCGTTTTTAAGGCTAAAGACAGCCACAAACCTTCTCCATACTTGTATCGTTTTTAAGGCTAAAGACATCCACAAATTAGGATCCAGGTTTAAACGAGATAAGAGAGGATAATGATTTGGTTAATAAGCAAAGAAACAACAACTGACAATCGCCACAATCGCCGTTGCAAGGATGTGAGAGTGAAAGAGGAGAGGCGACAGTCTGAGAGATCGGCATGGTCTGATTTGATGGGGAAAAGATGGAACAAGAAACTGATGAGCGAGGAAGGGAAAAAGTGAAGCGGCGGAAAGGACGAAGAGGCGATAAAAACCTAACACATTCGAGATTGTTCTGCTGAACCCCTAATCTATATCTGCTATTGCACTTATTCTAAATGCGTACAATTTAAGACGGAACGTGTTGAAACGAATCACGGAACATATCATTCCGTTTACCGTTCCATATATACCAACATTATAAGTTTGTGTTCCGTGTAACGTTTCATTTGTGGAACGAAATGGAAATCGATACCGTTATGCGTTCCATTTGGACGAAACGGAACGAATTTGCGTATAAACGTTGTTCCGCGCCCAGGCCTAAACACATTCGAGATTGTTCTGCTGAACCCCTAATCTATATCTGCTATTGCACTTATTCTAAATGTGTACAATTTAAGACGGAACGTGTTGAAACGAATCACGGAACATATCATTCCGTTTACCGTTTCATATATACCAACGTTATAAGTCTGTGTTCCGTGTAACGTTTCATTTGTGGAACGAAATAGAAATCGATACCGTTATGCGTTCCATTTGAACGGAACGGAACGAATTTGCGTATAAACGTTGTTCCAGCCTACCGCCCACCATATTCTCTAGTGAAAACTAATGTTTTATTGAATTTTTGCAGGCCAGCTTACAACAGGGAGATGACAACTGGATTTTTTTTTTTTTTGCCCCCTTTTGTCGCTGCATTATCTTCTTAGGTGGTAGGGGTCTTTGGCTATAATCAGAGTATATTGAACCTATTCTGTTTCTGTTTCTCAGGTCGTAGACTCGTAGGGGTCTTTGGCTAAAGTATATATATGTCATTCCTACCATATATTTAATAATTTAAAATCTATTATATGAATTACTTTTTCATTTTGACGAATGAACTGTTATTAGACTAATGCAGGCAATAATTATTATTTATTCAATTTATTTTGTTTCTACTGGTCTATTAGTAGGAAATAATCAAAATGATCAATGTTCGGAGTCTTTTGGGAATTGCTCGTCTCACGCCTCCATTTTAGAGATTCACTCCAATTTTTACCAAAATACCCGGTACGATTGCAAGAATATTTTAGTTAGAAAAACGAAAAATGGGAGTGAATCTCTAGAGTGAGTTGTGAGAAGAGCAATTCTCCATTCTTTTATAACATTGCATAGAAATGGAATATTCCAGTATGTACTTCATCTAGATAACACCAGCACATGTCAACCACAAGCCTACTTAATATATTTTTTAATTTATGTTTTCTTGGCATCGCAACAATAATAAATTGTTGAATTTTTTTGTTTTCTTTAATGTTGGAATTTATATTATTATAAATTGTTATACCTTACTACTTAGGTAAAAGGGAAGCAGGATCAGATAGACCGGACATTGTTATTAATTTGGCTGAAAAATAAATATGTATAGAAAATAGACCCAACCTCTCTGGTTCAGAGTGGTGTTAATAAAAAACGAAAAAAAGGAGCATTTTGTCTCCTACTAAAACAGAAATATTTTGTTCTAGTATATTCTTTTTATTCCAATGTTCCGTTTGGGTAAAACTATACCTTAGATTTTAGTCTTTTTAAATTTCAATACTATCGTGATAAACTATAAAATCATTTCTAAATCTAACTCAAATAAAATGAGTTGCTGATTTTTTTCTGGAATTTATTTTTAAGTTATTAATTTATTTCAGTTTTTCGTAAGGTAAATCTTTATTTTTTTTTCACTTTTAGTTGTTTTAATCGTTGCCCCTTGTACTAAAATTTTCAAATTGAAAAACTAATATTTTTCATTTATTTATTTAATTAATTATTCTTTTATTTACTTATTTATATTTATTTATTTATTTACTTATTTATTTATTATTATCATCATTATTATTATTAATTATTATATGTTGGCAGCGTTGGAGTAACAATAAAAAAAAAACCCAGGTCATATGTTTTTCGATTTGTAGCTAGGACTACATTAATAATTGTACGAGGCGACAATTTAGGCTAGATACATCTGATGTTTGGTACCAAATTTATTTGCCATGAAGCCCTAATAGATTATTACATATTAAAATATTAAATAAAAAAAAACATGCAACCTGTTTCCTTGTTATATATCCTCTACGGTGACTTCATCGTCCTTTCCTCTGTCCTCACTGTTTCCGGGTAGAGGAGGGTAAATTCTGGCAAGATATATAGTTTTTTTTTTTATTCTGGCAAGATATATAGTTAGTTAGGCAACTGGAGCGTTCAATGCTGTTGTATCTTGAGAGTATTATGGTCGCTGAACTAATTTGAGTGCTTCGTTTTAAGTGATTAAGCGCTATATATATAGAACAATGGTAACTGCTCTATACATGTGAAGATTTAATTAATACTTACTTTTGTTATTGGTGCACTACCCTTGATGCAACATTCATCGCGTTATCGGAGAAAAGGATAATGCGAGAACTACAAAAGGATAATAAAAAAACAATTAATATGGTAGGTTGCCTTGATCCCAATTTTAAGCGAATAGCAATTTGTTTATGAATCGTTCTGTAAAAAATAAAATAAAATAACAATTAATGAATCTTCAATGTCAACTCAACAAGACTGGTCTTGCCAAGGAGATTCTCTTGCTCGGAGTTAAAAAAAAAAAAAAAGAAGGGGACAATATTCATCGCCGTTTTTTGTCTTTAAATATTTGTTCATCGAACATTTTAAATTGATATTTATCTTCAAATATTACATTATCTTTGGTTATTTTCCTTATTACATAACATTACGACATTTTTTTTCTTTAAGGGTGCGTTTGGATCGTTGGAAGAAAGAAGAAAAAGAAAGAAGAAGAAAAAAAAAATTATAAACAATCCAAACTCTTCACAAAATTACACACTTCCCAATATTTCTTCCCACTTCTTCCCTTCTTCCCTTCTTCCCACACCTATCCAAACGCATCCTAAAGTATATAAACAACCGTTGTTAAAAACCAGTCCGATTTTGTTTTATTATTTTAATTGATCTTTAGCAGCGCTGTTTAGTTTAGCACCGGTCTTTAACTAAAGATCGCTGCTAAAGATAGTCTACATTTTATTTTAATATTTTTGTTAATTATTTAACATCAGTTTATTATTAATAACCGGTGTAAACTACTAATCTGCTACTAAAGATCACATGCATTAGAAAAAATGTTTTTTTTTTTAATTTTGGGGCTAGTCCCATTTTTACTAGCCATAAATGTTAATACCGTATATTAATACGGATGCTGATACTGGTATATCACATAAATGCACATATGTATATCACAAATTCATATTACTAATTGGTACCAAAATAAACATCCATATTTGCTTTCTCTTTTTATTTTTGACTTTTTCCAAATTTTTGGAATTTTTTTGTGCTAATTTTTTAATGTGAATTTGGATCGAAAAATCTGATCTAGTTTCGAGAGGAAAAAAAATGCAAGAACATTAATGGTGGTGGCCAGGGTGGAAAAGGAAAAAAAAAGACGGAAAAATACTGATTTTTAGCAGCGGCTAATAAAAAAACGCTACTAAAGTGTTAAAAAAAAAATTGTGGGTTATCATTGACAAAGGTTATCCTTATTAACCGCTACTAAAGACCTTCGGTTTTAGCACAAGCTAATAAGGATAACCGCCGCTAAAGATAAATCGTTTTTTTTTTAATTCTTTAGCAGCTATTTTTTTTATTAACTGGTGCGAAAGATAAAATCTACAAATTTCGAAATTGTCATCAATTATTTTTAAAAACGGTTTTCTTAAAACAGTTGTTAATAAAAAGTTGTTAAAAAATTGTTTGTTGTAGTGATAATGCGAAATCTTGCTAATTTGAACAAAAACAATGCGTTTACACCGTTACACGGAGCTGACGGCCAAGTAGCTCCGAGTCTTCGAAAAACTAGATTTAACTATATTTTTATGTGATTTAATAAACCGAGTTATTTAGTTCATAAAATAGCTATCTCGAATTCCAAACCTCTTATTAGTTTATTGTGTATCTGGGACCCTCTTTCATTTGGTTAGGATTGGTACTTCCTTGTAGGCATATATATATAAATCCATTTGATTTAATTAATTCAACTGCACCGAGGGTTCCAATCGAGCCGTTTATTAATTAACTTTACAGACTATCATATGAAACCCCAAATGCAAATAATATACTTAATCTTATCGAAGTATCTTCGATTAAGGACTTCCAATTCCGTTGTTAGTCAGAAATATCACTGTGCTTAATCATGGTTCACCGTTAAATTCAGTTTAATTAGCTAGGTTCTGTATTATCTTTCTTTATTCTTTTTTAATTAATTCGTTCTAAATGTTTTTTTTAGCTAAGGTGGGTATGGTAAAAGCGTTCATTGAGAAATTTGTGTTGTTCGTTGTTTGCATTTGATATCCTTTAAAAATTGTTATTCAGTTTGGAATTTGTTTAATCATTTATTTAAAAATTATTGAATTAACTTATTAAATTATTCGAATTGTTTCATGAATAGTCAGCAAAATCAAATTGCAACAAACTCTTTACACATCATTCTAAAGATGATTACGCATTCAAAATTCTATTTTTTTTATATTAGACAATATTAGTAAAGATGTACGATAGACTATACTTAATTTCTACAGTTGTTAATGTTTAAACATAACGAGGGCCGAAATTTCGGCCGAAACATTATAAAACTGTCAATTTTAAAAGCAATTATAAATGTAACCAGATGGATTATTTTTTTTTTTTTAAAAAAAAAGAGCACAACTGTACATCCTACTACCTCTTCGTTGAAATGCCTTTTTGGGCCGGCTCTATTTGAGGGAGGGTTTACGTAGGGATGGTACTAAGTACTTTTAGTTGACTTCAAATCCCTTTATAATTCTTTATCCAATCTTATTGCTCGGAAGCTCTCTCATTCTTCTTTCCACCCCTAGATTGCCTTGAAAAAGAGACAAAAGACAAGAAAACCTAGGAAAAAAATCCGAACATAAAGAGCATATACAAAAGCAATTATGGATCAAGGTGCCACTGCATATCTTCAACAAAACCACCAGAACCAACAACCTTTTCATCACATGATGGATGTGATGGAGAGCTTCCTTCCATCTGTGTCAGCAACCCGGCAACCGGTCTCCACCACTGCATCAGGTCTTGAATCGCAAGCTCAAAATCTTTTATTCAATTTCTCAGTTGTCAAAGACAAAATACAACAGTTACAACCACTTCTCAGCTTGGCACTGTCGCAGAACCCTCCTGCTGCTGCAGTATCTGGTGCTGGCACAGTGTTACAGGAGATGGCAGTCGCAGCATCGTCAATGATGTATTTGTTTCAACAACTCGAACCAGCCTTGGTTTCAGCTTCTAATCCTAATAATGAAATATCCGGTCAGGCTATTAATGAGGCAACAATTTATACTCAGGAGACTAAATACGGCAATGAGAAAATTGGGTCAGTATCTGGATTGAGTACTGGATCAGGATCGGGTTCACCTCCAAATTCTGTGGCATCAGCCCCATGTGATATCATTGAATTAGATGCATCAGAGTTGCTTGCGAAGTACACTCATTATTGCCAAGTGTGTGGCAAAGGGTTCAAGCGTGACGCAAATCTGAGGATGCATATGCGAGCCCATGGGGATGAGTACAAAACAACTGCTGCCTTAACAAACCCGATACAGAAGACTGATTTGGGCTCGGGTTTGAGTGGCAGAAAGTACTCATGCCCACATGAAGGTTGCAGATGGAACCGAAAGCATGCCAAGTTTCAGCCACTTAAGAGTATCATTTGTGTGAAAAATCACTACAAGAGAAGCCATTGCCCCAAGATGTATGTGTGTAACCGGTGCAATCGTAAAGAGTTTTCGGTTCTTTCTGATCTTCGCACTCATGAGAAGCACTGTGGCGATCTCCGGTGGTTGTGTTCATGCGGCACAACCTTTTCACGTAAAGATAAGCTTTTGGGGCACGTGTCACTTTTCACTGGACACGTACCAGTGGATAGGAACGGTATGGAGATAGAGATCAATGGAAGGCAAAGCACTTCATGAAACATGTCTGAGCTTTTGGTATTGTTGTATATATGTGTAGAGAGATAGTAATTGTTGCATAAGTTAGGACTTGATATGCATGCTTTCTAGATTTTAATTTTGTTTTATCTGAAATATATAATTGCATAATTGCAGTAGGAGCTTATATTCACGTGAACAGATGGATATTAATAAAGAGGATAGTTTCTTTTATCTAAGTTATAATTTATAAAGACTCAATTGAATCTGTGGTAGTCTTGGATCCTTTATTGTTTTTATTTGTTATAATTAGATTGAATTAGTTCAAGTAAATTATTTGAACACTCATTGATATCTAATATGAGATCAATATGCATTAAGTGATTGTATAGGAGAAATATCTTCACATTTGTCCACCAGAATGCATAAATGTTGGTTATTTTACTTCAAATTTTCATAAACTTAGTTCTTATGCTGGAAATTCTTTTTTTTTTTTGTATTTATCCTTTTGCTATTCTTAGGTAGTTTTAATTTGTCCATTTTTTCCTTTACCATTCTGGATTTCTGGCTATAATACAAGAAACTCGTTGAAGAAGAGATACTTTTTTTTTGAAATAAAAATGGGGTTCAAAACCCCCACCTTTCTATTAAAATTTAAAAGAAGTCAATACAAAAAATCTTTTAGCCAGCGGCTAAAAAAAAAATAATAATAATAATTAAAATTACGAACTAAAAGTCCCATTCGTAAAAACAAAGTAAAAAACAACAAAATCTTAAGAGTGTATCAACCAGTGAAATGCAAAGTCTCCCAAGCTGAGAAGGTCTGAAGAATCAACTCTAGATTAGGCAAACTTTTCCCTCTAAAAATCCTTGAGCATCTCTCTCTCCATACAACAAAGCAAAGAATTGACATTAGTTCTTTATGAGTTTTATTCTTGGTAGAGTCAAACAGAAAATTTGCATTTGAGGTGAACTCTGCAGAAGCAAATAAAGGAGAGTGTGATCTAGCCATAACGCACAAGCATCTAAAGCTGCTGCAATCATTGAACATGTGCTTAGCTGTCTCCTCTTGATTATAGCACATAGTGCAACGGTTTGGAATTTGCCATCCTCTTTTTTTAAGATTGTCTATGGTGGCTAATTGATTTAAAGATAATTGCCACACAAATATCTTCATCCTCGGTGGAATTCTAAGTTTCCAAATTGAGGCAAATGGAGCAACCATCCTTGGATTTGAAATTTGGAGTTTATACAGCGAGCTAACAGAAAAGGAAGCATCAGCAGTTAGTTTCCAAAAGAACTCATCTGACAACCCATTTTCTTGCAAACTGAAATTTGTAAGGATCTGACCAATTGAGTGTAGTTCAACTAAAGCTGAAGCTGAAGTTGAAAAAGAAAGAATAAAAAGATCATCATTAATTATCCATTTGTGTAAGAATGAAGCCAGTGAGATAGCATCATCTAAAACAAAAGAGAACAAATCCGCAAAAGTGTGTTTAAGCACTCCAAACCCCCAATCATGATGCCAAAACAGTACCCTAGTACCGTTACCTGGTCTAACACCAAGAGCAACCAAAAAAAATAGTAAAATCTCCAAAAAACTTTTTTTTAAAGGACTGAACTAAGGCACCAGAGAGGGAACATCTCTTTGCAAAATATTGACCAGACTGCTCCAAGCACAAGTAGAACCTGAGTACCAATGCCAAAGGCGCTTGGCCAACAAAGCTTGATTCATCACAGAAATATTTACTATCCCTAGCCCTCCTTGTCTCTTTGGTGCACATAACTTATCCCAACTAACCATGAAAAAATTGCTGGACCCTTCTGTACATCCATGCCAGAAAAATCTCATTCTGATTTTATCAATATCCTTTATTACCCATTTTGGTAATTGGAAAGCAGACATGAAATAGAGTGGAAGTGGTGACAGACAAGCATTCAATAAGACCAACCTACCTGCCTTAGATAAAAGACTTGCATTCCAACTTGTCAATTTTCTCCTCATCTTATCCAGTAGTGGTCTATAATCTTCTTTTTTAAGTGCTTTGTCTGAAAGAGGAAGGCCCAAGTATTTGATGGGAAAAGTAGCAGAATTACAACCCATTATCTGGGAAAGAACATTCACTTCATTTTCAGTCGCACAAGTTATCAGAAGGTCCGATTTCAATCTATTCTAGTACATTTCTTGTGCATGGCAGTTTAGTAGTCGGCTCTAAAACAATGCTTTAATTTGTGAGGATAGAGGAATTACGATATGTGCGGTAATGGATTTCAAAACTGAATCGATTGAAACCTAATTGAAGTAGACAATAGAGCGAATTGATCTTTTCTCTCTATCACATCACGTATCTTAAACAGTTGTTTTTGTACTTGGTGTCGCTTTCTTCTTTTCTCTTTGTTTCTTTGTTTGCCTGTATATGCATCTTTAATTTCCATAGCTTAATTTTGGACCGCTTGTTAATATCCATAAATGTTAGGGAAGACTAGAAGTTTAGAACTGCAAAATTAACTTCCAACTTTCACTGAATTGTAGCTGTACGGGTCAATTATTCACTCCCCTTAGCTTTCCACATGCAGCATCCTTAATTATTTGTAGAATCGCCCTTTCTCTTTCTGGTGGACTGAGACAACTCCCAACATAAAAAAAAAAACATAATTTAAATAAAAATAATAATATGATGAAAGGTTGTAAAAGTTTTTTTTTTTCTCGAGGAATCAAAAATGGGGGTTAGCGCCATATATGCGCCCCCATCTTTATAAAATTAAAGTTGGCCTGCGGCTAAGTATAAAATTAAATAAAAAAAAATTAAGTAAAAACATCAAACTAAAATAACACTAAAATACAAAAGAATTTGAAAAAAAAAAAGAACCAAGAGGGTGAAATCTTGTGTTGATGACTTGATGGTATGCTATTCTGAGAGAGTTTGACAAACCAGCTCACTTATTGGCTGTATAGCTGAGAGAAAGGTTTTACAAGTTACCAAGTAAACAAATAATAAAAGTATGGCGAAAAACAATATTCTGAAAGAACTAGCTCTAAATTAGCATTTGTTGGTAGAATTTATGATATTTGTTCTATATGTGTAACATTTGATATCCATACAAAGGTTCAAATAGCGGCCATAGCAGCCACAATAGGTGTGCTATTTGATACACCGCTACAACGCTAAAAATTTAGCGGTCCGTCTGATAGAGCGATCTATAGCGGGAAATAACTGGTTATAGCGGTGAAATAGCAACAAATAGCGATGCTATAGCGGTATAATTAATAGTGGAAATAACAGTGCAGTTTATAATTTGCTGGTATAACGGTATATTTTGGGAATATCATTCACATAAGAACTCCAATTGACGTAATTCAAAGTTTCATGGAAAGCTTACAAAATAAGCCACAATTTTTATATTTTGAATATTTTCAAATTCTTAACATTTAATGTTCAAATATGCATAGAAAATTAATATTATTTTAGTTGTATGAAAATATTTTAATTTTTTTATTTTAGACTAAACTAGACCTTCAATATATACTTGGTGTATACAAATCCACTGTGGTCCGATATCGGCCACTAAATATCCTTATCCGCTATTTAAATCTTTTTATAAGCTACATTGATTCTGCCGCAAATTGGGATATCTTTTTTTTGAGGGTAGGTGGCGCCTACAACATTTTCATTAAATTAAAGTAAAATTGTACAAAAGGGCAGAAATACACACACACACACACACACAAAGACTTAAACTGCCTAGTCGTAGCCCCTAGCTAATCCTCCTTTAGGTAGTGTACTGCAAATTTTGATATCAGGGTAGATATGGGTACTGCACAAAAACATGGCATACCGATCGATCCCGTGTTTAAGAAAGAGAGCTTAAAAACCTACGGGTTTAAATTTTCAAAAAAAAAAAAAAGAAAAAAAAAAAGGAAAGAGAGCTTAAAGATTGACGAATTACAAGAGATGGTGAGAAAGGCCTCTATTAATCCAGAATGACTTAATTTTGATTATGTCGCAGTACAGGTCGCAAAAATCTTCTCAGTTGATCATTGTGTATCCTTTTATATACGTTTCAACTTTCAACTCTTGCAATTATTGTATGCAGGTGCAGGTAATGTGTGTGTATTTCTGATGGGTCTCTGTATTGTGCTGAGAAGACGTACGGTTTTCCTGAATTGTGAGCATGCAAAATATTACAGTACTTCTCAGTTCAAGGATGACTTAGCCCAGGGGCAAAACTATTTTCATTGATATTCAATAAACTATGTACTTATAAACAGATGTGACCACAGTTATAACTTATAATTGAGCGTTCAAATTTTTTTTTTCCCAAAATGACATAAAGAAATCTAAATAATAATTAATTGCATATCCCTGGTTATCATGGGATCTACCGCCACACCTCCAAAAAAAATTTAAAATCCCACAACACTTCTTTTTTTCCCCATGTTGGGGTTCGATCTCCTGTCTTAACGTGATTGTTTATCCTGTTTCAATCTTAAAAACAATTTATTTTGTAGTATGCTTGGCAATTCTGTCAGTTGACATGAAGGCATATATGCAGCCCGAAAACTGGACACATGCATGAAATGGTTGATTATAAAGGTTTGCCTTAAACCGTATTTGCTTTGAAAACAAAATTTTCTTATTGTTTGTATAACACACAGAATTTAGCTAATAGTGCGTCATAATTGGACCAACTTGTTCAAGTTTTCAATAACATTTTCTGGTGTCAATATGGCCAAGTGGTGCATGTATGTAATGTTCCGCACCTCCAATTTAATGTTGTTCAGTCGATTCATATCGGGACTTAATTTTAGGATACATTTACTAAATTACTATATTTTCTTATTCCAATTCCAAAGCATTAATGCTGCAAAATTCAATTCTAAATAATAATGCAATAAAAGTTGAAGAGAGCCTTGATGCTTTAGAAAGATAAATATGGAGGGCAGATCAAATTTTCTAACACATGCACTCGTACAAACAAGTTAGTCTCAATTTGACGGGCGCCGCTGTCAAGTTCAATAAAAAAATAATAAAGAAAAATTAAAAATCAGAGCTGCTTTCAATCTGAACTGTGACTAAGAAAAATGCATGCTCCTTGGCGAAAATCTTAACATTGAAACCTAACTGAATCATCGTGAACATTTAGAGTTGGAGACTTTGACACATCTTTTATTTAGAAAAATTCTGCCATTAACATTCATTAGACTATGACACCATGTGTTGTTATATCCTTGACAAATGGGAGTCTAATTCCCTCTGCCCTCTCCCTGAAATGCCACAGGATTGAACCTTCACATCGGTAATTCAATGGTGCATGGTGCGATTGTCAAATATGACATCAGATTAATACTCCTTCACACAAATTGGAGATGGAACTCTGGAAAGTATATGCTAAGAAAGAAAAAGATTATCTTGGTCTTTAGCTTGAATTTCTTTGTGATCATTTCCAAATTTATTCTGCTTCTGGCCGTTCATAGTAAAGAGGTTCGCGAATAACTTGCAACTCATTTGTTTTTTACTCACTTCTGATGAATAGACAAATTAAATGGGTTTTACAAATTTTATGAATAATTCTCAAGTTATTTGTGAATAATATAAATTTAATGAAACAATACACAAATTAATATGTATTATTTGCTAAATGTACGGTTGTCCTTTTAAATTTAGTATACTCGTTAAAAACGTAAACTAATTTTAATAATATCTTTATGGTACTCGTATCGAGCTATCTTCGATATTTGAATTTGAATTTGAATTTGTTAGTATGGTTGGTGATAAGTTCATATTATCTCTCGCGTGGCACTAGTGTGAAATTCCATGGTTCAGAAGTTTCTTTTGTATGATATATATAATAAGATCAAGTCTCACAACTTAATTTTAAATTTAAATATTTGCAAAGGATTCATTCAGGATTTCAGGTTTTGAACCATATATTAGATCCGGTGTAGGTTAAATTCGCTCAAAAAAAGGCTATTCATTGTATATTTTTAGGACATACTATTGCTATTGATGATGGAGCAGTGGTAGAGAGTAGAGACATGACCTTGTCCTAACATACATCAACATCTGCGTTCAAAGGAATGCACTTGCATTTTCGATGTTGATGACATAGATGAAGTGTGTTATTAGAATGGGTTCCTAAAATGTATGAAGTAAATACCAAAATTAAGCCATATATGAAATGAAATGAATGTGAACAGGACCGGAGTGATACGTAAGTTGGCATCTTCCTACAAAGGAATGCACTTGCATTTTCGATGATGATGACATGATAGATGAAGGATTCCAAGAAAAGAAGAAAGACTCGGACCGGGCTTTGATCAAAATGGTTTTCACGTGAAATTTCGTTTGATTAAAATTGATTTTAGAGAATTTAGTTAAATCTAATAACAAAAAATATGTGACCAAAAGAAATAAAATATGTTTATTTTGAACAAAAATTTTGTAATAAGAAATAATATTCCGAGTGAAAAAAAAAAAGTTATTCTAATCAAGGCTTCACTTTGATTTTGAATTTAGAAATTGTAACTCGCATCATTTTCACGGTTTCGATCCATGTGTATTTTCATCCATGTGTATTTTCATGATTTCGATCGTTTCGTGGACGAAACGATTAACGCAAATAGGTGACCAATTTCGTTTTAAAATAAAACGGTTAAGGAAATCGACCGTTTTTATGGTCGTTTTATACGTTATGCAGCCCTATTTATAATACTGCCCGAAGCAAATGTGCAATATATTGCAAATCTTCAATGAGGTACCAACTACCCAAGAAACGATATATTTGAAGAACATCAAATTGTGGATTGGATGTATTTTTGGGCTGTATTTTATTAAACAGGCTTAATCTCTTTTTTTTCTGGGCTTATATTTTGTCGTTCAAACTTCAACTTCCCGTTGCTGACTTTAATCTTTTCATGACTCGAATTCCTTTATAGACTGGTGTATTAGTAATTTAGTATGTTACCGGATTAATATCAGGCCGTGATTAATGATAGGTGTCCTGTCATTAATATTAATATTAGGTCCGTCGAAATTCATGCAGCCTGTAAATATCTATCAGTGGAAATTAGATCGAACGGTTCGGATCGAAGATCTGCCCTCTGCATACCAGTCCGTTACCGGCCTATAAAATTTGAATCCTAATTACACCTAATAGAGTTGAAAGATATTAATTAGCTCACTACTACAAATTTTCTCTTTTGTAACCGTTAAAATAATCACTTCTGCAACTGTACAGATCAGTTGTTAATCGGGGAGTTGCAAAAGCAAAAATAACAGTTGCTAAAATAATAACTGTTATTACCTTAAAAACAGTCGTAGAAGATTAAGGATCGAGGACTTTTATTTAATAATAACTGTTGCAAAAGTGTAATTCGATGACTGTTATTTAGAAATAACAGTCAGAAAGATGCGAAGGAATCTCGTGCAAAAAATAGGAGAGAGAAATTCCTTTTTTATTGAACAGATAATAACAGTCATAGAAAGGTTGGAAAATGAAATTATTTTCTTATATCGTCCCCCACAATTATTTTATTTTATTTATTTCTATTGCTAATAATATTGCATAAATTGTACATCACGTGTTATTTTAATTGAGGCAACACAATCACGCACATAAACCATATAATATTAATATAATCCACATAAATGACAATTCAATACCATTTACAAAACTTCAAACAACATTCTGCGCAATTTGCTATACAAGGTTTCCTATACAATCTTAAGAGCTGCTCCATCCTTCGATGCTCCAATCTATCCAATATGAGTTCTTTCTCCCCCTTTCGCGAGCCACTCTGATGAGTTTCCTTCTCCTGTCCAATGTCGCCTCTCAAGCTTCGCCTTGCCTTACACTCTCGGAGCTCGGGATGGAGAGATAAGCACTGATCCATCGTGTCTCGTCTTGTTGCAAAGGTTACAATGCATGGATGTACCCTTAGAGCTCTCACATCCTTCCATGCTCCAATCTCAGTTGCTAGAGCTTGGAATCAAAGGGCTGATGTTGAGAAGAGAAGGTACATAACTTTCTTTGGTAGAGCCCTCAACTTGCAATTCTGGCTTAGCTAAAATGAAGATTTGGCCGAGATAGACCACGACTTGCCCTTGACCCAATTTGCTCCAAGGAACCTAAAAATAAACATAAATCCATCAGATTAAATACAACAATATTGGATTGGCTAAGATTAATGTGAACAAGATCCTACATAATCTCTATGATTGGATTGGCTATGTCAAAATTGAAAGTGCATGCTTCATTAATCTGGTCATCTAATCTGGTTGCATCGACACAAAGACGTACATATATCTAAAAATTTACCACTAATACAGAAAATGAAAATGAAGGTTGACTTGTTTGTCCATTTTGTATATTTCATACCGGTGCTCAGCCACCACCGACCCAAATAGTACCACACAGACTGCCCCCAATGCAGTTGCCAAAAGAACGCCTTGCACAGTTCAAGTCTTCAAGATATCATTTTATTACTATCAATTCTGAATGAACAACAGCAGGTTTAACACAAAAATAAAAAAAGATAAACTGTTTATAAGTAACCAGTTAGCACATATGCATCAATTTGTGCTATACATTTGTGAACACTGATGTTAAATATTTTTTTGTGCCAGTACCATGATAGCCTTAAATAACTTCACTTGTTAGCAGATTTCAATTGACATAAGATAGCTTTAAATAAATTCTTTTGTGCAATATCTTCAATTTATTCACTCAGCCTCAAATAATCAGGTATGAAGAAACCAAGAAAAAATACAAAATAAACATATCTAATAGTATATGTACCATTATCATGAATTCCTGCCGTCTTTGGTTGCCGTGGAATTACTTAGAAGTATATGTGCCAGTATATTCAATTTACTGACGGATCGAGCAGAGAAGAGGCATGGGGCCGCAGGATGACGGATAGAGAGAGCAGCGAGGACGAGAGTGGCGATCTCTCGCTGAGGAGGCGACCGGTATGGGCGGAGGCGACAGCTGTCGGTCTGAGCGATGCGAGAGCAGAGAGATCGAGGTGTGGCTGCCGAGGGGTTGATTCGGCGGTGAGGTCTAGGGTTTGGGCCGAAGGATATAAAAGGAGGCGGCCAGGTATAAAAGGAACCCTCACACTTAATAATAACTATAAATTTTTTTTGTTATATTATTTGTATAACTCTTGTAATACGCACAACATTATATTATAAAATATTAAACAAAGAAACTCACATATTTAAACACGGCACATAGAAAAATATCAATCAAGATTGTTATTACTTATGGTTGGACTAATGTACGAAATATAAGCTAAATTTCATTTATTAAAATTATGGTTCCATGATCTTTATTTTATATAGCAAACTCCTAAATTTTAATAATAAAATTTAATTCGAAATGTAACATGTTAATGTGAAGCAAGAACGATTCAAAATTTTTTTCCATGTTATATTATTTTTGTATGTTTAATGCAAATATAATTTTATGTGAAAAAAAAGGCACCCCTTCTTGGGGTTCTTCGTTTCAAAAAAAAAAAAAAAATTTTGTGAAAATTTGTTTATTGAGACAGGCTTGCAAACAACTAACAGACAACTGAAAATTGTTATATTTTGTCAAAAGATAGGAAAAACTATATAACTTATTTCTTTATAATTTATGTCATTTAATATACTATGTAAAAAAATAGATCCTTATAATATAATTATGGCTAATATTCTACATATTAAATTATATCAAGCAATGCTTATAATAAATGAAAATTTACTGATTTTGTGATAAGAAAAATCGAGAGTTTGGTATGCGAAAAATAGATATGTGAAAAAAAATAAAATAGAAGGCTCAACTATCTATTCCTTGCACTGTTGCACATGCACTGTGCGGCTTGTGCCATCCTCTCATTTCTTTGCTCGATTTTCTATAACACAGTTTCTGTTGTTCGCACTGCAAGTTAAAATAGATAGTTGTATAAGAACTCCGTTACACAAAATAAAAAGAGATGGAGATTCAAACAACCAATACCTACTCACATGATATTATTTTTTGTTTCACCTATTTATTGGAGCGGATACTATATTTATAGTTGTCTTGCTAGTTGCAAGAGACATCTATATACTATACAATACACATCACATAAAAATGTACACTAATCTTCCATAGAAGATCCGGAAATTGAATGGGAAGGTACCGTAGATAATATCCTCATTTTGGAGTATTTTTTATGTAGTTTAGTATAAAACTATAAATTTAATTTATGTTGGCGGCTATTTTTTTCAAACCTCGTCCAGTCGTGCTACAGCGCCGAAAGGGAGAAAGGTAGCTACCTATGGAAAGATTTTGGGAAAAATCTAATTGAATAAACTGCCACTGTTTTTACTAAAAACAGTCATTAAAATGTTCTGATTACAAGTCGTCCGAATATTCCAAATATAAAGCTGGAATTACGGTGACTGTTATTTTAAATTAACAGTTATTAAAAGTTTTTGTGATTGTTATTTGATATTAACGGTCACAATATTTCCAGAGATTTTTAGTTTTTTCTCTCTCACGCTTAACTTTTAGTAACTGTTTTAAGTTAGAACAGTGGCAAAATTTTGAACCTTAAATTACGACAATGCCATTGATTTCTTGGATGACTGTTTTTATAAATAACAGTTGCTAATCCACAGTTGCAGAAGCCCTTTTCTGTGGTAGTGGCTGTGTAATAGAGTTGATAAGTATTAGCTGCATTGAATTTTTTCAATCGGGGTTACATGGTTTGAGCCTCAACCTTGAGGCGTTAGGCGCGAACCCTACACACATATGTCTTATTGTATCTGATTAATTTAGACATAAACAATGATACGACGCTCCTAAGTCATAATTTATACAAGTGACCAATATAATACCGGAATATTAAAGTTCAGGTATGTTTGGTAGTTGGGATGGGATAAGTATTCAATTATTCATGAATACCAACCCGTTAAAATACCTTTTCCCAGTTCGCAGAAGTTCGCCAAGTTCTCCAAAATGGGGAAATAACGAATACCTGGGTTTGTTCGCGTCTCACTTTGTTCGAGGATCGTTTGGTTCGGGCGAACACTTTCTGTTCGCGAACACGGTGTTCGTAAAAGTATCCAAACATACCCATATATCACTCTTTAAAATAATAACTGAAATAAATGTCCTGTCATTCTGTCAATATATATATTTTGGCACTTAATAAAAATGCACTGTACATTTTAATAAAATGAAGTTTTTTTTTCAACTAAGTAAATGTGTAGTTCGATGTGGTAGAAAATTGTTTGAAACTGTTTCGATAGTAAGAGTTTAGCTAGATATAGTTTATTTAGATCACATTGTACTAAATGAGAAAAAGAAAATTGTAGAACTTTGACAAAAATGCCTGGTCCAAGTAAAACATGAATATTCTGTCTTTCTCCGTGTCTAGGGGACAGCGCTTTTTTCTTTTTTTTTTCTTTTTTTTGTGGGCTAAGTGACCCAATATAGTCATAGACTCATAGATAGCTGAGGCCTGAGGGTCAATGGTAACTTTCATACGGTGCGTTTGGATCGTTGGAAGAAATAAGAAGAAGAAGAAAGAAGAAAAAAAAATTATAAACAATTTAAACTCTTCACAAAGTTACACACTTCTCAATACTCCTTCCCACTTCTTCCCTTCTTCCCTTCTTCCCACACCTATCCAAACGAAGCCATATTTAGGCTCCGTTTGGATGCGTTGAGAATAAGGTAGGAAGAAGGAAGAAGGGAAGAAATTTATTGAGAATGGATAAATTTATTGGGAAGTGTGTAACTTTTGTGAAGAGTTTGGATAGTTAGAAATAAATTTATTGGTAAAAAGTGATTATTCCTTATTCTTTATTCCGGAAAGAAGTCATCCAAACGAAGCCTTAATGAAGTTGCACTTTGTTCGAGTTAGTGTGCTTTAAGACGAAGGATTTGATCGACGATATTGACCAGGATTTCGTCGAAATGACGAACAAAATTAATTATCCTGCTGTGCGTGCATACATTAAAGATGCATCGGTCTTCTCCTCATAATAATATTTTTTTTATAAAAAAAAAAGTTAAGAAGTAAACTTCATGTCCGTGATTTTTTTTTATAAGAGGTGGCAGTCAAAGACTCGCAAGTTTTGTAAAGTAATGCCAACCTCTATATTTTCGCACGTGTCAAGTTCAGCTCTTCTAACTTCTAAGTCCATGGTAAACTCGTCCTACCTTTACTAACGCGTATCCATCTTCGACCCAGCATTTTTTATTTTTGAGATTCACTGCACAAGTACACATCGAGCATAATAAATCCAACACAAATTATTGGGTGTTTTAATTATACTACAACCTACAATTAATCTTTTTTTTTTGTTATGAGCAATTAAAAATATGAAGTTTTGACGATGTCTAATATTACACTTAGAAAACATATAAAAAAAATTTGTGTTAATTCGTCACACCAAAGGAATTGTCTTAGTGCATGGTATTGCTCATGAATCGGTACATGGAGGTTAAAATTTAGTCTGCTACTAGAATCTTTCAACAGAAACCTGCCACTATGCACAGCTATTGGAATAAGTTGAGATGAATGTTAGATTGTGGAGTTCTCATTGTTAAACTCTTAGGCCCTGATCAAAATGGTTTTTTCATGAGATTTCAATTCAATTCAATTGATTTCATATGATTTCGTAGGATTTTGTTGGATCTAATTACATAGGAATTCTAACAAAATGACACCAAATCCGTTCATTTTGATCAAGAATTTTCCAACGAAATGAAATGAAATGAAATCCCATGTTAAAATCATGAGATTTTGATCAGGGCCTAACTTTGTTTAGAATTTTTGGTAATTTGTCTTAGCTTTTAATTAGTCTTGAATTGCTGCAAGTTTTCTTCCTATATTTTTCAGCTTTTTTTAATGTAATTTGGAAAACCTTCAAATATTTTAAATCTGCTTGTTTGACAATATCCAACCAACCTAAAAAGTAATCAAGTCTTTTGGTTTGTTAAATTAGTTAAGCGATTAAACATTAATTTGACTTTACAGTTTACATATAACCTTTCGTTTTTTCTTCCCTCTTTTTGTTTGCCTCGGATGTTTTTAATTGAACCGTCCGTTTAAATATAAATCTAAACCCAATCAATAATATTGGAAAAGTCAAACTAATAATTTAGGTGAATGCTCCTCTAGTCCTCTAGTCAATTTAACCATCAGAATTGGTTTCTGTTTCCAAATCAGCTTAAGGCTTACGCCCAATATAATAATAGCATTTTGATTCGGAATTACGAAGCAACCTTGAGCCATTTATTTAAGCAAAATAGCAAACGTGACCAAGCAAACCAGTTTCGGGTCGCACTTCTCTTGTGTGTGTCTTTTACTTTTCTTTGCCTGCGTTCATACTTGAGAGCAGGTGAGATTTGTTTTTCATTATCCCTTTTTACAGACTCAAAATGTTTCATCCGGATAATTTGTGGTCCTTGTACTGTCTTACTCCTGATTTTGTACTTTTTGCAATTCATAATCAAGTAATAGATGCACTAAAATTTAGGATAAAGCAATTAATATTCCTTATAGATACTGTCGCAAATAATAGCAAATTATATATAACGGAGAGGCTATGGTGTTTTGCAAAATAAGATGGTCCATTTACTTCATTTTTTTTTAATCCGTGTCTCAAACCATCAATCCCAAGCTGTTTAAATTGTCTTTTATATTGAAATCTTGTTACAAACCAAATATTATTTTTTTATATTTCTTAATTATTTTTTTCCCAAATTTTTAAAATTAGTAAAAAAATTATAAAAAATAAAATTCCGTCTCTAATATGATTTTAATATGAAGAATTATTTAGATAATTTGAATCGGTCTAGATTTGAGGCTTAAATTTCAAGAAACAAGTTTGCAATCCTCAAATGTAATTTGTAAAAAATAGTTGAGAATTATTTTCCGCTCATCTTTCATAATTATTCCTATTCACTGGATTTGCAATTTTGCATGAAATTCTGCATAATATCCATCGACCAGTTCAGATTTATCTTTCCTTTTTAATAGAAAATCAAAATATCGACAACAGAAATTATGCAACTTTTCATATAAAGGTCAATGATAGATGATATATGATCAATAAAAAGAGTTGCATTAATTATTCTATTACAAATTATTTTCATCCACAATGTAGGTTCCTGCGTGAACTCCTACCATAATGAGAGGATTTTGATTCATCACCAATTTTCAAATTTTATAATACTCATTATTAATCTCAATGACAATCACAACTTTAATCAGATGGTTAAGAATCATTTTATCATATCATATAAACTAAACAAAGACAACCTCACAAGCTGGTACAATTTATTCATCACTTTAATTTGCTTATTGGGCCCTGTAGAAATATATAAAACACAAAAAGAATTTTAGTATAGCAGAATTTTAATTGTTGAATCTATATAGAGTAATACACAAAAAGAATTTTCTTTAAGAGAAGAATGTCTAATATTAAATAGATTTCATTATCTTGACAGTAAATTTTATTTTTATTTCCTAAATTGGAACAAAAAGTATCAAATAATAAAATGTATTAAAGGTTTTTACAAATTTTAAATATATTTCATTTTCTTTTCATGATGTTTAGTTACAATGCCAAAACATGGTATTTACAACTTGGGGGGGGGGGGGGGGGAATATAACCTGATTTGCGCAAACGGGCTGTATGCTAGCACGCTTTTGTCAATCATCATAAACAAAAAAAAAAGGCACACAAACGGTTGCATAACCAATGCCACACGAATCTAGACATCAACAGATACATCCCTCTTTCCCTGAATACTGGGTATAATATTAAACCTTTTTTTTAATAAAACTGTCTTAAACTTTTTTTCCTTTTTTTTTTCTTTTATTGAAGAACTTAAACTACTTAATAAACCTGAATAGATAGAGCTCCCAAGAGGCCAAGACCAAGACTAAGGGATTGCGTTGGCCTTGACCGTACTCCAATTGGTCAGGATGTCGCTATGCCATGGAACATGCTAGATGACTTGAAATCCTCTGTGGCTGGAGAGAGTAAACAAGGAGATCAGGTGAGTCAACAGTACACGGAGATTCATTTAATGGTGCCATTCATATGTTCCCAAACACCGATACTTAGCGGTAAAGCATATTTTTTTTTCGGCCTCAACATTATTACAAATTTACAATCGTGACACTTAAAAGAATATTCTTTAACTAGATTAATCTAAGATGTGTAACTTTTTTTTTTTTATTTGCAAGATGTGTAACTTCGCTAAAATGTTAACATAAAAACATATCAAGAGAAATTAAAAATATATATATTTAAGGCAAGTATATAGTAATTAACATGCATACAATGCGTAAGGAATCTCACGGTCCAACAATAAATATATAGGAAATAATCTCTTATACCTAGATTTATTCCATGTTTTGATGTGTCATTTTCTTCTTCTCTCTTCCCTATTTCTTATTCCTCCTTATATTTGGACATCCGAACACACTTTAATCTAGGTATAAGACATTTTTTCCTATATAGAGGAACATGGAATAAGATTATTATGAATTCATTTTTTTATACTTTCTAATACCTCTTCTACGAAGGAACAGGGAATAAGATTATACCCCACCTTTTACTTTTGTGTTCGGTTGAACAAAAAAACTAGATATAAACTCTCTTGTACCTTATACCCATTTATTTCATGCAAACCAAACACATGATGTGTTTGGTGACGTAAGTATTAGGAACGGAAGATGCCACATCCAAACATGGAAATTGAGGTATAAGCTAATTTATCTCCTATTTCCGCTTCTCACAAACACATTATATAAGGAATAAGGGATAAATTAGCTAATATATAACCCAAATTTCTTATTATGTGTTGTTTGGATTGCACAAGAATAAGAAATTTGAATCTTATTCTTATCCAAGTCTTATTCTAAGGCATCCAAACACAAATTTATAAGTACATTGTTAGATATATAAGTAAAGTATAAAAAATATATAATTTGAGCATTATTTGATTAGGTATCAAAAGCTATTAATTTTGGATAAAAGAAACTGCTGTGGTAGCTTTCATTAATAAAATCTAAATGACATCACAAAAAAAAAAAAACAATTTACAAAAGTCATCATTTGAATGCATCGAATTTTAATTTCTCATATTTGGATGTGGCATCTTCCCTTGGATCGCTTAGGAATTTGGAGAATTTTTTATTCCTAAGTGTAGTAAAGCTTGTGAAATGCCAAAATTTAATCGCTTTACTAATGATATTATTTTGCAAATCGTCAAAAGGGGGAGATTGTTGTACTAAACGTCTCTAGGTTTGTCAATTACAAAACAATATCATTAAGCATTTAACAATCTTCTTTGAGTTTTATAGGAAGAAGGTGCAAAGTTTGAAGACTTGGATAAAAACTATGTGCAAGATCAAGATCAAGTCTTTAGAGAACTTATAGGCTAGTTTAGACTTTAATAGAAGGTTTACTTTAGTCCTTTTATCCTTGAAATGGTCTAGTTAGCATAAAAGCTCAAGAACTCAGTATTTTCTCAGTTTCAGACCCAGTGCGTCGTGTAACGCAATATTGGGTTGTACAACGCACCAGTGAGTTGTGTAACACAATATTGGGTTATACAACGCACCAGCTTTGTGCAGTTTTTTCTCAGTTTCAGACCCAGTGCGTCGTGTAACGCAATATTGGGTTGTACAACGCACCAGTGAGTTGTGTAACGCAATATTGGGTCACACAACGCACCAGTTTGTGCAGTTTTCTCCTTTAACAGAAGCAGTGCGTTACACAACGCAACAGAGGGTCGTGTAACGCACTAGCTGCATCATACAACGCAATTTACGCGTCGTGCAACGCAATTTTCTCAAATCAAGCCAGAACGTTGTATAACGCACTGAAGCGTTGTACAACCTTTCTTTGTTTTTTCTCTGGCCTTTTTCACTTATTTTTGAAGCAAAATTCTGATCATTTAATGACATTTAATGTTGCGTTGCACAACGGGTGGTCCGCGTCGTATAACACGCCTGACAGCTCAAACGACTAGTTTATCCGTTTTGTCTTATTATAACGGTCGTCCAGTGCGTCGTACAACGCAATATTGGGTCGTGTAACGCACTGCCAACGGATAGTTTGTTTTTGTTTTATTATAACGGCTATCTGTGGGTCGTGTAACGCAATATTGCGTTGTGTAACGCACAACAGAATTTTGAGTTGTTTTACAGTCCTTGAACAGCTCTATTTATATCCACCCTTTGTGTCTCTCTCCAACTAACGAAAGAGAGAACTTTGCCTTGCAAAATTTGATCAGAATAGAGCCTTTGAGCACAGGGATACTCTGCCACTTGAGCTTTTCATAGCTAAACCATTTTGAGAGATTTAGTAGCCTCAAACACCACCACCCCGACATTGTCGTTAGGTGTAGGTTGGAATAGGTTGAGAGCTCTTCTCCTTTGATGCCGTTGTGCCATTTGAGTTAGGCCGATCCACCTCGAGTGTTATTGTGACGATGTGATTCGGTTCGAAGTTGTAGATCCGTTCTTATTGGAATTGAACGGAGCGCACCCTTTGGTGGTAGCGAAACTCCCGGAGACATACGACTAAGGCTAGCTTCTTCTAGCGGGTCGGAACTCCGCAATCACATCGCGTGTTCAATTTCTCTCTCTTTCTCTTTGTTTATCTTGCTATACTTGAATTGCTTGTGTGCTTGCTTGTATTGGGTACCAATTGAATTGTATTAGGGTAGTTGATACCAAACCGGTCCAAAATCATAATTGCTTCCGCTAAACCTTAATTAAGCCGCCTCCTTAAGGACAACACTAGGCATAAATTTATTGGGAAGTGTGCAACTTTGTAAAGAGTTTGGATTGTTTATAATAAATTTATGCCTAGGAATAGAAAATTCTCCAAATTTCTACTTTCATCCAAACAGCCCCATATCCTATTCCTTATACATACACCACCAAATATATCGGATTCCTACAAAAACAAGATAAAGGGACAAGACTCTCTTTCCTCTTCCTTATTCAAGGTATGACATCTATCCTCTATCACAAGTTATACCTTACTCTTTCTTATCCTCATTTATCCTTGTACAACCAAACACACTATTTTAAGAATACAAGGTTTAGACTATCCAAAATAGAACTTCACAAAATCACCAAAGAATATTAAATGCATCATAAAAAAAAAGAATATGAAATGAACATGCTAGGATACATATAGCACAGACCAATTTCATAGCGAGAAGAAAAACGATAGAGAAAAAAGAAAAAGAAAAGTAAACTAAATAATAGTCGAGACAACGATGATCAATCTGGTGGTCCAAATGTATTGAAAATCAAGGGTTTTTTTTTTTAACTGATGGTTTCACTATTCGATAATAATTTTTGCAGTAGATTTTTTTTTACGTGGCCTAAAATCTAACTTTTTTTCAAAATAATTAATAATCTTGATTCAAATTGGACTTAGAAATTGGCCCATTCCATAATTTTTCTTAGTTATTTATTGTTAACTGTGTTAATTTTAAATGGTTAAGAATAATCTTGTTTCGAGTTTGTTTGAATTATTGTTTTAGTTTAAATTGAAACTCAAAACTAAAATATTTTTCCCTTATGCATCAAAATGCATCCGTAAAAAAAAGAAAAAAAGCATACTTTGACAAGTTGCAAAAACGACATGCCTGTATAAATTGAACTGTCACTAAAATAGAATTGCATAATTAATAATTTGCATTATGACGCGCTGATAATTGTCAGCTTATGACACTACCCTGATAATTGTTTCATTATAAAAGTCTCTTTTGACGACGATACAGTCATACAGTTCTACGCACCGCGAGAATAATAAACCAAATAATTTGCATATTCTGTTCACACCTTATTAGGTGGTAGCCCATTTACTGGATATGGCAAAACTGGTTATACCATTGCAGTTTGTACCAAAATGTACAGTGTATCTTCAATTAAGAGTTTGAATTTACATTGACGCTAGCAATAAGGTAGTATCGTTTGATATGAATTTTTATATTTATATTGTAACTAGCGAATGACAATATAAGATTGATTTTACGATAATTTTAAGCGTTTTTGCAAAATTTATTAATTATATTAAACGGATTATGATGAATTTCGATTAGCTAATGGAAGAAGTAATTACATAACTTTTCTATTTTTTAATTATAAATTAAGTGTGATGCTAATTACTTTCGATGATGACCGGATTACTTGTAGACTATCATGTGTAAATTTTATATGGTGGGAAACATAACTTGTTCTTGTGCTAAGTGTAAATTATAAAGAAAATCAAAACAGACCACAAAAATTCGTGTCTCCAAGATGAGTTCTGAGTCATTTAAATATATTTTTGTGTACAAGTTTTATGTACAAAATTTAATATTTATTTTAATCTTAAAAGAATATAAATTTCACTATTACTATTCATTAGTGAAGAAACAAAACAATATAAAATAGCGGAAAACATGGGCCTGTTTGATGCATGGAGGAATTTGATTAGAATATTTGAAAACTGAGCTATTTTTCTACTATTTCAGTATTGTTTAGAAGATATGAAAATTGAAAAAAAAGCGAAATAGAATATATTTTGTCCAATGAAAAGAACACTATTTAACTATTTCAAATAATCTACTATGTTTAATTAGAATACCGAAATTATTTTAAAGAAGAATTTGTGTCTATAAAATGTTAATAGAAATAATGATTTATTTTTTATTTTAATAAAAAGCAAGTAATTACGCGTTTTATAACCGCGTTATTCTCTCTCACCTAATTATCCGTTCATAAAACGGAGAGAAAGAAATAACGCGTTTTACGAACGGATAACAAGGCTGTTTACCCATTTTATAAACGCGTTATTACAGCCTTTTAGCTAACCGCAAAATATGGGACAGTGAATCCTAGAAGGAAGAGCCGAAGTGGGTTGAAGAAAATTTCATATTCTGTCCATAGTCCCGTCTCACATTAATACATGTGAACCAAAATAATACAGTATGTAGTCTAATAATATATGACTATGGACTACAACGTATTAGATACACCAGCCTCATTGAAGAACTCAGAAAATATTTCAATAGTGAAGGTAGGGTCCACTAGTGTTATTTAGGTGGGATGCTTATCCGTATAAGCAGTGTAATGAAATAATAAAATAAATTTGACAATAATATTTGTTGATGTTGCCAATATATTTATAAAATCCATTCAAATAAAGTTAACATAGTAATTTTAAAACGTGCACCTAATTATTTTAGCGTGCATATAATAGAGCGTGCATCTAATAAGCATAATTGAATTACTTTGACTAAAATTATTTTTATTTTACGTTACATAGAATATGGAAGCAGTTTTATAATAAATTAGTGCCATAAATCACATTGAATCATATCGTTTTATAATAAATTATATTATTACATTTTCATAAATTTTTATAAGTGTGAATAATAAATATATTTAAACAATTATTAACATTATTAAAAATATGATAAATTTTGCAATTAATTTTTCGAAAATTGTGCTGTTGACCAATTATTCAAGTCCTGTTTAAAGCTCTTATTAATTGCAATCATATTATTTTAGGCGAACGATCTTGATTTCCGCTCATATAAAAAAAACTGATCTATTGCAAAATTTACCATATTTTTTTTAATAATCTTAATAATTGTTTAAATATATTTATTATTCACATGTTTAAAAATTTATGAAAATGTAATTATATAATTTATTATAAAACGATATGATTCAATGTGATTTATGATACTAATCAGTATTATAAATAAAAAGACGTGGGAGTCCGGTCAAAAAAAATTAATCAACACTCGACACGGCAGAGGTTTTGTTAATGGATATTAAAAAGTTTGCCTGATTTCAAAGTTAAGCTCTGTATAAATTTATGTTGCCATCTCTTATTGCCATCGGATGACCCGTTTCAGCAAGCGTACAATACTTGAAAACACAAAAATTCTATACCTTCCTTCCTTCCGTTCTTTTTTTTTATTTTGTTTTGGTCTCAGAACCAAGGCAACACAACCCCTACTTTTTCTTTCCCTTCTCTAATTTCTCAGAAAGAATAGCACTCACGTTTCTTCCAGCAACCACACCAATGGCGACCCCTTCAACAGCCACCGCCGCGCACAAGAGCAGTTGGAGTCCGAAATCCGCCACCCATCACCGGTTCACTACCGAATCTGGTATGAATCTGATGCAGGTGGTTATTCATGGAGATGGCATCATAGTGAAGAAGGAGATTAATTACAATATTGTTGTGTCCCATCAGAGATGAATTGTCTTTCAAGAATTATAACTCCTTACTTCTTTTTTTTTTCCCCTTATCTATTTGATATTATATATAAAGTTTTCTTTTTCTCTGTGCGACATTATTTTACTACACATTTCTTTCTGTTCAAAAAAATTAATCAAATGGAAACTTAACATTTATACTTACGTTATTAATACATACATATATTAAATCAACTTTATACTTACGTTGTTAATAATTTAATTTTTTTAATTTAGTCCACATAAAACTCCATTTCACTATTTCCGCCAGTCAATTACTACACTTTTATATTTGAGTATTTTTACACTGCTGTTGGGCCTACTAAATATGCTTACTATAAATTATTTCAACAATTTCCGTTTTATATCTTTCTATCACAAAATTACTTCTTTAAATTAAATTTATTCAATACTGATGTTCACTACAATATAAATTTGTAACTTCGATACGAACCCAATTTAATTATGAATCCCTATATTTAATACTTACAAATCACTGCCGGACTATTGTATTACTTAATAAATGAAAACTGTTACCGTATTTCATGACACATAATTTTGGACACCGCTCTTGAGTGTTGACATTCTAAATAGCAGCCTCCGTTGTTATATTTATCGATCTTAATTGGATCAGTACCGTTACACTTTCATTTATAATTATCGATGTTAATTTTACTATAATCATTGCATTCTTTATCAAGATCTGTCTTAATTAAAATTAGAGATTTTATTTTAATGGATTCTTTATTTATGATTTTTTCCCTTTACAATGATAATCATGGTTCATAACTTTATAGTTACATATCTCCCTAATAATTACTAATTATAATTGAATTTAAACTCAATATCTTTCATGTGGCATTATTACTTTGTAGAGCGTCTCTCTCAAATACATTATATTATTATATTAGAGATACAATTGTCTTATATTCAATGGGATTTCATATTTAAAATGTTTTATGACAACATTTGTTAACGTTTGTCAAGGGATAATATTTATGACTTCTTCAAAGATATACAAATACTGTTAATTTTTTATAATTTGCTTTGAATACACTAACTTTATTTACGGAAATTTACGGTTACAAATTTTATTGCACATGAATATAAATTTATCTACAATTATAGAACTTCTTTACTGATTTTACTTAATACATTATTTTTTAAAATTCAGCTCTCTTTATATATATCCCACAATTCTGATTACAAACGTCCATTTCTATTTATCCTTTTACATCAACTACTACATACATTTCTCTTTAAGGCCAATCATCCGTTTTGGAATTTCTTCTTCCATCAAGTATTGCATACATAATCCTCATCATACATCCAATATGTTTGTTCACATACATCCGATAAATTTTTTTTATAATTTTTTCTCATAATTTATCTATTTTGCACTGTGGTTAAAAGATGTAATAAACTGAACTACAGTAAAATATATTGTAATAGTAAAAAATCAACAAAAAGATGAGGGAAAGCATAGGTCGCGCAATGCGCGACAACCCCACTAGTTTATTATAAAACTGCTTCCATATTCTATGTAACGTAAAATAAAAAAAATTAGTCCAAACAATTCAATTATGTTTATTAGATGCACGCTAAAATAATTAGGTGCACGTTTTAAAATTACTATGTTAATTTTATTTGAATGGATTTTGTAAATATATTGGCAAGGGCTGCCAGGTTTGAATGAATTTTGTAAATATATTGGAGAAACCTGGCAGCCCTTAGACTACATACTGTATTATTTTGGTTCACGTGTATTAATGTGAGACGGGACTATGGACAAAATATGAAATTTTCTTCACCCACTTCGGCTCTTCCTTCTAGGATTCACTGTCCCATATTTTGCGGTTAAAGGCTGTAATAACGCGTTTATAAAACGGGTAAATAGCCTTGTTATCCGTTCGTAAAACGCGCTATTTCTTTTTACTCGTTTTATGAACGAGTAATTAGGTGAGAGAGAATAACGCGGTTATAAAACGCGTAATTACTTGCTTCTTATTAAAATATAAAATAAATAATTTTTTCTATTAAAATTTTATAGGCATAAATTCTTCTTTAAAATAATTTCAGATTAGAATACAAAGGAACTAAAAAAAAATACAATTGACTATAATTTTACCTAGATTTTATTTTTTTTAGTATTTTTCATAATTTCAGTTTATTTTAATTTCGCTTCATCACAATTTAGTACGCTTTAAACTGTTTAGACTGTTTACTCCGAGTCTGCGGACGATTTAAAACAAATGAAACTCGAGTGAATCAAAAAATAAAGAAATTCGAATTCCAATGTAATAATGTATAAGCCGGGCGTAACCAATTATCTTACAAGCTTCCAAGACATACCCAGGTTTGGGGATGAGAATCACTTGGGCACTTGGCTACACTTGGAACAAATGTGCAATGAATTTCCTTCAGACTTTCCCGTGGGGTCCACGTGGGCAAGCCTACTCGCCAGTGTGAGCCAGATTTATCAACCCGACACGTGGTCATGGCGCAGACATTCTGCACGTCTACTTCTAAGTTTGAGCAATGCTAAATGACCAATTCTTTTTGACACCATTCTACTCAAACCAAACATATCTAATAAAAACCTTCCACGTACACAAACGTAAAAATACGTAAATTATCGGCGTGAAATACGAACACTCCAACATTTACGCACCCGCCAGGAAACTTCGCTTTGGCGAGCATAAAACCCCGTCGAGTAACCCTCACCCGTTCTTTTCTTCCAAAAGAAGTTTCCCTCTTTCAATCTCATCCATCCATTCAATTCTAAATGATCTCTTCTGAAACCTCCTACGCTGCGCCGCCACCTCCTCCTCCCGTCGCTCCGGCCGAGGAGGCGACACTTCTCGCGCCTGGCTTCCGCTTCCACCCCACCGACGAAGAACTCGTCACCTACTACCTCAAGCGCAAGATCCAACACAAACCTCTCCGCGTCGACGCCATCGGAGAAATCGACCTTTACAAGTGCGAACCCTGGGATCTCCCTTCGAAGTCTCGGATCAGAAGTCGAGATCTCGAGTGGTACTTCTTCAGCCCGCTTGATCGCAAGCACAGTAACAATCGCCTGAGAACGAATCGGGGCACTGAGAATGGGTACTGGAAGACCACGGGGAAGGATCGCGAGGTCAAGCATGGCGGGAGGATTGTCGGGATGAAGAAGACGCTCGTGTACCACAGTGGCAGAGCGCCACGTGGCAAGAGGTCGAATTGGGTTATGCACGAGTATCGCCTCGAAGGAGACGGTGTTTGCGAGGTATGGGAATTAGAGTTCTTTAATTACAATTAGTTTAGGGTTTTTTTTTGTAGAAGCTGTGTTTACGGTGATTAAGCAGATGCCTGGAATTTTGCTTTTAAATCTTGTTAATGTCCTGAAATAGAGTGACTTGATATTTCAGGGACAAACAGGAAACAGCAAAATTTGAAGGTTATGTAAGCACGTTTCCAGCTTTCGGAGGTCATTTGGTGAAAATTGTGATTTGCTGTTAATTTGCCCTTTTGCTTTGGAGATATTTTGTTTTGTTATTTTTCTGTAGATGTCCTCAGAGAAGCTGGAATTTGTGTTTAACTGTAGGTAAAAGTCCTTGAAATCATATCCTTTATATATTTACTTTTTGGATTAATTGGTTTTATGCCACTGTTAAAATTAGTTAATTAGAGATATGCCATTGTTAGATTGAAAATTAGATTTATGCCATCATCAAATTATGTAAATTAGAAATATACCATTATCTCATTCCAAAAAAGATTTAATTCTAAAAATACCATCATTAATGCTCTCAATATTTTCTAAAAATCCCAAATTGCCCTTAGCTTGTTGATTAGGGATATTCCGTCTTCCAAACTTTGTATGCTTGCTACCTCTATGTCGGCCATAAATCATGGACATGTTAGAACTCCATTTTGACGGTTTCATGACTTGCCCCAAAATTGGATCCTTAGCGTCTTTCTCTGCTGTCCATTATCCTCTTTACTTTCATTCTATAGGCTCATTTCGCGAAATAAAATTTAGGTATATGGTGGCTCAGTGTTCCGTCTGGTAAAAGCGGATTCCTTTCTCTTTAAAAACTTTTAGGTCTTGAAGTATTAATTGCCATCACTGGCAACCTTACCATCACCCAATTTTCAACTAATATTTTCTTTTTTTTTATGTTGTGAAATAAAAAATGAATCTGTGACTTTGGTATTTCATGAACTTGTCCATGTGACAAAGGGACTCGGTATTTCATGAACCGTCACGTTGGATCTGTGGCTTTCTCAAGCTTATAACAAACACAGTAATTATTATATTTGTTTTATGTTTTTATTGGTCTTATAACAAAAGACGACCCTAGTTCCTTCTCAAAGGTTATAATTTAATCAGTAATGACGTTTAAGTCTTAAAGTATAGTGCAATTTGAGAATATTTTCAGTTTTAAAGTATTGTAGTGGCAGAAAACTAATTTTGTCATTTAGTAATGGCATTTTTCTAATTTTTAATTTTTGTAGTGGCATAAAATTAATTTGTCATTTAGTGATGGTATTTTTTTTATTTCTAATTTTTGTAGTGGCATATTTAAAAGGGTAAAATTGGCAAATCAATTTTTCGGTGGCAAAAATCTGATTTTTACTTTTTCATAGTGGCATAAAACTAATTTGTCATTTAGTGATGACATTTTACTAATTTTAACTTTTCGCAGTGGCATAAACCTAATTAACCCTTACTTTTTATTTTTGCGTTCCACTTACCAACAGAAGACCCAGGCTTTGCATTTTGCATTCTGTGATATAGTGGTTGCATGAGTTTCAGAGGATGTTCAAGTAGTTTGATTGTTCTGGAGAAGTTGTGATGCTTAAACTTTTGTTTGCATCCTTTGTTGTTATTGGATCTTTTGTTGGTTTTGTTGGCAGCACAGAGAGAATAATGGTATCAACAATTTGCTAACATTGAAATTGGTTGGATGCAGGATTCATATGTGGTGTGCCGAGTCTTTCAGAAGAATGGACCGGGCCCGCAGAATGGAGCCCAGTATGGCGCACCATTTATTGAAGAGGAGTGGGACCAACTGACAGCTGAAAGCAATGGCGTATTCATGATGGGTGGTCAAGTTGAAGATGAGCAATCTAATGAGGTTGCTGAGCCCGAATTTCTCCAAATTGACGACATTTTGCAGGTTGGTATTTATTACTTCTCATTAATTCTTAATTATTGAAATATATTATGTGCCTCCGAAGAAAAAGAAGCTGTCTTTACATTGAGTTGACCTTTAGTTTTTGCTCATAAGTAGTCTGTTGAACCATGAATAAATTCTTTGTTTGAAGGTGTGGTTTATAATACCTGAAAGATTGATTATTATTTGATTTACTGTTTTGTGAAAGTGATAATATATAACTTAGTGTGGTATTTAAAATTTATGAATGATGCTGAGTCCTTTTTATGATTTTAGTGTTGTTACTGTGTAACTAAACTATTGAGTTATTTGTAACAGTATATTGTGAATGCTTTGAAGGTATAGAGAACCTAGGGTTTGTTGTGAATTTCTCTTTAGTGGCAATCTAACATCCTTATCAGATTGTTATTTGCATATACGCTGACTGAATCATATTAATGGACAGGACCAGCAACTCGGCGATCAATCAGAGATGGTGGCCCCACCTCTGGCATCAATACCTGACATGTTCGAACTGGAGGGACTGGAGGGGCTGCTACAGGAACCAAACTCTATAGTTGCGGAAGAACTAACGCCAACCAGTGTCATTGACCAATCGAGCCCAACCAAGACTGATGAGTATTTGGAACTTAATGATCTAGCTGTGGACCTGATCAATAACAACCCTGAAAATGAAGTGCTAAACATTGAGGAGTTTTTCGACATAGGAGATGATTTTCTGCAGATGAATGAAGCACTGTACTCACCTATGGCAACTAGTCAAAACTCTGGGATTGACTTTGTTGATGAATATCTAACGTATTACGATGCACCAGACGATGAATTATTTTATGATGACTTGATTTACAAGGTACATAGCAAATGTTAATTATCAGCAGAATGTTCTGATGTAAAAATTAGAATTATTTTGTTTTTAAGATTTTCACCTATTTAGTGTGGGTGATTTTTTATTGGCAAATACAGGACTTGTAAGAAGTCCTTGTGTTATTAAAATATTGAACGGGCATACATAGACATAGATAAAGATCCTCTGTATTTGTTTATTACAGGCAGATGAGAGTACTGTTATTTCCCCGAATAGCAGTCAAGTGGCCTCCTCTTCTGTCGCCAAGTTACCAGAGGATAATTATGATAAGTTAAATCCAGGAAATGGGGACTTTACTGTCATATCAGGTACTTTCTAGTAGCGAGTTTTTTTATTTTTTATTTTTTTTAATAGAGTAATCTCATGTGAAGATATTGGTTGTCTGTGTTAAGGCGTGTTATATTATTACTTTCGTACAGATAAGAAACCATTAGGGAAATTCGCAAGCCTTTTGGATTCAATTTCTGCTCCGCCGGCTTTTGCTGAGGAGTTCCCGGTCAATTTAGAGAAGTCAAGTGCTCTCCTATCTACGGCTCGTATGGACCCAGTCCATTTGACAGCTGACATGGTATTCAACAGTCTAACTGTAACTGGCTCTACAGGTAATGGCGAGATGCTTCTTTACAAATCTGTAGAGTTTAACACAGATCCTAAATTGTATTGTGGTATATCATCTGTTTTACGTGGCGGATTTTCTCTCTTCTTACTGTCGGCGTTTATGCTGCTGGTTAGTTACAAAATTGGGCTGTGTGTATGTGAGCACTAAACTCTGTTTATGTAGCATATGATGGGCCTTTATGATATTTATGTTTGTTATATTGGCTTTCATAAATTACAGAGGAATCACTGTTATAAGTGATGATACTGTTTGTTTATAGCTAGAGTGGGCTGTTTGGCAACTTGAGTCTGGGACTTGAGTGCGTTCGCTCTAGCTCCTTTTGTAATATCTTTTTTCTCTCTCGTTGCTACACTAGCGCCTTGTGATATAAGATCTATATGTTTTTCTTGTCGGATGAATTTTAGTTGAATTAATTAGAAAAAGGTGGAGAATAGTTTTATTTATGTTTGTCTAGATCTAGATGTGAGATTAGCAAATGCAAATTTCACTATCAGATATTCAGATGTGTGACTTCTGTCATGTTCTGTGCAATTGGTTTTTAAAGAAATTGAAAGAAAAGAACTTATTAATGCGAGATTGGCAAGTGCAAACCGTTTGTTTTTTATTTTATTTTATTCGACAGAGCTCTCTATAACAGTACAGTGCGCACTTGCATTCCAATTTCCAAAGTAATGACTAGATTCGAAACGCGGATTTAAATGTTGGCGTTGGAACGGATGGGTACAGCTGACGCTTTTAAACACAATTAGAATTCAGATATGTTATTGCTGTTGTTTTCAGTGAAGTAATATTATTCATTCCTCATCGAGGATATATGGTTTTTTCAATTACAATATTTAGTAAATAGACGTAGAATATCCCGGTGTTAGCTGCTTAAGCATTTGCAATACCGTGTGGTCCTGTTTCTATGAAAGGTCCGAAAAGTTTTTTTTTTTTTTTTTAGGTGAAAAGTTCCTTTTAAAGCCAGCAATACTCGCTATATGCATCGGTTCATCCCTTTCATAGGTTTTCAAAATAGAAAAGTGAGATCCAGATCTTAATTTTATTGATTAGATTTAAGATTTAAATTCAACTCATAAACATGTTCTCAGTGGGAGGCTTTATGCTTTGCAAACAATTTCTTTCTTTTGTAGAAATTTTAAACTTAAACTAGAGTGTGTTTATAATACCTAAACCAGATGAAGTGTTCCTTTTGACTTTTTTATTATTATTTATTATTTGTCACTGCTTGCAATTAGGGATTTAAAGTGCCCAAAGTTTTCTTCAGATTTCATGCTCGATTTTGTATATATTAGCTCGAGCCACATTTTCTTGGCTGGTCTATAGCCCTATAGGTGGATTTTGTCTTGCCTTGTCCTTAAATTTATTTTGTAGTTATATTCATCACATGTAAAAGTAGGCTCCGGGCAATTATAGATTATTTAAAGTTTCTTTCTACAGTTTGTGTTTCAAATTTTTAGTTCCGAAACTATGTTACTGAAAGATATGGCCATTTTTTATTAGGTTGAACGGGTTAGAATGATATTAGAGGTGTATATTAGTATATTTCACCCGCAATTCTTAGGCTCCGTTTGGATAGGTGTGGGAAGAAGGGAAGAAGTGGGAAGAAGTTTTGGGAAGTGTGTAATTTTGTGAAGAGTTTGGATCGTTTAGAGAATCCATGTTTGACATAGCGACATGCAAAAACTTGTTTCCATTTACAGATTAATTAGTAAATGTACAAATTTTCTGTCATCACCTGGTACCAACTTTCAAAATGTTAAAAACCCAAAAGGTTGTTTCTTCTTAAATGTTATGTGCCATGTAAAAGTGACTGTATGTACATTTCGGGTGTGTTTGGATGAGCCATGAATAAGGAATAAGAATAAAAAATTTCGGTATGCGTGCTTATCCGAATTCATTATTCTTATACCATGGTTTTGTTAGTATAAGCATAAGGGTCCAAATTCCTTATTCTTGTGTTGTTTGGGTTGTACAAGAATAAAAATAAGCACGCATATCGAAATTTTTTATTTTTATTCTTTATTCTAAGCTTATCCAAACACACCCGTACAATGTACGCGTACGAGATAATAATTTCTTTGGTGAAACTTCCAGTATTTATTTACAATTCAATGTGAAAACAGGGACCAATTTTTTAGTGTAGCATGCTCAATTTTCATTCCATGTTTCGTCTCTTTCAGGTACTCGTGGTGCAGTTGTGCTGTGGGAGCAAATGTTTTGATGAGATATGCCAAGTGAAGCAATAAGCATTAGCAAACTGTTTATGATTTCAAATTTTCAATACTTGATTTAGATGTCATTTTGTGTTTTTTTTTAGTAGAATTCAAATGTCTCTGTACCTCATATTGGAAAATGAAGAAATGTGCATATATCGTACAGTTGAATTCTAATTATGACGAGAAGTTTATTATTGGCAAATGTATATAATGTCACGAATATATATATTGATGTGGATTTTCTTGCTTTAGAATTATACCCTATTTTACTCAAATTTATATCGCAAGCGCACGATAGTCGTCTAAGTATTTAGGGGTCGAACCACAAGGACAGATATTTGATAATCAAGTTTCAATTTTATTTAATCTACTAAACTAGAGATTTATAGGATTATGTAGGTTGGTCTCGAGATTAACAACTAAATTAAATCAATATTAAATAAAACAGATTGCAATAAAAAGTGGATTAATTGGCTAATTAGAAGTTAGGGGCTTAAGGCATGCTTATTCTTTCAGTTTATTCCAGTCCTAGCGGTCCGCTGATTTTCGTAGCGGTCCGCTGAAGGGGACTCAGGTCGCTTGACAAATCAGCTGGTCGTTGGCTACTTGGCGGGCATAGACCACCTCGTTGGTTCACTCAGCGGCCCGCTGGTGTCGAGCTGAGACTATTACTTAGTTGATTTAAACGTTGCTTTGTGTATAGAGTTGAGTTATTGTTGAAATGCTATAGATCAAACTCTCGTTTTAAGTCTGGGGTTCAATTCAACTAACTTTAATTCTATCAAGTAGATCTAAACTTCAACTTTCGTTTCGTGGTTTAATTTCTACGGGTTTTTACCTTTCTAACCTATGAATTCTTAAGCTTTCGCTATTAGAAAAGACTTGTAACTCTCGTTAGTTAGTCTTGGTTCAATCTTTCGATTATAAACCTTCAAGTTGATACAATTGATGTTAAATACTTAGAGTAGTTTGGACTTAACTATCTAACTAATCAAGCAAGGCCTATACTTGATGGATACGAGCAAACTAACCTAAGTAATTCAATTTCAATCAGATAAGCAATTGAGGAAAGGAAATAAAACACAACATGCAACTAAGAAATCAACTAAAATAACAATATCAATTCATAAACTTAAAGGTTAACTGCCATGGCCCCTAAAAAAGGTATCTACTCACGATCAGACATCAAACAAATCATCCAAGTATCAAAGAGAAAAGAAAACATAAGAGAGAAATAAAGTTACAACAGAAAAGCAACTCGATCCCTTTCTTTCTGTCTTCTGCTACTCGACAGCGGCTCGCAGGTAGCTATAGCGACCCGCTGGACCTGTGCAGATCTGTTCTCCTTTTCGCCCAGAAAAACTCCTCTAAATTGCCTCTCGTTGTCTTCAACGCTTCCTCCTTATATAACATGCATTGGCGGTTCTCTAAATGTGGAGGTCGTGCAAGTAGAGGCTCTAAATTTGGCGTAGACGGTTGTGGAGGAGATAGCAAATCTGGCTGGCTATTTTTGTCTGTCGGTTAACATCTTCCAGCGGCCCGCTGCTGAGTCTAGCGACCCGCTGAAATCTCCTATATCGCCAGTCAACATCTGCTACCCGCTGCCTCCCTGTAGGTCGCTGGAGAGATCTGTGGGTCGCAGGTCTAGTCTGAAATCGCTCCAAATGTCGAGTCGAGTAGCCACATCGCGTAGATCCTATACAAAATGAAGCAACCATGGCAGAGTACTTAGCTTCTAACCTAAATTAACAATTAAACATTAGAAAAAACACATAAAATCAAGAAATTAAGACCTATAAATGGTTGAAATACTAGGTATGAAAACCATTTATCATATATATATATGTATATAGAGAATGGCTATACTACTATGCATATGTAAATTGGTTTTGTAGGCTAGTTTTTTTTACCGTTAGATCTCCTCACGATTCGTGCGCAGATATAATCTAGAGGTCCATATTGAGGCGGATTGAGGCGCTGAAGCTCCGTTAACATTAAAATTTCCGTTCTCATCTGTTAAAACTCTCTCCGTTAATTTAGTTCTAAACGCTAAAGCACTCTTCAGTCGCGTCTAACCCTTCTCTCCCATCTAACCTTTCCTCTCCTTCGAAGTAAAGAACAAAAATAAAGAAAAAAACTAGACGTGTAGCGACGGCGCTCTCTCTCTTGTGCGCGCTTCATTTTCTCGGCCTAACTCGACCGTCAGAGTAGACGAGTGCGAAACCCTGGGCGCCCCTCTTGTGACTGTTGTCCTAGTCGCGACACCTCGCTCTGTCCGCCTCCTCTTCCCACGACTATCTCCTTCACTGTCTCAACGCCTCTCTCCTCTCTTGTGACAGGTACGAACTGTATTTTGCGAAAAAAAAATTTTCTGTCATTTTTCTGTACCTTGATTTTGAGAAGTGGAATCGAGCGCTAACATGGAAAAGTAGTAATTGGTCTTCATAAATAGCAAATTACTCATTATGCATATAGTCCTAATATTTTTTTTGCTTTATGTTGTTAGCTTCCATGACTTTCGATGTTTAAAAGATAAATGCAAGTACTTTGAGATGATTTTGTATTTCACTGCCATAACCTTATTTTAAGATGATCGATTTGCTACATGTCCAAACAAAGCAAATTTGCATCCAATTGTGCATAGCAAAAAATTACATGAAATTTCTACAATAAAATTATCAAAATAGCTGCTTGTGGCATACTGTTACTCAATTGTTACACATGCATCAGTAGCATTAGTTAATTATTTAGAATTCATCTACCTAGCAATAGAAATTATAATTGGTAAGAAGTCAGGGACAGTTAATAAGCAAGAAAATGAGAAACACATGTATTAATTACTGACAATTGTGACTTTGTTTAGATAATCATGTAGCTGACTTGAAGGATGCAAAGCTCTGGCAAGGATACCTAAAATAATGGAGAAATTTTAACAGCTGATTAAAAAGGAGAGAGATGTAGTTGCTTCAATTTCTAGTGTTACAGTGGTAAATTAAGGGCCACTGTTGCCCACAATGAATGTGATATTAGACAATGAAACCAGCCTGGTAAGTTGACAATTTCCTAATGTCTCACTAAGCGGGGTGCCTGAGGATGCTTCGATATCGGGAACCAGACTGAACCCACTAACACAATGGATTGTAGCTTGAGTAGATTATGGTACCAGTGCAATGCAATTTTATGCAGGGTGAGGGTACATGCCAGTATAGGTATGTAATGCAGGAATGATAGTTTTTTTTTTTTTTGTTGGAGCTATTGTAATCTATTTTCGCTTCAAATTTATAGCTTCAACTGTAAATTATTTGCTGATTAATGGAATTACTCTGCTTAAAAGATAATTATAATTCCAGAAGTGCAAATAGTACATTAATTAAGAGAGAACGGAGATTGAGTAATGGCACATACTGCAATTGAGGAATGAGGAATCATACACTTGCTGCCTTGATAAATGAAATTCGTGGAATCAATAAGATTTGATGGCACGTACAAAGGAAATGGAATGAAATCATTAAAATTAAGTACAAAACAGCTAAAAACAACAAACTATTCAATGAAAAACGAGACCGATCCTGTAATAGGGCAAAGCAATCGGTGAGAAATTTGAACCCTAGGAACCTGGGCACAAACTCATACAAAAACAAATCAAAAAAGGAGAAAAAAAGTTGAGCCGTCAAAACAGTATAGAGATCACAAAAGGAAGAAGAAGACTGTTAAATCAACCAGTAAAATCATATCGAATAGCTTGAAAACTGACTCGGGCAGTACAAGTAAAATGTTAGAATTAGGAGAAGAGAGAAAAAATTCAATAAAAAATTCAGGTACGATGAGGCTAGGAAGGAGAGTGGAGGAGCGTGAGATGCCACGGGGTCGAGTGGGGCCCGTTGATGGAGCCACGACGTGCGAGGCGGAGAGCCAGAGAAGAGGCGAAACTTGAGGTGGGAGTGTTAGGACGAGAAGGGTGAGAGAGATCAGGTGAACTTGGCGGTGGAGAGATATTTCGGTGAAAGAGGAGAGCTTGAAGGAGAAAGAAGGAGAGAAGGAGCACAATCGATTAAGGAAACAGAAGGGAGACGGAGATGAATCAAACAAAAGGAACGGAAAACATAAAAAGAAACGGAGTGCTCAGCGCCTATATCTTATCCGTAGATTAAAATTTTAGCACGGATCTTGAACAGATCCAACGGCCTAAAAATCCAGCCTACAAAGCCAATTTACATATGAATAGTAGTATAGCCATTCTCTATGTATATATATATATATATAGAGAGAGAGAGAGAGAGAGAGAGAGAGAGAAAATCTATGGTGCATACTAATGTACGGAAGCTTCGGTGCATACTGATCCGAACTCTTGGATCTGCTTCAAAATGATCGATCCAAACCGTCTAATATGATCTTCCTATTATAATCTCCTTATCGACCAAATTTTACATTTTTTCGAAATTTTTAAGTATTTTTTTCAAATTTTAGAAAATCGCTAATCTAATTTTTTCTGAACCGTTCAAAAATAGCAGTTTTTAAAAATCCGAAAAAAATACTTAAAAATATCGAAAAAATGTAAAATTTGGTCGGCAATGAGATTTCAATAGAGAGATCATATTGGATGGTTTGGATCGGTCATTTTAAAACAGATCCAAGAGTTCGGATCAGTATGCACCGAAGCTTCCGTACATTAGTATGCACCATAGGTTTTCTCTCTCTCTATATATATATATATTGGCTAAAGTATCCTCTAGCATACAGATATATTGGAGTCATTTTTCAAAATTTAAAATTCAAACAATCGATCCAAACCGTTCATGTTGTTCTCCATATAAAAATATCCTTCGAGATCAAATTTTATATTTTTTCGAATTTTTTTCCTATATATTATGCTATTTTCAAATTGAAGGGTCAGAAATACTCCTTTATAGTGTTTTTTGAAAATAGCATAATATATATAGCAAAAAAATTCGAAAAAATATAAATTTTGGTTTCGTAATATATTTCAATATGGAGAATAATTTGAACGGTTTGGATCGACTGTATGAATTTTAGATTGTGAAAAATGACCGGACGATCCGTATGCTGGAGTATACTTTAGCCAATCTCTCTCTCTCTCTCTCTATATATATATATATATATATATATATATATATATATAGAGTTTTGCTATGGTGAGTCACGACTCATAAGAGGGTTCGTGAGTCGGGCTCAAAACTTCTAAATCTTATTCAAAATGACCGATCCAAACTCGTTCAATACGATCTCCCTATCGAAACCTCCATGTTGACCAAATTCTACATTTTTTCGAAATTTTTAAGCATTTTTTTTTAATTTTAGAAAATTGTTAATCTAATTAGTTCTAAACCATTCAAAATAGCAGTTTTTAAAAATCCGAAAAAAATACTTAAAAATTTTGAAAAAATGTAAAATTTGGTCAGCACGGAGGTTTCGATAGGAAGATCGTATTGAACGGTTTGGATCGGTCATTTTGAACAAGATTTAGGAGTTTTAAGACCGACTCACGGACCCTCTTGTGAGTCGCGACTCACCATAGCAAAACTCTCTCTCTCTCTCTCTCTCTGTATGATCCTTATACGAATACTAGCTCAAAATGACTGATCCATACCGTCTAAAACAATCTCTGTATTGAAATCTCCATGTAGACTAAATTTTATATTTTTTAAAATTTTTTAAGTATTTTTTTTGAAATTTAAAAAAATCGTAAATCTAATTAGTTCTGAACCGTTAAAAAACTGACACTTTTAAAAATCCAAAAAAAATACTTACAAATTCTGAAAAAATGTAAAAATTGGTTTGCAAGAAGATTTTAATAGCGAGATCATATTAAACGGTTTGGATCGATTATTTTGAACCAGATTTATGAGTTTTGATCACATCTCACGGAATATTTTTTGTGATGCATCTCACCATACCTAAACTATATATATATATATAGTTTTGCTATGGTGAGTTGCAACTCACCAAAGGGTCGGTGAGTCGCGCTCGAAGCTCCTAAATCTAGTTCAAAATGACCGATCGAAACCGTTCAATATGATCTCTCTATTGAATTCTCTATGTAGACCAAATTTTATATTTTTTTTAAAATTTTAAGTATTTTTTCGGATTTTTAAAAACTGCTGTTTTTGAACGGTTCAGAACTAATTAGATTAATGATTTTCTAAAATTTTAAAAAATATTTACAAATTTTGAAAAAATATAAAATTTGGTCAGCATGGAGATTTCAATAGGAAAATCGTATTAGACGATTTGGATCGGTCATTTTGAACTAAATTTAGAAATTTTGAGCGCGACTCACCGACCCTTTGGTGAGTTGCAACTCACCATACCAAAACTCATATATATATATATCCAAATTTGTGACTTCATTTGGTTATGGGGGCAACTTTATTATATTAATTATTGGTAAACGGCAGTTAAGGAACAGCATTTTGGATGCACCAATAGAACAAAAATACAGTGATGATACATGTTATGAACGAACCTTCATGTGTTTAAAAAAAAAAACAAAGCATGGTAATTTATTACACAAAAGTCACGATATAATGAAGCCAATCCTTTTATTGATGTACAGATTAAATAAATAGGACAGAGATGATCTGTATTATACCTGAACCTTTGACAAAAAGATGAAAAAACCCCTAATTTATTACACAAAAAAAAACCGTGATATAAATTGAGACGACTCGTAATTATTGATATACAGATTATCAGATAACAAATAAACATTTATTTTTGTCCGTATCTCTTCTTCATCGAGCTATAGATCCAAATTCTTGGGGATCATACAATGATAACATCTGTTTCCTACATAACATTACAACACACAGCTACCTCTTACTGTTCCCCTGGGAGCATTGTATCCTCAGGAAGATCACAGAATGCATTCCCCTATTACAAATAGAAAACAACAAAATTAGGTACAAGTTACCTAGCATTAAGTTTTTAAAACGAAAAAATTATGCATAAATATGACAATGAAAATGATGATTACTACCTCTCCCGTAAGATGTGCAACACATCTCTTCTCAGCAAGTAACTCAGCTTCACTCTGCCAAAATTCCAATAAAGAAAGTTTTAAGACGGATTATTGAAAATTAATTAGAATTCATTACAACAGAAACATATACCTTTTTTATACGTTCTCTAAGAAAATCGTCTATGATTACATCCTTAGCCAGCTCATAATCGCCATCACCCTTATAAAAAAAAAAAAGAAAAGAATAAACATATGTAAAAAGGAACTTACTAGGAACTGTAAAGTGTTAAATTTTTCTTATTATAAACCCATTTTTGTTGAAGACCTACCTTAGAGCGGCACGGCATACTAAAAACTATGTCTTCTGCTATTCCGTAAGGATTTCCATTTGTATAGACCTGCATTTGTATGAGATTGGAACTTCTAAATAAAAAATACTACCAAAGTCAGAAAATAATTTAGGTATTGTATTGTGACAAAAGTACCCCTGTAGAGAACCAATCTCCTTCTGGTGTAGGAGTAACAAGGGACCTAATAGCATCCACAATGGATACAGCAGTTGAAGCTGCTGACGACCTTCCCCATTTTTGTATAAGCACGCCTCCTCTCTGTTCATAGAAACAAAAAAGTATTAATACTTCAGCTTTACGATATAACAATTGTCAATTAGGATAGCAGAAAAAGAAATTCTGATATCTAGCATGTATACCTTTTGAACCCTTTCAGTGAACTCTGTTTCCAACCATTTGGTATCTTTTATGACCTCTTTCACAGGGATGCCATTAATTTTTGCATTCAAGAAATCAGGAACCTGAATCAAAGAAAAATAAAAGGACTATCATGAATATTTTTCAATACTAAAAGAATCTATGAAATCCAATACTTCATCATCCTTACCTGTGTAGTTGAATGATTCCCCCAAATGGTCATATTTGAGACCTTATCATAAAATACACCAGCTTTCAGGGCCAACTGTAGAGATTACTTTTGAGTAAGCACTTGACATAATTGAAACAGAGTAATGAATCATAATTACAAACATTTTTATATTATGTAAATCACCTGGCATTTAGCTCTGTTTTCATCAAGCCTTGTCAATGCATGAAAATTTTTTGCAGGAATGTTGGGTGCATTCTTCAAGCAAATCAATGCACTAACCAAACCAGATGCACAAAATAAATTAATAAAAATAATTAACATTTAATGTTTTTTTATAACATATATAAAAAATGAGGAACACACCAATACCATGAGTTTTCACTGCCACAGGATGCAAGAATCTTACATTTTATTTATATTTCAAAATTCAAATCGAAATGTCGATTTCAAACTATTGATATTATTCATCATTCTATCATCGTTACTCGACTCGTTCATTATTTTGACCGTTGTGTCTAGTATATAATATAATTCATTGAAAAATCATTAATATCAACTGTTCGGATTCAACATTTGAATATTAAAATTTAAAATATTTACAAAAAAAAATTGTGGATTTGTGTGACACCTAAAGCTTGTGATTTTAAAACTACCCTCTTAAAAGGAAATGAGACAGCGAACTCTTACTTTGTGTTGCATGGGTTTCCAACAACTATGACCTTGACATTTCGGGATGCAACTGCATTAAGTGCTTTCCCCTGCATTTATATCATTTCAAATTCATGATACCATAAAACAACTACTAAAAATAAAAAAAGATGACTAATTACCTGCTCAGCAAAAATTTGCCCATTGATATCTAATAAACCAGCGCGTTCCATCCCTGGGCCCCGCGGCTTTGCACCAATCAAAAGAGCCCATTCACAATCTTGAAAAACCTCATATGGATTTATTCCTATGCTTACCTCCCTTAAAAGAGGATATAAGGAGTCTTCCAATTCCATTGCAACTCCTGTTCATAATAAAAAGATGAAAAATTAAAGTGTGTGAGTTTGGCTGTTTTGTTAATTCAAAAAATCCACGGTTACTACTGTACTTAATTTTGTTACATTGTACCTTCAAGAGCTTGGAGAGATCTTTCAGAGCCCAACAATTGTAGGGCTATTGGTTGATCCGGCCCGAAAACCTCACCAGAGGCAAGCTGATTGTATAATTAATGTAAATAACACAATTTGTTTTAGAAGAAAGAGATAACCTTCAGGGTTTCATAACCATTTTTGGAAATATCTGGACAAGGAAATATGAAACCCGCATGCAAAGTGCTCGATAGAATGCCCAAGTGAATGATAAATATAATTAGGCATTCAAGATTTCAAGACAATAATAAAATGATACACTTTGTATCTACTGCTGACATGTATGGTTTGGTACTCACTTTGAACAGCAGATGATTAGATATCATTCCAGCTGCACCTGATACGGCAATTTTTATCAGACTCTTCCATGATTTAGTCTTCTCATCCTACATCAGAATTCACAACTGTAACTTAAGGTGATAATTTCCATTAAATACAAAAAAAAAAGTGGTTAAATTCATCAAACACGCAAAAATTAAGGTACTAATGGTTAAATACCGCTTTGAGATCATAGGTAGTACAGAAAACACCATAACAATCCCTATTGCTTGTGGTGTCAGAAGGAACTGCAGGGGCAACCGGTGCTTGTACTTGACTGTAACTCCACAACAACAATCAAAGAACAGCATGAGACATATATAAACATGCTAAAAGAGTAGAAAAAAAGAAAAAAAAAATATTGGGGAAAAGAAAAGAGTAGTCTCACTTTGGTGCCACAGAGCAGCTAATTCTCAGCTTTCGGTGCTGTTCAAAGGACACCCCACTTCTCCTTGCATCGTAGCATTGAAGTGGCACACATGGTTTAGAGTAAAAGTTGGGTTTTAGAGTTTGGGATGGAGTATGGGAGGTAGAAATCTTCGACAATGCCATGAAAAAGGTACCAAAGAAAAAGAAAACACAGAGAAAGTGGGAGTACGAGAAAGAAGAGAGAGAGAGGGAGGATTGAAAAGGGGTGGATTTCGTTAGAGTTTGAAATAGAGTAATGATGTAAGGCCAGGGACGGGACGCGTGGCACGACAGCACGATCCAAACTGATGATAACATGAAAGAGGTTCGCGCGCTTGTGGTGGACCCGGTTCTCCACCGTGGAAGCTGACGTAGTTTGAGATTCTACTGTAGTACTGTGGCGCTTTCTTTCGGATTCTCTTCGCGTCGGTGCTTGGTGCAAAACTACGAAGTACAAACCCGAATCAGATTCTCTTGGATTGTTTCCAACTCAAATCCAATTTAAGCCTAATTAGCCACTGACAGCCCAAACTATTCATGGTTAGGCCTTATAGCATTAGTAATCAATTATTTCTAAGTGGTAATTACTACTTACCATCCACTAGATTGTCATCCAACGTCATCCACAGAACGCTCCCCTCCCTTCCGCGTGTACCCTCTATTCCCTCATCTCCCTCCCTTCCCTCGCGACTTTACTCCCTCCCTCTGCTCGCGTCTTTTCTCTCTTCTCTCACTTTCCTCCAGGTGAGTCTCCCTCTCTCTTTCTCTTTCTTCGTGAATTTTTTCTCTCCCTCCGCTCTCTTCCAAGGAAGACACAAAGAGAGTTAGTCTTACCGGCCATGATTTTTTCTTTATCACTGGCCATTTGGTTCTTTTTTTTTTCTCCCTTCTATTTTATGTTATATATGTTCAATTTTATTTTTGTCATATTTGTTAAATTTTTTTGTTGAATCTGTTCAATTTATTTATTATATATGTTCAATTTATCTATTATTTCTGTTCAATTTATTTGTTATTTTCTGTTTTGTATATGTTCACCTTTATTTTTTTTGCATGAGTTCAAATTGTTTGTAATATATGTTCAATTTATTTGTCACATATGTTCTATTTGTTTATCTTCACTTTTTTAATGAGTTCACGATTTTTGTTATATATGTTCAATTCATTGTTATATATGTTCAATTTATTTGTTATATCTGTTCAATTTATTTGCTATTTCTATTTTATTTATGTTCACCTTTATTTTTTTGCATGAGTTCAAATTGTTTGTAATATATGTTCAATTTATATTGGTCTATCTGTTCAATTTATTTATCTTCATTTTTTTAAATTAGTTTATGATGTTTGTTATATCTCTTCAATTCATTGTTATATCTGTTCAATTTATTTGTTATTTATGTTCAATTTATTTGTTATTTCTGCTTTATATATGCTCACCTTTCTTTTTTTACATGAGTTCAAATTGTTTGTAATATATGTTCAATTTATTTGATATATCTGTTTATTTTATTTGTGTTACATATTCACTTTGTTATGTATATATGTTAATTTTAATCTTTTGTCTGAGTTCAAGTTGTTTATTATTTCTGTTCAATTAGTTGTTGCATATGTTCAATTTATTTGTTGCATCTGCTCATTTTATTTTTTTATTTAATCAATTAGTAGCTGAAGGAAAATTGAGAGCGAACAAAAATGAAGGTGGGAGAAGGAAAAAGGAGAGAGAGGAGAGGGAGAGAAAGGAGGAGAAAGGTGCGGGGTTAGGGAAGGGTAGGGAGGGGATAAACGAGAGGGAGGGTGAATGGAGAGAGAGAGGGCGCGCGAAAAAAGTCGGAGGCGGAAAAACAGTATGGATGACGCGGATGGTTTTTCGCTGGATGACGGTTATCACTCCCGTTTCTAAGTTGATCTAAAACATCCACCTTTTGTCATGTGTGTTCACAAACTTTTTTTTTTGGAATGAATATTTATTTATACCTTTAATGGATGCAATTTCGATCACTTCATGGACCGAATCAGATTAAAAAAGAACCAAATTATTCACAAGCATTGAAATATAGTCACTAATTTGGTTTGTTGTGCACTAGAAACAGAGAGAATGGAAATTTAAACAAGTTTGTTGCTCAGTTTACATAGATGTTCCTGAATTGTTACTGTTTGCGAATTATTGGGTGTCACTCGTATTAACTGCGACCCTATATAATTTCTGGTTCTGTTTAACCATGAAGGTTTTCATTTTAAAATTTGCGACTTTTCTTTTGGTGCGTTTGGATATAGGAAGAAAGAAGAAGAAAAAGAAAGAAGGAAGAAAAAAAATTATAAACAATTCAAATTCTTCACAAAGTTACACACTTTCCAATACTTCTTCCCACACCTATCCAAACAGAGCCTTTGTTTAACAAGATTGCAAATTTGGCAATCGGCGAACAGCCTTCAAAAAATAATAAGAAGAAGAAAATACTGTTTAGAATTTCTGACAAATATGTCACAAACAAGTTTATTATTAGTTACAACTTACAAGTGACAACCAGTGAACGTTGACATTATAGAAATTATAGTCAATTCATGGTCCAAATCAGAAAACAGACTAAGGTTTTAAAATGCAATTTGTGCGGTTTGACGGTTGTGTCGTGATTTAGCGTTTATCAATGATAAAACTGTAATAAAACAATTTTACGGTGATAAAAGGACCATAAAATGGATAAACTGGTAATGTAGTATGAACAAAAACTAAAATAAAACGGCAATAAAAGAAAAAAAAACGGAGTTTTTTAAAAGCTTGTAATAGATGCAATTGAACTTCATATAGGTGTCGGCGAGGACATAATTTATCATAAATTTAATCTAACTGAGGCGTGAAGTCATGAAATGATTCACCAATGTAAAATATATTCAGAACAATTCCAGTAATTTTTTTCTTAGCTTAAAGCTGCAAGGTCGGGATTGAAAATTCAATTTTGTTTTTGAAAAATCAAGTCAAGCTTATTAAATACTTATGTTTTGAATATTGCTTCTTTTTCTATCGCAGTATTAAATAATTTTAATTTTTTTTAAAAGGATTCTGATTCTCTACCGCCATTAAGCTAAAGATAACAACATCAGATGATAGTCTTGCAATACTTCCTATATACAGCATATACAAAATATGAGTTCTTGGCAAAGAAAACAGTCTTCAACACAACATTCTCATCCATTCCTTGGAAATTAAATCAACGAAACAGGGCTCAGCAGATCCTCAAAAAAGAGCCATCTCCGAAAAGTACATCTTAATACATGAATGATGCCTGCATTTTCATCTCCTCAACCGTAAACATACTCAAACTCTGAAGTTCTTGCCCTCGAAGGTCTGTCCGAACTGCCAGGTGCGGGGGGTGATGTGCCATGAAGTTGACTTGCGGTGGTCACTGGTAACGACCCTGAACGTCAACTCCTCATTGGTCAGGTCGCAATTGATCGACCAGATCTGGCCCCAGTTGCGGGTCATAGGGGTCCACTTCACCTTGTTCCCTTTCACAAGCACTGCCTGCACATCTCCAGCACCAGCTACATTCCATACTGTGATCAAGTTGAAGTACTTGTTTCCGTTAAGGGTAAATCGGATTCCGCCTTGTTTCTTGCATGGAACCCTGAATGGCACACAATACATGTCAGTGGACAAAATTATGTAGATCATCAAATATTTCATGAAATGAGAAATATAAAAAAAAATTTAGTACTTAATTGAAAGATTAGTACCTTAAAAAGAAATTCACGCTGAAATGATATCTTTTGGGTAAATTTACAAATTTATGTGAATCCGACATATTGTAAGCATAGGTGGTTTCAATAATAGTTTCGGGTACTTATTGAATTCTTGAAAAGGTTCTTTAGTAACAACACAACATGCAATTGGTAACTTTTTTCAATTTTCAAACTTTAATGTGCCATTGGAGTCTTAATCTTGTTACATGAAATGCTAGATTTTAATGTGCTCATCTCATAAAACATACATTTGACATGAAAAACTGAATTTTTTTTTTCTGATCAATAAAAAGTTACAATGAAAATTTTATTTTTCCAGTTTGTTACTATAGGAAGCAATAGAGAATAGATAAATCATTTTTCACCTGCGATATGCAACAGGCACAATGCCGGCTTCATGCTGTGCAATTTTAAGGAAAGCAGGCTCGGAGAGATCAAAATGGACACGAGGGGGATTGCACCACGCGTCACCTGATTGCTGGTAATTCGGGGGACATTGGTTGGTGCCCGTGACAGTGATGGTACCAGACTTGCACCACTTCGGGTCATCAACACACTTGATCTCATAGCATGCACCACATGCAGCACCATTGTTGAAGATGGCATTGCTCAATGCTGCAGTCTGCAAGCCATAACCCTGGTTTACTGTGTCTTGGTAACCGCATGCTCCAGCTGCGTAATCATGATATGCATGTCAGTTGTTTTCTTTGTTAACATATATTTAAGAAGTTTGCAAAAGTATGAAATGTTTATTGCATGCAGATCAGGTCCAAAATTGTAACATAGTTCCATCTAATAAATGTTCTTCTGGTACTTTAATTGGTATATCTGAACCTGAAACAGAGGTAATGTCAGGTTGCAAATAACCATCCTGGGGAATATCAAAATTACGAAAACAGGTTAATTTTTTATATATCCTGCATTAAGTAGTAGTAGTACTATGAAATCATGTTAAATTAAACATAAAATACGTCAGCACAATAAGGTCCCATGTCATCTGCTTTTAAGGTTTGTAGTAGTTCATGTTTTACATTGAAAAGCTATACATACATAGATGTTCATTATAAAATTTGAGAATTTTTGAAGTTGAATAAGAGTTTATCCAAGCCTCATAGCATAAACAAAAAAGAAAAGAAAGAAACTAACAAGTAAATTAAATCACCTCTGGCGCCAGAGCCATCAGGACCTCCATAAAAGGTGGCATGTGCAGTTTTCCATTGATTCTCAGCTTGGAATTTGCCATGACTGTGGTGGGCAAGCGGGGCAGCATGACCCTTCACCTTGCCGGAGTAAGCTTCGGCTGCATCAAAACCGGCACCCAATAGAACTACCAAAAGCAATGAAAGAACAACGAGGACCTGAGAGCCCATGTTGTTGTCCCTCCCTTAATATTCTGAGGTTGTGGCTATAATTACTAAATTTAGCACAAGCTTCCTTTTTTCCTTTCAAACCAGAGATACAAATTTCGGGTCTATTTATACTAAAGCCATAGGGAAAATTGTTGACTTTTTTTCTCCATCTTTAGACTCTGGTTGAAACTAATGACTGTAAAGCAGTAGATCATGAGAGGTGTAGAGAGACCTGCGGGATTCCACCATAGTAGCTGTGTTGTCTACCACTCTTCTTCCACGGCATCTTCAACCGCGAATTGTACTCTGTGAATGTATGTTGTTCTGCTGTTTACTGTGTCAACAGCACGAAATTACAACCCCCATTTATACTACTTTGAGAACAGGTACTAAAATTTCTGATTACATTTTCTTTTCTGTATAGTTTACATACGTTTCATTTTGCTTTCAGACCAAACTTTGTTACAGTTACCTACAGTGAACAAAATTGATAAAAAAAAAAGTCACTTCGGACTTTCCCAGTGCCAAGTTCATGGATATTAAGTTTCACAATATTTTGGCATTTTCTTATCGAACATGTTTGAGATGTACAACAATAATCAACTTCCATACGATTTATATCAAATGATTACTCATTTTCCAAGTTTCAACAGGAGGACAATAAATTTAATAATTGTTCTGCTCTTATTGAATCCATAGTTTCAACAGGAGGACAATAAGTACTTATTTTCATAGTATCAACAGGAGCACAATCCTCCAGACTCAACAATTACAATAAAATAAAATAAAAAACTCACAGATCAACAAATCGTTACATCATAATCCCTCTTCACAGACATCTATGATATTGACTACAAAATAGGATTTGCCAGATAGATGCACTATTACAGATCTTAAACAAACTAAGTACACATCAACTAACAATTCAAACAGGGGTCAGACCAACAACACCTGCACAAAAGAACAAAAAGATACATCATAACCCTAACAACACAAGAAAAAAAAAACATGAATTATTTTTAAATATATATTTAAGAGGAAAAAGGGAAAAATTGTACCGCATGCCAATCTGCCACCAGCATTTCCAGTACTAAGGCTAAGTTCATGGCCACCTGAATATAGATCAATCCATTAGATACAGACTCACAGCTATTACTGAAAGCACAAAAAATTCTTATAACAAGTTGTATACCTTTTCCCAAATCATCCTCAAGTTCATGAACAACAAATGCTCTTCCAACAACAGAATTTGGGCCACTCAATGGAATCTGCATGATAATTTAATTTAATAATATAATTCTACTTAATCCAGAAACATAAAAGGAATCTAAAAGGACAAACCAAAAACAAACTATTTACCTGGCTATCAACAATAGTTGTCTCAGCAACACCTGAATTTCCAATCATAGGAAAGAATAGAACAATAAATAAAAATTGAATACAATAATAACGTTAAATTAAGTACACATCAGAATATACTCCAGATAAATACCCTCAGAGTTAGCAACAATGTTTCCCAGGTCACCCGCATGGCGCACTTCATCCTCAGGAGCCCCATGTGTCAAATTATTCGGGTTGAAATGTGGACCTATTTTAGATGAAATCACACATAGTTCAGATATTACAACAACATAAAACCAAAGAAACAGTCCCATAATCTTAGCAATATCTAACATATGACATTTTCAAATTACTGCCAAGGTTACCTATAAAACACTGCAGAAAAGATCTATACCTGTTGAAATACATCCATTGGTAGTGTCGCCAAATTCATGCTGGAACACAGAAAATGCAGGTGTCAGATATCCATATAATTAAAGAGAAAAAGAATACATACATGAAAAGGTCTACTGAAAACAACTGACAAGGTGAAAGCCATGGAGTCCGGGCGTCAGTCCAGTTACACGAACTGATACAGTTGTAGGTCCTGCCATTTGAAAAGGCATCCCAAATTAATCTAAACTGTTAGAATAAACTGAAGTAAACCACGACTAGTCACTCTTAATTGCATTTTTAGTTAGCCAGATCACATTTCCATTTAATTTGGAGGTAAAAAATTAAGGGCACAATCTCAAATTTTATTGCCTTCAGTCCCAATACCTTTGAGCATATAATTATATTAAAATACCATAAATTCCCTCATCCAGATTTCTTATTTTAGTGTGGTTACATGTTCTAAACTTCTAATAGCTTGGAAAATAGTTCCAATTCCTACATTTTTCCCTCTTAACTTTAACGAATTGCATCCAAATTATGAGAAAACATTCCTGATAATACAATTTGTGTCACTGTCCCAAAATAAAGAAGCGTATGTCAATCAGACCCCACTAAATTTAGAAGTCATAATCTACATTTCAGCAATACAAGTTTACTAAACTCGAAGTGTATAGTATATACCCCAATCAGCAATAAAACAGCACTCTCTACAAACAAAAGAGAGGAAAACAAAACAAACCATCTTCATCTTGCGTAAGAGTAACAACTCCTTCGACCTGAGAAGTGCCCTTGAGAACAGCGACGGCCTTCTTGAGCGCCGCGACGACGACCTGAGGCCGCTTGGCCACCAGCTTGAGCGACGACACGGAGGGCGACCCGATGGACACGGCTTGGGCGAAGAGAGGAGAGGCGTGGAAAGGGCGAGCAGAGGAAGGAGCGGCGGCGATGGAGGAGAAGAGCAGGGTTTGCGCTGCCATGGCTGCTACCAGAATCGACTCGATTTGTGGCATAAGAGGATTAGTTAGACCTGGTGAGAAATAAAGAACAATAGATAAGGAGGTTTATGTGAATATAGGTTTATCACATTCGGTTCCTCTGTATCGAGTCCATGTTGTCGTATCTGATGTGGATGTGTAAAAGTGTGTTGAAGTGTGTGTTGTAGTACTTGTCAGGGAGGTGCAACAGGAAAGGTTGTAGTCGTTACGGAATAGAAGAAGCAGAATTTTCTCGAATTATCGTTTTTGCTTGTTCTGGCCACAACACACTGAGCTCAAGTGATCAGGCCGCTCCAATAGTATTGGGATTTGGGAACTTGGGGTTTGGGATTAGGGGGTGGATTCGTCCACGTATTTCTGTGGTCGTTAACGGAACGACTAACAGTATGATTTTTTATTTCGTTTTCGAAACGGAATAGCTAAACGGTTTCGTCATTCGTGGTAAATAGTTGAATTTTAACGGCTAACGGAATTGCTAGTATTTATCATTTTTGAAACGGAACGGAAAACGGATATTTTCGTATCCGTCGCAGACGTTAGACAACCCTAGTTGGGATAGAGCCATAGAGGCATCACGCATCAGGCTTCAGGCATGGAGTGCTAGGAGCTAGGCTAAAGAGGGAATATGCGGATTAGTTTCTGACTTTCTGTGATAAGATGGGCCCTTTTTAACAAAGTAAAGGTGGCTTATTTGGGCTTTTCTCTTTTGTGGGTTTATAACCTCAGATATGGACATATGGTACATGTTACGCCCAATAAGAAATTTTAGATTTTGGTTTGCTCATTCAGAATTTTGAGCTATTTATTCAGAGAAATGAGAACGAGCATTTTATTTACAAACTGATTATCAATGAAAAATATATGACTGGATTAATAGTTTTAAAAAGGAAGTCGAAAAGGTACTGTTTGAGACTTTCTCTCTCTAAACTTTCTTTCCTGATTCTCGATAAATCTATCCTTTTCCATTTTCAATGCTAGTAATCCTAAGGAAACTCTCTTCTGAAAAGGATCAACACTTTTCTCTTTCATACCCATCCTTGGTGATGGCGGGTGGTTAGAATAAAAATATATAACCTGTCTTTTGAATATTGGACCGAGTATTACATTAGAAGGATAATTTCGGTATTTGGTACTTGTAAAATATTGAATATTATGAGAATATTTATGGAAAAGATAGGAGGTTCTTACTTGCTTGGATTAATTGTGATGATTTGATCTCAGGGGAATTCCAGAGAAGGTGACGGTGAAATATAGGAGGACGAAAAGAATTTGTAGAGTGGTGGCTTTAAAGTTAAACTGAAACTATGATACTTGGGTATCTATGGGTGTCATAAATAGAGAAGATATGGGATAATCCTGAATAACAGAATTTTGACTAAAGATAATTTAGGCCGTAGAGGTATAAATGTTGATTCAATATGTTGGTTCTGTGATTTCATTGAGAAAGTAAATCACATGTTTCTTACTTGTCCTTTTACTGTAGTGTTTTGGTTAATTTATAATCAATGTAATAAGTGGGGGTTTGTAGTTCAAGGGTTCCTTTAGAGAAAATTGGTTTTAAGGGCTATTAATTTACCTAAGACCAGGACTCATGTTCTTATTTTTTTTACAGTTATGATTTGGACTTCCTAAAAAGAAAGAACAATAAGATTTTTAATGATTCTGTTGGATCTACAGCTACTTCTATTTTTAGGTTATTTGCATTTTGAACAAGTACAGCAACAGATATGGAGATTGATTTTCCTCAAGCTGCTTCGGGCACTGCTGGCACTGGAGCTGAGTAATTAGTGTAGTGTTGATTGTGTGCTCTTCTTAATTGTTGATTGTTCTGAATATTTAGTACTCAGTTTATTTTATATTTTCTTAGAAGTCTTCACTAGGGAGCGTTTGCGGTCATCTTTGGTGTGACCTTTTTGTGTGGATTTTGTGATACATTTGCATTTAATATCTAAATGCAGGACCCTCTTCTTGGGTGTCTATTTTTCAAAAAAAAAAAAAATAATATGGGGTAATCTTGATGGATGGTCTAGTGATGGAGATTATGAGGAGGATAAGGAAGATAAAAGGGTGAGAAGAGAGTTCATTTAGTGGTATAAAACTAATTTATCATTTAATAATGATATATATTTTTTAAAAATTTTGTAGTGACATATTTTTTTTGGGAAAATCAGTCCTATACCCCTCCAATCTTGTCTAATTGTAAATGTCCCCCTCAATCATTAATTTTGGATATATACCCTCCAATCTGAATTGCTATGGATATTTACCCTTATCCATTAATTTAATGATACTTTTTATTTAAAAAAATGAATTTCATACTTTTTCGACTAAAATACCCTCAACCCCTTTGTCCATCCATCTTCTTTGTGAGTTCTGCACGTACAGAGAAATTAAAAGAAATGGACAATTCTTCCACAAATAAAAACAATTTACTGGAAAGGCCACCTCAGATCCCGTTCTCTCTTTTAACTAATTTACAAATTTTGTGATTTCATATATACACAATTTATTGTTTCTTTTCTATTTGGAATTTTGACTCAAGTCGATTGATTTGTTCTTGTTTTTTTTTATGTTGGGTTTTGATGCCTTTGAAACTCAGTACCAATTCGGCATTTGTTTCCTTGTTATTGGAATGGTGTAAAATTTCTACCGAATATTACGTACATGTTAAACAAATGAAGCGTGATAATCCAGGGACATGGACTTCATTGGCATTTGTTTTCTTCTATTGGCATTTGAAATTTTTAAGGGGACACGACCACACAGGAGACATGGACTCCAGTTATTGTCGAAGGAAAAAAAAATTTTTGCTTATAATTTCTTTTGATATTCGTATTTCTAATGTATGTTATTGTATTTCTTTTAATTTCGTTGTATACTCAAGCTCACGAGGAAGATGAATGGACGGAAGGGCTAAGGGCACATTAGTAAAAAAATTGTTAAATTGATTTTTTTAAATAAAAATATTATGATATTTATGGAAAGAAGGGTATATATCCATAGCAATTAAGATTAGAGGGGTATATATCCAAAATTAATGATTAGAGATGAATATTTCAATTAGACAAGATTGGAGGGGTATAGGACTGATTTCCCCCCTTTTTTTTTTAGGGTCAGCAAATGCTAACAATGTTTTCATTAAATTTTATAGTGACATATTTAAAAGGATAAAATTGAAAAATCAATTTGGTGATGCCATAAAATCTAAATTTTGCTATTTTATAATGATATAAAACTAATTTATCGTTTAGTGATGGTATTTTGTTAATTTTAAATTTTTATATGGCATAAATCTAATTAACCTTAAAAAAAAAAAATCTACCGAGGCCATTCACTGCCCACACCTACGTAGAACTTGCTGAAATTTGTCGCACGCTGTTGACAGCACGAAATGGAACACATGAATCCTTATTTAAAAAAAAAAATAAAAAAAAGGAAAACCGGTGCAGCGACCTCATTGCGGCCTTTCAAGTAATCGAGCAGCCCATTCACTTATTAAGCTCACATTATTTGATCTTAAACGGGAAATGGTTTTATTAAAATTACAAGTAATCTTTCGAGATTTTTTTTGGGGCGAAAGGAACAGTCTCTCGTGAACAATTTTCGACTTTTTTGTTGCCGTTAAGCAACCTCGATAGCTAAGAAACCTCATCTTTATCTTTTTTAATTTGGGGATCCGAATTTAGGTGCAAAAGTATTAGGCATGCATCCACAGAATCAAACAAGGAAAAGGCATGCACCTAGCACCCAGCGCTAACTTCGAATTAAAGTAGGTTTAGTACGTTGCAATACGTCGATGCTAACTCCAAAATGAAAAGGCATTATAAAAAGAAAAGTAAAAAAAGCTAGAAAATGCATTCGATCCAATTTTAGGAAAGCAATAAGGAACTTATAGGAAAAGCTGGAAAGTTTTAAATTGAATTCAAGTACGATATACCTGTTAATAATAAAAAAATTATCATATATGTAATATTAATTGTAACTATAAAAGTGAACAACAGAATTTTTGTATATTTCTATAGGCTCCGTTTGGATGAGGTGTGGGAAGAAAAGAATAAGGAAATAAATTTATTATAAATAATTCAAATCTTCACAAAGTTACACACTTCCCAATACTTCTTCTCACTTCTTCCCTTCTTCCCACACCTCATCCAAACAGAGCATATGAGAATCAGATATAATATTTCCTAAGACAAATATCAATGCAATACCGAAATTAAAATATAAATGTGCGTGATTAATTAAGAAAAATAACAATGACGCTACACCCATTTATTGAATATAGATGCGCAAAATGTATTTTACAATACGGTGTCATTTAACAGTTTGATTGGTTTAATTGGTCATCGCTGAATGCCTTGTTAATAGTTGGTGTTATAGAGTTAGGCGGATTCAAAATTCCTTTATATCTATTAAATTATCAGTTTAGATGTGTTTATTAATTATTAGAAGCTTAATTGATGGAGAGTCTATGTGCATGGTGATTGGTGAATTAGCTATATCATACGAACGAACTGCTGAATATTAATATTAAAACTTGTGTTCGAATATTTCATAAGAAAATTATTGAAGCAATTAAAACAAAGATTATTCGTACAGTATCTCAATATATACATAAGTACGTACATATATGAAATATGACAAGCATATGAAATATGACAAGCACACAAACGTGGTTTCACATGGGATATAAGGCGCGCAGTAGTAGAAGATATGATTAATTAAAGGGCAAACACTATGATCAAGTCTAGTTAAAATTAAATGATGACCCGTACGTACGTTGCAATTAATCCTTGTACGTGAAAGAACAACACTTATGCCATGAAAAGCCATGACTCCAGCAATTAATTTATGCCATCCACAAAATAGAAATATTTATGATCTTGTACCATTTCAACTATAACAATTTGATCTTTTATTATACCAATCCGATTATTTATTATAACAATCTAATTTCTTATTATACAATCTGATCATACTTTATTATAACAATCTCATCTCTTATTATAATAATTTGATCTTTTATTGTTTAAGCTTGTAAGATGAGAGACGAATGAATGAGTGAGGAGAGATGGAAGTCGGAGGTCGGAGGAGGAGACGCGGAGGAGGAGAGGTGGAGGTCAGACGAGGAGAGGCGAGAAGGTGAAAGAGGAAGTTTGTGCTTGTAAGATGAGAGACGAATGAAGAAGCGAGGAGAGACGGAGGTCGGAGGTCAGATGAGGAAAAGCGGAGGAGAAGGGCGGAGGTTGGAGGTTAGATTTGTTGGGATGGGAAGAAGGGAGGCGTTGGAAATTTGGGATCTCTTATTATGACAATCTGATATCTTATTATTATAAGTTTATAACATAAATAACAATGGTGGAGGGAGACGGAGGTCGGGGGAGAGAGGAGGGAGGAGAGACAGAGTGATAGGTGCTGGGAGGGATGGAGGGAGGAAAGAGGAAGGAAGGAAGGAAGGAAGGTCGGAGAAAGAAAAGGGGGAAAGAAATGAGGTCTTTCGTCGGAGATCGAAGGTTGGAGGGAGAAGGGAGGAAGGGAGGTCGAAGGTCGGAGATCGGAGGGAGGTTGCTGGATCAGAGGAGAGATGAAACTTATGGAAGGGTGGATTTGAAACAAATCCAAAGAGGAGAGTGAGAGAGAGGGAGAGAAGGGAGGGGAGGGGAGGGGAGGGGAGGGTGGTACGAGGATGACAATCTTAAGGATTGTCATAAGTAATTTTCAATTTTTGTATAATGCAGTATGAACACGACATTGTTCAGTTTTAGCTTTTATTTTCAAATCATAAATGGTAAACCATTTTATTCATCAACTAAGTTCGCTTGAATATTAAGTAAAATTTTATTACATCCATGTATATAGAGAGGATATATAGTGGCTAATCCAATTCTAACCTTCTAACTTTACATTTTTTGGTGAGTTAGTGAACATGTTGAGACAAAATAGAGAAAAAATATTAAAATAATAATGATTAATTAATAATTAACAATAATAAATAAATAATAATAGTAACAACAAAAACAAGTACAATAACAACGAGAATGAGAATGGGAATGGTATAATTACGAATTGAAAGGAACATAATTTGTTTCTCGAAAAGTAGATGTCACCTTACTACACTGCAAAAGTAAAGATATCATTTAAATTTGTTATAAACTTTGAAAATATATACAAATAATCTTTTTACGTACAAATAAAATATTTTAACATATAGACAATTTGATGAAATTAGACAATTATTGCTTTCGTGATATAATGTGACATATCAATCAAGGTCTTACATGCACGATGCATTGCGAGAAATTAAAATTCAGTCTATCAATCTATTTTGTTTACAAAAAAATAAGACATGATATGTTGGAGTTATGTCCTAGAAGTCAATAATTTAATGACTTAAATATTAGTTTTTGTTATGGATGATATTTTATCATTTGTTCCTAGGTTTATTATTGACAGATCATTTATGTTGAGGATCTAAATTGTGAATCTCTGTGGATCATTCTTTAGAATGACAATAATAAATCTAAATTGTCCATAATCTTGATAATTAACAAAGAACATTAATTATCATATAAGATTAGTATGCAAGTTAAGTGATAATTAAGTTCTACAAATCATAGGTAAAGAGTATCCAACTTAATTGCATATGTATATGCTATTGGAACATAGCACAGGACTTGACCCAATGAAATAAACATATGGATTGTGTGTGTCATTGTTTATTTCATATGAGTTTGATTCTAAGTTTGAGATGGGTCAATCTTTTCACATGAGCATAGGTTCTATGAATAGCGTCTACCGCTGATTCTCGATAAGGGCTGCTATACGGGCGTTATTTATGTTCTCTTGAATTGTGCGGGGAAACGTTGTTCATAAAGAAAATCGTATGTCTCTGATCAGTATACCTAGTGAGTGATGATATCTGTTTGGGTCCCTTGATGGAGTTAAATTGTTTGGCCAATTTGTACAATCAACTCTAGATCAAGAAATATATAATCTGCAAGAATGGCACATTCCTATCTTGGATTATACAATGATATCATGTGGCATAAGAACATGACAATGAAATACTTTTATTTCTTATGCAGGATTGAGATATTGTAGCAGTACATTATTAATGTGAATTGAGAATCATAACGTGTTGCTAGATACCGTTTATGATTATTCAAAATAAATAACGATTTATTTTCATGTCCAACATAGCATAAATCCTCAAAGGGTCACACAAATAGGACGTTAATCACACGGTGCATTATTTATTTATTCACAGTAGTACGTACTGTGGAAATATGATAGATTGATTAATTAATTATATACCGTTGTGAAATGTTATAATTAATTAAGTCAATGAGATCATATAGAAATAAATTAATGCATTAATTAATTTTAAAATAATTATTAATGAGTTAATAATTAATTTAGTTTAAAATAATTTTAATATAAATGGTTATATTAATTAATTGGGCCATTATTTGGTAGCAAATAGATAGCCCAATTGAAAAGTAAACATGAGAGATTTTAATTAATAATAGAATTAAAGACCCAATGGAATGATTGAAGTGGCCCATATAGGCTAGGGTTTACCAAATGGGGCGGGGCGGTCCAATCTGCGACGGTTCACGGGTTAGGACGGGGCGGGTTAGGTCGGTCCACGGGTTAAGACGGGGCGGGTTAGGACGGTCCATTCTAGAAATCTTGGCCCTAACCCTTCTTAAACCCGCCCCATGTAACCCGCACGGGTTATGACGGTCCGGTCCGTCGGTTTTTATTTATTTTATTACTATATATTTTTTGGATTTTTCGTTAGTATATATATAAACTACATATATATTATATACTATAATAATCACTATAATTTTTTTTTGTTGTTTTTCTCTTTTCTGTTTTTTTTTCAATACTTTTTTCCTTTTTTTCAATATTATTTTCAGTTTTTATTTTTCGTAAATTATTTTTATATTTTACTTTTACGTTTTTCTTTTATTTTTTAAATAAAAAAAATTGAATATAATTATATAAAGTTATATTCCTTTTTTATTTGAGTTTGGGACCGGCTATGCTATTAAATTATTTTATAAAATAATAACATAGGCGGAGTTATAAAATAAAATAATAACATTGCACGGGTTTAAGACGGGTTGACGGGGCGGGACGGTCCGGTCCACGGGTTAAGACGGGGCGGGTTAACACGGATTTTTTTAGAAAGGACGGCCCAAACCCGCCGTAGACCCGCCCCGGCCTAACCCTTCGGTCCATCACGGTCCATGGACGGTCCGGGGCGGTCCGGTCCATGGGGCGGGTTTGACCCGGCGGGTTTTTGGTAAACACTAATATAGGCTCATCTCTAGGCCGGCCTCATATAGTGGTAGGTGGGATGGAATAATTGTAATTATGCAAGAGGTCAATTAGGTTTTGTGCTCTATATAAGGACCATTTATGAGAGCCTCCACCTAACCTTTTCTCTCTTCTCTCTTCCTCCCATTTGAGGCCGCCACTTTCCTCTCCTCTCTCTATCTCTTTTGCTCATGCGTTGAGCTCTTTTCTCTCCACTAAATCAAGGTAGTTGATTGATGCAAGAGAGAAAACCATAAGGATTAAGCTTGTTCTTTAGGTATGCTAGTACGTACCTTGTAGAACGTGATTAATCTTCCTTGGTGGACTCAAGGGTGGCTACTAGACGAGTTGGAGGTGGTGGAGAAGGCACTCTATCGATTTCCATGCCTTGGTCGAGCCTCGCGGATACGATTCTGCGAGAGGTACAATTTCTCCTACCCATTCTCTTGTGTGTTGATTGTTTGGCAAGGTCCGTTGTGCTTGAGTTTAATTGAAGTTAATTAGTTGTAATTAGCATAAAAATTAAAATTTGAGCACTTTCTAACATGATATATGAGCAGTAAATTAGGTATCAGAGCTTTGTATTGGAGGCTTCATTTAATTAAAAATATTCCTACTATTAGGAGATGTAAACAATTTGTGTTTCAATTGCAAATAAAATATATTAAAGTGAAAAAATAATAATCACTCTTATAGCTTTCTATTATCGTTAATCACACTTATAATATATATTTTAGCAACTAAAAAATAGTAAACGTGGCTAGTGATAATGTATACAGTAGGTGATCCAGATAATTAGAATGAAAATGACAATTAAACAAAATGAAATTTACTTGTCAATTAACAGCAAGAAATAAAATCTACTTCTCAATCGTGAGAACTATATGAGTAATGAGCAAAAAATAAAATGTACTTGTCAATCATTAAACACAATGTGAGTCATGACATTACAATGACTAACATGCCAACATATAATAAAAAACTCTATATATGTGGGAGCTACGTTTTAATAAAATTAGTGATATCCATATCTACAATAGAAAAAAATAAAATATAAGAAGTTACAAAGATATAATATGTGACCTTTGAGTAGTGGAGGAATCTAACCACTTAATAATACAAGACTCTTAAGCATCAAATACATTAGTTGAAGTGTTCCCAAATACCTTCACTCGACGACTAATGTAATTCACAGTTAAAAACTTGTATTAAATTAAAGATTGTTAGTTTTCTCCAATACTGTCTTGATAAGTAGGGTCCTATAGCCACACCTTGTTCTAAGTAGCAATTGTCGCGAATAGATGTATAATGGTTAGTTTTGCACTACAAGGTGTGGCTAGGACTCTGCTTATCAAGACAGTATTGGAGAAAACTAACCATCTTTAATTTAATACAAGTTTTTAAGCGTGAATTACATTAGTAGTTGAGTGAAGGTGTTTGGGAACACTTCAACTAATGTATTTGATGCTTAAGAATCTTATATTATTAAGTGGTTAGATTCCTCCACTACTCAAAAGTCACATATTATTTCTTTGTAACTTCTTATATTTTGCTTTTCTTTTTTTTTCTATTGTAGATATGGATATCGCTAATTTTATTAAAACGTAACTCCCATATATATGGTTCATGAACAAGGCGATGAACAAAAGGCCTATGAATAGGCCCATGAACAAAACCAGTTCGTAAAAATCGAAGAACTAAGAACTAGGGAGTAGTTCCTAGTTCGCGACTGTTCGTGAGTTGTTTGGCTCTCGCGAACTAGTTTTGTTCACGAACTGCTACTTCGTGGATGGTGTCAAACACACCTATAGAGTTTTAGATTATATGTTGGTATATTGCATATTGTAATGTCATGACTCACATTGTTTTTAATAATTGAAAAGTACATTTCATTTCTTGTTCATGACTCACATAATTCTCATGATTGACAAGTAGATTTTATTTCTTGCTATTAATTGACAAGTAAATTCCATTTCGCTTAACTGTCATTCTCATTCTAATCATCTAGATCACCTACTGTGTACATTATCACTAGCCACGTTTACCATTTTCTAGTTGCTAAAATATATATTGTACTTGCTAAACTAGAAAATGTATATGACCAACGATAATAGAAAGCTATAAAGTGTGAATACACTACTTCATAATTGGATTCGTGAACATATAGCAAAGCGAGAGTTTAGACGAGAAAAAAGATTAGAGAACTCCACCTGAACTCCGAATAAATGAATAAATAATAAATGATAAATTGACGATAGTAAAATATTTGTAATTTCAAAGAGCAATAAATTATAAATAATATATGTGATGATTATTATTTTATTTCTCACTTTAATATATTTTATTTGTAATTGATACATCTCCTAGTAGTAGAGATATTTTCAATTAAATGAAGCCTCAAATATAAAGCTCTGATACCTAATTTGCTGCTCATATATCACGCCTTATTTTTTGTAAAAAAAATAGATTGATAGGTTGAATTTAATTTCTTGCATTGCATCGTGCCTGTAAGACCTTAATTGATATGTCACATTATATCACGAAAGCAATACCTTAATGGCAATTACTATATTACTAGTTTCATCAAACTGTCTATCTGTTAAAACATTTTATTTGTATGTATACGTAAAAAGATTATTTGTATTTGTATATATTTTCAAAGTTTATAACAAATTTAAATGATATTCTTACTTTTGCAGTGTAGTATGGCGGCATCTAATTTCCGAGAAACAAATTTGGTCCCCTTCAATTCGTAATTATACAATTCTCATTTTCGTTGTTGTTGTTGTTGTTGTTTATTAAATATGTTTGTTATTAATTAGAAATTATGATTAATTAATCATTATTATTTTAATATTTTTTTCTCTATTTTGTCTCTATATGTTCACGAACTCACCAAAATGTAGAGTTAGAAGGTTACAATTGGGTTAGCCGCTAATCTCTCTTACCCTCGTTAATTTGGTGATTCCAAATTATCCACTAATTAACCTTTCTAAATTTTCTAACCTTTTCTAACCCCTTTGATTCCAAATGCAGCCTTATTCATCAACGTCTCAGACAATTTATATAATGGCAACGTATATTTATGTCACAAGCAATATTTCATGTCTATATCTATATCTAAATTAAGGCATCACATTGTATAACTTTTCTAAAATTCATGAGATCACGCTCCCACGAAAAGAGCAAATCATAAATCATATAAACCATTGTGAAGTTATAAAGTCATCCCATTTACAGAAAATATCCCAACAAGAAATAACCAATAAATCGTTGTCATTTCATAACAAGTGATAAATGATTGAGTGCACGCGTATAACTGGCCATATAATAAAATAGGATCAAGGGTGACTTTCATGATATGGTAATATGAGCTTTTCATTTATTATTAAACTAAAAAAATTCTATTAAATGAGTTCATCTTTAACGACAACAACAGCTAATACCATTTATCAAGTGTGATCGAAGCTAATAACCAATGTTTATTTTGAAAGCGTTATTATCCCACTTAGAGGATTAAGATTTACATAAAAAGAAGATAAATTCTTCCCGAGCATTAGGTCCAAATTACCCGTCCATCTATGAAATATTTTAGGCCACAAAATAACCATCAATGATAAATGTCTTCTACTATCGGGCCCGTTTGGATCCCCATGGGATTTTGGAGAATTTCATCTTCCTACCGTAAATTTATTATAAACAATCCAAACTCTTCACAAAATTACACACTTCCCAATAAATTTATTCCTAGGAATTGCAACTTTTCCAAATTTCCCAAATTCCTAAGCGATCCAAACGGCCCCATCAGTAATATGGTCAAGAATGCCTTCATTTTCTTCCACGGTATGTTTTATATAGTTTTTAAACAAACATTTTTATTAAAAGGAGAATTCACTTGACAATATTTCCAATTGTAAAATTGAAATTGAAATTGAAATTGAAGTTCAATATCTATTGTTATAAAAAGATGATTGGATTTGATGCATATTGTAACACCGATCTGGTGTTTTAACATTATCAACTATATGTTTTCTGATTGATACTCTACTTATCTATTCAATAGTATGTCTTTAATTTTTTTTTCTTAATTTTTCAACTTTATCTATTTTAGAAAATATTATCAAATGATAAGTCGCTGTCAAATAACCCTCTTTTTATTTTAAACAATGCAACAAGGAAATGAATTTTACCGGTTTATATAGAGATATGCTATGGTACATTGCGATCATTATCCGTCAACCATTTTACAAATTGACAAATCTAATTAAAACAATCCAATCTGCAAATTTAATCTCGTTACAAACCAAATTTTATATTTTTTTGAAATTTTTTTACTACTTTTTTTTTCAAAATTTCTAAAACTTTTCTTTTTTGGTACCAATTAATAATAAGAGAAAAAAATGACAGGTTTTAAAGAATTCGAAAAAATAGTAAATAATTTTTAAAAATATAAAATTTGTTTTGTAATGAGATTTCAATATATATATATATATATATATATATATATATTGGATTGGTTTAGTTAGATTTGTCAATTTGTAAAATTATCGATGTATATGATCGCGATGTACAAAAGACTCAATGCATTGTGATGCACCATAGCATTACTATATGTATAAAAATATAAATTCGTTGCCCAATAAATTTCTAAATGTTCATAACAATCTAATATAAGAACCAAAATATAATAGAGGAAGGTTCTAATATCACTGATTTTGGATGTCACCAAAAACACAAATACAACATGTTCATTTCTATTTCAAATTTAAAATTCGAATGCTAAATTCAAACCATGCGATCTTCTTCAATTTCATTAGAGAAATATTGAACTAATTAAACTTTTTTACTTTTGAAAATCCATTTAATACTCTTTTAAGAGAGATCCCACAAAATGAACATATTATATTTAAGTTATTATTATTATTAACAAGAAGTGTATTCCATAAATTTCTATTGTGAACCATGATGCATAGAGGCTTCCGTACACCATGACTATTTTGGTCGGTGATTTTGCAAATTGACAAATCTAAATTAGCCAACCCAATCTATATATTGAAATCTCATAGAAAACAAAATTTTACAATTTAAAAAAAAATTTTAGTATTGTGGAACAAAACTAAGAGTCTTTTTCCAAATCTCATCCCTTCTAATCTACAGGATGTTCAAACTATCATGAGAGACTCTCTACAAAATAATGATTCTGGCAAGGCTATTATTCTCATAGTTTTTTGGGCTCTCTGGCTGGAAAGAAATAATAGAATTTTTAGGAGGGAAGAAAGAGGAGTCAGCTCTCTACTTCACTGGCTGATGATGCAACACAACCTGTTTGACAAGTTCTGTTAGCATAGTTTGTGCTTTTTCAGTTGTTGTTACTTTGCTTTTGGCCTTTGTTTTTAGTTTCCCTTTTTCTTGTTACTTGATAGCCACTATCAAGTCTTACTCTAAAAAAAAAAATTTATTATTTTTTTCGAATTTTTTAAAACTTGTCATTTTTTGCCACAAAATACACTAATTTGTAGAAAAAATGGCAAGTTTTTAAAAATTCAGAAAAAATAGTAAAAAAATTTTAAAAATTGTAAAATTTTATTTTCTATGATATTTCAATATATAGATTGAGTTTGTTAAATTAGATTGAAAATTTGTGAAACCACTGACCAAAACGGTCACGGTGCACAGAAACTTCTATGCATCATGGTTCACAATAGATTTACTCTATATATAATTAAAGCAAGTCAAATTACAAGAACTGATTGTAATTCTGCTCAAAATTACGCTTAATAGCCACCGTCATGTTTTCTAAAAGGATAATTATGCTCGACATGATATACGATACATCCACCAAATCTTGCGTTAAAATGTTAATTACAAACAACAAAAAGGCGTTTAAGGTAAAGTTGTGGCAGAAATCCATGTTACCTGTAATAACTTTAGCAATCTAATTAGCATAGGCTCAGAATAAAGGTTCATATAATTCGGTGTTATTCTCTGTTGCTTAAAGACGAGGCTATATATCAAAAGCAGTAAAAGGAGAAACCAACAAAAGCCTGATCAAGCCACAGAGAGGAACAAAATTCACTAACTTAGCTAAAAGAGGAACAACCAAGAGGTTCATTTATTTGCTACGAGTATAAAACTATAAATCCTTTTCTAACCCTGCCAAAATTCTCCTAATTATAATTTATAAATGCGGGAATGACGGGAGGTGGGCTCCATGTCATAAAAGCGACTATCATGCCAGCAGCCATGCAAATGTTGAACTGTTGGATCTCATTACCGCACGAATCTCGAGGTTATTCAACGGCTGAGTATTGTACAGCGTGGTACGGTTTTCAAGATCTGAATTGGTGAAAAAAAAGGCGATCATGCGGATGGGAAAGAGGAACATAACCTCTCCATTTTTAAACATTAACAAGAGTGTATTATTTTGTTTTTATTTTGAAGTTAGGTACATATGCGGTTTCTAGCTTGGCCATACCGACTCATATTAAAGAATGTTACATGTTTGGTATATTAGTCTCGAAGTATATTTCCGTCTACATGTGCTTGTTTTCTTTTTCTCTATGCATGTGATTGATCATTGACCTAATATAAAATATATAAAGATAATGGGTCGATGCATACCCAATTTGTTCACCTTTTTTTTTCTCTATTTTATTGTAACCAAGTCCCAAAGTAATTTATCTATGTTTATATTTTGTAGGAGTAGGATTGTTCGTTTTCAAATAGTTTTAGCGCTTTAAAGTGAGCAGAGTAAATCCATTTTTGCAAAGACCGGAGAGGTATAGAGTTGGAGGTGAGAAGTGAAAAGCTAAAAAGGAGCCGAATCTCTTGTGTTTGTATCGATGCAACCTTTTGTCACAGTTGGGGTCTTTTTTCGTCAACCTATTTGGTCGCATTACCAACTTTTTTGAAGATTAAATGTGGCTCAAATAACCTCAAAATTGTTAAATTAATTTGAGCAACATCTTTAAAATCAGACTTGAATTTTCTGTTATTAAATTAGGGAAGAACAACATATATAATTATCATTATAATGTAAGATTTTGTGAAAAGTGCTACATTAGACATAGGTAAATTTGTTATCAAATAAATTCCCATAGTTGTCATTATAATGTAAACTTTAAGAATTTTATTTGGATAATTCTACCATAGTTTCATATCTCATTATACATGCCTTCAGTAATGTTGTTTAAAATTAATATAACAATTGGGCTATTTGTGATTTGTTGGGTTTCTATCAAATAATCTAAAAATTTTCATAAAAAGCTTTGACGGTTTTATAACAAATGTCCAATTGAACTTTTTAAGTTAATGTAATAATTTGAGCTATTTGATACACATTTAAATTATAATTAAACAGTAGAAAAAACATCTACAATTTCAGTTTACTAAATTGAACAATATTGTCAAAAATATTGAATGAAATGTACCATAATAAATTAATGAATGTACACTAAACTTCTTCACATATTGTGCAACACCTTAGGCAACATAGTTATGCAACATAGTTATAAAGCCATAGAAATACCGAAGAAACAACTCCCCACCATTTTTCTCTTTTTCAACTCAACACACACTACTCCGAACTATTCCCTCCTCGCACTCACCACTACTTCCCCAACATCTCATTGAAGAAGAAGAGAATTTAAAACTAGTGTTACCTCTTTTGATTTTTTCCTATAACAGTACATAAATCACCTATAATTGTAAGTTCCACTCCTGCCCCATCCCAATTAATCCACTGTTTGTAGATTTGCACAGTACTAATATAGTGATTCCCTTATTAGTTGGCATCTTGGCCAGTGAGATTGAATCTACCACTTGTTTTCTCTATCTCTTCTCTTTCTTGTAACTGCACAAAATTCCCAATAGTTGTCTCCTACCATGTAATTACACAAAAAAAATATCACCACCTTCTCAAACCCAAGAGAAATGGAGGTTAGAGGAAGAAAGTACGCAAGCCAAACTAGTCCAGAGAGAACCAAAGTCTGGATTGAGCCACATTCAAAGAACCATGCACAGTTGCAACTAGGGAAGAAGGTTCCAGTGGTTTATTACCTTTGTAGGAATCGACACTTGGAGCACCCTCATTTCATGGAGGTGCCCCTTTCTTCGAATGAAGGTCTCCACTTGAGAGGTAGTGTGGTTTGGGAATTTATTTGGACTTCAATTCTTTGGTTTGTATTGACAAATTCTTATTTGGATTAATTTTTTCTGTTCTGTTTTGTTCTTAGATGTGATCAACAGGTTAAATGCTCTTAGAGGTAAAGGCATGGCGGCAATGTACTCTTGGTCTTGTAAAAGGTAGCCTCTTTCTTTCATAGTTTTGATAATTGGAGTCATGCAATGTTTTCATCATTGGAATTGAAGTTGGTTTATACATGCAATTGTTTGTTTATGTTCATATATGCAAATAATTTTTGGTATTTGTAGGAGCTATAAAAATGGATTTGTATGGCACGACTTGTCAGAAGACGATTTGGTTTTACCAGCGCATGGCAATGAATACATCTTAAAGGGCTCTGAATTGTTGGATCAATCACCACAAGGTACTTGATAAAATGACTGAGAGAAAACACAAATGAACAGACAAGAGATTCGCATGCGCTCGAGTGCATGTGTGTGCACACATGGACACAAACACGGACATGCTGGACAGAATACTGACTGGTTGGCTGTTACTTTAGTTATGGCTTAATGAGACTTTAAAAAATTTCTTGACCCATAATTTACAAAAAGGAAAATTTAATATGTTGTTTGTAACTTTGTTTAGTATTAATTTCTCTCTATTGTTATCTATTTTTCCAGAGCGACCAAATAATATCTCAACCAACACAAAGAAGGAAAGTCTGAAGAACCCTCAAATTGACTCACCGAAGGCAGGAGGGGCTCATGAAGCGAGTTGTTCCTCCTCATCTCCACCACCTTGTAAAGAAGAAAAAAAGATGCTGGTACGAGATGATGATCAAAGCCATGTAGGTACTGCACCTAGTACACCTCTTTCCCTCTCTTCAGCCAGCTCACCAAGCACAATGGAGTACCGAGTTATCAAGCCAGTGGAGGCCCATGATGCATCAACTCAAACTGAAGAAAGAAGGAAACCTCTTCCAGTGGTACCCATACCAGTACCAGTACCAAGCCAGGTACGGTCTAAGAAACTCTCTCCTGAAATTGTCAGGGACCCACCATCGCCTGCATCAAATCCTACATATGCAAACATCTCATCCTCTGTGACTGGTTCAGCAACTGGTTCGAGTGGCCGAATTGACACTCTGGAATCTCTGATAAGAGCTGAAGCTAGTAAAAGGAATAGTTTCAGGGTTGTAGAAGAAGAAGAGGTATTTTCACCAGAAGATGGAAGGTTAAAACCAGCAAATTTGCTATTGCAAATTGTAACATGCGGGTCGTTAGCAGTCAAGGATCACAAGGGGTTTGGGCTAGTACCAACATACCGACCTAGATTTACTCAAATAGGGTTCCCATCACCAGTTTTTTCGACATTGAGGGACCTTGATCGGATGTCGGAGAACACTAGAGCCGTTGGATTGAGAGTTGAAGAGGCTGAGTACTATAGTGGGAGCATGATTGAAGGGAAGAAGCATAGGGATGACTTGTCAACAGGGTCTGGGTTGAGAAGGTCGACTTCTTTTGAAGATGAGAGGTAGGAAACACTTGAACAAATTTCAGGTGTTTAATGGGAAAAAATTGAAATAGTTGGTCGTGGTCCATTAAAGTAACTGAGAAAATTTTTCTAACTTGCATCTTACAATTCTCTGACAGCCCTATTCACTCTGTATAAATTCTGGCTTAGATCTTAGTACAACCCTTGTATAGCAACAGCACACGATGGTACTGGTTTCTGCCCTTTTGGGTTTATTTGACCAATTAATCATGTTTAAGCATCATTGCAACACTTGAATAGCTCTGATTAATTAGTCGTGTTTAAGCATCATTGCAACACTTGAATAGCCCTGATTTTAAGGATTGAATGAACACATTGGGGTAAAAGGCACACATATATTACCAACTCAAATCATCCAGAACAAATATCAAAAAGTAATTTTCAAATGCTTTTTGTGTGTTACGATTTAGCTGTCTGTATCTGACTTGCATTTTATTGCTTTATTGGTGGAGAGTTAAGTCTTGGTAGTGGTGAATATTTTTGCCTTTATTTTCTGGTACAATGTGTTAGCACAAATTATTTTTATGGTGCCAGTTGTGTCTTTTGGTTACATTAGTTTCAGTCAATAGATGTTTTTGTGATTTGGTTTAGATTACCCCAGTTGGGTTCTCACCGTTTGTCGGTAACATATTTTGGTGTAAGTTTTCTCCTGTGGGTTCCTTCTTTATATAGGATGTCTGTAATTTTATTTAAGTTCCAATGAATTTCGTTGCATAACCGCTCTTTCAAAAATAAGATACTAAATGGGTACTTATTTTAGGAGCTACAAGACAACACCTGACTCGAAAAGGGATGCTAAGCATGTTCATGGATCAACAACCACAAAATGCTTGCCTCAAACAATCAAAATGATTTCATGCAAGCAACCCAGGGGTGAAACTGTGAAATCGCCTGCAGGGCCAGACTGCAGTAAGTTGTCACCTCTCTGCTCTTCCAATGGAGTAAGTAAAAGGACAATGACCGACTCCTTATCTGGGTCCACATCAATGAGAATAGAATCTTTCAAGGCTGAAAAAGAGAAGATTATCAAGATAGAAGAAAGTTGAGTCTTCTTATTATTTACCCCCTGAATTCCTTTCTTTTGAACTTTTGAGTAGGCATCGCCTAATTTTGCATGTTTTGGACCATGTGTTGTTAGAGTTCAGACGGGTAACCTGAGGCTTCTGAAGTCCGGTTTAGTTAAAATTTCAGCAGGGCTTGTACATCTTCAGTATCTACTGGTGTTACAGATCTGGTTTAATATAGTCATTTATTTATTTTCGGTTGTGCTTGTTTGATTAAACTTGGTATTAGTCTAACAACATTAGGTCTGGTGTATTCATAGTATGAAAAAAGAGAAAGGTTCAGGTGCCACAACTTTAGAGTTCCACAAAATGTCACAACTTTACTTTTCATCAATAATTAAAAATTTTAAAATTTAAATGTTGAATCCAAAATGTTGATCTTGTGCAACTAAAAGAGCGATGTGTTTCCATACAAGTTTTATTAAATTTGGAGTTGATTTGATATTTGATCAAGAGGTTAAAAAATAAATGAATCTTGTTAACTATGACAGATTAATTGTAATATGTTCATGGTTTGACCTCTTGATCAAATATCAAATCAACTCTAAATTTTATAAAAATTATATGGAATCGCATTGCTCGTGAAGTTGTATAAGATCAACGGTTTGGATTCAACAATTAAATTTTTAAAATTTTAATTATTGATGAAAAGTAAAGTTGTGGCACCGGAACCTTCCTCATGAAAAAAACCTGTTTGTAACTGGCATGATTTGTTTCCTTAGTAATTCAATTTAGAGTTTTCTATTAGTAGCCGGTGGTACAGTAATAATAATGCATCAGGATGTTGGCATGTACAGAGGATGCACTTGCTAAAAAGAGTTCTTTTGTTGGGTGTGATTGACATTTTATTGAGTTCTGTTTTACAGGCTTGCTTCGGGAGCTAGGGTTGTGATCCAATCTACAACAATATGCGATGACAGTGATGAAAGTTGTGATTCTCTCTAACAAGATACATTTAGTTCATTTTTTTTTGTTCTTTTGTTTTTTCTCTTGACAAGGTGTGAGTAAATGTCCGTGTATTAATTTAGGGATAGGTTATATTGAAAGCAGTTTTATTTCACATCCGCAACAATCAACTAAATGCTTATGAAGATTAAAAAAAATATTACACTGGGGGGATATATTTTCTTTTACTTCGAATAGGTAACGTATTAAATCTGGTGCGATATGAAAACTGGTTAGTTCACTAAGGATATATCGGTTTAGTTTTGTTAGCAAGCACTCAATAGCCAAGTGATTTTTAGTTGCACCAAATTTTGTTAGCACCAAATTTGATTTTGTCTATCTAAACAAGAAGGAAAACCCCAATTTTGATGTCGGTTGTAATATATGCTTGTTTGTCAATGTACACCTTTCCATTTATCAAAGGCTGTGCCGCTGTGGTTGTCAAAGTTGGTTAGAATGTTATTGTCATTTAATTGATTTCTTATTTAGGTGCCTGTTGGGCTGTTGGTAGTTACTAATTATATATGAAATGTCGTTCTCATGCAGATTCTTTCTTCTCCTAGCCTTAATTTTGGAATAATTAACTAAAGGTAGCTCTGGCAGTTCTTTCATTTGCGTAACTTCAAATTAATTACTACTTTTATCATAATAATTCCGAAGTTGAACGCCCCAAATGGATGAAATCTACTAACTGTACCTCCTTTGAGGATATGAAAAATTCTAATCAGCTAAAAAAATCCCGGAGATGATTCACCGGCACAACGGGTAACTGACCCACACAAGACACTTCAAAACAAATAAATTCACTCCACAATTTTTAAAAGAATGAAGGTGTGCGGCTCCACAAGGCAGCCTTCCTGAAATTTCTTAGAAAGGTGTATAAGAGCAATCAATATCTACACACTGCCATTGCATCAGAGACGGTACAAAATGCTGGTAATGGCACACATAAAGCTAGACATTGCTTTAAGTTTTAATTACTTCAAAAAACTTTTAACGTGTGGTAGTGTTGGTATTGAATATTCTGGTCTCCATGTGCTGCTAAGGCAAATAGTACGGTTTGTCATAAAACATTTACCTTACACTTTTTTGGACAAACAGTTGATACTGAGAAAGTGAGAAAGCAAGTTATCTTTGCCAGAAGCGTAATAACAGGAAACACTGTTTAGAGGCAGTTCTTGCTGGTACTGGGTCTCTGGAAAAATATGAAGTAATTTAATACAAGCAACATGTGATACAGAGACAGCTAGGGGTGGGTAACGTTGAAAACGGAAACGGAATGGATTATTTCATTTTCCGTTCCATTTTAGTAACAGTATATATCGGAACGATTCGTTATTCGTTCTGTTTCGATAGAATGTGGCGGAACGGTTATATTTGAATTGTATTTTACACAAATGAATCATGAAACACATTTCGTTTACCCTTCTGTTTGCGAAACGAAACAAAATTTATTCTGTTATACGTGAACGGTACGGATTCGCGTATAAACGGTATACCGCGCTCACCCAGGCATAGAGACAGCGAATGCATTACATTGGCACATGCGCTTGGCTGGCATGGCCATAGGTCCATACTCCATAGTGGCTTACTAGTACCCTTTATTTATTTATTATAGTTGCATGTGATAGATCAACTGGTTTGGTTGGGTCCATGGGCCACCATCTAGCCGTCTAGCAACAAAATATGGCTTAGATTGTTGGTGCATGGTGCTGGATCCTACACCTTTTTCAAATTCGAATGGTGTGAATGTGTGTAATTACAAACATTTCACACCATAAACTTCCCTTTCTTAAAGGGTGTTTTGTATCAACCTTCAGAAAGATCGTTGAGGAAAAGAGGGGATGGAAGAAATTGATAACTACGAATTATATTTCATAATTGATGGAAAGGAAAGGAGAGGGAAGTCAAGATTTGAGATAGTTGAGTTTTGAGTTCAAAGCACTCTATATACTGGACTACTGGATAATGAAGTTAATTTAAAGTTCGAAAACGAGCTGACAGCCAAAACAGCCAATAATTAGACTGTTTTTTCTATTAATCGTCTTGATAATCTGCATAATCATAAAATAGATAAGGAGGATTGCTAAAATGCTATGCATAGCACGGATGGTCTTCATGCTACGGATTTGTTCTTGAATTTCATGCTTCAAACAACTGATCCAAACCGTTCATTATCTTCTACATATTGAAATCTCATTAGAAACCAAATTTTACATTTTTTTGAATTTTTTTACTATTTTTCTCAGATTTTTCAAAATACTTAATCTAATAAATTTTGGACCCTTCAATAATAGTGATTTTCAAAAATTTGAGAAAAATAGTAAAAAAATTAAAAAAATGTAAAATTTGGTTTATAATAAGATTTCAATATGTAGAAGATAATTAACGGTTTGGATCAGTTATTTGAAGCATAAAATGCAAGAACGAATCCGTAGCACGAAGACCATCCGTGCTATGCATAGCATTTTAGCAATCCTCAATAGATAATTTAAATTATGAAATATTAATGATTTTTTTGTTTTGAACATAACATTGACTGTCACAGCCAAATTTTTTTTTTAAACAAGTGAGCATAAGCTGCTCACCACTCTTTTCATTAAACGAAAAAAACATTCTATTACAATCTCTTTCAACCATCAACTCTAGAGTCTGTCGCACTGGTACCAAAATCTTGAGATACCAGTGCTCCAATGCTATCTCCCTTTATTTTTTTTTATTATATTAATAACCTTATTCATAAAGTTAATCATAAAACAAGCAAACAACACAAAATAGATAAGAATATAAGATAAATAATAAGTTATCTCCTTAACCCAAGAGTTATCACAGCATAACCTCTTAGGTCGTCCTTTAATTTTATCAACCTCAAAGCACCGCATGGACTGTCACAGCCAATTAGTAAGTCGTTTTCGATCAATCAATTGTACAATTCCCATAATTATCAGAAGTTTTTTTTTCCCCTGAATACTAGTACATATTGTTAATTAGAATATTAAATCGCACGTCAAAGAATGAAACTATCAGCCATTAATGATCATTCACTTTACGTTAGCAACCTGTCTACATAAACAAGTGCTTTTGACAACATGATTGACCACGCTGGCTCCAAGAATGGACTCGTCTATAACTTAAATTCAGTTCAATAAGCTCACGAACCAAATTTACTTATATTGGATTTAAGACGTAAAAGACATATGCATTTAAAATATGAATCATAATTAATAAAATGACTACAATTATCTTTTTTTTTTTAGTTGGATTGAAACCAACAATTTTGTTATTAGAAATTTAAAAATAAATGCTCTCTCCGTAAATCGAACCAAGGACCACTTTGTTGGTTGAATGAAGCGAAACCACTAGGCCAAACAACCCGGCTTAAATGTATAAAAAAGCTTAGCGGTCTAACAAAAAAATTATATAAACAAGGCTCAGATTAGAGATTAGCTAGACTAGCTGTTATTACGAATGAGTAGAAACTAGTTTAACCAACAGGATAGTACAGGGCTGACGGAGGTGATGGAAATTTGATGAACTAACATTGAAAATGCAACAATCAGTGAAATAACCGACCACCGGCGAAGCCAGCTATCAACTTCGTTCTCTCTCTCTCTTTTTTTTGTGTTTTGCAGGTAATAAGCAAATGTAATGTGTCGACTGCAAAATGGCCCTTGCTACTGATATTTCAGCATAGTTTAGCTCCCTCACAAAGGGCCTTTCTCTTTTTTTTTTTTTTTTTTTGAAGATTGGTTTGAAACTAACGATTTTGTTATAAGAAATTTGAAAATAAATATTCTTTCCGTGAATCGAACCAAGGACCACTTGATTGGTGGAATAGAGTGAAACCACTAGACCAAACAATCCAGTTTTCAGAAAGGGCCTTTCCCAGTAAACTCTGAATGTTTGATCTCGGAACCAATTGGCTGCAGACTATGCAGTAATCAGAATGAAATTTTGTAGTGGTCTTATTCTTATACATTACGAATTACAAATTATAGGTTAATACAACCATTGTTGTCAGATTTCAGATTCATTTCAGGTTCACAGTTTGTTTGTGCTTCTTATTCAGTAATAATCGCTTCATAATAATAGTGCTTGAATTAATTTAGAAGACTATAGAGGTGGTAATCAGAAGAATTATGTCGAATTCGGGTTGCATTCAGATCAGGTCAATTTGATTTGAGATATTGATAAGCGTTGGAGTCGGACGAGATATGGGTCCGGATATTCTTGAAAGTGTTTACATCACGGATGGAGTTGGATTGGATCAGGTTAGAATTAATTTGACGTTTCGAAAAAAATCAAATAAAGTACAATAAAACGAGATGAACATGTCACCAATCCAATTTATAAAGTACAATAAAACTTTCGATCCGAACTGTTCGATCTAATTTCAACGATTAACTTTTTTTCAGACCTATCAGTTTGATATTATTCACGGACCGTCATCATTGATCGAACGGTTCGGATAAAAAATTGGCACTCTCAGACGTGATTCCGTTTTTTTTTCGGATCCGCTCGGAATGGCAGATGCACGAGGCATGAGCCTGATAGAAATAGGACTAGCATATCAAAAAAAAAAAACTTTATGGGACTAAACCAACTTTTTTTTAAGAAAAACGAAGCTGAGCTAGCAATAACTGTTTTTTCTCGTTTCTTTTTGGGCCTATATATTGGATCAAGTCTCCTTCGTATAGGATAAATGGGCCCAAAAACTCATGCCACTTCTTTCTTTTTTCACTTAATTGTTTAATTAAACAAACAAGTCAAAAAGGCACCTTCTTTAATCTTTATGGTCATGTTTGGATGGGCCGAAATTTGTAATTCCGAAAATTTTATATGCCAAATTTATTATAAACAATTCAAACTTTTTACAAAGTTACACACTTCTCAATATATTTATTTCTAGAAATTGCAAATTCTCCAAATTTCCCAAATTCCTACCCCATCCAAACGGGCCCTATATGCATTGCTCTCTACATAACAGCCTAACAGGTGCTCTCCTAGAATCTGCTCGCCAGGGGCGGAACCATGATTAAGACATGGCGTAGGCGAAGATTAAAACTGACCTTAGTTGGTTTTTATTATGTCTGTTCATTCATCTTTTTCAATGTCTTGCTATTGGAGTATTGGTATTAATACGCTAAATTCATCAGGTCCAGTAAGCTGTTGAATGAAAATAAACAGAAGAAAAAAAAAAAAAAAAAAAGCTAGTAATCATATGGTATAATGGTAATTTGAAATAAAATAAAGTGTAAGCTCACCGTTGTGTCAGCAAGCCATATTCCAAACCTTTCATGGCTGATCCAATGCATGCCTTCTTGTAACAGTCTAACAGAAATTGACAATTCTGTCCTAATAGCACATTCACAAATCACAATTAGGCAATTAGCAGTTCTGCAGTAGATAATAATATGAAGAATGAAACATTAAGTAAATAATAAAAAAGCACTTACTAATAAGATAAATAACAATCACTAGCTATAAGCATAGTTCAAATAAAAATTTACATGACCTGATGAGTGATGAGCGTAGTTCAAACAAAAAGTTACATGAGATATCTATTGCATAGTTCCTAAAACTAAAATTTACAGCTCTATTAATTTCAGTTTTGATCTACGACTACCCAAAAAATCAAACAAATCAATAACTTCATCAGCGGTAAACTTGGCAGCAATTTTCTTCTCAATATAGACTATCATATAGTCTCGAAGGTAATTCTCTTCCATTCTGTTTCGAAGTCCAGTCTTGATCAATTTCATTGTAGAGAATGCTCGTTCAGTTGTTGCAGTGGAGACATGAAGAGTCATAATTAAGCGCAATAATCAGTCAACCATTGGATAAGTTCTAAACTTACCAGTTTCAACTAATCGACGAGTCAAATCAGCAAGTGACTTTGAGATTTGTAGACTTGGATGGCTGCAAACATCAAGCTCATAATGTGATAATTGAGCAGTGTTCGCGTGGAAAACGTGACAAATTCAAGGAAGTATTTCTTTCTCCTGTCGCCTGCTTTGTTCGGAGAAATTCATTCCTCCTTTTCTTATTAGCTAGTCGGAAGCCGCCGCTCAATTATCACATTATGAGCACCTCTTTGTCATTTTCCCTTCGTTTTCCCCGAAAAATTTAAAAATAGTATTAAATTAATATAATATATTAAATATAATATCAATATAATAATATTTTTTTAAATAGTATCACGAGATCGGAATCCCAGATTCCGAACGCAAGATCGGATTCCTGGATTCCGATCTTAGCTTTTTTATTTTTTATATATTATTTATTTATTTATTTAATTTATTAATTAGTTAAATAATTAGAAAAATAGATAATATATTGTAAAAATATTGAAAAAATATGGAAAAAATCAGGAATAATTAAATTAAATTTTATATGTAATTTAGTATTTTTTGGAGAAATTAAATTTATTTTCATTTTAATTAATTTATTTAATTAAAATATAAATTTTTATAACTTATTTAATTAAATGAATTGTACCATTTAGAAAGGATTATAAATTTTCAGAATTTGCAGGGATATAAAGGCATAATCCTTTCAGAATGTTCAAAGTTTTATTAATTCTTTCTGCATTTGCAGGGATACAAAGGCATAATTTGAACATTAAAACTTTAAACAGGCTTAACTTTTGATAGGAAGGTCCGTTTGGGGCGATCGAGCACAATCCGAAAAGCTGGCGACGATTTTACCGGGGTGAAACCCCGTAACGACCATTTTCGGACCCAAAAAACGCTCTCTGGACCTCCAAAATCCACTTTGAAAGTTTGCTAACCTAAAAACCACTCAAAACTACTAAATTTTTTTTTAAATCATAAATTAATCATTAAAAAATAGAGAAATACAGTAAATCAAGTGAATTTAGTCTTTATTCTCCGTCTCAGTAAAACATCAATCTCGTGTGATTCCTTTCTAACGCAATCCAGAAAGTGCTTCCTTGATCATGAGACTCGATATGATTGTTTAATATATAATATGAAAATAATATATACAGAGGACGACATCCGGGACGCATATCAAATGGTTGTTTAAAAATTTATAATTTTAATTTAAATTAATTAAAAATTTATACTTAATTATTCATTTTTTAATTAAATAAATAAATTAAATTTATATTTAATTAAATAAATTAACTAAAAGGAAAATAAATTTAATTTTCCAAAAAAAATATTAAATTACATATAAAATTTTGTTTAATTATTCCTGATTTTTTTTATATTTTTTCAATATTTTTAGAATATATTATCTATTTTTCTAATTAATTAACTAATTAATAAACTAATAAAAGGAAAAAAAAATTAATTTCCCCAAAAATACTAAATTACATATAAAATTTAGTTTAATTATTCCTGATTTTTTCCATATTTTTTCAATATTTTTACAATATATTATCTATTTTTCTAATTATTTAACTAATTAATAAATTAAATAAATAAATAAATAATATATAAAAAAATTAAAAAGCTAAGATCGGAATCTCGGATTCCGATCTTAGCTAAGGTCGGAATCCGGGATTCCGATCTTAGCTAAGATAGGAATCCAGGAATCCGATCTTGCGTTCGGAATCTGGGATTCCGATCTCGTGATACTATTTAAAAAATATTATTATATTGATATTATATTTAATATATTATATTAATTTAGTATTATTTTTTAAAATTTCGGTCGTTTTTCAGAGTTTAATTTTCCATAATGTATTTGGCTTGGAGAATATTTTGGGATTTTTGGGTACAGCTCTTCCATTATGGGCCAAGAACGAATGAACCTGGGGTGAAGGGAGGCTGCTGTACAATTTGATATCCAAAATTTTGAGCTGAAAAAAATTCAAAATAATATTAAGATATTCTGGAATTTCGAAAATATTACTGAAATAATTGGAATTATATAAAAATTATTACAATACCAGTTTTTGAAAACTGATACTGGCTAGTATCGGTTTTTCAAAAACCGATATTTGCTAATATTGGTTTTTGCAAATCGTTACTAGCCATTCCCCCTTTTTTTTGGCATTTTTAGCGATTTTTCAATTAAAATAATGATTATTTTTATTATTTTAATTAATTTTAAATAAATATTAATATATTTGATTGATGAAAAAGATAATATATATTTATTTTGAACACATTTATAACATATTTTGTTCATTTAAATGAATAGTTTCTTGGAATTGATCTCTTATTACTTTGACGATTTTTTGAACACATTAACGTGATTTTTTGGAGTCAAGGTTATGTAAATCACAGGTACGAAAGTAGAGTCGGTCGTTTACATAACGTGATTTTTTTTGGATTTTTTAAAACTATTTTCGCGTCGTTTTTAAATCTGAAGATTGAAGAAATAACAAAAATAGTTTCTTCAAATAATTTTCAAGCTTTGTAAATGTCAGATTACATCTAGCTGTCAAATGGTTTTCTCCAGTTAAAAAGTCCACACTGGCTCCGTTTTGGATCATACAAAAGATTCCAAGAATATCATCTGAGCAATTTGGATGCTAAATCTGGCTCCAATTAATATAAGCCCTGAGAAGCGAGAACACGGAAACATTAGATAAGGTGAGATTAGATTCTTTATCCTTACCTCATTTTTCTCTTCTATTGGGATATTAATATTTAGTCGGATACATGAACTTGCATTAAGGCAAGTGGATTATCCTTGACCGATGATGACTGAAAGACAGGACATTAGACCACTTTTGCTTTTGGATTACACGCATTATTCCTTCAAATTTGAATTCCAGCATGATTTTCAGCCAGGATACACTGATATGTTATTTTTTCAAAGTGGGTAATCTATTACAGTGCATCATTAATTTTATCTTCAATGGGGGGATTTGATATATATTCTGCTATTCATGTATAACACCCTGTTTATCCCATGACCCAAGGGCCCAAGGTTACAAGTTTTGGACAATATAATAGCATTGAGACATGACTTATAATCTAGTTATTACATGAAATAATAGAAGTTCATTATTGTGGATATTCAAAAAGAATAAATGTGAAGAAATAAAATAAAATATCATTTCTTCCGTGTTTTTTTTTTTTTTGGTTCAATATTGAGCTTACAGCCAAATGAACTCACAATCGAAAGCAAACCAGAGACAAACTTTTCATCAAACTAACAAATACATACCCCTCTCCCCAGCTGTCAACCCTACTACTAGTTGAGATCAAGCCTATTCCTATTTGTGCTCACAAAGTCACACACAATTCATGCATTTGTTTTCTCCACACCACATCACAAGAAAGAAAAACCAAAAGCAAGAAGCAAAATTAAATAAGTGCATAATTAAAGTCCATGAAAAGGGGATCAATTGAAACCATCAGACATTCTCTGTGGTTGAAGGTGGAAGTAGAGGCTGGTTAAGAGAGGAGGCCTTGAAGGAAGCTGCACTGCTTTGTCGGTGTCCCTCGTGCTCACATGTTGAAGATGCCAATGCAGCAGCCTCCTTTGCAGCAAATGCTCTTTCCTTGCTTTTGCCCCACAAAACAAGGTATAGTCCAATTACGATCATCACTGCCCCAATTATCCTGCATCAAAGTATGATAAGTGTTAATGTGTTATAGAGTGTTTGTAGAAATCAACAAATTAATTTGTACACAGCCAATGCGTGAAACCAAGTTGTCTGAACTTGCATGGGCTAGTACAAACATAATTTGTACTCAGCCAATGTAGCCGAGAACTGTTTCATATCAGCAAAAGAAAAGACAAAAAACAGAACTTAGTGTGGGTCTGTGTGTATAATTACCCTCCAAGGTAGAACTTCTCGCCAAGAGTAAGGGAAGCCATGATGGCAACAACAAGTGTCTGAACAGGCTGATAGACAGCTACAAAGACGGGACCCCCTCTGTCAATGCACCAGATTTGAACTGCGAAGGCAACTCCAGATGCAATGAAGCCCTGCATGTGATTTTACACAACATGTCATGCAATTGACCTCATAAGTATATTTATATATTTCGATCTTCCATAATGGTTGAATTTGCACTAATTTCTCTTAGAATTTTAGATAGGATATATCTGTCTGTATTATGTAATCACATGTATCCTCACTAAACAAGAAACACTTTATAAATAAAGCTCAACCTTGACAGGATGATATAAGAAAAGAATAGTTGTTTCTTTCTCTTCATTTTAGTAAGAAATTAGAAAAGAATAGTTTTTTTTTATAGTCGTATGCCTAATATTTTTTTTATTTTTACTTTTTTATACTTTTTTAACTTTAACATTTTTTTGCTGACCAAATTATATATGATGACCTTTTCCTATCATAGTTTGGCAATCCTGAATTTTGGAAGACATAATTGTGTTTATCGTGGGTGAAAGTTAATGTATCCCAAGATAATTAGCAACGTAAAGACATGATATATATTGTCATGAAGCATGACACTGCCAGAATACTTGGCGTCACCTTCAATTTTTGACTCAAGAAAGAATTTTTGTATAAAATATTAATAATGTTTCAAATAAAGTTAAGGAAAAAGCATGCATTAAAGGGATCTATCCAATTATGTCTACCACTAGTTCCGCTTTAGTTTTCTTATCGAGTCTATTTAATTACTAAGAAAGCTAAGATAAGTCCATGGTTAACTTTATCACCTTTTCAATTTAATCATCGATGTCTGTATTAACATGAAATAGATCAATTGCATCATTGATATTTATTGTTCATGCCCAAATATAATCATTGATTCCACTATACAGCAATCTGCTGAAAACCTTGAAAAAGGTTGAAATTCTTTTACGTACTCAATATCTCAAGACTTACCTTTTCCCATATTTTGAAGAAAAAAAGGGCGTATTGAAAAAATTGTTTTATTACAATAAACCAAGTTAAAAGACTGTTTGAATAAATTAACCACATGTTGAAAATATTTATGGAAGAGTTTAATTAAGGAACGTTTTTCACACCAACCACCTACAGTAATATAATTGTTTTATCATACTACTTACGTTTATAGTGAAAAAGTTTAATGAACCCGATAAAAAAGTCGAAGCATATATACAAAAGCAAACATCAACTAAAGTAGGTGGAAGTCTTATTCTATGAATTTCTTCTCATATAAACTGGGATTAGAATAAGACATCCAAGTAATCCACAAGATATTTGCTTGGAGGCTTATCTTTTGTAATTACTTCTCCTTCAATTGATATTCAAATTACAGTATACAGATTAATTCCTCCTTTTCTATTAACTTTTCTGACTAGGATATAAAAGTTGTTTGAATTGAAATTCTTAACTCGGTTAACTAATATACATGTCACATGTATACCATTAATTATGATTGCTCTATTTCTTGATCCTAATTATAGGTTCCATTTACACATCCAGGTTGGTTTGAGCTCAGATGGTATGACTTAGGTGTTACTAGCCTTTAGGCTGTACAATTATGTAGTTTGTTGCCATAATGGGGATACTGGAGCTTTATTGTGGTCCTATGTATGGCAAATTTTGAACAGTAAAATGAGGCCTTTCACAAAGTTAATTCTTGTACTTAGCTTCATGTTGATGCAAGTATGCAACTAAACTTACTGTGTAAAACAGCTGAATTCATTATGAAGTCAGCTTTGACTGACATATCATTCCATGCAAAATAAAGACCGTTAAAAAAATTAGGGAAAATTACCGCATAGAGGATGGTGAAAACTTCAGAACCAGAGTGGAAAGCCCACGCATCAGCATCTCTCTCAATGAAAGCTGCTATGATCAAGAACTGTATCACACCGAAGAAGCAAGTGTACGACGTAACTGACAATCTGGCGGGGTACTTCTTCAGCACAGGTGCCTGAAGCACAAGCCAGCCGGACCATGACAAGCAGTGTCCGATCAAGTATATGCAACCAAGAGTCCAATTCTTGCCATTCGAGTCATTTACCCAGAGCAATGTTGTGTCCTGGGAGAATGAGCTTGCTGCCGTCCCGTTCAGTGTTGAAGGGCCGAATATGGTAGGGCCCTTGTATAGGGTTATGACTGATGCCCCAGCAACACAGGCAAGTGTGCCGAGAATTTTTGCAATGCCATCTCTGCGGTCAATGCGCACCTTCTCTATCCTGGAATAGACATGAAGAGATGTGTAATTGATAAAAGGTAGCTCAATGAGAAACATAAGTAAACCATGTTGTGGAAAGATTCTGTACTGTACCTCAATGCTGCAGCCATAGCAAAGGTGATGGCTGGTACAGAGTTCTGAATGGCCGATGCAAAGGTCGGAGAAGTATTATCCAGTCCAAGAAGATAAAACCCTTGGTTCGCAGTTATGCTATTTCCATGTCAAAAATAAATGTCTTATGTATATAAGAACTTTGATACATTACAATTAATACCAAATTCAAAATTATGTTCTGGAAACACTATTTATTAGATTAGGGTGATATGATCTTACCCACAAAGAGCAAGTAGAAAAAATTGCACAACAAAGCTGAGGGTCAGTTGCGGTCTATCCTTCCTACAAAGATTAATAAATGGAATTATAATGTGTATTAATTAGCAGCATTCGTCTATATTAGAATAATTAAATCTCTTGCAACAATCAATTAAAGCCAATATTAAAATTTCGGTAAAATAGCATGTAGTTAATTTTCTTTTCATTTGCAAATTTTCCGCTCTACATATAATTAGGGAAAATTCAAATTACTGTCATACTTTTCGAGAAAGTATGCAAAAGGCACGAGCAGTATCAGGGCGATGATGTTGCGGTAGACGGGAAACACCACCTTGCTTATGCCCATGTTGAGTGCCAAACGGGACACGACATGGAAACCAGCATAGCCGAACTGAAGTGCCAGCATGGCGACATGCAGCTGCACCTTCTCGGGCACGCCACACATCGCCCTGGTATCCACATCGGCCATTTCACTGGCAGAGTGTCTCTCTGCTCCTGTGTTGGTGTGTGGTGTGTGAGTGTGCTTAGAAGTTCAGAGAGTGGAGAAGAGTGAAGGATGAAGAGAGGAGGGGATGGTGGAGGGGTCTAAATATGGCGAGGGGAAAGAGAGAGAGACTGAGTGTACGTGTGTTGTCCCCACTGGCAATTGGCTCTTTAATAAAAAGAAAATAAAAGGTGTCATCTCAACGCTAGTGTTGATGTTTTCTTCTTGTCGCCCACATTAATTCTCACTAAAACAGGCTATCAGGAATATTAAATAAGTAGTTTTCTGTGCTTTGGATATAAAGTTGTGCATAATGATATTTTGCATCAAGAGGAATTATTTCTAATAAGTATCAGATCATTATCGATTAATTCGCCCAGTATTGTTGTATATATTTACAGCCATCAACTTTGATCCGTGAATTTCATGTCCATGTTAATTTTAAGCATTTATAATTTCATGTTTTGCATGTCTAAAAGAAAGATTTTGCCACCTATTTTTCTGAAAGTTTGTTTGGTAGAACAATAAAATGTCTTCTCTGTCAAGAAAGTTTGTTTCACACGAACAATCAATGCGTTGCGAGACTGACGACATTTAGGGACAAGCAGATTCTTTATGTTTCATTATACCATTAAATAAAACTTCGTAGCAATTTGCAGTAAAACAATTTCTTCCAATCTGAAATAAATAATGGAAAGATCAAATTTTGGAAGAAATTGTTTTACTGCAAATTGCTACGAAGTTTTATTTAATGGTATAATGAAACATAAAGAATCTGCTTGTCCCTAAAACTTCGTAGCAATTTGCAGTAAAACAATTTCTTACATAAGAATAATCACATTGTTTCTTCATTTAAGATAAGGAATTTATTTTTATCTTTCGATTTTAAGATAATAATCTTTTTTTTTATCTCGCTTACTAAAAATAAATTTAGTTGATAACCAACTTTAAGATTATTATTTATGGATAGTCAATTCACCAATAGAGCGCAACTAAATATAATTCTTACTAGACATGGTAGTCGCAACTTCGTTGTGCTATATTTTTTTAGATTGAGAATAATCTAAATTTCGTCAAATTTGTCAAAATTTCAGATTTAAATGTAAAAAAAAAAAATCTGCCCTGAAAAACTTACCAAAATTTCTAGATAAAAGTTTGTAAGTTCAAAATTGGTAATTTCTACCACGGAAATCCGTCATATAAACTTAGCATAAATTTTCTGCCTAAAAAAACTTGCAAGAGTAACTTCTAGGAAGGATAACCTTCTGACATAAATTTAGATCAATAAATCTACAAAAAAAATAAAGGACTCAGATCGCATGTCGTAGGAAGGAATAATGCAGACCATTGCTTTTAAATAATACTATAAATTAGACATGAACTACCTAAGATTTTTAAATTTCTTTAATTCTTAAATTAAATAATGATTGGTGCGACTATTTTTAATATATTTAACCAAAAAAGATAAAGATTATTTTTAACTATAAAAATGCAGTCACTGATTATAATTAATTAATAGTATAGATTAGGTATGGACTATCTTATATTTCTAAAATATATTTAATTTGTAATAAAATAATGATTGGTACGACTATTTTTAATATATTTAATAAAAAGGAGAAAACTATTTTTACTTATAGAAAATAAAAAAAACATAATTTTTTTCAGAGGTCACTAAAGTTTACGCAGTGTCCATATTTAGTGACTAAACTTTAATTTGTCCTCCCACAACTATTTAATTTTCGTTTTGTTCGATTTAGTCATTCCGTCTGGATCCCAAAATTTTCCGTCAAATACATCACTCCTGGTGCCAATTTTTGCGACATGAATCAAATAAACCTTGTCAGAATCATCTTTCTCACTCTCTCTAATCTCATTTCCCTCACGCTCTCTCTCACATAGCATGGTCTCTGTCACTCTCTCTCTCTCTCGTGAAACCCTCTCCACCTTAAAAATCCTAACACTTTTTATCCAGTTTTGTTTAATCGTTTGTGAAGTAAAAAAAAATATTTTTTAGACTTTCTAGAAAATTCACTTTGTTGGCACCAGCTTTGCTAGTCGACCATTAACAGATGGAGGTACAGTTCCAAAAATTCATTCCTTTTGAGCTCAGCGATCAGCTACAGAGTGACGGAAACGAGAGGGATCAGCTAGAAGAGAATTAACCAGAGGGTTTAAGGAAAAGAGGAGGAAAGGGTTTCGAGAGAGAAAGTGACAGAGATCATGTTCTGTGAGGGAGGGCGTGAGGGAAATGATATTAGAGAGAGAGCGAAAGAGAGAGAGTAATTATCGAGAGAGAGTGAGAGAGATGATTCTGACAAGGTTTATTTGATTCATGTCGCAAAAATTGGCACCAGGCATGATGTATTTGATAGAAAATTTTGAGATCCTGGTGGAATGACTAAATTCGGACAAAATCAAAATTTGATGGTTGTAGAAGGACAAATTGAAATTTAGTGACTAAATATGGATACAGGATAAACTTTAGTGACCTCGAAAAAATTTACCAAAAAAAACTATTTTTAACTATAAAAAAAATACAATTTGGTCACGGAATTTAGTATATATATACTATAGCGAAAGAAATTATTCGTTATTCTTGTATTTATTTGAAATAAATGATACTGAAAAAACGACTTCATCTCTATTCTTAACGTCATCCGAACAACATTCTCTAATCATCACAAAACTTTATTCTCACTTTCCCCAATTCTTTCTTCCTTATTCTCTATTCTCATACCTATTCTCTATTCTCGTTTTGCTTTGAATAAATAATCTTTTAGTTAATTCAAAATCTTAGTATGCAATTTTTCACACGGCAATGAATCAATATCAAGAAAGCATGGAAAAGCGAACGGTATATACTATACGAAATGATAGAAAGTATACATGTGGTTGAGGTGCTCTTTATTCTGGTCTGACAAGACAGCTCCAAAGAGCACTAGCAAGTAACATAGATTGCTACACGATCTATTGAAATACTGACCCTTTTGATTAATTACGTTTGGCGCGACACCACTAATTAATACTCTAGTGGCAACAATTTATTGAGCAAGCGACGGGTGTATTGATAAGATTTTTTTCTGCTATTTAAATTATTTGAGACTCAAATCTACTTTGATCTTGACACGCGACATGCAGGTTCCATGTAGTGGTGGGCGCGGTATACCGCAAATACGCGAAATCGTTCCGTTCCGTCCATATGGAATGTGTAACGGAATGGAATTTCATTCCTTTTCGCAAACGAAACGGATGACGGAATGCATTTCGTGATTCGTTTGTGCATTTTTATAGTGTAAATATAGTCGTTCCGCCACGTTCCGTCGAAACAGAACGAATCACGAATATGAAATGACACGAAAAATGGAATGACCCATTCCGTTTCCGTGATCATACACGTTACGCACCCCTAGTTCCATGTTTATAGGATAAAAAAAAATCGTTTTGATATATATTTCTATTTTATGTGTATGTGGACTCTATACGCGTACATTAGTATTCCGTATTCATTTTCTCTCTACTGGTATAATACATGAATATATATATATATATAATTTTGTATATATAAATCCTTTTACATGTCATCTGAATCATTTTAGTACATGGAAAGTAACATTTCATTTAAGATACGGAGACATCGCTTATATTCTGAATAGTAAACGTAGTACGTCAAGGTTAAGCATATATTATTATTATGATGCATGCCATCTGAATCTTTCGAGTCAATGAAAAGTTACAATTCACTAGACTTAAAAATGTTGTCATTAAATTTGTTTGTCGTTAAGTATAATTAATAGATTATTAGTCATTTCTTCATTCATATAAAAAAATATGTAAACAACATTGTTGGTGTAAACTTTTTTAAAAAGAAGCATATAGTTCAGGTAAGAGAACAATATTTCTCTTTATAATAAAAAACGTTGATTCATTGTTGCATTTTGTTGAACAACTTTGAACTTTTGACGGTTTCAATTTAACACAAGGGGATGAACTATCAAACAAGAGGTCAAATCATGTACTTTAATGTTATTTTTCCTGTGCATCCAGAAATTTATTTATTGCCTTGAATAATATTCTATCAAGATCGTCAATAATTTTAATTTACAAAACGTTCCATCCAATTCAAAGTATGCAGGTAGACCAATCCAGGTTAGAGCACATATACAGTAACAAAGAAATATATATGCAAAACATAAAGACTTCTTCCAAGTATGTGCATAGAAGAATTGCGTGCTATCAGTTTATCATTGCTCTTAAAATATACAGTAGGATATTAACATTGGCCCCACAATAAAAAGGGATAAATATGGTCAGGTGATCTAAATTAAAAGTGAAAAGAACTCTGGATCTTCATAATTACACTCGAACAGTTCTTTCACTTTGTTGCTTTTTTTTTTTTTCTCTTGTGTGATAGAAAAAAAGATGTGGAAAACAATAATCAATGAAGTACGGGTGCTTTAATCTTTGTATGTCTTTGAGTTGAATTAATTCAAATCTAATAGGAGTGCTTTCGGCTCAGGAAAATTCAGGCTATAATGCTTCCACTAACCTCCACTTGGCTAAAAAGCAATTTCTAATTCTATCTCTGTTCTCAGAAATTAATGGAGAAGTTATAAATGCATGTCCCATAAAATGCACAACAATTTCTGAAATAAATATTTAATAATAACGTACATGCAGTATATTTGTTTAACAAAATTGTTTAATGTATCAGGACTAGAATTTTAGCATACACATATCTTTTTCATGTTATATAATAAAGCTATTATTTTATTTTACATTATAAGAAGGCACTGTTTGTCTTTTTTTTTAATTTATTTTCCAAGAAGGTTAAATCCTGATGTGTAAACGAGGGATGAGCAATATCCTTATTTCCTCTCTATTTTTTTTCCTCCTTTTTTAAATTAATTCTTTCCCCCTTTTCAAAATGTCATATGTATGAAGTCTCTAAAACTATCAATATCGGTTACGCCAAATTGACATCAAATAAATAATATGGATAATTTATTTTACAAAGTATTCACTCCGCCTAACTCAGCAATTTATTAATTTTTATATTCACAAAACAAATATAACCTTGATCTCAACTCATAAATATAACCTTGAGCTTAGGTCTTGTTATTTGATCTTTTAATATATATCGTATTTTTGTGTATGCTGATGTGGATTGTTGGACGGATTAACAATTTAAGGTTTATGGCGTCTCTGTTATCATTTGAAATGGAGACAATTATGAACCTTAATGCACGGAAATTTCTTTTTAGCTACAAAGCCTAGGATGAACTCAAATTTAATGCATACAAGAAAAGCCGAATGGAATTGGAGTTTAACTAACGCACATGATGCATTTCACTGGCAATGTTTCAGAGTTCAGACACATGTAAAACCTTACGCATCTCAGATATTTTAACTCACTATACAGATACGACAGAAGAATCGGACACAGAAATCACAAAATGACATGAAACGGGCCTATTCAGGTGCTGGGCCATGCGGCCTCCCTGCTTTAACGGACACTTTGCTCTCCAATTTGGGGACCAAATATCATTTTAATATTTTATCATCTCCAATTTTCATTCTCCTTTGATATATGGCATTCCCACTAAGTTTTATTTTTTGTTTTCCCTTTCAATTTGGATCCAATTAGGTACTTGTTGCGTGAGATACTTATCTGAGCCGCTGATCTGTAATGAAATGCTGGTCGGAGTAAATCTTGATGTAGATCAAGGGTTCATGTGAGTACTCCGCTTAGTCCGCTAGTGAAGTATAGAAATTAGAAAGGAATATTGTAGACTCTCTTTCCTGCACCTACCACTATTGCCTCTTATGTCAGCCTAATCATCTCCAACTTTCACAAATGATAGAATCGAAAAGAAAAAAAAGTAAATAAATAAATGGGAACTTTCAATATGATATCAAAAAAGTTATGTGTTGGTTTCTACTTTTCTTTTTTAAATAAAAATGAGGTGACAAATTATCTTATTTTAATATTCAAAAAGATTAGCTGGTTTTCTAATTAATGTTTCAATCTTTTTCTTATCGGAAATGACTTAAATATTTTTCTAAAACAACTTTTTCTTTACATCATGCAATCAAATTCGTTATGGTGTATATATATTGATATTTACGCTGTAATAATATGTTTATTGAATCATTATGACATTTGTTCTCCACAATTGCACGACTGTTGTAAGTACTGTTGGCCAATGTAAACTTTTGGAAAGGTTTATTTATTTATTATTTAAAATAATACCTGTAGCTTAATCTACAAGTTATATCATTATATGCCCCCCCCCTTCCCATAAAAAAATAATAAATACAATAATAATAATAATAATAATAATAATAATAATAATAATAATAATAATAATTATTATTATTATTATTATTATTATTATTATTATTATTATTATTATTATTATTATTATTATTATTATTATTATTTCTGTTGTGGTCTGTGGACCGAATTCTGTAACAGAATTTAAATCTAGATGTTCGTTTAAAATTATGAATAGAGATGAACAATCGTTCCTCATTTAAACCAGGCTTGAATCCGGTTACAAAATTTAGTTACCAGCAGAATTTCACACAAAAAATGGTTTAATTGATATTTTGAGTTTGCATTTTTTGACATTGTTAAAAAATATTAAGTAGCTATTTCAGTTTTGATGACTTCATTAACTAAATACAAACAGTGGCGAAGACAGAAGGGGACTGGCAAGACCCCCCTTAATAATTAGAATATTCTCTGACCATATGTTAATTTATTAAGATAATTTATATAATTAAGTTTCATGGGCCTGCTCTAGACTCAAAATATTATGCTCAATGATACTTTGGTTAAGAAAAATTAATGGTTGCTAGTATTATTTTAGGTAATTAATACTTAAACTTGTAATTTTTTTGGTTCTCAATTTCATTTTAGTCAGATTTTAGCCTCCGTAATTTTTCAATCCTAGCTTCGCCACTGAATACAAAAATCTACCATTTTAATTTGCGTCGGAGCTCTTCAGACCATGTAGAGCCTACAATCTCGTACATTCCCCAAAGAACTTGACTCTTGATGAGAACCAGTAATCGAGTTTCAAAGTACCAAACGGTCCAAACCCCTCTTCTCCACATAGGTAAAATATCTTAATCGACCCAAAATGTCCCTACCATGTCCCTAGCTACAAAATGATACCCACCACCAACCTCCTGACATCCAATCCCATCTGCACTTCGCCATTGCCACTTTGCCAGAGCCTTGTTAAGCTTTTGTTTCCTCCTTGTCCAGAGTGTAGGTTGAACTGTTGGTATCTTCCCCTGTCAAAAGCTGCGACCACATGAGAAACCAAATCAAAACCAACATTAGATTGTTGCAAATAGACTCACATGACACGGTTGCCTAATGACCCGTTGCTATTTCTCTAAGCAAGAAGATGTGGATTAGTGAAAAGTTTATTCAAGTTTGTATGACATTATGTGGCCTCAAAGTCTGATAGGTTAGGTCTCTAGGACCACTGGTCCCAGGTATCAGATCTTCTGTGACAGCAACATCAAGCAGTTCTCCAGACCTTGTACAGATCAGCCTGATGTTTGATATATTTAGTTGGCATACAAGACTTTATTTCTGTCATAAAGATGTAGGTTTTTATGAAACTGGAGTTGATTTTTTCTGTACAAAATTCAATATGGGATGAAACTCATATCTAAATGTGGCTGTATTTTTTTCTTTCTTTTAATTTTTTTTTTGTGTGTGAAAGAATTGTGCTTGATCACATAATGAAACTGAAATACTAACTGGCTGTGGTCGCAAAGAATCACAATATGAATCAATGGTGCCGTTAGAATCTCTTAACTAATGTTTTGTTTAGCAACAATGTCATGGTTTCGCATCCAAGATCCATGCCTTTGACCTATCTGTTATCCTGATATGAATATTTGAGCTTATTAATTATTTAAGAATCGGCGTGCCACCTCACAAATGGGAGTTGTGTTCAATGAGATTGAGATATACATACCTTTCGTATGAGCATGCGATCTCTCCTTATAAGCATATATTAATTAGGTGGTATTCATGTATAATATGATATGGGTTACACCTGATACTGACCTAATTGATTTTACAAGGGATGTTCCCTAGTAGCCTAATGAGTCAAATTTACAAGAAAAAGGAATTAAAGCGTGTCGGGTAGATGCAAGAAAAAGTAATTTGTCATTTCAGATTATTGGTAGTTCAAGTTCAATTGCATATATAAAACGATTGATGTTTCTTGGAAGGAGAAATGCGTAATTAGAATATACTTCTTACGTACTGCTAGTATAATATGTAGCTAGCTCTATTTTTGGCAATTTTTCAAACTTTTACAGATGTATGTTGCATATCTTTTGACATTCTCTAACAAATAATGTTTTTGTATTACTCTTAAGGACACTGAAGGAATAAAATAAATAAGGAAGAACAAAAAGAATGTGCTGGCCAGGCCAGGTGTAAGAGAAATGGCTTGTATATCGTGCATGATCTATGTCGGCAGTCTAAAGTGTGTAAGTTGATCATATCTACGGGGCTGTTTGGATTATGGTAGGAATTTGGAGAATTTCATCTTCCTACCATAAATTTATTATAAACAATTCAAACTCTTCACAAAATTACACATTTCCCAATAAATTTATTCCTAGGAATTTCAACTTCTCCAAATTCTCCAAATTCCTAAGCGATCCAAACGGCCCCTACAAGACAATGTTACCGAAAACACAGATTATTTAATTTGTTCTCACAACGTCAAAAGGAAGGGGTCAAGAGGTAATAAATTCAAAATGAAGAATTAATTTAAAGGGGTATAATTTATGAGGATAATATAAATCGATATAAATAATAATTTATTAATTTGATAATGTTTATAAAATTAATAATAAAAATAAAAATATTATGAATTGTACAAATAATATAGATATTAGTCTTCCAAATAATATAGATATAATACACCATGTATTTACTTGTAACTTGTCGGGTTTGAAAATAATTAAAATTAGTAATAATATATGCAAAACTTATAAGATTTGTCTATTCTTTCGACAATATGCTGGAAATATATGTATATTTTTTTTTCAAAAATATTCACAAACCTCAATAACTTGATATTCAGTAGGAAAAACAATCACAATAAAGCAATGTTATCTATATGGTCCAAAACTTTAAAATTTTGTAATGTCTCTCCTACCAAAAATTGTAAAGCAAAGCTAAAAAATTTTGGTATTATCTTTCAACAGCTTATGGTGCAAATTTTTTTCTATTTCGTCCTATTAAATCGTTGGCTTATGAATGTCTCAAGCCTCCGGACATGTGTCGACTCATTTTGGACAATCTCGCCACCGGTGCTCAGTCCGAGTGAATCAGTGCACGTATAGAGCAGTCTTCCAACGGCTCATCATATATATGAATTTCTCTGAAATTTTGGTCCATGCCGAATGATCAGCTTAGGCACCTCCCATGTCTCAGGAGGTGCAAAAGCAATCATTTTTCTAGCTAGTACTTCTTGACAGTACTGTAACATTACGAAATGTAGACGTCCCAGAGACTAATGTACGTAATAAACTTCTAGAAGAATTTTATATATTTTTTCCTTGATCTTAAAACATATTTATTACTTATTAGTGCGACATTGAACCTGTGTAATTGTCAGATTCAGGTAAATAATAAAGCTCTGTAGTAATGAAGACTCTAGCTGCTTATGCATTCATTGACCAAAACAAATACAACCATCTCTCTCGTGTGTGGTGGTTTGCCTTTGGATACTCAAAGTCACTCAATATGCCATGTACTAGGGAAACACCAATGCCCATTCTTATCCCGTCAAATTACCCATCAATCGCAAAATCCATGCCAATCAATCACTATACACTAGAAGAGCTACATATAATATATGATGTATCTTTCTCTAGCTCCAACATACACAAACAAACATGCATTTAAGAGCTCTGATAAAGCTATAGCTAGCTACTATTGGTAAACAAGTACCCAATTGGAGACTTCCACCTGACCTCTTTGCGGTGAAAATTTATTCTCGTGCACTTTAATTATAAATCAAAGTGATACATAAATAAATTGTACGTATATTGCAAATTTTTCTCCATTTTTTCGAAAAAAAATAAATGGAGAACTTCTCAAGTAATTCTTAGTTATGATGGTTGCAGAATGAATAGTGCATGACTAATAGACTAATATAACCCGTAGGTATGTTAATAAATAATTAAAATATTTGTACTTTTTTATCCTGATAAAGTAATGACCGTTCATGTTAAGCATAACTTTGCAATGGCCCATGTTTAATCACAGCTAGCAAAACAAAATGTAAGCTTGTTTCCACATAATGTAGGTTAGATCACTCTGCTTTAAAATTTTAATATAGGGGCATCAGGCATGTATGGCTGGCTACAGTTCCACATTTATTCTCCTAATTTGCTCCTTAAAGTATATATTTTTTTTCTCACATATATACTTGAAAACATTATTAATTAGAAAAGTAAGTTTTACATTATAAGAATAAGAATTATAACGTTGTGTCGCTGACAGCAAAATTAATTAATAAAACCGTCTCAGTAGATTCAAGTATTGTAAAGGTGTTTTTTTAAAAAAAAAATGAAATCTAGATTATTTGCTATGGATTAGATTTGTTGTGTTTCAAATTTTGTATAATTTAGAACTACTTGGTAATTCATTGGACAATCTGTAAATTTCCTGGTTTGTTTATAGAATTTAATTGGTGATCAATTACATTAATTTAAAATTTTAAAAAATTAGCATACAATATGTCTAAATAACAATTAGCTTATTTATGATTTTAGTTTTACAATTGGTTATCAAATGTTAGTTGTCAAATAGAATATTAATAATTGCGAATTAATATAATCAACATATTCCATCTTATTAGAGTATAGGCAACATCTCAATTATACCGATACCGGAAGAGACGAGTAGACAAGCACACAACACATGAGAGAAACAGCAGGACATTCACTGTATGTGCTGGGAATGTTTGGATGGTGTGAGTTCGTGCGTACAGAAAAGGTGTGAAAAGAAGATTCTCTGTTCCTTGAAGAAGAATTGCACGCAGAGCTCGGATTAATTACGGCCAGTTAATGCACTTTTTAGTATCATAAGTTACTGAAACTTAGATAAAGTTTAACCGCCAAAAATAGGTACCATAAACTTTAAGTTGCGCATTTTTTATTTTTCATAATAGTTTGAATGAATTTTGGATAGTACATTTTAATAAACACAACTGTTTCACCATGATATACTGCCACTATTAACCAGCAGATCTTGTAAAGAGCAGTAATTTTTCCCTCTAGTTATGTCTATGATGCATTTTGTGTTGCCATTTCAATATTTTAAATGAATGATTTAATATTAAAAATTGGCCCAACATTACCTAGGTTGTCACTGCTTTGCTGTAACATTTGTAACCAAATACATACCAATAAATTAGTAGGTTAGAACCACTTTGCACTGGAAAGTGTATATAAAGTCAAGCTAAATGGAATCTTGAGCTCGTGCATATGCTCTCGGCGCTTCTTACAAAAACAGAGCTTTTCTCGAACACAAGAGGGGAATAAACTGTGTGTCGGGCCTATCGACTGACTTTTTCACCACAGAAAACAAAGACAGCAAACTAAAGAGGGAAAATAAAAATCAGCTTAAATAAGTTTTCAGCTGTTCAGGCAGTAAGGGTCCACGTCAATTTCTCAAAAAAAAAAAAAAGGTCCACATCCAAGATAATAGAATAGATTATTCAGAATCCATGAATTTTATTAGAGTCCTTAATGTGTATGAGACTACGATGAAAGTTATGCAACTCCAAAACCCAATCTTTCATTTTGAGTATATTCTGTGGTGAGAAAGATTTCGGTGCTACAACTTTAGAGTGTCATCAAATGCTATAATTTTACTTTTTATCAATAATTAAATTTTTTTAAATTTAAATGTTGAATCTAAATTGTTGATCTTGTACAACTAAGTGAGCGATGCGTTTCCATATAAGTTTATTAAATTTAGACTTGATTTGATATTTGATCAAGATGTTAACAAATGAACGAATCTTGTTAACTATGACAGATTAATTGTAATACGTTCATGGTTTGACGCCTGAATCAAATATCAAATCAACTCTAAATTTTATAAAACTTATATGGAAACACATATCTCGTTAAGTTGTACAAGATCAACAGTTTGTATGTAATATTTAAAATAAAAAATTTTAATTATTGAAAAAAATATATATAATTGTAGCATTTGATGGCACTCTAAAGTTGTGACACTGTAATCTTTCTCATTATGTCATATTATTCTTCATATCTTTCTCAAAATTAATTTATTAATGAAGTATTTCTAGTATTATGCATGTAATTTTTTAAAAAAAAATGCATACTCGAAATCCAATAGAAACTGTGATGATTGTTTTATTATTGAGTTATTAGCTACAAATCATAATTTATTTTTTTTTGTAATTAGAGATACAATAATATTGCATTAACTGACTTAATAATTTACACAACTTGCTTACATCTTAGGACAAGTTAGCTCTTTCTCATTGCCATGCGCTGCTGGCTGTGCATACTCATGGTATTTTTGAGAGCCTTAACCGACCGACGCAATTCCTCTCTCGCACTTTCACATAATATATGATGAGAAACTCGACAAGAATATGATCCAAATACCATTTTTCATAGTACCATAGTACCGTTCATAGTACCATAGTACCGGAGAGTACAGGTTGATTAACGAAACATATTAATGAGGTCTCTGTTGTTCTAAAAGGAGGCGGCTTAACTAAGGTTTAGCAGAAATAGTTATGGTTTTGGACCGGTTTAGTATGAATTATCTTAACACAATTCAATTGGTACCCAATACAAGCAAGCACACAAGCAATTCAAGTATAGTAAGATAATAAAGAGAAAAAGAGAGAGAGAAATTGAACACTCGGTATGATTACGGAGTTCCGACCCGCTAGGAAAAGCTAGCCTTAGTCGTACGTCTCCGGGAGTTTCGCTACCGCGAAAGGGCGCGCTCCGTTCAATTCCAACAAAAACGGGACTACAACTTCGAACCGAATCACCTCGTCACAAGGACACTCGAGTCGGATCGGCCAAACTCGAATGGCACAACGGCCTCAAAGGAGAAAAACTCTCAACCTATTACAACCTACACCTAACAACAATGTCGGGGCGGTGGTGTTTGAGGCTACTAAATCTCTCAAGATGGTCTAGCTATGAAAAACTCAAGTGGGAGAGTATCCTTGTGCTCAAAGGCTCAATTTCTGGTCTAATTTTGAAAGTCAATCTCACTTTTGAGAGAGAATAAGGGGTGGATATATATAGGGCTCGGAAAGGAGCAGTTTATCAGCAAAAACTGGATGTAGCGTTGTACAACGTTACATATGACCGTTGTAAAATCTAACGGCTAGATAATATAGCTGTTGGTCTGTCAGAGCGTTGTGCAATGCTATTTGCCGTCGCACAACAAAGAAGTGTACAGCCAAAGGAAAGCTCCGACAATTCCGTTGGAAATTGTCAGAGCGTTGCTTGCCACTGAATGACGTTACACAACGTTAAAGGGAGACAAAGGGAACAACTCTAACAGATTCAACAGAGCGTTGTACAACTCTATATACCGTCACACAACGCTAACGTTAGCCAACGCTAAGAGACGTTGGCTAACGTTACCTGCAACTTTGCATGTAAAAACAACTGTTTACATGGGACAGCGCTGTCTGAACAGCACAGCTAACTTGGGATTTTTGTGGCGTTGTGCAACGCTATATGGCGTTGCACAATGGTACTCAGGAAATTTTTTTAAGTTTTTAACTGTAGCGTTGTACAACACTACTGAGCGTTGTACAACGTTGTGACTCAGCATTGCCTAACTCTATATAGCGTTGTGCAACGTTGATTCACAAAAGTCAGCTGTTCTAGTTTTGAAAACTCAGCGTTGTGTGCCACTATCTAGCGTTGTACGACGCTAGGTCACTGAAAACAGAATTTTGCTGGTTTATTGAGGTTTTCTGCTATCTAGACCATTTCAAGGATAATTAAGGACTAAGTAAACCTTCTATCCTAATCTAAACTAGCCTACAAGCTCTTCAAAGACTTGATCTTGATCTTGCCTAAAGTTTTTATCCAAGTCTTCATAATTTGCATCTTCTTCCTATAAAACTGAAAGAAAATTGTTAAATGACAAATGATATTGTTTTGTAATCGACAAACCTAGAGACGTTTAGTACAACAGTCTCAAAAGTAGAATAAAAATTCCTTTAGTTCAAAATTAAAAAAATGAATAAAAAATGATTAATGTCTCTCAAAGAACATGACAAATGAAAATATTTTGTATAATAAACCCATATATCATAATCGGAGTGTTAAAATTGAATATATTTATCGTGTAATTTTTTTTTCCCAATCATACCGTTTAATTTCCTCCATTATCTTATTTTGAAATTGAAATTTCTAATGTGGTATAATTCAAAGATTATAAATTTTGTGAGGTTTCTTTATTTCTTTTTTTGAGAGTTTCATTTTTTATGCTCTTCCCCTCTTTCTTTTTTTTCCCAAAGTCGGTAAGCTGTGTGAATGACAAATGTTTGCCTATCATCCAAATATTGCTTCTCACACGATATTTGTTTCACACAACAAAAGAAAGCCAACACAGGTTTACTTCGAGAAAATACATTTCAATTGTAAAATTTTCTAGCTCTCCGCCTATGGATTTTGATGAGTTTTGAAAATAAAATTTGAATAATTTTAACCCATCTTATCTTAAAAAATACGAAAATATTTAAAAAGGAAAAAATATTTCAAAAAAAAAATAGAACAAAATAAAGGAAAAGTAGAAAATATACAAAAGAAAAAAATGTACTTGTTTCATTTTAATAATGCTTAACGTTATTATTTTACAATATTTTTTTACTTTTTTTTTCAGCTGACAATTCTTATCACTCTTCTACTATATTTCATAAAAGCAAATACTTTCTTATAGTAATATTCCGGGGCGTAACAGTACAATGACTTTTTTTTTCTTCCTCTTTTTTGCCTTGTAAATTGTAACTTTAACTTTTTCTTTTAATAAATTCTGTCGACGGCATTTGCCGACCGACCTTCCAAAAAAAAATAAATAAATAAATAAAATCAGTATCATATACAATGAAATAGTAGTAAGTTTGTTCAATATCTGCGGAAACACAATTTTGTGTTAGGATGCTACTGCTCTACTTCACTATATGGTCAAAAGATATCAATCACTAGTTTCCCACGAGGTTATTTCAGTCAAATCAATCGTAAAATCCAAAAAGTTACATTTGTTTCTGTTCTTATTTTTCCTCCCTAAAAGTAGATTGGTTTCTACGTTGGACGAAATTTGCAATATCTTTATTTTAAAAAATATATACATCATTTTGAATCATAGACTAATTAAATCTAAAGCTGTGTGGCCTGTTAATGGAATTCTATTAACCATCTCATGGCAAAAAAATAATAATAATAATAATATAATGAGCTATAAGGTTTATTTTACAAGGGGAAATTAAAAACAAATCAAGCCAAAAGTAATGACATTATTTTTAAAAAAAATCCAGAGAAAATAATAACACTTCTTGTAATAAAAATGGGACAAAATAATAACACAGTGCAACCAAGTAGAAAGAATTTTGAAAGTGGAGTGTTTGAACATATTTAAGGGGCCGTTTGGATTGAAGTGGAAATTTGGTGAATTTCTTATTCCTAGGTATAAATTTATTATAAACAATCTAAATTCTTCACAAAGTTATACACTTCCTAATAAATTTATGTTTAGAAATTAAAATTTTTTCAAATTCCTAAACGATCCAAACGGCCCCTAAGTGGTTTTGACCTACCGTCACTTAGGATTGGACACGGGAGCTATATATGTCTGATGGTGAAGGCAGGTTTCCGAGAACTAGTCCTACCACTTCCTTCTTTCCATCTCATACTTCATCATGCTCTCCAATTATATGGGAAATAGATTCTAGAATCTAGATTTTGAATTCCGAAAGTTTTAAAAATATGTCCGATTTACTAAAAATTGTATTAAAAAATTTTTAATATTGAAAACTTTTGAATGCTACCAAAGTTTATCAAGTAGATTAATAAATAACAGTTCAAATTCCTCATTATTTGAATCAATTCAATATATTTTTTTTTTTGGTAGTTAAGTTAAGATCACAAATTTGAGCTTAAATTCAAACACGCTGTAGGCATCTGCCAATTTGGGGATTTTTTCCACCACACTACCTTTAAATAAGAAAAACAAAAATAGAATTGTTTTCAACCATTCAAATTAAGCAAGCCAATAAGAGATTTTTTTTTTCCATTTTCAGTTTTTTTCCTTAAAGTAAGCCTCACATTTATGTTTTCCTTTTTGTCGTGGTTTTAGCTTTTCCTCGTTACAAGGGATATATGGCCCCTACGTATACAAAGAATATAAAAGAATCGAGGCTGATAAGCATCATCTCCAATATCCATCATCCAGTGACGTGTTTTTTATTTTTGGAAATCATCCCATCATCCTCTGGTCACGCGCTTCCTATTTCTGGAAATCCAGCATACGCTCTGTTTCCCTCCCTCCCGCGTACGCAGGAGGGGTACCCTCTCCCCCCCCCCTCCACCCCTCCCGCGTACGCTCCCTACTGAAATATGCCAACTTCAAATATTACCTTCAACATTTAAATATGCCAACTTGATAACTGATACGGTTCTGTACTGTACCAGCAGCCGTACCAGCAGCTGTACCAGCAACCGTACCAGTAGCTGTACCAGTTTCACACTAACCTTTCCAAAACCACTGTATCTAGTCTAACTCGTTCTCAATATAGTTGGTAACTGTTTCTTGTAACTGTTTGTAACAAACAATAGAGAAAAAGATAGTTAGTTTTGATATTCTTGGATAGGTGTATACAGGGGTACATATATACCCCTGGGTCATGTATTGAAAACGATTAAGATGAAATAAAAATAATTTCTCTTTCTCTCTCTTCTTGTTTCTCTTTTTCTACATGGTATCAGAGCATTATCGTCATTAATGGCTAATATCGATCCTCCTCCTTCTTTCCCACCTTCTTCCACCCCTTCCTCCACCATTACCTCCTCTCATCTGGACAATGTTGTCCCTATTTCTATCCCCATTGCCACCAAGTTTAGTGATGCGAATTTCTTGACTTGGAATTCGCAAATCGTGCCTCTTCTTCAAGGCTACAATCTGATGAGATTTGTAAATTCTCCTGAGATTTGTAAATTCTCCTCCCCCACACCCTACTCGCACTGCCTCCAATGGCGTCCTTGAGGTCAATCCGGAGTACATACCGTGGCACCGACAGGATCAGCTCCTCCTCGGCTGGTTGCGTTCTTCTTTGACAGAGTCAATTCAAGCACAAGTCGTGAGCTGCTCCACCGCCATGGATCTCTGGGAGATGCTCCTCAAGCTCTTCTCTTCCACCTCACGAGCTCATGTCATTGACCTCAAAAGACAAGTGGCAGTCGCATCCAAAGGTTCCTCCACCATCTCCGACTATCTTCAACACCTCCGACGACTGGCGGATGAACTTACCTTCGCAGGGTCTCCTCTTTCCAACGACGAGCTTGTCTCAGCCGTCATCAATGGCCTAGGTACGGATTATAACCCAATTGTTGCAGCAATCTCAACTTCCAGTCGTCTTGAACCCTTCTCTTTTGCTGATTTGAGAGGAATTTTGCTCAGTCATGAAGCTCTCTTGAAGAGTCAAACTGAATCAGTCTTAACCAATAATCTTGTTGCCTTCAATACGGGAAGAAACTATAACAATCGGAGCCGCTTCTCAAACCAAAACCAGAATCAGAATCGTGCAGCTCCATCTCTTCTCCCCACTCCTTCTTCCTCTCAGTCTAAAACAAATCCTGGCACTACCTCCAAGCCTTCTCCAAACTCTCAGAAAGGACCGTGTCAAATCTGCACCAAACCTGGACATGGTGCAAAACTTTGCTATTTTCGTTACAACCCAGATCCAGACTGGAAGCCCAATCCCCGTCATCAGGCATACAATGCGCAAGTCCAGAATCAACCTAGTACTTCAGGCGAATGGATACTCGCTTCAGGTGCTTCTAACCATGTGACTAGTGACCTAAACAACCTCTCCTCTTTCTATGCATATGGTGGTGAAGACAATCTTCAAATTGAAAATGGTATGGGTCTCAAAATCTCTCACATTGGTTCTACTTCTTTTTCCTTTTCCAACCATCAAATTCAATTGTGTGATGTGCTTCATGTTCCCAACTTCTCAAGAAACCTCATAAGTCTATCTAGATTACTTATTGATAATCCTTCTCTCACTATTCAATTCTCCAAATCTTCTTGCATGATAAAGGACCTCCACACAATGTCAACCATTCTTCAAGTACATAGTCATCATGGCTTGTTCTCCCTTGATCTTCCTCTTTCTACACCTCAAGCCTTTCTTGGTGTGAGAGTTTCTTCAAGCATTTGGCATTCACGCTTGGGCCATCCCTCTCCTTCCACAACTTTTGATGTTATTCAATCAAACAAATTACCTTGTAGTTCAAATGCTTTTTCTTTTTGTAATGATTGTGCATTAGCAAAAGCACACAAGCTGCCTTTTTCTAGCTCTTCCTCTTGTACCTCTTCTCCTTTAGAGCTTATACACTCCGATGTTTGGGGACCTTCTCCCATTGTATCTTTTCATGGCTTTAAATACTATGTTACCTTTATTGATGATTTCTCCCGCTTTACGTGGATATATTTTCTCAAGCACAAAAGCGAAGTTCCTACTATTTTTGCCTCTTTCAAAACTCAAGTTGAAAATATACTTGGCACTTCTATCAAAACTCTTAGAACGGATGGTGGAACCGAATTTAAACGAATTAGCTCTCAATTTCTCACTATTATACATCAAACCTCTTGTCCCTATACACAACAACAAAATGGAATAGCCGAAAGAAAACATCGGCACATTGTTGAACTCTCCATTGCAACTATGTCTCAAGCTCACATTCCTACAAAATTTTGGGATGAGATTTTCTCAAGCATTGTATATCTCATAAATCGTCTTCCCTCTCACAACAAATCCATACCCTATAAAACACTTTTTCACAAGGACCCGGATTATTCCTTTCTCAAAGTGCTTGGATGTTCTTGTTTTCCCTTGACTCGGCCTATTAACAATCATAAACTTGAACCGAGAGCAAAACAATGCGTTTTCTTGGGCTATGCTTTAACTCAAAAGGGTTACAAATGCTTGCATCTTCTAACTAATCGGGTCTACATATCGAGACATGTGCAATTTGACGAGTCAACTTTTCCTTTTGCCACTCAACAACATGCCGTGTCTCTAATCAAACCTCAAGTTTCACCTGACCCTCCTTTGGTTCTACTCTTACATCCCTGTGAAGCTTCACTGCTTCTTCAATCCGAAACCAATCCTTCAGCTAATTCAAATCTAGCTTCGGCCCATCCCACAAGCTCACAAAATCATAATCTAATGATGAAGGAATTAAAACCTAGGATATCAAATAAATTTATAACCTAGAGCTAACCTCACTAGTCGTTTTAGTTAAGCTTTAGGGTCGAACCCAAAGGACGGTACAAATGATTACCAGACTTTACTTCTTCACGAAAGCTAGACAATTAATTTTTTTGGGGTTTTATGGAAAAGACAATTATCTAAAGTGCGAGTATTATAAATTTTCAAGGTTTTCTGGACTCAAACAGATGCAAATGAATATCCTAAGGTTTTGGGTTCATTTAGTTTAGCTCTAAAGTGTTGTTATCACGTATTTTCACACGTGATACCAAAAATTTCTGACCAAAATTTATAAATTTCGGACCGAAATTTATATATATTTTGTGCCGAAAAGTGCTCTAGACTCCCATTTTATGGTATGATAACATAGGTGCCACTTTTCTTGCAGCCAACCCTATGTTTCATGCTCGAACTAAGCACATCGAGATTGATTATCACTTTGTGAGAGAAAAAGTGGCTTCAAAAGATCTTATAGTTCGCTTCATATGCTCAAATGATCAAATTGGAGATGTTATGACGAAGCCACTATCAACAAACAGGTTCATGCTTCTGAGGAACAAGCTGACAGTGCTAAATACCACTTCCGCTTGAGAGGGGGTGATAACTGATACAGTTTTGTACTGTACCAGCAGCCGTACCAGCAACCGTACTAGTAGCTGTACCAGTTTCACACTAACCTTTCCAAAACCACTGTATCTAGTCTAACTCGTTCTCAATATAGTTGGTAACTGTTTCTTGTAACTGTTTGTAACAAACAATAGAGAAAAAGATAGTTAGTCTTGATATTCTTGGATAGGTGTATACATGGGTACATATATACCCCTGGGTCATGTATTGAAAAAGATTAAGATGAAATAAAAACAATTTCTCTTTCTCTCTCTTCTTGTTTCTCTTTTTCTACACAACTTCAACAATTACGACATTAGCTTCAACATTTATAAATATTAATTTCAACGGTTATGAAGTGTGTGAGAGGGGGAGGGGGCGAACGTACGCGGGAGGGGTGGGGGGGGAGCAGCGTACGCATCGCTAGGGATACGGATAGGCGTTGGGATGAGTTAGCTGCATCGTTGTCACTGGATAATTAATAAGGGTATTGAATAACGCGGGGATGATGAAGATGATTGAATCTTAGGGATGGTCCTAAGCAATTCCATAAAAAGAATTAATACAATAACTCTTGATTAGGTTGAATTCAAAAATTCAAACTATCTTTACTCAATTATTATTGTACAATATTAGTATCCTTAGATACTTCACTGTACATGATTTAAACTTGCTGATATTTTTAAAAAAAATAGCACGTTGGTAAATCATAAAGCTTATTGAACAATCTCTGTTTACAAGTAAAATATCACTGAGGGACAACCAATATTCCAGTTGCATTCCGTACCAATCTCCACCATTAATTATTTGAGCAATATTGTTGTACCAATCTCCACCACAGCAATACCTATCAACTAATAAGCGAGCGTCCTTGCACCCATCAATTTAATGACGGTTCGTCCCCCATTGCGGCCTAACCCATCCAGATCCACTTTCACTATCTAAGAATCAGATCATCTTATGGCATCGACAAAATAACAGAGTGTGTATCTTCAATCTGACATTATAATAAAACAATTCAGAGACTTTAAAAATGAATGAACCCTATAAAATATGGCCTATTGTTCTATGAAAGAATACGAGTTGCAACACCATATTACTACTCAAGAAAAACCACAGAGGATCAGAAGTGCATCAACAAAAGGAGTCAAAGGTTGTATGCTTGAAGCGAAGTAACTCTTAACAAAAGGGGGCCACAGTGAGTGCTTCATAGCTTTCAACTTTGGTCTTTGGACCCCTTCTGGATTGACATCACTACATCAGGGATGTGCCCATTCCATGACCCTCCAATAGTCCAATTTCCTTTCTTCCATATATGTTAGTGACAAAAGTTGATATGCTATGCCATCCACTGATGTGATTTTATTGAGGAAGGAATAGATCCCCTCTTAATTTGAGTTTAATTAATCTTTAATGAAATATTCCCTAATTGGAGTTTGGTTTCTTGTGTGACATCGGTTGTTCTGGTTCTTCGGACATATATTGTTGCCTGAAGGCTAGAGCCTCATTACCCAATATTAATTCATTTTGATATAAACTTATATATGTGGTGGGTTTTTAAGTTCATTTATAGTAAGCCATGAAGAATGTTCATGAAATCTTGCAAAGAGAGTTACATGTTATAGGTTTTTGTCGTTGGTTCCATAAAAATATTATAACCTCTCGATCGGCTTTATTTATTTTCAATATAGAATTAAAACTGTATTTCTAAAGTTGATCTTACTATAGCCTTTGTTTGGATGAGAGAAGAAGAAGGAGGAAGAAGGAAGAGGGAAGAAAAAAATTATAAACAATCCAAACTCTTCACAAAGTTACACACTTCCCAATAATTTTTTCCACTTTTTCCCTTCTTCCCTTCTTCCCACACCTATCCAAACGGAGCCATAATTTATAATAAGGAATACATCTTCACCAAATTCATCCCCTTTTCTTTGTTGCTTGTCGAGGGTCGAAACCGGTGTGTCATGGCCTGTTTAAATAGGTACCAGTTGTGTTTGAAGGAGTGAGGTCTTTGTTATCCATTTTTTTTTTTAAATTAAAGGTGCATGCGAGATTTGAACCTTTGATATCTTTGAAGTTAGCCTAATACTCTTACAATTAAGTTACTAGATCACATGCGGTACCAGCTTATGTTGCACCGGTACTTCCTTTTTTAAAAAAACATTAACAACTCAAATAATTACTCATAATAGAGAAAAACAAGATCAACAACTACAAATTCGTCATCTGACAATAGATTTTGAATTTCAATATATAAAATTTGTGATAACTTATGATATCAAAATCCTCCTAAAAACATATACGTAATGACCATTCCAATTTCTGAATGTACCAAATTAATTTTTAACATCTGAAACAGTACTGACTAATTATATGGACCAAATTTTCCATCGTTGTCATACAAATAATAGCAGTGCATTTACCGTTATTAACATAACATAGGATTAAAACTAGATAGTTGAAAGTAAATAAAAAGAATATCTAAAATGTCCAGGTTTAATCTGAGTGTTCCATCCCCATCCAATGGCTAGTATTTATTCCAGAACACATGCTGTCATAAAAAATAGATAATGCGCAGAGACATTATATTTTTTAATTCATATATACACTATTAGCCGAACTTTTTATTATGAATAAATATTATAAATAAATAAGCTTATTTAGTAAATCGAGATAATAATTAATAACACCAGTAAAGTTCCGGCGCCATGGGTAGGAGTCGCCGTTACCCGTGGCAACTCCTATGTGATCATCCAACTTCTCAATATTTATTTCATTTCAACAAAGGTAAATTAAAGCTGAATGCACCTGCCTCTTTATTGAAGTACTGGTCATGAGCCCCAAACATAATTAAACAGAACATAAACACATGTATCACTAATGTAGATAAGCATATTCCTAAAACAAATTTGCAAGATTTTCATTCAGAGACACAAAGAGGAAGAACGATAGCGACTAGAGAGGGTAGAAGTCGCCACCGGTAGGAGTCGCCGTTTACCTATGGCGTCAGAAGTTTCTAGTGATATTAATTTTTTTCTCGATTTACTATATAAGTTTATTTATTTATAATATTTATTCAAAATAAAAAATTCTGAACTATTAGCATGCCAAGTTGTCGATAAGAGGTGCACGCTATACTGTATATTCGTACGCGCACCAACAAATCACGAATTGAAGGGAATTAAAATTAATGGATGCTTTTCTGGAAAAGATTCCTCGTTGGTCGAAATCAAAGATCCCAAAACTTGCTCAAAATAGTCTAGAGGGAATGATACCGACCCCTAAGTGGGTGACACAAGAGGGTATAAGAATCCAAGAGAAATAAAGCTAACTAAAGAGGTAAAGAGATGCAGACAGACAGATCCATGAGGCATTAATGGAGATCGTGGGAGTACCGATGGCACATTGGTTATCATGACCTGATTTTGAAGCGGTACGGGATGGAGGTTAGACTGGGATAGCTGTCGAGTTTGTATTGGCACAGAATTGGTGATTTTGAGAGAATTTGGACTAATGGTCGGTTTGTTTGCATGATTTGTAGTGCGTAACTACATCAATGCTTCCTTGTTTGTGCTAATTTTTAATTTGTGTCAACGTTTGAATTTGATGGAAGGAATGCAAGTCGGGTAATTTTGGAATTTTGTATTTGGGTTTATTAGTCTAGTGTTAGTCCTATCTATAAATAACATTAATGCAAGATTTCGACAGCGCTTCTGACGTTTATGGTTGTTAAATTGACTAGCGAAAGAAAAAAAATAAAATGTTGATATTATTTTTTGTTATATATAAAATGTTACATGTTAGACGGTAAAGATATGATAAAATCAATAATTTAATTTTTTTTAAATAAATAACTAATTTGGTAGTAACTTAATTTTTTTAAGAAAAGTTTAATCTTGATCTAGATCACTGATCAAATCAAATTACACGAATCAATGTTTCATAATTGATATAAAAATTATTTACACTCTTTTATCTGACAAGTTTACTCTTTTTAAATGACAAATTTATTCCTTTTATATGGATGTTTTATAAGTAGTATAGATTAGTGATTATCATTTAAGAACAAAGTTTTGGCGGAACTAAATGATAGCTAGTGTCGGATATAATTGTAAAAAAAGATATGCAGTAAAAAAAGAAAAAAAAAACCAACGCAGGTTCAAATTAAGTCAGCTCTTTTCGTATTAATTTGGATCGACTAGTCAATTTATTTCGTCCTTTTGGTGGAAATAGTATCAGCATTGTCTACCACAACCGGTGCAAAAGCCCTCACATCATAGAAAACTAAGTATTATTTATTGACTAATAACATGTTGCTAGAAGTTGATTCAAGGGGCAAAATGAAAAGAAAAAAAAAAGAAGTAAGAGTATATGCATATGCAAAAGGCTGATAAAGTTATGTTTGATTGGGTGTAAAAAAAAAAAAAGTCACCTAAAATGCTCTTATTTATTTGTCAAATACTAATTAAAATATTAAACCATTCAGTCAGAATAGCAACCTCTCCATTGCATTTTTCATCCAACTAGTTTTAAGTTTTTAACCTAGAGAATCACGACATGAGCAGCGTTCCGCTGCCAACATTTACGCTGCCCCCGATTGTCACCAATTATCGGGCGTTAGATCATAGTTTGATAAACGGTTCTGATTTATTCTGTTGACATCTCAAAAATTTTTTAAATGATAAACTGATATTCATATCTCTCTCCCAGAATCTCGCTCCCAACTTGACTATTTTTATAATAATTCTAAAATTAATGTAGCTTAATGGGCCGAATCTTGTGAAGTGAAACTAATTTGATCCAACTTCAAAACTGTCTGCAGGATTTGTGGAAAATAAACAATTTCAATAGTAAAAGTAGGTTGCTAATTTCACGATCTGAAATTCTGAATAGCACAAAAGTACCAGTTGTGGGCCTCTTTTTCATCGTCTAATCTCCCAACAGTTAATTACGTCGTCAAGTTTTCCATTTAACTTACTAGATTCTGAAATATATTTTTAGCTAGGATGGATATGATACATGCAGCATAATGAGTTGCTTGAAAATCAACAACTTGAGCATAATAATTAGGCATTCTTGTATCTCTTTTTTTTTTTTCCTTCTTCATTTTTGTCTCACTCTCAAATTGTGGTATGTTAAAATCCAGCATATATATCAGTTGATATAGAAAAGTAATGCTATATAATACTACATCATTCCGCAGAAACCATAAATTTTTACATTGAGCTTTTACTCGACGAACGTCACAACGCTAGATAATCAAAAGCAGGCCTTCATATATCCACAATAAAATGGGCCAGCTTGTTATAATAACTTATTTTCTAACTGAAGGGACCATTTTTTTATATTGCAAACCAGCCCAAATATATGAATTATCAGAGTATTTCCCAAAGAAGGCCCTTTCTTCATTTTATTGTTGCGTTTCTGTTGGCAAACAATTCTATTAATCAATTCAATCGAAGACCCTTATCTTCACAAAGACTTTTTTACTTTTTTAGTTTTCAGAAGACCAAAGTTTTGTTTTGTTTTTGTGATGAACAATGAACTTATGATCGTGTTTAAATAAAAGGCCCCTTTGTTTTGTGTGAAGTAATAGTGTTAATTTTGAGGTAACTTAGTAACTTACATTTTTGTCCTACTGGCGGTCAGAGATCTAATCTAACCAATCTATGTAATCTTTTCTCATCATCAGAATTCAGAAGTGGTCCCTATGTCACAGGCGGGGACCGTAAATTGGTCCGTAGGATTGGAATGTGGCAAAACCACTTGCAGAAGTAGCTCCAGAACACGTGCTTGTCATTTGTCAAGATAAAGATTCTCAGAAAGATACCTCTTCTTATTTATATTCTCAAAAGGCACAGTCGGTCGTCGCTCCTTCGGCAATCCGACTCTGCTGTTGCGCGACACAGCGTGTAGCGCACTACGAGCCGTCTGATCTTGATCGGACGGTTCACTTTTTACGGGCCTATCAATCTAGGTTACATGCACGGGGCTCCCTTGTCCATTGGATCTTAATCAGACGGCCAGCGTACCGCGCGACACGCTGTGTCGCGCGGCAGCGGATCTGAATTTCTCCTTCGGTTATTAATTGATGCTGTGTCGGTTTACATTTATGCCCTCATAAAGATTATATTGTGTTGTGGAATGTGTAATGACTAATGAACGAGTTGTATTAATGAGTTTGTGAATGCATGCAAAATAGTAACTTATAACTTTCCGCATATACATAGGAAATAGGATTTATTATGAATAAAATAACATAATGAGAAAATAATGGCATGAAGATGAGTATGCACTGTTGCTATAAAGTAGTTGAATTATGATTCACCTATGAAACTGTTGCTTCGTACAAACTATAGGTGTAGGCCTACACCTATAGTTTGTACTTAGAAAATATAAATTAAAAAAATGAGATTATCAAACTTTTTCACTTAGAAAATATTATTAATTAGATGTGATGTGTTGAAATAATTATTTCAGTCTTTTGAACTTCTATTTTAGGAAATGAAATTTTTCTGTCCAGAATTATGATTTCACAACATATATAATTCTCATTCCAACCTATCTATCGGCACATAATATTAATATTATAACTATATTTTTGTCAACTGCTTATAGTTTTGAGTTTGGAACTTGTATAGTATCCATGTGTTTCTTTCATAAAAGTTTCAGATATAACTTTGTAAATCTTAGTTGACAAGAGTCAACCAACAAGATCTTATTAAAAAAAATAAAAAAAAATTACAAGTTAGTTACGGCAGATGTGACATTAAACAAAAATTATAGTTAAGATATCTAAAAAATCTACTGCAAATAAATTAAAAAGTCAGATCAGCAGTTAATGAACTGTAGTCACATAAAAATTATTAATTTGATAAGTATATTGGACATGTAGTAGAATGGGCGCACAGATATAAAGGGCCTTATTATATACATATATACTAATAATGGCTCTTTAAAATATGATATAAAGTTATCCTGCTTGCGCACAGACTAATACATCATCCAAAAAAATTTTGGTTGGTAAAATTCAATAAACATTTTTTGTGGTACAAAGTACAATGTTGAAAACTATGCACATTTGAATTTTACAAACTTAAATATAGAATGATGGAAAGTGGGCCCTTAGCAATTTACGAAATATCACGGGACAAAATTATTTGCATCAAAGGACCGGAGGACTCAAATATTTGTGGGAAGCCTTAAATTATTTTTTAACTATAAAAGAAGATTTTGGCACTCGGCACACCATGAAGATATTTTGTCTACTGAAGTTGAAAGCTACTGAACCTATTATATCGCTAATAGTTAGCGGATCTAGAAAAAAATATTTAGGTGGGACTGAGTGCTTTAATGAATTATTTGATCAAACGGTTTCTTTTTTTCTGTTCTTCAGCTCCACCTTTGAGTGCTCCAATGATAGAAAAAATTCGCTGAGGCTAAAGAGGGGTTCCAGGGGCTCGACGACGGTAGATGAGGCTCTAACCCCACCCGCCCCAGTGGTGGATCCGCCCCTGCTAATAGTTGCACATTTGAAATAACATGGTATGTTAATATTATTTTCAAAAACAAAAAGAATATTCATGTTTCACCCAAAAATAACACGAAAGGATATTATTTTACTTTAATAGGTTTATCGTCCAATTCTCTAGTCTAGTAGCAAAAGAAAATACATCTTGAATGGATATTATTTTTGTGCGGATTTTAAAGCCGCGTACACGCTCAACCACCGAAAATGATCCTATCCGTTGATTTATTATGAGCTTTTTAATCTAACATAATTATAAAGTAGTGATCGTCATTCATTGTGAATAACATTAGAAAGAAGAAAATGGAGGTACTATTCTCAAAAATATCATCGTGGCCTGATTGATGATAATTTTATAACTCCCAAAGAAGAACCATTATCAGTGGACACTGGACAGCTATGGTACATTTTTACTATTTCAGTGGCCTCCCGATGAAATTTACCATTTATTTACATCAAAAGTTCACTGACTTGACTTTAACCCAAAGATACAAGTTTGATATTATAAATTAACCTAACTTTTACTTTTACTTACCTTTTAAACCAATTCAAGCCTAACCAACTTGCAGTCAGTAAATGGTTTCCATCGACAAAGTACTTTCAACAATTTTATTATTGTCTTTGTTGGATGAATCTTTTCATGGGGAAGCTTCCTGGATCTTTCCTTCCTACCAGTTTTAGGTTCGGATTATAATAAAAAAAGGACAATAGACATTGTTATTTGTTAACCCAAGGTGGCAAGGCACTAAACACAACATAACAAAAAATTAATAGCACGCTGCACGCCCCATTAGTAAAAGTTTCTAGTGGGAGTTCATTCAAGAATCACGATAAAAATATTCCTCGACTCAATGACTGCGAATTATGCAGTTAATATTAAAGTTGGTAAGTGATAATTAACATACTAACACTTGACCCTCGCGATTATTTTGGGGCGCGTTCGCGACGGAGCGTTGGAATTGGAAGTAGCCATAATGTTATTTTGATTTCTTAAAGGATAAACATTAAACACGAAAGGGTTCGACTTATAAAAAAAAAAAAAAAGTCAACAACAACAACAGGGGTCAGGGTTGCTTTATACTTAAATAAATTGAATTGAAAAAATATTGAAATGTATTCAAATGTGTTCTTAGTATTGAAGATGAAGAAAGGAGAATTAAGAAAAGTCGAGAGGAATTACTTTATATTCTTTGAAGATAAATTCGCAATTAAAATTTACGAATATTGTTATTTTGACAGACTAATTCTAATATATTTATTTTACATCTCTTAACTAAGAATCAAATGAATTTTCAATATTATAAAATCATATGATTACGTACTGTTGGTCAAATTGAATAAGATAAATGATTCAGACTTTACGTTTGAATTTAAAATTTTAAATATTTATGGAAAAAATAAATTATGAACTTTTGATAGTACTCAAAAGTTGTGACTATAAAACCCTCCTAAATAAATTATAAGATTATGTTAGTTTTCAGAATCATCGTCAATTTAAATTTTTAATGAGATAACGAAATAACGGAGTTAGCAATATCTTCAAAGACCTACGTAACCATCTAAATGCAAATAGTATTTCAAAATTGTCAAACTATGTTATCTTAAATTTAATAATCCTTTGCATATTTCTTTTTATCGATCCTTATTTTTTTTATTTCTCCTCTTCCATAATTTTATTTTATTTTTTTTGCTTTTTTAAATTTTGGAGAGCATCCTGCATCCACTAAGCACTGCAGGGATTGGCATCCTCAGCAGCTTAGAATTTGCCTGTTCCAAACAGCTAACTCTTTTTTAAAAATATTTCAACATTTTAAAATTTAAATGTTTAATATAAACCGTTGATCTTATTCAATTTTACGGACGATGCGTTTTCATATAAGTTTTATAAATTTGGAGTTAATTTGATACTAGATCAAGTGACCAAATTATGAACGTATTAGAATTAATCAGTGATATTTAACTAGATTTGTTCATTTATTGACCACTTGATTTTGTATCAAATTAACTCTAAATTTTATAAATCTTTTATGAAAATACATCGCCCGTAAAATTGAACAAGATCAACGATTTGAATTTAACATTTAAATTTTAAAATGTTGAAATATTAAAAAAAAAACAGTTGGCTGTTTGGAACAGCCAAACTCTTGGCTGCCGAGGATGCCAATTCAGCACTGCACGTGGCTTAAAAAAAATTGTTTTGGGCCCGCTGAATGCGTAGTAAGCACTTGATCGTGCCTTGTAGTTTCTTTTTATTGAAAACAAAGGTTTAAATAGCGGCCGTAGCGGCGCTTTAGCGGTGCTATTTGGTACACCGCTACAACGCTATAGATTTTAGCGGCCCGTCCGATAGCGCGACCTATAGCCGGAAATAGCGGGATATAGCGGTGAAATAGCGGGAAATAGCGGGTGATATAGCGGTATAATAGCGGAAATAGCGGTACAGTTTATAATTTGCTGATATAACAATAGTATTTTGGGTATAACTTTCTCATACGAACTCCGATTGACGTGATTCAAAATTCTATGAAAAGTTTACAAAAGTGGCCACAATTTTTATGTTTTGAACATTTTCAAATTTTTAAAATTTAATGCTCAAATCTGCATAGAAAATAAATATAATTTTAGTTAGCATTAATTAGTTGCATGAAATTATTTTAATTTTTTATTTTAGACTAAACTAGACCTTCAAAATGCACTTGTGCGTTCAAATCCGCTATGGTCCGATAGCGGCCGCTAAATACTCGCTATCCGCTATCAGCTATGATATTAGCATGTCCGCTACGAGTCCGCTATCCGCTATTTAAACCTTTGATTGAAAAAGAACATTTATGAATTTCCATATATACCCTTACCGGCCCTCTCACGGACGTGCATGACTGTAAGGTGCATCTGCTCTTTATTTATTTATTATTGATTTATTTGAATTAATTTCATAGGACTCTGTTCTTATCTTCGAGCTGGCTAATTAAATACATACTCGTCGATGGTAAATGTTATGAGATTTTTTTATTTTAATATGTAACCACTTGCATTTTTTTTTATAATCTTTAGTTCGTAATTTTTGCATGATACGTTTGGCATTTAGTCTAACATTTAAATTAGTAAATTACTTTGTTACCTACAATTATCTTAAAATATTAACTTTAATCCTTGATCCCATATTTAAAATGTAAAGCCCAAAACATATCTATTTTAGTGCTCTGATTTTATAAAGCTCTTTAACAGATCGAAATAAGATGTAAAACATTTGTGTACAAAAATTATTATAATTTAATATTTTTTATGCAGGGTCAAAGTTTAGAATAAGGATTGGAGATCAGTCAATAAAACCAAGGAGATAAGCACCGTCGTTCCGGTACAAGAAGCATTGATCACCACTCACCAGTGACAGTTAGCAAATGATCAGAGCTTATTAGTAATTGTAAGTTTGTAACCAGAGTTAGCTTAGTTCGATCATTTGTGTATTGTTTGAAATCACTTCTATTTTTTTATCTATTTGGTGGATGAAGACTGAAGAGATATAATTCAACGCTCGACTATAGAAATTTCCATTCAAATGCTCCTTATTTTTTTCTCCTTCATGATAAAATGACACTACAATATTTTTATATACTTAAATTAACTTTTAAACTACCTAACAAGATATTGAAAAGTTTTTTTAAAAAAACATTTTCTCCTATGTATTGCACAATTTTTTTATTTTCTAATTTAATATTTTTTTTGCCACTCTAAAACTGTGAACCTTGACTAAAATTAATGTTTACATTAAACGAATAAATATTAGACATCTTTTTTATATCCAGAATATGTAATATGTAAATAAAATATATTTTAGCTAGATTTTTTTGAAAAGTATAAGACCATAATCCATTTTTTTACTAATAAAAAAATTAAAACAATTAGTAGAGATCTTTTACCTAGAAAATAAATAAATAAATAAATAAAAACGATTAGTTGATGTTTTGCTACTTATATATGAACAATGCTGTACTGAAGGAACCTAGATATCATAATGGTACTATTTTTCTTTTCTTTTTTTTTGGGGGGGAAATGGATAGAGTGTTTAAATAGGGGACCTCGAATTTGCTTAATAAATATCAAATATCCTTTTCCAATTTTTATAGAAATTAAAAGAGTAATGCATGAGTCAAACATGTTTGAGATCCAACCGAACCTCAACTGTTGAAATTTCAAATGGTTGATCTGAACCGCTGAATGTGATCTCCACATTGAAATCTTACTGAAGACAAATATTTATATTTAAAAAAAATTAACTATTTTTTATTTTTGAATTTAGATTGCCCATAACTAATTAGATTGAGAATTTTTATAAATTCTTAATAAACAGTAAAAAATTCATAAATATAATGTTTGATCTCTAAGGAGATTTTGTTATTAAAAAGTATCGAGCAGTTTGAATTTATCGCTGTAATATTGAAAAATAAAATTCAATCAAGCTTGATGGATACGCCATCAAACATGTTGGATTATAGCATTACTCAAAATAAAATAAGTACGTTCTTAGAGTGAGTATATAATCCTCCTGTTCCAAATATTTATCAAAGGCATCCATAAAACACATATTCAATTCTAGGGGACAAAAACTAAAAATATTGCTGAAATTTCTTCGGTTAATTGGAGGATTAAATGTCAATATCTCCTGCAGTACCCATTGGTGGGGACTTTACTAAAAAGTCACTATCTGCCAGCTCGCATTAATTAATCTCTTAATCTACCCTGATTATGATATTAATTTTACAGCCGCAAATCAGTCCATGTGGCCGTCCCAGCAGCCGTCCAAGTCGTAATACTAGTTTGCTTTGTCTGGGTAAGCACAGACATCACACCACGGAAAATTATTTTTCGCAATTTAATGACGGTTTGTCAAATTCAATTTCATATTTTATATTATATAAGCTAGTAAGCTAACAGCAAGAAATTTATATTTTAATCCTATTAAAATTAGAAATGTTACTCGTCAAATATTTGACCTCGATGCAATATTAACTAATATTTCAGGTGCGTATCTATCAGTACCCAGTCAAGCCACACTTATTATAGTAAAATACGATATCATATCATTTTCCTTTTCTGTGTTAAATTTAAGAGGCTAACAGTCCTTTTGTGAACTTGCCGACCGCTCAAATATTTGAAACGACGACTTTTTTTAATTAATGAACTGACGAGTTTACGAGACAAAAAAAAATAGAAATATTATTCCGTCAGGAAAAAAAAAAATGCATGACCAAGTAATGTACACATAAATATGTCAGATGAATTTTAAATGTAATATCATCTCGGGGTTCTCCTCTGCAAAATGTTTTTTTTTCCATTTTCTAAAGGTAAAAAGTTTTGCTGGATGCAAGGTATTTCTTTTTAAAATTTTTCCTTGATATAAATTTTTTTTTCCGAAGAAAGTTGGAATATATAACAAGGATTAAAGTAGTTCCAGGATAATACAATCCACTATTTCACCAACATGGTGAAATAACACTCTACTAATTTTAGAACAGCAAACTTTTAAATTTAATTATTTTCTATATAGCTGATATTTAACTGTCTTCCTTATTATCTCAACACGCGGTTTGAAGAAGCAAAATTTTATTTATATGCACATTCAAACTTTAGCCTAAATGTTCCAACAACTGTACGTAGTACTTTAATAATTTGGGCTTCGTTTGGATGCGTTGAGAATAAAGTAGGAAGAAGAAAGAAGGGAAGAAATTTATTGGGAAGGGATAAATTTATTGGGAAGTGTGTAACTTTTGTGAAGAGTTTGAATGGTTAGAAATAAATTTATTGGTAAAAAGTGGTTATTCCTTATTCCTTATTCCGAAAAGAAGTCATCCAAACGGAGCCTTGAGAACTCCCACAAAGCGCCATTTGGATGGTGTGGGAATAAGAATAAGGGAAGAAGTATTGGAAAGTGTGTAACTTTGGGTGCGTTTGGATAGGTGTGGGAAGAAGGGAAGAAGGGAAGAAGTGGGAAGAAGTATTGGGAAGTGCGTAACTTTGTGAAGAGTTTGGATTGTTTATAATGTTTTTTCTTCTTCTTCCTTCTTCTTCTTCTTTCTTCCAACAATCCAAACACACCCTTGTGAAGAGTTTGGATTGTTTATAATAAAGAGGAAGTTTAATATGCACCATAGTGCATAGGGCATTCTGTGCACCACGGACTTTTTCGGGGGTATTTTTGTAAAATGACAAATCTAATTTAACCAATCTAATCTACATATTGAAATCTCATAGAAAACCAAATTTTACAATTTTTGAGATTTTATTACTATATTTTTTCGAATTTTTTAAAACATGCCATTTTTGGAATGTTGTACTATTTACAATTTTCCAAAAATGACATATTTTAAAAAATTCGAAAAAATAGTAATAAAATCTCAAAAATTGTAAAATTTGGTTTTCTATGAGATTTCAATATGTAGATTAGATTGGTTAAATTAGATTTGTCAGTTTACAAAAATACCCCCGAAAAAGTCCGTGGTGCACGGAATGCCCTATGCACTATGGTGCATATTAAACTTTCTCTTATAATAAATTTGGAAGTAGGAAGAAGCTATTCCCTTATTCTTGCACCCATCCAAACGGTATGGGAACATGTAAACAACAAATACAATTTAACGGTATATTAAAATTGAAATTTCCGTCGTTCGGTCTATTCAGTTTGTTATTTTGCAATTATATTTTTTTTATTTGTCAAAATTTAAAGTTAGATTACCTGACTCTGTTTTTTATCTTAAAAAAAATCGTAGTAAAAAAAAACAATCAACTTATACTCAGGCAAAATTATTGTTAAATCAATTTGTGCCAACATAATTAGAGTTGGAAACATATAATAAGTATTTAAATACTCTAAAATGATTTAAACAATTATTTATGAAATAAGTATTTAAATATTCTAAAAGAATTTTTAATAGTATTTATATAAAGTTCTCTCTAGTTTTTTTTTTATTTTTCATTTATCATGGCTGATAGAGTACAGATTTGATAATGGTATCAATTCATACTGTATCAGTTGACATCGTTGATATATTAGCTTCAAGTGACACCATTGTGGGTTTGATTAGGTAACTATATCAAATGGTTAAAAAACTAAAAATAATATATAAGAGTACAAATAATTTCTTTATAGTTTTGAACTTTCGATGGATTTGTCAAAACATGTGCAAGTTTAAAATGGATTCATCATCCACTAATCGATGCAAAATATTAATGGTTTGATACTGATCGATGATTAATATTTTGAATAATATCAAGTGCTATATATAACCTATCTAAATTATGAAGAACTGATTCATTTTTTTATTTACAAATGAGCAGGTTTCATTACCATCACTTTTGGATACCACAACTTTATTTTTTATTATTATTTAAAAAGTCAAAATTTAAACGTCAAATTCAAATCGTTAATCTTGTTCAATTATATGATCGATATGTCTTCTTATAAATTTTGTAAAATTTGGAGTCCATTTGATATTCGATTAAGTTGTAAAAAAAAAACAAATAAACGAATCTTATTAACTATTAAAAGTTAATTCTAATACGTTCATGTTTTGACCTCTTAGTCGAATAACAAATGAATTCTAAATTTTATAAAAGTTATATAAAAATACATGACTCGTTAAATAGAACAACATCAACTGTTTGTGCGTACTCGATATTTAAATTTTAAATTTTAAAATATTAATAAAAATAAAGTTGTGGTAATTGGTTGACACAAAAAAGCTGGTGGGACTAGAACTCTCCTCTTATATAAATTAACTGTTTTTAATTTTGATAACTAGTTTGTTAGTTGTCGTTGTCAAATAAAATAGTAGCTAACACATTAATTCTCAAAAAATACTATACTTCTTTCATCTCAAGAATAAACGAAAATAAAAAGAGAATTATTACTAATCAATTTTGCCTTTCAGTACATACGGTTATATTCATTTACACTTGTCGTCGCATAGATTTTGTGTTTGCCTCGTTGTACAATTTTGTGAGATGATTAGCAGCCCACCGAAAGTAGATTTTTAACAAGAGGAATCATATGATTCGTACGCATTGAAAGGAAGATTCTAATAGGAGAAGGTACCAGAAGTCCAGAACTAGAGCAAAATTATCATACAGTGCATTGTAGATAAAGAAATAAAAAAAGGGGTTGAGACTTGAAACATGGCACCATCTCGTGAAGTCATACCAGACGTCTGATGCCGAGAAAACTGACACATGACTTCATCACGACTCGAATAGTTAGGAAACTCTCTTTTGGAATTTTTTTAGAGATATCCTTGTCTAGAAATTACCAAAGAGAGAGAATGAAATATGAATCATATGTGTTATGTAAGAATATATGAGCAAATAATCCGCAATGTCAAAGTACGTGGTTTTTTGTCTGGGGAAAATATACTCAGCTCAGGCACGGTTATAAAAGAAGATGGATCATTGACAATCAATCATTTTGATCATTTTGATAAATTTTTTTTTAAGATAAATTGAGTTCTAGCTTTCTAACTTATTTTTAAATTAAATGTGTCTATCAAAAATTCTCAAGCCGAATGTCGAACCTGCGACCTTTCACTCGAGATGCATTGCTCTTTGTCACTAGACCAAGAGTTGGTTCGTGATCATTTTGATAATTTACAAATATACATGGTGGATATAACATACTTTTAAATCTGATTTGATGTATATGTTTGAAATAGCAGAGAAATTTTTGGTTCAAGCGGACTGCTTGGAGATGCGTCGTTTGTTTTTTTTTATATAACTGACAGATGTATGCTATATATACTCAGATCTAGGGTTTTGTTTCTTGCTGGTTTCGTCCACAAAAGTCCGGAATCCTAAAAAGGCATCTAACAGAGAGAGAGAGGGAGTTTGTCTTCTCTGCTCTTGCTTGAGAATTTTCCAAGCATGAAAGAGATGAGCACGTGACATGTCAGACACTTGGAATCGTGAAAAGTGATGTTAGGTTCTAACATGAGGTCGTAGCTAGTGTATCAACTGCATACGGAGAAAGACGTATGTTGATGGCTTGCAGTGCTGCCTACGAGATCGAAGTTTGATGCATAATCAAATGATTAGAAGTAGTCCTACTTGCTAAGACCAGTGTTTTTAAAACAGTATTGGCACCCTACTGGTTAGATGGCCGAACTCCGGTATTTTTTTAAATTGTCCGATTTTTTCTCTCACAATATCGAATATCACCGTTTCGGTTAATATTCCGGTGTACGATATTATCAGAATTTTCCGATATTCGATACAGTTTTCAAAACACGGGCTAAAACCTACCACCTGCAACCTACATGCAAAACCAAATATCTTTGTGTTACTCAAATGGTTCAAGCTTTAGGCTCCGTTTGGATAGGTGTGGGAAGAAGGGAAGAAGGGAAGAAGTGAAAAAAAGTATTGGGAAGTGTGTAACTTTGTGAAGAGATCTAATTAACAGTCCTTCATGCAAAACCAAATAAGATTGCATAATATTTATTGGTAGACTATCTACATGTTCAACAACATATTTCTAAAATGACTTTTTTAGTTTCAATCTTATTTAAACTTTAAATTAAAAATTAAGGATAACCATTCTCAGGTGATCAATTCCCTATAGAAAATATGCCGTGAAGTATTTGAGAATAAACATTGTAGAAACTGTATGATTCATTCCAACCGAAGCTTTTAAAAAGAATGATGTTTTGGACCCTGTGACATTAAGTGTTTGCGAATAAAAACAAATTTAACAGTGAACATTGTTAAAAACAACCTATGAATTAGCTAGCAATGCATTACAATACGTAGTTTTGATTTAAGACAAAAACATTGTACAAAATTGTCAAATTGATTATGAAAAACTAAGATGTTGATCTGATGGAAAAAAATGGAAGTAGGCTCAAATTAGAATAAAAATTACTAAAACTAAAGTTTTCATTAGTGTAACGAAGATTATCTTGTCAAAAGAACTTTTGAATTGTTTACTTTTTCGGTTTGCTAAGCTGTTAGATAATGTGGATTACTTTTTGATTAATGGATCGGAATCAGATTGAACCCATCATAAAGTAATGTACTAGATCTGTCGGTTTGACTGTTAGTTCAGAGACTTGTGCTTACTTATATTTAGGGGTGTCAAACGTTTAGAAACGGAATGGAACATACCAGTTTCATTTTAGTTCCGTTTTTGGTAAAGTAATAAAAAACTATTTTGTTTTCGTTCCGTTTCATAAAACGAAATATTTTTCCGTGTCGTCAACTGTTCAGTTTCTTATTTTCCACTGATTTCAGCATATTTTCCATTGATTTAAGTCATTTTTCGATAAAACGGGACAGTAACTTGTATTTCGATTCATTCCGTTTTCGTTCCGTCTTTGAAAACGCAACTCATTAACTATTCCGTTTCTATTCTGTTTCGGACGGAATGGTCGAAACGGCATCCGTTTGACAGCCATACTTGTGTTAGGCTGTTAGGACTTAGGAGTTAGGACCACCAATGAGCAGCAACACGCACTTGTACAATCATGAAGACGCAAAAGATCCAGAACCAAATCATACTTTATTGATTTCATTAAAATCGCAATCCTTGCAGATTTTTCATTTACCCCCCTATCACACTTACTACTTCAGAGCTCTCCATCCAACTTGTCTCAAATCCAGAACATAAACAAACCCAAGCGATCTTTTTCTCTCATCCAATATCTTTGGAGAAAAACCTTCGACAAAATCGAGCATGCGCCAGCGCCACCTCTCTCAGCTTTCTCTCTTCCCTTCCCTCTTTCGCCTGAATCGCTTCTTTCCTTTCCGAGGAAGAACCAGCTAATCTGTTTCCTCTGCACAGCCTTCCAAAAGAAGAAGAAGAAAGAGGAGGAGAAAGAACAAGTAGAAGAAAACGTTTAAGCAAAAAGTAAAATCGATGGGTATACCTAGTGATGATGTGGTGTTGATTCAGGAACCTGAGTCGGCCGGTGACCCGAGTGTTATCACTGTCAGTTGTCCTGACAAGACCGGGCTCGGCTGCGACCTTTGTCGAGTTATTCTCCTATTTGGATTAAACATTGTCAAAGGAGGTAATTCAAAATATCAGATCTCTTCTTTCTGAAATATAATAAAATAAATAACAAAAAAGTAACTGGGTCTCAGTCAATTGTCAAAAATTGCTTCTGACTTGAGCTAATTTTCAAAATTTTGTTCTGGGTTTTTCTGAAACAGACATGAGTACTGATGGAAGGTGGTGTTACATAGTGTTTTGGGTCATGGGGAGAGGTGAGAGAGCCACAAGATGGGCTTTGTTGAAGAACAGACTACTGGAGATTTGTCCAGTTGTTGCGATGCCACTCGTGGTAGATGAGGTCGTGGGTTTGGTGCAGAGACCTCAGGTTTATCTTCTCAAGTTCTCTTGCTTTGACAGAATGGGCCTCTTACATGGTAATTTTTATGTTATCAGCTTGATCAATTCGAGGGTATTTTTTTTGGTTTAATTTTTAATTGTTCTTTTGAGAAGTGTTTATTAATGTGAGGATGCGGATTTCAGAAATTGGATTTTATTTGGATTATTAAAGTTAAGAAGGACTGATCCTTTGCTGTTGAATTACTAGGATACAATATATGTTTTGATTAAATTAATTTCTAGTCCAAAGAGAGAAACTAGATCTTTTTGTAAGATTTTTTCAACAAAAGGTCCTTTGATAAATTGGGTGGGTGAATCTCTGGACAGGATAACCTTTTTGGTTCCTGATATTATTCTCTTTTAAAGTTTGATATAATTATTATTATAAGGCAGAATAATTTTTGGAAAACTAAAATAAACTTGAGATCTATACTTTCCTTTTCTTTACGTCTCTTTTTTGGTATTTTATATTAATTGGGAGATAATTATGGGTAAATTGAAATGGGTGTACATAGATGTGACACATCTACAGACCCCTTCTATGAAAATTCAGTTTAACGGACGTATTCTGTTTCAGATAATTTTGGGTAAATGGGAAAGAATTACATTACATGTGTATAGATGTATAACACGTCCTATGAAAGCTATTTCTAAAAGCAGATTGAACTAAGATTTTTATACCTTTTTGCTGATTTGTATCCTTTGCTGAAAAAAAAAAATCCATAAATTTGAAATAATTCTGGCTGATGTTTGAATTTGTCTGACTAGATGTGACACAAGTATTGTGTGAGCTGGAGCTAACAATAAGGAGAGTAAAGGTCTCCACCACACCTGACGGTCGTGTACTCGACCTCTTCTTCATTACTGATAACAAGTCTCTCTCTCTCTCTCTCTCTCATCTTTGTTTAACCTATATACGTTACTTAATTCTGACCTATGGAGCTTCTTGGCCAGGAAATAACCATTGTGAAATTGACCACTGAAGAATCTGGTTTGCATTTTCTGGAATGTTGTTTGCTACAAATTTGGTATAGATGCATTTAATGTATGCTAGGTTTTCTAAAAGCTGATAATCTAAGTTTACAAACTCATCAGAAGACGTCTACTACATTAATTTAAAATATACATAATAAATATATATAAATCTATAAATCGATGTAAATATATTTTTACAAAATAATAATCATATATGCATTGTAGTACAAAATTGGTACAGGCAAGTCATTTATGTTCTGACATCTGAGAGTTCTATGTAAAATTGCAATACTGGTACTGACTTATTCGATGGTATGGTACTACGGTTCAGGGAACAACTACACTTAAAGGCACGAAAAGAAGAGACTTGCGACAAGCTTAAATCAGTTTTAGGGGACTCAATGACAGATTGCGATATTGAAGTGGCCAGTGGTGATATGTCATGTTGTGTCAACGCTTCACCTCTTCCGCCAACCGTCACAGAGGAGATGTTTGCCTCTGAGCTTCCTGAGGAGGAATCTTCTGTGTCACCCCCCAAGTGTTCTCCCTACAGTTCCTCTGTCAGTGGAAACAGTGTTTTGTCTGTCAAGGTGGATAATTTACTCAGTCCGGCTAATACACTTATTCAGATTCAGTCTGAGGACCACAAGGGGTTATTGTATGATATTATGAGAACTCTCAAGGATTATAACATTCAGGTAATTTAACATAAAGATAAACTAGTTTAATATATTTTCAGTGGTATATTTGTTGATGGCTTGGCCAGAACCTTAAAAATCAGTTTGTGTTCAATTGAATGCCTCAAAATGATGGTGTTAAAATGAACTTCTCTATTTTTGCATTTCAAGTATTGAACAAACACATTGTCAGTATTAAGCATTTATCTTTTTAGCCTAACTTACAATGAAAATACTGTGCTTCATTGAATTTTCTCCAATGATGTAACAATAAATTATTTCCTCTGTTGGATTTCTATGACAGCTGTCTTATGGGAGGTTCTACACAAGCCATAACGGAATCTGTGAAATTGACTTGTTTGTAGTTCAAATGGACGGTCGAAAAATTATCGACCCACAAAAGCAAGAGGCCTTGTGTTTTCGTTTAAGAATGGAGTTGTACAGGCCATTGTGTGTTAGTTTAGCAAACCGTGGCCCTGATACGGAGCTCCTAGTTGCCAACCCAGTTGAAAGTTCTGGCAAGGGACGACCTCTTGTTTTCTATGATATCACACTTGCATTAAAAATTCTGCAAGTTCGCATTTTCTTGGTAGGAAATTTTTTCTTGTTTTTTGCTATAAATGTTTGATAAAGTTGGGTTAAAAACTGGACCAAGTACAAATTAGAATTTGAATGCTGACCTTCAAAGACTTTGCGCAATATCTGGAAACCTGTTTTCTCCCAAAAGGAATAAGTGTTAACTGAAAACCAAGTTTGCTTTTGAGTTCTGATATTTGAATATTCAACTAACTCATGCCTTGAAAATTTGTTCTTGCATTCTGACTCTAATGAGGGAGACATCAAATTTATCTCTGTAAATGATGCTCCCAAAAATTTTATCTTCTGATCAACATTTTTATTTAGTCTACCTAGGATAAAAGTTTCTTTCCTCGGAAAAGAATAGAAGTTTTGATATTTGTAGCTAAATATTTTCATGTAATGGCATTCACAGGCTGAAATAGGAAGGCATGTGATTGGGGACAGAGAGTGGGAAGTGTACCGGGTGCACCTAGGGGAAGGCCATGAGATATCTGCCTCACGCACCAAAATTGAAGAACAGGTCAAAAAAATGCTTATGGGATGGGACTGATTTGTGATATACTTTCAGCTTTGAATCCATGTTTCTGTACATATTTTCATGGTTTATGATACTTGAAAGGGGCTAACTGAACTGGACTTAGCTTTTTCTGTCCATCTTCTAATTTTGTACACACTGAATGTTGGATCACAATGTAGAGCCTAGATTAAAAGAAGTACCTGCATAGTGAGACAAAAAGGATGCACGTAGCTCTTGTAGAGTCTGTAAATTAGTAGTTGGATGAAATTTTAGTAGTTGTACTTTCTATTTCTTCAGAATTTTGTCATGATTATTTTGCAATTTGTGGCAGGAAGACTATTCTTACGTTAGGTATTTCGGCTAATAAAATCTTTTCCACGAATGCCCTCTAAAGTTCCCATGTTTTTCCTCTCACGTCTCCAAATAAAACAAGTGACAATTAAGAGAGTTAAACACCTATTCATTCTGATAATGTGTTCACTAGTTTTGTGAACTTAGCACAGAACAACATATAATCTTTTAATTAGCAATTTTTTTTTTTGAAATAAGTCATCGAAGTAGGATGCCCAGCATTTTATTAATGCACGTTTAACACTACAAAGCACAAGTCCTTTAGTTGTAATCAGCTCAGCAATTGAACGATTAATTGTTAGCAGAAACCTAAATAATAGCCAATTCATAGATCCAAGTACATAAGAGAGAAGTAAACAAATTTTAAAACCGCATAATCCCATTCCTTCGTCTTCGTTTCTTCTTCAAAAAACTGGGAAAGATAATACCAAGCAGTAAAAACCAAAAAGTCCAGCCCAATTATCAGCCCTGAATCTCTCTCTTCGGCCTTAAAAGGCCCATTTTGTAATCAAAATCGCTTTTGAACTCTCCTCTCTCTGTCTCCATTCTTCCTGGAATGGTAGGAGCGATCGCGACGCGGCGGTCCGCCCACCTCCTCCCACTTCTGACACGGTTGGGGAAAAGAGATCAGACCGTATGGTACTCTTCCTGGACCGGACCGGGTTCAGACCCGGTTCCAAGCTGGGACTGCTCTGATCCTTCCTCCAACGCTTCTTCGGCTGCTCGGTCGAACCAGAACAAGCTGGCGCACCGTTTGTCTACCGTCATCGACGCCGTCAACGAGCGCAAGCTGCCTCCTGAGCTGCGTGGCAGAGGTAACGCCGTCAGGTAGCTTCGAAATCTTTCTCTACGGAATGAATTAAATTACTTTACTGCAAGTTTGCAGTAAATTATGCTATATTTATTTTGGTTCACTAATGATATCTAGTAAAAATCAGGATAATTAGAGCTCTGGTGGAGTGACTATTGATACAAGTCGTGTATAATTATGTATCATTCAGGTTATTTGATATGGTTTTACATGCACATATACGCAAATCCATGCTTAATCACAATAGCAAAACTTCAATTTTTGTCTGATTATAACATCCCAAAATGAGAATGTCTTAGTTAAGTTGATATTGTAGCAAGATATAGACAGACTTCATGTTTGTTTCATTAGCTCTGGTTCTACCTCTGTGGACAGGATAAACCTACACAAAATGACAGAAATGCAACCAAAATGTTAACAACTGCGAAAGTCCGTTTCATGGGTTTTTGTAATATTCTGAATAATATGTTGAATGTTTAATCATTCATTATTTTTGTCCTGAAAAAGTGAGGAGAACAAAGTTACTGGAACCAAAAGTTTGGCATCGGTAACCAAAGTTGAACACTTATAAGGCAACCCAACAAATAACTGACATGGTACCAGACTACCACTGCTGATACAGACAATTACAACCCAGCATCTGAAAGACTGAAACTGTTTAAACTACCAGGAAACATCTAACTGCATTGAAGTAGAACTGTCCGCCATCTCCAACCAAACCCCACCCACCGACCTGGTCTGAACTTTTTGAAAATTCAAATTGGTCTGAACCTAACCGAGAACTGGAGTTGATCTGAAGCAGGACGAACCAAAACCCGACCTGTTCAATTACCACATTAGAGGTGAAAGTATCTGACTTGTATTGAGCAACCTGTCTGACCAGACCCAAATTTTGTGGAGAGTCAAAACTAACTGGACCTCTGATCCAACAATTTCTCCAAAATCAAACTGACTCGACCCATCCCATCTCTAGTTTCAGCTCTGCGCCTCTGCCAAATGACTTGTGTTTTTTTATCTTTTATCCTTGAAACCAAACATAACTTTACTTTTTAATTTTTTTTTGTTTCTATCTATCTATTATTTAAATATACATGACATGCCATTTAGTTTCGATAGTTGCAGATGGCACGAGTGGAAAACCCTAGCCTTTAATGCATTACAAACATCATTTTTCAGGTCAGAAACTGACATAGTAAATGTAGTGGAGCAAAGGATATGGCATTCAATGGAAGAAGGTCACTTTGAGAACCTTCCAGGAAAGGGGAAGCCACTCAACTTGAACACAAACCCTCATGCAGATCCTGCAGAGGATACCCTTTACCGGATCCTCTCAAGAAATGGGTGTGCACCTGAGTGGGTAGAGCTCAATAAAGAAATCCGTGGCCTCATAAGTAGCTGGCGGTTAGCCCTCCGTCGTGCCTGGGGGAGTGACAAGTGGCATGAGAAGAAGGAGGCTCTCATGGGCCAGATGAAGGAGATAAACAACAAGGTGATGATACTTTTTCCTGATGACTTAGCTGTAGATTCAGTGAAAAAAGGAATTTTCATAAAATTTTACTTATTTTTCACAAAAAGTTTTTATATTTTGGTTATTATTTTAGGTGATAACATTGTATTCAGTATTTTTTTTTTTTTGGCTTGTATGGCACTTTTTTAATGATTTGGTTGTGTTGCATTTGAATTGAATTCCCTTATACTTTTCACATTTGCAGTAATTCATTTGAGATAGTTACTCTAGGACTGAATGATTTTATCTTTGACAAAATCCTAGGTTCTGAGGTACAATTTAATTGTACCATTTGGTCGGCAGATGTTTGGGCTCAAGTGGGAGAAAGAGTTAGACAAGCTAGAGGAAAACAATCTGCAGTAATTGGTAAACAACATTCTTTCTCTCAGGCTTTTTCCCCCCCCTCTTTGAATGTTGAATGGTAATAGGTTTTACAAAGAAAAAAATTGGAATAACAACCAGTTAACTTTGGTTGTATTGTAATATTCTTTTTTTTTTTTGGTTAAGATTTGTTAACTAGCTTATATAGATAGAGTACATGTCATGTGCCATCTTTTTTCTTTTTTTTAGAGTCTTAGAAATATGTTTTACAAAATGGAAAAGTATGACTAAAAACAAAGTTGTTGTGTCAGCCCTTGGTTGTAATTTAGTATATGTTTAGATTTAGTTACCGTTTTTTATGTAATGAATATTGGAAAATTTTTATATATTTATTTATTTAGTGAAAACTTCCTTTACTAAAATAAATGTTATCTTTTGGGTAATTTTGTGGTGGACTGAAATTTCAAATCGGACTTGAATCCTGATCAATCATATCTCGTTGTGATTTTAATTGAATGATCTTGATAAAAGGCCAGTTTAAAACTTTCACCAATGCAAACTATTTATTGGGTTCAAATGTGTGCATACACAAAACATACACACAACATAGAGAAACTTTTTGTCTTTTATATCCTCTACCATCTACAAACATTTCATAAATGGGTTACTTTTTCCTTGGTTAATATCAGTCCTAAATTGGTTATACTACCATTATTGCCATCTATCTATTTCGAGAAAGAGATAATTCCCAAATAATTTAAACTTTCTCTCCTCAAGCACTGAATTGAGTAATGTCTACCACCAACTTTAGTGCAATACATGGTTGATCCACGGGTACCTGTGATAAAGAAATTTCATTCTTTTGTTACTGTAATCTATGAGTTATAGTTTCTACTTTCTATGGAAGGTGAGAATTTTTTATGCATGTACTTACGAAGTGTCCTGCTCCAAGGATCCAGTAAAAATGTAAATTCCTGTAAGATTTTTTGAAGGCCTTTGTACTTCCTGATTCAGATCCTTCACAATAAAGAGGTTCTCTGTTGGATTCCATGAAGTTCTTCAGTCCTTTCCACCTATAAATGAGAAGAAAAGATCACATGCATATAATATTAATCATGCAATCTTTCCTTTAATAAATAATGATTGGAGGACTGATTTTTGTGATTTTCTGAAGGGTACAGATTAGTTGACAACAAATTAACTTGACAGTCATGGTAACTATCTCAATCTATACATCTTTTTGCCAGAAAAAAATTTTAAAAAAATAACGGCTAAAATATTTACCATATATATTGTTTGTGTATCAAATTCATGTCGCTTGGATATTGTTTGACATTCAATTAAAGACTGTCAATTATGGACTGTTGTAAATTTTAAGTCAGTTGATATAATTATTGCATATAATCCATCATTTTTCATACGTAAGATGTTGATAAAATTTTTAATCACATTGCAAGTATTTGTTAAAATTGTCGGGTTGATTTGTTGTCAATATAACCCCACCCTGTTTTAAAAGGCTTACTTGAGCTTCTGGACCCATGCTTCTGTGCCTTTTGTTGAGCATATCAAGTCGAGCTTCAAGGCAACAAAAAGAATTGTCACATTTTCCAATATTTTTCTGGATGTACAATTATGATCAATAAATAATTGATCATCTTTTCCTTATACTCTACTGATAATGCAACCAGACAACCTCCAAAGTTGGTTGTTCATCTGATCCGATCTTGTGCTGTATATGCCCATGCTTTATCATATGCTACTTTTAAAAATTAAAACACGTCACATGCTTAAGTTAATTTGTTTAAACCTATTGTCTGGATTTATCTGACTTGTATCAAATACTGTGACAAAGCAACTTTCCAAGATACTTTTTTTTTCCATTGTAAGTTTGAGGGCTCACATGCTATGATCTATGAGCAATATTCATCAGAACTTGCAATACTTGTAAAGAAAACAAAACAAAAACATGCAGGTTAATTATTTTTCCTGCCAAACTATTACACGTGGACATGGGGAGCAAGTTCCAAAAGCTTACCTGTCCGTTGTATACAGTTACATTGACACCAAGAGAGAGGAGCTCATCAACCTGTACGGGAATTTACTATTAACCAATCCTACTTGTTGGTAAAAGTTTAGAATTTAACAATTAAGGGAACATAACAAGTGGTACCTCATTGATTCTGGGTTTCATGAAATCAGACTTTAAAGCCTCAAACACATTGTCAGATTGACCTCCCCAACTTGAAAATAGCATAACAGAAAAGTTCAATAGATAGGATTAAAAAAAAAATGCAAGTACAATAAAAGATTAACCTATTTGTATGAGTATTAATCGCACCTTATGTTTTTTGGTATAATCCTCAGCTTTCTCCTAATAACAGTATTCATGAGATCATCTGTCCCTCCTGTACTTGAGACCTTGGAAGTAATATAACTAGAATACCTCCTCCTAACTGACTCAATTAATTCCATATTTGTTGTAGATCGATCTGGCGGGTCTTCATTCATGAAATTGTAGAAATCCTGTAATTCATCTACTGAATGTGACAAAACATAGATTTCTGGGTGTACTAAATATATCACTGGAAAGAGCGCTTACAACAAAGTTACTACTTGTGCGGACAACATCTTCCAATTCATCCCATGATTGCTCTGCTTCTTTGTACTTCTCTCTTTTCAGTTGATCTTGAATTCTTATTGCCAAACTGAAATTAAAATTTTGCAATCAGCAGATAAACATATTCATAACTTGCACTGGTGGAAATTTTGAAAAAAGAAAAAAATGTTTTACCTGTTTGATTTTTCAGCGTCCCTTTTATCAAGTCTTGACATGTCTAAGAGCAAAGGACCCCATGACAGCTAGATGAACACATGTTTAATCAGTATACAATAATTACAGATTAGTTGAAACATGTTTTCAAATTAACTGGATTTGAACAAGTATGTCCTCAACACCTACCACAAAATCTTCTGGCGAAATCCAACTATCCCCCAGTGCAATACCTATCCATGTACATCTTAAAAAACAATCTTCATTGAAATTTGTTGTTGTTTTATGAAAGAGTCAATACCTCCAAATTTGAGATTTAATGTCTTTGCATTAATGGCCTTCACAATTGATAAACCAGCTGTGACCGCAAACTTTCCACCATAGGACTCAGCCACAATGAACAAAGGGCTTCTCTGCAATTCTGAATTCTTATTGTATAGCTTTTGCAAAAGCGTAGTTAAGTCTTTTGCCGCCTCTTCATCACTTTTCACAAGGAGTTTAATGTCTTCTACAAAGCTGTATCCTGTCCCCACAGGATTATCCTATCACAAACAAAAGAAATGACTAAATACTAAGGCCCTGTCTGGATAGTTAGGAATAAGGACTATTCTAGACTAAATAGCTATTCGGGACTAAGAAATCATCCAAACAGTCTAGGATTAAGAGCTTATTCTTAATCAGACTAAGATTAGTTAATCCGACATTTTGTTAGAATAAGAGTTGAGATTAGAAAGAAAAGCTCATTATTTATTCTTTCCTCATCCAAACAAAAAGCCTTAATCTGAGATTAAGCTTATTCTTAAGAATTTAGGATTAAGAATCTTAATCCTGAATAGCTAATCTTACTCTTAATCTCATACGATCCAAACAGAGCCTAAATACAAAGAGGGAATTAAGAAAAGAACTATTATTGTATTTAATTATCAAGTTGACAAACGATGGGGTCACTTGTTCATTCTATACTGCTTCTCAGCACATGCGCATCGACTTCACAAATACTTATTTATGAACTATGTACCCGAGTTTCAAAGATTAATGTCAACTAAATAACCAAATTTGGCCTAAACAAATATAACAAATTTTCTGTAGTTAAGAGTAACGATTACTTTTCTCTCCCAGTGCTACATTGCTAAACAATGCCTTGCTGGAAAATATTTTCATACTTGCACAGAAAAGAAAATTTCAAAGAATCCAGTACCACAAAGAGAAGATCGGCTTTTTGGAGCCATGTCGAAGGCCGAGGATTCAGATCCATGTCTAAGGGTCCAATTTCCATGAAATTCCCTATAGCTACACCAGAGGATCCCTATAATCATGGCAAAAATTGATACAAAAATTCCAACTTTATTTCATACAACAATGACCAATGAAGAGACTTACTGGCCCGCCTTGCAACCAGAGTATTGTTGGCCATGCATTTGAAGAATTTTCAGTTCTTTTAGGACTTCTATAAAGCCACCAAAACATGTGTGCTTCTGCATTGTACAGAAATTTGTTAAAAGATGGGGAAATTTTTAAAAGAAAAATAAAGAAGCAGAGATGAAATGAAAGAAACAATTGGTTTGCAATGTTTATAATGAGAAAAGAATTACTTGGTCTGACTTGAACGTAGCCCCATTGTTCCGATTTATCGGCTGTACCGGCCGCGTTGGTGAAGTCAGTAAGAAGCAGAGAGAGAATCACAAAGGAGAGAGACAGAGAAAAGTAGAGCTTCACCATGGCCATGAAGATTCAGATTGCAGAGGTGGGGAAAGGAGAGAACTGAATGAACTGACAGAAGGAGCTCCCACACGATCTTTGGTTTTATAAATTATTGATCTCTAACAAATTTTTACTTTTCTGACTTCTGAAAAAGGAGGGATAGAGATACAGGAAACAGCACATAGTGTTTGTTGTACAACAGTTTCAAGAACCTTACATAAGCTTCTGATAAGAATCTCTCTCTCTTTCTCTCTCTCATTCTCCCTCTTCGGTGGGTTGGCTTGAAAGTTGAAGCTGCTTCACTCTGAGGAATTAACTATTGTACGGTGACAAGTGTCCTTGAGTGAAAGTCAAGGAAAACCTGTTACGCCATTAATGCCAAACAAATCACCTATTTTTTATTACATCATTCGATGTTTTCTCTTTTATGTATGACTCATTTTTTTTTATCTTCTTTTCCAAATAAAAAATTCGGTATTGTTCACCGGACTCAGAGGTTACGGTCTTTGCAGTTCCTTTTTGTTTCATGAATATAATCTAGATTAAAATGTTTGGGTAATAGTTTTTGAGATGGGCTAAAATCAGCCACGACTGACGGATGCAACCGTCAGCTACGATCAAATCTCAATTTTTGAGATTCTAACAGTCGATCCGAACCGTTCAATGTGTTCTCCATATTGAAATCTCATTGGAGACCAAATTTTACATTTTTCTGATTTTATTTACTATTTTTTTGAGATTTTTAAAAATCATAGTTATTGAAGGGTCCAGAATTGTTTAGATTAAGAATTTTGTAAAATATCAAACAAATACTAAAAAATTTCAGAAAAATGTAAAATTTGGTCTCCAATGAGATTTCAATATGGAGAACACATTGAACGGTTCAGATCGACTGTTAGAGTCTCGAAAATTGAGATTTGATCGTAGCTGACGGTTGCATTTGTCAGTCGTGGCTGATTTTAGCCCATCTCATAGTTTTTTATGTACTATATTTTTTACATGTAAACTTGCACAAACATTTGGTAATATTGCATTAATTTTGGGATGCTTGATGTTAAAACAGTCTAAAACCATAAAATTACCACGATTGTTAACTAATTTACCATAAATAACTAGATAATTTTTTTCTTGTTAGAACCATTTTGTTATTTCTGTTCGAAACTAATTATAATTTAGCCACAGATTTAAATACTTTATTTAATTTCTAAGTTTATAGCTTTTATAACTCATCATTTTATTGAAATACAATCTAACATCTAGCTACTTTGGTTTTCTGACGACGGTCTATGGTTGAGTTTCACTTTTTTGTCTATGTCAACTTGTTTAGGACTAAAAGAGTTTTATCATTGTATAAACTCAATACTGCTATTGTTTCGAGAATTTCTTTCAACTAACCATAAATGCTAAGTTTCAAGCTCTTTTTGAAACTCTATGTCTTGCATAATGTATCATTTAAAATGAAAAACAGTGACATTATATGCTATTAAAGTAAAATATCATGTACAAAATTTTAGAAAAAATAAAATTCCTCCAAAGCCTATGTTTAAATTATTAAACTTATTAAATGAAAAAACTTGTGTTCATTCCCATATCAGTATAGCAAATTACTGAATGGTTGCTAAAGCCATTCATTGATCAATTTGCTATTAAAAAACTAATCAAAATGTGAATATCATGTCCAGAAAAGATTCTAAACATTACAAAACTATTGCGTCTAAATCAATAAAAAGAACCTTATCCATGTCAACATAAATAATAAATTCTTACCAGGTCAGCAAAGGCTGCCTTAATCGAAAACACAATAAAAAAATGACTTGAGAATTGAGATGCATAAATTAAAATTCAGCAACCTATCAGTGGTACAAAGTTAATTGTCTGGGAAGATATAATTAGAAAATGGTGCCACCAGATTTATTATTTATTAGGGCTCTAGTATAGTTTCAAACAAATTTTAGGTAAATATAACAACGATGGTTGGAAATTTTTTAAAGATTACTTGTCCTCGAACTTGTAAAATAAACCAAATTATGTTCTGAACTCCGAACGGAAGCTTAATTTTCTTCTAAAAAAATAGTATTGCTATTTTTTTTTTTTTTTACATGTGACATTCCTAACTAATCAAACTGGTGAAAGTTTCGTTTTCGATACAATATCTCTTCTTGCTTCCTTCTCAATCGAGCCTAAATTTGGTTTTATATTTTGCTTGATAGCTGCTGTCAAGTTTTCACAAAATAAAAAAAAAAGGTTTTACATTTGTAATGTAGTGAGTCTATATGTAGATGCGACGAGCTAGAGCCTAGGGAAACATTAGCAAAAAGGTGAATGTGTGTTAGTCAATCAAATTAATAGAAAAGTATATTCAATTCGTTTTTAAATTACAAGAGTTAATATGGTATAGATGAAAATATAAAGACTAATTTGTTTTCCCCCCTCCTCAGGAATATAATTAATAGTAGTCAAAAGTTGTCTTTCTTAAAAAAATAGTCAAGTATGGCACCCATCTCTTATTAGATTTTGACAACCCTAAAACTTAAAAACTCTTATGTATGAATAAGAATCATTACGTAGATCTAATTGCCTCATTTTGCATGAAACTTTTATACATAACTTTTTTTGAATAAAAAATGGGGGTCAGGCCCCGCATCTTTTCATTAAATAAAGTTGTACAAAAAGTTAGCCAATGGCTAATCTAGAAAAAAGAAAAAGGAAAAAAAGAAAAGCAAATAAAGGAAAGTTGCTAAACAAAAATGTAGTTATTGTCTAATGTTTGGATGGTATTTGGAATTTGGAGAATTTCAAATTCCAAACATAAATTTATTATAAACAATCCAAATTCTTCACAAAGTTACATACTTTTCAATAAATTTATGTCTAGAAATATGAAATTTCCCAAATTCCTAAGCGATCCAAACGGTCTTAAACGTTTATACAGAAACTATCAGTGGCTGACAAGCTACTTCAATTTGCATGGAACTATATAAAATAATTGTGTTTTTCATTTTGTCTTAGAAGAAATCATGTTAATGGCTCCGTTTGGATGCAAGAAGAAGAAGAGGAAGAAAGGAAGAAGGGAAGAAAAAAATTATAAATAATCCAAACTCTTCACAAAGTTACACATTTCTCAATACTTCTTTCCACTTCTTCCCTTCTTTCCTTCTTCCCACACCTATCCAAACGGAGCCAATATCCCAATCAAGTTGGTAAAGTATACTGTAGCGATTAATTTTTGAACTCAGTTCTCACTTTATTTTGGCATGGAATTGCATGCTCAGAGATATCCGTAAAAGCTTATCACAGAACGATTTTGTGTTTCTTTCTTTCTTTTTTTTAAAATTAAATATTAGACTTATCTACTACAGGGTGCGTTTGGATAGGTGTGGGAAGAAAGGAAGAATGAAAGAAGTATTGGGAAGTGTGTAACTTTGTGAAGAATTTGGATTGCTTATAATTTTTTTTTTCTTCTTCCTTCTTCTTCTTCTTTCTTCCAACAATCCAAACGCAACCACAGGTACGAAAAATATGAGCGTTCGTTCGAGTATTATGTTGACTGAACTAAGATTCCAAGGTAGACAAATTGATTTGGTGGGGTCATCGTTCTCTGTCAGTCAACTACGAATAATAGTACTACGAATAAAAGAGATACTAAAGAAAGGTTTGAAATTCATTCAAAAGGAAAGTGTGCTAACTAATCCTAGGACTTAATTAACCTACGTAAGATGTTGTTTAGGGTAATTGATACTGAATGACGACGTCTTTCGTCCCAAACCACCGGTCCGCTAGAGGAGGCCGACGATAAATGATTTAGTGGAATTAAAAAATACGAAGAAATGCTAAATAGCAAAGTAGAACTCAAAGAGTCTAAAGAAAAATTTTATTAATTAATCAACTAAACTGTTGACAATGACAAGCACTCCTTTATATAGGGAGACGGTGTCTTGGGGTCCAAACTAGTACATTTCAAAAATAGTAACCTAAAAATAAAATTTGCAGAAATAAAAAGAAAATATGAAAATTATAAATATAGTAATGTCCTAAAATAAATCTACGTCGAAATCTGAGTCAAACTCGGGTGAGGCACTCTCTCGAGTTTGGCTCGCATTGTGCTCGGGTGAGATACCCTCGGATGGAGATAGTGAGGTACCATCGGGTAGTGAGGTACCCTTTTGGATTCGGCTCGCGTTGTGCTCGGGTGAGGTACCTTCGGGTGAAGTATCTTCAGGTGAGGGTAGTGAGGTACCCCCGGGTGAAGGTAATGAGGTATCCTCGGGTGAAGTACCTTCGGGCGAGGGTAGTGAGGTACCCTCGGGTGAAGGTAGTGAGGTACCCTCGTCACTGAACATTCAAACCATCTCACTACAAGAAAAATGGTCTTTATTGCATATTTAACACACTAAAAAAATAAAGTTTTTAAGCGAGGACCAATAATTACTTAACTTAATTTACCAAAGAAACCTGCTTTTTCTAACAAAGCTTACTTGATTATATAAACTCCTCAGGACACTGTTGCCTTAGAAAATCCCCCGAAAATTAATGGATCAAGTAGCCCGCCCAGGAGATGAGTAAGCTCAGTTCCCAATTGTAGAACCGAAAATACAAATGGTAAATTTGCTAGAGCTTCTGAGAAGATGCGGGTCACTTACTCGAAGCAAGCTAGCTAGGCATCAGTTTGAACGCGCATCCGTGCGGGCTCACTCCCTTGTTTGTTGCCAGGGTGCTTCGACAACTGCTCTTCTATGAAGCGGACATCATAAGCCTTATCTTCTGGTGAGTCTCACTTACAGGACAGGAAAATAAGATTTATTTAGTATAGGAATATACCTTTGTTAAACTAGGGCTAGGTTCTTTGCACCGGTTTAGCAAGTAGAGAAACAACAAGGTATGCTACGCACCGGGTAAACTAGCTAGCCAACCAAGTGAGTAGTATAAAAATATGCATTCACGGGATATGTATGATAGGGATATGCATCTGTGAAATAGGTCAAAGCAAGTAGCGGATAGTCCAAAAAAATGAAAAAAACTGAGAGCCACCCCAAAAATGTCTTACTTGGCCTATTCGCAGCGAAAAATGAGGCTTGGTTTAGGAATCGATAGCCTACACAAGAAATAAAAGCCGCTTTCAGGCTTTGAAGCAAAAAGTGTGGTGATGACATAAAAATTTATCATATTTCTCGACTGATAAAAGTCTGATTGAGGCAGCGGAAGCCATCTTCCTTCTTCATGCACTCACTAAGTAGAATGGCAGCTGAATTGCTTGGCCTTACTTCAAGATCAAAGGACTGCAAAATCTACTTGACTACTTTTACATTGATTTTTATAGATAGACTTTTTTATTTATGTTGGATCATATTGGTAGATTTACTTGATGTACTAAATCTAACAATCTTTTAGTAAGACTCAATTTTCTATTAATAGGTGTTTAAAAATCTAGCAATTTATTTTTGATAGATTTTTTTAAATCTTGTAATGTTTAATATTTGTTCATTTTGTTTGTTGTATTTGTTCACTTTGTTCGTTTTAAATGTTTATTTTATTTTTTATTTATTTTTTTGTAGTTGTTCACTTTGTTTATTATAACTGCTAATTATACTTTTTATATGTGTTCATTTTTTATGTTAAATATGATTATTTATTTTTATTTAAAATATTTGTATATATCAATATATGTTCACTTTATTGTGAATTTGTGATTCACATGTGATTGTACCCGTTTTGCGAGACGACCCAGTTGGTATGAAATTGAGATCCGCTGCCGCGCGATACATGGTGTAGCGCGGTATGCTGGCCGTCTGATCAAGATTCAATGGACAAAGGAGTCCCGTGTATGTAACCTAGATTGATAGGCCCGTAAAAAGTGAACCGTCCGATCAAAATCAGACGGCTCGCAGTGCGCTACACCGTGTGTCGCGCAACAGCGAATCCGGATTGGTTGGTATGCATACGCGTCGTATCGAGTTGGGCCTCAGATACTGGACCGTAAAGCCATTTGATAAAAATTGGAGAACAAAATTACAAAATTCTGATATCCTCAAAATTTGAAAATCACACTGGCGAACGCCCAAATGTTTAGCCTAGCTAGCACGAACGTTAGGCTTTTGTCTCCATGATATTTAACATTTTAATAATTATTTTAAATATTTAAGTTTCAAAAAAATAAATGCAATAATTTAACAATGGAATCACATTGGTAAATTAAGATACTGAAAAGTAAAAAAACATCTAAACGTTTTTCTATTAATTAAATTAAAGAAAAAAATGATTAACAATATTCACTTATTTTTAAAGAAAAAATAATTTTCAACACAAAGTTGCTTGCAAAAATCTCTCATGCCGGTCATATGCTTCTATTAAAATAATAAAAGGAAAAAGCTTCTTTTTTGTGGTCGAAAATTAAATGGCATCAATTTTAGTCCCTTAAAATTTTAAAGTTTGAAATTACCACTTCTTATATCAGAGGAAAGTTTGTACGCACAGGATAGATAGAAAAGATATAAACAAAGCTGACAGCTGCAAGTGAGTACACATTAGCGCGGTACAAAAGCGGTTTAAATAGCGTTATTTAGCGGTGCAAAAGCGGTTTATTAGTGGTGTTATTATTATTAGCCTTCCGCTATGATTCTAAACATTTTTTTTTTGTTATTAGCGACAATTTAATGATACGGTATAAAGCCTAAAGTGTTGGACTATTTATGCAATTTTAGCGCCTCTAATAAAAAAAAAAATGCCCATATGCCTTGTTGATTTCTTGGGCCAGGGTTTAAAGCTTTCTGTCAAATAGCCCGTACGGGTTAGCAGTTAGCACAAATATGATGATTAATTACTATTTGCATAAAGCGTACCTTGTGTTTTTTTTTTCTGGCCGAAGAAATCACAACTAAATCAACAAACATGTTAGCAAAACACATTTTTAGTATTGAAATATAATTAGATTGTAAATATTTTAGAATGAAGTAGGCATATGATCGATGTTACTGTGTATATTACCTTGAACTAGATGTTGTATTGATAGAGTCATAGAGACATGTTTAATTATAAGTGTCTTTTTTAAAAAAAAATAAAAATCGTGCTAGTTTATACAATGATCCATATTAACCAATACTTTAATATTAAAATTATGCACCCTCACTCTGATGACATTTTTATGTTTTGATCCATGTGAATAAGTCTTGTTGATGATGTTTTATATTTTTATCCGATAGTAGCTGCTAGATATCCGTTATCCACTAATCGCTATTCAAAAATATGTCTGCTATGAACTCGTTAATCGTTATTTAAACCTTTGTAGTACCAATTATTCAATAAAAAAATATTCAAATTCGCAATTTGTACTTCCAACTCCACTCAATATATTTTGCCTATATTATTAATAATTTAGTTAGCATAATTTATGGTTCAAATTAAAACTTTTACCAAAAGAAATTTAAAGAGGCAAAAAATGAATAAAAATGCAAAATCGTTATCTGCATAATTGCATGTATAATAGAAAAACCGCTTGGTTTGAATTTACCGGGGACTACTAATTGTTTCCTTTCTGTGAAAGTAACTTCGTTTGAGGGTCTTACTGAAAGTAACTTCATTGTATTCTGCTAACGTAATCCAAACCAACAACCATAATACAAAGCTCTTATTGTTTATAACTTATCTATTTAAATTACAACTCCACTTTATACGCTAATCTACGCGCTTATATCTAAGACGTTAATTTGAAGCGATCATAGAGTTAATACATCTAGATCATTCATTTCTTACTAAAAGTAATTTTATAGTGTTCCGCTATCGTATCCAAATCAACCATTGAAATAGATAAACTCTATCTAATTTAACTACTTTATATTTCTACATTTCTATCAGATACATTAATTCTACGTTTCTATCGTAGACGCTAATTCTACGCGATTTCCTACTTGGCAACATTTCATGAGGTAATGGATACCTCCATTTCTTGTGGAGTGGAGAAATTCCTCTTCACCAAATTAATCTAAAAGAGACGAGCGAGTCCATAATTAAATCTTTCACAAATCCAACGTGCGGAAAAACCACTCTATTAACTCTTGGTAATCTAAGACGTCCATGTATAAATTTTCTTTAACCATTTACTTGAAAGAACACTGCCACTTGGCAACACAAGGAGATATGAGAAGTGTCATATGTGCTTTTTTGAAGCGTTTAAAACCGTAACACTGTGCTTCTCTCTCACACACACACACTGACACACCTTATTAATTCCTTCTCAATTCTCATTGCCCTGTCTACATTGTGGCAAAAAGTAGCCCAAAAACTCGACGCTATGGAGAGAGACGACCCTGTCAAAATTACCAATGATACGGAGAAGGACATCACACCTCCTTGGCTTGAGCCGATGCTTAAGATCAAATTCTTTCATAATTGTGCCATACACCTCGGCTTACGTAGAAAAGAGTGCAACTTCTATTGTACGGATTGCTTGGAGAAGAACAGAGCAATTTGCAATTGTTGCAAAGATGAGGAGCACTCCGACCACCATGTCATCCAGGTATTAAGTAAGATAAGGTTATATTATTCATTCAATTAATTTAATTGTAATTTGATTGGTCTTTCGTCCTTAATTATCACATTTTGCAATTTTATTTACCAGTTTCCATTCTTCTTCTATTTTTGTGTGCAAATTTTTGCTGTTGTGATGTGTAGATTAGAAAGTCATCCTATCATGAGGTGGTGCGAGTGACGGAGGTGGCTACGAAGATTAACGTGAGCGGCATTCATACCTATATAATAAACGGCTCTGACGTGTTTTTCCTGAACGAGCGTCCTCAGCCCAAGGGAGTGGGTGCTGCAGCAGGGAAAAATGCTGCCTCTCCTTACTTCTGTGCAGTGTGTTGTCGCTCTCTTCTGAACAATTTCATGTACTGCTCTATTGGGTGTAAGGTAATTAAGAATTTTATCATAGTTAATGTCCAGTTTTAGATGCTTTATCATTTTTTTTCTTATTCATCAGCTCAAAGTATATATATTTTATTTAATTATTTGGTCGATCATTTTCTTCGTTTATACAAAGATGGCATGGATCAAGAATGGTGGCAATGCATCATTTTTACTGGAAGAAGTTAAGGAAAAATGTGATAGCAACCGCATTGGGAATGAGAATGGTTCGATGTCGAAGGACTCTGGTGAAGGTGAAGAAGGTTCGAGTGCAGCAAAAGATGTGAAACATTTAGTACCCCGTCTGCGTGCTCGACCCCGTAAGGGAATACCTTGTAGGTCTCCATTTTTTTGAACTGAGAGATAAAATTAAAGGAGAGAGGTCCATGATGATTAGGGCCATTTAATAAAAGAATGGAGATTGCGAATTATAACAGATCGTGTGTTAATCAGAATAAAGTCTGTTGGTAGTTGTGTTTCAATGTTTGTTCTATTTTGGTTAAACTAGATTATATCTTGTGTGTCTTTGTCCTTGTTTTCTTTTTAAATTTTGTTAGTGTTATAAGAGTGTTCTTTTCATAATTTTTATTTTATGTAGTTTCCTATGATTTTACGAAACCATGCATAACCTTTTCAAATCAAAATTTCATATCCGAATTAAAACCTATCTAAGGATAATTTTATGTAGTTTCCTATGATTTTATGAAACCATAACCATTTCAAATCAAAATTAAAACCTATCTAAGGATAATTTATTATTATTTTTTGGCTCTTTCGAAAATTAATTAATCTATATAAATTTATTCGATTACTTTGCTAATGAAAGAGTTTTAAAAAATAGTGAACATAAATCAAAACTTTTCATGTGTTCTTCATTTCATAATCTTGTTTTATTTTTGCTTTTTTATATTTAAATTTGACTCCAAAAGAAGTAAATAAAAGAGAATAAAGAAAATACTTGCATATCAAATAGAATTTACAAAAATCTGGAAGAACAGTAGAAAATTTATGAAATAGTAAACTTTTTTTTTCTATAAGATTTCATTAGCAAATTAACCACATTTTCAAATTCAAACAATTTACCCAAGCTAGCTACTTAATGTGAGCTACATATTGAATAATTTAAATTATTATATATATATGATTTTTCTTTTTTTTTTGGACGGATAATAAAACATCATTTTTGTACGTTTAAATTTTTGAAATGTGCCATTTTAAAACATAAAAAAAAGTCAGTTTCTTTATTTTGCAGCCAGCTCAAAGCGACGTCATATATGTTAGCCCTGTATATCGATATACAGTTAGATCGTATATATATTTAATTAGATCCGACCTTTCAAGGTTTTGAAGTTTGAATATGCTAGCTATATATATGATCTTATCTGACTCGTGCATGATCAATAGCAAGTCAATAAATAACCTCACTACATGTCATATAATATGTTTCCCTCTAAGTACCAATATTATAAAAGTAATTTGTACGTAGAACATATATATAGTAGAATTAATTAACTTCAGTGGAATATTCCGATAAAGATTTAATCCTCTAGGCTATAGCAACGACAAAATTGTCAGTAGTGTATACAGTAGAATCAGTTATAACTTCGTCGACAAAAGGGTTGAGTCGACGAAGTTTCTAAATTTTTCTTATTTCTTTAGAAATGACTCCCAAAATCTCCAATGTATTTTCCTTATTGTGAATTTGTGATGGCGTAGAGGGCTCCAAGTTGGAAAGACATCCTCTCCACCTAGAGATTCGGAACAAGTTACGGAGGAGCCACGTATCGAATTTTAATTCAATTTAGTGCCACGTGTTGTTTACGTGTCACTCTCTCATTTAACTTCCAGAATTTTACCGTGTTTTCTCATCCTAATTACTTAGACCTCAATTTTCTCCTCGTATATTTACGCCATCAGTAAAAGATCGCAAGCAAAGATAGACACAAACAAAAGGAAAGAAAAGGAATGGCGCCAAAGAGGCAAAGGAAGGCGGTGGTGAGGAGAACAAAGAAGGTGGTGGAGGAAACAGTGCAGGTGGAGTTGGTCGGCGAAGAAGGTAACAGTGAAACGGTGGTGCTTGATGAGAACCCTCCAACTAAGGTTGTTGAAATCTCAGTTGAAGAGAAGGAGACCGGCGTCGAGTCGGTTACAGTTGTGAAGACTCCTGTTAGAGAAGAAAATTTAGAGGAGCCAGTTGGTATGGATGCAGAACTGATGGAGGAAGGACAGGGGAAAGAAAGGCTAGATACACAGGGAGGTGATGATGGCAGAGAGAGTCAAACCGAAGAGTCTGGTGAGGAAATAGCTGAAATGGAAACTCAAACCCCAGAAGTGAGAGAAGGTGAAATAGAATCCGAAGAATTTTCAGAGGAGGAGAGAAATAGGCCTGAAGCAGAGGAGAGAAAAGCAATTGAGGAGACTGAGACAGAGGATATGGAGGAGGAAGAGATGAGGGAACCAAAAACACCTAGAAAGATGGAGGCAAAGAGGAAGCTGGAGGCACACACACCGGAGAAGACTAAGCGGAATAGGAAGAAGAGATATAGTTTCCCTAGCAGAGGTGATATCGGTATGGGGGGCATTGGCGGGTACAAGACGTATGTGTACCGGGTGTTGAAGCAGGTTCACCCGACATTGGGCATGTCGTCACGTGCCATGGATGTGCTCGACATGATGATGGCTGACATGTTTGAGCGGCTGGCGGATGAGGCGTCAAGGCTGTCGAAGTACACAGGCAAATTGACGATCACATCCCGAGAGGTGCACGATGCTGTGAGGTTAGTGTTGCCAGGGGGTCTGTGCAAGCATGCAATTTCGCAGGGAACCAAGGCGGTATCAAAGTATTTGGAGGATAAGCTATAAATTAGTTTAACATTTCAATGTAGTTATGTAGTATTTTTCTTTTGGGTGTTTAGTTTTGTGTTTATATAAGTAGCTGTAGGTAGGTAATTAATTAGCTAAATTAGGGACATGTATATGTACAGTGGTTGTCTCGTTTTGGTGGTTCTGATGAAAAATTTTTGTAAGGGGGCATCACTGATCCTGGTATTAATATAGGCATATATATAATCGTTTTTTTTTTTAAATTTTGGTGTTAAGTACTTCTGGGTCTTGATAAATTCTATTGTTTGATCACTGGTCCTTTGCTGATGCCTGATGGAGGCAAATAACGGTCTGTTTGAAACTGTTGGTAAGCTGTTCGTTTGATCAACGGATTAAAACTTTCGGAAGAGAGACTCTTGAGGAGACTTGAAGAGAGAGTGCAGTGTGCGTTTTGACATGGGACATGGTTTCAGCTAAAGCCCATTGATTAATCTGGGCTTTGCATACATCGGCTTTGAGATTATATTAGATTCTTTCGGATTTTCGGTTGAAACTTTTAGGAGGTAGATCGCCAGGCCCAGTACATTGTTTTTTGGACTTCGATTCTATGATTATGATTTATTTCTTAGTATTTTACTATCTAATTATCTATGATGGTTCTAAAAAAGATACATTTACGTTGTATACAGATATACAATGATTGCTTCCACACATGAATGGGATGTAGCGTTGCTAGGCTTGGTACATCGCTTCATGTCCGTGAACCGAAAAATCGAGAAACATATTAAATTCTATCATTTTTGTTGTGCAATACATTGAGATATAATATAGATAGTATTCTTAGTATTGAAAAGTAAAATTTTATTTTAAATAATTAAAAATACATTACTTTATTGTATGCGGATTTCAACTTCTATTTTCAAGTTTCTTATAGAAAACTAAAAACTATTTTTAATAATTATGAAAATCTCAAATTGATTCATTGTGAATGGAGTTCAACTTATCTTTTTCTTTATGTTTCCTGTTTTCGTTTAAGCTTGTATAATATAAAAAAGAAAAAAGAAAAAAACAAAGTGAGGTTTCTGTGAACTTGAATATTGCCACCACTTTGGATATACATCACAAAAGTGTTAAGTGCAAATGTTCTTGCCAGCGCAAGCATCTTGACCAGAGGTTAAGATGAAATAAGAACATGTTATGGGAATAAAGCCCACTTGAGCTTTGGAATGGGAATCAAACCAAAAGAACCCCAAAACAATCACATTACCACACGGATCAGCCAAAGTGGTCCGCAACCACCCTGTAAAATGGAAGACTTTGATCAGAAAGCAACTCAAGCTGTGTCCCCACTGTAGAATGCTTTGCTCTTATGTGGCATTGTATATTGTGACAAAATATGATGCGGTAAGATGTGACCCTATAAGAAGATAGATTTGATGCCAACTTTGTTAGCTCTTGTTACATAATCATTTCTGCTCATCACTTGCATAAATTTTGGCAGTGACAATTTTATGTACATTTTATAATGTATAATGACTGTAAATGGTACTAAAGAAAGTCCTGTTTCTAATTAAATATATCTTTTCTAAAATTTTTGGTGAACAAATTCTTTCGTGTATTCTGAACTTCCCAAAACATTGGATTTTGGGTTAATGTCATATATTACATGGAGCTTGATTTGCGGCATAAAATATATAAATTTCATGTTTCATACTTTATATTCTTGCTATAATGAGAAGAAAATTATAATTATACGGATAATTAAAGAAAATGGGACTCAATATAAACATAGTCGGGAGTATCATGTAGACCACGGATCATCCAAACCTTTATAAAACTTAACACAGTGACGGATCTACCACTGGTTCGGGTGGAGCTAGAGCCCCATCTAACGTCGTCGAACTTCTGAATTTTAAACTATATCTTTAGTATTATATAAGAAGGATATATGATGAACTTATATTGGTCTAATGTTTTTATAAACTTAGCCCCACCTAGTGTTCTTCAATCGTGCGTGTCGTGTCGTGCCATGTCAAACACGATTGTGTTAGAGTCTCGTGTCGTGTCGTGTTAACACAAACTACCTTTTTAATCGTGTCATATCGTGTCGTTCTTAGTGGTTTGAAGAGGCAATCAGACACGCATTCTGACACGACACGATTGACACGATCGTGTCATGTCGTGTTGACACGTCATGTTAGTCACGTAAGATTATTTTATTATTTTTTAAATTAAAAAATTATTAAAAATTAAAAGTATGGAAAAAATTACTAAGCGTCTTAATTTATTATTTGATTAAGTTTAAACTTTTTATTAATTTTTTTTATAAAAAATAATAATTAGATTAGAACAATATTATGATTTAAATGATGATAAATAATATGATGTAGTATTATCAATTGAAATTAAATTATTAATTTTGTTTAAATAATCAACATTAATAATTAAATTTGTATTGAGGTGTCGTGTTTATTCGTGTTCGTGTCGTGTTCGTGTCGAATCGTGTCAAACTTTCTAATATCCCAACACGACACAATAATACGATCATGTCGTGCCAACACGATCGTGTCATGTCATTTTGGAGAACACTAGCCCCACCTAAATATTTTTTCTACATCCGCCACTGACTTAACATATTAATCAACCCCGTCACACAGATCGCAACATGATCAGTGCTACAAAGAAAGAAATGGAGACCGCAATGAGCCTTTGTTCTTTAAAAGGGAATGGGAACGGGTGTGTTTTAAATGGGAAACTTAAATTATGAAATGTATTTCGATACTTTATAACTTCATTATTGATGCGTTTATTTATACGACAAGCTGGTGGGCTAATTTTGTATTAAATAAAAATAAATGAAAAACTATTAAATTTGATTTAATTATTTTTTATTCATATTATCATGTACTAAGGAGAAAAAATTCCTTTATATGTGTAAACATCTATTGTGACAAATATTATGATGAACAAATATGTTTTCCATTTGAATTATGAATTCTAAAATTTCTATTGAAAAGAGAAGATATAACAATTAATTGAAAATAGAAATTTATGAGACATTTTTATCTTAAATAATAGTCTTAATTCCAGATCGTGTATTTTTTTGAAAATTCGAAATTATTTGTGAATTATCTGGAAATGAATTATAGCCTGAGCTGAATTCAAATCTGTTTATCTCAAGTAAAAAGTTTTTTAAAAAATAAAAAATTCCATTACTACAGAACTACTGTATCCGGCCAGTACATTGAGAAACGGAGAGTACATACACGATGGATTGAATATCATTGGATACCGCAGCAGGTTCCAATCCGTTTCTTCTTACGAATACTCCTCGGGATTGACAGTATTCTACCTACGTGTCACTATCTTATCAGTTACCACTTACCAGTCATCAATCCATTTCTCCTTGGGATGAACTACGCCAGGATCATCATGAGGGCCCATATGTCAGAGGTTGTTTGCTCTTTTTCAGCTTCTTTGCACTACGCTAGAGAGTAGAGAAGGTGCCAATTCGCTCTGACGTGAAATAGACCGTTCCACACGAGTCGCGGTCACTATGTACCTGCCTATTCATCTCTTGTTTAAGATCATTCGCTTTCTACTCTGCTATGATGCTTGGATGTATATATACAGTTACAAAATTACTTGTGGTATGGTAGGCATGCATTCTGATATACCTGTATTATTACTAGAAAACGTATCATCCACTATCTAGTGTGTGGATAAATAAAAATTAAGAAAAATATTTATACTTCAACAAAAATTAAAATTAACACATCAACATGGAAAGCATAATTTAATAAAATATATGATTTTTGTACAACAAAAATATTTGAAAAATTATAGGTAATAAGACTTTACCACTTGTGCTCTCTTATTTTCTGAAATAGAGAAACAATAATATTCTAATCAATGCTACTTTCATTTTAGATGTAAAAACCAAAACTTAATTAATATTTATTCATCTAGATCTAGAGATGTACACACTACAAATCAAATAGATCGAACGACACAAAAAGTGTATGCACGTTAGATCTAGATTTCATGCATCCTTGGATCTATGCTTTTTATAAGGAGTAGTGATAGTGATTATGATAAAATATGACTTGCATTATTTTTAAATGTAAAAATATATATTTTATATATAGAGACATTGTCAGTTAGAAAGTAATACCTTTTGTTGTACAAACTTAAATAATTTTGCTTCTCAGCACATATTGACAAAAAAAAAACTCTTCCTTTTATTTATTTTGGGAACATGTTGATGTTGGATCTAATACATCAGCAATAAAAACTATTCAAAGAAATCCTTAATCACCAATCTTATAGGATCGGCTACCCACCCCAAAATATTTGGAAATTGATAAGAAAATATAGTACATCATCATGTACATGTTATTTGCAAAATAGACTTTTCAAATTTCAACGAGGGTACTCCTTGTTTTGTTTTGTTTTTTTTCTTTTCTTTTTTGGTAGGTAGATAAGTTTGATTTAAGCCAGCTAACATTCAACGCTGAAATTAATGTCTTGGTCCGTGATTTAACTTGTACGTATAACACCCCCCTTGTCTTCATGTTTACTCCTTTCGGTGACAAGTGAAAAGACCAAATAAATAATAATTTGCTGCATATATGTCCATATGCCATATATAAGTAAAAGATAGCGTCGATGAAATAAAATGTGTCGAACCCAATTAAGCATACAAACCCCACAAGTTTTAACCTTATTACCTGAAGAGCCAAACTGCGAATTCATCTAAAATTACCTAATTGGGTTCTTTGTAACTCCATTATACAGAAATTTAATATTGAGTGCTACCCTCGAATTCCACGTTATATTTGACCAGTTCAAACCTCTTAAGAATTGCACATAACTTTTTTCCTTTTTTAAGAAAACTTTTCCAAAACTTTATAAAGAAGAGCCATATCCAGGTGAAAATTTTGCCAATATTATGAAAGTAATACTTTCTATGACAAGGAAGGAATGCATTATCGAAAAAAAAAATGTAAAATATAAAAGATAATGTATCTTCTATTTTTCTATGAACAAGAAGTACATTGTAAACTTCAAAGAAAATGCAATAAAATTCACCAAATAAAGTTACTTTGGTCAAGTTAGCATTACCCTTCCTGAAGATTTCTTTGTTTTTGAAGGTTTAAGAAGATTTTCAAAGTCTAAGGTTTGGGGTAGCGCGGAAATGGCATATGCACAGAAAATTCATTAAATTGAAGTTACTTAAATCTGAAGAAATTCATAGTTAAATTCAAAATATAGGAAGAATAATAAGATTTCGAATCCGGCCCCATATTCATTTCTCGAATATATAAAAAAATGCAGGCAAAAGTCTCATCTTGTTGTTGAATCGGATTTTCATTTCATATTCTGTGCTGGTTCAGAATCCCCGTCTTGACTTCAATTGAATTTTAAGTTTCGTCTCGTGGTTGAACATAATTTTAATTTCGTCTTGTGTTTGCTCGGAATTTGAATTACCTACTTGGAGTTGGATGTGCTTTTAATTTTTTATAATAATTTCAGAATACAATTAATCAGAACTAGAATTGAAATTCTAGCTAGATGTTTATTAATATTTTCATACCTATTGCATAAATAAATTCGGTTTTAAATTTTCAAAGCAAACCTCAGATCCTTTTTGTGTGCTCGTGCTTTTTATTATTATTTTTTATGGCATAGGGGTCTTTTAAACTGATTAGATTTGTCGCCAACCTCATGTCGGATATTTATTGGTACGGAATAATCTAACTTGACGTTTTTCAGGATGACTTGTGTATCTACTCATTATTTAATAATTATATATTCAGAATTAAATTTATCTGAAAGGCAGGAATGAAAAAATATTATCAAAATAAAAGTATAATCATAGATCTATTTAGTACAATTAAGAAAGAAAATGTAATGATAGTGTTGCAATCTGAAAAAAAATACACTGATTAGTAAAATCAAACTATTAAATTTTGTAAATTTTCCCTAAATAAAATATGGAATCTAAATTATAGAAATATATATGTAATTATATTATCTTAATAGTTTAGTTTTTTGGAGGAAAAAATAGGGATCGTGTCCTCATCTTTATTAAATAAAATAATTAGTTGTTTGTTGTGAAATAAGTTATCATAAATATAATTTTACGACGGATTGTTGGTTTTATAACATTGAACGGACATGAAGACTACTTAAGTATCACGTTTGAATTTGATCAGCTTGAAAGTATATATTTAAGTTGCATTCACCTAGCTACTAGCTAGTGAAAGTTATGATTACCGGACTCTTCGAAAATTTTCACCTCAAAATCGGACAAAATAAATTATTTTTTCAAAACAGGATAAAATGCATCAACCTCAGAATCAGGGCCATCTTTGGGCCGACCTCCCAATGCCCACGTGTATTGTTTAATATTACTCCCATCATTCATCATTCCATGTGGTCCATGCGGTTGTAGCAATTTGTATCGCATACTATTGTCATCAACTAAAAAAAAAAAAAATCAAAGAATAAAAAATTTAATAGAAAACACCAATAATTTCTGAATATGAATGATATATATATTTTTTGGATAGAACTCTACTTTTAAAAATATATATAAATCAAAAAATTGCAACATCCCTTTAGTTTATCATTCAAACCTACAAAACAATACAACAATTTAATTAAGAAATGCAGCATGCTCATCCCCACAAAAAGTTATGTTACTGTTGGATGTCTTTGAGGTGTAGTTAAGACACATGAATTTATATTAGGCTCAAACGATTATATAAGTTATAATCTTGAAAATGGAAAACTATGATTTTTAAATCAATTATTTGATAAAATAAAAAAAAGTTGTAGAAAATAATGACGCCATTGAAAATAAAAACTTGACTGAAAGAGTGTAACCAGATAGAAAGGAAATGTCACAGGAGAACAGAAGTTAAGGTGTGGGCCCAAGAAACCTTTCATTTTGGGTCGCAATTTATGGAACAGTAATAACAAACGCAACGGGTCCCCAGTTACTCTATTTAAATTCCTTCCGGAAATGAAACGGAATCCTATGCGGGCCGTTTTACAGCCGGTCCCACCCAGCCTCCATCTGACGGTTCTGATCACGCCAAACGTTCTAACCGCCAACTCTCTTCTCCTTCCCCTCCAGAAACTAACTAACGGAGATAACCAGTGTTCATGTATAAGACTGTCCAGTTGAAGTGAAAATGGAGAGACGGATATATTTACATTTATCCAAAAGGGTATCCTATGAAGACTGTCGGAGGGAATAAAGGAGATCTGGAGATCGTTTGGTATTACGGTTCTCCTTGACGGTTCACTTTATGTTAAGATAATCTAGTCCTTTATTCACTGAATGAACGGCCAGGATGTCCCGATTAAGTTGGCGGTAATCGTTGGATCAGGATAAGGGAATAATAATGAGAGACACCAGACCGAGATGTTAAGACGCGAAAAAGGAGAAAAGTGAAAAGATAAGGGTAGCTTCGAAAGGGGCCCACCGATTAGAGAAAGTAAAAAGCTTAGGAGATCATCCTTGGAGAAATCACATGCAACTCAGCCTTCTCTCGAGGGAACGAATCTAATCTCTCTCACTGTAACTATAAGAAGCAAAAGAGAGAGAGAAGGAGAGAAGGAGAGAGAGAGAGAGAGATCTAGTTGGTAGCTAGCACCATTTCTTTCTTTCCGAAAAGAGAGAGAGAGGGTTTTGTGCTTCCTCCTCCTCCTCCTTTTCTCTTTCTGCATCCATGTCGGCTTCTTCTTCAGAATTCGATCTAATTCTAAGACCAATCTTGACTGGCAATCAAGGGAATGGAGCTCCGTCGACGGAGGAATCTCAGTCTAGAGAGGAAGAGTGTGCGACGCCGAAGGGAGAAGAGAGTAGGATCTCAACAAGGTGTCCTGATCCTCCGAGGAAAAGGAGATGTGTGGTGATTAGCAAGAGAATAGTTCCAGAAAGTGTGCTTATATCGGTAGAGAAAGAGGAGATGGATCGGTTGTTCGTGAAGAGAGATCGAGTCGGGTGTGGCGTGTCGGTGAGACCTGGATCCAAGAGGAAATGGTGCAGTGTAAGTGATGAATCATGAGATCTATATATCTTTATGTTATTATATAATTTGTGTTGTATCTGTTTGTCAGATTGAAAAGTTCTTAGTTGTGTATGGTATAGTGGTCTTGATTTTTGTCATTTTTTTAAAAAAAATTCTATTGTTTTTTTTATTGAGATGTAATGTAAAAGAGAGAATTTTATATATGTACTTATGTGAAAAGATAGGAGGGGAGGGGGCTAGCTAGGGTTTGATAGTTTTGTGGTGTATTTGAGCTAATTAATTGTGTGGTTCAAGGGAGATTGAGGTCACGTTTTTGATGTGGCATTTTCAACTTGTGGAGGAGTTGTTCTTTCTTCTTTGTACCAGCTAAATTCTTTGTTGAAGAGTAATTAATTAATTAATTCTGTGTTTCTATTGATTATGAAAAAGAATTCAGGGTTGTATGCACTAGATTTCTCTCTGTACATGCAGTGTAGATCTGCTGTGTTCGTTAGAATTACCATTTTTGTTTTGGAAATAAAACATTCAAATTTCTCATGTTTCGTCAGAATTTCGGAACTCTTATGTGCTATAGTGGACTGTAATAAGCTAAATTTTGATAAAGGAAAAAGAAATTGTGTACTTTTGTTAATTTTTTTTTAACTTAATGCTGAGTAAATCTTTTTTTTTTGTAAACTTCTAGAAATATTTATTTGACTATTAAAAAAATTAAAAATTTTGGAACTCGAAGCTTCTATTTAAAACAGAAAGAATTTTGAAGCTTTCTACTTTGAGCTGATGCTATACCAGTACTATACTGTCAGTTTATCTTGCATGCGCATGAGTTGTACATCAGTGCATGCCTACTCGTTTAGAAAAACTGTCCCGTGAATTACATCCAACGGTCTGGATCGTAATTTCTCATAATTTCCTGCCGTGATTTACCACAGAATATATGGACTCACTTTTTTTTAGTATTTGAGAGAGATTTTTCCTGTGGAGAAAGAGAGAGAGAGATGCATTTTTTTGTTTTCCGTTTGGACATTTATTCAAACAGTTAAAACTTGAAAGAGAGTGATTGACACGTTACACGTTTCATCTCTCTCTCGGTAATGATAAAAATAAAAAAGAAGACAAAACAGGGAAATGAACGAAAATAATGTTAAATAATATGTGGTAGTTTTTGATGAGGAAAGCAGAAGACAACTTAGACAAGGAAAGAGGCAGCATCTGCATGTTCTCTGCGCTTGGAAGTATTCAACTATTCATGTTGGTGCTTGTACGCGACAAATCGGGATATAAATACACTAAGCTATATTCATCTAATTATATTGGAAACGAAACAAGAACATTTGTCTTGTTATTATTTTTTTTTTCTTTTTTGTAACGACTTGCACTGTTGCACAAACAACTCTGCAAATTCTTCTATTTCATATTTATCATTAATTTTATTCAAGAGACAGCACGATGAATGAAGCGTTTCCAATGATTAAAAAGTCTAATAACATGTGAAGTGCTCACGTCTGCAAGTACCAAGAAAACAAAAACTATAATAAATAAATTTGTTTTTATCTCTGAAAAACTAACTATGTCGTATATGAATAAAGTGGCAAAGATCATGACTAACCTTAAAAGGACAGGCCAAACTAAATTACCTTCCTTTGCTTTTCACTCATTTAAAGTGATATAATTATATATTATATATTAAGAAAATTTGCACTCTTTTGTCTTTTGAGATGCTTGGTATACTCCTGAGGCGTCAAAGATGTTGAAATAAGTACAACTTTATGAGATTTTACCCAGTTTTGGAAAATACATATATATATCATATTGACAGTGCAAAATTATCTGGCTATTTGTTGTAAACTTGTAATTGTATAAAAATTTGGGAGAGTGAGACCAACTCAGCATATAAATCTCAAATCTGAATATCTGATTCATATATTTTAGAGAGCATGGTATTGTAATTTTTTTAACCAATTGGAATTCACTTTGTGCAGTTTTCTAGATGGACATGGTGCCTTTCGTATGATTTATTACACAGACTCCGTCTGGCTTTCCAATAGTTTAGTGCAATTGTAAATGAGATGGGCTAAAATCAGCCACGACTGACGGATGCACCTGTCAGCTACGATCAAATCTCAATTTTCGAGATTCTAACAGTCAATCCGAACCGTTCAATGCGTTCTCCATATTAAAATCTCATTGGAGACCAAATTTTATATTTTTCTGATTTTATTTACTATTTTTTTTAGATTTTTAAAAATCATAGTTATTGAAGGGTCCAGAATTGTTTAGATTAAGAATTTTGTAAAATATCAAACAAATACTAAAAAATTTCAGAAAAATGTAAAATTTGGTCTCCAATGAGATTTCAATATGGAGAACACATTAAACGGTTCAGATCGACCGTTAGAATCTCGAAAATTGAGATTTGATCGTAGCTGACGATTGCATTCGTCAGTCGTGGCTGATTTTAGCCCATCTCATTGTAAATTTGTTATTTCCACAAGGAAATTCCAAAATAGGAAAGGATTAGTGTAGGCCCATAATATGGGCCTAATAGATGCTTTTAGCAACTGGCACATTCTCTTTCTCAGTGAAAAGTGGACCCCGGCCCAGTAATTGTCCAAAAAAGAAACAGGGAAATAAGACAGATCAGCATCGTCTTATTTCCAGAGAACCAGAGAGATCAGGGACTGTTACATGGGATCCTATTTCCATGTACTCTAGCAATTGATTGCTGTTCTTTTTTTTTTTCTTTTTTTTTTTTTGGTTTCGACTTTCAAAGGCCAGGTAAAACGTAAAAGTAGACATCGGATGCGGTCACACACAGAGAATACAGAAATGGCATGAGAATAGTGAGGTCAGTTTCTCATGTCAGAAAAATGAATCTTTACCAGGGGGTTCGTATTTTTCTCATAAATTGGCATGTGCCCCCACTTAATTGGGTTATAATATTTCATCCAAGAAGTTGCGTACGGAATATTTTTCAAAAACTAGATAATAAATATTTAGTACCATGTGGAGCCATGAATGCAACGGACCAAAATAAGCTCAATCGGTGTCATAAAAACAATTTTAGATATTGACTGGTAGTTGAGTGACTAGTTCAAGCCAGTCGATAAATCTCTGATTTTTAATGAACAATTTAATAATAAATAATTTAATAAGAACTAATTTTTTTTCTTCTAATAAGAATCATGGTATAGTGTCAGATCCACGCTACACCCTCTCTCCTTATAGCTGGAATCTGATCCCCGCTATAGGATATAGCAAGATTCAAACTTGCGCTATAAGGCCTATAGCACTGGTCATAACCACGGATTTGAAACGGGGTTATGACCAGTTTACCTGGCATTTTAATTTATTTAATCATTTGTATTGTCCCACGCATTTGAAACGCATTTGAAACGCCGTCCTAACGTCTTATTTTGGCTACTAAGACGTCCCAACAGTCCCGCCGTCCTAAGGCCTAATATGGGATAGAGTCAACCTCAAGATAGGGGTGCATAACGTCTAAAATGACCACGAAAATAGTCAGTTGTGTTAACCGTTTCGTTTTGGACACGAAATTGACTACCATTTGCTTTAATCATTTTTTTTTAGACGAAACGATCGAAATTACGAAAATACACATGGATGAAACCGTTTCAAGTTTCGTTTTTTAAATACACAATCAAAATCTTTAATCACTTCGTTTTGTCCTGTCACCATTTTCACCCCTACCTGAAGGTATCAGGAGATGAACATGAATACATGATGCATTATATTTCACGGAATGATGACTGGATTAAAGTTGTGTTGCAAAGCAGTGATTCAGTCGGTGCATGAGGTTGATATTATTTATGGGCAGGTACGTGAGCCGGTCAATCCATTGATCCATGCAACTGGGTACAAACTATCTTGGCATCTTACATTATTATATTGTGCGTTTGGATAGGTGTGGGAAGAAGGGAAGAAGGGAAGAAGTGGGAAGAAGTATTGGGAAGTGTGCAACTTTGTGAAGAGTTTGGATTGTTTATAATTTTTTTTCTTCTTCTTCCTTCTTCTTCTTCTTTCTTCCAACGATCCAAACACACCCATTGTACAGAAATAGAAATTCTTACCATTGACCACAAATGATTATGTTGACATGCATTCACGAGTTGAACAATTCTTAAGTAAACACAAGTTTTTTTAAAAAAATCCTTTATTAATGACAGATGATGACCACGTGTGATTAATAATAATAATTGTTGATGTGTAATGGTGTTATTTCGTTTTAAAAAACAATTCTTAAATCCTTAATTTTCCCATATGCTATGTTTAATGAACTACAACTATGCCGCACTTTTGTTTGTGGTTCAAGTGATTATGGTGCAGTTATACATATTTTAGTAGGTTACATATATCATAATTTTGTTATCGGAAATTAGTTCTACCCAACAATTTAGTCAATTTTCAGTAAATAATAATTTTTCGTTAAAAATGTCATAATTTCTACTTAAATATATTGAAATGTTGTTCATGGTAAACATATAAATATGAAAAATGGTAGAGTCCAATATATTGGACGGATGGGCTCCGTCCAATACGATCAATTTCACGTTTTTAAATTTCAAATGACTGATCTGAATCATTCATTATATTCTCCATATTGAAAACTTATAAGAAACCAATTTATGTTTTTCCAAAAATTTTTACTATTTCTTTGGTATTTTAGAAAATCGTTGTTATTGGACGATCCATAATGTTTATATCATGAATTTTCAAAGTCTAGTTTAAGTCTTTTTATCCCAAACAAGTTGGGGTAGGCTAGAAATGAATTTTTGTATATAATGGCTGAGTTTTTATGCTGGCTCACAAAACCTATCGCAAGCATGCGGACTTGAACCCTCGACCTCTTAGAAGAGAGCCAAGTGCTCTTTCCACCTGAGCTACTAGACCACATGCATCATGAATTTTCAAAAATATAAAAAAATAGTAAACAATTTAGAAAAAATAAAAAAAATTAGTTTCTTTTAAGTTTTCAATATGGAGAACATATTAAATTGTTCGGATCGATCTTTTGAAATTTAAAAATGTGAAATTGATCGTATTGGACGGACTCATCCGTCCTATATATTGAACACTAGCATTTCTCCATGAATATTAATAATTATATAATTTTACTTACTTAATTGATAGTGTACTATACACTTACGTCTAGCAGTGCCAGCAGTTCTAAAGTGAACAGTGCAATCTATGCCGAATTCATCTAATAGCCTCGACATGACAAGGGAACAGTTGCAAAGTGAGTAGTGCGGGAGATCGCCACCTTATTCTTATCCAATAAAATATAATTACTAATGTTACCTTAACCTAGCTAGGCCGAAGTTAATTTGTTAGTATCAGATTTACATTATCCTAAATTTTGTTTATTTTCCATTTTTTTACGGGACGATGAATTACACGAATATGATGGCAGTAAAGGTTTCTTAAATTTAAAATAAAATGGTTTCATCATTAATTGAAATATATATAGGACCATGTCAATTTCTAGCCACCAGTGATAAAGGACCATGTCAATTTCTAGCCACCAGTGATAAAGGACCATTTCAAATATTATAAACTATAATATTGGGGGATTTAATATAATTAATATTTATTTTATCAGGTTTAATATAACCTATATAGAATATTTGGTTTCTATTTGGTTGATATTAATATATTATTTTATGGTCGAGGAGTACGTCTGTATTATGAGTTACTGCTACGAGGATACTTTTTATCATGTTGATCTGATTTGTTTTTGCTTGGCGTGTGATTTTGAAAATTTATGGACTATTATAGTAGCTTAAAAGCTCGAATAAAGAGACTAATTAATACTAGAATTATTATATTTTAAATTATTAAAAAAAATGCGGTATATATAATGATTTAGAATTTTAGATAGTACTGAAAATTTACTTTTTACAGAAATATGTTATGCGGAATAGCTTTCGTATAGTCACTATTATAGCTTCAATGGAGACAATGGTATGAATTGCTAACTTCTATTAGGCTCCGTTTGGATGAGGTGTGGAAAGAAGGGAAGAAGTGGGAAGAAGTATTGGAAAGTGTGTAACTTTGTGAAGAGTTTAGATTGTTTATAATAAATTTTTTCCTTCTTCTTTTCTTCCCTTCTTTCCACGCGGTATCCAAACGGATCCTTAATTAATATTATTGATAATTTAAAAAAAAATATAAGAAGAGGATACATCTTTTTTGCAGTTCCTCAAATGGGAAAAAGTCATTCCTCAACACCAGCATCTAAAGTCTTCACGCCGACAAAGAAAAAATGCAAATCAGGTTCCTGTCATTTACAATTGGTATCTAAAGCGAAGAGTTTTGCTACAGTGAGTCACAACTCACAAGTTGCGCTTAAAATTTCTAGATCTGGTTCACAATGATCGATTCAAATCGCCCAATACGATTTTTCAATTGAAATCTCCATGCAGACCAAATTTTACATTTTTTTAATTTTTTAAGTTTTTGTTTTTGAAATTTAAAAAACTCATTAATCTAATTAGTTCTCGTTCAAAAACGACAATTTTTAAAAATCCGAAAAAAATACTTAAAAATTTTAAAAAATATTATAAAATTTGATATGTATGAAAATTTCAATAGGTAAATCATATTGGACGGTTTGAATCGGTCATTTTGAACCAGACCTAAGAGTTTTGATTGCGACTCATAGTGACAGACCTTCTCGTGACTCATGAGTCGCTACTCACCATTGCAAAACTCCTAAAGAGAATACCATTATATAAAGTGCCCTTGGGAGTTGGGACTTGGGAGGACGGAATTTCATTGAAAGATCACACGAGTCTTATTTATTCTTACAATATACAAATTGTTTGAAAAGGACTTAATCAGGTATACAGATGATCTGTATCATTCCTGCACGTGTAGATACTTTCAGACTAAAATTATTAGGCCAGGTAATTTACGGGTAATGGGTTGTGCAATTAACGAATCATAAATATCAATCTACTCATCAAATAAGAATAGGCTGTATAATCGGTCCAGGCAGCCAAGTTCAGATTACAAAATAACCTTGTCTCTCAAAAAAAAAAAAAAAGATTACAAAATAACCTTTGCTCTTCGACTCAGATTATACGGCCAACTAAACAACCACACATACCACAATATTACAACTATGGTGCAAACTGTCACAGGCCGATAGTTGAGTTTTTTGAATTGGACAAATTGTTAGCATAACCCGACCCAGCGGCCCTAGAACATCAACTGTTCCAACTTTCAAAGCATCAGCTCCTACCTGAACTCTCCAGTACTTTCAGTCCTCCACTGTGTTAAAAACAAAGCTAGGAAATGTTGTTGTAATGTCCCTGCAATGATCATGGAATAATGTGAGATCTTCTTATTCATTTTGCTTTAAAAAATTATAATTGGTACAGTGCCCCAGCAGATGATACATCCAGTCACAATGTTAGAGGGAGCAGTTATGACTATTGATGCAGAGGAGCCGTACCAGTACTGGTCTAGATGTTGATAAGAGGTTTGAAGATGATTTCATCTAGCGATTATATTTACTAGATAATAGCTGTTTTTCTGTTTTGTTGCTTTCTCTTAAAAGGAGTGGTGGGATGGGTGATATTGTTGCTCAGTTTGGTGAAGCTACCATATGTGTTTTTAGACAAGAACAGATGAAGCTTCGGATAGCTGAAAATTTTTACATGTAAATTGCAATCATTTGTTTCTTTTTTAATGAAACATACAACTGGCGACATAGTTACCTTTTCCCACACAAATTATTTGTGGTTCACAACCAAGATATCGTGGGTACTTGCTGGGTCACCTATTTCTACCTATTTGAATTCTACCAGAAACACTGCAAGAAAAGGAAGTAATGCAAAACTTTAGGACACAAATAAAAGCATACATGAGGTGTGGTAAAGTCATATTTTTTAACAGAGATGGGTTCCGAAAAGTAAAATTTGTCCATTCGTCTCTGCTTATTTTGCCATCTCTATCAGCATCAACATCTTCAAATGTCTGCACAAAATCGAGAAGAATGTTTGTTATTTCAGATAATAGAAGCATGCAGGTGATTTCTGAATTGAATCAATTGATAAGCCTGCCTTGTCTATTATAACTTCGAGAAGATCGTCAATAAGCTCCATATCTGATTCCAACAGAATAGCAACCACCATTTGCTTAACCTAACAACAAAGCACCATAAAAAGGGAAGTTATATTTAAAAGTATAATATGCCAACTGCCAAGTTTTAAACCAAAGAGATAATATAATGAACCTCTGTAGGTTTTAGTTGAAATTATGACAATCGAACTTACCTCTTCACGTTCAATGAACCCTGTCTGCCTTAAATCATACAGCCTAAATGCAACTGACAAAGAAATTTATTTACTGAAGAGTTAGCTACTGTACAATTCTGGATTCAAATTTGTATTCTATACAAAATGTAAAATCAAGGACATGATGCTTACAGTTAATTTTTTCCTCCAAAGGAGCACAAGGATGGAACACAGTGAGGGCATGAATAAATTCTTCAAATTCTATTACACCATTTTTCTTTATGTCGAAAAGATCAAACACCTATGAAAGTTTAAGCTTGAACAGAAGATAAAAAATAAGAAATAGTTTACAATGCCATAATATATTTACTAGCAGAATAAATTGTGCAGCTTGTCATACTCTGTCTAGAAAAAAGTTCTCCCCACTTGGTGTCTGGAACAATGCCAGTTGAAGCTCTTCCTGCCAGTAAATAAATAAAAATGACCAAAAACAGTAAAGATAAGAACCGGGGTTAGTGTGGGGTTAAAAATAGTGCAGTGACAATAACAACCACAACTATAGTGAAAAATAGTATTAATGATGATGCTGATCAGTTATTCATGATGATTAATGTATTAACAGTTCGTCAAAAATAAATTCAGAAAAACAAGTAAATTCAGAAAATCAAGTAAAGCCAAAAAATAAATTCTTACAGTGGCTTCCAAGAAACCATTTCCAATATTTGAACTTTATTTTATTACGAGAAGTCAAATCAAGATAACTTCGAGTGTGATTTTAGTTTTAAATACATACAATTGAAGTACTTTTGCTTTTTTGATAACTTCCTTTTGTTCTGCTTTTGTTGCTTTCATGAACTTCATAAATCAAATTATTAGCTTGTCAGAAATATTATAAGCACCCTTAAATTAATATGCAAGTTTTTCATTCATTACAGTAATATACTCTTCACTCAAGTTAACTAAGCCTTGTCAGTAATATACTCATCATTAAAGTTAACAAATCAAGACTTCTGAAGACGTATTATTACCTTGTGAATTAGTCCATCCTTAATTATGGAGCAGCTTATTTTTTTGTATAGCTCATACAGTGCCTCCAACTCATTTACTGAAACTTTTCAAAATTCCACCGAACAAAATAAAAAATTGTCAACTATTAGATTCAGTACTGAGACAATTTAGATAAGAGACTAAAAATGTGAGAGAAATAGAGAATAACAAAATTGAGTGATTTTTCATGTCTAAAATTGAATTTTTACAAGGATCAAAAGCAAGGGAAAAAAATATTTCCAGCAAATCTACAGTTTTGCTAACTTAGTAGCTACTGTCACTACTGAGCTTTTGGGCAAAAAAAAAAAAAAAAAAGAAATCTACAGCCTTGTTCAATTTCTCAGATTGGACTTAAAAAACCAACCAAAGACCAATAGTCATTGGTGATTTATGATTTATGGACCTCTCATTAGTGAATTAAACTACAATCCAAAATTCCAAATTCAAAAACAGTAGTGTTAACACGCAAGATATGCCCGAATTCAGGTTTTATTTGGTCTGACTCCAGTCATAGAGCTTGATCGAAGAAAGAAACATATATAGAGTATATAGATCAAGCTCAACTTCCACTACAAACTAAATTTGAAGTGCCGAACACCCGAAGTACTAAATTTATAACTTTTATTATATATAGCATGTCAATACTTATTTTCAAAATGTTGGAAACCTACAGCTCCCAGTTCCTTATAAGATCAATCCTGGCTGACTAAATTTCAAAAAAGGAAAATTAAAGAAGTGAACAGACTATCAAATTACAGCATCCAGATTCTTCTGACAGGCGCAGAAAATCGTAGTAGGACACCTTGCACAGCGAAGATCTGACGGGATATCGATCCGATGTCCGGTGGTAGAAACAGTCGGCGACAGCAAAAACAAGAGCCTCTAATACTGCAATGCATGGTAGAAACACCACACACAGCCTCTCTCCAAAGGATAAATAGCTCCATTCCGATGTCTGCTCGAATTGGAATTTAGAATGCAAAATCAGAAGGAAATTCAGAAGATGAACCAGGCGGAATTGAGTGATAAGAGGTGAGAGTTGAGAGAAGTTACAATGCCATTAGAAGAGGAACGACGCTCCATATTTCCTCTCTTCTCTTTTCTGGAAGGGACAATTGGTTCTCTCTCTCTCACTATCATATGGGAGTTTTTTAGACGCACGACTCAACTCGAGCCTGCTTGGCCCTATTTCATTCATTCAGTCGTTGGTAGCCAACAGCTAAGCTGTATCTACCAATTGGTCAGTGCCATTGGCAAATATACCATCCCAGTCATCGCTAAATACAAAATGAACATATACAGAAAATAAGGTGAACATATAGACGATCTAAGTGAACACTTACAAACAAATAAATGTTATCACTACTTGTTCAGAAGTTTACATGAATATTTAACTTATTTTCATTGAACTTATTTGTTTTTACGTGTTCACTTAGATTGTCTATATGTTCACTTTGTTTGCTGTATATGTTCACTTTATATTTAGCGATGGCAGGGATGGTAAAACTGCAGATGGCAGCAATCAATTTCCGCATTCGAATGAAATTGCGGACACAAACTCTGATGATGAATAGGCAGTGAAAGGCAAAAGGGTCGGGCCGGATTTCAAAGGACCGGACTTGACGTGTTTGGTAGAAGGGCCGGATCAGATCGGGTTAAGAAAAAAGGGTCGAGATGGGACGGGTTAGACGAGTTTGTTTTTTGAAATACGAGACCGACCCTTTGAAAATCCAGCCCTTATAAGTCCTTAGCCCTTCTAGTCCTTCTAAAATAATACCAACATTTAATTTTTTAATAGTTTTTTAATCTCTATCGTCTCATCATGATCAAATAGTCACTACTATTGAACGATTAGGTCGGATCTGACCCTTCAAAACCCGGCCCTTCAACATCCATCTTTGAAAAAAATTAGACCCGGCCCTTTCAAAATCCGGCCCTTCTAGATCCTTGTCCATCGAAAAGCCCTTCGAAGGGCCGGTCCGGTCCGAATTTTAGGACGGTCTTCCGAAGGACGGGCCAAGGGTCAAGAATTTTTGGACTAATACTATGAATAGGCCTTAAAATGTCGCAGTTTTTGGTTGTTGCAAGATCCATTTGATTGGACTAATTCAAAAGGGAAAATCAGTGGTATACCCTCAAATCATAGCTAATTAATAATATATCTTGTAATTAATTTGAAAATATTTCCGATATTTACCCTTTTATCACTTTATCAATTAAAAATAATCAATTTTTAAAAACTTCGGATGAACCCTCAGTCCTGAAACAAAATTGAGGGGTAATTTCATCCGAAGTTTGAAACATGACTGAGGGATATTTTTGGCCGAAGTTTTAAAAAATGATTTTTTTAAAAAATTGATAAAGTGATAAAAGAGTAAATATCCTGGAGGGGCATTTTCAAATTTGAAAATTATAAGAGAATATTTTCAATTAGCTATAATATGAGGATCGTTGATTTCCCTTAAAAGGATTTAACCAAGCGCTTACAACCACATCATTATGCATTAGAAATTTATTAAATATTAAATTAAAAGCATGTCTTTCCTGCAATTAGTAGGAAATTATACGGGACAACAACACGCGACGTTCATGGAGAATTAAAAAGGAACGGATTCAATTATGAACTGAGGAGGAATCTTCAGTTGTTAGGTACAAAAGTTAGCCAACGACCTGAAATTCCTTGCTAGATTTTTTATTCGGCCCGTGAAAATTTATAGTTATCAAAAACATTAAAAATTAAATTAAAACGTAACTGACCTAACTCATCATTGAAAATTCTAACATTTCTTCCATTGAGTCCAAACCAGTGAAGCTAGAATGATTTTAGTAAAACTCCTATCATTAGAGTTAAAAGAATTGATGTCATGCCAAATAGAGTTACTGGACTGCCGAAGAAGGTTTGAAATAATCCACCGGATCTTTACTGCTTACTACTACTAGTTTGCAAATAAAAAAGCTAGAAAGGAGAAAATGTCAGGTCCAGTACTTGGGCCTCTTTTTTGGGCTAGGACTAACAAAAGGTTGGACTTACTTCAGTAAGTACGTCTGGGCCTAGATATTAATTTAGGTCTTCATTATAGTAGTCAGGGTCAGATATGGACAAAGCTCTGCCGACATAGCAAAGCCCAAACACATGCATACAGAAAGTCAGAAAGTCCCACTCTTTCCCATTTCAGTCCTAAACATTGAAGAATAGAAGAAAGACAAAACATGGACTTGCCAGACTGGTTGCGACGAAAATGTATTATCAAATGCTGTGATTTTTTTTTTTTTTGAGTTTATGCTGTGAATTTATTTATTAGGCTAAATTGGATCTAAGTTTGACTGATATGGCTTTTCATCCTTTTCATTTTTTTCTTATCTAAACTTCTTTAATCACAGCCTTGTGATGGATTGCTTTTTACAGGCCCAAGACATAATCCCTTCTTATAAGTTATAAATAAAATAACAGAAGCAGATTCCCTTCTAGAAGTTCTATTCCGAGTCTTCTCTTAAGTCCCTAGCCGATGTACATTTGTTACATTGACTGATAATATCATAATACAAAACTACTAGCCTTTTTGGTTTGCCTGGCCTGTATTTATTCTAATTGTCAACGAAGTAATAGTCAAATCTCTTCGGCAAAATGTCAACCAACTGCTTATTATTCTGTCAATATCTTCGGGAAGAAAAATTATTCTAAACATGATGCAACATCATAACTTATTATAGCTTGTTTTTAAATAGTTATGGGTTGTATACAGCCGACTTTGCTTTGGATTAGCTGAAAGGGTGGGGTTTTTAAGTAGCACCTACCCTCTATAAAACCTCTATCAAGTCAAATATTAGTATAAGCGTCAGTTTTATAAATTATTATAACAATCTTTTGTTGTTTTGCTATGGAGAAATGCGAAGATAACTTTAAATTGAAGAGTGAAAACTAATAAATTTGTAAAGGAAGCCTCCTTACTACTAAGTACTCATGGAAATCAAATCCTCGATTTGTGTGCAACGAGTATTGTATCTGATAGATATAAAATAATGATAAATAGTTTTTTTTTTAATTTACGATAAAGCACGTCATTTTTTTACATATAAATGTTACGAAAATTTTCCATGGATAGATTTTTTAATATGAATTGAAATCTGGACTATTCATTCAGAATAATGAACAATTGTGATTGACTAGAACTCAAATAGACTTTAAAAAAATTATTCAAGGGCAGAATTTCCCTGTAACTTTTTTTTTTACCACAAATTTCCTATAATTTGAACATATACAAATAAAAATATTTAAATATGAAATATGGACGAATCTAATTTTATATAAAATTCTAACTATAATTTTTCTGCACTCATTAATTGTACATGGTTTGCGCTTGAGGCACATACAAAATTTGTACATCTTAACAGTACTTGTGTACTGAACGTGAAGTCCAGTAGAAAATGGTCAATGACTCTAGTGTGTTTTAAGAGGAAACGGGATTTAACAACACTGGAACATAATACTGAATTATGTATCTTGGATATAAAAATATAATAGTGACGCGCTCATAAAAAAATGCGCTGACTAAAATAGATCGGTTTTCACTTTCAATTGGCAACTAACCTCTACTTAAAAATCATTTCAATTAACCGACCTATATTTGAAAATCATTTTGATTTCTAACGATTAACGAACCTTGTCTCATATCAGCAGTCTCTCCTTGGCGAAAGAGAATTTAAACATCTTCTTTTCTTATCACACAGGAAGAAAATTTCTGGGCTACTATGATTTTTTTTATGAATATACAGAACAAATCCACAAAATAAGAATAAATCTCCGTGGTTTTTAACATTTAATTAGCTTCACTAAAATTTTATAATAATATTTTTGTATTGAATAGTCAATGAATACTTATGTGTGATGAGACATTAAGTATCATATCATATGTCGTATAAATATTCAGTCCAACGATGAATAATATATATACTGGTTAGATTATAGTGCCGATTAGTGTATTTTATTCAGCTTCCATTAGACAGTCGAACTGTACAACAGTACAAGAGTGCATGCAATCCAGTTTTCTACACCATAGGACTGGAAAATAAAATGTCGATGACATGGTTATTGGGATACCCTGTTTTCATACCAGAGAGTGCACGTAGTTTCTTTCTGGTCAGATAAATGAGACAGTAGTTTGTAAATTAATGACCCCAAACAAAATTATATGAATATTCTGAATATACTTGGAATATTCTAATTTATTTGGGACATATTATTGGCACCTCTAAAATTATCTGGCACAAACATATCAGCTTTCTCAACACATGCACACCACAAGAGAAGACGACCCTGAGAAGTAAGAAAAAAAAATCTGGGCCACTCGTTTTTTTTTTATCAACATATATACAACACGTTTGAGGCAAAAGAGCAATCTCTTCTCCAAAAATATCTTATTATTCATTTCTTATACAATTGCATGACATAACATCTATCATATTCTATAGTTACTGGGTCAAGGAATACCAATTTTCAACCCTATAATCTATCTATCGTAAATTTACTTATACCCCCATTTGCACACCTTATCCTCTGTAGTGAGCTGTGCATTGGCCGTTCCTCCTCCTATTCCCCCCGACCAAACACGGAATAATAAGCTCCACGCACCAAATTCTGCCACGTGGCAACCATACAATGTCAACACAGTTGACCTTCAGTTGTTTGGTCCATTGTGCGAGTCAACTTCCTTGATTCAAGGAAGTTCTTCTTCTTGAATTCAGTGGATGAGATGTATTTGAGGAATGTGGTGAAATCTGTGTCCATGTACCGTTTCGGGCTCGACTCTGACACGAGTTCAGCTGCCGGGCTGATTACTTTTTCGACCGGCATGCTGTGTAGAGAGGCAATGGAGATCCTATTTTGCAATGAATTAACTAGCACCCGGTGCAGAATGCTCTTGTATATTCCATTACTGAAAATCTGAAAAGAAAAATTATTAATATATTAGGTGCCAGAATTACCTTTGGAGTAGATATGATTATATGAAACTTTTAGCATTGAATGTGTAATCGTGCTTCACATGGTTGACTCTTGCTGATAGATTTAAAGTAAATGGAAAGCATTTAACCAGTGTTTGACAAGCATTTAAAGTTCAGCTTCCTGGAACCTTCCCAAATCAATTGGTTATTGGTGGAGGCAATTTTTAATTCCGACAGTTGGAAATACAAGCCATTGAAAAATAATATTGATTTTGAATATGCAATGTACTTCTTTGGGTAAAAAGCTTCCCTGATTGATACCGATAAAAACTTTTTGGGTTGTATGCATTTTAGTATTAAGAACACGAGTATGCGTACTATTATAGACTTCTATTGGCGGTTTATGGATTGTTAAATATTGAGTAAGAATTACTTGTGCAGTTGTGCTTCTTTACGGACTTAATTTCTGATTGCTAAGTATTTTAGTCGCATGGATCCATTTCCATAATAAAAATGTGTCTAGAACTTTTAATGGCATTATTAAAATCAGTTAGCTTTATATTGATGGCATGACGTGATGCATGCTTATGATGTAATTATATGGGTTAACTTCTATATTGATATGACAGGGTGCATGCACCAACATCATCACATTTGGCCCTCGAGATTACTTTGACTAATCTGCATGTAATTTAATTAATTTGTGCCTTTTCGGTTATTAGCACTTATTCAAACCCCAAGTTGGGTTTGACGTTTGAAAAATCAATGGCTATTGTTTATTTTGCAGATAATTTAGTAGTTGTTGTCAGGGTACAATAAGGAGTTTACTTTGTTATTTAAAGCAGAGTATTGATCTCATGAACTTCTATGATCTCACTCCGATACTGACGCTACAAGAGTTGTTAAATTTCACAATTTTAACCAGGGAAATACCTGCTCTGTTCTGACGTCTATAATCTTTTCAGAAACAAATGCCAAGTTAAAAAATGACAAACAAGTAAAACATATGTACTCCAGCATGTCGAACAGAGAACCAGTAGAAAATGTAAGATTAAACAACTTACAAAACTTCAAATATAAAACATATTGAAATTCAAATAATAATTTGTAAATTACCTCAAGATGATCGCCGATATTGACAACAAAAGCGCCCGGCACGGGATCTATGGTAACCCACTCGTCCTTGTATTGCACCTGAAGCCCTGCCACCTGATCTTGCAATAGCAGTGTGAGAAAGCCATAGTCGGAGTGAGGCGGCATCCCGAGGGTCAAATTTGGCTCGGGGCACGGTGGGAAACAGTTTACAACCATCAAGTGTGACCCATCATCGAATTCGGACAAAGCGTTCATGGAAACTCCGAGAGACTCGAGAATTGCACTCATCAGCTCCTTAAATAAGGATTTCATGCCGTTAGCATACGCGCTCGTCTTCTCCCTGTCAAATTTGATTTCGGAACATCTGGTTAGATAAGATGTGAGAAGGATAGGCATAAAGCATACATATTCATGTGTTGCATTTAGTGTAATGCATATGATTAAACTTTGGGTTTTTAAGATTTAGTAAGAAATTATTGATAACCAACTTTGATATCATTATTATTATTATTATATTATATTATATGAAGAAAGTGTGATATTCGTAGCAAGAACTTATTCATCTTTTGCTATGTGAATAAACATATAATATAGAATTATATATAGACAGTAACATCACTAGTGGGGACAAGAGACTAGACTATATAAGGTGAGCAACTATACAATGAACATGATAATAATAACTTAAATGCATGATTGTTAAAGGATGTGCATTTATGATAGCTACCTATAAATAATGACCTGATGAATAGGTCTCTGGAGTTTGGATCCTTTCAATTTAGTGTCCTAAATTCTAATATGGGTTGCTGTCTCGGTGCTGGATTCAGAGTACTAGCCAACTAAGCCTAAGTATTTATAACACATTTATTATTGTCTTTTTCATGAAATTGTCGTATCTATCCCCAAATATGAAAATGATTTCTCTTGCCACTGTGTCCGGGCCCCACCAAACATTAGAGTTTCTGACAAATGTGGCGACCAGTGGCACAATAAACGCACCAATCCAAGAGTCCTATGCTGTGCCATAGATAAATATATGGATAGATATAGACGAAAACCAATTGCATGAATTGGCATTCATCTCATATATTTGAATTGTAAAAAACCGCTTGATTCACCAGTTAGTTGTTTAATTTTCTGTTATTCTGGTAATTGTGCACAGATGACATGCAAATGTTAATGCAAATGATTTGAAATTCTTTCAGTTAAACATAATTTGGAATTTCAAGAGAAGTGATAATAGATTTACTCTGTATTATAAATTCGGAAAAATGTTTAAATAACTTATACAAGAAAATAAAAATCTCATCTGAAATATTTATTATTCTGGCCTACACTGTGTTATCACTTATCAGGTTGGTTGGTGCTTGTCTTATACTATCTATTTATGATAGATGGCCTAAAACCACATATTGTGTGGATATACTAAGATATAGACCCTAGCATCTTAGATCTCTGAAGGGTCAATTTTTCATGATATATGAACTGTTTGCAGTGCTTGCCTATCAGTGATATGCAACATGGCATTATATATCTCTATTCAGCACCAAAAAACCCAGATCCTAAAATACTGTTGCACTATATATACTAGGTAGAAGCCAATAAAACCTGTGCTTTTTTCCTGCTAGTCTAAAAAACGCAAAATCACAACAAATTCATGATGCATCTGGCAACATTTTAGTGAAATGGGCCATGTCTTCTCGTTTTGCCCATGTGTCACCTACCCCATCCATGTTTTCAGATCTGTGGGCCCCAATTCCTAGATTTATAAGTTGTAACCTTCCATTTACCACTAGTCTGCACCGGACGACTCCAGTCTTAACTGCCCCTAACCCCCCTCCCCATTAAAAATAAATAAATAAAACAAATAATTGTGGAGTTTCTGTTGCCGTGTGGTAGAACAAAGATGTCACGAAAAGACCAGGTACAACATTTCTGATCGACCAAAAAAAAATAAGGCTGCTGTTCGATTTGAGAGAAAGATTCTAGCTTCTCTCTCACTGTGTAAAAGTTTCTAAACTCAGATTGCTTTCAACGAGATATTTTCAGAATTTCTACGACATCGGAGCATGCTTAAAATAGCAAAAATTTAACAGCCTGTCTCTTTTCTTGAAAAAACAGAGCGAGCTAGTCTTCCCTTAGTTAAAAAGCAATACTTAATTATCTTCTTGGTTCATCTTAATCACCATAAAATTTAAACTAGAAGCCCAAGAATGAAGTATTAAAAATTAAAAAAAAAAACAAGAAGAAGAAGGGAAAAAAAGATTTACTGTCAAACTAACCTCATGTCGGCCGGCGAAGAAGGCCAGAAAGGCAGGACACTCTCAAGGGGTTGACAGCTGAGCTTCAAAAAATCGCGCCAACAAAACACGCGGTCTTTAATCTGGTTGAAACTGGTACCGTACCTGACTGGCGACCGCAAGTCGGATGACATGTACTTCTCCCTCTCATCATACGGCATGCCGAAGAACCTCTTGGAGACATCTATCATATCCTCTATCACCTCACTAGGAATGCCATGGTTCACAACCTGTTTGAATTACCATGAAGGATTTGAACATAGTCAAAAATCAAGACTTGTCATTGTTGTACCAGTATGTAATTGGTCCTTTTGTCCCGTTTCTTATAACACAGGTACTTGTAACAATTTGTGGTCATGAATATACTGTTTAACGTGTCACACTTTGAGACAGAGAATTAGAGGATAGAATCGACATATACTCTCTCTCTCTCTCTAGAGTTAACAATTTATTCCTAACAAGTGAAAAGCTGATTGCATATTTCATTCTAACCTGAAAGAAACCATACTCCTTGCAAGCCATAGAAAGATCTTCCAAAGCCATTGCTCTTTTAGGTGTGTGAAGCAGAGAGAGGTCAATGATTGGCAACTTCAAGTTGTGAGAGTTTGTACTATCTCCACATCTGACAATGTGGGGTCGGTCGGGGGCCGGTAAAATGTAACGGTTTGGCACTTTTGTTACACCAGTATCACAGAGGTGCCTCACCCCCTTCATGTACTCTGCTTCTCCCATTCTCTCTTCTTCTCTCTTTACCATGCTCTCTCCTTCTGTCTTTGCTATCGCAGCTACATCTATGGCACCCATAAAAGGAAGAGAGGTGTAAAGAGGAGAGAGAACGAGAACGAGAGAGAGAGAGAGGTTTGTGTGAGGAGCAATGCGGCTGGCAAAGGAAGGGATATATATAGAGAAGAAACAGAGGATGGGGGAAACAGGAGAAACAACCATACCAATGAAAGCATCAGTACGAAATCGGTATTGTACTATTGTGTATCCGGGTTGACCCGATAGTTGGTCACACCCACGAGCCCAAACGACTCGGACTACTAAATTATGCGGGTTATTTTCTGGCAAAATGGATATTTTATGCGGCTATTCCCTCCAGTTTCACAAACTGGACGAACTTATTTGTAAACGACCATATATTAACACAAAAGTTTCTCATTGTTATCTTGTTTAAAATATAGGCGGCGTAAACGAGCATATATTCTAGATCATAACTATGAAGATATCATGGAATAATTTCTAAACTGAAATGCAGTACACTTTTTTTGTATTAACATACATCAGAAAGTATCATTTTTTAAAAAAAAAAAGAAAGAAAAAGAAAAAACACACCCACAAGCAATATTCAACAAATAATTATATGACTATATTTGACAACACGCTGACTGATTTTTTTTTACATAATTAATTTAAAGATATGGTTTTCACACCTATTCGATTAAATCATGTTAGTTAGAACTTTCAAGCATCTTTAATTTGTGAAACATCAAAAAAGTGTTCTAGGTAGATCAATTTGATCACCTTCTGTACTTGAGAGATGATGACATAACATCATATTGCAATGACTTCATGCCATTTGAAGTCATCCAAAGAATTGCACATTAATGCTATGTCATTGCTAAGTACAACAAAAATATTGTGCTATGCCGCACAAATTTAATTCCATCACATTTAAAGCTTCTGGTTAGTGCCATGTCAAGTTAATTAACATTGGAAGAAATACTTAAATAAATCAATCAACTACCTTAAAGAGGCTTATTGAACCCCAAGAAAGTTCTAATAATTAAATAAAGAATAAAGATTAGTTTGGGAGCCAAGATAAAATTTTCTCTTTTTTCAATTAATTTGTTTTTCGGGTGGGTGCATCAGTCCATCGATACAAGTACCATCCTTCAAGTAAATAATTTCAACCGATATTCTATTTAACAATCAAGGCATTGCATTGTAATTCATAACTATTAAACTTACTACAGAAATAAGATTGACTTCTCATTACTCATCATCACTGAAACTTGTTTTGCGTCTTATATATGGCTTTGTTTGGATAAGGTGTGGGAAGAAGAAAATAATGGAAGAAGTGGAAAAAAGTATTAGAAAGTGTGTAACTTTGTGAAGAGTTTAGATTGTTTATAATAAATTTATTCTCTTATTTCCTTCTTTCCTTCTTCTCACACTTTATCAAAACAAGTTTCAGTGATGATGAGTAATGAGGAGTCAATCTTATTTCTGTAGTAAGTTTAATAGTTATGAATTACAATGCAATGCCTTGTGATTGTTAAATAGAATATCGGTTGAAATTATTTACTTGAAGAATGGTACTTGTATCGATGGACTGATGCATCCACCCGAAAAACAAATTAATTGAAAAAAGAGAAATTTTATCTTGGCTCCCAAACTAATCTTTATTCTTTATTTAATTATTAGAACTTTCTTGGGGTTCAATAAGCCTCTTTAAGGTATTTGATTGATTTATTTAAGTATAACAATAAAAAAATTCAAACCAAATTTTAGAATAATTTTCCCTGACAGAGTAACAGGATGATTAATTTCGCACATTAAAAAAAATAAATAACTTATTGTTTTTTCATTTGTTGGATATAAAAAACGTGACCCTTTTCATAAACTTGAAAAAGATGCCTTCATATGTGAAAAAATTAAGAAACAAAATAACGTTAGACAATATAGATATGTTGCACGATCTATGAGCGATATAGGTAGATGTGTTATTCAATTTTTTTCATTATTAGACAGAAAATTAAAATATATTGTTGTTTCGTCTAACGATTGATATTTAACTACAGATCAAATCTGTCGAATGACACAAACAAGTGGATACACGCTAGATCTAGCGTGTAATACCACTTGAATCCGTGCGTTTGTAAAGAGTAGAGATAGAGACAGAGATGGAGATAAGAAAAAATAAGATAGAAATATATATTTCAATGGTCATTTTCTCATTTTTGCACAAAACGGAGGGAAGGGTTGGGTCCGTGTTTACAGTAACCTGGGGACAAATTAATGATTGATGTGAGGAAGAATTATGAAAGTGGTGGATTGAAATGTTTCCCTTTGCCACTTGGCAGTTGGCAGGGGTGTTCCCTGTAGAAAGTGTAGCTCTCCACCTTCATTCAAAAAGTTAAAAGGTTTTTAAGAAAATTTCTTCCTGTGCGAACTATCTAGATACGCACCCAGGAGAATCTAAACACATAATCTCATTTGGACCGTTTGATTCAATTTGGACAGTTCAAGTTTTGCAGACATATACTGGAGATTTCCAGTGAAAATTGAGTGGAGAACAGCTTATCCGTTCTCTGTCCAGTTGCCCGGAGACCTACGGCTTCCACATCAGCACAAGTTGGCGCTGACTTTGCTACCATTGTTTCTAAAGATATCAATTCTACATAAATGTCAATTTAGCCATTACTGTACCTAATTGAAGATAATGATATCACTAAACCATAATCCACGTTTCGTTTAGTACTGGGTTGTTAATTTTAAATTTTTAATTGGCACTTTTAGCATCCAAGTCCTGATCACGTTCGTAAAATCTAGTAAGCTTAATGTTCCCTTAGTGCAATCATGCTGGTACAATAAATATTAGTTATTTTATTCTTTATTGTTTGCTCAACAAACCGTTGGCAGAGTTAATTAATAAAGTGGGTCAAATGAGTTGTGTAGGTAAATAAATTCAGCAATCAAAATAAATTAATTATATTTCTGGTAAGAAATATAGCAATTAGGAATTCCTTAATAAAGTATCGGATTAAAAAAGGAATAGATTAAATATTTAAATGAATAGATACTGTGACAATAATCTGGACAATCCGATCCCATAATAATTTCAGGAAAAAAGAAATGTGAGTTCTTTTGGATTTTATTTCATTTGACTTTAATTCCATTTTAAAGTGTGAATCCGAAAATAAAACAAAACTTGAATTTTAAAATCTAACTTGAATTTTAAAATCTAACTTGATTTTCATGTAATATGTTTTAAATTTGATTTCGACATTACGGAAAATAAATACTTAATTCTTAAATAAATCTCTTAAAAGTATTTGCAGAATTTTTGAAAATTTTAGAAAAAAATAATTTATAAAACTTAAACAAACAAAATTCCATCCAAATTTATGAAAAAAATGAAAATTGAAAACCAATCCTTAATAAACTAAATTAAGAAATTTAATAATATATTTTAAAATAGAGTCCCTTCCATTAGGACTCGAAGCTGACAAATAAACTGTTAATTTGGTAACTTAGAAGCAACTTAAGATTAGGTTATTTAAGCCCACATCATGAATTATTTAGGAAACTGTTAAACTTTCATTTAACGATCACGGGTTATTCTGATTAGGAATCAGATTAAGGGACGTTAGTCTTAAGAAACAACAGATGGGAAGATCGTCAAGCACAAGAATTGTCAGACGCTTTAAAGAAATCATTAATAGACTTGTCAAATACAGGTGTGGAAATATGTGCATTTTTGTTAAAGTTTAGTTCTAGAATAAATATCTGAACTACTAATTTTGATTATACAAAATATCGGTCAAAAATAGGAAAAAATATTGCAGCTTAATTAATACTAGACATGACAGTCGCAGTTTCGCTACACTATATTTTTTCTAGATGACAATAATTCAGCATGAACTATCTTAGATTTCAAAATACGTTTAATTCCTAAATTAAATGATGATTGGTATGACTATTTTTATTATTAACCAAAAAAACTATTATAATTATATAAAATACAAAAAAAACATTTTAAATTATAAAAAAAATACAAAAAACTATTTTTGATTATACAAAAGAGCGGTCAAAAATAGAGAAAAAATATCATGACTTAATTAATATATTATAGATTATATATTATAGATTATTCATTCAGAATGTTGTATGGATGTGATTTGATTAGAACTTGAATGAATGATCTAGATTTGAGTCCATGTATCCATGGTAAATTACCCTAAGTTTAAATTAATGTTTCGTTTTTTTCAGCTCATATGAAAAATTAATCGCTATATAATTGGCCTATACGCTTTTAGCGCTTTTTTAAGGAGTAAATTGCCTATAATTTTTTTGGTGCTTCGATTTGAGACTCAATCACTCACTATAGTTTATAATTTTTTTTTTTTTTGAAGATTAGATGGGTCAAGTCATCCAACTTATTTCGAAATTAAATATCACAAAGGATCTCCAGCCGGATTTCAAACATGCGCCCTCTGTTGAAGGCAACGTTGCTTGTTGCCACTAGACCTAGAGTTGATTCCTATAGTTTATAATTTTAAATAAACGTGTCTTTTTTTTTCAGTCCAAATAAACGTGTCTTTTTTTCAGTCCATACAAAAAATTAATCTGCTATAAAATTTGTGTGCTTCTTAGGAGTAAATTTGCCTACAACTTTTTTGGTGCTTTAGGAGTAATTGGTTGCACGACTGGAGTGCGTAGTTCAATGAATGTTTTCACATGGCTCCGTTTGGATGGTGTGGGAATAAGAGGAATAAGAGAAGTAGTGGAAGAAAGTATTGGGAAGTGTGTAACTTTGTGAAAAATTTAGATTGTTTATAATAAATTTATTTTCTTATTCTTTTATTCCCACACATCATCAAACGGAGCCTAGAAAGAGCATGGGAATGGATGGGAACCTCATGCAAATTAGGCCAATAGATACCTAGGTATCTATTATATGATTCTTCAACCATGGCATCTGTGTCATCGATAGTGTTTTCGCCATAATGACACAAAATCACCAAAAAGATCTCCTATCATGCTTTTTACTAGCATCTTACTTTCTCTTGTTATGTTTGTCTGTAATAGGCGGACTTAGAAGTTCCGTTTATGAAGGTCAATAATATACACGGAGTCATGATAATGATTTTTCTATTCAATTGACCCTTTTATTGAAGGGGAAATTTGATTTATGCCACTACAAAAGATTGAAATTTTAAATATGTCACTCCAAAATAACTAATTAGTTTTATATCACTGTGAAACAATACAAATTGATTTTATACCATCAATTAATTGAAATGACTATAGTACCCTGTTTACAAAGGAGAATTCAGATCGTGCCTATTTTTTCTCTACCGTTGGATTAGATCCGATGGTCCGGATTAAATGGCAGTAAAAGGAAAAAAAAACGCAGCCTATTCTCCACCTTCTCTTGATCAACAAAGTTGTCTATACATCGTCTCTCTCATTCATGGCGCTACGTCTGGACCCATCTCACCGGCCTCTTCTTCTATCTCTCCTTCCCTGATAATCCCAATTCGCAAGAATCTGAATCCTCTGCGGCCATGGCCGGGAGAAGAGAAGGGTAAAAGCAAGGTCGTGAGAAGCGCAGAGAAGCTCGTGGAGACGGCCATGGCGGGGTGGACGCCTCTCACAACGTGACACATGCTTACTGCGTGTGCGACCTCACGCTCTCTTTCGCCTCTGAAGAAAGTTGAGGCCTCAGATAACGACAGCTTAGATATTGTAATAAGCTCTTCATTTCTCTTCTATTTTGGAATTTATTTAAATTCCTATGTGCATATTGTAGTATGATTTGCAGTGTAAAGATTTCGTACCAGTAAATTCCCAATATGATGATATATTATGGTTTATATTATACAGAGATGGATTTCGCAAAGGTCAATTTTGACGAAGAAAGAAGATTGGGAGAGATGGGTTTTGACGTTTTGCAAAGGGAGATGATGCTATAGATTGCAGAATAGAAATGGTTTGGAAAAGGACAATTTTGGTATTTCTAAAAAATCTGACATAATTGAAAATGGGACGTATGAAATTTAAATGTTTTTTTTATACATTAGTGACATATATCAAATTTATGTAGTTTTGTGATGGCATATTACCAATCAGTCATTTTGTAATGGCATATTTAGAATTATACTGTTTTGTGGTGGCATAAATCTAATTTTCTCTTCATTGGGGTGTGTTTGGATGAGCATGGAATAAGGAATAAGAATAAGAAATTTCGGTATGCGTGCTTATCCAAATATCTTATTCTTATACTATGGTTTTGTTAGTATAGGAATAAGGGCCCAAATTCCTTATTCTTGTGTTGTTTGGGTTGCACAAGAATAAAAATAAGCACGCATACCGAAATTTCTTATTCTTATTCCTTATTCCATACTCATCCAAACACACCCTCATGAATGAAGTGTATTATAGGACTTCTGAGGTCGGCAGTGTTGTTACTCGAAATTGTTTAGAGAGGTCAAACAATGAGTACCTATCAGAAATGTTCTAGAAAATCTATGAAATCGCCTGTACAAATGAATATTTAATTTAAGTATAACTTTCATTTTTTTTAAATGTAATATATACGACCTTAATTGCATATCGTAAACAACATAAAAGAAATGCATATCCATTATAGACTCCGTTTGGATAGTGTGAAAATAAAAAAAATAAGAAAAGAAATATTGGAAAGTGTATAATTTTGTGAAGAGTTTGGGTTGTTTATAATAAATTTGGGAGTAGGAAAAAACTATTCTCTTATTCTTGCACCTATCCAAACGGAACCATAGATAATTTGTTTGTCTATTTTTGATTAAGTTGCACAATAAGCACTACACTAACTTTCGACGCAATATTTTTTTTGGAAATAAGTAACCTCTCACAAAATACAAATCTCAAAGATTACGACCATCGGCACAAAAACTTTATGTTTAAAAAAAAAAAACACCCCCTACATATTATTATCGATAGCTCAACATCCAACTCGGGCACCCTAGCTAGCTATATCATAATAATTAAATCCATAAGAAAAAGGTTCAGCACCGTACAACATAAGCTATAAAATTGAAAAAAAAAAACACAAAATCCGTCTATTTCTAATCCGTCGTTAAAAGGTACATCTTTCTTCTTCTTTTTTTGAAAAAAACATTTTTTTAAAAAAAGATTGATATCCTCAAGACCTCAAATATCATCCGACGTTTTGTTATAAGGGTGCGTTTGGATAGGTGTGGGAAGAAGGGAAGAAGGGAAAAAGTGGGAAGAAGTATTGGGAAGTGTGTAACTTTGTGAAGAGTTTGGATTGTTTATAATTTTTTTTCTTCTTCTTCCTTCTTCTTCTTTCTTCCAACGATCCAAACACACCTATAGTGTTTACTTCCCAAGGAGCACAAACAAACAGCATCTCGTACAATTTTTTAAACTGTGTACGAGACTATGTTGCATTGGTACGGGTACGAGTACCTACCCGATACGATTCGGATACGGCGGTACGAAAATTTTTAAAAATTTCCGGTACGGATACTACGATATATATATATTACTTGAATAATTTCTTGATCTATAATTATATTATATTATAAAATATAATGTATATAGCATAATTTGTAGTTAAGGTTTGAATTTACACAAATAAATAATATAAACTTGGAGTTTACATAAATAAATATCATAAATACTAATATCAACACATTAAATGTTAACTGTTGACCATTGATTGTACCAGTAAGTACCGGGTACGGTACCAGTATCCGGTTCGTACCCAGTACGGGTACGGCTGATGTTTCAAAGTACCGGATAACCTAGGTACGAGATGATATGGATAAGAGGAATCAATCCTGTCATTTTATATCTCAAAATATGATAACGAATTATTCCGATGTAAATTCTAATAAAAAAATTTATTTTTGAGCCGTATAACTTGCATTTGTGGCCAGGCTTTTTGAAACATCCTTTCAGGCCATTCATATTCAGCATTCAACCATTTTTTTATTTTTAAAAATTTATATTGTTTTAAAAGTATTGCGGACCGTAGAGAATTCTCCGCGGAGTGTAAAAATTCACAACTATATAGAGTAGAGAATTCTCCGCGGAGTGCAAAAATTCACGACTATATAGAATTAAATGATGGTGGGATCTCAGCTCTTGATTCTATCTGATTGGATTGCACCCTTTACTGATAATAGCCTGTTATATGTACTCTCTGTGACGGACAGAAGAATATGTTGGTATCCCCTCTCTAATTCCACTTAAAGTATTAATGAGAAAGATAAAGAGAGAAAAAAAAGGAGGACAAAGTATGGACGGATTTTTCAGAGTTCACCATCAAGGTAAGAAAATGCCATCGATTCCAATAGTAACCTTTGATTAGAGAGAGCTCAATCAACAATACTTGACAAGCAATGATTGAAAGTAACCTCGATTTTAGTTTTATTTATGCATTCAAGTAGGGGTGGGCGCGATATATCGTTAATACGCGAAATCGTTCCGTTCCGTCCGAACAGAACGTATAATGTGATGCCGTTCGGATCGAGAGATTTAGACAAACCAGCAAGCTTAACAATATATCACTCGAAGAGGAGTAAAAACTCAACCCAACAGTAAATAAAAGAGGAGATAAGCTCAACTCACAAGCAAAATTCGTAATAATTAAATAACCTCATATTATATCATCATATTCAACTTATATAGCATTCTACTATATTGAAAATCTACTACACATTAATACAATATCTCAACCACTTTTTCTAATACCAAAACACATTAAATAAACTCTTAGAAGACCACAAAGATAGCACAAAATATCATAACAGATTATTAACTCATTTTTGACTAATTAAAACTCAAAATAACTCTCAACTAACTTATTAATAACTTTTGACTGCTCCTTTGAATGGATGACATGACTCAGATAATTAGTCGGTATCTTGATCGGTGTCTTACGCTTCTGCTGTGCTGAAACTCGTCCTCGAGTTTGGCTTATCTTCTTATTATGATCTTTGCAAACCTCTAAAAATATAACAACTAAACAAACACGAAAAGAATTGCACGAAGAGGTCTCGGTTGTCATGTTTTAAGAATTTATAGGCTCAATCAACTAAAACTCAAATTAGACTCACCACATTTCCGCTGCGATTTCTCAAATTCTTCAATATGCAATCACCACATTCCATCTATAATTTTTTTTTCAAAATTATTCTCCATGCAAATAACAAGAACATTCGCCATTCACATATGATGCACCATAACACATAAGAAACTAGGATAAAGTAGTTTAATCCACAAAAAGGTAATCTCGCACAAAATGTTATTATTTGATAAAAAAACAACACAAAATTGAGAATTACAACCACTAAAAATGTGAAATACCTTGCATTTCTTGGCATGGAACTTGGTTGCAAGAATGGATCACTAAATCCTGAACTCATGAACTCATCATTAGTTAAATGTAAGGTTTCCAGCTCAAACAATGCAGTCGTTGTTACCAAAGAACTACTTTTCAAGGTTGAACTATTTGCAAAGGTAGTAGGACATGTTGGTGGCAGCGATAACTCATTAACTTCTACATCAATGAAGATGGGACTGTCAAAAGGATCCATTTTTGTTTCATTTTCATCCATCATAATAAACACATCATCTTCAACATTGGGATACTTATCGAAGATCGGTGGTGAATCAAATGATACATTTTTGTGTACAACACTTTCAGAAATTTCAAAGACATTATCATTTCTCAACTGAATACTTTTAGCTATGACCCATTAGAAACAAGAGCTCTTTTGGGTATGGAGTCGATTTCGAGCCGCTTCAGCACAAGACACCAAAGTTGGTTTGCTAGCTATCGTGGAAGGGATTGCTCTCTTCATCTTTACCACTATAATCTAGGTGTGCAGTCTCTGATACCAAATGACGTTGTTCGGATCGGAAGACTTAGAGAAACTAGCAAGTGTAACGATACATCACTCGAAGAGAAGTAAAAACTCGACCCAAAAGTGGATAAAAGAGGAGATAAACTCAACTCACAAGCAAAAATCGTAATAATTCAATAATCTTATATTACATCAACATATTCAGCTTATATAATATTCTACTACATTGAGCGCCTACTATACATTAATACATTATCTCAACCACTTTTTCTAATAGCAAAACACATTAAATAAACTCTCAGAAGACCACAAAGATAGCACAAAATATCATAATAGATTATTAACTCATTTTTGACTAATTAAAACTTAAAATAACTCACAACTAACTTATTAATAACTTTTGACTGCTCCTTTGAATGGATGATATGGCTCAGATAATTAGTCGGTATCTTGATCGTTGTCATAATGGAATGAAATTTTGTTTCGTTTCGCTAACAGAACTGTAAACAAAATGCGTTTTGTGATTCATCTGTGTATTTTACAGTTTAAATATAACTGTTCCGCCACGTTCCGTCGAAACGGAACGAATAACGAATCATTTTGATTCGTATCGTTACTAAAACAGAACGGAAAACGGAACGACACATTCCATTTCTTTCATCAACGTTACCCACCCTGCATTCAAGTTCAATTAGCATATTGTTCGTTGGTTCCTTCAAAAAAAAAAAAAAACAATATTGTTCGTTGGTGGCTTGGTGCCCATGATATCTTTTCGGTTTAAATGGAGATGTTATATAACTTAAAACTACAGTAATAAGATGCCTGGTTGTACTACATGATGGGTAGTACCGTAGTAGTAACTATACTTTCCTTGGTTTCTCCAAAAAAGCCAACGAGGCTGACATAACAAAAAACATTTGATGTGGTGAGCGTTCCTTATTTTTAGTGAATTGTCAACTGATCACCTGTTAGTATATAGGCTATTACAATATGTCAATATCCTTCCACTTACTAATTAAGCTACCCTGTATTTCGAGGTATTAAAAGCAACACCCGTGCTTTTAATAAATGAAGAGGTGATCAGTTAGAGACCAAAAAGCAACTCTAATATTTCACTGTATTAAAAGCAGCTCTTGATATATGTTCCAACTAAAAATTAGACATTTTGTTTTGTGGATTTGGAAAGCTGATGGCGGAACTCACGACTTGACTATGTGTTTTCCGTATATTTGGGATGCGCCAATCTATTTGAGACTTTATTTACCTGGTGTTGATCATGACCCGAGGGCTTATAGACATTTTCTTGACGGGTCTTTTGTTCATAATGATTGGGGTGGACTATGGGTGTTCTTTGGAGAGCAAGTACTAGGTTTAATGGAGGTATTACTTACAACTTTATCTTTACTCACCGGCGCTTTACAAGGCTTTCTTGCCTAATCAGGGAAAGAAGGACAAGTTCAATTTCTATGCTTGTTCCAACTTCACAAAGGCACACCTCGATCTCTACGTTTGTGCTTATGCTCTAAGCCTAGATTTAATTGTAATTCTAGGAATTTTAGAGTGTAATTCTTTTTCTCTTTCCTAGGATGTGGTGGTTGAGTTGTATATCTATTTTACTTGCTCTCTGTGCTGTAATGTTGATAGTTGAATGAAATGAAATGCCTACGGGCTTCTATCAAAAAAAAAAAAAAAAAAAAAAAAAAAAAAAAAAAAAAAAAAAAAAAAAAACTAAAAATTAGAGAGAGACCAAAAACTGTTTAAGAAATGACACAACTGCATCCTGTGCTTTTTTCTACCAACTGAAGTTTGAGGTAAGGAATATGTTAGAGTTTAGTTGGGATTAAGGTGTGTCGGAGTAAAGGCATTGCATCTAGAGAGAAATAGTTTAAAAGATTGGATAAAATAAGTAACGATTGATGGATGATCATATCATTCTTAACTATATTTTCATTTTGAAGCTAACGGTAGACTTGAAATGAAAAAAAAACTGATCTTCATATTAATTTTGTTAGAAATCAAATTTTATATTTTTAAAAATTTTTATCATTTTTAAATTTTTTTAGAAAGTTAATTAGTTAATTGTAAAATTGTATAGCATTTAATAAACAATAATTTAAAAAATTTAACAAAACAGTACTGTTTATTTCAGTCATTACAAATTATATAATTGAGATATATTCGCGATTGACAGACTCATCCGTTAATTACAATTGATTTTTTTTTGCTATATCTCCTCGATTAGTACAAAGTGAAAGAGATACAAATTGAAATAGGACGAAAGATTCATAAGTTTAATTCTTAAACTGGGAATAATCAATAATGTAGAATTAATTACATAATGATCAATGTCTATCGATGTTATACGATAGATGATGATGAGAAAACATGTTGTAAGGATCAATGTCTGACAAATGAAAAAAGATTCGGTTTTCGCTATATTAATCATTCCATACTTCTTTTATTTTATTACATGTTCCCATTCGAATGAAGTCGGCCAGATGTGAACAATAATGAACGGATATGATGCAATTTATAAAATATGAATGAGGTCCGATGCGAACAATAATGAATAGATATAATATAATTTATGAAATATCCATGATTGACGAATTGATGTGGTTCTAAATTTTTATACTTTAAATATGATCTAAACTAAACCCCACCCTCGCCTAGCGCTTTAATGCATGGGAAGGATATGTCCGAAATTTTTGCTTAAGAAATTCAAATATAATTAGAAATTTAGCGTCTGGTTTAATGTTCTTATAAATTTGTGCAAGTGGTCTAAACAGGTCGTCATTTCAGTTGATGGCCTGGTTAAACCACCTGGTACTGCCACGCAGGCACACCGCCTCAATAAGGTCCGAAAATATGATTTTTTTTTCACTTGGCCGTCATTTGAAATGTCGGCCAGCTTTTTCTACGCACTGTTTCGTATTTTAAGTGTATCTTTCTCATACGATGTCCGATTTGGATGATTCAAATTGCGTTGGAAACTTGAAAAAAATATCTACAACTGTTATATTTTGAGTATCTTCCAATTCAGATTTATAATAATCAAAACTTCAAGTAAACATGACATATACATTCTCTCCATCACTTATAACCAATTTTGAAAATAAGTATATGAAAATTATTGTGCAAATTATTGTGTTCCAATGGCTTTTACGAAAATTTTGAAATTTTAGTATATGAAAATAAGTATGGCAGTTTTCATTTTCTAAGTTTTTGAGATTTTTTTGAACCTTTATTCTAAGTTTTTTAGCGCCTAACTTTTCTTACCCAGCATAGTTTTTTCGTCTGAAAATAAACTATCTACGTATATTATTTAATTTATTGTAATAAAATAATTTATCCAACAGTTTTGAAATTTTAGGATATGAAAATATGTATACCAATGCGCATTGTGTATTTTTTTTAGATTTTTTTGAACATTCTTTCTCAGTTTTCCAACGCCCAATTTTTGTTACCGAGTATAGTTTTTTTGGTTTAAAAATTAACTATCTTGATGTATTGTGCAATTTATTGTGATAAAATGACTTGTCTAAAAATTTTGAAATTTTAGTATATGCAAATAGTTATACTAATGTGCATTGTATAAGTTTTTGAGATTTCTTGAACCTTCTTTCTCTATTTTCTAACGCCAAATATTTGGTACCGAACAGAGATTTTTTGTTTGAAAATGAACTATCTTGGTGCTTTGTGTAATTTTTTTTTTGATAAAATGGCTTGTCTAAAATTTTGAAATTTTAGTATATCCAAATAGGTATACTAATTTGAATTGTATAATTAGTAAAGTCGAAATCTAAACTATTTTATTGCATAGCTCCTATGAAGACTAACTAGCCTCAAAATTGAGCATATTTAGTTTGTATATATATATTTTTAATTATTAAATAGAGGTGACTTATGTGGCTTATGACCCTCAATTTTTTGGAATGTTGTATAATTAAATATGAAAAACTAAAATTTTTTAATACTTTTGATAATTTTTTTGAAATGTGATAATATGAATTTTATGTGTCATTATAAAAAAATTGAGTTTATAATGTCATCTATAAAAAAAATATTTAAAATTTTGAGTAATTTGATAGTTTCAAAAGATTTTAATTAGTAAAAAATATCATAGAAGTTCTATTTAATATTGAAACATGTATATCAAGAATTTATGATAATATATTTTTCTCATACGATACTCGATATATACCATAGAATTTCTACTTTTGTAAATCAATGTACACTATGTATTGCATTTCATACTCGATTAGGATGATTCAAACTTTATTTGAATCTTAAGAAAAATGCCTACAAATCTTCTATTTTGATAATCTTCCAATTCGTAATGGACGATGACTATCCTCGCCCGGAATGCCCCCGAGTTTGTGTTTCTTCATGTGGGGCGAGCCGCTTTTCCCCTTCGTATCTGGCCCTTCTTTAGCGACTTTCCCAGCCTCGACAAAGGTTCCTCCTTCGGCCTTGTGTGCAGAAGACATTGCACCCTCAGGAGTTTTTCTGATAACAGAGCTCACAGGTGGTAGGTGTGCGGAGGGGCGTGAGCGTTTAGAAGCACCTGACTTCACCTCTCGGAACATTTCCGTCGCTTCATCTGAGGAAGATGAAGGTTTTCTTTTGGGAGGTACCTCCACCTTCGCCGGTGCTTGACTAACAGGAGGAGGCCGAGCCCCCACCCTAGGGGATTCGACGAAGGACGGAGTCACCTCACCCCTATTCCTAGACGAAGAAGTGACTTCCTCCCTCTCCTTCTCTTTCTCCTTTTCCGTCGGGTTCCCCTCTTCGTCTTTTTCCTCATCGCTGAAAGCCTCCGGAGGGAATACGCGATCGTCAACGTCCAAACTGCGCCCATCCCAACATAGCCAATAACCATTGGGAGCCTTTTCGGCCAGTGTTGCGAACAACTCATCCTCCTTGTTAGTGAGTTCTGGAAAAAGGCCTTTATGAACTCCAAGAAAGCAGGGTTCCAGACACAAGGGATCCTTAGTTCTTCGATCATGGGACCCTTCAGATAGGCGAAGTTCGCTTCCCATGGACCTATCTTCCTAGGCTTGTTTGCAAAGAAACCTTGTCGGGTGGTGATAGTGCAAAACTCCGAGAGACGACTGAACTTAAAGTAATATCCGAACAGGCTCACCGTGGGAACCACCATCTCTTGGAACCCCAGAGCCTTGAAATTTACTGTGAGTAGACGCTCGAAGGAGGTAACGCAACACCAGGCCACCAGCTATAATTGGGAGGGAGACACCTCCACGACGCTCCGGAGTTTGCACTGAAACTTCGTCAGTGGGAGGCGAACCCCCCAACAGGGTGCCTTGCTAAACATCGACATTCCCTTGTTGGTCTCGAAAGGACGATCCAGTTTCTCCGCCCTTTCCGCCAGAAGCCTGGGCTTGTCGCGCTTCCGAGAAAGAAGACTGCTGACAAATTTGTCTAATTTTTGTGTATTCCTGGGAAGAGACTCGAAACCCCTAGAAGCAGAAAACGAGACTTTTACATCCTGAGAGTCGCCACCGCGGAATACTCCTTTCGGCATGGTCACTCACTCGATCTTGATAAAAAAAAGACAGAAAAACTGCTCAAGAACGAGACATGAGCACCATTTACAGCTACTAATGACTCTTAACCCAACAAGATGAAACACGAGACATAGCAAGAATGAATAAATAACTCCAAAGCGCATACCTGTGAAGGTACCGGAGACCCAAAGTAAAAAGAAGAGCGCGAATAACAAGCTTGAAAATAGGCAACATTGGCGTCAATGGAAAAAAGCAGGGAACACGCAGGTCAGATAGAGGAAGAAAAAGTGAAAGTAGAAAGGAGAGAGAGAAGTGTCAATTTGAAAGATTATTATATGAGAGACCAGGCGTCTCTTCAATATTCGCGTCCCACTCAATTCAACCGCCATGCGCCTCTGCCCCTAATCCCAAGGAGGTTGTAATGAATAAACCCTTTGAGATTCTAGAGGGCCGTATAATCAGGTCCCGCCTGTTGAACTTTTCCCAAAAGGGCTCGAAGGCTGCATGCTCAAGCCCTCATGAAGTAAATATAAACTTTTGGCAAAGAAGCTTCCCGCCAAAAGCTCGAAGGCTAATGATACGGCCATATCGTTCCACCTAAGGCCCAATAGAACTCGAGCCCACAAAGGACTTGGGCCTATAAATCCTGACCAGTCGTTACCAACCCGTAATGTTCATGGGACCCACCCAGGGGAGACATAATAAAATAATACCAGCTGTTAGGGGGACGGTATAATTAGTTATAACGGAAATCTCCACTTGTCAGGAAAATAGGTGGACCCCACACGCAAACCAAGCCTCCCTCCCATTACCTTTAAGGTTACGCCCTTAACTTCGCCCTTCTAGGGCCAAGAATGATGAGCGAACACACAGGGACAGGGCGAAGTGTGGTTGAAGACTGTTGGAGTTATGTCCTAGAAGTCAATAAGTTAAACGACTTGAATATTAGTTTATGTTATGAATGATATTTAGTCATTTGTTCCTAGGTTTATTATTGACAGATCATTTAGGTTGAGGATCTAAATTGTGGATCTCTGTGAATCATTCTTTAGAATGACAATAATAAATCTAAGCTGCCTATAATCTTGATAATTAACAAGAAACATTAATTATCATATAAGATTAGTATGCAAGTTAAGTGATGATTAAGTTCTACAAATCATAGGTAAAGAGTTGCCAACTTAATTGCATATGTGTATGTTATGGAACATAGTACATGACTTGACCTAACGAAATAAATATATGGATTGTGTTATGTGTCATTGTTTATTTCGTTATGATTTTGGTTCTAAGTTTGAGATGTTTATCTTTTCCACATGAGGGCTCTGTTTGGATTCCATTTGGGAAGAAGGTAATAAATTTATTATAAACAATCCAAACTCTTCACAAAGTTACACACTTCCCAATACTTCTTCCCACTTCTTTCCTTCTTTCCTTCTTCCCACACCTTATCCAAACGGAGCCGAGGATAGGTTCAATAAATATCGTCTACCGTTGATTCCCGATAAGGGTTGCTATACAGACGGTATTTATGTTATCTTGAATTGTGTGGGGAAAAGCTAATCATCAAGAAAATTGTATGTCCCCTCATTAGTTCACTTAGTGAGTGACGATATCTGTTTGGGCCCCTTGATGAAGTTGGATCGTATGCGCGTAACTAGGCGATCAACTCTAGATCAAGAAACGTATTATCTGCAAGAATGATACATTCCTATCTTGGATTATACGATGATATCGTGAGACATAAGAATCAAAATAGAGAATTACTTTTATTCTCTTATGCAGGATTGAAATACTGTAGCAGTACCGACTCCTACGCATTGGAATCAAGTCCCGCAAATACGATTTTACGGGAGGTATAATCCAAACCCTTTTTCTCTTGTGTTGGATGCTTAAAGCACTAGATCCCTTTTCATGCATGTTGTTTGTGGTTAATTAAGAATAATTAACTATAAAAATTAAAACATTGTGCATTTCCTAACAAAGACACCCTGGCGCAACATCACAGCCTAGCTGCACCAAGTATACGATGTCATTGGTCACACCAGATCCTAGATAGATCATGTTTACCTACTATAAATAGACACCCCCTACCATGAGGAAGGGGGTTAGATTTTCTATTTTCCTTAAGCTTACACTATCTTTGTAATGGTGATACCAAAATCTTAATAAAATCATAGTTTCTATTCTCTTACTTAGGTATTATTGTTGTTGAAATCCTTAAGAGCTAGATTTAGGGCTATCAAGCTGGATGTTGATGCAACTTTTTGGGCTGAAACTGCTCAGTTTGATGGCATTGCTGGTATAAGTGGTCAATAAGAAGAGGAAGAGAAAGAACCATGATGGGATCAAATTCTACAATATGTAGACAACTAAAATATCTTAAGTAGATTTTTTTTTTCTTTTGTGTGTTATATTATGTTATGCTTTATTAAATAAGTTGTTGTTGTACTAGTATATGTTTTTTATATTAAATATCTGATCGTTAGAACAATATTTTGCATATTTTGTCAACTCAAAATTTCGCTTAGTTATTAATTTTAAAAAATAATATATAAATTATCAAAATTACATGGACAACAATCAAAATTTCCATTAAATATTGATTACACATTACAATTGAAAAAAAAATACAATATTTACATATATTCCTTACAATAATTAAAATTACAACATTCAACTTAGGAAAAAAACGGTTCCATACGCCTATTCCTTCAATTCCGGTGGATTAGAGGATCTAAGGGTTGACCCAAGAGCAAAGGTGACCAGGATGAACCATTTTATTTGAATGTTGGTTTCACCCCCATTTTATTTGACAGTTAGGGTGAACCATATGTCTCGTTCTCTATACATAATAACAGATTCCATAACAAAATTATTTTTTTATAGTTGGTGGAATATTAATAGCCATAAGGATTGTGGGCGACCCTGTATCGCTAAATAATTGTGTCGCACACAACCCTTATGGCTATTATTTTCACATCAACTAACATTTTTAGTGGATTCTATTTTTTGTAATCTTTGAGAGACAGAGGAAGGAAAGAGATAATTAATACTGGATTTGATTTGTGATTTCCGTGAAAGGAGAGAAGGGATTTATACAATATGGTATGCGGAGATATAAATCCAGAAATTATTCAACATAAACAAACTGAAATGACAGAAATTTCGATTGAAATGACAAGAAAAAAAGACAGAATCTCAGCCTTATAGCAAGCTTTTGAACCCCGCTATAAGGCCTATAGCGGACTTTTACCCTATAGCGGGGTTTAAAAGCCCGCTATAGGGAGAGAGGATAACATGTGGTTATTAAAAAAATTAATAAAATCAGGCCTATATTTAAAATTTTTCGATATATAATTCTTTATATTTAAAAAATCGGGAATATATACATTTGAGAATTGAGTTTGACGAAGAATAAAGTTATTCTTGAATAGATTCTCGATGAGCCACATTTAAAAGGTGAGCTAGATTCTTCGGTTTTGTGCATAGCTAGCTTTGTCAATTACCACACTACTAAGATACATTGTACGTTTAGCTATTCTTAAAAAGGTAATTTTTTTATTTTCTTATATATGTTAAGAATCTAACCTAAGATTTTTCTGTACCGTGGGATGCATTTCTTTGCCACTAAGTAGTCGTAAAGAAAATACAGAGATTCTTGATAAGATTTGATGTCTAAGAGTGATCTAGACTAATGTTTTTATATGAGAGGTCCTAGGGTCCAAACTTTTTTATTATATGGAGGACTTTCATAAAATCATTCCACTTCTGTTTTTGGAAACAAAAGCATGGATGGTTGACGACATGAGTATCTATGATGCCAAGGCATTTTATTTTTTTCACCTGTTTTCTTAATCAGTTCAACTTTCGGTCAATAGTGTTTGTTCCAATGCGGTGGCTCCCACCATCCGCTGCTGATTTGCATAAACACAGACGTTCTAATGTCATTATAAAGTATCTTTTTCTTTTTTCCTTTTTTTGGCATTAATGGCACACGGGCAAGATAAAGTTCGTTTAAATTAATTAGCCTATACTTTCTACTACTAAATTAAAATTGCAGTCGTATGAGACAATGTGTGTCGAACAGGTAAAAAAATAATCAATTAATAAAGTAAATTTTATGTTTGAAAACCCGCTTTATGTATGATATATAATTGAATAGTACGCATATAGATGGAAGCACACGATTTAGATTTGCCAATGGATGTCCTAGAATATGATAGAGTCATAGAGATATATATTTTTTATATCTATATCCGTTATTTTTGTGACATTCCGAATTTATTTGATATTTTAGTATTAATTATATTTGGAATGTTTTTAATATTTCAAACTTTTGTCCTAAAATGAAAATTTTGCACCTGTGGACAAGTTTTACAGCTTTAAAGTTTTGACGGAGAGAATTAAAAAGAAAAAAAATTCCATCGGCTTTTGACATAGCAACTTGCGGGTAGGGCTGTCAATGGGTATGGTAGAGTATGGTAGAGACATTTTCGTTACCCGTATCTGTTAAATTTTTCTTAACCCATATCCTATTCGTACCTGTTAAAACTTGATTTATCCGTACCCTACCCTTACCCGTTATGAATTAACAATAAAGGTAAGAAAACGATAGAAAACGAATAATTATGATAATAATAATTCCATAAAAAATGTACAATATGGATAAAAAATAATATCAAATAAATATATTAATAAAGTGCAACATTAAATAATACTTTAAATATAATAAAATCATATAATATCTTCTCATGTAAATTCTCACAAAAATATATATAACTAATTAATAATTGAAAGCTTTAATTGAAGAATCAATACTTACTTATCAAATTAAAAATTATTAATGTAGTATATTGTCTCAGTTAAATCTACCAATCCAATTGCCTTATTAGTTATTAACATATTATTTGGATATTATAATCATATCATTCCTCATTAAAGATTATAAATTATATATTATATATATAACGGTATGTGTAAATAACGGTTACGAAATGGCATTATCCTTACCTCATAAATTAACATTTTTTTTACCCATACCTATATCCGATAACTTAACGAAAATAAAACCTTATTCATACCCGTCTTATCAAAGTAAATGATTAAAAAGGTCCCGTTAACAGCCCTACTTGCGCGTCATTTTTAAATCGAAATTACTTTCCGTCATCCTCCCTGTTTTACCATCCCCTTCCGTTTTTAGAAAACATGTTTTCTATTTTCGAAAGTTCAGGGATGAGCGTTAAGTCCAAGCTTCTAAATTTCGGCGAAATAACAGAAATAGCGGTATTTTGTATCAAACCGCATGAACGTTACAGTCTTAATTGAGAAAATGACGTAACACGTTATTTCAGTTATTTCGGCGATATAATGCGTTATTTCAGTTATTTCGGCGAAATAACAAGCTGTTATTATTACTATTGTTAAATTGCGTATTCAATATTGAACTATTGTTAAATTGGTACAAGCTGCTACTGCTACTCAATATTGGTACACTGCAGTATATTGAATTTGGTATGGCTGTATGTTATTTGTATGGAGTATTGGAGATGTATAAACATATAAATTGATAGTTATAGAATTGATGTGTGTCAAACCTAGAAAAAAACACTACACCGTTATATCGCCATTATAACATCGAAATAACACCGAAATAACATGGGGACAGAGAGAATGAGCGACAGGGAAGAGAGGGGAGGGGAGGGAGCGAAATATGGAAAAATAACGGAAATAACATGAGAGGCAGGAGAGAGGGAGGGAGGGAGGGAGGAGGAGAAAAAAGGGATAAGTCACAGAGGGGATTACATTTACTAGAACAATTATACATTTTAACCAGAACCTTTATATATATAAGTAGAACTGTTATGAATATAAGTAAAACCTTTATATATATTAAGTAGAACTGTTATATATATAAGTGGAACATATATATATATATATATACACACACACACACATATATTAAGTAGAACTGTTATGTATATTACTAGAACTGTTAAATATATTAACTATAACTGTGTTCGCTTCTTCTGTTTCCCTCTGTGAGACGCTAATCTCTCACCTCTGTTTCGCTCATCTCGCCCTCCCTCATCCTCTCATCTAAAAAAGAAAAAACGCGTTATCATCCTCTCATCCTTATCTTTTTTTTTTTTTTTAGAATGCAAACTGGGAGGATGATGGGATGATAAAATTTGGGGATGATGCTTATCAGTCCGTTTTTAAATGCATAATTTCAATTCATGCTTAATTCTTTTATGCCACGTGTTCACCTATGCGGCCGCTCCAACTAACAACTTGTACCAGCCTGCTCGCCACTAATAGAAAAGCAACAATTTTCTTTGCTTTCTTAAATTACAAAAGGAACAAATTACTTTGCACAAAGCGAATTCGCAGATTGTGATCTGACCTCACTCTACTTTCTTGTAAAAATTCAGTTCCAACGCTACTGAAACCACACAGTCAAACATGACCCCATTCCAATTCCCATCTGAACAACCTCGAAAGTACAAAAAAAAAAAAAACATAATAATATTTTTATCAACTTTTGTTGTTTCTAGAACATTACATTAGTAAACATGCCTCCTCATCTTAGAACAATAGTGGTGCGGGAGTTATTTTTTTACAGCTAACTCAGGTATATTATGTTATACGCTTTGTAGATCATGATCTATACATACCTCAATCCGTGTATTGACCTTTAGGAAAGATTATTGTACACTTTAGGACAATGAATATAGATACTTCTACAGCTGCAATGAACTCACATCCAGCCGACAATTGAAGGCACCAAATCAAAGGATGAATTTGTGATTCGCACGATCGAACTTAATACTTTAATTCTATTTTTTTTTTTTGAAGAAAAGTTATTAATCAAAACGCGGTTTTTGTTGTTTGTCAAGTTATGCCATGGCTTTATGTATCAACTTTTTGTTCTGGAATTTTTTTTTTCAATAGTTTAGTGAAACCAGTCTTAGTGATTGGTACACATGGAGATTTAATATGGATACGAATAGACCTGTCAAAATATGAGTAACGATCACATAAATGTCCTTGATTGTCATCATTATGTTTAATTATACAGCATAGATTATATTACTGTTAACCAAATTGTTTACTAAACGACAAAAAATCAATTTCGTTAATCGTTTCGTTTAAATAAATGATTTAAAACGGCTTAAAGTTTGATCGTTTATCATTTTTCCAACAACAATATTAATGAAAATTTGATACATCAAAATATGACAAAATTATATGAACAACATGCCCAAATCTCTCATACATCAAAAGTCTCACCCAACAATATATAATCATGCATAAAATTGATACATCAAAAATTGACAGAATTACATGATAAACATGCAATGACTGAACATATACCAATCTCAGTCAACACATTACATTTAAACCCAAAACTTAACCTATATAAAAAATCCAACAACACATTAAACACAAATCCATATCTTAACCCAATACACAATTAAATCCTGAATTTCATCAAGCTCAACCCAAATCTCAAGCTCCTTTCTCAGATATACCAATCTCAGCCAATGACTGAACAAAAAAAAAAACAAACACTAGCATCATCATTGAAGATCAGTGCTTGAGATCTGAGGACTCAAAGATATGCTTGTGGAAGAGCTTACTATCAACTGGTAAGTCATATTTGATAGATGTTGAGGCAAAAAGTTCATTGACGCAAGCATCATTGGAAAAGACATTATCAAGAACAAGACATAAGGCCTTTTTATCTAAGTTCCACAAGACTAATTTATCATAAAATACTTGAGTTGTGTGTATACCAACTATCATCAATATAATGACATGTAATTGTCATAAACCCTCTATCTCTATTCTTATTTGTTCACAAATCACTAGTAAAACTCAATCTACAGCCAAGTTGGTCCAATTGTTGATAAAGGTTAACATGTTCCTCTTACAGTCTGCTCTAAGGGTGTTTCTGGATGGAATTTTAAAACAAAGTTGCAGTGACTAAGAAACACTCTAAGAAATAATGCTTTACACAATTGAAAGGATATTCATTGGTTGTTACCATATTTGTCAAACTCTTCCTACCTTTCATCTGATCAAAAATCCATAGAAGAACTTTTTCCCCTCTATTTTAACAAAAAAAAAAGTAATAGCAAGACAATACCATGTATAGTATCAATTTCATTTATGAAAGGGAAGACAAAGTTCAAGTGTGGTATCAATTTTATTCATGCATATCAAGACAACATCAAAATATAATATCAATTTCATTCATGACAAGGCAAGACACCGTTCAAGTATGGTATCCATTTCATTCATGCATATCAAGATAGTATCAAGTGCAGATCTCGTCGTGAACTTCCCGGATTGTGTTCATTTACCCCAAAATAAAAATTACGATCAACACTTATGTCTGCTTGCTTGAAGTTGTAACGTCCAAAAATACATTTTTATGTTATATTTCTGTTATTTTCTCTGATATTTTGCCTCGAAAAATAGATGGTTTTGAGGTAAGCACCGATAAACCTTCATAGATCTCATCGTGATCTTTCCATATTATGTTTAATTTCTCCCAAATGGACATTCCTATAAAAACTTGTGGTTGCCTGTTTCAAATTCTAACGTTCAAAAATGTGTTTCTATGTGATTTTTATGCTATTTTTTATTTTTAGCCTCGAAAATAGTCGCTAAGGGGTGAACCAATGTAAAACCTATAGATCTAACTGCGAGCTTTTCGGATTGCATTAATTTTTTCCAAACAAACATTCTTATCAAAACTTATCCCTACCTGTTTGAAGTTCTAACGTTCAAAATACATTTTTGTGTGATTTTTCTATATTTTTATTTATTTTTTGCCACAAAAATGATTGTAACATGGTAAACCCCTGTAAATCTAAAAAATTGTGTTAAATTTCCTATAATGGACATTCCTTTCAAAATTTATGTCTACCTGTTTGAAGTTCTAACGTTCAAAAATATAATTTTGTGTGATTTTTTTATTATTTTCCAAGATTTTTTATCTCATCATGAGATTTCTAGATTGTGTACATTTGCCCCAATTGGACATTTCTATCAAAACTTATGCATGACTGTTTGAAGTTGTAACATTCAAAAATACGTTTCTATGTGATTTTTCTGTTATTTTCTCTGATTTTTAGCTCTGAAAATGGTCGTTACAGGATAAACCCATGTAAACCCTATAGATCTCATTGCAAGCTTTCTGTATTGTGTTTATTTGCCCCCAAACAGACATTTCTTTCAAAATTTATGCCTGCTTGTTTGAAGTTTTAGTTCAAAAATACGTTTCTATGTGTTTTTTCTATTATTTTTGTTTGATTTTTTGCCACATTCTAGATTGTTTTCTTATCTGCCGCATGTCCTGGGACAGGTTGTCCTAGCTTGGAGCAGGCCGTCCAGACATGAGTCTAGAGAGGTCACTGTATCCTAGGACGAACCTGTCGGTCCTAACTTGGAACTAGTCATCCTAACCTGGGACTGGTAATTCTAGACCTGAGACTGGTCATCTTCGCGTCAGTTTGGCCAAATAATCTAACAATCTTCACTTGCACTATTGTGTTTAGTGTTATCTGTTGTCCTTAACTTTAATAAGAGCTCATCTTTTCATGGTAATAAAATTTTACGCCCTTAATTCGGTTCATCGCTCAGAATGATTGAAGACCAAGGAAGCTTTCGTCACATTATAGCAATTGTAGGACTCCAATTCTGCAATGTCGTTGCAACTAAACCCACAATGATCACAATATCATTATAAATGAACAACATTAAATTTGCATGTGTATAAGTGGTGTGAAAATACATGTAAATATGACTGTCACGTGTCTATTTTCAATTTTATTGGTTACCCAAAACTAAAGTGAGGTCAACTCAATTTAGAGTCAGAATGAAATTTGAAAACTAAAACTAAAAACAAAAAAAATGAATCTTTATTTATTTCTGTAAAAATTCTTTCACATAATACATTGAATGAAGCTGAATAAAATTAAATCCATTGTATAATGTAGCACTAAAGTCTATAATCCTCAACTGAAATTACACCCATGTTCAGGGGCGAAGCTACATTGATTTTGGACCCACCTCAAAAAATTTTTTTACTTGATATTACATTTGTTTGTAATTAAAAAAAATACACAAGAAGTTAGAGACCCATCTAAAAAATTTAAAGGACCCAGCTGGACATGTTGTGTTTGAGTTGAATTGCATAACGATACCTAAAAAATTGCATAGGGACCCAGATAGTATTTGTTCCTGGCTAATCGTGTTCTTCCCACCTACCTAATGAATCTTATTAAGACAAAACTTAGAATAGAATGAAATATTTGGATGAAAAATTATTTGTAGCATATATAAACTAGCGTAAATCTCACGCATTACGTGATTTGTCTATATAATATTTTGTGAACTTTAGAACATTATAAATAAAAGCTGCCACAAAGGATAAAAATACAACTCGGATATTATATAAAAACTACCACTAAAATTAAGTGCTCGATGAGATTTCTAAAGAACTTATTATGCAAAATTATGAAAAAAATAAAAATTCATTGGAAATTATTTTACTTTTTTTGTTGTCTTGATTTTTGAATTATTATCTTGTATGATAAATAATTATTTTAGATTTTCCATTGTTATTATAATATATATTTGATTTCTCGTGACTTTTTTATCTAACATTATTTTATAATTGTTTACATAAGAATTATTATTATATTATATCTATATTAGACGTTACAACATACATTATTTTCAGCAAAAAAAAATTTACGGACCCTGCTGACACGAAATCCTAGCTTCACCACTGCCCATATTAGTTATATGTATTTAAGAAACTACTCGTGTATTAGCGCTTTAGTGAGTGGATCCACTATCATTGAGTTTGTTTGGATGTGCTTGGTTGACAATTCGTCACTGTGGACTCTTTTGCTTAACAACTAAAAACTTGACATCGATGTGCTTTGAGTTGGCTGAACTTCTGTTGTTATTAGCATACATAATTGCTAAATTATTGTCATAAAAAAATTTTAGTGGCGCAAAAATGGAGTCCACTACACGCAACGACCCAGTGACAATGTTTTGCAGCCATATCCCAAATAGTGATGCCTCATAGCAGGTCACCACACTTAGATTTGTTACGGTCACCATTAGTCGGAAAATAATTTAGCACGGATGTCAAGGCAAGAAGATTCTACAATAGATTTGCTTATCGAAGGGGCTGAATTTCAGCCGATTAGAAAAAAAAAAAACAGAATATGTTACTATATGAAAATTTCAGTTGTATCATTTATTTTCTTATTGTAAAGCATATCATGTACACAGTCAACACACAACTATGTTCTATATCAATAAGAATATAAGAGACACGAAAACTTTAGAGGAGAGACGAAAATTTTTACAACTGACGGGGAGTTCGCTTCAATCAGCGCCTGTATCCTGTATTCCTGTACGCTCATCTCAACTTTGTGCATGAATTTTAAAGCGATCGAAAGGTAGAGAAAATCAGTATATGAGGCCTCAATACACTGCAATGTTCTATATCAATCCTCTATATATGTGTATATAGAGTTTTGCTATGGTGAGTCGCACTCAAAACTCCTAGATCTGGTTCAAAATGATCGATCCAAACCGTCCAATACGATCTCCCTATTGAAATCTCCATGCAGACCAAATTTTACATTTTTTTCGAAATTTGTAAGTATTTTTTTTAAATTTTAAAAAATCGTTAATCTAATTAGTTCTGAACCGTTCAAAAACAACAATTTTTAAAAATCGTTAATTTATATTTCAATATATATATATATATATATATGAGGTGGGCTAAAGTGCCATAGATGGCAATGCCATAGACTTTTTTTTTGAGTCATTTTTTGAAGATCCGAAATTCAATTAGTTAATCCAAACCGTTCAAATTGATCACCATATTGAAATACCATTGAAGACCAAATTTTACATTTTTTTGCTATTTATTTTGATATGTTCAAATTGGAGGGTCTGAAATACTCCAATTATAACATTTTTTTAAAATATCATAATAAATAGCAAAAAAATTCGAAAAAATGTAAAATTTTGTCTCCAAGGGTATTTTAGTATGGTGAATAACTTGAATGGTTCGGATTGAGTATTTGAATTTTGGATCTCGAAAAACGACTCTTCGGCACGGGACCCTCTATGCCATCTATGGCACATTAGCCATTCTATCTCATATAGAGATTGGCTAAAGTATACTCCAGCATATAGATAGCCCGTATGCTGGAGTCGTTTCTCACAATCTAAAATGCATACAATCGATCTGAAGCTTTCAAATTGTTCTCCATATTGAAATCTCTTAGGAAACTAAAATTTATATTTTTTCGAATTTTTTTACTATATATTATGCTATTTTAAGAAAACATTGTAAAGGAGTTGTAAAGGAGTATTTCTGGCCCTTCAAATTGAAAATAGCATAATATATAGCAAAAAAATTCGAAAAAATATAAAATTTGGTCTTGAAGGATATTTTTACATGGAGAACAACTTGAACGGTTTGGATCGACTGTTTGAATTTTAGATTTTCAGAAACGACTCTAGCATACGGGTTTAATCCGTATGGTGGAGTATACTTTAGCCAATCTATATATATATATATATATATATATATATATATATATATATATATATATATTGAAGTATGCATATTTTGCAATCTATCCCCACGTTTCAATGTGATATCAAAATTGAAATCTAGTAAAAAAACTGAATTTTATATTTTTGTAAAATTTTTTTATTATTTTTTTCATATTTTTAAAAAATTATGAAAGGTTTATAATATGATTTTCTATAAAAATAATAATTATTATAAAATTAGTAGATTTTTTGTTTTTTACTACTATGTTCTAACATGGAATATATATCACATTGAACCATTTGTATCAATCGTTTCACTTTCAAGTACAATTTTGAAAATGAACGTATTAGACTTACTACTCCATCCAACGTATTGAGACTTTAGAATGCTTATCGAAAGTGCAAGGATTAATTTTCCGCCATCAAAATTTATAGGTACAATCGTGCAACTAGGGTATGTGTTTCTGAAATGTTTATGAGGCATGACATGTAACGCATGTTTTTTCAAAACCAACATCCACTACGCCATATTATTTTTTTAGTACCGGTTAATTATGAATCTTTAGTACCGGTTTTGCAGTGGTACTAATAATAGGGGGTGCTAAAGATATTTAAAAACCGGTACTAAATAGGCGGTACTGAAGACAGGGCCCAATTTGCGGGGGAAACCAGCGGCTAACATTAGTACCGGTTTTTTAATAAAAACCGGTACTAAAAATCATACTTTTAGTACCGGTTTTTATTTAAAAACCGGTACTAATGTTAGCAAACTGTTTTATTTTAAAAATATAAAAATTTTGGTATCATTAGTACCGGTTTTTAGTCTAAAAACCGGTACTAAATTTCTCTTCAGTACCGGTTTATTATTAAAAACCGGTACTAATAATAATCAATATAAAAAAAAATATTTTTGTTTCTGGGGCTAGCGCCATTTTTGCTAGCCATCAATTAAGAATACCGATATGTACCAGCAATTTACATATCACATGCATCATACACACAATAATAATTATCAAATCACATGCAAATTAACATTTATCATAACATCTAATATATTAATATCACAAATTTTGTAGTCATCAATTATTAGCACCTAAATGTCCAAGTAAAAAGCCGAACCACTCATTTACAGTAAAATTAATCTCGTCCTCGCTATAACGCTTCCCCACAGGTTGCAAAAACTGCATTTTATTGGCATTTCATATAGTTAATTACCTATGAACTCTAAACTCCACAATATAATATACATTAAACTCTAAATTATAAACCTTAAAACATTTTCATATATATAAATTAAGGTTAATTAAACTTAATCCATACCGATGGTAGGTCCGGATGTAGCGTGCAGTGATCAAGGATCTTGCGTAGCGAAGTCATCGCATAAAAGCCGCAATCTGTATTGTTTGGTTGTCGTGGACTCTACAAGAACATAAAATAATACTATTAAGTTTAAATTAAATAAATTACGAAATTGTTGAAACTACATATATTAGTATTGAACTATGTACGGGAATCATTTGAACTTCAAACTTGGGAACTTGGACCAATCTTGACAGAGCTCTGCAAAATTAAATATAAAATTATGAAAATTCATTTCTAAATATTAGTATATAACTAAACAATGCATACACGCATTATATATATATATATGTTAAGTATAAACTTACTGATCGTAATTTCGTAGAATTGGAGATTGGTAGCCTTCGTTCGATTGGAGTGAATCTACTATCCACATCTTTCGTGTCGATAGTTTTGCGATAATAATCACAAAATGCGACCTGTAATTACATACATATTATCTCTTTGTTGGTGAAATTAACATTAAACTGTAGATTCATAATAAAAGATAAAGTCAGAATTAGAGATTTTATAACTAACCGATTATGATGCACTAAAACATGGTAGGGATCCCTTTTAGCATACTTCTTCAGAAGATTCGCTATGTATCGTACAGTTCCGAGCTCATCTTGCAGTACATCCCGACCCGAGCATCTTTCCGGATCCCAAAATATCCACTTCTTCATCAAAGTATTAGCACAATATTGCCTGCACCGCCTAAATGTTGTATGTACAATGTTTAGGGTTTAGGGTTTAGGGTTTTAATTTATTAGACATATCATATAACCAATGATCAATTGTTGTAAAGTTAGGAAAGTACTTACAAGATCCAAAGTTTAATCACTTGAACGAAGAGTTCATTCCTACTGAAGACATGGCGGATGTCTTTAAATTCGAGGATGAAGGTCTTCACATCTTGAAATTCGAAATCAGCAGGAATATCGGCGAATTCAGTCACTGATTTGTCGAACATCCTCATATAGTCGTGCATTCTCTTTGCGTGAGGCCCAATCTGTGCCAACTTCTCATCAGGGACGAACGGATCGTGCAATTGAATGTCCTCCTCCGCAAAAAACTGATCCACACTCTCCTCTTCATCTTCATCACCCTCTTGCACCGTCTCCTTTCCCTTATCTTGCGGAGGAATATGTGGAGTTTGTTTCGTCATTTTCCTCACTTGCTCCTATAAAATCCACATTAGTCATAAACGATATATTTCTCATTTTTGAATATGGCAGTATATATAATAATTAGAACTTTGGAAAATTTATAATTGAAATCAAGATTTACCAGTTTTGTCAAGTCATAATCTACAAGATGACCCGGCCATCTTAGAAATGAACCTTGGAGAACACCAAGCTGATCATCTGCGTTAGGAGGTGGAAAAGGTACTATCACGTGTCTGGTACTATCGAAAACTTCTAAGATTTGTACCTTCACCTCCCCTATGCCAACTGGTTGTCCATGGACTATCTCAGAAACCTGTGCAAACACCATAGCTCTAGCTACATACACAGGCGCCCCAGATATCCCTGGTAGGAGCAGCAAGGCTTCGACAGGCCCCTGTATTAACGAATTAGAAACCCTAAATACTATATGAGGGCAAAAGCAATTAATAAGCTAGGTGTAATTAAAAACCTGATAAGTAGATTGAGGAATCGGATGCGGTTGATTGTTGCTACCCTGTGATAGCATAATCATGGCTTGTTGAAAAATTGGATCGTAGGTCTGCGGTGTTTGGACTTGCGAGAACTGTTGCATTCGCCTGTTCCATTCCTCATCCATTCGGGCCTTGAATTCCTCATCCATTCGTCTTTTCACTTCCTCTTGCACCATCCGATCAACCTCCTCTTTGCTAAACCCCTTGTTTGATTTTCTTGTACCACTACCGTACACCTGCTTTACGCCTGAGAACACCGGATATCCTCTCAACCGTCCAGAATGCTCTGGTGTACCGATCGCAGAAGTCAAGATATCATTTTGACGAACCGGTTGAACTTCCCCTGACTTAACTAGAGCAACCTATCACAAAAAAAGTTAAAGTTAAACAAAATTGAACTCATTGAATTCACAAAATAAAGTTATTTGAGTTGTTACACTTACTGCTTTGTCGACCACCTCGGCAGCCCTAGGATTTTTTACAACAAGTTCACCGGTAGCTTCATCCGTTACTGCACGTGCTCTACTCCAACTGTACGTCCTGTCATCCATATCCTTGGTAATAACCGATGACGCACCATGTACCTTTTCTCCTTCTTTCCATCTAGATTCAGCACTTATATAACCGCCTGATCCCAGTCTGTGGGGCATGTCCCTTTTTGCTGCATTTTGACGGCCTTGCATACTCATTTTCTAGTAGCAGATTCAAAAGACTTGTTAGTATAAACAAAAAAAAACTAAGCAATTAAGTAAAAGCGAAAGATACTCATTTTCATACCTTAAACTTCTCGCTGGAATGATACTCTTGCATTGCCTCAAATTCTTCTTTCGAGATGTTCTGTACATCCCATGGTGAGGGTGCACCTTCCTTTGGATTCTCCAAGTAAGCCTTATTCTGATATGACCAAAAAGACACGTTATAATTAAAATTGATGCTAAATCAATCGTTTATAAATGAACATGTATTATAGAGGAAATTTTCTCACCAATCGAATTTTCCAATGTCTCCAAGACTCGTTACAGTTACGTAGAATCTTCTTCTTAACATCCAGTGGTAAGTCATCCGGAAGTTTCCAATCCTGTGCTATTTGTTTGTACAAATTTTTTTTCAACTCATTTGGCACCGCAATCCAATTAGGATAACTGCATTCATTTTATTTGTATAAGTGCATTAATACTATAATCAAATGATAATTCATATCTCAATTTCATATTAATACCTGCAAGGAATCATATCTCTTGTTTTTGAAGCACACCAATTTGTGAATGCCTTTGCATTTTCGCCAATCGGCTTGCATTTCTCGTTAAACTCGACCTTCATGTCCTGTCCAGCAGCTATCTTTTTGCGTGTCTTCAAACACTTAGCCGTTGATCTTTTTCCCCTTTTGTTACTAACAATAATCTCCTCTTCCGAACTCGAGTCATTCGGGTTCATCCCGGGATCCTGATCATTTCTGTCCGACATTGCTGTAAATTAATAGAACTCAAATTAAAATAATTCACAATTCAATCTCAAATAACATTAGAAATGAGAATTAATAGCAAGCTCCATCTCAAATAACATAATAATAGATAAAATAACATAGTACTAATCCAAGGAAAGGTTCATATAATTGGATCACCAAGGAATACAACAAAATAACATAGTACTAATCCAAACATAAACATAAAGTTCACTTAAACATAAACACTAAGTTCACTTAATCCAAACACAAACATAAACACTAAGCTCACTTAATCCAAACATGTAAACCCTAATATTATTCTTCATCATTCGGCTTATTGTCATCAGTATTTTCTTCTCTAACTTCTGTGTACGGTGCCACAAACTTATCAATTAAAAACTTGAAAAATATTGCAGCCTCTTCATAATTCGGCTTCTTGGCCTCGTTTTGGTTAGGCTGGTTTTGAGATGCCTGATTTTGAGAGGCTGGGTTGGAACGAACGTTTCGCCTAACATAGACTCGTTCGATGGATTTTTTCGCATTTTGGTTGCTTCCTTCACCTTTCTCCATTACTACCTAATTAAAACATGCACCATATATAATTTATTTAGATGATAATTAAAACATATATTCAATCATGGATAGTTAATCAATTCATACACAATAATAATAATTTAGATAATAATTAAAACATTAAAACATAGATATAGATAAAACAAAATAACATATTCCAAACTTAAGGTTCATACAAATTAAGGTTCAAATTAACATAGATAATAATTAAAACAACAATTCAAACACTTAAACGCTAAATTAAACCCTAAATTCACTCCTTCTTTTCTTCCTCTATCTCCTCTGGCTCCTCCTCTGGCATCTCCTCTGGGACCTCCTCCCAATCTGCAGAAGTCCGTCCGCAACCGACTGGAAAACGCCTCACAGCAGATACAGACCTCCTAGGGAGAGGCTTATCTCGCATCCACTGAGGCACGTATCTCTGACGAGTGACATCAAACTCTACCTTGGTGTCCGTCTTCGTCTCCGTCTCCGTCTCCTTCTTGGTCTTTTTCTCCTTCTTCTTGTCTTTTTGTCGGACATAAACTTCTTCAACGGGTTTTTTCCCCTTATTCCCATTTGGGTTGCTTCCATCCGATTTGTCCATTACTACCTTTTAATTAATATACACATTTAATTTATATACACATTTAATTTACAGTTCAATTTCAATTTATATACACGTTTGATCATCAATTCCATTCCAACCATTTATTTTCCTAGCACAATTGAAGCACAAAACAGCCCCAAAATACAATATGCACAAAACAGCCCCGAAATTTTAGTCCAACAGCCCCAAAACAGTTCAATTCCTAATCAATTCCTAATCAATTTCTATTCAAAACAGCCCCAAAACAGTTCAATTTCAGCCTAATCAATTCCTATTCAATTCCTAATCAATTTCTATTCAAAACAGCCCCAAAACTAATCCAAATTTCAACTAATCCTAATCAATTTCTATTCATTCAGCCCCAAATTGAAAGAGAGAGAGAGAGAGATGGTACCTTCTTAGGAGATAGAGAGTAAAGGCTGTCGGGGGAGAGGAAAGGCTGTCGGCGATGGAGACAAAGAGAAGAGGAGAGGAGAGGATGTCGGCGATGGAGACAGAGAGTAGAGGAGAGGCTGTCGGGGGAGAGAGAGAGAGAACAGTGAGAGGGAGAGAGAGCACAGAGAGGAAAAGAGCGGGGGAGAGAGAGAAAAAGAGAGAGGTAGAGAGAGGAGACTTACCGTCGAGAGAGAGAGGGAGGTGCTGTCGGAGAGACGAAGAGAGGGGCTGTCGGCCGTCGGCTGTGGAAGGGAGAGAGAGAGCATGTCAGTGAGAGGGAGAGAGAGCAGAGAGAGGAAGAGAGAAAAAGAGAGAGGTAGAGAGAGAAGACTTACCGTCGAGAGAGGGGAGCGGCGAGAAACAGCGGCTTGCTCCGTCGAGAGAGAGACACAGCGGCTCGAGAGAGAGAGAGAGAGAGAGCAGCGAGAGAGATGGAGAGTGAGGGTTTGATCGTATCGGCCGAAGGGGGCGGGGGGAGTGTTAATATATTAAAAAAATAGGGTTTGAGCTTTAGTACCGGTTTTTTGTCTAAAAACCGGTACTAAAGATCGCGACGTTTTAAATTCACATGATCTTTAGTACCGGTTTTTAGTCTAAAAACCGGTACTAAAGATCGCGACGTTTTAAATTCACATGATCTTTAGTACCGGTTTTTAGTCAAAAAACCGGTACTAAAGATCGCGACGTTTTAAATTCTGGCCCCATTTTTTTTTATTTTTCTGTTTGTATATGATTATAAAATTATGAAAAATTTTAATTACAAATATGAATTACAAACTTGGTCATTCTAACAGTTCAAATTACAAACTTGGTATGAAAAATATCATTCTAATAACAGTTCAGATAATCTTTTCAAATATTTATTACAAACTTGGTCAGATAATCTTAATTACAAATTCGAATTCATTTATTTTTGGGTGACTTCGGTCGATCTACCCACACGCCTTCTTCCTGATTGGAACGCAAATTACTTGCTAACTCTTCAATTGGTTGCGGTGTCCCATCGATACCTGTGAACATAATAATAATATATATATCAAATTGCTCATATTAATTCTGTAAATTATTTTCTATAGATTTAAATTAATTATATATACCTGTGGAGAATGGTGCTATTTCATCAAATTGGTCATATTCTTCTTCGTCCACGACATCTTCAACGCCAACGATGCGTCTTTTTCCGGGAAGTACCACATGTCGTCCCTTGTCAGCCGGGTCAGCAATATAAAAAACTTGCATTGCTTGTTTGTTTGCAAGTATAAAAGGATCATCAGAATATCCCAATTTTTTTAAATCAACGGTTACAAATCCGTTTTTATCAGTCTTCACGCCGCTTTTGAGCACCCATTTACATTCAAACACTGGTATTTTAAATGCATTATAATCAAATTCCCAAATTTCTTCAATCCAGCCATAATACGTCTCCGATGATGTTCCATCACTTGATATGGCTACTATTGTAACTCCGCTGTTTTGTACTGTGCTTTTTCCATCTTGTTTTTTTGTATACCAGGTGAAACCATTCAGGTCGTAACCTTGATAAGTGTGCACATTGGCGTTGGGACCTTTCGCAAGACATTTCACCGTTTCATTTGAAGGTCGGGACAGTGAGACCTTGTTTCTGAACCATTTTACAAAACTTTTGTTGTGTTCCTTGGTAATCCAATTTTCTGATCTCTGAGGATTCTGCTCTCGCAACTCGGCTATGTGTTCATTAACATAAGGAGACACAACAGCGACTTGTTGCAGAATTTTAAGATGAGCTTTTTCTCTCTTTGCAAGGTCCATTGTAATTACTTTCATACCAATTATGCTTTTCCCTAAGAGCCTACCTTCGTGTCTATTTTTGGGCAGGCCAATAGGTTGAACTCCATCTAGATAATCATTATAAAAATCAATAATCTCTTCTGCAACATATCCTTCAATTATGCTTCCTTCTGGTCGAGATCTGCTTCGGACTAACCCTTTCAACTGACCCATTGCTCTTTCAAAAGGGTACATGTACCGCAAAAATATCGGACCGCACTGTTTTATTTCTCTGACTAAATGAATGGTCAAATGCACCATTACAACGAAGAACGAGGGGGGAAAGTGCATTTCCAACTCACATATGGTCTGAACCGCATCTGTTTCCAACTGAGTAAGTTTTTCAGGATCGATCACTTTAGAGCAGATTTTATTGAAGAAGAAACACAACTTAGTGATAGAATTTCGAACTTCTTCTTTAAAACAGGCTCGGATTGCAACCGGAAGCAACTGGGTTAACAACACGTGATAATCGTGTGACTTCATTCCAATCAATTTCATATCCTTTGTAGATACCTTTCGTGAAATATTGGAGGAATAACCAGTTGGAACCCTAATAGACCTCAAACACTCCAACAAACTGAGTTTCTCTTTTTTAGTTAAAGTATAAACAGCATTAGGTAACCAATCCCGTTTCTTACTATTGTCTTCCTTTGCAGCTAGTTCCAGTCGAATTCCCATTTCTATCATGTCTTTTCTCACATTAACATTATCCACTTTTCCTTGAGGATTTAAAATCAAAGTAACCAGATTTTCACAAATGTTCTTGATTATATGCATCGCATCCAAACAATGTCTGACATCCAGATAAGTCCAGTATTCAAGGTCCCAGAATATAGACTTCTTCTTCCAAGAACTCTTTTCTGGAATTCTATTCACAAATGGTTTCCCCAACTGAATTTTAAGATCCTTAACACTTTCATAAGTCTGTCTTCCAGATTTTGGTATAGGTGCCCGGCGGGTTTCGGTGTTGCCATCAAATTTGTTCCTATAAGGTGCCCGACGGTATGGGTGATGACGGCTTAGAAATCTACGGTGTCCCAAATAGACTGTTTTTCTACAATTCGATAGCCATATCGAATGTGTTTCCTCCATGCAAACAGGACATGCCTTTTCTCCTTTGTTCCTATAACCCGACAAGTTCCCGTACGCGGGAAAGTCATTAATTGTGCAAAATATCATCGCACGCAAGGTGAAATGACTTCTGGAATGCGCATCAAAGACCTTCACTCCGTCCTTCCACAACCTATCAAGGTCCTCTATTAACGGAGCCAAGTAGACATCTATATCGTTTCCGGGTTGTTTTGGACCAGAAATGAGCAACGGCATCATAAGATATTTTCTTTTCATGCATAACCAGGGAGGAAGGTTGTAAATAACCAACAAAACTGGCCAGACACTTCGGTTGGTACTCATGAGACCGTAAGGATTCATTCCGTCCGTGCACAATCCCAATCTCAAATTTCTAGACTCGCTGCCAAACTCAATAAAATGACTGTCTATGTTGTTCCACTGGGGTGAGTCTGCTGGATGTCTAAGCTTTCCATCTTTCTTTCTGCCTTCTGCATGCCACCTCAACAGTTTAGCATCTTTTGAATTACTAAAAAGACGCTCAAACCTTTGTATTATGGGTAGATACCACAATGTTTTCGCAGCTGGTTTCTTCTTCCATGGACTATCTTTAATCACCATCCCTTTGTCTATACCGGGATGCATTACACTTTGGACATTTCTGGAGGTTCTCATACTCATTTCGAAACAATATACAATCATTCGGACATGCTGCAATTTTCACTATATCTAATTTCAAAGGACATAATAATTTTTTGGCCTTATAAGTTGTATCTGGCAATGTATTGTCTGCTGGAAGCATTTCTCGCAAAAGACCGAGCAAAGATGTGAAACTCTTATCGCTCCAATTGTTTTTAGCTTTCAAGTTATATAACTTAAAAACAGTTTTTATTTTTGAGAACTTATCTTCATTGCAACCAGGATATAAGGGTATATGAGAGTTTTCATCCAACTTTTGAAACACATCAGGAACATCATCAATAAAATCATTGGGTAATTCATTCATCATTTCATCCAAATCATTTTCTCTAATGTCATCATTATATTGTGGTTCACTTAAATTTTCTATATGATCATCACCCACTATTACATTATCCTCTATATCATGCCCCCAATCATTTTGTACAATATTTTCAAAATCATCAGATACATTAATATTGCTCCTTCCAGCATCTAAATTTTCTTCCAATTTTTCTCCATGTGAAACCCAACGGAGGTATTTTGGTGTTGTCATCCATCCACGCTGAATCAGATGTGATCTAATCACTTTACTATCTTGTCTCTCAAAGTTCAGACAGCGTTTACAAGGACATAAAATTCTGGGCTTTCCAGTCAACTTTCGATGTTCTTCTGCACATTTTATGAACTCATCAACAAGTCCAACAAATTCATCTGATATTCTTGAATAGTCAAACATGTACTTCTCCCTCAGATCCATCTGTATATATATCCAAAAGCCAAGGTTTAGGGTTTATAGATTTAATGCAATATATTAGATTTTTGGGCCGGTTACCATCCTAGCTCGCTCTTTGGATACTCTTGTCTCATTAGCGAGCGTACGTTAGATGCAACGTATTGTCTGAGAAAAATTCGGCAGCATTTCCCCTTATGTTCCCTGAATACGCAAACACACGATTACCCGTGGGAACATAAGAGGAAATGCCGTCGAATTTTTCTCACACAACACATTGCATCTAACGTACAGCTCGCTGTCCTAAATGAGACAAGATAGTATCCAAAGAGCAGTACTCCCGACCGGGAGTACTATCCGAGATTAATCCCTAATGGATTAATCTCGGACGGGCAAGACCTAAAATAATTCAAATTCCGGCATTTTGGTCCTACATGACAATACTTAACTAATAGATGCAAATGCCAATTAACCAATATGTATATGCATAGTAAATCAAAAAAATAAAAAAAAAATATTGAGGGTTAAAAAAAAATTACCGAAATTGTCTTCTCTCAATCCGCCCTCTTCCTCTTCAATAGAAAAACTTTCTCTTCCTCTTTGATCTCCTTTGCTTTCTCTACTTACTTTGCAATTTTTCGGAATTTTTAACAATTTTTAGCTATTTTTTTATGAGGTTTTACAAAGAGAAAAAAACTTTCGGTTTTAGATGGAAAATAATGGCCATGAAGTAGTGAAGATGAGTAATATAGAAAGGGAAGGAGAGGAGGAGATATACCCATTGAACTGAAAATATCTGCGTATTATTAGTACCGGTTTTTTATAAAAAACCGGTACTAATAGTTGGCACATAATTTTAAAAAAATGGTTTAGCATTAGTACCGGTTTTTCTAAAAAACCGGTACTAAAGATGCAATTACGGAATTGTCTGAAACCCATTTTTATAAAAAACCGGTACTAATAGTTGGCACATAATTTTAAAAAAATGGTTTAGCATTAGTACCGGTTTTTCTAAAAAACCCATTTTTTTAATATTTTTTCCAGGTACATTTAGTACCGGTTTTTAAAAAAACCGGTACTAAAGGTATTGTCTGACAATTACGGAATTGCCATCTTCTAATATTTATACCGGTTTTCTTAAAAAACGGTACTAAAGGCCTGGTACTAATGCTTTTTTTTGGCGTAGTGATCACTATTGGACAGATGTTATTATTGAAAGTGATAGTCCAGTGGATATTATCAAACGCTTTGTCTATTTGACTCATGAAGAACAATTATATTTAGCTTAAAAATAATAATAAAATTATGCTGAATGTAGGCCTTTTGGATGATAGATCTTACAAAAAAATATACATACATTTGGATCAAGTTAACCACGACTAACGGATGTGTCCGTCAGTCGCAACTATATTCTACTTCTCGAGTCTCTAACTATGAACCTGAATAGCTCAAAACAGTCTTAATTCATATTCAAATTTTGTTGGAAGACAAATTTTACATTTCTGCAAAATATTTACTATTTTTTAAAAATTTTATAAAATCAGCTGATTTGAGAATTATGGACCACCCAATAATTTAAAAATCTACAAAAATACAAACTAATTCTAAAACTATGTAAAATAAAATTTCTAACATTTTTTAATATGACGATCCATTTAAGCTACTTAGATTAGTCGTTAGAAACTCTACAATTGCGAATATAGTCACGACCGATCGGCTCAACTATCGGTCATGGACCTCATGGTTGATTACTTGATTTTATTCTCTCTTTTTTTTATTATTTGTTTATCAAGCATTCTAGAACTACTGCTGCTGCTGCTGCTGCTAATAATAATAATAATAATAATAATAATAATAATAATAATAATAATAATAATAATAATAATAATAAGAGGAAGAAGAAGACGTTTTCTAGAAATTTGATGGAATTGTGTCTAAAGCTAAACACGTGTATTCAAAGTTTTAACTAAAGGCGTGTTATCGGAAAAAGGTGTTTTGAAGTCTCAAATGAGATAGCGAACCTGAATGCATGTGTCCATTATCCACCACTAACTTAAACGCATATTTTAAATCATAACACCCACAATTATCCCTAAACGTGTTGATATACTTCTAAACATATGCATGTCACATTTTAGATATATATACTAGCGAAAAGATATTCCAATATGTGGGTAAATAAAAAAAAAACAAAATAATGTTAGACATTTTATTTGTATTTATTTTTTTACCATATATTTTTTATGTATTGTTGTTATATTTCTAATCCTAGCTCGATCTGATTGAAAGGTTTAAATCTTTTACTTTCTTATTAAATCCAAGCCACTAATCTGATCATATTTTTAAAATCCATGGCCTATGTTTGTGTAGTTTAATATTTGAATACACTTTTGGATTCAAAATTGATGTTTTTATAAGTATGAGTAGTAGAGATAAATGTGTCCCTGAATTTTAAAATATTTAGAGATAACGATAATGTTTCAAGTTTCGACATTGAACACATGCCATGTTTGGTTTTCAAACACATGCGTTGAGACTTGAGAGAATTCAATTTTTTTTCCCTAAGTACTGGATGAAAGAATTTACCAAAATGCATACTTTGAAATTGAACTTCTAGACACACAAAATGTTTCGACGTTAAATGCAGGGATTCAATCAGAAATGCTACAACCGTACACGTTTGGAAACAAAATATTGTGTGGGTTACTAGGTTAGCTCTTAAAAATCCGGAATGATAGTACGGTTATTTAAAAAATGTCGGACATGCAAAAAATATTAAAAAAAACACATCTAAAAGCTCTAGATGTATATACGTCCAGAAGTATATGAACATATATGTTTGTATGTTCAAACACTTTTGAACATTTTTTTTTCATATTTTTAATCATGTACAATATAAAGTTTAATATAATAATCTTTTCGCCAAATGTATTGCCGTTTGCTTAGAGTAAATCCGGCCGGTGTCAGATTTGTCAATTGAAGTAGGAAATTACTTACGACAATCATACCTTCTACAATCAAGCAATCAAAGGAGCGCTCTCTCCTCTCACTTGATGAAGTCTTCCCTCCGCTCTCACGTGACGAAGCTTCACCCTCACTCTCACGCAACCTTCCCTTCTGTTCGCCTTCTCTCTACTCTCTCTCACGTGCCGTCTCTTCGACCAATCCGACCGCCGCATCGTCTCTGCCCACCTCTGCCTCATCTCAGCCTCTCCTTCACCTCTCCTCTCCTCCGCCTCCGCCTCTCATCTGCTTCACCTCACCTCTCTTCCGGCTCAGCATCTCTTTTGCTTCGCCTCACCTCGCATCCGCCTTCGTCTCACCTCAGCCTCTCCTCCGCCTCTCGTCTCCTCCGCCTCACCTCCACCTCCGCCTCCCCTCACTGCTCCCTCTCCTATACCGATCAGATCTGATTGAGGAAGAAAGAAATAGAAATAAAGAAGGATAAGAAGAGAAAAGAGGTTTAGATCTAGTTCTGTTACAACTTGGGAGTAACTAAATTACTATAAGAAATGATATTAATCAGTATAGGGGAGTATCTAATATGTTTAAGGGAGTAAATAATATTTATATCTGATTCTGCTGTTTAGAGTGAAAATTAATATGAGGACTAAGAAAGCAAGGATGGCCATTCATTTACTCTTATCATTGAGAAATCGTTTCCGCTGCAGGGGCCGTTCCTTTATCCCCGTTTGTGACATGGTTTTGTGTCACTTCTACGTTCCAAAATTCATTTTACAAAGTTTTTCTTTCCATTTAATGCACAAATCTATAAAGTAGATTCTATCCATAACATGTCAGGTGTCAATCAGAAGCCAGTTGTAAATGCTCCCTTGGTCCCAAAACAAGGCCTACAAAGGGGTTGACGCTGTGGGCCTGGGGCCTCGTTCACTTGATCTGTTGCAAGTGACAGCAGCTTAATATTTTAAAAGCTAAAAAAAAAATTTGAGAGCTTAAATTTTGAAGTCCCGAAAAAAGGGAAAAGGACACATGCCATAGTACTATAGTACTGAATGATAACAACTGCGCAACAAATTGTCAATTTAACGAAAAAGTGTATATAATTGTATACTATTAAAAGAAGGATTTATGGCTTTTCATAATGTCGTTTATTTTGTACAAGTAAATAATTCGAATGTCAAAGTAAAACAGTTAGATATGTTTTACATTATATTTTCTACGGACACATAAAAAAGTTAGTATACTGGTTTTATTTTTATTGGAATAATTTCTAATGGGTGATTTTTATAGTATTGATTCTCATCAAAGCAAAGCCGAAATCTATATTGTTTTTATGTGAATGTATAGAAAATAGATCAATCATATCCATCTGTTTTAATTAATTATTTTTTTATAATAAGGATTTAAAAAATAAATATATTTGAAGCCTCATCTACAATTCGAATAATGTTACAGGATCATAGAAAAAGTATTATTTGATGTTTACTAGATAGAGTATAAAAATATTATTAGCTGTACAGTGGGTTCACAAAAAGTATTTATAAATGTATACGAGTTTTGCTACTGAATTATTACTAGCATATCGTTTGGTATGCATTTGTACTTTTTCATATTTCACTGTCGATTCAAGCTTCACGATGCGAATTTCATATTAAAGCTTGTAGAAAAGTAAAGACATCAATAATATTATTAAGCATTCGTTGATAAAAATGATTATATGGTTGATTTACTAAAAGAGACTTATACAAAAGAAATTTGCAAACAACAAAAAATCCTCGGTCCTCGCTGTCTTCACTGTTTAATCAATGTTTTACATTGTCACAGATCAAAGGCTTTCTGCACAGGCAAAAGCACTTTAATTCATGAACTATATTTTAGTGATTTTCGGTATAAATTGATGAATATTTTACATACGCATTTCTGATCTTGGAAATTATATTTTACTGACCGAAAGACATTTGTATAACAGATAGGATCACGGTTCACTTGAAAAATAGACGACTTTGAAAACTTCAAAATTTATAATGTTTGAGAAAGTTCTCAAATCAAAATAAAATGGCAGTTTACAAATATTTTGCTTTTAGACATAAACATGGCTTAGAACCAATTTTATGCTATTTGGAGTTTCACCTGATGATTTTTTTAGATAAAAGTATGGGTCATGCCCATTACCTTTTAATATTGAATGAGTTTCACCTGATGATTGAATCTGTCAAGTCGGACTTTAACTACCTTAGATTGTTTAATTAAAAAAACCACCAGATCTTTGTTTTTAATTTAGGAAGATTTAAATGTTGTCAAGTTCGACCTTATTGATCCCCTACTGATCCAGTTGCAAATTATTTAAAATGTCCTACATAAATTGATTTGTCAATCAATACATGTCCGAGATCCAAGAGAAAACTACATATTTGCATCAATATATTTTGCTATTTTTTTGCAAAAGGTCGGCAGGACAGCATTACTTGTGGGTTGGTAATTAGGTGCTTTTTCAGACATCAAAGTATATTCAAAATTTCAAAATGTCCAGCTCACTTTAATTATGAAAGTGCAGTGATAATCAGTAAAATAAATAAATCAATAAATCTTTGTAAAAGACTTTTCCCACGGGATGCTTGTGTTGCATTTCCTGATATCTTTCGGAACATATTCTCTTTAATATTCTTGGGAACTACAAGTGTATTTCCCAAAAGAGTAAGAGTTCTTTTTTTTTTCGGGTTTCTCCTGAAAAAACGAAACAGTCGTCCATTCTGAGATCTAACATGGACTGTTTATACCATCCATCTTTGTTGCAATGATCTAGAAACTTTAAAAAGAAACCAAGATGCTTTCCTCTAATAAGAGCAACATACATCTTTGGATTCAATTTACATTTTCAATAGAAAAATATCAACCAACAAGAAGCACAAAACACATGAGGTGTCAAGGACAATAAGCTCTGAACCTCTAAACTTGACTACTAATTTTTTAACCCCTATATTGCTATTTCTGGAAAAGGTTTAGAAAGTTTCTAGACCTTTAAATGTTCAGTTACTATGAAGTTTTGAGCGGTGATGAACTGGATTCCTAGTTTATTCCCCAAAACCACGACCATGTTGGTGCCATCGATCAGGCTGCCGGTATCTGATAGGAAAGCAAGGGGGATCAGGCTGCTGGTATCTGTTAGGAAAGCAAGGGGGATCAGGCTGCTGGTATCTGTTACGAAAGTTAACGGGATCAGGCTGTCGGTATCTGTTAGGAAAATTAGGGGTTGGTACAAAGCTTGGCCCTGGTCCATGACTGAACTGAGGGGACCTCATCATGTACCCAGGGCCACTAGAGTTTATCAGGTTCTGGCCATAATCAAAACGTGGCACCAATAAACTGGCTGATGGGTGACTAAAATACGGGGCTGTTATCGGGTCCAGTATTGGGTATTGGGTCTGTGGCAACCTTTGCTCATAACCTGTGAGATGATAACCAAAAGTCGATCCTTGATGATGCCGATCCTCATACATAGGTGGTGGCATCTGTGGTGCCAGTGATACATCGTACCGACTCCTTTTGGAATTGCTTGGTTTGCTGGAGGACCTATGTTTTCGCTTCTTATCCAATTTTCTTTGTCCTGGTAACTCCTCTCGCTTGACCAGTGGAACTGGTATATCTTCCAATGTCAACCTCTTATCATTGTTGTTGCTATCTCGCACTTCAATTGGTGACATTGTCGAGAAAAGATGTCCAAAAAGGCTGGTCTTCAGTTTACAGGAGTCAATATCGCCTGATAAGAAGTGAGTCAGATAATTTAACGCCTTTCCCGTGCATTTGTTAATCAACTCCATCTTACTATCTTTACCAACTGAGCGAGCAAAATTCTCCGACCGGTCCAAGAAATCTTCAACCTAGTTAATCAGTAAAGTGTATGCAATATGTATAAGTAGTTAAGTACACCAATTGACCAAATCCAAAATTGAACTGCTAAAATAAGTCCCACAATAAATAACCTGTCTATCTCATGTTTTTCTTCAATTGTGAAATTAAGGTGCTTTTGTCTAATCTGGCTGGCATAACTTGAGATAAGAACCAATACATGAAACAAAGCCCTCAAGTTAATTGATTTCAAATTTTCAATTAATTTAATAAAATCAAGACTCAAGTTTCCTCTCCTGTGAGTAATTAAACAACAAACCAGACAAAAGGCTGGAAAGGTATAAACTTAAAGGAGATGACTTTTGGATAAAACATTGATGTAATATCACTGGGACCAACAGACCAGTTTATTTAGCATTTGCAACCAATTCAACATTTTGGTTAGCAGATGAGCTATCTGAACAACAATTCCAAGGATGATGATGGAAACTTTCTTCGATTTTGAAAAAACAGTTGGCACTTGGCAGTAAAATTTTCAATGCTTTTTAATCAGGACCACATGAGATAGTACTTACACTCATACCAGCTGCTTTCTTAGAGCTGTTTTTCCTTGTCTTACAAAGCCATGTTCCTTCATACATACTAGCACATAATCCCTCATCCCATAAGTTCTCTACAGCTCTCAGCTACAGATAACAAGAAAAGAATAAATGTATAATTGAGGAAATGTTTTCAGAATCCACAAAATAATAGCTATAATTGCTATTTTATTTTTTCAGAATCTTCTAAAATGAAGTGCAAGCCAGTTTGGGCATATGAAATGCAATTAAAAGGAGGTTCGCAAGCAATAACATTTCACTAAATTTTTTGGCAAAAAAATCCGAGATGCCTATTTACATTAAAACGTGATTCATAGTCATTGGTTTTCAAATATTATCAAGGGTTTTGGTGGTTCAATAGCAACAAAATATAAGAATGGAACTCACTTTACAAATTAGTGAGATGAAAAGTTCTGCTATGGACTCCTTGTTTCCTCTTCCAAAATTTTTGAAATGAAGAATACTTCTTTCAATATTTGAAATACTTGTCCCACCTGCAAACTTAGCAATGCAAGACATGAGAAACAAAGCAAGAGACAGTATACAACAAATTTTAAATATTACAAAGGATAATTCCAACCAAAGAACTTCTCTATACTTGGTGTCAACTTGAATATTATATGAAAATTGAAGGTATTAAAATGCAAACACAAACAGTGTCCATTTTTACTACTCTTCAATAACTAACTCTCTCTCTCTCTCTCTCTCTCTCTGTGACATTTCATGGCATATTCCTTCTGGACCAACAATTTTTGTGCAGGCCCATGAGATCCATTCTCTCCTCTTGTTAGGCATCACATCACATCATCTTGTCAAGCACTTTCCTATGTCATCGTTGGGCACAGCCTCCATCACCACAACAAACCCGTCGTGCTGCCGGCTGCCCTGAAGTTACCTGCTGGGGTAAAGCAACCCTGAACTAGCTGCATGCTAACTTGCTAAGCATGACTTAGCAGAAACCTCGTGACTCTGATCATCTTGTTGTGTAATCGCCGGTTTGATATTAGAGATTTAGGGAGAAAGCATGATAGAAAGGGGATTAAAGGAGGACAAGGTGCAACAGAAAGAGAGATATTCAGGAATAGGGACACCGGACTCATAGCTTGTTAGTAACAAGATGGAGTGAAAATAAGACTACCAACATTCCATGATTATCATAGTTTGAGGACCAACTGCAGAAAAATCAAAGATCAGGACCAATTTGCTCCATAAGAGTAAAGTTGAAGTCCAAAATGTATTCAGTGGATAAGATTAATTACCTAAATTTTCCAGATCAGATCATGTATGTTATTTGGAGGCAGCACTTATTGAAACAAACAAAGGAAATAGGGCCTTAACTTTAAAGTCACTAATCCTTCCTTAAATATCCGAAAAATTAAAATTGGAAAAAAGGTCCCCTAAATAAGTACCAGTGTACCACCAAAACTTCTTTTATTTGACAAACTATTCTCAATTACCCACATAATTTGAAAGCAACCTCATAATACATATCGATGCTACATGAAATATAGAAAGCTTTTCTTTTTTAGAGAAAGACAGAGGACACAAAATGCATGTTACCAAATAAAAGTTTGACAATATACAGTTCAAGTCAGCATTGATTTCACCAAAAATTAAGCAAAGGTGTCAAGCAATCTATGTGGCCCATTTTTAAAAGAAAATGTTACCTCTTAGGATAGCCAAAAAGGGAGGTAGTATAGGAGGGTTTCGGGTCTGCACTGGACCAAATGAAATTTCACCCAAAAAAAATATCAGGGTTAAAATAGTAATTTTTCAAAATGGCATTAAAACAAATAAAGAAAGGCTCTCATTATGTACCTGCAAATGAAAAGCCACTAGGGCTATTATGGCCATGGAGCTCATTGTACGATCTTTTGAGCTATTAATATCATTTGCTTTTGCCCACATTTTCGTCTATACCCAAGAAAAAGATAATCAGATCTTGCATTGGTATTTACAAAACAGTACAGCACTACTGTAGAGAATCACTATCTGTATACAACAACAACAAAGCCTATCCCAAACAAGTTGGGCTAGGCTAGAAATGAAACCAAACCAGACTAGAGGCACCTGTATATATCCTTTTAATTAAAACACTGTTTCCTTAATTGCCATGAATTTCAGAGAATTCCTCCAGATTCATCATCAGGAAAGAAAGGTCCCTTTTGAGAAATTGCAAATAAGTCTGTGTATTTAGTTTGCCTATATAGCGCTGACCTCTTTGCACTTTAAGACTGTAACACTAACCATGATAATGTAAGAAAATTCCTTAAAAGGCAATTTGTACCATTAAATTTAGTTTTCTTATTATATTATTGCACAAAAAGAGTGCTCAACCTAATATTTAGTTCAAGTCCGTTTGCATTTCCATTACAACAATCCTTCATTACTTGATATGTTGAACACAAACGTGAAGTAATAGTTGCCTTTGTCCAAATAACAAAAAAGAAGATATATCGGACCCCATAAGTTTGTTGAAGACAAATTTGAATCAAGGAAATCCGATTGTAGGTCACATTATTAGATTCCAGCTGAGGCGTAGGTTTTACTATTGCTATTATTGTTATTTTTCTTGTTGGGTTTCTTTTCTAGCCTACCCCAACTTGTTTGGGGACAAAAGGCTTAGTTGTTGTAGTTGTTGTTGTTGACAAACTTGCTCGTGTCAAGATATCTATTCAGAAATGCCAACTACACTGAAATTAATGCGTAAAGGTTCATAATGGTATGCAAAAGTATCAAAGAGGTGGACAAAACTAACCAGATAACTCAGAATACGAAATCGATCATCAATTGATGATACAAGAGAGATGATAGCCGACCTAGAGATGCCGTCCTTGTTCTCAATCGAAATGTCACATTCAACCCCAGTTCCACAATCTGTTGCTTTCAGTACTGGCACTCTAGCACTAACAACAGGCAATACCCCTCTCACATGCCCTTTTCCTAATAATATTTAAAAAAAAAAAGATAATAGCAATTACAGCTACAACCATAAAAAAGTATATCAATTTAGGATTTTAGTAGGTGCCACTACTTCTATGAGGCACCTGATAAATTAAGTCTATAATTTACCAATATACTTTACTTATTTTTGCTTTATCTTATTTACCCTTTTTGTGTTTTGACTCATGTTTTAATCTAATTGAACAATTGATGTTATACTTTGTGAAATTGAGGTAACATTTAATATGAAAAATATAGGCTTAATGCACAATGGAGAGGTAATTAGAAATAGATGAGCTGACTAATAAGGCTTATTTGCACAATTGATGCTAAGAAGAGCGATAAATGAAACATTCATTAATATGATAAGGGAGGAGCTACATCAACAACAAGCCTTCATTACATCTAATAAAAACAGGAGTTTAAACTTGTTCCTTATTGAAGTTTTTTAAACAAAGATAAGCATATGCCAAATAATGTGCCTCAAGCAGTTAGTTAAGATCACTGATACTTAATACTCAAATTAGGAACAACTATAAAAATTAATAAATGGAGAATAAATAAAAATTTCATATAAAAAAAGGTACTTTGATGGGAATACAAAATTTTGGAGAGCCTTCTAATGGCCTTTATCTTATTAGCACGGGGGTATTCAGATGAGGTGCTCAAGGAGCTGTCAGAGAAATTTACTGACAAGTCCAAGTCACTCTCGGCAGTAAACAAGTTCATTTTGAAGGACCCAAATTCCTCCACCACTGGGAAACCACCGTTTTTACCTAGAAGAACAGGGTTGAGTGATTACGTGACATTCTGAAAAAGATTATACGCAAAAAAATTCAATAACGTGATTAAATTTGTTATTTACCATGACAGAATAAAAAAGAAGCTTAGTTGTATTATCAATCTTACTTAGGCCTAAGTGTACAAGAAATTTACAATAGGCCTATTTGGTGCAAACCGAAAATTATCAAAGCATCGCCACTTCCTTGTATGAAAACAACTTGAATGAAAAGTTCATTTATTGAATCTCATATATAATGAAGAGCTTTTTTTTTTTTTTTTTTTTTTGAAGTGCAGAAGAGATTGTTTTCAAGAAGTTTATTACCAAAGATGTTAGTGACCATCTTATTGAAAACAGCAACTAGCATGTTTCTTTGTTCATAATGAATCGGCTTTGGCTGAAGAATCTCATATATCTCTATTAGGAGCTTGTCTAGTGCTTCAAGCGATACCCTGTTCAACGGAACCCTTTTCCATTCTATTGACTCGTTATTAATTGCCCTCTCGCACAACTCTAGATAATAATCACTAATTAGAAGGTGAAGTACCGAAATACAAAATTGCGAGACAAAAATGTAAAAAGGTGGAAAGAAGTGCATTTGGGCATACCTGTTCCATCCAATGTCATGGTCAATAACCTGAAAGTATAAATACACTTTCAGTGTCTGCAACAATATCTCAACCTGGATTATGGAAAAAATATCAATCTATACCAAACAGCAATACAAAGTTTTTATTTGTTCCTGTGAACCTTAGTAAAAGTGAACTATATTTCCAAAAAAAATTCAAATTCTGCCAAATTGAATTAAACCCGAACCCTAACAACAACAATTAACTAAATAAGAGGTCTCCGCTAGTATTTATTTATTTATATATTTATTTATTTTTGCAAAGAAAAAATAATAGATAAATTCAATCTCAAGTTTGGAGCGGTAAAAAATTCCTATACATATTCCAAAGTGGTCCTTGAAATGATCTCTGAGCCTAAAATAGTGGAAAAACTAAATAAATGGATAGGAAGGACTGAAGCCTGTTTATAATACAACCAGAAAGACCCTTTTTTCCACTAAAAACAGTTCCAATTCTAAATGTGTCGACAACAATCAGAAATCTAGCTTAAGGAGCTACGAGAAGCTTGATAAATCTACGAGAGGTATAAAATAAAACAAACCTGAGATTCGCAGAGAGAGGGGTTGTGGCCTTGCTGCAAAATCCTCTCCGATTCGGGATGGATTGAACAGGTTCAATTTATCCCCATTAGGAATCAAACAGTATTTTAGAAATTTAGAACCGAAGCGTCGCACCTCGAGGTTGAGTTCAATAAAAGACAACGAAAATGTACAATCACGAGGGGCAGGCAGGCAGGCAGGCAGCTTCCGTTTCGAAAGAAACGGAGAGAACGAGTAGCTGCCAAAAGTGGAAGTCCACGACTCACGAGGTACAGAATGTTTCCGTTTCAATAGAAACGGAGGGCACTAATAACTGCCAAAAAGTTTGACAAAAAATAAATAACTGCCAAAAGTTAGTTTTCCTAAATTTCATTACAGATAAAATTTAATTTGAGAAAGAGATTTTATTTTTTAAATAAAATGCGGGAGTGATAAGTGTAATCATGTATCATAAGTATCATCAATGTTCAATATATGTTTAATAAACTTAACAGCATTTATACTTGCTAAATTGGACATTTGTACTTAATAAATTGAATATTTGTACGTACAGAACAATAGGGGAAATACTAGTGGGATGAGATAGGATGATACTAGTGAGGATTGGTAGAAGTAATTCTTATAAAAAAAAAATTAAAGGCTGCAAAGTAGAAGGATTCACATTTTATCTTCACAAGTGATAGAATAGTTTCATTAAAGGGTGTGTTTGGAATTTTGGATGCACAAGAATAAGACGAGAATAGATATGACCATTGAGGTGCAAGAATAGAGGTTAAGAACAAGTGTGAATTGAGTTTGGTGAATAATAAAGTATTTTTTAAATAGGAAATGTTGTTAGAATAAGTGTGTTGAGAATAGAGGCATAACCATGAGAGGAATTGAGTGATTGTGATCATTGATATTATTATTTTGATTAATATTATGACGATGATTAATAATAATAATAAAACTAATTATTATTATTATTATTATTATCTTGATGATCATAGTAATCATAATTATAACGTTTTGAACTCATCATGGATAGAAGAAATTTGAAGTGCGGTTGCCATGTTTCATGTGGCGAGATTGTCCAATTGATTCTTTCCTGTGCCCCTATGCTGTCAGAGTGTTGGCCTGGTCCCAGGCACAGTTTGGACTTCATTTATTTTCCCCTGGCTTGTCCATTCGGTAGGTTTGCCGACCTGACAAACTCTCTACTAAATATTCATCTTCTTTTGATCTGCTGGATTTGTCGAAGCAGAGAAATGCTGTAAAATCCTCGTCCAACTACTTGCCTAAGAACCACCTTAGCTGATAGGATCATTCAAGAGACATCGCTCTGATTGAGGCACCGTTAAATTTTCAGTTGTTTTGTTAGGACAAGATGTCTATTTTTTTTTTTAGTGATGTTTTCTGGTTCATTTTTGTTGGGACACCATGTCTCTCTCTCTCGATGCCTTATGGTTTTATTTTATTTTGTTAGGGCACCCTACGACTGTTACTGTATCTACAGGTGTTTTGTTGTTGATAGTGCTGGGTTGTATTTGCTGCAGCTGCTGCTGCTGCACCTTTCATCGGCAGGCTCTTGGTTTTTCGAGTGTGGTTGAGACAACATAATGGAGACTCCACGCTGTTTATGTGTCTCTAGATGTCTTGATTCTTGTTATTGATATAAGTTTAACCAACCTACCAGCTGCCGCCAAAGTTCTGAGAGAGAGGGAGAGTCAACCAAAACAAGGAACCTATCTTCTTATATAGATAAATTACAAGGCAATTAAAAAGATTGCACTGAAAGAGTATAAATTGGACTTTCTTTTTTCCTTTTCATTTTCTGTGCAAAAGCTGCAATCAGCAAAAGCCACCATAAACAACCCAATCTAACACCTCAAACCAATGTAAAACACCATAGAACAAAGGTTGAACACGCAACTGGGGTCAAAACTTCACACGACAGCAACCCTATCGTAAATTCTGGTTATTCTACCATACCTTTTCCTGTGTTTCATATTTACATTATGAAATAAGCTCGAACCACCTCGATAATCGGGGCCCGGCATAGGGGACACTTGTCTCCACCACGTACCAACTCATTCGCGCATTTAGCACATGTGCACATGTGCCCACACCTAACAACACATAAAAAGAAAACAATGGAAGAAGAAAATTAACACCTGGTATGCAGGTTGCTAAAATATAGGACAGTAAGTCATTTATAAAGTCATTGGAAACATGAGAATCACACTTCAAACAACTACCTTTGCTTTTAGGGAAGCGATCAGCTATTTCAAATTTTACATAATAATAGGTGTGTTCTTATTTAGACAAGAATGCATCGAATTTCGTAAAATGCTAATGGTTTTGTCGTCAATTGAATGTTGAATAAGGCTAAATTGTCAATTTTCCAAATCACTTAATGGATGATGCAGATCTTTCCTTGTTAGTTTGAGTTTAGTTTTGATGTGAGATTGGTTTTGATGTGACGGAACATTTGATATACAAATATTTTGTGTGATGGTATTAGATAACAAGATACAGAAACAATATAGGTTGTAAAACTTGTTCCGTTTACAAAGCAAATGGTACTAAACAGCAATGATGACCCCCTTTTTTAGCGTAAATGTCAAGTTGGCAAAGTAAAAAGTACCTATACAAAAGAGAATCAATTTGAGATTCACAACATATACAGCAAGTTCCTTTCCTCACTTGGCTCCATTTCAAACCATCATTCAGCCCCTCCTCACTAGCTCCTATATGTTTGTTAAAATATATTAGTCATACAAAATTCACATAGATAATAGATGGATAAAAGAACACCTGAAACTAAACAAATACAAGATAACAAACGAACCAACTTCCTACTGAGGGTAAGTAGAGTACATACGTACCTTGACCTCCCATGAAGCGGTTCAAAGCAGCTGAGACCTCCTGTCTGACAGATCGCTGCAACTCAAGCTGCATGTCCATGCAGGCCTCAAGCATCCTTTGCATATGAGTCATAGCTTGCTGGAGTCTTGCTACATCAGACCTCAAGTCACTAATAGCTTCCCATTCCTTGAGAAATAATAAAAAATACACCACTCTTAGTCTCGTGATTAGAACAAAGTAGCATTTAAGGGTTCTTTTGAACAGCCATAGATGGAACTTGATTTTGACAATAACCAATTTCATAAGCCGAGAACTGAACATGACAATGTCTCGAAAGCAATTGTTGTGCTTTGCTTAAAAAATAATGAAAAGGCTCACAATGTCTGAACGATGCATGCTTTGTCGGGCCCAGCCATTCCTGTTGTGCAGTTCTGAGTGCCACACTGGTGGTCGAGGAGGAATCGGCGGTGGTGGAGGGATGATGAATGGGGACCGCTCAGTAACATTGGTGATAGGATGATTTTCATCCTCTTCCTCTTCCTCATCCTCAACATCGTCTTCATCTTCAACATGATTCAGGCCCCCATCGTCATGGTCCCCAACCTCAGCCGAGTCAGGTGGGTTCAGCACAGGCATACCCCAGCTGAGAGCCCCATGTCCTTGTCTTTGAATGTAAGATCTTATTAATTGGTCGAGGTTTTCACGAAAGCCACTGTGGAGAAGGTTCGAGACTGTTTGTCTGAAATAAATAATACAGAGTTACTACGGGAAATTATTTATAAACTTTTGATTCGTTTCAATTTAATTTACAGAAGGCCCAATGCGATCAAGAAATTGTAAGAGATGCCCTTCTGTTAGTTGTTATCAAAGGACCAGAGTATGTTGAGAAATTAGAAGCAACAACTATTTGGGGCTTTTAGTATGTTTTCTGGAGCAGCTTTGAATATCTTTAGTATGGTATTTATGCTGAACTATGAGGTCTGCTTGAAAAAAATCATTAGATTTCTCAATGTTTAACAGAGGGATCTCTGAATAAAAATTGAAAGACTTTCGATTTATGAAAATAATCAAGTGTTTTCAAGGAAATCCTATTTTTATTTCATATTTGTCACAATGCTAAGTTTGAATAGATACCTGTTTAGAAGTTCCCTAATTTCCCTACTATGATCACTGTCATTGTGGACTGCAAATAGCCGGTGATCAACTAGAGAAGGAGATGGTGATCGTTCCTCCGGTGAGGTTTCCAATTGACCTCCCCAGTTTTCAGCTATCTCACTTGAAAGTCTGGATGCTGAATCATCAGGCCAGTCCTCATGCTCTTCCTGATGTATACTTCTCTCGCCATCCCCAACTTCTAATAATTCACCATCCAATCCGTCTTCTCTGCTCTCATTTTCAACTAAAATTTCCCCCACTTCTTCCCTTAAGTTGCTTTCTTGGGTTGGAGCTTCTTGGGTGCTTATATCAACTACAGGAGAGCTGGTGTGTAAACTATCACCTGCACTTATGCTGGCCTCATCAGTTTGAGGGGGCTCCGTATTTGAGCTACTATGTTGGGTGCTTATCTCAGCTACAGAAGAGCTGGCGCATAAACTATCAGCTGCACTTGTGCTGGCCTCATCAGTTTGAGGCGGCTCCGTATTTGAGCTACTAGGTTGGGGCAGTTCCTGTTGGTTATTCTCAATTATGAAAGGGCATGGGTCCTGAGATAGGATGTTTCTAGATGGTTCCAGGCTTTGAGAAGATGAAACATCTACATGACTGGAGGTTTGCCTCTGTAGAAGAGCACTGTCATATTGGTGAGAGAAAGATACTGATTCGGTGACAGCTTGGCCACGGCCCCGGACAAGGTTCTCCAATCTGAAGCGAAATTCTTCTCTAGTTACAAAAAAGTAATTTTATAGCATTGCTTCAATCACTTATCTTTGGAATGAACTAAACTAAATGGAAATTTAAAGAAAACACCATATATTTGGAAAATTACCATGTATATCACAAATTCTCATGTATAAAAAAAATTGTTAAAAGTTCTGCAACATGAGATACTTCCATATGATAAAAAACGACGACAACAATTAAATTGTCCCTACTTTGTTAGCAGCTAAGTGCTGTAAAAAACTAGCAGCATTTATTTTTAATTTCTGAGATCAATGTCTGCTAAATTCTTCGGAATGTATTTCTTCAAATGAAAAACTACATTGAATGATGATTCATCACCCTCTTTAATTTATTTAAACTTATTATCATCTTCAAAACTACTGAACTACAGGTTAGTGCCTCCTTTTACAGGCTAAAAAGACCCACAAAGGCCCTATGACCCAAGTCCAACCTAATTACAAAACCCTTGACCAAACTTTCCATGTGCTTGTCACATGATCTGTTGTTGATCCAATCTAAAGACCCCACAGCCCCACTGAACCTTTTTCAATAATCCTGACTCACAATAGGAAGCCCGAGTTCCACGCTACTGTCCCCTAACCAAAAACATTATATCACATTCTTAATTGTTCTGACAAATCCCATGACATGGCATGTATTACTTTAAAAGGCCAACAATAACCACACCAGGAAAAAAAAAAGAAACAGTCTGGCTGAGCACATGGTCATCAGGATTACTTTAGTATGTAATCATAAATACCCAACTAAATAGCTGCTCATTAAAACCTTTGCCACATGAATAATAATAATAATAATAATACAGGCATGGTTGATACTTAAATGCTTACCTTAAGAACTACAAATTTAGATTCAACAATTCATTACTAGATACTAGCACAACATCTTCACATCCAAAAGGTCTTTGGATAGTAAAAGGTTTTCAAAGTGATATTGATTATGCAAATATTTACTGAGGATTGAACTCAGTACTGACAGATAGCTGACATAATCTATGTGGTATTCTGTTTTTTTTTTTTAATGCTGGATCAAGTTTTAGTTCCCAAAACTATCGTTCGGTACTAACACGCCAAATCCAATGCACAAACAACAAAATCCAAACCACCTACTTATCAACTTCATTAAAACACATGTTCCATTATTTTAAAATTTTAAACATTATTTATAAAGAGGCACCAGAAAATTTTATGTATACACTTGGTTGCAATGGAAATTTATGAGCATTTGTTATTTTGACTTTCAATCATATAGAAAAGTCTCTAGAGTAAAAAAATGTTAAGTGTGGTTGCATCACTAGTGGTATGTAGAACTAATTCCACAGTTTGGATTAATTGCTTGAGCTTCGAATTTTAACAAAATAATGCAGAAGCAAAGTTGCCATGGAAAGCAGCACTGAAATCCTGTGATAGGCTGGTAAGACTTTTTCTTTTTCAAAAAAAGTTCCAACTTATTTAATAGTTGAGAATTTTGATTTCAGCCAATATATAAAAATCTGCTTAATTCAGAACCTCCATAGTGGCATTAAAAAACAGGTACGATAAAAGTTTTTCCTAAGAAGCCATTCGTAGCAATATCAATGTCCTCGGCTATTCATAATACATGAAACAAACCAAAACAGAACAGGCCATAGTATGCCCAGACTTTTGGGGTAACTTGTAGCAAAACGCAAAGCAGGTTGGAATGAAGAATTCTAGCCTTTGAAAAAAAAAAATAAGAGATAGTCTTACTAAAGCAAGAGAATCAGATTTGGTACCTCAAACCAGAGACACGGTGTCGCTCTCTGAGCTGACCGAGCTCATCTTCTGCCACTGATGGGCGCCTCTCCTCCTCAATTGGCCTATCGCTTGTCCTTAGAAATCTCGATCTTAAATTTGCCTGTTATAAGTGACAAGTGAAAATTGACCTCTTTCAAAGTATCTACTTATAAAATTCAGCATGTTAACAAGTCACGCCTACTGGTCTACAAAACTCCCTTATGGGGAAAATAAATACACTTTTCTAGAGAAATAAAAATGGGCATCTAACCATCACCAATCACCAAGCTAAAAAATAAAAACATGTCTGATGCACAACCCAAAAGCCTGGAAATGTGAACATTTTGGCATGTGCATGACTGTTATTTGGGACACTATATCCTCCTTGTAGCATACATGAGGAAAATAATACTTTAGCTACTTCGAGTTCTTTTTTAGATAAACTCAATGTGTACATAGAAAATGTGCTAAAAAGTAAATAAATCAAATAGTTACAGAGCCCAAAAATGGGGAATGGTCCTAATTAAGCTCATCAGCAAAGATTATTCAGATCATTTGTGTTGAAATGCATCACAGTAATACTGTTCCCTGTTTTAAATGCCCATGATAATATAAATTGGAACACAAAAATATATTGAAATAAAAATAACAAAAGAACACTCAGAAAAATATATTGAAGTTTTGTATGGAATATCACTTCGTAGTGGTTATTTTACTCCTTGGGTATACAAGCCATTTCACAAGTTTCTCTAAAAGACATTAACTAAACTTGCAACCACAGTTCCACTGACCTGAATGCGGCCCCGGTGTGCAAAATCAGACACAACTCGGTGCTCCGAAAGAGCCCTGAGCTCCCTCTCTCTTTCTCTCTTCATTCTCATCACCAGCTCCAGCCTAGCTTGCCTCCCTCTTATCCTCAACCTATCTCTTCTAACATGCTCCGGCGGGGCTCCCTCCTCATGGTCGCTGATTGAACCCTCTCTCTCCTCCCTCCTGCCACTACCCCTCACATCTCCCCTCGTGTCCCCCACCACACCATTTTCAGTCACCCAACGGCGTACAATGTGCCTGACTCTTTCTCGTTCTCCCTCTCTGTCCTCTCTCTCAGCAAATTCAGTGCCTAGTTCAGGGGAATGCTCACGGCTCGATAGCACCGACATGTTATTGTCCTCCTCGTGGTGATCCGACTCGCTCTCACTGACTGCTTCCGAGTGGATTCGCCTCTCCCAAACCTGAATTTGAGAATCATTTATACATCATAAAATAACTGCCCTAAGTAGCTAAATTGAGTTTTTTACATGTAAAATCAACTGATCTGGAATGGAGATAGAAATGGTTCCTAAAAAAACAGAAGGAATGACTGAGAATTCAATTTCAACTCTAATTCCAAATCTTCTACCAAAAAACCCAAAATTGAGTTAAATCAAATTCCCAAGGATGCAGGGCGTCTCAAATGACAGCTTAAAAGATCCCAAACTTCATATTTGAATCACAACTTCAGTTCACCATCCACCAAAATCAAACACCTTTCACAATTCTCACCTGGAGAACAGGAGGCGGGGCGCGGGAAGAAGCCGAATGAGGTCGTTCAGTCGGAGACGGAGTCGGAGAAGGAGGAGGGGATCTTTGGAGGAAGGAAGGGTTAAGCATGGAGACTGTGTGCAACCCAGCGACTGCCACTAGCTCCGACTCCCGGCTCCGGCGATCAAGGCCAGTTAAACACCCGTCGAGGTGGCCTCCTGTCGCGATAAAACTCTCCAGGCCTCGCCGGAGCTCGATCTGCACCGTTTCCTCCCTGTGGAGCAAGTGAGGCATCGCCTCCGCTTCATCCAACGGAGAAGAGAGAACCTAGAAGCTCATTGTGAAAACAGATGGAGATTGTTTCGGAGATTTTGAGAAGGTCAGGGGGTTTTGGGGAAATTTAGAAGGGGTTATTATTTTTTATTTATTAGAGTTAGCTTCTTTACCTTGGAGTGGAGAGAGACTGGAGAAGGAAAGGATGGATAGAGAGGAGACTTGGAGGGGGAGGGAAGAAATGTTAGTGAAAGACGCATTAGATGTGTGGACCAGTTTTATAAAAGGATTCACTGAAGTGGTGGGGCCGATTTGTCAGTGGCGCTTCTGTCGAACACCATGTCTAATCTATAATATATGCATCTGTATTTTATTTTTGGATATATGATGTAATATACGTAAAGGGAAGTATATGGTTAGATCTCCCATTCTCCATAGATATTTATAGAGTTGTCTTACTTTTCTCTGGTTTATATAGTTAATCTTTCGTTAACTTAACAAAAGAAGTCTTGTTTTATTTTTTTAAGTTTTAAATTTGTTTTAATTCGTAGGTGGGTAATGCAAGAAGGGGCCAATGGGACCCAGTCTCGTGCTTTGAGTAAATATAGTTGTACTAAGCTGGCAAAATAAAAAGAATTTTGATCTTTTTCACGGACCTGATTTTTCATTGTGACAAGTGTGGATAGTGATGGCAGGTGCAGATTTATTAGTGCTAATCCAGAATGTTTTGAGAGTTTTTGTCTTTTTGGTTTGGATTGCATTCCAGTTCTAACTTTTATTTGTGCTAATCCCAATTCTGCTATTATTTCATGACGCAAAATATCTCATAGGTCATATTTAGTCCAGGAATAAGTGAGAAATAATAAATTGTAAGGGTAAGATGGTAAGTGGAGAAATAATTTACTAACTAAACTTATAATCTGTTTGTGATTGCTTGATGAAAAAATTGTGAGGACTTGTGACAATTCATTTTTTTTACTTTTTTTTTTTACATTTTAAAAAAGCTTGAATATAGTGGACTCCTAAGTACTAATACCGTTTTGAAAAAAAAATTTGTGCCAATGATTTCGTATTTTCTAAAGCCATCTCGATTTATCTTGAGATCTGAATGCCATTATAGAAAATAGATCACTATCATCATCAGCTAGTAGCTTCCATGATTACAGGTCATTTAACAATACGTTGCTACTTTAAGTAGTTCAGAATTTATTAAATTTGAAAGTTACGGCCACTCGCCATTCGGTAGCCTTTTCAGCTTTTCTCTAATGGAGAATTGGAGATAAATAAAGCATCATACGTACCGTTTCATATTCGAGATATACAAATGGGAAATTGCTCATTAAATTACGGGAACATATATATCTTCCGAAGTCCTAAGTATGCAATAAATATAGCGAATTTAATATAAAATAAAACAACGGGGAACGAACTATTAAGAATAAAAAAAATGACAGACATGTCAAATAAACGAAAAGACTATATTACAGTGTTTTTTTATAGAAATTCTTTAATTTGTGCCACCGATAAATCGGTAATTTTCAGTTCGCTTATCAGTTATATCATGGAGTTCACAAGTTCAGGATAGCATAAACAATAAATGAGAGTACATATTTGTAGTTAGCCAAGAAATAAAAAAAAAAGTTCATAAAAGTTTTTCTTCGTCTCTGTATTTTTTATTTATTTTCTTGCTTACGTATGTTATGCTTGAAAAGGGCAAAAACCAGTATAAGTACAATTAAAAAAAAAAAATTGTTTAATGGGGGGGGAGATTCTGCGAGATGCGAAAGTGCGTGTATAGTATTATGCATATATATATATATATACCAAGGAATTAGTCACGTTGCCCATCTTAATGTATAAAAAAAAGTTTTATTATAATATGGTAAAATAAATAAAGCATGGCGTAGACATTTAGAAAAAGAAAATATAAAGAAATTTTCAAAACCGCAAAGAATCCTTATATTCCTGGTAACTACAAATCATACCGCTGCTTTGTTTTGCGATAGAAAATCGGTGTGATAATAACTTTTTAAACCTACGGCACTTAACATTCTCGGGAATTTTCCTTGGAACTTAGAATGCACACGGGTTGTTTATTATACCGATGCATATTTGCTTTTTATTTTGATGCACACTTGTATTTTATTTTATTTTAATTGATAAAACTGTCTCCAGGGCGGATTTAAGGGGAACTGGAGGAGGTCTTGTTTTTCCTATGCAAAAAAGTACAATTTAATTGTCTTAAAAAAATATTAATTGTTCTAGGAAAACAATAATTGTCCTAAAAATAATATTAACTAACCTCATATACATCTTAATTGTCTTAGAACATAATTGGTGGAGAAGGAAAGGAAACATAGGCTCCGTTTGGATGTGTTGAGAATAAGGTAGGAAGAAGGAAGAAGGGAAGAAATTTATTGAGAAGGGTTAAATTTATTGGGAAGTGTGTAACTTTTGTGAAGAGTTTGGATGGTTAGAAATAAATTTATTGAAAAAAATTCCTTATTCCTTATTCCTTCTTCCCACTTCCCACCATCCAAACACAGCCATAGGTGCCACGAAGGGATGGATGGGTACGCTCCGGATGATAGTAATAGAGATGAGCAACACAAAAGAAAAGGGATTAGCGATGGCCGATGGACTAGACAAGCATTCCAAAAATAAAAAGAAAAAAGCGCATCCCAAAAATATAAAAAGAGAAAAGCACGTGATGATGATAAATCCCAAAAATTGATCCTTATCATTCCTTTTAAGTATATATTTTTTCCTCTTATACAAATTAAATACACACTTGACCATTGTGCTGTTGGCCGTTGTATACTTAATACTTGGTTACTACTACTTACTAGCCGATCCACACCTGACTCTTGTGTTAGTGCACACAAGTTTATTCAGTAATCTGACAAGAAAATGATTATATGATGATATGTAGGAAACGAGAACTTATAACAATAGTAAATAATTCACACTTTCATAGTTAAAGGAAATGTTTTTAATTTTCTATAAATAAAATTTATCATTATTCAGTAGTAATAGTTCAAAAGACTAACAATATATTATGAAAACTTCAACAATGAAAAAATTGAAGATCCTCGGAAACCCCAGCAATGCATTCTCTCTCCATTCGCAACAATGTAGAGCTTCACTATATATATATATATATAACTTCATATGATTTATAATAGATCTTCCTTAGTAGAGTCTTAAAATTAAATCTTAGCATATAGACGACTGCATGATCGTACTAACAATAAATTAATGTGACTTACGTCTGTTCCGGACTATGTCCCTGTTATTATTTTTTTCCCCCTTTCCTTCCATCAGTTGCCTACAGTTGGAGAGATGAAAGTTCCGGAGTAAGAATAGGTTCTTCATGAAAAATTATGCCTTGAAGCCACAAAAGAAATTGCCTGCTCACCTAAAAAATGTCTCTTTCTTTAAAGAAAATTTTTGTTGAAAATAAAAATACTAGACTTGGAAAAGAAAATTTTTATTATTTAATATTTATATAACCTGTAAGAAACTATATTTATGAGTTGTTCTCCTTCAAAAACGATTAATCGTCCTTAATGGTAAGTGCAAAAGTAAAAATATTTACACTAAATGTCAATTATTTGAATTTAAAATCTCAATTTTTACATCAAATAAATTAGCAAAAAAAGTTATTTACAAAAAACCAGCAAATTATTTTATGTTTTGATAGCTTGATTTTTATACCGATTAAAGAATGAATTTGTAAAATAGAAACGATAGAAAAATAAAAACAAAACTACGTGGTTTGTAAGTAGATTAGAATCGATGGTTCAAATTATTATTCGTCGGAGATGACGAACCTCTGATAAAGTCAAGTTCATCCTAACTACATTTTTTTTTTAGATATACTACATAGCGGCTATCTAGGAGGAAGAAAATAATAATAAAAAAAAGAAACGACAAAAAAAAAAAAATACATCCATCTAACAAAATTTCATGAAAAGATTGGCCTCCTGACACACATGCTCATCCTAACTACATTTTTATTTGGAGTTTGGAGTATGCTTCTGTCAGTACTTGATTTCGATAGCATTTAAACCATTCAATGTGTCAATCGACACACATCTAACATTTTTGTCCTCATAAAATTCATTTTTATCTGTTAGCGTTCACATTTCATATTGCTACTGTTTTTTTTCCCCTTAAGCTGTTAAATTGTAATTCATTTATCGAATTCCTACTGTTTATAATTTGCATTGTCAACGTTTACTGTTTCAGAAGAGAGAGTGCCGATAGCTAACTGGTCGTGTTTCGGCTTCTTACTCGATAATAAATATATAAATACCTTCAGATTGCCCAAAATATTTATATAAACGCGAACCATATATAATTTTCTTTTAACATAAGATGTGTATATAATTTAATAGAATGACTTATATTTCACATATGATCCCTAGACAGTCAGCCCCCGGTTTAAGAAATAGCTTTCCCTAAAGAAAAGAGAAAAAGGCTCAAATTACACCACAAATATTTCATGGTTTAAAGGGAAGAATATGACTAAATACAATTATTGCAACAAATCTTCAAATTACATAAAACAGTGTCTTCATATCAAGAACGCTTTTGAATGTTTTAGTTGGCATCCACAAAAGTTAGAAAATATGAAAAGAAAGAAATAATTCAGTTGCCCTAATGTAGACTTACATATGCGTTATCGTCATACTGCTAATCTTGCAAAATTAATAAACACCATATATGCATGATTGTTCTGATGAAGGTCTGAAGAACTAAAAAAATGAACAAAGGCTGTAAACTGAATAAATAAGACCATACAAAGGGCGGGGGTAAGATTTCCACCTAGAACTTTCTCACGAAATAAAAATTTTACGCATTTCAAATAGCGCCAATTTCGGAAGAATTATAGAGTCGATTCAAACTTCCATAACGGGACCACTCCAAATTCGAGTCAATTACTTCCTCTCTCCCTTCGAAAATAGGGCAGTGATAAAACTTTAGCAGCATCCCTCTCGTTAATATGCGCAACTGATAAATTCAATATCATATATGCAAATTCATATTTATATTTGTTAGTCAAGGACCTTCTCACCAGTGGAAAAGATATTCCAAACCAAGGTTCCAACTATGTACAAGGCCACAGAAACCTTAAACACGTCATCCCAAGAACCTGAAGTTTTACGAAAAAAAAACATATAAGTAAGGTTAAACCTATATAGTTAGCAAATATAAAAAATTAATTTTTTTCATTTTCAGAAACTTGCCTCTTTGTAAGATGTAGCCAGTGGCAGCAGTACCAAAAACTCCTGCAAGCACTCCGGCAGTGTTTGATAGACCCAATAGTACTCCCTACGTGCAATTTTCATATAATTAACATGACAGATAGATAAAGATTTATACAGACAATGTTGAGAGATTTGAGAACCACCTTCTCCTTGGAAAATATAGCAACATATTCAACTGGCATTAATCATTGAGAAAGTTTAATATACACTATAGTGCATAGGACATTCTGTGCACTGCGGACTTTTTCGGGAGTATTTTTGTAAATTAACAAATCTAATTTAACCAATCTAATCTAAATATTGAAATCTCATAGCAAACCAAAATTTATAATTTTTGAGATTTTATTACTATTTTTTCGAATTTTTTAAAATATGTCATTTTTGGAATGTTAAAAATACTACAACATTCCAAAAATGACATGTTTTAAAAAATTATAAAAAAAAACTAATAAAATCTCAAAAATTGTATTGGTTTGCTATGAGATTTCAATATGTAGATTAGATTGGTTGAATTAGATTTTCAATTTATAAAAATACCCCCGAAAAAGTCTGCGGTGCACGGAATGCCCTATGCACTATGGTGCATATTAAACTTTCTCTTAATCATTTTAGCAGTTCATATTTACATTTGGTACCTATTTCTATTGATAAATTAGTTGATACCATTATAGATAAGATTAATAGAATGCAGTAAGAAATACGATGTCTTTACCGCGTATCTTGGGCCTATATCCTGGTGATTAGAATAAAGACCGGATTGGGAAAATGCATCACTTCCCTGAAAAAGCAAATAATAATCAGATAAATTAATCAATAAACTCCAGTATGAGCTACCTTGATACAAGAGCAATTATAGGAAGACCCAACTAAAGATAAATAACAAACCTGGCTGCATGCCATGCAAAGAACTGCTAAAGCAGGAGTTCTAACATGGCTCAGTTGTGTCAGAAAGAAAGCAGGCCCAAGAAAGCCAATTGACTGCATTATCTGCAATATGAGAGCAATAGCTCAACAATCAGTATTAGTAGTTGAGTTTAGCACCGGTTGGATTATTTCTGATTATTTTAGGATATCTTGGTGTAACCCCAGAAATGAGAGTGATCCGAGGATAATTGTCACTGAATTGAACAGTAACAGCTGACGTGATTCACAATAATTAAATTTGGAATTGACTAAAGTAAACAGGGCTAAAATTGACATTTTTATTGATTAAAGAGGTGAGAGAACTGTCAGACTTGGCACTATTATCCATTGTAATGCCTAAGTATTAACACATTTCAATTTTATTTTCATGGTGACATAATTAATATCTGGTTAGTATGTACAATCTCATATAAAGCATTCAAAATTTAAAAATAGGTATAAAATGATATAGTCTGCATCAACTCTGTCGTGAAAAAAACAAAACCAAATCCTTACTTTTCTAACTGTAGTTATAGAAAGGCCTTTTGCAACAAGTGTATCAGCAATCCAGCCCCCTATGTTTGCGAACACAGCCATAGTTAACCATGGCAGTACACATAATAGTCCAGATTCTGTTAGATTAAACTTCAATACCTACATATAACCAATAGATCAACCAATCAAATCAATCATAACTTCTAGGACCAAAAAGGGTTTAAAAAAAAAAAGTATATATAAAAGTAATTACTTGGTTGTAGTAAGTGGGCATCCATGTAAGAAGGATAAATGTGCCCCAGTTGTGACAGAAATGGGAAATTATGAGGGCCCACACTGGTGCCTTAGAAAGAATAAGCCGCCATGGTATGGATGAAACAGGTGCCTTTTCTACGCTTCCTCCGAGTATTAATCTTTTTTCATTAGGTGTCACCTCAGGATCCTCTAGTGGAGAGCTACGTGCCTGATTTAAATGTACTTGAATTAGAAGGAACTGACAAGCAAAATACTACTCTAGCATGACCAAAATAATGTAGGAGTACTTTGAGAATATCAATGCCAATTTAGTCGGCTCTTGCATAGGTGGTGCACAAGTATAAACAAGGCAATATACAGGTTCCATGAAAAATTGAATTCTGACTGATTGAATCAATAATCCTCAGGTCTTTGTTTGTGGTTAATATTTTGACCAAGGGTACCATGTGGCATTGTACCAGGCAAGACGAGACTAGTACGCAAAAAACTTTTGTGAAACTGAATGATACATTGAGCATGGGGCATAGATCGCATTCCTTTTGCTGCAGTGCATAGACACAATGCTAACCTTCCTGCAGTTCTCCCTGCCTGAGGCTGACTTATTTAGTTCGAATATATTATGGTTTTTTGGATGTCAACTAAATGTTTGTCATGCTTGTCACAGGTCTACCTAATACTGTTGATTATAAATTGATGTGATTCTCTGATCTTAGGTTATAATTGTGGGTAGAGGGTTGACTATTAGAGTCGTTCCCCCGGTGAGCTCCTTTCCTCGCCGTGGTTCTGACCTAACATATAAGAGAGAGAGAGAGAGACTTGGAGAAGAAGACTAATTCTTTTATTTCTTTTCTGCCTTTCCCTTACAGCTGAACCCTTCATATATAGTTGCATAATAATCAAAACCCTAAAACATTTCCTAATACAACATATTAAAACTTGGAAATAAATAATATGGAAATAATTAGAAATTGTCTAATTCTGTTGGTTTCCTTTTCCTAACGCCCATATCATAAATATACTGAGGAAGCATGAATAACATAATATGACAGAAAAACCCTTTTGACGATTGGAGCTTTGGCCTTTGACTCCACCTATGGTATCTAGTAATAAATTGTGGATAATATATTTACTACCAGTAAAAAAGCTTAATAAGGAACACCAATGAGAAAAGTGGGAACTACCTTCATTTGCCACAACGCATACCAGATACTTCCTAAGGAGCCAAATGCATAAAACACAGAAGGCCAACCAAATTTGTGAATTAACAGGGGCGAAAATGCCAAACCCGTTACAGAACCAAGATACATCCCACTGTACACCAACGCCAGGGATCTGCTTCTCTCAACCACTGGGACCCATTTTGACAGCATGTTATTCATTGCTGGCATTGCAACCCCCTGGAAGTTAAATACAAATCAGGATCTAGATTTTGCTCACTCCGTTAGTTGTTGTCGTTAAAGATGGTCAACATTGTTTTAAAGCAATTAATTAGTAAACATGACCCAATATGTAAAGAGTGAAGAATAAAAAAAATGACTATTTCTACAAGTATAGGACTTTACAGTAATTAACCATTTAACACCCAATATTTCCATAAGAGAAAGAGGTTGTTGTATCCAATCCAACCAGCCGGCTATTGTAATTACAAGGTTCCACAAAGAAGTCTGATACAGTGCTGGGCCCCACACATCACCATGCCTTAGTTACTTAGGTTGTGGGGTCATGCACTGCCGCATTGTAGGATGCAGAGTATATATTTTATTTTCCTTTTGGGCCTATGTTCATGTAACTACGTATATCCAGCCAGACATGAAGTGTACATATTAACAGAATATCCAAAATATTTCTAAATGATAATAAAAAATTGAGAGGATAAGAAGAACTGACCTCGCCAATGCCCATAAAAGCACGCATAATTAGCAAACAAGGGAGACTGATTTTAGCTGCTAAAGGAGTTAAAATGGTTGCAATTGACCACCACACAACTCCGAAAGCAAGAACTATCTTGCCACCAAATTTATCAGCCCAAATTCCTCCTAGAATCTGTAAACACATGTAAACTTATCATAAAAGCTTAGGCAACATTTATGCAGTATTTCTTTCATTAGTCTACTTCAGGTTTGCAAATAAAACGAAGAGGATTCAACTGATTATTGTATGCGGCAATTCCATGAATTAAATAATGATATAAAAATTTTACAATTTTGAGAGAGAGGAATTTTATTTTATTTTTTTCTAAAAAAAAAGGAAAGAGAGATGAAGACCTGGGTAAGAAGGTAGCCCCAGAAGAATGAGGATTGAATCAAGCCAACTGTTGCAGGGTTCCAATTAAACTCTTGCGACATGGGAAGGATTGCAATACTCATATTAACCTAGTTAGATGAAACAAGTTCAGAACATCTTGATAAATTTTTTTTAGAAGCTTTCCTACCCAATCCAGACTATTCACCCAAACTAATTCTTACTAGCACTGAACCAGTAAGTAGTACATGATGGTCTATATTGTTATAAAAAATCAAAATGTAAAGTAACAAAATGAAAAATAATCGGTCTACACAGATCATGTTTTAGGATATCCTTTTCTGTCTAATGGCAACGCATCCATTGTTAAACTTACAGTAAGAAAGTACTCCAACAAAGAATTTAGTTTCATGGACTGTTATTAAAGCTGGTATGCACTGATACTTCGGACATACAACTAAAAAAGTGCTGAAACTTAAACTTGTGCCTGGAACCTCATTTAAGATACAAAATAAGCACAACAGAAAAACCAGCAAACAAAAATTGGAAAAAGGAATAGTGCAATACTCATACAGTATTACTATCAGTTCTAGGATATACTCACACGATCCATATTGCACAGAAGAAATGCAAAGAAGCACAAAAGAACAATTGTCCACCGCTTGGGGAATTTCTGCCACCATGGTAACACTGCCTCCTCAATTGTTTCTCCTCCAATCAAAACTGCCTCTTCCGGAGAAGACCCAAGTGGCTCCAAGGGCAACCCTGAAATTTCATACTGCTCTGGCTGGTACTTTGCCCTAGTTGTAATTCCTAGTTTTCTCAGCTTTAAACCACCACATTCACTTTTTAAAGGAAGTTTCCTCTCTTGATCAAATACGAGTTTGGTCAGAAAAGGAGAGGAAACTCTACAGATGTGGGAACTTTCCCTTTGCATAGACACTATGAATATGCGTCTCAGATCAAATTGGCCTCTAATGGAAGGTAAATTCGGCCTTCTCTCTAGTGAGAATGTTTGCTTCAGCTGGCATTCTTTTCCTGAAAAAAAAGAATAATGTGATTAAATCATTAAATACATATATATATTTACCATAAGGAGCAACTGACTAATAATATTAAAAGCATGATTTATTACCTGATTTTATTTAATTTTACTATTGCTTTACCAAATTTCATGTTACTATTTTATTTCTCAAAGCAACCTACAAAACCATAGTTAATGTAAAGAGTTCCGCTGTATCCTAAATTGTAAAAAAAATAAAAAAAATAAAATAAATTGGAGATCTCAAAACTAGTGTTTCACAGAGGCACACCTCCAATGCAAATGCATGGTTGGCCCCGCACCCCCTCCTCAACTTGTTATATATCATGCATTGACAACTAATATATACTTTGCATAAGTTCACACCAGATGGTTATTCTTAGCAAGGAAAATATAAAGAATATGAAGTCACCTTTAGTAACTTCAACTCGAATAACAAAAACAATGAAGCAAACACCTCATGCGCACCATTTTGAAATTCTAAACATACTAAAAGCATACATCAAGTTAAAAATCGAGAAAGAAATAACAAACCTGATACAAGAGGAGAGCTGAAGCTTCTACTGGAGAGAACGGCCCCAAACGCCATTGGAGAGAACTCGAAAGAGAGAACAAGAAACGAAAAAATCTGACAACGAAATCAGATTTATCAGGAAATCCTATATCAAAGCGACAAATTCAACGAAATCGAATTCGGCCTCTTTGTCTCATCGCAAGAAAAGGAGAAGAGAGAAGAGAAAGAAGAAACGGATAAGCAGAGCCACTGCTTCGTGAGCACAAATGCTACTGTCTGGTTTTTTACTTTTTTGCCCCAAAAAGCGCGAAATAACCAAAAAAAAGTCGCAACTCGCAACTCATAAAAGACCGATTATTGAAACGGCGCAGGTACTGCCACGTAGCTCGTTTGATGAACGATAGATCAGATCCTGACCGTTGGGCGTAGTACGGTGCTTTTGTTGTTCCAGATCTGAGAAAGGGACCCAGCGGAGGTGGAACGCCTGAAACCACCCGTTGGAGCCGTTGAAGGGATACGAGATGATTGAAGCCGTTGATGTGAGGGGACCTCTCTCAGCCGTTGGTAATTGCGACGTGTTCGATTCCTCTTGATTCGAATCAATCGAGGAATCTATTATTATCAATCAGGGAATCTGTTCAAGTTCAACCCGTTTCTAAGTTATTCTGTCTTCTGATGGGCCTCTTTTTTGAGCTATAGGGCCTGTATGGATAGAGCCCATTTTACTTGGGATATGTCTGATTTTGTCATTCTGGCTTTGTTTTGATAACGGCACTCAACTCGCTATCATTCTTTTTCGATAAGCTACTATCATTCCTTAATTTGAGGGAATAACTAGCATGTATTTTCGAGGCCAATTGCATGCATTTTATACCGGGGCTTGATAAATAATACTCCGGATGTGCTGCATGTTGGTACCTCGTTCTCGTTCGGTGCATCTGTCGGAAAAAGAAAATGATTAATTAAAAATCAAGTGATAACTTATTCTGGGACGCATCAAGTGATCACAGTTGATCTTTGATGCCATTTTGCCTGATTTATTGTTTATCTAATTATCTTGTTTTACATCATAGCTAGTGCATGTACATCAACACCTATAACCTATATAAAATGCTTTTAGTATTAGATAGCCCTTTGGTCGTACTGATGGGATGTTCAACTTTTCACTTATGTCCTTTGGAAATGCTAAAAAACCATAGAATTCCTATACAATGTTTGATTTTATTCGGCTTATGACTTGTGCAATGAAATTATTAAATAATTGTCCGTTTATTGCTTAAATTGTGAAACAGACGGCACAAAAACATTTTCCCATATTCCGTATTTTCATATAGCATGTAATGACAAGGAAGAAAATTTCATAACTAATAAGTAGATGACAATTGCATGAATTGTGCGAAACGAATTTAAAAAGGGCATGCATTCCACTTCCACCTTACGTATTCAGACACATAATTACAGATCTGTGTGAAGCTAGATTCCTTGCATTCAATATAACTTGTGCACCAATTACCCATCTAGCTTATCTACAAATGTTGGCATTATTGCTGCTTGCGTCACAAACTGATAAAAACGTACAAAGCACGTATTTGTCTCAATTGATAGTGTTGGTATCAGTTTGCATGCTGAGCTCTAAGAAATTTGCTTGATATTATTTCCAACACTTTGAAATTTGGTTCATCTGGATATCTGATAATATTGCCGGGCCACTCTACAAAAAGAATAAAAATCTGATGAGTATACATCCAGTGGGAAATAAACTTGTCTCAGAGAGAGCAAGGAAGCAAACATAAGCCTAAACACATTCGATTACATCTCCTGTGTACCTCCCTTTGTATATTTCTAACTTTAATAACTGAATACTCAGAATTCAAATGTCAAAATTAAAACCGTTATTTGTATTCTGCACTTTTTTTCCCTATGTACAAATAAAATATATGACATTATTACTTTCTTTTAAGGCCACAAAAAGCTTTTAACAACATCTGATGTTAGACTAAAATCTGAACAATAATTTTTCAACATTTTACCGTCAACACAAAGTAGAAATACCAAAATTTCTTTGTATAGAACTACTAGATCACATCTAACGATTTTATTTTGTTATCTCATATATATATATATATATATACAGATCTCACAACACTTCAGAATTATTGTGATTGGACTATGCTAAAATGCAAGTGCCCTATATTATAAATAAAGGTATTCTAGTGCTTGCTCTTGACAGCTGCTGTCAAGTTTTCGAAAAAAAAAGGTATTCTAGTGCTTACTATTTTACAAATGTGAGCTGATCAAATTCATGCTGAAGTCCCACAGCTTCTTGGCCAAATCAGAATCCTTAGCTTTGGCAGTTGGCTCATACAAGTTGCTATCACAGAAATATCTTCCTGACACCCCTCTGGCTTTGGGATGCAATGCTACATAACATGTGGTTGCAGCCCCCTATAGAACAAAATTTATCACAAGTCTAATTAGAAACTTCTTCCCATAAAAGAAATTTACTATAGAAATTAAGAAAGAAAAAAAAACTACAGCATCTTGCTCACCTGCTGAACATTTTTCAGCACTAGTTTTCCAATTGTACGGTGAAGCACTGCCAAAATAAAGTAGGAAAGATGAGATACCATTTTTTTCAAAAGAAAAAAAAAATTCAGATAGGGCCAGATTAATTCAAGACATTATTGGAGGATGAGAATCAATTGACAACATGTTAACTTGACAATCTTGACATACAGAAAACTAAATTAGTCATTAAACTTTTTGAAGGAAAAATTGGGTTTGTCCCCCTCAATAATGACCAATAGGAAGACTATTTGGTGATTTCGAGATAAATTGCAGGAGTATAAACTTTCTTTTTTGAAAGTTTCAGGACTAATTTGGTGTAAATAGAAGTTCAAAGACCAACTTGATATTCAATAAAGCTCAAGGACTAATTTGGAGCAAATGAAAGTTTCAGGATCATGGTTGATTTTTCATTAGTTTCTTAATGTTGAAAAAAATTCTTTTGCTTTATATATTTAATTGGTTATTTAGAATTTGAAGCTAAAAGATAAAACACATTACAATCTAGAAAACTGTGGTAGCGAAGGAGATTAGTGATAATTGATCCTGGATGAAGAGAATTTGCTGTTATTTCCACCCCTTCTTCCTGCACATAACACATAATTAAGACATTGAAGATATGAAATCAAGGACAAACATTAAAGGTGAAGATTTATCTTCAGTGCATGTAACCAGCTTGAGCAAGCTCCGACTTTTCTCATTGCCAATTATTTTTCAAATTTACTGGTCAGCTGCACATCTAGACTAAGTTTGAGTGAATCTATAAAATAATCAACTGATCATAGTTACCTTAAATCGTCTCGAAAGCTCATTTGCATGCAATATATTAGAAAGCTTTGACTGCCCATATGCAGAAATTGTGTTATACCTATAAATGAATAAACCAGAAATAAGATGGCTGAAAATAGATGGACTTTGGCCTAATACAAAGGAAGGACATCGTGTCAACCAGCACCAGTAACAGATCAGGCATGCATAAATCAGACACATTCAATTGATGATTGACAGAGAACTTTTATTTTACTAATAAAGCCTCAATTAACCATACACCGCAAATATGATATATTAAAATTCAAGCACCACATTACATACCATATCTGACTGTAAATCACTAATACATTAGCTATGTAATGTTACTATGCCGGATATATAAAATGGTGAAGTCTGAGAGGCAGTAATATAGTGAAGTCCAATTTTGGTGTTTACAAGTGATTTCTATCAAATTACAGCAGGAATTGTATGTTCTTCTAGAACTTTAAAGGGTTGCTTTAGCATAATTTGGGGTGTTTATGATCAGCAAATTTGTGTGTTGTGATTCTAAAAACGTAATTTTAAAGTAAAGTAGAAACAGGCAGTGTAGCTTTACGACATTTATTTTCACAAGACAATGGTTTAAAAAGGATAAAAACGAGAGTTATCGTTTTACACTGATTGATCATTTATCTTGTCAAAAAGAATGCCCTCGCGATAAGTAAATTTGTGACCCTCTGATGACACGATAACAATTCTTCCTTCTGTGTTGCATTCATGGGATGTATTCTTCATGGTTTCCAGGAGAAGGTCAGTCAAGAGAAAATGACCTACAAAATAAATGTTGTATGCAAAATTATGGTGAACATTTTCTTTTCATCTGAATGCAAATGAATAATCCCAATTTACGAAGAAAGTGTAGAGAATTCTTTTAATTATTTGCCCAAAAAAAAGGTGTCCTAGTTAATTGAAAATTTAAATTATATTTCCTTTCCAGAATCTAGAACCACTCTCCATTTTGGACTAAAAAAAGGAAGCTGTTCACAGAAATAGAGTTTTGCCAGAGGCTATTTCATCAAAGTTTTACTCAGACTATTAGAATGAATTATAGAAGTTTGTCCTCTTTCACACTGCTAAATGATATCAATGCATGGTACAAATGGTGTTAATGACTAACAAACAGCACAAGCTTAAATTCTTAATACTAGTCTTAGTCCAAATAATGAAAAGGAGAGATTGTTTTTTGCATATAAGTTTGGTGTTTCTTTGCATAAATGTATCTAAAAGCAAAACCTGTAATTATTCAAAATGAAGTTCAACCTCAGGGAAGTAAAACCTACCAAGATGATTCGTTGCAAATTGAAGCTCAATTCCATCTTGTGAAAGCAAAAACGGGGTGGCCATTACTCCCGCATTATTACTGTCAAATTACAAAGAAATAAGGACTGCTTAGATGGAAGCAAAAGATGCTGGGTAGATAACAATACAATTCCATAAGAAAGTGATCTCACATAAGTATATTGAGTGGAAGTTTCATTGCTTTAAATTCTGAAGCAAACTTCCTAACAGAAGCCAAGGAAGCAAGGTCAAGCTCCAGCACGTCAATTTGGGCATCGGGTATCTCCTTTAATATTTCTGATTTCACAGTGGCACCAACGGATACATTTCTAACCCCCATCACTACATGAGCCCCTCTTAGTGCAAGAACTCTTGTTGTTTCAGTCCCAATTCCACTAGATGCCCCTACAGATCAAAATTAGAAATATGTGTGAAATATTGGAAAAAGTAACTGTGCAACAAAACTTGCAATCTAGCAAGCAAGCTAATTGAAAACCAGTGAAGGGAGGGAGGGTCAAATATTGGAAAAAGTAACTGTGGACAGTAGATTGGATGAAGAAATTATTTTATGATACCAGTGACAATGGCGGTGAGACCGGAGGCGTCAATCCCAGCCGTGACTTCCTCCGCCGTGGAGAACCATGTGAAACGAGAATTATCTTTTCTAGAAAAGGGCCACATGTCTCTCGATTTCGATTTCGATCTTCGCTAGGTTGCGACATGCGAGCGACGAGGTTTTAGGTTTTTTTTTTAGCGAAAAGCACCGTTGAGTGTTGAGTCTATGACTCGGATGAAATGGACAGGCGCTGACTGGACTCCAGATGAGGTTTTGGACTTACAAATCGGACCAATTTGTGCGCCTGCGTGCGTCGGCGGTTGTTGGGAAATTGATTACTTCCAGCTCAATAAAAATAAATAAATAGAATATATATACAAAAATCTGAACAAAAAATGACAGAACTTAAAATATGTTCATCTTATCTACTTTCATGTATTTGTTCGAACGATGGCTGGTCATCATTTCTCCGATTGTTGTGTCACTTGTAGGATGTGATTAAAAAAAAAAAACAATTTAAAAACAATTCATATATATTTTAATGGGATGATTCCAAGCATATAAAAAATGTGAACTCTTATGTTTAGTATTTAAAAGGGTTATTCAGCATTCCGAGGTGCATAATGGGTTTAGGTGGGTGGCAGCCTCGAAATTTTAAATAATAACATTTCATATATATTTTTTTAAATTATAACGAAAAATATCAAGGGGCTGTTTGGATTCCCTAAGAATTTGAAGAATTTCATCTTCCTACCATAAATTTATTATAAACAATCCAAACTCTTCACAAAATTACACACTTCCCAATAAATTTATTTCTAGGAATTACAACTTCTCCAAATTCCCCAAATTCCTAAGCGATCCAAACCGGCCCAAAGACATTTCAATAGTAATTAGGCACCTTGCCAAAATAATTTGCCCAGTGACGTTTCATATTTCGAATAGAAGAATTCATAAAGTTCATCTTAATAATTTTTTACGTACATTATACAAATTAATAATTTTTTCGTACATTATACAAATTCAAGAATGTGTTGATTCAAAGGTGAAAGCTCAACTTGTTAGTCAATTCCATGTTCTCACTCTAAACATTTTGAGTTGGGAGATAATTAACGGAAAAAATTGAAAAAGGCCGAGCGCTTCCGAAAGAATTGAAAGGGCAAAATTTAGAGTACAACCTTTCCGAGATGTCCTAGAATTATATAATCTATAAATCAAGAGCATTTCCAGCACTTGATACTAGTAAACAACACTTAAATAAAATAAAAAAGTGAACGTAACAGCACAACTAAAAAGACAATCATGAAACTCAACCTCGAATAAGGTACATTTGCATTGATTTGTCAGAGCTAACTACCAAAATGAACTTGTACTCATGATGCGGCGGAAGGAAGCATGACATCAATATTGGTAGGCATTAATACATTAAATCCATCAGCCGCGGTTGAAATTATCATTCCTGGTATCTGAGGATGCCAATGCAATTCTTTCAAATCTTTCTGACCCTGTAAACAGCAAAAGATGGGAAATTATGATTTTCAAGTTGCACTCAGAATCTCCTCATCATAATTAGTTAATCACCAATAACTAAATTTTAGCGTGCAAAAACTCGATCTTGGAAATATTAAACACTGACTGGTTCAGGAAATAACTACCTGGTGAACAAACAGGAGCTGAGGTGGCAAATCTTCAGGTGCATTGACTTGCTCCTTTACCTTTGCTTTGAACTCAGCCTCCTCTTCTTCGTCCCTTTCTAGTGACAAGTCCCATATCCTACACGTATATAGATTGTCAGATTGTACCAAATAAAAGAGACTTTTCAAAAATGCATTTGAGCATAGTGCTTACGTCAGTTGATGGTCGTCTGATGATACAGCCAAGGTAGATGCTTCATGTGGGCTCCACTCTACAGATGTGATTGGCTTCTTATGGTACTTAAAATGACCCACCAGTGAATCATTCTTCAAGACCCACCAAATATAGAAAATAAACACGATGAATAGGATTCTATTATACAACTTGAACTAAAAATGGATGAACTCTCGGTAAATACTTTTAGCCAACTGAAATGGACACCAATTTCATGTCAAAATTTTATATAACGAGCAACCAGGATCACTACTAAAGCCCATTGAAGATGGGCCTCGACGACTATCCTATCCTCCAATCCTGGTTCCACCTCTGCTAACGGACGAATGTACACTTCCCATGATTAAAAATAGCACTTACCATTGCAGCTACCTCACTAAACCACTCAAACACACTCAAATGCTGTTACCATCGCAGTGTTGAATCCATTCAATAGTTTACAGACCCTGAAACAGATATGGTGCGTACCTTGATTTCGCGAAGATCACGGATGGAGAAGCTACCATCATCACTGCCAGAGGCAATCATACAGCTTGCCAGCCTGCGACAATGAATGGACCGTTTAAATAAATGTAAATGTAAGCTAAGCTCGAATTTAGTTTTAAATTCAGCATATACACCAACAAGTAAAGAACTTAAAATGTGTAGAGTACCTGTTCCAAGATATAACATTGACATCAGCATCATGCGCCTTAAAAATAAATTTTGGCTTTTTCCCTTCCCTTGTGTCCCATATTGCAATTTTCCCATCCACCGAGGATGATGCAAAAATGTTTGCTTCTGTTGGACTCCACTGGAAAATAATCAATTGAGACATCCTTTCAGTTATGGTTGACTTCTTTAAGGTCCTGATTAGAAACAGTTTTTTTTTTCTAAAACAGGATATCATTTCATTAGAAATTTTTTTATCACAATGAATGAATTTGATGTCGTTTGTTATGAATTTCCATATCATTAGACCCAACGAAATCCTGTGAAATCAATTCTAATAAAATGGAATCCCGCTTAAAAATCATTTTGATCAAAACCTAAATCTCATTCCCAGCTTCCTCAAAAGCCGTATCCAGTTACTTAGAAAACAAGAATGTAAAAAAGCAAAGAAAATGGCTTAAAGAATATAAGAAGTTAGAAAATAAAAGTACCTGTAAATCTTCTACGCTTGCATCATGACCTGTAAAAGGGGTAGAATCCACTTTCCATGAATCACCTGTGGGCTCCCATAGATGTATGCATTTGTTGCAATCACCTATCAGCATGCACAAATCCACATCAACACTCACAGTAGTAAAATGCAATTCTATAAAAGTTGGTACACGATAGATTATTTCATTCCTTTGGCACAATCATCTACTTCTATTTTCATCCAACAAAAATTTTCCAAGTAACATTAAGCGAAAAGACAGTTTCAGAGTTGCATCAAACATTAATACACGCAGAAAAAAAAAACAGTATAAAAATATAAAGAATGCTATCACAGTAACAGATGCTGTTGAAAAGCATACCAGAAATGAGTCGACCAGGAATAACGGGGCTCCAATCAATTGCATAACCTTCATCTCTGTGCCCTCCAAACTTCATGATAGGTGTCTGCTTGATTACGGTTTCATCTCTATTGTTTGGTGCATCAGACACAGCTAGAGAATTCAGATGTGAGCTAAAATCCCATACCTAGACATTATTACATCACATCATAGACAACCAGATGATTAAATTGACACATATCAAGCTTCTATTCTTATGTTTCTCTCCCTCTCCTCTATGTGTGTCTGGGGTGGTTCTGCATCTCTTCTAGTGCTAATTGTGGTCTTGTATTGTCTAATACATTTCTAAGATTCAACAGAACACAACGTGTTGATTTCAGAAAAATACAAGGGTCAATGAGACCCCTGATTGTCAGTCAATCCAGTTCAAATGCTATGGAAAGAGCTAGTATCGCCCCAAGTGGCACAAATGTGGGGTTTGGGGTGGGGTGCAAGGGTGTTAGTACCTGAACAAAGCCAGTATCGCCCCAAGTGGCACAAATGTGGGGCTTCTGGGTCATTGACCTTATGCGGTTCACACATCCTTGATGAGCTACCTTCTTAATCTGTTTACACAACAGAAGAGTCAAATAATTGGTAGCTAGTAAAGACAGAAACTTATCAGCTGCCCAGTAAAGTGTTACCAAGATTGAATCATGGTAGATGCTATAAGCCAACCATTCAAATTATATAAATGGTTCACTTCAAATTTTTTTCAGTTAGCATAATGATGGGTGTCTTAGGATGTGAATGTGAAAAGAAGGAAACACCTGTAGTACAGGTGCATTGCCTCCTGCTGTATCGCCCAAGTCCTCATCCTCGTCACTGCTGCTACTATCATCATCCTCCATCTCCTCATCATTATTCAAAGAAGCAGGGACCAAATCACGTTTCTTCCCAGTTATCTTGGAAAGTTTGAAAATGCCAATGTAATTCCCAGATTGTTGGTCAGCCTATACAACAACAAAAAAGTGAGAACAAAAAATTAACAAAAAAACGTTGAAGTGCTTGTATAGATTCCAAGAAGCAAGTGCGATCAATCGACTTATATCAAGGCTTAAACTGGGAGTTCTCGAGTTATATAGGCTGAATACAGTTGAATTCTGATTAAAATTAAAGTACAGTAAACAGCAGGAGCACATTAGAAAACAATAGGACTGGATTAGGGTAAGTTGGATACAAACTTGGAGCTACTTAAGTTTTAAAGTGAGGCTGATTTGAAAAATCAAGGTCACTCTCTCTTGATATTATGGCAAATTGACATATAGGAGTACTGGCAGATGCCATAACAGTCAAGGCATAAACTGGTATGTACAGTGCAGAACAATTTTTCAGTTGCCAATGTGCAAAAACCTGACCTGTGTCCCTGCGACTCCATATAGAGTGTGAGGGAATTCAGTACGAACTAATCCAAGAGAATCTTGCACCACGTCAAAACTATGATAAAATAAAACATAGCAATAAGAAAACAGAACTTATCACTTCAATCACTTCAAAGGAAACTAACAAATTACACTTATTCAAACGACTACCTTAAACAAGGCCATCCAATATTGAATCCACGAAGATAGTTATATGCGGAGGGATCAAATTGAAGCTCTTCTCCCTCCTCCATTTCATCTACGCCGGGTTGCCATACCTATATTCACGAGATACATGCAGGTAAACATTTACAAAATTTTAAATATATAAAAAAAATGATTCACCAAAATAATAGTATGTAAAAATCCCGTTTATATACCCCAACCCCTATTACAAAATTATGTGCAATTTTCATCAGAAAAAAAGAAATAATAAATTGAAATTGAATCTATTATTATTGTTTTTTTTTTAACCAAAAAGAACCGAGCAAATTTTATCAGAAATAACTAAGGAGTTGGTATTGACATAACCTTGGCAGGTGCAGAGGGCACAACCGAAGAAGGTGAAGCTTCCTCTTTCTTTGAAGACTGAAAATTGAAAAAAATGACAGAATGATTAGAACTAGTCAATAAACTGTTTTGTACGGGAAATAAAAAGCAAAAGGAGAAAATTAGAAGAGAGTAATAAACACGTACCCTATTCTTCCTCTTGCTCTTCTTAGGGTTTTTAAGACTCCGAGTCATCTCGAACTACGCTTTAGAAAACACCACAGTTTCCAAAGGGAGAGGAGGAGAGGAGGAGAGAGGCTGGGATGGGTGGGAGAGGCTTACGCTAGCTAGGGTTTTAGAGATGAATCGGATCACCCAATTCCGAATCCGGACAAAAATCTTTGAGGCGCAAAACAGTGCAAAGCGTGTACTTTTGTAAAAAGTTTGGATAGTTAGAATAAATTACCGCCTAGAAAAATGTCTATGTGAGCGATCCAAACGACTTCTGAGATAGTCTATCTGAACCGTTCAACGTGTTTTTTAAAATTTTTTAGTTTGAATGTGTTTTTCTGAAATTTTTTTATATTTTTTTGATATTTTATAAAATTCTTAATCTAAATAATTCTCGACTCTTCAATAAAAACGATTTTTAAAAATCTCAAAAAAAAAATAGTAAAGAAATTTAGAAAAATGTAAAATTTGGTCTCCAAAAAAATTTCAATATGGAGAACACATTGAACGTTCGGATTTGCTATTAGAACCTCAAAAATTGAGATATATGTGTTTATTGCTTATGTGATTTCATGAATTGCTTGTTGTCCGAGTAGAATTGATTACACCCAATATACTAAGGTCTCGTCTAGGTTAATATGTGATTATTATCTATATTTAGTATTATTTGTGATTGAACACTTGAGGATGGTAGTAGCTGATGAGTAAAACTAGAATTAGTAGCCGAAAGGTGAACCCTTCTCATAACGATAGTTGTGGGATCTCTTTAAAATAAAAATATAGAACTTAGAGAACTTGAGTAAAAAATGATGACCAAATCTTAGGGTTTCTAAGAAAATAAGTAGTTTAATCTAAGAAATCAGAACTGTAACGATGGTTGGTATCTAGTAACTTATGATTAGATTATGATTATGCACTTAATTAAGCATAAAATTAGATAAGTAATTCAGTTAACTATGGTTCAAACTGACCGTTTGAGATATCAAACGAATCGTTTGGAACCGGCTAAGTAGAGAAGTTTACATGCCAGAATCCCTAATTATTCTTGATTAATCTTTTAATTTGTGACATCATAGTTTAGGTTTACTTTAGAACTTGTTTAATTGTTTTCTTTAGGTAAAAACTCCACAAAATATTTTTTTCAAACACTTTAATCCAGAAAAGCCTTTGTCAATTAAGAATTAGATCTACTTATTGAATAATTCGTCCATTTGATCAATCCCGGTCGAAGTTTACTTAACATAGGTTTTATGCTTGCAACCAAATTAGGTGCAGTTTGGGTTACAAAATTATAAGCTCTAGACTCACATCAATTGCATGATTGAGGTGCTGAACTAATGAATAGAAAATAAAAAAATTAATAATGCATGGGTTAATTATTTTTTTTATAATGATTGAGTTGATGTTGGCCTAGACGGACAAGTAGTGTCTATTAAAATATTAATTAACATTGCAGATAGTTCTATCTTATTGTGCCTCAAGAATTCATGGAATTCATGAACCAAACATTAGAGTAGCAATCAAAACAAATTGAAATAACATTAAATCGCGTACGGAATTTATTTTCCATCATTCAAGATTATGCGACTACAAGCAAAAATTTGTAACAAATTTCAAAAATATTTATAAACTTTACTAGTTAAAAGTCGTGTCCAATATTGAAACAAAAAAAACTTATTACTAAGATGACAATCTTTATTAGAGTGAGAAAATTGCCTCTTTTGTTGATAGTAAAAGAAGTTGTTATTTGCATAAAAAATGACCTTAATCTTTGTAATTTCTATGTCGTGAGTTAAAATTAATTATATTATTATTACATATCATACTCGAATTATAATCCAAGCACCACAAAAACTCCTCAAGAAATTCACTATTACTTTTATCGTATTTCTTCGATAACTTGATACTAACACTCTCTAATAAATTATAATTATTAAATACGGTTTACGATATTGTTTTTGTTTACGTTTAGAATATTTCAGTTTTCTCCAACACTGTAATATTTGAAAACAAAACTATTAAAAAATGAATGGGTAGTAGACTAAAATAAAATAATAATTTTTAGAATGAACATTTATAAACTATATCTAAAAAGACAATAAATTGGCTCACGTATCCTGTAGGCGGTTCATTGTTTACGCGTTAGTAATTTCAAAATATTCTCTCTAACAACAATATCAATTCATCACACTTCAATTGCCACTTTATTGTCATGACAAGTACATTAGGGCCGTTTGGATCGCTTAGGAATAGGAGGAATTTCCTATTCCTAGGCATAAAGTATTGGGAAGTGTGTAATTTTGTGAAGGATTTGAATTGTTTATAATAAATTTATGCCTAGGAATAGAAAATTTTCCAAATTCTCACTTGATCCAAACGAGTTTGGATTGTTACTTCCGCAAGAACTAAGTTAGCGTGATTTTGATTCCCGTTTCTTATGAGGATGGAGTTCGTTTATTAATTAATACTTTGAAAATTTAACAGTTCAATTTTATTTATTTTATTTTTGACATATACATTTCCATATTTTTAATTTCCATAAACATTTTGTTAAATATCATGGATGTGAAATAAATTTGGATGTAAATACATCTCTATCCCTTCAAGAATATTTCAAATGAACGCAAATTTGATCGAGCAGTATGAAGAGAGAATTAGAATTAGGCCCTAATCAAAATAAAGTTTACGTGGGATTTTATTTCATTTCATTTCAATTGAATTGATTTTATAGAATTTTGTTGGATCTAATTGCATGGAAATTTCAACTAAATAATACAAAATTCCTTCATTTTAATCAAGAATTTTTTAACGAAATGAATTGAAATGAAATCCCTCGTTAAAAAGATGGATTTTGATCAGGGCCTAAGAAAACCCATTTATGAGAATATTCATTCGATACACAGCCCCAAAAGTATATCCCAAAATTGCGCCGACTGGAAGGAGAATAAAGATATGAGAAACAATGGCAACACCCATAATTTTTTTTTTATTTATATATGTACTTAATTTACATCTTACACACACTCCTTAGAATAGCAGACTTCACTTGGATGGGATGGTCGAGGCTTAGCATATTAAAAACAAGGCCTCGGAGCCACAAATGCTAAACAGAAAAAAAAAAAGGAAAACAAACAAACAAGCCACACCAAAGATAAAGTAATTAAGCACTGTTCTATTTCGTGCTTAATTAAGGGAATTGCATTATTTTAGTAGTAATCCTTGTTCTTGAAGGGGATAGCTCTGATCACTATCTGGTGATACATGGCAGCAAGTGCAGCTCCAATGAAAGGTCCCACCCAGAAAATCCACTGAAATTAGCCGGTACAAAAGTAAGGATTAGGTAAGGTTAGGTATTAAATGATTAAGATCTTCCCTTTTTATTTCATATATTTATACTTGTGCCCTTAGAAAAGAATTAAAATTTTTTCCAAGCCCCTTAATTTTCTTTTTCTCCCTCGTTTAGAAATCTGCCGGGGGACCATTATATATTTCCTTGCTCAAATTTACCAGCAACCAAATTTTTATTTGAATTGGTTATGGTCGTGTGCTATAAAATAAATGTTAACCTTTTGTATGCTACTTAATATATACTCGCGTTTTAGGAACTGACTAATAATGCAAATTATAAGAAATGTTTTTTTTAAACAAAAAAATATTTGGTGGTCCAGTTAAGGTATGTATATACATGATCATTCCAAGCATGGCTCTTGTTGTAGATGATAGCAGCACCAAGGCTTCTGGCTGGGTTGATACCAGTGCCGGTGATGGGGATAGTTGCCAGGTGAACCAGGAACACAGCGAACCCAATTGGAAGAGGTGCAAGGATCTGCATAATTTCATAAAACAATTCATGAGCCTAATTGAACAATTTTAGACAATTTCACTTGGTTCATAGTAACTAAAATCTTTATAGAAACTTAACATAAGCCAAGGTGCATTCCACAATATTATAGGATGGATGTTTTTCCAAATTATTTTCTTTTACTTGTATTAAAGTCTAGCCATACTATATTTTATCCTCTCAGCGTAACCAAATTTATTGAAAATGAATTTCCTAAGTACAGGAAATATAGCTAATACTTCATTTGTCTCAAAATTTTACACAAAGAGCTAAACGTTGATACTCACTGGGACATGGGAGTCACGAGCATTGCGCTTAGCGTCAGTGGCAGAGAAAACAGTGTATACAAGGATGAAGGTGCCAACGATCTCAGCACCCAAACCATCTCCCTTTGTGTAACCAGGATTCACAGAATTGGCACCACCTCCATTTGTTTCATAAATGTTCTTTTGGAACCCCTTTACAACTCCAGCACCGCAAATTGCACCGAGACATTGCATGATCATGTAATACACAGCCCGGGTCAGGGACAGCTTGCGGGCAAGGAAAAGACCGAAAGTAACTGCAGGGTTTATGTGCCCACCTAATTGAAATGAAAAACAGTGCAAACTGATTAATTAGGGCAATCTAAGTCAACTCAATGTAAATTGAGTGTATACATCACAATGTCATTATTAAGAACATATTTTGTTTTTATATTAGTCAAACGATTGAGTTCTCCATTTTTGTTATTTGGCCAAAACTACCTAATTTTAATTATTAGATCTTCAAGGAGATTATTGCCTTTGTCAGTTGCTGTAGTTCTGAACGTGGTAATTTTTTGTTATTTCAATCCATTATATAGAAGGCCGTAAAACCTTTTCATATGAACCAATGGATTTTATAAATATATATCATAAGTCCCTCACTTGATTGAGATTGAGTGTACCTCACAGGATCAATTAATTACTCTCGCAATAGATAAATAATGCGAACAAAGATACAAAGAAAAATTAGTTATATAAAATTAACCTGAGATGCCAGCAGTGCAATAGACAAGTGCGAAGATCATGCCTCCAAAGGCCCAAGCGATTCCTTGTATCCCCACAGTAGAGCACTTTGTCGGAGACTTAACCACCCCCATAACAGTCAAAACAGTAATGTACAAGAACAAAAATGTTGCCATGAACTCAGCGATACCAGCCCTGTAGAACGACCAGGAACCGAGCTCTGACGGGTCGAAAAGTGGGGCTGGTGGTGAATCATGGTAGTCTTTGCTGTCTTCTGGAACTTGTGCGGCAGTGCCGATTGGCTGCCTCTCTGGGAACTTGTTGGCGCCGAGTCTAACATCCTCTTCTTTTCCCTCCATGCTTTTCTTCTTGAATTTGTTTACTTGCTTGGTGGATTTTCTGCTTCTGTGTTCTCTTTAGAGAATGTTCTGTGAGAAGCTTGAGATTGAAGGATGTTCTGAATTTGTGGCGCTTTTATAGGAGCTCTTAAGAGTCAGTGAGCTACTGTTATACCCTGTTAATTAATTTGACGTCGACAGGGAGGAAGAACCTTTTTTTTTATTTCTTGCAGAAATGCCCCAAAAAAAATTAATTCGTTGAATTAAGGCGGCTCAGTTTGTCAAAGTGTCAAACACACTAATTAACTTTTAGTTGACTAGTTAACAAATTATGTGTTACAATCTGGCAAGCATTTTTCAACTGCGTTTTTCTTTTATAACTGTAATGAGAATAAATTAGACTATGGTATTCCAAAAAAGGGGGAAAAAATGCTATTTGTAATTTGGTGAATAAATATTCATTATCTTACTGATATCATAAATATCGTACAATATGGAAAATTGTTTTCTTCCAATTTTATCCAGGAATTTATAACATATATGAAATTTGTTTTCTTCAAATTTTATTCTTAGGAATTTATATATAATATATATCGTGAACAACAAGGCAATTATTGCTACTTGACATTTGTCATGGTTGATCGATCGGCAAAAAAATGAATAATGACAACATACTTTAAAACACTGAAACTAACTAATGCACTCAACAGGAAAGAGCACTATTATTGCTACATGTCTTGTAGTGCGGAATGAAGATAGTCTATTAGTAGCTGGTCGGTGTTTAATTGTGTTAATTAATCAAGTCTTGATTAGATGGTTCTAGAGAAAGGCCGTCAAAGAACTTACAAATTTTGATTGGTTTTATAAAAAGAATATTTAAAATTATCAGTTTTTTTTAGGGACGTGACAGACTGGGCGGTAGAGCCTTATCTTTTGTGATATCAGCCACAACTTAAAAAACTTGTTTATGAATTTTAAATTGTGGGCTTGAATGTAATGTTTAGAGCTTGCATAGCCACAAATAGCTTGTAAAGTTTTAATTACTTAAAAACCACCTAATCCACCACCCACTGCCTCTTTGATCCTAAGATTAATTTAAAGTTAATTACATAGTAATTTTTTTTAATGGGAAAAAAAAGAAAATGGTATATCATCTAATTGTTGTAGTTTACAGTCGGAAATGATCTTGAATACATTGTGTGGGCTTTTTGCATTTTCATTTGTGTTGATTGTGGATCATTTTTTTTTTACAATTAGTAGTAGTTATGCATCGGTTGAATATTCATTTTCAAATTTCAAATAACAATAAAGATAACAAGGTGATAAGCAGCCGGTATATATAAATCGTAAATTCTAACAACTTCTAATACATAAACCACTAATGTCAACTTTAGTTATGCTCGGATAATTGGTCTTGGTTGACTAATCGGTAACAAAAAATTAAATAAATAAAATAAATTACAAATAGTACTCCAGTTTGGAAATATGGTATGTTTCTACAAGTAGGAACTTCTGTAAAATATTATATGTTTAAGCATAATGTGTATTATATTTGTCTTACTACGTTGTTGTAATTAACCAACAGTGTCATATTTTTAAAGGACAAATGACATCAACCAAGTCACCTAAAGTTAAAGGGCCGGTGGCCGCAGCGATGCTCCTAGCCATAACCCACAGTAGCATATTTATAAAATAAGCATAGCCCAATTATTGGCGAAGCAATTGTAAATGACCGTCAGCAAACTATTATAACTTTGAATACGGAGTATTGCTCAATAGTTCCTTTAAATATAGAACAATTATTTTTTTATCCTTAGAAATTTGAAATATATTGTGTTAGCCTTTCAATTTTTTAACTGATTCTAAATAGATTCCACTTTAACTTTCGTTAAAAAAAATGTAATATTGTCATATCTTACGGCGTCATTTAGTATTGCAACGGAAATATGTAACCGCATGATGCTTATAGTTATTCATGACATCAAGTATAAAATAAGGGATGCTAGCTAGACTCATAATCTGAACAATCATAAATTAATTATGAAATATTTTTATCGCATCTAGCCATAAACAAATTAGTTTACTTGGTAGTGCTCGACAGCTCGAGTATATTTGATATAAGTATTTTTCAATTGTCTTCTCTTGTAATTATGATATATGTTTTCGTCCCTTGTAGAGAACGGGAATTGTTTTTCCCACTCCTTACTTTAGCAATTCACTCCAAATTTTATAAAATGACCAAAACATTCTCAGCTTTAAAGGAGAATTTTCTATTTCACATTTTCATGTGCAAAAAAATTGAGGCCATTTTAGTCATGAACGAGTGTATCACTAAATAGAGTGAGAAAAGCAATTTCCTTCAAGGATCAAAAGAAAAATCTCTGTAAAAAAAAACAATTAGATCTGCCTCGAAATTTAGAGTAAAAAATCTCCTAGTGCAGCCCTATGAAATTGAAGTATTAATAGCCAGATTACTAATTAAATAGCTCCGTACTTAATTTAAATTAAAAAAAGTCAAAATAAATTGTTCAAATATACGGAGCAAATGAGCAATAGAGCATCATGGAACGGGATCCGTACAAATGATATGATAGCCGACTCAGCCCTCTTGGCAAAAGGTAAAATGATCAACCGCCCAAACCACTAATATGTTAACACGTGGCATCTTCCCCACGTCAGCAGCAGTGAGGAGACCAACATTTCGAAGTTCGAACTGCCAAATTTCTTATTCTAGGATGTTGACTTCCGTTCTGAACGAAGAACTCTCTCACTTGAAGCAATTAATTCATATTGGGGCCGTTTGGATCGCTAAGGAATTTGGAGAATTTGGAGAAATTGCAATTCTTATGAATAAATTTATTGAAAAGTGTGTAACTTTGTGAAGAGTTTGGATTGTTTATAATAAATTTATGGTAGGAAGATGAAATTTCCCAAATTCCTTGGAGAATCCAAACAGCCCCATTAACATTATTAATTATATTATTTGCTATTTATGTATATTATTATGTGACATTAAATTTATGCATATTATTAGGAGTTAGTTGGAAAAGAAAAAATAAATCATTATAAGTATTCTTTCCATACTTTCAACATATATCCAATAACCCAAACAATATTTGTTATTTCCGAAAAAGAAAAGAAAAAGAGCATTTGTATTTTTCGAGTAAACTTCCAATATATTCTCAACCACTAATCCAAAATCAAAACTCACTAATTAAGTACCATGATCACTATTAACTTCCAAACATTATGATGGCACAACTATACTATGCTAGAATTATCTTTATCAAAAATAAAAGTCAGCAACCAAATTTAACGACAGCAATTGCATAAAGTAAATAATATATATAGGCACGGATTACTTTATTTTTTGTTTAGATACACTAGACATATGCTATCTAGTTAAAGAAAGGAAAAACATAAATGATCTATCAGAAATCTAACAAAATTTCATAAACAATGTAGCTCTTGCACAATCCAGTCGTGTATATACTGCATCTAGATGCCTCCGCTCATTTCTGAAAGTACTGCTTTTCTTTTCCCAACCAAAGACCACGCTGATTTCTAATAGATAATTAAGAACTGCAATACAATAAAGTCCAAGGGCGTTCATCAAAAAAAAAAGAAAAGAAAAAAAGAACTGCAATACGATTATACGAACTCTATTCAATTTCACATAAATTGTGTGAGAATTAATTATTCTTCATACTCGTACAAGCGTCCTCGTAGAAAATCCTGCCAACCTTCGGACTCACGCTGAAGTGCACCGTGAGAACCCATATGCAGCATACATCAAATCATAACTACCTAAATTTCAAACCATTGGAGAACTGTAGAAATAATATTACATCCGAGCCGTCCGTTTCTTTTCTGCGTCTGATGGATTTCATCTCGCCCCTTCTTCTCCGCTATCCCTTACCTGCCTCTCCTGTTTGGTTTTTTTGTTGGTCTTTCTCTGTGGCCTCGCTACATCCCTTCTTGGTGGGTTGTGTGGTATGTTGCTTGCCATCAATGTTCTCTTTCCTAGGTTTGGTCTTCCTACTGCTTGCCGTAGCAGATCTCTTGCTGTACTTTGCTCGATGGCTATTGGTGTTACTCGGAGAACTTTTGAGGCCCTGTCATGTCAATCTGTACGGAGACGTGGGCTGAGGACTTTATGGGTTGGTGCAGTGCATTGCAAGCTCCTTTCTCTCACTCTGCATTTCTTCTGTGTAATTAGTATCTTCTCTTCTTCTTTTTTTTTGGGGTTTTTATCTTTCTTTCTTCTCTTGGGGTTTTCCGACTTGCCTTCTAACCTGTCTAGGTCTGATTTAGTTGGGAATTGCACCTTTGCAGTAATTATTTTCCCCCCAATTTTTTCCTTACCCCCTCCGTAAGTGTGATTCTATGAGCTACGAGGTTTGATTCAAGTCTTATTATTATTTTTTTTGGTTTATTGTGAAAATTGAGTGCTTGGAGTGTGTTCTTTGCTTATAATCAAGCTCAATTAATTAGTTCAGAATACCTATTAGAAATGTTTATTATGTTGGAGTTTCACACTTTCCTTACCGCCTCACTTATCTGATTTCTGTGTTTTTTCTTTGTTGGGCCTACAAATTGGATAAGTGTGCTGGTGTGCTACATTAGTTGCTTTTGTATTTTCGTTGTGGCTTTTTTCAGATTTTCTGTCAACACATCATGTTCTTTTAGGTCTATTGCATCATTTATTATGGTTGTGGCATGTACAAATGGTATCTGTACAATATATTCCTGACCAATCAAAAACAGTAGCGATGATTTATCATTACCTCCTGCTTTTTGTAATTTATTAGGCTTTAACGAGAGAGCTAAGTCATATTTGGTCTCAGTTCTTAGTTGGTTGTTATTACTCTCAAAGATGCTGATTTATAACACCAAAAATTATAAAATAAAAATCAAATTGATCAACAAACTATGTGCTGGTTGTAATGCAAACTGCTGCAGCTATTTGTTATCTGTACCAGGAACAATGAAAAAAAAGGAAAATCAAGTGATGAGGAAACTTTGTAGCGCCTGCGATGGTAAATAATAAAAAAGAACTTATACAACAAAAAAAATTGATCTAATTTCCTGGATAAAGTCCTTATTTTTTTTTATTTTTGCTTTTTGCTCTCACTTTTTCCTTTTTTGATATGAAGTTGTTTTTTCTTACACCTATGTATCATATTGTTTTCTTTTGCTTTTGTTCTATTTGCATATCATAGTTTTAATTCTTTGCTTTGTGTTTTAGTTCTACCCGTCAATTGTTTATGCAAAGGACTGGAAAAGAAAAATGTTGGACGGAGGGGTCTGACATGGCACCAGTAGGTAAGATGGTGGCTAGCAGCTCACACTCAATCATGTTTCTCTCACCCGTTTACTGGTATGTGTTGGTCACTATCATATTGAGATATTTTCATATATTCTGATGCTTGGAATATGATTAGTTTTTTTTATATGGTTAGTTTTTTTTTTGTTGAACTAAGGAATAGCAATTTGAGGAAATTCAATGGCTCGAATTTGTACAGGGAATATGAAACCAATTTGTATTGGTGCCAAACTACTTGTGGGCCACCTCCTTGGATGCACCGTCGCTGGCATCATAGTGAGGTACAAACGCGTGAAAGGCTTCAATGTGTTGTACCCATGGGAAATGGGATTCTTTCAGTCTGCTAGCTGAACAATATGCCATTGAGGTACCAGCTGTACGTACCTGCTGTGTTCCAATGCCCGTGTACTCTTTTTCAGATGCATACTTTGAAGAATTCATATTTTCACAACATAATGAAACATCAAACGCTTCAGTGCTCATGTAAGCTTAAGGTATAACCATTGGATAAAAAAATTCTTTACTTTTAAGTATCTAAACTATCACATATAAAATAGCACAATGCACATGATTATTGCCGTTAGGAGAGGAAAAAAAAATGTCGATTGAAAGGCCTGAAATATATTAGTTCCTGATATGCCAATGGTATGCATAGCCTCATGGATTTTGGTTTAGGTAGCATTTTCCAATAGAACAAAACAGTTTTCTTAGTTGTTATTCTTTGGGATTAAATTTACTGCAGATGCATTTTTTATGAACGACTAATTTTTTCAATCGGCAGCAAAAGTAATTAGGCTTTTCATATGATTGGGATCATGAATTATCCACAACAGACTATTACAAAATGGACTCAATGGGTTTTCCTACAGTCGCTAAAGCGAGGTCTTGCTTATCAGGTGCTGCAAATATTAACTTGATTTCTTTCTTTCTTCTTTTTCTAGAGAGAAATTATTCATTTAGCTATATTCAATTTAGTTAACTTCATTTCTTTCCTTCTTTCTCTGAAAAGATAATTATTTTTTGTGTGATTATTTTTTCCTTTTTCCTTTTCTGCTCAAGGTTTTTTGGGTTCGGCTACCTTTAATAAGGGTCTTATCTCTTGAAAATTGATGGTGTAATTTTTTTTATACATATAAAATATGCATTATTCTTATATCGTTATACTAATTTGTGGGGTTTCCGTCGTTTCAGAGAAAAACCTAGATGATGTTGGAGTGGTGGCACTAAACTAGCTAGCAGTCTATAGGTACAAGTCATATCTGTGGTTTTTTTAATTTGCCTATGTAGTTCCTTTTTTCCTTAGATTTGTGTTGTTTCTTTACGAAATACTCAAGCTCTTCGTTTGATGCTGCATAGATATTCAATGTAGGATTTCCTTCTTTTACCTTATTATCTCATTTGCTTTGCATATTTTTTTATCAATCAACGAACCATTTGTTTGATTTGAGGGAATGAAAATATGAGCAATGGGTCAACTACCAGCATCTGAATGTTTCTTTGCTGCCTTCTTTTGTTGAACAATAGTTATGTGCTAACATTAGTTCTACCGGTATGTTATTGGTGCTAGGAAGCTATGTAAATTTCTCTGGAGAACTTATGTAATCATGAGAAAATTTAAGCATATACAGGTTATTATCCTTTGCTACTAACATCTTTGGTTATATACAAGGCTTAAGAATATTTACTAAAGGATAGTTTGCCCTTAATCTTACTTTTGCTAATGAAAATTAATTTGTTTAGAGAATATATTGGAAAATTAATTTATAATTTTTTCTGAGTATTTCTCGGACAACTATTTCAGGTGGAAAGGCTTACTTCTGTGTTGTTATTTCAGGAGAGATATGGCAGGACTTCAGATGGTAAGGACAACAAATTTAGCTTGCTATTCAAAAGTAACCTGGTCAGTGCATATTTTGTCTTTTTTTGCGATTTGGCATGATGTTGTGAGGGCAAAAAATTTGGTGGTATTTCTAGGAGTTTTTAAATGCTACTGTCCTAGGAACTGGCAAAAAAAAATGGTTGTTTGTTTTGTTTTGGCGTGGATAGAATTTGTCCCAAGTGTATATCGTACTATGTTCTTCTGCGCATCTTCTGATTTTATCTCTTTCTGAATACAGTTAGAGATCTACCGCTGAACCCGCCTCACCCAAATAGGATCAGGCAGAACAAGCAACACCTATTACATGTCTTTCTACACCACCACCAGGCATATATAACAGACCGTAAACCAGATTCCAAGGGAACAATCTATACAGATCAAACAAGGTTATTTTTCCTGCCCTTACCCTATGAAGGAAATAACTTATCATGGCCAGAAAATATCACCTCGCTTGTCATTATGCAACAAGATCAATGACCTATGCTAACAAACAACCTCATTTGTTCCATCATGATAAAACTACATCAAATACACTCTAGCAACTAATTAGAAATAAATAGTATCTTCCAGCTCTAGACTACATTCAAATAATGCAGAATATAATTGTACTTTTGCATGTACCGTGCATGGAAGATCCAGTCGTAAAATCAAGCCATACAAAAATTGCCACAGTATTGATTGAAAGACCTATTTTATTATGTAGCAAGGAACCCGGTAAGCATCAAGGAAGTCCTGCTTGAGGTGTGTAATGATATTTATTACTTGGAAGAAAAATTTGTTTTACCTGTTAAATCAATGCACGGTTGCAGATATAGCAAATGATTTGGATGAAAAATTTTATTGATTGCTAATTTCAAATCGTTGTTGAACATTTAGAATAAATATTTTCAGTTGAGGAAACAGAGTATTTTAATTTGAATGGAATGATGACATGCTTGATAATTTCGAAGATTGATTGATTTAAAAGTGTGCATTTTCACTTAGAAGGTTTGGCTCATTTAGAACTGAAAAATGTTAGATATAAAATGTGGTTTAGCCTTTCGTCCCCATTTTTGCTGTTAAATAGTACAGTTAGAAATTAGAAATTATTACTAACCTAAAGCATCAATATTTGGGGAGTGTTTTTTTTTTTTAATTATTACTCCTCAATAAAGCTTTTCTGCAATAACATATAATTGCAGGTCCATGTTTTTCCGATTGTATTTCAATCGTGGATACTTTCTTACTTTTTAAGGCCAACTTTGATTCAACTTTCATCGCGCGGAGCGCGATACAATAGCTAGTACCAAGTTAAACTTAAGCTTTGGCGACGGAACTATGATTTAATTTTAAAAATTGCATATGATCGGCAGTCAAGATTTCATCATCATATTATTGTTTTTTTTATTAATAAAAATCGAAATGCTCATAGACATCATCAGCCTTTACTTACAATCTAGAAGCATCAGTAATTCCATACAACACTACAACAGAGAGGCAAGTCGATCATCGTTTTCTTATACGTTTGTTAAACCCCGTTAGATTACTTAATTAAGTTTTACTATTATGCAAATTGTGTTTATGTTTACTCGGCATCAATACTTTTTTTTTAAGATAAATTGGAGGTTTAAGCCACCCAACTTATTTTTAAATTAAATATTTATAAAAAAATTTTCAGTCGGATTTTGAACCTGCGACATTTCACTATTCGGCATCAATACTTAACGCTATAAAATTCAAATACTAATCATGTCCTTCAATAATAAAAATAAAGTCTAACCAGACCATATAATAATGAAAAACTAGAATACTTTGATGCTTGATGTAAACCATGTGGTACCAATACGGTATACGGCAATACCTGAATAGAGATGTAAGATGATACTACAACTATCCGGCTATCCTATATATCCAGAGCATCTGTGCCTCCAACAACTTATCCACGTCACCTAAAATTTTTACTGTATAAACTTCTAAAAATATATCCATGTAAAATTCGATTTGATCATCCGGATTTTCCAAACTATCTATGGGTGCGTTTGGATAGGTGTGGGAAGAAGGGAAGAAGGGAAGAAGTGGGAAGAAGTATTGGGAAGTGTGTAACTTTGTAAAGAGTTTGGATTATTTATAATTTTTTTTCTTCCCATCTTCCTTCTTCCTCTTCTTCTTCTCTCATCCAAACGCACCCTATTATAAACTATGAAGCACTATACAATCTAAGCTCTGTGGACAATAAAAAATCCACAGATACTCCTTCAGGCTCTGTTTGGATGGCTTCTTCCCGAAATAAGGAATAATCACTTTTTACCAATAATTTATTTCTAACCATCTAAACTCTTCACAAAAGTTACACACTTCCCAATAAATTTACCCCTTCCCAATAAATTTCTTCCTTTATTCCTTCTTCCTACCTTATTCTCAACGCATCCAAACGGAGCCTCAGTTACAAAAGAGAAGATGTCTTTATTTTTTCCCTCTATGATATAGTCAAACGTATCTGCTTTAGTTAATCTTGTGTAACATTGACCATTCTATGCGGACAATAAATCTTGTGCACCTCAAAATAAAAGAGTATACGACAAACATCATTATATGCCACATAGAGAAAGTAACAGAAAATAAAAATTCACTGCAGATAAGCAGTATTTTTCTCATCAAGCATTTATAGGTTCAAAGAGGTACAAATGAAAAAACTATAAATGCGTTCCTTCTGTTGCGAAACTATGCATTAGCTGCAAAATTTTCAAACCACAAGATTTTAATCGGATGGTCAGCACTTCTTTGTTAGACGCTTATCTCAACTTAAAGGACTCTTTATGTACAGTTAGGCCTGCAGACGGAGTATTCGTCCACGTGATTCCGTGGCTGTTCCGTTCCAATGAAACGGCTAACGGTACAGATTTGTATTTCGTTTTTGAAACGGAACGGCTAACGGAACGGATTTCGTCATTCGTTTGTGTGGTATATAGTTCAATTTTAGTCGTTCCGTCACGTTCCGTTCAAACGGAACGGCTAACGAAATTACTGGTATGTACCGTTTCTGCAACGGAACAGATAACGGAATCTCTATTTTCCGTGTACGTCGTGGACGTTAGACAGGCCTATGTACAGTGCTTTTTTAAGCACAATTTACAAACTCTTTAATAGAGATATAATGCATAATAGAGAGGTAATTTTTGGTATTCTGCATGCGCCCATTTTTCATATGCTCGGCTATTAAATTTTGATCTAATGAATTAAAGGCGACACTTCTCAAATGAAATCCGTGGACTCAATATTCACTTGGAAAATTTCTGTGGATATTTAAATTTGTAACTATGCTCATCTTTGATGTAGCAGATACTGGTATGGGAAATTTATTCTCATTTTCTCAAATTGGAAAACTTACCACACCGGATCCTTCTGCGTGAGGCCGGCGATGCATTCTCAGGAATGGGGTTGTCTGTATGCATGCTGATACTGGCATGGGTCAGGTTATTGTGTGAAGAGAGGCTTAGTTTGGCAGTACCGAATACATGTAGCAGGTTTTGTCAGAAATGATATGGTGGTACGCTACAGGAGCTGATATTGGCATGGCGCAAGATACTATGAGACAAATTGATACAATTGTTCTATTGTTTTTTGCTTTTTGTTCTATCACAAAATTCTGGAAAACCGTATCCAACCACTTATGACGACCCTAGTAAGTCCTCTTCAAACTACAAAAGGGCGATCCATTATGGAATCTTATATGATTACACGGGAATTCATCTCTTTCTATCACAAGTATAAGATTCCAGTCATTCTCTACAAAGTTGACTTTGCCAAAGCCTTTGACACTATTTCTTCTTGTACCTTTCTCACTAATGTTCTTATTGAGAGAGACTTTCCTCCCGTTTGGATTGCTTGGGTCTTGGTGGATTGGATATTCTTGATCTCCAACGTGAGAATCAGACGCTATTGATGAAATGACTTTGGAAATTAAAGGACGAGCCTAATTCCTACAATGTCACTTCGCAAAATCTATATGGTTGCTAATACAGATACACTTCAAAATACCTCTTCTGGACTTTACACTTAGCATTGATGAATTCTGGTTATATTTCAGAACCCGCTTTATTAAAGATTGGGATATCATTTGGGCTGCTGCATCGTGGATGATAACCTAGAATCTAGCTCATAAGTCTCAACAAAGAGATAAGATGGAAAAGAGTAGAAATTCTAGATTTATTTCTTTATAACTGTGTTTAGTACATGAATTACTTTCGTTTACAAGAGTCTAACCCCCTTTCCTCATGGAGGGGGGTATCTATTTATAGTCGTCAGATGGCACCGCACCGGATCTTCTGTGGCCTCCCCGTGACACCATCTTTCCTGTTCGACTGCGACATGAAGGTCGCTGAAACCTCTCCCAACCTCGACCTGCCTCTTCCTTGCTTCCAACCCAAACTTGTTTGTGCGAGGTTGTGTCGAGGTTTCCTTAGAAGCCACCATCGGAAGGTCACAGGGCATCCCAGGGCAGTTATTGAAGACCACCTGTCCTTAGAAACCGTTTTCTCCAGAGGACCCACCGGGGAGGGTCTCTTCTAACGGTTCCTGATCCTGGACCTACCTTAAGCGCAACGGCTCTGGGTCCACCCTAGTCATAGCAGCTTTCGACCTTCTTTCTTTTAGGGGCCCCAAGAAGGATTTCTTCGAGCAATCTTTCTTGGTCTTTCCCTGTATTTGGGCCTCAAACGAGGCTTTACGTAGCCACTGGGCCCGTATTCTGATCTGACTGTATCAGTGGAATATTTGGATGGCTCGCAACTGACGTATCTTCTCTAAAGTTGAAACTCCCATATATTCATTTTATTCAAGGATATTTGCACTTGTGTTCATTTTCAGAAAAAAAAACATGCCTAATTAATTTAAATTTTATTTTCTTTTGTATAGTTTTAGATTTTAGGCTCTATTCTTTTTTTATTTTTTTGTCTTTTTTACTTCATTGTAATTATTTTTTTTATCTTAATAAAATTTGTCGACATGGTACGTAATTTGCCACTTGGCCCTCAAAAAATGTTATTATTTTTTTATGAGTATGTTATATTGAACTTTCATTGGTGGAATAGAAATGCTGGGATAGGTGTGTTCCATATGATTGAAATTGGATGTTGTAAATTGTAATCAGATCATGTAATTTGGCGTTTTTTCTTTGTTCTAACAGGCGGCACTAGTGTACCATTTCTATCAAACGAAGAAAAAAAAATGGGAAATTGGCAGTTTTGCCAATCCTTGCTATCGCTAAATAAAAAGTGAACAGATAAAATAGACAAGGTGAATATATATAGTGAACAAAGTGAACACATAAACAAATAAGTTCAATAAAAATAAGTTAAATGTATATATAAAAATCTGAATAAGAGGTGACAACACTAATTTGATTAGCAGAGCCAGGTTTTTTTTTCCATAGTTGGAAATAGAAAATCTATTGATTCTCAATCTCGCAATGAAAGGAACTCACCACCGACTGGTGCAAAGCATTAAATCATTGCTAAAACTCATATCGTCGTGTGCTACGATGTGACAATATCAGAAAACTCATATCTCTGGCCAGAGCAGCTTTGTTGTTTGTAATTGTTCATTTTGATCGATTAAATGTTTATCTTGTCTGTTTTATGTGTTCACATTGTGTTTAGTGATGACAATAGAGGATAAAACTAGAGACGACAGTTATCATTTCGGAAAAAATGTTTAGTTCAACAATATAGTATAATATTTTAAAACAACATTTAAAAGAACTATCGTTTCGATTGATCCAAAAAGAAACATTCAAAGCTGCCCTGAAAAAATTAATACTAACGTTACTATTCATATTAATTTTGATAATAGCAGAAAAAAATTGAAATTTTAATACTAACGTTGCTGGATCGTCATCCCAGTTGACGAAAGCCCAATACCCTTGGATCGTCATCCCAGTTGACGATCCAAGCTTGGATCGTCATCCGAAATAACGATCCAACAAAAAAACCAAATATTTTAAGTTTCTGAAATTTTTTTGTTTGGATCGTCATCCGAAATGACGATCCAAACAAAAAATTTCAGATACTTTTTTTTAATGCAAATTTTGCATTTTAACCCCCAAAGTTTTTATTATTACAAAATATATAATTTATGATTAAAAATTAAACATAATTAAAACATCTATTATAAAAATATAAGTATATAATTATGTTTAATTTTTATAATAGATGTTTTAATTATGTTTAATTTTTAATCATAAATTATATATTTTGTAATAATAAAAATTTTGGGGGCTAAAATGCAAAATTTGCATTAAAAAAAGTTTCTGAAATTTTACAAAAAAATTTCAGAAACTTAAAATATTTGGTTTTTTTGTTGGATCGTTATTTCGGATGACGATCCAAGGGTATTGGGCTTTCGTCAACTGGGATGACGATCCAGCAACGTTAGTATTAAAATTTTGATTTTTTTTCTGTTATTATCAAAATTAATATGAACAGTAACGTTAGTATTAATTTTTTCGGTGCCCTGGACTAGTTTGGAACTTTGGATCAAGGGACATGTGGGTTATGGCCTACCATGCTTTCTTTGTGCGTCGAAATTTTAAAAAATAATATTAAAATAATATAATTCATTAAAATTAATATCAATATAATTAGTTTAATATAAATAGTATCGTTTGACCGGAATCCTGGATTCCGAACGTTAGATCGGAATCCTGGATTCCGATCTAAGCTTTGATCGGATTCTGGGATTCCGATCTAAGCTTAGATCGGAATCCAGGACTCCGAACAGTGCTGTAACAGAAATTTTTGTCATTTTTAGTGATTTTATTGTACTTCTATTATAAATATTAATTAAATATATAAAATTTTAATATTAAATTAATATATTATAAAATATTAGTAATATATTTTAAAGATAAAATATTATATTAATATATTTTATTGTACTTCTATTATAAACATTAATTAAATATATAAATTTTTAATATTAAATTAATATATTATAAAATTTTTGTCGTTTGTTTAGAATAATATTTTAATATTTAATGTTTTAATATTAATTTTATATGGATGGTTTTTTTTTAATATTAGAAATTTTCAATTATGTTAAATGTTGTACATAATAAGTACATAATATTTTTTGTAATAATTTATTTATGGCAATAATTATAATATTAACTTATAATTAAATATTAGATTTATTTCATTTAATTCATAATATAAAAATACAGGAATTATAAGTGTCATCGACAAATATACCATCCCAGCCATCGGTAAGTACAAAAGTGAACATATACCGTAAATAAGCTGAACATATAGACGATCTAAGTGAACACTTACAAACTTATTTTTATTGAACTTACCGATCTAATGTAGACGATCTAATGTGTTCACTTAGATCATTTATATGTTCACATTGTTTTATGTATATGTTCACCATTAGAAGAAGAATTGAATTTTGTAACCATAATATAAATTAGCACACTAAAATAAAAGAAAGGGAAAAATACATGAAAATCATAATATAATTTAGCACACTAAAATAATAAAAAAGGAAAAATGTACAAAAAAAACCATAATATAAATGAACACACTGAATTTAGTTTGGTACTTAAAAATAAAGTAATAAATATACTTAGAGATCTTGATCATCTACATGTTGCAGAATTTCATCCCACCAGGGTTGATCTTCTTCCGCATTCATTTCTTGTTGATTACTGGCATCATGGTTGTCGGCGAATTGAGCGGCCTCGTTCCAGAAAGCGGCATCAGGTTGTTCATTACTGGCACCGTGGTTTTCAGCGAGTTGAGTTGCTTCGTTCCAAAAAGCCTCCTCATGTTCTTGTTGATTATTCGCAGCCGGGTTGTCTGCGAATTGAGCGGCTTCGTTCCAGAAAGCTGCCTCGGCTTCTTGTTGCTCAATCTCAGCCATTCTAGCTACTGCAATTTTGCGTTGTTCATCTCTCTTCTTGATCTTTATTAGGCTCTCCTTAATTTTTTTTCCAATTTTTTCTTGTTGCAACCTCCGGCTCTCTTCGGCGGCCTTTTCTTCCATTCTTCTCCTTTCGAACCATTGTTCTTTCACTCTGAATCTCTTTACAATTTCATCTCTCTCTTCTTGTTTTTTGTGTTCATCGTAGTGGTCACGTAAAATGGTATCTTTGAAATTGAAAACCTGACCACACTTTGTACAGCTCACTGTGTGGTCTCCACGAAAATCGTATATGCTTTCGTAAACAATCATGGGTGTAGGATCTGGTTTCCACGGTTTGAGTTCCGGCATCGGTTCAGGTTCTGTGTAGTACTTTTTATAGAGTTCAGAGTTGCTCGACTCAGGTTTAGTAAGGTAATGTCGCAATCTCTCCCTGCGGTCTCTTTCTGGGCCACCATGAATGTGCCACTGATAATGGGTGTATAATGGCCACTCGCCACCATATTGCGAATGGATATTGTAGTCGAATTTGCGGTAACATTTATTACATATCGCATGATAATCTCCTTTTTCGATCTCATTTGGATTGGCAGGGGAATGTTTGTAATTTGGCAAGTACTCATGTCGAGTAGATGGCCATTCCCGCACTTCACTGTCGGAGGTATTTCCTTTCTCCATGGTAGTGAATGTTGCGGTAACTTTTATCAGAGCACGCATGTCCTTTTGCATAGCTTAGGTAGGCATCAGTATACTTTTGAGCTTTTATCAGAGCACGCCTGTCCTTTTGCAGTTTTTTTCCAGACTTTATCACTTGCATGAATTAAATGACATGAAAAATTAATTAAATAAAATTATTTAATAATTTGACTTAATTTAATGTAATAAAATCTTATTTAGTTATTTGAAGTAATTAATTTAATTTAATTTCATTTAGTTAATTTAATTTGATTGAGCTAATATTTTTTTAACTACTTTAATTTAATTTACAAAACAATATAAATTATTAATTTAATTTTACAATTATAATTAAAATATAATTATTAATTTACTTAATTTAATTTAAATATGTAGCTAAGATCGGAATCCTGGATTCCGATCTAATTTAATTTAATTTAATTTAATTTAAATATGTAGCTATTGAATATGGAATAATTTAATTTAATTTAACTAATTTAATTTCACTAATTTAATTTAATTTCATTTAAGTAATTTAATTTAAGTAATTATATTTGAAAAAAATAAATTATTTTAGGTAATGAATTATTTTAATTAATGAATATGATAAAATTAAATTCAATCTTAATTACATAAAATATAATATATATATTTAAATTTTAATTTATTAATTAATATAATTAAAATATTTATAATTAATATTATTAATTTAATAAAATAAATAACAGTAAAAGGGAAAAAGACCAAAAACTGATTTGATTGGGGCGGTGGATTCCTGACATGCTTAGATCGGAATCCTGGATTCCGATCTAACATTAGATCGGATTCCTGGATTCCGATCTAAGCTTAGATCGGAATCTGAGAATCCGATCTAAGCTTAGATCGGAATCCGGGATTCCGATCTAAGCAATAAGTTCGCCACACTGCAGCAATTTATTTGATTTGATTGAGAATTGACGTGAACTTTTAATTTTGTTTGCTAATATCGGAATCTCAAATTCCGATCTTATCACTATAAATAGTTGGTCGTTATCACAATCTTAATATCATCTATCTTTTCTAATTAATTCTTAGTCATATAGAAATGTATTCAATTAGTGTTTTTGTCAATCAATCTCCCTTTAATCCAGCAAATAATTTTCGTTTTGATGTTTTTCCACAAACTGATTATGAATCTATTAAACAAATAATTTTGTCCTCATTGGGAATTTATCAAGGTGAGTTCAATTTGAGAATTGTTTCGCGTTTCAACGTAATTATGGACGGAAGGTTTCAACAAATTATTTTGCCGGTCAACTCTCAAAATGAATGGCGATACGTTCAACACGAGTGCTTTGAGGCAAGGCGACTTGATGGTCTAGAAATGCATGTCGATTTACTTCCGGCACAAGGTAAATTTAATTTTGAATGTAATTATGTGACATTTAATTTTGAATAATAGAATTATGTGCTTAAATATATATATTTATATTAATATTAACTATGAAAAAAATCATATTTATAAATGCGATTTATAAATAATAATTAAAATCATATTGAAAATCATATTTTATTAATAAGTAATATTTAATATCGTTATTATTTCTAAAATCATATTTCTAGAAATGGCTTTTAATAAGTAATATTTAATATCGTTATTATTTAACTATGCGATTTATAAGTATGTTATTACTACAATTTAACTATGTTTAAATATTAACTATATTTAACTATGTTATTACTACAATATTAACTATGCAATTTATAAGTAATATTTAAAATCGTTATTAGGAAATAAAAAAGTACTGTAGTAGTATAAATAATATTTAAAATATCTATGTTATTTATTATTATAATTTAATTTAATTTTTGTATGTGATTATAACACATTTTTTTATTATAATTAGGTGGTTATTATAATTATAATTATAATGAACAACAAAATTATGAGGAAGAAGAACACCAACAACCAAATGCAACCAATCAAGAAGAAGAGAATGAAACCATTACATTAGATTGGGATCCTTGGGACCCTAACAGTATAGATCCTCGTGATAGTACACTTCAGGAAGAAGAAGGTACATACTACGAGTCTTACACCGGTCAAGGCACTTGGGAACATGGTGGTAGTAGTAGGCATCAACAAGGTGGTAGTAGTAGGCAAGAACATGGTGGTAGTAGTAGTAGTAGGCACGGCCGGCCACAAGAAGAAGAAGAGGTCGTTCAAGTAAACGAAGAAAACGAAGAAGAAACACGTCGACTCGATGATTTATACGACCGAGGTCCCGGTTTTCAGTCAGACTATGCAACAGGTGAGGACTTTAGTGATGAAGAAGTGAACTTATTTGAGTCAGAGGGAATCGATGGTGGACCCCAATCAAACGTGAACCCCAATCACCAGTATTACCTTACAGGAAGGACAGAAACATACCATCCCGTAGAGCAATTTCTAGATATTTCTGAGTATAGAAATTCCGTACCTCAACCGTCTCAACCTCATGGATCAGGGCCATTAGCAGAAGGGACAATTTTTTTCTCGAAAGAGCAACTCATAGGAGAGTGTCAAAAATACTCATTACGTTTAAATGTACAACATAAAACCACTGCTAGTTCTCCGAAAAAATTAATATTGAACTGTAAGGAATATGGTTGTAAGTGGCGTATGTATGCCCGTACAGAAAGAGAAGGCAAATTTTGGAAGATAATAACGAATGAACACAAGCATACATGCGTGAGGAGGGCCGGAGACTTCACACATGATAATTTAACGGCTGAGGTTATTGCCAACTGTATTACAAATGCAGTAAAGAGAGATGTCGGTATTTCATTACCCGACGTTAAATCTATATTGGAGAAAGAATACCCGAATGTGGTGCCCACTTATAACAAGATTTGGCGGGGGCGAGAAAGAGCAATCGAACATCTTTTTGGTTCATGGGAAGATTCGTACAACAAACTACCGAGTCTTTTAAGTTTAGGAAAATTCGTCCTCCAATTAACAGCTCAGTATTTTTGTTAGAATTTTTCAGAGCGTATTTCATATTTTTCTAGCGCCAAACTTTTCGAATCCAACGGTTTATAGTTACGTGTTTCGTACTTAGGTGTGATTGCGCCAAACTTCATATTTTTCAAAGCGTTTATCGTACTTAGGTGTTTCGTACTCGTTGTGATTGGTCCTAATAAGTTTTTAGTTATTATAAAATACAAATAAATATAGAAGTCATAAATATAGAACTCATAAATATATAAGTCATACATAAGTAAATCAAAAATAAAATACAAATAAATCCTAAATATGTCCAGTACGGGGGATCCACCTCCCCTCACTAGGGGACCAAATATACGGAGGACCTGGCGGCTGACGGGGGTCTCGTCCGCGAGCAAGTCCGGCAGGTGGTGGACGAGGAGCCATCTGAGGAGTGGAATGACGAGGCGGTGCACTAGAAGAAGAGGCTCCGCCATATGTCTGACCAAATGGACCATAGCTCTGACCGAAAGGAGATGGATGAACTGGAGGTGTGTACGGCTCGTCCAAATGTACCCCAATGGATGAAAAAAAAGCGTCAGCCGGGCTCAAGATAGGCTCGCCCTGAGAATATGGTGGTGCTCCAGGTGGATACTGTGTCGGATACTGTGTCTGATATGGTGGGTACTGGGTCTGGTACTCATAATGGGTAGGTGGGTCTGGATATGGAACAGGAGGTGGGCCTGGTGGTGTCGGTAACTCGCTAGTGGATATGGGTGCCTGTGTATATGGCTGGATGGGCGGCTGTGTGGATGGCTGACTCTCTGTCCGTCTGCTCCGCACAATAGGCTGGTTGGGTCTCGGCTAATCAAAATATGTGTCCCAATCGTGTAAAGTATACCCAGATGGCTGTTACATACAATGATATTACAAATAATACTAATATTATCAATAACATAATAATAAAAAATAATAATATTACAAATTTTAGGTTACCGTCATAAACTGCTGCTCCTCAAATCCAGGCTCTGGCGCGTGATCCTCCTCAGGCGAATCAGGTATGGAGTCTATGTCTGTAGCTAGACCCTTCGACTCTAAAAGGTGAGGTAACCGATGCGGCTCCCCAACGAGCTCCAACTGCGTCCTGCAGCCCTTCAGCATCTCCTTCCCAGCCCGTCTGAATCATTTCTTCACCGCCCATGCACATGCTCGCAGAGCTTGCGTCAATATGTGCTTGACCTGTTTATTTGTTGTTAGTGACCAAAATACAAATCAATTCATTTTAATTGAGTAAAAAACTTACCGTAGACACCCGCTCGGGCGCATCCTCTAGATAGGTCATCCGGCTAGCTGGAATCTGCCGTGCTACTCCCGGAATGGGGACAAGATGAGCACCTCCATGTATCCGCATCCATCTATCGTACGCGGGCAAAATATCGTCACTCCATGGCCGCGCCTCTGCCACCTCGACCTGCGTCGTGTCGGCCCACATCGCAACCTCTACTGAGAAAAGGTCCTGCAAATCCCTCTGACGAAATGTGTTGTGCCGGTACTGTAACAAAGCCTCCATCCTCCTCCAAGCCTGTTTTTTTAGGTCATATTTAATGCACGTATTATAAATATTTCAATTTAAATCACGAAGGTGAAAAGAATAACGTACCGTAGGAAGAGGAGGCGGAACAGTCTGGAACAGCATGAACTGATGCATCACCTGATCGGCATAGTGCCACGCCACGACCCAGAAATGGATGCATGGAACGCGGAGCCGGTAGAACCTCTGCTCGTAGCGGGCATAAGGAGGCATGACCACCTGTCTGAGCTCATCCTCGTATGGCCGCCACACCACGTGTGCATGCTCCATCTTCATTAGTACGTCTCGAGCGTACTCAATACCGCTGCGAACGGGACCTTTCACCTTTTTCGACCTAAGCCGTGTCGTCCATTGCCTGCCAAATCATTACAATTATCATGATTTCAATTGTTAAACTAAGTAATTAATTTTAAATTACGTAATTTAATTTGTTTACAATTATGACTAATTTAATTTTAATTTGTTTACAATTATGACTAATTTTAATTGTTTAACTAACTAATTTAAAATAACGAATTTGGATTAATTTTAACTAATTAATTATTACCTATCAAATTTGTTTACCAAAATTTTTTATTATAATTTTTAAACAAACAAATTGATGTTATATTACAATATTTCATTTATTTTATTTAAGAAAAATATTATACCTCCCATACGGCGGACATCTCTCAACTGACGGCTTCCCCCAACCTTGGAAACTTTTCGTAACGGACGGGCGACAAAGCAATAACCGGGTGTACGACCACAACTGAAGCAGTAGCCACGGAGCAGGAACCTTCTGAGCGCCATTTGCCAGGACTGCCAAGTCCAGGCCGCGGTATAACATAGCAAGTGTGGCCGCACCCCAGTTATATCTCACTGAATCCGATGCATGAATATCCTGCAAATAAGAAAAAATAGTTTTCGTTAGTTGCTCCACATTTTAAACTAAGTTATCCAAGTTAGTACTAATGTAAGAGATGTTCTTAATATTTACAATTACTAACCCGAAGTAACTCCATATAAAAACAAGGAACAGAATCTCCTGTGGTATCTGGAAACATCTCGCAACCCATCAACTCCAACACCAGGGCCCGTGTGTATCTATCGATCCTATCTGCGTCCTCTGACCCAGGTCCCTGTGCCCACATATCACGCAGTTTCCCAAACTGTACTGCGTGAAATTTCCTGCATTACATAAACATTACATATATATATATATATATTGCAGCATATCTCAAAATTTTAATTAAATTTTAAAACGTTTGTTACCTCCCAGCACGTCGATCAGTCGCCCTCTCTCTGAAGCAATCTAGAACATCCTCCATAGGAGTGTCCCGTGGCAATGCAAAGTCGGCTAGCTTCTGCACATCGTCGTAATCAGTACGACCGGTCACCGGTCGTCCAGTCGTAGGCAAGCCAAAAATGAAGGCGACATCCTGCAAATTTTATTTACATTTTTTTATTAAACAACAAAAAAAAACAATAAATAAATAAATAGCTACCAACAGAACTTGGAAAAAATAATACCTCAAGAGTAACGGTCATCTCGCCTATGCGGGGAAAGTGGAACGTGTGGGTCTCGGGCCTCCAGAACATGGCTAGACCCTGTATCATGGAACGATCCAATGGCATGTGACCTAACTCAACGAAATGAATAAGGCCGAATGTCACAAGACGCTGGTCCACCTCCTCGGTTCGTATCATTTTTGCCTTATGCATTTCGGGCGTCCACGCCTAAATAAGTTAAAAAACATATTATTTACTATATATACTATTAACTATATACAAAAATTAACTACATAAATAAAAAAATTTTATTATTTCCTTAAAACCTAAACCCTATACCCTAAATAATTTAAATAATAAATTATTTCCTATATATACTATTAAAATATATATATATAAAAAAGAATTAACTATATAAATAAAAAAAAGCTTACTCGTACGCCTCGAAGCTCAGACTGACTGAGATGCAGAAGCTGATCAGCAGGAGGAGGAACGGGGGGGGGGGGGGGCAGCAGGGGGGGGGGGCAGATGAAGAAGCGCCAGGATCTCCTCCTGATGTAGATGCGCCAGGATCTCCTCGACGCCTCGTGGATCGACGTGGATCCTCTGGTCTTCTTCTTCGCGGTGGCATTTCGACTGTTAATGCAATTAAAATTTAATAAAGTATAAAATCTATAAAAATTTCGACAGCATCTCCCCTGTACCGGGAGAGTTTTCCAAAAAATCTGAACCCAATTTCAACCCAATTTGAACCCAACCCAATTTCATTCCAATTTGAACCCAACCCAACCCAATTTGAATAAATCATTCAAATTTTACAATCATTGCATTTCACAAACCATTTCACAAGTATCAATGAATCAATAATTCAAACATTGCATTTCACAAGCATTTCACAATTTTACAATCATTGTATTTCACAATTTTACAATCAATCAATTAATCTACAAGCAATTCACAAACATTTCTATTCAAACAATAATAAAATAAACATATAAAAAAGCTAACCTGGAGTAGAAAGGAATTGACTCTCTTCTAAACAATTTTTTACCTACATTTTTAATTAATACCATCAATTATTATCATTTTTCTAATTTTTCCCATATTTAATTATCAAAATCTTAATAATTAAAAGCAAAAAAAAAATAAATTAATTACACATAAATTTTCATATGAATTTTTCTTATTTTTCCGTATTTTTTAAAAAAATTTACAATTTATTATCTATTTTTCTAATTAATTAAGTAGTGAATAAACAAATAAAAACTAATAAACTAAATTTTTTCATATGAATTTTTCTTATTTTTCCGTATTTTATAAATTTTTTCAGATTTTTTTCTGATTTTTTCAGATTTTTTGAATATTTTTCCAATATTTTTCTATTTTTTTATTTAATTAACTAAATTAAAAACTAATAAACTAAATAAATAAATAATTAAATTAATAAAAAAAAACTTACTGTTCTCTCGCAGCGTCGAAGGGCGTCCGAGCGAAAGGCAGCGACACAAAATTAGATCGGAAACCCCTTATATATAAAGTAAAGGTTAGATCGGAATTCTGAATTCCGATCTAACGTTTGATCGGAATCCCAGAATCCGATCAAAGCTTAGATCGGAATCCAGGATTCCGATCTAAGGATACTATTTATATTAAACTGATTATATTAATATTAATTTTAATGGATTATATTATTTTAATATTATTTTTTAAAATTTCGGCTTTGTGCGTGCCTGATTTGTTATGAAATTTTTACCAGTTAACAGGACAATAGCCTATAGGCCGAACGTATGTCCAATCTAAAGCCGAAATTTTAAAAAATAATATTAAAATAATATAATTCAATAAAATTAAAATCAATTTAATCAGTTTAATATAAATAGTATCGCAAGATCGGAATCTGGGATTCCGAACGTTAGATCGGATTCTCGGATTCCGATCTAACGTTAGATCGGATTCTGGGATTCCGATCTAACGTTAGATCGGAATCCCAGATTCCGATCAAACGTTTACGATCTCATTCTGCTCCGGACCTCCTTTCCGCGCGCGAGCACAGTAAGTTTAATTTTTTATTTATTTATTTTATTATTTATTTATTTAGTTTATTAGTTTTTAATTTAGTTAATTAAATAAAAAAATAGAGAAAATATTGAAAAAATATTTAAAAAATCGGAAAAAATGAGGAAAAATAAAATTTAAATTTATATGTAATTTATTAATTATATTAGATTTTTTTTTGTCTTTTTATTTGTTTATTCAGTACTTAATTAATTAGAAAAATAGATAATAAATTGTAAAATTATTTTAAAAATACGGAAAAATAAGAAAAATTCATATGAAAATTTATGTGTAATTAATTAATTTATTTTTTTTTGCTTTTAATAATTAAGATTTTGATAATTAAATATGAGAAAAATTAGAACTGAAAAAACAGCTCTGAATTCGAAAAGTTTGGCGCTAGAAAAATGGGAAATACGCTCTGAAAAATTCTAACAAAAATACTAAGCTGTTAATTGGTGGACCAATTTTCCTAAAATTAAATTTCAAAATTTTTAGGCGTACCATTTGTTGAAAACAAAAATGACAAGGGACCAAGATAGTCACACTTTCAACTGAAAAAACAGCTCTCGATTCAACTTAGTATTACGAATATTACAATTATTTTTCACATCACATAAAAGTACAATTCAACTAAATAATACATTATCACCACAAAAATTACAATTATTTTCTTCCTCCTCTTGCAAAATTAGTTATTCTTGCGCCAAGACGTAAAATTCCACCACGTATTCCGGTTTGTGCTCTGCTACTCGATGCTCCTTGACTGTCCCTTGTAATTGATGTCCCCTGACTTGTGAAATACCTAGCAGAACTTGAGCGTGGATCCACGCTAATGGAATTTCGGCGTGGTTCATTTCCTCCTATACCAAGACTAATACGACTTTGAGTTCGTGGATCTACGCTAACAGAACTTCGCCCAGGTTGAACTGGCTCCCTGGAAAAAGAACTTTCACCTCGGTTACCTGTTGAAGGCGGAGCTCTATTCCTTGTACTTGTTCGTCTATGCGTGTTGGCACGCCTACCAGATTGAAGTTCGTCCAAAGAGATAGGTGGTTGTGGGTTGTTGTCCTCTGTGGTTCTTCTTTTTTTATTTTTATTATTTCGCATTGCATCCATCCACATCCAATCACGGTCCTTCTTTCGCCGCCCCCGATTAGTCATATTCTTATCAGGGAACACCACAGGTCCATCGTAGCGAGGCCAGTTCTCTTCGTCTTCATAGCAGTGGAAGTCACTTGATGACCATATTTTAACCATGTTCTCTGTACTATATAGTGGGTCTATAAATTCATCTACTTCCCATCTATATGTACCGCATATGGCAACAACATGAGCACATGGTATTCCGGTCAGTTGAGGTTTTTGACATTTGCACGTCACACGCCTAGTCGGTAGTTGAGGATCTTCCGGTTGATAATTTCGGTTGATGAGAACTTTGTACTTCCACGTTCTTCTAGGGAAATCTTTCTCGTTGGGCACCTGTACTTCGAACTCTCCACGTTCAACATCAATTGTTACCACAGTCATCAGCGCTGTAAATATTAAAATATATAAAAAAAACATGTAAATATAAATGAAGGTTAATTTTAGGTAAAGTATACAACGGTAATCCTTACCCGCTTTAAGAGTATGCTTCATGACTTTTAATTGCACCTCTTTTGGCCACCGTTCTCCATCTGCCTGTCTTCCCAATGCTATTTGCTTCCTTTCATTAAACCACTGCACAGTCTTATACCAAGTGCCTTCTACGAGTCCAACAACTGGGAGTCTTCTCTCAACCTTGTACCGGCTATTTAGACTTTCAGATCCGTTACTAGTCATAAGACCCCAACGTGCACCAGTGTCAAAAGTTTGTGCCCACCTCTCTGGTCTCATTCGCTCATTGGTATCTGTCTCGTTTTCTTTACCACACTTCTTAAGATAATCGATAACTTCAGGGTTTGTCACTCGGAGTTCTTCCCACATTTTCATGAATGGCCGTTTCTTTTTCTTGTTAGCCAACTTATTTCTAAATTTGTGTGGTATACCTTTGTCTTTACCAGAAACCTTGTACACATTTTCACATAAATGTTGCATACAATACCGATGTACGGCCAATGCAGGCTCCGCACTTTCTTGCCATCCGTACTGTGGTCTTTTAAACATGTTCCTTATTCCCCAATGACGGTCTGAGACAACACAAAATTTTTTTGATCCCACCACTTGTTCCCTTAGAAATTTCATGAACCAACCCCAGCAAGTTTCATCCTCCGTTCTCACTAAAGCAAATGCTAACGGAACAAGCCGTTGCTCAGGATCGTAACCGCAAGCCGCTAAGAATTTACCCTTATAGCGACCTGATAAGAAAGAGGCATCAATGCTAATCACGGGCCTAATATACGGAACCGCCGCGATACAAGGCCCGAATGCCCATGCTGCTGCTTCGAACATAGCTCTGTTCGGATCACCTACGCTTTTAAACAACCACTTTATCTGCGTGCCGGGTGTCGTCCTCTGTATAGCCAATAAAAGACTCGGTAGTTTGTTGTACGAATCTTCCCATGAACCAAAAAGATGTTCGATTGCTCTTTCTCGTCCCCGCCAAATCTTGTTATAAGTGGGCACCACATTCGGGTATTCTTTCTCCAGTAGAGATTTAACGTCGGGTAAGGAAATACCGACATCTCTCTTTACTGCATTTGTAATACAGTTGGCAATAACCTCAGCCGTTAAATTATCATGTGTGAAGTCTCCGGCCCTTCTCACGCATGTATGCTCGTGTTCATTCGTTATTATCTTCCAAAATTTGCCTTCTCTTTCTGTACGGGCATACATACGCCACTTACAACCATATTCCTTACAGTTCAATATTAATTTTTTCGGAGAACTAGCAGTGGTTTTATGTTGTACATTTAAACGTAATGAGTATTTTTGACACTCTCCTATGAGTTGCTCTTTCGAGAAAAAAATTGTCCCTTCTGCTAATGGCCCTGATCCATGAGGTTGAGACGGTTGAGGTACGGAATTTCTATACTCAGAAATATCTAGAAATTGCCCTACGGGATGGTATGTTTCTGTCCTTCCTGTAAGGTAATACTGGTGATTGGGGTTCACGTTTGATTGGGGTCCACCATCGATTCCCTCTGACTCAAATAAGTCCACTTCTTCATCACTAAAGTCCTCACCTGTTGCATAGTCTGACTGAAAACCGGGACCTCGGTCGTATAAATCATCGAGTCGACGTGTTTCTTCTTCGTTTTCTTCGTTTACTTGAACGACATCTTCTTCTTCTTGTGGCCGGCCGTGCCTACTACTACTACTACCACCATGTTCTTGCCTACTACTACCACCATGTTCCCAAGTGCCTTGACCGGTGTAAGACTCGTAGTATGTACCTTCTTCTTCCTGAAGTGTACTATCACGAGGATCTATACTGTTAGGGTCCCAAGGATCCCAATCTAATGTAATGGTTTCATTCTCTTCTTCTTGATTGGTTGCATTTGGTTGTTGGTGTTCTTCTTCCTCATAATTTTGTTGTTCATTATAATTATAATTATAATAACCACCTAATTATAATAAAAAAAAATGTGTTACAATCACATACAAAAATTGTAGTTAAATAATAACGTAGTTAATATTGTAGTAATCACATACAAAAACGTAGTTAATAACGATATTAAATATTACTTATTAAAAGTCATTTCTAGAAATTGTTCTTATTTATGTTTTTATGCATAGTTAATATTAATAAAATATGATTTTCAATATGATTTTAATTATTATTTATAAATCGCATTTTCATAGTTATTATTATTCTATAGTTAATATGATTTTAATATGATTTTAATATGATTTTAATTATTATTCTATAATTATTATTTTCATAGTTAATATTAATATAAATATATATATTTAAGCACATAATTCTATTATTCAAAATTAAATGTCACATAATTAAATTCAAAATTAAATTTACCTTGTGCCGGAAGTAAATCGACATGCATTTCTAGACCATCAAGTCGCCTTGCCTCAAAGCACTCGTGTTGAACGTATCGCCATTCATTTTGAGAGTTCACCGGCAAAATAATTTGTTGAAACCTTCCGTCCATAATTACGTTGAAACGCGAAACAATTCTCAAATTGAACTCACCTTGATAAATTCCCAATGAGGACAAAATTATTTGTTTAATAGATTCATAATCAGTTTGTGGAAAAACATCAAAACGAAAATTATTTGCTGGATTAAAGGGAGATTGATTGACAAAAACACTAATTGAATACATTTCTATATGACTAAGAATTAATTGGAAAAGATAGATGATATTAAGATTGTGATAACGACCAACTATTTATAGTGATAAGATCGGAATTTGAGATTCCGATATTAGCAAACAGATTTAAAACTTCACGTCAATTCCCTATCAAATCAAATAATGTGCCGTTGTGTGGCGAACTTATTGCTTAGATCGGAATCCTGGATTCCGATCTAAGCATGTCAGGAATCCACCGCCCAATCAAATCAGTTTTTAGTCTTTTCCCTTTTACTTTATTTATTTTATTAAATTAATAATATTTATTATAAATATTTTAATTATATTAATTAATAAATTAAAATTTAAATATATATATTATATTTTTTGTAATTAAAATTAATTTTAATTTTATCATATGCATTAATTAAATTAAATTAGTTAAATTATATTAGTTAAATTATATTAGTTAATAATCATATTTTAATTAAAATTGTAAAATTAAATTAATAATTTATATTGTTTTGTAAATAGAAGTAAAGTAAAATAAAATAAATTAATAATTATATTTTATATATAGAAGTAAAATAAAATATATTAATTTAATATTTTATCTTCAAAATATATTACTAAAATTTCATAATATATTAATTTAATATTAAAATTTCATATATTTAATTATCGTTTATGATAGAAGTACAATAAAACCATGAAAAACGACAAAATTTCCTGTTACTGCACTGTTCGGAATCCAGGATTCCGATCTAACGTTAGATCGGAATCCCAGATTCCGATCTAACGTTAGATCGGAATCCGAGAATCCGATCTAACGTTCGGAATCCAGGATTCCGATCTTGCGATACTATTTATATTAAACTGATTAAATTGATATTAATTTTATTGGATTATATTATTTTAATATTATTTTTTAAAATTTCGGAATCTAAAGCATTGCACTCGAATTGGGCTGGAAACAATTTCTACTTATAAGTAAATCTTGCCGCTTTAGCCCATGTTACGCCAAGCCCAACCGCTCTTTCGCTGAACCCGAGGGGTCACATCAATAAAAAAATCTCCATTTCATTTCTCATTTACCAAATCCTGTAAACTTTTTCAGAGCATGGGATTAGTGGTTTGACATCTCCATTTTCTGATAACCGGAGTGGATGACAGTCAAAAGACTTGATCTTTCATTTTCGATTCTATTTTTTCTTTCCATCTCACGAATCTCCTCCAGTCTCTTTCTTTCTCCCTATAAAAGTTCTCTTGTCGCCTCGCCTCCCATGCTTTTCTCCCACCTTCCTTTCCACCTTATATAAACCCTTTCCATATCTTCCTCTTCGCCATTCACAACCATCTCGATCTTCTCCTTCAAAATCTAGGGTTTTAAACACAGTTCTTCTTCCTTCGAGCTATCAACTGCTGTCTCGAGCCTTCGAAGGTGTTGAATTTTGCCGATCTGACTCGCAAGATACACGATCTCGTCTGGTCGTGCTCATTTCGTTTGATCCTTGAGATTGTGAGGTATGTTATCCTTTCCATTCGTTAATTTTCGCATTTTGGTTATTGAAAGGTGAACTTTCAGTTCTCTGATGAGTACTTTATGCTTTGCGAATTGCTAAGCCGATCTGAAAGACAAGAAGAATAAAGATCGTTGTGATTTACAATTTCTAAGGGCATTAACAAATGGAGATTGCGATTTCTGTACATTTTGTTCTTGCAAGTGTTGCAATGGAAGTATGCGTATCATTAGGCTAATTTCCATCGTGTTTTTATGTTATCTGTTATGGACATTTTAGTTATTGTTTTTTCTGGTAGATATCTGGTGTTTAATTGATCAACTACAGCTAAATTATGCAAAATTTTCAGAGTCATTTTCTATTCAATTCTGATTAGATCGATTCATGGAGATATGGCTGCTAGTTCATTGCCATTGTTTTGAAAATAAACTACACTGAACTTCTTGAGCATTGATTGATTGAATGGCACTGTTCCAAGCTATGGTGTAAATAAGCAGAATATAGATCTTATGTAATTCATGCATTCAAAATTTTCTACTAATCAGGCATGCTTAGTAGATCAAACTGATGCAGGGGATTATCTTCTACTATCTTTTCCCTTTGTAAGCCCATCTTCTTTTTTGGAGATAGCAGAGAAGGCTCATGCTTGTCAAATGATGAAACTTGTCCCTGCTGTGTTCTCAATCTTTTACCTTGTTATTTGGTAAACATTTTTATCTCTTTATTTATTTGTGGTGAAATCAGGTAGTAGTTCATTTCACGGGCTTGAGATGGCATTGGCAAAAGTTAATCGGCCAACTACTCTTCCAGTAGCAGAAAAGGAGCGGAAAGGTTCTCTTGATAACCTCTTCGCTCAAAAAACTGAAAAAGACCCTTTCTTGTCTCTATCTAAGACTAGTGAGAACTCTTTCCAATGGTTACATCTACTTCATGCACTTGACCAAGGCAAACAGGATAATGGCACTGAGAAAAAAGAAGCTCAACCTATTGACAGCCATGAAAAATGTATGTCGTATCAAAGCAGGTATTTCTTTTGGGTATAGAGAGTTAGGTTGTGTTCGTTGGTTTTGGCAAGTAAAACTTATAATTCAGGTCTGTTTGCAGTTTTTAATTATCTTATTGTCTACTTGCTGTGCAGATCTGCCGGGGTGGCCTCTAGTGCCATCAGCACTCAGTAAGATGGAAATGCAGAAATGTGAGAGATGTTCTAAGGAATTTTGTTCAACTATAAATTATAGAAGGCACATAAGGACGCATCGTCGATCTCCAAATATAGAAATGGTCTTTTAGGCATCCTCTCATGTTTTTCTTTTCAGTTTCTCTATTTGACTGGCTAATTTCTTTCGTTGTCTCTTGTTTACAAGGAAATTTCTCTGGGGGTCTCCCTTTTTGTTCCTTGTCCCTCTTCCCTTCTGATAGAAAACTGAGCTCCCCCAGTATTTAAAGTAATTTATGTTTTAGTTTCCTATTTGATATTGTATTTGTATTCTGTAGGACTTTCAAAAGAATCGTGATCAGGTTGGTGAGTTCTGGGATAAGGTAAAATTACTTTCACTAATTTTATTTCTACTGTTGAGGGAGTTAAAAAAATACTTTAATGAGTTATGCTGTGCTTAACGTGCAAAATTGATTTTTTTTTTTTAAGCTTTCTTTGGAAGAAGTCAAGAATATTGTATCACTGGATGATGTGGATATAGAGGTAATTGTAGAATGAAGATACAATTTTGAATTTGTTGGAACTTCTGCATGCCCAGAATTTTTAGTATGTACTGGTCAATGATTAATAAATGTACCAACTTTATCAGGGAACAAGTGGAAGTACAATTCTGAAGTATCTGTCACTGTGGAATAATAAACCAAATATTTCTTCCCTTCCATCTGTATACATCAAAGCTGGTGGTCTTCTTTCGGTAAGAAAGTTCTCGCTGTAAACTTTTTTTTTTTCAATGCTTTCTAAACTTGCTTTTACTTTTTCAGTGCTCTTATTTCTCTTGGCTTATATTTACTTGATTCAAAATGTCGTCTGACAGGAAATTGTGCAAGGGAAACCAGGATGCTTGCCTTTAACATCGAATGTGTTTTTTTGCATACTTGATGATGCCAGTGAAAATACTTTCATGTGTGCTGGCAATGTCACATTGGTACAAAAATTTCTGTTTGATGGAGATGCTGAGAAAATAATTACAGAGATGAAGAACTTGGCTGCTTGCCTAAGCTACTTGTTGGAACTGAAACTGGTAAATACTAAGTCATTATCTATGAAACTGTTCAGATTCTGCTCGTGGTTACAGGCGATATTTGAAATTGAAACTTAAATTCAGGTCAGAGCATGGCTCGCTGATAAGGCTGCAGAGGCTTTGCGGTGCCAGAAGATGCTTGTGGAGGAAGAAGAAGCTGCTCAGAAAAGGTATCTTGGTGTTGGTGGGGAATTTAACCTTTATTTTTATAACTTTGTTTTGAGGTGTATAGCATTTACAAAAGCAACTCATTTTGCTGGGGATTATATCTTTTCTTATAAGACTTTTTCTCCGCTCCATTTGAACTATGGCTTAAATCTGTATCATTATCTGATGTTATAAATAATTGGGATTCACAGGAGATCTGAGCTGCTAGAAAAGAAAAGGCTTAAGAAACTGAGACAGAAAAGGGATAAGCAGAAAGATGCAAGTGAACCAGGCAGCAAGGCTTCTCCAGAGATGATAGAAGATGCAATTGCTTCTCCTGGGGTCCAAAGTCCCACAGCTCAGTCAGAGTCAGGTTCACCCATCATGGAAGAACCAACTACTAAAGATGCAAGTGAACCAGGCAGCAAGGCTCCTCCAGAGATGATAGAAGATGCAATAGTTTCTCCTGGAGCCCGAAGTCCCACAGCTCTGTCAGAGTCAGCTTCATCCAGTGTGGAAGAAGCAACTACTAAAGTTGCAAGTGAACCAGGCAGCAAGGCTCCTCCAGAGATTAAAGAAGATGCAGTGGTTTCCCCTAAAGTACGAAGTCCAACAGCTAAGTCAGAGTCAGGTTCATCTAGTGTGGAAGAAGCAACTACTAAAAATGCAAGTGAACCAGACAGCAAGGCTCCTCCAGAGGTTATAGAAGATGCAGTAGTTTCCCCTAGAGTACGAAGTCCAACAGCTAAGTCAGAGTCAGGTTCATCTAGCGTGGAAGAAGCAACTACTAATTCTGTACGGGTCAAACCAGAAATGAATCATGATGAAGTTGAGGATCCTGATCTGGTTGTTGATGGTGTTAATGTAGAAGATACAAAAAGTGTTGTAGATGCTGAGATTAAGCAGGAGCACCCTTCAGATTCAAATTGTATTGTAGATCCTGAGATTAAGCAGGAGAACCCTTCAGATACAACAAGGTTAGCAGAGCCTGAGAAGAAACAGGAGCACCCTTGTGATAAGGTGGATGTAAAGAATGAGAGAGGCCCAATTTCATCAGAGAGCTTGGAGGTTTTAATAGGTTCCATAAGTGTATCAGTTGAAGATAGTAGTTTAGTTGGGTCTGGTTTGACACACTTGAGATCAGTTGACCGCAAAGAAAATCGTCTCTCTAAAGATACTAGAAGAGGGCTGGAGGAACGAGAGAAGAATAGCATTCAGTCAGAGAGTGTTGGTTCGTATGAAAAGGGTGATGAAATGCTGGACATGGAGGAGCCTTCTGTTGAATGGAGAAATATGGTACCTGGACCTAGGCTCTTCTCTCCTAAAGAAGCAGCAGCTTTGCTTGCTCTAAGTAAGTCATTTACTATTTGCATTGTATTCAGTATATTTTAATTTTTTTGGTCTTGGATATTCTGACGGGTATGAGCTTTAATTATTTAATGCTAATTTTCTTATTCTGTGTCTACTCTTATCTAGCAATATGTTTGAGTAACCTAGCACTCAAATAACCTACAGATGTCCATTTCAGATGTTATGTTAATGGAGCCAATTTTTTTTCTTTCCACAAAGGTGGTTCTTTGCCAGTAAATTTCATTTGTTTGACATCAAATTCGATATTAAATGCAGGATGGAGGGAGGCAATTGCGTCTGACCATGTAATACTTGATTCATCTCCTGAAAGAGCAGCACGAGATATGGTGTATCCTGGTGACACAGTGTCTAGTGCCACCAAGCCCAAGCCCAAGTCTAGAAAGTGAATGGTACTAGCATAAGTTGGTATTTCGGCGAGGGAACCTCCAGCTTATACCAATTAGAAAGATTTTTGTTTTTGGTTTTCTCTTTTTTCAGCTGAGATCCATTTTTTACCAGAGGTCTTCTATTACAGTAGTATTCTTGTTTCAATTTTGTATCAGTGGATTCCAATTGAAGTGCACTCGGATCATCGGGGGATTTTGTTTCTTTATTTTATATTTCCTGTAGGTTTATTTCTTGATTTCTCAATTTTTATGTACTTAGTTTACAATCGTCGTGCATAAAATTTTGCTTATAGACTCCAGTTATTGCGTTTGATTTGTAATCCCTATCCTGTATGTTCACCAAGTACATGAAATTGATTGATTACTGGGGGAGAGCAGCGACTGGAAAAAAATGTTGTTCATGAGCATGAACTTGTCAATAAGTGCACGCAGTTTGAGCTGTGTTGAAGAGATGAACTTTAATTTTACGGTCTAAGTTTTTGGGATGATTATAGCGCAGGATTTAATTTCCTTTATGTAAAATAATTCTACACGAGTTGATTGCTCGTGCGAAAACTTGTTTCATATACAAATCACGACTCCCGGTGAAAGAAAGGTACCACCAAAATATTTGCTCACCAACCTCTAAATCCAAAACATTTGAGGTGTACCCATTTTTCATACTTCCAAGTTCAGGGCACAATACACACCATTATCATAAATAGGAGAACCGTTGGATCCTATGCTTGATTCTGATGATGATGAATAGGAGAGTATATAAAACATATATACATGGACACAAAGTCACACAAAAACTGACAAACGTCAAATTCTTTTTTTTTTACTTTTTAGTTGCCTGAATTTTTTTTTTCCCCTCATGGGTGTTGCCATATTTAAAGCAGTGTTTTCACTTTTTAGTTATTACCGGAAAATCGGTAATAACTGATACCAGAACAGTAACCAAAATGGTGGTATCAGGTATTAAAAGGAAATACCAGCAAATTTTGGGAATATACCGGATTTCAGCCACTGGCCGGTAAGGATGCCGGTAGTGTATTGAAAACATTGATTTAAAGATTATTTATGACAAAGTGCCGTAGATGGACTAGGTTAAATACCTCATGCAATTTGTAAAAGAAAATAATTGAACTAGAGTATACGTACAGAAAGAATTAAATAATAAAGTTGGAAGAAAAAGAAGATAGAAACACCTTATAATCATGCCGACAATTACATGAGTTCCCTCTTGTAAGAACGGATCCCCTTAAGATGAGTTTCCTGCTGTTTGAAAATGAAAGAACCTATGATTTCAATATGGGTATTTAAGTTAATTAAGATTCCACCGTCCTTAAAATGAATAGTTTTATATTAGAATTTTTATTTTTATTTTTATTATCTCGAAATTAAATTACTAAGGGTCTGCTCTAAGTATAGTAAGCAGAACGGAAGAGAATCAATTAAAAAGTGTCCGGAAATGTGTGCCCTTGCCATGTACAACAGAAAAAGAATAATCTCAATCCGACTCTGCTGTTGCGCGACACAGCGTGTAGCGCACTACGAGCCGTCTGATCTTGATCGGATGGTTCACTTTTTACGGGCCTATCAATCTAGGTTACATGCACGGGGCTCCCTTGTCCATTGGATCTTAATCAGACGGCCAGCATACCGAACGACACGCGGTGTCGCGCGGCAGCAGATCTCGTTTCGAATAATCTCATCTTTTACACATTGTCCATCAACAGCTCCTCACCCTTATGTACAAAAGAAAACCAACTAATAATACACATTATTTATTACTTACAAACATAACTGCATTTAAAACCGATCTCCAGTAGCCCTCCACACAGACTGTACATCTCAACTTTTACCAAAACTAGCCAGCCTCTCCAAAATCTACTGTCTTTAAAGGATGTGACCTAAATATACAACACATAAGCGAGACTTGGATTGTCCAAGTGAATCATGTTACAGTTTCCACCGCTACAATTCTCATCTCTAACTTGAGGGCCTTGTGAATGACCTTCTCATGGATTCAAACCAACCCCACACGTCCTTTGCAAGATCTGGTCGCTTTTTTCTTGCTGTCTCGCTGCATACCAGACCAATCGAAATCATTGTTTTTGCTTGCTTAAGTGGCCATCCTGCCGAAAGATCAACCATTTTTTCGATTTGTCCCCTTGCTTTTGCAGCCTCAATGTTGTTCTTCAATCCAATTGCTTCTTTCCCTGTCACAAGCTGAAGAAGTACAATACCAAAGGAAAACACATCGCACTGTGCCGTGAGCTCACCAGAATTCACGTACTCAGGATCTATATATGCAACTGTGCCCTTTGGTTGTTCAGTCCGATGATAGGGTGTAGTAGTGGTATTTGTCATTTTTACATGCCGACAGATGCCCAGGTCGCTGAGTTTAACCATAAAGTTAGAGTCGAGAAGGACATTTTCTGGCTTGAGATCTCCATGGACCACACCCGACGAGTGGAGGAAGATCAATTAATGCCGAGCAAATCTGGCGTGCAACTTGGACTCGGACTTGCCATGGAAGTGATGGGTTGCAATTTTTGTAAGGAAGGTGGTTATCTAGGCTCCCCAGTGGGAGGTACTCATACACCAGCACACGGGCTTCAAGGCAAGCTCCTATTAGCGTGACCAAGTGAGGGTGACGGATCTGGCTTAAGACTTTAATCTGCAAAAGTATAAATGGGGAAGATATAGGACTAATTAAAATAGGAGTCTTTGGATCGTTTAAGAATAAAATGAGAATTAGTTATTAGGACTTAGGAGTAAAAAAATTATTCCTTATAAGCTATCAAGAATAAGTTCAAACGAGTTCTAAAGTGTTATTTTTAAATGGTTCAACATCCGAAATAAGTTTTTCATTTTTAGAACGTTTGGATTATCTTTTTAATCCAGATTAAAAAGTGATCATGATAACTTCTTAATCCTCATTAAGAAGATTATCCAAACGAATTAGGAATAAAAATTTAGTCCGGATATTAGACCAATTAAATATAACACTCTAGATCCCAGGTATGTGGAACATTTGGAAGACGCGATGTGCTTTGATATTTGAAGGAACAACTCTAGATTTTCATGCAACGGTACGGAAGACAATTCAGGATTCGAAGTCTTGGAGCGCATATTGTTAACTATCCTTAACTTTCTGTATTGCTAGTATTTTTTTTGGTTTATATAAAGGCGCCTTGTATATGGTTGTACTTTAATTCTTTCTTTACTTTTTACTGTTTGTACCGAAATTTTTTGGTTCAATGAAATTGTAGGACGAGACTATCGTCTCCCTACCTTCAAAAAAAAAAAAAAAACACTCTAGATCCCAAAAACTTTATTCTTCATCATTTAGAATTAATATATTTTACTCCGATTAACTGTTTCTAATTTTATTCTTAAACGATCCAAATGCATAATAAATAGTTACTAAAGATAGTGCTCAAATAATAGTATAATACATAAATTTGGTTTTCCTAATCCCTATTTTATTGTGGTTTCTATTATGATATGTCAAAATGTTCTATACTATAAACTTACCTCTTGGTAAAATTGTGGATCCCCTTTGCTCGAGTCACAATTCAGGATTTTCATGGCAACTGTTGTGTGGCGGAGGGAACCTTTATATACTGCACCAAATCCACCTTTCCCAATTATATGTGATGGGTCGAAGTTTCTGGTTGCTTCTTTTATCTCTGAGTAGGTAAACTCTGTGGAATTCAGCAAATAACGAGAAGGTGAACCTCGTTGGTTCAATTTCTGTATTTCTTTCAGAGCAACATCTCTTTCTCGTTCAGTTTTTTTCCAAGAGGGCTCTCGTCTCTTCAAACTTGGCTCGTAGCTCCTTGGTTTTTGTTAGTTCGTTCTGTACTTGTTCACACATTATTTTGTGTTTCTCCAACTCATCACACTGTGTCGCAAATTTACCTTCAATATCAGCATTTTTTTGCATCTCCACAGTTAGCCTCTTCTTCATGTTTTTGAGCTGCATAGGATAATTTCAGTTGGAAAAGATGAAGAATATCTACCGGCTTAGCTTGTTTCAATTATAAAGTGGTTGGTAACTAAGTTCAGATTTTTCTAAGAAAGCAGTGTCAGCTAATATGAATAGAAACAAAAAAGATAACATGCCTTTCTCTTAGCTTGGTGCAAATCCAATTCGGCTTTTTTACGCAGACTTGACTCTTCACATATTTCCCATTTAAGCTTTTCTGTCTCCTCCAACGCCTCCTTAAGTCGCGTAAAAGAATCGTCCTATATATATAATAGGGTAACTAATTTGGTTATTCACATTTCAATGATATCTTCACTAGCTATTCATATAAAATTTCAGTTTTATAATTTAACATACCGTGACATTGTGGAATGAGGACGGACTATTATTGAGAGGAGTATCAGTCAGTGAGTCTGAAATTAGGGAGTCAACCTCTGAAAACAGGTTCTGTTGAGAGGAGCCGCTGCTGCTTCGAGCATACAGATTTTCTATCCCACTGTGATGGCTATTATGTGAAAATCCAGTTGCAATTGATGCATCAACAGCAACATTGACTGATCTTGACCTCTGGTCCAATCCAGAGGAATCAACTGTTGACTCAGCTTGAGATGGGGACACAAATTGAGATCTGAGATGCTTGGAGTGGCTTGAAGAAGAACCTGAGCTCCTAAGGGATAATTTTCTTGCATCAGGTTCATTTTGAAATGGTTCCCTGTTTGAGATTAAGGCACCACGATGATTAGTTATACTTTTAGTATAGAAGAGGCAAATTTGTAAACTCTGGGCTAAGTTTGTTAGTTTAGGAGATCTGATAGGCTACAAGCTACGTGTAATATATTAATTATGCGTGGAAAGAACAAACTTACCGTTAGTCCTGTAATTTTGTAAAACCAAACTATAAACAATAATTTTAATGATTAACAACCTGTTGCAGATCAGTTTTCCTTTGCTGATGAAACGAATCCGGCATGATTGCTCCGCTTTTTCTCTCACATTCTTTGCTATCCTTGACCTTAGTTTCCTTTCTCTGTGGTCCATTAAAAGTTCCAATTTAGAACGACATTGATCTCGTATGACAACAGACAGTAAAAGCTATAAGGGAACTTATGCCAGAGATTGTAAATAAATAAATAATGCAAATGTTGCTTCAATTTTTTTCTGCCCTTTTGTACAACTTTACTTTAATTTAATGAAAATGTTGTAGGGGCCACCCTACCTTCAAAAAAAAAAATAATAATAATAAATAATGCAAAGAAAACTACGAAAAGATTTTTGGCACATACTTTGCCTTTGAGGTTGGAATAAAAAAAAGGTTCCGTTCTGAACCTGCTCCCATGACAAGGTCAGTAACTTTATGTTGCTTCACGAGCTCAAGCAATCCGTTTGCAATGTCATCATTATCTATTGAGTCTGTGGTCGCATTGAACTGCAATGAGAAGACTTATAGATAAGTTATTGCCTATATAGCTACACTGGTATTACCAAAAAGAAAGAAAAGATAATTCATAGATAAGTTCTTTTTTCTTGATAATGAATAACATATATAGGACTACAAAACTTATGTGAAGGACTACAAAAAGGACGATTCTTTTTGGGCATAAGTTCTTTTTTCTTGGGCATAAGTTTTGTTGTTACCTTTGAAGATATGCCCAAAAAGGACTACAAAAAATTGGAACGAATTGATGCCCAAAAAATATCTATTGAATATACAGATAAAGTACACTAGTAACACTACCACAAGCAGAAAGTGTGAACCAGGATTACTCATGGATGCACAGCTAAATGAGTAGAAAATAATTAATTAGCTATCAACATAAGGTCAAATATTTGAATGAAGAACCCACTTTTTTTTATTTGAATAATTCCTCTACCTTTTTCTCAATACTGGGGGAAAAAAATCTAAAAAGAAACCCATGCAATTGCACTGGTACCATATAATCTCCCTGGTACCAGTGTACCCTTGTTAGTCGTTATCTCATGATTTATCCCCACCGTAAACAAAAAACTTACATTATTTTGGGTGCACTTATCTACGAATTTTTTCAGGCATTCGTTCATCTTCTTCTTTTCAAGCTGTCTAAATGCGTTCAACTCCTGCTCCTCAACCCCATTTTCTGGCATGTATACAACTAGCACAATAGACAACAAATAAATAATTAATGAACAAAACTAAACAAACTAGAGTTGATTGAAACAGCAGGTAACGGAACAACGATAAAAAATTTAAAGAAACCCCTATGAAATTATTCCATATTTCTTTGTTATGCACCTTCGAAAGTATATATAAGTAATAAGGAAGAATTTATAAGCGACATATAATTTCAAATGGGGTAAATTATGGAACGACTAGAATTCAGATTCGACAGATTTCCTTCATAAAAAATAAATGACTCTGTGAGAGAAATACCGAGAGTTCCTTTACGCTTTATTATTACTTATTAGATCGAGGCATTTTTGTCATAAAAAGCGCGCGATGTTGACATGTATACATTTTAGCTCTTTGATTATATATTTTTTAATATAAATTGGAGATCTAAGTCATTCAACTTATTTTTAAATTAAATGTTTATGAAAGACCGCCAGTTAGATTTCGAACATGTCATCTTTCACTCAAGGTACATTGTTTTTTGCCACTAAACCAGTTAAAGCTGGTTCTCCTCTTTGATTATATATTTTTTTTTTCTTTTTGAGGAATTCATCTACCTCTTTAATTCATCATGAATGAAAACAAAGAGAAAAAAAAAATGTACGTTGAAACTCCCATGATTTTCTTATGATAATTACCATACTATAAATTATACAAGAAATAAACTATAATCAAAGAAATTAATTAAATCCATTAGTAATTCAAAGACGCCAAGTCGAAAGCTTTTGGATCCCGACGTAAAAAAAATTAGCGTCGGGAGAACCCACCAACATAATATATTTTAGTGAACATTAAACAATTGAATCCCATGGACCAATTCCGAAGTCCAAATGCTCCTAACATAATTCTTTACGTTGGAATCTCATTGAAACTAAGTTTTATATATTTTTTTTTGTTTTTTATGTATTTTTATTTTGAAAGTATTAATTGATTAAGAGATTTTGAGCTATCCAACAACAAGGATTTTCATGATAATATTATTATTGAAGAACTACATACCTTTTAGTTTAAAATATCATTATAAAAGTATTTAAAAAGTTCTACAAAATAATTTGATTTTTAACCAGATTTCAATATGAAGAACAAATTGAATAGTTCGAAACATTTGTTATAGTTTGGATTCTGAGAAATGAGTTCAAATTGAGCGTATTTGATTACAGAATAATAACAAAAATATGATATGAGTTATAACAAAATAAAAGTCAAATCTAGATATAACTTTATTCCTTATATCCACATATATAAAAAAAACATGGTTTAAGAAATAAGCTTTTTACTATGATTTTTTTTTTCACTGGTTACAACTTATTATTTATTCTTGTACACATCTTTATATATATATTTTTTAATTTACTATAATTAAATTATTATAAAAAAAATTACGGTTGAAAATCTTACTTGGACTGTAGGAATTCTCCGGGCAGGTTGATGCACGTGCAAAAATACGATCAGAAAATTGTTGTCAATGCTCTTCATCAACCAATCCAAATTCTCCTTCCACGCTTCAACCTCCTTTCCCACTGCTACATACACCTTATTCTCTTCGATTTCATTCAATTCTTCTAGAATCTCTCTCAAATTGAAGCTGTGACCGCTGGTGTTCGAGCCGACGCTGGACTCTTGTGATATCAGCTCTTCCATTTGTGTCAATGGCAGAAGGTTTAAAGAGCTTGATAGAAAGAGTAATAGAAAGAAGATAAGAAGAAGCCAAATATGAATCTTTCCTAGCTAGTGCACAAGCGCTTACTTTATTTATTTTTTTTATTGGATGGAAATAAATAGGAGAGAAGTTCTACTCTTTTTTTTTTCAGGTAATTACTGGCTAGTAGTGTGATGGAGGCGCATGCGCCTATTTGAAGCTAAAGGGTTTTATTATCGTCGTACATAACCGCGCGCTAAGCAACGTATATAGATAGATAGAGCCATAGAGGCAAAAGGGGATCATTCAATTGGAACCTAATTTGGTTCTACTTCCTCATCTCTATTTTCCAGCGGCTTATAAAAGGGTTAGGGAATACATTATAACTTACTAGCATAAGATGTAATTATATGTAGGCAAACAAAGAAACAAAATAATATTAGATAATAAAAATATGTTGTATCTACCAGTGATTCAAATAGATATGCTATTCAATTTATTTTTCTATTAGACGAAAAATTAAAATACGGGGGTGATAAGGATCATCCCCGATATTCATCATCCCCATCATCCCCACGCGTTTTTTTATTTTTGGCTCTACGCGTTTTCTATTTCTGGAAATCACTCTGTTTCTCTCCCTGCTACGTACGCTCGTCCCCCTCCCATTCCTCCCGCGTATGCTCTCCCTCCCCCTCCCCTCTCTCACAGACACTATATATTGACACTATATATTGATTATAATTGTTGAAGTTAATATATATAACTGTTGAAGTTAATATATATAACTGTTGAAGCTAATATATATGTCAACTTCAATAATTTAAATATGCCCACTTCAAATATTGCATTCAACATTTAAATATGCCAAGTTCAACAATTATATATATTAACTTCAACAGTTATATATATTAAATTCAACAGTTACATATATAACATATTAACTTCAATAGTCACATATATAATTTCAACAGCTACATATATAATTTCAACAGTTACACATATAACTTCAACAGTTATATATATTAACTTCAACAGTTACATATATAACATATTAACTTTAACAATTACATATATAACTTCAACAGTATATATATTAACTTCCACAGTACATATATTAACTTCAACAATTACGATATTGCCTTCAACATTTAAATATATTAACTTCAACAGTTATGAAGTGTGTAGAGAAAGAGGAGAAGGGTGGGGGGGACGGTGTACATGGGAGAGAGGAGGGGAGGAGGGGGAGGGGGGACGACGTATGTAGGAGGGAGGAGGAAGGAGGGGGACAGTGTACGTGGGAGGGAGGAGGGGACAGGGGCGGGAGATAGTGTACAGAGGAGGGGAAGGCGAGAGAGTGTATGCGTGAGGGAGGAGTTAGTTACGTACGCGTGAGGATGATGGGGATGATAGAATCTGAAGGATGGTCCTAAGCAATTCCGATTAAAATATATTGTTGGTTAATCTGGCAAACGACAGAAACACGTGTTTTTCTCCTAAATCTAGCGTGTTAACACCTATTGGATCCGTGCGTTTATAAAAATAATAGATATAGATATATAGAGATAGAGATAAGTATAATAGATATAGATATATAGAGATAGAGATAAGATGTTAATGTGTTGGGAAGTTTCCCAATTTCTCTTTTGTTAATTTGCTTATGTTGGCAGGAGGATAAGAAATTTCCTGGAGGCATCCCAGCTACGGCGCAGTACACAACTTCCCTAGACTAGTTCCTAATATCAGTTGAAAATTTCATATACGTTATAATATATTTGAGATGGGGATCAATAATTCGATTGAGGTTTATAATTTGTAATATAAGTATAGTATAGATATTTTTTGAGAATAATTCATTCTTTTAGTTTAATTTTATAACTAGATACGAGCATACGTGAAAAGATCAATAGATTTTGTTGTGTCGTCACTGTTTCATATAATAATTAGATCAAGGAATTAGAGTTTCAAAATATAAGAATTTGTTTTACACACGAGGATTTTTAAAATCGTTGTTATCAGAGGGTTTATAACGAATTCAATGGTACAGTTAAAAAAAAAACTGAAAAATAATAGTAAAAGTTTTGGAAAAAAAAATGTAAAAAAGTTTGATTTTCATTAAAATTTCAACATAAAATTAGATTACACAGTTTCGACCGATCCTTTCAAGTTCTCAATTTGAGATTCAATGAGGACCGCATCATCTCTTCTTCAGTCAGAATCATTTTTCCGGATAGCAAAGGGCTACATCGTTACAGTAGGATGACTTCAGTAACAACAATATTTGTCGTATACAAAAGAAAAAAGAATAATCTCATGTTTACGTATTGTCAATCAACAGTTCCTCACCCGTCCAATGTATCGATGAAACCAATAAACCATAAAATTTAGTTATTATTTACAAACAGAATTATGCAATTGAACCAACCACCGCTCTTTACACAAACTATATGCTGTTAACATTTACCAAAATTAACCAGCCTTTCTAAAAACCGACTGACTTGAAATAATTTAACCTAAAAATTACAACAAATAAGTAGATTTGATTGTCCGAGTGTATTTATCATGTTGCAGCTTCAATCAGTGCAGCTCTCATCTCTAACCTGTGGCCCTCGTGAATGACCTTCTCAGGGAAGCTGAGGCAATATTAGAAATGGATTCAAGCCACCCCCACACATCCTTTACCAGATCTGGTCGATTTTTTCTTGATGCGTCGCTGCACCGCAAGCCAATGTGAATCATTCTTCTTGCTTGCTCAGGTGGCCACCCAGCCGACTGATCCACTATTTTATCTAGCTGCCCCCTTTCTTTTGCATCCTCAATCTCACTCTTCAATTTCTTTGCTTCTTTCCCTGTCACAAGCTGAAGGAGAACAATACCAAAAGAATACACGTCGTAATGTGGCGTGAGCTCACCAGAAGACAAGTACTCTGGATCCATATATGGAAACGTGCCCTTTGGTTGCTCGGTCAGGTGATAGGGTGTACTAGTGGTATTTGTTGTATATACTCGTCGGCAGATGCCCAGGTCACTGAGTTTGACCACAAAGTTAGAGTCGAGAAGGACATTCTCTGGCTTCAAATCTCCATGTACCACTTTTGATGAATGGAGGAAGATCAATGCTGAGCAAATCTCATGTGCAACTCGGACTCGGGTTTGCCATGGGAGCAATCTGTTGCGATCTTTGCAAGTAAGGTGCCTATCTAGGCTCCCCAGTGGAAGGTACTCATACACCAGGACACGAGCCTCAAGGCAAGCTCCTATTAGAGTGACCAAGTGAGGGTGACGGATCCGAGTCAAAATTTCAATCTGCAAAAGTACAAACACAGGAGTTTTAAGATCTAACTGAATAGTTACATGTAACTGTGGCAATACAATTACTCGGGGTGGTGCTCAAACTAGAAGAATGCTTAAATTGGTTTTTCTATTATCCCTTTTTTTATATATGATATCTACAAGTCATGCATTGTAACGGAACATACCTCTTGGTAAAATTGTGGATCTCCTTGGAGAGAGTCACGATTCAGTATTTTCATAGCAACTGTCGTGTGGCGGAGAAAACCTTTGTATACTGCCCCAAACCCGCCCTCCCCAATCTTGTGTAATGGGTCAAAGTTCCTAGTTGCTTCTGCTATCTCTGCGTAGGTAAACACTGTACAATATTCTAAATGACGAGAACGTGAACCACCTGGCCGGTTCAACTCCTGTGCTTCTCTTAGAATGAGATCTCTTTCTCGTGTAGTTTTTTCCAAGAGGGCGTTTGTCTCTTCAAGCTTGATTTGTAGTTCGGTGACCTTTTGGCTGAGTTGCATCGTTTGTGATTCAAGGGATAACAGATCCTTCTGTGCTTGTTCATACATATTTTTGTGCCTTTCCAACTCATTATGCTGTGCATTCAGCTGCACAGGATAATTTCAGTTAGAAAAGATGAAGAAATACCTGTCGGTTCATCTTGTTTGGATTATAAGGTGGTCAGAAGTCAGAACTGACTTTCAAGTTTCTAAAAAGGCATTCTACAGATAATTTGAACATAAATAATAAAGGAACTTGCCTGTCTGTTAGCTTGAAACAAATCCACTTCAGCTTTACGACGCCGATTTGACTGTTCATATGCTTCCCGCTTAAGCTTTTCTGCCTCCTCCATTGCCTCCATAAGTCTTGTATAAAAATCTTCCTACATAAAGAGGATAGTAATTTGATTATTATATTTCAATGATCAATTTGATGTCCATACATTCCTTCAATTTAATGATTCAACATACTGTGACATTGTGGAACGAGGGGGGACTATTATTGAGATGAATTTCAGGAAGTGACGACATCGGGGAGCAATTGTCAACCTCTGAAATCATGATCTGTTGAGAGGAGTTGCTACTGCTTTGAGCATACAGAGTTTCAAGTCCACTGTGATAGCTATTATGTGGAGATCCATAATCCAGAAGTGATGCACCAGCAGCAACATTGACTGATCTTGACCTGTGGTCCAATCCAGAGGGACTAATTATTAGTTCAGCTTGAGATGGGGGCATGGATTGAGACCTCAGCTGCATGGAGTTGCCAGATGAAGAGCCTGAGCTGCTACGGGATAAGTTGCTTGCATCAGGTGCATTTTGATTTGGTTCCCTGTTTGAGATTAATTGCATTGTAAGTTTTGTGGCTTTAACTTTCTATTTTCATTTTTTGTGTTTTTGCTTTATGGAGTATGAACTAAATCTAAATGTATTACGGTCCTCTTTCTTTCTTTCTTTCTTTCTTTCTTTCATGAGCCTTTTCTTTTTTAACAGTATACTGTACAATTTTACTACAGTTATTGTGATTTTTTTTTGGGGTAACTTCGATCGTATCTGATTTCATTTATAACTGATCTCAACTTATTTGGGTAAAGGCTGGGAAAGAAACAAGATTAATGTTAGTCCTTGATTTTGTGCAACCAAAATACAGTATAAACAATGAATTAGCAGGACTACTACCTGATGCAGATCAATGATCCTCTGTTAATGAAACGAATCCGGCATGATGGTTCAGCCTTTTCACTTACAGTCATTGCTATCTTTGATGGTGGTTTGTTTTCTCTGCGATTCATTTAAAGGTTCAATTTAAAAGCAAATTGATCGCATATGACAGAGAATATAAATTACCTCAGAAGTTCAAAACTTACTGTCATCTTTTTTAATTGTAATGTTCTTAAATGTTAATAAAAACTATTGCAAAATTGAAAGGGAACTAATCAAAGATCTTGTGAATAAAAAAAAGAAAGAAAAGAAAATGAAGAAAGAGCTTATGCACATACTTTGCCCTTCCAAAGAAAAGGTTCCTTTCTGAACCGGCGCCCATAATAAGGTCAGTGACTTTATGTAGCTTTATAAGCTCAAGCAATCCCTTTGTAATGACGTCGTTATCTATCGTACTTGTGATCGCTTTGAACTGCAATGAAAAGCCTCATATATAAGTTATTTTGTCTTGCTAATGAGAAACATATCCATGCCAAAGGAAACAGCACAATTTTATACCCAAAAAAAAGACTCCAAAAAATCAAAGGAATTGGTGCCCAAAAAATTATGCATTTTACATACAGCTAACACATTAATTACCAGAATCAGGAAGAGTGAATCAGGATTACCCTTGAATGCACCGAAAATAGAGTAGAAAAATAATAGGCCAACTTATATAATTGAAGAGCTCACCTTTCTTCTGGTGCACAGATCTATAAATTTTTTCAGGCATTCATCCATCTCCTGCTTCTCAAGCTCTCTATATTCTTTCAGCTTATGCTGCTCAATCCCATTTGCTGGCATATACCCAACTACAAGCACGATAGACAACAAATAAATAATTGATTAAAAGATATTAACAGAATGTAAAGTTGATCGAAATACAAAGATAGAAATTAGTCCATATTTCTTTGATTTGGTAAATCTTCTCTAAATAACTATTTCATATAATATATTGAAGAATTTACAAGCGAAAAAAATTAAAAAATGAGATAATTTATGGAGTGACAGGAATTTAGATTTGAAGTTCCTTTTAGCACTTATACATGCAGAAATTTTATATAAAAAAAAATCTTCAGGTAAAAGAGTGCTTCTCTTTAATGCGACAGACCCACAGCCAATTTGCGTTGACATATATACATTTTACCCCATATATGTACCATGAATGTAAACAAGAAAGAATTAAGTATATTGAAACTCATTTAGCTATCTTACGTGGGGTTTTAAATCTCTTCTTGGGTTGATGTACATGCAAAAAAACAATCAGCAGATTTCTGTCAATGTTCTTCAACAACCAATCCAAGTTCTCTCTCCACTCTTCCACATCCTTCCCCACCGCTGCGTACACCTTATTCTCTCCGATTTCTTCCAATTCTTCTTGAATCCCTCCCAAATTGAAGCTGTTGCTGCTCGAGTTTGAGCGCACGCTGGACGCACGTGACATGGCTCCCTCCATTTGCAACAATGGTGGAAGGGTTGAAGGGCTCGACACAAGTGTCATGGAAGAAGATAAGAAGACGTACAGCTAGAAGAAGACAAACAGGAAGTAGACTTTCGTAGCTCAAGCGCTTACTTTTGATATTGTATTGGTTGGAAATGAGTTGGCGAAAGATAATTCCTTCACTTACTTTCTTTTTAGATTTCAATTTTTAGTAGTAGTAGCATGATGGAGGAGGCGTGTGTGCCTTTTTGAAGCTAAAAGTGTTTCATTGTCGTACATAACCTGATGCCACTACACAACATACAGAAAGAGGCAAAAGGGGATCTATTCATTTGGTTTTAGTCTCTTATCTTCCTTTTATATAGGGATAGGGAATAATTACGATGGTAATGTATTCGGAAGCTTCCCAATTTCTCTTCTATTGATTCTTTGCTTAAAACAAATTTAAAAAAAAATATCTTATGATGATTTGCTTTTCCTCCGAAGCAGGAGGTGAAATTTCCTGGTGGCACCCCAGTTACGGCCTGGTATAAAACTATCATAGACCGGTTACTAATATTAAGTTGGAAGTTCCTTATTACATAGCAACAAATTTATTTTTTTATTTTCGATACATCGTAGCAACAAATTTATAACGCAGAAATAATTCGGATATAATTAAAAATATTTTATTTTATAAAAAAACAAATTAAATAATTTTCTTTCATAAAATTAATAAAATTTTAGTAATTTATAAAATATAAATAAATAGCGTTTTAATGATACAATTTGACAAATCTAAATAATTATAACACGGATCGACTCTGTCCTGTTGTTATATAATTACAACACATTCTCAAATACATTCTTAAATCTCCACAGCACACCTTTTTGTTCGCATTTAAACTCGTAGACCAGGCTCAGGCAGTAAAATTACAGACCGAGAGTGGGAACCAAGGAAGGTTAATTGGCCATAAACAAGTCAACTGTCAAGGTAATTGCCTCTGCGGCCTTTCTTCATTTGCTTAGCTGGTGCCTGGACCAGGGATCGGGATGGCATTATAGCTGTGAACGGCATACCAAGATACCATACCATAAACTATTATGCCGTTTTATTTTGCCGAAACAGAACGAGTAATGGTAACGAAATCTGTTTTGTTTCCTTGACGAAACTGATTTTCTATTTCGTTTAACATTCCGTTTGGATGGAACGGAACGAAAATGTTCGAAACGTAACGAAATTAACAGGTATAGATGGGATAGGCCTGGTAACGGTAGATCCGTTATATGTATTGGGTGGAACGGAACATATGCCATTTAATGAAACGGCATAGCGGAACGGTTAATGAAATGCTACATCTATACTGTTTTCTTAACGGCACGATAAACGGGCAGAGTCTCAGTCTGTGCCGTAGTTTTCAACACATTTGACTGGTCTAGATGGGATATCCCATATTCTAGTCGTTGATTCCTTTTTCTCGTCCGTACTGGATTTGGTCGAGTCGAGATTACTTTATTCTTTACGCGAGTTGAAAAGATCTAAGTGGCGCAAAAAACAAACAAAAATGAAAGGAAAAGCTCAGATATTATTATATTACCCCGTTTGGATGCGTATGGAAAATATGAGAATAAATTTTTTTTAGACGTAAATTTATTATAAACAATTCAAACTCTTTACAAAATTACACATTTCTTAATACTTTTCGCATAAAAATAGACTCTTCCTCTTATTTCTAAGCAATCCAAACGGATCTATTAAGAATTAAAAATAGCACAAGACTACACTCAAGATGTGGGATTTTCTAAGCATCGGCTGTGGTTTTTTTTTAGTTTTATCAACCAAATCTATAAGATAGTATAGGCGTGTAGCATTGTAAGTGTCAAAGACAATGAACAATGTGCTATTATTGTGATACAGCTAATGCTTGTAGGTACTTTGCCTACGAGTTATTGCAAGAATTATGACTACTAATTTAATTTACTTGGTATTTAATTGTCGGGTTAGAGTTCACTATATAAATTTAATATATTCTTAATTTACAAATGTACCTCAATACAAGTATGATGTTAGCTTGTTTAATATTTTATTATATTATAATATAATATAAAGACTTAACATTTGAAAATATCACAGTTTCCTTTATTCTAAATATAATTACTTCATAATATATTCATATTAAATATCTAATCTAGAAATTAAGAGACTTCGATATGTTTCCTATGAGAAAATGACGACGGCGATCTTTTAGGTTCTTGTCGAAAAAAAAAAATTTAATAAAGAATTTTACTATTGAGTTACCGATATTTAGCAAAGTTGTTTACGGTATTGTTGGAATTTACGGAAAAGTTTCTGGATCAGCGACCCGTTGGATCACGAAATCAGAGATGCGTCTGTTTGATTCTGTAATCGACAAAGGCTTTATATATTCATATCTAATGTTATATTACTTGGTTGGTCTGTCTATTTCGTCTCCAAAAGTCCAGAATCCTAGAGAGAGATTTGAGAGAAAGAGGGAGACTTCTCCTCCCTTGTTTGATGGATTTCCAAGCATGAAAAAGAAGCACTGCATGTCGGGCACTTGGAATTTGGATGATGGCGCTAGGTCCTAACTTGAGGTCGTAGTTGATGAAGGCTTAAAACCTAGGAATCAAATAAATTTATAGACCTAGAGCTAACCTCACTAGTCTTTTGGAGTACAGCTTTAGGGTCGAACCCAAGGGACGGATTAATGAGTACCGGACTTTACTTCCTCACGAAAGCTAGACAATTATATTTTTATGGAGTTTTTGGTTGATTAAATCTAAAGGTGCAAGTAAATAAATATTTTTGGGTGTTTTAACAATATAAAAGTCGTCTTAGGTTCAGGTTTCACATCGGTTTGGACTCTAGAACACAGAACTTATCACTTTCGTGCATCAAACGGTGTTTTTCAAGCATATATCGCTCTGTTCGGTCCGAACAGGAGTCTGTTCAATCCGAACAGGACTCTGTTCAATCCGAACAGGAGTCTGTTCGATCCGAACAGATGGTATAAGTGTGTGATTTTGAACTTTTATGATATTTTATGCTTTGTGCTAGGGTTTGTTGGTCAAACCTAGATATTCTAAACCTCAGCTGTCGCTTGTTGGACTAGAAACTGGTTTAATCACAACCTAACCTAATTAACTCGATTGGTTCACAACTTTTGGTATAGAATTCAATCAACTTAAACTTGTTTGTTGGAGTTCATAAGGATATCTAGAGGTCTTTTGGACTTGTCTAAAAGTTACACTTTTGGTGTCAACTAATCTCCCCTTTCGGATCTACGATTTATCCCAAATACTTTATCTAAATTATCTTGATTAACCTAACTTTAGAACTTAACTAAATGTGGCCATTCATCTAGAAGTTAATTAGACTTAACCAAGCAATTTAAACAAGCAATTAACATAATTCTCAACGAAACAAATCAACAGAACATATCATAACATAACGAGTCAAATCACAACATCCAAACCTAAGTTACTACCTTACCCCTAAGACTACATAAATCTAACCTAACATGAAAGCAAAATAAGATACAAGCTCCATCAAATCAAAATATCAAGATAATGGAAGAAATAAACCAAATATCGCTTCTAACTCAAGATACCGAACGTCCAGAGCCGTGGTTGGGTTGATTCTGTCGCCGTCGCGCCTAGAATTGCTCCAAAGATGATGCCATGGTCGTGCTATGATGAAAGAGGTGGAATCCCACGCCTTTCGGCGTGAGAACGGTGGTGGAAAGGTGCCAAAACGTGGTGGGATATGGAATTTCGTGGTTGGTGGCTTCGATTCTTTCCTTCAGGTCTAGAGGTATATATATGGATGTCCCAGGTCGCAAGGATGGAAGGCTAGGGCACCAGGGCGCAAGAAATTGCCATTTTCATCAGTTTCTATGTAAAAAATAATGCCTTATGTGATATGGCGGCACCCTGGTCAAACCGAACAGGCTTGTGGTCGGGTCGACCAGGAGAGAGAAAATGACGCTTGGCTGCCATAGGTGCTGGTCGGATCGAACAGGCTTGTGGTCGGGTCGACCAGGAGAGAGAAAATGACGTCTGGCTGCCATAGGTGCTGGTCGGATCGAACAGATGATTGTTCGGGTCGACTAGAAGAGAGAAAAGAGCCTCCAATGCTAGGAATGAGTCGTCTAGCGTACGTGCTACGTCGGGAATCCATCTATATGCTCCAAAATCATCAGAAATCATCAAAGTCCTGTAAAATGAGAGAAGAAACGACGGTAGAGCCAGTTCCATGGAAATCATAGCAATCTATTGAATAATTCAATGGTTTGAGTGTTATTTGAGTGCCAAGTACGGTCCAAATGCCTACAAATAATGACGATATCAGTAGTGCATCAGCCGCATACGGAGAGAGACTGAGACTGTGTGCAGTGGATGCGTTGTGGCTCTGGCTTGCCATATTGCCTACGAAATCGAAGTCTGATATATTTGATTCTTCCGCAAATGGTAATCTAATCCATATAATTAGATTTACATTATTCATGATATATTTGTAGTAGATGTTCTACCTACCTAAACCTACAGTTATAGAATTCATTTAGAACCCTTTATTTTTCCGTTGAATTCATTTCCTTGCCACAGGAAAACGAGACGACTTACTACCAAACAAAGTAGGTTTGGTTAATTTATTACTGCTAGATATGGAATATTTCGTCAAAGGTCCAGCCGGGAAGTTTCATCGGAATTTCGCAAGACTGAAGAGAAACTATGCCACGAGGACATGCCATTGAAATATTGAATTAATCATAAATGTGCTTCAAGCCTTCAAGTGTTAAAAACTTCAACTATTGTTATTGTTATCTTGGCTTTTCTTGTACCGTTTATTATTGATAATTGACTGCTAAGTATCCAACAAAAGTTATTATCACATCAAACAACTATATTATATGACTTAGAAAATTGCAAGTTTTCTCTACAAATTACTTAAATTATTGCCGACAGCTTCAATTTGTAAGCGCCACTAAAATTCGGCAACCGTTAAATGAGTTATATATGTTTAATTAGGCTTAATTAGTGTTATATTTAATGACTTTAGAAGATTAGACACTTGATTTTTGTAAAATTTGTAATTGTCAAATAACAAATGTGACTACACTGAAAATGTTTAACACGACTTTGGACACCGAAATCATTTTAAATGATTTTGTACAAAATTTTTCTTTATATAGCCTTTGTTTGGATGGGGTTGGAAGAAGAAAGAAGGAAGAAGGAAGAAGGAAGAAGGCCAAAAAAAAAATTATAAACAATTCAAACTCTTCACAAAGTTACACACTTCCCAATACTTCTTTCTACTTCTTCCCTTCTTCCCACACCTATCCAAACGCACCCATAATGAATACTTTGGAGTGGCTATCACCACCCTACCCTAAAAAAAAATAACAAAAATACTTTCCACAGCGAATTAATGCATCCCAAAATTTTCCCAAAACATGGCAAGCGGTGAATAATAGTTATGTCAATACAGTAAATATTAATATATTTTTCCCTTGATGCATCCTATATCGAAGATGGGAGCAAAACTAATGATAAAATGTTGAACATGCTCTCAGGGCTAATGCTATTTCATTTCTGATTGACAACGGAACCTAACAGTATGGAACGGCACGGTAGAAACTAGAAAGGAATGAAACGAAAAAGGATACTGGAAGGACTCATATTTTTTTTTCCCTCTCTCGTCATCATTTTCATTGAATTGGATTCTCAATTATAGATTTGGCTTCAATATCTTTAAAAAAAATTATGAAGTTGATTTAACAACCGACTAAAGCGACAATTAGTAAAGGTACAGAAACTCATAATAACGGGTGTACAGTGTACTACAGGGAGCATATAAGATATTTAAGCTTTGACATGATTATGAGAAATTATGTTGTACATTTAGTACTTAAAATTTTTCTAATATTTTTAGCATTAAGATACGGTCAAAGTATAATTTCTTCGAAATTTCGTGTAGTAGAATTCGCCGTGCATATGCATAAAGCATAATACAATTCTTGATTTCATCAGCAATATAAGGAAAAATTTTATGAAAGACAAACGTACCCCTAATAATTTTAAAAAAGACAAAAGAGTACCATTTTTTTAATAATAGCACAGGTATAGTGATATCACCATTATTTGTTAGTATTTGGACCGTACTTAGCACTCACATAACACTCAAACCATTGAATTATTTGATAAATTGCAATGATTTTCTAGAAATTGGCTCTACCGTCGTCTTTTCTCTTATTTTCAGATTTCTTGATGATTTCTGGTGGATTCTCAATCTTTAGATGAATTTGGAACTTGGCATAAGCTAGACGACTCATTCCAAGCACTTGAAGGTGATGTCCAAACCACCATTCGGATCGAATGACTCATGCTCGGACCGAATGGGGCTTTGCTCGGACCAAAAGCTCAATCGTTGCATAAAATGAAGGATTTAGGAGAAGAAAATGACCAAATAGAATTAATAATATTGAAGAGATCATCCTAAATTTTCCAACGCTTTTTGAATCGCCTCAATCGGAGTCCGGATGAAGAAATTATGCTCAAAATACAAACGGAGGCCAAAATCTGAATTTCATACTTCTGCTCGGTCCGAGTGAACAGTAACTCGGTCCGAATGAACCACTGCTGGATTTCCTATCTTCTGCTCGGTCCGAGTGGATCCTTACTCGGTCCGAGCAGAGCACCGACAGAGCTCAAATGGCAAGTTTTTATGCGGGGAAATTGGTTTTTTTTGGCAAATTTTCTTTCCTTGGTGCTCCAATTATCTTTCTATGTGCGTGGAGATTAATATAAATGCACCCTTAGCCCAACAAGAAGGGATCCAAGCCTCCACACCTCCAATTAAACCTTCCATACCACAAATCCACTTTTCATAGCCTCCATCCACCTTCCCAAGGTGATTTTCCACCATTATTCATTGAAGACAACCTATTCTTGAGGCGACGACATCAAGGAGAAGTTGTGACACGCCCCTACATCGCTCCACCGCCTTTGAAGATTGAAGATTGAGCATAGAAAGACAACTCGGTTTATTTTTCCTATGTTTTTATCTATAGTTTCCATGTGCTTGTATCTTGTTATTTCTATGCTATTTGTTGTGTGTTTTGATTCGATGTTAGGCTAAATTTATGTTGTCTTAGGAGTAAGGTAGTAACTTAGGTTTGGATATTGTGATTTGACTCGTTATGATATGATATGTTTTGTTGATTTGTTTTGTTGAGAATTATGTTAATTGCTTGTTTTAATTACTTGGTTAAGTCTAATTAACTTCTAGATGTACGGCCACATTTAGTTAAGTTCTAAAGTTAGGTTAATCAAGATAATTTAGATAAGTATTTGGGATAAATCGTAGATCCGAAAGGGGAGATTAGTTGACACCAAAAGTCTAACTTTTAGACAAGTCCAAAAGACCTCTAGATATCCTTATGAACTCCAACAAACAAGTTTAAGTTGATTGAATTCTATACCAAAAGTTGTGAACCAATCGAGTTAATTAGGTTAGGTTGTGATTGAACCAGTGTCTAGTCCAACAAGCGAAAGCTGAGGTTTAGAGTATCTAGGTTTGACCAACAAACCCTAGCACAAAGCATAAAGTTTTATAAAGAGTCAAAATCACACACTTATACCATCTGTTCGGACCGAACAGAGCAGTATATGCTTGAAAAATACCGTTTGATGCACGAAAGTGATAAGTTCTGTGTTCTAGAGTCCAAACTGATGTAAAACCTGAACCTAAGACGACTTTTATATTGTTAAAACACCAAAAACATCTCTTTTAAGCATTTAGATTTTTTTTAGATAATTAAAATACCCAAAAATATTTATTTACTTGAACCTTTAGATTTAATCAATCAAAATCCATAAAAATTATCTTGTCTAGCTTTCGTGAGGAAGTAAAGTCCGGTACTCATTAATCCGTCCTTTGGGTTCGACCTTAAAGCTTAACTAAAACGACTAGTGAGGTTAGCTCTAGGTTTATAAATTTATTTGATTCCTAGGTTTTAAACCTTCATCATATAGCGGCACTAACATTGCTGCTATAGCGCAGTTAGATTTTATTTTTCATTTTAGTTTGCCTATAGCGGCAATACTTATGCCGCTATAGGACTTTTCTTTTTTTTTTTCATTTTAGTTTGCATTTAATTTCTTTTTTTTTTCGTCTTATTTTATTTTTTACTTTATTTTTTATTACAAGAATAAATTGTAATGTAATTTTACGTAATTTATATATATATATATATAATTAATATTTTTAAATTGTTCAATTTTACTTGTATGTAGTTGTCTTCAAAATGACACGACACGACATGTCAATTTTTGTTGTGTCGTGTTAATTTATATATATATATATATATATAATTAATATTTTTAAATTGTTCAATTTTACTTGTATGTAGTTGTCTTCAAACTAACACGATCGCGTATTGTCGTGTCGTGCCAGAATATTTTGTTAAAAGATTAATTGTTGATTTTATTTTTTTGGTAGCTCTTTTCTTTATTGTTTGAACCTATTAAAAAAATAAAATATTTAAAAAAAGTACGGTTATAATTTGAATTTTAATATAAATACAATTTAAATAATTTTTTAGAAAAATAATTTTAAAAAAGTATTTTTATGATGTTATTTTTGATAATGTTAAAAATTAAATTTGTATTGTGTTGCGTGTTAGTCGTGTTGTGTCAAATCGTGTTAATTTTTTTAAGATTACCAACACGATCGTGTTGTGTCAATTTCGTACTCGTATCGTGTCGTGTCATTTTGAAGACAACTACATACAAGTAAAATTGAACAATTTAAAAATATTAATTATATATATATATATATATATATATATATATATATAAAGAGGATTGCTAAAATGCTATGCATAGCACGGATGGCCTTCGTGCTACGGATTCGTTCTTGAATTTCATATTTCAAACAACCGATCCAAACCGTTCATTATCTTCTTCATATTGAAATCTCATTAGAAACCAAATTTTATATATTTTTTAATTTTTTTACTATTTTTCTCAGATTTTTTAAAATACTTAATCTAATAAATTCTGGACCCTTCAATAACAGTGATTTTCAAAAATTTGAGAAAAATAGTAAAAAAATTAAAAAAAATGTAAAATTTGGTTTCTAATAAGATTTCAACATGTAGAAGATAATGAACGGTTTGGATCGGTTGTTTGAAGTATGAAATTTAAGAACGAATCCGTAGCACGAAAACCATCCGTGCTATGCATAGCATTTTAGCAATCCTCTATATATAAATTATGTAAAACTACATTACAACTTATTCTTATAATAAACAAAAATAAAGTAAACAATAAAATAATACGAAAAAAGAAAAGAAATTAAATGCAAACTAAAATAAAAAAAGGGAAAGTCCTATAGCGGCATAAATATTGCCGCTATAGGCAAACTAAAATGAAAAAAAAAAATCCAGCTGCGCTATAGCGGCAATGCTAGTGCCGCTACAACTGTGCTATTATTAAAAAAAATAGTACTCCTTTGTCCTTTTTAAAATTATTAGGAGTACGTTTGTCTTTCATAAAATTTATCCGCAATATAATGTACGAACTTCCTATTACGTGACTTCTGTCCAACACATTTTCAATTTTTTTATCCATATATTTTTACTAAGTCACAAAATCTAAATGGGCCGTTTGGATCAAGTGAGAATTTAAGAAATTTTTTATTTTTAGATATAAATTTATTATAAACAATCTAAATTATTTACAAAATTATACACTTCCCAATACTTTATGCTTATGAGCGATCCAAAATAAAAAATATGTCATGCTGTGGAGGTCACATTTGGTGCCGGAAGCAGGATTTGAATGAGTGAAATTTCTCATTTAAAATAAAAGAAATGAGTGAAATTTATATAAAAAAAGGAAATAAAATTGATTTCGGTGACCTAGTCAACCAGGAAAAAGAATGATAAAATCTTGTAGTCGGGTGTGGGCCACAGTAACATGCTTCATGAGAGAGACACACACACTGAGAGAGGCACAAAGCCACAGACAAAAGTCTGAAACTGTACGGTAACATTATTTATGTATTTATGAGGAGAAGCAAACTTTCGGTGCTCTAATTTTATTTATTTATTCGGCAATATTAAAGGGGCCGTTTGAATCGCTTAGGCTCTGCTCTAGAAGGAGAGACTCGGAGCAAAGGGGAGGGAACTCAGTACTTTCCGATTTTGGGAGTAACCGATCTCTCTCTCTATCTGTCTCTCTGCTCTCCTTAATTTCCCTCCATTCTCTTCCTCTGGAACAGGCTATCCGAACTCTCCTCCCTTCCCTTCGCTCCGACTCTCTCCTTCTGGAGCGGAGCCTTAGGAATAAGAAAAATAGTCTATTTCTAGACGGAAAATATTGGAAAATGTGTAATTTTGTGAAGAATTTGGATGGTTAGGAATAAATTTCCGTCCGAAATTTGCTATTCTTGCTTATTCCTTTCCCATCCAAATCAGTATAAATAAAATACGAACAATTAAAAAATAAAATTAAAATTCTGATGTTTGTTCTTAATTATAGTAAACGATTCGGATCGTCTTAATTCCACTTCGCCCCGTGTTTACTGGAGAAGACAAGCTCAGTCATATAAATAAGACAATATTTTTATTTTGATATTTAGAAATTTTTGGCAAAAAAATCCTGATATATATCTCAATTTTTAAATGTTTTAAAACTCGATATTTAAAAGTGAATATGTGTATTTAAGTTCTAATTGAACGCAGGCAATCAGGTAACCATTCATAGTAGTCCGTGAAAAAAAAACAAAATGAATTGTTGCGCGCAACTGAATGCATGTGTTTTAGCTAAAATTTGAAAGAATTTCAGCAGAACTATATATACTCATTTTTTTCAATCAAACTTTGAAATAAAAATATTGTAATGACTATTTAATTAGTTGTTTTTGTTTGAGCAAATATTTATAACTTTTCGTTTTAATTTAGGTAAAAAGGAACAATTTCATAAACTCCTATGAGGTTTAGTGACAACTGACAAATTCCAAACCCCACCCCCCTCCCACACACACACACAAAATACCTCTACATCAGTGGTTCTCAAGTCTAGACGGTTAAAATTTACAGACCGTAAGAATTCGATATTAATCACGCAATATCCATTATTGATCGGACGGTTCTTGATGAACCACTACAATCAGTATATGGTCCCCCGCACTTTTTTATTTATTTATTATTTTTTTTGTCTGAAGAGGTCACCCTGAATTTTCAGTATACCGTGAGACCCTTATGGAAAATCATGAGATGTATATATATGCAGGTATGCTTTTAGATTTTTATTTAGGTAAGCAATACGAATATATATTCTTGGATTATTTAATTTCATCACTCTAGTCATCTCGACTTGACTTACGAACAAACAGTTAAAAATTGATCACTACACCAATTTTCACATGTAGGTGGTATTAAATATTAATAGAGGCCTATAGAGCTGGGTCATCTTCCGACCATTGTTTGTTGATGTGTCGACAGTGTCGTTCAAATTTAGGACCATGATTAATTTCTTGTTATATCTAAGTAGTTACTTTCCAGTGTAGATCAACTCCGGATTAGACACGTCTGGTCATTTCCATCAATGAACCAGACTAAGCAATTGGTCCGATGCTAAATTTTCTTACTAAGTAATAAAAAGAAAAAAAAATACTGCGTTGCCCGGAAAGAGAGAAACTCGCATCTTTTAAAATAACAACATGATAAAATAATAAAAACAATATCATTAATTAATTGCTTGAGTATTCAATCGTATTATACCTTTAACTTCAGTAACCAGTTCTTAATTTGTTAACTAATGTCTGCATCTTCAACAGTTTGCATCCTCATACTGAAGTTATTTTCTACCTGCTGCTGTTGTCTATGCTCGCATTTTGCAGTACTGGCGCTGGTGGTATAACTTCAGTACGAGGATACAAATGCAAGGAATTTCTATGTCCTGTTCATAATTATTAGAATTTTACAAATAGTTAAATTTTAAGAAAAATCTCATTTTTGTTCGAAAATCTTTGTAATATTTATTTTTTTGGATTTTTTTCATAAATAATTCAATTATACAAAAATTATAGTAAAAAAATAGCATAGGTTGGAAAGACACGTGGGACTTTCAATTAAAGGTGGAGGCCTTTGAAACTTTCTTATGGCTCCGTTTGGATGGGTGCAAAAATAGGTGTGTTTGGATGAGCATGGAATAAAGAATAAGAATAAGAAATTTCGATATGCGTGCTTATTCTTATTCTTGTGCAACCCAAACAACACAAGAATAAGGAATTTGGGCCCTTATTCCTATACTAACAAAACCATGGTATAAGAATAAGGAATTTGGATAAGCACGCATACCGAAATTTCTTATTCTTATTCCTTATTCCATGCTCATCCAAACACACCCTAATAAGAGAATAGATTCTTCATACTCCCAAATTTATTATAAATAATTTAAACTCTTCACAAAGTTACACACTTCCCAATACTTCTTCTCTTATTCCTCTTATTCCCACACCATCCAAACGGAACCTATAAGAACAAAGAAACATTTTAACCAAAAGTACAACCTACATATATGAACATCATTGGACATTTTTTCACATTTCAAATTATTTGTTGGATTATATGACCCCCTCTTTATTTTGGGGGAATCTTTCAGCTTATTTTACATTAAATCAGATCACTTATAGAGAGCTGTTTTATTATACTTAATGAGAAAATAGTATATAGTTCTCACGCCAACAATTGACCATAATTGCCATTCTTTGTCATTGCTTAATACAAAGCGAACACATAAAACAGATAAGATAAACATATAGACTACCAAAATGAACATTTACAAACAAATAAGTGTTGTCACTTCTTGTTCAAATTTTTTATATGCACATTCAATTTATTTTTATTGAACTTATTTGTTTATATGTGTTCATTTTGACCACTATATATGTTCATTTTATCTATTTTATATGATCATTTTTTGTAATTAATTTCCGCAATTATTGAGAGGGCCACTAGTACAGTATATATTGGGTATTTGCAAACGTGTCAGTGCTGAGATCGTGGCCCTTACACAGAGTCACAATTTAGACTACACAGCAAATTTTTTTTGACTGCACAGAATTTAGACTACGAATTGTCCGATACAAAGGGAAATTTAATGAGCACCCGCGTGGATACCAAGTAATACAATGATGCATCATCGTCTAAGGAGATCATTATTATCAAATAACCCTACAAATTGTAAACTAATGGGCAAGTTTAGTCGTCTGAGTTCTAAATTTATTATGCATTTCGTACAATTGATTACAAATTAATCTATACATCGAACTTAGTGATGCTCCTCTATTGTAGCAGCTTTAGTGCAATCGCTTTCATTGTCATCGTTCCGGTTTCGATCAATCATGATTGTAGATTTGAATTATAATATTATATTATGGTGCTATAGTTGAAGAATGATTTGCGGATTGTCGGTATACAACCACGTCATTGCTGAGAATATGTTAGTGATGTCATCTATTAAAAAATGAACTCGGTTTTTGGACGGCATTGAAAACTGACAAGACTTCGAATGTCCTTGCCAATAAAATAATCGATTATGTTTGTTGTAATAAGCATTTTTGGCACTTCATAAAAATGATATAAATTCTAGTACAGCTCAAAGTTTTAGTAGTGTTAAACGCATTCATTTTTTTTTTTCAAGGTACTCTAATTGTTGGCAAGATTTAATTTAGAATTATACCTGGCAGTCATTGTCAAGCATGTCTAAGGAAAAGACGTAATTTAAAGCGAATATGCTATTAAATGAATACAATAGAATTTTGTTGATCAAGTCATACTAATGATTTTATAGCAGCAATGAGGTGTCACTAGGGCTGCCAAATGTTTCTAACGTAATTGGGCTGTTTCGTTTAGCAGTTCCGTTAGTTGTTTTGTTTGGACGAAACGTCACGAAACGTGTATATTTACACTGTATTTCACCCAAACGAATGATAAAACGCGTACCGTTTATTATTTCGTTTCTAAAATATAATGAAATTTTGTTCCGTTTAGCCGTTCTGGACGGAACGTCCACGAAAAATGGCACACGGTATACAGTTGACAGCCCCAGGTGTCACTCTATACTCAAGACTAGAGAGACTATGTCTATTTTGTATTATGTTGAAATAATGCCAATTAGCCCGTGGGAAATGGTCAGAAATACAGCCGTACTCATGGAGTTAAAGTGGCTTATATATGTATGATGCATAACTTGTTAGCTAAAGGATGTAACAAGTGATTCACCTAACATCTCAGCAAACAGCAAACTAATATTAGAATGACAAAGAATTGAACTTCTTTGCCCCATTTGGACAAGGGCCTATTTAATATTCGGAAACCAGGATTCAGAAATTAATGCTACCACGAAGCCCGACCCAGCAGACCCATTACACTCGAGATAGCCCAATATGAACATCACGCTACAATGGGAGCGTAGTACCGTATGTTCGTAATAACCCTGGTGCATAATAAATGTTGCTTTAAGCTGCGTGCTTAGTTCTGTGATTTCTTTGAAAAGTTATCACCAAAAATATAACTATTAACTATACAAGGACATTTATTTTGAGTAAAAAATTCAAATGCCAAAGACAAGGAGGAATTGGTGATAAATTTGGTGTAACATAATGTAAAGTTTCATATTCCTGTTCAACCCAGCAGCCTCAAAGTTTTTGCTGCAGATTACCTCAAAATCAACAGTATTAGGGTCTTGCATCGCTGGGATGGGAATAAGAATTTTTTTTGGTTTTTTTTTCTATTTGTTCCTAAATTTCTGCCTAATCCAGGTTTCGAACTGGTTTCCGAAAAAAAAAGGACATACGAATCACAACTAATTGTAAGTTGTAACTGCAAGCAACATTTGTTCCTTGTCTGTATTTGTCAGAAATCAGAACACTGGCATTGTCCGTACAAAATCAAGCACAATCAAACTGTATGCCTTGTATAAACTACACATAATTTTTTGCGAAAATTGAATTGTTGTTTTCCAATTTAAGACGACAAGCATATTACTATTGGACCCGAAACATATTACAAAAGGTTGGCGTTTTAATAACTAGGATTGTGGTTGGAAATATTCGCACATGATTCAAATGCACACAGTATCAATTCTGAAAATGTCCCACACTGGTTGATATAAGCTCATCAAATTTAATGGAAGACAAATATTAAACTCTATTTTCTGCATATTGCCTATTTTAATTACAATTTCTATCAATAAAAGCAAATTTTTTTCCCCAAAACCATAGAATTCACAAATTGCTTAATATACCCGAAGTCTTATTCACGCTAACTTTTCCTGTCAAATCAACGATCATTGAAATGACGAGATTCAATAAAGTACACTCATGATTAAAAATCGATTTCAAAATGAATAGATCTCTGTATTGCCTTAAACATAACAGTAAGAAGGGAAATTTTACTGCTGATACTATGTCACAATAAGCTCAATTATCAACAAATTGAAGCAAAAAATAGTCACAGAACGAAGGAAAACTTTTTCCTGTTAAATTTACAATTAGGGTTGGTTCATCATGGGTTCCAGAACTTGCCATGCCTCACTTCCAATATCAGGCCTTGCTTTTCTCTTGATCTCACAACATCTCAACCCCAAGTTCGCAATCTTAGTGGCCACTGCAACTGGCCATGCTCCAGCTGACTTGTCCAATATTTTTTCTAACTTTCCTTGTGTCACTGCTTTCTGCACCTCATTTATAATGCCAAATGTAGGTCGTCCTGTTAAAAGGCGAAGGAGAATTATGCCGAAGGAGTAAACATCAGAACATGGCGTCAGTTCACCTGATGCAAGGAACTCTGGGTCCATGTAGACAAATGTTCCCATGTCACCACTGCACCGAGTTAAAATTGTGCTTTCATCTGCCTCGAGAAGCCGGCATAAACCTGAGTCAACCCTTGTTTAGAGTATTTTTTTTGAGGTTTAAATGAAAATAGCTTCACTTCTTTTTTTTTTTTTTTTTAAGCTTCTAAGCTTCACTTCTTAATCAGCCTATTTTCAACATAACATCAGAACTCATGTCAAAACCCCACTGGGCCCATTATCTTTTTTTTGATGGTTAGGTGGCAAACAACTACTGGGCCCATTATCAACAAATAACCTCCTCATATAATATTCTTGCACATAATAGGTCTCCATTAGCACAATAATGGGTGATAAACTGCAACAAATTTCAGAGCAATTCGCTACCTAACAAGACACATATTACATTAGCACAATAAACAAACAATTATTGTATGAATCAATTATATAATACCGTAATCGCCTAGTCGGCTGACGAATTTAGAGTCCAGAAGGATGTTCGATGGCTTAAGGTCGCCATGAATGAGAGCAATCGGCTTGCCATTGGAGTGGAGGAATGCGAGTGCAAAACATACCTCAGCTGCAATCCTTACGCGGGTCTGCCATGTAAGAGGTGATGTGTTACCTTTGCAAGACAGCCGATCTTCTAAACTCCCATTTGGAAGGAACTCATACACAAGCGCCCAAGTTTCTGGGCATGCTCCGATTAGAGTTGCAAGGTTGGGATGCCTCACTTTACTCAGAACACTCATCTGTCAAGTTCAATAGTGCAAAAGAAATACCATGTTAAGATGACAAAGTGGTTTGATAATGTGAAATGATTTTAATTTTACGTTCTGCACCTTCTATAATATCAGATTGGTTTTACATAAAATATGAGAAATATTGTCTACGGCAAACTTTTTGGTCAAATTTGCCAAAAGGCCATATTAACATGAATTGTGGCAACAATTTATCCAGTTAGCACTTACCTCCTTGAAGAATTCGGTTTTTCCTTGCATACCCCGTGGATTCAACATCTTTATAGCCACAGTTGAGCCACGCAGGAACCCCTTGTACACACTCCCATACCCTCCATCCCCTATCTTTAATGAATCATCAAAGCCATGCGTTGCTTCCTTCAATTCCTCATATTTAAACTCACAAAAGTTCTCTTTCTCATACCTGGATATCTCCAGCTCCTGTACCCTCTTTCTCAGTAAATTTGCCTCTTTAACTGCACAAACCCTTTCCTGTTGTAGTTTCTCATTATCTTTTTCTAGGTGCAAGATGAGGCAATGTGCCTCAGCTAGCTTCTCCTTTAGCTCCTCAACCATGTGTTTAAATTTTGTAGCCTCAACCTCTAAGGCTTCTCTATGTTTGTCAGCCCTGCAAAGATCTTGCAATATCTCATCTCTGTGTCTTTTTATTTCCTCTAACTCAGATTCTTCCTGACCCCACCTCCCGCTTGGGTATGGCAGATCATCATCTTTGACCTGGAATTGTCAAAATCATTGTTCCTTCATGTTAGCTAGCCAATTGCTCTAAAACCTTTACTAGCAGATCATCTGGTTTCATATTTTAACACTCTTCTTCATGCATGGTTGTTTGTTAACAGACCCATCACGTGCAAAATTATTTGAGTGGAAATTGATTATAATAGAGGCCTACAATATCCAAAATCAGGAACAAATGTCCTGAACTCCTGATAATGTTAACCAAGCAATTGCTCTAGAATTGGCGGCCATTTAATTCCATATTCTTAACACTTGGCTTTTAAACCCAAATATTAAAAAAGAACTGATTGAACCCATCCCTACTGACCCGTTTGTAGTGAGAAGCAGCTGCTGATGTAGAAGCCTCAATTGGACTAAATGGTGGTGTAGGAGCCATTCTCTCGGATTGAGTAGCCATTGATGCCCCGCTTGACATCTGTGTTGCATTCATAGTTTGCTCAGTTGGGGTGATTTGATGAGGTTCCCTATCAATATCAACATGGTTATGCAAACAAAAATCAGCTTGATGAAAATGTTATGCAACTGGGATTATTGTAATTATACAATAAGTATTTAACATATATGAGTGCAAAATTTAGATGCTGTGCGGATGTGGTTAACGTTGTACAGTTAATAATTTGCAAATAAACAATTAAGAAGAATGAAAGGAAAACATAATACCCAAGTTGAGTTGTTAATGTACTGAGTAGAGTTTTCGTTGAAAGACGTAAAGGACGAACAAGGACAGGAGGCATACCTAGTGCAGACCAAATTTCCACTACAAATGAACCAGATCTTGCATGCCGGATTTGCTTGCGCAATCATAGCAAGTGCTTTCTTTGAAGTAGGAGCTTTCATTTTCCTGAATATATTTTATTCCCACAAAACTGTCATATATGTACACCAACATTTACACATATACCTTCAAAAAAATTACACCAACATATTAATTTCTATGACATTTACATCAACATTTACACATATTAATAGCTCTGACACCGCAGATCAACTCAATTTACAAAAAAAAATATACTGAGGATTTAACTTCTACCTTTCTTGGGAAACCACTGTAAAGATACACTTTTCTTCCAGACAGAAAACTACTAGCTCCTTAAGGATAACTGATGTAAAGGGACTTCAAATTTTACTTTACCCAGGCCTTCAAATATAAACTCCAATTTGACAGTTACAATTCTCTTGGGATAGACGGAACCATTTAAAATACTATTTTCATCTTCTCCCAAGTTTCTGCTGAATTAGAATTGAATTTCAAAATTTTCTAAATCTTTTACAAAATTAGTAGTAAGATTACCTTTTTTTTTCCTTCTTAGTAGCTTACTATGTGTAGGAAATTTAGTTGCTTCATGCATTCAGGTAATATATATAATTCATAGCACTTTTTAGCAACGTGGCCTTATTGTCAAAACTTAAATTGAACAGATTGTGACTTCCATATGGCCAGAAAGAAGGAAAAAAGAATGCGCTGAAAGGATCATGCATACTTTGAATAATACTTGTCAGTTGCTGCTCCCATGACAAGCTCAGTAACTCCATGCTCAGAGATGAGGGAGACCATCCCTTCAGTAATATCGTCTTTCTCAATTATTAGAATCTGAGCTTTTATCTATTATGATACATTAGCAATTAGACTGCTGTATCTAGATATATCAAAACACAAGAACTACCATCTCTGATTCAGTTAAAAGTTTAAGCCGACCTAAGACCTCAAATTTCTATAGATTATGTCGAAGTAAAAAAAAAAGAATCTAGACATATTCAGGGAAAAACATAAGTTCGGCTTCATGTCAGGATAAACCAGCAGATTTTATAACCGTTCATATTTTCAGAACATAAGAGTTGTTTTTGGAAATAAGTAGAGCCTTTTATTCTATATCACTTTCACTAATGAAAGCTAAAGAACACAAGTGGTTGACTGGTTGATCTAATTAAAAGTAAAATAAATCCCATCATAAAATTTATCACTCAAAAGAAGAAAATAGCCAAGTCATTTACTTCAACCATATTAAAAGAACAATATGGCCTGCTAATGTGGGAGAAAGCGGACCTTGGAGCGAAGGCACATCATCAAGATGCTTTTCTTCGTTTTATTCAACTTCTCCTCCTCCATCTTTTGGTAAGCAGCTAATGCACTATCACTTAGATTCTCAGCTGGAATATATGCTCCCACTGAAATATTTCAAAAGAAAAACATGAGACTGGTTCTAATATTGGCTCCAGATTTACTGAAAATATAAGTTGGTACGTCCTTTAGGTTAAATGGGGCACCTGCAGTCAATACACATTGGTATCAACTCAGATTTTTTCATTCATAAACCTTCATCCATGATTATAAATTTATAATTATGGATCAAAAATTGAATGCTGTTGCACAAGCTACTCGTATAGGCATTCTGTCAAGCAATTTATCCACATTATCACGACTCGGTTATTACATCCTCCAACTCTCACAATCAGCAAACACGTGAAAAAGCTTACCTAAAGGAAGAGGAGCAATTCAAAAAAGAAAAGAATAAAAAGCTTCAAAAGAAAACTTACTCATAGGAAAAGTCTTGGAAGGCCGGTGAACGTGTAACACAGCAATCTTCTTGGTTTTCGCTACATTTTCCACAACCCAAGCTAAATTGGCTTTCCATTCCTTTGCCTCTTTACCTATTGCTACATACACCTTTTCTTCCTCCTTCTCCTCCTTCCCTTCAGTCTCGGTCGGGTTATCGAGTTTGCTCAGGTCGGTTTGATCCGAAGTCCAGCTCCGGTTCGAAGATGACCTTGATGCGCTGCTATTGCTTGCGCTGCTGGTATGGAATAGTTGGTACAATTGTGGGGAGGTTGAGGGTGGAGCATAGCTGCTCATGAAATTCATGGAAGCCATTTTGTGTGAGAGAAAGGGAAAGAGAATTAGTGACGGTTATCCGCGCGGGTTTTTTATTTATATAAGCGGTCTGAGGAATGATCATTGGTTGGTGACTTTGGATTATTTGTGGCAATGATATGGTAGAATGCTGTGCTATAAGCCTATAATTAAACAATGTAAGTATATTTGATATCGCAAACATGCATAAGTACATTTGCACAGATGATCCATGGTATATAAGTTTTTAAAAGGAATATTCGGTTTCCCTCTTCTCGTTGAAATTAAGGCATTTTGAAATTTTGTCGCTCAAGTATTATATTATAATTATAATTTATGATATATCTTATTCTTCTTATCCTTTATTATTATTTTTTTTTTGAAGTACAGAAATATCTTATTCTAACTACGTGGGATTATTTTGTCATGTGTTTCCTAAAACGGTATTGTGAACTACAAATTGCCGTTGTGGCAGAAGTCACTTCTATCTTAATATGGCTCTTGTAGTCTTGTTTAAATATTAAGTCCTCAAATAAGAAAAAAATTGCATCAAATTATTACGATACAATAACCCTTCGCACATGCACATGAATAAAGTAATAAAAAAATTTATATTACATTCCTCCAATGCTAATTGTTTAGTAACAATATTAATCAAGCCCTTTTTTTCATGTTTTGGATTTCAACAGTAACAAATTTTTGAATGATTCGAGTTGAGATGGCTCACATAAATTAACTTAAACAGGAGAATTTGTGACATCCCTGAATTTTAGGACCTGTTTGCAATACTTTAAATTCTAAGGTCCTATTTGTAAAATGTTCATGCTTATCCACTTTGAAAATATCTCTTTGATCTTATCCACATTTTTAGTAGCTAAGTAATCAGTATTTATATAAATAATTTTTGATAATTAATATCTTTATAAATAGGTTCAGATATCTTTATAAATAGTATTAATATTTTCAGAAACAGTAGCTAAGTAATTCCTTTTTGCTTACTTAGCCATTAAGTAATCGAGAATATTTACCATTTTAGCCAGACCTCCACTATAAATAGACCCCAGCCTCATTTCATTTCATTTCGTATATCAAATCCGTTTCTCTCTCTCCCTAGCAAGTTTTGAATACCGCCTTGACTTTGAATAGTCGGCCATTTGGAATTCGAGTCATATGTCGCAATTATAGTCATTCCGATTTGCTTGTGCTATGGATTGCTCTATCAGGTAACCGAACTTCTCTATATCTAGTTTCGTATTGCTTGATTTGATTACCGCTTGATTTTGCTTGCATGTGTATGCCCGTATGTGGTATGTTTTGCGGGTTATCGGGTTTAGAATCCTGGATCTCTGAATTTGTTCATGCATGCACCCTGATCCCCCTGCCAGGGGAGGGGTTTGGTTCTGATCCCCGATACTGGGGAGGAACTTTATGATCGGTTTTGATTCCTGTGACTAGGGAGGAACTTTTTATCCTGATTATGACTTGATTTGACTGATCTAGACCCGGTTATCTCTGTGAAATGTATGATTTGTTATGAGGATTAATCCAATCATGTTTAATTTGCTTTATCAACTAATATGGAGAAGCTGCGTCGTTAAATAACTGGTTACTGAGCTTTGTAGCTGACATCCGTTTTGTTCTTTTTCTGCTTGCGACGTAGGTTGACGGGCTGTCGGATGGATGCAGAAGATACCGCCCCACTGTCGCGCCCCGTGTGTCGGTGTGTCGGTGCGGGGTGTGACAGAATTAATCCTTCTTCATCCCCCAAAATTAAAATAAAGAAAATTTGGGTCCTACTTGCTATTTGTCACTTATAGCTAGAAATTTGCCAACTAAATGCTAGTTTTAACTTGTAAAAATTGACGATATTAACAAAATTACTTTGTTTTAAGTATGAACTATGTGTTTGGATGATTGGATGAACTGTTCAACTTAAGTGTGTTAATAATTGTCTCGATTTATCACTTATAATTAATTTTTGACAATTAAATGCTAATTGTCAACTTGAAAAAATATATTGAAATCATGAAAACTAACTTAATTTCTTCAAAGTAACAACTATGCTTGAATTATTGGATGAAAGTTGACTTGTCAACTTGATTGATTCATATGAAGAACAACGGTTGTTGTATACTTGTATTGGAACTCATTATTATGATAATATTGTAAGAGTTTGTACAAATCGTAACTATAAAATAGCCTAGATTTTTTTTTTTGGATAAAATTAAGCAGTCAACAATTAATGTTTAAAAATCTCATAAAGATAAGTTGCGACTTCGTATCATGTACACATCTCTTCACCCCCAAAACGAAGAAGTTACCATATAAGACCCATATTATTCAATTTTGAAATGCATAAGATAAATCATCTACACAAATAATCGGCATTTTTTTATTCTGTCTTTGTTTTCAAAACATGCGCAGATCACAGCTATATATCTTAATGAAAGGAACTTAATTAATGATTGACATTAATCCAAGTTGAAGATATTTAAATAATTTAGAGAGACTACTGTTTATAAGTTTATATTCTATGCACTACGGGCTTATATTTTCAAAAATAAAGGGGGGGGGGGGGAGGGGGAGCCGAGTGAGAAAACTTTCCATCCCTGGTTTAGAAATTTCAGAAATACATTTATATTTAGTATTTTTTTAGTTAAAGATGGAAGTTAATATTTATATTTATAATTTTAAATAATTGCAAAAAAAAAAAAGTTTCGACTCTGTCATCTCCATTCAAAGAATTTAGTATGCTTTTTTCTTAAAAAGAAAATTATGAAAACATATTGATGAATCAATAAATTGTAAAATTATGTTGTATCTTAAAATTTTCATCACCTTGTTTGATTTTATGACCCTATGACAGTCTGCAAATTTTTTTTAAAGCCGACAAAATTCATACTTTGTCTATACGCGATTGAAACAACCCAGGATACACTAAATTTTTTTTTCCAGAGAATGCTTCAAAGGGGGAAAACAGATTATGAATCGCCTGCCAACCATCAAGAATATGAAAAAACAAAAAATAAAAGGTTAGAAAAGAAACGAAAGAGTAATCCGCCCATCTTTTACTTTTGACTTTTTGTTATTTAAGTCTTGCAGTTGATAGAATAATTGATATTGCAAAGTAGTGCTAAGCCACTACATTACCAACATAAGACCAAATTATATCTGCTTCTTTACTCTTTTGCGCCAAAATCAGATAAACTAGTAATAAAATCTCTTTACCTACCGATTGACACAGGCGGGACATCATTTACATCGTCCGTTCTGAATCTCAAAAGCTGACCATCTCCTAAAATATTATAATGCATGCACTTTTTTGTTTCTTTTTTAAAAGCTCTTGGGCATAATGCATGCACTTGAGGAGGCAACTTGTTTGAGATGATGTCATAACATCTAACATAGACAAAAAAAAACCCCATTAAAATTATATTAAAATTGATTGCAAATGAGAAACAAATCATTGGATACTTTGGGTCCTTTGTCAAGTCGGGACAGAACTGATCCACGTAATCAGAAATCCGTACGAAATTAAGGATGCCGCACAAAGAACCCCAAAAATTAAAAAGTTCGTTTACAGATCATAAAAAAGAAAAAAGAAAATCAGATTGATTTTTTAAATCCTTCCAGAATCAGTTACATTTAGACTAAATATTAATGCTCTAAGTCGGGCATATCCTTTTCTTCTGTTTTCATGATCACAAAAGCAGTTAGAAACTCAAAGCATGCCAGTGAGAAAAAGGTTTAAACAAAGAGTTGACTAATGTTCGCCTCAAAAAAACTGATATTCTGTAGGGCATTTCCAATTTCAAATTTGAACATAGTATCAGCTTATAACAACAGCTGTCTCAAACTAAATTACACAGCCGTAGATACGTTAAATTATGAATAGTTATTATAATTATGGACTCAACTCGGGGAAGAGAACCTACCGCATATTTTCTAACTACAATTTTCTTTTTCAGTTTTTGTAATTTGTGTTAAGTTAGTGGCGGTCTGAGTTAGTGAACGAGTGCATTCCAGAAAATCGGTCATTGCCAGTGGGAAATAAACAAAAACTGTTTGATGTTTGTTTGAATCCATAAAATTCAGATACTGATTTTTACAAGGCAATTAACTCAGTTTGTTCATTTATATCAGTATGAGTTTTGCATACTATTCCAACAAATTGAATTTGGGTCCATCTGGATACAGTCAGAGTATCCACTCCTATTGCCATCTAAAACGCAATTAGAATTTCAAAATAAATTGATTTGCAGCTTTCCTTTCCTGGCATGTTAAGATACCCTATAACTCTATAACATATAATCTGGAACTCAAGTTATAGATTTAACGAACAGATTTGGCATCCTGAAATGCTCATTTAGTAATATCAAAATCCAAATTACAAATTGTTTGCCAGAACTATGAAACTTCTGCACTCAAAGTCATCACATTTTCTCTTTACGTAATTTTCATTTGACCAATGCGGTCACACAAAATCTGCAATGGTCAATTTCAGTATGTACAAATCTGTAGATAAGTTGAAAATCAATTACAGAAATTAGGAAATAGAAGTACTTAAATTTGCTGGAAACACTCTTCAGTCTTATAAAAATCTAACTTGGTTCTATCCTGTGCACTGCAGAATCTTCATACCCTGTACTGATTCAACTTCTTACATCAAACATTCTGTTGCTTTTCTGCAGCCTCCTCACATGCTGGAATGCAAATTACAAATAAATCAGACAAAACGAGCTTTCTAGCATCAAAGATCAATAGTACCAGAAAGTAAAATTAATAAAAAGTTATGTCATATAGATGGACCAGAGGTAAAAAGTTATTTCATATAGACAAGGGTATGAAAGAAAATAAGAGATTAATCGTATGCACTAAAAATGAAGGTTGTAGGGGTTTTCAAACAAATTTGGAGAATGAGTTTGATTGCATTTTCAGGTACAAGGTTTAGTACCCCTTCTTAGATCATATATGAAATTGCAAACGGCTAAAATTTCTTGTTAATGGGAATTCTTGGCCTATTCTAAATTTTCAAAAGAATAAAATAAATAAAGTAAAAAAAAACAAGAAAACAAGATACCTTTTAAAAAATCAACTAGTTTAGGGGGATTGATCATGGGCTCCAGAACCTGCCAAGCCTCAGTCGCAAGTTCTGGCCGCATTTCTCTCTTGACTTCACAACATTTCATTCCCAAAACTGCAATTCGCTTGGCCACCTCAGCTGGCCACTCTCCAGCCGATTTATCCAATATGTCATCCAAGCTCCCTCTTTCAACTGCCTTTTGCACCTCATTTAATATGCCCATAGCAGGACGCCCAGTTAAAAGGCGAAGGAGCACTATCCCAAAGGAGTACACGTCAGAGCATGGCCTCAGCTCACCAGAAGCAAAGAACTCCGGATCCATGTAGACAAATGATCCCATGGGACCACTGCACCGGGACAAAATATTGGTCGCATTTGCCTCGAGGGCATGCCATATACCTGTGCCAACCCTAATTTAGTATAGATAATTGATAGCCCTTTTAGAATTAAATTGACAGGGATGGCAATGTAGATAGGTATTAAAGTCAGAAAATAACTTGTCAAAAGAAGATATTTTGAGATTGGAGACCAGAGGTCTTTGTTCCTATATAATCCTATCCAATAATTTTAAAATTCTCATGAGGTGGATTTGCTATTATTTACTGTTCTTAACAGTCATCCTGTTGCAATATGAGACAATTAATTTTCATACAAGTTTTATGCAATACCATAATCACCAAGCCGGCTAACAAAATTGGAGTCAAGAAGGATATTGGATGGCTTAAGGTCACCATGAATCACAGGATTCTGCTTGTTGTTGGTGGAGTGAAGGAAGATCAATGCAGAGCAAATCTCAGCTGCAATGCGAGCACGGGCACGCCATGTAAGAGGAGGCGTCTTATCCTTGCATGACAAACGATCTTCTAAACTTCCATTCTCAAGGAACTCATACACCACTGCCAAAGCTTCAGGGCATGCGCCTATTATGGTTGAAACATTTAGGTGCGTCAATTTGCTTAAAGCATCCATCTGTAAAATAAAATGGATTCATTAGTGCTGTCACGTCAGTTTAATAATATGATCACCAGGCCTTGGTTAGACATTTCTCTTGACTTTTCCTTCTCATTCCATTAAATTGCTCGATAATAAGATCATACAAATTGGACACTGAATACATCTAAATCTATGTGTTTAAAACTTCAATTATACTTTAAAAACAACGGGCACATTAGATGAACAGTCAAAATGCCGACTAAAGAATTAACATTGGAAAAACGAAAATCAGATTACCTCCTGGTAAAATTCATCTTTCGCTCTCATGCCTTGGGGATTCAACAACTTTATCGCCACAGTCATGCCACGAAGTGACCCCTTGAACATACTCCCATAACCTCCTTCCCCAATCTTCAATGAATTATCAAAACCATTTGTAGCATCCTTCAACTCCTCATAAGAGAACTCAAAGAACTTCTCCTTTTCACGTGTTGCATGCTCTAGCTCCCATACACGTTCTCTCAACAGATTCACCTCCTTCACAGCACATGCTCTCTCCTGTTGCAGCTCCTCGACCTCTCTTTCCAGAGAGAAAACAAGGCAATGTGCTTCAGAAAGCTTCGTTTGGAGATCCTTAACCATGTGTTTTGCGCTTGCAAGTGCATCTTCTAAAGCATCTCTCTGTCCTTCAAGTCGGTGAAGCTCCTCTAAGATGTCGTCCCTTTGTCTTTTCACGTCATTAGAATCAGGAGCATCCTGAGTCCATCTTCCTTTAGGGTATGGCGCATCATCATCTTTTCCCTGGTTGAGTAAGGGAGAAAGTGACTTTAAGTTTGTGTTTGTTTAGTATGTCAAAAGTAACAGGTTACAGAGGACTGTTCCTTGTGTTTTTTAATGTCTTGACATTACTAAAACTATTTCAATTACAATGCCGTTCTTTTGTTCTTTTTTTCCTGCAAGGTCTTAGTGCAGCATAAATTGACCAATTAGTGGGTGTTGACTAAGCTTGATTATTAACATAAATGGCTCTTCTGTCTTCCTTAGCATTTCAATCTTCTTGAACTGCTGAACACTCCTCTTGAGTTCTATTCCCACCAGGCTCTTAGTTTTGAAAAAGTTTCCTAGCAATTAGCTATTTTATCCTTGTATAGATAATCTTTATAAATTTCTCAATACATATGAAGGAACATAAAACTGCCTTATGGCCAGATTAAGTTTTTCAAAACAACTAGTTGGTTCAACCAGTGGTAAGTTTGCTTGAATAGATTTCTAAATAGAATAAGCTCTTTGAAGCAACTAGTTGGTTACAACCAGGCATGTAGCTTTTTCAACACCTGTTCTGTAATTTACTGAGTTGAAAAGAAGACTGATACTTGTATTTTATATGATTTATGCCAATAGAATCAGTAGTCTATCGAGCCTACCACTTTCAAAACATAAAAAAAAAAGTTATGAGCAACTATTTATGTCACCAACCTGATGGGTTTTATTATTATCTCGGTAATGGTTTCTTCCTTGGTCACCAGTGCCCGGCCCTGATTTGTTTCTTGGTTTGCCATCCCATAGGTCCACAACAAGACTTCCTGAACTCGATACCCTGCTGACTTCAGTATATGGTGACGTGGAAGCTGACATAGACGTCCCATCAAGATGGTCAGATCTTGACCCTCGGTATCGATCATCTGTAGGGCTAGAAAGAGAGGAGCCTGTCTGAACTGAACCATTTGAAGTGTTTCTATCTGATTGGTTCCCATTGTATGTTTGGCCAGATGATCTCTGGGAACCATTTGCTGTAGGGCCACTAGTAGTGGGGATATAAGGCTCCCTATTGAGACAATAAGCAAAATTCGATCTCGACAAATTAGGATTAAATAGAAACGGTATGCAGTGATATCAATAACAACTCCTCTAAGGAGAAATACATGAAATTGCAAATTTCAGTGTAAGAACGTGTTTTGGCAGAAAAATTATAGTGCGAATGATTAATTCTGGTAAGTCTGTCACCCTTATCTAAAAGAATTTCCAAGCTTTGCTCATTCTGGTAAGTCTGTCACCCTTATCTAAAAAAATTTGCAAGCTTCAACAATGCTACAAGGAAAATAAATTAAAAAATAAATTGACAACTTGGGCTGCCATTTATATGATTTAAACATCTGAAAATAGAAAACTAGGATAAGACAAGATGACATACCTAGTACAAATCAACTTCCCATTGCAAACAAACCAGATTTTGCAAGCTGGATCTGCTCGAGCCTGCACAGTCAGAGCTGTTGGTGAAACTGGCACCTTCATAGTTCTGAGTAGATTTTAATAACCAAACAGTCAGATTTCTTTAAAACACAAAATACTACATAAAGTAACACAGTGCTTTAAGAGGAAGGGAGGTGAGATTCTAAAATTTAGCCAAAAAGTAACAATTTATGGTTTAAGAGATAGCATGTACTTTGAATAGGTCTTGTCAGCACCGGCACCCATAACAAGCTCAGTAATACCATGCTTGGTGATCAACGAAAGTAACCCATCAGCAATATCGTCGCTCTCAATTATAAGCTTCTCAGGTTTTATCTGTTATGAAAAATAAAAAAAAAATTTAGACATCAAAAAATAATAGTAAATAAAAACAAAAAGCTGCTGACCAGGATTTAGGGACACAGATCATAACATTGATTTTTTCCAGAATCTTTTACCTGGTGGTAGGTGAGCAGCATTTGAATTTTGGCTGTCAAGAGTTTTTATGTTTTTATTATTTTTTTTTCTTACTTTTTGATTTGGTATCGAAAATGCACTTTGATTGATACCGCGTGTACAATCTGCAGTCATGTAAGCATGTTTGCCAACTTCCTGGTTAGGTACAAACTAGCAGGTCAACTCTATTCTTACTAGACGTAGAAAAAAGAAACGTAAAATAATAAAGTAAAAGGAGAATGAAAGGAACCTTGAAACGAGCAAACATGGACATATAGGTACTCATGGTTTTATTCATTTTTTCATTCTCGACCTTTCTGTAAGCTGCCACTTCTTTGGCAGTAACTTGATCAGCCGGTACCCATCCTACCACTACAAAACCAAAAATGCCAAAAGAAAAAAGTTAATGAAAAATCCAGAACACAAAAATTAAACATAATAGCCTGTCTAGAGCATGCAACTACAAAGGATACAGATATCCTATGACAATACCCGTCAACTAAACTCAGTTGAATCACAAAGTTATGTTCTTCATTTACGTGAATAAAAACTTTGTGTTGAGGCTCATTTGAGCTCAGATATAACCAAAATTAAAGTTTTGAAATACCCATGGTCATATTTAGCCAGATGAAGTAGATCAAAGAATGAGATTAATTATTGATCAAACATTTATCTGCCCTTGCAAAAAAAGTAACTTGCTTTCAATGGCATTCTGTCAAGCAGCTTATGTGCATGCTATTCATGTAACTTTGCACGCACGTCAAAGGAAACACAAAAAGAGAAGATTCATTTTCTTTTCTTGAAGTTAATTAATCATACCTCCATAGACAGTCATGGGGATACTCTTGGAAGGTTGGTTGATGTGCACAATGGTGATCTGCTTGTTTCGGGGTACATTCTGCATAACCCACACGAAGTTAGCCTTCCATTCCTTGGATTCCTTTCCCATGGCCACGTACACCATATCATCGGCCTTGTTGAAGCTGTCCGGATCGACCGGGTCGCTGACGTCAGAGACAAAGCTCCCGTTGGAAGACCTTGAGGAGAGGCTGCTGGCGTTGCTGTCACTCTTGTAGTGGTAAATCTGTGGCTGTTGTTGGGGTGATGAACCGCGCAGGAAATTCATGTCAGTTTGTGTGTGTGAGAAAGAGAGGGAGAGGAAGAGAGATGAGAGATGATATTGGAGGGAGGTGTGTCTACCACCTGTTAATAAAACGCTCCGAGTGGTGGGTCCCTAATTAAGACCTGGGATCTTTTGTTGATGTGTTTTTGTAGCGAAGTGTGCAAGGGGAGTTGACTATGGGAGAGTTTCCATGCTGGCAGTTGACGCCAGTAGAAGTACAATAACTAGTAATTACTATAAAATAAGTGTATGTATAATCATCTGCTGAAATGTTATAACAATAAGCGATCTATACGTTGATCATTAAAATTTTTGGAGTAAATTATATAAATGATTTTTATTGCATCATTAGGTCTTCATGTTTTATCTTTAAATTTCAAAGATACCTTCATATTCTTTAAGTTGCTACTTTCTGTTAAAATGGTTCTACTAGTAGTATACATTATATAAAAATTAATACTTTCCTTCATTTCAGCTTCATTTAAAACTGCTAACATTTTTAATATAATTGTGCAAGGAATGTGATGACATAGATACTAATATACATTATCTACATTTGTATGGGTCAAAACATATAAAAATTAATATTCATGTCATTAAAATTTACTTAAAAAAACAGTTTTATACAGTCTCACTACGAAAAATAATTCTGACGTAGAATCTAATATTGATGGAATGTATTTTTCTTTTATCACTACCATAACATTTAGACAATTTATAAACAAATTTAAATTTTTAATACTTTGTAATCATTCCCTGTAGTTTAGCAGATTGGAAGGCTTCGTGAAATCAGGTCAAAATGGTATTGAATATCAAAATAAATTCAATCAAGATAGAACAAGGATTGAAATACAATCAGACGGACTGGGAAATATAAATAACATAATTCGCCTTCCATAGAAGATCTGGAATCTTGTCTGTCTCCTCAATCCGGACGAAGACCAATTAGTGCCGCCCCATCAGCATCTCTAATATATAAAAGATTATTAAAAAAAAATAATAAATAAAAGAGGGGTATTCTCTTATCTTAAAAAAAAAAGGAATTGGTATTACTGCGGCCTCCGGAAATTTGCACCCTTCGTGCAGCAAGAAAAGGTCACCTCGCAAGTGTCAACATGATTATGATTGATAGAAACAAAATTACATTTGTAGAAGAGAGATGGTATTTTTGGTAGCGGGTGGTCGTTAATGAAGAAGACAAATAATCTTTTTAATTCAAAATTATTTTCTAACATGACAGTCCAGTACAGATGTTACCCTCGAAAATCATTTCTTAAGAAACATAGAAAAATATCTTTCCCAATTTTGTACGAGGTAGACTAAAATCAGCCACGACTGACGAAGGGATTCGTCAGCTACAATTATATCTCAACTTTTGAGGTTCTAATGGCTAATCAGAACCGTTTAATGTGTTCTCCATATTGAAATTTCACTGGAGATCAAATTTTACATTTTTCTGAATCTTTTTACTATTTTTTTTGAGATTTTTAAAATCATTGTTATTGAAGGATCCGGAATTGTTTAGATTAAGAATTTTGTAAAATACCAAAAAATATTAAAAAATTTTAGAAAAATGTAAAATTTGGTCTCCAACCAGATTTCAATATGAAGAACAAATTGAATGATTCGGATCGACTGTTAAAATCTCAAAAATTGAGATTTGATCGTAGCTGACGATTTCATCTGTCATTCAAGACTGATTTTAGTCTACCACATTTTGTATTGCTAAATGTGAGGTTTCTAATTTAATTTTGATAAATCACGAACCTTCTTCTTATAAATTATAATAATAAATGTTCTTTTCCGAAATTCTTTTATTTTAATTGATGTTTAATCCAAATTTAATTCGTTAAAAATATAATGACAAAATCTATTAATAGAAAGTATAAGCTAGCCATGCAGGTTCATTTTCATTTTATTAGCGGTTGAAAATAATATTGACAAGATATATAATTCCCAAGTCTATTCCTGGAACTGCACATAGCTGCCAAATTCGTGTGCAAATTTTTATTCATTTTGGCACACTCCCCATGCAGATGCTGGGAGCGGGTTTAAAATGCTTCTGCACAACTCAGAGAGCGGACTTTAAAAGTATCTTGGGCAGTTTGGATCGCTTAGGAATAAGAGGAATTTTTTATTTCTAGACATAGGTGTTTGGATGAGCCGTGAATAAAGAATAAAAATAAAGAATTTCGGTATGCGTGCTTGTCCAAATTTTTTTTATTTTTATACTATGGTTTTGTTAGTATAAAAATAAGGGCCCAAATTCTTTATTCTTGTGTTGTTTGAGTTGCACAAAAATAAGAATAAGCACGCATACCGAATTTTTTTTATTCTTATTCCTTATTCACGGCTCATCTAAACATACCCATAAAATATTAGGAACTGTGTAATTTTGTGAAGAATTTGGATTGTTTATAATAAATTTATGTCTAGAAATAAAAAATTCTCCAAATTCTCACTTGAACCAAACGGCCCCTTTTATGCTCACTTTCATTTTTACTTTTTACTTTTTGATGTGATTGGCGTCAGAAATCCCTCAGATCACCATGGAATATATATATATATATATATATATATATATATAGAGAGAGAGAGAGAGAGAGAATCTACAGTGCATACTAATGTACGGAAGGTTCGGTATATACTAATCCAAATTCTTGGATATGCTTCAAAATGATCGATCCAAACCGTTCAAGATGATCTTCCTATTGAAATCTCCTTGGTGATCAAATTTTACATTTTTTCGAAATTTTAAATATTTTTTCGGATTTTTAAAAACTGTTATTTTTTAACGGTTCAGAAAAAATTAGAATAGAGATTTTTTAAAATTTGAAAAAAAAATACTTACAAATTTCGAAAAAATGTAAAATTTGATCGGTAAGGATATTCTCATATGGAGATCATATTGGACGATTTAAATAGGCCATTTTAAAGCAGATCCAAGAGTTTGGATCAGTATGCACTGAAGCTTCCATATATTATGCACCATATGTTCTCTCTCTCTCTCTCTCTCTCTCTCTCTCTCTATATATATATATATATATATATATTTTAGCTACGGTGAGTCGCGACCAAAACTCCTAGATCTAGATCAAAATGACCGATCCAAACCGTCCAATATGATCTCCCTATTGAAATCTCCATGTAGACCGAATTTTTTATTTTTTCGAAATTTTTAAGTATTTTTTTTGATATTTTAGAAAATCGTTAATCTAATTGGTTCTGAATCATTCAAAAACATCAGTTTTTAAAAATCCGAAAAAAATACTTAAAATTTTGAAAAAATAAAAAATTTGGTTTGCACGGAGATTTCAATAGGGAGATCATATTGGACGGTTTGGATCGGTCATTTTGATCTAGATCTAGGAGTTTTGGTCGCGACTCACCGGAGGGTCCGTGAGTCGCGACTCACTGTAGCTAAACTCTATATGTGTATATATATATATATATATATATATATATATATATATATATATATATAGAGAGAGAGAGAGAGAGAGATTGGTTAAAGTACACTCCAGCATACAGATAGTCCGTCTGTTGGAGTCGTTTCTCAAAATCTAAAATGCATACAGTCGATCCGAACTTTTCAAATTGTTCTCCATATTGAAATCTCCTAGGAAACCAAAATTTATATTTTTTTGAATTTTTTTGCTATATATTATGCTATTTTAAAAAAAAACACTATAAAGGGGTTGTAAAGGAGTATTTCTGACCCTTCAATTTGAAAATAGCATAATATATAGCAAAAAAATTAAAAAAATATATAAAATTTGGCCTCGAAGGATAATTTTACATGGAGAACAACTTTAACGGTTTGGATCAACTGTTTGAATTTTAGATTTTGAGAAACGACTCTAGCATACGGGTTTGATCCGTATACTGGAGAATACTTTAGCCAATCTCTCTATCTCTCTCTATATATATATATAGAGAGAGAGAGAGAGAGATATTGGCTAAAGTATACTCCAGCATATAGATAGTCCGTACGCTGGAGTTGTTTCTCAAAATCTAAAATGCCTACAGTCAATCCAAACCTTTCAAATTGTTCTCCATATTGAAAATCTCCTAGGAAACCAAAAATTTTATTTTTTTCGAATTTTTTGCTATATATTATGCTATTTAAAAAAAAAACATTGTAAAGGAGTTGTAAATGAGTATTTCTGATCCTTCAATTTGAAAATAGCATAATATATAGCAAAAAAAATTGAAAAATATAAAATTTGGTCTTGAAGGATATTTTTATATGGAGAACAAATTGAACTATTTGGATTGACTGTTTGAATTTTAGATTTTAAAAAACGACTCCAACATACGGGTTTGATCCGTATGCTGGAGTATACTTTAGCCAATCTATATATATATATATATATATATATATATATATATATGTTTTTAAGATAGATTGGGTCAAGCTCCCAATTTATTTATTTTTAAATTAAATATCTATGAAAAATCCTCCAGCCAGATTTCGAACATGCGATCTTTTACTCAAGATGTATTGTTTTTTATCACTAGATCAAGAATTGATTCTCGTGAAAAATATATAATTAAAATTTAGATATTTCTTATAATTGCAAATAATTTGCATACTTTGAGGGGAGGGATAGAATTCTATCAATATTGTTGATAACCATGAAAATAGTTTGGAAATTTTGTTAAATTTAAAGATTAAAATTGCATATAACTCGCCTCGGAAATATCGATCGTTGGTTAGTATAAATTCTATTTGTGTTAAGTGCAAATTGTCTTCTTTACATAGTGCATGTCCATTGGTGGATAACAAGATAAGTCGAGCATCAACCGGGCCATGGATGATTATTAATACCTCTCAAATAAAAGATATATAATTGTCTTTGCTATTTAAATTGAAAAATGTTAAAATAATAAAAATTAAATCATTTGTTTCGAATGATTTAAGAATCAATTTTGTTGTCTTTTAATTGAGGTTCCTATGAACTTAAAGTTGCAATAAATGTTCAATACACGTCTTATTTCTAAGTTTGATTTTCATATTTAAAAAATTATTGCACCAGTCATTACATTTGAGAAGTTAGGTTGTTGTCAACCTAATGAATTCTAATTGAAGCAAACCTAATGAACTCTGCATTTTAACCATCCAATTAAGTATAGTTTTTCTTATACTAAACATAGAATGTAGGCTGCACGTTGTACAAGTTTTACAATTGCAGGAAAACTAGGCACTTCTTTGGTTTTATTTATTTATTTTTATGGTTTAAGACATCCTAAGTAACATTGAATCTGGACATTGGGATCCACGAAATTTGCAGGCCACCAAGGTTTCAGAAACATTCCTTTTTGGCGATTTGACGAATGAAACTTAAATAAATTATCTGATTATATTATATCCAACGTGTAGGGCGGTAAGGAGCTATGATTTTAAATTGAAAACATCCATATGATGGAATTCAAATTATTCAATGTTTAGTTATATTGTAACAAACTTATAAATTTTTGTATATCCAATAAAAATTTTAATTTACTCTTGAGTCTCTGACCGAGTGCATGTATCACCCTTGTTGGATAGTGCATATCATTCCAGCGTAGGTCAACCCCAATTTATAGGTTGCAAATAAAAACTCCAATCAAACTACAACTATATAATAGTAGAGAAAATCCTATATATATTAATATCAGACTTTAGCTTAAGCGCTCTATACCAGGAGCCGACAATAGTTCCACTACTCCAGTTGATAATATTTATAAGATTGACACTTTACAGAAATTCATTAATTTTAGGTTTTTCTTATTAATTGCTGAACGCTGGGTAACAACTTTATGACTTTGTTCACATACGCTGTTAACAAATAATTCTTTGATACTTCTGGAAAGAAAGCTCCAAGAGAAAAAGGGGGGGTTTTTTGTCATTTTTATTTGCCTTAGGAAAATTTTTAAGTACGGTTTATAAATATAATACAATGTTGCAATAAATGGCTATTTGGCAACCCACGTACTAGTCCAATGCTTTGTTCCAATAGAGGCGTTCGTTCGCTATATCACAGATTATTTTAATGGTCCGTCCTCAACAAATACAGATAATAATAATTTCAGGTACCTAGACAAATAAAAAAGCAGAAGAAGAAAGCATCTCTTTGGAATAACGTTGACAAATATATTCAATCGTGTTATTGCAACAATCTGCATCGAGCGCATATCACAACTGGTAAATTGATGCCTATGTGAACTCGGATAAAGTATTACTCTGCAGTAAAATAGGTTTAGATATAGAAAATTCATCAAAAAAATCCTATAGTATGGATATACAATATATCATAAAACATTCATAGTTGAGTGACTCAATCTACAGTAACTTGGACATCAACGCTGGCCGTTGGATTTCCGTGAGTTTGCGATGGATTTCATCGTTACCATCCATCTCCACTATCGATTTCTATTGTTGGTTTTCTATGCGTTATCTGTTGTTGGCTTCCGTATCGCATAGCATCCCTTAGTGCCTTTTCTATTTAAATTCTGGAGACGCAGGAACGGCTACAACAACGTCTCCACTATCGATCTGTTCATGCGATTTTCCGTGCGTAGTTTGTTGTTACCTTATGTGTTGCTATGGATTCCTAAGATGATTTTATATTTAGATTCTTTCAGACACAGGGACGGCTACAGGATCAATGAACTATTAGACTTCCTTTTCAACGGAGGTGCTTCTGGACCCTTCTTCCATCCTCATCTGCTTCCCACCAACTTCCTGTTCTTCTGCTTCCCACCGCATCCTCTCCAGTATCAACTGCTCCTCCCTTCCTCTTCTCTTCATATCCAGCCTTATCCTCATCCCAAACTCTTTCCGTTCTGCCCCGTCTTCCTTTCACCTCTCCTCTTTACCGTTGTTGATTTTCTCTTTAGGACTTTTTCTTCTCCTTCGCCTACATGGCTTCTCTCCATCAATGCTCTCTCAATCATCTCTGCATCCCCTCCCGTATTCTTCAATGCCTTTTAATTGAAAAAAATTGTGTGGCCGAAGAAGAAACTTCAGGGCTGCCTCAATGCCTCTGTCGGCTCTTAAAGCTGTATGCCTTGATCAGCCGCCACCTCAACCGTTGTCTAGAACCTCTAAACGACAGTACAAGCTATCTAAATTCAGCATTTTCCAGTTTTTGTCTGACGGGTAAACTTTATTGTTTTCCTTTGTTTTTTTTAGATATTGGTTTGAATTTCATTTTTCTTGAATTAGTTAACTAAAATATGCATTTCTAATGTCTACAATGCAATTTTCGTTGATTGATGCCCTATCAATGAAGTAGAATGTAAAAATCGATGCCTTATGTTGATGCACAGTAGTTACCCCTTTTATCCCAAGTGTGATTTTATTTATTTTTTTCTGATTTGAAGTTTAGGGAGAGGAGTAGTGCGCTGCATCAAAAGGCATGGTGATATCTTGGCTTAGACTCGCAGTAGAGATGAATGTTTCATTTTCATCACTTCTCGGTTAGGGATATACAAGCTCAAAAAGGAACATTTCTCCCTACAAATCGCCTATTGGATGCCTCTATTCTCTCCTTTATCTTTCATGATTTCAAAAGCACTTACCAAAGTAATTCCTTCCTCAGTATGATTTTATATCCTACTTTAAATTTTTTTTTATAGCTAAGAAGAACATTGAGACTTATCATTTATAATTTTTTGCATTCTTTGTTGCAAATAAAAGTGATATCCAAATTGAATCGAATTCAGTGTTTCTTTGCAAATTTTCAGCTACTCGCTAATCAATCTTCTAAATAAAAATGCATGGGTGTTGGAAATTAGTTTTGTTAATTCTAGCGTGACACAAGATCCAGTCTGCTAAAGATTTTCATCCGCTTGGTTCAATGCCATTTATTTTGGTTGAAAATTAGTTTTGTGAAAAATATTGCCTCCTTGCTTACTGAAAACAATCTCAATTATTTTGATAGGTACAGACGGAGTTATCATGTGGAAAGCAATATACCGTCACGTGTTTAAGAGCCGAACTGATCATTGCTTCCGTCTTGCTTAATTGAGGTTGTTTTCAGATAATTATTCCCTATAATATTTTCTTCGTCTCTGATAGTGCTCTACTTATTTTGGTATAGTTATTGCTGCTTTCTTTGCTTAGTGCACTACTTGATCGAAAAAACAATGGTATCAGATTTGTTCTGTCAGAGTGGATAGAAAAAATATTGCTCACTTCATCGAGTTTGTCTATGTTCTTGGGTTAGTTAATTGGCTCAGTTGTTTAAATTTCCCTTCTTTCCAATATACAGACTAATGTAGTGGCCTCAGGAGCACAAAAAAAGTGGTAGCACTTTCCTTTTCATCGAGATTACATTTGATTGTGATTACCAAAAGGCATGAAACCCACCTCTTTGGAATGGTTGCATCTCTACTCATTCAAAAAGGTAAGCCTAACTCTTCCGAGCTCCTGCCTTATTTCTAATTAATTCAAGCATTATTGCTCAATTTTATGCCAGCATCACCAAGTTTGTGCATGACCAATCCATCATCTTCTTTTTTGTCATCTTTCATTTTCATTTTTTTTCCTTTTTATCTTTGCTATATACTTTCCTGCTTATTGAGATTATAGTGGACTGGTCAAGCCTTAGTCTTACGAAGTTTTCTTTTGGTAATGAATTGGGCGACATTGTACTGGACTTGGTTGGAGGCAGACATATTTGATACAATGGTATTGGCATGTCTTGATAGTTTTGTATTTTGGCTATAACATGTATGGTGACTATTGTATTAATGTTAGACCGTAAGGTACCCGTTGTTGTCCCATTTCTTTGCAACATACATTTGCTTTTCATTTTATAATTTCTTATCGTATTTTTAAAATGTTAGGTCTGTCATGATGTACATATTATGAAATTCAGTTAAGTGAACTTTGAAAGCCTCCTAGCTGCCAAGGTAATTTTCTATTATATTGTATAATAAAATACATGCACACTCTACCCCTGAATATTAATGCTCTGAATTTGAAAATGACAAGAATTTATTATTCTTCGTCTGTTGTTACTATAGTAACGTTGTTTCTTTCCAAATATTTAAACTCTGACTGATAAGAGCGAGCAAGACAGCTTTGTTCGCTCGCCGAAGCAGGTGATAAGCGCAAATGCTACAACTCAAATCCTGTTCGTTCTGATGCATTAAGAGAAAATTACAATGCTATTATGTAGTTTTTTATTTCTTTTGTTCTTTTAGTTCTTGCTTTTGGTTGCTGGAGTTGTCAGTGCGAATGCATGTCTAAAGCCAATACAAAAATGATCAATATTGTATTTTTTTTAGAAACTTAAAAATGACCAGTATCGTTGCTTCCAATTAGAAGTTTTGCAAAATCATTTACATTGTGCTTTTTTAACCAGTACATTTATTTTTCTTTACTTTCTACATGAGGTCATTCATATTACTAAAAAAGACAAGATAGTTAAAAAGCCTCGGTACATTTATTTTAGCCCTTTGTTGCCTCATAATGCTTTCTCTAATCCTTCATGTGCATAGCAACAACACCTTATTTAAAATTCTAAATTTACAGTTAAGTTATGAGCCAGAGTGATCTAAAATTTTTCTGGATGACCATCGTCATTTTCATTTTCTTTTTTCTTGCTAATGATGATAATTGAAAATTGTTTGCATACCAATTTCATATCTTTTGATCTTTTCCTTTAGGATAAAATTTCCACACTTATATAAATTGATCGGGTCTGTGGATGGCACAAAAAAGAAGGCACAATCAACTTTACCAGTGACATGAAGATAAAAGTCGCGGTGACATTGTGGTTGACTTGATTCTCATGAAGAAAATTTTGCATATGGCATCAGGACAATGAAATATATTGGTAAATGAGTCCGTGCACTCTCCTTACTAGGTTTGATTTTATTTCGTTTTGATCTTTTTTTTTATCTTTTACTTTTGTTATTTGGTCAATTGGTTCAGTTATTTGGTTGTTATATCATCAATTAAACCACCTATTATTTTGTTGTTGATTTTGCAAAATTATTAGGCCAACTTAGGTTCATCGTTATTCGCATCAAGCAAACAACAATTGAATTGAAGAGTGTTCTTTAGTTCTGGTTCAAATTTTCTTGCCCTTTTGTTATTGAGTTTACTTTAATAATCATAGAAATTAGTAGATGAGAAGAGTATTCCACTTATCATCGACATTCAGCATACAATTCGTGTTCATTTATCTGTAATTTTAGTCGCATAAACTGCAGACCAAACTTCATCGCGCGAAGCGCGATGAGACACCTAGTTCTGCTTATTTATGCATCCATATATGAATAGAGATATACATATTAGAATGATCATTTAACGATTATTCTTATCCATATCTAAAGATGTAAGAATGCTCATTTGTAAATTGTAGTTAAAATGGTATTCAACTATATATGCAAACCAATTGTTTTCAATTTGGTAAAATGAGAAGCTAATTAATAAGCTTAGAAACTTGTCAGACAAATTAATAGTAGAATACTAATCAATTATAAAAGAAAATTCATAGGGCTTTCATAAATTCAATGCGTATCTGTTAGCTAGCTTATATCAGTATTGCCATGGGTCAGTTGTCATTCATAACATAAGTGCATAACTATTTTTTTTTTACTTTTTTTGCAAACAAAATTTGGTAATTTTCTTATTCCCAGTTCCAAATTCCAATTGTACATAAGAAAGCAAAACTTAATAACAGCTTGCCAAATGAAAAACAACCAAAACCTCAAATAAATATCTGTATTTCACTATTTCTGCATTTCTATATATAGTTCAGAAGTTGGCCATCTACTTTAGATAACCATATTTGCATTCACATCTGTTCCTTTAACAGAAATGAGAATTCAATTTTTAGTTCTGCCATGGTACCTTTTTCATATTAATTTGGTATCGTAATCCAGGCCAAAATTTTAAAGAATATATTTATAAACTTAAATCTGAAGACTGATTCCAGCAGTCTCAAATATTGTGTTGTTTGAAATGCCAGTTAAAATAAATAAAATGGAAAAAAAAAAAGAATAACATATTGGACAGCTGAATCCATATATTAAATAAATCCAGAAGATTGGCATAAATTTTTTGAAAGAAAGTACCACTTGTTATTGGAAAAAAAATCAATATTACATACATTAATTTAAACTGGTAATGAATTTAATTATGTTGACACGAACCAAGTATCTGAAGTTTAGACATATTTTCTTTTGTTTGTTTGTTTGTGTGTGGATATACTCTTTTAAGCTGCATTCACCTGTTTTCAGGTGTTATATCAGGAAAAAATGAATAATAGAGGCCCTGTATTCGCGTATATATAACTCAAAACTTTATGAAACCAAGTTTAAAGCCCCATAGCAGAATATGTCAACAGAATCACTTGCAAAGGCTGAGATCCAGAGAGTACAAATTTTTATCAGGAATTATAAGTGCCATCGGAAAATATACCATCCCAGTCATCGTTAAATACAAAGTGACCATATAAAGCAAATAAGGTGAACATATAGACTATTTAAGTGAACACTTACAAACAAATAAGTGTTGTCATCACTTGTTCAGAAGTTTACATGCATATTCAACTTATTTTCATTGAACTTATTTGTTTGTATGTGTTCACTTAGATCGTCTATATATTCACTTTGTTTGCCGTATATGTTCACTTTATATTTAGCGATGGCAGGGATGGCAAAACTGCAGATGGCAGTAATCAATTTCCAATTTTTATTCTTTTTTCCATGCAGAAATCTAATTATAGACACTATTAGCGGCTACATGAATTTATTTGTATCGTCTTTCTGGCCTGCATCAGCACAGAAATAAGTAATCATAAGAACCAGTCAAATCCTTTATTTTAATATGGTTTTACAAAAAAAAAGTAATGCTGTCGTGTTGAAATGTTAAAAATTGATCAAACAGAGGACATTCCAAATTAGTTGTTAAGTAAATTAGTGGACTGCACAAAACATGAAGGTTTTGGATATTGTTAGTTGAATCAATGCCTTTTTACTGGATCATGTTTTTGCATAGATCCCCAAAGAGTATGCTTTAAACTTAAGTTCCTTCCAAATCCACTTATTTTTTGCACATTTCCATCACTTTAGGAATACCTCAATTTTCCAAGGGAATTTCTGCAAAATGCCTAAATTTTTATCTGATAGAAACTTCAAATCTTAGAACTTTACTCTCAATGAAGGGAGCTCCAGTAGATTTGCACTTTCTTCTTCATTTCTTTCAAGGCATGAACCAAATTATTCTGGTAAGTTATAACGTGGCATGCCAACATGCATCATCAGCTTTCGAGAAAAGACACTTCTTAAAACTCAAAAGGACCTTTCGGCAATAAAGTATGCGTTTACTTCAAAATTTTCGGAATAAGCTGGCACCATTCCAAAATTTTCGGAATAGATATTATTCTAATCGAGTGGATGAGGCATATTCCAATTCAAGCAGCATTCACCTGTAATGGATCATATATTGTTCCAATTGAAAGTGTCAACTAAGAAGAGCTAATGTATAGGGTTCCCCTGGTTCTGGCTGCAGTTATGTACCAATCCAACAACGAAGAAGAGTACAAGAATGATCATTGCCACTACTCAAGTTATAGCTATTTATTAATTTATACTATTTTATATGATTAGCTAAGTTGATATTAATCGTAATCAAGTGATAAGTTGAGCATTAGTACTAAGCAGTACACATAGTTCTAATACCATTCAATGTGATGTACATATTATTATCCCGTTAGCTCAAAATATATATATACAATGTACATATTATTACATTTTGCGACAGAGAAGCAAGAAAAATAGTACATAATTTAGCTTAGTCCAGAAAAGTTCTATTTAAGTGCTTATTGAAGTTCGAAAATGTGTCACCTGCACATCGGTGTTATGCATTATATTATATCATGATTTAAATTTTAACTTAATTATCAGAAATAATTTTGACATATAGAGAGAATTAATTATATTTCCCCTGTCACTTTACCAGACACTTAGCAACGGTCGGAAGGCTATCCGTGCTATGCATAGCATTTTAGCAATCCTCTTAAATAGATTATATATTGGTTGAAATACCTTTATCTCTCTTTATTTTCTCGCTCTTTTTTTAAAGTTTGACATTGGTTTCCGGAATAATTTTACTTAGCGCATATTATATCAAATCTATAATTATATATAATACTTCTGTCGGTATACAACTACATTTAACTATTGTTTGATTGTTTAGAATCTTGAATATATTTTCGTTGTCAAGCTATCCACAATAGAAACAGCTAATGATGGTGCAGGATTTTATGGTCATACAGAATTTAAAAAGCTATGATTATTTCAGGCCTTTCAGGCTTGTGATTGTGAAAAATAAAATGATGCTGTCATTTAAATATTGTACTGAAATGTAGTTATCAAAAATGGGTCATCTTGCCAATCTCATCGAGACAAATAAAATACAGTTGATAATTTCTCCGTTACATATCTAATATTGCCTTCAAATATGCAATTTTTTTATCCTTAAATGCATAAAATATATTTTAAATTTTAAATTTTTCATATTTTTCGTCAACATTAAATTCTGTTATCTATCTTTCTAAACCATATAAAGAGGGGGTCACTTAATAATGATTTTATTTTAACAATCTTGGCAGTCATCGAATATATTTTGAAATTCACTATCACAAAAATGATCTTTTGGGTTCACATTTCATGCTTATTAAAAAATAATATCTCATACATGTTTAATTATTCGATCATCAACTGATTATGTTTTTAATGTCTAACTTAATAGTTAGATGTATCATCAAATAATCCGCAAATTGTTTGGAAGTTGTTAATCCGCTATCTACAATGTTCAATGGTGAGTATAAAATGTATTGTCTAGTTTTTAAATTGATTTGAATATAATGTTAATGTTTTAAAAAATCTCTCCATCAAGTTAAAACCTCTTATATCTAAAATTTCGTTTACTTAATCTATCATCCTTAACGTGAAAGCTTTACATCTCTCTTTTTCTCTCTGAAACACGAAGCTCTCCCTTCCTCTTAAAAATTTTTGGTAGCAATCCCTCTCTCATCTAGCATTGCTAGATTCTACAAATATATAAAATTCAAAAGTTGAATAACAACTCAAATTTTGTAATCTTGTGAAAGTTTTAGAGAAGGACAAAGTTGCAAAGTTAATCGGACCAAGTTTTGAACCAGCAAGCACCACACAAAGGAAATCTTTTTGTTGTCCAATATGAAGTGAGTCATATAACGTGGTTCCTATGCTTTCCTGTGGCAGGAACATTACAAAAGGCTGCATCTGTCTTGCTACGAAAGTGAGACTACTACTGTCAATATATCCTGTTAAATGGTTCATGCTGAAATACACAAATTAAAGGTACATTGCAAATTCTAGCATCTCAAGTCCTAAGATAATTCACAAAGGCATACAACTAGAAAATGAAAACACAAGCTGCTATATCACTAATGAATTCACTTTTGCATATGTACCCACCAAAATTACATTCTCAAGAAGTTTCTTCACAGTAATGCCCTGAGAAATAAACTTTGGATTGCACATATTTAAAGTTCTTCATTTCTTTTCTCAGAAACAATTGTCAATCTGACAAATTTCATCAGGCCAGTCCCCATATATACCATTTATCTTCTTCAATTCTTTCAATTTCTCAGGCCCTTTTTTCTGGCGGCTAGGAAGTGCTATTGGCTTGAAAGAGAAGATGCTTCTAGACCTTGAAGAACCCTCGAGAACTCCAATTTTATGCCCCCCTTCAGCCTCCACCTTGGCATCTGTTTTTCTTTGAATTTTAAAATTAGCAATGCAAACTAAGGGGGTCGTTTACTATACAATAATATGTCATGAGAAAGAAATTTTTATGGAGACCTGCACAATATAAGCTTAGAGAAATGCTTTCAGATAAGAAATATCTTTCTAAGATAGATATTTCTGCTTTGGTCAAGAGGTCATCATCAGATTTAATCCCCTTGTTTGTGCTATTGATAATTTCTTTCTTTCAAATTTTCTTCTTGATTTTCCAGAAGTTTGGTAAATAACTCGTTTATAGTCAAAATAAGTAGACCCGGCACAGATACTGATTTAATTCCCTTTTTATCTTAAAATTAAAATTGATAGGCAAAAAAAATTTACAAGTTAAAAATATTGTTCATGAAAACTCTAAAATATTTTTAAAAAAAATCATCAAATGAATGCAACCATCTTTTCTTGGTAACAAGCTTCAGTAAGATACAACTGAAAGTAATCTAGCTATATAAAGCTTAATAAAGTTGGCTAGCAAGTCCATTAGAAATGAAAATGAATGCCCTCCCTCGCAAAAGTTGAATAAATTTCCTGTGGAGTCCTATTTTGACTGATGATCTAAATTCTAAATCTTAATTTAATCTTCTCTCTTATTTACCTTTCTTCTCACTTGTCAATTTCAAGATTTTATCACCTCCACAATTAATTAAATACTCGCATCTTTCATAATTAAAGAACACAGTAATTTTAATTTTCATATTCATCGAACGAAACTATTCTAATTTAGAGTAATTCAAATTATCACTGTTTCAAATACTTCATTTTCAAACTCAATATGTAATTAATTTAGAGTCTCAATATCAAACTGAAATTAAATTTAAATTTTAGTCATACAATTATGATATTTAAATATTCAAATTTTGAAGTATGAAATTATGTTTGTTTCAAGTTGGAACACAATATTAATAGCAATTTGATCATTTTGATAACTGAAATTTTATATGAGAAAGGTTAAAGTGAAAAAAATTAGTTGTACAAAGTACAAACATAAAAGTCCAGAAGTGAGATGAAAGGAAAAGGGAAGGAGACAGAAATTAAGGATTGACACAATGGGTCCATCCACCCCAAATGGTCATCTTCTAAAAAGATTTAAGGGAGCACCTTTTGTTTCAAATCCTACGGGGGTGAACATTGTAATACATATACATTCCCAAATCCCAAGTGAAAATTGGACCAAATTAGTATGGACCCCATAATATACACAGCCTAAGCTAAGATGGACTTCCTACTTTTGGAAATTTTGACTACATATTTCAATCTGAGGAATTTATTAGTTTTTCTAAAGATATAAATAGGCAACTTTTGAGTTTTGACTAACACAAGAAATAGTACAGTAGTACACACTCACCATCTTCTACAGTTCTACTCTACATTGCTTGACCCAGTCAAAACAAAATTCTAAATTGAGTGCACTGACATGAACTAATTGAAACCAAAACCTAACACAATATCACCAATAAAATTGCAGTTTTCTTATCAACAAAGGGGCTTAATCTCAACCAACAACAAAATTATCCCAAATGGATACCAAACAATTGACCCAAAAAAAAAAATCCATGAAATATTCAACATTTTCCAGAAACATACCTTCACCAACATGAACAAATCTGCAAGAAGAACCATAGGAGCACCTCCCAGTGGTTTTCCAATTGAAGCAAGGGTTACTCTTGTAAAACCCTGGTCCGGGGCCGGCGCCTTTCCTATCAGCGGCCTTTGCACAAAACCCCTCCCTATCATTCTCGGCATGCACGTAACTACAGTTGGAGCCGTAAGTGCACCTCCCGTGCTTCAAGTACATGTTGCAAACCCTAAATCGCGCGTCCCACATGTTGCGCAACTCCTCCGCGCCATGAGCGAAGGTACACGCGTCGCCATAGCCACAATAACCCTTGGAGGAGAAATTGGCGCAGAGCCTCGTCTTGAAGAAAATGTCCGGGTTGGTAGGTGTAGGGGTTAGGGTTTTGGGAGAGGTGGTTCGAGATGCCGGGTCGGATCTGGACCGATCCGTTTTGATCGATTCGATTCGAGGGATCTCGAATTGGCTGAGAACGATGGAATCGTCGTCGCGAGAGAGGTTGGAGTTCGTCGTCTGTATTTCGCTCATTTTTTTTTGTGTTTTTTTGTCTCTCTTTTTTTCTCGATCTTTTTTCCTCGCCTCTTTCGTTTCCGCTTTCTCTTATTTATTTATTTATTTATGAATTTTGTTGCTGTCTCTTCGCTTTCTCTTGTTAGTTGTTCGTCTCCATCACTTGGTTTCCATTTTCGGTTCTGTGCGTTTCAGTTCTCGCAGTTTCTCTTTCGAGGAGTAGCACTGCGATTGGTTGCAGTTCTCGCCTCGAGTGCTTTAAAACCACAGACCAAGGCTCGTTGCCTAAACACGGTGTAGTTCGTTTATTACATTAGTGGGACCCATATTTCAGGTGATCGTAAAGTCATGTCTAGTGCTCCTTGTCCAGATGGATATTTGATTGTGTCGTGGGAAGGACAGAAGAAACTGTATCCGGATCTTATGTTACAAACTCAAAATAGAACTTACTGTTGTCTTGAATTCGAAGCGAGCCCTTGCAAGCTTATGAAGCGAGTATGTGATTTTCTAGCACAGTTTTAGAGATAGAAGATCAAAGGACTCTGTGACTCAGTGACTCTTCGAGTACAAGTATCAATATACTATCTCCACTATTACTTTCTACGGAATAAATTAACGCATGATGTGGCACTATAGGATTGGAGAAATTGTAAACCAAGCCAATCAAATGGTAACTTGTAAATCATCACGGATAGATGTGTTGAGGGCTGCCATTTTACAGCACATTTTTTTTTTTTGAAATGAATGCCCATAGGCTATCTAATAAGGAATGCAAGCAAAAGCTGCAGAATTCATACAACATAATCAATAACGTCATCACCTGGTAGTGAACGCCTCGGGAGGCCGGGCCGGGCTCTCGGGAGGCCGGGCTAAAAGGGCCTATTCGAAGGCCGGGCCGGGTCGGACTTAGGGAGGCTTTTGGAAGGGCCGGGTTTAGAAAGGCTTAAATATAAAATAGAAGCCTGGCCCTTTTCAAGCCTGGCCCTTTTAGGCCCTCCGGGCTTCGGGAGGCCGGGTTTGAAGGGCCTAAAGGGCTTGAAGGGCCGATGATGTTTTTTTCTAAAAAAATTATTTAAACTATATTTAATAAATTATCTTTAAACTCTAGTATTTTAAAATGCAGCTGGCACAGCAGCGTTAATGATGTTTATGTTTACGTTAAGGGCAGGACACTTGTCAATTGTCATTCTTATGTTTGCGCCATGAACAGACACATTAAAAAATAAGCATCTCATATTTTCATCCTTCTATGCAAATTTGTTCTTCAAAAAAAGTGAAAATGAATTGGATACTGTCAAGCAAAAAAATTAACTTTTTGGCAAGCATGTTTAAGAATATAAAAAAGAACATTTAACGGTTTAAGCATCTTCAGGTATATTTTTTGAAAAAAATATCATCTAAACTACATTTAAAATTATAAATCCTTATAGATAAAAATTTTCTATAAATTATTAAATAAAAATTATACAAATTTATTTTTAATAAATAAAATATTTTTCAATTTTTCCCTCCTCCTTTTATCCGGGCTTGGGACCGGCTATGTTATAACTACATAGGCGGAGTTAAAAAATTGATTTTTGTTAGTATATTAGTCAAAAAAAAATTCAGAATGTATGAAATGATTTAACATAAAAGTGAGAAATACCTTTTTTTTTAACTTGACGTCATCATCACGGTATTTTGAAAAGCTAAAAAGGAATAAATTATGATCACACATCAGAATTATATTTGTAAATAATATTATATTAAAACAATAGCTTTAAATAGATTTATGTGCAAGAATAGTATGTACCTTTAACTAAAGAAAATCACATGTAGTATTGTGGATAATTCCACCAATTTGATGGCTCTGGTGGTTCGACATCACTATCATCATCTTGTTCACTGCTATCCAAATTTGTATCAAATCCAGAAGTGGCAGCTTCTTCTTCAGAAGTATTATACATCTTTGATCTATCTTGTTGTCTATATTCAGCGTCATACCAGTCCTTCAGACATACTAGCGCCTCAAACATCTTATTTCCCAATTTATTACGTCTATCAGTGAGCACTCTATTGCATGCGCTAAAGCATGACTCAGATGGAACTGTGGATACGGGAATGGCAAGTATATCTCGAGCAATAGATGACATGACTGGCCAAACTTTCTCATGTGCCTCCCAGTACGTTAAAACTTCAAAGTTTGGATTATCAGCCTCATCAGCAGACAATGGGTAACACTCATACTTCTTGAATTCATCATTTACTCTACCAATTGATGAAGATCCTCCCTCGTCAGATCTACGTCGGTGGATGGCTCGTAAAAGGCCGCTCATGCCGCCTGGTCTCGAGGGTTCAGGAGCTCGAGAAGTAGATGCGGAGCTAGATGTAGACCTGTGATTCTCCTCATATATAGCAAACAACCTTTCTATTTTATTTCTAACATAACGCTCTTCATCAATTTGTGGTAAACCCATATTAGCATTAAAAGTTGCGATCATATCGGCCGTCATTGGTACCTTATATCGTGGCAACAACCACTAAATTCAATATATGGCAGGCACATTTTTGGTGAAATAATTCACCGTCCATGATCGGAGAAAGAGCCGTCTTAAAGAAAGGAATTGAGGCATTATTATTACTTGCATTGTCAAAAGAAATTGAGATGACTCTTTCTTTAATATGAAATTCCTTGAAAAGATCCACAAGATGATCATAAATGGCCTCAGCCGTGTGGGGAAATGGTAAAACCCGAACCGACAACACTCGTTTTTGTAACATCCAATTTTCATCTATCCAATGTGCTGTCAAACAAGAGTACGATAAACCGTGTTCCCCGGCTTGCCAAACATCAGATGTGACAGCCATCTTAGATTTAGATTTCTTGAAAAAATTTTGTAAATGAACCAAACGTTCTTTATACTGTCTTTGCACCTCACGACGTACTCTTTTATAAGAAATTTTTCTAAAATATGGTTGAAGAGCATCTTTAATCATATCTTCTAATTTTCGGCATTCACTGAAGTTAAGAGGCCTTTCAGCATGTGCAATATACCTGGACATTCTTTGTAGACCTCTCTTAGGATTGTAAATAAAATAGCCTGAACCATTCGGATTGAGCTGGGTCTGTGTACTAGTTGGTTCTTTTTCAGGGAATTTACACTCATTTACATGTTTTTCAGCGTGCCTCCTAATATGACTAGAACCTGATGTAGTTGAGTGACTTAAGATACTTTTACAATCTTTAACTAAACAAATAGCCTGGCGACAAACATTTGTTTCGTCTTTTATAAGCTTGAAGTATCTCCAAAATGATGCATTGTATTCGGGTACCCTGGGCCTTTTTATTTTTTTCCCTAAATGTATGAATGATAACATTACATACTAATATACACGGTTTAATTTAATAATAAGTATAAAAAAGATTGATACCTCTTGAATCAATTTCAGTCCCTTCATCTTCAGTTGTTGCCGGTGTTCCTCCACTTGGTGTAATCGGCGGACTATTTCCTGGAGTCTGCTGAGGGGTAACTCGAGGTGTAGGTTGAGAGAACATATCAGGTGAAGCAGCCTCACTAGTTTGAAGTCGTGGATTAGTAGATGGTGGATATAGAGTTTGGTTTGGGTATTGAGAAGAAGAACCATGAAAGACATCCATTCTTTCATCATTCCAATTAGCCATGCAGTATTATTATTTATTAACCAAGAAGTACTTGTATAGTTGTACGTCTAGAGAGTGAAAATATTGATGAATGAGAGAGAGATTTTTGATAGAGATGAGAGATTGATGAAATTCTGATCTAATGGCGAGTTGGAGTTCAGGCGATTGACAATTCAGATGTATTTATAATTGTTTCATTTTTTAAATTGTATGACATTAATGACAACTCACCCACTGCTCTACAACCTATACTATGCGCATGCCTCTGTGCTGTACTGCTGTGGTACTATGCCCTGCACATCTCTCCGCGTGACACATGAGAAAAAACAGCAAGTACAGGTAACTATGGAAGTCCCTACACTCTCTGCCCATTACCTTCTTTGTGAAAATATTGACCGCATTCAATTAATAAGATCCAACGGTAAAAAATTTAACAAGATTAGAAAGGGCTGATTTGGGCCAGACCAGACCAGGCCGGGCCGGCCCTTCTAAACCCGGCCTCTCTAGGCCTCTCTTCAATCTATATTGTGGCCTGGCCCTTTCTAAGCCTGGCCTCCTTAGGCCCTGGCCCTTCGTAAGCCTGTAGAGAGGCCGGGCTGGCCCTTTGTGTCAGAAGGGCTTGGCCAGGGCCGGGTCCAGAGCCAGAGGCTTTTGGATGTTCACTATCACCTGGTGACCGACTACAATGCAAAAGAAGACAGAAAAGCTAAAAAAGAAAATACAAGGAAAAAAAAAAACTACAATAAACCCCCCAACAGTAAACAACAAATAACACTAGAAACTCCCCGCTAAAGCTAAACAACAAAGAAAAGTAAAAAACACCAGGTGCGAAACAAATTAATAAAAAAACCAGTACTCAGGGTGGATCCTGCTGTACTCGTTGGAAGTACTTATTATCAATTCTTTCCCCGATGTGATCTTCTTCAACCTGCCAAAACCTGGAAAAACCTGAATACTGCACTCCTTTCCTTCGAGCCAAGTTTGCTAGCTTATGTGCTTGGTTTACTGCCTCTCTTCTGACATGCATGACATGTACTCTTGGCCCGAGTTGATTTAGCATATGAATTATTTCCACAACATCCCAAATTGCCCTCCAGCTTGGTAAATTATCCACATCCCCATCGTTCAGTGCCTGCACTAGGTTAAAGCAATCTGAAAAAACCTCCAAATATTGATTTTGCCAATTTCCTTCCATCCATCTAGCCAATGCTTGTTTTAATGCGATGACCTCCACATGGAAGGCATCGAACAGTGTAAGAAAATTGTACCCAATCTCATGTAATATCCCTCCTTGGTACAGAAGATATGCTGTCCCAGCTTTGTTTTCGTGATCCCATGACCCATCAACAGTAATCTGACAGTATGCACTATGGTACCAGTAAAACTCCTGACTAGGTTGGCCCTCATAATTTGTCCGAGCATTGAAAACATCTTTTTCTTCTTCTAAGTTTAGCCAGTACTGCACTCTTTTTTGAATTTGTACTGGATTGAATCTCAATCTCTGTAAGACCTCTTCATTTCTACTTTTCCATATCTCCCACAAAGTGTAACAGAACACTCTAATTTGTTCCTCATTCAGGGTATTGGTGCATTGATCAACAGCGGTAATGATATCAAGTGACAACTCCTGCGTCCTCAGCCCCAAGGAACTCCCAAACCAAACCACTCTGGACCCATGACAGAAAAAGAAACAGTGCATCTCAAATTCATTTTCACCCCCACATCTTTGACACATTGGGGATACCTTTGGTATTCTTCTATGCACGTTTTGTGAGAGCATCAGTGCACCTGAAATTAGCCTCCAAAGAAATAATTGGACCTTGGGTATCACCCCTTTCCAATTTTGCATTTTCTGCCACAATATTTCTCTTTGGTTGACTTGTTGCAGTCTCTGCTGGTTAATCATGAGCCGGTACCCTTCTTTCGCTGTGTATCTGCCATGATTTTCTCTACTCCAAATCAATTTATCACGAACTCCACTTTCTTTGTTCGGCATAGGTTGTACCATTTGTATTTGTATGATCTGTGACTGGTCAAACCACATGTGCAATTTCTCCATCTTCCATTGGTTTAAATCAAAATCAAACAAATCAGCCACCTTCAAGTTCCTTGTACCAGCTGTGTGTTGGTGATGCACCTCCCAACCATTGAACCAAGGTTGGTCCACCGCTTTTATTTGACTGCCATCTCCTATTTTCCAACAGACCTCATCTCTAAAAAAAGATCTCCTTTGTATGATATTTCTCCACAATTTGCTACAATTTGTACTTAAATTTGCATTCCAAACTCCTATATGCGGACAGTACTTGGCTTTACAAATCTGTACCCATAGTTTTTTATCTTCACTAATGACATTCCAAACCAACTTCAGAAACAAAGCTTCTCCAAAACTGGACAGATCCCTTACACCTAACCCTCCTTCTTCTAAGGGTTTGCAAATTTTTTTCCAGGCAACAGGAGCCATATACCTTCCCTCGCTAGGCTTACCCCAAAAGAACCGTGCCATCAAGCTATTCATTTTTGTCTCTATAGAGTAAATACAACAAGGGAATGTATGGAGACCGGTTTTCGCCCGGTAATTTTTGGATAAATGAACCGTGCAATTTAGGAGTGCGACAAAATTTTCAAAAGGCGAAAAAAAAGAAATTGTTTATTTATCAACGCTTGAGAAAATTTATGAACAGAATATAAAAGTATTTCGCAAGTGTCTTTAGCATTCTAATAATATTGCATGAGAAGGGTTTTTTTTTTCTTTTTTTGGTAATGAGCCCGTGGGCATGAGAAGGGTTGTTATGGTTTTGCGCAATTGTGCTACACAAGTCTATAATCTATAATCTATAATCTATAATCTATAATATTGATTAAGTCGCGATATTTTTCTCTATTTTTGACCGTTATTTTATATGATCAAAAATATTTTTTTTATTTTTATAATTTAAATTATTTTTATTTTTGTATTTTCTATAAAAATAGTTTTTTTTGTTAAATATATTAAAAACAGTCATAGCAATCATCATTTAATTTAGAAATTAAATATATTTGGAAATCTAAAATAGTTCACGCATAATTATTGTCATCTAAAAAAACATAGCACAGAAGTTGCGACTGTCATGTTTAGTATACATAATTTTTTAATAAAAAATAATTGGTTACTTTTTCACTTTGAAAAGTCCCATTGAGTAAGATATTTACTGAAGAATTTTCCATCAAGAATAAAAAAATGATAGAACAAGCAAGTACAAAATTTAGTCATTGGAATTTGTCATCAATTAATAATAGTGCGGAGATCAATAATCAAGGTCACATATAATGTCTGACAATAAATTATTGTGAGAACAAATATTAACGTTAAGAACTATATGCAGTTGTTAACATCATTCTTACCGTAATTATAAGAACAATAAATTATCTTTTGTTACTAATCAAATTATATTAATTAGTACAGTCACTTGATTTACATTGCTGTAATATTATAATAACAATATTGTCATCAAGTTTGCAAATAAATTTATGTGGAATTATAGTATACAAAAATTATTTCGTGAACTTCTAGATCCAATCACTTAATTTAGTTTGTTACATAATTTTCTCTAAGATATGAATTCCACAAGTTTTTTTAGAAAGAGGGAGGTCTTTGTCATCTAACTTTTTTTTTTTGAAATTAAAGGTGCGGGACTTGAACCCTTGGCCTCATGGAGGCCAGTCTAGTAATCTTACCACTTAGCTACTAGGCCACATGCAAATTCCACAAGTTAAATCAGAACTTTTACATGGGGGTGATATACGCACAATACATGCATGTATAAGGGTACTACAGCATGTGTATTTTGTTCTATAATTAATCGAAAAAAGCTCCATATGGTGGTAATCTTTTGAAAATATATATATATATATATAATAACTTGCTAATTATTCAATATATTAGACTAACGGTTTAAACTTTATACAATAGACCAAGTCCATCATAGATATTTTTTCCATCCGCGCGCTCTTGCTCTACTACTCTTTTTCTTTGACTGGTAGCTGAGCATTCCATTTCTCCAAATTTCTAGCGATTTCTCATCTGATTTAATTTCTCCAAGGGAAAAGAAGCCCAATTTTTTTTCCCTCTTCGCAAATTGCAATGGGGGAGCAATTCAAAGAGCAATCTTACCATTTATCAGACTCTGAGTTCAAAGAGAACGAAGATAGGAATTTAACTGAGATTGAGGTATGTCATGCTACAATTTTTTCTTTGATTGAGGAGAGGATCAAGCGTGATGTGGTCTTATCTTGCATTGTTGATTCGATTCGATTAACACAAAAGATGCTATGTCAAATCGGGTGCCAAATGCATGAGCAATTCCAAGAATTTGAACTGGTTGAGTCGAATTTAGAGGATTTGTCAGATGAATTGGTTATAGAAACGGGTTTAATTTGTAAAATTGTGAATTTGCTCGAATCAAGTTTTAGAGAGTATGAGCAGATGAGGAAAAAGGAGAAAAGAGAGCTTGAGAGTAGTATTCTCAGTTTAACAGAAGAGAATAGAGATATTAGTGGATTGTTGAAAATTGCTATTATGGAGAAAGAGGCAATGGAGAAGAGATCTAAAGGTAACAATGGAGATAATAGGAGAGCAGCAATTTTTCAAATGGCTGAGAAAGGATTGCAAAAGGTAGGATTTGGGTTTGTTATGGGAGTTCTAAGTGGGGATAATAATCAAGCAGAATCAGTTCCAAGCTGTAGTTCGAGCACGAAATCCGACGCGAGTGATGGCGAAGAAGAGGTCGTCAGTCTGGTAAAAATTATGCATTATCTTTTTAGAGAGACAAAATGCGCTTGGAGTTATCTAAAGTTTGGTACCTAATCATGGTTTGGTAAATTTTCAAAAATACTACATCTAGGTGGTAACTGTGGAAAATATAATGAAGAATCTTCGGACTGAGATAAATGATCTGAGGAGATCGCTAGATGAATCTAGGTACTATTTATAAGCAATTTAATTTTTCTTTGTTAATGTTTTACAAACCATTACAAGGTACAAAACATTTTTTTATGGGCCCTTCGGCGTACTAATTAATAAGTTGTCGATCAAACATAATACAATTTAAGTGTTATTAAATATTGAATTAAGAATTATTTAATTCAACCAAATAAAGAATACAAATGATTTGATTTACAGTATAATGTATTAAATTTATCGATTAATTGACATAATATAACAATACATACATTATACCTACGAGGATGGATTTCAAATTTAAAAATTAAAATAAATTAATGATTATTGTCAAAATGATCAAGTGTACCTTATTACAGAGGTTTCTACTTTGATTGACTTACAAACTGATTTTGATTAGGTTAAATTGTGAAGAACTGCAAACACTTGCTGATGATCAAGCTGAAAAACTAGAGAAGAATAAGCAATATATAAAAGATCTGGAAGAAAGAGAAGCTCTGCTGTCAAACAGTGTACACATTTTCTTTTCTTGTCCTTGAAATTGTTACTTCAAAAGAATTTGAGCTAATATAGTTATACCATGAACTTGAAAGGTGGATGAGCTCACTAGGGAGATTACAATAGCAGGAGAAGAGATTGCAAGGTGGAGAGAAGCATGTGAGTTAGAGGTGGAAGCTGGAAAATCTTCAATTAAAGAACTCGAAAAAGAGGTAATCTGCACTTACAAAAAAAAAAACAAAATAAAAGAGAAGATAAACTGGTGATCAAATTAATAGTCAAATCAAGAAAATGATATAAGACGTTAATAGGCAATCAAATTGACAGTCAAATTAATACTGTGAATGTAGTGAGTAGTACAATGCTAGATCACCTTGGTATGCTACTAAATCTTGCTTAATTGTAAATAAAAGAGTTTAGCTTATATCATACAATGTACAGATTTTGCAACTCAAAGAAGAGCTCCAGAGAACAAAATCTGCATTGGAAACATCAAACAACAAACTACAACTGAAGGAAAGGCTAGCCACCACAGCAATGGCTGCACAAGCAGCTGCTGAGACCTGCCTCAGGCTGGCTGACAGCAGATCGGCCGGTCTGAGGGACCGAATAGAGGAACTGACAAGAGAACTAGAAGGGGAAGAAGGAGGTAATTTCAGGAGGGAGAGAAGACGTGGGGCCCACAGGAGAGTCAGGCATGTATGTTGGCCGTGGCAGGGTCTCGGATTCTCCCCTGCAGCTAGTCGTGTTAGGAATTGGCATCCAATTGGCAATAGAAGATCAGTACCGGAGATGGAGGCACTATTACGGATCAGAATCTGAATAAATTTGTACTTTTCTAGTGTAAAATCTGAGAAATGCATGTATATAAATAAGAAGGAGCACTGAGGAAACATTTTTTCATTACTCTAAACAAAAGGAGGTTTGTTCCGAATGATATTCTTTTTCAATTATACATCACGGTTCTCCTATTTTAAATTTTTAATTGATGGTATATTGAAAATACCAGAATAATTTGAACCAAGTCTTTTCTGCATCGTACATAGCTCCATCTCTCCACTCTCCAGCCTGCACAAAGCCCAATCACCTCAAAACAATTTGTCAATATTTTACTTTATTTTTCTCCAAGTCCCAACAAAAATGCCAATTGGCTGTTAATTACATGAAAATACGTCATAGTTATACATTCTATATACACTATATGATTATAATGAAGAAAGTATTTTGCTATGTAGTCCTAGAAAAACAGCTGCCCATTTAACAGGTTTAGCACTGGTTAGTTAACTTTTTTGGACGGTGCATATATTCTTTTCTTTGGTTCCTCAGATTGCATAACTTTGTTGCAGTAATAATGTTATATCGCCCAACCAATTTTGAGGAAAGTTCGATTTTGAAACGAAACTGTAGCATTTGGTTCAACAAAAATCTTTGAACTTTTTTATACAATCAAACTTCTCAACAACAGCATATAGCTCAAACAAGCTCTTGAACATTTTCGCAATTTATTTAACTCTTTAAAGTTTGTTTTTGTTCAACTTGGTCTTCTAGTTAACTAGACAGCAATAACAGCAGTAATACATTTATATCTAATAAAAATAGCTTGTTAGCTCTAGAAACCAAACCGAATTGGCCAAATATGCGCACATGAAGCATCAGCCTCTCCATTTTAAATTTCATAATACGCATACAGTTCCATCGAGGAGTTAAAACTACATACATGGGAGAAGAAGATTAGAGTATGCTATAAGCTCTTTAGCAACCCTCCTCTTTTATTGGTCGTCTCCATTTTAATATGAATGAAGAAACATCTAGCTTTTCATTATTATGAATAACAATCTCTGACAAAGAGTACCATTGCTATATTTGACTGGCATTCTTAGCTTTATTATCTATCATTGCTCACTAACCAAAACCAAGGACGTTTCTAACTAACACATTAGATCCAATCTGCCCCTTAGATTTCAAACAAAAGCACCTACCTTTTTTAAACCATGCTTTTCTCTATATATATATATATGTGAATGTAGATAATAACAAAACCAGTAATTATATCCTCAGATTTTCGACTCCAACCCTAATCATAAAAATGGAGCAGCACCGACTCCAAGTCTGCATCCTCATTTTCTTTGTTCTTGCTCTTACCAACAAGGTTGTCACAGCTTCCAGCAATGCTGAGAACTCTTCCTCAAGCCTAGAAGATCTGATACCTAGCAATCCCACACCAAGCTCACCAGATGAAGATTTCCAAAAAATGCTTGACTATTTAAACAAAACAGTACCTAGAGACTCAACTTGCAGCAGTGATAATTCTGAGAACTGTGATTCCAGCACTAAATCTGAAAGTGCTCCAACTACAAGCCAGCATACCAGTGGTCAGATTCCAGTTATTATCAATGATTCTTTGCGTAACACTTCCCGCATACATTCTGATAAGGATGTACAAAGTGGAGGATCCAATATTAGAGCTGGTACAGCAATTGCTTTTGCCATTTTTGTTAGTCACTTCTTTTTCTAATTAATGTGAGCATAGCAGTGTGCTTCCTGTTCTATTCTATGTATCGTTTGTATGTGAGGTTCATGAGGGAAAGCCATGCACCAATTGTGCAAAATTTCCCAGAACATAGTGAAATTGTCAGCATAATAGATAATTTTGTCATGATATTTAGGTCCATACTAGAAATTTGAGAATGTATTTGGTACATGCTGAAAATTTGGGAAACATTTGTGTCTAGTTCCTGACATTCTTTAATTTTTATTTATTTATTATTTATTATTTATTATTTTTATTTTATTTTGTTTTTTTTTCCTGGGAATCTTCCATTTTGTAAGTTACCTCTAAAAGTGGAACTATGACATCTTTTGCAATGGATCAACCTATCTAACGGAAAATAAGAACGACGCAGTCAATAACAGTTGCCCTTAAGAAAAGATTGAGCATTCAGAATACAAAAATTTATTGACTTTCTTGACTGCGCCATTCTTATTATGGGGATTGTACAGGTTGAGATTCCATTCCATTGTACATAAATTTTATTGGGAAGTCCTTACAAAACCAAAATTGTTTATTTCAAATTAAACAATAAATACAAAGTCTAATTTTGTATTAATAAAATTTGCCTTCGTGAAAAGGGACAAAAAGGCATTCAGAGTCTATCTAGAGCATTCAATCTAAAATGCTCAGCTCAAACGCCTCTCATTCTTCAATAAAATTCATACAATTGGAGAGGGAATCAAATCCTTCTCGCAAAAAACTGAAATCAATATATTTTCTCTCCGTACCAAGTACTTGCAATATTAAAGCACATTTTCCTTTTTCTAAACTGAGTAAGACTTAAAATTGTCCTGCATTTTCCTTCCCAAGCTGAGCACAAAAAATAGAATCAGTTTTGACCAAATGTGCTACGTCTTCATGTTTCCCCAAAAAGAATGCACTACATGTTGCACTACTACGGGATGGTATAATTTTAATCGGCACCATAGTTGTGCTTTGGTTAGGTATTGGAGCCACATTGCCTATTAATAAGTCCTTAACTTTAGGTCTTTTTTAAATGGATTCATGAAGTATTATAATGCAGATATGTCAGGAATGGTTACTTCAAAGTAATTATTCCAGACATACATTATTTTTATTATGATCCATTCCGCGAAAAAAAAAAGAATCATAGAAATCAATCTTTGAGAGTTTATAACCACATAGTTTTCTAACATCCTTGTGTGCTAGAAATTCTTAAATCATGGATATGCTAACTTCAAAATATCATAATACTCTAAGGAAACAAGAAAGCATCTCATTGATTCCGCATAAATTGCACTCACAAACTTTTTAACATAAAGATTTCAGAGACTGAAATAAACCAAAACTACAAAATTGAAATCTCACATGTCACTTGTGCCTTTTTCCTAGAGCAGCTGTAGGCAGAGGCATCGGTCTCTTTTTTGCAACTGCGCTTGTTCTGCTTTCTGGCTCATCAGTATCATCTTCACTTTGAATCTCATTTTTTTCTTCATTTTCCAAGCTTTGTTTTCTCTTAGCATTTACTTTGCTAAGTAATTTTCTCTCAACTGGATCAGTCAGAGTTGTCTTTGCCTTTGGCGCAACTCTGGCTCCAAGACCCAGCCTTCATTCAAATTCAAAATTCACTAAATAAGTTCAATGCAACCAAATCAACCAATGATGTCAATGGAAAGGCATAGAAACTGGTAGGACTGAATACAGAATCTAGCAAAAAAACAATAATGGAGCTATATCAAAGTTTTGGCTGGTACTAGCAGATCCAAATTTACAAATTGCCTATAAGTGACATCAACCTGAAACCAAACCAAACACGCAAACCTCAAAACCCCCACCACCCCAACCAACTGTAATGGCAGTCAAGCTATTCAATTTACTAGCCAGATGAAAGTTTCCAATTTTGCAGGGGCAGACAATGTATTTAATTTAAGGGGTGTATACAATAATATTACTTAGCAATAATTTGTGGGACGCAATTTTTCTAACAGAACAATCTAGTCAAAAGTACAATAGAAGGAAATGTAGAATCGAACCTTGGTGGTCGACCTTCAATTTCTACATCAGTTACTTTTTCCTCGGAAATTCCTCCACTCATATTTTTCACCCATATTTTAGCCTGAGAAATATAATTACTAACATAAGAATAATAAAATTTCAAACAGAGCTTATATCCATTACAGAAGAAAATTACTATTCCATTCCATCAATCCAGCTTTCTTTTATGTAAAGGTGGGTTTTTAGGAAGTGACTTGTACCAAATCATTCTGTTGAATTGGATTTTAGGAACAGAATGGAACCATTTTTAATGTATTGTTCCAGAAAGAAGTATTTAAGCCCATGCCATACACAAACTCCAAAAGAATTAAAAAAATAAATAACTATCAGAATTTATTATTACTAGTTCGAAGGCTTTGTCGACTTTAACTATTTTAGGAACAACTTTTTTAGTACTAGATTCTGTCGCCATAGCAGGAAGGACCTGAAACAAAGAAGAAATTATTACATGCTTGCATAGCGTATACATCTAATCGGCTTGTTTTAAAAACCAAGGAAACTGTTTTCTGTATATCTGATTCTCAACCAATATTAATATTAAATACATGACATTGGTTTTAGAGAGAAATAGTACACACATATCAAATTCAGGTAAATATCAGCATTGATGAACTAAAACGTATATGCAATCATAAACAAAAAGAAAACTAGCACAGAAAAAGAAATCCCAATTTGCGAACCCATGCACCATTTAAAGTTTGAGCCAATTGCATGGATATCTAGAGTGTTGCCAACTGCAAAGATATTTCCTAAGAAGCAATGAACGCAACTACGCAAGTGAACAGTGGATAGACCGAGTCCAGGACTTGAGACCTACCTAGGGTTTTGTGCAGGACGGACTTCAATAAGTAGACCGCTTACTTCGAGTTTCCTTCTTTTTTTTTCGTTATTACGGTAGAAAAGAAGCTGGAGGAGAACGGCACAGGAGAGAACAAGAGCAAGATCGACACTGTTCGGAACTTGCAATTAAATTTTTGGTAATCGTACGAGCAGCAGAGCCGAAATTTTAAAAAATAATATTAAAATAATATAATCCAATAAAATTAATATCAATTTAATCAGTTTAATATAAATAGTATCGTAAGATCGGAATCCTGGATTCCGAACGTTAGATCGGATTCCTGGATTCCGATCTAACGTTAGATCGGATTCTCGGATTCCGATCTAACGTTAGATCGGAATCCAGGATTCCGAACAGTGCTGTGACTGCTCAAATTTGCCTTTTTCATGGTTTTATTGTAATTCTATTATAAAAATTAATTTAATATATGAAATTTTAATATTAAATTAATATATTATGAAATTTTAGTAATATATTTTGAAGATAAATATTAAATTAATATATTTTATTTTACTTCTATTATAAACATTAATTAAATATATAGAATTTTAATATTAAATTAATATATTATAAAATTTTAATATTAAATTAATATATTATAAACATTAATTAAATAAATTTTTTGAAGAATGTTAGTATAATATAATTCTATTTTATGAATAATATTTTAATATTTAAAGTTTTGATATTAATTTGATATGGATGGTTTTATTTTTAATATTAAAAATTTTCAATTATGTTAAATATTGTACATAATAAGTACATAATACTTTATGTAATAATTTATTTATGGCAATAATTATAATATAAACTTATAATTAAATATTAGATTTATTTCATTTAATTCATAATATTTATGTAATAATTTATTTTTATAGAACTTATTTATTTGTATGTGTTCACTTAGATCGTTTATATGTTCACTTTGTTTTATGTATATGTTCACCATTAGAAGAAGAATTGAATTTTGTAACCATAATATAGATTAGCACACTAAAATAAAAGAAAGGGAAAAATACATGAAAATCATAATATAATTTAGCACACTAAAATAAATGAACACACCAGGGTACTTAAAAACAAAGTAATAAATAAACTTAGAGATCTTGATCATCTACATGTTGCAGAATTTCCTCCCACCAGGGTTGATCTTCTTCCGCATTCATTTCTTGTTGATTACTGGCACCATGGTTGTCGGCGAGTTGAGCTGCTTCGTTCCAAAAAGCCTCATCATTTTCTTGTTGATTATTCGCAGCCGGGTTGTCTGCGAATTGAGCGGCTTCGTTCCAGAAAGCTGCCTCGGCTTCTTGTTGCTCAATCTCAGCCATTCTAGCCACTGCAATTTTGCGTTGTTCATCTCTCTTCTTGATCTTGATTAGGCTCTCCTTAATTTTTTTTCCAATTTTTTCTTGTTGCAACCTCCGGCTCTCTTCGGCGGCCTTTTCTTCCATTCTTCTCCTTTCGAACCATTGTTCTTTCACTCTGAATCTCTTTACAATTTCATCCCTCTCTTCTTGTTTCTTGTGTTCATCGTAGTGGTCACGCAAAATGGTATCTTTGAAATTGAAAACCTGACCACACTTTGTACAACTCACTGTGTGGTCTCCACGAAAATCGTATATGCTTTCGTAAACAATCATGGGTGTAGGATCTGGTTTCCACGGTTTGAGTTCCGGCATCGGTTCAGGTTCTGTGTAGTACTTTTTATAGAGTTCAGAGTTGCTCGACTCAGGTTTAGTAAGGTAATGTCGCAATCTCTCCCTGCGGTCTCTTTCTGGGCCACCATGAATGTGCCACTGATAATGGGTGTATAATGGCCACTCGCCACCATATTGCGAATGGATATTGTAGTCGAATTTGCGGTAACATTTATTACATATCGCATGATAATCTCCTTTTTCGATCTCATTTGGATTGGCAGGGGAATGTTTGTAATTTGGCAAGTACTCATGTCGAGTAGATGGCCATTCCCGCACTTCACTGTCGGAGGTATTTCCTTTCTCCATGGTAGTGAATGTTGAAGGAAGAAGGATTGAGTGGGTGTGACATATTTTTGCTGAGGAAGAATAATTTTATAGATCAGTTTAGACTTGCAATTATTTAAAATTAATAAATATAATGTGATATCTTTTCAGACTTTATCAGAATACGTTTGTCATTTTGCATAGCTTAGGTAGGCATCAGTATACTTTTCAGACTTTATCAGAATACGTTTGTCCTTTTTGCTTTGCTTAGGTAGGCATCAGTATAATTTTGGAGCTTTTATCAGAGCACGCCTGTCCTTTTGCAGTGCTTAGGTAGGCATCAGTATACTTTTGAGCTTTTATCAAAGCACGCCTGTCCTTTTGCAGTTCTTTTCCAGACTTTACCAGTTGCATGAATTTAATTAAAATATAATTATTAATTTACTTAAATTGAAAACAGTAAAAAAAAAAAGAAAAAGTATTGATTTGATTGTGTGACTATCTTGGTCCTTTGTCAATTTTGTTTTGAACAAATGGTACGCCTAAAAATTTTGAAATTTAAATTTAGGAAAATTCGTCCGCCAATTAACAGCTCAATATTTTTGTTTTCACAGCGTTTATCGTACTTAGGTGTTTCGTACTCGTTGTGATTGGTCCTAATTAGTTTTTAGTTATTATAAAATACAAATACAAATATAGAAGTCATAAATATAGAACTCATAAATATATAAGTCATACATAAGTAAATAAAATATAAAATACAAATAAATCCTAAATATGTCCAGTACGGTGGATCCACCTCCCCTCACTAGGGGACCAAATATACGGAGGACCTGGCGGCTGACGGGGGTCTCGTCCGCGAGCAAGTCCGACAGGTGGTGGACGAGGAGCCATCTGAGGAGTGGAATGACGAGGCGGTGCACTAGAAGAAGAGGCTCCGCCATATGTCTGACCAAATGAACCATAGCTCTGACCGAAAGGAGATGGATGAACTGGAGGTGTGTACGGCTCGTCCAAATGTACTCCAATGGATGACAAAAAAGCGTCACCCGAGCTCAACATAGGCTCGCCCTGAGAATATGGTGCTGGTCCAGGTGGATACTGTGTCGGATACTGTGTCTGGTATGGTGGGTACTGGGTCTGGTACTCATAATGGGTAGGTGGGTCTGGATATGGACCAGGAGGTGGGCCTGGTGGTGTCGGTAACTCGCCAGTGGATATGGGTGGCTGTGTAAATGGGTGGATGGGCGGCTGTGTGGATGGCTGACTCTCCGTCCGTCTGCTCCGCACAATAGGCTGGCTGGGTCTCGGCTGATCAAAATATGTGTCCCAGTCGTGTAAAGTATACCCAGATGGCTGTTACATACAATGATATTACAAATAATATTAATATTATCAATAACAGAATAATAAAAAATAATAATATTACAATTTTTTTGTTACCGTCATAAACTGCTGCTCCTCAAATCCAGGCTCTGGCGCGTGATCCTCCTCAGGCGAATCAGGTATGGAGTCTATGTCTGTAGCTAGACCCTTCGACTCTAAAAGGTGAGGTAACCGATGCGGCTCCCCAACGAGCTCCAACTGCGTCCTGCAGCCCTTCAGCATCTCCTTCCCAGCCCGTCTGAATCCTTTCTTCACCGCCCATGCACATGCTCGCAGAGCTTGCGTCAATACGTGCTTGACCTGTTTATTTGTTGTTAGTGACCAAAATACAAATCAATTCATTTTAATTGAGTAAAAAACTTACCATAGACACCCGCTCGGGCGCATCCTCTAGATAGGTCATCCGGCTAGCTGGAATCTGCTGTGCTACTCCCGGAATGGGGACAAGATGAGCACCTCCATGTATCCGCATCCATCTATCGTACGCGGGCAAAATATCGTCACTCCATGGCCGCGCCTCTGCCACCTCGACCTGCGTCGTGTCGGCCCACATCGCAACCTCTACTGAGAAAAGGTCCTGCAAATCCCTCTGCCGAAATGTGTTGTGCCGGTACTGTAACAAAGCCTCCATCCTCCTCCAAGCCTGTATTTTTAGGTCATATGTAATGCACGTATTATAAATATTTCAATTTAAATCACGAAGGTGAAAAGAATAACGTACCGTAGGAAGAGGAGGCGGAACAATCTGGAACAGCATGAACTGATGCATCACCCGATCGGCAAAGTGCCACGCCACGACCCAGAAATGGATGCATGGAACGCGGAGCCGGTAGTACCTCTGCTCGTAGCGGGCATAAGGAGGCATGACCACCTGTCTGAGCTCATCCTCGTATGGCCGCCACACCACGTGTGCATGCTCCATCTTCATTAGTACGTCTCGAGCGTACTCAATACCGCTGCGAACAGGACCTTTCACTTTTTTCGACCTCAGCCGTGTCGTCCATTGCCTGCCAAAACATTACAATTGTTAAACTAAGTAATTAATTTTAAATTACGAAATTTAATTTTCATTTGTTTATAATTATGACTAATTTTAATTGTTTAACTAACTAATCTCAAATAACGAATTTAGATTAATTTTAACTAATTAATTATTACCTATCAATTTTGTTTACCAAAATTTTGATTATAATTTTTAAACAAACAAATTGATGTTATATTACAATATTTCATTTATTTTATTTAAAAAAAATATTATACCTCCCATACGGCGGACATCTCTCAACTGACGGCTTCCCCCAACCTTGGAAACTTTTCGTAACGGACGGGCGACAAAGCAATAACCGGGTGTACGACCACAACTGAAGCAGTAGCCACGGAGCAGGAACCTTCTGAGCGCCATTTGCCAGGACTGCCAAGTCCAGGCCGCGGTATAACATAGCAAGTGTGGCCGCACCCCAGTTATATCTAACTGAATCCGATGCATGAACATCCTGCAAATAAGAAAAAATATTTTTCGTTAGTTGCCAACTAAATTATCCAAGTTAGTACTAATGTAAGAGATGTTCTTAATATTTAAAATTACTAACCCGAAGTAACTCCAGATAAAAACAAGGAACAGAATCTCCTGTGGTATCTGGAAACATCTCGCAACCCATCAACTCCAACACCAGCGCCCGAGTGTATCTATCGATCCTATCTGCGTCCTCTGACCCAGGTCCCTGTGCCCACATATCACGCAGTTTCCCAAACTGTACTGCGTGAAGCTTCCTGCATTACATAAACATTACACACACATATATATATATATATTGCAACATATCTCAAAATTTAAATTAAATTTTAGAACGTTTGTTACCTCCCAGCACGTCGATCAGTCGCCCTCTCTCTGAAGCAATCTAAAACATCCTCCATAGGAGTGTCCCGTGGCAATGCAAAGTCGGCTAGCTTCTGCACATCGTCGTAATCAGTACGACCGGTCACCGGTCGTCCAGTCGTAGGCAAGCCAAAAATGAAGGCGACATCCTGCAAATTTTATTTACATTTTTTATTAAACAACAAAAAAAACAATAAATAAATAAATAGCTACCAACAGAACTTGGAAAAAATAATACCTCAAGAGTAACGGTCATCTCGCCTACGCGGGGAAAGTGGAACGTGTGGGTCTCGGGCCTCCAGAACATGGCTAGACCCTGTATCATGGAACGATCCAATGGCATGTGACCTAACTCAACGAAATGAATAAGGCCCAATGTCACAAGACGCTGGTCCACCTCCTCGGTTCGTATCATTTTTGCCTTATGCATTTCGGGCGTCCACGCCTAAATAAGTTAAAAAACATATTATTTACTATATATACTATTCACTATGTACAAAAATTAACTACATAAATTAAAAAATTTTATTATTTCCTTAAACCATAAACCCTATATTTCCTATATATATAAATAAAAAAAAACTTACTCGTACGCCTCGAAGCTCAGACTGACTGAGATGCAGAAGCTGATCAGCAGGAAGAGGAACGGGGGGGGCAGCAGGGGGGGCAGATGAAGAAGCGCCAGGATCTCCTCCTGATGTAGATGCGCCAGGATCTCCTCCTGATGTAGATGCGCCAGGATCTCCTCCTGATGTAGATGCGTCAGGATCTCCTCGACGCCTGGTGGATCGACGTGGATCCTCTGGTATTCTTCTTCGCGGTGGCATTTCGACTGTTACTGCAATTAAAATTTAATAAAGTATAAAATCTATAAAAATTTCGGCAGCATCTCCCCTGTACCGGGAGAGTTTTCCAAAAAATCAGAACCCAATTTTACAATCATTGCATTTCACAATTTTACAATCCATCAATCAATCTACAAGCAATTCACAAACATTTCTATTCAAACAATAATAAAATAAACATATAAAAAAGCTAACCTGGAGTAGAAAGGAATTGACTCTCTTCTAAACAATTTTTTACCTACATTTTTAATTAATACCATCAATTATTATCATTTTTCTAATTTTTCCCATATTTAATTATCAAAATCTTAATTATTAAAAGCAAAAAAAATAAAAAAATTAAATTAATTACACATAAATTTCCATATGACTTTTTCTTATTTTTCGGTATTTTTAAAATAATTTTACAATTTATTATCTATTTTTGTAATTAATTAAGTAGTGAATAAACAAATAAAAAGACAAAAAATATATCCAATATAATTAATAAATTACATACAAATTTTTTCTGATTTTTTCTGATTTTTTCAGATTTTTTTAATATTTTTCCAATATTTTTCTATTTTTTTATTTAATTAACTAAATTATAAACTAATAAACTAAATAAATAAATAATTAAATTAATAAAAAAAAAACTTACTGTTCTCGTCGAATTGCGTCCGAGAGAGCGAGAGCGGCAGCGAAATCAGATCGGAAACCCCATATATATATAAAGGTTAGATCGGAATCCTGGATTCCGATCTAACGTTAGATCGGAATCCGAGAATCCGATCTAACGTTAGATCGGAATCCAGGAATCCGATCTAACGTTCGGAATCCAGGATTCCGATCTTACGATACTATTTATATTAAACTGATTAAATTGATATTAATTTTATTAGATTATATTATTTTAATATTATTTTTTAAAATTTCGGGCAGCAGAGGGAGAACCGAACAAGGAGAGAAGAAATCAGCTTGAAGCTAGGCGAGGCGGAGGCTGTGGCCTGTGGGAATGATAATTATTGGGCTATCTTGGGCTTTTTTTTATAATTTAATTAGAGCAGTGTCTAATTTCAAGGCCAACACTAAACCGAAAATTTTTTAAATAATATCAATATAATCAAATTTATTTAAATAGTATTAAAGTTACGGAATCGGATTTCCGTAACAGACTAGTTAAGGAATCTCAGTTACTATAATTTCATCGAACTTCATTTTTTTTAAAGGTTTTGACCCAATCTGAAATTCCGTAACTGGGATTTCTTTTTCTTTTAACTTTGATTTACTTTTATAGGATTTATTAAATTTTTTTTACTTTGATTTTTTTTTAATAAGATCCACACAAAATTTGGTATCCACGTAAAATTATCCTAATTCAGTGTTGGTTCAACATTGTACATGACCCCACCATATACAAATCGATTCAATCAATGGGGGTCCCAGTCCGACTCAATAAACCAACAACCCTCGAGTCCAAATAATAAGCCCCTATTATGTATATAGTCTTATAGCCCAGTCTAAATTCAATATTGTACATGACTAGTGTTCTAAATAGGTGTCGTGTCGTGTCGTGTCATATCGTGTCAAACACATCGTGTCCGGATCATCTATCGCGTCGTGTCGTGTCTAAATGTTTCACGTGTTGTGTCGTACCGTGTCTAAATTTTAAGGGATGGATACGACACACCAAAAGAAACGCCACATCCTGTGTTGCCGTGTCGTGACGTGATGTGTGATGACATGATGTGTCGTGTATTTAGGTGTGTCGTGTCCATCCCTTAAAATTTAGACACGGCACGACACGACACGACACGGCACATATTTAGAACACTAGTCATGTACAATATTGAATTTGGACTGGACTACAAGACTATACATAATAGAGGCTTATTATTTAGACTGGGACCCCCATTGATTGAATCGATGTGTATATGATGGGGTCATGTACAATGTTGAACCAATACTAAATTAGAATAATTTTACGTGAATACCAAATTTTGTGTAAATCTCATTAAAAAAAATCAAAGTAAAAAAAATAAATCCTTTAAAAATAAATCAAAGTTTAAAAAAAAAAAAGAAATCCCACAAAAACTTTAAAAAAAATGAAGTTCAATGAAATTATAGTTACGAAATCTCAGATTCTGTAACTACCCAGTTACGTAATCTGGGATTCTGTAACTAGTCTGTTATCGAAATCTGGATTCCGTAATTTCATTCGGAATCCCAGATTTCGTAATTGTGATACTATTTAAATAAATTTGATTATGTTGATATTATTTTTTAATTTTTCGGAATGCTAAAATATAAATTCTCACTCCCCAGACAAATCTAGTCAGTCATGTCGTATACTCTTATTAGAATCATTTTTTTAAACGGATATAATTTTATTTTATAAGAAATTTTTTTTATCAAATCAAACAGATTTATTGTCATTTGATTGAAATTTCATGTTATTAGATTGTATAGAGAGTTGAAATATAGATATTGTGCTGAAATAACTTAGAATAGATGAAAAAACAAAAAAAAAATGTTCAAATGATACTCAGAATAAGCATCATTTGTACTTTATATGCGTAATAACAATGCATAATCCATTTTTTTTTTAATAAGTAAGATCAGAATCATATTTTAGACAGTATAAAGAGTTTAAGTGTAGATTATTGTGCTGAAATGACCTAGAATAAACTGAAACGATTGAAAATACTCAAATGATACTCAAAATTGTATTATTTGCACTTTATATGCGCCATTACCGTGTATAATCCAAATTTTTGGAATAAATAACACATGAATAATATTCTAAACAGTATAAAGAGTTTAAATATAGATTATTGTGATCAAATGACTTAAAATAGTCAAGAAACGATAGAAATTCTCAAATGATACTCAGAATAGAATTTTATGAAGTTTATATGCGTAATTATCATGTATAATCCAATCTTTTTGAATAAATAACATGTGAATCGAATTATAGAAAGTATAAAGAGTTTATATGCTGATTTATGTGTTGAAATGAATTAAAATGAATCCTGAAACGATTGAAATGCTCAAACGATACTCAGAATTGCATTATTTGCACTTTATATGCGTAATTATCATGTATAATCCAATCTTTTCGAATAAATAACATATGAATCAAATTTTAGACATGTTAAAGAGTTTAAATGTAGATTATTGTGATGAAATAACTTAGAATTAATCCATAAACGATTGAAATGCTCAAATGATACTCAGAATTGCATTATTTGCAATTTATATTCTTAAATTACAATGTATAATCCAATCTTTTTGAATAAATAACACATGAATTATTCTAGACATTATAAAGAATTTAAATGTAGATTATTGTGATGAAAAAACTTAGTAAATATATCCAGAATTGCTTGAAATGCTCATATGATACTCATAATTGCATTATTTGCACTTTATATGCGTAATTACAATGTAGTAATCCAATCTTTTTGAATAAATAAAACATGAATCATATTCTAAACAATATAAATAGAAAATGCTGAATATTGTGACGAAATGATTTAGAATGAATTCTGAAATGATTTAAATGCTCAAATGATACTAGAGATTGCATTATTAGCACATTATATGCGTAATTACCATGTTTAAAAATCTATATTTAAGCATATTCTATGCAATATAAAGAGTTTAAATATAGATTATTGTAATCAAATGACTTAGAATAAATCCAGAAACGATTGAAATTCACAAATGATACTCAGAATTGCATTTTTTTGCAGTTTTATATGTGTAATTACCATGTATAATCCAATATTTTTGAATCAATAACTTGTGAATCGTACTCTAGCCAGTATAAAGAGTTTAAATATAGATTATTGTGATGAAATAACTTAGAATGAATCTATAAATGATTGAAATGGTCAAATGGTACTCAGAATTGCATTATTTGCAGTTTATAAGCGTAATTATTATATATAATCCAATCTTTTTTAGTAAATAATATATGAATCATATTCTAGACAGATTAAAGAGCATAAATGTAGATTATTGTAATGAAATTACTTAGAATGGATCTAAAACGATTGAAATGCTCAAATGATTCTCAGAATTGCATTATTTGCAATTTATATTCTTAATTACAATTTATAATCCACTCATGAATCATATTATAGACAATATAAAGAGTATAAATGTAGATTATTATGATGAAAAGACATAGAATGAATCCAAAATCGTTCGAAATACTCATATTATACTCATAATTGCATTATTTGCACTTTATATGCATAATTACAATGTATAATTAAATCTTTCTGAATAAATGATATATGAATCATATTTTAAACAGTATAAAGAATTTAAATGCTTAGTATTGTAATGAAATGACTTGGAATGAATTATGAAATGATTCAAATGCTCAAATGATACTAAAAATTACATTATTGGCACATTATATGCATAATTACCATGTATAATCCAATATTTTTGAATAAATAACATATGAATCATATTCTAGAAAGTATAAAGAGTTTATATGATGATTTATGTGCTCAAATGATTAAAATTAATGCTGAAACTATTAAAATGCTCAAATGATACTCAGAATTGCATCATTTGCACTTTATACGCGTAATTACCATGTATAATCCAATCTTTTTAATAAATAACATATGAATCAAATTTTAGACAGTATAGAGAGGGGAATTGCTTTCTCCACGCCCTAGTATTAGAGATTCACTCCCCTATGACAAAAATACCCCTGCACTCCCACTTTTTATTATTTTCTGAGCTCCGGAGATAGTTTCGAGTGAGAAGGAGCATCCGAAAGGTTACGATCTAGGTCGTCGGGGGAGAAACAAGACGGAGGCGCGGAGCTAGTGGTGTCAGGCGGAGCCAAGGAGAGAGGGGAATAAGAGGTGAGAGGCGGAGCCAAGGTGGGAGGTGAGAGGGGAAGCTAGGTGGTGTCAGGCGGAGCCAAGGTGAGAGGGGAATAAGAGGTGAGAGGCGGAGCCAAGGTGGGAGGTGAGAGGGGAAGCTAGGTGGTGTCAGGCGGAGCCAAGGTGAGAGGGGGAGGAGCAAGACGAAGCAGCCGAGCTAACAGCCGAGCCAAGGTCGTGCTCCAGCATAAAGAGAAGAGAAGAATGGGGTGCGAGGGTATTTTAGTCATTCGAAAGGATAGCGGAGTGAATCTCTAAAAAATAGGCGTGAGAGAAGCAATTCCCTATAGAGAGTTTAAATGCTGATTAATGAGATGAAATGACTTAGAATGAATGTAGAAATGATTAAAATGCTCAAATGATACTCAGAATAGCTTTATTTGGACTTTTCATACGTAATTACCATGTGTAATCTAATATTTTTCAATAAATAACATATTACTCATATTCTAGATGATATAAAGGTTTAAATTTGGATTATTGTGATAAAATGACTTAGAATTAATCAACAAATGATTGAAATCCTCAAATGATACTCAGAATTGCATTATTCGCACTTTATATTCTTAATTACCATTTACAGTCTAATCTTTTTGAATAAATAACACATGAATCATATTCTAAACAATATAAAGAGAAAATGCTGAATATTGTGACGAAATGACTAAGAATGAATCCATAAACGATTGAAATGCTCAAATGATACTCAGAATAGCATTTTTTGCAATTTTTGTACATAATTACCACGTAAAATCTAATATTTTTGAATAAATAACATATGAATCATATTCTAGACAGTACAAAGAGTTTAAATGTATTATTGTTATTAAAAGACTTAGAATGGAATGAGAAACGATTGAAATGCTCAGATGATACTCAGGATAGCATTATCTGCACTTTATATGCTTAATTACCATGCATAATCAAATTTTTTTTAATAATAACACAAGAATAATATTCTGGACAATATAAAGAGTTTAAATGTAGATTATTGTGATGAAATGACTTAGAATGAATCCAGAATCATTTGAAAATGCTCAAATGATACTCAAAATTGCAATATTTGCACTTTATATGTATAATTACCGTGCATAATCCAATATTTTTTTTAATAAATAGCATATGAATCATATTCTAGACAGTATAAAGAGTTTAAATATAGATCATTGTGAAGAAATGACTTATAATGAATCCTAAAACGATTCAAATGCTCAAATACTAATAATTTTATTATTTGCACTTTATATGTGTAATTACCATGTATAATCCAATCTTTTTGAATAAATAACACATGAATCATATTCTAAATAGTATAAATAGTTTAAATATAAATAATTGTGATGAAATTACTTAGAATGAATCCAGAAATGATTGAAATGCTCAAGTGATAATCAGAATTGCATTATTGCAATTTATATGTGTAATTACCATCTATAAAAATAATCCAATCTTTTTGAATAAATAACATATGAATCATATTCTATCTTGTATAAAGAGTTTAAATATAGATAACTGCGATGAAATGACTTAGAAAAAAAAATCCAGAAACGATTGAAAATCTCAAATGATAATCAAAATTGCATTATTTGCAGTTTATATGTGTAATTACCATGTATAATCCAATCTTTTTGAATAAATAACATATTAATCATATTATTCTATGCACTATAAAAAGTTTAAATATAGATAATTATGATGTAATGACTTAGAAAGAATCCAGAAACAAATGAAATGCTCAAATGAAAATCAAAATTGCATTGTTTGCAATTTATAGGCATAATTACCATGTATAGTCCAATCTTTTTAAACAACTATCATATGAATCAGATTTTATACAGTATAAAGAGTTTAAATGCTGAATATTGTGATGAAATGACTTAGAATAAATTCTAAAACGATTCAAATGCTCAAATGATACTCAGAATAGCATTATTTGCATTTTAAATGCTTAATTACCATGTATAAACCAATATTTGTGAATAAATAACATACGATTCAAATGCTCAAAGAGTTTAAATGTAGATTATTGGGATGAAATGACTTAGAATGAATACAGAATCGTTTGAAATGATCAAATTACTCAGAATTGTATTATTTGAACTTTATATGCGTAATTAACATGTATAATCCAATCTCATTGAATAAATAGAATATGAATCATATTCTAGATAATATAACGAGTTTAAATGTAGATTATTATGATGAAATACCTTAGAATGAATCCAGAAAGGATTGAAATGCTGAAATGTTACTCAAAATTTCATTATTTGAACTTTATTTGCGTAATTACCATTTATAATCTAATATTTTTGAATAAATAATAGTTGAATCATGTTCTGGACAGTATAAAGAGCTTAAATGCAGATTATTGTGATGAAATGACTTAGAATTAATACAAAAATGAATGAAATGCTCAAATAATACTCATAATTGTATTATTTGATCTTTATATGCGTAATTGCTATGTATAATCCAATCTTTTGGAATAAATAACACATAAATCATATGAAAGTATAAAGAGTTTAAATTAGACTATTGTGATGAAATTACTTAGAATGAATCCAGAAACGATTAAAATGCTCAAATGACACCCAGAATTTCACTATTTGCACTTTACATTCATAATTACCAAGTATAATCCAATATTTTGAATAAATAACAAATGAATCATAATATAAACAGTATAAAAAGTATAAATGTAGATTATTGTTATGAAATGACTTAGAATGATTCCAAAAACAATTGAAATGCTCAAATAATACTCAGAATTGCATTATTTGCATTTTATAAGCGTAATTAACATATATAATACTATTTTTTGAATAAATAACAAATGAATGATATTCTATACAGTATAAAGAGTTTAAATGCTCATTATTGTGATTAAATGACTTAGAAAGAATACTAAAACGATTCAAATGCTCAAATGATACTCAGAATTGCATTATTTGCACATATATGCATAATTACCATGTATAATCAAAACTTTTTGAGTAAATAATACATGAATCATGTTCTAAACTCTATAAAGAGATTAAATGCTGATTATGGAGATGAAATGTCTTAGAATGAATTCTGAAAAGATTCAAATGCTCAAATGATACTCATAATTGTATTATTTCCACTTAATACGCGCAATTACCATGTATAATCCAATATTTTAAAATAAATAACACGTGAATCATATTGTAGACAGTATAAAAAGTTTAAATAAAGATTATTGTGCTAAAATAACTTAGAATTAATCCAATCTTTTTTATAAGTAACACATGAATCATATTCTATACTGTATAAAGACTTTAAATACTTTTTATACTGATGAAATTACTTAGAATGATTTCTGAAAAGATTCCAATGCTCAAATGATACTAATAATTGTAATATTTCCACTTTATATGCGTAATAAACATCAATAATCAAATCTCATTGAATAAATAGCATAAGAATCATATGATACGCAGAATTGAATGTAAATTATTGTGATAAAATGAGTTTGAATATAACGAGTTTGAATGTAATTATTGTGATAAAATGACTTAGAATGAATCTATAAACAATTGAAATGGTCAAATGATACGCAGAATTGCATTATTGGCACTTTATATGCGTAATTATCATGTATAAACCAATATTTTTGAATAAATAACGTATGAATCATATTCTAGATAGTATAACAAGTTCAAATGTAAACTATTGCGATGAAATGACTTACAATGAATCCAGAAATGATTCAAATGTTAAAATGTTACTCAGAATTGCATTATTTGAACTTTATAAGCGTAATTACCATGTATAATCCAATATTTTTAAATAAATAATAGTTGAATCATATTCTAGACAGTGTAAATTGTTCAAATGTAGAGTATTGTGATGAAATGACTTAGAATTAATACATAAACAATTGCAATGCTCAAATGATACTCATAATTGCATTATTTGATCTTTATATGCGTAATTAATATTTATAATCCAATGTTTTTGAATAAATAACACATGAATCATATTCTAGACAATACAAAGAGTTTAAATGTAAACTATTATGATGAAATGACTTAGAATGAATCCAGAAACGAATGAAAAGCTCAAATGATAATCAGAATTTCATTATTTGCACTTTATATTCATAATTACCATGTATAATCCAATCTTTTTGAATAAATTACAAGTGAATCATAATATAAACAGTATGAAGAGTTTAAATGTAGATTATTGTTCTGAAATGACTTAAAATGATTCCAGAAACAATTGAAATGCTCAAATAACTAAGAATTGCATTATTTGCACTTGATATGCGAAAATTAGCATGCATAAATCTATCTTTTTGAATGAATAATATATTAATAATATTCTATACAGTATAAAGAGTTTAAATGCTGATTATTATGATGAAATGACATAGAATGATTCATGAAACAATTCAAATTCTCAAATGGTACCAATAATTGCATTATCTGCACCTTATATACGTAATTACCATGTATAATCCATTCTTTTTGAATAAATAACACATGAATCACATTCTAAACAGTATAAAGATCTTAAATGTAGATTATTGTTATGAAATGACTTAGAATGATCCAGAAATAATTGAAATACCCAAATAATACTCAAAATTACATTATTTGCACTTTATATGCGTAATTAACATGTATAATTCTATATTTTGGAATAAATAACATTTGAATTATATTTTATACAGTATAAAGAGTTTAAATGCTGATTATTATGAGGAATTGACTTAGAATGAATACTGAAACGATTCAAATGCTCAAATGATACTCATAATTGCATTATTTGCACATATATGCGTAATTAACATGTATAATCAAATCTTTTTGAATAAATAACACATAAATCATTTTCTAAACTGTATAAAGAGTTTAAATACCGATTATTGTGATGAAATGTCTTAGAATGAATTCTGAAAAGATTCAAATGCTCAAATGATACACAGAATTGCTTTATTTGCACTTTATATGCGTAATTAACATGTATAATCCAATCTCATTGAATAAATTGCATGTTAATCATATTCTAGATAGTATAATGAGTTTAAATGTAGATTATTGTGATGGACTTATAATGAATCCAGAAACGATTGAAATTCTCAAATGATACTCATAATTGCATTGTTTGATATTTATATGCGTAATTAACATGTATAATCCAATCTTCTTGAATAAATAACTTATTGTGATGATTATTGTGATGAAATGACATAGAATCTTTCCTTAAACGAATCAAATGTTCAAATGATACACAAAATTGCATTATTTGCACTTTGTATGTGTAATTACCATGTATAATCCAATTTTTTTTAATAAATAACATATGAATCATATTCTAGATAGTATAACAAGTTTAAATGTAAATTATTGCGATGAAATGACTTAGAATGAATAAAGAAATGATTGAAATGCTCAAATAATAATCAGAATTGCACTATTTGCACTTTATATTCATAATTACCATGTATAATCCAATCTTTTTTAATAAATTACAAGTGAATCATAATATAAACAGTATAAAGAGTTTAAAAATGCATTATTATAATTAAATGACTTAGAATGATTCCAAGAACGATTGAAATGCTCAAATAACTAAGAATTGTATTATTTTCACTTGATATGCATAATTAACATGTATAATTCTATCTTTTTTAAATAAATAACATATTAAAAATATTCTATAAAGTATAAAGAGTTTAAATTCTGATTATTATGATGAAATGACATAGAATGATTCATGAAACGATTCAAATTCTCAAATGGTACCGATAATTGCATTTTCTAAACCTTATATGCGTAATTAGCATGTATAATCCATTCTTTTTGAATAGTTGAATCATATTCTAGACAGTGTAAATTGTTTAAATGTAGATTATTGTGATGAAATGACTTAGAGTTAATACATAAACAATTAAATGCTCAAATGATATTCATAATTGCATTATTTGATCTTTATATGCGTAATTAACATGTATAATCAATAACATTGAATAAATACAATGTGAATCATATTCTAGATAATATAACGAGTTTAAATGTTGATTATTGTGATGAAATGACTTAGAATGAATCCAAAAACGATTGAAATGTAAATGATAATCAGAATTGCATTATTTGGACTTTAAATAAATAACACATGAATCATATTCTAGACTATATAAAGAGTTTGAATGTAGACTATTGTGATGAAATGACTTAAAATGAATCCAGAAATGATTCAAATGCTCAAATGATACACATAATTGCCATGTATAATCCAATCTTTTTGAATAAATAACACATGAATCATATTCGAAACTGTATAAAAAGTTTAAATGTAGATTATTGTTATGAAATGACTTAGAATGATTTCAAAAATGATTGAAATTCTCAAATAATATTTAGAATTGCATTATTTGAACTTTGTAAGGGTAATTAACTTGTATAATTGTATCTTTTTGAAAAAAATAACATATGAATCATATTAAATAACACATGAATAATATTCTAGACAGTATAAAGAGTTTGAATTTAGATTATTGTGATAAAATGACTTAGAAAGAATCTAGAAAAGATTCAAATGCTCAAATGATACTCTAAATTGCAATATTTGCAATTTATTTGCGTAATTACCATGTATAATCCGATCCTTTTGAATAAATAACACATTAATCAAATTCTAGACAGTATAAAGATTTTAAATGTGGATTATTGTGACAAAATGACTTAGAATGAATGCAGAACAATTGAAATACTCAAATTATACGCTGAATTGCATTATTGGCACTTTATACACACAATTACAATGTATAATCCAATACTTTTGAATAAATTACACATGAATCATATTCTAAACAGTATAAAGAGTTTATATAAAGATTATTGTGCTGAAAAACTTAGAATTAATCCAGAAACGATTGAAATGCTCAAATGATACTCAAAATTGCATTATCAGTACTTAATATGCTTAATTACCGAGTATAATCAAATCTATTTGAATAAATAACATATGAATCATATTCTAGACAGTACAAATAGTTTTAATGTAGATTATTTGTTGAAATGACTTAGAATGAATCCATAAACGTTTGAAATGCTCAAATGATACTCATAATTGCATTATATGCAATTTTTATGCGAATTTTGCATGTATAATTCAATCTTTTTGAATAAATTACACATGAATCATATTCTATACTGTATAAAAAATTTAAATACTGTTTATAATGATGAAATTACTTAGAATGAATTCTGAAAAGATTCAAATGCTCAAATGATACTTAGAATTGCAATATTTGCACTTTATATGTGTAATAAACATGTATAATCCAATCTCATTGAATAAATAGCATATGAATCATATTCTAGATAGTATAACGAGTTTGAATGTAAATTATTGTGATGAAATTACTTAGAATGAATCCAAAAACGATTGACATGTTCAAATGATACTCAGAATTGCATAATTTGCATTTTATAAGCGTAATTACCACGTATAATCCAATAAATTTGAATAATAACACATGAATCATATTTTAGACAGTATAACCAATTTAAATGTAGATTATTGTGATGAAATGCCTCAGAATGAATCCTGAAATGATTCAAATGCTCAAATGATACTCGAAATTGCATTATTTGCACTTTATATGCGTAATTACCTTGTATAATCCAATCTTTTTTAATAAATAACAAATGAATCATATTCTAAACAGTATATAGATTTTATATGCTGATTATTGAGATGAAATGACTTAGAATGGATCCTCAAAATATTCAAATACTCAAATGATACTCAGAATGACATTATTTGCACTCTATATGCGGAATTAACATATATATTACAATGACATTGAATAAATAGCATATGAATCGTATTCTAGTTAATATAACAAGTTTATATTTAGATTATTGTGACGAAATGAGTTAGAATTAATCCATAAGCGATTGAAATGCTCAAATTATACTCAGAATTGCATTATTTGCACTTTATATGGGTAATGAACATATATAATCCTATCTTTTTGAATAAATTACACATGAATCATATTTTATACAGTATAAAGAGTTTATATGCAGATTATTGTGATGAACTGACTTAGAATGAATCCAGAAACGATTTAAGTACCAAAACGATCCACAGAATTGCATTATTTGAACTTTATATGTGTAATTTCCATGTATAATCCAATCATTTTGAATAAATAACACATTAATCATATTCTAGACAGCATATAGAGTTCAAATGCAAATTACTGTAATGAAATGACTTAGAATGAATACTGAAAGGATTGAAATTCTCAAATTATACTCAGAATTGTATTATTTGCAGTTTATATGTTTAATTACCATTGTATAATCCAATCTTTTGAATAAATAAAATATGAACCATGTTCTAGATAGTATAAAGAGTTTAAATGTGCATTATTGAGATGAAATGACTTAGAATGAATTCAGAAAGGATTGAATTGCTCAAATGATACTCAGACTTGCATTATTTCCAATTTATATGTGGAATTACCATTTATAATCCAATCTTATTGAATAAATAATATCTTAATCATATTCTTGACAGTATTAAGAGTTTAAATGTAGATTACTGTGATGAAATGACTTAGAATGAATACAGAAACGACTGAAATGCTCAAATGATACTCAGAATTGCATTATTTGCACTTTATATTCGAAATTACATTGCATAATCCATTTTTTTTAATAAATAATAAATGAATCATATTTTATACAGTATAAAGAGTTTAAATGCTAATTATTGTGATGAAATGACATAGAATGATACCTGAAACGATTGAAATTATCAAATGGCACTCAGAATTATATTATTTGCACTTTATAGGCATAATTACCATGTATAATCCAATATTTTTGAATGAATTACACATGAATCATATTCTAGACAGTATAAAGAGTTGACATTCAGATTATTGTGATGAAATGACTTAGAATGAATCCATAAATGATTGAAATTCTCAAATGATACTCAGAATTGCATTTTTTGCACTTTGTATGTGTAATTACCATGTATAATCTATTTTTTTAATAAATAACACATGAATCATATCCATTTTTTGGTCAAATTATACTCAGAATTGCATTATTTGCACTTTATATGCGTAATTACCATGTATAATCCAATCTTTTTTTAATAAATAACATATAAATCAAATTTTAGACAGTATAGAGAGTTTAATTGCTTATTAATGAGATGGAATGACTTAGAATGAATCCAAAAATGATTAAAATGCTCAAATGATACTCATAATAGCTTTGTTTGGAATTTTCATACTTAATTTCCATGTGTAATCTAATATTTTTTCCATAAATAACATATAACTCATATTCTAGACGGTATAAAGAGTTTAAATTTAGATTATTTTTATAAAATGACTTAGAATTAATCTATAATTGATTGAAATCCTCAAATGATACTCAGAATTGCATTATCCGCACTTTATATTCTTAATTACCATTTACAGTCTAATCTTTTTGAATAAATAACACACGAATCATATGATATAAAGTATAAAGAGTTTAAATTTAGATTATTGTGATGAAATGACTTAGAATGAATCTAGAAACGTTTGAAATTATCAAATGATACTCAGAATTGCATTATTTGCACTTTATATGCGTAATTACCAAGTATATCCAATATTTTTGAATAAATAACATATTAATCAAATTCTATACAGTTAAAGAGTTATATGCGGATTATTATTGTTTTGAAATGACTTAGAATGAATCCATAAACGATTGAAATACTCAAATGATACTCAGAATAGCATTTTGTGCACTTTTTGTACATAATTACTGTTGGTTAAACATTTTCTCTCAATTTGCCGATTTGCAAAACAACACCGAAACCTTTGAACTAACATCTCTCTTTAGTGTTTTATAGCTAAATTTATTGAAGAATGGATTAAAGCAAGTGTGGCACTTAGTTTGGAGCTTCAAGAGATTGCTTTGGTCTAGTTAGAGTCAATAATTAAGGTTTAATTAATCTCTAAACTAATCTTAATCAATTTGCTGGTAAAATGCTCAGTTTTTCTGTCCAGCGTCATACAACGCCAGTGGCCGTTACACAACGCTGAGTTAATTCGATTTTAAATTGCAAAATCTCTGACAAGGTTGGAACAGCGTTACACAACGCTCAGTAGCGTTGTGCAACGCTAGTTCATTTGTTTTTAAACCAGTTAAATCCTTTTTCCCCTTGTCAGAACGTTGTGCAACGCTAAGTAACGTTACACAACCTTTCCACCACTACGTTGTGTAACGCCACTCAGCGTTGTACAACGCAGTATGCAGCAGGCGTCTCTGCATTGCTCAGACATCGATCTGCATCGATGCTGCATGCATGATGCCATGTTCCATACATTGTTGCGTTGTGTAACGCTCTAAAATTCGCTCAAACTTCGCTTTTACGCCCTGGTCGCGTAGAGCAACGCTGACTAGCGTTGTGCAACGGCGACGTTGTGTGACGCCAGTCAGCGTCGTATGACGTTCTGACAATATTGTTTGAGTTTGTCAGTTCTGCCTTGTTCTCCTCTTGACTTCGTTGTGCAACGCTATGCAGCGTTACACAACGCTCTGACATGTTCCAACGGAACTGTCGAGGTTCTCCTTTGGATTCTGCTAAAGCGTTGTGCAACGCTATACAGCGTTACACAACGCCCTGACAACTCATAACGTTATTGTCTGTGACCGTTTGATTTTTCAACGGCTATTTCAGCGTTGTACAACGCCATATAGCGTTGTATAACGCCAGAGTCTGTTTTGACTGGTCTTTGGAGCTGTTGGCGCCCTATATAAATATGGGGCCTCTTGGAACTGTTTAGACACTTTTGAAACCTTTGAAACTCCTCCCTTTTGAGCTCCAACCAGTTAGACATTATACTCTCTTGTGTTTGAGCATTATTTTAGCAAAATCATTGAGATTAGAGTGTGCTAAACCAATCCACTAGTGTTAATTGCTAGATTAGTTGAGTGATTTGGTTAGAGCCTCTATCCTTTGTGCATTTGAGATTGTTTAATCGAGTTAGGCCAATCCACCTTGAGAGTGATTGTAACAAGGTGATTTGGTTCGAAGTTGTAGTCCCGTTCGTGTGGAATTGAACGGAGCGCGCCCATTTCGAGGTTGCGAAACTCCCGGAGACGTACGACTAAGGCTAGCTCTTCCTAGCGGGTCGGAACTCCGTAATACATCGCGTGTTCAATTTCTCTCTCTCTTTCTCTCTTTATTATCTTGCTTGAATTGAATTGCTTGTGCTTTGATTGTTTGTATTAGACCAAGTTTGAATTGAACCGAATATTGACCATACCGGTTTAGAAATTCGCTTTGTGCCTATTCACCCCCCCTCTAGGCCTATTTTTAGGGACAACAAAGTGGTATCAGAGCAGGGGTTATCTTTTGACCATCTTGTTAGGTAGATAACCTCGATTCATGGCCTCTAGGGTGATAGAAAAACCGGACAAGTTTGGTTCCACTTGCAAGAACTTTCGTTATTGGAAGAGATGTATGGTTGTATACCTTAACTTGATTGACCTTTGGGAGGTTGTTGATAAGCCATACACACCAATTTGTGATAGTGAAGGTAGAGAAACCCATGCCTCTAAGACCATTAGGACCAAGAATGATAATGCCGTGAATGTCTTGTTAAATTCGGTACATGAGTCCATAGCGGCAATTTTTGGTAGTTCTACTAGTGCACATGAAATGTGGGTTTCTCTCTTGAACCGTTATGAGGGAAATTCTCTAATCAAAAGCTCTCGACAATTCGAGTTAGAGTCTAGATTGGATAATTTCCGCATAAGGGAAGGTGAATGCATCGAGGAGATGTATACTCGGTTTATACAATTGCTCGATGAATTCACTAACATAGGAGAGACCCTTTCTAATAGTCGTGTTATAGGAAGATTGCTTAGGGCTTTGGTGGGAAGACCTCAATTCGACACTCTCATCTCGACTCTTGAGACACAACAAAGGTCCCACAACAACCTCACACCGGAGATCATCTATACTCATTACCGGTGCGTGGAGGAGAAGCTTAAGCAACTTGGAGAGTTGAAGTATGAGCCCAAGACCGTGGCATTGGCGGCGAATGACAACAAGGCATCTCCCTCCAAGAACCGCCACAATGACAACCACCAAGGGAGACACCGCCACTCAAGTGACAAGGCCAAAGGCATCATCGACCTTGATGAGGACAAGCAAGGAGCCGTTCTCTCAAAGATGTTTCGAGCCATCATGATCTTTGAGGGAAAGTTCAACAAAGAAAGGCTTGAGAATGACGAAAGAGCTCTTTGTTTCGTGTGCCAAAAAGAAGGTCATACCATGTACTCTTGCTTCAAGCTCTTCCCTCACTTGAAGAAGGACAAGGAAGACGGTGGCAAGAGAAGAGGTGATGGCCGGTTCAAGTCCAAGAAGGGACACTACAAGAGCAAGAAGAAGGGTGAGAGAGCCATGCAAGCCACTTGGGACAATGATTCCGATTCGAGCTCATCCTCTCAATCCGATTCGGAATCCGAGTGCGACTTTGACAACCTTGCTCTTGTGGCTCAAGTGAATGATGTGGTGATGCCGGTGGATGACGACCTAGATGACTTGGTGAAGGAGGTCTTCAACGAGTTCAACCGAGGCAAAATCTATGTGCATCCATTGAGCAAAGCTAGCCTTGATGAAGCATCATCCTCTACATCGACTCTCACGCAAGCTCCAACGACTATTCAAGAGGAACCATTCACAATTGCCATTGAAGTGCCCAAGGTCACAAATGAGGTACTTCTAAACTCATTCTCTAGTAGTGATAGCGATTGTGATAGTGAGAATGACTTGAGCTTGAATGATGATGCAAACTTGCAATTTGATAGGTTGAATGATTATCTTGATGAGTCTCTTAAGACTATTGCTAGTCAAAAAGAGCAAATTAGTCTTTTGACGACTAAGGTGCATGATCTTGAATCTTTGGTGACAAGGTATAAGGGTATGATTGAAAGTTTTGAAAAACCAAATGTTTGTGAAAAATGTCAAACTCCTTTGAGTGAGACAAATGTTTTGAAAAATGAAAGGGCTTCAAGTTCGTCTAGTGCTTCTCATAGCACCAAGATGAATCTTGATAAAATGTTTGTGGGACAAAAACCCAATGACAAAACGGGTCTTGGCTTCAAAAAGAGGAATCAATCCTTTTCTAGACCAAGAACCATGTCAAGCCCAACACAAAATGAGAGACTTTATCACAAGAGCACCAATGTTAGGAACACACACGGGGAAGGGCAAAAGAATTTTGTTGGCTCTCAAAATGGTGCTCAAAAGAATTTTGGTAGGAATAGAAATGGGTCTCAAAGACCTCAAAAGAACTTCCAAAACAATCGGGGCCCAAACAACTTGTATTTCAAGGGACCCGATGGGTGTTTTCATCCTTTTCAAAACAATGGTGGGAATAGGAATAGAACACACACTAGACCTCAAACCAATGGGGGGAATCGAAAAGTCTCTCAACAAAACAAAAGGAATTTTCAAAAACCAATTTTGAGAAACTCTCAATCATACACTTTTTCTAAGGATCCAAAGATTAGGGCCATGGAGCTTAGGCGTCATTTTCAAACCCATTTTGTTAGAGAAAGTTCACAAGTAAACAAGCCAACTTGTGCTTGTTGCAACTATTGTGGTAAGAATGGTCATGTCACACTAGAATGCAAAGTTAGGAAAGCAAATCATACATCCGGTTCAATTAACATGATTTGGGTTTCTAAAGTCACTTCCACATCCGTTTTGATTGGTGGAAGTGGTTCGAGTGTGGCTTAGTTAGCCATTTTCTTTCCCCAAGGTTATTTTTGTCAAATCTTAAGGGGGAGAGATTACAAGAATATATTAGTTGTTTGTTTCTAACTAATATGCATTCTTGTAGGTTTGTTTGTTATCATCATTCAAGAGAAGTGCTTGGATCATAGATAGTGGTTGTTCACATCACATGACGGGTGATGAATCTTGTTTCAAGACACTTGAACCTTTTGATGGTGGTGAGGTTACTTTTGGTAATAATCTTAGGAAGAGCTCTATTATTGGTATAGGCTCGGTTGGAAACCAAAATTTAACGGTTTTTAATGTTTACCTTGTGGATGGTCTCAACTACAACCTTTTAAGTGTGAGCCAATTATGTGATGCGGGATATTATTTGAAATTTGATCACTCCTCTTGTTTTGTGCATCAAATTTCGGATAATTCTCTTGTTTACACGGGACAAAGGAAAAAGGATGTCTATTACTTAAACTTTGATCACTTCACAAATGGTGAACAATGCTTTAGTGCCATAGCTACCGGTTCATGGTTATGGCATAGAAGACTTGGTCATGTTTCCCTAGACTCCATTAAGAAACTTGTGAAATTGAAACTTGTCCGTGGTCTTCCATCACATAAACTTGACTTAAATGGGTTGTGTGAAGCTTGCATGAAAGGCAAGCAAACCAAGTCTAGTTTCAAAACCAAAGAGATCATCTCAACCACTCAACCTTTGCAATTGCTTCATATGGATTTGTTTGGACCAATCAATGTCTTGAGTATAAGTAAGAAAAGGTATGTCTTTGTGGTGGTAGATGACTATAGTCGCTTTACTTGGGTTTTCTTTCTTGCTCACAAGGAAGAAGCATTTGACCATTTTGTTAAATTTAGCAATCGGGTTGAAAACGAAAAAGGGTTGAAAATCTCTAGAATTCGTAGTGACCATGGAAGGGAATTTGAAAATGCTAAATTTGATGAATTGTGCATAGAAAAAGGATATAAACAAGAGTTTTCCGCTCCACGCACCCCTCAACAAAACGGTGTAGTGGAGAGGAAGAACCGAACCTTACAAGAATTAGCACGCACCATGCTACATGAATTTGCCGTACCCAAATTTCTTTGGGCCGAAGCGGTAAATACGGCATGTCATGTAGTAAATCGTGCATGCATTCGTTCTCAACTCAAGAAAACTCCTTTTGAATTATGGTTCGGTCATACTCCTAATATATCCTATTTCCGTGTATTTGGCTCCAAATGTTTTGTCCTTGATGAGTCTCCTAAAGTAACCAAGTTTGATGCCAAGTCTTTGCCCGGTATTTTTGTTGGTTACTCAACCACAAGCAAAGCGTATAGAGTCTATTTGCCAAACTCAAAGGTAGTTATTGAGTCCATTAATGTCAAATTTGATGAAAAAGTCCTTGAGGAATCCAAGGAAGGTAATTCTATTGTAGGTACACAAATGGAAGAAACTACACAAGAAATTGAGTCACAACCTCAAGCACAACCACCGGTGATTATTGAGGAGCCTTTGAACCGGGTTGATGACATCTTGATAGGGGGAGAGACTCATGAGGAGGGCATCTTAGACACAACTCAAAATGAAATGCCTCATGATGATCCTCAACCTCAACCGTCTCCTCAACCGGTTCATGAGCCTCCCGAAGTGCTTAGAGAAGTTTCCTCTCATCCTCTTACTAATGTCATAGGTGACCCTAGGGAAGGTGTTAGGACTAGGTCTAGTTTGCACCAAACTATTGGTCATTGTGCCTTTGTTTCTCAACTTGAACCAAAATCTTTTAAAGAGGCAAATGTTGACCCAAATTGGATTGTTGCCATGCAAGAAGAGTTGAACCAATTTGAGAGAAATCAAGTTTGGGAACTTGTACCATTACCAAAAGGTAAGCAAGTTATTGGTACCAAATGGGTTTTTAGAAACAAGCTAAGTGAGGATGGTATTGTGGTTAGAAACAAAGCCCGTTTGGTTGCACAAGGTTTCAAGCAACAAGAAGGTATTGATTTTGAGGAGACCTTTGCACCGGTTGCTCGTCTTGAATCCATTAGAATGCTCTTGGCTTTTGCCGCTAACAAAGGCTTTACCCTATTCCAAATGGATGTCAAGAGTGCTTTTCTAAATGGTTGGATAGATGAGGAAGTTTTTGTCCAACAACCACCCGGTTTTGTTGACCATTTCAAACCGGACCATGTGTATAAGCTTCACAAAGCTTTGTATGGTTTAAAGCAAGCTCCTAGAGCTTGGTATGGTAGACTTTGTACCTTTCTTCTAGACAATGGCTTTAGTAGAGGCAAAATGGATACAACTCTTTTCACTAAGAAAAGAGATGACCATTTGCTACTTGTGCAAATTTATGTGGATGATATTATCTTTGGCTCTACTAATGCAACTCTTGCCCAAGAGTTTTCTTCTTTGATGAGTAGTGAATTTGAGATGAGCATGATGGGAGAACTCACTTTCTTCTTGGGGCTTCAAATCAAACAACTCAAGGATGGTATCTTTGTGAACCAAGTCAAATACGCCAAGGAGTTAGTGAAGAAATTCGGTGTTGAAGATAGCAAGAGTTTAGACACACCCATGGGCAAAAGTGCGAATATCGATGCGGATGAGAAAGGCAAGCCTATGGACATAACTCTCTATCGGGGCATGATCGGTAGCCTCCTCTATCTCACGGCTAGTAGGCCGGATATTATGTATGCCGTATGTCTATGTGCTAGGTACCAAGCCAATCCTAAGGAGTCTCACCACAAAGCGGTAAAACGTATCTTGCGATACGTCAAGGGTACTCAAAACCTAGGTCTTTGGTATGGTAGACAAACCGAACTAGACTTGTTAGGTTATACCGATGCCGATTTTGCCGGTGACCGTATGGACCGCAAAAGTACTAGTGGAACTTGCCAATTTCTTGGTGGTTCACTTGTATCTTGGTCTAGTCGCAAGCAAACTTCGGTTGCTCTCTCCACCGCGGAAGCGGAATATGTAGCGGCCGGTAGTTGTTGTACCCAACTTCTTTGGATGATGCAAACCCTTAGGGATTTTGAGTTAGATTTCCAAAAGGTACCAATCTTGTGTGACAATACTAGTGCCATCCTTATATCCAAAAATCCGGTATTGCACTCTAGAACCAAGCACATAGAGATACGACATCATTTTATCCGTGATCATGTTGAGAAAGGTGATGTGGAATTGGTCTACATCGACACAAAGGAGCAAATCGCCGATATCTTCACCAAACCTCTTCCAACACAACAACATCTTGAACTTAGGTTCAAACTTGGTATGCTTGAACTCAAAGATTAAATTTATGCATGTCATGGTGTTGTCTTTGTTGTTTGGAGCTTATTTCAGTTTAAATTGATTTTGAAAACCTTGAAAAATAAGTTTTTAACTATTTTTTGTCTCAATTTTCTGAATTTTCTGGTTTTCTGGACTCTGGCGCTACACAACGCCATTCAGCGTCGTGCAACGCAAGAGTAACGTTAGTTTAAAATGAATTTTGAATTCTGTCGAGTTGAACGTTGTACAACGCTCCATACCGTTGCACAACGCTGGTTTGTTTTTGTCTTGTAACGTTGCACAACGCTGACTATCGTTGTACAACGCTGGCTTTGTATTTTCTTTTTCCTTCGCTGAATTTTAAAAATTTGTCGAGTTCAACGTTATACAACGCTGATCACCGTTGTACAACGCCTTTCTGTCTCTTTTTACTTACCGTTGTACAACGCTGTTCACCGTTGTAAGACGTTGTTTTATTTTTTTATTTTATTTATTTTATTTTCTATTTTGTTTGGCTTTAGTGTTGTACAACGCCCTTTAACGTTGCACAACGCTGGTGGTAGCGTTACCCATCGCTACTCAGCGTTGTACAACGGAGCAGTCAGTTTCTGCTCATTTTTCGCTGTTTTGACTTCTGCGTTGTACAACGCCCTTTGGCGTTAAGTAACGGTGGACGCGTTTTTAACTGTTGCGACCCCACCTCTTCTTCTTCTTCTTCCTATTTTCTCTCAAATCCGAGCCCCTTCTATTTTCTCTCTCTTTCTCTCCAACTCACACCCCTTCAACTCTCTCTCTCAATACTCTCTCAACTCTTTCTCTCCACTCCAACCAATACCACCAAAATACTCCTCTCTCTCTCCTCTCCACTCTCATACCCTCAATTTTCTCTATCTCTCTCTCTATCCCTCAATCCACCGAAACCCTAGCCACCGCCATCACCGTCAATTCCGGCGATCCGACCGTCGGATTTTCGATCGGCTTCGGTTCTGTGCTCTCCAAGGCCATCTCACCCTCTCCGGCTCTTCAATTTAAAGGTTTAGCCTCATCCTTTCTCTCTCATTTTTCAATGGCACCGAAAACCGCAACCAACAAACGGTCTAAGCGCAACCCCAAGGGCGCTTCCTCCTCCAACCCACCGGTTCAAACCGATCAAACCGACCAACCGATCCCAATGGATATACCCCCGGTACCCGTGGATTGGACCCTCTCATCCTCCAACAATTACCTCTTCAAGGACTCGGTCTCGTACATGCACTTTTGCCAATACCGCGATGTCAATCGCGAGTGTTCCGAGTGCTTCTACTTCGAGCACCCGTATGGGGTCTACCACTTGAATCCAAGAGAATTAACATGGATCAAGAAACGGATCGAATATTGGAACATGGCGGGTCTTCTCGCACATTCTCAACCATACAACCCGTCTTTGATCAAGCTCTTCTATGCCAATCTCACAATGACGTGGACCGAGGGCCACCCAACCGCCAACTCTTATGTCCTCGGTCGCCACATCTCCATCACCGAGCAAACATTGGCCAATCTCCTTAGCCTCGACAATGACAACTTGGAGATTTACATCCATGCTACTTGGCCACGTGAATTGCCTCCTTATGATGAATTTCACCGATTCTTTTATTGTTGGAGGAACTACACCGCTCGTCAATTCACCGCCACCGAGCTCCCGGCTTTGCACCGCCTTCTCTTCCTCTTCATCAACAATATCATCACTCCGAAGGCAACAATCAAAACAAATGTGGAGCAATTCGCCGTATTTCTCCTTCGGTCTCTCCTTGAGATGAATCAAAAGGTGAATCTCCCTTATATCATGCTTGCTCATATGGCACGGGTCGATACCTCTTCTCGCTTCTCATTTCCATATGCCCACATCATCCAATCTATTCTTATCGAAAACGGCATCCCTCATGACACACCCCTTTGGGGCGAACCCGTGCCCGAGAATGCCATTGCCACTCCCGAAAATCTCATGGCATTTCTCAATGTTACCGGATGGGTGGCCCAAGATGATGACTCCATTGTGCCCGGTCCTTTCCACCGCAACAACTACCTCTTCCGGCCCAATGCCACTATAAACCAATATGAAGAGATAGGCAATGAACCATTGCATGTGCCCGGCGGACGGGTGGAGGGTCAAGGCGCACCGCAAGACTTCCATGCTTACCTTGATGCCAAATTCGCCGCCTTGACCACTCACATTGACACGCGGTTCAACACAATTGAAGAAAACTTGACCGCTTACCAAGCCAAGACCGATGCCTCGATCACTCATCTCAAGGATGAGATGATCAATCTTTGGGGAAGGATGGAGCTCCATCTCAAAAGAGGATCCGGTAGTGGTGCGGGAGATGATGATGAGGAGTGATTCTAGCCCAAACCCTCTCCAAGCCTTAGTCCTCTTTTTATCTATATTTGGACTTTTGATTTTCGTAGTTTCTTTGCCTTTCGTCTCTCGTTTGTGATTTTTCGTTGTTTTGAGTGTCTTAGTTATGCTAAATGGATTTGGTTTGTTGTATGGATATTGCGTGAATGATGTTTTGTTTTTTAATGAATTATGTTATGTATTAATGTCTTTTGTTTGTGCTAAATGGTGTTATTTTTAGCCTTTCTCCTTTATTATGCATGCATGGTATACAATTGTTAGTTTAAGCCCTCTTTAAACCTTGTTAGATACCCCTAATCAAATGAACTTAGTGGCCAAATTCTTTTCGAAAGGGGGAGGATTCTTATGGTTTGTCATCAAGGGCATTTTGGGTATTCTTTTCCCTAATTGCAAAAAGGGGGAGAATTAGGTAATTTGGGTTATTCCGCCTTGTTGTATCAAGTCCCAAATATACCTTAGGTGTTGTTTTGCAACTCGGCAAAAGGGGGAGATTGTTGGTTAAACATTTTCTCTCAATTTGCCGATTTGCAAAACAACACCGAAACCTTTGAACTAACATCTCTCTTTAGTGTTTTATAGCTAAATTTATTGAAGAATGGATTAAAGCAAGTGTGGCACTTAGTTTGGAGCTTCAAGAGATTGCTTTGGTCTAGTTAGAGTCAATAATTAAGGTTTAATTAATCTCTAAACTAATCTTAATCAATTTGCTGGTAAAATGCTCAGTTTTTCTGTCCAGCGTCATACAACGCCAGTGGCCGTTACACAACGCTGAGTTAATTCGATTTTAAATTGCAAAATCTCTGACAAGGTTGGAACAGCGTTACACAACGCTCAGTAGCGTTGTGCAACGCTAGTTCATTTGTTTTTAAACCAGTTAAATCCTTTTTCCCCTTGTCAGAACGTTGTGCAACGCTAAGTAACGTTACACAACCTTTCCACCACTACGTTGTGTAACGCCACTCAGCGTTGTACAACGCAGTATGCAGCAGGCGTCTCTGCATTGCTCAGACATCGATCTGCATCGATGCTGCATGCATGATGCCATGTTCCATACATTGTTGCGTTGTGTAACGCTCTAAAATTCGCTCAAACTTCGCTTTTACGCCCTGGTCGCGTAGAGCAACGCTGACTAGCGTTGTGCAACGGCGACGTTGTGTGACGCCAGTCAGCGTCGTATGACGTTCTGACAATATTGTTTGAGTTTGTCAGTTCTGCCTTGTTCTCCTCTTGACTTCGTTGTGCAACGCTATGCAGCGTTACACAACGCTCTGACATGTTCCAACGGAACTGTCGAGGTTCTCCTTTGGATTCTGCTAAAGCGTTGTGCAACGCTATACAGCGTTACACAACGCCCTGACAACTCATAACGTTATTGTCTGTGACCGTTTGATTTTTCAACGGCTATTTCAGCGTTGTACAACGCCATATAGCGTTGTATAACGCCAGAGTCTGTTTTGACTGGTCTTTGGAGCTGTTGGCGCCCTATATAAATATGGGGCCTCTTGGAACTGTTTAGACACTTTTGAAACCTTTGAAACTCCTCCCTTTTGAGCTCCAACCAGTTAGACATTATACTCTCTTGTGTTTGAGCATTATTTTAGCAAAATCATTGAGATTAGAGTGTGCTAAACCAATCCACTAGTGTTAATTGCTAGATTAGTTGAGTGATTTGGTTAGAGCCTCTATCCTTTGTGCATTTGAGATTGTTTAATCGAGTTAGGCCAATCCACCTTGAGAGTGATTGTAACAAGGTGATTTGGTTCGAAGTTGTAGTCCCGTTCGTGTGGAATTGAACGGAGCGCGCCCATTTCGAGGTTGCGAAACTCCCGGAGACGTACGACTAAGGCTAGCTCTTCCTAGCGGGTCGGAACTCCGTAATACATCGCGTGTTCAATTTCTCTCTCTCTTTCTCTCTTTATTATCTTGCTTGAATTGAATTGCTTGTGCTTTGATTGTTTGTATTAGACCAAGTTTGAATTGAACCGAATATTGACCATACCGGTTTAGAAATTCGCTTTGTGCCTATTCACCCCCCCTCTAGGCCTATTTTTAGGGACAACAATTACCATGTATAATCTAGATTTTTGCTATGGTGAGTTGCAACTCACCAAAGGGTCGGTGAGTCGCGCTCAAAGCTTCTAAATCTAGTTCAAAATGATCAATCCAAACCGTCTAATACGATCTCCCTATTGAAATCTCCTTGCAGACCAAATTTTACATTTTTTAAATTTTAGAAAATCGTTAATCTAATTAGTTCTGAACCGTTCAAAAACAGCAGTATTTTAAAATTAAAAAAAATACTTAAAAATTTCAAAAAATATATAAAATTTGGTCTGCATGGAGATTTCAATAGAAAGATCATATTTGACGGTTTGGATCGATCATTTTAATCTAGATTTAGGAGTTTTGAGCGCGACTCACCGTAGCAAAACTTGTATAATCTAATATTTTTGAATAAATAACATATGAATCATATTCTAGATAGTACAAAGAGTTTAAATGTAGATTATTTTGATTGAATGACTTGAATGAATTCAGAAACGACTGAAATTCTCAAATGATACTCAGAATAGCTTTTATTGCACTTTATATGCGTAATTACCATGTATAATTCAATATATTTTAATAAATAACATATGAATCGTATTCTAGCCAGTATAAAGAGTTTAAATGTAGAGATGAAATGACTTAGAATGAATCCATAAATGATTGAAATGGTCAAATTATACTCATAATTGCATTTTTTGCACTTTATATGCGTAGTTACCATGTATAATCCAATTTTGTTAATAAAGAACATGTGAATCAAATTTTAGACAGTATAGAGAGTTTAAATGCTGATTATTGTTATGGAATGACTTAGAATGAATCCAAAAAACATTCAAATGCTCAAATAATGCTCATAATTTCATTATTTTCACTTTATATGCATAATTACCATGTACAATCCAATCTTTTTGAATAAATAACAAATGAATCATATTTTAGACAGTATAAAGAGTTTAAATGTAGATTATTGCGATGAAATGATGTAGAATTAATCCAGAAACGATTGAAATTCTCAAACGATACTCAGAGTTGCATCTTTTGCACTTTATATGTGTAATTACCATATATAACCCAATTTTTTTTTGAATAAATAACATATGAATCATATTCTAACCCATATAAAGAGTTTAAATATTGATCATTGTGAGGAAATGACTTAAAATGAATCCATAAACGGTCGAAATGGTCAAATAATACTCATAATTGCATTATTTGCATTTTATATGCGTAATTACAATGTATAATTCAATCTATTTTACTATATAAACATGAATCATATTCTAAACAGGTTAAAGAGATTAAATGTTGATTATTGAGATAAAATTACTTAGAATGAATCCGAAAACGATTGAAATTTTCAAATGATACTCAGAATTGCATTTTTTGCACTTTATGCACAATTACCTTGTATAATCCAATCTTTTTGAATAAATAACACATGAACCATATTCTAGACAGTATAAAGAATTTAAATGTAGATTATTGTGATGAAATGACTTAATAATTAATCCAAATGATACTCAAAATTGTATTGTTTTGCACTTTATATGTGTAATTACCATATTTAATCAAATATTTTTTAATAAATAACTGTTTGCCTCTAAATTCTGCTGCACAAAATCCTAAACAATTTCCTATCTTATCACCAAGATTCCAAAACCATATAATTAAAATCCCATCCACATAACCAATGACCCAACAAAATAGCCCTGATAAATGGTCATAATACATGAAAGGAAAATACAAAAATTCTTGAAAATGGACGGTAAACTAATTAATTACGGGGAATGCCATTATGTGCGTGTGATATCCTTATAATTAATTATCGGAGACCTAAAAATAGAAAATTTATAGCAATTAAATCCTTCATATTTTTAGAAGGAGCCATGCAAAATTTTATGCCAAATTGACCTAAGAAAGGGCACCAAACAATTTTCCTAACAATCAAGCAGCTCAATTAACTTCAAAATTCAAACAAATGGACAGCTCCATTTTTGAAAAAAATGGAGATAAACCCCCACCAGAGTAAATAAATGGAGATAATTTTCAGATGGGCCTCTAAGTCAATATTAAAAGTCTGCCTTGGGCCGAGACTGAGGCCCATTTGAATTGCTTTTGACCCAACAACAATTACAACTCAAAAAAAAATCCGCATTGATCCAACGGCTACGATAAAATTCTGTTGATATTATCCAAAACCAACGGTTGGATCTTGAGCTGGGATTAAAATGTCGAATGACACTTTTTTGATTGCCCGAAACAGTGGGTCCCACAATCCCTATTTAAAAAAAAAGGGAAAAGAAGAAACGGTACTGTCTGACACAGTCGTCATACACCAGCGCAAGAAGGAGGTTCGTCTCCGTTCTACACCACCTCAGCCCCAGCCAACACTGCCACTGCACTAGCGATGCCTCTGCGACTCTGGCGATACCAAATTCGGCGACAAACGGAGGGAGAATCGACGGAAAGCAAGTTGACTACCTGAAAAGAAAATTCACACAATTAAGCTTGAGGAGGCATGGAATCAAGCCATTAAACAACTAAGGAACATCAGTGATGCACATATTATATGCCCAGTGAATCAATTTTGGAAAACTGAACCATGCACTGGTGAACATACCACCTCAGCAAGGGATTATAGTGGCGGGGGTTGTATGTGCAGGATTACCTGAAATTAATGAGTAAATGATGGAGATGGTTACCTCAAAGGGCCTTCAGGAAGTTCAGAAGGAATTGCAATGTGCCAGGGAACTTCAATTCTGTTAAAGGAAGGAGGGAGTATCACATGCCATGGTGTCGTAATAAACTCAGTCCCTCTTCTTTAAATTGAAGTAAATTCACGCTGAAAAAGGACATAAAGAGGCAGCATGGAAACGATAACCTAGCACTTGCACAAAATTGGATGCCTCCAGTATAACAACAGTGAAGAAAAGTAGGATGGAAGCGAATGGTGAGCGTTATTCCCCCTATAGCCTATAACCTGAAAAGGAAGACTAGCCCTGTAACAGTCCTTGGCGCCAGAGGTATGACAATAGGAGGTAAGCTCACCCTCCAATTGGGACCGTTGGATTTAAGATGAGATTTAAACAAAGGCTGAAAAGCCCCCACACTTTAGTCATAACAGTACAACTATCAATTCGCTTATGTTACACGCATGCGAGATACAAAGAAGGGATATACCTGATAAAGGGAAAGTAATTCATCTCACCGTGCACTTGCATCTCAGGATAAGGCTGAAAGGTGAAGGAACGGTTTTAGATCAAATCATATACCCCCCCCCCCAGAAGGTGTGGGATGTGAATACATCATAGTATACATGGAGAACAAGTGAGTCATGCGTGATCTCTTTTGACTTGGGGCAAATCAGTCATTAGAAGGAAAGGACAAAAGAATGAAATAAGCAGTAAAGGAATTTGAGGAGCATGCATACCCATATTACCCCTGGAATATCCCTATGTGATGATTGCTGACCAAAAAAAAAAGGGGAAATGCAACCCAATTTAAAATGAAATTAAATGAGAAATGCCATGTTTAAAATCACATGCCAATGAAAACATTGCAAAAAAAAATAAATAAACATCAAAATAAAAAAAATATATCAAAGACAATAGCAAATTGGAGTAAAAAAATGGGGCAAATTCCAAACACAAGGAGAAATAGCTGTGAAATATGAAAAAGAAAATTGATTGGAAATGCCAAAAGGCGGCTACATGAGGGACCCAACTGGCAGTGACACCTCAACACAAGCCATAGAGTAACACATCAGTGATTGCCATGAGAAATTGATAAAAGGAACAAATTGAGGGGATGAATAGTGACCTGTTGATGCACCAGGCCTACAACCCTATAGCAACAGCTATGCATCAAAGGAGATCCCCTCTCTGTGTAAATCCCAGCCCCTCATCAACCCATGGATCATTAGATGAGAGACAACACACCAATTGGCGCCAGAATGAATGTAACTCCTCCTCCAAGCACCCTGTGAAAAGGAGTAAAAGTTACAAATGCCAGGTGCCATACTACCACTGGTTAGTAAAAGGGAGTGAAAAGAGCAAGGAGTGAAGATGGAATTAGAAAGTATGGCGGCACCCCCATCTCATATCCAGTCCCTCCATCTCAAATTCAAGACAAGAGATGTTGCCATGTGTCAAGGAGAAGAGGCCAAACCCTAAGGATTCTAGCTATAAAAGAAGACCAAGATCAAAGAAGAGGGGGGTTCCAACGCTTAGTGCTTATAAGTTGAAATTCTGTTGCTTTGTTTAGTCACTTTTTGTAATCAAGTCCTGAAATCAAATAGTAGTCATTCCAAAGAAAGGTAGGAATTCCATTGTATTAAATTCGATATATAAATTCCATTTCTAAAGTTTCCCTGCTTGATCTCCACTTTCAGTCTTTATACTTCCTTTGTTCTCTTTTTCTTCTGAAGCTCAGTGTTGATTGTAGAAAGGTCATCATGTAGATCATCAATTAATATTGTTCTAGGGCTCAGAGGCATGGGTAAGGGGTGCTTGCCAGAGAGCGCACACTTGCCTGTGTCAATGAACCCCTTAATGTTAAAAATATAAATGCTAAAAGATAAAGTTTTGTGAAGAAGCATGGTTTCATGTGCGAGGGGTGCTTGCCTGAGAGCGCACACTCATGCATTTAACTGTGCTTCAACATTAATAATAAGTTGCTTCGAGAGTTATACATAAAACCTATGATAGTAAATTTCTTTAGCATCTAAAAAAAAATGCTAGAAATAAGGTCTGGTGGAGGGGTATGGTTCTATGTCTCAACATTAATAGTAGTCATACTAGGTGTTATGCATAAAACAAAAATGAATGGGTCTGAAATTAACAAAAAGACATAATAAAGCAAGAAACTAAGGGCATGCATATAAAAAATCTGTGTCTAGTGCAAAAAAAAAGGGGTTCTAACCTATAGTAAATAGGGACTATTTTGCTAAAAATATGAGATATCAGACTTATTTTAATAAAAAAATGTTAAACATGCTTGAAGTGTGTGGTTGCAGCCAAGGGATGCTTGCCTGAGAGCGCATACTTGGGAGCAAGAAACATGCCTTGGTATGTACATTCTTAAAAAAAAAAAAAAAAGCCTTAAGTCAATGGTAGTAGTAACAACATAAGTTGGAGTTGAGTCTATAAAACAACATATAAAAGAGGGAGGGTAAAATTGAAAACATCAAAGGGATATAACAAACAAAAAAATAAAGAAATCATTTTACTCTTCTAAAAAAAAAACCTTTTCATCATAATCTTCCTGAAGGTACCTCATCTGGTTTAAGTAAAGGGCATACTTGTGATGTCAGTGGGTTTATGTTTGATCATGAAAGTAAAATTGTTCACAAAAAAAAGAGAGAAGAAGAAAAAAAAACTCTCAACATGCTTTAATAAAAAAAAAAGGGGGTTTACTAGATTTTGATAAAAATATACATATGCACTGCATCTCCATTAAGCAGAGTTTCCCTGCATAAATTTAATTCTAGTCTATGATCCTTTTTATAAAGAAACAAGGATATACCTCAAAGGTCAAATGTCCAGTGGTGCTCCAGCACCCTTTTTGTTTAAAGGGAATATACGGTCTTCTAAGAAATAAAGAAATTGTTGATACTCCTGTCATAACTGCTTCAAGTTAAATGAATACAACTGCAAAAAAAAAAAAAGAAATCAAGTACCATTCTATGTAACAATCTGTCAAAGTGATAGAGGCCTAGCTTGATAATAGGAAGGTCTCATAGTCGATTAATGTAAAGATAATGACCAAAAGATAAAATTCAAAATTTGAATGTTCAGTAAGATGTTTCCAGGGCATGAGGCTTTACTGTTTGTGAAATATGAATGAATGTAACGGGGTACTAGAATGAAATGCCCACCATCAATTGTCACAGGAGTATACCATGATAGGATCAGGTACATATATCAAAATCTAGAGCCAGGCTCAATACTTGGTGAAAGTCCTAAAAATCAAATCAATGGTAAATTTGCAGTAACATTCCAGGCCATCCCAAGTACTAGGTGCCGATGTTAAAAGCACATGTGGGAAAGAACTAAGCGCTATTAGACAGAACCAAATGATAATTGAATGTCCCTTTTGTGAGAACCCAAACCAGACCCGCGGGCCAAATTGTGACCAAATTGGAATACTCGTACCTAAATTATTGTCATTAACAACTTCGTGGAATGCTCTTGGTGCTCAGTGAATAACCTCCAGCAAGAAATCACCGTCAATTGTCCTGAAATCGCCACTTCAATTCGCTGACAGATGATAGAGGTAACGAAGGAAATGTGTCCCCAATAAAAAGGAGTGAATGAAATTGAAGGCAGAACCGAAGGGAGAAGGAGGAAGCGATCCCGTGGAGTCCGGTCATCGCCGAAATGGTAGTCGGAATATCGGAGTCAACGGCGACCGTTGCAAGAGTCAACAAAAGTGGGGAGGACACGGAGAGAAAGGAGGAGAACGAAGGGAAGAAGCAAAATGAGTCCGGTGTATGCCTCGAGCCTGAACCAAGTGACTGGACCAATCCCAAACCCAGCTCCTTGCGATCCTCTGCGACCCCCAGCGTGCAGCGAGTCTCTGACAAGCATAACACACACAGCATCATTGCAACCAATCATAAAATTCTGCGACGCAGGAAACTTCGAAAATGCATTAAAAATAGCTAGATTATCAGAAAAATTCCCATAAAATATCAAAATGTCAAGGAAAATGTGAAAAATATTTTAACATATCATGTCATGTCAAAACACTAAAGCACAAAATATTTTAAAATTAAAGTCTAAAATGATAGCCATAATAGGAAAATTAAGTTCTCTAAGGAAATTAAAACAAAAATTATTTTGAACAGTTTATGTTCTGGACAACAGGTACATTTGAACAGTTTATGTTCTGGACAGCAGGTACATCTGAACAGTTTATGTTATGGACAACAGGTATAGCCAAACATTAAAATCTGCAAACGAACTTGAAATAAAAAAAGCATCACCAAGAAGGTCAAAAACAGAAGTTTAAAAGTGCACATTTAAATGCCTAAACTCAAAAGTCCAACCAAATACTGAAAATCTAAAACTCAAAAATCGCAACTCAAAAGTCTAGCTCAAAATCCATAATGTCAAAACTAAAAAATTCAAACCAAGTGACAAAATAAGATTTTAAGCTAAGTCCAGAGGGTTAAGAATCAAAAGTCAAAGCCCCAAAAGTCAACTTAAAAGAGCAAGACCTGAAGGCCCCGACTCAAAAGTCTAAAGTTCTAAATTAAAAATCCCACTCAAAAATTCTAAAAGTTCTATATCAAAAGTTCAGTGCACAAGTCTAAACTTCTAAAGTCCAACTCAAAAGTCTAAAATTTTTTATTTCCAAATTAAAAATCCAAAAATCCGAAATCCTAAAATGGCAAAATTAAAAGTCCCATTTAAAAATCTAAGATTCTAAAAGTACAAAATTAAAAACCCAAATTCAAAGGTGACGCAAAGTCTAAAAATGACACAAAGTCAAAACGATATAAAATCTAAAAGTGACCCAAAAGACACAAAGTCAAAAGTGACATAAAGTCTTAAAAGTCAAAAGTTCGTCCCTTCAAGACTACATAGCGTTTCGGCCTGAAGGAGACACCCTCCTGATATTCAGATTGAGAAAAAGGAAAAGTCAATTCTGAATGATCACTGAAGTTCCTGTCAAGAGAAGGCATAGCGCATCTGTACTCGCGACACGAACGAAAATTCCAAAAAATCCCTAAATTCCCCAAACGATTGAGAGCTGACCTAGAATACCCTATCTTCTAGTGTTGGACTCAAAGTTAACAGCCTGTTTCTACAAGTTCACAAGAAGCAGACTGAAATCTGATGCCCAGATGACCAGAAGAAAAGTCAACTAGTGGCCATCACCTAAGCTCCTGTCAAGAGAAGGCATAGCGCATCTACTCGAAACTTGAACGAAACCCCAAAATCTCTAAATCCCCAGACGATTGAGGATTGATCTAGGATACCAAATTTCCTAGAATCAAACTCAAAAATCTCTGTAACGGCACTAAGCCTGACCCAGCAAAGTAAAAACAACCTAAATGTCTTAAAATGTGAAACTAAAGAATTAAATTGCATCATTCATGTTTGCATGGCACTGTTCAAATGACCGCCCTTCTACTTTCTTTTCACCTTGAAATTCTCTCCCAAGACACAATCCTTTTATTAAAATGGACTTCATCCACTTACGACATTTAAACTTTGATTATCCCGATCTAGAGGTGCTCTTGGCCCAGTTCGTAACTAAGTCCGGAGACAATTAACAGTAGGGGCTTGCGCCTATTGGAAAAAAGGACCTACAACAAACAATCAACTCTCGAGGTACTTAGAACCGCATTAGTGCCCTTTGCTCGTTCGGAATGGGCAGTAACGACGGGTCTCAAGATGCTCGAGGGGTATCTGATCCGCATTTTCTTCGCCCCATAGAGGACTATCTGATCCTCCGTGGTTGGACTGAAAAAGTGCGAGACAATAACATATGAATCATATTCTAGACCGTATTAAAGAGTTTAAATATAGATTATAGTGATGAAATGACTTAGAATGAATTCATAAACGATTGAAATGCTCAAATGATTCTCATAATTGCTTTATTAGCACTTTATATGTGTAATTACAGTGTATAATCCAATTTTTTTAACAAATAACATATTAATCATATTCTAGATAGTGTAAAGAGTTTAAATGTAGATTATTGTGTTGAAATGGTTTAGAATGAATTCAGGAACGATTGAAATGCTCAAATGATGCTCAGAATTGCATTATTTGCACTTTATGTGAGCAATTAAATTGTATGATCCAATCTTTTTTAATAAATGACATATGAATCGTATTCTAGACAATATAAAGAGTTGAAATGTAGATTATTGTAATGAAACGACTTTGAATGAATTATATATCTCAATAATTTCAAGATATAAATCAAAGAATCAATTAGCGTATTTAAATATTGAAAATGTTAGTATTGATGTTAGTATTGAATCAATTAGCGTATCTATTCCTCTCACAATGACTCGAAAGTTGAAAGATGATTCAAATGCGTCTCTAATTTGCCTCGAACTAAATTGTAATAGCCACAAAATGATTTTTATATGTATTAAATAAATTAATTAAATAAATTAATTAAATATTATTTCTAATATTTAAAGCCGGATTCCGATCTTAGCTTTAAATATTAGAAATAATATTTAAATGAGTAGTTAGCTAAGATCGCAATTCCGGATTTAAATATTATCTCTAATGAGATATATAATTCATTATGAGCGTCATTTTAGCTAACTACTCATTTAAATATTATTTCTAATATTTAAAGCTAAGATCGAAATTCCGGATTTCGATCTTAGCTAAGATCGGTATCCGGGATTCCGTAATTGCGGTCGGAATCTCATATTCCGATCTTGTGATACTATTTAAAAAAATATTATTATATTGATATTATTTTAATATATTATATTAATTTAATATTATTTTTTTATTTTTCGGCTTTATTTTAAGCACATTGAAAATTTAAAAACTAGCTGACCTCCATGTTAGAAAATAGCATTGGCATATAGGTAGGGATGAAAACGAATCAGATACAAAGTGGATGTTGGTCTTCTCATATCCGCATCCGTATTTTTTTTCTGGATACGGATACGAATACGAATGCATTCGGATACGGATACGGTTCAGATATTAAACGAATACGAATACGGTTCGAATATTATCGGATACGGAGTCGAATACGAATATATTTTGTTGGATACGAATTACATTTTAATCTTTATTATTTATTTATAATAGTAGTTTCTATAAATATAATGATTTTCAATATACTCATGTCTATGTTAGTACTTTGTCAATACTGGAGAAAAAATTTAATTTTAGTGTTGTTATCATTTATAATCGTCTCAATTAATAGAAAGTAAAAATAATTTATGTTACTAGTCTAAATAAAAATATTTATTATAAGAAAATTTATTTAATAAAAATTAAGTATTATCTAATTAAAAGTATTCTCTAATATAGAGAAGTAATTATATTATATTAATCATCTTATGATGTTAAAGATACGGATAAACGGATTAATATTTTTCGGATACGGATAATATCCATGTCGGATACGGATAAAGAGCGAATATTGGTCTTCCTATATCTGCATTTTTTGACGGATACGGATACGAATACAGATATGTTCGAATACGAATACAGTTCGGATACTACACGTATTTTTCGGATTCGGATACGGAGCGGATTTTTATCTGGCATTTTGGTTTGTCGGATTGTGCGGATGTGAAGCACGTGACATGTTCCACGTGAACTTTAGTCGTAGTTCCCGTCGTATCCTTGACCAGCGGCAGACTGGCACTGTAGCTGGGTCATTGATCTTACAGCAGTTGGAAGTTGGAACCTTGGCGCAAGTGCTAGCTCAAAAAAATATATATATATATATATATATTTTTTTTTTTTTTCTCTTGTGTGTGTGTGTTTTTTTTTATTGTTTAACATCAAGAAACTAAAAAAATGATGCAAACCACACTCTTGGTGTAGGGTTTAGGGTTTCAATAAATTATTCTTAATTTCTAAACAGTAACGTTTACCATTTCCAATTTTATTTCTGTTCCATTTCAAAAAAAAAAAAATCAATTTTTTCTTCCATTTTCGTTTGGCAGCGGTAGATGTAAGCTCTACTATTGTTAAAGTTCTTTTTGTATATTAGTGAAATCGTGATTTTTGAGATCATTACCTTTTGAGAAAAAAAAAATTAATACGGCGATACAATTATTTAGAACCTTTATTACATAAAACCGAGAGAAAGAATTATTAAACCATTCTTGTGTATGGATTAATTTAGTGGTACTTGATCACAATTTTTATATTTACCAGAATCCTTGCAATTCACAATGATTAAAATTTCATAACTTACACGTAAAACCAATCTATAAATTATATTCGTATTTCTAAGATCTTTTCAACTTGATTTGAATAAAATTTTCAAGTTAATTAATCATCAATTGATCCTACACTTAATTATTCCTTTACAGTGAATCAATTAATTCTACTGGCATGGAAAAGGAATAACTAAACAAAGCATAAATTCGTTATTCAGAAAATAAAAATTTTCTCCAGGCGGCGGGAGGAGTATATTGGAACTCTCAGCCGTTGGATTTCAGAAATACTTCGTTTCGTTAATGAGTCCCTCCCTCCCATCATACATTTCAATCACAATTATAAACAACTAATAATCGAGAAATTAATAATTCTAAACCCTAATCCAGTATTCACACAACTGGCAAGTGGCAACTAGTAACCCACTAAACCCCTAATTCCTCCTAATATCTTCCCCATCCCCTGAAAAATCAAAAGAGCAACTCAAACGACTGAAGAGAAGAGAGGAGAACAATGCAATCTCTGGCGCTTAAAACCCCACCAACCCCTTCCTTCCACCAGCACCGCCGCCGCATCGTCTCTCCAGTTCGCGCCACCACCACCTCCCCTCCAGTCGCGGCGCCTCCCAAGCTGAACCGCTACAGTTCGCGCATCACCGAGCCCAAATCGCAAGGCGCATCTCAGGCGGTTCTGTACGGGGTAGGTCTCTCCGACGAAGACCTGAGCAAGCCCCAAGTGGGTATTTCCTCTGTCTGGTATGAAGGAAACACTTGCAACATGCACTTGCTGAGGCTTTCCGAGGCGGTGCGTGAAGGCGTGTGTAGTGCTGGAATGGTTGGATTTCGGTTTAACACCATTGGGGTTAGTGATGCCATCTCTATGGGGACAAGGGGCATGTGTTATAGCTTGCAATCGAGGGATTTGATTGCTGATAGTATTGAAACTGTCATGGCTGCTCAGTGGTACGATGCCAATATTTCAATTCCTGGGTGTGATAAAAATGTAAGAGTTTTTTTTTTGTTTGTTTGTGGTGTTTACTCTCGGAATTGGTTATTTTGTATATGTAGTGTTATAGTGACAAAGGAGTGAACTTTCTTTGTTGGCCGTTTTTTCTTCCCAAGAATTTAATTTATTTATGGCGATTGCAGAATCAACACAGCTTTGCCTTTGTGATGCGGTAGCAGTTTAATTTTGCAGTAGAAACAAAATTGTTTGTGATTAGAGTATTCCCACATTTTTGCAAGCAGCACTAGCCTTTATTTTCAATAGATTTTTTTCAGGTTTGGAAGTTAAGGGGTTAATGCTATTAATAATACTAAAATACTTGTCTGAGCAGTACTTTTTTGTGCTTGAATTTAGATTTAATACTCTGCTTTTAGTTGACAGTAGGATAAATGTAGGTTGCTAGTTGCTATTAGGGTGACTTTGGTTAATTTGACATAATCCAAAATTGCTTTGCATAATTTTTATCTCAATATAACGAGTGTTTGTTTCTTATTTGTACTTGTAGATGCCTGGTACAATTATGGCAATGGGACGGCTCAATAGGCCAAGTATTATGGTCTATGGAGGAACTATCAAGGTCAAATAAAATAATTATCAATTTGCTTTATTTTTGCTTTTCTGCTCTTCTTTTGTTCATCTGAATTTGGACTCATAGACTTTGTTATCTTACAGCCTGGCCATTACCAAGGCAATTCTTTCGACATTGTCTCTGCTTTCCAGGTAAATGTCTTGTTAATTTTCATAATTTTGTTGGGTTAATTTCATCAGACAATTTTGAAGTCTCGTGTCTGCCTTCACAGGACATTTCATGCATACGACCCCAAGAAATGGGAATTTATATACCTTTAACTTCACCACTGACTAGGAAAGTTTGCTAAACCATTCTTCCCGTTTCAGTGCAGTTGTAAATGTGCGATATTTTGAATACTTTTGATAAATCTAGAGAGGAGAATATGTAATTTGCCATCTTCAGAGGGGTGGCATATGAGAGATTTCTAAGTTTGCATGGTGCATTTATGATACTATGATGTTTTTGGGCACTTACTAAGTTAAAACTATTATTTAATAAGGGACCTTTATAATTACTTGCATATACTGGTAATCCTACGTAATAAATGAATTAACAAGTACAAATTTAAGACAGATACATCTTAACCTACTTTAGTAAAGACATCTTATTAAAATCATCAACTTCTTTAATTCATATTGCCTTTCATTGTGTTTCTTCAGAGTTATGGAGAATATGTTAGTGGGTCGATTAGTGACGAGCAACGGGTCAGCGTGCTTCGTAATTCGTGCCCTGGGGCAGGAGCATGTGGCGGTATGTACACTGCCAACACAATGGCTTCAGCTATTGAGACTATGGGCATGACTCTCCCTTATAGGTGTTTTTTAAAAACTTTAGTCTGAAAGAAATTAGTAAAATTTTTACTTGAAGCTACTGCCAAGTTAAACAGCCATCAAATGAGCTCGCTGAATTGGGTTATTCGCCATATAACTTGGAGAACATGTGACAATAACTTGAGTGCAGCAAGTGCTGACAGGCAAATTAACGTTTGACCCTCCAAAAGCTTAGATTATAATAAATAGGCATGCCAAAAACAATGCTATGTATAAATCCCTGAAAGGTTGAAATTTTCAGAGATAACCTTTCATTCCTCATGTTCTTGGAATATGTTCAACCTGCCTCTCATTGTTTTGTATTTTCTCCAATAAATGAGGGAGAGATCAAGAATAGGTTAGACACTGGAGAAGACTGGAGAGGATAGATATCAGCTATTTCACCTATTTTATATGGAATAGCTTGTATTTTGTAGTTTTGTAGCACTACGTCTTTAGTTGTTTCTCATGGCTTCATAGCAATTATGTTCATGTTTTTCTTTTCCTTTGATTTGAATAAAAAGCTCTTCTCTGCCGGCGGAAGACTCACTGAAGATAGATGAATGCCGCATGGCTGGAAAATACATTCTAGAGCTCTTGAAGATGGATTTGAAGCCTAGAGATATTATTACAGAGAAATCCTTGCGAAATGCCATGGTTATGGTTATGGCTCTTGGTGGGTCCACCAATGCAGTGCTCCATTTGATTGCCATTGCTAGGTAAATGGGTCTCCTGTACTTATAGAATGTGATAAGCATTTTGGGTACTAGAACCACCTTTTGGTCTGGTTACGGTACAAGATGTCTCATAACCCAAAAATAGTTTCATCCATTGAATCAACTTAATCATCATACATTGCGTCTTGTACCATACCCAAAAATAGTTTCATCCATTGATTCAATTTTGTCATCATACATGACATTTTAGTCATACAATACAAGCAAAAGATATATTCCTTGATTTGAAAATGAAAATGTAAATTTTTTTGGAATAGTTTTCTCCTGCCTGTTTCCATAGATGTGTGGGCCGACTGTTTAAGCCGTCTTTTGGGGGAGAGTGCAAAAATAATATAATTGTAGAACTACCTTGCTCTGTTATCTTGAGCTTCTGGAAAAAATTATCTGGTTTATGCTAGGTTAGCAGTTTAACAATCCCTTTTTGTATTCAGATCAGTGGGCTTGAGATTGACGCTGGATGATTTTCAGAAGGTCAGTGATAAGGTCCCATTCCTTGCTGATCTCAAGCCGAGTGGCAAGTATGTTATGGAGGATTTGCACAAGGTAATAACAAAAAAATAATACTGTTGTAATGTTCTCAAGCTGAGTGGCAACTATCACTTTCTGCAGGAAAGCTGCTTTGTGTCTATTTTGTTGTAGATTTAAAATTTTTTGTCACAATGTAGATTGGGGGAACACCAGCTGTCATTCGATACCTATTGGAGCATGACCTGCTGGATGGTGATTGCATAACTGGTAAGTGTTAGACATGGAATTTTCGTGCCTTTTCGTATTAGCTCTCTTGGAAAGAAATTCTGTGCTCAAAATGAAACACCATAGATGATATCTGCAATTCTGTCACCTGATCAAGTCATAAACATTTGTATGTGAAGTTGTGAACTTGAAAACATGGGAGAAATCACCCACCCCAGCTCTGAGTTTCTTCTAGAACATTTTCACACCAGCCTGCTGTGCATATGTTTGCAGAGAAATAGTGTTGAAGGGTTTCTTACCAAAATTTTAAAAATATGGGGATTTTTCTTTAGTTGAGTTGGGTGTGCATAACTGAGGTTGGGAGAAGAGCCAATGCCCAACTGAACAACAGTGAGGGTGGAGTGGGCAAAGTATGGCAATAGAAGGAAAAAGAAAAGGCAGCAATTTATGCAAAATGTAACATAGTTCTTTGATTTGACATATTTTAACATAAACCTGTGTGTTGGCTATGAAAAACATATTAGACATAGTAGAATTACTAGAATATGACATAAAAAGCACATAGTCTTTGACCATAAGGGGGCTGCCCTTTTCCCATTCAAGCCCTCTAACTTGGCCCCGACTGAAATATTTGATGGTTCTCTAGGTTTATACCTGATATTTGTTTGGGTTTTGCAGTGAACGGTGCAACTGGAATTATACCTTGTCTGTATTTAACTATTTATCTAACTTGTTCGCTTTCTAGATTTGTAATCATTTGCTCTATTACCAATTTAGTTACTGGAAAAACTCTTGCTGAAAATGCAAAGCACTTCCCTTCTCTGAAAGAGGGACAGGTAGACTATTTTGCAAATTATTTAAGGCTATAACATGAAATGTCATTAATATCGTTTTAAGGAATTTTCTGTCTTTTTTTTCAGCAAATAATACGGCTATTAGAGAATCCAATCAAACCAACTGGGCATATCCAGATACTTTATGGCAATCTTGCACCAGAGGGCTCTGTGGCTAAAATTACTGGAAAAGAAGGGTTATTTTTCTCAGGTAATAATTGTTTTGGGCCAAATTGAATTCATTCTAGCTGTACCTTAGGAAAAATACCTTTTCAACACATGTTTACTTTTCAATTTTGAGATGAGAAAACCGGTTAGGGGAGTTATCTGGGAGGGGCTGGGGAGTATTTTGGTTAATCTTAAAATATCTGTGTGTGTGTATGGGAAGTGATCCCTTTCTTATTGGTGCAGAAGAAATTGCCATGTGTATTATGTGGTGCATATAATATTACTTGGTCTGCCTGATTCCATGACATCACTTATTTCTATGTTTATTTCTTGTTCCTTGTTATTTTGTATGACATTACTCCTTCCTGTTATGTATGTTGAGATTTACAATTATTTTGGAAATCAATTGGACAGGTCCAGCACTTGTTTTTGAAGGAGAAGAATCTATGATTGCTGCAATCTCCGAGAACCCCATGAATTTCAAGGTACCATTGCTTGTTTGTTGCACCATTGCAAAAAAAAAAAAAAAAAAAAAAAAAAGAACAATATATTACTTTTCAAGCATCTTCCAGATGATACAAATTTGCTCTTCTGTACTTGATTGGCAAGAGATTCATTTTATTTTATTGCTATATGAGCAAAGAGTTCTGTTAACCCTGGGAACAGAAAAACATCACTTATTTATACACATACAATGCATGGCAAAATCCTCTTTTTACAGGAAAAGCAGGATAGTTATAACATAAACCTGCCATCCTTTTCCTGAAAGATGCCTAAACTAGCTTTTATCACCCTTGTACTAAACAATGTGTGAAGAATGAATGAGGTAAAAGGTTAGTCTGGGTATTTCCTGAAAGTGCACAGGAGGGATGTGCTATCAGATGTTTCCTTGGAAAAGGAATATTTTGTTATACAAACCTATTTAGTATTCCTTGCAGCAGCTTATGGGCTACCTTTTCTCTGCTTGATTCTGGAACTATCTTAGACTGCCTTTTATTCTATCATTTGCTAATCAGCTGATCTGTTTTCTGCAATTAAGGGAAAAGTGGTGGTTATTAGAGGGGAGGGACCTAAAGGTGGGCCTGGCATGCCTGAAATGTTGACTCCTACAAGTGCCATCATGGGTGCTGGTCTTGGAAAGGTACTTATAGCATTACCAAAACATTACTTCTATTACATTGTTAAGTATTTTACGCTTATATTGCTACTGAAACCTTTATAATAAGACTCTGATTATTATCATAATGAGTGCTCAAGTTTGTGATTATTGGTCAAACTTGTGATCTTCTGCAATCTATGTAGCACGGACACAGACATTAGTGTCTGACTGGATACAGCACAAACAAATCATTTGTATATAATTTCTATGGGGACGTGAGTTTCAGTGTCATATCAGACAGGGACATGATACATGCTGGAGCACATTTTGGTAGTGTCCATGCCACTTAGTTTACAACATGTCAGATTTATCTCCAGTTGGTTGTCATATTTGAAATTTTTGCAATATATGAAGTTGAAATTACATGCTGTATTTCCTCTATGCATCCTTTTTAATGTAGACGTGGGTTCTAATTTTATGTTGCAGGAATGTGCACTACTAACTGATGGCAGGTTCTCTGGTGGCTCCCATGGATTTGTTGTTGGTCACATTTGCCCTGAAGCACAGGTAATTATAGCTTCTCTTCAATTTCTTGTCCTAATAGATTCGTTCAATTATTCTGATGAAATTGCCAAGCAGATTATTAAAATATAAAATCAATTTACAGGAAGGAGGCCCTATTGGCTTAATACAAACGGGTGATCAAATCACCATAGATGTTGCGAAGAGAGTAATAGATGTTAATCTAACTGAAGAGCAGTTGGAAGAGAGGCGAAAAAAATGGACCCCACCACCACACAAAGCCACCAAAGGCGTTCTTTACAAGGTATATAGTTTAATTCTATCCTGGGTTTATTGTGGTCCACACTACCTCATCTGCCAGTATCAATTAACAACTGGGGCTTAAGTTAAAATGTTCAGTTAGCATTTACCTAAGCATCCTGTATGTCATGTACCTGTGGAAGTATATTACACTACATCACATTATACCAGCTGACCACTAACAACTTACTAAAAAAGACAACAAAACTCAGAGAAGAAAATTATAGCTCCATATTGGTACCAAGGGGAATTGTACAATTCAGGTAGTGGCACCGGGCTGCTGATTATAATATAAGGTCATATTGACTCTAAAGCTTGATATGTAATTTCTGGTTTTAATTTTGCCCAGTATATCAAGAATGTGCAATCAGCATCACAAGGATGTGTTACAGACGAGTAATGAAGAAAAATAATTTAAGAGTATCATATTTATTTTTTGGGGGTATTTATAAGATGCTGTAGAGGAGCATAGAGAGGATGTCAGGGGCTTGAATTGGCTTGAATGAATGGAATAAAGTGTAGTAGATGAATTAGACAATTTTGTGAATCTTATATTGTAGTGGAGCTAGTCTAGCGGACTTTCTTGTTTGTTGCATCTCTGTCTTCATGTCTTAACTTCGGCTGTTAGTTTCATGATTCTAGAGCTGCAAGTCATGTACAACGATTGCTAATGGTTGCCAAAAATAAATAAATAAATTGCACCAAAGCTGTATCAAGTCAAACAAGATTTAATGGGTCATAATAAGAGATCCTCATCTTAATCAAGATTTTACTACTTTTTGCATATTTTAGTTGAATTAGCTCGTTTGTTTTCTACTGATTAGGCACACAGCAGTTGCCTTAATGGTTAAATATTATTCTGTTGTGTTGAGGAAGGTTCGGATGTCAAATTATTAAGTTCAGACGATATAATAAAACAGTAGACCGCTTTCTCCGAGGGCAAGTAAAATTGACATTATTTGTATTTATTTTTCATAGGCACTAAAAATTAAAAAGTAATGCGAGGAGTCTGTGTGCGTAATTCAGGCACCCAGTAATAACTAACTCGCTGGAACAAATTTAGATCAAACTAATCGTACAAAATGATTCATGAATAGCCGCGCAAGATGATTGATGCAAGTTTGAAAAGTAATACCGCTTGATAACAATGGCGCAGAGATGATGTAAATAAAAAACCTAAGTTAAGAGATCAACGAGTGAGAATCAGAGAGATGAACAAAGGAGAGAGCCGGAAATAAGAAAAAGGCTTTATACAGAAAAGAGAATACAATATAAATAAAGGAAACAAATACAGTTTCATTCCTCTTTCTTTATTGCAAACTAAAAGACTTTTCTCTCCTCCTCCTTGGAACCTCACCTCACGCCTGTGCATCAGTGCGACTGGACCGAAGAATCAGAGACTGATGAAGGCTTCTTGAGAGAGCAGGAAGACTTGAAGGCCTCGATCTGAGATTGACATTTAACATAGTCGCCTTTGTTCTCTTCCAGGCATTTCTTCAGTGCTTCTACATCGCATGGCGAGGGTTTCTTCACTGCCGCCGCTGCTGTGTTCTCTGCTTCCATTTCTCAACTAGAGCCTGAGAACAGAAGAAATGAAATAGTTTTATGAGGCTTTGGTTCCGAAAAAATTAAAAATAATATTAAAATATTAAGTAATTTCGAAAATATTACTAAAGTAATCGGAATTATATTAATAGTTTCACAATAACGTTTTCTTCAAAAAATGATACTAAGATTTTTTTTACGTACTTTAAATATTTGTATGGTTTTGTATCGTTGATATGTATTTTTCTTATTAAATTGTATTATTTTATTTTTGCTATATGTTGCATATATTTTCCACCATATTTTATTTGAAATTTTAGTATTTTTCTATGATTATAAAAAAATTAAACTAAAATATAATCTATATAATATTTAAGCATATTAAAATATTTATAGCGTTATACATATTTTTAAATATTTTATAATTATTAAATTTGGATTATTATATAAAAATATTAAATATCCTCCTCTCGTCTCGTCTCCTCTCCTCTCCTCCTATCTCATCTCCACTCTTCGGTTAGATTCTTTTTTTCTCTCTATATACTAGTCTATCTTTCCATCCTTTACTATGCTCAAATTTTTTTTTTCAATTTTCAACAATCACCTCTACATCTCTACTCTCTCCACTTGTCTAGTAATTATTTTTACTGATTATAAAATAATTATAATAATTATTATATTACTTTTCTGATCCTCTAAAATTCACTTTTTGAAAGTTTTCGAATCTAAAAAATACCAACTGTACGTCTGTACCGTACGTACCATACTCATTAATACCTCTACGGGAGGGACAAGAGGTTTTTTATTTTCATTCATTCATTTTTCTTTTACACCGATACATTAGAAATTAAAATGAAGTGCAATCTGGTCCGCTTATCAAAATTTGATCCGAGGGCTCACAATTTGGGCTCCTAACCGTTGCTTTTCCATTTTTCCCTCGAGATGGGCCCGAACTTACGAGTTACGATTTGATATCCCCGTCGTTTTATATTATTCCGCTCGCGTTTTCCTTTTCCTGCGAATCGCGTAATCGCGTTGTTTCTTTCCTCGCTGATTTGATCTTGCTCCGCCGCGCTTCGCCTCTGCCTCCTCACGCCTTAATCCTTATGGTGAGGTCAATTTCTATTTTTATTTCAAGTAATATTAGGAATATTAGTTAAGGACTATAGAAAGTAAATTCCTTTTTTGTCACCTTTTCTATGAAACACTTCTTATGCTTTCAATTTGGGTTTTGGCTTAAATAGTCGGGCATCATGGAGCTCGATTGCCAATCTGCACTCAATCTTCTAAAAGTCTCTCCCTCAGTTGTGAGTGTTGTCGTGTCTATAGGTATGCACTTATATTTGATTGTTGTTTTTTTACTATTCTTCTTATTATTTTTTTCGCAACATCTGGTCTCTACAAAGGTTTGTTTAATTTGGTTCTTTTTTAATCTTAAATTATTGCAGGTGGCAAGATAATACGTTGTGGTTCTGGAACAGTCATTAAGATAGACCATGCTGATAATAATAATAGTACCATAGCAACTATATTAACATCAGCTTATGTTATTCCCGACCTAGAACATTCTGGAGCTGAGACAAAGGTCAGTAACTTATCGTAGAAGAGAGTTTTAAACATAAGATATTAATATAATTGACAATTCAGGAGTGTAAATATGGGCCTAGTGCAGCTGAGTCAACCTGACCTGACTTGGCCCAGCCCTCGTTGGCGCCATGTCTTTTGGTTTGGGTCTGGTTGGGCTGTACCGGGAACTCTAGAAGGATTGCTTAATTTGACAAAGGTGCATTTGATCACATTTAACAAAACCATAACCAATGCGTCCCTCAAAAAAAATACTAAGGTGCTTGATTAATATGTGCCTTTATGGGAGGTTCAAGGCTTCAAAATCCATGTGGTGGTTGTTCTTCTGATTTGCTTTAAGGTTTCATGTCCGGCTGTTGAGACCTGGGCAGGTCAAGTCAGGGTAGTATTTTGAAGCAAAAACATATATATTAAATTAACTATTTTCATTGTTTAAGTGAGTCATACATGTCTTATCTCTGTTTATACTCAGTAGAAGTATAATATTGTGATCTGGGTAACACATATCGGTTGCCCAAAAATTAGGTGAGGGTTATTGTGTAATAAAATGAAAATTTCTTATCTTCTCTGAAATGAGTTGAATCTTAGGCCTTATTCTGTAATTATACGTGTTTTTCTTCTTTTTTATCTTTTACTTTGGTTTCTTTAGTTCAATTTTGATGTGTGTGATTGTCTTATAGGTTCTTGTATATTTGAGTGATGGAAAGAAAACTACAGCAAAGCTTGTGGGTCGTGATGTTCATTATAACCTTGCCTTAATAGAGATTACAGTTAACCAGACATTACAAGCTGCAAATTTGCAGTGGTTGGATGACACAGTATTAATTGATGAGTGTTCCCATACAGAGGCCATGTCAAGCAGCAAAACTATGAAAGTATTCCCAGGAGAGACAATTATAACACTCTGTCGTCGCTATCATTGTGGATCGCGTGCTGTGGTTTCCCATGGTTCTTACATGTAAAAGAAGTCTCTCCTTTGCATATCTCATTAACGTTCCACTTTTTGATCAACTGTTTGTTACATCATGTAGTAAATACTTGATATTTATGTGAAATGTACCAGCTTTCAACAGCAGTATGTTCTGCTGTTGTTCTTTCTGTTATTTTGTTGCTTGCTTTTACATTGGTTGTATCGCTAAATTTAAGAGGCTAAGTTTTTCTGTAGACTCAATGGAAGATCATATCAAATAATTATACTTCAACAGCCAATTTTTGTATTTCAGCATGGAGAGGCCGAAATTTGACTGTCAAGAGCTCCTTTACACAACCTGTAAAATAGCCAAGGTAGCTTTTTTCTTTTACTTATTTATCTTTTTATTTGTCGGTAGTGTATGTACACAGCAGCTAATTATAAATACTTCATAATCCGGCCTTCGATATGTTTCTGTTTTAATAGCATCTGTTTGACTTACCATAGATCAATATTTTTGTATTTGTAGGATTTTATTGGTGGTCCTGTTATTAACTGCAACATGGCGGTAATAGGAGTCACCTTCTACAGCAGAGGATATGCTTCATTTCTACCGATAAATGTTGCCATAAAGTGGTGGGAGGCAATCGAGTTTAACAGGTGTGTTTAAATTCCTACAGGAGAGTCACTAGTGTTGGTTTTCTTGAAGGTTCAAATACTTGTGGTATTTGCACAACAGTTTATGTTATGATCACCACAAGCACACATGGTTTAGGTTCTATTTGGTTTTGCACGATATCTTGCAAGATAAGCCGTAATCAGTACCACCTATGGGACTCGTTTCATATAAGAGTTGAAATAGGAAATTCATGCATGTTAGTTTCGGTGTTTAAATGAACATTGCAAATGCGAACAGTACTCCTTAATTTGTTCACTTGCAAGCAATACTTCTGGTTCTGCTGTGACTAATGAAAAACTGATAAAACAAAGTTTAATTGGAGTATATATTACTCTACAGAAGAGGAAGAAATTACAATAACGTAGTTTGGAACCCAACTTATTTTAGGTCATTTTGGATTTTCTTATAAGAAAATAGGACTCATTATGGGTGTACGGGATATTGCTACGATTGTCAAATGGTAGGGAGTTATTAGCTAGTATGTTAAAATTTTTGTTGTTTGCAAATTGGCCCTATATCAATTATCATAGTCGACCTATGAAAAGTTGATGTTATTCTGCATGCATTCTCACTATAATCGGTCAAATACATATTTGGCCGCATATCTGTCATTTAAGTGAACCATTATATGGGGAGGGAAAAGCCTGTGACTTATTCTGACTAAATGATATTAGTTAGCTAACTAGTTGTTCTTATCATTTACAACTGTTTTCCATATTGTTAAAAGTGGCACGACAAGCCCTTATAAGTTGAATGGATGACATTGTAACTTCTTCTGTGATAAGCTGCTTCCTAGCTGAAAGTTGAACTCGAGCAGAAGTACATCTAGATAAAGCAATCAGTTTACTTGGATTGCGTATTTGTAAAGAAAACATTAACTAATATTTTCAAAATAGGAAATTGTGCCATCCATCTCTAGGAATTGCAGTCGGCAGTCTTTTACTCTGGAATTTGGAGTCTGTTCGAGATTTAGTGTACAAGTTCCCTGAAGCATCCAAGGGATTGGTTGTTTTAATTATGATGAGTTCCCCCTCTTTCCACTTCCATTCTTAGCAAATAGTAGTTGTCATAGTGCTTCCTGATTGCCTGATTCTCTGTTCTGTTGTCATCAGGTTGTGCCTTCATCAGGTGCTCAGGCTGCTGGGATCGTTGAAGGGGATATCATAGTTAAATTTGACGGAAAAGTTCTTTCTAGCTCACTGGAGGTTAGTTATCTTATAACATGACAAGGTTGGCAATGATGTTGACAGAACCTGCTGAGTAGACCAACCTGATATGGTTTAGACTGAGTGTTTAGGTCCCTGTCACTTGCTTAACTTGCTTTAGGGTCTATGAGGTTCATGCCAGCTGGCTGTGACCTGGTTTGTAGTTTGTTCTTAAATTTCATCAATTTTTAATATCCAGAAAACCCAATGATTCCATTGTGCCATCTTAGGCAAAATCAGCTACATATCCCTCCAATCCTCTCTAAATGGAGATTTACCCCTCATTTCTTTATTTTTTTATATTGACCCCTCCAAATCATTTCAATTATGAATATTGACCCTTCTCACTAATTTTAAGGATATATTAATTGTGAAAATTATTACCAAAGCTTCTGACCAAATTGCCTCAATCCGATTCCTTACCATTGTGCCTAAAAGAATATTTTTTGTTGTAATTTGTGCAAAGTCAAAATTAATTTGTTGACGCCATAGGTTTGAAGAATGATTTGTTCTGATATTATATTCATTTTCCGTGACCTTTCAATCAACTTATATTAAGCTGAGAGCACATTTTGTACGCTAATGCAAACAGTGTCGATTACCATCAGAACAATAAAGCTGTGACGTTCAACTTTCTTCCAAAAAAGAAAAATAAAATTGCTTGGATCCATGGAAAAAGCATCATGTTACAATTACTATAGCTGTAATGGTTAAAAAATCGAATATAAATTATTTTAGTGGTCATGGTTATTTTTAATCATCAGCACTTTTGTCAATGATGAAGGCTTAAAACCTAGGAATCAAATAAATTTATAAACCTAGAGCTAACCTCACTAGTCTTTTGGAGTACAGCTTTAGGGTCGAACCCAAGGGACGGTTTAATTGAGTACCGGACTTTACTTCCTCACGAAAGCTAGACAATTATATTTTTATGGAGTTTTTGGTTGATTAAATCTAAAGGTGCAAGTAAATAAATATTTTTGGGTGTTTTAACAATATAAAAGTCGTCTTAGGTTCAGGTTTCACATCGGTTTGGACTCTAGAACACAGAACTTATCACTTTCGTGCATCAAACGGTGTTTTTCAAGCATATACCGCTCTGTTCGGTCCGAACAAGAATCTGTTCAATCCGAACAGGAGTCTGTTCAATCCGAACAGTACTCTGTTCGATCCGAACAGGACTCTGTTCGATCCGAACAGGAGTCTGTTCGATCCGAACAGATGGTATAAGTGTGTGATTTTGAACTTTTATGATATTTTATGCTTTGTGCTAGGGTTTGTTGGTCAAACCTAGATATTCTAAACCTCAGCTGTCGCTTGTTGGACTAGAAACTGGTTTAATCACAACCTAACCTAATTAACTCGATTGGTTCACAACTTTTGGTATAGAATTCAATCAACTTAAACTTGTTTGTTGGAGTTCATAAGGATATCTAGAGGTCTTTTGGACTTGTCTAAAAGTTACACTTTTGGTGTCAACTAATCTCCCCTTTCGGATCTACGATTTATCCCAAATACTTTATCTAAATTATCTTGATTAACCTAACTTTAGAACTTAACTAAATGTGGCCATTAATCTAGAAGTTAATTAGACTTAATCAAGCAATTTAAATAAGCAATTAACATAATTCTCAACGAAACAAATCAACAGAACATATCATAACATAACGAGTCAAATCACAACATCCAAACCTAAGTTACTACCTTACCCCTAAGACTACATAAATCTAACCTAACATGAAAGCAAAATAAGATACAAGCTCCATCAAATCAAAATATCAAGAGAATGGAAGAAATAAACCAAATATCGCTTCTAACTCAAGATACCGAACGTCCAGAGCCGTGGTTGGATTGATTCTGTCGCCGTCGCGCCTAGAATTGTTCCAAAGATGATGCCATGGTCGTGCTATGATGAAAGAGGTGGAATCCCACGCCTTTCGGCGTGAGAACGGTGGTGGAAAGGTGCCAAAACGTGGTGGGATATGGAATTTCGTGTATGGTGGCTTGGATTCTTTCCTTCAGGTCTAGAGGTGTATATATGGATGTCCCAGGTCGCAAGGATGGAAGGCTAGGGCATCAGGGCACAAGAAATTGCCATTTTCATCAGTTTCTATGTAAAAAATAATGCCTTATGTGATATGGCGGCACCCTGGTCAAACCGAACAGGCTTGTGGTCGGGTCGACCAGGAGAGAGAAAATGACGCTTGGCTGCCATAGGTGCTGGTCGGATCGAACAGGCTTGTGGTCGGATCGACCAGGAGAGAGAAAATGACGACTGGCTGCCATAGGTGCTGGTCGGATCGAACAGGCTTGTGGTCGGATCGACCAGGAGAGAGAAAATGACGCCTGGCTGCCATAGGTGCTGGTCGGATCGAACAGATGATTGTTCGGGTCGACCAGAAGAGAGAAAAGAGCCTCCAATGCTAGGAATGAGTCGTCTAGCGTACGTGCTACGTCGGGAATCCATCTATATGCTCCAAAATCATCAGAAATCATCAAAGTCCTGTAAAATGAGAGAAGAAACGACGGTAGAGCCAATTCCATGGAAATCATAGCAATCTATTGAATAATTCAATAGTTTGAGTGTTATTTGAGTGCCAAGTACGGTCCAAATGCCTACAAATAATGACGATATCAAATCCCCCCAAACTTAAACTTTGCTTGTCCTCAAGCAACACCCTAAGCTTAGAGTTTTGGACTGTACTTAAACCTTAAACATCAAGTTGTATCTCAAACCAAAAAATGTCGTGAAATCAATTGCTATGCCTAAAATTTCTCACACTTTCATCAAATGAGTCAAACAAAAATCAAAATAAAAAACCAAGTTAAGTGTTCACAACTTAATTAATGCAACTCTTGGCCCTAAGTAAAGTCTTTTCCCAAAAATTAGAACTCTAGCTTCCCTTTGATATTTCAAAAGCGATCTCAATTTCAATTACCCGTTCCTTTTCACATTCCACAAAAATTTGTAAAGGCCTTTATCAACTTCAGAAATTTTATAATGAACTTTTCTCAAAAGCAATTTCAATTTTTCACCAATGTTTTTTTTTTCTTTTTTTTTTCGTGCAAGTCGAGCCGTGGGGCTTTACACCCTAGAGGATAATGCGGTATCATTGGCCTTGAGTTTGCTACTAGCACATGTCGCGCTAGGGAGGTTAGACGGGTGTTGCTCGACTATGGCCACGGTACACTTGGGCCATAATACTCAACAACTCCTTTACCAATGCTTTCGCGCCGGGTCCGGTAGAATTAAGCATGAGTTGTCCAATTATTTTTCGCTTTCTTTGAGTTGTAATTCCTAACAATTCATGCTTAACCCAATACCCTCCTATTTGTGGCTAAGTTGGTGGAGAAAGGCCTCAGTGCGTCCTCGTTTTCACAGCTATTTGATTTAGTGTCCCATTATTTTTGCTCGTTGGTGATTCAAGCGATTAAAAAACAATTTCAACAAGACAAAATTCATTTTACAATTTCCAAAGTCGATAAATTTCTTCTCAAAAATTTGTCAAATACGAATCAGTTCACTCGGCAAAAACTTGTGAGAATCGACTAAGATTGTCATAACAATTCTAAGCATCCAAGATCAAGTTCAAATCTTAAAGAAAATACTTCAATTGTGGTCCATTGGTGCAAGATCAAGTGTGATATCAAAACATTCTAGGGTCATTTGAGAAAATTTTTGTTTGACTCAAAAACAAGGTTAAGCAGTGTGAGATTTAACGTTTAAAATTCAAATCGAGAGAGAATAGGCAAAACCAACTAATTTCAAGCCAAAATCAAACCAAATGGTGCAATTTCCATGTTCTGGTCGGATCGACCAGGTGTCTGTTCGAACCGACCAAGGAGAAAGTTAAAAGTTAAAAACAGAAGTTTCCAAGGCTTTGGTCGGATTGACCAGATGTCTGTTCGAGCTGACCAGAGAAGCAAAAAGTTCGAAAAAATTGCAAAAATTTACCAAAATCCACCAAAAGTTCGATTTTTTTTCTATTCCCTCCCCCCAAACTTAGATCAAGCATTGTCCTCAATGCATTCAATCACAAAGAAAAGTAAATAGGAGGAAAAGAGAACTTAGCCAATTTTTGCTTCCACCATTTCGATTTGCTCCTAGTTTGTTCTCTCGATTTCCAAGATGGCTCTACTCCTTTCTTTGAGTTGTTGTGCAATTTGTATGAGGTCGATCGGGGTTAGTTGGTTCACGTAACCCATGGTGCTCTAGCACGAATCGCATCTTTCTTCATTTGTTCCTCAAAATTTTCCAAATCAAGGCATGATTTAAAACTCCGTAATGGCCGACCAACTCACTCCCGAGGCCATTGCCCAACGCACACAAGAATTGGAGGACCTCCGCCTCCAACTTGAGCAAAGAGAGGCTCGACTGACAGCCGATCGGACCCTCCTAGCGGGTCAAAGGAGGGATTTTGACAATGAGCGTCGCCGATGGACCCAAGAAGATGAAGGGAGCATCAATAACTCCGACAACGAAGATGAGGAAGATCGTGAAAGGACCCTTATGGAGTTTGGAGTTCCCAGCGCAAGAAACGTGGGCGGACCAGTGGTGATTCCAGGCATCGCCGCTAACAACATGCAAATCGCTCCCAACCACGTCGTGCTTGTGCAACAAAATCCGTTCTATGGAAACGACGAAGAGGATCCCCATGCTCACTTACAAACTTTTATTGATTGCACTAGATTGATTAAGTTTAATGGTGTTCCTCAACAAGCAATTAGGCTATTGTTATTTCACTTCACCCTTAAGGACCGAGCACAAAAATGGTATAAAACATTGAAAAAATGGTCAATTAGGTCTTGGGATGAAATGGCACAAACCTTCTTGGATAGGTATTTTCCTTCGGATAGAGCGGACAAAATTAGAGCTGAATTGAATAATTTTGTCCAAAACCAAAATGAATCAATGAGGGATGCATGGGAACGGTTTAGGGATTTAGAAAATTCTTGCCCACATCATGGGATTCAAGAATGGATGCTCCTTAAATCATTCTACACTGGACTTTATGATAATATTAAAATCAATCTTGATTCTCTTTCAGGTGGGGCATTCAAAAGACTTGATACGGCACGAGGGCGAGATTTGCTTGATTATTGTGCAAGAAATTACACATGGTACCCTCTACTCATTCCCCGCCACTCAAGTAGTTCGAGGCAACAAGTACACACAATTTCAACTAAAGAGGCGAGGATCGAGGAACTAGAAGCTGAACTTGCCGCTTACCAATCGACTCAAGGGACACATCTCCATTCAAACCAATGCGGAGCGTGCGGCGAGGAAGGACATACATCTATCAATTGTCCTCTTGCCAAAATTGGTAACGGAGGGGCCCAAGTGAACTACCTACACAATGGGCCCCCTTACAGTTCAAAGTACCAAAATAGCCCACCAAATTTGTATAGGAATGCCCAATTCAACAACAATAGAGACCAATCATTTCAAAAGAAACCCTTTTTCGATAGGGAAGAGATTCCAATTGTTGTTCAAGAATTCATGAGTGAGCAAGAAAAGATTAACAAATCTGTGGCTTTAGGGTTAGATGAATTGAAGGCCACCACTGACGAATTGAAGGCTACCATCAACGAATTTAAGGGAAGTGCAAGCACCTTACAACGCTTGGAGCGCATGATGGAAACACACTTCTCCCGACCACCTGGCAAGCTTCCAAGCCAACCACAAGTCAACCCAAGTGCAGAAATCAAAGCCATTCATGTTCTACGAAGCGGCAATGAGTACCAAGACCCACCCGTGCCACCAAACGAAGGAAACAACCTCTCTGTTCGGTCCGACCAGAATCCTGTTCGGTCCGAACAGGAGGAACCAGGGGAGATGCAACCAATTCTTGAGAATGTTTTGTCATTCCCTCCACTCCATGAGGCATCCAAGACACAAGGCACCATTCCTGAGCCTGAACAAGCTGAAGAGGTGACATTCGCACCATCTGTTCGGTCCGACCAAGCTCCTGTTCGGTTCGAACAGAGCACAACAGTGGTCCAAAGCAAGGACAGAAAGAAGGCACAACAACCTGAGTCAACCTATAGGCCTCCTGTCCCATTTCCTCAGCGACTTGTGAAGAAGAATGAGGAAGAACGATTTCGAACTTTTTGGGAGATTCTCAAGGAATTGAAGCTCAACATTCCATTCACAGATGTCATAGCTCAAGTGCCGATCTTTGCAAGATTCTTGAAAGAGTTATGCACGGGCAAGAGATCCATGGAAGAGCTCAAAACAGTGGCCCTATCACACAAGAGTAGCGAGGCTTTGAAAAGCAAGATGCCCCCAAAGCTTGAGGATCCGGGTAGGTTTGCTCTTCCTTGCAATATTGGAAACGCAACAATCAAGCAAGCCTTGTGTGACATGGGGGCTAGTGTTAGTTTGATGCCCAAGTCCGTTTATGAAAAGATTGGAATTGGAGAATTGACACCCACATGCATGACATTGAAGCTCGCCGATTCCTCAATGCGGTTGCCCTTGAGTGTTATTAAAGATGTGCCCGTTCAAGTGGATAAGTTTATCATACCGGGCGATTTCGTGGTGATGGACATGGAAGAAGACAAGGAGGTGCCTATAATTTTAGGACGCCCCTTCCTTAGAACCGCCGGTGTGAAGATGGATGCTCGAGATGGGACGATTTTGGTTAGAGTTGGAGGAGAGAAACTCCGCTTTTCAATTGATCATGCCTTGAAGTGCTCCAACCCCGCCAACAAGGGTCATGACAAATCGCTCGCCGTCTCGCTCTCCGGATCCGATCCGATCAAGACCTAGTGAAATATGGTCAAGCTAGGGACCTAAAACAAGCGCTTCTTGGGAGGCAACCCAAGGATTTCTAAACTCTTATCTCTTTTATTTATTTTGTCATTAAAAATAGAAAATACATAAAAAATAAAAAAATAGAAAATCCATAAAAATTAGAAAAACAAAAAAATAGAATTTGATGTTTATATTTGTTTGTTTGTAGGAAAATTTTGAGGAACAAACGAAGGAAGATGCAATTCGTGCTAGAGCACCATGGGTTACGTGAACCAACTAACCCCGATCGACCTCATACGGATTGCATCAAAAGATCTAGAAAAATTAGAGCCGTCTTGGACAACGAGAGAACAAACTAGAAGCAAATCAACATTTGGAAAGTAAAAATTGGCTAAGTTCTCTTTTCCCTCCTATTTACTTTTTTTATTCGATTGCATGCATTGAGGACAATGCTTGATCTAAGTTTGGGGGGAGGGAATAGGAGAAAAATCGAACTTTTGGTGGATTTTGGTAAATTTTTGCAATTTTTTTTCGAACTTTTTGCTTCTCTGGTCAGCTCGAACAGACATCTGGTCGATCCGACCAGAGCATGAAAATTGCATAGATTGGTATGATTTTTGCTTCTCTGGTCAGTTCGAACAGACACCTGGTCGATCCGACCAGAACATGGAAATTGCACGATTTGGTTTGATTTTGGCTTGGAAATTAGTTGGTTTTGCCTATTCTCTCTCGATTTGGATTTTAAACGTTAAATCTCACACTGCTTAAACTTGTTTTTGAGTCAAACAAAAATTTTCTCAAAGAACCCTAGAATGTTTTGATATCGAACTTGTTCTTGCACCAATGGACTGAATTGGAGTATTTTCTTTAAGATTTGAACTTGATTTTGGACGCTTAGAATTGTTATGACAATCTTAGTCGATTCTCACAAGTTTTTGCCGAGTGAACTGATTCGTATTTGACAAACTTTTGAAAAGAAATTTATCGACTTTGGAAATTGTAAAATGAATTTTGTCTTGTTGAAATTGCTTTTTAATCGCTTGAATCACCAACGAGCAAAATTAATGGGAAATTAAATCAAAATAGCTGTGAAAACGAGGACGCACTGAGGCCTTTTTCCACCAACTTAGCCACAAATTGGAGGGTATTGGGTTAGGTATGAATTGTTAGGAATTACAACTCAAAGAAACCGAGAAATAATTGGACAACTCATGCTTAATTCTACCGGACCCGGTGCGAAAGCATTGGTAAAGGAGTTGTTGAGTATTATGGCCCAAGTGTACCGTGGCCATAGTCGAGCAACACCCGTCTAACCTCCCTAGCGCGACATGTGCTAGTAGCAAACTCAAGGCCAATGATACCGCATTATCCTCTAGGGTGTAAAGCCCCACGGCTCGACTTGCACGGAAAAAAAAAAGAAAAAAAAACATTGGTGAAAAATTGAAATTGCTTTTGAGAAAAGTTCATTATAAAATTTCTGAAGTTGATAAAGGCCTTTACAAATTTTTGTGGAATGTGAAAAGGAACGGGTAATTGAAATTGAGATCGCTTTTGAAATATCAAAGGGAAGCTAGAGTTCTATTTTTTGGAAAAAGACTTTACTTAGGGCCAAGAGTTGCATTAATTAAGTTGTGAACACTTAACTTGGTTTTTGATTTTGATTCTTGTTTGACTCATTTGATGAAAGTGTGAGAAATTTTAGGCATAGCAATTGATTTCACGACATTTATTGGTTTGAGATACAACTCAATGTTTAAGGTTTAAGTACAGTCCAAAACTCTAAGCTTAGGGTGTTGCTTGAGGACAAGCAAAGTTTAAGTTTGGGGGGATTTGATATCGTCATTATTTGTAGGCATTTGGACCGTACTTGGCACTCAAATAACACTCAAACCATTGAATTATTCAATAGATTGCTATGATTTCCATGGAATTGGCTCTACCGTCGTTTCTTCTCTCATTTTACAGGACTTTGATGATTTCTGATGATTTTGGAGCATATAGATGGATTCCCGACGTAGCACGCACGCTAGACGACTCATTCCTAGCATTGGAGGCTCCTTTCTCTCTCCTGGTCGACCCGAACAATCATCTGTTCGATCCGACCAGCACCTATGGCAGCCAGACGTCATTTTCTCTCTCCTGGTCGACCCGACCAGGAGCCTGTTCGATCCGACTGGGCATCACAACAGCAGACTTGTGCAGCTATCCTTTCTCTCTCCTGTTCGGTTCGAACAAGGATCTGTTCGGTTTGACCAGGGTGCCGCCATATCACATAAGGCATTATTTCTTACATAGAAACTGATGGAAATGGTAATTTCTTGCGCCCTGGTGCCCTAGCCTTCCATCCTTGCAACATGGGACATCCATATATACACCTCTAGGCCTGAAGGAAAGGGAGACAACCTTTCATACCACAAAATTCCACTTTCCATAGGCGTTCTCCTCTCTTCCACCATTGGAGATCATCAAAGCTTGGTTCTTTGAAGCGACGGCAGCAAGGAGACGAGTTTGATGACCATCTTGCAACACACCACTGCCTAGAGATCGTAGTTCGAAAGCATAAAGGAGTATTTGGTTTATTCTTCTATGTTTTCTTCTCTATTTTCAATGGGCTTGTATCTTGTTATTTCTATGTTATTTGCTGTGAGTTTTAATACTATGTTAGGCTAAATTTATGTAGTCTTAGGGATAAGGTAGTAACTTAGGTTTGGATGTTGTGATTTGACTCGTTATGTTATGATATGTTTTGTTGATTTGTTTTGTTGAAGAATTATTATAATTGCTTGTTTAAATTGCTTGGTTAAGTCTAATTAACTTCTAGATGAATGGCCACATTTAGTTAAGTTCTAAAGTTAGGTTAATCAAGATAATTTAGATAAAGTATTTGGGATAAATCGTAGATCCGAAAGGGGAGATTAGTTGACACCAAAAGTGTAACTTTTAGACAAGTCCAAAAGACCTCTAGATATCCTTATGAACTCCAACAAACAAGTTTAAGTTGATTGAATTCTATACCAAAAGTTGTGAACCAATTGAGTTAATTAGGTTAGGTTGTGATTAAACCAGTTTCTAGTCCAACAAGCGACAGCTGAGGTTTAGAATATCTAGGTTTGACCAACAAACCCTAGCACAAAGCATAAAATATCATAAAAGTTCAAAATCACACACTTATACCATCTGTTCGGATCGAACAGAGTCTTGTTCGTATTGAACAGACTCCTGTTCGTATTGAACAGACTCCTGTTCGGATTGAACAGACTCCTGTTCGGATTGAACAGACTCCTGTTCGGATTGAACAGACTCCTGTTCGGACCGAACAGAGCGGTATATGCTTGAAAAACACTAATCGATGCACGAAAGTGATAAGTTTTGTGTTCTAGAGTCCAAACCAAGGTGAAACCTGAACCCTAAGACGCTTTTTATTATTGTTTAAACCCTAAAAACTTTACTTTGTTATTAAGATTATTTTATTTGACAAAAACAACCAAAAATATCTACTTTATTGCACTTAGATTTATTTCAACTATTTCTCCACCAAAATATTCTTGTCTAGCTTTTAAAAAAGGATAAGTCCAGTAATCAATTGTACCGTCCCTTGGGTTCGACCCTAAAGCTGCGAGGGCGACCCTTGGATTTATAGACCTAGAGCTAACCTCACTAGTCTTTTGGAGTACAGCTTTAGGGTCGAACCCAAGGGACGGTTTAATTGAGTACCGGACTTTACTTCCTCACGAAAGCTAGACAATTATATTTTTATGGAGTTTTTGGTTGATTAAATCTAAAGGTGCAAGTAAATAAATATTTTTGGGTGTTTTAACAATATAAAAGTCGTCTTAGGTTCAGGTTTCACATCGGTTTGGACTCTAGAACACAGAACTTATCACTTTCGTGCATCAAACGGTGTTTTTCAAGCATATACCGCTCTGTTCGGTCCGAACAAGAATCTGTTCAATCCGAACAGGAGTCTGTTCAATCCGAACAGGACTCTGTTCAATCCGAACATGACTCTGTTCGATCCGAACAGGACTCTGTTCGATCCGAACAGGAGTCTGTTCGATCCGAACAAGACTCTGTTCGATCCGAACAGATGGTATAAGTGTGTGATTTTGAACTTTTATGATATTTTATGCTTTGTGCTAGGGTTTGTTGGTCAAACCTAGATATTCTAAACCTCAGCTGTCGCTTGTTGGACTAGAAACTGGTTTAATCACAACCTAACCTAATTAACTCGATTGGTTCACAACTTTTGGTATAGAATTCAATCAACTTAAACTTGTTTGTTGGAGTTCATAAGGATATCTAGAGGTCTTTTGGACTTGTCTAAAAGTTACACTTTTGGTGTCAACTAATCTCCCCTTTCGGATCTACGATTTATCCCAAATACTTTATCTAAATTATCTTGATTAACCTAACTTTAGAACTTAACTAAATGTGGTCATTCATCTAAAAGTTAATTAGACTTAATCAAGCAATTTAAACAAGCAATTAACATAATTCTCAACGAAACAAATCAACAGAACATATCATAACATAACGAGTCAAATCACAACATCCAAACCTAAGTTACTACCTTACCCCTAAGACTACATAAATCTAACCTAACATGAAAGCAAAATAAGATACAAGCTCCATCAAATCAAAATATCAAGAGAATGGAAGAAATAAACCAAATATCGCTTCTAACTCAAGATACCGAACGTCCAGAGCCGTGGTTGGATTGATTCTGTCGCCGTCGCGCCTAGAATTGTTCCAAAGATGATGCCATGGTCGTGCTATGATGAAAGAGGTGGAATCCCACGCCTTTCGGCGTGAGAACGGTGGTGGAAAGGTGCCAAAACGTGGTGGGATATGGAATTTCGTGTATGGTGGCTTGGATTCTTTCCTTCAGGTCTAGAGGTGTATATATGGATGTCCCAGGTCGCAAGGATGGAAGGCTAGGGCACCAGGGCACAAGAAATTGCCATTTTCATCAGTTTCTATGTAAAAAATAATGCCTTATGTGATATGGCGGCACCCTGGTCAAACCGAACAGGCTTGTGGTCGGGTCGACCAGGAGAGAGAAAATGACGCTTGGCTGCCATAGGTGCTGGTCGGATCGAACAGGCTTGTGGTCGGATCGACCAGGAGAGAGAAAATGACGACTGGCTGCCATAGGTGCTGGTCGGATCGAACAGGCTTGTGGTCGGATCGACCAGGAGAGAGAAAATGACGCCTGGCTGACATAGGTGCTGGTCGGATCGAACAGATGATTGTTCGGGTCGACCAGAAGAGAGAAAAGAGCCTCCAATGCTAGGAATGAGTCGTCTAGCGTACGTGCTACGTCGGGAATCCATCTATATGCTCCAAAATCATCAGAAATCATCAAAGTCCTGTAAAATGAGAGAAGAAACGACGGTAGAGCCAATTCCATGGAAATCATAGCAATCTATTGAATAATTCAATAGTTTGAGTGTTATTTGAGTGCCAAGTACGGTCCAAATGCCTACAAATAATGACGATATCAGTCAAATATTCCAATAATCCAACCCTCTCATCATTCAATTTATACTCACTAGGCTTTTAATTGCATATGCTTTCCAAGGCCTACTAACAATCACAAGCATATAGCTATAATTTACACAGATGTTGGAATGTTGGGTTGAATCAGTGAATTTAATTGACTTTGGATTTTCGTAGCACCCAAAGGCATGTGGTCTATTAAATTTAGGGTCAATTTGGCTTATGCCATTGAAAAATGACATCGCAAAAAAAAAAAAAGCTAATTAGTTTTATACCATTATAAAATAATAAAAAATTGTTATATGCCACCTATCTATTGAAATGACAATATGACCCTTTTCAATATGCCACCATCAAATATTAAAATTTGAGATATACCATAAAAAAATGACTAATTAATTTATGTCATTGTAAAATAATTGAAAATTTATTTTATGTCATTAACCGATTTTTATATTTAATGGTGAAACATACATACAACATTAATTAAAGGCAAAATAACATGTTAAAGCTGGAATATCAACAAAAAGATATAATAGAAGACGTAAAGCCAAACATCTAACTTATTTGATCTTAGTAGCACAAAACCAAACACGCTAATTATTACATCTCAAAAACACAAAACTGAACATACTGATATACTGGAACCCTTACCAGTATCACCAAAAAGCAACAAAAACTATAAGGAAATAATATAATCATAGAAGTATCTCCTAGACCCTTTTTTGTATTGTTATCAATAGCCAGCATGCTTTGCTCCTGCATGTCCCTTGATCCAGAAATCAGATTTGCTTGGGAGTTCAAGTAGTACAAAGATATTGGGCATTTGTACTCAATTGAATTTGGTACGAATATGTGTGGTCAGCCTTACTCCTACCAAGCAATAATTAGGTATAAAAAATAAACCAAAAAATTCATTTGATTCCCGGATCGTTTTGAAAGAATCATTCTTTGTTCTCTTTCTTTCTTTTACTTTTTCTGAATCATGCTAATTAGTTAAGGACAATTTCGACATTCTAGAAAAATCTGACATAAAAAAATTATTTCATTATTTACAGAAAAAATATGTTTAGTATGTTTTTTCTTTAATAAATAGTGGCATATATCAAATTTATGTTGTTTTATATTGAAGCATATCATTAGTGACTTCAGGGGAGAAGATTATATTAATCCTTGTGTTTGTCTCTATATTTGTTCTTTTATTGAAACTGTAATGAATGGGCTGGTCATAATGAGATACAGCCGAGGCAATAAGTCATAAGTTATAAAAATGTGTTTTGTCACTAAAATTAATGAAAAGGGTTAATATATCAACATTTGAAGAGTTGAGGTTAAATATCCAATTATAACTGTTTGAGGGTCTTTTGCTGGTGTTGCCTTTTTGCCTTTATTTAACTAGTGCTTTAGTATGAGAACATCTCCTCTCTACAACTTTATTTTTGGATACATATGTTTTCAGTTCTTTGAGGCTATTTGGGAGAGGGCTGGATCAGCTGTTGAGCTGGTCATTGTGAAGGTAAACTGTGATTCTCCCTTGCATGTAAACCTGCATATTGAGGATGTGCCAGTGGAAAAGTTTAACAGGTATGGTCTTGTTCTTATGTCTTTTTGTTGTATAGTCCTTTCTTGGGAATAGTGTGAAAACCTTGATGAATTTTTTTGTTTCTAGTGCCTTCAGTTTTTTTTTTTTTTTTTTTTAGAGATAGGCATATTGGTTTAGTACAGTATTACAGATTTTCTAATCACTAATTGTGGTATTGCACCATATCAGTTATATCCTTTCCTGCGGCTGACAAGTGATAAAGGTGCGGCCTTTGTGCCAGGATACAAATTCGGATTGTAGAATTGTTCGGGACATTCTGACCAAAAGTACTAGCTGTGCTTGGATAGTATTCCTCTTGGTTTGCAATTTTGCATTTCACCATATTGCTAGGTTCCTTCACCATATTTTAAATTCATGCATTTCACCACAATTACTACTATTTTGCATTTAAATAGTGGCCAGCACTGGTACATGCATGAATTCTGTCCTGAGGTATAGGAGTGAGGTGGCTGAATTTAAAATCCTTTCAACTATGCCATGTAACATTTTGTTTGCTTTTTCCATAGTTGGCCCGTGGATGAGGCACCAGAAACCACCCGTCAAGGTCCCCTGACTAACTTTTTCTAACTAGAAGCATGGAATGATTAGTATTTTCTAAGATGGTTATGCTCGATTTATGCAGTTTCATCAGTAATTTGGAGGAGCTTCTCAATGATTTTCAATGTGTTGTGTCAAAACTTAATTAACCTTTGTGGCGCTGTAATTCTTACGATGTTAGTTTGCTTAGAAAAAAATATTGGTATTTTATTACTAGTTTGTATTACGATATATTGTCTTTTCTAAATCTTTTCTTCAATTCGTTGCTACCAACTACAAAATAATTATTCTAGAAGGGGCAAATTATGCTATGGATCATGGGAGGAAAAAAATGGAGAAATCTACCACTAGAAAATATTCCCCGTCTAGTTATTTCTGAAAAGGCCAAATTGTGCTATTGACGAGGAAAAAAAACTTGAAAAATTTACCATTAGAAAATATATCTGTATACTTCTTTATGCTTTTTATCTTTCTGGAAACATCCGTCAAAACTGTTAGGTCTTTACTCCATGTGAAACAGCCGAATTGTCTGATTTGATTGACTACTATAATAGATTTACACTAGATGTAGCCACTGTGGTTGTCAATTGTCCAAAACGAGTACTCACCTTCGGGAAGGATGAAAGTTCATGTTTCATTCTATGCCTCCGGCAGTTAGGGAACCAGTACCCGACTATTTCAACAATACAGGCTCGACGCCTAATAGAAGCCGGTTCCGATGCATTTTCTGGTTACTGTAAGTCAACACAACTCAAAAGGTATTAGACTTTTCAGGGTACATGTAGTTTCAGATTTTCTCAACGTTTTTCCTGAGGAGTTACAGGGACTCCCCCTGAGCGAGAAGTGGAGTTCAACACTGAGGTAGCGCCAGGGACAGTGCCCATTGCTAGAGCACCGTATCACATGTCACTAGTAGAACCCCAAGAATTTGAGACTCAGCTCAAAGAGTTGCTTAAGTTGGGATTCATACACAATTCACTACTTCTCCTTGCGCACCTGTATTTTTTTTTTTGAAGAAGGCTGGGAGCATGAGATTGTGTGTGATTATCGCAAGCTAAACAAGGCTACGATGAAGAACATATATCCTCATCCATAAATTGATGAAAACTGAAAAGTTAAGTCTACTAATTAGGCTCCAATTATATTTTGATTTTCCATTTACTCTAAAACCTTTTTAGAATATATAATTTTTTATGAGAAATGTGTATCAAGTTTGAGGCGGAAAAATGCTCATGATCCGAAATTTGAATATGTTGCAATAATTTTAAAATTATAAATAATTCATATTCTACAAATTTGATAGCACAACGTGCGATATTTTTATTTTTATTATTTTTTTTTTTTTGAGAAAAGGCTATTGAGCCCTTTTCCATTGCAGAAACAAAGTATTACAATCCTAAAAAAATGTCCAACAAACTATAACAACTATCAAACTACAACTACCTTCTAGTTTCTAAACCAACAAGTCTCCCTTACTTACACCTCCAAATCAATCTAGAAAATAGAAAACGTACAAACACTCAGCAAAACTAAAAATAAATCCTCAAGTCTCACGGCATCAACTAGCATCAACCCTTCTTAACCACCTCCTAATGTACTCTTATGTATTGACCTGCAATTTTCATTTGCATTCTAATACTTCTTCTAGGCCTTCTCTTACCACCACTCAGCACCAAGGCATGCGACATGTAAATTTTTTGGGTTTCCTCAACATCAATTTTTTCGTGATCTCTCACTTGTGCTCTTTCTTTGGCTAAATTCTTTGCATTCGTCATTGTCATTGTCAGCAATTAAAGCTGTACTTTCTTTGGCTTCTACAAATAGTGCGAAAGATTCTCACTTGTTTCAGGCCTCTTCGTCGTTTGAGGCTTCAAATGGATCTCTGGAACCTGTATTCAGAAGAATTTGGTTTGCTTGAGAAGTTTGCTCAACTACGTCCTGATGTCTTCAAGGGAATCATTGTCAAAACAAATTATTCTTTGCGTCCTCATTTTTCACAGTTTCAACCGGTAATTAGTTGACTGGTACAACTGTCTTTACAAGCGTATATATTCTACTTTCTTGGGGCTTAATGTCTTTTATTGTTTGACTGGATAGCAAGGACAAGTTAAAAAGAGTTACCAATGCATGTATTGTTGTTGTTGTAAACTCTACCCTTCTAAGTCCCGTTGCTATTGCGCCAGTCTGTAACTTGATGAACTCAGCCAAGTGGGCGATTCTGAGCCAACTTGAATCTAGATTGTCCAAGTCATATTGCACCACATCTGTCTGATTTGGTCTATTATTAATTTTAAATATTTTTCACTTTTGAACTTGTCCTAAGACGATAGAAATCAAGTTTACTGAATGAAGAATATACTATGGATCTCAATAGCTGATTTTTCTGATTTTGTTTCACTCCTCTTTTGGCAGTTCTTTGACATGATTTGTGGTAAAGACGGTAACACAGTTGAATTGAAGGTGATGAGGGCAAATACCGGTTACAGAACTGTCAAATTTACTCTGAAGTTTGTAGATCAAAACTCAAATTAGGTAGGCTCGATGGTATTTGCTTGGCTAGTTGCCTTGTTTTGTATTCGGCACTGAAATTTACTAGAGTCAAATTTGAAAATATAATATTTATGCCATACTAAAATACGAACCTAAAACTATACAATTGAATCAAGCATTCAATTTTAGTCGGATTTTTTAAAATTTCGAAACAGCACAAAATTAAAATGCTAATACCTAAGACTTAACAATTTAAAAACTTACGTATTACAATTGCTATAGCATTGTGCCATTGTCCAATTCATTCATTTTTTAGGGATCTCCAACCATGATAAAACCTGACCCACATTTAAAAGTGAGTTATTCCTTGGAACCTTGCTGAAAGTAATGTAAGTAGAAAGTCTAATTTTGGTATGCCCAATTTGCGACTATAAATTAATAAAAAACATATCATGAAACCGGGCTCAACTACTTCTTATGACTTTATTCAATCAGTCAATTTATTTTATTTTTTTTTTTGCTAGTTTTCTATTATGTTCTTAACTAGTCCGTTTGGCCTTAATCAACCAATTAAAAATATCTTTTTGCTACTTTTTATTATGGTGTCGTGCTTTGTCCAAATCATTGCACTTTAACAAGTTATTTATTTTTAATAGCGACTACAAAATGAATCCTTGATTGCTTGCATGTGCTAAAAATGATAGATCAAAGTTAATAATTTAACTTTAATAATTATTCTTTCGGATTATTAAAATTTTCAAAATAAAATTATATAAAAACTTTTAATCTTTTTCAAGTACATTACCACATTTTTTTTATTACATTATTGAGTAATAAGTTAATAACTTTATAGTTTAAACTGTTTGACTTGGTATTGTAAAATTTGGCATACATCGATTTAATTTCTATCTCTATTTCTACCCTCGTAAATATAGGAATTCAAGAGGTATTACACGCTAGATCTAGTGTGTATCCACATGTTTGTGCCGTTTTGATCGATTTGTTCTGTGGTAGTCTAGTAGATATCAATTGCTAGACGAGGTAATATTTTGATTTTCTGTCTAATAAATAAATAAATTGAACAATATATCTGCCTATATTACTGATAGATTGTAGCTATGATTTGAGGAGTATATATCTGATTTTTCCCAAAATTTATCAAACGTTATTTTGTTTCTTAATTCTTCCACATACGAGTGCATTTTTGCTAGTAAATATAAACGCAAAAAGAAATTCCTGCAATACGACAACTCTCATTAGTCATTACCCACTCCACTTACTCTGAAATTGGACCCGCTTTTCATAATTTCATCCAATCCAAGATCCTCTGCTTTTCCTTTTCTTCCTCTTCTTCTTCTTTCTTCTCTCTCTCTCTCTCTCTCTCGTTTCGCGGCGAGAGAAGCGGAGAACAGAATACATCAACAAACTAGATACCATTGCACTAACTCTCGCTTAATTCTTCTACTCTTCTAACTGCCGCTGCCACTCGATCTACTGTTCAACTTGATTAATTGCTCAATTCGATAAGAACCCTAATCTAATTTCCTCTCCCATTCCTTTCCGCGATACTCCTAAATTAAGCTGAAATTCTGTCCGATTTGGTGGTCAAATTGGAGCGATCTTGATTAACGCTCATAGAGGTATGCTCTTACCAAATAATCTTTGATTTAGATTTAGTAATCATGGGAAATTCACGAAAAAGAACGTGTATTTTCAGTTTATTTAAAATGATACTCTAATTACGAAAGAGGAGAAAGACTAAAATTTCTTAATTTTTCAATCCTGCAGGAGAATTCATCACAATCTAGGACTTCTTCTTTATGTACAAGTCAATGCACTTTGGATATTACCAAGAGTGAGTTGAACCCCCTAATTGTACAACAGAAATAGAAATTCTGAGAGAAACAAGTGACCAAGTTTCAAAAATTTAACAATTTCCATGGAGTCACTATGGAAACTGACATATCTCCTAGAGCCGGCTTCTCTAACCCTTATGTCAACTGCCGTATTCGTGACCTATGCATCTGCTGCCCGGGCCCTGGATCATGGCCGAGAAATGGAGAGGAACCTTGATTTCTCAGAGGCCTCCATAACCCTTGACCGGTCGCAAGCTCTCATGATACCACTTGCCAGCTCTTGTAGCCTTTTGCTAATGTTTTACCTCTTCTCCTCTTTTTCTCAGCTTGTAACTGCCTTCACAGCTGTTGCATCTGGATCTGCACTGTTCTTTTGTCTCTCTCCTTATGTTGCCTCTTTAAAGACTCGATTAAACCTATCTGACCAATTTGTCTTTCGTTGTTGTTCCAAATCCTTCACACGCCCACAAGCATTACTACTAGTCTTTTGTATTAGTATGGTCTCTGCGTGGCTTGTATCAGGCCACTGGGTACTAAACAACATTTTGGGTATCTCTATTTGCATTACCTTTGTTAGTCATGTTAGGCTCCCTAACATAAAGATATGTGCGTTGCTACTCGTGTGTTTGTTTGTGTACGACATATTTTGGGTGTTTTTTTCGGAGATGTTTTTCGGAGCAAATGTTATGGTATCAGTTGCAACGCAGAAGGCATCAAACCCGGTTCACACAGTTGCAAATACCTTGAGCTTGCCGGGTTTGAACCTGATTACCAAGAAGTTGGAGATGCCTGTTAAGCTTGTTTTTCCAAGGAATTTGCTTGGTGGTATTGTACCAGGGAGCAGTGCTGGTGATTACATGATGCTCGGCCTTGGTGACATGGTAAGTTTGTTTTCTGGGTGCAGGCTCTTATGTTTGTTCATTCTCAATTTAGGTTTAGCATTAGTACTGGAATCATACCATACCGTAGTCTGTTTTATTTTTTCCTTCTACTTCTTGGATTCAGTTTGCTATGCCATTTAAGCACATCTATAGTGGAGGATTTGTTCTACCTTTCAGGAGCTTATTCATGGTTTAAAAGGGTGGGGGCCTATATGTTGCAAAACTTGCAATCAAAACCTGGCCTTTTCTTATTTAACACAAACACTACATTGGTTATTCTCAGTACAAAGCAACCGTACTCAGGTTGAGTTAAGCTAGAGAGGAATAAGTTCCCTTAATTATTCAATAGTAGTGTCATGTTGTCTCATAATAGCCAATTCATGGGAACTTTAAGCACAACACCACTTCACTGGCTTAGTTTGTAATGCAATTTGGGCTTGCAACAAATGGAGTTCAGTGAAACTAGGTCACGGAAGTTTTGGTTATAATTTAATGGGGTGTACCGTTTTCATCAAATAATACTGATATTGTTGTAGGTGCTACTTGTAAATATCCAAAACAAGTTGGTTTCGTATGCAAATACAAGAAGTGTTAAGTCTGAATATCATAATAAGAAACAAGTTCTTGTTTGCACATAAAAGAAAATGGAAAAAAACAAACAAGCAAATATACAACTGAAAGTCGTTTTAATTTATTGCAGGCAATTCCATCCATGCTTCTGGCATTTGTTCTCTGTTTTGACCACAGAAAAAATAAAGAGAATGACACATCACCTTTCAATGGTCGAAAGTACGTATGGTATGCACTAGCTGGATATACAGTTGGCTTGGTTACTGCTTTAGCTGCCGGGATTCTTTCCCAGTCTCCTCAACCTGCGCTTCTCTATCTGGTATGTTTGTTCTAAACTTTTTCTCTGATAAACCATGAGTTTTCTTACTGTATTTTCTGGTATTTGCTAGTTGAGCAGTACCAGATCTGACCAGCACAAATCCTCGAGTATGATTCACCTTATCAAAACCAAAGTTGGAAGTACCCTACCAGACAGAACTGTGATCGTTTAAGTTTGACATTTAAATATTGCAGGTGCCATCAACATTGGGACCGGTTATGTTTCTTGCATGGCTGAGGAATGAGGTAAAAGAGATATGGGAGGGTTCTAAACCTGTTTTAAACGAGAAAGCTCGTTTGTTGGAGGCATAAGTGCAACCCCATTGTAGTTGTGTAGTTTATTTATATGCTTAAGCTTAATCAATAGTTATATTATAACATCCCAGTATTATCCTTGCTGTAATTCTGGTAGTACTCTTTGCTTCAAATTTAACAAAGATTGATATTTGCAAAGAAATTGAAAGAGTGCTCTCCTCTGCTTGTGCGTGCGTTTATAGAGTTACAAAATTGAAAAAGTATGAGAGATGCTACTTCGTAGCTGCTGCTGGTATGATTCAGAAAGAGATGCGTGAACTTTCTTTTTTTCCCCCATTAGGTCTGCAGCATTTTTCCATTTGAATTATGTTCCTATCTTTCTGGATCGAAACTTATATTAGATTCAAAGTTGATGCTGTTAGTCTGTAATTTTGATAGGCTGGTAAATCTTCTTTGGCATGAGGGCACTGCGCACATTCATCATCTAATTGGGGACAACTATTGATGATAATTTCCTTTAATCACTACAGTTGCCTTAAAAAAAAAGACATAAATTTGCCAGGGAAAAATCTGAACAGAAAATTCTGTATCTTGTCACCTTAAAACGACAAGGACAGGATCAGTTCACATGACCGTAAGATCTGTTTTGTTGGTAAAGAAACCATAATTGGGTTTGGGACTTTGGGTATATGATTTTGAAGTTATAAAAAATGAGACAGTTATACAACTGTTGTTGAGGAAATTTTCATGAACGAGAGAAAACAGAAGAGATACTAACTGAATCGAGAAAAAAAAAATCATCCCAGCTCGTCGGGATATATATTATGCAAGAAATTATACATAAAAAATGTAAAAATTATCTAAACAATAATTGATATTTACAAAATAAATATGGTACGACTCGGCTCGTTATTCAGAGTTGCAACGATTCGGCTTTTGGGCCATGTGGGTACATAAGCTGACACTGAGAAAGTCTCGAAACAAATTACATTTCCATTTGACATTTGACATTCGACATTCGAACCGCATAACGAAAACCGCAGAGAGAGTCAGAGAGTCAGAGAGAGAATGGAGAGAGCGCTGAGAGCTTACATGGAGGTGCTGCGTCTGGTTCGGCGGCTGCCACCTGAGACGAGAGGCTACTACTCCAAGTACGCCAGAGAGAATTTTGTCAACTACAGAGAACTCGACGATCCCTCCTCCCTCCCCGATCTCCTGCGGCGCGCCTACTCCCACTCCTCTTGGGTCCTCTCCAAGGTTCCCAGTCCCCCCCCCCTCTCTCTCTCTCAGTCTTTTCGGGTGTATGGGACAGGATTTTACTGATTCCTACTTCAATTTGGTTTTCACTTCTCAGAAATGAGCATCAATTTCGTTCATTATTTGTCATGATTGCCAGTTGAATTATGTAAGGAGGGTTTATTAGTTGAGTATTATGGCAATGCATAGTAGTGGTCAACCTGGTCTGATCTGTGACTGGAAAACATGTTTGTGATTTGTAGTTTTGATATTATCTTATATGTGGAAGTAATCTCTCTTGTTCTCTCTGGCTACTCTCTCTTATTTGACGGTTTTATCTTTGTTCTCGTCTTGTGCAGTATTCGGTGGATGTTTCTGCGGCTGATAGGCTTAAGAGTATTTGCAGTTGCGAGAATGCTTGAGGTGCAGTAGAGCATTTACATTTGCACGGAAGCTGTATGTTCAAATGACTATGTTTTTTTTTTTTTTTTTCTGGTTATTTGTTGTAAACTTTCCAAATAATTTTGTCAAAATAACCTGTGATCTTGAGATTTATCTTGCAATGAACGCACATAACATATATACTTTTTTGATGATATGTTATCTTGTGAAATTACCGGGTTCTTATGTCAGTGCATTAAAGCTGTTTGATGAAATGCTTCTTAGGGAATCTATATTTGTTCCTGGAGTTGGACAAACAGTGAAACAGGAAAGATATTTTCTTCAATTAATGTGTTTTTATGAATTTAAGTTTTAAAAGTCTTCTCTGGTGTGAACAAAGCTTAATAAATTTGTGGCGAGGAATTCAAGTTTTCTTCTGAAATGGTACACCCTATGGGTGTACAACGGGTGGATTGATGATACTTTAGTAAAATTTGAACCCAACCCGATAATATCGGGTTAGAAAATAAATTAGTTAACCCACTCGTAACCCAACCCAACCCGCCAATTTTTTTTTATGTACGGGTTTTTACGGGTTAAGCGGGTTAAACGGGTTTAGTAAATTAAAATTTTGATTAAATAAAAATACATAAAAAATTTATTTTGTGGCTATTATAATTTAGTTCGAGGCAAATTAGAGATGCATTCAAAGCATCTTTCAAATTTCGAGGTCTTGTGAGAGGCATAGAGGACGTGCATGTCTATGGATGAGATCGAAATTTCATAAAAGAAGAGATTTTTTAGTACGGACATGAGGAGATGTGAGACGAAGATGAGTAAATAGTGATAAACGAGTGGGTTGAAGTATACACGGGTTTACTATTACAAAACCCGTAATCCAACCCGATATAACGGGTTTGTCAAAATTAGAACCCGTACCCGATCCAACATCATGCTAATCTGGTAAAATACGGTTCGGATCGGGTGGGTTGAACGGATTGAACAGGTTCACGGTTTTTTTGTACACCCCTAGTACACCCTGATGAGTGATTTGGTTTCATCTTTACGGCGCTCTCTTTTTCCCCTTGATTTTTTGTCGAATTTAGCTTTCGATCTCTGACTGACATAGCATTAATCCTCATAATAATTTCTGATTCCCCGATAATTTGGTTCTGCCTGATTAACAAGTTTATAATAATTTACAGTGCAAACAGATATGTACTGTAAATTATTTATAATTTATTTTGTCACTGGTTCCAACTTCCGATTGTTACTACAAGTTCCTGATTCGCATATAATACGGATATAATACAAAATAATCCATTATTCTATAATTCAGATTATATATCATACATTAACACTTTTATCAGATAAACACAAATTAATAAGTTTAATCGAACTAAAATTGCAATGATTCTATAATAAGTTTCATTATAACTTATTAATTAATAATATCATGATTGTACGATTGATTATTAAAGTCGAATTAATTTAGAGAGTAAAAAAAAAAATAATACAAGATTGATTTACAATGTAACCGTGAATGATGAGGTTGTAAATTGGTATACAAAAAGCAAAAGCAAACATAATAAGAGAGTGGATAAACAACAGCCAGTGGAAAAAATAATAATAATAACAATAATAATATGTCTGAGCCCGGGTTCGAACCGGGGACCTCTAGTGTGTGAGACTAGCGTGATAACCAACTACACCACCCAGACCTGTTTGTTCTGAAATGTCGCCAACAATTTATTTGATGGATTCGACATTTTGTCGGAAGTCATTAATTTGTCAACGAGATGCTGGTGTTCGCATATAATCACCCATCAACATGTAATCGCCTCTAAAAACACAATTATAAACAAACTTTTTGAGTTTGTAAAAACTCATAAAAGCCAAATATGAAAAAGTGGTTATAAATTTGAATACACGGAATTACGAATTTTTATTAACAATACAAGATGTAGAAGCCAAATTCACTTATTAGCATTCGAGTAGACTACCATGGAACTTTTCGTACTCAAACTAATTGTTTTTGCATTAAAGAGTGCAATTCTGAGGTATTTCATATACATTAGCAGAGGTCTTCAGTCCTAAAGATTTTGTGCCTACTCAGCAGTTTCGAATGAATCTCAACAGAATTTAGCACTTTCCACAGATTTGTCATCGTGCAAATAATAAGAAATATATCGTTTAAACAAATTCAAGACGTACTTTTTAAATGCGTACAATAAGTTTCACAATGTACACTTTATTGCACGACTAAAAGCTCACCCCTATCATCAGCTTCTCATGCAAATAGAATTAAAAAGGTGTTACTTATTTAGGCCAGCATTGTGTATTCTCACGCCCTTATGAAATTATGTCAATAATAACAGGCGTAGTATGTTCCACGGACAGCATACGTACATTAAACATAATTCAGGAGCAAAACCACATAAACACGTGAAGGATCATGGAAAATAAGACAAATGTTTAAACTTTTACACTAAGTTTCAGTACACAGAAGTACTTTTGTACACAAAAGTACCATGTCAGACTGCAAGCACCTCAATGCAATGTGAGTAAAACACTATCAAGTATCAACTATTAATTAATAATTAATATTTTACTAGCTGCCCATTCTCTAGGCATTAAGCTTCAGAATCCCTTCTTTGCCCGTTTAGCTGGTCTCAGTGGTTGCCTTGCTTCTTCAGCAACTCTTTTCTCGATGTATTGAAACTTCAAACCAAAAATAAACAATATATCCATTAGCATAAACCAAAGGAAAAAAACCTAAGAATATCGATTTAACATACATCAAGTTAAATTCAATTGATACGGTAAAGCAACTAATCTTATGTCCTAACCAACAGAACTCAGTTGATTTGTTTATGCACTCTTTTGTTCCACTCTTTCTTTCCCAAATTGTTATCAAAAGGATGTTGCTATGGCCCACATGCTGCTCAAATTAAAGTACAGGAAAAAAATAGAGAAGTACACTTAAAACAACCCTACTTATTTGTGCATGACTGTACCACTGATGTGCCAGAACAGACAACCTATGGCTTGTCATTTATCAGAAAATCTCAACAAATTACTCTCTGAAGTAATTTTATTTCATTGAAGAAAAATACTGCACAAAACAAACCCATGGATAATATGCAAAAAAATATTAATTCAATCAACAATTGACTGAGAGAATCAAAATACCTCCTCCCATTTTCTCTGAAGTTGGAGGAGGTCCTGACAATATTTACGGCACTCGCCATGATATGCTGAAGCTAGTTCTTTAATCAACGCTCTCCTTTTTATTATACCAATCACTAAAAGTTGACAAAAAAAGTCTTAATAGTTAATATTATGTAATACAAAAATGAAAAGAAAAAAAGAAACAATAGACCTTTTTCTGCATAGTCAATCAGCAAGAATTCCTATCAATGTACTGATTTAAGTATCTCAACAGCATAATACCAGACCTGACTTCTTACCCAGTAAAGACCAAAGATACAAATTATCACGTGTACTCACTCAACAACAACCCCAACATTTACCAATATTAAGGATTTGAACAATCCTCAGTTAAGTAAATTCGTATTTTCTGAGTGCGTAAAGCTAACCTTCTTTTTTTTTCTTATTGGAATTATACATAACCTTCAAATGATTGAATTTTACACAAAGATACAAGAAGGCAAGAATCATACTTCGGCTGGGATCAAACTGGACGGGATCCTCCTTTGCTTCGCCCGATGGTTGCTCCGGTGCATCTTTCCCATCCATTAGTAGATAATTCCTACATAATAAATGAAAAAAATGCTATAAAACTGGATAGCTCAATAGAATTCCACCAAACGAGGCTTAAATTATCAGAAGATGGAAAGAGAGAAAACTTGAGAACCTTCAATTGGAAGCAGTTGGAGTCTTGCTAGGGTTCGAACTTCGGAATCGCCAATTCCAGCGGAGGAAGAACTAAAAATTGCCTCTTTCGTCCTTTCCTTTGATTTGATTCCTTCGATCGAAATTTATTAACGGAGATCAAACATTCGACGTTGATCCAAATATGAAAGCCTAGTAAGAAACAGCTAAGCCCATTAACGAAAATCCTGGCCCATTGTCTCATAGGCCTATATCAGCCCACAAATAATTTGGTTAAACTCTGAAATGTGGGTCCGCGCATTACTGTGCTTTTCTAAAACCCTCTCCCCGCCTCCGCCTTCTCCGTCGAACTTCTCACTCCGACAAGTGCCTCTCTTTTCCATCAAAAAAAAAAACAAGTGCCTCTCTCTCTCTCTCTCTCTCTCTCTCGTGGAGGAATGGGAACTTCGGTGCAAGTGACGCCGCTAAGTGGCGTGTACGGAGAGAACCCGCTGTGCTACCTGGTCGCCATTGATGGCTTCAACCTTCTAATGGACTGTGGCTGGAACGACCTGTTCGACCCTTCCCTTCTCCAACCCCTCTCCAGGTCTCTCTCTTTGTCAGACACTTCTCACACTCTTTGTCAGTGTGCAGTTTATCTAATTAGCTCTGAGGCATTTGCTATCGGCTAGTTTTCTGCTCGTATGGTCTTTGATAGATTTGTTTCTGAGACCATGTTATTGTGTGATTGCAACTTGTAAGCATGTAATGTGCGTTGTCATTCCGAGGAGAATATGTAATCTCTCGCTTTTTAGCTGAGATAACTAGACCATATTATGACACTGGAAGAATAAACCTGAACTGACTAGTAAGTATATGACGATAATGTGACAAATCGGATTACAGTTATTCTATTGAAGTGTAATTCCAACTTTTTCAACTTTAAACCCTAATCAGGGGTTGTTACTAAGTTTGCTTAATGTGTGGTACCTCTAAGCATGTGAAAATCAGTATAGTAATTGAGAGCTAAAATTGGGAATATTTACAGGGTGGCCAAGTCAATTGATGCAGTTTTGATTTCACACCCCGACATTTTGCACCTAGGTGCATTGCCGTATGCTAGGAAGCATTTTGGTCTCTCAGCTCCTGTATATGCCACTGAGCCAGTGTATAGACTTGGTCTTTTGACTATGTATGACCACTATCTTTCTCGAAGAGTAAGTTCTCATTACAGAATACAGCAATCTTTTGTATGGTTTCTCTTGCATTTGCAAATAACACAAACATTTTCTGGGTACATGTTTATAACAACTTCCTTTGAAACTAAACTCAAGTCAAGTAATAACTCACCAGCTGATACCATTTTCTGTCCTTGTAAGCAAGGCATATCCACCCACTAGGAAAAGCTTTTGCGTTGAATAAAATACTTGCTTTCTTATCTGAAAAATGATCCTGTTATTGCATTTTTTTAAAGTAGACTGTAACCTTTATCAAATTGCTTACTGTAGCAAATTTCAGAATTTGATATGTTCACCCTTGATGACATTGACGCCGCTTTCCAAAATGTTATTAGGCTTAAATACTCCCAAAACTATCATCTTTCAGGTTAATACTCTCTTTAAAATCTTTACCATTTTTTCCAGTTCATTTGAAAATTGGTTACTACATTGGAATTTTGTTTTTGTATATTCATTTGACAATCTATTGCTACATGCGAACTTTGTTGTATGTAGAGAATGGAGAGGGGATAGTTATTGCCCCTCATGTGGCAGGTCATCTCTTGGGAGGCACCATTTGGAAAATAACAAAGGATGGAGAGGATGTGGTGTATGCAGTTGATTTCAATCATAGAAAAGAAAGGTTGAACCTTGCTTTATCTATAGCCGTTGAATTGAAGAGCTTTTAATAAATTTCTGTCGGAACTTGTTATGAAATTTCCTGGCTTGACCTCCAAGACCTTAGAACATTGTCACTGTACCCCTCTCATGAAAGTGGATCCCCTCTATTATTATTTTTAGTGAGAAAGAGAGACAATGCAGCATAGTTGGTGATAGTATCTGAATTGGAGTTTATTATTTCTTTTTCTTTTTTATTATTATTTTTTTGAGGTGGGGGGTGGGGCTTCACTGTGAAATATTTCTTAAGCTTTGCAAAAAAGTAAAATTATTTCCTGTCATGCAAGGTTGTGAGCTAAAATTTAAGATATAGCAGGAGTAAAGGGTAAATTCAGATTTTAGTATCTTGCGTAATTCTTTTTTCTTTTTTAGGCACCTGAATGGCACCGTTCTCGAGTCTTTTGTTCGACCTGCTGTTCTTATAACAGATGCATACAATGCTTTAAACAATCAAGTGTACAAACGCCAAAGAGACCAAGAATTTATTGGTACTTGTAGCAGCATTTTCCCTATATAGTTGTAGGCTTGTACTAGCTCAGATTGCGATGACATTATTTCATACCAAAGCGGTGCATAATCCACCGTCAAGTTCTAATTGCACACTGTCATGTATTAAAAGGAGCAAAGAAATACCGCAAAACAATTTTGCAAGTTAGATGTTGAAATCTTTATTCTATCTTAGAATTGTACATTGACAAGGACTATTCTTTAATGGTTAATTTAAGATTACAGAATTAATCAGCTGAACTTTCTATTTTATTTAATCCATAACACTTATGTAATACTTTCTTCAGATGCTATTCTGAGAGTACTTAGAGCTGATGGAACGGTTTTGCTTCCAGTTGATACAGCCGGAAGGGTATTGGAGCTTATTTTAATCCTCGAGCAGGTAAAAGATAGTTTCAATTTTGTTATTTGAATTTAAAATTAAAGTCTCTTTGAAACAGAAAACATGATTTAAAGTAAATGCAAAGCAATAAATAAAATAAAAACTCGGGTCCTCTTATGCATTAGGAGAAAAAACTTGCTTAAAAATTACTGTTCTAATGTCATATTGATGAGGAAAAAAACAAGGTGTATTTAGTTATGTTTTGCACACGTAGGTTAATTTAGGATATAGGTGATTATTTGATGGTTTTGATGGGATTGAACCTTCTTTGTAATTGCAGTATTGGGCCCAACAACATTTGAGTTTTCCAATCTTCTTTCTGACAAATGTGGCCTCAAGTACTGTCGAATATGTCAAGAGTTTTCTTGAATGGATGAGTGACTCCATTGCCAAGTCTTTTGAACATACACGTGACAATGCCTTTCTACTCAAGTGAGTATAAATTGTGATTGAATGGGGAAATTTCCGTTCTTTTCTTTGATAGTCTCAAACTGCACAGTTTTACAACATGTTTCTCGATAATATCAAGCACTTCTAGCCTTCTCATTTTTTCAGCTGACACCAGATATTTCTTTCATCAGTTGCCACTGGCAGCTGACCATTTATATTAAGTTGAATAAAAGTGTAATTGAAGCTGCAATTGTGTTTTGGTTGTATCGTTAATCAGCACTTGTTAGCTAAACTGTATCTAAATCCATTGTTTGAGCTCAATTTGAATTTCGAGAAAAAAAAATGGTAAGGATTAGGAGCATGTGCACCAATAATGTAAATTATGCTAGGTGTTTGAAAATATTGTTTTATATATTTAAAACTGTCAGCGATACTTGAAAATAAGAAATTGTTTAAATATTGTTACAATATAAAAACTCAGTTCAATATATGCTAGGTGTATAGTTATATAGTAAATTGTCAGCGATGTGTGTATACTGAAAATACATTAAGTAGTCATTGCAACTTAGATTATGGCTGAGGTTGTAGGTTTTATTACTATTACTTTTAGTATTAGTATTATTACTTTTTTTTACTATTATTAGAAGTAGTATTAGTATTTTCCTTATATAGTATTTAATTTTTTGGTGACCTTTTTACTGGGTTTCTTTTGTACCCTACCCCAACTTGCTTGGCACAAAAGGCTTAGTTGTTGTTGTTGGGAGTGGGACTGTGTGCTTCGTTTTGTTTCTAGGGCTGAACTACATATTGTTGCTATGATTTTTTTAAATTGTTTTCTAAATTCCTTGCAGATATGTGACCCTTATAATCAACAAAAGTGATCTAGAGAATTATGCTGGTGTTCCAAAAGTTAGAATTCTTCTCTCTTCCTTGATTTGTCTTTTATTGTATTTTGAGTTACATTAATTAACAATTCTCTAGGTGGTTCTGACATCCATGGCTAGCCTGGAGGTGGGTTTCTCTCATGACATATTTGTCGAGCTAGCAACTGATGCAAAGAATCTAGTGCTTTTTACTGAAAGGGGACAGGTTGCAAAATTCTCTATTTGATTTTTTATTGCTATTCCTTCAAAAATTTCAAGTGTTTTGCACGAAATATTCTATTTAAACAGAAGTATATCTGGGAAGCATTTTGTCTGGTCCCTGTTCAGTTTCCTGAAACTGCGACTTCTTTGATGTGTTAATTAGTTGCTCTTGCGTCATTTTATTTTATGCTTTTTTTTTAATACTCATAGACTGCTTCTCATATCTACTTCATGACTATTATTATTATGGCCAGCACAAACAATGAAAAATATTGCTTTAGAAGCACTTAGAATAGGTATAATAATTTCACATAGTTCGATATAAAACCCAAACAACTACTGAAACGATTGACTACGCCATAGCATGTTGTATGTAAAATATTCCACACTCATACATATAGGTTTAACGTAACCTCAATAACTGATAAAAGTATAATGTAACATAAAATGGTTACACCACAGCATGTTTAAGGGGCCTAAGGTCAGTTGACTTTGTTTATTGGTTGTTACTTTTGCTTAGTAACTCCAATTTTTTTTCAGTTTGGTACACTGGCCCGGATGCTTCAAGTGGACCCTCCTCCTAAAGCTGTAAAGGTGACCATGAGTAAAAGAGTACCTTTAGTGGGAGATGAGTTAAAAGCTTATGAAGAAGAGCAGGAAAAGATAAAGAAGGAAGAAGCTGTAAAAAAGGCAAGCATTGTAAAAGTGGAAGAGGTGCGAGCTGCATCATCTCACTTGTCAGAATCTACCAAGGGAGACTCCATGGAGATTGATCCTACTTCTGCGACAGCTTCACCGAAAGGTGAATTGTTAAATTCATAATTTAGAATAAGTCTTCCACAATGCTTGTTTTGTGCCTTCATCATGCCTTCAGTTTACAAAAGTTAGAATAACAAAAAATTAAAAAAACTTGAAAACAGAAAAAAAAATAATAATAATAATAATACTGTTAGATATAATTTGTGTCACTTTGTTAGCAAGGGTGTAATTGATTGCAACATATTGGTACCGTCCATAGGTATTAATTGGTTTGCAAAAGCCACTGTTGTGGATGATTTTTGTGCTTTTCTTTGTGTCGTTCATCCCAGTTAGACGAAGGCCAAAATGCTGTAATATTCTTACATCTATCTGTTTAAATTTGTCATTTGAGTTTTACTCGTATTTGTTTTTACGATGGAGATGTTTTATGTGGCATGCATGAAATATGAGCGCATTTGAACCCTCTTTATAAAATATGGAGATCCAAGCTGATTTTTCAGATCTTGTAAGTTTGCATTCTTTTGTTTAAAATCCAGCAGCCAGCTCACATTTTCGTGGCCAGATGGACATTTTAATTGATGGGTTTACACCTCCATCAACCAGTGTTGCTCCAATGTTTCCATTTTTCGAGAACACTGCCGAGTGGGATGATTTTGGGGAGGTCATTAATCCTGATGATTATGTAATCCAAGAAGAAGACTCGAATCATATGGTTGTAAGTCCCCATCCATTTATATATAGATCTAATGGTGTAGTTGTTCAGAGTTGCAGCTGACCTATAGCGACTAGGTTGAAGTTTTAGTGGTACAATACTTGAGGCACTGCTAATCCTCATGGTCCAAAATTTTGTTTTCTCTCCCCTCAAAATATTGTTAAGATTGCTAAAATTTGGTACGGAGGTATTGCAAGTTAAACGCAGAAAAATATGTTACCAGAAATATACAAGGGATATATATCATACCCAAAAATATGTGTACTAAAACCAATATAGGAATATAATACACCAGAAAGTTATTCTGATGTAGTTGGTGGTGATTTATCCTGATGGCTCAAGTCAGTGTCAAGTTAGGCATTTTTATGTTTTTTGTATCATAATTAAAAATATCTTATTTTAACTCTGAATAATCTTGTTTTCTTATTCAAAATTTAGGGTAATGGAAAAAGTTTAGATGTTAAGCCTGATGAAGCCTCAGTACACTTGCTCCTCGATTCAACGCCCTCAAAAGTCGTGTCGCATGAATTGACGGTGAGTAAAGGCACTATATCGTTTTATGAAGATAACATAATGCTTCTAAGTTCAAGTAGGACATTGATGCTTATTCTTTTATTTTCTTCGTGGTACTGCTAGTACATATTACTCTGGCAATTCGGTCTATTATGAGTATGAGGTAGTGGGCCTTATTTAAGCAGATTGATGCAGCTCGCAAAACGAAGATCTAACTAATCTTTTTATCTATATTGCATTTTAGTTTGATTTGTGATTTATTTGGGGTTATCTAAGCAGATTGTGGTATAGGAAAATATTTTGTATCTTCTATGTGCCTTCATTCTTTATTTCTTTATGTTTGGTTTAATTTATGTGTTTTTGGTACCCTAAAAAACAGGTGCAAGTGAAGTGTGCTCTGTTATACATGGATTTTGAAGGCCGGTCTGATGGCCGTTCAGTGAAATCAATTATATCTCATGTGGCTCCTTTAAAACTTGTATGCCTCTCAATTTTTTCCCCTTTATGTCATCGAGGAAGTTTACTGGAGATCAGTATTGATATTTAGTTCCTATGTGAAGTAAGGACTTTTGCCAATAACCTTGAGCAGAGTAGTTTCGATGCTATCAGGTTTTTATTTTGATACATGCACCCCTATAAAACGTTTGATATATCATGGTAACCTGCAAAGCTATCGGAGAAACACAATGCACCCCTAGTATTTTCTAGGGAAATTTGTTATGTAATATAATCTTGCTTTTAGATTTAAGGAAATTGGTATGGTAGATTAAACGAGCTTGACGGTAAGTGATTGTAGGTATTTGATTGCTAGTTCCACAAGGAAATGTGTTGTTTTTTGGTCGTTAGTTAAAAATTTCCATAGTATTTAATGTTTTTCCAGTGATATTTTTTTTTAGGTTTTATAGGGGCACTTTTGCATTCAATTTATGATGCTATTTGTCATTTCATCTGCTTTTCTATTTATGTCACTGCTTTTCCAGTGACATTTATGATGATTGCATTTTGGTCCACTTTCTCAATATTCCCCTCACAGTTACTGATTATTGGCACATGACTTTTTCTTATGAATCACCTGGTGCTTCTGTACTTTAGGTTTTGGTGCATGGATCTGCAGAGGCAACAGAACATTTGAAGATGCACTGTGCAAAGCATGTATGCCCCCATGTGTATGCACCTCAGATAGAGGAGACCATTGATGTGACTTCTGATCTGTGTGCCTACAAAGTACTTATTTATAATCTCTCTTGTATTCAGTTGAGCTCAAGTTTGGCAAATGGATCACTTGTCTCAGTTCATTTTGTATCGTAATTTTTCAGGTTCAGCTTTCAGAAAAGTTGATGAGCAATGTTCTGTTTAGAAAGGTAGGAAGTTTTTCACCCAGCTTTTTTTGTTTAATGCTTAGTGGTTCATTTTTTATTTCTGCTGAAGCAAATTGAAATAAGCCTCTTGTACAAAGCATGTATTTGTGATGTGCAAAGTGCATTAATAGAACTTTTCTGACACTTCACCTTTTACAATCTGCTCATCTACTTGTGTCACACCAGTCCCTGAACTTTAATCCATTTGAATGAAACAAGGCTTTGGCCAGACCCTACATATTCCTATAAGCCACAAATGGTGGTGCCAAAACCTCCCCCTTTCCATTAATGTTGGAGGGGAAGTGAATGGGAGGGATGGCAAAAATTTATTCACCTCTACACCCTATTTTTGGGACAAAAAACTGCTTATTGAAAGTCATAGGGTGTGAAATCTAAGTATCGAGCAAATAACATTGTGGAGCAGCCCTAAATTAGGAAAACAGTAACAAATACATTTCATTCTTTGCTTTCCTCTTACATCTGTGATATCATTGATTAATTTATAGTTATCTGGGGTTTTTCTGAAATATATTTGCTAAATTGCTGTACAATGCCATTAGTGATCTTGGTGAAGTTTCTCTTGATCCCATCTAAAGGCTTAATCTGTTATAACTTGTATTGTTTTATTGTACATGACAGATGGTTGAGAATGAGATATCATGGATGGATTCAGTGGCTGAGAAGACAAATGAGAAAGTGCTCACACTCCTTCCTCCTCCATCAGCGCCGCCAACTCACAAATCAGTCCTTGTGGGAGATCTCAAGTTGGCAGATTTCAAGCAATACCTTTCAACCAAGGGTGTTCAGGTAAATAATTTGGGTTTTTGTTTTCTAGGAGTGGTTCCCTTTATATCTTTTGCAATCTTGATTTGTGAACTGGAGTTAGCTGAAGAAATGTAGGTTGTAAGTATTGTAAGCTCAGTTAGTGTGCATAAATATTGTTATTTATTTAGTCAGGCAACTTTGAGTCATATGGTCTGTGTTTTTGTGTTCAATTGCATGTTTGGAGTGCGTTTGACAAAACTAATATGTGTGGACAATATTGAAGCACCGCATTATGTTGTATCAATTTACAGGTGGAATTTGCTGGTGGTGCCCTGAAGTGTGGTGAGCATATCACTGTACGTAAGATCAGCGATTCAAGCCAAAAGGTAATGTATACCCAAAATTCAATGACTGCTGCTGTAAGTTCTTCCTGCATATTAATTGATGATTTGTGCTGTTTGCAATCAGGGTGGGACTGGTCCTCAACAGATTGTTATTGAAGGGCCCTTGTGTGAAGATTATTATAAGATTAGAGGGCATCTCTATTCGCAATTTTACCTGCTGTAAGAAGCAATGAACTAGTTGTTAGCTACTATTGTACAAGCTAGGTCAACTTGTAATTGAAATGAATTGGACGGATAACTAGCATTTTTATGCACCTCCTTATCATGATCCCTCTGGACTCATATTATACAATTGGACTTGTAGAAATGTTCTCTTTTAGCAGAAGTATTCCTCTTTTTTGCTTTTGAAAATCATCTTACGGGGTCGTTTTGCCAAGAACTATGTTTTGATGAATTATCTAGTAATCTTTGCTAGCTGCATCGTGATCTAGTTTTAATCTCTCAATGCCAGAATGTTAAAACAGCAGTAGCCTCAAATAACGGTGCCGATCCTCGAACGAAGAGGGCAAAATTAATGTGTGTATTTACGTAGCTATCGGTCAAAAATGTTAATTATGAGACTGACGCGTGTTTGCAAGTAAATGATCGGTATTAAAATATAAAAATTTGAATAATCTTCACTTAAAATTTAGTAATGTATTTAGCAATATTTGAATTCAATATAACGGAAATCCAAGTCATCCATATGCCCTAACAGTATCTGTGCATCCAAAGTTCTTTTGTAATTTTCGGCCTTTCTGTACTTGATTTGGAAAAGAAAGTATCGATTGTCAAATCATCCTATCCCTACTAAAGAGAGACAAAACTAACGAACTAAGCTAAGATTACATCCAGGTTCACCCAAAAACAAAACGAGAAAAAAAAAAGTCGACAAAACTATCTATAAAAAGAAATAATGAGACAAAAAAAAAAAAAACTACAACGAAACTAACACTACACATGTCCCTATGGCCTACAACCTGCATATATGCACTCATGGAGCTAAACAAAAACTGGCTCAGCTAATAGTATATAATCACAGCCCTGCAATCAAAAGAAAAGCAAATAATCATTATACCAGAATCAAAAACACCATTGTATTTACACTAAATACTTGGTGGTGCTTATATTTTTTGTGAGTGGTCATTCCAGATTTATACCTTTTTACAAAGTAACAACACTTTTAAGCCACGGGGAGAAGTATTAGCAGTGAGATTGATTGGCTTGGCACTGACTAGGTAAAGGGATGAGCTTCAGGAGCTGTTACAGTTCTCAAGTATTATTTTGGCATCAACTTCACCACCTAACCAACAAAAACCAAACCCAAAGAACATATGATAGGCCCTCCATGTTAATTTTTTTCCCCCTCTTAGCACTTTGCATAAGTGATAAGCACCATGCAGCAATTACTCACCAGGTATCAATGCTGAGTCATATTGGAAACAAGAGTTCGGTCAAGACCACCTATCACCCCCTATCTCAAACTCACGGGCGACCGTTGACTTTTTACTACGCGAAGGCTTAAATCTATTCAAACCACTGTCACTGAAACTTCCCTCTGGGATTGGGTGATGAAATTCACTGCTGGTAGATTGCAACGGTATGAGATAGCTATCATCTTTCGATTTTTTCTTTCTTTTCTCAATTTTTTTGACATTCTTAGATATAATATGAATCGTCTCATTTATGCGTGCAATTCCCCTTTCTACTGGTTCGACCACATGTGAAACAGTGTACTTCACATCATCAGCCACCTGAAAAATGTATGCAATAAGAAGAACTTCACATGAATAACCTACTAGACTAAAAACTTTTGCTTCCAGACTGGTAAAGTTCTGTGTGTTAGCTAACTAAGCTGCCCTATGTTTACATTGTTTCTCAAAAGAACATAACAGAATTTAATTGGGGTTCATAAGGTTAACAAAATATAGTTTTCATTGATCTCCCTATTAAGTATATTCTTTAATTGCTAACCTGAAAGTACTGGAGCATTAAAAATGACAACCTCCACAAAAATAAGATGTTTCCATAGTGCAATGAATTACTACAAAAGTCTTTAATTAAATAAAGGTAAGGAGACTGCATTGTCTCTATAGACTATTGTTTTGCAACAGTAGAAGTTAAAAGTATTCATTTGCTTATTAATAGACAATAGACGAATAGAAGAAAAGGATTTTGACGTGTATCAGGCTTTTTATCTAGTGGTACCACTGCAGCTACAAGGTTTTTCCGACTTGTGCTGTGTTGATCTATACTGATGATGGTGTATTTGTGTTCTTTTCATTAAAGATAGGGGTCGTTGCCCTCCTTAGTTCCAAAATAAAAAATAATAATAATAAACAAATAAAATAATACAAACTTGAAGTCAATGAACATACTATTTCACTGCTGCCCAAGACAACATCGCGTACGCTTTGAGGAAAACTTAGCCTCCTCTCCTTATCCTCGGGTTGCACAACATGCACCCGTGACAATTTTCCACTGTCTCTGACCTCCTCTGGATCTGGCGGGGTCCCCAATGCTGCATAATCTGACATGACAGCAACATTTCTCACACATCTCTCGCCTTGCTGGTATGGCCTGGCTGGGAAAACTTTTAGGTGTACCACTGCTGCAACACCCATCTGTTAATAGAGGTACGCAATTTAATGAAAAAGAGATTTCAGAAAACGAACAGCACATATGAATCTTAAAGGTAAATAAAGGTCAAAAAAGGTATTTCCTTCAAATGTTTTAGCACTAATAATCCATATATTTCCAAAATTTGCCAACAATTGAATATAAATGGCACGGAATTTCACCACTTTCTCATTTGTATTCAGCATAGCAAAGATAATATTGAAGAATAAAATACTAAATGGTTACCAAAGTACCCAACTGGCTTTGAATCATGCATATATTGACCAAACAGGGATAGAAAAGGTCACGTATACCAGTTCAAATAAAAAAAGAAATAGAAAAAGAGAAGAATGAAAAAAACTAAGTACACCAAACCTCGATGCATATTATGTAATCTTGTATGCGCGCTTGCAACTGCTGAGCCAGATGGCCTTTCAAAACACCCATTGAGAAAAGGAAGGCAATAATAATACCCTGCCACCAAGTCAGAAATACAATTGATTTGAAAGTCAAAAATTTAGCAAGCGGTTGTATGGCCTCCAGATTTTCCTTTGTAACAGTGTAGAACTGTACAAGGCAATACAAAGCCCAAGTCTGACTGAAATTCAAGATCACTGCTAAGTAAGGATACCTGCAACATAAGGGAAGTTTTCAGAAATGCTATCATTTATGAGGGACGTGTAATTTCTCAACTCAGTCACATACTATAATAGAAACAATTCTATCACTATGAAAGACAACTGTTCGGCAAAGGTACCCTATCCTCAAGCATTGAAACTTCTTTGCAAATGAAATGTAGAGATTCTTTACAAATTTACCCCATTTTGTTTGTTTCAAAATATCTCTATCTTATGGCATAAATTACAGCTTTTGGATATTATTTCCTTTCATTTTTTAATTGGACTTCAGAGTTTCATTAATCTTAAACATGAGAAGACAAAGATAATCTTACCCAGATGTCCATTCAAATTTCCCCTCTCCATATAATCCAACAAGCTGTAGCAAGATGGACAACGCAGCACATATTGGTTTCAATATCATCTGAAAGCAGTGCAAAGTATGATTGATAGTCAGAAAACTACAGAAACCAAAGTACACAGATTAAATTATTCAACACTATTGACCCTTCATAAAAAGGGGAAACAAACAGAGAGAGAGGGGGAAAAAATATGCGCCAACTTAAGCACAAAAACTGAAGCTGTCATAGTTAGTCATGATTAATACACCTAAGTTTGTACTTTGACTGCAAAGGGGACTTAAACTGGATCATTCAGCAAAGAAGAAAAAAGGTATTTAACATTTCTTTGGTTACAATACAAATAGGATACATACATACTGGACAATTCCAATCTTGACTGCATGGTAGAAGTCAGAACCAAGATACCAACTCCTCATGATACAATTCAGTGGAAATGGATGCTTTACAACTCCATATTCATAGTCATACTCCAGAAGAGGTGTGCTAGCATCAAATCGGGTTTGAGCCTCCATTACTTTTATTGTTGCCTCCTCACCACCTTAAAGCATTAAAAGTCACATTGATATTAATCAACTGCTAATAAAGAGCAAAGATGTAACAGATAAAATATATTGCTGACAGTGCCTCAACTTCCACATTAGCACAACATATATCTTTTAAATCTTTTTTGTCTTCCCCAAAACAAAAAAACTAAATAAAGTGAAGGAAGTTTTGTTCTTGGGTTCCAAATCAATACGAAAGAGAATAACATAAGTAAATAAAAATTCATTCAACACTTGTGGCAACTAGATCATTTTGTAGTTGCCCTAATTGTTTAAAGATTGGTATAATATACAAAAACGAGTAATAACTAATAACCAAAGAAATATTGGCTATCAAATGAATGCTTAGCAAGTGTTCGGTCCTATGGCCGAATACAGTAAACATTAACTAGCAATACATCAACAAACAAACAACACTTCAGAAGGGTAAAATGTTCATATAACAAAACTCACCTAAGCAAGCAATTAAGTATCTCTCAAAGCAATACATGGCAAATGCCTCGTAGCAGTCCCTCATTACTTCACAAATGAATGCAGCATCTGAATTCAGCAATGACAAGAACTATACCAAAAAAGTACAATTAGTTTCATATCAAGTCTAAAATACACTACATTATCCACTACTGGTATAAAATAATATCAGGCATAATTAATCTGATGTGAGTCGGCTCAGTACTGAACAAACCTACTCGTTACCACATTAGAAACTAATTCACTGATGGCAACTAGAAAACAACATGTTTCCAGCCAATGCACATCAGCATACAAACAAGTCATTTAACATTTGTAAAGTTAATACAATAAGAGGTGTATTCTGATAATTGAGTTCCATTTATATTAGACCAAGCACATGAGAACCATCTAAAGGACTCATATATAAAGAAAAAATAATGTTGCTAAGGTCCAACATACCGATTCAACTCCGTATATTGGAACCATTAAAATCAGACCGATCAAGAACTTCTGCTCCTGAAATATACAAACAGTAAAAACATAAATATACATTACATAGAAAAGTTGAGTTCGAAATTCTAAGCCATTCTACTAGCATTCCCACAGCAGCAGTCGACAAAATCAATGGAGTTTACAATTTTGACTTTCAAAGGTACTACATTCTTTTTTTACCTAAACTATCCTATTTCATGGTTTTGTACGTAGATAAAACTGAACAGAAATCACATCAAGAGGATAAGCATGTTAACATGTTGGGTTCCCAGCTGAAATAAACTATGGTAGAGATCTGTTAAAGATAAAAGTGAAAAGTCAGGATGGTCTTTGGTCATTCCTTTTTTTCTTTTTTTCTTTTTTTTTGGCTTAGCTTAATGAATGTGAGAGTTATTTGCTAATAATCCAGTCAAATGCTGCATTTCAATACCATTAACAACAGATAGCAGGTGTTAATACTGGATGCAACAGACAAAAACCCATAAAAGAATGTAGTACTATCAGCACACCTCTGGTTGGTTGTAAGAAGATAGGTGCTCTATAATAAGGAACAGTGACAACACAAGTGCAGCTGCCACAAATACACCTGCGGTAAAAACTGGCCAACTTGGCACTAATTTTGTTTCTCTGGCCAGATCAAGAGAGAAGAACTTCTCCATTCGGCCAAGAGACTTGCCTAAAGGAAGCAACAGCAACACCAGAAAGGAGCTTCTATTCCATGCCATGGAACCATAAATCAGCAACTCGACTTAGAAAGCTACACAAAAGAACAGATGGTGAAAACTGTCAAAGTCTTTTCACTGTTCAATGCATTCACCATTTATCTCTAATTTCTAGAAAGAACCAAGACCTTTAGTATTTGCAAAAACATCATCAACAACAACAAGTCGACAACAACTAAGCCTTTTTGTCCCAAACAAGTTGGGGGTAGGATATAAATGAAACCCAGTATTTGCAAAACATCAAAAAGAACAAAAATAACGGGATATTCTGTCTTCAAAATTGACCCTCTTGGAATCTCTATACATTGTTTATCTTTATATCACCAACTGTTCTCAGACAAAAAAACTTCAGCTATGGTACTTACAAATTTAACCAAAATTCAAGGGGGAAAATGGAGTTTTGATTTCGAAGGCTGAAACTTAGATGATCGCTTATATTGACCAGAAATGTGATCTAAATAGGTCTCAAACCCAAAGATATTATTGAATTACACATTTACACTATTGCAAGACAATGGCTCATTTTGGTAATAGGTTACTACATAGATGTTCCCAAGTCCTCTGTGTTAATGATATATGCACACATTAGTGGTCTTTTCCCTTTTTTGGGTTTCTGCAAACCTCACCAAGTACTGCTTTTCTCTTAGCTAAGAATACACTCTTCATGCTTAGATCAGAGAAAGGCTCAAATAAAACATGGTTCAGGTGTCAATTAATTCAGGTTCATTGTATAGAAAACAAAACAACAAAAGGCCCTTGACTATTTTGAGTGCATTCAATTAATTTTAAAATACCATACACAAGGCAATTGCAAGGAAAGATAAGTGTCATAAAAAAAAAATGGCTGACCAAGTAGAAACTAACAACAAAATATACATTAAGAAATCAAGAGTGTGATGGCATAGAGGGACCCATACGTAACCACCTAACCAAACCAAAACTAACCACAATTTGTCTCCATCCAGCATTTAATATTAATAATTTTCTGAAGTAAAACCCAATTGAACAGTAATGCAATCTGACACTTTCTTTCTCACTCGCAATCACAAAATCATAAACATGAAAACGACCGAATTAAGAAACCATCACCCCACTTCGCGGAAAATCGCAAATTGCTAGGCGCAATCAACTCGCAATCGCAATTCAAAGCAAATAGTGAAGAACAAAACCCTAATTAGCGTCTCAGATAGTTATCACGATTATTTTCTCAAAGCACTCCGATCTCAAACCAAAAGATGAAAACAAAAAAAATAAAAGAAAGGAACCCAAAACAAGATACCTGAGTGCGCTGGAGGAGAAAGAAATTGATTCCTCTTTCTCCTTCGAAAAGAGAAACAAACTCGCTAGATTTTTTGTTTTTGTAGTTGCTCTCGTAATTAGGTGGGGATTTTTCGGTGCTATCTTCGGTTCTCTCTCTCTTTTTTTTATTGTTGGTAGTTTATTTTTTTGCTTTTGCTTAGAAAAAACGAAAACCCACCAAAGAGTCCAAAGCGATTCTGGTGTATTTTGGGGTTATAAATGCAAGGCCTCCCCTGTCTGGTTCCCCAAAAGAGCGGTGTTAGACTGTTAGGTGCTTTATAGAATTTTATTATTATTAAAAGTCGGAGAAGACAGACTTTACAAATAAAATATATATATATATATATATATTTTATTTATTTATTTTTAGAATAAGGGTATCTAATTTCACCTGATAATTCATTTAGAGCGGAAAAAGTACAAAAAATATACATGAAATATATAAAGAGAACAAGATTATAATAAAATAATAAAGAATAACTAATTTTCCTTGTAATTTATTTAGTGTAGAAAATATATAAGACATAGGAAATATATTATAAACAACAAAATTAGGTATCAGATGTAATGTAGCACCGTCAGGTTCTGCACCAGACTCTGGCTTTTTATTTTGTTTTCCGCTAGTTCTTATTTTTTATATTATATTTTCAGTAATTAATGCGGTAAGAATGATAGATACCACATATTCCAAAAGTCCATCGAGTACAACAACTCTTGCGTAGATAATAAAAAAAAAACAACAACTCTTGCGTATAAAATGCCAAAAATCAATTTATACAGCAATAATGGACATTGAGAATTTGAGACGCACACGAAAATAAGATGGTTTGATTTTATGGCCAAACACAATTATTGAAATGATTTCAAACAAGTGTAATATTAAGATATTTATTTCCCATGATAATTCGAAATATCATGAAAAGTCGATGAAAATGTAGTCCACATAATATATAAATTTAGTTCCGCTTCCACCATTGAAAGCTTGGAAAACATATCTTATAACGACTTAATATACTGCTTGGGAGTTGGGAAATAGAATTGTCAAGCACCTCCTAGCTAAATTTTTTTTTTAGAGTTCGCAGAATTTTTATAAGACAACTTATGTATTAATTAAGATAAGAGTTATACGTGAAACCCTTTTATTTAACAATCACGATAACCAATAAAATAATTATCAAAATTTGAAAATAAAAGTAAGCTAATATTATCTATATTTTAGATAGATTGTGTAAAATTTGATATAAGGTCATTGCAAGTAATAATAATAGTTATCATTGCAAGTTTAACGTTAATTCTTATAACTACTAAAATAAAATTGTTTTCGATATATTTACCCAATAAAATAATAATTAGTAACTTATCTTTTAATTCGCATGAGCGCTTTTTTCTTTAAAAAAAAAGAAAAAAAAAAAGCAAAGAGAAGAAGATAATATTTCCTAAAAGTCTTCATCCACATAATCACGTAGGGGCTGTTTGGATTCTTCATCCACATAATCACGTAGGGGCTGTTTGGATTCTCCAAGGAATTTAGGGAATTTCATCTTCCTACCATAAATTTATTATAAACAATCCAAACTCTTCACAAAGTTACACACTTCCCAATAAAGGGGCCGTTTGGATCGCTTAGGAATTTGGAGAATTTCTTATTCCTAGACATAAATTTATTGGGAAGTGTGTAAATTTGTGAAGAGTTTGGATTGTTTATAATAAACTTATGCTAGTAAGATGAAATTCCCCAAATTTCCAAAGGAATCCAAACAGCCCCAAATTTATTCCTAGGAATTGCAACTTCCTCAAATTCTCCGGGGACCGTTTGGATCCTCATGGGATTTTGGAGAATTTCATATTCTTACCATAAATTTATTATAAACAATCCAAACTCTTCACAAAATTACATACTTTCCAATAAATTTATTCCTAAGAATTGCAACTTTTCCAAATTTTCCAACTTCTTAAGCGATCCAAACGGCCCCAAATTCCTAAACGATCCAAATAGTTGGGATCCGATGATAATTGATAAGGATAAAAAATTAGACTCGTCGGTTCATCTCGCTATAACAGAGTTAATGCTGTAGGCCCAACGCCCAAGCTTTGTCTAAACTCTAAACTCCGTACCTAATTAGGAGCCATGGTCATTTTCGTATTAATAGTAGCAACTCATTATCACAGTCTCATAGAAAAGGCCATTTATAATTTTATAAAAAAAAAGTCATTTAAAATATGAGCTTAACGTATCTACATGTTGTCTCTTAAACCATCCAAATAGTTTAACTAAACGATACTAAGAACATAAATGCAATTTTTACAATTGATGTGCGTTTTTCTTCGTTGACCTATCTAAAAAAAATACTAGTAATATTCGTTTTATTGTAAAAAAAAAAAAGCTCTACAATTTTAAGAACTACAACGCGTTGGAACTTTTTGTGGAGCCGTTTAATTTAAATCCACATATTCTAGGCCTTCAGGACAGTACGAATTTCGATTGCACTTTGAACAAATGACACATATTAATTAATCGGCGTTTTTATCTGTTAATTTATTTTTTCAGAAAACTTATCTCGCAACGTCTAGATCGGATCTGACCTCACATGACGAGCAGCAGGTAATCAATGATCCTTCGAAGCATCTTGATTGAAGTGTCAACTCAAAATAATATACTGCGACAGCGTGTCATGATTTAAGCACAAATCCAGTTTAAATTGAATATTTATATTTCAGTAAAGCGGCAACCTATTTATCAGTAAGTTGAAATTTTCATAAAAAAATATTCAGATTGAAAGCGGGTTGTTAGGTTTCATAAATTGCTCTCGTATCAACTATATTACTAATAATGCGCCATTTGACCTTTAATTGGACATTATCAAATTAAATACATTATAAATCTTTTTTTGACGCGTTTATTTAATCATGAATTCATCATATGCATGATATACGCGTAACATACAAATCACATCATAAATATTGAGCTTTAAATTAAAAAATATATATAACAATTGTTATTAAGTTAATATAAGACGTATCTATTTTAATTAAGTAAATTGATAATTCAGCATTCAAAGTAATTTAAGACTGGAATTAGAAAAGGACAAGTATTGTTGATGAGAATAGGGGGGTTGATTGATTTTCAGTTGGTTTTCACTCCATCCGTCTCTTAGTGTGCTCTGGATTTCAGCATATCTCTATGCTGAGCCTTAATCAATTTAATTAGCCATGAATGTTTCCCATCTAATCAGCTAGTACAGTCTTCATTTTTTTTCCATTAGGAACTAGCATGGCTTTGAAGACACCGTTATCTCTTTCTTCTATCTTTTCCTTTTGTTCTTCTTTTCCCTTTTTTTTTGGATCTGCTCCTCCTTTGTAGTTTTTTTTTTTTTCCTCTTTACTAGTAGCTTATATACTTATCTGTAAGATAGGAGAAACTTTTGAGTTTTGCACAGGCTTTGAGTTTTTCACAACTTTTTTTGCTCCAGAACTAGATGTAATTTATCCTTATTTTATTTATTTGAGTTCACCTAATACCTTACACGCACCATTTTATTTTTAGATCAATTAACGCACACACATATTTCTTTTGGCCCTGATTGTCAACTTGTCTAATTTTATAAAAGATAACTTTACTCTCTTTTTGCTCTCAGCTCGTCTAAATCTAAACTCATTGTTGCTTTTTTTTCTTTGAAACACCCTTGTTCTTGAAAGGAATTTTTTTTAATAGCACCTCTTTTCTCTACATCCTGATTCCATATATGAATAGTTTATCTCTTGTAGTCTTTTATGGTTTAAGAGCAGTTTTTCATACCTTTTTTTCTATTTATGACAGTAAATGGCATTAAGGACTACCTTTCGTCTCTTCATTCCACATTATGGTCGACCTCACACCACCTCAAACTCTGGTACAGTGATGCCGCTGTGACCTTTCTGAGGCTACCAAACAATGATGGTTGATGGAAGGATACAGAGTCCTGCAGCCGGCCTGTCACTAGCATCCTCTTTTTGCTTTGTTGTTGTAGGTACAGGTGGGGAAAGTGAAAAGGTGCCCAAGAAGGCTAGTATACCCATCTATGTGATGCTTTCAGTAAATTTCTTTTATTTCTCACTATGTTGTGTAAACTTCTTTTAATTTGCCAATGTTTGGGTTACCAATGTTTCAATTAACTTGGTTTTTTTTTCCTAATTGCACCAGTTGGGTGTAATTAACATGAACTGCAATATGACTGACCCAGACAGTTTGATTAATGATCTTAAGATACTAAAATCGATTGGTTTACATGGAGTGATGGTTGATTGTTGGTGGGGTATAGTGGGGGCTAACCAACCGCAGGAATATAACTGGTCTAGGTATAGACATTTCTTTGAAATCATAAGCCATCTCAAGTTAAAAATACAGGTCAATTTCCTTATTTTTTTCTCATCCTTCATGTTATATGGTATTAAAACCTAGAAGAAGTCAATTGCTTATTAGTGTAGCAAATTTCTACGTTAAAGAATTCTTCCAGTACTTTTATTAACTATGTTTGTTTATCACTGACCAACACTAGTAACTTGTTTTAAAAATCTAGAGGACTTCTTTAAAAAATCTTGCCGACTAATTGTTCTTTTTTGTATAGGGTATATAATTTAAGGATATTTTTAGGTCTTCTTCCATAAATAAAAAATATAGAAATGTAACTGGTTAGGTAAAGGTGACATATAAGGTATCAGAAATTGCATAAAACAATTAACGATGTAATATATGTGTCCCTAGTGAATGGAAACAATTAATGTTGCTAATAATGTTTCTAAGGTATCAGAGATTACAGTGGCATTACTGGACCAGAGATTGAGGTGCTGCGAGGTCGACCATAATGTGGAATGAAGAGACAAGAGGTAGTCCTTAGTGCCATTTATTGTCAGGAATAGAAAAAAAAAGGTATGAAAAACTGCTCTTAAACCATAAAAGACTACAAGAGATAAACTATTCATATTTGGAATCAGGATGTAGAGAAAGAAAATGTTGTTAAAAAAAATTTCCTTTCAAGAACAAGAATGTTTCAAGGACAATAAGTAGCAATAAGTTTAGATTTAGACGAGCTGAGACCGTGTTTGAGCAAAATGAGAGTAAAGTTTTCATTTATAAAATTAGACAAGTTGACAATCAGGGCCAAAAGAAACATGTGTGTGTGTGTTAATTGATTTTAAAATAAAATGATGTGCTTTCAAACTAACGAGGCTACAATCATAGGTGAACTCAAATCAATAGAATAAAGATAAATTACATCTAATTCTAGAGAAAAAAGAAGAGGTAAAAAACTCAAAGCCTGTGGAAAACTCAAAAAATTCTCCTATCTTACAAATAAGTGTTGTCCCTAAGGAGGCGGTTTAACCAAGGTTTAGCGGAAGCAATTGAGGTTTTGGACCGATTTAGTATGAACTATCCTAACACAATTCAATTGGTACCCAATACAAGCAAGCGCACAAGCAATTCAAGTATAGCAAGATAATAAAGAGAAAAAGAGAGAGAGAAATTGAACACTCGGTATGATTACGGAGTTCTGACCCGCTAGGAAGAGCTAGCCTTAGTCGTACATCTCCGGGAGTTCCGCTACCACGAAAGGCGCGCTCCGTTCAATTCCAACAAGAACGGGACTACAACTTCGAACCGAATCACCTTGTTACAAGTCTCTCAAGGTGGATCAGCCTAACTCGAATGGCACAACGCCTCAAAGGAGAAGAGCTCTCAACCTATTCCAACCTACACCTAGCGACAATGTCGGGGCGGTGGTGTTTGAGGCTACTAAATCTCTCAAGATGGTCTAGCTATGAAAAGCTCAAGTGGGAGAGTATTCCTATGCTCAAAGGCTCAATTCTGGTCTAATTTTGCAAGGCAAAACTCTCTTTGGAGAGAGAATAAGGGGTGGATATATAAAGGGCTCGGAAAGAGCAGTTTACCAGCAAAAACAATACTAAGTGTTGCTTGCCACTGAATAGCGTTGTACAACGCTGGAATATGACCGTTGTAAATTCTAACGGCTAGTTAATATAGCCGTTGGTCTGTCAGAGCGTTGTGCAACGCTATTTGCCGTTACACAGCGAAGGAGTGTATAACCAAAGGAAAACTCCGACAATTCCGTTGGAAATTGTCAGAGCGTTGCTTGCCACTGAATAGCGTTACACACCGTTAGAGGGAGACAAAGAGAACAAGTCTGACAATCCAACAGAGCGTTGTACAACGCTATATACCGTCACACAACGCTAATGTTGCCTTCAACTTTGCATGTAAAAATAACTGTTTACATGGGTTTTACATGGGACAGAGTTGTCTGAACATCGATGCAGCGCTGTCTGAACGGCACAGATAACTTGGGATTTTTGTGGCGTTGTGCAACGCTATATGGCGTTGAACGATGGTACTCAGGAAAATTTCCAAGTTTTTAACTGTGGCGTTGTACAACACTACTGAGCGTTGTACAACGTTGTGACTCAGCATTGCCTAACTCTATATAGCGTTGTGCAACGTTGATTCACAAAAGTCAGTTGTTCTAGTTTTGAAAACTCAGCGTTGTGTGCCACTATCTAGCGTTGTACGACGCTAGGTCACTGAAAACAGGATTTTGCTAGTTTATTGAGCTTTTCGCTATCTAGACCATTTCATGGATAAACAAGGACTAAAGTATACCTTCTATCCTAGTCTAAACTAGCCTACAAGCTCTCCAAAGACTTGATCTTGATCTAAAGTTTTTATCCAAGTCTTCATAACTTGCATCTTCTTCCTATAAAACTCAAAGAAGATTGTTAAATGCCAAATGATATTATTTTGTAATCGACAAACATAGAGACGTTTAGTACAACAATAAGTATATAAGCTACATAAATAATGGAATAGTAAAGAGAAAAAATACTACGAAGGAGGAGCATATCCAAAAAAAAGGAAAAAAAAAGAACGAAAGGAAAAGGGTAGAAGAAAGAAATAGCGGTGTCTTCAGAGCCATGCTAGTTCCTAACGAAAAAAGGATGAAGACTGTACTAGCTGATCAGATAGAAAATGTTCATGGCTAATTAAACTAATTAAGGCTCAGCATGGAGATATGCTAAAATCCAGAGCAACTCTGACCTCAAAGCAAAGGGAACAAAAGTTGAAACGAGGTCAAAACATGAAAGTCACGAACTTAAACTAATCCAGAATGAAAAATGCTTGAAATGTGCTGTTTAGAATGGTAGTACACTGCTTCATGAAGGTCATGAACTTGAACTAATCCAGAATGAGCAAATGCTAGTAAAGAAGTGCAACAGAGAAGAAATTCGTTTTGAGAAACCTAAGAAATCCATTAACTGGATGGAAACAAAACACATTTCTTCTAAATTTAAAGAGCAATAGTGAGGTAAACAATACAAAAATGCTGCAAAAATAATTTTAATCTCTAAAATATGCCATTATTGTTTAAAATAGAGAAAACAAGGCAAAAGAAAGCAACATCTCTCAGTAAAAGCTTATGGAGACTATTTCAAAAAGGCGTTAATAAGGAGAAGGGACATATTTGCGTTACACACCGTTAATATATTCCATTCAAAAACAATGAGATTTAAAGTAAAGTTCCAATCAAACGGCACATATTTATTTTTGGTCAATTTGCAAATGTACGTCATTAAATCTTAGTGTCAAGTGTCAAGATTTCTGGTGCTGCTCATTTCACAATAGTTGATGAACAATTTGATTCATTACAAACCGCCCATCTTCCCTACCTGTCACGTTCTTGTTTATTTATCAAAGTAGATTTTCTATTTTTCTAATTTTGCCTAGGTTTCCTCTTTATTTATATATTACTAATTAAAGAATAACATTACATTAAGATATAAAAATTTACTGGATCTATAGCTTTACTAGACTCAATTGTTTTGGAGTGTTTGTTCCAGATTGTTTCCTACTGTTTTTATTTTTGCTTCATTTCAGAAAGATCATATATAAAAACTACTTATAACCTATAATCAAGCAGAATGCAAGAAAAATAATTGCTTTGTTCATACAATGATCGAGGTCTGTTATTTAATAAAAATTACCCATTAACAAAAGTGAATTTGCAAATCCGAGACAAACAACCTACATACCCTTACTACCCCTAATCTTCTGCAGACCTATAGCTACCTATGCAATACATTTCAAATGCAAGCTGCTGTCAACCCAAAACCAGTGATTATCACTTTTGGATGCAATTGTTACCCATGTAAATCAAAGACATAAACTACGGTTCAGGCAAATATCAACTATAAAGTTTAACATGGATTCAGCAGGGAATTGCAAAACCAATAGGAATAGCATGGGGATGCTATTGCAATGTCGGCCATTGAGTGATCTAAATGCACTTAAACCCCAAATTATGGTAAATTACAGTTCAAGCTATAAAACTGGATCAGTCAGAAGGGATGCAAGCAGTCTCATGAACAAAAAGATTGAAATGAATGCCATTGCCATTCACACAATACAAAACAAAACATTCAAGGAGGTAACCATGTACTGATTAAATTAAGCAGGTCAGCGGTTCAAAACTAATAGCAAACAAGAGGCCATAATATAACCACATCAATTACATGAAAATGCCTCATTGAAACCCCATAATGTGAGTTCAATCATATCAAAAGTCATAAGACTACAACAGGGACAGGCCATCAAAAACAAGCCTCACAAACCATTTGTCATGAGGTGTAAAAAAAACTGACCTGATTTGAGAGGAGGGAATAACAACCTTCAAGAGGGACAACAGAAGAGCACTTGTGAGAAGCTTGAGTTGACCTCCAAGAAAGCTGTCAGAATGTACAATGGATATAATCAGAATATCATCTTGATAAAGTACTAAAACATGAGGAGTAAGTAACAGGGATAAAATAAAAAGGGGTTAATGTGTGAGTTATTTTAAAAGAATATGGTCAGAATTTCTGAAACAAAGGAGAAGTGTGGTAATGAAGACAAGTATTAAAATAATGGTCAACGGAATGCTGGATTAAGGCACTGGAAAGGTGAAGTAGGTGACAAAACTGTTGGAGTTATGTCCTAGGAGTCAATAATTTAATGACTTAAATATTTGTTTATGTTATGGATGATATTTTATCATCTGTTCCTAGGTTTATTATTGATAGATTATTCAGGTTGAGGATCTGAATTGTAGATCTCTGTGGATCATTCTTTAGAATGACAATAATAAATCTAAACGGTCCATAATCTTGATAATTAACAAGGAACATTAATTATCATATAAGATTAGTATGCAAGTTAAGTGATGATTAAGTTCTACAAATCATAGGTAAAGAGTTACCAACTTAATTGCATATGTGTATGTTATGGAACATAGTACAGGACTTGACCCAACGAAATAAACATATGGATTGTGTTATGTGTCATTGTTTATTTCGTTATGATTTTGGTTCTAAGTTTGAGATGTTTATCTTTTCCACATGAGGATAGGTTCAATAAATATTGTCTACCACTGATTCCCGATAAGGGCTGCTATACGGACTTTATTTATGTTCTCTTGAATTGTGCGGAGAAAAGCTAATCATCAAGAAAACCGTATGTCCCTCATTAATTCACTTAGTGAGTGACGATATCTGTTTGGGCCCCTTGATGGAGTTGGATCGTATGCGCGCAACTAAGCGATCAACTCTAGATCAAGAAACATATAATCTGCAAGAATGACACATTTCTATCTTGGATTATACGATGATATCGTGAGACATAAGAATCAAAATAGAGAAACATATTTATTCTCTTATGCATGATTGAAATATTGTAGCAGTACACTATTTATGCGAATTGGGAATCATAACGTGTTGCTAGATACCGCTTATGATTATTGGAATTAAATAGCGATTTAATTCCATGTCCAACATAGCATAAATCCTCAAAGGGTCACACAAAATTGGTATTTAATCATACGTGCATTATTTATTTATTTGCAATAATGAGTATTGCAAAATATGATAAGTTGATTAATTAATTAAATAGCGTTATGGACCGTTATAATTAATTAAGTCAAATGGATCATATAGAAATAAATTAATGCATTGTCTAATCTCTAAATAATTATTATTAAGTTAATAATTATTTATAAACAACACACTTAATTTAATTAAGTTATTTGGGCTTTAATTTATTGGTAAATTAAATGTCCAAATTAAATAGCTTTGAGTGGGCCTTTAATTAATAGAATTAAGGGACCAATTGGAGATGGAATAGTGGCCCATAAAAGCCCTATATGGGGCCGGCCTTGTATGGTGGTAGGTGGGGATGGCACACTTGTAAATAAGTGTGAACTCTTGGCTAGGGTTAAGAGGCTATATAAGGCACCTAATGGAGGCTCCTTGGTCTCTCTTCTCTCTCCTCCCTTTCCCTTCCCACCTAGCCGCCACCCTTCCCCAAGGGTGCGCCGCCCCCCCTCTCCTCTCCTCTCTACTCAAGCTCATGTGTTGAGCATCCTTTTCTCCTACAAATTAGTTTGGTTCTTTGGTTGAAGAAAGGGAACGCTAGGGATTAGACTCGTTCTTCTCTTCGCTAGCACGAATTGAGAAGAACTTGGTTAATACCATAGTGGACTCGAGGCGCCGCGAATAGGAGGCGAAGGAGAGCACCCCATCGATTTCTATGTCGTAGGATCGAGCCCCGCGAATACGATTTCGCGGGAGGTACAAATTCCACCTATCTCTATGTGTCGAATGAGCTTATGTACTAGATCTCGTGTTGCTTGTGTTTTAATTGGATTAATTAAGGGTAATTAGTCACAAAATTAAAATTGAGCAATTTCCTAACAAAAACTGATTGGAAAGAAGAATCACTTTTTTAAAAGACAGTAATGCCAGGAAGTTGTGATGTTAACCAAAATCGTGTGAAATACATTGAGACAAAAAGGAGCAGTGATATGTAATAAGGAAAAATCTGCATATGACACCCATAGATTGGAGAATATACAAATCTATACTTTTAAACCTTTGAAGGCAAAAAAAGTGCTAACTCACAGCCCAATGTATAATAACAAAATGTATGAGACATGAGATTACACAAACATGTATATGGAAACACTAGAGAAACTCGCAAAAAAGTGCACCAGAGTGTATGTAATAATATTGCTAAGGTATCAGAGAATCCATGAATGTTGCTAATAATATTGCTAATAAGGTATCAGAGGTTGCATAAAACAATTAATAATGTAATATATATGTCCCTAATTAATGGGAACAATTAATGTTGCTAATAATGTTGATGGAGAATCTCACAAGAAAGTGCAACAGAGTGTATCAAGAAACTCAGAATAATAGTATCAACTATTAAAACTCAGAATAATAGTATCAACTACAATCAAACAATAAAAGTAAATGTCAAATAATAGTATCAACTACAATCAAGAACCTTTTGTTGTACTTATTGAAACTCAAAATAATAGTATCAACTACAATCAAACCATCAAAAATGTCAAATATTCTAAAGAAATAAAAGGTTCTTAAGGAGTCCAAAAAGCTGATTGCAAACCTAAATTCAACTAAGAAGCTACGAAAAACCGCAACCAAACAAAACGATACCAGATACCACAATAGAGTATAGGTCAAAAAATACTAGCATCAGAATAATAGTATAAAAAATAGACTGATAGTCAACTACAATCAAACCCTCCAAATATACTAATACTAAACCACTAAAAGTTTATTCTGGCAACATGAGTCCAAAAAACACCGTTGATACCATGTCCAAATCCATCCTTTACCTCATCAACTTCTAACCTATCATTTTTTAGAATGATATGAATATAAATGCTAAACAAGATTAGAGAGGTATCTAAAAAAGGAAGGAAACAAGAAAAACAAAATTAAGAAGATAAAATTCTAACCATGCATTTCCTTGACGATATGCTTGAATGTAGAAAAGTTGATTTCATCAAAGAGAATAGGTGATAGCCTCAGGTAGGTGAATGATTTAAGATGATAGCCAGGTGGGGCATCTGCTGGCCTTGCAACTTCCAATATTCTATTAAATTCATCTTCACCATAACACGGCAAAGCATTCTCACTGGACACGTGAATACCAACATCCCACCCGGCATTTAGCACCTAAAAATTGAAGTATTTCATAAATAATTAACTAATGCATACATAACAAATCTGACACGAAAATTAAGACACGGGAAAAGATTCCTATCGTAACTGAATACCTTTTGATGTTCTTTGTTTTTGTCAATTACAACTTCGTAGCATTTTGGTTTTTGCTTTGCAACAATGCAATTTCAAAATGACCACACAATATAAATGCACCTAATTTATGAGATGACTATGTTAAAAAAAATGTATAACAGATTATAATAACATTTCATGGTTCCAAAAATAATTTGTTGATTCCTAAAATGACGATTCATGTATGAGAAAAAACCATAATTAAAATGTGCAAATATTTTTAGAAAGAAAAAGTACCTTAATTTAAAGAATAATGTGGATATAATCATGCACTATTCTTAAAATATGCAAATTTGTAAAGTATTAGTCAATTTATTTAAATAGTTTGTTGAATTATCATTCATTCGAAGATGTATTAAAAAAATAATATAAATTTATAATGCAGATATCATCTGAAAAACCTCACTACTACATAATACATGCAATTGTACTTTTTTCATTTTACCAAATATCTAGTTCTCGTTTCAACTGGGTTCTTAAAAGTGGAATAAGGCCCACGGACATGATATGTTGTGCATGTTCTTTGTGACAAGTTATGTAACAAGTTACTGATGTATTCCACTCCCTGAACTAGCAAGGGACGTATGCAACCTCTAATCACGATGGACGTGATATGATACAAGCAAGGAAATTTTAGCATATTTATGAAATAGTAGATTCAATCAAATTCATTTGTTAAATTCCGTCAGTTGTAGTCCCAAAGATTGGTCCAATTAAATGCATACAACTACAATTTTCTTGTACTAGAAATTAATTTGAAACATAGAATCATACCTGCCATACTAGAGCTTGAGGGTCAGACATGGCCTCAATATCTTGCTCTTCGGTACTCAGCTCCACACATGTGAAATTCAAGCCTATGTTGTGGCTCTTTAGTACAGCTGCTATTGGAGTGTAGCCATTGTTATAGCTTGCATTATAATAGCCCGCAGTGAGCTCAGCAGCGTGACTCACTGCCTTGTACCACCAATGGACTCCTGATATATGTTTCATGAAAAATGGCATTAGATTAAGGTAAGCTAAAGTGGGTGATAGTTGGAGATTAAAAAGCACGAATGATGGTTACAGTATAAAACTAAATTCTATGATAGTCATAGAGTTATACCTTAGTAGATATACAAGATCCATTAAAGGCCAACTTCGCAAGCTTTAAAACTCAATCCGCATGGTCAACCATCACTCTAGAGTACCATTTGAGGAAAAAAACGGCCATATAAACTGTTGTATGTGCCCCCAGGATAGAAGAATGGGGTGTCGTCAGGCTTAAAGTTATATGTGCTAGCCAAATCAGGTCCATGGCCCCAAGATGGACACCTCTTTTCTCTAGCAGCATTTCTCAGGTTTTGCATCAAGTACATGCCATAACACTAAACACCAAACACACGAATATTATTGATTGCGGTTGCTGGCTGCATCTATAGATGATACTCATTCAATTATAATGAAATCAGTGTTTATTTTTCAGTCAAACATTAACAATAAACAAAGTACTATTCAGTCAAATAAATCTGATAGCGTTAAGTCAAACATGTATAGATGATACTCATTCAATTATAATGAAATCGGTGTTGACTATTCAGGCAAACATTAACAAAAAGTCAAGTACTATTCAGTCTGACAAACAACACGCACAACTAGGTCTTAAATATATCAAGCTAGGTCCTCATCTGGGGACCAAATTAAAATTTTGTTCAATTATGGCGTTAAGAAACCAACCTGATACTCTCCAATCCCAGGGCAGGATATGTCCAGCCGTGCTCCATGGGATATGACGGGTATTTAGTTCTCCACAAGGACCAAGACCAACCTCTATTTCGGTTATTAAACCTTGTTCAAAGAAATCATTCATTTTGAAAGCTCCCATAAAATCATAATTGACCTGGTGTGTTAACAAGAAAAGATCTTTACTCAAAGATATGTAAGGATGTATTGATAATAACTAATAAGATTTTGTTGTTTTATTAGTAAAATATAATTACTATATAGATTTTGGAATGTGTAGAACTGTATTACCTCGAGAGCAGTTCGGCCATGCAACACAGGCTCATTATCAATCCCCCAAGTAACACATTCAGTATTCCGTTGACCATTTCCATCTGTGAAATATATATCAGGATTAACATTTCCAATCTCTAAAACCCAATTCGGCAAAGGGATTGTGGTATCATCCCCAACGTCCCCCCCACATATGTGAAAAGACATCGCCACCTGATAGTTCATATAGAAAATAAGTCATTGATTAACATATATTATCTTTATAAAAAGAATCAATGAATCATTGATGAACAATTAATCAAGCTTCCAATCAATCATTATTTTCATCCGTTTTAATTTGAACAGCAAATGCATGTTTGCTTTCTATCCTCAAAATGTAAAAAGGGTATAAGAGGAGAGCTCAAACTCATTGATTATTATCCAGAAAGAAAAATGTTAATGTTAAACAATACAAAGTCATGTAGCTATACTGATACTGATGCACAAGACCTTTCATTTATGACAGAAACACTTTTACTTGTATGCACATATTGATGAGGAAAGTTTCAATTAGGCCCCTAGAATACGTTAATGTAGAAATTTGCTACACTAACAAGCAATTGACTTTAAATATCAGATATCATGAAGGATGAGAAAAATAAGGAAGCTGACCTGAATTTTCACCAAATATAATTTTGTATTTTCTCCTTTCTTCAAGAGTCACGAGTTCTACCATCTAATAAAAAATAATATAAGAAAAAGACAAAGCAATAGAAAAAGAAGTAAAGAATTCTTGTGACCCCACTGTCAGTTTAAACTTTTTGTTGATTTCCATCCAAAACTACTAGTGTTTTCGTCCAATTAACTCACCACACTGTTTAATCTCTGCCAAACGCACTTAATTTTCTGAAATATCGCCGAAAATTCAGAATTATTGTGAGACCGCATTTTTCTATTTGCGAGCAATTTTATCTTGCAATCTTTGTTGGAAAATAGTTTTTTCGGCAAAAACGACGATAAAACGCCGAAATTTAGAAGCTTGTGCATGAGAAATGAGATTACGCAAGCATGTATATGGAAACACTAGAGAAACTCACAAGAAAGTACACCAGAGTGTATGTAATAATGTTGCTAAGGTATCAGAGATTCCATGAATGTTGCTAATAATATTGTTAATAAGGTATCAGAGGTTGCATAAAACAATTAATAATGTAATATATGTGTTCGCAGATCAGACAATATGAAGAAAAGGAGGAAAGGTAAAGAGAAGTACAAGGGAAATAAACCTAAGAATGGATCCAGCTAGGCTTGTTGTTGCCACATTGATATGGTTTCTAGCTCCTGGAGCGATCTAGAAAGGAAGAAGAACATGAAGAATAAGAAATATCTCAATATTGAAATTAAATCATAGAAAACAAAGCAAATCATCAGAAAAATGGAAAGAAAAAAAATAACCTAAAACAACCTTTATTTTGGTTATTAAACCTTGTTCAAAGAAATCATTCATTTTGAAAGCTCCCATAAAATCATAATTGACCTGGTGTGTTAACAAGAAAAGATCTTTACTCAAAGATATGTAAGGATGTATTGATAATAACTAATACGATTTTGTTGTTTTATTAGTAAAGAGAAGGGATACAGTATATGAAGGCAAGGTGTAGGGTTTTTCTGTCAAGGTATATGTGTGCTCAAGAAATATTCCACTGTTAATGTGGGCCTACATAAACAATGAATGATGCGACTCTTTACACAATTTCCACCTAAATGAGAAAAGATGAAAGAAAACGGTATCCTATGAGCTTAATCCGTGAGCCAAAACTGCAAAATAAGGTGCAGTCAAAGAAAAGGTAATGTGCTGAGTATATGATGAATAACTGGGAATTACATATAGTTGCAGAGGATATAGAGAAAGTTTGTCTTAAATGCTACGGTCTTTGGGTAGTGGCAAAAAGATAAAAGAAGTAAAAGAAAAAAAAAATTAAGTGTCCTAATTTGGTGAGGGGATTATTGAAATAAGAAGGGTCCATTATTTTTATTCTACTTGTAGTGCGCTAACTCACAGCCCAATGTATAATAACAAAATGTATGAGACATGAGTTTACGCAAGCATGTTTATGAAAACACTAGAGAAACTCACAAGAAAGTGCACCAGAGTGTATGTAATAATGTTGCTAAGGTATCAGAGATTCCATGAATGTTGCTAATAATATTGCTAATAAGGTATCAGAGGTTGAATAAAATAATTAATAATGTAATATATGTGTCCGTAGATCTGACAATATGAAGAAAAAGAGGAAAGATAAAGAGAAGTAAAAGGGAAATAAACCTGAGAATAGATCCATCTAGGCTTGTTGTTGCCTCCTTGATATGGTTTTTAGCTCCTGGAGTGATCTAGAAAGGAAGAAGAACATGAAGAATAAGAAATATCTCAATAATGAAATTAAATCATAGAAAACAAAGCAAATCATCAGAAAAATGGAGAAGAAAAGAAATAACCTAAAACAACAGCAGTAAGATGCTTCAAGCCTCGGTGTTGTTCAAAGCTTCTACTTCAGTACCCCTGAATTAAAAATAAAGGAAAAAAGTAGATAAGAAAAGAGTGAAATAGATGCTTTGCATGAAACAAATGTCGGAGGAGAATAAAAGATGAACCTCTTGTCATATAGGAATTGATAGAAAAGAGCTCGAGAAAAAGGAAGCAATGAGATCCAATTAAGAGGCGGTGTGAATAAAGAGAATAAGAGCTATGGTTAAGAGATGGATTTTGAAAAAGGATTGTGGAAGAAGGAAGAAACAGAATGAAGATACATATAGGCAAAGGCGCACATGGAGACAAATTAGAAGGCATGCTTCTCCCGTTCAGGTAGATTAATACTTCACTGACCTGTGGACCCTACCTAGTGATACGTTGAAGAAAGAGGCAGTGTAGACATACACCGAAAGGATGGGACTGTGATTGTAGGATAAAATTGATGAACCAGGTTTAAGTCAAGAAAAATCGGGAAACAGAGGCCTCAAGCCTCACCAGAGAGTGTATTGGGTGGGCGAATGGACCCCTAGACCAAGTGGTTTTTAGAATACCGGAGCTTGTGAACCAGGAGCAGGCAAAAGGGAAATGAAATACGGATGGAGGAAATGGTAAAACAAATTTCGTCCCTATTCGAGTGAGATCTTGTGTGGCACAAACATAGCAAATACCCACGTGTGCCGCTTGCAATACGTGATAATACACATGCATAGGGAAGGTTACACGAAAGGGTCAAGAGAAAAGAAATGAAGGAGATGGAAGGAAATTGAAACTGTGTGGCCAGGCATGTGACAAGTGTTAAAATGAGAAATGAGAAAATAATTAAGGCAAAATGATAAAACCACCGAATCCGATTGTTCATCCTCAGTGTTCTCACAATCCAATATGGTCATAAATTCATAGAATTTTGATAAAACCCATAAATGATAAAAGAGCTCATGGACTTTGAAATTTGAGGGAAAATATCAAATGAAAGGCAAAAATCCTAGAAAAATACCCAAAATTCCAACAAGTAAAATAGAAATTTATAATGGCTTTGCAACACAAAAAGGAAATGCAGAAATCCATCATATGTGCAAGAAAAGCTTCAAAATTGCACAAAATAAATAAAATATTTCAGAGGGTCCTTTCAGGAAACTTTTGTCACTATCAAATTCCATACATTTTTTCTGAGCTCACATACCAAGTTTCATGAGAAAATGTGATTGGGAAGTATCCGAAATAAATTATTTTGTTTCAGCAACTTTGAAAACATATGAAAAATACATGAATGGAGGGCAGCAGTGCTGTGAGAACCAGAGAAAAGAGAAAGAATGATTCAAAATTCCCCATACGAAACTAAATATGGTTGTACGGGGTGCACTGAACACCATGCTCGATTGGAAGCAGACTGAAATTTCAGAGCCATGCTAGTTCCTGACAAAAAAAAGGGAGAAGATTGTACTAGCTGATCAGATGGGATACGTTGATGCCTAATTAAACTAATTAAGACTCATAATGGAGATAACCTAAAATTCATTGATGAAAAGAGAGCATATTTGACCTCAAAACAAAAGGAGCAATATGTTGAAACGAAGTCAAAACATGAAATGCGGTGTTTAGCATGGTAGCATACTGCTCCAAATCGTTTTGAGAAAGTTACGAACTTGAACTAATAAATTCATTTACTTGAGTTAATAAAGTCACGAACATGGTAGAAAAAAGCTAGTAAAGAAGCGCAACAGAAAAAAATAGGTTTCGAGAAATTTCTGAAGTCCATTAACTAGAAACAAAACACATCTCTTCCAAATCAAAGAGCAATACAAAAATGTAGCAAAAAAAGTAAAAGATCTTAATCTCTAACAGATGCCATTATTGATTTAAATAGAGAAAAAAAGGCAAAAGAAAGTAACCTCTCTCAACATAAGCAGATGGAGACTATTTCAAAAAGACATGAATAAAGAGAAGGGATACAGTATATGAAGGCAAGGTGTAGGGTTTTTCTGTCAAGGTATATGTGTGCTCAAGAAATATTCCACTGTTAATGTGGGCCTACATAAACAATGAATGATGCGACTCTTTACACAATTTCCACCTAAATGAGAAAAGATGAAAGAAAACGGTATCCTATGAGCTTAATCCGTGAGCCAATACTGCAAAATAAGGTGCAGTCAAAGAAAAGGTAATGTGCTGAGTATATGATGAATAACTGGGAATTACATATAGTTGCAGAGGATATAGAGAAAGTTTGTCTTAAATGCTACGGTCTTTGGGTAGTGGCAAAAAGATAAAAGAAGTAAAAGAAAAAAAAATTAAGTGTCCTAATTTGGTGAGGGGATTATTGAAATAAGAAGGGTCCATTATTTTTATTCTACTTGTAGTGCGCTAACTCACAGCCCAATGTATAATAACAAAATGTATGAGACATGAGTTTACGCAAGCATGTTTATGAAAACACTAGAGAAACTCACAAGAAAGTGCACCAGAGTGTATGTAATAATGTTGCTAAGGTATCAGAGATTCCATGAATGTTGCTAATAATATTGCTAATAAAGTATCAGAGGTTGAATAAAATAATTAATAATGTAATATATGTGTCCGTAGATCTGACAATATGAAGAAAAAGAGGAAAGATAAAGAGAAGTAAAAGGGAAATAAACTTGAGAATAGATCCATCTAGGCTTATTGTTGCCTCCTTGATATGGTTTTTAGCTCCTGGAGTGATCTAGAAAGGAAGAAGAACATGAAGAATAAGAAATATCTCAATAATGAAATTAAATCATAGAAAACAAAGCAAATCATCAGAAAAATGGGGAAGAAAAGAAATAACCTAAAACAACAGCAGTAGGATGCTTCAAGCCTCGGTGTTGTTCAAAGCTTCTACTTCAGTACCCCTGAATTACGAGTAAAGGAAAAAAGTCGATAAGAAAAGAGTGAAATAGATGCTTTGCATGAAACAAATGTCGGAGGAGAATAAAAGATGAACCTCTTGTCATATAGGAATTGATAGAAAAGAGCTCGAGAAAAAGGAAGCAATGAGATCCAATTAAGAGGCGGTGTGAATAAAGAGAATAAGGGCTATGGTTAAGAGATGGATTTTGAAAAAGGATTGTGGAAGAAGGAAGAAACAGAATGAAGATACATATAGGCAAAGGCGCGCATGGAGACAAATTAGAAGGCATGCTTCTCCCGTTCAGGTAGATTAATACTTCACTGACCTGTGGACCCTACCTAGTGATACGTTGAAGAAAGAGGCAGTGTAGACATACACCGAAAGGATGGGACTGTGATTGTAGGATAAAATTGATGAACCAGGTTTAAGTCAAGAAAAATCGGGGAACAGAGGCCTCAAGCCTCACTAGAGAGTGTATTGGGTGGGCGAATGGACCCCTAGACCAAGTGGTTTTTAGAATACCGGAGCTTGTGAACCAGGAGCAGGCAAAAGGGAAATGAAATACGGATTGAGGAAATGGTAAAACAAATTTCGTCCCTATTCGAGTGAGATCTTGTGTGGCACAAACATAGCAAATACCCACGTGTGCCGCTTGCAATACGTGATAATACACATGCATAGGGAAGGTTACACGAAAGGGTCAAGAGAAAAGAAATGAAGGAGATGGAAGGAAACTGAAACTGTGTGGCCAAGCATGTGACAGGTGTTAAAATGAGAAATGAGAAAATAATTAAGGCAAAATGATAAAACCACCGAATCCGATTGTTCATCCTCAGGGTTCTCACAATCCAATATGGTCATAAATTCATAGAATTTTGATAAAACCCATAAATGATAAAAGAGCTCATGGACTTTGAAATTTGAGGAAAAATATCAAATGAAAGGCAAAAATCCTAGAAAAATACCCAAAATTCCAACAAGAAAAATAGAAATTTATAATGGCTTTGCAACACAAAAAGGAAATGCAGAAATCCATCATATGTGCAAGAAAAGCTTCAAAATTGCACAAAATAAATAAAATATTTCAGAGGGTCCTTTCAGGAAACTTTTGTCACCATCAAATTGTCGCGGCTTTTTCGTCATTATTCTCCTCGAAGGAATTTCTCGAAGAACAATGGGAACATAGCCTTAGATTCACCTCCCTTAAGGTTTCGATCTCTATGGCGGGTATCTCTCAACACAAGAGAACCCTATACAGAGTCGCTACTTAAAGAAGTTTCTTAATTTAGCGGGTCCTTTCTTTCCAGTAGGCGCAAGCCCCTACTGTTAATTACCCCGTAGTTGCCTACGAGAACCTCTGATTAAGGGATGTAAAGGGTGTCGACGTAATGGGCTAAGAAAAGAGGCTTATGGAGTGCTATTAAGGAGGACTTAATTGATGGTACCAAATCTAATAGACGGGACCCAATTAAGGATCGACAAAAGGTTTCTAACTGGACTAACGGAGAAATAGATTTTGGGTTTAGAAGAGGTTTTTGGTTAATAAAAGGGAAGGCTTCACTTGAGGTTATTTCTGGTAAACTCTCGGGGCTATGACTGGCCTTCTTGTGAGAGTGAAAAGAGTTTTGCAACCTTCGGGGCCTCTTGGGCGGCCACGACAAAAGTTGGTTCTTTTACAACCCTAGGGACCATCTTCATCGGTCTTCTTAATAAGAGTTGGTTCTTTAACGACCCTAGGGACCATCTTCATCGGTCTTCTTAATAAGAGTCGGTTCTCGGGACCATCTTAGTCGGTCTTCTTGTGAGAACAAAAGCAGTTTTGCAACCTTCGGGTCCTCTTTAATGGCTACTCGACGAAAGTTGGTTCTTTTGCAACCCTAGGGACCATCTTCATCGGTCTTCTTAATAAGAGTTGGTTCTTTAACGACCCTAGGGACCATCTTCATCGGTCTTCTTAATAAGAGTCGGTTCTCGGGACCATCTTAGTCGGTCTTCTTGTGAGAACAAAAGAGGAATTTTACAACCTTAGGGGCATGTGGCGCCTTTGAGCTAAAGTTGGTTCTTTTACAACCCTAGGGACCATCTTCATCGGTCTTCTTAATAAGAGTTGGTTCTTTAACGACCCTAGGGACCATCTTCATCGGTCTTCTTAATAAGAGTCGGTTCTCGGGACCATCTTCATCGGTCTTCTTATGAGAACAAAAATAGAATTCTTTGGACGAGGGGGCCCGTAAGAATTCGTTTTCTGAGTCACCTAAGGTCGATCTCAACCTTAGTGAGGGACTTTTCCTCAAACGGAGAGGTTTCGGCTTTGACTTTGGATTTCGTGTTTGGACTTTTAATTTCTGAGATTTCACTTGGGATATTGGTGATTTTATTCACTTTGGCCTTTTGCACTTTTGACCTTTAAAAATGCTTTTCTATTTCAAAATATTTGTATTTGAAGATATTTGATTTTAGAAGATAACGTGTTCGAAATCCTTTAGATTTTGAAAATATTTATAATCGAGTATACTTAGATTTTGAAAATAGTATATTTGAAACCTTGACTTTGAAAATTCTTAGTCTTTTGCGAATGAGTTTATTAATTTTCTAAAATTCGCTTTTAAAGTAAAAATACTTCAAAAATACAAAAGGCCGCTACTTTGACATATTTTCATACCAAAGTATCAGTGAGGTCGATTTATTTTGATTTTTAGAATTTTATGGATGTGTCGTTTGTATTTTTAGGGGCTTCCTACTATTTTTAATAATTTTCTAAAGTTTCTGTTGACTTGTCTTTTACCTATTGGGCCATGTCATCGGGCCAAATCTATGTGGGCTCGATCCCGGACTTTGCTTTGAGCTGAACTTCTCCATTTTAAATCTTCTGACATTTCATCAATTGACAGGGGTCAACAACATGGGTTTTATAGTTACGACGCCACAAAAGATCAAAGAGACTCTCGCGCGTCTGAGCTTCGAACGAAGGTGGGTACAGGTTTCGTGTTAACGGGTTCGCATCCGTTTCTGATTTCGGCCACCATTGCTTCCAAGGCGAGGTGTTACGGTATCGTGGAGGCGAGGGGAACTTCTTTGTGGGGTCGGCTTAGATCGCGTCATCATCATTTGGTCAGGGGACGAAGAGTTTTAAATGACAGCACAAAAATAAAAAATTCGATTTAGTCCCTGTAAATTTTACTATTGTGTTTCCGACGATCGTCGCCACTGCAGTTGAGGGTACTAGTTTCGTTAGAGTCACGACGAAGAGGAGAGATCGAGGGTATGTTCAATTAGTGTTGCGCCACCTTGAATTGACGGGAGTATCACACACTGGTACAGAAGGAACGGGGTACTGGTACTAATACTCGTCATGAGTAATGAGTAAGGAGCAGTTTGGTTTTAAGGGTCATACGTAATGTGCTATAAAGTAACTGACATTGACCTTCATTACTAATGCATATTAACAAATGTGAAATCAAATGTATTGTCTTAGTCCCATTTCTATATTGGATAAGGCCTGTAGGTGAGATGCTATATCATATGTTTTATGAACAATCGTGGGACAAGGATCAATGGGACTCAATACTACACACATAAGAAAACACTATCAGTTCAGGTTGATTACATGAGTAAAATATCATTAAAGATTATCATTCACACAATTATTATTTATCCACAGTCTTTGTCATCTAATCAATTTATGTCGAAGTAAAACGAAGATGTAATATCATGTTTAACATTTCTACATCGCTCAACAAGTTGGTATTAAGACCAGGGAACCTAATTCACTCATCAGGCTAGTAATTTTATGTATAACTCCTTCCAAAATTCAGATAGTTGCCAGCCCTTGATTTCAGTAAGTACCATTCAAACTATAATAATACTAGAAACTCCTCAGATTGAATCTACAGCTATCACCTGTATTGTCAGAATTTCACAGTACAAGCTTTGGTCAACTTCTGGTTTGAATACAAATCGTATGCAGAAGTGAAAATGAAATTCTACCTCTCAGTCAAAGCAATTAAAAAAAAAGTCAAGATAAGGTCAACAGTTACAATTTTGACAAAAAGAGGAACAATAAAGCTTATCCTTAATCAATAATGAACAGAAATTTCACTTAGGTCCTTTATTTTTGAGAATTTCTAAAATTAAGTTATGCAAAAGAGGCATCTTCATGACTTGGTCAACTGTCGATTTACCATCATCTCTTCAGGTTCATATCTCACATTTACAAAAAGATCCTTCATTCTGTTATTATCACCTATGCACACTTTATATCCTAACTTGAAGGGAGTATAAAGTGATTTAGTGTATACTTGATTCAGCATATCACGAGCATGACTGACAATGCTCATCATATGCTCAATCAAAGCAACACCACTTGCATAAGGGCTCCAAAGCCAGTGCTAAGGAGCTATCTTATACAAGTTCATCCCAATTGAACTCTTCATGCGCTGTGCGCAGTCTGAGTACAACTGAGGCACCAACGAACCTTAATTATCATTAATTTTAGTGGTTTAATTGAGATCTCTCATGCGCTGGGCGCAATCGAAACTCAACTTCAACCTTAACACTTAATATCACAAAGAAATAGCACTTCAGACATCACCCTCAAGATCCAAACAAACTTGTCAGAAGGGAAGAACTTTAAAGATTAATTCTTTTCAACATTTACCTTGTGCAAGAACAGAACGTAATCAAGTCAATTTTGAACAATTTTAGACCTTTAAAGGCAGAATCGTACTTCTCATGCGCTGGGCGCAATCAAAGTCATTATCTGGCAAAAATCTTTCTTAGAAAGGAGAATTAAAATGTATCTAATCTCTCATGCGCCGTGCGCAATCGAAATTTACCTACACGCTAATCTATTTGAGCTATCTCCTCATGCGCTGTGCGCAATCGGATCTAACCAAAGGAATCAAAAGGGAAAAGAACAGATCGAAACGACTCAATCAAGAATGTAATACCTAAATTCTTAACTACTAACCTACAGATCAAATCAAGAACTGAAAGTATCAATCAAGAAGTACGATTTCTAACACCAAATCAGAGAAAGAAAAGAGAAGATTCTTAGCACAAGCAATATGCTACCAGATCAAGAACTCGAAATTCAATCAAACTTCATCCAAATGCTTCAATTTCAATCAAAACACCGATTTCGAGGTACAATTCGCCTCTTACCTTTATTCTTTCACCTCACCTTGATTACAATTGCTTTGAGAAGCTTCAATTGCTCCCAATTTCTCTTTTCTGACTATACCTCTAACCTATTTGATCAAATGCCTCACCTCTCTCTCTGTCCTATCCTAGTGTGTGTGTAGTGTGTGGGTGTGTCTAAGAAATAGCGAAAGAGAGGCCCCCTTCTCTTCATCTGGTGGGGTATTTATAGGCCATGGGGGCTGAGTAGCTTCCTCGAGAATCTTCAATCTTCAACTTGATCTCGATCGTCTATTCAGAGGCACACAGATCGACCCTTGATCGGAGGGCTGAGAGGAGGTCGCCTTGTGTTTCTTCTGGTCGGTCAACAGGCCAGGGAATGGTTGACCAGGCGGTTACGCCGTTGCGCATCTCTCTCTTTCTTTCTCCTCAATTCTCTTCACAATCTCTCTCTATTCTGTTGGAGGAGGAGGGTGCTCGTCTGGGTCCCGCACATCAGAGGAACAAAATAAACCCCGACCCCACATGTCGGGTTTAATGAGGCTCAGCTTCAGCGAACTTCATTTCCTCTTCGATGCACTCGGTTCATAATGCACCGTAGTTTGATTTTCACATCGTTACATCCCTGGGCTCATGTGCCATGCGCACCCATTGTCATTTGTTGTGCAGGGATGGAATTTGAAACCATTTCATTCATCTCCATTCCAAGATTCAAAGGGATATGTCCATTTATTTTATTTCGTTGCATTTCATGACTGCCGAAACAAAATAAATTGTTTGGGGCACTTTCCATTTGATTTTTCTCATGAGATTTTAGGTGTAGGCTCACAAAAATATGTAGAATCTGGTGGTGCCAATATTTTTCTAAAAAGACCCCTTCACCTATTTTATTTAATTTCTCCAAAATCATGGGCCTCTTTGCATAACATGGATATTCTCTAGCTCCTTTTATCATTCTGAAAGTACCATAATTTTCTTCATCATCTCCTGAAATTTTTGGTATTTTTCCATAATTTTTGGGGTCCATTTTCTATTTTTCTTGGTTTTCTCAAACTCCTCGTAAATCGGTCTGTGTCTCCAATCGCAAAATTTTAGGGTCAAACACAAATTCCATACATTTTTTCTGAGCTCACATACCAAGTTTCATGAGAAAATGTGATTGGGAAGTATCCGAAATAAATTATTTTGTTTCAGCAACTTTGAAAACATATGAAAAATACATGAATGGAGGGCAGCAGTGCTGTGAGAACCAGAGAAAAGAGAAAGAATGATTCAAAATTCCCCATACGAAACTAAATATGGTTGTACGGGGTGCACTGAACACCATGCTCGATTGGAAGCAGACTGAAATTTCAGAGCCATGCTAGTTCCTGACAAAAAAAAGGGAGAAGATTGTACTAGCTGATCAGATGGGATACGTTGATGCCTAATTAAACTAATTAAGACTCATAATGGAGATAACCTAAAATTCATTGATGAAAAGAGAGCATATTTGACCTCAAAACAAAAGGAGCAATATGTTGAAACAAAGTCAAAACATGAAATGCAGTGTTTAGCATGGTAGCATACTGCTCCAAATCGTTTTGAGAAAGTTACGAACTTGAACTAATAAATTCATTTACTTGAGTTAATAAAGTCACGAACATGGTAGAAAAAAGCTAGTAAAGAAGCGCAACAGAAAAAAATAGGTTTCGAGAAACTTCTGAAGTCCATTAACTAGAAACAAAACACATCTCTTCCAAATCAAAGAGCAATACAAAAATGTAGCAAAAAAAGTAAAAGATCTTAATCTCTAACAGATGCCATTATTGATTTAAATAGAGAAAAAAAGGCAAAAGAAAGTAACCTCTCTCAACATAAGCAGATGGAGACTATTTCAAAAAGACATGAATAAAGAGAAGGGATACAGTATATGAAGGCAAGGTGTAGGGTTTTTCTGTCAAGGTATATGTGTGCTCAAGAAATATTCCACTGTTAATGTGGGCCTACATAAACAATGAATGATGCGACTCTTTACACAATTTCCACCTAAATGAGAAAAGATGAAAGAAAACGGTATCCTATGAGCTTAATCCGTGAGCCAATACTGCAAAATAAGGTGCAGTCAAAGAAAAGGTAATGTGCTGAGTATATGATGAATAACTGGGAATTACATATAGTTGCAGAGGATATAGAGAAAGTTTGTCTTAAATGCTACGGTCTTTGGGTAGTGGCAAAAAGATAAAAGAAGTAAAAGAAAAAAAAAATTAAGTGTCCTAATTTGGTGAGGGGATTATTGAAATAAGAAGGGTCCATTATTTTTATTCTACTTGTAGTGCGCTAACTCACATCCCAATGTATAATAACAAAATGTATGAGACATGAGTTTACGCAAGCATGTTTATGAAAACACTAGAGAAACTCACAAGAAAGTGCACCAGAGTGTATGTAATAATGTTGCTAAGGTATCAGAGATTCCATGAATGTTGCTAATAATATTGCTAATAAGGTATCAGAGGTTGAATAAAATAATTAATAATGTAATATATGTGTCCGTAGATCTGACAATATGAAGAAAAAGAGGAAAGATAAAGAGAAGTAAAAGGGAAATAAACCTGAGAATAGATCCATCTAGGCTTGTTGTTGCCTCCTTGATATGGTTTTTAGCTCCTGGAGTGATCTAGAAAGGAAGAAGAACATGAAGAATAAGAAATATCTCAATAATGAAATTAAATCATAGAAAACAAAGCAAATCATCAGAAAAATGGGGAAGAAAAGAAATAACCTAAAACAACAGCAGTAGGATGCTTCAAGCCTCGGTGTTGTTCAAAGCTTCTACTTCAGTATCCCTGAATTACGAGTAAAGGAAAAAAGTAGATAAGAAAAGAGTGAAATAGATGCTTTGCATGAAACAAATGTCGGAGGAGAATAAAAGATGAACCTCTTGTCATATAGGAATTGATAGAAAAGAGCTCGAGAAAAAGGAAGCAATGAGATCCAATTAAGAGGCGGTGTGAATAAAGAGAATAAGAGCTATGGTTAAGAGATGGATTTTGAAAAAGGATTGTGGAAGAAGGAAGAAACAGAATGAAGATACATATAGGCAAAGGCGCGCATGGAGACAAATTAGAAAGCATGCTTCTCCCGTTCAGGTAGATTAATACTTCACTGACCTGTGGACCCTACCTAGTGATACGTTGAAGAAAGAGGCAGTGTAGACATACACCGAAAGGATGGGACTGTGATTGTAGGATAAAATTGATGAACCAGGTTTAAGTCAAGAAAAATCGGGGAACAGAGGCCTCAAGCCTCACCAGAGAGTGTATTGGGTGGGCGAATGGACCCCTAGACCAAGTGGTTTTTAGAATACCGGAGCTTGTGAACCAGGAGCAGGCAAAAGGGAAATGAAATACGGATTGAGGAAATGGTAAAACAAATTTCGTCCCTATTCGAGTGAGATCTTGTGTGGCACAAACATAGCAAATACCCACGTGTGCCGCTTGCAATACGTGATAATACACATGCATAGGGAAGGTTACACGAAAGGGTCAAGAGAAAAGAAATGAAGGAGATGGAAGGAAACTGAAACTGTGTGGCCAGGCATGTGACAGGTGTGAAAATGAGAAATGAGAAAATAATTAAGGCAAAATGATAAAACCACCGAATCCGATTGTTCATCCTCAGGGTTCTCACAATCCAATATGGTCATAAATTCATAGAATTTTGATAAAACCCATAAATGATAAAAGAGCTCATGGACTTTGAAATTTGAGGGAAAATATCAAATGAAAGGCAAAAATCCTAGAAAAATACCCAAAATTCCAACAAGAAAAATAGAAATTTATAATGGCTTTGCAACACAAAAAGGAAATGCAGAAATCCATCATATGTGCAAGAAAAGCTTCAAAATTGCACAAAATAAATAAAATATTTCAGAGGGTCCTTTCAGGAAACTTTTGTCACCATCAAATTCCATACATTTTTTCTGAGCTCACATACCAAGTTTCATGAGAAAATGTGATTGGGAAGTATCCGAAATAAATTATTTTGTTTCAGCAACTTTGAAAACATATGAAAAATACATGAATGGAGGGCAGCAGTGCTGTGAGAACCAGAGAAAAGAGAAAGAATGATTCAAAATTCCCCATACGAAACTAAATATGGTTGTACGGGGTGCACTGAACACCATGCTCGATTGGAAGCAGACTGAAATTTCAGAGCCATGCTAGTTCCTGACAAAAAAAAGGGAGAAGATTGTACTAGCTGATCAGATGGGATACGTTGATGCCTAATTAAACTAATTAAGACTCATAATGGAGATAACCTAAAATTCATTGATGAAAAGAGAGCATATTTGACCTCAAAACAAAAGGAGCAATATGTTGAAACAAAGTCAAAACATGAAATGCAGTGTTTAGCATGGTAGCATACTGCTCCAAATCGTTTTGAGAAAGTTACGAACTTGAACTAATAAATTCATTTACTTGAGTTAATAAAGTCACGAACATGGTAGAAAAAAGCTAGTAAAGAAGCGCAACAGAAAAAAATAGGTTTCGAGTAACTTCTGAAGTCCATTAACTAGAAACAAAACACATCTCTTCCAAATCAAAGAGCAATACAAAAATGTAGCAAAAAAAGTAAAAGATCTTAATCTCTAACAGATGCCATTATTGATTTAAATAGAGAAAAAAAGGCAAAAGAAAGTAACCTCTCTCAACATAAGCAGATGGAGACTATTTCAAAAAGACATGAATAAAGAGAAGGGATACAGTATATGAAGGCAAGGTGTAGGGTTTTTCTGTCAAGGTATATGTGTGCTCAAGAAATATTCCACTGTTAATGTGGGCCTACATAAACAATGAATGATGCGACTCTTTACACAATTTCCACCTAAATGAGAAAAGATGAAAGAAAACGGTATCCTATGAGCTTAATCCGTGAGCCAATACTGCAAAATAAGGTGCAGTCAAAGAAAAGGTAATGTGCTGAGTATATGATGAATAACTGGGAATTACATATAGTTGCAGAGGATATAGAGAAAGTTTGTCTTAAATGCTACGGTCTTTGGGTAGTGGCAAAAAGATAAAAGAAGTAAAAGAAAAAAAAAATTAAGTGTCCTAATTTGGTGAGGGGATTATTGAAATAAGAAGGGTCCATTATTTTTATTCTACTTGTAGTGCGCTAACTCACATCCCAATGTATAATAACAAAATGTATGAGACATGAGTTTACGCAAGCATGTTTATGAAAACACTAGAGAAACTCACAAGAAAGTGCACCAGAGTGTATGTAATAATGTTGCTAAGGTATCAGAGATTCCATGAATGTTGCTAATAATATTGCTAATAAGGTATCAGAGGTTGAATAAAATAATTAATAATGTAATATATGTGTCCGTAGATCTGACAATATGAAGAAAAAGAGGAAAGATAAAGAGAAGTAAAAGGGAAATAAACCTGAGAATAGATCCATCTAGGCTTGTTGTTGCCTCCTTGATATGGTTTTTAGCTCCTGGAGTGATCTAGAAAGGAAGAAGAACATGAAGAATAAGAAATATCTCAATAATGAAATTAAATCATATAAAACAAAGCAAATCATCAGAAAAATAGGGAAGAAAAGAAATAACCTAAAACAACAGCAGTAGGATGCTTCAAGCCTCGGTGTTGTTCAAAGCTTCTACTTCAGTACCCCTGAATTACGAGTAAAGGAAAAAAGTAGATAAGAAAAGAGTGAAATAGATGCTTTGCATGAAACAAATGTCGGAGGAGAATAAAAGATGAACCTTTTGTCATATAGGAATTGATAGAAAAGAGCTCGAGAAAAAGGAAGCAATGAGATCCAATTAAGAGGCGGTGTGAATAAAGAGAATAAGAGCTATGGTTAAGAGATGGATTTTGAAAAAGGATTGTGGAAGAAGGAAGAAACAGAATGAAGATACATATAGGCAAAGGCGTGCATGGAGACAAATTAGAAGGCATGCTTCTCCCGTTCAGGTAGATTAATACTTCACTGACCTGTGGACCCTACCTAGTGATACGTTGAAGAAAGAGGCAGTGTAGACATACACCGAAAGGATGGGACTGTGATTGTAGGATAAAATTGATGAACCAGGTTTAAGTCAAGAAAAATCGGGGAACAGAGGCCTCAAGCCTCACTAGAGAGTGTATTGGGTGGGCGAATGGACCCCTAGACCAAGTGGTTTTTAGAATACCGGAGCTTGTGAACCAGGAGCAGGCAAAAGGGAAATGAAATACGGATTGAGGAAATGGTAAAACAAATTTCGTCCCTATTCGAGTGAGATCTTGTGTGGCACAAACATAGCAAATACCCACGTGTGCCGCTTGCAATACGTGATAATACACATGCATAGGGAAGGTTACACGAAAGGGTCAAGAGAAAAGAAATGAAGGAGATGGAAGGAAACTGAAACTGTGTGGCCATGCATGTGACAGGTGTTAAAATGAGAAATGAGAAAATAATTAAGGCAAAATGATAAAACCACCGAATCCGATTGTTCATCCTCAGGGTTCTCACAATCCAATATGGTCATAAATTCATAGAATTTTGATAAAACCCATAAATGATAAAAGAGCTCATGGACTTTGAAATTTGAGGGAAAATATCAAATGAAAGGCAAAAATCCTAGAAAAATACCCAAAATTCCAACAAGAAAAATAGAAATTTATAATGGCTTTGCAACACAAAAAGGAAATGCAGAAATCCATCATATGTGCAAGAAAAGCTTCAAAATTGCACAAAATAAATAAAATATTTCAGAGGGTCCTTTCAGGAAACTTTTGTCACCATCAAATTCCATACATTTTTTCTGAGCTCACATACCAAGTTTCATGAGAAAATGTGATTGGGAAGTATCCGAAATAAATTATTTTGTTTCAGCAACTTTGAAAACATATGAAAAATACATGAATGGAGGGCAGCAGTGCTGTGAGAACCAGAGAAAAGAGAAAGAATGATTCAAAATTCCCCATACGAAACTAAATATGGTTGTACGGGGTGCACTGAACACCATGCTCGATTGGAAGCAGACTGAAATTTCAGAGCCATGCTAGTTCCTGACAAAAAAAAGGGAGAAGATTGTACTAGCTGATCAGATGGGATACGTTGATGCCTAATTAAACTAATTAAGACTCATAATGGAGATAACCTAAAATTCATTGATGAAAAGAGAGCATATTTGACCTCAAAACAAAAGGAGCAATATGTTGAAACGAAGTCAAAACATGAAATGCAGTGTTTAGCATGGTAGCATACTGCTCCAAATCGTTTTGAGAAAGTTACGAACTTGAACTAATAAATTCATTTACTTGAGTTAATAAAGTCACGAACATGGTAGAAAAAAGCTAGTAAAGAAGCGCAACAGAAAAAAATAGGTTTCGAGAAACTTCTGAAGTCCATTAACTAGAAACAAAACACATCTCTTCCAAATCAAAGAGCAATACAAAAATGTAGCAAAAAAAGTAAAAGATCTTAATCTCTAACAGATGCCATTATTGATTTAAATAGAGAAAAAAAAGGCAAAAGAAAGTAACCTCTCTCAACATAAGCAGATGGAGACTATTTCAAAAAGACATGAATAAAGAGAAGGGATACAGTATATGAAGGCAAGGTGTAGGGTTTTTCTGTCAAGGTATATGTGTGCTCAAGAAATATTCCACTGTTAATGTGGGCCTACATAAACAATGAATGATGCGACTCTTTACACAATTTCCACCTAAATGAGAAAAGATGAAAGAAAACGGTATCCTATGAGCTTAATCCGTGAGCCAATACTGCAAAATAAGGTGCAGTCAAAGAAAAGGTAATGTGCTGAGTATATGATGAATAACTGGGAATTACATATAGTTGCAGAGGATATAGAGAAAGTTTGTCTTAAATGCTACGGTCTTTGGGTAGTGGCAAAAAGATAAAAGAAGTAAAAGAAAAAAAAAATTAAGTGTCCTAATTTGGTGAGGGGATTATTGAAATAAGAAGGGTCCATTATTTTTATTCTACTTGTAGTGCGCTAACTCACATCCCAATGTATAATAACAAAATGTATGAGACATGAGTTTACGCAAGCATGTTTATGAAAACACTAGAGAAACTCACAAGAAAGTGCACCAGAGTGTATGTAATAATGTTGCTAAGGTATCAGAGATTCCATGAATGTTGCTAATAATATTGCTAATAAGGTATCAGAGGTTGAATAAAATAATTAATAATGTAATATATGTGTCCGTAGATCTGACAATATGAAGAAAAAGAGGAAAGATAAAGAGAAGTAAAAGGGAAATAAACCTGAGAATAGATCCATCTAGGCTTGTTGTTGCCTCCTTGATATGGTTTTTAGCTCCTGGAGTGATCTAGAAAGGAAGAAGAACATGAAGAATAAGAAATATCTCAATAATGAAATTAAATCATAGAAAACAAAGCAAATCATCAGAAAAATGGGGAAGAAAAGAAATAACCTAAAACAACAGCAGTAGGATGCTTCAAGCCTCGGTGTTGTTCAAAGCTTCTACTTCAGTACCCCTGAATTACGAGTAAAGGAAAAAAGTAGATAAGAAAAGAGTGAAATAGATGCTTTGCATGAAACAAATGTCGGAGGAGAATAAAAGATGAACCTCTTGTCATATAGGAATTGATAGAAAAGAGCTCGAGAAAAAGGAAGCAATGAGATCCAATTAAGAGGCGGTGTGAATAAAGAGAATAAGAGCTATGGTTAAGAGATGGATTTTGAAAAAGGATTGTGGAAGAAGGAAGAAACAGAATGAAGATACATATAGGCAAAGGCGCGCATGGAGACAAATTAGAAGGCATGCTTCTCCCGTTCAGGTAGATTAATACTTCACTGACCTGTGGACCCTACCTAGTGATACGTTGAAGAAAGAGGCAGTGTAGACATACACCGAAAGGATGGGACTGTGATTGTAGGATAAAATTGATGAACCAGGTTTAAGTCAAGAAAAATCGGGGAACAGAGGCCTCAAGCCTCACCAGAGAGTGTATTGGGTGGGCGAATGGACCCCTAGACCAAGTGGTTTTTAGAATACCGGAGCTTGTGAACCAGGAGCAGGCAAAAGGGAAATGAAATACGGATTGAGGAAATGGTAAAACAAATTTCGTCCCTATTCGAGTGAGATCTTGTGTGGCACAAACATAGCAAATACCCACGTGTGCCGCTTGCAATACGTGATAATACACATGCATAGGGAAGGTTACACGAAAGGGTCAAGAGAAAAGAAATGAAGGAGATGGAAGGAAACTGAAACTGTGTGGCCAGGCATGTGACAGGTGTTAAAATGAGAAATGAGAAAATAATTAAGGCAAAATGATAAAACCACCGAATCCGATTGTTCATCCTCAGGGTTCTCACAATCCAATATGGTCATAAATTCATAGAATTTTGATAAAACCCATAAATGATAAAAGAGCTCATGGACTTTGAAATTTGAGGGAAAATATCAAATGAAAGGCAAAAATCCTAGAAAAATATCCAAAATTCCAACAAGAAAAATAGAAATTTATAATGGCTTTGCAACACAAAAAGGAAATGCAGAAATCCATCATATGTGCAAGAAAAGCTTCAAAATTGCACAAAATAAATAAAATATTTCAGAGGGTCCTTTCAGGAAACTTTTGTCACCATCAAATTCCATACATTTTTTCTGAGCTCACATACCAAGTTTCATGAGAAAATGTGATTGGGAAGTATCCGAAATAAATTATTTTGTTTCAGCAACTTTGAAAACATATGAAAAATACATGAATGGAGGGCAGCAGTGCTGTGAGAACCAGAGAAAAGAGAAAGAATGATTCAAAATTCCCCATACGAAACTAAATATGGTTGTACGGGGTGCACTGAACACCATGCTCGATTGGAAGCAGACTGAAATTTCAGAGCCATGCTAGTTCCTGACAAAAAAAAGGGAGAAGATTGTACTAGCTGATCAGATGGGATACGTTGATGCCTAATTAAACTAATTAAGACTCATAATGGAGATAACCTAAAATTCATTGATGAAAAGAGAGCATATTTGACCTCAAAACAAAAGGAGCAATATGTTGAAACGAAGTCAAAACATGAAATGCAGTGTTTAGCATGGTAGCATACTGCTCCAAATCGTTTTGAGAAAGTTACGAACTTGAACTAATAAATTCATTTACTTGAGTTAATAAAGTCACGAACATGGTAGAAAAAAGCTAGTAAAGAAGCGCAACAGAAAAAAATAGGTTTCGAGAAACTTCTGAAGTCCATTAACTAGAAACAAAACACATCTCTTCCAAATCAAAGAGCAATACAAAAATGTAGCAAAAAAAGTAAAAGATCTTAATCTCTAACAGATGCCATTATTGATTTAAATAGAGAAAAAAAAGGCAAAAGAAAGTAACCTCTCTCAACATAAGCAGATGGAGACTATTTCAAAAAGACATGAATAAAGAGAAGGGATACAGTATATGAAGGCAAGGTGTAGGGTTTTTCTGTCAAGGTATATGTGTGCTCAAGAAATATTCCACTGTTAATGTGGGCCTACATAAACAATGAATGATGCGACTCTTTACACAATTTCCACCTAAATGAGAAAAGATGAAAGAAAACGGTATCCTATGAGCTTAATCCGTGAGCCAATACTGCAAAATAAGGTGCAGTCAAAGAAAAGGTAATGTGCTGAGTATATGATGAATAACTGGGAATTACATATAGTTGCAGAGGATATAGAGAAAGTTTGTCTTAAATGCTACGGTCTTTGGGTAGTGGCAAAAAGATAAAAGAAGTAAAAGAAAAAAAAAATTAAGTGTCCTAATTTGGTGAGGGGATTATTGAAATAAGAAGGGTCCATTATTTTTATTCTACTTGTAGTGCGCTAACTCACATCCCAATGTATAATAACAAAATGTATGAGACATGAGTTTACGCAAGCATGTTTATGAAAACACTAGAGAAACTCACAAGAAAGTGCACCAGAGTGTATGTAATAATGTTGCTAAGGTATCAGAGATTCCATGAATGTTGCTAATAATATTGCTAATAAGGTATCAGAGGTTGAATAAAATAATTAATAATGTAATATATGTGTCCGTAGATCTGACAATATGAAGAAAAAGAGGAAAGATAAAGAGAAGTAAAAGGGAAATAAACCTGAGAATAGATCCATCTAGGCTTGTTGTTGCCTCCTTGATATGGTTTTTAGCTCCTGGAGTGATCTAGAAAGGAAGAAGAACATGAAGAATAAGAAATATCTCAATAATGAAATTAAATCATAGAAAACAAAGCAAATCATCAGAAAAATGGGGAAGAAAAGAAATAACCTAAAACAACAGCAGTAGGATGCTTCAAGCCTCGGTGTTGTTCAAAGCTTCTACTTCAGTATCCCTGAATTACGAGTAAAGGAAAAAAGTAGATAAGAAAAGAGTGAAATAGATGCTTTGCATGAAACAAATGTCGGAGGAGAATAAAAGATGAACCTCTTGTCATATAGGAATTGATAGAAAAGAGCTCGAGAAAAAGGAAGCAATGAGATCCAATTAAGAGGCGGTGTGAATAAAGAGAATAAGAGCTATGGTTAAGAGATGGATTTTGAAAAAGGATTGTGGAAGAAGGAAGAAACAGAATGAAGATACATATAGGCAAAGGCGCGCATGGAGACAAATTAGAAAGCATGCTTCTCCCGTTCAGGTAGATTAATACTTCACTGACCTGTGGACCCTACCTAGTGATACGTTGAAGAAAGAGGCAGTGTAGACATACACCGAAAGGATGGGACTGTGATTGTAGGATAAAATTGATGAACCAGGTTTAAGTCAAGAAAAATCGGGGAACAGAGGCCTCAAGCCTCACCAGAGAGTGTATTGGGTGGGCGAATGGACCCCTAGACCAAGTGGTTTTTAGAATACCGGAGCTTGTGAACCAGGAGCAGGCAAAAGGGAAATGAAATACGGATTGAGGAAATGGTAAAACAAATTTCGTCCCTATTCGAGTGAGATCTTGTGTGGCACAAACATAGCAAATACCCACGTGTGCCGCTTGCAATACGTGATAATACACATGCATAGGGAAGGTTACACGAAAGGGTCAAGAGAAAAGAAATGAAGGAGATGGAAGGAAACTGAAACTGTGTGGCCATGCATGTGACAGGTGTTAAAATGAGAAATGAGAAAATAATTAAGGCAAAATGATAAAACCACCGAATCCGATTGTTCATCCTCAGGGTTCTCACAATCCAATATGGTCATAAATTCATAGAATTTTGATAAAACCCATAAATGATAAAAGAGCTCATGGACTTTGAAATTTGAGGGAAAATATCAAATGAAAGGCAAAAATCCTAGAAAAATACCCAAAATTCCAACAAGAAAAATAGAAATTTATAATGGCTTTGCAACACAAAAAGGAAATGCAGAAATCCATCATATGTGCAAGAAAAGCTTCAAAATTGCACAAAATAAATAAAATATTTCAGAGGGTCCTTTCAGGAAACTTTTGTCACCATCAAATTCCATACATTTTTTCTGAGCTCACATACCAAGTTTCATGAGAAAATGTGATTGGGAAGTATCCGAAATAAATTATTTTGTTTCAGCAACTTTGAAAACATATGAAAAATACATGAATGGAGGGCAGCAGTGCTGTGAGAACCAGAGAAAAGAGAAAGAATGATTCAAAATTCCCCATACGAAACTAAATATGGTTGTACGGGGTGCACTGAACACCATGCTCGATTGGAAGCAGACTGAAATTTCAGAGCCATGCTAGTTCCTGACAAAAAAAAGGGAGAAGATTGTACTAGCTGATCAGATGGGATACGTTGATGCCTAATTAAACTAATTAAGACTCATAATGGAGATAACCTAAAATTCATTGATGAAAAGAGAGCATATTTGACCTCAAAACAAAAGGAGCAATATGTTGAAACGAAGTCAAAACATGAAATGCAGTGTTTAGCATGGTAGCATACTGCTCCAAATCGTTTTGAGAAAGTTACGAACTTGAACTAATAAATTCATTTACTTGAGTTAATAAAGTCACGAACATGGTAGAAAAAAGCTAGTAAAGAAGCGCAACAGAAAAAAATAGGTTTCGAGAAACTTCTGAAGTCCATTAACTAGAAACAAAACACATCTCTTCCAAATCAAAGAGCAATACAAAAATGTAGCAAAAAAAGTAAAAGATCTTAATCTCTAACAGATGCCATTATTGATTTAAATAGAGAAAAAAAAGGCAAAAGAAAGTAACCTCTCTCAACATAAGCAGATGGAGACTATTTCAAAAAGACATGAATAAAGAGAAGGGATACAGTATATGAAGGCAAGGTGTAGGGTTTTTCTGTCAAGGTATATGTGTGCTCAAGAAATATTCCACTGTTAATGTGGGCCTACATAAACAATGAATGATGCGACTCTTTACACAATTTCCACCTAAATGAGAAAAGATGAAAGAAAACGGTATCCTATGAGCTTAATCCGTGAGCCAATACTGCAAAATAAGGTGCAGTCAAAGAAAAGGTAATGTGCTGAGTATATGATGAATAACTGGGAATTACATATAGTTGCAGAGGATATAGAGAAAGTTTGTCTTAAATGCTACGGTCTTTGGGTAGTGGCAAAAAGATAAAAGAAGTAAAAGAAAAAAAAAATTAAGTGTCCTAATTTGGTGAGGGGATTATTGAAATAAGAAGGGTCCATTATTTTTATTCTACTTGTAGTGCGCTAACTCACATCCCAATGTATAATAACAAAATGTATGAGACATGAGTTTACGCAAGCATGTTTATGAAAACACTAGAGAAACTCACAAGAAAGTGCACCAGAGTGTATGTAATAATGTTGCTAAGGTATCAGAGATTCCATGAATGTTGCTAATAATATTGCTAATAAGGTATCAGAGGTTGAATAAAATAATTAATAATGTAATATATGTGTCCGTAGATCTGACAATATGAAGAAAAAGAGGAAAGATAAAGAGAAGTAAAAGGGAAATAAACCTGAGAATAGATCCATCTAGGCTTGTTGTTGCCTCCTTGATATGGTTTTTAGCTCCTGGAGTGATCTAGAAAGGAAGAAGAACATGAAGAATAAGAAATATCTCAATAATGAAATTAAATCATAGAAAACAAAGCAAATCATCAGAAAAATGGGGAAGAAAAGAAATAACCTAAAACAACAGCAGTAGGATGCTTCAAGCCTCGGTGTTGTTCAAAGCTTCTACTTCAGTACCCCTGAATTACGAGTAAAGGAAAAAAGTAGATAAGAAAAGAGTGAAATAGATGCTTTGCATGAAACAAATGTCGGAGGAGAATAAAAGATGAACCTCTTGTCATATAGGAATTGATAGAAAAGAGCTCGAGAAAAAGGAAGCAATGAGATCCAATTAAGAGGCGGTGTGAATAAAGAGAATAAGAGCTATGGTTAAGAGATGGATTTTGAAAAAGGATTGTGGAAGAAGGAAGAAACAGAATGAAGATACATATAGGCAAAGGCGCGCATGGAGACAAATTAGAAGGCATGCTTCTCCCGTTCAGGTAGATTAATACTTCACTGACCTGTGGACCCTACCTAGTGATACGTTGAAGAAAGAGGCAGTGTAGACATACACCGAAAGGATGGGACTGTGATTGTAGGATAAAATTGATGAACCAGGTTTAAGTCAAGAAAAATCGGGGAACAGAGGCCTCAAGCCTCACTAGAGAGTGTATTGGGTGGGCGAATGGACCCCTAGACCAAGTGGTTTTTAGAATACCGGAGCTTGTGAACCAGGAGCAGGCAAAAGGGAAATGAAATACGGATGGAGGAAATGGTAAAACAAATTTCGTCCCTATTCGAGTGAGATCTTGTGTGGCACAAACATAGCAAATACCCACGTGTGCCGCTTGCAATACGTGATAATACACATGCATAGGGAAGGTTACACGAAAGGGTCAAGAGAAAAGAAATGAAGGAGATGGAAGGAAACTGAAAATGTGTGGCCAGGCATGTGACAGGTGTTAAAATGAGAAATGAGAAAATAATTAAGGCAAAATGATAAAACCACCGAATCCGATTGTTCATCCTCAGGGTTCTCACAATCCAATATGGTCATAAATTCATAGAATTTTGATAAAACCCATAAATGATAAAAGAGCTCATGGACTTTGAAATTTGAGGGAAAATATCAAATGAAAGGCAAAAATCCTAAAAAAATACCCAAAATTCCAACAAGAAAAATAGAAATTTATAATGGCTTTGCAACACAAAAAGGAAATGCAGAAATCCATCATATGTGCAAGAAAAGCTTCAAAATTGCACAAAATAAATAAAATATTTCAGAGGGTCCTTTCAGGAAACTTTTGTCACCATCAAATTCCATACATTTTTTCTGAGCTCACATACCAAGTTTCATGAGAAAATGTGATTGGGAAGTATCCGAAATAAATTATTTTGTTTCAGCAACTTTGAAAACATATGAAAAATACATGAATGGAGGGCAGCAGTGCTGTGAGAACCAGAGAAAAGAGAAAGAATGATTCAAAATTCCCCATACGAAACTAAATATGGTTGTACGGGGTGCACTGAACACCATGCTCGATTGGAAGCAGACTGAAATTTCAGAGCAATGTAGTTCCTGACAAAAAAAAAGGGAGAAGATTGTACTAGCTGATAAGATGGGATACGTTGATGCCTAATTAAACTAATTAAGACTCATAATGGAGATAACCTAAAATTCATTGATGAAAAGAGAGCATATTTGACCTCAAAACAAAAGGAGCAATATGTTGAAACGAAGTCAAAACATGAAATGCAGTGTTTAGCATGGTAGCATACTGCTCCAAATCGTTTTGAGAAAGTTACGAACTTGAACTAATAAATTCATTTACTTGAGTTAATAAAGTCACGAACATGGTAGAAAAAAGCTAGTAAAGAAGCGCAACAGAAAAAAATAGGTTTCGAGAAACTTCTGAAATCCATTAACTAGAAACAAAACACATCTCTTCCAAATCAAAGAGCAATACAAAAATGTAGCAAAAAAAGTAAAAGATCTTAATCTCTAACAGATGCCATTATTGATTTAAATAGAGAAAAAAAGGCAAAAGAATGTAACCTCTCTCAACATAAGCAGATGGAGACTATTTCAAAAAGACATGAATAAAGAGAAGGGATACAGTATATGAAGGTAATGTGTAGGGTTTTTCTGTCAAGGACTCAAGGTATATGCGTGCTCAAGAAATGTCCCACTGTCAATGTGGGCCCACATATACAGTGAATGATGCGAATAAAAGAAAAAAAATGAAAGAAAACAATATCCTATGAACCTAATTCGTGAACCAATACTGCAAAATAAGGTGCAGTCAAAGAAAAGGTAATGCGTTGGGTGTATGATGAATAACTTGGGAACAACATATAGGTGCAGAGGGTACAGAGAAATTTTGTCTTAAATGCTACGGTCTTTGGTCAGTGGTTAAAACAAGTGAAAGAAAAAAATTTAGTGTCCCAATTTGGTGAGAGGGTTATTGAAATAAGAAGGGTTCCATGTTTCTATTCTACTTGTAGTGTGCTAACTCAAAACCCAATGTAGAATAATAATGCGTATGTGACATGAACTAAGCATGTAAATGAAAACACTAGAGAACCTCCCAAAAAAAGTGCACCAGAGTGTATCATTCATGGAATTAATTGTAACAAGAGACAAATTAATTATGGCTAATACACTCAGGTGGGTGCATTTGTTGGAGCATAAAAATTTCATGAAGAAAGATGTTGAAAAAACAAACAAAATTCAGATAGTAAAATTAAATAAAATTAAATAAATGAAACTTTGTAGCCACATTGCGATGAATAAAAATACAAAAGCAAATAACGTAAGTAAATAAAAATACATTAAACACTTGTGAACAACTAGATCATTTTGTAGTTGTCCTAATTGTTTAAAGATTGGTAACGAGTAACAACTAATAACTAAAGAAATATTGGCTATCAAATGAAATTAAACAAAATTCAGATAGTAAAATTAAATAAAATTAAATAAATGAAACTTTGTAGCTAGATTGTGATAAATAAAGGCTCTGTTTGGATTGTTGGCCGTTTGGATCATTTAGGAATAAGAGGAATAGCATCTTTCTAGACGGAAATTTATTCCTAACCATCCAAACTCTTCACAAAGTTACACACTTTCTAATATTTTCCGCCTAGGAATAGGGTATTCCTCTTATTCCTAAACGATCCAAACGGCCAAGAGGAATAGCCTATTCCTAGGCGGAAAGTATTGGAAAGTGTGTAACTTTGTGAAGAGTTTGGATTGTTTATAATATAATATTGTTTGAGAAACAAAAAATCAAAGAGATTGAATTCCAGGTCTCTGTTCAAAAAAAAAATATATTGGTTTTGTTAAAGAAGAATACGAAAGGGCATGGGCTTGGATGAGATGAGGGTATTTTTGTCCTAGTTTTATTAATCTGATTTTTTTATTTAAAATTTAATTAAAACTATTCAAAAAGGTTATATCCATAACTGATGTTATTATAGGGGTTATATTCAATTTTTTAAAAAAAATTAGAGGGGGTTATATCCAAATGTAGAAGATTTTGAAGGGGTTATATCCAATTTTGCCAATAAAAATTAGTTTTATGCCATCGAAAATTGATATGACAATTTTACCCTTTGAAATATGACACTATAAAACTCAAAACTTGTGATATGAGATCACAAAAGATATAATTGGTTTTATGTCATTATAAATAAAAAAACAATTAGTTGTATGCCATGCAAATTTATTCTATGCCACTAGTTTAGAAAAATAGTGGCATAAATCTAGTAAGTCATTGGTAGATGGTATAATTCTAATTTTCGAATAAAAAAGATTAAGTTTTTTAATATTTATTTGCAAAAATATTTTTGTGCCTGATTTTTTTTCACATAAGTAATTATGGACCATGAAACTATAATGGTCATTGTAGACTTGATCATACTCTACGATGGCAACAAAATTAATTGTGGAATGCATAAAATTAAACTATAGAGCTCTTCTATATAAATGATCACCGGAAAAAAAAAACTGGATGAATACATAAAATTAAGTGATGTTGTGGAAGAGAAAAAATAATAAATTTCAGCATTCTATAACATATTCATATGTCGTATATTATATGAGTAAAATTTCAATGAACATAAAATCGTGCCAATGTAATTAATAAATTTCAACATCATGTCCCCGTGTAGTGCCGTCAGCGGCGTCAGCTTTAGTTCTGCACCAGACTCTGTTTTTTCTACCATTTTTCTGTCAAACATGTTTCACCTTCTTCCGCTAATTCTTATTTTTTATGTTATATTTCAGTAATTAATGTGATAAGAATGATAGATACCACATACTCCAAAAGTCCATCGAGTACAACTCTTGCGTATAAAATGCCAAAAAAATCAATTTACAGCAATAAAGGACATTGAGACCCGCACGGAAAAAAAAAATGGTTCGATTTTATGGCCAAAACAATTATTGAAATGATTTCAATCAAGTGGAGGCATTGGGAAAAAATATTAAGATATTTATTTTCCATGATAATTGGAAATATCATGAAAAGTTGATGAAAATGTAGGCCAAATAATATAAGAATTTTGTTCCACTTCCACCATACAAAAGCTTGGAAAACATATCTTCTAATGAGTAATGACTTTATATACTGCTTGGGAAATAGAATTGTCAAGCACCACCACCTAGCTAATTTTTTTGAGAGTTCGCAGAATTTTTATAAGACAAACTTATGTATTAATTAAGAGAAGAGTTATACGTGAAATTCTTTTATTTAACAATCATGATAACCAATAAAATAGTTATCAAATTTTGAAAATAAAAGTTAGCTAATATTATCTATATTTTAGATAGATTGTGTATAAAATTTGATATAAGGTCGTTGCAAGTACTAAAATAAATTTTGAAAATAAAAGTTAGCTAATATTGCAAGTTTAACGTTAATTCTTAGAACTACTAAATAAATTTGTTTTCAATATAATTTACCCAATTAAGTAATTATTAGTAACTTATCTTTTGAATCGTATGAGCGATTTTTCTTAAAAAAAAAAAGAAAAAAGAAAAGAGAAAAGTTATACTTCGTACGTAGTCGGGATCCGATGATAAGGATAAAAAATTAGACTCGTCGGTTCATCTCGCTATAACAGAGTTAATGCTGTAGCTCTAAACTCTAAACTCGGTACCTAATTAGGAGCAATGGTCATTTTCGTATTAATAGTAGCAACTCATTATCAGTCTCATAGAAAATTAAGCTTATGAAAGTGCACACCCCAATTAGAAAAGAGTGCTCTTTTTGTTTTGTAAAAGGCCGTTTAATTTTATCAAAAAAAAAAAATATATATATCATTTAAAATATGAGCTTAACATATCTACATGTTGTCTCTTAAACCATCCAAATAGTTTAACTAAATGATACTAAGAACATAAATGCAATTTTTACAATTGATGTGCGTTTTTCTTCGCCGACCTATCTAACAAAAATACTACTAATGGCTCCGTTTGGATAGGTGTGGAAAGAAGGAAAGAAGTGGGAAGAAGTATTGGGAAGTGTGTAACTTTGTGAAAAGTTTGGATTGTTTATAATTTATTTCTTCTCTTCTTTTTTCTTCTCAACGCATCCAAACGGTGCCAATATTCGTTTTATTGTTAAAAAAAAAGAGCTCTACAATTTTAAGAACTGCAACGTGTTGGAACTTTTTGTGGAGCCGTTTAATTTAAATCCACATATTCTAGGCCTTCAGGACCAGGCTTGTCGACGGAGCATTCGTCCATGTATTTCCGTGCTCGTTCCGTCTAAACATAATGACTAACGGTATCAAATTTCATTACATTTCAGGAACGGAATGGTAAACGAAACACAATTTATCATTCTTTTGGGTGAAATACAATGCAAATATACACGTTCTGTCTAAACGGAACAGTTAACAAAACGTCCGGTATATTTTGTTTATCTAAACGAACGGAAAACGAAACGGGCCATTCAATTTCTGTTTGAAACATTAAACAGACTTATTCAGGACAGTACGAATTTCGATCGCACGTTGAATATGCATGTAAAATTCTTAACAAGTGATTACAACACTTATTTGTTTGTAAGTGGTCACTTAAATCGTCTATATGTTTATCTTATTTGTTGTATATGTTCACTTTATATTTAGTAACGACAGAGATGACAAAACTGAAGATGACAGTTATCATTCCTAATTGGATCGAAGAGTCGCAACTAAGGGAATACACCTCATTTAAAGGATGAAAATACACATTTTTTTTTCTGGATTTTTTGACTTAGATGATGAAAATTAGAATTTACCAAAACAAACAATTGATGATGTTAAAAGTATTTTCAGCAGATGTATATGCACAACAATAGATGTATTACTTCTGTGTACTTCATAATTAAATCTCATATTAGATTATATCCGACAGATAACCATCATTTTTTTCAAATTTAAGAAGAGTCTGATTGATTAAAATTTTTAGTACATGCTGACAATGTGCTGCCAGTATATTGTAACAGCTTTTGATGCACTCAAATGAAAGTGTGAAAGAAATGCAAGTTTTTAAATTTTCCACAAGCGACTATTTAATCACGCTTGGATTATTTATAACAAAAATGTTGAGGATGATCATCCTTATATCTTAACCATATTATCCATATAGCTGAAAAATCACCAATAATATGTTCCCAATATTATACATAATAACTATAGACAGCGTTGCTCTCAATAAACTCACTGTAGTATTTTGGTAAAACATTTGTAACACTAGACCATAACGTAATCACACAATGGTCTACAAAGAAACATCCACACAGGATAATAATCCTGAATGGCCAAAAAAAAACAAAGAAATATCGAACACACTCTATTTCCGAAGTTGAATTAATGTTTTACTCTCTAATCATGGCATCCAGGCTATGTTTTATTCTCTCCCCCGTTGATTAGCCTTCCTTTGACTCTTCTCTCCCTTGAATTATTAAATTCCCTATTATTGTAGCATATATCACAATAAGCCCTCAAATAGCAAAATCGACGACCAATTCTCTGCTGGATTCGAGATTTCAGGCCCACTCCTCCTTCCATTCCCATGCCAAAGTTGCTCTCTTTTTCGCCATTGACTGCTGATACTAGTTCTTCGTAAAGCTCGGATCACTTCGTTTTATTCGTGAGTAGCATTTCCCTTTGATCCTTTTAGTTTAATTCACATTTGTCAACCATGATAAATTAGTATTTGTTGTCCATGTAGATTGAAATATCTCAATTCAAAACTTTAGTCTTCTATTACTGTTCTAAAGTCAATGCTATCTTTCCTTTCAATTCCCTCAAATTTCCCACACAAACGAATGAATTAGTTAGTAGAAAATTGAACCTATTGAGAGGAAAATCTGTTCTTCACAGAAATCATGTCTCTGGCATGTGGCATCCCATTGCTGGAATGCGTCTACTGCCTTGCATGTGCTCGCTGGGCCTGGAAACGTTGCCTGCACAGCGGGGCCCATGACTCTGACACATGGGGTCTGGCCTCCCCTGAAGAGTTTGACCCGGTCCCGCGCATGTGCCGCTTCATCATGGCCAATTACGAAACTGATATATCCAACCCTCAATTCGCACCGCCTGGCGGGTACCAGATGGACCTGAACAATATCATAACCCGCAAAAGTTACAAGGATACTAAAGGCCGCGTCACACCATATCTGATTTATCTAGACCATGCACATTCTGACATTGTTTTGGCTTTGAGAGGGTTGAATTTAGCAATAGAAGGGGAATATGCTGTTTTATTGGATAATCGATTGGGAAAGAGAAAATTTGATGGCGGGTATGTGCATAACGGGCTCTTGAGGGCTGCAGGTTGGGTTTTGGATAGAGAATGTGATATTTTGAAAGAATTGGTCGAGAGGTATCCAAGTTATAATCTGACTTTTGCGGGCCACTCACTTGGGTCTGGCGTGGCAGCCATGTTGACTATGGTTGTTGTGCTAAATAGGGGTAAGTTGGGAAATGTGGATCGAAAACGGATTCGATGCTTTGCGCTGGCCCCTGCCCGGTGTATGTCACTGAATTTGGCCGTTCGGTATGCTGATGTCATCAATTCAGTTGTGCTACAGGTGAGATTAATGTGTGTGACTAGAATGGTGTGGGCCTCAGTTTGTTGACTGTACTGGTGCAGAATTAATAGGAGTGACTATGTATAATATGAAGGTAAACCAGTCTGATAACCAGATATGTGTGATATCAGAGTGTGGCCGTCGATCTCAAATATGCGCTTCAGTGCTGGTCTAGCACCACAAGGTTGCTGGGGAGAGGACAAATTATGCACCATTACAATATGGTCTATAGTGGATTGTACCATTATGTCCTAATAAACAGGTATGGTCCAGGTATGAAACTTATGCCTGCTATAACAGAGTCAGACGAAACACAGAACCTGCTTGCACTGCTTGATATATTCTACTAATTGAATATTTGATTGGTGATGTTGGCATCACAGTTTGTGCCTTATTAAGGGATTTTTCACTTCTGGTCAACAGATGCTAAGTTTTGTTTGTTCTGTATGATGCTCATGATAATTTTTTATTTTTTTTATTCTTCTTTCTTCTTCTTATTTTGTTAGGATGACTTTTTACCACGTACTGCTACTCCTTTGGAAGATATATTCAAGTCCATCCTTTGGTAGGCATCTTTGATTAGACCTTACTTTACTATCTTATTTTTCTCTTTTCTTCAATAAAGTCCAACATATCTAACTAATTGCACCTTCTGGGGTCTAGTTTACCATGTTTGTTATGTTTGAGATGCATGAGAGACACGTGCATACCAGAAGATGTCTTGTTGAGGGACCCAAGACGGCTCTATGCGCCTGGTCGTGTCTACCACATAGTAGAGAGAAAACTATTTAGGTACTATATATTGCTTCCTTTATTTTCTTAAGAATTGCCTATATCACTAGTTTATTATTAGAAAACAAGTAAAATCTTATCCTTATTCAACTAACTTAGAAACTATTAACAACCACAATATAGCAGTGTAGTACCAATACCATTGGTTGATAACACACAGTAGGAACAATTAAAATCAGAATAGTTGTATCGGTGTTTAGCAGAACCTATCAGAGACTAACAATCAGGCATCAATTACAACAAGACCCTCCAAAAGAGTCTGATACCCTAAAACACTAAAACTCACGATCTTCAAGCACCGGAAGTCTACAGCACCACTAGGTCCAAATCTGTCCTTTTCCTCTTACACCACTAGGTCCTCCTCCTTTTACTCTCCCTGCTTGTATTAACCTTTTCCGGTAAACTTGACTCATCACGAAGCACAAGCTGCAATCTGAGCTAAGAATCTTGTTTCTAGGTACTATTGTGTTAATTGATTTTGGAAATGGTAATGATTAGATATGAAGTGTATAATCTTCCTGTGATATCATCCTAACCATGCTGCTATAGCTTGTGCTGTCAGAAAGATTCGTATTATTATTTTATACTTGGTATCCTAAGCAACTTGTTCTTGTGCAACAGAAAATTATCCTAATCAAATATTCAGTTAGATTTATTTCTCTTTTGTTTTATTTTGTTTTACCATATTTGCAAAAGTTCTCATATTAATTTTTATCACAAGAATCTATGAGAACACTGACCCTTTAATTGCTGGTGCAGATGTGGGAAGTACCCTCCTGTGGTTAAAACAGCTGTACCAGTAGATGGTAGATTTGAGCACATAGTCATGTCTTGCAATGCCACACAAGACCATGCCATAATTTCCATACAGAGAGAAGCACAACATGCTTTAGATGTAAGTCACGTATTGTATCTTTGTAATGCTTCTGCTGATTTTGAAAAGAAACAAGCAGTGGGTATAGGGTGTAGAATGTACTCTACAGCTACTAGCAAAAGGACTTGATTTGCATAAAGTCATAGTTGGTTCCATGCATAAACTGCAATTCTAGTTGAAATGGATAGGACAACCACCATAATGTCCTGCTCATCCACAACCAGTTGCTACACAGATAAGGATCCTTATTGTTTTGTGCATCCAGTTTAGACACTTTCTGTTTTCCAATTTTATTTTGCAAAATCTCATGTTTTAGTTTCTTCTCTAAAGTTGATACAAGGATTTTATAAGTCCAGACTTCTTTTATCGTATCTGTCGATGCTAATGCTTTTGACTGTCTGGTGCAGTTGATGTTAGACAGAGAACCTGCTATGAGTATACCAACAAAACAAAAAATGGAGAGACAAGAAACTCTGAGAAAGGAACATGTAGAGGAGCACAAGGCTGCTCTTAGGAGAGCCGTCACTCTTTCTGCACAGTGCTCATCGGAGTATGGTACTTTTGATGAGAGTTCGAATGATGGTAGCCATCACGAAGAGTCTAATTCTTCTGAATCTTCAAATAGAAGCCGACAAAGAATAAGCTGGGCCGAATTGATTGATAGGATTTTTGAGAAAGATGAATCGGGCCACATGGTTGTTCGTAAATCTCTCTCCCAAAGTGAATCCTGATGTTCATAGTTCTCATTATTTTTTTTATTGGTTATTATATTTATTTATTATCATTTGTTATTGTATGTTGGCATAAATACAGAACAACGAATCTTGTAGTTTGTGTACTCTGATAAGTGATAAAAACAGTGTAGTGAATTGTTTGTGCATTGTTAAGTGATAAAAACAGTGTTTTTTCAAACAAAACGAAAGACGTATCTGAGTTTGATGTTCAATCCGCTTTTCTCAATGGAGAATTAGTAGAAGAGGAGTACGTTGAACGACCAAAAGGAAGACCAGTGACTTCCTGTGTTGATTCGTTTCTTCATATGATGCATGATGTTTGACTAGTTCCGATGGTCGTAATTTATTCATTTGTCAAGTCAACTCAAGCAAGCAAGCATCCAGTCTCCGTTGAACAAAGGCAGATGGCCAGATGGGACAGCCAGCCAGTGCTTTCGGTGCTTTACACAAGGAATAAATATCAAATCGGCAGACCCAAAGTGAGAAAATTGATGCAATCTGGTGTTTTTTTATCTCCACTGCCCAGCGTCGCTTCATTATTGCTTTTGAGCTCCGCAGGAACACTAGATAAGATTTACTCTTTATGCTCAACGGATCTTGAGTCTCGTTTAGAGAGTGAACCTAGGACACTGAAGTAAGAAAAAGAAAATAGTCCTTGCTTGCGTGCTTATGGTTGCAGACCATGTGCATAAAGCAACAAGTGTAAGCTGGTTTACGGAAAAGTGCAACTATATATAACACAAGTGCTCTAATTAAATTAATTTTGTCCATGAATATCCCAACTTAAAAAGATTTGCTTTGATTTCAAACAGAAGTTATTCGAAGGAAAATTAAAGGGTAAGCAACAATTTTCTATTCTATAATTATTCCAACAGACTACATTGCTAATAAATTAATAATCCATCATTTGAGTAAACTCAAATATCAACTCACAAAGCAAAAACATCCTTCATAATAACAAAACACAAATAGCCCTAACATAGCGTAATTGATTTAAACGAAGCAAGTTTCAAGTTTTAGCTACTCGGGGAAATAAAATTGAAATAGAAAAGAGCTCTTAAAGATCTTCTCAAGGTCCTGTCAAACCTAGTGGAGCTGGTATCGTTGCAATGGAATTGAATCCCATTCCATCGGCCATTCATCTACTTCAGCTTTCTTAGTTTTTTTTCAAGTCCCTATCCAATAAAGCAGGAAATACATCAATTTTCAGAAACAAGTAAATTTCTAAGGTTATGTAGGGAATTAGTAGGAAATACCGAAAACAAAGCAGTGATAACCCAAAAAAAAAAAAAAAGATCCTTCAACTTTTTCACTGCACAAACCCTTTTCACCTCACGTTTCACAAAGAAAATACAGCCCCTTTTAGGACTATTGGCCGTGGTTGGTAGGAACTTAAATTAGTTAAGAATGAGTTGAGTCACTAAACGTGTCTTAAAATTGAATTGGTAAGGTTACTTAAATGTTGATTGGGATTTGAAGTTAAGAAAAAAACGGATGATGTGGCATCTTAATTTAAGACACCATCAGAGGCGTCTTAATTTAAGAAACAATTAAGAAACACGAACAGATCGATGTATTTTTTGTTATTGCCCTCGTCCAAATAAAAAGTCGTAATTCTCGCCGTTGCTTGTCCCCAAAAAAAGAAAATTTTATTTTTGTGACGATGAATATTGCTTAAGTTATTTTATTTTTACCAAACACTACTTAAGTTTAGTGGAGTAGGGTGACTTAAGTAGTTACAAATTCATAACTTACGAAATGATTTAAGTTGCTACCAAACATGGCCATTAATCACATAACAAACTATCAGTAATATATAACAGTAGAGGTATGAAATAAGAAGATGAAGACAAAATTCTCACCGGTCACCATGCATTTCTTTGACAAACCGTTTGAACTCAAAGAAATTACTTTCCTTAAAATGATCATTTGAAAGCCTGAGATAAGTGAATGATCGTAGATGTCGCCCATGCGGGTCATTTGATGGGTTTGCGATTTTCACTATTTTATTGAACCCATCTCGATTAAAGCAATGTAACGCGTTCTCGCACGAAACATCAATCCCGGCATCCCACGCCACATTTAGGACCTAGCAATTAAAGTAATTCAGTTTAAAGAATTAATTAATGCCTGACATATTTGCCACTGAAATTGTTCAAGAAGCTAAATTGAAAGAGATTTCATTTTATTGAATAAAGCTAGATTGAAAGAGATTTCATTTTATTGAATGAATCTGGATTGTTCTGTACAAGCTAAGTATTGCCCTATATATAATGTTCTGAGTACAATAGTTCATCAATACCAGAAACAATTACAATCGTAACAGACTAACCAATCAACCTATGGAGTAATTACAAGAGGACTGGTTAATGCTTTTAACTAATGCTGAACAAAAACTTCTGTGCCAGAAACGATGTGGCGGAAGCTGTAGCTTATCAACCACTAGTACTAGAAGCAAAGTTTATTGTATCAATGCATGCAGGTGGTAGCAATACAATTGTGAATATCATAATTTTTTTTGACAAATTTAATGCACGTGAGTTTGCTTTAGCATTTTGTTAGTAACAAAGTAATCTCACCTGCCAAATTAAAGCTTTTGGGTCTGACAATGCTCCAGTGTGTTGCTCTGAAATAAGCAGCTCAACAGATGTAAAGTTCAAAGCCACGTCATTACTCTTTAGCATTGTTGTAATAGCACTGTAGCCATCCTTGTTGGATGAATTGTAGAAGCATGTTGTCAGTTCCAGCATGACTCGCTGTTTTATAAAACCAGTGCACTCCGTATATCTATTTCACGAAGAACAATATTAAATTAAGACATGGGTAATAATGATTGCAGATACAAAAAGATAGATAATGGTCGCAAATACAAATTTAATTCCATGAGAAAGTAAGTGAAACCTTAGCGGCTATAAAAGATCTGTTAAATGCTAACTTGGAAGATTTAGAACATTTGAGCCCTTAAATGCACCATAAAATCATAATGGGAATAATAGACATACAAATTCATAAATTTTTTTATTAATGGTTAATTAGTAGTAATTAGCTATAAAAATAAAAATTGCACACTTCCTAATGTTAGCATTCTTCACTATCTTTTCGAACCCATCACGGTCATAACATGGTAGTGCATTCTCACATGAAACTTCAATCCCGGCATCCCATGCCGCATTTAGAACCTAGAAATTAAAGTAATTCAATTTAAATAATTAACTAATGCTTAACATATTTACCAATGAAATTGTTCAAGAAGATAAATTGAAAGAGATTTTTTATCAAAGACACTTGAGAGCTGATACCTCACATGTTTTTTTTTTACGAACAGTACCATTGGTTGAAAACATAGTAGTAATAATTGAAATCAGAATAGTTGTATCAGTATTTAGTAGAACCTATCAGATTAACAATCAGGCATCAATTACTTCAATCCCGTAAATGTCGCCCATGTGGGTCATTTGATGGGTTAGTGATCTTCACTATCTTTTCGAACCCATCACGGTCATAACATGGTAGTGCATTCTCACATGAAACTTCAATCCCGGCATCCCATGCCGCATTTAGAACCTAGCAATTAAAGTAACTCAATTTAATAATAATTAACTAATGGTTAACATATTTACCAATGAAATTGTTCAAGAAGATAAATTGAAAGAGATTTTTTATCAAAGACACTTGAGAGCTGATACCTCACAGGTCAATACTCTTCTGACAAGGGGTATTGTCATAACGATTTGTCTCAATTGCATTAGGAATATAACAGTATATACATATACACATTCATTTACCCTTTTAACATATAGAATGAAATATGCACTTTATACCTTTTTTGTACTGAGACAACATAAGTGGCTTCTCATGTTACTCAAGATTTTTAAGGATCCACTTTTTGAGAGACGCTATACATCATTGTAGGAAGCTTAATATTTTACATGAATTTGCAAGTTTCAAATACTTAGGGACTGAATTTTAAATAAAATTTATATTCTGATCTAATTATAGGTCTTACCGACTAACTGTAACAAAAGGTATCAAAGTGAAACACAACACATTACACTACTTTTGTCTAGAGGCTAATGTTACATACATATCACTTACTATTCACATATGACTTACATGCAGCAATTGAGATGAAATAAAGAAAATAATAAAGGTACCAAGTGTTCATCCAAACAGCACGAAATATAACAGGAATATGCTGCATTGTACATAAAATTTCATTCCTAAATTGTTTGTTTCATTTGAATTGCAAATTACCTAAAGAAATTTTACTACTTCATTTCCCAAAATACCCCTGGAATGCACTTCCATTTTCTGTTCTAATTGGAAATTGCATTATAGAATGGGAAAGCTAACTTCATGTAGTCATATACACGGTAAACAAGCTATTCCTGGCATTCCTAGAACACTTTTCACTATAGTCTAGAATTTTATCATTTTTACAAAGGATATAGGCATAACTTTGTTGATCCTAAGTCTATTACCATCTACACAATATATATTACTTTTCAACAGGTCAAATTTAGTTAATTAGGTATCCTTTAAAATTCAGTTAAGTGAAGAATTTGAAGTACTTAGCATAAGTACATTGCACATTAATTCACATGAACTCTCAAAATGAAGGGATGGTCATTCCTGCCTTAATTAAAGAAAATGCATATGATGTCTTGGATATTGGCCTATATATATATATAGTATTCAGGATTAAAGGAAACATGTTCTTGGCTCTAAATATACCATAGAGGATGAAGTCAGATTAGAATGAAACACCATTTTTATGCTTGATAGCTCCTACTTTCATAAAGGTACTACACAGCCATTTTTAGGCTGTTATTTAAGACCTGACATCTTACCTAGCATTATGCTAACTTATATGAGACCTGAGCATGTGAAGATCAATGAATATTAGAAAAAAGCATTTTAAAGATTCCTCATGACTATTGTTCAGAGAGATACAAAGTGTATTCACTTAATATAAAAATCTGATGCTTAAACACACAAAGCCATGTCGTATTGCAACAAGATAATTACTGCATTATACTATGCAAAGTCCTATTGAAATGTTACTGCAATGTACAATTGTCTATTCTAAACTGAAAATAGGCTACTGACAAGTAAGACTTTACATAAACTGTACAAGATAATTATTTCCTATTGCATTATTTGAAGATAAACTGTACAAGGTAAGGCATGTCACATAGTATATCCAGGCTTATTTTTGTCCAATTGAACAAGGCACTATATTAATTGACTTAAGTACATATTATGTCGGCTTTGGGACACTTTTGATTAATTTATGATAAATTCAAACCTGAATACAATCAGTCTCGATGACATTTCAATCAATTGTTACAAGTGTGAATCTGAATAGAAAAATTCTGCAGTCATATCAACCACTAGTATTGGAAAGTAAAAAAGAAATCTCACCCGCCAAACCAAAGCTTCTGGGTCTGACAATGCTTCAGCGGGTTCCTTTCTAGTAATCAACTCGACACAAGTAAAATTCAAAACAACATCATTACTCTTTAGAATATTTGTAATAATGCTATAGCCATCCATGTTGGAAGAATTGTAGAACCCTGTCGTGAGTTCGACAGCATGGCTCGCTGTTTTATAGAACTAGTGTACTCCGGATACTTATTTCATGAAGAACAATATTAAATTAAGACATCGGTTATAATAATTGCAAATACAAAAAGATGGATAATGGTTGCAAATACAAATTTAATTCCATGAGAAAGTAAGTGAAACCTTGGCAGCTATAAAAGATTTGTTAAATGCTAACTTGGAAGATTTAGAACATTTGAGCCCTAAAATGCACCATGAAATCATAATGGGGATAATATACCTACAAATTCATAAAAAATTGGTGTTGATACGCCAATCTGTTTGCTCAAATATTTAGATGTAGCAAGTATGATGCTTGTTTTGATATCAACTTTTGCACTAATAATTTTTTACATCAACATTTAATGAAGTGAATTTATGATTTGTTTAGTTTTTTCCAATATCTAAATTGAAAGGTTTCGAAAAAAAAATTGAAAGTTGTTCTTTAATCCGTGTAAACAATGTATTTTTTCACACACAACATAAATTAAAAAATTCTTTTATATTGACCTCAAGACTACTATGTAACACATTTTTTACTATTTAAAATGCAAAATGTATGATTTTAGTCATACTTCTTCTATGTAGTTGAATTTTAGTTAATCTTAGTGAATTTTAATTTATGTATGTCCGAAATCTACAAAATGGATTCTTTTACTATGTTCAACAATACAATATCAAACACCACATTGTTATTGCTAATGTGAAAAATAGTTTGAAAAATATAAAATAAGAAATTTGCTATTATTAATTTTTTTTATAATTTTGTGATTATGTACGTAATTTTTTTTTAACAAATAGATATGAAAAGGACCTCAAATATACCAAAACGGCAATAAATTTCTTAAATTACAAAATAATATATTATGAGATCTAGAAATCTATATTGAAAATATGCGGGATTTTAATTGAAAATTTTATATTAATGGATTCTTAATATTTTATGCGCATGCATATAAAACTTTATGCCAAAATTAATTTGAATAGATTCTCAAATAATTAAAAAGATAATGCAATATTTTGTGCTAAATCATATAAATGAACATGTCCTCTGCTAAAATGGAGACAAATGGAGGGATGGCTAAAAAACGTCCGGTTTTATGTGTCTCATTCACATGAAATGTGAAACCTCATTCAAATACTAATATATTATGTCTCTCGGGTTTGTTAGAAAATAGTAAGAGGGTAAATTTGCGAGTTTATAAATGTTCCAAAATCAGATAAATGAAAGAGGAGAAAGAAAACGTATGTAGATCCTATCTACTTTTTGTTTTGCCAATTGTTGTTTGCAAAACCGAAATTAATTCGGTATCTTAAGTACCAAAAAGAAAAAGAACATGTATGTAGATCCTATTTACTTTTCGTTTTTTTTTTTTTTTGGCAGTTATTTACTTTTCGTTTTACCAATTGACTTGGACCCTTTATTCCTTCGCCTCGTAGAGTTGTACCATTGCAAACGACGGATCGAGAGAATATTAAATTAATGCCCTATAAATATAAACTAATAGTGTCAATGCTAGCATTTTTCTTTATTTTGGTCTAATTATACCCAACAAATTATGAAGTTTGCTTGTTTTTGTGGGACCAAGTTTGCAAAATTATTTTGTTTGTAAATAACTCTGTGGAGTAGATCATTCTACCAGAAACTTTAAATGCTTTTTCACTTGTGTGAATGTGTAAATTAGAATATTGACGTTAACTGTTAAGATACAATTAGATTTCATAATTCATATCGTCCTGTGCTATGACACCTGCAATTTGATAAATTTTTGGTATATTGCCGATTAGAATCTTTTTATATATATCAGATTTTATTTCCTTGACCAGAAACAATATTTCTCTTTTGAAACCAAATAAATTAAGAAATTATATAATTTTATAAAAAAAAATAAATCACTCAGAGTAGTTATAAATAAATCTTTTTTTTTTTTTGGGTAGATTGTTTTCCTCAAATACGTATCCCGGGATATTATTTGGCCTAAAAATAATAAAAATAAATAAACAATACTCGAAGGGGCTCCACAAAATTATCCGCCTATAAATAATTCTCCACCTCCTCCGACCTCAGAGGCACACTGTGCCCCACCTGCCTATCGTTCTACTTTCGCCCTCTCACATCTCAAACCCTAAACCCTTACACAAGCCCCACTCATGGCACTCACCAATGGCGGCGCCGCTACTCCAGCCCCTGCCTCAGGCGGAAGCAACCTCGTGCTTATACTGGACTACGGTTCTCAGTACACGCACCTCATTACCCGACGCATTCGTCAGCTCTCCGTACTGTCACTCTGCATCTCAGGCACTGCTCCGCTGTCGGCCATCACGGCGCTTTCTCCCAAAGCTGTTATTCTGTCAGGCGGGCCCCACTCCGTTCACCTTCCCTCTGCTCCTAGCTTCCCTGATGGCTTTTTGAGGTTCATTTTTGTGTACTTTATTTCAAAGTTTAGTTTAATTTAACTAGGTTGGGCTAGTGATTTTGGTTTTGTTTTATTTTTAATTGTCTATTTGGTTTAAGAAATAGGTTCTGTTGCTTCGTGAAAGTAATTCTGAAAATTAATTTGAAGGACTTTAATCCATAAAGCTTCAGAAAACCATGTCTTTTCAGTTTTACCCAACACTGTTATGCCAGAAAGTTTAATTGAGAAGTCGGAATCCTGTATATTGGGTTCGTGATATGGTTTGCTGTTACAAGTCACTGATGGGTGGGTCACACCACGACAATGGTGGCTAATATAAGTCTGTGGGGCCCTGTGGTGTGGGGTCAGAGAACCTGATATGAATTTAACTGCTCATGTATTGAGTTTTGAACTAAATTTTCATCAATTCTACTTTGAATTATCGTATTGGTAATGGGACTAAGCAACCTCCCATCACAGTTATGTGCAAGAAAATGGCGTGCACGTGCTGGGCATATGCTATGGAATGCAGCTTCTTGTGCAAAAGCTTGGAGGCGTGGTGGATGTAGGAGAGAAGCAGGAGTATGGCAAGATGGAGATCGAGGTACAGAAGGAGTCAGCATTGTATGCTGCAGATGAGGTGGGAGGGCATCAGACTGTCTGGATGAGTCATGGAGATGAGGCTGTGAAATTGCCTCCTGGGTTTGAGGTGGTGGCAAGGAGCACCCAGGGGGCTGTTGCAGGGATCGAGGATAGAAAGAGGCATTTCTATGGTCTCCAATACCATCCTGAGGTACTAAAATTTAAATTGCAACAATTGGTATTTGCAGCACCTTAAACATTTAACATTGTCGCAATTAACTCCCAATGTTTGTTTTGTTTGTGAGCAAATCATGCAGCTAACAATTTAACCGAGATTAAGCAACACCAAGTCTTGCAACAAATGTAAATAGCAATTAAGTTTCAAGTACCAAGAACCTAATTTTTATAATGGAGTTAAGTTAATATTGGAATTCTTTGTGCTACTTTATGACCATGAAGTCTGGGAAAAAGATGAGCCAAAAAAATATATATTAATACCTAATGGGTTATATTGTTTTTCAGTTTAAGTGTTCTATCAATTTGTCAATAGAACTATCTATATCAAATTAACAACTAGGAATTATGTAGATACCGATTCGTTGGGGATTGAAGATAGATTTATAATTCAACAATCAATTAAAAAAAAACTTCTAGTTATATCTTTATATCATTTCATCACATAATCTTTGGTAGGTAACACATTCAACAAAAGGAATGGAGACATTGCACCGGTTCCTGTTTGATGTGTGTGGCTTGAGCGCTGACTGGAAGATGCAAGATGTGTTGGAAGAAGAAATTAAAACCATACATTCCATGGTAGGTCCCAATGACCATGTGATCTGTGCACTTTCTGGAGGTGTTGACTCGACTGTTGCGGCAACCCTTGTCCATAAGGCAATTGGTGACCGGCTTCACTGTGTCTTTGTCGACAATGGCTTATTGAGGTGTTTTTCAATCTTTGATATTTTTTTGGAAAATAAAAAGGCCTTTAGGCATCTATAGTTGTTATGATGGTACTGGATAAAGATAGTCTTAAGTGTCTTATATTCATTTTATACACTAATATCCATCTTTTTGTTCATTGTACACTGATATACACCCAAAATCTTGTTAAATATCACGCAGATATCATACTTTTTGATCTGCTGACAGGAGAGAAAAAAATCTCCCTGTTATTGATGAGAGAAGCAGCACAAAAAGTTTCCAGCCCTTTTTATTGTATGTGGTGCTGTATGCTGTGTAAATATTTGCACATTGCAGGGTAGGTGTGTGGGTATATGTAGGAGTATCATTTTTTATGGTGGTGCAATTTGAAAATAAAGCAGGGTCGTTTTTCTGCACACATTGTCTTACCTTGTGTAATGACATAAAAGCTTGATATTGTACTAGTTTCTGTACTTTGTTGTCTGTTTGTTGTGCTCTCTTTTGAGATTGCTTTGTTACTTTATTATATTTCTTGTTTTAAATATGTTTGTTTCCTCTGATTTTTACTGGATTTTTTAAAGTTATGTCCTATGAGATGATACAGATGTTTATTTGTTGTTACTTAATGCTTTACAAAATTTTAAATTCATAGTGTGTAAATTATTTCTCTACAGATACAAGGAGAGAGAACGGGTCATGTCGACATTTGAAAGCGACCTCCATCTTCCTGTCACATGCATTGATGCATCAGAACAATTTCTTACTGCATTAAAAGACAAAGAAGACCCTGAAATGAAAAGAAAAATCATAGGCCGAGAATTCATTGCAGTTTTTGATGATTTTGCACGAAATTTGGAGAAACAATTGGGGAAGAGACCAGAATTTCTTGTTCAAGGTACCTTGTATCCAGATGTGATTGAGTCTTGCCCACCCCCTGGCAGCGGCAGGACCCATTCACATACGATAAAAAGCCACCATAATGTTGGTGGCCTTCCTAAAGACATGAAGTTGAAGCTTATTGAGCCACTTAAGCTCCTTTTTAAAGATGAGGTAACCTTCTGTCAGTCCCAGTTCTTTTATTTTGTGGTATTAGCTTTTCTTAGATTTATTGAAGTTTCTTATTTTTCCCAAGGATATGTGTTGTTTTTTCATAACATTATTCTATTGACCTATGTATCATTCACCATTGAGAGTAGAGACCACTGCAGCATTCTCATTCATGCTAATCATTTATTATTCTACTTGTTGCATTGCAAAAGGTTCGTAAATTGGGGAGCATTTTGAATGTACCTGAGTCATTTTTGAAGAGGCATCCATTCCCTGGACCTGGTCTCGCTGTTCGTGTGATAGGTGATGTTACAAAGGGGGATGCCTTGGATACTCTTCGTCAGGTTTTCCAGTTTCTTTTGTTATACTTAATTGTTTCCTTTTTGTGGCTATTGTGGTTTATTTACTTGAAGGTTCAAAATTGACTATAATCAAACTTCACATACCTGATTAATACAGGTGGGTAGTGCATGCCACCATGCAACAAGGTTTTTATAGTTAACATTAGTGTGTTATTAAAGATTGTTCCATTCTAGTGACCAATCTGGAATTACCGCCAGAATATATTGACTAGCTTGCTTGTATGCCATTACTTCCACTGAAGTTGGTATGGTTGACACTATGATTTGACTGTTCATCTTCTCTTCGGCCATAATATAAGTATTCTTGTTTAAATTACAAAGTACAGTGAGCCTTTATTGTGTTCTAGTGCTGCAGCCAATTGGGAAAAGTTGAGAGGAGTTCTATTTAACTTGCTTACTCTGTTTCAATTGTTGGAATGTTTTTAGGCAGACGAGATATTTGTTCAGGCTATAAAGGACGCAGGTCTGTATGATGAAATATGGCAAGCTTTTGCGGTGTTTCCTTCAGTTGCATCAGTAGGGGTACAAGGTGACCAGAGAACCCATGCTTACGTGGTCGCTCTTCGTGCAATTACTAGTGAAGATGGAATGACTGCAGATTGGTTAGTAATCTTCACTGCTGATTTGCTGTTTGGTTCCTGAACTATCAATCACATCAAGCAAAATAAAAGATCCATTTGTTATCCAAAGCTTGGTAATTTGGGACCACCTTTTTTGGTACAATTTTTTTATTGAGTGATGGCTGATTAGATAGGAGTCATATGTTGCCTAAACTATCAGTGTGGTTGGCTTAAAATGGGGAAAAAAAGGGAAAATGAATTTTTTAATATATACTGAAAATATATCTTCTAATTAAAGTTTTATGGCCTGGTCTTTCTAAACTATTTTTAATTGTTGGCCTTTATAATTTTAATCGACCCATTTTCAATTTTTATGCACAAATAATAGGCATCTAATACTGTCTCACCTGCACATAATTTTCAAAACGCAGGTATTATTTCGACCACAAATTCCTAATCGCTGTTAGTAATAAGATAACCAACAGTGTAAAAGCGGTGAATCGTGTCGTTCTGGATATCACATCAAAGCCACCGGCAACAGTGGAATGGGAGTGATTTAATTATTTAAATGTGGAATCTGTTGTTAACCTAGGAAGGTGAGGCCAAGAAGTACTCTGAAGGTAAGGGTTGAAGTAACTCTTAGGATAACTTAATAATCTTTTTACCAATTTGTAACCCTATTTATAGTCGGTAGATGTATGATGTATCATATGATGAACTGATACATTGTATTAAATGAAACGTATTTGCTTTATTATGTTGTATGTTTATTTAGTTTTTTATATTGAGATGTTGGGTTAATCATTGTCTTTGTACTTTCACATGTGGGATCATGTTGTATTGTTGTTTGTACACTTAGCACTTGCAACATGGTACGCCACAGAAATTTGCAAGAATGAAGGATAAGGGAATACCAGTTATAACTTTCTAAGGCGAACGTAGGAAATTCAAGATAAAATAAGAAGACAATTTTCTAGAGTTAGGGTGCAGCTTTCAGGTTTGGTCAGGTTGGGTGTTGTAGAAAATCTTTCCCTAATAATGATCTGAGCTAAATAATCTGCTAAGAATTTTTAATTTATTTATTTCGAAGGAATGGTAGAGATGCTCTTTTTTTTTTCCTTCATTATTTTTTTAATTTTTAAAAATGGTAATGTAAAGTAAAAAAAAATTGAATATTAAATTAAAACTGTTAGAATTATTTATGTTAGGTTTCCATACACCTATAGAATTTATGATATTTTAACTTTTTTTGATTGACATTAAAATTTTTGTAAAATCTACTAATGTGGACAATTTTGGACGTTGGTTTGTTAAATATAAAATATGTAATTCTTATTCTTATCATAGTAAAGTAGAGTAATGTTTTTCGTATTTTTTTTTTTTGGCATTAAAACCCGTAGGTACCATTATAAAGCAAATGAGTTTTACAGCATTACAAACCAGGCGCACAAATCCAAATAAATTATGACACCCCCTTACAAATTCTAGCCTGATTAGCTAACCTATGTGCCTCCATATTATAATCCCTAGAAACAAAGACACAACAGTACTGGCACGCTATAAAGGTTTGGACTAAGTTTTTTGCTTGAAAGTAGCATTGCCACGGTATAGCATCAAAAATTTCTTCACCGCTGAGCAGTTTGTATAACACCTGGCAGTCCGTGAGAAAGGTGCATTCCTGCACCTCTTCTCTAGTGATCACAATCATAGCTAGTTGCAGGGCATTCAGTTCAGCATGGAAGGGAGAAGAGACAAACCCAAAACCAGTTTCGCTGTAAACGAGAAAACCATCCTTTTTAAGAACACAAGCCCAACCTCCATCTCCCCTCTCATCATAAGAGCCATCAAGCCAGCACTTGAACCCAATATCAGCATCCTGAGGTGGGCCATGACCATAAATTTTTTGCACACCAATATGAGGTTGGAATTTACCAGCACACAATGATAGAGCATCATATCCCCTAGCTATGCTCAGACCCGATTCCACATTGAACTTCTTGTTTTCATGAATCACCAGGCATCTGTGCTTCCACAAGGCCCACATGTGATTAGCAAAGGAAGAGAGATTATTACCTTGTAGTGCACTTATAATCACATGCAACAATTGCTTTGGTTCATCGGGTAGGGAATCAGTGTGCAATCCCAATGGAGAAGCCAGCCAAAAAGCCCGTGCAGAGTTACATTTAAAAAGCGCATGCACCCCAGAATCATGTCCAGAATCACAAAGTTGGCATGTGACCATCGCTTGATGCATTTTGAGAGCATATGTACCTGAAGTTGGTATTGAATTTTGAAACAACCTCCACATAAAGAATCTTACTCTTGGTGTCAGACCTTGATGATGCCAAATGGTCTTTAAAATGTGCCTATCGTGCTGACTTATCTGAGAAACCATGCCAGAAAGTAATTTTACGGCACCTTTGAAAGAAAATTTACCATTTGACGCTGGCAGGGAAATCAATCTATCTGATCTACCAGCATTTGCCGCAGGCTCAGGAAATTGAGTAGCAATAAAGAGAGCTCCATGAAAACCAAAGCAGGAAATGAGATTCTGCGTGAACCACGAGTTGGTGTTTAGGTTGATTAACTCTTGCACCATCATGTTTCTCTGCTGGTTATTTTCTGGTAGAAACTGTTGCCAGAAATGGTGCCATGGGTCCCCAAAGGCCCGACACTTGTCACCTCTCCCCAGCTGCCAAGTGACATTCCCTCTGAGTAACTCCCTCATGGCCAGTACCGCCTTCCATAGCTTTGTACATGATGAACCGGAAGAGCTCAACCATAACGATTTCCGAGCTAGATACTTTGCACTTAGAATTCTAACCCATGGCCGATCCTCATAGTCTCTTGATGCTAATTTCCAAAGGATTTTCATGGTGGCAGCCCCATTAATTACAGCCATGTCCCTCAAACCCAAACCACCTTCCAATTTAGATTTAGTGATTGTTGACCAATTAACCAAGTGCATCTTTTTCTTTCCATTACTCTCCCAAAAGAAACTTCGAATTTTCTGGTTCAACAACTTGATTATGGAATCAGGTAATGGCCCTCCAGCTGTTGCATACAGTACCATAGGTTCCACCACTGCTTTGATAAGTGCTACCTTACCGGCTTGTGACAAAAGCTTAGAAGCCCAAGAATTTAGTTTGGATTGCACCCTGTCCACCAATCTCTTAAAATGAAACGGTCGCGAAGCAACAACTGGAACTCCAAGGTAAATCTGTGTATCATCACCTGGAAGTGCATTGAGCATAGCTGTGATGCACTGCCTCGTGGCTGTTTTTCGTATTCATATAAGTGATATTGGTAACGTCTACTCGTTTTATTTTGACTTTGAAGATGTATAGTAATCTAGAAAGTTAAATGTATATTAAAATTGAAGACGTTTGAACATGAAATTTTGGCACTCGTCTTCCATTATATATCCTGATTATTATTGTCTATAATTATTTGTTATGGAAAATATGGTTGTGATTTCACATTAGTCATAAATTAATACCGAGATGGAAAAAGTTGCATACATATAGGCCAGAAGCGGACTTATTCTCGACTGGCGACACACTTATGATTGATGAGAGATCTCGTGTCAATTAAAAACTCGACCGAAATACCATTTCTCAATCCTGTTGTCAACTACAACTTCTTTATTTGATACTAGAATTGCCCTTCATTTCTTTGGCAGTTGAGACGAACACGTCACTCGTCAGACACTTTTCCTTTATATAGAAGCAAACTTCGTCGTCAAGTGGGTTTCCCCTTGCGTCCGAAAGTCATCGAGCTCTTCTAGAATAATTTAGCTTGGTATAGGCTTTGAGGGCGCTAGCTAGGCCGCTAAGGGTCTATGGGATAATAGATTTGTACGAAATAAGCTTTGATTTGATTTGGGTATTATAATTTTAGTTACCAAGACACTTTCCCTCCTTAAAAGCTTTCTTAAATTGTGATAAAACTAATGCTTTACGTTTTGTCATACGGGGTGATAAGGATCATTTTCGATATTCATCATTCCCAACATTTAATAATGTATTTTTTATTTTGAACAATGAGTATGGGAGATGCTTTGGACAACCCTAATTTTTCTTGGAGCAACATGTCTTTTTTCTAAATGTCTAAATTGCCCTTAATTTGTATCAATTAAGATCTATTATCTAATTATTCGTTCACAGTGCTTTTAATTTATTTCCATAGCTGTATTTCTCTCCTTTAGGTCGCTATATTTAAAAAATTGCGCTTGCAGATTACTTTGGAAATAATCTGGTCATAAGGAATATCTTTTTGAAATGCAATTTTTTGAATCCTAATACTGCAATGAAAGTATAAGCAAATAAAAAAATAAAAATTGAATCATATTATTGTATTATAAATTTATAATTATTAATTATTTTTTGTTATACTCAAAACATAGAAACAAAATCATATCCAGTAAATGACCACTAGTTTTTGCTTATGCACGTACATTCCAAGATCTTTATCTAAAAAAAATGAGCAGCTTCTTTTAAAAATGAGTCAAATTAGCCTATTAAAAATTATTGAAGTTATGATTTAGATACAAAAAGAAGGAATAAACAAAGCAAATCAATTAAAATTGTCGTGCACACTGCCATTAATACAATGTTTATATTTGACCAACAACTGTTATGATATTTAAGGAAGAAAAATGGAAAAGGAATGTAATTAGAAAAAGATTTCAGAATTCAAAAACAATAGATCTTGATTGATACCAAGGATAATTTAGACATTTAGAAAATAAATATGTTGCTCGAAGAAAAAATTCAGTTGCTCGAAGCACGGGAATTGATCTGGACACTCCCTAACTCAATCCGAGCACCCTCATGTGAGTTCTAAGACCAAATTACCCCTTTATATTTGAAGTAATTACATAAAAAAATAACCATAACTGACAAGCCACCATTAATCACAACCGTACAAAGACAAAAAAAAAAAGAAAAAAGAAATTCCAAAAAATAAATCAATTTCTGAGAAAAAGTGATCGGTTTGTTTTCATTGCAAAAAGGTCCAATATATAGGCTTGATGTTTTTGACTTTGACTCCGTGTAAATCCGTGAACCTTAAAAAATAAAAACAAACAGGCAACAGATCGAGTATTAAATTCACGTTTCTTCTCGTTTGTGTTCTCCAATTGAGTGCCGACTTGCCGAGGCAACATAGAGGTCATCCCGGTCTTTGCGTGTGTCCCAGAGAAAGAGGGCTCCTATTACAACCAAGTCTCCTGCTGGTGGTTCTCCTAAAAACTCATATAAAATTCGAAATGAAGGAAGAGGCCGCTGGAAGAGTGCCGACTTTCCGTTTGCCGTTCCGTTCCATCAACGGTATACCTATAACATTCCGCTTTCCGTTCCGTTTCAATAAACGAAATGCCATTTCATTCCGTTATTCATTCCGTTTGGATGGAACGGAACGGAACACGTATTTTTACACTAAAAACTGCACTATTTATCGAAACGGAAGCGAAATACACCATTCCATTTACCGTTCCGTTTCAGCAACGGTATATTTTGTCATTCCGTTTATCGTTCCGTTTCTAAAAAAGAAATGATATTTGGTACCGTTTACCGTTCCGTTTGGACGGAACGTCCAAGAAAAACGGTAAACAGTATACCGTCGTCACCCCTAACTGGGAGTATAGAGCGGAGGGTTAAAAAAAAAAGAGGGCATTTTTGTCATTTTGAAAAAATTGGAATGTTCGGACTAAATCAGAGAGTGTCCGAATCAATTCCCCTCGAAGCACCTCCCAAGGAGTATCTACGCGTTTTCCGAAAACAGAAATCCATTTCGCTCTCTTCTAGTGGCTTGACTTCAAAAATTACATATTAACTTCAACAGTTAATATATATAACTAGAATAGTTACGATATTAACTTCAACGGTTATAAATATCAACTTCAACATTTACGTTATTAACTTCAACAGTTATATATATTATATAGAATAGTTATATATATTAACTTCAACAATTATAAATATTAACTTCAACATTTAGGATATTAATCTCAACAACTATATATATTAAATTATTAACATTTAATATATATATAAATAGAACAATTATATATATTAACTTCAATAGTTATATATATCAACTTCAACAGTTATGTATATCAACTTCAACAGAGGAACTGGATAATTAATGATACTTAATATGTAACGGTTGAAGTTGATATGTAATTGTTGAAGTTACATAAGAAGGAGCGAAGCACAAGGGTGGGGAACGAGAGTGAAGCAGAAGACGCGGGTATACGCGTGGATGATCTTTGCCAAAAATATAAAACGCGTTATCATCCCCATCATCCCCTAGAATCCTCATAAATTAACTAGCTTCCTCATTAATAGAAGTCCAGAAATGATGGAAATGATAGAATATTAGAGATGGTCTTAAGCGATTTCGTTTTGTCATATTCTCATAGCGCTAGAACTATTCGTTTCTGATTAATTCTGTACTGGCAACCGATCATGATTTTGCAGCCGAATAAAAGGAGCAATCTATATCACTCAACTGTTAAACATAACATTCGCATATATAATTTGCTTCTGACATCACCTTGATATTTATTTAAAAAAAAGGTAAACACAACACCCATATAGAAGTCAACGAATTTTATTGTATAAACAGTTATAAATTTTTACCATCTTTTCTTAGGCAAAAGACAAAGCACATAGATAATAAAAACACCACAATGTCAAGTCCAATGTAGACCCTCCAATATATTGTTTTTCATATTATATACATTTTACATTCTAAAACACTAATTAATTCCCAAATCATTGAACATCTATCGTTAAGCCGATGACTAAAACCACCAAATTAGGGGAATTTTAATGCAGCAAACTGTACATTATAACCTAAAAGTGAATTTTCTAAAACAAATCATCGACCCCAACAGCTGGATGTGGCAACTCATCTTCTTCCTCCTCCTCCTCCAACTCCATTTCCACTTCCGGCAAGTCGAACTCTGGTGAGTCAACTGCACCGAGATTCTTCAAATCAATGATTGACAACTCATCGAGCCTGTTCACCACCAGATCAGCAGCACTGAGCTCATATACTGGGTGTGTACTTGCCACTACCACGCACTTCATGCGTGCATCATGTGCCGCTTCAACAGTAGAATTTGAGTTCCCAAATACAATACACCTCTCTGGGATGTATTTCAACAACTCTGAAGCATAGACAAACATCTCTGGGTCAGGCTTCCCATGATGCACATCCTCAGCCGTCATGACTACATTTAGAAAACTCTGCACACCAGTCAATTCAATAGCTTCTTCAAGAACCTTCCTCGGCCGGGTAGAGGTGACTGCAATTGGGATGTTGTGTTTCACAAGGGTATTCATGAACTCCCTGGACCCATTGCGTACCTTGTACAATGCACCATTTTGTAGGTTTTTGAGTATCTCTTCCTTCCTTGCAGCCATGCGACGCACCTCTGATTGGTCTCTTGACCAGAAAAGCACCTCAGAGATGGCTTGCTCATTTTTCATCCCTTCAATTCGCTTTAAAACAAAAGCAGGAGGAGGTGATTTACCTTCTTCCTCAGCAAGCAATAACCATGCTTGTTTTACAATTTTTGGGTCATCTTCCACAATGACCCCTTCCCATTCCAAAATTACAGCCAGCCACCCGCAACCCATTCGCTCAAGGCGCACTAATGGGTTGTGGATCTTGGGGTCGTCAGCCCGATTTGGAGGAGGCCATTGCTTAGTGGGTCTCATACCTGCATCAACTGTGTATGCATGTGGAACAATACGCGAATTCTTTGAGTGTGGTTTCTCCTCCTTTCTGGCCACAAGCGCAACAGATTTAATGGTTAGCTTCATTGGATTCTTGGATTGGTGAATCAGAACAACTTGAGGGGCTGGATGGCACATGAGCCGTAAGCCCATGAAGCCCGAGCTGGAGAGGCGGCACGGTACAGATCTTTGCTTATATGTTAGATCTTTTGAATGGGGAATTTTGACGAACAACTGCCGGGCAACTGTTGAGGTACTTGCAGTAATTGAATCCAACCCCATGATCAAATGATAACCTTTCCAAAAAATTTTATTAACAAAGAGGACAGCCTTTCCTCGCTTTTTAAGGAAATTTTAGTCAATTGCCTTTACCAATTGAATGGATCAAATTGAAATTAGCACTATTACTAGAGCTCCCTACGAAATTCTCCCAAATCTTGTTGTTCTCTCCTCTTCTCCTGATTAGATCAATTAATAACAAACACATAAGAAATACAGCCCGATAAATTGACTCAAAGCAATATGATACAACCAACCTTAAGAACTGTTTGTTGAATTGGATGAGATAAAATCCAGGACACCAAACTAAACTAAGTTATTCCTTTTGTTATAATTAAAGGATTCAACAGTTTGCTTCGTCAATAGTATGGAATGGACGACTTTTCAATGATAATAAATTATTTCATGCTAGTGGGAAATACAAAATAGACACACCTGGAGCTGGATCGACCGTCAGAAAAGGATCAGATGGCCAGCAAAGCAGCCATTTCTCCACGAAACCGACTGGAAATTCAGATTCAGAGAGAGAGAGAGACGGAGAAGAAAAACTTTGTTTCTTCCTGAAGCTACCTTCCTCTCGTTCTTCCTCCTCTTTTTCTTTTTATTTTTTTATATTTCGGTGTGAGACTTGAAAGATAGTTGAGAAGGGAAAGGAATCCCACCGCACGTGCCGGAATAAGGCGGTTGGATAGAGAACACGTGGCGAGATACAGTGCGACACGATGAGATTCTGGGAACGAGAGGAGGAGAGATTAGAGAAGCGGCTGGTTCGGATGGACCGGTGGTTTGTCTTGCACACTAGATTTTCTGTGGCAAAACACTATATTACATCATGTCATGATCTCTCTATATGTAGCTGCGTATTGTTGTACCTGACAGCACCACGTTTTTGTTTGTTATTATTAAATTATTTGGTGAATTAAAGCTTGCTCATTGGGTCAGAACAACAACTATTTAGATTGGTTAATTTAGAAAGAACGAACCAAACCAAACAATCCATATTTAATTTCACCAGCTTACTTGCTCAATGCTAAAATATTTTATTATTTCACCTTCCAAAAAAAAAAGATAACTTAATTTTTTTTTTCGGCAAGTAATAAATATCTTAAATTTAGCAAAATTTAGTTTGTGATCCCGGGAGGTGCGAAACGGCAATCACATTTAGATTTACTGATTTAAGATACTATATGGCAGCTTCTGACAATATTTTTCCATTTTTGGTCAAGTGTGATGTGTGAACGAAGCAGGTATCAAAGTATCAACTCAGAGCAAGCGTCACTGCACCTATCAGCAACTGGTACCGCAAAAAGTTGCGCGGATCAGCCCAAGAGGTGAGCTTTTGTCGCTTGGTTCCGGTTTGAACCTACCCATTTTAGGGAGGCGTGGAATTATCATGGACTCTTATTATAACCACCACTACGATTTTTCTCTTTCTTTGTTGACATTATTGTTCCCGAAATTTTCCTCAAAATAATAAAAAAAATCATTCCCGAAAAGAGATTTGAACCACACTTGTCTGATTCGCTCTTGCACCGCCATCGCGCAAAAAGAGTTTGGATCGTTAAAAAATCGATAATATTCATGATAGTATATGAAAATAAAATAAAAGGATACCAACTAAAATGATGTAATAAAAAAATTAGTTTTATGTTGTTATAAATAGGATAAATTTTATTTAAAATGATCATATATTTTTTTTTATAAAACTTCACTGATTTAATATTATTGTAGTGTAATAATATATACAAATATATACAAACAAAAATAATTTCATCAATTTCAAATAAAGCAATTTAAACATCCAAAGTTACCCTCTCTTAGACATGAAACACGACAAAAACGATCACGAAACAATCCATTTTCATTATATGGCATGAAACACAAAATTAATTTGAGTTAACTATTTCGTTTCAAAAGACGATCAAAACAATCGAAAAAATCAATTAATTGACAATTAATTTTTACACATGTTTTTCTATTTCGAACCAATCAAAACATGTAACCTTGTTCGATTTGCTGCTTTGACGATTAATTTTTATACATTCATGTCTATTTCGCATATTTTGCATGCATAATTGACCGGTTTGATACTGCAATATTTCTAGTTTATCAAAATTTGTTCATAAATAATAAAAAAATACATCAAAAGTATGTTTTTAGCAGTCAGGAAAAAAAATAAACAAAACGAAAGAGACCAATTTAGTTAGCCATTTCATTTAAAAAAAATTTTTCTTTTCCCGTTCTAAAGAGATGAAACGATCAACAGTTGAAACGGCTAAGAACATGCTCGTTAGTCACCAGGCCGTTAGTCCGTTACAACGAGGTTGCAACCATTGAATCTTTGATACAATATTACCTATCACGGCCCATTAGACCTAAAATTGATCCCGCAATACTACAAACCTTTTGAATCTTTGATGTAATATACCTATTGTTAGCCCATTAGGAATCAATTAAGCCCAATATTAAAAGCCTTTTTATGCTCCCGCCAGCTACAGTCTACCGCAAGTCTAGAAGCACGGAGAGAGTGCGAGAGAGAGAGCACACCGAGGAGAGGAGAGAAAATGCTAACGGATGCTCGTACAGACAAGCTAATACGGCGGACGACCATGGTCGGCGCTGCCACAGCCGCCTACTTCTTCCTCACCTCCGACCTTGGGCCCCACTTCAACGCTCAAGTGCGTTTCCTACTATTTTATTTCTCAATTTTTTTTTAGTTGGTTTTTACTTATTACTCTCCTCTTTGCTCTTTCGTGAAATGCGCCACAGAGAAAGGGTAAGCAAACGAAAGGATGAGCATTTACTGAGAAACCATTTCTTAGAGAGTTGGGTTTATCCAAAGTTGGTTAATTATTACAAGAAAAAAAAAGGAACAAAAGTAAATTGTAATTTGTTATGTCATCTTGGGAGTTCAATGGATGTTGCCTATTCCAGGCAATTATTTCTTAGCGAAGAATTAAAATCTGTGGTTTTGGCATCGTGTGACTCAAAATGTGTAATTTCAACTGTGGCAGATGTACTGAACTAAACAAAATTGAAATCCCAAACCATGCACTTTTTCTAAAATTGTTTCTTCTTCTCACATTCTGAAATTTTCATCAGTATAATAAACTACTGGTCTGATACTGAGCCTGGCTGAATTGTTATGTGCTGCTGTTAAGAATCAGCCATTACATAAATTGGTGATATACTAGATTTCCTTATTTAAAGAAATGTCACAAACCAGTCTAAACCATCCTAATTACATTAAATAGTACGACACATGTACCAGATTATATTGAATGAATGAATGCCTTCTGCTTTTAATAAATTACTCTTTTTCTTGTTTCAATTAATCTGATTGATTAAACTTTGCAGATAAAGAGGGCGATTGAGTCAGCACAGTTCTCCCTGAGAAGTTTTGTTTTTGGTTCTGACAAAGAAGTACATAAAAATGCCGAGGAGAAACCCAAAATTGATAGTACAAAATAACGAGGAAGCTACAGGAGAGTTCATCAACAACAAATTTTGATGAAGTGATCCCCTGTTATTAGTTGTAGGATCTTATATTTGTACTTGCAGTTCCAGATGTAAGTTCATTGTTAGGTCTGTACTTGGATGTTGCTTGTGGTTTTGTGTTGTGCTACTCTTTACATCTAGCTAGACTTTGACAGAATGTACGTAATTATGTAAAAATTGATTTTATGTACTATCATCTGCAAATAGATACTTAAGGTGTGTTGGCGACCATTTCCTTGCTAATGCAATCTCTTTATGCCATTTGTTACTGAGGGGGTCCATTCATGTCACTCAAATTCCATTTCGGACCTTAAGGGTGAGATGTAACTATTATAGTTTGATTAATTTACAACAATAACGTTGTCTTTGCTTCTATTCATATTATTTGTATTTGATATCATGCATGGACAACGTAAGATTGCATTGGTCTACCATATAAAATACCACGTGGGGGTTACAAAATTCAGGCAGCAACAGCCTATTTAATTACACATTAAGAAAGAAATATTGAACTTCCCTTATGTGACTAACCTTGAGTTTGAACGAAAACAAATGAAGACTGAACCATCACATAAACACTAGCACTAGCACGCTTACGAAAAGCAAACACACAAAATATGTTTTGCACATCCACCTTCATAAATGAAAGATTTTATTCCTTACGACAATCCACTGGTTCAAGCTCGCCAGGTGCGAGTCCTGGATTTGACCAAATAAGATTCAGATACTCTGCCTCTTTTTCAATATAAGCCTTCAAGAAAGCAACAGTGATTCCTGCAGTGCAACGTCTCATGATATCTCTACACTTCCCATTTTTGCACATACATTTCGTCATTAAATTAAAGGCATCATCATCCAACATATCCATATGACCGTACTTGGTCACAACAAAATGGTAACATGGCGATGAGCATTTGTTATAGAACTCCTTGTGGTTTACACCTTTGGGCGCACAAGCCGGTGCCATAAAAATTATGCTTTCTTCCCCCAACCCGCTACCAATGACCAGTGCCGGAATGTCGAGTTTGGATTCATTATTGAGGATTTTTGGTTCGAGTTGGGATGATTTGCTAGTACCGGCTACTGGGTCAATGCCGATCAGAGCAGTGAACTTGAGGGTGGTCTGCGCATGGCCTAGAGCTAGAGAAAAGGACGTGTGTCCACCTCGACTGTGGCCAGATAAAGCGAGTTTTTCTAAGTCAGGTTTGACATCTGTGGGGAGGAGAGATTGTAGACCGCTTGGTAGCCAGTTTGTGACGGCTGCGACAGATGTAATGTCTTTAGTCGAGCTTTGTGGGAGGATGGAGAATAACTATTTAAGAAAAAAGCATAGTTTAATGAGAATTTAAATAAAATGTGTTTTTACGTGGTATATTATTTCTACCATCAACTATAACTTTCAGATGAACTACAATCCTAATTGCTTCCCCTGCTTGGGGAACTTTTGCTCCAAAAAAAAAAAAAAAAGAAAAGAAAAGAAAGAAACTCTAATCCAATTGCAGCTTCTAATTAATACATAATTGACTTTCTTTTGTGAAGCGATGTAAATACGGATAGGCATTTTTTTCAGGATATGAGGGGTTTAGCTAGATTTTTAGGTGTTTGAGTTTCTGGTAGATATGTTATAATACCTAGGTGCATGATTTAAGTTAGTAGCTAGATCATGATGATTTTAGCTATTTAAGAAAGGTGAATAATACATGCATTATTTAAACTCGTCATTTTCTTGGAAATCTTTTTGCAAGGAAGATCTTTAAAACTTGATCATTGTTTCTATCAGGTGCTATTAGCCTGAGCTATGTTATATAATTAAGAAAACAGTTGTCAAAATAATGAAGAGCTGCATATATACCTGCGGCGCAACAACAATAAATCCATACGAAGAGATGTGACGAAGAAGTTGTGTATAATATTTGTTCTGGAGAAAGAAACCATGAACGAAGAGCAAAACCGGGTACATACCCGCATCAGTTGGAGATACAATCAGAACTGGCTTTGATTCTCCATTTCCGGCCTTCCCTGTTAAAACTGTCACGTTGAATTTTCCTGTTTCGAACAATGATGATGCATCTGTGGTCATGCTGCTCGTTGTTTTGTCAACAGTTAATGATCTCTCTCTCAAATCTTCTCTTCAATTACACTTGGGAGTTGGTTTGACAATGAGGAATGCAAAGGAAGCAGTGCAAGACTTAAATAAGCTAGGTTGGGCCCCACACGTTGAAGCGCCATCAATTTTGTATGTCCCCCCCCCCCCCCCTTCAACTATTTTGAATAAAGGACATTGAAATGTAGAATTAACTCAATTCAAAGATGATAAATAAATAAGCTAACAAGGTGCTAAAAATATAATAAACAATTTTATAATGCTATTCGGTCAAATAGAATGGTTTGTACTTTAATAGTCAAAACTCCGTCGTACCAGTAAGATGTTGGTTAACATTTAAAAAACACAGTATGATAAATTACATTTTCCTCAGATTTCACTATAGCGAATATCAATGGGCATTTCTCAATTACGAACAAGAAAAATGTAATACTTTATTAAGTAATAAAATCAAGAGCAAAACCTGTAAAGTAAATATGTTTTTCTTCCAATCATCTGACCGCAATCGCTCGAACAGAAGGTGACATTATCTTTTTAAATTTTGCAATAATACAAACATTTTCGCATGATCAATTGGTCAAATAATAACGTACAGATGTTTGGAAAGAAACTATCAAATTAATAATCCACATCAACACAATTTTCTTGAGCCAACGATTTGAGTCATAATAAAAGAAAAATAAATACTTCAATATAAAAGAACGCGGGGTCGAAAGACCGCCAGTTTAACCAATTTCCAATAAGAAATGCTAGAGTCTAATATATAGAACAGATGGACTCCATCCAATATGATCGTTTTCATATTTTTAAATTTCAAATAACCGATCCAAACCGTTCAATATGTTCTCCTTATCGAAAACTTGTAAGAAACCAAATTTACATTTTTTTCAAATTTTTTTTACTATTTTTTTTTGTATTTTAGAAAATCGTTGTGATTGGACGATCCATAATGTTTATATCATGAATTTTAAAAAATACCAAAAAAATCGAAAAATGTAAAAAATTGGTTTCTTTTAAGTTTTCAATATGAAGAACATATTGAGCGGTTCGAATCGATCATTTGAAATTTAAAAACGTGAAAACGATCATATTGGACGGACTCATCCATCCTATATATAGGACACTAGCATTTCTCATTTCCAATTCCATAGGGAAACAAGAGTAGTCCACAAAGAACACCGGACCGGATATAAAACTGCAGGTGAATTTTTTTCTCAGGCGGGCTCTGCCTATGCCTCGGCGCGTGGATTGGATGCGGAAGACCAATAATCAACCACAAATCAAAGCGCAATTCCAAGGAACGTGATTAAAAGTTTTTTTAAGATAAATTGGAGGTCTAAGCAATCCAACTTATTTTTAAATTAATTAAATGTCTATAAAAGATCCCCCAGCCGGGTTTCGAACCTGCGACCTTTCACTCAAGGAGTCAAGGTGCATTGCTCTTTACCACTAGACCAAGAGCGGGTTTTCGAACATGATTAAAAGTTGAGTAAGAGAAATAATATTATTTAGAAGGTGAGAAAAAAATAATAAAAAGACATAATATTGTCCAATTGTATATGTTGTATTCTTAAAATAGGAAAAAAAAAAAACGGTTCCGACTTCTAAATAGTTGAAACTGTGATATCGAGGACTAGGTATTGTCAATCGAGTTAGTTATTCTAAACTCAATTTTTTCATTTACTACTGTATATATATTTTGTAAGAAACCTTAAAAGATAACTTGTAAATTTACACAAGATTTAAATACGTAAATTTCATGCATTAACCCACAACTGTATATATATTCGTTACGTTAAATTGGGTACAAGTATATATCCAACCTTTTTTGTGTTCCAAGCTTATATACTAGTATTATCAACTGTTATTAACTAAACAATATATTTTTTTTTTTGTACGCAGTCTTTATATTCGTGATCTGAAATGTGAGAAGTTAATCTTCCTTGAGATATATCTACAATTGACTTCGAAATTTCAAATATGTCCAACAACCTCTTTAATTCGATATTTTAAAGGTGTACGTATTAATTTAATTATTTTCAATAGGTAATTTATGGTCCAAAATATTTGGTTGGACAAAATTATTGTTTTTACAGTTCGACTGACAAATAATGTTGTTATGAAAACTGCACAACTCTATTGATAAGACATAGGTATATATAACAGTAATAGCACATTAATGTTGTGAAAAATATGTATATCAGAATGAAATTAATGTGATGGCAACCATGCTAGCGATTGAAAACATTTATACATAATGGTGTTTCCTATAATTTCCTATTTTTCAATCATGGAGAAGGATTATGTGGACAAAGCATGCGTGAAGCTCATTGTCTTATATTATCTCGATTTATGACCCTCCGTAATTCATAATGCTATATTAATGTTGAAAGATATACAAATTTACCTCAATCTAAGTCAAGCTGCTCAGCAAGATTAGCATAAATTTAGGACAATAGTGTGAAATCTTGTCAATTGACTCATAGCCAGATATATAATAATAATAATAATAATAATAATAATAATAATAATAATAATAATAATAATAATAATAATAATAATAATAATAATAATAATAATAATAATAATAATAATAATAATAATAATAATAATAATAATAGCGTGAATTAATGTCCTGAAAAAGACGTCTATCAATCATGCTAGCCATTGACAACATATAGAACTCAACTACCGCTGCTTCGATCACGTACTATCCTAATTTTCATTTATTGAGAAGGATTATGTGGACCAAATGAATCAACCTCATTTTCTTTTATTATCTCGATCTATGACCACCATCGATTATGGTTGTCAACGATATACCGTTTCGCCGTTTTCTGTTCCGTTGGAACGAAACTGATAACGGTACAAATTTGCATTTCGTTTCTAGAAGCGGAACGGTAAACAGAATAATAGGGCATATCGTTGTTGAAACGGAACGAATCATTTCGCTTTCGTTTCGACAAATACATCTGTTTTTAGTGTAAATATTCGTTGTTCCGTCCCATTCCTTCCAAACGAAACGAATAACGGAATGAAATGGCATACCGTTTACTGAAATGGAACGAAATACGGAATGAAATTGCATACAGTTTACTGAAACGGAACGGCAAACGGAATGAGCCATTCCGTTGCCGTTATAAGCGTTAGACAGCCCTACCATCGATCGTGGACTGGGTCGATCGAGATCATGTTATTTTAATGTAGAAAGATATAGAAACGTCAATCTAAAACAAGCTGGTCAGCAAGATTAATATAAATTTAGCACAGTGGTGTGAATATATAATCTTGTCAATTATTTAGTCAATCTGAATTTCTTTTTATTGAATGAAGCTTAGTCATAAGTTAAAATATTTATTCAAAACAGAACGACCAAAAGATTGAAATTTGAGAAGCAGAACGCAATAGATTGATTTCACTGCCCACGACGCAACAAATGCCCATGGAGATCAGTTGGAGATGTACGTGCTAACGTGCATGCATGATGCATGATTCTGATTCCTATAACATACTACAGCATCACCTCGCTCATGCAGCTCATGCTTAAATCAAAGTGCCTGCATAACATAACATTATGAAATGCAGCATGCCAGATGGTCCTCAGCCATTGGAGTGTTGACACCTAGAAGGTTAGAACATTTCATATATGGAAAAAAAATATTTAAGACGAAAAACATCTGCCTGTGTGGGATATTTTCTTAATAGGCTTCTACGTCCTCAAAGCCGTTTCTAGCACATAAACATAATACTAATCTAAAAAACCATAGGTATTTTTTAGGCCCTATTTTCAAGTCGAAAGGCAGAGTGCTTCCCTGATCTCATTCTTCCAGCCTAAGTTGCACCAGGCCAATACCAAAGCGCTACCTAACTGCACTTGTAAGTTCCCGAAATCGGTGACAAAGCCCTTATCATCAACTTTATAATTTAATAATTTGGTACAGAAACGACAACTTACTACAAGAGTACTGGGAATGATCAAGATTGACCCCGCTAATCTAATCTAATTAATTTTTTTATTAAAATTCTTGATTATTTAGATATTATATTTATAATAATTTCCGCCCTCTCTGTGCCTATGATGTGACTCGTGTGAGATTGTGAGAACAAGCTCGTTAGTCACCAGGCTCTTACAACGAGGTTTTACTCTTCGATACATTATACCTATTATAGCCCATTGGGCCTAAAAGGCTAAAATGAGCCCAATAATAGGAGCCTTTTGTACTGCCTACCCACCTCTTTCTCATCTCCGACTTTGGGTCCCACTTCAACGGTCTTGATCTTGCGCGTTTCTTCCTCTTTAATTTCTCAACTTCTATTCAGATGATAATTACAGTTCTTCTTGTCGTAATTAACACTCCCATTTTGGCTTTTGGTAAGATACGTTTGATATGGCCAACATACATAGGTTTAAGCAATCATTTCTAAGATAGTTGGGTTTATCCAAAGTTGGTCAATGACTGCAAAATTGAAAGAACAAAATGTAAAAATTAACAAATTATTCACAGCCTGCTTCCAATTTTTATGACCACCCTTTCACAGGTTCTTTTGACTAAAGTAAATTTTAATTCGTTTTGTCATCTTTGGAGTTCAATGGATGTGTCAACTGAGCAGTGATTAGTGGAAGTTGTAGTAGCTATTTGCCAATGAAGAATTCAATTTTGTGGTTTTAGGAATTGTGCGAGTCAAATGCATGTGTAATTATATAGGCTCCGTTTGGATGCGTTGAGAATAAGGTAAGGAGGGAAGAAATTTATTGGGAAGTATGTAACTTTTGTGAAGAGTTTGGATGATTAGAAATAAATTTATTGGTAAAAAGTGGTTATTCCTTATTTCTTATTCCGGGAAGAAGCCATCCAAACGGAGCCATAGTTTGGTGCTAAACTGAAATCACAAAAATCTTGCCCTGTTGTTTGAAATTGTTTCTTCCTATTCCTTTTTCTGTGTTTTTGGCTCCAAATATGTCACGTTTTTTTTTTTTAAGAAAAAATTAATTGGTGTAAATGTATAATACTGTATTGGATTGGTACGGAGCCTGGCAGAATTTGTATGTGCTGCTGTTTAAGAATCAGTCACTAAGGGGCTATTTGGATCGCTTAGGAATTTGGGAAATTTGGGAAAATTGCAATTCCTAAGAATAAATTTATTGAAAAGTATGTAATTTTGTGAAAAATTTGGATTGTTTATAATAAATTTATGGTAGGAAGATGAAATTCCCAAAATTCCTTGGGAATCCAAACAGCCCATAAATGAATTGGCGACACGTTAGGTCTCTTTATTAAAAGAGACATCCTAAGCAGTCTAAACCATCCTATAATTACATTAAGTACAACCTAAGCACCAGATTATATTGATGATTGCCTTCAGTGTTTAACAAATTACTCTTTCATGTCATAATTTTTATATTTGATTAAACTGTGTAGATGATTAATTAAATAGGCAATTGAGTCACTACAGTTCTCCTGAGAAGTTATGTTTTAGGTTCTGACAAAGAGGTAAATGAAAATGCGAAGGAGAAACCCAAAATTGATAGCAAAAATTAGTGAGAATGGAACTAGACTGCACAGTGAAATAGATTTTTTTTTTTTTTGAGCAAAGTGAAATAGAAAATTACAAAGTTATTTTTTTTTGCGTCACTCAAATCCCAATTTAGCCCTTAATACATGGTGAGTGTTAAACACTTCAACTGTCAATAATATAATTTTATTTTTAATTAATTTACAACAATAACGTCAACATTGCTCGTATTCTTTTAATTTATGTTTGATATGATAAACACAATATTTAAGTGGCCTTCGATATAAATTTCAAGCCAGGTTGTCAAATATAACCCCTGAAATCTTCTTCATCTCCGTTTGGATAGGTGTGGGTAGAAGGAAAGAAGGAAAGAAGTGGAAAGAAGTATTGGGAAGTGTGTAACTTTGTGAAGAGTTTGGATTGTTTATAATTTTTTTTCTTCCTACTTCTTCCTTCTTCCTACTTTGTGAAGAAGTGGGAAGAAGTATTGGAAAGTGTGTAACCCTCACCAATCTTTAATATTGGCTCCGTTTGGATAGGTGTGGGAAGAAGGGAAGAAGGAAAGAAGTGAAAAGAAGTATTGGGAAGTGTGTAACTTTGTTAAGAGTTTGGATTGTTTATAATTTTTTTTCTTCTTCTTTCTTCCAACGATCCAAACGCACCCATTGGATATAACCACCTCTCATCATGATAGTTTAGGAATTAGGATATAAACCTCTTTTATTTATTTTAACAATATGTTAAATATAAATAATGAATTGAATTAATTTTTGACGAAAATACTCTCCCCTTGGACAAAACCTTTCGTCTTCCTCCAAAACAAAAAAGTAAAGTCCAACTTGGCAATTCACAAATCTACGAATTTACAATCTCCCTCCCCTGTCTGGGTGTGCGCCAAATAACAGTGGAGACAAAAAGAGTTAAACTGTTAAAGCAATAAGAGGATTTCATTTATACTAGCTTAAGATGATTTTATATGTGGGCAAATAAAAAAAAATAAAATAATATTAGATAATAAAAATATATTGCTTAATGTAGCATCAATACAAATAGATTTGTTATTTAATTTGTTTCTTTATTAAATGGAAAATCAAAATATATTGTTACTTAATTCGTATGGCAATTAATATCCGAACACAGATCAAATCAATCGAACGACAAAAACATCTGTTTACATACTAAACCTAGCGTGTAATACCTCTACAATCCATGCGTTTATAAGTATATAAATATAAGTATAATAATATTAATAATAATAATATATAATATAAATATAGTAGAGATACTTATACATGTTCGTCTATACATGCTTCACTAAAATGCAACCCTCAAAAAGTAAAAGTCCCGGCAACCGTGCACATCTATATGCTTCTCTATTTGATTTGTTACTTCGAAAAGATCCGAAAAGTAACTTTTTATCATTCAAGAAAACAAATTAAGTGTTAGTACTTTTTTATCTATTGCATATACTATAACGCTACTAGATCAAATTATCGTTTCTTGATAGTAAATTTTGCAATTTCATTGCTTCAATGTGTTAAAAAAAAAAATCAATGCCCTCCGTTATAGTTTTTTGAATTAACATTAATTCATAGCGGCGATAATATAGCATTTTTATGTTTTACCTTTTATTTTCATACAAGTTTATATATATTTACAATGAGATACTAGTTTGAAATGGAAGAATACAGGCGCCAAAATGCTGCCTTTTTATATCACACAAGAAGATGGAAAGATGAGAGAGAGGACAAGAAGGGTATGTAAGTCATAAAATTAAACAATGGATCTTATCCATTTAAAATATTGTTAAAATAAATAAACAGGGTTTATATCCTACAGACCTACACTATCAAAATTAGAGGGGTTTATATCCAATACCATAGATCACATGGTTATATCAGGTGAAGAAGATTTAAGGGTTATATCTAATTTTCCCTTAAAAAAAATGAAAGAATGAACTTTCCTTATATGGCTAATTTTGAGTTTAAGTGAAATTGAAAGCTAAACTATAACATCTCTGCTCCTATAAATACACAGATTCAAGAGGGGTTGCATCCTAAATTTAACATGTAAACACTTGTTTGTACCGTTCGATCAATTTGATTTATAATTGGGATATCAATTGTTAGATGAAGCAATAACATATTTTAATTTTTTGTCTATAAATAATAAGAAAATAAATTGAACAATATCTATCTATGTCATTGGTAGATTGAACAATACATTTTTATTGCCTAACATTATTTGATACATATGAGAACATCTTTTGCTAGTAAACACTAACGCGCTTTGGACAAGCAAACACAAAACAAATTTTACACATGCACCTATATAATAAAGATTTGAAAATTTATACCATACCATGAGAACTAGTTTAGAATCGGACTTCAATCGCAATCGTTCATGAGTGCAAATTAAATATATTTTTTTTGAAAAATGTACGATTGAAATTAGAGCCCGATTCAAAAATTAGTTCTTTGGCAAAATTTCCCTAAAGATTTCATTCCTTGACGACTCTCCACTGGATCAAGCTCCCCAGGTGCTATTTCCGGTTTTGATAAAATATGATTCAGATATCCTGCCTCTTCTTCAGTATAAGCCTTCAAGAAAGCAACGGTGATTCCTGCAGTACAACGCCTCATGATATCTCTACATTTCCCATTCTTGCAAATGCATTTTGTCACTAAGTTTAAAGCATTATTATTCAACACATCCATATGACCATACTTGGTCACAACAAAATGGTAACATGGCGATTGGCATTCATAATAGAACTCCTTGTGGTTTACGCCTTCGGGTGCACAAGCCGGTGCAAGACAGTTTATGCTTTCTTCCCCTAACCCGCTACCAATGACCAATACAGGCATATGATCTAGTTTGAATGAGGCAGGTTCATAACTGAGGATTTTTGGTTCGACTTGGGATGTTTCACTCATACCGGCTACCGGGTCAACGCCAATCAGAGCAGTGAACTTGAGGCTGGTCTGTGCATGGCCCAGAGCTAGAGCGAAGGCTGTTTGGCCACCTCGACTGTGGCCGGATAAAGTGAGTTTCTCAAAGTTGGGTTTGACGTTTGTGGGGAGGATAGATTGTAGACCGACAGGCAGCCAGTTTGTCACAGCTGCGACGGATGTCACATCTTCAGTTGAGCATTCCGGGAAAATGGAGAACAGCTATTTCATAACAACAAAATTGAATGATGAGAAACAAAATGTGTATGTATATACTGGGCATAATATCAACTAGAATTTTTTTATGGAACTAATCCTAATTGTAATTACTGAACATAATAATAATAATAATTTTTTTGTGATGAACCAACAATTTCTAATTAAACAGAATTAATTAATCGACTTTCTTTTCTGAAGCTATGTAGAATTGTAGATATGGAGAAGCATTTTCACGTTATAACTTATGAGGGGTCTAGCCAGCTTGCTAGGTGTTTTGCTAGGTCTAAAGTGACAAAATTGGAAGCTTCCCCTGCTCTCTCTTGGAAATAAGTTGAGAAAGAAAAACAGTATTTTTTTTAAAAAAAAAGTCGAGAAAGAAACAAAATAGGGAAAATTTTGTCCGTACCCCTCGAAACTGAGGAAATGCAGAAATTGCCCCCCGAAAGTTCAAGTTCTTGATTTTACCCTCCGAAAATCGGACCGCCTCCTCTATTTACCCTTCTCACATACTTTATGTCATAAAATATTACTAAATTAAAAGAAAATAAATACATGACTATTTTGCCCCTGTTGGAATTTAGCTGATTCGATCAGACTAAACCCAAATCGAATCAAAACTAAACCCAAATACATGACTATTTCTCTCTCGTCTCTCTCTCTCGCACAAACCAGAACCTCTTTCTTCTTTCTCCTCTCCTCTCGATGAGAAACCCTGAATCGAAATTGAGTTCTCTCCACTCGCTAAAACCAGAAAGATAGATACCAAAGTTCTTGACACTGAGTTCTCTCCACTCCTATTGATCAAACCATGAAACCCTAATTCTTCTCTCCATTTCCTAAATCGTGCAGAAACCAGGACGAATTGTCGCCTTTCTCTCCTCTCGTCGCGAAGCTTCTCTCTCGCACGAATCGCTGCTATTCCCTCGCATGAAATCCGTCTCCCTCGCACGAACTAGGTACTTTTTTTCATTTCACCGCATTTCTTTTGTTAGAGGGGGGTTAGAAAGGGTCAGAGAGGGGGGTTAGAAAGGGTCAGAGGCAGGTTCAACTAGAGCATGATGATGGAATGGAAATTGGAGTGGTTGCTTGAAGTTGTTTCCGTGCCTTTTTGTTAACTTTGTGTTTTCTGCAATTGGTTTTATTTTGGATTTTGGATGCAATCAAAGTTAGATAGAAGAGAATGGTTGATTGAGATTAGTTTTATTGGAGGTCCCGAGTTGTAGAAGGTAGATATCAGTACCAGTTAGTACAAAAAGGACAGCTGGGTCAAATCTAATCCTGGATTTACTGTATGTCCACCAAGTATGAAAAAATGGACAGCTGGAAGACCTAGAAAGGAAAGGATTCCAGGTTGTCTTGAATTGGGTACAAGAAAACAACAATGTAAGAGATGCAGCAAATTTGGCCATCAAGCAAGGACATGCAAAGAAGCACTCGAGGTACAAACATTAGAAAAAGGTATTATCTGATCTACTAGAACTGAATTGTACTATCTTTTCTACCATATTAATTCATGTGTGTAATGTAAAATTTGATGTATTAATCAATTTTTCTTTTTTTTTGGCAGAAAGAGAATGGCTGTTAGAAAACGTGTTGTTCAGAGGGGAAATGCTGTTTAGGAAGCTATTTTGATGATGGCAGTAAGTTTGTTGTGTTATGCTATTTTGATGTTGTTGTTGAGAGATTGGCAGTTAGTGTTATATGTTGTTTAGAAAGCTATTTTGATAAGATAATGGAAATAAGAGAATGGTAGTTAGTTGTGTTGTATGATATTTTGATGATGTTATTGGGAGAATGACAATTAGTTGTGTTATTGCAAATTTACTCTGGATTTACTATTTATCTTTCAATGCATTTATATTTGGCTTTTACTGTGTACCAGTGTTAATCTTTTGCTTTTACTGTGTTCAAATTCGCAATTGGAAATCAAATAAAAAGTGTTAATCCATGGCTGTTACTGTATATTTTTGCTTGATATAGTGTTTAACAGTTGTTTGTATTAAATTCTTTACTTGTTGAATTGGTGAAGTCAATTGCTTCTGTCTCTCAAATAAGCATAGGCATATGACATAAATAATTGTATAGGCATAATTGCTAAATTGAATTGGCAATGCATAGGCATATGACGTAAGTAATTCTCTCAAATAAGTAATTTGACATGGACTATTACATGTTGGACTTCATGTAATTAAATATAATCGCAAAGAAAATCTACAGCATGTTCGACTATTACATGTTTAAATACATTTGAATACATTGAATACATTTGCAAAGATTAACATTGAATACATTTGCAAGCAAGCAATTAACAGTGAGCACAATTTCACCTCTAAATTCTTACACTACAATAGCAAGCAAAACTAAAGAAACTAAATTAACAGTGAATACAATTAAAAGTGGGAATCATACATCCATCCATCCATCCAAACACTACTAAATCCTTACAACTACAATTATTAAAAGAACAATAATAATAGTAATAGTGATGGTATTATGCAGTTTAATCTTGTCCAAGGATGCAACAAGTGCCTTAATTTGCCGCTCATCATCTTCACATCTCTTCTTGAATTCATCAATTAGATTGTCCAATTTAGCTTCCAATCTACTATCTAGCTCAGAGTTTATGGAGGGAATAACACAATTTTTCTTTAGATAACACAAATACTCATTTTCCCACTTCCAAAATCTACACTGAGTCATCTTTTATAAGGAAATATTTAGTTAGTTAACTAATATATATCAGACTACATAAGGAAATCTGCACTGGTTCTGGTTGAAATATCTTGCTCAAACCACCTTTTTAATTAAATGATATACCATAGGAACTGTCTTTTTTGTAAAATTTCAGAAACAATTGATATACATGGTCTTTCTGAAATTGGTATACATCTGATTGTGCTATTACAGAAACAGTTGATATACATCTGATCTGATTGTGCTATTTAAAGATGTACTTGGCTGCCAAATCTATTACCAGGTTTCTGAAAGAAATCAATTAAGAAAAAAACAAAACCTCGAAAAGACCCCAATTCTGGTTCATCGACCTGAATTTTACTTATTTTGATCAAATTAACACATTTGGAAAATGAGAAAAGAATACAACAAAAATATGTACCTTGTTTACACATTTGTAGAACAATCTCTCGGGATTGTCTTTTGTTCTACTCTCAAACTGCTTCACAGCGATTCCTGGCATGGCACGAGAGGTAGATCTTCCTTTAGATTTCGCTGGGGAGCTACGCTCGAGAGGTAGATCTTCCTTTAGATTTCGCTAGAGAAAGAGAGGAGTTTCTTCTGGTTTGAACGAGTGGAGAGGAGAATTTAGGGTTTGATTTACGGTTCTACTAGTTTCAATGAGTGGAGAGGAGAAATCTTGCTTTGATCGACATGAGAGAGGAGGAGGAGAAGAAAGAGATTTTTGGTCGAATGGGTTAGTCTGATCGAATGGGTTGGTCTGGATCAAATAGATCGAATCAGCTAAATTTGAACAGGGGCAAAATAGTCATGTATTTATTTTCTTTTAATTTAGTAATATTTTATGACATAAAATATGTCAGAAGGGTAAATAGAAGAGGCGGTCCGACTTTCGGGGGGTAAAATCAAGAACTTGAACTTTCGAGGGGCAATTCCTGCATTTCCTCAGTTTTGAGGGGTACGTGCAAAATTTTCCCAACAAAATATTGTTCAATTGCATGCTTAAAATAAGAAAAAGAACGGTTCTGCCTTCTGAATAGTCTCCTTAGAACTATGACAAGGACCAGGAAGATTGGATATGCTTGACAAATTCCCACATTTTAATTATAAACACAAAACACATATATTGTCAATCAAGTTAATCCTAAAATCTTTTTTTTTCATTTACAACTGTATATATTTTGTAAGAAAATCTGCAAATAATATTTTTATGCTCATTCCTTACTTTGTGATTTTGAATATGACAAATTAATCTTCCTTGTAATCTCTATAATTCCAATTTCAAATATGTCCAACAATTGCTTTAATTCGACATTCTAAATGTGCGCCTGTTGATTTTATTTATTTTGAATAGGTACTTTTGCGGTCCAGAGTATTTGATTGGCCAAATTATTGAGTATACAGTACGACAAATAAATGACGAATTGATGATGTAATGAAAACTAGACAAATCTATAGGAGTCAAAGATATATAATTGTGCATTAATGTTCTGAAAAAAAAAATTATCGGAACTGTTGGTTTTAGACGGTACTTGACCTATATGTATATCTAACATATCATACATGTACAGAATTTAGATGTAACGCAGCGGAAGTTGATCGATTGTCTAGATTTTTCTCAAAATTTTGCTGCAACTCCTCCTGCACTCCAAGTCTTCCTCCATATGCAGTCAGTACACCACAACCTTAGACAAAGACTTGGTGTCACCTTTCACGAATCTAAATGCCGGTCGACTCGTACATGTGCTTTCTATTGTTCTCCAAGCAATATGATGGTTTCTCCCTCTTTCTAATCTATTTTTGGTCTCTCTCAGATGGTGGTTATCTCAAAAGACATGGATTTTAATCTTAGAGACGCTTCAGAAGAGAGGTGTATAAATAGCAGATCTGAAAAATGACTTTCTATATTTGTAACCGTCATATCCATCTGGAAAAGTCCGTGCTAGAATTGGAACGGTATGCCCCAACTCCAATGGGACAGTCCGGTTGTCCAGCAAACCAGTCCGTTCGAAACATGATTTCACGCACTTTTTCTAACATGAACTAACTTGATTGATTATTGACCGGTGATCAGGGGGGATGGTCGTTAAGGCAACACTGTTTATCTTGATCTGGTTCACATTGGTCAACATTTATGCTTGAATTATAGCATGAAGAACGATAACAATGTGTCATATCACATGTAATCTAATTGCTGCTTCCCACCGCCACTGCTGCTTCCCAACAGGATAGTGTAAATTAGATAGTTTGCAGTTACTGCTTCACATTGGTCAACACAAAGAGGACGACTGCAGTGGTCAGTGAGTGGATTGCACAGGAGGCAGAGCTTTTTGTGAAACTTAGTTAATTACGGTTGCATTTTTTTTATTTTCTTTGCCTTTTTTGGGTTTCTTTTTTTTTCTTTGTAACTGGTAGCCGCTGCCTAGTCTCTCTAAAAAAAAAACAAAATTTTCAATAAAATTATCTTGACACGCAATTATCTTTTTTGTATGCAACTTGGGTCTTTAAAATCAATAACTGCGTCCATCCACACACAATTGCTAGCGACTAACAAATATAGGAGAAATCAATTAAAGCTGCTTCAAGTAATTTCCTACTTTTGGTTCATGAAGATGACTGCCAATCTGCATTCGTGTGCAGAGTTAAAGCTTGCGTGTTTTTCAGAAATTTATGACTGCCGCTCAGCAAGATTAATACGAATTTAGCACGTACAGTGGTTCGAATAATATTGTCAATTTCATCAATCTGTAATTCTTTTCCATTGGATGAAGCATATATATAGTCATTAGTTACAATGTTTATGCAAAACACAACAACCAATCAAGAGAAGGAAGACGTTGATAAGAAGCAGAAGGCGATGCTGATATATTGTACCGATCATCCTGCCATGCTGGCAATCGTGAACAGGGACTTGATGAATCTGATTAAGACATAAATGCATTGACCGGAGGTCTTAAACTTGTTATAACGCCTTGCTTATCACTATATGCACACAAGGAAAGATATACAGCAGCTTGGATGGCCACTCCCTTTGGATTGTTGAAATCCAAGAAAAACAACACAGAATTTCAATATATAACATTTAATCAGAAAATTATTTAAAGAAAATAGGCTTTCAAGCTCTGTTTTCAATACCCTACCGGTTACCAGAAACTTCCAGTATAGCGGATACCAGAACAGTGATCGAAACGGCAGTATCCAATATTAAGAGAGGAAATACGGAAATGTAGGGAAATATCAGATTTCGGCTACTAGCCGGTATGAATGATGGTAGGGTATTGAAAACATTAAACATTGCTTTCAAGTTCTCAAAATCGTTTCTAGTTGCATAATATAATACTAATATAGAACATGTTGAGCCTCTGTTTGAAGTTGAAAGGCACTATGGTACATACAGTGATCTCACCATGCAGTACTCGGTTCATGCCTAAGTTGCGAAAATCGGTGACTAAGCCCTAATCATCAATTTTATAATTTGGTTCATAAACAAGAAGTTATACTACAACACAGGTCAAGACTCAAAGACCAACTCAGTCAATGCGTTCATAGTTCATATCGATTCTTAAAATTTGGAATCCAAATAATTCAGTTTGCTTTATTTTAACTTGAACTCGACATAATTAGAAGCTGCAAATGCTAAACCAAAGGACAAGTCGTCAATGTCAAAAAGCTAAGCTCTCAATTGAAACTATTCCTGAAAGGTACCAAATAATTAATAAAAGCACAGTCCATCTGTGTTGTAAATTTTTCAGTTGGATCGGCATTATGATTCGTGTTTGATCTGATGAGAAGGGGCTCATTCTCCCTCCCGTTTGTATGGCTTTGTGAAAAAGAAAGGAAAAAACTTAATTGTGGTTATGATTGCATAATTGAGGGCTATAAAGCTTCCTAGTAGTATTGATCTATCAAGAGTTTGTCACTCTCGTATCTAAGATAAACTTTACTGTTTCTTGAATATTAGTAGAGTTGCATATAGGGAAGCTTAGTTGCTGTTTTGATTGCATAATTGATTTCTAATAAAGCTTATTAGTGGTATTCCTTTGTGCCTGACCATAATGGTGCATTTTATTTGGACTTGTTTGGCATAAACCTGTTAGGTCAAAAGTTGATTTGCAATTTAGGCCTTTTTTTTTTTTTTTTGAAAGTTTAACACGCCCGTAGGCTTCCAATAAAATAGAACCAGAGTACAATAATGTGGGTACAAATTCTTGTGAATGGGAAACAAGTAAAGCGAACATCCCTCCTCCAAATTAAAGCAACCACCTCCCCATGCGCCTACCAGAACTAGAACTTAGAAAGAAAAATAGAAGCCAAGAAACAGTAAAAAAGTGCTAGAAAACCTGAACTCTAAAAAAAAGAACAACAGCATGGGGTGAAGAGGGTGTTAAAAAGGGATTATGGGCTCACGGTGGCGCCTCCTGCACCTGCTGAAAAAATTGTCCATCAAGCATCAAATTTTGTTGTAAACCTGGCCAGAGAGAAATCTGGTACACCTAAAAAGCTGGTCGGTACCGTTCTGGCATGATTTGCCAGAATGTGAGTTCCCTGCACTCCCCTTCTATGAATACGAAAGATCTTGATTTGCCCTCCTAATTCCTGCATATCATTTAAAATTTGCAACATTTCCCTCCTTTGAGGCCAATTTAGGTTAAATGAAGACTCAGGTTAAAATGAGAGTACTGATGAACTGGTGTCGGACAAGTGACATCAGTTGTTTGTTGCTTTGTTATAATTAATGAGGGTACTGACAACTCAGGTGTACCATCAATTTAACTTTTTTAAAAACATAATTCTGAATGACATCCCCTTTAAGTGTGTCTTCCTCTGTTACATGTATACATTTGTTTATTCTTATATGACTTGAATTGCAGCCACATTCTATTTGATGATGCCTAAGTGAGAGAAGAATCTCATACTGGTGAAGAAGAACCTCATACTGCTCATACACATGGAGATCCTGTAATTTTCTATATTGGGGAAGAATTTGTATTAAATGAATTACCAACTTCTATTGCTTGTATTTGCTTAATCAAATACTGCCTGAATTTTTACTACGTTATTTTTTTCTGTGATATTTTTCTTTTTAACATTAACTTTTTGTCAGATTCTTGATTTTTTAACATTAACTTTTTGTGTTGTCCCTTCACATTTGATGAAATGCTTGAGTGAGAATAACCTTAGAATTTATCTTACCGAATCTTGAAAAGGTGCTGCACACAACCTATAATAAAAGAATTGTTACAAATGGCAAATATGAGCATGGAGGTAGCATGTGGAACATACCAGTTTAAAGCTGAGTACTCAAAACTTAAGGACGTCCCCAAGGGTGATTGCATCGTCTCTCTCATCTTCAAAGTGAATGGCCATAAATGCGTGATCCTCTATTTTCCTCATGACAACAAGCATCGCAAGGACCCCATGCAGATGACATTTGTAATGCTTTGCAAGTCTGAGGATGTGACGGTCTCTTTCACATTAGGCCTGTTGGGTAAATATGGTCGGCTTTCTTCTAAGGCATGTGAAAGAATTAAAATAAAAACATTTAGAAAAAAATTGTTGGGAAGAACAGGATGTCCGGTGGAACATGGAACCAGTGGCGAAGTCAGGATTGAAGAATGACGGGGACTAAATCTGACTAAATAAAATTGAGAACCAAGAAAATTACAAGTTTAAGTATTAATTACCTAAAATAATACTAGCAACTATTAATTTTTCTTAACCAAAGCATCATTGAGCATAATATTTTGACAAATTAATATATGGTTGGGGAATATTCTAATTATTAGGGGGGCCTGGCCCTTGCCAGTCCCCCTCTGTCTTCGCCACTGCATGGAACAGTCTGAATTCGAGGCTTACTTCATAAGAGATGTTTGTTTCACACTGGTTTGCAGTGTGACGATCATAAGTGAGTCATATAAAGAAGTGCCGAAGCGGTTTGTTGGTGGCATCTTGCCATTTGGCATAAATGACCATTTAAGTCAGCTACTTGAGAGGAAGGAGACAGCTGATATGAGCTTCGAGGTGGATGGAGAGATTTTGACTGCTCATAAGATCAGTACTTGCTGCTCGATCGCTGGTGTTCAAAGCAGAGCTTTTTGGGCCGATAGCGAGAGAAAAATGGAGTTCATAACTGTCAAAGATGTAAATCCAATAATATTTAAGGCCATGCTCCATTTTATCTACACCGACTCCCCCCTTATATGGCTGATGAAAATATCCCAATGGTTACACGGACTCAACATTTACTTGTAGCTGCTGACAGATACACCCTTGATGGATTGAAGATCTTGTGTGAAGATAGATTATTTGGGGGTATCTCTATGGGTTCCAGAGTGTTTGGTTGTTCAAAATTACTGTATCTATAATACGATTGACAAATGATGATTTTATGAAAACTATACAGTTCTATTAATTCCGAGTCAAAGATATATAATAGTGTGCAAATGTTCTTGAATAATTCTGTTACAGGTACAACCTCTAATCAGAGCCCACAGCCTTTGGCTACTGATTCTAATTTTGCTGATGAAGGAGCAAATCAGGGTAATAGCCAGAGTTTCTTTTTGTTGGATGGCTGATTTGGTTTTACGGATCTTTGGCTGTTTAGTACTTATAACTTTTTCCCTGTTCTAGGGTTGTTTTGTAATTTTGGTTATGGATGTTTAGTTTTACTTGTGCATGGTAGTGCGCAGCTTTTGGATTTTTGGTTATCAATGTTTAGCTTTGATATGCCGAGGTAGATAGTGTAAACACTCTTTTGATTTGTAAAATTTTTTTTAGTTGATGCATTTAGGTCCGCTGCTTTAGGTACTGTTCTCTCTCAAAAAAAAAAAGAAAAATTATATCTTTTTGCCTGGTGAAGAGAATTGTTCAGGCAACACTATTTCAGATTCATTTGTTTAAAATTGTTCGACGTTGAGAATCAGTTCTTGATCTAGTGACAAATAGCAATACAATTTAAGTGAGAGATTGCAGGTTCAAAACCCGACTGTCTGACCCCAATTTATCTTAAAAAAAATATTGTTCTACGTTTATGCTCGACTTGTAGCATGAAAAACGATAACAATATGTCATGATCGCTAAATTTATGACCACGATATCAACATCTGTACATTGAATTTTTGTCTTACCCAAATATCATTTTATCATTATGAAATTCTAAATCTCCAGCTGGGCATGTTGAGAACCTTTTTAAAAAAAAAAAAAAAATGGAAATGCACAGTTGGTCCCGTGATCTACTTGCCAAGTGGCTGGTACCCCGCCAATACCAAAACGCTACCTAATGGATAAGTTGCCAAAATTGTCACGGCCCTCCCTAATCATGAAACGTACTACTCTTACTGTAACCCGAAAAAACTGATAGTAACGTTAATAACAGTTAATCATGCCGATCCAACAACGTTATTTTTAAAATTTCAAATTTTTAACTGTTATTATCGTAATTCGTGTGAATAATAACGTTACTATTAATTTTTTCGGTACTGTAACACAGGTCAAGACTCAAAACTGGCTCAACCAATGTGGTTGATTTCGCACCGATTATTAAACTGTGGATTCCAAATATTATATATCTATTTGAACTCAAATAGTAATCAATCGGTACTCACCAGGGGCAAAATTGTCAGTACCCCACCATACTTATCAAAAGGTAAGGTCTAAATTGAAATACTTATTAAACGTTACCTGTTAATTGGTTGCAAATAAGAGACCGAGTCAGGTAGTATGGAAATATATATTTTTAAAGGGAAAAAAACTTGATTATATTGCAGAAATCAATTTATTAATTTTGTCATCGCTTGAACAAAGTGAACACATAAAATAGACAATGTGAACATATAAATGATCAAAACGAACACATATAAAAAAATAGTTTGTCATACTTGTTCAAATTTTTATATGAATATTCAATTTATTTTAGATTGAACTTATTTGTTTGTATGTGTTCACTTTAATTATTATATATGTTCACCATGTCTATTTTATGTGTTCACTTTAATAGCGTTGATAGTGTTTTAGTTACAATGAGAATTTCAATTGTTCTTTTAATTTTAAAAAAACTGAGCTATTAATACAAAAACTGGAAAATGTGCAACGACTCCAAAAATATATATATATATTTAATTTGTGTTTTCAAGCTTCAAAATTAAAGGCCTGAAAACAAGGCAAAAAGGTTGCCAATCCCACAGCGATCATGCTTTTACTTTTTATTAAAAAAAAATATGTCAAGATTCTTGTGGCGCTTGGCTGCTCGACATCGGAAAATAAACAAAAACATTTTCTTTACTCGCTAAGCACAAAAACAAATGAGACACGAAAGCAATTAAATCAGCCTTGATCCTCGTACAAAGAACCAATTGTGTGCCAGAACAAGACATCAATAATCAAAAATATTGAGGAGAAAAAAGCGCATGTACATGTTCATGAAAATAAACATTGAGACGTTGGAATCAAACCGTACTTCAAATGAACTTTCCAACAACAAGACCAATAACCATGTAATCGACCAATTAATTTTGCAAAGTTAAAAAAAATGAAAAGATTTTGCAAGCCAAACTAAAAAATCAATAGCATTCCATTGCTGTACAATTTGCTTTTACAAGACTAAGGTCTAAGACTGGACATATACATCACACTGCCTTTTTAACATCACTAAGGGTAAAAAATGAAAACTTTTTCTCAGACCGAAATTTCCCTCACAAACAAGCAATTCCTTTGTGCGTCTCCCAAGTTTGGGGGCAGTAATAACATTGCTATTTCTGATCCATATATACAAGCAAAATACATATGGAGGGATCTGACACACAAAAGAGGTTTTGTTAGACCTCCACAACCAATTTGCACAAAACCAACACCTGCCGATGTATACATGACTTTTTCTTGTATCCACCTAAAATTTGGAAGAACAAAGAAGTACATCATCAAAAAAACAATCTCAACCAACATCAGCAAAATACTAAAACATTATTTTAATAGCAAAGCATTGTGCATCGAGTATGGCTACAATTCATAATAACACGAGCCTTTTCTTAGATATTATTTTTTTTCAACTGTAATTTCTCACCATTCAACAATTACAATAAACATGATAAATTATACTGCTAGAATGAGGACAGTGCAAACTGCATGTCCAGCATCTTTTGGTAAAGTCTAAACCAAAAGCGGCCTTTCAGAACAAAAACAATCATGTGTGCCAAATACATCCCATACTCGCTGCGAAACAAAAGGTATACCACCTGTGCACTAATATTTAGCTCTACGGCCTACCCCTTCTATTATAGCTAATTTCTATACAAATAAGTATTTCTTTTTTTTCTCCCTTTGTGCTTGTGTGTGTTGTAGGGGATGGGTTGGATGTTTCATGATTCTCCTTGTTTACTTATAAGGAATAACAACATACAGATGAAGTTGCAATGAAAGATGATTCTTACTACCTATGCTATTACCAATATGAGAATCAAACTGATACATTGAACTTGCCTGAAAGCTTGACCATTAGAGAAAGCCAAAATAATTGCTGTATTTTCTCAATGTCCCCCACCATGTTTTCCCTCCAACGAAGAGCCATCCTTTAAAGCTTCCCAGGCCTCATTCTCCATTCCAAGCTTAAGAAGCGCAGCAGCTTGTAGATAAAATGCAGTTGGCCATGTGGGGGATATTACAAGTGCTTGCATGGCATCATTTAGGGCTTGTTGTGCCATGTCGTTCATCAAATATGAGAGGCACCGCCGTGCATATATGGTAGGAGATACCATGGTCCCCACATCTATGAACTGTAGAAGAGAAGGAGACAACAGTACAATATGGATTATTGTTTTCATTGTATATATCTCATTTATTAATTTGAAGTTATAGCATTCAAAGAATGAAGTATTTGTGCATGGAAAATGAATTATGCGCAAGCATGTAATTCTTTCCTTTTTTTTTTTGTAAAGGCAGAAAATTAAGTTATCCTAAAGCTACATAAAGTTATCAACAGATAAAGTTGTCACCTGGGAATAGCAATCAACAGCAGTAGTAAAATCTTTCTGGCGAAAAGCATTGTCACCCTTCTTTTTTGAGTTGAGGGTTTCTTGCATTTGATTGGTCCACATCTGGAAGGATAACTGCATTACACAAGAAAAACCATGTCATATTAAATTGCAGTTTAATAGGTAGAATATCACTTCTCAAAATCAAAACTTCCCTAAATTGATCTCATGCAAAACCCAATAAACCCTGATTTTCTGATTTACCCTGAAATAATCATCAAGCACTGGAGAAAATTTGCATTCAAACCCTATACTGTGCAATATTCCTCAATCCAACCTCAACTTAGTATTTACTGCGCCAACTTTACCCTCAACGCATGATACAAATTGTTCAACAAATAAATAAACCACCACACACAAGCACCCCTTGGACAAGCAGATACATGCAAAACTGAACTGAACGGAAATGTTTATTTGCTCCAAATTTATAAATTAAAGAGGTGAATTGTATGGATTTAAACACAAACCTCATTTGCTGTTCCTTCATCATCTCTATATCCAACATTTTCTAATATTTCATGAATTGCTGTCAAATCAAGTCTCGAACAAGCTTCAGCAAGTGGAGAGAGGGTTAGGGTTTCAAGCACTGAAGCACCACCACGGGACATTCCCATCAATTCATAAGAAGGAGACTGTATGCATGGAACTTCATGGGTAAATAACCACCATAAAGGATTGCTGTATAGCAAAAATTATATCTTGGTCTGTTTGGTTGGTTGTATTAAGATTGAGAATAGAGAAAAAAGATAGCAGGACAAGTCACTAGTAGTAAGACCAATGGATGCTCGCAAAGGTAAAATGGTTGCTAATGGTAATAACCAAATTCACATATTTTTGAATAAGTTCCTTTTCAGCTATTCTTCTAAACGCAGCAGTAGCATCATATTGGTCCATTGATTCTAACTCTTCACAATGAAATAAATAATGAAAATTAATTATGTTGTAGAGTGCATCGGTGACAAAAGAAAGTAAATAGACCTTAGTTTCCTTCTGCAATGGAGTCAAAGCAGTGACAAGAGATTTAACATTAGGTCGCTCCCTTGGTTCATACTGTAGGCATCTCGAAGCCAGACGCACCAATTCTGTCCCGTCCTCATTTGAAAATTGCCCTTCTAAACAAGAGTCAGTCAGCATGTTGAAGTTTCTGTCACGTATTAAGTCAAGTGCCTGCACCAAAAAAGAGTGAGATGGGAATTAATGAACTTTGAACTTTGGATGTGTTGATCTGGCCATGTTTTAATGCATATAAGCATCAATTCCGTTATTGCAAATAAATATGACTTAGCACTTACGCACAAAAAGAGATGAATATAAATAGCATGATTCGAATTTGGAAATCTGCAATCAGATTATCTTGGTGTAACCTAGATGTCTGGCTTACCAGCCTGTAATCCTGTTCCAAAAGTCCAAACGAAAAGGCAGCATTGACTTACATGACTCGGAGGAATATGTTTTCCACTTAACACGTCAAGCAACAAAGTGCCAAAACTGTAGATGACACTTTCTGGAGTAATTCTTCCTATAGATTACAAAATATATTTGTCAGCTTAGCAATAACAGTATTTCTTGTACTCCACTATTAAATGAAAATTCTGCTTAATTAGACAGTCTTTCTCCCTCCTCAATTTGTAGCTGCACCGTAACTGCAACTTTACATTTTTCACCCTGTTTCCACTGTATTTCAATTTTCAGTATATGACAGGTTCACCTAAAAGCATAACGTTTTGGAAGAAAAATATAAGCTTAGTGAAAGATCCACACCAGTTCTCATATATTCAGGTGGCGTAAATGCTAAGTTTGTGCTATAACTCTTGCCGTCCCTGCTGTTCTTCATAAGGCCAAAGCATGAAAGCCTGGGATTGCAATCCTGTAATAAAAAGCAATTAAAATAAAAAAAAAACTAAAAATGGATAAATTGATTATATGACATGAGAATTTAAGTAGCTAAAATAATTACCTCATCAAATAAAACTCTATAAGCATTAAGATCATGATAAAGAGCGCGGCCCTTACTAGTGCAATACTCCAGGGCTTCTGCCAAATAGAGTACGACTCTTAATCTCATCGGCCATCTCATTGCTTGTGTTTCCCCTGAAATTGCCAAAAGAGTAATTTAGGAAAAAAATAGTAAATGAGCGACTGAATCACGACCAAGGTTATGTTTAAATTTAAAATAAATAAAATTATCACTTTCTATAGGAGCTCTCAGAGGCTGGATATGATATTTAAAGAGTATGATATCTCAAATTCAAATCGACTTGGAGTCTTTAATCAGTTAGTAAAAACATCTCTTTTCTAGTTTCACAAACAAACCCCAGAAAACACAACCAAAGCACAAGACAACAGCTCCTGGCACTTGGCTGTTATACCTCTAGCATAAAACTCCTAGTATATTTTTTGTTCAAAAGTACACCTCTTTCTGGTAGAGTCCATTTTTGGCAGTCTAATTCTAATAATGCCATTTCATGCACACCTCATTATTAGAATGTGTATTTTTCTTGATATAAGAAGAAGCTAAGCCTTCCAGCAAGACTTACAGTGAAAAAGATGCTTTGCAAGTGTATCATTGGGCATATATTCTGCCACGAGCAACCTTTCCTCCCCTTCACAGCAACAGCCTAACAAATTTGCAAGTCTCTCGCTTCTTAGTTGACCAACTACTCTTGCTTCTTCCTGTTTCACCATAGTTTGGTTAAACCATGTTTATCAGCAAGCACATCAAGATGCCTGATAGTGGTATAACATGTTTGCCCACTGCCTAGTCCCTCTTTGGGGTAGAAAACTATCATAATACCTTTGTGATTTTCTAGCAATAACTTGATAAGTAAGCTTTGATGTTACGAAGCTAAATATTTGACGTTAAGTTAAAACCAGTAGCTAACTCATTATAACAACTAACAACATTGATTTATGATCAAGAGAGATATATTATAATTGAATAATCCTGGCAGGGCATTGTCATTTTTATAGGCAGATTTTTATAAAAATATAGGTTCTTTTTTCTTTTAAAAATAGAAGGCAAAACGGAAAAGCATAGGTTCTTAGAATATGAAGTTGATCTTAATAAATGCTGACAACAGAATACACCAAGGAATAGAAAAATTTGCATATGCACGTAAGTTGGCTTAGATTGGGCAAGTTACTCCAAACTTAAGCAAAGTAATGGAAAATATTAAAAAACCAAACACACATGGCAGCTTGTGGAGAGCTTTTTTCCTTCCATAGCATTACCAAATCAGAAGAGACATGCCTAAAGTTATTAACAATCACCAAACCAAGTCTTTTCTTCTCCAATCAATTATGACAATCTCTATTTAGGTGGATTTTCTATCAATCCAAGTCACAAATCAGGTCCCCACCAACCAAACAATCCAATAAAATGAAGAAACCAACCGACTCAACTGAATCAAATTACCAGGAATTGTCTTGGATCAGGCCAAGCAGACCGATTGAACCGCTTAACTGCAATCCTTCTTTGTGCATCAAGTTTCCCTTTATAAACCACATTTGGCGCCTTCTCTCCATGCTCAGAGACAATGTTCTCGACCGCAAAACCCGACGTAGCTAATCTCAACTGATCAAAGGTAAACTCCTGGAAAGACGGGAGGTTATACCTGTCTCTTCTCTCTTCAACCTCCACTGCAAATACACTCGAATTTTAACAAAATGCCAACGACTTCCAATTTAAGCAATTTGCAAAATTAGAAAAATGCAAATCAAATCCACTTACCAAAATCAGGGGCTTCGAGAATCACTTTATTGAAGTGTGACCCCCAGCAACAATAGGTAGTAGCTCTAGACAACCGAGCTCCCATTTCAAGCTAATTTGAAGCTTAAATTTCAAAAAGAGCACCAAAGCACTTCAAATTTATCTCCCCTTGCTCCGATCTAAGTCACGAATCAGGCAAGGAAACCTAGAACAGAAATGGATTCACCAACCTGGTTTCTTCTCTACTAGTGAAATCAAAACAAAGAGGTTTAGAGAGGGAGAGAGAGAGAGAGAGAGAGAGAGAGAGATAGTGAGAGAAACAGAGAGAGAGAGAGAAGGAGATCCGATCTCGACTCGGAGGCTCCAACGCGTCTCGTATTTGTTCGGAAATAGGAAAAGAAATAAAATATAAAAAAAAAATTGGTAGTAGTGATAACAAGAATTAATTAAGTGTTATACCGACATGCTGTCCTTTCAAAACCCTAGAATTATGATTAATTCCACTATTATATTATATTAGCTTAGCTCTCGTCAATTCAATATGTGACCTTTCGTATAAGCACCACTGTAGAAGGTACGAACAATATATACTGAAAAAAATATATATTTAGGGAAGGAAACTACGTACGCAGCGAGCCGTATAATAATAAATATAAAAAAAAACAGTTTGCGTTCCATTAATTAATTATATTTTTAAATCCCGAAGAAACTTAGGAAGTCTTTTCTTTCTCTGAAATTTGAACCGGTATACGAAGACTAAAGTCGTCTATTCGTAGAAACAAAGATCTTCTGAGGCCGCTAATAAGGCGTATTACGAGTTTCCATTAGAACGGGCCACAGAGAATTACGGATGACTGTGTATTTCTTTTTTATTATTTTTTGAAGAGAAATGAGGAAGTCTAGTCTAGAATTCAGCAGCGCTGTCTAGGTTTCTGTGGTTCTGGTGAGCGCGCACAGCCGCAAATGTGAGAAAGCGCGGTGGCGGGTCGGACTTTTTGGGGATGAAGTCGCGGTTGAATCCGCCACCAATCGCGGTGGTAGGTGAAAAAGCGTTAATAGCTTTTAGGCGGATTTTTCTCTCTCTATTTATTTTTTTGGGAGATTTTCGTTTCTGTCCTGTAAATTCTCAAAATATCACATTTAGGCCATAGATACACATGAAGATATGAAAGCAAATGGTTCTATATTATGAAATTGGAATCATGTGGCGCACGACACCTGGTGTAGCGCGCCACACTGGCCGTCTGATGAAGATCCAATGGACAAGTGTAGCGCGCCACACTGGCCGTCTGATGAAGATCCAATGGACAAGGGGAGCCTCGTGCATGTAATAGATTGATAGATCCGTAAAAAATGAACCGTCTGATACGGTCATGGGTGCGCGACACATGGTGTAGCGCGTCAGTAGATCCGGATTGCTATATTATGGGCTAGATATTTGCCGTCCGTATGTTAAATGTTAATATTTCGGTATTCGTGTTAAGAGGAACACTATAGTGGTGTTGATATCGCCGTCGTTTTCATAATTCATATTTTTGGTATCATGTATGTACTTTATAATTGTGATAATTATTCTCTTATTAACCCCCTATATAATTTCTTTTTAATGTTATTAGTATTGTATTGATATCAGCATTTAATATAGTATTTAATCAAATTTATAAATATTTTAGCTCCTGCTGCACAGTTTGCCATTTATAAGAATACATGTGAAATTTTCACCATATCATCATATTTTAGGACGCCATTTAAATGAGCTTTCGTCCTTCGTTAATCATTACACATCATTGTTCCGTGAGTCGTCGCCTATTACATTTAAATGGCCTAGCAAATAATAAATGTCTGAAGAATCTCTTCTCTTTTAAAAAAAAAAATGAAATCTGCAGAATCTATTCATCAGTGAGTTGTGACAGTACGGTACTAAAAAACATTGTAAAAAAATGAAGTCCTACCCTCTTGCTAAATACAAACCTCTTGGTTAATCTCAAAACATTCTTTTAGCAAAAAATCGTAAATGGTAGTTGTTGATGTATGTTAAAGCCCTGAACAAACAAAAATAAAAGTAATGTACACCAGCTCATTTATTTCGTGATTTTTTTAATATTCATCATATTTTATTTATTACTCCAGGAGTTAAGTTCGCAAGGATAATGTATGTGTTTGGTTGGAGTTGGAATAAGGAATAAGCCTCTTATTTTTTATTCCGGTGAAAATCAAACAACTAAGAAATAGGAAATTTGGACTTATTCCGGCCCTTATCCATATTCTAACAAAACCAAAAAATTTGGATAAGAAATAAGAAATAGGCTTTTTTCTATTCCTATTTCTTATTTCCACTCCAACCAAACACACCCAGACTTCATAGTAGCCTTATTTTAGATTAATTTATAGAAAACAATATTATATTGACATATATATAATAAAACAATATTAGGTCATGTGATCTGTGTTCTTCTGTAGCAGTTCGCCTGCCTGAGGGTGACGTTTATAATATTTGACTTGTGACAGAGTTTTTTAATGATGGCGTGCGTATCTGCAGGAAAAAAATATATATAGATCATTACAGTTTTTTTTTTTTACAGCGGGTGAAATTTTATATTTTTACATTTTACTTCTCCAATTAACGCTCGACAAGGTAATTCTTTGACTAGAACATGCTTGTGCTGCGTTCTGGACTTCTAGGAACACTCCACATGAGCTGTGCAAACCAGAAGTTCAGAAGGGATGAGTTCTTGTAATAATGCACAGTTGCACACCTTAGGGAAAGGAAAATTGTGACAAGAATTAAATAGCTCTAAATTATAAATTTTACTTGATAATCTTAATAAAAAAAATTATTATCCATTTCACAAAAAAAAGTCTCCATCGTCAATAAAGTATTGTGAAAGAAAAGAGATTAGAAGTTTTTTCAATCTCTTCGCTATAACTATAAACTGACTGCATTCTTTTAAGTATAGAGGTGTGACATTTTTTTTTAAATAAAGATGGGTTAAGATTTTGCAATATTTTTAATAATTAAATTTAAAAAAAATTCAATATGATTTTTTAAACTCAGGATGTGTTGGCCTTAGCCACTAGAACAAAGACTGGTTCTCAAATTTAGTAATGTGTAATGAAGATGAAAATAGGTTATTCATAAAAATTTATGATACGAGTAATATTTGGTAAGCAAAAATTATAACCAATGTATAGCAACTTGGTTGTCATTCTATCACAACTAAAAACCAAATTAATAGAGAACATGAGATTCTAGACATTTGTGCACATTATAAAGGTGTAAAATTAGCACATTATCAAAAAATACCCCGAATTAATTTTACTCCTCAAAAGAATGATTTAGTTAAACCATTAGTACATTTATTGTAGGAACTATCATTTTATGGATTAAATGGTGTAGTCATTATATTCTCTTATATAATATGACTATATGGGAATAATTTGACCCCTAATCAATAAACGACAAACTTTCTCTCTTCTTCCGTCTCAATTCTTATTATTTTTTTTTATCTCTGCTTCCTTGCAGCAAGTCACTTTTTCGAATTTATAAAGCCTACTAGAGGTTGAGTCAAGGGTGGCCCCTTATTCTTTCATTATAATAATGAAAATGTTATCAAGGAGACTGACAAACGCACAAGTGAAAGTAAGAATTTAAGGGGTAAAAATTGGCTCATACCAGCCCAACTCTATCTCACATAATGTATGCATATGATTTGGTGCTATTTGTGTTAGAGCAAATGCTTCAAATACCAGATTGTGATTAAGAATAAAATCAATATAAATCAATATTCAATAAATTAGAATAATAAATAAAGTAAAATAGATTGAAACAAGTTTACCCGGGCGAGTGAACTCTGTCCTAAGGTGTATTCCCCTCACGTACGAGGTCTTCGGAATCACCCCAAGATACCACGGGTTGTTCTTCTCTTTAGGGATACGTCCATGAGAGAAGAGATGGATCACTCCTTCAATATCCAGCGATAATTCAATGGAGAAATAGTATATTAGAAGAATAGATTTGATAGAAATTGATAAGAAGATATCAACTAATCGGCATGAGCAACAAATTAATTGGCAGAGTGATTTGTTGCGAGTAATTAGTAGTGTATATCGAGACCTTTTAATTTCTGTCTCATCTTCACTAATAAACCGAAGGCCATAATATATAAGTACAAAAGAAACAGTCAAGTAATGAAAAGTTGCCAAGAGATTAATAACCGCTAATGCCAACTGGATTACCCAAAAGGTGCAATGGTCTGTACCGACTCATTTATTTACAAATTCGGTTGTATTAAAGTAACGAATCATGTCATATAATAATAGATTAATCAAATTGACAAACCACTGGGGAAATAATAAACGGGAAATGATAATTAATTATATTATCAAAAGGATAATGATAAAAAGAATTTTGAGTTTTCTATAAATGTTCCAACAATCCCCCACAAAACTCAAAATTCATGAATATCAAATATTGTCTTTTATCAAAGCAAATTATGAATTTATATAATTTAATAATCAATCGAAATATATTATGGAGGATATTTTATAGGCAAATGGTGAATAACAAATTGCTGGATATTTATATCACGCATCAATGAAGTAGTTTACAAACCTTGAACTTCACCTAGTGTCGATGTATTAAATTTGGAGGAGACAGAGTGAACTAAGTCTTGAACTCGTTCCTTTGACCCAAACTTTATCATCACACACGCAATATGGAGATTACCATCACGGGTTGCACATTAATGGCCATGTGCAATGTATCTTGAATTTTTCATGAAAGTCTTACGGGCTTACCCATGCCCAGCACTGCGGCCATATACAGACACTCTCATATAGGTGAGTTCCTACCAGGGATGTGTGTAGAGTCACATCTCGCGATAATTATCGCCTTGGTACTCATTAAGAGCTATGATGCTCATCCTGACCTCTACAATGATCACACTCACCATAGGGATGGGTTTAGAGTCAAGCTCTATAAATTGTGTGATCTCATTGCCAACTTATTAGCTTGTTATTACCCATTGAACCTCTGTCAAGGGATCTCCTATCAGAGGTTGGGTTACCACTACAAGAAGGCATATTTAGGGCGTTATCCCATCCCCCTCGATGAATTTATATGAGGACTTAAAAGTCTAGAAGAGATTTCTTCATGTCGAGTAGTTGCTTCAATGCTTGAGCTCAAACAGTTTCTTTTACCTGTCAAAGATACTTGCAAAAACAAATTCTCGAACCATTTTATTAGCAATAAGCCTCCATATAAAAATTTAAAAATATTTATGAACAATTGGCCAGAACATTATGCCATATAAAATAATTTGCATATTTCATTATGCATTTTTTTTAAAATTTTATATCACATATGAAATGTGAAATGGAGTTGGTCATAATTCAGTAAACTATAACCCCCACAATTTATGATGTATATAAATTGTTTATTTTCACATGGAGTGATAACCTCTTGCATGAATATGTATTTATATGAGTTATTAAGACCAAGTAAAAGATGGAACTCAAATAAATATAATCGGTCATAATTTACATTCCGTATTTTGAGATCTATCATGTTTATTGAAGTGAATCAATAAAAATTGAATCTTGAAATCTGAATTTGTTTTTTTCTTTTTATGCTGCCGCATTTGAATTGATAGTTCACAAATGCCAAGACAGAGCTTTCAAGAATTGATAATTATGTTTTATATCCAATCATCATTTTTTTTTTTTTTTTTTTAGCAACGGCAATGATTAATTTTACTCAGTAACAGAAAGCTTATATTTTATCAACTCTTCATTAACCGGACATTGAGTACAAAAGTATAATATGTATATTCCTTCTAGAATTCTTCTTTAATTATATAAAAATGCGAGCCCCCACATTTCCTAAGTATATTTTATTTCAATATTAGTGGAGCATTAGTATCTTGCATTTTAATGCGTCCGAATTTACTTATTAGGATCAGCTAATTAATTGAAATTCAATCACCGAAATTGATCACTAAATATTTACATAAATATATAATTCCCCTTTTTTTTATTAATTTATACCTCCACAAAATTAATTACGATAATAACAACTCATGGCAACTTACATTATTTGTCTCTAGTAAATAAACATTAGCTTATTGACCAAGCTTAGATTTCTTCTTGCCATTTATTCATTCCAGATCCATTTATTTATTTTTTTTTAAATAATTAATGGATATTATCAATTCAGATCCCATTTTGAGAATAGAATTAATTTAGAAAATCTAATTCAATTAAATTAATCAATACGAGAGTTATATAACAATTACGAAATCAAATTATTTCACTCAATTACTGGAATTTAAATTTCTACCATCAATATTGTGAAATAAATCATAGGTCTGATAATAACAATAAAACTTTAAAATTACAAAGTTATATGGAATGCCACGAAGTGCTTTCCAACTTCCAATTTGAATATTATGTCATTTATTTATTTATTTATATTTTGTTTTATAGTTCGGAAGTTTACGAAATTATAACGAACAAAAGTCAAAGATATATTTATATTAGATGCAACAAACACTATTTACCGATTTGGAATTCTATCTATTTTATTTTACTGATTGACTTTCGGAAATTTCAGATCTGTACTAATCAATTTCATTTTACAAATGACACAGTAGTAGAACAGAAATATCATTAATTAATTATTTTAAATCTTAATCCAATAATTAATTAACGATCGAATATTGGTCTATTTTTCTACAGTATAGAATATTGAGGATTTACAAAATCCTTCAGAAAACGATTCCAATTAGATGAATGATAAATTGATAATTTTATACAAAATTGAAATTCATCAAATTCAGAGTACATAGGCGTCTCTTCAAGTTAATTTATTGAAATGAATCAAATAATTTTCAAAGATCTTATGCGTCTTAAGTCAATTCAAATAATTAAATCAATACTCACTGGTTTAATTGCGATTTATTTTATTTTACCGACTTCACAAAATTATCAGATTAGACCGCAAAACTTAATCACAACTGGTGGAGAAATACACCTTAGATTGTTAGAGCAAATGCTTCAAATACCAGATTGTGATTAAGAATAAAATCAATATAAATCAATATTCAATAAATTAGAATAATAAATAAAGTAAAATAGATTGAAACAAGTTTACCCGGGCGAGTGAACTCTGTCCTAAGGTGTATTCCCCTCACGTACGAGGTCTTCGGAATCACCCTAAGATACCACGGGTTGTTCTTCTCTTTAGGGATACGTCCATGAGAGAAGAGATGGATCACTCCTTCAATATCCAGCGATAATTCAATGGAGAAATAGTATATTAGAAGAATAGATTTGATAGAAATTGATAAGAAGATATCAACTAATCGGCATGAGCAACAAATTAATTGGCAGAGTGATTTGTTGCGAGTAATTAGTAGTGTATATCGAGACCTTTTAATTTCTGTCTCATCTTCACTAATAAACCGAAGGCCATAATATATAAGTACAAAAGAAACAGTCAAGTAATGAAAAGTTGCCAAGAGATTAATAACCGCTAATGCCAACTGGATTACCCAAAAGGTGCAATGGTCTGTACCGACTCATTTATTTACAAATTCGGTTGTATTAAAGTAACGAATCATGTCATATAATAATAGATTAATCAAATTGACAAACCACTGGGGAAATAATAAACGGGAAATGATAATTAATTATATTATCAAAAGGATAATGATAAAAAGAATTTTGAGTTTTCTATAAATGTTCCAACAATTTGGGGATACAAAGCGAAGAGAGTAATAAAGTTCCACACTCACACTTAGTTTTTACATTGCTTCTTCTCTTGTGGTTTCATACCACGTCTTCATGGTCTTCAACTTTTCTCTAGCAAACTCATATTGTCATTGGTTCTCTTCTCTCGGAAAACGACACAGGACTACGATCGACTTCACTTACCAATTTATCAAAGACCATTGGCAAAATTGCAACCATGCTAACTCGAACATTTGTTGTCTATCATACCTCAAACACTCTTTTCAACATGCTAGAAATCCAACTTCTTCATATATGCCCAACAATATTTTTTTTATTCTCATCATTCTTTCGTGATAACACTCGACACTCCTCTTTTTTTAAATCTCTAAGGGGGTCAACAATATTTTTTTTCACGACTTCTTTCTCGCCATACAACTTAGTGGTATTTCCCCCTCACTTTTTATTATTTTCTTTTTTTTTCGCGAAGATTGGTCCCTTGATTGTCTTGCTTTGATACCAAAAGTAAGATATAATAATTTATGTAAAATACTTAATCTTTCTTTTTTTATTTTTCTTCTTACTACACTTACGTAACATAACATATGAACTCTTTATATAAACTTAACTAGACTCTTTAATTTTCTAAACACATTTAATAACATTTAACCACACAACTATCTAGGTGCATGCTTTACACAATTCAATATGAACTTAAATTTTCTAATTCATTAACTCACCTAGAACACCAAAACTCATTTACTATTTAATTTTGACTATTATTAATTAAGTATATAATTTTTAATATTTTTTATGTTCTCTACTCTCTGCACTCACTTTCTCTCATTCTCTGTCTAAATTCATATATTTGATCAATACCTACTTTCAGTACATTTTTCTTAAACACCATTTGAATCAATGGAACTCATACATATCAATCATGTACAAATCAAGAAAGAAAAATGAAAAAAAACAAAGAAGCTAAACAAAAAAAATAATAGACCGAAATACACATTCAACATAGAAATAAGAAGTTTTCATTATTTGTAGCCATTGATTTGAAGCTGAGAGAACAACCCAACAATTAAGTGGTATTTGACACGCCAAAACACCCGAGAACAACGTCAGTCAAGAAAGATATCTTCTTATAATAACTTTCCATTTATTAATGTAAGAACTACTAGTATTAATTATGATGTGGAAGTTCTCAAATTCTAAGATAAGCAGATGCATCAAAAATATGATTTGCATTATATAAGTGGGTCAACAATATTTTTATTCCACGACTTTTTTTTTCCTCGCCATACAACTTAGTGGTATTTTTTTCCTCTGACCTCTTTTTTTCTTTTCTTCTTCTTTTTATACATCATTGGTCCCTTGATCGTCTAGCTCTGATACCGACGGTAAAATATAAAAATTTCTGTCAAACACTTAACTTTTTTCTTTTTTTCTAATAGCACTTACATAATATAACACATGAACTCCCTATATATATACTTAACTAGACTAGTCAATTTTCTAAACACATTTAATAACATTTAACCATACAACTATGTGAGTGCATGCTTTACAAAATTCAAGATGAACCTAGATTTTCTAATTTATTAACTCGCCTAGTATACCAACACTCATTTACTATTTAACTTTGACTATTTAAATATTATTTATTTATTAAGTATAATTTCCAATATTTTTTCTATTATCTACTCTCTACACTCACTTTCTCTTCTTCTCTATCTCAATTTTTATATTTGATCTATATCAACTCTCACTATTTTTTTTTCTCAGAAACTATTTGAATCAATGTAACTCATATATATCAATCATGTTAACAGGTTTCGTAAGATCAACAAAAACAGTTAGATTTGTTACTTTTTTTTTTTTTTTTTGTTCTTGTTACTTATAGCCATTGCTTTAAAACTGAGAGAACAACCCAAAAATGAAGTGGTACTTGACACACCAAAACACCCAAGAACAACGTCAGTTAAGAGAAATATCTTCTTATGAAAACTTCATTTTTATTTGGGTAAGAACTATTGGTACGAATTATAATGTGGAAGTTTTCAAATTCGAAGATGAGCAGATGCATCAGAAAAATGATTTTGCATTATATATGGGATCACTAATATTTTTTTCCACGACTTTTTTCTTCTCGCCATACAACTTGGTGGTATTTTTTTCCCTCTTCTTTTATTTTCTTTTCTTTTCTTCTTCTTCTTTTTCTAAATAATTGGTCTCTTGATCGTTTAGCTTTGATACCAAATGTAAAATATAAAAATTTCTGTAAAACACTTATTCTTTCTTTTTTCCTTTTCTTCTTACTACACTCACATAACATAACATATGAACTCCTTATATATACATAACTAGACTTCTCAATTTTCTAAACACATTTAATAACATTTAACCATACAATTATCTAAGTACATATCTTACACATTTCAAGATGAACCTAGAGTTTCTAATTCATTATCTCGCCTAGAATATCAAAACTCATTTACTATTTAACTAATATTAATTAAGTATAATTTTTAATATTTTTTCTATTCTCTACTCTCTGCACTCACTTTCTTCTTCTTTGTTTCAATTCTTATATTTGACCTATATCTACTCTCACTATTTTTTTCTTTGACGTCATTTGAATCAATGGAACTCATATATATCCATCATGTACAAAGCAATAAAGAAAAACGAAAAAAAGACAAAGAAGCTAAACAAAAAATAATGGATAACTCTCAACCCTATGAAATAAATAAACAAGATGAAAGATAGGACTACTGATGGTTGTCATGATTGGTATGGATGCTAACGAGGTTCATAAGATCAACAAAAATGATTAGATTTGTTAGTTTTATTTTTTTCGTGTATTTCTACTATTTTAGTCGTTGCGGCTTTTTCGTCATTATTCTCCTCGAATGAATTTCTCGAAGAACAACGGGAACATAGCCTTAGATTCACCTCCCTTAAGGTCCGATCTCTATAGCGAGTATCTCTCAATACAAGAGAATCCTATAAAGAGTCGCTTCTTAGAGAAGTTTCTTGATTTAGCGGGTCATTTCTTTCCAATAGGCGTAAGCCCCTATTGTTAATTACCCCGTAGTTGCCTACGGGAACCTCTGATTAAGGGACGTAAAGGGTATTGATATAATGGGCTAAGAAAAGAGACTTATGGAGTGCTATTATTTGTCTTAAAGAGGCCTTAATTGATGGTACCAAACCTGATTGACGGGACCCAATTAAGGATCGCTGAACTACTAAAAGACTTTGAACTTAGGTTTATGTTGAAAAAGGAAAACAACAGGGATCTGATTTTGGTTTGGAAGAGGTTTTATTGTTTGAAAGGAGAAGTCTTCATTTGGAGTCGTTTGAAGTCGTTTTGGGTAAACTCTCGGGGCTATGACTGGTCTTTTTGTGAGGGTGAAAGGAGTTTTACAACCTTCGGGGCCTCTTGGGCGGCCTTTCAGCGAAAGTTGGTTCTTTTACAACCCTAGGGACCATCTTGATCGGTCTTCTTAATAAGAGTTGGTTTTTTAACGACCCTAGGGGCCATCTTAGTCGGTCTTCTTAATAAGAGTCGGTTCTCGGGACCGTCTTAGTCGGTCTTCTTGTGAGAACAAAAGGGGAGTTTTACAACCTTCGGGACATGTGGCGCCTTTGAGCGAAAGTTGGTTCTTTTACAAATGTAACACTGTAGAACTAGCAGACTAAGTACAATTAAGTTAAGTAGGCTAATTTTAAAAATAATATTAGAACAAATAAAATTTTATAACTAGTAATCCCTAAACAATTAATTAATTAGTAATAGTGAAACTCACTCGAAATCGAAATCTTTTAACTTGTGTAGTATCTATAATTAATCTTCATAATTCTAGCAAAATCAAAGCTTAAGTTATACTGAAATTGACAATCAAAATAACTAAAATACTAATGAGAATAATTATAAATATTAGCTTATATGAGTTGCAGCATCTTTGATCATATAATTGGCGTCACTGAAATTTTTAGGGATGAATTTTTAATAAAATCTATTTTCCTTCTCTCTCTTCGCTGTCATTTCCTCCTCTCTTCTGACCCCTTCGTTCTTATGTCCTTTTCTCTTCTCTCCGATAAAATTTTTGAAGCGCATAACTTGATGTCGGATGGGATGAGGCAAACCAATAGGCGATGGCCACCTCAAATTTGTTATTTTCCCCTCGTTTCTCTTCTCTGATCTGACCCGCTAGTGAGGCGGTGGATTGGGTTAGGTCAGCTTTTGAGATTGGTGACGGATTGATCTCCATCGTTCCTTTGTGGTTATTCTTATCCCTTTTTCCTTTCTGTGTATTGCCTAAAAATAGAGGTAGTGAAGGTGAGTCTTGGCTTTGCTGTCGGTTTGAGAAAATCTCAGAAAAGGGTGAGAGAAAGAGAGAGGGAAAAGGGCTGTGAAGAGAAAGAGGGAGATGAAGGATTAGGCTTAAGGTATATCGCTCTTTCCCCTGTTTTTGATTTTGATAGACAATTGAGAACGTTGTAAGGTTGAGTTTAAGGTTTAAGCCCAAAACTAAAGTTTAACAGTGGGTTAAGGTGGGGCTGAGGTGAAATATTATTGTTGAGATTGTTGAGTTCTTGCTATTAATTTGATTAATTATGTTGAACTGAAATGACAAGCTGGATAAACCAAACATACAAGGAATATGAGATGATGTCTGAGATTATAAATGAGTTTGGCTAGGTTAATTACATGACGGAAATAAATTCTGGGTCATGGTAATTACTTGAAAGTGGAATTGTGAAGGTGTGTAGATCGGCTAAATAATTGTCCAAATAAATTAAGAGGGATTTTGGGTTTTTATCTCGGTTGGGCACAGAGGAGAGATATTAGAAGCTTTGTACATGTGTTTTTGAGGTGGTACCAGCCTCAGGTACACTGATTGTACCTTTGGTACCGATCTGGTACGTTGTAATGGTGTGACAGGGGCTGATTTGTAAAGAAAGTTATGCTGAGGAGTCGTTCGTAAGGGAAAAGGACCTAGTTGTAAACAAAAAGGACCTAAATGAAAAAAATAAAATAGAAGGTTGGGGCCGAGCCTATTAATGGTTTGGTGGGCTCTCTTTAAACCGATATAATTTATGGGCTATTGGATTTTTATTATGGACTTCATTTAAACTTAATCAATAAAGATTAAGTAAATAATAAATGTCGGCTTAAAAATAAATTAATTAAAGGAGAGGCCATTAGAAATAATTGGGTATCCTTTTAGTTAAGGTGGATTTTTCGGGAGATGATGAGAATAGTCTGAGTGAGTCTAGAACATATACAATGACAATTAAATCACCGACTTTCTGATCCCAAACAAACCAATCAAATAATTTCGATTTTAATTTTCTATTTCCAATTGTTTTCTTGGTTTTGGATTATAATTTTCTGATTTAAATTTTTGATATAATAAATAGCTAAATAATTTATTAAATATTAAGCAATGCAAACTAATTAATTAAGTATTAATGAAATAAATCAAATATAGCACAACTAAATGAATATTGGGAAAAAAACACTATATAATAAATAAGTGAATATTTTCAATCTAAAATATAATACATGACTTATATAATAAAAATAAACATAAACTCTTAATGACTGGAAAGTCAAAACCAAACATTAATAATAAGATAAAATACTTAATAATATATTTTAAAACAGAATCCTCTAAATAAATAATCTGAATCTAATTATTCAAATATCAACCAGTCTGGTTAACTTAGGCCGTCAGTATGGTAACCCAAGAACCGTCAATAATTAGGTTATTTAGGTTACTCTAAGTATTTAACGGTTAGTAAGAAAGTCACTTGTTTTATTAGGAAACCGAACTAGAATCACTTGACACGTGACTATCAAGCCTAGCAAACTGTTAAGGGAGAGAACCCAAGTATGATGGCCGTCAAGCATCCGAACCATCATGAGATATTGAGAAGCTATGCTTAGCCTCGCTATTCAGGTGCGAAATTACGTTGGATTTTTGTTAAAGTTTAAGTAATTAATAAAATATGTTTTATTCATATGCATATTGTAAATCCGTTTGCTTGCATGACCGTATTCAAGCATTTTTAAATGATAGTGCCCAAATATTGATAAAACTGCATTTTGAGATGCATGTTCTCCGCTTTTAGAAATTTGAAAGAAATACAGTCAGATATTTGGATATGCCATTGTGATTGATAAATCCGACTCATGAATGATCTGACTGAAATGATTTACTGTGATATGCCATGACATGCCTGACATGATATGTATGCTCCTGGTCAAGAGTTACATCTCTCATGCCGGCCAGGTAAGGGAAAGATCCCTCATGCCACCTGGTCAAGAGATGTAATCTCTCATGCCGGCCAGGTAAAGGAAAGATTCTGTATGATTTTGTATCACTCTCCGGAGTCGGTTGGTCCCCTGGCTTCGGCCAGTTCGATAGCGCTATGCGGATATGGAATTCCCTCATGCCACCTGGTCAAGGGATAAGTCCCTCATGCCGGCCAGGTAAGGGAAAGGTTTCCTTATGTGCCCATCCGGATGGGAAAGGGACCTGAGTGATTATGACTGTGGAAATTATGTGAATGAAATGTGACATGTTCCGACTGATGATATGCTCGGACCCCTGACGCGCTCAGTTTCCTATCATATACAGACATGTGTTGTCTGCGATGGGATTCGTGCCACGTGTTCAGTTCCGATATGTGCAAGATTTATGCCTTGTCAGATTTTGTTATCCTGTCCAGCTTTGATTAAAATTATATGCAAGCAATCATGTTTATTTGTGACATCTTTTCAAATGAAAAGTTATAAGCTTTTTATAAAATTGAAACACACATGCTTTATTTTATTTACGGGTATTATTTCTAGAACTTGGATTTTAGCTTAAATCCACGTACTGGAACTAAAACCCGCACTGAGAATTTATTTCTCACTCCGTGCTTTTGCATGTTTCCACAATGGATGTGGGTTCCAGATTGCAGAGACGGGCTCGATCAAGTCAAGCGAAGTTAGGCCAAAATTTGTCTTGCCATGATGACTCAATGAGTCATAGGAGACAACGTGGTAGATCATGGTAAGCTGGAACTTAACCCTTGTAATTAGTAAGGAAACGCCTTACGGGTGCACAGAGATTGTGTATTCGCGGCGGGGATTGTCAACCCCTATGTGTCGGGGTGTGACAGTCTCTTTGGTGGTATCAGAGCATGGTTTTAAGCCTTAACCAGACCTATAATACGCGAGTGTGGGTAGCAGCTGGGATCATAAATAGTATATACATATATATTTAAGTAATGAGTAATTTATAAAATTAATTTGAGATATGATGCTGTAAATAAATCGACAAGCAGTAATGTGTTCGTAGGTAAACATTATGATATGTATAAGTTATATAAATACGAATTGATATAGTAACTATATTCTTCCAAATTTACTTAAAATTTTAATATAGTACATAATGCATTATCCTATTAGAACTTAATTGCATGGCATGATTTATATCCTAAATACGAATTGTCAAGCCCTATGTGTCGGGGTGTGACAACAACCCTAGGGACCATCTTGATCGGTCTTCTTAATAAGAGTTGGTTCTTTAACGACCCTAGGGACCATCTTAGTCGGTCTTCTTAATAAGAGTCGGCTCTCGGGACCATCTTAGTCGGTCTTCTTGTGAGAATAAAAGAGGAGTTTTACAACCTTCGGGGCATGTGGCGCCTTTGAGCGAAAGTTGGTTCTTTTACAACCCTAGGGACCCTCTTGATCGGTCTTCTTAATAAGAGTTGGTTCTTTAACGACCCTAGGGACCATCTTAGTCGGTCTTCTTAATAAGAGTCGGCTCTCGGGACCATCTTAGTCGATCTTCTTGTGAGAACAAAAGAGGAGTTTCACAACCTTCGGGGCATGTGGCGCTTTTAAGTGAAAGTTGGTTCTTTTACAACCCTAGGGACCATCTTGATCGGTCTTCTTAATAAGAGTTGGTTCTTTAACGACCCTAGGGACCATCTTAGTCGGTCTTCTTAATAAGAGTCGGTTCTCGAGACCATCTTTATTAGTCTTCTTGTGAGAACGAAAATGGAATTCTTTGGACGAGGGGGCTCGTAAGAATTCAATTTCTAAGTCATCTAAGGTCGATCTCAACCCTAGCGAGGGACTTTTCCTCAAAAGGAGAGGTTTCGGCTTTGACTTTGGGTTTCGTGTTTTGGACTTTTAATTTCTGAAGTTTCACTTGGGATATTTAATGATTTTATTCACCTTGGCCTTTGCACTTTTGATTTTAGAAATTCTTTTCCATTTCGAAAATACTTGACTTTTGAAGATACTTAATTTTTAGAAAATATCATACTCAAAATCGTTTAGATTTTTTTAAATATTTGTACTCAAGTGGACTTAGCTTTTTGAAGATAGAAAATTTTAAGTTTTTATTTCGAAAATACTTATTTTTGAATTTTTAGAAACCTTAGTATTTATAAAAGCCATTTTTAAGATGAAAAATACTTCAAAAATACAAAAGGCTGCTACTTCGACATAATTCCACATCAAAGTATCAGTGAAGTTGGTTTATTTTGATTTTTAGAATTTTATAGGTGTGTCGTTTATATTTTTATGAGCTTTCTACTATTTTTAATTAATTTCCTAAGTTTCAGACTGATTTGACGTCCTATGATTGGTCCACATCAGCTTAGTGCCTTTGGGGGCACAAAATGGGGGTTGCTGGGCTAATTGCGTCATGGCTTCATGTGACGGGTCGCTGACGGCTCCCCGACTTGCTACACTCTTCTTTCGTCACAGAAGATAGAAGGGGGTCATGGCGCTAGACATTAAACAAAGGAGACGGGTTTGTTCTCTGTTAGCGAGTCCGATTGGTGACGGGTTTCAATCCGCTACCAACTCCGGCCGTCGCGGCTGACGAGGAAAGGTTCGCTAGTATCGTGAGGCCAAGGGGAGTGCAGTCGTGGGCTTGGTTTCGAGTGCGTCTACTCCATTTGGTGGGGTTGCCGCTGACTGACGTGGTGGTTCAGGAGCTCGGTACCAAAGAGGATTTAGGAGATCGAGTTTGTACCAAAGAAAGTTAATTAGGTGCTAAAGCATTGTAAAAGAGATGTCTCACAGGTCAATTTACTACACGTACATTTAATTTGATGTCACCTAGAAAGTGCATAGATGCAATTTCTGATATTAACCTCATGCAATTATCTGAGAAAGAAGTGAATTTGAGAACTTCACTATTCTTACCTGATGCCTCCACATGCTATAATTATTAAGGAAAAGTCAATTAGCACATCATTTCGAACTCCTTTTCCTTTTGTTTCCAAATCATGTGTAGTCTGGTATACAAGAATGGCTTATATATACTCATAAAATATATGTTCAGACTTGATAAAATTGTTTCTTTTTCATACGTCCTTTATCAATAAACCAAAGTGATTACATAAGTAAGAAAAGATCAGGGGTTCCAGGTCATGTCTGTGTATGTTCAAATGAAATGAAACAATGAAAAATGCCATCTCTCAAGCAATTAACCTAGCTTTACTCTCTCATAACCATAGATTGACAGTAAACTCAAGAAGCACAGTTTCCTGGCCACTACCCACTCTCTTTTACAAACAAGTCCATACATCTTATATATTCGTAGAACATCACTTACAGGAAGCGTCAGAGACCAAATTCACAGGGAATTGTACTTCATATGAATGACTTTAAAGATGCAACAAACTAAAGGGACACTCAAATGACGCTAGAATCAACTCAAACAAGAATGAAGATTCCATATCGAATTACTTTTCTTTCTAAGATACTAACAACAAGCTCTATGACTTTTATGCAAAATGATCCTCACAAAGGTTTTTATCCACACTCCTGAGATTATAACATAAATTAAAGAGGGAAAATTGATATCTAAAATCCTGAACAAAATTGGGCAGCATTTCCCCTAGATTCCCTCTTAATTTGAAGTTTAATAGATCAAATCAAGCTCTGAATGAACTTAATTCAATCAATTATACTCGATCCGCTATGGAGGCCGAGCCTCTTAGCAAATCAAAAGAGAGAATCCAGCTATGGAGCCGTGCTCCTAGCTGAGATGAGATCCGCCATGGGAGCCGTGCTCCCTGGCAGCAAAAAGTTAGATTGGAAGGAGAAAAGATAGATGCAACACGAATCAAAATCAAGAACATCACGATTAAACAGTTATACAACTTGACCTCACGACTTTGAGACTTTTGATCCGCCATGGGAGCCGTGCTCCCTGGTTGATCTCATCTCTATCCTACAAACCTTAATTAATTAAGCATTTATGCGTAAAGAAATGCAAGAAAACGGATAAAGGAATGAAGGGATGGAGAATCCACCATGGGAGCCGTGCTCCCTGGTAAACCCGTCTTTCCGACTTGAAACGAGATGCAAAGTACTGAAATTCATCTAAACATCGTCATGGATCAAGAAAAACACTAAACGACTTAGATCTAGGCAAGAAATCAAGAAAAGAACAGAAAGCAGTACTCATGGCGGGAGGTCAGCAAATTTCAGCTTTATTCAACACGAAATCTACAAATTACAAGTCTTGAGAGTATCAATCATCGTTTGATCGTCTCTCTTACCTTCAGACACCTACCTGTACCTTTACAATTCAATCTTTGATCTCTGCATTCAATTTCTTCTCCCTATTCTCTAATGCCTAACATGTATTCGTTGAAATGCCTAAACCTGAACTTTGCAGTAGAATGGGAAGAAGGTCTGGAAGGGATCTGAGGTTCCTCCTGAAAAGCCCCTTTCTTTCTCTCTTCAATGGGCTATATATAGGCCAGCTTCGCGTCTCCTTTTCCGTCCAGGTTCAATGGTTCTTCTCTAAAGCCCGGTGGTTATCGCTTCTCCTCTCCAACAGCATTCTTTTGGGTTTATTTCATTCTTCTTCATTCTCTGTTTTGGCCACGCATGGCATATGGTGCACCAAGGGATGTTTTGTGGGCTCCACTCCTCCTATTTCTTTATGTTTCACGAGTTCCGTGTGCACCCGACTTGCTCTTCGCGAAGGGGACAATTTTTGTTCCTCAGCAACATTCCTCTTTGTCCCATTTGGGTGTGCCTGGCTCTCATGAACCGCGCATTACTTCACCGTATGTCAGGCTGCCAGCGTAAGGAAACAGGTGCATTCAAAATGGGTTGAGTACGGAGGGGAATTTCATTGTTTCTGATTTTGAAACGGTTGCTTCTTTCTTCTCCATTTCATGATTTAATGGGCATGTCCATTTGTTGATTTTAGTTGCATTTTCCACATTGCTGAATCTAAATAAATTGTTTGAAATAGCTCCCGATGGTATTTCCTCATGAAATTTCATACACAACCTCATAAAAACATGTAGAATCTGACGGAACCAAGAATTTTTGTGAAAAGACCCCTCCTACTATTTTATTTAATTTCTCGAAAATCAGGGGCTTCTTTGCATAAAATGGGGATTCTGTGGCTCCTTTGATCATTCTGAATGCACCATAAATTCCCTCATGCTACACTGGATTTTTGGGTATTTTTCCATTATTTTTGGGGTCCATTTGCTATTTTTCATGATTTTCTCAAACTTCTCATAAATCGGTTTGTGTCTCCAATCGCGAAATTTTAGGGTCAAACATTAGTTAGTTAATCTTTAAATTTATTTAGGATTTTGAAACCGCAACACACATGCAACATGACAACAAGAAGTTATTTATTACATGTAGCCATTGCTTTGAAGCTGAGATAACAACCCAACAATGAAGTGATATTTGACACGCCAAAACACCCGAGAACAACGTCAGTCGAGAGATACCTTCTTATGAAGTCCTCCCTTTTATTAGGGTTAGAACTACTGGTACTAATTATGATGTGGAGGTTCTCAAGTTTGAAGATGAGCAGATGCATCAAAGATATGATCTTGCATTATATATGGGGATCAATAATATATTTTTTCTACGACTTTTTTTTTCTCGCCATACAATTTTTTCCTCCTCTCTTTTTTTCTCTTCTTCTTCTTTTTCTTCTTCTTATAATTGGTCCCTTGATTGTCTAGCTCTGATACCAAATGTAAGATATAAAAATTTCTCCAAAATACTTAATATTTCTCTTTTTTTTTTCCTCTTACTACACTTACATAACATAACATATGAACTTCTTATATATATAATTAACTAAACTTCTCAATTTTCTAAACACATTTAATAACATTTAACCATACAATTACTTAGGTGCATGCCTTTCACAATTCATGATAAACTTAGATTTTCTAATTCATTAACTCACCTAGAATACAAAAACTCATTTACTCATTTAATTTTGACTACTTGACTATTATTAATTAAATATAATTTCCAATATTTTTTCTATTCTCTCTACTCACTTTCTCTCCTCACTTTCTCTCATTCTCTATCTCAATTTTTAATTTTATTGATACCTACTCTCACTACTTTTTTTTTTTTGACACCATTTGAATCAATGGAACTTATATATATCTATAATGTACAAATCAACAAAGGAAAATGAAAAAAAAAGCTAAACAAAAAACAATGGATATCTCTCAACTCCATGAAATAAAAGAACAAGGTAAAAGAGAGGTCTACCGATGGCTGTCACGATCGGTATGGATGCTAACGGGGTTCATAAGATCAACAAGAATGGTTAGATTTATTATTCTTGTTTTTGTTTTTGTTTTTGTGTGTATCTCTACTATTTTAGTTTGTTAATATTGGAATTTATTTAGGTTTTTAGAACCACAACACAATGCAACATTGCAACAAGAAGTTTTTCGTTACTTGTAGTCATTACTTTGAAACTAAGAGAACAGCCCAACAATGAACTGGTATTTGACACGTCAAAATACCCGAGAATACCTCCTTATGAACATTTTTCTTTTATTGGTACTAATTATGATGTGGAAATTCTCAAGTTCGAAGATGAGCAGATGCATCAGAGACATAATTTTGCATTATATGAGGAAAACCTACCAGCGCTGCTCGGTAAAATCTACGGGGTGGGTCATCCGAGACAATTAATAATTTAATATACACATTTTCTAATCCTCCTCACTAATGATTTTAGAACAACCACTCTCGAACGACTTCTTCACATCCTTGTGTTTCAAGAGTCTCATCATAGATATGACTTTCTCACACCTTTTCTTGGTCACCGATGTTGGATCTTCCAGTGGGTCGATTTGTGACAACCAAGCCTAAGTTCTTGGCATTGTGATGGTCATAATAACTAGAGATGGGCTAAAATCAGCCACGACTGACGGATGCAACCGTCAGCTACGATCAAATCTCAATTTTCGATATTCTAACAGTCGATCCGAACCGTTCAATGTGTTCTCCATATTGAAATCTCATTGGAGACCAAATTTTACATTTTTCTGATTTTATTTATTATTTTTTTGAGATTTTTAAAAATCATAGTTATTGAAGGGTCCAGAATTGTTTAGATTAAGAATTTTGTAAAATATCAAACAAATACTAAAAAATTTCAGAAAAATATAAAATTTGGTCTCTAATGAGATTTCAATATGGAGAACACATTGAACGGTTCGGATCGACTGTTAGAATCTCGAAAATTGAAATTTGATCATAGCTGACGAATGCAACCGTCAGTCGTGGCTGATTTTAGCCCATCTCTAATAACTAATAGAGTACTGAGTACCTATTGTGACATTTGTTATACCAGTCGTCGTAATTAAGGGAGTTCTTGCAACCACTCGATGGTAGTAAAATTGTGGTCTTTAGTGCTGGAATTGAGTTTAACTGTGTGGAGTTACTGCATACGGAGCATAAGTCAGCTACTTTGGCAAGAGTGCTGGGTCTCAGAGCGAATGGATTTACTTTTTCTCTGTTTCACTCTGTCTAGTGTAACTTTTTGTGTTTTAGGTGCTGTTTTTTGTTTATTCAAGCTAGTTAGGTAGTTTGCTTTTGTTGTTTTAGATAGTTATATTTCATTTTTTATGTTTTCAATTTAACTTCTCTGGCTGTAAGGTTCAACAATTCAGTTTCTTTGCTGTCGTTGCCTACGAGCCATTACAAAAAAAACACTAGGGGGAAACGACATGTGAATGGGCATAAGTGAAGATAAACATATATCCTCCAAACAAAAAGTTCAAAAAGAAAATGACATATTCATTAACTTAAAAGGAAAATTAGAAATAACCCTTACAATCTTCTTTAACCGGAATTCCGAAAATGACCTCTATAATTTTCAAAATCAAAATAAATCTTGCAATCTTCTTACTTAAGGCTCCGTTTGGATTTCATTTGGGAAGAAGGGAAGAAGGAATAAAGAAATAAATTTATTATAAACAATCCAAACTCTTCATAAAGTTACACACTTTCCAATACTTCTTCCCACTTCTTCCCTTCTTCCTTTCTTCCCACACTTTATCCAAACGGAGCCTTGGATATTAACCATTTTTATTGATTTTCATTATAGATTTGATTTGAAAAAAATATTTATCACAAAATATAACATAAATACCCTCAACTCTAATGCCCACATAATCTCATCTTTCAATTATTAAAACTCGTCTGCTTACCTTTGTTTGGTTTTGATGAAACTCGCCCAATGGTTTTAGTAGTGTAGAACAAATTTGAGCGAGTAATTTGTGGTTTCAATTAGAAACATAAAAATAAAATGATTGTTTGAATTTTGAAATTGAAAGTAAAAAAAAAATAGTAGCTTTGAAGAAAGGAAAAGACATAAATTTTATATTTCTTTATTCATCATGTCAGCAATAATAAAATGATGACGTCAATAGTATAATGTGTTTTCTGAAATCATATTGTATTATTACCTGGGACTTTGTAAAGGGGTTCATTGTTTTATTATTCTTCTTGTATTTTTCCCCCCGATATGATGTGTTTCATTAAAGAGAAAATTTGATGAATTGATGATTAATTTGGGCCAAATTTGAAGCATGCATAGTATGATATGTCATAATGGCGTGTTTGGATACTAATGCGAACTGCTTGTTGAGACGAAAATTTTGAGACGACCACGAAATTAAACAGTTTCGTTGATCGTTGGTTTTTGAGACGAAAATTTCTTCCCTTTTTCGTGTTGCGTTCCGTTCTTTAAACACAACAGTATTTAGCTGCGTTGTCCGTTGCGTTCTATCTAACGATTACGACGGTAGAAACCGTTTGAACTTTGTGGCCGTTTATCGATATATAATCAACCTAAAACACTCATATTTTACAGACCTCAAAATATACTTATCAAATTTACTTCGCAGCAGAGTCAACATTAAAATTGTACAGACCAATTCTAAACCCAAATAAGAAATACTACTTATCAAATTTAAGCAAAACAAAAATAAGTACATCAAAGCTGAGTAATTTGCTCGTAGCATTCAGTGCTCCTAAGCTAAGTGATTGCTCGTACATCAAAACTAAATACATCCAGTGCTCCTAAGCTCCTTGCTCACAGCAGATAGTAGTATGCACGGAAATGAAAAAAATCAATGGTTTTAGTAAAGCACACAAATGACTAGAAAATTAAATCTATTTTAGAATATTAAACAATCCATCACAACTCAGAAAAACCAATTCTTACCAGAAAAATCAGTAAACAATCCCTTAACTTCCCTTGTTATTACCAGAAAAACCAGAAAACTGGTACTAGCAAATTTCTGTCCTTTCTTAGCAAACTGGTACCAGAAAACTAGTTACCACAAGTTGTGACCCAATTTATCAACAAAAATCAAGAAAAAGCCACGAGCAACAAGAATAAACATGTTCAACCTTCATCAGAAAAACTCGTAACTCAAAATCAGAACCATAAATCGACAACCTCTTAAAAAAAAGTAAAAAGATTACCCGCTTTTAAACCGAAGTCTACCCTTGAACGAGAAATCTCAGCGCATCAATCCTTCAAATTAAACTCTGGACAGGCGTGTCTTCTGCTGGTCGAGGCAAGAAGGGGCTTCATTCCTGGCCATGGAGGCTACCTGAGGTGGAGGTAGGAGGAGTCAGTTCTGTGATAGGGGGTAGCGATCGGAGAAGAGGTGCTGTGAGAGGGAGTTCAACTTTGAGTGGGGGAAAGGTGCGGTGGTGCTGTTTCCTGTTGGCTCGATCGAGCGAGAGAATTGTTGGGTTTCGGCTGAGGTGAAGTGAGTGATCGGAGAAGAGAGGGAGAAAGAGAGAGAAGAGGTGACTCAGGTTAGCGGAGAAATGAAGAAGAGCGGCGGATTATGTTTTATCGGCACACCTCCCTCGTTCTCTCCAATTTTTTCGTCTAAAATTCAAATAATGACACTCCGGTAGAATTTAAGACGAAACAGACGAAATAAACGATAACGAAACAGCTCTGTTTCGTTAACCGTTCTGTTCTGAGACGAAACTGTAGCTCTATTTGCGTTACCCGTTCCGTTCCTTAAACGAAACCGAAATCCTTAACCGTTACCGTTCTATTTTGGACGAAACGAAACGAAATAACGATCGAAACGACTACCGTTTTCAGCCCTATCGCGAACAGCGCCTGTTTGCGCGAACCAAATAGCGTATGAGAACTGCATGTTCGCGAACAGGCCCCTTGTTCTCGGTTCCCCCTCTGCATATTGCATACCATATCCGAGATCGTTCTCTCTCTCATAACCTCACTATAAAATGTTGTTTCTTGAAAATTAAAACACATTGTCTCTCTTATAGACTCACAATAAAAATAACACCGGACACTCCCTATCCAGACGTTAGGAAAGTTAATTCCTTTCAATTACAAAGTTTTGTATATGACAATTATTCTACAAGTATAACGACCTTTCGCACTACACCGGGGATGGTTTATTGGCAGCATATTATTTATTGAAAATAATTAAAGTAAATATTTAAAAAAAAATTAGTCGAGATCCGATTTGCATAAATAATTTATTAAATATTAATTGTATTATGATTACCGAAAAAGTGAATTCCTAATAATAGATCGATTCTTTTTAATATATCCTATGTGAAAAAACGCAACACCTCATGAAAATACTAAGAGTTAAAAAAATATATCGTAAAGTTTTAATCAAGTAGGTAGACAACACACCCTAAATTAGAGGATGTATGTTCAAAATTCTGCTGAAAAATTTGTCGGTGAATATTTAAATTTTTAAAAAATTAGAAGAGTTGACCCATACTTTATTTTTTTTTTAAAAAAAAAGAAGAAGAAAGAAAAAATACATATAGGCTGACAAGAAAAAAACACTCATTGTCGTGACTCGAACTCGCTCGAGATCGATTCGACTTTGGATTAAAATTGAATCACTTGAGTTGACTCAATATGTAATTTTATTGTCTAATTTATAACATTTAGTAAATACTTTGATAAAAAAACATATATATTTCTTAGATACAAATGCTAACTTTTATTAAAATTTTATTATAAATGAATAAAGTTACATTAGTTATAAATAAAAATAATTTAGAAAATGATGAATATTAATTATTGCATTTTATTTACTTACAAAATACGAAATATATATAAAAAATATAAATATAAAGTTTGTGTATGGTTCAATTGCGACTCGTGGGGACTAGAGCTCTATTCAGCAAGACTCGATTAATTTCAAATCAAGTTGAGTTAGGATCAGCTCGTTTCAACTTTCAAGCTCGCCTCGCCTTGTTGCCAGCTTTAAAAAGAACTGGATGCCTCCCTGACTCCCTGTGGAAAGGAAAGTAAAATTTAAGCCCATCCTGCCAAGACAACAAACAAATATGTCAGGCCCGAAATTTAACAACATACATGCAAATTCGATGCGACTTTGTATATTTAGGTCAGGCCTATCAAGTCCTAGCCTTAAAGAACAGAAAATCTAGCTACATTTACCAGCCGAAGTAGAATTATATTGAAAGAAATTATGTTTAAAAATGTTGCAAAGGCATGTACAACCCAATGTCAAACAGGTAGGCAAATAAATAAATAAATATTGTAGAAAAAAAAAAAAAAATCTAGGATTTCCCTGTTTGGTACTGTGCATCAGCAAGGATAAATGTACCACCGAGCAGTTCAGTGGTATGAGGCATAGGCGCATAGCTCCCCCTACGGGAGGGCAGGGGTTCGAGTCCCGGGGGTGGGACGGAAAAAAAAGGATGTGTGGGTTGGCTACGGCCTTATATCAACAAAAAAAAATAAAAAAAATAAATGTATGTGAAATGTACTAAACTAGAAAGTTTTAACTTTTGCTGGTGCACAGTGCGGATTGTATTCTTAACTTTCTAGTTCGGTGCATTTTTTTTTGCCTAAAGAGTTGATTTGATCCCTTCTCGTATTCTTGATATTTTCTTCAGACGGGTGCAATTATTGTGTTATGTGAAAAGTGACGTGCATCTATGGTTCTTTGGTTTCCTGTTCCAATGGGAATCCTAGATTAATAACCTGTCCCCCTTTGAAAACTGAAAGAAAATGATTTGAGTTTTTCTTGTACTCCCTTTTATTTTCTCTTTCCTAACAAGAAAGCTTGTTACTAAATGTGGACGCAAAGCGTACGTTGTTATTCTGCAATGAACTGCGCCCCCAAGCCAAATCGTTAGATTTTTGGTATTTAAAAAGAAACGGCTTGACATGACACTACTTAGGCTATGTTTGGATTGGAGTGGGAAGAAGAGAATAAGAGAAGAAGAGAAAAAATTTATTATTAAACAATTCAAACTCTTCACAAAGTTACACACTTTCCAATATTTTTTCTCACTTCTTCCCTTCTTCCCTTCTTCCCACACCTATCCAAACGGAGCCTTAGGCAATTAAATGAAGACGAGTAAGACTGTAGTATATATACAGCTAATGGTGGTTTGGTGTGGTTGAGACGAGAGATAGTGCTCGTTACTAATGGCTAGATGAAGAAAAATGTAATATGGTACCGATAAAAATGGGAGACATAAATATAGTAAATTGGATACAAGGTTTTAATTTTTATTTTATCAAGAAAAGTAGTTTGACCAAACAAAATTTGAGTAATACTAGAATCAAACATATAGGACGTCAAACACGATTCAAATGTTGACTATTAAAATTTCAAACGGCCGATCCAAGCCGCTCAATATGATCTCTATATTAAAATAACATTGAAAATAAAATTTTATATTTTTTTCAAATTTTCTAACTTTTTTTTTATTTCAAAATTAGAGGGTTCATAACTTTTAGATTGAGCATATTCAAAAATAAAAAAAAAATAGTAAAAAATTAAAAAATATGTAAAATTTGGTCTCTAAGGAGATTTCATAATGTAGAATAATTTGAACGGTTTAGATCGGCCATTCTAATTTTAAAAGTTTAAATTTTATCATGTTGGACAAGTGCATGTGTCCTATATGTTTGACACTAGCCACTCCCAACAAATTTTGTCCAAAATTTTTTGTAAAGCCCGGATAATATATAATGGGATGATAATATAGGTTATACTATAAACAAACTATATATCAACTTGGCAAATAACAATATAACGCCACTACTATTACACAATAATTTATTATTATTTTTTCTAATATGTTGCCACTTACCAGAAATCTGTAAATATCAGCCTTATACAGTTTTCCACACACAATATAGCCTGCACTGGATCCAGTTTGGTTCCAAGGACCAAAAACAAATACCAAGCTACATAAATACTAAGCTAACAAATTCTGCTGATCTCCAATTATGCCAAATAAAAAAAAAAGAAATAGAAAAGAAAAAAGAGTGCAGGGACGGTTGGTTGCACTGACAGTAGTATCCGAGGAGGCCACAGAGAATTGGGACCGGAGTGGTCCACATGAGCCTCAATAGAGGAGCATGCTCACATCATCCAACTGTAGACTTGTGTGGGCCGTGGGGCCCACAGAGCCCATTTTCTCTTGTACTGGGTCTTTGTGGGGCTTGTGGTTGGTGCCAATTAGTTCAAACATTTCACATGACCGTTTGTCATGGCGATAAAAATTTGGGCCCAAAAAAAGTACACCTAATGGACCCTTTTTGACACGAGTAGTGTTCCCTTCACCCTTCTAATGAGAACACAATATAGCATCCTGGATTCCCTCTTTTTGGGTTGTTTTAGTTTCTCTCTTTTTTTGTGGTTGTAATTATTATGTTCCCTTGTTAGTGCTATCACTCTTTTGTTTTCATTTTATCTCACCTATCCAATAAAAATATTATATTTTCCGAGCTTATTAAGTTTTCTTGTTTTATTCTCTAATCTTATGATATTATAATTCTAGAAACTGAAGTGCTTAAATGTTGCGTGCCAATTAAGCTGAAATATCACTATCGTTCAATACAACAGACTCATCTTGTTGCTTGATTTAGAGATCCATCATGTCTTGCACACTATAACAACATTCTTAACTTATGTAATTTAAAATAATATATCTTTTTCAATTATAATACATTTTTTTTTTTTGAGATAGTCTAGATAAAGGCATGCATGACACACAAGTTAATCCTTTTCGTTTACCAGATGTTTAATTAATTGCTAGCTCCTGAAAAACATGGGACCAGAATAATAATATTATATAAAAGTATCTGAGTATACTTGGCATCTAAAATAAATTGTATTCTAGCTAAATTAAATTGTCGTCCATTTCAAAACTACCTTGATGTGGATCGATTATCATATCTTGGTTTGGATGGAAAGCCCATCTCAGTTATTAGTGACAAATATATATTCTTTATCGAGGAATGTAAGTTTTAGATTAGCATTTTGTCATTTTTTTTTAAGATGTAACAGATTCGATCAATTTCTAGTTTTCTAGTAGGAGTAAAAAATAAATAAAATGGGTATAAACGCCAATATGTACAAATTTAAGAGATGATATCACTTCAAATTCTCTTTTTAAAAGAAAAAATATTTTGACTCTTAGATTTAGAATCACAAATTGTTATATAACATTTTGGAGCAATTTTGTCTAACTTTTTACAAAAGAATCAATTTTGTTAACAAAAGATAGAGTGGAGAAGATGATTAACAAATGAAAAATCTGAAAGGTGAATGTCACAATTGACAAAGGTTATTGTCAAAACGCAAAGACTGTTAGAAATATTGGCCCTACTATTTCTCCTCTCACTTTGGAAAGTGAGACACGAAATTGCATCCACAGATTCACTCCACTTCTCTAAAGTTTCACCGCGCAATCTCTCTCTCTCTCTCTCTCTCTCTTTAATATATGTAGGGTTCAGATCTCAACCATCCAGCACAAAGCTCAGAGTTTACAAAGAATTGCTACTGTTAATAAAAGAGAGAAACGCTTAGTAGAGAAATTTATTAAAGAGATTCCTGATTAATTAGAAGGAAAAGCTTTCTTGGATGCTTCGTACTGGCGCATATTTGGTCATGGGCAGCAGGTGGAGAGCTCCAAAGGGATCGCATTGATCTCTCTGACTTGCTCTCTCTCAAGCTTAATTATCCAGCAGATCAATGCAATTCCTTTGGAATTCTCCATTTGTTGTCGCTTTACAAAAATAAAAAGGATTGGAGCCACACATCTCCCTGCATATGTGCGTCTCTCTCTCTCTCTCTCCTCCTTGTGTTTGTGATATATAGTATTTTCGTTTGTTGATCTGAAGTTGAAGGTTAGAAACAGTGTGTGTATTATATGGTGCAACTAGTTTCTTGACAATACATTAGATCAGCATGCATATATGTTATCTTTGTTATTCATAACAAAACGATAATTGAGGGTTAAAGAATAATGAAAAACCGTAAATTAATTTTATGGGTGCGCAACTTTTTTTTTCCTTTTCTGTAAATGTAGGGATCTTGTCACTTTTGCTTAAACCCAACTAATGTTGGTCTCTGTCAATACGATATTTTAAAAGGACAAATAATCAACTGTCCTAGATGTGATTTTTTGAAGTTAAATTTCTGTGTGTGTGTTTTTTTTTTAAGGCAAATATATAGCTGAGACATCAAATCATGAAAAGAAAACAAGTATGTTGCATTTGGTTATTCCTTTTATTTACCAAGAAATATCTTCTAAGTTTTTCCTATTTTTTTTAACGGCCATCAGTTCAAGCATAAGAAAAATATTTTACTTATGCATATAACTTGGCAGAGGAAAACAAGAAGTCAATAGAAAACTTTACTAATAATATTTCTATGTTCTTAAAACAGTTACGAGATATAGAGAGACAAAGAGACAGAGAGATGATATTCTTATTGAATTTTCTCTTGCACGTGAATACAGAGAGGAATAATCCTTATATGATTGTACTAACCTATCATTACAGGAAAGATATATTACATGGAAATGTTTCTAATTATAACAATATCGTGAATATCATAAGGATTTCAGTTTCCATCAATAATGATTCCATATCAATTAACATCTTCGCATGTCCATCAGATTGTGATTTGATATCAACCAAAGATTAGCATAATCTTGCCGTAATCTCAATTACTGTCAACAGCCCCCCCGCAAGCTAATGGTGCAGATATCACTGTTAGCTTGTCGCGTAGCCAAAGAAATCGAGGAGTGGACAATGGTTTGGTAAGAGCATCACCAAGTTGATCCTTAGAACAAACATATTTAACCAGCAGTTCTTTGTTTTGTACCCGCTCCCGAATAAAATGATAGTCAATCTCAACATGCTTTGTTCGTGCATGAAACATTGGATTAGAAGCCAAAAATGTAGCACCAATATTATCACACCAAAGAATAGGAGGAGTGGAAGTAGTAATATGTAATTCAGTCAACAAGAATTGCAACCAAATAAGTTCAGTGCTTGCCATAGCCAAAGAGCGATACTCAGCCTCTGTTGAGGATCGAGAAACTGTAGCTTGCTTTTTAGAACTCCAAGAAATTAGATTGGGACCGAGAAAAATGCAAAAACCTGTTGTAGATCGTCTATCATCAGGACATCCGGCCCAATCAGCATCGCTGTATGCATGGAGAGTAAGAGAAGATGAGGCTTTGAGTTGAAGACCAAGAGAGAGTGTCCCATTAAGATAACGCAAAATACGCTTTACAGCAGCCCAATGTAGAATTGTTGGAGAATGCATAAACTGTGAAACCTTGTTAACTGCAAATGCAATGTCGGGACGAGTGATTGTACCATATTGTAGGGAACCTACAATGGTACGATAGAGATGTGGGTTATCCATAGGGTCACCATCATGTTTTGATAAAGATAGATTTGCTGCCATTGGTGAAGAGCAAGGTCTGGAGTCTTGCATATTGGCCCTCTGAAGGATGTCTTTGAAGTACTTAGTTTGACACAAATGTAAACCACTAGCAGTGGAAGTGACCTCAATACCAAGAAAGAACCGAAGGGAGCCAAGGTCCTTAATAGCAAAACGAGATTTGAGAGACTCTATGAGATCGGCCAATATTGTATCATGACTGCTAGTAATAATTATATCATCAACATAGATGAGAACCACAGCCGTGTGACCCTTATGATGATAAACAAAGAGAGACGGATCATACTTTGAGGCACAAAAACCAAGAGTAAGAAGAGCCGAGCTTAATGTCTGAAACCAAGCTCGTGGAGACTGTTTGAGTCCATATAATGCTTTAGAAAGACGACAAACATGATCCGGTGAGGTAGCATCAATAAATCCGGGTGGTTGGGTCATATAAACCGTCTCATGTAACTCACCATGAAGAAAAGCATTCTGAACATCTAGTTGTTTGATAGACCAACCAGAGGAGATGGCTAGTGATAAAACGAGCCGTATAGTCATAGGTCGGACCACCGGACTAAACGTCTCAAAGAAATCAAGGCCTTCTTCTTGAGTAAAACCTTTAGCAACAAGACGTGCTTTATACCGCTCAATAGATCCATCAGCACGGCGTTTAATTTTGTAAACCCATTTGCAGCCAACAACATTACAATTCTGAGGCGGAGAAACAAGAGTCCAGGTACGGTTGAAAGCAAGAGCATCAATTTCCTTTGCCATTGCATCACGCCAAACAGCAGAGGCATTTGCTTCTCGAAAGGTTCTAGGTTCAGTCTCAAGATTTGAAGTTGAGAGATATGCCTCAAAATCAGGGAAGCGACGAGGTTTTCGAGTGTTGTCCTTAGATCGAGTCACCATTGGATGAGAGACAGATTGTTCTGGTAATATTGCATCAGCAGAAGAGATAGGATTATCGGCGCATGAAGAAGACAGAGAATCGAGCTGTTGCGGAGAGGATGAATTTGCAAGAAAATCTCGGTCAGATGGGATGCTTGACCGTGAATTATTATTGGAAGAAGGGTCAGCGGAAGTTATAGGAGGTAAGAGATGAAAATCAGAGGCGCTAGGTGTGTGATGCGAATCAGCAGGGGTTTGATGCGTGGCAGCAGGGGTGTGATGTGTAGCAGCAGCTTGGATGGGTTGCGCAAGTGAATGAAAGAAATTAGAGGCACTAGGTGTTGCGGCTCGAGGAGTAACAGAATCAGCTTTAGGTGCCGCTGCAGAATGTGAAACAGAGGCTGCATCATCTCTGAATGGAAACCTGGTCTCATCAAAAATAACATGTCTGGAGACATAAACTTTGTTAGTTTGTATATGAAGGCACTTGTATCCTTTTTGAGAAGAAGTATAGCCAATGAACACACATGGTAAGGAGCGATTTTGAAGTTTATGTTCAGTGTAAGGACGGATATAAGGAAAACATAGACAACCTAAGATGCGCAAGAATGAGTAATCAGGTGGTTTGTGGAATAGAGTTTGATATGGAATAGACTTTTGAGATGAAGATGGTAAACGATTTATTAAATAAACCACACTAGAAAATATATCAGCCCAAAATTGAAGAGGAAGAGATGCATGTGACATAATAGCACGAGAAAGTTCGATAATATGGCGATGTTTTCTTTCAGCGGTACCATTTTGTTGAGGAGTGTAAGGACAAGAAATTTGATGAACTATTTGTGGAAAAAGACGAGAAAGAAATTTGTATTCTGTCCCACCATCAGAGCGAAGAGTTTTAATTTTGTGATTGAGAAGATTTTCTACTTGTGATTTGAATAAACTGAAAATATGTGATAACTCATCTTTTGTACGCAGAAAATAAATCCAACAAAAATGAGTAAAATCATCAATGAAAATCACATAATAACGAAAACCATCCTTTGAACTTATTGGAGAAGGACCCCAAAGATCAGAGTGTATAAGCTCTAAAGGCTCATGAGATAAAGAAAGACTAGAATTAAAAGGCAATTTATGTGATTTTGCCATACAACATTCATAACATAAAGATAATTTAGTAGCTAAACAAGGTAATCTAAAGGCTTGCAAAAGATGTAAAGTGGTGGCAGAAGATGGATGACCAAGTCTCGCATGCCATAAGTCAGTTGAGACACGTTCTCCAACATAGGCGTGATGTTTGGAGGGTGGAAAAGTAAGAAGATAGAGGCCATTAATAAGTAGAGCTTGAAGCAGGAGATTCTTGGTTTCGCGATCCTTTATAAGACAACACGAAGAGGAAAACTCAATTAGAATAGAATTATCTTGTAAAAGTTTGGACAGACTTAAAAGATTTTTTGTAAAATGAGGAATATGTAAAACATCATGAAGCACTAGAGAGAAATTAGAAATAGATAAGAGTGTGGTACCAATGTGTTCAATAGCCATACCTATCCCATTGCCTATTTGAAGCGAGTCACTGCCTTCATATGGTGCAAATGAAGAGAGATTATTGATGTCATGTGTGACATGGTGAGAAGCTCCTGAATCGATGCACCATTCATGAGGAGACGGAGAAGACAACGGTTGCGCCACATAGGCCTGTGGTTGTCTCGGAGCCCGTGGTTGGAAGGGTGGTGGCACAGGATCGCCATACTTCGTGTCAAACCGCCACCAACAGCCCAAGGCAATATGGCCACGCTTAGAACAGACCTGACAAATCTCATTTTTGTATGGATTGGGAGGCTTGGGTGCATTAGTAGGTTGAGGTGGTCGGACAGGCGGTGTAGGGAGGAGACCCTCGTGGGTCTGTTTAAAGGAGGTTTGTGGTGGCTTATAGTAGGTATTACGAGCACCAAGATGGGATTGGTTTTGTGGCTTAGGATATTGTTGATATTTAGGTTTAGGATTTGCATAAAAGCTTGAAGGAGAGGAGAGGTGATGCTGAGAATTGAGAAAATTTTCATGTGTGAGCAAAAGAGCGGATAAGTTAGGTAAACTTACCGGATCAGAACGAGTTGTGATGGCAGTAACAAAGGGGTTGAAGTCAGACCCTAAGCCAGCTAGCACACGAGATATAATATCTTCATCAGATATTGGCGAGCCAATAAAGGCGAGTTCATCAGCAACGGCACGAAATTGTTGGAGATATTCGGCACAAGAAGAGCCGCCTTTGGTGATGCTTTGAAGTTTGGACCGGAGCTCTTGGAGGCGTGCTTTAGAACTGGCAGAAAAGGTACGGTGGAGGTTGCTCCAGAGTTCAGCGGAAGTGGTACAGGACACAACTTGAGCGAGCAAGGATTCTGATAATGAAGAACGAAGCCAACCTAATAACAGCTGGTCTTGTTTGTGCCAGGTGAGATATTCAGGATTAATAACGGTAGAAGTATCATTAGTGATGGTAGGAGAAGGAGGTGGATTGGGTAAGGCAATATATTTGTGAAGACCATAACCATGGAGGATGGGAATAATTTGAGATTGCCAAACCAGAAAATTATTGTCTTTGAGTTTGGTAGCAATCGGGAGATTAAGAATGATAACAGATTCATTTGGAGAGGTGGCAGGGACAATAGAACTTGTAGTAGAAAAGGAAGTAGCCATTGTCTAACCTAGCAAACTGATACCATAAAACAGTTACGAGATACAGAGAGACAAAGAGACAGAGAGATGATATTCTTATTGAATTTTCTCTTGCACGTGAATACAGAGAGGAATAATCCTTATATGATTGTACTAACCTATCATTACAGGAAAGATATATTACATGGAAATGTTTCTAATTATAACAATATCGTGAATATCATAAGGATTTCAGTTTCCATCAATAATGATTCCATATCAATTAACATCTTCGCATGTCCATCAGATTGTGATTTGATATCAACCAAAGATTAGCATAATCTTGCCGTAATCTCAATTACTGTCAACAGTTCTTTACCTAGCAAATATCTTCCACAGCTTGCAAATTCTCATTTTTTTGGCATTACTTTTTTTTTTTTGGGGGGGGGGGGGGGCCGGGGGGGGGGAGGAATAAGATTCTAACGCGTGTTTTTAGATCTCGTTCTATATATATATAGTGATTTCTAAACTAAAGAAATTCCCTTTTGGGGACTAGCAGACGTAATATGGTTTATAATTCCAAAATTACCTTTAGAGCGAGAGATTTCAGTTTATTAAAATAATTTTAGAAAAAAAAATCTGTCTAGATAAGTAATTATATGGAATATTCTACACATTTGTGCGCCTAAAACTTTAGGCTTAAACATATATCCTTAGTTTTTCGGAAGCAATTAAATGCAGTATTTTATTTGTGAAAAAACTATAGAGATTGGAAAACAAAATTTGTCTGAATTTATCGAAATTTAGGTATATTTAATCTCGCTCCTCCATTTGGTATCTGTTCTTTGATCGCTGTAGACTATCATATATGTTTTGACACAGAAAGGATGAGTGCATAACTCATGATTTTGTTGTTTAGTGAATATGAAGTAATGTAAATTATTTAACGAAGAATCCAACTTTTGTAAAAAAAAAAATGAGAGAATATTTTATTTAGAATTAATCTTAAGATGCGTGCCGAGTGCTAACGCAAATTATCCATGAAAAGATACCAAATTCAGTTGAAGTATATACAAGAGCCTAAGGGCATACATTAAAAAAAAAATGAAAAATATTCATAATTAATTAAGTCTGTTAAATCACTAAACAAAATAAAATAGGGTTCGAAAGATCCAATGTTGCTTTGAGCTCTTTGGGGCGTTACGTATTTTCTTATGAGTTTGTGGTTTAAATGGCCATCGAAGTTCTCCCGTTGTAAAATATTGAATCATATCCATGATATATTGATATCACGACTTATGAGTATTATCTTTAGAGATGTATTGATTCATCCACTTCACATGGCGTGGCGGGCACATACGGTTTCTGATTATGGACTCCGTCCTTTTTTAGTGACATGCCCCACTTGAAAGAACAAAACTGAATTTAATTGTTAAGATATTATGTATATTGTTTCATGTATGAATTTTTGTTATTATTTTTTAATATGGCCATTTTTTTAGTTTTTAACAATTATATATAATCGAATAAAAGATACAAGTTTAGTTGTTCTATCCCTACCAAAAGTTCTCTTTTTATCGATTTTGTACCTTGTTATTTTTTTTTATGAAAAATATTGAAAACTAATGATAAAAAATATTTTATTTCTCAACTGTATAGTCAAACCGATAAATACTTAGAGCAACGTTACGCGGAGTATGTAATTAATTATAAATATATTCATTATTTGTATTTCATTATAAATACACCTTGATGTAATACTTCAAATCTCCGTAATTAAGAAGTACAGACCGTCAGTCCAAAATTTCTTCGTAATCATAGGAGTATTTTCAGTTCCACATATGAGTGCATTTTTTATTAATTCGGAGTAAAAAATTATTATTCCTTAAAGATTATTTTTTTTTAAATTCAGATTGTGTTTGTATCATTTTCTTGATGTGGATTAAGAAATTCTTGGGACTACTTTTTAATCCGAATTTAAAAGATGATTCAAATACACTAGGAATAAGACAATTGAGATGGTGAGGCTCGCTCCCCAGCAAGATCATTCCTTTAATCTCTTTTTAGTTTATTTCAAACTAGTGGGGCTGTCGCGCGTTGCGCGACCTATGTTTCCATTCCTCTTTTTGTTGATTTTTACTATTATTACAGTATATTTTATTGTAGTTCAGTTTATTTTATTTTTTAACCATAGTGCAAAATAGATAAATTATGAAAAAAATAAATGTAAAAAATTTATTATTTGCAACAATTGAAAATTCAAATCACAATAACTGGTTATCATTTAATGAAAATTTTATTATTATACAGTGTGATCATATGATTTTGTGTTGGAATTTTTTTACTATATTTTTATTTATTTGGGCTTTGGTAAATCTATACTTTTAATATTTTTTTAAGAATTAAAAAAGGTATGAAAAGGTCAGAATTAAAAAAGTCGGAAAAAAAAACTTTTACATTGTTCCTATATTCATATTGGCATAATTGTACAAAACTTTTATATACATGAAACAAAGACAAAAGCAAAACAAAAGGACGAAGAGTGTAACAGGGAGCATTCCCTGTTATACTGATTTCGTCTTTAAGCAATGAGATCACAAAGTAAACAATATACCCAACTATTTAGTTTATTTTTTGCTATATTGAAAAAATTTGCCTATAAATAAGAGACATTTAGGTGAAAAAAAAAGAAACAAAGTATGTAGAGGACAATAATTTCAAAAAGAAAATAGAAAAATGAAGAATAGATGAAACATAACTGGAATTGGTATAACTCAGATTATGGCAAGATCCTGCCGATTTCTATGGAGCAGCCAAGGCCTTTCTGGTAGGAGCAAAGGAGGGACGCAAAGAGTTCCAAGAGTTATCAAAACCATCCTGCCTTGCTCTGCTTCTTTAAGCCCCTAGTCGTTGTCACTTGACGTCTCTCCTTTGCTTCGATTAGAAAGACCTTCAAGGACAGTCGAGGATATGAGTCGACCTCCATGGTGGCTGCTTTAGGGTTCGATGGCAACGATCCCCACCTTCCTTTTTCATCTCAAGAGACGTACCCAGAGGAGGTGAGAATCATATCTCACCTCAAAATCATTGCTTACCGATTTCTAGGGTTTTGTGGTTCCGCCGGTCTGTCGGAGAAGGGGAAGGAATGGAGAGAGAAGATGGGACCAGGTTGCTGACAAATGAGCGGCATGAGGCTGAACCAATTCTATCGGAGAAGGCGGAGCGGAGAAGGACATGCAGAATAGGGGACTCGTAAAATTGCCAAAGAAGAGGCGATGAAATTAGATATGAGACGCGATTCTAAAAATAAAAAATGCTATGCCAATTAAACGTCAACTGGTGGTGAGATGGGTAAATTTTAGGACAATAAGATTCGGCACGAAAATAGCTATAGAGTTTTGGCTGCAAAAAATCTCTGAAAATTTTAACGCACTCCAGGAAAAACAGTTTGCCGTGTCGGGCTACGTTTAACAAATTAACATCCGACTCCCAACGCATCTTTATTTATTATACTGATGTTGGACCACTTAGAAACAACACTCTAAAATACCCAAAAAAAATTTATTCTTAGTCGTTTAAGAATAATATTTTCACTTTGAATAAATAATTCTAATTTTATTCTTGGGTGGTCCAAATGTACCCTTAGGGTCTGCTCCAAAACAATGTCATTAAAGGAATGAAAATGGACGGAGAGTAAGGTTGTCCAGTTCTTGTTACCTTTCAAACAGTAGAGTAAACCATTCTCCAAATCACTCTATCTCTGATCACCTCTTCTTCTCTTCCTTTCTATTACTCTCCTACCGATCTGGAGCAAGTAAACCCTTCGGTTAAAGTAACTTCCGTCACTTTTCCTTCCTCTTCCTCTGAATCTCGTGTTCTATAGTAGATCCTTAGGGTGTGTTTGGATGTTTTAAAAAATAAAATTAGAATTAGTTATTCAAAGTAAAAATATTATTCTTAGATGATAAAGAATAAATTTTTGTGGATCTAGAGTGTTATAACATGCAGAATATTTTTTTATCCCTAGTATGTTTCGATCATCTTCTTAACGAATATTAAAAAGTTGTTGAAACCACTTTTTAATCCGGACTAATAAGACGATCAAAACATCCTAGAAATAAAAATTTATTTCGAATGTTAAATCACTTAGAAATAATACTTTATATTAAAAAAACTTATTCTTCATCATTTATGAATGATATTTTTTTCCGAATAACTAATCCACATTTTATTCTTAGGTGATCCAAATGCAAATAACATTATTTAGAAGTTTAATTATGAGTTGGACATTAATTTTCAGAATCATTCTGGATGTTTTATTTACTCTCTCTTTAGCTTTGTGATATTGGCATATTGCCATTTTGATTTGCGTGTGTGATTGTGTTTTGCATATAGATATTAACTAATACTGAATATTAACAACTTTATTTTTTTTTTGAAGTACTTAACAGCTTTATTTTGATACTATCGCATGACGAATTGGTGCACAAAATTTAATGATGATTAATGCATACACGGTTTCATGGTTGGGGCGTTGAATTATGGTTAGGACGTAGTACAAGGAAAACATTCATTAACACAATTGTATGTAAAAGTATAACTTCCACTATTTACGATAGCCTAGAATATTCTCGCTACCGTGGTTCTCTAATTGTCATATTTTTTTAAAAAAATGTATATATAAAGAAATATAAATTGTGATGTAGTAACTCTACGACATTCAATATCTCACTCGCTTACAAATTAAAATTAGTTTTTTGAAGTTAGTGATATGGGCTAAGAATAAGAATAAGGTGGTAATTGGATAAATTAATTCGGTTGGATTTGGATCAGGTAGAATCGATTCCAGAGGTCATTTCGGACTTTTTGAGATCAGATCTCGTCTGATTCGGATCGGAAGGGCTAATTTTTAATTCTTTTGTATAGCAATATGATGTAAAACAAAATTACACCTCGAATATTATATATAGCAGTGGGTTGTGTCTGGTTCGATTAGTTAATTTGATTGTGAAAAGAACTTTTTATATCACGTAATTTTTCAGAGAGGGTCAAGTTTGCAAAGAAACGGATTTAAATGAACCGGCCAGTGGAGTGCACTCTCTCATATATATGTATTTTGCATCAAATATTTTGTATACACTTTTATATTTATATAGACAATTTTCATAAAAAAATTATTATTAACCACCCATATAATGTGATCATAATTCCATATACAGTTGGCCTTAATATTTAAAAATTGTATACGATTTGGGCTTCGTTAGGAATTCATATCATGGTCCATAAATTTTTTTTCTTGAAAAATTTTGTACAATATAACGTCTATTATAAACATAGTATAACAATAATTTTAAAACAATGTAATACAAATTCATGACAAATCAAATATATCTAGAAGAACAATAAAAAATTTAAAATAATATATCAAAATTCAAAATAATAATTATATTATAAGTTTTTCTTAATAAAATTTATTGCGGCGGCTATTCACCAGAAACGAATGCGACCTGATTCCTTCTGCGATTTTGAAAAATTGCGATCAGATTCAAATTAAATGCGATACGTCCACTTGGGGGACCTTGACTCCTTATACATTGTTTTTACAAATTAATCAGCACATCTGAAAGAATCTGATTTTGCAGGTGGGTCCCTGAAACCCTCCAAAAACAATGTGGCTCCCCCTTGGCTTTGATATGATAATTCTATTAATATTAACACAAAATTAATTATTTACTTTAACTATTTCAGTGACAGACATTGAAAATTTTTCGGCTCTGCCAATGTTTCTGATCACCCAGCAAAAAATCATTTGTTAGTTTTGAGTCAGCTCGAATAGGGTCGTTGAGCTTCGTATCATCCTGTTATGGATTGTCTTAAATTGGGTCAAATTTTGGTCAGTTCAACTTCTTAAAATTACCGGATTTGATTGGGTACTTTGTTTCTTTGTGCCGTATTAGGTTTTACACTGTAAGCCTGATCATACTTGAGTCAAATTGGCTCGAATCATTTGTGAGGTTTTAATTTCTCAAATGCAGGTATACTGGATCGTCAAGTCTAGATCATCTTAGAATTTATCCCGAGTTTGATTCGGTTGGGTTTGATTAGTTTGACTTTTTCGAAGTTATTAGATTGAATCATACTCAGAACGGAATAGAATCAGATCTGATTCTTTGGATTTGAACGGATTTTGGCATCTCCAGTCATGAAATAACGCGGCACGAATCCTTTCGCATTATTTTTTATTATTGCAAATTTAAATGATTGAAACTTCATTTGTTCTTTCACTCGATTGCAGGAAAAAAAAATGCTCCAACTTACAGAATTTATTTTCTTATTTTTTTTTTGGGTTATTGTGAAAATTTAAAATTAAAAAATACCATCACTAAATGACAAATTAGTTTTATACCATTATAAAATAGCAAAATTAGGTTTTTGATGTCAGTAAATTAATTTGATAATTTTACCTTTTTAAATATGTCACTACAACAATTTAAAATTTAAAAAATGTTATTGCTAAATGATAAATTATTTTTTACACTAGCAACTGATACACATTAATCTTGTGTCATCAATTAATTGATGTGACCATTCTACCATTTTAAATATGCCACTACTGATACACTTTAATCTTTTTTTTTTTTTAAATGGATACACATTAATCTTGTGTCATCAATTTATTGATGTGACCAGTCTACCATTTTAAATATGCTACTGTAAAACATTAAAATTTAAAATATATCATCATAAAAGAACAAGTTAGTATTATGCCACGGCAAATCAATAAAATTTGATTTTATGCCTGCAAAATAATAAAAATTAGTCTTACGTCACCTTTGCATAAACCAACTCAGGAAGCTGCCGGAATTTGTTAATTGCCCAACAAGTTTTGGTGGGATAAAAGTCATTTTCTGGCTATCTAATTATATTATGTTCTTGAGGAACAAAATTTAGATAGTATATGTATGGACTACATGGTACGTAAGTATGACAACAATTTGGTTAAGGAATCTGCACATTTTTATATGGCAATTTTTGAATTTGCTTCTAAAATCTGCATATATCAATCAAATTCATTTGTATGATAACGAAAAGGAAAGATCTCTCATATCATTTGAAAAGGAAAATCTCTCTGCTATTATTTAACGAAGAACATTTTTTCTATAGGGGTAGTTGGGAATTCAAAAATATAATGACAAATTTATGATGACATTTTTAGAATCTATTATGACTTTGGAAAAAAAATAATGACATGAATCTAATTTCAATAATTTTATAGTGGCATAAATCTAATTAATAATATAGTGATGACATTTTTCAAATTGACAACTTTGTAGTGGCATAATCATAAATTTAATTATCTCTTTTTTTTATTGAGAAAATGCCCATAGACGAGTCTTCTTATTTCTGATGTATACTAATAGGAGTTGCGCATAGTGAATTGAAATCTCGCAGTATTGTGGTGCGTCGTAGCAAACACGGTCGTGTTTGGTACCGTGTCATGTCGTGTTGACACGGGTTAGATTTAAAACCGTGTCGTGTCGTGTTAAGTAGAGGAAAGGTCGATACACCACAGAAATTGTCACGCCACGGTTGACATGCCTTGTTTACACGATACAACACACCCGTGTCAATCGTGTCGAACCGTGTCAACATTTTATTTTTCGTTTTTTTCCTAAAAATAATTAAATATATTTTAAAATTAGAGAAAAAAAGAAAAATTGTATTAAATTTTATAAATCGATTATATAATTGACAAAAAAATAATATGATAAAAATTCATGATGATACAATATAATAATTAATTAACTAGATAATAAAATACAAATTACATAATATTAATTAGTTGAAAATTTTTAATTATAGTTCCTGTATGATATTTTTTCCCTTAAAATTAAAATCATCCTTAATTTTTATAATATTTTTTTAATTTTAAATTTTAAAATAAAATAAAATCGTGTTGTGTTGTGTTGTAAACGTGTCGTGTCAAATCGTGTCGTGTTGAATTGTACCGTGTTAAACCTTGTCAGTTTTTTGAAAATGCTAACACAACACAGTTTTAACATGACACACCAATACAGTCGTGTCGTGTTGAGTCCGTACATATGGCGTGTCGTGTCATGAAAACACAGATATGTACTGTGTCAACACACCTAACACGTCACAATTTGTATTCATTAGTTGCACATTCGCTGCAACTTATGAGAGTTTGCTCACCCTACAAGTCTACCACATTCGCTGCAACTTATGCATCAAAAGCTATTTCTGATTTTACACAATTTTAGCTCAGAATATTCCTCAAGAAGTAGAGGGACAAAACAAAGACAATAGTAAAGAAGAGTAAAGCCAAGTTTTGTTTTCTCCTGCAACTGATTTGAAATGTTGGTTAAAGGTACATGAGGTCATATTCTGATAGGAACTACTGTCGCCTATGTCTGATATTGTCATATTCCACCATAATGTAATTAAAATATGTTGGGCCTTTATTTCATTAAAATTCAAAATCTAGTTAAATTAGTCAGGCAAATTACGCTGACCTATGTTCCAAGTCATTCGTTCTTTTATTTCAACTTTTGGAGTTTATGACGAAGGTGCACGTGAAAGAATAAAATTAATTAATACCAACTTAAGGTCACTAAAGATGTTCATCACTTTATCTTAAAAGATCGTCAGATCAGCATTAAATGATAAATCTGACTATTGATCTAATTTACGTGACAAGTCAAAGATTTTGTGCTCCAATTTTTTTTGGGTTTTTTATATAAGATAAAGATAAAGGTTTAAAAAAAAAAAGATGAAGTCAGAGTGTGTAATTTCAACCACTTAAACATGCACAAAATGAGTTATAAAAATGTGAAAAAGTTGAAACTAGAAAAATACTCGACTAATTTAAGTTCGACAGTTCAAAATTTTGTTATATGCAACCAATATTACAGTCTTTTAAAGCTCATCAAACTAGAAATTAATTACTATCATTTGCAGTTTTGTCGTCATTTGTCATCCCTTGAATAAAATGAACACATAAAATAAATAATGTCACATAAATGATCAAAATGAACACATAAAAATAAATAAGTTCAATTAAAATCAGTTGAATATGCATATAAATTTCTGAACAAGAAATGACAAAATTTATTTGTTTGTACGTGTTCACTTTGATCATTTATTATGTTCACCTTGTATATTTTATGTGCTTATTTTATTCAAGCAAAACTACATATCGCAGTTATCATTTCTCCATCAAAATTTTGTAATGAGTTTAAACTCGTATTAGGCACCGTTAAACTACTTTGGGCCCATTAGGCTGGCAACAATTAGCCATTGGGCTTTAATTTTATCTTTTAGGAGACATTAATAAGAATCGTATTATAAGATCTATAAACTGGGCCCACAATTCTTTTTTTAATTCAATTTTGGGCTTTTTCTAATTGGAGTGTTAGATTTATTTCCGAAATTTTAAAAAATAATATTAAAATAATATAATCCAATAAAATTAATATCAATTTAATCAGTTTAATATAAATAGTATCGTAAGATCGGAATCCTGGATTCCGACCGTTAGATCGGATTCCTGGATTCCGATCTAACGTTAGATCGGATTCTGGGATTCCGATCTAACGTTAGATCGGATTCTGGGATTCCGATCTAACCTTTATATATATAAGGGGTTTCCGATCTAATTTGGCTGCCTTTCGCTCTCGCTCTCGGACGCACGTCTTCGACGAGAACAGTAAGTTTTTTTTTTATTAATTTAATTATTTATTTATTTACTTTATTAATTTTTAATTTAGTTAATTAAATAAAAAAATAGGAAAATATTGGAAAAATATTTAAAAAATCTGAAAAAATCAGAAAAATTTTGTATGTAATTTATTAATTATATTGGATATATTTTTTGTCTTTTTATTTGTTTATTCAGTACTTAATTAATTAGAAAAATAGATAATAAATTGTAAAATTATTTTAAAAATATCGAAAAATAAGAAAAATTCATATGAAAATTTATGTGTAATTAATTTATTTTTTTTTATTTTTTTTGCTTTTAATAATTAAGATTTTGATAATTAAATATGGAAAAAATTAGAAAAATGATAATAATTGATGGTATTAATTAAAAATGTAGGTAAAAAATTGTTTAGAAGAGAGTCAATTCCTTTCTACTCCAGGTTAGCTTTTTTATATGTTTATTTTATTATTGTTTGAATAGAAATGTTTGTGAATTGCTTGTAGATTGATTGATGGATTGTAAAATTGTGAAATGCAATGATTGTAAAATTGTGAAATGCAATGTTTGAAATGCAATGTTTGAATTATTGATTCATTGATACTTGTGAAATGGTTTGTGAAATGCAATGATTGTAAAATTTGAATGATTTATTCAAATTGGGTTGGGTTGGGTTCAAATTGGAATGAAATTGGGTTGGATTGGGTTCAAATTGGGTTGAAATTGGGTTCTAATTGGGTTCTGATTTTTTGGAAAACTCTCCCGGTACAGGGGAGATGCTTCCGAAATTTTTATAGATTTTATACTTTATTAAATTTTAATTGCAGTAACAGTCGAAATGCCACCGCGAAGAAGAATACCAGAGGATCCACGTCGATCCACGAGGCGTCGAGGAGATACTGGCGCATCTACATCAGGAGGAGATCATTGCAGTAGCTAGAATGGCTGAGATTGAGCAACAAGAAGCCGAGGCAGCTTTCTGGAACGAAGCCGCTCAATTCGCAGACAACCCGGCTGCGAATAATCAACAAGAAAATGATGAGACTTTTTGGAACGAAGCAGCTCAACTCGCTGAAAACCACGGTGCCAGTAATGAACAACAACCTGATGCCGCTTTCTGGAACGAGGCCGCTCAATTCGCCGACAACCATGGTGCCAGTAATCAACAAGAAATGAATGCGGAAGAAGATCAACCCTGGTGGGAGGAAATTCTGCAACATGTAGATGATCAAGATCTCTAAGTTTATTTATTACTTTGTTTTTAAGTACCCTGGTGTGTTCATTTATATTATGGTTTTTTATGTACATTTTTCCTTTTATATTATTTTAGTGTGCTAAATTATATTATGATTTTCATGTATTTTTCCCTTTCTTTTATTTTAGTGTGCTAATCTATATTATGGTTACAAAATTCAATTCTTCTTCTAATGGTGAACATATACATAAAACAAAGTGAACATATAAACGATCTAAGTGAACACATACAAACAAATAAGTTCTGTAAAAATAAGTTAGTAAGTGTTCACTTAGATCAACTATATGTTCAGCTTATTTACGGTATATGTTCACTTTGTATTTACCGAAGGCTGGGATGGTATATTTGCCGATGATCACACTTATAATTCCTGTATTTTTATATTATGAATTAAATGAAATAAATCTAATATTTAATTATAAGTTTATATTATAATTATTGCCATAAATAAATTATTACATAAAGTATTATGTACTTATTATGTACAATATTTAACATAATTGAAAATTTTTAATATTAAAAATAAAACCATCCATATCAAATTAATATCAAAACTTTAAATATTAAAATATTATTCATAATATAGAATTATATTATACTAACATTCTTCAAAATATCAAAAATCCGGTTCTAAACAAACGACAAAAATTTTATAATATATTAATTTAATATTAAAATTTTATATATTTAATTAATGTTTATAATAGAAGTAAAATAAAATATATTAATTTAATATCTTATCTTCAAAATATATTACTAAAATTTCATAATATATTAATTTAATATTAAAATTTCATATATTTAATTAATTTTTATAATAGAATTACAATAAAACCATGAAAAAGGCAAAATTGAGCAGTTACAGTACTGTTCGGAATCCCAGAATCCGATCTAACGTTAGATCGGAATCCCAGAATCCGATCTAACGTTAGATCGGAATCCAGGAATCCGATCTAACGGTCGGAATCCAGGATTCCGATCTTACGATACTATTTATATTAAACTGATTAAATTGATATTAATTTTATTGGATTATATTATTTTAATATTATTTTTTTAAATTTCGGGATTTATTTTGTGGTCATTTTGCAAAAGATGTTCGTTGCTGGATTTTGACGATTTTGGAACACACAAATTTTTTAATAGAAAAAGGCGCATATATTAGCTTTGTTTTTAGTAGCTTAATTTGACAGAATCACAGAAATACAAGTCTTATCTACGTCCTAAGCAACAGGACGTATGTTTTTCCCCTTCCTTTGTTGTCTGAAATATATATTTTGTACATTTACCTGGCACATAGTTTCGATAAAACAGAATGCGATTTATTCATTTTGTTGAAGTCCGTTCGAGGCTGTTCTGTCTTAATTCAGGCAGACCCGCTAAATAGAGCACAAGCACAGGGAAATTGGTACTATATAATGACTTCAACACAAAAATTACACAGAAATGTAGCAATCCTATGTTGCGTGAAAATATTGCAACGGAAATCTATATTTCCAAGGAAATTTTAAAATCAAAGTTCCTTGGTAAACTAAAATATATGTTCGGAACTTCGGATAGATCTTTTGTTAATGATACTCAAATTTCTTTAAAAAAAAAATCATCTGTATAATTCCGTCACTCAAGTTGTATTTTATTCAGATATGGTCACTCTGTCACCATTTTCGTCCAATTAATTGTGATTTGTGAAACACAATAGAATCCACGTCCTATTTCTTTCTAAGTATTTGACGAAAAATGTGACAGAGTAATTACTTATACATAAAAAAAATACAATATTAGCGAATTCAAAAAGTAAATCAAAACTTTATTTGCTGACTAAAAATTTTAGATAAAGTTGACTGACTTCTGAAAAAAAAAACAAGTTAAACTTACCTGAAACATCTTGAGCCTAGCAAAGCATTACAAAGTACCATCTCATAAATTTTTCAATTCTTTGTGAACAGTGGCGGAGCCAGAAAAATTTGCAATGGGGTTCAACAAATTCATAATATAAGTACTTGTTATTTAATTGAAATAAATTCATACACCATTTAAACATAATAATTCTAATTTTTCAATACTAAAAAATATTAAATAAATTAATTAATAACCACGAAAAATTATTTACAAATCAAAATATAACCCATTTCACTTAACTTTTATTTCCTTTTTCCATTAGTAAATGGTTCTGCATAATTTTACTATCGTATTCATATTCTATAAAAAAAAAACTTAATTTTGTGCTTGAAATAATTAAAATAAATTCATAACAGTTATATGTTATAAAAACAAGTGTATGGCATGTTTTTCTTCATTGTTTTTGAATTAATCGAAATTGTAGCTATTATAATTTAATATAGTTGTTGTGTTGAAACATACAAGAATTAAATAATTTTGATTACCCACATTAGTACTATTTTTAACAGAAAAGAATTGCATCTTATTCATGTGCTATTATTTATAACAAAATAATAAATAGAAGCATGCTCGGTCCTCAAATCTTAGATTTTTGGTGCACAAATTAGAAAATAAAATGATGACATGCTTTTCTAAAAGTAAAAGGGAAAATTGGTAGCTAATTTGGAATGTTTTTACGTGTATTTATTGAAAAATGGAAGAATTGCTAATTTTACGTAATAAAACACTTCATGAGATACAATATGAATCAAATGGGTTCAATAATAGAGTGACATTTGTGTATTTATGGGGTTCAAATTTAGAATAGTTATGAAAAGTTTATTTTATGAGTATGAATTTTCATCTAGGGTAATATTTTTTTGAATAAAATGGGGGTCAATTGACCCCATTGGATCCATTTAAATTCGCCACTGTTTGTGAAATACTGAAGTAATAAAACTCTTATCTAATTTATTTTCAAACATGATAACTGCAATTTGCAGTTTTGTCATCAGTTGAACAAAATGAACACATAAAATAGACAAAATAAATATATAAATGATCAAACTTAACACATATAAACAAATAAGTTTAGTAAAAATAAGTTGAGTATGCATATAAAAATGTGAACAACAATACAAAAATAAATTCTAATTCATAATTGAATAAAGTGAACACACATATAAACAAACTGGACATGTAAATGAATAAAGTGATAAAAACAGCAATCGCTGATGAGGATCAGAGCAAAATAAGGGACGAAAGATAAAAAAGAGCAAAGAGAAAGATGAGGGAGGGTGAGTGAGAAGGGAAAAAAGGGAACACTGGGGTGAGGGAAGTGAGGGAAACGCTGGACAAGAGAGGTATATTTGAAAAAATAAATAAATAAATAAATAAATAAATAAATGGCACGGATGGTGCTGGGACAACAGCAGTAAGCAATTTCCTTTGTTTTTACTGCTATGCATTATACATAAATTAATTTTGCATTACTAGTATTCTCAAAAATAACTAAGATTTAAAATCTTCTAGGGGCCGTTTGGATCCCATGGGGATTTTGAGGAATTTCATCTTCCTACCATAAATTTATTATAAACAATCCAAACTCTTCACAAAATTACACACTTCCCAATAAATTTATTCCTAGGAATTGCAACTTCTCCAAATTCCCCAACTTCCTAAGCGATCCAAACGGCCCCCTAAGATATACTTGACTTCTAGATTAGCACCGGATGGTATAAGGATTCAAAAAGGGACTTGCCGTGAAGTTTTAGTTCTCTGTGGCATCTTCACACAATGCACACAGCATGAAAATTTGTCTACATTCAAAAATTGTGCCAAGGTAACCCACCATTATTTCCTTATCACTTTGTCAGCTACATGCCACACGGATTATATCTTCAATCCGAAATCAGAGAATCGTAAGTGGTCCCAAATCATATCTTTCGCTCCTATCCAATTGGTGGGGCGTTTATCCAATTGTTGGGGTGGAATAGTAGCTACCTATATCTGGACCCAAGTGGTCCTTCGTGGGGCCCATTTGCATTTCCATTTGGTGGCCTTAGACGAATGATTGGGCCGATTTTGGAGATTTTTAGCTGTTTTTCAGCTTTCCGATAAGGACTGGCTCCAAATCATGAACTGAAATATTCTCCTCCAATAAACGTTTCAGGATGGTATTATTGTTTAGTTGACCTCAAGTTACCGTTTTGAACTTTTGGTCAGGATTTGGTGCTGTGTTGTTTGGTAGAGTAGGGTTCACTAACATATATAGGTTTTGGTGTCCCACAGTTAATGTAATTTTGAAAAATGCGATTGTAATGGATTGGGTAAAGTGGTATGTTTGGGAGACTCGCGAACAACGCTGTTCCGAACGGCAAAAAAAATAATAATAAAAATAAATCTCACGAACAGCGAATTAGTGCTTGTTCTCGATTCTCCATTTTTTTTTTTTTTTTTTTTGCAAACAGCGAACCGTGAACAACGATAATTGACTAACACAATCAAGATCCTTTTGTACACAGTTTTTATTTAACACGGATAAGAACTGATACTTGCATATGGTAGTACATGTGTTTAGTGTAAGACAAGTCAAGAGTGAATTACACATTTTTTTTTATTTTTGGATTATGTATTTTAATTCCTGAAATCTACATAACAAATAAGAATTAAAACCAACAACAATTTTGAGAATGTTAATTTTGTAAGTTTTTAAGAATTTTATGTGAGCGCAATGCTTCTTATTGAAACAAAAATTAATGAGTTGAATTTATCATATAATATTCCATATTATATAAAAATCTTAATACAAAATTATAAATGTAGTAATTTTTTTTTACACTAAGAATTCATGATATGTAAACGCTCTTATCACTCTTGTTTGAGGGTGACTGTGTTAAGTCACGTTAAAATGAAACTTTACTTTTCTAAAGTTACTTATTTAAGAGTGATAAGAGTGCTTACCTATTAAACTTTAGATTCTCTTAGAAAAAGTTTAAACGTCAAAACTATTCGCCGTAAATGTTATTTTCTATGATTCCATAGTTTTTCTACTCAGGACCTTCAATTACTAGTTGCCTCAAAAATATAAATATTTTTCCTATTGTAATATGTTATGTACGAATTAATGCAACATAAGAGATTACAAACATTCTTATGTTATTCCAAATGTTAGTTTGTGTTTTTGTAAAAGATCCAATAAAATCATAATTCGCAAAGGAACCAATATAGGTGCTTAGTTTTAATTAAGTGATTGCAGAAGCCAATAGGTAAAAAAAAACAAAAAAGGAATTCAGACAATTTTTGAAGCAGATGAAGAAATTCTAGCAAATCCATTTAGGGAGTCTGTTCCAGACCCACCTTACTAATCAATATCTCTTGTATGGCGATAATACCAAGATAACATATATAGCTAGTCACAGTTCTTTTCTTCATAACGACCTGCTTCACGCATCGCTACAGAGTCGTGATACAGAATTACTCAGATAATATAGCAGGCGCGTAACGGATGGCTGTTGCGTTCCAGACAAAAAGAATCGGATAATGATGGTCTCGGTCTACCTACTTTAGCAGCTTCGTTCGACCGTTTCCTCAAATAATCAGCTTACGGTTTTGCGATGGTGTATGGACCAGGTCTAGGCGAAATCAACCAAAAACAGAATCCGATAAATGGATAGTTTTGTTCCGATAATTAATATCTCATTGAATTCCTATCGAAGGTCCATTTGTAGTTTGTACCCATCCCTTCTCTCTCTCTCTCTCCTCTCTGCCTTTTTAAGCTTTCAACTCTCCTTCTCTCCTTCTTTTCTTCTCCTACCATTTGGATAGACATGAGGGTTTGCTTACTTCCACACTATATTGTGCTAGTTTTCTAGTTAAGTCAGGCTTTTTCTCATTTTCTGTCACTTTTTATGTGAGGTCTTTGTTAATTTTTTCTCTTCTATTGTTATCTTTCCTGTCGTATTCAGTGAAACCTTGCTTGTTTGAGTTCAAAAGAGGGGCCTTTTTTCTACTAATAGAAGACAACTAAAAGATTGTATCCTTTTAAAAAGGAAATGATTAGTTAATGCGTGAAAAAAGTATGACCTTTATCCTGTTCTGAGTCGAAAGTTTGCTGTTCCTTGTACAAGCATTGCTGTTCCTTGGCATAAATTCCACGGTACTACTTACCCAAAATTAAATTAATTGAAATATTCGCATAGTTTCTTGTATCTGGTACCAAAATTGCACTAGTGCTGATTCACAACATATTGGGGTTACTGGGAATTCCCTTACTGATGCATGGAAGGGAAGGAACCATATTCAAGCTCAGGCTTCTCTTCATACTACATCCAAAACAGACCCATACATGCACAAGTGTCCAGCGAAGGACCTACACACCTTACAGGGCTCCATAGTTTGCACGGGTCCCATGTGGGTTTTCACCCGAATCCCATTTCCCCGCCCGGGGCATTGTCCATGCAGCATTCGCATATTGGGTCGGGTTTCGAGATGGATCCTCCCTCATCCCATCAGACGGTGCCACCTAGCACTCTTATCCAAGGAGAGGTGCCGGTGAAAAAGAAGAGAGGTCGACCGAGAAAATACGGGCCTGATGGTAAAGCCCCTTCCGATGCATTGCAATCACAAGCCTCAAGATATGGGAATGAATCAGGGTCTGGTGGAAGTGCTTTGGTATCTATGCCGGGAGATGACTCACAAAAGAAGAGGCGAGGTCGACCCCCTGGCACTGGAAGAAAACAACAGCTTGCTTCACTTGGTGTGTAGTCTTAAATTTGAACTAAATTCAACATTATTTTTGGCATGTGAGACTCCTCTATAGAAAGTGGTTCGATTCAGGAATTGGGGAACTACAAAGGTTAATGTCATACTAAAAAGGGAATAAAATACTCATAATTTGCCAAATTTGGGTTTGGTTTGAACCAATTTGATCAAATGCGTCTCTTTTTATAGTTTAGCTTGAAAACTCAAAATGGTATGCATGATATTGGCATGGCACCATTTATGTTATTGATTTACTTTTTTCTTTTCTTTTCTTTTCACCATTAGGTGAATGGTTTTCTGGGTCAGCTGGAACAGGATTTACTCCACATGTCATTATCATCCATCCAGATGAGGTATTACACTTCTTTCAAAATACATTTTTTTTTTATCTATATTTGCACTAGCGTCCTTAATAATTTTTGTAAGTTATTGCTTGAAATAAACTGCCAAAAAATTAGCATTAACACATCAGTAAGTCCAACAACTGATATTTTAGTTAAAAACAGTTATATAAGCCTTTTCAAACTATGAAGATTAATGTTGCAAAATTTAGAGTGAATTATCAAAGTAACCCTGAGAGTGGGACTGTGGGAGCAAAATTATGATTCGAGACGAAGGGAGAAAGAAGCTAAAGATGACTAATCTACAGTTCAATCATACCATATTTGATAATAGACCATTATAACCTATTTTAAAAAGAAAGCTCATCACTGATGCAGGATGTGGTATCAAAAATTATGGCATTCTCAAATCAGGGACCACGCGCAGTGTCCATTCTGTCTGCAAATGGATCTGTCTCCACAGTTACTCTTTGTCAGTCTGAATCTTCTGGAGTAGTCACTTACGAGGTTTGTCCCATATTATATATTTTTTTTTTGCATACCTTTACCATACCCATGAGCTTATAGCGATTATTATCCCTAATGAAACCTCTGTTCTTGGTTAGTGCGTTGATTTTATGCTCTGTGTGTGCGGCAAAGGGGGTAGGTTGTCACTTTTAGTTTAATTTTTTTATTGCTCTTTTGTGGAAGTTGCATTGTGTCAATCATTTCTGCAATGCTTACATGAGACTCCTTTTGTGGTACCTTGATAATATAGATTGCAATGCAGGGTCTTTTTGAAATTCTGAGCTTGTCAGGATCTTATTTGCTAACTGAGAGCAATGGTGCACGCACCAGGAGCGGGGGACTGACAATAACTCTCTCAGGTCCTGATGGTCGAGTCTTAGGTGGCATCTTAGGTGGAGTTCTCAGGGCTTCTACATCTGTTCAGGTGCACCCTAAACAATTCCAGTAAATAATTTCTCTAAATTGTGCAATGTGCATACTAGAGCTTAAAACAATGCAAAATTACTAGTCGGTTCCATGCTTGTGCCAATTGGCAAGCCATGGACAAACGTGCACATGAAAAAGCGAACGAAGAAATATATCTAAGGGGGAAAGTAAAAAAAAAAAAAAAAAAAAACCAAACAGTAAAATACTGATGTTTTCCTGTATAGGCAATTTTATAAGCTTTTGTTCCAATTGATATGGCCTTCTGGTCAAAATGCAGGTGGTGATAGGCAGTTTTTTGTATGGCATTTCAAAATCAAAATCGAAAAATAAAAACAGAGAAGAATCGGATCTCGGAGAGAAGGACAATGCACCAAGTGGGACAATACCCGGTCAAATTCAACACCAAAATCTGACAGCCATTCCACCTAGTGAGAGCTGGCCTGGTTCAAGACTGTTGGACATGAGAACATCAAACATCGATATAAACTTGACTCGAGGGTAGATTTCATCTCTTCTCAGATTCAGGAAACGAGAAACACTGGTGTGAACAAGTTAGGTAGAGAGGAAAGAGAGGTAAATTCAGTAGCTTCACATTTTTCATATCCATTGTTTAAGATGTGATCTGTTTTTTTTTTCCTTAATTAATTTCAAATTCTTGCGGCTTCATTTTTTTTTTTTTTTTTTGAATAGTCTGTCTCAATTTCTTTGTATATGCTTGTTCTGTTGACTAACTCTGTGAGAGAAATGCCCAAGTTTCCAAGGTGATGCTGATCTTTAAACATTTCTTTTGATACTCATTGTAACAATTCCAACACAAAAAAGCTCTACATTGTATTATTTCATTAAAATACATAGAAAATTCTGGCAGAGGATGAAAGAAATGCTACTAATCTTTTATAATACAGAACTACAGATGAATATCATCTTCATAAACTACTAGAACAATGGTCATTTAGAGAATCAATATTACTTTCTGATATCATCAATGTTGCATCAATCTATTTTGCCAGAATCCAGCATAGTTTTGCAGCTCCGGTAAGAAAAATATATGTAGTAATATGAATACTATCAAGAAACTGTAGCTCAGATTAAAAAATATATATAATTGTAAGCAACACGAAGCATTGAAAGCCTTCGGAATCAGGAAAGGTCCAAGATTTTCTTGATGTCATTCTGAAAGGTCAATTTCACATAATTAAATTCTAATCACATAATATACCATGTATGAGCAAAACTAAGCTTAGTTGTTGGTGTACCTCGATATTTAAGGGGGATGTGGTCGGGGCATAACGCTTAACAACCTGCCCTTCTTTATCAACCAAAAACTTAGTGAAGTTCCATTTAATGCTTTCATTGAACAAGCCACCTTTGCTTGCTTTCAGAAACTTGTAAAGTGGAGCTGCCTTGTCACCATTCACGTTAACCTGAATATTTACTAGAAATTTTATATGAGGAATAACTGATTGTTGTTTCCTGATAAACCTTAAAACTCCTCTAGCTATTACCATAATAAAACAGGAAACGTCCTCTGGACCATTTCTTTTTTTTTTTTTTTTTTTTTTTTTGAAGGTCGGTAGACAATTTTCATTAATAAAAACCAAACAATACAAAGTATATAAAAAAACCAATCGATCATACCAATATCAATTGGTACATTACACAGAACTGGACCATTTCAATTTACTTTTTTCTTCAAAAGATACCTAAGAAATGCCTTCCACTTTCTCGGTGAAGGAAAAAGAAGAGGATGGATATGAATCCATGGGAGATTGTTGCAATGAATTGTATTTGTAGGAGTGTATAGGTTAATTTGAGAGTTTGTCAAAATCAAAAAGTGAACTTCATCATTGTATAACTTTCACACATTTATGACACGGTGATGTACTTAACCAAACATGTATCTGGAACCAGCACCATAACCTGCTCTGTACTAGGTACCATATACCAACAGCTGAATAACTAGAGAAGAGGTTGAGGTGACTCATTTCTTTCCATTAATTAATTCAACATCATGATTACTTAAATAGAAGCTGATAAGCATACCTTTTGAAATATGGGGTACTCAGCCTTGAACCGGGTGCATGCAAATTCTTGTATTTGCTCATTGCTTCCAGGCTCCTGACCAGCAAACTGATTGCAAGGGAAAGCTAGAAATTCCACACCTTATAAATAGATTGTTTATGTCAGAACAATAATAGCAGGAAAGGCTAGAAATTCCACTCCTTTACAAATAAAATGGTTACGTCAGAATAACAATCACTGGGGTACTATACAAGAAAATATAAGTATTAATCCATATTAAAATAATCTTCAATCGGTAATGTGAAAACATAAAGATAGGTATCATGCAACAAAATAACCACATATCATTACTGAAAGGGAATTGCTTCATACACTCTCAAATTTGGAGATCCACTCCTACTTGGACGAAAATGTCCTTCTCATTCTTTCAATTTAAGTCCGGCCTCAGTTTGAATGAAAATAAGAGGGTATTTTCGTCCAACCGGAGTGGATCTAAGTTTGGGGAGTGTAGGAAGCAATTCCCTTGCTGAAATGTTGAATCAAAGTTTCAAATGTATAAAAAATTGGATGAGGATACTAACAATAGATGAGAATGCAATAAACAAAAATGAGACATCATTGCGAAGTTTACTGAAAAGGTATGGTTTGATTAGTTGCAAACATTCTGTTTTGCTACTTCTCGATTGTGCAGAACCATAAGAAAACAATCCTTGAGCTGACCCCCACAAAGTATTTGATTAACTCTCTTAAGTTTGATATCATGTAGTCATGTGCATATAAATAGTTGTTTCATGGTATTATTAAGTACTCTTAAGAAAATAAAGAAAGTACGCTCATACCTTGATCCTTGTATTTCTCATACAATTGACTTAATTCTGTGTAATTAGAATTAGTCAGGCCACTGCAAGAAGTTCAAAGAAGGAAATTTAGCAATCTACAAAGTCATGGCACTAAATTACTATGCAATTAATTAAAAATATGATCTTTTTTTACTAAGGTAGACTAATAATAAACTATTATTAACAACAAAACACATACAAAAATCAAATAAGAAGAACAAAAAAGTAAACCATTGGGACGCGACATTAACAATCAGAAGCACCTTCCCTTTATACATACCAAGGTCGACATCAGTTCCCTTAGCGTCCTACAAACAATCCAAAAGGAAAGGAGAATCAAGCTCAAAAAGGCTGTTTCATATTTAAGTACAAGGACACAAGGTAACAGGTGCATTATAATTAGCTACTCTACCACTTCTATTCAGAGAGGGAAAAGAAAAAGGGAACTAATTTCCATGAGTGATGAGAGAGAAAGAGAGAGAGAGAGCGAGAGAACCTTAACAGTGAAGTCGTGAACGGATCCGGCAGTGTTGAAGGAAGAAGAACCCGCTCCCATTTCTCTTGTGTGTAATCGTGTATGTGGCTTGCGAGTGAGATTCGAAGAGTCCTTATTTATCCAATTATTATGATTTTCTGAAGCCGTGACTATACAGTGTGTGGTCTCGCTGACAGATTGCCTACTTTGTGGCTGGGCCAGCAGGCAAGTCGGACAACACCTCTCTTCCCGAAATTTTAAAAAATAATATTAAAATAATATAATCCAATAAAATTAATATCAATTTAATCAGTTTAATATAAATAGTATCGTAAGATCGGAATCCAGGATTCCGATCTAACGTTTACGATATAACTCTGCTCCGGACCTCCTTTCCGCGCGTGAGCGTTTAATTTTTTTTTATTTTATTTTATTATTTATTTATTTAGTTTATTAGTTTTTAATTTAGTTAATTAAATAAAAAAATAAAGAAAAAATTCCAAAAATATTTTAAAAATCGGAAAAAATGAGGAAAAATAAAATTTAAAATTATATGTAATTTATTAATTATATTAGATTTTTTTTGTTGTCTTTTTATTTGTTTATTAACTACTTAATTAATTAGAAAAATAGATAATAAATTGTAAAATTATTTTAAAAATACGGAAAAATAAGAAAAATTCATATGAAAATTTATGTGTAATTAATTAATTTTTTTTTTGCTTTTAATAATTAAGATTTTGATAATTAAATATGAGAAAAATTAGAACTGAAAAAACAGCTCCGGATTCGAAAAGTTTGGCGCTAGAAAAATAGGAAATACGCTATGAAAAATTCTAACAAAAATACTAAGCTGTTAATTGGCGGACCAATTTTCCTAAACTTAAATTTAAAAATTTTTAGGCGTACCATTTGTTGAAAACAAAAATGACAAAGGACTAAGATAGTCACACTTTCAACTGAAAAAACAGCTCTGAATTCGAAAAGTTTGGCGGTAGAAAATTATGAAATACGCTCTGAAAAATTCTAACAAAAATACTGAGCTGTTAATTGGCGGACCTATTTTCCTAAACTTAAATTTCAAAATTTTTAGGCGTACCATTTGTTCAAAACAAAAATAACAAAGGACCAAGATAGTCACACTTTCAACTGAAAAAACAGCTCTCGATTCAACTTAGTATTACGAATATTACAATTATTTTTCACATCACATAAGAGTACAATTCAACTAAATATTACATTATCACCACAAAAATTACAATTATTTTCTTCCTCCTCTTGCAAAATTAGTTATTCTTGCGCCAAGACGTAAAATTCCACCACGTATTCCGGTTTGTGCTCTGCTACTCGATGCTCCTTGACTGTCCCTTGTAATTGATGTCCCCTGACTTGTGACATACCTAGCAGAACTTGAGCGTGGATCCACGCTAATGGAATTTCGGCGTGGTTCATTTCCTCCTATACCAAGACTAATACGACTTTCAGTTCGTGGATCTACGCTAACAGAACTTCGGCCAGGTTGAACTGGCTCCCTGGAAAAAGAACTTTCACCTCGGTTACCTTTTGAAGGCGGAGCTCTATTCCTTGTACTTGTTCGTCTATGCGTGTTGGCACGCCTACCAGATTGAAGTTCCTCCAAAGAGATAGGTGGTTGTGGGTTGTTGTCCTCTGTGGTTCTTCTTTTTTTATTTTTATTATTTCGCATTGCATCCATCCACATCCAATCACGGTCCTTCTTTCGCCGCCCCCGATTAATCATATTCTTATCAGGGAACACCACAGGTCCATCGTAGCGAGGCCAGTTCTCTACGTCTTCATAGCAGTGGAAGTCACTTGATGACCATATTTTAACCATGTTCTCTGTACTATATAGTGGGTCTATAAATTCATCTACTTCCCATCTATATGTACCGCATATGGCAACAACATGAGCACATGGTATTCCGGTCAGTTGAGGTTTTTGACATTTGCACGTCACACGCCTAGTCGGTAGTTGAGGATCTAGAAATTGCCCTACGGGATGGTATGTTTCTGTCCTTCCTGTAAGGTAATACTGGTGATTGGGGTTCACGTTTGATTGGGGTCCACCATCGATTCCCTCTGACTCAAATAAGTCCACTTCTTCATCACTAAAGTCCTCACCTGTTGCATAGTCTGACTGAAAACCGGGACCTCGGTCGTATAAATCATCGAGTCGACGTGTTTCTTCTTCGTTTTCTTCGTTTACTTGAACGACATCTTCTTCTTCTTGTGGCCGGCCGTGCCTACTACTACTACTACCACCATGTTCTTGCCTACTACTACCACCATGTTCCCAAGTGCCTTGACCGGTGTGAGACTCGTAGTATGTACCTTCTTCTTCCTGAAGTGTACTATCACGAGGATCTATACTGTTAGGGTCCCAAGGATCCCAATCTAATGTAATGGTTTCATTCTCTTCTTCTTGATTGGTTGCATTTGGTTGTTGGTGTTCTTCTTCCTCATAATTTTGTTGTTCATTATAATTATAATTATAATAACCACCTAATTATAATAAAAAAATGTGTTATAATCACATACAAAAATTGTACAATTTGGATAGTTGTTATAATCACATACAAAAATTGTACAATTTGGATAGTTGTACAAAAATGTGTTATAATTGTTCTTATTAAAAGCCATTTCTAGAAATTGTTCTTATTTATGTTTTTATGCATAGTTAATATTAATAAATCGCATTTTCATAGTTATTATTATTCTATAGTTAATATGATTTTAATATGATTTTAATATGATTTTAATTATTATTCTATAATTATTATTTTCATAGTTAATATTAATATAAATATATATATTTAAGCAAATAATTCTATTATTCCAAAATTAAATGTCACATAATTAAATTCAAAATTAAATTTACCTTGTGCCGGAAGTAAATCGACATGCATTTCTAGACCATCAAGTCGCCTTGCCTCAAAGCACTCGTGTTGAACGTATCGCCATTCATTTTGAGAGTTCACCGGCAAAATAATTTGTTGAAACCTTCCGTCCATAATTACGTTGAAACGCGAAACAATTCTCAAATTGAACTCACCTTGATAAATTCCCAATGAGGACAAAATTATTTGTTTAATAGATTCATAATCAGTTTGTGGAAAAACATCAAAACGAAAATTATTTGCTGGATTAAAGGGAGATTGATTGACAAAAACACTAATTGAATACATTTCTATATGACTAAGAATTAATTGGAAAAGATAGATGATATTAAGATTGTGATAACGACCAACTATTTATAGTGATAAGATCGGAATTTGAGATTCCGATATTAGCAAACAGATTTAAAAGTTCACGTCAATTCCCGATCAAATCAAATAATTTGCCGCAGTGTGCTCAACTTATTGCTTAGATCGGAATCTTGGATTCCGATCTAAGCTTAGATCGGATTCTCAGATTCCGATCTAAGCTTAGATCGGAATCCAGGAATCCTATCTAAGCTTAGATCGGAATCCAGGATTCCGATCTAAGCATGTCAGGAATCCACCGCCCAATCAAATCAGTTTTTGGTCTTTTTCCCTTTTTACTGTTATTTATTTTATTAATTTAATAATATTTATTATAAATATTTTAATTATATTAATTAATAAATTAAAATTTAAATATATATATTATATTTTTTGTAATTAAAATTGATTTATTAATTAATTATCATATTCATTAATTATCATATTCATTAATTATCATATTCATTAATTAAAATAATTCATTACCTAAAATAAATTATTTTTTTCAAATATAATTACTTACATTAAATCAATACTTTTTCTTTTTCTTTTTACTGTTTTCAATTTAAGTAAATTAATAATTATATTTTAATTAAAATTGTAAAATTAAATTAATAATTTATATTGTTTTGTAAATTAAATTAAAGTAGTTAAAAAAATAATAGCTCAATCAAATTAAATTAACTAAATGAAATTAAATTAAATTAATTACTTCAAACAACTAAATAAGATTTTATTACATTAAATTAAGTCAAATTATTAAATAATTTTATTTAATTAATTTTTAATATATTAATTTTATAATATATTAATTTTATAATATATTAATTTTATAATATATTAATTTAATATTAAAATTTTATATATTTAATTAATGTTTATAAATAGAAGTAAAATAAAATATATTAATTTATTATTTTATCTTCAAAATATATTACTAAAATTTCATAATATATTAATTTAATATTAAAATTTTATATATTTAATTAATTTTTATAATAGAAGTACAATAAAACCATGAAAAACGACAAAATTGAGCAGTTACAGCACTGTTCGGAATCCTGGATTCCGATCTAACGTTAGATCGGAATCCGAGAATCCGATCTAACGTTAGATCGGAATCCAGGAATCCGATCTAACGTTCGGAATCCAGGATTCCGATCTTACGATACTATTTATATTAAACTGATTAAATTGATATTAATTTTATTAGATTATATTATTTTAATATTATTTTTTAAAATTTCGGCCTCTCTTCTGAGGTCAAATCGGCGTTCATATTTGACCACAACAACCACACACTCAGTCACACAGTCACAGAATCGTCTTTATTTTATTTTATTTATTTAAAAGATTTTTAAAATAGAAAACGATTTAGCCCAAAGAGGTTTTTGAAATGGGCTCAGACTTTTAGGCCCATAAAATTATAGATCTCTTGGAGTGTGCCATATTTGGATACAATCATACAAGTTCTTTTCGTGGCAAAATTGCGGTCGGTTAGTTTATTATAAAAACTGAAAAATGTTTACACGGTACGGAAGCAAATTATTTTTCGAATATCAATCAACTCAACAAAAGCAGGGAAATATTTTTTTGTTTTACATATTGAAAAAAGATTTAAAAAGGTGGGAGTTGATTGACAACGTTTGACAACCTTAAATAGTGCACATTTTACCAAAAAAAAAAAAATAGTGCATATTTAAATCAAATAAAAAGCTTTGAAAATAGAGTTAATACAATTTTTAGCCTTGTACATTGATTATGTATAACATGTATGCAATTTACTATTAGGTATATTTCGATAGAAATTATTAAATATGGATCACCGAAAATTTGTGTCTCATTTGATGACGGTAAACTTACATTCATTTTTTATTATTTTTATATCTGTGATGTGTAAGCGAATATTCCAAGTGTTACATTCGATTATTTATATAATTGTATGTATAACAGTATCAAATTTCTCAATACATTTCCATTCGCTAAGTATAAGATGAAACCAATTGGGCTTGAGCTCTTGAACGTTGTTCACTGCGTTTATAGCCCATAAACGCATTTTCTTCGGAAACTAAGCCAGTTTGAAGGCCTTCTTATATATGCAGTAATCGGTATTCGTATTTAGACATGTCATTGGCTCCGTTTGGATGAGGTGTGGAAAGAATGAAAGAAGAGAAGAAGTGAAAAAAGGTATTGGAAAGTATGTAATTTTGTGAAGAATTTGGATTGTTTATAATAAATTTTTTTCCTTCTTTCCTTCTTCCCACGCGGTATCCAAACGGAGCCATTATGTCAAACGTTTACGTTGTTAACATAAATAGCCTCCTACGTTTAATGCTTCATTTAAGAGACATAAAATTTTTTTAACGTTTAACATTTTACTTAGTAAATGTAAGACCTTTTTTGCTTCCGTTTAACATTTTATCTGTTTAAACAACACAAAAATCATTAAGAAAACATTAAAATATTTAAACGGAAATTCAAGCTCATTTTTACTTACGTTTCACCCGTCCAAACGTAAGAATTTTGAACTCCGTTTAACTGGATTAGGTGAAACGTTAAAACGTTTAAATATGTCAACGTTTGACAGTTCTATTCGTATTCCCCATTTCATTCGTTTGTACTTTTGTACAAACCACAAAAAAAACACCCTGACGCTAAGATCTCCTGAGATGTGCAAATCGCATAGACCCCGTGAACTGAGCTTATAAAGGCGGATACTTTCCTACTTTTTTCTTCGATCTTTTTGGAAGTTGTAATTCCGAGTTTTCATGGTCCAATCGTCCATGTAGGACTGTCAACGGTACTTTTTTAACCGTTTGGGTATGAGTAAGATTTTATTTTCGTTAAGTTATCGGGTATGGGTATGGGTAAGAAAAAATTTTTATTAATTTATTGGGTAAGGGTAAGGGTAACGCTATTTCGTAACCGTTATTTACCCATACCGTTATATATATATAATATATAATTGATAATCATTAATGGGAAAAGATATGATTATAATATCCAATTAATATGTTAATAACTAATAAGTCAATTCAATTGGTAGATTTAACTGAGACAATATACTACATTAATAAATTATAATTCATGATGATGAGTAAGTAAACTTTTAATTATTAATTAGTTATATATATTTTTCATGAGAAGATATTATATGATTTTATTATATTTAAAGTATTATTCAATTTTGCACTTTATTATATTTATTTGATATTATTTATTCATCCATATTGTACATTTTTTTATTGAATTATTATTATCATTATTATTCGTTTTCTACCGTTACCCTACCTTTATTGTTAATTCATAACGGATAAGGATAGGGTACGGATAAGTTAATTTTTAACGGGTACGGATAGAGTATGGATAAAGAAAATTTTAACGAATGCGGATAACGAAAATGTCTCTACCGTACCCTATCCTACCCATTAACAGCCCTACGTCGATGCGACATCCTTATCCTGCATTTATGGGTTATACGATTTACGAAACTGATTTGGAAGCTTGCAAAGTCGCAAGCTATAACTAGGACGAAATAAGACGCTGCCGTCTTTTTCAAGAAAAATGTTCGCAGTTGTGTATCCCTACACGGCTACACTATATATGGCTGATAAATATATGGCTTGATTTTTTTTTTCCTTCTTTAATAAAGTAGGGACAATTAATATGACGATCAACTTTCTCGAAAATCGAAATGTATGGCATTGAGTAAAATCATTTTTTTAACACGAAATTTCATTCTATTACATTTCAATAGATTTTTTTATCAAAAATAATCAGATTTGATGATCACAATTTTTATATTATTAGCTCCAACGACATTTAAAAGTCAACCATAATCAAATAAAATCAAATGAAATATCGTATAAAGTATTTTGATCAAAGCCTAGTAAATTTATTTTATCAAAGTAACAAATTTGATGATTAGAATTTTCAGATTATTAGATCCAACGACATTTTAAAAAATTATAATAAAAAAAATCAAATGGAATCTCGTGTAAACTATTTTGATCAAAGCCTAGTAATTTTTTTTAATCAAAATAACAGATTTGATGAACAGAATTTTCATATTATTAGATCCAACGATATTAAAAAAAACAATTCTCATAGAATAAAATCAAATGAAATCTCGCATAAACTTTTTTGATCAAAGCCTAGTAAATAATTTTTAATCAAAATAACAGATTTGATGATTTTATTAGATCCAACAACATTTCAAAAATCAATTCTAATCAAATGAAATCTCGCGTAAACTATTTTGATCAAAGCCTAATCTATCTATATATTAAATGCCGTTCCACTATCTTCCCCTACGACACTGTTCTTAGAACTGTTCACGATTATCTTCTCATCTCGATCGTTGGTTTTTTCAGATTTTTTTCAACCGTTCAAATTCAGCTGGCCTTCGTTCTAAGAGGGTCTCCCATGTGAGCTATGTACGGCTGTCTCCTCCTCCTCGAGAGTTCTGAGCTCCTTATTTTTTCCTCTTTCTTCTCCATACCAAAATATACTCCGAGTGGTACACAAGAGATTTTTTCCCTTTTTTTGTTCTCTCTCTATCGCATGTTCGTCGCCGGATTTCGGGAGCCTCCAACCTCCACTGTCTCTGTCCATTCTATTGACCAAGGTGAGCTCCAATTTTGACAAAAAATCTACTGTTTTTGTTCCGTTTTGATCAAATTGATTTATTCCTCCCTTTATTGCAAGGTTTGGGGTCTGTCTTGCTGATTATTGTCGCTGCTTCTTTCCTCCTACTCTGTGCGCCGATCTGTCTTCCTTTGCTTCTGTTGTGCATCAACTATTCCTCAGAACAGGTACGAAATTAAATCTTTTTACTTTCTCGAGCTTTTGGTTTTGATTGTGGTCGCTACATGTTTTTTTTCGCTTTCTGATTTTTCCTTACAATTTCCTTGGTGCTGTTAATTTGAGCTCATGTTTTTTTTTGCTCTCTGACTTTCGCCATTGATAAGTCTGATTTAGTTACAAACTTACAATATAGTTGTTCTGGGCAGTATTGTGATCGGTTAATAGCAATTCTTTGGTTGAGCCTTACAATAGGAGAAGCTATTAAAATTATTATCTATAATTGTCTCAAATCGAGTAACTTTAAATTCAGCAATGCAATTTAATTTTGATGATAAGCGGTTTTGTGATTCTACTATTATGTTGATTTTCAGGTGACATGCGTCTCAATTCTTCCTGATTTGAAGTTCACAATAACCTTCAGCCCCTGAGTGTACCTTAGGTTGAAGGGAAAATCAGGTATATTCCTCCTTTTAATTGTGCGATTCAGGTTTGACAAAAATTTGAAAAGTGCTGCTGGAGTGTCTTGCAAATTTAGTCATAATTTCACATTTAAGTGGAATTAGTGGTTGTGAGGGCTGCTTTCAAAATATGAGGTTTTACTGAGGTGTATTTTGGATGATTATAGATTCTCATCTCGCAGTGTAGTTTTTTTTTTTGGCAAAGATTGGTACCAGTACATGTACTGGCTGAAACTTTTAAAATGTCATAAGCTTTCTTCATTCCTGCCAATCTTTTTCTTTCATGTCCATGGCTATTACTAAATTTCCTCTGAATTTATGATGTCAATGCATATTAAATTTCCTCTAAATATGTTCTGCATTAAATTCAGTATGGTGATGTCAATACATGTACATGCACCATTTTAGCTTTGGTTTTCAGTATGGTGATGTTGCTTCTTTCTTCTTAGTCAGTTTTAATTTTTGCCTTAGTTTTGCAAATTTTTCGTCCCTTTCTTCTATTCTGTCATGGACATTTCAATTATGGAATAATTTGGCACATTTTAGGCATTTAGGTGTGTAATGTACTTGCTAATGAAAGGTTGGATCTCTACAAAATATTTATCTGACCTTTTCAAATAATCTGTTTAGTTTGGATTTTGGATGGTCTTGCAAATTTACGTCGGTGCTCATTGATGCTTGAAACAAGGTCATGAATTGATGAGGTTCGAAACTTACTCTCTACTTGCTTATTTCTAAAACTTCAATAGATATTTGGTAGGAATCATGATAGGACGAAGAGATTAGTAGGTTCATTGAAGCAAGCTCTCTTGCAAGGTGAGTCAATATCGTGCTACATACATTTTTTCTTCTTTTTGACTTGATTCAAACAGCTAAAGTTTCTGATTTTCTTTGTTCAGGCATGCTTCATTCACAGCCAAAGGTTTGTTCTTCTCATGAAAGCATTAATGAAGATTTTCATTATTTGTGAGTTTCCAACTTTGCCCTTTATATTTTTTTATGCTGCACAACTATCCTTATGAAGAGCTATTATATGGACAACAAAAAAAGAAATAAATACAAATATTCTTTTTTATTTTATTGACCATCCTTCTAGCCTACCCCAACTTACTTGGGACAAAAAGCTTAGTTGTTGTTTGATCGAGGGTGTGAACCAAGGTCAAACAAATAATCCTTGTACTCGACTAGTCGTTCGTAGTAGAGTAAAGGTGTCGAACCCACAGAGATGGATATGAATATTATTCTTATTATTTCGTTAAATCTAGACGATAAAAAATGAGAAGAGAATCGTAACTTAAATTGAACAAATTAAAGGAAATTAAAATTATGCAATTGCAAGTAACAAGATTATGCAAAACAAATAAAATAGATATTTTTGGAGTTTTCTAACAGATTAAGATACGATAATAAAAATGCCTTAGGGTTCGATTTCACTTAGAACCGGCCACAGAGTCGCAAGACCTAGCACTGTCGTATTCGGCCTTGCTAATTTCACTGTGTAAATGCTGTGGTTTACCCTCTTGTTGATTTATTCAAGCCAAAGGTCCATCTAGCCAAACCTAACTCCCTAACCCTCCGCTTTCGCCTATTGGGTACGGTATTTGGAATGGGATCTAGTGTTAAACAACCTTCATCGAGTGTATTGCACCCCCAACTTTCGTTGTTCGGTGGACTTACTCGAGTTTACCAATGGTTTTCTACGAGGTATTTAGTTAGATTTTCGCCTAACTAGAAACGTTCACTTTTGGTTATTAATTGGTCGACTTTCGCCAATGACCTACCTCGAAATACTCGCACAGGACTCGATTAATATAATGTAAAGACGTTCCCAACAAATGCACGCGTACAAAAGTCGAGCAATACAAGTAGTAAACGGTCCAAACACAAGCAATTTCAATTAAAATCCCAAGGGTACCTAGCTTCATCCATCAACAAAACAAGTAAACCAAGCAAAACCTAGATCTAAGCTACATCGTTCCCTAAAGCAACAAGTTTTTAGCCTAACATACTAAGAGAAACAATGCAAATAACAGAATATAGAACTAAACAATCCATAAAACCAGAAAATAGAGAAATAGTACTAGAAATACACAAATAAACCAGTTTTTGAGATAAAACCACTGCCAAATGCACACTAGATGGTAGGGAATCCGTCGGAGCAGCAAACCACAGCGAAATCTCGAGTCTAACCCCTGTCCCAGTCGCCCAAAACCAAGAGAAGGAGCCAAAAAGTGGATCTGGATCTGCTGGAGAGAGAGAAGGAGAGAGAAAGGAATGAAAGATGCCCCCCCTCTATACAAGGAAGGCGCCTATATCATCCCCAGCAGCTGTCACATCAATTTCCCTTCAATTTTGGCGGAAATCGAGGCTTCCAAATGGAGAAAACGCCTCCAGAACGCTGTCAGAACACTTTCCATGTATAGCAATTCGGACCGAATTCAGGGGAATTCGGACCGAATTGGTGCTGCTGGATTTTCAGGAGGGTCTGCGCAGGAATTCGGTCCGAATTCAGGGGAATTCGGTCCGAATTGAAGGGTCTGGTTCGCGAAATGGCTTGATTCGAGCAGGGATGCTTCATCGGGTTGAGTCGGGGCTTGGTCTAGGCTAGGCATGAGTCATCTAGCACCTGAATTGCTGCTTTCCTTGCTGATTTCCTTGGATTCCTACAAATAAGATCAAAGTGCAAAAGGCAGTGCCAAATCTGGCAAAGAAAGACAAAAACAGCAATAAATCAAATTTTTAGTAACAATTTCGATGTAAAGTCTGGTCAAAATAGCAATATAAATATGAGATAACATTGTTGTTGTTGTTGTTGTTATTTTATTGACCATGCACGAAGCTTTTTAAATTATTGTTATTGTCAGCTGAGGGACTCACTGTGTGGTGCTCAAATGTATTGGAGGGAAGATGTTTCAGATAAGACTACTGAAACCATCTCAATTGTTGTACTAGATTGGAAATGCCGGTGTATGAGGCGACATGTAATTTTTTATATATAGCTTGAATAAATTAAAGAAGTGGAAAGAGCCTTCTTATTCTATAAACGTTAGATCTCATAGAAATCTTTTTATCATGAGTATTGAGAGGAATATGCCGATTTGTTTTCACTGGAAAAAGTTAAGAATTGTTCTTTTACCATCTATATTTAGATTGTTCAATAGGATCATGCTATAAGATATGGTTTAGGCTTATACAGTTTATTTTGTTTTAGTCTTATTTGTTGGTTCCAAACAAACTCCACTGCTAAGTTCTAAACATCATTTGATAATTGTTTGTGCCCTTTGCAAATATAGGAGTTCCTTATTTTGCATTCCTAAGTAACTACTAACAGGCAATGTAAACTAAGATAAGGATGGTCTTTTTTTCAGGAATCAAGAAATGAATCCATATAGGTTTTATTATCAAAACCTACGAGGCATCTACTGGTACACAGGTACCTCATAGTTTGAAAGTGAAATTAGGTATCTATATCTATCTAAGTTGCTTCTTGATAAATTGTATAGTTTCACATTTCACCTTCATTATCTTCTGTCTTTTTTAATTTTTTATGCTAATAGATAAATGGAAAATGTTAAATATAGAACTATGCACTTAGTAATCTTTTCACCTTTTTTGTTTAGTTAGAACTAGATTGAGAAAAGCAAGATTGTCAAGATGAAGCTGCACTGACTTCTTAAAAATTGGCTTTAAGATGATGATTGATGGGCCTAAGCGATGATGATATAAGTTGCAAACAAACATATGGGTTATTTTTTTAGTTTCACTTAATTTTTTTCTATGATTTCTGTACCTATCCTGTTAAGCACCCTTTTTCGTTTAAATATATATGATGGAGATAGTCGATTAGAGATATTTTTTTCATGTGATCTTATGAGTGTACCAGTTCGGTATTAGTTCGCAATTTGGTATTTGGTGTTTATAATTTTAATAAGTTAAAAGTGCGTACCAGAAAGGCCAAAGAAAGAGCATAGAATGAATAGTTAGATTGTCTAAGAAGAAAGGCCATAAAAGTGCGTACCAGATTATCTAACTATTCATTCTATGCTCTTTCTTTTAGACATGACAAAAAGAAACAAAATTAAATAACTAATCTGGTACGCACTTTTAACTTTTTTTTTGTTTAGTTTACAGGTTTCTTCAATTAACACCATACCACTTATCTATTAGGCCTATGAATGTTATCTTTTCAGTTTCTTTTCTTATCTCAGGTCGTTTCTTCATTTTTGCTACTCTCATAAAATGTTCTCTATTTTAGTTTAAAAATAATAGTTTTTTTTATTAGATTGCAGCTGATATAATCAGATTGAGGATTATAGGTAGGTCAATGATGAAGGATGTAGTTAGTGTTTTGTTAATATTTTTTACTTTATTACTTTCAATTTTAAGGATCATTTTCATGCTCTTTTGTTCGTTAGTTGAGTTACAATTTTCTCTATTAATTTTGATGTCTTTTGTGGTCACCTCATTTTCAGATGTGGTCCTTGCTAAAACTCCCATAAAAGGTACATAATGTTGCTGCTATGTTTAATTATTTTGTGCATTCAGGGATAAATTTAGCTAACATGAGATACTAAAGCCTCTTAAAAAGTTCAGTTTTGTAATTTGTTAATTTTGCCTAAGCATGCTAATAACGTATTGTTAGTTCATTCCAACTACATTTGGTGTTGGCTCTTTTGAGGGGGCTTTAAAATGTATCAAATAGAGGACTTAAGGTCTGCCGTTTTGTATTATGCGTTCTATATTATGTTTTTCGGCATGATATGTTTGTTTGTGGTTAGTGCCATTATACTGGTGCTTTCAATAGGATATTTTAGAGTCAAATAGATTTTCTTTTTAAGTAGTTAGTAACCACCTGGAAGGATTTGAGGGTCCTATTGTACATTATTCAATTGTACAATTGTTTGCTTGGATTGAGAGAAATTCAGTCTTAATTGGTATTTACCAATCATATTAAGCGTTATCTTACACACCTCAACAATTGATCTTTTCTTTTAGTTAGCTTGGGGCTTAATTATAATTTTTGAAACTGTCAGTACTATTATGATCAAGTTGTTTACCAATAATGTTTTCATTCTATATATCCACTATCCAAGTTTTCTTGCATGATATCTATGAGCCTTGAAGATAGGATAAAATAGGATAAAGGTGGATAATCAATTGTAGTTAGCGTGTATATGCTAAGTGTTTTTATTTTTGTTTCTATTGTACATCTTTTCCTAAAAATCTTACAAATGTCTCTTGGTCGTTCAGTTCTTACAGCTTATGATGCTATGAAATGTGCTGAGATGCATGCATGTACCATAACCATGGACTATGAGAGAGAATGATGATCATGATAAAAGGTAAATTTCATCTTTTCAGTTTAGTTTCTTCAATGTGATATTTGAAGTTCAGTATTCTGAATTTTTGGTTCAGGACGCTTTCATTTGTTTATTGTGCTATGTTTATGTTATATACTCTTGGGATGCAAAAGTGATAATACAGACAGTTTGCATTATGAGTTGCATTTTGTGATTATTTTAGATCAAAAGTATTTTTTTTCCGATTCATATATTTGGCAAGGTCTTATTTGCAAAACTTTTTACGGTGCATTATGAGTTGAATCAAATTGTAATTTTATTTGGAAAAGTGGAGGTGAGGTGTACCGACATGTATGATATTTAGAGGGGACTCTTGAGTATGTTCTTTGAATTAAAGTGGAAGATTGTTTTGCTTGCTATTTAATTTGGCGTAGTTTTATTTGTTGTCTCTTGGTAGTATGCAAGGACAGATTGATTGATTTAAAACAGATGCAATATTCTTTTTGTCTAAGTAGCTACTCTTTGATTATTAGTACTTTATTGATTCTTTATTTCTTTATTAATGCTTATAATAGCTTCCGTAGCTTTTTTTCCTTTTCATATTTTTGGAGTCTTATTGTTATTTTACATAATTCTGATATCTCAATCTTTTTATGTCGGTTTGCAATATAATAAAAATATCACTATAACTGAAATTAAATAAAAAATGTGAAAATAAAAATTAGATCGCGCAACGCGTGAATAACCACTAGTAGATATCATGGGGTGGACCGTAGACCCATGCAATTGCAAGAACAGTCTCAATTAAATTGAGGATAGCATTGTTTGTTGTACATCTGGCATGAAATCCGTCCTTTGAGATTTGCAAGGGCTGTTTTTCGGTGCCATCTTTGGGCAGCATTGGTGACTGGTGAGTGGTGAGTAACATGGTACTAACTGTAGGGTGCGTTTGGATTGTTGGAAGAAAGAAGAAGAAGAAGAAAGAAGAAGAAAAAAAAATTATAAACAATCCAAACTCTTCACAAAGTTACACACTTCCCAATACTTCTTCCCTTCTTTCCACACCTATCCAAACGCACCCGTAAAGAAGATTATTAATGTAAAATATATTATCATTATTATTGGTTGTTATCTCCAGATTTAGACCGCTCATTGAACTTGATGCGATTTAAAAGGTGCAAAACCCTACAATTTAGTATTGATTTTGATAGAAGGATTAAAAAAATGGAAGGATACAAAAAGATTATTACATTAAAGAATAATTCTTATCAACGTTTTCACCAAAAAAAAAACAAAAATACTATTTTTCATTAAAATATTCTACAACAATGTTTGATAATAGGAAAAGGTTCAATAAAAACAATGATGACTTTTATTTGTTATGAGAGCGATGATAAAATTATCTTATTTGTAAATCATTAATCTGAGCTAAAAAAAATCTTTACATTATCTCATTTCTAAATATGACAATTGAAAGAAAAATATAAGACAAAAAAAAACATCATTATTTGTATTTATCGGAGCTGTGACAAAAATTATGTTTTATTCCTGTATTTTACCATCTAAACTAAGTCTGGCCAAAAACAAAGAATCGAACACTAAACAATATCCCTCATAAAATTATGCGATATCTAAAAACATCAAAATATACGAACAAAGTTTGAACACAAGTCGGTCCGTACCCTTTTTTACCTTTCAATTTCATCCTTGAAAAGTTATGATTAAAAGCCGCAACTGTCTTCCCAATTTCATTTTTTACAACCCCATCGATGTATCATTTCTTTTATGTGATAAACGAAAGAGGACAAATCCTCTGTATTTTAGTTTTTCAATTACAATTAAAATCAAAATTAAACCCAAATGGTGCAAATGAGTAACGAGTTGTTATCTGCAATGATATTTCTTATTTTACGCACTGGTTGCTTTCAAATTTCAATACGAGAAAGTTACGTTTGGTAGCAGTCAGGAGCTCCGAAGCACAATAGGAGAAATCGGTAACAAACTATAAATTAAGACCTCATAGTAGCACTCGGAAGAACAAAAAAACATCTGCCATTCTTTATTTGACGCAAAAAGAAATATAAAGGGAATGACTGAAGCAAATTGTTATTGAACATCTGCACCACCGACTAGGCGGCTAGTGACTACATTTGAACAGTACAGATTTTGTTGAACCAATTTATCGTATATCACACTTCAAAAAAAAAAATTATCGTATATCATATATGATCGAAAGCATTGCTCAGAAAAATGAAATCAATCATACAAACGTTATCAAAAGTTTGTTTATCACTATACTAAAGTTATAAAAGGTACTATTTATGCTTTCAAGTCCTCAACTTGTACTTAAATCAATCATATCTTTCAGAAAAATACTATTTTTAGAAATAAAACATTATTTTTAGCAGTAATTCAAATGTCGTCACAAGCATTTTAGCTGATTTTTTTAAAACAATTTAGATGATACAGTAAATATTATTTTAGTATCAAAATAAACTTAGTAATTTACATACATTCTCACATTATACATTATCATGCCATAGATGTTAATGTTGATTCTCATTCAATTTTATGGATTAATAATAGTACCAGAATTGATCGATACAAATTAAAAGTTGTAAGAATAAATATAATATTCAAAATCACAAGATCCGAAATCAGTGGCGGAGATACATTCAACAAATGGGGGTCAATTGACCCCCCATTGAAATAACATTTTTCGCTGCCTGCCTTATATAAAAAACTATACATCTAGCATGAACTTTTCTATGACAAACTAATTTGAACCCCACAATAAATATATAAAATTATATTGATTGAACCCCATTAAAATATATGAATCTGTCTTATGATGTAATTTTTTTGAGGCAATTAGCAATTTCTTAAAAAAATACGGAAAGATATTGAATAAGAAAAAAAAAATAGCCAAGTTAGTTAATTTCTTGTCTTCCGATTTTCCATTTTCATTCTATTTTCAGCTAGAGCACATCTGCACAATTTTATAACAACATGTATTCTTTTTTTTTTTTTTTTTGCGCGCATCTGGCAAAGAGGAAAAATGATGTTTTGATATTTGCTAATTCGTCAAAGCCTTGAATTCTCTAGTCTTTAGATAAAAAAAAATAATTGAAATTCTCTCAAAGTAAGATTATGAATTTATTGAACCCCATTAGGAAAATTTTTGCCTTCGCCACTGTCCGAAATGGCAGACAAAAATACTTTATGTTGTAATTTACAAAAAAAATGTATTTTTATGTTAAAATTTGAATAACATGGGTTCATAACTTTATATAGCAGCCGACTGCAGCCATGGAGACTTTTCTCTTTTTGCTATTTTTTTTTTTTTGGGTGGGTTTAGGTCTTTAGGAAGTCTTTTATGTTGCGCAGGTCTTTCCGGTGTAGGTCACATCTAACAGTAGTTCAGTTCAATTTTCTCTCTTCCGTTACCTGACCCCATCTCCGTTTTCTCTTTCTCAAAAAAAAAAATCTCCGTTTTCTATCTGCACCATTGTACGGTGTACCATTTGGCAGCTGTATCTAAGCCCACGTGGACTCCCCACGCGCTTCCTTTTTTTTTTTTGATGAGCGCCCTTAGGCAACAAACTTACTAATAAACGGTTCATATTACATGCCTGCAGAGTAAAAGATAAAAACAGCTGGTGCAAACTTCGTACAAATACTAACTCTTAAAACACTGCTACTACTGGACAGGAAAACAACCAAAGAAATAAAAGAAAAGAAAAAACCTAAAAAAGAAAAACTACCATAAAACACTGCATTAGGTCAACAAACAAAATAACAAAAAAAAACTTAAGGTGGTCTATCCGTCACCCTCTGAAAAAAATCTCGCATCAATTTGGCTGTTCATCCGCATCCCTTGCTGTACGATCAAGTTAGGTTGACCCTGATAGCTCAACTCCCTTCTTCTTGCTAGATTTGCCAGGTCATGGGCCTGTGCCACCGCCTCTCTTCTTGCATAAGTAATAGTTATCTGAGACTGTCTAGATTTCACTAAATCAATCAGCTCAGCCAACACCCTTTCCGCTCTCCAAGACGGCAAGTCTGTTACATCTTCCTGATTGACTGCCTTTACCAGGTTCTAGCAATCAGAAAAAAATTCCACTGTTTCTCCATCCGACAGGCCAATTTGTTGGTACAAGAAGGAGATTGCATTCATCATAGCCACCCCTTATGAGTGGAACGGATCATAGGCTTGAAAAAACTGAAAACCTAGTGTGTGGGTATTGCCATTCTTGTAAACCACAAAACCTCCACCCGCCTTGTTTGTTATGTCCCAAGAACCATCGGTAATCACTTGCCAGCTATTCTCTGTGTAGCCATATTTGTCATTATCCATGGTCCTAATTCCTGACTGCTCCAACCTAATTCCTTCTTGTTTCACTGACACAGAGACGCTGACTCTTTGCAACACATCCTGCGGCTTAAAAATTTTGTGCTCCATTACTACTTTACATCTCTCCTTCCATATCTCCCACATGATATTAGCAAAAATCTTATTTCCTTCCTCATCCAGTCTTTTCATGACACTTACTACGGTGGTTGTGATATCCAGAGGTAACTCGTGCACTCTGATTCCCAAGTTAGAACCAAACCAGACCTGTCTTGAGGAGTTGCAGAAAAACAAGCAATGCATCTCATACTTATTCTCCTCATTACACCTTTGGCATGTCGGTGAAAATCGTGCAATTCTAGAATGCAAATTAACCGCCATAGGCAACCCTTTGTGCAACAACCTCCATATGAACACCTTTATCTTTGGAGCAATATTTTTCCACTTCCATATTAGCTTCCAATGATTTATCTGTGCATTCACATTCCTCTGTTGAGATAGGCATAACACCCTATAGTCCTCTTTAGCCGAGTACTTTCCACTTTTTGTTAAAATCCATATCAATCTATCATTGTAAGCACTAGACATCTCAGGTTTATCAACATTTGACAGTATAGATGTAACATGTTGGGGCTGAAATAGCCTTTGTAGTTGTGGGACATTCCACTCCCCAGTTTGTGGTACTAACAGAGAACTCACCTTGAGTCTCCTGTCAGTGGCTGTCGCCTCATTGCCTACTGTCCAATTTTCAAACCATGATTGTGGCAGAGCTTGGACCCTTTCTCCATTTCCTAAGCGCCACCTCACATCCTGAGAGAAAAAATCCCTCATTTTGAGCACCTGTCTCCACATAGTGCTGCCACCATTTGTACCTCGCGCCCTCCAGAAACCAACAATCGGGTAGTATTTACTTTTGCAAATTTTAACCCAAAGCTTATCCTCATTTGCCATCAAAGCCCAAACTATCTTAAGGAATAATGCCTCTCCAAACTTTTGTAAATCCTTAACCCCTAGTCCCCCGTCTTCAAGAGGTTTGCAAATTTTCTGCCAACCAATGAAAGACATGTATCTTTCCTGGTTTGTTTTTCCCCAAAAGAATTTAGCAAGTAGTCTGTTTATGTCTTTCACAATTCCTTTGGGCAACATTTCAAGGGACATAGAATATATCGGCATCGACATAAGAACCGCCTTGATCATTACAAGTCTTCCTGCATGAGACAACATATGTGATTTCCATCCTGTCAATTTGGTTTTTAATTTATCCAACAATAATTTACCATTTCTTCTAGAATCCCCTCTCGTGCCAATCATTACCCCCAAGTACCTTTCTTCTCCTTGCACCCTTTGTGCCATCCAAGCCTGCTGCACTCTCATAATTGTATGCTCCTCACATCTGTTTGAGAACCAGAGACCCGACTTATGTGGGTTTACCCACAAGCCGGATGCAGTACCAAATTTTTGTAGCATGTCAGCCATGACCTGCACTTCACGCTCACTTGTTATCAAGTCATCTGCATATATCGCATGTGTGATGCTAGGGCTAGTATGTGCCATCTTAACCCCTTGTAACCCTCCCCTAAGTGAAACCCGAGTGAGCAATCTTGAGAGAATTTCCATAGACATGATGAACACATATGGTGACATTGGGCACCCCTGACATTTCCACGCGCTTCCTTGAATTCAAATGCTTTCCGTGCTTTACTTTGTGGGTCCCTTCGCTCCTTGTTCCACAGACCTGTTCTATCATGGACGCTGCCCATTTCAGACTGAAAAATCACTACCGTTCATCTAGAGAGACAGAATAAACTATTTTAATAAATAATAAATATTGCTAGGCCTTTATTAACTATTCGTGGATGTTAAGATCAGAAAACTTTGAGAAGTTCATTTTATTTAGGCAGCCCCAAACAATTTTGATGTATACTAGAGAAATACGATGATAAATCGGTTGTTGATGTATTCTATTTAGTTCATGTAAAATTAGATGGAATATCTGTAAACAATTTTGAAATTTCATTTGTTCCAATTAGTTGCAAAAAATAAATAAGTGATATTCGTAACATTTGTGAAAAAGTAATAAATATTTTTACTACACTCTTTATTTTAGTACAATAGGATTTCTGTATTTGATTTTCCAACAATCCTTTATTGTGTTTCCCAAGTTTGAAAACCAACAAGCTTACTCAGTTTCAACTAGTCAAACACGCCATTGAATATTGTTAAACTGAATAATAAAATAAAAATTATAACTAACAAAGCTGGCAAGTGAATAATAAGGCCAACAAGTTGGATAATAAATCAATCCACAGCTAACAAAAAAGGGAAAAGTTACATGCCAAATACTAAAGCTTATACGAACTGTAAACTGAATAATAAATTAAACGCATAACAAAAAGTTTACAGACATCTATTGACAATAAATCTCGAGATCACTTAAATTGAATAATTAAAACATAAATGAAATATTAATAATCTATTTAAATATGTTAATTGTCCAAATTGTGCTTAAACGTAGCATGTGATTTCCCGGCCCAATCATCGCATATGCTTCTAAAACATGTTCATTAACACAACGATCTGAGATATAAAAGAACGTACTGTGCAAGAGAGAGAGGTGCTGCATCTGCTAAATCATTAGTTTTGAAATTAATGCCATCTTGTTCAGGTCTCATGGCATAACAATAAAATATGATTTAGGGTACAATTAATTAGTACTATCATTAGTTTTGAAATTAATGCCATCTTGTTCAGGTCTCATGGCATAACAATAAAATATGATTTAGGGTACAATTAATTAGTACTACCATTAGTGCTAGGAGACATTTGAGGACCGCAAAGAGCGATTTTTTTTTTTTTTGAACAAAGAGCGATTAGCCGATATACTAGTAACTGAGGCTCCATTTGGATGGCTTCTTTCCGAAATAAGGAATAAGGAATAATCATTTTTTATCAATAAATTTATTTCTAACCATCCAAACTCTTCACAAAAGTTACACACTTCCCAATAAATTTACCCCTTCCCAATAAATTTCTTCCCTTTTTCCTTCTTCCTACCTTATTCTCAACACATCCAAACGGAGACTTAGATGATCTTAGGTTGTGCTCTAAAAACAATGGAAAAAAAAAATAAGAAAAGAAAGTGTAAGGGAGCAAATATGATTCACTTTCAAATTTAGAGTTGAACAGATTGATTAAATTTTTATATAAAGTTTATTTTCGTTATTCTCCATTCATCTAAGTCTCTATTGTATTTTTGAGTTTAGGAGCAAGTAAATTTCTTGCACGAAAAATGACAGTTTATCTTTTTTCTCATTCTCCCCCCTTCATCCTTCTGGAGCATACTCTTAGACCCTCGCTGATTCATAATTTTCGAAATGTACTTATAAAAGTGCAACATTAGAAAGACTAGTTGGTGCGTCGCGCGTTGCGCGACCTATTTTTCGTCTTGATTTTATTTTTCCAGTCTTATTAATAGTAAATAATCTGATGAGGGAAAAGACGATAAAATTAAGCTGAATTTGACAAATTAAATTCTCTAATTCTATGAGAAGATTAGTTGATCACATATACACATTATAAATGTTCAGCGGCTACATAATAGTGGGAATTCTCATACGACATATCATAACGCTCCCTTTATTAGGCCAAGTAATTAGGCTTATGCTCCATCTGGCTGAATAAATGAGGCCTCTTTACTGTGAATATCCTGCGAAATTTTAAGATAACACACCTCATCAACACATTTTAAAAATTCAACAATATAATTGCTCAGGTCCCAAACATGACTGTTTTTCAGCCATGTGAAAAAATGCAGCCTTTCAAAAGTCCTACCGTATTAGAAGAAACAAACAAACTAAGGGTTGCATCAATTAAACATGACTATAACTTTTTAAGCAACAATTTTTATATCAATCCAAGTTTTGATTAACTATACTAATAGTGAGGTGCCAATTAGTTCGACATAATGACCAATATTTTTATTCAAAATTAATAAAAAAATTGTATTAATTGGTGAGATATTTGTTTTTGATATTCTTTGCATAGTGACCTCATGTAGAAGCAACATGCACGAACCAGAATGCCAGCTCTAAGGACATCCAAGTTAGAATTTTCAGTTACATCTGTTGAACTCACAAAAGACAATAAAATTTTAGTTTAGTACATTCATTGAACTAAAAAAAAATAAAAAAAACAAAAATAATATTCCATAAGAGTTTGCATATTGATATTTTTCATACCTGTGATGGCATATATAATTTAATACACAAAAAATATTTTACCTAAAGTTTCGTAAATGCTTCCAGCAGCAGGGGTTTGACAATTTTTTTTCCCATAACTCCAACAAAATCTGTAATGAAGAGAGAAACAAAAGTGATGAGCACAAAATCAAAACTGAAAACTGACAACATAAGTTTGCAAACTTGTTAACACAGAGACAAAATCAGAGAAAGAAAATCAGAGAAAGAAAACAGAACTACAAAAGAGGGGTAAACTTGCAAAGAACAGAAGCAAAATGGAGAGGCAAAAAAAGGAAATGAAGAGAGAGATTGAACCTTTTACATTAATAAATGTGTAGTTGTCACGGTAAATAAATGTGATAAAAAGGAAGTCACAGATTTTTTTCATGTCTTATTCTTTGAAGAAGCAAGAATACGATAAACCTATATTGCAAAAATCAATTCTTGTGTTCCTTCTAGATTAATCAGTACCATGCTACTGCAACAACTCATGCGTTTGGATATGAAAAATTATTTAGCGAAATCTGGTTCTGCAACGACTGATGTGTTTGGATATGAAAATATATTTAGCGAAATGTGGTTTGTAAGGGCAAAATGGTCATGCATGGAAATAAATTAGTTTTAGCTTAATATGGATACAAACTGGTACACCTATAAACATAAACAAAATATGGGAAAAAATATTACAGTTCATTTCAATCCTGATGCAATTGACAGTACTACTATTACAATTCATTTTACCTAGCTTGACCAAATTACTCCAAAACTGGTAAATGCAAACTAAGGAGAACTGACATGCATAATATGTTCAGCTTGATTTTTCTTAGGGACAGTATCGTCAACTTCCAACTGAATATACATATTGTCAATCCAAAGGTCTAGTTACTTGCATAAAAAAATATTTCTTTAGTCTATAATTCCAAAATCGAAATACCACAATGCCCTTTTCAAATGCGGTAAAGTACTCGTGCGTAATTAGCAGCCAAAATAAAAGACAAAAAATAACAGCATAAGTTGTACCTCATCAAACCTAATCAGATTGACAGAGTCATATATCTGGTTTAGTGACTCGGTCGCCACAGATATACCATTCGTGCTTAATATCTCTTTACATTTGTGTAAGACCTGATATAGCTTCTCCGCAACCTGCACAAAATGCATGGAAAGCAATGTAATAGTAGAATTAAACTATATGAATGATTTTACCATTATTAAAAATATGTCAAAATTTTTTAGGAGTTCAGTTAGTTATCCCACTAATCAATTATACGTTTGAGGTGGGTGTATTTTCACTTGTTCCTCTAAAGCCAACTTAATTTTTCCCTCATACTTGACTCAAAATTGAGACATAATTTTCTAATTTCATATTCAAACATAACAGGAGATTGATTTATTGCTTGTAGGACTTTGCTCTCATACTTGACAGTGATAAAGTCAAAACAAAAAAGAGCAACACTAAAAAGAGAAAAAGTAACTCACAGCTAGAACCATAAAAGAAGAATCAATCACCAAGCAATGTAAGGAGAAAAAGATAGATGAAGGAGCATGCTCAGGCCTTGTGTACAGAATGATTGCAAGGGAAGGGAGGCCGACCTCGTATCGCTTGACCTCATGCCTCGTGTTCATAATGAGCACCTTATCCTTACTCGCAGCTCCCGATCTCAGGAGCAGCCTGAGCGATCTACCTCCGATCTCATCTAGCACAAACTGATTTGATTTTTGATAAAGCAATAATGAAGGTGCTGAGAACAATGCAAACAACAGAAAATGACTCAATTAAGTGATTGGACAAATTCGGCCAATAAATATCTAAGATATTGTTTAAATTAGATGCTACTCACATGGCATAATAATTATGATTGGCGAAATATGAATAAGAAGATTATGTTAAGGATGTAGGTTTCTTGTGAAATTTTTTTTCTTAGCAGTGTAGAAATTCACCAAACTGATTAAATAAATAAATAATAAAAAGAAAACAGATACTTATGAGTATAATTAAACCATTTTAACAAAAAGGTAAAGAAAACAAAACAACAACTTTCATGTATACGATCAATTAATGTTCTCAATTGCTATTAAGTGCCAGTAGATAGTTCAATATCTGTTTCATATTCATCGAGCATGTATCTGTATTCTATAAGCTTAAGATTGAATGCCAACTGAGAAAAATCCTGTCATCGAAATATTCGACGAAATTGCCCTTATATGGATATCGTAATTTTGTGAGATTAACAAAAATAAACCAAAGAAGCTTGATTGCACTAATGGAGCAGTCCAAATTGATTGCGAAAGAATGTTGCCGGCCCTCAAGAAACAAAGAAAGTACGTAACTGACAGGAATTGCTCAGCAACTATAATGTGCATCACCGATCCACGCGTAAGTCTAATTCCATAAGTTCCTGTTATAAAAGTTGCAATGTAATTAGAGGACTATTATTTTTAATCTAAAATACAAAAGACTTTATAAGGTTAGTAGAATTGCAAGCAAAAGCACCTCATTTGCTCTAGGAGGTTCCTTTTGCATCTGATAGGTTATTGAAGCACACGAAGGAGAAAAAGAGGATAGCAAAAGAGAAGGAGAAATATATATTATGTTTTGATTGAAGAAAAGAAATATATATCAGATGCAAAAGGAGAAATATATATTATGTTTTGATAGCCCTGTAAAAGAGGATAGCAAAAGAGAAGGAGAAAAAAGGATACCTTTTAACATATCTATGCTACCAGTATCCACTTTGATTGCACCATATGCAAACCAAACCTGGAAAGAGAGGATAACAATGTAAAAGGATAATAACCAAGAAAAAGCAAAAGAACTTTAAGAAGGCAAACAAAAAAGAAAAAATTTCTCAACAGACTACAGTGCCATGGGCCAAAACGCTAAGAGCCCATCCAAACATATGTTGGTAAATTGGTTACTGGTATCTAACAAAAAGCTCTATATATCTAAATCAATCGATCAAAAAGCTAATTGTAGAGAAAACAAAGAGATTAAATAATATGACTATGGTTCCTCAAATATCTTTTTGTTCTATTTAACCAACATGTAGCATGAGAAATCTAATCAAGGGAACTCAAATGTTTGCAAGGTTATATTTACCAAAAAAATATATATATCTCACAGGATTCCATACCAGATTAGTTGGACCATTTACTGGTAGTGCTATAGACAGATGGATGTCACGAAATAAATCATAACAATGTATACTATTGTGTTTTAACACCTGTTAAATTTCTCTTTATTTTTTTTTTGGAGCAATCAACATTTGCATTGAATAGTGGCAAGTATATACGGGTGGTAGCTTAACTGCAGACCAAATCAAAGTGTCTTCAAACCGAGCAATCAGCTTCTCCTCCTTGTGGTACTGCGCATATATAAGATCATATTAGATAAAATCAATTACAAATTGAAATGAGCAATGTTGAAAGAAAAGAAGCACGCTGAAATCAATCACAACGAGGAATCAAGAATGTAGCACTTGTATTGAAATAGTAAAAATTAAGAAAAAAATGTTAGATTCTCAGTACATGACTTTTATGCCCATGAAAACAAACAAATTACTGTTCATAGGCATAAACTGAGTATCTGACTGGCAGTACCAAAAAAATTCATAAAAGAAAACAAAACTAATTACTTTAGCTTGTGATCAAGTCAATAAGAGTAAAATGATTTCAATCGAGAATTGTTACCTGAGAGAGAAGAGCGTACCAATGGCAAGGTAGAACATTTTGATCTATAATTTATAATTTATTTAGTTAGTTGTAGAGAAAAAGAGAAACGGTATGAATATTAGGATGGGCAATTTAGTACACCAAGCTTAATTGTTATAACTATTTTTGACGTGATTTAGTTGCATAATCAAAATCGTGGATGTAGGAAAAGAAACGGAGAAAGGAACATGAAAATATGAATGTGATAAAAGAGGAAAAATTACAACCATGAAATTATTCAGAAGCAAGGAGGATTGAATGATAAGCCCAAAATAGAAGAACGAACCTGCAAAGCAACAAAAAAGGAGGAAAAAAGTTCAGGCCAATTTGTAATCAACCTCCAAAATTAGAAAACAAAATAGGAAGAAAAGATGGAGAAATCACATAAACTGAATAGAAAGGAATGATATCGACTAAAAAAAGACACAACACAATAGAAATGAAAAAGAAATCGAACCACAATCGAAGAAGCAAATTGGGGAAACTGATTGGCTGAACTTGCAGCAGCGACTATCTGCTATCGGATTAATCAACTGAATCCTTGTACGACCCGATCCGTCCAGGCTTAGCGACGGCGCTGTACCTCCTTCCATGCATCGGAGAGGAAGAACGCAGGCTATTACCAATATGAGATCGGAGACGGCGATTATCTGAGATAAGAAGAGAAACCCTAGCACTAATGAAGAGAGAGAGAGAGAAACACATACCTCTAACAGGAGCCACATGGTCGGAACTATCTGGAAGAAGCAAACGGGCGGAACTGTGGATGCGGATGCGGACGGAACTGTGGACGAAGCGCGGCGACTGTGGATGCGGATGCGGATGAAAGTGGGATCAAAAGCGGTCCCGCCAGTCAGCCATACTGTTCTAACTACTGTGCGCTCACAGTAGTTTCGGAGTCGGACTTAATTGTGCCGAATAATATATGTTTTGATTTAGAAATTCGAGCAAAACATCGTTGAAAATTCGCAGAAGTTTACTTTCGTCAGAGATAGAAAGTTAGTTGTTGAAAATATTAATCAGCTAAAAAAATTGTTAATCATTTAAATAGTTTTGCACTATCGACGGTCGATGGAGATAGCAATGTTGATATATCTCATAATTTATATACAGTAATTATAAATTTCGAAAAACAATTTATTGTGTCCAAAAATAGTCATCCCCATCAAAACCCAAATTCAAAATTCGTCTAGGTTCAAAGGATCTTCATGACCAATCGTAGACCATGTCGACGGAGATAATTCTAAAGCAAAACGTATCCCAGGATGATTCACAATTTCACATTCACATCCCAATGCGATGGATCCTCTCCGAAACCAAATCATGTGTAGCGCTACACAGTTTGTAGCGCGCATATGGACAAATTATTTCGTGCACTGTTGTGCGAATTCAGATCTGGTGCGGCGCGGCACACCGAGTAGCGTGGCATTCTAGCTATCTGATCAAGATCTAATGGACAAGGGAGTCCCGTGCATGTAGTCTAGATCGATAGACCCGTAAAAAATTAACCGTTCGATCAAGATCAGATGGTTCGTACGCGCGCTATACGGTGTCCCGCGCTACAGCGGATTCGGGTCCTGTTGTGCAAATGAATATGCTCATACTGTATAAACTTTTTGTCCGTATGTGCGCTACAAGGTGTAGCGCTAAATTGAGATTCGCTGCCGCGCGACACAGCGTGTCGCGCGGTATGCTGGCCGTTTGATTAAGATCCAATGGATAAGGGAGCCCCGTGCATGTAACCTAGATTGGTAGGCCCGTAAAAAGTGAACCGCTGTGTCGCGCGGTATGCTGGCCGTTTGATTAAGATCCAATGGATAAGGGAGCCCCGTGCATGTAACCTAGATTGGTAGGCCCGTAAAAAGTGAACCGTCCGATCAAGATCAAACGGCTCGCAGTGCGCTACACCGCGTGTCGCGCAACAGCGAATCCGGATTGTGTAGCGCTACACCGGATATCCCCGTTTCCGTTTCCACTGATCCTCAAAAATAAAAATTTCGTTGATAAATATCGACGTCGTGACTTTCCCTTCCCTTGTATAGTTGTATATACCATATCAACCCCTCCTGAGAAATCAACCACTAAACGAAAGAGCACATCATGGCGAGCCACGGCGCTTCTCTCACGCTCACCGGACTCCTCAAGAACTCCGCTCGCTCTTTCCCTGACAAGCGGGCCCTCTTCATCCCTGGAAAGTTTGAAATCTCCCATTCGCGTCTCCAGGACCTCATCGACCACTCCGCCTCTGTTCTTCGATCCGCTGGCGTCTCTCCCGGCGATGTCGTCGCGTTAACCTTCCCCAATTCAATCGAGGTGTGCAATACTTTTGCCATTTTTTCCATTTTTCTTAATGTTATTTCTGATATTAGAGGTTAAACTATCGTTAAATGTGACTCGTGAGAATATGAACATAGAAAATAATATCGTTTTTTAGTTTACGTACTAATTAAATTGTAAATTGAATAGTTAATTAAAGCGTTTTATTTGCTATTTTTGTAGTTGGTGATTATGTTTCTAGCTGTAATACGGGCAAGAGCTGTAGCGGCCCCACTTAACGCAGCATATACAAAAGATGAGTTTGAATTCTATCTCTCTGATTCAGAGTCGAAGATACTTCTGACAGACTTGCAAGGTAATGAGTTGGCACAAGCTGCTGCATCGAAACTGGGTATCAGTCATGTTACGGTTAGTTTAGCGGACCCGACTGGCCCGGTAAAGATCTCTGTGCCAAACCTGAACGGTGATGTCGCTCCTGATCAGGTGCAAGACTTCTCGAATGACCCGTCTGATGTTGCGCTTTTCTTGCACACTTCGGGGACTACAAGCAGACCTAAGGGAGTACCGCTGACCCAAGGCAACCTAGCTGCATCGGTGCAAAATATCATGTCGGTGTACCGGCTAACAGACTCTGACTCGACCGTGATAGTTCTGCCTCTGTTCCATGTGCACGGTCTCTTAGCCGGGCTCCTGTCATCTCTTTCTGCTGGTGCGTCAGTCACTCTTCCGGTCCAGGGTAGGTTCTCGGCCTCAACTTTCTGGGTTGACATGAAGGCCTCCAATGCGACCTGGTACACAGCGGTACCAACCGTGCACCAGATCCTTCTTGATCGTCATACCGCAAAACCTGAACAAGAGGGCTATCCAGAACTTCGATTCATTCGCAGTTGTAGTGCCTCTCTTGCACCGGCCATCTTAGAGCGGCTTGAGTCATCATTTAATGCCCCTGTTTTGGAAGCATACGCCATGACTGAGGCGTCACATTTAATGACTTCAAACCCATTGCCACAGGACGGGCCACATAAGCCCGGTTCAGTTGGCAAGCCGGTCGGGCAGGAATTGGCAGTGCTGGATGAGAAGGGCGTCTCTCAGCCGGCTGGTGTGGCTGGTGAAGTTTGCATACGTGGTCCCAATGTAACAAAGGGGTATAAGAATAACCCGACCGCAAATGAGGCTGCCTTTCTGTTCGGGTGGTTTCACACGGGTGATTTGGGCTACCTGGATGAAGATGGTTATTTGCACCTTGTTGGCCGGATCAAGGAGTTGATAAACAGAGGAGGTAATTTTTTATTTGAATCAAGGAATAAGAAGTTTTCATATATATCATCTGCATTAATCACAATTACTGACATAATTTTTGGGTTGAGAATGTTATGAGTGTTGTGTCTTTAACAAATGTCTCTCTTAGATCAAGTATGGAAATAAGACAAAAGATAAGGTAAAAGGATAAGAGGATAACTTTTATCCGAATGTGATAGTAAAAATTATCTGTTCATCTCCACACTTTATCTGCTAACCAAATAAATATATTCTAAAGGTGGACTATTGTTTCTAAGTAGTCCATATTAATTTGACATTATAATACTATAAATCTTGAAACTTTATTTCCTATAAAGATCTTCAAATCTTTGAAAGGAAATCCTAATTATTAAGGGGTATTGAACAATTTGCAGAAGGAACTTAAAAGAAAAACAATCCACAAAAAATTCTCCTTTGGTACCAGGAAACATTTTGGTCCATAAAAGCTTTAGTATCGGAGGCTTATTTTTATTAATTGAAAGACTATTTTAAAAATTTCTTTAGAACTAAAGCAAAATTTCTCAAATTGTCTCTTTTTTTATTTTTAAATTAAATAATGCAAAAAGAAACTAAGAAGAACATCATTTGAAAGCAATTTAAGGAAAAAAAAAGAACTAAAAATCGCAGACATTGTCTGCGAATTTGCGTTCTAATTCATGAGTTATACTTGTGATCACATTTTTAGTATTTAAAACACAGTCATTTTCTGCAAACCAAAATAAAATGTCTATTATTTTTTAGTGTTAGAACTTATAAATTTCGTGATTATTTATTGTTTTTTGTTCAGGTGAGAAGATATCACCAATAGAAGTGGATGCAGTGTTGCTTGCCCATCCAGACATCGCACAAGCTGTGGCCTTTGGTGTACCGGATCCGAAATATGGCGAAGAGGTAACAATTTACTTGACAATATTATAAATTTATAATCATAATTAACATTGTAGTGTGACACCAGATTTATTTTAGTAAAATGATAAATATGGTCCAGATTGTAGAGAAAATTTGCTTTTATTTTAAATGATATAAACCTTAACATTTCACTTCATAAAGCCATAACAGATTTCCTACGCGATCTAACCTGTTGATTTGAATCTAGATAAATTGTGCTGTGATCCCGAGGGACGGTGCCGGATTAACCGAAGACGATGTGACTGCATATTGTAAGAAAAACCTTGCCTCCTTCAAAGTACCAAAGAGGATATTTATCACCGATTCGCTTCCTAAAACAGCTACCGGGAAGATTCAACGACGGATTGTTGCTCAGCACTTTGTAGAAAGCAACACCAATGGCGTGGCAAAGTAGGAGGCAGACTTGGAGCTCTATGAGAAATTTTTGGGGTAAGCAATTGGAATAAAGAGGAAATAGGAATTTTGTGATATATGGCTCTTTCGGGAGCTGGATTGGGAGTTGTTTCTAAGCTTTGATGATGGCAAGAGAAAGGGAAATATTTTATTGATTGTTGATAAGGTTGGAAAAGAGAAAATTATAAGATGGATGTATCAATAAAATCTGTAGCTATTGTGTTTTTTCTACTTATTTTTCTTTGGTAATTTACTATTGTACTTTTTCATATAAGGAAGCTGTTCTTCGTAGAAAATTTTTGTTTTTACTTGAAATAAACGTTTCAGGTGATAATTTTACGGTGGCGCAAGGAGTTGCAAACTAAGAAATATTAATTTAAGTTTGCATCTTAAAGTTAAGTATACATAGTTTGTCTTGTTAATTTCAAGAGATAGATGGTCGCAAAGAAAAAAAAATGTTCAAAAAAATTCAACAAACTCCAATTCAATTTTCATATTTTTGTTTTTCTTTAGAAAGGAGTACTAGGACAATCGTATCTATTATCAAAATAAAAGATTTATTACAACATATTTCCTCCGCCCTGGAACCTCCTTCCAATTACCTATCTTTCCATAGTATACTGTACAAATACATCAATTACTGGAAGTACATTTTGTGGCTATTTGGCTTTTAAGTTTGAGAAAATTAGATATAACCCCCTCAAAACATCTTCAATTAGAATCTTCATATTTTAAAAAACTGTTTTTATGAGGCTTCATAATTCCTTAATTAAATTTAAATTTTCTAATAAGCATGTAAAAAATTAAAATTATTTGAAAAATGTATATATAATTGATATTTATATGGAGATTTCAATATAAAGATCAAAATGAATAGTTAAGATTGATCAGTTGAAGTTTCTAAATTGAAATTTAATCGAGTTTGATTTGTAACAGTTCTCTAAAATCATTACTACAAAACAAATCAAAACAAATTACACCTCAAAACTTAAAAAAATAATTCAATTCCAAAAACCTACCCAGAAGCCAAGTCCTCATCGTACAAATAAATGTCATACCGTCCACAAAATAATCAGTTGCCACATTGGTCAGATCTCAGAAGCAGCCTTGTATGCCTTGACATTGTTTAGTGATTCATATACTCCAAATCAGCGTCCACTTGTTCTTCGTCAGAGTTAAGCTCAATAAATTAAACTCAAAACTTCACATCAAGGGCCACATGCCCCAACAATAATAAACGGGACAAATTTAGTATCGTCAGATTTCTCGTCTTTATTTAAGAAAAACCTTAACCATATAAAAGTAATAATGTCTCTCTCAGGCCAGACAGAAATTAAGGAGTTGAGAAATGAATGCATTTAAGAAAGAAGTTTCTATGCACCTGCTACCATGTGACTTCATAGTTTTTCATATCTTCCACAATTTTCGAATTAATTTAAACATGTTTGCATGAATAATATATGTCGGCAAAAATTATAATTTAGGGGTAATTATCATTTTTATTGATAAGATAATAGACCTAGTGCATAAATAATCTTGTGTAATGATGCAATGATTTCTCATGAAACGATTCATCGTCAGCCAAAAGTAAGAAAGCATGAACATGCTCCTAAACAAACTATATATAATAAAGAATACAATAATGTGTAATGATGTCTGAATTAAAAAATATATATTTTTCAACCGAAAGTAAGATAACATGACATGCTTTTTCAAATCGAAAAATCCAATTTTAAGCCTGATCATATGAATTTTCCACATATGCTCACGTAATTTGGGGTTATCTTTCCATGTGAATGATTAGTGTAACCGATGAAGTTCACAGTGAATTTATAGAAGGTACGCAGTTTGATATATAAAATATATTCATTGATCTGTTATAACAATAAAATATAAATTTAAAAATAGTTTAGTGGCAAAGAGCAATACATTTTCAATGAAAATCTTAAATTTGAAACATGACTGAGATTTTTTGTGATATTTAATTTGAAAATAATAAAATATAACTTTTTGTCTAGACCGTCTGATTTAACATAGATAGTGTGATCTTTTACAAAACTATAGTTACTATTCGCGCTCGACTGATTCGTGGAATATACATGCGGGAGACACGGATCATATCCTCTTATCGCACCACTTTCCTTTTTTTTTATCTTTCTTTTGACGTTACATCACCAGCTGCAAACTACACCGTTTAATGAAATGAGATCTGCTGCCGCGCGACACCGCGTGTCGCTCGGTATGCTGACCGTCTGATTAAGATCCAATGAACAAAGGAGTCCCGTGCATATAACCTAGATTGATAGGCCGGTAAAAAGTGAACCTTCCGATCAAGATCAGACGGCTCGTAGTGCGCTACACGCTGTGTCGCGCAACAGCAGAGTCGGATTGCCGTTTAATCTGCGCACCTCATGACAATTTGAGCAATAATTTTAGTAAGAAAGCGACTTGAGGATTTCTTGCGGTATGTGATGTAACACCATTGATGATAACGTCACCCGGTCCTGTCCAGCTTTACTGTCTGTTACTTCTCTTGGTTTGGTGCTCCCGGTGGTCCGAGAATCAGCTTTTAATTTAGTGATAAAGAACAATACATCTTGAATGAAAGATCGTAAATTCGATATTCGGCTGAGGAGTATTTCATAGACATTTAATTTAAAAATGAGTTGGAAGGTTTGATTCTCAATTTATCTTAAAAAAACTGTTGATCCCTTTCTCATTTGTTCTCTGAATTTTGCAATGTTTGTATTAAATTCAACCAATCTAGCTAAACTTGTTTATTTAAAACATTTGATTTTAGCATAAACGTATTATTGAAATGTACCATTTTTTTTTTTTGGTCTTCTCTTGGTCTTAAAAATCAGTCTCGTGGTGCCTTTTAATTTGATCCATTTAACTGAACTCATTTCATTATTGAGTATAAATACAATAAATGGACTTATTGTGTGCAACTCGAACACAAGTCCAGTTTGATTAGCAATCTGTATATGTAATCTACCATATACCACAATATTTATGTTTTGAAGGATGGAGATTCGTAGACTCTGTTAATATTAATGTTCTGCAACGTGTTCCGTTCCGTTCTGTCTAAATAGAACGTTAAACGAAAGAGAAATCAGTTTCGATTATGAAAACGGAACGAAAACGAAACTGAAATTTGTAAATGTTATCAAAACAGAAAACGGAAATCGGCTGAAATCAATGATAAATGAAAGACAGAACGTTAAACGAAACAAAAATCTGATTCGTTTGACGAAACAAAACAAAAACGAAACAATAATTTTATTCCGTTACTGAAACAAAACAGCAAACCAAAACGAGCTGTTCCGTATTCCGTTTCAAAGTTTGATAGTCCTAGAGATTGGAGTCAGTACAAAATCAGGTACCACAAACTTTAGCGGGGTGATCACATGCAAAATAAAAGCAGGCTCACCTTTTCCGTTTTTTCTTAATTTAAGGTTGTCATCATTGGATGACTGAACGCAGGGAGAGCAGGTGCGTTTTAACTTTTGTAGAAGACAGAAGGTACCAGAAAATCCACGCATAATATACTTGCGTGTTTGTCTTACCGTCCGTTGCCTCATCATTTGTTTTGTTGTGGTGTGTTTGGTACGTAACGAATAAGGCTTATTCATGAATAAGCAATTCGTGACCAAAACCAAACAAGCAAATAAATTGATGAATAGTCTATTCATGAGCAAATTCTTATTCGAGCAAAAACATGGAATAAAGAGCTAACCACTCTTGTGGCGTTCAAAAAAACGGTAAAGAAACCCACATGTGAGGGGAGAGAAACAATAAAATTAATTGGTGTCATGCTTTTCGTGACAATAGTTTTGTACGAGAAGATTAAAATATTATTTAGTCATAATAAATATTTTTTAATAGCAATGATAATAACTATAATAATAATTACTATAATTACTTTTTATAATTAATTTTATTATATTAATTATTATCATTAGTATATTATTTTTCTTATTACTAATATATTATATTATTTCATTTTATCTTACAGTTAATTATTATTATTAGTAGTATTAGTATATTATATTAAATATTAATAATAATAATTTTGTTTTGGTAATTACAATTATTTTTATAACATTAGTTATTATTAGCAGTATATTATTATATATTTCATTTTATCTTACGGTTTATTATTATTATTATTATTATTATTATTATATAATGATAATATTTATAATTACAATAATTACTGTATTAATAATTTTTATTATATTATACGGCTAATTAGTATTATATTTAATATTATATTATTAGTATTATTTTACTCATTTTATTGAATCAATTATTATTATGATAATTATTTAAATAAATTTATTTATTCATTTTCATCCATTCTTATAATAACAAATTGTTCATAACAAATCAAATCATTATTATATTCTTTTATTTCTTTATTCTTATTCACAACACACCATCCAAACAATATCTTCTTATTCATGAATAGACAATTCTCCTAATTCTAATTCAAGATTCTTATTCATAAATTTCCTTATTCATTCTTATTCACTCCAGTTCCAAACACACCAAACAAACAATATCAGAATCATATGAACACATCAAAGTGTCTTTCAAATTTGCCAAATCCTACCAAGTCATGTTGCTGATCTGACAAAGCACGTACGTTTCCCGTGCTATTCATACAGAGAAATTATGCACTCGAAAAGTTTTTGAGTACTAAATTTTAAATTTTGAAATGATAAAAAATCCTGTTTCATGTTGTTGTAAAAAAGAGCAGTCGCTTGACAAATAGCCCCATCAACACTAAACGAAATAATCATAGATATGGATTAATCAATTGATGTAGAATTTTTGGACAATTCAATAATAATAGTTTCTAAAAATAATAAAAAAATTCCAAGTAAAAGTTTATTTTTGCATAAATTTTAATATCAAGATCAGTCATTTGAAGGTCAAGAATTTAGATTTAGATGCAATACTAATAACGGTGTTGCATGATTTAACCGTGAACACTGCAAAGTTTATATATAAATAATCATGCAACACTGCCAAGTTTATTTATAAATAAACTATTAGTTGCCAAAACTGTAGAACAAGCTAGATCAGGTGTGTGTGGGGCACTGGGTAAAGAATCTCTCTCTCGTTTGTAGAGAGGGCCTATCAGTCAATAATGTATATATATTTTTTTGAGGGTGATCAGTTAATAAGTGAGCCTTGTGTTTGTGTGGTGTTATCCACATGTTTTATCACCGAAAAAGGCGGAAACAAATGGGCCAAGGAGGAAGGTTCCTGGAAGCCGGATCAGTCGCGGAATATTCCCTTCTTTTTTCTTTTTTCTTTTTTTTGCCAATTTACGACCTCTGTTTCTTTGAATTTCTATCTTTTACATGTTGAGTCATGTCACGGACTCACGGGATGCATGGCTTCCGGTTAGAACTTGGGACAAGGCCGCTCAACTGCTCAAGTGAAATTCAGTTATTCAAATCCCATTTGTCCTTTTGATACGTTGAGATATCATTTTCCACTTGGTCTTTCTTTTTTATTTTTTTGAGAAAAAAAAGTAACTTAAATTTGTTCCTAATATGCCAGCTCTTGACTAGTGCATCTGGTAAAATATGATTCTCCTAGGATGCGTTTGGATCGTTGGAAGAAAGAAGAAGAAGAAAAAAAATTATAAACAATTCAAACTATTCACAAAATTACACACTTTCCAATACTTCTTCCCTTCTTCCCACACCTATCCAAACGCACCCCTACGGAAGACGAGGTCAGGAATCGAATTCCACTTCTACTTCTAGGTGAAAGGTGTGATAAATGTGAGTTCCTACGGACTAAAATAATAAATTTAAAAAGTGGAAAAAAAAAACAAAAACAAAAACAGATGCAACTTGTGAGCTATCCGTTATGACTTGTGAGGATCTGAGACCTCTCCTGTACCTGAATTTGAACGATATTTTAGAGAGAACTAAACTGATACATGATATCTAATTTGACAATCAAAGATTTGGAAATGGAAGAGGCCAAACTAGTTTTATTTATTTATTTATGACATACTATAAATCTTTGGTTTCTTATTCATACATGTAGTGGTGCTACAATGATCGCCGTCGTTTACCTGACAATAGTTCCGGTACCGCCTCCTTGGCAGTCAGCATTTCCTCAAGTTAGTTTTTTTTTAGTAATTCACAGTTTCAATTAATCAACACAATCTACGGATTTTAATTTGTCAAAAAAACAATCAACACAATTTAAGTCATTGTTGTTGCAATCACTAATAAATTCATGAAAACTTCAAATTTTATATTGAACTAACTCAAATTTTATCTAGTTGAACTGTTGAAGCACAACACATATAACGTATTACCAAATCATATTCCACATTTTTCAAATAATGTACTGAAAGTCTGAAACTGATACGGATCTCACATCAGTAATTCCCTTAAATCTCACAAACAAACCAATGCTTGTGAATCTAAACTCTCCATTTTTTTTTCTTCTTTTGCTTATTGAAAAAAATTAGTCTGGATCGGCAGTGTCCTAAGTGAGCCCCCTAATCGATCACCATAAACCAACTGTCACTTTCTTTAGTACGAAGTGATAATAACAACAAACACCACATGGATATGTATATGCTGACATTGAAATGAAGTCGAACACAATAAACCAAGCAGCCCTTGTAAAAGCGCATAGTAATGTAAAAAATGAAATACAACGACAGAAAAAGAAGAACAATCCCTACGAGTGCCATCTGAATATATTAAGTAAACTATTTACAGTGTAGTAAAAGAAAAAAAAAAAAGGTATATTATTAGGAAGATAAAGCCAGTTCAGCCCATGCCAAAGGTGACTCTTTAAGCTGAGCAGCAACCGACAAGTCGATTCCATTTTCCAAAATACCAGCAATAATCTGCATTGAAGGCCGCTTCGATGGATCGGGTTCTAGACATAGGGTTACAGCACTGCATACGACTTCTAGATCTTCAGTTTTGAAGTTGGTCAACACAGGGTCAACTAGTTTCTTGATTTCTTCAGCATTTTGGAGATGTTGGACAGCCTGCCAGGAAATTTTAATGCTATAATACAAACAAAAATTATAATAAAAAATAATCCGCAAGAAGAACACTGAGTTATCAAGCTAGGGTCTAAAACAGCATTAATCTTAGTTTATTTTTTTTCTTCCAAAAATGATAAGCAGGAATGTTAATGGATCAAAATTGCAAGTCTGAAAGTTTGCTGGCTGGAACAGCAGATGATGATACTTCAGGGAGAGATTGTGATTAACTCTGATAAGAAGGGATAGTATTCTCAATTCCTTGATAATGTAGGTAAAAGCAAAATTTCTAAAATATAGTTCTGCAATCTAAACTCCGCCTATATTAAGCTTTGCTTGCAGTGTTTAGTATAGCCCGGTCTCAAGTCCGGGCAAAAGGAGGAGGGTTGTGATAGGCTAGGCGAGCCAACGTAAAAAAATCCAGTCATCTCTATGGAAATGAAACCCAATTACTTTTCGTTGGGGCGTAACCCTCTTATCGACGCGTCTTATCGGAACCCGGATGAGATGATAAATGAGCAAGGGCCGGGTCGCCACCCCTTTAGTGGCGCGCCTTATCGGAACCCGGATAAGGTGATAAATGAGCAAGGGCCGGATCGTCACTCCCTTCGTGGCGCGCTACATCAGCGTCCGGATGTAGTGGCAAGTAAGCAAGGGTCTTCGCACTTTTCACGACGGGTGCGGGGGGCAAGGAAGATAGTCAGTGAGAGTAGGATTCGTTTAGGTAGTTGGAATGTAGGGTCTCTAACAGAAAAGTTAAGAGAGTTAGTGGATACGGCGATTAGGAGGCGTGTGAACATCTTGTGCGTACAAGAAACAAAGTGGACGGGCCAAAAAGCAAAGGAAGTGGAGAACACCGATTTCAAGCTATGGTATACTGGAAAAGAACGAGGCAGGAATGGAGTAGGTATCTTAATCGACAAGAGCCTTAAGAATGGAGTCGTCGACGTTCGAAGGCAAGGGGATAGGATCATTCTAGTGAAGCTAGTTTTGGGGGACTTAGTTTTGAACGTCATTAGTGCTTATGCACCACAAGTAGGACTAAGTGAGTCCATTAAAATTCAATTCTGGGAAGATTTAGATGGTATGATCAGAAATGTGCCAACTACTGAAAAGCTCTTCATCGGAGGCGATTTCAATGGACATGTAGGTGAAACTAGTGGAGGGTTTGAGAGGGTGCATGGGGATTTTGGGTATGGCGATAGGAACCAAGAAGGTGAGGACTTCTTGAACTTGGCCATAGCTTACGACCTCATGATAGCTAACACCTTCTTTAGAAAAAGACAATCCCACTTAGTTACCTTTAGTAGTGCCCAACACTTTTCCCATATTGATTTTGTTCTTGCTAGGAGAGAGGACAGACGAGCCTGCGTGGATTGCAAAGTTATACCTGGGGAATGTGTCGTCTCACAACACAAACTTGCGGTGGCTGATTTTCGCTTTCCGCTATGTTTTAGAGTTGGTAGAGGCGCTCGAGTCGTGAGGACGAAGTGGTGGAAGCTCAAAGGAGACGTGTCTCATACATTTAGGGGCAGAATGATTGAAGAAGGTCCGTGGAAAGCAGGTGAAGAAGCGAACCAGATGTGGGAAGATATGGCAGCTAGCATCCAGAAGGTAGCTACGGAAGTGCTTGGAGTTACTAGAGGAAGCAACCGCGAACCTAAAGATACTTGATGGTGGAACGACGAAGTGCAAAAAGCTATTAAAGAAAAGAAAGAGTGCTACAAACGCTTGCACCATGACAAGGCCGAGGACAATGCGCAGAAGTACAAATTGGCCAAGAAGAATGCAAAGAAAGCTGTGAGCGAAGCAAGAGGTCGGGCTTATGAGGATTTATACCAGAAGTTGAGTACGAAGGAGGGCGAGAAGGACGTGTATAAGATAGCCAAGCTTCGAGATAGGAAGGCGAGAGACTTAAACCAAGTGAAGTGCATCAAGGACGAGACTGATAGGCTTTTAGTGAAGGACGACGAGATCAAGAATAGGTGGAGGGATTATTTCGACAAGTTATTCAATGGAGAGGATGACGACTTAGGAATTGTGCTGAACGACTCCTTCGATGACTCCAATAGACGTTTTGTTAGGAGAATTCAAGAGTCTGAGGTGAAAGAAGTCTTAAAACGAATGAAAGTAGGTAAGGCTCTAGGACCTGATAACATACCAATCGAAGTATAGAGATGCCTCGGAGATGTGACTGTAGTTTGGTTAACCAAACTATTCAATAGCATTTTCCGATCAAATAGGATGTCAGATGCGTGGAGGAGAAGCGCTCTAGTACCAATCTTCAAGAATAAAGGGGATGCTCAAAGCTCTACAAATTATAGAGAGATTAAGCTTATGAGTCATACAATGAAGCTTTGGGAGAGAGTGATAGAGCATCGCTTGAGACGGATGACAAACGTTTCGAAAAACCAATTTGGTTTTATGCCTGGGAGGTCGACCATGGAGGCCATCTTCCTAATAAGGCAATTGATGGAGAGATATCGGGAGCGAAAAAAGGATCTACATATGATTTTCATTGATTTGGAGAAAGCATACGACAAAGTGCCAAGGAAAGTTATGTGGTGGACACTAGAAAAGAAGAAAGTCCCCACGAAGTATGTTACCCTCATTCAAGACATGTATGATGGTGCTGTTACTTACATCAGGACATGTGATAGTGTGACTAGTGACTTTCCTATTGAAATAGGACTACATCAGGGATCAGCTTTGAGCCCGTATATTTTTGCCTTAGTGATGGATGAGATCACGAAGGATATACAAGGAGAGATTCCTTGGTGTATGCTCTTTGCCGACGATGTGGTGTTAGTCGATGAGAGTAGGACGGGGGTCGATAGAAAATTGGAGTTGTGGAGACAAACTCTAGAGTCCAAAGGGTTTAGGCTTAGTAGAACTAAGACGGAGTATATGGGGTGTGAGTTTAGTGGGATACGACCAGTGGATGGAGATGTCTGTCTAGACGGTCAGGTAGTACCTATGAAAGATACCTTTCGATATTTAGGGTCGATGCTGCAGAGCGATGGCGAAATAGATGAAGATGTTAGTCACAGGATAAGAGCGGGGTGGGTGAAATGGCGGCAAGCATTAGGCATCCTATGCGATAAAAAAGTCCCGCAGAAGCTAAAAGGCAAGTTTTACAGAACAGCGATTAGACCTGCGATGTTGTATGGCGCAGAATGTTGGGCTACTAAAAGACGACATGTCCAGAAGATGAGTGTAGCTGAGATGCGTATGTTGCGGTGGATCTGCGGTCACACGAGGAAAGATCGGATTAAAAATGATGACATACGGGATATGGTTGGGGTCGCACCGATAGAGGAGAAGCTGACCCAACATCGTTTGAGATGGTTTGGACATATTCAACGCAGACCTCCAGAGGCACCGGTACGTAGCGGAATTCTTAATCATTTCGAGAACACATGGAAGGGGAGAGGGAGACCAAGATTGACATGGGAAGAAGCGGTGAAAAGAGACCTTAAAGAATGGAACGTCTCCAAGGAGTTGGCGATCGATAGGAGCACTTGGAAGTTAGCAATTCATGTACCGGAGCCATGACGTAGGAACTTAGGGGTAGGAGCGATGCCATAGGTTTGTAGGGCCCTCTATTAGATCATGGTCGAGGTCTAGGTTTCTACTATTACTATTATTATTATAGGTATTATTATTAGTATGGCTACTCTTATTTTTAGTATGTTTTTGTTTTGTTTTGTTTTTGGATGTGTTCTCTTATTGGGTTTCTTTCTAGCCTACCCCAACTTGTTTGGGACAAAAGGCTTAGTTGTTGTTGTTGTTGTTGTTGTTGTATAGTTCTGCAATCTAAGTTGCTATTAACTTGTTTCTTATTTGTTATCTATCCGTTACTTTTGATAAAGTCTGTAAAAGAAATCAACTTTGTTAAAGGGCTTCTTACCCATTCAATCAAACAACCCTGATCCTTGCAATAAGAAGGCCTCCCACTGATTATCTCCAGCAAGATTACTCCGAACGCGTATGTGTTTGCTTGTACATCCATATTTCGTTCCTCTAAAGATCCTGGGAGTCCATGAACAGAATGTATGTGGTACTGGTTGTTCTCCAAATTTGAGAATATCATATTCCAACATTCAAAATCAACTAACTGTAGAAAAATATAATAAGTAAAAAAAATGTAAAAACAAAATACTGCTTAAAGAGCATGAAAGGCTCAGTAGGAAGGCAAAAGTTCACTACCAGGTTTCCAATATTATATATCAATTACTGGTGAAGCAGAAGTAACAGAACTAAAGGCAGATAATTCTGGATTTTTGCGCTAATACACAGCAGATTTTCTATCTAATACTATGACAATACAAGTTTCTTCTAACAGTATGAACCTGTTTGTACGGTAATCAGTCATGCCTTCCAGTAAAAACAGAATGCTTACGATAGCACTGAAATTCAGGAAAGTCGAACTTACAAAAGTTTATAGAGATAGATTCCTAAATAGAAGAAACAAAGACAAGGCATACCTTTGGAGTGAAATCTTCAGTAACATAAACTGCATTTGAATTCAAATCAGCTAATGCAAAAGGGGGTTGCAATTCTGTGTGCAAGTATCGGAGCCCTTTTGCGATTCCAATAGCAACTTTCATTCGCCTAATCCAGGATAAATATGATCCATCCTCTCCATCTAAAAGTACGAGAAAAAAATTCAATATGATACACCGTTAAACATTTACTTCAAAATTAAAATCCAAACAGAGAGAAATTGAATATCAAGACATGACTTACAGTGCAGGTGCTCATACAAGGTACCATTAGATGCATACTCAAATGCAACCATTCGGGTAAATGGATCACTTTCTTTGCTATAACCAAGAAACTTCGCTATATTCTCGTGATTTAGCCTCGCGAAATCAGCTAACTGAAAAGAAATATATAATTCAAAGGTTTACTTATGCATTTCCTTCTCAATAATAACAGAATCCTTTCCAATTTAGGGAAAATGCAAGTGATTCACATTTATCTTTTCAGATACTTCAGCTGTCCTGAAGGTTATAATGCCGTATCTGTCTCTATCAGGATAATGTCAGTATAGTTTTACTTCTGTTGTTGCTTGGTACCAGCACTTATATACAAACAGTTTCTTTTCCTATCATTTAATTTGTCATAAACGAGACCTAGAAGATTACTGGTGTGATACCTTGCTCTGGTAAAAGAACTCATGATAATTGCCCCAGTTGGCTTGGGAGATGGAAATGGAAATAACTGCAGCCTCAGGCCCATCTTTCAGAGTGCCTTTATAAACAATAGTTTCATTGGTAGAACCAATTATGTTGCTAAAATCTTCACATGCTACTTCAAGCTCCTGCCTTGATAGCCTAGGTATATTCTTCAACAATTCACCATCTATACAGAAATGAGATTCAAATTCAAACTTTGTACAAGGGCATACATATAATTTACTTGCACGACTTGTGCTTCATTAAAATGGTGTTTCTACAACTTGAGACCAAAACTTTACTCTGTTTGAAAGTAACATCTAGACTTACATGTAATAATAATACTAGCACAACTGTCAGATTACTTTGGAATTGGTAAATGTGAAACTCTTCAAGAAACTGACTTTTTCCCTTATGAGCTCCACTTTACAAATCAAACAAAGGTGACATGTCATTTCTAAGTTCACATGACCAGGATACATTGGAAACTTTTTGAATGCGATTACATGTTGGAACTTGACTTAAACTGTCAGCCTTTCCCCTGAAGAGTATATGTTAACTGTTAACTGTCATTTGTAAAAATCCCACTAGAATAACAGACTACTGACCTATAGAGATGGCGACCTCATCCCTCCAGCTCTGAGTCTGGCTCCAAGGGGTTTTCAAATTCAAAGCTGGTTTGAGCTTGCAACTTTTTGAAGCAGAAATGATACCAGTGACAATGAAAACCACAACCAGAACTCCAGTTATAATTTCCAAAGCCAGAAGCCACCATGGCTGCCTTGGGTTCTGATGCTGGTGCCCGTCCTTTGATTCCTTGTATGCACCCTTTTGTGCTGGCTGGCTTTTCGCATACCCACCTACAGAAAAAAAATATTTGAAAGTTGATTCCATCATTCGCGACTATGATCTCATTCATGAGTGGGCTATTCTGTCGAACAGCAAGGGTATGGTAACATTATGCACAGTGGGTACTTTGATAATATTTCTTAATAGTTCCTGCTCTAATCAGTAGAGACATATAGGAATCATTACTGGAAGTACTTGGAATCTTGGAAGAATACCAAGGCATTTCTGAGGGGACATGGCATTATGTGGGGATAGATCAACAATAATACAAAAAGGACCTGGGCGAATCAGGGGACAGTGCATTATAGCCTATAGTGCATATATATGTAGAGTTTTGCTATGGTGAGTCGCGACCAGAGGGTTTGTAAGTCTCACTCAAAACTCCTAGATCTGGTTCAAAATGACCAATCCAAACTGTCCAATACGATCTACCTATTGAAATCTCCATGCAGACCAAATTTTATATTTTTTTTTGAAAATTTTAAGTATTTTTTTCGGATTTTTAAACACTGCTGTTTTTGAACGGTTCAGAACTAATTAGATTAACGATTTTCTTAAATTTCAAAAAAATACTTAAAAATTTCGAAAAATATAAAATTTGGTCTGCATGGGGATTTCAATAGGGATATCATATTGGACGGTTTGGATCAATCATTTTGAACCAGATATAGGAGTTTTGAGCGCGACTCACAGAACGACTCACCATAGCAAAACTCTATATATATATATAGAGAGAGAGAGAGATAGGGAGGGACATACCATTACATATTTTGAAGGTCCTTTGCAGTACTGAAAATTCATCTTGAAAGCAATTCCCTTGAAAGCTTGACCTGTTCGAAGAATTTATTTCTTTCATAAACTCTTCATTGATATGACACTTATTTCTCTTTTAAAATTAAAATTTCTATTTATACAAAATTGATATTTTAGATCACTCATTGCATGAATTATTTTCACCTTGGGAGATACTTCAAACAAGCAGGTATTTTTCCAACTAAAAAATTGTATGAGAAATCAGCTACTCTCAAGTGTGACGATTGCTGGCATAATCCATTGCCACTATCATGAGCTGTAAATCTGAAACTTATAGCAGAATTAACCTCCACATAACACAACAAGCAAATCTAAAGTCGGAGTTGTGCACTCGACTAAAAGTTCACAATACATACACTTTATCTGTGTGTGAAAAACTCGTGTTGGCACTCCCAGGGAGGGATCCCTTGAGACGGTTTCGGTCCAACCGCAATTCCACCAGATTTTGAAGCTTGCTAAATTCCACTGGGATAGTACCAGTCAGTCCATTTGAATGCAAATTTCTACAAACAGCCAAAGAGGAAAGAGTTTCAAAATGGAGTAAATCGCAAGATAAAAAGAAACTTAAATTATAAAAAATATAGTTCAGAATTTAAACAAAAGCAAAAATTATGATGTTCCAACCTAAAACAAACAATTCTACTGTCCTAAATTTTTATATCTTCATGAACGTCTACGAAAGTGGAAGACCACTATTAAGGAGCATGGAGGCTACAACATGCTCTGTAGGGTTATACAGTTGTTTTTTGGTTTATAGAGGAAAAGACATCATTTGGAGACTGCTTCTTTTTGCACCAATTTAAACAGGCCCTGTAATTCAATGGCCTAAAAACATGAAAAATATGACCCATACTCTTGCAATCCACGGCTTTGTATCAAAGAAGATACCGAAACTACCCCTGCTTACTAACTCTTTCTGCTTCAATGAATTAGCATGGAGGGAGGTATTTCTTGAAAAATATACAGAAAAAGAGCTCTAGTTTATGAGATATGCCGCTATTTTGCATCCAAATGTCTACTTTTAGCAGGGTGTTTGGGGCTGTTTTACCAATTTTAGCGGGGTACAACTGAAGCTTTTTCCATGAGAAATCAAAAGTTTGCCTCTTACATTTTTCTTATTCCACTCAAACTCCCAAGCTCAACAGGTATAGGTCCAGTAAACCGGTTCACACTCAAATCTAACACTGCTAGGTTTTTTAATAGCCCAATTTGCTTAGGTATGGTTCCCATGAAGAGATTATTGTCCAAATGTCTGTTCAAGGAAAATAGACATGCCTAAGTGTTAGTGTAACAGAATATATCAATAAATACAAACTATTAGAAAATAGAAAAATTGATGCAAAAACATCAAATTGTTGTACATACAGTTCTTGCAGTGAGCTTAGATGACCGAGTTCAGGAGCTAGAAACCCTTTCAATGAGGAATTGGAGAGATTTCTAAAGAAAAAAACAATTGATCAAATAAAATACTCTACAATGCCAAGCTACTTGTTGGTGAATCTTTTAAGTCCCCATATTTTCTTTCAAAATGCTAAACCAGTAGTTAAGAATTAATCCGCTCTCAAAATTATGCCCAACTAACTGAAAATTTACATCTTCCCCATATCTAACACTATAACTTTGCAGAATCGGAATACTCTCTCTTTTTGCTTATTCTCCTTTGCATAACTTCAGTAAAAAATACCGGAATTGAAAAGGCATATTTAAGCAGTGACAAGGGTATAAATGTAACAGAAAAAATGTGTGGCAGGACATGACACCAAATTAACAATTTTAATGGCACATATTACATTCAACAATTGATTCCAAGAATGCCTCAATTTTAGCACTAATAAGCAGTCAAAAGTTGACATTCACACAGCACATAACACAAAAAAAAGTAAGCAGTTCAGTTAATCAACAAACAGAAACAATATTGCCTTACAATGAAATAAGTTGGTTCCCCTTGCCAGAGCAGTTGACACCATACCATCTGCATGGATCTTGATGTATGGCATCCCAATCGGAAAGAACCGACAATGGGTCTTCAAATATAGCCCTTTTAAATGCAATAAGAATCCAGACTGCATATGAAAATTCAAAATAAATTACAAATTCCACTGACCAACAACCACATTACTCTTTTTAAGATAATGTAAGTATGATTCCTACATACAATGCCACTTTAAGTAAAGATAGAGGTTAAAATGTGACAAATACAAAGTGAAAAGCACTGACAAATTCGAAAATTTTTCTTGTGAATTTGTAAATTAGTTATGTAAGATTCAAAAACTAAGGAAAAATTATACATACCATCCTCTTGCAATAGGGAATTGGACGGCGCAAAGTGAAATGCACAGTCAAAAGCAAGGAGAAAAAGAAGCGAAAATCCAAGAGAACTCTTCATCACTACACTTCACTTAAAATCACTCGCACTCACTGAAAGACTCGAAATTTTCTCAAAACAGAGCAAATTGGAGAAGATGGAAGAGAAGAAGGAGAGCGAATCGTCACTTGCAACCCACATGGAGGAAAATCATGAGAGTGGAGTTGGTGGAGAAGGAAAAAAAGGAAAAGATGGCGAGAGAAGAGAGCAGTGAAGAGGAGAGAGAATGTCTTTTATTATTATATAAACACCGAATTAAATGGTGAGAGGAGAGGGTGGCATAACTACATTTTCACTTTTGCTCTGTTGGTTTGCAACTTTACATCTCTACAATCCGAATAGGAGCTTTAAATATTTTCATTTTGATGCCTTTTACATTTAAACTTTTTTATAATTAATAATTTAAGTTTCAAAACAAAAAAAATATATACTAGATTGATTTATATTTCTTCCTTCGCATGCACACGCAAAACAAAAGCATTAACGAAAGATTAGTACAACAGATTGTCCTTTATTTTTTTTCTATAGAAGAAACCAAGGACAAATAATGACAGATTAATTTGAAAGTCTTTTCTTCAAATAATTAACACTTCGTTCTTACATTAAATTATGCTTCTTGATTTAAATCTTCTTATTATAATAACTCTCTTTATTTGAACTTTAAATCAAACATTTAGAATTTAATAAAACAAAACGTTCCTTATGATTATTTCAGTAACTATTTATTCCTCAAGTTTCTCAATGATTCAATCATGCAACATTAATTGTAAAGTTCATTAACTGATGTGTGTATATCACATTTTAATAACTAAAGCCCCTATTAATTAGTTTTTTTCAAATTGTGGACTGACGACTAAGGCACTTTTTGTAATGTTTTTACCTTTTCTTCTAATAGAAAAAAAAAATTCAAATTGCTACTGCTATCTTAAAAAGGAAGGGCAAAGACCCAAAAAAAGAATGTTAAGCGGATGAAATGTATTCAAAATTTTTGACAAATAAAATAAAGTTAAATAGAGGGTAGATGCTAAATCACTTTGAAGTATTTTATTCTTTGCTACTAAAATAAGTTGATAAACTAATATTGAACAAATAATTTTTTTCACTTGCTGCATTAGCGAGTGAAATAATTAGTTTAAAAAGCCTAAAAAATTGAGAAATTTGATTTATTCATTTTACTTTACCTTTAGAGATGCATTAATTTTACTTCCTCTCACTCTACTTTAAATCACTGCTTTTCTGTTAAACTCCTCTAGAATCTTGTATGTGCAATGACAATGAGTGAGAAGCCACAGTTCATTTGTTCATTACTTCATTCATATGCTTTATCGAGAGAATCAGAAAGTTAAAATGATTAAAAATCATCTTGAGACCACTTCACAATTTGTTCTAATTAAATTTTTCATTATTCTAAATACATTATTCTAGAGGAGTAAAATTCATTATGTATTAACTTCTTTTTTGGCACTTCTTAGTTTTAAAGATTCCATTTTCCTTTTTAAATCCATATTTTGGAAGCATGCGTCTAAATTCAAAAATTAAATAAATGGCTTTCTGTAAAATAATATATATATTTTTTATATCAGAAACTTATAATGAAAGGGACCAGGATCTACTTTCATAAGTTGGTATGGATGTATATTTGGACAGCGACGGTGCTCCATAAGTACTTGAGTTTGAGATAGCGTGAAGTCTTGTTACAGGTAGCGCGTTTGGCAGTTTGGATATCATGCGAGTACATTCTAAGTTATGCTTGGGTGATGTTTAAGTACTTATATTGGCTCAGTTTGGATGGTGTAGGAATAAGAGATATAAGGAAAGAAATATTGGAAAGAAGTATTTAAAAGTGTGTAACTTTGTGAAGAGTTTAGATTTTTTATAATAAATTTACTCCCTGATTTTCTAATTGCTAGAGCTCATCCTAACAGAGCCATTAAAATTTTTGGTTTGGACGATTCATATTAATTAAGTCATGAAAAAGATTATATAATTTTTGTAACTAGATATTTTAAGATTAAGGATATTGAAATTCTTTTATTTTTTTTATTACTTTCATAATTGTTGGATAGAATAAAGATGAGTCATCAGATTTGACGGTGTTTAAGATATGTTATTAGAAAAGAAAAAAAACTGAAATTCTTTTATTTTTTTACTTTAATCTTTGTATATTTATTTTTTATGAGTAGAACAACTAAAATCAATTTTAAGTTTTTAACAACTAAAAAATTTTTACAGTGCACTGTAATACAATTTGAACAGGATTAATTAGTACCAAATCGAATAGCTGAAGCTAACAAAGCAGAGGAAATTGTTGTAGTTGCCTTGATTGTGGATTTGCGATTGCCTTAATTTTCTATTGTAGACCATAGAGAGGATGGATGACGGGCGATGTTGGTGCAGATGGAGGAAACAAAGGAGAAAATGAGGGGTATGGCCGTATGGATTGAGGCGGTGTTAGCGGAGGAGGAGGCGACAGAGAGGAGGGATGAGGTGGGATTAGTAGAGGAGGAAGCAAAGAGAAGGAAACGGAAAGGAGGGATGAGTTCTAGGGGCGGGGCGGTGATTTCGTGATTGCGGAGGAGGAGGCGAAGGCCGAAGAACAGGAAAGAAAGAGGCGAAAATTTAATGAAATCGGTTAGCAAAAAATTTTGTACGGTATGAATGAACGGTGAGATTGACGTGTCGCTGACGGAAAAAAAATGGTCCACGACACCACCGACGGGATTTAATTAATACTACGTAGGCTATAGAATGGAGGCGCTTTGCTTAAAAAAAAAACGAGAGTCGTAGGTGTTATGAAATTAAATAATTATGTGGATTGTTCATCTTCATATTCCCACTAAGCATTTATCTCCACTACACATTTATATCCATGATCTCCACTACTTATTTATTATCATTATGTGAGATATTATTTTGTAGCCTATAAATAGAGGCATTGTATATTTGTATGTATGGTTGGAATGAGAGAATAAAATTCTGAAATTTGTGATTGAGAATATTGTCTTACTTACTCTTAATATATTGTTCATTATTTCTTTCTTCCAACTTATTTTACAACAGTAGGGAATGCTTTTTAATATTTTTTATTTTTAAAAGTTTTAGAGCGATTTATTAATTATTAAACATGCTCAATCTACTCTATTCGATCAAATCCAACGATTCAAAACTTCAGTTTGATGAACCCAATTATTTTTATTCTGCGGTTTAGAAACAAAAATTCTTCAGTTTCATGCCAGAAGTGTCAGCATTTGTCATCTAGCTAGCATGTCTAATAAGTTCATAGATTTGGATCCCAAACTGCCCCAATTTGATGAACCCTATACAGGACTTGAAGTTGCTAAAATAGTTTTTTTTAGAGTATTTTAAAACAAATTAGATAATTTATATTTTTCTTTATTCTTCTGGTTTAGTGGAAGAAATGAAATGATGGAAAGATATCCGAATTTTGTTTTATACCAGAGGTAGGTACAAATTTTATATCAAAGTGACTTTTGTGATTTAATCAGCTGTTTGTTTATTAGCCTTGAGATACTTCATTTTGGTTTCTAAATAGAAAAGAAAATATTGCAGATAATATATGAAATTCAGTCTTTCTGTTGGTCTCACGAGGGATCCCAACTTGTGGAACATAAAAATTCATGTAATAGATTAGTGCTTAAGATTCATGTAATGTTCTTTTAAGTAATGCTGCTATTTTCAGCTCCGGTTAAGACAATATTGACCTTAAATATTTAAAATGGATAATATATTCATGTCAAACGGTATGGTACAATCACTTTTTTGTATTTTCTTTAAATTTGAATAAATTTTTATTCTGACATAGATAAAAACTATAGGAAATATCCTTCTTGCTTTGACCCTTGATTAACACCTCCACTCCATATCAACCACCACCTATGCTTATTTAGGGGTTACTGTTATGTGGGGGCCTTTTATGGTACCAAGAATAAATATACAGTTCAATACTGGTACACATACCATGTACATAACCTTAATTTTTTCATGGAGCTAAAATAAGAAATTAAGAATTGATGTGCGGTTATTATTAATCAACAAATGCACCCAGATAACCCAGTAAATTGGAAATTAAAATAATCTAGTTTTTCATTTTCATCACTTTCATGGAATATAACAATTGCAATTTCATTTCACTTAGATGCCTAAATCGAAATCCAAAAAAATCAATAGCAAGAAGAAAAACACAAAATCTAGATTGAAGAAAGTATTTAGAAATTTTATCAGAACAAAGAAGGAGGTACAAAATCAAAAGAAAAAGGAAAATTGCTAGCATCTTGATTCCATACTAGGTGGGGTAATCGAGCTTTGCTCGATCCATGCGTTTCTAATGAATACGTAATTTTAATATTTTTACATAATCTATGAAATTTAATGACATATATTTTTCTATAATCGATGACCAAATAGACAACCTGATCTACTAAAAAAAATTAAAAGAACACAAATCTTTTTGCCTTCTTATTTTTTTTTACAATGTGTAACATAAGTTAATCGTATGTATTGTATCTATTTGATATATATATATATAGTTTGAGGATCTTTGTCAATTCTATGATCCTTTTGTAATTTGGAAGAGAAGATAAATTAATCATATTTTCAACAATATTTCGAATTTAATCTTCAGCTCACACAAACCATGTTACACAACAAATGACTAAATCATGTTAATATGAGACGACTTATATACATGTTTGAAAATTATACACAAAATGTCAAACTTACACAACAAATGACAAAATATATACAACGGACATATTATGTACCTAGATTGCAATTTAGTATATCATATAAATTCCTTAGAACATAATCTTTTCTTCAAAATGTAGAATAATTTTGTCTTGACTAGGGATGAAAACGGATCGGATACGGAGCGGATGTTGGTCTTCCCATATCCGCATCCATATTTTTTTTCCGGATACGGATGCAGATACGGATGTGTCCGGATACGGATACGGTTCGGATATTATCGGATACGGAGTCGAATACGAATATATTTTGTCGGATACGGATCATATAGCGATCGATATTTTTTATTTATTTTTTTAGAACTTTTTTGTAAATTTCGTAGTTGTCACATATGAGAGTAGCTGAAGCATAAGAAAATTTTTTGTGTCATGCGATAAGTTATATTCTGAAAATATAAATTATACGATAATTAGGTAAGCAGTGGTCAAAATTTATTCATTCAACAAATTAAATCCAAAATTTCATCAAAATATTATATATAATATGTATAAATTAAATTATTATTAACATTATTGATTGAATTCTCGACATATACATTGGATTCAATAAATAAAATATATATTTTTCTTAGATGAATTCATATGAATTTAGTTTAACCGTAATTACCAAATTCATGAATAATAATAAATTTTATTCTTACTAAAATTTTCAAGCTAGACAGCTTAAACCCACATAAAGCATAAGCGGAATCTATACATTGTCAAGTTAATATAGAAGCTTTAAATATACAAATACATTAAAGGCATTATTAACAAAAGGTTTGTTGGTTCGGTGGTTGAGCAGCTATTTTCCGAATTCGGATACGGATCGGAGCGGATAATATCCGATCCGTTTTCACCTCTAGTCTTGACACATAAAATAAACTTAGAAATTCTTGATGATAGAACAATCTAAATATAGAGATTGTATTCACAGTTTTACACACAAAGATGCATGAAAAAATTATAAGAACAAAAATTTCAAGAATTTGATCAAAGAGGTACAATTATTATAATGCAAAAAAATGATGTTTAAATTTTAATCTAACATATTAATAGAAATAAGGTCCCAGCTCCAAATCAAGCAGAAAATTTTTGAAATACACATGATTTGAGAGCATACGCAAAAGAAGGAATATAACTAAATTGCCCTTTCAGACCCAGCCATATCAAATTTGACCAAAGCCGGTACCAACCCAGCCTAAACTGCACGCCGTTGGTTTGCTGGAAACTTGCACAGCTCATATAAAGTTGTCGCCGCCTCACGCATGCACTGACGATCAACACCCTTTGACAACAGCCATGAGCTCATGACAGCGCAGGGAAAACCGACGGGTGGGCCCCAATTGTGCACTTGCTGACATCAACCATCATAAGGCTCGTCAGAACTGTGGCAGTCACAGCAGTAGCCAAAGGCGTCAAATCTCCTTGCGACAACACTGTAGCCAGAGCATCAACTGCCCCATCAACTATCAGACCGACACGCTTGTCATCTCCATCAAGGCTCAACCTTAATAACGCCTGCAAGGCAACTTCTTGCGACTCTCCAAGCGACACCACATGACGCAATAACGCTGTCACAATGCCTGATTTAGTGGCCCGATGCCGAAATTGAGAGCTGGATTTGACATAATAGTAGAAGCTGGAGATATAAAGGAAAAAAAATCCAAATACAATATATTATTGTGAATTCCAAAATGCATTCATCCTAACGTTTACAAAGAGGTCAAAGCTTTTTATCTCTTGCCCAAGCTCTGATATGGCCACCACAGTGAATTATTGGCCCTGACTTTTTCCTCTTTCAGTAATTTATCAATTTACTAAAGAATCAAGTACAGTATGTGAAAGAGATAAAAGCTAATTAATAGAGATGGAAAACCTGAAAATCACTGAGGTGAACAAAAAAAATGACGCCTGGTTTCTGTCCTTTTTCGTCCCTAATGTCAGTGCTCTTAATAATTATAATTTGCCAGCTATCAGTATTTGATCGATCTATTACCTCCGGCGTTCTCGTATCACTTTTTTTTTAAAAAAAATCTTTTATAAAAAGAAAAGCAAAGTAAAAACTATATAAGAATAAAACTGCAAGTGTCCTTTCACAGGCATTCAATCAAACACCTAATTTACATGATGTCTACCAAAAAAAAATCTGATGCATCACTGTGTCTGTAATACTGATTTGATGAAATATTATTTGAGGCCCATCTAATTCTTTCAATCAGTCCATAATATTATCGTGTAATAAAAGTATGATAAAATTAATTTGTACAAAAAAAAACCAAATAGGATGAAAGTTTCATTTGCGCCATGTAATTTTCTTTTTTTTTTACTTTTGGAAAAAATAACACCTAAATTTGACTGATTTTCTAATATAAATAAATAATGAGATATGTTATAAGGGAGAACTGATCATCGCTGCCTTTTGTTATAGGGTCTTTACCTTACCGGCAACAAAGTGATGCAATGAGGGCTCAAGCCCTAATTTGATTGAGATATGTTACTATTTACTCATAACCTATTGTGCTATTGGCATGGTGGAGACTTTGATAGAGAAAGAGCGAAGAGTAAATTAATCAAAAGCATTTACCTTCAATTGGGGCTCAAGCAAACTTAGAGACTCAGAAAAGGAGCGAAGAGTAATAGAGAAAGAGAAAGTGAAAATAGGTCTCCAAAATTTTTCTTCATCGCTGCTACCTATAAATGAAAGTGAAAATATTAAGATATGAGAGAAAAGGAGCGGAAAGGGGGCTTCCATCGGTGACCTGGAAGCTATGTTATCGAGAAAACAAACCTTCATGATCTATTTTTTTATGCGAGCCAACAAACGATTGTAATTTTTGACATCGGAAACCGGAGCTGATAACTACCATCAGAGTTTCAGGCAATCACGCAATCAATGTCCATTTTAGGTAAGTACGCTATCCAGTTCTATCCGATAGTTTCCATTTTCGCTTCACCCTCTCACCCTCACCTTCCGTTTCCTTCGTTCACGCGGGTTTTCCTTCGCACATCGCCTCCTGTCCCACACAAAGCCTCCTTTCGCCGTCGAGCGGTCCTGCCTTCGCCGTCGAGCGGCCCTGCCTTCGCCGTCGAGCGGCCCTGCCTTCGCCGTCGAGCGGCCCTGCCTTCGACGTCGAGCGGCCCTGCCTTCGCCGTCGAGCGGCCCAGCCCTGCCGTCGTGCAGCCCCAGTCCAGGCCAGCCCTGCCGTCGCCGTCGTCGTCGCAGCCCTGCCGTTATCAAAATTATAAATTAAATATTATTTACTCCCTCACTTGTATTAAATACTTCCTTACTACTAATTATTTACTCCCTTATAGCTATTTAGTTACTCCCAAACAACAACAGAATCAGATATGAATATTATTTACTCCCTTACTATTACTTATTTACTCCCTTAGAGTTATTTAGTTACTCCCAAACAACAGTAGAATCAGTTCTGAATATTATTTACTCCCTTATAGCTATTTAGTTACTCCTTTTATACTAGTTATTTACTCCCTGATAGCTATTTAGTTACTCCCAAACAACAACAGAATCAAATATGAATATTATTTACTCCCTCATACATATGAGATACTCCTTTTATACTAGTTATTTACTCCCTTATAGCTATTTAGTTACTCCCAAACAACAACAGAATCAAATATGAATATTATTTACTCCCTCATACATATTAGATACTCCTTTTATACTAGTTATTTACTTCCTTATAGCTATTTAGTTACTCCCAAACAACAACAGAATCATATATGAATATTATTTTCTCCATTGTTTATATTATTTACTCCCTTATACTAATCAATTTCCTCTCTTATAGTAATTTAGTTACTCCCTAAAAAACAGCAGAATCAGGCATGAATATTATTTACTTCCTTATACATATTAGATACTCCCATGTACTGATTAATATCATCCCTTATAGCAATTTAGTTACTCCCAAGTTGTAACAGTGAGGGGAGGCAGAGGTGGAGGTGAGGTGGAGGAGACAAGAGGTGGAGGAGAAGAAAGACTGAGGTGAGGCGGAGGCGGATGCGAGGCGGAGGAGAGGTGAGGCGGAGGAAAGGAGAGGCTGAAGCGGAGGAGAGGAGAAGCGAAGGAGAGGCTGAGATGAGGCGGAGGCGGAGGCGAGACGGAGGAGAGGAGAGGCGGACGTGAGGAGAGGGGAGCGAAGGAGGTGGTGGAGATCTGAATCGGATTTTGTGTTGATTTTCACGTGAGGTGGTGGAGATCTGAAGGAGGGGAGCGAAAGAGGGTAAAAGAAGGGAAAGGTGAGTCGAGGGGAGCGACTCCCTGTTGATTGCTTGATTGCACGAGTGTTGATTGTCACAAGTAATTCCGATATATTATTATGAATCTGATCTGAAAAAAAAGGACAAAAAAAATAGGAAAAAGGTGAGATTAATAATTGTCAATAAAGATGAGATTATATCATATATTGATGGTAAAGACGAATAAGTAGAGAAACTATTATAAATGAGCATGAATAGTTCAAATCGGACTCCCATACATTTGTATGCACTGAATAGATGTGTGAATCTATGGAGTAATATATGTCAATAGTTAAGAGTGACAATGTTCTCATCTCAATTTTGTAGATGTTCTAAGAATATTAACACAAAATAGTAATAATTCTACCAATTATTATTGCCGGGTAGTGTCATTTAAATATAATTATTTTCTATTCTTGCTTTGTTAATTCCGATTCTTAGTCATATTTAATGATTTATTATTTGTTTTTTTTTACTATTTGTCAAGTACAATACTTGAAAGTGTTCTCTCTTGGATATCACCAGACATTGATAATCGGTCATCGTTATTGTGTTAAAATAATAGAAATATAGGAAAAGATAATAACTCATAAATTGAATAGTAATAATACTTATTACTATTATGACCATTTTTGTGCGGTCAACTCCCTTCAATTTCCAGGAAAAAAAAATTCAACTTGCAACTGGTATATTAATTTTTTTTTTAAACTGGTGTACCAATAATCTCCTTATTTACGTCTCTTCATTCCCTAGGAAAATTACATATAAACTTTTTTATATTTTTTCAATGAAAATTATATCTGAAAGTCTGGAACTGGCGAACTCATCATTTTACCTAGGTTAATATCATCCTTAAATGCATTAAGGAAAATATTACTGTATCTCAAAAAAAAATTTATAATATACTGACAATGTATAATCAAATAACATACAATTTGCATGAGCAGGAGAACATCATATCAAACATCACCTCCATATTATCAATTTTGGATGCTTGAATTGCTAGAGACTGATCTCTTACTTTTTGCACCCTCCCCTCACACACATTTTAAAGGTTACAAAATCATTGTTGTGACGCCAAGTAAAATCATTGTTATAAAATCTCCCCTCTCAGTTGAGGGGCACTCATTCAAATAATATCACAGTTTGCTCCATGTCTCTTAATTATTACATTCTATTGTTCAATCAGACCAAAAGCAAAACCCACAACTGATAATTTTACTTACCAGCAACCATGACTAAAAAAAGATAGGGAACGAACTATGATGTTTATTAAGAGAGAACGATATATTATCCCAGCAAAAGTCATCAGTTTAGTTTAAAATCGAAGAAACAAAAGCTAAACCAAGGTGTCATCCCTTTTTATTGCTATATATTGTACTTTAGCGAATAATTACAATTAGCTCCTCAAAATGTAGCCATTCAGATCAGGGAGAACCTCGAACACCTGTGCAAAAGAAACACTTTACATTGTTTGAACTCACCATCACAGGTTGTCATATTCCAAGCAATCAGATTAGGAATTAGCCAAGTAGGTACAATCAATGACCAAAAATATCATAGTGAGGACTAAGGAAGAGAGATCAACTGTAGCAACAAAACAATGAACAAAGAAAAACTCCTACATAAACTGACATTCTATGTAAAGAGCAAAGAATATCGTAAAGATCACCTTCAACTGTCAATTCCTAGAACATAGTAAAGGATTCATTTGAAGGGAGAATAAGTTAAGAACCTCCATCTGAAATTTTTCCTTTGCTAAACTGCACACACACCATGAGTATCTTCTCCCCTTCATTGCAAGCAGATAGCAAAACTCATCTTTGGTGGTTAAGTCCTATTTACCAAATATCGTCTTTCAGAAGAACTGATAATAGCTAATTCAATAGTGAACCCACCACCACCAATTTATAAAAATAGTTAATCATGTCATTTAAAACAATTTTTACCTCTTTCACTGGTACATACACAAAAAAAAGAAATACCAGCATGCGTGTACCCAGTGAAGCATTTTAAAAAGCTTTTATACAGTGATATCATTGGTCATTATCCCCAAAAATTCATTTAATCATTTTTTCTATTACCTATTAACCATTAATTTCAACTTTAACAATGAGTAAACAAAACCATAAAAAAGAGATACTTGATTGATTGAAATGGAGCATGGACAAATTATTACAGTACTAAAAAATATTAATTTCTCCCAAATGCAAAAGAAATAACCAACAATTAATAACCACAATATCAAGTATTTGTTAAAACTTACATGGTCAACATCTTCCTCACTACAAAACTCAGTCACGTCTGTGTTTGTCGACATTTCATCTAACAAAAAACTGTTGATTTCTTCTGACCAAAAAGAATAAGATGTGGAATTCAAGGAAAATAATAGCTATGAATTATTACTTCTCATTCGTTATGTACATTGGTTAATAAGATGTAAAATCAAAGCAAAAGAATAAGTTTAAAAAAAATAATTACCTCTCGTTGGTTATGTAGAGCAGTTGCATTTTTGTAGGACGACCCTTTGCTATCCTTTCCTCTAGTCCTGAAAAATCGAAAACAACACCGATAATGTCTGTTCAAATGAAATAAACAATATTTTTAAGCGTGTACCAAAATATATACCAAAATTTTACAATAAACCTCAATATTATATATCCAAACCTATTGGTTCTTTGTCATCTATTATTCCGTGCCAGCTTGAATGCAAAGAAAGATAAAGGCATATCGATCGATTTGGAGGACAGCTACTTTACGCACGTTTGTCTCGACAACATTAGTGTAAATTCATAAGGTACTGTCAAGAAACCATTATCTCTTATGTGTTCGGTCGTGAATCTTCCGATCTCACAGACAAATCCTTCCTTAAAATCACCTTCGATTCGCCGATAGATATTAACAGGGACAAATCCCCTAGATTGCCCCTTCCTAATTTAAAAAATTATAATAGTCAAATCGATAGAATACAATTATATACCACTATGCATTCAAAGGACCTGTTGGATAAATGAACTATATAGCAATTGAATATACCTCTTTGTCGGCGAGTACAAAATTCTTCCCCCATATGTTGCCCTTTTTGGGATCAACAACATCCCACAATTTAAACACACAGCAATTCAGAACTCCTTGAATCCTGTTAGTAATTTTTGATATAGGGATGACGGTAGACATTGTCACCTATATATAAAGAAATAAATAGTGAAATTAGCCCAACCATTGTAATTTTGATTACAATTTTTCGCATTACAAAAACAGGCATGTGCTAATAAAGAATATAGAAAAGAAAGGATCAATTGGAAAGTACATGAAAAAGTTTCTTACATGCATTCATTATGCAGTAAGTAAATAAATTTAATGCCCTTAGGCCTTGCACAAACAGTAAATCACAGCTCACCAAATTTACTGCAACAATCATTAATATCCGTATTATTGAGCCAAATGTACACAAATAACCCAACCGTTATGGAATATAGGGAAATCAATTAAGATACAGTGCCAGCTATTGTGCAAATAATCAGTTGTACACAAATTTCTGGCTTAATTGGGAGTCATCACTGACTGATACAGATTCAAATGCATATGTGAGTCAGCACTGACTGATACAACGCCAGCTATTGTGCAAATAATCAGTTGTACACAAATTTCTGGCTTAATTGGGAGTCATCACTGACTGATACAGATTCAAATGCATATGTGAGTCAGCACTGACTGATACAACGCCAGCTATTGTGCAAAATTATATTTTCACCTAGGCTGGTATAGTGATCCTTGTAGAAAGGCAAAATGTGGTAATGCCTTAAGCATGATTATAGGAAATAAAAAAAAAAGAAGATTACCTATAACAATTATTGTAGAGTTACACATATGTCTAGGATCATCATTAATTTCAAATCATATATGTCTAGAATGTATGGACATATTAAGCCCGTACAAAGATATTTGCTATTGTGGGTTTCATAATCATCAAAAACTGAGAAGATTTTCATCATTATCACCAGCTAAAATCAGATAAATTAAGATAATTTGAGGAAATTTTGGAAGGAGAATTGATAATCAGGCAAAAAATAAATTAAAGAAAAACCAAAGATAATTGGTAATCTCGTCAATCAGCCATAAATTCTAACTTTAAAACATGTTAAAAATATTGAAAAAAAGAAGCACGGAAAAATCCTAGAAATTTCATTGAGGAAGCTAGCTTACCAATGTAGGGAAGAATCAGCTATCCCTTTGTAGCAACTAGCAAGAGTCGTACACAGCATCAACAATCCTTTGTTTAGCTCTTCAATTGCACAACACAATTAGCTCAAAATTGATGAAGCATTAGATAAAATTCTAAAATTATAATTAGAAAAATATCTCTCAAATTCACCTTATATAACGCACAGATTCCCTCTTCACATCTTAGCAAGAGAGCACGCTGGTTATAGGATTTAGATCGGCACTTGGCAGTGTGTGTGAGATATAGAGAGAGCTGCGGAAGAAGAAAAAAGGATTTCTAGGAATTCCTGTCAAAGAGAGGCGATCAGAGAAGGAGAAAGGGCTAAGAGAGAAAGAGAGAAGAAGCTGAGCGGCGCAGATGGAAAAAGAGGGTTTGCGTTCTATCTAGGATAAGACCAAAAAATGTTTTTATTTTCGGATTGTATAGATTTTACGGATTGTCTTTAAAGCTCCTATTGTTGAGACGGGTTATTGTAACCATCATTATTGTCGGCAACACATTTGTTTACAGAGTTCTTGTATCAAGGAATAGAAAATTTTTAAAACACTAACAAATATCGCAGCCGTGTCGACTGTTTACAAAGATTTTTGGTTAATTTTAACGCGACACGGCATCTTTCTGTTCTCTCATCATTCATTCTTTTCTATTCTAAAATTTCTTTGTTTCTGTCCGTAGCCTCCGCCACCTCTTCTCATTTCTATCTCTAAGAAAATTCTGCGTACCAACCTCCTTATCTCCAACTCCGCCACCTCCTTCCTCTCCCTCCTCCGATGCTTCAACGGCTCAATGCCTCCTTCTCCTCCTTCTCTTTTCTTCATCCCCCTCCTCTGACGCTTCTCTGCCGACTCCTCCGCCTATCCCTTCCAGCCCCCAATAATTTGTTTTCCCAATCTAATTCGTATAAAATAAAATGGACAATAGAGTAGCAGACAGAAGGGCTTGAGGAGCAGAGTCTTGGTGCATGTGGGGAGATCCTCCAATGGACGTAAATAGAGGGCCAGAAGAAAGAGATAGAGAGCGTGTATCGGGGGCTCATCGAAAGAGAATGGGTCCAACTCTGGACCACGGTATATGTGAGAGAAAACCATATGACTCGAAGTTCCTTTATTAAAAATTTGTCCGATTAATTAAAATTCAAGAAAGATGGCATACACTGATACACATGAATGTAACAAAAACATTCACACATTTCCTTCTTTTCCCCTCCTCCTCCGGTAGCACTACCTCACCCTCATACCCCTCCTTTCTCATCAAGATGGCCCCACCTTCTCCATCCGTTACTCTTCTCCCACTGATTGGTGCCTCCACATAACCCCAGATCTGCTTGCTTCTATCCACGGCTCCACGCACTTCCTTCGCTTCCTTCGACTCGACATTAAATTCATGACACCGACGATCACGCTTCAGTCTTAATTATGAGAATTAATCATCTCCGTAACCGTCTCCCCCTTATCTCTATCTGACAAACGCCTCTTTGCTTCTCTATTCTGCAGTCTACGGTTTTGGGTAGACAGACGATGGAGAGTCGGAGAGCACCTAGAATAAAGAAAGAGAAACAAGCGACGCAGAGCAGAGAGAGAAAGGGCGAGTGCCCGGGGCACATCAGTATGAGAGAACTTAGATCTACCGGCGAGCTCAACTCTGGGCCATGGTTCCTGTGAGGTGAGTTCGAGTCTATTTGTTACATGAATGATGACGGACCAACAACACCAAAAAAAATTAATAATTTCAGTAAGGGATAAAGTCTGGTAATGAAATTGTTTTTATAAATGGAAACATATGATTTTTCAGATACTTCAAGCAACCTGATCTTCCTACTCTTCTTTAGCACAATATTCTCAGTCTAGATCATAAATGCATTTCTGTGCTTTATCCAGAGATAAACTTGTGAAATGTTTGTCAATGAGTTTAGGAATCTTGCAAATAAAAGAGAAAAAAATAGAAACCCCGCTCATACCAACTACCAGCTGATTTGGAGATACATCATTACTGGTACAGTATGTACCAAACTGAGCAACCAATAAATAAAAAAAGAAATTATGGAACCAACCATTTACCAGTGGAATTTGCACATGAAATCAGTCAATCTCATATGGCCGAACTTACCAAGATTCCTGACAACAGTCTTAGCAAGCATATTATACATTAAATGAACTGAATAACAATTAAACAGATTATATGACCCCTAATCTTATTAATACATTATGTAAACTCCTAAATAGTTAGAACGTTATATTTTATTAGCATTATCAATAATATCATTGCATATATAAATTGAGAAATTCATGATGAAAACAAAACCTGATGAGAGAGTCAAAATTCATATTTTGACAAAAACGATGTAGGTTAAAAGGGTAAAATATTAAATTGCAAAGGTCTGATCATTTATTAATAGAGATCGTTCCATGACTTCGATAAAAGAATGACCAATTACAATAAAGAAAAAAATATTTTTAAAATAAGAGGCTAACAAAAACAAATACCCAGCTTCAAAGATAAAGATAAAAAAAATGAAAAAAGTTTAAAATAAAAGTTAAAGCTTGCCTTGTTAGAATCAAGCAACTGGGATTCGTGCATCTAGCCATGGATTGCAAGAAAGGAACTGTCTCACTGAGAAATGAAATGAGGTGAGGGATAGGCAGTTGAAACCGACAAATGGTGCGAACGGATCGCAGGAAATAAACTAACGGCGCAGATGCCGTGTCGACTGTTTCTAAATTTTTTTTAACCGGGAGGGTGGGGCAGATGCCGTGAGGGATAGGCAGTTGAAACCGACAAATGGTGTGAAGAAGGGTAATAGAGCAGAGCGAAGAAGTGCGAGCAAAGGAAACACAATTTGCTCTTTCTTTACCGATCACATATTATTTGGAATTTTATTTGTCGATGAGAAAGAAGAAAGAGGAGGAAACAAAGGTGCGGCGACAAACCTTAGTTTTTGGGGCAAGCTTAAAAGAGGTTTGGGGCAGACTGAGGAGGATCGGAGCGAGGATGCGAGGCCCTAACATGACGATGAGGTAATTCTACTGGAGGAGCCGAGGAGGATGAGAGAAGGAAAGTGAAAGAGGGCCTCCGATTAGCACAACATAGAGACCGGGAGGGTGGATCGGAAGAAAAAGAAAATAAGAAGAGCAAATGAATCGAACGGATCGCAGGAAATAAACTAACGGCGCAGATGCCGTGTCGACTGTTACTCTGGTCCTTTTTCCTGACATGAAATTATAAAAAGGTTAGATTGCAAAACAGTTTTAATGTGATATGATATTGGTTTATTCACAATTTTTTTTTAATACAAATTCATACTTATTTTTTTTTTCAACAATAGTGATTTGAACATTGTTAAATGCAAGGATATAATATTAATTTACCAAAAATGGCTATCAACTCGTTATGCACAATATTAAGAATCCAGCAAGAGAACTATTATCTACTTTAATATGGTTATGCTGAAGTTATGCATAATATGTTTTACACATTTCAAATTTCAGTCAATCGATAAGAAATTTTATGTCAGAAAAAACACAAAAGAGGATTTGCACATACCAGTAGTCAAATAAAATAGAGAGGACTAAGATGCTAACCTTCCATCTCCATTCTCCCCTGCGCTGCTTGCCTACCTTAGTAGAAGCGTGCTCAAAAAGAAAAAGAAAAAAAAGCTCAATTATTTAGTGGATCCAATTAGATACACTTGACTCAATCTTTAGAAAATCTCAAATATCAATTGCCATTTTTTTGTTGAGGCAGTAGCTATGGCTGATCAAAATATATTAATATTTTTTCCTCAAAAATGTGTTTAGCTCTTCAATTGCACAACACAATTAGCTCAAAATTGATGAAGCATTAGATAAAATTCTAAAATTATAATTAGAAAAATATCTCTCCAATTCACCTTATATAACGCACAGATTCCCTCTTCACATCTTAGCAAGAGAGCACGCTGGTTATAGGATTTAGATCGGCACTTGGCAGTGTGTGTGAGATATAGAGAGAGCTGCGGAAGAAGAAAAAAGGATTTCTAGGAATTCCTGTCAAAGAGAGGCGATCAGAGAAGGAGAAAGGGCTAAGAGAGAAAGAGAGAAGAAGCTGAGCGGCGCAGATGGAAAAAGAGGGTTTGCGTTCTATCTAGGATAAGACCAAAAAATGTTTTTATTTTCGGATTGTATAGATTTTACGGATTGTCTTTAAAGCTCCTATTGTTGAGACGGGTTATTGTAACCATCATTATTGTCGGCAACACATTTGTTTACAGAGTTCTTGTATCAAGGAATAGAAAATTTTTAAAACACTAACAAATATCGCAGCCGTGTCGACTGTTTACAAAGATTTTATAACCGGACTCCCACGGGTTTTTATTTATAATACTGATACTGATACTGAATACTGATACTGATTTGATGCTGTATTCACAAAAATCAAAGCGAAAACTCCAAATTTTTAATCCTATAATTTTCAGAAGAGGGATTAGTACCAAATCGAATAGCTGAAGCTAACAAAGCAGAGGAAATTGTTGTAGTTGCCTTGATTGTGGATTTGCGATTGTCTTAATTTTCTATTGGAGACCATAGAGAGGATGGATGACGGGCGATGTTGGTGCAGATGGAGGAAACAAAGGAGAAAATGAGGGGTATGACCGTATGGATTGAGGCGGTGTTAGCGGAGGAGGAGGCGACAGAGAGGAGGGATGAGGTGGGATTAGTAGAGGAGGAAGCAAAGAGAAGGAAACGGTAAGGAGGGATGAGTTCCAGGGGCGGGGCGGTGATTCCGTGATTGCGGAGGAGGAGGCGAGGCCGAAGAACAGGAAAGAAAGAGGCGAAAAATTAATGAAATCGGTTAGCAAAAAATTTTGTACGGTAAAATATGAATGAACGGTGAGATTGACGTGTCGCTGACGGGAAAAAAAAATGGTCCACGACACCACCTACGGGATTTAATTAATACTACGTAGGCTATAGAATGGAGGCGCTTTGCTTAAAAAAAAAACGAGAGTCGTGGGGAATGCTTTTTAATATTTTTTATTTTTAAAAGTTTTAGAGCGATTTATTAATTATTAAACATGCTCAATCTACTCTATTCGATCAAATCCAACGATTCAAAACTTCAGTTTGATGAACCCAATTATTTTTATTCTGCGGTTTAGAAACAAAAATGCTTCAGTTTCATGCCAGAAGTGTCAGCATTTTTCATCTAGCTAGCATGTCTAATAAGTTCATAGATTTGGATCCCAAACTGCCCCAATTTGATGAACCCTATACAGGACTTGAAGTTGCTAAAATAGTTTTTTTTAGAGTATTTTAAAACAAATTAGATAATTTATAATTTTCTTTATTCTTCTGGTTTAGTGGAAGAAATGAAATGTTGGAAAGATATCCGAATTTTGTTTTATACCAGAGGTAGGTACAAATTTTATATCAAAGTGACTTTTGTGATTTAATCAGCTGTTTGTTTATTAGCCTTGAGATATTTCATTTTGGTTTCTAAATAGAAAAGAAAATATTGCAGATAATATATGAAATTCAGGCTTTCGGTTGGTCTCATGAGGGATCCCAACTTGTGGAACATAAAAATTCATGTAATAGATTAGTGCTTAAGATTCATGTAATGTTCTTTTAAGTAATGCTGCTATTTTCAACTCCGGTTAAGACAACATTGACCTTAAATATTTAAAATGGACAATATATTCATGTCAAATGATATTTTTATATATTAAAATATGCCCACACAGCACTGTTGCTAGTTAATTATTAAACATGCTCAATCTACTCCATTCGATCAAATCCAACGATTCAAAACTTCTGCACTATACGGAGGAGGATTTGGTTCCTCAAAACCCTTGCGGCGCCTTTTATTACATCCTCTCTCCCCCCTCTTCCTTTCTTGTTTCTATCGACTCGCTCAAGTTTCGCCGATACTCCATCGAGAGAAGACGCACAGATCTGTCCATCTCTGAGACCGCTTCACATCGAGGCATCAGTCCCAACTCCCAACTCCCAATATTCATTGGACTCGGAAGGAGATATGGGGGAGAGAAGGGAGGTGTTTGTGACGGTCGGGACAACCTGCTTCGACGAGCTCGTGGCAGCTGTGGATTCGGAGCCCGTCAAAGCAGCCCTCTTTTGCCGGGGCTTCTCACATCTTAAAATCCAAATTGGTCGTGGCAATTACTTCCCCTCCAAGGTCTTTTCTCTTCTCCTCTCTCTCTCTCTCTCGGATTACTAATTCGTTAATTAATTACAGCCCGAACTTCATTTAATTCTCGTGCTGAATAATCAATTTACACTACAAGTCTACAACTTTCGTGCTTGTTTCTTTTTTTTTAGTTAATTTTTGTCAATAAAGCAGGTGTGATACCAAGGGTCCGCATTGGTTCATGCTGTTAACTAAAGTTCTCCTCTTTTTTTTTTTCCTCTTTTTTTTTAAAAAAGAAAAAGAAAAAGAAAATCATCAAACCTGCTTTATGAGACAGCTAAATGATTTTATAGATTTTAACGCTGCTCTTATAATCTGAACATTCAATTCAGGTATCTCGTCAACCAGGGGCCCTAGAGGTTGATTATTTCACATTTTCACCGACCATTGCTGATCATCTCAAATCTGCTTCTCTTGTAATAAGCCATGCCGGTAAGCTAATTCACATGCCCTTTTTGGCATTCAAAGAATGAAATGACATAGTCAACGTATAAATTGTATTTGATAGATATTGATGTACTGTTGGTTGTTGGTCACAGGATCTGAGAGCATCTTCGACACGCTGCGATTGGGTAAACCTCTTGTTATGGTTCTGAATGAAGATCTGATGGACAACCATCAGGCAGAACTGGCAGAGGAGCTGGCCAGCAGAAAGCACCTATTCATTGCCCGTGGACCGCACTTGTTAGCCCTAACCATAGAGCGCATGGATCTGGAGTTGCTTGTCCCATACAAACCAGGAGAAGGAGAAGGAGACCAAATAAATACTTCTCTCAAGTTAACCTCCCCATGTGAAGGCTCTGCCACCAAACAGGAAAAAGGAGAAGGAGCCCTCATAAGCAAGAGCAAAGCAAAGAAGGGTACGAAGAAGGCTGCCCAGCGCCACCAGGACAGAGCTGCCATTTCCTTAGCAAGAGGATCTGAATATGATGAAAATGATCCTCTCTCGTCCAGTTATGGCAACATACCATTGGAAGACATTCAGTCCAAATTTATCACTGGTCGTACGTGGACTGGTAATTGCTCTGTCTTTTCTTTTCATTGCTTGTGTGATTTTTTATCTTTTGCTTCTGTACCTGTAATAGTAAAAATCTTAAATAATGATAAAGATGTAGGGGAGCTATGTGCTGAGATGAAGGGCGAGACTGTCTTGATAAGAGGAGCAGCACAGGCAATACGGCCAACGAGCAAGAAGATTGTGTTTTTGGTGGTGAGGCAGAGCATGAGCACGGTGCAGTGCATATTGGTCGTCACTAAGGACGTCATCAGTCCCCAGATGGTGCGCTTTGCCACCTCGCTCACCAAGGAGTCCATTGTGGATGTAGAGGGTGTCATCTCTGTACCCGACAAGCCCATCACAGGCGCCACCCAGCAGGTTGAGATCCAGGTGAGAAAGCTTTATTGCATCAGCAGAGCTGCGCCCAATCTCCCCATCAATATTGAAGATGCTTCACGAAGCGAAACTGAATTCAAGAAGGCTGAGGAGAGTGGGGAGCAGCTAGTGCGTGTGGGCCAGGACACCAGGCTCAACAATAGGGTGCTCGATCTGCGTACCCCTGCAAACCAGGCCATTTTTCGCGTCAAGTCTGTGGGGGTGAATAAGGGTAGGCAGTTCCTTCTGTCAAAGAATTTTGTCGAGATCTTCACTCCCAAGGTGATAGCTGGGTCAAGTGAAGGTGGTGCGGAAGTGTTCAAGCTCCAGTACAAAGGGAAGCCTGCTTGCTTGGCACAATCTCCTCAGCTTCACAAACAGATGGCCATTTGTGGTGGTTTTGACCGTGTTTTCGAAGTGGGCCCTGTGTTCAGAGCTGAAAATTCCTACACCCACAGGCATCTTTGTGAGTTTGTAGGCCTTGATGTTGAAATGGAGATTAAGGAACATTATTATGAGGTAGTACAGTTACACTATCATGATATTCCGGCTGTTCATTCAGTTTTATAAAGTTCATTATCTTTCTTTCTTTGAGGAAAAAGGGAAGTATGTTTATTTTTGTATAATTGATGCTATGCAGGTTTGTGACATTGTGGAGGAATTATTTGTGGAAATTTTTAACCACTTGAATGATAACTGCAGTAAAGAGCTTGAGGTCATTAAACGTCAGTACCCATTTCAACCAATAAAGGTAAAATGACTGAAAAATTTTTGTTTTAGAGTTTGCTTCGAGTGGTCAAGGAGAAGTGTTGTGTGTATAATCTCTGTGGAAGAGGCTTTTCATGATAGTTTCTTTTTTTTTCCCCCGCAGTACTTGCCCAAGAGACTGACTTATGATGAGGGTGTTCGAATGCTCAAGGTGCATTATCTTTATCATTTCTGTTTTATATCTGCTCAACATGATATTAATCATTTCTATTTGTTAAGCTTTTGACGACTCTGTGATGCATCAAACTGGCTGTGTGTTTTCCAATCTAAAATAGATACTATTTCCTTTTTTTTTTGTTTACTGTGTCCATGGGATTTGTTGTCTGAGTTGTTGAAGTGCCTTCTCATGGAGTAGAACAGTTTGACCTACTTGCTCATATACTTGAATAATAACAAAAGTTTGTTTTATTGGTCATGTGGAATTAATGGAGATGATATGTTAGCAGGAAGCAGGGGTAGAAATTGAACCAATGGGAGACCTTAGTACTGAAGCCGAGAAGAAATTGGGGAAGCTAGTTAGTGACAAGTTAGTTCTTTTTCTCCTTCCTTAAATATAATGACTTGATCCATTCTAATATCGCAAAATACTGACAGTGACATTTCCTATAAACAGATACAATACAGACTTCTTTATACTGACCAAATTTCCACTGGGGATCAGGCCCTTCTACACCATGCCATGTCATGATAATTCTGAATATAGCAATTCTTTTGATGTCTTTCTTCGAGGTAATCCTCAAATCTTCACCATTTCATCTTATCATATTTAACAAGTCTGGAGCTTTATTGTGTGGTCTAATATCTTTTTGAAATGCGAATGTTAGGGGAGGAGATCATATCAGGGGCACAAAGGATACACGATCCGGACATGCTTACAAAGCGCATTGAGCAATGTGGTATTGATGCCAAGACTATTTCTACCTATATGGATTCTTTCGGGTAAAACCATGTATTGCAATGTCCAGATTTCCCTCTTGTAGTCATGGTATACATGTAGTACTAATTTGTGCTGTGATTTTGTTTGTTTAGATATGCTACACGACCACATGGCGGGTTTGGAGCGGGGTTGGAGAGAATTGTAATGCTGTTTTGTGGCCTCAACAACATCCGCAAATGTTCACTCTTCCCACGTGACCCCCAGAGGCTTACCCCATAATAATCCTGCTTGTTTACCAATGACGATATTATTCTTATCCTTTTTCTCTTTTCACTTAATTAAACTGTAACATTTTTTATTGTTGTATTATTACCGTCTTCTCGAGTACTGAAATATTTATTATTGTTGTTTGGAGTACCAGGGGCATCTTGATGTTGGATGTACTTGCAACTTTATATATCTTTACCTTTTCTTTGTTGATATTTTTCACAAATTTTAAAAGGAAGTGGCTAATCAAATTTTAAAAGGAAGTGGCTATAAAGTCACATAAGTGTGTGAGGTTGGTGAAACCAATCAATACTTCCAATAATTCATATTTTATATAACTTAAAACCAACGTTTCCAATCGCCAAACCATTTTAATGCCAATTTCGTAGAATGGTTTATTCATATATTGCTACCCAATGCCAACCTGACTGGAACATAAAACTGGCAAGCAAACCCATAGTATAAGCACAACTGATACAAGGCGCAGAACTAAAATTTTGCATCGGAAATTAACAACAAAATGATTCGTTTTAGCTTGCTGCAGTACTCGATTGTTCTTTTTTTTTTGGTTTCCTTTTTCTCCTTTTTTTTGAAAAGTCATACTAAATTGTTACTGAAACAAACGTCAAAGAATTGACATAATATCGGTATTGATATGTAAATATTTTAGATATCCTAAAATATTGATATATAAATATTGTTGCCGTAGTTTGTGAGAATTTTGGCGAATGTTGCACTTTTAAACTATCTTAATTAATGATGAACTAATTAAAAATAACTCTCCAATTAAAGGAAAAGAGATTTTCAAAATGCCTCTAATCTTGCAACTTGCAATAAGGAACTAAATTACAGCTGACTTTGCTTCGTTCTTTCCCCCATCTTTTGTAGTATGTTTTTGCAACACATAGTCAAGTTAGTTTTAAGAGTGACCTGATGGTAATTTCGTACCTTTTTATCGCCTTAGAAGGTCAATAAAAAGTTTGAAAACAGCCATACCAATAGTTCTACAATTAAAATTTTAAAATGTTACATTTACATGTTCCCATAGGCAATAGTGCAATACCATGCTAATACCTATATTTCGTGTAATTGTGCATTGACATGGTGCTGGATATTGCCTGCCTAACTGAAGCTTGCCACTGGCACCCAAATAGGCGTATATACATCAGTGGCACAAGCACAGCACAATGATAGTTAGTATATTGAACAATGACTGGAGTTTTTTTTTCGAGATCCTGACAGAAGCTGTCAAGGTAACAATGACTGGAGTTTTGACTTGCTTCTAGTACTTCCAGTCCAATGTACACTCGAAGATTACCAAGACATATTAAGAGTTTTTATAGTCTTGGTACCAATCAGTAAATAACTAAATACTGTACCAGTGGAGTGGTTCAGTCAGTCCTTTGGTCAAAGTTAAAACCTTAACACATCATAATCAGCAAAACACTGAACATTATTCCCAAAGAAAGAAAAGGGATTATTAACAGTAGAGTTCACAAGTTGAGTGATAATCAAATGGTTTCAACTTTCAAATACTAATAAAATAATGTTGATTCTCGAATCTCCATTATGGAAAAGAGCTGAAATACAACATCAGCATGCGCTACATGAAAAGAACAGTAACTGAAAACAAAGATATCTAACTTGACACATTAAGGTGATAATTATAGCAAAAAGAAGAAAGTGCTTCATTTCAACCTTCAAATTCAATCTTCAAATTCGACACCTCAATCACTGTCACTTTCCTCTCCTTCGCTCAAGCCAACCAATTTCTGGAGTTGCTTCCAATTCCCAACAAACTCCTTTGGGAATTTGTGTTTCAAGCCGGTAACAACCCTTTTAGCAGCTCTCTTCTTATCCTCCTTCATCAGACCTTTAACCAAAAGCTTCACTGTACCGAGATCTGGTACTGTCCCTCTCTTGAGCCCATCATCGAACACCTCTCGTGAATCATCAAATTTTCCCTTTTTGCACAGGAAACTAATGAAATGCTTGCAAGTTGCATAATTTGGCACACAACCCTTCTCTTCTAGTCCCTTAAAAACTGCCATGGCCTCATCAAATTTCCCATGTGCACAGTAAGAATTGATCAAATAGTTATTATAAGTGATGATATCTGGTTTCAGGTTTGCCGCTTCAATTTCAGAGATCAATTCAACCAGATCCTCAGGCTTCCCATGCTTAGATTTATACATTGCCTTTACATTATAGGTAGTCAGATCTGGAACAATCCCCTTTGCACACATCTCCTTCCACACCTCCTCAGCTCTCTGAGGCATACCTTGTTTGTAAAACGAATCAATGATGGTGGTGTAAACGACGACATTCGCCAGGATGTTCTTCCTCCATTTCCTTCAAAACCGGAAGCGCCTTCTCTGCGCCGCCACCGGAGAGGCACAGAGACTTGATGAGAATACCGTACGTCCTCCGATCAGGCTCGATCGACTTGGAGGCAGGGAGAGAGGTGAAGAGGGAAGGGATATGGCGAGAGAAATCGCGCGAGTGGCGATTGAGAGGCGCAAGGAGAGAATTAAGAGCGGCTGTGGAAGGAGAAGGCGTCGAGAGCTTCAGTGAGCATGCCTGAGGAGGAGTAGAGGAAGAGAATGGAGGCTAGAGTGGTGTCGGAGGGAGGAGGCGAGGCGGTGACGAGAGGAGAAAGGATGGAGTTGATCCTTGAGGCTTCACCCTTGCGAGCGAGGTGGCGCACGGTGGCGATGGTCGATTCGGGGATGGTGGAGGTTGTGGTGGAGGTGGAGGTGGAGAAGTGGCGGCGGAGGAGGTGGCGCGTGGAGGCGGAGAAAGCCATGGCTGAGAAATGAGTTTTGGTTTTCTTTTTTCTTTTTTTTTTCCTTTTTGTTTTCTGCAAGGGTTTATGACTTTTGTCGAGTAAACGGGAATTACTCGGGCCTTTTGCAAAACTCTTCTGTTTTTGACGTACAAAGACTAAAATACCCTCATTTGCTTACGCGTCAAAAATGAAGGTTAGTTTGGTCTTCTCCACTTTAAAAAGAGGAGTGCATTGTAAAATAAAGAGTGTCCTGACTCCTGAGCAATTCCCCCGGTAATGAATAGCGTCCCAATTTTCGAAAATGCTATTATTGAGACATACGATATTTTCGCATAAAAAAAATAAACATTTTGAAGTTTACCCAAAGGAAAAAAATTATCGTTTTAGAAAAATAGACTGAAATTTATTCTTTCATAAATTATATTACCTTTGCGGATCTGCATTGTTGATGAGGGCTGAAATTCAAACATATCAAAAACGAAATAAATTTTAAGCCCACTCTTAAACAAGTATATATATAAGATCTAAAAGAACAGCAGATGCACAATGTATTGGAATTTGGAAGGGTTTACCTATAAGTACATATTTTTGTATTGGAATGAAATTGCGCAAAATGCAGTTGAGTATCTCCAATGCATTCCCCTTGCATTCCCCTTTGTGGAAAATCCAAAACTAAAAAAAAAAAGAGGACCTTCATTGAATTTATGGAAAAAGAAATAGATATCAGCTTCTTTTAAAGGAGACCCAAAAGTTCTTACATCAATTCAGCTCTCTTCCTCACGAATTTAATTCCAATTTTGATAAAAAAACAGTTAATTGAGAAATTATGCATCTCTGCTCTCGAGATTTTGACAATCTCTTCAACATTAGTCCTTCCCACCTTGTTTATTTGAGAATTAAAAAAAAATCAGACACATTCAATAATTTCACTTAGATAATATTGTCAAAGCTTGCGTTTGGATGGAAGAAGAAAAAGAGGAAGAAGGAAGATGAGAAGAAAAAAATTATAAACAATCCAAACTCTTCACAAAGTTACACACTTTCCAATACTTCTTCCCACTTCTTCCCTTCTTCCCTTCTTCCCACACCTATCCAAACGGAGCCAAAAGTACAATCGGGAATAAAAAATATCTACTATTGAAAAACTTTTGTACAATGAGTCAATGACCCTCAAAAGAAAAACTTTTGTACAAGCTCTTAAATCAAGAAGGTTAATATAATTTTGCTATCGATAAGAACTAAAAAAATTGTAAATGGCAGAAAGTCTTCTTAATATATAAAAAACAGAACTATCAATTATTGTACTGGTTTCACAAAAAGGAAAATATAAGAAATGAATTTCTGAAATATAGAGAGGTCAAACTTATTAATGAATTGAAGTCCTCGTCCATGTCATAAACAGTAAAATCCTGAGAAATCTTAAAGAAAAAAAAAAGAATTATATCTCTTCCCTCGTTAAACCTGTGTGCACAAGTCTCAACTGAGGAAGTGGAAGGTGATGTGTGGAGTCATCACATTAAATTTAAAAAAAAAATGTGTATTGTAGAATACCCTGACAGATGTTCATTTCTGAGGCTAATCCAAAACAAACATCCGAATGAATTAATTATTCATCTTAATTCTTTTGTCTGATTTCAGAAAACCTGGTTTTCCCAAATTATCCGCAAAAAAAATTTACTTATGTGGTTTGACAAATACTTGTCTCACATGATTAGAGCATGCTCAATTCATACAGGCAAAAATGTCCTTGGATAACCGTGACTAGGAAAGATAATGGAATTAAGAAAAATTAAATAAAGCTCTTTCTTTCAAGAAATACAAGACTAATCGCCTAATAAAAATTCACAAACCCAGTTTAGGATTACGTTACGTCACATGCATTGCCACGTGGCCCGTGTCATCAATAGAAAACGGGAGCTGCTTCGGGCAACTTGATTTTTTCTTTGAGCAACATAAACTTTTTCTAAATATCTAAATTACCCTTAGAATCAATTAAGATATGTTATCTAATTTATTCTTTCACCGTGCTTTTAGTTTATTTCCTTATTCCTTATTTCCTTAATCGTGCCTCTTCCTCTTCTCTAGGTTTTCCATAAAAAACTATTTTCTCCCTCTTTGAGATTTCTTACCGCCGCTATTCTTACAAAATTACAGTTGCAAATCACTTGTGCAAATAATCGCAAATTTTCTGGCGATAAGGAATTCCTGGTAACAATATTCTTATATTAAACTATTTTCTCTAGAACTGTAGTCTATACGAAAGGAAATAATTCTTTCTTGATGAAAATCACATATTTGCATAAACCTTGTTGATTTATATAAAAGTCATTGAAGGAACCAATGGTATTATTTACTGCTTTCGTAAGTTTTTTGCACCTCTTTCCTTTGCATGTTATAGAGCCCTGAAAAAAGGGAAAATTGGGTGTATACCCCTCTAATCTTCTCTAATTGGAAATATACCCCTCTAATCTTTAAATTTGGATATATACCCTTCTAATCATCTTAATTTAATATATTTACCCTTATTGAATATGTTAACGATATTTTAAACATAAAAAATCAAAATTTTAAATTATTGACTAAATTGTGTGTTTGTATTTGTATACTCTATGCAGGCAATCACGTCTACTGACTACAGTTATGTGAATCTCACAACTAAATAACAGAATTCAAGGAGTAATTTATGTCAGAGTTTTGAAAATCTAGGAGGCCATTGATCTAAAAAATAATAATGTCTAGGGCACGAACTTTGTACTGGCAGGCAAATAGGTATGTTATCTTTTTGTAGATAGTTTTTACACCCTTTCCTTCTTATTCAATTTTGTTTAACTTTATGGAATGGTAGTCATCATTAGCTTCACACAAATTTGCAAATTTCACATATCTAAAGGGGGAAAAACTTAGATTAAAAAAATTAAAAGTATTCACGCTGCAACGAGATGAATTAAAAATATGGAGTAGGAAAAAATGGCATTTTATTACAGTAAATATAAAAGTATAACAATAGCATGGTTTTATGTACAATTTCAGATTTGACAATACCAGTGAGTTTGAAGACTGCGTAGCTGATCATTTATGTCAACCTACACTTAAACATCAATTGAGAAATGCAAGATGACGGATTTCTTGCCTCGACCTTTCTTAGAAATGTAGTAGTATATGTAGATATTTTTTTTTAAAAAAAAGACAAGGGCAAACCCTAACTTTTGATTAATTAAATGAAGTGCAATTAGCATTACAATTTTTAGAAAGTGCTAAAAAAAAATCGGGAGAAGAAAAAGGCAAAAGAAAAAAAGAAAAAGAAAATGCAAGTAGCTTGGTGTTCCTAAGAAAAGAGTATAAGTCCTAAGTAGAAGGAGAAAAAAGAACAAAAAAAATATGCCAGTAAAAATTAAAATCATTTGCTAGAATCAAACTTTTAAAATGCTCTGTTTTGTCACTGATTAAACTAAATTATTTATATTTTTAGTCATTCCACATGACCGTTTATCATCGTATTATTACTACATAACGGTTTTATCACCGTATTATCACTGTTTTATCACAAATCATCATCCAACATCCAACTGCTAAATCGTACGAATTGCATTTTAAAACTTTGGATAGAATATTGTCGGACAAGGTGAAATGGCTTTATATGGAAGTCCTCCCAAAAATAAATATGCCAGTAAAATCATTTGCTGGGCTCCATTAATCTTTATTTAGAATTTTTTTTCTAATATTTACTTAAAAAAATGCTAACAAATACTATCATTAATTTTAGGACTCCAAATTTGTTGGCTATTTTGTATTTTAGGATGTTACACGATCAGAGGGGGTCAGCCTTAAATGAATATTCTGTCTTTCCTAAGGTGTCGAACAATTTCAAATTAAATGAAAGTGTGCTTGATATTTCATGTTTGAAATATTTATTGATAGAATATTGATTATTGTCCACACTTTGCTCCACAATGGATGATTTAAATTTACAAGCCCATTTCCGATTAAAGCCTAAATTCTTAACTTTATATGCATGACAATTGATTAGTTCGAAAGTATTGATTAATTTATAATTAAATGTTATTACAATTTGGTTCTAATTGCATTCAAATAAATTAAAAATTACTAAAAAAAAAACTACTATTGATATATCCAAATACTCCTTTCAATGCACAGTGTTATATAATTGTATTCTATCAATTTGACAATTGTAATTTTTTAAAATAGAGAGGTGCAATCCAAGGAATTGTCCCTGTTAATATCTATCGTCGCATCGAAGGAGATTTTAAGGAAGGATATGTCCGTGAGATCGGAAGGTTCACGGCTGAACACATAAGAGATAATAGCAAAGGTTTAAATAGCGGATAGCGGACTCGTAACGGACATGCTAATATCATAGCGGATAGCGGGTATTTAGCGGCCGCTATCGGACCATAGCGGATTTGCACACACAAGTGTATTTTGAAGGTCTAGTTTAGTTTAAAATAAAAAATTAAAATAATTTCAAGCAACTAATAAACGCTAATTAAAATTATATTTATTTTCTATGCATATTTGACCATTAAATTTTAAGAATTTGAAAATGTTCAAAATATAAAAATTATGGCCAGTTTTGTAAACTTTCTATAGAACTTTGAATCATATCAATCGGAGTTCGAATGCGATAGTTATGTCCAAAATACTACTGCTATATCAGCAAATTATAAAATGCACCGCTATTTCCACTATTTCACCGCTATATCACCCGCTATTTTCCGCTATTTCACCGCTATACCCCGCTATTTTCCGCTATAGGTCGCGCTATCGGACAGGCCGCTAAATCTGTAGCGTTGTAGCGGTGGACCAAATAGCACCGCTATAGCGCCGCTATTGCGGCCGCTACGGCCGCTATTTAAACCTATGGATAATAGTTTCTTGATAGTACCTCATGAATTTACTCTGACGTTGTCGAGACAAACGTGCGTAAAGCAATTGTCCTCCAAATAAGTCAATATGCCTTTATCTTTCTTTGCGTTCATATATACCCATCTAGTTATATTTAAAAAACCCGACCCTCCACGCAGACATTCCAGACAAGAGACCCGATATAATTCTTGCAAAAAATTATTCTGATATGAGATTATGTCTGTATCATTCTGTGACCTAGTAGCAAAATTTGAAGGCTTGTTTGTGAAATGCATGTAATATAAATTATACTACTTTCTCATGAGAAGGGAAAAATAAAATAAAATCAAATTGCAACATCTTAGGAAATTTTACTAGTAAATCTATATCGCATATCAAATATCACTCTCAAAATTATTTTTCTCCACATTTCTCTCCATTCATAACTTTTCCTTTTTCTGATCCATCAATTAAATCTTAGCGGGATTTGATTTTTGAACAATTAATTTTACAATAATTAAAAAATAATAATGTAGTGATTTTTTTTTGATGATTTGACGGATTAATTGCCAATCAAACAACTACTAATTACTAGCATGATGTTAGCATTGAGATCTTCCATTATTGAACCTTTTTAAAATACTAGAGTGATTCTTTTACAGTACTTGCATAGGTTTTATAATAAAAGTTTTGAAAAACTAAACACCAAAAATAAAGACAAATCATAATACCAAGCTTCCAAAAGAAAAGAAAAAGAAAAGAAGAAAAAACATTGTGCAATATATAGTGAAGGATGGATTGTGCAATATTACAAGAATAACAGGGTCTTAATATATCAGCCGCCACATAAATAGATAATTTGGACTTAATGCGAACATGAGTGAATTTGAACGTGCTTTTCACACCGTGCAAAACACGATCAATAATGCATGTGGAGACAACCAGAACTTCAGCAACCTCATCGGATTCGACGAACCTTTTGACTGTCAAACAAATCGTTCGAGATTCGTATGGAGGGAACCTGAAGCACAAAACATGACTGCCAGTTTTAGCGGCCCGCTGGGAGATCCTGCGACCCGCTGGAACCTCAACAGGCAGACATACAATTCTGGTTTGAATGATTTTCCTTCTTTTGCTTTGAACAATGATGGTTTAGTGTCTCAACCATACCATAGGTCTATTTTTTTTTTCCTAGTTTTGATAATTTTCGACCATCTACGCAAATGTCAAGTGTTGAATCAAGGTTTGAGGAATTTAAAATGAACCAAATCGAATTTAATGAGAAACTTTTGAAAGAAATGAAATCTATATCATCTTCTCTCAATACTCTCATTACCCATCATGAAAGGATGTTAGAGACTGAAAATTCTTCATATATGCCACACAATGAACAAAACAATGAATTGACTTTGCATAGTGATTGTGAATTTGAAAACTCTAGTTCCAAGAAGACCCAAATTTGGTTAGATACCAATAAAACTGAAAGCAAACAAGTTGAGAATAGGGAGGTACAAGAGGAATTTGATGAACCAAAGTACATACCACCTCCTCCCTACATCCCTCCAATTCCATTTTCACAAAGATTGTTTAAGGCTGAAATTGTCAAATCTAATGAGTTGGAATTGAAACATTCTCCAATTGAGAACATGAATGATGAATTTGAAGAGAAGAAAGATGGTGACACTACTCCCAAAGTCGAGGCATCCGACAACACTTTTTATTTATTTTCAATAATTTTGTATGTTACAATACAAGGAGAGAAATCTTATATATAGAACAGATTTTTTTGACAACAAGTTAAGTGTTTTTTGCACACCAAGTCACTCATGACTTACATGTCAAGTCAAGTATTTCTTGTGCTTCAAGTCTGACGTTTCTTCTTTGCCAAGTCAAATGTCACATTAGATCCAAACCAAGATCTTTTGTGATTTCATAATTTCATTTTGAGCGTTTATTAATGATGATATCTTTTTCATAGTTATGTGCACGGCTTGTGCCAATTAATGGGGGCGAGAAGAAGCAAAATGTTTACCTTTGTAATTATTTAGATTATCACTTTAGTATAAAACACATGGTTTTTTTTAGCCAAAAACACATGCTTATTTTATTAAGATATAATATACTATATCTAAAATGCTTGCTAAAACGTACCGTTGTCTAAATTGATCGTAACTCGTAAACAAAGAATTAATTATGAAAAAGAATAACTGTGTCTTAAATTCAGTCTACGTGATCTAATTTAACGCAATATATATACCCCTTTCGTCCTGAAGATATCAATACAATGCGCATTAAAATTTGACCTATCTTTTAGTAAATTTCAAAATATTAGCCCAAGTAGAAAAGAAAAGAAAAGAAAGAATATTAAAGAATCGTTAAGCAAACGGGGCGAACGGCCGTTATTGAGGAAAAAGAAATTTAAAACAAGAACATTATATTATATTAAAGAAACTAATCGCCTAACCTAATTAAGTCACAGAGGTAGTTAACACAACCGAAAAAAAAATGGTCACAGAGTAGCTCCCATCCATTGAACCTGGGCTATCCCGTTTACATTGGTAAGGTATAAATATAACCCCAAACAACCTCTGATCCTTCAAACCAAATTACCATCTCTAGTTCTCTACGTACTACTCATGGAGAAAACTATTTCATCATCCTGAGAGATGCCCACTATAGCCCCGTTTGGATGGGCCGGAATTTGTAATTCCGGGCATTTTATATGCCAAATTTATTATAAACAATTCAAACTCTTCACAAGGTTACACACTTTCCAATAAATTTATTTTTAGAAATTGCAAATTCCCCAAATTCCTACCCCATCCAAACGGGCCCAATAGGTATAGAGATGCTCCGGCAGCAGTGCTTGTTGAGTTCCATGATGACGGCAGCTACCGTATCCAAGAGTCGGCTGTGCTGAATCTCTGCGAACACCATGAGCGCTTCCTCTCGGCTCTAAACGATTACAAGGCATTCCAGCAGAAGGCAAACCCCAGTGCAGAAGAGGAGGTCGCACCGCTACAAGATACAGCTTCTCACCCAAGGGATTCCTTGGTGCTGTCATCAAAAGGGCAGGGAGATGAGTCCCACGTGTCAGGTGTTCTTGGGAAAGCAGCTGGGAAGGCTTTGGCTGATCTTGATCTTGAAGGGGTGTCTGTGCTGAAAGAGACCGTGGGTACTGACAACACACCGGCATCGGAAGAGGCAGTGGTGCACCAAATGGCTACATCGCAGGTTCTGCCCGACATTGTGTACGACATTTGTCCTGTTTGTCGGTGACTGATGAAACCTTAGTTTGTAGTGGCGCCATTAGTCCAAAGTTGTGAAACCTGTTCTTGTGTCACACGTGTCTTGATTGTCTTGTTTCTTGTTTTCTTGGGTCCTGTTGAAATGTGAGATTTGCATTGGTCACTAAGTGAGATGAGTTTTTGGATTTCTGGATCGTCTTGTTTCTTATTTTCTTGGGTTCTGTTGATATGTCCGAAGGGAATTGGTGAGTTAGTGAGAAGAATTTGTAGAGGAATAATGAGTTTCTGGATTTGTTTTGTCTGAGGGCTGATGTTGCATGAATCTTGTTTTCATGTTTCTTTCCCGGTGTAATGTCTGTGATCCACATAATATATCGGATCATAAACTTGGAATTAGGAAATAAATTGCAAATGTGTTTTTTCTAATATCATTCTGTAGCATTTTAACACCATATTATTCTTTGAAAGAGAGATATAATGCAAATTAAATGTTTTGAGCATGCAAATTTAAGTTACTGTATGGAAACAATCAGAATTGCCAATTCCGATAATTTAGAAACTAATGAGCGATGAAGTTTATTAGTCAATACCATGCTGACACCAATTTCAAAGAATGGTGTGCTGGTGTGTTATTATCCGATGCCTACTTTGCTGGATCTCTTACCGCTAGCAAGAAGCCTACCACTGGTACAAAGACTGGTAAAGGACCAGCGCAATGAAATTATGCCTTTGAAACACTTAAATGAAGTTTTACTTTGACCTCGTTCCCAGTACTCAATTGTGACTAAAACATAATTTGTGAATTATATTATTTTCTGGTACGACTTACGATCGAGTGTTGCCATTTTCACATGAACTATGTACATGGCTGATGCCATATTAAGAGACGGCATAATTTAATTAACAATCAAAATGTACTACCTTCGTAATAATTTGGATATACTCAAAAAAGTAAAAAATGAATGCTAGCTGCTTATATCAAGGTTACGAAAAATGCGTGCTAAAACTAAACAAACAGTCAATTGTGCCACTCTTAAATTGGTTCCGTTCGTCTACTCAGGTTTATATATAAGCAAATAGAAGCCATTCGTATGCATCAAGATCCGTGCAAGCAAGTGTCTTACGTTTTATCGGAACCAAAGAACGAGGGAATAATATTAAATATAGTTGCTTGGATATATCGTCGAACACCTTGTGCGCAATCGCAACACTGGCAGACAAGACCAGTCGATTCTGTTCCGTTTCGGAACGGAATCGGTGAGATCGATCATCGAGCCGATTTTGGCGGGTTTGGAGCGGGATCGGGTTGAGTTCAGTCCATGGTGTTTCCTTTTTTTTTTTTTTAATTATCTTATCGCACCGCAGAACAAAAAATGAGAGGAAAAAATGGTTCTGCACAGCACGCGTCTATTTCCTCTCCTTTTTAAGTTTAAATCAGATCAGACGGCTTATACTATTTCAGAACTAAAATAATTTTAAACAAAATAATTCTTGACACAAAGATCGATCCGATGGCACAGAAAAAAATGATAAATTCATGTTCTCTGATCTTATTCGAAATGTTTTATACGAAATAAGGTATTTTAACGAATTTATTCATATTTAAATATATACAAATTATGGTTTATGAATTATGAAGTCTTAATTTAATTATTCTAAAAAAAATTTATTCTCCTTCCACAATTGCATTATTTTTATATTTTAGTTGCTATTATGCTTGTAGTTTGGCATTTTCAAACTTATTTTTGAAAATAATTTTTTTAATGTTTTTTTCTGACTTTTTTAAGGCATAAAATATGTTTTCCGTAGAAAAATCTGAGATTTCGGTCTTACTCAGCCGATTTTACGTCAAGAACAGCGATTCCGATTTTCAATACCATGCCACAAAACCATACATGTACCGATTTGGTAGTCTGGTATCAATCTAAAAACTAAGTACCGGTCATGAATTAACGATTTCTCAAAAGCTGTCATTTTTCTTTTATTCTGAACTCTTCCTATCTTTCATGTTTGCAAGTAGAACCCTTGACTACCACAGATATGATATATGATTAATATTCTGTAAATGAAAATAGTTCTCCAATGGTGCGTGTTGTATTGTGTGAAATATGATCGTGTTGGAGTCTCATGTCATGTCAAGTTGACACAAGTTTTTTTTTTAATCATGTCATGTCGAGCGGTGAGAAGAAGTAATACGACACATATTCTGACACGACACAACCAACACAATCGTGTTGTGTCGTGTTGACATATCGTGTTAATCGTGTCAAATCATGCCAATTTTTTTTCTTATTTTTATATAGATTTATTTAAAATTGTTAAAATATTAAATGGAGAAAAAAAATATTGTTACATTTTATTTAGTTATTTTACAAATTCAATATACATGAGACTATCAATACAAAATTGTGGGGATATTTTTATTAAAATATTAATTGAAAATTTCATTTATTTCTAACACATTTGTATGTTCTTTGAACAGATTAAAAACAAATAAAATGTTAAAAAAATTTAAATAAACCCTAAAAAAAATACGGTTATAAACTGAGCACTGATAAAATAATTAAAAAGTGGAAGTATTTATGAGTTATTATTTATTAACTATGATGTTATTTTTTGATAATGTTAAAAATTAAATTAATATTGTCGTGTCGTATCAAATTTTGTTAATTTTTCAGGATTATCAACACGACACAATTATGACACAATACGATAACACGTTCGTGTCATGGTAATTCCATACTTGTGTGGTATCGTGCCAAAATACATTTTGGATCATTTTGAATCGTGTTATGCCAACAAGATCGTGTCGTATCATTTGAGAACCCTAGATGAAAAGATATACAATATCTGATTCTTATTCATGATATTGTAAATTCTGTCATACCGTTGTGAAAGAAAATCTTAAAATACTACACTTTTGCCTCTGGACTTCTATTGTTTTCATGATTTCAAGAGAAATTAAAAAAGCGCCTAGCATGAAGCTTCAATTATTTTTCTCTCCTTTCCTTTCAAATTTCATCTCTCCTTCCTTCCTATTTATAATTCTATATATCAAATATTACAGAAATTGAATGCTCGACCTTCAAATCACAAGCATTGATGACAAAAGAGTGACTGACTGAGGAAGTGGTGAAAGGTAATCCATGTGGCTGAGGAAATGATTAGGGGAAGAACTGTAAAAGTGTATCTTTAACCAGGGCTACTTGCACTCTGCTTCATAACATTGCAGCCCAGATGTTTGACTCAAAACCGGCCATCAGATTACGGACTCGCATCATCTGCCGGCGCTCCAGAGGACAGCACTTCCATCACAACCGTCCATTCTATGATGGGTGTCTCATGATTAATACCAGATCCGTCGAGATTCGTGCGGCCAATCAAAATTAGATCGGATGGATTGAATTCGTTCTAACGATTTACAGTAATTTTGGTCTGCGACAGAGGATATTTATCCATCAGATTACATGGTTACAACCCCCCCCCCCTCTTTAAAATTATATTGAATATAGGTAATTTCCATTCATGTGTAGCTTAAGTTAGCACATAATTAACCTACTTATTGTCCTGTCGCTATCTGAATCTATAGATCTCACCAACAATAATTTGATAAATATCCGCTATACAAAACAAAAGAATGAAAAATTTTAGATATGCTTCAACCAGGAGTCTACACATTCGCAAATATTCTTGATTAAAATTAATTTGATAAATACATGTGGTCTATCTTTTGATTAAGTAACTCAATTTTTGTCATAGAGAAAAAGCCACATTACAACTTATGAAACAACTATGGGCATATAAAATACAGTGTTGCCATTGAGTGCATATATTTGCAGTAGCTGGACCAAAGAGATATAAGTTAAAGTGCAGAGTGTGGTGAGAACCTGATAAAGCATTTCTTAAACCAAAGAGAATTGAACGAAAAGATTCAGAGGCAATACAAGATCCTTAATACTGAAACGCCAGAAGCAAACTATATATGCATTGATTTCAACTTTGAATCAGAACTAGCAAGATTTTAAGTCCAAAACAAATGAAATCCTTCATTCACTAATACATGAGAAGAAAATAGGTGAGCAGACTAGCAGAGGAAAATCTTTGTATTTACTAAGATGGAAGGGAAAGGAGGAGAGTTAGATTTGATCTATCGTTAACTAATATATACATGAGAAGAAAAGATATGAGCAGAGGAAAATCTGTGTACTGTTTAAGAAGGAAGAGAAATGAGGAGAGTTAGATTTGATGACTCTAAAATTTCATCCATGTACATATCTTTTGTATTCTGGATTCAGGTGAGTGGAGGTGAATTTGGCGGTGAGCCATCACTAGAATCGTCTTACATCAATTGCCTTTTCTATGGATCTCCCTGCATCCTTTTCGAATCGAGGCTTCTTCTACATAAATAAAATGGACAGAAAGTACTTGTGCCAATCAGCACAAAAATCATATCAATACTCTAAACTCTGACCGTCTCTTAACCGTAAATATAATTTTCATTCATTTTTCACTGAAATTTCAGAAGACTTTACCTTTACGCCTACTACTACAAAAGCAAGTGAATTAAATAATAATTTATTTGGGCTTGTTTGGCTAATAATTAACTTCAACTAACAAGGAATGATACGACAACAGCAGTTTCTGGAGCTTGATCGAAGTTAAAGTAAAGATAAAAGGTTTCTTACAGTAGGACGAGTACTAGTTGAGTTTTCCCCTCCAAATCCTTCTATTGTGACCGGATGCTTATCAAGTATCTTTCTCAGAATAGTGCACTCTTCACACATCAACGCTTTCTACAGAGGAAATAATTCCAAGGAATAATTTATTTTTCATTTATTTTATTTTTTACTTCTGTAGTGAAAGGATAAGAACTAGTAGCAGATCGAATTTTTCAGGGTATGACCTGCTGTCTAGCTTTCCTGAGGTCGTTGCTCAGGCTCTTTACATCCTCGTCTAAAGCATTCATTTCTTTTCTCAGTTTCTCTTCCTATAAGAGATAAAATGTAAAAGGGAAAAAATAAGAGTTATAAGTGTACCCTGGTTTTCAATTACACCATATCCCACTGAAAACTAGGCATTTAAGTCTGAATTTGTAGGATGAAACAATCTCCCATAATATACAAGAGGAGGTGGGGAAGGAGCAAAATAAATACATAAATAAATAATACAAACATCTCAGAATATTTCCGTACCTCAGATTGGTACTCCTGCTGGAAGCGTCCAAGGAGCATTTCATTTTTTATTTTAGAAAGGAAAAACAGTTTGAGGTTGTGGTCACTCATTGCTATAAATTATAAACCAAGGACACCCATGCTGGCTTTTTTAGGTTCATTTATTTTGGTCAGGTCACGTTTTGATAATACTAAGTCTGTGGCAGTGCTGTAATGCTGGACAACTGGTCTAGACATCATTCCTCATAAGAAATGGAATTAATGCAAATACAGCAGATAAAAATGAGACTGAAGACAAATTTATGTTAAGAGGCATATATACAATATCAAAGGGAAATTGTTTTAGTATCAACCAGAAATATAAAATGATTAAAAATCAGAAAGGACATTTCCTTTTTCAATGCTCAGCAAAGAATTGGGACAGTATATATACTTTAGAAAAAAAAAAAACTGAAACAAACCCTAGACAAAATAAACCTTGCATTGTTCGATCTGCTTCATGATTTCTTGGAGGCGTCGATCAAGTTCAGGGACCTGCTCTTGGAGGAGGAAGCACTCATTCAGCAACTCAATGAGCATCAGTTTCATGTCCTCCTCTTTCTCTGGGGGAATACCAAGCTTCAATGCAAACAGATTATCAATTTCTGTTCTTTTAGAAGTTACGGCACTACTATACAAAAGAGCAAGTAAAGAAATTAACTTATTTAGTTGGGCTTGTTTGGTTAATAACTGAAACTTACCAGGACTGACACGACAACATAAGTCTTTGGAGCTTGAAGAAATAAAAGGAGAAGATAAAAGTTTCCTTACAGTAGGATGATTACTAGTTGAGGTCTCCCCTCCAAATCCTTCTACCGTGAACGGATTCTTGTCTAGTATCCCCCCCAGAACAGTGAACTCTTCACACAATGCATCGCTCTTAAGAGGAAAAAAAATTAAAGGCAATAATCTTGTTTTGATTTTAAATTTATTATTTACTTCTGTAGTGAACAATAATAACTAAAAGAGACACAATCAAGATGACAAAAATTTAGGGATGAGTAAAATAAAAATATTTTTCAGAATCTTACCTCCTGTTGAGCTTTGACAAGGTCGCTGCGCAGGCTCCGCACACCTTTGTCCAAAGCTGTAAGAGCTTTCACCAGCTTTTTTTTCTGTAAGAGATAAAATGTAAAAGAAATAAATAAGAGTTATAGTGCATCTTGGTTGATCAATTACACCTGATCTCACTGAAAAGTAGAATTAACTCTTGAGTTTGAAGATTGTAATCAAAACCCATAATATGAAAGGGTGAGTGGGAAGCTGAAATAATAATATACAATTATTTCAGAATATTGTAAGAACACCCTTACCCTACCTCAGATTTGTGCTCCTGCTGGGAGACTGATAGGAGTTTATCATTCTTTCTGTTATTCTTCCTCCAGGATTCCACAAATTCATAAAGGTCTCTACTGTAGGAGGGAGAAAATTCCCTCCGCAGCTGGTCATGTAGTGAAAATAGCCCTGACAAGTTCACCTCCATCGCCGTCTTCTCCTCCAGGCCTTTTGTTAGTGCTTGTACCTGCCGTTTAGCCTCCACCTAGCATTATTTTTCAAGGAGAACTAGGTGAGAAAGTAGAATGTGCATGCTTAATTAAATTTCAAGGTCAATTAATAAAGAAAAAGGAAAATTATAGGTTTTGGGTTTGTGATTGGTATAAATTATAAATCAAAACACCCTTGCTAGCTTTTTAAGTTTTTAGGTCCATTTTGGTCAGGTTAGGTGTTGGTGATACAAAATCTGTGACAGTGTTGTACTGACAGGACGACTGGGCCACTGAACTTGTTTTGGCAGGTCTAGTTTAGGCCTCATCATAAATGTTATTAATGTACGCAAAGACTGGGATTGATTACAGCGAACCAAATGAAATCATTGAGTACATTGGAATTAATCTTTTTTAAATTAACCAATAAATTGATTAAGTACTATTGAACCCTTTTGAGTTTTTGCATATCATGACTAGGCAAAAGAGGGCTTAACTAGAATTTTGTGCTCGTACAGTAAATAAAATGAATACTAATCAGAAAGACAGCTTCTTGTTTTAGCCTCTTAGGTAAGTACAGTATCAAAGGTGGGATCGTTTTAGTACCAATCAGAAAGTAAGATGAACTAAAATGAGAAAGGCATTTCTTGTTTCAATGCAAAGCAAAGAACCAGATATCGCATCAGTACATTTTTGGATGAGACCAAAATTTATATCAATATATAAGATCCTTCCACAACAGCTATATTGTCAAGGGTATAAGGACTAATTTATGAGAGAATATGACACAAATCCAGTACCAATATATACACCAGCACTTAGGCTAATTGTATGCATTCCAAAAAACCAGGTTTTAGAACTAAAAAGTAAAAACTATACAGACAAATTGAGTCAAGAAAGTGGAGATCAAATCAAAGAAGACATAAGAAGTTAACCAAAAGCTGGACAAAACAAACCTTGCATAGCTCTGTCAGCCTTGTGATTGGTTTGAGGCGGACAACAAGATCAAGGACCTCTATTTGGAGACGTTGGCACGCATCCAGTGACTCAATAAGCTTCAATCGCATTGACAGAGACATCACGCGCTGAGAGGTTACAAGGGGAATTGGGGGGAAATTAAGGTAGAAGAAGAAATTAAGGTAGCCGTTGTATAATTGGAATTTCGACTGAAAGAAAGGTTTTAGTTTTATAGCATCTTGATTGGAAGAAAATAAATTGCTAAGAGTACATAATAGTCTACTCAGGTAAATGGAGGCCGTTCTTGCGCATCAAGATCCGTGCAAGCTAGAATTAACCTGCAAACGAATGGTTCAGGTTTTATAAAATAAAAATACTCTGGAGCAGATTAAGTTGCAACCACCAGTGGAAAAGCAACTGAATTATGGGACACCACATTGATCCATGGTGATAGCGAATTCTTAGTGGCAAAATAACACATGCTGTTTTTACTATAATATATAATGTTGTGATATACGGATTATGTTTGCAGGTGTATGTTTTTAATCTCAGTTAAATTAACTCCTTTTGAAAATTTTAACTCAAAACAAAGTACAACTTTCTATTACTGTAATAATAAATTTTATTAAATGATAGAATGGAATTTAATTTTTTGACATCTAAGTTTATGAGAAGATTGAAAAAATATTACACTTTTGTTACAATGTCTAATTTTACATTACTCGAGGTTTTCGAAACTCTCGCCACACATTATAAGACATCAAACTAAGCTGCTTTGATATACATAAAGAAAGGTTCGAGCTGACTATGAAAATATTTGATGTTTTGTCAATTGATTTAACCGAACTGAACTGAAATTACACACACACAAAAAAAAACAATATATTCTCTTACCTGATACATCCAAACACTCCCTGAATTAATTGTCTTCCAATTGATTGTAAAATTCCATTTATTTTAATAATCAGAGTTGACCCAAAACATTTATTTAAATATTATAAGATTTAACTAAGTTTGATCATAACATTTATTTTTTTTATTTTTTTTTCCTTTTCTACGTGTATAGTTGTTAGGCATTAGTTTTTTTTTCTTTTTTTACAATTTGTAATTATATTTTTTTTAAATAAAATTTGTCCGTGTGTACTTGCCACCTGACCCTAAAAAAAAAGTTATAACCGCTGATGTAAGAGGAAAAGTTACTGCTTATTAGTGGCGGGATAAAAGCTGTACTAATTTTGCCTGTTTGACGCTTCTGTCAGCCCTCTCAAAAAATAATAATAATAATAATAATAAATAAATAAAATAAAGTAAAATAATTTTGCAAGTACTTCTAGTCTTCTAAAAGCAATTAAACCAAAAAACATTAAAGGATCTCAGCTAGGATGGCAATTGGCCAAGGCTATGCTACCTCGGTACGCCTAATATAGGGTCGTACGCGAACCAGGTACGGGTACAGCCCTGGTACGAGTCCGGTACGTACCGGATAGGACAGCTGGCGTACCCAAATATTTTAATTGGTTTTGACCGTGGGTTCGGTCAAAGGTACGAGTGGGGTACGCGTACCAGCCACAGCAGATCACATTGCACATCAAACTACTCACGTGGCTAGCGAATGAAATTTATTTACCTTAAGGGAGACAGAGTTTCTATATATATAAGGGGTTAAGAAAACATTAAAAAGAGTGTGGGACTAAAGAGTCCGCTCCAAAACCGGATGTTTATAAACAAAAAAGTTTGTTATTTAAAAAAGTTGCGGCCAACTAGGAGCCCAATGATATTGTTCATATTCTTGTATCTTTGAATATTTTGACTTAAATCTTACGGAAATGTTTGAGTTTTTAAATATAGAAAAAATCCACCATTAAACTTAATATTTATATTGACGAAAAAATCTTAATAGCGCAAGAATATTTATTTAAAAAATATTTTTCACATATTCCAACTCTCATCATATTTAAAAAATTTTAAAAAAATATATAATATTATATATATCATCGTATCCGTACCGGAGATTTTTGAAAAATTTCATACCGCCGTACCCGAATCGTACCGGGTACGATACTCGTACCCGCACCCATGCAATATAGGGCCAAGGTGATGGGTTTGGTAGAGTTTTGTTTAGTTATTCATAGTTTTGAAGCAGCCATCTTGAATATAATTAATTAATAATACTATTTTTGAGCAAATTTACTTTAATCATACAATGTGCAAGATTCATTGAAACCGTATCTACATTTAAGTTCATATAAATTTATCACAACATTAAATGATCAAGAATTAATCATGATTTATGTTAAGTGAGCATGATTTTAAGTATGAACGACTTTTTTTGTTTTTAAGATAAATTGGGGTCTAAGTCACGTAACTTATTTTTTAAATTAAATGTCTATAAAAGACCTCTCCAGTCGGATTTTGAATTTGCGACCTTTCAATCAAGATGCATTGTTCTTTATCATTAGACCAAAAACTGAATTTCAAGTCATCAACAACCTAAGTTACCGGAGATCATGTTGGGACCTGGATAAAATTACCATCACTCAACTCGATCCAAAATATCAACGGAGTATATAGAGGAAACACACATAGGGTGCGTTTGGATGCATTGAGAAGGAGGAAGAAGGGAAGAAAAAAATTATAAACAATCTAAACTCTTCATAAAGTTACACACTTCCTAATATTTCTTTCCACTTCTTTCCTTCTTCCCTTCTTTCCACACTTATCCAAATGGAGCCTATAAAAGCACCCATATAAAAGAAGTAAATTTGTCATATATAGAGAATCATAGATCTCCAAATGCATCTGAAGGAACAAACAAGATATTGATTCCTCCATTCTTAACAGAACCCCACAAGACTTCCATTGTTTCGTCAAAGCCATTCTTCCTTATAACTGCTTCCTTAACATAGTTATAGTAGTATTCAAATCTTGATTACACAATTTCTTTTTCAATAATTGTGTAAATTAGCTCATTTAACAGATTATCACATAGCATAAATTTGGAATTTATTAAAAAAGGGATTTGATAATGTGTTAAATAAGCTAAATTACACAATTTCTTTTTCAATAATTTGAGTACAAGAGAGAAAGAAGATTGATGTCAGAACTAAGAGATGCGTAATTATATAGAAATATAAGCGTTCCTAATTATGGAGCTAATAGAGATGAGGCTAGTGCTAATCAAATTGCTGATGAAGCTGGCAGTTATCATACCAATGGTGACATGGAAGATGAAGACCTGCTCGGCAATTAGACTTATTTTCTGTGTTTTTACAATTTACGTTTGTGTTGTTACTCTCTGATCTGGGCTTGATTGGGAGACCTGAATTGGCAGGAGTTTGTATGGTTTTGTGATTAATAAGATAGGCTTCTCTCCTTGGGGATCTGTCTTTTCAAAAGAAATACCACCCAGCCTGTACAAGTCGGAATTTCAGATTCTCTATGCCCCTTGTCCGCAAAAGCCATTATACATTATTGCATCCTCCACATTGTTAGGATTTACATCTTGACTTCTATATGTCCTTCATAAAAGTTGAAATTTAATATGTAACATATTTCCAAATTTTAAGTCTGCCACTCTTGGAGAATGTAGATATGAAAAAATAACAAAAGTGCTAAACGTGCACCGTCATACACATATAATGTTTCATTAATTTAAGATTGTTATTTTCAACTTCTTCGAAAGCTTTCTCAAGCGGCGTGGAGACTTATTGAAAATACATGAATGCAAGAAAGTTAATGTGGTTATCTCCAATATCTCGTCGAGAGAGTATATATTTTTGTGGCCTCTGAAACATTTGAGAGGTATTAGTTGTTGAGTAGGGCAGCATATTTTTGGCGTCTGCATTTTATAGGCTCTTTTCTGTAAGCAAAACGTCTCAACAATGAGTACACCAAAGATGAATGATATACATACTTTGTTTCTCTTTTTAATGCATGATATTTTATCTGCATTTAAAATTATAGAGGACAACAACAAGAGGTTCTAAAAGTTATGGTTCATGAACTCCTGTGAAAATACTTTATTTTTATCACAACCTCTGATTATAAAATTGCTTTTCAAAAAAAATTAAAGGAGGAAAGATTAAATTTCGAATTTATTATTGGTCTGATGGCACGAAGCATAAAATGGAACGAGGTGTCAAACTGTCAATGATCAAAAATTGAAAATTATTACAAAAATAAACAGGAATTATAAGTGCCATCGGCAAATATACCATCCCAGCCATCGCTTAATACAAAGTGAACATATACAATAAATAAGGTGAACATATAGACGATCTAAGTGAACACTTATACAAATAAATAAGTGTTGTCATCACTTGTTCAGGAGTTTACATGCATATTCAACTTATTTTCATTGAACTTATTTGTTTGTAGGTGTTCACTTAGATCGTCTATATGTTCACTTTGTTTGAAATATATTGAAACATTGTACTCTTAAGTATCGCAGATCGTTCAACTCTGCGTTCAAACCAAAACAGGAAGTAGGGACGCCATCGGACCATCAATTTAATTGAAACTAGCTAATGCATCGCGCTTCGCGCGATGTAAGATTAACCTGCAGCGATTATATTGTCTGGTTTAGAATGGTATTTTTTTTTAGCAAAAGACCAATCTGTAATGGATATGTATAGTTTTAAACCAGTGTTCAGTGTTATTATCTGAATAAATTGATAGAGTATCTGGCTTGAAAAATAAGAGGAGCACACCAATTAAATATGTACATCAAAGAGCCATCCAAAATAAAGAGATGTACTAATTTAGAAATCGCTAAAATATCGCTCTCAAAGAGTTTCCAAATAGAAGATTGTTTGGCTTGTGATATTTGTTTTGTTCACGAGACAGTTTTGCGAGAGATAGATATATTTTGTTTTGTGTGTTCTTTGGAGAGTCATTAGCAAAACAGTTGCATCTTTTGTATTATCACATGTACAGTGTATGTTGGTTGATTGAGCTCGAGCGGTGTTGTATATATAATATATTAGAAAGGGAGCAGCTTAGAAAGGGACAGGTTGAATTTTTGCTAATTTTTCTTAAAAAATGATCTGTTGGTTGAGGCAAGATGCAAATATGTTTTGCTTTTTTTTTTTTTTGCTAATTGGGCACGCCTATTTTTATGTCATGAATATATATTTTGTGGTCCAGTTAAGGAATGTGTTTGTTTTCTATATATACGCTCAATATGAGTTAACAGAAACGCTGTGCAAACATATTGCAGTTCAATAATTGTACCTTTTATGACCTCTTATATTGTTTTAAGTATAAGAATGTTCGGTGTTGATTCACTTAGGACATTGCTTGTTAGTTTGATCATTATGTGTGCATAGAATCAGTCCACTGTAACTGTGGGGAAATATGATATATATGTTACATAAAATAAAAAAAACGATTAAAGTGAAAATCTAAAAATTTAACAGGTAAGAATGAGCAAGAACATAACTGTTTTTGTTGAGCTAGTTGTTTACCAGTTAGTTGTTGTGAGTCGAGATATTAGGCAATATCGAGTAGATATGATAGGTGGTCCATGCAATATTTCCAGTTAACCAACCAATTCAGTAATGAAAATATGAGCTGTACTGTCCCTGTGATCAGAACCAAAATTGTTCACAAATTACGAAAAACAAACTATTCTAAACAGCATCCTAGATGATTTGAACTAACCTTTGCTTGCATGAACAATTTGAAGAACATCCACCCGAGAAGGAATAAAACAACAGATCCTGCAGCCAAGCAAAAACAACATTCACTAAGATAGGTATGATTATAATTAACGATAAAAATCACATAATTAACTATGCACGTGTCCTTCACCCGTGAGAAAGGGTCAGGGACAATCTAGGAATTTAACCAGTTATTTATATAAGACTGTAATGGTTTCTGTCTATAAGAATTATTACTGTTAAGTCAGCATCTATTTTTCCTAAATAAAATGGATGGATGAAATATTCTGTAAAGAAGGTCAAAATTGTGCATCTGCAGTTTCAGTGAATATTCTAAGCATATCTTCCTCTGAAGATCAAAGAAGAAAATCAAGACTATCCTACTTTGCTTCGAAGAGCACAAACAAAGACACAAAAGTGGAAATATAAATGTACCGAGACTAAATAATATCGTACCCACAATGGACTTCCTTTATCAAATAGCAAAATCAAAAAGCTTGATATTTAACTATTGTCATTTATAAAAAGTGGAACTGAATTCGATTGTGTCATTGTATTAGAATGTGCAAACTGTACCTTTCTTTGGTCTCATCTTTGCTAAAATTCTGGTGCCGGCATTTTACCTCTTGTATCCAATACCATCACTATCATCTATGCCTAATTATCACAAACCAAGCTATGGTTTCCAATTCATGAGGGACAAAATGAGCACATTCAAGTCCCAAACAACTTGCTGGTACAAAATCCAAACCCAGCTTTGTATAACATGTAATGGTATGTGATGGTACTGTACCTGTGTGTCTCATGTGTGATTGAGTGCCTGTGGCAACTATATCTTTGCATCACATGTGAGTCACCAGTCATGAACTGTTTGTTTGTGAGAAAGTTGGTTTTTTTATGGCTTGTCTATAGAGCATGGAAGAAGGATGGGTAAGGCAGACATTTTTCTAAGGAACAGAATTAGAACGGAAACGGAGTAAGAAAAGAATGAAGAGGGAAAAGGATGGAAAAATGACGACGCATTGGTCGCAATAACAGACCCGGATCAGGGAACGATGGCGATGCATAAGCTCGTCTAGCTGATGATAAGCTGGGCAGATCTGGAGGGCCTGGTGTAGGGCCAAGCAACTTAAAAAAGGATGGCCGACTACAATAACAGAACAAAGCCAAGACACACAGAATAGGGACAAAGAACATACCTGAAGAGACAAAAGCAGATGACCTACCAGAAGAGCCAACAGAAATCAAAATATAGAGAAGATTTGCAGCACAGTGAAGGTGAGGCATGCCCCACCAACAGCATAAACGAAACAGCAAAAACATATCATAGAACAGCAAAGATAAAGAATCAGAAACAACGAAAAGACAAAGACAGATCTGAAATAAGAAAAGCCTAAATCACTGAAAAAGAAAAGGCATAGAGATGCGAACCTGAAAAGAAACAGCACCACAGATCGGAAGCGAACCTCTGCAATGACAAAGAAAGGAGAGAACAGAATGGTCAAACAATATGCAGGAATAAGCCTAAGTAAGCTAACCAAGTAAACTCAACCATCAGCGGTACTTTCCAAAACGATAACGGCACAGCAACCGGGTAACCTAACTAAAAGACTGAACAGTATCCATCAATTAGGCAAAGAAAAAGATCAAACAGCATATGGGATGCAAAAATTGGACTCTATTCATTGTACGCAAGCGATACCAGCACCATTTATTTTTTAGCACAATATTTTTGTATGTATCCTGTGCTTTAGCATACCATACTGATAAAAATCACTGCTCAAACCTCATAAAAATATAATAACAGTTCAATTGCTGAACCCTGCAAGTAAAAATGGCAGATTTTTCATGTTCAAATTGTACGAACACCATCATGAAATTCACAGAAAAATTTCGACAACACCCATGAAAAAATTTTCTGACTCAGTCCCCATAACCGAGCCATGACCAAGAAAGACCTCAGCTGAACAACAAAAAAAACGTAAATATTTGGGACAACTCTTCTCAGTCTAGCTAGGTTAGGCAGTAACAATCATAAGCACTTATCCTGAGAAAAAAAGAGAGAGATCGAAAAGGAAGACACAAACCTTGGCAGGCAACACCAATGCAAGACAGGAGAGAACACGCAGGCTGAAAAAAAGAAACAGCACAAGTTAGGAATGAGGAAAAATACAGCACAGAAGGTAAAAAAAAAAAAAAAGAAGGGGAAAAAATCAGAAAGCACAGATGCAGATATAGCCCCCCACAAAAGAACAAAGCCGAGCACAACATAGCAAGGAAAAAGAATGGGAAAAAAAAAAAGGAACGGAAAAATGAGCACAGAAAAAAAGAAATAATCGCTTACCAAAGAAAGGATGAAGAAAAGCAAGAGCGGAAGGCAGGAAGCACGCCAGAAAGCAAAGAAAAGTGAAAGGAAAGACAGCACAGTAGATCGGAAGGAAATAGCCAGACCCAGGCTCTCCCACAGTGCGCAGAGAGGCTAACCACCATCGCCGTACACCTCGGGATGAGGAGAAAGAACAGGAAGTGGAATGGCTTCGTCCAGAAAAGTAAGTGCACAGATGAAACGCGGCACAAAACAATCGCAGGAGGAACTTAGAAAGAAGAGTAGAAGCAAACACACGGAACAAACAAAGAAAACGGCAGCAGAAAACCAAGCAGGACAGACACAACACAGCGAAAGTAATTGCGGACGGGCGAGATTAAATCCATCGCAAGGTGAACAGCAATTCAAGCCGTTGCGATTTGAGTTTTGCTACAGTTCTTTTCCCAGCTTGAAAATTGAAATACTTATAATTTCAAATTTTGTTTTTTAGAAAACACTTGGTACTGGCTAGTGGCAACCAAGTTAATAGGGTTTGGGGGCCCATGAATCTTTTTTTTTTTAGAAAACACTTGATAGAATGATAGTGGGCTAGTGGCTACCAATTTGCAATTTCTTGTACACCCAAACTTGTCAATAGGGTTTGGGGGCCCATGAATCAAAAAGGTTGTTGGTATTTTGCGCTTCAAAGTAACAAATAACAGAGATACGATTTTTTATTTATTATCTTTTTGCAAGAGAGTCTCGTTATAATATTATAAAACAGGTCAAGGGTTCTTCAATAATAACATTTTACTTGTAACGTTTTATTTTTAGTTTGAGGAGGGTTCCGGTGCCACAAAATTAGGGTGCCACCAAATGCCACAACTTTATTTTTTCATTATTTTTTAAAATTTCAAAATGTAAATGTCCAATCTAAACAGTTGATCTTCTTCATTTTAACGAGTGATGCATTTTCATATAAGTTTTATAAAATTTGAAGTTAATTTGATACTTGATCAAGAGGTTAAAAAATGAAGGACTCTGGTTAACTATAACAGATTAATTATAATACGTTCATGGTTTGACCTCTGAATCAAATATCAAATCAACTCAAAATTTTATAAAGCTTATATAGAAATGCATCGCTCGTTAAAACGAAGAAAATCAATGGTTTAGATTTGAAATTTACATTTTAAAATTTAAAATTTTAACAAAAAAGTAAAATCGTGACATTTGGTGGCACCCTAAACTCGTGGCACAGGAACTTTACTCTTTTAGTTTATGTAACTAACAAAGTTGTTAGGTCCTCAATTTACGAGCAAAATCAAACTTTGGTTATGCGCACACTGGCAGACCAGACGTCCGTCACTTAATTATATCATTAAATACATTGTGTGCAGTGCAAGATACCAGCAAAAACAGATGGATCTTTGCTGATATTTTGATTAAGAAAATCCAAATCAATAGTTGTAGCAACACAATCATATCATAACTTAACGAACAAAATATGGGTATATAAAACTGCGCTTCGAGTTCCCAAGTACAAGTAACACAACAAATACTTAGCAACCTGGAGATATATTTTGCAACTAATTAGGCCACACACGTATCAAAATTCAGTGTTACCCTGTGACTGCATAGAATCGGCGAATATAAAGGCCATACTGGTTCAAAATAATAATAAATAAATACAAAGGAAAATGTAGTAGCAATTGGTGTAATTGATGAACCATTTCTTTTGCCAAAGAAAATAGAACGCAAAAAAAAAAAAAAAATCAGAGAGAATACAAATCCTGAATATGAACACCATAAGCAAACTATATGTACATTGATTTCAACTTTGAATCAGAACCGACAAGATTACAAGTCCAAAACAAATAGAAACCCTCATTCACTGATAGATGAGAAGAGGAGTGATCAGCAGAGGAAACTCTATTATTTACTAAAATAGAGGAGAAACGAAGTCAAAGTTAAACTTAGCAACGATAAAGTGCTCAATTCAATTTCTTACGCATTCTCAAGTCTGGTGGCTTCAGGCAAAGCGATGATAACTTATCCCTTTGGGCTCCTGACATCCTGTTCTGATTTATGCTTCTTGAACATATAATGGAAACACAATAAATTATTGGTACCAATCAAGATGAAGAGCATTTTATGAGTGCAAATATCTAACCTATTTAACAAGTATTGCATTTGGGGTACAGCAAAATTATTTGGGGTGAGTTCAGATGAACTTGCCAAGAAATGAACAGTACTGAGGATTTTTTATTGCAAATTCTTATCTTTGGTTTTTATGTAATTTGGTACTCTTCTTTCAATGTCATTTTAACCTTTATTCATTTTTACTGAAACTCTAGAAGGATGTACGTAATACTACAAAATCCAGATAAATATAATAAGTAATTCGATTGAGTTGTTTGGCTAGCTTTGATGTGACCAGGACTGACACCAAAAACATTAATAAATAATTAACAGCTTATTTTCTGAGGGAGATTCAGGTTAACCCAATTTGATTGAGTTTTGAGAAGCTTGAAGGGGTGGATTACAATGAAAGATTCCTTACTTCGAATCTTTCCATTGGGACCAGAACCTTATCATGTTTGTGCTCCAAGAGTCTGTTTTCTAGAGACAGCGATGCTACCTTCACAGAAAATTATCACAGGGTATTTAAAGTGGGTATTTAAAGTGGAATATAAGAACTAGAGCAGAAATAAAGGAAATCACAAAAGTCAGGAGATCAGTAAAATGATAGTCTATTTCAGGGTTTTACCTCCTGTTCAGCTTTGATGAGATTCATTGCCTGGCCAATTTTATCCTTTTCCAATGCTTCAATTTCTGCTTTCCGCTTTGCTTCCTGTAAGAAAGAGAAGTAAAAGGGTAATATGACTAGGCACAGTGGGTCCCAGTTTTCAATTACACCAGACCCCACTGAAAACTACCCCAAAACCTGAGCTGAAGGAGGCGATCGAAGTACAAATCAAAAGGGGAATGTGGAGGAGCAAAAACAAAATTTACATATATTCAGCACATTACCAGCACACTCCATTATTACCTCAGATAACTGCTCCTGCAGGGAGATTGCACTGAGCTCTTCATTCTCCTCAATGGATTCCATGTACCTCGAAAGGTCATGGTCACAGGAGGAACACTTCCTCTCCAGCTCGTCACAGAGTGATGCTAGCCGTTTGCAGCTCACCACCATTGCGGCCTTATCTTCCATGCATTTCATTAGTGCTTTACTATTCATTTCTGCCTCCGCCTAGCATTATTTTTTGAAGGAATGAGCAAAATTTAATTTCAAGTAGAATGCAAAACTATAGGTTTTGGGGTTGTCATTAGAATAAATTACAAAGTACAAACATACAACTCCCTGGTTCATTTGGTTCAGGTCAGATGTTGCCTGTTGGTAATATTCATGTGCACCTTCAAATACCATTAAAAGCACTATGAGAAATGGTATGTAAAGACTGGGATTGATCACAGTGAACAAAAGAAAAATTTTGGGTAGTTTTATCTAAAGCAACAAATTAAGTACTAATGAGCCCTTTGCTTCTTTTTGGTGTTTCGTTGCATCTGGGGTAAATTGAGATTTATAGGGAACTTAAAGACCAACCAGGCAACCAATTTAGTAAAGAAATTGATTGTTTAAGATAAAACAAGGATTGCACAGGCAGTCAACAGACAATTATTGATGTTATCATGTTGGTTGTTTGTCAATTAAGATAAAACTTGGGGCCTTTATTCTGTGTCAAACAGGTACAAATTAGCAGTTTAAGAGTATAACCAAACTGTGAATAAAGTTTAATTTCAGATTAGTTGTAGGCCTGGACATATATTGGCTAAATTTAGGTAATTCTTTTCATGATTATAACGATATGTTGGCTTGAATTGAATGTTCTTAAAGAATAAATAGGCAATTAATTAAAAATTAATGTGCATACAATTTATATAAAATGAAGATAAATCAGAGAGACAATTTCTTGTTAGAGGTGCAAACAATATCAAAGGTGGGACTGTTTTAGTACGAATCAGAAAATAAAATGAACAAAATCAGAAAGATATTTCTTGTTTCAACGCTAAACCAAGAAATAAGATAATTACACAAGCATCAATTTTACAAGTATGCCAAAATTTATATCAATTCCCAAGAAAGATACTTCTGCAACAGCTAAATTGCCAGTGTTAAGCAACAAATTAGCAAATTAAGAGGTACCACACAAATCCTATTCCAAAACTAGACGAAACAAACCTTGCGTTGCTCAATCTGGGTCGTGATTTTCTTGAAGCGACTCTCAAGTTGAAAGACCTGTCCTTGGAGGAGGTGGCACGCATTCTCTGATGCACTAAGCTTCGATTGCAATTTCTCAGGGGAGAAGGCAAGTGCCTGTTCTTGGAGGAGGTAGCTCTGAATCAAATCCTTTGCGTACTTCTCTATCTCTGGTGGTAGAGCCATGGCGAGAGAACAAAGAGGCGCAAGAAATCAAGAGAGAGAAGTTGGGGAGAGAGAGAGAGTATCAATTGCGAGGGAAATCGAGAAGTCGGAAACGAGGTGAGAGGTTTGTTGCCTATTCTGATTGATGTTGCCTATTCTTTAAGATTCGTGCAATCGTGGATGTTGTTACAGACAAATCATCAGGTTTTTTCAAGCAATAGTGCAAAATACTCTTGAGTAATTGGTTTAACTGGCTTGCTTATTAACATATATAGTAAATGAGAATAATTTGATCATTTTGTGTGATGTTATTTCATCTAATTACTTTATAACAATCAACACCAGTACTTAAAAGTGATTTAGTATTGTTTTACATTAGTTTTTAATACATTTGACATAGTCAAGTCTAATTTTTTATAAGTACTTAAAAGGAATATCCTTCAGTAATCGTTCAAAAATGTAAATACAAAGTGCTTGAAATTCGTCCATTATAGCACACCCGAGGATCCACTCGTGAATGTGCTTTAGGAGATGTACTAAAACTGGGTACATGGTATTAACGCATTTTAAAATAGGATAATTAGGTTGATGTCACTGTAAAAATTAGAAATTAATAAAATGCCATCACTAAATGATAAAAATTAGATTTGTGCCACTGGATAATTAATTTAACCATTATATATACCCTTTTAGATATGCCATTACAAAATAATAAAATTAGAAATATGCCACTGTAATACATTAAGGCACCGTTTGGATGCGTTGAGAAGGAGGAAGGAGGAAGAAGGGAAGACATAAATTATAAATAATCCAAACTCTTTCACAAAGTTACACACTTCCCAATACTTCTTCCCACTTCTTCCTTTCTTCCCACACCTATCCAAACAGAGCCTAAAATTAGAAATATGTCATGTTAAGTAAATATGTGATTTTACGCCATCAACAAAAAAATAAAATTTAAAATCTCAAATATTTTCAATTCGAAATTTCAAATTTTAAAATTCGAATTTAAAAAATTTTCGAAATTTTGAATTTAAAAGTTTTAAAATGCAAAATTTGGAAATTGAAAATTTATAAATCTGATATTTAAAATTTAATTCATGTCAATAAATTTTTTATCATTTTTTAATGAGAGGGTATTTCGGACATTTTTAAAAAGTTAAGAGTGACATTTCACTAATTTGAGTGGCAATGTGGCATATCTCTAATTTTGACCGAAAATAATGACATAAAACTAATTTACAATTTAAAAGTTGCATATCTCTAATTATTAATTTTTCATAGTGGTATATATCTAATTTACAATTTAAAAGTTGCATATCTCTACAATTTTTTTTTTTGGCATGCTAGGTATTTTTGTAATTACTAATAAGATGCATGTAAATTGCTTGTAATAATGTTACAGGACACCGTTTGTTTTTATCATAAAAAATATAAAGGATAAAACTATAATTAATGCAACAAAAAAAAATTGCATTGTAACAATAATAATAATATAAAAATGAATTTCTTCCTAGCTAATGGTAAAAGCATTTTGTATTTTATTTTTACTTCAAAAACTATCGAAACTAAAGACTAAGAAGTGTATCCTAAATATTACATATCAATAGGATCTCAGCATAAGAGAAGTTTGAGTATATCGAGGCAAAATAGATGTAGAATTTGAATTGATAGGTTTTTCGACCCAAATTCGATTAGTAAAAATAACGGAGAGGGTGTCGACAGATCTTCATGTCCTAGATGAAGACCCAAGTTTAAACCATGCATGAATGCATGGCAACGAATTGGCAAATGTTGCGGGCGGCTTTGAATCCTTCGAACTAGTGAAAAAATAGAGGTGGTGATTACATGATCGGTGTTTGTGAGATGTTGAGGATGGTGAAAAAGCAGCCGACAGCCTACAAGAGATTTTAGTATTGGAAATGAAATAATGGCTCTTCTTTAACATGTGCTTCCTAAGTTTTCTTGGATACTAGAAATTTGTTAATTGAACAAGTACTCGGTTATTATGATTATACTTATTATGCTTCACTTTGGCTATGATCAAGTGCCGCCAACAAGGCGTTTCATCACTCTAGCAAAGGCTGTGCCTATTATAAACTCACTGCTACCAAACCCCCTCAACTGGGGTCAAGAACAGTTAGTTGCACAGTTGCTTGAGAAGGAAATGGAATACGCCAGGTGAATTCACAGTTGCTTCTCTGTACAATGCTCTCGTCAAAGCTGGCAGACAGACTTTTCCCCTCCAACAGATTTGGAAATTGAAAGTCACTCCAACTGTCAAAAGTTTCCTGATTTTGCTGGCACATGATCGAGTTTTGACTCAGGAACAACTGCAGAAAAGGAATATTCCTTGTCAGCAAGGATGCGCTTTATGTAACCAACGCGTTTGTGAAACGGCTACACACTTATTCCTGATTGCCCCTTCACGATTAACGTTTGGGGACAACTCAACTTGCCTTCTGGTTTTGTAAATTTGACAACTCAACTCAGCTGCTTGGAAACACTTATAAAGGCCTTTACTTCTTCTTGGCTGACAGCTTTTCAGAAGACCTTAGTGGCAACAACATTATGGGCAATTTGGTTGGAAAGAAACAATCAGATTTTTAGAAGTGAAAGCAGAGAGTCAGGTTCGATACAAGATTGGATTGTGGGAGAAGCAACATTATTCTGGAGACATTGTTAAAGTTGCAGCACTCTACTGCTTCTATTTTGCTTTCTTTCTTTTTCTTCTTTTTCTCAGTGTTTTCTTTCTAGCTGTCAGTTTTTTTTTTTTTTTTTTGTACTACTAGGTAGCCTCTGCCTAGTCTCTCCAAAAAAAAGAATACTTAGGCCCCGGTCAAAATCCCATTTTTTAACATGGGATTTTATTTCATTTCATTTCGTAGGAAAACTTTTGATCAAAATGTAGAAATTTGATATCGTTTGATTGGAATTTCTATGTAATTAGATCCAATAAAATCTTATGAAATCAATTCAAATAAAATGAAATGAAACGAAATCTCACGTAAAAATCATTTTGATCAGATCCTTATTTGGACATCTCCAACATACCACGAGGGAGTAGAAATTCAATGACTTGTTCAATAAACAGTTAAACAAAAATAATTAGTTGAGGTGCGGAAGCATATTTTTTAATGTCTGTTTTTTATGGCCATTTTTTTTATAAACAAAAAAGGATGGAACAAGAAAAATGAATGTAATACCAACTTAATTATTTCTCTTCTAAGAACCTATAGATAGGTCGCATTTTATTAAAAAAAATGGAACCCCAAAAGCACGTCGAAATTATTTTTCTCAAAAAGAAATAATAACAGCATCTCTATATTATGGTTACATTAAGTCCTATGAAATTTTTTTTTAAAGCTTATTATTGTATTATAAAATTACTGTTCAACAAATTGAACAGGGAAATATTTAACGTCGTCCTAATTAATTGTCTGATACTCTGATTAGCTAAACAAAACACGTGGTATGACAAGCATACGGCCCACCTGGTCTGTCAATCCCCACCAACCCCCCCCCCCCCCCCCTCTCTAAGCTGATCTTCCTGTTCAGTTAAAAAGCTCAGTTGGTCGGGAATAATATATATTAAAAAAAAAAGGAACTCAGTACTGATTGATGCTCTGTGGTTGTTGATTTTTTATTTCGTGTATCGAGTTTGAAAGTAACTGTACTTGAGTCTTGGACTAGTTATTAATCTACAGACAATCTGGCGAATTTCACTATCTGTTTCACGCTGCGTCAATTCGATTTTAGAATCTTTATCTTTACTATTTATAAAAGCACCAGTCCAATAATATCCAAAATTTGAACCGAAAGGAGCAAACAAATGTTTACTCAATGCAATATAGACCGTTTATTTTTATAATTTGATCAGATCAGTGGTGTAGATTTAATATTGAGATAAAAGATCTAAATCTTTCGTTACCTTTCGTTCAGTAACATGTTAACAAAGTCGCTGGAGCGGAGTCGCTGAAACTTCTCATTATTCACGTACGTGAGTTCGAATCTGTGCATCGCTTAATTTTCCTAATTATTTTTCGCTGCTCAATTTCTTCCCTTCTTCCTTCTTCGCCTCCCACTTCCCACTCCTCATCGCGGCCACAAATAGAAATCAATTTTAGGTTTGTTCTTCTTAATGCGCCGCCTCCCTCTTTCGCTCTCTAATAAAAAAAACCCTTCTCTCTCTCTCTCTGGTTCCTCTTACAGCGATGGCGGCGACAAGAGCAAGAAGACAGTGCAACCATGGTCACCGCTTTCCTCTCACGATCGTTGAGCAACCAAAAGCGACCACCTTCGTCCCGCGCCTCTCTGTACTCGACAGAGCACTGGCACCACCACTCTGCTCACCGTATCTTGGATCGTTCGATCACAAAAATAATCTTCTTTCTCCTACCTGCTTCGCTCCGCTATTGTGAGAGAGGCTGACGCAACGGGGTTGGTACCTCCTCCTCTTAATCTTTCCATTATACTAATTTTTGTAAAATTTTCAATCAAATCGCTCCCAATTTCAGATCTGAAGGACACAAAGGAAAAATCGTCGTGCCTTCTTCTGTTTGCCCCTACTATTGCTCCGGTTCAAGCTTTTTTTTTTCTCCCTGAAAGGAAAGAAAAACGTTGGTAGCAGTCGCAAAGCAACAATGGACTGATTAATTTTAAGGTGAAGTACTTTAGTTTCATGGACAGTACATAGTTATAGGCTCTCTTTCTTCATTTCATAATGTGTTAAATTATTATTCAAACTATATTGAATGCCCACACATCGACACCTCTGTCGCCGGAAAAAAAGTATGCAATTGCAATTGACGGTCAAGGAAACTATATCGACTCAAATTCAAATCAGTATTAAGTCGTGTTCCTTCATTGGTAATTATTTTTATGAGCTACTTCAGGTGCATTTGTTGTGGCTATTCTAGCATCTCCATTGGTCTTGCTGATGCAACTTTTTCACCTATCAAAGATCTACAGCCTCCTAATAGGTATCTTATTTAATGCCTTTTAATGACAGGTTTAAATATTATCTTGTATTTTCAATTTTTCATTTGGAGTATTTTTGACTGATGTATATTTACATTTTTGTAGTTCGAATGGTTCTAGGTTGCTTTGTATTGGCTTCCATGGGACATTTTAGACTTCAGGTGATCAAAGAGTTTGCTTTTTATTACTATTTAAGAGTATATTATAGGTAACTTGACAATTACATTAAATTCGATACTCAAAAAGGACAATTGTATTGAATTAGGCTTGGTTGTGTTCAATTTAATTGATATTTTAAAGTTTAATAATTGTTATTCAACTGAGCTTTGCTGATGGCAGAGCATCAATCACGATCATTATCAAATCACAGTTGGCACTGGGAATTTGGTTGCCTAGCTTGTACCAGCAGGACGTGACTGATAAGTCACTTGATGCCAAATTGCGAATGGAGTTTCTCTCCTTTATTTCTGATTGTAAATTAATGATCAATATTTGAATGTCACCAGTGCGGTATGTGACTGGGGATAGAAATTTCTGATGCAAATCACATTAGTACTCTTGACTTTTCCTAACCTCGCATGTATTAGTTTATGATAATAGATGGTAGCGGCAAGGTATGGGAAGTATGCAGAACCCAAGGAAATTGGAGAGCGTAGAAGGTATAGGGTTGCTGGGCAGGTATGCTGATTCTTATCATCATCATTCTCGTTTACCCTTCTTGCTGTTGGGTATAAATGTCTAATTTCATTAATCCCCTTAAATATCTGTATAGGATATGGAGGTTGCATACTATCATGTTTACATTGATGGTGTGGATTTCGTTTTTCTGGATAGTTGAGTTTTTCATCACATTGAGAAGAGCATTTATGGAGGGGATCAACTTGTGAGTTGCCCTCTTCAGTCTCTCTACCCTTAATAAAAAGTCTCGCTCTATATTTCAGTATCTTGATTTTTCTCATACTAAAGAACTTTGTTAGTCCAATTTTAATTTGAATGCTTTGTTTCATTTAATGTTTGGATGCAGGAGATATTTAAAAGGATGATCCTATTATGCAAGGCAGCAGTAGAGGTACAATTTTTAAGCCTTAGCATGGTCAGCCATAAATAAATCCAATATAACAAGATAACATTAAGAAATAATCCAATATACCTACATGAAACTTTTGTTTTATTATTTGAAATGATGCTCCAAGTCCGTTCTCTCTCTCTCTCTCTTTATCTGAAAGGACAAATACAAGATGTATGATAATAAATGACTTTTGCTAATTTTTATCTTTTGTTGGACAGATTTGAAGAATAGAGTTTATGCACTCGAAATGGTATTTGAATACAGAGTCCAGTTTTAGCTGCTGCGATATCAGGCAACGAAGTTTTAATTGAAAATTAAGCTTATATTTACTGTTCCGTTGACTGGGTCGACAGGCAGAAAGTTGGGCCATCTTTTTTAATTAGTGCGAGTGTAAATTGGCTCTGAATTTTTTATTTCAAACTGGCTTTGGCTTCACCTTATTATTATTTTTATTTTGCATTCTATTACACTGTAAAAAGTGAAATATTAAAAAAACATTAAGTAGTTTGTAATTGAACTTCATGCAATATTATAATTATTTTAATTATAACTTGATTTATTATATTTAAAAATTGCCCGCACATTGAGCGGGCGTTACTGCTAGTATACAAAATGGCTAAGTATTTAACTGCAAAAAGTAGTGTTGTTTAAATTATCAATAACTAAAGTGATAATTAGAACATTATAAATAATTTGCCTAATTTATTGCATTATAAATTGTTAAACTCAAATAGTCAGATACCATGTTATTAATTTTGTATAGTAGTGTTGTTTCTAGAGTTTCCTTATGGAAAAGAATATATATTTTTTTAAAATAAATAATTTTAAAATAAAGTATTTTTATATGAAAATTTGAAAATGAATGAATTTGTTATAAAAATATTTATTTTAGATAAAGATATATACAATGAGATCGCACATTTCAATTTCTTTAGTAAACTATTATTTGTGCTATTACTGCCAACTTGCCTAGCGTTCACCGAACAAAGAAGGGGTCCGAAAACGGAATTACGCTTGATGAGCAATCATGTTACACTATATTGGCCATTAAAAACTGTGGGAATGTAAAATTTTATTTTAAGATAAATTGGTCTAAGCCATCAAATTTATTTTTAAATTAAATGTTTATGAAGATCCCTCGATCGGATTTCGAACCTACGATTTTTCACTTAAGATCATTGTTATTTGTCCCTAGATCAAAAGCTAGTTTTTGAGAATATAGAGTTAACAGTTCCAATCGATTATCTCGAAAACCTTTTGAGTACAACGCAGAAAACACTGACAAAATTTAACTACTTGCTACTTATTAAAGGAATCGAGAAGTCACTGTCAGAATGGAATCTTAATTATAGTCAAACTCACAAGCAGGAGGCCGTATTTTTTTTTAACATACGTGGCTGAAAATTTTAATTTAATTTAATTTAAGACTAAATATATTAACAAATTAATTCTAACTAGCGGGCCTCGCGCGTTGCGCGATCTAATTTTTTAATTAAATTTTACCATCAGGAAGCCGAATTAATACTTTCATTGCTCAAATCAAACAAATGCTTTATTTCACTAACTGAAATAGATCCAAAAAAAAAAGGAAAAGAAAATGCAATATAAATAAGATGTAAACTGGATTATATTCGTCCATGCCATCGCCTTTAACATTGACCATTTACTGAACCGCTAATTATTATTACCAATCAGTGATCTTAAATTTATTTGTCATGATGATATGTACGTTTATAATGGACAGAACCATTCAACAGCTGCTAAGGTCTCCAAAATAGTTTATAATCATTACCATGCATTCATGAAAGAGGAAATATCACAACTGAACAATGTTGAAAATAGCATTTACATAATATAACAAAGCATACAGTCTGCATAAGCATATTAAAATTTAAAAGAAAGCAAAGGAACGATACAAAGGAGTAGAAAATTCGTATAATAGTTGTAAATTGCCATATAATCCAGTTTCTTAAAAAAAAAAAAGTTCTGATTTCATACCATAAACCAAATATAAATCTAAGGGTAGGTGGCTGTAATAGTTTGACAATATAACACCCGTGATGCATGTGAAATAAATATTGGTATGTTGCACGTAACTATTGAACCTAGTTAATAGATTCAATTAGATAGATTTGAAAGTAAATGTACCTTTTCTTTTTCTATTTCATTGTATCCGCCCACTCTAGTCACTACATCGAAGAGTGTCCTGAACTGAATCAGATAAATCCTGCAAACACACATTACACATGGGTCCAGCAAAAATTATAGCAGCATTTTTGTAAACCAAAAGTTTTTTCAGGGAAAATCTATGGTGCATGATGGTGTATCCTAGTCTGAACCATAATTTTTTACGAATTTAAAAAAAGACAAAATAAACAATTATAGCAAACTTGGGCATACCTCTTCTCTGTTCAATTTCTGTTGAAAACAACTTCAAATTGAAAAGAGTTGAGGAATTCCAACTTGAGCAAGCCCTAAAATTAGGGCAAAAAATAGAGCCTCATTACCAAATCAACCTTGACAGAAATAAAAAATATGACAAATGATATACCAATTATATTGTCTGATTCTGACACCATTTGACACATATTTTTCTTTAACTGCAATAAACAGTTGAGACATGACCATAGTCAATTTGTTTGAAGTTAGCAACATCATTATCTTGTCTGATTGGATAAAATATCTAACGAAAATACTGACAACATCATTTCATTGGAAATTACGAACAACAACATCATCATATTTTCTAATCATTCTTTTAGTGTGACTACACCAGTATTCAGTTTAAAAAAGATACCAAATATTTGCATGTGGTTCTGTAGCGCAGAATGCAATATTTTGAATTTTTTCTCTTTTGACATGAGACATCAGTCTAAGTGAGAAGAGAACTACTGATTTATGTATCATACAAAGCAGACCAAACAGCTGCATGAAAGGAAAAGAAATTAATTAAATTGAATTATGAGATTAAATCATATGCATGCAACTAAAATTACATGATCCTAAGTCTGACCAACCCATCAAACTACATCAAATTTTATAGAACTAAATATTGATGACATTAAAACTAAAGAAAATTAAATCGTGAGATCTTACCTCAGCAATGACTGACAGTCGAGCTCTATCCATAGTATTTTTTTGCCTAATATTTTGAGGCTATCGATAGTATTAGGCTAAATTAGACTGATGTCTTATGACAGCCGAGCTCTATCGATAGTATTAGGCTAAGTTAGATGATCACCGACAAAAGAGATCATAGGGTGCAAGGTACATGCCATATCAGCATGTACCTTTTTTGACGAAGCCATTTGCATCACTTAAGTCTGTCTTGATGAGTTCTTCTGGAGCAGAATGCATTCCTGTATTTTTCTTAATCTCAACTTCTGGTGATTCTGTTTCTGACATGACACAGCCATCTCTAATGTCATCCTGAAATAATTAAATTAAGAAGGCATACAATGAAAATTGAAGAAACTATCATCTTCATAAAAGGAGTTGTATTGTTTTTTGATTAATATTATAATAAGTTAATAAGCGATAACGTTAGTGAAAGGGCATAAACATAACCTTAATTTATTTGGGAAAAAAGACATCTAATGCATTTTTTCTATTATACAATGGTAACAAAGATGATGCTTAAGACATGTATTTAGATGAGGCTTACTGATAGTTGCACATCTAAACCTGAAACTGAATCGGACATAGATTTATAACTTCTTGGGATTAAAGCGTTCTTTGGCTGGTCAGAAGCTTCTTCAGTAGACTTTGTCCTTTGGTACAAAATAAGTATTCTTCAATTATCTTTCCTGTCTCTAGCACTACAAACACACTGTCAATATTGTATATGTTGTATTTCTGCACAGCATTAATACTGGCTTATTGCCACTTTCAGTTTCAAAAGAAAATATCAAGATAAGCCAATCCTCATAAGAACAATGAAGACAATAAAAAATTCTCTTTCATTGAAGTTGATTACTAAAATGGGTATTCAGTCATAATTAGTATCGTTTTGCCGGCAATCTTCTCACCCAAGGGCATTATTGGAATGTAACAACACAATTACTGGATATTTCAGAAACTTGCAGAATCCTTGCAATGGGAATTACAGGAACTGAATCCAATGGGAATTCATATAAATAAAAAGTAGGAAAATAAAAAATCTGTGTATATATGAGGAGCTACATTGCACTACTGGCCTCCAAATATGATATGATGCAGCAAAAAGTGCACAATTTGATGATGAGTACATGATTGGAAACTGATTGGAAGACCCAATTTAAAATTATTGTCGTTCTAATGCTTAGATGACTTAAGGTGAAACTATAATTTAATATGCCCTCATTAGAAGAACCTTAACACAGAATCAAGGTCAATATATAGCAGGATCCTTGACACCAATAAGAAGTTGCATAAATTTAGTTAAAATATCTATCACATCTATATCTGCATTATCATATTCAGCTAGAATCTTTTGATCTAGCCTTGGATTTTTCTTAATTTTTGTAGCTCAATCTTATACCAGGAACAATAGAAACCTGAAGTTCAATGTTCACAAAGATAAACGACTGTTGTACCTGAATTTGAGAGCAAGACAAAAGCCAGTCTCCTTACAATCGACCATAGTATCTCCTTGCAATTCAGGCACACATAATTCCCAGCTAGTTGCTTACACCTGACAACATAACCTCGTATAATCAGTGCTTATAAAACAAAACTCTATCAAATCTGTAAATATAGTTTTCTGATGTGGACTAATGCATGCAAAGTCAGATTCTGAAAGCTAAACTTGGACTAATTAGGTCATTAACCACCAGCATATCGAAATAAAATAATAAAAACAATTAAAGTGCTTCACACAATGCCAGCACAATTAAAAATATACCCTGTACATTGTAAAGAATTTTTGTAATGGTAGAGAAAGGAAATTTTTGAACAAAATTTGAACGATATGGTTGAATTGATTTATTTAGATCTATATTTGAAAATTACTACTACCAAACACAACTAAAGCGCATAAAGATATGAATTAGACAAAAGAAAATGGAAATAAAAACTGATATGGAAAAATTAATTTGTTGAATAGAATAAAATATAAACTGGGAAAATCCAAAAGAATTACTTGAATCTTCAATCTTCTTTAGCCTCTGCTGCTTCAGCAAAAACTTTATAAGCAAAAGCGTACCTAAGTTAAAAAAAGACCTAAAACAATCAGTGTTGTAAATTTAAATAAAAATATAATAAAAGCATAAGAGCACCAAACATCACTACAACAATACACAAAAGCAGCGGCAGGATAATTCGAATCCCTGGGATCCTTGGAAGAAACAAACAATTGATAGAAAAACATAACTGTTAAGCACAAAACCGAAAAAAAATAGGAGAAGCAAAGGAAAATAGACTAAAAAAAATTGCCCTCTTTATCATAATCCCAAAATCATGCTACTTTTTGACCCTGTAAATGAAACTCATTCTAAACAGAAGTTTTTCTCACCTAATGAATGTATAGGCTTTGTCCTCTTTCTAAGACAATCTCACTCAAATCAAGCGTCTCATCTAGAACAAAGCTGCATTAAGATGGAACAAATTAGATGAGGACCACTGAATTGTAGCATAACGAAATAAATCCTAAAAAAGGAACAAAAAGAAATCAAAGAAAAGAAACCCACTATTGCACCAAAGCAAAGAGAACTAAGAAATTGGAGAAGAGAAAAAGGAAGAGAAAAGAAATAGAAAAGAAGAGGCCGTGAAATACACAATAGTAGCAGGGCGCAGCAGTAAGGAAAGGGAAATGGATAGACCAACACCACCAAAACCATCACAAAATTCCTTACATCTGTATCGCTGGAACACAAAACCTAGCGCACATGAAAGCAAACCTAGTCGGATCCAAAACGCCGGAGTCCACAACCACAGTAAGAGAAGAGATAAGATAGACAGACCGGCGCACACACCACGACCACCATCCGAGCAGCTGTCGTACACAACCCACATGGGCTCCTCCTATTCACCGGTCCAGGGAATGCCTCGTAGAGAGAGAGAAGGAAAATGTAAGATAGATCAGCGAATTCTCTAGAAGATGCTTATCCGACGGAGAAGATGCCATCAATCGAGCGGCCAGGATGTTATGCGGAGATTGAATGGTCCAGATTGAATTACTGTTCGCCAACAGTAGTTGGCGAACAATGTCGGATCCGGATCTAAATACTCCGGATTAATATATGTTTCGATATTAAACATGTCAGAGTGCCTTGGCGCACTGGTGATGACGTCACTCCCACTGGCACGCCTACCCATACAATACTGCCTTGTACATTTTTCGAGTTTGAAAAAAATTGAATTTTCTACTAGCACCGGTCTCAATTGCGCTTACTATTTTTTAAAAAATAATGACTATTTCTAAAAATAAATTTTTTTACAATGTTTACTACTTTTGTAAAAAATAATTATTATTTTGAATTTTGAAAACATTAATTACTATTTTAAATAAAAATATTTGTTTGGCTACAACAATGCCAGTTGTGAGTTACTATTTAAAAAAATTATGTGGCAGTGCCATTTGTAGTGGCGTGGCTGCGGTGTCACCGGTCCTAGTGGCATCCTGACATTTTTTATAATTAAAATTCTCGTTTTTAAATATTTAGTTTAAAAAAAAAATTGTGATATGTTTATTAAAAAAATTTATGGCAGGAAGGCTTATTCTCAGTGATTAATGTAACAATATCCTCAATTCCGGTTTTTTGTCGGTCTTTTCATTATTGCTCAAATGGGTTAATTAGAGGATGGATAGAATTAAAAGGGGGGGGGGGTTTTTCTTGTGACGGATTGAGTGTGGTTGAGAGGCGGATTGAGTGTGGTTGATTTCGAAGCATTAAATTCCGTTAAGCTTAACTAAATACATAATTAACCCAATATTTGTCTCATTGCAATCCAGATATATCGACCACAGATGTGCGCAAATACATAATTAACCCAATTTTTTTTTTACTATATCCAAATCATTAGGAATATGAGGGATTTTCTATTTCTAGGCATAAAGTATTGGGAAGTGTATAATTTTGAGAAGAGTTTTGATTGTTTATAATAAATTTATGTCTAGGAATAGAAAATTTCCACTTGATCCAAACGGCCCCTAAGTGTTGCCACAAAAACCATGTCACAACTCACAACTGACAAAAAAAGAAAAAAAAATGTAGAAATATTGTTGCCGGACACATAATAAAAGACGGAGTTAATATTGACGACGGCATAGAAATTGCAAGAAAAGATAAGGTCATATTGACTTAAAAAAAAATGTAGCAGCAATGGGATCAAAGAGAGAGGTTCTATTAAAACGAAGTACAAAGTACGCCAGCACTGATATAAACAAATAATGTGTTCATTGATTTCAGCTTGGAATCAGAAATAGCACGATCATAATTTATAAGTCCAAAGCAAACAAAGCAAAGAAGAGGTGAGCCTAGGAAAAACTTGTTTTACAAAAATGGAAGAAAAAAGACAGAAGTTAGACGTAATGACTATATATAGAGTGCTCATTTTCATTTCTTCTTCATTCTGGAATCTATTGCCTTCCCTTAATTTGGTCTGCCGACAAACTGTTCTGACTCAGGCTTCTGCAACAACATTGGAAAGACGAGCACTATTGGTACCAATCAAAAGAAGAAATATCTAACTAAACAATTTTACATGTTGGTATTTGTAGTCAATTTCAGATCCTTCTGCTTAGAAATTTGTTGTGATGAGGACAATTTCAGATCTTTTTTTTGCTTTTGTTTTAATTAGGTTATACTCTTCCTTAAGTTGCAATTATAACTTCCATTCATTTTCACTGAAATTATAGAAGCTTTACACTTACTACCACAAAAATCAATTAAATAAAACTAGAAATTTCATTGGGCTGTTGGATAACGATTTGATGCTACGAGTACTGACACATACAACTGCAGTTACGGGAGCATTTGTGAGGCAGATTAAGGTTAACCCGATCTGACAGTGTTTTGTGCTTGAAGAGAGAAAATAAATGTAAAAGTTTCCTTACTGTTGATTTCTCCTGTTGACAAATTTTTATTATGGCCATAAGGTGATCATGCCTCTCCTGCAGGAATTTGTTCCCTCGAGACAGCTTTATTACCTACACAGAATATAATTACAGAATAAGAATTTGAAGAGGAGTAATCATGAACAAAAAAACCAGGGGATATAATAAAATAACTCTTTTTGAGGGTTTTACCTCCTGTTCAGCTTGGGTGATGTTGGTTCGCAGGCGCTGTCTATATATCCTTTTTCATAGCTTCAATTTCTGCTTTCAGCTTTTCTACCTGTAAGAGAGAGAAAGTAAAAGGAAAATAACAAGCGTTACTGTGAATCCTAGTTTGAAGCAATTAAAACCCACAATTAAAAGGGAAGCAGGAGGAGCAAGTTAAAGAAAAAGAAAATAATTTACAAATATTTTAAGACATTCCGAGAACACCCTGACTGTACCTCAGATTGGTGCTCCTGCAGGGAGATTGCATAGAGCTCTTCATTCTCCATTCGATTCTCCTCAAGAGATTCCATGTACCTCTGAAGGTCACTCTCATAGGCGGCGCACTCCCTCTCAAGATCATTGCAGAGTGATGCCAGCCGTTTGCAGTACCCCACCATCTCCGACTTCTCCTCCTTGCATTTTGCGAGCGCCTTTGCATTCATTTTAGCCTCCGCCTAGCATTAGTTTTTGAAGGTGTCATGAGAAAATGGAATGGGCATGTTTAAATTGGAACATGGCTTAACAATAATAAAAAACCAAGGACAGCTGTGTTGGCTTTTCAGTCCTTTTTGGTCAGGTCAGGTGGTTGTAATATTAGTTCTATGACAGTATATATTGTGTAAAAACTGGACCACTTAAGTGGTTCTTTTGGTAGGGCTAGCTCATGCTAACCTTGACTTACTACTGAAAGCACCACCAAAAATGGCATGCGTAGAAACTAAGATTGACCATAGTGAAAAGAAAACGTTGTCCTTTTAATGAAAATGGGTTAATTGAGGTTAGCATGCAAACATGAAGATCAACCAATGCAATAAAGAAGTCTATTGTTTACCAGAAACCAAGGATTGCACCTGCTGCTCAGACCACAAGTAGTCCTATTTTTCATATTGATTGTTTGCCAATTGCACACTATTGATTCTTGGTGAGATCACTTTGGTAAATTATTTTGAATTCTGTGTCAAACTGGTACGAATTGATAGTTCAGCAGTTTCAAAAGAATTAGGACTCGAATTGAATTTCTGAGCATTTGTGGGCCCGGACACAAAGGCTAAAATTGAGGTGATTCATATTTAAACAAAAAGATATAGCTAAATTGAGTGCTCATTAAACACAAATATGAAAAAAAGAGAGGCTTAATCAGAATTCTAATGTACACTCTATACATAAATGAAGACAATTTCTTGTCAGAGGTGCAAACAATATCAAAGGTGGAATGGTTTGAGTACCAATCAAAATATAATGTGAACAAAAATCAGAGAGACGATTCTTGTTTCTGAATTGTGATTGTGAAAAAAAAAAAAAGAATTAGACCTGAGAAAGAAACTTGTGATGCACAATCACTGGGGTACCATTTTAGGAGGATATCAAAACTTATGTCAATTTCTAAGTATACTTTTACAACAGAAAATTTGTCAGTGTTGAGGAATAAATTAGCAAATTAAGAGGAAACTACACAAATCCTATTCCAAAAACAAAATAAATTTTGTACTCTAAAACCCTGGATTTAAGTGAAAACTACCAACACAACTAAATCATTAAAGCGAAGAACAAATCAGAGAAAACTTTAGAAACCAAGAAAATTGACCAAACCTAAACAAAACAAACCTTGCTTTGCTCTATCTGCGCATTGATTTTTTGGAGGCGACTCTCAAGATCAAAGACATGTTCTTGGAGGAGGCGGCACGCATTCTGTGATGCCGAAAGCTTCAATTTCAAGTGATCTGTTGGCTCATTCGTAGACGCCTCTTTCTCTGGTGAGCGAGCCATGAAGAGAGAAAACAAGAGGCGCAAGAAGTCTGAACGAGCGAAAGAGGCGACATGAATTGAAAGGTTGCGCGGGAAATTGGGGAGAAGTGGGGAGAGGAGATTGAAGAGAGAATGAGAGATGCGAATCGAAGAAGGTAGCCGTTGGGGTAACTGTAATTTGGAGACAAGGTTCTATAGCATTTTTATTGGTAGTACATAAAATCGCCTATTTTTGCAAACTGGATTGAGCATTGTTGTGTATATAACATTTTATCTCCACTACTTATAAAGCATCAGTAGAACAGACATAAACTTCGAGCTAAAAGGGAGTTACACCCCTCTAATATCAAACATGGATCATTGATTTTGTTAATATACGGTTTAGATTCAAATATCGTATTAAAAGGTAGACCTTTTAACGCGAACCGTCTAGGCGGTGCGTTGGTAAAGCGTGCTTCGTTCGCTGGCGCACAATTTTTCCATCGATTTCCAACTAGGTTTTCACAAATGGAAATTTCGCATTTTCGCTGCCTTAATTACGAAATCCTAATTTCCCGATGCGCGCCTCTTTCCTTCTTCTCGCATTTTCGATGTGCGCCGCTCCCTTCCTTTTTTTCTCCATCCCTCTCCTCTTTGTCGGAAAATGAAAACAATTTCTGCTAGGGTTACTACGATCTCCTACACAAGTTATGGCTTCATCAGGTAAAACTGCAACGCCGATCAACCTCTCTCCCTCTCCATCGGAGCGAGTTCGACTTTTCTAGGGTTTCGCTTCGCCTTCGCCTCTTCGCCTGATCTAGGAAGCTTGATTTCTCTCTAGGTTTGTTCTCCTCCTCTATTCTCTCTTGCCCCAATCTTCGAAGGCTCCGTGGGGTCTTAGATCGGAGTTCTCCGATCGATTTTATCACTTTGAACTGCTCCGAACCCTGCCTCACCTTCACTCCCCCCTCGCATCCCCCTCCGCTCCCCCTTCTCAAAGGGAAAATTAACAAAAATGGAGATGCCTGGTCAGCTTTGTTCCCCCTCCTCCCTAACCCCATTGTGGCCAAAAAAGGAAGACCTATTAGGGTTTGTTTTCCTAAGCGGGCGCTGCCTCCTCTCAAACGATGCCAGATTTGGAAAGAGGTGATTTCTAGGGTTAGTCGTACTCTAATCAGCGATATATAATATATATTTTTTATTTTTCATTATACGCATCAGATAAAAAAGGAAAGATAATCAGAATATTACTTTCATCCTCTTCGTATACCCTAATCTGCGGCATTGGTCGCCGCCTCCAATTGATATCATTGATAGATATCCTTCTCTAGGGTTTCATTTATGCGCCGAAAAAGAATTCGATAGAGCAATATATCTTTGAGTAGCGACCCAACAAACCCTCTCTCCTTCTTTAGCATTTCACATGCTCCTAGATTGAAAGAGAAATTTAATTCTGAAAGAAGGTACACGCAATTTTTTTTTATTTGCAACTTCACTTGCTCACTTCCTCTTCCCTTAGTTCGATTGAATTCACATTTTAAGTTCTAACTTCCTCTTCCCTCAGTTCGATTTTTTTTCATCATTGTATTATTTTGATTCATCCATTGTTCATACATAAATGCGATTAGATTTAGATTTAAATAATTTCTTTGTTTTATTTTCAAAATTGGCAGATGGAAAGCCCTTTTGGAGTTACAGCTTTATTTTCTGGAGTGATGTAAGGTGCATTGACTTTATATTCTTCTCCATTTTTTCCTGTCAAATTATGTCTTTTTTATTATTGGGAACAAAATAGCAAGTAAAAATGAGTATTTCAAGGTGTCGACAGCAATATGATTTGCTTGAAATTGATGCAAAGTCTTTTGTTTCTTTTTAATCAGTTTTTGTGCCTTTTTATGCTTCTGATTGTGTTGTATGTTGATTGTAACAGTGGTACTATTCCAAACCTAGGTGGTGGTACATATTGGTTCATCTCATAGAGTAAAGGACATAATCTAGAAATTATATATGATGGGCTTCCTTGTTTAATTTCTGTTGGGCACTAAAAATTTAGCTTATTTCTCTTTGTCTGAAACAGCCATATATAAGGACTATAGGCTTGAAGCAAGATCACAGGACAATTTCATGTGGTCCCATTCGTTCAATATAGATGAGGTTTATCATTTCTTTCATCTCTTTTCTAATCAAGCTATATTTACATCAAAGTTGAATAATTGTATAAGGGAGGTTTTCTTCTTCTTTTTTTAAATAACTTTATGATTTTCGGATGAACTTACTTTTGTATGTTAAGATACTAAAGTGATAATACGATGACATATTTCATGCTCTTATATGATAAAGAAAAATGACCAGACACCTTTCCTTAATAGATAATAGAATCATTTCTAATCCTAAAGCCATCTTCTTCTTGTTATATATTATTTGTCATTCAGTCTTTATTTTAGACTGAGCTCTCTTCACTTACATTATCCTGAAACATATATGAGTTACCAATCATTTTTTTTTGTCTCAGGAGATGTGTTAAATAGAAGATATGAAGCTTCTGGAAAAAGAGGAGATGCAGAAGTCTGCCATGGAATTGCTGAAACAATATTTGAAATTCAAACAAGTATGGAAGATAAACATTTCTTTACCTTTTTTAAGGTAAAATTGTCAAAAGATCCTTTTCTTTCTTTGCTTTGACTGTGTACCAGTACCACATCACTGGTTCAGATTCTGCTCTTGTCATGTACTCTCTAATATTAAACTGCGTTATTTTCACTCGTTGTGTGAATTTTATTTTTATTTAAAAAAATTTGTTTAAAAAAATTGGTACAACTAATTTTTAGGTTATTCCACTTTGCTGGTAAATAGGTCATGAAAATTTGTATGCTTTAATAATCGATTTATGCCGTTATTTTAACAGCTAGCTATTTTAATTGGAGGGCCAGTCTGCTTTGGTTATGGTCAACAAGGTTACTGGGGAAGCAATCAAATAATGATCCCTTGGGGAATCCCATCCAGTAAGTTCATTTTATTCAAGATACCGACTTTCTTCCTGTTTGTTGTAGTTTATTTATTTTATTTTTGAAGGATTTAAAATATGGACATTTAAAATGAGTTTTTGTTGATTGACCTTCTAACAATAATGTTTTCATTTATTGTACAGGAAAAATTGGACCATGGGAAGCATGTTTGCCTCTCAACGGCTAGCTATTATTATCTACTATTTGCTGCTGCTCTTTATGTACCTCGCTTTCAGGAACAAACATGCCTCTCAAGGCAAATAATGTATCAGTCTTTAAGTTGTATGAAAAAGAGGACATATTTATCTTGTGGCTATAAGTGTCTTGTGTAATATCTTTCTATTAATGCTATCTTTGATGTAATTTGGGTATAACATCGAAGTTATCTGGATATTAAATTGTTAAGCTATATGTTGATCAAACGATATAAATCAAAGTATCTCAAAGATTGTAATTCCAAAAGTGGTTTGGTATCTCAATTACCCCTACTATGTCCTTGTGTGTTTGGATCTGGTTATTTCTTGGTGGCCAATTTCGATCAACTTTGTGGAATGTAGTGATTTGATCTTGATATAAAAATGGCAAAAATTATCTACGATGCTCAAATCTTATAAGAATGCAAATAATAAGAAATTAAAATTATCAATTAACGGCACGCATACACATCTCTTATAAGGGAAAACAATTTTCTGATATGGCAAGGACACTACTTATCGACATTTTGGTGATTAGGTAAAATAATTGCTTACTTTGTAAATGCGCTAATATCAAGGAATTTTAGTGAGTTGATTTGCTAGAATAAATGCGCGAATATCAAGGAATGAAATTGCTCCCAAAAAATGCCATTTTTACCTTGATGTATCCTGCTTAGAAAATCAAATATTTTAAAGTTGAACAAAGATTTGACTAGATTAATTTCTTGTGCCGTATCTTTATGTGTAGATTATATCTTTTTAAACCTTCCTATTTCTTGGTATTGTTAGTTGTTTGTTTTTATTTTTGGTTGAAATTGATTTAGGTAGTTTGTTTCAATTGTCTTGGTACTTAAAATTATATGTACTAGATAGATAGTTAATGAAAACTTATAAGTTATTTATTTTATTATTTGGTACATAAAAATTCTTTCGCACCAAATTTAATTTTTGCCATCTTAATTTCGACGGGAATAATACCTTTCTCTCTCACGGCAGAAACAAAGTCATTTTTTATGATATAATATTTTTAAAAGTTGACATATGTATATTTTTTGTTGAGAAACATATTTAGTGTCCATCAAATTATTTGTTTGGGTTGTTCACATGTTTATTTTATTGATTTTATTTGTTTAAATCGGTGAAAACTATTATTAATTACAAAGCACATGGTACGATAAGCGTTTCCCACAGGCCACAGGCAGGGGCGGATCTACCACCGGGGCGGGTGGGGCTAAAGCCCCACCTCACGCCGTCGAGCCCTTGGAGCCCCCCTTTAGCTCCAGCTAATTTTTTCTGCCATTAGAGCACTCGAAAGTGGGGCTGAAGACTTAAACAGAAGTTGTCAGACCCACCTAGATATTTTTTCTAGATCCGCCACTGGCCACAGGCCACAGCCCACCTGGTCTGCGCAGTTAAAAAGCTCAATTTGGTCGGCAACAAGAACAATATAAGGTGGGCAAAAAAAAAAAAAGTACTCATTGGGTGATTCTCTGTGGCTGTTATTTTTTTATTACGTTAGCGAGTGTGAGAGTCTTGGACCGGTTATAAATCTAGCCATTGCAACAGACAAAATGGCGAATTCCACCATATATTCAACAGTGTGTCAATTCGATTTTAAACAAAGTGACTAATGAAATAACTAATAAGTATTTTTAACTGCAAAAACTGCCCAATTTTCTTCTTTTTTTTTTTACTTTTTCATTGTTTAATATTTGTTCGATCCATTGTTTTGTAAGAATTTCGTATGAAACATCTATTTCAATGAAATAATATTAGGACATCTGTTAACTCTTTTAAACTTTGGTACTAACAGAGCTCTAATTTTCTTAAATTACGTGTGAATATTTCATCAATTTTAATTATTATACTTATTATACCAAAGCATAACAAAGCGAAACATAGTGCTAAACAATTCCAAACAACGACAAAAGGACCTCAGTCCTCAGTCCAGTACATATAGTTTAGAGTACACTGGAAAAGTACATATATTATAGAGAGAATATACAACTGAATGAGTATCCAAAATATTTGTTTTATACCATCTGCAACTGCAAGTGACAATGCATAAACACTATGCGCAGTTTCAATTATATTTATTCTACCTCCTCCTAAATAGCCGCCATAAAGTTTCTCTAAAGAAATTATAATGTCCCTACAATCCGAAATTATAGCGTAGATTACATTTTTATTGAATAAGAAGCGGACAAATTGTGAAGCTTTTATCGATGGTTCTGGCATAGAATTTGCAACGAAAACTGCATTGAGAAAAGAAAGAAAAACAAAACGGTTCAAATAATAAGGATGCAATATGTGTACAACTTGGAAGGCCGTCATTTTTGAAGATGTGCTAAATACTATTGTTGTCTGCTCGGAATGCTTCAATTCCTTAACGCCGTATTCATTTGAGATACATATGTTTCATTTTATTTTTGGATATGGTCAAAATCTAAGGAGAGTGACCGCTAATATTTGAGTGCATGAAATTTGAATTGGTTATCTCCAACATCTGAAAGTTCATTAATTGACTTATTATTAAGCATCACTACATCAATAGACATTAATTAGCTGAAATTGGTTGAGCAAAAACATGGTGCTTGTATTTTATAGGTGATTTAACTTAGTATAAAATGCCTAATTGATGACCAATAACAAAAATGGAATGAAATACCTACCTATTTCTTTTAGGGTGCGTTTGGATCGTTGGAAGAAAGAAGAAGAAGAAAAGAAATTATAAACAATCCAAACTCTTCACAAAGTTACACACTTTCCAATACTTCTTCCCACTTTTTCCCTTCTTCCCACACCTATCCAAACGCACCGTTAGAGATGCGTGACAATTTTCCGTTATATTCGAATTATTGGTCAATTTGTTACTTGTATGAGGTCGCTTTTACCAAAAAAGAAAGAAAATAAAACTCATGAATGATTTGAAAGGTTTATTTCGATGCAACCACTTGCAAGTTTTTTTTTAAATAATAAAAAGGTTTATTTCTCAATTTCTGGTATCTTTAAGTCCTGTAAATAATTTGTTTACGATACCTTTTATCATGGGGATAAAAATGATCACATTTCACGTATCCTGCTTGTCCTGCACGAATTTTCGAATGAAAAAAGTTTGGTATACATTACTAGAACAAATTTAGGGCGCTAAAGGGATAAAATTTCCAATCTCACCGCAAATTTAATACGGTTGATGGTGAATCAATTTATAAACATCCACATGTCTTTTTTGTTGTTGTTGTTGTTTTTTTTTTTTTTTTTTTGGGTCTCAAGTCCGTTGGTGATCTTCAAAGAAACAATTTTAATTAATAAAAAAATGGAATCTTAAAAAAAAGTATATTTTTTCAGAAAGCACCAACAAAAAAATAATAAAAGACGAATTCATGAAACTAACACTCTCCTCGGAATGTGGAAAAAACTCGACGGGAGTTCAGTTGATCGGAGTCAAACGGAGAGGATTCGGATTTTCTATTTGAAAATGTTTTTCATTTTCCCAAGGGAAAATGATCCTAATAAAAAAGGAAAAATAAAGTACAAAATTACGAAAAAAAAAAAGACAACGAAAGATATGAAATAGTTCACTTTTTTTCCAATTTCATATTCTACCAATCAGTAGGTTAGAATTTCATTTAAATTCAATAAAATCACTAAAGATTTTACTTGACTAGGTTATGTAGATAATTTAAGAAGTTTTTTTTGCTATGATTATGATTCAGGTACTAGAATTGTCTTTTCATCATTAAATAAACTCAAAAAAAGCTCAAATCAAAGTAGTCATTATATGTTTTAATTACATAATTATGTGGCATATAGTATATATGCCACATAAGAAAATTGAAATAAAAAATCCCTGTTACGATTATTTACTTTTCAATAGGTCCTTGGAGTATTTTCTTGATTTCAATAATCAAATAAAAAAGAAAATTGGAAAGGTATTTTTTCTTTCTATGGAACCTGTGGTGGGTTGTGTGAATCAATTTATAAACATCCACATGTCTTTTTTGTTGTTGTTGTTGTTTTTTTTTTTTTTTTTTTGGTCTCAAGTCCGTTGGTGATCTTCAAAGAAACAATTTTAATTAATAAAAAAATGGAATCTTAAAAAAAAAATATTTTTTCAGAAAGCACCAACAAAAAAATAATAAAAGACGAATTCATGAAACTAACACTCTCCTCGGAATGTGGAAAAAACTCGACGGGAGTTCAGTTGATCGGAGTCAAACGGAGAGGATTCGGATTTTCGAATCGCTTTTCTGTCGGAAGGGAGAGAGTAGATGGGATGCCAACGCTGGGCTATCCAAGTTGGTATGGCACTAAACTCTCTACGGAGAGTACTGGGGTTCGAGTCCCACCATGGGGTGTGGGGCATTTGTGTGGGTGTGTGGGAGTGCCTAACTGTCTCTGTTGTGCAGCGCGCATAAGGACAAAAAATATCTGCTCATGTTTTGAGTAGTGCTTTGGACACGGTGAATTTTCTCTTGGGAGCATTCCGCAAAATTTTTTTGGACATGTATACCCCAGTATTATAAAGCAAGAATCTGCAACAAGTTTTGTCATTTTCTCTCTCTAACTATATCCCATAAAACTTTCTTAATTAAATTATTTCTTAAACAATAATATAAGGAATTTCTAAGCAAAGCATATGCGTGATATATTTCTGGTGAAGTTATTTCATTGGATTTGGATTGATATAAATATGTAATATTTAAAATTATGTTATTATCTCTATCTCTACTATTTATAAATGAACTGTAGAGGTATTACACGTTAGGTCTAGCATGTAAATAGGTGTTTTTGTCATTCAATCGATTTAATATGTGGTCGGATATTAATCGTCATACAAAGTAACAATATATTTTGATTTTCCGTCTAATAAAGAAACAAATTAAATAACATATCTATTTGTATCAATGCTAGATTAAGCAATATATTTTTAGAGTAAAGTTCCGGTGCCACAAGTTTAGGGTGCCACCAAATGCCACGATTTTACATTTTTGTTAAATTTTTAAATTTTAAAATGTAAATTTCAAATCTAAACCATTGATCTTCTTCGTTTTAACGAGCGATGCATTTCAATATAAGTTTTATAAAATTTTGAGTTGATTTGATACTTGATCCAGAGCTCAAACCATGAACGTATTATAATTAATCTGTTATAGTTAACCATATTCCTTCATTTTTTAACCTCTTGATCAAGTATCAAATCAACTTCAAATTTTATAAAACTTATATGAAAATACATCACTAATTAAAATGAATAAGATAAACGGTTTAGATTGGACATTTACATTTTAAAATTTTTAAAAATAATGAAAAAATAAAGTTGTGGCACCGGAACCCTTCTCATATTTTTATTATCTAATATTGTTTTTTTTTATTTGTCCGCATATGAGGACATCTTGAGCTAGTAAAGATAAATATTGAATAGTCATTGGATGTTCTAAAAGTGTTGTTTAGACTTGTTAAAAATTAGACTAGTGACAAAAAATATTATTAGACATATGCTTTCGCAAAGTTTTTGACAGCTAAGTAGTAAGTAGACATCAATATTGAATACAAACTTGTAATGTTGACTCAAATTAAAAACAAAAATTATGCCATTGGATGTGATCGTGAATAAGCATAAATAGGTCTATTAATGAATAAGGATTGTGAAAAGAAAATGATGAAAAATTAATAGTATATTTATGAATAGAAAAATATTGTTTGGATGATGTATAAATAATAGAGACCGAGTGGATGAAAATAATAATAATTTTCCAACTATTTTTTTAAATATAATTATAATAATTATTCGTTGTCACGAATATTAGAATTAGTATCTCAATTATTATTATAACTAGCTATATTTTCGCGCTTCGCGCGATAAACGATGGACTTAAGCTGCTCTCTACTTTTTTTATTTTTATGTGAAGAAAATATTAATATTGAAATTTGACAGAAAAAAACATAGTTTTATTTTTATACTTGACGTGACAAAAAAATTGAAGAGGAGGTGAGGAATTTATACAGACCAATGTCTATTACTTTGAAAGTTCTATTATTATTATTTCATACTTTGCTCAATAAATGTACTATCTCCCGAAATTTTTTTTAAAAAATAGCATCAATATAATAACTTTTCCCCTTCTGATTATCTGAATTTGGATACTTACTGCATTGGTTCTCCAGCAAAGATACTAACTAATTTATAGAACCAACAACTACAAAAATTCAGGATTCAAAGGATAGAAACAATGTTTAATTTTTGAAACTAAAATGAAAATTGGCATACCAAAATGTGGTCATTAAAGAATAAGATTTTGCCACAATATCTTCTGTCGCGGAACCATAAATTCATCAAATCTGCATATTTCTTTTTTTTTTTTTTGCTTTAATTAGACATCAATGTACTTCATGCAGAAAATACAATATATATCTCACTGTTTGTATGTAAATTATTGCCAAATCATTGCCCAGAGCTAATGTCAATATGTCATTGGTACCAGCCCATTGAGACTATTAATACAAATGAAATGGAATGGTGACATAAACAAAGCACTGGTTAAAAAGACAACACAATAGTTTGCTATCAATTTTTATCAAAAAAGGAGAATCGAAAGTTATATAAATAAAGAATCTATTTTGTAACCTTTTGGTTAAGCTGTCATTTACTCTTTATCCCCTTCCACTTGCCTAGCAAATAAAAATAACGGATAAAATCATTTTTCCATTAAATAGTAAAAGACAGTAACAGTGGATTGACTGAAGTAAAATTTGTTTGAAAAATCAAAGCACCAGTTAAGGACTGATATATGCCAAGGCAATTCCAAACCAGATCAAATACTATCCCTAAACCTTACATGAATTTACAATGCAAGAAACTCTTGATGGCGCTGCATGAACTCACAATGCCTAAAAACATCACACGTATATACACATCAAATTATGTAAAGCATATTTTTTTTTTTAGTTGAGCATTTCATTCACTGGCAGTGCTGCTATAGGTCGTTGTACCAGTTTCGCAGTTTCACTGTTTTACAGGCCACAAAATAAACTTATTAAGATAAACTACTCATGATTTATATAATTTTAGATTGAAGCAATTCATCACCTTAATCTTGTTTTCTTTTTTGCTAATTAACCTTTGATACTCTCTCGATTTGATTGGCATCAAAAGAGCCTATCTTGAACTCAACAACCTCGTTGTTCACAACCTATCAAATCAAACCATAAAGAAGATGGTGTCAACATAATTTAAACATTGAAAAATAAAAGGAAAGGTAAACTATCAATATGATAGCACTGACCACAAATGAACACAGCTTGAAGAACACTGACGCAAGAGAGGAAGTGAATAAACCTGGGACCACTTTATAGCATTTTGAAGCTGGAAAAAAAAAAGAAAGAGTGCATGAATCGAAACTTACGCATAAATTTTGGCCATCCCTAAAATTTTCTGTAGTAACTACAATAATTTAAGGAAAAATTGGATGTACATTGCAAAAATTGGATGAACATATGCATAAATGGGGATACAGTCAAGAAACCCAATCATCTACGGCTACCATGTGCAATCTAGATTACATTATAATTTATTTGAGAATTTTACACAAACAATGAGACCTTCAATTGACTTCTATTGTCCAATGCGAATTTGTATGAGGAATAAAGATGACCCCCAAACACATGATACCACAAATTCTAAAAAAAATCTTAACAGATGGAATGCTAGGGACATGAAGCAATAAAAAAAGGAAAAAATGAAAGCCACAAAATAAATTTGTTCTTAAAACTGCAAATCTATATAAAAATCTACATGAAAACAATTATGGTTACTAATAATCAATGAATAGCACATCAGAACAAAAAATTGTCACCTGCTAGAAAGAGTATGTGATCAGGATCAAAATACTACACAATTCAAAATTGATCTTGTTCTAATGAGAGAGTATTAGACCCCAACCTCACCAGACTTCTTGTTAGTTCGAACTCATATAATATATAAGTTGTTAGAACTGTAATTGATTTTAATTAATTGCAATGCAATTGCCATTTTTTAAAAAATAATTTAACAAACAGAACAACTTTCAGATAGATATTAGTGCATGGTTAAATACCACAATGTCAAGTGATGCACTAAGAATTCTAACATCCAACTTCTCAAAATCTCTAGCCATGTGTTTAGACCTAAAAAGGAATTAATAATAAGCTGGTCAGCTCTACACAATGACATTCCGACCTCTTCATTGCAGTGTCAATGTGTGCTATAAAATTAGAAAAATTAAAATTGATCCTTCGGTTAATCCTTTTTCTATCTGTTTAATCACTTCAATCAATCCCTTCAAGTAATAAATCACAATTTGGTACAATTTTATAATTGGAAGGCACAATGTGATCTTTTGCAATACACCATGCTTTTACAGCTATACAACTTGTACTAAAACTCAAAAGAAAAAAGAAAAAGGGTGAAGATCTTCACCTCCTTGCTCAGCCGATGGCACGTCAGGAAGAAGAAAAGCCCTAGACCCAGCTAAGAGAAAGATGTAACAGGTGGAGGTGTCTGAACGAACCTTGCGAGAACCATGCAGACCATGCCACATTCTTCCACCTGACACCACGTGCTCTGCACGTGACATACTCCGGTGCTAACTCTTATCCTCGCCCCTTTCTTCGCCTTATTCTCCTTTCTATCCCCTCCGAAGTACCTCCTCTTTCCCAAACTTAGTTATGGCCAGCGGTGGCGAATCTACAAACATCGATCCATTGATGTTGGTCTCAACAGAGATCGATAGCTCGTCAGAGTCATCTTCTCCGGTGCTCGAGAGGATCGCCAGAGACAGACGTAGGTTGTCCTAGTCCCAAATCGCTAATGGCATCTCCTCTCTCTTTCTTTCTTTCTCAGTCTTTCTCTCTTGCCATCTCTATCTCCCTCTTGGCTTCGGTAGAAAAACGAAAAAGAATCGTTATGGACGGAGGAGAGAGAGGGGGGGCCTCGCCTGATGAAAAGAGAGAGAGCGGACAGATCGAAGTGGACGGACATATCGAGATGGAGTATTGATCAGATGGACAGGATCATCAGATGAAATAAAAGGCCAGGATAAATCGCTACAATAATATGAAAGAGCACGGTAGAAAACACCCTTAGAAATGGAGTATTTTTTGATTGATGATATACAAATATGAGATGACAAAATATGTAATGAGAATCTAATCCCATTCGCAATCCAAAAAATTAATTATTATTTTAATAGTTTTTGACTTGTTAATTGGCTTTTTGGATTTCCAAATGAGATCAAGAATGCTTGAGGGCAAATTTGTCATTTCATAGTGTCCAAAGCACCGCCTCCACTGTTTTGCGCTATACGCTGTGAGTTGTTTGTCCTTTTGTGCGCTGCGCGGTGTGCCGCGCGACAGCGGATAAGGATTCATTCGACGCCACTGATTCAAATACCATGAAAGTTTTCATTGTTTTTGAGGGAATTTGGCCATGGAATTTCGGCACTCTGAACTCCTATCGATTTTATATTTTTATCTGTAATACTTATTAAACATTCTCAATAAAGTCAGCAAATTTTCACATAAAAAGATGGAAACAATTGTTAACATTATTATAAACTATTGATTAGAGAAATATACGATGTGGATCGATATTTTTAATAAGAAGTCGACTATATACACAAACAAATTAAGGTGCTAGGTGGTAAGATTTTTTCGCTGTTACTAACGATAGAGGGAGGGTCTATCGGTGCATCACACGCCAAGCACAGGGAGCTTAAGCATGTCCAAATGTTGATTTGGAAACCCAATAAATTCTTGATGCACAAATTTATTACTTGTCGTAAGAAATTATATAAAACTGAAATTTTGTTCCAAACATGGATAATTTTGATAAATAAACTCTTCAAAACTGTATCGCACAAGAAAAGAAAGGTTTTATTTGATTAAAATACACCTTAACAATCATTATTTGCAGGTTGTGCTGAATAAATTGCATGCTTTCTTAGATTTTTATTGTTTATTATTCCATGAATATATCGACAAAAAAATATGTAAAGAATCGACAAAATTTTATAAAGATTCCAAAAATATATACCCACAAAATCTTCAGATTTATTTTCCAAAAAATTATAAAATTCTCCAATTAAAAATGGAAACTTAAGCTTTTAATGGACCAAATCAAATATGGTCAAATGTGTTTATTGACTATTTTTAAATTTGCCTTCGAGAAAAATAATTTTACGATGTACTCAATGGAATTAGCAAGAAAAATATCTAGCAGAAAATATTAAATGACGTTGGATCTATTACTATTTTAGTATTAGTATTGATGTAATTCTATTTATTTCGTTCTTCCAATTAGAGTCCTATTTTTCATATATTCTGATTGGGTCAACATCATCGGCCAATTAAAGCAAGGAATTGAAATGAACAAATATGGAATAGGTAGACATGATGAAAATAATTACGGCAGAAATTTGGAATGTAATATATAACAGAAATGGGTGTTTGAGAGTTTTCAAAGATAAGAAAGATCATTGGATGATTCAAAAATTATATTTACCTTTTAAATTAGATTGTGATTAATATGTTAATCTAGATAGTGAGAAATCACGTGCGTATGAAATCAACTAATGGCAGCTGCGAGACGATCTAAAAAATGCAAATTATTATATAATAAAAAAAATATAATCCCATTAATCAACGAGTGGAACAATATAGAATTTAGATTTAAAAATTTAAATACAATGCCAATATTACGATTAACGCACATACGCATGTTTGTTATCAAATAAATAAAATAAATAAAAATTCATAAAATAATTTGATATTATAAAAAAATAATGCGTGTCCCGTGTCACTTTTTGCCGAGCAAGTGCGATTCAAGAATTTTGACATGTTGTATTATTTTTTTATGTTTGAGATGATATACTTTTATGTGAAACTTTTAATCGAGAAACATATTTATTTTCATCAAATTAATTTTTTAGCTATTCACATGTCTATTTTTATAGATTCTATTTGTTTTAAATTGGTGAAGACCACTGTTACCTTCAGGATCGATCAAGACAACGTTAAACTTAAATATTAAAAATAAATAACATATTCATGTTAAATAATATTTTCACGTATTAAAGTCCGCCCACACGTTGGATGGACGATGCTGCTAGTTACATTAACATTTCCAACAATATTCGGTGCGATTGAAAAAAAAAATAAAAAATAGGGCCTAGGAATCTAACCAATAACGAAACCATCATTATTTTATAGTAATCATCTAAAAGGAAAAAACCTTTGATCCTCTTATTACAAAACCATCCAAACCAAACTAAAATCCATAGCACCCAACTACTCCCTCATCCCAGAAATCCCCAACTCTATTCTCCACCATCTTCATCTGTTGATCTTGTTAGAAAGTGTGTAATTTTCATTTATTTCGCTAATTACAAGTTAATTAAGCCAAGAACATCACACACAAGGAGATCTAGTACATAAGCTATTCAAACACAAGAGAATAGAGTTGGAAGTATACCTCTCTTGGTATCGCAACCAAGAGGCTCGTTCCAACGGATTGGTGTCGGTGGCGTGCTCTCCAAGAACCTCCACGCCGTGCGCCTCGAGTCCACTAAGGGATTAACCACCTTCTCAAATCAATTATGCTAGTAATTGAGAGAAGTGTGTCTAATTCCAAAGCTTTCCCTCTTCAAGTTAATTCTCCAATTAATTTAGTGGAAAAGCTTGCTCAACACATGAGCTAGGTGGTGTGTGGAAGAGAGAAAGGAGAATGAAAATTCTGAAATTTTTCTTCCCTTGTTGTGAGGTGCGGCCAAAGAGAGAAGGAGAGAGAGAGGTGTGTGGAGGCTAGGGTTTGCTCCCAAAGAACACCCCTTTATATAGACCTCATACCCTAGCTCTCATCCACATTTTGATGGACCAAAATGCCCTTATGTAGCCGCACCTACCTACCTCCCTTTGTGGGTTGGGCCTCAAGTCAAGTTGAGCCCAATAGTCTTCCATTTTATTACACCTTCCATTTGGCATTAAATTAACTAATTAATTTAAAGCCCAATTTGCTCATTTTATTAAATGTGTTGATTATAATTAATTATTAACTATTTAATAATTAATATGGAATTAGTCAATGCATTAAATTATTTCTATATGATCTATTTGACTTAATTAATCATAACGGTCCATAACGGTATACGATTAATTAATCAACTTATCATATTTTGCAAAACCAATTGTTACAAATAAACAATTAATGCACGTGTGGTTAAACACCTTATTATGTGTGACCCTTTGAGGATTTATGCTATGTTGGACATGGAATTAAATCGCTATTTAATTCCAATAATCATAAGCGGTATCTAGCAACACGTTATGATTCCCAATTCACATAAATAGTGTACTTCTACAATATTTCAATCCTGCATAAGAGAATAATTAGTTTCTCTATTTTGATTCTTATGTCACACGATATCATCGTATAATCCAAGATAGGAACGTGTCATTCTTGCAGATTATACGTTTCTTGATCTAGAGATGATTGTATCAGTTGCTAGCAAACAATCTATCTCCATCAAGGGGCCCAAACAGATATCGTCACTCACTAAGTGAATTAATGAGGGACATACGGTTTTCTTGATAATTAGCTTTTCCCCGCACAATTCAAGAATACTTAAATCAAGTCCGTATAGCAGCCTTTATCAGGAATCAGCGGTAGACATGATTTATAGCATCTATCCTCATGTGGAAAAGATAATCATCTCAAACTTAGAACCAAAATCATAACGAAATAAATAATGACACGTAACACAATCCATATATTTATTTCGTGGGGTCCAGTCCTGTACTATGTTCTATAACATATACATATGCAATTAAGTTGGTTACTCTTAACCTATGATTTATAGAACTTAATCATCACTTAATCTGCATACTAATCTTATTGATAACTAATGTTCTCTGTTAATTATCAAGATTATAGACTTTTAGATTTATCGTTGTCATTTACTACTAAATGAATAACAGTGATCTATAATTCAGATCCTCAACCTGAATGAACTGTCAACGATTAAATCAAAGAACAAATGATCTGAAATCATCAATAACATAAACTATAGAAGTAGCCTAATAGGATTGGCTTCTAGGACATATCTCTAACAATCTCCCACTTGGCCTAGAGTCAATCAATGGTGACTTCTAGCAAGTGCATAGTACTCAATGTAATATCCAAAATATACATGTCTCATACTAAAGCCTAGTAATAAAAGATACAACTCAAAGCCACTCAGGCATACGCCTAATCCCCATGGATGCAACATGCAACTCATGTGCGGCTCGAGATAAAGGCTTTGTCAGAGGGTCCGCTGTGTTCGCGGCACCGTCCACCTTCTTGACCTTGACCCATCCATCATTGATCAACTGACGGATGAGATGGAATCGTCGTAGAATGTGCCTAGTCTTTTGATGAGACCTAGGCTCCTTGGACTGAGCTATGGCTCCCGTGTTGTCGCAGTAAATATCCACTGGACTCGAGATGCTTGGAACTACCTCTAGCTCGGTCAAGAACTCCTTGATCCATACACCTTCTTTCGCTGCTTCACCAGCCTCTAAGTATTCTGCTTCGGTGACGGAATCGGCCGTAGTATCTTGCTTGGAACTCTTCCAACTTACGGCACCACCATTGAGCAGAAATACGAAGCCGGACTGTGATTTTGAGTCATCTCGATCGGTTTGGAAACTAGCATCGGTGTAACCACTTACAACGAGCTCTTGGTCTCCACCATATACGAGAATGCTATCCTTTGTTCTCTTGAGATATTTGAGGATATTCTTGACTGTAGTCCAATGTGCCATGCTAGGATTGGCTTGGAATCGACTAGTCACGCTAATCGGATGTGCCACATCGGGACGAGTGCATAGCATGGCATACATAATCGATCCGACCACAGATGGATACTGGAATTTCTTCATGTATTCACGATCTGTATCATTGGTCGGACTTTGAGACTTGCTCAAGAAAATGCCATGTGACATAGGCAAGAATCCCTTTTTGGAATTTGCCATGTTGTGTTTGTTCAACACTTTGTCAATATATGCATCTTGGCTCAAGCCTAACATCCTTCTCGATCTATCTCTATAGATCTTGATTCCTAGGATATAGGCGGCTTCGCCCAAATCTTTCATTGAGAACACCTTCTTCAATGAATCCTTAACTGCATTCAACTCGGGGATATCATTCCCGATCAAGAGGATATCATCAACATATAGAACAAGAAACACAACCACGCTCCCACTGATCCTCTTGTAAACACAAGGTTCCTTTTCGCTTTGGACGAAGTTCAATTTCTTGACTTCTTCATCAAAGCGTTTGTTCCAACTCCTTGATGCTTGCTTCAATCCATAAATGGACCTTTTAAGTTTGCATACCTTGTTAGCATTCTTTGGATCCACAAAACACTCGGGTTGTGTCATATACACATCCTCTTCCAAATTTCCATTTAGGAAGGCGGTTTTGACATCCATTTGCCATATTTCATAATCATAAAATGCGGCAATTGCTAGCATGATCCGAATGGACTTGAACATGACGACAGGCGAGAAGGTTTCTTCATAGTCAATACCATGAACTTGTTTGTAACCTTTCGCTATGAGTCGTGCTTTGTAAATGGTCAAGTTGCCATCCATGTCGACCTTTCTTTTAAAGATCCATTTGTTCTCAACGGGTTTTACTCCGTTGGGAAGATCAACCAAGGTCCATACCTTGTTGTCATACATGGATTGCATTTCGGATTCCATGGCCTTAAGCCATTCCTTGGAGTCTGGTTTTCTTTTCATGTCATCAATGGTCAAAGGCTCATCGTTCTCCATGACGAGAACGTCGTGCAAACCTAAATATCTTATAGGTGGACGACTTGGCCTTGCCGATCTTCGTAGGGTAGATGCTTGAGGTTCTTGAACTTGCTCCACAACGGTTTGTGGGCTTTGTTCTTGAACTTCAAGTATAGGTGCGTCCTCAACACTATCGACACGCGATATGTTTGAGTATTCATTTGAGGGAGCTTGTTCTTGAACATCTTCTTCCACAACAACTTGAGGAATGGGTTCGGCTACAATCTCGTTCGGTGCAACCTCATTTGGCACTATATTTGGAACAACCACATTGCCTACTTGAGGCATGTTTTGTTGCTGTGGTTCTTGAATTTCTTCAATAACCACGTTGCTCCCACTACTTCTTCTTGAGATAAACTCCTTTTCCAAGAATTCTGCATGTCGTGCAACAACTATCTTGTTCTCGACACGGTTATAGAAGTAGTAACCCTTCGTTTCCTTAGGGTATCCTACGAAATGACATTTGTCCGATTTGGGTCCAAGCTTATCGCTCACTGGCCTTTTCACATAAGCTTCACAACCCCAAATCTTGAGAAACATCATGCTAGGTTTCGAACCAAACCATAGCTCATAGGGTGTTTTCTCAACGGACTTTGATGGAACACGGTTCAAAGTAAAAGCTGCGGTTTCAATTGCATAACCCCAAAAGGACATAGGCAAATCAGTTTGGCTCATCATCGATCGAACCATGTCTAGCAAAGTTCGATTCCTCCTTTCGGACACACCATTCCATTGTGGTGTTCCTGGTGGAGTGAGTTGTGGAATGATTCCACACTCCTTTAGATAATTGCCAAATTCATGGCTCAAGTACTCACCACCTCTATCGGATCGTAAGGCCTTGATCTTTCGATCAAGTTGTTCTCAACTTCACTCTTAAACTCTTTGAACTTGTCAAAGGTTTCAAATTTATGACGCATCAAGTAGATATACCCGTATCTACTATAATCGTCAGTGAACGTGACGAAGTATGAGAAACCTCCACGTGCACAAATGCTCATAGGTCCACATACATCGGTATGTATGAGATCTAACAATCCATTTGCCCTTATCCCTTTGTTGGGGAAAGGCGCTTTGGTCATTTTACCCATCAAACAAGATTCGCAAGTGTCAATTGGCTCGAAAGCGAATTGATCCAAGAGACCAATGGATTGTAGTCTCTTGATGCGTTTCTCGTTGATATGACCTAAGCGGCAATGCCACATTAAAGTCGCATTCTCATGTGAAACCTTACGTTTCCTTTTGTCATTTTCAACACTCAAAACAAATCCATTCGAATCGAGCACATAAAGACCATTCAATAAATGTGCATCACAAAAACGAACTTCATTACGAAACAAAGTCAAGCACTTGTTCTTTATTACAACATCATAACCATCCAAATCCAAACAAGAAACGGATACAATGTTTCGAGTGATACATGGAACTACAAAAACATCCTTGAGTTCTAACACAAAACCAGAAGGCAAAGTTAATTCCACGCTCCCAACGGCCATAGCGGACACGCACGTGCCGTTACCGACGCGGAGTTGAACTTCGCCTTTCTCGAGCCGCCTTCTATTCTTTAGGACCTGCACATTTCGACAAATGTGAGCACACGAACCAGTATCGAATACCCAATCTGTGTGAGAAGTAGCGAGAAGGGTTTCAATGACAAATATACCTGAGGTAAAAGGTTGGACAGTTCCCGCCTTCTTGTCAGCGAGGTACCTTGGGCAGTTTCTCTTCCAATGGTCCTTGTTGCTACAGTAGTAGCACACGGTCTCGGAAGTGGCTGGGTTCTTCTTCTTCTTAGAACCCACGGGAGCACCCTTGGCCGGACCTTGGGGCGTCACCGGGCCTTTGCCTTTGCCTTTGCGGCCACGCTTTCTTATCTTCTTGCTCTTTCCACTCACCGCAAGAACATCCTTTGGGCCCTTCTCTTTCTTAAGACTCTCCTCCGTCTCAATGAGCATGTTTTGGATGTCATCATGCTCTTGTCCATGCCGTTCATCCGGTAGTTCACAACGAAACCGGTGAAGCTTGGAGGGAGAGAATTGAGAATGAAGTCTTGAATCGCCCCCGAGGGGAAGGGCGTATCAAGCTTCTCAAGCTGCCGAAACAACCCCGTCATCTTCATGACGTGTGGCCCGACTTCATGACCTTCGGCCAAGCGAGTGTTGGCGACGGCCTTGATGAGACGGGCCCTTCCGGTGCGGGCCTTAGTTTGGAACATGTTGGATAGGCGAGTGATCATAGCGAACACTCCATAGCCACTATCCATGAACTCCTTTTGGAGTTCCGATTCCATTGTTGCCACCATCACGACGGACATCTCCATGTCCTCGTTTTCATGCTTCGCAAAGGCATCCTTTTCCTCTTGGGTAGCGGTTGCCTTTGGAGCCGATGGCATGGGAGTGGTGAGGAGATACTCTCTTTTCTCATACCTAAAGGCAAGCCTTAGGTTGCGATGCCAATCCAAAAAATTGGCACCGTTAAAAGCGAGTTTCTCTCTCTCAAGAAGAGAACGTAGCGTAAAAGATGAGGAAGACATCTACAACAATACATAAATTTTGAGGTCAATTAGTTTATGCTTTAATATTTGTTTTAACTAAGTAAAACTTCCACTACATTAAATCATGTCCCTAAATGTAGTGAATTTCCAAGACTCCCACTATTTGTTAATGCAACGACGGCGTCGGCAGAACATTGCACCAACAAATGTGAAATAGGTTCTCCAACCAATCATACGTACCTATGATTCTTGGTTCGATTAACGAACTTCACTCCAATGAACAATCCGATTTAATTCATTGTTAAGTCCACTTCTTTCTATTTGCTCCTAGTAAATCCGATTTACACCCCGACACGGATGATGGATCACGATGTCCCGCGTCGGCGAGAATACATCAATGACCGATCATACTACGTAAGAAGGGGATAGAAAGAAGGAGAGTGAATTTTGATTTGACTTAATCCTTTTTTAATTTGGGACAATTAACAATCATGACGCTTGTTTGGTGGTCGTGTAAACATACACCCATACCTAACCTATCACAAGCAATCATACAAGCATCTCATTATTGTGGGTTTGTATGGCTCCCGCTTGCATTAGTTTCGCCACATCGTCCATGGAGCAAAACTAATCTAATTCTTGCCATCCCACTAAATTCTATAAGGATCTAAATCCTATATAAAATAAAGCTACAAAATACATGTGAAAACATCCTATTCCCATCCTATCCTTAGGGGCATGCAAGCCTCACAAGTTACATCAAAATTAATCAACAAATTAATTAATTAATGGCACCAAAGGCCGCATTACAAAAATTCACACATGCATTAAAATACAACCACAAGGCATTGAGTCTTGAGCCATACTAAACCCACTATCCACCTACAAAACAAAGTTAGCACATACAAGCACTTTGTTTCCAATTAACGATTTTCAAGCATCTTTGTGTATCGTTTGCTATAAGTAAATTCCGTGTACAAATCCTCAATTTTAAACAACCAAACTTGTTTAAATTCATTTAGAAAGTTCTTTCAACATCCCATAACTGAAAGGAGATCAAACAAGGAGTTTTCTAATTAATTTCAACTAGTTTGAATACTTAGAAAAACAGTAATTTACCAAAAAACGTAACTAATGGAATCCTACAAAAACAACAGTTTTCGGTCTCCAAAAATTCTCAAATAAATTACTTAAGCTCCTTATCATAGTTGTGACTACCAGTAAAAAATTCAATAAGAGATCCTAAACCATCTGGGAGAATCAAAAAAGACAAATCTCTTACAAGTGCACGAAACACCGTTATGAGATTTTCAGCTTATCCTCTCAACCATTTGGTCTGTTAGACCATCTTCTATCCAGTTTTTATATATACAATATACATAGAAAAACTTGTTTAGACTACAGGCTATCCATTCATGAAAAGAAAACAACCAAGTTCAGTTCAATAATATTAAGTTACATGCTAAACAATCAACAAATTCTGTACTGGAACAGACTGTCGATCGAAATGTTTTAACCTAGTTGAAGGTCCAAACTTCAACGAAAAATTATGAAATTAATTTTCTTGGAATCCTAACTCAAAAAAGAACAACTCCATTTAAACAGAATTTTTAAAGGAGTTCTCAGTTGGTACAGTTTATTAGAACAATCGATTTGTTCAACAAACTGGATCTGACAAGATCTTCCTTTTCATACTTGAAAACCCACAAATTAATCCGAGTCATGCAATAATTTATACATGCTCAGAAAGAGCTTCAAGTACTCTTTATTTCTAGCCATAGAACACTGGTACTTATATTCAAAATATAAATCTTTCAAGCCATTCAAACAGGACAGTGCGAGCAGAAACTGGTTCTGCGCACTGTCGCCATTTTATTCACAGTAAATCTATACTAATTCAGAAAAATGTGAATCCAACGCCAAAAGAATCACAATCCACAGATCTCCAACTTTCATGTAGATAGAAAGATCTTCCAGAGAACTTATCACATCCAAAAACGCGAAATAACACAGAAAATACCATTTCCAGACAGCAAACAAACGCATCATCTCTACTAATCCATTAATTAGCCAATTTCTCTTAATTAAGTGTTAAAAATAGCTTAAGTACGACCAAGGCTCTGATACCACTGTTAGAAAGTGTGTAATTTTCATTTATTTCTCTAATTACAAGTTAATTAAGCCAAGAACATCACATACAAGGAGATCTAGTACATAAGCTATTCAAACACAAGAGAATAGAGTTGGAAGTATACCTCTCTTGGTATCGCAACTAAGAGGCTCGTTCCAACGGATTGGTGTCGGTGGCGTGCTCTCCAAGAACCTCCACGCCGTGCGCCTCGAGTCCACTAAGGGATTAACCATCTTCTCAAATCAATTATGCTAGTAATTGAGAGAAGTGTGTCTAATTCCAAAGCTTTCCCTCTTCAAGTTAATTCTCCAATTAATTTAGTGGAAAAGCTTGCTCAACACATGAGCTAGGTGGTGTGTGGAAGAGAGAAAGGAGAATGAAAATTCTGAAATTTTTCTTCCCTTGTTGTGAGGTGCGGCCAAAGAGAGAAGGAGAGAGAGAGGTGTGTGGAGGCTAGGGTTTGCTCCCAAAGAACACCCCTTTATATAGACCTCATACCCTAGCTCTCATCCACATTTTGATGGACCAAAATGCCCTTATGTAGCCGCACCTACCTACCTCCCTTTGTGGGTTGGGCCTCAAGTCAAGTTGAGCCCAATAGTCTTCCATTTTATTACACCTTCCATTTGGCATTAAATTAACTAATTAATTTAAAGCCCAATTTGCTCATTTTATTAAATGTGTTGATTATAATTAATTATTAACTATTTAATAATTAATATGGAATTAGTCAATGCATTAAATTATTTCTATATGATCTATTTGACTTAATTAATCATAACGGTCCATAACGGTATACGATTAATTAATCAACTTATCATATTTTGCAAAACCAATTGTTGCAAATAAACAATTAATACACGTGTGGTTAAACACCTTATTATGTGTGACCCTTTGAGGATTTATGCTATGTTGGACATGGAATTAAATCGCTATTTAATTCCAATAATCATAAGCGGTATCTAGCAACACGTTATGATTCCCAATTCACATAAATAGTGTACTTCTACAATATTTCAATCCTGCATAAGAGAATAATTAGTTTCTCTATTTTGATTCTTATGTCACACGATATCATCGTATAATCCAAGATAGGAACGTGTCATTCTTGCAGATTATACGTTTCTTGATCTAGAGATGATTGTATCAGTTGCTAGCAAACAATCTATCTCCATCAAGGGGCCCAAACAGATATCGTCACTCACTAAGTGAATTAATGAGGGACATACGGTTTTCTTGATAATTAGCTTTTCCCCGCACAATTCAAGAATACTTAAATCAAGTCCGTATAGCAGCCTTTATCAGGAATCAACGGTAGACATGATTTATAGCATCTATCCTCATGTGGAAAAGATAATCATCTCAAACTTAGAACCAAAATCATAACGAAATAAATAAAGACACGTAACACAATCCATATATTTATTTCGTGGGGTCCAGTCCTGTACTATGTTCTATAACATATACATATGCAATTAAGTTGGTTACTCTTAACCTATGATTTATAGAACTTAATCATCACTTAATCTGCATACTAATCTTATTGATAACTAATGTTCTCTGTTAATTATCAAGATTATGGACTTTTAGATTTATCGTTGTCATTTACTACTAAATGAATAACAGTGATCTATAATTCAGATCCTCATGAACCTGAATGAACTGTCAACGATTAAATCAAAGAACAAATGATCTGAAATCATCAATAACATAAACTATAGAAGTAGCCTAATAGAATTGGCTTCTAGGACATATCTCTAACAGATCTCTCTTAAAAGTACGCCACATAATCGTTGGCTTTCAGCCGATGGCAAAATCCAACCAAATCATATCACCTAAAGTTTCCCTTGTATCATTTCTTCTTAGTTAGTTTCTCATGTTTTATTGAGAATTATTTTTGTTTAGACTATATATATTGGGGTTGTTGTTGGGAAGCTCCTTGGTAATGTAATAACGTATTGTTGGCTCCAACTGATGCCATACTGGTCACGGGGCTTCTTGCTGATAATTTTCAGATTTTCTGCAAAGATTAATTGACTGCAACATTATTATGCCACTAGGCAGTCTAGATAGGTGCGACGGTTTATTGGAGTTATGTGTGCAAACATTTTTTGGTGCATCCGGATATACACCTCTCTAATTGAAAAAGCAACTATTGCTTACACCAGTGGTAATCTGTGTGAATTATCTCCAGCTATGGTTAGTGAGAGGTAAATGGAATGATGACTCTCGATTTAGATGTGCTACATGTTCTCACATTTTCCTAATAGAATTTTTTAAATAATTAGAGATACAGCATGTGCTTAATTTGGAAACGGGTTATATTTAAAGAAGTGAGCAAGTACTAATTTAGAAATGAATGAAATGTTCGCAAAATCTACTTAGATGTTTTAAGTTAGTGATTTTCAATTTTTCTCCAAGAAAACTCATTTGATGGTCTCCAATATCTCAAATTTCCGCCAACCACTGCATAGTTTAGTGGTCTGAGGCATAGCCCCTCCTACGGGAGGGCAGGGGTTCGAGTCCCAGTGGGTGGGATGGAAAAAGGGTGTGTGGGTTGGCTACGGCCTTATATCAAAAATAAATATATCTCAAATTTCCATGTTTGATTTGGTAAGCGACTATGCATCAATAGAAAAACATAATTTAGTTGAAGTGCTGGAGTAAAAATAAGTTTCTGTTTAACTATTTATAGTTATTTTTTTTAAATAGTAAAAATGTTTAATGAATGAGCAATAGCAAAGATGGAATGAAATACCTACCATTTTTTTTCGTCCTGATGCATGACATTCTCACTAAGGCTGTCAATGGGTACGGTACGGTAGAAGATATTTTCATACCCGTACCCATTAAAATTTTTTTACCCATACCCGTACCCGTTAAAAAAGGCTTAACTCGTATCATACCCGTACCCGTTAAGAATTAACGGTAAGGGTAGAATAACGGTACATAACGGGTAATAATAATATTATTAATTTAATAAAAATATATAATGTGATAAATAAATAATATCAAATAAATATATAGATAAAGTAAAATATTTAGATAATATTTTAGATATAACAAAAATTATGAAATTTATTCTCATATCAATTGAATTCAAATATAACTAATTATAAATTATAATATAATATAGAATGAAAAATCATCATCATGAATAAGTTTGGATGAAGATCGAAATTAATAACATATCTTTCGAAATATGCTAAAAACTTGATTATATATATATATATATATATATATATATATATATTTGTAAAATATTACCCGTTAGATAATGAGTATGAAATAACCCTTATCCGTACCCGATAAGTTAACGAAAATTTTTCTTTACCCGTATCCATACCCGTTAGTCTAACGAAAATAAAAATCTTACCCGTACCCGTCTTATTGAATACGATACGAATAGAATAAACGGGTAAACGGATTTCATTGACAGCCCACATTCACAATTATTGATCAATGTAACAAAAGAAAAGAAAGATCATGCAATTTCTGGTATTATTCAAACCCAATGTTCTACTGAAGTCAAATACTTCTGTTGGGCCTACCGAAGATGCTCCTAACTCAAAATAAAATATTTGAACGATGGATCTCTTGTATGTGCATTGGGCATTTGGGCTCGATGTCCGTCTAGTATTTATAACTAATGAAATTTTAGGGGTGCAAACGGTTTTAACCTTATTTCGTTTCGTTTGAAGATTTTGGAAACGGTTAACGAAAATTTGGAATAGTGTATTTTTGTGATTTCGATCGTTTCGTCCAAAATGAAACGGTTAACGGAATTGATAGTTAGTTTCGTATCCAAAACGAAACAGTTAACGAAACACTCCAGCTTCGTTACCATTTTGGACATTATGCAGCCCTACTAATGATCATAATGTTAGAATTAATTTAGTTAAATTAAAACTTTAAACAATTATTTAATATTTTGGAACTAAAAAGATAAGTGAGTGGTACCTTAAATAGTCTTTAAGTAATTTTATAGAGTAATAAAATTTTCAACTAAGATAGAGTTTCCTCAATTATTTAGTGTAGTGTTGTTTCTGAAGTTATATAAAAAATTTTAAAAAATATGTTATATAAAGGGGATACTTTTTAAACAAATGTGTTATATCAAAATTTAATAATGATTATTTTTTTTAACAAATATTTACTTTTAGGTTGTTAAATAATTATACAAGGAGAACTCATATTCGAATTCTATTGTAGCTAATAGTTATTTAAGCACTATAATGCCAACTTGTCTAGTGTCCAGAGAACACGGAAAAAAGTTCCGAATTACACCTGAGCAATCACGTTACACTCACAGCAGTGCAATATCAAAATAGTTTTATTCGTAGCTAGATAAATAAAATTTATCTATTAGCTGCAATAGTAGTCACGAAACTTGATATATTTATTTCTGTTAACAACATTTTTATATTTTTTCAAAGTCAATCACTTCTTCTTGGGCTCTGTTTGGATAGGTGTGGGAAGAAGGGAAGAAAGGAAAAAGTGAGAAGAAGTATTGGAAAGTGTGTAACTTTGTGAAGAGTTTGAATTGTTTATAATTTATTTTTTTTCTTCTTTCTTCTTCCTACCTTCTTCTTAACGCATCCAAACGGTGCCGATGTAAATATTTTTTTTCTATTAATGAAATTTGTCGGCCGGTCTGGCACTTTGCCAACCGTCCATTAAAAAGAAAAAAAAATCAATCACTTCATTGCAAATAATTTCCCAAATTTGTCTCAGGCCTCTTCCTCTTTATTGTTACTCACTTACTCTCCCTCCTTTTCACCTGCATGATGCATTCAGTAGTCATGTCTCACAATTCCTTCTGAGATTCTCCATCAAATGTCCCCGTCCTTTTTCGTGGCTTAGATTAGAAAACTGGTCAATTACATAAAAAATAGCAGAATAAAATGCTGTCTTGAAAAATAGCATATATCGATGTAGTTAAATCATTGCAGACTAGCAGTTTTATTTTGTTTTAACATTTTCTTTTATCTTTACTAGTTTACTTATTATTTCTTAATATAATAAATGAGGTAATTTGATATTTTCATTTAATAGTGTTTCATCTAATTATTTATAACTATCAACATCAATACTTGAAATAACGTAGTATTTATTTTTCTTAATTTTTATCTCACTTGTCATTGTCAAGTATAGCTTTTCAGTACTTATAGAAAATCCTTCAGTATTCGTAAAGAAATAAAAAACAAATGATGGAAGCGATCCAAATTCAAATGAAACTAGCAGGGCCTCGCGCGTTGCGCAATCTATATTTTCTTATCCACTATTTATTTGCGCAAATATTTATAATAATATATAAGGATTATAATAATATTCGATTATAGAAAAGTATTTCATCCAATAAAATTAGTAGTGTGAGAGCATTGCACAATCAATTTTATTTCATCTATTTCGATTAGATGACTAATAATATTTATAAATTCTTTAAAATGCCAAAATCATAATATTTACTTCTAAAATAGGATATATTTTTTAAACTATACTCAATATTTGAACATTACAAATATAAAATTTTAGCATCAATAAGTTTAATATAATATCTATAGCATCAATATATTTTATATTGCACAAATAAATCTATAGAAAAGAGGAAACGTTTTATAAGATTAAAAAAAATGGTGCATTCAATAAAATATGAAAATTAACGCGAATAGTGTTTAGAAACAAATCTATGTAAGACGTGAATTGGGTATCTATTCATTAATTGATTGAATAAGGGAGGCAACATTAAATTTTCATGCCAACATTAATAGATGTGAATGGAGTACCCATGTGCAACGTTACATAAATCTAGTCAAAAAAGTATAATCGATTGAATAAACTAGCATTAGAACCCTGTGAGTTCTTTGTCTTTTTCTCTTTAATATATTTTTTTTTTTTGGTTGGGAAAATGTGTAAGGTATATACATAATACATGTGCTAACTGCAGAGTGCAGAGAGAACTTCCCAAGAAGAAAAAAAAAGGTCAGGTACGAAATCGAGCGGAGACATGCAGGTGATCTGGATATTCTATGAGAATTATTTATAAGCCGTAACTGAATTTTGAATTGATGTTCATAGAAAATCCTAGAAAACTAATCACCACCACACCACCAGCACACAAAACGCGTGGACCCTACCCACATGCACTGCGAGACGGATCTTCTGTGACAAAATAGTCTTTAGTTGTGTACGAATTTCGTCCAGATTATCATAGAAAATCCGAATGTCTATGCAGGGTTGAATTTTGTGAGTAGGACCCACCTGTCAACCACACTGTAGGTGAACAATTCTTAGCTACAGTGTCGGATCTGGATCCTATACTCAGGATTAATATATGTATTGATATGTTAACTATGGTGCACCCATGCTGAATTTGGATCCATTCTCGAGTGGGTTAGACTTTTAGGGTCTTGCTTTAGAATCCGGTGGGAAAAGGAAAGAGGTGGGAAGAGAAGAGGAGTATACTTTAAATTTGGGTGTAATCACAAGTGCATCTCTCTTTTTGTTTTAACATAAGAGCTAAACTTCATTAATTCTTCCTCATTCTTCTTGATTTTTCTTCAAATTTAAATTTCTAGAGCAAGATAATAGTCTTTGACAAGAAAAGAACAGTTCAATTTTTTCCTCACCCTCTCCCATTCACCCTTTCCGGAGCAAACTCTTAGGGGAGAAATCAAGTGATAGTTGGTATTAACACATTTTAAAGTAATAATTATAATCATAGGTATAGGATTTTGCAAAAAAAATTTTGGCCATCCGAGGTTTTTTGCAAATTTTAAATATTAACTTAATATATTATCGGGTGATAAGAATCATCCCCGATATTCATCATCCCCATCATCCCTAGTATTTAATAACACGTTTTCTATTTTGGACAAGGAGTATCCACGCGTTTTCCAGAAATCCAATACTCATCCTCTGTTTTGCTCTCCTCCCCCAGAATTGCTTAAGACCATACTTCTATTTTGGGAGCGACACAGAGCGACTTGACTTCAACAATTACATATTAACTTCAACAGTTAGTACATATAACTAGAATAGTTACGATATTAACTTCAACAGTTATGTTATTAACTTCAACAATTATATATATTAACTTCAACAATTATAAATAATAACTTCAACAGTTAGGATATTAACCTCAACAGTTATATATAGTAACATTTAATATATATAAATAGAACAATTATATATATCAACTAGGATAGTTACGATATTAACTTCAACAGTTATGTTATTAACTTCAACAATTATATATATTAACTTCAACAATTATAAATAATAACTTCAACAGTTAGGATATTAACCTCAACAGTTATATATAATAACATTTAATATATATAAATAGAACAATTATATATATCAACTTCAACAGTTATATATATCAACTTCAATAGTTATGTATATTAACTTCAACAGAGGGACTGAATAATTAATGATACTTAATATATAACGGTTGAAGTTGATATGTAATTGTTGAAGTTACATATTAAGGAGGAGCGAAGCACAAGGGTGGGGAACGAGAGCGAAGCACAAGGCGTGGGGATACGCGTGGATGATTTTTGCCAAAAATAGAAAATGCGTTATCATCCCCATCATTCCCTGGAATCCTCATTAGTTAACTAGCTTCCTCATTAATAGAAGTCCAAGAATGATGGAAATAATAGAATACTCGAGATGGTATTAAGCAATTCCGATATATTATACATAAACGCGGTCAACGATTTGTCCCAACTTATTATATATATAATAATCAAAGTCCTTATTACACTCCGAAGTTGTGATAATAGATGGATATCATATGCGTTCTCGACTGTAAATTTAAATTAAATGCATATGACGTCATGTGATGTTTTTGTGAATTTTTAAGTTAATGGAGGTTTTGAATGAAGAACTGAGATCGCATAATAGCGAATTAAAGTTAATCAATTAAACGACCCATAAAATTTTTAGTATAACTGCTCGTGACCATAAAATAGTGAAAAAAAAACTGATTATTAGATATTGTTCGCATCCATTTCACTGTCTTGTACTGTAATTTACATTATTTGTTTTTTCAAGGTCGGCCGGGGAGTCTCTATAAACAAGATTTTATGGAAGAAAAGGCTCTTCCCTTCTCCGGCTCTCCCTACACACAGCTTTACCGCAAGATAGCATGTTCGAAGCATCCATTGTCTCGTCCTAGATTTAACAGCCAAGAGTAATTGTCGCCTGGAGGCCATCAGAATTAAGGGAGCAGGGATGCTTCCAGATTTTATGGATCTCATATGTGAGCACTGAGCATAACAGAAAAACAAATTCCCTCATCTCAAACTCAAAAGTTTTATAGATCTCATCGGTGACAGACGGGCCAGATGTTTTTTTTTAAGGGACTTTACAGGGCATATATTATAAAAAAAAATACACCTATAATACTAAAAATATTATAAATTTATGTATTATTGAAATAAAAAAGGGTGACATTGACATCCCTTTGCTCTATGTAATAGCGTCAATGGGATCAGCCACTAGAATATGGGAGGCTAATTCAAAATATAGAAATGCAAGAAAACTCATTTGATTGTCTCCACCATCTCAATGTTTGACTTGGTAATTAATAAACTAAGCTTTAATATATCATCAGAATCAGAATTTAATTGGAATTGCGGGTCTAAAAATAAATTGCATGTATTTATAGCTTTTTCTTTTTAATTAGTAATAAAATGTCTACTTAGAGTAATCAACACCTTCTACAATCACGCAATCAGAGCGCTATCTCTCTCACCCTCACCCTCACCTTCACCCTCATCCTGCGCAAATATATTCTATTCCCCACGCACCGTCTCAGATTCAGCCTTCCGAATCAAATCTTTACCACCTCCTTCGCTCCCCTCTCCTCACGTCGGTCTCGCCTCCGCCTCCGTCTCACATCCGCCTCTCCTCTCCTCCGCCTCAACTCTCCTCCGCCTCCGCCTCACCTCCGTCTCTCCTCTCCTCCGCCTCTCGTCTCCTCCGTCTCACCTCCACCTCTGCCTCCCCTCACTGCTCCCTCTCCTATACCGATCAAATCTGGTTGAGGAAGAAAGAAGGATAAGAAGAAAAAAGAGGTTTAGATCTAGTTCTGTTATAATTTCACTACGCCAAATAAAATTAATAGTACCGATTTTTTTCCTATCATTAGTACCGGTTTTGCAGCGGTACTAATAATAGGGGGTACTAACAGCAACAAAAAACCGGTACTAATGAGCCGGTAGTAAATGAGAAAATAAACCATATTAGTACCGGTTTTTTATAAAAAACCGGTACTAAAATTAATTGATTTGATACCGGTTTTTTATAAAAAACCGGTACTACATTAAAAAACCGAAAAATCGTTAATTAATTTAAATTAAGAAATCATTTAATTAATTATTTAATCAATTAAATTAAAAAAAAACTGAAAATTAATTTAATTTAGTACCGGTTTTTTATAAAAAACCGGTACTAATTTAAATTAAGAAATCATTTAATTAATTATTTAATCAATTAAATTAAAAAAAACCAAAAATTAAATTCATTTAGTACCGGTTTTTTATAAAAAACCAGTACTAAATTAAATTAATTTAAATTAAGAAATCATTTAATTAATTATTTAATCAATTAAATTAAAAAAAACGAAAATTAAATTCATTTAGTACCGGTTTTTTATAAAAAACCGGTACTAAATTAAATTAATTTAAATTAAGAAATCATTTAATTAATTATTTAATCAATTAAATTAAAAAAACGAAAATTAAATTCATTTAGTACCGGTTTTTTATAAAAAACCGGTACTAAATTAAATTAATTTAAATTAAAAAATCATTTAATTAATTATTTAATTAATTAAATTAAAAAAAAACCGAAAATTAAATTAATTTAGTACCGGTTTTTTATAAAAAACCGGTACTAATTTAAATAAAATTAAATCTGTAAATTTTATTTGATTAAAATTAATTTAAAAAAAAAAACCGAAAATTTTAATATTAGTACCGGTTTTTTATAAAAAACCGGTACTATTTTAAAAAAAAAATTAAATCTGTTTTTTGGGCTAGCCCCCTTTTTGCTAGCCATTTGTACCAATTGTACCAATTAATATATATATCACACAATATAAAAAATCAAATGCATCGATCACAAATAATATCAAATCACAAACGATATCAAATCACATGCATCGATCACAAACATTTTCATATGAAATCATGCACATAGTTAGTTAATATTTCCATGCAAGCACAAATCACACATAGTTAATTGTATTCATTTACCACGACCTACAAGCGTAAGTAAATAACGAAACCATTCATTTATCTTGTCATTGATCTCTTTCTCACTATAACGCTTACCAACCGGTTGCAAAACCTGCATTTTGACATTTTATATAGTTAATAACCTATGAAAATTGCTACTAAACCCTAATCATATACATAGTAAGATTAAAATTTAATCCATACCGATGGGAGGTCCTCATGTAGCGTACAGTGATCAAGAATCTTGCGTAGGTTTACCATCGCATAAAAGCCGCAATCTATATTGTTTGGTTGTCGTGGACTCTACAATTTCAAAACTAATACAATTAAGTTTAAATTCAATAAATTCCAAATGAAATGACGAAACTATATATATATTAATTGCAAGTATGTACAGGAATCATTTGAACTTCAAAATTCGAAACTTTCACCAATCTTGACAAAGCTCTGCAAAAAAAAATATATAATTATAAAAATTAGTTTCTAGATATTATTATATAACTAAATAGTGCATACACGTAGTATTATATATATGTTAATATTAAACTTACTGATCGTAATTTCCTATAATACTGGTAGGCTTCCTTAGATTGGAGTGAATCTACTATCCACATCTTTCGTGTCGAGAGTTGAACTATAATAATCACAAAATGCGACCTGTAATTATATACATATATTTTTATTGGTTAAATTAACAATAAACTGCAAATTCAAAATTATAATTAAAGTCAAAATTAGAAATTTTATAACAAACCGATTATGATGCACTAAAACATGATAGGGATCCCTTTTTGCATACTTCTTCAAAAGATTGAATATGTAGCTTACAGTGCCGATTTGATTGCTCTCTACATCCGAACCCGAGCATCGTTCCGGATCCCAAAATACCCACTTCTTCATCAAAGTCTCAGCACAATACTCCCTGCACCGCCTGCACTTGAACGTAGTTAGGAGCTAGAATACTTACAAGACATATCATATAATTAATAATCAACTGTTGTAAAGATAGGAGCTAGAATACTTACAAGACCCAAACTTTAATCACTTGAACGTAAAGTTCCTTCCGATTTAAGACATGGCTGATATCTTCAAAATCAAGAAGGAATGTCTTGACATCTTGTAACTCGAAATCACCAGGAAGATTGCTGAATGAAGTGACTGACACGTCGAACATTCTCATGTAGTTATGCATTTCTTTGGCGTAAGGCCCGATCTGTGTCAATTTTTCCTCGGAGACGTACGGATCGTGTAATTCAATTTTCTCCTCTGCAAAAAACTGATCCACGCTCGGTTCATCATCTTCGTCATTCTCTTGCTCCAACTGCTTCCCCTTATCTTGCGGATCAGTTTGTTTTGTTATTTGTCTCACTTGCTCCTAAACAACCAACATATTAGTCATGAAAATGATATTATTCACGCTCGTTTTTTACTAAATATATATAATTACTAATACATACCAATTTTGACATATCGTAATCCACAAGATGAATTGGCCATCTCAGAAATGAACCCATCAAAACACCAAGCCGATCATCTCCGTTAGGAGGTGGAAAAGGTACAATCGTGTGTCTCGCATTATCAAAAACTTCCAAAATTTGTACCTTCACTTCCCCTATACCCAATGGCTCTCCATGGACTGTATCACCATAAGTCTGTGCATGCACCATAACTCTAGCTACATACACAGGTGTACCGGACGTTCCTGGGAGGAGAATCAAAGCTTCGACAGGCGTCTGTATTTATTAGGAATATAAAAATAATAACAAATTATCAAACCCTAAATATTATATGCGAGAAAAATAATATATATCATTAGCTTGATAAAATTAATAACCTGAAAATTCGGATAAGGAATCGGATGTGGTTGATTATTGCTACCCTGTGATATCATCAGCATAGCTTGTTGGTAAATTGGATCATAGGTCTGCGGTGTCTGCAATTGACCTTGGCCTTGCGAAAACATTTGTGAAAAGCTTTGCTGCATTCGCTTATTGAGTTCCTCATTCATTCGCTTCTTGAGTTCCTCATTCATTCGCTTATTGAGTTCCTCTTGCATTTGTGCTTTCACCTCCTCCATCAACCGATCAACCTCCTCTTTGGAATACCCCTTTGATGATTTTCTCGTACCCTTACCATACACCTTCTTCACACCGGAAAAATGTGCATATCCTCTCAACCGTCCGGAGTGCTCTGGCGTACCGATCGCAGCTGTTAAGATGTCATTTTGACGAACAGACTCAACCTCGCCTGACTGAACTAGAGCAACCTATCACAAAAAGAAATTAATGTTAGTTAGACTAAATTAAATTCATTTGATACATAAATAAAGTTATTGGAGTTGTTACACGTACCGCTTTGTCGATCACCGCGGCAACCCTAGGATTTTTAACCATAAGTTTGCCGGTATTTGGATCCTTTTTAGCGCGTGCCCTACTCCAATTATAAGTCCGACCATCCATATCCTTGGTAATAACTGAGGACCCACCATGGACCTCCTCTCCTTCTTTCCATCTCAACTCAGCACTTATGTAACCTCCTGATCCGAGTGTGTGGGGCATGTCTTTCTTTGCAGCATTAATCTTTCCTTGTTGACTCATTTTCTATTAAAAAATTCAAAAGACTGTTAGTATAAACAATAAAATTAGTATCTAGAAATAATTGATTGTTTTATATTAAATTTGTTTTCATACCGCAAATTTCTCACTAGAACAATATGCTTCCATTGCCTCCCATTCCTCCTTCGAGATGTTTTGTACATCCCATGGCTTAGGTCCACCTTCTTGCGCATTGATCCTGTATTTTTTATTCTACAATGACAGAAATGTTGAATCAAACTTTTATAAACGAAAATTAGAGAGAATTATAATTGATTTGCAAGTAATAATATCTCACCAATCTGCCTTTCCAATGCCTCCATTTCTCGTTACAATTAGAGAGAATTTTCTTTTTAGTAGCCAATGGTAGGTCCGCTGGAATATTCCAATCCTTCGCTATTTCTCGTAACAAATTCATTTTCAACTCTTTTGGCACATCATGCCAACTACTATAACTGCATTGAAACCGATAAATACTATTATCGCATACCAATTCATATCATTAGCACTCATGCACATATATATTTGTATATGTATATAGTTAGGTACCTGCAAGGGATCATATCTCTTGTTTTTTCTGCACACCAATTCGTGAATCTTTTTACATTCTCGCCGCAAGGTTTGCCTTCTGTAATGAATTCCACAGTCATGTCTTCTCCATTGGCTATCGCTTTACGTGTTTTCATGCACTTAGCAGTTGATCTTTTTCCCCTTTGGCTAACAACCACCTGCTCCTCTTCAGAACTCGACTCATCTTGATTTGTCGTAAAATCCTGATCATCTTGATTCGACATGACTGCAACTTCAAGTATAATTACATGCAACTATTAATTACATAGCACAATTAACACATCAAATAAATAATTAACAACTATTAATTAGCACATCTACAAATCAAACAAACTAATAATTAACAAAATGAAACATAGATAAGTTCAAATAACATTCAAGTTCAAACCACTAAAACAAAACAACCACTAAATCACTAAAACCACTGAAACAACCACTAAACCACTAAATCACTAAAACCACTAAAACAACCAGTAAACCACTAAATCACTAAACCCTAATCCTTCTTTGGGACCACCTCCTCCGCTGGGACCACCTCCTCTGGAACCTCCTCCATATCAGCAGGAGTTCGTCCGCAACCGAGTGGCCAGGACCTCACAGTAGAAACAGACCTTCTAACTGGAGGAGGGTAGTTTTTTCCTCGCATCCACCATGGCGTGGTGCTCGCCTCCTTCTCCTTCTCATTTTCCTTTTCCTTCTCCTTCTTCTTCTCTTCATTTCGCCGGACATAAACTTTTTCAATCTGTTTTTTCCCTTTCTTGTTGCTTCCTTCAGGTTTCTCCATTAATACCTTTTATTATTGTTAATAATTTCAATATCAAATTCAATCTACTTACTCAACAATAATAATCTAAGTAACCATTGTTCTATTACTCAACATAATAATCTAAGTACCATTGTTCTATTTATAACTATTTAATACCAATTACTATTTATAGCAATTTCAATCTACTTACTCTTGAACAATAATCTAAGTAATTAGCATATAACATGTAACAAGACCCATTAACATAACCCGTTAGCAATCAAAAATTCAGTATTACTCAATAAACCCGTTACCAATGTTCTAAGTACCATTGTTCTATTTATACTATTTAATACCAATTAATATTTATAGCAATTTCAATCTAAGTACCATTGTTCTAACTCTTTACGGTTTAACCATTGTTCTAAGCATATAGCATTACTCAAAAATCGGAAAAGGAGATCAGCTACTCTTTACGGCAAATAGCATATAGCATTACTCTTTACGGCAGAGACGAGAGAATTGAAGATGGAGGAGAGACTTACTTGAGGTATAGAGAGACGAGAGAAGAAGATGGAGAAGGCGAGAGGCGAGAGCAGGCAGCGACGAGAGGCGAGAGGAGGCAGCGACGAGAGGGGTGGAGATCAGCTAGCGGCGGAGAGAGTAGTGATGAATCTGTGAGTGGAGTGAGTGGAGTGAGTCGATCTGTGAGTGGAGTGAATGGAGTGAGTAGAGAGGATAGAGTATAGGTTCGGTTTTTTTCAATTTAGTACCGGTTTTCCGATAAAAACCGGTACTAAATTGGTTTTTTTTTTGAAATTTTATAAATTTATTTAATAAGTTATATTTAATTAAATTAGTTTCTGTTTTATAATTAAATAGTCAAATTAAATTATTTAAATATTTAAATTATATGAAATAATAATTTAAATATTTTTTAAATTAATTAATCGACTTAATTAGAATAAATTATAAAGGTTCGGTTTTTTTTCAATTTAGTACCAGTTTTCCGTTAAAAACCGGTACTAAATTGGTTTTTTTTCGAAATTTTATAAATTTATTTAATAAGTTATATTTAATTAAATTAGTTTCTGTTTTATAATTAAATAGTCAAATTAAATTATTTAAATATTTAAATTATATGAAATAATAATTTAAATATTTTTTAAATTAATTAATCTCCTTAATTAGAATAAATTATAAAGGTTCGGTTTTTTTCAGTTTAGTACCGGTTTTCTGTTAAAAACCGGTACTAAATTGGTTTTTTTTTCGAAATTTTATAAATTTATTTAATAAGTTTTATTTAATTAAATTAGTTTCTGTTTTATAATTAAATAGTCAAATTAAATTATTTAAATATTTAAATTATATGAAATAATTATTTAAATATTTTTAAATTAATTAATCTCCTTAATTAGAATAAATTATAAAGGTTCGGTTTTTTTCAATTTAGTACCGGTTTTCTGTTAAAAACCGGTACTAAATTGGTTTTTTTTTTTGAAATTTTATAAATTTATTTAATAAGTTATATTTAATTAAATTAGTTTCTGTTTTATAATTAAATAGTCAAATTAAATTATTTAAATATTTAAATTATATGAAATAATAATTTAAATATTTATTAAATTAATTAATCTCCTTAATTAGGTTAATTCATTTTCTAATTCTTTTTTGTAATTTAATTTAACAAATATTTTGTAATCAAAATAAAAATATTACACGAAAAAAGACTATTTTGTACTAATAAAAAATATTACAATAGACATGAAAGCTATTTATTTTTTGATGACTTCGGTCGATCTACCCACACGCCTTCAATTGGTTGCGGTGTCCCATCAATACCTGTGAATAATAACATATATAAATTGGTCAAATTCCTTACATTTAAAATTATTTATCTAAATTTTCTAAATATAAAATTATTTAGTACTACCTGTGGAGAATGGAGCTATTTCATCAAATTGGTCATATTCTTCTTCGTCCACGACATCTTCAACGCCAACGATGCGTCTTTTTCCGAGAAGGACCACATGTCGTCCCTTTTCAGCCGGATCTGCAATATAAAAAACTTGCATTGCTTGTTTGTTTGCAAGTATAAAGGGGTCATCAGCATATCCCAATTTTTTGAAATCAACGGTTACAAATCCGTTTTTATCTGTCTTGACGCCGCTTTTTAGCATCCATTTGCATTCAAACACTGGTATTTTAAATGCATTATAATCAAATTCCCAAATTTCTTCAATCCACCCATAATACGGCTCTGATGATGTTCCATCACTTGATATGGCTACTATCGTGACTCCGCTATTTTGGACTGTACTTTTTCCATCTTGTTTTTTTGTATACCAAGTGAAACCATTCAGGTCATACCCTTGATAGGTTTGCACATTGGCGTTAGGACCTCTAGCAAGAAATTTCACCGTTTCATTTGAAGGTCGAGACTCGGTTACCTTGTTTCTGAACCATTTTACAAAAGTTTTGTTGTGTTCCTTGGTGATCCAATTTTCTGATCTCTGAGGATTCTGCTCTCGCAACTCGGTTATATGTTCATTCACATAAGGAGAGACAACAGCGACTTGCTGCAAAATTTTAAGATGGGCTTTTTCTCTTTTTGCAAGGTCCATTGTAATTACTTTCATACCAATTATGCTTTTTCCTAAGATTCTACCTTCGTGTCTATTTTTGGGCAGGCCAATAGGTTGAACTCCATCTAGATAATCATTATAGAAATCAATTACCTCTTCTGCAACATATCCTTCAATTATGCTTCCTTCGGGCCGAGATCTGCTTCTGACTAACCCTTTCAATTGACCCATGGCTCTTTCAAAAGGATACATGTACCGCAAAAATATCGGACCGCATTGCTTTATCTCTCTAACTAAATGAATGGTCAAATGCACCATAATAACAAAGAATGAGGGGGGGGGGAATGCATCTCCAACTCGCATATGGTCTGAACCGCATCGGTTTCCAACTGATTCAGTTTTTCGGGATCGATAACTTTAGAGCAAATTTTATTGAAGAAGAAACACAACTTAATAATAGAATTTCGAACTTCTTCTTTAAAACATGCTCGAATTGCAACCGGAAGTAACTGGGTCAGCAACACGTGATAATCGTGAGACTTCATTCCAATCAATTTCATATCTTTAATAGAAACCTTTCGTGAAATATTTGAGGAATAACCAGTAGGAACCCTTATAGACCTCAAACACTCCAACAAACTGAGTTTCTCTTTTTTTGTTAAAGTATAAACAACATTAGGTAACCAATCCCGCTTCTTACTATTATCTTCCTTTGCAGCTAGTTCCAGTCGAATTCCCATTTTCACCATGTCTTTCCTCACGTTAACATTGTCCACTTTTCCTTGAGCATTTAAAATCAAATTAACTAGATTTTCACAAATGTTCTTGATTATATGCATGGCATCTAAACAATGTCTAACATCCAAATAAGGCCAGTATTCGAAATCCCAGAATATAGACCTTTTCTTCCAAAAGCACTTTTCAGGAATTCTATTCACAAATGGTTTGCCTAGTACAATTTTAAGATCCTTCACTTGTTCATAAGTCTGTCTTCCAGATTTTGGTACAGGAGCCCGGCGGTTCTCGGTGTTGCCATCAAATTTGTTCTTGTAAGGTGGCCGACGGTAAGGGTGATGACGACTGAGAAACCTACGATGTCCCAAATAAACAGTTTTTCTACAATTCGATAACCATATCGAATGTGTTTCCTCCATGCAAATAGGACATGCCTTTTCTCCTTTATTTTGGTAACCCGACAAGTTCCCGTAAGCGGGAAAGTCATTAATCGTGCAGAATATCATGGCACGTAAGTTGAAATAATTCCTTGAATGTGCATCAAAGATTTTCACTCCGTCCTTCCACAACACATCAAGATCCTCTATTAACGGAGCCAAATAAACATCTATATCGTTGCCGGATTGTTTTGGACCAGAAATGAGCAGCGGCATCATCAGATATTTTTTTTTCATGCATAACCAAGGAGGAAGGTTGTAAATAACCAACAAAACAGGCCAAACGCTTCGGTTGGTACTCATGAGACCGTAAGGATTCATTCCGTCCGTGCATAGTCCCAATCTCAAATTTCTAGGCTCACTGCCAAAATCAATGAAATGGCTGTCTATATTGTTCCACTGGGGTGAGTCTGCTGGATGTCTGAGTTTTCCATCTTTCTTTCTGTCTTCTGCGTGCCATCTCAACAATTTAGCATCTTTTGAATTACTGAAAAGACGCTCAAACCTTTGTATTATTGGCAAATACCACAATATTTTCGCAGCTGGTCTTTTCTTACAACCTTCTTCTTCATCATCCAAATCATTGTCCCTTTGTTTGTACCGGGATGCATTACATTTTGGACATTTATTGAGGTTTTCATACTCCTTACGAAATAATATGCAATCATTCGGACATGCTGCAATTTTCACTACTTCTAATTTCAAAGGACATAGTAATTTTCTAGCCTTATAAGTTGTATCTGGCAATGTATTATCTGCTGGAAGCATTTCTCGCAAAAGACCGAGCAAAGATGTAAAACTCTTATCGCTCCAATTGTTTTTAGCTTTCAAGTTATATAACTTAAAAACCGTTTTTATTTTTGAGAATTTCTCTTCATTGCAACCAGGATATAAGGGTATATGAGAGTTTTCATTCAACTTTTGAAACACATCAGGAACATCATCAATAAAATCACTGGGCAATTCATTCATCATTTCATCCAAATCATTTTCTCTAATGTCATCATTATATTGTTGTTCACTTAGATTTTCTATATGATCATCATCACCCACTATTACATTATCATCTGTATCATCCCCACAATCATTTTGTACAATATTTTCCAAATCATCAGATACATTAATATTGCTCGTTCCAGCATCTAAATTTTCTTCCAAATTTTCTCCATGTTTAACCCACCGGAGGTATTTAGGTGTTGTCATCCATCCACGCTGAATCAGATGTGATCTAATCACATTACTATCATGTCTCTCAAAGTTAAGGCAGCGTTTACAGGGACATAAAATTCTAGGTTTTCCAGTCAACTTTCGATGTTCTTCTGCACATTTTATGAACTCTTCAACAACTTCAACAAATTCATACGATATTCTTGAATAATCAAACATGTACTTCTCCCTTTGATCCATCTGTATATATATCCAAAAAATCAGGATTTAGGGTTTATAGATTCAATGCAACATATAAGGTTTTTGGGCCGGTTACCATCCTAGCCCGCTCTTTGGATACTCTTGTCTCATTAGCGACCGTACGTTAGATACAATGTGTTGTCTGAGAAAAATTCGGCAGCATTTTCCCTTATGTTCCCTGAATACGCAAACACACAATTGCTCGTGCGTACGTATTCGTGGGAACATAAGAGGAAATGCTATCGAATTTTTCTCAGACAACGCATTGCATCTAACGTACAGCTCGCTGTCCTAAATGAGACAAGATAGTATCCAAAGAGCAGTACTCCCGACCGGGAGTACTATCCGAGATTAATCCCTAATGGATTAATCTCGGACGGGCAAATAGACCTAAAATAGTTCAAATTCCGGCAATTTGGTCTTATATGACAATACTTAACTAAAAGAGATGCAAATACCAATTATAACCAACATTATTATGCACATACAAATCGACAAATTAACAAAAAAAAAATATTGAGGATTAAAATAAAATTACCGTAATTGCCCTTCTCTTGATCGATCGGCCTCTTCAATAAGAAAACCTCAAATGCGAATTTTTTTAGCTCTCCTTTGATCTCCTTTGCATCCTCCAATGATTTTTTAATTTTTTTGAATTTTTGTAAATTTTTTGCTATTTTATTTATATGGTTTTTTAGAATAAGAAAATTTTGGATTTTGTAGAGAGAGGATAATTAGCCATGAACAGTATATGACCTTGAGAGGGAGAGGAATAGTGAAGGAAGACATGTATTTCGATTAATAAATATCTGCCTATTTTTAGTACCGGTTTTTTATAAAAAACCGGTACTAAAAATCGCTTAAAAATTAAAAAAAACCGTTATATTTTTAGTACCGGTTTTTTATAAAAAACCGGTACTAAAAATTGATTAATTAGTACCGATTTTTTATAAAAAACACGTACTAAAAATATAACGGTTTTTTTTATTCTTTAAATATTTAGTACCGGTTTTTTTTTATAAAAAACCAGTACTAATTAATTAATTTTTAGTACCGGTTTTTTATAAAAAAGCGTTACTAAAAATATAACGGTCTTTTTTTAATACATTCAAACCTTTAGTACCGGTTTTTTATAAAAAATCGATACTAAAAATTAATTAATTAGTACCGGTTTTTTATAAAAAATCGATACTAAAATAAAAACATTTTTTTATTTTTTAGACGATTTTTAGTACCGGTTTTTTAAAAAAACCGGTACTAAATAATATATCTGACAATTACGAAAATGCCATGATTTATTATTAGTACCGGTTTTCTTAAAACCGGTACTAATGAGCCGGTACTAATAATCTTTTTTGTTGTAGTGTTTGGGAGTAACTAAATTACTATAAGGGATGATATTAATAAGTTTAGAAGAGTATCTAATATATATAAGGGAGTAAATACATTCATATCTGATTCTGTTGTTTTTTGGGAGTAACTAAATTACTATAAAGGAGGAAATTGATCAGTATAAGAGAGTAACTAATATATACAACGGAGTAAATAATATACATATCTGATTCTACTGTTGTTTGGGAGTAACTAAATAGCTATAAGGGAGTAAATAACTAGTATAAAAGGAGTATCTAATATGTATGAGGGAGTAAATAACATTCAGAACTGATTCTACTGTAGTTTGGGAGTAACTAATGATATCGTCATTATTTGTTGGTATTTGGACCGTACTTGGCACTCAAATAACACTCAAACCATTGAATTATTCAATAAATTGCTATGATTTCCAAGGAATTGGCTCTACCGTCGTTTCTTCTCTCATTTTACAGAACTTTGATGATTTTCTGGTGATATTTGAGCTATTTGAAGGTTTTCGGCACTTGGCATACGCTAGACGACTCATTCCTAGCACTTGGAGGCATCACCCAAGCCACCGTTCGGACCAAATGACTCATGCTCAAGCCTAATAGAAATTTAAGAGAAACAATTGGTCAAATAGAATCATTAGCATTGTAGAGCTCATCCTAAGCTTTCCAACGGTTTTTGAATCGCCTCAATCGGAGTCCGGATGGAGGAATTATGGCCGAAATACTATCTCAATGTTGAAATTTCTAGCTCTCTGGTCAGACCGAACAGACCCCTGGTGGGACCGAACAGAAGCTTGTCCGACCCGAACAGAACCCTGTTCGGACCGACCAGACTGTCGAAAAATCATATTTGGAAGTATTTTTAACATGGAAACTCGTATTTTGGCATGTTTTCTTGCCTTGACGACCAGGCAACCTCCCAAGCACCTGAAAATTTACTATATAAGCTCCCTTAAGCCTAAGGAAAGGGCATTCAACCTTCCAAACCACAAAATTCGACTTTCCATAGGCGTTTTTCTCTCTTCCACCATGAGAGATCATCAAAACTTGGTTCTTTGAAGCGACGACAGCAAGGAGACGAGTTTGGTGACCATCTTGCAACACCCCACTGCCTTGGAGATCGAAGATGCAAGCATAAAGGAGTATTTGGTTATATTCTTCTATGTCTTTGTCATTTGATTTCATGGGCTTGTATCTTGTTATTTTTATGCTATTTGTTGTGTGTTTTAGTACTATGTTAGGCTAAATTTATGTAGTCTTAGGGGTAAGATAGTAACTTAGGTTTGGATGTGGTGATTTGACTTGATATTATATGATATGTTTTGTTGATTTGTTTTGTTGAGAATTATGTTAATTGCTTGTTTGAATTGCTTGTGATTTCCTAATCACCTTCTAGTTGTACGGCCGCATCTAGTCAAGTCTAAGTTAGGATAAACAAGATTAGTTCAAATAAAGTATTTGGGATAAATCGTAGATCCGAAAGGGGAGATTAGTTGACACCAAAAGTGTAACTTTTAGACAAGTCCAAAAGACCTCTAGATATCCTTATGAACTCCAACAAACAAGTTTAAGTTCATTGAATTCTATACCAAAAGTTGTGAACCAGTCGAGTTAATTAGGTTAGGTTGTGATTAAACCAGTTGTCTCGCACTTTTTCAGTCCAACCATGGAAGATCAGATAGTCCTCTATGGGGCGAAGAAAATGCGGATCAGATACCCCTTGAGTCCCCTAGAGTTCGAACATCACTACCCGTTTTACGAACGAAAGATAGCAATGCGACCCTAGGGACCTCAAGAGTTGATTGTTTGTGTGTAGGTCTTTTCCTTCCAGCAGGCGCAAGCCCTTGCTGTTAATTACCTCCGATCTGAGTCCAAGTTGGGAATCAGACAAGAGCACCTCTAGATCGGGAATAATTAAGTGATTAGACATTGAAAGCAATTGGAGTCAGTTTTATTTGATATAATGGCTAGTGTTGTGGTCATGATGCAGAATGCATATGCATGCTATGCTGACTTAAACTTTAAGCGATATGTAGACTTCGATGTTTTATCTTTTATAATTATAACTTTTATTGCTTCTAAGATTGTTATCATAAGACGGCCAGATCTTTGGATCATAGGTTGGTCTTGGTTATCTTGATATGGACTTGGCTTTCTGTGTAGTACCAGGATATAGGGTTTTAGGATCTTGTTTGATTCGGTTTGGTGCTTGACTTGGTGTTGGCCTCTGGGTTTGGACTTGGCTTTTGGATATTCATTGGAATTGAATTTCGGGTTTGAGACTTAATTCAGAATCTGGGGTTCTGAGTCTGATTTGAGTCTAGTTGTGGTTCAACATTGGTATTTGGATTTTTGTTTCTTGGTTTCAGGCCTTCGTTCTGAATTTCTGGGTTTGGGTCTGGTTGAGACTTCGGTATTTAGTTGTGGAGTTTGGATTTAGGTTCAGTTCTGAGTCCCAGTTGAGTTTAGATGTCTGGATTCGATTTTCCGGGAATTGTCTTGAAGTCCTGACTTGACTTGGGTCTTAAGTTTGAAGTATGGGTTCTGACTTGACTGGCTATGGAGTGTCCTGGCTCTGAAGAATACCTGTCATCCAAGAATCCCTGCTGTCCTTTAATAACAATATTAGTTTTTAATAATGTTTATGTTTATTATTTATTTTTATGATATTTTTAAAGTTTTATGGACTTTTAAATAAAAGTGACTCTTAAGTTGGTTTTTTGTACATAGTGCGTCAGGTAGAAATGTTCTTCATAATTTTTCTGGACATTTTGGTATTTTATGGGAATTTTTCTGATTTCATGGCTATTTTTTATGTATTTTTGAAGTTCTGGTTTGCTGCAAATTCTCTGATTGGTCCATGTCGTTGGAGAAGCTGAGGTGTCAGCCTCTGGTTGATCCACGTGGCCAGGAGAGGTGATTTGTGGCATGAAATAGCGCTGGCCACACGAGTTGAGTTGCAGAAGATCAGGCAAAGGCGCTGGATTGAGTTGGTTGAGTCGGCTAGTTCACGCACGCGCCTATGAACCGGGTGGGGTCTGTGTCGGGTTCAGGTTCAGTCGACGAGTGCCATGGTCTTGGTACACCAGGTTCATTTGAGTTGGCCTTATTATTTGGTTGGGTTTTCTCTTCTGTGTCTCTTTTGGTGTGATCCTTGGTGTTGTATGTCAGTTGGTTGTCTATGGGCGACTTCTTCACAGGGGTTTACGCGCTAGGCGACACACAGGATCTCCGCGCGGCTAACTCTATTGATCCGTTACTTTTTGAAATCCATCCATTGATCAACTTCAAGATTCGTGCATGGTCAACAGGAGTCGCCTCCTTCTTCTTCTTCCGTGTCCTTTTGATTTTTTGTCCGCTACCTTTGACTCGACGACACATTGGCTCCTCCGCCGTTGACTCGAGTGTTCCGGTCACCTTTTCGAGCGCGGTTGATCTCCACAGCGTCGTATCCTTCTCCTCTTTTCGTCTGTGCCTTCAATTTCGCCATTGGACTTGCAATTGACTGGGCCCACTTTGGCTTGCTATTTTCACCATGCTCGGCTATCTCCGCCAAATTGCGCCTTCTGAGGAGTTTGTTCTCTTCTCAGGCGAGTTGCACGACACCTACTTCTCTTCTTTTGTCGATTTAAGCCACTGGAGGATGTGCTTTCTCTTCAATCATGTCGACGGGATGAACTCGAGGTCTGGCCATGGCGGCTGTGTCTCAACCTGCTGTCCTTGTGCTTTAACAGATGCACAAACCCTTTTTACTTGATTTAAGTCACTTTTATCTTATGTTAGATGTAGATGTGAGATGCAAAAACATGAAATAAATAAGAAATAGCAATATGGCACCAGACCACCATTGTTTGGTGGCTGGGCTAACTCAAACGCCAATCAAAACAGCAATTGAAGATCAAACTCTCTTTATTGATATGTGAAAAGGATGGTTTACAAGACAAAGCTACCTAGGCTCTCTCTTCTCTCTTCTTTTCTTCTATTTCCTATTACAAGCTAACTGCTCGACGAAATTATAGAGCTTTCTCTCTTCTGTTCTAACCTAACCAAGGATGGAGGCAGAGCTTTAGTGTATATGGTAAGCTTGGGGTAGGTGGTTGTTTTTTTCTTCTTCTGATTTGAGGTCTTTATATAGGCTTGAAGTTAGGGTTTCCATGGAGTTGAGCCATGCGCATCTCACCCTTCATCTTGATCCAGTGGTTGATGTAGAGCCGTGGGGAGCAAGTTCCTTTGCAAAACCATGGTTTGGTATTGTGAATCTGTGGATGGTTTTCATTGTGTGGTGAAGATGAGCCATGGAGTTAGGGTTTTGATCCAAGGGTTTACATATAGCTGCCATGGGTAATCTTCCCTCAGTTCTCTTCTTTTACTGGCCAATTACACTTCCAATGATGCTTTGACACATGTCAATTGATGTCCACCAAGCATGGGAGGTGGCATGTCGATTTGGACTTGTGTTTCTCACTTATGCCATGTTGGCTATGTGGATTCGATTGTTGCTGCTTCATATGCATTTTTAGTTTCAATTCTCTTTGAGTTTAACACCACTGACTTAAGTTTACCAATTTCAATTTGAGTGCAGTGGCAGTATTTCATTGGTTCAAATGGGCTTGGGGAAGGGGTTCATGGCCATGTAGGCATGGCCATGTAGGCATGGGAGTAGCTGTCATCAATTTCTACTCAATTTCACTCTCTGGCTTGGCGCCAAAATGCTTGGTGAGCTAGGTGAGGCAACAACTGTGCATGTGGTCCTACATCCAGCTGAATTGAAGTGTAGCAAGGGCATGAGAGACATTTCTCAACTGCATTTGGTACCTTGCTGTTGATTTCATGGATGGAGAGGCTCCATGTAGCTGTTTAAACATCCAATTTCCCATTTTGCCCCTGAATGTAATACATGGTTCACACGCTTGATATGCACCAGTGAAACTCACAGCTGTATATTCTTTGTGGGACACAATTTAGATGCTTGATCCATTTTATTAACATATGAATCCTTTTGATCATCATCCGATGGCTATAGGATGCTCCTTGGGGAGCAAGTTCCTTCAGCCTTGTCTCCTCTGGCGTTGAGATCATATGTAAGAGGGAGGGGACCAGTGAGATATTATTTACTTTTTTCAGTTTTTACTTCTTCTCAAGTCCACTCGAAAGCAATCACCTCTCCGGTTTATTTTAAACGCTTTAGTCACCTGCCTTTCATCACTACAGCCTTACAACACTTTGTTTAGCATGTATTAGGCGTTAACCACATTTGTAAATGGCTGTTAGGCATAATTAAACCAGCACTCAACCATGTTGTGTCACTCAATTGGTGTCCCCATCTGCTAAGTCTGAATTGGCCGCAATTGATCATATGGGATGCATTCTGACACCTCTAGGAACCGAATACTAGGTGCTTCATTGATCTCATCCCTTCAATTTTGAATCCCTCATGCCACCTTGCCTTTTTTTTTGCAACATCTCATTCTGTGTAGCTTCAACTGGCGGGCACAACACTCTTCTTTCTGATCTGAGCATCCTTCACTCCTCCACTTTCATTCTCTGGTTCGCCTGAGTGATTTGGGACCCACCCCTCAGGTTAATCTCGAGTCACGACCTCATTTGACTCTTTCTCCTTCGAAACTCACTTCTGCAGCCATGGTGAATGGTGCCATCATGCTTTCTCCATCAAATTGATATCCAATTACCATCCTCAGTCAATTTCCTTTCTATTTGGTGTAATTTCGTGTGCCTTTTCATCAGTCGCTCATCCTTTCTTTTTTGAAATCGTTCCATCCCAGGCCTCATTGCTGCTCGAGCTTGATATCACTGTACTCGTGAGATCGTCGCCTACACAGTGGTGTGCTTGGTTGAGGCGGAGACGACGCGTGGCGGCAGCGAAGGACATCTCTACGCCGGGGAAGAAAGCTTCTTCGTACGATCCATTTCTCCTCCTTTTTTCTATTTTCTTTTTAACTGAAGTGGTGGGGCCATTGGTCTAGTCCAATCGGGAATTGCCACGTGTCTTTGTGGATTTAAAATAAAAGAAACAGGCGGGGCCCACTTGTCAGTGAAGGTGACTGAATTTCTGATGTGAGTCGGGCTGGATTTTGGTGGGCCTTTATTTTCACTTTGGGCCTCTCTTTAGTTCATTTGTTTTGTTTAATTCACGGCCCATGTATATGTATATTTATATTTCTCCTTTGATGCTATATTCGCAAATAAGCATACTGTTTTAGTCTGACAATCTGTTTAACCACTTGCTTTGCACATGAGCATTTTCCATTGGTATGTTGCCATTTTCTCTTTAAGACATGTTGGTCTAGGTCCGATATTTTAATTGACGGAGTCCCAGAATGGTATGGTTTCCAGATGACTGATAGAGCCCAAAATTTCTAGATAATCTTATTTGGGCCCCTTTTTTAGGTATCGCTTGATTGTATTCCCATATTTATCAACTTGTAACCGAATTTGAAAGCAAACATCATCTAGCCTCTATTTGTTGTGGTATTGGACTTGTCCATTTGTTGTGGTTTTGAGATCGATTTTACTGCATGTCTGAAAAAAAAATTTTTGGTGCCCATCCATAGGTCAGTTTGGCATGAAACTTTGCAGGGTTCCCCATAAAGATGTAAGGAATATGGTTGCTACAAATTTTCCATTTTTAGGACTTTCATGTAATTAATTGTAGGGATATCACAGGCTCATAATGGCATTTCCCATAATTAATTTACCATCCGTTGTTTAGGAATTTCTGTATTTTCCTTCCATGCTTCATGATCGTTTTGTCAAGGCCATTTTGTTTAATTGTTGGAGTTATGGAGTCTGGTTTCATTTGTGGAATGAGATTCGTTTTATTTATTCTATGGTTTCATGCAGCAAAATTTAGAGGCAAACACCAGTTTATAGTCCAACAAGCGACATCTGAGGTTTAGTAAATCTAGGTTTAGCCAACAAACCCTAACGCACAACATAAAGTATCATAAAAGGTCAAAACCACACACTTATACCATCTGTTCGGACCGAACAAATTCCTGTTCGGACCGAACAGAGCGGTATATGCTTGAAAAATACCAATCGATGCACGAAAGTGATAAGTTTTGTGTTCTAGAGTCCAAACCAAGGTGAAACCTGAACCCTAAGACGCTTTTTATTACTGTTTAAAACCTCAAAACTTTACTTTGTTATTTAGATTTTTTTATTTGACAAAAACAACCAAAAACATCTACTTTCTTGCACTTAGATTTATTTCAACTATTCCTCCACCAAAATATTCTTGTCTAGCTTTTGAAAAAGGATAAGTCCGGTGATACAGTCAGATCAGAATACGGGCCCGATGGCTTTGAAGAGCCTCTTTTAAGGCCCGTATACAGAGGAAAGATCAAGAAAGATCGCATAAGGAAATCCTTCTTGGGGCCCCAAAAAGGAAGAGCGACGAAAGCTGTGACGATGAGGGTGGACCCAGAGCCGTTGCGCCTTAGGTGGGTCCAGGATAAGAAACCGTTAGAAAGGACTCTCCCTCGTGGGTCCCCCTGGAGAAAACGGTTTCTCAGGATAAGTGGTTTCGGTAACTGCCCTGGGATACTCTGTGACCTTCAGAGGACGTATGCCAGGGAAATCTCGACACAACTTCGCACGAGCGCACTTGGGCTAGAAACCAAGGAGAGACAGATCGAGGTTAGGATAAGTTTCAGCGACCTTCATGTCGCAATCAAATGAAGAGACGGAGCCACAGATAGGCCACAAAAGATCTAGAACGGGTGCTACCTGATTACTATAAATAGGAACCCCCATCCATGAGGAAAGGGGGTTAGACATTCTGTAAACAAAAGGATCCATATATTAAACTAATAAAGAAATTCTTACTCTTCTTGATCTAAATCCTTTGTTGAGACCTATGAGCTAGATTAGGGTTTATCAACTGGCGCCCACCGTGAATTACAGGAGCTCATCTTAACAATCGAGAAATACGACTTTTTTCTTATTGTTTGGGCTCCAATTCGTATGAAAGGGAGTAGGAATATTCATCCAAAAAAGTTAGACTTTAGTACACCATCAACAAAAACCATGGCAACCAGCACTGCAACCTTCAACACTCCAGCTACGACCCCACAACCTCCACCTCCAGGAACGGAGCAAACTTCCGATCAATCCGTTAGCATTTCCTTAGCCCCAAGACACAACCCTCCTACCATCACCAATGCTGCTTTACATGACATGCGCAATTATCAACCACCACCACATGTTCTCCCTTTTACAATGCCTTCCCTTACACCCTCCTCCGTCCACAGCAGCCACAACCATCAACCTCAACCGCCCCTTCCTCAGCAGTCTCAGGCCCCCCGCGATCCACCGTACCAACCTCCAGTTATCACCCCATCTCCCCCTCAGCAATATCCCTACCAACACCCCATATTCCCAGCCGATCAGTCAGGGATACCAGCCCAACCATCCAACCAGACACACACCCGACTGTCCAATAGAGAGGAATTAGCTTTGCACAGCGAAGACTATAGACCGCAGCCGTCTCACAGGCGTCCCCAATACACTAACATCTCCAATCATTCCCGCTCTCATACAAGAGGTCGCTCCAAATCTCGTTCACGGCGGTCCAAAAGACGATCACCATCTTCGGGATACGATACTCATAGTTCGAGCGAACTGTCTTCCCGTAAGTCGCCTTCCAGGAGACGTCGCGGTCGTTACAACACTTCAACTAGATCCTCGCCTCCAAGTCTTTCTCAAACAAGTGACACTAGCGACGGGAGATCCAAACCGCGCATTCACCGTTTGCGCAAAATCCCCTGGAAGCGGCATGGTAGCCCTTCTCCTCCTCGTGGAGCCTTGGCTCGACACTTATACAAAGGAAAGGCCCTTCGTCTCAAGGATTTTGCCAGCCTCGACAAGTACCCTGCTTATCCAGCTCATGATGCTCGAGCCTTTGTTAACACCTTCCGGGAGTCTATGCTCATCACTGGAGCATCTGAACGAACCATGTGTCTCGTTTTCCCTACACGATTAGAGGGAGTTGCTTGGGAGTGGTATGCGCAACTTCCTCCTGGCTCGGTGTCCAGTTACAGAGACCTTTCCACCAAGTTCCTTAAAAGATTTGCTAGTGTTCGAGCACCCCCCAAAACATGCATGGACCTCATGGGCATTCGACAACACCCCTCCGAGCATACCCGAGATTACCTCGATCGATTTTCCATCGAAGCCAACAAGTGCGGAGATTATCGGGAGGACATGGCACTGTTAGCTGTGCAGCGCGGGTTACTGGAAGGACCCGTCCAGTGGGCAGCAATGACGGAAAAGTTCTCTGATTTCGCTGCATTCAGGGAACGGGCTGAACACCTTATTCGCGCAGAGGAGCACATCGCGGCCATCCAAGGTTATCGTCACAACACATTTGCTGCACCATATAACAGACAAAGCACATCCCCCAGAAAGCCACAGCCCCCAAGTTCACCTCGTGATCGTCAGCGCAGTCGTTCCCCACGACCTCGACGTCGAGATGCTAAGCCTTCCAGACGAAACCGTGGCCGTCGCGCTAACTCTGCAGAAGACAATGCGCCATATTATAAAATGTACCACGTCACAACAGAGCCTCAGGATCGCGTGTATGATAGAATCAAGCATAACAAGGAGATGAGAAGGGCACCACCTATTACCAGGACCGAAGTTTTTGACAGGAATAGCTATTGTGAGTATCATGGCAGCAGCGGACACCGAACCAAGGACTGCCTTAAGCTCAAGGATGAGATTGAAAGGTTAGTGCGCCAGACAAACATCCTTGAACATTTTTTGGCAAAGGACGACAAGGGCAAAAGGAAGATGCAACACCTTCATGAATCGGGGACCAATGCAGACGATCGTTGCGCTGAGCATCCCAGTAACCCGCGGCCTCAAACAACCGCATCTGACAGACAGCAACGCATATCCCCTCCACCAGTAATGTTCATCGAGGGTAAAGCAGCTGAAAATCCCCGCAGGCAGCAACCTTTCCACGTCTTTCAAATTGAGCACAGATCAGAATCTACCCAGGTCATCTCATTTGGTCCGCATGATTATGATGGTGTTCAGCTGCCTCATGACGACGCCATCGTTCTAATGCTCCGAATTAACGGTATTCGGGTAAAGCGAATCCTCGTTGATACAGGCAGTTCCGCCGATGTGATGTACTTTGATGCTCTCAAAAGAATGGGCCTTGGAAAGTACCCCTTGCAGCCGATGACGACATCACTTGTCGGTTTTACGGGTGATAAGTTGAAGCCTTTGGGGACCATCGACTTGGACGTCTCGTTCGGGGACGCACCCCGAACGGTGGTCTCTAACGTCCGCTTCATCGTGGTGGACGCCCCATCCGCCTACAATGTCATTTTGGGACGCACTTCCCTTAACAGCATCGGAGCAGTTGTATCCACTCCGCACTTGATGATCAAATTCCCAACCCCACAAGGAGTGGGTATAGTGAGAGGAGAACAACAAATGGCCAAGGAATGCTACCGAATTACAATGGCACCTCAGATCGCTCACATCGAGCGATCTAGAAAACACCGCCAATTCGTGGCTAGCCTAGGCGAACTCAGCACAGAACCGCTAAAGACCCCGTCAACAGAAGCCATGGAAGATACGGAACCAGTCGTCTTACGAGACGGACAAGTAACTCAACTTGGCACCCTGTTACCTGCAACAGACCGACACATGGTAAGAGAGTGTTTGATTGCCAATAAAGACATTTTTGCCAACGAGGACGACCCGATGCCAGGTATTAACAGGGCCATCGCAGAGCATCGCATTGATACTTATGAAGAAGCACGTCCAGTTCAGCAAAGAAAGCGCAAATTAGGCCTGGAAAGGAGGAAGGCTGTACAAGACGAGGTGGATCGATTACTTAAGGCAGGGGCCATAAGGGAAGTGGAGTACCCCCGGTGGTTGGCAAACCCCGTCTTGGTGCGCAAACCCAATGGAAAATGGCGCATGTGTATCGATTACACTGATTTGAATAGGGCTTGCCCCAAAAAGCCCTTCCCATTACCAAGCATCGATGCCATGGTCGATTCTACCGCAGGCTTCAAATATCTCAGCTTCATGGATGCTTATTCCGGGTATAATCAGATACATATGCACCCTGATGATGAAGAGAAAACAAGTTTCATAACTGAGCAAGGATTATTTTGCTATAAAGTTATGCCGTTCGGTCTCAAGAATGCAGGAGCTGAGTATCAGCAGATGGTGAACAAGGTTTTTAAAGCCGAATTGGGCGGAATCATCGAGGCATACATTGATGACATGGTCGTTAAGAGTTGTACTGGCGAAGAGCATGTGCAGCATCTCAACATGATATTTCAAAGAATGAGGGATGTCGGCATGCGCCTCAATCCAAAGAAAAGTTTCTTTTGCTTGTCTAGCGGAAAATTTTTAGGTTACATCGTGTCTGAACGAGGCATCGAGGTGCATCCCAGCAAGTGCCGAGCTATCATCGACATGGAAGCTCCCAGCGCTGTGAAAGAAGTGCAAGAACTTACAGGGCGGATAGCCGCGTTGAATAGATTCATAGCACGATCGGGGGAGGTTTGCAAACCTTTCTTTCAGACTATCAAGAAGGCCAAAAAATTTGAATGGACCCCGCAATGTCAGGAAGCATTCGAACAAATCAAGACTTACCTATCCAGTCCACCAATAATCAGCAGGCCAATCAAGGGAGAAACTTTATACCTATATGTCAGCGCTTCAGCGGTCGCAGTTAGTGCGGCCTTGATTCGAGAGGAAGACGGAGTGCAAAAGCCTGTATACTTCGTGTCCAAGGTACTGCGCGATGCCGAAGAAAGATACTCAACAGTTGAGAAGGGTGCTTTTGCCGTACTCATTGCAGCCAGAAAGCTGCGCCCTTACTTCCAGGCACACCCGATTAAAGTGATCAGCGATCTTCCCTTGAGAAAGGCTTTAGGTAATCTTGATGTATCAGGGCGACTCTTAAAATGGGCAGTGGAGTTATCAGAATTCGACATTTCCTTTTTGCCTAAAGCAGCATACAAGGGACAAGTGCTAGCAGACTTTGTGGTGGAAAGTACAGGAAGGACAGAAAAAAGAGATCAGGAGGCTTTGTGGCATGTTCATGTCGATGGCGCCGCCTCTGAACGAGGGTCGGGCCTCGGAGTACAGATCAAAGGACCCAAAGGAGAAATCTTTTATTACGCCATTCACATAACCTTCCCTGTCACTAATAATATGGTTGAGTATGAAGCGTTGATTGCGGGTCTGCGGCTGGTAGAAGCAGTTGGTGCGACTAAAGTCAGAGTGTACATGGACTCCCAGCTCGTGGTACACCAGATCAATGGGCAGTACGAGGTACACGATCCAACCTTGGCAAAATACTTAGAGAAGGCCAAAGAGGTCTTAGCAACATTTGATGAAGCCATGGTCGAGCATGTTCCGCGGGGAATGAATGAAATCGCAGACGCTTTGTCCAAGCTAGCAAAGGGATCGGACATGAGCAGCGAGACACCTATCACCATCATGGAAATACCTGAATCTTGCATTACAGCGACGGAACTCAAAGTGCTGCCAATCAGTGCCCAGCTTGAATGGTACACTCCCATCTGGGACTATCTCACCACAGGACAGTTACCAACGGACAAACTTACTGCGCGAAGAATTAAGAGATGGGCACCCGAGTTTACCATCTTGGAGGGGGAATTATTGAAAAAGGGATATCGTAAGCCCTGGCTCGTTTGCATCAGTGAGTCGCAAGGCAGAAAACTGATTGATGAGGTACACGGTGGCATATGTGGCAGCCATCAAAGCCCCTACACCGTCGACAAGCGCATCGAAAGGGAGGGCTATTTCTGGCCAACTATGAGAAAAGACATGATCGACGTCGTGCGACGATGTGAGCGATGCCAATACCATTCTCGTGTCTCACGAAGGCCTCCCGCCTCTCTGAACACCATTGCAAGTCCCTGGCCTTTCGATATATGGGGAATAGACATCCTAGGCCCCTTCCCGACAGCAAGAGCGAACCTGCGCTTCTTAGTCGTAGCGGTCGAGTACTTCACCAAGTGGATAGAAGCAAAACCACTCGCCCTGATAACCTCCCCACGGGTAGCTGATTTTGTCAAGCACAACATCGTCTATCGTTATGGCATACCTCATACCATCATATCTGACAATGGTCGTCAGTTCACAGGCGCGCCATTTCAAGATATGTGCGAAGGTTTCGGAATACTCTCTCTCTTCTCTTCAGTCAGTCATCCTCAGACCAACGGATTAGCTGAAGTTTCCAATCGAACCATATTGGAGGGACTTAAGAAAAAGGTGGAGGGCAGCAAAGGAGCATGGCCCGATTTTCTCGATGAGATCCTATGGTCCTACAACACCACCCCAAGAACTGCGACGGGACGATCCCCCTTCGCCATGGTATATGGAATGGAGGCTGTCACCCCTATGGAAATCGTGCAGCCCTCACTGCGCACCATCGCTTATGAGTGGACCAAAAACAATGATAAAAAGTTGGTGGAACTGGAAGCGATTTATGAGCTACGCGAGGAAGCGCGCGCAAGGATGGCCGAGTATCAACGAAAGATGCGAAAAAACTTCGACAAAAAGGTCGCCCCAAAACACTTCCAACCCGGTGATTGGGTATTGAGGAGTGTGGAAGCAACTGGGAAACACATTGGAAAACTCGATCCCGCGTGGGATAGCCCTTTCATTGTGACTCGATCCATAGAAGGACGAGCATACAGGCTGCAAGACCTAGCAGGACGCGACCTTCCCAATGCCTGGAATGCTGTTCATCTGCGTAAATTTTACAAGTGATCGGCAACCCCCCCCTCAAGCAATTGACTTCGATGGAGCAATACCGTAGCATAGGCCTCCAGAGACGAAGTGAAGCAACCTTAGGATCAAATTAGTTAAAGCTTGTACCTTTTTGCATACTGTTCAATTTCTGTTTAAGCAATGTGACACGATGAAGGGAACTTTGTACCCAATTTGCATATCAAAGTGTACTTTGCCAAAATTCAGTAAAATGTTTTCTTTCCACGAGTGACAAATGGTCTTTACTTTGGAATTCATTGTTGTAAATTTTTCATGAATTACTTACATTATGGTAAGACCTTGGCCGCATAGCCATGCGCAGTCGGCCATCACAACAGACCTTAGCCGCATAGTCATGCGCAGTCTGCCATCACAACAGACCTTAGCCGCATAACCATGCGCAGTCTGCCATCACAACAGACCTTAGCCGCATAGCCATGCGCAGTCTGCCATCACAACAGACCTTAGCCGCATAACCATGCGCAGTCTGCCATCACAACAGACCTTAGCCGCATAACCATGCGCAGTCTGCCATCACAACAGACCTTAGCCGCCTAGCCATGCGCAGTCTGCCATCACAACAGACCTTAGCCGCATAGCCATGCGCAGTCTGCCATCACAACAGACCTTAGCCGCATTATCATGCGCAGTCTGCCATCACAACAGACCTTAGCCGCATAGCCATGCGCAGTCTGCCATCACAACAGACCTTAGCCGCCTAGCCATGCGCAGTCTGCCATCACAACAGACCTTAGCCGCCCTAGCCATGCGCAGTCTGCCATCACGACAGACCTTAGCCGCCCTAGCCATGCGCAGTCTGCCATCACGACAGACCTTAGCCGCATGGCCATGCGCAGTCTGCCATCACGACAGACTCTAGCCGCATGGCCATTCTCCATCTGCCATACCGCGAACGTTAGCCCCATCGTCAAAACAGACATTAGCCACAAAGTTATCCGTCCCCAGTAACACTGGTCAACATTAATCCTACGATTTGAATAATCGGTCATACGTACAAATTTATCCAAATACAGCGGAATTTAAGGGTACAACCCAACTGCCTCGGGCCACAATTAGTATCCAGCATTTAATACGCCAAGTCTCGCATTTATTTCAACATGACAAAAGGGGGGCCCACCATTGTCGGTGCCGGGACATCTATAAATAGGCGGGTTACCCCACAAACACTTTCATCCCAAGAGCCCCCATTCTTCTTTCCTCTTCCCACGATCTTAAACGCCACCTTTCTTCCTTAAGATACAAGACACAAACAAGAACTTGGGAAAAAATGGCACGCACAAAAAAAAAAAAAAAAAAAGGAAGGAAAGAGAGAAAAGAGCAGGAGGTATAGTAAAGCAGCTGATGAGTTCGGGAAGGTATAGTAGAACAGCTGAGGTAAAATCCCTTCAGTTGTATGCTAAACCTTCCCTATCGACGGGTAGCCTTGCTTGACCGTGTGCGCAAGCAAGACATCCGTCGAGTGGGTTTGGGCGGCGGAGCAGAGAGTAAATGAAAATAACACAACTCAGCCGTTTCAAGCCCACATAAACGAAGACGACGACGGTGACAGAGCGTTATTGCAAGCTTGGCCCCCGATGCAGGCGACCTTACCATGTCTAAATTAGAGGTCGCCCTCGAATAGCCGACAGCCAACCATCAACGACAGATGGGGAATGTTCGGCGCGAGAGAGAGGGCAAGCTTTTATCATGGGTCATTCCCTTTGGAGAGGAAGGAGCAAGATCGCCGCAGACACCTCGTCAAAGGAGGTATCAACTTCGACGCCAATAAACGGCGCGGCGATGCACACTTTCTACATAACCAAAGGAGCCCAATCCAAAGCAGCGTCGTCTTCAAACGTGATGGTAAAAGAGAGTAGCTCTCCAGTCGACCTCCATCACGGTGGAAAGGGAGTCATGAAGACAAAAGAAAGTCAACATCCCTTATATGCAATGACTCCCCGCCCCCCTTTTAGCTAGGAAAGAAAGTCAACATCCCTTAGCCTCATCAGGCATGTATCAACAAAGATATGACATAATGTACATTTATGAAAAATGATGAGTTAAAGCCTGTTCGTACATCATGTTCTTTTACATTACTTTCTGCATGTGCTTCATTTCTTTTCAGACTTCGTCTGTGTTATGTTATATTTTCGCCGCACTCATCACCCTAACATCGTCAATCAAACACGCATTCTTGTCTATGTTTCATAATGTGTCCAAACATTGTCTTGCGCATTAACTTCATCGCTTCCCTCGCTTTTACTATATAACATTTCTCGTCAAAGTTCAGACTTACTTATGCAACGTCAAGCCACAATAATAACAAACAACAACAAAACAATTGTATGATTCAAAACACAGCAACAAAGCAATTATGTAATCAAGTCGCACAAGATAAGTCTTTACTATAATCCAAAAAGTTCACGTTTACATAATAACATACAACAAACGATAAAACATGGAACAGTAACTCAAGGCTCTCCATCTACGTCACCGCCTAAAGAGCCACCAGGGAGACTAAAATCACTTAGTTGGAGATCTGGGTGAAGCAGGTTATATTCCCTTTGCTCGTTCAACATCTGGTCAAATTGCTCGGAAATGTTAAGTGACCCTGCCCCCTCGGCATGATGTGGGGAAAGACGAGCGAGGTCTTCAGCTAAGTCGGCCACAGGCCCAGCCTCCCCAAAGGTGTTTACCCCCGCAGACCTCTCCTCGTCAGAGCCTTCCTCGTCTTCGTCTTCGGCTTCAACCTCCTCCCTAGAAGGACGAATTATGTCTGAAGGCCAAACAGCGCCAGAGCTCGACCAGGGGTAGCGAGGAGTCAAGAGAGGTTTTGTTAATTCCATACCTAATTCTACCACACGGTCACCTTCCTCATCTTGGAAAATAAGGTCGCCACTTTCTTCATCCCAACGACACTGCGACAAGGCGACGTCAGGCTCTGGTGCAGGGTCCATAATCCCAAACTCCTCCCGAGTGAATGGATAATATTGGCGCAGCTGGTCACATTTCAACTTCAGCATGTAGTGGAGGCCCCCGCAGACAAGGCGAGTGGCCGCAGCTTGAGCGCCGGAAGATTGAAGAAATGCTTGCAAGAAATCTTGGGAAGAGCGAACTTCCCCCTTTTCACTGCAAACCTCTTTGCCCTTGGAGGTGGAAGCAAGGAGAGATTTTAATCTCTCTATTTCGGCTTGTAGCTCAGCAAGACGGACAGAAGACTCGTGTAGCAGAGAGGAGGTCTGAACCACCTCAGAGTGCAAGCAGTCTTTCTCTGCTAACAACTGATCCCTTTCAGACTTGACACACGATATTTCTTCGCCGATTCTCGCTAATTCTTGATCCTTCCTCTCGAGCTCGCTCGATAATGATCCATTCTGTTGCGTTAAAGACTCATTGGTCGATTTCAGCCTCGCGAGTTCAGCAATTCTTTCCTTCTCCTGACGCGCTACCTTCTCACACGTCTTCTTCCAATCAAGTATGGCTCCATCCCGTTGGAGGATAAGATCTTTAGCCTTGTCCAACTGCGCATCGCGTTGATCCAAGGAGGCGCGAACCGCTGAAAGTTGGTTTTGTAGATCAACATTGACATTGGAGGCTCGATTGAGCATCTCAGACATCAAGTTTTTATCCGCCTCTGCAGCCTTGGCACGAACTAGCAAGGCATCCTGCGAGGCGGCGAACTTTTCAAATAGCGCCGTCATTTCTAATCTGTCTTCATCAGAGGCTCGAGCCGCAAAGGAGAACTGCGACAGGTCCACTTTGAAGCCCCAATCCGATTCTTGTTCTCCGCGGAGTGAGCGCAGTTCTCGGTCGATTTCCGCGTTCCTGGTGGCCAAAGTAGACAAAGATTTCATCCAAGCATTCCCAAAGTTACGAGAATGATCATGAATGTTCGCTTGCAGACATCCTAATTCCATCAACAGCGAATGCATCCGCATAAATTTGTCATCCATAGTCAAACCAACAAGCGAATCGTTGATCTGAGGGCATAGGTCGAGGAACACACGGTGAAGGGAAGCTGCAAGACGAGCCACCTGCGCCACCAACCCAATTCAGTTAAAAAAAAAAAAAAAAAAAAAAAGAGAGAGAGGACAATTATATACGTGTAGAAGGAGGAATGATGAAACGAACCTGAGTCTTCGAAGGATCCACACTCAGACCAGGAAGACGTAGCGAAACTTTCTCGTCTTCATAAATTTTCCTGACGCGAGCTGCGCGCCAAGAGTCGTCAGGCTTGGTCGGACGACGTTGAGAAGAGGAAGAGGGAGGAACAGAAGTAGACTCTGTTCCGACAGACGCCTTTTCAGATGGTTTGTTGGGTACATTCCCAGGAACAGCGGCAACCACCAAGGCGCGATCCGCAGACTCTTTTGGGGGTCTAGGAGAAGTTGATGAGGAGTGCTTAGATGGATCATCATTGCGCTTTCTCTTCTTAGGTGCAGCCGAGGTTAGCCCACCTCCCGTTGAAGCCTTTCCCGCCAATGCCTTCCCAGAGGGCTGATTTGATTCGGGTTGAGCCAGTTTGGAACGGTCAGAGGTGCGCGAGGAAGTAGGTTTAGAGTTTTTAGGATGATTCCCCTTTGCGACCTTGAACATTGCAGAAGCCTTTGAGTTTGGAGCAGGCCCCTTCTTGATGGATGGAGCCTTCGCAGTAGGAATCGAGGCGGGATGCGACGAACTTTCCTTCCTTTCCTGGAGATGATCGGACGGACCGAGTTCGTGCAAAGGAATTTCTTCGTCTGCGCTGTCATCCGTCTCCATGAACTCGGCGAAAGTACTATCATTTGCTATGGGGGCACCCCCATCCCAACATAACACAAAACCTGCTATGGATGTTCGTTTCAAATGGGATATCACTTCCTGCTCATCATCAGTGGGTTCTGGGAATTCCACCTTTGTGAACCCTGAGGGGTTTGTGTTCCACTCCAAGCAAATCCCCATTCCATCCATTAAAGTCCCTCTACAGAAAGCAAAATCTTCCTCCCAGTTACCAAGCTTTCGAGGTTTGTTGGCAAATAGACGATTGATAGTTCTGACAGTGCAGAATTCATGATAACGACAAAACTTAAAGTAATGGCCAAATAGCCCCGCTGTAGGAGTAACTCTTCTCTTAAGACCCAAGGACGCAAAGTTCACCGTAAATAGACGCTCGAAGGAAGTAATACAACACCAAGCAATGGGAAGGAGCTGTCCCGGGGGAACCTTCACCATATCGAGAAGCATACACTGGAAAGAGGATAGGGGCATGCGAATTCCCCACCAGGCAGATTTAGCAAAAAGCACTCTGCCCTTCGAAGTTTCGAACGGACGATCCATCTTACCCGCTCCCTCCATTCGCAACTCACTTTCTTCTCGATCCTCAAAGATCAAACTGTTCCTGAACTTAGCCAATTTGGCGTCAATCCAAGGTTTGGACTCATAACCCCTAGATAGGGGAAAGTTGTCCTTGACGTCATCAGAGTCACCTTCTCTGAAAACCCTTTTGGGCATGATGGAACTAAGCAACAAGAAAATTCAAGCAAAAGTGACGGTAAGAATGAGTCTAAGGATAAAATTAGACAAAAGAATGAAACGAATTAGAAGGAGGAGATTCAGTACCAGCAATTATTGGCCGCCGTTGTACAAATGCAAGAGCAAAAAAAAGAAAAGAGGAGAAGGAGCAACAACCGAAAATTCACCAGAATGCAAGAAAGGAAAAGGAACAATTGTAGAAGCAGGAGCACAGGTAAACACACCGGAAGTAGAGAGAGAAAGAAACGGCAATCTTGAATTTATATAAGAGGCACGTCTCCTCGGTTTTCACACCCAAAAAAGGGAACTTTACCCCCTTTCAAATCCCAACGAGAAGACAAATCGTTGCGACACGATATCCCAGAAAACATCATAATGGGAGGATTTTGCAGGATTCCTAGGGAAGCTTATGTGGTCCCCACTTTCTTCCCTTACATCATAAAGTTCACCAAGTATTTCTTCCAACATCGCATGAGGGCTCGACAATACCAACCCTCATTGTGCGACTGCGCCCGGAGGACTCAGATATTCGTTACATCATTGTGCGACTGCGTTGGATGGATTCCGATATCAACAAACACCCTCTGAGGGCTTACAGATTATGAGGACTTCGCAGGTTTCGTCGTCTTATTCCTTTCAAAGAATTTAGATGACGAGCCAACGTCCCTCAAACATCACCCGATGCCCGATGCTATTATATTCGCCAGATTTCTCAAACAACATCGCACGAGGGCTCGACAATAGTGGCTCTCAATTTGCGACTGCGCATCAAGGATTCGAATACCAATCAGCGCCATCAGAGGGCTCGCAAACCATAATGATTTAGCGATGCCTTGTATTTTCCTTCTCGAGGAACTTGGTCGTCAATTAAACATGGCCTGAATGTCGCTTGCAGCTCGCTTTCGTCACTTGATTTTAAGATTTCTTCTGAAGAGCTTCCGATAGAATACAAATATTCATCAGAAGCTCGAGGGCTAATGATACAGTCAGATCAGAATACGGGCCCGATGGCTTTGAAGAGCCTCTTTTAAGGCCCGTATACAGAGGAAAGATCAAGAAAGATCGCATAAGGAAATCCTTCTTGGGGCCCCAAAAAGGAAGAGCGACGAAAGCTGTGACGATGAGGGTGGACCCAGAGCCGTTGCGCCTTAGGTGGGTCCAGGATAAGAAACCGTTAGAAAGGACTCTCCCTCGTGGGTCCCCCTGGAGAAAACGGTTTCTCAGGATAAGTGGTTTCGGTAACTGCCCTGGGATACTCTGTGACCTTCAGAGGACGTATGCCAGGGAAATCTCGACACAACTTCACACGAGCGCACTTGGGCTAGAAACCAAGGAGAGACAGATCGAGGTTAGGAGAAGTTTCAGCGACCTTCATGTCGCAATCAAATGAAGAGACGGAGCCACAGATAGGCCACAAAAGATCTAGAACGGGTGCTACCTGATTACTATAAATAGGAACCCCCCTCCATGAGGAAAGGGGGTTAGACATTCTGTAAACAAAAGGATCCATATATTAAACTAATAAAGAAATTCTTACTCTTCTTGATCTAAATCCTTTGTTGAGACCTATGAGCTAGATTAGGGTTTATCATCCGGTATTCAATTAAACCGGCCCTTGGGTTCGACCCTAAAGCTCTACTCCAAAAGACTAATGAGGTTAGCTCTAGGTTTATAAATTTATTTGATTCCTAGGTTTTAAACCTTCATCAACTAAATAACTATAAGGGAGTAAATAAATAATATTAAGGGAGTATTTAAAGAAGTAAGGGAGTAAATAATATTCATATATGATTCTGCTGTTGTTTAGGAGTAACTAAATAGCTATAAAGGAGTAAATAACTAGAATAAAAGTAGTATCTAATATCTATAAGGGAATAAAGAACATTCAAAACTGATTCTACTGTTGCTTGAGAGTAACTAAAAACTATAAGGGAGTAAATAATTAGTAGTAAGGAAATATTTAATATAAGTGAGAGAGTAAATAATATTTAATTTCTGATTCTGATAACGGCAGGGCTGGGTGACGGCGACGGGAGGGCTGGACGACGGCAACGATAGGGCTGGGCTCGACTGGGTTGCTCGACGGCAGGGCTGTGCGCCGGCAACGAGATGGCGCGACGGCTGAGGGCGACGGCGACGGGATGGCGCGACGGCGACAGGCGAGAAAGAAGGTCTGTGGAGTGAGAGCGACGGAGAGATGCGCGTGAGGGGGTGAGGCAGGGTGAGAGGGACGTACGCGGGGTGAGAGGAACTTATTTTTCTTTTTTGGACAGCGACTTTTTTCTATTTTTGACATATGATTGCTTGATTATTGCAGTTATCAGCTCCGTTTTTCTTCTGGATGCGTGACAATTTCTCCATTTCCAATTATTTGATGAATGTACGTTAGGTCGTTTTTTAATAAGAGAACCCAATAAGCGCCTCGGTTAGTTTCTTTTTCCTTTTTTTTTTCCCATTTTATAAAGGCCCTATTTCAGTGCACCAAGAGAACGAATATGCAATTTTTATATCAATCATGTCCTATGAAAAGTCAACTATTTTTTTTTTTTGTTGGGCCTATGAAGATACTTTAACACAAAATAAAAATACCCCTCATTTCACACACTCTCTCTGTACTGCCTTACATTAGGCGAAACAAAAAATATGAATGATTGCAGCCAGGTCCTTGTATTGGGGTGGATTCCATCCAGTTTTTAGCGTTGATCTCAACATCGTACAACAAATTAAACTTCAAAACTTAAATTAATGTCGTTAAATTACAATAAATATAATTAAATGATTAGCGCATTAGAAATTATTTGTCTAGTTTATTGCATTCTAATTTCTAAATTGTTAAACTCAGGTTCAATGTAATTATTTTTTTTTTAAAGTAGTGTTATTCCTAGAGTTTCCTAAGGTGAAAGAAATCATTGGATGGAAAGAATAATTTTAAAGTAAAGTAAGTTTTATTTGAGAATTTGATACTCAATGAAATTAATGAAAAATATTTACTTTTAGAATGCTAAAGATATATATAATAAGAAAAAGAACACATATTTCAATTCTATATATCGTAAACTATTTATGTATTATTATAAATTTATGTATTATTGAAATAAAAAAGGGGTGACATTGATATCCCTTTGCTCTATGTAATAGCGTCACTGGGATCAGCCACTAGAATCTGGGAGGCTAATTCAAAATATAGAAATGCAAGAAAACTCATTTGATTGTCTCCACCATCTCAATGTTTGACTTGGTAATTAAGAAACTAAGCTTTAATATATCATCAGAATCAGAATTTAATTGGAATTGCGGGTCTAAAAATAAATTGCATGTATTTATAGCTTTTTCTTTTTAATAATTAGTAAAATGTCTAATGGATGAGCAATAGCAAAGATGGAATGAAATACCTACCATTTTTTCTTCTGGATGCGTGACAATTTCTCCATTTCCAATTATTTGATGAATGTACGTTAGGTCGTTTTTAAATAAGAGAACCCAATAAGCGCCTCGTTTAGTTTCTTTTTCCTTTTTTTTCCCCATTTTATAACCATGAATGATAACTGTCATCTGCAGTTTTGTCATTCCTGCCATCGCTAAATATAAAGTGAACATATACAGCAAACAAGGTGAACATATAGATGATCTAAGTGAACATTTACAAATAAATAAGTGTTGACATCATTTGTTCAGAATTTTACATGCATATTCAACTTATTTTCATTGAATTTATTTGTTTGTAAGTGTTCACTTAGATTGTCTATAAAGTAAAGTAATTTTTATTTGAGAATTTGATACTCATTAAATTAATGAAAAATATTTACTTTTAGAATGCTAAAGATATATATAATAAGAAAAAGAACACATATTTCAATTCTATATATCGTAAACTATTTATGCAGTACTATGCACTAATACTAGTGAAAAAATGCCAGCTTGTCTAACTGTTCGCCGAACAAAGAAAGGGTCCGAAAACGGAATTACACTTTGAGCAATCACGTAACACTCACAAAAATTACTTTCTTCGTAGGCCACTAAAAACTGTGGGAATGTAAAGTTAAAAATTCAGATCAATCTATCTCGAAAACCTTTTTGAGTACAATATATACATTGTCAAAATAGAAAAATACTTGCCACTAATAAAGAATAGTGTTACCATTGAGGCATAGAAATGACAAGAAAAAGAACATACTGAATCTATAAAAGAAAATGTAGCAGCAACTGGATCAAAGAAAGAGATTCCATTAAAAAGAAGTGAAGAGGGCGACAGCACTGATATAAACAAATCATATATTCATTGATTTCAATTTTGAATCAGAAATAGCAAGATTATGAGTCTAAAGCAAACAGAAACCATCATTCTACTAATAGATGAGCATAGAGGAGGTAAGCAGAGGAAAATCTTGTATTTACACAATGGAAGAAAAAGAAGGACATAAGTTATGAATTAATGACAACAAAATTCTTGTTTTAATGTTCTCTGCATTAATTCTGGACTAAGGGAAAGTGGCTTTCTGCTGGCACAAGAATCTATTGACTCCCCTTTGTTCTGCCGGCATCTTGTTCTGACTAGCTAGGTCTTCTGCACATATATTAAAAAGACAAGGATTACTGGTACCAATCAACCACAAGAGCATTAATTCAAGAGGGTAAATGTCTCTGAATAATTCAGATCTATCTGCCTAGAAATGGGCTGTGAACATGACTTTTAGATCGGTCATTTCTTATCTTTTTTTCTGTTTAATTTCTAATTAGGTTCCACTCTTCTTTCAATTGTAATTATAAATTCCTGCTTCCATTCATTTTCACTCAAATTCTACACGGTTTTATACCTGCTACAACAAAAATCAAATATATAAAATAAGTAATTTGATTGGGCTGTTTGGATAATGATTTGATGCCACAAGGGTACTGGCACTTGATTACAAGTGCAGTTTCTGGAGGATTTGCAAGGTAGATTAAGGTTGCCAGATCTGATCAACTTTTGTGAAGTTTGAAGGATGGAAAGAGAATATAAAGAATTCCTTACTGTAGGTTGACTGCTAGTTGATTCCACCTGATGAGATTGTTTTATTAGCAGAAAGTTAGTATGCTTCTCCTGCAGACGTTTGTTCCCTAGAGACAGCAACGTTATCTACAAGGTTTTTTGATGGTTTTACCTCGTGTTCAGATTGGGTGATTTTGGTTAGCAGGCGCTCTTTATCCTTCTTCATAGCTTTAATTTCTGCTATCAGCTTTGCTTCCTGTGAGATAGAGAAAGTAAAAGGGATATATCAAGTTTTACAGTGGATCCTTGTTTGAAGCGACTGAAACCCAAAATGAAAAGGGGAGCAGGAGGAGTAAAAGAAGAAGTAAAGTAATTTGCACAGATTTTTGGAAATTACTAAGATTGACCGTAGTGAAAGGGGGAAAAAAAAACAAGAAAGTTTGGTCCTTTTGTTAGCATGAAAACTTGAAGATCAACCAATGTAATAAAGAAGTTTGTCGTTTACCAGAAACCAAGGATTGCACCTGCTGCTCAGACCACAAGTAGTTATATTTTTCATATTGATTGTTTGTCATTTGCACACTATTGATTCTTGGTGAGATCACTTTGGGTTATTTATTTTGAATTCTGTGTCAAACTGGTACGAATTGATAGTTAAGGAATTTCAAAAGAATTACGACTAGAATTCGATTTTCTGAACATTTGTGGGCCTGGACACAAAGGCTAAAATTGAGGTGATTCATATGTAAATATAAAGATAAGATAGCTAAATTGAGTGTTCATTAAACAAAAATATGCAAAAAAGAGAGGCAAGCAATATCAGAATTTTAATGTACACACTATACATAAATGAAGACAATTTCTTGTCAGAGGTGCAAACAATATCAAAAGTGGAATAGTTTGATTGCCAATCAATAATGTGAACAAAAATCAGACAGACAATCCTTGTTTCACGCGAAATCAAGAAGTTGGAGGATATAAACAGGAAACTCGGAATTGTGAAAAAAAGTAAATAAATAAACCTGAGAAAGAAACTTGTGATCCAAAATCACACGAGTATCATTTTAGGAGGATATCAAAACTTATGTCAATTTCTAAGTATACTTTTACACCAGATTACTTGTCAGGGTTAAGGAATAAATTAGCAAATTAAGAGGAAATGACAGAAATCCTATTCCAAAACAAAATGAGTTTTGTACTCTAAAACCCTGGATTTTAGTGAAAACTACCAACACAACCACATCACGAAAGTGGATAACAAATCAGAAAGAACTTTAGAAACCAAGCAAAATTGACCAAACCTAAACAGAACAAACCTTGCTTAGCTCTATCTGCGCATTGATTTTTTGGAGGCGACTCTCAAGGTCAAAGACATGTTCTTGGAGGAGGCAGCACACATTCTGTGATGCCGAAAGCTTCAATTTCAAGTGATCTGTTGGCTCATTCGTGGACGCCTCTTTCTCTGGTGAGCGAGCCATGAAGACAGAAAACAAGAGGCGCAAGAAGTCTGAACGAGTGAAAGAGGCGAGATGAATTGAAAGGTTGCGCGGGAAATTGGGGAGAAGTGGGGAGAGGAGGTTGAAGAGAGAATGAGAGATGCGAATAAAAGAAGAAAGGTAGCCGTTGGGGTAATTGGAATTTGGAGACGGAATGTTTTATCTATAGAATAAAACTTCTTATTTGCATTAAAAGATGTTGTTGTTGATTCAACTGCTAAGGTTTTTATAAGAAATGAAATACTGTTGAGTGGGTTAGGCTGCAGTTGTACCTGTTTTAAGATACCGCAGTGGATAATTTACATTACATAATGTTTGTTCTGTTCTGACTAATTAGTAGAGTCATGGAATTATAAGTAATTTAATACATTAGCCAAAAGATACTTTCAATGTTATAAGATTGAGTAATATTAATGTATCTTTATAGATAAGGTTAGGCTTCGATCAAAATGATTTTCATGCGTCATTTTATTTGATTAGAATTTATTTTTCATAATTTCGTTAGGTTTAATAATATCGAATTTCTGAATTCCGATAAAACGAAATCAAATTTATTCATTTTCATTAAAAAAAATGAAACACTATGTCAAGAAAAATGTGATTCTAATCAGGGCCTTAAACTACTTTTTATTATACTTTTTATCTTTACCACTCAACTGGTCAACATCCTAAATAATAATAATTTAGGAAAATTGATTAGTGCAATCGCACTAATTATCATATATCCGTGCCATCGCACTGCACAGCGCCTCAGCAAAGATCCATCATCCAGCGTACTTTCGCCGTATCTAAATGTTCAATTTAATAAGTACAAATTTTATGTTATTTAAGTATAAATATTCAGTTAGTTGCAACAAAAAATTATAAATGTTATGAGCAAACATGTTTATTTTATTAAGTATAAATGTTCAGTTTAGTAAGTATGAATATTCAATTTAATAAGTACAAATGTTCAGTTAGTTGCAACAGGAAATACAACAGGGGTCACGAATCGAACAAAAAACACATGAAAAAATTAGAAGGGTCATGAACCGATTCGGTTCAAATTAAATTTTTTCCGACTCTATCCCTGCCTCCTAGCGCACCTCTTGAGCCACGGTCCCACGCGTGACTCCGACTGTGGCGCGACTTTGACGCATTTAACTGAACACTTCTTATTATTAAATTTAACACTTCATATTAATAAACTGAACGTTTATAACATACATACAGCAGCGATGGCAGTGATGGTTTATTTAGCGATGACAGTTATAATAGGTGATAATTTAGGGTATAGAATTTAGTGTTATGTAGTTTTTTTTAATTAGAAAAAAATTATTCTATGCGTGGTAAGAGACCCGCGAAGGAGTCCCGCCAAAATATATATTTAGTTGTCATAAAAAGAAAAAAAATCTTTAGAAATTTTCACAGCAGATTTGTGACACCCGGCCGCATCCCGTGACTAGACGGTGCACGACGGCGTGCCCGCCGCGGATGCCTCTGCACCCGCAAGGCTTACCAAGACTTAATTAATTCTAATTGTCAAATTAAATATAGCTAGCTAATCAAAATTTCATTATAACAATTAAGTTATAAGTCAAATATAAACTTTTAAATATTAACTTAAAAATAATATGTGTTACAATATGCTGGTTCACATGCTTTTGGTTGCTAACCATACAGTCCAACGGCTTATCTGTCGTCTTGCTGTCCAAAGCTCTAACTGCAACCTGGAACCCACAACCACAGTGGAAACAATACAAAAAGCAAAGAATGAGATAAATATAATTTATCTCAGTGCGGTATTCAGTTCCAGCCACACGAACAATCTTACATGCTTCGGAACTATTTACCGACTGAGGAAGAAAAACACATAATTTGTATAAGTTAAATATCAATACATTTTGTGATACGTTATGAGATGTCAATATAAAGATGCAATGCAAATAACCCGACACATTAATCAATTTGAACTGTCATATTCAAATGGTAGCACAAAAGTGTCGGTTCAATTTGGTCAACTACCTCCTACTCAGGCTGGTTCAATATCGATCATTCAAATCAAAACTAAATTATCCCGAAGGATCCATCTCTCCTTGATCAGAGGAGACTGAGTATACAATAGAACATATATTGTATACGATACCATACAATTATCATTAATTCAGACAAACAGATAAGCAAACGGTACTAATTACGTGAACACTGTCAAACCACGGATATAAGCGCTTATTCACGGAGACTGGCACGTCAGGGAGCGACCCCAACGCCCAACCCAACCAGTGTCATTTCACCGTACAAGAGTACCAACGATTATCACAATTCATTCAATTCGGAACCATTTCAACATGCAATAATAATATAAGTCATATGATACAATCCAAATATGCGTGCAATTATCAGCTCAGATTATGCAATGCAGTTATGCGTAAATAATTTCTAGCATGTAATCAAGTTGTGTGGGATCCGCACCTGAAAATCAAGTGAGGAAACGATCTACATATCTTCAGTCGTATCGACCACCCGATCTCGTTAAGCGACTTCCCGATTCTAAGCAAAAGAAATTCTATTTAAGGTTATTCTCCATAACCTTTAACTTTATACAATTATTTGTTCATAAAAAAATCATTAAACTTCAATAGTATAGACTGTTCTAATGATTATCGTATCATACTTGATTAATTTTTTAAAGATAGCATAACTATCATCTTTCTAATCTTCAAAACTTGACATAAATGATTATTTTGGTTTCGATTTTTATTTACTATGTTTGTTAGTTCTAAACATTTTACTATCAATTAACTAGACTTATAATATCAACTAGAACAGACGAAATTTCAGTTAAATGCTCTTCCCAAAATCCGAAATATAGAAAATTCAATTCAAGAAATTAAAGAAAACTAGAAAGTAAAGAATTTACTATAGTTGCCTTCTCCTTTGACTTGTTGTTCTGACACGTTGCCATCAAATGGAATAGTTACTCTTTGTCTTCTTTTTTTTTTTTTAAACGAAATATTTTGTAGTGGGGTGGTTTGATTCATACGGCCTAGAGCAAAAAGAAGTGAGGAAAATGAGTATTTATACAGATGGTATACTTGGGCTCTAAGTACGGATCACATTTGTTTATGTTTTCCTAACCAATGGAAACAATGGGAGTAACAAATGAGATAAGATCAAAATCGGATAGGAATGAGTGAGTGAGTCGGCAAAGCTGCTTGGCATTTTTTTTTTTATTCGGTTGGTCCAATAGAAAAGGGATGAGTGGAGAATCAAATAATATCAAAGGATGAAGGCGGTTTGAAGAAATAAGGCTAATTAAATGCACATATATCCGGTCAAAGAGTCAAACAAACATGTCAAATTCGGTCAAAATATTAAAATTTGATGTATGGTTTTCATAATTTTCATATTTTTCATAAAATACGTTAAGGTTGGATTAAATATTTTAATAGCCGAATCAAAATCTGAATAAAAATAAATTATAAAATTTTCAGATATAACAAGATTATTGCGTAAATAGGAGAAGGACATTTTCTTTATTTATAAATTTGCCGTGCATAAAGCAACGCCAAAAGAGTTTTAGGCAGTGATTTTCATTTTTTTTTTTTTTTAGAGCGATTTAACAAACCTACTCAATCTACTCCATTGGATGAAATCTAACGATTCATATGAAAACTTCTGCACTGTGCGGGAGGACTTGGCTCCTAAAAACCCTTGTCGCGCCTTTTGTTACTTCCTCTCTTCCCCTCGGCCCCTCTTCCTTTTTTGTCACTCAAGTTTTGCCGATACTACATCAAGAGAAGACGCACAGATCTGTCCATCTCTAAGACCACTTCACATCGAGGCATCAATCCAAACTCCCAACACCCAATATTCATTGTACTCGAAAGGAGATATGGGGGAGAGAAAGGAGGTGTTTGTGACGGTCGGGACAACCTGCTTCGACAAGCTCGTGGCAGCTGTGGATTCGAAGCCTCTCAAAGCAGCCCTCTTTTGCCAGGGCTTCTCACATCTTAAAATCCAAATTGGTCATGGAAATTACTTCCCGTCCAAGGTCTTTTCTCTTCTCCTCTCTCTCTCTCTCTCTCTCTCTCTCTCTATCTCTCTTTCGAATTACTAATTCGTTAAGTAATTACAGCCCGAACTTCATTTAATTCTCGTTTTGAATAATCAATTTACACTACAAGTCTACAACTTTCGTGCTTGTTTCTTTTTTTAATTAAATTTTGTCAATAAAACCCTGGGTCCGCATTGGTTCATGCTGTTAACTAAAGTTCACTTTTTTTTCTTTTCTTTTTTTTAAAAAAAAAATCATCAAATCTGCTTTATGAGACGACAAAATGATTTTATAGATTTTAGCACTGCTCTTATAATGGGAACATTCAATTCAGGTATCTCGATAACCAGGGGCCCTAGAGGTTGATTATTTCACATTTTCACCGACCATTGCTGATCATCTCAAATCTGCTTCTCTTGTGATAAGCCATGCCGGTAAGCTGATTCGCATGCCCTTTCTTGCCCCTCGACGTTTGGCATTCAAAGAATGAAATGACATAGCCCAAGTATAAATTGAATTTGATAGATATTGATGTACTGTTGGTTGTTTGTCACAGGATCTAAGAGCATCTTCGAGACGCTGCGATTGGGTAAACCTCTTGTTGTGGTTCTGAATGAAGATCTGCTGGACAACCATCAGGCAGAACTGGCAGAGGAGCTGGCCAGCAGAAAGCACATATTCATTGCCCGTGGACCGCACTTGTTAGCCCCAACCATAGAGCGCATGGATCTGGAGTTGCTTGTCCCATACAAAATCAGGAGAAGGAGAAGGAGAAAGAGAAGGAGATCAAATAAATACTTCTCTCAAGTTAACCTCCCCATGTGAAGGTTCTGCCAACAAATAGGAAAAAGGAGGAGCCCTCATAAGCAAGAGCAAACCAAAGAAGGGTACGAAGAAGGCTGCCTAGTGCCACAAGGACAGAGCTACCATTTCCTTAGCAAGAGGATCTGAATATGATGAAAATGATCCTCTCTCGTCCAGTTATGGCAACATACCATTGGAAGACCTTCAGTCCAAATTTATCACTGGTCGTACGTGGACTGGTAATTGCTTTGACTTTTCTTTTCATTGCTTGTGTGATTTTTTATCTTTTGCTTCTGTACCTGTAATAGTAAAAATCTTAAATAATGATAAAGATGTAGGGGAGCTATGTGCTGAGATGAAGGGCAAGACTGTGTTGATAAGAGGAGCAGCACAGGCAATGCAGCCAACGAGCAAGAAGATTGTGTTTCTGGTGGTGAGGCAGAGCATGAGCACGGTGCAGTGCATATTGGTCGTCACTAAGGACGTCATCAGTCCCCAGATGGTGAGCTTTGCCACCTCGCTCACCAAGGAGTCCATTGTGGATGTAGAGGGTGTCATCTCTGTACCCGACATGCTCTTCACAGGCGCCACCCAGCACGTTGAGATCCAGGTGAGAAAGCTTTATTGCATCAGCACAGCTGTGCCCAATCTCCCCTTCAATATTGAAGATGCTTCACGAAGCGAAACTGAATTCAAAAAGGCTGAGGAAAGTGGGGAGCAGCTAGTGCGTGTGGGCCAGGACACCAGGCTCAACAATAGGGGGCTCGATTTGCGTACCCCTGCAAACCAGGCCATTTTTCGCGTCAAGTCTGTGGGGGTGAATAAGGGTAGACAGTTCCTTCTGTCAAAGAATTTTGACGAGATCTTCATTCCCAAGGTGATAGTTGGGTCAAGTGAAGGTGGTGCAGAAGTGTTCAAGCTCGACTACAAAGAAAAGTCTGCTTGCTTGGCACAACCTCCTCAGCTTCACAAACAAATGACCATTTGTGGTGGTTTTCACCGCGGTTTTGACAGTATCCCGAGTCTTAGGCATTGCATTTCATTTTTTTAAAAATTTTTAGAGCGATTTAACAAACCTACTCAATCTACTCCATTGGATGAAATCCAACGATTCATATGAAAACTTCTGCACTGTGCGGGAGGATTTGGCTCCTGAAAAACCCTTGCCGCGCCTTTTGTTACTTCCTCTCTTCCCCTCGGCCCCTCTTCCTTTCTTGTCACTCAAGTTTTGCCGATACTACATCAAGAGAAGACGCACAGATCTGTCCATCTCTGATACCACTTCACATCGAGGCATCAATCCAAACTCCCAACACCCAATATTCATTGTACTCGGAAGGAAATATGGGGGAGAGAAAGGAGGTGTTTGTGACGGTCGGGACAACCTGCTTCGACAAGCTCGTTGCAGCTGTGGATTCGGAGCCTGTCAAAGCAGCCCTCTTTTGCCGGGGCTTCTCACATCTTAAAATCCAAATTGGTCATGAAAATTACTTCCCCTCTAAGGTCTTTTCTCTTCTCCTCTCTCTCTTTCTATCTCTCTCTCTCGGATTACTAATTCGTTAATTAATTACAGCCCGAACTTCATTTAATTCTCGTTTTGAATAATCAATTTACACTACAAGTCTACAACTTTCATGCTTGTTTTTTTTTAATTAAATTTTGTCAATAAAACCATGGGTCCGCATTGGTTCATGTTGTTAACTAAAGTTCACTTTTTTTTCTTTTCTTTTTTAAAAAAAATCATCAAACATGCTTTATGAGACAGCAAAATGATTTTATAGATTTTAACGCTGCTCTTATACTGGGAACATTCAATTCAGGTATCTCGATAACCAGGGGCCCTAGAGGTTGATTATTTCACTTTTTCACCGACCATTGCTGATCATCTCAAATCTGCTTCTCTTGTGATAAGCCATGCCGGTAAGCTGATTCACATGCCCTTTCTTGCCCCTCGACGTTTGGCATTCAAAGAATGAAATGACATAGCTCAAGTATAAATTGAATTTGATAGATATTGATGTACTGTTGGTTGTTGGTCACAGGATCTAAGAGCATCTTCGAGACGCTGCGATTGGGTAAACCTCTTGTTGTGGTTCTGAATGAAGATCTGCTGGACAACCATCAGGCAAAACTGGCAGAGGAGCTGGCCAGCAGAAAGCACATATTCATTGCCCGTGGACCGCACTTGTTAGCCCCAACCAAAGAGCGCATGGATCTGGAGTTGCTTGTCCCATACAAATCAAGAGAAGGAGAAGGAGATCAAATAAATACTTCTCTCAAGTTAACCTCCCCATGTGAAGGTTCTGCCAACAAACTGGAAAAAGGAGAAGGAGCCCTCGTAAGCAAGAGCAAAGCAAAGAAGGATACGAAGAAGGTTGCCTAGTGCCACCAGGACAGAGCTGCCATTTCCTTAGCAAGAGGATCTGAAAATGATGAAAATGATCCTCTCTCGTTCAGTTATGGCAACATACCATTGGAAGACCTTCAGTCCAAATTTATCACTGGTCGTACGTGGACTGGTAATTGCTCTGACATTTCTTTTCATTGCTTGTGTGATTTTTTATCTTTTTCTTCTGTACCTGTAATAGTAAAAATCTTAAATAATGATAAAGATGTAGGGGAGCTATGTGCTGAGATAAAGGGCGAGACTGTGTTGATAAGAGGAGCAGCACATGCAATACGGCCAACGAGCAAGAAGATTGTGTTTCTGGTGGTGAGGCAGAGCATGAGCACGGTGCAGTGCATATTGGTCGTCACTAAGGACGTCATCTGTCCCCAGATGGTGCGCTTTGCCACCTCGTTCACCAAGGAGTCCATTGTGGATGTAGAGGGTGTCATCTCTGTACCCGACAAGCTCATCACAGGCGCCACCCAACACGTTGAGATCCAGGTGAGAAAGCTTTATTGCATCAGCAAAGCTGTGCCCAATCTCCCCTTCAATATTGAAGATGCTTCACGAAGCGAAACTGAATTCAAGAAGGCTGAGGAGAGTGAGGAGCAGCTAGTGCGTGTGGGCCAGGACACCAGGCTCAACAATAGGGGGCTCGATTTGCGTACCCCTGCAAACCTGGCCATTTTTCGCGTCAAGTCTGTGGGGGTGAATAAGGATAGACAATCCTTCTGTCAAAGAATTTTGTCGAGATCTTCACTCCCAAGGTGATAGCTGGGTCAAGTGAAGGTGGTGCGGAAGTGTTCAAGCTCGACTACAAAGGGAAGCCTGCTTGCTTGGCACAATCTCCTCAGCTTCACAATCAAATGACCATTTGTGGTGGTTTTGACCGTGGTTTTGACAGCATCCAGAGTTTTAGGTAGTGCTTTTCATTTTTTTTTATTTTTAGAGTGATTTAACAAACCTACTCAATCTACTCCATTGGATGAAATCCAACGATTCATATGAAAACTTCTGCACTGTGCAGGAGGATTTGTCTCCTGAAAACCCTTGCCGCGCCTTTTGTTACATCCTCCCTTCCCCTCGGCCCCTCTTCCTTTCTTGTCACTCAGGTTTTGACGATACTACATCAAGAGAAGACGCACAGATCTGTCCATCTCTGAGACCACTTCACATCGAGGCATCAATCCAAACTCCCAACACCCAATATTCATTGTACTCGGAAGGAGATATGGGGGAGAGAAAGGAGGTGTTTGTGACGGTCGGGACAGCCTGCTTCGACAAACTTGTGGCATCTGTGGATTCGGAGCCTCTCAAAGCAGCCCTTTTTTGCCGGGGCTTCTCACATCTTAAAATCCAAATTGGCCATGGAAATTACTTCTCCTCCAAGGTCTTTTCTCTTTTCCTCTCTCTCTCTCTCTTTCGGATTACTAATTCGTTAATTAATTACATCCCGAACTTCATTTAATTCTCGTTTTGAAAAATCAATTTACACTACAAGTCTACAACTTTCGTGCTTGTTTCTTTTTTTAATTAAATTTTGTCAATAAAACCATGGGTCCGCATTGGTTCATGCTGTTAACTAAAGTTCACTTTTTTTCTTTTCTTTTTTTTAAAAAAAAAATCATCAAACATGCTTTATGAGACAACAAAATGATTTTATAAATTTTAACATTGCTCTTATAATGGGAACATTCAATTCAGGTATCTCGATAACCAGGGGCCCTAGAAGTTGATTATTTCACATTTTCACCGACCATTGCTGATCATCTCAAATCTGCTTCTCTTGTGATAAGCCATGCCGGTAAGCTGATTCACATGCCCTTTCTTGCCCCTCGACGTTTGGCATTCAAAGAATGAAATGACATAGCCAAGTATAAATTGAATTTGATAGATATTGATGTACTGTTGGTTGTTGGTCATAGGATCTGAGAGCATCTTCGAGACGCTGCGATTGGGTAAACCTCTTGTTGTGGTTCTGAATGAAGATCTGTTGGACAACCATCAGGCAAAACTGGCAGAGGAGCTAGCCAGCAGAAAGCACCTATTCATTGTCCGTGGACCGCACTTGTTAGCCCCAACCATAGAGCGCATGGATCTGGAGTTGCTTGTCCCATACAAATCAGGAGAAGGAGAAGGAGATCAAATAAATACTTCTCTCAAGTTAACCTCTCCATGTGAAGGTTCTTCCAACAAACAGGAAAAAGGAGAAGGAGCCCTCATAAGCAAGAGCAAAGCAAAGAAGGGTACGAAGAAGGCTGCCTAGTGCCACCAGGACAGAGCTGCCATTTCCTTAGCAAGAGGATCTGAATATGATGAAAATGATCCTCTCTCGTTCAGTTATGGCAACATACCATTGGAAGACCTTCAGTCCAATTTTATCACTGGTCGTACGTGGACTGGTAATTGCTCTGACTTTTCTTTTCATTGCTTGTGTGATTTTTTATCTTTTGCTTCTGTACCTGTAATAGTAAAAATCTTAAATAATGATAAAGATGTAGGGGAGCTATGTGCTGAGATGAAGGGCGAGACTGTGTTGATAAGAGGAGCAGCACTGGCAATACGACCAACGAGCAAGAAGATTGTGTTTCTAGTGGTGAGGCAGAGCATGAGCACGGTGCAGTACATATTGGTCGTCACTAAGGACGTCATCATTCCCCGATGGTGAGCTTTGCCACCTCGCTCACCAAGGAGTCCATTGTGGATGTAGAGGGTGTCATCTCTGTACCCGACAAGCTCATCACAGGCGCCACCCAGCACGTTGAGATCCAGGTGAGAAAGCTTTATTGCATCAGCAGAGCTGTGCCCAATCTCCCCTTCAATATTGAAGATGCTTCACAAAGCAAAACTGAATTCAAGAAGGCTGAGGAGAGTGGGGAGCAGCTAGTGCGTGTGGGCCAGGACACCAAGCTCAACAATAGGGGGCTTGATTTGCGTACCCCTGCAAACCAGGCCATTTTTCGCGTCAAGTCTGTGGGGGTGAATAAGGGTAGACAGTTCCTTCTGTCAAAGAATTTTGTCGAGATCTTCACTCCCAAGGTGATAGCTGGGTCAAGTGAAGGTGGTGCGGAAGTGTTCAAGCTCGACTACAAAGGGAAGCCTGCTTGCTTGGCACAATCTCCTCAGCTTCACAAACAAATGACCATTTGTGGTGGTTTTGACCGTGTTTTCGAAGTGGGCCCTGTGTTCAGAGCTGAAAATTCCTACACCCACAGGCATCTTTGTGAGTTTGTAGGCCTTGATATTGAAATGGAGATTAAGGAACATTATTATGAGGTAGTATAGTTACACTATCATGATATTCCGGCTGTTCATTCTGTTTTATTCAGTTAATTATCTTTCTTTCTTTGAGGAAAAAGGGAAGTATGTTAATTTTTGTATAATTGATGCTATGCAGGTTTGTGACATTGTGGAGGAATTATTTGTGGAAATTTTTAACCACTTGAATGATAACTGCTGTAAAGAGCTTGAGGTCATTAAACTTCAGTACCCATTTCAACCAATAAAGGTAAAATGACTGAAAACTTTTAGTTTTAAAGTTTGCTTCGAGTTGTCAAGGAGAAGTGTTGTGTGTATAATCTCTGTGGAAGAGGCTTTTCATGATAGTTTCTTTTTTCCCCCCTGCAGTACTTGCCCAAGAGACTGACTTATGATGAGGGTGTTCGAATGCTCAAGGTGCATTATCTTTATCATTTCTGCTTTATATCTGCTCAACATGATATTAATCATTTCTATTTGTTAAGCTTTTGACCACTCTGTGATGCATCAAACTGGCTGTGTGTTTTTCAATCTAAAATAGATACTATTTCCTTTTTTTTTTTTGTTTACTGTGTCCATGGGATTTGTTGTCTGAGTTGTTGAAGTGCCTTCTCATGGAGTAGAACAGTTTGACCTACTTGCTCATATACTTGAATAATAACAAAAGTTTGTTTTATTGGTCATGTGGAATTAATGGAGATGATATGTTAGCAGGAAGCAGGGGTAGAAATTGAACCAATGGGAGACCTTAGTACTGAGGCCGAGAAGAAATTGGGGAAGCTAGTTAGTGACAAGTTAGTTCTTTTTCCCCTCCCTTAAATATAATGACTTAATCCATTCTAATATTGCAAAATACTGACAATGACATTTCCTATAAACAGATACAATACAGACTTCTTTATACTGACCAAATTTCCACTGGGGATCAGGCCCTTCTACACCATGCCATGTCATGACAACTCTGAATATAGCAATTCTTTTGATGTCTTTCTTCGAGGTAATCCTCAAGTCTTCACCATTTCATCTTATCATATTTAACAAGTCTGGAGCTTTATTGTGTGGTCTAATACTAATATCTTTTTCAAATACGAATGTTAGGGGAGGAGATCATATCAGGGTCACAAAGGATACACGATCCGGAGATGCTTACAAAGCGTGCTGAGCAATGTGGTATTGATGTTGAGACCATTTCTACCTATATGGATTCTTTCAGGTAAAACCATGTATTGCAATGTCCAGATTTCCCTCTTGTAGTCATGGTATACATGTAGTACTAATTTGTGCTGTGATTTTGTTTGTTTAGAAATGCTACACGACTACATGGCGGGTTTGGAGCGGGGTTGGAGAGAATTGTAATGCTGTTTTGTGGCCTCAACAACATCCGCAAATGTTCACTCTTCCCACGTGACCCCCAGAGGCTTAACCCTCTTAATGATCCTGCTTGTTTACCAATGACGATATTATTCTTATCCTTTTTCTCTTTTCACTTAATTAAACCGTAACATTTTTTATTGTGTATTATTATTGTCTTCTCGAGTACTGTAATATTTATTATTGTTGTTTGGAGTACCAGGGGCATCTTGATGTTGGATGTACTTGCAACTCTATATGTCTTTAACTTTTCTTTGTTGATATTTTTTTTTAAATTTTAAAGGGGAGTGGCTAGTGCATGTCCAACATATATGATATATATACTCGTTTAATATGATAAAATTTCAATTGTTGAGATTAGAATGATCGATCTATTCAAATCGTTCTTCATAATAAAATTTTCGTAGGATCAAATTATGTATTTTTTTAATATTTTTGTTATTTTTTTGGAATTTTTAAATATGTTCAATCTAAAAAGTTGTAAATACTTCAATTTTGAAAATTCAAAAATAATAATAATAATTAGAAAATTTGAAAAAAAATATATATAAAATTTGAATTGTAAGGAGATTATAATATAGATCATATTGAGCGGTTTGGATTGGTCGTTTGAAATTTTAACAATTGATGTTCGGATGTATTTGACGTCTTATATGTTTGATTTTAAATAACATTACTCAATTTTATTAAATTTGTCAAAATCGTCATAAGCTTTTATAGATAAATTGTTGCTTTACGGTCTACAAATCAAACGTATGAAAGGAAAAGATGGTTTCAAATTATTAGGCATGTTTGGTTCAGCTAAAGTTAGCAAACTTCTACGTTAAGAGGACTAACTTGAGCAGTCCCGTTCACCAAACACATCTGAAATTAGCAAAGTTAGAGCTAACCTGAGTCTATTTCTCAAACTTGGCGGCATTATTATTTATAAATTATAAGTTATATACTAATTTTAATCGATGTCGGCAGTAAGTTTTCTAGCCGTTGCAACACATCAATAAAAAAAAGATATGAGATACCAACTCTAAACGGGGTGAAAATTAGGAAGAAGAGTGGAAGAGAATGAAAGAGAGGAAAAAAAGATTGTTATATATTTTTCCCCCTTCTCTTATTTAATTATAATCTTATTTTGTTTATATTATATCTTATTGGAAAAGCAATAAAATAAAACTTAAAAAATTAGAAAATAAATTGAAAAATATAACCACCAGCAACTTACATCTGTCAAGTATCCAACCAAACAGAATATATATATATGAACTCTTTCCCTTTTATTTCCCCTCTTAGGCCTGGTTAACGTGTCATATGGCAACGGAATGGGCCATTCCATTTTGCCGTTCCGTTTCATAAACGGTATGACTGTTTCATTTCATTGTCTGTTCCATTTCATAAACGAAATGCGCTTTTATTCCGTTACACGTTCCGTTTGGACGGAACGGAACGGAACGACGTGGATTTACACTAAAATATGCACTATTTGTCGAAACGAAAGCGAAATAGGCCATTCCGTTTACCGTTCCATTTCGGCAACGGTATGTTCTCTCATTCTGTTTTCTGGAACGAAATGAAATTCTGTTCCGCCATCTGTTCCGTTTGGACGGAACGTGACGGAAAACGAATAACGGATATACCGTCGGCAGGTCTATCCCCTCTGCCTCCATCCAAACTTGTAGGAAACTAAGCAGCAATAATGTGGATCCGACCAAAAGTTGGTCCAATGAAACTCAAATTCGAGAGATGGGTTGAAGGCCCAGAGTAAACATTATGGACCTTTTAGTTCGGATTTTAGTAGTCTCAAGTCTCAACTATAGATAGATAAAATGGTTTTTCAAATTTTTGGTTGTGCTATCTTTTAGTTTTTTTCTTTTATTGACGAAAAATAGGGGTCCAGTTGACTTGGGAAACAAATGCAGTCCCATGCATTGGATATTTGGATACCGCAAATTGTGACTGTTTTCGGCAAACCAATAAGAAATGTGACTGTTCTTATCATTTCTTTGGCACACCATGCATTGGGCCGACTTGTGGAGTAACAAACCAAGGGGCAGTCCTCAAACTGATACCGCCTATCGAGTGCTATCCGGTCCAATTGACTTGGGAAACAAATGCAGAGGCATGAAGTGTACGAGTCGCTTCCAGAAGAGAAGATAAGTTTATATCGGATCTAGCTATGTTGAGAAATGAGAATGATTAAGGGACTTTAATAGTCTCAGATTAATCATCATAGGCGTTTTTATATAATAGCCCTCCAACCTTTTTAAATAAAAGGGGTTGCTTTCTAGAAATAATTTTTTTGGGTGTAACGGTCATAAAAATAACCGTTATGTTTTTTAGCCGTTAGGACTGGCCTATAAAAGGCGTGTACATCTCTCTTGTAAAAATTGACAGATAGCAATATTCATTATTCTAAAACTAATTAAGCTGTGTCTCAAAACTCAACATGGTATCAGAGCGAATCTGATCCAAGCTTCCGCAAAATACGAAAATTTACCAATCTCAGCAAAATCATTTTTTTCACCACTGTCAAATGACAGAAAATCAGAAAACAAAATCTATCCCGACAAAAAATATTTCATGGGCTCGAATAGTGGCCATGACAGTCGGCAACAAATTCGATCCAATATCAAATCCTCCGGCATCTCAAAAGACATCTCAAATCGAGAGAGAATCAAAAGAGCATTACCTCGATGGAAGCCTAAATGGAGGAGCTGTTAAAATATATTCAACAAAAACCCCAAACCCTAGACTCTTCTCCCAGTCAAACGACGAACAACGAGCGGCTGTAAGAAGCTCAGATTTGAACCCAAAATCAGAATCTCAAGCCAGCTCAGTTGACGATAGAAAGACTGAGGAGAAAGAAGAAAAGGGAGAGAAGGAATGGTTCTCACACAGTGAGAGGAGGCATTCTCGAGAGAGATGCTGGAGACTCAACCCACATCTTCGCCGTACAGGAGCCAATCAAAAACAATCCGAGGCAGTAAAGCAAAATTCTTTGTCAAGAACCCTAGATGCGAGAGAGGGGGAGCGAAATGCTGTCATGGAGAGCGATTCTGGCAAAGAGGCGAGAAAGGATGGAATTAACAAGTCGACTGAAGCGACTCTCAGCGATGCGAGTCGAGCGAAGAGACTCGATCGTATAGAAACAATTCTAAACTGCTTGATGGACCAAGCATTCCGCTCTGGATCGGGCCAAGGTTCATCTAAACCTTTTATTTCTAATTTTTTGAACAAGCCCAAAGGTTTGCACGAAAATCAGGATAATGGTAAAGTCCATATATCCAATTATGGAATTGATGATTCAAATTCGGTTAGACCAATACCGAGTACTAATGTTATAAATGCAATTAATTTGCCTAAAGTTAATTTAGAAAAGTTATTTGAGAATAAATGTCTAACCATCGGTCTTACCACTGTTAATGCTCCAAATAATTGTACCAAATGGGTGCTTGATTCCGGTGCAACGGACCACATGACGGGAAACCAAAATTTGTTAAAAAATTATCGACCAATTAGTGGTGAGCAATATTTTACTGTAGCAAATAATGAAAAAATCAAAATTAAAGGGTGGGTCATGATTAGTATTTTACCAAAAAGTTTTTTACAAGATGTGTTTTATGTTGAAAATTGTTCCGTTAATTTGTTGTCCATTAGCAAGCTATCTAGAGATTTGAATTGCGAAATAATTTTTAAAGAAAATAGTGTTATTTTTCAAGATTTGTTTTCAAAAGAAAAAATTGGTGAAGGTTTTCTTGAAAATGGTCTTTATTTTTTAAATAGTAATAAATTTATTTTCAAAACTAATAAAAATGAAGATTTGAGTAAACTTTGGCACAAGCGCGTTGGGCATCCTTCCGATAGAATTTTAAACAAAATATTTAATTTTTCTAATTTAGATTGTACCAAGTGTGAAACTTGCAAACTTGCAAAACACACTAGACCCTCTTTTCCTAACTCCAATTCCAAAAGCAATGATTTTTTTGAACTTATTCATTCCGATGTTTGGGGTCCGGCACCTATAACTTCTTATAATGGTTATAGATATTTTGTTATTTTTATTGATTATTTTTCAAAAATTATGTGGTTGTATTTGATGAAAAATAAAAATGAGGTTTTTTCGCATTTTCAAACTTTTGCAAATTTTATTGAAAATCAATTTGAGAAAAAAATTAAAATTTTGAGGACCGATAATGGTACCGAATTTATTAATCAAAATTTTTCTATATTTCTTAAACAAAAAGGTATTTTACATCAAACTACTTGTGTTTATACTCCTCAACAAAATGGTGTTTCCGAAAGAAAAAATCGTCATCTTCTAGAAGTTACTAGGTCGCTTTTATTTCAAAGCAATGTTCCAAAAATTTTTTGGTCGGATGCCGTTTTAACCGCGACTTATTTGATAAATAGGTTGCCAAGTGTCATTTTGGATTTTAAAAGTCCTTTAGAAATTCTTTATGGTAGAAAATTAGATATTAGTCATTTAAGAGTTTTTGGTTGTAAATGTTTTGTGCACAATCAAAGAATTGACAAACTCGATTTTACTTCAATTAAAACTATTTTTGTCGGGTATTCTTCCGAAAAAAAGGGGTACAAATGTTACGATCCAAAAAATAAAAACTTTACATTTCTAGAGATGTTAGTTTTTTTGAAAATGAATCATTTTATGAAAATTATAATGGAAGTAATGTTGAAAAAATTCTTCCAAGTGATTTCATATATCCATGTGTTACTAATATCGAAACAAATGAGTTTCGAAGAGAATTGAGAAATATTGTAGGTGAAGAAGCACGTGAAGAAAGTGAAGGAAACTTACAAAATGAAGAAAATCAAAATGAAGAACTTGAAGAAACCGAACAAGAAGAACAAATTGAGGAGGATGACGAAACTCAAGAGCAAGATATTCCGTTGAGAAGATCAAGTCGACAACCTCAACCTTCCACAAGATTAAGAGATTTTGTCACTTATTCGGTACAATATCCAATTCAAGATTATATTTCTTATGATAATGTATCTCGTGAACATTATGCTTTCTTAAATTCCTTGTCCAAAATTGAGGAACCAACCAATTATGAGGTAGCAAAAAAGGATCCAAAATGGTGTAAGGCAATGGAAGAAGAACTTCATGCTTTAGAAAAAAATAAAACTTGGGTACTTTGTAAATTACCAAAAAAGAAAAAACCCGTTGGTTGTAAGTGGGTGTACAAAATTAAATACCATAGTGACGGTACCATAGAACGGTACAAAGCAAGATTAGTGGCCAAAGGTTATACCCAAACTTATGGTATAGATTACCATGAAACATTTGCACCGGTGGCCAAAATGAATACCGTTAGGATACTTTTTTCCATAGCGGTAAATAATAATTGGGCTTTACATCAAATGGATGTTAAAAATGCATTCCTTCAAGGAAATCTTGAAGAAGAAATATATATGTCTTTACCTCCCGGCCACAAAAAAGAAAATAGTTCTAACCTTGTGTGTAGGTTAAAAAAAATCCATTTATGGATTAAAACAATCTCCAAGGGCATGGTATGGCAAGCTTTCTCAATTTTTATTATCTTGTGATTTTAAAAAAAGTGGAGCCGATTCATCTTTGTTTGTTAGGAATAATACCAATGGTACCACCGCGGTCTTAGTTTATGTCGATGACATAATCATAACCGGTAACAACCAAATTGAAATTGATAATGTCAAAAAGGACTTGAAGCACAAATTTGACATTAAAGATCTAGGCATATTGAAATATTTTCTTGGAATAGAAATTGCTCACTCTTCAAAAGGGCTATTTTTATGCTAAAGAAAATATGTTTTGGATTTGCTTAAGGAGACCGGTAAATTAGGATGTAAACCAGCCAAAATCCCAATAGATACAAATGAAAAACTTGATAATGAAAAAGGTGAACCATTAAAAGACATAAGCCATTTTCAAAGACTTGTTGGTAAATTAATTTACCTAACCGTTACAAGGCCGGACTTGTCGTTTGCCGTAAGTCAAATTAGTAAATTCATGCATGCACCAAGAACACCTCATTTAGATGTCATTAATAGAATATTAAGATATCTAAAAGGTTCTCCCGGAAAAGGAATTTGGATGAGAAAAAATGGTACTAATGCAATATGTGGCTATTCCGATGCAGACTGGGCCGGGAGCTTCGATAGAAGATCGACAACCGGTTTTTGCACGTTTGTAGGCGGTAATATAGTCACATGGAAAAGTAAGAAACAAAATATTGTGGCACGATCAAGCGCGGAGGCGGAATATCGTGCTATGGCATCCACCGCAAGTGAGTTGACATGGATCAAGCAATTACTAGCCGACTTGTATATCAAGCACGAAGCACCAATGAAGATGTTTTGTGATAATCAAGCGGCAAGACACATTGCGGCGAATCCCGTCTTTTATGAGCGGACTAAACACATAGAAGTGGATTGTCATTTCATTAGAGAAAAGATCCAAGCTAAGGAAATCGAGACTCCATATGTCAAGAGTAAAGATCAATTGGCGGATATTTTTACGAAGAGTTTAAGCATCAAGAACTTCGAAGATATCTCTTGCAAGTTAGGATTATACGACATCTACAATCCTAGCTTGAGGGGGAGTGTTGAGAAATGAGAATGATTAAGGGACTTTAATAGTCTCAGATTAATCATCATAGGCGTTTTTATATAATAGCCCTCCAACCTTTTTAAATAAAAGGGGTTGCTTTCTAGAAATAATTTTTTTGGGTGTAACGGTCATAAAAATAACCGTTATGTTTTTTAGCCGTTAGGACTGGCCTATAAAAGACGTGTACATCTCTCTTGTAAAAATTGACAGATAGCAATATTCATTATTCTAAAACTAATTAAGCTGTGTCTCAAAACTCAACAAGCTACCGTGTTTTATACTATAGTTGCTTACTGCATTTGGCAGTTTAGTAGTTATAGGGGTGTTTCTAATTAATTCACATGTTTATTGTTAGTAGACAGATAACAAGGGTGGGTGCACCGCGCGCTATATTGTCCACTTTTTCTTGTTTTTCCTCTTTTACAATACATAACATAAACAAGTATGAATGTTAGAATTTCACATAAAAAACAAGAATCAAAGAATTTTACACACTTATTTGACAATCATTATTAGGTCAATCCTTTATCAAGTCTTTCAAAAGTCTCAGCCCCTCTATATTCTCTGTTAAAGACATGCTGACGTAGTGACGTCTCCATCCATCTCCACTAAATAAACTCCCCCAACTGGACCTCCAACCACCCATTTCCTCTCACTTTCGGCAATATCAGTGCATAGCAGAGTGAGTGAGTGAGATGGAAACAGTCGGAAATTAATAAAGAGATTTTTTTGTGGCGTTTCGCATGCTTACATTGCTGATGCTTGCTACCCAGGCGCAAAATGTGCCTGCTCCATCTCCAGTTTCCGCACCTGCCCCTTCTCCAATTCCAACATCTGATGTGCCCGCCGTCATGCCGGCATTTGCCGTCGTAGCTTCGTTTGCAATGCTTTTCTTTGGCTATTTGTTCTAATATTGTTGTGTTTCATATCTTCCCCACTCGCCCGATACTATCGCAGTACTTTGTTGTATGAGATCATTTGCAATAAGTTGGTTTGATTAGTAATTGTTGAGTAATTTATCTCGTATCTATCTGGAGCTATGGGATTAACTGAGAGGATTGTTTTCTTATAACACTCTTTTATTACTAACTGAAGGAGTACAATTATACACTATCTTTCTTTGGTTCTTAGTTCACAACTACATAAGACCTATGCTCTATTTATACTCATACAATATCGGCTATAGATGTGCCTAGATACATACTACTAATTCTAGAATTCACTAACCGACATGTATAAGTCGGTTTATATTTTGCTATCTAGACAAATCTACATAATGCATATACTTCTAGATTCTTCAATATCATTCCGTAAATACTATTATGAACTGGGTTTTGGGCTCTCCTTATTGGGCCATTCGGTGTTGACTTCAACATTCCCCCTCAACACCGACTTGATCTTGTCTTGATATACTGATTCTTCTTCGAACTTCTTCTTGTATAACACTTTCTTATTAGCGAACTTCTCGTCTCGTCGACTAAACTTAGATTGTACTTCTTGTTGTTTCACCGTGCTACTCGTCCTTGAAGTTTTGTCCTCAATTGATTTCTTATACCAACATTGTCGTGCATAGTGTCCTCGTCTTCTACAGTTGTAACATACAACGCTTCTATGGTGAGATGTCTTGCACGTACCTTGTTGGTGTTCCGGTTCTTTTCGAGCTCCCCCTTTATGTGTGCTCTTCTCTTGATCACTTGCCATCTTCTCAATTTTGTCGGGGTCATTGATCACTTGAGCCCTCAATGCAAATTGTGCTTCTTCTTCTACTGGTGGTTGTGGAGCATAACTAAATCTTAACTGGAAGTTTCTAGATCTCTCCATAGAGATCCTTGCTATCACCAAATTTTTATTTTTCCTATCTAATATTTTACATCCTCCGTTTTCAAAATAAACCGCATATCCATTTTGCACTAACTGCCCCACGCTTAACAAATTTTGCTTTAGGTCCGGTACGTATAGCACGTCTCGAATAAATTTCGGGCCTAACTTAGTTTGGATGGCAATACTACCCTTTCCTTTCGCTTTAACTAAAGCACCATTACCCATGCGTACCTCTGGTGTATATGACGTGTCGATATCGCTAAAGATTTCACCATTTCCTGTCATGTGGTTTGTGCAACCGCTATCGAGAAACCACATGTTGTCTCTCTCTTCAATTGCAGAATGGCACGCATAGAAGATACTTTCTTCGTAGTCATCTTCTTCAACGAAGTTTGCTCGATCAACATTTTTTGTTCTACACTTTCGAGCTATATGGCCGATCTTTTTGCATTTGTTGCATCGTTTCTTCCGCCAGCATCTTGACGTATCATGATTTGTCATCTTGCAAACGTCGCACCATAAAGATGAATTACGCGTACCTGAATCTTCTTTACTGTGAGCTTGGTGGAGTTTGAATCTTGTCTGGAGCACAGTTTCAACTGAGTTCGGCTCTGTCGAGTTCGAATTCACCCCACGTTGTAACCTTCTTTCTTCATGCGACTCTAACGAGCTCATCAATTGTTGAACCGAAAGAGTTGATAAATCTTTCGATTCCTCAATTGCTGCGACGATATGCTCATATTTCTCTGGCAGACTGATCAAGATCTTTTCGACAACTCTTTGATCTGACATACCTTCGCCATATGCCCGCATCTGATTGACGATCTCGATTACTCTTGTGAAGTACTCTTTTATCTTCTCCGACTCCTTCATTTGTAAATTCTGAAATTGTTTCCTCAAGGTCTGCAACTTCATAGCAATTACCTTTGCAGATCCTTGAAACTCCTCTCGCAAAATCTCCCATGCTTCCTTCGCCTTCTTTGCGTCAATGATACGCGAAAACAGATTCTCGGCAACACCTTGTTGGATTAGAAACAATGCCTTGGCGTCCTTCATTGTGTCTTCCGCCAACTGTTTCTTCTGTTGCGCCGTCGGTTCAGCATGATCGGTGTAGCCGTTCTCTACGATGTCCCATAATCCTTGAGACCGTAGCAACGTCTGCATCTTGATTCTCCAAATGTCGTAGTTCTCTCCAGTGAATATCGGAACCATTGACTGCGCCATGCTTGCGCCGAAACTTGATGCCATTAGCTAAGATGCTCTTTCGATCTTTACTAGTACGTCGCTACTCGTTCTATGCCCGCGTCTGACCGATCTGGCTCTGATACCAATTGTTGAGTAATTTATCTCGTATCTATCTGGAGCTATGGGATTAACTGAGAGGATTGTTTTCTTATAACACTCTTTTATTACTAACTGAAGAAGTACAATTATACACTATCTTTCTTTGGTTATTCTTAGTTCACAACTACATAAGACCTATGCTCTATTTATACTCATACAATATCGGCTATAGATGTGCCTAGATACATACTACTAATTCTAGAATTCACTAACCGACATGTATAAGTCGGTTTATATTTTGCTATCTAGACAAATCTACATAATGCATATACTTCTAGATTCTTCAATATCATTCCGTAAATACTATTATGAACTGGGTTTTGGGCTCTCCTTATTGGGCCATTCGGTGTTGACTTCAACAGTAATTATATTATTAAATTAACCTATATGCAAGATATTACACTATTTTTCTTAATTGTTTGTGTTTTGTTTTACTGGATACCGCATTGTGTTTATCTTTTTCCACATATGATATTATTACTCCCTGCACTTGAAAGCAAAATTATATGTGACTTGACTATGAACTTCAGCAAGGGAGAGATATTTAAGAGAATTGGGATCTAATTTTGTTAATGATAAAATAAAAGAAGGTATCTCCTGTTGCTTGCATTTAATTTAACAATAACAGCTAAAACGACGGAACGCGCATGCCATTAATTGCTTTTTTTAAAAACATATCATAATTCCACACCAACAAAACAAGAGCATTTGGCCCACGACAGTTTTCGACTTCTGAGAATATGTAGAAACATAGGAGACATGTATACTATACAACTATCTCAAAAACGAAAACAAATTAACTTCAAATCCTACATCTAATCTAAACAAGCATATACGACTTCCCAATTTACATCTCTTTTTTTTCTTGAAGGTCAAGTGGCAATCACCACGCAGACAAACTTTATTAAAGAAAAAGCTAATTACAAGTAAAGGAAAAAGAAAATTTTTAAACTATACAACATACCACTTAAAATAATGGAAAAAAGCTAAAAAAACAAATATCCTCTAGTAAAATGCATTTATTGCAAGATTTTTAAATATTTCAAGCAGTGGTTGCCCAAATGATATTCCAATTTTGTAATCCATGATTCGTCAAAAGAGATGTCGAAAATTTACATCACCGCAATTTACATTTCGAAACCATCGTTTTTATTTTTCAGTAATTGTCGTGAATTAGAGACTAATCATATTTAGTATTCTGACAGTTTGGAAAATTTTTGGGGAGGACATTTTTACAGCTTGGAACCCGCAACCCGGGCACCCGATCAGGACTGCACAAATCGTGCTTGGAGTGATTTCCAATCCATTATTACTATTGTGATTTCTGACACTAATTAAATAAGATTTTTCAAGTAGAAAAGATTGATCATTTGACGAGACAAAATCATCATCATGGAATAATATGAAAAAAATCATTTGGTCATCTCCAACACCTCAAAGTTTTATATATAGTTGATTTAATAAGCAACTGAGATCAACAAACTTTAGCTCGAAGTGCTGCAGGGGGGGGAAATATATATATGTCATCCATACTTTTGTAGCTACTTTTTCATTAATTAGGTTAATATCTAATGGATAGGGCTGTCAACGGCGGAAAAAAAACGTTATTCTGTGACGTTTCTGGTATGTGGAACGATTAACGGAACACAAAGTGGTTTCGTTAAGTAAACGAAACAGAAAACGGAATGAGCCGGTACAAAGACACATAAACGAAACGGTAAACGGAACAAGGTGTTTCGTAATCGTAATTTCGTTATTCCGTAAAACATTCTACAGGTTTAGAATTTTTAAAAGCAGAGGAGGGAGGGCGGAGGATTCGAGGGGCCATATTCATACTGTCTCTCCCACTTCTCCAAAAAGAAATATACTCCGACTCTCTCCTCTTTTTTCCCTCTCTCTTGAAATCCTAAGGCCTAAGCGTCGGCGGCTGTGCTTGACTGCTTTCGAGTATTGTCTCTTCTCACCTCTCTCTCGTAGCAGCCTTCAGATCTGTGAGACTATGATCTCTCGTAGCAGCCTTCAGCCTTCACCTCTTCAAATCTATCTCATCTAGGAACTTGCTCTGCCCTCGCAACTCTCTCCGGCGAGAACCTCCATCTCTCACTCGCTCTTCCCTTCTCCAGATTCAACATGCTGCTTTTCAATCCGCTACTTCTCCGACCAGTCTTTGATCCGCCGGCCATCTTTAGCACCAAGGCATCTCTCTCTTCCTGCCTCCACCATTAGTTTTTTTTTATAGTAATTTACGAAAGTTGGATTACTAAATGAAAATTTAGAAAACACTTGAAATTGATTTGGGCAAGTCACGATGGTATTTTGAAATTTCCTGGCCATTTATTCTGATATCCCTTCAAGGAAATTTGAGATCTGAATTAGAGCTCTATATTGTAATTAAAGCTTCAATTTTATATTTTTTTTATGATTTTGCATGATTTTTGTCATTTTTTACTACTCTGGTAATGTAATTGAAGTGCTAATTAAGTCACTTTTATCAATCTGTGATTTTTTTTTTATGTGTTGTATTCTTAAACAATTGTGTAATTCATTGTTTGCTTTATCTGAAAATAAAAATATGAACGATTATAACGTTTAACCGTTATTCCGTTTGGATTAAACGAAACAATAACAGCAATGAATTCTCTGCCGTTTGATTAACGAACTGATTAATGTCAAAAACATTTTTGACGTTGGCATAAACGAAACGGCAACAGGAAATGCCATTGCTGTGACCGTTAGCCACGTTTGACAGCCCTACTAATGGATGAGTAATAACAAAAACGGAATGAAATACCTACCTATTCCTCTTCGTGATGCATGACTTATTCATTATAATTATTGTTCAATATGTATTACGTCAGTTTCATCAAATAAGCGATCGCAACATATATAAGATTTTATTTTTTTTCTCTTTTGTTTTCTTAAAGATCCCATTTTCATGCACCAAAAGAAAGATTATGAAATTCTAGAATCATTGATGTTGAATTTTGGAGAGGATTTGAATGGAAATATAATTCTGGTTTATTGATATTTTCTCTCTCTATTCCTTACAAACACAACTACACATATATATAGACGTCTTGTCTATTTTACCGTTGGAGTATACAACGGTTCCATACTCTAAGACCTATTCTAAAACATCATAACGGTCACTTTTTATTTTTGGTAAAAAACTAAATTTCTATTTTTCCTAAATTACATCATTTTCTATTATTTTCTCAACAATTGATAAATGATTTTTGTTTTACCTAGCTATGAAAGTACTTTCAACACAGGAAAATTAAAATGTGTACTCATTTCAGACACTTAACGAGTGCTGTCTTGTCCTCATTTATTTGTTTATTTTAATCTTCATCTAGTTTCAATATTTTTAACCAGTGATATAATATTATAATAACCCGGTTCACATTGTTATTAGGAAAAGTACGGATCAAAATAGTAAATAAATACTAATTAAAAAGACCATTTGTGTAATTTATTACATATCACTAAACATAGATACAATGATATTAATTCATTATTAGCTCATCCAGTTATGCCTATTACGAAATGGTAAAGTCTTTTTTAGTACATCCATCCAAATAGTTTGGTTTATAATTTGTACATAATAATATTGTTCCTTTCCTTTCATTCATTTCTTTACTCTCACTGTTTCTCTCCGGCAACAAAAGGAAATCAAACTCCTTCAAACAATTTTGTTAGACACTCGACAAACATAATGTAAATCATAGATTATGATAACACAAGTAATTGTAAACAATTTTTGTGCTCCCATTGGTCCTTAATACCTCATAAACCATTGCTCCATCCTCCATGCACTTAAAAAAAATGAGACATAATTGTTGTAACGAACGGTATGGAGCAAGAGAGAATTGGGCTCTAATTTGTTAATAAGAAAAAAATAAAAATAAAAAGAGAATTACAGAGTCTTGGCCCAAAACAGTTTTGACTTGAGAATATGAAAAAGATAGGAGACATTACCATATAACCTACATCTCAAGATACAAACTTGAAATCCTTATCCTAGCTATCTAAACGAAAGTCTTGCTTTTAAAGAACAAAATTCAAACATCTAGGTTATACCTTCATATTTATTTTTTAAGTATTCTCACAAAACTTTGACGGTCTACATTTCTAGTGAAAGTTTTTCAAATTACTAGAAAGAACATTTTTACGGCCTGCCAACTCTTCAGGAATCGTATGGGCAAAAATTTTATTTGGTCATCTCCAACACAAGTTAAATAATTGATTTAATAAGCAACTGAACATCAATAGATAACACAGGCTTTACTTCAAAGTGAGATAGCAAAATTTTGTTCCTCGTATTTTATAGCTACCTTTTTCATTAGCAAAATATGTGAAGGATGAGCAACAACAAAGATGGAATGAAATACCTACCTATCTCTTCACGATGCATGACTGATTCATTCTAATTGTTGTTCAATATCTATTATGTCGATTTTAACAAACAAGACACCACAACAGAAGGGTTTTTTTTTTAACTCGCTTCCTAAAAGGTTTTATTTTTATGCACCAAGAGAGAGATTAATATTATTTGTTATGAAAGTAACCCTTTTTTTTTTGTAGACCTATACATTTAACACAAGAAATAGAAAGGTACCCTCATTTCACTTCAATGAGTCATGAGTGGCCTCTTATCTCGCCGAAAGAAAAAAAAATAAATAAATTGAGTGATACTCGCCCTGTTTAGAACTGCATCTAATTTTAATCAAAAAGCGATAATCTTAAAATTAGTTTAGTCTCGTAGAACATATCATTAACATTAATAGCTGTTTTTGCATCGTGAAGAGATAGGTAAGTATTAATGTTAGTGCAAATTGATCTTTTAACAGTAGATGAAAATGAATGATAACGTAAGGACCATTTGCGCATAACGGTTTTTTTTTTGTATAATTTGTATATCATAATATTGTTCCTTTCTTTCATTGATTTATGTATCTTCGCCGTTATTCTTCCTGGGAAAGCAAGAAAGGCCCTGAACATTTTAGTAAGACGCAAATCATAGCTTATGAAAACACATATCAAATACTATTGTAATGAATTTATGCACTGCTTTAGTCAAAGAATGCCAACTTGTCAAGTGTCAACCAAAAAAAAAACATTTGAAAGCCGAATTACACTTGAGAAATCACATCATACCCACAGTAATAAATATCCTGTTGACTAAGCACATATTGCCACATTGATTTTCAAAAACCCCCGACAAAGATCAAGTGGTTAAATTAAGGTATGCAATAACAATCATCTATGTGCTCCAGTTGCTCTTTAATAAACCATTACTCCTGCAATTGAAAATAAAAATAAAACTAAATTCTTGTGTTTTATCTTATGCTAGTTCTTTGGAGTATTTAATGTAGAATTGATTTACCTAAGAGCAACATGATGAAGAGGTATGAGACCTCTGTCCAGTGGGCCCATCAGAAAGAGCCACCACGTTTGGATTTTGTACTGGTTGAGCACGCGGCAGCCTCCTTGCTATATTAGACGACAAATTATTAATTCATTAGCAACTCCCCATAACTCTCCTATTTTAAAACCTTATAATATGCTGACACCGTCCCCAATATGAGAAGGATCACAAAATGATCGAAGGAAGCATAAAAATTATAACCCTAAGTAAACTAGGATCATAGGATGAGAGAATCCGATTCCAATTAAACTTTTCAAACATTTAATAGCATACTAATTTATCGTATTTCTTTTTTCTGAAAGATAAAATTGCTCTCACCAATCTCATAGAACATATCATTAACATTAATAGCTGTTTTTGCCGATGTCTCAATGAAGTAAAGGCCATTCTCCTCAGCATATGCACGAGCATCCTGCATTTAATAGAAACAGCCGCACATATAAAATAACAAATAAATAATTTGGTGCAAAGCCAACCATATATACCTTCAAGTAAAAAGATGTATTAAAGTATTATAAAGCAAATAAACAACTAACAACATGAAGAGGTGACTTACATCAGCAGAAACATTTCTTTTATCCTCTAAGTCAGCCTTGTTACCAGCTACAGCCATCACCATGTTGGGATTGCCTACATGTGGATCCAGATCAGCCAAATTCACCAAATAAAATTAAAATAAATCTTAAACAAAAAGGGTTTATGTTTGATCTATGAAACCTTGTTTCTGTAGCTCCACTACCCATTTCTTAGCTCGCTCAAAAGAATCCTGCAACAAAAGAAATAACTTAAGCACCAGAGAATGAGAATTTATACAGTAAACATGTCCCTTCCATGACACCCTTACTTTTTTTTTAATATATAAGAGCGAGAGAGAGAGAAACTTCCATTGTCCCTTGTTTAGAATGTAAACGAGAAGATGGATAGAGAGGTATTAGTGAGAAAATTTTGAGAAAAATAGGAAAACAAGGTTGAAGAAGACAATCAGTTTTACAGATTAAATGTAAAATTGTCAGGTTTGGCAATAGTTCATTTTAATTCTCCTCAAAGAAAAAGCAACATCTTTCATATCAGTGCCCTAAAGAAAAGGATAATATCACATAATCTGGCAAAACAAGATAAATATGTCATGCCTTGCCCCCTCTGAAGTAAATAGCAATGCACAAATCTTCTAAGCTAAGAAGAAAGGAGATCATCTGGCCATACTTTGATGTTGTAAAGTTTCAGGGTACTGAGTTACATAACCAAGTATATGTCTCCACATGAATTGCAACCAAGTAAGATAAAAAGATAAGGATCGAATATCACAAGTGGTCTCACATTGCTGGTGATGTCATAGACGATTACAGCTGCAGCAGCCCCACGGTAGTACATGGGAGCAAGGCTATGGTACCGCTCCTGCCCTGCTGTGTCCCATATCTCAAATTTCACTGTTGCATCATTCAAAGCTAGGGTTTGTGAAAAGAAAGCCGCACCAATTGTTGATTCCTAGTATTAGGTACTTGTACTATTAGATACAACTAAACAATAAGCTCTGGTAATATTTTTAAAACAAAATCTGAATTTAAATTGATATATAAATTCTAGCAATGACCTAAATTGAGATTCTGTATTTTTTTCCAACAAAAACAACAACTTGGAACAAAGCAAATAGATTGAGATCAGCAAGCTTGTGACAGGTACCTTGGGGGACCACATAATAAAAGACATGATGGATTATAAATAATAAAGCATGTGCTGGAAGCCTGGAAGTTTGTTCACTGGTAAATTGGTACACATTGGAATTTTGGAATCCATAAGAGCAGCTTAAGCACAGCAGTGTAAAATCCTTAACTATTTTGAAATAAAATAAATATAAGCATGAAGTACCTGGAATTCAAGAAATTGTCCTTTGACAAATCGAAGTACAAGACTAGATTTTCCTGCTCCCATGTCACCAAGTAATACCTAAAACCTCAAAAGAAAGGAAATTACAAAAATAACAAATTGGAATGGAATTTTGATCCAAAATAAATACCTAGCCCATATTGCTTATCTGTATGGTAACTCTATTAACATGAAACTAAGAATTCATTTTAATCTCATATTTCCAACTCATTTCACCTTGTATTCTTCTCCTTTGTTATGTTCAACGCCACTCCTTTTCACTTTACAATTACATACATTCAATGCTTTGCTAGAAACATGGAAATCCAGAATCACAAACCCTTGATCCGAGCTTGATTCCAACAAACCCTTACTGGAATTATCTAATTCCAATTTGCCTTAATTAGCCTAATCATTACTCGATTACACTATGAAAGTACCAAATCACCGATTAGGAAGACGCAATCAAAATCAAATTGATTCCCGTCCAGACAAGAACTTGTGCAATCCTGGACCTTAGATCTCTCTTCATCACCAAAAGAATGGAGCCATTAAAGAGGAGTGAAGTTGGACGGAGAGAAGAGGAACTTACAAGCTTGGCGTTGATGACGTTGTTGCTATGCCCAGTTGTCGCCATGCCAGAAAGAGAGAGAGAGAGAGAGAGAGAGAGAGTAGAAGCCAAAATAGTTAATTGAGAAAATGGAGATTGGGATCGAAGGAGAAGAGAAAAAGACTCAGAGACAGAGAGAGACGTGAAGCTTCTGTAAAACAGTTGACGTCGTTATTTATTTATATATTTTCTTTATTTTCTTTATATAGGAAACATGTCGTTATTAATACATTTCTCTTTTCACATTAAAAAAATTAAGCCTTAATTATACATTTTCTTTGGTGTTTTCCGCTAAATCTATATTATATAATTTTTTTAAGGTATTATGTATTTTATTTGTTTTCTTTATATAGGAAAGATGTCGTTATTAATACAATTCTCTTTTCACTTATTATTAATTATACATTTTCTTTGATGTTTTCCGCTAAATTTATATTATATAATTTTTTTTAAGGTATTCTGCTTTCACTTTCAGCCTTTGACAAGCACTTTGTGCGGACAAGACCGGAGACGCTTTCTTTTTCTCGCACGAATATTGAATGTTATATGCTTGTTTTTTCTTTCATCAATTTGACTGTTATTTAACTATTAATTTATTTTTGAAGTATATGCTTGTTTTTTCGTGCCTTTGAGAATAATTGTGCAAAAACAAGGATTACTTATCAGTGATTTCGAGCCTTTGAAAATAATTTTAGACTGTTGAACAAAATGAATTGGAGGATTACTTAATTGTGCAAAAATAAATTACACTCATTAATATAAACTTATTGCTTTTTACTTCGACTTGATTTCGAGCCTTCGACAGAAGTGATCCGTTATGTAATGGGTTTCGAAGTTCTGATCAAACTTCTTGCTTTTTACTTCGACTTGATTTATATAAACTTATAAGAAATATGTATAAAAAATTCATAACTTCCTAGCGTCCCCTCTTTCTCACACGGGACTTCTGACCTTTTTATTCATGAACTCTCGTGTCAATATGGTAATGGAATCCAGTTGTCGATTTGTGCTATGAACAAGCTCATCTCGCCTAGAAAATAGAATTCTTTTATTTTTGCTTTCATATTTTTTATGACCCTGATTAATCGTTGCTTGTGTTCATAAACTTAAAAATCAAAGTCTATAAAACCTTTGTAAGGACGGTTATAAGACAATTTTAATTTTTTTTATTATTAAATGTTCTTTTTACGGAATCTTTTTTTGATTGAATTTATTGAGTTACTTGATTTTCGTCAACGGTGCCATAGGTAGAGATTTGAACTAGTTAAATTTAGATGTACATTGATTGTTAATTTGTTATACCTTGGACACAAGGATTATAATTGTTAAATTAACCACAAAATAATCAATGTTATGTGCTCTAGAAGATTCACGTAGCCTTGAAGAAGGGATTAACTTATTGTTGTCTAATGATTAATTGGGCCTAGCAAGATCGGCACCAGAGTGCTCGAGAATAGAAGGTCAGATTGTCAGAAGTCGTATCGAGAAAGAGAGGTCCAGAGGAGTCTAGAAGAAGAAGAAGGGTAATTTCGTAAATTTTCATTTCTTGCATTTACATTATCATTAAAATATTCAATAAGGATAAATATACTAAATTAACATGATTAGAAGGATATATATCTAATTTTAAAGATTAGAGGGGTATATTTCCAATTAGAGAAGATTGGAGGGGTATACACCCAATTTTCCCTAAAAAAAAAAAGTAAACACAATTTTTCATCATAACCAATTGTCAGTATAAACAAAGAAAAGTTAAAAATAAAATTACTGATATTTAAAGCCTTTCATGCCCTTGCCGTGATCTAAGCAAAGAAAAAGAATAGGCAGTAAGAAGAGTGGTAAAGATTTCATGAAAGTTCCAAAATCATATAAGATGTATGACCTCCCTGATACTGGTATATTTGAACAACTGCTTTCGCTGGGTGACATTCCTATATATATATTTGAACAATTGCATTCGTCCCCTAGCTCCCTCTTGAGTTTTGAAAAGAATAAAATCAAATTAAGCACCAACGTTGATAAAAAGGGGGACTCATCCCAGTGCAAAATTGATGAAGATAGCGACTGCATGTATATACCTCAAAATTATATCATTCACCAAGATTAGAATTTTTGTATATAATTTTTTCTCAAGTTTGTAGTTTTGTATAGGAAGTAGTGAACTAATAACTTAGCAGTGAACTAATAGTTTGTAGTTTTGTATATAAAAGACATAAAGATGTATATAAAAACAGGAGGAATCGTATAGAAAGATATAAGAAAAGAAATTCACCATGAGTACTATATATTTTTTTTGCATAACTTTTGTGTACCTCTTCCCATAACATGTTGTAGTGCCCTAAAATCCAAAAAATATATATATATATATATTAACCTCAATTTGTCATCATAATCAATTGTCAGTATAAACATAGTACAGTAAACAAAGGTTAATAATCGTAAGTTTGTAACTATTATAAAATTCATAAAAATTGATTATATTTTTTATTGGAAACTTTTATCAGATGGAGATAAGTAATGAAGAACAATTGCTCGCTTTGAAGTTTGGAACTCGTGACAAGTTGCTTACTGGTGTTCAAACTTTTTATTCTAAAAGAGGAACTGCCTTATCAATTTTCCGCTCAGAACCAGACAAGCATGTGGATTTACGATGCGACAGAGGCGGGCGGTATAGAAATAGCGACAACATTTCAGAGGAAGAAAGAAAAAAACAGACAAACTCTCGTTTGATAAACTGTATGTTTCAGTTGCGTGGGAAGAAACAAGATGATGGCATGTGGACAATTGAAATAAAGAAGAATGAACATAACCACGAACCTTCAGTTGATATTGCTGGTCATCCCACCTTCCGTCGGCTGACTAATGATGAGAGAATGGATGTAGATCATATGTCTAACTCTGGAATTCCACCAAGGCAAATCCTTTCATCTATTCGCCAAAATAATCGAGAACCAGAATTATCTCAAAAACAATCTACAATGAAAAGGCAAAAATTCGAAAGAAAAATTTAGGCGGCAGAACACTTATTCAAGCACTATTTGAAGAGCTTGGACAAGGTGGTATACATTTCCAAACAGACAAACACCTAAATCGATTTATTCTCCATGATTACGGTATACATTGAGCAAAAATTAGATGATAATTGATTTTTTTTTTCAAGAGCATTGAATTTCATACATATAGATATCAACATTCAAATATACCTGTCATGGTGACGGTGCACTTGCTGGTGGACACCACCTCGCCTAGCCGTCACTGTCACCACCATGAATCGTCAGCGGCAACTTTAGGTGGAGCAGTGTTATCAACGAGAATTGTCACTGTCACCACCATAAATCGTCATCAACGCGAGAGTAGGGCTTAGGTTCAGATTTATAGGAGACGGATTCAACGAGGCTTGGAAGAGGGTCGAGGGTTGTGGTGGAGCGGTGTTTTTAGGGCCCCGTTTGAGAACGAAACAAGGAAATCAAAGAGGGCGAGTGATTTTTGTTGGAATTGAGAAAAAGAAGAGAAATCGAGGAGACTGTTGAGGACTGACGAGCGACGATTGAAGAACAAGGCGAGAGAATGGAAAGTTGGTAATGTCTGGATATTGGATAGAAACGTGTGGAGGCGGAGGCTCCAATACGGAAGTATTTTTGTTATTTACTAAATGATGGCCTTAATTAGCCGAAATTGATATGAGGGTAATTTAGACATTTGGAAAAAAATAACGTTGCTCCAAGAAAAATTGTTGTTGCCCAAAGCAGCACCCATAGAAAACCATGTGTGTTTCAAAAAATAGAAAACCATGTATATTCTTTTTTTTTAATCAATTTTACTCTATTAATTTTTTATCTTTGGATTTATTATGAAATAAAATTTAATTGATGTGTTTATAGTGTAAAATAACAACCTCAAAAGTTTCTATTGTTGTTTGGATTTATAATTTTTTAAATAAAATATAAAAGATTATAATATTTGTGGAATCCGTAAGTTTGTGACGTCATAATCTTTCTTTTAAAAAATATCAAACTTGAACAGTAGTTGCACATATTTGGGAAATTTATCCCGCGAAGCACGAGTTATTTTTAGTGAAACTGTTGTTGACCTCAGCTCGTTTTTGTTTGTATATGGCCATAGGCCATAGATGCTTGAAATGTTGTTTTAATTATACCCAGGGTATTTCACCTATTGTTGCATTATAAAAGAAGTGGGAAGAGAAATTGAATTTAAATTCTATTCTGCAAATGATTCCAGAGCAGATTAGATCGTTGTCCCACTTTGAAAGTGGTGTTAACAGTCTTGAGTCTACAGACGGTTTTAAATGCATCAAGAATATTCAAATAATTCTATTGTTGAACCTCATAACTAAATTTTCACACTTTTTCGTGTGATATTTCTATCAGTATCATTGTAAAATTAATTATTTAATTTTTTATGAACTCTTTGAAAAATTATGTGGCTCCGCTTGTCGCGCAGCTTGAAATGCCGCAACGGTTCAAATTTATGTTGGAATTGTTTCAGCACAAGGACGGTATGCACTCGTAACATATCAGAAAAAGTTAGGTATTTTAAGAAAAAATGTGGAATTATTTCTCTCGTACTTTCATGCTGCATTACATGTGGTTTTAGTGGACCAAACACGCATAATCTATGCTTTATTATGGTGTGATGTATTTTATCACGGAAATGTTCGATACTGCTATATTTTTTTAGATAAATTGATAAACTCAAATAAAATTAAGTGGTTATAATAACAACCAAAATCAATATTTTTTAGATATTGGAAGAAACTAAATTTTAATAAATTTTATAATATAATTAAAGTATGAAATTGCTGAGACTCGACTAATATTTCTTTTTATGGATTCTTCAACAAAAATTTTAATTATTGTGTGTGTGAAAACTAGTAATTCTGAAAGTTTAGAACTTATAAAGTATAACAATATATACCATATAAGGTCCATTTAAAGGAATAGAAGGAATGGTGCCCTGGTATATTATTACCTGACGACACCTACTGTACATTATGAAACTTGTGTGTTTGAAATAGGTATACGGAGATTACCTTACTCTTCATGGTACCTAACTATTACTGAAACAGATTTAGGAAATGCCACAGTCTTGGAAATGATCTGTAAATACCGTTACAATGAGCTTGAGGGGTTTATCTTGGCATGTGAATATTTGAAGGCTTTTATTGCAACGGAGGTCAGGGAGCCAAACCTAAACCCTAAACTGTAATATCTTGAGGGATCAATCCTCCTAGAACAATTCTATGGACATATCTACAGAACCCATACGAAAAGAAAGAAACAAGGAAAATATGGAAATCAAGAACGTGTAAAACTAAGAACCAGTTTCTATGGACTTTAATGCAACCCCCAAATTTCTTTCATACTTCTACAAAATAGACAAAGCTAACACATGCCAAACTTAAATGCTTATTCAAGCATTGTTATTTGTATCAGGGTCAGGCAGAACGGGAAGCTCCGCTGGGTGGTGCTCTTCTGTCTCTTCATGCTTCTCTGACACATTGGCCTCATTGACATGTTGAGTTTCAGACTCCACGTCTTGTGGTTGAGCATTATCTGGGCTGACAGGTGCCGCTGCTGTTGCATTGGGGTCCACTTCATTGTTGGGAGCCACCTCCACCTCCACCTCTGGTTCCCTGACCTCTGTTGCAATGAAAGCCTTCAAATATTCACATTCCAAGATAAACCCCTCAAGCTCGTTGTCGAGGTTGTTGTTCTGGAGGCCATCATCAGCAATATTGTACTGAGACAGAATTTGTGTGGAACTTGAAAGGAGAATGGATGGGAGCTACTGAATTGGGTTCCTAGGGGTTATATTTATAATGTACTGTGTAAACCACGCTTGGTTCAAAAGATGGGATTTTGGGTTCTGACATTCCGTTAGGCTCTTAATCTTGTTTCTTTCAAAAATAGAGTTTTCTCTATGTAATAAGCGAAATTTGGATATGTTAAACATATTCTCGAAGTATTATAATAAAATTAATGCTTTCTTCCCAGCAGCAGCTTACGATAGACTATTGCTATGATACTCTTGTGCTAATTATGTGCAACAAATATTTGTCAAATATCATAGGCTGTGTTTGGATTGGAGTGGGAAGAAGAGAATAAGGGAAGAAGGGCCCAAATTTATTATTAAATAATCCAAACTCTTCACAAAGTTACACACTTCCCAATATTTCTTCCCACTTCTACCCTTCTTCCCACACCTCATTCAAACGGAGCCATAAAGAATATCTTATGCTAATTTTTTGGGAAAGGCAGATTTCTTAATCAGATGGATAATTATAATGGTTCGTATGCATCTTGTTTGCTTTGGACTAGCTAGCACAAGTAATGAACATATGTCACGTAATGTACTAAAACTTTGCTTGTGTTAGATTTGAGTATATACAAATTTTACTTTTCTACAATGATTCCCATGTAGTAGGAAAGAAATTAGACGTAGTTGATACAACTTATAATTTTTATTGTAAACGTAATATATATTTTAAAATGGCACCTCTATAATTAAACTTAATTGGTGTCATCTTTATAATTTAAATAATGAGTTTCTTTTGTTCCTAGGCCAGTAATAGATGTATAGCGGGCTTAGAATTTCGCTAGATTTGATTACTAGTGCTAATCCACATAATATTGTCAGGAAAAATCATATACTATGTACCAATTTGATTAAAATGTATCTTTAAGGACCATCATGTACCAATTTACAACTTTCGGGACATCTGCTCTACTCCGGCTTTCTTTCCTTTCATCTTCTTAGATAAAGTCGCCGCCCCCTGTTGAGATGAGTTTACTCGTGCTTTTGATCATTAAAATTTCAAAAGTATAAAAATTCTAATTTGTGCCAAAGTTTTGGAGCTTTAACATACATTAAATATTGTATTCATCTAACAATTTGTTTAGCATTATAAATATTGTGGATTTCGGTAATAGCAATTGTGATGTAAGTACTAATGGGGCCGTTTGGATCGCTTAGGAATTTGGAGAATTTGGAAAATTTTCAATTCCTAGGCATAAATTTATTAGGAAGTGTGTAACTTTGTGAAGAGTTTGGATTGCTTATAATAAATTTATGACTAGGAATTGAAAATTCTCCAAATTTCCATTTCAATCCAAACAGCCCCAATATTATTATCTAAGTATTATATCATGTTTCGATCAATGTGGTACTAATATCAACCGTCCGTTTCACAGAAAATTAATTAAAAAATATTATGTATATGAATCCCATCGTGAATATCGTCATGACATGAACATTAACGAGGATTAAATTTTAACTGATAATATTGATAGGACCAGTTTGGTTTAGAAGTTTCAAGGATTGGATATCTTGAAATTTAAAAAATAGCGATTGAATTAATAATGCTTGAGAGAAACATTTATCTAATTTACTCTTATGCGTAGTAATTGAGCCTTAAAACTTTTTGAACTATTGATTATCACTAACTCTTCATTAATTTCGAGGCTGAAAGAAGTATTCTATTCGCTTTGTATCACTCTAAAATAACTTGAGATTATAAATTAATGTCAAAACACTAATGAGGAAAAAAATACAAAAAAGACAAGCAGCAAACTAAGTACCAATTTATTCCCACAATTCTATAATTTATGTTAAGGCCCTTTAACATAAACGGCTATACTCCAAAATCTTTGGCACGTATTTTGCAATATAAAGCACAAAGGAACAGGATCAACTCATTTAAAAATTCCTTGAAAGTTTCCCTCTTTACTGTTTCCTATTTCAGGCTTTCAGCTATAATCTGATTGTGAGTTCAAGAGATGGTAGTTTTTCTGATGGTGCTTCTAACTAAACTGCTCAGTGCTACACTAAACAAGTAGCAGATATCTAATCGGAGAAATTCTACTTCATATTAAAGAAGATAAACCTGTCAGTTTGGAAAAATACAAACATAAAACCAAAAATCAATTTGACAGAATCAAGAGTGTTTTTTTATTAGTTTTAAAGCAACAAAATAAAAAAGAAAAGGAAGCTTCAATTTTCTTCCACTCATCCACTGCATCTCCTTTAACTACCTTTCTCACATTCCGAACAACCTGCTCCGCCTCCTTTCGAGAAATATCGAGCAAACCATCGACCAACTTTCTGACAGCCTGGAAAGGCGGGGCCCACTTCTTCTCTGCACATTCCTTGCACACCTCCACAGCGGGAAGGAACAATTGGTTCTCTACCAATCCCTTGATCAACAAGCTATAAGTTTCAAAATTTGGTGTAATACCAGTACAGTCTACCAGTATTACCTCTTTCATTCTCTTGAAAACCCTCATGGCTGAACTTACCTTCCCTTCTTTACAAAACCCATCAATTATGGTGTTAAAGGTCAGAAGGTTTGGGTAAATTTTATTCAATATCATGTAGTCGACAAGCTCCTTAGCCTCAAAGCTCCTTCCTTTGTTACAGAGAAGCCGAATTCGAAGGTTGTAAGTGGTTGCATTCGGCCTGAATTCCCTCTGATAAACCAATTTCAAAAACTCATTAAACCCAGGTTCGTCGCCTTTTTTGAGGTACCCATTCAAGACCTCATTATAGGAAATGATATCAGGCTCCAATCCTTTCTTAGGCATTTCAGCGAGCACCGCACGGGCAGTGACAAGCTTCCCTTCAGAACACAAACATTTTAGAAACACATTGTACGAGGCAATACCAGGAGAAAAACCAAGCTCAATGGGAAGCGTGTTGAACGCTTTATGCAGCTGGTCGAACATTTTGTTGTCGAAATACGCCGAGAGGAGAGCCGAGAAGGAGCGATCAGTAACCGACTTGATCTGATTGAAGGTGCGCACTGCATGGGCAACCATGCCAGATTGTGAATAGAGAGAGATGATGCGGATGAGGAAACCCTCGGGTGGGGAAGGGAAGGAGGAGAGGGAGGAGGAGAGAAGGGACTCGATGAGGTCGGTGCGGCGGGAGGAGGCGAGGCGTCTGATGGTGTAGGAGTAGATCTGACGGTCGCCGTGGAAGGAGGGGTCGGATCCGGCGGAGAGGAAGAGAGAGGCGAGGCGGTCGGGGTTGGACTCGTGGCGAATGGCGGTTTTGAGGCGCGATTGCGATTGCGATTGCGAATGGGAGGAGGGTGGTGGGGGGAGAGTGGCGGAGTAGAGGCGGGAGAGGAGGAGACGATGGTGGTGGAGTCTAGGGTTCAGGCGAAGAGCAGCTGATGCCATTGTAGGGTTTTAGAGTTGGATTGGAAGTGCTTTGGCGAGAAGCGAGAAATTTATAAATTTTTTGGGTTAAGAGTATTGATCTAATGGAAGGTCTTATGTGACATTCTATAGTGTAGATATTTGTGAACCGAGTTGGTGATACGTCGATCACTAAAATATATGTTTAGTGAAGCCTTTATTCTTCCTTGATAATGAATGAATGGGTTAGTAATTTTTTTTAATGTTTTTCTAATTTGATATATTGACAAATTTGTAAATTTGACCTTTCTCTCTATTACAATAAATTTCATAATTTTGTTCAAATGATTTCATTTGTTCTTTTTGGTTGAAAATATAGATGTTTATGTTATTTTTATTTTTACTCTGTGTCTATTTCTTTAATAGAATATCTTTCGGGATTCAAGTAAAGAAAATTACATCTGAATAATTCAAACTCTTAAGTTGCATTTCTTAATCAAACTGCTGACTTCTGTTCATTGTTTCCAATTCGGAAAATGAGATTTTGATCAGGGTCTTCAACGGTTTAGGGTTTAGGGTTTAGCCTAACATTCTGCGCCATACATCTTTTCTCGTCTGTTATAATTCAAGTGTCTATTGTATTTTAATTAGAGGTTGATCATGTAATTAAATTCATTATTTCATATTATATTATGGCGTTATACATCTATTTACCCAGTAAATATATATATTAGAAGCCCATAAAGCATGATCATTGATCTGTTATTGACCCATCGGCAACAAATTGTATTCTCTAAGGCCCTGATCAAAATCTCATTTTTTTTAACATGGGATTTCATTTCATTTCATTTCGTTGGAAAATTTTTGATCAAAATAAACGGATTTAGTATCATTTGGTTGGAATTCCTATGTAATTATTAATTAGATCTAACAAAATACTACGAAATCCTATGAAATCAATTGAATTGAATTGAAATCCCGTGAAAAAACCATTTTGATCAGGGCCTAAGTGATTATATTATAACAATGTTTGCATTGGGGGAAACAAATACTGTAGTCTACTGACCCTTATATTGAAAAATGTAATGCACGAAAAACTAAACAAATTCAAAATTGAAGTATCGTATAGGAATAGAGAAAGGGGAAATTATGATCATTTAATGCATTGTCGGATAATTGAAAGGTCACTCTAGGTTTTGAGAGTGAAAGTTATATATGCTTTGTAACTTGTAAGGTACAATTCAGAGTGTTCAACTCAACACATAATTTTTTTCTTTTTTTTCAATATATGCTTTGAAAGATCTGTCTAGACGGTCAGGTAGTACCTATGAAGGATACCTTTCGATATTTAAGGTCGATGCTGCAGAGCGATGGCGAAATAGATGAAGATGTTAGTCACAGGATAAGAGCGGGGTGGGTGAAATGGCGGCAAGCATCAGGCGTCCTATGCGATAAGAAAGTCACGCAGAAGCTAAAAGACAAGTTTTACAGGACAGCGATTAGACCTGCGATGTTGTATGGCGCAGAATGTTGGGCTACTAAAAGACGACATGTCCAGAAGATGAGTGTAGCTGAGATGCGTATGTTGCAGTGGATTTGCGGTCACACGAGGAAAGATCGGATTAAAAATGATAACATATGAGATATGGTTGGGGTCGCACCGATAGAGGAGAAGCTGACCCAACATCGTTTGAGATGGTTTGGGCATATCCAACGCAGACCTCCAGAGGCACCGGTACGTAGCGGAATTCTTAATCATTTCGAGAACACACGAAGGGGGAGAGGAGACCAAGATTGACATGGGAAGAAGCGGTGAAAAGAGACCTTAAAGAATGGAACGTCTCCAAAGAGTTGACGAGCGATAGGAGCGTTTGGAAGTTAGCAATTCATGTACCGGAGCCATGACGTAGGAACTTAGGGGAAGGAGCGATGCCATAGGTTTGTAGGTCCCTCTATTAGATCACGGTCGATGTTTAGATTTTTACTATTACTATTATTAGTAGAGGTATTATTATTAGTATGGCTAGTCTTATTATTAGTATCTTTTTATGTTTTGTTTTTTTGTTCTTGGTTGTGTCCTCTTATTGGGTTTCTTTCTAGCCTACCCCAACTTGTTTGGGACAAAAGGCTTAGTAGTAGTTGTTGTTGTTGTTGTAATAATCTCTTCCACCTTCATTTTTGACAAAAGTACATAATTGTTTCCAACTTAATATTGTGCCCTATGAAAACATACAATATATATATATTGATGTCAGCCCAGCACTCGGAACTTTTTATTAAATCAAGAAGAGTAGATATAGAAGTAAATTGGCTCTTTTAAATGACTAAATTTAAAAAGTTTTTGCAGCTAGGCAGCTGGTTAATTAGTAGTTTGTAGACCTATAAATCCCTCAACTCCTCAGGATATGTGATCATTTGCAGAACCAAAAATACTGATTGAGGCCTCAAAGGTACATCTTCCTTTGATGAGATATCCATTGGCAGGATCTTTGAACTCCACTTGTCTTATAAAGTCCATGATTCCAAAGCTTGTGTTTTTCCCAGTGAAATTGTAACGGACTGCAATTACAAATTACAAAAGTTATATATGTGATACATATTGCGTAACTAGCATTAGAAGTTAAATCATCATCATATTCTTATCACTTCATAGTTAAAATTCATGTTATCATAATGAAATCAAGGCAATGATTGGACAGATAGCACAAATGACTCAGGCATGCAGGTGGTATCCGAAAGAACCGTCAAACATTCGTCTTCAGAAACACCCGCAAAACCTAAATTAACCTGAAAACCCTGTTGACTTATCCCAATCCCAATTCCGATATCCATACTACACTAATTTTCAATGTTGAAAGAACCCTGAAATGTTCAGGCCTTAAAATGACACGGTTAATGACATAGACCCGAAATTACTGAAACCCCGAATTAAGTGATATATTGGAGCTGAGATTGAGCCTAAATTTTTCGACGTCATACTGATACAGGATTAAACTTATTTGATTTAACTTTTAGGATGGTGCATCACATATATTGCAATATGAAATTAGTTTTGGCATGACATACAGACGCGAAGCCAAGGGGTGCAGGATTTGAATTTGGCTGTTATTGTACTGCTAATTTCGATAGAATTTACTGGTTTCTAAGCATTTTACCCCTCTTAAAAAATGCAAATTAGCCCCTCCAAACATTTATTCCTGGCTCCGCCCCTGATGACATAGGTCTGATTAGTCCAAAACCTGATGTAACTTGGAAGGCGACAGTTAGATTAAGCCTAAACTTGGCATGAACAGAAAGGCTATAACTGAATATGAACTTGGAAGGCCTCAAATATTTTTTGGAACGGTGAAGGCCGGGTTCATGTCAAAAATACTACTTAGGTAAAATGGACATCAAGAAAAGATGCATCATAAGAAAAATGTTGCATTGAGCAATTAGGTAGAATGGACTGACTTCTTCTTGCATAAGCTGTAGATTCTGATTTCTTGATAGAGAGAACGAAATTAACCATCACACCACTGGATGGTAAAAGCTGTGATGCGGAGTTGTCTAGATCCAAATAAAGAGAGAGAAAGTCATTGTTGTATTCTCCTTCTGGTTTTAGTTTCAATATTATTAAACAAAGTGCATTAGCGCATGATGCACAGTACAGTGTCACATAAATTATATCAGCCAATTTAGATGTATACAAATACAACAAAACAAACAAAATTATCAAGAAAGCTCCACACATTTCAATAGAGAACAGGTGTATGTGTGGTGGGTGAATTACGAAAGGGGCAGGGGACGGGGATGGGATCACGTACCAAGTGTATCCAGCAATCTGAAATGGCTTAGAAAAAGCAATCGGTTTGTCTAGCTGGGAATAATCTTCAACGAACCAGCTGAATGACTAACTTGGCTTGTTCTTTTGTATAGAAGTAATAGAACTTCTCCTCAGCTGACCATTACAATGCACCTTTTTAAATTTGATTAATTCTACGCCGACTGCTAAGGTGTCATTCAAGAGAAATCCTGCAGATGGATTCTTCAGTGTCTCGAGTGGTATCATGCATTTTACTCCCGATCGATAACTACTCGTCACGTACGTATGACTAACTGCATTAAGATTCATTAAGATTTAAGAGTACAAAGTGACAAATATAAAATATATCAATCTTTGGTACCAGTATAAACGTTTAGAGCAATCAGTTCATACATAGATACTCTGGCTAGACTGAGAGGTAATATTAATATATAGTTCCTTTCACAAACAGCCCCACCATGGGTTTATTATATATATAAATTCTACGTTGCCTTTTGCTATGATTTCTATTTACTCATCGAGTTTTCATACATGTTTACGAAAAAAGAAATATGCAAGGCAAACAACATATAACATATTGTGTTATTATTATTTCCTTTTTCTTTTTACGCTCTAGTCCAAAGAATCCAAACACTGCTTTGCTTGCTTCATCCTTCGTTTGCAAATTACAATCCAACAAAACAAACACCCAGCCAAGCCAGCATTGCATTGCTGATAGTAAAAGCAGGAAATGTGACAAAAGCAAAAGACACACATACAGAGACAGGCACACTCCAACCCAACTAGATCAAAACTGCAACTAGTAGTAAAGTAAACAATCTCTGACCCAAACATCAATTTCTTCGTGTTGTGATTTGATTTATCATAGTACGAAAAAAAACATCACTAGTGTAAGTAAGAAGGCAGGCAGCGGCACAGCATCCCGACTCAAACTGCAATTGAATTAGAATAAGATGAGGCTGCTCATGCGGAGGAGGGCTTGTCCCACTTGAGGGGCTTGACCACCTCCCAGGTGAAGTCAGGGTCGTCCCGGCCAAAGTGCCCGTAGGCAGCAGTCTTGAGGTAGCGGCTGTTACCCCCCCTCTTAAGGTCCAGGTTAATGATGATCATCCCCGGCCTGAAGTCAAAGTTCTCCTTCACTATCTTCAATACCTCCTTGTCCGGGATCTTCCCTGTCCCGTATGTGTCCACAAACACTGACAGTGGCTCCGGCACCCCGATTGCATATGACACCTGCAACCCACCACATTTCATCCATTCCATCCTCAATTACCCTCTCTCAAATACTGTGCCAGTAATACTTTCTATGTACTCGCAAATAAAGGAACACAAAATAGGAAAGAATCTTAAGGTATATTACCTGAACAATGCAACGGCGAGCCAGCCCATTGGCAACAATGCTCTTAGCTGCCTGTCTGGCGATGTATGCGCCACTACGATCAACCTTGGTTGGGTCTTTGCCAGAGAAGGCACCACCTCCGTGCGCCCCCCATCCACCATATGTATCAATAATGATTTTGCGGCCACTGAGACCAGCATCACCATGGGGCCCACCTATGACGAACCGGCCAGAGGGGTTCAGGTGGAAGATGGTCTTCTCATCCAGGTACTGTTCTGGGATGACAGGCTTGATCACGTGCTCCTTCAAGTCAGCTGTGATCTCATCGTTGGTCACCGTCTCATCATGCTGAGCTGAGATCAGAACTGTGTGCACACGCATTGGCACCATCGCACCCTGCTCGTTGCGGTACTCCACAGTAACCTGCCAACAAAATCATTTCATCTCATATCTCATTTGTTTGAAAAGGCTTTATCAATTTTTCTTTTAATCCCCAAAAATCCATTTCCCCTTCATATTATAGTACAAGCAAAATAATACAGAATCTGCATAGTGCACAATTGATATCATGTTTTTTTAATATATAGCTTGCATAAGTAGTAGACGCAATATGGATATCATGTATTAAAAAATATTAACATAATCATATAATATGTTACCAGATAATTCTCCAAGTACAGAATCAGCAGCAGAATATAATATTCAAATGCAACAAGTCTTGCTGGCAAAAATGTTTTATAAATATAGCCAATCACATGATATCTTGGTTCATCCTCCTTGATACTTCCAATCCTTGGAAAGAGTAAAATAACTAAAAAAAATCAATAAGGTAACAAAGAAGATAAAGTTCCCTTCTGAATATAAAAATAGTACACGCAAAAAGATACATACACTTATAACACATTTCACAAGTAAAAGCACTGGGCTGACTCTTCTAAGAGGTCCAGGGTTCAAGCCTGCATGCTTGCGAAGTTGCGATAGGCTTGGAGAGCCAGCATAAAAACTTACCCATATATACAAGAAATGACCAGGGTTAAGGGTGTCATTTTGTAGCCTACCCCAACTTGTTTGGGATAAAAGGCTCTGACCTTTTTATCTAAAACTAAAAAAACTCAATGCGGAAAGAATACCCAGAAAAAAAATTAACCAAAAAAAATTTAATATTTTGTACAAAAAATAAGAGGGGAAAAAGAGTAGAATACCTGGGTCTTGCCATCAGGCCTGAGCCAGGGGCAGGTACCGTTCTTCCTGACCTCGGTCAAACGGGCACTGAGCTTGGTGGCAAGCACATGGCTGAGGGGCATCAGCTCAGGCGTCTCGTCAGTGGCATAGCCAAACATGTGGCCCTGGTCACCCGCACCAATGTCCTCAGGATGCTTGGTGATGTGGCCGTGCACTCCCTGAGCAATGTCAGGGGACTGCTGCTCAATGTTAACCTGCACCTTGCAGTTGTCTGCATCCAGGCCCACGTCATCAGACACAAACCCTATCCCTCGGCAGATGTCGCGCACGATCTTTTCATAGACAACCTGGGCCTTGGTTGTAATCTCACCGAGCACCATCACCATGTTTGTCTTTGTGCAAGTTTCACATGCCACCTGTTTTTTTCATTTGAATTTGGGTGTTTAGCATTTCTGATCTTAAAAAAAAACTCTTTCTGTAAAACATGTAATAGCATGAATGATACTCATTACATATATATTTCAGGCCTATGGTCAAAATTTAGTATAGCAAGATAAACAAGAGGGATTGGAGTTAAGAGCAGCACAGTGCTAGCTCTACAGTTAATGGGACTGGAGTTGACAGAAGCCAACAACACAGAATAATGGTACCTTGCTGTCAGGATCATCAGCGAGGCAAGCATCGACAACAGCATCAGAGATCTGGTCGCAGAGTTTGTCAGGGTGGCCCTCGTTGACAGATTCTGAGGTGAAGAGGAAAGTGTCTACCTCCGCCATTTCAATTGATTGGTTTTCTTCTGTCTTAATGTACCTGTTCACACAAGTATTATGTTATGCAGTTATATAGGAAGCATAAAAAATGACACATGGAAGCTATAAAAGCATCAAAAAGAATAGAAATTTCTACCTAACAAAGCTTGGCTGAAACCACATAACTGGCTCAGATGACCACATTATGTAGACATCCCCAAGTGGAACCCCCCCAGTAAGGCTATGTCTATCACCCACCTTGGCACCCAGAATTCTAGCTCGATTATAAAACATACTGTAACCACCCTTGTAGATAAAACCCCCAATTAAAGAACTCCAATCTGCAGAGCAGACAGCTAGGGTGGGAGTAGAATTTCCGGAACCAAAAAAGGTCATGTCGCTTGCATCAGTAGTAATCTCCACGAGCTTCTGCGTCTCTTCATCCAATTGGTACGCCCTGATCACCCCGCCGCAGACAAGAAGCTGTAATAGAAAAACCTCAGATTTTCCTTCCACGAAACTCAATGCGTAGAGATCTTTCAAAGGTTTTAAGTCGCAGAAAATCTTGTGCTCTGGTTCCTTTGGATCGATAATCTCAATGGCATCAGAATGGGCATAAATCAAATAGAACCGGCCATTCGAGTATGTCGCATCTCTTGGAAACTCTCCTTGAAATTTTTGAGAATGGATCACGCTTGTCCAGCGCGAGTCCTTCAGATTGCAGAAAAATAACATCCGCCAGTGCGGAATGTACAGTACAATCCGGCAGGCAGGATCTGATAGATCACTAGAGAAAATCACCTTGCTTGTCGGAGATTGAAAAAATTCATTTTTCTCGTCAAAGGGCAACCCTGTAAATTGATGACGAACAGGAGGAGCATCCAGATCACTGAGATGTCTGACTGGCGTATTGAGGGGAGGGAGCTCAATGCGTTCCCGGGTTATTGGGTTCAGCAAAAAAACATCTGCACCTTCAGGTGCAAACACCAAAAGCCACCCACGGCAGGAAGCGCAGCATCTCTTGCCGATGATTTCTTTGAGCTCGAGCTTGATCGCCTTGGCTTCCCAAAGGTCGTATAACATTCGGATCCCGTTGTCCTCATCGCCTTGATTTCCTTGAGTAACCATGAGATGGGGAGGGAGTAGGCGAGGCTTCGCATTGGAGGCGGAGCGCCAGGAAGAGCAAACACGGCGGAATCGGATGTAGTCGGCGGCAGATGTCGTTTTTTCCGATATAAGTTCCAAGATATCCGCAGGGAGGGATGCCCAATCGGGAAGCCTTGATGTTGCGCCTTCCATTTTCGAACTTCCAGAGAGAGTAGCAGGTCCCCCACGGCCAGCCATTGCACTAGCAGTTGCTTCGCCTTGTGTGCTCTCAGACTGCACCGTAGTTATTAATGGTTAAGAAATTGGAGAAAAGAAAAAAATTTTAGTGATAATGCATATTTCTTTTACGGATACCTTAGGGTTCTTCACAGTTTCATCCACGCTCAAAATGAGACAGGCAGCTTCAGTGGCAGCATTTATAGCATTTCTCTGAAACAAGTGACAAGAAATGTATATTGATATTACAAAATTTTGAAATAACAAAGCTGTAAAAAGTTTGAACCAGTAAATTAATCAATAAACTATACCTTTACTACAGCAGGCTCCCACAAGAAGTTGGCAGACGAATCAGCTATTCCACCTGTATTTATGTCAACTCCATAGTTTGCACCCTCGCCTGTCATTACATAGTGGCAAGTACAATTATAACAGCAATAGTTGGAATAACCATTATGATGATAACCCCACGAGACCATGATTATGATAACTTGCTTTCTTTATCAAAGAAATCAAAGAAAATTGGGGGAAAAAAAAAAGGGAAAAAGAAGAAACCAACCAGACGCATGTTTCTGTCTGAGCTTGTTGAGCACATCAGTTGCATCAGACCCAGCATTGTCGCAAATTTGGCGTGGTATAACCTGATACATCATTAATTTACTGAGTCACTGCTAGCAATTGCTTATTATTTAAATATGTCATATGATCTTTACAAACCAAAGTCGTAAAATTACCTCGAGGGCTTTAGCATATGCATTAATAAACAACTGGGAGTTTCCTGCAGTTGTGCTAGCATGCTGTCTCAGGTACGTACTTATCTCCATCTGACAACCCAAAAAAAACATATATATTTTCCAAGTAAAAGTGCATATGGCCAGTTCAAAGCAAGAATATTATATAAATTGGTTTGCATACATCAATAGCACCTCCACCAGGCACCACAGTCGGATTTTTCAAAGCTCTTCTGACAATCATGATGGCATCATGGAGACACTTCTCAGCTTCCTCAATAAACTATATCAATAGCAAAAACACACTCTAATTAGTCAAACAAAAACATTAAGCAATAAAATCAAAGTACTTAAAGACCGGAACTATTGCAATAATCCTGTACCTCATCAGCACCGCCACGAAGAACTATTGTAGCATTCTGGTCAGAGGGACATCCACTAAATATGTTAAACCTCTCATTACCCACTTGCCTCTCCTCAAAAATTTCACATGAGCCAAGAACCTTTTATCACCAATACATAAAAATTACATATTAGCTCAACTGCGGATCACATCCAATACATACAAAAAACAGCATTATGAGATAGACAAGTTGCAGTTTAAAAAAATAAAAAACATCTGCAACTTAAAAGCTGCAAATTAAGCATCTATGACCTAAGGAAATATATAGCTATTTGCAAGCATTTCTCCCTAATTTCTTTCAAAAATAAAAAACATCTTGATAACTGTTTCTGTCTATAAAATAGCGGGAAGAGCCTCTTAGTGCACCTCTTCAAAAGAAATACATGAGAAAACACTATTCTAGAAAGGCATATTCCACATTATTATAGCCACATTTTAATTAGTTGATAGTGATTCTGATTTGCCTTGTACACGATATTTTCAAGTTTGCAGCACGAATAGTAGTCAAAAAATATTTAAAATAACCTCATCGCTGATATTATTGAGAAAATTCTGGACGGTCGCACCGGTAGCATCAGCAACCCGCATCAGATCATCCTCTGCTACATGGCCAGAACAGAATATATCTCTATCGGCAAAATACTGTTTGTAAATCACAACTTCATTAGTGAAACAGCTAATATCAAATAAGATAACTACGAGTGGTAGTCAATACATTTTTGGTACCATTTTGTGTGATGCTAACTGTATTGGGAGATAATAAAGTTGAATAAATACCTTCGTCGCCTGGTCACCAATTGCTAATCTAGATAGCACGATCTTAGCACCACTGTTTACACACAGATTTAGCTTGGTGTGCATTATAATCATAGAATGGTACTGCAAGAAATCTGACAAACTAAAAGACAAAGAATAATAATAATAATAATAATAAATAATAATCATCACAGCTCCCAACTGAGGAAGCTACTAACCTAAAGAAATTATGTTTGTTGACAAAGGTGAGTAAACTTACCTAATTTCAGGTTTACGTTCTAGTTCTACATTCAGTAATAAAATCTTTGGGCTTTGAAACTTCTTAGGCTGCTCCTCAACCCCAGCATAAGAAAATGTGTTTTTAAACGCGACACCTTTTACTAAAAATGAATCTCGCATGGTATCTCCAGGAACCTGAAAAAAAAAATTAAAAAAATAGGGAAAAACTGCCTTGACTTTGCTTCCCATGAGTCTTTTCAAGATGAGATGCAAAAGAAGAAAGATGCAGCAAAAGAAAGTCTAATGTAACCATCACTGAATGTGGAATCAAGATAATTCGTGTAGCCGAATTAAGCTGAAAATGTACAGAATACAAAAGGTCCTCCTTTTAATAAATCAGTATATATTACTGTAAAATATACAGCATGTTTTCCTATGACTAAAATAAAGAGGTAGCCAGTGCTTTCACTATGTCATCATTTTAAAATATCTAGGATCACAACTATTACTTAGCTGCAATCTACATCAGCATATTTTTTCCCCTATGCACAAATCAAAAGTATGACAGCTTGACTTGGTTTTAATTAGAATCAGGATCTTGTAAAATATATTGTAGATAAATTCTAGACATTAAATTTATAATTTTCTTCTTAGTTCCCATCAAAACAAGGTTTTGGAATAACATGATATTCAATGTGTACAATAAAAATCATATATCACAAGCAGTTTCATTTTGTTATTTCTGTTTTGGATTTTTTTAATTTATAGTTATAATATTTAAAATGTAACGGTATAATGGAGGCATTTGTACTGTCCTAAACTAACATTAATACTAAAACAAAATCACACATAAAATAGGAACCTCCACAAAACTGATCAACAAACCTGCATCTCTGTCTGCTTGCTGCACACATGGACCAGTAGAGATGTAGCATTAACTGTACAGAAATCTAAGAAAGTTCTTATGACCATTGGTTATTTGGACAGTTCTAAAACCGATACACCTAAATAATAAACCATAAAGAACAAACTGGCAATGGAGCTAATTTTTACTAGTATTATACACAAATCTGAAACTCTCAAGTGAGACATACAGTACCTTCTTAATGCCGATGAGATTAAGTCTGTCATCATTTCCAATGGCAATAACAGCATCTACCACCATGGAGGCGAAGAATTCTTTCTCCCCTCCGATCAGCTTTGAAGAAAGAATCGTTGCAGCACATTTGGATAAAAGTTGTTTCTTCTCCTCCAGGCTCTTCCCTTCTATGCTCACAGCCAAATCTTCTATTTTTTTTAAAGCCTTCAAAACAGGGCAATTCACATCATATACAGAACATAGTAAAGCTGTCATAAAAGCTAATTTTTCTCACATCTGTATCATTCTCTGAAAATGATGCATAAGCAAAGATTGAAGTTGACATTGCAAGTTAAGAGTAGCAAGTCAACATAATAGGATGATATTTTCTCAAAACATGGCATGATGTATTTTAAACAAAGCTGGCTAAAATTTGATCATATATCATGGTTGTCGCAACATACATCAGTGTACAACAGCTTATAAATAGGTATATAGCAGTATCCCAGACTTTTTTTTTTCACAACAACATAGCTTAGAGCTAAGAATAACAACTATATACCTAATTTTTTTTTCCTGGAGTTGCAAGAAGACAAATAACAGAGGAACAAGAGATTATTATATTTTTTTTTAAAAAAAAAAAGGAAAACAAGAGGAGCAAACCATCGTGGAGGCAATACGGTAGCTACTTATGAGGTTGTGTAGATGACCGCCATCCTCAACAAAAGGTTTTGCCTCCTTGAGAAACTCTGCAGCAAGAAGCACCACAGTGGTGGTCCCACCACCGACCTGAAAGGATATTTTAAATTTTAAACATTGTAAGAATAGAAGTTATCCTTTGTACTGTGCAATCCCTGGGTAACTAGGAACATCAAATAGTGAAATCAGCAACACACACTATCAAAAGTTTACCAAAAGTACTTCCCATCCAGGATTTGCAAAATGAAACCCTACCTAATTACAATATTTAACTAGTCCAGAAGAAGGTCATATTTAAACTAAATCAGTATTCAACAATTCATACGATAAAGGACTGAAAATACAAGTAAAGGGACTTCATTAAACATTCTTTTCAAAATGTAAAGGGAGGGACTCTTCAGCGGTCTCTACTACTTATAAAAGCATCATTCAGTTGCAAGTTTCCATGTAGTCACCTCAGAATCCTGTGATTTGGCAATGTCAGCTAATATTTTAGCACCCGGATGCACAATATCTAACAAGTTCATGATTGTGGCATCATCGTTTGAAATAGTGGTGTTGCCTTTTTCATCATGCACCAGTTTGGCCATACCACCTCGCCCAAGCGTAGTTCGTACAGCATCTGCCAAAGCTGTACATGCATTTATGTTGCTTATGAGCTGTCCCTCACCCTGTGCTGTGTCTGTCCCCTGTTTCAAGAGTATTATTTGAGTTGCAATAAAAAAAAATAAAATAAAAAAATAACCAAAAACAAAGAAGAAGAATGTTTTCAGCATCAATTTTACTTGAAATCTCACCAGTAATTGCATAACATGCTGAACTTTTTGCAAGGCATTGTCTTAGAGAATTAGATATAAGGTAAGTCTTTGTTTAAGGAATGAGATTACACGGCAATTAGTTTCTGGATTTATATTATTTCTCAAAAGTGTAAACATAGGCTAATTGTGCACAAATCTTAATTTATGCTAAGCTGAGGCTTAGGGTTACATTTGATAAAAATAAATCTTACAGGATGGCAACTTGATTCTAAATAAACTATTAACAACAAGAACAAAAACACTATTAGATGAATGGATCCAAATAAAAGAGACAAATGGTAATAGTTTACGAAATACAAGATCACTATAAAACCTTGCACCGATTACGAAATACAAAACCTCCTCTGGCGCTCCAGAGTTGCGATCCGAACGACGAGTCGCTAGATCACAACACCATGATAGCCACAAGAGATCCGGTATAAGGAAAACACAAAGAGATACTCACTAGCGTAGACGCCATTGGAGGCGAGGAGGGACGATTGCGCTGGGTCGAGAGTGTGTGTTGTCTTTGAAGAGGTTAGAGGAGAGGAAGCTTGAAGAGAGAGAGAGAGAGAGAGAGAGAGAGAGAGGTTTAGGCAATTTTCTAGCGAAGCCTCAGTCTGTGCTCCAAAACCTCAACATTAAGGTGCGCTCCAGAAAGGTTTAATGGGAAACTCAAATGTCGCGCGACACTTGGTGTAGCGCGGCATTCTGATCGTCTGATCAAGATGTAATGGACAATGGAGCTCCGTGCATGTAATCTAGATTGATAGGTCCGTAAAAAATGAACCGTCTGATCAAGATCAGACTGTTCTGAATGCGCTACACAAGCTGTCGCACGCTAGCGGAATCAGATTGTTTAATGGGTGGAATGGAAGGGAAGAGGGGAAATTAAACTTCCAGGATGGCTTTTAGAGTTAAAGGGTGAGAATATATGGCACAAAAAGTGAGTTTGGGGAGACAAAATGAAATCCCCAAAATCGGGATGTAGAGGATGGAAACCAGGAACTTTTTCTATGAATGTGGGTCCAACATAAATTTTGTAGCTTATGATTTGAGTGATAAATTTTAACTCTAATCAAGTTGTGGAGCAAGAACAATTTTGTATCCCCTCTTCCTTCAACCTCCATTCCATTCTATTGCTTCCCTTCTCATTACTCAAAAATTCTGGAGCATACCCTAAAGGAGAAGGGAATGTAATAGAAAGATATGGAGAGGAAAATGAAGTTATGGAAAGGAAAGAGAATTTTTTATTTACTTGCTCCAGAACCTTTATACGAGGGAAGAGGATGGAAAGAACTGTACTCGACTAATCAATTAAATATCAAATAAACTTGACCATTTTAAGCCTGCTCATTATACTAGGCATTGTTTTTTGGAGGACATTTATGTAAATAACTCAATCTTACTCTTTGTATCCCAAATCGGAGGGTAGCAAAATTAAGGATCTGATGGAACTGACGCACTCTTTGTCACCTTCCATTCCCTCATGTTTTTGTCGTTGGAGCAAGTAAACAGTCACTCTTTACTCCACCTTTCGTTTCATTCCCTCAAATATTGGTTCCTGGAGCAGACCCTTAGGGCCATAAACGGGTCGGGTCCGAATGTTCCGTTCCGCTTGGACCCGTCAAGTATAATAGATGGGCCCGATATACCCCGAGTTGAGACTACTAGTGGACCTATCAATTTCGGCCCATTTCTTTGCACCTATTTTTTCAAAAAATGAATTTCAAATTCGTTTTTTCTCCTTTATTTTTCAAATCAGTAAATCGTCTTTTGCCTATTAGACATCTTCCTCTTAGATGTGCTTCTCACTTAAACATTAATCTTGCATTTCATGCTTTTTAGCTATGTTTGAGGTGGCGTCGCAAAAACCCTAGTAGGGGAGAGAGGAAAGACAGTACGAACTGAGGTTTTAAGACCTTATTTCTACTGTTTGGTATTGAGTTTTTTTTTTTTTTAATATAGTCGAATATACATTCTGTAATAATCATGTATTTTAAGCAATACATGACCGCTCGTTAGCGTACCTTTTTTTATTGCTTTTACAATTTGTATCTAAAGAGAGTACGGCCCTGTAACTTTGTAACTCTCTAAGGGGTCGTTTGGCAACATCAAAGTTTAGTGGGATCAAGGGTTAAAGTTAGCATTTGGGGATTAGTGTTTGAGGTTAAAGTTAATAAAAGTTAGTACTAACTTAAAGTTAGTAATTGTTGTTTGGCATGATTGGTTAAAGTTAGTGATCAAAGTGAATGTATTTAATTATAACATTCATTTTAATCTAGACATTTTAGAATTCGAAAATTTTAAATCTTGATATTTTCAAAATTTGAAATTTTAAAAATTTTTAAAAGATGAAAATTAAAATTTTAAATTTTAAATTTTAAAATTTGAAACTTTGAAAATTAAAATTTTAAATTTTGAAATTTAAAATTTTAAATTTTGAAATTTAAAATTTGAAATTTTGAAATTTAAAATTTGAAATTTTGAAATTTAAAATTTGAAATTTTGAAATTTAAAATTTGAAATTTTTTTAAATTTGAATTTTGAAATTTTGAATTTTGAAATTTTGAAATTTGAAATTTGAAAATTTTAAATTTTAAAGTTTCTTCTCAAGGTTTTTCTCTTTAGGTACGATATAAATTTTTTTTTTTTGGTGTTTGAGAAAATCTTAAATATATGGCCAAGTTAGGATAGTAGTGCTAATCCCGTTGATCCCAAAGTTGTTTGGCGATGCAAGCCATATAGGTTAGCTCGTTGACCCAAAAGTCAAGCTAAATTTGACACTACCAAACGAGCCCTAACAGGATACAAAATTTTTTAACTTTTTGTATGATTTGGGTGCATGATATTAAAATTATTTAATTTAAAACTTTAAATTATTTGAAAAAAGAACGAGCGTCAAATATTTCATTTTTAAAATTTACTAAGTTTTGTTTTGAATCGATGACATCCAAAATAAAAATGTATTGTCCTTTGTCATTAAATGAAAATTTAGTTCTTAAAAATAATTGATACGCACTTGTTTATTTTTTTTAGGAAGGAGGAACAAAGTATTTAGTTTTGTTCATGGTTAACACATGTTACTAAGAATGAACACGTAAGACAAGTTACAAATTTTTGGATAAAAAAAAGGGGGGGGGGTCATCGGAGACATTGAAAACACCATATATCCTGAATAAAGGATGAACAGTGCGCAGCTTTGTTGTTGGTTTATTTGTTTGTGTGATTGTTCCTGTGGTAGGTTCTCTTCTTCTTAAAATAAAGGATGAATTGGTTTGTTGCATGGATTATAGAAGTGTGACTGCATCAGAAAATCTAGATTGGGCAGGACATGTTTTTGCATATATCTTTACGTGGTCTATCCTTGTTGCAGGTGTCCAAGACCTTGCTTGACTTTCTTTTCAGATGGCCCCACTGTGTGTGTGGTATATGCTAGACTGTATGGAGTTTTTGTTTTGCAGTAATCAGTAGATTAAAATTAGTTCTATGCATATTAATTCCTATTAAATATTAATTTAAAATTATATGCATTAAATTTAGAAGAATCACATGGGCATTAAATAGTTACTCATAATTAAAGTTATATGCATTTTTCTGTGCCCTTGGAGTTCCTCAATCAATATATTAAAATTAGTTCTATGCATATTTATTTGAATTGAATGTTTGTTAAAATCATTTGCATTAAAATTAGAAGAATCACATGGGCATTAAATGTTGATTCATAATTAAAATTATATGCATTAAACATTATTAGAACGTAATTAACACGTTAAATACCAGCCTATAATCATGTGTTAATTATAAAAATCAGCGTTCCATATTGGCTATACCTTCTAATTCAATATTTTCTGTGGTTGACCAGAAGCAACTTTAGATTAATTCTAATATGTCTATTTTTCAACCTCTTGATCAAGTATCAAATAAACATTAAAAATTATGAAATTTTAAGACAACACATCCACCGTTAAAAATGAACAAAATGAACGATTTGGATCGGATGATTATATTTTAATTTTTTTAATTTAAAATAAAAAAGCAAAATGTGGTATTTGTGGCAAAAAAAGTATGGCACTGACACCGGAACCTTGCTCATAGTAAAAATAGACAGGTAAAATAACGCAAATTCATATCTCAAATGAATAACACAAATTCACGTCTCAAATCTTTTTTTTTTTTGAAAAAAGTGGATCAAAGTCACCCGATTCATTAAAGAAACAAATCGATCAAATCATTGTTTTATTCATTCTCGAGTAATTTGTTGTGTTGTCTATATATATGCTCCTTATAAAAGTACAAATTCAAAAGTGTTACATGCTAGATCTAATATGTAAATATATGTTTGTGTTGTTCGATCGATTTGATATGTGATTAAAATATTGTTGTCCCTAATAGAGGCGGCTTAATCAAGGTTTAGCGGAAGCAACTAAGGTTCTAGACCGGTTTAGTATGAACTATCCTAACACAATTCAATTGGTACCCAATACAAGCAAGCACACAAGCAATTCAAATATAACAAATAAAGAGAGAAAGAGAGAAAGAAATTGAACACGCGATATGATTACGGAGTTCCGACCCGCTAGGAAAATGCTAGCCTTAGTCGTACGTCTTCGGTAGTTTCGCTACCACGAAAGGATGCTTTCCGTTCAGTTCCAATAAGAACGGGACTACAACTTTGAACCAAATCACCTCATACACCAAGTAACCGAGGCGGATCGGCCTAACTCGAATAGCAAATGGCACCACGGCCACAAGTAAGATGAGCTCTCAACCTATTCCAACTTACACCTTGTGACAATGTAGAGGTGGTGGCGTTTGAGGCTATTTTATCTCTCAAAATGATCTAGTTATGAAAAACTCAAGTGAGAGAGTATCCCTAGTGCTCAAAGGCTCAAATCTGGACTGGTTTTGGCTAAACAAAAGTCTCTCAAGTGATAGAACAAGAAATGGTTTAAATAGGCCATGAAACAGCCCATTTTACCAACAAAAATGAGTCTGGGCATTACCTAACGCTATTGGACGTCATACAATACTGGAATATGACCGTTGGAATTATCTTATAGTAAAACTAGCCGTTGGAGCGTTACTTGACGCTAAATAGCGTTACACAATATTGTTGTCAGTTTCAGCCGACAGCGTTTAGTAATTTGACTCAAACTTTCTGTTCCGAATTCCGATTGATGTGATTCAAAAATCATTGGAAAGAAGACAACAAGATCTATAACTTTCAACTTTTGAGTTTCTTCAAATTCGGAATAGACAGTGGTCAAATCAGGCTCATAAGATCAGTATAGTAGGAAAATTGCTGTTGTAAACGTTGTGTAACGCTTCCTGCAACATTTTGGTTGCAAAACACATCCAATATGTGTCCAACTACTACTATTAAGTAATGTTAAGTACCATTACTTAATTTACCACATAAACTTGAGATTTTCTAGCTAAATAGGTCATTATAAGAGATATAGAGTTTCAATACCTATCAACCTAGTCTAAACTTGTTACAATCATTGGGAAAAATTGATCTTGATCTTGCTTGACTTAATCTTCAATCCTCATCTTCATTCTAATCCATTTCTTGAGTTCATGTACTGGTTTCATAATATATCATATCCTATAATGAGAATTTAAAGAAGATTGTTAAATGTCAAATGATATTGTTTTGTAATCGACAAACTCAGAGACGTTTAGTACAACAAGTCAACAAATATCAATCACTAGATGAAACAACAACATATTTTGATTGTCCATCTAATAAGAAAATAAATTGAGTAACATTTTTACTTTTATCAAATATTATTCACGTACTTTTTGGGATCAAATATTATTTTCTTTTTTTATTTGTCCACGTACGAGGACACGTAACTTCTTAAGTTACGAATTTCGATTGATGTGATTCAAAAATCATTGGAAAGAAGACAACAAGATCTATAACTTTCAACTTTTGAGTTTCTTCAAATTCGGAATAGAAAGTGGTCAAATCAGGCTCATAAGATCAGTATAGTAGGAAAATTGTTGTTGTAAACGTTGTGTAACGCTTCCTGCAACATTTTAGTTGCAAAACACATCCAATAGGTGACCAACTACTACTATTAAGTAATGTTAAGTACCATTACTTAATTTACCACATAAACTTGAGATTTTCTAGCTAAATAGGTCATTATAAGAGATATAGAGTTTCAATACCTATCAACCTAGTCTAAACTTGTTACAATCATTAGGAAAAATTGATCTTGATCTTGCTTGACTTAATCATCAATCGTCATTTTCATTCTAATCCATTTCTTGAGTTCATGTACCGGTTTCATACCATATCATATCCTATAATGAAAATTTAAAGAAGATTGTTAAATGTCAAATGATATTGTTTGTAATCGACAAACTCAGAGACATTTAGTACAACAAGTCAACAAATATCAATCACTAGATGAAACAACAACATATTTTGATTTTTCATCTAATAAGAAAACAAATTGAGTAACATTTTTACTTTTATCAAATATTATTCACGTACTTTTTGGGATCAAATATTATTTTCTTTTTTATTTGTCCACGTACGAGGACACGTAACTTCTTAACGATCATAAATAATCGTTTCCTTGCCTCCCAAAAAGCAAAATAGCAAGACCGCCTTGAAATGCATTTCATAAATACGGTAGTACAAGTCTACAATAGATATTTTTGTTTATAAAAAAAAACACAATAGACATTTTTCTTGATTTTCTGTAGCATGAGGAAAAAAATCTAGTCATTTTGAGTCAATTTTCTGTCAAAACTACACTCACCACAAAAATAATAATAAACGATTAAATACACACGAACGGACGGACGAAACTTCCTCAGGTAGCAATGATTTACCAGTCACACGTCTGTGTTTCCTTACATGTGTGACCTTGTATAACATAATAATCAGTATCAGTATTTTTATTTATAAATAAAAACCCGTGGGTGTCGTTGATTGGTTTTAAATGTTTTGTCAGACACGTTCAGGTCCTACAATGTATGATTAATTTTTTTTTTCTGTAACGGATTATCCTGCGATTGTTTGTGTACCGATTATTACTGATCATGAAAATGGCCCGTTTCTAAAATAAGCAATTATTAGCACCTCATTTGATCCTTTACATTTTTTGCGCCCCAATTTTTTTTTCTTATCCATGTCTTGGTCTTGCTCGCAAGTCGCAACCTCTGGGAGAATTGCGTATCATTTTCTCTGTTAATACTCCTTGCCGCTCTTTTCTATCTCGCCTCTAGATTCTTTCTTCATTAACTAGAACAAGTGGCCTCTGGCGCAAGGGATCTGGGCTTATTGTAATTTTGACCTTTTTTTCTTTTACGAGATATCAGAACTGAAAATCATTTTGGTTTCCTTCTCTCTATTTCTTTCTAAGCAATGATCAAGGATCCCTCTTCCATTTTCGTCCTGTATCCATGTATCTGATTCTAATCACTTAAAAAAAATGCAGCAGTGACTCCTAAGTTATCAGTAAGGTAGCTTCAGAAATTGATCAGATTTTTCCTCCGATTCATTTTTATCTTATTTTTGGGTGAAATTAAAGATGTTTAAAATTGTATGGATGATTTGCAACGCTTATGTGATCCTATACTAGTGGGCATTCGCGCGTTGCGCGATCTATCTTTCTTAGATGAAAATTGTAACAATTTTGTTGATGAAATATGCTAATAATAGGCTCCGTTTGGATGGCTTCTTTCCGAATAAGGAATAAGGAATAACCACTTTTTATCAATAAATTTATTTCTAACCATCCAAACTCTTCACAAAAGTTACACACTTCCCAATAAATTTACCCCTTCCCAATAAATTTCTTCCCTTCTTCCTTCTTCCTACCTTATTCTCAACGCATCCAAACGGAGCCATAGATTGGTAATACATAACAATTATACATTATAAATATCAGGAAAAAGAAAAGTTATTGATATTACAATGTTACTATAGTTGTTGTGTTGATGCTTTCTTTTCTTACTTTTCTTGATTAATTCTTCAGCGAAAGGGCAGAGAAATTGAAGATTTAACTTGCATATTGACCTGTACGTCCGTACCTGTAAGACATTGGAAGTTTTGTGAAAACTTTTTAGACTCAAGAAATAGGTATAACAGCATAAATGGAGGGCCAGATTTTGTTATAATTCTTAACCAATAGATGGACCAATATCTATTAAGAATAGGTAAAGATGACCACAAATTATAACAAAAATATCAACAATACAACTTTGACTTTTAGATTGAAGAAACTCTTAACCAATAGCGTACATAAGCATGACATCAGTTTTTTTTTTCTGTTGCTCCAAACCATCCTGGAGATCATGTGGACGCACTCGTAGTGAGTAATGACATCAGCTTACCCAATAATTAGATTCACAAAGACACATAGAAATTATGGTGGAAAGAAGTGATCTACTGTCATATTGATCTTACTGGTGCAAACTCTGAACACAAAAAAAGTAGGTTAGATGTAGTAAAAGGATTTTTTTTTTATAATAGGGATGAAAAAGTAAATAGGCATGCAAAGAAATAGCAATCAAACAAACATTATCAGTTTCACTTCTTTCCAAATCAACAATTTAAGAAGCTCAAAGTTCTTTTGCGAGAAATCTTTTTGCGGAAATGAAATATAGATCGAGTGGTAGCTATCAATATTTTGTTTGGACCTTACGAAAAAATATCAGAATAAATAGCTGGACTAATCTCATACCTATATTAACTGAAGGATGAATTACATGTAAGGATCTTTGGAATACATAAAAAACGAAAAGAATAGAACAACAAAATATGAGTCCAAGACCGAGAAGGATTATTTTGAAAACAACTATGATTTTGAACATACTTGATCGGCATTACACAATATTTCAACCTAGATGAACAACGAACAACAAAATATCAAGGCAACTGTGGTTGCTAAAATCCTATATGAAGCATTTCAATATGCAATTATGATCTTGAATCCTTTTTTTTTTTTTTTTAAATTGTAGTTCAGTAGAGAACAGTTAAGCACCTCTACACAATTTCCCTAAAACCTGGATAGGGGTAAAATAGTCAATAGCAGGATAGAAAGATATTCTGAGGCATAAACGTACATAGGAAGCTAAAAATAGATTGGTACAGTGCACTCATTTAGCAGACATTACTTTGCAGATAGCATTTCAGGTGTACCGATATCATTCGTTGTCAAAGACATGCATATTGAACTGAATGAATAAGAGTACTGCTGGCAGCTGGAATAGAAAAATAAAAGTACCTATATGCTAATAATTTTAAACTGAAGAAAAGAACTGACATGCTTATCATTTCTTGAACATAATCATACTGGTCACTTCATTTAATAAAATCCTTGCACAATTAAAGAAAATACAAAGGCCGTAAAGAAATAAACTGCAATTACTATAAAAATGAGAAGGGAAAAACAAACCATCAATAAATGACCATGAAAGGCAATTCCATCCAAAAAAATGAGAAATGGATAGACAAAAAAAAAATGGCCAGATAAAAGCAAGCAACTAATGTCGTCCTAAAGCCCAAAACCGAAATGAAAAAACACATTTCAATGGAGGAAGCATCACCTGAGTAAACAAAACACAGAGAAGACGACAATCCCTGATCTCAAATTACCGAACCTGCAAGTTAAAAAAAAAGGAAATCAACCTAATGTGCAACAAAATTGTAAATTCGACATACGGATAAAATAAAAGATAAGCCAGAACTACATAAATCAAGGAGCAACAGTGTGGCTCTGGTCGAAACCATTTGCAAATGGGACTTGATCATATTCAGTGCAATGGAGTTGATTGGAGATGATTTTGAATTGAAATCTGGTGATCGGAATCGGTATAAAAATAATTGAATGGAATTGATTTGATTGTCCAAAATTTACAGTTTTACCCTCATCCATGATTTGAGGAAAGCTCAAATCTTCAATTAAGATGTTTTACCAGCATAATACATGGTACCAATGCTATTATATAAGTTGTAGTTGTGTAAAAATTCAAATCATAAATGAAAATGCTAATATAGCACCTCATTAGTTATTAAGTACATTACATACACACCTAAGCAACTTCTTGATGGTTTACTTCAGTCCAGCAAGCTGCAAGCCTCCTTGTACGTGTTTATCTTGGAACATTCCATTCTGGTAAAAGGAGAAAAAATAGCATGACTAAAAAGTAAAAACCAATGCCCACATAGTGTTCATAGAAAAGTCTAAGAACAAACCTGAGCTGTCAAGGAAAAGTCTAAGAATAAACCTGAGCACATGAAAGAAAAAACACTAATGTCATCACATACACATGGAATTACTGGATGACATTTATATATGTTGTTTTTTTCCTACCGATAAATGTCCTATTAGAAAGACAATATTTTAATTAGATTAACAACCTGAAATTTTGTCCAAGTAGCTTTTGAATTACTGCTACATGATTAAAAAAGCATGGAACAAAGAGAGGGCTTCTTAGGATTTAATGGACAAAATATTTAAAACCAAATTTAAAAGCAAGAGCAGCGGTGCGAAACCTAAGACCCTGAGCATGGCAAAAGCACTAACCATTTAGAGCAATATAAGATACCAACCATGCAAAAGAAGACACACCCAGATGAATAATAGGTAGGCACAGAAGAAAAAAATTAGCCAAAAAAACCTGCAATTGACAAAGGAAAAAAAACTGATCAGAAGAAAATCAAAGACAAATCGAAAAGCTCAGTAAAGGAAAAAAAATCTTAAAAGTAGAACCAACAAAAAAGGGACAAAAATAGAAAAAGACAACAAAGTATAAATTACTGAAGCTAGTAGCGGAGGCAGAGGCCAAGAAAGGAGGAAGCACGCCTCCATCCAGTAGTGAAGGTGAAAGCAAAAGATCAGCTTTAAACCCATATTTGCGCCTACCTCTCCTTCTTCCATCAGCCCAACAGACCAATTTTTTTTGCTTAATTGTTTATCAAGCAGCATCAAATGTTCACCAAGAGGAGGTCATGGAGATCCAATAAAAAAAAAAAAAGAGAACTGAAGGATTGTGTGGAGTTATGGAGGTTTTGGAGTGGGAAGGAAGAGATGTGTGGAGAGAAGGAGGAGACGACTGCAATGCATCGGAAGAGAAATGAGAGAAGAGAGAGAGAGAGAGAAAGAGAGGGAAAAAGGGAGGAGAGAGAGATGGGCCAGCGAGGTGACCCTTCAGCTGTCCAAAAGACGCCCACAGAAAGAAAGAGTTTAGGTATGGTCTCCCGTATATCGGATCAGAAGCAAATCGGATATGAACCGACACATATATTTAGCAGCTGCAACAAAAAATCCAGCAATTTTTACTGTCCGGAGAACTGTTCACACCAACAGTTCTTTCGGATTCGGATCTCATTCTGCAAATTAATATATTATTGAAAATGAAGGATAATTTTGCCCGAACCAGACCCATTCTTAGGGAAAGAATGTGATAGATAATGAGTCCTGGTTCGATACAGGAAGGAATGAAGATCTTGGACCTAAACTAGGAAATTTGGCACCTAAACCGGAAAATTTCGAACCGAATTCTGCTCTCTGTCCAGAGAATCACCTACATTTCGGACTGAATTCTAAGGATGCAGAGGAGAATTTGAACCCAGAAATGGACTCACTAACAAATTCGGTTCCATCAGAAGAGAATTTGGAAAGCGAAGATGAAGAAATGATACAGTCTCCTGCTTCACCACATGATCAATTTCCTGAGTCAGAGGTAAATATTTTTGAACCTGTTACTACTAACCCTGGTTATCAGTTACCTTTCAGGGCCAACAGAGGCAGACCACCTAAGAAATGCCGAGCAGATGAGGATGGTGGGGGCAGATATGCGATGACAAATTTCATGAATATGTCCCATATGCTAGAACCTATGAAAGAGTTTGACAGGACTCTTGCATCAGTTCATATCCCTTGCAGCCTAAATGAAGCTCTTGGTGATCCGAAATGGGCAGACGCAATGAAGTCAGAGATGGATGCACTGGAAAAAAATGACACTTGGGAATTGGTGACAAGGCCAAAAGACAGAAAGACAGTAGGCTGCAAATGGGTGTTTACAGTCAAATATGGACCCACTGGAGAAATTGACAGGTACAAGACAAGACTGGTAGCAAAGGGCTATTCTCAAACATATGGAGTAGACTACCAAGAGACTTTCTCTCCTGTAGCAAAACTGAACACTGTGAGGATTTTACTGTCCATTGCTGCAAATAGAGACTGGCCTCTACATCAATTTGATGTGAAGAATGTTTTTTTTACATGGTGACATTGATGAAGAGATCTACATGGATATCCCACTAGGATACAATCACTCAAGCAACCAACTTCTTGTGTGCAGATTGAAGAAAGTATTGTATGGTCTGAAACAATCCCCTAGAGCTTGGTTTGGAAGATTTTGTTGTGCTATGAGAGGATATGGATACACTCAGAGTGATACTGACCACACTTTATTTTTTCTCAAGAATAAATGTAAAATTGTTATCTTGATAATCTATGTTGATGATATGATAATCACAGGTGATGACTCTGAAGGAATACGAGATTTGGAAGAAAAATTATCCAAAGAGTTTGAAATGAAAAATCTAGGAGGGTTGAAATATTTCCTTGGAATCGAAGTTGCACGCAATAAGGAAGGTATTTCTTTGTCTCAAAGAAAGTATGTGCTTGACTTGCTTGCTGAAACAGGTATGTTGGACTGCAAACCTGTTGACACACCAACCAAACAGAACACCAAGTTGGGTGTATTTTCTGATAAGGCACCTGCAAATAAGGATCAGTACCAGAGATTGGTAGGGAGACTCATTTACTTGTCACATACTAGGCCTGATATCGCTTATGTTGTGTCTGTAGTGAGTCAATTTATGCATGCTTCCAGTGAACAACATATGGAAGCTGTAATGTGAATTTTAAGGTATCTCAAGGGATCCCCAGGACGAGGTATCTTCTTCAAGAGGAATGGTCATCTTCAGGTTAAAGGATATACAGATTCTGACTGGGCTGGAGATGTGACTGATCTGAAATCCACGTCTGGATACTTCACATTTGTTGGAGGTAACTTGGTTACCTGGAGGAGTAAAAAAACAAAAGGTGGTAGCTTTGTCAAGTGCAGAAGCAGAGTTCAGAGGAATTGCTAAAGGTTTATAAGAATTACTGTGGATAAAGAGAGTACTCAAGGATCTTGGTCTCTATGATAATAGGGAGATGAAGCTGTTCTGTGACAATAAGGCAGCTATTGCAATATTTCACAATCCGGTGCAACATGATAGGACCAAGCATATTGAAGTGGACAGGCACTTTATTCGACAGAATTTAGAAGATAAAGTCATTAGCATTCCTCACGTGAGAACTGATGAACAATTGGCAGATATACTAACCAAAGGTGCATCATGTACCATTTTTCAGGGAGTGATTTGCAAGTTGGGCATGCAAGATATTTACATGCCAACTTGAGGGGGAGTGTTAGAATATGATGTCACAGAAGACCTTGACTTAGATCTAATGTGACATATGACTTGGCAAGGAAGAAACGTCAGATTTGGAGCACAAGAAACGCTTGACTTGACATGCAAGTCATGACTGACTTGGTGTGCAAGAAACATTTAACTTGTTGTAAAAGAAATATGTTCTATATATAGGCCTCTCTCCTTGCATTGTGACATATCTCAGAATTATTGAAAAGAAATAAAAAGAGTGGTGTGTGTGGGTTGTGGACGTAGGTACACATTGTACTGAGCCACATTAAATACTGTGTCTCTCTGTGTTGATCTTTAAGTTTACACGCATAAATCGAGAATCAAATAAAAATAATTTCAAGCGAATATATATGATGCAAACAAATTATTTAGACTATTTAATGTAGTTTTAACAAATCCTGTAATTAAGAAATATTGATATTGATTAAAAAAAAAGCTATCTGAATCATTATTAAATAAAATTCTATGATCAATAAATCATTTATTTTCTTATTGCCACGTTATAAGTGGAGGAAGTTTGACCATGGTAAAAATGAAAATGTCTCCAACATCCTCATTCAGTAACTGGAAATCTGTCAATTGATTAATCTTTCATCCAACGTATAAAAAATATTTAATTGGAAAAAAGTCACAAAAGTCGTAGCATTTTTTTTTATTTGATTTAAGGATTAATAAATGTATTTGGAAATCTTAGATGCGTGACAAATCATGCTTAATTGTTTTTGGCCCTCTTCAGTCGCTTTAAATTCTCTCTATGGCTCCGTTTGGATGGGTGCAAGAATAAGGGAATAACTTTTTCTTACTCCCAAATTTATTATAAACAATCCAAACTCTTCACAAAATTACACACTTTCCAATACTTCTTTTCTTATTCCTCTTATTCTCACACCATTCAAACGGAGTATGTGACTATAATAACCCCAATATTTTTTTATGCAACCGATCAGTTATGAATTTCAAGGAAATTTTCATAGAGTGAAACTTGATTCGTTGCAAGCAATCAATAATAAAAAAAGTAAAATTTTATATAAATTTACCAATTTCTATTTTTTTTCCATTGTAATACTCTCTTATTGTCAAATAACTTCACAAAAATTTGGTCATCCATAGAAAACATTTTATTACTATGTCAAATATTTAGCCCCGCTAGTTAATGATTAAGCCCGGATTGTTGAAACTTTTAACTTTGGAATCTATAATCTAGATATATATAATCTGCGTGACTTTTTTTGTGCGGATTTTAAAGCAGCCTCCGCGACACGCATCGTATCTGTTCGATTGGATACATCGTGTCCGTCCAACTTCCCCTTCGTATCCCTTTTGTTGTTTTCTTCCCACTCCTAATTTTCTTCGTTAAATCGATTGTTACCTCCTAGGTTTCATCAGGGGAAGATGCCTCGCCGCTAGCAGCATCCCTACCTCCGACGTTGCTCCCCTCTTCGCCAGCCCCTACACCTCTTCCCTCTTCTCCGCTAGGCCGCCACATCCTCGCAATCTCGCTCTACCCCTCACATCGCAGTCGCGTCACCGACTAGATGGCTCCGTCTCGAAACTTAGGACTCCGCTCCGTCTCGAATCTTTGAATTGAAAAAATGGCGCAGAAATTACTGATCGGCTTCAATCTCTACTCTTATTTTTTGTGAGGTTTTATATCTTGCTAATTTAATTTCTGCTCCTCTCCGATTATGGTGTTCTTTAAGGTTTCATGTCTATAAAGAGCACGCTAAAAAGGTTGAAGGCTTCTCTACTCAAACATCTGCGTAGAATGATTTCCTTTCTCGAACTGACATGGATGTAATAGTCGATATTCAATTTGTGAACCACCTTTTTAATTTTTCAATCTACAAATTGCTTTCAGACTGGTGCTATCTTGAGCTGTTATATAACATTATGTTCTTGAAATTGTTATAGATGCTGTTGTAAACCTAGCTCAACGATAATTATCGCTGGAACGAATTGATAAAGGGATGAATCGCTGATGTTTTAGGCTTCTTCACAAACATGCACGCTTTTAGCCCCCTCCCCTTTCAATCCATACTGGTGAATGAATAACCTTTTTTTATTATAGTTTTATTTATTTTTACTTTTGATAAAAACATTTATATGTAATTGGTTTCTGCAATTATAGATTTGTTATATGCATTATTTTTATTCCAAACTCTCACGTTTGTCTTGGTTTAGACGAATAAATTTTTTCTTCAAGTTGGATAGGCTTGAAATGAAATGATATTTCGAACATAAATGAAATTCACAAATTATGTGGTTAAATTGAAGTTTTATAAAGCCAACTGCTTAATTAAGGGAAAATTTAAAGGGGCTGAGATAATTCAGATTTATAGGAAATATGGATATATTTATTTAATACATAGGAGCAAGGAGCTATTAAAATTTAGTTACTAATAGATATTTCAATAATTGGTCCATTATTGATATAGATGAGATGTTATAAATTGAGAAATAAAAGTTATAAAAATTGAATGTTGACACCATAAGAACGTTAGAAACATAAGATTTGTGTCTCTTTGAACGGTCCATTATTGATATAGATGAGATGTTATAAATTGAGAAATAAAAGTTATAAAAAATGAATGTTGACACCATAAGAACGTTAGAAACATAAGATCTGTGTCTCTTTGAACGGTTAAATGTTATATTGTTCATAAATTAGTTATTTTATTTTATTTTACTTGAAATTTGTTTTGTTAAAATCACACTATAATTTGATAATCGCATTTTTATCTTCTATGTTATCGAGATTTTTATAAAATATTTATTGCTACATTTATTTATCAAGTAATTTTTTCTGGATGGATTACATGGCATTGAAAATTCAACAGTTGGTCAATTAATTATAGTTTTATTTCAATGCTTTACAATTTTGGAGAGATAATATAGATAATATTGGATATTATTAACAGCCCAAAGAATAAGCATTTGTTATTGAAGTGGAAAATGAAGGGCATTGGAGATAAAATTTAAAAAAATTCGAAATTTTAAACATATTTTAAGGTATTGGTAAATTTGAAACTAATGTATGCAAAGCCAGGTTCCTGATGACAATTCCCTGATTTATCAGCATCAGAAAAAAAAAAATTTAAGACAGCTCAGCCCTCTTTGGATAAACTGACGTTAAAATGCCATTGACAACTGAAAAGCTGTCAATTAAGATGTAAAATTGACAGGATTGGCAACACAAAAGGCAAAAAGTTATAGAATTTTAATTTTTTTATTAAATCTTTTCAGAGAGAGAATATAGAATATTAATGGATATAATTAACAGCACATAGAATCAGTTATGTGTTATGGGCTTATGGCATTGAAGTGGAAAATGAAGGGCATTGGAGATAAAAAAAAATCGAAATTTGAAACATATTTTAAGGTATTGGTAAATTTGAATCTCATGTATGCAAAGCCAGGTTCCTGATGACAATTCCCTTATTTATCAGCATCAGAAAAAAATTAAATTAAGACAGCTCAGCCCTCATTGGATAAACTGACGTTAAAATGCCATTGACAACTGAAAAGCTGTCAATTAAGATGTAAAATTGACAGGATTGGCAACATAAAAGGCAAAAAGTTATAGAATTTTAATTTTTTTATTAAATCTTTTCAGAGAGAGAATATAGAATATTAATGGATATAATTAACAGCACATAGAATCAGTTATGTGTTATGGGCTTATGGCATTGAATATTATTAGATGCAAAAATCAAGGGGATATTTAATGATGCCGTTATAAATTTGTATTAAAATCGATTAAAAGCTATATTCCCTCATCACCAAAATGTTAGCTTCTTTTTGGTTGTCCCTGACAGCATGTCAAAAAAATTAACTGACAAGGTTTAAAAAATTCGAAAAAAATAGTAAAAAATTTCTAAAAATTGTAAAATTGTGTTTGTTATGAGATTTCAATATATAGATTGGATTGGTTAATTTAGATTTGTCAATTTGCAAAATCACCGATCAAACGGTCATGGTGCACGGAGCGTTCTATGCATCATGGTTCACAATAGATTTACTATATATATATATATATATATATATATATATATATATATATATAGCTTCTAATTCTATTAGATTTGATGTACAGATCGATATTGACATCAACCATGCTATCAAATTTTCAATATTTCCATCTGATTCGTTGAGTTTAGGAATTATATTGATTGCATCTTGTTGATTAATAATAACCCGAAGAGTAAACATACATAGACTTGTTCATTGCCATTAACTTTTCAATTAGCACAATCCATTTTTGACGGAAGAATCCCCTCGCTTTTATGTCCATTTTTATAGGCGGTGGAGGTGTCAGGTGTCCATTTGCTAGACTTCTTCATACTTTATAGTTTATATATACTGTACAGTAATCTTGCACTCTATTTCTGACATGATTTGACCTTAAATTTTATAGGTCAAGTGATCAACAATAATGTTGTTTGTTATAATTTTTATATTTTCCCGGGCTTTAAAAATTATCTGGATCCACTTATAAATTCAGTTCGTCATGTCACCACAGTACTTTTTCTTTTGATTCAGTTCCAATTAAGGCATGTTTATAACTAGGAGAAGGAGAATATAGCTCTCTCTAATAACGTAAATAATGCACAATTAAAGAAAATTATTATGGTAAATTTAGGTAACACAATATCGAAATCGCGAGAAAAAGATAGAAATTTCCGAGGAATTGGTTTGGCGGAGAAAAGCGGGAAATTATGAGACCTTCGTTGGTCTGTGTATAAAAACCATTATTTTCCCTGTCGTCTCCCTCCCTAGCGCAGTCAAAAGCAACAGACGTACCTCCCCTTTCTACCATTCCGTAAGTTACTTTGTTTTTTTTTTTGTTTTTTTTTCTTTGGTTGTTGGTTACAATCTTATAAATTGGACAAGTTATTCACGTTTAGTTTTCAAAATAATTTTTTTGTTTGTATTTTTCTAATTCATTCTAATTAATTCCTATATTTCTTTGTTAATTAAGGCTACTGATTGAAAATATAAGTTTTCCCATGTATGTACGCAGTTAATACTCACCTAGTTATTTCAATGAGATAGTTCTAAAAATCTAAATTATGATGTGTTTTAACTATTATTTGAAAAAAAAATGCAAATTTTTATGCTGGGTTCAAGCATGTACCAGTATACTTTTCATGTCATACAAGCATGTACTTAACTCTCAATTTGCAAAAATTAACTATAAAAATCTAACATTTTAGTTTTTGTTATTTTCTTTTGGTGCTCAATTATGTGTGCAATGGCATGTTTACTGCACGCTTAATTGAGGCTCAAACTTTCTAAGCTATCATCCAAAGAAGTAAATTTGCACTGGCAAAGAATCAGTTTTGTTCTGATTAGTCAAGGCACATGGTTCAATAATATCTCTATTTTGCCAATATATACCGGTTGAGTTTAACAACTTAAAAGGTATCAGCTTTTTAATAATATATGAGGACTGTTTCATAAAGTCCGGTATGTACTGGTACGCTGACAAAGTGACAGTACATATTGAAAAAATCAAAAGACCCTTAAAAGGAGAGAAAATAAATAATATATATGTATATATGACAAACATAAATAATAAATTAAGGACATATTTAAAGAGATAAGAGTAAGGGTAAAATTGTCAAATTTTAAGAAATGAAATCACTTTTTTTCTATTTTTATGTAGCATCCGATCACAAAATTCAATTCTATTCAATTCTTTTTCTTTTTGTTCTGATCACAAAATGTTATTTGAAAATCATTTCTATTGAATACTTTTCTTTTAGAATAGATTTAATTCTTTTGAAGTTTCATTCTGATCAGACCCTTAGGATAGCATAATTACAGAAAATTTTTTATTTGAAGGCTATAATTAAAGGACGTTATTACAAATTAATTTGGTAGTCCCTTCTTACTAGCAAACCATAGATTGTGGAATCCATGGATGAAGGTGAATGCTTTGTCAAAAAAGGGGGAGAAGGAGAAGGAGCCAACATAAGAACAAGGCAAAGAAAGACGCAAAGAAGGCCGAGAAAGCAGAGAGGGCTACCCAACGCCAGGAGACCATGCTTCCTCAGCAGGAGCATCGGAATCTGACGAAACAGATCCTCTCTCGCCAAATATATATTGTTCTTGTAATTTGGCAACCAAGAAGAAAGAGAGAGAGAGAGAGAGAGGTCTTCTTTTATTTGACTAACTTTAAGTTGCGTGCCCCATATACTATCAATTTTTCAGTTTAATAAAAAGAACAAAAAAACTGAGGAGCAAGTTAGTCTATTTGACACACCAGAGAAACAGAGAAAAAGAAGAAAATTAGCACATTTGTTGTCGACTCTGAACAAGAAAAGATCGTCTCCACATTAGAAAAAAATTTGTGCTTCCAAGTCCACTTGTTGCAAAGAATTTGAATGAAGAACAAATCGGATAAGAGAAAACAATAATAAGAATAATGAAATTAAAGAGACTATTGAGTTATACCCACCTAATTGGTATTGATATGGTGCTGTAGAGATGGCCAATACAAAGGAAAAAGGAAGTACGGTGAAAATGCCAAAATAAAGATATTAGTGGGGGATTTAAAAATATATAAGTGAAGAAACTTGACCCCCAATTTATCTTAAAAAATATATATATATATTGGTGGCGGCATTTAAATGGAGATGCTTAAACTTATCGAGGAAATGGAAATAGGGCAACCTGCCAAAATTGGTTTAATAAATAAATTGATAAATGCTACATGATGGAAGTGTTAGATTATTTGATAAAGATTTTCTCCAATATCTTATTCTAGATAATAAATATATTTGTTCTGATTATTCGAGCAGTTGCAATTCTTTGTTTGTTTTTGTTTTTTATTTTTTTGACAACTTAACAGTCATAATTCTTCTTTTACTTGGATCAAACATATTGAGGAGTTTGTAGAAATATAAATCTAATAAGCACATCACACAATTATCATGAGTTGTGGTTGTTGGTCACGCAAATGTAATATTATTAGATTTCAAATCTCAATTTCATTGCAAGGCTAGAACTTGTAGTAGGATATAAAAGCCAATAAATCGAGAAAATATGTCACACCAATCATGCTACCATGTTACATCGTTAAAAATAAACATCTCGTATGAGTCATGAAAACAACATTTTATTTCGCTGATCCAGTTTGCATACAGAAATTGATCTTCACTCTTCGGATTTTTATAGGAGATGGAATACACTCAACCAACATTGCAAAAAAAAAAAAAAAAAAAAAAGAAGATTTCACTATGTATGTGAGCATCCACGTGATATAAAACAAATAAATTATGTTTTTTTTTTCGAAGACTTGACAGAAGCTGTCAAGGTGAACAAATAAATTATGTTAGTTATGTTTATCTTTGATATTTCAAATTACTTGTTCTTTGATTAAAGCCTTTTAGTTATTTGTCTCCGATATTTCAGCTACCTGTTATCTTTAACTAAAAAATGAGATCAAATTATTATGTTTGTCAATAATAAACCATTTCAAACGAACAAATTAACAAACTATTTAGTCCAATAAAAAAACGTGACGTTGTTTCAAAAGTTAAGATATAGATGACGACTCAAGCGCATCTTGCTTTGCTTCAGTCCCAAAGTTGCATATACCATGTAATATTAAAACTAGGGTTGGACATCGAGCTTCGCTCAATAAGGTATTTTTTAGATAGTATAAAATTTAAATTATAGAATTTGATAAATTGATATTTGAAATGTAATGAACATATATTAATAGAATGTTAATCTGCATATTTTTTTAGTTGATAGTTTGTAAATAATTTGGCAAAAATATGTAACGCCTAGATATTGCAGAAGTTGATTCAAATAAAGCACATTTTTATGTAAATGACTACCAATATTGAAACAACAGCTCAATAGAGCCTATTTTTATTCTAAAATTAGTTATTGAAATAATATCATATGTTATTCAAAAAATATTTTTAGGATTTAAATTTTTTATATAAATTATGTTTTATGGAAAAATTGAAATGTAGATGCATAATTAAAAATGTTAAATATGTTATTATAGAAAAATATATATTTAAACATGTAAATAATTTGATTATAGCTAGACTGAAATAAAAAATTTTAATAGCGAATTGTGGTTGCCAACATCTATTATACGTGTAAATAATATAGTTTACATAATTGTAACGTGATTAAAATAATGCCTACGGGATTTTATTGTAAAAAAAAATGATTAAAATAACGATGTAAGTTAATAAAAAAAATTCTAAGAAACAAAATTTATGGCCGTAATTAAAGTAAAGTATATTTTGCGGTAATGTAGAGATTTACACGGCTTAATTGGTGTCGTTTTCCTCTTAATGTCATGAAGAGATTCATTTTTCTTCTCAGTTATAATACTTACCGATTAATATAAACGCCTCGTCTTCATCAATACATATATTAATCCTGAATATAGGATCCGCATCCGAACACTATTCATAAGCACTGTTCATGAATATGACTGACATGTGAGACCACCAATATTTATTGGATGCGGATCTAATTCGTACAGACACTCTCTCCCTCACTGCATTTCTGTTACCATGTAACCATCATTAAAAGCTCACATGTGGGGTTCGCTCGATACATGAGTTTTTATTATATTAATTTTTATTTTATATTATATTTGACTTATGTATAATTCATTTATGTATATTTTTTAATTGTATAATTCAGTTTTATTTAATTTTCTCGCTGATGTACAATTTTCTTAACATTAAACGCAGGGGATCAAATAAAGCTACTTCAGTTATATTTGACTTATGTATAATTCATTTATGTATCTTCAAAAAAAAAATGTTAAGAAAATTGTGTGCGAAGAGACCTTTCACAAACACAGAAAGTTTTACTGCCACTACATCAGTCATTTTCTGTTTAGCGTGCGACCTGAATTAGTTGAATCTATGCAATTATGCAAGGCCAGCTTTTCACTGTGTCACATTCTTTCACAGTAGGCGTCCGGTCCCTCTCCATGAGTATAAATTTTATTAGGAAATGTTTGTACAAAATTTAGATTGTTATTGTTAAATCAAGAGATCTAAATTAAGATTCATGTGTCATGGGATACCGACATCTCTAAAATTATTGTAAATACGGGCCATTTGATAATTTACTCATAAATGAATTGTCTGAATTTATTTACAATGATTCAGTAATTTACATACAGTAATTAGATGAGACCAACTCCTTCACTATAGAATTTTACTAGATTATTTCTCAAGAATTTGGAATATTCATTTACAATTGAATTTGACTCGATAACTATCATGTTGTCCGATTTTAATAGTAAAAGTGGATTCTGATTCAGTCCGAAACTAAACCATCAGATCCTAAAAGTGGTCACTAAATTTTATAAGTTGAAAGGAAGCTACCCTTCCAATTAAATTTAATTTTATTTATTTCTTTCTTTTTCTTATACAAGGGCATGAGCTGGCCGGATCCTCTTTCCACATAAAAATTGTCGTGTCACTGTACAGTAAGTCCTTTTGTTTTTTGTGTGTGGAAGGTGTTATGAATTCATAAGCCTTGGGAACCCATCGCAGTATCACAGGGATCTCTGAGAGTGATTGGATTGGACGGGGAAACAACGGTGAAGTATGTTCACTTTGTATTTAGCGATGGCTGAGATGGTATATTTGCCGATGACACTTATAATTCCTGGAAAATTTTACTGCCACTGCATCAGTCATTTTGTGTTTAATGGAGTGTCAAATCTCGATTTTTTCAAGGCCCAAATTGAACAAATAAAAGCAGTCTTGAGTTGCAACGGTAATCAATATAGGTATGGTTGTATCGTGAATGAGTAGTGTTTTTGTAGTTGAGCGTGTGAAAATAGTGTAAAAAATATTAATTGAAAAATGTGGAAGAGTGTAAATATTTGTCATATTCGGAGTTGTACAAATGTTAATTAGATATATAATTCAAAGAAACTTGATATGGTGCAATGCATAGGTCATTTAAATTTATGCATCACAATTATTAGTCAGATTTATTTTATAACTAGTGTTAATTTCGCGCGTTGCGCGATTTATTTTTATCTGAACATGTTATGCAACGGTTTCGTAATGAGTATGAATATGTTATGAAACGTTTTCCTAAACACATATGTACTATCTGTGATCATTACTATAAAATGAAATGGAGGATTCTGTTGTCAGAATAAAAGCACTCGTGCAAGTTAATAATAAAGATTTAAACTATTTTACTTATATGAAATTCTAATAAATTAGGAATACTATGAAAATAACAGAATTCTGGAAGGTAGTATAATCTTTAAATAAGATAATAACCAAAGCAAACATAAGTAACCAAAGCAAACATAAGTAATTTAGGTGCAGATCAATTCAGAAAGGGACATAAAATATAGTCTTCACAATTTAATTGCAAAAAATTTTCAGATCAACTGCGATTATTTCTGTGTCACGTAGAGAGGCAGACCTTTTATTGTAGCAACTGCTATCTTCCTAAGTCATATTAAATGCTGAATGGAAATCTAAATTCCTTGCAAAATGAAAAAAAAAAATCATATGTCACCTAATGTAAAAATATTATATTTATGTCTCTAACTTGCGGCGATGGAAACCATCATACCTGAAATGTGAACATCGTTCAATTGAAAAGGAATAGAGCTTCCTTGACATGTACAATGCTATGTCAATTGAAAACAGTGCTCTGATTTCTATTTGGACGGTACCTACATGACAAATTCAACATGCCATAAGTAATCATTTCATCTTAGACTCTCATCTTATTAGATGGATATATATGTTCTTACTTGTGACTGAATTAATTTGACATTTTTAAGTACTATTATTGAATGAAAATGGTATTATTATAATAATATCCGCAATTTATAAATTTTTCCTTTAATCAGATACAAAAAGGAAGAGAATAAGTTTATCAAGAACCTTGATAATTTTATTGAAGATGTAGTAGTAACCACATGTAATCAGCAGTAAAAAGACAAAAATCTGAAATGAACTTTACTCACCTCATCATTTGTACTTAAATATGAGGAGCTATTTTAACCTCCTGCAGCAAGCTAACATTATACAACTGACCAAGACAAAAATTTCTCCTAAAATTCATTTTGGATTTGACCAATCAAATTTTTTTTTTTGTTGTCGTCATTTTGAGCAAAATTTGTCCTAAATTTCATTTTGGATCTGATCCAATCAATTTCATGCCACCTCTCTTCGTGAAGAAAATTTTAAGTTTTATGCATATGATATTTGTTATAACGTCTTATATTATTAATGAATTGGCAAACCGTCTATTAAATAGATGATGTCACAAAAAAGGGTTCAGTAAAATAGTAACAAATCTGACCACTACCTATTGATAATAACCTACACAGATGCACAAATCTCATCAGACAGACAAAGAAAACAACCAATACAAATATAGTAACCAATATTTTGTTGGTACCTGAAAGAAGGCTGTATGGTGACGCTTTTGTGAGGAGAATCTGCAAGTAAAGCATTCATCGAGATTAAAATAATTAGAATAATCTGTAAGTAAATTATTCAACGTATGTTCATAAAAATTCATTCATAGTTAGATTTATTGCCAATGAGAGAAGTATATAAACTATTCTGTGCAATTACCTTTGCATTGTAAAATATTTTTCGTAAGGCTACGACAAAAAGCCATTCGTTCCAACTAAATATAATAATATAGTAAATCAGAAACTTTTTTTATCTAATAACAAAATAAAAACTAACCTCAAAAGCAACGGGCAAGGACATTACCATTCATTCTGTTAAAATCATCAAGCATATATTCAGTTAAGGATGAACATTAGTTATCTAATTAACTAATTTATAGTTGTTTTATTTGAAAATTTATAACAGGATTTTTTGACCATAAATATTTGAGCTTCAATGGTTGCTACATTTCCACCCTTGCTAATTAGATTAAGGGCATAGAAAGGAAATAATAGAGATTTGTTAATTGTTAAGATTTGTGATGACCATAGCCTGTTGGGTATATATAATTATTGGAACTTGCAATTTTTGTAATGACCAGGTGAAAAAAAATAATTTAAAAAGTTCTTTAATCCTCCTTTAAATCTTGCCCAGTCAAATATTAGCTTTTTAATTATTAAGGTTTAATAATCCTGAAAGCATTACAAATATCCCAATCCTAGCCGCATGCTACCCTATCAACCCATGTTCTTTGATAAATTGATTAAAAACGGGAAAAGAAAAGTAAAATGTACAGAAGAAACAGTCCAAATGTCTAAAATAATCACAATTCCAGCCTGTACCAGTATCATCCATCAAAGTACTGACCCCTGAAATCTTCTTGAAGTTAAGAGATAGAAAAATTGCCTATTTGTGGAAAGACTTGAACTCACCTTGGTCCAAAGGACTCTTGAACCGGGGATGAGTCAAGCTGCATATTGTCACAGGGCCATCATTTACCAAATTAACCTGCACAAAAAGCATGCATTAGTAAATTACAACTGTGTGAAATGTTTGAGGAAAAACACTAAATAATACACATTGCCTGAGCTCACCTTCATCAAGACAAAAGTAACAGATTATAGAGAATGCATTGGTATATCTCGACAACTTTGTCCTACTAAATTGCTTTCACCCTTTTTCAAGTTTAAGTTACTTAATGGTCGATATGGATATAACAATTATAAGAAGGACAAAATGGTCATAATATATGAGTGTGCATCTCTACAAAAATGTAATAGAAAGCCTGCATAGACAGAAAAAATAAAACCTGTCAAGAGACAAATTCTTATGAGCTAGTGCCACCAGTGCATAGTAAACCGCCATATCCTTGTGAGCTAGTCCTATAAATAATTATTAGATATTGAAGTACCTAGTTGATGTCTGAGGAGATGAATCGAAGGAAGAGGAGGAGGCCAGGCAACGAAGTGAAGGTCCTAGTGAAAGATCAGATGCGAGAAAATGAAGATTGACAAAACTTCAGTCTCCCTTGGAAAAAGCAAACAAAAAATGTGAGCGCAAAATTAATGATCTGAGTATTATAGTCACTAAATTGGGAAAAGTCGATTTGAAAGGGAAAGAGCCGATCTGGTCATTGGTTGCGATCCAAGACTGGAGGCAATTTCAAGCACTCACCAAAATAGAAAATAGACATTCAATTCAGGTGTAAACTGCCAAATAATAATGCGTTTTAATTTTGTCCCTAAACCAAATTGATGAAACAACGCTTTATCATAAATTCAATTTTACCTATAATTGGGGATAAAATCACGCCACTTGGTAGGATCTCTCTTCTCCAATGGCAACGTATGGTGATCGAAATAATCTAATCCAACACAGTATCATCCCTAGCAAGCATTCTGCTTCCGTACTACCCCTAAAGCAGCGGGGCCCCTGTCAGGCCGCAACTGAACCTCGTCTTGTCTTCCATGGGAGTCAAAAAATTTAACACCGATCAACATCATCTCTTGAAGGAGTGAAGATGGCACGCCGTGGTTGATGACGTGAAAAGCACCCCATTCGGTGGACGCTTGGCGTACTTGCAGGGTGGGATCAGCTGAGGAGAGGTTGATGGTGGGGATGGAAGGTCAGGCTAGCGCGACGTGGGAGTGGGGTTGGGGACGGAGGAGATAGGGGGTTGGATGTTGGAAGGCGGAGGAGATTCGGAGATGAAGGCATGAAGCTGCTTCCATAATGCGATATGAACGAAGTGGAGTGACGGACATATCGATCAAATTTTGATCTGACGAACAGGATCTAAGAAACAAAATGAACGATTCAGATCTGTTGAGAAAATTGAGTGATGACGTTTTGATGATGTCAGCAAAAATACTGTAGATAATACCCCTGGAATTGGAGTATTTTTTGATGATGGCATATCTAATTTAATAATTAATCTATATAAAATAAATTTAATAGAAAATCAATTTTACATTTTAAATTGATTAAATTAAATTTGTCGTTAGCCTTATTACATTTTGATTATGCTACGCCTTACCGAATCCCCTTGAATTCCGACTATTGAGCTGTTTGGATTCCCCAAGGAATTTGGAGAATTTCATCTTCCTATAAACAATCCAAATTCTTCACAAAGTTACACACTTCCCAATAAATTTATTCCTAGAAATTGCAACTTGCCCAAATTCCCCAAATTCCTAAGCGATCCAAACGGCCCCGAATTCCTTCTTATTTGATACAAGTCTACCTCCAATCCGGATTCGCTGTAGCGCAGGACACGGTGTAGCGCACGTACGAGCCGTCTGATCTTGATCGGACGGTTCATTTTTTACGGGCCTATCAATCTAGGTTACATGCACGGGGCTCCCTTATCCATTGGATCTTGATCAGACGGTCATGATGCCGCGCTACACCATGTGTCGCGTGACAGCGGATCTCAATTTAGTCTACCTCTAGCTCTGTTCCTTTTTTTGCTTTTCTTTTTCATTTCTTTTTCATTTCTTTTGCTTTTGCCTGCCTCTCCTTAACAGTCGAGCGGCTTACTTTTCTAACCTCCACTTATCAGTAGAGCAACTATTCCTTATCTTCTCCTCTCGTTAATTCACTCGCTTTCTATCTCTACAAAACGCACTCGACACCTTAAGTAGGCTCTAAACTAACGTAGCGCATATAAAAATCTTAACAAACATTGACAAAATTTATTTATTTGTATTTATTTACTTTAATCATCTCAATGTTCACTTTGTATATTTTATGTATTTACGGCTCCGTTTGGATGGCTTCTTCCCGAATAAGGAATAAGGAATAACCACTTTTTACCAATAAATTTTTTTTAACCATCCAAACTCTTCACAAAAGTTACACATTTTCCAATAAATTTACCCCTTCCCAATAAATTTCTTCCCTTCTTCCTTCTTCCTACCTTATTCTCAACGCATCCAAACGGAGCCTACTTTATTTAAACTGCATATGGCAGTTATCATTTCTGCTGTTTTATGCATCCAACTGAATAACGCTGGCGTGACATGAAACTATTATTTGTATTGGAGTCAAAATAACGATATCATATCATCGTTGATTAATTTAGCAACTTACACAATATAATTATAAACAGCTCAAAATGTTGTCGGCGCCTAATTAAAAATAAAATACTACATAAAACGACAAGTAATAGCTTTACAAGGCTATCAAAGTATGGGATGGAGGCGTGGAGCTATTTCAATTATTGGTCATTTAACTGCTCCCACGCTCCATAATTGCACGGCTGAATAGTTGTAGAATTTCTTCCGATTTCAAAACAAAATTTAGCAAATATGTACGACTCAAATAATCTCAGTTCGGCGCAATCAATTTTTTTTCATTTTTCAGTTGCTTTTTATCTTTTCTTACTGTTTAAATATTTAATTGTAGAACTTCCAAATAATAAATTAAGTCACTATTGTGTTTTTCTTTTGTACATAGATAAAAAAATAAATCTTTTTGTTTTTTTTTACGAAACGAAATATCTAAAAACTTATCGTCGTAATGTTCTCCACAGGAATGAATTTTTTTGTAACTTTGGTGAAAATAAAATATTGTACTCGTATAGAGAAAACAATATGAATCACATCAAGTCAAATACGTAAACATTTGTAACCTTCTCAATTGTACAAATCTTTGTTCAAATATGTTTCATATTAGCCACAGGTACGTAAAATCAATTCTGTATGCATCATCTTATAATATAATTTATGAAAATATAATTCCACGAGACCTTTTGTTGTCACTCAATCACACAACATTTAATATAATGATGCAATTAATTTCTATAATATTAATTTATAATTTTGCTTTAATGAGTTGATGATATTATTTTAAAATAATGAGTTCAATAAACATATCTTCATTTATTATACTATTATACTATGTATAAAACAATGTATTTTCTTTTAATTATTTATTTGGACTATAATATATAAATTATATATTTTTTATTCAATATTAATTTATTTATCATAACTAACAATAAGATAAATTACGAATAAACTAACACTTCACATGTAAATCTTAAAAAAAAAAATCTTTCTTTCAGTTCGTACCGTATCCGTTCACATCATAAAATCCACGACGCACAAACATTGTTTATCAACATACGGAATTCGTCCGTAGCATTAAAGTCTACGTTCTAGGGAAATAATAATAATAACACTAAATATTAAACGGTTCTGATTCCTAACTGTTCATAGTCATTAGTCAGGTATGGTGTCTTTACCTATGTGGATCCCATGTCTTCACAAGAACGGAGCACCACAAGCTTTGTTTGTTTGTTTGATTGATTCCTTGTTAGTTTATTTATCTTTCTTTCCTTTACCTTGTTACTTTTCCTTTGTATTATAACCATATTTTTTGCGGTTTAAGTGATAAAAGAAAATACCACAAGCCAAAAGAGCAGATTGATTATAACCTTACATCTTTGCGTCAATCCCCACCTCTTATTGATGAATCATTTTAGATTATCGGCTACACATACCTTTTTTTTTTTTAACATCAAAACCTTGTTGTCATGAATCCTTTTTGGGTGATTATTTCGGTTTGTTTAATAAAAAAGTGGTGCCATGCATGATTTTTAAAGAGCTGAATTGAAACGTAGTTCTTGTAATTAAATCCCTACATGAATGAAATAAATGACCCAGCAGTTTGCAGATCTGTTCCAAAATTGTCTTTAGTGGTCCCTTACATTTTGAAAGCGGAGAGGAAAAGGATAGATAGTTTTAGTATCTGTCAAAATTTAAATTTAAATGTGATTTTCCAAAATGTGATTGTCTTAAGAGAACGCGGAGAGGAAAAAATAAACGGTTGTTCGATTAGGAAAAGGATAGAATTGTCATTTATAAATTATATTGTTGATCGGATTAAATCATTTGTTGTCCGGATCAACGATCACTATTGTTATGCACCAAGCTCTATTTTCACAATTTTCTGAACGCGCGTTCCTTTTAATTTGCAGCACAACCAATTCTACCTTCGATAGAGATAACAAAAAAATAATAATAAAAAAAAATTGGACAACCACTTTTGTAAAGAAAAAAATAATGGAGCAAACATTCAATTCCAATGGTGGTTGAAGCAAGAATATTGGCTGTAAAACTATTAAATTGTTTATTGAGTGGGGTTTGATGGTCCAAGCCCCCCAAATAATGTCCTTTTGCACATTTAGATTATTTTTATTAAATTTATAATCAAACTATGGAATCAAAATTGTTGATCTTAGCTTAATGAGTGATGTGTTTTTAAATAATTTTGTAAAATTTGATGTTCATTTGATACTCGATGAAGAGATCAAACATGAATGTATTGGAATTAATCTAATAATTAAGATTCATTCATTGTTTGAATTCGACGTTTGAAATTTAAAATTTGAAAAAGCAGTCAAAATGTGATTTTGAGAACATTTCAGGGGCACCAGAACCCTTAATTATCTGCGTAATTTCATTTAAGAGTTTTTTTATCTTTTCTTACATACAAATATATAATATAATGTAACATTCAAAGTTTTAGTATTATGTTAATTTGAGTTATTTTAATGAAATTATCGGCTGATCATAAAAAAACTACGGTGCATCCCATTCGTAAATGATAAAGGACCGTCTGGTTATTATTTTTTTTGGGCGCGGGGTACGGGACTTGGGGGGGGGGGGGGTCTCAGTCCATTAATTTTTCAATCACGCATAGTTTAATAAGTTATATCGGGTATTACATAGAGTTGAGCAGATTTATTAAATTTATGGGCAAATATGAAAAAAATAGAAAAGTCAAAACAATAATTTTGATGTATTATAAAGTAAAATAATAAATGTGAAACACGAGAGGTGATGTATAATGTTAAGTTTTCTTTTTTGGAACGAATAGTCTGAAAGTTACACTAGCGGTGATTTCTTAATTTATAGGTCACTAAAAGTCCCATTTATCCAATAATTGTGAGGGCTTTGAACAAATGTAACATAAAATAGGTGCAGTGCTTGTCACTACATGTTGAATCACATCACGTCGATATATAATTATAAAGCAATATATTATCTGTTTGGCTGTTACGATCTTGCATAGAAGATCAATAGTTTCAGTAGCACCTCTGCATTTTTGGTGAGAAAGTTACATTTAATAATGATGGCAATAACACCCATATAAAAATTGCAACTCGTAATCAAATTAGAGCTCTCGGAAACAATTGACCCTCGCATCTTGTATTGACATGAACACGTGCCAAAAGTGCCATAAAATAAGGTACAATTATTTGTGGGCTCATTGATTTAAGTGATCGTACAATTATTGGGAAATTTTTTACCTCAACTTTTATAATAGGGGAAATATGTATAAATAAATATATTTCTATTTTTTAATAAAACAAATATATTGCGCTTAGATCTGAAGGCGGTTAAAATAAAATTAAAGTGGACACTGCATGTAGGTCATAGATTTATAATGTATAAGCAACTAAGTGTTCATATATATAGATTCCTAAATACATCTATTTATTCTAAGTGACAGACTTTTATAAATAGGTGACATTACTAAGCAAGCTATGATGGAATGTGCCTAAGGAATTTAGTATATAAGCAAGTTGCTAGCAGTCAGTGGCGGATTTAGAAAAAATATTTAGGTGGGGCTAAGTGCTCCAATGAATCATTTGATTGAACGATTTTTCTTTTTCTATTCTTCAGCCCCACCTTTGAGTACTTCAATGGTAGAAAAAACTCGCTAGGGCTAAAGAGGGGCTCCAGGAGCTCAACGACGGTAGGTGGGGCTCTAGCCCCACCCGCTCCAGTGGTGGATCCGCCCCTGCTAGCAGTGCCGGTGCTCCATGTCAAATTACTATTTTAATATTTTTATTTTTAAGTCTAAATTAGCTTGTTTTTACATGCTTGATGGGATGCTAGCAGCGTTAGTTTGTTATCTATTTCTTTTTTTTTTTAAATCTGTTTGATTTCACCTACATATTTAATGCAATTTCTTTCCAATTAATAAAAAGCAAAATTTATTAAAAAAGTACTTTCTAATTTCTTGTCTGATGTGATTTTTTTTATTTATAATATGATGTTAATGCTCATGTAACGCACTTTAAAGTGAAGATCGTAAGTTTCAGAATTTGACTCAAGAATACTTTGCAAATATTTAAAATTGAAAACTTATCGGAAAAATAAAACACTCATTCAACAGTCAACACATTTGAACTTTGGAACTTGCTTGTAATAAGAAGATCGTTTCTAGAAAGGATGTAACAGAGATTGAAGTTCTAGTTGTCTAGAGCACAAGTGAGGTTACCAGGATGGAAAGGCAATAACATTTGCTTCTTTATCTCGTTATATGTCTAATTAGGGGTGTACAATTATGATAAATAAAATTTAAAACGAAAATGATGGTTATCTGAAATCAAAAGCATTCAGACCATCAAATTTATATGTCTGAACAAATGTATAAGTTATTTTTTTTATCAAATTCAAAATCAAGATTCAAAAATTTCTTAATTAGCTGATTGAGAGCAAGAACACTTTTTTTGTTATAATAATCGGGGTAATAAGGATCATCCTCAAGATCCATCATCTCCATCATCCCCAGTGGGAACACATTTTAGTTTTTTCTATTTTTAGAATATTTTGGTCCCCACTATTTTTCTCCCTCCCATTCCAGTGGGAACACAAGTCAATCTCAATTTACACTCACTTTCAGACAACAATTACTTATATTAACTACAACAGCTACATAAATAACTTCAACAGTTACATATATAACATATTAACCTCAACTGTTACATATATAACTTCAACAGTACATATATAACTTCAACAGTTATAAATATTAACTTCAACAGTTATATATATAACATTTTAACCTCAACTGTTACATATATAACTTCAACAATACATATATAACTTCAACAGTTATATATATTAACTTCAACGGTTACATATATAACTTCAACAGTTATATATATAAAGTATTAAGAAAAACAGTGGGGACCAAAAATAAAAAAAATGGGAGAGAGAGAAATAGTGGGGACCAAAATAGGAAAGGATGAGAAGAAGAAAAACAGTGGGGACCAAAAATAAAAAGGATGGGAGGGAGAGTAATTCCGAATAAATTCACTAAAATAGTGGGGATATAAAATGTGTGTTCACACTGAGGATGATGGAGGATGATGAAATCTAGAGGATGATCTTAAGCAATTCCGTATAATAATTGATCAGAATCAAGAGAATTGACGCAAATTATAAATGAAATTAAAAACAATTAATAGTTTCTATATAAGTATATATACGTCTTTGTAGCAAATTGTAGTGATTTATTGCCAATTATTACTTTTCCTCTCAACTCTATTTTTTTCTAGAATGAATAAAATAAAATATATGCTCCATTCTAGAAAGAAAAGGAAAAGACAAATTCCTCGTTCTGGCACCCCTACTTGCACAAGAATGAATCGCTTTCAAGTTTCAAGTGGAATTTATTAAGTTAATTTCTAAAAACAACCAAGGAATTTAAGCACCAACCTGGTGTTATCTTTCCCACAGAAGCTCAGCTTCGTTTGAGTTTTTTTACTTAATTTTTTTATTGTTTCTGTCAATTAATTATTGCATAAACATACTCATTATTATGAGATGGAGCCAATGCAATGCAAGAGGTTTGTAAACGTGAAAGAAGTCAGTAAAATTATTGACAAATTGGTAATCCGTGATAGCTATTTGTTGTCATTTTGTGATTTCATACATGTTTTCTGACCGTTTCATACAGGCTACAGAGTACAGTAGTCATGTATAAAATTTGAGAAGGAAATTTGAGGTGCATGAATGTACTTCGGCTGTTGTATTGAATTTATATATAGGGTGGACACGGTACAGTTGAAAATGCGCATTCAAAATTTAGCAATTAATAAAAGCATCCCCACAATGTTCCCTTTTCAACGAACAATGTTCCGATTATATTGTACATAATTATGTCGAATTGCATGACCAATATTAATTTATCTTAAGATTAGCCTAACAAATTTGCCTTTATATAAGTATAATGTAATATTTTCTGTTGAAGCATCTGTTAAACAATGAAAGTTATGTACTTTAACTTGTTCACTTACATTACCTTTAGTTTTACTTTGAAAAAATTTTAAATTTTGAAGTCAAGTTTTATATCACAAATATTCATGATCTAATTTACTCGTGATTCCCCCCCCCCCCAGCCCCACCCCACCCCAAAAAAAAAAAAAAAAAAAAACATAAGTTAGATTACAATATTTCCAGGAATCTTTATGACAATGTTGAAAAGTTCAGAACTTCAGATATTTGAACTCTAATTAAGTTCTTATGCAATTACCAAGCAAAATACTATATATTATTTAAAAATTTTCATATTATTATATCTTATATAAATTTTCTATTGCGTTAAGTTTGTATGCCTCGTCATTGGCAAACATTTTGAAATCCTAATCAATATGATCTCAATTCAGTGGAAAATACTTCACTCATTAATTTATAAATTATTATAAATTATATCAAAATATGTAAAGTTTAATTTTTGCATAAGAAGATCACAAGTAAATGGAAACAATATTATATATTTGTTTAAGGGTAAATCGCTGGATTGCACAATATATAAACATTTTATCAACAAAATTATCAGGTTAATAAATTCCAAGTTACACTTGAAATTTTTAAACAACTTATATAAATTATGCCTTATGTATTGCGAATCCGTTGCCAATATTAAATAACGGTTTATATAATATTACAAATCAGTTAAAATATGTTATATAATACAATGCCAATTTTACAAATCAGAACGAATTTAACATATTAATTGTGAAAATAGGCATGTCAATATAGTAAATGAAATGCTTCAGTAGACATGATAGCCTATAATTAAACACATGCAACCTCAAACAATGATTATAGTATGTAGACCACTTTCTCTGCTCTAATTTTTAAAAATGAAAAGAAAAATAGCATCATGGAGTGGTAGTATTGTACTAAATAAAGCGTGCAATGCTTAATGAGTTCGTTCACTCGGCGAATGAATTTGTTGAAAATAATTATTAGTGCATTATTGCATTTGTGCCTACTCAGCTAGGCCTGTCAAACGTGGCCCAATGGCACGGAATGGGTTCTTACCGTTTCTGTTTCGTATAATGAAACGGTAGACCAACTTATTTCGTAAACCGTTTCGTTAATGAAACGGCAAAAATTTCCGTTTCGTTAACCGTTCCGTTTTACAAATAACACATAAAACAGTTTGAAATGAGACTGAAACAGTCGAAACGGTAGTGTGATATTTCGTTTACCGTTCCGTTACTGAAACGATACAAAAACCTGTGCCGTTAACCGTTCCGTTTCGTTTATACGGAACGGCATCACGTTGAAACGGGAGCCGTTGACACCCCTATACTCAGCCTCTTTCTTCTCCAATTTTCTCAGGCCAGATTTTGATTTGAGATCTTCTGAGGAGATACATGGCTCTGACCAAAATGTTTTTTACACGGGATTTCATTTCATTTCATTTCAATTCAATTGATTTCACAAAATTTTATTGGATCTAATTACATGGAAATTCCAACTAAATGATACAAAATCTGTTTGATCAAGATTTTTTTAACAAAATGAAATTCCATTGTAAAAAAAAAATGGGATTTTGATCGGGCCACAGTGTCTCTCTAGTATGATCAAAGTTCTTGGCCCACCTCAAAATTTCAAAGAAGACCATTAAGAGTCTAAAACTCCAGAAAAAATATATATTTTTTATAAATGACATACTATATTTTAAGTGTATAAAAAAGATTATAACATAACTTTCAACCTCTCTTATTTCAAAATTCTAACTCCGGCCCTTATATATAATGACCTGCTTGTTGTTACCTGCACAATGGAATCCTCTCGTGTTTATTTCCATGAGGTACCCATGATATAGTGCTCAATTAGTTCTTCATGCTAGCCGCACTAAGGACTACATGGATATTGCAACGGGGATAAAAAAGACAGAATATTCGAATTGGTCATTACGTAATTGGTCAGTCCTTTAAAAAACTACACAATTTTTTTTTCAGGCATAAAATATATGCCACATATTTGAATTTTTTTAATTGTTAAAAGCATGCCTTTTCAAAATAGTCTAAAACTACACTACAACAAAAAAGATTATTAGTACCGGCTCATTAGTATCGGTTTTTAAGAAAACCGGTACTAATAATAAATCATGGCAATTTCGTAATTGTCAGATTTATTATTTAGTACCGATTTTTTTAAAAAAACGGTACTAAAAATCATCTGAAAAATAAAAAAAAAAACGTTTTTAATTTAGTACTGGTTTTTTATAAAACCGGTACTAATTAATTAATTTTTAGTACCGGTTTTTTATAAAAAACCGATACTAAAAGTTCGAAAGAATAAAAAAAAACTGTTATATATTTAGTACCGGTTTTTTATAAAAAAACTGGTACTGATTTAAAAACTATTTTTTAGGCGATTTTTAGTACCTGTTTTTTATAAAAAACCGGTACTAATATATTGATTTTTAGTACCGGTTTTTTATAAAAAACCGGTACTAATTTAAAAACTGTTTTTTTTATTTTTCAGGCGATTTTTAGTACCGATTTTTTTATAAAAAACCGGTACTAAAAATACACAGATATTTTTACCGAATTATATATCTTCCCTTCACTATTCCTTTGCCTCTCAAGTTCTTATACCACTGTTCTATCTCTCAAGTTTTTCCCTTCACTAATCTTCAGTTTTAAACTGCTTCAAAACCCTCTATCTCTCCACTCGCCTTCTCCGCCGTCGCCTCTCTGTACCTCTCCTCCTCTGTCCGCTGTCATTGAATCGCCTCTGTCCGCTGTCGCCGCTGCCTCCACCTCAAGTAAGCTTCTCTTCCTCTCATCTCTTATACAATGAGTTTAGGGTTGATTTTCTCTATGCGAATCCCACAATCCTTCTTTTGTATAGACCATGTGTTGTTAAGTTTTTATAATTAGAATTTTGTTGCTAGTTACTAATGTAGATTAGTTCCATTGATCAAAATTAAGTACATTGTGTTATGAGATAAGGCCCAATACCATACAACATAATTAATAACTTGAAATTAGTTTTTTAGTTAGCACAAAGCAAACAAACAAAAAGGCTCATTTTGTTTTACAACTTTCTGTGGAATAATGTTAATTAATTTAGTACTAAAAATGTTAATTTATCAGGCCCTATACCATACGAAAAATGTTAATTAATTTAGTACTAAATTAAATTTTTTTTTAAAAAAAAATCAACTTTAGTACCGGTTTTTTATAAAAAACCGGTACTAAAATTAATTAAATTTTCTGTTTTTTATTTAATTAATTTTAGTACCGATTTTTTATAAAAAACCGGTACTAAAATTATTAAATTTTCTGTTTTTTATTTAATTAATATTAGTACTGGTTTTTTATAAAAAATCGGTACTAAAATTATTATTTTTAGTACCGGTTTTTTTATAAAAAACCGGTACTAATAGCGTTTTCCGCCAATTCCAATTCCTGCTACTACCGGTTTATTAGTACCGGTTTTTTATTAATTTTAGTACCCCTATTATTAGTACCGCTGCAAAACCGGTACTAATAATCATTAAAAAACCGGTACAAATAATAAAAAATGGCGTAGTGCTATCTTCTTAAGGAAAATTGTTTAATCCTGAAAAGATTTAATTTTGGGGGAAAATATCATTTCTCTTATATCATAAGAATAAATAGCTAGGTAACCAAATTTGCGTAAAAAATTGTAAGTTAAAATTTATCTTATGTTGGGGATCATATCAGGAATGTTATGGAAATTTCTATCTACCTTTAATTTAGTACATATGGTTTTTTCCACTGTTATTCTTTTATACATTGACAATAGAAGATATATTGTTATTGACTGAGTTGCTGTAACTCATTTATTGTGATGGTAATGTTCATCACATGTATTGTTATGGATATCCAGATTTTTAATTTAACCGTTGATTTGAGGCTTTGGATGCATGCCTTCTGTGTGCAATGTTTTGTTATTCTCGTGTGTCACGTGTAATTTAGTATGCGTTCGGAACAAAAAAATTTCATAAAAAGTTTTAATAAACGAAAATGTTCATTTCATAAAATCTAATAGTACGTTTTGACTTTGAAAAAAGAAAAAATAATTCAGTGAAAATGATATACAAGTACAGCAGGGTAAAGAAGGGTACGCAAAGAAGAGTAAAGAAGGAAAATAGAATAAATGAATATAGACTGAAATATAGAACGTTCGTGCAGCATGTAAACGATAGTGATTGATTAGGAGTTAAACTTGATTTGAAAAATTAGTACATTGTAAAATTTCCATAAAGCAGGATTACTTATATGCAAAAGTCTATTAAGTTAATAAAAAAATCATATTTATGACATAAGGTTTTCTCTTAAGACTAAGAAACAAAATAACTCTTTATTGATAGAGAAGTACCACACTTATTTTGGAGAGAAGGAAAAAAAAGTCTAAGCCTTTTATCCCAAACAAGTTGGGGTAGGCTAGAAATGACACCCCACCCTGGTCATTTCTTGTATATATGGCTGAGTTTTTACGCTGGCTCGCCAAGCCTATCGCAAGCATGCGGGCTTGAACCCTGGATCTCTTAGAAGAGAGCCAAGTGCTCTTACCACCTGAGCTACTAGACCACATGCCTATTTTGGAGAGAAGGAAAAAAAAAAATTGCATAGTTATACTGTTCTAACCTCACGAACTGCTCTCGTGGATGTATTCTTATTAGGTGAAATGAATTATGATTCTTAAAAAGTCTAAATTTGTTAAATTTTCTGAAATTTATAATATTTGTTTGTATCACAGTCACATGCAATGAAAAAGGAACTTTGGATTATACTATCTAGCTAGATAACAAATTTTTTAGAACGCCATGACAGTAGAAAAAAGTAATTATACATATTAAAAAAAATATCATATGAACTATGAAGTCATACTCGACTACACAATACGTGGATAAATTTCGATTTGTCACGCAATAAATTTCTTCACACATGTTATATAATTTCGATTCTTTTCTCCACTAGCCTCCGATACCATAGTTGCATCCAGCCAACTTTCAAATTTAAAATTTATTAGATAAATCGAAGAAAATTCGTATGATTTGATTCGGTTCATATGTATGATCTTTTTTAGTGTCGAAACTCGAAAGCACAATTTTTGGGGATAAGAATTTATTGACGACCAAGCTTTTAAATTTCCGTTTTTTGGGTATGACGGTCCAGGTCTTCATGTTATTTCAGTGTTATTTTGATGTTATAACGGTGATATAACGGTGTAGTGTTTTTTTCAAAGTTTGACACACATCAATTCTATAACTATCAACTTATATGTTTATTCATCTCCAATACTCCATACAAATAGCATACGGCCATACCAAATTCAATATACTGCAGTATACTAATATTGAGTAGTAGTAGCAACTTGTACCAATTTAACAATAGTTAAATATTGAATATACAATTTAACAATAGTAACAATAGCAGCTTGTTATTTCGCCGAAATAACTGAAATAACGCGTTATATCGCCGAAATAACTGAAATAGTGCGTTACGTCATTTTCTCAATTAAGACTGTAACGTTCATGCGGTTTGACACAAAATACCGCTATTTCTGTTATTTCGCCGTTATTTCGGAGAAATTTAGAAGCTTGTTGACGACTAATTAGGCAGATAAATTTTTGACAGCTGTTAAACTTAACTATATTCGAAAGCTATCTCACACTGTATGAAAAGAAAAATAACGTGTTTTATAGTTCATCAATCATGCAGCTCACAATTTATGACCCTATAAAATATCAGAGATATTTAATATAAATGAAATTTGATACTAAATTATAATAATAAGTACATTTTAATATTAGTATGCATATGCATTTTGCACAAAAAAATAAAAAAAAAAAGAGAAAAAAGAGTGATCCCAACTAGGGGTGTCAATAGTCTACCGTTTCGAACGTTTCCGTTCCATTTTGTCCGAATGGAACAAAAACGGAATGGTAAATGAGTTACGTTTTCAGAGACGGAACAAAAACGGAACGAGTCGAAATGCACGTTAGTGTTCTGTTTTAGAGAAAAAATACCTGAAATCAATAGAAAATGAGGAATGGAACAACTAATGCAACGGAAAACTGTTCCGTTTTATGGAACAGAACGGAAACAGAATGGTATTTTGTTATGTTGAATCCCCATCCTCTCCCGCGCGGGACCGTCCAGCGCAGCCTACGAACTGTCCGATCTGATCTGGACGGTTCGGATCTATCAATCTAGTTACATGCACGGGGCTCCCTTTGCCATTGAGATTAAATCAGACGGCTGTGATTCCTGCGTTGCACGGTCCCGCGCGGGACTGGATTTCATTTCTGTTATGTTAGCTGGAACGAAACAGAAAGAGAACATACCAGTTCTGCTTTCGTTTCGCACATTTAACACCCCTAATCCCAACTAGTCTATCTATGACTAGATGAGTACTATGCACCGGTTTTAGACAAGAATTTAGTAGTCCGCTGCTATAAAAAGCTGTTTGTTTCTCAGGACCATTCCATCTCCTTTCTATCGCATATACTGATATACACGTTTTTCTTCTCTAGTGTTGCATATTACCGTACAAGATTTAAGGTCTATTTTCACATTTACTCCTTCAGTTCCCATTCTGGAAATTACTAAATTGTATTTCCATTTCAAAATACTTCTTTTCTTTTGTTCTACTATCCCATATGAATAGCCCCTCCTAACACGCACACTTCCTCTTCTATGTGTGTGTCTCTGTAGTTTTAATAAATTCAAAGAAAAAAAACGCTGTCTTAAACTCTTTCAAGCTCCCAACATCGTTTGGTTCTTGACTCATTGCTGATCCTTGAGCATTAGATAGAAGTCGTAATATTCATAAGTGACATAAAAAGGAAAATTGCCGGTGTGGTACTTTGCCACCGACCCTCAAAAAAAAGAAAAAAGACATAGAAAGGAAAATTGAAGGAGAGAAGCAAAAATGGCCTTTTTGTCTCTGCTTCTTGTTGCATCACAGCCAATTGTGCAAGTGCTGCTTATAGGACTTCTTGGTGCCTATCTCGCTACAGAACGTGTGAATATTTTGATGCCAAATGCACGAAGGGATATCAATAAGGTATGTTTGCAAAAAAGTTAACTTTTCTTTTGTCTAACTATTGCAGTATTGGCTGGAGTTTATATGATATCCCAAAATAGTATTTGAATGGTACCAATGTTCTTTCTTAATGTTTTATAATTAATATTTTATATTTCACCTACGTGTTCTTAGTTTCATCCTTGTCCCAGCCTGAAAATAACAAATTAAAAGAAAAGTAAATGGAAAATTAAGGAAAAAAAGAAGATGTCAGAAAGCATGTTTGTGTACATGCATACACCCACAAGAAGAGAGATTCAAACTTTGTAATTATTTCTTGGTTTTTTTGTCATGCAATTTACAAAGTTCTTTTTTTTTTCCCTTTCATTTTAAAGATTGTTTATGCAGTGTTCACGCCAGCTTTAGTATTTTCAAACCTAGCAAAGACAGTCACTCTCAAAGACGTCATCTCTTGGTATGTTTGTATGCGAATTTTGTTATCTGCGTAAGATGTAAAGCTAATAGCTTATGTTCTTTTGGAAGCATCTTTGTTTTAAGCCACAATCGAGCACTAATGCATCAGCCATGCAATGAGATTGAATTTGACAAATGGCATAATGTAAAAGCCAAAGGTCGGTACAGGAAATTAAAATGGCTATCCTTGATTGTACCTTCCAAATAACAATGTTTAGCCACGTCAGCATCTCACTATATTATTTTGTCCGAGTAAAATTAAGAAAAATTTTTATATTTTTGTTTGTTTATCTTGAAAAAATCAGGTGGTTTATGCCAGTGAATATTGGGATTATATTTCTGGTTGGAGGGATAATAGGATGGGTGGCAGTTAAGATCTTGAAGTCTCCAAAGCATCTCAGTGGCCTTATAATTGCTTCATGTTCTGCTGGTATCGCTCTCACATATTTCTGGTTTTGACCATGCGATGTTGTTTTCTCTTTTGGTAAGTTAATTTTATTATAATTCTAACAAATGGTGATGAACTTTGAAAATATTTGTAGGGAATTTGGGAAATCTTCTGGTAATCATAATCCCGGCTGTTTGCGATGAAGATGCAAGTCCATTTGGCCGCGATCAAAGCATGTGTCGTGCCAGAGGATTATCTTATGCATCCTTCTCTATGGCGGTAAATTAACGATAATAATCAAATAAACAGTCAACTAAGAATTGGAACACCTGATTACTCAGAACCAGTGATTTGTAAAGTTTAGATGTAATTTTTTCTTTTGTTACCATGTAAACCGGCAAATTGCAATACCATGTGCAATAACAAAGGTGACAGTAATTGTTGTGTAACATAAGATAGTTAATTATTACTCCAAATGCTAAAAATGAAATATCTTGACAAAATCAATTATTTACTAATGATTGAAACAAATTCTCTATCACTTGTAATCCAAAAATTTTGATTAAAATCCAGTTGGGTGGCTTTTATATTTGGACACACACGTATAGCCTCATGAAGAGGGCAGCGAAATTATATCACAGGATGCAACTAATTGCCAATACTACAACAGTAGAACGAATTAATTCTGTTGTGGAAGAAAAAGACGATGAGATGGTTGATACCGACCAAGAGGCCGGTCTTTCTGAACCCGAAAAGTCGGTTGAAGAGAAGGTTTCGAACCAACTGGTATGAAATTATTTGTATAATTACCTCTATCTTTTTCCACGTTAACTGTTACTGTATCAATCTTTGAAATTCCATTTTGATGCTACTCCACATCTTTAATTCACCCTGCCTCTAAGACCAAGAGTATGCTACGATACAATTATTAATTATGAAAATGACAAATCATTGTGTTTATCACCCAAATAGAAAGATGTCTCTTTTATAAATGGCCCGACAACTCTGGAAGGAAAAATGTAAATATAGTTAGTTATGAGTTGGCTCTGTTGAAAATCACTGTTAATGTCTTATTGCATTGAATGCAGGATTTGCCACTGTTGTCAAGTGGTTTTTCCAGTGGATTCTTGAATAGTAGCAAGAGAAACATTTGGGAAAGGCTCAGAGATGCCTTTCGCCAAATTATTGAAGAGTTGTTGGCGCCACCCACTTTGTCAGCTGTATGATTTTTACTTGATTAAGAGCATACTAGGACCAGGATATATGTGATAATTGTGTATCAATAGACACATAGCACAAAAAAAAAACTTGAATGATATTAAAGGATTTACTAGAAGGTACTTTGCTGCTACAAATACTACAGGTACACATGTAAAAAAAAAAAAAACTACTTACACTACCAATAACATTAGTTAACATAAACGGCATTCCTTGACCATAGTCCCATATAAGTAAAATTATTTACTGCTTTTCAGTAATTCCTTTAAATTTAATTTCTGTAGCATTTATGCAATCATGTAAATTATTCTACTTCGATGAACCAACAGATTTGCAAATGGACCAGCCAATATTGAACTATAGAGGACCACAATCTTTATGTTTTAGTAAGTCAACAAAAGACTGATCAATTTAATACCTGTACAGATAATAGGGTTTACTGTTGGTGCAATACCATGGCTCGAGTCTCTGATAATAGGAGACGGTGCTCCATTGCGGTTCATTCAAGATTCCATCAAGATCTTGGGGTGAGATCATCTATTATCATATCCACTGTTGCCGTACAGATTTGTACAGATTTTTTTCAGTGCATAACATTTTTTTTGTCTTAAAACCAGCAAAGTCTTTGCATAACTCAACTCTTTTTTTTTAACAAAAAAGAAATGCATTGTTCTATGTAATTATTAATGATATTTAATCTCTTCGTTTTCTAATTATGTCATCGTAAAAATGCAGAGATGGTACCATTCCATGTATTACTCTCATCCTTGGAGGTAACCTCACAAAAGGTACACATTCAACTCAACTTTTTCAAAACTCATACCAACTCTTGAGGCAATTTTTCATTCAATTACACATTGTTATTTTCATTTTATTACAACCATGAGTAAAATTGTGTATTTGGGTTTGTAATTAATATTTCTATCATGTAAGGTTGCAAACTTGCAATAGAAAATTGTTTCCTCTTTTTCCAAATCTAATGGTAGTAAGTAAATTACACAGGTTTTCGCAAGTCAGATATAAATCTGGTTGGAATCATGGCAATTATAATTGTGCGGTATGTTGTTCTTCCCATAATCGGAATAGGGGTGGTAAGGTTGGCATATCAAGTTGGTTTCCTGCCACAAGATCCACTGTTCCAGTATGTGCTTATGGTGCAATTTACACTGCCTCCTGCCATGAATATCGGTATGCATGTCATTATTGTATATCAAGTTATCAACATAAGCTATCAAATAAATCACGTTTCTCTTTTGAGTTCAGACTGATAGTTACGTAGTAATAGTATTGATAATTCACTTGTCACTTATTATGACTGCCGGACTGCGTCTTAAATTTCTTGTTGGGTTAAATTGGGTTCTCTTTTGGGTTTTATTATAAATTGTAGGAGGCAAAACGAAGCCCAATAGTTACATGGTTGTTTCTTGTATACTGACAGAAAACTTCGTTATTTATTTGTTTATTTTTAATATTAAATTGTAGGTACAATGGCTCAATTGTTTGATGTTGGTCAAGAGGAGTGCTCGGTAATATTCTTATGGACCTATTTGGTGGCGGCAATTGCACTTACACTTTGGTCTACTGTATATATGTGGATCTTATCTTAAAAGAGTTAATATTGTGCTTTTTTTTCCCCTTCATGCATACATTATTTTCGTTTTTGGGTCGATTGTCTTGCATACCAGCATACGGAGTGCTTGTAGATGATGCAAAATTTTTGGTTGTGACCGAAATATAGGTTAATAATGTCACTTGGCGTGTGTAATCTTTCCCGTCAAATGCATTTTGAAAATTGCTTGGATATTGAAGGCAGAGTCAGGAATTCAACATAAAATGAGTCAGATTAATTAAGTGCACCATATAAGAGCAACATTATCTAGCTAAACAGAAAGACTCCTATAAAGATTACACAAACTCAGTAATTTGTTTCACATGTCTTGGTTGCCATAATTTATATACTACAAAACTATAAATCAAGCAATCAATAAGGTGTATCATTTTATTCAAGAGATGAAAGAAGAAAAAGTCAAGTTCATTTCTCAACAGACAAAAGTCTAAATAATTTTGCAATAAAGTGTACAGCTTGAATTGAATTTCAGCCATATAGTACATGAAACCTACAACTCCAGTACCTTATACCCAATCCATTAATGTAGACAGATTGGGATTGTTAGGCATAGAATTAACCATTTTCTCAACGAGAAACTAAAAACTATTTATTTATTTCACAAAATTTTTCCCTAAGAGCTTCCACCAATCCCTCTCCTACTAACTCTACTGATAGAACAACATAAAACCTGGGAAATTAAGATAAAACAATAATGTAAAATAAATCACACGCTAAGTCTTTTATGAACTTTTGCTAACAACCCTAGCTCCAACTCTGTCCAGCCGGGAAACAGTCGCCTTCGCTTTCAATTTACCTTGGCTTAAGAAGGCCTCGACCATCCTCTCCCCGATATACTTCCCTTTTTCCTCACAGTCTGTCAAAGCCACTACAGTGGGACCTGCTCCACTTATTGTACACCCAGTGGCCCCTGCCTCCAACGCTGCCTTTTTGACACCTGCCATACCAGGAATAAGTGGAGCCCGCGTTGGCTCTACTATTACATCTGATGAGACTGCAGACCCCAACAGCCTCACATTTCCCTACAAAGCAAACACATTATTTAATTTCAGAAACAAATAACTCACCTCATTAGGAGTAATCAGCATGTCTGGATGTCCGTGACTAAGTATACATTCAATGCAGAAACAAAAAAAAAAGATAGATTAACATACAGAAATAAGAAGCATCCCTTTGTGATATACTAGGTTCAATAGAACACAATGCTATTTCCATTAAATGAGTTTTGATACCGAACCAGGACAACATGGCTAAACTTTTTGGGTTGGCTGTGTTTGTAAATTGCAATGTACCTTAAAGAGTCCAAACCAAAGATTTTTCTAGGATACATTGGTACTGAGACAAATGTAGGATAAGAAACTGGAAACATCTCTTCAGCAAGCCTGAATATATCCATAAGACCATAACTCCTCTAAAACAAATAAACAATAAATATAGAAAAGAAAATCGAGTGGTTTAAACGTACCTGGAGTACAGCGGCTACGAGAGCAGCTGCCTGACTCGAGTTCTTCACATGATCCTTCATGCCAATCTCAGCCGGTAATGCTGCTCGCATTTTGCTTGTAGGCGCCTCAAACTCTGGACTAACCAGAACAAAAACTAATTCCTTTTCCTCTGGGAAATGAAGCCGCAACAGCTCAAGTGGCTCGTAGCTCCTTATCAGAACAAAGCCCCCCATGATGGCTGGCCCCACATTGTCAGCATGGTATCCACTCACCTTCTGCTCTGACTCCAACCTATTATTGAAAATCCAAGGGTAAAGGTAGTATTATGTGAACAGGTTCTTTATTTTTTGTCGCCAAACCAGAGTAGAATTTCAACCAAACCTGTGCAGCTAAATTTGTCACTTGTCCATACCAAATTCACCAAAATGATTTGAAGATAAATAAGTTGAACTTTTTCTCTTAATTTTTTTATGGAAAATTTACTATTTTGCTTGCAAAAATCTTAGTGTTGAACAACTCTTTAGGTATTATGTTATCAGCAATATACCCAAGGCCATTACATTACAAATATGATTACATACCAGTGACATGACTAATATATCCACCAAGGAGAATGGGGGAAAAAAATTGAAATTGTTAAGCAACTGATTTAATTATGTACCCGGCAAGAACAAGGTCGGAAAGAGAGAGTGGCCCACCAAACAGTTCATTGACCGCAACAGCAGCCGCAGCAGCGGAAGCCGCAGAGGATCCGAGACCAGAACCCAACGGAAGGCCCTTATGAAGAGTAAGAGAGAGCGCAACCGATCTGACACGGAGGGCCCGCATGACAGACAAGGCCGCAATCCCAGCGCAATTCACGTGTGGATCCCGAGAGAGCCTGGATGTAGAGGGGAGGTCGGAGGTGATGGAGGAGATGGAGAGAGAGCCGGGAGCCTTGTGGGGATCGATTGTAACGGTCACAGTGTCGCCGAGCGAGTCGACGGCGCAGCCGAGGAAGTCGAAACCGGGACCGAGATTGGCGACGGTGGCCGGAGCGAAGGCGGAGACGGAGGTGAATAGGGGAAGTGGGTCGGCGGAGGTTTGGAGGGAGACGCAGCATCGAACCGTGGCGAGGCGGAGGCGGAGGTGGGAAGGAGATAGACGGTGGAGAGGAAAGGAGCGGGACGAGGAAGAGGAAGGAGAGAGGTTACATTGCATTTGCATTTGCATTTGCATCGGCGCCGCCATGGATTTGGTGAGAGAGCGTGGAGGAGAACTGGAGAAGAGTGAAATACTGAAATGAAATGGAGTGGGTGAAGGTGACGTGGAAAGTCGACGAATCAAAGTGGGATTTTGGTTTGGGTTTTGTTATTTGTAAAGGTAATTACTGCTTATCATCCAACTCATTATCATCCAAGTCATTCAAGTCCAGCGCTCTCCGCACCTAAGTCATTCAACTCATTATTAAAAAAGTTGAGAAGTTGATGCCCTCTTGGATAGCACCGATTTATGCTCTGTTAATTTTTGTTTTTCTTTCATTTTTCTTTTTGTCCATCGGGTGGACAGCCACTACAAGTTGAATCGAAATGTTATAACGGCATGGTATAATGACATCATTATTTAATTTCTGTATATAATAAAGAGTTTTAATTGAAAAAAAAAACGAGGAAAGATATGCTAAATGATCCTGTTTAATTTCATTTTTTGAAAAAAAAAAATAACTCACATGACAAATTAAACATCACAAGCCTAGTGGATTTAACAATTCTAGTGATATAATTAATTAGTTATATATCCGAATTCCGAAGCAATAAAATGCAGCAGGCTTCATTTTGATTACAAACTCATTGCTTACCAATGCATATGTTGATATATATATTGAACTAAAATAAGTAAAATCTCTCTCTCTCTCTCGCCCTCTCAAATTCGAACTCATTTTCTCTTTCTGAGAACCATCTATATATATATGTGACTTTCGTACAACGGTCTGAATTGAACACGGAGGGCGATGCTATGCCAGATTTTGGTTGGGTCTTTTGGGGCCGTTTGGATCGCTTAGGAATAAGAAGAATAGCCTATTTCTTGGCAGAAAATATTGGGAAGTGTGTAACTTTGTGAAGAGTTTGGATGGTTAGGAATAAATTTCCGTCTAGGAAGAAATTATTTTTCTTATTCCTAAATGATCCAAACGGCCCCTTTGATGTGTGATAAGTTAATATCCAAAAGTATCCTAAATTGACCGCAAGCATACAGTAAATCGTTGGTACAATTGGAGTCGAATCCACAAAAACAGATACCCAAGTATCAGACTTACAATTTCACAATGTCTAAACCTAGCAATTTCAAAGGAAAAAGTAGCAAATTTAATGCAACAAATACTAAAAATAAGGCTAACAATTTGGCTTAACAAGTACTAGAATTAAAGGCTAACAACAAACAAGAAAAAAATAAGCTGTTTTTGTTGGTAATTTGGTTGCAATTTGGTATAAGAATGTCCTAGGGGTTCAATTTCAACCTTGGTTAGGCCATAGGTTGTCAGTGCTTCTCACTCTTGTGACCAAACATTGACAAATGCAGGCCAGAGAGCCCTGTGCGACCGCACATCCCATAGTTAGTGCTGGATTGATGCAATACATTGGTTTCTAGCTTGTATGGGACAAGTCTAGCCGTACCTAAACTCTTGAATCTCAGCTCTCGCGTGTTGGTTACAATATTTGGTGCGAAATCTACCCTAAAGTCTCCATTAGTTACATTAAACCTCAACTCTCGTTATGTTGGCTTAACCATCCTAAGTCTATTTATTGGTTCACAAAGGCATCCACTAGACTCTCGCCTAAATTGAAACTTGTCCCTTTTGAAGCTTAAGTTGGTCATCTCTCAGATCCTAACCTACCTTGCTTATCTACTTGGTTAAATTAAACAATCTATACCTTTAGCCTAAGTTAGGTGTGGTCATTCACCTAAAAGGAGGGTCAATTGAGCAATTAAACACAAACAAACAACTTCATTCAACAACCAAGCAAATAGTACATAAGAGAAACTAAATACTACATCAATTCTACAAACCTAACCTTGGTCTCCATATATTTCCTAGGACATATCGAAATCTAGCATAACATAATGGTAAAACAAGCAAATAAAGCAAAGGAATGCAAAGATACAATCTCCATGCTAAAACCAAGTCAAAAGGGAAGGCAAGACGCCCCTTCTCAAACCCAATCGACTTCTGGACCAGCAAAGAAGATGCTTGGGGTGGAATGGTGAGGTGTAGGATATGAGATTCGATGCGGCAGATGGGCTGTGTGGTCGCACGGGAGGTCGAATAGTGGGAAATGGAGTTGGTCTTCGTTGTGGCGCCGCCTTCGATTGAGGTGGAAAGAGAGTTGCCCTAGACGAGGCGAATGCAGCGTCTTATATAGAGATTTGCTAGGGTTTGGAGTCCCGTTCGGTCGCATAGAAATTCTGTGAAGTCGCATAGAAATTCTGTGCGGTCGCACCAAAGTCGTTGGACCAGGTTTGAGCCAGATCCGCGCGAAATGAGCTCGAAGTGAGTTGGTGCAGTTGCACCACTTTTCTGTGCGGTCCATGGTTCATGCGTCGTTTCATGCCCAAATGCACAGTTTTTGCGACGACTTGGCTCTAAATTCCTACAAATCAAAATGAAACCCAAGCAGTATCAAATTTCTACAAATACACACTAAGATCAAATAAAACAAAATAAAATCAAGAGTTTTGAGTTATGATTTAAATAAAAATTCGACCTAAAACTATATATAAAGATGTGACATCACCTTTCAGTTTGAAGTAGATCCTAACTGGAGATAAAAAATCCCTAAACTTCTTGTTTCAACATTCTGTTTGGATATTTCTATAAATTTTCAATCGATAAATTACAAATATTTTTCACTATTGTAAGGTTAACTATATCGTGATTTGGATGCAAATATATTTTATTTTTGTATTGACTCACTTGTTTGTTAAATGATGGTTGTAGGATCAAAAGCTATCTACCAAAGGTATTCGGTGATATTCGAGAAAAAGCAATTCAACAGGAGGAGCAAATGTTTACAACTGCAACTAGTTATGTATGTTAACTTTTAAATACCCTTATGTAAGATAACTTTGTTTATTTTATTTATCTACTTTCATCTTTATAGTTTGATTAGTTATAGCTTGTAGGATATTAATTAGGTTATTACTGCTTTTTAACCCAGATTATAATGCTTAACGCCTTAATAAAAATGTTTTTTTTTAACTTTCTTTTCCATAAGGATTCTCATGTACAAATAAAAGCATGAGCCATCAAAGATTTACTGTAGGAATATTTATAATATAGCATACTGCATGAACTGTACGTATATATGCCAGTTGCCGGATTAATTAAACTCTAAGATTTGACATATTTTTTATTATAAATTTTGATTCTTTTCTAGAATTATTATACTACAAACGTTGCTCGGATTTTGGTGTTCATCAGAGGGGAGCAAATAGTGTTGTCTAACGTGGGAAACGAACACGGAATAGGACAGTTCTGTAATTTTCGTTCCGTTTCGATAACGAAACAGAACATGTGTTTCGTTTTCATTTTATTTCGATAAACGAGACAATTTTCTGTTCCGTTCTTCATTTTATATTGATTTCAATCTATTTTCGTGTTTTGTTTCGTCCCGTTTTCAGAAATGAAACTTATTTGTTGTTTTTTGTTGTTGTTCCGTTTGGATGGAACGGAACATAAATATGCAAAACAGCACTTGTTTGACAGCGCTAGGAGCAAGAGAGCGGTTTGCACGAATTAGCATAAAAATTAAAGCTGGTAGGTTGTAGATCTATGTTTTCTTCCCAACAAAAATCTCTTTTCTTCTCATATACAAAAAGGCAAACAATAATTTCACTGCTGAAGTGATTTTTGTTAAACAATTAAGATAACTAGACAAATATTTTTCAATGCAAAGTATAGATACTTGTAAGCGTATTGTCACCCTTCATTTTAGAACATTTTGGTTCATTGTCGATCGATCGTCATCTGTCAATCTTTATAATAAATCTATTTGGTCGTAAATACCTTGAAAATATAGTTCAAAATATCAAATCAGATTTCTTGATATGTTCTTTAATTATTATCTAAACAGGGTGTATATCACATTAATTTGATCAATTTAGAAGTAGTTAGTTTCTCATCAAATATTTAAACATTTTGTAAGATTGATTATTAACAGTTTTTTTGGTAGAAGACTGAGAATATTTGAAATTGACTTTGATATTAACGGCTTTCTAAAATCTCTGTTATCATTTTTCTTGGACTCCGTGGTTAGCTTATCTTTCATTTTAAAGGTGGAAAGTATAACCATAAACAATTCTTTGCGCACAAGTTATTTAAAAAGCGATGCTAAAAAAATTTTTGTATTGTAGGAAGAAAGTAAAAAGGGAAGGAGAGAAGGCGCTGCATATAATTTTCATGATTTGTCATGCATGTGTTGTGTTCAATATTTATATAATAATCTCTTGATTTATATAAACGTTATCAATTTTGATTTGCTGAACAAAACAAGACAATACTTGTCCGGAAAAAAAATTTTACCTTTGATGTAAAAAATAACTGTACAATAGATGTATTCATGACTTAATATTATCATTATGTCAATAATTTTGTAATGATATATTAGAGAAAATCAAGAAACCACACATTATAAAAATAATTGAATTGCATATATTTTTAAGAAAATTGTTATATACTTTCACTAGAAAACCGTTATTAATCAATCTTCCAATAAATCAAACTCAGAATGTTCAATTTCACTGTAGCTTAACATGCTCTAATTGGAACCGAAGAATTGAAAGCTATAGTTCAAATAATTTGGACATTTATTTTGGAATGAATGGATTTTTGTTTTGTCGTTAAGAGCAGGTGTCATTTTGAATATAATTCAACGAAATTCTGCAAATTATCATTAGCTCACTCAATACGAGATATTTGCTCATCTTATGTTTCTTTTGCATTTATACTGATATTAATTATCTGTGCTTTTTTTTCCCGACCAAGTAACTAATATGTGCCTCAAGATGAGTCAGGATTCTCGGGAAAATATAACACCATGTGATACTGTTCAAGAAATGTTTTTCATGGTTGCGATATGCGTAGATGTGAGATAGAAGCACACATGTTGAATTTAGTTATTATTATCTATTGTATGTAACTTGTAACAAATGAGCATAATGAAAACATAAAATGAGACATGTCTCGCACTTTTTACCGTCTACTGAAGGATCAATAGTTTCTCCATGGGAAAAAAGAATGTGGATCAGATACCCCTTAAATATCTTAAGACCCAAACATTACTACCCATCCAAAATAGACGATGGAGGCCAATGCGATTCCAAGTTCTTCAACAATTGAATGTTTGTTGTATGTCTTTTCTTTCTAGTAGGCGCAAGCCTTAATTACCTCCGGGCTGGTTGAGAACTAGCCAAGAGCACCTCTAGGTCGGGATAATCAATGAATTAGGCATAGCAAGTGATTGGAGTCAATTTCATTTAATAAATGACTAGTGTTTAGTGGGGAGATTAAGATATCAAGAACTACGAAACATTAAAGAAAATTTCCACAAGCAATACAAACTATTGCATTATACTTTGTCATAGAACTTAATGGCTGGTTCTTTGGTCACGGTCTTAAGTTACTTTGAATTGTTTACTTTGCTGGAATAGGCTTGATGTTGTCGCTTAGATTTTTGAGCTTGATACCAAAAATTTTAGTATCCTGAATCAATCCTCAATAGTTTGGGGATTTAGTTCGAGTCTTGAGTACAGATGCGTTATGCCTCCTCTTGATAAGAACTTCTATGATGATTCAAGATTTACTTTCCTTGTCTCATTTCCTAAACATCAAGTGGTGTTTTCTTCAAGTCGAAACGCGCTGCAGTCTTGAAAGGACAGATTTGGGACTTTTAAAGCTTTCTAGGCTTTTAAGACTTTCTCTCCTTTGTCTTTAAGCTTTGAACTTTTCAGATTTTAACTTTTAAGTTTTGGCTTTTGAGTTGTCTTTTGAGTTTTGGCTTTTAATTTTGCTCTTTGTTTCTTTTGGTCTTTGGTTTTAATTTGGGTTGCTTTAGTTCTTGCTCAACTATCATAATTTATTTTTATTTTATTTTTGCTTGCTATTTTAAATTTTACTTGATATTTTATTTTTGATTTAAGGTAATTAACATTTGGTATTTAATTGTACTTGAAGTCCAGAACATTTGATGTTCAAGTGTACCTATTGTTCAGAACATTTGATATTCAATTGTGCCTGCTGTCCAAAACATTTGATGTTCAATTGTACATGTTGTCCACAAGAGTTGATATTCAATTTTTGTTTAACTTTTAAAAAAAATTTATTTTTGGATTTTTTTTTATTATTTACTATTTTGGCCTTTATATGACTTTTAGACTTAAGATATTCCATAATTTGTGCTTTGACCATGGCATGCTATACCAAAGTATTCTTCACATTTTGGTATTTTATGGAAATTTTTATAATTATCTTGTTATTTTTAATGTATTTTTAAAGTTTCTGTTTTTTTGAAAAAAAAAACTGATTGGTTCGAATTATGCTGTTTTGCTGTTTGGTTGTCAGAGGCTTGTCACACGATGGTCGCCGCAGGAGGTCAAGGAGCCGCGGAGATTGGGAGTTGACCGAGCCATTTGGTCTATGCTCACGCCCGTGCACCGAGTGAGGTTGAGTTAGGCTTGAGCTTAGTTGGTGGGTCCCACTGGTCAGGACGGCGGCACTGATGGCTTCTGGTGGTGGTTCTCCTCCGATGGATGACTGTATCTGTATGAGCATCTGACCAGATTTTTGGACGTATGGTTTTGTCTTGAAATAGACATACATTTTCAAGAAAGTGCAGGGAAGGTGCTAGATTCACCAATTTGTCGGCCAAGAGTGTCTTCAATGGTGTTTGGCCTCATTCGGATCTGGTCTGACAAGCATGCTCAAGCTACATCATTGAACAGTTCATTAGTGAAACATTTCATCTTTTCCTTTTTATTCTCAGTTTTCTTTTTAGAAGAGCAGATGCGATAATTCTTTATGTGCTCATACAGTCATACTTAAGTCATATATTCTGGTCTTAAATTAAACCTGTACTTCTTTGCAAACTGTGAGCTCATGACTGCTTATCCATTGGTCCTTGATATCTTTGGTCATCTCAAGTTCACTTTCCTTCTCAATCCTTGTCATTATTTTTTTATTTATGTGTTTTTTTGTTGTCTCTTTTTTGTTACAAATTACAATATCCGAGTTTCAGTGAAACAACGCATCATGAAATTGTCTTTGTTTTCACCTCCTGACATACTTTTAAGTTATTTCATTTTTACTTGATACAGCTATAAAATGCAACAGGAATTATGCAGCCTTATGCAATTTCATAAATTCTTTCTATGGTGTTCCCATGGTCTGTGCTTCAAGGTGTGAATCAAATAAATTTAAAAAAAAAAAAAAGTTGTGAATCAAATGATGCACAGGTTTCTATTTTGCCTGAGAGCTAGGACCTGTGTGTTACCTCAAACAAACAATTCCTTTACTGTAATGAAAAATTCAAATTCATTTTGTGCAAGTTAAAAGTGAACTCATCTTTAAGTCCTTTTCGCAAAACTAAGAACCACTCTCATGCATTTGAAATACAAGATCATGAACTTCTTTTTATCATGATAAAAGGGGTCAAAACTCATTTAATGCAACATGTTAATATAAATTTGTTTCGTTGTTTTTTTTCTTTTTGTTATACTTTAAAACTCATCTTGTTTTATTTGATACAGATATATATATATAGCCCGAATATTTACTCAGTGTTTAATGAAGCATTGTAACTGGAAGCAAAGTTATAACTAAAGTATGAGCTCATTTTTATTACTGAAGATGAAGATCAACTAGCATAGATGAAATTCTTTTGATTGGACAGAAAACACTACTTCTTTCTTTTATTTGCTAATAGGTACGAGAGATTTTTATTAAGAAAATAAGTTTTGTAATGCATATAGTAAGCTAAAGCTCAAAGATGTTTTTGTTTATTTTCACTTGGTATCTGTATGACGAGTGGAGCCCACTTCGAAGGGAATTGCTTTCTACACTCCTCGGTTTTTGAGATCCACTCCATTTTGGACGAAAATATCCTTCAAATTCCTTCAATTTACGTCTCTCAATTCACATCCAGTTGAAAATGTGAGGGACATTTTCGTCTGGGGAGTGAATCTCCAAAAATAATTAAATCCCTTTGAATTCCTTCAAGCAGAATCGAGCAGGATTATGCAATTAATTAAATCCCTTCGCTGGGCTTCGTCCGAGATGTTCTTTTGTTTCACCGATTCATTTCTATACAGCCCAAAAGTTTGGATTATTAGCAATTGATCCATATGGGCCCATTCACACCTCTTTCTTTTGTCACCGATTTTATTCCCACTTTTGGTTATGTGCTAGCAAGTGCTATAGCATTTCATCATTCATTTTAGTTATTCTTTTTTTTTTTTTTTTTTTGATCACTGCCCGTAGGCACCCACACCCCACGCACACACACTTTCCAGCCACACTCCAACAGTGGGCCTCGAACCCCAGCTCTTCCCGTAGGAAGAGAGATGCATTACCAGCTGGACTAACCAGCGGTTGCATTCATTTTAGTTATTCACAATGCCGCACCTCCTATGCACACAAATCAATTTGCATATTTTTTAATTTCTCCATTCTCACACCAATGGACAGGTCCATTTGTGGTGTATAAATCAAGTTTCAAAGGTGCAACATGTTAACATTTTAATTGGAGCATTTCTTGTAACCTTCTTGAGATGAAATTTAGCACGCCTCTCACAAAAGTATGAAGAACTCGATGGTCATGGATTTTCCATTTTTAGAATTCTCAAACGAATTTTCTAAGCTCCATAGAAAAACTCATGTGATTATTTAATGCATGCATCACTTGTTGCAAGCCTTCTAGCTTCTTGTCTTGCAAAATTATCCATGATATTTGAGTCACATTCTCACATATAATGTGTCGAATTAATACCGTGCCATCTTTTAACCCGGACTCTTGTTCTACTTTATAAAAAAATTTGACCTCTCTTTCTGAAAATCTGAACCCGGCCTGCCTTTATGTGTCCCATTTTTACCGCCTTATGAATTGCTGAAATTTTCTTATATGACAAAATTTAGAGATAAACAAATACCCCCACTAGAGTAGATTGTGAGAAATCAGAGTCAAACGACCTGGCCTGGTGCCCCTTTTGCAGTTACTCTTGACCTCATTTTTTTCCTGGAACTTCCTTTTTGTTTTACTTTATGCTTATCTTTTTCTTCTTTTCCAGGTCAACTTCCTTTTGCACGATGGTGTTTGATTTTAGACCTTTGGACTTCTGAGTTGCAGGATTTATGCCGCCTGCATCAGTTGTATGTTTAGAGCTTCATTAGCATAGATAAGCTTACAGACCCCATCCCTAGCGTAGGATTAGCGATTCATGATGATATTCTTTTTCTTACTTCATCAGACTTTTTTTTTTTTTTGATAACTAGGCAGCAGCTACCTAGGAGGAAAAGAAAAGACAAGAAGGAAATAAAAATAAAAAATAAAAAATAAAAAAGAAAGTAAAAAGGTCTAGCAAGATTTCATGAACAGCGTAGCCTCAGCAATGATCCAATGTTGAATACTTCCCATCCTTCTTGATTCCTGTCTGAAGGTCCTATTGTTTCGTTCGAGCCAGAGGCCCCATAGGGTCGTAGCGATAACGGTCTTTTTGTGGTTCTGATTAGCAGCCAAAGCAAAGAGGTCAAGTAGGCAGTCCAACAAAGGTTTGTCAGGATTGAGCAAGATGGGCGGAAGGTTGAAACCTAAGTGCTGCCAGAGACAGGTAGAGAAGGGGCACTCGAGGAAAAGGTGTTTAGCAGTTTCACAGGAGGAGTTGTTGCACAGTAAACAGCCTAGAGTACAAGGGATATTTCTTTTCAGCAATTGATCTTGAGTTAAAATCCTGCCATGTGCTAGTAGAAGTAAGAAAAATTTAGAGGAGGGTGGCATCTTTAATTTCCAGAGAAAATTGAGTGGGAAGGAGACCTTCCCGACAGAGATGAAGTGCTTGTAGAAAGAGGAGGCAGTATACTGGCCTGAAGCATGTAGTTTCCACTCCATCCTATCTTGCTGAGCTGTGAAAGTGAAGGAGGCTGCCGCCTGGAACAAAATGCTATGCTGAAGAGTGAGAGGGGATGGCAACAAGGTGTGTAGAACTGGCACAGCATTCCTAAGGGAGATGAGGCGACAAAGTGGGGGAGTGGAGGAGTCAAAAAAAGAGTACAGGCATGAGGCCCCCCAATCATTATACCAGAACAAGGTATTAAGACCGGAGCCTATAACAGACCGAGTGCAAAGCTGAAAAAAGAATCTGAAGGAGAACAGATCCCTCCAAAAGAAGGACCCGCTAGAATTCCAGGCCAACGGAGGTACGTTGTGATCTCTTTTATCGTAGAAACAACGAGCAAAGAGTGACCAAAGGGAGTTCGGGTTATTGTAGAGTCTCCAAAGCCACCGAAGGAGAAGTGCCACATTTTGAGTTCTCAAGTCAAGCAAGCCAAATCCTCCGAAAGTTTTAGGTAGACACACCCTGTCCCAGGAAAGCAAGTGTGTGGCTCTTCCTCTTTGGTGAGAGGAACCCCAGATAAAGTTGCGTCTTATGGCGTCAATTTCCTTAATCACCCACTGTGGCAGCTTAAAAACTGACATCCAGTAAACAGGTATAGTGGAAAGAACAGATGAAGCAAGGAGGACTCTCCCGGCTCGAGACAGTAAAGAAGACTTCCAGCCCGCCAGTCTTCGTCGTATCTTATCAACTAGGGGCTGGAAGGATAACCGATCAGGTCTCTGCAGAGAAAGGGGGAGGCCCAGGTAGGTTAGAGGAAGGGCAGAAGTAGAGACATTGAGGGAGGAAGTGATAGAGTCCAATTGATGGGGAAGGAGATTGAAGGGGATCAGTGAAGACTTATGCAGATTGAAGAGTATACCAGAAGCCCCTGAAAAAGCATTCAGAACAAATTGCAAGACCTGTACAGAGGAGCCTTTTGCCGTCGCAAAAAGCAAAGTGTCGTCGGCGTATTGTAATAAGTAGAACGGGTCTGACAGTTTAGAGCAGATGCCATGCGGGATTGTGAGGGAAGCTGCCTGTAGCATTTTGTTTAAGACATCAGCAGCCAGCAAGAACAAAAACGGGGAGAGAGGATCCCCCTGACGTAAGCCGCGCTTATGTTGAAAAGTGGTTCCGGTGCAGTCGTTAACCACCACCTCAGAGGTTGAAGTTGCGAAAAGTTGCTGCAGCCAACCCAAGAATCGAGAGGGAAAGCCTCTTTGATCGAGTACAGAGAAGAGAAAAGGCCAGGCAACAGAGTCGAAAGCTTTTTGAAAGTCAAGTTTGAGAAGAAAAGCAGGGTGAGTCTGCTTGCTGAGAGTTGTAATCATTTCCCTAGCAACAATGAAATTTTCTGAAATTAGCCTTCCTTTTATGAAACCGGTTTGAGACTCTGGTATAAGTTGAGGCATGAAAAAGGCCAATCGATTAGCCAGGACCTTGGAGATTAATTTTGGAACATAGGATATTACACTAATCGGCCTGAAAGAAGAAAGAGCAGAGGCGCCTTCCTCCTTTGCTACTAGCACAATGCGAGCATGGTTGTAAGACGACAGAGGAAGTTGGTTATTATACAAGGAATCAAGGATAGAGAGCAGATCATCTTTAACCAAGGCCCAATTTAGTTTATAGAACTCATTGGGGAAACCGTCGGGGCCCGAAGATTTATCATTAGCCAAGCCGAAGACAGCCTTTCGTAACTCCGACTCCGAGAACGGATCAGCTAACGGGCTCAAGTCTAAGCCTAAGTCGGAGTAGAGAGCGCCTGGATTGAAAGGCTGTGTGGCGACTTCTGTTCCTAGCAGCTGGCGATAGAAAGTAGTGAAAGCCTCACAAATGGCTGGCGGATTTGTAAGTTCAGAATTTTGCACGGTGATTTTTGAAACCAAATTCTTTCTTTTTCGTTGTGTCGCCAAGGAATGGAAGTACTTAGTGTTTCGGTCACCAGAGCGTAGCCAACGTGATCTGGACCGTTGTTGCCACCGTAATTCTAGAATATTAGCCAGCTCATAAGCACGTTCTCGGGCCATAGTTCTCAGTTTGAATTCAAGGCGTGTCAAAGGTCGTGCCTCTTCAATTTTATCCAAGCATTGTATGATCAGCTTTGCGTTTGAGAGGTACACATTGAGAAAGGAGAAATTGTTAACATGCCACTCTCTGAGGGCCGTATGGAGTTGGAAGCTTTTGTGGTGTAGGGATTCCATAGGTGTGTTGCCCTTAGCGGTTGAGCTCCAAACCTGCTGAATAATTGCAATGGCCTCTTTATTGTGTAGCCAGAACAGTTCAAGCCGGAAAGGTTTAGGTATAGTTGCAAACTGTCTACACCGTAGGACAATTGGGGTATGGTCCGAAGCCACAGAAGGTAGTGCCGTAAGTTTAATAAGTGGAAATTTAGCACTGCAATCATTGGAGAATAAGATCCTGTCAAGGCGCGACAAAATAGGAGAAGGTTGCTTATTAGACCAGGTAAATTTTTGATTGTCTAGTTGCGGGTCTTGAAGTTGTGCCTCATTGATAAAGTCGTTAAACAACTTCATAGCAGCGAAATCAAGACAAGTCGTGGAGCGCTCATCAGCCCATCGGACGACGTTAAAGTCCCCAGCTACTATCCAAACTCCAGAGGATAAAGTTGAGGTAAACAGTAACTCACGAAAGAAGGAAGCTCTTTGAGACTGTAGCCTAGGGCCATACACGCTGGTGATAAGCAAAGGGGTGTTAGTTCTCGTGTCAAGGAGTGAGGCAGAGCAGGAGTGAGGTGTAGCCCACGAGTTAAGTAGACAGAGGAACCGTTTGAAGCAAACCACACAACCCCCTCTAGTCTGAGACGCATTTAAGGACACCACATAAAAGTCAAAGTAAGTCGGTAAAAAAGAGCTAGCACAAAAATAATCCACTGAGTCTAACTTGGTTTCCTGGAGACAAACAATATCGGCTCTAGAAGTACGGATATGATTCGCTACCACCCGTCTTTTAGCCATATCACCCAAGCCCCTTACATTCCAACTAATGATGTTTAAGGGTTTACAATTCATTACAAAAGATAGTGCCTCAAGAAAACGGTGCAAGAAATGAATCAAGCACTGGAAAGCTCATCAGAGCTTGCATCAAGTTGCAGGGAATCGCCCAAAGCTTGCTTAAGAACTTCTGCCTTGGAAGCAATGCGTCTAGGCCTCTTGCTTGGCAACTTGCTTGAGTTAGGCATCTGAATTAAGTCAGCTTTTAGAGCAGGTGTAGTAAAAATTCTGCAAGGATTTTCAGCAGTTGGGCCTTCCGGGCGATTGTGGTTTTGAGAATCATCAAAAACAGTAATAGCCCAGTTCTGTAATCCCATCAGGGAAGCTAAGTCACAAGACTCACTGTAGGTGATAGGGACATTAATAAAAGCATCAGAGTCTAAGTCTGTGATTAAGGGGGTAGCCTTTTTGCCTGATTTACATACCCTACTTGGACACTTGCGCTTTGGAAGGGAAACAACCCTAGCTAGTTGGGTAGCAGGCTCAGGGCCCATAATAGTGGGAACCGTTGGCAACTTGTCTTGGTCTTGTCACATTATTGTGCTTTCTTTCCGACAATGTTTTCTTGATAGAGAGTTCTGCAGCTGGCGGCTTGTTATATGATCACACCCTTCAAGTTCTCCATGGTCTTTTTTCGCCTGAGCTTGGCATGGTACCAGCATCTCTTGAAATTTCTGAAATTTACTAGTATTTTTTAAATTTACCAGATTATCGATAATTTCTGAAATTTATATCTTGGACTTACATATCGTGATTTTAGACAACTGTTGGGGCACTTTTTGGAAGTTCCGTTGGTATTTTTTTGATGTTAAGGTAATTAGGAAACTTTCATGGAGTAACATTGAGTAAATCCAAAATTTAACAAACTAGTGAGTCAAGTGTGCATAATGTAAAGGGAATTAGGGAATATTCATGCACTTACATTTAGTAAATCAAAAATTATATCACAGCGTTGTATGGAACTTTCAAGTTGCATTTTAGACAACTGGAAGGGTAACTAGGGAGGGACCTTTTTCTGTTTCTATTTTGAAATAAAAATTGTGTTCCAACTGTCTAAGTGGTCATTCTTCAATAAAAATAACTCGAAGATATGTTTGGTATGTTGATGATCTCCTGGATAGTAATCGGACGGTCTAAAATATCTGTCCAAGTCCAACATTATTGGGTCTCGGAGTCGGATCCTCTGGTCGTTTTTTACAAACGACCACCTGGTCGTTTTCGATTTGGACCGTCTGATTTAATCTCAACGGTTAACATTTTTTCGGGCCTATCAATCGTGGCACTAGCACGGGGCATCCATAGCCATTAAGATTAAATCAGACGGTCCAGATCTAAAACGACCAGGTGGTCTGGCGACCAGAGGATCTGGTTCCATTGGGTCTCCTCTGTTCCGCACCTTCCCCAATCGAAGCTCTTCTACATACACACAACACACCAAATAAAACAATGCCAAGTGGCTATTATTCCAGTTGGCAATCTCTTATTGGTCCTACACTCCGCCGACCTATTCTAATAATATTCTCAACGCACGCTCCTTCCAAATCCAATCACGTGCGAATTGCGAAACAACTTCGGCGCCAATCGCAGATTCGCAATACATAGCTGAGTTGACTAACGCCGTCAGATTTTATCGACCGAGAGGCGAGAGAAAGAAAGATGCGACGAAGCAATCCCTCGCGCCTCCTCCCGTCGCCGCTCCTCCTCCTTCTTTTCGTCGCATCTTGTTGCGACGCCGTCCAAGACTCCCAACCTCAGGTTTGTTTTGTTCCGTTATTCTCTCCTCCGTTCCTTCCTTTCCTTCCTTTTTGTCTCTCTCTGTCTCTGAAAATTGTGATCTATGTTTGGATCTGTGCTAGGTAAGATGTAGCCGATCGTGCGTGGCGGAGAATTGCAATTGTAAGATCTAAGCAATACTTTCAAATGTCTTTTCAACTTGTGCAGAAATCTTCTACAATGTTCAGTTTTGAATCTGAATTCTCTTTTAATTTACTGATTCAGCTTTGGGAATTAAGTATGGGAAGTATTGTGGGGTCGGATGGTCAGGATGTCCCAGTGAGAAGCCGTGTGATGATCTCGATGCGTGTTGCAAGATTCATGACGAATGTGTTGAGAAAAAAGGTGCTTCTTTTCTCTTTCTTTCATTTTATTTTATTCTTAAAAAAGAAGAATAAATAAAAAGGCTTTTCTGGGTCATTAATGAAATTTATCTATCGCAATTAAGAATTGTTGTATTGTCAGGTACCAGTACAGTACCAATTGTGTACTGTCAAAATCTTTCCCATATTGGTACCACAATATTACTTAAGTACTGGTACAGCCATATGGCATCAAAACCTTTCATGTTCAGTTTGAGCCTTTGAGGTGTCCAACTCTAGCTTTTACTCAACTACTGATGATTTATAAGAGGACGGAGGACCTCTTCATAAAATGGGTAGTTTGGAAACTGTGATGACATGTTTTCAACTTGGTATAAACTAAAAAACTTTCTTGGTACGAAAATTCAGGTATGACGAGTGTATGGTGTCACGAGAAGTTCAAGCAGTGCATTCAGAAAGTGAAAAAATCAGGAAAAATGGGATTTTCAAAGGTGTGCCCCTATGAAGTGGCAATGCCTACTATGATACAAGCAGTGGCGAAGCTAGGATTTCGGGTCAGCAGGGTCCGTAAAATTTTTTTTTGCTGAAAATTTATGTATGATGTAACGTCTAATATAGACATAGTATAATAATAATTTTTAAATAAACAACTCTAAAATTAATAATGTTAGATAAAAAAATCATAAAAAATCAAATATATATTATAATAACAATAGAAAATATAAAATAATATATTTATTATACAGGATAATAATTCAAAAGTCAAGACAGAAAAAAAAGTACAACAAGTTCCTATGAATTTTTTTTTCATAATTTTACATAATAAGTTTAATGAGAGCACTTATTTTTTTTATTTTTAGTGGTAGTTTCTATATAATATCTGAGTTGTATTTTTGATCCTTTGTGGAAACTTTTATTTATAATGTTGTAAAGTTCACAAAATATTATATAGACGAATCGCGCAATGTGCGAGATTCACGCTAGTATATATATGCCACAAATAATTTTTCATCTAAATATTTCATTCTATTCTAAGTTTTGTCTTAATAAGATTAATTAGGTAGGATGGAAGGAGATGATTAGCTAGGAACCAATATTATTTGGGTCCCTATGCGACTTTTTAGGTGTCGTTATGCAATTCAAATCAAACACGACATGTCCAGTTGGGTCCTTCAAATTTTTGAGATGGGTCCCTAACTTCTTGTGTAATTTTTTTAATTACAAAACCAATGTAATATCAAGTAAATTTTTTTTTTTGAGGTGGGTCCATGGACCCACCAAAATCAACGTAGCTTCGCCCCTGGATACAAGGAATGGATATGGCTATCTTGTTCAGCCAGATCGGTGCTAATCAAGCCGAACTGTAGTCTTTTCTTTTTTGACAACTGATACTTGTGTCTTATTTATATGTGCTAGATGATTATTTTTTAGAACGGTTAGCCTTGGCGAAATGCTGACAGAATACATTTTGGTAAATTAATTTGATTTGGATATAATTCTTAATGTATCTTATTTAAATAATCAAATTGTAAGTTTCATTGTTTCTCTATCAAAATTGATCAGTAAAATAGTTAAAAAAAAAAAACCATTAATCTGGGTCTCGTTTAATCGGTTGTTTATTCTAGTGTTGATCAAGGAACATTGACCTCGTACCAAATAAATGCAACAAAACCTTCTATAATAATCAATAATGGGCCACATGGTATTTTAGTACCAACTTAGTATAGTTAAATTTGTGCTAAACATGCTGGCTTTGAATGTCTATTTTAGTTGTCATTAATCGTAGCTTCGTTATGCTTTATATTGTTTGCCAGTATGATATTAGATTAATCTGGTTTTTTAGTGAAAGATATCTAGGCCATAAGTGTGGTTCTTAATTTGTTTTAATAACTCAAAAGTTATAATTGTATTGCTACCATAGTAAATATCTTTTTTTTTCTTAAGTCAAATTCAGAGTCATGTTATGAGATGGGTTGGATTCTAATATTTGCACCAATTTTCAAAATGCCGTAATTTTTCTAATGAACAAAAAGTAAAATTAATATTTAATAGCAAAGGTTTAAATAGCGGCCGTAGCGGCCGCAATAGCGGTGCTATTTAGTACACCGCTACAACACTACAGATTTAGCGACCCGTCCGATAGCGCGACCTATAGCGGGCAATAGCGGGGTATAGCGGTGAAATAGCGGGTGATATAGCGGTATAATAGCGGAAATAGCGGTGCAGTTTATAATTTGATGATATAGCAGTTAGTATTTTGGGCATAACTTTCGCATACGAATTTCGATTGACGTGATCCAAAGTTCTATGGAAAGTTTACAAAATTGGCCACAATTTTTATGTTTTGAACATTTTCAAATTCTTAAAATTTAATGGTCAAATATACATAGAAAATAAATATAATTTTAATTAGCGTTAATTAGTTGCTTAAAATTATTTTAATTTTTTATTTTAGACTAAACTAGACATTCAAAATACACTTGTATGTGTAAATCCGCTATGGTCCGATAGCGGCCGCTAAATACCCGCTATCCGCTATCCGCTATGATATTAGCATGTCCGCTACGAGTCCGCTATCCGCTATCCGCTATCCGCTATGATATTAGCATGTCCGCTACGAGTCCGCTATCCGCTATTTAAATCTTTGTTTAATAGTAAACAATTAAAAAAATTAATAATAAACATGCAAATGCACAGAGCACAGTGCGCCGGTGGCCGCGCCAATCACAACTCGAAAAGCCAAGAGGTCTAGCGCACTCAAAACTTGAGAAGCCATTGGGTCTGTCACACTCACAACCCGCGGTGCCAAAGGATTTCGAACTTTCGATATCAACCCGCTATGCCAAAAAGTTACGATTTCGATTTCAAAACCCGAGAAGCCAATGGCAGAAGCTCACATGGCGTCTCCATTAGCACAAGCCCGTTTGAACATTATAAATGAGAATTACTAAGCGCAATCATTCTCTCGTGCAATCACGCAACCTGAGGCTGATTGTGTTATCCCTTCCCTCACGCATGACATAAGGAATTTAGACAAGCACGCATATCGAATTCCTTATTCTTATTCCATATTCATGGCTCATCCAAACACACTAATATTGTCTAGAATATAATTCATATGTTTTTTATTTAAAAAATTAAAATATACATGAAAATTACGCATATAAAATGCAAATAATTCAATACTGAGCAACATTTGAGTATTTCAATTATTAATGGATTCATTCTAAGTAAAGATCACAATAATCTACATTTAAACTCTTTATAGTATAATATTATTCATATATTATTTATTCAAAAAGATTGGATTATACATGTTAATTGCTCATATAAAGTGCAAATAATACAATCTAAGCATCGTTTGAGCATTTCAATCATTTCTAGATTTATTCTAAGTCATTTAATCACAATAATCAACAATTAAACTTTTTGTACAGTCTAGAATATGATTCATATGTTATTTATTCAAAAAGATTGGATTATACATGGTAATTACGCATATAAAGTGCGAATAATACAATTCTAAGCATCAATTGAATATTTCAAACGTTTCTAGATTCATTCTAAGTAATTTGATCACAATAATCAATATTTAAATGCTTTATATTGTCTACAAAATCATTCATATATTATTTTTTCAAAAACATTAGATTATATATTGTCATAGTCATATAAAGTGCAAATAATGCAATTTTGAGCACCGTTCATTTCAATCAATTAAGGATTCATTCTAAGTCATTTTGTCACAATAATCTACATTTGAAATCGTTTCTTATTTATTCAAAAATATTGGATTACACATGATATTTACGAATATAATGCAATTCTGAGCACCGTTTGAGCATTTTAATCATTTATGGATTCATTCTAAGTCATTTGATCACAATAATCTACATTTAAATTCTTTATACTGTCTAGAATATGATTCATATGTTATTCATTCAAAAATATTGTATTATACATGGTAATTACACATATAAATTGCAAATAATGCAATTCTGAGAGTCATTTGAGCGTTCCAATTGTTTATGTATTCATACTAACTCATTTGATCACAATCATCTACATTTAAATAGTTTATACTGTCTAGAATTTAATCTATCTGTTATTTATTTAAAAAGATTGGATTATACATAGTAATTACCCATATAAAGTGCAAATAATGCAATTCTGAGCATCTTTATAGCATTTCAATCGTTTCTGGAGTCATTCTAAGTAATTTGATCACAATAAATCTACATTTAAACTCTTTATACTGTCTAAAATATGATTCATAAGTTATTTATTCTAAATGACTGCATTATAAATGGTAGTTACGCAATTCTGAGCATCGTTCAAGCATTTCAATTGTTTCTGGATTCATTCTAAGTCATTTGATCACAATAATCAATATTTAAACTCGTTATACTATCTAGAATATGATTTATGCATTATTTATTCAAAAATATTGGATTATACATGGTAATTACGTATATAAAGTGCAAATAATGCAATTCTGAGCATCGTTATAGCATTTCATTCTTTTCTGGATTCATTCTAAGTAATTTAATCACAATAATCTACATTTAAACTATTTATACTGTCTAAAATATGATTCATAAGTTATTTATTCTAAATGATTGCATTATAAATGGTAATTATGCAATTCTGAGCATCGTTTGGCCATTTTAATTGTTTTTGGATTCATTCTAAGTCATTTGATCACAATAATAAACATTTAAACTCTTTATACTGTCTAGAATATGATTCATATGTTATTTATTAAAAAATATTGGATTATACATGGTAATTACGCATATAAAGTACAAACAATACAATTCTGAAAAAACATTTGATCATTTCAATCGTTTTTGGATTCATTCTAAATCATTTGATCACAATAATGTATATTTAAACTCATTATACTGTCTGGAATATGATTCATATCTTGTTAATTCATAAAGATTGGATAATACTTAGGAGTTACGCATAGAAATTGCAAATAATGCAATACTGAACAACGTTTGAGCATTGCAATCGTTTCTGAATTCAGTCTAAGTCATTTGATCATAATAATCTATATTTAAATTCTTTATACTGTCTAGAATATGATTCAAATGTAATTCATTAAAAAATATTGGATTAAACATGGTAATTACACATCTAAATTGCTAATAATGCAATTCTGAGCGTTGTTTGCGCATTCCAATTGTTTCTGTATTTATTCTAAGTTATTTGATCACGATAATCTACATTTAAACTCTTTCTACTGTCTAGAATATGATTCATATGTTATTGATTCAAAAAGATCATATTACACATGGTAATTACACATATAAATAGCAAATAAAGAAATCAAAATCGTGACAGTTTAAAGCGTCCGAAGGAAAAGGAATTGATTTGCGATTCACGATAATTTTGAACATCATTTGAGCATTTTATTCGTTTATGGATACATTCTAAGTGATTTAATCACAATAATCTAAATTTAAGATCTTTATACTGTCTAGAATACAATTCAAATGTTATTTATATAAAAAGATTGCATTCTAAATGGTAATTACGCATATGAAGTGCAAATAATGCAATTCTGAGCATCGTTTAAGCATTTCAATTGTTTCTGGATTCATTCTAAGTCATTTGATCACAATAATAAACATTTAAACTCTTTATACTGTCTAGAATATGTAATTTATTCAAAAAGATTGGATTATACAAGGGAATTAAGCATATAAAGTGCAAATTATGCAATTTTGAACAACGTTTGAGCATTTCAATCGTTTCTAGATTCATTCTAAGTCATTTGATCACAAGAATCTATATTTCATCTCATTATACTGTCTAGAATATTATTATTGTCTTGTTTATTCATAAAGATTGGATAATACATAGGAATTACGTATATAAAGTGTACATCATGCAATTCTGAGCATCATTTGAGCATTTCAATTGTTTCTGCATTAATTCTAAGTCATTTATTCACAATAATCAACATTTTAACTTTTAATACTGTCAAGAATACGATTTATATGTTATTTATTCAAAGAGATTAGATTATACATGGTAATTATGTATATAAAGTGCAAATAATGCAATTCTGAGCATCTTTTGAGCATTTCAATCGTTTATGGATTCATTCTAAGTCATTTATTCATAATAATCAACATTTAAACTTTTAATAAAGTCTAGAATACGATTTATATGTTATTTATTGAAAAAGATTGGATTATACATGGTAATTACGCATATAACGTGCACATAATGCAATTCTGAGCATCGTTTGAGCATTTCAAATGTTTCTGTATTCATTCTAAATTATTTGATCATAATAATCTACATTTAAACTCTCTATATTGTCTAGAATAAGATTCATATGTTATTTATTGAAAAAGATTGGATTATACATGGGTATTACTCATATAAATGCAAATAACGCAATTCTGAACAACGTTTGATAATTTCAATCGTTTCTGGATTCATTCTAAATGATTTGATCATAATAACCTACATTCAAACTCTTTATACTATCTAGAATATGATTCATATGTTATTTTTTCAAAAAGATTGGATTATACATGCCAATTAGGTGTATAAAGTGCAAATAATGCAATTCTGAACAACGATTGAGCATTTCACTGATTTCTAGATTCATAATAATTCATTTGATCACAATAAACTTCTTTTAAACTCATTATACTGTCTAGAATATGATTCTAAACTTGTTTATTCAAAAAGATTGGATAATGCTCAGAATCCTATGTTATTTTTTCAAAAAGATTGGATTATACATACACTTTATATAAATGGCAAATAATGCAATTCTGAGCATTGTCTGAGCATTTCAATCGTTTCTGGATTCATTCTAAATGATTTGATCACAATAACCTACATTCAAACTCTTTATATTATCTAGAATATGATTCATATGTTATTTTTTCAAAAAGATTGGATTATACATGGTAATTACGCATATAAATAGCAAATAATGCAATTTTGAGCATTGTTTGAGCATTTTGATCGTTTCTGTGTTCATTCTAAGTTATTTGATCACAATAATCTACATTTAAACTCTTTATATTGTCTATAATATAATACGTATGTTATTTATTAAAAAAGATTCTATTATAAATGGGTATTACGCATATAAATGCGAATAATGCAATTCTGAACTACGTTTGATAATTTCAATCCTTTCTGGATTTTTTGTAAGCCATTTGATCACAATAATCTACACTTAAACTCTTTATACCATCAAGAATATGATTCTTATGTTCTTTATTCGAAAATATTGAATTAAAAATGGTAATTACGCATACAAATGGCAAATAACGCAATTCTGAGCATCATTTGAGCATTTAAATCGTTTCTGAATTTAATTCTAAGTCATTTATTCACAATAATCAACATTTAAACTTTTAATACTGTCTAGAATATGATTTATATGTTATTTAATAAAAAATATAGGATAATACATAGTAATTACGCATATAAAGTGCAAATAATGAAATTCTGAGCATCATTTGAGAATTTCAATCATTTCTATTTTCATTCTAAATTGTTTGATCACAATAATCTACATTTAAACTCTATATATTGTCTAGAATATGATTCATATGTTATTTCTTGAAAAAGATTGGATTATACATGGGGAGTTTTGCTATGGTGAGTTGCAACTCACCAAAGCGTCCGTGAGTCGCACTCAAAATTCTGAAATTTAGTTCAAAATGACCGATCCAAACCGTCTAATACTATCTCCCTATTGAAATTTCTATGCAGACCAAATTTTATATTTTTTCGAAATTTTTAAGTATTTATTTCGAATTTTTCAAAACTGCTGTTTTTCAATGGTTCAGAACTAATTAGATTAATGATTTTCTAAAATTTCAAAAAAATACTTACAAATTTCGAAAAAATATAAATTTTGGTCTCCATAGAGATTTCAATAGGGAGATTGTATTATACGGTTTGGATCGGTCATTTTGAACTAAATTTCGAAATTTTAAGCGCGACTCACGAACGCTTTGGTGAGTTGCAACTCACCATAGCAAAACTCTATACATGGGTATTACGCATATAAATGCAAATAATGCAATTCTGAACAACATTTGATAATTCAATCATTTTCTGGATTTATTGTAAGCCATTTGATCACAATGATCTACATTTAAACTCTTTATACCATATAAAAATAGTATACATGGTAATTACACATTTAAATGGCAAATAATGCAATTCTGAGCATTGTTTGAGCATTTCAATCATTTCTGGATTCATTCTAAATGATTTGATCACAATAACCTACATTCAAACTCTTTATATTATCTAGAATATGATTCATATGTTTTTTTTTCCCAAAAAGATTGGATTATACATGGCAATTACGCAAATAATGTGCAAATAATATAATTCGGAGCATCATTCGAGCATTTCAATTGTTTCTATGTTCATTCTAAGTTATTTGATCACAATAATCTATATTTAAACTCTTTATATTGTCTAGAATATAATTCGTATGTTATTTATTAAAAAAGATTGTATTATACAAGGGTATTATTCATATAAATGCAAATAATGCAATTCTGAACAACGTTTGATAATTTCAATCGTTTCTGGATTTATTGTAAGTCATTTGATCACAATAATCTACACTTAAACTATTTATACCATCAAGAATATGATTCATATGTTCTTTGTTCAAAAATATTGAATTAAACATGGTAATTACGCATACAAATGGAAAATAACGCAATTCTGAACATTGTTTGAGCATTTCAATCATTTCTGGATTCATTCTAAATGATTTGATCACAATAAACTTCATTCATACTCTTTATACTATCTAGAATATGATTCATATGTTATATTTTCAAAAAGATTGGATTATACATGGTAATTAGGTCTATAAAGTGCAAATAATGCAATTCTGAACAACGTTTGAGCATTTAACTGATTTCTAGATTCATAATAATTCATTTTGTCACAATAATCTTCTTTTAAACTCTTTATACTGTCTAGAATTTGATTCTAAACTTGTTTATTCAAAAAGATTGGATAATGCTCAGAATCCTATGTTATTTTTTCAAAAAGATTGGATTATACATACACTTTATATAAATGGCAAATAATGCAATTCTGAGCATTGTTTGAGCATTTCAATCGTTTCTGGATTCATTCTAAATGATTTGATCACAATAACCTACATTCAAACTCTTTATACTATCTAGAATATAATTCATATGTTATTTTTTCCAAAAGATTGGACTATACATGGTAATTTGGCAAATAATGTGCAAATAATGCAATTCTGAACAATGTTTGAGCATTTCACTGATTTCTAGATTCATTAAATGTAATTTGATCACAATAATCTTCTTCTAAACTCATTATACTGTCCATAATATGATTCTAAACTTGGTTATTCAAAAAGATTGGATAATGCATAAGAATTACGCATGTAAAGTGTACATAATGCAATTCAGTGCATCATTTGAGCATTTCAATAGCTTCTGGATTCATTCTAAGTCATGTATTCACAATAATCAACATTTAAACTTTTAATACTGTCTAGAATACGATTTCTATGTTATTTATTCAAAAAGATTGGATTATACATGGTAATTACGCATATAAAGTGCAAATAATGCAATTCTGAGCATCGTTTGAGCATTTCAATCGTTTCTGGATTCAATCTAAGTCATTTATTCACAATAATCAACATTTAAACTTTTAATACTGTCTAGAATACGATTTATGTATTATTTATTCAAAAATATTGGATTATACATGGTAATTACGCATATAACTTGCAAATAATGCAATTCTGAGCATCGTTTGAGTATTTCAATCGTTTCTGTATTCATTCTAAATTATTTGATCACAATAATCTACATTTAAATTTTATATTGTCCAGAATATGATTCATATGTTATTTCTTGAAAACGATTGGAAATAATGTAATTCTGAACAAAGTTTGATAATTTCAATCGTTTCTGGATTTATTGTAAGCAATTTGATCACAATAATCTACATTTTAACTCCTTATACCATCTAGAATATGATTCAATATGTTCTTTATTCAAAAAGATAGAATTATACATGGTAATTACGCATATAAATGGCAAGTAATGCAATTCTGAGCATTGTTTGAGCATTTCGATCGTTTCTGGATTCATTCTAAATGATTTGATCACAATAACCTACATTCAAACTCTTTATTTTATATAAAATAAGAATCATATGTTTTTTTTCAAAAAGATTGGTTTATACATGGTAATTACGCATATAAAATGCAAATAATGCAATTCTGAGCATCGTTTGAGCATTTCAATCGTTTCTGTGTTCATTCTAAGTTATTTGATCACAATAATCTACTTTTAAACTCTTTATATTGTCTAGAATATAATTCGTATGTTATTTATTAAAAAATATTGTATTATACATGGGTATTAAGCATATAAATGCAAATAATGCAATTCTGAACAACGTTTGATAATTTCAATCGTTTCTGGATTTATTGTGAGCCATTTGATCACAATAATCTACACTTAAACTCTTTATACCATCAAGAATATGATTCATATGTTCTTTATTCGAAAATATTTATATAAATATGGTAATTATGCTTATAAATTGCAAATAATGCAATTCTGAGCATCATTTGAGCTTTTCAATCGTTTCTGGAGTTATTCTAAATCATTTGATCACCATAATCAACATTTAAACTTTTAATACTGTGTAGAATATGATTTATATATTATTTATTCAAAAATATTGGATAATACAAGGTAATTACGCATATAAAGTGCAAATAATTCAATTCTGAGCATCATTTGAGCATTTCAGTCATTTCTATTTTCATTCTAAATTATTTGATGACAATAATCTGCATTTAAACTCTATATATTGTCTAGAATATGATTCATATGTTATTTCTTTAAAAAGATTGGATTATACATGGGTATTACGCATATAAATGCAAATAATGCAATTCTGAACAACGTTTGATAATTCAATCGTTTCTGGATTTATTGTAAGCCATTTGATCACAATGATCTACATTTAAACTCTTTATACCATATAAAGATAGTATACATGGTAATTACACATATAAATGGCAAATAATGCAATTCTGAGCATTGTTTGAGCATTTCAATCATTTCTGGATTCATTCTAAATGATTTGATCACAATAACCTACATTCAAACTCTTTATATTATCTAGAATATGATTCATATGTTTTTTTTTCAAGAAGATTGGATTATACATGGCAATTACGCAAATAAAGAGCAAATAATACAATTCTGAGCATCATTTGAGCATTTCAATTGTTTCTGTGTTCATTCTAAGTTATTTGATCACAATAATCTACATTTAAACTCTTTATATTGTCAAGAATATAATTCGTATGTTATTTATTAAAAAAGATTGTATTATACAAGGGTATTATGCATATAAATGCAAATAATGCAATTCTGAACAACGTTTGGTAATTTCAATCGTTTCTGGATTTATTGTAAGCCATTTGATAACAATAATCTACACTTAAACTATTTATACCATCAAGAATATGATTCATATGTTCTTTATTCAAAAATATTGAATTAAACATGGTAATTACGCATACAAATGGCAAATAACACAATTCTGGACATTGTTTGAGCATATCAATCTTTTCTGGATTCATTCTAACTGATTTGATCAGAATAACCTACATTCAAACTCTTTATACTATCTAGAATATGATTCCTAAGTTATTTGTTCAAAAAGATTTGATTATACATGCTAATTACGCATACGAAGTGCAAATAATTAAATTCTGAGCATCGTTTGAGCATTTCAATCGTTTTTGTATACATTGTTAGTTATTTGATCTTAAGAATCTCCATTTAAACTCTTTATATTGTCTAGAATATGATTCATATGTTATTTATTGAAAAAAAAATGCATTATACAAGGGTATTACACATATAAATGCAAATAATGCAATTCTGAACAACATTTGATAATTTAAAACGTTTCTGGATACATTCTAGGTTATTTGATCACAATAATCAATATTTAAAGTTTTAAACTCATTATTCTGTATAGAATAAGATTCTTATCTTGTTTATTAAAAAAGATTGGATAATACATGGCAATTACGCATATAACGTGAAAATAATACAATTCTAAGCATCATTTGAGTATTTCAATCTAGATTCATTCTAAGTTATTTCAACATAATAATCAACATTTAAACTCTTTATACTGTCTAGAATATGATTTATGCGTTATTTATTCAAAAAGATTGGATTATACATGGTTATTAAACATATAAAGTGCAAATAATGTAATTCTGAGCATCGTTATAGCATTTCATTCATTTCTGGATTCATTCTAGTAATTTGATTACAATAATCTATATTTAAACTCTTTATACAGACTAGAGCATGATTCATATGTTATTTATTCTAAAAGATTGCATTATAAATGGTAATTACGCATATGAAATACAAATAATGCAATTCTGAGTATCGTTTGAGCATTTCATTCATTTCTGGATTCATTCTAAGTTATTTGATCACAATAATAAAAATTTAAAACCTTTATACTGTCTAGAACAAGATTTATGTGTTATTTATTAAAAAAGATTGGACTATAAATGGTAATTACTAATATAAATTGCAAATAATGTAATACTGAATAACATTTGATCAATTCAATAGTTTCTTTATTCATTCTAAATCATTTGATCACAATAAACTATATTTATACTCTTTATACTGTCTAGAATATGATTCTTATCTTGTTTACACATAAAGATTATATAATCATGGGAATTACGCATATAAATTTCAAATAGCACAATTCTGAACAACGATTGAGCATTTTGATCGTTTCTGGATTCATTCTAAGTTATTTGATCACAATAATCAACATTTAAACTCTTTATAATTTCTAGAAGATGATTTATGTTTTATTTATTCACAAAGATTTGATTATAAATAGTAGTTACTCATATAAATGTGCAAATAATGCAATTCTGAGCATTGTTTGAGTATTTCAATCGTTTCTGTATTCATTCAAAGTAATTTGGTCACAATAATCTATATTAAAATTATTTCTATTGTGTAGAATATGATTCATATATTATTTATTGAAAAAGATAGGATTATACATGGATAATACGGATATAAAGGCAAATAATGCAATTCTGAGCATCGTTTGTGCATTTCAATCATTTCTTTATTCATTCTAAGTTATTTGATCACAATAATCTAAATTTAAACTCTTTATATTGTCTAGAATATGATTCATATTTTATTTATTGAAAAAGATTGGATTTTACATGGGTATTGCGCTTATAAATGCAAATAATGCAATTCTGAAAAACGTTTGATAATTTCAATAGTTTCATCATTCATTCTAAACCATTTGATCACAATAATTTACATTTAAACTCATTATACTGTCTTGAATATGATTCTTATCTTGTTTATTCAAAAAGATTTGATAATATATGGGAATTATGCATATAAATGGAAAAAATACAATTCTGAGCGTCATTTGAGCATTTCAATCGTTTCTGTATTCATTCTAAGTTATTTCATCACAGTAATCTACATTTCAACTCTTTATATTGTCTAGAATATGATTCATATGTTATTTATAGAAAAAGATTGGATTATACATGGGTATTACGCATATAAATGCAAATAATGCAATTCTGAACAACGTTTGATAATTTCAATCGTTTCTGGATTTATTGTGAGCCATTTGATCACAATAATCTACATTTAAACTCTTTATATCATCTAGAATATGATTCCTATGTTCTTTATTCAAAAAGATTGGATAATACATGGCCATTAAGCATATAACGTGGAAATAATGCAATTATAAGCATCATTTGAGTATTTCAATCGTTTCTGGATTCATTCTAAGTCATTTGATCACAATAATCAACATTTAAACTCTTTATACTGTCTATAATATGATGTATGTGTTATTTATTCAAAAAAATTGGATTATACATGGTAATTACGCATATAAAGTGCAAAGTAATGCAATTCTGAGCATCGTTATAGCATTTCATTCGTTTCAAGATTCATTCTAAGTAATTTGATCACAATAATCTGCATTTAAACTCTTTATACTGTTTATAATAGGATTCATATGTTAATTGTCCTAAAAGATTACATTATAAATGGTAATTAACTAATTATGCATATGAAATGCATATAATGCAATTCAGAGTATCGTTTGAGCATTTCGATCGTTTTCAAATTCATTCTAAGTCATTTGATCAAAATAAAAAAACATTTAAAACCTTTATACTGTCTAGAATATGATTTATGTGTTATTATTCAAAAAGATTGGATTATGCATGTTAATTACGCATATATAAATTGCAAATAATGTAATTTTGAACAACATTTGATTATTTCTATCGTATCTGGATTCATTCTAAGTCATTTGATCACAATAAACTAAATTTAAACTTTTTATACTGTCTAGAATATGATTCTTATCATGTTTAGACATAAAAGATTGGATAATACATGGGAATTACGCATATAAATTGCAAATAACGCATTTCTGAACAACTTTTGAGCATTTCAAACATTTCTGGATTCATTCTAAGTCATTTGATCACAATAATCTATATTTTAACTCATTATATTGTCTAGAATATTATTCTTTTGTTCTTTATTCAAAAAGATTGGATAATACATGGGAATTACACATATAAAGTTGACATAATGCAATTCTGAGCATCATTTGAGCATTTCAATCTCTTCTGGATTCATTCTTAGTCATTTGATCACAATACACAACATTTAAACTCTTTATACTATCTATAATATGATTTATATGTTATTTATTCAAAACAAATGGATTATACATGGTAATTACGCATATCTAGTGCAAATAATGCAATTTTGAGCATCGTTTGAGCATTTCAATCATTTCATTATTCATTCTAAGTTCTTTGCTCACAATAATCTACATTTAAACTCTTTATATTGTCTAGAATATGATTCATATTTTATTTATTAAAAATATTAGATTATACATCGGTATTACTCTTATAAATGCAAATAATGTAATTATGAACAACTTTTGATTATTTCAATAGTTTCGGCATTCATTCTAAACCATTTGATCACAATAATTTACATTTAAACTCATTATACTGTCTAGAATATGATTCTTATTTTTTTTTTATTCAAAATGATTGGATAATGTATGGCAATAACGCATATAAATGGAAATAACGCAATTCTTAGCATCATTTGAGCATGATTGGATAATCGTTTATGTATTCATTCTAAGTTATTTTATCACAATAATCTACATTTAAACTCTTATATTGTCCAGAATAAGATTCATGTGTTATTTATTGAAAAAGATTGGATTATACATGGGTATTACGCATATAAATGTAAATAATATAATTCTGAGCAACATTTGATAATTTCAATCGTTTCTGAATTTATTGTAAGCCATGTGATCACAATAATCTACATATAAACTCTTTATACCTCTAGAATATAATTCATATGTTCTTTATTCAAAAATATTAAATTATACTTGGTAATTACGCATATAAATGGCAAATAATGCAATTCTGAGCATTGTTTGGGCATTTCAATCATTTCTAGATTCATTCTAAGTGATTTGATCACAATATCCTACATTCAAACTCTTAATACTATCTAGAATATGATTCATATGTTATTTATTCAAAAATATTAGATTATACAAGGTAATTACACATATAAAGTGCAAATAATGCAATTCTGAGCATCGTTTGAGCACTAAAATCGTTTCTGTATACATTGTAAGTCATTTAATCACAATACTCTACATTTAAACTCTTTATATTGTCTAGAATATGATTCATATGTTATTTATTTAAAAAGATTGGATTATACCCAGGTATTACATATATAAATGGAAATAATGCAATTCTGAACAATGTTTGATAATTTAAATCGTTTCTGGATTCATTCTAAGTTATTTGATCACAATAATCAATATTTAAAGTTTTAAGCTCATTATACTTTATAGAATAAGATTCTTATCTTGTTTATTCAAAAAGATTGGATAATACAGGCAATTACGCATATAACGTGGTAATAATGCAATTCTAAGCATCATTTGAGTATTTCAATCATTTCTGGATTCATTCTAAATCATTTGATCACAATAATCAACGTTTAAACTCTTTATACTGTCTAGAATATGATTTATGCATTATTTATTCAAAAATATTGGATTATACATGGTAATTATGTATATAAAGTGCAAATAATGCAATTCTGAGTATCATTATAGCATTTTCATTCGTTTCTGGATTCATTCTAGGTAATTTGATCACAATAATCTGCATTTAAACTCTTTATACTATCTAGAATAGGATTCATATGTTATTTATTATAAAAGATTGCATTATAAATGGTAATTACGCATATGAACTGTAAATAATGCAATTCTGAGTATTGTTTGAGCATTGGATTCATTCTAAGTCATTTCATCACAATAATAAACATTTGAAACCTTTATACTGTCTAGAATAAGATTTATGTGTTATTTATTCAAAAAGATTGGATTATACATGGTAATTATGCATATAAATTGCAAATAATGTAATTTTGAACAACATTTGATTATTTCAATCGTTTCGGGATTCATTCTAAGTCATTTGATCACAATAAACTATATTTAAACTCTTTACTGTCTAGAATATGATTCTTAAATTGTTTACACATAAAGATTGGATTATATATTGTAATTATGCTTATAAATTGCAAATAATGCAATTCTGAGCATCATTTGAGCTTTTCAATCGTTTCTGGAGTTATTCTAAATCATTTGATCACCATAATCTACATTTAAACTATTCATACTGTATAGAATATGATTTATATGTTATTTATTCTAAAGAAAATTATTATACATGGGAATTACGCATATAAAGTGCAAATATTTCAATTCTGAGCATCGTTTGAGCATTTCATTCATTTCTTGATTTATTCTAAGTAATTTGATCACAATAATCTACATTTGAACTCTTTATATTTTCTAAAATATGATTCATATGTTATTTATTCTAAAAGATTACATTATAATGCAATTCTGAGCATCGTTTGAGTATTTCAATCATTTCTGGATTCATTCTAAGTCATTTGATCACAATAATAAACATTTTAACTCTTTATACTATCTAGATTGTGATTCATATGCTATTTATTCAAAAAGATTGGATTATACATGGTAATTATGCATATAAAGTGCAAATAATCAATTCTGAACAACATTTGATCATTTCAATTGTTTCTAGATTCATTCTAAGTCATTTGATCACAATAATCTACATTTAAACTCATGCTGTCTAGAATATGATTCTTATCTTGTTTATTCATAAAGATTGGATATACATGGGAATTACGCATATAAAGTGAAAAATAATGCAATTCTGAGCATCATTTGAGCATTTCAATCATTTTTGGATTCATTCTTCGTCATTTGATGACAATAATCAACATTTAAACTCTTTATACTGTCTAGAATATGATTCTTATGTTATTTATTCAAAAAGATTCTATTATACATGTATAAAGTGCAAATATTGGATATTCCTATTGTCGCTCGAGTATTTCATTCATTTTGCATTTATTCTAAGTCATTTCATCACAATAATTTACATTTGAGCTCTTGATACGATGTAGAATATGATTCATATCTTATTTTTCATAAAAGTTGGATTATACATAGTAATTACGCATATAAAGTGCAAATAGTGCATATTCTGAATATTAATTGATCATTTCAACTGTTTCTGCATTCATTCCAATTCATTTCGACACAATAATATACATTTGAAGCTCTCTATACGGTCTAAAATATGATTGATATCTTCTTTATTCATAAATGTTAGATTGTACATAGTAATTATGCCTATAATGTTCAAATAATGCATATTCTGAATATTATTTGAGAATTTCAACCGTTTCAGCATTCATTCAAGTCATTTCATCACAATAATCTACATTTAAGCACCTTATATGGCATAGAATTTGATTCATTTCTTATTTATTCAAAAAGATTATATTATATGTAGTAATTTCGTATATATTGTGCAAATAATGCATATTTCGAGTATTATTTGAGCATTTCACTCGTTTTGACATTCATTCTAAGTCATTTCAATATTTGAATAAATAAGATATGAATCATATTCTAGACCGTATAGAGTGTTTAAATGTAGGTCATTGTGATGAAATGACTTTGGATAAATTCAGTAACGGTTGAAATGCTCAAATAATACTCAGAATTTTCTTTAGCACTTTATATACGTAATTACTAGAATATGATTTAGGTGTAACTTATTCAAAAAGATATTTATAATTTATAATTCTCTTCCTTGTTTAAAGCACGGTATTTTAGAACAAAAATTTGTGGCAGATTTCCTATTTCAGAGTTTCAATACACAGAGAATTTTTTAAGTGGCCAAATTCTTGGCATAATTCTAATTCTGTTATGTTCTCTGATTTTCCCTCTACATACTCTTTATGTTAGGACTTCATAAATGAAATAACTGCATATTGACTTATGGTTACTTTGGAATTATCCATTTCTCATTTAGCTCAACCCTAATAATTATTTTCCTCTTTTTGGTGCAAAGTTACACCAAATTTGTTCCTTTAAAATTTGCTTATAGTAAGTTAACGTAATTCTGCTCAAGGTTTGTGAAGAACTGATTTCCAAATTATGAGGTAGCATCAAATGCTCCACTTAATTTTTCTTTCTACTCTGAGATTTTAATTGGTCAAATGAAATTACTGAGCTGGTGCCAGAATAAGTAGCAAATTTTAATAATTGAGGAATGATCAGACGCCTATATTAGATACATGAGATCTCCACTAATCTTGTCCAGTATTTATCTCTCTTAGTTTTAATCGACTGACAAAAAAAACATATGATAATAAAATAGTAATCTATATCTCACTTAGTATCATTGGACAGAACAGAAAGAACATTAATAATTAGAAACTAGATATTGAGACGATATCAATCAGCAATAAGTAACTTTATTATCTCTAAAAACAAAACCTTAACATATTTTACTTTTTTTTTTCCTTTCTAGCAAATGTGCCTTCCTACAAAATTTCAAAAAATAAAAATAAAAATGACAAGTATAACAACTAATTGAACATGTCAAGTATACCAAATGTCCCTTCCTCGCCAGCGCCTTCCTTCCTCGCCAATGCCCTTCCTTCCGTCCCTCCTTCCTCCCTAACGACTCCTTCCTCTCCCTCACACATTATCATGCCTTCTTAAACTGAATGCAGATTCAAACAAAAAGTAAAAGTGATCAAATAAAATTGAACATAAATGACAAAAAAATTGAACAATTATAACGAATAAATTGAACAGTTATAACAAATAAACTGAACAAATGTAACAAACATTGTGCACTCATACAAAAAGTAAAAGTGAGCAAATAAACTGAACAGAAATGATAATTAAATTGAATAGTTATATCAAATAAAGTGAACAGATGTAACAAACAATGTAGACTCATACAAAAATTAAAAATGAGTAAATAAACTGAACATAAATGACAATTAAATTAAGCAGTTATATCAAATAAATTGAACAGATATAACCAACAATGCGGACTCATACAAAAAGTAAAAGTGAGCAAATAAACTGAACAAAAATGACAATTAAATCGAACAATTATATCAAATAGATTGTAACAAACAATTTGGACTCATACAAGATGATATAAATTAAACATAATTGAACATATATAACAAATAAAAATAAACATATATAACAAATAAATTGAACAGATATAATGTGAGATAGAATGGAGAGAGAAAAAAAAAAAGAAAGGACCAGTGAGAAACCCAAAAAATCAATAGAGAGGGAATAGAGAGAGCAGAAAGGAAAAGAGAAGGAAGAAAGAAGAATGGAGCGAAGGGAGTGAGGGATGGAAGGTAACGCCTGGGAGCCACACGTGGGAGAGCGAAAGGAGAGAGCCACGCCTAGGAGCGGAGAGAGGGAAGGTAACGCGTGGGTGAAAGTTGCGCTCGGATCAGAAGAAGATTGCTAAAATTGAAGGGTGGTGATTAAATTGGATGGCTTGGATGGCGATTAAGAGGATGATAAGTAGTAATTACCCAATTTTCTATTCTGGTTTGTTTTTTTTTTGTTTTTTTTTTTTAACTCCTTAACTGCATACAGAACATAACCAAAGTGATTAAGTGCAGTGATTTAGAGACTACTGCAGAGGATACGAATTCCTACACATAGTAGTTGAAGATTGGTCCAGACTGTGTAACCATCCCGAGAAAACTTCTGAGACCTTCAATCCACATATCCCCGAGTTTTGTGGTGCATTAGTTAGGTAGATAATTTAAGTTAGTAATTTTTTTGGGTTGTAATCTGTATCACAGTTTCATTACTTCTTTTTCTGGGGACAAAAAAGGCCAGCGTCAAGTAGTGGAGCTCATCGGTGTGATCGCTGCTGCTTTCATATTCTGTATCTGCAAGACTGCAATCAATTTGTTCCTTATTTAGTTTGATATTCGGTCAAGTCAAGTGATGGAAAAATAAATGAATAGTATTAACTATAATAAGTTAATTTTAATACGTTCATATTTTTAACATTTAAAGTATAAAATGAACTTTAAAATTTACAAAATTTATATAAAAAATAATTCTCGTTAAATTGAAAAAAAATAATTCTCGTTAAATTGGGATACCCGAAACTTCCTCATCATGCACTATAATAATAACAAGTCAAAATAAACAAATCACAAACAGGGATCACAATAATATATTGCTAACATGCGCATATGGGGCTGGAGTGATTGACTTCTTTTAGGACAGGCTGGTATCCATATGCCTATCCGCATCCTTTGGAAAAAAAAAACAACTTCTTGGGGCCGTTTGGATCGCTTAGGAAGTTGGGGAATTTGGAGAAGTTGCAATTCCTAGGAATAAATTTATTGGGAAGTGTGTAATTTTGTGAAGAGTTTGGATTGTTTATAATAAATTTATGGTAGGAAGATGAAATTCCCCAAAATCTTTGGACGATCCAAACGGCCCCCTTGAGATAATCCCTCGCACGACTGCTATGGTGCTATATATACATGTATTTTGTGATCTACGGTGGACGGCCAATGTGAAGTACATGTACATCAAAAGCTGGTCCCACGTAATCGAAACTTTTTTATTTAATTTTCCTTTTTTTTTTTCTTTCCATTCAAGAAAGGAAGACACATAGACATAATTATTGTTGTTTTCTTCCTCTGTATCTGAAAATAAAACAAATATCTAGCTGGATAATTATATAAGAATTCACATCCAAATGCTTCTAAAACTTTTTTTCTTTTTACCAAAAACATTATAAGAAAGATGTTCCAGCTTTATTAGGTAAAAGAAATGCTAAAGCCCTACGTCACTGTTTTTAAATTTCAAAATTTAAATGATTGGATTCGAACCGCCAGTACATTCTCTACATAAAAATTTAAAACAAATTATACTTTATAATGTTTTTAAAAATACTATTAATTTTTGTTTCTCAAAAATTATTTCCATCAGAGGTCCTTTGTTATTATTGCAACAAAAACTATTATTTTTTATTATATTTTTCAAAAATACTATTATTTTTATTTTCAAAATTTAATATTCTGAACCGCGGCGCCGATTCCCATAATGTGAACAAGTTGTGAGTAGTCAATAAATAAACTATTGGTTCTTCTTTCTTTAATCTACAATTTTGTCAATAAAAAAGGTCGTCGGCATCTTCAAACTCATTCACCAATTTAGCTGCCAACAAGATCTTTGTAAGCTCCTCGCTGCCTAAGGTATAATAAAAACTCCTATGATTTCAATAAATTTTGTTGTATATAACCGAAACTTTGTTAATATGCTGATTTCTGCCAAGTACTCCTCCGATCTAACTAGCAAAAACTTTTATGCGGTAATTTGGTTTGTTTTTATTTTGCACTTCAAAAAGTTAACTGTGTAGATACGTGCTTTTATTTGCAGGTGCTTTAATTTAAGCAAAACAAAAAGAAAAGGATAAAATGGAATTGGAATTTACAGCGAAAAGTATTGTTTTGTCGGCTATAGCATTACTTGGTTTCGTGGTGTTCAACATGTACCATATTCCCCCTCAGTTTCAACTGAAACAACTTTATATCCCAGCTCTAGACAAATCCATTAACACTACTTCATCAAATACCAGTATAACTTTCCACTTCTCCTTAAAAGCCCAAACAATCCATTCAGAAGTATACTATGATCCTATAAATGTAGCATTCTATGACAACCCGAACCGTAACAACTCTATAGCTACTTTCACTATACCCGAATTTGATCAAGAGGAGTTCACCGAGGTTGGCTATGGTGGAACAGTGAATGCAACCGGGATTGATTTCGAGGCTACGAAGAGGGAGATCGCAAGAAATGGTTTTACAGTTTTTCGGGTGGAGTTGGAGACGTCAGTGAGGTATGATTGCTTTGTGTTTTGGAAGACTGGATGGTCTGGATACAGAAGGGCCGTTGATGCCAAAATTACTGATACAGGTGCTGCGGATTTTGGCATCGACATTTGGTTATATGTCATAGTCACATGCGTGGTTCTGCTGTTCCTTGTTGCTTTGATATGTCTAATACTCTATTTATGTATGAACTCAAATTCAAGAATTTAGGAGAACCAACTTTTGGCCTAGAATTAGCTCTTGACCTAGTGGCAACTAGGTCAAAGGGCAATGCACCTTGAGTTCTTGAATGAAAGGTCGCACGTTCGAAATCCAACTGGGGGGTTTTTCTTATCTTTGTCTACACAGATGAGAAAGTGATCAAGTGATTGGAAATCCTGTGTACTTTTCTATTATTCATAATTTTTGGTCTTTTTCTTCTAATTAAATAATTATATTTTATTTATTATTATTTTTATTTATTTATTTTTTTTGAGAAAACTAATTACTTTGATTCCAAACATAATGTCGAGAGACCGCAATTGCTAGACCGTCCAAACGAAGAGGTATCCGCAAAAGAGTGTAACATAAATACTATTTGAAAGATATTTGAGGATGAAGAGTCATTCGACAATAATGCGAGATACATTTTAAGCAACCTATGAAGACCTTTTTGTAGCCTGTAAAACAAAAAGGTTCTGGTGTTCCGTTTGAACGTATTTTCACAATTTCTAAACAAAATACGTTCAAACGGAACCTTTTTGTTTAGAAAATAAAGATAATGCATATCTTTGTCTACACCAGAACCTTTTTTATTTCAAGCAACCTATGAAGACCCATTTCTAATCGGACCATCACTTTTTTATTTTCTCGATTTTTTAATATGGGCCGCAATAAAATTTTGGACCTCTTATAAGCCCGAAATTTTCGACCTCGAGATTGGATGCAGTTGAAATTGAACATGAAAACTTTTTTTCCCACCTAAGGCAAGAACCATATCCAAAAAATTTAAAAATAGTATTAAATTAATATAATATAATAAAAATAATATCAATATAATAAGATTTTTTTAAATAGTATCACGAGATCGGAATTTCAGATTCTGAACGCAAGATCGGATTCCCGGATTCCGATCTTAGCTGAGATCGAAATCTCGGATTCCGACCTTAGCTGAGATCGGAATTCGAGATTCCGATCTTAGCTTTTTAATTTTTTTATATATTATTTATTTATTTATTTAATTTATTAATTAGTTAAATAATTAGAAAAATAGATAATATATTGTAAAAATATTGAAAAAATATTGAAAAAATATGGAAAAAATCAGGAATAATTAAATTAAATTTTATATGTAATTTAGTATTTTTTGGAGAAATTAAATTTATTTAATTAAAATATAAATTTTTATAACTTATTTAATTAAATGAATTGTATCATTTAGAAAGAATTATAAATTTTCAGAATTTGTGAGAATACAAAGGCATAATCCTTTCAGAATGTTCAAAGTTTTATTATTCCTTTCTGCATTTGCAGGGATACAAAGGCATAACTTGAACATTAAAACTTTAAACATGCATAACTTTTGATAGGAAGGTCCGTTTGGCGCAAACGAGGACATTCCGGAAAGCTGGCGACGAGATCTACACATGTTACTGGGGTAGAACCCCGTAACGACCATTTTCGGAGCCAAAAAACGCTCTCTAGACCTCCAAAATCTACTTTGAAAGTTTGCAAACCTAAAATTCACTCTAAACTACTAAAAAATTTTTTAAAATCATAAATTAACCATTAAAAAGAGAAATGCAGTAAATCAAGTGAATTTAGTCTTTCTTCTCCGTCTCGGTAAAACATCAACCTCGTATGATTCCTTTCTAACACAATCTAGAAAGTGCTTCCTTGATCATTAGACTCGACATGATTGTTTAATATATAATATGGAAATAATATATGCAAAGGAAAATACATTAAAAATTTATATTTTTTATAAATTAATTAAAAATTTATACTTAATTATTTATTTTTTAATTAAATAAATTAATTAAAAGAAAATAAATTTAATTTTCCAAAAAAATACTAAATTACATATAAAATTTAATTTAATTATTCCTGATTTTTTTCATATTTTTTCAATATTTTTACAATATATTATCTATTTTTCTAATTAATTAACTAATTAATAAACTAAATAAATAAATAAATAATATATAAAAAATTAAAAAAGCTAAGATCGGAATCCGAGATTTCGATCTTAGCTAAGGTCGGAATCCGGGATTCCGATCTTAGCTATGATCGGAATCCAGGATTCCGATCTTGCATTCGGAATCTGAGATTCCGATCTCGTGATACTATTTAAAAAAATATTATTATATTGATATTATTTTTAATATATTATATTAATTTAGTATTATTTTTTAAAATTTCGGGAACCATATCCTCTGCAGTGCAGTGCAGTGGTTTATCAAAAACAGCCCATTCAATGATAGATGTCTCATGATTAATATCAAATTTGTACATCAGTACATCCGTAAATCTTTACTATCAAAATTTGATTGGACTGTTCTTGAGAACCATTGCAGTTTAATATTAGAATTACTTAACGATAATGAAACGTACACCAAATTTTAAATTTTATAGACATGATATTTACACTATATAATAATATTTATAAATTTAAATATTAATTTTATTTTCGAAAATTATCAAATTAATTATGAATATTCCGGCATTCCCTTTCCAATACTTTATAAAATCGCAGATTTTATGCATTCTTGCAATAGATACTGGGCGGAGCCAAGGCAGGGGCCTCAGTGGGCTTGACCTCCCCACATTTTTTAATTTTATTAAAAATCACAAGGTAAATTATACAAAGATATGAACAAATATGTAGAATGGCCCCTTTAAAAAGTAAAATTTATAGATTGGCCCCACTCATATTATTTTTCTGGCTTCGCCCCTGAATAGATAATTCTTACAATAATCAACTCGACTCTACAACTATCCGTGTTGTGAATCATTATGCCATTACTGAAGCTATAGGCCCCGTTTGGATCATATGGAAATAGAAGGAATAGTTTCTTTCTAGAAATAAATTTATTGTAAACAATTCAAATTTTTTATAAAATTACACACTTTCAAATACTTTCCGTCTAGAAATAGACTATTTCTTTTATTCATAAGCAATAAACGAAATCATAGACTATTACTCGTGACCAGATCACGTGCTACTTGCCTGAGGAAGAAGAACAAACAACGATAACACCACGTCCGTTTTTCTACGACAAACACACGCGCTCTATTCATTGGCCACACCGTTCCGGCTCCCAGAAGTCTAGAACCCTCTCAGCGTAATTAATCCCATCTTTACGGACGGCTAGAAACGGGTAGTCAAACCATCCAACGGTGCAGCAACGACCGAGGAAAAGATTCCTTCCAGAGAAGAATCTGAGATTGGCTGCTAGTACTTCCAATCACGCGCTTCGAGAAGCTTCCGTGCGTTGGACCTGGCGCGCCGTACGGACACACTAATGTAACAAATTTTAATTTTATATTAATTAATTGACATATTTATTTTATTTATTTAATCACATTAAATAGGGGGACAAATGTCTGGTTTCAAAATTTAGCTACATGCCTCCATGTAGTGGATCAAGGAGCAACTCAGCAACTAAACTAAAAAATAAATGCTCTGAAGGAACCCCAGAAGAATTTATTTATTTTCAGAACATCTCATTTTCCAACTACATTTTTGTTGTTGGTTTCACTTCAGATATATACAGTGTAATTGAAATCAACTGTGATGGGTCTGAAGATACTCTGAGGGGTTTGAAGAGTAGTATGTATTACATACAGTTAGTTGCATTATTCCTTACAGACAATAATAAATACCTCATAATATAAAGCTCTAGTTGCTGGAACTGCACAGTTTCAGCATTCATTTTTTTCTTAATTGCTTCTCTTTTGTAATAATAGTGGGGAATGGGGCTGTCAGATTCCCATCTGATTTCTAAATGGATCATGAACCCAAACTGATATGTATGTATGGATCTAGTTGATATATGATCCGATTCATGTTGGGTTCAGGTTGGATACTGTAGATATCATATGATCTGATTCTCACTGTCTAGTTGCTATTAGTTAAAATTTGGTACACCATGAAGATTGTATGAATATTTATTATGTACTATTTTAGATTTTATGTGTATAAATAAATAAAAAATAAATAATAAACAAATAATAAAACAAGGTGTCGGGTAGAGATGGAAATCAGACGTCTTCGATGTAAATGAACTTTTAATACGTGCTAAAAAAAAGACTTTTCATCCCAAATTATAAATATATGATTGATCATGACCCAAATTTGACTTAAAAAAAAAAATCCTATATCAGCACAATTTACATCCCTAGCCCAAAATAGTACTCCATCCTAGCGAATAGCAACTATACAATTGAGTGCAAAAATCAGAGCTGTAAATTTTCTGAAAAAATTTAATGCAACCAGTCCAAACTAAATGTCAGAGCTGTAAATCGTTCCACTGCTACTTCTGATCTTCTTATAATATTACACTTCCTAATTTTATTTATTACAAATGCACATTAATACTGCAACTCCAGGAATTATTCAATTGTTGGGACCATACTGTAGCTCCTATAAAAAAGGACAATTAGAAACAAAACATACTGTCAAAACAAGTCAACAATATCAGGACCGAAGCAACAACTATTTGACTAAAGACATACATACACATCCAAAAATAAAACTATTTGGGAAAACTACAACAAATTAGTCTTTTCTTTTTTTGAATAAAATTAAAAATGTCACTAAGAAACATTTAATAAAACCAGTAGGTGGTACATATATAGTCACGTTTTCTAGTACGCTAGTGGCTAGTTGAAGAAAGACAAGTAGAAGCATACACCGAGATTGTGCTTTACTAGTATAATTAATGTTATTATTAGCATAGTGTACTGTACAGAGGTGGTAAACTAACTCATTTAATGTAGGCATTACTTCTCTGGTCCAAGAGAAATACGGAGTTCATGAGATTTTGCTGTAGATGCACTGTACCTTTGTACGGGTTCTGGTGTTCTGTCAATTGCAATGCATGGACCAGGTCTCCAGGTTTCATTACACGAGTTGATATTTGACAGGATTATAGAAACGACAACAAACCGGTTTACTGTTTCCCCTCTATTGTAATCAGTTTACGGTTTACATTATTATTATTGTACTTATAATCTCCTCGTAATATACAATAATTTAATTTTTTGTGAATTCTAATCACATATATATGGCAAATTTTGCGTGGGCTAATTTTTTTTATGGAGTGAAAAAACAGATCCATTTGTTTAAATTATTCCGGCGTAAAACATCTCTTATTTCATTGCTTGTGTGCGAAAAATAATTTAGAAAATTACATAAAATCTCACATGTGGCAGCGGAGAGAGAATTTGAAAAGGTGAAAAGAGCTAATAAAGTAATAATCGCACGAAGTAAATAGTCAACACGAGTTTATGTACTTCTAGTACTTACACTTGTGTAATGCTTGTTGGCCCGTTGGTCGCGTTGGATAAAATAAAATAAGATAATGACACTAATCGAACGGGCCAAACTAAATCTAACGTATCATATTTGAATAAATAAAGTGAAATATAAAACTTCTTCTCGAGCATCATTGCCGACTCGTTGCAACGTAGTGTTTGCAGGAATTTTGCCACACTTCTCAAAAGTTCATAGCAGTATATTTTATTATATATGTTCCCACTTCACTCGCACCAAAATTTATGAGATTCATAAGTTTGTGCGCATTAAAAATTCAAAAGAACATATTGCAGGAAATTTATATTTCTGGCGCATCAAATTTGGCAAATCTTTATGGTTTTATTCGAGGAGAAAAAGAAAATGAGAATCCAAATGTCAAATGTAAACTTTTATCTGCATGGAGATAACTATTTGGATTTATAGAAAATATATAGACTCTTAAAAGAATGTATTTTCAGAGAAGCAAAGGATTGGATTCTTGTCCAAAAGTGAAAGGACAATAAGAGTCTAACAAAGCAGCTGTTCAAACAATCAAACTATAATTACCTAGCCTCCATTGCAGAGTAAAAATTAAGAGAGATTCTTTGCCTCTCTAATATATCTTATTATCTTTACACACCCGTCACATAAAAACCCAAAGGGCCGGTTTGGATGGGGTAGGAATTTGGAAAATTTGCAATTTTTAGGAATAAATTTATTAGAAAGTGTGTAACTTTGTAAAGAGTTTGGATTGTTTATAATAAATTTGTCATACAAAATGTTAAGTAAAAAAGATTTGCAGTGGCCTACTAATTGCATCATAATATTTTTAGATCAATCAAATGATCGAGCACCACGATATTGCAAAATTTTAAATTATGTAGATATATTTTTCAGATCTATACCCGTTTAAATTTCTTATCCCTACACTATTTATTATTTATAAATGGACGAAAAATGTGATATTTATAAGCTGTACGGCTTTCAAAACATTGGCTGTAAAATGCCTCCCGCAGTCCCGCTGCTTTGGCAGTACTGCTGTTTCAATTTTATGCGAAGGGCGTCTTAAAATATATTGATAGGATTTATTTTATAAATTAACTAAAGTTTTTGAGACAATTGTAACTTAAATTTGGTTATAAAGCACGCTTATAATTTTTGTGAAGGAGCGTGGCATTTTTCTGTTATGTATGTTAAAATTGCAGATACAATTTTACAAAGTATGCTCACAAAAATTCATTTTAAATATAGATGTATACACTTTTGCAAGAAATTGTCGAAAATGAACTTTCATGTGATTAGCGATTCTGTAATGAAAAACTCAAAATTCATAAATCTTGTGCGATATTAATAAAAAACAGAAAAAAGATAACTTAACGTTAAGAATGAAATTTTATGTTTTTATTATAAATAAATATATAGCTACTTTTACAAATTTTTTATAAATGTTTATATTCTTATTATTGGACTCATGATTTTTTTAATACGTCGAACCATTGTTTAACTTAATAAAGTTATCATGCTTTATGTAAAAGTTTGCTAAAATTGTCCAATTTTTTTAGTTTCTTGAAAAATTTTCATATTTGTTTTAGTTCTAGCTAGATGAAGTTGTAGGTTTTATTAGATTTATATGTGTATTAATTTAAAATATCTAGGGTAGTAAGAAAAGAGAAAAAAAGGACAAAAATGGATTCATGTCGGGTTCCTTATGGCACCGTTTGGATATAGGAAGAAGAAAGAAGAAGGAAGAAGGAAGAAGGGCCAAATTTATTATAAACAATCCAAACTCTTCATAAAGTTACACACTTCTCAATATACTTTTTTCCACTTCTTTCCTTCTTCTCTTCTTCCCACACCTATCCAAATGGAGCCTATATAAAATATCCTTGGGTGCGTTTGGATATAGGAAGAAGGAAGAAGAAGAAGAAGGAAGAAGGAAGAAAAAAAAATTATAAATAATTCAAACTCTTCACAAAATTACACACTTCTCAATATTTCTTCCTACTTCTTCCCTTCTTTCCTTCTTCCCACACCTATCCAAACGGAGCCTATATAAAATATCCTTGATTTGCACACTACTGCATTTGATAAAACACTCCTTATTAGACTGAAATACCATCAATGAATTAAAAATATTACAATAATGATGATATCTCTGAATAATACTTTTCATTAATTAGGGATATTTTAATCTAAAAAGAGTGTTTTATCAATTTTATGGTGTGCAAATCAATTCCCAGCAGACGTGTTCGGCAATCGGCATCCGTAGAAAATCTGCTTTTTGAAAAATTATTAGTTTATTGAAGTAACCGAATACGAAATAAATTAATAAACTGCTTTTTATTGCCATGATTTCTAGCCATGCCAGAGAAGCACCTCTAGAAAATGGTACTGCTTTCCTTATTCTTTCCCTTTCTTTCCTGGTAAGACAGGTGCTAAAAAAGCTCTATTGAAGATTTGACATCTCTAACATGATTTTTATAAAGATTTAAATAATTACAGACACGTACACATTAGAAAAAAGTAAAATTTTTAAAAAATGTATTATGTGTATTAAATAATTACCTGAGATTCCTCCAAAATACACGCGCACTGTTAATTAATGTTAATCCAGTATATGAGAGATACTGCAAGTTGTACTGTTTGTTGGAACCTTGACAAGCCTATGCAGACGTATTATGTCAATATTAAAAGTCTAATAAGTAGATTAGTTGTAATTACGGAATCTATAGAAAGCAAGAAATCAAAAGGTGACAGTGACTAAGTGCGTGCTGTGTACCCATTAGGCCTTTTCTCCTTGCATATTGCAAGCTCAGTAGGTGGCCTAAGTCTTCTCCATTTATTTGCCCAACTGGAGAAGCAATGCCACGTATAATCAAGTTTAGAAAAAATAACGAAAATTCCTCCTCTCTGTGCATGGTACTAGATTAGTTGTTATTACTTATTCAATTATAAGAAAATCTTATTGTTGTCAACAACCGAACAAAATTGGGTAGAATTTTAATCAAAGGAGAAGAAATATGAACTGATCTTTTCAACGGGCCAATACTACTAAAATTATTATTATTTTTTAAAAATCACTCGATCAAGTATTAATAGTTTTCAGTTACACCAAAAACTATTCAATGTAGTGATTACGCCAAATATGAAACCAATCATATATAAATTAAATGAGAATAGAGAACGTATCTATCATTATTGTAATTTTTACTTTTAATTTTTAATCAATTACTCGTGAAATAAATCTGTTGGTTACTTATTTCTTATATATTTACACCCGCAACATATTCTTTTTTGGCAGTTAGCAACATATTATTGTTAGACTAATACGTACATCTCAAAAATGCAAAATACGACATATTTTCTTATATCATTTGAACTTGACTGGAAGACATTAAAGAGGAATTTTACAGAACAATGTTGGTGGGGTCAAATCAAATCAAAAGGACGATTTAAAGGCAGTCTCTTTCCTTGAGTCTGCGTCAAACCATTAGCCTTTTCTTTCTTTCACTACAAGAAATATGGTTTATAGCTAGATGTTTGCAGCTAGATTTTTTATTTACCAACATAGTTGGTGTTATTGCAAGATGTTCATGCAAGATAAATTTCTGATGTAGCTAGTATGTAAAAAGAACAGATTTATTGCAAGATTTTTCTAGTCTTGCAAGAAAAGATACCATAATTAATGCTAGTTTTAATTTCCCACCAAAGGTAGTGGCGGTAGTGGCACAAAATGAATTTGGTAAACAAAATTTCCCTCTTTTTTTTCTAACAATAACCGTGCCAAAAAAATATTTGATTGTATAATATGATTTTTTAAAATTCTGTTTGTCTAGGTTTAAAGATACTAATGTAAAAATTATAAAAATTTAGCTTTTATTATGTGATTTTATTACATGTGTTGGTAGATAGCTACCGTGTTTTTTCAATTTTTTGTTATCATGATTTTATCCTCCGATCATATATATCATTGAATTTTCAAAATAATTAAGGCTTAGTGCATGCACTTAATTAAAATATTATTCACGAAGATTTTGTTTTCTGTTTTGGAGGAAATGAGCATATCAAAGAAATTTTTTGTATTTTATTTAAACTGTTGGCTTTTATGCCACGTCCATTAACATTATGCTCTAAATTTGTATAGAACTATTTTGAGAACAAAATTCTTAATAAAATTTCGGTAGGTTTTTCCTAAAAAAAATTCTAAGGGAGAATCTTTCTTTTTTTTTTCTTTAATAAAAAAATATAATAAAGGTACAACTGCTTTCCATTTGTTTTCTCATAAAGACCATTTGAAGGCGGCCACGTGGCGCTCTCTGATTTGCGTTTGTTTTGGTCTCATGGTCTCATTGATCAAGGAGTTAAGGACATGTATCCGTGCCCTGTGATTTGCGTTTGTTTTGGTGTCACAAATGTTATAATTTTTCTTTTTCATTAATATTTTAAATTTAAAAAAATTAATTTTCAAATCCAAACCGTTGACCTTGTTCAATTTTACAAGAGATGCATTTCTATATAATTTTTTTTAATTTTAGAGTTTATTTGCTATTTGATCAAGAGGTCAAAAAATGAACGAATGTTGTTAATTATAACAGATTAATTTTAATACGTTCATAATGCCTCTTGATCGAATATCAAATAAACTCCAAAATTTATAAAAATTACATATAAATGCATCGCTCGTGAAATTGAACAAGATGAACGGTTTAGATTTGAAAATTAAATTTTAAAATTTTTAAATATTAATAGAAAAGAGAATTGTCATTTGAATCTATTAAGAGACTGAAGTTTATATTTTATTTTAGAATTTTTTTTGCTATTTTCATATTTTTATAAAATTACAGCATAATATTTTATTCAATAAATTTTCCAAAAAATATAAAATTTACTCTTTATAGAGATTTCAATGTGAAAAACAAACTGAACACTATGGACTGTCATTTGCAACTCAAAAAATTGAGATTTGATCGAGTTTTACAGGTTTATTCGTAAAACATGTTTGCCTCTAGCATCATTCAACTATTAATATGCTATGGCAAATAATTTATTATTTTTAATTTATATTTTTATTAGTAAGACATAATTTACAATACAATTTTTATTATATTGTTTATATACATTGAATATTTTATGAACAAATTTAGTAGTAAGACAAGTTACTTTAGTTATTAAAAGAAATTTCATAGAAAATGAGAAAAAAATTACAAAATATTTTTTTGTTAATATTAACATAATAGAAAATTTTGTTTTCCTAATAAAATTTCGTTTCTAATGTATAGTCAACACATTTTGCTTTAGTATGAACTGCTCATGATAAATTAATTATAGAAAAAAGTTACATGAACTTGGCATGCAAAATGTATAAATCTTTACTGATACGTCAATTAATGTTTATAATATTAGCACAATAGTTATTAAAGTTGATTACATTAGTAAAAAATATTTTACATATAAATGGATTTATATATTTATATATAAATTTGTATCCATAGTAAAATTTTCAATTAATTAACATGTTTATGAATTGCAACATAGTAACAACTTAATTAATAACTTTAATAATGTGTGTGGTGTTAATATATTGTAATTGATTATTCGTATTTTTTTGACATTTGATAGGATTCGTTCCTTCAATTATTATATTTTCCCCATCAGCCATCCGTACCCTAATTTCTTCGGTCCCCAAATAGCCAGCGCCGCTAGTTGACCTCATCTCCGCCTCCGATCGTATCGCCCATCCACACAGCCACCTCGTCGAAATTTTGAGCCCGTGTTCCCTGCGTGTCAGCCGAATTGTTGGTTCCCCTCTCTCACAATGGTGCTTGCCGCTAGTTCTCCGATCCGGCCCTTCTTTCTCTTGAAACGCGCAAGAATCCATGAATTCATTACGAGAAGGACCAATGAAGTCCAATTCTTTAAAACCAATTCGTTCGGATAATTTTGTAAGTAGAAAGCTTTGTCCTTGACTTTTATTATATTTATCTGAATTTTCATTTTTCATTTTTTTGCATGTTTAATAGAAAAAAGTTACAAAGCGGTGAAATATTTAATGCTAATTTACAATTCACCAAGAGAGCTAAATGATTCAGGCTAATTTATTATTGTTCTCGTACATAGACGCTGTAGAATCCCTTTGGATGGTACTCAATTTAAACAAGTCGTTTGCAGTAATTTTATAGGACCACGTCTTGTTTCCGAGTTTCAATATAATTTCATTCTTATTCATTTAAGATCGTTGTACTTTTTAAATTTGCTCCAATTTTATCTGTGTCAATTTTTATGTTCTATCATTGTTCAAATTGGATTTAGGATAGCCTTTGTTACTAATTTAAACTTGTCATTTGTTAACATTTCTATTGTTATTAGGAAGGAAAGAGATTACTGGACTTAATTCGTTAATTAGTTTTATTGTGTAGTTGTATGCATTTTATTCTTACTGCAGATGGATGAATTTCTCATCTGCTCCTGTGAATCAACTTCCGTTATCAGACATAATAGCAAAATAAGGTATAGTTCAATCCATATTCTAATTCAATTTTGCTTGGTCAAAATATTGTTTAAGCAATTATTTTCATTTAGAACATTAGTAAAGATTAAGTTTGTCAATGGATTGAATATGTCAATTACTGTCAGGAGTGAAGGGACTGGCATACATATCAGGTACAATCTTTATTGTAAATTATTTATACAATAAAAAATTTTATGTAATACGAAATTATGGTTCTTTTAATTAATATGTCATGTTCAATAGCTATCACAAGGTGGCTCTGCTCCAGCATAAATTCATATCAGGTACAATCTTTAACGTCAATTATTTATACCATAAAAAAATTTACATAATATGAAATTATGGTTCATTTAATTAATATGTCATGCTGAATAGCTATCACAAGGTGGCTCTGCTGTTAGTACTTGTTTGAAGACCAAAAATGTGTAATCATGGTCCTTTCAAAAAATATTCTACTATTATATATAATTTGTTTATTCATTCAACTACCTTAGATTTACTGAAGACTTTAAGAGATGTTAACCACAACATCAAGGTACTAGTTTTGAATTTATCAATACTGATTGTTCTAGTTAAAATATCACAAAATTTAACAATCTTTACAACTGAAAATAACATTTGCCATTAGCTAGAATAACACAAATGCATTTGATTGTTTGATTGAAACCGAAGGTCCATCAGCTATTGTTTGGTTTGAATGTTTGATGCATTTCAATTTTAATCCACTTGTATTTATGTTAATTTATTTTTGCAGGCTACTTCAGCTTTGGATAGACTTGTTACCTCAGTTGAAGACTTGATTTATAAGATATGTGAAAGTATTTCAAGGTGCTCCCATCTAATAATATTTCAAATGTTGCACTTCATTCATGTCCATGTTCTCATGGGTTGAAAGTTGACTATGACTATACATACAGGTTTGGAAATCAGTTGCATACACCTTGGGTGATAATGGAAAATGAAAAATTGGGCTGATTTTTTAAACTAAGTTTGTCTCAGGTATCCCTTGTAGCCTTTCTCAATTGCTATTTGTACTATCCTTTTTTTTTTCTTTACTATTTACATGTGTATTGAATGATACTTCATTCTTATTAATGTATAGTTATAGTTTGTATTGTTTGATTTGTTCTGAATCATTGTCTGTGAAACCACTTGACAAGTAAAATACTATGATTACTGATTTGTCAAATAAAAAGATTCAACATGATCTATTAATTACAAGGCTTGGGCTGATATTGGTACTTAGGTTATAAGTAGATTTATTTTATACATAATGATCTTTGAAGACCTAATTAGTATAACTTTTTTATTTATTTATTTTTCAGCTTTAAAAGCTCATGGCTGAGAAGAAAGTTTCTTCAAACTCATTCCAAAATGCTAACAACTTCAGAGGAGTGTCATATGTTGATCTCATGCAATGGACGGGGTTTTAATTGATTCAATAATGTATTTTAGCATGATGTTAATTTTGGAGGTGTTAGATTGTAATTTTTTCCCTTTTGACAATGATTGTTTCGTGTTGTAATGTAAAAAAGTTGAATGATATTAATAATAAAATTAGTTTTATTATTAGTATTTTGTATGATTGTTGTCCAAATATTATTATTTTTATTTTTAACAATAATATTAATTAATATTAATTGTCACTATCATTATTTTTATATTATTCATTATTTCATTCATTTAATTATATGCTGACGAGACAAATAAAATTTAGCTTGACTAGAAATTCCTTGCTAATTGACCCATTTGGTGTTGCAGTAATTATGGAATATTAAAATAGTAATTTATTATATATTTAATACACATTAAACAAAAGCAAAATAGCAAGAGTATATAGTCATGCTATGTCAAAGCAAGAACGTGTAGCAAGAATTGTTATCTGCAAGACTCTATTTCACCTTTACCAACATCGAAAATAAGTCTTCCAATAGCACTTTGCAAGACCCAGTTGTGCAAGATTAGAAAGGATCTAGCAGATAAATTTAGCTAGATTTTTTAGACCTTCTTGGAAGAAAATTGTATCTTGGTAAAACCCATCCTTGATGTAGTGTTTCTTTTATTGATAATAAACCATATGCTCAATGGACTCGGGGACCATAGCTCAATCTCATGCTATGCAATGCTGTCTCTCTTCTTTGCTTTGATACAAGAGACAAATTCAGGAAACATTATATATATTAATATATTTGTTGACCTCACTAAGTGGCACTACCAAATTTTATGTTTTTTAAGCAAGGCTAGATTCACAAGAAATAGTATTTAACTTCAATTTAAGAAGCTAACAGTTTTAATAGTAAACTAGATGTTATTTTGAAATTCCTTTTTGATCAAGAGCATTTGAAGCAGAGAAGCCATGGGCGTTTTATGTGGATTCATTATTTTATTTGTTTTTTCAGTAACAGTTAAGTTGGTTATGTTTAGATTGATAAATAACAATTTTGATTTAGAAAAGTTTTGAAAATACAACTCGACATTTGAATGTGTGGGTAGTTTGTTCAAAATAGTAAAAACTTGGAGAAGATTAGTTAGGCCTGTCAACGATATAACCGTTATACGTCTCGCCATTTTCGTTCCGTCTAAACGGAATGTATAATAAAACATAATTTTATTTCATTTAAAAAGCGAAACAGTAAACAAAATACTTTTCGTCATAAATTTGGGTGAAATACATTTGAAATTTAGACGTTCCGTCGAAATGGAAGGACTAACAAAAAAAATCTAGCGTGCACCATTACAGACTCGGAACAGCAAACGAAATGGTCCATTTTGTGTCCGTTTTGACATGCTTGACAGGCCTAAGATTAGTGTCGTTTCCGTCCCATTACAAGCCTTGCCAGCAATGAATGTCATATCCATATGTACATGTCAAGTCTGCCTTCGAAGGTTTTAGAATCCAATAAAAATTATGTTTATAATTAATTTATATCAGCCTATGTTAGTGTCAACACAGTTTGTTTCGACAATGGTCCCAACTCTCTTGATTGTTTGGCAACCTAATATATAATATTTTCATCGTAATTTCATCATACGGCTTCTGATTTAAATGATTCAACATTTCGAAAAAAAAAAAAATCTTCAAAAAATAATTACAACTTTGGTAATATCAATATGTTCACGTTTATCAAATTTTAGAGGCATCGTGGTCAGATTTTACTGGTATCTAATTTTGTAATTATTGAGTTTTATAAATCTGGAGAGTAATGAAGAGTCCTAATCTAATTTTGTGTCTTGTGCTTGTGTTTGGAGTTCTCAAGGAAGTTAATCTTCTTAATTTTATCTGTAAGTTGAGCAATACTTTTTTATGAGCGAACTTTATCACTAATACTTGGTTGATTTTTTAAACCTTCATCTCAAGCTCAAGCACTATCAGATGCAAATAAATAAGCACATTGAAGAACTTAAGAAGAAGATTGACAAACGATAAGGGATAACGTAGTAAAGTTAAGACTTTAGAGGTAATTAACGAATTTTGTTCGGTTTATTTTTAGACCAAAGGCTCCGTTTGGATAGATGTGGGAAGAAGAGAAGAAGGGAAGAAGTGGGAAAAAGTATTGAGAAGTGTGTAACTTTGTGAAAAGTTTGGATTGTTTATAATTTTTTTTTTCTTTTTCTTCTTCTTTTTTCTTCCAACGATCCAAACGCACCCAAAAGAAAAAAGTACAGTGGGGCAAAGTGTCCAATACCTCCTAAATTGACGGGTCAAAATTCAATGATTAACTCTCAAGTAAGGACATAATTTTGTATTTTCTTACAAATATCCATAGTAGTACTATTTCATCATTTTAAAAAATTGACAACAAACGACATGAAAAAAATGGATTTACTATTCACGTAGCTAATGTAAACTGTTGCATAAATTCAAGAAGTTATCTGCTTCATTATAGCTAATTACTTTATATTGAGAATTTAAATTCTAAAACAACTATTGGCAAATAACTCCGTTTAAGGGGAAAAATGGATTTAATTTTCACAGAATTCTTCAATAATTAGATTTTTTTTTTCACTAACTAAGCAATATTAAGTGTTGGACGAATTCATAATATAATATCAGCTTCTTTCAAAATAAAGTAATTCATTTAGGTGAAAACTGAAAAGTAGTCAATAATTTAGAAAACATGCCTCATCACTCTCCACTGCTAGTGCTATGTTCGAAATAGGAATCTGACGCAATACTTTTTTTGGGAATTCTCTGACTGCGCAATTTAAATAACAAACTTCAGAATTTAATGTCCAACAGTAACCCCATATTGTTTATTATCTTACTTTTTTTTTCTTTGAAACGCTTAATTTAATACCATACAGTACTACTTTGGTCCGAATATTTTCTTTTTTTGGAGGCTTGGTCCGAATATATTTGGGACTGAGTATTTAATATTTATATACTACTAGAAGGGGTGAAATAGAGCATATGCAAACGTATACTTATCAAATCAATACAATCAAACCAAAACTGATTTTTTTTTTGGCATTCTTGACATTATTTTGATATTTTCTTGCAAATTTTATATTCTTTTGGCAACAAAAAAAGGGAAATATAAATAGTAATAAATGAAGAATGCACAAATATCTGCATATTTGCTTTTCAATATAGAATTTAATTACTATAATAATGCCAAATCGAATATCAATACTTATAAAAAAAATTTTAAGATTAGATGTTCAATGCATTTATAATGATCGAAGAAATACCATAAATAAAGCAGCGAACCGAACCCTAGCTCTGGTTTAAAAAATGTGACAAGAGGAACAATGACAAGTTGAGAGGGACAATAGTACGAATTTACCCGAGAAGTAGTGAAGCAAACCCTAGATCTAGTTCAAAAAAAAAAAAAAAAAATCAAACACAGTTTTCTTATTTTTTCCCCTTTATTTTAAAAATGCCATGTTAACAAAATTATAATATTTAGAGTCAACATGCTAAACAAAAAGTCAAAGCACATAGATAAAAAAAAATTACACAACCTTTTAATTTTTAACATAGCAACTTGAAATAAATTCTTCCCATGCTTGGACAATATAGATTTTATTTTTCTTGACATAGTCAGATAGAGCACATCCAGTCTCCACTTTCTCTAGTGGTGAAAAAAAAGGGCTGTTCAATACTTCAATCCAAGGTTCAATTAATGCCAACGAAACATAGGAAAGCAGTAACGACCATAGTAAATTTTGGAGATTAATAATGGATTTTTTGGTCTGAGATAGTATATTTTAGTAAATTAATAGAGACAAATATATTCACGGCTCTAAGCATGTTACGTTTATATATATATAAAACTAATTAATGTGATAAGTTTTATTATTTATATTGAATGAGCTGCATTAGATCAAAATTGCAATTTTGCGAACTAGCCTTATCATTATGAATTACTAATTTTATAGTTTTTTTATGTAAATAAACACGAGAGCTAAGTATAAATGGTCAGACATTTTGTCGTTATTCTAGAGTAACGGGTTCAATTTTCATTGGACGCAAAAAGTGGATAAACTCTGTAAAACTCTCTTAACTAAATTATCTTGTTTCCAAAAGAACATCTTCAATTAGTAACTTGTTACTATGCATGCAGGTAGGGGTGTCTAACGTGGTAAGTGGCAATGGAACAGGGTGTTTCGTTTGCCGTGCCACTAACGAAACGGTACAGTTTCGGCATTCCATTAACCGTTTTGTTAAACGACATGTACAAAATATACGATTTCAATAAACTACATGTGCTATTCCGTTCCACTACTCATTTCCTTTGCCGTTCCATTATCAAAACGTCAGAATTTTCGCTGGCACTTATCGTTCCACTTACTGATAACGTCACGGCATAACGGCTGTTGTTGACACCCCTACATGCAGGAGGTGCTCTTCAACCAAAGATCTTTTTGATAATAATAAAGTCGTAATTTCAACATAATGATTAATAATATGAAACGTTAAAAACAAAATCAAATTTTTAATAACAAATATGTTAGGAAACGCAGATGTTGCATCGGTGCACAACCAAATTAAGACTTATCCTTCCTCACTTAAATAAGATGAGATCGTCTAATCAAACCTATACCACTCCTTATGTGCACTCTGTTATACATTTTTCACAGTTCTCATAATCTTATCCTCACTAGTATTTGCACATTGAACAACCCGACATGATTAGACGATGACATCTTAATCTTGATCTGATTTACACAACTTGTCATGATTAATGTACACCATTACATTCTTTACCTAAATCATTACACGAAAGCGACACGCTAAGCAACAATTTGTACGTATTTTAGTTTGGTGGATTAGTTAATTTAATTAACAAAGATGCTACCAAACAAGAAATTAATACACACGCAAGTGTACCAAAATATATAATTACAAAACCAAGAGAAAATAACTCCAAAAAATTCACTAAAAGAACTAATTTCCTCTTTTGGGTAAGCAACCTTTCATCACAATCTCTCCATGATTTCACTGAATTAGTGCTATGGTTGTCAGACACAGTAATGGTCCGTCATTGCACTAAAACTGCACAAGAAATCTCGACGTGATTAGACTCTACTCACTATTCACCATTTCACCATTGGCTGCTTAGTAGCTTTTGATACCGCGTCTTAACAACACCACAGTTTTCTTACGCGGAATGAAATTAACGGTCGGGTTTTGAGAAACAGACACGCCAAAACAGTGCGCCACGTCCCCACGTCCGAATCAAGTTCGTGTTTCGTAAAAAAGTCGTATATTTGTTCCGTGGAGATTATGTTGTTTCCATTTTGGAACATAGGCAGGGCAGCATCCATGGCCCCGGTGGTGTGTTTTCATCTTTGGTCGGGCAAAGCGTAGTGCTTTGTCGTTAATCTAAAGTCTCTTTTACACTACCTGCACCTGGTCCATGATCAGAATCAACACCAAATAAGATATTTGATTAGTGGGATCCAACTGTCATAAGGAAAGTTTTCAGAATAGGTGGAAGAACCAGGAGCAAAGAATTGATATATGTTGGGTGTACTTTTCCCTGAAAAATCAAACCACCTTGTGGTCCCCTACTATAGAGAGGTAGAATACTAGAATTAGGGTTTGATCTTGCACATCAAACCCAATGTTATTTTTTATTTTTCGGTAATTTTTTATTATAGTTTAATTGTACTTCAAAGTTGAAAGTTGAAGCTTATGCCAACAGTTTAATCTCCCATTAATAATGATTACTTTTTTAATTAATCATTCAACAATCCTAACTACGCATATCATTGGTTGGCGGACAAGTGTTGGTGAGCTAGTTGCATCAAAAGTAAATGATAAGTTGACATAGCTCAATTATTTAATAAATAAATAAACCGTTTCTTTTCAAAGTTAGCAGGTCCCCAATAACTCTCTCTTTAAATTGAGAAAAAATCAGGGTTAAGTTGCAAAAAAACCGCTAAGAAACTTTTTTAAGTATCTGTGCTCCAGGTGTATGTAGCCAATGCCCAATACAATCTCCGATTCGTGGCCCTTCAAAACATTTCAATCTTCTATCAAAAAAAAAAAAAAAAAAAAAAAAAAAACATTTCAATCTACACCTGGTCCATTTACCTCATATCACTGACAGTGAATGCTATTCCGGGTCCCACAGATAAGTTTTGAGCAGTTTCGTTCACCGCCCGGTGTGCGGTGTAACTCTAATTTTATCTGAGGTTGTCTTTTTTCACTCCGACTCTCTCTCTCTCTCATGCCACTCTCCCTTCTACTCCTCACCTCTGTCCCCTCCTTTTCGTACCAACTGCTCTCTCTCTCTCTCTCTCTCTCTCTCTCTCTCTCTTTCTTTCTTTCTCTCTCAATTTTTTCGTGACCAGACCAAGGACGGTGTTTGCTTAGCGATTTCTCCACTCAAATCCACTTCCTCTCTTTCTGGTACAGTGTTTTTCCTTTTTTTAAACTCAGATATTTGACTTCTAGGCGGTGGTTTTCGTTTGGGAGGGATTTAATTTCTCAGCGGTGCTTGTCGTGGTGCGTTCCACTAGTGCTTGCATTGAAGAGTTCCTTCTTCTTCTTTTGTTTTTTCGTCAAGGAATTGTGTGAGATCTTTGGCTAGATTAGAAGTGCCTTTGGATTTTTGTTTCCGGGTTCTTGGGTAGCATTAATTTGAAGTCTGTGAACGAGCAAATTTCTGTTATATTTTGTCTTTTTTCCGAGTAAAATTAAAATAAATATGACGCCAAGAGAAAATTTTCTTTCTTTTTTGGTTAATTTATGAGTTTAATCAATAGATAGAGGGTTGGGTTTCTGATAGATAGGGTAGTTGTATTACAGTTTTTGTTTTGTCTTAAGTTTTTTTTATTATTCTTTCTTATTTTTAGGAAGGGATTAGGATTTGGGATGGCATGGGAAATTGAGTAGAAGATCATTTTTTTTAAACAATTATCACTTTAGTTTTTTAGTAATTTATTCAGATTGTTTCTACGGTTGTGTGTGGTTTTATTGCATGCATATTTAGTTGTAATTTTAGTTTTCAATTAAAATAATAACCAAGTGATGTAAAGAAAAACAAATAGATATTTGGGACAACTTGTTGCTAATGACAGTACTTTCTTACACTCTAATGTAATTGCATGAAATTTATCGAATTTCTTATAGCACAATTGAGAAATTGATAATATTTCTAATGAATTTGTACATCATCCGCATGTAGCAAATATCTTATCAATATCTGCGTGGCAGTTAGGAAAAGAAATGTAGACGCATCTGTTTTTTTTTTTTTTTCATCTTAGAATTGGATTGGACCTCTTGCATTTGTACTAAATAATTAATTTTGGATATTGTGCCTGAGTTGATGATATGAGCTACTCATATTTCGTCATGTTTGCTTAACAAGAAGGTCATGCAATGCATTATAAAAAGTTAGAATGCACATTTTTATATGTAAAACTGTTACAAATTGCAAAAATTAATATACCATTGTTTGACCTTGAATAAGCCTCTGTGTAAGTGCCAGCACTTTCTCTAAATATTAATTAATAATGTTTTGATAGTTGGAAACCCTTGTGAAAAGTTAATTTGGTTTATTTAATAGTACATTAGCTCTGACGAATGAAATATTTAATGCACAACCGGTAGTCTGTTAATTAATAATCCAGAAAATCTGTATTCTTTTATTCGAGGTGCATCTCCTTTAAAAGTTTCTAAACTCGGTTGTTTATTTATTCCTTTTTCGTATCTAACTACTCAACACTATCCGTTTCATTTTCTGTTTCCAGACTTAGAAGCATGTCGGAGACTGGCGGTGGGAGAAGGGGACGGGGGCGTGGGACCCCACAGCAATCTCCCAGAGGCCGGGCTCCATATCAACAAGGAGCAGGTGGCCGAGGGGGAAGGGGGTGGCCGCAAGTGCGGCCTCCTCAACAAGTCCAGCCTCGAGCGCCGTCACAGCCCCAACAACAGCAGGTTTACAGGGCTGACATGGCAGGTGGAACAGGGCGTCCTTACCATGTGGGCCCCACGAGCCAGCAGGCTCCCGAGCTGCACCAAGCTACGCGGGCTCTGTCTCCGCCTCAACAGCTGCCACTTGAGACCACAGGTAAATGTTGTTGAAGAAATTTCCTTATAATTCTGGTTTGTGTTTTACTAGAGGAACATTCAAAGGTATGAGAAACTTTTTTAGGTTTTCAACTTTCAAGTGAATTTTGGTTTTGAGGGATCTATTAGGTAATTTCTTTTTCGGGATTGTTTTAATAAGAGTTATTTAGGTAGGAAAGTGGTTGGGATAGTGATGTGATAACAACATAGGTGATTTTCTTTTTTTTTTTTTGGGGGGGGGGGGGGCTGTTTGTGGAGGTGATTAATTGAGAGTTGAGACGGTGTTGCCAGATGTATGATTAAAAGTTTTCCTGGGATAAATCGTAACAGGCACAAAAGAAAATTTTGATTGCTGTCTGGGGGGTTGGACTTGAGAACCCATTAGTTTTGAAATACATTATTATTGAAAATTTATATTTTTCCTGAAATTAAAAAAAAATATACTTGTCGTGCAGGTGCTTCATCTACTATGCCTCAAGTGAGCGAACAGTTCAAGCAGATGTCTGTTCATGGCGAGGCCAGTTCGAGTCGAGCGGTCCAGCCTGTGGGCCCTTCCGCTCCTGTGGCAGGCCCAATTGTCCCAGCTGCTTCGAGCAAGTCTATGAGGTTCCCCTTGCGCCCTGGGAAGGGAAGTATCGGCACAAAGTGTGTCGTTAAAGCAAACCATTTTTTTGCTGAATTGCCGAACAAGGACCTTCATCACTATGATGTTAGCTTCTTTTCTTCCTCTCAGGATTGCACTACTTGCTAATTTACCTCTGTGGTGCCCGTAAATTTCCTGTTCTGAAGCTAATTGGGTCTAATTAATACTAAAATAACTTATGTTTGAGATGTAAATGTTTGAGTGGTGTTCATTTGATTCAAGATTTGATTTAGTTATGTTAAATTGCATGTCATAGCTTTTGTTGCATAATCTAGGGTTAGCTGAACTTAAAACTGTCGCATTCAGCCAAAAGGAAAAGAAGTTGAATTTCTTTCTATGTTAGTACCACATTTGAATGTTATTTTGTCCCTTTCTTGCCTGTCAGCGGGCCATTTTTACATTTGGTGTTTTACTTTATACTTGTATCTGCTTTTTGTCACCAAATCTTAATATCAAGCTTTTAAAAACATCCGTTTTTTTTTTTTCTGTTTTATTGCCGTTTTATCGTAGCTTTGGTTCATACTGCACTACCATTTTATTGCCGTTTTATCACCGTATAAACTGCCGATAAACACTAAATCACCACCCAACCGTCAAACTGCACAAATCGCATTTTTAAACCTTGCTTAATATAGTTGTACTTCTGTCATTTAACAAGAATACTGTTTGGAACATTTTTGAATAGGTGTCAATAATCCCAGAAGTGGAGTCGCGCATTGTTAACCGCTCTGTGATACATAATCTGGTGAAAGAGTACAAGGAGTCGTACTTGGGAGGTCGCCTTCCGGTTTACGATGGCCGCAAGAGTCTCTACACTGCTGGGTCACTCCCTTTCACGTCCAAAGAATTTCAGATTACTCTCATCGATGAAGATGATGGCAGTGGCTCGGCCTCGGGGTACTAATTGTTTTTTTTTTTGGTGTTTGAAGCAAATTGCATAGATTGTGTTCATATTATTGCATCCTATTGTATGTAGCTATATCATGCACCTCTACTATGAACACCATGTATCATGTGTGGGCAAAATAAACACCATGGAATGATACTTAGCTTCAGTTTACAAATTATCTGAAATACCATGATTTCTCACTATTGTCTGTTTCGGATTTGACAAGATGGAATATTTTCAAATGTTAGAACTGGAGGGCTGTGTGATCAATGTCCCTAGGATTAGATGGACACAAGGTTCTATCAGTCCTGTAGAAACACATATTAGATTTTTTTTTTTTTCCTTCCATTTCAGATGAATTTTCATGCAAAGGTGCTGTTAATGTGCTTCGCAGTTTTAGTAAAAAAATATTGTTGAATGTAACATAACTTTCTGAACGCATATATATTTCTTGTACAATACAATACATTAGGTTCTTCTATTACTCACAGTCTACCAACTACTAAGGAGAATTCGGTTATCATTTGGTCTTTTCTTTTTCACTTTATTGGACATATCTATAGGTTTGTTATGGATCATACTTGTATATGATTTAATGACTCACGGATACACGTCTGTTGAATCTTATTTCAGGAGACAGAGGACCTTTAAGGTGGTGATCAAGTTTGCTGCACGCACTGACCTGCACCACCTTGAGATGTTCTTAGCTGGACGTCATACTGAAGCACCACAAGATGCCTTGCAAGTGCTTGACATTGTCTTGCGTGAATTGCCTACTGCTAGGTAGTTGATTATTGCCAGTATTGTACTATTGAAATCAAGCTTGGGTTGATTGTATGATCTTTTCAAGTTGTTTGTTCTTTACAGGTTTGCTTCCATTGGCCGCTCTTTCTATTCTCCTGGTTTGGGAAGTAAGCAGACCCTTGGCGAAGGGTTGGAGAGCTGGCGTGGTTTTTACCAAAGCATAAGGCCTACTCAGATGGGGTTGTCGCTTAATATTGGTATATATGTTTATGCACATCTTTTATGATGTATTAATGAATATGGTTGCTTTCTAATGTCATTTCTGAGGTAATATTAACTTGTAACATTTTTTTTCCCATGTAAGATATGTCGTCAACTGCCTTCATTGAGCCTCTGCCAGTGATACAGTTTGTATCACAGCTTTTGGGTAGAGACATCCAGGGGAGACCTCTCTCTGACTCAGATCGTGTCAAGGTTTGTCTAACCTTTAATTACTTTTTGGAACTTCTACTATTTACATTTCTATAATTCCTCTTTTAATTAATTGCAGATAAAGAAGGCACTGAGAGGTGTGAGAGTTGAAGTTACCCACCGTGGTAACATGAGGAGGAAGTATCGAATTACTGGGTTGACAGCTCAAGCCACTAGAGAGCTAACGTAAGTATTTTTAAATGCAAGTTGTTTGTAAATATCAAGATCAATGAAAAGAACAAGGAAAAACACCACATATCAATATTGTTTCACAGCACCTTGCATGCACTTGTACTTTTGTACTTCGAACAATAATATTTATCCATAAAAACACACCATATACAGCTTCCATGCTTTTTTCTATTGGCTTGTGGAACAGGTTCCCTGTAGATGACCAAGGCACCATGAAATCGGTGGTGCAATATTTCCAAGAAACATATGGTTTCACTATCCAGCACACCTACCTTCCTTGCCTCCAAGTAGGAAACCAGCAGAGAGCAAATTACCTGCCAATGGAGGTGAGTTGGCTGTTTTTTGTTTGACCCTCTTTTCATAAATATCATGCAGGAGCTGAGTTTCTTGGTGCTTTGTGTAATTAAAAACTATAGGTGTGCAAAATAGTGGAGGGACAGAGATACACTAAGAAGTTGAATGAAAGGCAAATTACTGCCTTGCTTAGAGTCACATGCCAGCGCCCTCAAGATAGAGAGCAGGATATCATGCGGGTACTCTTTATTAGTTTAATAATTCATAATTCTGCTCTCTTTTCGCTGTCTCTGTTTTTTTCCCTTCCCTTAAAAAGGGCTAATTAAGCTTCAAATGGCCATGGATGCTATTCTAATCTTGTTTACTTCACTGTTAGACGGTTCGTCACAATGCTTACCATGATGACCCATATGCAAGAGAGTTTGGTATCAGGATCAATGATAGGTTGGCACAGGTGGAGGCTAGAATTTTACCTGCTCCAAAGGTATGTTCATGTATTGTATTCATCTAGAGGATATATTCACTACATACGGCGTTGAGTTCAAAAATGGCAAAAGAAACTTTATTTGATAAATTATAGCACTGGATTTGTAAATGAAGATGTTGAAAGCATATTTATGTACAGAAAACATTTGCATGAATCTGTTTTTTTTTTTTTTTTTATCAAGTGTACTTCTCTTATTTTCTTATTGCAAAATATTATTATCCTGGTTTGGCAGCTCAAGTACCATGACACAGGGAGGGAGAAAGATTGCCAACCTAGAGTAGGCCAGTGGAATATGATGAATAAGGTATATAATGTCCCTTATCTTGTTCGTTCAATGTTTACTAAAACTGATAATTTACTTATTCATATGATATTTTTTTTTCTCTCTCATTGTACCGTGTAACTTTCAGAAAATGGTGAATGGAGGGAGAGTGAGGAGCTGGATTTGTATCAACTTTGCCCGCAATGTGCAAGATACAGCTGCTCGTGGATTCTGTCACGAGCTTGCTGTCATGTGTCAAACTTCTGGAATGGTAAGCCCCATCTTTGCCCCCTCACCCCACTTATTACAGATAAAATTTTAAATTACCAAGTTTAGTCAGTTCTCAATAGTTAGCATAATATTTTGAAATGCTCTCGATCGTCAGTACTGTTTACGAATATGCTAGATTCAAGGACTATTATCACAATCTATATTTGACGTACTGGCTGATTATACTATGTAGTATGTACCATTAGTGGACCTTGATATGGTGTGTGTGAGATGACCAAGTACCAACTTTGGGTTATAGAAGCAAAACACTAAACAAACAAAACATTTAGGAAAGCTTGATAAGGAGGATTCACCAACAAGGAAAAAGTAAAAATGAGAAGGTAAAGAAAAGAAGTAATTATAGAACTGCTGTTTGTCTTGCTAATTTATTTTGTGTTTTGATTTTGACAATATCGTAGGATTTTGCACTTGAGCCTGTGCTACCTGCACTGAGTGCACGGCCTGATCAACTGGAACATGTTCTGAAGGTGCGCTATCATGATGCAATGGTGAAATTGCAACCACAGCAGCGTGAGCTTGACTTGCTCATCGTTATTCTGCCTGATAATAATGGCTCTCTCTATGGTACTTTCTATCTGCTTTTCTGCCCAATTTATGTGAAACCTTGCAAAACCTTAACTACCATATTTGAATCTATTTTGACATCTATTCATGCACATGCCTACAAACCATATGAACCATCTTATACACATCATAAAAGGAAATGTTTATTTACTTGTAAGGTGGCTAAGCTATGCTTTCTTCACACTTCCTATCTCCAAAATAATAATTTTGTCTTTGTATATGTTTTATTATTTTGGTTCACAAATGTGACCTTTTGAAGTTGAGCAATAGTTGAAAAGAGAAACTGCTTTTGCTACTGCTGTATAATTGCATGTGAAGCGGAGTTAAAATGAAAAATAGTTAACATCTGTATAAAAATAATGAGAAAGACTACTTTAGAGAAGCAAATGGTACTTTTTGAGGGACACCACCATGTGTCATTAATGTTATATAACCGTAATCATCTGACGGTCTGACCTGTGTTTTTTTTAATAGGTGATCTGAAACGCATATGTGAGACAGATCTTGGGTTGGTTTCTCAGTGCTGTCTGACGAAGCATGTGTTTCGCATGAGTAAACAATATCTCGCTAATGTTGCATTAAAGATTAATGTCAAGGTGTCAAGCAAACACAATGTTTTTTATCCCTTTTTCTTCTTTTCTGAATCTGGATGAGCCCATTTATATATTTGTTTTATACTTTTATTTGATTAAAGGTTGGAGGTAGGAACACTGTGCTGGTTGATGCTCTCTCAAGGAGGATTCCCCTAGTCAGTGACAGGCCCACCATAATATTTGGTGCTGACGTAACACATCCTCATCCTGGCGAGGATTCAAGCCCTTCTATTGCTGCGGTACGGGGAAAAAAATTCAAAATTTTTCTTTTCATTTATCACTTAGTCCTTGAAACTCCTTATTTTCTTTCACCACTGATCCAATTTGTTCGAATGCTTATTATAACCCTTCGCCTAATGCTTACTGTATTATTTTCCCAATTAGGTCCTAATGCTTATTGTACTATTTTCCCAATTAGGTTGTTGCCTCTCAGGATTGGCCTGAGGTTACAAAATATGCGGGCTTAGTTTCTGCTCAAGCACACCGACAAGAGCTGATACAGGATTTGTACAAGGTCTATCAAGATCCACAGAGAGGCCCCATCAGTGGTGGAATGATCAGGTGTTACAAAATGTTCTTTTGCTACTTTGTCATGACGTTTTACAAACAACATTTATTGGATGCCTTACTACATGAAACTTAAAAGCTTAATGTTGTCACAGGGAGCTCCTTGTATCTTTTAGGAGGGCAACAAACCAGAGACCCCAGCGTATTATATTTTACAGGCAAGTTTTATGAACCTTTGATTGATTCAAGAAGTGCTTTTATTTTATTTGAGTCTAAAATTCAAATTGCTAGTGAACAATGGTCTCTTAACAATATATATGTATTTCCAATATGTAGAGATGGAGTGAGTGAAGGACAGTTTTATCAAGTTTTACTGCATGAACTAGACGCCATTCGTAAGGTTTGTGTTCTCTTAATTGTTGCATCTGGGTTTGAAATAGCAAGTGTGCCAGCAGGGACTCCATAGAGTCCTTTGAATTATTCCCATAAAATATAAGAACTTAAAAGCACAGAATCCATAAAATACACTTTTTTTTATTATTGTGAAATGATATTTATTTATTTTTATTTGTATTTATTTCAGGCTTGTGCCTCTCTCGAGCCAAATTACCAGCCGCCTGTAACTTTTGTGGTGGTACAGAAACGGCACCATACTAGGTTGTTTGCAAGCAATTACAATGACCATTCTATGGTTGACAGGAGTGGCAATATACTCCCTGGTTGGTGCTTTGATCAACTCTTTTATTTTTATACTTTCCATTTGTTGTTTTAGTTTGAAAGTACTTCGGTATATTTGCTTTTGAATAATGTGTGTTTGGTGTTGCAATTTTGAAGGCACTGTTGTGGATTCCAGAATCTGCCACCCGACTGAGTTTGACTTCTACTTGTGCAGCCATGCTGGTATCCAGGTTAGCTCCTTTTTTTTTTTTTACTTTGAATTCTTTATTTTGTAATTTATAAGGAACATTATTTATTTTGTAAAGTGAACAATTTCCAAAAAGATAAACTTCATATATTTACTGCATCTTTTATGATGAAGATCTAGTTATCTATTTGATGTTTCATTTCGACAGTTTTGTACGAATTACTTGAGGGTTTAATGACATTCATTTAAAATTCATGGTACTTTTATTGCTGTTGTGTTAATTGATGTTTTTTTCCTTTTTGCCCCGCAGGGCACGAGCCGTCCAGCTCATTACCATGTTTTGTGGGATGAGAACAATTTCACAGCTGATGCCTTACAAACCTTGACAAACAACCTTTGCTACACGTACACAGAAAAAAATTTATAGCTTTTTAACATTTCTTTATTAAATTTTTTGGGTAATTTAGTCATTGATCTGAATTTATTTTACATTTTTCAGCTATGCAAGGTGCACGAGATCTGTCTCAATTGGTAAGTCCTTATTACTGCTTGGGTCATGTTGGCCATCGAACTTATTAGGTTTGTATGTGTATGATTAATTTTATACTTGTACTTCTTGTGCAGTCCCGCCAGCATATTATGCTCATCTAGCCGCTTTCCGGGCACGCTTTTATATGGAACCGGAGACATCAGATAGTGGGTCCATGCCAACTGGGCCTCCTGGACGTGGTGCAGCACCAGCTGGTGGACTAAGGTCTTCACGGGTCCCCGGCGGGGTGCCTGTCAGACCCCTTCCTGCACTAAAAGATAATGTGAAGAAAGTGATGTTCTACTGTTGATAGAGCTGTTTATAAAAATATGTAATATGCTTTCTAAATCATATTTGTTTATGCTTGGGATGTTGCAAGAACTAGTGTGGACAACTTAAATGTTTGACTATGAAGTGAATAGTTGGTATTGGCAGACGTTGGATGACATTGGATTTGTAAGTTGATTAGACTTGAGAACTGATATGATGACCATGTATTGGAGTAATGTTATCTTTGTTTTGATAATAAGCTATGCTAGCTATAACAAAAAAAACCCTTCGCAGCGAATTTGCATTCTTTGTGTCTTGTACAGATTGGTTGTACTTGAATCAGTTTGGGAAATAATAATGGCATGATAGTTAGATGAAGCAAATAGGAAATGGATCAAATTCGAGCATTAGTTTGGATGCCAAAATAGTTGCAAAATATTATTTAAACATTTTAAGGCCCTTCGTACTTGTACTGAAAGCGCTGACACGACATAATTTTGTTCTAGTAGGGTCCAAATATACATCATTGGAGAATGGAGATGCATTGTAGCAAGTAGCAACAATTGCAAAAGCATTGAGCACTCATTATTGTCATTACACATTTCACTCTTGTAAATCAGTCAACAATATAACATAATTTCACTTGTTTACGAACAAAGAATCTTGAACTTTTTCTTCAACTGTACACAATCAATGAACAACATAAAAGAATTCCACTCAGTTATGAACGAACAATTGTGAACCCTACTCAACTGTACACACATTCACTCAACAACATGGTAATAGTTCGTGTATATTTATGTACGTATTCTCCTCTGCTTCAAAATGAATCCCTCCTTGCCTTGGAGACTGGAAATTTTGGTGCAAATAGGTCCGTAACCATCCTAGAATCAAATTTGAGTTCAAAGTCAAAGAGCTAACTAAATTCAATAGAATTCTTGCAATTTTCTGTACTTTGAGATGTCAAATCTTACCTTTTTAAGCGTGATTGTGTCCTGCTGCACGTAGAAAATCAATCATCATCAGTCATTTGCTTTGCTTTGGTTGTTTCTTCGGTAAAATTTTAAAGAGAGGGCACACTTGCCTTTCTTTTGGCTGCTTCTTTACAACTGCAGTTGCTGTCCCATTTACGCTTGAAGTCGGTACCGTGCTGGTCCCAGTAGGTTGCTGAGCCGCATGTTTCTGAGCTGCATCAGCCGGTATTGGAACCATTTTTGACTATGCAAAGAATTCGCAATCAATCAGAAATGGAAATATTTTTATTTAATGAATAACAAAAATTATATATTTTATTTTTCTCAACATACCAATCTGCGGAATTGGAGGTTGTAGAAGAGTTGGAGATACCGCTGTTTGGCTAGTTTCTCCTCTTTATTCAACTGTTTCCGGAAACCATACATTGATCCCATATTTAACACTCTAGTTGCGTATATCTTCCATGTGTAACTACACAAAATGATCGTAATTGATTAGCCTTTTTAGTTAAATACAGTTGAAATTTTGTATGGAATAAATATGCAATAGTTATAGAATTATGTTGTGCATTGTACCATTCCATTATGCGTTTAAGACCATCAGTGGAAACCTTATTCCAATAGCTGGGATCATCCCTGCACTTCTCAAAGAATTCTGCAATCTTATTGCTCGACTCATCGCCATTCAAGGGGTTAATATGGAAACCCGAGACACCATCGATTATTATCTCAGCAGGGCCTCCTTGGTTTGTTGCAAAGGTTGGGAGGCCACAGTTCATTGCCTCAATAACTGTCAACCCAAATGCTTCATACAAAGCAGGCTGACACAGAAAGGGGAGGTGTTATTAACACTTAAATGCAACTTTGGTGGTTTTTCAGTTTAAATCAATACTCATACCTGAACAAATGCACCCTTAGTATCAGCAATGCATCTGTACAGCTCACTGTTGCGGTTGCGGTCAGTCTGTGCCCTGATCCATCTGATCTGACCTGTTAGCTGGTACTTCTCTATCAGAGATCTCATCTTATTGATCTCCTTAATCTCTTCTCTGTCTTTTGATTTTGAAGGATCCAATAAACCAGCAACAACTACCAGGTTGACAAGGTCCCTTAGCCGCTTGTTCTTGCCATACCACTCAACTAAACCTGTTATATTCTTCACAGTATCAAGGCGCGCCATTGAGAAAATTATGGGTTTCTTTCTGTCAGTGAGATAACCACTGTTTATTAAACAAGAACATAAGTTAGTACCATGAAAAGAAATTAGAATTAGTAATTGTACTACTATATAAATTTTTTCTTTAGTTTTTGAGTCAAATATAAGTAAATTTATTTGAGGAAATAGTACCCCAATGGTTTTTTTTTTTTCATAAAATAAAAAAAATAAATTGCTCAGCTTATTTTTAGTTTAGTCCTCTTACACATGCTCTTCATTTTCAACTTTGCTATAGAGAAGCTCCTCGATTTCTGGGTTGAAGTTTGTAAAGCGCTTCTGTTTCTGTGTGTATGGGAAATACACAGTCTGGTCAGCACCTGGTGCAGCAATGTTGAATTTTGGATCGAATACATTGATGCCGGTTGCATATCGGCAAAGACCCGGCATGGTGAATGCATAATGACTCTCGTATTGACCTGGCTTATCCTTGCTGCATATAAATTCAGTGTAATAAAATGATAACATGGTAAAATAATAATTTCCTTCCCATTTTAAATAGATTTTCCTGTTAATTAACTAACCTCCCAGCTATTTCCTGATAAGTACTTGTAATGATGAAATCGCTAGTGTTCATAGCGATCATGTCAGCTGTAAATTGGCATGAGAAATGGTACTTTTGGTCAAGTTCCTTCCAATTCACGTCAGAATCTTCATACTTTGTTTTCTCCAGAGCATGCGCAATTGTTCCCTTTTTATTCCAACAACCATAATTAAGTCATTAGGCTGTATCGCTTTGTGGTAAAGGAATTGCTTGATAATCAAGTGGTCATACATTGAGTATCTCCTTGATATTATACTATGAAAGTAATACTTCTAGCCTCATAAAATCGTAATAAAAAATGAAGAGGAAAACAATAAAAAACGGAAAAGAAGATCTATTAAGGAGATCTCCATGGTGGAACTCTTTCTTCGGGGGAATTATATTTTCAAACTATACCATATAATATTCGTTGGTGTTTTCTAAACTGTGATGTATAAGCTCATACCTGAGTAATTCCAAGTTTGGTCGACACAAGAGAGGCAACCAAATTACCATCAGAGTAATTACCGATAATCAAGTCAGGTTTCCCCTCCATGTGGTCAACAATTGTAGCTGCCGCATCCTGTAATTTTTAAAAATTTAGTTACTTGTAAGATACTCTTCTGTAACTATTGAATCACAGAATTAACAATTGTTTTAACAAACCTGAGCATATCTCTCCAGATAAGGGTATATGTCAAATCGTGAAACCCATTGACGAAGCACGCCGGTCTCAGTACGGAATGGTACTCGAAGGATGTGGGAGTGGTTTGTGTTGAAGATCGGTTCAAGTTCCTGGTTGCATTTTGTTCCTTTAGCATCTGGTATCAGCCTTGTAACCTATAGGAAGGGAAAAAAAAAATGAAGAGCTTATTAATAATTTCAGGTGTACTGAATCATATATATTCCACTTGTAGATGGATGCTTACCACAAGGATTTGTGGTTTTATAGAAAGTCCCATAAGCTTGATTCTTTGGAGAAGTTCTTCTTCGAAAGCTCTCACTTGGTCTAGAATGTACACCACCTGATTCAGCAGAAAATTCAATTTAGTCACTTCAGGAACTTTTCATTAAACTTGGATTCAGATTTGTGGTCCGAATTTGATAACATGTTTTTTTAATATGAAACTAAAAGCTTCTTTCTTTTGTACCTGACCACCAGTGTCGGGCAAGCCAAGAACATTCTCTTGGCCGAAGTAACCGTGTGGAGAAAATATGACTATGTTGAAAATAGCAGGGACTCTACTGAAAAATTTCTCCAGGTTGACTGGATCTGGTGCTTGTAGAACTTCAGAGAGGGAATTCACAGTCTCCTTGACATGTTCGGCAGTGTCACCCCATCCCTTCTCTAATCCCCATTCCTGAAATCTGTATATTCAGGTGTTAGCTGGAGATTATACTAGACCTTTCTAAGAATTGATGGTGTAGTTTGTATAGTCTTTCTTCATAAGAAACAAAAAAGTTATGAACTTGTTTTAGGTGTTTTTTAGTATGAACTTTAGTTTTGATCCATAAGGTGAAAGCTGATACCATTTAACTTTGTCAAATCAAAATTTTATGTAGTTTTTCTTCAAAATATTAAAGTACCTGTGCTCAAATTTTTGGAAAGGTGTATTTCTTGGAAGCCCGCTCACAAAAACTTCAGCAAGAAGCAATGCAGTTTGAAGCTTGTTCACGGTATCAAGCGTATCATTGATCATTAATTTCTATAAATACCAAGCAAAAGCCAATTTAGATTCCAATAGTTAGTAATCCTTTAACAGTACCTTTTTGATAAGGATTTTGGGGGCAGTAACAAGTGGTAGTGAAAGTTCATGAACAAAAAGACATGAAATAATTAAGTTGACATCTATAGGTTAATGAAACCCATAATATAATATTAGTTGTTAATAACCTCGCCACGGTAGTTAAGTGCAAGCAAGTAGTCCAATAGGGGTTTGATGTTGTCAGGTCCCTCTAGTTTAGAAGACATGAATCTGGAAACGAATTGCAATCCATTTCCTACTGAAGACGGCAGGGTGAGACGAGGTGTTGACAAATCAAGGGCCCCGAAATCAATTTCAAGGGCATTATCGTCCTTTGCCCTACAATATTAGCATGAAAAGTTACACAGCTGACCAAATAAAAATGCAAATTACCTATCAGCATTATAACTATTTTGAAAATACTATATTCTCTAGATGCCCTCAAATATGAATTCTTGAGTATGCATTCTATATCACTATTACTCGCATGCCTATTTTTAGTGTGTTTGGTTCGACTCGAATAAGGGCTTATTCGAATAAGCTCTTATTAGTGCAACCAAACAATCAGCGAATAAGCGCTTATTTGACTGCTTATTCTTGTTTCAGCATTTTTTAGAACATGGGGACGAATAAGGCTTGTTCGAATGAGACTTTTCTTATTCGGCAAGGCAAACCAAACGCACGAATAGGGTTTTTCTCCTTTTATTAATTTAGACTTTTATTATATATTTTTGGTGCTACATATTACGTGGTTTTGTTGAAAATAATCCTCTTACCAATTTTCATCATATAGTGACTCCTTAAACTTGAGATACTCAGATGGTGTTATTCCTTCAACGGAGAGATCATCTGCATGAACTTTGACATACTCCCATATTCCCGGGTTTGGCCGCACAGCAAATGCCACTAATGGTGGAAGTACAACAGCTTCCTGTTAATCATAATATATAGCAATATATTTATTTTTATCTCAACTCTCAAGTTCAATGTTGCTCAAGTATTTTTAGAACCAAGAACAAAAGTTTCCAGCTCCAAGATGACAGAATATATTTATTGAATAATTATATCTCCTATATAGATTTAATAGACCTTGCTTTGACCATTCGACCTTTGATGCATTTGCACCTATCATAATTTTTACGCCAGTGATTTTACTTGGCATAATCACTAGCTAGTAGCCCATTTTATACGAAATAAATCAGAGAACTGAGCATATTTACCTGTGTAGAACAAATAATGTAGCCAAGGAACCCTTCCATTAGTTTGTCTTTCTCAACTTTGTCATCCATTGATTTCTCAAGCTCATCCATCAAGTGCTTGTTCTTCATCAGCCTCTTTCCCTTGGAAACGTACCTAAATTGCACCCTCGAATTGTTAACGGCACATTTTGTAAAATGCAACCATTTGCATCATATATCCCTCATGTCTTTTTTACATGTAGATTGCTTTGCATAAACAACAATTAAGATAATATTGGCCGATAAAAACATTGGATTTAGTAATATACCGTGCAAAGCATCGTTTCATCTGATAGCGGCTTTGTCTCAATGCGTCCGGCATGCTATCAGCAATGCTATCTGATCGTTTGAAACTAAGCGAAGCTGCCATCTTTGTGTGTGTATGATGTGTTTTGAAACAAGAGGGGTAAGGGGGGGGGGTTGACTTAATATGAATTGTTCTTTGATTTTGGAGGAATTGTTTTTTATGTAGCCTAATAGCTTGATTGAGGCAATTTATAGATCATGGGTATTACGTTGGACATAGAAATTGCTTGCTGGAATTGGAATTGCAACGAGGAGAGAAGGGAGAAAGCACCTTTGCTGGGACTAGGAGAAGTTATTCCAAAGAAATGTTTGGGGGCAAGAAAGGGATTTTTCAGTTTTTGAATTCTTAATTAATCCTCTTCTGTGGTTTATTCATTTTCTTAGGATTGGAATCTTAAATTTCATTTTCAGTAGAGAATACTTTCTGTTTGTTATACAAGATAATACTTGCATTGCTTGTTTTGTTAGCAATGTTGCAAGTAACTTACGTGAAGTGGAACGTTAGTTAGTTAACTAACAGAACGTATCACTGTTAAGACCTTTTAAATTAGTTCAGACATTGCAGGTCTGTGCAATCGAACAATTGCTGGTAAACATATTGAGAATAAAGAAATGAAGTCTCTAATCAGGGAAAATCAGATGCAAATTATGACCGAATAAAAAAAATATATAATTTTAATTATGCTCTCGCAAAATTGGAGCTAAAAAGGGAAAAAAAATTTCAGGAGAAATATTTTTGCAAAATTTTTATCAAATAACCTATAATTTGTTCCTCAAAACATCAAATTAATATTTTTTCCTGATTTGTGATTTGTGAAACGTTATTCTTCCTTTTAACTAATTTTATTTATTATAATTTACATAGATTCTAATTCTTATCCCAATAGTCGCACAATTCTTTCCTTTTTTAAACAGGTGGCCCATAGGCCCATAGGTTGCTCTATTTGTAAGTAGATAGATGAAGTCCATTAGAGCTTAACAGGCTCAATGTCTAAACTCATTTCGTTATTCGCCATTTAACATGTTATGATTCTTATGATTCGGTTCTTCCTTGGAAACAAAGATTAAGAAATTTCTTTTGTTTTGTAGAAATTGTTGATTGTTACTGGTTACTAAGGTGCAATATATTATAAATATAGTAATTTTAGTTGGAAATTTTGGAAGAACTGTTGTTATCCGTACAGTTTATTTGTTTATTAGATATCACAATTTAAGTTTTTAATTGTTTATTATTTAGGTAATAGCTATATAGAAGGAAAAAATAAATTTTTGGCAGAAAATGCTATAATTTATACATTACATTAGATGAAATCTGAAACAAATTTGTTGGGAAGTAAAACATTCCCTTTATCATTTAGCATTGATATCAACATTTATTTATTAGATTAGATTTTAGATTTTGTTCATATGTAATACTTTTGTAGTGATATGATACTGACCTGACTGTCTGAGGCTCAAATAATTATTAATAAGATATATAATGTGCCACTTTAACATCAAATTGATGAAAGAAAAACAAGCATATAACATTCAATATTCGTGCGAGAAAAAGAAAGCGTCTCCAGTCTTGTCCGCACAAAGTGCTTGTCAAGGGCTGAAAGTGAAAGCATAAAGCATAATACCTTAAAAAAATTATATAATATAAACTTAGCGGAAAACACCACAGAAAATGTATAATTAATAATAAGTGAAAAGAGAATTGTATTAATAACGACATCTTTCCTATATAAAGAAAACAAAAAAAAAAACACATAATACCTTAAAAAAATTATATAATATAGATTTAGCGGAAAACACCAAAGAAAATGTATAATTAAGGCTTGATTTTTTTAATGTGAAAAGAGAAATGTATTAATAACGACATCTTTCCTATATAAAGAAAATAAATAAAATATATAAATATATAACGACGTCAACTCTTTTACAGAAGCTTCACGTCTCTCTCTGTCTCGGAGTCTTTTTCTCTTCCCCTACTTCGATCCCAATCTCCATTTTCTCAATTAACTATTTTGGCTTCTACTCTCTCTCTCTCTCTCTCTCTCTCTCTCTCTCTCTCTTTCTGGCATGGCGACAACTGGGCATAGCAACAACGTCATCAACGCCAAGCTTGTAAGTTCCTCTTCTCTCCGTCCAACTTCACTCCTCTTTAGTAGCTCCATTCTTTTGGTGATGAAGAGAGATCTAAGGTCCAGGATTGCACAAGTTCTTGTCTGGACGGGAATCAATTTGATTTTGATTGCATCTTTCTAATGGGTGATTTGGTACTTTCATAGTGTAATCCAGTAATGATTAGGCTAATTAAGGCAAATTGGAATTAGATAATTCCAGTAAGGGTTTGTTGGAATCAAGCTCGGATCAAGGGTTTCTAGTATGGATTTCTATGTTTCTAGTGAAGCATTGAATGTATGTAATTGTAAAGTGAAAATGAGTGGTGTTGAACATAACAATGGAGAATACAAGGTGAAATGAGCTGCAAATATGAGATTAAAATGATTTCTTAGTTTCATGTTAATACAGTTACCATACAAATGTAGCAATACGGGCTTGGTATTTTGGATCAAAATTCCATTCCAATTTGTTATTTTTTTAATTTCCTTTCTTTTGAGGTTTTAGGTATTACTTGGTGACATGGGAGCAGGAAAATCTAGTCTTGTACTTCGATTTGTCAAAGGACAATTTCTTGAATTCCAGGTACTTCATTCTAATATTTATTTTGTTTCAAAATTGTTAAGGATTTTACACTGCTTTGCTTTAGCTGCTCTTATGGATTCCAAAATTCCAACGTGTACCAATTTACCAGTGAACAAACTTCCAGGCTTCCAGCACATGCTTTATAATCCATCGTCTTTTAGTATGTGGTCCCCCAAGGTACCTGTCACAAGCTTGCTGATCTCAATCTATTTGCTTTGTTCCAAGTTGTTTTTGTTGAAAAAATACAGAATCTCAATTTAGGTGTTTGCTAGAATTTATATATCAATTTAAATTCAGATTTTGTTTCAAAAATATTACCAGAGCTTATTGTTTAGTTGTATCTAATAGTGCAAGTACCTAATACTAGGAATCAACAATTGGTGCGGCTTTCTTTTCACAAACCCTAGCTTTGAATGATGCAACAGTGAAATTTGAGATATGGGACACAGCAGGGCAGGAGCGGTACCATAGCCTTGCTCCCATGTACTACCGTGGGGCTGCTGCAGCTGTAATCGTCTATGACATCACCAGCAATGTGAGACCACTTGTGATATTCGATCCTTATCTTTTTATCTTACTTGGTTGCAATTCATGTGGAGACATATACTTGGTTATGTAACTCAGTACCCTGAAACTTTACAACATCAAAGTATGGCCAGATGATCTCCTTTCTTCTTAGTTTAGAAGATTTGTGCATTGCTATTTACTTCAGAGGGGGCAAGGCATGACATATTTATCTTGTTTTGCCAGATTATGTGATATTATCCTTTTCTTTAGGGCACTGATATGAAAGATGCTGCTTTTTCTTTGAGGAGAATTAAAAAAATGAACTATTGCCAAACCTGACAATTTTATATTTAATCGGTAAAACTGATTGTCTTCTTCAACCTTGTTTTCCTATTTTTCTCAAAATTTTCTCACTAATACCACTCTATTTATCTTCTTGTTTACATTCTAAACAAGGGACAATGGAAGTCTCTCCCTCTCTCTCTCGCTCTTATATATTTTTTTAAAAAAAGTAAGGGTGTCATGATAGGGACATGTTTACTGTATAAATTCTCATTCTCTGGTACTTAGTTATTTCTTTTGTTGCAGGATTCTTTTGAGCGAGCTAAGAAATGGGTAGTGGAGCTACAGAAACAAGGTTTCATAGATCAAACGTAAACCCTTTTTGTTTAAGATTTATTTTAATTTTATTGGGTGAATTTGGCTGATCTAGATCCACATGTAGGCAATCCCAACATGGTGATGGCTCTAGCTGGTAACAAGGCTGACTTAGAGGATAAAAGAAATGTTTCTGCTGATGTAAGTCACCTCTTCATGTTGTTAGTTGTTTATTTGCTTTATTATACTTTAATACATCTTTGTTAGTTAATGGTATATATGGTTGGCTTTGCACCAAATTATTTATTTGTTATTTTATATGCACGGGCTGTTTCTATTAAATGCAGGATGCTCGTGCATATGCTGAGGAGAATGGCCTTTACTTCATCGAGACATCGGCAAAAACAGCAATTAATGTTAATGATATGTTCTATGAGATTGGTGAGAGCAATTTTATCTTTCAGAAAAAAGAAATACGATAAATTAGTATGCTATTAAATGTTTGAAAAGTTTAATTGGAATCGGATTCTGTCATCCTATGATCCTAGTTTACTTAGGGTTATAATTTTTATGCTTCCTTGGATCATTTTGTGATCCTTCTCATATTGGGGACGGCGTCAGCATATTATAAGGTTTTAAAATAGGAGAGTTATGGGGAGTTGCTAATGAATTAATAATTTGTCGTCTAATATAGCAAGGAGGCTGCCGCGTGCTCAACCAGTACAAAATCCAAACGTGGTGGCTCTTTCTGATGGGCCCACTGGACAGAGGTCTCAAACCTCTTCATCATGTTGCTCTTAGGTAAATCAATTCTACATTAAATACTCCAAAGAACTAGCATAAGATAAAACACAAGAATTTAGTTTTATTTTTATTTTCAATTGCAGGAGTAATGGTTTATTAAAGAGCAACTGGAGCACATAGATGATTGTTATTGCATACCTTAATTTAACTACTTGATCTTTGTCGGGGGTTTTTGAAAATCAATGTGGCAATATGTGCTTGGTCAACATGATATTTATTACTGTGGGTATGATGTGATTTCTCAAGTGTAATTCGGCTTTCAAATATTTTTTTTTTGGTTGACACTTGACAAGTTGGCATTCTTTGACTAAAGCAGTGCATAAATTCATTACAATAGTATTTGATATGTGTTTTCATAAGCTATGATTTGCGTCTTACTAAAAATCTAAAATGTTCAGGGCCTTTCTTGCTTTCCCAGGAAGAATAACGGCGAAGATACAAAAATCAATGAAAGAAAGGAACAATATTATGATATACAAATTATACACAAAAAAAAAAAACGTTATGCGCAAATGGTCCTTACGTTATCATTCATTTTCATCTACTGTTAAAAGATCAATTTGCACTAACATTAATACCTACCTATCTCTTCACGATGCAAAAACAGCTATTAATTAATGATATGTTCTACGAGACTAAACTAATGTTAAGATTATCGCTTTTTGATTAAAATTAGATGCAGTTCTAAACAGGGCGAGTATCACTCAATTTATTTATTTTTTTCTTTCGGCGAGATAAGAGGCCACTCATGACTCATTGAAGTGAAATGAGGGCACCTTTCTATTTCTTGTGTTAAATGTATAGGTCTACAAAAAAAAAAGGGTTACTTTCATAACAAATAATATTAATCTCTCTCTTGGTGCATAAAAATAAAACCTTTTAGGAAACGAGTTAAAAAAAAAACCCTTCTGTTGTGGTGTCTTGTTTGTTAAAATTAGCGCTGGTAATGGGCTGGGTCAAGCTGAATATCCGGTCCAGCCCTCCACGTAAGGATCCAAAATTTTAAAAAATAATACTAAATTAATATAATATATTAAAAATAATATCAATATAATAATATTTTTTTAAATAGTATCACGAGATCGGAATACCAGATTCCGAACGCAAGATCAGAATCCTGGATTCTGACCTTAGCTAAGATCGGAATCCGAGATTCCGATCTTAGCTTTTTAATTTTTTTATATATTATTTATTTAATTTATTAATTAGTTAAATAATTAGAAAAATAGATAATATATTGTAAAAATATTGAAAAAATATGGAAAAAATCAGGAATAATTAAACTAAATTTTATATGTAATTTAGTATTTTTTGGAAATTTTTTTTCCTTTTATTAGTTTATTAATTAGTTAATTAATTAGAAAAATAGATAATATATTCTAAAAAATATTGAAAAAATATAAAAAATTCAGGAATAATTAAACAAAATTTTATATGTAATTTAGTATTTTTTTTTGGAAAATTAAATTTATTTTCCTTTTAATTAATTTACTGAATTAAATATAAATTTAAATAATTTATTTAATTAAAAAATGAATAATTAAGTATAAATTTTTAATTAATTTAAATTAAAATTATAAATTTTTAAACAACCATTTGATATGCGTTCCGGATGTCGTCCTGTGTATATATTATTTTCATATTATATATTAAACAATCATATCGAGTCTCATGATCAAGGAAGCACTTTCTGGATTGCGTTAGAAAGGAATCACACGAGATTGATGTTTTACTGAGACGGAGAAGAAAGACTAAATTCACTTGATTTACTGCATTTCTCTTTTTAATGATTAATTTATGATTTTAAAAATATTTTTAGTAGTTTAGAGTGGTTTTTAGGTTTGCAAACTTTGAAAGTGGATTTTGGAGGTCCAGAGAGCGTTTTTTGGCTTCGAAAATGGTCGTTACGGGGTCTCATCCCCGTAATATGGGGTTTCATCCCCGTAAAACGTGTAGATCTCGTCGCCAGCTTTTCGGATTGTGCTCGATCGCCCCAAACGGACCTTCCTATCAAAAGTTAAGCCTGTTTAAAGTTTTATTGTTCAAGTTATGCCTTTGTATCCCTGCAAATGCAGAAATGATTAATAAAACTTTGAACATTCAGATAGGAAAGGATTATGCATTTGTATCCCTGCAAATTCTGAAAATTTATAATCCTTTCTAAATGGTACAATTCATTTAATTAAATAAATTATAAAAATTTATATTTTAATTAAATAAATTAATTAAAATGAAAATAAATTTAATTTCCCCAAAAAATACTAAATTACATATAAAATTTAATTTAATTATTCCTGATTTTTTCCATATTTTTTCAATATTTTTACAATATATTATCTATTTTTCTAATAATTTAACTAATTAATAAAATAAATAAATAAATAAATAATATATAAAAAAATTAAAAAGCTAAGATCGGAATCTAGGAATCCGATCTTAGCTAAGATCGTGATACTATTTAAAAAATATTATTATATTGATATTATTTTTAATATATTATATTAATTTAATACTATTTTAAAATTTTTCGGCGTAAGGATGTTAAGACTTACTCGGGTCCGGCCCTCCTTTTTGCCGAACATGTTCGGCCCTCTTAAAAATTTTGATCCTTTCATGATTATATCCTCTCGAGCCGGCCCTCGATTAATGAGTCTCGGCAAAGCATTTTACGTAAGGCAAAATTAGGCTCATACGGACTGAATTGTGAAACATCAAACATTACAATTTGGACTAAATAAAATTACCGACTTTCATCTAATTCCTTTTACTTACGAACCTTAATCCTTCACTTACAATTTACAAATAAATCAAATAATTCATAAACAGTAAGAGCATATTTTGACCTTAATCAGAGCAAGGGACCTCTTCCAAATTTATGAATCCTAAGCATGCACGATGTATTGTAGAACAAAATAAGGCATCAATTAAAATTAGAACAAGATGCATATTCGCTTTGAAAATTAAACTTTTAAGTGCAAAATCATTTATTTTTGTATAATAATAATATGACAGTAAGATGCAAAGAACAAAATATTTTGCTCAGATGTGCTAGTGGTGCTGTATTCTAAGACTCAGAGCTACCAGTAGTTGATTTCTCTACATCCTTTATTAGTACAACAAAAGGGCCTTTCTTACTTTCCTCATAAATAACCTGAAAGATCATAAAAAACAATTAACAAATGTTGTACTAAACGTCTCTAGGTTTGTCGATTACAAAACAATATCATTTGACATTTAACAATTTTCTTTGAGTTTTATAGGAAGAAGATGCAAAGTTTGAAGACTTGGATAAAAACTATGTGCAAGATCAAGATCAAGTCTTTAGAGAGCTTATAGACTAGTTTAGACTTTAATAGAAGGTTTACTTTAGTCCTTTTACCCTTGAAATGGTCTAGTTAGCAGAAAAGCTCAAGAACTCAGTATTTCTCTCAGTTTCAGACCCAGTGCGTCGTGTAACGCAATATTGGGTTGTACAACGCACCAGCGAGTTGTGTAACGCAATATTGCGTCACACAACGCATCAGTTTGTGCAGTTATTTTCCTTTCACAGACCCAGTGCGTTACACAACGCAACAGAGGGTCGTGTAACGCACTAGCTGCATCATACAACGCAATTTACGCGTCGTGCAACGCAATTTTCTCAAATCAAGCCAGAACGTTGTATAACGCACTGAAGCGTTGTACAACCTTCCTTTGTTATTTCTCTGGCCTTTTTCACTCGTTTTTGAAGCAAAATTCTGATCATTTAATGTTATTTAATGTTGCGTTGCACAACGGGTGGTCCGCGTTGTATAACGCGCCTGACAGCTCAAACGACTAGTTTATCTGTTTTGTCTTATTATAACGGTCGTCCAGTGCATCGTACAACGCAATATTGGGTCGTGTAACGCACTGCCAACGGATAGCTTGTTTTCTGTCTTATTATAACGGCTATCTGTGGGTTGTGTAACGCAATATTGCGTTGTGTAACACACAACAGAAAATTGAGTTGTTTTGCAGTTTTTGACAAGCTCTATTTATACCACCCCTTGTTCTCTCTCACAAGAGAGCTTTGCTTTGCAAAATTTGACCCGAATAGAGCCTTTGAGCACAGGGATACTCTCCCACTTGAGCTTTTCATAGCTAAACCATTTTGAGAGTTTTAGTAGCCTCAAACACCACCGCCCCGACATTGTCGTTAGGTGTAGGTTGGAATAGGTTGAGAGCTCTTCTCCTTTGAGGCCGTTGTGTCATTTGAGTTAGGCCGATCCACCTCGAGTGTCATTGTGACGAGGTGATTCGGTTCGAAATTGTAGTCCCGTTCTTATTGGAATTGAACGGAGCGCGCCCTTTGGTGGTAGCGAAACTCCCGGAGACGTACGACTAAGGCTAGCTCTTCCTAGCGGATCAGAACTCCGTAATCACATCGCGTGTTCAATTTCTCTCTCTCTTTCTCTCTTTATTATCTTGCTATACTTGAATTGCTTGTGTGCTTGCTTGTATTGGGTACCAGTTGAATTGTGTTAGGATAGTTCATACCAAACCGGTCTAACACCTTAATTGCTTCCGCTAAACCTTACTTAAGCCGCCTCCTTAGGGACAACAACAAACACTAAAATAAACCAAAAAATGCTAAAATATAGCATGCAAAGGACCTTGGCAACATAGCAAAAACTTCCATTCTTTCATGTCTTACATGGAACAAGAAAAATGATGATAAAAGAAAATCCAAACCGGCAACAACCACCACGGAACACAATTAAATTTAAAGTACCCCTTTGGTATCAGCTTTTAAACAATTTATGTTGACAACCATCTGTAGATTTTAGATATCTATACTTAGGGAATGTGATATTTCATATTTTCAAACAATTTCTTGTCTCTGCATGTAGCTTGGTAGCAAATAAACCATGATAGATTACTTCTAAAGTTAGAGGAGAATTATCATAAATGGACCTATGTTTACTTATTAAACAGAAGCACAAATCTCCACTAATTTCACTAATTTCAGCATGTATATAAGCATAATGTCAAGCTAACACCAACAAAGGCTGAGACCCATACTGATGCAACAATCGGTTATAATCCATCACCTGATGAGCCCCTCTTATATTATAAATACTATGACCTCATAAATTGAAAAATAATAAAATTTATGCATTATGGTATCCTAATAAAATTTAAAAAAATTCACGTTCATGACATTGTGCTTGAGAAGAGTTAGGTGCTGCCTATATATATACATGCATTTACAAACTCCAGAGCATGGCTGGAAAGTGCAAGAAACACACAAAATTGAACTTTGCCTAAAGAAATTTAGTGTAAAATTAACCTTCAAGTGCAGCCAGAAGCCCAGAAGTGTACTCTTAATTAGTTGGAAAATAAACCTTCAAGTCCTCGAAGCTGTCACAAAAGAGAAGGAAAAAAATTCAAACACTGTACTTAAACAAGGTCAAAACCCCACATACTAGGTTTTTATCTACAACACTTTCTCTTTCAAAGGTAAAGAACAATTTTGTTAAGACCAAACAAAATACAAACCTCTAGGTACTTGTATTGATGTCACCAGACGTTCAATTTCACCACAAAAGTTCAATTCTTTCTGTGATGGCTCGCTGGTACGGATCGGTAGATTCAGTACAGATAGGCATCACATTTTCACAACTCCATAAAGTTATATCAACTCCTACTAGTGTACGATTAACAACAACTAAGTAACTCATACCTCAATGAAGGTGATACTGCTTTGGCCTTTGGACTCTGCAAGTTCGGACACACCCTCTGATAGTCAATCCAGTGATTTGGCCATCTAGTGTCTTTTCTTTTCACTATATCTGAGTAGAAAGGAATATTGGTTATGTTATCATCAGCTTCTGAACAAGGGATGCACAAGAGAGACATGTGAGAAATGAAGAAATTCAACAGGAAACAAGAACCCAACTTCAATTCGAAGAAACAATTTGTGGAATCAGGAAATTCAATGAATAATAAAGACCTGGTGACAATTGCAAAAAGACTTGTACTTTTTTACATAAGGAAAGAGAAGAGTCAAGAGAGTTAGAGAGGGAGATAGAGAAAGGAGTTACCTGATCGCCGAGCGAGAAATTTATTTCAGAAGGGTTGAACGGAGAGTGAATTCGGTTTAGGGTTAATAGGGTTTAGCATATAAAGGAGAAATAGGAGAAATCGACAGCGGCGGTCGGCGGAGCGTCGATCTCTTGAGTCACTCGATTTGGTACTCGATTTAAGACTGAGGACCTAACGAAGCATACTCGACTGAAGCTCGAGCGTAGATTAATTTGAGGGCCGAGCCGAGCTTTTCAGCCCTACTCGAAATAGGATCGGCCCAGTTACGAAAAACAATACATCCGATCCGCGAGCCCACGGATATGCCCGGCCCATCAGCAGCGCTAGTTAAAATCGACGTAATAGATATTGAACAACAATTAGAATGAATCAGTCATGCATCGTGAAGAGATAGGTAGGTATTTCATTCCATCTTTGTTATTGCTCATCCTTCACATATTTTGCTAATGAAAAAGGTAGCTATAAAACACGAGGAACAAAATTTTGCTATCGCACTTTGAAGTAAAGCCTGTTTATCTGTTGATGTTCAGTTGCTTATTAAATCAATTATTTAACTTTAAGGGGTTGGAGATGACCAAATAAAATTTTTGCCCATACGATTCCTGAAGAGTTGGCAGGCCGTAAAAATGTTCTTTGTAGTAATTTGAAAAACTTTCACTAGAAATGTAGACCGTCAAAGTTTTGTGAGAATACTTAAAAAATAAATATGAAGGTATAACCTAGATGTTTGAATTTTGTTCTTTAACAGCAAGACTTTCGTTTAGATAGCTAGGATATAGGATTTCAAGTTTGTATATTGTTCTTGAGATATAGGTTATATGGTAATGTCTCCTATCTTTTTCATATTCTCAAGTGAAAACTGTTTTGGGCCAAGACTCTGTAATTCTCTTTTTATTTTTATTTTTTTCTTATTAACAAATTAGAGCCCAATTCTCTCTTGCTCCATACCGTTCGTTGCAACAATTATGTCTCGTTTTTTTTAAGTGCATGGAGGATGGAGCAATGGTTTATGAGGTAATAAGGACCAACGGGAGCACAAAAATTGTTTACAATTACTTGTGTTATCATAATCTATGATTTACATTAGAGATGGGCTAAAATCAGCCACGACTGACGAATGCAACCGTCAGCTACGATCAAATCTCAATTTTCGAGAATCTAATAGTCGATCTGAACCGTTCAATGTGTTCTCCATATAAAAATCTCATTGGAGACCAAATTTTACATTTTTCTGAAATTTTTGAGTATTTGTTTGATATTTTACAAAATTTTTAATCTAAACAATTCTGGACCCTTCAATAACTATGATTTTTAAAAATCTCAAAAAAATAGTAAACAAAATCATAAAAATATAAAATTTGGTCTCCAATGAGATTTAAATATGGAGAACACATTGAACGGTTCGGATCGATTGTTGGAATCTCAAAAATTGAGATTTGATCGTAGCTGACGGTTGCATCCGTCAGTCGTGGCTGATTTTAGCCCATCTCTTTACATTATGCTTGTCGAGTGTCTAACAAAATTGTTTGAAGGAGTTTGATTTCCTTTTGTTGCCGGAGAGAAACTGTGAGAGTAAAGAAATGAATGGAAGGAAAGGAACAATATTATTATGTACAAATTATAAACCAAACTATTTGGATGGATGTACTAAAAAAGACTTTACCATTTCGTAATAGGCATAACTGGATGAGCTAATAATGAATTAATATCATTGTATCTATGTTTAGTGATATGTAATAAATTACACAAATGGTTTTTTTAATTATTATTTATTTACTATTTTGATCCGTACTTTTCCTAATAACAATGTGAACCGGGTTATTATAATATTATTATCACTGGTTAAAAATATTGAAACTAGATGAAGATTAAAATAAACAAATAAATGAGGACAAGACAGCACTCGTTAAGTGTCTGAAATGAGTACACATTTTTATTTTCCTGTGTTGAAAGTACTTTCATAGCTAGGTAAAACAAAAATCATTTATCAATTGTTGAGAAAATAATAGAAAATGATGTAATTTAGGAAAAATAGAAATTTAGTTTTTTACCAAAAATAAAAAGTGACCGTTATGATTTTTAGAATAGGTCTTAGAGTAGAGAACCGTTGTATATTCCAACTGTAAAATAGACAAGACGTCTATATATATGTATAGTTGTGTTTGTAAGGAATAGAGAGAGAAAATATCAAAAAACCAGAATTATATTTCCATTCAAATCCTCTCCAAAATTCAACATCAATGGGTGCGTTTGGATTGTTGAAAGAAAGAAGAAGAAGAAGGAAGAAGAAGAAAAAAAATTATAAACAATCCAAACTCTTCACAAAGTTACACACTTTTTAATACTTCTTCCCACTTCTTCCCTTCTTCCAACACCTATCCAAACGGAGCCAATGATTCTAGAATTTCATAATCTTTCTTTTGGTGCATGAAAATGGGATTTTTAAGAAAACAAAAGAGAAAAAAATAAAATCTTATATATGTTGCGATCGCTTATTTGATGAAACTGACGTAATACATATTGAACAATAATTATAATGAATCAGTCATGCATCACGAAGAGGAATAGGTAGGTATTTCATTCCGTTTTTGTTATTACTCATCCATTAGATATTAACCTAATTAATGAAAAAGTAGCTACAAAAGTATGGATGACACACACACACACATATATATATATATATATATATATATATATATATATATATATAGAGGATTGCTAAAATGCTATGCATAGCACGGATGGTCTTCGTGCTACAGATTCGTTCTTGCATTTTATGCTTCAAATAACTGATCCAAACCGTTCATTATCTTCTACATATTGAAATCTTATTATAAACCAAATTTTACATTTTTTTGAATTTTTTTACTATTTTTCTCAAATTTTTTAAAATCACTATTATTGAAGGGTCCAGAATTTATTAGATTAAGTATTTTGAAAAATCTGAGAAAAATAGTAAAAAAATTCAAAAAAATGTAAAATTTGGTTTCTAATGAGATTGCAATATGTAGAAGATAATGAACGGTTTGGATCGGTTGTTTGAAACATGAAATTCAAGAACGAATCCGTAGCATGAAGGTCATCCGTGCTATGCATAGCATTTTAGCAATCCTCTATATATATATATATATATATATATATATATATATATATATATATATATTCCCCCTGCAGCACTTCGAGCTAAAGTTTGTTGATCTCAGTTGCTTACCAAACCAACTATATATAAAACTTTGAGGTGTTGGAGATGACCAAATGATTTTTTTCATATTATTCCATGATGATGATGTTGCTCGTCAAATGATCAATCTTTTCTACTTGAAAAATCTTATTTAATTAGTGTCAGAAATCACAATAGTAATAATGGATTGGAAATCACTCCAAGCACGATTTGTGCAGTCCTGATCGGGTGCCCGGGTTGCGGGTTCCATGCTGTAAAAATGTCCTCCCCAAAAATTTTCCAAACTGTCGGAATACTAAAGATGATTAGTCTCTAATTCACGACAATTACTAAAAAATAAAAATGATGGTTTCGAAATGTAAATTGCGGTGATGTAAATTTTCGACATTTTTTTTGACGAATCATGGATTATAAAATTGGAATATCATTTGGGCAATCACTGCTTGAAATATTTAAAAATCTTTCAATAAATGCATTTTACTAGAGGATATTTGTTTTGTTATTTTTAGCTTTTTTTCATCTTTTCTTAAGTAGTATGTTGTATATTTTAAAAATTTTCTTTTTCCTTTTTTTTTTCCTTTACTTGTAATTAGCTTTTTCTTTAATAAAAATTGTTTGCATGGTGATTGCCACTTGACCTTCAAGAAAAAAAGAGTCGTATATGCTTGTTTAGATTAGATGTAGGATTTAAAGTTAATTTGTTTTCGTTTTTGAGATAGTTGTATAGTATACATGTCTATGTTTCTACGTATTCTCAGAAGTCGAAAACTGCCGTGAGCCAAATGCTATTGTTATTGGTGTGGAATTATGATATGTTTTTAAAAAAGCAATTAATGGCATGCGCGTTCCGTCGTTTTAGCTGTTATTGTTAAATTAAATGCAAGCAACAGGAGATACCTTCTTTTTTTTTTATCATTAACAAAATTAGATCCCAAGTCTCTTAAATATCTCCCCCTTGCTGAAGTTCATAGTCAAGTCACATATAATTTTGCTTTCAAGTGCAGGGAGTAATAAAATCATATGTGGAAAAAGATAATGACAATGCGGTATCCAGTAAAACAAAACACAAACAATTAAGAAAAATAGTGTAATATCTTGCATATAGGTTAATTTAATAATATAATTACTAATCAAACCAACTTATTGCAAATGATCACATACAACAAAGTACTGCGATAATATTGGGCGAGTGGGGAAGATATGAAACACAACAATATTAGAACAAATAGCCAAAGAAAAGCATTGCAAACGAAGCTATGACGGCAAATGCCGGCATGACGGCGGGCACATCAGATGTTAGAATTGGAGAAGGGGCAGGTGCAGAAACTGGAAATGGAGCAGAGCAGGCACATTTTGCGCCTGGGTAGCAAGCATCAGCATTGCAAGCATGCCAAACGCACAAAAGATCTCTTTATTCCGACTGTTTCCATCTCACTCACTCACTCTGCTAAGCTCTGATATTGCCGAAAGTGAGAGGAAATGGGTGGTTGGAGGTCCAGTTGGGGGAGTTATTTAGTGGAGATGGCATCCATGGAGACGTCAGCATGTCTTTAACAGAGAATATAGAGGGGCTGAGACTTTTGAAAGACTTGATAAAGGATTGTCCTAATAATGATTGTCAAATAAGTGTGTAAATTAAATTCTTTGATTCTTTGAGACTTGAGAGTTGAGACTACTAAAATCCTAACTAAAAGGTCCATAATGTTTACTCTGGGCCTTCAACCCATCTCTCGAATTTGAGTTTCATTGGACCAACTTTTGGTCGGATCCACATTATTGCTGCTTAGTTTCCTACAAGTTTGGATGGAGGCAACCGAGAGGGGAAATAAAAGGGAAAGAGTTCATATATATATTCTGTTTGGTTGGATACTTGACAGATGTAAGTTGCTGGTGGTTATATTTTTCAATTTATTTTCTAATTTTTAAAGTTTTATTTTATTGCTTTTACAATTAGATATAATATAAACAAAATAAGATTAATTAAATAAGAGAAGGGGGAAAAAATATATAACAATCTTTTTTTTCTCTCTTTCATTCTCTCCCACTCTTCTTCCTAATTTTCACACCGTTTAGAGTTGGTATCTCATATCTTTTTTTATTGATGTGTTGCAACGGCTAGAAAACTTACTGCCGACATCGATTAAAATTACTATATAACTTATAATTTATAAATAATAACTAGATGAGGGGTAGGCGGCTTCGCCGCCATTTGATAAATTTTGATGGCTAAATCTATCAATATATAAAGAAATATATGTTTCCAATATATCTATTTTATATTTACTTTATATATAAAAAACTATCTTAGATGATTGGTACAATTATTTTTAATATATTTAATCAAAAAATATTTTTAATTAAAAGCCAATGGAATCATGGCTTTTAATTAAGAAGGGTAAACTTCTACAATATATTTAGATTGATCGATCAACGAAAATTGGATGACTCAGATTGCATGTCGTATGAGGGAATAAATTTTTTTTCCCTATAGATTTCTAAATATATCTACCTTAGATTTCCAAATATATTTAACTTTTAAACTATTTTTAATTTATATAAATAACAGTGTAAAAAAATTAACTCTATTTTTGACCGATATTTCATGTTTAAATATCGGCCACGGTTTTTAATATATATCTTAGATTAGATTAGATGCCGCCAAGTTGAGAAATAGACTCAGGTTAGCTCTAACTTTGCTAATTTCAGATGTGTTTGGTGAACGTGACTGCTTAAGTTAGTCCTCTTAACGTAGAAGTTTGCTAACTTTAGCTGAACCAAACATGCCAAATTTGAAACCATCTTTTCCTTTCATTCGTTTGATTTGTAGACCGTAAAGCGACAATTTATCTATGAAAGCTTATGACGATTTTGACAAATTTAATAAAATTGAGTAATGCTAAAATCAAACATATAAGACGTCAAATACATCCGAACATCAATTGTTAAAATTTCAAACTGCTCAATATGATCTATATTATAATCTCCTTAAAATTCAAGTTTTTTATATTTTTTTTCAAATTTTCTAATTATTATTATTATTTTTTAATTTTCAAAATTGAAGGATTTACAACTTTTTAGATTGAACATATTTAAAAATTCCAAAAAAAAAACAAAAAAATATTGAAAAAAAATATATAATTTGATCCCTACGAAAATTTTATTATGAAGAACGATTTGAATAGATCGATCACTCTAATCTTAACAATTGATTTATCATATTAAACGAGTATATATATATCCTATATGTTGGACATGCACTAGCCACTCCCCTTCAAAACTTTTAAAAAAATATCAACAAAGAAAAGTTAAAGACAGAGAGTTGCAAGTACAACCAACATCAAGATGCCCCTGGTACTCCAAACAACAATAATAAATATTACAGTACTCGAGAAGACAATAATAATACAACAATAAAAAATGTTACAGTTTTATTAAGTGAAAAGAGAAAAAGGATAAGAATAATATCGTCATTGGTAAAGAAGCAGGATTATTATGGGGTAAGCCTCTGGGGGTCACGTGGGAAGAGTGAACATTTGCGGATGTTGTTGAGGCCACAAAACAGCATTACAATTCTCTCCAAGCCCGCTCCAAACCCGCCATGTAGTCGTGTAGCATTTCTAAACAAACAAAATCACAGCACAAATTAGTACTACATGTATACCATGACTACAAGAGGGAAATCTGGACATTGCAATACATGGTTTTACCTGAAAGATTCCATATAGGTAGAAATGGTCTCAACATCAATACCACATTGCTCAGCACGCTTTGTAAGCATCTCCGGATCGTGTATCCTTTGTGACCCTGATATGATCTCCTCCCCTAACATTCGTATTTCAAAAAGATAATAGTATTAGACCACACAATAAAGCTCCAGACTTGTTAAATATGATAAGATGAAATGGTGAAGATTCGAGGATTACCTCGAAGAAAGACATCAAAAGAATTGCTATATTCAGAGTTGTCATGACATGGCATGGTGTAGAAGGGCCTGATCCCCAGTGGAAATTTGGTCAGTATAAAGAAGTCTGTATTGTATCTGTTTATAGGAAATGTCACTGTCAGTATTTTGCAATATTAGAATGGATTAAGTCATTATATTTAAGGAAGGAGAAAAAGAACTAACTTGTCACTAACTAGCTTCCCCAATTTCTTCTCGGCCTCAGTACTAAGGTCTCCCATTGGTTCAATTTCTACCCCTGCTTCCTGTTAACATATCATCTCCATTAATTCCACATGACCAATAAAAGAAACTTTTGTTATTATTCAAGTATATGAGCAAGTAGGTCAAACTGTTCTACTCCATGAGAAACACTTCAACAACTCAGACAAGAAATCCCATGGACACAGTAAACAAAAAAAAAAGGAAATAGTATCTATTTTAGATTGAAAAACACACAGCCAGTTTGATGCATCACAAGTCGTCAAAAGTTTAACAAATAGAAATGATTAATATCATGTTGAGCAGATATAAAACAGAAATGATAAAGATAATGCACCTTGAGCATTCGAACACCCTCATCATAAGTCAGTCTCTTGGGTGAGTACTGCAGGGGAAAAAAAAGTTGAGAAACTATATCATGAAAAGCCTCTTCCACAGAGATTATACACACAACACTTCTCCTTGACCACTCGAAGCAAACTTTAAAACTAAAAGTTTTCAGTCATTTTACCTTTATTGGTTGAAATGGGTACTGACGTTTAATGACCTCAAGCTCTTTACTGCAGTTATCATTCAAGTGGTTAAAAATTTCCACAAATAATTCCTCCACAATGTCACAAACCTGCATAGCATCAATTATACAAAAATAAACATACTACCCTTTTTCCTCAAAGAAAGAAGATAATGAACTGAAAACTGAATGAACAGCTGGAATATCTTGATAGTGTAACTGTACTACCTCATAATAATGTTCCTTAATCTCCATTTCAACATCAAAGCCTACAAACTCACAAAGATGCCTGTGGGTGTAGGAATTTTCAGCTCTGAACACAGGGCCCACTTCGAAAACACGGTCAAAACCACCACAAATGGCCATCTGTTTGTGAAGCTGAGGAGATTGTGCCAAGCAAGCAGGCTTCCCTTTGTAGTCGAGCTTGAACACTTCCGCACCACCTTCACTTGACCCAGCTATCACCTTGGGAGTGAAGATCTCGACAAAATTCTTTGACAGAAGGAACTGCCTACCCTTATTCACCCCAGCAGACTTGACGCGAAAAATGGCCTGGTTTGCAGGGGTACGCAGATCGAGCCCCCTGTTGTTGAGCCTGGTGTCCTGGCCCACCCGCACTAGCTGCTCCCCACTCTCCTCAGCCTTCTTGAATTCAGTTTCGCTTCGCGAAGCATCTTCAATATTGATGGGGAGATTGGGCACGGCTCTGCTGATGCAATAAAGCTTTCTCACCTGGATCTCAACCTGCTGGGTGGCGCCTGTGATAGGCTTGTCGGGCACAGAGACGACACCCTCTACATCCACAATGGATTCCTTGCTGAGCGAGGTGGCAAAGCGCACCATCTGGGGACTGATGACGTCCTTAGTGACGACCAATATGCACTGCACCGTGCTCATGCTCTGCCTCACCACCAGAAACACAATCTTCTTGCTTGTTGGCCGTATTGCCTGTGCTGCTCCTCTTATCAACACAGTCTCGCCCTTCATCTCAGCACATAGCTCCCCTACATCTTTATCATTATTTAAGAATTTTACTATTACAGGTACAGAAGCAAAAGATAAAAAAGTCACACAAGCAATGAAAAGAAAAGTCGGAGCAATTACCAGTCCACGTACGACCAGTGATAAATTTGGACTGAAGGTCTTCCAATGGTATGTTGCCATAACTGGACGAGAGAGGATCATTTTCATCATATTCAGATCCTCTTGCTAAGGAAATGGCAGCTCTGTCCTGGTGGCGCTGGGCAGCCTTCTTCGTACCCTTCTTTGCTTTGCTCTTGCTTATGAGGGCTCCTTCTCCTTTTTCCTGTTTGTTGGCAGAACCTTCACATGGGGAGGTTAACTTGAGAGAAGTATTTATTTGGTCTCCTTCTCCTTCTCCTGGTTTGTATGGGACAAGCAACTCCAGATCCATGCGCTCTATGGTTACGGCTAACAAGTGCGGTCCACGGGCAATGAATAGGTGCTTTCTGCTGGCCAGCTCCTCTGCCAGTTCTGCCTGATGGTTGTCCATCAGATCTTCATTTAGAACCACAACAAGAGGTTTACCCAATCGCAGCGTCTCGAAGATGCTCTCAGATCCTGTGACCAACAACCAACAGTACATCAATTTCTATCAAATTCAATTTATACGTGGGCTATGTCATATCATTCTTTGAATGCCAAACGTCGAGGGGCAAGAAAGGGCATGTGAATTAGCTTACCGGCATGGCTTATCACAAGAGAAGCAGATTTGAGATGATCAGCAATGGTCGGTGAAAATGTGAAATAATCAACCTCTAGGGCCCCTGGTTGTCGAGATACCTGAATTGAACGTTCCCATTATAAGAGCAGCGTTAAAATCTATAAAATCATTTTGCTGTCTCATAAAGCAGGTTTGACCGTTTGATGATTTTTTTTTAAAAGAAAAGAAAAGAAAAGGAAGTGAACTTTAGTTAACAGCATGAAAGTTGTAGACTTGTAGTGTAAATTGATTATTCAAAACGAGAATTAAATGAAGTTTGGGCTGTAATTAATTAACGAATTAGTAATCCGAGAGAGAGAGAGAGGAGAAGAGAAAATACCTTGGAGGGGAAGTAATTTCCATGACCAATTTGGATTTTAAGATGTGAGAAGCCCCGGCAAAAGAGGGCTGCTTTGACGGGCTCCGAATCCACAGCTGCCACGAGCTTGTCGAAGCAGGTTGTCCCGACCGTCACAAACACCTCCTTTCTCTCCCCCATATCTCCTTCCGAGTACAATGAATATTGGGTGTTGGGAGTTTGGACTGATGCCTCGATGTGAAGTGGTCTCAGAGATGGACAGATCTGTGCTCCTCTTGATGGAGTATCGGCAAAACTTGAGTGACAAGAAACTGAAGAAAGGAAGAGGGGGAGAGAGGACGTAATAATAGGCGCGGCAAGGGTTTTGAGCAGAATGGAGTAGATTGAGTAGGTTTGTTAAATCGCTCCAAAAATTTTTTTAAAAAATGAAAAGCACTGGAACTCTTTGGCGTTGCTTTATGCACGGCAAATTTATAACGTTGCTTTATGCACGGCAAATTTATAAATGATGAAGACTAAAATATCCTTATGCTATTTTACGCAATAATATGCTGTGAAAATTTCTGAAGATTTTCTTTCTTTTTATGACGCAACTAAATATTCATTTTGACAGGACTCCTTCCGGTCCCTTACCACGCATAGAATAATTTTTTTTTCTAATTAAAAGAAACTACATAACACTAAATCCTAAACCTTAAATCCTATACCCTAAATTATCCTCTATTATAACTGCCATTGTTGCTGTATGTATGTTATAAATGTTCAGTTTATTAATAAGAAGTGTTCAGTTTAATAATAAAAGGTGTTCAGTTAAATGCGTCAGGGTCGCGTCACAGTCAGAGTCGCACGTGGGAACGTGACTCAAGAGGTGCGCTAGGAGGCAGGGGTAGAGTCAGAAAAAAATTAATTTGAACCGGATCGGGTCATGACCCCTTCTAATTTTTTCATGTATTTTTTGTTCGGTTCGTGACCCCTTCGCTTGATTTTTTTTCCTTATAACAGTTATATTTCCTGTTGCAACTAACTGAACATTTACATTTAAATAACTGAATATTTGTACTTATTAAACTGAACATTCATATTTACTAAACTAAACATTTATACCTAATAAAATAAACATGTTTGCTCATAACTTTTATAATTTTTTGTTGCAACTAACTGAACATTTATACTTAAATAACATAACATTTGTGCTTATTAAATTGAATATTTAAATACGGCGAAAGTACGCTGAGTGATGGATCTTTGCTGAGGCGCTGTGCAGTGCGATGACGCGGATATATGATAATTAGTGCAATGGCACTAATCAATTTCCCTAAATTATTATTATTTAGGATGTTAACCAGTTGAGTGGTAAAGATAAAAAGTAGTTTAAGGCCCTGATTAGAATCACATTTTTCTTGACATAGTATTTCATTTTTTTAATCAAAATGAATAAATTTGATTTCGTTTTATCGGAATTCAGAAATTCGATATTATTAAACCTAACGAAATTATGAAAAATAAATTCTAATCAAATAAAATGACGCATGAAAATCATTTTGATCGAAGCCTAACTCTATCTATAAAGATACCTTAATATTACTCAATCTTATAACATTGAAAGTATCTTTTGGATAATGTATTAAATTACTTATAATTCCATGACTCTAGCTACTAATTAGTCAGAACAGAACAAACATTATGTAATGTAAATTATCCACTGCGGTATCTTAAAACAGGTACAACTGCAGCCTAAGTGCCTAACCCACTCAACAGTATTTCATTTCTTGGAAAACCTTAACAGTTGAATCAACAACAACATCTTTTAATGCAAATAAGAAGTTTTATTCTATAGATAAAACATTCCGTCTCCAAATTCCAATTACCCCAACGGCTACCTTTCTTCTTTTATTCGCATCCCTCATTCTCTCTTCAACCTCCTCTCCCCACTTCTCCCCAATTTCCCGTGCAACCTTTCAATTCATCTCGCCTCTTTCACTCGTTCAGACTTCTTGCGCCTCTTGTTTTCTCTCTTCATGGCTCGCTCACCAGAGAAAGAGGTGTCCACGAATGAGCCAACAGATCACTTGAAATTGAAGCTTTCGGCATCACTGAATGCGTGCCGTCTCCTCCAAGAACATGTCTTTGACCTTGAGAGTCGCCTCAAAAAAATCAATGCGCAGATAGAGCTAAGCAAGGTTTGTTCTGTTAAGGTTTTTCTAAAGTTTTTTCTGATTTGTTATCCACTTTCGTGATGTGGTTGTGTTGGTAGTTTTCACTTAAATCCAGGGTTTTAGAGTACAAAACTCATTTTGTTTTTGGAATAGGATTTCTGTCATTTCCTCTTAATTTTCTAATTTATTCCTTAACCCTGACCAGTAATCTGGTGTAAAAGTATACTTAGAAATTGACATAAGTTTTGATATCCTCCTAAAATGATACTCGTGTGATTTTGGATCACAAGTTTCTTTCTCAGGTCTATTTTTTTTTTTCACACTTCAGAGTTTCCTGTTTATATCCTCCAACTTCTTGATTTCGCGTGAAACAAGGATTGTCTGTCTGATTTTTGTTCACATTATTGATTGGCAATCAAACAATTCCACTTATGATATTGTTTGCACCTCTGACAAGAAATTGTCTTCATTTATGTATAGTGTGTACATTAAAATTCTGATATTGTTTGCCTCTCTTTTTTGCATATTTTTGTTTAATGAACACTCAATTTAGCTATCTTATCTTTATATTTCATATGAATCACCTCAACTTCAGCCTTTGTGTCCGGGCCCACAAATGTTCAGAAAATAGAACTCTAGTCGTAATTCTTTTGAAATTCCTGAACTATCAATTCGTACCAGTTTGACACAGGATTCAAAATAAATAACCCAAAGTGATCTCACAATGAATCAATAGTGTGCAATTGACAAACAATCAATATGAAAAATATTACTACTTGTGGTCTGAGCAGCAGGTGCAATCCTTGGTTTCTGGTAAACAACAAACTTCTTTATTACATTGGTTGATCTTCAAGTTTTCATGCTAACAAAAGGACCAAACTTTCTTCTTCCCCCCCCCCCCCCCCCCCCCTTTCACTACTGTCAATCTTAGTTTCTACACATACTATTTTTGGTTGTGCTTTCAGTGGTCCAGTTTTTACATAATACTGTCATAGAACTGAAATTATAAACACCTTACCTGATCAAAAAAGACCGAAAAGCCAACACAAATTCTTTGTTTTTAATTATTGTTAAGCCATGTTCCAATTTAAACATGCACATTCTATTTTCTCATGATACCTTCGAAAACTATTTCTAGGCAGAGGCTAAACTGAATGCAAAAGCACTCGCAAAATGCATGGAGGAGAAGGAAGAGATGTTGGGGTTCTGCAAACGGCTGTCATCACTCTGCAGTGATCTTGAGAGGGAGTGCTCCAGCTACGAGAATGACCTTCGGAGGCACATGGAAGCCCTTGTGGAGAATCGAAGGGAGAATGAAGAGCTCAGCACAATCTCCCAGCAGGAGCACCAATCTGAGGTATGGTCAGGGTGTTTAGTAATTTCCTAAAATCTGTGCAAATTACTTTACTTCTTCTTTTACCCCTCCTGCTCCCCTTTTCATTTTGGGTTTCAGTCGCTTCAAACAAGGATCCACTGTAAAACTTGATATATCCCTTTTACTTTCTCTATCTCACAGGAAGCAAAGCTGATAGCAGAAATTAAAGCTATGGAGAAGGATAAAGAGCGCCTGCTAACCAAAATCATCCAATCTGAACACGAGGTAAAACCATCAAAAAGTCTTATTTATTTTTCTCGTAAGCTTTGTGTTTTTTATTGTTCCTCTCATAATTCTTATCCTTTCACTAGAGAAGTAAAGAAAATATTAAATGGAATTATATCCTGTAATTATTTTCTGTGTAGATAACGTTGCTGTCTCTAGGGAACAAACGTCTGCAGGAGAAGAATACTAACTTTCTGCTAATAAAACAATCTCATCAGGTGGAATCAACTAGCAGTCAACCTACAGTAAGGAATTCTTTATATTCTCTTTCCATCCTTCGAACTTCACAAAAGTTGATCAGATCTGGCTAACCTTAATCTACCCTGCAAATGCTCCAGAAACTGCAGTTGTAATTAAGTGTCAGTACCCTTGTGGCATCAAATCATTATCCAAACAGCCCAATCAAATTACTTATTTTATATATTTGTTTTTTGTTGTAGCAGGTATAAAACCGTGTAGAATTTGAGTGAAAATGAATGGAAGCAGGAATTTATAATTACAATTGAAAGAAGAGTGGAACCTAATTAGAAATAAAACAGAAAAAAAAGATAAGAAATGACCGATCTAAAAGTCATGTTCACAGCCCATTTCTAGGCAGATAGATCTGAATTATTCAGAGACATTTACCCTCTTGAATTAATGCTCTTGTGGTTGATCGGTACCAGTAATCCTTGTCTTTTTAATATATGTGCAGAAGACCTAGCTAGTCAGAACAAGATGCCGGCAGACCAAAGGGGAGTCAATAGATTCTTGTGCCAGCAGAAAGCCACTTTCCCTTAGTCCAGAATTAATTAATGCAGAGAACATTAAAACAAGAATTTTGTTGTCATTAATTCATAACTTATGTCCTTCTTTTTCTTCCATTGTGTAAATACAAGATTTTCCTCTGCTTACCTCTTCTATGCTCATCTATTAGTAGAATGATGGTTTCTGTTTGCTTTAGACTCATAATCTTGCTATTTCTGATTCAAAATTGAAATCAATGAATATATGATTTGTTTATATCAGTGCTGTCGCCCTCTTCACTTCTTTTTAATGGAATCTCTTTCTTTGATCCAGTTGCTGCTACATTTTCTTTTATAGATTCAGTATGTTCTTTTTCTTGTCATTTCTATGCCTCAATGGTAACACTATTCTTTATTAGTGGCAAGTATTTTCTATTTTGACAATGTATATATTGTACTCAAAAAGGTTTTCGAGATAGATTGATCTGAATTTTTAACTTTACATTCCCACAGTTTTTAGTGGCCTACGAAGAAAGTAATTTTTGTGAGTGTTACGTGATTGCTCAAAGTGTAATTCCGTTTTCGGACCCTTTCTTTGTTCGGCGAACAGTTAGACAAGGTGGCATTTTTTCACTAGTATTAGTGCATAGTACTGCATAAATAGTTTACGATATATAGAATTGAAATATGTGTTCTTTTTCTTATTATATATATCTTTAGCATTCTAAAAGTAAATATTTTTCATTAATTTAACGAGTATCAAATTCTCAAATAAAAATTACTTTACTTTAAAATTATTTTTTCCATCCAATGATTTCTTTCACCTTAGGAAACTCTAGGAACAACACACTACTTTAAAAAAAATAATTACATTGTACCTGAGTTTAACAATTTAGAAATTAGAATGCAATAAACTAGACAAATAATTTCTAATGTGCTAATCATTTATTATATTTATTGTAATTTAACGACATTAATTTAAGTTTTGAAGTTTAATTTGTTGCACGATGTTGAGATCAACGCTAAAAACTGGATAGAATCCAGCCCAATACAAGGACCTGGCTGCAATCATTCATATTTTTTGTTTCGCCTAATATAAGGCAGTACAGAGAGAGTATGTGAAATGAAGGGTATTTTTATTTTGTGTTAAAGTATCTTCATAGGCCCAACAAAAAATATATAGTTGACTATCATAGGACATGATTAATATAAAAATTGCATATTCGTTCTCTTGGTGCACTGAAATAGGGACTTTATTGGTTTAGGAAATTGATTACTGTCATTTGTAGTTTTGTCATTCCTGTCATCGCTAAATATAAAGTGAACATATATAGCAAACAAGGTGAACATATAGACAATCTAAGTGAACACTTACAAACAAATAAATTCAATGAAAATAAGTTGAATATGCATGTAAAATTCTGAACAAATGATATCAACACTTATTTATTTGTAAATGTTTACTTAGATCATCTATATGTTCATCTTGTTTGCTGTATATGTTCACTTTATATTTAGCGATGGCAGAAATGATAAAACTGCAGATGACAGTTATCATTCATGGTTATAAAATGGGAAAAAAAAAGGAAAAAGAAACTAAACGAGGCGCTTATTGGGTTCTCTTATTTAAAAACGACCTAACGTACATTCATCAAATAATTGGAAATGGAGAAATTGTCACGCATCCAGAAGAAAAATGGTAGGTATTTCATTCCATCTTTGCTATTGCTCATCCATTAGACATTTTACTAATTATTAAAAAGAAAAAGCTATAAATACATGCAATTTATTTTTAGACCCGCAATTCCAATTAAATTCTGATTCTGATGATATATTAAAGCTTAGTTTCTTAATTACCAAGTCAAACATTGAGATGGTGGAGACAATCAAATGAGTTTTCTTGCATTTCTATATTTTGAATTAGCCTCCCAGATTCTAGTGGCTGATCCCAGTGACGCTATTACATAGAGCAAAGGGATGTCAATGTCACCTCTTTTTTATTTCAATAATACATAAATTTATAATATTTTTAGTATTATAGGTGTATTTTTTTTATAATATATGCCCTGTAAAGTCCCTTAAAAAAAAACATATGGCCCGTCTGTTCACCGATGAGATCTATAAAACTTTGAGTTTGAGATGAGGGAATTTGTTTTTCTGTTATGCTCAGTGCTCACATATGAGATCCATAAAATCTGGAAGATTCCTGCTCCCTTAATTCTGATGGCCTCCAGGCGACAATTACTCTTGAACGACACAATGGATGCTTCGAACATGCTATCTTGCGGTAAAGCTGTGTGTAGGGAGAGCCGGAGAAGGGAAGATGCTATCTTGAAAAAACAAATAATGTAAATTACAGTTACTAATGCTTAATTATGCACAAGACAGTGAAATGGATGCGAACAATATCTAATAATCAGTTTTTTTTTTCACTATTTTATGGTCACGAGCAGTATACTAAAAATTTTATGGGTCGTTTAATTGATTAACTTTAATTTGCTATTATGCGATCTCAGTTTTTCATTCAAAACCTCCATTAACTTTAATTTTATAGGCCTGTTTAACGTTCGAAACGGCAACGGAATAGGAGAATGCCGTTCCGTTCTATAAACGGTATACACCCAAACGATTCGTTATTCATTTCATTTGCAACGGACTAGACGGAACGTAGCGAAATGACTCAATTTACACTGTATTTCACACAAACGTATGCTGAAATCCATTCTATTTCAGAAACATATACCGAAATCTGTTCCGCCAAACGGAACACGTTTAGACTTCTATTAACAAGAAAGTTAGTTAATTAATGACATACCAGAGTATTTTTTAATGTATTTGACCATCGCAATACGGTCTCCGGTACGTATGACCATCTATGGGTACGTTTGACCAACACAGCGTGACTAATTTTTTAATTTTAATTTTAACGTGATTAAAGGCCCAAAATACTTTGCTGCACATGGGAAGCCAACGTGGCAATGAATATATAAACTCACCCACTCTACTCTATATATACTTGTATATACAAAGTTAGACTTCACTTGTGGGACTAAGGAAACTTTCAAAACCGGACAATCAAGCATCCCCAAATTCAGTATAATCTCTATTGCTCAAATAATGGACATATCCATTTCCCATTTTTAATGAATAGTTCTTTAGTATTTTAATTATTTTGGAGCCCTCTAAAACTCATGTTGGCATAAAAATTTATATGCATTCTTGCAAAAATACAAGTAATCTTATAGTATAAAATTTTCATTTTTGTACAGATCTAAAATATTTTAAATAATTTGTTTAATTAGGTAATATTTGTTTATGATTAAATTTATTTAGGCCTTAATTGTTTTAGAGATTTACAAAATTTATTTTTGCATATTTAAAAATTTATAAAGAATATAATGTATATATTGTTTTCATCATGTACTTCCAAAATATTGTACATGTTTTTTTGCTTATAATGTAGATATATAATTGATATATCTTGCAATTTTTATCCCATATATATATTTTAATATATATATCGCCGTATCCGTACCAGAGATTTCTGAAAATTTCCGTACCGCCGTATCCGAATCGTACCGGGTACGGTACTCATACCCGAACCCATGCAACATAGATGGGGATGATAGCGCGTTTTCTATTTTTGGCAAAAATTATCTACGCGTATCCCCACGCCTTCTGCTTCACTCTCGTTCCCCACCCTTGTGCTTCACTCCTCCTTAATATGTAACTTCAACAATTACATATCAACTTTAACCGTTACATATTAAGTATCATTAATTATCCAGTCCCTCTGTTGAAGTTAATATACATAACTGTTGAAGTTGATATATATAATTCTTCTATTTATATATATATTAAATGTTACTAATTTACTATATATAACTGTTGAGGTTAATATCCTAACTGTTGAAGTTATTATTTATAATTGTTGAAGTTAATATATATAACTATTCTAGTTATCAGTATTATAAATAAAAACCCGTGGGTGTCTTTGAGTTTTTTTTATTTTTCCGCCCGACACGGCATCTGACGTACGTCTGGCTTTTCATATTTCTTTTGTTCTATGGTATAGCTATTATTTATTATTATGTACCGGATTTAGATCTATTATATCATCCTAACAAATGACCCGTTACACTATGAGTTGTAGAGATATCTGTGCATATTTTTTTCTTTATCAGACTATTTTTCTTCTCCGCCTCCATTTTCCTCTCTACCGCCGCCTCTTTCCCATGTTTGCTCGCCTCTCTCCTCGGTCTGTCCGACCTAGCTTTCCTCTCACCTTCGTCTCCTCTCGACTGGGCTTCTCTCCATCGCATCTCCTCCATATGCCTCACCTTGGTTCCCTCTCGCCTTCGTATCGCTGACCTCTACTGTGTTCCCTTTCTCCTTTGTCTCCTTCACCTACTGCGTTATCCATCATTTTTTAATCGATTGCGATGCATGTGAGGTTTGATTTTGTTAAGTGATTTGTATATCTTAAACTCAGATTCTGTTTTATGTTTGATATTTTTGTTTTTTTTTTCACTTTTTAAATTTTTTACTGTACTTTTAGATAATCAGTCTATTATTGTGTCTTTCTTAATTTATTATGCTATATATTGTATGCATTGCTGTTTTGTGCTATATATATTTTTTTTATTGGAGAAAACTTATTCTGTTGTTACTATTTTAACAGTTAACATTTTGTCAGGAATCCATAGGGACATCAGACTTTCTTAAATAATAACCATGTCTATTGTACGTTTGAATGAAAGGAAGCTATTGGAATTGAGGTTTATTTTCAAATTTGTAAAGTTCATTGTTATCAATAATTGTATTGTTCCAATCTAAATTATGTTTTGTAACTGCACATTGATTGATTTTCAAAATTCTAAAAGAGGCGTTACCTTTCATGCCTAACTTTTATTGCTTCCGCTTTGGCATTGCTTTAATTCACTGATAATTATATCATAAATAAATAAAATGGAATTAATACCTGTGGAAAGAAAACAGTCACTTCAATTGCATCATCATTCCATTTCGTCCATCTATATATAATGGTGTCTACAAATAGAAATACACTACATTACTTTTCAAATTCCCTTAGGCAAATTTTCAAATGTTTGCATCTACAAATAGGAATTAATACCTGAGGTTTGATTTTGCATATTCAACACCAAATTATCTTATTTATTTGATTTGTTACTTTTGTGATTTTATTTCTACAATTTTACATTTTGAGAGCTCTTCTCGCAATTCATGAGAGATGCACAAATCGCAAGTTTGTGAAGTTCTTTTTTATTCAAATTTTTTTCTGTTTTCTTCAAGTATATAGTTTAATTAAATTTTTGTGTCAAATTTTTGTCTTTTTTTGTCGAGTCCTTTGGAAATCCTTCTTTTTAAGAAATCTATTAATTACTATTTTCTTAAGATATTTAGATAGGTTGTGGTTGTACCGATGATGGGGCTAATGTGACTCATATTTTTATGTAGTTTTTTACTTAGTACAAACCAATCAGACATCTGAACTCTAAAAATTCGATTATGAGTTCTGTGTTTGGATTTTAGGAAAAAGTAGATAGTTTAGGGGATTAATTTAGTTAGTTATAAATTAACAGTACCTGACTAAAGTTGAAAAATTGATAAAGGTATATGTACTAATAACAATGGAAAGAAATATGAGGAAAAGAAATAAGCCTAGGACTAGGTGGTAACTGGTAAGGAGTGGGTGCTGGCCTTCTAAGCTTGATTAAGGTATATGTACTAATAACAGTGGAAAGAAACATGAGGAAAGGAAAGAAGCCTAGGGCTGGGTGGTAACTGGTAAGGAGTGGGTGATGGCCTTCAAAGCTTGATTTACTTAAGTCAAAAAAGAAAGAAGGATAAGAGTGATAGTTAGATTTCAATTTGAGGAGTAAAATGGACTAGAAACTAAAAAATATGCCAAGAAAATGGAAGTATAAGCAAATTAAAAAACATACCTGTATAGTAACGAAGCATATTTTTGTAGTCACTTTAGAATAAGAATATTGGAAATATTTTTTTATCGACAGTAAAGATTATTAGGATCAAATAAATAGTGTAGTAGTGCTCCTAATGTTTACTTTCGTTTTAACAATTACTGAGCATTATATTATCTACCAGAAGAATATGCTTGATTCAGAATTTCAATAGTTTATAGATTGAAATCAAACTGTTGCCCATTCTATTGTTGGATTGACATTTTCAAATTGCATCAGGATGCATAAGTAAGTAAGTCGAGAAGGCTGAAGAAAAACAGCTTATCAGATGTTCTGGCGTTTAGAGAGGTTGCTTTAGTCGGAAAATATGTTGCAGGATAAGCTTTTCCCATGTAAGCCAGGAAGAAAAGCAACTTATCAGATACCTACTATCGTGAGCCATCATAACGCAATTTACATATTCATATGTTTTGTTTTTTTATACTTATATCGGTATCATATTGGTACCAATTGGCTAAAGAGTACTTATGATTTCATGTTAAACTTCTGTTGGTTGAATAGAATAAAATCATCATACTAAAGATGTGATTTCACGCCATCCACACTACTAGATAGGTAATGGATCAGCAAACCAACATATTTTCTGAATGCTAATTGGATGATTGGATCAGCTTAGCATTTAGAGAGGTCGCTTTATTCTCTAAAGTCTAAACATATAACTTTTTAGATATGAAGGTGAGGGTATTTGTGTACTTTTTTTACATTGACCAATGAAAAGAAACTACTGCATATGTACCATCCCAATAAGTATGGTATCAAAAATAAAATGTACTCATATGGTTCATAATAAGAAGAGATTAAAATTTAAATTTATTACGAACTCATATATCGAGCGAAGCTCGATGTCTTACCCTAGTATATATTAACTGTTAATATATATAATTGTTCAAGTTAATAACGTAACAGTTGAAGTTAATATTTATAACTGTTGAAGTTAATATCGTAACTATCCTAGTTATATATATTAACAGTTGAAGTTAATATGTAATTGTTGAAGTCAAATCGTTCTGTGTCACTCCCAAAATAGAAGTATGGTCTTAAGCAATTTTGGGGGAGGGGAGCAAAACAGGGAATGAGTATTGGATTTTCGTTTTTGAAAAACGCGTGGATACTCCTTGCCCAAAATAGAAAACGCGTTATTAAATGCTGGGGATGGTGGGATGATGAATATCGGGGATGATTCTTATCACCCCGATAATATATTAAGTTAATATTTAAAATTTGCAAAAGAACCTCGGATGGCCAAAAATTTTTTGCAAAAGTCCTATACCTATGATTATAATTATTACTTTAAAATGTGTTAATACCAACTACCCAGTTGATTTCTCCCCTGAGGGTCTGCTCCGGAAGGAGTGAATAGGAGATGATGAGAAAAAATATGAACTGTTCTTTTCTTGTCAAAGACTATTATCCTGCTCTAGAAATCTAAATTTGAAAAAAAAATCAAGAAGAATGAGGAAGAATTAATGAAGTTTAGCTTATGTTAAAACAAAAAGAGAGATGCACTTGTGATTACATCTAAATTTAAAGTGTACTCCTCTTTTTTCCCCACCCCTTTTCTTTTCCCACCGGATTCTAAAGCAAGACCCTAAAAGTCTAACCCACTCGAGAATGGATCCGAATTCAGCATGGGTGCACCATAGTTAACATATTTCATTTGAATTTGGATCGCTTCCATCATTTGTTTTTTTATTTCTTTACGAATACTGAAGGATTTTCTATAAGTACTGAAAAGCTATACTTGACAATGACAAGTGAGATAAAAATTAAGAAAAATAAATACTACGTTATTTCAAGTATTGATGTTGATAGTTATAAATAATTAGATGAAACACTATTAAATGAAAATATCAAATTACCTCATTTATTATATTAAGAAATAATAAGTAAACTAGTAAAGATAAAAGAAAATGTTAAAACAAAATAAAACTGCAAGTCCGCAATGATTTAACTACATCGATATATGCTATTTTTCAAATTTCAAGACAGCATTTTATTCTGCTATTTTTGGTGTAATTGACCAGTTTTCTAATCTAAGCCACGAAAAAGGACGGGGACATTTGATGGAGAATCTCAGAAGGAATTGTGAGACATGACTACTGAATGCACCATGCAGGTGAAAAGGAGGGAGAGTAAGTGAGTAACAATAAAGAGGAAGAGGCCTGAGACAAATTTGGGAAATTATTTGCAATGAAGTGATTGAATGATAGATGATAACAGACTGTAATGGAGGTTTCCAGTGTAATATCAACTGGAGACAGACCCTAGCGATATTATGTACTTAGGCTATATAAACTCAACTGTAATTGAGTGATGGGCAGATGGGAGAATATATCATTTGACATACAATACTTCACCTCTCTCTATTATGGTATCAGAGACTTTGGGCTAATCGCCGCATCTCGATCCATTTCTTCTTCTTCTTTTTCTCGATTCTCCTCTTCAACAGCTCTTCCTCTGCCATGGCGAACTCCGATTCAAGCTCAGAAACTCCGATTAATCCATCGAGCAACAACAATATAGGGACACGCGTCTCAAATTCGCGTTCTCCTCCGCCCAATTCGACGGTTCCTCCATCAGATCTTTCTTCTCCAGCTCCGATGGTGTTCTTAACGCTACCAATCCACACCAAGCTCTCAAGAAGTAATTTCTTGGCTTGGAAATCACAAATCGAACCACTTCTTCACGCATATGGTCTCAGTGACTATCTTGTATCTTCTCCTCCCTCTCCAATCTCCATTGACTCTGCATCTGGTGTTGCACAACCCAATCCGGCGTATCTTGCTTGGTATAAGCAAGATCAGATGATTTTTGCATGGATCAGGGCTTCGCTATCAGAACAAGTTCTTGCTCAAGTGGTGTCTTGCGCTACGTCTGGAGATCTCTGGCGTCATCTTTCTCAGTCCTTCTCAGCGACTTCCAGAGCTCGGTTAACCGAATTGAAGAAGCAACTCCAGAATGCCACCAAAGGGAGTACTTCTTGCTCTGATTTCATTCATAAAATTAGGTCAATTTCTGATGAATTAACGTTTGTTGGAGCTCCAATAGCAGACCAGGACCTTGTCTTAACTGTTCTTGGTGGTCTTGGTTCCGAGTATAACTCTTTTGTGGTAGCTATCAACACTCGTCAGGAACCTGTCACTTTCCTGGAAGTTCAATCTCTCTTGTTAAGCCATGAGTGTTTGCTCCAAGCTCAACTTCCCTCTGTGTCTGCTCTACCCTCTTCCTCCAATCCCACTGCTTTCTATGCCCACAATCCACAACAAAATTTCAGACCACCTTCCAACAATAATAGGAACAACAGAAACTTCAAAGCCAGAGGTGGTGGCTTCAGGCCACCTTCTCAGAATATGCGCCCAAGACCTTCTTCTCAACCTCTCTTGCCAACTCCTTCTATAGCCAATACTGGGAACAAGAACTCTGCTGATGCTACCTCAAATACTATTGAAATTTGTCAAATATGCTTCAAGAAGGGGCACAATGCCAGAGCTTGCTGGTGGAGATGTGATATGAGATACTCAGATGACATGGCACCCTCTCAGCATGCACAACCACCTTCCATACCTCCTCAAGCTCATGTTGCACATACTGATACCTTCAATTCTGCTTCAACAGAGTGGTATCTGGACTCAGGAGCTACCCATCACATTACAAGTGATATCAACAACTTGTCTGCTTTTGTGCCTTATGATGGTATGGACAGACTTCAAATAGGAGATGGAAATGGTATGTTGATTTCTCATATTGGGTCAGTCACCTTTTCTGTTGGTCCTGTCAGTATTGTGTTAAATGAAGTGTTGGTTGTACCTCAATTTACCAAAAATCTTCTCAGTCTTTCCATATTACTTATTGATAATGAGGTTCAGGTTGAGTTTTGTAATTCCTTGTGTCTCATCAAGAATCATCACAATTCTGTTCCTCTAATGCAGGCCAAGGCAATTAATGGACTTTACTTGCTTACTGTTTGCCTCAATTGTGCACCTCAAGCATTGTTAGGAGAACGTGTGACTGCTCATACCTGGCATTGTAGATTAGGTCACCCTGCAGCTGCTGTTACTAAGACCATTGTAGCAGATTGTAATTTGCCTTGTAATAATAATACTTTACATTTGTGTGAGGATTGTGCAGTTGTCAAATGTCATAGGTTACCTTTTGTAGCTAGTACTAGCAAAACCTCTGCTCCACTGGAGCTCTTGCATGCTGATGTGTGGGGCCCTGCCCCAGTTATTACTGATAGTGGTTTTCGTTTTTTTTAGTTTTTGTGGATGATTTCACCAAGTTCACCTGGATTTTCTTCTTGGTTTCAAAAGATGAAGTGGCCAAAGTATTCTCTCATTTTAAATTGCAGGTGGAAAATTTGTTAGGTACAAACATTAAGATACTCCGTACCGATGGTGGTACGGAGTTTAAACCACTTACTCGGCTGTTTCCCCAGTTGGTTCACCAGATTACGTGTCCTCATACACCTGAACAAAACAGTGTTGTGGAACGCAAACATCGTCACATTCTTGAACTATCTCTAGCTGTAATTAATCATGGTTGTATTCCCTTAGGTTTATGGGGCGAAATCTTTGCGAGTGTGGTATATCTGATTAACAGATTGCCACCTTCTCAACATTCTTCTCATGCCTCTCCTTATGAACGGTTGTTTCTTAAAAAACCAGACTACTTACGTCTTAAAGTTTTAGGCTCTCAATGTTTTCCCTTCTGTCGACCTTACAACCAACATAAATTACAGCCCCGTTCTGTCGCCTGTGTGTTTATTGGGTATGCTATGTCCCAAAAAGGATATCGGTGCTACCATCCCCAAACCAGACGCATTTTTGTATCAAGACATGTGTTATTCAATGAACAGGTTTTTCCGTTCCATCACAACACCTCTGACGATAAGACTCAGCTAGTTGATTACTCACTCTGGACTCCTATTTCCAAGTCAAATGGGCCAACATCTTCAGCTAATTCGCATCTTGACGCTGAGACATCTGGCCCGTTTCACGTTGGGTCTGCTCTTTCAGCCCATACTGATTCTTCCTCATTTTCGCTGCTTAATTCTGGGTCAGCTGACCACTCTTCCCAACGGTCGAGTAATTCAAATAACTCTGACCACGATCCTGCCCTGGGGTCGTCTACTTCTACTTCATCCTCTTCACCTGGCAATTCCCATCAAGCCAGCTCTTCTGCTTCAACACATCACATGGTGACTCGCAACAGAGATCACACTCGCCGCAAACGTCAGTTTTCCGATTTTGTGGCATACTTAGCTACTGCTCCTCCAAACTCTGACCCCTCTGTTAGAGATATGTCCTAGAAGCCAATCAGTTGGTAGCTATTATATTAGTTTATGTTATTGATGATGCCTGATCATTTGTTCCTAGAGATTATTATTGACAGATCATTCAGGTTGAGGATCTGAATTGTAGATCTCTGTGGATCATTCGTAAGAATGACAATAATATCTCTAAAGAGTCCATAGTCTTGATAGTTAACAAGGAACATTAATCTATAGTATTAATTAAAACCCGTGCGTTTCGACATCCGCTATATTTTTCACTTTCGGACACGGCATCTAAGCCCTTTATTTTTTCGCCAATTGATCTGATCCGTTAACAGGTATTCAGCGACTTTCATTTTTTACGCTCTCTAACCCTCTCTTCATTTTATATCTGAGAAAAAAAAATTATGGCTTCTCTCTTCTGACGCCTCTCCGTCGGCGCGCCCCTCCTGCCTCTCCTTCTCTTCTCCTCCTCCTCCGCTAACCCTAACTCACCCCCTGCAACTCCTCCCTCATCTTCGTCGGTGTGGCGGTCGCCGGATCCTCTGCTCCTCATATCCTCGCTTCCTCCTCCACCAGCCCTACCTCACCCCTAACCCTCATTTTCTCCTTTTCATCGCCTTATTCTCTGCCAACCTCGCTTCATCCCCTGCCCGTCATCTGTCGCCTCCTATGAAAAATTAAGACCATCGCCGAATCCACAATCATGGTCGAAGTATGCCAACAAGAGAACTACGACCTTCATTGCTTATGTTGGCATTATCCATTGGAGCCGCTGCTTGCAATGGTATGATATCCCAATTTGTGCTCTTCGATTCAGTACTGATTTTTCTTTGTCCGGTTAAACTTACTGGTCTTCTATATATGATAAATGTTTGCAATCTGATTTTTCCTTCGCTCGCAATTTTTCTTTGTTTTATGAAATTGGTATCATCAGATTTTGAATATGGAAGTGATATGAGTGAATGTATATAAGGTGTTTGATACAATCCCCAATCTACAGAGCAAGTATCTAACGTTGGCTTAGAGAATCATCTTATTATTTTTTGATTTAGAAATTCTAATTTAGGAATAGACTTTGATTGAGTAAAATCTAACATAGAGGTATGAGGATGTGTTTGTAAGAATGTTAATTTCAGTATATTGATTTTTGCTAATTTAGATATTGGCTTTTGAATTTCTACTAGCTGCAGTTCTCTTGCTCTTTTATGTGGCATTAGGATTGGATATTAGGTATTTTTTTGCTCTTTTAAATTTTCTCGGTTATGTCTCTTTTTCTTCTTATTAATAAATTATAATTAATTGCGAGAAACTTATGCAAATCTCGCAACCAAGCAATGTGGGATTTGCATTATTGAGGAGCGGGTCTATGTTGACGATACTCCTAAGAGCCCCTAGAGTACTTTAAGGTATGTTGATCTGAATGTTCACAATATCAGCATTACAAAGAAGGTAGCACCATGCCAGTTGGATGCTACATGTATAATTTACCAATTGGTTATAGGCAATATGTTAATTATGGGGTTTCAATAAAATAAAAATAATTTGTTCATTGATAAGATCAAAACTATAAAAATATATAAAAATAGTTGCAGTAGTGAAATGGTAATTATAAGGGCTATCAGTATGACAGAAGTTATTTTCTTTCACAATGCTTAAATAATAGTTCTCGGTTCTATTTGTAATTGTAAAAAGTTATTATTTGTCCATTCATGATGAAATGTATCTAATGGACTAAGTGTCTATAAAAACTTTAGAATTTACAAAAAAAGAATATCAATATATTAAGCAATTAAGCAATTATGCTATTACACTAAAGATACCACTAAAAGATTTTTATTAATGTGTAATTGTATCTCATAAATGGAAGTAGCACATCAGGCTCCAAATTTCGGAGTGTGGTAGCCGAGACCGGCGAAATCACGATCATAGGTCATGTGAAAGATATCCACCACCTAACGAAGGTCAGTTCATTCCAAGTCAATGTAAGCATTGATGAGAACATCATTCTCTATCGTCAGGTCAGCGAGCCTGAAATGATTGGTGTCATCGCGGTGTTTTGGGTGAGCAGAACTTCAATGTCAGCTTCATGACGTTGGCATAATTGCAGTAAGCACGCCGTCAGCTTCTCTCTCATCATATGCCTCTACTACAAGTCCACCTCTCTCAAGAGAAATAAACAGAATGCCTAGCTATCAGAATGTCCTGTCTTTCTCGAGATCTATCCATATCCAAATCTAGATGAAGCACTTTTATCTTTAAAATTTTGAAATATCACTTTAAAGAAGTTTGGTAAGGAGAAACCCAGTGAACTTTCATCTAACCAATTTTCTTTTGAAATTAAAATAAATGAGGTGTTAACTGAATATTATTTTAACTAATTGCAGGTGTTGAGAAGACATGGCTCATATTGTAGTTCACCGACAAGAAATTCCATATTGTGCATGATTTGACAATTGAAGCTAGAACAATTACCATTTATAGCAAACCCATAAAGCTCCACATTTGGGATATGGTTTGTTTCAATTTCATATTCTATTGTATTATGATCTTTCAATTTCCCCAAAATCAAGTATAGGATATGAATTGTAAATCTTAATTCTTCCCTAATCAAATAGCCTAGAGGCTATGATGGCTTATTTCCTTTTTTTTTCAGATTCTTTATTCATTTTACTGTAGGGCTTTTCTTAAAAAATACTGGAGAACTCAGTGACCGAAGTCGCTTCCTTTAAGTTCATGACTTATCACTAATGAAAGAGAAAAGAATTGTCATGTCTCCGTAATTTAATTAATAGGCATGGATTGTAATCAAGCGTTAGCTCAAAATGCATCTATAATTTGTTAAAAACAATCATTATGATTATAAAAATTGGAAATGGTGGGGGTCGGATCTCAGTTGCTCAGTACAATTCCAAAAAAATGAGTTATATCTGGCATATAACACCAACATTTGACTTCATCGAGTAAGTTTTACTTTCTGAATGCCTATTTACATGTGATTGAGAACAAGGATAAGAATTAAAATATGCAAATTTTTACTCTAAAAGTAGCAGCAAGCAATTCATTATTAATTTTCAATCTTAAAAAGTGATTTTATTTTTACCCTTTGGTTATTTATGCTTCAGTCTTAGTTGAGCAATTTCTACCTTCACATGCTCTATTTGAGTTTCTTCAATTGCTTATATATATATTTTTAAATTCAATGTATATGGATGCTAAAGCAGCTCATGTATGATGTTTATGCAATTAATTTTTTACAGCTTATGTGAAATGAAAAATTATGGCATTTTGCCTTTGCACTTATATGTATGTTGCACACAATTTAGACTTAATGGCAAATTATTAGTGGTTTCTAAATTGATATATGAAAAATCTACTAAGACGCGGCGAAGCCGCGCTTCCCCACCTAGTTATCATATAAGACTAGTATGCAAGTTAAATGATGATTAAGTTCTGCAAATCATGGGTAAAGAGTTACCGACTTAATTGCATATGTGTATGTTACTGGAACATAGCACATGACATGACCCAATGAAATAAATATATGGATTGTGTTATGTGTCATTATTTATTTCATACGTGTTTGATTCTGAGTTTGAGATGATTAAGTTTCTCCACATGAGGATAGGTTCTATAAATATCGTCTAACGTTGATTCCTGATAAGGGCTGCTATACGGACTTTATTTATGTTCTCTTGAATTGTGCGGGGAGAAACTGTTCATCAAGACAACCGTATGTCCCTCATTAGTTCACCTAGTGAGTGATGATATCTACTGGGCCCCTTGATGGAGTTGGATCGTATGCGCGCAACTAGGCAATCAACTCTAGATCAAGAAACATATAATCTGCAAGAATGACACATTCCTATCTTGGATTATACAAGGATATCATGTGACATAAGAATCAAAACAATAAGATACCATTTCTTATGCAGGATTGAAGTATTGTATTAGTACAATATTTAATTATGCGAATTGCGAATCATAACGTGTTGCTAGATACCGCTTATGATTATTGGAAATAAATAGTGATTTATTTTCCATGGCCAACAAAGCATAAATCCTCAAAGGGTCACACAAATAGGACTTTAACCATACGTGCATTATTTATTTATTTGCAGTAGTGAGTACTGCGAATATATGATAAGTTGATTATTTAATTATATACCGTTATGAACAGTTATAATTAATTAACTCAAATGGATCATATATAAAAATAATATAATGCATATGCTAATTCCAAATTAATTATTAATTTGTTAATAATTAAGTTAGTTCAACGCATATTTATTATACCGAGCTAATTGGCCTTTTAGTTAATCAGTTAACTGAAAAGTCCGATATGAGACGAATTAAAGGAGCGATTTAACGGACCATTATATCATATGGCCCGGCCCACATGAGGCCTGAAAATTTCAGCCACGATAGGGGCAATTTCATCCAGGAGAAAACAGGAAGAGAGAGACCTAATTATGGAAACGTTCCATATAAATATAGGTTGTTTATTTGGGAACAAGCCAGCAGAATTTTTCTCTCTCTCTCTTCCTCCTTGGCCGCACTGTTCACGCACTGTTCATGTACTGTTCACGTATTGTTCACAGTGGAGAAAATTTGTTTCTCCAAATTTTAGCTCTTAATCTCTCTCAATAGCTCATGCGTTGAGCGCTTCCTTCCATGTATTAATCAGTTAATCGCACGCGAAGGAAATAGGGAATTAGCGATCGTCTCGGACAAGCTAGCACTTGTCTTGAGACCTTGGTTAATCTCCTAGGTGGACTCGAGGCAACCGGAGGCAGCCGTGAAGAGATGAGCACGCCACCGACTCCAAAAGATTGGATTCGAGCCTTCCGGATACGATTTCGGAAGAGGTAACCTCCTACGCTTCTCCTTTTATGATGTTAATCACTTGAATAACTAGATCCGTTAATCGTGCGTATTAATTATTTGTTAAATGTTAATAAAAATTAAAATTGCACGTGGACTTGAGTTCCTAACACCCTCTACCTTTGCACAAGCCAATAAATTATCTCACTGGCGCGATGCAATGTCTAGTGAAATTACAGCTCTCAAGGCTAATCAGACCTGGTAGTTGGTGCCTCCTCCAATGAATCAAAATATTGTCTGATATAAATGGATCTATAAAACCAAACGACACTCTGATGGATCTGTTGCACGGTACAAAGCAAGGCTTGTTGCCAAGGGCTTCACCCAAGAGGAGGGTGTTGATTATTTCGATACATTTAGCCCTGTTGTTCGGCCCACCACAATACGCATTGTTCTAGCCTTGGCAGTGGCCAACCATTGGCCTCTTAGGCAGCTTGACGTTAACAATGCATTTCTCAATGGAGTGTTACATGAAACTGTGTATATGCAACAACCGCCGGGCTTTGTTAATATCAATCACCCATCTCATGTGTGCTAGCTACACAAATCAATTTATGGACTTAAACAGTCCCCCAGGGCGTGGTTTCAGACTTTGAGTACAACGTTGATTGAATTGGGATTTCATGGTTCCAAATTTGATCCCTCCCTTTTCATCTCACATTCTCATGGTCAAATCATGGTGGTACTTGTCTACGTCGATGACATAATTGTCACTGGGAGTGACATGTCACAGGTTTCATCTCTCATCACCACCTTGCAGGCTCACTATTCTCTCAAAGATCTGGGCACTCTTAACTTCTTTCTTGGAATAGCGGTTAAGCAAACTCCTGATGGACTTCATCTTTCCCAAAAACAGTACATTAGTGATTTGTTACATCGCACTCACATGTCCCAGGCTCAACCCGTTTCCTCTCCAATGGCAGTTAACACATCTTTGTCTAAGTTTGATGGGGAGCCCTTCTATGATCCCAAATTATATAGAGCTGTCGTAGGGGCCTTGCAATATGTCACAATTACTCGCCCAGAGATTACGTTCCCTGCGAACAAGTGCTCGCAATTTATGCATACTCCAACTACCTCTCACTGGATTGCAGTGAAGCGTATATTAAGGTATCTTAACGACACATTGGATCATGGGCTACAGTTTAATGCCTCTTCCTCTCTCTCGCTGCACGCCTATTCTGATTCGGACTGGGCGGGTTGCCCTGATGATCGTAGATCAACCTCCGCCTTCTGCATCTATTTGGGATCCAATCTCATATCATGGAGCTCCAAGAAGCAACCAACTGTGTCCAAATCTAGTACTGAGGCCGAGTATCGCAGTCTTGCCTTAGCTAGAGCTGAGTTGATTTGGATTCAGTACATTCTTCAAGAACTTCATCAACGGCTTCAGAACACTCCTGTGCTTTGGTGCGACAATATTGGGGCTACATACTTGCGTCCAATCCTATGTATCATGCGCGTACTAAACATGTCGAAATCAACTTTCATTTCATTCATGGTTTAAAAACTCGGGCGAGTCCGATCCCACTCGGGCGAGTCGGATCGGACTCGGCGGCAGACGAGCCGATTTTTCGCGAGTCAGATCGGAATCACAAGAAAAAACAAAAAAAAATAGAGAAATTAGTGCTAGAGGTCGAAGATAGGAGCCACACAAGATTATCTGAGATCACTAGAGATATAGGCCACACGAAATCAGCAAAATTATAGGGAAGAGAGAGATCAAAGTTCTCAATTTGAGCTTCGAAGAGACGGGAGGAGGCCAAGAGAGTCATGGCGGAAGGGATGGATGAAAAAAAAAGAAGAGATGAAGGCCATAGGATCTTTTGTGGCAACAACTTAACAGTGCTTCACGTACATAACTGAAAATATATGCATATAACATATATATAAATCGAATTTTCAAACATTTGTGCTATATTTAGATTTATTAAAAATATCAATGCACTTTATTCACTTTAAATTGTTAAATTCATCGATTTACTACTTAATTTGACATATTTAGCTTTAGTATCGTTATTTCGTACTTTTTTTTTCTTAGACGGATTAATGTTTTGTTTGTAGAATTAAAAATTAACATTTATAAAGTAACAGTGACACACTAACATATCGTCTGAAATATAGGATTTATTGAAACAAATAAGAAAAGAGTCCAAAATAATGCTATACATTAGAAAACTTTTTGTAACTTCAATTAAAAACGTAGTCATTTTTGCAAATATATTTTTTCTATTTTTTTATGATTTTTACTGATTTTTAAAGTCATTAAATATATATTTTTAAAAAATCCGAGTTTTCGATCCGAGTCACCCGAGTTTTTCCGAGTTACCCGATTCGACTCCTTAGTCCAACGCTCCGAGTCCGAATCCGAGTCCGAGTTTCAGAACCATGATTTCATTTGAGAGCGTGTGGTAGCCAAGCAGCTATTGGTGAAGTTTCTGTCTTCCAAGGATCAGATAACTGATGGCCTTACCAAGGGGTTGACTGTTGCACGGTTCCTTGCAATTAGAGACAAGTTAATGGTTTGTTTAGCACCATCAACTTGAGGGGGGGCTGATAGATGATAACAGACTGTAATGGAGGTTTCCAGTGTAATATCAATAGGAGACAGACCCTAGCGCTATTATGTACTTAGGCTATATAAACTCAACTGTAATTGAGTGATGGGCAGATGGGAAAATATATCATTTAACATACAATACTTCACCTCTCTCTATTATTGAATTTTTTTTTCTTTTTAAGGGACGGTTGGCAAAGTGCCAGACCGGCCGACAAATTTTATTAATAGGGAAAAAATATTTACATCAAGAAGAAGTGATTGACTTTGAAGTTTGAACAAGTATAAAAATGTTGTTAACAAAAATAAATATATCAACTTTCGTGACTACTATTGCAGCTAATAGATAAATTTTATTTATCTAGCTACGAATAAAACTATTTTGATATTGCACTGCTGTGGGTGTAACGTGATTGCTCAGGTGTAATTCGGAACTTTTTTCCGTGTTCTCTGGACACTAGACAAGTTGGCATTATAATAGTGCTTAAATAGCTATTAGCTACAATAGAATTCGAATATGAGTTCTCCTTGTATAATTATTTAACAACCTAAAAGTAAATATTTGTTAAAAAAAATAATTATTATTAAATTTTGATATAACACATTTGTTTAAAAAGTATCCCCTTTATATAACATATTTATTAAAAATTTTTATATAACTTGAGAAACAACACTACACTAAATAATTGAGGAAACTCTATCTGAGTTGAAAATTTTATTACTCTATAAAATTACTTAAAGACTATTTAAGGTACCACTCACTTAATTATCTTTTTAGTTTCAAAATATTAAATAATTGTTTAAAGTTTTAATTTAACTAAATTAATTCTAACATTATGATCATTAGTAGGGCTGCATAATGTCCAAAACGGTAACGAAGGTGGAGTGTTTCGTTAACCGTTTCGTTTTGGACACGAAACTGTCTACCAATTCCGTTAACCGTTTCATTTTGGACGAAACGATCGAAATCACGAAAATACATATGAATGAAACTATTTCAAGTTTTTATTAACCATTTTGTTTTTGAAACACAACTAAAATCTTCAAACGAAACGAAATAAGGTTAAAACTTGTGACATTAGGTTTTTCTGTTATTTAAATTGTTAAAATTAATTATGCATATTTTTATATTATTTAGGGATCCGACTCTAAAATTTCGAAAATAGTATTTTGAAAAATGAAATTTTTACTCGTAATTCTCATAAAATTTCTTTACATCAGAAATAATCTTTGTGAGAATTAATAATGAATTAAGGTAACGTTAGCCTTGAAGTTTCATGGCCAGACTGAAGTATATGAAAGTTTGTATATGTGGGCCTTTGTATTGTACTCTATATATACGGCCCAATTCCTTGTTGAATGATGTAGACGAGTATAAAAAAAAAATAATAACTGAACCGACTTACTTTGTCAATTGCGGCTGTGGATAAACATCAAGGGTAAACAAAAATATTCAACAACTCTTGACACATATATATATATGGCAAGTTTGTCCTTTCTTCTCTGATGGGCGCATCAAAAAGTTTAGGAAAAATTAAGAGGGGAAAAACATAAGAAAAATTTTTGGTGGCAACGTGTAACACAATCAAGTGAAAAAGGTAAGATCAATTCCCAAATATCTTTTATTTCAGATTTTTGCTATAAATATGAAATTATGAATAGTTAAAAAGGATCAGTAAAGGAATTTCGAAAAATTAAACGAGTATTAATATATTTTTTTAATTATATCGGTTTTGCTTTTAAAATTAAATTGTCTTTTAGTTCAGATTATAAAGAAGTATCTAACATAAAAATTTGTTTGTTCAAAACTATATTCTAAGTCTCAAAAATCTATTGGTTAGATGTTATGTAGGGTAGAAACGTTGGTAAATTAAAATAGAATAAAAGAATCAGCAACCATATAGCCATATTATTATAAGTTATAAATTTGATAATTATTGGGTTAACTTTAAATAACAAAGTATAGCTTTATGTTTTGTTTTTCCTTAAAAAAAAAGAAAGGAAGAAAATTCGCATAGAGTAATATTAATTTATTGGAACTAGGATCTGAATGAATTATTTCTTGAATAAAATTTGATCATTATTTAAGTAGGAATTTAAGTAGAATTTATTTTGTCTAGACTCGGGAAGTCGCTTATCGGAGCCGGGGGTAGCCGATACGACTGAGGATCTGTAGATTGTCGTGCTCTTGCTTGTTTTCTTCATTTTGCTTTTCAGGTGCGGATCCCGTACAACTTGATTACATGTTAGAAATTATTTACGCATAAATGCATTGCATACTTTGAACTGATAATTGCATGCATATTTAGATTGTATCATATGACTTATATTATTTAATATTATTATTGCATGTTGAAATGGTTCCGGATTGAATGGATTATGATAATTTTTGGTACTCTTGTACGGTGAAATGACACTGGTTGGGTTGGGCGTTGGGGTAGCTCCCTGACGTGCCAGTCTCCGTGAGTAAGCGCTTATATCCGTGGTCTGACAGTGTTCACGTAATTAGTACCATTTGCTTATCTATTTGTCTGAATTAGTGATAATTGTATGGTATCGTATACAATATATGTTCTATTGTATACTCAGTCTCCTCTGATCAAGGAGAGATGGATCCTTCGGGATAATTCAGTTCTGTTTTGAATGATCGATATTGAACCAGTCCCAATATTAGATAGTTTACCAAGTTGAACCGACACTTTTGTTCTACCATTTGAATGTGATAGTTCAAATTGATTAATGTGTCGGATTTATTTGCATTGCATTTTCATATTGCCATCTTATTATGTATCACAAAATGTATTGATATTTGACTTATACAAATTGTGTGTTTTTCTTCCTTAGTCGGTAAATAGTTCCGAAGCATGTAAGATTGTTCGTGTGGCTGGAACTGAATATCGCACTGAGATAAATTATATTTATCTCATTCTTTGCTTTTGCATTGTTTCCATATTGGTTGTGGGTTCCAGGTTTTGGACTGAGCGACGGGCTATGTGGGAGGAGTAGACTAGACCCTTTGGTACGCAACCTGTAGTATGTATCAATAAAATGTATGCTTAACTTATTGTAAGACTTTATTTGGCTTGTAAGAAGTCATCGAGCTTCTAGTCGAATTAAGTTTATGTAAACAAATATTTTGTATTTTGGTATGACTGGTAGTGTATCAATAATGTTGACTTGTATACACTATCCAATGTAACATATTTTTTTTAAGATCTTAGCTGGCTTGCTATGAATTGGTACTACATGTTACTTTTGTGTTTGGTATTAGTAAGCCTTACAGATGTGTGTTGGCTAACATACATCTGTGGTGGCCGTGGCGACTCTGGATTCAGAGTGTTGTCATTGATGACCCTGGATTCGGGGTGTCACAGCTTTAGTGGTATCAGAGCAAAGGTATAGAAACCGTACCAGACTTGCTAAGTTGAGTGGGGTAGGTCTAGTGGGATGTGAGACCTAATTTATTTTATGTTTGTTTTTCTTGTATTGTCTTGATCTGATGGTATAGGTTTTCATTTAGAATGGATCGTCGTGAGCGTCGTGAAAGGCGAGCAGGTCGTAGGGGTCGCCCCCGTGGCAGGCCTCACCAGGATGCGGGGAGTGATGCCGGATCTGAGAGTTCTGATGTTGGATCTGGACCCGAAGTTCCGGCTCGGCGTGGTCGTCGGCCACAGCAGGCAGGAATAGAAGAGAGGATAACAAATGCTATTACGCAAGCATTTCAAGCAGTGACTCGAGGCCAAGGTCATGGTGATCGTGCTGCCCAACCACCTGTTGTTGAGGATCCATTTTATCGTTTGTATGACACTTTTAGCCGACTCGGACCCCCTCGATTTTCGGGCGGTAATATTGCGGCAGCTGAAGAGTGGCTTGCTAGCGTTAAAGATAAGTTTCGTATTTGTCGGGCTCCAGAACAGCACTGGGTCGAGCTTGCAGTACATTTCTTGGAGAATGCAGCTCGTTTCTGGTGGGATAATACCAAGATAAACTTCCAAGGGGCTCAGGATGCAATACCTTGGGAGTGGTTCGAGGAGCAATTTACGGAGGAGTTTGTGGGTGAGCTAAGGGTTGAGGAGATGAGACAACGATTTGTGAATCTTAAGCAAGAAGGTCGTTCAGTAGCCGAGTATACTGCTGAATTTGTCAGTTTGTCCCACTATGCCCCTGAGATCCGTAGAGACGCTAAGCGTTATCGCAGACAATACATAACTGGTTTGAGGCCAAAGATAGCAACAGTGGTGGACGATCCTGCAAAACAGGATATTCGGGCGGTAATGACTTATGCAGCTCAGATGGAAGTGTACTATAAAAGGGAACGTGAAGAGCAACAAGCTCGTAATGTACGACCTAAAATTGAGAAAGGACAGTCCTCAAAGAACGAAAAAGGAAAGGGGACGGTTACTAAGGAAGTTAATGGTCCAAAGTTTTGGTGTAGGACATGTAGTAAACCACATCCTGAAGAAACATGTCATGTGCGTCGCCAATCTTGCTTCAATTGTGGTAGCACTAATCATTGGAGGAAAGATTGTCCACATCCACCGAGGAGTGGACCATTTAAAGGAAGTGGCAATGAAGCCCATTCACAAGGTAGGGGTCGTGGATATGGCCGAGCAACAGACAAAAATAGTGGTAGAGGTTATGGAAGAACTGGAGGCCAAGCAGGTACAGGTGGTGGAAGTGGTGTCGGGGTACATGCGGTGGAACTCGACTATGAAGACTCAGGCAAATATGACGACGCAGAAGAAGTACCACTGTCCACAGCACCAGAAGAATTGTTGACAGGTATTGTTTCCGTTTTCGGACACTTGGCATTTGTTCTTTTTGACACTGGTTGTAGTCATTCCATTGTGTCACGAAATTTCGTCAAATCTTGTGGTTGGGATATTGAGGTTATAAAGGAAATATCCAGAGTGCGTACACCGCTCGGACAGTTCAATCAAGTAATCTCAAGTTGTCGAGACTTGAAGGTACTAATTGCGGGGCGTGAATTGACCTTGGATGCCTTGGTTCTAGAGATTTCAGGTTATGATTTACTGTTGGGTTTTGATTGGCTCGTTAGACATCGAGCCGTAATTGAGTGTGCAAAGCGACGAATTCAATTTCATATAAATCACACTTCTAAACAAAATCTTCAATTTCGAGTTGCTGGAGATCTTATTCCGTGCATTTCTGTTGTTGAGGCGAGACATTTACTTGAAGCGGGTTGCACGGGTTTCTTAATTGATGTGAAGGCTTGTGGGAATGAGCAACCAGACATCTCTACTATTCCGGTTGTTCGAGAATTTCCAGATGTGTTCCCAAGTGAGATTTCAGGTATACCGCCACAGAGAGAAGTGGAGTTTGGAATTGAACTAATGCCAGGCACAAAGCCGATTTCAAAAGCACCATACAGAATGGCACCGGCCGAGTTAAAAGAATTGAAAGTTCAATTAGATGAGCTTATGGAAAAAGGATTCATTAGGCCTAGTGCATCGCCATGGGGTGCACCAGTTTTATTTGTGAGAAAGAAGGATGGAACTCTGAGACTTTGCATAGACTATCGAGAACTTAACAAGGTAACTGTTAAAAACCGATACCCATTACCTAGGATTGATGATCTCTTTGACCAATTACAAGGATCAACTGTGTATTCAAAGATAGACCTTTGAACTGGTTACCACCAAATGAGAATTAAATCTGAAGATGTTGAAAAGACTGCCTTCCGCACAAGATATGGACACTATGAGTACTTAGTAATGCCGTTTGGCTTGACGAATGCACCGGCAGCATTCATGGATTTAATGAATCGAGTATTTCGAGATTATTTGGACAAATTCGTGGTAGTTTTTATATATGACATCTTGATTTATTCTCATTCGCATGAAGAGCATGCAGATCACCTGAGAGATGTGCTGATACGATTGCGGGAACACCAGCTATATGGAAAATTATCTAAGTGTGATTTTTGGTTAAATGAGGTGGCATTTTTGGGGCATGTGATTTCAGCTAAGGGACTCTCTGTTGATCCCGCAAAAGTGCAAGTAGTAACTGAATGGGAACCACCAAAGAATGTGTCAGAGGTGCGTAGTTTTCTCGGGTTGGCCGGGTACTACAGACGATTTGTAATGGGATTTTCAAAGATTTCTCGACCTTTGACCCAACTACTACATAAAAATGTTCCTTATATTTGGGGTGATAAGCAGGAGGCCAGTTTTAGAGAACTAAAGGAGAAATTAACAAGTGCACCTGTTTTGGCAATGCCGGTATCCAACAAGGAATTTGCAGTTTATACAGATGCTTCCCGGCTAGGATTGGGATGTGTTCTTATGCAAGAGAGACATGTTATTGCATATGCATCGCGACAGCTCAGGCCTCACGAAGAGAATTACCCGACACACGATTTAGAATTAGCTGCTGTGGTTTTTGCATTAAAAATTTGGAGACATTATTTATACGGAGCACCGTGCAAAATATACACAGATCATCAAAGTTTAAAGTATCTTTTCACACAAAAGGAATTAAATTTGCGACAAAGACGGTGGTTGGAATTAATTAAGGATTATGATCTAGAGATTTTGTACCGTGAGGGGAAAGCCAATTTGGTTGCTGATGCCTTAAGCCGTAAAACTAGAGTCAATGCCGCAACTTTAATTACCTCTCAGCCAAAACTTGTGGAAGAAATGCAAAAACTCCACTTAACCGTGGGGATATCGCAAGAACTAACCCTTGATTATATAAATCGAAACCTCACCGAAACAACTCCAAATATCGCAACTTTGATCCTTTTTTCTCGCTACACTAGAAATTCAACCTGACTTATATGAGAAACTCAAGTTAGCACAAGAAAAAGATAAAAATTTTCATAAATTTCGAGCAAGGATACAAGAGAAAGGAGAAGATACTTTTCAGGTGGACGAGAATGGAATTTTGAGATTTGGTAACCGAATTTTTGTGCCGAATGACTCAGAACTAAAATCATTGGTATTATCAGAAGCACATGAGTCAGGATACACTTTACATCCTGGTGAGGTGAAAATGTATAAGGATTTAAAAAAGCAATTTTGGTGGCCAGGCATGAAGCGAGAAATAGCTGGGTTTGTAGCTCGATGTCTGGTGTGTCAACAAGTAAAGGCTGATCGCCGAAAAAGTGCTAGTCTTTTACAACCTTTGAAAAGGCCAAGTGAGAAGTTTGAGTCCATCACTATGGATTTTGTTTCTGGCTTTCCAAGAACAAAAGGTCGAATGGATAGTATATGGGTGATTGTGGATAGATTGACTAAAGTGGCACGGTTTATACCTATACGATCAGATATGGGAGGTAGAGAATTAGCCGAAATATTTTTAAAAAGTCTATATCGGCTACATGGTTGTCCAAGAGAGATTGTATCAGATCGGGACAGCCGATTTACATCACATTTTTGGGGAAGTTTTCAAAAAGCTATGGGAACTAAGCTTAGCTTTAGCTCTGCACACCACCCTCAATCAGATGGACAATCAGAGCACACTATTCAAACATTGGAGGATATGTTACGTGCATGTGTTCTCAGTTTTGGTGGTGCTTGGGTTGATTACTTATATCTAATTGAGTTCGCTTATAACAATAGCTACCACTCAAGTATTGGAATGCCACCATATGAAGCTTTGTATGGACAACCCTGTCGAACACCATTGTGGTGGAAACTGAAAGGTACTTATATGCCAACAGGACCTGAAATGGTATCGAAAAATAAGGAGAAAGTGAGATTAGTACAGAAAAGACTCAAGGCGGCTCAAGATAGACAGAGGAAATATGCAGATGTCCATAGACGGCCGCTAGAATTCAAAGTTGGAGACCAAATATGGATAAAAGTTTCGCCTAGGAAAGGAATCCATCGTTTCGGGATTACTGGAAAGTTAAGTCCTCGATACATTGGACCTTTTAACATAAAAGAGAGAATTGGATCGGTGGCTTATAAAATTGATTTACCATCGAGTTTAGCTCGGATACATCCAGTTTTTCATGTCTCACAGCTCCGTAGGTACATCTATGATCCATCTCACATACTCGATCATTCAAATCTTCAACTTGAGCCTGACCTATTTTATGAAGAAAGACCCATTCGTATCCTTGATACTCGAGTCCAACAGCTCCGTAGCCGTACCCTTCGTTTCGTGTTAGTACAGTGGGACCGACACTCTGAGAAAGAAGCAACTTGGGAGCATGAATCCGAGATGAGAGAACGTTTTCCTGAATTATTTGACGTCTCAGGTACGTATTCCGTTCAGAGGACTGAACGAGGTTTTAAGGGGGGAGGGATGTGACATTAGGTTTTTCTGTTATTTAAATTGTTAAAATTAATTATGCATATTTTTATATTATTTAGGGATCCGACTCTAAAATTTCGAAAATAGTATTTTGAAAAATGAAATTTTTACTCGTAATTCTCATAAAATTTCTTTACATCAGAAATAATCTTTGTGAGAATTAATAATGAATTAAGGTAACGTTAGCCTTGAAGTTTCATGGCCAGACTGAAGTATATGAAAGTTTGTATATGTGGGCCTTTGTATTGTACTCTATATATACGGCCCAATTCCTTGTTGAATGATGTAGACGAGTATAAAAAAAAAATAATAACTGAACCGACTTACTTTGTCAATTGCGGCTGTGGATAAACATCAAGGGTAAACAAAAATATTCAACAACTCTTGACACATATATATATATGGCAAGTTTGTCCTTTCTTCTCTGATGGGCGCATCAAAAAGTTTAGGAAAAATTAAGAGGGGAAAAACATAAGAAAAATTTTTGGTGGCAACGTGTAACACAATCAAGTGAAAAAGGTAAGATCAATTCCCAAATATCTTTTATTTCAGATTTTTGCTATAAATATGAAATTATGAATAGTTAAAAAGGATCAGTAAAGGAATTTCGAAAAATTAAACGAGTATTAATATATTTTTTTAATTATATCGGTTTTGCTTTTAAAATTAAATTGTCTTTTAGTTCAGATTATAAAGAAGTATCTAACATAAAAATTTGTTTGTTCAAAACTATATTCTAAGTCTCAAAAATCTATTGGTTAGATGTTATGTAGGGTAGAAACGTTGGTAAATTAAAATAGAATAAAAGAATCAGCAACCATATAGCCATATTATTATAAGTTATAAATTTGATAATTATTGGGTTAACTTTAAATAACAAAGTATAGCTTTATGTTTTGTTTTTCCTTAAAAAAAAAGAAAGGAAGAAAATTCGCATAGAGTAATATTAATTTATTGGAACTAGGATCTGAATGAATTATTTCTTGAATAAAATTTGATCATTATTTAAGTAGGAATTTAAGTAGAATTTATTTTGTCTAGACTCGGGAAGTCGCTTATCGGAGCCGGGGGTAGCCGATACGACTGAGGATCTGTAGATTGTCGTGCTCTTGCTTGTTTTCTTCATTTTGCTTTTCAGGTGCGGATCCCGTACAACTTGATTACATGTTAGAAATTATTTACGCATAAATGCATTGCATACTTTGAACTGATAATTGCATGCATATTTAGATTGTATCATATGACTTATATTATTTAATATTATTATTGCATGTTGAAATGGTTCCGGATTGAATGGATTATGATAATTTTTGGTACTCTTGTACGGTGAAATGACACTGGTTGGGTTGGGCGTTGGGGTAGCTCCCTGACGTGCCAGTCTCCGTGAGTAAGCGCTTATATCCGTGGTCTGACAGTGTTCACGTAATTAGTACCATTTGCTTATCTATTTGTCTGAATTAGTGATAATTGTATGGTATCGTATACAATATATGTTCTATTGTATACTCAGTCTCCTCTGATCAAGGAGAGATGGATCCTTCGGGATAATTCAGTTCTGTTTTGAATGATCGATATTGAACCAGTCCCAATATTAGATAGTTTACCAAGTTGAACCGACACTTTTGTTCTACCATTTGAATGTGATAGTTCAAATTGATTAATGTGTCGGATTTATTTGCATTCCATTTTTATATTGCCATCTTATTATGTATCACAAAATGTATTGATATTTGACTTATACAAATTGTGTGTTTTTCTTCCTTAGTCGGTAAATAGTTCCGAAATATGTAAGATTGTTCGTGTGGCTGGAACTGAATACCGCACTGAGATAAATTATATTTATCTCATTCTTTGCTTTTGCATTGTTTCCATATTGGTTGTGGGTTCCAGGTTTTGGACTGAGCGACGGGCTATGTGGGAGGAGTAGACTAGACCCTTTGGTACGCAACCTGTAGTATGTATCAATAAAATGTATGCTTAACTTATTGTAAGACCTTATTCGGCTTGTAAGAAGTCATCGAGCTTCTAGTCGAATTAAGTTTATGTAAACAAATATTTTGTATTTTGGTATGACTGGTAGTGTATCAATAATGTTGACTTGTATACACTATCCAATGTAACATATTTTTTTTAAGATCTTAGCTGGCTTGCTATAAATTGGTACTACATGTTACTTTTGTGTTTGGTATTAGTAAGCCTTACAGATGTGTGTTGGCTAACATACATCTGTGGCGGCCGTGGCGACTCTGGATTCAGAGTGTTGTCATTGATGACCCTGAATTCGGGGTGTCACAAAACTTAAAACCGTTTGCACCCCTAAAATTTTATTAGTTATAAATACTAGACGGACATCGAGCCCAAATGCCCAATGCACAGACAAGAGACCCATCGTTCAGATATTTTATTTTGAGTTTGAATAATACCAGAAATTGCATGATCTTTCTTTTCTTTTGTTGCATTGATCAATAATTGTGAATGTGGCTGAGAATGTCATGCATCAGGACGAAAAAAAAATGGTAGGTATTTCATTCCATCTTTGCTATTGCTCATCCATTAAACATTTTACTATTTAAAAAAATAACTATAAATAGTTAAACAGAAACTTATTTTTACTCCAACACTTCAACTAAATTAAGTTTTTCTATTGATGCATAGTCGCTTACCAAATCAAACATGGAAATTTGAGATATTGGAGACCATCAAATGAGTTTTCTTGGAGAAAATTGAAAATCACGAACTTAAAACATCTAAGTAGATTTTGCGAACATTTCATTCATTTCTAAAGTAGTACTTGCTCACTTCTTTAAATATAATCCGTTTCCAAATTAAGCACATGCTGTATCTCTAATTATTTAAAAAATTCCATGAGGAAAATGTGAGATCATGTAGCACATCTAAATCGAGAGTCATCATTCCATTTACCTCTCACTACCCATAGCTGGAGATAATTCACACAGATTACCATTGGTGTAAGCAATAGTTGCTCTTTCAATTAGAGAGGTGCATATCCGGATGCACCAAAAAATGTTTGCACACACAACTCCAATAAACCGTCGTACCTATATCTAGACTGCCTAGTGGCAGAACAATGTTGCAGTCAATTAATCGTTTAAGAAAATCTGAAAATTATCAGCAAGAAACCCCCGTTACCAGTATGGCATCAGTTGGAGCCAACAATACGTTATTACATTAAGAGCTTTCCGAACAACAACCCCAATATATAAAGTCTAAACAAAAATAATTCTCAAAAAAACCTGAGAAACTAACTAAGAAGAAATGATACAAGGGAAACTTTAGGTGATATGATTTGGTTGGATTTTGCCATCGGCTGAAAGCGAACTATTATGTGGCGTACTTTTAAGAGAAATCAACAGATGGAGATGGTGGAGAATAGAGTTGGGGATTTCTGGGATGAGGGAGTAGTTGGATGCTATGGATTTTAGTTAATTTGCTTTGGATGGTTTGTTATAAGAGGATCAAAGGTTTTTTCCTTTTACATGATTACTATCGAATAATTATGGTTTTGTTATTTGATTACTATTAGGGGTATTTTCCTTCATTTTACATCTCTCACTTCACATCCAGATGGAAATATGAGGAGTATTTTCGTCTAAAAGGAATGAATCTCCAAAAATTAGGAGTGTAGGAAGCAATTCCCAGCACCAGTATTGACCTTTTGAATCTTCTAATTTTATTTTTGTATACATATATTTTTTTTAAATAAGAGGTCATTTATTTATAGAGATATAGTCTACTTTGCGAAAATAGAATTTATTCATCTTCCGCGTCTAGCAGGAATTGAATCCGTTATCTCTAGAATTAGAGCAGAGTGCGCTAGACTCTCACGTTCTTTTTGTCAAGATTGACTCGAGTTGGTTATCCAGAAAATACCGGTTCATTCTCGAATATAGTTGTGATACATGATTTATGAAATAATAATCAAGTGCAGATTTATGAGATGTTCTTGCATCACATTACAACTAGTTTATAGCATTATAATGTGTGACATAATCTTCAGCACTTTCCTTTCTTTAACGACGGGTTGGCACAGCCAGCCACATAGACTCGAAAACAAAAATTCATGAGAAATAGAAAGATCAATAAAAACCAAAGGCTGCGATTAAGTCCTACTTGTTTAGTTTTGTCTAAACAGATCGGACGGTCGTCGGAATAGAACGCCTGTCCTGAACTTTTCCCCTTGTTAATTATCCCAATTTTATGAACCAGCGACAACAAAATTGTTATTTACTTTTAAATCATAACAATTATATTATTACTTTCAAATGCACATATTTATTCCGGAATTGCTTAGGACCATCCCTAAGATACTATCATCCTCGTCATCCTCACGCGTACGTAACAAATCCCTCTCTCCCCACGCGTACACTCTATCACCTCCCCCTCCTCTGTACGTGTTCTCCCTCCCCTGCCATGTCCTCCCTCCCACTTACGCAGTCCCCCCTCCCCTCTCCCCCCTCCTCTCTCCCACATACGCGGTCCCCCCTCCCCCTCCTCCCTCCCATGTACATCGTCCCCCCCACCCTTCTTCTCTTCCTCCTTCAACACTTCATAACTGTTGAAGTTAATATATTTAAATGCTGAAGACAATATCGTAATTGTTGAAGTTAATATATGTACTGTTGAAGTTATATATGTAATTGTTAAAGTTAATATGTTGTATATGTAACTGTTGAAGTTAATATATATAACTGTTGAAATTAATATATATAACTGTTGAAGTTAATATGTGTAACTGCTGAAGTTATATATGTAGTTATTGAAGTTAGATATGTAAGTAATATGTTATATATGTAACTGTTGAAGTTAATATATATAACTGTTGAAGTTAATATGTGTAACTGCTGAAGTTATATATGTAGTTATTGAAGTTATATATGCAAGTAATATGTTATATATGTAACTGTTGAAGTTAATATATATAACTGTTGAAGTTAATATATATAATTGTTGAAGTTAATATGTGTAACTGCTGAAGTTATATATTGAAGTTATTGAAGTTATATATGTAAGTAATATGTTATATATGTAACTGTTGAAGTTAATATATATAACTGTTGAAGTTAATATATATAACTATTGAAGTTAATATGTGTAACTGCTGAAGTTATATATTGAAGTTATAACTGCTGGAACAACACTCTGTCTTTCTTCCGAGTATATGCAAGTAATATGTTATATATGTAACTGTTGAAGTTAATATATATAACTGTTGAAGTTAATATATATAATTGTTGAACTTGACATATTTAAATGTTGAAGGTAATATTGAAAGTGAGCATATTTAAATTGTTGAAGTTGACATATATATTAACTTCAACAGTTATATATATTAACTTCAACAGTTAAATATTTAACCTCAACATTTATAATCAATATATATTGTGTGTGTGAGAGTATGATATTATCAGAGGGTGGGGGGGAGGGGGGGCGTACGCGGAAGGGTGGGGGTTGGGGAGCGTACGCGGGAGGGTGGGAGGGGGGCGAGCGTACGCTGCAGGGGAGCATACGTGGGAGGGCTGGGACGAGCGTACACGGCAGGGAGGAAAACAGAGCAATTTCCAGAAATAGAAAACGCGTAGAGCCAAAAATAGAGAAAATGCGTGGGGATGATGGGGATGAGGAATATCGGGAATGATCCTTATCACCCCCGTATTTATTCTGCTCTTGTGTTATCCGGAAAAAATAATATCGATCCTTATAAAGAAACGGGGAATTATCTTTGTTAATATCGGCTCTATTCTTATCTTATACTTAATAATTATCGAGAAACACACATAAAAAGAGAGAAATATGAATAATTTACTTACTGAAAGAATTCTAATGTACAAACAAAATTTTATATGTAGTACCCTTTTCAGCATGTTATAATTGAAAAAACAGAGAGAGAAAATAATTGCTATTTGCCTATTTGGGCGTAGTACACCCGCCACCTAAATAGATAAATCAACAATTCAGAGAATAACATCATTTTTATAGGTTACACAAAATATTTTACAGTGTTATGGTTGCTCATGGCGTCAAATCATAGCATGGAGTTTAGTGTCTAGTGTCTACAACTCCAGGAATATCTACAAGAATTTGAAGATATTGAATATGAATGGAAGGAGCATATATATACTGGGTTAGATTCCTAGGCCCATGACCTCTCAGGCCCTTTTTCTTTTTTCAATCGCACTGAATATTGTTGGAAATGTTAATGTAATAAAAACAAGGAATGATAACTGCTGTCTGCAGTTCTGCCATCCCTAAATATAAAGTGAACATATATAGAAAACAAGATGAACATATAGACGATCTAAGTGAACACTTACAAATAAATAAGTGTTGTCATCATTTGTTCAGAATTTTACATTCATATTCAACTTATTTTCATTAAACTTATTTATTTGTGTGTTCACTTAGATGACTTATGTGTTCACTTTGTTTATTGTATATGTTCATTTTATATTTAGCAATGACATAAATGACAAAATTGCAGATGACAGTAATCAATTTCCTAATAAAAATATAAAATCGATAGGACCGTTGGCTTACATCCGATATGAACGTCTAAATTAGATGTTGTTAAAATCCAGCGATTGGAACCGACGAAAAAGCCGAAAGGAATCGGATTCGCCAGAAGTTCAGAGTGCCGAAATGCCAAATTCCCTCAAAAAACAATGAAAAATTTCATGGTATTTGAGTCAGTGGCGTCGAATACACAACAGAGGCAGGTAGATCGCTGTTGAAATCCAATATTCCAATCCCATCCCATTTGCTCTCTCCCTTCCGACAGAAAAGCGATTCAAAAATCCGAATCCTCTCCGTTTGACTCCAATCAACTCCACTCCCGTCGAGTTTTTTCCTCATTCCGATGAGAGTGTTAGTTTCATGAATTCGTCTTTTATTATTTCTTTGTTGGTGCTTTCTGAATTTTTTTTTTAAGATTCCATTTTTTTATTAATTATAATTGTTTCTTTGAAGATCACCAACGGACTTCAGACACAAAAAAGAAAAAAAAAAAACAACAACAACAAAAAAGACATGTGGATGTTTATAAATTGATTCACCATCAACCGTATTAAATTTGGGTGAGATTGGAAATTTTATCCCTTTAGCGCCCTTAATTTGCATCAAAATTTGTTCTAGTATGTATACCAAACTTTTTCATTCGAAAATTCGTGCAGGATACGTGAAATGTGATCATTTACCCCATGATAAAAGGTATCGTAAACAAATTATTTACAGGACTTAAAGATACCAGAATTTTAATTAGGACCTCCCTCCTGGTGCATTGAGAAATAAACCTTTTTTTCATTATTATTATTATTATTTTGGGAAAAAAACTTGCAAGCGGTTGCATCGAAATAAAACCTTTCAAAACATCCATGACTTCTATTTTCTTTCTTTTTTGATAAAAGCGACCTCATACAAATAACAAATTGACCAATAATTCGAATATAACGGAAATTTGTCACGCATCCCTAAAAGAAATAGGTAGGTATTTCATTCCATTTTTGTTATTGGTCATTAATTAGGCATTTTACTAAGTTAAAAAAACACCTATAAAATACAAGCACCATGTTTTTGCTCAATCAATTTCAGCTAAAGGTCTATTGATGTAGTGATGCTTAATAAATCAATTAATGAACTTTCAGATGTTGGAGATAACCAATTCAAATTTCATGCACTCAAATATTAGCGGTCACTCTCCTTAGGTTTTGACCATATCCAAAAATGAAACATATGTATCTCAAATGAATATTGACCATATCCAAAAATAAAATGAAACATATGTATCTCAAATGAATACGGCGTTAAGGAATTGAAATATTCCGAGCAGACAACAATAGTATTTAGCACATCTTCAAAAATGACGACCTTCCAAGTTGTACACATATTGCATCCTTATTATTTGAACCGTTTTGTTTTTCTTTCTTTTCTCAATGCAGTTTTCATTGCAAATTCTATGCCAGAACCATCGATGAAAGCTTCACAATTTGTCCGCTTCTTATTCAATAAAAATGTAATCTACGCTATAATTTCGGATTGTAGGGACATTACAATTTCTTTAGAGAAACTTTATGGCGGCTATTTAGGAGGAGGTAGAATAAATATAATTGAAACTGCGCATAGTGTTTATGCATTGTCACTTGCAGATGCACAGGGGCGGAGGCAGTGGGGGGCCAACATAGGCCTGGCCTATGTTGTGAATTAAAAATTTTAATTACAAATATAGAAAATTAAGTGTAAATTAATGATATTTAGAAATTGGGCCTACTCTATGACCACAGCTCACTTCAGCCCATTAGTCTTTAACTCATCTCTTTCTTTTGTGAATCCATATCGTGAGATTCATCTCTCTTCTCCGATACAACTCTTCTAACTGCTAAGTAACCTAGCGCTAGTAGCGAGTAGTTGTTGTGTTTGTGAACAGCTGTGCGAGGCGACGACCAGCGACCGGCGACGACGAGGCGGTGCCTATTCATCTTCTCCGACGACCAGCCGGAGCGGGCAGCGGTCGGCGACACTGCGGCTGTGCTTCTCGTCTTCTCTCGTTCTCCAATACTTTTTGTTTTAATACATATATATATATATATATATATATATATATATATATATATATATATATATATATATATATGATGTAATTTTTGGTACAAATACATATCTGAATATATGATGTAACTTTTGCTTTAAATTATGCTTATAATTAGTGATTGTAATAATGTCATTTACTAATTTGTAAGTATTTTTATTGTTTATTTAATTCTTCATATATATTTTTTCTACTGTTACTGTTAATTGTGATATTAGAATGGAGACATGAAGTTTTTGGATTTTGATATAAGGAAGGCATGCTAATCAAGATTTGTGTTGTGTACTTCTTATAATTTTTTATAATAAATTATAGGATGATAATTAGTAAATAACTTAATATTTTTCCGTATGTTTTTTTTTCTAGCGATATTTGTCCTGGAAAGGCTGGAATGATTGCTATATTGATTGCTGGTATTCTCGAAAAAAAATGAATGGACTATCACAAACCAACTAAGGTCAGTCCTTCAAACCTTGGCCTACTTCATCTCTAAATCCTGAATCCGCCCCTGCAGATGCAGATGGTATAAAACAAATATTTTGGATACTCATTCAGTTGTATATTCTCTCTATAATATATGTACTTTTCCAGTGTACTCTAAACTATGTACTGGACTGAGGACTGAGGTCCTTTTGTCGTTGTTTGGAATTGTTTAGCACTATGTCTCGCTTTGTTATGCTTTGGTATAATAAGTATAATAATTAAAATTATGAAATATTCACACGTAATTTAAGAAAATTAGAGCTCTGTTAGTACCAAAGTTTAAAAGAGTTAACAGATGTCCTAATATAATTTCATTGAAATAGATGTTTCATGCGAAATTCTTACAAAACAATGGATCGAACAAATATTAAATAATGAAAAAGTAAAAAAAAAAAGGAAAATTGGGCAGTTTTTGCAGTTAAAAATACTTATTAGTTATTTCATTAGTCACTTCTCTAAAATCGAATTGACACACTGTGGAATATATCGTGGAATTCGCCAGATTGTCTGTTGCAATGGCTAGATTTATAACCGGTCCAAGACTCCAATATAGTTACTCTCACACTCGCTACACGTAATAAAAAATAACAGCCACAGAGAATCACGCAATGAGTACTTTTGCCCTTTTTTTTTTTTTTTTTTTTGCCCACCTTATATTGTTCTTGTTCCCGAGCAATTGAGCTTTTTAACTGCACAGACCAGGTGGGCTGTGGGCTGTGGGAAGCGCTGTATGCTTATCGTACCATGTGCTTTGTTTTGTTTAATGCATCGGCCTATCAGACAATTAATGGGTGCGTTTGGATCTTTATTTTGTTTAATGCATCGGCCTATCAGACAATTAATGGGTGCGTTTGGATCGTTGGAAGAAAGAAGAAGAAGAAGGAGGAAGAAGAAAAAAAATTATAAACAATTCAAACTCTTCACAAAGTTACACACTTCCTAATACTTTTTCCCACTTCTTCCCTTCTTCCCACACCTATCCAAACGCACCCAATAAGAACAACGTTAAATTTTTGCATGTTCAGTTTGTTTATATTAATTCCATAATAACAATAAGAAGCTTAATAAGTTATTTTCACATGTCTTAATGTAACCGGAAATTTAAATTAGAGGTGCTGTTATTTTTTTCCCCGGAAAACTATAATTAATTTCGACATGTTTTTGGGGTCCCCTTTGTTTTTTCTTTAATAAAATGTGACCTATATCTATAACTTTTTTTAATGCAGATCAAATATTGTCATGCATCTAGAAGAGAATTAAGTAGGTTTCTCATTCGTTTTTTGTTGTTCTTCATTGTTAAGACATTTTGCTTATAAAAAAAAATTCCCTATCATTTGGGCTGCTACTTCTTGGAATATCTGGAAGGCACGCAATAGACGCGTCTTCTCGAATCACAGTACTCCACCAGAATTAGTACTCAAAGAAGTTTTGGCATGTGTACAATCTTGGAGAAAACATGCCTAACCTCTTTCTTTTTTTCTTTTTTGTATAGGTTTTAGTTTTTTTCTTTTTTTTCTTCCTTTCTTTTTCCTCTTTCTGTAATTATTTTTATTATTAATAAAATTTGTCGGTGTGGTACTTTGCTACCCGTCCCTCAAAAAAAAAAAAAATTCCCTATAAAATACAGACATTAAAAATATGCTTCCGCACCTCAAATAAATTATGTCAATTTATTGGTGTTTAAGCGTTTATATATTGAATAAATCATTGAACTTAATTTTACTCTCTCATGGGATGTTGGAGATGACCAAATAAGTACTGTTGTACCTTTATATTTGCAATTTACATCCGCAGAAATCTATGCCGTGCTAGAAGAAATTAGAAAATAATTATTTGAAATTAGTTGACCAATTTATGCATTTCACGGTGGACGATTTTATGCAGTACACTGCCAAGCGTGGCAGGTTTTCGGTCTGGACACTATTTGTGTATGAGATATAAATAAAAATTGTATGAAACTCAAGATTTTTGACAGAAATATATTAAACCTCTAATTTCTAGTTATAAAAGGGTAATTCCGATAAATTTGGAGGATATTACACTACGGAGTTGTAGCAAAAGACATGGAGTAAGAGTTTTTTTTTTTAATTCCAAGTTTCCAACAAAAAAAATATTTTGACCTTTATAAATACCTTTTGAGATATATGCTAGCATATTTAGCTAGTGCATGTGTTTTCTCTATGGGCTTCAAATATACATCGGAGATCGGACTGAGGGTGGTGCGAGATCCGCCGCATTAATAATTCAATGAGGTCATGAGGATACTGCCTCACAAATCTAGTATAATAATTGAATAAATATATAATTATTCTGATTATTGTCATTACAATTTGGATTGTATCGTAATGAAATAGTTGATTTTGTATTTGTAATATTGTGATCCATTTTTGTATGAATTGAGACATTGTTATGATGTAAAATTATATAGTGTATCGTATCATTAACTTAATACATGCTAAAAAAAGTCAGTATTAATTAGTATATTCAATTTGGTACATAAAAATATTAAGTATTTAAGTGTATACTTTAAAGACAAAATAATACGACAAAAAACATGATTAATTGGACTTTGATGTGGATTAAGTTTAAAATGATAATATAAACCGGCAAGGCACATTTTTTTTTTTAAAATAAGGTTTTTCAAAAGTCATACAAACTGTATCTAATCAGTTGGGTTCTCGTTGACTGTTATGCGCAGAACTAATAGGTCCGAACAAAAGGGACACAAACATCGTAACAAAACTTTTTAATTATAAAATAAGTAAACAATATTTGGATGGTTAACTAAAATGAGAGTCTAGCTTACAATAGTTTCTAGGTAATGAATAGAGGAATGTTCCAATGCTCAATATTTGTATGCCCTCAAATGCCTCCAAACTCATATTATTATATTATTTTTTTAAAAAAAAGTTAAAATTTCGAATCCAATTCGTTGATTTTTTTTCAATTTAACAAGCAATGTATTTCTATATAAGTTTTATAAATTTTCGATTTCATTTGATATTCGATCAAGAAGCAAAAAAAATATGAACATATTAGAATTAATCTATCATAGTTAATAAGATTTCGTTCATTATTCAATCTATTGATCGAGTATCAAATGAAATCAAAATTTATAAAACTTATATAGAAATACATTGCCAATTAAAATTAGACAAGATCAACAGATGAAATTTGATATTTTAATTTTAATTTTTTAAAAATATAACAATAAAATGAGTTTGGAGGTATTTGGGTTACACAAATGCTGGGAATTAAAATAATCCTCAATTGAATATTAATATATTAATGTATGATGAAAACAAATAAACGATTGAAATTTTGAAATTTATTTTTAGTTTTCCTCCTGTCCAGAGCAGTTCTATTTTAAGTTCTATAATGTGCACTTGTAGCAATAACTGTATTTATTTTTAAAAAGTGAAGTAAAATTAAAGCAAATTAGAAACTAACTTTCCTTTTTAATTATTGATGTAATGCGTGAAATAATATTAAGTATATTTTTATTTAATACAAATGAATTTATTATTATTATTATTATTTATAACGTTTACCCCTTGGTAGTAAAGATAAAAGCACAAAAAGGAAGTTTCTACAAAGATACCTTGATTTACTCCATCTTAAAAATCACTTTCGGTTAACGTATTAAAGTGCCTATAACTGCCAAAAAAATAATTTTATTCTACTTAAAATTCTTTACACATTATGGAGTGTATTTTGTAACATGAAATGTAAAAATAAACATGCTGGTCTAGTGATAAAGAGCAATGCTACTTGACTTCTTGAGTGAAAGGTCGCAGGTTCGAAACCCGTCAAGTACAACATCGATCCTTGCTCACACGAATCTCAGCATATACTGACGGATCAGATATGTACCTGTAATGACGTCGGGTCCTACTCACCCTGGACCCCACATCTCCGTGTAAAAATACACAATTTTATTTATTTACTTCCAATAAAATGTAAATGTTATATACACTGCAATGCTCAATCCAGTTTGCAAAAATTGGCGATTTTATTTACTACCAATAAAAATGCTATAGAAGCTTGTCTCCAAATTCCAGCTACCCCAACGGCTACCTTCTTCGATTCGCATCTCTCATTCTCTCTTCAACCTCCTCTCCCCACTTCTCCCCAATTTCCCGCGCAATCTTTCAATTCATCTCGCCTCTTTCACTCGTTCAGACTTCTTGCGCCTCTTGTTTTCTCTCTTCATGGCTCGCTCACCAGAGAAAGAGGCGTCTATGAATGAGCCAACAGATCACTTGAAATTGCAGCTTTCGGCATCACAGAATGCGTGCCGCCTCCTCCAAGAACATGTCTTTGGTCTTGAGAGTCGCCTCCAAAAAATCAATGCGCAGATAGAGCAAAGCAAGGTTTGTTCTGTTTAGGTTTGGTCAATTTTCTTGGTTTCTAAAGTTTTCTCTGATTTGTTCTTCACTTTAATGATTTAGTTGTGTTGGTCGTTTTCACTTAAATCTAGGGTTTTAGAGTACCAAATTCATTTTGTTTTTGGAATAGGATTTGTGTAGTTTCCTCTTAATTTGCTAATTTATTCCTTAACCCTGACAAATTTTCTGGTGTAAAAGTATACATAGAAATTGACATAAGTTTTGAACTTTTGAAGTTTTGATATCCTCCTAAAATGATACCCCAGTGATTGTACATCACAAGTTTCTTTCTCAGGTCTAATTCTTTTTTTTTTTTTTCACAATCACAATTCAGAAACAAGAATCGTCTCTCTGATTTTGTTCACATTATATTTTGATTGGTATTCAAGCCATTCCATCTTTGATATTGTTTGCACCTCTGACAAGAAATTGTCTTCATTTATGTATAGAGTGTACATTAGAATTCTGATTAAGCCTCTCTTTTTTCCATATTTGTGTTTAATGAGCACTCAATTTAGCTATATCTTTTTGTTTAAATATGAATCACCTCAATTTTAGCCTTTGTGTCCGGGCCCACAAATGCTCAGAAATTCAATTCGAGTCCTAATTCTTTTGAAACTGCTGAACTATCAATTCGTACCAGTTTGACACAGAATTCAAAATAATTTACCAAAGTGATCTCACCAAGAATCAATAGTGTGCAATTGGCAAACAATCAATATGAAAAAATAGGACTGCTTGTGGTCTGAGCAGCAGGTGCAATCATTGGTTTCTGGTTTCTGGTAAACAACAAACCTTTTTTTTAACATTGGTTGATCTTTATGTTTGCATGCTAACCTCAATTTAACCCATTTTCATACAAAAGGACTGCACGTTTTCTTTTCACTATGGTCAATATTAGTTTCTAAATTCTACACATACCATTTTTGGTGGTGCTTTCAGTAGTAAGTCAAGGTTAGCATGAGCTAGCCCTACCAAAAGAACCACTTAAGTGGTCCAGTTTTTACACAATATATACTGTCATAGAACTAATATTATAACCACCTGACCTGACCAAAAAGGACTGAAAAGCCAACACAGCTGTCCTTGGTTTTTTATTATTGTTAAGCCATGTTCCAATTTAAACATGCCCATTCTATTTTCTCATGACACCTTCAAAAACTAATGCTAGGCGGAGGCTAAAATGAATGCAAAGGCGCTCGCAAAATGCAAGGAGGAGAAGTCGGAGATGGTGGGGTACTGCAAACGGCTGGCATCACTCTGCAATGATCTTGAGAGGGAGTGCGCCGCCTATGAGAGTGACCTTCAGAGGTACATGGAATCTCTTGAGGAGAATCGAATGGAGAATGAAGAGCTCTATGCAATCTCCCTGCAGGAGCACCAATCTGAGGTACAGTCGGGGTGTTCTCGGAATGTCTTAAAATATTTGTAAATTATTTTCTTTTTCTTTAACTTGCTCCTCCTGCTCCCCTTTTAATTGTGGGTTTTAATTGCTTCAAACTAGGATCCACAGTAACGCTTGTTATTTTCCTTTTACTTTCTCTCTTTTACAGGTAGAAAAGCTGAAAGCAGAAATTGAAGCTATGAAAAAGGATAGACAGCGCCTGCGAACCAACATCACCCAAGCTGAACAGGAGGTAAAATCCTCAAAAAGAGTTATTTTATTATATCCCCTGGTTTTTTTGTTCATGATTACTCCTCTTCAAATTCTTATTCTGTAATTATTTTCTGTATAGGTAATAAAGCTGTCTCGAGGGAACAAATTCCTGCAGGAGAGGCATGATCACCTTATGGCCATAATAAAAAATTGTCAACAGGAGAAATCAACAGTAAGGAAACTTTTACATTTATTTTCTCTCTTCAAGAACAAAACACTGTCAGATCGGGTTAGCCTTAATCTGCCTCACAAATGCTCCCGTAACTGCAGTTGTATGTTTCAGTACTCGTAGCATCAAATCGTTATCCAACAGCCCAATCAAATTACTAGTTTTATTTAATTGATTTTTGTGGTAGTAAGTGTAAAGCTTCTATAATTTCAGTGAAAATGAATGGAAGTTATAATTGCAACTTAAGGAAGAGTATAACCTAATTAAAACAAAAGCAAAAAAAAGATCTGAAATTGTCCTCATCACAAGTCACAACAAATTTCTAAGCAGAAGGATCTGAAATTGACTACAAATACCCTTAAGCTGGACCAACATGTAAAATTGTTTAGTTAGATATTTACCCTCTTTGAGTTAGTGCTCTTCTTTTGATTGGTACCAATAATTGCAGAAGCCTGAGTCAGAACAGTTTGTCGGCAGACCAAATTAAGGGAAGGCAATAGATTCCAGAATGAAGAAGAAATGAAAATGAGCACTCTATATATAGTCATTACGTCTAACTTCTGTCTTTTTTCTTCCATTTTTGTAAAACAAGTTTTTCCTAGGCTAACCTCTTCTTTGCTTTGTTTGCTTTGGACTTATAAATTATGATCGTGCTATTTCTGATTCCAAGCTGAAATCAATGAACACATTATTTGTTTATATCAGTGCTGGCGTACTTTGTACTTCGTTTTAATAGAACCTCTCTCTTTGATCCCATTGCTGCTACATTTTTTTTAAGTCAATATGACCTTATCTTTTCTTGCAATTTCTATGCCGTCGTCAATAGTAATTCCGTCTTTTATTATGTGTTCGGCAACAATATTTCTACATTTTTTTTTCTTTTTTTGTCAGTTGTGAATTGTGACATGGTTTTTGTGGCAACACTTACGTTTGGATCAAGTGGGAATTTTCTATTCCTAGACATAAATTTATTTTAAACAATCAAAACTCTTTCCAAAATTACACACTTACCCAATACTTTATGCCTAAAAATAAGAAATCCCTCCTATTCCTAATGATTTGGATATAGTAAAAAAAAAATTGGGTTAATTATGTATTTGCGCACGTCTGCGGTCGATATATTTGGATTGCAATGAGACAAATATTGGGTTAATTATGTATTTAGTTAAGCTTAACGGAATTTAATGCTTCCAAATCAACCACACTCAATCCGCCTCTCAACCACACTCAATCCGTTACAAGAAACCCCCCCCCCCCTTTTAATTCTATCCATCCTCTAATTAACCCATTTGGGCAATAATGAAAAGACCGACAAAAAATCGGAATTGAGGATATTGTTACATTAATCACTGAGAATAAGCCTTCCTGCCATAATTTTTTTTAATAAACATATCACAATTTTTTATTTAGAACTAAATATTTAAAAATGAGAATTTAAATTATAAAAATGTCAGGATGCCACTAGGACCGGTGACACCGCAGCCACGCCACTACAAATGGCACTGCCACATAATTTTTTTAAATAGTAACTCACAACTGGCATTGTTGTAGCCAGACAAATATTTTTATTTAAAATAGTAATTAATGTATTCAAAATTCAAAATAATAATTATTTTTTACAAAAGTAGTAAATATTGTAAAAAAAAATTATTTTTAGAAATTGTCAATATTTTTTAAAAAATAGTAAGCGCTATTGAGACCGGTGCTAGTAGAAAATTCAATTTTTTCCAAACTTGAAAAATGTACAAGGCAGTATTGTATGGGTAGGCATGTCAGCAGGAGGAATCCGATTCTGCTGTTGCGCGACAAGCCGTGTCGCGCGGCTCATCCCACCGTTGACGCGATCGAACGGCTGAAATGTGTTTTCTCCCACTGCTCCCTTGATAGGTAACGGATCGGGTTTTATTCGACAAATCTGTGTGACAGAATCCAAATTAAAGGAGCATTTCGTAATAAAAAAAAGAAAACTTCTCTCACGAGAAGTCTGAGTGAGAGAGAGAGAGAGAGAGAGAGGAGGCCTAAGTCGCAGGAGAGAGAGGAAAATCGCACGAGAGAGAGAGGAAGCCTAAATCTCAGGAGAGAGACGAGGCCTCTCTCTATTCGAATCGAAGCAAATCGCACGAGCGGAGAAGAAAATCCGAAATTGCCTTCGTTTGTGTTCTAATTGGTTCAATTTGCAGTCTTCTTCTCTGCCGAAACGCAGGAGCAAACCCTAGTTCTCCTTTTTCCCTTCTGTTGGTAACTTTTTTGCAACCCTATTTCCTTTGATTTCCTTGATTTGTTAGAGAAATTGATTCTGCTTAACACTTCGACAATTTGTGGAGAATTATCTTTCAAATGGTCTAGAGAGGGTTTTAGACATAGTTGATCCTGTTTTGAACATACCAAGCGAAATAGAAGCAGAGAAGGTAGTTGATGTCTTGCAATTGGCCCTTGCGTGCACATGACCTGATATGATTGAATTGCTTTCTCAATTGATCAAGTTGACCAAGGTTACTGGAGAAATAAACTTGATGTCCAAATCGATTTATACAACTGTTTAATTAGTTGAGTGTTTTGTACTTTAGAGCAATTCAGCATGTGACAGCATGTGAATTGTTCTAAATTTATTAGCAAAGGTTTGTACTTAGAGTCTTATGAAATTTACCAACAAGGGTTTGTTCTAAATTTAGAACAATTCAGGTTTAGAGTCTGTATGAAATTAGAGTATGTACTTTTTCACTTTAATTATTTTTAATGAATTAAAAAATGCAGATAGCAATGATGTTTGATGCTATTTTTTTTGTAGATATCAATGAGCTCTCAAAATAGCCCACACAATGGATGTAATGGAGTATTACCTTACTACAGTGGATGCGACGATAATGAGCATGTAGTTGTCCTGGTTGCAAACACACCTAGGAATAAGGGTCGATCTTTCTACCTGTGTCGACAATGTAATAAGTTTATTGCATGGGTAGATGAGGTGTGCTTTAGTCCTATAGACCTTAACAATAAAATTGAATCATTGAAGAAGCAATTAGAAAGGCAAGCGGAGGATTTCAATAATCAATTAGATAGAAAGTTTCAGGAACTTGAAGAGAGATTTGATAAGCGTTTGGAAGAACTTAGAAGTCAAATTATTCAATATCTTGTACTATTTTTTATTTCTCTTTTGATTATTATAATTTGTAAGTTGTAATTTGGAGGTTCAAAAGATGTATTTGGCAGTATTCTATATTTCGTATGTACCTTAGATGGTTGTATTTATTGTGTTGGACCTTATTGCAGTCATTTTCATTTACTATAATTTATTAGTATCAAACTATAAAAGTTGAACAGATTGAGAAGTACGTGGAATTAATACTAGATTTTTAGGCACTGGAGCACAACTGATTATTTGCATGGCTACCAAATTATGCTTTATACTGGATTATTTGTATTGGATTATTTATACTGGATTATTTGCATGGTATACCGAATTACCTTAGAAGTCATGTACCTCTGAGACAATTATTTGGATTTTTAGGCACTGGAGCACAACAGGCTACTAAAGTTATATTGGATCATCACAACACATTCATGCCGTGCCTACGAAAGTTAAATTCCTTAGATCCAGAAAACATGTTCATGCTCATGTTCATAGCAACCAAAGTGCATAACAGGTTAAACAACAACAACAACAACAACAACTAAGCCTTTTGTCCCAAACAAGTTGGGGTAGGCTAGAAAGAAACCCAACAAGAGAACACATCCAAGAACAAGAAAAAAAAAAAAAAAAAAAAAAAAAAATACAAAACATAAAAATACTAATAGTAAGACTAGCCATACTAATAATAATACCTCTAATAATAATAGTAATAGTAGAAATCTAGACCTCGACCGTGACCTAATAGAGGGACCTACAAACCTATGGCATCGCTCCTACCCCTAAGTTCCTACGTCATGGCTCCGGTACATGAATTGCTAACTTCCAAGCGCTCCTATCGATCGCCAACTCCTTGGAGACGTTCCATTCTTTAAGGTCTCTTTTCACCGCTTCTTCCCATGTCAATCTTGGTCTCCCTCTCCCCCTCCGGGTGTTCTCGAAATGATTAAGAATTCCGATACGTACCGGTGCCTCTGGAGGTCTGCGTTGGATATGTCCAAACCATCTCAAACGATGTTGGATCAACTTCTCCTCTATTGGTGCGACCCCAACCATATCTCGTATGTCATCATTTCTAATCCGATCTTTCCTCGTGTGACCGCAGATCCACCTCAACATACGCATCTCAGCTACACTCATCTTCTGGACATGTCGTCTTTTAGTAGCCCAACATTCTGCGCCATACAACATCGCAGGTCTAATCGCTGTCCTGTAGAACTTGCCTTTTAGCTTCTGCGGGACTTTCTTATCGCATAGGACGCCTGATGCTTGTCGCCATTTCACCCACCCCGCTCTTATCCTGTGACTAACATCTTCATCTATCTCGCCATCGCTCTGCAACATCGACCCTAAATATCAGGTTAAACAAGAGACAATAATAGTAAAATAAGAAAAAATGCTTAAACATAACCAAAATAAACTTTTAATTATATTGAGTCATGTTTAACAGTAAGCTTAACAGTAAGCTATCTCAAAATAAAGCTCAATAGTAAGCTATCACAACATAAAGCTTTTTCTTTAAAAGCTATACAAAATGAAGCATTTCTTCACTATAACACTAAGCTATCACAAAATAAAGCTTTTTCCTATAAAAGCTATACAAAATGAGACATTTTAACAATAAGCTATTCATCTAGTCAAATAGAGACATATTTTGACTTGTAGAGGTGATTTCAGAACGAGGCGAAGGCAAAGCAAATGAAGAGTTCTCCTATTAAAAAAAAAGACAGTAACATTAACAAAAATATTAATATTGATGAAAAAAGTTATATATTTTGTCTCTAAAAGTACTAACTGTTAACAATCGTGCATAACTAACATAGTCATCCACTTGTGACTCCAGTGTTAAATAACTAGTGTTGTCATCAAGTTGGGAATTCTGTGTTAATGTAGGAGTTAAATTATCCTTGCATATCTCCTGAAATTGAAGAAAAAGAGAGTTAGGAAAAGGGACAAAATTGTCACAATAAGATTTATTATCCAATTTTGTCCTCAAAATCTAACACCAGAACGGCATCCCTGGAGCCAACATGGCATCCCTATAGCTAAACGTGAGCCAACATTGCAAATTGAGTTACAGGCCAACCTTCATTTTTTAAATGTTGATGTTACAGGCAAGAATAGCTAAACGTGAGTCAAACCAAGCTTATCTTTTCATTATATAATATAATGTATTTAGATTGTGGCAGGGCTGTTATTTAGATTGTGGCAGGGCTGTTATTGATGTTTTCATTATGCAAAAGTACTAACAGGGCTCATATGCAAATTTTTCTTGTGCCCCTAAAACTGTTCAGACCAGGCGTATCTGATAGTTTAATAATGATATTAACAATAAAAGATGGTTTTCGAGGTTAAAAGAGGGCACTGATACGTACTAGTATTAATACCGGTACTGGTACATATTGAAATGTATTTCATATCTAGATATCCTGGACCATTAATATTGTAAATTTGTGACTACATGACCCCTAATTTAACCCCTAATGTATTTCATCCCTGTGACTTCATAACCCCTAATTTAACCCCTAATGTATTTCAGTCTGAGCTTATAAAAAATGAAGTTACCTTTGTTTTAGAGATTCGAGCCGCTTTCTTTTGAATCTTCTTTCTAACAATTTTAAATCCCACTTCGATGTCTCTTACTATCTTTTGTACCATTCTTTTTCTTGAGATGAGGTTGACTATCAGAAACGAAGTTAGACACGGGAGGCGCTTGATGACTAATATCAACAGTGGTCGCTTTCTTTTGCATCTTCTCTTCAACTTGATGCTCTAGTCTTTCCAATACACCATTAACAAATAGAGATACTTCTTCATCAGGGGATGTGACACCCCGTCGAATACTGTAACATGACAACACATGACGGAGTGCCCGCCGCGGATGCCTAGTGCACCTGCAAGGCTTACTAATACTTAATTTATCCATTAATATTGATTTTACTCAAATAATATACTGATCAATTAGAAATTTATAATTAATTACTATAATATAAAGTAAATTCTATAAAGGCCTGATATATTTAGGTTACTAACCACAATATCCAATGGTCCGCTACTCGTCTTGCTGTCCAGCACTTGATCTGAAACCTGGAACCCACAACCAATCGCGGAAACAATGCAAAAAGCACGGAATGAGATAAATAAAATTTATCTCAGTACGATATTCAGTTCCAGCCATTTGAGTTTTGATTATCATGTGTTGGAACTAAATACAAGACTGAGTCAAATCAATTCCAAATCATATTTCCATATTTATTTCAAATAACATTAAATCTAACTTTCGATCAAGCAATGCAATTAGAAAATAAATTCAGTACTCTTCAAATCATTTAAAATTCGGAGTTTGCCAATTGTCATTTCAATTTATTAGAAAAGTAATTCATCATATGCAACAACTATCGTGTAAAAACATTCACATCTTGTTCCAACCAGAAATAACAATGTCAAATTAATTAAATCAATGAAGTATGCAATGTGAGCTCGGCAATCAATTCCATAACAATTCAAATTCCAAAGTATAACAAATGCCGACTCATTTGGTTGGACAACTTTCTAGTATGCAAGTCTGATTTCTTTTCTCATTATCAAAGTCAATATGTCGCGAGCACCTTCTACGAGGGGCTGCCCCGACCAATTCAATTCATATACCATTCAATCAATTAAATTAACAAATGTACAAGCAAGCTGGGAACACTCACACTCCGGTCCATTCCAGACTAGACCTACTGAATCCCGGTACATAAGCGCTTATTACACGGTGTGCTTGGTAGGATGGGTCATGACTCCACCTCCAAACATTACGAGTGTCTATCTCAACCACACAAGTTGTACTTACCTCAATAAAATCACATTTCAATCGGATACCATTCAATATGTCACTTCCCAACATTTCAATCGGATACCATTCAATATGCCACTTTCCAATAATGCATCAACATACAATTTCACAAAATGATCTCATGAACAAAATTCCAATTATGAATTCAGAGTGCATAATGATAATAATACTAGTAATAACAACAACAATCGGAATATATATCACATATAATTAAAACTCAAGTGAAATCCGTACCTTATACTGCAAGCAAAATCCAAAGCATAAGCAAGCAAGCAAGCAAAATAATTCTACAGTGGCTCTGTCAAGTCAGTTGCTCCTAATTCCGACACATAACCACCCCACTCTAAAACAAATATAATCTCCTTTTAATTTTTGTAAACACTTAATGTATGCTACTTTAATTTTTATAAATTGGAAACTATACTACCATGCATATATGTCATGATTATACCATGCATTTACTAGATTCAATAATCGTAAGTCATGCAACTCATTTATAGATCATGTAACTCATATAATATCCTTACCTACCATTTATCAAATGATCAAGTATCCTAATCCTAATTCAATTAATTTATGTAAGTCTAGTATGCCATGTAACTCAATTGGTACGATTCGAGTACCAATTATACATCTCATCTCACATGCAATACTCATGTAAATGCTAATACACTATTTATTAGAATCTATTATGCTTACCTTTCCAATCAATTCAAATAAATATCATTAGTTATTTTAGAAATCATTTTTCTTTCCTTAATGTATACATACATGCACGATATGCGTGTCGATCAAGGTTTAAGGCCAAACCCTAATCCAAACCCAATATAATCCCTTTTTCAAAATCAACCCTTAAAATCCATAAAAATCAATATTACAACACGATTAATAATCATCCAACCCAAATGCATGACATGCAAAACCTTATATTTACCCTTTATATACATGCATCTATTTATACTAAAATAAATGCAATACTTAAATTAAAATAATGTCATATGCTTAGCTATGCTTAACAATTTCTATTATGCATAAAATCCCCACATATTAATCATCACACACAAGTATTCAATCCATCTCAATTTCGCATTACTCAGAGATACACATCAATCAAATTTCATAAAATTCTCGATAAACTCTAAAAATCCCATACACATTCCATCTCAATTAAAACTTGTAATTAAATCAAGAAAATAGCAAGGAATAACAGTATAGAACTAATCCAAAGATATTACTCACTCAATTTCGATCAAAGACCGGTGACGCTAGAAAAAGAGCCGAATTCGCTATTACTCGATTTTCGCCACTTAATCCTCAAAAGAACTCTGCAAGACCACTTGGAAATCGATGGAGAGGACCCCAGAGTGCTCCAGGTCAAACGGCGGCCAAAACCGACGAGTTCGCTCCATTTCCCGAAAAACTTCCGTCGAGAAATACGACGAGGAGAGGCCATCAATCGACGATCCGAAGGTAGATAGTGCGAGAGGGTGGTGAGGCGAACGCGTGGGTACCTCGATCCGGTGAAACGGTGGAGAAATGGAGGTGGATGGATTTGGGGGGGGGGCTTCGGTTTGGGAGAGAAGAGAGGCGCAAGCCTCTCTCTGTTGGTGCCGAAAGAAAAAGAGAGAGAGAGAGAGCTGGGTCCATTTTATTTCCGATTTTTTTTTTACAAAATTCAAAAATTATCCCATAAACCAAAAATCAATATTCTATGCATAAAAACAATTATGCAACAAAAGAAAAATAGCTAATCTTTTTATAATGCCAACTAAAAATTTAGAAATTTTCATATTCTTATTTTAAGAATACCAGTAAGTATAAAAATTTAATTTCCAACACAGAAATTATTCAAAATAAAATCAACCAAGTGCACCCAATTTTATATTAAAAATAATTTCATAAACCGTAAAAATTTCAGGTATCACAGGGGATGCTTGAGATGCTATTTTCATGAACTTGCGGCATAAATCTCTATTGCGACGAGCCATGTCTAATCTTATATCTTCAATCACCAACCTGCCATTCCGATCCTCAATAGTTCCCTCTCTAGCTTCTCTTGTCCAGCGCTTTCAAATATATTTTTCTGGCAAAGTTTTAATATTCATTGCATCCAATACCTCTAATTTCAATAATAAATATATTAGAAAAGTTATAAAATGGGTGTGTTTGGAAGAGGCGCGAACAAGGGACGAACAGCTAGTTCGCGAACTAGCACTGTTCGCACGAACCAAACAACCCACGAACAGTCGTAGTTCGTGAACTTCTCCCTTGTTCCTAAACCCCCGATTTTTACGAACTAGGCGCGAACTAGGCGCTGTTCGTGGCTGCCTTGTTCGTCCCTTGTTCGTGCAAGTTCCAAACACACCCTATGAAAGTAACTTTTTTAATTATTTTGGGGAGGTTCTGGTATTGGCCAGTGACAAACGTGAATATCAGAAGTGGATGATTATTGGTTTACTTTTTTAATTATTTTGAGCCATGTCTAATCTTTTTTTTGAGCCATATCAGCAGTGGATGATTATCGTTCAAAGTCTGTCCAGCCTATGCACTAGCTAATACATATACCAGACCACACACTACAAAACATTATCAACTCCTCTTTATAACCATCAATCATCTTGTGGGCTCATAACAAGCTGCTGGTGCTAAGAAGTTAACTATGCAGGGTTTACTTTGCTAAGAACAACTTATTGAGTTTGACCATTATTTATTGAAAAAGGATCTAATGTCCAGGCCCTACAAACTATCTAAACATAACACAACTTCACTAGACAGAAAAGCAATTTGTAGAAATGCTAAACAGAAAAAGAAAATTATCTTTCTTTTATCTAAACAGAAACATGTCCAGTACCTTTAATGCATGCCAACATAAGATCCTCATTCTCTCATATTTCTTGCATCCACACGAAACCGTCGTATTCGCATGATCCCAAAGAACTTTATGGAATTTTTTAGAAAAATTAGAATGGTCGGCACTCCAAGTTGCAATCATGAATTCATTACTTGTTACAACTTTGATTTCAGCTGCCATGGATAATTCATACTCCTTTTGAAAAAGTTCAAAAATTTTTGGTGTATATATAGATCTAGCTTGTACAAGGATTGGAACATTAACCTTCATACTGGGTTGTGTCCTCCTCCAATCAAATTCTGATTTTTTCTCATTCTCACGTTTGTCATCTACAACCTTCTCAAAATTCTTGAAAAACCGAATAATATCCAAATCTGAGTTTTAGTAATTTTTTATGTCACTATTAATACTCTCACTCAATTGTGTACTTCTCATCCCTAAGCTCAAAACATTCTTCATATAACAAAATGCCCACTGTTCTTTCTTTTTGTATATCTTTGGTAGCCATTCATTATCATCTTTGACATTTCTCTTGAGCTCGTTAAATGCCTCCTCAAATTCAGCTTCATCTTCATATTCATACATACAAGCACTAAATTTTGCAAGCATGTTAAACTCATTCCTATTGTAGCTCAAAAGATGTGTAGTAGCATTCTCCATTATGTGCCAAGTACATAAGCCATGAATTGTTTCCGGCAGCACGGTTTTAATGGCTCCCCCAATTACTGCCTCTTGATCCATGAAAATAGTTTTTGGTGCTTTTTTATTATGTATTTCCACAAATATTTTGAATACCCATTCAAAAGATTCTTTGGTGCTATCATACAGTAGAGTTGCTCCAAATATCACACATTCTCTAAAATGGTTGAAACCGACAAAAACTCCAAAAGGTCGGTATTCTTTGTTTGTACCAAATGTGGTATCAAAAGCAACCACATCACCAAACCGGACATAATCCGCAATCATCCTTGCATCTGCCCAAACAATATTAGTAATCTCTTGAAACTCATCTACTTGCTCAACATGATGGAATGAAGGATTCTCTAAAGTGTGATCATTGAAGAACTTCAACATTGCCATAGCTTCACCAGAAATTAATACTCTCCTTCGTTTGTCCCTCAAGTAATTTCTATAATCCATGATCGTCATAGAAAGATTGCTCTGACCACCAACTTGTCTACCCATTAACTCATATGCCTGTTTTGGCCGAATACCCGACTCATCGGCCAAATCAATTTCAAATTGTGCAATCTCTGTGACCTCATGTTGACTACGTATCATGTGACAAGCTTCAGGCTTCTGAAGAAGATGGTTGTGGTTAGAAATGAAATCTGATACTCTATAGTGGTTGTTTTCTCTAATGAATTTCACAATCAAACGAGCCTTGCACCCCGTTCGAGTTTCTGCCCTAGGGTTCTTGGGGTTGCCACCTTTCTTATCTTGACGCTGACCTTGATTTGAGCATACAAAAACCCTTGACGTGACAACAGAATCAGTCTGACTCTTATGTGAATAACTTTTTCTAACACTAAATCCAATCTTACCTGCATATCTATTCCAGAATTGCCACGCTTGTTCTACTGTTTCAAATACCATTCCCAATTGAGGAATCCAATCATTCTCTCCATGTGGTTCATTCTGAAATTGCAAATGAAAAGATTATTCAAGATGCTGAAATGATGAAATGCTGAAATTAGGAAGCAAATTGATGCTGAAATTGGGGGGAAAAAAACCTTTTCATTTTGAATATCTTCTCCATCAAGACTTATAGGCTGCTCCATAGCAAATAATGGAGTATCTGTGTCAATTAATTTCACTTTAAAGATTATTGAGAGACATAGAATAGCTTACTAAAAACTCCAGAAAGAGAAGCAAATAATAGTACGCATGGGATTATTCCAGCTTACTCCATACAGGAACATTATTCTGTCAACTTCTCTTTTAGTACGCTTTCTAAAAATTCTCTTTTTTGTTTATTATTTTGCATTTTATCAAAAATATTGATGACATGATGGCGGGAACATTATACCAGCAGTGAGTTTTATTCAAAAATTCTTTCTACATTAACAAAGTTTTTTCTTGACCTGTACCAGTACAACTAAATTGTTGTGCCAATTGTTGTAATGCTACTTAGCCTGACAGTTGTAATTCAGTATTTCACTAGTATGGTGGGATTTTGTAGTTCGACAACATACTAGTACAAGTTCCTAGTACCAGTACCTTTATACTTGGTATTGCGACTGAACGGTCAAGTACTAAGATCCCTAACGAGCATACTGAGTAGCATGCGACTAGTGTATTTCACTGTTTAGTCAATTCAATTTACACTAATTTACACCAATTTCATATTGTATCCTAAACAAGTACGCGCAGTCTGTAAGATACAGTTTCTTTTAAGTAAAGCCTAGGGCATGAAATTTCAAAAAAAAAAGTACGAAATTGAACATACCTTCCTCCTGGTTGTTCAATTCGATGGAGACCAGTCGAAAAATGTTTTTCAAACGAAATTGCAGTTGCAAATAGAATCGCTCGACAAGGCTGGAGCGTGGCCCTCTTGCGATTTAATCCTCTTGGCACTCTCGCGATGCCCTCTCGCGAAAGCTCCTACCTCTCTCCGATTTCCCCTCCACTTCTGATTTCTTTTATTTTTTTGTTTGATTTTGATGGTTATTGGTCGTAGCACGTAGAGGATCTGAAATAAAACCCGATAAGAATGATTTGGAGTACAAGATCCGATCGTATAGAGGGAAAACATTTCAGCCGTTCGATCGCGCGAACGGTGGGATGAGCCGTGCGACACGGCTTGTCGCGCAACAGCATAATCGGATTGCAGCGGGAGTGATATCATCACCAGTGCGCCAAGGCACTCTGACATGTTTAATATTAGAATTAATTTCTTAATATATTTAGTCTTAAATTAAATTAAATAAAAATTTTCAGCCACGTCTGTGAAAAAAAAATACGGCCTCCTGCTTGTGAGTTTGACTATAATTAAGATTCCATTCTGACAGTGACTTTTCGATTCCTTTAATAATAAGTGGCAAGTAGTTAAATTTTGTCAGTGTTTTCTGCTTTGTACTCAAAAGGTTTTCGTGATAATCGATTGGAACTGTTAACTCTATATTCTCAAAAACCAGCTTTTGATCTAGGGACAAATAACAATGATCTTAAGTGAAAGATCGTAGGTTCGAAATCCGATCGAGGGATCTTTATAGATATTTAATTTAAAATTAAATTGGATGGCTTAGATCAATTTATCTTAAAAAAAAATTACATTCCCACAGTTTTTAATTGGCCAATGTAGTGTAACATGATTGCTCATCAAGCGTAATTCCGTTTTCGGACCCCTTCTTTGTTCGGTGAACGCTAGGCAAGTTGGCAGTAATAGCACAAATAATAGTTTACTAAAGAAATTGAAATGTGCGTTCTCATTGTATATATCTTTATCTAAAATAAATATTTTTATAACAAATTCATTCATTTTCAAATTTTCATATAAAAATACTTTATTTTAAAATTATTTATTTTCAAAAAATATATATATTTTTTTCATAAGGAAACTCTAGAAACAACACTACTATACAAAATTAATAACATGGTATCTGACTATCTGAGTTTAACAATTTATAATGCAATAAATTAGGGAAATTATTTATAATGTTCTAATTATCACTTTAGTTATTGATAATTTAAACAACACTACTTTTTGCAGTTAAATACTTAGCCATTTTGTATATTCTAAAATCGAATTGACGCAGTGTGAAACAGATAGTGAAATTCGCCAGATTGTCTGTTGCAATGGCTAGATTAATAACTAGTCCAAGACTCAAGTACGGTTACTTTTAAACTCGATACACGAAATAAAAAATCAACAACCACAGAGCATCAATCAGTACTGAGTTCCTTTTATTTTAATATTATTCCCCCTTGCTGTATTCAAAGCAGACATCTACAAAGCCTTTGATACTGTTAGCTGATCTTTCATTTCTAACATCTTGAGAGCAATGGGTATTCCACACGTTTTTGTGGATTTGATTCTCAATTGTGTCCTTCAAGGTAAATCACAGGTTGTTGTTAATGGGCTGGTGGGTCGTGTCTTAACCTTGAAAAGAGGGGTCCGACAGGGAGATCCGGTTTTTCCGTACCTTTTCATCTTAGCCATGGACTTTCTTGCAAGATGGCTTCTAAAGTTGCACGAAAATGGCACCATGCTCTTCCCTTTCTCCAACATGCTGCCATGCCTTCTATATGCAGATGATGCCCTTTTTTTCTTCAAGCCATGCATAGCACAATCACAGCTGTTCAACATCATCTTCCATTTCTTTCAACGGGTTTCGAGGCTCAGCATAAATCCAGAAAAATCAGAATTAGTGTTTCTCAACACCGAACCTGCATTAAGAGCTGAATGTGCTCGCACACTTCGTTGCACAGAGAGAACTCTACCAATCAAATACCTTGGTTTGCCTCTCTCTTCCAAGAAACTCAGTAAGTCGGACTACTTGATACTTATAGATAGATTCAAGGCCAAGCTAGATACTTGGAGTTCAGCGTTTCTCTCGTTTGCTGGTAGGCTTGTCCTAGTCAATACCTGCCTTTCCTCTTTATCAGTTTTTTTCATGTCGGTTTTCAAAATTTCTATGTGGGTCGTTAAAATTCTGGATAACACAAGAAGATCTTTTTTATGGCAAGGAAGGTCGCAGACAAAAAAGCTAGTCACAGTATCTTGGAACAAAGTTTGTTCACCAAAGCTCACCGGAGGGTTGGGGTGTTGGATCTTGAAACCTTCAATATGGCACTTTTGTCAAAGTGGTTGTGGAAATGGAACAGCCATGAGTTTTCCAATTTCAAAACCTTACTCACAGCCTTGAGTGGTTCTTACCCGAGCCTTCCCTCTACTTCACCACTTCACGAAACTTTTCGACAAATCCTACCTATCTTCACATCGGTCACCTACTTCAAACTAAAGTCAGGCTCAACTACCTCATTCTGGCATCAAAATTGGGGCCTTGGTTTGCTTTGTCATTCCTTCTCAACACTCTACAGTTACTCCATTGACCATGATATCTTTGTTCTCACCTTTCTCCAACAATTACAATCGCCATTCTGTCTTTTCATACCAATAATGTCCACCAATCTGATGGCCATAGAGCAGCTGAACCAACTCCTCATTCAAATTCAGCAACTTTTACAACACACCACTCCAAACAGTGACCTACAGAATCAGATTTGCTGCAAACTGACAGCTGACAAGCTTACCTCCGCTGCCTTCAACAAATTCAGCAAATTGATGCCCAAAATACCCTCTGATTTATCTCTCATTTGGAACTTAAAAGTCCCTCCCAGGGTCTCAACCTTCACCTGGCTTTTGTTGCAAAACAAATTGCCCACAATGGACAACCTTCAACTCAGAGGTTTTATTCTGATAAATAGGTGTCTCTTTGCAAATCAGATTGTGAGTCCATCCAGCACATCTTTGATCACTGCCTCTTCTCCTCAAAGGTTCTGCAGCAGGTCCTTAATCTTTCTGGTACGCCTCAAATCCAAATACCAGCAAACTTAGCCTTCTTAACAACTGATATAACTGCAAAGCAAAAGGAGATTTTAGCCATTGCGTGGTACTTTATTTGGAGGGAGAGATGCAGCAGAGTTTTCAGTGAAAAACACAGCAATATTCACTCTCTGGCGATGCTCATCATTGAAGAATGGCGACTGTTGCATCCGGATTACTCTGATCACGCTGTTTTTTTTTCTTTTTTTAGACTTTCCTTTTTTTGTTTAAGTGGCAGACCCCGTGCCATGTATTCTTTGTTTTTCTTTTTTTTTTTTGTAGGCCTTACTTTTTAGTGGCCCATTTTACTTTGTTTCTTTTTTTACTCTTGATTTCCAACCTATGGAAATATTTATGTACTCACTCTTTTATCTTTCAATGAAAAAAATGTCGGGCTAGACCCGCATTTTTATTCAACAACAACAACAACTAAGCCTTTTGTCCCAAACAAGTTGGGGTAGGCTAGAAAGAAACCCAACAAGAGAACACATCCAAGAACAAAACAAAAAAAAAATACAAAACATAAAAATACTAATAGTAAGACTAGTCGTACTAATAATAATACCTCTAATAATAATAGTAATAGTAGAAACCTAGACCTCGACTGTGACCTAATAGAGGGACCTACAAACCTATGGCATCGCTCCTACCCCTAAGTTCCTACGTCATGGCTCCGGTACATGAATTGCTAACTTCCTGACCAACTGAGCTTTTTAACTGAACAGGAAGATCAGCTTAAGGGGGGGGGGGGGATTCACAGACCAGGTGGGCCGTATGCTTGTCATACCACGTGTTTTGTTTAGCTAATCAGACAATTAATTAGGACGACGTTAAATATTTCCCTGTTCAATTTGTTGAACAGTAATTTTATACTACAATAATAAGCTTTAAAAAAATTTTCATAGGACTTAATGTAACCATAATATAGAGATGCTGTTATTATTTCTTTTTGAGAAAAATTATTTCGACATGCTTTTGGGGTTCCATTTTTTTTTAATAAAATGCGACCTATCTATAAGTTCTTAGAAGAGAAATAATTAAGTTGGTATTACATTCATTTTTCTTGTTCCATCCTTACGGCATTTTGTTTATAAAAAAAATGGCCACAAAAAACAGACATTAAAAAATTAAAAAATATGCTTCCGCACCTCAACTAATTATTTTTGTTTAACTGTTTATTGAACAAGTCATTGAACTTATACTCCCTCGTGGTATGTTGGAGATGTCCAAATAAGGATCTGATCAAAATGATTTTTACGTGGGATTTCGTTTCATTTCATTTTATTTGAATTGATTTCATAAGATTTCATTAGATCTAATTACATAGAAATTCCAATCAAACGATACCAAATTTCTACATTTTGATCAAAAGTTTTCCTACGAAATGAAATGAAATAAAATCCCATGTTAAAAAATAGGATTTTTACCGGGGCCTAAGTATTCTTTTTTTGGAGAGACTAGACAGAGGTTACCTAGTAGTACAAAAAAAAAAAAAAAAAAAAAAACTGACAGCTAGAAAGAAAACGCTGAGAAAAAGAAGAAAAAGAAAGAAAGCAAAATAGAAGCAGTAGAGTGTTGCAACTTTAACAATATCTCCAGAATAATGTTGCTTCTCCCACAATCCAATTTTGTATCGAACCTGACTCTCTGCTTTCACTTCTAAAAATCCAATTGTTTCTTTCCAACCAAATTGCCCATAATGTTGTTGCCACTAAGGTCTTCTGAAAAGCTGTCAGCCAAGAAGAAGTAAAGGCCTTTATAAGTGTTTCCAAGCAGCTGAGTTGAGTTGTCAAATTTACAAAACCAGACGGCAAGTTGAGTTGTCCCCAAATGTTAATCGTGAAGGGGCAAGTCAGGAATAAGTGTGTAGCCGTTTCACAAACGCCTTGGTTACATAAAGCGCATCCTTGCTGACAAGGAATATTCCTTTTCTGCAGTTGTTCCTGAGTCAAAACTCGATCATGTGCCAGCAAAATCCGGAAACTTTTGACAGTTGGAGTGACTTTCAATTTCCAAATCTGTTGGAGGGGAAAAGTCTGTCTGCCAGCTTTGACGAGAGCATTGTACAGAGAAGCAACTGTGAATTCACCTGACGTATTCCATTTCCATCTTAGGCAGTCGTTCTCATTAGCTCTAGTCATGTTTAGAGCACTGGCCTGTGCAACTAACTGTTCTTGACCCCCGTTGAGGGGGTTTGGTAGCAGTGAGTTTATAATAGGCACAATCTTTGCTAGAGTGATGAAACGCCTTGTTGGCGGCACTTGATCATAGCCAAAGTGAAGCAATCTTCTCTCCCCCCCCCCCCCCCCCCAATTGTCATACCAAAACAAAGTTCCTCTTTCCGACTTTATCACTGTAACTGTTGAGAATTGGAAGTAAAACCTGAGTGAAATTAGTTCTCTCCAAAAGAAAGACCTGTCTTTGTTCCATCCCAACGGTGGTACAAGGGGGTCGGCTTTGCTATAAAGGGAGCTGGCAATCCAATACCATTGAGAGTCATCACTAGAATATAGCCTCCACCACCAGCGCATTAAGAGCGCTAAATTTTACAATTTGAGATTAATTAATCCAAAGCCACCTAATGATTTTGGAGAGCACATACGGTCCCATTCTAGCTGAGGTATCCCTCTTCTTCTTGAAATATTATTTCCCCAAATAAAATTACGTCTTATTTTGTCTATGGCTGCAATCACCCAAGTAGAATGCTTAAAAACAGACATATAAAAAACCGGAATCGAAGAAAGAACCGACTGTGCCAAGATGATTTTGCCAGCTCTTGACATTAAACGTCCCTTCCAGCTTTCTAGTTTCCTTTGAATTCTGTCTAGTGTCTATTAATGGCTGAAAAGCCTGTCTCCCCGGCTTCTGAAGAGTCAAAGGTAGACCTAAATATGTGAGGGGAAGCTCTGCCAAGTCACACCTCATCGTTGCTTGTAGTGAGTTTTCTTGTTGATCATTCAGGTTGAAAGGAATGAGAGAAGTCTTATTGAGATTGATTTCAACTCCCGAAACAGCTGAAAAATGCTTGAGTACATAGTTTAGCGCCGCAGGTACATTTCCTTTGGCAGTGGCAAAGATCAAAGTATTGTCTGCATACTGTAGAATACAGTACGGTTTCCTTAGTTTTGCAGTGATATGGAAATTTACTGCGTTCGAGCTTGCCTGAACCATTTTTCCTAAAACATCAGCTGCCAGAACCAAGGGCCTAAGTATTCTTATACCTCTATATTTGCAATTTACATCCGCACGGGTCTAGGCTCATCCAGAAGAATTTGGGAGAGACTTATTTGAAATTAGTTGATTAATTTATAAACTTCATAGTGGAAAGACATTTTTATTCTGTACTAAATTGCGACACCTTTAAGTATGGCAGACTTTCAATCTGAAAACTATTGAAGTAAGAGATTCAAATTAATCCAAACTTATGAATCTCAATTTCAACAGAAATGTATTAAATATTAAAAATTCAAATTGACTCTTAATTTCTGATAATATTAATTGATGAAAATGAAGAAACCGAACTTTGCTTTGCCTCTAGTAGACGCCTTTTGAGATTTGAGAGAAATTGGATATAACAGAAATAGATAATAATCATAATAATGAACAAGGAATGAACCAAGCCATGCCATTAAACAGACAGACAGAGATATCTACAAAGTTAGGTTAGTGATCAATCAACTGCACTACTCTCTCATCTTTAATGAAATAATGAGGTGAGTAGCTCAGGCGTCAGCACATTAGTGTGTCTGTTCTCCTGGAAATAATAACTTCTCCTTGTTGAAAAAATTACTAAACTGTATTGCATCATCCAAGCCGGTTCCGCACAAAGGTCAGTTATTTACAATGATCACTACAAAACCAAAGGCAGGAAAATAAAATAAATATAATACCCATGGTGCTTGACTTCAATTTTCTTTTGAGGGCAATTTTGTCATTGGCATAGTGTTCTAAAAATCAAAAGTGTCCGTAACAGAATATTCTGGCAGGAAAGAAAATAATCATAACAATGATAAAGACAAGGAAGATGACAGATACATAAAAACTAACTCACTAAAAGCTGGGCACCTCTTTGTATAGAAATGAGACAGAGGGATTAGAACCACTTTTTCCTACTATTTTGCTCTTTAAATTATCTAATATTGTTAAAAGAGATCTTCTTTTATTATTTCTTTTATGGTCCCACAAATATTTAATACATAAAAGATTTCTTTTAACTTGACACATGCGCACTTGAAATTTGACATCAAAAGCGTTGCTTTCCAAGTTTTAGTTAAAAATCAACGTCTTTGGAGAGAGTCTCCATACGGTGAGTTTTATATGATTCAGCATGAACTTTTCATGATCCATTTAATAACTATAATAACTTGTTCATGATTTTAATACTTCTCTGAAACATAAGAAAGATAATAAATAAATTTATTTATATAAGAAAAAACATTAATGAAAGCATTCTTTTAGCAATTTAAATGTTTTGTATGTATTATTTTAGATTTTTGCAAAGGAATATTGGAGAAGGGAATATTGTTTGATAATAGTAAAAGAATAAATATAAGAATATGTATAAAAAATATCTAAAGAAAAAGATGCAAAGATTGCATAGAGGGAAATGAGAAAGAGCCATGTAATATAAATACAGACGTATAAAAAACTTCTTCCCTGATTTATTAGGGTTGAAAGTGCACTTTCTGCCTTGATAACAATTCATAAATAGACAACATTAAGTAAACACTTAATGACAAACAAATATATGAGTGGGCAAAGATTTCCTATCACAATAAATAAGGAAACTGTGATAAAATTCATTACTGGTGAAAAATTTACAACCTATTACAAAAGGAAATTGAGGTAAAATTCATTCCTTGCAGGATTTGAGCCAAAGACTAAGCAATTTTGTTTACTATTAAATGAGATCATGTATCCATCCAATCTTATCCATATTGATTAGAGAGCTCATCCCACATGGTAGATTTTACGACTTATTTACTCTGACCAAATGCAGTTCCAAAGAAGTAACCGGTAGGAACTAAATTAGGTAATTGAGTAGCACCAACTATAATTTGATGGCCATTTCTAGCCACCTAAAAGAAATTTTCCTTAGCTCCCAACTGCAGTGTTCACCTCAATTTCTATAACAACTTCATGATGATTCTCTACAATATGTTTAGTGAAATCATCGGAGACTATTCCTTAGCCACAAGTTTTACTACAAACCTGAATGAAATCACATTTAGCCTCATTAGTAAACAATTTTAAATATTGTAATTTTCATTACATCCTTCAAAATCGCATTGCACCATTGCAGCTTCAACAATCTTCAGCAATGCATTGTTTCGATACCGGAAGTATGATCCACACTCGCATCTTTTAGCTACGTGACATCTAACACGTACTGGCATACATCATGTCCATCTTCACACTGTACTTAAAAATATAAATATTCAATTTTATAGATTTTGATTTGGTTTTTCTTTGTAACCTCTTAGCCATTTGCTAATATAAATTTTATTTTTTATTTTTATTAATGAAATATGGAGCTTGAACCCCTTTTTTGCTTTTTTAAAAAAACGGGTAAAATAAATGAGAGTCTAGCTAATTGAATAATTGATATCAATATTCTAATATAATTTGCGTTGAGTGTGGGTCCTTTTTTTCCGCTCTCCTAGTAACATGGTATCTTGACCGTTCACTGATTTACTTGGATTAAATCTCGTCCATATATATTCATAGCAAAACTCTTTTTTTTTTTAATTCTATCTAACCTCTAAATTCATCGATTTGGGCAATGCAAAGACCAACATAAAATGCACCATAGTTGATTGGAACTTTGAAACTTCAATTACATATTGAGAATTACTTCAACCAATCTTCAGAAGTATCATCATGTCTCATCCCTCCAGCGACTTCCCCTTTTTCCCTCTCCGGCCCTTCCATCCGCGTCTTATCTTTCAAATAAATTACACAAATAACTTTTTATATGATAATCATGTATAGATCATCTTAGTTATTGATAATTTAACTACATTAGTTTAAATTTAAAAGATTTAATTTGTACGATATTCTGACATTATCATTATCATATAAACTGGACGAATCGAATCAAGCCCAATAGCAACCATTCGTTTTTTCGCCTAATAAGGCCACTTTTGTAAATTAAACTGTGTGAAATGAGGAGTGGTTTATTTTGTGTTAAAGTATCTTCAAAGGCCTAACATAAACAGTTGATTTAATTTCATAGGAGTTGAATGCAATCAGAATTGCATAATCGTTTTCTTGGTGCATTGAATAGAGTCTTTTTTTTTAAAAAAAAAAAGAAAATAAACGAGGGGTTTATTGGGTTCTCTTATTAAAAAGCAATCTATTAATGTACATTGATCAATAACTGGGAATGGAGATATTGTCATGCATCCAGAAGAAAAACGGGTAGGTATTTCATTCCGCCTATGGGTCTCTCTTATAATTTAAAAACCGACATAAATACATAATATACCTTGATAATTAATTCGAATGGTTTAGAAATTGTCACGCATCCAGAGAAGAAATGGTAGGTATTTCATTCATCCTTTGCTATTGATCATCCATTAGTCATTTTACTCAATTAATCGAAATAACTATAAAGACAAGCAACTTATTTTTGCTCCCGCACTCCCAACTATATTGTTTTGATCTATTGATAGTTTGATAGTTAGTTGCTTAATAATTCAATTATGAAATTTTGAGATGTTGGAGACGATCAAATGAGTTTTCTTTTATTTCTGTAATGACATCAGAAGCAACCGATGATGATCCGGAAGAGATTGTAAATTACCAACCTAAAATATCAAAGCAAATTAATCTTTTTTTAGCATTCGATTCATGCACCACCGAGTACTTGTTCACTTAACAAATTTCTAGTATCCAAGAGAACTTAGGAAGCACACATGTTAAAGAAGAGTCATTATTCCATTTCCAATACAAAAATCTCTTGTAGTTGTAGGCTGTCGGCTGCTTTTTCACCATCCTCAACATCTCATAAACACCGATTATATAATTACCACCTCTACTTTATCACAAGTTCCAAGGATTCAAAGCCGCCTGCAACATTTGCCAATTCGTTGCCAGCATTTTCAGCCATGCATTCATGCATTGTATGAACTTGGATCCTTCATCTAGGACATGATCACATGAAGATCTGTCGACACCCTCTCCGTTATTTTTACTAATCGAATGTGGGTCGAAAAACATATCAATTCAAATTCTACATCTATTTTGCCTAGATATACTCAAACTTCTCTTATGCTGAGATCCTTGTTATATATTGCTATGTAATATTTAGGATACACTTCTTAGTCTTTACTTTCGATAGTTTTTTGAAGTAAAAATAAAATACAAAATGTTTTTACTATAAGCTAGGAAGAAATTCATTTTATATTATTATTATTGTTACAATGCAATATTTTTTTAGTTGCATTAATTATAGTTTTATTTTTTTATATTTTTTATGATAGAAACAAACGGTGTCCTGTAACGTTATTACAAGCAATTTACATGCATCTTATTAGTAATTACAAAAAAGCCTCGCATGCCAATAAAAATAAAAATTGTAGATATCCTATATCTATAATTAATATTGGAATAATTAGATATATACCACTATGAAAAATTAATAATTAGAGATATGTCACTCTTAAATTGTAAATTAGTTTTATGTCATTATTTTCGGTCAAAATTAGAGGAGAAAGTTTAATATGCACCATAGTGCATAGAGCATTCCGTGCATCGCGGACTTTTTCGGAGGTATTTTTGTAAATTGACAAATCTAATTCAACCAATCTAATCTACATATTGAAATCTCATATCAAACCAAAATTTACAATTTTTGAGATTTTATTACTATTTTTTTCGAATTTTTTAAAACATGCCATTTTTGGAATGACATATCTAAAAGGGTATAACGGTTAAATTAATTATCCGGTGGCACAAATTTAATTTTTATAATTTAGTGATGGTTTGTCTGTAACAACATCCACGATTGCACGAATCTTAAAGACGCACTAACCACTTAGATGTGCCTATGTTGAAGAATAGGCAACAAACCTCTCACTTCGTTTCCGACTTATCAATTTCCCTCGCAATTGATACTCTCTCTCCCCAACTTACTGTCATCTAGGCTTCTCTCTCTTGATTTCTTGCGCCTCTTTGTTCTCTCGCCATGACTCTTCCACCAGAGATAGAGAAGTACGCAAATGATTTGATTCAGAGCTACCTCCTCCAAGAACAGGCACTTGCCTTCTCCCCTGAGAAATTGCAATCGAAGCTTAGTGCATCCGAGAATGTGTGCCACCTCCTCGAAGAACAGGTCTTTGAACTTGAGAGTCGCCTCAAGAAAATCACGACCCAGATTGAGCAACGCAAGGTTTGTTTCGTCTAGTTTTGGAATAGGATTTGTGTCGTACCTCTTAATTTGCTAATTTGTTGCTTAACACTGGCAATTTAGCTGTTGCACAAGTATCTTTCTTGGGAATTGATATAAATTTTGGCATACTTGTGTAATTATCTTATTTCTTGGTTTAGCGTTGAAACAAGAAATATCTTTCTGATTTTGTTCATTTTATTTTCTGATTCGTACTAAAACAGTCCCACCTTTGATATTGTTTGCACCTCTAACAAGAAATTGTCTCTCTGATTTATCTTCATTTTATATAAATTGTATGCACATTAATTTTTAATTAATTGCCTATTTATTCTTTAAGAACATTCAATTCAAGCCATCATATCGTTATAATCATGAAAAGAATTACCTAAATTTAGCCAATATATGTCCAGGCCTACAACTAATCTGAAATTAAACTTTATTCACAGTTTGGTTATACTCTTAAACTGCTAATTTGTACATGTTTGACACAGAATAAAAGCCCCAAGTTTTATCTTAATTGACAAACAACCAACATGATAACATCAATAATTGTCTGTTGACTGCCTGTGCAATCCTTGTTTTATCTTAAACAATCAATTTCTTTACTAAATTGGTTGCCTGGTTGGTCTTTAAGTTCCCTATAAATCTCAATTTACCCCAGATGCAACGAAACACCAAAAAGAAGCAAAAGGCTCGTTAGTACTTAATTTGTTGCTTTAGATAAAACTACCCAAAATTTTTCTTTTGTTCACTGTGATCAATCCCAGTCTTTACATACCATTTCTCATAGTGCTTTTAATGGTATTTCAAGGTGCACACAATATTACCAACAGGCAACATCTGACCTGAACCGAATGAACCAGGGAGTTCTATGTTTGTAATTTATTCCAATGACAACCCAAAAACCTATAGTTTTGCATTCTGCTTGAAATTAAATTTTGCTCATTCCTTCAAAAATTAATGCTAGGCGGAGGTGAAAATGAATACTAAAGCGCTACTGAAATGCATGGAAGATAAGGCAGCGATGGTGGTGAGCTGCAAACGGCTGGCATCACTCTGTGACGAGCTGGAGAGGAAGTGTTCCTCCTGTGAGCGTGAACTTTCAAGGTACATGGAATCCCCTGAGGAGAATAAAAGAGAGAATGAAGAGCTCAGTGCAATCTCCCAGCAGGAGCAGTTACCTGAGGTAAAATTGGGGTGTTCCTGTAATGTGCTGAATATATGTAAATTATGTTTTTAATCCTCCCCTTTCCCCTTTTGATTTGTACTTCGATTGCCTCCTTCAAGCTCAGGTTTTGGGGTAGTTTTCAAGCTCAGGCCTAGTCATATTACCCTTTTACTTCTCTTTCTTACAGGAAGCAGAAATTGAAGCATTGGAAAAGGATAAAATTGGCCAGGCAATGCATCTCGTCAAAGCTGAACAGGAGGTAATTAAAACCCTGAAATAGACTATCATTTTACTAGTCTCCTGACTTTCGTGATTTTCTTTATTTCTGCTCTAGTTCTTATATTCCACTGTAAATGAAAATAGTATTCCTGTGATTATTTTCTGTGAAGGTAGCGTCGCTGTCTCTAGAAAACAGACTCTTGGAGCACAAACATGATAAGCTTCTGGTCCTGGAAAGATTCGAAGTAAGGAATCTTTTATTGTAATTCCACCCCTTCAAGCTTATCAAAACGCAATCAGATTGGGTTAACCTGAATCTGACTCACAAAAAAAGCTGTTTTTTTTTTGGTGTCAGTCCTGGTCACATCAAATTGCTAGCCAAACAGCTCAATCGAATTACTTATTATATTTGTCTGGATTTTGTAGTATTACGTACATCCTTCTAGAGTTTCAGTAAAAATGAATGGATGTTACGATGACATTGAAAGAAGAGTACCTAATTAAATAAAAACCAAACATAAGAATTTGCAATCTAAAATCCTCAACACAGATCATTTCTTGGCAAGTTCATCTGAACTCAACCCCAAATAACCTTATGCTGTACCCCAAATGCAAAACTTGTTAAATAGGTTAGATGTTTGCACTCATGAAATGCTCTTCATCTTGATTGGTACCAATAATTTTTTGTCTTTCTATTATTTTTTTGTCAGGAGCCCAAAGAGATAGTTATTATCTCTTCGCCCGAAGCCACCAGACTTGAAAATGCATAAGAAATTGAATGGAGCACTTTATCGTTGCTAAGTTTAACTTTGACTTCGTTTCTCCTCCATTTTAGTAAATAATAGAGTTTCCTCTGCTGATCACTCTTCTCATCTATCAGTGAATGAGGGTTTATGTTTATTTTGGACTTATATAATCTTGTTGGTTCTGATTCAAAGTTGAAATCAATGTACATATAGTTTGCTTATAGTGTTTCATATTCAGGATTTGTATTCTCTCTGATTTTTTTTTTTCATGCTATTTCCTTTGGCTAAAGAAATGATTCATCAATGCTGTCGCACTCTGTACTAATTTGTATTCTCTCTTTCATCCAATTGCTGCTACATTATCGTTTGTAGTTATTTATTTATTTATTGAAACCAGTATGACCTTTATATTCTAACCAATTATATGCAGTCACAGGGTAACACTGTATTTTGATACGTGTCTGGCCTAATTAGTTGCAAAATATATCTTCTGGTTGCTAAGTATTTGTTGTGTTACTTGTACTTGGGAACTCGAAGCGCAGTTTTATATACCCATATTTTGTTCGTTAAGTTATGATATGATTGTGTTGCTACACCTATTGATTTGGATTTTCTTAATCAAAATATCAGCAAAGATCCATCTGTTTTTGCTGGTATCTTGCACACAATGTATTTAATGATATAATTAAGTGACGGACGTCTGGTCTGCCAGTGTGCGCATAACCAAAGTTTGATTTTGCTCGTAAATTGAGGACCTAACAACTTTGTTAGTTACATACCGATGAGAGGAGGGGATATGTAGGAAGTAAAATGGCATAAACTAAAAATAAAACGTTACAAGTAAAATGTTATTATTGAAGAACCCTTGACCTGTTTTATAATATTATAAACGAGAATCTCTTGCAAAAAGATAATAAATAAAAAATCGTATCTCTGTTATTTGTTACTTTGAAGCGCAAAATACCAACAACCTTTTTGATTCATGGGCCCCCAAACCCTATTGACAAGTTTGGGTGTACAAGAAATTGCAAATTGGTAGCCACTAGCCCACTATCATTCTAACAAGTATTTTCTAAAAAAGAAAAGATTCATGGGCCCCCAAACCCTATTGACAAGTTTGGGTGTACAAGAAATTGCAAATTGGTAGCCACTAGCCCACTATCATTCTAACAAGTATTTTCTAAAAAAGAAAAGATTCATGGGCCCCCAAATCCTATTAACTCGGTTGCCACTAGCCACTAGCCCACTACCAAGTGTTTTCTAAAAAACAAAATTTGAAATTTCAATTAAATTGATGGGCCGATGGCGTCCCTACTTCCTGTTTTGGTTTGAACGCAGAGTTGAACGATCTGCGATTTTTGATCATTGACAGTTTGACACATCGTTCCATTTTATGCTTCCTGCCATCAGACCAATAATAATTTCGAAATTTAGTCTTTCCTCCTTTAATTTTTGTTTGAAAAGCAATTTTATAATCAGAGGTTGTGATAAAAATAAAATATTTTCACAGGAGTTTATGAACCATAACTTTTAGAACCTCTTGTTGTTGTCCTCTATAATTTTAAATGCTGATAAAATATCATGCATTTTAAAGAGAAACAAAGCAGGTATATCATTCATCTTTGGTGTACTCATTGTTGAGACGTTTTGCTTACAGAAAAGAGCCTATAAAATGCAGACGCCAAAAATATGCTGCCGTAGTCAACTAATATCTCTCAAATTTTTCAGAGGCCACAAAATTATATACTCTCTCGACGAGATATTGGAGATAACCACATTAACTTTCTTGCATTCATGTATTTTCAATAAGTCTCCACGCCGCTTGAGAAAGCTTTCGAAGAAGTTGAAAATAACAATCTTAAATTAATGAAACATTATATGTGTATGACGGTGCACGTTTAGCACTTTTGTTATTTTTTCACATCTACATTCTCCAAGAGTGGCAGACTTAAAATTTGGAAATATGTTACATATTAAATTTCAACTTTTATGAAGGACATATAGAAGTCAAGATGTAAATCCTAACAATGTGGAGGATGCAATAATGTATAATGGCTTTTGCGGACAAGGGGCATAGAGAATCTGAAATTCCGACTTGTACAGGCTGGGTGGTATTTCTTTTGAAAAGACAGATCCCCAATGAGAGAAGCCTATCTTATTAATCACAAAACCATACAAATTTGTGCCAATTCCGGTCTCCCAATCAAGCCCAGATCAGAGAGTAACAACACATAGAGATTACAGAAAACACTAAACAACAAGGCTACTTGCCCAGCAGGTCTTGATCTTCCATGTCACCATTGGTATGATAACTGCCAGCTTCATCAGCAATTTGATAAGCACTAGCCTCATCTCTATTAGCTCCAAAATTAGGAACGCGTATATTTCTATAATTTCGCATCTCTTAACATCAATCTTATTTCTCTCTTGTACTCAAATTATTGAAAAAGAAATTGTGTAATTTAGCTTATTTAACACATTATCAAATCTCTTTTTTAATAAATTCCAAATTTATGCTATGTGATAATCTGTTAAATGAGCTAAATTACACAATTATTGAAAAAGAAATTGTGTAATCAAGATTTGAATACTACTATAACTATGTGAAGGAAGCTGTTATAAGGAAGAATGGCTTTGACGAAACAATGGAATTCTTGTGGGGTTCTGTTAAAGTGTAAAGAATTAATGGAGGAACCAATATCTTATTTGTTCCTTCAGATGCATTTGGAGATATATGATTCTGTATGTGTGCTTCCTCTATATACTCCGTTGATATTTTGGATCGAGTTGAGTGATGGTAATTTTATCCAGGTCCCAACATGATCTTCAGTAACTCAGGTTGTTGATAGGCAGAGTCGTTCATACTTAAAATCATGCTCACTTAACATAAATCATGATTTAATTCTTGATAAATTAATTTGTTTGTTCATTTAATGTTGTGATAAATTTATGTGAACTTAAATGTAGATACTGTTTCAATTAATCTTGCACATTGTATGATTAAAGTAAATTTGCTCAAAAATAGTATTATTAATTAATTAAATTCAAGATGATAAAGAGCAATGCTCCTTGACTCCTTGAGTGAAAGGTCGCAGGTTCGAAACCCGACTGGAGGGGAGGGGTCTTTCATAGACATTTAATTTAAAAATAAGTTGGGTCGCTTAGACCTCCAATTTATCTTCAAAAAAATTATATTCAAGATGGCTGCTTCAAAACTATGAATAACTAAACAAAATTCTGGCAAACCCCATCACTTGGCTAATTGCCATCCTAGCTGAGATCCTTTAATGTTGTTTGGTTTAATTGCTTTTCGAAGTACTTGCTAAATTATTTTACTTTATTTAATTTACTTATTATTATTATTATTTTTTTTTTGAGAGGGCTGACAGAACCGTCAAACAGACAAAATTAGTGGTTGTAAACAGCTTTTAACCCGCCACCAATAAGCAGTAGCTTTTCCTCTTACATCAGCGGTTATAACTTCTTAGATGTGATGTAACGAGAATACAAAGTCTTTACATTGACAATATTATGATCAAACTTAGTTAAATCTTATAATATTTAAATAAATGTTTTGGGTCAACTCTGATTATTATTAAAATAAATGGAATTTACAATCAATTGGAAGACAATTAATTCAGGGAGTGTTTGGATGTATCAGGTAAGAGAATATATTGTGTTTTTTTTTTTTACCTTTTTGTGTGTGTAATTTCAGTTCAGTTCGGTTAAATCAATTGATAAAACATCAAATATTTTCATAGTCCGCTCGAACCTTTCTTTATGCATATCAAAGCAGCTTAGTTTGATGTCTTATAATGTGTGGCGAGAGTTTCGAAAATCTCGAGTAATGTAAAATTAGACATTGTAACAAAAGTGTAATATTTTTTCAATCTTCTCATAAACTTTAGATGTCAAAAAATGAAATTCCACTCTATCATTTAATAAAACTTATTATTACACTAATAGAAAGTTGTACTTTGTTTTGAGTTAAAATTTTCAATAGGAGTTAATTTAACTGAGATTAAAACATACACCTACAAGCATAATCCGTATATCACAACATTATATATTATAGTAAAACTGCATGTATTATTTTGCCACTAAGAATTCGCTATCACCATGGATCAGTGTGGTGTCCCATAATTCAGTTGTTTTTCCACTGGTGGTTGCAACTTAATCTCCGCCAGAGTATTTTTATTTTATATAAAACCTGAACCGTTCGTTTGCAGGTTAATTCTAGATTGCACGGATCTTGATGCGCAAGAACGGCCTCCATTTACCTGAGTAGACTATTATGTACTCTTAGCAATTTATTTTCTTCCAATCAAGATGCTATAAAACTAAAACCTTTCTTTCAGTCGAAATTCCAATTATACAACGGCTACCTTAATTTCCCCCCAATTCCCCTTGTAACCTCTCAGTGCGTGATGTCTCTGTCATTGCGATTGAAGCTTATTGAGTCACTGGATGCGTGCCAACGTCTCCAAACAGAGGTCCTTGATCTTGTTCTCCGCCTCAAGCTAATCACAAGGCTGACAGAGCTATGCAAGGTTTGTTTTGTCCAGCTTTTGGTTAATTTCTTATGTCTTCTTTGATTTGGTCTCTACTTTCTTGACTCAATTTGTCTGTATAGTTTTTACTTTTTAGTTCTAAAACCTGGTTTTTTGGAATGCATACAATTAGCTTAAGTGCTGGTGTATATATTGGTACTGGATTTGTGTCATATTCTCTCATAATTTATTCCTTATACCCTTGACAATATAGCTGTTGTGGAAGGATCTTATATATTGATATAAATTTTGGTCTCATCCAAAAATTGTACTGATGCGATATCTGGTTCTTTGCTTTGCATTGAAACAAGAAATGTCTTTCTCATTTTAGTTCATCTTACTTTCTGATTGGTACTAAAACGATCCCACCTTTGATACTGTACATACCTAAGAGGCTAAAACAAGAAGCTGTCTTTCTGATTAGTCTTCATTTTATTTACTGTACGAGCACAAAATTCTAGTTAAGCCCTCTTTTGCCTAGTACTTAATCAATTTATTGGTTAATTTAAACAGATTAATTCCAATGTACTCAATGATTTCATTTGGTTCGCTGTAATCAATCCCAGTCTTTGCGTACATTAATAACATTTATGATGAGGCCTAAACTAGACCTGCCAAAACAAGTTCAGTGGCCCAGTCGTCCTGTCAGTACAACACTGTCACAGATTTTGTATCACCAACACCTAACCTTACCAAAATGGACCTAAAAACTTTATAAGCTAGCAAGGTTGTTTTGATTTATAATTTATACCAATCACAAACCCAAAACCTATAATTTTCCTTTTTCTTTATTAATTGACCTTGAAATTTAATTAAGCATGCACATTCTACTTTCTCACCTAGTTCTCCTTGAAAAATAATGCTAGGTGGAGGCTAAACGGCAGGTACAAGCACTAACAAAATGCCTGGAGGAGAAGACGGCGATGGAGGTGAACTTGTCAGGGCTATTTTCACTACATGACCAGCTGCGGAGGGAGTTTTCTCCCTCCTACAGTAGAGACCTTTATGAGTTTGTGGAATCCTGGAGGAAGAATAACAGAAAGAATGATAAACTCCTATCAGTCTCCCAGCAGGAGCACAAATCTGAGGTAGGGTAAGTGTGTTCTTACAATATTCTGAAATAATTGTATATTATTATTTCAGCCTCCCACTCACCCTTTCATATTATGGGTTTTGATTACAATCTTCAAACTTAAGAGTTAATTAGGGGCCTACTTTTCAGTGAGATCAGGTGTAATTGATCAATTAAGATGCACTATAACTCTTATTTATTTCTTTTACATTTTATCTCTTACAGAAAAAAAAGCTGGTGAAAGCACTTACAGCTTTGGACAAAGGTGTGTGGAGCCTGCGCAGCGACCTCGTCAAAGCTCAACAGGAGGTAAGACTCTGAAAAATATTTTTATTTTACTCATCCCTGAATTTTTGTCCTCTTGCTTGTGTCTCTTTTAGTTATTATTGTTCACTACAGAAGTAAATAATAAATTTAAAATCAAAACAAGATTATTGCCTTTATTTTTTTTTTTCTCTTAAGAGCGATGCATTGTGTGAAGAGTTCACTGTTCTGGGGGGAATACTAGACAAGAATCCGTTCACAGTAGAAGGATTTGGAGGGGAGACCTCAACTAGTAATCATCCTACTGTAAGGAAACTTTTATCTTCTCCTTTTATTTCTTCAAGCTCCAAAGACTTATGTTGTCGTGTCAGTCCTGGTAAGTTTCAGTTATTAACCAAACAAGCCCAACTAAATAAGTTAATTTCTTTACTTGCTCTTTTGTATAGTAGTGCCGTAACTTCTAAAAGACCAGAAATTGATAATCTGTTTGCATTGAAGCTTGGTATTCCCCCAGAGAAAGAGGAGGACATGAAACTGATGCTCATTGAGTCGCTGAATGAGTGCTTCCTCCACCAAGAGCAGGTTCCTGAACTTGATCGACGCCTCCAAGAAATCATGAAGCAGATCGAACAATGCAAGGTTTATTTTGTCTAGGGTTTGTTTCAGTTTTTTTTTTTTCTTTCTAAAGTATATATACTGTCCCAATTCTTTGCTGAGCATTGAAAAAGGAAATGTCCTTTCTGATTTTTAATCATTTTATATTTCTGGTTGATACTAAAACAATTTCACCTTTGATATTGTATATATGCCTCTTAACATAAATTTGTCTTCAGTCTCATTTTTATCTGCTGTATTTGCATTAATTCCATTTCTTATGAGGAATGATGTCTAGACCAGTTGTCCAGCATTACAGCACTGCCACAGACTTAGTATTATCAAAACGTGACCTGACCAAAATAAATGAACCTAAAAAAGCTAGCATGGGTGTCCTTGGTTTATAATTTATAGCAATGAGTGAACACAACCTCAAACTGTTTTTCCTTTCTAAATTAAGCGATCTTGACATTTGAACATGCACAATCTAATTCCTCAAGATGCCATAAAAAATTAATGCTAGGAAGAGGCGAAAACATATGCAACAGTGCTAACAAAATGCATGGAGAAGGAGGCGATGAACTTTGAATGGCTATTTTCACAAAAGGACCAGCTAACAAAAGACTTCTCCACATATGAATGTGACCTTTCAAGGTTAGTGGAATCCTGGGAGGAGAATAAAATAAAAAATGAAATGCTCCTTGGAAGCTTCCAGCAGGAGTACCAATCTGAGGTACGGAAATATTCTGAGATGTTTGTATTATTTATTTATGTATTTATTTTGCTCCTTCCCCACCTCCTCTTGTATATTATGGGAGATTGTTTCATCCTACAAATTCAGACTTAAATGCCTAGTTTTCAGTGGGATATGGTGTAATTGAAAACCAGGGTACACTTATAACTCTTAATTTTTCCCTTTTACATTTTATCTCTTATAGGAAGAGAAACTGAGAAAAGAAATGAACGCTTTAGACGAGGATGTAAAGAGCCTGAACAACGACCTCAGGAAAGCTAGACAGCAGGTCAAACCCTGAAAAATTCGATCTGCTACTAGTTCTCATCCTTTCACTACAGAAGTAAAAAATAAAATAAATGAAAAATAAATTATTCCTTGTAATTATTTCCTCTGTAGAAAGCGTTGATGTGTGAAGAGTGCACTATTCTGAGAAAGATACTTGATAAGCATCCGGTCACAATAGAAGGATTTGGAGGGGAAAACTCAAGTAGTACTCGTCCTACTGTAAGAAATCTTTTATCTTTACTTTAACTTCGATCAAGCTCCAAAAACTGCTGTTATCGTATCAGTCCTTGTTAGTTGAAGTTATTAGCCAAACAAGCCCAATAAATTAGTTATTTAATTCACTTGCTTTTGTAGTAGTAGGCGTAAAGTCTTCTGAAATTTCAGTGAAAAATGAATGAAAATTATATTTACAGTTAAGAGACGGTCAGAGTTTAGAGTATTGATATGATTTTTGTGCTGATTGGTACAAGTACTTTCCTGTCCATTTTATTTATGTAGAAGAAGCCTCGATTCGAAAAGGATGCAGGGAGATCCATAGAAAAGGCAATTGATGTAAGACGATTCTAGTGATGGCACACCACCACATTCACCTCTACTCACCTGAATCCAGAATACAAAAGATACGTACATGGATGGCATTTTACAGTCATCAAATCTAACTCTCCTCATATCTCTTCCTTCTTAAACAGTACACAGATTTTCCTCTGCTCATATCTTTTCTTCTCATGTATTAGTTAACGATAGATCAAATCTAACTCTCCTCCTTTCCCTTCCATCTTAGTAAATACAAACATTTTCCTCTGCTCATCTATTTTCTTCTCATGTATTAGTGAATGAAGGATTTCATTTGTTTTGGACTTAAAATCTTGCTAGTTCTGATTCAAAGTCGAAATCAATGCATATATAGTTTGCTTCTGGCATTTCAGTATTAAGGATCTTGTATTGCCTCTGAATCTTTTCAATCAATTCTCTTTGGTTTAAGAAATGCTTTATCAGGTTCTCACCAACTCTGCACTTTAAATTTGATCTCTCTTTGGTCCAGCTACTGCAAATATATGCACTCAATGGCAACACTGTATTTTATATGCCCATAGTTGTTTTATAAGATGTAATGCGGCTTTTTCTCTATGACAAAAATTGAGTTGCTTATCAAAAGATAGACCACATGTATTTATCAAATTAATTTTAATCAAGAATATTTGCGAATGTGTAGACTCCTGGTTGAAGCACATCTAAAATTTTTCATTCTTTTGTTTTGTATAGCGGATATTTATCAAATTAATTGTTGGTGAGATCTATAGATTCAGAGAGCAACAGGACAATAAGTAGGTTAATTATGTGCTAACTTAAGCTACACATGAATGGAAATTACCTATATTCAATATAATTTTAGAGGGGGGGGGGGGGTTGTAACCATGTAATCTGATGGATAAATATCCTCTGTCGCAGACCAAAATTACTGGAAATCGCTAGAACGAATTCAATCCGTCCGATCTAATTTTGATTGGCCGCACGAATCTCGACGGATCTGGTATTAATCTTGAGACACCCATCATAGAATGGACGGTTATGATGGAAGTGCTGTCCTCTGGAGTGCCAGCAGGTGATGCGAGTCCGTAATCGGATGGCCGGTTTTGAGTCAAACATCTGGGCTGCATGTTATGAAGCAGAGTGCAAGTAGCCCTGGTTAAAGATACACTTCTACTGTTCTTCCCCTAAGCATTTCCTCAGCCAAATGGATTACCTTTCACCACTTCCTCAGTCAGTCACTCTTTTGTCATCAATGCTTGAGATTTGAAGGTCGAGCATTCAATTTCTGTAATATTTGATATATAGAATTATAGATAGGAATGAAGGAGAGATGAAATTTGAAAGGAAAGGAGAGAAAAATAATTGAAGCTTCATGCTAGGCGCTTTTTAATTTCTCTTGAAATCATGAAAACAATAGAAGTCCAGAGCCAAAAGTGTAGTATTTTAAGATTTTCTTTCACAACGGTATGACAGAATTTACAATATCATGAATAAGAGTCAGATATTGTATATCTTTTCATCTAGGGTTCTCAAATGATACGACACGATCTTGTTGGCATAACACGATTCAAAATGATCCAAAATGTATTTTGGCACGACACCACACGAGTATGGAATTACCATGACATGAACGTGTTATCGTATTGTGTCATAATCGTGCCGTGTTGATAATCCTGAAAAATTAACAAAATTTGATACGACACGACAATATTAATTTAATTTTTAACATTATCAAAAAATAACATCATAGTTAATAAATAATAACTCATAAATACTTCCACTTTTTAATTATTTTATCAGTGCTCAGTTTATAAGTATTTTTTTTAGGGTTTATTTAAATTTTTTTAACATTTTATTTGTTTTTAATCTGTTCAAAGAACATACAAATGTGTTAGAAATAAATGAAATTGTCAATTAATATTTTAATAAAAATATCCCCACAATTTTGTATTGATAGTCTCATGTATATTGAATTTGTAAAATAACTAAATAAAATGTAACAATATTTTTTTCTCCATTTAATATTTTAACAATTTTAAATAAATCTATATAAAAATAAGAAAAAAAAAATTGGCATGATTTGACACGATTAACACGATATGTCAACACGACACAACACGATTGTGTTGGTTGTGTCGTGTCAGAATATGTGTCGTATTACCTCTTCTCACCGCTCGACATGACACAATTAAAAAAAAAACTTATGTCAACTTGACATGACACGAGACTCCAACACGATCATATTTCACACAATACAACACGCACCATTGGAGAACTATTTTCATTTACAGAATATTAATCATATATCATATCTGTGGTAGTCAAGGGTTCTACTTGCAAACATGAAAGATAGGAAGAGTTCAGAATAAAAGAAAAATGACAGCTTTTGAGAAATCGTTAATTCATGACCGGTACTTAGTTTTTAGATTGATACCAGACTACCAAATCGGTACATGTATGGTTTTGTGGCATAGTATCGAAAATCGGAATCGCTGTTCTTGACGTAAAATCGGCTGAGTAAGACCGAAATCTCAGATTTTTCTACGGAAAACATATTTTATGCCTTAAAAAAGTCAGAAAAAACATTAAAAAAAATTATTTCCAAAAATAAGTTTAAAAATGCCAAACTACAAGCATAATAGCAACTAAAATATAAAAATAATGCAATTGTGGAAGGAGAATAAAATTTTTTTAGAATAATTAAATTAAGACTTCATAATTCATAAACCATAATTTGTATATAAAATATATTTAAATATGAATAAATTCGTTAAAATACCTTATTTCGTATAAAACATTTCGAATAAGATCAGAGAACATGAATTTATCATTTTTTTTCTGTGCCATCGGATCGATCTTTGTGTCAAGAATTATTTTGTTTAAAATTATTTTAGTTCTGAAATAATATAAGCCGTCTGATCTGATTTAAACTTAAAAAGGAGAGGAAATAGACGCGTGCTGTGCAGAACCATTTTTTCCTCTCATTTTTTGTTCCGTGGTGCGATAAGATAATTAAAAACAAAAAAGGACATGGACTGAACTCGACCCGATCCCGCTCCAAACCCACCAAAATCGGCTCGATGATCGATCACACCGATTCCGTTCCGAAACGGAACAGAATCGACTGGTCTTGTCTGCCAGTGTTGCGATTGCGCACAAGGTGTTCGACGATATATCCAAGCAACTATGTTTAATATTATTCCCTCGTTCTTTGGTTCCGATAAAACGTAAGACACTTGCTTGCACGGATCTTGATGCATACGAACGGCTTCTATTTGCTAATATATAAACCTGAGTAGACGAACGGAACCAATTTAAGAGTGGCACAATTGACTGTTTGTTTAGTTTTAGCACGCATTTTTCGTAACCTTGATATAAGCAGCTAGCATTCATTTTTTACTTTTTTTAGTATATCCAAATTATTACGAAGGTAGTACATTTTGATTGTTAATTAAATTATGCCGTCTCTTAATATGGCATCAGCCATGTACATAGTTCATGTGAAAATGGCAACACTCGTAAGTCGTACCAGAAAATAATATAATTCACAAATTATGTTTTAGTCACAATTGAGTACTGGGAACGAGGTCAAAGTAAAACTTCATTTAAGTGTTTCAAAGGCATAATTTCATTGCGCTGGTCCTTGTACCAGTGGTAGGCTTCTTTGCTTAACGATTCTTTAATATTCTTTCTTTTCTTTTTTTTTTACTTAGGCTAATATTTTGAATGAATTTACTAAAATATAGCTCAAATTTTAATGCGCATTGTATTGATATCTTCAGGACGAAAGGGGTATATATGTTGCGTTAAATTAGATCACGTAGACTGAATTTAAGACACAGTTATTCTTTTTCATAATTAATTCTTTGTTTACGAGTTACGATCAATTTAGACAACGGTAGTTTTAGCAAGCATTTTAGATAGTATATTATATCTTAATAAAATAAGCATGTGTTTTTGGCTAAAAAAAGAAACCATGTGTTTTTACTAAAGTGATAATCTAAATAATTACAAAGGTAAATATTTTGCTTCTTCTCGCCTCCATTAATTGGCACAAGCCGTGCACATAACTATGAAAAAATATCATCATTAATAAATGCTCAAAATGAAATTATGTTCTGCTATGTTTGGTGTTGGAATATGATGTCACAAAAGATCTTGGTTTGGATCTAATGTGATATTTGACTTGGCAAGGAAGAAACATCAGACTTGAAGCACAAGAAACACTTGACTTGACATGCAAGTCATGACTTGGTGTGCAAGAAACACTTAATTTGTTGTTAAAAAAATCTGTTCTATATATAAGATTTCTCTTCTTGTATTGTAACATACAAAATTATTGAAACTAAATAAAAAGTGTGGAGTGTGAGTCGTGGACGTAGGTACACATCATACCGAACCACGTAAAATCTTCGTATTCTTTTTTGTGATTGCTTTTGTTTACATTTGATTAACAAGACAGGTGAAAGGAATGGAAAAGAAGGTATTGGAGGGAAAGAAAATAGGATAGGGAAAGCTTAATTCATTTTACCTTTGCGTGTTTAATGATTGACGAAAGAGAAGGAGGAAAAAATTGTCATGTCTTGATGATAAAATTTATGGAAGAAAATTTAAAACTAACTAATTACAAATGGAATATTTATTAAAATAATATTCAATATGTTTCTCCCAAAACCAACAATAATATTGAAAACATTTGGAGTGAGGTGGTACACAAATGATACAATTGGATTGGTATGTACCAGTAGTACCACTCGATTTTATCCCACAACGAACACCCAAGTGAAACAGTACATCCTTCTAGGTAAATTTTGATAAAAACCGATTTAAATCCATCATCATGGTCTTCAAGTGCTGCCTCATTGAACGATCAATTTCAGATATGGCCTCACCCATGTTCAGTGCTTCATTTACAATTTAAAGGTTTGATTTTATTGTGATCTAAAAAGAGAAAACTGTGGAGCTATATTAAATAAGATGTGTCAACAAAGTATCAAATCTGATGTCACAAATGTTGACTTGTTTCCTTTTATTGAGTTATATTAGTTATTATGTTATTTCTAGTATTTTATGTTATTTGTAGAAATCTAGGGTCTATTTTGTAAAAGTGCGATTCTAGATTTATATAAAGGGGAGTCTCTGTACAGAGGCCATAATCTCTACTTTTTACTCTAATTCTTGTCTAAAACAATATGGTATCAGAGCCCCGTTGACGGCGGCGGCGGCGCTGAACTCTAAACCCTATTTCTTCTCTCTCCTTTCTCTGTTTCCGTGCACCACTTTTCTCCTCTATTTTTTCCATTTTTTTCCCTTCCGTGCGTTGCTGGTGTGGCTGTGGACCACGCAAAGACCAAAGAGGTCCTTGTGCGCACTGGTGAGCCACGCAAAGACCGTGGCTTTTGTGCACCTCACAAGAACTCGCTGCTCTCTTCTCTGCAGATCTGTATGCTTCCGTCAGGTGTTCCCTCTTTCTTTTATGACATTTGTTTTTGGTAGATGTTGAAAATCGTGATCGTGTGCATCCGCACGGTTTGTGTTTGAGATTTGTTACTCTCGTCTCTAGTTGTGTGTGTTGGTATTGGAGATACAAATTTGATTGTGAAGATGGGTGAACCTGTGACTACTAAGGAATTGCAGGCTGTTATGGAAGAAATGGCCAAATTGTTGAATGTGAAGGGGAAATGAAGAGGCAGCTGAAGAGTTGCCATGCACGGAGAGGATCGGAGGCGTTGCGGCGGAGAATGGAGGTTAGATTGGTGGCGGGTGGCATGGGAGGGGAAGCGGAGATTGGGCCCCGCTTTCAGACTTTTTGATTTTTAAGTTTGAGAAATTTATAGTTGTAGCCATGTAAAATTGTAAAATTAGAAGTTCCATTTTTTTCCCTTTATTAGAAGTAATGTCATTGATGAAACAACTGCAAGTATAGGTGCTGGAAAAGGTTAAACTATTACCATTTATCGGGGTAATATTTCTTATATTAGTCAGTTGGAGTAAAACGACAGAGTTGAAACTTGAAGCCCATCAGAATTTTTTTATTTTAAATTTAAATTTTATCGAATTAGTTTAACGGCAAAATTGGATTTAACCCCCTTTAAACTTCTCAATCCGGATATAACCCCTTGTAGATAACCCCTCCAATCTTGTTTACAAAGAATATAACCCTTCTCATTAATTTAAATTATTTTTTAATTTTTAAAAAAAAATTGGCAACAAAATTTAAGACTAAACTACCATCCTTCTTTCCTCCCTGATATTCACGATACCAAATTCTTTCTACATCGTTGAACTCAATCTTTCTTCACCTCTCCCCGTCCCACTTTATTTATTTATCGATAATAACTTAAGTAGGTCAACTTCCAACGGATTCCTGACTGATTGATGTTTAACATCCAAAATTTAATTGGTCAAATACTTTTGTCTCGTGTCTGTTTCTGATATCCAGTATAGATTCATAACAAAATTATTAAAGCTTTTGAGCCTTTGTGATTTTGTTTCGTATTTTGTAATTAGCTTTTGTTTAATGAAATTGCTTCCGGCCAGGTTCTTGTCACGGAGAATTAAAAAAGAAACAAACAAGAAAATAGGCCTATTTAATTTCAGTATCTCTATGACTCTATTCTCATTTGGCTTATAGAGAAAGAGTAGAAATTAGAAAGAATTTGGAATCCAGATCCTGTGCCGCGCAGTACGGTCCAGCGCACGGAACAGGATCTGGACCGTCGCTGAAATCCAAGGGTCCGTGTTTGCCGCTCCCACTCCACATCGCCTTATCGGGTTCACATGACACATACTTACCGAATCCAAGCCTCTCATGCTCTATAGAAGCAATATTTGTTAACAATATCAGTTGTATCCTACTTCAAATTTTTTTAGATGAATATATCTTGTCGAAGATAGCAAAAGAGATCTCTGACGGGTTGGAAACCTCAGATGTACGTCATCAGCTTTAGAAGTTGACTCGGTACTGTTACTTTTCTGTAATTAGCTTGTGTGAGAAATTTTGCAAATCAGAGCCCTATACTGATGTAATTGCTGCTTCTTTTTGAGTAATATCTGAAAGTTGAGAAAATCATTTGAAATTGTCGTATATATGTTATAATGATATTTTGCCAGCTTTTTGGCATTTACTTGATAATCAGTTTACAGTAGGGGTACATATCTAAATTTAATATTGTTTTGGACTGTTTTCAGAAAATCAGAAGAGCCTAACTGAGTTTTCTGACCATGTAGCTTTTTTTCCAGTGATTTTTATGAACTTGGAATATTTCTCTGATTTCTTTTATTCTTGTAAAATTAACAGATTCCAGTGCCATGTCCAGTGTCTGCTATCGTGAAGAGAATGATTGAATTCCTCAATTGGGAATGGAATTTGAAACAGAAGAACAAGCATGGAAGTTCTGGAATAGATATGAAGGAAAAATGGGTTTTAGTGCTAGGAGACAATATGCACATAAGAGTCAGGTTGATTCTATTATCATGTGAAGGGTGTTCGTATGCTCGAATGAAGGTCATCGAAAAGAAAAGGAAGGTGACAACTCCAAGAACCCTCTGGCAGAAACTCGAACGGGATGCAAGGCTCGTTTGGCAGTGAAAATTATTAGAGACAAAAATCACTATAGAGTTGTAGATTTCGTTTCTCACCACAACCATCTTCTTCAAGAACCTGAAGCTTGTCACATGATACGTAGTCAACGTGAGGTGACAGAGCTTGCACAACTTGAAATTGATTTGGCCGATGAGTCGGGTATTCGGCCAAAACAAGCATATGAAATTGATTTGTATAGTTTTTAAAGAAAAAGCTTCATTTTGTTAATGTTATTAGTATAGCTTTTAAAGAAAAAGTGAATGTTATTAGTATAGCTTTTAAATAAAAAGCTTCATTTTGTGAATTATTAGTATAGCTTTATGTAATTGGAGCATGTGGTTTATGTGAAAACATCTAGTGGTATCTAGCTGAATGTAATGGAGTTTGCTTCTTTTTGTCCATTTCATTAGTACTATTAGTGACTACCAAATAAGTCTCTCTTATTTTAACAGTTTATTCAATCCTGTAATTGAATTGTAATGTTATTTTTTTCTGCATTTTTTTTACTATGCATGTACTGGCATAAATTGAAATTAGCAGCCAAAATATGCACATTTAATTGTGTACACGAAAGTGTTGATAAAGTAAATAGTGTTGCCTATTTGCTTCATACTGGTACACACTGTCTGGCACTCCAGCCTTTTACAGAGAATCAGTACAGTAAGATAAAGAATCTGTACAATAGTAGTACAAATGGATGGTAACAAAACAGAAAGATAAAGAGGAACGCCAGTCGGCAAATATACTAACTTGAATCGTGTTTATTATTACATGATAAAAGAAAGATAAAATGGTTTAATGGTTTGTAAATCTAAATGTAATAATAAAACACTACACTTGTTGTAGACCCCGTACATCCAGTTACATGCAAGTATTTTACTAATTTATGGAAATGAAATTGATCAACAAAATAACATAATCCTAGTCTATAACCTTGGCCATCCGACACTCTAGGAGCTTGTGTGATATAGAAACGACCATCCAACTCTAAATGAATTACCATCGTACCTGCCCTCTCATGACTCCAATTTTTCCTCCAATTTCATCTTCGATTTTCTTTCTTTCATTTTGAGTTCGATGCATTTTGGATCCGATTGAGGAGAACGCACGAAAACGAAAGCAAAACCCGATTAGGGAGGAATCCGAGAACAATTGGGTGAGGGATAAATCGGAACCCTTGGATTAGACGAGCGGTCCAGATCCTGTGCGCTGGACCGTCCCGCGCGTAAGCGGCACAGGATCTGGATTGAAGAATTTGGCATCGTAATTTCATAAAGGAAGATGAAATATTTGTGATGAGGAATATAGAAGAACTATGGTGTCCTCAATATAAGAAAAGGAAGATGAAACGTTCTATATAAAGGAGGGTATTTTAGACATAATTTTGTACTGCTGATTTTTTTTTTCAATTAGAAAATTACTAAAATTAATTTAAAGGAGTTATATCCAAATAAACATGATTGAAGGGGGTTATATCTAGATAGAGAAGTTTATATGTGATTATATCCAATTTTGCCTAGTTTAACTGACATAATAAATTTAGCAAAATGGATTTACATTAATAGTGATATTTTACATATTATTTTTGTTTGCATTTATTGATTTATAAGTTTCTTTTTAATTACGGTCAGGCGTAGCTCTATTATTGCATCCAAAAAGAGGAAATAAAAGTTGGTTTTAATCCTCTTTCTGAGAATAATTTTATGGCAAATTTATATGATTCTTCCCATTTTGAAATTCAACAAACCGAAGTGCTAAATCGGTCCAAATTTGTGTCCGAATTGTTTTAGCGCGGAGAAGATATGTCGGTATTGCCGTAAATTAAAGCATAATACCAAGTTCCTAATGCTAATGCATATATCCTCCGTACGGTGGCAGCCCAATACAATCTGCAATATTATTATTGGGTCATGTTTTAATTAGATCTTAAATTTTAAGCACCCAATTTGCACACATGTATGGAATAATTTATTTATGGATGGACAAAAATACCATTACTATTTCCAAGTTTCTAATTTTGCATAGGTAAGAGCCTAAGACGTAAAAAGGCAATCGATTATATATATATATGGGAGAGAAACCAAATCCAGAGAACCTTAAACACTTCTCAAACATCATCTAAAACAGAAATGGATGCAGCGAACGCAATTCCATGGGAGAGCACCACAAAAACAGAGGACAAAGGTACTTTTTTCTTTTCTTTTTTCTAATTAAAAAAAAAATAGAGATGTCAGTAGAACCTATACAAGAGAGGAATTTTTGGTTTCTACGTGCTATCGTCTCCGATTTGTAACCCCAACAATAATTAAAAAAATATATATATATAGGGGTGTTTGCCTAGAAATATGGAACCTCTTCTCTTTCACCACAATTCTCCCACTTTCAATCACCGGCAGCACTAAGCCTAGAGGGGCCGTTTAGATCGCTTAGGAATTTAGAGAATTTGGAAAAAATTTTATTCATAGGCATAAATTTATTGAAAAGTGTGTAAATTTGTAAAAAATTTGAATTGTTTATAATAAATTTATGCTAGAAAAATAAAATTCTCTAAATTTCCTAAGGAATCCAAACAGACCTTCATTATTGGAAGGCTGATTTAATATAATAAAATATAGTACTTTCAAATTGTTTAGCCTATGCCATATCATTTGTATTTTTACCATCCAGTCTGGCTTCCATTATAGCTAATTAATTTTGATGAAATGACGCATTTATTTCTGTACTTATCTTCTCATTTAAATAGAAATATTTACAATGTGTTCAAAGTGCGACATATATTACTCAAAAACTAAAATTTTTATGGTCCTTCTCTGTATAAATTTCATTTCTTTTATGGTTCTATTTTTCATTGCATAATTCGGTTCTTAGCATTTTATAATCTATTGTTGTGCGCAAAAAATTATTTTTAATTGTTTCCAAATTAAAAAAAAAAATCCTTTTCTTTTGGAATGAGTCTCGAGAAATAATTATAGTTATAGTTAATGATCAATTAGCAATTAGAAACATGATAGTAAAATAGTACAATTAATAAAATCTGATGAGTAGATTTGGACTTGATGATAGATGATGGAAATTTTAGTTAAAAAAGAAGATGTATCATATAGAGATGGAGGATTCCTGCGACTAAACCACAGATGAACTCAAACTAAGATATCATGAGTCCTTTTGGAAGTTACAACTTGAGAATTTATATCAATTTAGTTTAGACTAGAAGTTTTACTGCGATTGCCACTATGACGCACCATTATGTCTTTTCCCCTTTGAACTTCTCCTGTGTCTATTCAGTAGCATTTAATTGAAGAAGGGGGAAAAAAAATTGAATTCCGTTTCTTTTTCTGTGGTTTCTATTTAATTTTCTCAATTCATAGTTCATACTGCCTTCTCGTTTAACATTTTATTTGTGCATAAAATCTTTACATAATAGTAAATTTGGAGTTATCTTGAAATATCGATCTCTTTCTCTAGCTAGGTCAGAACTATACCCATCATGTTCCTTTTGATTATTTTAGATTAATGTAATGTAATGCCCATCACCGTTTTCTTGCAGAGATTATAGATGAACTACACCGAAAGAGCACAATAAAAGAAGAACATAGTGACAAATTAGATGTAAGAGTCCACGAAGATTTTTATGACATGTACTCCAATTTGCCTAGGAAAGGAGATTTTATAAGACCTTATGAATATGATAAAGTACTGCCATTAATACTTCGCTTGCCCATTGAGTCGGAAGCAGCCAATTACTTTTTCAGACCTCGAGCAGTCTCCATCGGGCCATATCATCATGGCAAGAGTTGCCTTGCCCAAATGGAGAAGCACAAATCTCGATTTCTCGAGGACTTCCTATCTCGGGACACTAGCACAAGTTTTGGAGGATTATCGAAATGAAGTAAAGAAGAGATGGAAGCAAAGTTTAATGAATGATTATTATGATCTAGCTGAATTTGACCTTACAAGGGATGAATTGGTAGATATAATGATAATGGATGGGTGCTTCATTTTGGAGTTGTTGATTAAAACCTATAATCAGACAGCAGATGAAATTTTTGAGAACGAGAAATTGCTACGGTACATCAAAACTGACTTGTTGATGTTTGAGAACCAGGTACCATTGTTTTGCACTTGAAATGTTGTACAAGGATGCAATCCCCACCATTGAAGAACTTTTAGGCTACTATTTCTGGGGTACGAAAGATGATCCGTCAATGTATGAGAAGAAGTCGTTGGATCCGGCCGGCAGCCTATTGCAGTCCTACAATCAACTATACATCTTTCCTCGTTCTGATGAAGGAAAACCAAAACATGTATATCCACAAGGAATATACGGTGAAATATATACTAAAAACCGGCCGTGGCTACTCGGCCGTTGTTCGACTTCCTTTGCAGGGCATGTTCCATCAGCTCAACATCTAGAGGAAGCTGGCGTTGTCTTCAAAGCAAAAAGAAGTGCAAACTTTTTGGATATTACATTCCATGAGGGAGTTCTCGAAGTACCCGTCCTATCCATCGATGAGCCATTCCTCCTATCTTTCGTCAACCTCGTCATGTTTGACTTTCATGTCGATTGTGGTTCTGTCATGGAATCCTATTGTCATTTCATGGCTTGCTTGATGTATACTCGCGATGATGTCGCTATTCTCCAAAAACATGGAATTCTTGAGGGCAAGTTCATTAACGATCTGGATTGGTGGTCGTTATCTCACTATTTTGGGAGGCCTTTTCATAACTTGCCTGTCGGACACTATTTTGCATATTTGTTCGATGAGTTGTGGTTGTTCTGGGCGCTACCTAAGAAAAAACGTGTTCTATGGCGTCTTGGGCACAAAATTAAGTGTTTGATAGGCTGCGTTTGGACTGAACAGAAGAAACCTTCTTCTAGGAAAAAGTCTTCTTCCGAGAATAAACACCATCTAAACAAACCTGGAAGAAGGTAGGAAGAGGGAATTCTTCCGGGAGGAATTGGAATAAGATTTTGGAAGGAGGAGGAAGTAATAAAAAATTCATTTTTGTGTCCTGTGCTATTTTTTAGATTTTTCTTTCTAATGGTCTCTGTAATTATTTGTTTCTAGCTTCTTCTTTTCACCACAAAGAGAGAAAATACAACATTTTAATTCATTGAAAATTTCTATCAACAGCTATAAAATTTGATGTCGTCAATCTTACCACTATATATACTACCCTTTTCATTCCAAGGAATTGATAGAGATTCTATTTGCCCGCATTTCGTCAACTGTTTCGAAACCCCTTTCGGCAGCTTTGCTGAGCAATAATGACAAGCGAAAGTCAAACGTGCTCTCCCTAATCACTGGTTACAAAAATTGCGTTCACCATCCTATCTAAGCTCGACTTTTTGACTCGCAACTGCAATTTTTTTTTTTCTATGAAGCATTAACCGCATTTTCACAACTTAGAAACTTTTAAGTTACGGAATTTTATTTTGAGTGAGTCGTGACTTTACTCACATGTATTTGAATTTTCTCTTTAATGTTGTGCCTATATACGGCTTTTCAAAAAAAAAAATTTGATTGTATTATTAAATTAATGATAATTGTGCAATATTTATCATGATTATGATTAAAATTTTTCAGTGATACTAAAAACAATAAAATAAAAGTAAATTGAAAAAAAATAAATCTAAAATAAATGATTTTTTTTTTTTTGTCCATTCTTATTCGTTCCATGCAATCCAAACAAAAAGCAGTTTTTCTTCCCGTGATTCTGTTGTTCGGTAAAGGGATCAGAGATTTTTTTGAAAAAAAGCCCATTTTGTTATTACCTCACTCCACACACACGCTAAGTAAATATTAAACAAAAATAGTAAGCATCTAGTTTTTTTTATCAAAAAGAATAGTAACAAACAAGCATCCAAACATGAATTAATTAAAAGACCCCACCTGTATTTCGAGGTTGACAGTCATCCAAACATTTTCACGTGTACCGCTTGAACAATAATTAAACAATGTAAAAGTATTAACTTGAATGAAACCAGCTAACAGAAAAATCACAAGAAAATTTTAGATCAAAAAATCCTCACAGTTTAATTTTTGTTCGTTTTGAGTCATTTATGGTTCATCCTTTCTCGCTCTTCCCCCATTTTATTTTTTTTTCTTCTCTCCTCTCTCACAACAAACAAAGCATGGCCGCCGCACGCACGGACGCACACATGCACCATTTATCAATGAAGATTCAATAATATTACTTAAGAAAAGAGGCCCATACTCTCCGATAAATTTATTATAAATTTATCTTCCTAGTGGAATTTGGGAAATTTCATCTCCTGACATAAATTTATTATAAACAATCTAAATTCTTCACAAAGTTACACACTTCCTAATAAATTTATTATAAACAATCTAAATTATTCACAAAGTTCAAATTCTGAGAAGTGTAGAAAGCAATTCCCCACTTCCACTCTTCCTTCCCCATTTCAACCCTTTTCCTTTCCCCACTCCACCTAAGAAAAAGACGTCTAAGTGCACTTTCATCAATTTTTTTTTTAATGAATGAAACGCCCGTAGGCTTGTCTATTAAACATAAAGTTTAGTACAGAAAATATCACAAAACATAACAATTTTTCTAAAGCAACAAGTCTGCCACCTAAATCAGACTAACACAGTTCTGACTAGCATATTAATAAAGGCATAGCATTCCCTTATATTACAGAAACAAAATTTAGGGATGCCTAGAGTAATCAGTAAGTAATAGTCATGCGGCATCATTCCATTTAAAAGCCTCCGGCGCCAAAAAGCAATGCTCCTGTACTGAGTCAATAATAATTTCCTCCTTGGTCTGTCTAGCTCGTTTTGCCAGAGAGTGTGCTTGCTCCAAATACTCCCTTTTTGCATATTTCACCCTGACCTTTGGCAATTTCTGCAAAAGAGCGATATATCCCTGCACAACTGATGAAGACCTCCAAGAAGGAATATCCTGCAAAGTACCAGTATCAACACAGTGTACTAGGGTCTTTGAGTTAGTAAAGATATAAAACATCACGTGAATGCAAATTTATGGTATTTATGTATTTTAGAGCACCAATAGGTGCCAATGTCTCTGCTGTGAAAGTATCAGGAGCTGCACTTTTATCAAATGCCCCTTTTTTCGGATTGAATATTAGATTATTATATTTTGTTACTGTTTTGATAAGGGTAAGGCCATCAAAATAGACAAAAGGCAACCCACAAGAATTAACATTTTCTTCAGAAGTAGCCTAAAACAGATAAGGAACAAAAAACCCACACCGACTAACTAAAGAAGCCAGGATTTGAAGGAAAAAAAGGGAATTTCAGACCACTTCAACACCATTTCAAGGTGAAGTTTGAGCAGCAAGTGCTCGGGCCTTGGCACGCTTAAGAGCCTTGAGGCGGTTGGCTGCCATACGGGCCCTCTGCTCCTCGGTAAGCACAACAGCCACTCTCTTCATGGTATCATCATTGGTTTTCTCACTCATTGATTAAGGCTCAGTATTTTGTCCATGAGAAGGTGATATCGGTTGTGTCACTTCTTGACCAGCAACAATTTCTGGTTCCTGTGTCAATCAATAAAAGCCATGTCAGAAAACTGATGTTTTGTTGACAGATATTCAGGAAGAATTTCATGAACGCCACCAACATCCCATAAACCTAAGAAGATCATACCATTAATTGATCAAAAAGATTTGGTTGGCTAAACCCATGTTAAGATTGTGTCACCTTAATTAACATAGTCAAATAGAAATAATGCTACAGAAATATTAAAATCTGCTCTTCAGTAATATTTATTGCCATCTCCCTTTTTGCTTTTTGCCATTTTTCAGGGATATCTGAAAATGTTGTGAGATTTACAAGTTTGCAAGGGGTTGCCACAACATCCAGGCTGACATCTAGTTTTCTGTTTCAATTGAGAAAACTACTCGAAAGAAATTTACTTTGGTGGCTTTGTGGTAGACCTCATCCAGCATATCCTCAGGTGGGTCAACTAACTCAGTTGGGTCAGGAACTGGATCATTTGCTGCAGGAGTATTCTCATGAGGCAGGTCAGCCGGGTCATGAAATGGATCATTTTCCGTTTTTTCATCTGAAATGATTATAAACTGGCTAAGTAAGAACAATGATGCATGTTCTAGAGTATATATTGGCTACAGCACAATAGCCATCTAGGACTCTGAGATAGGTATTTACACTAACTACTAAAATTGTTTCTGGGGCTTTGAAAATGTTAATACCAGGTTCGTGCTCTTGGGCAGGTTCTTCAACAGGTGCCTCATGCAGTTTCGTAGGATCCCCACCCCTGGCGACTCTCTGTCTTAATTCTTCAATGCATCTCTGAGTATGGAATTAAAGAGAACCAAAAAAAAACAAGGGTTTGTAAGTGGAGTCAGAAATGGAAATTGGCAAATTGAGAGCCCATTTTTCTCTGCTCTAATGAAGGGTGGTAGGAATAGCATACTAAGTTTATCGATGTATGAGTAAGATCGGACACGAGTACCAAACAGCCAAGCTAAATCAGTACTTTATTGTTAAATTGAGGTCAATTCACCAGAAAGTTTACCTACAGCATACTGGTCAGACTAAATACCAGCTAATGAACAGCTTTCACAAGAGATGCAAGCAACATAAGCACATGAAAAAGAGAGCATTATTGTTTTATTGGAGATACAAATCCTAGGACAACCAATTCAATATTAACTTCAAAGTATTAGATGAAAAGTTCAAGGTAGGCTTTCAACCATAATAACGTAAATGTGCATAAATATGAAACCGTAACAAAAAAAATCATACTCTCACACGCTTGCTAGCTCCCACTTGTGGACAAACTGATTGAAAGAATAGAATGGTATCAGGCGTTTGTGCCATTCCAAATATAACCCGATCAAGTTGCCTAGATCATTCACCTACAAGGATAAGCTAGATTAAAAAGTGAAAGCTTTGCCTCAAATTACAGAATTCAGGTACAATAAGTTCAAACAAAGCAATTCAATCAACTGATGTTCTGGTCAACTAAATAAGACCTGAATTAGATTTCCACACGAACATAATTGCTTATAAAGGTTGACTATTTTCCAGCTTACAACAGATGAAAACCAAGATCTAGACCAGCCAAATAAAATTACACAATAACCCCACAAAAAAAAGATAAAAATCTAGAAAAATTACCTCATGGCCACGGCCATGGTACTTGAAACCACGAGGAAAATGGCGCAACACATAACCAAGCCCATCATCTGACAACAACAGATCAGCTGTTAAGTTGGGTCTGGCACGGGGTTTCTTCTTGGTGGCGGGATCAGTACCAGATGCTGCCGATTTGGTCGCAGAAGTAGATTTAGAGGAGAATTTGGAGTTTAATGGCGACTGGCGGGAAAACGAAGCGGGAAATATTTTGCGGATGGAGACGAGGAAAGAAGGGATATGATTAGATTAAATTAATTGAATACTTGGATATGCTTCTATAAAACTACTTATAAAACGCGTAACTTGCATATGCTATCCAATAAAGATATTATACATATTAATATATCTTGGAGTTTTCTTTTACAACCCTCCCTTTTATTTTATTTCTCTTTTTTATTTTCTTTAGGTCTTTTCGAATTTAACTAAGGATAATTATTGTTTGGGCCGTGAACAAACCTTATATTAGGCCATTATGTATTGTGTATTCTGTACAGTGTGCTTTTTATCGAAATTTTAAAAAATAATACTAAATTAATATAATATACTAGCAGCAGTGCCCACCCAATATGTGGGCCAATTTTAATATGTGATATGTGAAAAGAAAGATCTTATTTGATAAAAATATGTTGTTTATTTTCATATGGAGGGGCGAATGCAATGCAAATAGATTAGAAATTTATTGGGATGCTAATGATTCTGTATGTTGAGAGAAACAGAAATAATGTCATATATGGTATAATTGAATGATTTACTTGTGCCTTTTTCTAAGAAAGAATTATCAATGATATAATTCCTATTCTATTTTATCCATTGAGAGCGATTTTTCAATAACAGAGTTTTTTTTCTTTGTTATCAAATACAATCAATTCCCGTATCCACCAGTGATAACAGATCGTTTTTTGTATCCAATACAATCAATTTCCGTATCCACCAACATATCGTTTTTACAGTATGGATTTTCTACTTGGAGGTCAAGCAAAAACGTTTATGGAAGTAATGCAACTTAGATTGGAAGTCATACCCATAAGCCATAAGGCATGCGCCTCCTGCTAGTAGGTTCAGCCCAAGAGAGGCTTGCCACGTGTATCAACCGGATTGGGCATCATTTGTTTCGAGTCTAAAATGACAATGCAAATTAAACGTTCTATCTATGGCGTTGTTGAAACAAAACACCTTAAATCAGCTAGTTTCCAATGGATTTTGTTTTTTCTGTTTTTTAAATAATAAATGAAAAGAATTCATATGGACTATTTTTCCTTTTTAAAAAAAAAACAAAATGAAAAAGCGAGTTCAGCTAGTCTGTTCGTTAATGCTTAATAGTCGAATGCCTTAATTTCAAATGTATTTTTTTCTATTTTTTTAAATAAAAAATGAAAAGAATTCATATGGACTATTTTTTCTTTTTTAAAAAAACAAAATGAAAAAGCGAGTTCATCTAATCTGTTCGTTCATGCTTAATAGTCGAATGCTTTAATTTCAAATGTATTTTGTTTTTCTTTTTTTTAAATAAAAAATGAAAATAATTCATATGGACTACTTTTTTTTAAAAAAAAATGACAAAGCAAGTTCATCTAGTCTGTTCGTTAATTTTTAAATATCGAATGCTTTAATTTCAAATGAATTTTGATTTTTCTTTTTTTAAATAAAAAATGAAAAGAATTCATATGGATTGCTCATTTTTTTTCAAAAAAAAGACAAAATGAAACAGCGAGTTCAGCTAGTCTGTTCGTTCATGTTTAATAGTCGAATGCTTTAATTTCAAATGAATTTTATTTTTTCTTTTTTTAAATAAAAAATGAAAAGACTTCATATGGACTATTTTTTTATTTTAAAAAAACAAAATGAAAATGCGAGTTCAGCTAATCTGTTCGTTAATGTTTAATAGTCGAATGCTTTAATTTCAAATGTATTTTGTTTTGCTTTTTTTTTAAATAAAAAATGAAAAAAATTCATATGGACTATTTTTTCCCTTTTAAAAAAAACAAAATGAAAAAGCGAGTTCAGCTAGTCTGTCCGTTCATGCTTAATAGTCGAATGCTTTAATTTCAAATGTATTTTGTTTTTCCTTTTCTTTAAAAAAATAAAAAATGAAAAGACTTCATATGGACTATTTTTCTTTTTTAATTTAAAAAAAAAACAAAATGAAAAAGCGAGTTCAGCTAGTATGTTCGTTAATGTTTAATAGTCGAATGCTTTAATTTCAAATGTATTTTGTTTTGCTTTTTTTTTAAACAAAAAATGAAAAGAATTCATATGGACTATTTTTTCCCTTTTAAAAAAAAAACAAAATGGAAAAGCTAGTTCAGCTAGTCTGTTCGTTCATGCTTAATAGTCAAATGCTTTAATTTCAAATGTATTTTATTTTTCCTTTTTTTTAAATAAAAAATGAAAAGAATTCATATGGACTATTTTTTCTTTTAAAAACAAACAAAATGAAAAAGCGAGTTCAGCTAGTCTGTTTGTTCATGCTTAATAGTTGCAAGCTTTAATTTCAAATTGATTTTGTTTTTCCTTTTTTTTAAATAAAAAATGAAAAGAATTCATATGGACTATATTTTTCTTTTTAAAAAAAACAAAATGAAAAAGCGAGTTCAGCTAGTCTGTTCGTTCATGCTTAATAGTCGAATGCTTTAATTTCAAATGTATTTTATTTTTTCTTTTTTTTTAAATAAAAAATGAAAAGAATTCATATGGACTATTTATTTCTTTTTTTTAAGAAAAATGACAAAGCGAGTTCAGCTAGTTTGTTCGTTATTGTTTAAATATCGTATGCTTTAATTTCTAATGGATTTTGATTTTTCTTTTTTTTTTAAATAAAAAATGAAAAGAATTCATACGGATTGCTCATTTTTTTAAAAAAAAAAGACAAAATGAAAAAGCGAGTTCAGCTAGTCTGTTCGTTCATGTTTAAAAGTCGAATGCTTTAATTTCAAATGTATTTTGTTTTTCTTTTTTTTTAAATAAAAAATGAAAAGAATTCATATGGACTATTTTTTTCTTTTAAAAAAACAAAATAAAAAAGGGAGTTCAGCTAGTCTGTTCGTTCATGCTTAATAGTCGAATGCTTTAATTTCAAATTGATTTTGTTTTTTCTTTTTTTTTTAAATAAAAAATGAAAAGAATTCATATGGACTATTTATTTCTTTTTTTAAGAAAAATGACAAAGCGAGTTCAGCTAGTCTGTTCGTTAATGTTTAATAGTCGAATACTTTAATTTCAACTTGCATTTTGATTTTTCTTTTTTTAAATAAAAAATGAAAAGAATTCATATGGATTGCTCATTTTTTTTTAAAAAAAAAAGACAAAATGAAAAAACGAGTTCAGCTAGTCTGTTAGTTCATGTTTAATAGTCGAATGCTTTAATTTCAAATGGATTTTGTTTTTTCTTTTTTTTAAATAAAATATGAAAAGACTTCAAATGGACTATTTTTCATTTTTAATTTAAAAAAAACAAAATGAAAAAGCGAGTTCAGCTAGTCTGTTCGTTAATTGTTAATAGTCGTATGCTTTAATTTCAACTTGGATTTTGTTTTTTTTTCTTTTTTTAAATAAAAAATGAAAAGAATTCATATGGTCTACTCTTTTTTTTTAAAAAAAATCAAAATGAAAAAGTGAGTTCAGCTAGTCTGTTCGTTCATGCTTAATAGTCGAATGCTTTAATTTCAAATGTATTTTGTTTTTTCTTTTTTCTTTTTTTATTATTATAATAATAATTATTATTATTATAATTATTATCACGATGACAAATATCACGATCTTATCATTTATATGTTTCCTTTTATATATTTAACTAAACAATCTACCAGATCCAATAATTATTATTATAGTATATCAATCTTTCTATTTCTAATCACACTAAATTCATGGTCATCCATTAATTTTATCTCGACAGAATCAACATTTTTTTATGAATGCACATTTATTATGAATGGTCAGTATTTCCATTACTATCTTCAAATAAATTGATGCAGAATTTGTCGATCAATACATACCATAGCAGACATTTATAAAAAGGAAAATTGTCGATATTTGATTGATCTTTTGAATCTATAGTCAAATTATGACCTAAACTTTCATGGAAATCTTACTATTTAGAACTAAGTTCAAATCAAATTTCTATCTAGCATCAAATCTTTCCATGATTCGTGCCATCTTTATATTGGCAACGTGACTTAGTGTGATAGGTTAATGCCAGGTGCTAATTTTATATGAGTCTTTCTAAAGGATATCTTACCAAACAAAAAGCATTAATAATTTTTCATTGATGATATTAAACTATCGGAAATCTGTGAGCAAATATTTTCACTCCAAGAAATGATTGCAGCCAAGGACGTGCTAATTTTCGAGAAAAAAATGTAAGTTTTTGCTGGCTTCTTAGATGTGATTATTTTTAGAATTCATTCCCGTAATTAGTGTTGTAATGGAAGGTATATATTAAGTGAAAAAAATACATTAATTGCTTTATGATTTGCATTAGAATGGTAAGTCTTTTCATTACCTCAAATATCTGGTTGCTTCGTTAGATTGATATGGTAAGTCTTTTCATTTGCATCAGAATGTAATAGAATGTAATCAATGTTAATTTAATTATAATTTATTGAATAAGTATGCAATACTTATGGCTATTAATAATCAAATTAAATTGAAACAAAAATAATCAAACTAAATTAATGCTTTATTAAGCAAACCAGAATGTAGATAAATATTAGAAACATCCTAAATGTACATAAATAATAGAAACAAATAACATTACAGATTATTTACACATGAGAAACCGGCATTTCTCATGTAATTTGCCGTCGTACCATGAGAAACCGGCATTTCTCTAAGGCCCAAATACCTCATATTTACACACCGGACAAGCCTGTTAAATGCAAAAACAGAATAACCTACTTCAATTGCTATTAAGTATTAAGCAAGTATTTTAAAACAAAATCATGGAAAAAAGATGAGGTTCTGTTGCAAAACCAGCTTTTGCAATGAACCCAGTGCAGTGCCTTTTATGGTCTGGTACTCTGGTTACTGAATTGTTTAACGTTTGTTGTTGAAAATGCAGTTGAATTGGTATACAATGTTTAAAATTTGTATATAGAGCTTCAAATAAATAACTATTCATTTTATTCTGCCCTCCAAATGAATAAATCATGCATTTCTCATGAATGAATTATTTCTAACACCGTATTTAACTACGAAATTTCGTGATTTTATCAGAAAAAATACAGGAGCGTACCCGTATCAATTTTCGTGGCAACTGGCAATCTGACATCTTCTGTCTCTTTTCAAATGCAAATAGAGAAACGTGAATGAAATTTCCCATGTTTACTAAAATGCCCTTGGATAGATTCATTAAATAATAATAATTATGTAAAGATCAAATCAGCAATGTTCACAAAGGGATTTATAATGTATTGGATTAAATACTATTCTCAGCTGATCTTTTTGTTCTCCAAACTTTCACCAAATTATAAGAATACTTTTGTGAACTCAAGCAAAATCTGGTACCTAATCATAATAACTGCTATTAAAGATCAAGTCAAGGATCTTTTTGCAATCTCTTTCTTCATTGTTTGGAAAGAAAGGTGTAATCGAGTCTTCAAAGAAGTTCAGAAGTCAGAACAGGAGTTGGTTCAGGAAATCTTGTTCGAGTGGACTTTTCTGAAGAGATAGTTTCTTTTAATTTTCTATTTATTTTATTTTTTTTTTGTTCTTTTCAGCCGCTTGTTGAATAACTTTTGTACTGGTTTTATTAATATATTAAGATAGGGGCAATGCACACATATGGCACACGGACACAATGCGCACTGATGCAAACAAAGAACACATGGACTAAGATACAAGCACGGGCTAGACGCACCTCACATGTGTGGCACCACCAACACACACACACTGATACGCAAAGATAGTGATCACATATACTGAACACGCATATAAGAAAAATAAGAAAATGCTTATACATGATTGGTGAAAAGTTTTAAAAAAGGAATAAGAAAAATAAGAAAACAAGGAAACAAGCAAAAAGAAAATACCTGAAGAGCTCTCCAATTTGAATAAGTGCAAAACAACATCCAAAAGAAAGGTACATTTGGCAAAGGCAATATCTACACCATTGAAAAGGGAACAATAATGTATGTAATTTAAAAAATGAGAAAACTTAATGATTAGAAAGGCCAAGAAAATGAGATACGGGTTTAAAATGACCATACTGTAAAAACATTGGTAAGTGGAAGCAGACAAGTTGAACAATAGAATTTTTGTCTATGAATTGCAGCTCCTCTACAAAATGAAGGAAAGAAATGTCACTGCTAGACTTTACAATAAGTTGGATTTGATCCATCCACGTAATGTAAGAAAAAAAAATAATAGTTTAAAATATTGATTACCTCAAAGCTATATGTCGCAGCCTTCTTCGAACAAGTCGAGGATTCAAACTGCATTTAGTTAATATAACAATAAAAATAGTAATGAATTATTCAGGAAATGAAGTATTCTAACCAACAAAAGAAAAACAATTGAAAAAGGTAATACAAGAATCCTAGATTCTAACCTCATTGGATAAGTAATATCCAATTTAGTAACATCCTTAGAAACAGACTTTAAGAAAATCTCAGAAGGTCTAACTCGTGATAATAGCCACACTCCTAAGCTGCATCAAAATTTAAATACAATCAAAATCTAAGAAATTTATTATTTATCACCTTCAAATGTAAAGGCTCAGGCTTGATGCACATAACACCCAACACACACACTGGACGGGTACATATACAAAATCCTATAGCTGTAGTAAGGGCTATGTAATTGATTGAAATTTTCAGAATAAAAAAGAAAATTCCCAAAAGGGATAATTAAAAAGTAACCTATGAATTCTATTCTTAATTGTCCCCTCTGGAGCCTTCTCAGATACACTCCAAGATCGGTTCATCTGCAAAGCCATGTTGGAAAAAAAAAGTAATTATACACACAAAATTCTATGGTACATTCATTACCATGCCATGATGTGCCATCGGCTCTTGCATTATCCTTTGCCTGATTGCTTCAAGCTTTGGATCATCCTACTTAGAGAATAATAAAAAGATTCTTGTTACACTAAGAAAAAAAATTAAGTGATAATTAACCTTATCAATTATCATTTGAGGCAAGAGTGATATGGACCTGTCACAATGCAAAATTGATGCCAAACTAATGCATGAATAATTGATTTACATTAAGAAAGCCAGATTAAACATCAAACATAGGAAAAAAAAAAACCAATATCAATATATTAAGCTACACGCTGCTTTAATTTTATATATCAACTTTGCCTTAGCAAAATATAGATATTGAAATCTGACAATTAATATATATACTAACATTGGTCGTTTTACAACCTTAATTTAAGATGCAAATTAGTTGTTTCTCCAAACAACATCAACAAGTAATAAAAACGCACATATTTACCTCAAACAAGTGGAAAGCACCTCGAAAATGATCATCTTCCTCAGCCAAGTTTCTGATGCCTCAATAAGAAGAATAAAAATTATAAATAGTATTATTACTGGAAAATGATAAAAGTATCAATACCAAAATAACTTGGTAGCATAGAGATATGTAAAGGAAATGATAAGAGCATCTTGAACTGCACTGGAAACAATAATAACATCTTGACTTCAGAAACAAACCTTCAACGTTTTCATCCTAATTATCTTACAATATCAATTGTTCTAATTACATATACATGGACCTTTTTATGAACATATCCAATATACAATTGGCAAAAAAATAATAAAAAATAAAATCAGATCATGCATAACATAGAGTACCAGTTGAGTTATTAGGGTGTTTACCGGGTTGGTGTGACGGCTCCAGACTCTGCACTCGATGCCAGCCATCGTCTGCTAGTCAATTGTGCAAACCACGATCGCATCTCCCACCTTGAATTTGTCTCCACTCTCCAGTCACAAAATCTCCATTGATCTCATCCACGCCGAGTCCTTTGCTGCCCTCGCTGAGACAGGATCTACAGTGACCTACCAACACAAATGCATTCTCCTCTATCAGAGCAAAGAAAAAAGAAATAGACCTCACCTAAGTACTACAATGGTCTAATATGGCAATCAACTATCTGATGCATTCAAGGGAACAGGAAAATTAAATAAAAACCAGCATTGCATAAAACAAAAGTCAATGATCTAAAACCACTTCTGTTAATAATTAACAGGGGAAATTATGCACTAAGTTTCAAAAATGAAATGTTTTGCTAATAATTACAAGTAGGTTGTGCAAAAAAATGCAACAAGAAACCACAAAAAAGACAAGCCCCCTCAATTAATCAGCACCTCGACAGAAAATGTGCCACAGTTGTTTACCAGAATATACCTAAACTTATTCAACTAAATCAATGTGCCAGAACTGTTTACCAGAATATGCCTAAACTTATTCAGCTAAATCCAAAACATGCCCGTACATCTCTAAACTACCACTAATTGGTGGGTGTTGCTGACGTGGTGTTTTCAGTTTTGTGGTTACCCCGAAAATTGAGAACTCCAGTAAGATCACGTGAATTAGCAAGATTTTCAATCTCATCAAGCTTCTGCTTTAAAAATTGGACTTCCCTAGTCAGTTCTTCCTCCTTTTCCTTCAGTGCCTTCATTACAGAAGAAAAAACAATCGTCAAAAGACATACATAATTAGACAATAAAATTTCAGATGCCCAATGTACTGACAAAGGTCAATGCATTAGGCTGTTATAAAAGTGACAAAAAATTAATATGAAGACTAATACCTCAAGCTCCATTTTGCGAAGCTCTTCTTTTCTTGCCTCAGACCTAGCACTTCTCTGAACCTCAAAGATCAATGCAACACCACCAACCTAATAAATCAAATATGCAATTGAGATAATATCCAAAGAGGAACATAACACAGCGGTAAAATGGCTTTGAGATCAGTATTTGATATACGTAAGGGTGTAGCTAATAATATACCCATTATAATCAGTTCTTTTTATTACAAAGCCATGATTGTGCACATTTAAGAATGATAATTCGGTTTCCAATTATGATGCAAATTCAACAAAAACTTGAAAATTAAAATAGAAACTTGTATTCTGACTTTTTAAGGTCCTTTAATTAGCATGCAAAAATGGAAAACAAAATATCAATTGCAAATGACAGATCTTATCTCGATCAATTTCAGGTCTCATGCAAATATCAATCGAAAACAAAATAACAAACAATGAGATCTATTGTAACTTGGAAGCAAGATTAAAACAAAATAGATCTGATCCCCTCGGAGGCAACAGTAATCTAACACAAATCGATCATTCGTATGTGACTTTTCAATGAGCGAAATATGGCACATTCTGATTGATGTACAGTGAAAGACAGGAAAAAAATACCCCAATACTATATGGATACCATAGGAGAACAATACTGTATGGATCGATTGTTGAAAGCTACAAAAAGGTCTAATTTGACCAAAAACATAGGAGAAACTAATGGCAGAAAAATATAATCATTGTTTCAAATTCCTTTCAGTCAAATACAGTGAAAGAATGTCAGAAAACGGAAACAAAAACCTCAGTATGCACTAATCAAACAGTAGATCAAGGAAACGCTGAAACTTACATGAAAACGACAAAGGCAGAGGGAGGTCTCTTTTAGGCTTGTTGGGATCCTTCTTAGCTTTCTTCGAAATCTTCTTAGGCGCAGCTACCTTCCTCTTCCCACCAGCCCTTCAACGGACCAAACAAAAAACCATTAGAAGAGAAATTCGCCAAACCCTAGATGCCAAAATCGACGAGAGGAAAAGAAACTTACTGCGACTCAGCCTTCTTCGGTCTTCCCATGGCGAAAACTGCAAAAGATCCGATCGAATCAGAAACAAATCGACGAAATCGAAGAGAGATGGAGGAGAAACGAGCTCTTACCTGGGAATTAGGGTTTGGGTTATGGACCACCCTCCTCCAAAGCCGTTGCTTGCTGCTCTTGCTTTTGGTCTTGCGCTTGATCTTCGTTGGTCTCGCTGGCCTCAGCCTAGGGAAAGGTGTAGCGCAGAGGGCAGGGAAGTGGACGGAGATGGGGAAGAAGGCGAGGCGGCTGCAGAGAATGGGTTGGGGGTCGGAGAAGGGCGCACGGAGAAAAGGCCTCATCACTGCCGTTGGTGCGAGAGGTGTGTGTGTGTGTGTGAGAGAGAGAGAGAGAGAGAGAGAGAGTCGAGACTCGAGAAAGGTCGTAGGAAATTTTGTACAAGGAAATAGGAAGATTTCTAAAGAAGGAAAGAATAGGAAGGAAGAGAGAATACGCGGAACCTTGCGCACGAAATAATAACAAAAAACAAAAAAAATGGCGCAGCGCAGAATCGAGCCCTTGCGTTGCAATGAACGAACCAACAGCCTTTACCAACGCACCGCTCAGACAGTTCGTGATAAAAGGTCGACCTTTTAGTCTGATATTTAAATCTGAACCGTAGATCATAGTAGATTAACAAAATCAATGATCCATATTTGATATTAGAGGGGTGTAACTCTCTTTTAGCTCGAAGTTTATGTCTGTTCTACTGATGCTTAATAAGTAGTGGAGATTAAATATAATATCAATATAATAATATTTTTTTAAATAGTATCACGAAATCGGAATCCCAGATTCCGAACGCAAGACCGGAATCCCGGATTCCGACTTTAGAAAAATAGATAATATATTGTAAAAATATTGAAAAAATATGAAAAAAATCAGGAATAATTAAACTAAATTTTATATGTAGCAATGTTAGAGGTCCAGAGAGCGTTTTTAATATATCTGATTTTAATTTCACCTTTCCGGTAGCAATGTTGAAGGTAGAGTTATCGATTATTTAAATCAATTTATTGTTTGGTTCCACGGATTTATACGTACTTAATAAAGACAATGTGGTCGTTTCTATTGTTTGGAAGACTTGAGAATTGCAAGAAGTAACGTGGCTGGTGGAAGTCTTAATTCAGAGGATTTGGATTGGCATAGGCGATTACATTATCTATCCTTTGGTTATTTATTTATTTTTTTATTTTCTGTTCACAAATTTTAGAAAAGAAAAAAAATCAGGTGTATGGTGTACCGGTACTTTGTTTTGCCAATTTCACAAATTTGACACATGCAGACAATGTGTTCGACGGTATAACCAGCTGACTGGTCTTAGTCTAGTCTGGTTGGTGATTGTGCGCTAGGCGTTCGACGATATATCCAAAAGTGAGTAACACCCTCCCTTTGGTTCTTTTTCTTTTTTTCTTTTTTTTTTTTTTTGAGGGCCATCTCCCTTGGGTTCTGACTTCTGATAATAAAAACTAAGACAGTGCCAGTGCACTAAACCAGTATAAATCCTAAACCCCGTTAAGATCTCTCCCCAGCCAAAGCAAGAAAAGGAGAAATGCACCACCGATTCAAAGAGCTCTCCCCAGCCCGAGCAAAAGAAATACGCCACCGATTCGAAGAGTTCTCATGGAGAGCATATTGCATCAGAGGAAGATACTTGCCTTGTCTTCCAGGAACAGCTCGTTGATCTTGACAGTCGTCTCCAATTTTTCTCGAGCCAGATCGAGCAATACCAGGTTCTTTGATCGCTTCCCTTGATTTTGTAGACTTTTCTTTTATCTGCTCTTCACTTTGAGTGGTATTGGTAGTTTGGTAGATTGGTAGTTTCTACTAAAATCCTTCGGTTCTGACATATTTTCTGATTCATGCAAATCCACACCTGTGTGTGTGTTACATTATGCACCTCTGATATGAAGCTTTATTTCTGAATTGGCTTCACTTCTTTTACACTGTATTAACTTAAACTCCTGTGTTGCCTAATTTTACTCGGTTGTTGTTGTTCGTTTGAGACCCTTAAAGTCTTAAAATAGTCAATTTGTACCAATTTGACTCCGTATCAAATAAGTACACTGCAGATCTCACTAAGAACCATCAGCGTGAGAAAAGCAAAACTACTAATTTTGATGATACTGGTAGGTCTAATCCTCGCTGTAAATGTAAACACTCGAATTCTTTAGTGCATTGGTTGGTTTTGAAGTTAACAAACTAATTTTTAACTTATCCCATTCACAACAAACACAAAGTTGAAAATAAGGGTACATTAGTTATTGCTACTGAATTTGTCTGTTTATAGAAATACAAAGTTTTTCAAAGTTTTCTTTTTTGTTTAACTAATGTTGAACTAGTCAGATATTAGCATCCTTTAAATTTGTTCTTTTGTTAATTCTTTAAAGACAGAAGAAGATGCAAAGATGCAATCAATGGCTATGAGTTTGAAAGAAAAATTATCAAATGTTGAAAGCTTAACTTCTTCAAGGGGTTGCTGTCATTCTTACATAGTTTCCCAACAAAAACTTGTTAAATTAAAGGAGGAGCTGATCCCTAAGGAAATAGGGATCGGCTATTTTAGTCGAAATTTTGAAAGTGAGTTTAGTGATCTGAAGTGGATGTATTTGCTAAAGCTGGTAGGAAATAAAAACATACCCCTAGATGTCTATTTCAAGAAATTGAAGAAGCTTGAGGGAGAGATAAGACAATTCTATTTTCCTACAGCATCTCCTAGGGAAATAGAGTAAAGTGAGCTTCTTGAGTGTATGTTACTCGATGGTGCATTCTTAATTGAACTGTTCAAGGAGAGTGGGCGGGGTTATACCCAAATACCTTACGAAACAGTGAAGTCAATGAAAAAGGATTTTCTTATGTTACAAAACCAAATACCCTACAGTGTTTTACAAGGTATATTCGAAATTCAAGAAGGTGAGTCTGCTCGAACAACCTTAGATTTACATGTGATCTGTTTACAATTTTTTGACATTTGCAATCCATACAAAAAGGTGTGTAATCTCAAAGAAAATCCAAAACACATCCTTCACCTTTATTACATTGCCTTCACCAAACCGCAACCATCTTCAAGTTATGATTGTACCTCCATGCTCCTAAAATCTCAAAACATAACTATCCCATCTGCCACACAACTACGTGATCATGGAATAAAATTGGAAAGAACTTCACAAAGAGATCACAGTACCTATGTTCAGTTCTTAAATGACACACTTGGTTTGCCATTTTTAGACCTGAACCACATAAAAAGATGTGCCTTGGCTAACATGGTTGTGTATGAAGAAATTAACCAAGGTACTAATAAGCCAATTGCATCTTTGTGTTGTTTCTACAACTGCTTGTTGCGAACTGAAGAGGATGTTGCATACCTTTCAAAGAAAGAAATTATTGCAAACCGAATTGGCAACCACAAGGATGTGATTGAACTGTTTAGCGGTATCTGTTTTGATCTAGACATAGATCAAAGCTCAAATTATCTCTCCGAAGCTTCTTTGGACATCAACCGAAGCTACCAATCCAAGTTGAAAGGTTGGTTTGGTAGGTTCAGAAGACAATTTTGTGGCTGGCCGATCGCAGTTGCTGTGTCGTTTGTTGCTTTCCTGAATGCACTGGGCAGTATTTCCCTAGTTATATCGCACATCGAAAAGTATTTCGAGTAAGTTTCCCTCTTTATTTGTTTAGTTATTTTGAGCTGCTTGTTAGTCCCAACTTGATTTGTTTCTGTATCCAACAATAGTAAGTATAAACAGTAAGTATAAAACCAATATTAGTTCAGGGGTATTTTTGGAATTTGAGCTTTGAATTAGGCTTTCTTCATGAATTTATTGGATGATTTTTATATTTGCTATTGCAGAAAATGATCTTAGATGGGTGGATTCACTTGACTTCAATGTCTTTGGTTGTATAGTATTTTTACTTCTTTTTGTTTCACTTGGACTCAGCGGTCTCTCCTCCTTCTCATGGCCTAAGCTGGATACTTGGATTACACTGCTGTTAATTTTAGTAAGATGGTTTTAATCTAACAATTCTCTTTGTAAAACTGTAATTGCTGAAACTTCCAATGATGTTGCTATTCTCTGAAAGCATGGAATTCTTGAGGGCAAGTTTATTAACGATCTGGATTGGTGGAAATTATCTCACTCATTTGGGAAGCTTGATCATCCCTTGCCTGGCAGGCACTATTTTGCAAATTTGCTCGATGAGTTGTGGTTATTCCAGGCAGTTGTCACTTTCTGTGTAATGGTGTTCCTTATTTCCGTTCTTCTCCCCATCTATGTCATAGTATTTGAATTGGTATGAGCTTCCGTCAAATAATTCATACATCACAAGCATGCTTGCTAGTTTTTATCTGTTTAATACGGAAAACTGAGTTGAGCTAAATAATTAGGTTCTTTGTAGAGAATTAGACAGATTTAACTTTGTAGTAGAGGTACCGAATTAAGCCGGTCCTAATACAAGGATGATTTTGCGTGCATTTTACATATCCGTTGTTTAATTTGGTTCATGAATGACTGCAGAAGACTGGGTACGTTTATGCGAGTACATAGCTGGAACCGTCTGATTAAAAATTATATTAAGATTATCATATTCATTAGATGAAATCTCTAATTAATTCTGCAACGAGCAATGATAACGGATAAAAACAATACTACTGTAAATGTTAGTCAAAGTTGATTTTTTTGATAAACTGTTTCAAATACCTATATCGCAATTAAGGATAGTCAAGGTAGAAATTTACATCTTATCAAAATTCTTTATTTCTCCAATTCTGCACTAGTTTCATAAGAAGTTTCAAAACCCAATAGACTTGCTGGTAACAATCACGAGCCAAAAATTGTAATTATGTGGTACAGGTTAGATGAACAATGCTAAAGATAACATAAAATTGATTTACAAAAGTATATAATGGGCAAATAATGGAAGTATGAGAACATGTATTTGCATGCCAATGCAAAATTTATCAGTTGGAAGGGAAATAGGGGATGAACTATGAAAGCAAGAAAGTTAAAAAGAGGGTACCTAGAAAAAGCAATTAGCCAGGGCCAACTTTGGGGATGTCATAGTGCTCAGTAAGGTTGGCTAGGTACTGGTTAAATTGTGAAATCCTGTCACAGTGCGTCTTGTCAGCAGTCTTGGCAGGGGGGGGGGGGGGGGGGGGGGGACTATATCCTCTCCTTCTGCTCTATGTACGGTCTCTCAGCTGGTGTCAGGTAGTTGTTGATCGACGGCTGCCCTTCCTGCCCCTCCCTCTCTTGCCTTGAACTCTGCCAGGTCTCCACCAGTCAACTCAGTTGCAAGACCAGAGCTCCCTCCTGTGTTAGAAAAACATCAGTAAAAGTATTTTGATTTGTGCAGCATTTGTATTCAGCATAAAATGAGCTTTATTGGATTAGAAAGCGTGCCCAATATATAGACTGGACTTATAAAAGTTTGTAACTTTAACCTCATTGAGTTTCAAACTTTTTTCAATTAGCAGTAAATTAAGCATTCCGGCCGTAATTTACAGCTAATGTTGCAATGAATCATTAAGCAACTAACAGAGTGAACATGTATTGGTACTATTTAAACTGAGAGTAAATAGTACAGAGCATTATCAACTATCAAGGCATCCAATTTCCACACTGACTATAATCAAACAAATCCTAAGCTGTAATTTAACTAACAAGTTTCAAATTACCATAAAATTACACAATAAAAACTATCTAACGGTCTAACCCCACCTACGTTTTGGTAAGAAGGCGTTTCTCTACAAATGAAGGAAGGTGCTGGAGTTGTGGATTGCTCGGCGGAGGGAGAACTGGAGAAGGAGGCAAGTCGGAAGAGAGAGGGAAGAGAATTGAGAGGCAAAATTACTAAATCGACCACCCTCTCTCTTCGCGTGGAGAAGAATAGGCGGGCAGCGCTGGAATTCGCTTCTCCGCCTTCTCCTCTCCTCTCGGAGGAGGCGAAAGGGATGGTTACAACGTAAGGTGATAAACAAAAGAGAAGGAAAAGAGACGCAAGTACATGTTTTTATTAAAAAATTAGCGACAATGGCAAACTCCCAGTAATAATAATTACCCAGTCGCTATCTAGTTTATCCAAAAAAATAAAAATAAAAACTGTCAAATTATTACACAATCCATCCTTCACTATATATTGCACAATGTTTTTCTTCTTTTCTTTTTCTTTTCTTTTTGAAGCTTGGTATTATGATTTGTCTTTATTTTTGGTGTTTAGTTTTTCAAAACTTTTATTATAAAACCTATGCAAGTACTGTAAAAGAATCACTCTAGTATTTTAAAAAGGTTCAATAATGGAAGATCTCAATGCTAACATCATGCTAGTAATTAGTAGTTGTTTGATTGGCAATTAATCCGTCAAATCATCAAAAAAAAACCACTACATTATTATTTTAAATTATTGTAAAATTACTTGATCAAAAATCAAATCCCGCTGAGATTTAATTGATGGATCAGAAAAAGGAAAAGTTATGAATGGAGAGAAATGTGGAGAAAAATAATTTTGAGAGTGATATTTGATATGCGATATAGATTTACTAGTAAAATTTCCTAAGATGTTGCAATTTGATTTTATTTTATTTTTTCCTTCTCATGAGATAGTAGTATAATTTATATTACATGCATTTCACAAACAAGCCTTCAAATTTTGCTACTAGGTCACAGAATGATACAGACATAATCTCATATCAGAATAATTTTTTGCAAGAATTATATCGGGTCTCTTGTATGGAATGTCTGCGTGGAGGGTCGGGTTTTTTAAATATAATTAGTACCGGTTTTTTTATAAAAAATCGGTTCTAATAGCGTTTCCCGCCACCTTCCAATCCCTGCTACTACCGGTTTATTAATACCTATTTATTATTATTTTTAGTACCCCCTATTATTAATACCGCTGTAAAACCGGTACTAATAATAAAAAAAACCGGTACTAATGTTTATTAATGGCGTAGTGGTCCAACCTGAGTTGACCAAATCATTGACAGGTTGACCGTACTAATTAAAAAAAAAGAGCCTTGCATGTTAAATAAAACAAATTTTTGCATCAATTAATCAGTATTTTAAGTGTGTTAATGATAGCTAAAAAACTTATCTTAAAAAATTATAGCTAAGAACCGATTTTGATCAGCATCTCCTGAAAGTCTGGCATCCTCTAATGGATTTCCTTAGAAAAAATTAAGTTCATCGTCGACACCATATTTTATTTTAACAGATGAACACCTAATACAAGACACAATCTAATTCCAAAAAAGAATTAAGGAAAAGAAAAAGAAAAACATTGCGCATTATTTAGTGTTTAATAATGTCGACTCAACGTCGTACGTAAAGCGTTTGATAAGTCAAGATTTCAGTACTTCTGTAATATCAACATTTTAGTTTTACAAAAAAAGAATTAAAATTTAAAATATATTTAAGTACTATAAAGAATCACTTCTCAAACCACTCTAGTAATTTATTTATTTATTATTTTTTTTTGACTAAAGCATAACGCCCGTTTCATTAAAAGTGAACAAAAGAGTTTACAACTTACGTACACATATCATACATATGTTCCATTCGGAAGCTGCAAGCTCGTAATTAATAGTTGAAATCTATAAACAGAGTAATATTTTATCTTTAATATATATAGAGAGAAATGCTATGGTGCACTGTGATGTATTGGAGCTTTTGTGCACTGTAAATCTGGATCGTCGGATCTGTCTTTAGATTGATCGCTAGGTGAGAAAGTTTTAAATGTGCCTCTGCTTTATTTTGTTCCAGCGACTTAACATCCCCTCTTCGATTTCTCTTTTAACTTGTACTCCTCTTTCTCTGAGAACTGCCTCTCACCTCTCCCTCTACAAATCTCTCTCTCAGAACCACGATCTCGCCTCTCCCTCTACAAATCGCTCTCTCTCTCTCTCTCACAACCACCATCTCTCTCTCAAAACTACCCTTTCTCTCAGAACCACCCTCTATTTCTCATAACATGTAAACCCTAGATCCTGTCGGAGATATTAAGAGGACCGAGAGCCATCTGTATTGCCTCTCGGAACGGAGCGTCATCTCTCTCTCTCTCTCTCTCTCTCTCTCTCTCTCTCTCTCTCTCGCCTCTCGGAACGGAGCAACTTTGTTGATTGTCTTTCGCCACTCAGTACAGAGCTCCCTCTCTCGCCTCTCAGTCGACAGAAGAAATCGCCAGATCCTCATAATCAAAACCCCTCATTTAGTAAAGTTTCTCTCTTTTTAATTGATTTTACTCTCTGATTTTTTTTTTGTTAAGATGGATAAGCTTGTAGCTTTTAGATCACAAGCTTTTAGATCCTCTCTGCGAGTAATGTACAGAATTTTGAGAATTTTAGTATGTAATGAATTTTGGACTGATTAGATAATGTTACAAGTGCAACAGATGGTATAAGACTGATTACAAGTGCATTTGGTATTTACATCTGGTATTCACAGATGGTATACTCTGAATTTTGAGGATCTTAGTATTTACAACTGCATCTGGTATAGGACTGATTTTACAAGGATTTTACCGCATCAGTAATGTTACAACTCTTTCCCTTGCTTTTTTAATTTTTTATTTTTCTTTATGTTGACATATGAGGCTAAGTTTCTTTTATTTGAGACATGAAATCGAGTGTAATTAATGTAGAATTGCACATGATCTAAATAAACCAAATTAAGAGCTTAAGAGAGGCGGGTGGTAACTTGCTTTCTTGTTGGACTGGTGCATATAAATACCAACCCTCATTTCAAGCTTTTGTTGAGGATTAGATAATAGAACTGATTATGACTCAATTTTGCATTTTTTTTTATAGAATATCAAATGAGTACATCGAGTAGCGCTCATTATGGATGTAACACTACTAGACCGACTCATTTTTGCATAAGATGCGGCAACACGCAACCTATTGTCAAAATTACCAGAAGGGGGCCTAATAAGGGTCGACAATGCTATTTGTAATTAGAATTTAATGTTGGTCTTTTCTAACTAATGCTATTTGTACTTTATAAATCGACAAATGTTATATGTTTCAATTGTGCTACTATCTATCTTGGATATGCTTCAATTGTATATAAACATAATTAATAAAGGTGCTGCTAACATGATTAACAAAGGTGCTGCTAACATGAAGAAACAATGCATTAACGAAAGCTATCTATCTGTTTGCAAGTTCATTCACGAAAGCTACCATATACCTAACAAGCTAAAGTAAATATGTAAAAACATAGTATTCATCTAGCAGTGAATAGAAATACAAACAACCAAAAAGTAAAGATTAGATTAAATCACCAAAGTACTATCACCGAAAAGTAAAAACATACTATTCATCTAATAGAAGCATTGTTTCACAGATCGTTTAAATTATCAAAATAATATTCATCTAAAACACATACTATCACAAGAATAACACATACTTTCACATATCCTTTAAATTAAATCCATGATGCTTAACACATTCAATATCTTTCACAGATCATTCCAAAAGAATAACACATTTAAGTTAAATCTAATCTTCTTCATCATCTCACGTGTCCAGTTCTTCATCATCCAATTCTTCTTCATCATCTTCTGTCTCTAGTTCCTCTTCATCAATTTGCTTCATGTTTTTTTTTCTTTCTTCCCTTTTACTGCATCTTCTATTTTCTAATGTAAGAAAAGAAATATGTAAATATTTAAGAGCCTAATAAAAGTGTTTAACAGATTTGATCAAAATAATTGACAAAAAAAAGTAAAGACTGCATAGTACCTCAGGGCAGGTCCTTGTATATATCTCACGTGCATCCAACTCAAATGGCAATTTTGACCATAATTGTGGATTCTCATTCATTGACAACAAATCTTCATCACCCTCATTTGCCCAAATATTCTCAATGATACTATCAATGGAACAAACAAATTTGTAAATAGACAACTGAAATTTGCTGCATTCTCTGATCTAAGCAAGGCCATCCCAAAAAAAAAAATAATGCAATGTGTAACTCAAAAAGATAGACAAACAAACTGCAAGTAATTATTACTTCTGTTCTGGCTTATAGATGTTTTTGTCACAAGAAGACGATAGATATGGGATGTGTATGCTCAGTTTGTTTGTCTATCTTCTGCAAGTATCACAAGAAGTGCTCCACAAATTGAATTTCCTAAATTATGGGATAACGCAATAGCAATTACTTGAACCTGTGCACCATCAGTGTTAATATTTGTAGCATCTGGTGCTATATGTTTCACTCTCGCTCAATCTGTAAAAAATAATGGATAATCTTTTTTTAACTAAGTACTTAATTTGTAGTACTTAATTTAACTAAGTAACTTACTGTCTACTGCTACTTAATTTAAACCCTTGAACAAAAGTGAAGGAAGTACACATAAAAGCAATACAAGCTGTTTTTTATTATTACCAAATAATGAAAATAGAAATTTTGAAGTTTTTATGCATAGACTGGTTTAAAAGGCAATACAGGCTGAACATAATTTTCTTTTCTTTGAAACTTGTAATGCCCGTAGGCTGCCAGTACACATTACAACAACACATTCCTGCACCAATCGATATATGCACTTGGAACAACAAAGAAGAGAACTAGCTATCCTAAAAAAACGAACTAAAGCAACATAATAATGCAAAACGATTTTACCAGTATCCATTAAGTTACGTATGGAACTTCAATTCTATCTTTTCACCAGTATCCATTAATCTAATTAGTTGGATTGATCCACACAATCAACGATTTTTTTCTTATCTAAGCATGTTTACATTTTTTGCATAAAATAGAAAATCACTCACTTATCGAGGTTGATGATTGATTTCCGGTCGCAACTGATCCCAGGAATAGCTGTCGGATCCTTCTCCTCCATTTCTTTATCTCCTCTTTACTGGGCTTGTAAAAACAAGTGCAAACAGTTAACTTTAGGGAGGGAGGGAGGGAGGGAAGGGAAGGGAGAGTGAGAGGAGAGAAGTACCTTTCGATTTGGCAAGAAACCCTAGAATTCGAGTGAGAGGAATTCCGATCGTTACGCAATAGAAGCGCGCAAGAGGAGGATTAGAAGAAACTTAGGTCCAGTGAGACAGACGAGAGGAAAATTTCTCAGTCGAAAGTCAGAACCAGCAGTTAGAGGAGAGAGGCAAGATGAATTATTTTGTGAAGAGAGACAAAAGAGAGGAGACGGAGACGAGAGAGACGAAAAATATTTTGTCGCTGGAATAAAATAAAAAATCGCTAGAACAAAATAAAGAAGAGGCGCATTTCAAACCCTCTCATCTAGCGACATCATCTCGATCAATCTAAAGACAGATCCGACGATCCAGATTCACAGTGCACAAAAGCTCCCATACATCACAGTGCACCATAGCATTTCTCTATATATAGATTAACTGGAAATTTTTCTAATACGTGGCAATTTGATTTTCTTTTTCCCCTTTTCTCATGAGCAAGTTATAAATAATAGAGACTTATTTATTTACCTGCATTTCCGAAAATTAACCTTTTCAACTTCTCCAATTTGGTCACAGAATGATACATACATAATCTCATATCAGAATAAATTTTAGCAAGAATTATATTGGGTCTCTTGTCTGGAATGCGTGTATGGAGGGTACGTACTGGATGTCATAAAAAAATAAAATAAAATAAAATACTCATGTTGCTGGTTCGTTATTTGCCATTTGGAGACGCAATTACATGGATCAAACATAATAGAAAAATTGTCGTGCATTTAACGTATGAATAAGCTGGTAATTCATTATATTTTTAACCATAGCTCATCCATTGGACATTTCTCTAGACCGAAAATAAGTTATAAAATGTAATTCCCATCCCATCTTCAATTTGAAGCTTGTTAGATGGATACTAAATTATTTAATTTTGTTTGTACTTCTGACTGTGATATTGGAGAAAAGCAATTAGAAGTTAAATACAAGTAAAAAACCAATTGGAAGTGAATAATTGTAGGATAACTCGATTTGTCGAATCAAAACAATATATTATCTTTCATAGCTACTTATCTGAAGGGTCATTCCTTGAGCGGGAAATTCAGCACTGGTAATAAACAAAAATTAACAAGAATAAGAACATGTTTGAGGAGGACGATATTTGCACCGCTCGATATTTGAAGAATTGTTTGAAGAAATGGACGATATTTTAAGAAATGTTTGAAGAAAAATAGAAAATAAACAAAAATTCAGCATTGATAACAGGACGATATTTGCACAGCTCTCGAGATGTTTGAAGAAGTGGTGCAGAAATTGGATGGGTCGAGAGCCGAAGTTGATGTACCAAATTAGCTAGAATTGATTATCTTATAATTATGATTTCTTTTGGTTTTTAGTTGTGGATGTAACCGTTTGAAGTGTAATTACAATATCAAACTTCTTTATTCCAACAATTTTGGAGATTAAAATTTGGTATGACATTTTAATGTTTTAGCCAAAATTTTTAATTTAATTATAACATTATTGTTGTTGCCGCTGATCTGTCTTTTATATTTTGTGCATAAAGTCAGATTCCTCGTAGAATTTTTTTTTTTGTGCTGGATTTGATTTCATACCTTTTTGAGCCATATGAAAATATTTGATCTTAGGACTAGAAAATATTTTTTTCTATTTTGTTGTGGAATTTAAGAAAAATGAATTATTCTTGTTATATACTTTTTTTTATTTCCTGGTATACCCTCTATTTACTATTTTTTTAAAAAAAAACAAACTGAGCGTTTGAGAAATTAAAATTAGTGGTTTCCTTTTTAATTTGCATTACATTAAATTATATTTGAGAAATCAAAGTCAGAGGGTAACTGGGTCCGATATTTGCTGCCTATTAGCGCTCCTACAGTCCTACTGTTGTAAAAAATAAAACTAAATAGGAAGAAGAACTTGGACAGGAAATTTAACATGGGTGTGAAATTTGATAGATTAAAAATTTTGTATGGCGATAAGAAAGTTCCGCAGAAGTTAAAAGGCAAGTTCTACAGGACAGCGATTAGACCTGCGATGTTGTATGACGCAGAATGTTGGGCTACTAAAAGACGACATGTCCAGAAGATGAGTGTAGTTGAGATGCGTATGTTGAGGTGGATCTGCGGTCACACGAGGAAAGATCGGATTAGAAATGATGACATACGAGAGATGGTTGGGGTCGCACCAATAGAGGAGAAGCTGATCCAACATCGTTTGAGATGGTTTGGACATATCCAACGCAGACCTCCAGAGGCACCGGTACGTACCGGAATTCTTAATCATTTCGAGAACACCCGGAGGGGGAGAGGGAGACCAAGATTGACATGGGAAGAAGCGGTGAAAAGAGACCTTAAAGAATGGAACGTCTCCAAGGAGTTGGCGATCGATAGGAGCGCTTGGAAGTTAGCAATTCATGTACCGGAGCCATGACGTAGGAACTTAGGGGTAGGAGCGATGCCATAGGTTTGTAGGTCCCTCTATTAGGTCACAGTCGAGGTCTAGGTTTCTACTATTACTATTATTATTAGAGGTATTATTTTTAGTATGGCTAGTCTTACTATTAGTATTTTTATGTTTTGTATTTTTTTTGTTCTTGGATGTGTTCTCTTGTTGGGTTTCTTTCTAGCCTACCCCAACTTGTTTGGGACAAAAGGCTTAGTTGTTGTTGTTTGTTGTTGTAAAAATTTTGCATGCATAATTCATTATCAATCAGTTATATATGTAGGCTTTTAAGATATTGTAAATCTATCAGCAATAGGGCTCTTATATATTTCAATTAGTTTGTAAGATTTCGACAAGAAAATTAGTAGAACACAATTAACTTCTGTTTTTTAAAGTATTTTTGAACTTCCTTTCCTGTAATGTATTTTTTGCCCCCCTAATTAATTTTATGCTCTCATATCTTTTTGATGTAATAGTTAGTTGCAAATTTTACTCTACTAATTGATTTATTAGCTAATTATTACCAACTGTCCTCTAAAAAAAAATAAAGTATTGGTTTTTATTAGCTCAGATTTTAAATGGAAATGTGAATATGTTAGTTCCGATTGTGGTGAATGGAGTGATCTTATAATGGGTTTGAATTGTTCGGAGACTTAATTGGGATAAGCATTATTTTCTGAATTAATTCTGGGTGTGTTTGGATTGTTGGAAGAAAGAAGAAGAAGAAAAAAAATCATAAACAATTCAAACTCTTCACAAAGTTACACACTTCCCAATACTTCTTCCCACTTCTTCCCTTCTTCCCTTCTTCCCACACCTATCCAAACGCACCCTCTATGAATAACGTTACTTTGCAATTTGCATGTAGCAGAAGTCAGAACCCAACTTCTCATCTGTCTTCAAAGAGGGACCACAACATACAAACAGACAAATTAAAAGCTGTAAATAGATCTGTAAGAGACTGTAACGAAGAAAATGAGTAATTAAACACCACTTCTAATCATTGTCTCATCTCTCTGATTACGTGCAAAACAACTCTAATCGTACACTCTACTCTACGCTAGACAAGGACAATTTTAAATTAGAATAATTGAATATCATAACAACGAAATTAGCAATTATTTAGAGCATTTTTTTTAATTAACCATCCATACGCTCAATAGTTTTTAAAAAAAATAGTCACTAACATGAATTAGCAATATTTCTTATCAATTCAAATGTAGTCGAAGAGGAAATTATTTGATCACGTTCAATTAATTATATCTATGGTTGAACGGGAGGGGTTGTTCAAAAATTTTATCTTTTCAAAATCGTACAAATTCTTACAGCTAACGAATTTTCAGAAGCCTCTGTTCGGCTCTTCTCTGCACTAAATCTATAGTAATCCATGAAGCAGGTCAGAACAAAAGGTATTTTCACACCATACAACATTGCAAACCGATAGAATAAAAAATAATATTGTTGCTTACCTATCTTAAATATTTCTTAATCCTATAAATGCATTTCAAAAGAACGGATCATTCTGAGCTTATTCTGTTATTCATGCTGTGAGTGGGTCCCATTATATAGTGGTTAGCATTTATTTGTCATTTATGTGCCATTGAGTGATCTTACGTGTATACATCGATCAATAATAACTAACATAACCGAAATTTCGTCGTGTATTTGGAAATCTATTACAATCATTTCATTATGTTTTTGTCAATATTGCTCATTTATTAGACATTTTACTCAACAAAATTAATGCAACATGCAAGTATGCAACCCAACTTCAACGTTTGTTGGATCATTTATTAGACACTCAACAAAATTAGTTATAAAATGCTACTTGCAAACCGTCTTCAACTAAAGTATTCTTATTTACTGATTGCTACTAGATCAATTGTTGAAATTTTTATGTACTTCAATTTTAGATGTTGGAGAAAACCATTTTAATTTTGTTGTACATGTTTGATGAAAGCTTTCTAAGTAGGCTGATATGTGTTTGAAGAAAAGGTGCTGATCAAATTCTCCAAGTCATTAAAGTTGAATTGTTCACAAGCCATCTTTCAAAATCAGCTTTCAAATTCATAAGCTGCACTAAAAATGTGTGCCATTCATCACTATACAAAAGGCTAGTTCTCTAGCATACCGATATGTTAGAGGGTAAATATAACGAATTAGATGTGTTTATTTAACGCCAATTCTATATGGTGGTATGCTTACAATTACTATACCATTCACTACAGGAGACTAGCACGATTGCATTTCTCGCTCTGATGCCATTGAAGGTCAGTTGCATTCGTTTCTTAATGCTACAGACCTACCGCATCCGCTGCTACCCGATGCAGCTGCCTTCGATGCTAATGATGCACTAGCATCGTTTTTTTCAGTAGCATTGACATAAGGCTGATGCAACTATAATGACCAATTGCATCCGCATATCGAATGCAACTATAATGATCAATTGCATCCGCATACCGAATGCAACTAGAATGATCAATTGCATCCGCATACCGAATGCCAACAAGACCTATCCAATTTGGACATCAAACGTGGCCTACAATTATATGCATAAATTTTTTGCATAAAAAATTTGAATATTAATATAAATATTATTTTTATTTAGTTAAAAGTTAATCATGATATTGTAGCCACAACAACTCAAATATTAATAATTCAAATTTAATTAACGATCAACTCAAAATCATTCAATGATTCTACAACATCAGTATAAGATAAATTTACAAATATTTACTAATATACAAAAAGCAGGTAAACTGCAACTTTTACAACCCAAAATCTAACTTGTACTCTCTAGTCAAGCATCAAATTAAGCTACAACATAAGTAAACAAATTTTATAAATATGAAATCAAATGTCTTCTATGTGGTCTAGCACATCTTCACCTTTTCGAGCAAGTTCTTTCTGTGAGATCTGATCTCTAAGTTGCGCCGCTTCATTAACCTTTTCTTCAAAAGATATGTTTCAAATATGCAAACAGAACAATGTTAAAGAAAACTAAATGATACCTTTAGTGAACTGGTACAGAGAAATAAAGAAGCTGACCTTGTTCTTACAAGGTAAAGTCATGAAGATAATCAACATGAAAGATAGAATAGGAAAACACATACATTTGAACTCCACTTGCTGTCTAATTTCTTGGTCCCCCATGGCAACCCTTTGAAGCTGATGAGATCAAACATGGAAAGAGTGGCAAAATTTCTCTGGGAAGGTGCCCCCCCCCATACTATAAATGGCGGCCTCAAACTCGAACCACCGAACCGCAAGCCACGACCTTATGCTTTTATACCCTATTCTGAGAAAGATGATAGCAGAGAGACAAATAAGAAGACAGAGACAATGAATGAACTATTTTTTTACCAAAAGAGAATAAAATAACCTGTATCTATCATGGACTATTTCAGAGAATGGCATATCATCTACAATATTACACAGGGTTCACTGTCACTCCTAATTTTTATACTTGTCTTTACCTCTTGGTGAGCACCATGTTGAAAGTGACAGTGAAGTTTATGCCAGGCACATTCTCTAACACCTAAAATCAAAAGGCCAACTTGAGTACCATATATTTAAACATATGGGACAAGCTACATGCTCTCCAGTCCTGCCTGAACATTGAACAAAAATTGAGTACCATGTATTGAATGTATGGCATTGGCTTGAATACCACATTTTCAATCAACCTGAAAATCGAACAAAAAAGGGAATATAATATGAAGGTTGTTCTATTTAAGTATTGATTTATGAAAATCTCTCCAGATTTGACCAATATTAATTGATTTAATGGGCATTCCACCAACAAAATTACAACAAAAGTAAAGGAAAGTCCCTTCAAAGTAAAGACTAGCTTCCTATTTAGCTGCCTCTTAAGTTCATTCAGCTAGTTAAATATTATGAAAAACGGTGCAAATTACTGTTACATAAAGATTACAAACAGACACAATACTAGATGATCCAAGCCACAATAGCTGGTCCAGTTGTACCATAAATCTAAATGGCATATTTTATTTTCTATTTGAGTGAACTTAGTAACCAGAAAAGTAGATCCGAATGGCATCAAGCTTTCTAAAGTAGCTTTATGTTCTCTGTTTTAAAAAAAAAGGCCTAATTGCAACAGTCAAAAAGTAAAAGATCAATATTGAACAGAACAAAGAGATCAACACCAGCAGAGATCTGAAAAGGACTAGTCTCAGATTGAGGTGGTAAGGTCAAGCCAAACATCTCTGATGATCCAGTTTGGTAGTAACGAATCTGTACCTACGACATCTGTTATGTAATTAGGAATCTCAAAGGAACCAGCATATTATTAAGTAGTAACAAATGGATAAAATCTGATAAGTAACATTTTTATTCATTAGCCATTATTTGTGTCCCAACACAGCGGCATCTGTTTGCTACCACTATTCACTGATAAGTACCATTATCTGTACCTCGTCACGAGCGAAGAGACGGCGCGCCAGAAAGATCAGAGTAGTGAAGCTTCATGTGCACCTTCGACGAATTGTGCGGGTCACCATTATCTGTTGGTCAAGCCGCGCCGTGTTGAAATTGGAGGAGCGACGAAACAGTCCGTGCACCTCGTACCCCATCGTCCTTTGAGAGGAGAAACAAAGTGAGGTACGATCCATCCTGACCGTGATCAGCGCTACCTTGCGCTGGTCTCCGGCGATAGACGGAGGAATCAAAGACCAGCTTAGGGGTAATAAAAAAGATTAAAAGATACGATACCATCAAATAATAGCTGGAATCTTTTCCCCTCTGTAGCTCTCGAGTTAATTTTGCATGCCAGACTCATCTAAGTTTTCTAATTGTTTACTGTTGCAAAGGGCAAAACATTTATTTCAAATCCAAACTGATAAATTAAAATCACCAAACCTTGATCTAAACCCCGAACCTACAACCATGAAAACCAGATCTGATCCAACGAGTCTGAGATCGTACCTTTATACATCAGCACGACACTTCTTTTTCTTCCGGCAACAGCCACCCCAGCGACAACGAGCTCGAATTAGACGATAGAGATGGCAGAGAAGGTGGAGAATCCGGCGTAGGTGGCGGCTGATGACTCGGTGTCGAAGGGTTCGACGGAGCAATGGTGCCGGAGATGAAGCCCAGAGACGGAAAGGGAGAAAGGGAGAATGAATATTAGGGGGGCGGCGGGTCCAGAACTTAGGGTTCTATTAAAATTTTTTATTTCAGCAAAATTTTAATGAAATTTTTGGGGGAAAGGAAGCGAGCCAAAAATTTGGCACGAAAAATGAAAATTTTCGGACATAAAAATATTGGTGTAGAAACATTTTTACAATATAATCGTATTAACAATTTTTTACATAAAATTAGTCCAATGGTAAAATAGTTGCATAAGAGTTGATCTTAGGAATCAATTACGATATGTTATATTCTCTTAAATTTTAAAATTAAATTTCTCTTTTCTTTTATTATAAAATACTTTTTAAAATAGAATATTAAACTAATTATTTTTATTTCTTTTAAAATTCAATTGAAAAAAACTTTTTTAACAATGATAATTTTTTTAGAGCATCGTCATTATGCAATAACAAAACTCTTTTTTTGATAATTTTATAAATATTTAACATTACTGAAAAATTTATAATATTTTCGTTGTTAAATTGCAAAAGGTATTACTCTTTTTCTATTAAGCCTATACTGATATAATTTGTCTATATACAAACATCGAATTTAGTACCTACAATTTCATTTGTATTTATCCAGTTGTAATTTAAACAATAGAGTTTGGTCCATCTTTTTTTTTTTTGTTTTGGAAGATCATTCAAATTGTAACTCAAAAAAAATAAAATTTATGCATTTTTCAAGTTAAACTTTATTTGGTATTTTTTAAAATTTCATTATTAATTAAGAGTTTAATACTTTTGTATATTTAATTAAGAATTGATACAATCTTGTTTAATTTCTTTTTCATAAATCTAAATTTTACTATGAATTTGAGTAAAAATCCTATGAATTTTCATTTTTTTATCTGCAATTGCAGAAATTTCTTTTTCATAAATTTAAATTTTACTATGAATTTGAGTAAAAATCCTATGAATTTTCATTTTTTTTTATCTGCAATTGCAGAAATTTGGAAAGTACAAAATCGAAGTAAACTACATCGTCGAAGAATGGAAGAAAAAGAGGCATACATAGGTAAACTTGCGCATTATTTGTGCTTTAGAAGAAAACTACTAGGCATATTATTTCGTGATTTGTCAAATTAATTTGGTGACCCTGACAATCTCGTTCTTCTCAACTTGCACATTAATTTGTGCTTTTGTTAAATAAACGCTCTTTTGAGGATTATATATTGTAATTTAAAATTTCTTTTGTCGAATCATATTATTAAGCTCATGCATCTTCTATATACTGTAGTTTAAAATTTCTATGAGAATCATATAAATATTTCAATGGTACTATTTTAAGTTACTTGAACCGGATATAAACTTGTTTATTATAAGATTGATATTTATTAAAATGAGCTTGTAACATACTAGTAAGTTTATTACAGAGAAAACACTAAGTTTATTAGTTCAATAAATTAAAAAAAATGCTAAAATTCACCATCTAACCATGGTACCAGTGCTCAAATGTTATCTAATCCTTACACAGAGAAAATCCCACCAAGTGCTTTCTAAAAGAAAGGAAAATAAAATCTCAGAGAACCAACCTAACAAAACCCACACTACAAACGTGTATACAACCACCAAGTTTACAAAAATTGTTAACTAGTAACATGAGTAATGTCACAATCCCTCTTTTCTGCTATCTGATCAGCTGCCATCAACTGAAGAGGCAATAAGTATTCCCAGGCCATAACTTCCAAACCTCTTCCTTGAGTGAATCTTTCCAACAGTTCAGACCAATAGATCATCAATCCTTTCATATCAGCTGCAAATTTTCTAAAAGAGTGAGCCTTTGCATTGTTAAAACAACATTCATTTCTAAACTTCCAGATCAACCAAACTATTACCACACACCAGTATGTATAAGCTACCTTATTTGTAATCTAATCACCGCAAATCAACAGGTCTTCTAATTTTAGGTCTTCTAATGTGATCACCACAAATCAACATTTAATGTAATATAATCCCGGCATGTATCTTAGAAAGATTTATTGTATGGTAAATACTGAAACCCTCTCAAATCAATTAGCATGGCAAATCAATATGCTGGTCCAAGGACCTCCCCCTAAAATTACTTTGATATTACAAAAAGAATTTATATCGAGATACCATATTCTGAAAAGTTCTCATTGTAAGCACTATAAGATCCCTGTATCTATAAGAAAAAAGGGGAAAAAAGAAAGTACTTTAAAGGTTATCTAAGTGGAGAACATTTAAATTCCAACTACGATATCAAAGGTTAGTAAATCGATTCTAATTAAAAATCAACAAGCCCGTAGTCTCATGTTAACAGATCCAATTGCTAGGTTTTCAGAAATGTCCATTAACATTCATCATATTACCAAATGTTGTTTAAAGTTCAGAAATACATATTCACTATCCCTTTTTGTAAAAGTTTACCAAAACTGATGTGCCCCACCTTGAAATTATAGAACTTGGGTCCCACCTTGAACTCACTGATGTGCCCCCGAACTTGTGTCTAAGTGAAGAAAATTAAATTCATAACTGAAATTAGAATGAAAAAAATTACATAGTCAAGACTTACTCATTCGGGGTCCGAATCCGAATCTGTAACATCATCATGATCGGCACCTTCTTCATACTCCATGTGGTTAAATTCTCTTTCATAATCACTGTCATTTTCTCTTTCTGACATCTCAATTTCATGATCAACAAGTTCTATATGTTGCATAAGATACTCAACATCGGCAACAGAAGTATAGCTAGCTCGCCAATAAAGATAGGATATTGAAAAGGGAAATAATCATATGTATCCTCAGATTTTGCCCATTAACAAGTTCCACCACTCTTAGTCCATCCACGTAAATAAAGCATTGAACTAAGAAATATCCTTGATATCTTGCCTTATTTTAAACCACAGTTTCTCTTTTATGAACCAAACTAACAAGTCAGTGGTAAAATTATCCGTTATAGTTTGCAGCTTTGCAGCAGGTACAATGTAACATGTAATTTTAAAAAAAGTTAGACTGTTTAAATACAAGTCAGTGGTTTTACAAAGAGAATGGCTAACAAAAGGTGAAAGTAAACCCCAATAACAGTACACTTTCGACTTAAAACCAGTAAACAGCTAACCAAACTCTTCCTTAACAAACAAATTGAGCAGAAGAGAAGAATAGAGCAGAACTGTGTCACCTGTGCTTAGAAGCCAATCATTAAATGATAATGGCCATCAGGTCTTCTTCTTACAATAAATGTTCAATACAAAAAATTACATAAATGATGTTGGCAAAATATCTCAAAGATTACTGAAATCAGTCATAAATACGATCTGAAGCAGACATAACCTTCAAAATTTAAACAAAACACACTGAATATGAAATGGAACTAAGCAGAACCAACCACTACACCAGTTAATTAAAGGTGAAAGAGGAGTCTATTCAGACATCTGACTAAAGCATTCTAGCAATTTAAGGATAAAATTGATCAGTGGACAAGAATCAGTGATCAAATTGAAGACCCACAAAATTTTCTAGGCGTACCTTGAAGAAGAAGAAGGGGACGGAGAGACGATCAGAAGCCTGAGGTGAAGCCGCTCGATTCTCAGTTAGTTAATTTGCAAAAAACCGGAGAGCACTAAACTGCTCAGTGGAGAGGCGAGCGATAAGTCTGAGGGATTCTTTAGTGACTGTGGAGAGGCGATCAGAAATCGGTGGAGAAGGGTTTTGTGCGATAAGCATGACGGCGGAGAGGCGATCAAAAATTGTGCTCGATGGGTCGATTATCCTTCGATGCTTCGAGCAGTTCATCAAAAAAAAAAAAAAAAAACTTTCGAGGAGGGTTTGTGCGATGACAGGTGGGTCCATGACGGCATAGTAGGCCATTTAATAGGGCTTGCACCTTAAAAAAACAGAATATTTAAAAATTTGCTTGTTATTTACATGGCAATTAATTATGCTTAAAAAATATTTATATTTATTAACGTTAATTGTTTATCTTAAAAAATAGAATATTTAAATTTCGCTTGTTATTTAGATGCAAATTAATCATGCATAAAAAAATTATCTATATTTTTTTAGCAATTTAGCATTAATTGTTTAGATGCAACTAATTAAAACTTAGTTGCATCAACAAAACCGATTCAATAGAGTGAAACATATGGCATCGACTATTCCGATTCTACTATTTTCATTAGCATTCGTCGAATTGATGCAAGTGACGTAAAAGAATTCTTTTAGAAGGCATCAAAAATTTGTCGATGCTAACAACAAAAGTATAATGCGAATGCTAAAATGTCGATGCTATTGATTCACCTTCCTGTAGTGATTATCCTTTTGTTTGAAGCATCGGAAGGACATGGAGTCATGGAGAACAACAAAATGGAGAAATATCAGTTGAAATTAAAGACATGAAATTTAATATGGGTGTTAAATGTGATTAATTAATATATTATGTATGTACGATTCTCATCAGTTGTGTGAATCTATCATTAATTAACGGGAAAAAACAATGGATTTTTCAGCTTGAAAATGTTGATTTGGATGAATTGGCTCTGATTTAACAAATTAAATTGTTTATTAATTGGATTCTGAATTGACTCTGATTTAACAAATTAAATTGTTAATCAATATTGGTACCGGTCTTCAATTGTCCCTGAACTTTTTTTATTAGATTCCAGTTATTGTTTTCTAATTAAACTTAGTTGTACGTAGTAATAAGGAGTATTAGCGTTGACTGACAGCTACATACTTAATTTTCTATCCTTAGGTGATAACAATAGTATAATTAGTAGCCATAAATAATTTCGTAAATCAAAATGAAGAAAAATATTCTAGCTACTCTTTTAAAACAGTTGTTTAAAACTAACTTATGTCTAAAAAAAACAATTAATATTATAAACTAGATTATGAATTGAGAGCTTATAATTTTTATCTCATTTAAAAAAAAAGAATTATGTACTTTACCATGATGGATTGACAGTCATATCTGGTACGAGCAAGTAGCAATTCAGAGAACTCCAGATATGTAATGTGGGAAGACCGCCACATTTGAGTGTAACAATACAAGTCCAGCTAATAATCATTTCATAGATAATTAGTTATTTATTCATATATTATTATTCCCATGCATAATGCCGTTCAAAACACAATTTGTTATTCTCATAATTGACAACACTTTGTTCGATCATTGAAAATAGCATTACGCTATAAAATAAATAGGACTGTTCTTAATCAATCAATATTTTTAATGATCAAAGCATTCAAACGTACCAAAAATGTATAGCTAGGCTTATCATTATATTTTTACAGAGGGTACCATGTGCAGTCACGTAACATTTCTTTTCTTGTTCAATAAATATCTTCTCTTGTACCTGAGACTCCTGACTATCGCTTGGAAAATCTGAACCGTTCCTCCGCACCCAGTACAGATCTCGACGCGTACACTACTACACTGTGTACGTGTGTAGTCCTAAGCACGCTGCGTGACATACTTCTGGGTACACTATTGTGTACTCTTAGCAATACCATTACAGTAGAAGAAATAATACACTTAAACCGCTATAAAACACTCGTGTTCAAATTGCAATTACACAACGGCTTCCTTCCTTCTCCAATTCAGGTCTCTCTCTCCCTCCCTCCTACCTCTTCCAATTTCCCCAATCTCCCTCGCAATTGTTCTTTCCTCTGATCTGATCTTGGGTTTCTCTTTCTCTTCTCCCAATCAAGGTTTCTTGCGCCATGGATCTGGATCCAGAAACAGAGAAGTATCTAAGGGAGTCCATAGAGAGCCTCGTCGGGCTTGAGGTCTCACCCAAGAACTTGCAATTGAAGCTTTTGGCGTCAGAGGACGAGCGCCGTCGCCTCACCGCACAGGTCTTTTTCCTTGAAGATAGCGTCTATGAAGCAAGCCGCTTGCTCGAGCAATTCAAGGTTTCTTTCTCTAGTTTTCCTCAATTTTGTTTCTTTTCTTTGATTTGCTCTTCACTTTCTTTGTTTAGTGTTTTGTACTTAGTAGACTGGAATTTTGGATTCAAATATTAGTGTTCAATATAGGTGCTAGTGCAGCAAAAGGATTTGTGTAATTGTATCGTATCCTTTTAATTTGCTAATTTAGTCCATACCCCTAAAAATCTGGTTGTCGGATACTTACTTTAAATTAGTGTATATTTTACTTTCCTCCTAAATTTGGTACTTGCGTAAGGTTCTTAGTACATGAATTATGTGCTTACTGTGCATATTCTCCACCTTCTTGGTTTTGCATCCACACAAGATTAATACCTCCACCTTCTTGGTTTTGCATCCACACAAGATTAATACTGATGCTTCATCAGTTTATTCTTCATGTTATTGCCATCTTGTCTTTGGACTTTTATCCTGCATGCATCTCAGCAAGAAATCATCTTTCTGATTTGATTTTTTTTATTGAAATTTTAATTGGACACCAGAATTGCTTTAAATATTCTTAATTTTAAGTAATATTTTCCATAATTATCATCTTATTTGAAAATATGCCTCAATTTAAGTCAATGTGTGTTCAGCACCAGCACTTACTTTGTACCAGTTTGACACAGCACTCAAGTAGAGGCCCCAAGAGATCTCAGCAAGAACCAACAATGTGCAATAGTCAAACAACCAATAAACAAACTTAAAAGAAACTAGGCAGGCCTTAATTTTTAATCCAACTGGTACCCACATCCTTGGTTTAAATATAATGTACCAGTTTTGATACTGCATTAGTTGGTCTAGTTGATATCAATCTCAACTTACCACATTTCCAACAACACACCAAGCCGAAACAAAGATGCCATCATAATGCATTCCAAAACATTCTCAAATGGTCCATCAGTATGACTCTTTACAAACATGATAGGTTGATGGTACCTGCACCAGCCTGATTCAAATCTTAAAAATAACACAAATCCTTGGTTCATATAATCCAATCCCAAACCATCCTTGAAATGTAACATACATATTCTACTTCCTTAATGCTGCTGTTGAAACTGACATTAGATGGGGTCCAAAAAAAAGGCACAAGCGCTAAAGCTATGCATAGCAGCCAAGGCAGTGATAACATCATGCAGCCATCAGCTATCAGCACTCTGTGACGACCTGGAGATTGAGTGCTTCACCTTCGATCGTGATCTTCAGAGGTACATGGACGCCCTGGAGCAGAACAAAAAAGAGAATGACGAGCTCCAAGCGATCTCTCAGCAGGATTATCCATCCGAGGTACAGAAAGGACATTCTCATAATTTATACAGAAATATTAGTAAACTATACATCTTTTTGTTCCTCCCCCATCACAATTTTTTTGGGGTTTTGATTGCATCCTCTAAACTCAGGTTTAAGGGGCTAACTTTTAGTGGATATCGTATCCGTATTGCAGTACTAGAGTCCACAGAACCTTTGTTATTCATTTAGTTGTTTGTTTTCTTGTTACAGGCAGCAAAGCTATTAGCAGAAAATATAGCTTTGGAAAAGGAGAAGACGTGCCTGCGGTTGAACATCACTGAAGCTGAAAAGGAGGTAAAACCCTGAAAAGGCATTTATTTTAATTTTTCTGATTTTTAATGCCATCAATTGTTCCTGTTATAGTTTTTATCCTTTACTACTGAGGCAATGAATAAATAAAACTGAAAAATAATTGTTCTGTAATTATTTTTTTTGTCAAGTTTGCGTTGCTGTCTGAGATGAACAAAGCTCTGAAGGAAAAAAACAATAGGCTCAATGCCTCAATTAGAATATCCAAAAAGAAGAACAGAACTGGTGGTCCTCCTACTGTAAGCAAGCTCTCATCTTATGTTTACTTCTCTTCAATCTATGCATAAGGTTAACCTAAATCTGTAACAGAACTGTTCCATAAAATGTTTTTGGTTGTGTCAGTCCTGGTTAGGTCATGCTATAAGACAAACGTTCACGATCCAATAAAAATATGGGATTAGGAATTTTCATTTTAAAAGAGAAGTAGAAACCGGATAAGGAAAAAGAGCAAAAGAAAATAAAAGACCAATCCATTAGTTAGCACAGTCTGTTTATAAGCAGGACAATCTGATAAATGAGACAAGTTCTTAAACTGGATCAAACATCCAAAAATGACAAATAATTAAGGTATTTACATTTTTTAAGCACTCTTGAGTTGATGTATGCCAGTGAACCCTTGCTGTTTAATTTATGTAGACGCTTCAGTCAGATATGGATGTAGACAGACCCACAGTTAGGACAAATCAACCAAAGCGGACACAATCGCCTCCCTGGACCAGACTGCCGGAGAAATGAGTTCTTTGGATGATTATTTATAGTCACTAATCTAAATTATGTCCTTTAATATTTTTTTTCTTCTTTTCTGGTAAATATGAGATTCCTAACATACCAGTTGATAATGGTTTGGCTTGTTCTATACCTATAATCTTGCTGCTGGTTCTAATTCAGAGTTCAAACCAATGTAGTGTTTGCTTTGCTGTTTGAGATATACCAGATCCTTTTAATGCCTCTGAATCTTTTCATTTTATGCTATCCGGCTAAAGAAAAGGCTTCATTACAATTTCATTTTTGTTCAATTTTGTTTTGACTTTTGACCTTTTAGGCTTGTGTTGTAAATAAGTAGAAGTAGGCCCAACTTGAATATTCTATTTGTCTAAAGAAAAATAGTTCTTTTTTTTATTTTGATGATCTCTCTGTCCAATGCTGCTACAGTTTTAAAATCAGCTTAGTATAATTGGTCCATTAAGATGTGTTTAGTTGAAGTTAATTGATCAGCTACTATTAGACAAACGCCATATAATTGAGAGGGTTATACCCTTTAAAGCAAACAAGGCAGGGTCGTGTCAATCATTGGGGTTCAACGCTTTCAACAAGTTGAAAGGAAAATCAACTGCATTTGTAGTAGAAATGAGTTAAACTGATTGCATTTGCAAGAACAACCACTACATATTTTGCGGAAGTGAAATTTATCCCTCTTTTTTTTTGTAGTGAATTGTGAAATTAAGTTTTCTACTGGTATCTTTTGACAATATAAATTATTACTATTACTATTTAGATGAATCATTTTATAAAAGAAGATTCAGAATTGTTCTTAAATTTCTTGAAAAAATTAACTTAGTTTCTGCACTTTCATTTACAACAATCAATCTTTAAAAATTCAAAAGGAAAACGTCAGTGAATTTTGATATAAATTGCGATCCCTAAAATTTCATATGCACCAACCGAGTTGATCGGAGGTAAAACCTGGGTCAAATTTAACCTCAATCTAATCTAATGCAATATAGCTTGAGGATCGAATCCACAGGGACGGTTATTCTAAACTATAGACTTTAAGTAATTTAGTTCGATTGATCTAAGGGTAAACAAGTCAAAAAGTTAATTAATTTATTAAAAGGATTAAATTTAAACTAAAAGAATTAATTCTAAGTTCTAATTAATATCTAAATTATTCTAAATATTAAAGAAAAGATCTAAACTCGTATTAAGGACTTAAACTAGGGTCAATTGATCGGGTTCCACTTCCAGGCACTATCCTGGCGGGTCGACAGGATTTCTGGCGGGTCGCCAGGATTTCTGGCGGGTCGACAGGATTCCTGGCGGGTCGCCAGAATAGTTCGACAATTCAGTTTAATTAGTTTCTAAGTTCTCTAAGTTCAGGTTTTTGGTTTAAACTCTGGTCCAAATACTAACTCTCGTTCTTGATTTGGTATTACTAAGTTTTGACCTCTAACCTCCCTAAAAACCTAAGTTTCAACTCTCGTTTCTTGGCTTAAGTTTTAGGGTTTGCTTTAACTATTCGGTAGGATATCCTAGATCTCTCGATCTTAGGAGGGAATAAACCTCTCGGCTAAGTTCCGGTTTCACCTTTTGGGTATACTAACTATCCTAAGGTTTGAGAATAGAGATTGTTTTGAGATTAGGGTTCTATTTGCTTAATCTACGAGGTCAGGCCTAACCAAGTGAGCAAACCTTCAAATCAATTCAATTCAATTCACAATTTCAGCAAATAAACTCAAGTAAAGCAAAGCAACTTAGAAAAAATAGAAAACTAAATTAAACTTCATTAATCTACCAAGTCATGGTTCCCTACAATTGCCCCTAAACTAAACTACTCACTAAAAGTCATACTAAGCATAAGGATAAAAGGTTTCAGCAAACTAAACATCAAAGACAGATAATAGAGAAAGTTTACAACAAGAACAAACAGCAAACAACTCTCAGCTTGATCTCTGGAGGGTCGCCAGAGATCCTGGCGGGTCGACAGGAGGCAGCTGGGGGATTCTGCTATCTTCTCTCGAATTCTCTCTCTCTAAGCTGACTTCAAACTCGACTCCCCTTTTCTGGAGCTTTCCTATGTTTAAATAACTCTCAAAGGCGGTTCCCATAGGTGGAGATCATGTCTGGCTCGTCCAAGAATAGAGATAGTGCTCTGCCAGAAATATCTCACCAAATTGGGCAGGTCTGTTAATGTTCTGGCGGGTCGACAGGAATCCTGGCGGGTCGCCTGGATTCCTGGCGGGTCGTCTGAAATCCTGGCGGGTCGCCAGAACAGGGGACTTGTCTGGTTTGACCCTGTTCCTTTGCTCCAGTCGCTTGGACTCTGATTTGTTCCGCTTGAACATTTCCTTGGGCCCAATTTTGCTCCAAATCATCACTGAACCTGAAATTAGACAAGGGCAAATAGCAGTACCATATTTCTAACCTAAATTGCATTAAATCTAACTAAAACACAAGCATTTAATTGAAATTAAGGCCTAAAAGGGTTGAATATTTCGATGTGAAACCCGTCTATCAAATCTCCCCAAACTTAAACTTGCTTGTCCCTAAGCAACAATTCAAACTTAGAAAGATAGTTTAGGACTTAATTGCAATTCAATGGTTGGTTTTCTAAGTCTAAGAAGGGTCCTTAGCATAATTAAAATCAAAACTTGAGCAATTCCAAAATTGAGCATGTCAAAAACAATTTTCCAAAATCCAATTTCAAACAATTTTAGTCCAAGTGACCACGACTTTATACAAACAATTCTCAAAACAATTGACCATCATTAATCATGACTTTCCCCATTTTTCTTTAATCACAATTGGTTTTCAAGTTCCTAAAATTTGCATTAATAATCAAGACACGGGATCACACCCTCCCATCACAAACGTTAGCCCAACAAATTCAATCAAGCAAGAGCTAAGACAATTCACCTTTACAATTTAAACTTAAAGATACATTTTGCTCCTGGGGCAAGGAGATTTTTCCCGAGGCGGAGAAGTCAGCCAGATAAAAGCGGATTTAACTTTAGAGGATTTTTCCTCTTTATTTCTTTCCCTTTTTTTTTTATACCATGAATCTCTTTCTGTTTCTTACCCATGGTTTATGAAGTTCTTTTAATCCGCTAGTACCTATAGCTTCCTACAGTGTCCATGGCACTGCACCACTTTTTAGTTCCCCTTTTTATTTTGATTTCTTTTTTTTTTTTTTTTTTAACATTTAATTAAACTTAAAAACAATGTGACATTTCATTAACTCTTGCCATGACTTCTTTTGTTGAATCTCGATTTTGTGTTGCAAGAATCGATCTAAGCGCATTTCGGGTATTCAATTTTAAAAGTGGATGCCAAATAAACCGAAATCTAGAATTTCAATTGCAAACTTTAAAATCTTAAAACTCAATTGAACTTAAAGAACTACGAGACAAGTCATGCTCAATGCTTTTCAATTGCTTTTAATCCTTGAGTGCATTAAGTTAGGTCAAATCCAAATTCAGATTTTCAAATTTCAATTTCAAGTCATACTCATTTCTTAATTTGCTCAAATTCCAATTCTAATCATTGCTAATTATCTCCTTAAACTATCTAAATGCAAATTATATGAATTAACCATGCAATATATACAAATCTAAATGAAAAACGCTCAGGCCAAGTTTTCAGGCGACCCCGCCAGGATCCTGGCGGGTCCGCTTGAATCTGTTCCGAGATCAGTGCAAAGGGGATTTATTCCTGGCGGGTCGCCAGGATTTCTGGCGGGTCGCCAGAAATGGTCCCGAGAGAGTATAATCCTACATGAAATGGTGCAATTTCCTAGATACATGTGCATTTCCATCAAATTTCCAAATTCCCCTCCCCAAACTTGTTCAATTGCATCCAGCAAACACAAACAAACAGAATTTAAAAGAGAAAAACAAAGGAAAAGTGAAGGAAACTCACAAATTGTCGTGCCGACCTTCCGGTCATCAAATCTCACTGAGGCGGTGGAGGCGGTGGCTGTCCATAGATCGGGAAGAACCAATCATACATCTCGTTCACCCGTCCACGAGCCACCTCATTCTCTCTTTCGCGTTGGAGGAGTAGGTTGATGTCTCGCCTTGCCTCCGCTTGTTCCCTCTCAATTGCATCGCACTTGTCACTTATCCTCCTTCCTAGCTCTATTGATTCATTCGAGAGGCGAGCTAGGTTGTTCAAACTAGCACAAAGAGATGCATAGTTGAACTCTTCTTGTGGCGGTGCATAGGAAGATGAACCACCCGCATCAAACCCTCCTTGAGGCATGGCATAGGGCGGCATTTGGTACGTTGGTATCCCGTACTGGCCAAACGGCTGCGGCCCTTGCTCTTCTTCTTGCTCATGCTCTTGCGGTGGTGGTTGCATAGGAGCATCAGGTATGTCCGCTCCTTCGTTGGGCTCGGGTAGTAGCCATGTGAATCGGTCCCCAAACCTGAAATTGTCATTAAGTGGCAGTGGCACGGGCTCTCTAACTTCATTCTTCCAAGCCCAAGGTCCATCATCCGGGCCAACTAAGAACCCAATCTGCCTCAAGTACTTTGCATCCATTAGAGAAGGAGCAGTACACTCGGTCAGATCCTCTAGTCGTGCCAAAGGGATACCATTCATCTCAGCAAGATAGGTCACATACCCCCCAATGGTAACTTGTCCTTCTCCCTTCCTTCTTAATTTCGCAATCCCTTCCCAGTACTTCATCATCATCACTCCCAAATCCAGCTTGGAGTAATTTGCAACTCCATGCAACATCCGTGTCAATACCATGAATTCTTCCTTCCTAATCTTTGAAGAAGACTCTCCTCTTGCAAACAAAGTGTTGCTAAGGGCCCTCTGCATTATCCGAATGACAGGATGCTGGATGAACTTTCCTTTTGGTTGCTCTCCCGCCTTGCCCGTGTCTCCAGAAATTTGCCCCCAAAGATTGCTTGAGTATTTTCCTTTGTACTCTCCACCGGGCGTGAATCCCATATACTCGCACAATTCTAGGGCATCAGTCTCATAATCGGTATCAAGGAGACGGTACCTCATCACAAACACCTCATCCTCTTCTTGAACGGACAAAGAGGCTAGAAACTCAACCGTGAGCCTCTTGTAGGCGGGCCTCTTGATATCCCAGAATTTTCTCATAATCCCCCCTTTTTCAGAAATAGCTAGAAACTGTTCCAAAACACCTATCCTCTCCAGAATGTCCAGGTCTACGGCTCGGGTGTTCTCAATCCTCTTGCTGCTGAAATATGTTATGGCATCGGCCATCTTTTGTGAGTCAGCAATGATTGGCCCGACCACATCCTCTTCTTCTTCCATATAATCAGATCCGGACCGAGAAGCGGAGCGGGTCGCGGATTGAGAGGCTTCGGAACTTGGTGGTGAAGGAGTAGGGTCATGGCTTCTCTTTCGAGAGGAACTAGCACCGGTAACAGCGGAGCGGAGGCGCTTCGCCATGCTACCGATGGTAGGGTTCTTGGCGCGAGGCATGACCGAGATTGGCTAGGGTTTAGCTTTCAGGAGGGTTTCTGGCGGGTCGCCTGGATTCCTGGCGGGTCGCCAGAAATTGGTTGGAAACGATGGTGGTTCGGGACAAATCCTGGCGGGTCGCCTGGTTTTCTGGCGGGTCGCCAGAAATTGGGTTGGTACGGGTTTTGCGGTTTTTCGAGAAATTTGCGGTACCGGAAGGTTTTTGAAAGTTGAACAAGTGAATTTTGAGAGTAGGGAAGAGATTACCTTGGAGAATCGAAGCGACACGACGAAGGTTCGAGAGAGAAGAGGGTTGGTGGTGCCGCGGTGAAATCCGAAGGAGAGGGTCGAAATTGACGGTGTAGACAAGCTCTCGGGGTGGAGACGACGCGAGGGGTGGTCTCCGTTCGGCGAGAGGTGGTCGGAAAGGGTGGTTCGCGTGGTTTGGCTTGGTTTCGGCGGGTCCGATCGAGAGAGGGAGAGAGGGGGTCGAAAGAGGGAGATGGAGGGGTCGGTTAGGAAGAGAGAGAGAGAGAGAGGGGGGTTTAATGGGTTGAGTCAGTTACAAAACGCGTAACGGGTCAAACGGGTCGCAACATGGTCAGTTATTAGGGTTCTTGCCGACATGAGTTCTGGCGGGTCGCCAGGATTTCTGGCGGGTCGCCAGGAATCGTCCCGACAGCCTCCTTTTTAACCTCTTTTTCTGGCGGGTCGTCAGGATTTCTGGCGGGTCACCAGGATTTCTGGCGGGTCGCCAGGATTTCTGGCGGGTCGCCAGAATTCATCCTGAGAACCATGTTTTCGCTTTTCTCTCTGGCGGGTCGCCTGAAACTCTGGCGGGTCCGCTTGGATGCATTTTTCACCTAAATCAACCACAGAATAAACCATTTAAATCCTAATTTTTTTTGTATTTTTCGTATTTTCTAATTTTTTTGTGTTTTTCTCAATTTTTCAACGCAAGTAAATAAATCGAAAATAGACTAAATCATAAAATTTAAAATAAAATCCTTGGGTTGCCTCCCAAGAAGCGCTCGTTTAAGGTCTCGAGCTCGACCCATCATTTCTACGTCTCTTCGGGTCTCGGATCAACGAGTGATTTCGAGACCAACTCTTCCATCTCTTGTCCTTGGATGTATAGCTTGAGGCGCTGCCCATTTACGGTGAAATAACTCCCATCATTACCCCATAGCTCAACTGCTCCATAAGGATAGACTTTTTTCACTCGAAACGGTCCAGACCATCTTGATTTAAGCTTGCCTGGAAACAGCCTCAACCTTGAATTGAAAAGTAGGACCATGTTTCCCTCCTTGAGCACTCTCCGTTGGATATGTTTATCATGCCACTTCTTCATTCGCTCTTTGTACAACCGAGCATTCTCATAGGCATCCATACGGATCTCATCTAACTCGTGCAAATCCAGAATTCGCTTCTCTCCTGCAGCTTGTGCATCCCAATTGATTGTCTTGACTGCCCAATAAGCCTTGTGCTCTAGTTCCACTGGTAAGTGACAAGCTTTTCCATAGATCAACTTGAAAGGACTCATTCCTATTGGAGTTTTGTAGGCAGTTCGATACGCCCAAAGTGCTTCATCTAGCTTCAATGCCCAATCCTTCCTCGTGCTACCCACCGTCTTTTGCAAAATATTCTTAATCTCTCTATTTGACACCTCAACTTGACCACTGGTTTGTGGATGATAAGGTGTAGCAACCTTGTGAGTAACACCATATTTTCTCAAGAGATTATCAAACTGTCGATTTATGAAATGCTTTCCTCCATCGCTTATGACAACTCTTGGAATCCCAAATCGGGGAAAGATCACCTTATTGAAGAGCTTCTTCACCGTGGCAGAATCGGCATGCTTGCTTGGAATTGCTTCTACCCACTTGGACACATAATCAACGGCTACAAGGATGAATTCATACCCAAGGGATGGCGGAAATGGTCCCATGAAGTCCACTCCCCAAACATCAAATATCTCAACTTCAAGCACCGGATTTTGAGGCATTTGTTGTCTTTGAGAAATGTTCCCCGCCCTTTGGCATTGATCACACTTGAGAACAAAGGCTCTTGCATCCTTGAAAATCGATGGCCAATAGAAACCGGACTGAAGCACCTTCGAAGCGGTTTTGTCGGTGGAAGCATGTCCTCCATAAACGGACGAGTGGCACTGGTAAAGAATATCTTCTACTTCCTCTAGGGGCACGCATCTTCGAAACATACCATCTACTCCTCTCTTCCACAAGAACGGGTCATCCCAATAGTAATACTTTGAATCAGCTCGGAACTTCTTGAATTGCTGGGACGAATACCCATGAGGCTTGATCCCGCTCGCCAAAAAATTCGCGAAATCTGCATACCAAGGTACTCCGGCGGGTCCGCCTGGATCCTGGCGGGTCGCCTGGAGGTGAATGCGCTTGGCTGGTCTGTCAGGATGAATCCTGGCGGGTCGCCAGGATTCCTGGCGGGTCGCCAGAAATTGTGCCGAGAGCAGCTGCTCGCCTGGCAAATCATCGTTTATGGGCATCAATTGGTCCTCCGTCTTCTCCACTTGGATCCTGGACAAATGATCTGCAACTAGGTTTTCCGTGCCTTTCTTGTCTTTGATTTCTATGTCAAATTCTTGAAGTAAGAGCACCCATCGAATCAAGCGGGGTTTGGTGTCCTTCTTGGTCATGAGATACTTGATGGCAGCATGGTCGGTATAGACAATTACCTTCGATCCAACAAGATATGATCTGAATTTGTCCAATGCATACACTATGGAAAGCAACTCCTTTTCGGTGGTGGTATAGTTCACTTGAGCTGCATCTAAGACTTTGCTTGCATAGTATATTGCATAAGGTTTCTTGTCACGCCTCTGTCCCAAAACTGCTCCGATTGCATAATCGCTCGCATCGCACATTAATTCAAAAGGTAACGTCCAATCGGGCGGTTGGAGAATGGGTGCTACCACCAAAGCTTCTTTAATCCTGCGAAAAGCATTAACACAATCATCGTCAAAGTCAAATTCAACATCCTTCATAGTGAGATTAGTTAATGATTTTGCAATTTTAGAGAAATCTTTAATGAACCGCCGGTAAAAACCGGCATGACCCAAGAAGCTTCGAATGTCTCTAACGCATGTTGGTTGCCTCAATTTCTCAATGACTTCCACTTTCGCTTTGTCAACTGAGATCCCTTGAGACGAAATCACGTGGCCAAGTACCACCCCCTCGCGAACCATGAAGTGACATTTCTCCCAATTCAACACTAGATTCACCTCTTCACACCGCTTCAACACCTTAACCAAGTTGGCTAAGCAATGATCGAAGGTTGTACCATAAACCGAAAAATCATCCATGAAAACTTCCATGTCTTTCTCAATGAAATCGGAGAATATCGCCATCATAGCTCTTTGGAAAGTGGCTGGGGCGTTACACAGCCCAAATGGCATCCTTCGGTAAGCGTAGGTACCATACGGGCATGTAAAGGTTGTCTTCTCTTGGTCGCTTGGATGAATGGGGATTTGGAAGAACCCGGAATACCCATCCAAATAGCAAAAATAAGAATGATTGGCTAGTCTCTCCAAGAGTTGATCAACAAATGGAAGGGGAAAATGATCCTTTCTCGTGGCGGTGTTGAGCTTTCGATAATCAATGCACATTCTCCACCCCGTGACCACTCGAGTTTGGATTAACTCATTCTTGTCGTTCTTCACCACCGTAGTGCCTCCCTTCTTAGGCACCACATGAACCGGACTGTTGTACTAAACGTCTCTAGGTTTGTCGATTGCAAAACAATATCATTTGGCATTTAACAATCTTCTTTGAGTTTTATAGGAAGAAGATACAATTTATGAGGACTTGGATAAAAGCTTTAAGAAAGATCAAAATCAAGTCATTAGAGAGCTTGTAGGCTAGTTTAGACTAGGATAGAAGGTATACTTTAGTCCTTGTTTATCCTTAAAATGGTCTAGATAGCGAAAAGCTCAATAAACCAGCAAAATCCTGTTTTCTGTGACCTAGCGTCGTACAACGCTATATAGAGTTACACAACGCCCGAACAGCTAAATTCATACTTTTGTGAATCAACGTTGCACAACGCTATATAGAGTTAGGCAACGCTGATTCACAACGTTGTACAACGCTAATCAGAGTTGTACAACGCTGCAGTTAAGAAACTTGGAAATTTCCCTGAGTACCATCGTGCAACGCCATATAGCGTTGTACAACGCCACATAAATTCCAAGTTAGCTGTGCAAAGTCTCTGGAGACGTTAGCCAACGTCTTTCAGCGTTGGGTAACGTTAGCGTTGTGTGACGGCATATAGAGTTGTACAACGCTCTGTTGAATCTGTCAGAGTTGTTCCTTTTGTCTCCCTTTAGCGTTGTGTAACGCCATTCAGTGGCAAGCAACGCTCTGACAAATTCCAACGGAACTGTCGGAGCTTTCCTTTGGTTTTACACTCCTGCGTTGTGCGACGGCATATAGCGTTGCACAACGCTCTGACAGACCAACGGCTATATTAAAGAGCCGTTAGAATTTACAACGGTCATATTCCAGCGTTGTATAACGCTATTCAGCGTTGTACAACGCTGTGGCCTGTTTTTGCTGGGGAACTGCTCATTTCGAGCCCTATATATATCCACCCCTTGTTCTCTCTCTCAAGAGAGCTTCACTTTGCAAAATTAGACCAGAATTGAGCCTTTGAGCACAGGGATACTCTCCCACTTGAGCTTTTCATAGCTAGACCATCTTGAGAGATTTAGTAGCCTCAAACACCACCACCCCGACATTGTCGCTAGGTGTAGGTTGGAATAGGTTGAGAGCTCTTCTCCTTTGAGGCCGTTGTGTCATTCGAGTTAGGCCGATCCGCCTCGAGTGTCCTTGTGACGAGGTGATTCGGTTCGAAGTTGTAGTCTCGTTCTTGTTGGAATTGAACGGAGCGCGCCCTTTCGTGGTAGCGGAACTCCCGGAGACGTACGACTAAGGCTAGCTTCTTCTAGCGGGTCGGAACTCCGTAATCACATCGCGTGTTCAATTTCTCTCTCTCTTTCTCTCTTTATTATCTTGCATTGTGAATTGCTTGTGTGCTTGCTTGTAATCGGTACCAATTGAATTGTGTTAGGGTAGTTCATACCAAACCGGTCCAAAACCTTAATTCGCTTCCGCTAAATCTTGATTAAGCCGCCCCCATTAGGGACAACACGGACTAACCCACTTGGAGTCGGAAATTGGATAAATGATCCCGGCTTCAAGTAGCTTGAGAACTTCTTTCTTCACCACCTCCTTCAAGGTTGGATTTAATCTTCTTTGATGCTCAATGGTTGGCTTGCAATCGTCTTCCATGAGAATCCGGTGAGTACAAATGCTCGGATCTAGGCCCTTCAAATCATCGATCGAGTAACCAATAGCCTTACGATGGGATCGCAATTCCTTCAAAAGTTTCTCAATTTCCTCGCTGCTTAAATGTGCACTCACTATCACCGGATATGTCTCATCAGGCCCCAGGTATTGGTACTTGAGGTTGGAGGGCAGAGGCTTCAGATTCAGCTTCGGTTGTTCAGGGCTGGCTTCCTGGCGGGTCGCCAGGATTTCTGGCGGGTCGCCAGAAACCGTCCTGAGAGCGTCAACTTCCTCTTCAGCGCCTGGTTCTTCCTCCAAACTTGCCAAATAAGCATCCCACTCCTCCTGGTTGTCGATAGGGTAGGTGTAAGCTTTCGTTACCGCCGAATTGAACTCTTCTTGTACCATTTCGTCAAGCAAATCCACCATGCAACAAGTATCTACTTGGTTGGGCAGCTTCATTGCTTTCTCTACTTCGAATTCGGCTGTTTCGTCTCCTACCTTCACGAGCATCTTTCCATTCCTACAATTGATAAAAATACCAGCAGTTGCTAGAAATGGTCTACCAAGAATAATAGGTACCTCGGGGTCTTCTTCCATGTCTACAATCACAAAATCACATGGCACCACAATATCTCCAACTTGAAGTGGTACGTCTTCAACAATTCCCAAGGGCAAACGGGTTGATCGATCTGCAAGTTGCAATGTCATTCGAGTGGTCCTCAATTCTCCCACACCCAGCTTGTTGAAAATAGATTCGGGCATGAGACTCACGCTCGCTCCTAAGTCTAGCAAGGCTCGCTTGATGTTTGCCTCCCCAATCTTGCATGGGATTGTGAATCTCCCTGGATCTTTCAACTTCGGGGGAAGTTTCTTGGTTGATACGGATTTGCTCTCATGTGTTACAGCAATGCTAACGTCCTCTAGCTTCTTCTTGTTTGTTAAAATATCCTTTAGGAACTTAGCATAGGAGGGCATTTTGGTCAACATGTCGGTGAAGGGTATGGAGATTTGGATTTGTGACATTATCTCCATGAACTTGCTGTACTCCCTCTCTTCCTTTGCCTTGGCTAGCCTTTGAGGATATGGAACTTCTGGGGCATAGCGGGTCTGAATCGGGGCTTCGGTCTTGTCTTTCTGAGTCTCAGGACCTTTTCTGGCGGGTCCGCTTGAATTCTGGCGGGTCGCCTGACTTTGTCCCGAGGGTTCTGTGTTCTGCGCAATTTCCTGGCGGGTCGCCAGGATTGCTGGCGGGTCCGCCTGGATTGGTCCTGAGACCGATTCGTCGGGATTCTTGGGCCCATCGTACTCCGTTCCACTCCTTAGTCGATGTGTGACACTCTTGACCTCTCCGTTGGGGTTCACTTCAGGTTGGCTTGGAAACATCCCGGTCTTCGTTAAAGCTCCTTGGCTTTGAGGGTTTGCCAATTTGCTTTGTTGAATGAGGAATTGCAAGGACTCGCGAACTTGCTTCATCTCATCAAAGACCGTATGATTCCACTCCGTTTGATCTGCCATGAACTTGTCCACCAAATTCCTATGTTGCTGATAGTAACTAACCTGATTGTTATTACTCGCAGCGTTGTTGTTAGGCTTGTTTTGTGGTGGTGGTTGAGCTTGCCCCGGATTCGCGCACCCGCTCGGATTGCCATAAGATAGCCCAGGATGGTTTCTCTTGTCTCGGTACACGTAATTCTGGGGCGCGAAGGGCGGAGGTGCCATGATTGCATTTACATCGGCTACGGGCTCGTCTCTCGCTACCAAGTAGCATGCCTTTGCTGTATGTCCTTCCTCCTCACAGAATTGGCACTTCTGGACTGCCTCCACAGGTTTGGTCTTCATTTCTTTCATCATTGTGGTCAAGGCGTCCAGTTGAGCTTGCAAATGGGTTGATTTGTCCACTTCTATCATCCCTCCTTTGGAATTCTTCTCTCTTACCGACCAATTGGTTTGAGAGCTTGCCATGCTTTCGATAAGCGCCTTTGCATCCCTACACCCTAGGTCGAGAAGAGACCCACCTGCAGTCGAGTTAACACTTTGACGAGTTTGATGATTCAAACCGTCATAGAAACTACAAATTAGTCTATCCTGGCCTATATCATGATGAGGACACATTCTCAACAAATCCTTAAAGCGTTCCCAAGCTTCAAACAAATTTTCATCACTTTCCTGTTTAAACCCAATTATCTCCCTCACGATCGATGTGGTTTTGATTCTAGGATAGAACCTTTCCAAGAAGGCCTTGGCCAAATCATCCCAACAGGTAAACGGGTTACTATTGAAACTATTCAACCAATCCTCTGCTTGGTCTCTAAGAGAAAAAGGGAAAAGAGTTAACCGGATTATATCAGGAGCGACTTCTTCGAGGTTGAGAGTGATGCAATTCCGTAGGAATCGTTGCAAATGCTTGTTCGCGTCTTCCGTTGGATTCCCACTAAATTGGTTCTGTTGGATGAGGGCAATGAGAGATGGGTTGAAGAATAGATCGCGAGTCCTTCGAGCTTGGGGAGGGTTGACTCCAAGTCGGACATTGTTTGCGGTTGGGGCTCCGATCTCCTTCAAAGGTCGATTCTCCGCCGCAATCCTTGCCGCCTCCCTAGCGTCATCAAGGGCTCGTTGAAGAACAGCTGGATCTACCATCAACGGCCCGTCTCCTTCTGGACCAATAGGTGGGTTCCCGTTCAGGTCTGCCATTGGTTTCGCGTCGTCTGCGTCTTTCGAACCTTCCTCAGGATCTTTTCTGGCGGGTCCGCCTGAATCCTGGCGGGTCGCCTGGATTGGTCCTGGTGGTTGGTTCGTGAATCGAGCTGATGGATTTCGCCTTCCTCGTTGGTAAACCAGCAAGGGAGTCGAAATAGGTGATGAAGTCGAAGTTGTGGCCTCCTTGGCTTCTATTTGTTCTCCCGGAAAACGAACGGTTTGGGAAACAAACGAAGCGGAAGGTCGGGGTGTCTCGTCGCTCTTGGCTTGGCTCCTCGTGTAGTACTTGCACTCGCTTGCGGGTTGATGTTGCTTAGGCTTCTTCTTCCCGGCCAGCGTGTACTCCTACAAACAAGAAACAAGAGGAAGAGACAAAAGATCAATAAAACTTAATTACCTAAACTTAAATCTAGTCACCGTCCCCGGCAACGGCGCCAAATTTGATCGGAGGTAAAACCTGGGTCAAATTTAACCTCAATCTAATCTAATGCAATATAGCTTGAGGATCGAATCCACAGGGACGGTTATTCTAAACTATAGACTTTAAGTAATTTAGTTCGATTGATCTAAGGGTAAACAAGTCAAAAAGTTAATTAATTTATTAAAAGGATTAAATTTAAACTAAAAGAATTAATTCTAAGTTCTAATTAATATCTAAATTATTCTAAATATTAAAGAAAAGATCTAAACTCGTATTAAGGACTTAAACTAGGGTCAATTGATCGGGTTCCACTTCCAGGCACTATCCTGGCGGGTCGACAGGATTTCTGGCGGGTCGCCAGGATTTCTGGCGGGTCGACAGGATTCCTGGCGGGTCGCCAGAATAGTTCGACAATTCAGTTTAATTAGTTTCTAAGTTCTCTAAGTTCAGGTTTTTGGTTTAAACTCTGGTCCAAATACTAACTCTCGTTCTTGATTTGGTATTACTAAGTTTTGACCTCTAACCTCCCTAAAAACCTAAGTTTCAACTCTCGTTTCTTGGCTTAAGTTTTAGGGTTTGCTTTAACTATTCGGTAGGATATCCTAGATCTCTCGATCTTAGGAGGGAATAAACCTCTCGGCTAAGTTCCGGTTTCACCTTTTGGGTATACTAACTATCCTAAGGTTTGAGAATAGAGATTGTTTTGAGATTAGGGTTCTATTTGCTTAATCTACGAGGTCAGGCCTAACCAAGTGAGCAAACCTTCAAATCAATTCAATTCAATTCACAATTTCAGCAAATAAACTCAAGTAAAGCAAAGCAACTTAGAAAAAATAGAAAACTAAATTAAACTTCATTAATCTACCAAGTCATGGTTCCCTACAATTGCCCCTAAACTAAACTACTCACTAAAAGTCATACTTAGCATAAGGATAAAAGGTTTCAGCAAACTAAACATCAAAGACAGATAATAGAGAAAGTTTACAACAAGAACAAACAGCAAACAACTCTCAGCTTGATCTCTGGCGGGTCGCCAGAGATCCTGGCGGGTCGACAGGAGGCAGCTGGGGGATTCTGCTATCTTCTCTCGAATTCTCTCTCTCTAAGCTGACTTCAAACTCGACTCCCCTTTTCTGGAGCTTTCCTATGTTTAAATAACTCTCAAAGGCGGTTCCCATAGGTGGAGATCATGTCTGGCTCGTCCAAGAATAGAGATAGTGCTCTGCCAGAAATATCTCACCAAATTGGGCAGGTCTGTTAATGTTCTGGCGGGTCGACAGGAATCCTGGCGGGTCGCCTGGATTCCTGGCGGGTCGTCTGAAATCCTGGCGGGTCGCCAGAACAGGGGACTTGTCTGGTTTGACCCTGTTCCTTTGCTCCAGTCGCTTGGACTCTGATTTGCTCCGCTTGAACATTTCCTTGGGCCCAATTTTGCTCCAAATCATCACTGAACCTGAAATTAGACAAGGGCAAATAGCAGTACCATATTTCTAACCTAAATTGCATTAAATCTAACTAAAACACAAGCATTTAATTGAAATTAAGGCCTAAAAGGGTTGAATATTTCGATGTGAAACCCGTCTATCACGAGTCAAGATAACCAAGTTCATTGTTGTACTTCCATTGAAAGTTGAAATATGTATATACTTTCTTCTACTAACCCTTCTTAAAAGAAGTACTTTGATAGTTTGATTACTTGAGAAAACTTAAAGAACTACATTGTTCATTCCCAAATCTAACATTAAAAGTTGAAGTGCTCTGACTGAAAGATCTGTTCTCTAGGTAGGTACCCAACTACACCTCCAGTGCTTATCACAACCGTGTCATTCCAAATCCATGCAGTCAGAGAAGAAAAAACCCCTCTTTCCTTGGCGCCATTTCCTTCGAGATCATCACACATGTTAGATGAAGCTTGAGATTTGACTTCAAGGCTCACAACTTGGGCTGTTTTGCCCCCGGGATGGGCCGTCAGGCCCAAAAGTTAAGATATGACTTGGTCCATAGGTAGGACTGAAAACGGTAGCCGTTTCAATCGTTCTTTCGTTTCGTTTCGTTCGGAACTGAACGATAACGGATAAGGATTTCAGTTTCGTTTAAGGAACGGAACAACCAACGCAAATAGAAATATTGTTTCGTCTCAGAACGAAACGATTAGTGAAACTGGTACGTTTCGTGGTCGTTTATTTCGCGCATTTCGTCTAAAATTTTTTTTATGGTTTTATTATTAGATTGCAGAGGACCTCAACAGAGAGATCGAGGGAGAAATGAGTAAAATTAGATTTCTGCAGCGTCGCTCCGTCATTTCTCCGCCGAACACAATCACATATATCTCTCTCGCCTCTACACCACCGAGTACAATCGCCGTCGAGAGCAAGAGGTGATTATAGTGTCTCCTCCCCCTTTTCCGCGTGACATAACCTGTCATTTCTCTATCTCTGTTTCATACAAAATGCAGAATAGTTTATTTTCTTACATCTTAATAAAATGCAAAACAATTAGGTAGTCAAAGACGATTATAATCGTTTTAATCGTTCCCATCAACGGAACAATCAACGCAACATGTGTTAAACAGATGCAACAATCAACACAATAAATATAAAAATTTCGTGCATCAATGCAACGGTTAACGAAAATGACCACTTTCGTGGTCGTTATCCACGTTATGCACCCCTATCCATAGGCAGTCTTACAAGTTACAAGTTACAGCCTTACTCAAGTTAGACTTAAAACGATTTTTTTTAATAAAAATTATAAGAAAATATATATTTAATTTAACATTAAAATAATTCATAAATAACAGCAATGCAATAATCGCCAAGAAAGTTACTTTTTTGCATTATAAACCTCGCACGTTTGGTATTTCATACTTCTTTCTTTAAAAAAATAAAAAGAATACGTCAATGTTAAGATTAAAATTTTAAATATTATTATAAATTTACTAGAAAAATCTGCTTAAATCTCATCTCTTTTTTTTACTATTATTAAAATTAAAAATTATTAAAATTAAATATGCTTTTAATCGGAAGTGGCCAGTCAAATTTATTATTAAAAAAAAAGAAATCAGCTCGTCTTCTTCCAGTTCCAGCCTCCCACTCGTTCACGGGATCCGCATCCTCGACAGCCAAGCGATTCGGCTGTACCGTCCTGTCCACGAATACCGACCCTCCGATCAGCATCCAACGACTAAAGCGGAAAAATGCTGCCAAATCGCCTCTCTCTCCAATACCCGCCCTGCCCGACTGGAGTTAGGTTGATCAACAATCCCAATTTCGCCAATCTGTCGACTTTCCGCCAAAAGCGCAATTCTCTTGTTTGTCTGATCAACTCCGACTCTCAGCCCTCTCAATTCTCTTGAACGAAGGATAAGGCACTCTCCTGTATCTCTCCATCGGAGGTGCAGTCCGAGAGACGACTGAGTTTCTCCAAAGGTAAATCCTACCCGCCCATCAAACTCTATTTTGCCTCTAAATTGGTCAAATTCAGTAGTAATGCACAAATTTTGGTTTGTTCAAATTCTGGTTTGTTCAAATTCAGTAGGAATTTGCTGTTCAAATTCAAATTCTGGGTGCCCCTTTGTTTATCAGTACAAAAAAAAAATTCCAGTATTGTGCAAGTGATGAATACAGTGAGTAAGCTAGTGGGTTGGGCTTGGCGCAGTGATGAATTCAGTAGTATCTGCTATTGAGATACTGAAATGTCCCTGTGAAGTTGGCATTTGTGCTTGTCTATTTATCTTTTGATAATGTTCTTCAACTTTTGGTTTGACTTATCGTTCCAAATTCAATTTTTGCTAGAATGACCATTATGCAAGGGTACATAAACAAAAAAAAAAAAGAAAGGCTAGCAAAATTGACAGAAATATTAAGAGATTTTTGGGTTATGTGATCAAAATGCTGGGGACAGAATGGAGCCAATGCAGCCAATTGAAATCTAGACCACTTGTTTCTGTTAACAAATTTGTTAGTCACTATAAAATGATTCTGAGCTTGATACATATCAAATAAGATACTTGTAATATTTTATCGAATGGAGATATTGTCTATCTTTTTCTATTTATCGAAGTTTATTTTTGTTGTTTCTACCATCTTTTTAGTATATTCAGTTTTAAATGCTCATATTTAATTTTTTTTGTTCTCTTTGAAGGATATGGAGAATTCCAACAGCATGCCTCATGTTGGTATGGAATTTGCAACCTTTGAGCAACCTCATGTATTGATTCCATTAACTAATTCGTAGTATTCAGTCTTAAGTCCTCTCTGTTAAAGTTAGGTCAACCCACTGTATAGTGCTTCAGTGCTTCAGTGCTTCAGTCGTAATAATTACATGCTTTACTTCCTTATTGGTACGGTGCTTCACTTCCTCTCTGGTACAGTGCTTTATTTGTATGTGTTTGAGCTTTCACTTCTTATCGTTATAATTTCAACATACATCTTTTCTGGTAGACGGTTGGTCTGGCAATAAGTTAGGGACCATCGTTATAATTCCACTTTTTTTTATCATGATAATAACCATAGTTATGGCATTCTTTAAAATGGCAACAAGTTAGGGACCAGTGTGTGAAAGTATATCAAAGTTTGTATCTAATTTTTTTCTTAATTATAGGCCAAACAATAATTTGTCACAAGATACAACGGAGGAGCATTTTGGGTGCTATGGTGACCTAGAAGATAAACAGTATAGTTTAATTAATTCAAATATTTCAAAACAAATATTCCTATATTTTGGGTGCTATGGTAACTAATTTTTTCCCTTTTTTTATGCAGCAATTTGGAAATTTGTCAAGATTAGGATAACTTAACATCAATTCCTTTTGTTGGCAACATTTTGTAATTGATAGTGTCCAAGTATAGTTTTTGGCAACATTTTGTAAATCAAATAGTTATAGCTTTTGTGTGTTGAAATATAGGAATTTTTGTTAATAGAGGGGCTGGAGTGAAAATGACATTGTAATGGGTTTCGGTTTCGGGTTTTGGGTTTTAGCAATATAGCAATTTCTGACTGTAAGGAATTTATGTACCACCTATATTCTAAGAGCTTTGATCAGTGCCAAATCAGTTGGTCAGTTAATACTCTTTGAGTGGTGATATTCCTGCCACTGTGCCACTTTGGCATGTTCCTTTGTTCAGACACATAATTGCTCGTTGGGGTGATGTTGTATGATTAACATAAAATAGTTAGGCCAAATATATTAAAAACATTAAGACACATAATTGCTCGTTGAAAGCATAGAAAGAACCATAAGTTCTTTAAAACATTAAAATGAAAAGTTAAATTGTCAGATACTACAAGGATGCCAAGAAGCCCTGCACATGCACATGCATACAATGGATCTGATACATTAAACTAGTTGTTAAATTACACAACTCAAGTCATATTACAAGGCAAAAGAAAAATATCAAAAAACATAGGAAAATCATAGGAACACAGATTTCACATTGACCAACAACTCAAGTCATATTACAAGGCATCTAATACATTTGCTAAATTTCTAATACATTACAACTTACAAACTACAATAGCCAAAAGAAAAATACCAAATAACATAAAGTATTGAATTATTTGGCTCCTTAGTTCTTCCAAATGCTTCCTAAAGCTCTCTTCAAGTTCTTTAAATTTCTCATCTAATTGTTTTTTACCTTCATCCGCTTGTCTTTCTAATTGCTTCTTCAACAAATCACATCTAATTTTAAGGTCTATAGGATTAAAGCTGACCTCATCGCGCCATCCAACAAATTGATTACATCGTCGACACGAGTAGAAAGCTCGACCCTTATTTTTTGGTGTCTACAACACACTGATTGTTCTTGCACTTACTGCAATTAGGATACACTTCAACCGAGTTGGTGCTTTGAAAGCTCATTGCTATTTAAAAAAAAAAGAGATAGTATGAAAGAGAATTTAACATGCTAATTCAAGCTAAATTAAAGCTAAATTTAAACAGTTTGTCTCATAGCAGGGGAGGTGTTATCACTTATCATTTGGTCCAGCATTTCAATATGTTGTGCTTAGTTCCATTTTTAAATTCAAACATGACAAAGATAAAAGAAAAAAAACTAGGCATTTTCGCTCCAGCACAGTTTATTGACAGAAGGGCGACATTGTGGAAGGATGCATGCTAGAAGTAGCACAAATATTCTCTTATATTTATAACAAATGACAGAAGGGTGACATTTTTCTCACTATACCTTTAGTTCCATTTTTCTCACTATACTTTTCGTTCAATGATTATGAATTGCAACTTATATAAAAAAAAAACCCAAATATAACATGCACAAGCAGAATGACTCCCAAGATTATTTGACATGCTGCTAAAGGCACCAAGTTACAGATTCTATAAGTTCCAATAGAGAGAAGCGAATTTCACTTTTTACCACAACTAAATTGATTCTGTAGCAAAATTTGAGAAAAATGGAAAAAAAAAAAATTAGACTGAACCTGTCTAGGGTTTCGAGAGGAGGCGGAGGTACTTGGAGAGTTGCAGATTGGAGTGCTAGAGTGGTCTATAGCTTGATCTCCTGACTCACTTCAATGATTCAAACTTTGATCTCTCGCTCGATCGATCTAGGGTTTCAACCTTCTCTGGCTTTTTGGCTTGTTCAGGCGGAGGAAACGAAACGAAAGAGATGGACAGGAAATGATTTTTTTAATTTTTTCATTGGTTGCATTTTATTTAGAAGAGACGGGCAGCAGGTCGGGTAGGTTCGATTCGCTGCATTTTCGCTTTCGTCGTTGGATGCAGATCGGACGGTCGATATTCGTGGACAGGACGGTACAGCCGAATCGCTTGGCTGTCGAGGATGCGGATCCCTGCTCCATACCTCTTCCTCTCGTCCAATCCGGTTGGAGCCCCCACATGGTGCCTGGTCTTGTCCCCTAATTTCTGTCAAACCGAGAGATTCACCCTTGACCCAAACCCTACCATCACATCTCTTGCCCTCTCTCCCTCTGCCACCTCAGCAGCTCGACCCCTCCTCTCCATTCCCATCCCATATAAGCCACCCCTCTCCTATCTCTCTTTGCTCAGGCCCCATTTCAAGGATAAGAACAGAAAAGAGAAAGGAAGAGAGAAAGAGAGAGGTGGAGGCTAGCGACTGGGGGGGAGACGGCGGTGATCGACGAGGCTAGGTGGTGGTGCTGGCAGTGAGGCGAGGTGCTGTGTTTTGCTGAGCCCTTGCTCCCTATCCCTCTCTCGGCTTGGTAACCAATTTCATCTCTATTTCTCTTTTGCTGTGCTGTGTGATCTAGAGGCTTGCAATTACTGAATTGCTTGAACTGTTCGATTGTTTACGTGTGCTGAAAGCTGTGCAAGCCTCAATCTTATGATCTGAGAACTGCTTGACTCTGTGTTCGATTGTGTTTGAAGGCATGCACTTGAATTGTGTTGATTGAACTGTAAATTGCTTTGATAGAACTCTGGATAGAATGACTTGTTTTGAAACTGTGCATTGCCTCTCATTGAACTGATCTGTTGAGCCTTACTTGGTCTGTGTTGGGTTTTGAAATGTGTAAGCTAGATGAGTGTGTGTTGGATCTCTTTGTGTGTGATTTGTGTGCTGGCTGAGGCCACGCTTTGAACTTGAGGCGCTAGTTGTCTCTAGTTGAGCTTGTGGTAACTTGTTTGTGCGTTGTCTGGTCTGTTACCAGACTGGTACCCCTTGTGTTTGCTAACTGGTACACATTGAGTGCTGCCAGGGACCTCTGTGTGATTTATTTTGGTATCAGGGACCTTTTCGTATATATAGATGAACTGTTTTAGGACTTCCTTACATTTAAATCTGTTATCAAGGTCTGTTTGGTAATTGTTAGGCAAATAAGTTTAATCCAAGGACATTAGTGCGTAAGTTCAGTACTTATTGGATCGGATTCCAATTCTGATGTTGGGTTTCGGAGTTGATCCCCGAAACCCATTGGCTCCGGATCCGCTTGGATCCTGTTTTGTTTCCTTGTGGGCTGTGTGTTTTCACTCTGGGCCGTCAGGCCTGTTTCCTTCTGGGCTCGTCCCTCTGTTCTAATCCGTGAGGATTTCTTGTGGGCTCTGTGATTTATTTGTGCGTGGCCCATTTGGTGTTGTTGGCTGTTGAAGTTGTATTTTGAAATATATAAGTCGGATTTTGAGAATAAAACTAGAACTTGGGAAAATAAAGCTAGAACTAATTGATGACATGAATGAATGATTCGAATATCAAAGTATGAGATTTTGGCCGAAAAACAATTATGTCGGATTCGAAATTTTACTCGTTGGCTTTTAAATGGGAGATGATTAAAATGTCCGCAAAATAACTTTACAGATACTATGATATAATCGGACAATATATGATCCCAAATCAAAATCAATCAAACTAAGTTTTCTTTTCTTTTCTTTATTATTTAGTTAAAGTCTTTTAAATAAAGTTTATTTATTTTAGAAAGATTAATAAAGAAATTTCATACTTAATTAAAACATTGTTAGAAAACGGATTAAACTTGTTAACTGTTTTTTTTCCAAACCAAACAAACATGACGCGTCTATTTATCGCGTAGTTAAGACTTGTAGGATTCGTCACAACGTCTATTCTTCACATTGTTTATAAATCAAAGTGTAGCAAATTAATTCTAAAAGTAATCACAATACTACTAAACCTAACTTTCTACACAATAGTTTATGAAACGAAATATAGCAAAATATTTCTAAAATTCTCTTAGGTTAGTATTTCTTCACAACCAGTTTAAATGGAACTTTGTCAGACTATTTATAGAAACTAATTAATTAAGATAATATATTTTAAAACAGAATCCCTTTTAGAAAGTCTAAGTCTAAATACCATAGTAATCTGAACCTAAAACCAATAGAGGGTTAATTTAGAGATCGTTAGTTTAAGTGTTTCGTTTGAGAGTTCGTTTCTTAAGTTAAGTCTTTTGTCTTGGTCAGGTGACCAGCAGAACTACTCGAGTTTAGCTGAGGACGCTTTTCCTGAGTACGAGGGAGGTGACGCAGAGCAGGACTTCACCGACCCTCCAGCTGAGTAGTCACTTCTGCACTTTTCTTTCCAGGTGTGTGGATTGCCTTAGGTTTTGTTTAAACTTTGGATTAAGAATTAGATCATTAATTAATTATGTGCATATCATGTCATTAACATTAAGTAAACAGTTAAGAGCATTCTAGTAATCAAAAGATTAGCTTTGCATATATAGGATATGCATCCATATTAATTAAGTGATTAATAACCTAAAAGTGCCCTTAATCAACACTTGCATCTGGTAAGGTACAGGATAGTGAGACCGAGTGAGATAAGAGCGTTTTGCACGCGATCTCCATTATCGGGAGATTGCACCCCAGCCATTGCCGGTGGTCTCCTTATGATAGCGATCTCGAGCAACGCGTTACTGATGATCACTCAGCAGACCGACCTTCAGGCGGTACTGCGGTCACTTGGTAGTTTATTATTATTGTTAGGTTATTTGTATATTTTCTCGCTTGCTTCGACTGGTCTCTATGGGGTTGTTTGCCACTTATTTATTAGACTACCTCTCGACCTCCCACGTTTCAATACCGGTATTGACCTACTCCTCGACGGGGGCTGTAGGGTTGGAGCTGGCCTACGGGGCTTCGGGGTATGATTCTCTATGCAGAATGTAGGTAGATCTACTTTAGGCAAGGTCCATGTCATATTGGGATATGTGAGACTTGATTCTGGATTTTGTTACGCTTATAATGGACTACTGAGTGCGGGTGCTTGACTCTCGTATTAATATGATATTTAACTTGCTATATTATTACTCGTTTCCCCATAAACTTTTATATTTCTTTTGGCATGACATGTTTGGATAGTGTTATCATAATTACTCTTAAATTACACTTAGCTTCCGCATTTAAGTTAGGATCTTAAAAGTATTTAAGTATGGTTTAGTTCTGACTTTAGTTTAACCAGAACCTTGCTGGCTTTCCTTACTGTTTCACTGAGTATTCGCGTACTCAGCCCACATAATTGCTTGTGGCGCAGGTTCAGGTTTGGTAGACTTAGCAGAGGAGTTTTAGCCAGAAGACCAAGCCGAGCTGGAATAGTATTTATCCGCTGTGCATTATTCTATGTTTTGTTTGTATGATGACTGGAGATTTTGATGTGTGTACATTTTACCAGTCTTTTGTTGTATAAACAAACAATGCCTTTATTATGTGGTTATTATTTGTGATTATTTGTTTATGTGACACTGTTTTATAGCCTTACGTGTACACAGTAGAGTGTGTACGCGTGGCGGGGCTGTCCATCCCAAATTGCGGCTTGGTTTGGGGTGTGACAGGAACGAATGCAGAAACAATTGAAATGCTCAAATGATACTCAGAATTGAATTATTTGCACTTTGTACGCGTAATTACTATATATAATCTAATTTTTTTAATAATCAAGATATGGATCATATTCTAGACACTATAAAGCTTTTAAATATAGATTATTCTGCTGAAATAATTTAGAATGAATGCAAAAACGATTGAAATGCTTAATTGATACTCAAAAATGCATTATTTGCACTTTATATGCGTTATTACTATGTATAATCCATTAATTTTTATTAAAAAATAAATGAATCATAATCTAGACAGTATAAAGATTTTAAATGTAGATTATTTTGGTGAAATGAATTAGAATGAATGCAGAAACGATTGAAATCCTCAAATGATACTCAGAATTGCATTATTTGCACTTTATATGCGTAATTACTATGTATACTTCAATCTTTTTGAATAAACAAGATATGAATTATATTTTAGACAGAGTAAAGAGTTAAAATGTTGATTATTGTGATGAAATGGCTGAGAATGAATTCAGAAACAATTTAAACGCTCAAATGACACTCAGAATAAGCATTATTTCATTTTATATGTGTAATTACTTGTTATAATCTAATCTCTTTGAATAAATAAGATATAAATCGTATTCTATACCGTACAGAGAGGATAAATGTGGATTATTGTGATGAAATGACTCAGAATGAATGTAGAAATGGTTGAAATTCTTAAATAATACTAAAAATATGCATTAGTTGCACTTTATATGTGCAATTACTATGTATAATCTATTTTTTTTTAATAAATATGACATGAATCATATTCTAAACTGTATGGAAAGTTTGAATGTATATTATTGTGATTAAATTACTAAGAATGAATTCAGAAACGATTTAAATGTTCAAATGATACTCAGAATAAGAATTATTTGCATTTTATATGCGTAATTACTATGTATTATCTTATATTATAGAATAAATAAGATATGAATCATATTCTAGACTTTATAAAGAGGGTAAATATAGATTTTTGTGATTAAATGACTTAGAATGAATGTAGAAATGGTTGAAATGCTCAAATAATACTCAGAATTAGCATTATTTGACTTTATATGCGTAATTACTTTGTATAATACAATCATTTTGTACATTTAATATCTGAATCATATTCTAGACTTTATAAGGAGTTTAAATGTAGATAATTGTGATGAAATGACTTGGAATGAATTCTAGACTTTATAAGGAGTTTAATGTAGATAATTCTAGACTTTATAAGGAGTTTAATGGATGAAATGCTCAAATAATACTAAGAATGAGCGTTTTTTTGCACTTTATACGAGTAATCATTAGGTATAATCCAATCTTTTAAAATAAATATGATACAACTCATACTCTAGACAGTATAGAGAAATTAAATGTAGATTATTGTGAATAAATGACTTACAATGAATGCAGAAACCGTTTTATTGCTCAAATGATACTCATATTATGCATTATTTGACTTTATATGTGTAATTACTTGGTATAATCCAATCTTTTCGAAAATGTAATATCTTAATCATTTTCATGAACAAATAGAGAGTTTAAATATATATTATTATGATAAAATAACTTATAATAAATGTAGAAACGATTAAACTGCTTAAATGATACTCATAATAGGCATTATTTGCACTTTGTGTGCATAATTAGTGCGTATAATCCAATTTTTTTTTAATAAGATTCGAATCTTATTGTAGACCTTATAGATAGCTTAAATATTGATTATTGTGATCAAATGATTTATGATAGGTGGGTTTCATATCGAAATATTCAACCCTTTTAGGCCTTAATTTCAATTAAATGTTTGTGTTTTAGTTAGATTTTATGCAATTTAGATTTGGAATATGGTACTGCTATTTGCCCTTGTCTAATTTCAGGTTCAGTGATGATTTGGAGCAAAATTGGGCCCAAGGAAGTGTTCAAGCGGAGCAAATCAGAGTCCAAGCGACTGGAGCAAAGGAACAGGGTCAAACCAGACAAGTCCCCTGTTCTGGCGACCCGCCAGGATTTCAGACGACCCGCCAGGAATCCAGGCGACCCGCCAGGATTCCTGTCGACCCGCCAGAACATTAACAGACCTGCCCAATTTGGTGAGATATTTCTGGCAGAGCACTATCTCTATTCTTGGACGAGCCAGACATGATCTCCACCTATGGGAACCGCCTTTGAGAGTTATTTAAACATAGGGAAAGCTCCAGAAAAGAGGAGTCGAGTTTGAAGTCAGATTTTGGAGCAAGATTCGAGAGAAGATAGCAGAATCCCCCAGCTGCCTCCTGTCGACCCGCCAGGATCTCTGGCGACCCGCCAGAAAACAAGCTGAGAGTTGTTTGCTATTTGTTCTTGTTGTAAACTTTCTCTGTTATCTGTCTTTGATGTTTAGTTTGCTGAAACCTTTTATCTTTATGCTTAGTATGACTTTTAGTGAGTAGTTTAGTTTAGGGGCAATTGTAGGGAACCATGACTTGGTAGATTAATGAAGTTTATTTAGTTTTCTAATTTTTTCTAAGTTGCTTTGCTTTGCTTGAGTTTATTTGCTGAAATTGTGAATTGAATTGAGTTGATTTGAAGGTTTGCTCACTTGGTTAGGCCTGACCTCGTAGATTAAGCAAATAGAACCCTAATCTCAAAACAATCTCTATTCTCAAACCTTAGGATAGTTAGTATACCCAAAAGGTGAAACCGGAACTTAGCCGAGAGGTTTATTCCCTCCTAAGATCGAGAGATCTAGGATATCCTACCGAATAGTTAAAGCAAACCCTAAAACTTAAGCCAAGAAACGAGAGTTGAAACTTAGGTTTTTAGGGAGGTTAGAGGTCAAAACTTAGTAATACCAAATCAAGAACGAGAGTTAGTATTTGGACCAGAGTTTAAGCCAAAAACCTGAACTTAGAGAACTTAGAAACTAACTGAACTGAATTGTCGTACCGTTCTGGCGACCCGCCAGGAATCCTGTCGACCCGCCAGAAATCCTGGCGACCCGCCAGAAATCCTGTCGACCCGCCAGGATAGTGCCTGGAAGTGGAACCCGATCAATTGACCCTAGTTTAAGTCCTTAATACAAGTTTAGATATTTTCTTTAATACTTAGGGTAATTTAGACATTAATTAGAACTTAGAATTAATTCTTTTAGTTTAAATTCAATCCTTTTAATAAATTAATTAACTTTTTAACTTGTTTACCCCTAGATCAATCGAACTAAATTACTTAAAGTCTATAGTTTAGAATAACCGTCCCTGTGGATTCGATCCTCAAGCTATATTGCATTAGATTAGATTGAGGTTTAATTTGACCTAGGTTTTACCTCCGATCAAATTTGGCGCCGTTGCCGGGGACGGTGACTAGATTTAAGTTTAGGTAATTAAGTTTTATTGATCTTTTGTCTTTTCCTCTTGTTTTCTTGTTTGTAGGAGTACACGCTGGCCGGGAAGAAGAAGTCTAAGCAACCTCAACCCGCAAGCGAGTGCAAGTACTTTACGAGGAGCCAAGCCAAGAGCGACGAGACACTCCGACCTTCCGCTTCATTTGTTTCCCAAACCGTTCGTTTTCCGGGTGAACAAATAGAAGCCAAGGAGGCCACAACTTCGACTTCATCGCCTATTTCGACTCCCTTGCTGGTTTACCAACGAGGAAGGCGAAATCCATCAGCTCGATTTACGAACCAACCAACAGGACCAATCCAGGCGACCCGCCAGGATTCAGGCGGACCCGCCAGAAAAGACCCTGAGGAAGGTTCGAAAGACGCAGACGACGCGAAACCAATGGCAGACCTGAACGGGAACCCACCTATTGGTCCAGAAGGAGACGGGCCGTTGATGGTAGATCCAGCTGTGCTTCAACGAGCCCTTGATGATGCTAGGGAGGCGGCAAGGATTGCGGCGGAGAATCGACCTTTGAAGGAGATCGGAGCCCCAACCGCAAACAATGTCCGACTTGGAGTCAACCCTCCCCAAGCTCGAAGGACTCGCGATCTATTCTTCAACCCATCTCTCATTGCCCTTATCCAACAGAACCAATTTAGTGGGAATCCAACGGAAGACGCGAACAAGCATTTGCAGCGATTCCTACGGAATTGCATCACTCTCAACCTCGAAGAAGTCGCTCCTGATATAATCCGGTTAACTCTTTTCCCTTTTTCTCTTAGAGACCAAGCAGAGGATTGGTTGAATAGTTTCAATAGTAACCCGTTTACCTGTTGGGATGATTTGGCCAAGGCCTTCTTGGAAAGGTTCTATCCTAGAATCAAAACCACATCGATCGTGAGGGAGATAATTGGGTTTAAACAGGAAAGTGATGAAAATTTGTTTGAAGCTTGGGAACGCTTTAAGGATTTGTTGAGAATGTGTCCTCATCATGATATAGGCCAGGATAGACTAATTTGTAGTTTCTATGACGGTTTGAATCATCAAACTCGTCAAAGTGTTAACTCGACTGCAGGTGGGTCTCTTCTCGACCTAGGGTGTAGGGATGCAAAGGCGCTTATCGAAAGCATGGCAAGCTCTCAAACCAATTGGTCGGTAAGAGAGAAGAATTCCAAAGGAGGGATGATAGAAGTGGACAAATCAACCCATTTGCAAGCTCAACTGGACGCCTTGACCACAATGATGAAAGAAATGAAGACCAAACCTGTGGAGGCAGTCCAGAAGTGCCAATTCTGTGAGGAGGAAGGACATACAGCAAAGGCATGCTACTTGGTAGCGAGAGACGAGCCCGTAGCCGATGTAAATGCAATCATGGCACCTCCGCCCTTCGCGCCCCAGAATTACGTGTACCGAGACAAGAGAAACCATCCTGGGCTATCTTATGGCAATCCAAGCGGGTGCGCGAATCCGGGGCAAGCTCAACCACCACCACAAAACAAGCCTAACAACAACGCTGCGAGTAATAACAATCAGGTTAGTTACTATCAGCAACATAGGAATTTGGTGGACAAGTTCATGGCAGATCAAACGGAGTGGAATCATACGGTCTTTGATGAGATGAAGCAAGTTCGCGAGTCCTTGCAATTCCTCATTCAACAAAGCAAATTGGCAAACCCTCAAAGCCAAGGAGCTTTAACGAAGACCGGGATGTTTCCAAGCCAACCTGAAGTGAACCCCAACGGGGAGGTCAAGAGTGTCACACATCGACTAAGGAGTGGAACGGAGTACGATGGGCCCAAGAATCCCGACGAATCGGTCTCAGGACCGATCCAGGCGGACCCGCCAGAAATCCTGGCGACCCGCCAGGATTGTGCGCAGAACGCAGAACCCTCGGGACAGTTTCTGGCGACCCGCCAGGATTCAGGCGGACCCGCCAGAAAAGGTCCTGAGACTCAGAAAGGCAAGACCGAAGCCCCGATTCAGACCCGCTATGCCCCAGAAGTTCCATATCCTCAAAGGCTAGCCAAGGCAAAGGAAGAGAAGGAATACAGCAAGTTCATGGAGATAATGTCACAAATCCAAATCTCCATACCCTTCACCGACATGTTGACCAAAATGCCCTCCTATGCTAAGTTCCTAAAGGATATTTTAACAAACAAGAAGAAGCTAGAGGACGTTTGCATTGCTGTAACGCATGAGAGCAAAACCGTGTCAACCAAGAAACTTCCCCCGAAGTTGAAGGATCCAGGGAGATTCACAATCCCATGCAAGATTGGGGAGGCAAACATCAAGCGAGCCTTGCTAGACTTAGGAGCGAGCGTGAGTCTCATGCCCGAATCTATTTTCAACAAGCTGGGTGTGGGAGAATTGAGGACCACTCGGATGACATTGCAACTTGCAGATCGATCAACCCGTTTGCCCTTGGGAATTGTTGAAGACGTACCACTTCAAGTTGGAGATATTGTGGTGCCATGTGATTTTGTGATTGTAGACATGGAAGAAGACCCCGAGGTACCTATTATTCTTGGTAGACCATTTCTAGCAACTGCTGGTATTTTTATCAATTGTAGGAATGGAAAGATGCTCGTGAAGTTAGGAGACGAAACAGCCGAATTCGAAGTAGAGAAAGCAATGAAGCTGCCCAACCAAGTAGATACTTGTTGCATGGTGGATTTGCTTGATGAAATGGTACAAGAAGAGTTCGATTCGGCGGTAACGAAGGCCTACACCTACCCCATCGACAACCAGGAGGAATGGGATGCTTATTTGGCTAGTTTGGAGGAAGAACCAGGCGCTGAAGAGGAAGTTGACGCTCTCAGGACAGTTTCTGGCGACCCGCCAGAAATCCTGGCGACCCGCCAGGAAGCCAGCCCTGAACAACCAAAGTTGAATCTGAAGCCTTTGCCCTCTAACCTCCAGTTTCAGTACCTGGGGCCTGATAAGACATATCCGGTGATAGTGAGTGCACATCTAAGCAGCGAAGAAATTGAGAAACTTTTAAGGGAATTGCGATCCCATCGTAAGGCTATTGGTTACTCGATTGATGATTTGAAGGGCCTAGATCCGAGCATTTGTACTCACCGAATTCTCATGGAAGATGATTGCAAGCCAACCATTGAGCATCAAAGAAGATTAAATCCAACCTTGAAGGAGGTGGTGAAGAAAGAAGTTCTCAAGCTACTTGAAGCCGGGATCATTTATCCAATTTCCGACTCCAAGTGGGTTAGTCCGGTTCATGTGGTGCCTAAGAAGGGAGGCACTACGGTGGTGAAGAACGACAAGAATGAGTTAATCCAAACTCGAGTGGTCACGGGGTGGAGAATGTGCATTGATTATCGAAAGCTCAACACCGCCACGAGAAAGGATCATTTTCCCCTTCCATTTGTTGATCAACTCTTGGAGAGACTAGCCAATCATTCTTATTTTTGCTATTTGGATGGGTATTCCGGGTTCTTCCAAATCCCCATTCATCCAAGCGACCAAGAGAAGACAACCTTTACATGCCCGTATGGTACCTACGCTTACCAAAGGATGCCATTTGGGTTGTGTAACGCCCCAGCCACTTTCCAAAGAGCTATGATGGCGATATTCTCCGATTTCATTGAGAAAGACATGGAAGTTTTCATGGATGATTTTTCGGTTTATGGTACAACCTTCGATCATTGCTTAGCCAACTTGGTTAAGGTGTTGAAGCGGTGTGAAGAGGTGAATCTAGTGTTGAATTGGGAGAAATGTCACTTCATGGTTCGCGAGGGGGTGGTACTTGGCCACGTGATATCATCTCAAGGGATCTCAGTTGACAAAGCGAAAGTGGAAGTCATTGAGAAATTGAGGCAACCAACATGCGTTAGAGACATTCGAAGCTTCTTGGGTCATGCCGGTTTTTACCGGCGGTTCATTAAAGATTTCTCTAAAATTGCAAAACCATTAACTAATCTCATTATGAAGGATGTTGAATTTGACTTTGACGATGATTGTGTTAATGCTTTTCGCAGGATTAAGGAAGCTTTGGTGGTAGCACCCATTCTCCAACCGCCCGATTGGACGTTACCTTTTGAATTAATGTGCGATGCGAGCGATTATGCAATCGGAGCAGTTTTGGGACAGAGGCGTGACAAGAAACCCTATGCCATATACTATGCAAGCAAAGTCTTAGATGCGGCTCAAGTGAACTATACCACCACCGAAAAGGAGTTGCTTTCCATAGTGTATGCATTGGACAAATTCAGATCATATCTAGTTGGATCGAAGGTAATTGTCTATACCGACCATGCTGCCATCAAGTATCTCATGACTAAAAAGGACACCAAACCCCGCTTGATTCGATGGGTGCTCTTACTTCAAGAATTCGACATAGAAATCAAAGATAAGAAGGGCACGGAAAACCTAGTTGCAGATCATTTGTCTAGGATCCAAGTGGAGAAGACGGAGGACCAATTGATGCCCATAAACGATGATTTACCAGGCGAGCAGCTGCTCTCAGCACAAATTCTGGCGACCCGCCAGGATTCCTGGCGACCCGCCAGGATTCATCCCGACAAACCAGCCAGACGCGTTCACCTCCAGGCGACCCGCCAGGATCCAAGCGGACCCGCCAGAGTGCCATGGTATGCAGATTTCGCGAATTTTCTGGCAAGCGGGATCAAGCCTCATGGGTATTCGTCCCAGCAATTCAAGAAGTTCCGAGCCGATTCAAAGTATTACTATTGGGATGACCCGTTCTTGTGGAAGAGAGGAGTAGATGGTATGTTTCGAAGATGTGTGCCCCTAGAGGAAGTAGAAGATATTCTTTACCAGTGCCACTCGTCCGCTTATGGAGGACATGCTTCCACCGACAAAACCGCTTCGAAGGTGCTTCAGTCCGGTTTCTATTGGCCATCGATTTTCAAGGATGCAAGAGCCTTTGTTCTCAAGTGTGATCAATGCCAAAGGGCGGGGAACATTTCTCAAAGACATCAAATGCCTCAAAATCCGGTGCTTGAAGTTGAGATATTTGACGTTTGGGGAGTGGACTTCATGGGACCATTTCTGCCATCCCTTGGGTATGAATTCATCCTTGTAGCCGTTGATTATGTGTCCAAGTGGGTAGAAGCAATTCCAAGCAAGCATGCCGACTCAGCCACGGTGAAGAAGCTCTTCAATAAGGTGATCTTTCCCCGATTTGGGATCCCAAGAGTTGTCATAAGCGATGGAGGAAAGCATTTCATAAATCGACAGTTTGATAATCTCTTGAGAAAATATGGTGTTACTCACAAAGTTGCTACACCTTATCATCCACAAACCAGTGGTCAAGTTGAGGTGTCAAATAGAGAGATCAAGAATATTCTGCAAAAAACGGTGGGTAGCACGAGGAAGGATTGGGCATTGAAGCTAGATGAAGCACTTTGGGCATATCGAACTGCCTACAAAACTCCAATAGGAATGAGTCCTTTCAAATTGATCTATGGAAAGGCTTGTCACTTACCGGTGGAACTAGAGCACAAGGCTTATTGGGCAGTCAAGACAATCAATTGGGATGCACAAGCTGCAGGAGAGAAGCGAATTCTGGATTTGCACGAGTTAGATGAGATCCGTATGGATGCCTATGAGAATGCTCGGTTGTACAAAGAGCGAACGAAGAAGTGGCATGATAAACATATCCAACGGAGAGTGCTCAAGGAGGGAAACATGGTCCTACTTTTCAATTCAAGGTTGAGGCTGTTTCCAGGCAAGCTTAAATCAAGATGGTCTGGACCGTTTCGAGTGAAAAAAGTCTATCCTTATGGAGCAGTTGAGCTATGGGGAAATGATGGGAGTTATTTCACCGTGAATGGGCAGCGCCTCAAGCTATACATCCAAGGACAAGAGATGGAAGAGTTGGTCTCGAAATCACTCGTTGATCCGAGACCCGAAGAGACGTAGAAATGAGGGGTCGAGCTCGAGACCTTAAACGAGCGCTTCTTGGGAGGCAACCCAAGGATTTTATTTTAAATTTTATGATTTAGTCTATTTTCAATTTATTTACTTGCGTTGAAAAATCTAGAAAACACAAAAAAAATTAGAAAATACGAAAAATACAAAAAAAATTAGGATTTAAATGGTTTATTCTGTGGTTGATGTAGGTGAAAAATGCATCCAGGCGGACCCGCCAGAGTTTCAGGCGACCCGCCAGAGAGAAAGGCGACAATATGGCTCTCAGGATGATTTCTGGCGACCCGCCAGAAATCCTGGCGACCCGCCAGAAATCCTGGCGACCCGCCAAGAAATCCTGGCGACCCGCCAGAACTCATGTCGGCAAGAACCCTAATAACTGACCATGTTGCGACTCGTTTGACCCGTTACGCGTTTTGTAACTGACTCAACCCATTAAACCCCTCTCTCTCCCTCTCTCTCTCTCTTCCTACCCGACCCCTCTCCCTCTTTCGACTCTTTCTCTCCCTCTCTCGATCGGACGCCGAAACCAATCCGAACCACCCGAACCGACGACTCCGACCACCTCTCGACGAACGGAGACCACCCCTCGCGTCGTCTCCACGCCGAGAACACATTCGTGCCGTCAATTTCGACCCTCTCCTTCGGATTTCACCGCGGCACCACTAACCCGTCTCTCTTTCTCAAACCTTCGCCGTTTTGCTTCGATTTTCCAAGATAATCTCTTCCCTACTCTCAAAATTCACTTGTTCAACTTTCGAAAACCTTCCGGTACCTCGAATTTCTCGAAAAACCGCAAAACCCGTACCAACCCAGTTTCTGGCGACCCGCCAGAAAACCAGGCGACCCGCCAGGATCTGTCCCGAACCACCCTCGTTTCCAAACAATTTCTGGCGACCCGCCAGGAATCCAGGCGACCCGCCAGAAACCCTCCTGAAAGCTAAACCCTAGCCAATCTCAGTCATGCCTCGCGCCAAGAACCCTACCATCGGTAGCATGGCGAAGCGCCTCCGCTCCGCTGTTACCGGTGCTAGTTCCTCTCGAAAGAGAACCCATGACCCTACTCCTTCACCATCAAGTTCCGAAGCCTCTCAATCCGCGACCCGCTCCGCTTCTCAGTCCGGATCTGATTATATGGAAGAAGAAGAGGATGTGGTCGGGCCAATCATTGCTGACTCACAAAAGATGGCCGATGCCATAACATATTTCAGCAGCAAGAGGATTGAGAACACCCGAGCCGTAGACCTGGACATTCTGGAGAAGATAGGGGTTTTGGAACAGTTTCTAGCTATTTCTGAAAAAGGGGGGATTATGAGAAAGTTCTGGGATATCAAGAGGCCCGCCTACAAGAGGCTCACGGTTGAGTTTCTAGCCTCTTTGTCCGTTCAAGAAGAGGATGAGGTGTTTGTGATGAGGTACCGTCTCCTTGATACCGATTATGAGACTGATGCCCTGGAATTGTGCGAGTATATGGGATTCACGCCCGGTGGAGAGTACAAAGGAAAATACTCAAGCAATCTTTGGGGGCAAATTTCTGGAGACACGGGCAAGGCGGGAGAGCAACCAAAAGGAAAGTTCATCCAGCATCCTGTCATTCGGATAATGCAGAGGGCCCTTAGCAACACTTTGTTTGCAAGAGGAGAGTCTTCTTCAAAGATTAGGAAGGAAGAATTCATGGTATTGACACGGATGTTGCATGGAGTTGCAAATTACTCCAAGCTGGATTTGGGAGTGATGATGATGAAGTACTGGGAAGGGATTGCGAAATTAAGAAGGAAGGGAGAAGGACAAGTTACCATTGGGGGGTATGTGACCTATCTTGCTGAGATGAATGGTATCCCTTTGGCACGACTAGAGGATCTGACCGAGTGTACTGCTCCTTCTCTAATGGATGCAAAGTACTTGAGGCAGATTGGGTTCTTAGTTGGCCCGGATGATGGACCTTGGGCATGGAAGAATGAGGTTAGAGAGCCAGTGCCACTGCCACTTAATGACGATTTTAGGTTTGGGGACCGATTCACATGGCTACTACCCGAGCCCAACGAAGGAGCGGACATACCTGATGCTCCTATGCAACCACCACCGCAAGAGCATGAGCAAGAAGAAGAGCAAGGGCCGCAGCCGTTTGGCCAGTACGGGATACCAACGTACCAAATGCCGCCCTATGCCATGCCTCAAGGAGGGTTTGATGCGGGTGGTTCATCTTCCTATGCACCGCCACAAGAAGAGTTCAACTATGCATCTCTTTGTGCTAGTTTGAACAACCTAGCTCGCCTCTCGAATGAATCGATAGAGCTAGGAAGGAGGATAAGTGACAAGTGCGATGCAATTGAAAGGGAACAAGCGGAGGCAAGGCGAGACATCAACCTACTCCTCCAACGCGAAAGAGAGAATGAGGTGGCTCGTGGACGGGTGAACGAGATGTATGATTGGTTCTTCCCGATCTATGGACAGCCGCCGCCTCCACCGCCTCAGTGAGATTTGATGACCGGAAGGTCGGCACGACAATTTGTGAGTTTTCTTCACTTTTCTTTGTTTTTCTCTTTTAAATTCTGTTTGTTTGTGTTTGCTGGATGCAATTGAACAAGTTTGGGGAGGGGAATTTGGAAATTTGATGGAAATGCACATGTATCTAGGAAATTGCATCATTTCATGTAGGATTATACTCTCTCGGGACCATTTCTGGCGACCCGCCAGAAATCCTGGCGACCCGCCAGGAATAAATCCCCTTTGCACTGCTCTCGGAACAGATTCAAGCGGACCCGCCAGGATCCTGGCGGGGTCGCCTGAAAACTTGGCTTGAGCGTTTTTCATTTAGATTTGTATATATTGCATGGTTAATTCATATAATTTGCATTTAGATAGTTTAAGGAGGTAATTAGTAATGATTAGGATTGAAATTTGAGCAAATTAAGAATTGAGTATGACTTGGAATTGAAATTTGGAAATCTGAATTTGGATTTGACCTAACTTAATACACTCAAGGATTAAAAGCAATTGAAAAGCATTAAGCATGACTTGTCTCGTAGTTCTTTAAGTTCAATTGAGTTTTAAGATTTTAAAGTTTGCATTGAAATACAAGATTTCGGTTATTTGGCATCCACTTTTAAAATTGAATACCCGAAATGCCCTTAGATCGATTCTTGCAACACAAAATCGAGATTCAACAAAAGAAGTCATGGCAAGAGTTAATGAAATGTCACATTGTTTTTAAGTTTAATTAAATGTTATAAAAAAAATCAGAAAAATCGAAATCAAAATAAAAAGGGGAACTAAAAAGTGGTGCAGTGCCATGGACACTGTAGGAAGCTATAGGTACTAGCGGATTAAAAGAACTCCATAAACCATGGGTAAGAAACAGAAAGAGATTCATGGTATAAAAAAAAAAAGAAATAAAGAGGAAAAATCCTCTAAAGTTAAATCCGCTTTTATCTGGCTGACTTCTCCGCCTCGGGAAAAATCTCCTTGCCCCAGGAGCAAAATGTATCTTTAAATTTAAATTGTAAAGGTGAATTTTCTTAACTCTTGCTTGATTGAATTTGTTGGGCTAACGTTTGTGATGGGAGGGTGTGATCCCGTGTCTTGATTATTAATGCAAATTTTAGGAATTTGAAAACCAATTGGGATTAAAGAAAAATGGGGAAAGTCATGATTAATGATGGTCAATTGTTTTGAGAATTGTTTGTATAAAGTCATGGTCACTTGGACTAAAATTGTTTGAAATTAGATTTTGAAAAATTGTTTTGACATGCTCTATTTTGAAATTGCTCAAGTTTTGATGTTAATTATGCTAAGGACACTTCTTAGGCTTAGGAAACCAACCATTGAATTGCAATTAAGTCCTAAACTATCTTTCTAAGTTTGAATTGTTGCTTAGGGACAAGCAAGTTTAAGTTTGGGGAGATTTGATAGGTGGGTTTCATATCGAAATATTCAACCCTTTTAGGCCTTAATTTCAATTAAATGTTTGTGTTTTAGTTAGATTTTATGCAATTTAGATTTGGAATATGGTACTGCTATTTGCCCTTGTCTAATTTCAGGTTCAGTGATGATTTGGAGCAAAATTGGGCCCAAGGAAGTGTTCAAGCGGAGCAAATCAGAGTCCAAGCGACTGGAGCAAAGGAACAGGGTCAAACCAGACAAGTCCCCTGTTCTGGCGACCCGCCAGGATTTCAGACGACCCGCCAGGATTCCTGTCGACCCGCCAGAACATTAACAGACCTGCCCAATTTGGTGAGATATTTCTGGCAGAGCACTATCTCTATTCTTGGACGAGCCAGACATGATCTCCACCTATGAAAACCGCCTTTGAGAGTTATTTAAACATAGGGAAAGCTCCAGAAAAGAGGAGTCGAGTTTGAAGTCAGATTTTGGAGCAAGATTCGAGAGAAGATAGCAGAATCCCCCAGCTGCCTCCTGTCGACCCGCCAGGATCTCTGGCGACCCGCCAGAAAACAAGCTGAGAGTTGTTTGCTGTTTGTTCTTGTTGTAAACTTTCTCTATTATCTGTCTTTGATGTTTAGTTTGCTGAAACCTTTTATCTTTATGCTTAGTATGACTTTTAGTGAGTAGTTTAGTTTAGGGGCAATTGTAGGGAACCATGACTTGGTAGATTAATGAAGTTTATTTAGTTTTCTAATTTTTTCTAAGTTGCTTTGCTTTGCTTGAGTTTATTTGCTGAAATTGTGAATTGAATTGAGTTGATTTGAAGGTTTGCTCACTTGGTTAGGCCTGACCTCGTAGATTAAGCAAATAGAACCCTAATCTCAAAACAATCTCTATTCTCAAACCTTAGGATAGTTAGTATACCCAAAAGGTGAAACCGGAACTTAGCCGAGAGGTTTATTCCCTCCTAAGATCGAGAGATCTAGGATATCCTACCGAATAGTTAAAGCAAACCCTAAAACTTAAGCCAAGAAACGAGAGTTGAAACTTAGGTTTTTAGGGAGGTTAGAGGTCAAAACTTAGTAATACCAAATCAAGAACGAGAGTTAGTATTTGGACCAGAGTTTAAGCCAAAAACCTGAACTTAGAGAACTTAGAAACTAACTGAACTGAATTGTCGTACCGTTCTGGCGACCCGCCAGGAATCCTGTCGACCCGCCAGAAATCCTGGCGACCCGCCAGAAATCCTGTCGACCCGCCAGGATAGTGCCTGGAAGTGGAACCCGATCAATTGACCCTAGTTTAAGTCCTTAATACAAGTTTAGATCTTTTCTTTAATACTTAGGGTAATTTAGACATTAATTAGAACTTAGAATTAATTCTTTTAGTTTAAATTCAATCCTTTTAATAAATTAATTAACTTTTTAACTTGTTTACCCCTAGATCAATCGAACTAAATTACTTAAAGTCTATAGTTTAGAATAACCGTCCCTGTGGATTCGATCCTCAAGCTATATTGCATTAGATTAGATTGAGGTTTAATTTGACCTAGGTTTTACCTCCGATCAATTTAGACTGAATGCAAAATCATTTGAAATCCTCAAATGATGATCAGAATAAGCATTATTTGGACATTATATGCATAATTACTATTATTTTAAACTAATCAAAATCATATTAACAATATACTACTCTAATCTACAAGATTATCTTCAACACAAATTAGTTTATTATTTTTTAAACATCGTATCTTTGGTAATATTTTACAACTATCCACAAATTTAGACAAATTTTTTTTTAGTCGGGCGCAAATAAATAAAATCAAATTATATAAAATAAAATAGATAGATAGCTTAATTATAAATAATTAAATTATAATAACAAAATTGTAAAAAAATAATTAAAAAAAACTCATGTATCGAGCGAAACTCGATAAGCCCCCCTAGTATACAAATAAATCCATACAGCTATCATTTAAGATAAATTACATTTACCAGCACTTAAATACCACCAACTAATTACATCACAGTCTTGACATGAGGAGACCAAAATTGGAAAGAATGTAACTAAAAAAAGGAAATAATATAATAAAATAGTCCAATGAAATAAAATTTAATGTAAACTATTTTTAAATAATTAAATAAGAACAACATTTTTTTACATAGTTAACTATAATAACATAAAAAGCCTGCATATAATTTCTTTTAGAATGAATAGTGACATTCAGTTTTTTTAAGTATTATATTATTAGATTTAATATAAAAGTAGCACATGCAATTTCAACAACATTGCAATTCTTATATCTCATTACAACTTAACACTGATTTTTTTTTTCTTACAAAAAAATGATTAAGTTCTAAATAAAATAACGTCTCTTTTTATTTCCTTTCAACCAATCTACCCATCAAAATATAAATATTTTCTTGAGACAATACTATAAGTTTCAATTAAAAAAATACTTACCCACCGAGATCATTTTATGTCCTTTGTTTTTGCCTTTTGGCTTAGTATGAGACAAGTCCGAGAACAACTTTTCGAATTTCATTTTTATTGAGGGAACAATAAAAAGATCTCTTATAAATACCAAAATCAATACGTATATTTAAGTTTAAAAATCAAATCACAGAAAGGACAAATACCCAGCATAAACCCCTGGAAAGATTTAATGTAGACCGTGAATGTGGGCTTGCTCTTTGGTGTTTTTTGTTCAGAATAATAATAATAAATAAAATCCAAACACCCTATCCATCTTTATCCATATCATTATCACCTTCACCATTATGGAATTATATTGTCTGTACAAACAACAGAAAACCTACATTCACGGTCATCATACGTCTTTCAACTAAATAGACCTAAACTATTACAAAACAAATTACACCTACGAGCTATTTAAAAAAAAAAAAGAAAAAGGGGGTGGTCGCGGCTTGTTTCTATAAATTCTCGTCACAAAATATATATAAACAAAAAAGAAATGAGAGATAATTAACATATCTTCTATTGAGGGTGAAGGATGCGACGTTTTGCATCATCATGATAATAATAAAAATTTAGCCTTGGCCTCAAAAGTCATTTAAATTGGAACTAAAAAACCTTAAAACCTCCATAATAATTTTTGTACAGTTCTTATAAATTTTCACTTTTTATTAAGCTCTCTCTCCTGGACTGTACTTTCTATTTAGGAGACAGGAGGCTACAAAAGATTACTTTTGTTTCTATCACAAACGAAACTTGCCTTCAATTTCAGGAGATATCTCATATCTCACGCATATATGAATTTGAAAAAAAATAATAATACTATTGCTTCCTTGTCAATACATTTTAGAGAATTTTAACAGTAGAGCTTAGCTTTTGAGTGAAGTTATTTACTCTCCAACAAAAATTTCATGTACTGTACCAATTTTCAATAAATAAAAATAAGAAAAGAGAGCATACTAGCTAGCACAGACTGTCCATCTACAAATTCCCACATTAGTGGGTCCCCCACCAGTGTTAATGGTTTTTCTTTCCGGGACTATACCTATAACAAATTCCCTATGCACAATACAAAATGGACCAAAAATAAATAACAAAATTATGCAGATATTTAATCACAGCTTTGATAAGCCCATAAAATCCCCTAAAACCATTACATATTTGCAACAAATGGGACCAGCCGTTTATGGTCTCTTTTTTTACCAAGAGAGCAAGTGTCAAGCACACGACCAAGCAATATTCGTGTATTTTGAAGTGCCACCTCACGTGGCACCAACCCTCCCCCAAAAGCGGCGTCACCCATGCCTCCTTGCCATGCAGTGGATCCAAATCCAGACCCGGTATTTACAAAAGGAAGTGGCCCGCTCCGAGCCTTAAATGATGTCTGGCTACCCAGCATTGCCTGCAAGGTCTTGTCCCCAAACCCGTTATCCACCATACCAGAACTCAAACCCGGTTCACTGCAGCTCTTCAGGAGTGCCTCTAGAACATTCAATGCTTCTGAACAGAGAGGGCTCTCCACCAGCTGAGACACAGCATTGTACACAAGTGGTATCTGTGCAGGGTCCACCGGGGCCTGTTGTAATAGCGATTTAAGCATTGAGAGCACCACTCTCTGGTAATCGAGAGGACCCCGCTCGAGAAGACATAGTAGATGGCCAAATGCCATGGAGGAGTATTTGGGGAACCACTCAGAGCAGATTAGTGGGGATGTGCGTGCAAAGAGATCATCTAGAGAAGATATGCTACCTCGTGCATACGCTTGGAAGACGAGGGCCAGGTTGCTGAGTGACTTGGAGCGGCACCAGAGGGAGATGTTAGTTGCCACTTGGCAAGCTTTCTGATACTGTTCTTGTTGTATTGGCACGTCAGTTGCAAGATGGAGGCCAAGCCAAGGAAGAAGACCAGTGATATGCATCAAAAGGCGTGTTTCTTGTTTGCCAAAAATGGAGTCACAGGTCGGGATTGTGATGCGAGAGAGAACCTCGATTGCAGACTCATGGCTCACTGCTGACATCAGCCCTTTCAACACCAGTGGCTGCACCCCTTCGAAAGCTGGCACCTTACTACCATCAGTCAATAGGCGTTCGCTGGCTGACCTTGATTCCATTCTGTATAGTGTAACGCATTAGGTTAGGGTAATGGTACCCTATGCTGGCATTGCCAGCCTAAATAAAGACCATAGAGAGTACCAAAGCAGGTAGATTCAGGGGCAGGCACCAATATAACTATAAATCTATAATCTTACCACAGAAGCAACTCATATAATTTGGGTGAAAATTATCTTTCTTCAAATACTTTACCTTGTTGACTAGGATTTCTAACCTTCTCACACTTTTATTATAAATACGGTGACAGGTTACCAGAATGTAATTCAGGAAATTGGACACATTAGGGTAACTCAATTCCACAATATTTTGGAAAAACTAAAATAAAAATCACCTCTACAAAAAATATAAAGAACAAAAGATAAATCTGGATTACCTGCTAAAATCAGACTGGTCAGTATTTCCAATATCAAGCTCATCCCGTGGCATACTGGAAAGCAACACAAGCTCAGTTGTCCGATCACGAAATTGCAGTCTATCAATGACACGAGCAAAAAGATCAAGCACCTGCTGGTACACATGCACAAAATCGGTGTGCATCATGGCCACACATCCCCAGAAGAGCTGTGGATAAAGTATGACCTTTTCTGGCTCCATGTTCTCTACCATTACTTGAAGTGTCATCAATATCTCCATTGCAAAGCCTAAAACCGGTGGCACAGGATTCACAAAGCACCTTTTGCAGGAAAAAAAAATTATATATATCAAGAATATAATTGAACAACAGAATAAAGAACAAACTTAATGTCAGCTTGGAACATAGAAAACCAAGAGAAGCTTTTCCAGAACTGATCCATACTCCTAAATATTTGCAAAGAAGAGCCAAATTTGGCACAGATATTCTATGGGATATTTGCAAATATTGACCAGTACTACAAAATGTGATGGAAAAAGGAAACATTTTATCAGATATTCAGAAATTTACTACTTGCCTAGCCCTTTTTTATTTTTCTGTTGTAGGACCACATTGCAACTAAGATCAAGCCAAACTAGTCAAGAATCCAGTACTACGATTTTGAAAAACAATACGCTGAATAACCTTTTTCTTTCAGGGCCATTTGGTCATCTTGCTCTTTAAGCTTTGTTTTTGAGTTGTGCAAAAAACACAACAATTACTGGAAAATGAGAACAATATTCAAAATTAAAAATAGAAAAAAAAACCAGTTTTACCTATAAAGACATCTGAGGAGCAACACACAGTTGTCATTCTTCACAGTTGGGCGTAGGGCACGGTAGATTTGGTGGGATCGGCAGGCCAGGTGCATTGAAGTGCACTCCATGGCCCACTTGAGTGCCTCAGCTCCCCATGTCTCCCGCAAATCCCCCTGGAAAAATATTGCACCCACCATATCCTGCACCAGTGCAGCCAGCAGCTCTGTACTGAGCAACACAGCACGCGCCAGTGTGGGATCCTCATTTTCCCACATCAAGCTTCCCCTCTTGGACTGAATGTGATTGATTAGGCTTGCTACATGCTGTTTGTTCTCCCTTTCACTTTTTCCCTCTACTTCATACAACTCTAGATGCCGCCCAGCTAGTGAGTACAACAAATTCCCAAGCAAAACCTGGCAGTGTTCTAGAACAATATCCTCTGAGCTATCCATCGAGACACAAGTCACGTGAAACAATAAAGGCAAGTTCTCACGAAAATCTTCATCATTCTCATAGGCTATTTCGGCGAGCAAAATTAGGGCAATGTCAGCGCGTGAAAGCAGGTGCTGGTGGCCCTGCAATGCTGATTGGAGTTCAGTGGCATTGATTCCATAACCCCCGCTACCTCCCAGGTGAAGCTCACCAGAGTGAGGTGTCTCAACCAAGATTTCCACACTGTCCCGTGACACATGGCGGCTCCTTAAGTTGCCAGTTGAGCTACGTACACCCATTAGCGGGCCTGACATGTTCATCAATGATGGAAGAAGCTGACCAGAGCGGCCAGTGGATGGGTTCGTGATTGCAACCTCAGGTACCGCTGCTGCTAGTGGGCTTAATGGGCCTGACACACTCCGCCCAGTAAGAGTTGAGGTACGCCAGCTCAGACTGCCACTTGTGTTTCTTAGCGCAGCAGCAGCATCTAGGGATCCACGCACAAGCAGGGGTGACATGTGGGGATGGTTGTCTACAATAGCTGCTGCTGTGGCTATTTGGACAGGAGCAGGCCCCTGAGAGAACTCAAGAATAATGTTTGCTGATGGATCTGCTCTGACAGGTCTGACAGGCTCATTCATGTCCTCAAGCATTCGTTGTGACAGCTCACACACGAGGTGGTCGATGGTTTGCTGGGGACAAATCCTGGCAAGGTATAAACTAACCCTTTTAGCAACAGAGAAGTAAGTCGCAAATGCACCAGTAATTTCAGCTGATGGGTTTGAGTCACAGTCCTCGATACCCTTTGCAATCAGAAAATCGAGTACTGGAATAATATTACGAGTGTTACTTGCTACTGTGCTCCAAAGCTTCTCTATCTCATCAGGGAATTGATCTCCATGCCGCCATGTCACATAATATAAACTTTTGAGCAGTCTTTCGCTCCACCCAGATTGCCACAATTTCATAAAGTTCAAGTTTTCTATCCATGGGGCCATGCATGTTAGCACTTGATGTTGAGCGATAATATCAACAGCATCAAGCTGGCGTTGCATGATTTCTTCACACAACAGCTCGCTTAGTTCCGGATGGTCTTTGGCAAGCTTGGAAGAGAGCTTGTACTGGAATTGCTGATATGAGTCTGGTAGGTTGCCCACGACAGATGCTCGGTAACGTCCGGATCCATACCCATCAGTATCATATTCAGACCATTCACGCTCAGACAATGTCTCAAGCATCTGAAGGGCACTATCACGGATCATCTTTGTAGGGTCCACTACCTTGTATAGGATCAGGCTCACAAGCCGCTGGATCTCACATCTGGGAATCTCCTGGCGCATATACACATCAGCAAGCACACTGAAATATCCATCTGCTATGACTGGATCTGGTGAGTAGCACTTCAACATAACAAAGTGTAAAACATTTAAGTTTGTATTAATGATATCAATCAATGTAAACATCAAACAGAAAAAGAGAACATAAAAAACATGTTTCTTAACAAGAAGCATAAGAGTTATTGCAGCAGTACCAATGATGCATAAATTTCATTTTTTAAATTATTTTCAAGGCAAATTCATGAGCACACCAACCAAATGACAGCACTGATAATTAGTAACAAAAAAGCCTAAATAATAATACTTATTATAATCAAAAGACCCCTCAAGATGTCAAATCAATTTACATAACAACTGCAATATAACAGATCTCCCCTTTGGCACCATCACATCCATAGCCATTTGTTCTATTTAGTATTTAAGTACAATATTACAAAATTTTCCCCTCACTCACTCCTCTCTCTGTTCATATACACTTTTTGGGATGGAATTTCATGAGGCATGACACAATATAATAATACATACAAATAATATTAATTCACTTATCTTATTACCCACGTAAAACAGAATTTTAGTAAACTTATTTTAGGTGTTAAACGATTAAAGAAATATCCATGTGGTTAACTGTGTTTGGCAGCAAAGTTGTTGGTGATATTCATCTTGTTCAGTAGGGACATCTCAAATATACAGTCGTATCATATCTACATTCACATTGAAGTCAAATTTATTTTTCTTTCCAATGTTATACTATATTACTATGTCATATGTAAGTGCATATAAGAACTCATCTATAACATCACTAGTTAGTAGTTACTAATAAGTAAGATGCCATATTATCAGAATAATTATTGACAATATTTATTAAGGAAGTAACAACAAGTGCAAAATAAGAGCATTACAACAAGTAAAACAGGTAAAACCACAATAACCCAAGCAATGAATTGTATTTGTTCATCCCAATTAAATAGAAAAGAGGTACCTGATCAATACAAGCAGGGAACAGGTCAAGATTTGTCCCCAATAGGTTCTTCAGTGCGGTTTTAGCCAAAATAACCCGAAACTGTGTCATCTTCTGTTTATCCTTCCCTCCGAATTTCATGCCATCTACACTAGCAAACTTGGCGTGAGATGGAGTTCGCGGATCAGCTGGAGAGAACCCGAGAGGAGCTCTAGGGGCAGGCTCCAAAAACAAGGCATTGATCCATAAGATAACCCTACCAGTCATCTTTCTTGCATTGTCATCAAAACACGGCCCATATAAGAGAGATGCAATGGCATTCATGGCTGCCCAATGGAATGCCTCCCCTTGCTCCAACATCTCACGGTCAAATGTGAGTTTGTCAATTGACTCTCTTGACCGACTGTGTGGTCCTGACTTGTACCTGTCAGTATGCATAAGTGGGAATAAAATGTTGTAATACTGTCACCATTTTTTTAGAGACGTGCAGCTGTGCATATACCAGTGACCAGATTCTGATTATGATGAACATAGAAACTATATTAGAGAAGTAATGGGCACACAATTGATTCTCTGGGGTTGCAACTTCTTGGAATCATTACACTTCATGGCCATAATACTGTTACTACTGTTCCTAAAGTTGATTCCATTTTATTCAAGGTTACTTTGCATTTGTTCAATTGAATAAATATATGCCTTATATTCTATGTCAGTACAAAAAATCCCTCCTTGATCCATACCTTTCAACTTCACGCCGGTAGTCCTCCGGACCCCACATGCCACCTGAGTCATCACACCAACTAAGCAACAGATCAAACAGCTTCTTGCGCACCTTAGTGTCAAACCGCTCAGATCTCGAGTCAATAAACTCAGGGGCTAGGTAACGAACAATTGAAGCAAGCGTATAACGGAGTGGCTGCAGGTCCTGGAAGGAGTCAGAGGAATATGGAGAGGTGACTTGGCGATATGTTTCCTCTAGAAACCGGAGGTAATGGTGACGGAACATGCTCTTTTGGGTGATTGTGCCGGGCCACACCTTCTCAGCTATCATGCGATGCACATTTGCGACATGAATACGCAGGTCTTCACGCCGAGACTTTGGGTTCTGTCAAGCGAATACAAAGTTGATACCTCATTAGCTTGGCTTAGATGCCAAATGGAAGATTTTAGTAATTTTTCTTTCTCATGTAGGATAGTTTCAATTGTTGACTAGGTCTTTGGTTATGTCAATTAGCCTCCTCATAATAACTAAGTACGGGCTTTTCTTCTAGATCATATGTAGGTTTCCCTCTTGTATATCAGATTTTTGCATGTGCTTTCTTTATAACTATGTTCAACCTCTCAACCTTGTCAACGGGTGGTATGAACTGCCCATCAGCATTCAAGATTCAACCAACTGATATTACTAAATGTAAGTAAAAAGAAAAGATGCAGACCTTCCACTTTGGTTTTGCTTCTGTTTCTGACGAAACCTCATCAACAAAAGTTGCTAATTCAACAAACATAACCTCAGAGACATCTAAATGCGAATGGCCAAGAGCAGTTGTTGCTGCAAACTGATCAAATGACATATTTTAATATGCTTTACAAAATAGAAGCAGTCAATGAGATAATTACACAATAGGTTATATTATCTTTAGAGAAACGAAAGATCCTGAAGTAAAATATCAGTCAACTAAGATAATAGCATTTAACAGTGCAAGATATTCTTAGCTTTTGAAGATTTCATTAATGGTATGCTGCCTTTACTATGACAAAAGGCATTACGATATCCAAAATAAGTCCCTGTTATAGAAACCAGTATCGTATTGATTATTCTTCGAGAAATGCAAACAATAAAAGGGACATTCTAATAGTAGCTTACAGCATGTGCTTCAGAACCATGCCTAAGTGAGGGAAGAATTAAATGAAAGATTTCTTTAGCAACTCTGTCTTTGTCATCCCTACTATCAGGAGGGCATGAGCAGGCAAACATGGCATAAATGAGCCACTGGTCAAGCTTTGATTCAGCCTCCTGAGATGGCTGGGCTTTCCCGCCTAATTCCACTGGCGTGATCTGCTCAAGTCTTCTCACTACCTCAAATCTGTAAATCAAACGAGTTTAAGGAAAACTGGAAAAGATAAGTAGAAGAGAGATATCCTTGTAGGAGATATATCTTATGTATTTAGATATATGGTTTCTGTTACCTATATGCTCAGTAGGCAGCTTTGCATTGTTCTCATGTATACAAAATATGTGTATTAAAAATACTTAGTTTGTATTTGAACTGAAGTTGCTGGCCTGTTCAATTCTAGTAAAAACTACCCAAATAAGGCATTAACACAGAAGTATACAATATACAGCTCAATAATTTTCTTTCCTTTTGGGTTGTTAATTCAGGTTCGCTGTGGTGCTAATTCAATTCAAATATCCAGTTTTTTTTTTTCTGTTTAACAACTTCTGGCTCAGAGCAGCCATTTCTCCTAGTCCTGTACCATCCTTACTGTGGTTGAGTATTACATCCTGAACCACGACGTACCAGTGCACAATTTCTGCTATAAAAACCAATTGAATCACTTAAAAGCAAAATACAGCAACCTAGCTTCATGCACGGCACTGGGGCAAAGTTCACCAGCATACTTCATGATCTCACTGAGACAACGGGCCCACCTACTCCGGTCAAGGCCTTCTAGGATAGACTGAAGCGTCACATCAGATGGAACCGGGTCAAACTCACGTTTCAGATCATAAGGCCGGCCAGGATCCCAGTAGCAGCTCTGGACAATGTCATCCTGTGATAATGCATGCAAAGGGCTCATCAGCGAAGAGTAACTAGTCACAGCACATATTTATTAGCATATATAATTCAGACAATGCCTCTTAGTGCATTAAGTCTCTGTTACTTATCACACCTTAAACCTTACCTATACACATCTTACCTATACATACATCAGTACCCCTTGTTCTCACCTCAGCAATAGCACTAGAGCACTTATTAGTCTAAGCATCTCTAAAGTTTCACACATGTCATTCCTCTTCCTGTTTTCAGTCTACCTTTTTAATAGAAGCTGATGAGCATTATTATACAAAGAATAGGCATTCATTTAACACCAATTTTTATATGTGTGCCAAAATCTGACAAAAATGACAAATAAACTCACCCCATGCTCTTCAAGGATATCAATGAGGTAAATGGGGCCCACCTCAGGCTCCATCCTCCTGTCAGCCAATTCTTCCCCAGAATTGAAATCTCGTATGTCTTTTCTCAAGGCTCGTAAACACCGCAACAATTCAAAAGCAGTATGCCGTATCTTGACATCAGCAGAGCACAGAAAAACTAGACCAACCGCCTCCATCTCTGATGCACACTGTTCTGACATTATTGGCTCCTGGACCTAGTAGGATGTCCCAGATTATTAAACTTATATAGGGACAAAATCCTAGTATGCATACATCTTGAAAGGCTAGTTAGTGGCTAATTTACATTTCAGAATTTTGGTTATGTAGCTTTTTCTGCAACATTTTTATAATCATTTCTGAAAACAAAGCTTTGCCACCAGAAAATGTTAGTGGTTAATTGACATTTTTATGGCCAATTGGGGTTGACTAGGCATGATCACCAAATTCCAGCCACACAAAACATCAAGAGTGTATTATCTGGTGACTACTACAAGTACCATACTGGCACATCATGCTAATTTAAAGTGCCAAAAGAAGCCATTAAATATAAAAACAACTTGAGCTACCTACCTGACTCAACCGTCTTGCCCTCTCTGCCTCCCTTGCGAGAGCCTCCTCTGTCAGACAGACCCTCCAAAGACGCATGAGTTCCACCAGACGGCCAAGAGACGTTTGGATCAAAAGGGGAAACTCATCAGGAAGTTTGAGTATGAAGTTCACCATACCCTTCATGATGGCATACCGGCGGTGTGGCAGGTACCGCACAATACGGTTCATTGCTTGAACTGCCTCTTCTCGCACACCAGGATCGATGCTTATGCTATGCTGGGGGATAATTTCAGTTATCTTATCTCTATAGCTGTCACCACGACCAATCTCATCTATCAGATGTGGGATACATTTCAGTACCGAACGAAATAGACCACCCTGGGACTTATCCTTTGTCACAGTTTCAACAGAAGTCTTCGAAGAGGTAAGGAGTGCTTGCAAGTAGATCTTATTGCACGATCTTAAAATTGACTCAATTGCAGATTTCACTTTTAATATGTAATGCTCGATGCCTTGTGCTTGGAAGAGATTAAGGCCGAGTTGCTGATTGGATGGAGAAACAACGATGGCTAAAAGAGCACGAAGCCCGATCACCTTGGCTTCACTCAAACTGTCATTTTTTAACAGCTCAAGAATCATGTGGTTCATTGTAAAGTCGAGGTTATTCTCAGCCAGAGTCACACAAAACTCAACAAGCTTGTCATGTTGAGAATCTTGGGTTAAGAGACCTTTTCTTAACACTGTTAAGAGTTGTGTTGTAACACTGTCAAGACAATCCCAGACACGGTTTTTCGACTGCTGGTGAGCATACACATTAAGGTAGAATTTGACGAGTCGATGGAGGCAGTCCAGTGCCATCGATCTATGGTTCTTGTCCTTAAGATGCTTATACAACAGTTCCATATGTGGGCTAAAATTGCTGTTGAATGTTTGCGGGTCTCCCAGACAAAGTAAGAGGGTAACTAATGGGAACCCAACCTGCATATAAACAACAGATGTTATAACCAAATAAATTTTTAGAGTGCTTTCTGATATAAAAACTTAAAAACGGACATCCAAGAACTAGAAGCTAGTAACTAACCTCTGGGTAAAGCAGGTTTATCAAATTCTTAAAAAAAATGACAAAAACATATATCAATTTCAGAAGCGCATTGAAGAGAAAGTCCAATACAATTATACACTGAAAAAGAGAAACTTCTCAAGCAATAAAATAGTAAAACGAGAAAATCCATTATTGCGACAGCTGGATAGTCCATGATACCTGGCAACCAATTGTAACAGTTGTATAATCCAAAAATCCTGGCAAACCATGCCCTATATAGCAACCCTGGTATAGCTTCATACATATATTCCTTAGAAAGGTAATCTTTAAAGAATGAAAAAGATATTTTTAACTCGTACTCACAGCAATGTGTTTGCTCTGTTTATCTATCCAGTGGGTAAGCTGGCCTCTGATTCGACCAATTGCCTCATACCAGAGAGTGAGTGCGGGGTCTACACCAATGGGGGGCCAGCTGTTTTTCCCGCCCTCTGCAAGTGGGGCCAGGATGCTAGACAGCATGACACACAGGGCATGCTGGAGTTCACTCTTTTTCTTGCTAGGAGCGCGGTTTAGAGGGTTAGCTTTAGCTACAAATGAGGCCGACGCATTCAGTCCGCCCTCTGTCTTTACCTGCATAATTTCGTTTCAGTAACAATCCAGACTTCAGATTTGGTATTATTTGCTCAACTGATTGCCATTTAATTGCAAAAATGAGGGCTTTTCACACTAAATTTGGGAAAATTGAATAACTGAAATTTGATGGACAACTGATTGAACATGTACAGCCTTGCAGCATTAAGCTCCAAAAATTGTATTCTTGTTATAGGCATGGTAAACAAATTTGCAGGGACTGATTGCCAGAGAAAATTCAAAATACTGAAATTGATGGTACATAAATATTAATTTATTAAAAAGATAGTAAAATGAATACCCCTAATTTGAGGTAGCGCATGCCATTGATAATGCTCAGGCTCTGACTTCTCAAGAAATTGGTCTCCAGACCCCGGGCATTTAGCTCCAAGAAAAAACGTTCTGTGACTGAACTGAATCTATATGAAATCAACACTACAAGTCAGATAATACCATTTAGCAGATTTAAACATTCAACTAACTGGGTGCAAACTTCATTTATGAACAGAAACGAAATGTCAGAGGTTCAGAGCCATCTATAGCCATCTATAGGATGATGATGAGAGATTACCGTGGACTTAGTCAGAAAGGTTCAATTAGCACAATCAGATCATAATTAAGTTGTTTCTTGTCACATCATCATGCCTATGGTGGCAAGCAGTACACTCAACCAAAAGGACTGATTAGTAAAAAGCAATATGAAAAACTGAAATCACTTGTACCTTATCCGTGACAAAGCACCCAGCAATTGTGCCACGAGATCTAAAAGTAAACCCCGCAAATCTACCAACGATGGATATTCAACTTGGCTGACTATCCTGTAACATGAGTCAACAAAATAAATTGCGACATTTATTATTAATTACAGCACCAATCGTGTTAAATGCCATAAGTAAATGAATTATATTATCTAGGTGTAATACAAATGCCATTGTTATGAGGCCAAACTATGAAAGTAAGATTAAACAGACGAATATTTGCAAGAAGTTGAAGCACAATGTATCTTCAACAGAAGTTTAATATACAGGTACCAGTTTTGCATAATGCATACAAGGTTCATCTCTTTTGATAATCTGCCTTGAGCTGTTAGAATTTAGTAGTACCTTACCTGTCAGCATTAATCAACCAATCAAAGACGAAGTTTTCCAAGCCAGACCATAATCTTTCTGGAAACATGTAAATTTACATAAAATCAAAAGCAGGTTTCAGAAGATATCAATTAAATATTTGAATTAACGAGAGCATTGGGAAGAACCTGTAATTCCCTCTTGAGGACAGCATTCAGCAAAACGGATACAAGCTGAACTGAAGACACACTCAACTGCAAGCTGAACAAAAAACAATAAATCATATAAAAATAGTACAAAAAAAAAAAGGCTGCTGAAGACAGATAAGAAACAATTACAGTGTCAATGGCATAACATGTCTTAACCATGAAGCTAATTAGATTGCTAGGTTTGTGCTCAGAAATTATTCAAGTGTGTAATAGGTACAAGAAACAATAAGCCACTTGAGCATAAGAGAGAAATAAAACACCTTACTAAATAAACTTTTACATAAATTCACGCAATTTGATTGTAAAATTAAATACGACCTTCTTTTGGTATGTAGAGGCATCATGGGCACCCTTTGGTGACTCACTGGAAATAACAAATTATGATAGTAAGGGTAGAAAATTAGATTCCTCGCTCAGATGTATAAACATGCAGCTCTACAAGTTTATCGATACATTCCAAGTATACTAAATCCCATGAGGATCACTATTTTCATCTGCCTGGCAATGTTTCAACTGGTAAATGCTGGTACTAGTTCTCACCCAGAAGGCCAGGACATTAAAACAGTTAATTGCAGCATTGTATGGTTCAGTAAATACAATTTGCAAAATGAGTACAATAAGCATCAATTCAAAGCAGCCAACTTTGGCGCTATGCTCCTCAGACCTTTCATTGAAGAACAGCAAGCCCACAAAAACAGGCATACTTTTTCCAAAAACCACTGGGCTAGATAACATGAATTACAATAATATCCTGACCTGGTTAACAGGTACCAAAACCCTAGTTCACCATCCTGACGACCTGAATAGTTAGTTTGATAAGTGTACCTTTCTCTCCAGCGAAGCAGAGCTTCTAGAAGAGGCACAGGAGTGTGTCTGGCAACCATAGCTAAAGAATCCAACACTTGCTCATAGCTTGGGTCCGAGGACCGTAGATACAACAAATCCTGCTCACACAAGTGTACCATTCATTGTTCAGTCAAACTAGAACGAGAGAGCGAGAGAGAGACGGAAGGGAGTGGAGACGACTAACCTGAGCTTGAGCAGTGTCGATACGGCGCCGCGCGAGGGGAATGAAGCGGGCGAGGAGGGAATCGACGATCTGCTTGGCGGCGTTGCCAGCGCTCATATCGCCAGTGAAATTGTATTTGTTGACGGTGATTTGGGCGAGAGAGGGGCTGGAAGAGGAACGCGGGATGGGAGGGGGGAAGGGGAGGGAGGAGAACGGAAGGGAACTGGAGGGATCCAGTTCGTCTTTTTGGTGACACGACCACGGGGAAACGGAATTTGGAATTTGATTCAGAGTTTAACCGCCTGCTGTTGCTGTCGCTGGTGGTTCTAGAGTTACCATTTTACCATGGTTTCAAATTCGTTTGCGATTGTAGATGGAGTCGTGGAGATGACTGGTTCGGTGGTTCCGACTAGGAAAACTTTTGTACTAAGTACTATTGACCAGCTAAGCTGGATGGAGCTTGCTGCTTGGCTGGAAGGCGATTGTTTTTTGTTTCGCTACAAGCATTTCGCCAAATTCTTTTTAGTACAACTGTACATGTATTTTTTTTGTTCCCGACTCCACGAATTATTTTTTTTTCTTTTTTTTATAAAGCCCGCAATTTATATATATTTATAAATCAGGAATTATAAATGCCATCGGCAAATATACCATTCCAGTCATCGCGAAATACAAAGTGAACATATACATCAAATAAGATAAACATATAGAACATCTAACTGAACACTTACAAACAAATAAGTGTTGTCATCACTTGTTCAGAAGTTTACATGCATATTTAACTAATTTTTATTGAACTTATTTGTTTGTATGTGTTCACTTAGATCGTTTATATGTTCAGTTTGTTTGCTGTATATGTTCACTTTATATTTAGCGATGGCAGGGATGACAAAACTGCAGATGGCAGTAATCAATTTCCTTTATAAATAGATAGAAGTATAATGTTAAGAAACATCTTCGCAATTTTCAATTGGGAGTTTGTCACTATCTCTGAGTTTCTGAGTAAAAATAAAACATGCACTATTTGTTACGTAATTAATCAATGGGAAATATTTATTATGTCTTAGTAAAAATAATAACATGTACTTGCGAACTATTTTTTAAATCAGAGAAATATTATTGAGTAATTCAACCACGGAACCACCTCCTTGTTAGTTCATATTCCATTTTTCAATTATTTCATTGTTCGAAAAAAAATGATACATCTTGTTCTTTTTTTACTAAACAGTTAAATAGGCAACGGAGACTGCAAATTGGCTTCAAATAATTAGTTATTTCCTCGTAAGCCACCATGTTTGCTAAAGCACATCGCTTTATTTCGTTTAAGTTCCATAAAAGGCAAAATGAGGCCCTCATCAAAATCCCATTTTTTAAACGTGAGATTTCATTTCATTAAAAAAAATTTTGATCAAAATAAAGAAATTTGATGTCATTTAGTTAGAATTCTTATATAATTAAATTTAACGAAATTCTATAAAATCAATTCAAATGAAATGAAATGCCAAGTAAAAATCATTTTGTTCAGGGTCTAGAGTGTGTCATTCCCGAACACAATATACGTGCTGTCGACTTGTTATTGTCTCTAAATGTTCTTTGTTCAAGCAAATTTTCTAGTTGCTCGAGCAAAATCTAAAAGTTGGAGCGGATGTAATTAATGCGGAATAATACAGATCCAGGATATGATTTGAATTTCAAGTTAGATTGCGCACTTTGTCAATTGCGCCGAATGCCCAAAAATTGCAGACAAAAAAACCACTAATTCTAGATTAATTTGGTTTCTTCAATTTACCTTCTTATAGCCTACGTTTGGATGAGAGAAGAAGAAGAAGGAAGAAGGAAGAAGGAAGAAAAAAATTATAAACAATCCAAACTCTTCACAAAATTACACACTTCCCAATACTTCTTCCCACTTCTTCCCTTCTTTCCTTCTTCCCACACCTATCCAAACGCACCCATATTTCAAAATCTCAAATATATATACAGAACAAAACTAAGATGGTTCTCTCCAACATCTAAAACTTTCGATAATTGATAAAGTAGCTATCAGTGAATCAGGGGACTTTATTTGAAGAAGGGTTGCAAGTTGCATTTAAATAACCCGAAATTGCTTATTGCAATCACCGTTTTATAACTATTTTTGTTGAGAAAAATGTCTAATAAATGAACCAACAAACCTAAGTTGAAGTCCGGTTGCATGTTGCGTTAATAACTTTGTTGAGCACAATGTCTAATGAATGAGCAACGGCAAAACACATAATAAAATTATTGTGATTGCTTTCGAAACGCTTGACAAAATTTTGGTTATATTAGCTATATGCAAATATAAGATCACTTAATGACAAGTATAAATGTGCCACTATATTATGGGACCCACTAACTATGTACATGGTAAAGGCGAGTTCTTTCATAAGGGTGTGTTTGGATGCACCGGAATAAGGCGGGAATAGAGAATAGGAATAAGAAATTTCGGTTTGCGTGCTTATTCTTATTCCTTATTCTTATACCATGATTTTGTTAGTATAGGAATAAGGGCTCTTATTCTTTATTCTTATACCATGATTTTGTTAGTATAGGAATAAGGGCTCTTATTCCTTATTCTTGTGTTGTTTGGGTTACACAAGAATAAGAATAAGCACGCAAACCGAAATTTCTTATTCTTATTCTCTATTCCCTACCCATCCAAACACACCCTAAGTGAATAAGCTCAGAATGGTCTGTTCCTTCTATTAAGGGAAAAAAATTTATGCTTTGCTAAGTAAAAAAATCGATTTACCTTGGATTTTTTTTTACAAAATCTGAATCTCAAACTATCAATCCGAACTTTCCAATTTATTTTTTATATTAAAATATCGTCAAATTTTTTATTTTTTAATATTTGTTAACTATTTTTGAATTTTTAGAAAACTATTAATCTAGTTAGTTATGAACTCTCCAAATGTAATGGTTTAAAATATGAAAAAAATAGTTAACAAATTTTAAAAATAATATAAAAATTGCTTTCATGAAATTAACAAAATTGGCACATTTTGTGTTTGTGCTTGCCAGGTCGATTATTCATACATGGTCCGTGGGTTTGGTAATCTACTTTCCCTTTCTTCCTTTTCTTTTCTATGTCAAGTTTATCGATGTTGTCATATTTGAGAGTTTTTTGATATATTGATTTTTCAAATTATTAGTTCTCAACTTATCATCATAACAAAGCCAAATTTTTAGGTTCATGCTTGAGTCCATACTTAGGGTGCGTTTGGATCGTTGGAAGAAAGAAGAAGAAGAAGAAGGAAGAAGAAAAAAAAATTATAAACAATTCAAACTCTTCACAAAGTTACACACTTCTCAATACTTCTTCTCACTTCTTTCCTTCTTCCCTTCTTCCCACACCTATCCAAACGGAGCCTTAAAGGAGCCATCCATTGCATTAATCAATTGTTCATTTTCCAGTAAATATTTAATTGCTAATTAAGATGGTTGATGTATATGCAAATTACCATTTTTTGCTAAGCTGTTGGTTCGAAATTATAAATAGCTTGCTCATATAAATTTTCAATTAGTATTTTCAACCAGGCTTGGAGTTTAGAATTTTTAAGTTTCAAGAGCAAATTTTTACTTATCATACATTTTTTAAAGGATCAACTTAGAGCAATGGATGGTTCCTTATACAATATCTCCTTACTATTTAAATGATCATCTCCCTGCTTCCCTGCTTACATGACTTACAGGTTATGATACTACTTCCGTAAAGAAAAAGGAAAAAAAAAAAAACAATTCATTTTTTATGTACGTACATTGTATTTGAATATCTGATAAAAGGAGTTTAGTTATGGGTCATACTCATTTCCTTCCATTGGTCTCTCTTTGATGGATGGAATCCAGTGCACTCTTCGTACACTTAAGTAAATTTTGTTATTACCTTAATCAATATTATTTAATTATGTAAATTTTTATTAGCGCCTTTGTTTTGGGGCACCATCCTATTTTCACATAAATATAATCTTGCCCATAATCAGAAATTTATAGACTAATTACTCCATATCAGAAAAGCATATGTACAGATATGATAGATTTTTATTTTATTAGTATTGATTATACTAGTGCGTATGTTATTTCAGGTGTGAGCAACGAGATACTATGGTCAATTGTAAGGAACATAGCTTTTCTCTTGCTCTCAACTTCAGGTACAAAGTTATTCGCAGGTCGGTTGAAAAGCAATTGAGCAGGATTTTATAGCAGTCAGCACATCAAGGACAGCCCTAGATCGAGGATCATCTCTTCAAATTGAGGTTGAGTGTGAGTATTTCTATTTGTTAGAACCTGATTTTTAGTTCGGCAAACTATCATCTCATAAGATGTGTGTTGTTATTTCGTAATGAAAATTAGTGCTGTTATCTTTTTTTTTCATAACAACTCCGTTTGGATAAGATGTGGGAAGAAGTGAAAAAAAAGTATTGGAAAATGTGTAACTTTGTGAAGATAGTATTATTCTTGCTGAAAATAGTTCTAAATCGATGGTGCGTCCCCTTTTCGATTCAAAAATTAAATTGCCCTTTCGTATAATTTGAAAGTGGCCAATGGAAAAAAATAAGTTGGGACGAAAGAGAAAAAACTGGTAAGTGGGGATTAATTGGGAGGAAAGCAGCCTAAATGGGTTTTGCCATTGGGTTTTGTCATTTCATTTATTTTTTCTTTGAATGTTTTTCTTTATTTTGTTTTTAGTAATTATGTACAGAGCCACATAAGAAACGAATAAGCTATGTCGATAGTTTTAAAAGGTAGCGTATTAATATTTATTTTCAAATAAACATTAAACATTCAATTGTAGATTTCTAGTTATTACATATTGTAAGTAATGGTTATAATACAATAATAATTACCATTAACACATATTGAAATTATAATATCATACAATACATTATAATAATTATGGTGACAATAATTTATACAGATTATATAGTTTAATAACACATATTAAATGTTTAATTTATTATATTTTTGTATCTTATATTTTATTTACTCTAAATATTCAATTCTTTAAAACAAGGGAGTGACTAATATGTTTGTTTAATTTATAAGATTTTAGTACATATATATTATTTTAGGCTACTATGCATTTAATTGGATTAAGGGAGTATTTTATAATCTTAAATGTTTAGCTTATTATATTTATGCATCTTATATTTTGTTTACTCTAAATGTTCGGTTATGCGTATTAAGGAAGTAACTTATAAGTTTAAATGTTCAATTTATTATTTTTTATATCTTATTCATTATTTAGTCTAATTGTGCATTTAATTAAATTAAGAGAGTACATAATAATCTAAAATGTTTAGTAAATTATATTTTTGTATCTTATATTGTGTTTACTCTAAGAGTATGCTCCATAACATCCTTATTAAAGAAAGGGAGAGTAGAGGAGTGGAAAGTTGTATGATTTTTGTTACTCTCCAAATCGGGGTGTAGAAGTTTATGTTAGGAACTCAAGTCCACGTGCGATTTTAATTTTTATTAACATTTAACAAGCAATTAAACAAGCACGATTAACGGATCTAGTCATTCAAGTGATTAACATTATAAAAGGAGAAGCGTAGGAAATTACCTCTTCCGAAATCGTATTCGGAAGGCTCGAATCCAATCTCTTGGAGTCGGTGGCGTGCTCATCACCCTTGCAACTGCCTCTGGTTGCCTCGAGTCCACCTAGAAGATTAACCAAAGTCTCAAGACAAGTGCTAGCTTGTCCGAGACGATAGCTAATTCCCTGTTTTCTCCTTCGCGCGATTAACGATTAACTAGAAGAAGAAAACGCTCAACACATGAGCTGTATAGAGAGGGAGGGAGGCACACAAGAGAGGGAGGCACGAAATTTCTGCCCTCTATGGAGCCGTCAGCCAGGGAAGAAGAAGAGAGAGAGAAAATTAGGTTTTTCCACGTTATTTCCATAAACAACGCTGCCTTATATAAATATCAGCTCTCTTCCATTTTTGTCTGGACAAAAATACCTCTCTATGCACGAAAATTAATGGATAATTATGGGCTAATCCACGTGATATAATGGCCCATTAATCCATTCCATTAACCAATCTCAAATTGGGCTTTTAATTAACTAATTAAACAAAAGACCGATCAGCTCAGTATAATAAATATACGTTGAACTAACTTAATTATTAACATATTAATAATTAATTTGGAATTAGCATATGCATTATATTATTTCTATATGATCCACTTGAGTTAATTAATTATAACGGTTCGCAACGGTATATAATTAATTAATCAACTTATCATATATTCGCAGTACTCGCTACTGCAAATAAACAAATAATGCACGTATGGTTAAAGTCCTATTTGTGTGACCCTTTGAGGATTTATGCTATGTTGGCCATGGAAAATAAATCGCCATTTATTTCCATTAATCATAAGCGGTATCTAGCAACACGTTATGATTTCCAATTCGCACAAATTAAATACTGTACCAATACAATACTTCAATCCTGCATAAGAAATGATATCTTATTGTTTTTTATTCTTATGTCACATGATATCCTTGTATAATCCAAGATAGGAATGTGTCATTCTTGCAGATTATACGTTTCTTGATCTAGAGTTGATCGCCTAGTTGCGCGCATACGATCCAACTCCATCAAGGGGCCCAGTAGATATCATCACTCACTAGGTGAACTAATGAGGGACATACGGTTGTCTTGATGAACAGTTTCTCCCCGCACAATTCAAGAGAACATAAATAAAGTCCGTATAGCAGCCCTTATCAGGAATCAACGTTAGACGATATTTATAGAACCTATCCTCATGTGGAGAAACTGAATCATCTCAAACTCAGAATCAAACATGTATGAAATAAATAATGACACATAACACAATCCATATATTTATTTCATTGGGTCATGTCTTGTGCTATGTTCCAGTAACATACACATATGCAATTAAGTCGGTAACTCCTTACCCATGATTTGTAGAACTTAATCATCACTTAACTTGCATACTAATCTTATATGATAATTAATGTTCCTTGTTAATTATCAAGATTATGGACTCTTTAGAGATATTATTGTCATTCTAACGAATGATCCACAGAGATCTACAATTCAGATCCTCAACCTGAATGATCTGTCATTAATAATCTCTAGGAACAAATGATCAAGTATCATCAATAACATAAACTAATATAATAGTCACCAACTGATTGGTTTCTAGGACATATCTCTAACAATCTCCCACTTGGCCTAGAGTCAATCAGCAGTGATCTAGCCAGTGAAGAACTGAGAACGATGTCATATATCTATATATATACATGTCTCAAACCTCAAAAGAAATAATACGCTTAAAGCATGTTACTCATACGTCCATTACGTATGGATACTCGATAGCATCTCGTATACTGCTTAAAGTAGAGGTTATGTCAGAGTCTTCGTTGTGTTCGCGAAACTATCCACTTTTGGTTGAACCTACACATATATATACTCCTATATATATAGTCTTGATCATCATCATATGAGATCAAGGGATACTGTCATAGATCATAGTTGGTTCACCAATCAGATATTGGGTTCTTCAAGACTAAGCTATGGTTCGAGATGCATATAACCATATCGCTTGGTTGAGAATTTCTTGATCCAAACTATTCTCTTTCGTTGCTTCACAAGTTGCTACGTATTTTGCTTTGGTGATGGAAACGGTTGTAATATCCCATTTAGAACATCTTCTAAACTTACAACACCACCTTTAAGCAAAACATGTAGCTTAATTGTGATTACATCAATCTTTCGGAAATAGCATCAGTGTAACAACTTACACGAGCTCATTTTCATCATAACAGATTAAAACCATATTTCTTTTTCTCATAAGATACTCGAGAATATCCTTTGATTATTGTCCTAACGTGTTTTCTTGTATCCGCTTGACAACTGCTTGTCACATTTCTTGGATACAACACATTGGGGCTTGTGCATAAATATAACATACATAATGAAACTCATGATGAAAGGATGTTTGAACTGTTTCAAGCATTTCTTCTCGAAATGAGTCACAATAAACCGAGTCAAACTCAAGTTACATGCCATATGACGCGGTTCGACATAAAGTCTAACTTTCATGTTTCCAGAACACTTCGTCATTATATGTACATTTGCTCAAACCTAACATCCATCATAATCTATCTTTATAGATTTTGTTTCCTAGGATTTAGGTGATCTTACCCAAGAAATCATTCTTCAATGAGATCTTGACAATATTAATTTAATCAATGTTATTTCCCAAATAATATCCAGTTAACTTGCACAATACAAATAACACAATTATGCTCCTACTGAATATCTTGTCTATACAAGATGCTTTTGACGAAAATCAACTACTTGACTTTCTTGTCAAAATATTTATTCCACAATGCTCGCTTCGATCCATTAATGGATCCTGGAGGCACGCATATGTTTCTAGTAATGCGTCAATCAAGACCTCAAATTGTGTCATATACACAACATCTTTCTTCATTCAATCAATGAAGACGGTTCTGATGTACCTTTTCATATATCAATATATATGAAATGCAACTACTGTTAGAATGATCTTTATTGACTGACTTATACATAGCTACAAGCTAAAAATCGTGCTTTGTACATAGTCAACTCGTCATCGACTTAGACATAGCCACAACGTGAAGATGTGCTTTGTACATAGTTGACTTGTCATCCATGTCAATCTTTTCTTTAAAGATCTGAATGTTCCTGTCGGATTGCTCCTTCATGAACATTAACAAAGGTCTATACCTTGTTGTTATACATGGATTGCACTTAAAGATCACATGGGTTCAAACCATACTTGTGGAATTGGATTCTTCCATCGGTCATTTAATTATCAACGGATCCTCATATGCCAGGTGCAAGGATGTCATGATGTCTATGCACCTTTCGGTCAGACAATCACTTTCGTTGACCTTTTGTAGGATTATTGCTCGAGTTCATGAACTACTTTTACAACGACTTGTAGAATAAGTTCTTGATCCTCATATATACTGAGTTTCTCAAACATCATCAACTTGTGATATGTTTAAGTCGTCATTAGAAGCGAGCGTGCTCATGAACTTCTTCCTTTCACAACGACTTGTGAATGAAGTTCTGCTCAACTCCCACTAAGCACCATGTATGGAGTGACAAGTTTCCCACAAGGGTACTTCTTGTAGTGACGCATAAACTCCTTTAATACTCACTTTACTCCCACTACTTTTTCTTGAGAACGTTATTCTCTAAGACTACGTCATGATGAGCAACAACTAGTTTGTTCTTATCATGTTCGTAGAAGTAGTACCTTCGATTAATTTAAGATATCCTACAAAACATTAAGCGTCCTATTTGGGTCCAAACTTATAAATCAACAAACTTTGAAATAAGCTTCTTAACACCAAATCTTGAGAAATAATGTACTTAGAGATCAAATCTCGTAAGATACCCTTCTCAATAGACTTCGATGGAATATTATTCAGTGTAAACAAAATTGTCCTCGAACGCGAATTCCTAATATGAGTCGATTAAGTCAATCTGATTCATTACTGATCGAACTATATCAAATAAAGTTCGATACCTCCATTCTTAGACACACTATACTAATATAATGTTCCTAATGGAGTGAGTTATGAAACTATTTTCACACTATTTAGATAATAGATCAAATCATATGACTTAGCTATTTACCATGATTAATTATAAGACTATTACCTTTCTTGAATGATCTTTCAACTTCACTCTTGAACTCCTCGAACTTGTCAAAAAGTTCACACTTATACCTTATCAGATAGATACGTTAATATCTACTATGATCGTTGGTCAAGTAGTAAAGTGTCAACAACCATTCATTACACAAGTATTTATAGGTCTAAATACATCGATATGTATAAGTCCTAATCAAGTTACTTGTCCTTAAACCTTTTATAGGTCAAAGGCGCTTTTGTCAACAAACATGACTCGCATCTCTCAATTGATTCGCAATCGAATTGTTTCATGAGATCTACGCTATGTAGACTCTCATAATGCGATTCTCATTTATGTATGACTAAGCGGTCACTTCATACAAAAGTCAAATACTTTATGTGAAGTCTTATGCATCCTATTTGTCATTCAAAACCCGTTTATCCATTTCAAGCATATTCAAGTAATAGACATGAAATCATATAAACAAATCTACAATAAAAGAACATCGCTTGTCTTTTACAAAATATAATCATCCATCATCTATATGAATAGAGATAAAATTTTAGGATGTAAGGAACGAGGTACTTGACCTACAATTCCTATTAGTAAAGAAAACTCTACGTATCCATTGGTAGTGGTTTAAGTGAATAAACCATTTCCTTATACGTAGTTCACTTCACTACTCTCGAATATTCTCTTATTCTTCATTGCTTACACATTTCACTAAATGCGAGCTCATGAACTAGTACCCAGTTACTAGTGTGAATTAGAGATAGCGAGATAATTTGAACGACAAATATTCATAAGAATTACAACATACGGTAATCACGGTATTTCGGACAACCTTTCAAATGCCTCCATAAACGGCAAATGAAACATCTCATGTGACACATGGTCACAATTGAGGGTCTCGAAGTCTCGACTCATACTTAAGCGAAGTATTTCTTAAATACTTAGCTAATTACTATTTTCACAAACAAGTTTGCGAAATGTAACATCATATCATTCATTTAATTAGGAAGAGATTGTATGACAATATCAACAATCCTTGATATTGGAGATCTTGATATCTCTAGTTGCCAATTAGCTACTCAAACCTTTCAGTTCGCAAGCCAATGGAACTTTCATGTACCTTCTTAAAAGAAGTTTCTCTTACTTAATTTATGCTCCATTACTCAATCATAAATGATTGAGTCAACATCTACTTTCTCTAAGAACTCATTCTTGAGTAAGTGGATGCGAGCGTAGGAGACAAATCTAGTCCGTATGAATTCTCTAATCCAAAGATCTAGAGATCCTAAAATGAGGATATCGACATTCGCTTTATTGAATAACCTTTCGTAAAAGTCAATCAAGTATCGTGATGCTACGTTCAGGAAGTCGAGGAAATAAATTGGGAATTAACATACTCAAGTTTCTCTTCACTAAGAACATGTCTTAGGAATCGGTACTACTTCTCCAAGTAAGTTCCTTTAGAAACGAGTTTGTTCTATTTCAAAGATTGATCGCAACACATTTAGTATCTATAACAATTTCAATTTAAGTTCATTTAGTTTATGCAATGTTTTATTTATAATGATAAACAAAACTCCCACTACATTCATTTAATGTCCCAAATATAGTCGGTTCCCAAGATCCCTATTTTCGTTGAAAAGATGCCAGCGTCGGCATGACACCCGCACAACTAGACAGGGTAGGTTCTCTAACCAATCATATCAACCATATGATTCTTGGTTTGCGAAATGTCTCATGTACATCCACAAACTTCGCCCCGATGTCCAATCCGATTAGGGTCCATCGATAAGTAACCTCTCTCTATTTGCTCCTAGTAAATCCGATTTACACCCCGACTTTCGAGGGTTGACCAATGACGCCCCGCGTCGGCGGAATGCGTCATTTGGACACCGTACGACGTGAAGGGGATAGAGAGAAGGAGGGCGGTCGGCTTAATCAAATTAATGGGACATTTATTATGCAACTTTGTTTGGTGGTCATGTCAACATACACCCATACCTATCATATGACATTTCATAGCATTCAAACAATCACATAATTACATGCATCTCAAAACACAAACATTGTTGTGGGTTTGTATGGCTCCAGCTTGCATATTAGTCTTCGCTGCATCTCCATGTAGCAAGACTAATCTAATTCAAGCCCTCCCACTAATTATCTAGATCCTATCTAATAATTAATGGAAATAAATACATGTGGAAAAATCATAATTCCCTCCTAGGCCTTAGGGGCATGCAAGTCTCACAAGTTACATTAAAATTAATCAAAATTAATTAATGGCACCAAAGGCCGCATTACATACATTCACACATGCATACAATTACAACACACAAGGCATTGGAATCTTAAGCCATACTAAACCCACGATCCTCCTACAAAAACGAGTTAGCACATATACAATATACATGATTTAACTAGTTCTTAATTAACTTCATTAATTAGAATCTTTGTGTATGGTTGTCGCTCGTTTTTCAAATGCAAAAAAGTTTAACATTACAACTACTTGTTTAAACCTTTGAAATTTAATCTACAATTCAAAAACAGAGAGGAGGGTATTTAAGGAGTGTTCTAATTAACATTTCAACTAATTGATTAATTAGAATATATTTTAACTAAATAAAATAAGCAATTTGGGACCCGATAAAATTCAAAATTTTTCGGTCTCCAAAAATTCCGAAATAAATCCAGAGAGCTCCTTACAATGAGTACACCTACCAGTAAAAATTTCAGGGAGAGATCATTTACCATCAGGGAGAATCAAAAAAGACAAATCCTGATATTGTGCGCGAAACACCGTTATCAGATTTTCTGTTTATCATCTCAACCATTAGGTCTAAAGGATCATCTTCCTTTCAGTTTTCATATAAACAATTTATACAGAAAACTTAGCACATACAATTGGCTACCTATCCATGGAAAAAGAAACAGTAAAGTCTATTCAAAATTTTCGGGTTAAATGTCATATAAGTAACAAGTCCAGTTCTGAAACAGACTGACGACCGAAAAGTTATGACCCAGTTGAAGCATCAAACATTGTCGAAAAATTATGAAACTAGTTTTTACAGAATCCTAATTCGAAATAGAACAACTCTATTCAAACACTTTTCTGTAAAAGTCCTTCAATAAATTTATTTTGTCAAAACAACCAGCTTGTTTAGAAAGACAGATCTGATGATATCGATTCTTTCCATACTTGAACATACACATAAAATCCGAAATAGGTAACAAATTACACATATTCAGAAAGAGTATCAAGTCTAGATTAATTATAGCCAAAATATACAGGTAGGTATTTTCCAAAAATACGTCTTTCTTGCCCAACAAACAGAACTGTGCAGCAGAACGGCAGATCTGCGCACCGTAACCGTTTAATTCACTAAAAATTCATAACTATTTATAAAATAGTGAAACCAGTGCCAAAAGAACCATGACGCAAAGATCTACAACCTCCAGTAAGACAGAAAACGCTCAACACATGAGCTGTATAGAGAGGGAGGGAGGCACGAAATTTCTGCCCTCTCATGGAGCCATCAGCCAGGGAAGAAGAAGAGAGAGAGAAAATTAGATTTTTCCACGTTATTTCCATAAACAACGCTGCCTTATATAAAGATCAGCTCTCTTCCATTTTTGTCTGGACAAAAATACCTCTCTATGCACGAAAATTAATGGATAATTATGGGCTAATCCACGTGATATAATGGCCCATTAATCCACTCCATTAACCAATCTCAAATTGAGCTTTTAATTAACTAATTAAACAAAAGACCGATCAGCTCAGTATAATAAATATACGTTGAACTAACTTAATTATTAACATATTAATAATTAATTTGGAATTAGCATATGCATTATATTATTTCTATATGATCCACTTGAGTTAATTAATTATAACGGTTCGCAACGGTATATAATTAATTAATCAACTTATCATATATTCGCAGTACTCGCTACTGCAAATAAACAAATAATGCACGTATGGTTAAAGTCCTATTTGTGTGAACTTTTGAGGATTTATGCTATGTTGGCCATGGAAAATAAATCGCCATTTATTTCCATTAATCATAAGCGGTATCTAGCAACACGTTATGATTTCCAATTCGCACAAATTAAATACTGTACCAATACAATATTTCAATCCTGCATAAGAAATGATATCTTATTGTTTTTGATTCTTATGTCACATGATATCCTTGTATAATCCAAGATAGGAATGTGTCATTCTTGCAGATTATACGTTTCTTGATTTAGAGTTGATCGCCTAGTTGCGCGCATACGATCCAACTCCATCAAGGAGCCCAGTAGATATCATCACTCACTAGGTGAATTAATGAGGGACATACGGTTGTCTTGATGAACAGTTTCTCCCCGCACAATTCAAGAGAACATAAATAAAGTCCGTATAGCAGCCCTTATCAGGAATCAATGTTAGACGATATTTATAGAACCTATCCTCATGTGGAGAAACTGAATCATCTCAAACTCAGAATCAAACACGTATGAAATAAATAATGACACATAACACAATCCATATATTTATTTCATTGGGTCATATCCTGTGCTATGTTCCAGTAACATACACATATGCAATTAAGTCGGTAACTCCTTACCCATGATTTGTAGAACTTAATCATCACTTAACTTGCATACTAATCTTATATGATAATTAATGTTCCTTGTTAATTATCAAGATTATGGACTCTTTAGAGATATTATTGTCATTCTAACGAATGATCCACAGAGATCTACAATTTAGATCCTCAACCTGAATGATCTGTCATTAATAATCTCTAGGAACAAATGATCAAGTATCATCAATAACATAAACTAATATAATAGTCACCAACTGATTGGTTTCTAGGACATATCTCTAACAGTTTACTCTAAAAATTTTCTAATTTTAATATGTCTCTTCCTTCCTCTTATTTTTCTTTCCCTTTTTTTTCATTTGTTGTGGAGCAAGTAACACCAACGGGTAGAATAAACTTTAAATATTTTTTGTTACTCTCCTTTCTCTTCCTCCCGAAAGCTCATCCTGGAGCACAGCCTAAATGTTTAGTTTATTATATTTTGGCATCTGATATTTATTTACTCTAAATGTACAGTTTATTGTATTTTTATCTTATATTTTATTTAGTCTAACTTGCATTTCATAGAATTAAGGCAGTACTTTATAAACTTAAATGTTTAGTTTATTATATTTTATTTTCTCTAAATGTTCAATTATTTAAATTAAGGAAAACTTTAAATGTTCTGTTTACTAGATTATTGTAACATATATATTATTTAGTTTGACAGTGACTTTATTTAAACTAAGGAAGTAATTAATAAATTTTAATGTTTACTTTATTTTATTTTTATTTATTTTAAATTTTTTTTATTTTAAATGTTTAGTTATTTAAATTAAAGAAGTAACTAATAATCCTAATTGTGAAGTTATTTAAATTAATGGATAACTAATAAGCTTATGTGTTGTTTTATTTGTTTTTTTTTTATCTTGCATTGTATTTAGCTAAATTTCTATTTATTTAGCTTAAAGTAGTAGCTAATAGCTTATATGTTATTTTTATTTGTTTTTTTAATCTTATATTATTATTAGTATGCATGTTAAAGCACAAACTTCCTATCTTCTAGAATTGCTCTTCTCTTTTTATGAACAATCCACATTATACAAAGCTAGATTTTAAGTTGCATATTTATATCTTGATCAACTAAAGTTTTGCCAACACTGGTTCAAAGAAAAATCTTTATATAAACATACTATTGTTTGGAAATAATTTGAAAACTAAATTTAGGACATCTCATGAATTTTTATCATGCGAATAAGGATAACACACATTCTACAAAGTCACATAAGGGTATTTCCTTGAGAGATAGTGCACGAAAGTAGAAATTTCTTATTTCATCTTTGATATCTTTCATCTTCTTGAAGTATGCATCCCGTGGTACTTTTTTTTTACACTCCTACTATCCTTAGTAGGAGGACCCATTTTTAAAGCTTTCGAAGTTTTTATTAAAATAATTTATTTCATTAGGGATCAGCTCTCTCTACAATTTTTCAATTTTTTCGCGGAGAAATTTTATAAGCATGGCAGCCTCTTGAAGATATGACATCAACCACTGAAAGCTTCTCTTTCAATCTTATAGCCCCTGATATAATTATCATAGAAGAAACTTACAATATTAGAGACTCTCTCAAGCATCTTTTGCAAAAAAAAAAACAAAAACAAAAATTATCTGCATAGCATTTTTGTGCTCAATAAAAAGGAAAGCATGTTATCTTAAAGTACCTTATTGAGACCTTACATATGCTGCGTCTGAGTGCCTTTTTGCATTCTCTTTTGTCTTCTTAATAGAAATTTAATTAAAAATATGACTTTTAAAAATGTTATTTCCAATTGTTTTTTTACTTGGAATTTAACTTCTTATTGGTTTTCTCCAACATCACAGTCATAAGTACATACAAAATTAATAATTTAGTATCTATCATTAAACTAACGAGCTTTAAGTTGAAGATTGTTGCAAATTATATTTTATAGCTTATTTTCTAGTAGAGAAACATGTCTAATGGATGAGCTATGGTTAAAATATAATGAACTGTACCAGCTTATTCAAACATTAAGCGCATGACAAAATTTCTATTATATTTTGTTTTTGATCCATGCAATTACGTCACCTGATGACAAATAACAAACCAGCAACATGAGCATTATTTTTATTATTAATATCATTATTTTTTTACTTCCGCTAGTAGAAATCCGCCCATCCACGCACACTTTCCAGATAAGAGATTTTGCAAAAATTTATTCTGATATGAGATAATGTCTGTATTATTCTGTGACCTAGTAGCAAAACTCGAAGTCTCGTTTCGGGAAATGCAGGTAATATTATTTAGTACTTTTTCATTAGAAAAGGGAAACAAAAAATCAAATTGCAACATCTTAGAAAATTTTTCTAGTAATAAATCTATATCGCATATCGAATACCGCTCTCGAAAAACAAAATTTCTACACATTTCTCTCCGTTCATACTTGTCCTTTTCTGATCCATCAATTAAAGCCCAGCGGATTTTCATTTTTGAACAAGTAATTTTACAGTATGTTATAAAAAAAAAATGTTGTGGCTTTTTTTATTATTTGATGGATTAATTGCCAATCAAGCGGATTATTGATGCCCATGTTTATTTTGTTTGTAGATTTCAAATACTAATTACTAGCTTGCTGTTTGCATTGAGATCTTCCATTATTGAACTCTTTAAAGACGTGATTTGAGACGTGATTCTTTATAGTACTTATAAAACTACAAAAATTGATATTACAAAAATACCGACGTCGACGTGATATATGGGAGATGATCCGGACAACAGGAAATTTGTCCGCACAACATTTTTGGACAAAAAGCCCCTTATTAATTCTGATTTTATTATATTTATTCTTTTAAGATTTATTATTATATCTTTCTTTAACTATACTTTTAAACTCTTATTTTATTTTTCTTTCGTTCTAATTGCAAAAGAAAACGTCACTTTTATTGTTCATTTGAAAAAAAAATTAAGTTTCCTACATGATCATTATTTTCTTCTGGTATGCTCTATTTGAATTGAATTTCATGGAAATAAACAAAGTTCAATCATTCTTAAAGTTGTGAATTTTTTTTGGGTACAGAATAATTGATTTAATCGAAACCAACTTCTGTGCGAATAAACATTAATCTATACTACATATTAAAGCACGCATACCAAGAGGTATAACACACTAGATCTAGGTTGTAAACAGATGTTTCTGTCGTTCGATTGGTTTGATCTCCGGTTGGATATCAATCGCCAGCCGAAACAACACCATTGCTTGGTTTTCCATCTAATATAGAAATAAATTGAATAACATATCTATTTGTATCGCTGATAAATTAAAAAACATATTTTTATTGTTTAACATTATTTTGCTTCTTTATTTGCCCACATATGAGGCATCTTATGGTAGTCAAAATAATGCATGTAATCTAAAAAAATATTTAAGACAAGAAAACGATAAATCAAATAAGAGACCAGATATACAGTAAACAATTTAGCAAAAAGATTTAAAAAAGGGCAAATATAGGGTAAAGTTTATTCTGACAAAAAATGTTGTTCAAAGAAGGATAATAGCGTCATTTAAAAAAAAAAATGGTGTTCCTCAGATGATCTTCATTTGTACAGATCACCACCCGTGATATATCAGCCGCTTTACCATGTTCTAAACGACCAATCCGCCCTACTAACTCATATGGTGCGTTTGGATTGTTGGAAGAAAGAAGAAGAAGAAGGAAGAAGAAGAAAAAAAATTATAAACAATCCAAACTCTTCACAAAATTATACACTTTCCAATACTTCTTCCCTTCTTCCCTTCTTCCCACACCTATCCAAACGCACCCATAGACAAGCAAATACTCCCACACAAATAAATACTCTCTTATAATAAATAACTACATAACTTTGTAAAATACTATCATAAAATAAATAACTAACTCTTTCAAAATAAATATACTCTCTTATGATAGGCTTCGTTTGGGTTGATTAGGAATAAAAGGAATTGTCTATTCCAAGACGGAAAGTATTGGAAAGTGTGTAACTTTGGGTGCGTTTGGATATAGGAAGAAGGAAGAAGCAGAAGGAAGAAGGAAAAAAAAATTATAAACAATCCAAACTCTTCACAAAGTTACACACTTCCCAATACTTCTTCCCACTTCTTCTATTTTTCTCTTCTTCCCACACCTATCCAAACGGAGCCTTTGTGAAGAGTTTGGATTGTTTATAATAAATTTACGCATAGAAAGAAATTATTCCTCCTATTCTCATACGATCCAAACGGGGCCATAGATAATTGCACATAATCTAATAAGGTGCTATGTTAAGACAACTAAAAAAATTCGTTAACACGAATAAAGTACTCATTTAAATTTATAGCTACATAATCTTCTAAGGTATTCTCTTACGACAAATAAATACTCTCTTATGACTAATAGACACTCTCTTATATATGAAAATACACATAACTTAATAAAAATACTCCGTTAAGACAAAATAAATACTCTATCGTGATATATGATTACATAACCTTAAAAGATATTTCTTTAAGATAAATAAATATTTCTAAGCAAATATATTCTTCCTTATGATATATAAATGCACATAATCTAGTAAAATACTCTTTTAAGATAAATAAATAAATACTCCCTTATACAAAAATAATAACACTTTTATGCTTATAAGTTACTCCCTTGAATAACTATAACTTTAAGTTTATTAGATAATACTTTTAAGCCAAATAAATACCTCCATATCATATACAATTGCATATTTGCATGTAATCTTATTTCGTTTTTCTATATTAAATTGTTCTCGTTAAGATAATTATTTGTTATTTCATGTCGTGGCAATATGATATTACGCCATGAGCGATTTAACAGAGGGGATGGAGTATAGGTTTAAAAAGAAAGCATGGATATAGCAGGGAGTAACGAAAAATGGAGAGTAGGAAAAGAGGTATGACGTACGAAGGATAGTGGAGTAACGAAAAATGGTAGTAGATCGGAGAGGCGTGAAGGGGTGAAATCGAACCACATTTTATCAATATTAAAGTTCAAAATTAAATTCAAACAGTACATTTTATTTATTTTACGAGTGATGCATTTTTATATAAGTTTTATAAAATTTGCAGACTATTTGAAACTCGATCAAGTGACTAAATAATAAACGCATTAAAATTAATCAGTGATAGTTAACTAGATTCGTTCATTTATTGACCACTTAATCAAATATAAAATCGAATCCAAATTTTATAAAAATTATATGAAAACACATCGCTCATAAAAATAAACAAAAATACACGGTTTGAAACTTTGAATTGAACATTTAAATTTTAATTTTTTTTAATATTGATAAAATATTTAACATCAGCAGATGTGGTTCCGTCGGATCTGTGTCAGTGTCATACAGATATCCGTATAAAAATCCAAGTATTCAATTAAATTAATCTAATCATATCCCTTCTTTCCTCGTCTCCATCCGCAAAATATTTCCCGCTTCGTTTTCCCGCCAGTCGCCATTAAACACCGATCAAGCTTTCACAACTCGCACTAATTCCCAAAGAAAGAGGCATGGCGGAGTCTGTGCCAACTGGATGCTTCAAGTGTGGTCGACCTGGTCACTGGTCGCGCGACTGCCCCTCTTCCTCCTCCTCCGCCCCATCAAACCCTAACCCTACTTCTACCCCTAATTTCTCCAAACCCAACACTCCATTTCCCAACTCCAAATTCTCCTCTAAATCTACTTCTGCGACCAAATCGGAAGCATCTGGTACTGATCCCGCCACCAAGAAGAAACCCCGTGCCAGACCCAACTTAACAGCTGATCTGTTGTTGTCAGATGATGGGCTTGGTTATGTGTTGCGCCATTTTCCTCGTGGTTTCAAGTACCATGGCCGTGGCCATGAGGTAATTTTTCTAGATTTTTATCTTTTTTTTGTGGGGTTATTGTGTAATTTTATTTGGCTGGTCTAGATCTTGGTTTTCATCTGTTGTAAGCTGGAAAATAGTCAACCTTTATAAGCAATTATGTTCGTGTGGAAATCTAATTCAGGTCTTATTTAGTTGACCAGAACATCAGTTGATTGAATTGCTTTGTTTGAACTTATTGTACCTGAATTCTGTAATTTGAGGCAAAGCTTTCACTTTTTAATCTAGCTTATCCTTGTAGGTGAATGATCTAGGCAACTTGATCGGGTTATATTCGGAATGGCACAAGCGCCTGATACCTTACTATTCTTTCGATCAGTTCGTCCACAAGGTTGAGCAAGTGGGAGCCGGCAAGCGTGTCAGAGTATGTTCTTTTTTTGTTACGGCTTCATATTTATGTACATTTACGTTATTATGGTTGAAAGCCTACCTTGAACTTTTCATCTAATACTTTGAAGTTAATATTGAATTGGTTGTCCTAGGATTTGTATCTCCAATAAAACAATAATGATTTCTTTTTCATGTGCTTATGTTGTTTGCATCTCTTGTTAAAGCTGTCCATTAGCTGGTATTTAGTCTGACCAGTATGCTGTAGTTAAACTTTCTGGTGAATTGACCTCAATTTAACAATAAAGTATTGATTTAGCTTGGCTGTTTGGTACTTGTGTCCGATCTTACTCATATATTGATAAACTTAGTATGCTAATCCTACCACCCTTCATTAGGGCAGAGGAAAATGGGATCTCAATTTGTCAATTTCCATTTCTGACTCCACTTACAAACCCTTATTTTTTTTGGGTTCTCTTTAATTCCATACTCAGAGATGCATTGAAGAGTTAAGACAGAGAGTCGCCAGGGGTGGGGATCCTACGAAACTGCATGAGCCACCTGTTGAAGAACCTGCCCAAGAGCACGAACCTGGTATTAACATTTTTAAAGCCCCATAAACAATTTTAGTAGTTAGTGTAAATACCTATTTCAGAGTCCTAGATGGCTATTGTGCTGTAGCCAATATATACTCTAGAGCATTCATCATTGTTCTTACTTGGCTAGTTTATAATCATTGTAGATGAAGAAATGGAAAATGATCCATTTCCTGACCCAGCTGACCTGCCACATGAGAATACTCCTGCAGCAAATGATCCAGTTCCTGACCCGACTGAGTTAGTTGACCCACCTGAGGATATGCCACAAAGCCACCGAAGTAAATTTCTTTCAAGTAGTTTTCTCAATTGTTAGAAAACTAGATGTCAGCCTGGATGTTGTGGCAACCCCTTGCAAACTTGTAAATCTCACAACATTCTCAGATAGCCCTGAAAAATGGCAAAAAAGAAAAAGGGTGATGGCAATAAATATTACTGAAGAGCAGATTTTAATATTTCTGTAGCATTATTTCTATTTGACTATGTTAATTAAGTTGATACAATCTTAACATGGGTTAGCCAACCAAATCTTATTGATCAATTAATGGTATGATCTTAGGTTTATGGGATGTTGGTGGCATTCATGAAATTCTTTCTGAATATCTGTCAACAAAACATCAGTTTTCTGACATGGCTTTTATTGCTTGACACAGGAACCAGAAATTGTTGCTGGTCAAGAAGTGACCCAACCGATACCACCTTCTCATGGACAAAATACCGAGCCTTCATCAATGAGTGAGAAAACCAATGATGATACCATGAAGAGAGTGGCTGTTGAGCTTACCGAGGAGCAGAGGGCCCGTATGGCAGCCAACCGCCTCAAGGCTCTTGAGCGTGCCAAAGCCCGAGCACTTGCTGCTCAAACTTCATCTTGAAATGGTGTTGAAGTGGTCTGAAATTCCCTTTTTTTTTCTTCAAATCCAGGCTTCTTTAGTTAGTCCTTAAGATGTGGGTTTTCTGTTCCTTATCTGTTTTAGGCTACTTCTTAAGAAAATGTTAATTCTTGTGGGTTGCTTTTTGTCTATTTTGTTGGCCTTATCCTTATCAAAACGGTAACAAAATATAATAATCTAATATTCAATCCGAAAAAAGGGGCATTTGATAAAAGTGCAATTAGATGTCTATTTCTTTTTATAAGAAATAGAAGCATCTTTGGCTGGCTGAGTACTTTCAACCGCATCTTGCAGATGGCTCGCAAGTAGGATTTTAACACGGGTTGGATTTTCTAGTTCGGACTATAAATTTTATTTAATTATAGACACTCATTCAGTTGACACTTTCTTTCTCAAATCCTGTTGGACTTTTTCTAGGAAGAAAAAAGATATTTACGAAGCTCGAAGCCTAGAATGCAAACATTATTTTATTTCTAGGATTGGTGAGTATGGACCTCTTTTCTTAAGTAATACTATTGAATCTTCATTGATAAATGGTGCATGTGTGCGTGGGGTGGTCATGCTTTGTTTGTTGTGAGAGGAGAGGAAAGAAAAAATAAGATCGGGGAAGAGCGAGAAAGGATGAATCATAAATGACTCAATAATGTATTGAATGACTCAAAACGAACAAAAATTAAACTGTAAGGATTTTTGGATCTAAAATTTTCTTGTGATTTTCTGTTAGCTAGTTTCTTTCAAGTTAACACTTTTACATTGTTTAATTATTGCTCAAGCGGTACACGTGAAAATGTTTGGATGACTGTCAAGTGTCAACCTCGGAATACGGGTGGGGTCTCTTAAATCTTAATTGATGCTTGTTTGTTACTGTTTTATTTTTTTTAAATTAGATGCTTACTATTATTGTTTAATATTTGCTCAGCATGTGCAGTGTAGAGAGGTAACAAGAAAAGGGGCTTTAGATCTCTGATCCCTTTTTTGCCAAACAAAAGAATCATGGGAGAAAAAACTGTCTTTTAGGCAATACCTATACCTGGATAGTACTACTATCTAACTGTACTATGATGATTTTCCATCTTCTATTTATCAATTTAATTAGTTGCTTCGTTGTTCCTTTTTCTCAATCTACAATTGTCTGGTCGCAAAAAACAACATAGATCTTAGCGTTGATCAGCATGCAGCGCTAATCTGATGGCTCGTAATGCGTTGTGATTTGTGCGGTGCAGCTATTACCTATTAGCCTATTACAGAATACCGATTGCCTACTCCCTTGTCTGATGCTCTCAATCTGAATTGGAAAACTTTCAATACTGGAGCAAGTAGTTTACAGTGCAATTTTGACCATCCGTTTAGAATGGACGACCTATATTTATTTATAATCATTGCTGTACTGATGATCCGTTGGAGAGAATCCGAAACAAGAGGATGTGGGGTTGTTAAGTGACTGAAATAAATGCCATTCACTGTTGAAACAAAAACAGAAGGGTAAGGGCTGATGCTGTTCGTTTAATTTAAAACATGCATGCTTTATTCTAATTTAAATGCAAGATAATGTTTGCTCAATTTAGTTTCTCAAATAAATCATTTTATTTACGGATATTATTTCTAAAACTTAAATTTTAGTTTAAATTCAGGAACTAAAACCCACACTGAGAATTCCTTTCTCATTTTGTGTTTTTGCATGTTTTACACAATGGTTGTGGGTTCCAAGTTGCAGGGGTGGACTCGATCAAGTCAAGTGAAGATTAAGTCAATTCTTGCCATGATGACTCATTGATTCATAAAAATCCAGTGTGGTAAATCATGATAAGCTTGAACTTATGCCTATAATTGATAGAAAAACGACTTGTGGATGCACAAAAATTGTGTATTCGTGGTGGGATTGTTACGTCCTATATGTCGAGGTTTGACACTTATGAACAAAAAAAATAGGTTCTAAATATTAATTTGCTGCATTTTTTTTTAAAAAAAATATTACTAGTATCTTGAAATTTAAATATTCCACTAATTTAAATGTTTCTATATATTATCGTCTATCAACTATGATAGCTAAATCAGAATTTTATAGATTAATTTTCAATTTTTTAAAGACAAAAAATAAAATTGCTTCACTGGTACTATAAAAATTGATTTTACCCATACTAAATAATAAAAATATTGCATTACATGTGGCTTCAATGAGCCAATCATCCATAACACATGTATTGTTGTAGTTGGCATATAAATATACATATATCATCGAGCATTCCATGCTAGTATAGTTTATACTTAAGGAAAATTTGGTCTTATATTAACAGTCAATATAATAATAAATATTTAGATATTGGAAGAAGCCAAATATTATACCAATGGAATGTCTATACCAAAATATTTCATTATCAGTTTTCCAAGTTTTATTTTGAAATCAATGGAATATACTTTCTATACACGAAAGCTTACAAAAAATTATCCAATAAATTTATCCACGAGAGCTTAAAAAAAATTAGAGCTCAAATTGTGAAAATAACCTTTAATTAATATTGGTTTTATACTTTATTCTTACTAACTAAATATGATCAATTACATGACATGAATCATGTACTACTCTTGTTGAGTACAATAACTGATCAAGTTAGGTTAACAAGCATGTTTTAAACTCTCATAATAACTAAAAATATCAAGAGGGACAACTTACTTAAAAATATTTCCAATGTGTGATATGACTTGGGAAATACCACTCGGTGCATTAAAGACAACAAAAATCGACATAGCAATTGTGATCGCCCAGCTACAGAATTGTCTTCGAAACTTTCCAAACTAACTTTTCAATTTGATTGGTAGCTAATTCGGTTGATCATCAGAGCAAAGCTTCACAGAGATAATTTGTGCTAAGATCTATATCTAGATCAAAACAGATATTGCTTAACAATTCAACCACGTCCTTATGGTTGCCAATTCTATTCGCAATAATTCTTTCTTTGAAAGATACAAAACATCCACTTCAGTCCTCAATAAACAATTAAAAAAGCAACACAAAGATGCAATTGACTTACCATGATAATTGTTCAGTTTCTCATATACCACCATATTGGCCAAGGCGCATTTTTTAATGTGGTTCGGTTCCATAAAAGGCAGACCAAGCGTGTACTTAGAAAACTGAACATAGGTATTATTATCTCTTTGTGATCTTCTTTCTAATCTTATTCCGTGATCACATAGTTGCGTGGCAGAAGGGATAACTTTGTTCTCATATTTCTGGAGCATAAAGGTGTAATCATAATTCGAAGATGTCCTAGGTGTTGTGAAGGCACTATGTATAGTACAGATGTAGGATGTGTTTGGGCATTTCTCTGAGATCCCACATTTTTTCATATGGATTGCGGATGTCAAAGAACCGTAAACAGATCATCCGTAAATCTAGAGTTGATCGATCTGAGTCACCTTGCTGAAATTCTTATATGCATTGCAAGACACTATATGGAATTTGATTCTCTAACTTTAGGTAATCTTTTTTACATTGCCTTAATCGTTTCATATGGTATTTGGGTATAATCATGTGGCCCATACTTCCCAAACATTTCGATTAGGAACGCGCTGTCCAGTAACATGCATTCGACAAGGTCGATCAAGTCTATTTCTGTACGAGACGGCACATGAAAGTAGAAGTTTCTTATCTCATCCTCTAAGGGCTGTTTGGATGGGCAAGGAATAAGCAAGAATAACGAATTCGGGACGGAAATTTATTCCTAACCATCCAAACTCTTCACAAAATTACACACTTCCCAATATTTTCCGCCTAGGAATAGGCTATTCCTCTTATTCCTAAGCGATCCAAACGGCCCCCTAGATATTTCAACTTCTTAACATAGACATCTAATGATATTCTTCTATGTTTTCTTAACATCCTTACTAAGGAGACCCACTTTAGCTCATTATAACCACTTTGGAAGTTTCTATTGAAATAATCGATTCCTTAGGGATCAGCTTTTCAAGTTTTTCTTGCGAAACTTTGTAAACATGACTGCTTCTCGAACACGAATTTATGCTTTCGACCAGTGATAGCATTTCTTTCAATCATGTATCCCTTGGTTGCTACCTTGCATCCTTTTCCATCTTAGGCTTCTTAACATAGATAAAAAAAAGTCATAGGTAGAATTAGAAAAATAGCAAATTTAAAAGATATAAATATCTAACTGGTTCAACAATTTTACATTTATTTAAACTATGTACTGTAATGAGGACTTTTTCATCAATCTTTTTTCTTTATTTTTCTATTGTTATTTTTATCTTTTAATTAGGTTTTACTCTTCTTTAAATGATTGTTGCTGCTTTCATTCGTTGTCCCTGTAGAAAGGCTTTTATGCCTGCTACAAAAATTGAATAAATAAAATATGTAATTCGATTTGTGTTTATTTTTCGCTCAATGGACTATAACAAGGAACCATGCATCAGAACTGACAGAACAATTGAAGTTTTTAAAAGAACTGTAGCTTCAAGAGATAATTAAAAGATAAAAAAAGCTTACAGTAGGAGGACACCTAGTTGTGAATGGAATTAAACTGGTTATATCTCTTCTCCATCATTTTGTTATCATGAGGCAATGCCTCTACCTTTAGAAGGGAGTAATTTAATTAGTTTTCATTTATATTAATTCTTTACTCTTGTACTGAAAGGGTAAAAAGTAAAAGAGGTACGATGAAGACCGCATAAATATGGAGAAAATAAAATAAATAGAAATTTGTTTCCAGAGTTTACATTTCGATTAGGTTAAGGAAAAGGCGTAGGCACTTCTTTTCCAAGGCTTCAATTTGTACTATCAACTTTACTTCCTGTAAGGAAAAGAAAAAAAAAAGAAATAATAAGAGTCACTGGATCCACTATTTCAATTACATTAGACCTAATGAAAAGTAGGCCCCTAAGCCTAATTTTGAAAAATGAAATCAAATCCAAAACGTAAGTGGAGGGAAGGAGAAAAGAAGTAGTATATATATTTCAGGATGTAATTACAAAAATACCCTTTCTGTACCTTGGATTGGTTAGCCTGTTGGGAGATTACTTGGAGCTCTTCATTCTCTCTTTTAATTGCCTCGAGGGATTCCATGTACCTCGAAAGGTCATGCTTGAAGGAGGAGAAATCCAATATCAGCTGGTCATAGGATGAAGGGATCTGTTTCCAATTTACTTTGATCCCCCTTTTCTCCTCCTCATATTTCAGCAGTGCTTTTGCATTCTTTTCTCCCCCTATCATTTTTTGTTAAAGGAACAACAATGAAGTATGTTTAAAGAATTTTGGCTGTTACATATAACAATGAGGATTTGCACCTACTAGTTTCATCAAAATTAGTTTTGTTTTTCTCAGGCTGATGGTTATTGGTGAGATCTGTAGTGTACTTATTTGAATGCAAAGTCAAATTGATAGAAATTGAATAGTTTTAGACTTTAAGGGTATCAAACTAACCACAACTAGAGTCCAATTTCAGAGCATTTGCGGCTCTAAAGGCTAGCTTATTGGTTTAAGATGAGGCAAATTTTTAGATTTGAAGATAAATACAAAGGAAATTTTAAATTGAATGTTTCTGAGTAAAATTAGGCAACACAGGAGCTTAATTAGGATTTAAGTGTAAAAGAGGTAATATAGTGTAAAAGAGGTGAAGTCATTTCAGAAAAAAAAAATTTCTTATTAGACAGGTGTGGATTAGTGTAAATCAGAAAATAATACTAACACAATTCAGAAAGGTATTGCAAAGTCCAAAACCCTGGATTTTAGTACAAACTGACAATACCACTTATCAATAAAGTGAAGAGAAAAGTGTAAAAAATTAAGGAAGCCGAACAAAGAACCTAACATTGCTGGATCTGGCTCAAGAACTTAGAGATACATTGAAGAGTTAAGACAGAGAGTCGCCAGGGGTGGGGATCCTACAAAACTGCACGAGCCACCTGCTGAAGAACCTACCTAAGAGCAGGAACCTAGTAAGTAACATTTATTTAAGCCCCATAAACAAAGTCAATAGTAAGTGTAAATACTTAGTCCTAGACGGCTATTGTGCTGTAGCCAATATATACTCTAGAGCATTCATCATTGTTCTTACTTCGCTATTTTATAATCATTGCAGATGAAGAAATGGAAAATGATCTATTTCCTGACTCAGCAGACCTGCCACACAAGAATACTCCTGCAACAAATGATCCAGTTCCTGATCCGACTGAGTTAGTTGACCTACCTGAGGATATTCTAGATGAGATCCACCACAAGGCCACCTAAGTAAATTTCTTTCAAGTATTTTTCTCGATTGTTAGAAAACTAGATGTCAGCCTGGATGTTGTGGCAACCCCTTGCAAACTTGTAAATCTCACAACATTCTCAGATATCCCTGAAAAATGGCAAAAAGGAAAAAAAGGAGATGACAATAAATATTACTCAAGAGTAGATTTTAATATTTCTGTATGATTATTTCTATTTGACTACGTTAACTAAGGTGATGCAATCTTAACATGGGTTTGGCTAACCAAATCTTATTGATCGATTAATGGTATGATCTTCTTAGGTTTATGGGATGCTGGTGGCATTCAGGAAATTCTTCCTGAATATCTGTCATCAAAACATCAGTTTTCTCACATGTCCTTTATTGCTTGACACATGAAACATAAATTGTTGCTGGTCAAGAAGTGAGCCAACCGAAATCATCTTTTCATGGACAAAATGTTGAGCCTTCATCATTGAGTGAGAAAACCAATAGAGAGAGTGGCTGTTGAGCTTACCGAGGAGCATAGGACCCGTATGGCAGCCAACCGCCTCAAGGCTCTTGAAGTGTGCGAAGGCCCGGGCACTTGCTGCTCAAACTTCATCTTGAAATGGTGTTGAAGTGGTCTGAAATTCCTTTTTTTTTTCTTCAAATCTAGGCTTCTTTAGTTAGTCCTTTAAGATGTGGGTTTTCTGATCCTTATCGGTTTTAGGCTACTTCTGAAGAAAATGTTAATTCTTGTGGGTTACTTTTTGTCTATTTTGATGGCCTTATCAAAACGGTAACAAAATATAAAATCTAGTATTCAATCCGAAAAAAGGGGCATTTGAGAGGTTTTAGGTTCGAAATCCAGTTGGGTGTTTTTTATAAATATTTAATTTAAAAATAAGTTGGGAGGTTTAACTCCCAATTCATCTTAAAAAAAGATGTCTTTTTCTTTTTTTTTATAAGAAATAGCAAAATCTTTGGCTGGCTTAGTGTTTTCAACTGCATCTTGCAGGTGGCTTGCAAGTAGGAAGTGACATTTATTTCATTTAACACGGGTTGGTTTTTCCAGTTCGTAACTTCGGACTATAAATTTTATTTAATTCAATAGATACTCGTTCAGTTGACACTTTTTTCTCAATAACTGTTGGGCTTTTTCTAGGAAGGAAAAAGATATTTACGATTTACGAAGCTCGATTGCAAACATTATTTAATAAAGTATTGGAAAATGTGTAATTTTGTGAAGAGTTTGAATTATTTATAATAAATTTATGTCTAGGAATAGAAATTATCGAAATTCTCACTTGATCCAAATGGCTCCTAGAATCGGAGAGTATGGGCCTCTTTTCTTAAGTAATATTATTGGATCTTCATTGATAAATGGTGGTGCATGTGTAGGCCTGTCAAAACGGAAAATAAAAACGTGATGCCGTTTCGTTTTCAAAACCGAAACGGAATGTGGCACCAATTTTTGTTGTCGTTTCAAAAAACGAAACGGAAACGGAATAGATAATTATATCGTTTTGCTGAAATGGGACAGGAAAATAAGAAATTACAGTGAAAAACAGAAACGAAATGGAATGTGACACAAATTTTAACTACCGTTTCAAAAACGAAACGGAAACGAAACAGCTACTTCGATTCCGTTTTTGAAACGGCACGAAAAAGAAAATGGGGTGTTCCGTGATCGTTTGGCACGTTTGCCAGGCCTATGCATGTGTACGTCCGTGCGTGGGGTGGTCATGCTTTGTTTGTTGCGAGAGGGGAGAGAAGAAAAAAATAAGATCGGGGAAGAGCTAGAAAGGATGAATCATAAATGACTCAAAACGAACAAAAATTAAACTCGCATGTGGCCTAGTAGCTCAGTGGTAAGAGCACTAGGTTTGTCTCCATGAGGTCAAGGGTTCAAGCCCCGCATGCACCTTTAATTTCAAAAAAGTTGGATGGGAAAGACCTCCCTCTTTCTTCAAAAAAAACAAAAAACAAAAATTAAACTCTTAAGGATTTTTTGATCTAAAATTTTCTTGTGATTTTTCTGTTAGCTAGTTTCATTCAAGTTAACACTTTTACGTTGTTTAATTATTGCTCAAGTGGTACACGTGAAAATGTTTGGATGACTCTCAACCTCGGAATACAGGTGGGTCTTTTATAATTAATTAATGTTTGGATGCTCGTTTGTTACTGTATATATATATTTAAAAAAAACTAGATGTTTACTATTTTTGTTTAATATTTACTTAGCGCGTGCCGTATAGTGAGGTAATAACAAGCGGGGGTTCTTTTTCTTTTAATCTCTGATCCCTTTACCAAATGTGTTTGGATAGTTGGAAGAAAGAAGAAGAAGAAGAAGGAAAAATAAGAAAAAAAATTATAAACAATTCAAACTATTCACAAAATTACACACTTTCCAATATTTCTTCTCACTTCTTCCATTCTTCCCTTCTTCCCACACCTATCTAAACGCACCCAAAGAACAGAATAATGGGAGAAAAAACTGTCTTTTCTAGGCAAATACCGGTAGAGTACTACTATCACCTGTACTATGATGATTTTCCATCTCTATTTATCAATTTATAATTAGTTGCTTCATTGTTCTTTTTTCTCAATCTACAATTGTGTGGTCGCCAAAAAACAACATAGATCTCAGCGTTGATCAGCATGCAGCACTAATCTGATGGCTCGTAGTGCGTTGTGATTTGTGCAGTGCAGCTATTACCTATTTAGCCTATTGCCGAATACCGATTGCCCACTCCCTTGTCCTTGTCTCAATTGAAAAACTATCAATGCTGGAGCAAGTAGTTGTACTGTGCAATTTGGACCATCCGTTTAGAGTGGACGACCTAGATTTATATTCATTTCTATTTCTATACTGCTGATCCCTTGGAGAGAATCCGAAACAAGAGGACGTGGGGTTGTTAGAGCAAGAGGACTTAGACGAGTGACTGTAATAAATGCTGTTCGCTGTTGAAATAAAAACGAAAGGGTAAGGGTTGATGCTTTTAAGACGCCTTGAAAAATGGTACAAGGAAACAATGCAGTGATCCTTGAAGACGACCCCACGTGAGCTATTTGGGTAACAAGCAAATATGGTTATTTTTTTGCCAATTTTATCACGAGATAAAACGATTTTTATTTTTTTTTAAGTCTGTTTCGCATGTTGAAAAGAATAGCACAATGTTTTAAAAATTGAATTACATTGACAATAAATTTGTTAACAATTTGATATAATTTTAAAAGTTTAAATTATAAATGTCATACATAATTCAACATAATTAAACTATATCATATGTTAAATTTGGAACAATTTGAAAATTAATTGATTATTTAATACGTTATAGAGCACTTTGAAAAATAAAACTGTTTAGCTTTCATTGGCATATGATCAAAGTTCAAACCGTATTGAACTTGTATAAACCTAGCTCTTAGCTGCAGAGAATTTCAATTTTACCTTTTTGTTTTTTTATTTTTTTTTATGGTGATTTTATTGGTTGCCATAAATTGCATGCAAAAAAATTGTCAACATATTCCTTTTTTTTCAGCATTTAACAAAATTTATGCCTGATTTTCAAAGTCATGCATTCAGAGTATAGAAAAAAAAAGTTTAAAAATATCAAATGAAAGAAGAACATTAACTCGTAATGTTCTTAATTTTTTTTAATTCACCAGCAGTATATATTTTTCTAAAAACATATTAGGATACAGATAAATTGTACAATGAAAACTTTTCAATTGTATATTAAAACTAAAAATTTAAATTGCAGAAATTTTCTTTATAGTTTGTATACAACCTTTCAATGTGTGTGGTTTGGAAAGTGATATTTTTTAATCAATATTGATATTAGTATAAATAATTATTGAATTTTATAACTTATTCAATTATAATAAAAACTATCTATAATTTTTTACATTTTTATTTTGTCAGTGACCCGAGTTATCATTTAAAAATAATTATCAATATATTTATTTTTATCGCGATTTTTATAAAAAGCACAATAATGATGTGTGATAATTAAGTACCATCACTTAAATAAACACAATAATAATGTGCACTAGTTCTAATCTCGCGCGTTGCGCGATTCATTCCTATCCGAATATGTTATTAAATGATTTCTTAATGTGAGCGAACTATTTTTTCCCTCAAAGCGTATTATAGTAGCTTTTTTTTTAGGTTCTATTGATAAGCAATATTATACACACATTACAATAAGTTTAATTGTTGATAGGGTGTTTAAATTTATGAAATTACAAATGTTTACTCTTTCACATTGTCGCCACATCTTTTTGTAAACCAACCAATGCACATGCGGCATAAATTTTTATAACAGCACTACTGATATCTGAAACAAAAATTGAGAAAAAAAGAAAATAAAAAGAACACACTTCAGGCTGATTACTTACTTATGTTTGTATGAAAACTTTCGTCATATCTATACATGAAATTTTCCCTTCACATACTATTATTTCCTTGAGTCAATGAGAAAGTAGAACATAAAAATAACAAATAATCAATTAAAAAATATTAGTATACCTTAATTTTCTATTCTCTCTCTCTCTCTCTCTCTCTTTTTTTTGGTTTTTGAAACACATTTTTTTTACAATAATCAATATAACATATTACAACCTGCATAGTACCACAGTAAATTAGTCGTACCAAACTTATGCTCAAACCTAAACATAATGTAGAAAAAACATTGTAAATTATTTAAAAAATATAAGCAAACCTTCATTTGTTGTCATGAAGCACTTAACACAAAAATCAGACACCTTTGAGTTCCATAACCATCTAGCAATATTTAAAATATACACAATCATATTTAGTTTCACCCTTGTTATATAAAATATAAACTGCCAATCGTGCATTATTTAATTTTCCTAAATGGAATCTTGCAAAGAAGATTGTTGTTACCTGTATAGCAGATTGTAATATGATAATGTGCTAATTATTGAACCCACAAATGCACCGTAAAGTATCACACGCTAGAATAAATATTACCAATAGAAATTGCAAAGCTATGCAAAATTACTCAGCGACATACACTCTACAGAATAATATGTGGCTGACTTGTTCACTTTTTTACTCGGTATAAAACTTTAAACTCACGTGCGATGCACGACGCCCAAAATCTATATATATGTATAATATCCTTCTAAATTTATATAGAAGCTTCTATGTACTTGTGCAATGTTTATTTATATATCTATATACTTTCTCTAGAAAAAAAAGAGAGAGAGAAGCTGTAAATATCTATGTAAGCTGATATTTAATTTCGCAAAATTAAAAGATTATTCGAAGGTTGTATTATATACCTTCATCACTAACTCAGCACCTGGCCAAACATGAGGCGTTGTACACTTGCATATGTCTGGCATGCATACCCACCAGGACACACCCAAAGCAAAAAATACTCTAACCAGAAAATATCCATAGCCCCGCTTGGCAATCACTATAGTGAAAAAAAATAGGAAGAGAAATGATATAAGAGGCAGTGGAAAAAGAAATATACGTCTTAACTAAATAAATACCCTTGAATTGAAGTGAACAATCCTGGAGACTCATTTTGAAAGCCCTTCTTTATGTTCCTAAATCAGAAAATGAAGACATTTTAGAGATCACTTTACACACAAAAATGTATATGTGTTAAGAGAGAAGACAGTCAATCAGAACCTAAGCAATGAAGAGAGAGTAAATAGAACAAATTTACCAGTTAAAGAATTTTTTTTCTTCCTCTATCTATTGTCACCTTTGCTTGCTTCACAACTGTCTCCTCTGCAATCACATCCTCAACCGACAATTTCTCCACACAACACCCAGAGGAAGTCAGCGAAACTCAATTCTTATCCCTGCAAGGGATAGAAGGGGAATAATAAAGAATCAAGCCAACATGGGAGGCCAACACACAATTACAAAGAAAATCGCAGAAATAGAGGATCATTGACCAGCTTGAGCGTAAGGAGAGAGAGAGAACAAAAAGAGCCGGTGAGAGGATCTGGTTGTACCTAAATTCAATTTAATTAGTTCTTTTTATTGCGAGCCCATAAAACTATACATCACACAAACAAAAGTTGTAACACATTTTGAAGATATGAAGAAATTTTGTAAAGTATTATTTAAATTATCAAAGTTCAAAACAATGCAACACATTTTTTTTTAATAAAGAGAAGCACCAAATATTAGCTCAATTTTCTCATTCTCTTTACCAAAGTATAAATCTAAAAAAATTTCTTTTAATTAGCTCAATTTTTCATACAGATTTACTTGAAACCTCCTTCCAGAAGCATGTCCTTATGTACAGAAACACACAAAGTAGTATAGATATTCACAGTTCATTTTATTGAAACCTTACATTTTATTTGAGATTTATTAAAGCTGTAGACAAATAAACAGATAAAGAGATTTTTAAAAAATGATGCAAGTACATTATAATGATCATCGCAACTGGCCATAATACCATATTATATGGAAAACTATTTTTGTCAGAGTCATCATTAAAAAGAACAAAATACAGGGCTAAAAAAGTAACTTCATCTGTGAATTATCTTTGAACCATGAGCATCCCCTAGCATTTATGGAAACCACCTATAGACAAAGCATTACTGGTTAAGTTCTTCTATTTACCGAATAAATAAACTGGTCATAGTCATAAGACTCAATTTCAGCTCATGAAAATCTGGCCAGCCAGAAAACATTACGAACTAAAAAATTTCAAACTCTTATAATCAGAAATATGATGAAATCACATCAATTCACTTTGATTACTCATTACTTGTCCCCTATTCATGTAAATGCTCACCTTATCTGAGAGTACACCAGATTTGAATGCTTTGTTTTATGTTCAGCAGCTTGCTTTAATTGATTTGGCTGAAATAAACTGCTCAAAGAGGGTTCTGGTCAGTAAATTCATGGAATCGACCTCCCTGAAGCCGTCCAACTTTTCTAATCATATATGCGTCTGTATCCAAGAGGTCGATTTGGCTGAGAAAGAAGAGAGAAAAAGGCGAATGAAAAGTAGCAACATGGACTAAACGAATGTTGCTTTAGAGATTAAACAAAGAAAAATACTTTACATGTAAGAAATCCGAAGAAAATTAAAGTGACGCAATAGGAAGAGAGAAAGAGGCGATTCCTCCAGCCACTATCTGGTGCTCGAGTGAGAGAGAGAACCTGGATGAGGGAGAGAGGCGAAGGTGACCACAAAAGAAGTTCAATCGGAAGAGCAAGACACGATCCACCCGCCTTAACTATCGACCAAGAAGGAAATCAATAAGGACAGCATGCATTGACTTTTAGCATGGTATACCTTCTCTATTCTGAATGCCATTTACTTATTTTAACTAATTTTGGGTACAATCATAATGCATTTTTCAACTAAAAACCTAATCAAGCGAAACATTTGAAGTTCAACAGCAAATTGCTCCTTAAGCAAAAACAGGAAATTGTCACCGGTTGAAAGATGAAACTAAGCATGGAATCCAACCCCCAAAATACAGAAAGACGATTTTTTTTTTCATAAGAAAGAGAACCTGACCTGACAAAGCAGTGATCCGCAATCAGAAAATTTTCGCCCTTGATGTTGTGAGCAAACCAATGACCTCAAAAGCCAGGGGAAAAAGAAGAAAATTAACAATTAAGCAACATGCAGTGCAGCGATAAAGAAATCTGAAAGAACAGATGCAATCAATGGAAAAAGCAGAACAATGAAGAAATAAAACAAAGCAAGTAAGAAAAGGAGCTTACTAGCAAAAGAAAGAAGCAGTTGTAGGAAAAAGAGAAGAATAGGCAGCAATGACAGGTATATATGTCAATCCCCAACAGAGGAGACTCAGCTGCGCACAAATCCCTAACAAAAAGACTGTTGATTACGAAACATGACAGGAGCAGAAGACCGCTGCAGAGGGAACGAAAGAAAAAGAGTGCAGGAGCACAACACCGCGACCAGGTGCTCTATCGATCCGGAGCAAGCGTGGGCACGCACGTCGCGCTGATGGCGTGGAACCACTGAGAGATCGACAACGCACGGAGGACCGACAGGGCAGGCCGCGGAAAGCGGAGGCGAACGTGAGGTAAAGCGAAGGAATGACAGGCGCACAGTGGAGACGCACGACGACAGGGAAATATCGCACATTCAGCGGACAGAACCGATCGAACGGCCCCGATCAACACACACGGATGAGCGGTCAGGATGGACGAACTGTTCTATCTACAGTTACGAAGGGGTCGCACGCGCAACTCACGCTGGACAAAATTTATATAGTTTTAATTATCAAGTGCTGCCACCTAAGTTAAAGTATGTCATCCAAAGTTTCAAAAAAAAAAAAAAAAAAGTATGTCATCCAGGTATGATGACAACCAAATAACCAATGGCTAATTTTCTTCGGGCGGTGTGAAACATTTGGGGAAAAAATTGCACACGAGCTTCCGCGCCAAAGAAAATTTCAGAATAAACTCATTTCACAAAGTGATTTCTACTGAAACTTACGTCACGACATTACTGGGTTACGGGTAAGTTCTCTTTATAGGACCATTATAAAATTGCCACGTGTAAGTGTAGGGGAGTACGTAAAATTTATTCGGCGCGGCAGCGTTACGGGTTCAAACAACAATGCATCATTAACTATCGCTCTCTCTCCATCTAGAGCAAGAATCCCTGTTATTTCTCCAAATTTCATTAGCAATCAACTCAAATTCTATACATAAAATCGCTATGTAAAAATATTTCTCATTAGTTTTTCATAGCGAAATTCTTTTCTTTTAGGAAACATGTTGCAGTTGAATCATTTCTCATTTCCAACATAAACATCTAAAGAGGTATATAAATCATAATTAAACCTTTAATAAATAGTAATTCTAGAACTTACGTATGGCACTAAATTGTGCTTGTGCATTATTTTTAATTATATTTTTAATATGAAAATCTTAACTTTGGAATATTGCAATATATTTAATAATCTCTAATAATGTAATATATTTTTTTAAGAATATAATTATACAATCTTAACCTTATAAGATGAACTTTTTTTCTTATGGAAGTTATATTGGAGCGTTCATTTTGGTTTTAGTTTCTACAGATTTTATTGTGTCACCATGCAAAAATTGCACGATTATGAAATTTCCAAGTACAACAGTCGACATGCTTATTCCCACACACTCTGCTCTAAGTTCACGTGGAAACCATTCGCTGCTCTCTTTCTCTACTCTAACTCTGCCTCCCTCCATCCCTCATCCCATGGCGCGAGCCACCTCTCCACTTCTCCATTTCTCCTAACAAAATCTAAAACCCTACCATGGGTCTACTAAAACCTCCTCTCTCTCTTCTCCTCTGCTTCTCTCTCCTCCTCGTGCCACATTCTCTCTCCCAATCCGCCGTTAACGACGCTCAATCCTTGCTCCTCCTCAAATCCGCCATTGATGGGTCCAACTCTCTCCCATGGCGGCTCGACTCCGCCTCCTCTCTTTGCACCTCATGGCTAGGCGTCAAGGAATGCTCGCCTCAAGGTCGCGTCACTAAGCTTGTGCTAGAATCGCTAAATCTCACTGGTTCGCTAAAACCCAACATCCTCTCCAGTCTAGACCAGCTTCGCGTGCTCAGTTTCAAATCTAACAGTCTCTCTGGTGAAATCCCTGACCTTTCTTCCCTCTCCAATTTAAAGTCGCTTTACTTGAACCAAAATAAATTCTCTGGAAAGATACCATCGTCTCTGTCCTTGCTTCACCGATTAAAGGTTGTAGTTTTATCTGACAATCTCCTCACTGGTTCGATTCCAGTGGAATTGACCTCAGTGCAACGATTGTACTCTTTGCAATTACAAAATAATAAACTCACTGGTGAAATTCCACCATTCAAGCAACCCAGTCTTGGGTTTTTCAATGTATCGTTTAATAACCTCTCTGGTAAAATCCCATTGACTAAAGCTTTGTCCCAATTCAATCTCTCCTCCTTTTCTTCTAATCCACATCTCTGTGGCCAACAAATTGACAAAATTTGCACCAGAGATTCGTTCTTTTCTCCTTCTCCAAGCCCCAAAGGACCAGAGCAGCCTTTTCCCTCAGCAGCAATCGATGCATTCCCTCCATTAGTCACCTCTAACCATGTAAACAACCACAAAAAACGCGTAATTGCCATTATCGCCGGTTCAATTGCTGGTGGAATTCTCCTTTTTGCATTCATCTCAATCTTGTTGTTTGCGGTAATTTTCAAGAAAAAGAAGAAAAAGGTGGCTGAGGTGAGCACCCAGCCGAGGGAACATGAACCCAAAACTGCGGAAATTGAAACTGAGCCAGCAACAACTGAACACAGAGATGAACCACAGAGGCCAGCTAGTAAACCGGCATTTTCTTGGGAGACTGAGAGCTCTGGCAAGTTGGTATTTTGTGGAGGTGTTGGGAACATGTATAGCATGGAAGAGTTGCTTCGTGCATCAGCCGAAACACTTGGAAGAGGTAATGTAGGAGCAAAATTTTAGTTATATGTTTTGTATATTCTGGTACTTATCTGTACACCTTGTTTTTGCCATTTATCATTTTGGTATATTTCATATATTATTTGTACAATGCTACTACCACAAAGGACTTTAATTTCTATATTTAAATTTAATCCAAATTAAATTTACCCAATGTTTATTGTGCCAGCTTTTACAACTCAGCATAGTAGCTGCATATCTGTCAATAAATAGAGCCCCAAATCTAGCTAAGCACAAATAAGACAATGTCTTAACTGGTCCCCTTCCCCTCTGTTTGCCCATATAGAATTTCCGAGTTACTTTCCATAAGCCCTTTCTCAAAAAGTTAATCCAAAGAAATCATTGCCAAGCTGTTTTCTCAGTATACTTTATTTAAATGAACTACAGGTACGGTGGGTTCAACATACAAGGCTGTTATGGAGACAGGGTTTATAGTGACAGTAAAGCGGCTGAGAGAGGTGGCGCTGAAAGAGGAGGCGGCCAGGGATAGTGAGGAGTTTCGGCGAAAATCTGAAGAGCTGGGTCGAGTGCGGCATCCCAACATTGTGCCTTTGAGGGCTTATTTCCAAGCCAAGGAAGAGAGGTTGCTTGTTTATGATTATTTTCCCAATGGAAGCCTATTCTCTCTCATTCATGGTTAGTTATCTGTTTTCTCTGTTAAGTTTTTTTTCTTGGGAATGTTTTGTACCCTGCGCCGCCCAAAAATATGCATTAATTTGAACTGATGCAATCTTAGTCCACTGTGTTATTTTCCTCCAAGAAATTGTTAATCATACCTTTTCTGTATACCTGTACAGAATATAACTTTTGGGGTTTGTGGGAGCTTTGTGGTGTTTTGACAATAGTTTTTCTGGAGGCTGTACCAACATTTTTTTTTAAAGAAAAATTGATCTATACACATCCTATGTTGCAAACACTAATAACATGCATGGTACAATCTATTTCTTATCCAAAGCACACATTAAGAAAGCGTATAATGCAAGAAATACAAGCATTCAAGTAGAGTTGATGGGAATGCAACTGCTCAGGTTGGCTCAACTCTATCAGCTCCTGGTCGTGTTGTGTGCATCCATTTTTTTTTGCCTTATCAATACGATCAGACTTGAATGTGGCTTAGTAAAATTCCATTTTGTCTAGAAAGGTTCTATATGGGGTCGTTTGGATGGGTTGGGAATTGGGGGAATAGTCTATTTCTAGGCATAAATTTATTGGGAAGTGTGTAACTTTGTGAAGAGTTTGGATTGTTTATAGTAAATTTATGCCTATGAAATACCAGCCCAACTAAACTTAAGTGGGTCCCTGCCATTTAGTGGGTGACTAATTGACTATGGTGAATTTTACACTTTGATTTCTTCATCTGGAAACTGGGTTTAGTAAACATTATTGCACAATGAAGCCACAGAAGATAATTGGATATATCCATGCTGTGTTACTGGAGAGTGGAGATCAGAGATTCTTAGTTTGTGCAGTCAAAGTAGGAGACATAAAGAGGAATCTCGTGTCCGTGACCATACTTAACTAAGACTAAAAACCTCACTTTGGGGAGAAAAGATGTAGTGGAATGTTAGTATGGAGTGGTATATAAGACATGGTATAATGATTCATGTAGCGAGTCAATATTGTTTCAATGTAACTACCTACTAGCTATTAGCTGTATAGCTGTCTTCACTTAGTTCTGAGCAGAGAGATTTAGATGTTATGGGCTACATTGTAGTTATTACCTTTGGAGAAAGTTGGTGGATTAATTAATACTAAAGCCTGCCTACAGCTCCTGGTGCTTTATGTCTTCATGATCCAACCAAGAAAAATTGTTTAGGAAGCAAAAGATGATGCATCAAGCTAGTTTTAATACAACCCGAATAATACACACCTTAAGGATAAGCTCATCTTAATTTCATTATTGTTCTATGAGTTCTCTTTAAGTAGTGTCTTTTTAACTAAGCATGTACTTAAAAAGTTTTCTTATGCATGCATTTATTGTGTGATTGGAATAATTCTTGGTGTCCATGCTACCTAGAAATGGACCTAAATTCTTTTGTATTATAAAAAATTAACTATTATTATTTTGGAAGTGCCTAAATACAAATTGTTGACATGCATGAATTTATCCACTCTAGTTCGGGTATTTCTTATAAAATATTAATGCCTAAGTATGAAGTCAACAAGTGCTTTGTTTAGTGCAGGAAGGATTCTGTCTACATTTAATGGAGGGGGTTGCTTGGGTTGATAGGTTAATTTATTTTTAACATTGAATGCTTGGTGGATTAAAGTAACAAAGTCCATGTGACAAGATGTGGGCAAAAAGACAATTAATATCACTCTTCTGCTCTTATCTGGCTATGTCTTCTGTGATGTGGGCCATTATCCAAACACCATGTGCAGTGCACACTTCTTCTTGGACCATTCCCTCTCTCTCCACTATTTATTGGTCACTGTTTGGGGCTTTGTGCAGGTTAAATATGGATAGAGGCTGTACAAGTACAGCTATAAAACAAATTAACGACTAAGAAAAATATAATAGAAAATGTTAAGGGGGTTGCTAGTGTCAAACATATAGGACACGTACACTTGTCCAACGCGATGAAATTTTAATTTTTAAAATTGAAATGGCCGATCCAAACCGCACAAATTGTTCTGTGTTATAAAATCTTCATGGAGACCAAATTTTATATTTTTTCAAATTTTTTTACTATTTTTTTGGAATTTTTCAATATGCTCAATCTAAAAAGTTCTGAACCCTTCAATTTTGAAAATTCAAAAAAAAAAAGTTAGAAAATATGAAAAAATATAAAATTTGATTATCAAAGATATTTTAATATAGAGATCATATTGAGCGGTTTGGATCGACCGTTTGAAATTTTAATGTGCTACGTTTAGATCGTGTTTGACGTCCTATATGTTTGATTCTAGCATTACTCAAATGTTAATTATCAAAAACTATTTCCAACATTAAAAAGTTAAATTGGTGAAAAAAAAGTCATCTTTACATAAAAAATTTGCCAGCAAATCCATTATTTTCTCAATTGTTCTTTAATTGTGTATGGATTCACTTGGTAAGTATGCTTGTCTTTGTTCGTTTCATGGGGGTCAGGTTGGGTTTGAGTCTGCTTATGGTTTAGTATATTTTTTCTTTTATGATTTCATCACTTAACCCAAATCTTGACTAAATCAATAGTTTGTTCTTACCTGTAGATTTATCTGACAGTCAAACCTCTGGTCTGAGCATCTAGCATGGACTTTAGCTGCTATTGCTAGCAGTAATGTAGCCAAAAACCATCTGTACTATTACCAGATCTACCAGTGCTATCTTTATTACAAGAAGACAACCGTGAATCTTTTTTTTTTTTTTTTTTTTGAAAAACAACTGCGAATCTTTATGCAATGAATTGAAATCAATTTGGTAGAAATTGGTCCAACCCATGTTAGATTTTGTTTCCTTGGAAGTCATTTAATCTCACCTTCTTGTATGGTTGGAATATTACTTCTCTGAAAAAGGAATTAGGAAATTGTCCTCATATGACTGCTTTTATTGTTTGTTTTTTGGGTTTACTCTGTATCCACACTGACTGCTTTTCTTGTTTGTTTTTTTGGGTTTCTCTATATCCATGCAGCACAATGAGTTGGATTGAGGGTTATTAGTAGTAGAAAAATATATTAACAGACAAACGGACAAATAGTTGAACAGACAAATAACTGCTAGTTTCTTATAGGAAAACCAATTCAATCTATAATGTAGAATAATATAATATCATTATTGGTGTCAATTTAGAACATTAAATAAGGAAAATATCTATCCTCTCCAAATGATATGTCAGTGTTTTCAACTAGAAAATACTTCTTCTATCGAACCTTTTTTGGCATCCTTTTTGAACCACTTTTTCTTAATCAATATTTCAATTATATTGAAAATTAACCAACTAAACATTCTCTGTGCAGGATCAAGGCCATCAGGAAAAGGGAAACCTCTCCATTGGACATCTTGCTTGAAAATAGCAGAAGATGTGGCAGCTGGCATGCTCCACCTTCATCAGTCAGGCCTCGTCCATGCCAACCTTAAACCATCTAATGTACTTCTTGGTGCTGATTTTGAGTCATGCCTCACCGATTTCTCTCTTGTACCCACATTCCTACCTCCTTCCCCCTCTCCTTCCTCTTCTCTGCCATCCCCCTCTTCTTCCAGCCTCTTTCATCAGGCTCCAGAGACCCGCAACCTGAGAAGTCCGAATGCATTCACCACTAGCTCTGATATTTATAGCTTTGGCATTCTTCTCCTAGAGCTCCTCACAGGTAATGCATACCAGCCCATTGTCCTATCACTAGGCCTAACTAGCCCAAAATATGTTGGCCTATTACATCTTGTACAACATTCCAAATTTACAGAGCGTGTATTTATGCAGGGAAAGTGCCATTCCAAGGCCTAGTGGAGGAGCATGGGGAGGACATACCGAAATGGGTCAGATCAGTGAGGGAGGAGGAGAAAACAGAGTCAGGAGAGGAGAGCGACACGGCGGAGGAGAAGCTGGGAGTACTGTTGGAGATTGCAATTGCTTGTGTAGCAGTTGATGCAGGGAGGAGGCCGAGGACGGAGGATGTTCTCAGAATGGTGCGGGATGCCAGGGCAGAGGCAATGGTGACATCATCGAATAATAGTAGCGATAGAGATCGTGACCGGCCTGGTAACTCACCGGGCCAGTGGTCAGATACTGTACAAAGCCTGTCGAGGGACCGTGGTTCAGAGAGCTTTACCGAGAGAGATTGATGCAGCGGCAGTGGAGAGTGTTGGTGTACATTGTTTGGTTGGTGGTCATGCGGCTGCAAGTTGAGGGGTTTTAGTCTTTTTTTCTTTTTCGTTGAATTCTCATCTTCTTATCATTTTTCTTTTTTTATTTCTGTTTTCTTCTTTCTTATGGAGTGGCCTCGATTTTAAACTATTAGGTTAGGTTTTAGGATTTTGCCCGGGTTTTGGCGGGTCTAGCATTTTTCCTTCCGGAAAGAAAATTGTTTTTATTGGGTCTCGAGCCGAAGGGGGCTCTTGATTTGCGTTGTAAAACATTATGATTTTATTATGAAATTGTACTTTTGTTATTTATTTAGCCAGTTCGTTTACGGGCCCTCCCAGTTTCACTAGAATGTGCAGACCTTTTAGGTCGCAAAGAAGAGACCTTTGATTTGAACCATCCAATCTAATTTCGACGACCTTTTGGTTCTGGCTTGGTAATTGCCAAGAGCATTTTCAGAATTGGCTTTCTATACATGATATTTTAGATTTTCTTAATACTTTACCTAAAAAAGAAAAGCAAGCTTTTTTAATTTGCTTTAGTGCGTTATGCTGGAGTGTTTGGAATTTGAGAAATGATGTCGTGTTCAATGCTAAAAAAAACTATTAGACAGATGTTGATAATGATTAAATCTCTTGTTGATTATTGGGCAGGATTGTATGATGCAGATGTCAAAGCATGCATTAATCTGTGGATGCCACGAGACTGGACTGAAGTTCCCACACAGATGCAGTCGCCAGAAACTCCCATTGTATACCAATCATGGAGGACACGTCTTGGCAAGGATGGAACCTGAACCAGCTAATTCTAGCACAAGCCTGACACCAAAATAGGACGACACAAGAGTTAAGATAAATCTGATCTTGATGTTAGCATAAGATTTTTATTTTTGATATATCTGCTTGGACTTGATATTTTGTAATAAGGCTGCCTTTAAACTGGTCATTACTTGTTGCGTTACTAGTTTGTTGGGGAAGGATTTAGTTTGATCATATGATTGGTAAAAACAGTAGATGTAATTCTTGTTTCTATGTTAATAGAAACGGGCCTTTTTGGGCCTCTTTTCATAAAAAAAAAAAATTTCGAGGACCTGATATTAATCATGGCCCCTGATTGGTTTAAGAGACAACTCGAACCATTAATACCAATGGGCCGTTTAGATCGCTTAGGAATAAGATGAATAGCCTCTTCTTAGACGGAAATTTATTCCTAACCATTCAAACTTTTCACAAAATTACACACTTCACAATATTTTCCGCCTAGGAATAGACTATTCTTCTTATTCCTAAGAGAACCAAACGGCCCCATAGTACCAATGGAGAAGAACGGAAATAAGGAACACCATAAAGAGTGTTATTTGTGGGAAGAGCGTTATTCCGGAAAGAAAAAAAATATTATTTAGATGATGAATTGAGAAGAAAAATAGAAGAAAAGAATAAAATATTTATTTTTTCTAACTAATTCATGATTTATTATTCTTTCTGCTTTTTTTTTTGAGGATTAGGTGTGATATTTACAAGTAAAAAATATTCTTTGTATTTATTTTAATATTTGATATTATAAAATAAAGTAATTATTATTTTATACTAATGTTAAGAATAATAAAATAATTAATAATAACAATAAGTATAATAAAATAATTAATAATGATGAATAAATAAAATTCTGTAACTAAAAGTTTCTAAGTTGTGAAAAATGATAATATAAGCTATATCTTCTTGACCGCTATATTAGCACAACCCACAAAGGAATGCGTTTAATGCTTCATAGAAAAAAAATCTGCAGTTTCGACTTGTGACTTGCTAGTAAAAAACACAGAGAGGAAAGTGAACGCAATTTTTGTAACCAGTGATTAGGGGAGAGCACGTTTGAGGTTTGACCTTCGCTAGCCATTATTGCATGCCGATCAGCAAAGCTACCGAAAGGGGTTTCGAAATAGTTCACGAAATATGGGAATCTGTATCAATTCCTTGGAATGAAAAGAGTATATATAGCTGTTTACAGAAGATTTCAATGAATTAAAATGTTGTATTTTCTCTCTTTGTGGTGAAAAAAAGAAGCTAGACACAAATAATACAGAGACCATTAGAAAGAAAAATTTAAAAAATAACACAGGACACAAAATGAATTTTTTATTACTTCCTCCTCCTTCCAAAATCTTATTCCAATTCCTCCCGGAAGAATTCCCTCTTCCTACCTTCTTCCAGGTCTGTTTAGATCGTGTTTATTCTCGGAAGAAGACTTTTTCCTAGAAGAAGGTTTGTTCTGTTCAATCCAAACGCAGCCTATTAAACACTTAATTTTGTGCCCAAGACGCCATAGAACACGTTTTTTCTTAGGTAGCGCCCAGAACCACCACAACTCATCGAACAAATATGCAAAATAGTGCCCGACAGGCAAGTTATGAAAAGGCCTCCCAAAATAGTGAGATAACCACCACCAATCCAGATCGTTAATGAACTTGCCCTCAAGAATTCCATGCTTTTGGAGAATAGCGACATCATCCCGAGTATACATCAAGCAAGCCATGAAATGACAATAGGATTCCATGACAGAACCACAATCGACATGAAAGTCAAACATGACGAGGTTGACGAAAGATAGGAGGAATGGCTCATCGATGGATAGGACGGGTATTTCGAGAACTCCCACATGGAATGTAATATCCAAAAAGTTTGCACTTCTTTTTGCTTTGAAGACAACGCCAGCTTCCTCTAGATGTTGAGCTGATGGAACATGCCCTGCAAAGGAACTCGAACAACGGCCGAGTAGCCACGGCCGGTTTTTAGTATATATTTCACCGTATATATGTTTTGGTTTTCCTTCATCAGAACGAGGAAAGATGTATAGTTGATTGTAGGACTGCAATAGGCTGTGATATCGTCATTATTTGTAGGCATTTGGACCGTACTTGGCATTCAAATAACACTCAAACCATTGAATTATTCAATAGATTGCTATGATTTCCATGGAATTGGCTCTACCGTCGTTTCTTCTCTCATTTTACAGGACTTTGATGATTTCTGATGATTTTGGAGCATATAGATGGATTCCCGACGTAGTACGTACGCTAGACGACTCATTCCTAGCATTGGAGGCTCTTTTCTCTCTTCTGGTCGACCCGAACAATCATCTGTTCGATCCGACCAGCACCTATGGCAGCCAGGCGTCATTTTCTCTCTCCTGGTCGACCCGACCACAAGCCTGTTCGATCCGACTGGACATCATAACAGCAAACTTGTGCAGCTGTCTTTTCTCTCTCCTGGTCGGTTCGACTGCACACCTGTTCGGTTTGACCAGGTTGCCGCCATATCACATAAGGCATTATTTTTTACATAGAAACTGATGGAAATGGCAATTTCTTGCGCCCTGGTGCCCTAGCCTTCCATCCTTGCGACCTGGGACATCCATATATACACCTCTAGGCCTGAAGGAAAGGGATATACCTTCCATACCACAAAATTCCACTTTCGATAGGCATTTTTCTCTCTTCCACCATAGGAGATCATCAAAGCTTGGTTCTTTGAAGCGACAGCAGTAAGGAGACGAGTTTGGTGACCATCTTGCAATACACCACTACCTAGAGATCGTAGTTCGAAAGCATAAAGGAGTATTCAGTTTATTCTTCTATGTTTTCTTCTCTATTTTCAATGGTCTTGTATCTTGTTATTTCTATGTTATTTGTTGTGTGTTTTAGTACTATGTTAGGCTAAATTTATGTAGTCTTAGGGGTAAGGTAGTAACTTAGGTTTGGATGTTGTGATTTGACTTGATATGATATGATATGTTTTGTTGATTTGTTTTGTTGAGAATTATGTTAATTGCTTGTTTGAATTGCTTGTGATTTCCTAATCACCTTCTAGTTGTACGGCCGCATCTAGTCAAGTCTAAGTTAGGATAAACAAGATTATTTCAAATAAAGTATTTGGGATAAATCGTAGATCCGAAAGGGGAGATTAGTTTGCACCAAAAGTGTAACTTTTAGACAAGTCCAAAAGACCTCTAGATATCCTTATGAACTCCAACAAACAAGTTTAAGTTGATTGAATTCTATACCAAAAGTTGTGAACCAATCAAGTTAATTAGGTTAGGTTGTGATTAAACCAGTTTCTAGTCCAACAAGCGACAGCTGAGGTTTAGTGAATCTAGGTTTAGCCAACAAACCCTAGCACAAAGCATAAAATATCATAAAAGGTCAAAATCACACACTTTCACCCTCTGTTCGGACCGAACAGATCCTTGTTCGAACCGAACAGAGAAGTAAACGCTTGAAAAACACCGTTCGATGCACGAAAGTGATAAGTTCTGTGTTCTAGAGTCCAAACCAAGGTGAAACCTGAACCCTAAGACGCTTTTTATACTGTTTGAAAACCCAAAATCCTTACTTTAGTTGTTTACTTTATTTTAATTGATAAAACAACAAAAAATATATACTTTACTTGCACCATTACATTTAATTCATCAAAACTCCATAAAAATATTCTTGTCTAGCTTTTGAAAAAGGATAAGTCCAGTAATCAATTGTACCGTCCCTTGGGTTCGACCCTAAAGCTGTACTCCAAAAGACTAGTGAGGTTAGCTCTAGGTCTATAAATTTATTTGATTCCTAGATTTTAAGCCTTCATCAGGCTGCCGGCCGGATCCAACGACTTCTTCTCATACATTGACGGATCATCTTTCGTACCCCAGAAATAGTAGCCTAAAAGTTCTTCAATGTTGGGGATTGCATCCTTGTACAACATTTCAAGTACAAACAATGGTACCTGGTTCTCAAGTTTTGATGTACCGTAGCAATTTCTCGTTCTCAAAAATTTCATCTGCTGTCTGATTATAGGTTTTAATCAACAACTCCAAAATGAAGCACCCATCCATTATCATTAATTCATTATATCTACCAATTCATCCCTTGTAAGGTCAAATTCAGCTAGATCATAATAATCATTCATTAAACTTTGCTTCCATCTCTTCTTTACTTCATTTCGATAATCCTCCAAACTTGTGCTAGTGTCCCGAGATAGGAAGTCCTCGAGAAATCGAGATTTGTGCTTCTCCATTTGGGCAAGGCAACTCTTGCCATGATGATATGGTCCGATGTAGACTGCTCGAGGTCTGAAAAAGTAACTGGCTGCTTCTGACTCAATGGACAAGCGAAATATCAATGGCAGTACTTTATCATATTCATAAGGTCTTATAAAATCTCCTTTCCTAGGCAAATTGGAGTGCATGTCATAAAAATCTTCGTGGACTCTTACATCTAATTTGTCACTATGTTCTTCTTTTATTATTGTGCTCTTTCGGTGTAGTTCATCTATGATCTCTGCAAGAAAATGGTGATGGGCATTACATTACATTACATTAATCTGAAATAATCAAAAGGAACATGATGGGTATAGTTGTGACCTAGCTAGAGAAAGAGATCGATATTTTAAGCTAACTCCAAATTTACTATTATGTAACGATTTTATGCACAAATAAACTGTTAAACGAGAAGGCAGTATGAATTATGAATTGAGAAAATTAAATAGAAACCACAGAAAAAGAAACGGAGTTCAATTTTTCTCCCCTTCTTGGTGTGTTTGGAATAGCCGTAAATAAAGAATAAGAATAAGAAATTTCGATACACGTGCTTGTTCTTATTCTTGTACAATCCAAACAACACAAAAATAAGGAATTTGGGTCCTTATTCTTATACTAACAAAACCATAGTATAAGAATAAAAAATTTGAACAAGCACGCATACCGAAATTCTTTATTCTTATTTCTTATTCATGGCTCATCCAAACACATAAATTGATATAAATTCTCAAGTTGTAACTTCCAAAAGGACTCATGATATGTTAGTTTGAGTTAATCTGTGGTTTAGTCGTAGGAATCCTCCGTATCTATATGATACATCTTCTTTTTTAATTATAATTTCCATCATCTATCATCAAGTCCAAATCTAGTCATAAGATTTCATTAATTGTACTATTTTACTATCATGTTTCTAATTGCTAATTGATCATCAACTATAACTATAATTATTTCTCGAGACTCATTCCAAAAGAAAAGGATTTTTTTTTAAATTTTTTTTGAAAACAATTAAAAATAATTAATTTTGCGCACAAGAATAGATTATAAAATGCTAAGAACGGAATTATGCAATGAAAAATAAAACCATAAAAGAAATGAAATTTATACAGAGGACCATAAGAATTTTAGTTTTGGAGTAATATATGTCGCACTTTGAACACATTGTAAATATTTCTATTTAAATGAGAAGATAAGTACAGAAATAAATGCGCCATTTCATCAAAATTAATTAGCTAGGAAGGAAGCCAGACTGGATGGTAAAAATATAAAGAAAATATAAATGATATGACATAGGCTAAACAATTTGAAAGTACTATATTTTATTATATTAAATCAGCCTTCCAATAATGAAGTTCTGTTCTATCTCTAGGCTTAGTGCTGTCGGTGATTGAAAGTGGGAGAATTGTGGTGAAAGAGAAGAGATTCCATATTTCTAGGCAAACACCCCTATATATATATATATATTTTAATTATTGTTGGGGTTACAAATCGGAGACGATAGCACGTAGAAACCAAAAATTTCTCTTTTGGGGTGCGTTTGGATAGGTGTGGAAAGAAGGGAAGAAGGAAAAAAGTGGGAAGAAATATTAGAAAGTGTGTAACTTTATAAAAAGTTTGAATTGTTTATAATTTTTTTTCTTCTTCTTCTTTCTTCCAACGATCCAAATGCACCCTTGTATAGGTTCTACTGACATCTCTATTTTTTTTTAATTAGAAAAAAGAAAAAAAAAGTACCTTTGTCCTCTGTTTTTGTGGCGCTCTCCCATGGAATTGCGTTCGCTGCATCCATTTCTGTTTTAGATGATGTTTGAGAAGTGTTTAAGGTTCTCTGGATTTGGTTTCTCTCCCATATATATAATAACTTAATTACCTTTTTCACGTGTTAGGCTCTTAGCATTGCAAAATTAGACACTTGGAAATAGTACTGGTATTTTTGTCCATAAATTATTCCATACATGTGTGCAAATCGGGTGCTTTAAATTGAAGATCTGATTAAAACATGACCCAATATTGCAGATTGTATTGGGCTGCCACCGTACGGAGGATATATGCATTAGGAACTTGGTATTATGCTTTAATTTACGGCAATACCGACATTCGGACACAACAAATTTGGACTGATTTAGCACTTCTGTTTGTTGAATTTCAAAATGGGAAGAATCATATAAATTTGCTATAAAATTATTCTCAGAGGCTCCGTTTGGATAGGTGTGGGAAGAAGGAAAGAAGGGAAGAAGTATTGGAAAGTGTGTAACTTTGTGAAGAGTTTGAATTGTTTATAATTTTTTTTCTTCTCATATTCCTTCTTCCTCTTCTTCTTCTCTCATCCAAACGCAAGCAGAAAGAGGATTAAAACCAACTTTTCTTTCCTCTTTTTGGATGCAATAATAGAGTTATGCCTGACTGCAATTAAAACGAAACTTATAAATCAATAAATGCAAGAAAAAATAATATGTAAAATATCATTATTAATGTAAATCCATTTTGCTAAATTTATTATGTCGCTTACACTAACTCGATAAACTTTAAATTTAAAATTAAAATTTTCTGAAGGGTTTCAACTCATGTCGTTTTACTCCAACTGACTAATATAAGTTTTTTGTAAAAGTTTAATGATCTCAGAAGAAATATTACCCCGGACCGGTAATGGTTTAACCTTTTCCGACGCCTATACTTGCAGTTAAAGAAATTTGTTTTGCATTGTTAATTTTACAAATTTACAGGGCTATAACTATAAATTTCTCAAACTTAAAAATCAAAAAGTCTGAAAGCGGGGCCCAGTCTCCGCTTCCCCTCCCATGCCACCCGCCACCAACCTAACCTCCATTCTCCGCCGCAACGCTTCCGATCCTCTTCGTGCATGGCACCTCTTCATCCGCCTCTCCATTTCCCCTTCGCCTCCTGTTATCACTCTCTCCTCCATTTCCTTCCTCTCCAGACTCCTCTCCCGTTCAAACCATCTTCCCCAACTGGACTCTCTCCGCCTCCTGCTCCTCTCTCTTCCCTCGCCTTCTCCTTCCGTCTCTCTCCTCCACTTGTCACTGACCTTGTGCTCTCTCTCCCTCCTCTCTCCAGCTCTCTCCTGTTTTCTATCTCTACGCTCGCATTCTCCATCAGTGGTTCCACCTCTCCGCCTGTACAGCTCTCTCTTGCACCTCTCGCTCAAGTTCGATCGTCCTGAATTAGTCGAGTTGATATATAAAGACATGGTAATGTCCGGTGTTAAACCCGATACTTTCACATATAACATTTTCATGAAGCATTTATGCGATTCTGGCCAGCTCGAGCATGCCCGTTTGGTGTTCGACAAAATGCCTCAGAGAAATTGCCCTCCAAATGCACATACATTTGGAATTTTGGTAAATGGTTACTGCCAATTCGGTAGAAGCATGGAAGCAATGAAGATTTTTGATATGATGGAGCAATTCAGGGTCAGCATGAATTTGGTTATTTGCAACAGTTTGATATGGGGCTTGTGTAAAGAAGAAAAGATCGATGAGGCTGAGGAATTGGTGAACAGAATGCGAAAAGAGGGTCTCTTTCCAAATGTTGTTACGTTCAATTGCCGAATCACGGCACTTTGTAAGACTGGCAAAATTTTGGAGGCATACTCAATTTTCAAGGATATGCAGGAGGATCAAGAAATGGGTTTGCCGAGACCAAATCAAGTGACCTATGATATAATGCTTGATGGGTTTTGTAAGGAAGGCTTGGTTGAGGAAGCTAGCGCTCTAGTTTCATCAATGAAAAATAATGGGCTTTTTAGAAGAGTCGAGAGCTATAACAGATGGTTAAAGGGTTTGGTTAAAAATGGTAGGCTATTGAAGGCATGGGACTTGCTCGTTGAAATGACCAAACAGGGAGTTGAGCCTAATATTTATTCTTATAATATTGTCATTGACGGGTTATGTAAGGCAGGGATGGTGTTCTATGCCAAGTCTGTTTTGAATTTGATGCGAAAAGGCAGAATGGAACCCGATATAGTAACTTACACAACATTAATCCAGGGATACTGTTTAAAAGGCAATGCATCAGCTGCTGGTATGGTTCTGGAAGAAATGTGTAAACATGGTTATTTTGCTAACAACTTTACATGCAATATTTTGTTGCAAAGCTTATTGAAAGAAGGTAACATATATGAAGCTGATAGATTGTTAGAGAAAATGAATGCAAAGGGGTACGGACTTGATATTATAACTTGTAACATAGTAATAGACGGATTATGTAAGAACGGGAAGTTAGATAAGGCTATTGAAATTGTAGATTCTATGTGGCAGTATGGAAGTGCTGCTCTCGGTGTCCTTGGAAATTTGTACCTTGGTTTAGTAGATAACTCAAAAAACAATAGAAAGTGCCAACCTGATAAGTTTACATATTCGATAATCATCTCTGCTTTGTGTGCTGCTGGTCGAGTTACTGAAGCTAAGAAAAAGTTAGTTGAGATGGTTGGAAGGGGTATTTCGGTGGATTCACTGGTGTATGACATATTCATTCACAGTTTCTGTAAGAATGGGAAGGTGTCATCAGCTCTTAAGGTCTTGAGGGAGATGGAAAGGAATGGGTGCAATCCTAGCCTGAGAACATACAATTTTCTTATATGGGGGCTCCAAAACAAAAGCCAAACTAATGAAATTGTTAATTTAATGGCTGAGATGAGAGAACAAGGGATTCTTCCTGACATCATTTCTTATAATAACTTAATTCGAGCATTCTGTGAGCAACAAGAAGCAGTAAGCAAAGCCTTACCACTTTTTGAAGAGATGTTGCAAAATGGTATCGCTCCAAACGTGACCACCTTCATAATATTGATTAAGGGTTTCTTTCGTGTCCCTGATTTTGACATGGCTAAGGAGCTATTTGACACTGCTTTGAGCACCTGTGGTCAAAGACAAGCACTCTATAGCTTTATGTGTGGTGAATTTCATAATTGTGGAAATTTTTCTGAAGCTTTGAAAATGCTAGAGGCTGCAATAGAGAAAGGGTTTTCGATTAAGGAATTTCCTTACATATCCCTTTTAAATGAGCTTTGCAATAAAGAGAAAGTAGACGAGGCATTGCATTTAATTAATTCCATGTTTGATAAAGGATTGTTGTTTGACCCGGCAGCCTTCATACCGGTAATTGATGGATTAAGTAAAAGAGGAAGCAGAATTGAGGCTAATAAGCTTTCTGAAAACATGATGCACATGGCTACTGAGCTGGAGGCCTCCAGTTATAGGCTATCTTTAAATAATGATAGACAAAAGAGGCTCAAAGAAAAGGCTTCTGCGGAGAGCAGTTGGCGTGCTTTACTTCACAGGTACTATTATTTAATTGGTTAATATTTCTCTATTATGTCCTACAAAATTCATGAATCAGAAATCAGGCTAATAATAAATAAAACAAAAGATAAAGAACATAAAGAATAACTCCAAAACATTTATTGAACTGCGCCATTTTTTTATTGTCAAAACTAATGAATGGGACAACAGAAATAAGTATTAAATTATCACAAATTACTATTGCGTGACCAGCTTTCTTTGATCTTAATTTAGGGATGATGGGTCTGGGGTGGCTCTTAAAGTACTGAAGAGAGTCCAGAAAGGGTGGGGCCAAAGCGGCATACCAAATCCTAGAATGAGAAATTCTGATCTGATTGATTGGGAAGCAACTGGCTAATTCTAAACTGATGCTAATCAAAGAGTTGGAACAAGTTATGGCTCAAGTTTATGCCGGAGCCAAGTGAGATTAAGGGAACTCTTTTATATGCTCAATGCTGGGCCTAACTTAATGGCCTATTGAGGAATGGATACTACTTGGTCCAGATAGATTTCCTCCTCCATTAGAGAGAGCATTCCTTGAAGGTTTTTTCCCTTTTTCTTTTTATTTACTTATATTCATGTGTGCCCCTGTCTGTTTTAAATCTAAGTTTCCCGTTCTTTTGTAAATGGCTTTTGCTTAGTTGAGACTTACTAAAATACTGTTCCCCCAAAGAAAACTACTAGATAATTCTGTAATGTTTGTAGTTTGTTAACATACTGAGTTCTTACTCTACTGGTCATGTCCAGTACTATCCTAGAAGTGTCTTCCTTGGTTTTTGTGTACAATATCTTGTTGCACTAAAGCAGCCATTTTTTTTGTTACCTATATTTCAGCTAGAGGCCCATGATGCATCCTTTTTCAGCTTTATTCAATGGTGGCAGGCTGTCAGTATAAGCTTGAATCAGCAAATGTCTTCCAGATAATGTAAGTAAAAAAGTTTAATAGGACAAATTGAAAACCTACGAAAGCCAAATAAAACAAGAAAAGGACATTCTGTCAAATCTGGCTGACATGTTTTGGTACTGAAAAATGGTGCTGAAACAATGTGATGTAACATTAGTTTTAGATTCTTTACGCCCTTTTGGAAGTTTTTTTTTTCCAAACAAGTTGGAATGATGGATACTTTTGATCTTCTGAAAAGAGAAGGTTTACTGAATCTGGAAAGCAAACAGATATTCTTCATTCAGTTTTTTATTGGTGTTGTGCAATATTGCTGCAAATGAATCCCTCGCTCTTTAATGAAGCCTGGGATTTCTTTGCCCATGAGTGCAAATGTAGAAATTTTTTCCCCAACATATATATTTCAGAAATTATCAATTTTGTAATTGTACAAATGTACATTTAACTTGAATTTTTTGGATAAAGATATACGCCTGCTTATGCGTGATATTGCATTTATTAGAGGTGTGTTGCGTCTTGGTTCCAAGTTTGAGTTACTTTGTTATCTTAGAGAATGGCTTTGTTTGGAAGTGGGGAAAATGGGCAGATAAGGGATAACTCTTATCCCCACTACCCTCGTCACCTTATCCCTCCACACCTACTCCCAAACATAGCCACAAAAGAATAAATCGAATATAGGTTTTCAACTTAATCAATGAAATATTTAGTTAAAGCAGCATTCTTGTGCTGTCTGTGCACAGTCATTGATTCTGAGCCATAAAATCTAGTTACATGAGCTGAAGGAATGATAAGTTGATAACACACTCTAGCACATGGTGCTTATCACCTAGACATTTATAAGTGAAATCTTGGGAGCCCCACTTTGCACCCTAATTGTTTAACGTCCTTATCCACCTCCTTTCTGAACTCCCCAAAAGTAAAGCTCCTATAAATAGGGGAATGACCTGTGCAACTTCCAATTGGAGAATCATATGATGGACAGAGAAAATACACTATTGAGTGTCTGTCTGCTCCACTATGAGGCATAACTCTGTGCTCTACACTCTTGTAGACATCATTGCTCCAAGCCTGTAATTGAGATAATTCAGAATAAGGAATGCATGGCACTCAGCTTAAATTACTACAAAGTTAATTCTGCTCGTGCTCCTTTTTGACCGGTAGATTTGTGTTTTTCAATTCTTTGTATGTTTCTTTTGCCTGGTACTGGCTCTACACCAGTCTACTAGACAGTTTTGTAACTAGATCAACACCATATGCATTGGTTAAATTTGTATTGTGTCGACAATCCCCCATTTACACTAATTTTTAATCAAGCACAAGACAAGTCAATAAATAAGACTTAAGTTTGATAATCTAAATTGTCTTGGAAACTATTGATTGAATGTAATGAAACATTTGATAAAAGATCATTAGACTTAAGTTTTACCAGAGTATGAATTGAAATGGGAACAAATTAGTAATTACACTAAATTATATGATTTAATAAAGGGACAAATAGGAGGGGGTGGGGGTTGGGTTCGGTTACCCTGTTTCCCTCATCAGTGTCTGCTGAAACATATACACAAACTCGTACCTGAAACAGATCTCCGATATTAACAATAAGAGCACCTGGCTTTGGCCGCACTGATACCCATTTTGAATCATTGATCTTTAGTTGTAGCTTGCCCACCTTATCAGGATGTACTATGGTCAAATAACTACTGTCAGTATGGGGTACCAAACCAAAGGTTTCTTCTGAAAAGGGGCAATTTGGGTAGTGATTTAGTCTCAAGAAAGACGTGCTCTTGCTACAACTCTTGGTGATGCATCTAGTACTAGGATCACCCAAATATTCTGATAATGACCTTGCTATTGTATTTGCAAGATTTGACATATCTGTTGCAAGCTTGTCCATCACCTCCCTGGTTCAAAGTAGTTCTCGTTAAGCACTGGCGGTTTGGGCATGACTATTACAAGATTGTGCTAGCATGATAATTGTTATGAATACCAACATTACAAGATAAATAATACTGTGTATAATTTAGTATGGTTAAAATAACACGAGGGATCTGTTTCCTTTTCCTTTGTTTCTTTTTTATTTGAGTATCATGTGCGATGTGGTGGGAGGGGGTTGATATTTCACAGCATCAAACAGCAAGTATTCTGTAAAGGTTTTTTGGCATGTATTAACAAGTTACAAGAGCATATGTACTGCCTAGTTCTATGTGGTAGAGATATTACTCGAGTACCTGAATGTTTTGAATTCCTCACTCGAGTCCCCAATATCTGACAAAGGCACATGAAACGCCTCAGACCAGGAGAACTGCTCCTGACAGGTGGCAGTAGGTGTGCCCCACGTGTAAGAGCCATATGGGAGGCCACACCAAGACCTCTTCTTCTCAAACGGCATTGAAAACAGCCTGATTTGTTCTGCTCTCATGACATGCAAAAGTTTGTGGCTTATTCCATGGTCTAGCACATGAAATATACCCCATTCTGAGGCTGCCTTGGCAATATCTTCTTTGCATTTAGTTATCTCTTGTGAGACACTGCTGGTTAAGCCATGTAAATTTATGGTGGGGATGTCACATTCTTCTGTGCATGTGTTATCTTGGCTCAAGTTTTGTTGATGAAGCAAAGCATTGCTGGGCAATTTCACGTAGGTTTCTTCCAATGGAGGAGTAGTGGAGGTTGAATCGTATGACATTTTGTACAAGTTCTTATAAGTTGTGACTTGTGCATAATTCAGAGAAACTTATGAGTTGTGGTTTTCATGATTGCTGCTTATTTATAGTGGTCCATGCGTGTAAAATAACAGCTTATGGTTATACAAAAATTTCAATTAATAAGAGAGATGCTTTAGATTGCAGCTGTTGGGGCCAATTTTATTTTATGTTTTTTTTATTTGATACATTTATTGATCTAGTACGCCTCCTTTTGATAGGCAGAGCACTTTGATGATGTATTATAAATTTATAAATAATAGTTCTTCTATGAGTTTACAAGTTCGATTGTAAATTTGGCAATATTCCTAGCAGTTATTAATGCAGTCAATATCAAGATCTCTCCAATCCACTTCAATCAAAATAAGTTGCCTGTTCTTAATAGCTAGTTTATGGGTTATACGATATATTTAGGTGGTCAATTTCTTGCTTTTATGTATTTACGTACGTTGCTTTTTTAGTGTAAATATAAAGAAATTTATTTTAGCAAGGAGTGAATTTTGTACCTTGCGTATATTCTCATGGTTATTGAACTTTGTATATAATATATAAATACTTCATAGTAGAGCAGCTATTTATAGAAGGACGTGATTTTATATGCTATCCATTAAGATAAATGTGTTCATCTGCTGTATCTGATTTTTGCAATTTTACCATCCCGGTATCAAACTTGCTGGTAGAGTTTATCGACCTTTTTTTCTTTTTTTTTTTTAAAAGAATTTGACATATAGATATGATTGATAGCTTTTCCGGTTTAGTTCTCTTTGCACAAACAAGTCTATTTTACTAAAGCTGGAATTGATGATCCAAAGCTCTATTCCGAGTAATTTGACTTAACAGCGTTACCAGTTTCTGCTTTTTCATTTATCGAGAAAGGAGTTTCTGGCCGGAATGAGGAGGATTGTTGCCAATGAAGGAGGTAGCGAACCCAGCCAAATTCAAGTAAGAAAACCAAAATTGACTATATCTAGATGATGAGTTTATGATATATGAGTTTCTTATATATATATAAACAATTATTTGTTCGAATTGAAAACAGATCACGATCAGCGGCACTCAACGTTTTTTTTCTAATCCCTAAGGTGCAACGAATTTATACTTTAAAAAGAATCCTTATCCTTTCACAACTAACTGAGAAGCCTCCAATTATCACTTACGTCAGAATAAAATATATATTTCTTTTTTCAAAGAGGTCCAGTACTGATTACAGTTAGAATCATTATTGAATAGAATATGCGAAATCATAGAATACATTTTTAATCAGAACATGATAGCAGTGCATACTTAATTAGTTGGCAAGTGCTATAAACAAACAGGAATTGAAAGTCAGATTGATTGAAGTTGTGGAATATTTGTTCTTAAATAGAACTTTCCTTTGTTATTACTTGACAACATGATATATAATTAAACAAATAATTGAATGTAAAACCCAACTTGTAGAGGGCTTGAGCATAAAAACCCAACAAAATCTCTGATTAGCCGGATCCATTTCACAGGCAAGATGACTTGATGGAATCAAAGACCAAAACAATGCCTGTAATTGTTCACTTTATAGTTTCCCAAAATTGTTGCACATGGAAAAGGAAATATGAATGCATCCATCAAAAATTACTTTTTCTACTTCTGTTTCCAGTACGCTCGAAGTGTTGGAGTACTTGTCAGAGGTAAATCTCTCTGTCAAATTCAAATCTAACTAGTCTTTTCCTGTACTAGAAGCACAGGAAAGAAATCATTTTTTTCGGTGATTAGTAGGAGACAAATCAACTATTACAAGTCTGTAGTTTAAAACTTCAAATAATCGGATCAGTGACTATTTAGAATAACTACCAACCAATTAAACGCCAAACCTTATTTAGGAAGTACCTTAGCCTCCATCTAGTATCTAAAAGAAAAAAAAAAAATTATAGAAGGCCGATTCCAAAAATTATTATATGCTAAGAACTTAATTTTTTCTCCTCCATCAAATATAATTTTTCAATTAAGTTATTCTGCTCGCTTATTATCAAATTAAATTGATGTATGTACCAAATTTATGTGTTGTCCGAGAGTAAAATAGTTACTAGATGAGGTCGGATCAGGTTCTGACAAGGCACACTGTCCTTGATTGAGATAGTGCCATGCATTGATGCATGAGACATCACCACTATCTCGACACGTTGCAAGATTGGATGGATGGAGATGTTGATTTAATTAGGCTCCTAAGATGTTCCAGCAAACGGTACAAAATTAGGAAATGAGAATAGAGGTCTCTTGCTGCCTTGCAGTCTTTCTATCTTTCTATTGCTGGATGGCTGGATGCAATTAATGCGTGTACAGTACCGGTTCAAAATTCAGCTGAAGTATATATATTTTGGAATTACTTTTACGATGCATCAACTAAGGAATAGTGAAAATGCCAATATGATTCCTAAATGATAATATCATTTTTGGAATTGTATAAAAACAAAAGCTAATAATTCCGTTCCAACAAGTTGCCCAGAGTTGACCACCTATAGTACTTGATCAGATATGTATGATAAGCTTATCAACTGACACTGTCATAGAACTTGATTTTTTTAATAAGCCGAATTATTTTTTCTTGACTTAATTAGATTGCTAACTAGCCTAGGCTAATCTCTCTCAATAAATCTTTATGGATGCGTTTTGGATTGTCTAAGAATAAAATAAGGAGTAGATATTTGAAAAAAAAATAGTATTTCTAAATTTTCAACAATAAATTTTTTAGAGATTTAATTAGAGTGTTATTTTTAAGTGATTCAACATCTGAAATAAATTTTTATTCCTAGTGTGTTTGGAACATTTTTTTAATTTGAATTAAGAAGTTATCTTGGTTTAGAGTTTAGGGTGTTTGGAAGATGTTCCTAGCGTGTTCACAAATTTTCAGAACATCTGAAATAAATATCTATTCCTAAATTTTTATATTTGGTGTGTTTGAAATGTCTTCTTAAATGCGGACTAAGAAGTTATTCCGATACTATCTCAGCTATTGACTATTGTACTGTAATTAATTTAAGTACAAAAAAATTACCAAGTAATTCTTGAACTCGTGCCTAGTTCTAACTTGTACCTGTGCTTTATGTAACTATAATCAATCAATTTATCATTTTAGGAAGAATGTATTATATTCTGGAAGCACATCACTAGTCGTGGTTTGAAAAACTCGACAAAGTCGAAAAAGGCTGATCAACCCAACAGGTTTGCTCGTGGGGAAAGGTATGGGCGTATGGCTTACGGTAGATGTCTTGTCACGTAATGGGTTAAAGGACTTGAGGTTGAGGGGTAGTAATATTTCCTCATTGCCAATGGGCTTTTGCGATTGTTAAAATGCTATAATTTAATGTTTTGGGCCTAAGGATGTATGAAATAAACAAATTTTAACATTCCGCGGGGAGAAGAAAACTAGGCCCTAGTGAGCATTTTCAAAGCAACCAAATTCATTCTTATGTAATGTACTCAAAGCTTTTAAAAAACTCCGTTTTTTTTTGTTTTATCGTCGTTTTATCTATATTGTTGTCTACACCGCACAACTGTTTTATCCGATATTTCGTCGTTTTATCACCGATAAACGCTAAATTACCACCCAACCGCTAAACCGCACAAATCACATTTTAAAACCTTGAATGTACTATTTATTATAATTTGACTTTTACTGATTGTTTTTTCCAACTTTGCCTAGGCCCTAGGGGTCCTTCTAGTTTTTGACAAAGAAGCAAAAAAAAAAAAAATTGTAATCATGTAAGAAGAAGTACATGTTTTTATTGACAGATTAATACACGTTATTATTTCTTACTTAAGGCTCTGTTTGGATATGTGTGGGAAGAAGAGAAAAAATGAGAAAAAGTATTGGAAAGTGTATAACTTTGTGAAGAGTTTAGATTGCTTATAATTTTTTTTCTTCCTTCTTCCTCCTTCCTCCTTCTTCTTCTCTCATCCAAACGGAGGTTAAGAGACTGTGAGAACTCCATATGGGAAAGAGGGTTTCTCAACGTTATTACTTCTAATTTATAAAGGTACAGACTTCCCGGCCATTAAAAAAAAAGTTTTCACTCGTCAAGCCCCCAACCTGTCCTGACTCCCTTACCACCCGACTGGCACAAAACACTTGACATGCGCTCCCATGTATTAAAAGCCCGAAATTATTTTATATAGAAATTCAGAAGCAAAAAATTTTAATAGAAAAAATTATTATTATTTTTTTTAATAAGAAGAAAGTTCGTACGCGTTTTATAAAAGTGTACAATCTTTTTCCATCCTATCTGTTTATAAAACACGCTCGAAGGTTTCGAACACGTTTTATAAACGGGTAAGAAGGGGTACGCCTCAAAAGGCTGGTCAGACCTTCGTACCCGTTTATAAAACGCGTTCGGAGCCTTTGAACGCGTTTTATAAACGTGTTATTAATTTTTCATATTTTTCACTCAAGCCGCAATATTTAATTTATTAAAAATAATATTTTGCAATAAAGGTGTATTTAACTTATTTTCACTCAAGCCTGCATGTTTCATATTTACAAAATTCTCAAAATTTTATTTCCAATTAAAGGTGTATTAAATAGATATAACAAATATATCACACATATTTTATATGTATTTAATTGCACATATTTTTTTTTGAACATGTGTATAATATCATTATGTTTGAATAATTATTCGCCGATGACACTGTATTTTTACTATTTAATTCTACAAACTTATCTTTTGCATTGTAGTATCTCCTTTTTTTATTTTATTTTATGTTAGCCATATATAATCAAATAATATATATAATATGGAAATAATTAAAATATAAAAATTTATAAAAAATTTTGAACATTAAAACTTTAAACAAGCATAATTTTTGATAGGAAAGTCTGTTTGGGGCAAACAAGCACATTCCGGAAAGCTGGCGACGACCATTTTCGGAGCCAAAAACGCTCTCTAGACCTTCTAAATTCACTTTGAAAGTTTGCAAACCTAAAAACCACTCTAAACTACTAAAAAAAAGTTTTTAAAATCATAAATTAATCATTAAAAAGAGAAATGCAGTAAATCAAATGACTTTCTTGATAGTTGTTCAAACAAAATGATATTCTTGTCAAAATTAATATTCGAATGTCATTTTTAAATAAAATTAATATGAAATTAAATGTGATATTTTAAAAATTGTAAATTTAACCTAAATTGTAATAAAAATAAATTTAACCTAAATTTTCACATTAATTTCCCTATTAATTTTGAAAAAAAAGGTAATAACTCCATTTCGAATAATTTACGCCTTCTTACCCGTTTATAAAACGCGCTCGAAGGCTCCGAACGCGTTTTATAAACGGGTACGAAGGTCTGACCAGCATTTTGAGGCGTACCCCTTCTTACCCGTTTATAAAACGCGTTCGGAGCCTTCGAGCGCGTTTTATAAACGGGTAGGAAGGAAAGAGACTGTACGCTTTTATAAAACGCGTACGAACTTTCTTCTTATTTAAAAAAAAAATAATAATAATTCTTTGTATTAAAATTTTTTGTGTCTGAATTCCTATATAAAATAATTTCCTATATAAAATAATTTCCTATATAAAATAATTTCGGATTAAAAGCACTTAATTGTTCGCCGTCTTGCATTGGAAAATTAGAAATTGTACTCACTATTTTTGTCCATAATTTAGCGAGAGAAACATAAGTTACTCCTTACAATAAATCAAATTGGGGGAAAATTTTTACCAATGACAAAAATGCCCCTAATAATTTTAAAAAAGACAAAACACCCGTTGAAATTTTAAAAAGAGCACAACTATAGCGGCAATAGTATTGCTGCTATAGCACAGTTGGATGGCGATTTAACTTATTCGTTTTAGTTTGGGACTAACAAATCATATGACACTTATTTGGTGGTCGTGTAAGCATACACCCATACCTAACCTAACACAAGTAATCATATAAGCATCTCATAGTTGTGGGTTTGTATGGCTCCCGCTTGCATTAGTTTCGCCACATCGTCCATGGAGCAAAACTAATCTAATTCTTGTCCCTCCCACTAAATTCTATAAGGATCTAAATCCTATATAAAATAAAGGTACAAAATACATGTGAAAACATCCTATTCCCATCCTAACCTTAGGGGCATGCAAGCCTCACAAGTTACATAAAAAATTAATCGACAAATTAATTAATTAATGGCACCAAAGGCCTCATTACAAACATTCACACATGCATTCAAATTACAACCACAAGGCATTGAGTCATGAACCATACTAAACCCACTATCCACCTACAAAACAAAGTTAGCACATACAAGCACTTTGCTTCCAATTAACGATTTTCAAGCATCTTTGCGTATCGTTTGCCATAAGTAAATTCCGTGCACAAATTCTCAATTTTAAACAACAAAACTTGTTTAAATTCATTTAGAAAGTTCTTTCAATATCCCATAACTGAAAGGAGATCAAACAAGGAGTTTTCTAATTGTTTTCAACTAGTTTGAATACTTAGAAAAACAGTAATTTATCAAAAAACGTAACTAATGGAATCCAACAAAATCAATAGTTTTAGGTATCCAAAAATTCTCAAATAAATTACTTAAGCTCCTTATCATAATTGTGATTACCAGTAAAAAATTTCAAGAAGAGATCTTAAACCATATGGGAGATCCCATATGAATAAAAAATGACAAATCTCTTACAAGTGCACGAAACACCGTTATGAGATTTTCAGCTTGTCCTCTCAACCATCTGGTCTGTTAGACCACATTCTATCCAGTTTTTATATATATAATATACATAGAAAAACTTGTTTAGACTATAGGCTAACTATCCATGAAAAGAAAACCACCAAGTTCAGTTCAAAAGTTCGAGTTACATACTAAACAATCAACAAATTCTGTACTGGAACAGACTGTCGATCGAAACGTTTTAACCTAGTTGAAGGTCCAAACTTCCACGAAAAATTATGAAATTAATTTTTCTGGAATTATAACTCAAAATAGAACAACTCCATTTAAACAGAATTTTTAAATAAGTTCTCAGTTGGCACAGTTTATTAGAAAAATCGATTTGCTCAACAAACTGGATCTGACAAGATCTTCCTTTTCATACTTGAAAACCCACAAATTAATCTGATTCATGCAATAATTTATATATGTTCAGAAAGAGCTTCAAGTCCTCTTTAAATCTAGCCATAGAACACTGGTACTTATATTCAAAATATAAATCTTTCAAGCCATTCAAACAGGACAGTACGAGCAGAAACTAGTTCTGCGCACCGTCGCCGTTTTATTCACAATAAATCCATACTAATTCAGAAAAATGTGAATCTAACGCCACAAAAATCACAATCCACAGATCTACAACTTTCATCTAGATGAAAAGATCTTCCAGAGAACCTATCAAAGCGAAAAATGCGAAACAACACAGAAAATATAATTTCCAGACAGCAAACAAACGCATCATCTCTACTAATCCGTTAATTAGCCAATTTCTCTTAATTAAGTGTCAAAATAGCTTAAGTACAACCTGGCTCTGATACCACTGTTAGTTAAGTGCATAATTTTTGTTTTATAGTTAATTACTCCTAATTATCCACAAACAAACATGCATACAAGATCTAGTACTTAGCCATTCACACAAAGAGAAAGGTTCAAAGGTATACCTCTCTTGATATAGTAATCAAGAGGCTCGAACCGACTAGGTTGTAGGTGGTGCACGCTTCTAGCTCCTCCTTCGTGCCAAGCTCGTCCTCGAGTCCACCACGAAATTAACCAAGACCTACAAGCTTTGCTAGAAGCTACAAGGTCTAGGCTAATCTCAAGCTTTCTCGCCTTCTTAATAACTCTTTAATTAAGTGGAGAGAATGGAGCTCAACACATGAGCAATGGTGGATAGGTGAGGGGTGTTTGATGGCTGCCAAAGAGAGGGAGAGAGGGATAGGTGGCGGCCTCAAAGGAGAAAGAGAGAGAGAGAGAGGAGCAAGGAGCCTCCACAAGGATCCTTTTATAATGCTCAAACCCTAGCAAACACTTTGAACTATTTACCAAAATGCCACCTACCTACCACACCCCTCTATGGTCGGCCACATAATGGGCCTTTTGGGCTTGACACACTCAATTGATTGGTTAATTATTCAATCCATTTAATCCACCATTTGATGCTCTATATTTGGACCATTTATTCAATAATAAATATCGGCCCATTAATTCAATTTAATATAACTATTTATATTAAATTGTGTTGTGTTGAATAATTATTAACTAATTAATAATTATCATGGGATTAGCTTATGCATTAAATTATTTCGATATGATCGTTTGAATTAATTAATTATATCGACATATAATCAATTAATCAACTCATCATATTTTCGCAAAAGCACACCGATGCAAATAAATGATTAATGCACTATTTGGTTATATTTCGATCTGTGTGACCCTTTGAGGATTTATGCTAAGTTGGACATGGGATTAAATCGCTATTTAATTTCAATAATCATAAGCGGTATCTAGCAACACGTTATGATTCCCAATTTGCATAAATAATGTACTGCTACAGTATTTAAATCCTGCATAAGAGAATAAAAGTATTTCTCTATTTTGATTCTTATGTCTCACGATATCATCGTATAATCCAAGATAGGAATGTGTCATTCTTGCAGATTATACGTTTCTTGATCTAGAGATAATTATTAATTGTATCAGTTGCTAGCAAACTATCTCCATCAAGGGGCCCAAATAGATATCGTCACTCACTAAATGAATTAATGAGGGACATACGATTTTCTTGATTATTTAGCTTTTCCCCGCACAATTCAAAAGAACATAAATAACGTCCGTATAGCAGCCCTTATCGGGAATCAGCGGTAGACGATATTTATTGAACCTATCCTCATGTGGAAAAGATAAACATCTCAAACTTAGAATCAAAATCATGACGAAATAAATAATGACACATAACACAATCCATATATTTATTTCGTTTGGTCATGTCCTGTACTATGTTCAATTAACATAAACATATGCAATTAAGTTGGTTACTCTTAACCTATGATTTATAGAACTTAATCATCTCTTAACTTGCATACTAATCTTATTGATAATTAATGTTCCTTGTTAATTATCAAGATTATGGACGTTTTAGATTTATTGTTGTCATTTACTACTAAATGAAAAACAGTGATATATAATTCAAGTCCTCAACTTGAATGAACTGTCAACACATAAATCAAGGAACAAATGATATAAAATCATCAATGACATAAAACCATAGAAGTAGCAAAAAAGATTGGCTTCTAGGACATATCTCTAACAGTGTCATCACGACACGACACGACTGACAAATCGTGTTGCGTGTTAGTGTCATGTTGGTTCGTGTTTGTGTTGCGTGTTAGTCGTGTTGTGTCAAATCGTATTAATTTTTCAAGATTACCAACACGACACGATAACACGATCGTGTCGTGCTAATTCCATACTCTTGTCGTGTCGTGTCAGTTTGAAGAACCCTATATACAAGTAAAATTAAACAATTTAAAAAATATTAATTATATATGTAAAATTACATTACAATTTATTCATATAATAAATAAAAGTGAAATAACAAACAAAATAAAACGAAAAAACAAAAGAAAACAAAATAAATTGAAAAAACAAAAGAAATTAACGTGCAAAGCAAAACGGCAAAGAAAAAAAATGAACTCATATAGCGGCATTAGTATTGCCGGTATAGACAAAAAATCCAACTGCACTATAGCGGCAATGCTATTGCCGCTATAACTGTGCTCTTTTTAAAATTTCAGAGAGTGTTTTGTCTTTTTTAAAATTGTTAGGGGCATTTTTGTCATTGATAAAAATTTTCCCAAATTGGGTGCTATATTAAATTAATGTCCTGATCAAAATCTCATTTTTTTAACATGGAATTTCATTTCATTTCATTTCGTTAGAAAATACTTGATCAAAATAAATGGATTTTGTGTCATTTAGTTGGAATTCTTATGTAATTAGATTCAATGAAATCACATGAAATCAATTTAATTGAAATGAAATAAAACATTTTGATCAAGGCTAAATCTACAAAATTTAATCAATGACTCATTATTTCTGGGTTTCTTAATTTGGTAGCCGACACACGAATTTATACTTGTATATAAGAACTTTTTAGCGATATTTTTGCTGTTAATGCACGGATTTAGATTTCATATGATTTAAATGTAAATATGTTACCATAGTATACATATGATTCATATATACGTTGATTTACTCCTTAATTAAAACTTGAGTACCCAAATACAAATCTGTGTCGATTATTTATTATGTTGTCAGATCACGGATTGGATCGCCGACATGTTCGGAATGCGTGTTGATTTTTAAAAGTACTAAAAAAATACATACAAGACTTGAGAAAATTTATGATCTCTTATAATAAACATACAAATTAGATATGTACCTTCAATAAACTTATTATTTAAAAAAATCAATCGCATATAAGTAAATTATTTGCTATAAAAATATATGTATTTGATTGGTCATTATAATAAACATATAAATTATTTGCTATAAAAATATATGATAAGTTTTTTTTAGAGAATGCTAGATAGCGGCTGTCTAGTTAAAAAATATATGATAAGTTGATAACACACTCTAGCACATGGTGCTTATCACTATACATTTATAAGTGAAATCTTGGGAGCCCCACTTTGCACCCTAATTGTTTAACGTCCTTATCCACCTCCTTTTTGAACTCCCCAAAAGTAAAGCTCCTATAAATAGGGGAATGACCTGTGCAACTTCCAATTGGAGAGTCATATGATGGACAGAGAAAATACACTATTGAGTGTCTGTCTGCTCCACTATGAGGCATAACTCTGTGCTCTACACTCTTGTAGACATCATTACTCCAAGCCTGTAATTGAGAAAAATCAAATGGAATCAAGATTTAAAAAAACTCTGTTTTTTTTTTTTCGTTTTATCGCCGTTTATCTATATTTTTGTCTACACTGCACAACTGTTTTATCCGATATTTCGCCGTTTTATCCGTTTTATCACCGTTTTATCACCGATAAACGCTAAATCACCACCCAATCGCTAAACCGCACAAATCACATTTTAAAACCTTGAATGGAATGCTTGACACTAAGCTTAAATTACTACAAAGTTAATTCTGCTTGTGCTCCTTTTTGACTGGTACATTTGTGTTTTTCTATTCTTTGAAGCTTATGTTTCTTTTTCTTGGTACTGGCTCTACACCAGTCTACTAGACAGTTTTGTAACTAGATCAACACCATATGCATTGGTTAAAATTTTATTGTGTTGATAAGCCTCTATTTACCCTAATTTTTAGTCAAGCACAAGACATGCCAATAAATAAGATAAAAATAACACAGCTTGAAAGCCTTCAAGCTGCCATGGGCCTAATCTAAATTGTCTTGGAAACTATTGATGAAATGTAATCAACCATTTGATAAAAGACCATTAGACTTGTGTTTTACCAGATTATGAATTGAAAAGGGACCAAATCAGTAATTGCACTAAATTATATGATTTTATAAATTGACCAATAGGAGCGGTTGGGGGTCCCGTTACCCCATCTCCCTCATCAGTGTCAGCTGAAATATATGTATGTTTCTTTCGGCCAAACTGGTGTTGGAACTGTCCGTTCCAAGTGTGGAGTGACCCGTTCTAATTTTTGGGGCAGTCCGTTCTAATTCTAGGGCGGCCTGTTCCAAATCATGTGCCAGATTAAGAAACAATTCATTTGGTGTGGGCTGATTCTACTCGGTTTTCATGTCAATTCAGATATTGTAATTGGCTAAATATGGCTGTAAAAAAAAAGCAAGATTTTGTGCATATATAGATGTGTTGTCTTTTATATGTGGTTATGTTTGGAAATAAATCCATATTGATTATGGACCAATATGGAATTGTTTGGTGGCCAAAAAATTTTTGACACTATATATATGGAGTTGGTCCACAATGGACAGATTGATCCACGAGTTTGTGCTGTATACTTGAGTCGATAACAGCCTCTCTGTCTCTCTCTCTATTCTTTCATCAAATAGTAAGGGTAGTGCTCTAGTTTAGACATTAGGGTACCAAGGCACGATCTGATCCTTTAGAAGACCTTTCTCTCACCTTTCGGCACATGCAGGAAGGCAACATAGGTGCTCAGGTGTACAAAAATATGAGCAACCAGTACTGACTACTCCAATGACCAGTGATTTAAATAGCGGCGCTATGAACCGTAATAGTCCCGCTATAGTGGTACGACGTGGTAGACCGCTTTGGTGCGAAACTAAAAATGCCGCTATAGCGGTGTTCATTGGTATATAGTAATATTAGTTAAAACTGTATTTATTTTTGGCCTTTTAATTATTATGGTGACTATAATAGTAAAAATTAGTAAAATATAGATGCATTATAATGGTATTTTAGAGAAATATAACCACACAATTCATTACGTGTTAGTATAGAATCACTATTATGAACATATTTTTGTCATATAAACTCCGACAGACTTGATCCAATATTAAGTATAATGAGATTTGTCTATTATAATAATGTATTGTAAAGTGTAGGTGTTAAATTTAACTATTATAATATGCATATAATTTAATATGATATGTAATTTTTAATTAAAAATATGTATATGATGTAATAAATAAATATATTTGTACATGTTCATTACGATCCCGTAGCGGCCGCTAAATGACCGCTACCCGCTATCCGCTATGACAAGAGGTTGTCCGCTACCAACCCGCTATCCGCTATTTAAACCTTTGCCAATGATCAATTTAGGTAAGGTTTCGCTTTGTTCTGTTTTACGTGTATTGAAACGGTCCGTCCCAATTCTGGTACTGGTTCAACATGTTATGTTATTTTCTAGGTTGCATATTTGACATGTTAGAACTGTTTATCCTTTGATTTTAAAGAAAACCCAACAACATATACAAAAACTCGTACCTGAAACAGATCTCCAATATTAACAATAAGAGCACCTGGCTTTGGCCGTACTGATACCCATTTTGAACCATTCATCTTAAGTTGTAGCTTGCCCACCCCATCAGGATGTACTATGGTCAAATAACTACTGTCAGTATGGGGTACCAAACCAAAGATTTCTTCTGAAAAGGGGCAATTTGGGTAGTGATTTAGTCTGAAGAAAGACGTGCTCTTGCTACAACACTTGGTGATGCATCTAGTACTAGGATCACCCAAATATTCGGATAATGACCTTGCTATTGTATTTGCAAGATTTGACATATCTGTTGCAAGCTTGTCCATCACCTCCCTGGTTCATAGTTGATCTCGTTAAGCACTGGCGTTTTCGGCATGACAAATACAAGGTTGTGCCAGAATGGTAATTGTTATGAATACTAACATTACAATATATATAATACTGTGTATAATTTAGTATGGTTATAATAGACACGAGGGATCTGTTTCCTTTTCGTTTGTTTCTTTTTTATTTTAGTATTTTGCACATGTGTGATGTCGTGGGAGGAGGGGGTTGATTTTTCACAACATCAAAATAGCAAGTGTTCTGTGAAGGTTTTTTGGCATGTATTAACAAGTTACAAGAGAATATGTACTTACAGCCTAGTTCTATGTGGTAGCTAGAGATATTACTCAAGTACCTGAATGTTTTGAATTCCTCACTCGAGTCCCCAGTATCTGACAAAGGCACATGAAACGCCTCAGACCAGGAGAACTGCTCCTGACAGATGGCAGTAGGTGTGCCCCACCTGTAAGAGCCATATGGGAGGCCACACCAAGACCTCTTCTTCTCAAACGGCATTGAAAACAGCCTGATTTGTTCTGCTCTCATGACATGCAAAAGTTTGTGGCTTATTCCATGGTCTAGCACATGAAATATACCCCATTCTGAGGCTGCCTTGGCAATATCTTTTTTGCATTTAGTTATTTCTTGTGAGATACTGCTGGTTAAGCCGTGTAAATTTATGGTGGGGATGTCGCATTCTTTTGTGCATGTGTTATCTTGGCTCAAGTTTTGTTGATGAAGCAAAGCATTGCTGGGCAATTTCTTGTAGGTTTCTTCCAATGGAGGAGTAGAGGTGGTTGAATTGTGTGGCATTTTGTACTATGTTCTTATAAGTTGCGACTTGTACTTAAGTATGTCTGAATTGTCAGGAGTTGTGGTTTTCATGGGAATGCTGCTTATTTATAGTGGTCCGGCCGTGCGTGTCAAATAACAGCTTAATTATGGTTATACGGAAATTCAATCAGAGAAATGTTTTAGACTGCAACTGTTGGGCCAATTTAATTTTATGTTATCTGATTTGATACATTTCTTGATCTAGTACGCCTCCTTATGATAGGCACAGCACTTTGATGATGTATTATAATAATTCTTTTATGAGTTTACGAGTTCGATTGTAAATCTGGCAATATTCCTAGCAGTTTTTAATGCAGTCAAAATCTCCCCAGGTGCTTCAAACAAAATAATTTACCTTTTCTTAACAGCTTGTTTATGAGTGTTGCGATCTATTGAGGTGGTCAGTTTCTTGCTTTCATGCATGTATTCATGTACGTTGCATTTTTAGTGTAAATTTAAAGAAATTTATTTTAGCTAAGTAGTGAATTTTGTACCCAGATATTATCATGGTTATTTGGACTTACAATATAATATATAAATACTCCATAGTAGAGCAGCTATTTATAGAAGGCCTGATTTCATTTGCTATCCATTAAGATAAATGTGTGTGTGTGTGTGTGTTTTTTTGAAACAAAGGTCATTTATTTATAGAGGAATAGCTCATTCTTTGAAATAGAGTTTATTTTTCTTCCGCGTCCAGCGGGAATTGAATATGTTAACTTTTAGGATAACACAGCGGAGTCATTGATCAGTGGGAGTCCACGTTCTAAGATAAACGTGTTCATCTGATGTATCTGAATTTTGCATTTTGCCATGCCAGTAGCAAACTTGCTGGTAGAGTTATGGACTATCTAGTGTTTTTTTTTTTAAAAGAAATTGACATATAAATATGATTGATAGGTGTAAAGAATTTATACGTACTTTATAAAGAATCCTTATCGTCTAACAACTAACAGAAAAGTCTCCATTATCATTTACGTCAGAGTAGAACAAAACATTTCCTTTTTTTAAAGAGGTCCGGTACTAATTATTGTTAAAATCATTATTGAATGGAATATGCGAAATCATAGAATGCATTTTTTTAATCAGAATATGATAGCAGTGCATGCTTAATCCGTTGGCAAGTGCTAGCTATAAACAAATCGGGATTGAAAAAACGACCTATTGGAGTTGTGGAATATTTGTCCTTAAACATAACTTTCGCCGGAGTTGCTCGAGTCACCTGACCAAAACTTGGAACGGGTGGGCCGACTAGAGCTGTCAAATGTGGAAGATGAAACGGAAACCAACCATTTTGTTTCTGTTCTGTTCTAGCCAACGAAACAAAAGAACATTACGTTTCCGTCCGTTCCAGTCAACGAAATTGAAGAACATTTTGTTTTTCGTTCCGTCCTTCATTTAGGCGTTTCGTTTATGTTCCGTTCTCATAAATGAAATAAGTTTTCTTCTTGTGCTTACGCTCTGTTTCGGACGGAACGGAACTGCGAAACGCAACAAAATTGACAGGCCTAGGGCCGACTAATCCAAGAGAACTAGAATGTAAAAACCCAGAAGAAATCTCTGAATGCAAAACCCCAATGTGTAGAGGACTAGAATGTAATAATCCAGAAAAAACTCGGATTCGCCGGATATATTTCACAGGCAAGACGACTTGATGGAATCAATGACCAAAAGAATTGTTCGCTTTATTGTTTCCCAAATTAAATTGTCGCACATGGAAAAGGAAATATGAATGTATCCGTCAAAAATTACCTTTTCTACTTCTGTTCCGGTACATTCGAAAGTGTTGGAGTGCTTGTCACACGGTAAATCTCTCTGTCAAATTCAAATCTAACTAGTCTTTTCCTGTACTGTTTAAGTGCGAAGGACAGGAAAGAAATCATATTTTGTCGTTATAATAGGAGACAAATCAACAATTATAAGTCTTTAGAACCACTAAGAATTAATTTCATGGTAAAATTTTAATTTTTAAGATTAGAATGGCCGATCCAAAATTCTCAAATTGTTTTACGTTATAAAATTTCCATAGAGACCAAATTATATATATATATATATATATATATATATATTTCATTTTTTTACTATTTTTTTGGAAATTTTTGAATAAGCTCAATCTAAAATGTTATGAACCGTCCAATTTTAAAAATAAAAAATAGTTAGAAAAATTGAAAAATAATAATATTTTATTTTTAAGTATATTTTAATATAGAGATCATATTAAGCGGTTTGAATCGACTGTTTGAAATTTTAATAATCGATATTTAGATCGTGTTTCGCATCATGTATTATGTTTGATTCTAGCGTTACTCTAGAAATATTAGGCCACGATGAATAATCCTTGCTGGAAAAATGAACAGCATGTGTAGTCCGAGATTAATTTAGTTATTGCTGGGTAGATGAGATTGGATCAGGTTCTGACAAGGCACTGTACGTCCTTCATTGATTGATCGAGCAATTGCCACGCATGAGACATCACTGATATCTTGACACGTGGCAAGATGGGATGGATGGAGATGCTGATGTGATAGGCCTCTATTATGCTCCAGCAAACGGTACAATCTAGGAAAAGGAAATAAAGGTCTCTTGCCAATGCTGGAATATGGCTGGATGCAATGCATGTACTAAATGAAAATTGTACTAAATGAGTTCAACTGGAGTACATATATTTTCTAGACAGATGAGTTTTTTTCGGGAGTAATTTTACTAAATGAAAATTTGAAATCTTCTTACTTAATAGAGTCCATTTTATAAAAATTTTCTCACTTGTCAGAATCCATTTCATAAGAATTTTTTAAAAAATTACCCATGGTATATCTAGAATATCTTGAATTTTGAATACCACGGTTGGAAATATAAAATAGAAAAAAATCTCGAAAAAGATAAATCTTAATTAGATGTTTGAACCCACTCGTAGTAAAGATCGTTAGCGGCCATTCTTTATAAATAATCCATTCTAAGTAAATAATATTTTTTCAATATTCCATTGGAATTACTTTTAAAAGCCTAAAAGGTATTAACTGAAGAAAGTGAAATTTTCTATTGGTAATATTCTATTTGGAATTGTATAAAAGCAAAAGCTAGCTACAATTCCGTTACAACCAGGAGCCCGGAGTTGACCATCTTTAATTAAAGTTCAGATAGTCAATCGATCAATCATATATATAATTATTTAAAGCGCACAAATTATAAAACAGGAATAAACAAAAGGAATTATAATCCGGGAAACAAATTAAAAGGATATTTATGCCTATTTAAGTGCCATGTTTTAGGCGAGCTTATCATTGAATCCGATACGACTAAATGATATGCATGATGTCACATTTCGGGTCCTAAAAAAAATTGAGACTCCTCCTCATGATAATATCTATACATATTTTTTAAGGTCCTCTCATTTCAGTGCTCTAATATATCCACATTCAAATCTTTTGTTGCAATAGCAGCACAAGGACTTACCTGCCTAACATCGATGCCACGGGCCCACATGTCAGTGGTGATCAAAACACGAGCGTAACCGGGCCTGAATTCGGACATGTTCGCATCTCTTTCCTTCTGGTGCATATCACACTAAGCATGGATGGGACTGAAGTTATATTGCTACGCATCTTTTCTGTCAGCCAGTCGACCTATGCAACACATGGTTGAAATAGTCAACTTGATGGATATGTTAAGAGAACTCATTTCTTATCTAAACTCTACCATGCATGGTTAATGAGAAGTACCAGTTAAGTATGGTATGCGATCATGAGTAATCAGGACATGAGGCAACTATAGTTGAATTACAAATCTTGTAAATTCCCCAATAATAATATTGAATAAGCTTAATGATTTGAGATGCTAGCTTTAATTCAGATATTCCATTAGATTGCATCATATTAAATAAATCAAACGATAGATGTCCATGTAGAATGCAGTTAGTATGTGATTATCCATTTAAATACCCAAGATTGTAAGCCCTTCATAATTAGGCTAGTGGCCGTTAGAATTATGTCTTAAAAATCAATCATTTCATAGTTATATTATTAGTTTATGTTATTGATGATATTTGATAATTTATTTTTTGAGTTTATTATTGACAGATTATTCAGGTTGATGATTTTTTTTTATGCAACCTAGAAAACAAACCACATGATATTATTGAGTTTATTATTGATGATATTTGATCTTATATTTATCTGATTGTTTGTTAATATTTTTACATAACTTTTCATGCAACATAGAAAACACAGATTATTTGTAACGAAAATATATAAAACACACATAACCGACCACATGAGATCATGAATCTGGCCAAAAAATTTAAGTGGGCCTGTCAAATTTCTAGAGCAGCGTTTTCGCCGAATTTTTTATTATTAATAATTATTATAAAATAATAAATGGATTTAGTAAATCGATAAACTTTTTAATAAGTATAATAAAGTCCAGACACCAGGGTTTGGACGACGCCATTGGTAGTGGCGTCTCCATGCAACAGGCGACGCCAGTACCAATGGCGTCTCCCATCCTATATATACGGTGACGCCCAGCGTCTCCCACACAGATATTAGAGAGAGAAAGAAAGAGAGAGATTGCGGGACCCGCCTGGAAGAGAGAGTAGGGAAGGGAAGAAAGAGAAGGGAAGAGGCGGTGGGCCCCGTCTGGAAGAGAAAGAAGAAAGAGAAGAAAAGAGAAATGGATATTTATTTTAAACTTTATTTCTTTATTTATAATTGTATAATTGTAATTAGAAATTTTATGATAGTAATTAGAAATTTGTGTAGTTCTATCAAGTAAGCCAAAAATTGCAAAAACATATTAAAATTTATTTATGATAATATGTCATTTTAAAAAATAAGCCAAAATTGTATAAAAAAATTAATTTATTTATGAAAAATTGTGTAGTTTAAAATTAAGCCAGAAATTGTATAATTATAGGAAAATTTACTTGTGTTAATTTGTGTAATTTATAATTAAGCCAAAATGTGTTTAATTATAGGAAAATTTATTTATGTTAATTTGTGTAATTTAAAATTAAGCCAAAATGTGTATAATTATAGGAAGCTTTATTTGTGTTAACGTCTGTAATTAAAAATTAAGACAAAAATTGTATAATTATAGAAAAATTTATTTGTGTTAATTTGTGTAATTTATAATTAAGCCAAAATATGTTTAATTATAGAAAAATTTATTTATGTTAATTTGTGTAATTTAAAATTAAGCCAAAATGTGTATAACTATAGGAAGCTTTATTTGTGTTAATTTGTGTAATTAAAAATTAAGCCAAAATGTGTATAATTATAGGAAGCATTATTTGTGTTAATTTATGTAATTTATAATAAGCCAAAATGTGTTTAAATATAGGAAAATTTTGTTTATGTTAATTTGTGTAATTTAAAATTAAGCCAAAATGTGCATAATTATAGGAAAATTTATTTGTGTACTTAAAAATTAAGCTAATATTATATTTATTGGAAAATAAATTTATTTTGAAAAATTGTGTACTAAAAAAATTTATTGATGAAAAATTGTGTACTAAAAAAATAAATAAAAAAGTAATTATTATAATTTGAGTATTAGAAAAATAATTTTCAAAATGGTGTAAATGTAGAAAAAAAATTTTATGCCAATTTGTGTATTTGCAGTAAAAAAAATTCCAAAAATTAAATAATGATAAAAAAATTAATTTCTGATAATTTCGAAAATTGCATAATTAAATTATGATTTATAATTTAATTTAAAAAATATTTATGATAATTTATGAATTTTTATGTAACTTTGAAAGAGTTAAGATTTTGTTGAAAATTGTTTAGATTATGTAATAAATTGTATTTTTTTAGATTATGCCTCCACGCAGAGCACCTAGCGGTCCCGGTGAGCCTTCAACTAGAACGAGACGGACGAAAGCTTTTCATGCCGCTCGACAAAATACTCAATCGGTCCCAGAGGACCTAAATATCTGCCTTTTCATAGAGGGTGAGCATCACACATACATTCCTATCACTGATCGCGGATATGAATTAATTTTCTGAGTTGAATTTTATTCCATGTTAATTAAATTTGCGAAGAATTGTAATATTTTCTTTTCACAAAAAATTTAATTTTCTATGTTGAATTTTATTACATGTTAATTAAATTTGCGAAAAATTATAATATTTTCTTTTCACAAAATAAATGCGGCAGAGTGTACTCCCTCGATTTCGCGTGCATAGGCCTACTATTAGGGGTCATACACAATTAGAGAGAAGATTGAAAAATTTAGGCCTGTACAACTCTCCAAATTGCGCGAGGCTGATGATGAGATCCAAGCTACGGTTGGACCGGTAAATAATTTTTTTTCTTTTGCAATTTTTTAATTGACGATGATTAGAATAATTTTATAGTTTGACATTTTATTTTATTCATAATATTTTGAATTATAGGCTCGAGACGTTCATAGAGAAACGTGGGTGAAGTTGGACTTTGGTCTCATTACTGCTTTGATAGATTTTTGGAGACCAGAGACTCATACCTTTCATTTTCCTGATGGAGAAATGGCAGTGACATATGAGGTTTGTCAATCATAATTATTTTTTCACTTCAAAAAATGTTAACTTCAAATTTTTAATATTTAATTTTAATTGGTTTTGTATTGTAGGATGTGTCACATCTGTGGGGCCTACCTACTTGGGGAGCTCATGTATTCGGGCCAACAGACGTAGGTGGTGACACGATTATTAGAAATCTCCTTACAGCTGATGGTGACATTAGCGGTTCGCGCCGGTCCAATGAGAATAGGTAATTTAGACAAAAATTAAATATTAAAATTTTGTTTAGATAATTTAGGCAGAATATAATGAATATAGTTTTGAAAAATTTGTTTATATAATTTAGGCACAACATAATGAATTTAGTTTTCCAAAAATAGATATTAAAAATTTGTTTACATAATTTTGGCACAATATAATGAATTTAGTTTTCTAAAAATAGATATTAAAAATTTGTTTAGATAATTTTGCCACAATATAGTGAATTTAGTTTTGAAAATTAAATATTAAAAATTTGTTTAGATAATTTAGCCACAATATAGTGAATTTAGTTTTGAAAAATTAAATATTAAAACTTTTTTTAGATAATTTAGCCACAATATAATGAATAATATAGTTTTGAAAAAACTAGTTTTCATAATTTCATAACAGGAAAGCAATAAGGTTGAGCTGGTTGCGAGGCTTGTGTAAGCAATTCCCTGATGACGAAGACGAAGCGGGTTGGGATCGTTATATCAGGGCTTACGTCTTGGAGTTGTTTGGTTGTGTTATGTTCCCAAACACTTCTGAAGTTATTGGAGGATCCATAATATTTATATCATGAATTTTCAAAAATACCAAAAATATAGTAAAAGAATGCGAAAAAATGTAAAAATTAGTTTTTTTTTGTAAGTTTTCAATATGGAGAACATATTGAACGGTTCTGATCGGTCATTTGAAATTTAAAAACGTAAAAATGATCATATTGGACAAACTCATCCGTCCTATATATTGGACACTAGCATTTCTCATATAATATTAGAGATGAGTTAAAAAAAAAACTTTAAAATTGAAAGTAGATGATCATTTTAAAATGCCACTATTCAATAACAATGGTTAAAAGAAGTAAAGACCCGAACCTGATAATCATTTTGTACGAACTTATTTATAGAAAATATCTCATGGATCATGACAAGGTGAAAATGGGGTGAGTAAAACAAATAAAATATTTTTTAAGGCATAATAGGAGATCGATTCCAAAATTATTACATATGCTTAATTAGAACTTAATTTTTTCTCCTCCAAATATAATTTTTCAATTAGGTTATGCTGCTCGGTTATTTCCCAAATTGAAGTCTCTTTCAAATTTCTTCTACAGAAGTAAAAAGGCATAGAAATATTAAGCCACGCTGAATATAATCCTCGTTGGAAAATTGAAATGGTTTGTTGGAGATTAAATGTTTCTGGGTAGATGAGGTCGGAACGAACGGAACACTGTCCGATACCGGCATGTTGTGTCCGCCACCTCTCGGCCACGGGACAGGAGGCCTCAGAATGTGGAAGGGAACTTCTTCATTGGTGATGGTGAGTAAAATAAATCTCTGTTCTACCTTTTCATTTCAGCTTGGCATTTTGTCGAACAGTGGTGTGCGAGATTGTCTTATATTTCTGTTTCATGTTTGCAGAATATGATGGCTCCAGTAAATTGATATGTTCTCCTCAGAATGGGATCGGCTGTCACTAAGCAGCCATCTTTAAAGGTGAAAATGTTAAGGCTTTGCAGCTTAACTTTTTCTTTCATTTCAGGTTAACCCAATTGATATGTTTTCAATACTTGATTCTCTTTTCTGAGAACCAACACTTTTCACTTTAGTCTAAATATTAACTCTTTATTTACAGAGGTTTATCACTGTGGTCATCATTCTGAAAAAATCGTATGGATTGGTGCTCCATCTATTTTTATTTCTCACCCTGAAGGAAACATAATGGTTGATTTCCTGATCAGTAAATTAAGGTTAAGATTACAGATTGTCAAAAAGAAAAGAAAGAAAATCGCAATTTCATATATCTTATTGTGTCATTTTTTATATTCCAGTCCTAAATACAAAGAGATATTGGCTCGCAAGTTTGACATGCTTGGTGGAGTCCGCTACATGCCCCTCACTCATAAGTATGATTAACTGATGAGATTAATTGTGATCTTTTGTTCAGATAATCTTCCCAATTGATTGAATTTGAATTGTAAGTCTGACCAGATCAAATTTGATATGACAGGGACGATGTAGGAGAGCATGACAAGTGGGCCCAGGCTTAAAGGTAAGAGGATTATGGATGTTGGAGATGTAAGTACTTATAATATCTCTTCACTGTACTTGCACCAATAGATGCCTATTTTTGTTCTTATTTGTTATTTGGCCTTAATACCCACATTCTAAGCTAATTAAAATAGAAGTTTTGTAGCTTGTCAGTATTGGTTTTGCTATAACATACCTTATTATAAGATCCATTCTACTTGGTATAAGAGAATTTCCTTTATTCTTATAAAATAGATGATGAATATTTGATTCAATTGAAACAAGGTAGACTACAGAACTGCAGATGCAGAGAGAAATCTGTATGGGGGCCATTAGATCCGATTTTGAGCTTGTTTATTCACCAGGCCACACTGAAGTAAGACAAACTTTGATAGCACAAAAATAAAATCAGTTTGTGCGGATATGTGGTTAAGGTGCATGGAGTGTGATGTAGGATTTGTGTAACAAATAATGCAGTATTTATGTAAAAACACTGAAGCTCCAGCATTCCATGACAAAATTTCTGGTCGACGTTTATTTACTTTATTTTCCCTTATGATTCTGTTTGATGTTTTATTAACTCATTTGTTATGTCATGCAGGGTTCAGTATGCTTGTATTATAAACCAATGAAGGTTATATTCATTGAAGACCATCTCGATAGATCAGGAAGTGAACTCGATAATCCTCTGATTTACAACCAACAATCAGGTAAGCAGATTGTTCACAATGTACATGGTTACTGTATATATTTTGAAAGAATTAAACACTCTCATTTTCTGCTTCTTTTCAATTGCTTTTATCTGAATTGGGCGCAGTTCGCCTACAACTGTATGGCGTCAAGAAGCTATTAAACCTGGATTTCAATTGGATCTTCCCTGGTATGCACACTTCTCCTTCGCAGTGTTGCTATACATTTCAAAAAGTAAGTATAAGTGATTCGAGTATTTTTGAAAATTTAAAACGAGTGACAACTTCTGAGAAAATTATGAAATTTTTGAAGCCATTTATATATAATGGTAAATTAGGATGTTATGACAAAGTTTTTACACCGTAATCTATCCTATTCTAAGCATATGGATTTCTTTTTTCTTTTTTTTTTAAGGCTTGTTGGCAAGTTGCAAGCATCTGGACTTTCTATATTTATATATTTTTTTTATTATGATAGGTCATGGCAGAAGAATAAGCTTCAAAGATAATCATGAGAAGAATGTAGCTGTAAAGGATTTTCTAGCTAGCAAAGTGCATTTGCATGATAATTCTAATACATGGCATAAAGAACTTTGTTTGCCTAAAGCTGGAACATTCTGTAATACATGCATGCATACATAACAAAAAGAAGTGTTCAAATCCTGCCAAGAGCCCAAGAGTTCCTTTATAGGTCTAGTTGCAAACAGAAAATAAATAGTTGCAGTGGACGAATCCACAAATGGTTCTGTTTTCCTTTTTTTTTTTCACTTTTGGAATGATATGTAAATTATGAGGTCATTCTTCTCGCTAAGAAAAGGGAAGTACTAGTTTGTGGAGATTTATAGTAAAATATCAAGAATAATATTGAATTTACTGATTTTTATTATTTTCTGAAAGATAGTTAAAAGGAAGACCTCTTAGGAATTTTTTTGTATTTTTTCAAAAGCACAAGTTTGACTTTTAGTATTTTGATACATGGGACTAGAGGTGTCAAACGTTGAAACGGAAGACGGAACAGATCTGTTCCGCTTCCGTTCCGTTTCAGTCGATGGAATAGAAATTGATTCCGTTTAACGTTCCGTTTCGTCAAACGTAACAAAATTCCATTCCGTTTAACGTTCCGTCCTTTATTTACCATTGATTTCAGCGGAATTCCGTCCATTTCCGTGTTCCGTTTACGTTCCGTTCGTTTTTTCATTTCCGTTTCCGTTCCGTTTTCAAAAACAGAATTGATTTTCTATTTCATTTAACGTTCCGTTCGGACGGAACGGAACGGAACACGTGAGCGGAACGGAATATTGACAGCCTTACATGGGACTTCTGTGAGAGTTTCGGGTGACATAGAGTTCAGGTTGGTTTTTTTAGGCGGTCAGTTTTATTATTTCTTTTTTTGAGGGCCAACAAAACACTGACAATTTTCATTAATAAGGAAAAAAAGTTTACAAACAATCCTGATAAAACTCGAACCAAATATAGATGGTAAACTTCTATCAAAGTTTACGGACTTCTCCTAATACAAGAGGAAAAAACTCATACAATTACCGCTTGTATCAACACTAAACTCTACTAGTACCAACTGGAAAAGCAAAAGAAAAATCCAATCATGGCAACCGCCACTTGTACTAGTACCAAGCTCATAATAGTATCGATCGGTACTTGTACCAGTTTCCAAACTTGCCCCAACCTTAACCGGTATCTATGAGGCATCTTCAGGGCCGCGCAGTTTTATTATTTCGATACATGGGACTTTTGTAATTTTGATTCACTTTGATGCATTAATAAATTTCTGTCAAGGCTTCCCTACTTGGGAGGCTGATCTTTCCAAAGAGGTAAAAAAGGGAACACTACACATGAATATTGATTTATCAGCCTTGGGAGTTAAATTGAGTACATCTTCAGTTGGTTTCATGCACAATTTACATAAGCATGTCAATAGTTCTTGTCTACATGCTGGGAGATTGGACAACGAATACCTTTTACAATGCTAACTCACATGATTTCAGAATTTAATGCAAGAATGTGAGAAACAAGGAGCGCCATGCATCGTTAAATGGTCTCCATTTTATGATTGAAGCACATTTTATGTTTGAACGCAAATATGTTACATAGATTTTATCATTTATCAGCTTCTAACCTCTGTGAATTGGAAAATGACTTGCTAATAGAAATCCTTCCTTCCACGGAGAAACCACACTCTCGTTCTGTCCCACTTCGACCGGAATGAACAAAACTCCGTCCTATATTGGCTTGTGGTGGCAGCCTCTGCTTCTTCCTTGATGAGGAGAAGAAATCTCAGCTTTCTCTTCTTTATTTCAGTTTGGCATTTTGTCGAACAGGTGTTGTGCCACCTTATGTTATAGCTGTGTTTGATTAATTGCAGATAATACTTACATAGACTGTGACACATGCCGTTGGATGGCTCCAGTAAATGATTTTTCATGAGTTTTGTCAAGAGAATATGTTGGTTGTGATGTTTAAATTGAATTGATATGTTTTTATTTTCACGTGTTTTTGCAAGGATTGTTGGGATGTCAGCAGAAAAAAAGCAGCCGGCTTCAAAAGATGAAAATATTAAGGCTTTTCATGTGAATTTTTCTCTTATAGTTGGATTAATGAAGTATGATTTAGAGGATGTTGTTTAAGCGAATGAGAATTTTTGTTCATGATTTGTTTTGGTTTGTGCAGGATTTGCTCTCTTATTCAACAAATTCAATTCGTACTGAAAAAAAACCGATGAAAGAGTTCGTCAAAGTGAACAAGATGTTTCCTCTGCCAATTGATGAAAATGCTCTTCCAGTGTGTTTCAATACTTGATTCTCTTTTCTTGCGCTAAAATATTCCCAATTTTTGGTCTATATGTTAACTCTATTTCAGGCGCTTTTATCACTGTGGTTAGTGGTTACCATTCTGGTAGAACTAATAGCGCTACATCTTATTTTATTTCTCACCCCAAAGGAAATATAATGGTGAAATCGAGAAGGATTTTGTGAATCGTCTCAGATAACCCTGGTATTCAGGTAGTATATTCTGAACTTGTAAAATTTAAGATAACTTGCCTATATTTAGTACTTTAATCATCCTCAATCTTCAAGTGTTAGATAACTAGGTCTCTAACCATGCATAGATACCGTTGCAATACAGTGTCTTTGTAAAACTTTTGGTGGATCCTCAAAATAGTCATCTAATTCCTGGTCAGGCACCTTAAGCCTCAGTCAATTACCACTATGATGTTAATTTAAGCTGGTCTTATTTAAATCTAACTCCTGTTATCCTTCAATATATCTGTGATTATGTTTTTGTATCTATTGCATAAAAAGATGCCAAGTCAACCAAAATATCTAAAGAAAAAGGAACAGAAAGAGGGCTCAAATAAAATGTATTTGCTACTCGAAGCTTCTTCTATCTGACTATCTTTATTGTGTTTTTTTTTTTTTTTTTGGAAATTAGTGCATAGACTCCACCTCTTTTAATTAAAGAAAAGTAGCTCATACAAACCATAAACAAAATAAAAGGTGCTAACCGCACTATGCACAACTCTTGACACACTATCTTTATTGCTTGATGCATGCTTTTGTAAAATTATTTTGATTAGCTATTTCTCTGATAGGTTTGGATCCAAATGGTCTTTGGTACTTAGCAGATTCAGATGTGGGACCTGCCAACCTTCTGTTACTTACTTGGAAAGGCCCTTAGCCATTGGCCAGCTGCCTTACACCACCCTTCTACTGGTGACAGTTCTAGCAGCTCAAATACTATTTCAGGATAAAATTTTCCTCAGATACTTCATTCATCCTTAGAAATGTTAATTCCTGGTATTGGCTCATTGAAGCTGTTGTGAGGTCCTCATCATTGTGCTATGGAAGGGCCAAAAATGTTATTGGATTCAGCTTAAGTTGGCTTGTAAAAAAAAATAAATAAATCAACAAATCAATCTAAAAGCAAAAATGTTCATTTAACTGCTGCAAATTTAATCTTTTATGCTTTATCCGTTCCCTATCTTTTTGTGATCCAATTTAATAGGGACAGGAAACTAAATGTTGTTTTTACCATTTTTAACTTCACATCAAAGGACTGTACAGCTACCAGTCATTATCTTGTCAGCTTTAGTGATTGCATGCATAGCTGGAACAAGCGGAACCAAGAAACTTAATTTGTGATTTTTCCAACTTCTGCAGGGCATCGCTGATGTTTTAGCTCATGCCAAAAGCCAATGCTTACACTAGACTGTTCTAGAATAGTATCAGTCAGACTTGCATTCCACAGGGTTATCAGCCAATTTCTGCTAGTCAAATTATGGATGAATTGTCAGAATAGGACAATATGATTGCAAAGCTGCCTCAAAAAAACATCTGCAAGGCAAATTTCTCATGATATACTGGGCTTCTTTTTTGTTTTTTTTTTTTTTGAGGGTCAGCAATCGCTAACAATGGGCTTCTTTTTTGTTACTTTGTACATTGCATTTTATTCTTTAGTTGAAGTTGCATTTTATTTTAATCATAATAGCAGCAAGGGCACACAGATCTCCCACGATAACCATCCTTGTTAAGTGTACTCTCTGACTCTTCATCTTAAGTTCATTCTATCTCTCATTTTAACCTTCTCAGGATGCCAAAATATAATACTAGAGTGGCTATTTGTAGCCATTTAACCCTTATTAAGCTCATTAGCCAAATTTTGTAATCATTCCTCAATTCCACTCAATTGGTCTCTAACTGCATTTGTGCAGTTCGCTGATGAATAACAACACAAAAGGAAAGATTGTAAGATAAATTTTTTTGAATGTCATTAAGTAACCTGGTACAATGCTGTCCTCATTATAAATGTAATGGTGTGGCCAGTACAATGTGGACTCGTAATGACAATTGTTGAGGCACACTTTTGATGTATTTGATTCTAATTATTTTTCCTTTATTTCTCCCTTTTGATAAAGTAGTGATTTGTGATATATATTTTTTTTTTACTATTTTCTGCAGCAGAGAGTTTCTTGAAGATGCAATGAAAAATATTGAAACGGTATATAATCCTAAAGCTTGATTTAAATGTGTCTTGCTATAAAAGAAGTTTCTAATCTTTACTATGTTTCCGCTTGTAGATATTATTGTCATTTATTATATATTTTGATATATAGTGCTCTTTTTGCAATTCAGGCCAGATGTGCAATTTGCAATGCTGAATTTGATCCTAAATCTCTCATTCCTAACACTGGTAACCCTTGAGGCTATTTTTTAGTTTCTATTTTATTTATGTTTTTACTAATTAAGATGCTTTTTTCTTGTTATAAGCTCTAAGAGAAGCAGTAACAGTTGTAACGGTTAAGAATGCAAGGAGACTAGACCACATTGCCACTTTAAGAAAGTGCCAGAGAGATGAAGGAGAACAAATAAATGGAACTATGTCTTTTGGCAAAGTACAATAACTTCTGTAAATACAATTCTCTGTAATTTCTATAATTATATTTTTTCTTTTATAATTGGTATATAAGTTTTTCAAGACAATGGTGAGACAGCTGCTGATTTGGGTGTCTGTTTGACCCTAAAAAGTTGTCATACTACTATATGGGATCAAATCTGTAATTCAAGACATAAGTGGATTGACATGAGGAAACACAAGAGGCCCGTTCAAGGATACGCGGAAGGAGATATACGGAATTTGTGCAAGCTAATAGAAAAACGCAGTCCCATGATTAGGATGCGAATGGATGCATAATGGATTTCAGAATTATGTATTAGCAAAATTTTATTTTTATTAATGAAATTTTATTTTGTTAATAATATGAAATTTACTAATACAAAGCCCATCAGAAATGTTGGCCCAATCAAAATGGATGTCCCATTCAAAAATGCAGAAAATAAAAAAGGCCCATGACAGCCCATTCTGATTATGGCCCATTATCCTTCTATTTTTTTTTTCTGATCGGGACCCATTGTCAGACCTCTCTTCTCCTTCGTGCACACGGACTTGAGCCACATCATTTTTTCGTCGACTCCCTCTTTCCCGGAATTCAAATTCCACGCGAGTAACCCATCGCTGGCCTGACGCGCGGGTCACACCTATCAGCCTCTGTCCATGATTCCCGCCAAATAGTAATGGGTTCAATAGAGAACACTGACCCGTTTCCTCCGATCTGGCTCGCCAATCCCTCCGATCCAAGACCACGCCATTAGATGCCAGACCTTATGCCTGGGCCCACTTGTCAGCCCCATATCACAACCCCACATGTCATGAAGGCAATTATTGTGGTGAATTCTCATTAATCTTGTTGATTCCCGTCTCAATTGGTTGTCAATTTGAAGAATCGAGACCTGACGTCTGGGACCCACAGAGGGGCGGACGGTAATTGATGAAAGTGGTTACATCTCTCTGACGAGTGGACCTCACTTGCCAGGTTATAAACTACCACAACAGACGTCAATCATCTATTGGCTGTCTTTAATGAACTCATCCAGTCTTTTCCTGCCTCTGATGGTTTCACCACACGCAAATACAAAATTTATCTCCAATAAACCTCACACACGCCATCCCTCTTCTCAAGCAGTCAATGCCACGAAGTGGGCCCCACCTGTCAGTCTTACAACTGTTGTCGTGTGTGGTGACCTCTGATTGGCTGAGGCCAATAGGGCAGTTTCCTCCCACTCATTGATTTCACTTTTCCCAAACCCTCTATGATTGCCATATGTTATTACTTGGTTATTTCCCTCTTTAAGCTTCTGACCAATGGGGCCCACACCAATCTGATCATGACAATTAATGGCGCATAAAATCAGGTTTGAGAGATCAAGGGATAAACTGGCCTCAGAAGAGCAACAATAACCAGGGCCATTTACAGGAGGCCCCCACAAAATCAGTCAGAAACATGAACAATGAGACAGTATATCAATTGCAATGCTAAGAAAAAAAGGAGTGCAAACCAAGGGTCTGAACATGCAATGTGAATATTCCCCTTTAAGAGTTTGTAGAAGACAAGTTACAGGAGAATGCATATCCCTGTTAAAACTACACAATACTAACAATGAAGGCAATGATTGAATCTCTGTCGACTTTGGGAATGATGAAGATTGAATTAAGCATCAATGGTGACAAAGGAATAAAACTGTGGAAAATACATGGATAATTAAATAAAACAACCCCTTAAACATTAGCTTACCTATGTTCCAATGAAGCCTTTTAAAATGAAATTGATAAAGAGATTGTAAAGAGGCAGCAAACTCAGCTTCACAATCCTTTTTTTCTCTCTTTCTCACTGGTACCAGAAAGTGAAACAATCGAAAGGGTAAGAAAATGTATAAAAAAGTGGTTACATATTGGTGGGGGCAGTAAATGCCACAGTGGCAACCCCAGTGTAAAATACCCATGCTACCCCCAGGGGCATTTTTGTCCAGAAGAAAGTTGCTACAGCTCCTGCCCCATGTTTTCTATAAAAGAAGCCCCATTCCCCTCCAGAAAAAAAAGGGGGCAAAAAGGGAGAGATCATCATTATCACCACACACATCATCTTCTTCATCTTGTTCTATCTCACTGTGCACAGCTCATGCGTTGAGCAACAAGGAGAGAAAGAAAGAAGCTTTGCCAATCTGTTAGGTTAGCCAAAAAAAAAAGAGACTTGTAGCTGCTGAAACAAGGGGAAAAAATGTAAGTATTGGAAGTGTTTTGAGCTCTTTGTGCATAGAGCTCAAAGCACTAAAAGTGTATTCGTGTCAAGAATGTATGCACTTTCATTTCTGTCATCCTTTTGATTATGTTTCTTTTCTTTTTTACACCTGCTTTTGCTTTGTCGTATCTTCTTCCTTTCCTTTCTCTTTATACATAATAAACAAATAAAGGTGTTAATGAAATAAAAGTGTTTAAGCAAAAAAAGCAACATATCATTGGGTATGATTAAAGGACAGCAGGTACCCCATCCAGGGAGAGAATAAGCTCCCTGGATTGAAGTTCATTTGAAGCCACCTCAGGGAGAGAATAAGCTCTCTGAGGCACACCATTTGAAGACATCTCAGAGAGAGAATAAGCTCTCTGAGACATGCTTTGTGAAGACCTTCCAGGGAGAGAATAAGCTCCCTGGAATGAAGGCCCTTTGAGTGAGAATAAGCACTCAAACGGTATTCCTTCATCAACCCCATTAGCCTCATTACCTCACCACTCAAACCCTTGTCAAACCCCTCCTTTGCCTTGCTAAAGCTTGCCTATCTGAACAACATGCTGCCAGATTTGTGCCAACTCCTAAACACTCAAAAACAAACCCTCATCATGTCTAGATGTTACCTAAACCCAGCCCCAGTATCAGTCATCAAACCACCCCGATTACTTTTCCTATCTCACATCTCTATAACAGCCATTGAAGCCCCCTAAGGTTCCTCTCTTGTCTTGCCAAAACCAAGCTACATGGATTATCATGATGCCCAACTTTTGTCAGCTCATAATCATCTAAGACAAAGCTCAACCATGTCTGTGTGCTGCCTATTTCATAACTGCTATTAAACCTTAGCCATGACCCTATCAAAGCTTCTCTGAACATGGCCAGTCAGCACCATGTTATTCTTACAAGTATCCCTCTAAGTTCTTGTGAAGCCTTGGCCTATCAAAGAACCCTTGCCATTGCCTCATTTATGTCAATCAAACAAAGAGCCTCAAATATTCAAACCATTATGGCCTAGAACAGTCATGCTCCCTTTAATCTCAAACTGATCGATACACAATTAAAACCATACCTTGATGAAATTCCACGCTGAGGAACCTCAATCCTGAAATTGATGACACAAAGACCCCTTTGAACCTCTCAATATGCTTGAAAGTCTGCCAATTAATTCCCTGTATCATCAGAAGGCTGTGCATTGACACATTCGCATGACAAGTTTTGGTAGAAGTAAAACATCGAACCCATAGCCCTTATTTCTCGAATCAACCACATGCCAAGCATCCAGGAAGTATCACCATGCTACAAGGTTGTCCAATTTGGGGTCGGCATCACCAGAAAAACGTAATTACCACAAAGCCCCTTTGAAACCCTAGCCTGGAAGGGATTGTTGATCATGGCGGAGGGAGACCCTCCATGCCCAAAAAGTGGGTCCCATTGTCTCACGACATCATCACGACATCATACAATACCTCACTGACACCTCTCGATTGCCGGATCACCTTAATCTGGGTAGCTGCGGCAGAACAGTGACAGACGATTCGGGAAGGAGAAGAAGAAGAAAGAAGAAGGTGTCCCATTATGTCTGAAATTTGAGTAAACTCGGTGTAAGGGAGGATAAACACAGACAATGGGCCCCACGAGTCAAAAAAATCGCGGGCCTACGATGAACGTGGTTCACGGAGTAGTCGAGTCGTTTTAACGAATCCTGTCCCATTTCCTCTGATTTCATATGGCACTTACGTGTAGTGAGTCGCTGACAGACGACGAAAACCAACCACCTGCCGACACCTGTCTCCCTAATTGAGTGGCACAAAAAGGCGCTGACTCCCCTCCTGTGCTGACTTGGCCCAATAAAATCCCGCCACGTGTCCATATCTGATGAGCTGGACCAATCATATTGCTGGAAACCTTTGAAAATTCATAGAAAATCAACCGTAACTCAGAAAAATACAAATCAAATTTCTGCGGAATCAGAAAATTATGGGGAATTCAACCATACCATAACCCTGATTCAAGCCATGCCGAAACCAGTTCAGAACAATTAAAAGGGAGAATCCAGAACCTGACCAATCAGAAGATTGCCACGTCACTCCCAGGATTATTCTAGAACCAGAAAACTTCCAAAATTCACCAAAAATCCTAGGAAACCCAGAAAAACATGAGGAAAATTCCTGTAAATCCAGAAAATTACAAGGAATTTAATTCTGCTGAAATCATGACCAAAATCAGGACCAAACCACTTTTAACCTTTTAAATGGTCAACCAAGACTTGCCACCTCAGCAGAAACTTTGAAAATCCATCAAAAATTACAGGAAACTCAGAAAATTACATGGAAAATCCTTGTGAACCCAGAAAAATATGAGGAACTCAACTGTATCAAGGATTTTGCCGAAACCCGACAGATGTCATACTTGGTACCACAGCTACACCGAGGCCACTGCCAAAACCTAAAACCCACATACCCTAAACCTTTCAGATCAAACCAATAAAGGGATGGACAATACCCTAATGCCAAACCAAAATCCAAAACCCAGTAAAGCCAATAAACCAATCCCTAAAGAGACCCAGCGGGGCGAAACCCGGAATTGTCTGAGCGGGATTAAATCGGGCAAAACTCTGAAACTCCATGACCAACTCTGATGACCACCAAAACCCAAAAGAATTAAGTTCAATGTTGATAATCCGATTAGGGACTCAGAATCCCTCTTCAGAAAATAGGAATAATCCAATTCCGACAAAACAATCCTGTACCCCGGTAGATCCAGAGCCTGACGAGGACGGAACCTATCAGCCGAGGAACAGACCAACTTAACAAGGTGCACCAATCAACCAAAACCCCAACACTGGAATACCCAGAACAAAAATGAATAGTCTTGTACCACGAGTAACCCAGATCCTGACAAGACTGGCACCCTATTACCCGAGGAACAGACCAACCGAGGCTCATCAAAACAAAGAAATAAACCCAAAACCAACACCAAAATAACACTGAACCCCGGAGAAACCAAGTCCTGACAAGATTGGAACCAAACAACCGAGGAACAGCCCTACACAATCTAGCGGAAACCTAAACAAACAATATTTGGTCGTAAACGAAATAGGTCGAATTGAGACTACACACACATACTGATCGTACTTCGCCAATGCGGTCAAGTGACCTCAATCTGAGAGCAAACAACAAGAAAGCTAAGGCCAACATTTCATTTGGGAAGATGAAATTAGCAACGATGCGAAGTTAAGTTCTGAGCATCTAAGCCAAAACCTTTCGACCCCGGTTACCCGAATTGTCAGTGGATTTGATTTGGATAACCACCCGACTAAAAAGAGCATTAAACCGGCCGTCTGGGATGACCTGAGGAACCATTTCAGATACCAGAAACCCTGGCTATTTAAGCAGCAAGACTCGATTAGTTTTGCGATAGGGACAAGATCCACCCAACAACCCCTGATATTCAAAAACTTTAATTGAATAGACCCGCGACAGGGATATCCCAAGGGAATAACTCAGGAGCTCTTCTTAAAAGCTCCAACACACCAATTTTCGTCTTTCAGAACCACAACCTGACGGACCACATTTCAAGACTCTGGCGCCCAGCCAAACATATCAACCAACCTTGGGTAGCTACATGAGTCCCCTCTTCAGAGACAAGTCTCAAACTGACCTCATGAGATAATTCGGGCATGTCATGACCCATGAACCAATCTCAGGAGACAATTTGAACAAGTCACTGGCCCCCTCCCGATTCTGGCGTCCGGCCAAACATATAATCCAGTTCCGGATGACTACTTGAATCCCCCTTTTAAATATGAACTTCATATCGCCCTCATGAAAGCAGCTTGGGAAATCTGCGACCACCAAGTTGTCGGTAGGAGACGATTTGAACAGTCAACACCCAAATCATAATGCTCTTAAGGCTGGTCAGATCAACGAAGAATTTGATCTGGGGAGCCGCCCCTCGCGCATAATCGGGATTCAGTATAGAACAACCCAAGGCACATGCTGAATCCTCAGAACATCAATACGCCAAGGCCCGATGTTTCCAACCAACTTGACACCCTAGCCAGAAACCAGGAACCAAGTTACCGACATCTGACTGGCAATCAGATGGACCCTCCAATGATTCGATTGATCACCGAGTCATCTACCCTCTAACTAGACCCACTTGGCCGGCAACCAGGTGCATACTGCATTTTTCTCCACCCCAACTCCAAGCATCAAGCTCGTATCTCTGACGGGCGGCTAACTCTGCATCATACTGGCATCCACCCCAAATTTTCGGTTGGCTACCGAAGTGCTTACCGACGAGGTCGAGGCACATCAACTCTCAGTGGGAGTCAGACCATGATATCTTGATCAGGTGATCAAGATGTCCGCCATATACTCTATGCCAATGGATGAGTATAACCTCGATGTGCGAGACTGCCAGAGTGGTTCTGTCTCAAACGTCACCCGCGCACCTCAATAACGCCCTCTACAGTCAGGCGTTAGACTGTTATCAGGAACAATAATCAGGGACATGATGATAACAGATAGAATGGCCGATATTACCGTCGCCGACTGGTATCGAGTCATTCACCCGTTCTCAGGAAAACGACCAACCCAAAAATTCCCAAAAACGAGCCTTATAACCAACCACATTGAACTTTCTTCCCTGAAGCTCAGACCTGAACAGGGTCTCTGCGAAACCTCTCCAAGTCATCAGAATCCAAACAGGAGCCTAACTCAGGTTCCTCATACCCTCAAATCCCAAATTCCTCACAATTTCCTCATATTACCAACCAAAGTGGCAAGAATTCAAATTCCTCATATCAGAACCCGGAAACCGAGATAACTTCCAGCAATCAAGGATCCGAGCCAAAAACACCAGGCCAACATCAGTTGAAGGGCATCGAGCCGAAACCTCTACAAAAGGCAACAACCCAACATCTACCAAGGCAACTTCAAAACCAAGAGCACGTAACCAACTGTCTTGCGATCAAATCCATTGATATGTCAGAAAACAACAAAAAAAGAGAAATAACCCCAAAACTAAAAAAAGAAAAGAAGAATAACCCCAAAAACAACAAAAAAACTAGAAAAACTCAAAACACCAAAAATAGAACAAGTCTTTAGCCCCCCCGTAAACGCTAATTGTGTTAGACAATTCCCTAGCTGTTTAAAGACATAGAATCCACCAATATCCCTTTGAGTTTCCAGATCTAGAGGTTCTCTCGACCATGTCAGAGGTAATTAACAGTAGGGGCTTGCGCCTACTGGAATAACTGACGAACCCCCCAAATAATAAACTCTCGTGGGAAGCATTAAGGCTGTACAGTTGTCTCACCCGTAAAGGAGACAGCCGTATCGTGACCTTAAGGCCCGCGAGAGGTATCTGATCCGTATGCTTTTTCCGCCCTCAGTCCGCCATAAACGGGCACCGTCACTCAACAACCGGGAGGGCGCCGAAAGGTGCGAGACAGGTCCTGGCACGCCCGGTGGGACAGTTTTCACCTCTCATCTGGGGAACTCAGTTTAAAGGAATATCAATGGATATAATGTATTAACACTAGGGAATAGCACTTTTCTTCCATGCACTGATGAATGAGTTGAGCACCTCTTACATTGTAGGGAGATGGCATGTGACAACTTCAGCACAGGAAACATGAAGACTGGCCCAGGCATGACTGTGATTGGATCCATTCCGATTGCCGTGCCACTGATTCGACTGGACAAGAACGGCCACCTGATGACCGCTCAGACAGGGAAGCAGTTCGGCCACCGCAAGAAGCAGTCAGACACTACAGCTGTCACGATTGCCCAGACACCCGCATCTTCTAAACCAAGACTCACCAGAAGGGTCAAGGTTTCGGAGATGGAAGCACTACAAGCCTGCCAGAATGAGCTGGATGTGGAAACTGACTTACCAATTCAGAACTCCTTTTCCCCGCTCCGAGCTACAAAATGGAAGTCCCAGAAAACACGCCTTCTGGCCTGGAGGGACATCCGCACCCGCTTCAAGTCCACCACAATACCGACCGATGGATCAAATCGGAGGATCACCCTTCCGGAAAAGATCCAGAAGATCTATCATCACATCAGGAGCCACCAGGGCAAGAAGAAGGGTCACAACCTACCACCGCCCCATGGCTCAAAACAGGAATACCGTGTTCCTGTGCACCGGAGGCTCACCTTTCCACGCAGGGGGCAAGCCTCAACCAGACCACCACAGAGCGGAGGTTCTCATCAGGATCGACGTGTCTCTGTCCATGAAAGGTTGACTTACCCAGACAGCCCAAGCCAACCGAAACCCTATACAACCGAAACCGAGGACTTCTTCACTGTTAATGCTATAGGCATTGATGGAGACCCCGATAACGATGAACCCCACTACTCCTACACAGCAGGGGATGAGGAAACCGAACCCCAAGATCCTGAGATCGAAGCAGTAATGACTCGCAATCTGGTCGCCCACACTGGGGAACGACTAGAAACGGGTCAAACCATCAACAACGGTAGGAAAAGCCGCAGAATCAAGAGCAACCCTTCCACTAAGGGGGAGATTCCTGTTTCCGTGACAGACTCTCCCAAGAACGAAGAAGAACTTCAACAGGAACCCATTGCTCCAACTGACGGAAGTGCCAGTGACGAAGAACACGACACAAGCGCGCGACTGGAGGAAAAATTGGAACAAATGGCCCAGCAAATTGAGATATTCCGGAAAGAGAATGCCAAACTGAAAGAACGGCTTAAGAAGGAACCATGTGATGATGGCACTCGTTTCAACTCAGGGAACGGGGGCAGAAATCAGAATGAGGGGTCAAAGAGAAGCCCAACTGTCAGAATGGGAAAGAAAGCCATATCCATCGAAGACGAAGGAGAAGAGGAAATGGATACTCCTCTATACCCTCCCAAAACCTCTACGACTATCAAGAGATCCGCCCAGTCACTAGCAACCTCACCCAGTGGGATAACCAGTGATGATGTGCAAGACCTGATTGTCAAGAAGATGAGAGAATTAGGAGTAGAAATTCCTGCCAGACCCAAAAAGAGGATAGGAAGACCCTACCCCAGGCATTTCGATGATGAACCATTTCCCAAGAGATACACCTTGCCTAGGTTCAGAATGTTCGAAGGGACGGGAAACAAGGTTACCCCTGAACAGCACCTAGCCCATTTCATCACTGCCTGTGGCGATACAGCCAGCAATCCTGCATGGCTACTCCGTCAATTCCCTCAGAGTCTCGCTGGAGTTGCATTCGAATGGTACGCATCATTGCCGGAAGATAGTATCAACTCATGGGAAGAAATGGAAGAAGCTTTTTGTTCCAAGTTCATGGTATTGGCCCAGGATGTGACATCCATAGACATGGCAAACCTGAAACCTGAAACCGATGAAACCATCATGGAATACATCACCAGATGGAGGAACATGAGCATCCGATGCCAACCCCCAATGACCGAGGCCGAACAAATCAAAACCGTCCTGAACAATTTGCCTGGATGGATCAGACCTTACCTAGTTTCAACCAAGATTATAGGCTTCAGAACTTTGGTCACCGTGGTATCCAAGTACGAAGCCCTGAGGCAAGAAGGACTGATTCCTGCAACTCCGCCTTATCCCAAGAAAGAGAAAGGCAAAGACAAGGACAAGAAAGGTCGACCCAGGAAATCTGATAAATCGGTAGCCGCGACAAGTCACGATACCAGCCTGGAAGAAACCAAACCAAACTACCGCAGAGAGCCTGATCAACAGAGACCTAGGCGCCCTACCCTGAGTGAACGAAGGAAACAACCTTATTCCTTCAAGAAGGAATATGTGAGAGACCTCTTCAAGATTGCACTGGAAAAGGGAATTTCTTTACCTACCTGTAGACGTCCTGATGAGGAAAATAAGAAGGATGATCCGAATTACTGCCTGTATCACAGAGTTTTGGGTCACACTCTTGAGGAATGCTATGTCTTTAAAGATTGGATAGAAAGACAAGCACAGGAAGGTAAGATCATTATTCCGCGAGAAGCACGGCAAACCCCGAAGCCGCACTTCCAGGTCAACATGGTCTCTACTATGGAAGAAGGAGAAGGGAAATCCTCACAACCTTGGACCCTTTGCCTATCCCAAAAATCCAAGAAAATGCTCAGAAAGATGCATGATGAACTTCTGCATGGGAACCAGAGCAAGGCCCCCGTAAAAGACGCTCCACCACCAAGGACGATCATCAGCCGTCCGAAAGAAACCAAAAAGAAAAAGCCAGTAACCTTAGCCAGGGCTAAGAAAATGGCAGGGATCAAAGAGCCAGCCAAACGGACAGAAGAGGAATTTGTTCAGAGCAAACCTGCGCCCGTCACCTTGGTAGACTTTTTCCCACAACAGTTCCTGACATCCTCTGTCAAAAGGAAGTCTGGAGAATCAAGCCGCCGTCCACCTCAGAATGAACCAGAACATTGCAATGGTATCACGATGGGAGACTCTAGAGACGAGCGGACGACAACACCCTCCATCAGAAAAATGACACGCACGGCTCGCATTTCAGTTGGCGCGCGAACCCTGCGAGAAGAAGCAGAACTGATGCAATCCATCAACCCTGCAACCACAGAAAGAACCAAGCCATCAACTCAACAGTGTCTATCACCTGTGACAGAACCTTCACGGACCTACCATCAGGGTATAACGCAAGGAACTCCCAACCTACAGGAAAATTTTGAACACTGTTACTCACTCAGCCTCACTGATCCTGACGAAGAAGGTCCTCTAGAAAATAATCTGGAAGAAATTCAATCAGACGGTGAAAATTTGTCGGATGAAGAGGTCACTCTGGCAGACTATCTCGACTTCTACCCTGAAATGCGTGAGGTATTTCGTTTGGTCATGAACGAAATAAGGACCTCTCAGGGAATGGAACCCATTGAACCAGCCAACAGTGAAGAATCAGAAGACGAGATTGGGTTTTCCTTCCACCAATTAAACCTGGGAACAGAAGAGGGCACTGTCAATTTAGGCTGGGGAACCAGCGGAATTGTTGCCCAAGGATGGGGAGACTCAGAAGATGAAACTGAACTGCATACAGAAACCCTTCAGAATGCTGCTGTCTCAGAACCAAGTCATATTGAAGACAGCCGTAACCCTTCTGACCCTGGGGGCAAAAGCGGTAGTATCTCGCTTCCAGAAAGGCCGGATCAAGCAAAACCACCCATACAATTCCAGATTGAACCAGGTCCTCAGCTAGTCGCTCGCGGCGTCCATGCAATAGAAGGCACCTTTCCAGCCAATCCAAGTGATTCGCGGTTAAGAATAACAGTCTTTGCTGAACCACGCGAAGAGGAAGTGGAACTTAACCCAGAAATGCTGAAAGAAGTACTCCACTTGGCCCACGTACAGATAGGGGAAAAGATGCATGGGCAAGGGGAAATAGTCAATGGATATCTCTCTACCGTGCGCGAAAACCCAGATAAGAGCAAGACCGATCCTCTGACCTTTCAGATCCGAAACGAAGGTTACCATGACCGTGAACTTGGAAAGAGACCACGTTACCCTGACAAGGAAGAAGGTCCGAGCTTTTCCAAGGATTCTGATAACGAGGAAGTGAATTTCACTATCCCAGTGAGACTAGAACCAAATGAGAGACCGCCAATAATAGGTGAAAGACAAGACATGGAATATGAGATTGTTCCGGGACCTCTGTCAGCACCTCTAGGCATCCATGATATCGAAATTGCATTGCCAACAGACCTGAGAGATTCACAGCTCACTGTGAATATCACCACGGATCGAGGCGAAAGATTATCTGAGATTGAACCTCGTGTGCTTGATGAAATTCTTCAGATAGCCTACGAGAAAATGGTAGAAGCAGCCGTTAACCGAGGTGAACTACAACCACAAGATAGCTCAGATAATGGAGAGACTACAATGAATATCTTGGATCAAAATGATCAATGCACGCATGGCCAATGCGATTATCCCATTCAGGCAGAACAACATTCTGACGGAGAAACTTCATCACTGGAATCTTGCCACAACATAGGGATACACATACCCTCACCCTGCGAGTCAAGCAATGACGAAGTCGACCCAAACCTCCTTGAGAATGAAGAATCTGAAGAGGATAGTGCAAGCAGCAGTTCCTCGTCACAAATAGAGAAGAGGTTAGTCAGAATCGAGATTGCACCGACCTTCGAAATGGAAGCTCAAGGCATATGGGGGATAGAGATCGTTCCAATCCAAAGAATCTACCCTAGATCTAGAGTAATTCTCCTTATCGAAGGGCGACCTTACCCAGAACCCCGTATAGTCCAAGAAGCACGCCAGCTTGCACAAGATAAACTGGATGAGATCAAACAGGCCATAGCTGAATCCCGTCTAATATCAGAGATTGAAGGTACTCATGTCGTGTTCAGATACGCCAACCCTGACGACGACAGTGAAGATGAATGCCGTAACCTAACCCCGATTCCCCCAAACCCAGAAGAATCACATGAGTGTCGCTTCGTAGAAATGGAGGAAGAGGAAGGTGAATCTCTGAACCAACCAGAAGACCCATTAGAACAAACCGGATCAAGCCCTTCAACCCCAGGAGAAGGATTGACACAGATGGTACCTGATGAGTCAGAATATCAGGAGGCCCGAGTCATTCATGTCCCCTTGACTGAACACATCTTCCTCTGCACTTTCATTCCTTTTGAAAAGAGGAAACTCCCCATCAAGAAAAGGAAAAGACCTGATCCTACGACACCCTTTCCTTGGATGGATGGATGGAGAGACCCAGATATGATTCATGAGGTGATTGCAAGACATGAAGCCCGGATGAGTGATGCTGAACTCCTTGAACACTTCCAATTGCCACTCGATACCAAGATCACGGTCGAAAAGAGAAAGAAACCCTCTAAAATTGGAATGACGCCATGCTTATGCCATCGATGTCCAAAATGGGGAGTACTCTATGACTGTGAAATGAGGCTTGAGATGTCCTTTGAAACCCTCAGGGATCACATGGAAGCGGAGCCATCAAACACCAACCCTCCTACCGAAACTCTAACCACTCAGGAGCCATACATGACAGAACCCGACAGGGGAAAGGCACCTGAGGAACCCAATCCAATAAACGAAGCGGAACCCATCCCAGACCCTGCGGATATCCCAATCGAACACTGGTATACCACTATATGGGAGCAAGGAGAATCGTCCCAGGCAGCTCAGGGAAACGAGGATCAAGAATATTTTCAGGAAATGCTCGCGATAATTCAGGAGGTATGTGATATGCCAACCCCAGAAGCTGAAGGCTCTCAGCCGAAGGAAAACACTATCACACTGGAGATACTAGATCCCAGAGCAGAAGCAAGACCGGTTCAGAATGCAGAAATGGACGAAGACTATGATTCGCCTCTCACTGCGAACCCAGAAATTTATCCTGAATGGCCTCGGCCTCATGGAGAAGAAACCTGTCATGCGATTGATTCCTTTGGTACTGATTCCGACTCAGATTCTGACGGCGCAGCCCCAAGACTCTGTGTTGAACTCCTGGCTGAAACCTCGATAAGGAAGAAAGACAAGGGAATCATTATCAAAGAACAAAGCTCACGCTCGCCAGATCATAAAGGCAAGAGATTGGTTGAAGACCAAGGTGCCATGCTTCGCAGAATGGAAGAGAAAATGAGTATATACTGTGATCTGCTTGCAGTAGTACATCAACAGAACTTGACCATACTAGCTACCCTGGAATCACTATGCGACCTCGCGATTACAGATAAGCGCTCCAGTGAGGAAGTAATCCAAGCAGTCATGGCAAACCTCCGTTCCGCCAACACGGAAGAATCAATTCAACCAGTAATCACAGAAAGGGCCAATGAATCGGGGAGCGAGCATGTTCGTCAGCCTGAAGGAAACCGTGAAATACAGGATTCACCAGATGAGAAAGACCTACCTGCATCTCGAGAAACACCACTTGCTTCTCATGGTCCAGCTGAAAACATGCCATCGCAAGAAGAGAACCGACCGATTGGAAGTTCACTTCAAGAAGAGGGTCAAACCAGCCAAGTTCCTGAAAATCAAGAATGGGGGCAAGATAAAGCTAATTCTGACGATGAAGCTCTGAAATTTCCCATTGAATCAAGCATCAAGAAAAGTTCTCCTGAGCGAATTACAGAGCAGACTAATCAGGAACCTGAGCAAACAAATAGACCAACATCCCAACTAAGACCGATCAGAACTCACAGGACTACTGCACGAAGGAGAGATCGGGCACAAGAGGTCATCGATGCACTAGCTGAGCGAGTTGAAGTGGTCCCTCGCGCAAGATCACAAGCCAGGCGTCAACCCACGACCACCGTTCGATCCAGCTCTCACAGAAGAAACCGTCGGAGAGATAGACTCCAGATAGACCGAGAGCATTCAACTGCCTTGGAAACCCATCTCAATCGGAGAGCATTCCTGGCCCAAATTAGAGCAAATCTTGCCCTAAGACCACCCACTACCCCAGTTGAGAGGTATGAGAGGCAGCCGTATGTGTCACGCAGGCGAATAAGGGGGAGCAGCCCCTGCCTTCCTTCTATTCCGTGCATGAGAAGCGCTCGAAGACAAAACAGAACTAGATTTTGCCTCTACCACCAGGAACAAGGGCACAGCACCAGTGAATGCCCAGCCTTTCAAAGGTGGTTGACAAATGAACAAAGATTGAGGCGAGCCAGAACGCAGAGAGCATCCAGGACGAGGGATACTCGACCACATAATACCCCGATGAGACAAACAACATGGGAAGAACTCTTGGATTTATCAGATGACGAGTTCGTTAACATTGTCACCTGTGAATATGACCTAGAGGAATCATGGTCGTCTACTAATGGATATGACAGTGCGAGCAGCGTCACGGATAATGAACATCACAATCGTCCTGATGAGGACCCTATTGTGATATCCCCAAGAAGACCAATCTTTGAAGGAGACTCCTGTTCCTTAGGAATCCTATTTGACGCGGAAAAAGAAGACAACGAGTGCAACGTTAATCTCCGCTCGGGTACCTATATTCCGGAACGACAACCCCCAAAGGAAAGAGGAAAAGTCTCCCAACCTGCCAAGGAAACCCCAGAAAGGATTGAGTTGGCAAGTGGTTACAATATCCTATCTCACTTACGGAAAGTACCAGCGCCGCTCAGTGTCTTTGACGCTCTGATGATGTCAGAAGAGCTGAGAAAGACACTAATCCACGCTCTGCAAAACCCATAAGGCTTTCAGTCTTGCCTAGCCAACGGAGAATCTGATGAAGTCGCCTATACTGATCCAGCCGAACTTATCACTTTCACAGAAGAAGATTTGCTGATCGGAACTGCCGTGCATAACCGACCACTCTACATCTCAGGGATAACACGAGGCAAGACCATAAAGAGAATATTGGTAAACCCAGGATCTTCAGTAAATATTCTCCCACTAAAAACCCTACAGTGCCTTAACCTGGATATTAGGCATCTATCCAAAGAGACCCCTTCGATTCGAGGATTCGACCAGCATCCGCAAAAATCACTGGGGGCAATCACTCTCCCTCTCCAAGTTGCTGATTTGAAGACCAATGTCAAGTTCTACATCATTGATGCAAACACGTCATTCAGAGCATTGCTAGGACGACCATGGTTGCACGAGAATCACCTAGTTCCATCAACCTTGCACCAATGTATGAAGTATGTCGAAAAAGGTCAGCAGAAGACGATCAAAGGAGATAAATACCCTTTCTCAGTGTATGAGGTGCACTCGTCAGACGCCAAGTACTTCATGCCTCAAACCTGCAAAGAAAACACAACCTCGATCCCGCGGAGACAAAAGTCCGAACCGTCCGAGACATCAGGAGAAACTCAGCCCTTTCCCTCCAAAGACATGAAGACAATAAGGGTCAGATTCGTAGTTAAGGAGCCGACAGACAAGCCTCTGCAAGACGAAGGCATGAGACGGGGACCTGTGAATGGCGCGTCTGGTGAAGACAGCAGGACAGACGAAAACCCCCCATCACGAAGCCAGAGCAGTCGTGACCTCACAGACGACAATTTCATTATCAAGGGATGTCACATGGATCTGACGCCCAGAGAGTTAAACCAGGTCAACCAATTGGAGATCTTCTTAGTACCAGCCAAGATTGAGTATGTAAAAGGGAGGAAAACCAAGCAAGAACCCATCCTTTTCTACACCAAGGGCGGAACTCAGGAAGACTCAATTTCTGATGGAAGACCGAGGAAATGGTTAAAGCAAGAGAACTCTCAGCCCGTGCCGATGCAAATCCCAGAGAATTACAACAGGGAACTCACTCCTCTCTTCCAGAAATTCCAGCATTCAGACCAGACAAGATCAAACCTCTTTCAGAAATTATGGGATATAAGTTCCTCTCCGATTAAAAGATTCGATGGCACGGAAAGGCGTGTCAAAGGCGTCGGATATCATAGAAAAAGGAGAAGAATTCACATGAGAAAACCCTATGAACGTTTCTGGAAAGTTAACAATCCAACCTATCTTAGAGTCAAGGACAAGAAAATTGAGGAATTGTCTTTCACCTGCTACGCAACGGATGAAGCAGGGGACAAAATGGAAGATCAGTTCATATTGGCCGCCAAGTCAGCACCAAAAGAACTCGAAGAAGGAGGACAAAACACAGTAGATGAGCTAGAGGAAATGAACCTTGGGACACCCGAAGACCCTAGGCCCACCTTCGTAAACGCAACCCTGTCTACTGAGAGAAAGGAAGAGCTCAGAGTGCTTCTTACCGAATACATTGACTGTTTCGCCTGGACATACAGTGAAATGCCTGGTTTAGATCCCGCCGTGGCAGTTCACAAACTGAAAATAGACCCAAACTTCAAACCTATCAAGCAAGCGCCTCGAAGGATGCGGATTGAATTGGAGGAAAAGGTCGTGACAGAAGTGAAAAGGCTGATTGAAGCAGGGTTCATTCGTGAGGAAGAAACCCCTGATTGGATAGCCAACATAGTCCCTGTCAAAAAGAAGAATGGCCAAATTCGGGTTTGCGTTGATTTCCGAGACCTCAACAAGGCATGCCCCAAAGATGACTTCCCATTACCCGTAACTGAGATAATTATTGACCATACGTCTACCTATGAAGTTTTCTCTTTCATGGATGGGTATTCTGGATATAATCAGATAAGGATGGATGAGGAAGATCAGAAACACACCGCCTTTAGGACACCCATAGGCATCTACTGTTACAAGGTCATGCCCTTTGGACTCAAGAATGCTGGGGCAACCTATCAGAGAGCCATGACCAAGATCTTCGACGATCTCATACACAAGGTAGTGGAATGCTACGTAGATGACCTAGTTGTGAAAGCACGCTCCCTGGACGAGCATCTGCAGCATCTGAGATTAGTCTTTGACCGCCTGAGAGCTCAAGCCCTTGAACTCAACCCGCTGAAATGTGCCTTTATGGTAACGTCAGGCAAATTTCTGGGTTTTGTGGTCAGACACAGAGGAATCGAAATTGACCCGGCTAAAATCAAGGCGATCCAAGAACTACAACCTCCACGCAACCTGAAACAACTACGGTCCTTACAAGGGAAGCTGGCGTATATCCGTAGATTTATCGCGAACCTCTCTGGACGAATCAAGCCATTTACCAATCTCACAAAGAAGGATGTTCCTTTCAGATGGGATGATAAATGTCAGAAAGCTTTCGAAGAAATCAAGGGATACCTGCTCAACCCGCCGGTTCTCTCAGCGCCCATTCCTGGAAAACCGCTCATCCTGTACACCACAGCCTTGGAAGGTTCTCTGGGGGCACTCCTCGCGCAAGAAAATGAAGAGGGAAAAGAGAATTCACTCTATTACCTTAGCCGTATGCTGGTAGGAGCAGAGCAATCCTATTTACCAATCGAAAAACATTGTCTAGCCTTGGTCTTTGCTGTTAAGAAACTGAGACACTACATGCTAGCCCACAAGGTCACCCTGATTTCAAGAGTCGACCCCCTGAAATTCCTCATGACTCGACCCATGCTTACTGGTAGATTGGCGAGATGGGCTGTCACATTAATGGAATTTGACATCACTTATGCGCCTCAGAAAGCAATAAAAGGCCAAGCTCTCGCCGATTTTCTGGCACATCACCCGGTCCCAGATGACTCTCCTCTGGTATGCGAATTCCCAGATGAAGAGGCAAGTTTAGCCCAGGAAAAGGAAGAGCCTTATTGGGAGATGTATCTCGATGGTGCATCATCTGTTCAGCCAGCCATCAGACCAAAGTTACCTAGAGTACGAGCCGGAATCGGACTAGTCTTTGTCACACCTGAAGGAGGCATTTTACGATACTCATTCTCGCTCACCGAGCCCTGTACCAATAATGAGGCAGAATATGAGGCATTGATCGCCGGACTTGAAACTGCTCTGAGTATGAATATCAGACGACTGCGAGTATACGGAGACTCACAATTGGTCCTCAATCAAGTGACAGGCAAGTATCAGACTGTCAAACCTGAAATGGCTCGATACCACAAGAAAGTACTCGAATTGATCGTTCAGTTCTCGCAAGTGATACTGGAGAAGGTCTCAAGAGCTACAAATGGAAGAGCCGATGCATTGGCAAGATTGGCCAAGGAAATGGGTAACCCCGATGAGGACGAATTACAGATTATCGTTCGCAACCGGAGATCATTAGCACCCTGCTTCGCAAGTTTGAATTCTGATGAAGAAGAGGAAGAAAGTGTTTCTTTCATAGAAGTCATGAACCTCGAAAAAGAAAAGGGTGAAGATGATACAAAAGAGAGAGAAGATGATGATTGGAGAAAATCCTTCTTGGAATACTTTCAACAGGGAATTTTACCAAAAGGCAAGTCTCTCAGGGAACAAATCAGAAAGCGGGCTCTTAGTTTTGTCTATGTCAACAATACCCTCTACCGTCGATCGTATGATCAGTTATGGCTGCGATGCATCTCAGGAAAGGAAGCACGACAGGTCATGCAAGAAGTTCATGCAGGAGTATGCGGGGCCCACCAATCGGGTCCTAAAATGAGACTTCAGATCAAACACCTGGGGTATTACTGGCCTTCTATGGTAGCTGATTGCGAAAAGCATGCTAGGAGGTGTCACGCGTGCCAGATCAACGGAGACTTCATACACCAGCATCCAAACCCCTTGCATCCAACGGTAGCATCTTGGCCATTTGATATGTGGGGGACCGATATTATTGGACCAATTGACCCTCCTTCTGCGAAAGGACACAGATACATTCTTGCCGCCACTGATTACTTCTCAAAGTGGGCCGAAGCCGAGGCATATAAAGAAATCAGAGCAGAAGATGTGGTCAGATTCTTCAAGAAGCACGTCCTATACCGATTCGGTACTCCGCGGAGGATCATTTCAGACAATGGGACGGCTTTTAAGAGTATAAAGGTCTATCACTTCGCCCGGCAACACAAGATAGACTGGAGATACTCCTCAATCTACAACCCGAGAGCCAATGGTTTAGCCGAAGCCTTCAACAAAACCCTAGTACGCCTCCTGAGGAAAATGACAGGGAAAACATATCGTGAATGGCACGAGAAGTTACCAGAGGCACTTTGGGCATACAGAACAACAGAACGAACTCCCACCCAATCTACACCATACTCCCTGGTCTTTGGAGTAGAAGCAGTCCTTCCATTGGAGGTTGAGTTGCCTTCATTAAGGATAGCCATGCATAATGAGATGCCATTCAGCAAACAAGCACAGCTGCGGCTCGAAGAACTTGAAGCCTTGGACGAAAAGCGCTTGATTGCTCAACAAAATCTCGAACTGTACAGGGCCCAAATGACAAGGGCCTATAACAAGCTTAACCGTCCTCGTACGTTTCAAGAAGGCGAGTTAGTACTGGTATTAAAACGACCAATACTAGGAAGGCACCACGGCCCTAAATTCTCACCCAACTGGGAAGGTCCTTACATAATCGACAGAGTCTATGAAGGAGGGGCATACCTGCTGATCGATAAGGACGGAAATCATCCCATGACTCCAATCAGTGGGAGATATCTGAAGAAATACTACGCCTAGTGTTTCGCCTAAAAAAAAATAAAAAAATATAATAACAAACAAAAAAAAATAATAATAATAATAAAGGAGGTGCCCCATGAAGTTTAAGCCTCTGTGGCGTCTGAGGGCACACCCCGGTGCTCGACTAACCATGTCTTGTAGCACCAGAGACCATGTCCTATGAATCCCTCTAAGGACTAGAGTCTCAAACCACAGCTAGTATTGAGGAAGACTGTGTGGCTTCTGAATGTACAGGCAGTGGAAATTCACCCCAACCGCCCAATGAAAAGGCTTTAAGGTTCACCCAGCCTTAAGGATCATTGAGGGCATTCCCCGGTGCTCGACAATCTTTGTCTAGTAGCACCAAACCAGTCTTGGAGGTCATTTACTCGCAACCCACCGCGGCCAACCAGAAGAACCCTGGCTCTGCCCAGCAACCGATGGAGAAGAGACAACCGACATCCTCGACAAAATTCAACCGCCCGATGAAAAGGCTTTAAGGTTCACCCAGCCTTAAGGATCATTGAGGGCATTCCCTGGTGCTCGACAATCTCTGTCTAGCAGCACCAAAACCAGTCTTGGAGGTCATTCGCTCACAACCCACCATGGTCAACCAGAAGAACCCTGGCTCTGCCCAGCACCCGATGGAGAAGAGACAACCGACGTCCTCGACAAACCCAACCGCCCAATGAAAAGGCTCTAAGGTTCAACCAGCCTTAGGGATCATTGAGGGCACCACACACCACACCCCCAAATACCTGACAGGCCTCGATTGACAGCATCGACTTCAACAATCAGGCCGAATCTCCCCAGTCTTGTTAGTTCGCTCGACATGATAAGAATACTCTGACAGCCCCTGATGGAGGATTAACTATGTTCTGATCACCTCGATCGTAGGAAGCCCCACTGGAACGCTATCTCAGAGAATGTCTGACTCGAAGCTCTAACAAACGCCAGAATCACACAGGGTCGCTACCAGAAGACAGACTCCTTCCGTTTCCCAAACCAGGACACTTCGGAGAAGGAAAGTCTCAACCGCCTCAACCTCCCCTCAAAGGAAACAAGATGATAGGGGGCAACCGAGAGCGATCCCTGAAGAAACCAAAAGGAACTCAACAAAGAAGGAACTTCCCCCTTTTTTGAGATCCGATAATCTGACACCTGCTTCAAGGATAACCAGCATAGAATCGCTATGCTATAACTATTCTGGTTGCAAGAAGTCCCACCAGAACACTACCTCGGGAAACACCCAAAACCATGGAGTCAGCGGAGTCGCCATCAGCACCCGGATTCCAATCAGTTCCCCAAACCAGGATGCCTTGGAAGAAGAAAGTCCCAATCACCTTAGCCTCCCTCCAAAGGAAGGAAGATGACAGGGAACGACCGAGAGTTATCCCTGAAGAAACAAAACGAAACTGACCAGAAAGGAACTCGTGAGACTCAATAACCTCAACGAGCTACTCCGAGAGCATCAACAAGAAGCAGTCACACCTTGGCTACCCTAATTCCGGAAAAGTCCCACCGGAGTGCCGCCTCAAGAGATGTCTGACTCAGAATTCTAATGCCGGACACTTACTCCAACCTCCCTTCGAAATAGGGAGACTACAGGGAACAACCGAGAGCTATCCCTGAAGAAACTAAAAGAGGGCCTCAACAAGGAAAGATTTTCTCTCCAATGACCCCGACGAGTTGCTTCAGGAACAACCAACATGAAGTGGTCGCACCGTGACTACTCCAACCACCAAAGTCCCGCCGGAGTGCCACCTCAGCAGATGCCTGATTCAGAACTCTAACGCCAGACGCTTCCTTCAACCTCCCTTCGAAAGAGGGAGACGACAGGAAACAACTTGAGAACTATCCCTGAAAAGACTAAAAGGGGGCTCAACAAAGAAAGAATTTTCTCTCTTCAATAACCCCGACAATTTACCTCAGGGATAACCAACATGGAGTACCCATGCCGCAATCGTCCTAATCACCAGAAGTCCCACCGGAGTGCCACCTCAGGAGACGCCTGACTTGGAACCCCCAACACTGGACAAAATCTTTTGGGAACAAGGACCTCCGCCTTTTTGCTCCAGACCTGGACTCTTCACCGCTCCAACCTCCCCTTAAAGGAAGGCAGGGGGCAGGAGGAGATATCCTGAGAACTATCCCTCAAGAAACCAAAAAGAGACCCAACAAGGAAAGGATTTCCTGGGATTTAAGCCAGGAACCCCTAATTTTGAGTCACATGAAAGGATGATGACCTTGGTTCTCTCCTCCCTTGAAACCTCAGACCTTGAGCCACAGACTTCCTCGGCTATCCCGTCTTCCCCTTTCAAACAAACCCAGGTCCAAAAAACTCCCTGTAACCCATTGAAATAGGACGATTTCAATCGACCCTGAATAGTGGGCTGCACGAAACGCAAATGACCCCGATCTTCCGCTTCCTGGACGATTTGGATCAAGAGCTCCCCCAAACTGCAACCAAATACACCTTAATACCTGTCCAACTAGAATCCGGAATTGAGCAACCTCTGATCAAATAGTGTGAAGGCACTATTCTGAGGTCAACAAACCGAAGCCTCCCCTGACTCAAGAAGAATGGAGGAAATCCATGCATCACAAGTCAGAGCCAAGACCACGAGCATCTTCGCCCCATCACGTCTGATTTGTAATCAGACAAGCCTAGGAAGATTATGCCCTCTCCAAAACCAATTCTTACCCAATCACATCAGCATCAACTTCAGTTCAAAGGATCCATTACCTTTTCTGATCAATCCCACTGAAATCAACATCACCCATTCCTACTCGACTGCTAAATAAAAAAAAAACAAACAAAAAAAATCAAAAAAAAAAACAACAAACCAGGATGATTCTGCTAGCAGCAGGGTTGTGCTACACCAACTATCCTATCGACCCCATCATATGAAGTGGAAGCCAAAAAAATCAACCTACCTATTAACCTATTTTCTACTGACATGGTTGGTATCACTGCGGAATGTGTTGGAATACCTATGGGCTCTGGTGCGAATCAACCGTTGGACTACCCAAGGGACCCGGCGGACCGGTTTGTATTAGCTTACCCATAGGACCCAGTGCGGACTAAACTGAGATCAACTCTATTAACCTATTTCCCTGCCGACGTGGTTGGTTTCAATGCGGAAAGTGTTGGAATACCTGAAGGACCCGACAGATCGGATGTTGGATTACCCAAGGGACCCAGCAGATCGGTTTGTTCTGGCTTACCCAAGGGACCCAGTGCGGACTAAACTGAGATCAACTTCACCCGCCTATCTGACTTTATCAATGTTGTCGTAATTTGTGTTGGAATACCTGAAAGCCCGGAGCGAATCAACTGTCTGGATTACCCAAGGGACCCAGCTGACCAGTTTGTTCTGTCTACTTGCAGGACCCAATATGGATCCGACTCAAAAAAAAAAAATAAAAAAATATATAATATTATCAATCAAATGCTTTTCCACTTCACTATAGTCAACCCTGGTGCCCCCAGTGCAGACTAGCTTATTCTGGAAAACCCCTGGCCCCAGAACAAGCTCAACCGAGGTCAACCCCATCCTTTTGCACACCTCACTTCAGAAATCAGCCCTTATCATACGCATCCGGCTAGCAGTTGGGTGTAACATTGCTTCACCTCGTCTGGTGTCCATTCAGATGAGTTAAGATAATTCTATCGGCAGCAACATCACCTTCCCCAGTCATCGTTGATTTCAACCATAACATGGATCAATTCTACGGATACCTGATCAGCAATCGAGAGTGCCTCCACCTCGCCTCGCCTGATCACCAACCACACAAAACCTTTGAAAAGAATTTGTGACCATCCCTCACCTACTCTATTACCTTTCCTTACCTGGTCTTGATATATCTTGCACTAACCCACTCAGAGGAGCAGCGCTAGTCTGATTAAGACCGACTTCATCCCACACTTAACCGATGCCATGAACCCAAAAGACCCTTGGAGAGGTCGATGACAGACCGACCATCAAATACGAGACGGTCTGTGGACTCCACCTAGAAGAACAAAACCTTGTCCCACCACATCTTGATCACAGAAACTGAAAGAAAGGTCTATCAGATCACGAATCAAGACAATACCCCACTGAAGCATGTGCACTAATCTATTCTGTGAAGACTAGAAATTCATGCGAAAGGGATAAGGAAAGAAGATGTTAATACGTTAGCTTGCCGGAGTGATAAAAGAAAGGGAGTCGTTTGAGGAGACTAAAATGGATTGACAAACCATTGTTTTTAACTAAAAGACTCTCTGCATCAGTTCTGCAAGATAAGATACCATACAACTTTGGTAACGAGAAAGAAGAGAGCCCTGATAAATTCATGACATGGATTAGAATAGGAGTTATCTTCAGGATACCAGAGTAAAGGAGAAATAAAGCTCTTGACATGGATTACCCCATCAACAATACAAAAGAGGAAATACGTAAGGGGAATAAAAATTACAAGAGGTACATCCCGGATGCACCTATAACCAGCGTTACATAAACCCACGACTCTTTTTTAAACCCCCCTAGATACCTAAACAAACCTGAGAAACCAGTAAAAAGGGCATGAAAGGGAGAACTGGTTAAAAGGTAAAGATGCGCGCTATGGTTCCTGAACAGTGAGCGCAGCAGGGGTCTTCAATTCGTTAATGGAAGTAACGACGGTCGTGAGCACATTTTCTATGGATCCGAGACGAGTCTGAATACCTTCAAATTTCTGGTCAAAGAAGGCAACGGAAAGCCTTGAATCCGTAATGGTTGCATCCTCGTCTGAAGAAGGGGAGCCTTCCCGTAATGGTTCATATTGGTTAGGAGCAGCTCCAGGTTGCATAATATAATCATTGGCCGCATCACGTGGATCAGGGATTAAAGTATTATTTGGAGACTCAACCCAACCAATGGATAGCAATTCACTAAGCAGATTCTGGGGATATTCAACATCTTTATCGGAGATTTTATTTCCCCACAAAGTTTCTGGGATACCAATGCCTGCCCTGTGCATTAGATCCTCCACCAAGTGACCATAAGGTAAAGGAGCATTAGCAGTACTGACTGCACAATGCATGTGTCGGATGATCACATAGGCCACGTTAATCTTCTTGTCTTTCGCGATGAGATGGCGCAGATAAAATAAGGTTTCAGAATCCACAACATCGGACGGATCCTCTCGAGGAAGAAGAATCTGATCGATTACCATACGCAGAAACCTGGCGTATAATGAGGAAGAAACCTTAATCAGAAAACAAGAAGGCAAAACCAAGAATGGAAAAATCCAAACCACCAACCTGTGCATAGCCGGAAGAGAAGCTGTCGAAAGAGACCCTCTCATAGCAGTAAGGGGGAACTTGAACCAGCGACGATATTCGTGACGACTTTCGAAAGCACGGGGCCAAGACATGAAAGTGTAGACAGGAGCTCCATCTAATGTATCCGTAGTCTGCAAGAACTCCGCCAATGTTCTTACGTTAAAAGAAAGATACTTGCCAAAAAGGAAAGAAGAAACTGAAGGGAGATTATGATGATCATAGGAAACCCGGAGGTTGGCATAGAAAAGGCGAGTGATCTTTGGATGATAAGAAGATTTGCGACCCGTCAGTTCACGCATACCCCAGAAGCCAAGCCAAGAACGGAGAAGGCGCATATGCTCATTCTCCATTCTTCCAAAAGGATGAAAGTAAAAACATTCAGCCACAGGACGCGCATCCGTACCCATAGACTTGTGATAACAATCGAAAGCCTCGTCATCACGAAAGAGAAAACGGTTATGAGGACCATAAGACCAGTCAGGACTGGGCAAGGGACTCTCTGCACCTCTGTAACGCTTACGGACGGGGGTGGAAGCCATTCTAGATGATGAAAGGGTAATAGAAGAGATGGCAAGCAGGGAAACAAATAGATTCCTTCTTATAGGCGCTTGGATTTCCAAGGCGTAGTCAAGAAGAATTTATGAAGCGTCATATGCAAGCTGAATGCAATGGCAGACAAGGGCACGTTACAGAACACGCCAAAAGCAGTCAAAGGCTGAACCTACGATGTCATCATCCTGTATAATGCTTTGACCAAAGGATCTCCTGGCCTACGGATCAAGATTTCAGGAACTTTGGTCGTCAAAATTAGGGAAAGGAATAATATCTTGAAGAAACCTGTGAAGCGTTGACCGTAGCAGATTATCAAGAACCCATTCAAGAAATGACTCGCCGAATGGCAACATGAGACATTTCTTCCACAAAAAATTTTTCCTAAGCTCTACAAAATTCCACAGCCAAATTTCCACAAAAATAAAAGGCCTATTGATAGTGCTGGCCTAAAACCTACTATCACCGGTATACGTTCATCCTACCGGTTTCTAAAAAGATGAACGAGGGTTTCTATATTTGTCCCTTAAACAAAATAAATAACAAATGCTTCTGTTCCTATTTTTACAGGTATATGGAGCAGCTGAAGCCTTATGTCCCTGGAACAAAAAATAGGAAATATCTTGCTTTATAGCAACATAAGATATTTCTTCCACAAAATTTCCAAACTCCACAAAATTCCACAGGCCAAAATTCCACATACAAAATGGTCAATTGTTGGAGTGAACCATAACTCAACCAACAACGGTGAGTTCATTATACCGTTCCAAAATAATGAACAGGGTTTTAGGAGTTTTGTTCCTTAAACAAAACAAACTGGAAGTCTACCGTATCAACTGAGAAAGCCGATGCTGTGGATCATGACTTAATATCACGAGAATGCTGTGTTAGTTTGAAATTTATCCAGCGAAACACAAAGTAACGAAGCATGGAATAATACTGCAAAGTCTGGAGGATATCATACATAGAATATTGTCGCGATACAGTCATATAATACAAACTAGCATAAGGGCTCATACACCCGTGGTATAATACAAAAGTGGAATAACTAAAGCAGAAGTCAGACATCCGAGCCTCCCTCAGGCCTCGGAAAAGGCTCAGCAACGTCCGGAGGAAGCAATCTCGCATCAGGAACTGGCTCCATGATGAATCCTGAGAGCAGAAAAGAGAATCAATAAGATATGCGGATCATCCACCTGATAAAGAATAGACACAACAAAAGAGAAACGTACCAGTGCTATCAGGAGTCGGACACCCCTGTGTAAAGCTGGCATCAACCGGTCTCATCCCTGAATCAGCTGGACCTGCCTCCGACCTCCCACGATCAGTCATAAGGTCGGCATAAAGGAAATCCACAAAGGAATACCCAGCTACATGATCAGATCCAAGTCAGAATGGGACAGAATATACCAGACCAAATTTAAAAAGGGGAGAATACTTACGAGGGAACTCAGGAGAAAGAATAGAGGCACCAAAGCTGTCAAACGGATCAGCCGTGATAGGCGCAGTCGTCCCATAAACCCCCAAATCAGCTGCAGAAGAAACCACAGAAGGAGGAATAGCATCAGTAGCAGGGACTGCGACATCCCCCTCAGCAACAATCTCTGCCAGCAAACCCCAATCTAGTGCAATGTCTGGAAGAGGCTGGTGTATCTCACCTGCTGAAAAATCATGTGGTGTCAGAAATAACTAGGAGTACGGTATCAGAAATTTCAAGGGATGAAGAAGATGATACCTGATGTGAATACCGATCCGACAGTATCAGCCCCAGGAAGATCTGCTGTGGTAGCATCTACCGAAACTCGATCTAAACCTGCTGCCATAAAACAATGTTAGTCACTGAAAGGGATCAAGATATTCAACTGAAAACCCTTAGGGAAACAAGAATAACACCTGCTGAAACCATAGCATCAGGAGGATCAGCAAAAGCAACAGAAGAAGGACCAGCGCCAGGATCAGCAAATCTCGGAGTATGCGAAGGAATGGGAATAGAAACGTCTGCCTCATCCTCAAAATCTGAATAATAACAGAGACACTCATGAGCAAACCTGCATGCAATAGGCTTAAGATGTGGGTTATACAGAAAGGGAAATTACCAGAAGACAAAGGATCAATCCGACCGCCCGTCTCGGTAGGCTCCCTAATAACCAAGGGACTAGGTGCAGTAACAACCCGCTCAGCCCGTCTAATAACCCTCGCCAGAGCTGACCGATCGAACCCATAAGATGAACGAGGTAGAGGACGGACACGCCCTGCAGCACCCTGCCAATCTATCAGCCTCAAGAAACCTGCAGGCCGCAATGGGACGGAAGGGTGCGACGATCGAACACGCTTCTTCCCCCCAGATCTATCAGTCTGTACCACTAAGCATGAACTCTGAGGATATACCATCTCCCTAAGACAAGACTCTGGAACGGCCTGATGAGCAGCTATCAGACTTCGGATCCATCGCCAGTAAGAAGTGGTAAACTGACCCACTCGATCGGCATGCGGCTCAGCAAATGACACCCCAGTCCCAAGACGGAGAATGAAATGACTATAGTCCGCAAAAGAGTGCAAGGAAACTCTAGGAGGACGATCTGGCACTGTCACAGAAGGAATGGTCTGATCGAAACCGAACTGCCAGCCAACCCGCTGCGGATAATAAGGCTCAAGTGAAACACCATCCTCACGCCTAACTGGCAGCACACCCTCTCTCATACTGATCAGTAACTCCTGCTGCTCAACAGATAACTCAGAGGACTCCCTGTCAGAGGAGTAACGAATACCATCCACAGAAGTCTGAAGGCCCTCTCTGAAAATACCTGACCTCAAATGTGACTGAGGCCTCCAAAAGAGAGAGTGAATCCTGAACTGGTCACCAGAAGAAATCGGAGCCCCAGCAATATAACTCAGGAGAGGTAATTGCCTTCTCAACTCCAAAGACATCACAACTCCGTAGAAATCTCTCCAATAGGCATACAACCAACCCAGAATGAAGTGGAGGGGAACCACTACCTGACTATTTGAGGGATCCCTGGAAGATGTCACCTCTCTCAGAGAACGATAGATATTCCCTAGGGCAGGAACAGCTAGAGAAATCGGAATACCCCTCGCTAAAGCACTCGCTACCACGAAAACGCCAGGTCTAATCCGATCTGCAGGATGGCACACAACCACAAAATAACAGATCCACCAGGCTAGAAACGCTGTCAGAATAGTCTCATCATCCAGTCTCCTGGTACTCAACTCTGGAAACCTAGGACCTCTATGCCTAGCTCTGATACTACCAGTACCATACCTAGTGCCAAATGGGTCATTAGGATCTGCAAAAGAGGTTATTCCACCGCCCGAGCGTCTCTTGGAAACCCGATTCATGAAAAAACCAATCCACTCATAGAAAGGAACACCTGGACTCTGCCCATCACCCTCGCGCCTGACCAAAATCTCCCTATAAATCTCGAGGACCTGACAAAGCGAGTCTGGATAGGAACGATTTCCGTTCCGTGATCTACTAAACAACTCAGCGTCCGAAGGCACACGCTCCTCATAGGGAAAACCAAGAATGGGTAAACCAGCTAAACGAGACAGTTCCCAAAGAGTAATGGTCATTTCTCGATCATGAAGGAACACTGTGTTGGTAGTATAACTCCAATTGGACACGAAAGCACGAAACAAAGCTGGATGGAACTGATACTCAAAAAGACATAAGAAAATGGCTCTATCAAGGCGTACCCGTGCAAGTCGTGAATGCAAGCGAGATAGCACAAACCGAGTCCACTCAATCTGACCCACACTCGTCCTCAAGTGACCATAGACATGCAGATAATCGGGAGACCATGGAACAACCCTCCCAGCTGCCATCTCAGTACCCAATAAATGGATAGGTGTGGAAACAGATTCGGTATGATCAACTGGGTTCAAGAAAACACAATCCTTCCTTTCTGGAATATTTCTTCTATGGATATCACCCGGTCGAGGCTGAGAATGAACAAGGGTATGTCTAGACGAAACCCAAGAAGAAGGCTCAGTTATCGGTCTGGGAAAAGGTGGTCTAGTAGGAAAAGGAGTCCTCCTGTGGCGAGTAATCAGGCCCCCATGAATGTCACCACCTGATCGAATCCTATCTCTCCAAAGGCTATGCAAATCTGTATGAATGCTATCAGGATCCAAATAATGGATATAAGCGTCAAGCTCTTGGTCAGAAAACTCAGGTGACTGATCTTTTGAAGAATCCATGAAGAGTCAGCCTGCAAATCACAGTAGAAAAGCCCGTTAACGTAAACAGACGAAACTTTCCTTAAGGACACCAAAATTGGTTGCTCGAAACAACAGATTCTCTCAACCTATTTTGGTGGGGGGCATTTGTTTGACCCTAAAAAGTTGTCATACTACTATATGGGATCAAATCTGTAATTCAAGACATAAGTGGATTGACATGAGGAAACACAAGAGGCCCGTTCAAGGATACGCGGAAGGAGATATACGGAATTTGTGCAAGCTAATAGAAAAACGCAGTCCCATGATTAGGATGCGAATGGATGCATAATGGATTTCAGAATTATGTATTAGCAAAATTTTATTTTTATTAATGAAATTTTATTTTGTTAATAATATGAAATTTACTAATACAAAGCCCATCAGAAATGTTGGCCCAATCAAAATGGATGTCCCATTCAAAAATGCAGAAAATAAAAAAGGCCCATGACAGCCCATTCTGATTATGGCCCATTATCCTTCTATTTTTTTTTTCTGATCGGGACCCATTGTCAGACCTCTCTTCTCCTTCGTGCACACGGACTCGAGCCACATCATTTTTTCGTCGACTCCCTCTTTCCCGGAATTCAAATTCCACGCGAGTAACCCATCGCTGGCCTGACGCGCGGGTCACACCTATCAGCCTCTGTCCATGATTCCCGCCAAATAGTAATGGGTTCAATAGAGAACACTGACCCGTTTCCTCCGATCTGGCTCGCCAATCCCTCCGATCCAAGACCACGCCATTAGATGCCAGACCTTATGCCTGGGCCCACTTGTCAGCCCCATATCACAACCCCACATGTCATGAAGGCAATTATTGTGGTGAATTCTCATTAATCTTGTTGATTCCCGTCTCAATTGGTTGTCAATTTGAAGAATCGAGACCTGACGTCTGGGACCCACAGAGGGGCGGACGGTAATTGATGAAAGTGGTTACATCTCTCTGACGAGTGGACCTCACTTGCCAGGTTATAAACTACCACAACAGACGTCAATCATCTGTTGGCTATCTTTAATGAACTCATCCAGTCTTTTCCTGCCTCTGATGGTTTCACCACACGCAAATACAAAATTTATCTCCAATAAACCTCACACACGCCATCCCTCTTCTCAAGCAGTCAATGCCACGAAGTGGGCCCCACCTGTCAGTCTTACAACTGTTGTCGTGTGTGGTGACCTCTGATTGGCTGAGGCCAATAGGGCAGTTTCCTCCCACTCATTGATTTCACTTTTCCCAAACCCTCTATGATTGCCATATGTTATTACTTGGTTATTTCCCTCTTTAAGCTTCTGACCAATGGGGCCCACACCAATCTGATCATGACAATTAATGGCGCATAAAATCAGGTTTGAGAGATCAAGGGATAAACTGGCCTCAGAAGAGCAACAATAACCAGGGCCATTTACAGGAGGCCCCCACAAAATCAGTCAGAAACATGAACAATGAGACAGTATATCAATTGCAATGCTAAGAAAAAAAGGAGTGCAAACCAAGGGTCTGAACATGCAATGTGAATATTCCCCTTTAAGAGTTTGTAGAAGACAAGTTACAGGAGAATGCATATCCCTGTTAAAACTACACAATACTAACAATGAAGGCAATGATTGAATCTCTGTCGACTTTGGGAATGATGAAGATTGAATTAAGCATCAATGGTGACAAAGGAATAAAACTGTGGAAAATACATGGATAATTAAATAAAACAACCCCTTAAACATTAGCTTACCTATGTTCCAATGAAGCCTTTTAAAATGAAATTGATAAAGAGATTGTAAAGAGGCAGCAAACTCAGCTTCACAATCCTTTTTTTCTCTCTTTCTCACTGGTACCAGAAAGTGAAACAATCGAAAGGGTAAGAAAATGTATAAAAAAGTGGTTACATATTGGTGGGGGCAGTAAATGCCACAGTGGCAACCCCAGTGTAAAATACCCATGCTACCCCCAGGGGCATTTTTGTCCAGAAGAAAGTTGCTACAGCTCCTGCCCCATGTTTTCTATAAAAGAAGCCCCATTCCCCTCCAGAAAAAAAAGGGGGCAAAAAGGGAGAGATCATCATTATCACCACACACATCATCTTCTTCATCTTGTTCTATCTCACTGTGCACAGCTCATGCGTTGAGCAACAAGGAGAGAAAGAAAGAAGCTTTGCCAATCTGTTAGGTTAGCCAAAAAAAAAGAGACTTGTAGCTGCTGAAACAAGGGGAAAAAATGTAAGTATTGAAAGTGTTTTGAGCTCTTTGTGCATAGAGCTCAAAGCACTAAAAGTGTATTCGTGTCAAGAATGTATGCACTTTCATTTCTGTCATCCTTTTGATTATGTTTCTTTTCTTTTTTACACCTGCTTTTGCTTTGTCGTATCTTCTTCCTTTCCTTTCTCTTTATACATAATAAACAAATAAAGGTGTTAATGAAATAAAAGTGTTTAAGCAAAAAAAGCAACATATCATTGGGTATGATTAAAGGACAGCAGGTACCCCATCCAGGGAGAGAATAAGCTCCCTGGATTGAAGTTCATTTGAAGCCACCTCAGGGAGAGAATAAGATCTCTGAGGCACACCATTTGAAGACATCTCAGAGAGAGAATAAGCTCTCTGAGACATGCTTTGTGAAGACCTTCCAGGGAGAGAATAAGCTCCCTGGAATGAAGGCCCTTTGAGTGAGAATAAGCACTCAAACGGTATTCCTTCATCAACCCCATTAGCCTCATTACCTCACCACTCAAACCCTTGTCAAACCCCTCCTTTGCCTTGCTAAAGCTTGCCTATCTGAACAACATGCTGCCAGATTTGTGCCAACTCCTAAACACTCAAAAACAAACCCTCATCATGTCTAGATGTTACCTAAACCCAGCCCCAATATCAGTCATCAAACCACCCCGATTACTTTTCCTATCTCACATCTCTATAACAGCCATTGAAGCCCCCTAAGGTCCCTCTCTTGTCTTGCCAAAACCAAGCTACATGGATTATCATGATGCCCAACTTTTGTCAGCTCATAATCATCTAAGACAAAGCTCAACCATGTCTGTGTGCTGCCTATTTCATAACTGCTATTAAACCTTAGCCATGACCCCATCAAAGCTTCTCTGAACATGGCCAGTCAGCACCATGTTATTCTTACAAGTATCCCTCTAAGTTCTTGTGAAGCCTTGGCCTATCAAAGAACCCTTGCCATTGCCTCATTTATGTCAATCAAACAAAGAGCCTCAATCATTCAAACCATTATGGCCTAGAACAGTCATGCTCCCTTTAATCTCAAACTGATCGATACACAATTAAAACCATACCTTGATGAAATTCCACGCTGAGGAACCTCAATCCTGAAATTGATGACACAAAGACCCCTTTGAACCTCTCAATATGCTTGAAAGTCTGCCAATTAATTCCCTGTATCATCAGAAGGCTGTGCATTGACACATTCGCATGACAAGTTTTGGTAGAAGTAAAACATCGAACCCATAGCCCTTATTTCTCGAATCAACCACATGCCAAGCATCCAGGAAGTATCACCATGCTACAAGGTTGTCCAATTTGGGGTCGGCATCACCAGAATAACGTAATTACCACAAAGCCCCTTTGAAACCCTAGCCTGGAAGGGATTGTTGATCATGGCGGAGGGAGACCCTCCATGCCCAAAAAGTGGGTCCCATTGTCTCACGACATCATCACGACATCATACAATACCTCACTGACACCTCTCGATTGCCGGATCACCTTAATCTGGGTAGCTGCGGCAGAACAGTGACAGACGATTCGGGAAGGAGAAGAAGAAGAAAGAAGAAGGTGTCCCATTATGTCTGAAATTTGAGTAAACTCGGTGTAAGGGAGGATAAACACAGACAATGGGCCCCACGAGTCAAAAAAATCGCGGGCCTACGATGAACGTGGTTCACGGAGTAGTCGAGTCGTTTTAACGAATCCTGTCCCATTTCCTCTGATTTCATATGGCACTTACGTGTAGTGAGTCGCTGACAGACGACGAAAACCAACCACCTGCCGACACCTGTCTCCCTAATTGAGTGGCACAAAAAGGCGCTGACTCCCCTCCTGTGCTGACTTGGCCCAATAAAATCCCGCCACGTGTCCATATCTGATGAGCTGGACCAATCATATTGCTGGAAACCTTTGAAAATTCATAGAAAATCAACCGTAACTCAGAAAAATACAAATCAAATTTCTGCGGAATCAGAAAATTATGGGGAATTCAACCATACCATAACCCTGATTCAAGCCATGCCGAAACCAGTTCAGAACAATTAAAAGGGAGAATCCAGAACCTGACCAATCAGAAGATTGCCACGTCACTCCCAGGATTATTCTAGAACCAGAAAACTTCCAAAATTCACCAAAAATCCTAGGAAACCCAGAAAAACATGAGGAAAATTCCTGTAAATCCAGAAAATTACAAGGAATTTAATTCTGCTGAAATCATGACCAAAATCAGGACCAAACCACTTTTAACCTTTTAAATGGTCAACCAAGACTTGCCACCTCAGCAGAAACTTTGAAAATCCATCAAAAATTACAGGAAACTCAGAAAATTACATGGAAAATCCTTGTGAACCCAGAAAAATATGAGGAACTCAACTGTATCAAGGATTTTGCCGAAACCCGACAGATGTCATACTTGGTACCACAGCTACACCGAGGCCACTGCCAAAACCTAAAACCCACATACCCTAAACCTTTCAGATCAAACCAATAAAGGGATGGACAATACCCTAATGCCAAACCAAAATCCAAAACCCAGTAAAGCCAATAAACCAATCCCTAAAGAGACCCAGCGGGGCGAAACCCGGAATTGTCTGAGCGGGATTAAATCGGGCAAAACTCTGAAACTCCATGACCAACTCTGATGACCACCAAAACCCAAAAGAATTAAGTTCAATGTTGATAATCCGATTAGGGACTCAGAATCCCTCTTCAGAAAATAGGAATAATCCAATTCCGACAAAACAATCCTGTACCCCGGTAGATCCAGAGCCTGACGAGGACGGAACCTATCAGCCGAGGAACAGACCAACTTAACAAGGTGCACCAATCAACCAAAACCCCAACACTGGAATACCCAGAACAAAAATGAATAGTCTTGTACCACGAGTAACCCAGATCCTGACAAGACTGGCACCCTATTACCCGAGGAACAGACCAACCGAGGCTCATCAAAACAAAGAAATAAACCCAAAACCAACACCAAAATAACACTGAACCCCGGAGAAACCAAGTCCTGACAAGATTGGAACCAAACAACCGAGGAACAGCCCTACACAATCTAGCGGAAACCTAAACAAACAATATTTGGTCGTAAACGAAATAGGTCGAATTGAGACTACACACACATACTGATCGTACTTCGCCAATGCGGTCAAGTGACCTCAATCTGAGAGCAAACAACAAGAAAGCTAAGGCCAACATTTCATTTGGGAAGATGAAATTAGCAACGATGCGAAGTTAAGTTCTGAGCATCTAAGCCAAAACCTTTCGACCCCGGTTACCCGAATTGTCAGTGGATTTGATTTGGATAACCACCCGACTAAAAAGAGCATTAAACCGGCCGTCTGGGATGACCTGAGGAACCATTTCAGATACCAGAAACCCTGGCTATTTAAGCAGCAAGACTCGATTAGTTTTGCGATAGGGACAAGATCCACCCAACAACCCCTGATATTCAAAAACTTTAATTGAATAGACCCGCGACAGGGATATCCCAAGGGAATAACTCAGGAGCTCTTCTTAAAAGCTCCAACACACCAATTTTCGTCTTTCAGAACCACAACCTGACGGACCACATTTCAAGACTCTGGCGCCCAGCCAAACATATCAACCAACCTTGGGTAGCTACATGAGTCCCCTCTTCAGAGACAAGCCTCAAACTGACCTCATGAGATAATTCGGGCATGTCATGACCCATGAACCAATCTCAGGAGACAATTTGAACAAGTCACTGGCCCCCTCCCGATTCTGGCGTCCGGCCAAACATATAATCCAGTTCCGGATGACTACTTGAATCCCCCTTTTAAATATGAACTTCATATCGCCCTCATGAAAGCAGCTTGGGAAATCTGCGACCACCAAGTTGTCGGTAGGAGACGATTTGAACAGTCAACACCCAAATCATAATGCTCTTAAGGCTGGTCAGATCAACGAAGAATTTGATCTGGGGAGCCGCCCCTCGCGCATAATCGGGATTCAGTATAGAACAACCCAAGGCACATGCTGAATCCTCAGAACATCAATACGCCAAGGCCCGATGTTTCCAACCAACTTGACACCCTAGCCAGAAACCAGGAACCAAGTTACCGACATCTGACTGGCAATCAGATGGACCCTCCAATGATTCGATTGATCACCGAGTCATCTACCCTCTAACTAGACCCACTTGGCCGGCAACCAGGTGCATACTGCATTTTTCTCCACCCCAACTCCAAGCATCAAGCTCGTATCTCTGACGGGCGGCTAACTCTGCATCATACTGGCATCCACCCCAAATTTTCGGTTGGCTACCGAAGTGCTTACCGACGAGGTCGAGGCACATCAACTCTCAGTGGGAGTCAGACCATGATATCTTGATCAGGTGATCAAGATGTCCGCCATATACTCTATGCCAACGGATGAGTATAACCTCGATGTGCGAGACTGCCAGAGTGGTTCTGTCTCAAACGTCACCCGCGCACCTCAATAACGCCCTCTACAGTCAGGCGTTAGACTGTTATCAGGAACAATAATCAGGGACATGATGATAACAGATAGAATGGCCGATATTACCGTCGCCGACTGGTATCGAGTCATTCACCCGTTCTCAGGAAAACGACCAACCCAAAAATTCCCAAAAACGAGCCTTATAACCAACCACATTGAACTTTCTTCCCTGAAGCTCAGACCTGAACAGGGTCTCTGCGAAACCTCTCCAAGTCATCAGAATCCAAACAGGAGCCTAACTCAGGTTCCTCATACCCTCAAATCCCAAATTCCTCACAATTTCCTCATATTACCAACCAAAGTGGCAAGAATTCAAATTCCTCATATCAGAACCCGGAAACCGAGATAACTTCCAGCAATCAAGGATCCGAGCCAAAAACACCAGGCCAACATCAGTTGAAGGGCATCGAGCCGAAACCTCTACAAAAGGCAACAACCCAACATCTACCAAGGCAACTTCAAAACCAAGAGCACGGAACCAACTGTCTTGCGATCAAATCCATTGATATGTCAGAAAACAACAAAAAAAGAGAAATAACCCCAAAACTAAAAAAAGAAAAGAAGAATAACCCCAAAAACAACAAAAAAACTAGAAAAACTCAAAACACCAAAAATAGAACAAGTCTTTAGCCCCCCCGTAAACGCTAATTGTGTTAGACAATTCCCTAGCTGTTTAAAGACATAGAATCCACCAATATCCCTTTGAGTTTCCAGATCTAGAGGTTCTCTCGACCATGTCAGAGGTAATTAACAGTAGGGGCTTGCGCCTACTGGAATAACTGACGAACCCCCCAAATAATAAACTCTCGTGGGAAGCATTAAGGCTGTACAGTTGTCTCACCCGTAAAGGAGACAGCCGTATCGTGACCTTAAGGCCCGCGAGAGGTATCTGATCCGTATGCTTTTTCCGCCCTCAGTCCGCCATAAACGGGCACCGTCACTCAACAACCGGGAGGGCGCCGAAAGGTGCGAGACAGTGTCTTACAGTTCTTTAAAGGAGTTAAATTTCCATTTTCAGTAAATGAGAAGGTTTTGATCAAGGTAAAAACAGGTTCATTAATTTCTGCAACTCTAATGCTATGTGGACGGAGTCTGTTTTGTAGCTCGGGGATTTGTGCCTATATTACGTCCATACTGAGTAAGAATTGCTATCTGGGGTGTTATATGGGCTATAGAAAGTGCACATGTTAATATGCTTTAATGTGTTTACTTGCAATATTCCTTTTTCTGGAGTCATAACACCAACATTACTTGAATTATTTGCAACTGAAATAGGATGTTTAGGTTTGTCTAATTTGATGGAGACTGCTCATCCCTTTTTTTAGAAAACATTCTGTTGTTGAGTTATTATAGTATTAGTTTTATGTTGTTTATGATATTTTGAGATATGTAGAAGTGTAGGGACTATATTGTAAAAGAACAATTATCGATTAATATAAAAGGGAACCTCTTACAACAGAAGTCATAATCCCTAATTCCAAATCATATCATCTCTTTCTTCTTGGTACCAGAGCAGCCAGGTTAGTCGCATGCCCTGCCTGTTCCTCTCTCGACTTCTTTGCGTACTGCCCTCTCCTGTACGAAGGCAGGGACTGCAGTTACGGAAGCCCCCCCAGTTACGGGAGTCCCCCCGGCCTCTTGTTTGCGTGTTGCCGCCCTCTCCTGCACGGGGGAGTCCGTCACGCAGTTTCGTGCCGAAAGGCAGGGACTGCAGTTACGGAAGTCCCCCCCGGTTACGGGAGTCCGTCACGCAGTTTCCGCGCCAGGCAGGCCGTACCCCCCTCTCTTGCGGTACATCGCCGCACCTTTTGCCACCCAGGCCCCCGTCCGATCCGACCGCTTCATGTCTCGCTCTGAACACACCTTTCGCTTCTGCAACGATTGTTGTGGATGTTAAAGCCGTGATTGTGTAAGTGCACACGGTTTGTGGTACGAAGATAGGGTGTGGCTGGTACTGGGAGATCGAGCACGGTTGTAGGAGATGGATAAACTTCTTGCAAAGTTAGATGCAGATGATGTGAAGACATTGCTCGAGCTCGTGAAGGTGTCGCACGGAGCCGAGCCGCATCAACCGTCAGTAAAGCTAGATCTTCCGTCGGTGTAGTTGAAACTTGATGGACCGGCCACATATCTTAGTTGGTCACGTAGGATTCAGGGTGCTCTGGAAGGAAGGAATCTAGAGGGCTTCCTGACAGGAGAAAAGATAGAACTAGAAAAGAACACTGATAATTGGAATGCGTGGAAAACCACACACATGTTGCTATATACATGGCTTCTCAATTCGATGGTTCCTTCCATTGCTGTGACGGTGGATGACATCCAGAATGTGAAGGATATGTGGGCAAAGTTGAAGAAAATTTATGCAGGGACTGAGAACAACATGCGGGTGTTTCAGATCGAACGAGAGATAGAAGCAGTGGTGCAGGGAGATAGGTCAATCCAAGAGTATGCCACAGATCTAGAGCGATTGTGGGCGGATTATGACTACTTCTCGCCGATGGCATGCTGCAAAGACCCCCAGTGTAGAAGGGGTGAGCGAGATGCTCAGAGAAGGACTATGCATTTTCTGAGGAGGTTGAACCCGGCCTTTGAGCACAGGACTGCAGTATTACTGGCTCAGACAAGAATTCCGTCACTTGATGAGGCCATTGCAGCCATGATGCAGGAGGAAAGTCGCATTAAACTGCTCTCAGAAACAAATGGTGTAGGTGTGCGTTCGGCATTGACGGTTTCAAACTCTAGTGTGACAGGAGCTCAGGGGGAGACTCGCAAGTGCTACAATTGTGGTGAAGTGGGTCATTTGAGGCCTGCTTGTCCTAAGCCACTCAAGGAAAGAGATTTTGGTGGTCGTGGACAGTCTGGAGATCGTGGCCGTGGTGGCAGAAGAGGTGGAAGAGGAGGCTACCGGGCAAATCTGATGGTAGCAGAGGAAGAAGAAGACACTGGGGTGGTCTTCACTGAGGAGGACCAAGCGCTCTTGGAGGTACTTAGTCGGAAGCATAAAGCAGCAAGTAATGGAGACAAGAAAAATGTCACTGAGGATGCATCCACTTCATTCTTGGCTAGGGGTAACATTGCTACTTATGCTCATTCGAACCAAGGTACTAATAACACACATGCTCTTGCCTCTATATCCACCACTAGATCACCAGAATGGATAGTGGATTCTGGTGCATCTCGACATGTGACAGGTAATGCTAGTGAGTTCTCTTCTTATACTCACTTAGCAGTGCCTGAGAGTATCCAAACTGCTGATGGTACAACACAACCAGTGGTCGGTAAGGGTACTGTGAATTGTACTGGTTCTGTGACTTTGTCTAATATTTTGCATGCTCCCTCATTTCTAGTAAACCTTTTATCCATTAGTGCTATCATACTCCAGCTAAAATGTGTTGTTTCTTTTGATATTGCAAAGGTGATATTTCAAGAGAAGGGGACAGGTCGGAGACTTGGGACTGGCACTTGGCGTAGTGGTTTATGGTACTTGAATCGTGAAGGGCTAGATTCAGCATTAATATCCATGGTAGAGGGGACAGAAAAAATGGGATCTAAGATGAGTGTTGAGGATGTGTTGATGCTTCATCACCAACGCATGGGACATTCTTCTTTTAATGTTTTGAGTCGTTTGTATCCAGTTTTATTTGAAAAGGCTAATAAATTAAAACTTGTTTGTGATGCATGTGAGTTTGGTAAGCTTACTAGGAGCTCTTATGTTAGTTCTGGTCATAGGAGTCTTTGTGCTTTTGATTTGATACATTCTGATGTTTGGGGTCCTTGTTCCACAAGTTCTATGAATGGTTATAGATATTTTGTGTCTTTCATTGATTGTTTTTCTCGTGTTACTTGGTTGTATTTGATGAAAAATAAAAATGAAGTGTTGGCTTGCTTCAAAGATTTTCATAAATCTGTTCAGACTCAATATGGAGCCGTAGTTAAAGTATTGAGGTCTGATAATGGGACAGAGTACACCAACAGAGCTTTTGCGGAATAGTTGTCAGCTCAGGGGATACAACATCAGACAACATGTCCATACACACCAGCTCAAAATGGAGTAGCAGAACGAAAGAACAAACATCTTCTAGAGGTGGCTCGAAGTATGATGATCTCCATGAATGTCCCAAAACATTTGTGGGGACAGGCAGTATTAACAGCTGCAGCATGATTAACAGGATGCCCTCCAGGGTGTTGGAATGGAAGTCTCCATGTGAGATGTTGAAAGGAGATAATGCTGGGCTTCTTCCATTGAAGGTGTTCGGTTGCGTATGTTTTGTGAAGGACAACAGACCTTCTGTAGGAAAGCTCGATCCTAGAGCCGTGAAATGTATATTTGTGGGATATTCTGCTACACAAAAGGGTTATGTTTGCTGGAGCCCAGTAGAAAAGATGTTGTTTGTGAGTATGGATGTGCATTTTCGAGAATTTGAACCATATTATACATCAGGGGTAACTTCACCTTTTGGTGACTTGTCTGATTCTGAAAGTATGAGACAAGAGGGGGAGAATGGTAATAATGGTGATAAGATGGAAAAAGAAAGAACAATTCCTTTCTTGGTTCCTACGTTGGTTGAGGAACATGAGATTGGAGAAGAAGAAGAGCAGGAGAATGAGGAAGAAGAGGAATATCATGAAAATGTTAGGACTCAAACTCAAGGTGAATTGCGAGTGTATACTCGGAGGCCGAAAGAGGGTCCCATGAATGCACCAACTATACCACTTGTGCCATCAAGTCCCTTGTCCCGGTCTACCCCGACTCTTGAGACACCTACACCCACTTCCTCAAATTCAGAATCTGAAACAGGTGATATAAATCCTCTCTCTTGTTCTCATGCTCCAATAACATTGAGAAGGACTTCTCGCAGTAATGCGGGTCTTCCTCCTGATCGTTATGGTTTTCCACATGATATTGTCCAATTTGTCTCATACTCTAACATATCACATGTACATGGAGCATTTATTCAATCATTAGACTCTGTCACTTTACCTGAGTGCTGGCAGGTAGCTAAGAAGGAACCAAAATGGAAAGCAGCTATGCAAGAGGAACTTGGAGCTCTAGATAAGAATAAAATCTGGGAGATTGTGTCACTACCACATGGCAAGAAGGCAGTTGGATGTAGGTGGGTGTTCACAGTGAAGCAGACCCTAGAAGGGAAAATTGATCGTTACAAGGCACGACTGGTGGCAAAGGGATATAGTCAGACATATGGCATTGATTATGATGAGACATTTGCACCAGTGGCGAAGATGAGCACTGTTAGGACACTCATCTCCCTTGCAGCAAATGGAGGTTGGAAGCTACACCGGTTAGATGTGAAAAATGCTTTTCTTCATGGAGATTTACAGGAAGAGGTGTACATGGAAATTCCTCCAGGATTCGGCACAGCTCAAACAGTGGGCAAGGTATGCAGATTGAAGAAGTCACTTTATGGACTGAAACAATCTCCTCGAGCCTGGTTTGACAGGTTCAGGAGGGCTATGGTGGGTATAGGATATCGACAAATTAATGCCGACCACACTGTATTTGTTCGACAACATAAAGGACGTATTACAATGCTTGCTGTATATGTGGATGACATAATTATCACGGGTGATGATGAGAAGGAAATTGCTCAACTGAAGGTGCAATTGGGCAGAGAATTTGAGGTGAAAGATCTTGGTTTGCTGCGCTACTTCCTTGGAATTGAGGTGGCTCGTGGAGCAGAGGGAATTGTCCTTTCTCAGCGAAAATATGTACTTGATCTTCTCAAGGAGACTGGCATGTTGGGTTGCAAGCCTGCAGTTACTCCAATTGATTCAAAGTTCAAGCTAAGTGCAGAGGCAGGGGAGTCAGTTGATCGTGAGAGGTACTAGAGATTGGTGGGTCGATTGATCTATCTGAATCACACTCGTCCCGACATCTCCTTCGCTGTAAGCGTAGTAAGTCGTTACATGCATGATCCAAGAAAAGGTCATATGGATGCAGTGTATCGGATTCTGAGGTATCTCAAAAGTGCACCAGGAAAAGGGTTAATCTTTAGAAGGAATGATCATGTAAACATTGAGGGCTATTGTGACTCTGACTGGGCTAGCTGTGTCGATGATAAAAGATCCACATCAGAACATTGTGTGTTTGTAGGGGGCAACTTGGTTTCTTGGAGGAGCAAGAAGCAGCCAGTAGTAGCAAGATCGGCAGCAGAGGCAGAGTACAGGGCCATGGCTTCAGGGGTTGCTGAGTTGTTGTGGCTGAGAGAGCTTCTGAGAGAGCTAAAGATGGGTCAAGGAGACCAGATGAAATTATGGTGTGACAACAAATCAGCAATCAGCATTCCCAACAACCCAGTACAACATGACAGGACCAAACATATTGAAATTGATAGGTTCTTTATCAAAGAGAAGCTGGATAGTGGATTACTCAAGCTAGGTCATGTGCCAACAAGAGATCAAGTAGCAGATTGTCTTACCAAGGGACTTAGCTCAGAGGACGTATCAAGATTATGTAACAAGATGGGCTTAGCAGATATTTTTCGCCCATCTTGAGGGGGAGTGTTGTTGAGTTATTTATAGTATTAGTTTTATGTTGTTTATGATATTTTAAGATCTGTAGAAGTGTAGGGACTATATTGTAAAAGAACAATTGTCGATTAATATAAAAGGGAACCTCTTACAATAGAGGTCATAATCCCTAATTCCAAATCATATCATCTCTTTCTTCTCATTCTTATCTCTTCGCTCTACTACTGAATTATCTTAATGTATGCCTAAATGGAAATGAAAAAACAAGCCAAGTGAGTTTTGCTTCTGGATCCCAAGGTTTCAGTAGTCATTATTATCTTTTGGCTGGTTGCCACTAAGGCTGCAAATCAATTGATAGAAAGAAACATTTTCAGGATAACAGAAGGACGCCAGAAAAGTTTGTAGGAAGGGAAGCTGTTTAAATCACAGTCCTTAAATGGCTGGTAAGTTTTTCTTCCTTAACTAACTTCTTTAGCTAGGTAAAGGAAAGGAAAAGTAAAACCGATTAAATGCAAGCTGTGCAAAGTTGATTGGTTCTCAGTCATCAACTTGTTTATTACCAACCAATTCATTTTGCGACGAGAATATCATACATGTAGCTACTATGTTTTGCCCACTATTAGGCCGATATTGCTGCAGTACTCACTGAGTATTTTAAAAATAGCCGAAGTTGTGCAGCTTTCTTCTAAAAATTCTTGACACTGGAGAAAGCGTACGCCATCAGTACCGGTCCCTTGAGAAGCTTCCCAGTTCCCAAGCCAGTAATAGGTAGACACGAGTTGAGTTTTCTATATTTCCTTCTTTTTTTTTTGTCTGCAGATTTATGTTTGCATTAAATTGGTTTTTTTTTTTTTGGAAATACATAGCTTGAATGTGTATGTTACTTGATTTGATGCAATCTAAACATAGTAGAAGAATAATTAATAGATGTTATTTATTCTTGTAAATATCCATGAAACACGATTAGAACTTTAGAAGTAAATGCCCTTTTAAGTTGTTCGGTTACGCACGGTGGGTCATGTGACCTGTAAGTCAAAAGATAAATTTGTCTTTCTTAATTTTTAAGCGACAATACACCACAAAAAAACCTGGCGTGTTTATCTCTAATTGAAAAATTGAAAATTAATCTATAAAATTCAGGTTGACGTTTAATTAACCTATCACAGACGCCATTATAGAAACATTTAAATGAATATATTTATCTTTGCTAATCAACAAAAGAGTGTATGTTTCTCCCTTCGTTTTGTCAGCAAATACACATAACTATATTAGGGTCGGGTCCGTTGGGGATTCGTTGGGAAGTAATTTTCTTATATAAGGACTAACCTGAAGATTATCATTTTAAAATGCCACTACTCACAGTTATAATAAACTAACCTGATAATCATTTTCTATAAACTCACCCATCTATACAATCAACACTTATCAAGAGATGAACAGGGTCGGGTCTTTATATTTAGACGGCTTCAATTTCGTCTTTTGGAATCTTTGGGAAGTAAATTTCTCATAAGGTCTGTATATTTGCAAGTCAGTGTCAGATTATGTTGTGCATGGATGATTATGTTAAGATTAACAACATTTAGCCCAAGCCTAAATTCAAGAATTATCTAGAAGAGTAAGACTCAATAATTCTCTTGATGGAGAAAAATCTAAGAAACATAGCAAAATATCTTAGTTAGATGTTTTGCTAAGATAATTCTAGAAGTTCGATAGACAATTCTAGATACTTGATATTTTAGGAGAGAACTCTAGATACTTAGCAAAATATCTAGAGATCTAGTATGTTCCATTAGCACCTATAAATAGATGGTCATGGCATTCATTTGCCATCCAAGTAAGGACAAGCTAATCAAAACAAGGGCAATCATTCAAGAAAAGCAAAATACTAGTCCACTTGCTAAGAGTGTTAGTTGGAGTGTAGTAGTTAGGAGGTGTAGAAATATAGTGAGTAGTAGAGTTGTATTCTTGGAGGTATAATAGTTGAGAAGTAAAAGTTGTAACAATAGTTTGAGTGATAATAAAGAAGCAAGTTTCATCATAGCGTCTAGTCTCTACTCACACTACGGGAAAAAGGACCTTCTGTAACGGCACTTCTGTAACGGTTTTTGAAATAACCGTTACAGAATAGTGAGGCATTAGGCGGGAAAATTGGCGCCACAAATCTGTAACGGTTATTATTAAACAACCGTAATAACATTTCCGTCATGGTCAGGGAAAAAAATGCATCAACCTTCTGTAACAGTTGTTGGATTAGAACCGTTACAGATTTTTTATCTTCTGTAACGGTTATTATCCATCAACCGTTACAGAAAAGAAAAAAGAAATATATTAATATCAACCATCTTCTGTAACGGTTATGAGCAAATAACCGTTACAGTAGGTTAACGTTTTTTTTATTTTTTAATGATTCTGTAACGGTTATTTTCTAATTAATAACCGTTACATATTTTAGCACGAATTTTATTAATGTTTTTATGATTCTGTAACGGCTTTTTTTTTATATTTTTATGATTCTGTAACGGTTATTTTTTAATAACCGTTACAGAATAGTTCTGTATTTAGGTCTTCTCCCCATCCCAACAAACTCACAGCTAGAGCGCCGCATCACTTAACTCTTTCCTGATCTTCTCATTTATTGCGAATTTGTGGTGGTGGCTTCACTCCAAAAAAATAGCCAAAAATTTCTAAAAATTCTGAAAAAATAATAATTAGAAAGAGAATAAGAAGGAGAGCAGATTTAAGGTAAAAAAAATTAAATTTGAACCGTAATTTTTTTTTACATTTTTTTCTTATTTATTTCGATTTTTTCATTAATTTATGGTTATTTTTGTTTTTTTATATATTTTAAGATATCATTGAATAGGAGAAGATCTTACATCGGCCGGATAAGTCGTACGATTCAACGGATTGGAAGGCACACAATTGAAAGTATATTTTCATGAACTTCTCTTTTTTTAAATTATTTGCATTTCGTTAATAATTTGCATATATATATATATATATATAGGCATGAATTTCGTATTGTCATATAGGAACCAAATACCGGAACTCAACTGAATTTAGGTCATTGCCCGTCCGAGATTAATCCATTAGGGATTAATCTCGGATAGTACTCCCGGTCGGGAGTACTGCTCTTTGGATACGATCTGTCTCATTTAGGACAGCGAGTTGTACGTTAGATGCAATGTGTTGTCTGAGAAAAATTCGGCGGCATTTCCCTTGTGTTCCCACGGATACGTACGCACGAGCAATCGTGTGTTGGCGTATTCAGGGAACATAAGGGGAAATGCTGCCGAATTTTTCTCAGATAGCACATTGCATCTAACGTACGCTCGCTAATGAGACAGAGTATCCAAAGAGCGGGCTAGGATGGTGACCGGTCTGAAAACCTAATATGACAAATTGGTCCGAAACCCTAATAATTTGCATAAATTTTATTGTTCAGATGGATCGGACGTGGATGTACTCAAGTAATCGATGCTCGTCTACATTTTTGAGAGGACTTGAAGAATTTATGGTTTGTGCTAAAGAGAATTTGAAAATGAAAGAAGATGATAAAATGTATTGTCCTTGTCGTGTTTGTCAGAATTTGTTGAAGTGGTCTAATTTTGAAGAAGTGAAGGCTCATTTGATTATAAATGGATTTCAACTGGATTATAGTCGGTGGACACTCCATGGAGAGAATGGGGGGGGATAGTACTAGCACAAATGTATTGGATTCTGTGTATGAGGAAGAAAATGTATCATTGGATGATGAAATTGATGATGTCAATGTATTTGATGATGAGAATGTAGATGATGATAGAAATGTAGATAACTCAGAATTTAATGCCGATTTAGATGAAATTGTGAACAATGTGGATGAAAATTTTGTTGATAATGTTGAAATTTTTGGTATGTTACGTGAAGAAGATAAAATAGCTTTATATCCTGGTTGTGAATTGTCAAAACTTAATGCTGTTTTCAAACTGTTCAATCTTAAAGCCAAAAATGGATGGAGTGATGCAAGTTTTACATCTTTGCTCAAACTATTACATAAAGAATTTCTTCCAAAAGATAACCAGTTGCCAGATTCAATTTATAAGGCTAAAAAGATGTTATGTCATTTAAAAATTGGAGTTGAGAGAATTCATGCATGTCCAAATGACTGCATATTATTCCGGAATGAGTACGGAGACTTGCATAAATGTCCAAAGTGTAATGCGTCACGGTATAAACCGAGGGACGATCAAATTGAAGATGAAGGTAGTAAGGGACCAGCTGCAAAAGTGGTGTTTTATCTACCAATAATACCAAGATTCCAGCGGCTTTTCTCTAACGCGAAGGATGCCAAATTGTTAAGATGGCACGCAGACTGCAGGAAAAAAGGCGATGGCATGCTCAGACACCCAGCAGACTCTCCAGATTGGATAAATATAGATATGGAATTTGAAGATTTCGGCAGTGAACCTAGAAATTTGAGATTGGATTTATGTACAGACGGGATGAATCCTTACGGCAACATGAGTAGCCGGCAGACTACATGGCCGGTTTTATTGTGTATTTACAATCTTCCTCCCTGGCTATGCATGAAAAGGAGATACATGATGATGCCCTTGTTGATTTCTGGTCCCAAGCAACCAGGTAATGATATAGATGTGTACTTGGCTCCATTAATAGATGACCTTGGTGAATTGTGGCAGAATGGAGTGAAAATATACGATGCACACTCTAGAAGTGAGTTTAACCTCCGTGCCATGATATTTTGCACAATCAATGATTTTCCTGCATACGGAAACCTGTCAGGGTATAGGAATAAAGGAGCGAAAGTGTGTCCTATTTGCATGGAAAACACCCATTCTGTGTACTTGAAAAACTCCAGAAAAAATGTTTACTTGGGACACCGGAGGTTTATTAAGAACCGCAATCACCCTTACCGTCGAGACAAGGAAAGGTTTGACGGTACTGTAGAAAAAGACAAGGCCCCAATACCGTTATCCGGTTCAGGGGTGTATCGACAGGTGAAGGACATTAATGTAAAATTTGGTAAGAAATTTGCAAATGAGATACCCAAGGGGATATGGAAGAAGAAGTCTATATTCTGGAATCTTGAATATTGGCAGAGTTTGGAGATTAGGCATTGCTTAGATGCGATGCACATAATAAAGAACATATGTGAAGCTTTGATTGGTTGCATGTTGGAAATTCAAGGGAAAACTAAAGATGGCGTAAATGCGAGGAAGGACATGGTTGAAATGGGGATCCGGCAAGAACTAGCGGCACAAGATAAGGGAAAAAGTCGAACTTGGCTACCTGCAGCACAATTTAATTTATCAAAGCAAGAGAAAAAAAGCTTATTAGAATGCCTGAAATCTATTAAGGTTCCTACTGGTTATTCCTCGAATATATCAAGAAAGGTTTCTATTAAGGACAACAAATTACTTGGTATGAAGTCACATGATTATCACGTCCTACTGACCCAGTTACTTCCGATCGCAATTAGAGGAATTCTAAGGGAAGAAGTGAGGAAAACCATCACTAAGTTGTGTTTTTTCTTTAATTTCATTTGCTCTAAAGTGATTGATCCGAATAGTTTGGACAAGTTACAAGAAGGTGTTGTACTAACCCTATGTGAGCTGGAGATGTACTTTCCGCCATCGTTTTTTGACTCCATGGTGCATTTGACCATTCATTTAGTTAGAGAGATAAAAATGTGTGGTCCTGTATTTCTACGATACATGTATTCTTTCGAAAGAGCCATGGGTCAATTGAAGGGGCTTGTTCGTAGCCGATCTAAACCAGAAGGAAGCATAGTGGAAGGATATGTGGCCGAGGAGGTTATTGAGTACTACACCGATTATTTGCAGGATGTACAACCAATCGGTCTTCCAAAGTCTCGACATGAGGGTAGACTTGAAGGAAAATGTTATATATTAACTTCCAATGTTCACCTTATTTAGCACAAATGTTCATTTAAAGTACAATATTTGTTCACCTTATTTAGCACAAATGTTCACTTAAAGCACAATATTTGTTCACCTTATTTAGCACAAATGTTCACTTAAAGCACAATATTTGTTCACCTTATTTAGCACAAATGTTCACTTAAAGCACAATATTTGTTCACCTTATTTAGCACAAATGTTCACTTAAAGCACAATATTTGTTCACCTTATTTAGCACAAATGTTCACTTAAAGCACAATATTTGTTCACCTTATTTAGCACAAATGTTCACCTTTCAGGTACAATTGGAGCTAGTACTCATATACCGGATCTTGCAATGAGAACCAAAGCACATATGAAAGTTCTCCAACATCTTGCTATTGTGGCGCCTTACATCAATGAACATCTAATCGAGTTACGTGAACAATACCCTTCTTACACCGAAAACTTGATTACCATAGAGCATGAAATAAAATTTGTCCAATGGCTAGAAGATAAAGTACAGTCCCAGTTGAAAGAAGGAACAAAGGTCGATGAAACCGTGAAATGGTTATCAAGACGTCCTGATGCCGTGGTCGAGACATACCAAGGGTATGACTTGAATGGATTTACCTGGTACACAAGGAAACAAGATGGTAAAAGTGTTGTGCAAAATAGTGGAGTCACTGTTGTAGCTTTATCTAGTGATAATGTTAGGTCGGCTACTTATTATGGGTGGATCGAGGAGATTTGGGAACTAGATTACCTGAAATTTAAGATACCCTTATTCAAGTGTGCATGGATCGACAACGGTCACGGTGGAGTTAAAAAAGACAAGATGGGATTTATAACTGTTGACTTCAATAAAATGGCTTATCGAGACGATCCCTTTATACTTGCAAATAAGCAAGCAATGCAAGTTTTTTACATTCAAGATCCGGCGGATAAGAAAAGATATGTTGTGCTTCAAAGTAAATGTTCATCTTATTTAAGTACAAATGTTCACCTTATTGAGTACAAATGTTCATCTTATTTATTACTTGCGACTTTCAGGAAAAAGACGTATTGTCGGTGTTGGTGATGTCGTAGATGAAGAAGCATACGACCACTTCGAGGAAATACCTCCTTTTTCTATTGGTATCGACGATACATCACAGCCAGTATCGATCAGTTGTAGGCGTACAGAAAACACCGAAGGCGTGTGGGTCGACAGGCGAAGGAAGAAAAACAAAATAGCTACATAATCACATGTGAGTTTAAAAAACTGTTATGTGCTAATATAAATTATTCTTAACATAGATGTGCTAAATTGTTATGTTAATATTTTTATTTTTATTTTTTGCAGGTCATTAATTGGTGAAAAATTTTGTTAACAAGGAGCTAATTTATTTTTATTTTTGGTTAATTTTTTAAATTGTATTTTTATTTTGTTAGAAAAAATGTAAAACAAAATTAAATTCATGTGTAACCAACACAGAAATTAAAATTGTAATTTTATTTTGTTAGAAAAAATATAAAACAAAATTAAATTCATGTGTAACCAACAGATTAGGCTCTTCTGTAAAACAAAATTAATATGTAAAAACGTTTGACCTTCTGTAACGGTTATTAGCTAATAACCGTTACAGATTAGCCTCTTTTGTAACGGTTATTAGTTAATAACCGTTACAGAAGGTTATATGTATAAAACGTTTGACCTTCTGTAACGGTTATTAGCTAATAGCCGTTACAGATTAGCCTCTTCTGTAACGGTTATTAGTTAATAACCGTTACAGAAGGTTATATGTATAAAACGTTTGACCTTCTGTAACGGTTATTAGCGAATAACTGTTACAGAAGGTTCAAACCCTTTATATTATCCCTGGCGTCTGTCTGTCTCTTATTTCCTTTCTCGATCTCGCCTCTTTCTTAAAACCCTAGCTCTCGGCAGAAACTCTCGGCGCCTCTCTGACTCCCTCTCTGATCCCAGCCTTCCAGCACTCAGCACTCAGCTCTCGGCGCCTCTCTCGACAGAAGCACTCAGCTCTCGGCGGCCCTCTCTCATAAAAGGTAATCCCTCTCCCCTTCTTCCCCCTCTCACTCCCTCTCAATTCTCTGACTCTCAGAGTCCCTCTCATTATTTGTCTCTCTCTGTTTGCTCTCGGTGCCTGACTCCCTCTCATTCTTTGACTCCCTCTCAGCTCTCGGTGCCTCTCAACTCTGACTCCCTCTCAGCTCTCTGACTCTCTCTGTTAGCTCTGACAGCCAGCCAGGTAATCTCTCTCCCTTTTCTTTCAAAATTTGAATTGTTTAAATTAGGGACTATTTTGTAAAATTGAACTGTTTTAGGGACTTTTTTGCATAAATTTGAACTGCTTTTGGGGGCTGTTTTGGGGCTGTGGTGCATAAAGCACAATTTTAAGGACTAATGTGCATAAAATTGAACTGTTTGGGGTATGATATGGGACTGTTTTGGGGCTGTGGTGCATAAAGCACAATTTTAAGGACTAATATGCATAAAATTGAACTGTTTGGGGTCTGATATGGGGCTATTTTGGGGCTGTGGTGCATAAAGCACAATTTTAAGGACTAATGTGCATAAAATTGAACTGTTTGGGGTCTGATATGGGGCTGTTTTGGGGCTGTGGTGCATAAATCACAATTTGAAGGACTAATATGCATAAAATTGAACTGTTTGGGGTCTGATATGGGGCTATTTTGGGGCTGTGGTGCATAAAGCACAATTTTAAGGACTGATATGGGGTTGTTATTTTCTTGATAATTTAGAATTTAATTTAATTAGATATATATGCATTGTGAATTGATTATGAATAAGGAGTTAAGAAATTTATTTAAAATGAAAATTAGATGGAGAAGGATCAAAACGTCAATAAGGTGGGGGAGGAATCCAAGGTGGGGGAGGAAACACCTAAGGTGGTGTCAAAAAGGGTCCCGTTTTACGGACCTCTCAAAAGAAGGGCTGTCTCGGCTGTACGTCGTCTTCCTCCAGGCTGTGAAAGGGGCCCTGATTTTAGTATGGGAGTTAAAATAGATGAGGGATCCAGTGAGAATAAGGAGGTGGAGAAGAATAAGGAGGAGAAGAATAAGGAAGAGAAGAATTAGGGTTGAATTGTCTTAGGAATTAATAAAATTATCTATGTTATTTTGTGTGAACTTTATTTATGTAATTTGAAGTTTATGTTATTTGTGTATGAATTCATGTTTGAATATTATTGTGTTTTAATTAAATGAATTTTAAATTTATGTATTTTTAATTATTTGAATTTTAAACTTGTTCATGTTTGAATAAATTGAACATTGCGCCAAACATTAATATATATTATATATGGTGTTTTAATTAGGTAGTAATGGAGAAAGGTGAAGGAAGCAATTCAAAGGGGAAAAAGCCGATCGAACGAGTCTATGTTAGGCGCAATGTTCGTGCCAATCCATCCTCTCAAAACCAGACGAACCAAAACCAAGCCTCTCAAAACCAGGGGCAACCGAGCCTCTCAAAATATGAAAAACATGCAATTTTTTTCAAGCTTTTGATTGACAAGTTTGTGGCACCGTACACAGAATGGAGAGAAGAAGTCATTGTTTTGTCGGATGATGATGATGAAGTCATTGTTTTGTCGGATGATGAAGACTAGTTTTAGGATTTAGATTTATGTTTGGTTTAGTATTAGGGTTTCTTATCCAACTGAATGTTTATGTTTATGTTAATGTATTTTGTTATTTGAGATTGAACTTGTCGTTTAATGTTTATGTTTATGTTAATATATTTTGTTTATGTTGTTAATGTTTATGTTTATGTTTGTTTATGTTTATGTTTATGTTTGTATATGTTTATGTTAACTTGATTGATTGCTTTCATTGTTGTTAATTATTTGTTAATAGATATGTCTGGAGATCAAGATAGAGATTTACAGGGTGAACAGGCTGGTACAGAATCCGGCGATGAGGAGGTCACAACGTTCGAAATAAAGAAAAGGAGCAGAACGACAATGGAAGAGTTTAGGAGAAAAAAAGCTGCTGGGGAAAAGTATGAGATTAAATTTGACAAAGAAGGAGTGCCAATTGGTACTGAAGAGGCGGTAAACAAATTTGCATCATATTGCGGGTATCTGGCTAGAGTAAGAGTGCCAATCACAATTAATGATTGGCGGAAGGACGTTTCAAAGGAAACCAGACTTGAGTTGTGGTTGGACATCAAGGTGAATAAATTTTCACTTAAATCATCTAATTTAAATTTCTATGCTACCAATTAACTAACGTTTCGTTATGTTTCAGAAAATGTTCAACATCGAAGATGATAAAGCCATGAACAATACTCTCAAAGCGATGGGCATAAGTCACAGGGCTTATAGAAGTAGGATTGCTGAGGAGTACATCACAAATGCCGATCCAAACAATCCAAAAAATCCATGCGATAAACACCCAATCTCACAAAAGGAATGGGAAGAATTTTTCAAGAAAAGGACGGGTGCAGATTTTGTACAAAAGAGCAACAAAGCGAAGGAGTTGAGAAAGAAATGGAAAGAGCCTCATAGGATGGGTTCCACTGGCTATAGAGGAAAAAAAAGTTCATGGAAACCTACAGACAAGATTGTCATACCCGGAGATTCTGAAGGGGCCGGTTCCACGAGCATTACCATCGGCGATTTGGAACCGAGGAGTCAAAGGTATTTCATGGGAAGGACTGTGGCTACGAAGGATAAATGTACTTACACATGTAAATACTTATTATATATGCTAACTTCAAATTCTGTTTTGTGATTATTAATAAGATTTGTTTGTTGCTTGTTAGATACTTACACGTTCCATAGCTCTGATTCGTCGACTATTGAGACATTCAGTCGGTTGAGTGCCATGTCTGGTGAAATCAATTCCGGGTCAATACCGGAACAAGAAATCTTAAATCGGGCGGTTGACAGGCCAAAACATCCAGGAAGAATCAGGGGATATCCTTTATGGACCAAGAAGGAAGATGTGTATAAAAGAAAGCCTAGAAAGGATGCGCATGAAGGATGGATGGCACCAGACCAGATTGAAGAATTGATGAGCAGGGTTGCAGCTGAAGCCGCTGAGAAAACCAAAAGGGACTTGATTCACTCCGAGGAGATAATGAATGCGGCGAGACAAGAAGCTTTTCAGGTAATCCTTTTTGACAGTCAAAATGTAATCAAAATGAATGAAAACTATTATTCATCATCCGGTTGCTTGATAATTTTCAGGAGGTGAAACAATGGTTGGCCAGTAGCGGATTGTAGTTTCAAGCACCGCAACAATTTGTGACGCCGTACCAGCCATTCGTTGAAGCTGAGGTAGACTCAGGAATGCCAAACGAGCAGTTATTCCGAACGGTTGCCTCAAGCTATATGCCTCCGGATCCGAGAAGCGTTGTTCAGGTTCATATTGATCACTTTTCTCTTTTCTATTTAGATTTATGTTTGGCTTAGCATTAGGGTTTCTGATCGAACTGAATTTCAGGAAGAAACGCCGTGCGATCTCTTTTCCCTTGATCATCTTAACCAGAAGATTAAGGTGGCCGAGGGAAATATTATTCCGAGTGTTGTTGGTCAGATCGTACACGGCGTGCCACTAACTGATCAACAACTCTATATCCATCTTCTCCGAGTAGGCGATGATTTTCGTCAGTGACAAGTCCCAGGTAGGTCAGATGAGCTATTAGGAAATAATATAGGAGGGCGATTCCCATGGCCGTCATTTTTGGTGGAGATAGGCCACAAGGTATCGTTTTATTTAATTATGATAATTTATTTCATCCATCTCTATTAGAACTCACTAATTAATTATGTGATGACATTGAATGCAGAGTTTGATAAAAAAGAAGCCAGATGCGAGCAAGGCGGTGACGAAAAAGGTGATCGAGAGTCCAAAGGTTCCAAGTGCAGGTTCATCCAAAACCTAATTAGTTCAATTGATTGTTTCAGGGTAGATTGTTGCTCAACGTCGAATAATCTATTCTTTTGTGTCTGATTATTTCAGGGTCGATTGTTGCTCGCGATCCGCTACTTGAGCAGGATGCAATTGAAAAGCTTACCCCATCCGAACGAGAATTGTATGAACTATTGATGCTCCAACCAGAGCTTGAGAAAAATTTTGAGTTGCATAAATGTGATGTTTGGGGTACACACAGCGGCGAGGTTAAGTTCAACGTTGAATTGTGCGACATCCTCCAATGCTTTAGAAGAGAATCTCTAAACGTGTCGATCATCAAGTTGTACTCTTGGTATGAATTTTCAACCTTTAAAATATTTTTTTAAAGTACCGTATTCAATTGGAGGTGAAAAATGTATGAATTAATATCCGTGAGTGTAGGTTTTGGATGAATGAACTTTCAGAGGGAGAAAACAACATCACCGTATTAGATCCAGAGATGTTGACTGCTCCTAAAATCAAACAAGAACAAAACCAAGCTGCGGACTACTCGATGAAGTCATTCGCGCAATATTCATCCAATTATATGGTTCTGCCTTATTTACAAGAGTAAGGACAATTATAACTAATAAAATATCAATTATCTCGTTTACATGTTTATTTCATTTTCATGAAAACAATAATCTCTATTCTCGCAGCTTTCATTGGGTCCTTCTTGTTATTAATGTCGAGAAGCGCACCGTTCAAATAGCAGATTCTATCGAGCGCAAGAATCCAAAGATATTGATTAAGGGATTCATAACCCAGTAAGTTTTCGTTTCTAAATGAAATTTTGATATTGAGATAAGGACTAAGTACGGTTCTATTTAAGCTATTAATGATATTGTATGCAGGATATACAAGCGATACCTTATGGAAAATAGAAAATATAACGCAAGGACCCGAACAACATTTGATTGGTACAAAATTCAGGTACGAGACTTAAAAAAATATATTAGCTACCTAGGGTTTCTGAAACTGTGCAAAATCTTAACTATCTTTCTTGTTGGATCTTTAATTAGTGTCCGATACAAAAGGGCAGCACAGAATGTGGATATTTCACAATGCTCGCCATGAAAAACGTATTATCTTATTGGATAGCAATTCAGGAAATACCTCATGTAAGTAACTTATTCTTTTAACTAATAACATTTGATCAAACAATTAGATTTTAGAATTTCATGATCTAACTAATAATATTTTTGACTTGTTTATCATAATATGCAGATGATCGAGCCGGTTGGAGTACCATACAACAAAGAAATGATTGATGGTGTCGTGACAGAAGTTATGGACTTCATGCAAGGGGTATTATTTTGATTAAAATGTGTTATTTGATGACTTGCCATGTTTGATTATACTTGTGATATATGTAAATACTTTGTTTATTGTTTGTGTGATATGCATGATTATATATGTTTGATATATGTGTGCTTTGTGATATATATATGCTGCATTTGTTAATGTAAATTGGGTACCAATTTGGTACCAATTCGGCTAGCAAATTGGGGCTAGCCAATCAAACAGGCAAAACTCAAAAAAAAAATTAAGACTTTTGTAACGGTTATTAGATAATAACCGTTACAGAATATTATAATTTCATTTTTTTTAATTATAAATATTATCTGTAACGGTCATTAGATAATAACCGTTACAGAATCAAGTCTTCTGTAACGGTTATTACCTAATAACCGTTACAGAAGTTCTCCAAACACCACACCTGTTCCGTCCACAATACCATAACGGTTATTAGATAATAACCGTTACAGAAGACTGGATTCTGTAACGGTTATTATCTAATAACCGTTACACATGTTCTACAAAAAACAGTACCAGATTTTCCCTTGCGTATACCATAACGGTTATTAGATAATAACCATTACAGAAGAGGGGGCTACTGTAACGGTTGTTGTCTAATAACCGTTATAGATCTGTAACGGTTATTAGACATTCTGTAACGGGGGCTACAGTAACGTTTCGTGTACCGTTACAGAAGTCTTTTATTAACCGTTACAGAAACCAAAATTTCGCATAGTGTCAACAGATTAGTTAGTTGACTACTTTAGTTTACCTTTCTCTTCTGGCTATACTGTTGGTCGGCTAGGAGGGCTTACCTTTCCTTTACTTTTATGAACTAGACTCTGTACCACTTTTATTTTTAATGGAAGCTCATCTCGAGCCACTTTTAGATACCACTTTTATTTTTAATGGAAGCTCATCTCTAGTCACTTTTATGGATTTTTTTATTTAAAGTGCCATTTAAATTTAAATTTTGAGTATGGTATATCAGATAGAAATGTTCCTTGTAATTTTCTAGACATTTTGATATTTTGTAGGAATTTTCTGGTTTTAGTAGCTACTTTTAATGTGTTTTTAAAGTTCCTGCAATTTACCAAATTCTGATTGGTCCACATCGGCATTCTGATTGGTGCACACACGTGGCTACATAGCTCGTCTGTCAGAGACTCGTTACACATAAGGCGTTACAGAGGATTGTTGAGATCGCTGGATTGAGAAGAGGTCAAGTTGTGTGGTCTATCAGTCTATGCCCGTGTCGATGAATCGAACGAATCCGAGTCAGGTCCGAAATCGACCTAGGGGTCATGCTGTCAGAGATTCTAGACTACCAACTCGACTTGTGCTTTGGTCTGACAACCTATCCAACCAGATTGGTACTAGTTTTAGACCATTGTTTTCCCCTTAATTATCAATATTAAATTTCACCTTTATTCAATTTTATTTTTAATGCCTTGCATGCAATTTAATCGACCATAATTCAAAATGTGTGAACATGTTTTCACTATTTAAAACAAAAGCACAGCCCATTTTCACATGAATATTATTTTAATTTACCATAGGCAGTCACACATATTTATATTTTCCTAAGCAGTTAATGTCTGTCCTCTTTCAACTTTTCATTTCTAGTTCTGTAGAACAAAAAGCATGAATCTCCTGAAAGAACAATTTATACATTCACACTTAGTCTTGTAGTTAGAGAGGCATGAGCTCATTTAGATACACCTTGTGGTTCTTAATTGCCTCTTTTTTTTTTTTTATAAATGTAAATACCCTTTTTAATAAATTTGAAAAGAGACTGCAAATGTTACCATCTGAATAAAGTGAAATGTAGCATGAATTTGACTTGTGGGCTGACATTGCCTCTGACTCCATGTTTTAAACTTTTAACTCAGTTTAGTCCCTATATTTTCTATTTTTTATTTATGTTTGTAAGCCCTTGTTTATATGATTTTAAGCCATCCTACTTTACAGATACTCACCAGTCACTACTCACTACTCATGACTCAACCACAGGCAATTAATTATCGGATTTTATATTATCTTTATTGAAAGGCCCAGGAGTCTACGGTGAAGATTCTCTCAAATTTACTGAAAATGAAATTGCAGTAATTTTCTTTCATATTCCTATTTCGTATTTTGTTGCTTTTTCTGTAATGAAAAGTGGTGGAGTTATCCAGTTATTTCAAAAAAAAAAAAATAAGAAGTAATTTTCTTTCATATTCATATGCTTGTGATGTGATATTTAAAATGGAAATCAAAATAATCTTTTCTGGTGCAAGTTAAGACGAAACTTTTCATCGCAGTTTTCCGATTTTCTTGTTCCAATTTAAAATTTTAAATCACAGGGGGACCGAGTCTAAATCAATTATTGATTAATTTGGTAGTACAAAAGAAATAGCAGCTACTTCGTTAATATTAAATCAAAACTAAATAATCAATAGCTCCCTCTATCACAGGAAGCAACAATTCAAGAGAAGCAACAAAACAATGGTTGATTGGGTGTGCGAGGGCATGTCATGGATTTAAGTTGATTTTTCTAGAATTTTGGTTAATTGGATCTTAGATGAGAGAAAGGATGGAGTTGTTTATGAAATTTGGGAAGAATAGAGATGGGGATTTAGATGAGAAGGGGGAGATCTGAGAAGAGAAGAGGAGAAAGAGAGAGAGAGAGAGAGAGAGAGAGAGAGAAGAGAGACGAGATTGGGGGATTTTGAATAATTCTTGCATAATGAAAAAGTGTTACAAAACATCTGAGTTTTTATATCAGTCCTCCTAATTAACGCAACAGAATGGTAAATTGACAATTAACAAATAACAACGGTAACTAAAAGTAATAAGCTGTAACTAAAGGTGGTTCGACCAGCGCCAAACAACTTAACAACCTTGATTCTCCTGGCTTCTTCTCCAGTTACTCCTCCAGTGCTCTCCTCCAGTGGCTATTGCAGAGCCTAAATCACGCTCAGCCCACAAACTTGGCCCATCATTTGCAATCAGCCCAACTATTTCTTTCTTTGGTTTGACCTGGTCTTGAATACCAACGGTAACCAGCCTATTTTTCATTCTATCTGAAACAGTACCTGACAATTCCCCTCCCATCAAATTGTCCTTGTCCTTATGGACAAAATTGTGAAATTCCTTCCTCAACACATCATAATCAACCCAAGTGACATCTTCAAGACTTTGATTACGCCATTTAACTAGCACCTGGACTGCCACAGCATTTCTTCTCTTCGCCATCTTTCTTTGCAATATTTTCTCAAGTAAATCCTTGACTGTACCAGTAGGAACCACCATTGGTAAATTGGGTGTCACAGTGTGATTCTCTCCTATCTTTTTCTTCAATTGTGAAACATGCAAGACATGATGAATCAAGGAGCCTTGGGGAAGGTTTAATCAGGGAAAAGATACAGCTCATTCAAACCCAATCAGTTGACCATATCATCATGCAAATTGGTCACAAATATATAAGCTTAACATAGAAAATAAATATCACAAAGATAAAACAATATATATAGCACAATTAACCAACAGATTTCAATTAATGATAGTACCTTAGCAATACTACATGAAAAATAACAGAAATCATCACTCATTACAATTAACAGCTCTAGAATTACAGGAGACCGATCCAATTGCTTATTCAAATTATCTTCAAATTACTTCAACTTATCATCCAATTGCTTACCCATTTCTTTCACTCGGTTCATCATAACATCCAATCGTCTTATGAGGTATATAGACCTGAAGCTTATCTCATCATTTCAACCAAATGTGTGTGCTTTTGTCAGAAAGCCGTCTAATAAAAGGTGGTGCTTCAACTGGCAAGAGAAGAACTCACCCATAATCAGGGTTGCATATCTAATTATAACCAAAGCGCCTTATGAAATGAAATATATCACATCCAGCATTTTCGACAAAGCTCCTGAAATAACACCAAAAACTCTTACTACAATGAAACAAGTAAATGGACATGCCAAAGTTGAAGGAATTATTGTCCCTAAGGACAGTGGCAACTCAAAATTAGCATAGGGACAGTGCAATTTAGATCATGATTATAACAAAAAATTTCTCATTTTCTGTGCAATTTAGATTCAAATTATCTCAAATTTGTTTCCTAAAAGAACCTCATTTGGCATATCCATCTGCTTTGTTACTATTTTGCAATTTTTAGTTCCTAGAGATAGCAACTGGGTAGAAAAATTGGTAGTATTATATAGATTTTACGAATCATATCTTTGTTACCTTAAGTATTTTTCCTGCTATGAAAAGAAGCAAATAATTTATTATTCTGAATAGAACGTACAGAGAGAGAGAGAGAGACCTGCTACATGTTATGCTTGCTGAAGTGTTAATGAAGAGTTAGTGATAATCAATAGTTCAAAAAGTTTTAAAGCTCAATTACTACGCATAAGAGTAAATTAGATATGTTTCTCTCAAGCATTATTAATTCAATCGCTATTTTTGATTTTTTTTTATTTCAAGATATCCAATCCTTGAAACTTCTAAACCAAAATGGTCCTATTCAATATCATCAGTTAAAATTTTAATCCTCGTTAATGTTCATGTCATGACGATATATATTCACAATGAGATTTATATAGATAATATTTTTTAATTAATTTTCTGTTAAACGGGCGGTTGATATTAGTACCACATTAATCGAAACATAATATAATAATTAGATAATAATATTAGTACTTACATCGTAATTACTATTACTGAAATCCAGACTATTTATAATGCTAAACAAATTGTTAGATCATGACAATATCTAATGTATGCAAATTAGAATTTTTATACTTTTGAAATTTTAATGATCAAATTGTAAATTGGTACATGCATGGATGATCCTTAAAGATACATTTAATCAAGTGGATTAGCAGTTAGATTTTATCAATGAAAATGAAAGTAGAAAATTCACCAAATGTTACTTATATTCCTGGCCTAGGAAGAAAAGCAGAAGCTCTTTTCTTTTTTGAGTAAAAAGTGCAGGTCAAGCCCGACACCTTTTTTTTTTATATAAATGGAATAGAACCCGTTAATACATCATAGGCATTACAGTAAAAAGTGTTTCCAAAGGTTGGAAACAAAAGCAGAAGCTCTTTTCTTGAAAGAAACAACAACATTGAGAGCCTAACGGAACCCAAGAACCCATCTTTTCCCATCCATTGATCCTTCCAACCAAAATTACCATCTTTTCCCATCCATTGATCCTTCCAACCTTTGATGAGAGTTGCTCATACAGAGATGCTTCGGCAACGGAGGTCAGGGAGCCAGAGGTGGAGGTGGTGGTGGCTCCCATCAATGAAGTCCTCAATGCAACAGCAACGCCACCTGTCAGCCAAGAAAATGCTCAACCAAGGGACCTCGAGTCTGAAAATGAAGAGGAGCACCACCCTGACCCAGGTTTATCTAGGAAGATTCATTGCTCGAATTTTGTTGTGTTTGTCTCTTTGGAAATGCCTGGTTGACACACTTATTACTACACATATTACTTCCTAATAAAAGATGTTTACAAACAGCACTATTATATTTCCTAATCTTGACTTGTGCGACAAATTACCATCAAGCGCTGAACCCTCTGCACTAGTATCCTTATGCGCTGAACCAATAGTCTGACAAACATGTGCTGAGCCTTCCTTTGAACCAGTAGTTTGATAATGAATATCTTGACAGTTTGATTAGTCTGTGTCTCTGTGATGCATCACAACTATGCCTGTGATATTGCATCAGGTGTGAAAACCTATATGAAAAGTATCCAAAGATATGAGACTTTCCAAGTAGCAATTTTGCAATTTCCACCCGAAAAAGCGACAATTTAGTACAAGCACTAGGTGTTGTATAGTTGTGTTGTGTCAGATTTTCCATATAGTTACATTACTAAGTTTTCATCAAGGCCGTTTAACTAATTTGCTTTTTTTTTCTTGGGATAGGCGCCACTAGTTTGGAAACTGAAATCTCAAAGCTTCATGGCATAAATGAATCAGAGTTGAGAGATAAAGTTGTCTTCCATGTTCCAAAATCAAGAGTAGATGAGTTAAATAATGAGTTCATTCCGAAATTAATCGGAGTAGGCTGCTTCCACGGTGATTTGGAGAGCCCGTGTGCAGAGTTTAAACTGAGGTACTTCAAAAAGTTTGTCGACGGTCAAATCCAACAGAAAATTACTGTGAGGACCTATTGGGACAAAATAATGGAACTAGAATCTTTCATCAAGGGCTTCTACTTTCCAACTCCAAGAATAAGCTCAGATCTCCTGATACGGAGAATGATAATCGACGGATCTTTCTTGATTGAACTATTCAGAGCATACAGCAGTTCCCCCAAGCCCGATTTCCTGATACCGCACCACTTCATGAGACAAGTCAAAAAAGATCTCCTGATGTTCCAGAACCAAATACCCCTAATGGTTCTGCAAAAACTATTTGTCATACAAGAAGGTCCGCGTTCAGAGATTAAATTGATCAAGATGATAATGAATTTTTTTGGTATTTCGATACCAAAAGAAAAGGAGCTCAATGTGGTGACCTGTAAAAGGCATATCCTCCACATTTATTACGAGCTTTTTACTGGATCCAGACCAAAATCATGGACAGATGTGCATCTCCCCATATGTGATACCAGAGCAAAAAGCATTCCAAGTGCTAGTCAACTTCAAGAGTATGGGTTCAGCTTTAAGAAAAATGGGACAAATGACATGTTTGTTATATTCAAAAAACAATGTTTGGCACTACCCAGTTTAGACTTAACTGACCTACAACAATGCGCCATAGCAAACATGGTTGCTTTTGAAGAAGCCACATACCATATAGAACAACCAGTGGGGAATCTATGCTTGCTAATGAATTGCCTGATGAGAACTGAAACTGATGTGTCAATTTTGTCAAAAAAGGGCATAATCACAAATATCTCAGGCAATAATAGCGATGTTGTGAAATTTTTCAGTCATGTTTGTCTAGACCTAGAGATAAACATAGAAAAGGGATATTTACAAAAAATATTTGCCGGGGTGAATAAAAGCTACCAAAATACCTTCCAACGGTGGCTGGGAAAGAGCCGAAGAAAATACTTCAGCTGGATAGGTGCAAGTATCAGTACTGTTTTGGCTATCGTTATGGTGGGCATCACCATTGCGCATTTTCTAATGGACCTCTTAAAAAAACCTTGTAAGTTAACACACTTAAAGTTCTTTGCTGTGCTTTTCTTAAATTATTGAAATATATTTTAATCAAAATATATTTCAATATATGAATATTGAAATATTCATATATTGTCCACCTTTCATATATTTTAACTGTGCTGAGGGTATAATGGTCAAGTATGGCTGAATTCTAAGAACTAAAGTTGGATAATAGCAGGGAAAGGTGCTTATTGCATGTTTTTTTCCCATATATTTTATTAATCACAGCCTCACAAGTTCTCTGACATTTTAAATTAGTCCCATGGACAAAGGAGATAGTTTAAATTAGTCCCAGATATCTGTTTCATTTTGAGTCCCATTTAGTTGAATCCAATGTTTTTCATGGTGTTTTTTGGTGTTTAATTATGCCTATGACGCACGTGAGACTGATTTACTGTCATATTGTTTTTTTGAAAAACAATAGTTCACACAATTGATTTGATTTAATATTCTGCCACTGATGATACTGAATTAAACTTGTGTTTGCAGGATGTTAGATGTGATAATGCGCGGATTGAACTTTACGAGCTACAGTTTAAAATAATGTTGTGAAGCCAACATAAATTCATTGTTAGGTTCGGGTGTTATCTTGCAATAAGAAGGGAAAAAAAAGAATACTGTCACTGTTCTGAACCAATCTTGTCATTTTATTCTCTTGTTTATGTTTTCTACTAAGTAAAAATATGTTAAGAATGGTATTTTCTTGTTGTTTATATTTATGTATTTGTTTGTTAGTGAGACATCCTAATGTCTAAGTAGAATAAGTAGATAACATAATGAGAAATCACAACTGGTTGTACAATAGTGGAACAGGATCATATAACAGTACATGACAAAAGATTTGAAATAAAATAAATTGCTGAGCAGTGACTGGAAACAATTTGTTTGACAAAGATGCCCATGAAGGTTTGGAGCATAGCTCGCTTCTTGAGGTGTTCTTATGTTCAACATGAAATTGATCATGGTTGCCATGTAAGAGTTTGTAGCATAGCTCAATTCTCCATGGCAGTGATAGCTTGACTTGGTATAGGTCCAGAGCAAGGCACTGGTCTATCCATGTTCAAGGAATCAATGTGATAAGAATAAAAGATGTATATGTAATTAAGTGTTCATGTTAATCTCAACCAGTATCTTCTCTGTAGAATTACTCCAAATTCAGGGTTTAGATGTAGGTTTTACCATAACTTCTCTGAGCATTAAGTTCCCATCATGTATTAGAATAAAAGTACATATATATATATATATATATATATATATATATATATATATATCTATAAATGTTCAAATCTGATCAGCAATGAAAATAAGTAAAAACTGAGGTTTTATTTGCATAAAAACACAAAATACACATGAATAGCAAGTGCATGACTTTATGGACTATAGAGATTAACTTTTCCAATTTTCAGAAATTTATTTGATTTTATACAAATTAAACAAAAGTAATAAGGTTATTTCATAAATTCTGGACCTTTCTGAAAAATGTTTAAATGGAAGCTTCTGAAGCCTGGAAGTTCATTGAAGCTGTTCATTGCAAGTTTTCATAACTTTTGAATAAGAATAAAAGCCTGTAACCATTTTACCTTCAAAAGGAACAAGGAATTGAATGAAATATATGAATATGTTTATGTACAGTACTAAAGAGGCTATGAGCTGTTGAGATGCATTTCATCATAGTCTATGCAACTCCTCTTCTTGCATTTTGAGCAACTCAAATGAAACCACTCCAAAACAGTACCAAAATTGTCTTAAAACTTAAATTGTAAAATTGTGAAAAGTGCCAAATCACTTGCTCTTGCATCTGGCGTCAATTTGGACTCATAGAACAAGCTTAATTGGATTTAAATTAGACATCAAATCAAACATATTTGCTGTAAAAGGACTTACAAGCAATTGAAATAAAACGAAACCAAACATCTTCTGCCTCAATGCTCTTCACATCAAACTGTGAAGTTTCAAAGTGAAACAGAGACAAAAATGATCTATATTTGAACCCGTGAAGCTACTCCAACAGTTACTGGCATGGGAAGATTGTCGTGTGGGCCCCATCAGCTCATCTCAGTTCTGCTCAAATTGGAGTTGAATCACCTCAGTCGAGATCATCCCTCTAGAAGCCTCATCACCCAAAATTTAAGTCAGTCTCATGCTTCAAATTCCTTCACAAGTATACAAAACCTCCTTCTGGCAAGGAAAGGCGAACAGAAAGCTCTAGTTGCCGTTAATGGCAGCTCGAAACTCCTCAGATGACACGAGGCAGCACAAGCCTCCTCAGAAAGAACGGAGCCCACCATTCTCTTCTACTCTCCTCCGCGATTCCAACGCACCTAACCTTGACGAAAATGATCACCGAAGGCGCTATAACTTGGTCGGGGAAGTTTCAGGGACTAAATTGCAAAAGGACCAACCTCCCGCCGGAGAAGACGGGTTCAAACTTCAAACCCGTATTCTAAAGATCCTCTGTGACGAAGTATATTGAGGCGGGTCACTGACACGACAGTGCTCACCACACCAAAACAGATTAATTGAAAATAATTAAATAAACAAAATAATGGGTGCCACGTCAGCAGCCTCATCAGCGTCAGCTCAGAGCCAGTCAGCAGCCATACCAAACTTCGAAAATTCATTAAAAATAGTAGGAAACTCAGAAAAATTCAAATAAAAAATTAAAAAATTTCTAAAAATCCAAATAAACCAAATTCACTAATATTTGGACATAAAAATCTGTCAAATTATTGAATATTTCTATTTTTGAAGTATTTATAATATTAAATAAAATTTATAAAATTCTAAAATGATATTAAATTGATTTTGTAAAATTCTAAAATAATTTTAAAACTCAATTAAACTCTCGTAACAAATTTTCAAAAACAAATATTGTGATTTTAAAAGAAATATATTAAATATCAAATATTTTCGAAAATAAACATAATTAAAAATAACAAAAGATATTTCAAAAGTCTAAAATTAAAAATGAAAATAAAAGGAAACTGTGAAAATGGTAAAATCCAAAGAGAAACTTAAGAAATTAAAAGTCGAAACGCGAAACCTGTAATCAAGACCGAAACCTCTCCATTTCAAGAACAAAAACTCTTCAGCAGATCGAAATGTCCTCAATTTAGTTCTGTCGATTAGATTTCGTACCATCAATTGAGTTTGGTTTAAACCAAGAGAAATAAACCCCACATAAACACAAAATCATTCTAGAAACAATTTTCCTAGCTTTTCATATATAATTCTTTAGATCCCTTAATCAGAGCTTCTCGTGATTAATAACGGGGTAATTAATAGTAGGGGCTTGCACCTACTGGAAAAAAGGACCCGCGAAATCAATAAACCTCTTTAAGAAACGACTCCTATTTTGGTTCTCTTGTCGTTAAGAGATACTCGAAGGGAGATCGGACCTTAAGGGATGTGAATCTAAGGCATTTTTCAATTTTTCGAGAAAATCCATTTCATTCTTCGAGAGATGACGAAAAAGCCGACACAATAGTCTCTGACTAAAACATAATTGAAGTTCCGCCATTATAAATTCAATCCGCCAATGAAAATGCTGCAACTATGATAAATGACACTTGATTTTAGTATATTGTGATTCAGAATCTCATAATATTTAATCCGATTCAGATTTCCATGTGTCAATTGAGAAAAGTTAAATAAAACGAGGTCGACAAATTCCTTCTGCTAAATCCAGCCTCTCGTTGAAAGAGGACGGAACAAAATTTATTTATTCAATTAATTTTACTGTCCTTGAACCAAATATAATGCAAACTAACATTGGTTATCACTGAATTGAAACATTCATCAGCAGCTGCATATATATTTCCTATGCATTTCTGCCGCACTTGGCACCGTTGGCGTTGGGTCGGGATAATTTAATAAATAGCATAAATAAATTCAGTCCATGAAATGAGATCAGCATTCTCAGTTTGTTGGTTCAAAATATAAGAGTTGAACAGACAACGGTTGAACTGGTTGTGTTTGAGAAAAAAAAAGGAAAAAGTTATAGAAAGAACCAAAAAGACAACTACAGTAGCTTTTTATTGATAATAACAAGCACTTGTCATAGTTTTTTTTTTTAAATTTTTATTTTTAGAAAATCACTTGTCATAATTGCTCAAGCTGTCGAGCGTAGTTAGTAGGTGTTTTTCTACTGGATATTTTCAAGATTCTCAACTAAACAAGGAAAAAAAATGCGTACTGTGTGGACTGAAAAAACTTGATCCACCAATATTTAAAGACACTAGTACCGCTACACTAGTTAAAGCAGCAAGCCATATTTAAGCTGGATCTGCAAACAAGCCAAGGAAGAGATCAACAAAAAGGAAACAAGGATGCACATACCAAATTTATAAAGCCCACCAATATGCCAGTCATCCAATTCATGTGTATCAGTAAGACAGAATCACTGTTTTTTTTTTTCCATTTCTCTTTCATTGGCTCATCTAGTGTTTCACTGAACTTAGCATAGACTAAGTTAAATATCCTTCATTGCAAAAAAATGTCAATTGCATAATTGGAGGGTAAACAAAAACAGCATTGTTCACATCTACTAGTCATAACTACCGAAATCATTATCCTTAGGTTATTTAGGAATTACCGTTTCCATAATCATTTTTTACATGAACATTACAAGGTGTGCAGATCTCACCTTTAGAGTCGCCAGAAACAACTTCAGAATCAACAACACTGCCACCGCTGCCACCACCATTTCCTCTACTCCCATTACCATTCAAGTCGGAATCACGAAAACTCTCTCATTCTGGCATGATCGCTTTCTGGGTATTCTACTTTAGAACCTGGGTATTGTACTTTTTCTTCCTCTTTGTCATCAACATAGGCCTTATAGGTGAGGCGTAGTAGCACTTCCCCTGAGGTGCGTTTGCCAAAGAGGCCCAATCCGCCCCGTATTGTGACAATCCGATCAGTCGGTACTGTGTCTTGGAGCGATCCTAGCTCCACCTATAGTAAAATAAGTGTACACACTTCATTTTGACATTGTATACGCTAAACTTACTCTATTAAAATATAATTCCTAGCAACATACAGTGGTTAAGCAAGAGTCACCATCTAAAGTCACTTGTAGCACTATGTACCATTGTATTCAACTCATATAGTTGATGGATTTTTTGGTAGCATCAGATTATTGAGTTAGTTACAGGGAACTTCTGTGCTAGTTAACTAGATCTGCTAGTGCTACCACCATGCATAATGAAAAATTATACTAACCATGCTGCAATGAAAATTAGTACCTCTCCTGATCCAATTGTTATATCAGTGAAGCCAAACGAGTCTTTCACTTGCAGGGACAGTTTTGCTTCTTAGGATTAGTTACTAGTAGCAGAAAATCCTGAGAAAAAGAAAAAAGTAAAAGAGAAACTATTTTGTCAAGTATACTCACCAACATGGGTGGTGCTTTACCACCTCTAATTCAATAAAATACTCCCAACATGCACAAAATTAGCTAAGCAATAAGCTTACGAAAATAACTACACAAATTCAAAGATAAAGAATCACGGTATACTTGGTTCCAGATGGGTTCACCAGGACGGCCTATAACAGTTGTCTGACTATTTTTCTTGCTCTTTATAACTTGATCTCCTAGGGTCATAGGACATATGGATCCGTCTTGCCTGCCAATTCATATTAACTTATTAGACAAGACCAGAAGCATTACATTATTTTGTAATATAGATAAAACCTTTGGACCAATTTATCACTTATATTAAGCATCGTTTGAGGTTTTACATAAGAAAAGAGCTGTCATATAATAGTGGTAACAATAGAACAACGAATAACCTTAATAACAACTAGTTGGATTGTAAAAAATGACAAGTGGGGAGATCCTAATCTCTGGTATATATATTTTTTTTGACAAGCTAGGCACTCTGGTATATATTGCAAGTAGAAAAGTCAAAAATCAAAGTTTCACTTTTATGAGCAGAATGGTCCATAAAGGATTAAAAAGATGATCCCCAAACTATCACCTAAGCCACAAGGAAAACATTAACTGCTGTTTCCTAGACATTAATAGTCGCAAATCAACTACATTTGATGTATGCATAAAAACCTATTCATGTAATCTTCTCTAAAAGTGGAACAGGCAATAGGCAATAGGCACAGAGTTAAAATAATCTCCCCTATTTTATTACAACTAAGAACAATAAAAAAAATTAAGTACCAAATAAGACATAGGCAAGTTTGCGAGCATCAACAAGGGTGACAGAGAGCTCTCCTACAAAGTCATTGTTTCCTTCTTGAATGACATCAGTCTTCAGGCCCTCTGCCACGGGACCCAATGCCTGGCCTTTCTGGAAATCGAGCACTATTTTCTTTGGGCGCACAAATAGACGTGGCAAGTCTTCTGTCAGAAGCTTAGTTAGGAACCTGTTCAATAAAACAACAAAGTTTCAGTCACTAGGAATACCCTTCTGTCTGTCCATACACTTCTCATATTAACGCCTAACAAAGAGATAGATTAATAAAAGAAGAATTAAATATGGGCATACTTACATAGAAAGTACAGGAATTGCTGATGGAGAGCCCCAGTAGCATGCAAAGAAAGCAAAAAACATATTAGTTGAAAAACCAAGGCAATCCAAAGAGATGCATCAGCAACATTAGAAAATTATCACAAATAAATGCAGACTTTACAGAAATCTAAAGTATGGAAAAAAAATTTTAGGGTAGTAGCCATAACTACACTCCAGCAGCATTTGCACATCTTCTTTTTGAGGGATCACTTGACAATGTTGACAGTGTGAAAGGATTTGTTTGAATAAAAATGTAAACAACTCATATCTAACCACAATGCCCGCAGGTGAGTCGTTTTCCTGCTCTCTCTCAGCTTTTAACTTCTCGGAATTCCACAAACCCACATTCTAATTACTTGACCTCCCATCCCTCAAAACTTTTTGCAGTCTCTCTTTCCTGCCCCTTGCCTCTTACTAAAATGTGTGTGTGTGTGGGGGGGGGGGGGACACTCTACCCACTATTGCTAGAAAAGAATCATACATCATCATGTAAAACCTCAGTGTTGTACCACCCCATCAATATTAATCTAGTTTGACTACAGTTGACCAAAATTTTACTTTTGACTACTGTTGACCATTGACCAAAATTGATTAGTGTTTGACTATTTGACCAACCTTTGACCGGATGAGAAAATGGAGTGCAAAATTCTTTGCCGATTGAATTGTTTTGCCATCTGTCCCTTGTGTCCACGTGGCTAGCTTCAATAACTGACAACCATTACTCTCTCAACCGATTAATCTTATTGATATTTTTGTTTCCTTTATGTATTTAACGCAACTCCAAAAAAGGAAGAACATGGAAGCATGTTATTCCTTCTGTGTTATACACTTAGCCAAATGAGTTATATTATATTTGATCAAAATAAACAAAAAGAGATAGTGGAAAATTGATTAGCTCAGTTGATTAGAGTTTGGAATTCTTACGTCACCGTCGGTTGAATATTTGTTCTGATTTGTTTTTCATTTTTGGACCGCTGATTGTGATTGAACTTTTCGATATTTAATTCTATATTGGTTGATTGAATGATTTAATATTATCGTTTGGTTTTGATTGGATTTATTTATTGCAATTTGATTGGTTTATTTGATATCTAAATTGTACTATCAACTGTTGGCAATCCTCATAGCAGGTGATTCGCAGTGTGATAGTAAACCGTTGGTAACCCTCACATAAGGTGATTCGCGGTATAAAAATAAACCGTTGGTAAACCTCATAGAAGGTGATTCGCGGTATAAAAGTAAACCGTTGGTAACATTCATAGAAGGTGATTCGCGGTATAAAAGTAAACCGTTGGTAAACCTCATAGAAAGTGATTCGCGGTTCAAATTGATTGATTGTATTTTGTGAATTAATTGGATTTTATTGAATTTTGATATTTATTAATTATAGAGAAGATACCGTTATCGGTTCGCGTCCGGTGCGGGACGTGACAAGTGTTCCCTAAGGACCATGCTTGGCAACATAGCTGTGTAACCATGCTGTTCATGCAAGCTTGGCTAAATGATTTTTATTATTATTATTATATTTTTTTTTTGGGAGATCAACTGCTACAAAAAAATTTTTGCCAAGATAAATTGTTGAAATTTTAAGGAGGGGGACCAAATGCATAGAAAGAGAAATAGCACAGGAAGAAGCTTAATTCAATCTCATAAGAGATCGGAGGATATGAGCCTGAAGGAAACAAATGCATAGATACTCAAAATAAATAACTAGAGCAGCAATAAAACAAAAAATACCTTCAGTGAAAGATAGGACTAAATTAACAGAAAAAAAAAATGCTTTTTCAAGATGACTAGTATTTCTTTAATTTTTGGTAAGAGCACTTGGCTCTCTTCTAAGAGATCCAGGGTTCAAGCTCGCATGCTTGTGATAGGCTTTGCGAGTCAGAATAAAAATTCAGCCAGATATACAAGAAATGACCAGGGTCTTTCTAGCCTATCCCAACTTGTTTGGGATAAAAGGTTTAGACTTTAGATTTTTTTTAATTAAGACATGATATAGGGAGGAGGACATGTGGTTCTCAAAAAAAAAAAAAAGGACATGTAACATTAGTTTTGTTTAACAATGATGAATATTTCTGAATTATTCATAGATTATCAAGACTGTCAAAACTATATATTGTCAAGTCATTCCCCCTTTTGTTTAATTCTTTAAACGGAAAGTATATATCTTAACGAATACTGGGTACATCTGCTAAGTATCCTCAAATACTAATTAGGAAAGAGATACTCTACTGAATAGTTAAAATCAGACTAAAAGTAGCTAATATTATTGTGATTCAACTTTTTAAAAAAAAACTATCTTTGCTAGCTCCTAAGTTAAGAAATAAACCAGTGGATTACCATACTCAATAATACACAGGCCATATCATTACCGGGCACATGTATTTTACCAATTTGACAGCCAAGCCAATTTTTTCACTTTTTTACAATGCAGGAGCTTAATTGAGATAAATTCTAGCTAATTAAGGATAATTTTTTTTCTCAGGGTCGAACTGAGATTGCACTTGGTAAGTTTTGGTTAATTACATAACAAAGGGTTGCTGCATAAGAATTAATTTCATCCAGGAAATTAACACATACCCATAAGGTTAAAAAGCCGAAAAGGAGACAGCTCAAACTTGTTCTTTGGCAGAGAAACAAAAGCCCAAGAAACAGCACCAACCCATGGCTCAGTAGGTATGAGTCGAAGCTTAACCCAGAGCTCTCCATCAATGTCAAAATCGCGTACCCAAACTGGGACACTTATTGGGATGATTCCAAAATTGAGGGAAAGGGATAATGTCATGCGGGCCCCACCGGTGTAGCGTAAATCAATCTGATATCTCAATTCCACACAAAAAGCCACCATTTATAAGGAATAATCATGTCACTGCTTCAAAAATAGTTATATAACAAAAACAACAGTGATAATGCCACAAAAGTGACTGTCACAGTTGGCAAGTGATTCTGCTCACCACCAAGAATTGGAGATGAACCAAGTTCCTTTTTCTGGATATAACACTTTGCATAGGTAAATATGACACGATATTTTGTACACAATTTACCATTTGCACAATGTACAATTCTATATATGATATGCTTGTTTCTCTAGACATCATACTTTTCTGCATCTATTGGTCACCAGGTGATGTTTGTACCTTTCGATTATGATAAGACAGACTGTCAACATATAATACTTTTCTCAGTTTTCCAGGGTACATAAGAAAGTTCCCGGTTTTCTGGTGTACCGCCAAAAATGAATTTGTACAAAGAAAGAAAGAATAACTTACTGTAAGTCATTAATTCGCCGTGACGTTCTCCTTTCAACATTCCTAACTGATAAAGGCTCATCTCCAAGGGAGAATTGTTTAATCTCCACTCTTTGCACGTAATCAGGCTTCGGTATGTTATCAAATCACCGGCTGGAGCAGCCCAACAATCCAATTCTCAATTCCAGATCGGTACACCTTCCACAATTTCCCCAAAACCATGTTCACCCACTCAACTGATTCCTTCCTCTGCAAGTCCTTTTCCAGGAAAAGTGAGAAACTAGTTGGCACTTGCGGCCATGTCCCATTTTGCAAGTCCCTTTCAGCCGTTTTCTTCTTTCGTGAAGTCCATAGCTTGTCGAAAGCTACACCGACAAAGAAGATAAAAACGAAAAAAATCGAACTCTTCACAAAGTTACACATTTATTATAAACAATCCAAATTTTTCACAAAATTACATATTTTCCAATACTTTCCGCTTAGGAATATAGATTATTCCTCTTATTCCTAAGCAATCCAAACGGAGCCACAATTATTATTTCTGGAGATTCATTCCAAAAGGCATCTACTTAAAACGTTAAATTGTAAAATGAGGCACTTTCAATAAAAAAAAATGCAAATACAATAAAAGAAAAACACCTTTTGCCTCTCTATCTGTGGTGCTTTCCGAAGGAACTGGAGCAAGCGATGGAGGTGCGTTTGCTGGCATCCATTTCTGCTTTAATGATTTTTGAGAAGTGTTTGAGGCTCTCTGGGCTTACATGCACTCCCATTATAAGTACTTAATTGCTTCGCCGTCTTTGCATTGGTAATTTTAGAAATTTAGCTATAGTAGTGGTGATATTTTTTTCAATAAATTATTCCTTCCAAGAATTCAAATTGGGTGCTATTAAATTAAGTCTTCAAAATTTAATCAATGACTCAATATTTCTGGGTTTCTTAATTTGGTAGCTGACATACGGAGACTCTCCCCCGGAGGAGAGTGCTTTGGGCACGCCATTTGTCAGTGTGAGCATTCTATTAAAATCTTATATATCCTCGTCAAATAAAGAAAGAAGAATCGGACAATTATATCACATTAATAAAGTTTCCTTAATTAGTTGTCTCTTAAATTGTGGAAGAATTTCTAAGGCAACTTCTTAACTGTCATTCTGAAGAGCCAATTGAACAAAGAGAACTATTTTCTTTGGAGATATATCAGTGGGGAATTGTTGAAAAATAAAAAGTAAGTTAAAACTAAAATAGAAATATATATATATATATATATATATATATATATATATATAGTGCACCGTTAGAATCGGGAAAATTGTTGTCCGTACCACCTAATGTACCAACAATAACGTTATATATGCTCGTACAAATATAAACAGCATTATACTCATTTGAAAAAGAAATATACTGAGAAATGAAACATTTGATAAAATATACAAATACCCTTACTCTATTCTTAATAATTCAAGAATGGCAAAGTTTATAGTTAAGAATTTTTTTTTAAGAAATACATTAGCACTCTCAAAATTTTTTTGGCGTGGTCTTCATTCCTAACCATTATTATTGAAGAGACTTGATATTTTTTTAAATGTTATTTTCATATATATATTTTTTCAATTAATATGGTTTAAGGATCTGAAATTATTTTATTTTCTTATCGATGTGAGTCTTATCTCAGATGTAGCTTGAAATAAATGACAAACATTTGGTAATTGTGTATGAATTGTTACTTCCTGCGATAGATGCACTTTCTTTCATGTACAGACATTGCTAAATTTTTAATGATGTATAAATAAAGTACCGTGAGATGTCATATATTTATAATATTAGAGTCAAATATTCTGTAATTATCACAATTTTTGAAGCAAGCCCAAGAGAAACAAACAACCCGGTGTCAAAAGAGGAAAAAAAGGGAACACTACACATGAATATTGATTTATCAGCCTTGGGAGTTAAATTGAGAACATCTTCAGTTGGTTTCATGCACAATTTACATAAGCATGTCAAAACTCAAAAGTTCTTGTCTATATGCAGGGAGATTGGACAACGAATACCTTTTACAATGCTAACTAACATGATTTCAGAATTTAATGCAAGAATGTGAGAAATAAGAAGCGCCATGCCACGTTAAATGGTCTCCATTTTATGATTGAAGCACATTTTATGTTTGAACGCAAATATGTTACATAGATTTTGTCATTTATCAGCTTCTAACCTCTGTGAATTGGAAAATGACGACTTGCTAAGAGAAATTCTTCCTTCCATGGAGACACCACACTCTAGTTCTTTCCCGCTTCGGCCGGAACTCCTTCCTATGTTGGCTTGTGGTGGCAGCCTCTGCTTCTTCCTTGATGAGGAGAACAAATCTCTGCTTTCTCTTCTTTATTTCAATTTGGCATTTTTTCGAACAGGTGGTGTGCCACCTTATGGGTGCGTTTGGATGGGTGTGAGAAGAAGGGAAGAAGGGAAGAAGTGGGAAGAAGTATTGGGAAGTGTGTAATTTTGTGAAGAGTTTGGATTGTTTATAATTTTTTTTCTTCTTCTTTCTTCTTCTTCTTCTTTCTTCCAACAATCCAAACACACCCTATGTTATAGCTGTGTTTGATTGGTTGCAGATAATACTTACATAGACTGTGACACATGCCGTTGGATGGCTCCAGTAAGTGATTTTTCATGAGTTTTGTCAAGAGAATATGTTCGTTGTGATGCTTAAATTGAATTGATATGTTTTTATTTTCACGTGTTGTTGGGATGTCGACAGAAAAATAAAGCAGCCGGCTTCAAAAGATGAAAATATTAAGGCTTTGCATGTGTATTTTTCTCTTATAGTTGGATTAATGAAGTATGATTTAGAAGATGTTGTTTAAGCGAATGAGAATTTTTGTTTATGATTTGTTTTGGTTTGTGCAGGATTTGCTCTCTTATGCAACAAATTCAATTCGTACTGAAAAAACCAATGAAAGAGGTCGTCGAAGTGAACAAGATGTTTCTTCTGCCAATTGATGAAAATGCTCTTCCAGCGTGTTTCAATACTTGATCCACTTTTCTTGCGCTAAAATATTCCCAATTTTTGGTCTATATGTTAACTCTATATTTTCAGGCGCTTTTATCACTGTGGTTACCATTCTGGTAGAACTAATAACGCTACATCTTATTTTATTTCTCGCCCCGAAGGAAATATAATGGTGAAATCGAGAAGGATTTTGTGAATCGTCTCAGATAACCCTGGTATTCAGGTAGTATATTCTGAACTTGTAAAATTTAAGATAACTTGCCTATATTTAGTACTTTAATCATCCTCAATCTTCAAGTGTTAGATAACTAGGTCTCTAACCATGCATAGATACCGTTGCAATACAGTGTCTTTGTAAAACTTTTGGTGGATCCTCAAATAGTCATCTAATTCCTGGTCAGGCACCTTAAGCCTCAGTCAATTACAACTGTGATGTTAATTTAAGCTGGTCTTATTTAAATCTAACTCCTGTTATCGTTCAATATATCTGTGATTATGTTTGTGTATCTATTGCATAAAAAGATGCCAAGTCAACCAAAATATCTAAAGAAAAAGGAACAGAAAGAGGGCTCAAATAAAATGTATTTGCTACTCAAGCTTCTTCTATCTGACTATCTTATTGTTTGATGCATGCTTTTGTAAATTATTTTGATTAGCTATTTCTCTGATAGATTTGGATCCAAATGGTCTTTGGTACTTAGCAGATTCAGATGTGGGACTTGGCAACCTTCTCTTACTTGGAATTTGGAAAGGCCCTTAGCCTGGTCTGAGGCGAGCTTCCCTGTGTTTTCATGAAATTGGTGTGTTTGAAACACTTTCTAAACCGCCGTATTGAGAAGCCAATCGAGTTTTACTGGGATCAATTGAAGGAAATTGAAATATCAATTAGAAACTTATATTCCCCATTTCGTGTAGATATTAGCTCTGATGAGCTGATTGAATCCATGCTCGTTGATGGATTGTTTCTGCTCGAACTCTTTAGGGCATATATAAATGCACTCTTTGGGGATATAGAAATATAGACAATAACATATTCCCTATCATTTCTTTGGTCTAGTAAGAAAAGATCTACTTAAAGTAGAAAATCAGATCCCATTTTCTGTTTTGGTATTAATGTTTAATATACAACAACATGGGTGCTCTGTGGGGTCTACTATTGAATCTAAAACCTTGTGCTTGAAATTCTTTGGTGTTAAAATACCAACAAATAGGAGATGCAGCTTTATCCACTACCACAGTCACATTTTACACCTATACCATGAGATGTTTACAGTTGAATCCTTCCTTCCAATATCAGCACTTCCCTCTACTCTAGACCACATTGAACGACTTCAAGAATCTCCCCGATCCAAGACTATCCCATCAACAACCCAATTAAAACACCACGGGATACGACTTTAGAAATCTTCAAAAAAGAACAACATGTGTGTGGAATACAAGAATTATACCCTCCAGTAATAGAGTTGAATGATTTAAACAAAGTAGTCATAGCGAACTTGGCTGCATATGAGGAGATGAGTGAACCTTTAAGACAACCAGTGACCCACCTTTGTTTTCTTTTGAATTTCTTGATGCCAACCGAAAGTGATGCAGCTCTTCTCTGCGAAAAATGCATAATAGACAATGCTTTAGGCAATGAAACTAATATCGTGCAGTTTTTTACTAATCTCTGTGCCAATTTAGACATAAACCTATACGAAGGTTATTTGTGTCCAATTGTGTACAATGTCAACAAAGACTACAACAAGTACAGAAAGTTTGCTGCGAAGGTTAGAAGGGACTTTTCCTTGAAGCTTTTAACAGATCATATTTCAACTGCAACATAAAGTGCTGCAAGGTTACAGTCTCTTCACTCTCTTCTACATGTGGTGTTACCACATTAGTCGATTTAGTATGCAGCTTCACAAGAAACAGTTGTAAGTTACCTACTGTTTTTAAACTGCCTTGGTACTTCTTAACAGATCCATACTAATTTATTGTTGTTATATGTGATTTGAAAATATCAGTGTGGCATCTTAAAATCCCTTCAAAGACTTCTATTGGTACTATCTATAATATACTACATCTTTTGTTTTTTCATTTTCAGATAGGTTTCTCCAGTAATATGGCAGCCAAGTTCAGTGCATAATCTCAGAGAGAACCACTACACAAGCGATCCAGATGTGGACTCCAATTAGTGATGCTTTTATTCAGTTAAAAACTTGATATTTGGTTGTATTTTATGTTCTTTATGTCTTTGGATGTTGGTATTTGATATTTTGTGGATGTAACTCCATGATGCTTTTATGCAATTTATGCAGTTTGTGCTAACTTTGCCATAATATTCTCACTTTACGTGCATCTTTTGAATCCTTAGAAATTTGAAATAAAGAAAATTGGTGAATAGCTATTGGAATAATTTATTCAACAAAGAGAGAAAAAAAAGGAAAGAAGATGAATAGACCTTCCAATTAGAACTAACTCCGTGGCCTTGCATACTGTTGGGGCAAGATAACAGCACTCGCCTTAACTCTTCAAACCATGGCAGGCTGGAACATCCTTGACATATCTTAGCAAAATGAGAATCGGGTCTAGACTTGCTTTCCCACCAGACAAATGCCTCAGGCCTAGAGATGTGCCCGACCCATGTTATGCAATTGGATTTTCTTTTTTTCTAATCTAATAACTAATTTTCTTATTTTCTAATCTAATAACCAATTTGGGTTGACTAGTCTTTGGAACCTGTATTGTGGGGCCTAAAGAGCCAGTCTCTCTCTGACACTTGTCGGGTAGATCTATTCAAAGTTAACCCCAACTTTGTTCAGTTTTTAGAAAGAAAAGAGAGAATATTTTTTTATTATTATTTTTTTAAAAGTATATAGAGAGAATAAGTATGGCATAAAGCACAACTCATGTCATGCGTATTTTGTTCTATACATGTAATAATAAAAATCTAAAAAATTCAAGGAAACCAAAAAAAAAATCATCTATGCTCCAAACATATATTCTATTATATCAAAGAAAACTAGTTATTTTATCTTTAGGACTATCCAATTTTTTATTGTTAAAGTGCTCCTATTTTAAATAAATATGACAACAAAAATCATGTTTTCTTAAAATATATTCAGCTGCCTTGAAGAAAATCCATTTATTTTTCTCTAGAAATGCATCACATTATTAATTTTATTTCAAGTGCTTTCAATGATGCTAGTAACAAGCAGCTAATTGCAAATTTAATTAAGCAAGCAAATACGCTCGCCTAGTGTGTGGTCAAATTTTTATGAAAACCATAAAATGCAAACAAATTTCTATAGAACCTGACTATTTTTTTTGAGGGGGTGAACAAAAATTACTAGAGCAGGTACCAACAATGGCGTGGAATAATGAAATAAAGTATCTTAGGACACCTAATACTATTTGTGTTTTCATCTGGGTCTTGTTATGGTGGGCATCGACACCACCGATTTTATCCTAAACCTCAAAATTTCATTGTAAGTTAAAATTTAAAAGATCAATTTTTCATTAAGTATTTGGTTTTTTCCAATATCTAAATATTTTATTATTTTGATTGTTATTAAAAGATCAATTTTTCATTAAGTATAAACCATACTAGCATCTGGATGATATATGTATATTTATATGACATCTACGACAATGCATATGTTATGGATGATTGGTTCATTGAAAGCACATGTAATGCAATTTTTTTTTTATCATTTAGTACGAGTAAAATCAATTTTATTGTACAAGTGAGGCAATTTTAATTTTTTGTCTAGAAAAATTGAAAATTAATCTATAAAAAAAATCAGGTTTAGCTGTCATAGACGCCAATATATAGTGACATTTAAATTAGTGATATTATTTTTTATAAAAAATTCTGCAACTTAAAATTTAGAAGCTATTTTAATATTTTTCTGGAGCACAAGTGCATAACCATGATCGAAATTCAGTTACACTATTGAAAACTGAAATTTATTATAGTCAGAACATCAATTGGAAAACCTTTTTTTCATCAAATAAAATATTGTTAGAGAAAATGTTTAAATTAACACGCTAAATTAATAAAACCAGTAAAAATATTGTTAGAGAAAAGATGTAAATCCATACAGCACTAAAATAATAAAATAGCATACAATTCCAATCTAACAGCTAAAACAAAGTTAATAAAAAAAAAAACCCAGCGATACTTTACAGTAGACAAACTAAAATTGACAAACTGGAAGTTCCCGAAAACTCATTTCGCAAAACATTTTTTAATTCAAAATACAGAAGCACCCCCTCTTAAATGGAATCTAAATGAGGTCGGCAACATTCATGGACATCTCATCGATCTGGGTGCTGTAGTATTGCTCGATATCTCTCAAAATCCTGATATCATCCTTGCGCACAAAATTTATTGCCACACCCTATATCAAATAACACATAAAACGATTCTGTTTTTGAAACGGTACACAATTATGTTTCGTTAACCATTCCATTTCAGAAATAACACATAAAACGTTTTGAAATAAGAGTGAAACAGTTGAAACGGTACAATCTGATATTTTATTTACCGTTTCGTTATTGGAACGGAATAAAAATTGGTATTGTTATTCGTTCCGTTTCGTTTAAGCGATTTTGCATGCACCAAATTACCTTAATAGTAAGGTATTGGTGAATACGGAGCCAGGCCAATTTGCATGCACCGCTTAACCTATTTGCTAGGGTTTTTTATAGTTGATTTTGCATACACCTCTTAACCTATCAGTACAATTCGGTTTAGGAATTACTTTTCACCATCTCATAGATTCTATCATTCCCAAATCTTAATTAATTATCTAACATGTCTTCATTAGTTATTCATCATTCTCTTAATTCTCATCCCCTCTTTTTTTTTTTAACAATATAATTACTCCAATATACTCCCCTCCTTCGTGGTAGTGATCCGCACAACATCAATTTGAGTCTGAGCAACATTCATTAGATGTTTTGGACAAATATGCCCCCATGTCCATTCTGATTTCTTTCATTAAGATTTTCCTAAAATATATATATTTTATCTTAATTATGTCTTTCTCAATGACTTCCATTATGTTTCACGCTAAGGAAAAAAAAAACTAACAACGTTTGGGGAGCGTACGTGGGAGGGTGGGAGGGGGGCGAGCGTACGCTGCAGGGGAGCGTACGTGGGAGGGCTGGGAGGGGGGACGAGCGTACACGGCAGGGAGGGAAACAGAGCAATTTCCAGAAATAGAAAACGCGTAGAGCCAAAATTAGAAAAAACGCGTGGGGATAATGAATATGGGGATGATCTTTATCACCCTCGAAAATTAACGAATATAATGTAGTTCTATTCATTTTTGGAAAAAAAATAATTTTGATTTTTGCAATCTAGTTGACACAAAAAATTGCTTAAACCTTCATTCCAGATTTAATTACAAAAAATTGCCGTTAAAATTAAGGTGGGACGAAAATTATGGAAATTGAATGGGACGACGAAATATTTTGTAGACGCCGCATCCTATCATGTTAGCTACACCGATTATCCATTTTTTGTTCTTGAATATACTTTTTATGTCGTTGTATAGAAGTTAACCTAAGAATGTGCTTGAGAAATTATTATTTTAATCTGTATTTAATTAATTAAATAAAACTCGAATCTGGTCGGTGGGCTTGCGAACAATTTTATTTTAATTCAGATGCCAAAATATCGACATGAAAGCCACTTTTTAAATGATCTATTCCAAGTTCAACATGAATGTCCTTATTTCTTAACATATGTGATAATGTGATTATGTGAACCTTAAAAAAACAGATATCCTAAACTGACATCCGCTGTTAATGTCATCCTGGACATCCTTGAATTGGCAGCCCATAATTAAACTCAGCGTCCAGTCCAATATCTTTAATTTCGCTTTATCACCGCCGTCTATTTTCTCTCCACCATCTCTCACGACTCACCCCATCCCTCTCTCACAGAAAACAAAAAATACCAATTCAAAGCCTGAAGCTTAGTTCTCGTATCATAAGTTAAGATTGAAAGCTATGAGATTGATTTTTTTTTTTCTCTGAATTCTCTCTTTTGATTACTAGTTTGTGCAGCCACAAGGATTACAGTCGTTAACGTCCTACTATCAATTTCGATTTAGTCTCAGTAAATAAAATAAACTACACGCAATATAAGTTTCTGAAAAAAAAAAGAAACAAGAGATGTATTTCGCTATTTCATTTATCTTTCATTGGAGTATGTAATTTATGATAAGGGAGTAATTAAGTATTTTTAAGGAAGTATAAAAATTTCATTAAGGGAGTGTCAAATATGTTTTCCTTTATCTTTAAACATGGAAGTCGTAATTTATTATGAGGGAGTAATTAATTATTTTTAAAGAAGTATAAAAGTTTCATTAAGGGAGTGTCAGATATGTTTTCATGTATCATTAATTATGGATGTTCGCAATTTGTGATAAGGGAGTAACTAATTATTTTTAAGGGAGTATATAAGATTCATTAAGTGAGTGTCAAATATTTTTTATTTATCTTTTATTATAGAAGTACATAATTTATGTTAAATGGGTAACTAATTCTTTTTAAAGGAATATGTAAGATTCATTAAGAAAGTGTCAAATATATTTTTATTGTTTTATTATAGATGGATGTAATTTATATTAAGTGAGTATGTAAGATTGATTAAGACAGTGTCAAAATTTATTTATTTATTTTTATTATAGAAGTACATAATTTATGTTAAGGGAGTAACTAATTAGTTTTAGGGGAGTACGTAAGATTCATTAAGTGAGTGTCAAATATATTTTTATTTATCTTTTATTATGGAAGTACGGAATTTATGACAAGGGAGTATAAAAGTTTAATTAAGAAAATGTCAACTATGTTTTTATTTATCTTTTATCATGGAAGTACGTAATTTATGATAAGGGAGTATATAAATATTATTAAGAGAGTATGTAATTTCTGATAAGGGGGTAACTAATTATTTTAAAGTGAGTATGTAAGTGAGCATTGTTGCGGCTTTTTCGTCATTATTCTCCTCGAAGGAATTTCTCGAAGAACAATGGGAACATAGCCTTAGATTCACCTCCCTTAAGGTTCGATCTCTATAGCGGGTATCTCTCAAAACAAGAGAATCCTAACAAGAGTCGCTTCTTAAAGAAGTTTCTTAATTTAGCGGGTCCTTTCTTTCCAATAGGCGCAAGCCCCTATTGTTAATTACCCCGTAGTTGTCTACGGGAACCTCTGATTAAGGGACGTAAAGGGTATTGACGTAATGGGCTAAGAAAAGAGATATTTGCGGAGTGCTATTAAGGAGGACTTAATTGATGGTAACAAACTCAATGGACGAGACCCAATTAAGGACCTTTAAATTTCTAAAGACTTTTGGCTTAAGGGCTGGTTTTCGTCAGAAAAAGAGGAATTCTTGATATGGAGTCGTTTGAGGGCCACTTGATAAGAATTCTATCTAAGTCATCTGAGGTCGATCTCAACCCCAGCGAGGGACTTTTCCTCAAATGGAGAGGTTTTGGCTTTGACTTCGGGTTTCGTATTTTGACTTTTAATTTCTCAATGTTCCGCTAGGGATATTGGTGATTTTTATTCACTTTGGCCTTTTGTAACTTTGATTTTCAACAGTTCTTTTCTATTTAGAGAATATCAAGCTTAAGGCCATTTGTATATTGAAAGTACTCAAATTCCTTTTTAAAAGATATTTAGTAATGTTGACTAATTTAGACTTTTCATATTTGTGAAAATGTATTTTTATTTGAAGATACTTGATTTCGAAGATATCATATTTCAAATTTTTATTTCAAAAGTATTTAGTTTCAGTTTTAGAATTTTATAAATGGGTTTATTAATTTTCTAATATTTATAAAATTTATTTTTAAAGTAAAAATACTTCAAAAATACAAAAGGCCGCTACTTTGACACAATTTCATATCAAAGTATCAGTGAATTTGGCTTATTTTAATTTTTAGAATTTTATGGATATTTTATTTATATTTTTCTGAGTTTCCTACTATTTTTAATGAATTTTTGAAATTTCTGTTGATTTGGCATTTTCGGATTGATCCACGTGTGCGAAGAGGCTGATGTGGCAGTTGATTTGGTCTGACTGGGCGCTGATTGAGCTTGCTGACGCGGCAGGGCGCTGGCATTTCTCGTTTGTTACATGTAACGAGTTATAACCATGTCTGTGACCCGCTACACAAGATTTGACCATAAAGGATCAACGGAGAATTTGGCGCTGAGACTCATTGAAGGAGACGGAGTTTTGCATTGGAGCCCCTGGACTTATTTTATTGCCGATGTGATCCTTTTCCGACGGGGCTCCGACGATCTAGGGCACCGCTGATGACGAGATTGGGTCTGCTATGCTCATGGGATTGAGGAGAATACAGCGGTGGTCTCTGCTTCTGTTGCGTCACTCCCTCTTGGCCGGAAAACCATGGATTTGTATTGGATGTACTAAAGTTTTCTTCAATTTGGTCCCTGACTTCTTAGAATTTAGTTTTCCCACGATTGGGGCCACCTCAGTCATCCATAACAGGTTCGTTAGGGTCACGACAGAGAGAAGGACACGAAGACGGCCTTGGTTTGGGTTGCGTTGCTCTAATTCTATGGGAGAGTCACGACACTGGTACGGGTCTGGAAGTGTTTGGTACCACTACTCGATGGGGTACTGGGTTGGGTCCAAACCAATTTTAGGGGTCACAGAGTTGTTTACTTAGTCTAACTCTTTAGGCATTACTATCAATTTTGATACTTCACGTGCATTTAACCAAGTCAGTATATCATTTCATGCATACATTTTTTGTTTTCTGTTTTTCGTGGTCAAGTATATGGAATCAAGAACAGCCTCATAGTCAGTCAAAGTGTTTTACACATTACATGTTTTATTCCCGTAATTTACATTACTACAAACTTGCACGGCATATGCTTTGGTACTTATAAACAAAACGTTCTCTATACACATATTGCGTTCATGGAACTCCTTGACATTTCCTATATCTAAACTTGGTTTTATTTCACGGGGTGCTTGACAAAAATAATAATTATCCTATCTATATTCATGGGTTTTTAGTATATGATATCATTTTGGTTATTCCATGCTATCAGCTACTTTTTCATACAATTTCATTTGGCTGGACCCTAATTGCATAGTCTATTATTCATATGCTGACAGTACACAATAATTGAGACACTTTTCTCCTTCTCACTCATTTTTACAAGGCCAGAAGATCAATTCACTAAGACAAACTGAGAGATGGTACAGTACTTGATGAGCATTAGAAAGTCATAAAACTGACACAATCCTAATTTGCATGTGCTATGCTAATGTTGAAGCTAATCACATATCATCATCGTTGTCATTTGAAAACAAATAATCACCCTATTTTATTAACCTATGGACAACTTCTTTGATAACTATATTTAAACATTTCAGTCCAGGGAGTTTAAGTAATTACATTTGTCATTGTCAGGGTCCATATATCAAATCCTACTTTGCATATTCTGGTCTGACAAGGCAAGAAATCTATACTAAAGTCCAAGAAACTTCAAGTATCACCTACTACCATTCTAGTTCATCTTGCAAGACAATGATTTAACTTGTTTTATTAAATTAAACTCCAGAAACAGCTTTAATTACAAGATTCATGTTAATATGCTGTCTTTAAGCGTTTTGGTCCAGAATTTGTACACAATTCCAATTCTAAGGGATTTTTGGCAGCATTTCGACTTATAATTGATTGACATGGTTTCCCTCACCATGGCTCAAGGCCATTGGAAGAGAAAGCTACCTGGAACTGGAGAAACTCCAGTCGAGGTAAAAGAAGCCAGGGACTGAGGAAACCACAGCCGAGGCATTGTGAAGCCAGGGATTGGAGAGACTCCAACCGAGGCGTGTTGTTGTGTGTGTGAGAAGAGGATAGAGAGAAGAAGAGAAGAGAAGAGAAGAGAAGAAAATGCTATCCAATCCAAGAGAATCGATCAAGAAGAACCTTAATTTTAATGAAAGAAACAAAATGAAACTGAGAATTAACAGATCTGAAATTGTGCAAAAAGAACCGATTCAAGATTTCAAAGATCGCAAATTTTCTTGATTAAGCTCCGCATTTGAGTTACAAACCTACTTCTTACCTTTATCTCTTACCTTTCCTTCAATTACAATCAGAGAATTGATCTCAGGATTGCCTAATCACGCTATTCTCAACTTGCTAACTAAGTGTTTGATGAAATGCCCTTCCTCTCTCTCTCTCTCTCACTGCCTATACTAACAATGGAGAATCTGTCTAGCCTATTCCTTGTGTGTGTGTGTGTGTGTGTGTGTGTCTCCTGGTGTCGAAAGGAATTGGAGAAGAAGGGCCGTGTGTGGGGGAAAGAGAGGTCTGAGAAGGTCCTCAGGTCCTTTCTTTCATGGTGTATTTATAGGCCTCAAGGCCGGGTTGATTTCTTCAAGTATCCTCACCCTTCGACTGCATCTCATCCGTTCAATTGAAGGCACACGGATCGACCCCTGATCCGAGGGTTAAGAATCTACCAAAGTGTGTTTCTTTTAGGTGGTCAACAGAAGGGGAGGAGATTGTTTGACCATGGCAGTTGAAAAGTTGTTACGGCTCCTTCAATCTTAGCCTTTAATCCCTTGTTCACGAACTGAGATTTGATCTGACGGAGAAGATCGCGTCGCACTGGGGTCCACTTCGGGAGAGCTCGAACAGATTCTGTTGGAGGCACTTGAGAGCATCGTGCCCCTCTCCTTTCTCTCCGTCGCATTTTATTTCATCTGTTGGGGAAGATGATCTCTTCGCAGGGGGCCCAGTTGTAAGACTTAATGAGACAGAGATCAGCGCCTCCTCTCGTCTCTGTTTTACACAGACTCGGCTCACCGTGTGCCAAGTGAATGTTGGTGATCCCTTTGTATATGGTGTACGAAGAACAGGAGTCTCCAAGTTTCTATCCACGGTGGGAAATTTAAAATTCGTTGCTTCTTCCTTCTCCATTTCTTCTGTTACTCATCTTCTCCATTTACTCATTTAACTTAGATTTTTCAAATCTGCTGAAACTAAGAAAATTATTTGGACCTTTTCCTCTTTGAATCTCTCAATGAAATTTTGTACACGGCTTCATAAAAACGTGTAGAATCTAATGAAACCAAGAATTTCTGAAAATACCCCTCCACCTATTTTATTTAATTTCTCCAAAATTATGGACCTTTTTGCATAAAATAGGGATTCTGTATCTCCTCTGTCCAATCTGAGGACACCATAATTTTCTTCATGCTTCACTGTATTTTTGAGTAATTTTCCATGATTTTTGGGATCTATTTGATATTTTTCATGAATTTTCTCGAGCTTTCTGATGAAATTATCCACTTTAATTCATGAATTTGGCACCATATTTTAGGGTCAAACAAATGCCCCCCACCAGAGTAGGTTGTGAAGATCCTGGGCAGAACAGCGTACTCTGGTGGCCCCTTCTTGACCCCTTGGATGTAGTCGAATTGGCTGCATGACGGTTTTGTCGAGTTTTGGCTAGAATTTGGATTGATGGGTTGAGTTGTTTGAGGGTTTGATTCATCGATTCCGGGTTTGACTCGTTGCCCCGGTGTTGGTCTTGGTTTTGAAATTTTGATGCAGGCTTTCTCTAGTATTGGCTCAATGTGATCGTGTGTTGGCTCTGTTGCCAAGTATGGTTGACAATGAATTCTTCTTTCTTCTTATTTCTTACTTTCTTCTTCTTGTTGTTTGCTCTTTTTTTGGTGCCTGCAAAACAAAGTCAAAGCAGCACAGTACCAAATTCTACAAGATAGACTATAACAAAACAATTTTATGTGTTTTGATTTTGAATTTTGGTGTTTAGTCTGGTCAAACGTCAACCATGATTTTCGTCAATCTATTGTTTAAGTTGAGTGCGAGACTAAGCAAATTCACGCGAAACTTTAAGCAATACATCAGTACATGTTTAATGTCTCAAGCAACTCCATCTCGCACTATTTGCCGATTTATTATATAAGTTGAGTGTGAGACTAAGCAAATTCACGCGAAACTTCAAGCAGTACATCAGTACATGCTTAATGTCTCAAGCAACTCCGTCTCACACTATTTTGCTGAGTCCATTTTAAATTTGTTTGTTGTTTAGAAAATATTTTAGAATCCAATGTTTTTTTTATTGTCGTTTTCATCTTGAAATTTCATGTGAATTATTTGGTCAAACTTTCTACCAATGCTTCATGCAGGTATATGCAAACTACAAGGATTAAATGCTTCTAAATGATGCAAAATTTTTTCTTTCTTTCTGGTTTTACTTATTATATGAAGAATTATGAACACTTGGGTAATATCTAAATTTGAACTCAAATGTCTTTTAGGTGGGTCTGTGTAACACTTGGTCCTAGGGATTTCAATCTCAACTTCAGGGACTCTAGCTTTTCTTTGTTAAACAACATGCAAAGTCAATTTTATTTGCCCGTTCTTTTCCATACTTCCCACGATTTTGTAAAGAATTTCATTAAAATGTCAACTAGTTTAGAGTCTTTCCAAAAACACCAGATTTTCACCAATTTATTGTGCAAGTTGAGTGTGGGTGACTACACACCTTAGGGTTTTATGCAAGTGACGTAAAGCGACAAGTGAGCGGCTCTCCCATTTTTGCATAAATTAAACATAAATTAAGCATAACAACGGAAAAGAAAATAATATTGCTGCAGGGCATAAATATTGCGACAAAGGGTAGTCAGAATTATGCAACGCTTGGGTCTCCCGCAAGGCACAAGTATCCTATAACTACCCGCCTAGCCATCAACTAGGCACCGCTGTAGTTCCCCTTTTTTTTGGATTGATTTTTTTTGTTTTTTTTTCGCATAGAGTAAACATAACGGTAGAAAAGAAAATAATATATTTTTGTGATTGAACCGCTCATTGTCACTTAGTGTCAAAAGCACCCTCATGATCACACTATTTGATAAGTCCGATTAAGTTTGCTCGTTGGTGTACCAAGCATTTTAAAAGCAACGTCATACAAGCCTCAAAATAAGTTTAAACACGTTAATGATATTCTCTTTGAACAAAACCACGTGTAAAGCACAAATCTGTTCACTCGGCAAAAGGTTATGACTTTGGCTAACAGCGGCTAACAATTATAAGCAACCGAGTTTCGAGTCCTATCAGTTTCAATTTCCAACCTTTCGGTCCATTGGCACAACAAACCAACCCAAAAGTCAACTTGCCCCTGTAAACAACCTTGACTACCATTTTTATTATGACATGATTTTTTTTTAATGTTTAGTCAAATTTTCAATTCAAGCACCATACAATCAATTTCCAACATTTTTGTATGTAAACTAAATGATTTAAATGCAACTAAAGGATGCAATATTCTTCTTTTTTTTATGCAACAAAACAAAAACATGTCGTGATGCGATCCTAAACATGTCATGATGCAATCCTATGCATAAAATTTCTAAGTTTTTTATTTTATTTTTTTTTTATTTTTTTTTTTTGCTTTTGAATTGAACAAAATATTGTCCCAATGTATTGAAACAAAGAAAGTAAAAGAATGAGGTTAACAAAATACTAAGTCAATTGAATTCGCATGTAATCGATCGGATCTTTATTTTGAGTCGCCATGACATTCGCTCCAAAGAGCTGCCCCAGTGGACATGATGACAATTCGATTGAGAGAGTACTTATTCATTTCTTTTTCCATTTTGTCTTTGCCGTGCTTGAGGATGTGTGGCGTCTGCCCCAGAGGATTGCCCCTGCGAATGCGGCGACAACTTAACTGAGCTAGTTTTCCCTATAAAGAATAAAAGTATAAGACTCCATTAGAAGAAATTATTAGCACTTAAAAATTTTGAATGATTTTGTAGCTTGCGCATTATTTATTTCGATTTTATTTTTGTCACTTTTTTTGGGCACGTGATGTTTGACTCAAAGAAATTGCTCCAACACATGTGAGACAATTCAAATTTATTAAATTTTTTTTATAATGAATAACACTTCAGAAGAGATTATTAGCACTAAAAGATTTCAAGAGAATTTTATGTATATTTCTTGTCGCGTTGAAGTCGCGGAGTTGCGTGATGGAGCACGGCTTTGTCGCGTTGAGTCGCGGAGTTGCGTGATGGAGCACGGATTCTCGCGTTGGTCGTGGAGTTGCGTGATGGAGCACGGCTTATCGCGTTGGTCGCGGGGTTGCGTGACGGAGCACGGCTTGTCGCGTTGAATCGCGGAGTTGCGTGATGGAGCACGACTTATCGCGTTGGTCGCGGAGTTGCGTGATGGAGCACGGCTTATCGCGATGGTCGCGGAGTTGCGTGATGGAGCACGACTTGTTGTGAAGTTGCGTGATGGAGCACGGCTTGTCGCGAAGTTGCGTGATGGAGCACAGCTTATCGCGTTGGTCGCGGAGTTGCGTGATGGAGCACGGCTTGTCGCGAAGTTGCGTGATGGAGCACAGCTTATCGCGTTGGTCGCGGAGTTGCGTGATGGAGCACGGCTTATCGCGTTGGTCGTGGGGTTGCGTGATGGAGCACGTCTTGTCGCGTTGAATCGCGGAGTTGCGTGATGGAGCACGACTTATCGCGTTGGTCGCGGAATTGCGTGATGGAGCACGGCTTATCGCGTTGGTCGCGGAGTTGCGTGATGGAGCACGACTTATCGCGGTGATCGCGGAGTTGCGTGATGGAGCACGGCTTGTTTTTTGTTTTCACTTTCAAATTGGGGTTTTGGTGCACTCTTTCCAAAGCGCGCGGTTTATGACCTTCACCTTCAGGCTGGAATTTTGATGCACACCTTCAAAAATGCGCGGTTTTGGGCAATTTTAGGCTTTGTCTTTCACTTTCTTTCTTATTTCACTTTCCTTTATACTTCCTTTTTCTATCTTCTTTTCTTTTTTCCGTCTTTTTATTTCTTTGTAAATTTCTAATTTGGTTCCCCGATTTCAATTTCGGGACTTTCCTCCTTTCTTCATTTTTCTTGTCTTCTTCTTTTTCCATTTTTTTTATTTCTGACTTGGCTTCCCTATTCAATTATGGGATTTTATTTCTTTTTCATTCTCCTTTTCTGAATTTCTAACTTGGTTTTCCAATTGCAATTTCGGGATTTTTATCACTTTCCTTCTTTTTCTTATTTCTTCCCTTTTCAATACAGCCTGATCGAGCTCTCGCGCTCAAGGGTTTTCTTTCTTATCTCCTTTTGAAAGAATGGCTAATCCTTTATAATTCTTAGGCCTGATTGGGCTTCCACGCTCAAGGCCTCTCTTCTTGCTTAACTTGCGGGGTTCGAATAATCTTACTCTTACCACCGTTTTTTTCAAGAGATATGAAAATTTGGCACATACTCACTTTTTCTTCTTTCTTCATTTTTCTTCTTTTTAGGCTCTCGGACGTACATAGATCCACTCCACAATTTAGGTTAGGGTATTTGGCCCGCTCCTGTATTTCCTTGGGCTTGAACCTACGTGGGTCTTGACCCGATTCTTTGGTTTTCTTCTTCTGACATCAACCTTGAATGCTTCCACTTTTCCGTTTTGCGCACTGATTTGAACGGTTTCATTCCCCACTTCTTGCCACCACAGCCTTTGATTTTACACATGTTCACACGTTCGCCATTAACTCCAGGTTATGCTTTCCTTTTTTTTATGCCTATATAAGCACACCTTTGCTATTCTTTTTTTTTATTCATCCAAATTCACCGTAATCTTCCTTTCTTTTCTACATACTCCTCAAATTTCTCATCATCATGTCTTCTTCTCCCTCAACCAAGCGTGCCAGAGGAGATTCTAGTTCTTCCATCTTGCGCCTGGATTCCACCTTTCCAGACTGGTCTCTTACTCCCGATAACCGCTATCTTTTCCGCGATGAGACCGCCTTTCTTACTTACTACAACGACATGGGCAATGAAGAGCGGCCTGTGGCTAATTGCTACTTCTTTCGCCCTATGAGGAGGATACCAGTGGAGCAAGTGAATCTTATTAGGGGTTGGTTGGATTCATGGAGTTTGGCTAGCCTGGCCGACTGTGATCAGCCATATTACCCTAGAATTACTCGCCTCTTTTATGCCAATCTTAGGATCTCGTTCAACCACTTTGGAACTCCTTTAGCCTCTTCTTATTTGTTTGGTCGTTTCTTTCACATCACGGTTGGAGATTTGGACAATTACTTGCAGGCTGCCAATACTGCCAATGGTTCCACTGTTTATGCTTATCAGAGATGGCCTCAAGGTTTTGGTAGTTATCAGGAATGTCGCCAATGGTTCCGGGCGGCGGCTCCTGATGTAGAAAGGGTATATACTTTCCATTCGCCCGCTCTTCATAGGTATCTTCTTATTTCTTCCTTTCTCTTTATCTTTTACTCGCATTCTCCTTTGGTTGTGTTTCGTATCAACTCCTCTTCTTTTCCCTTTATACATCTCCTTTTGTCATGACTTTTAGGTTTCTCTTCTTGGTAGTCAATGACATCATCTTTCCGCAAGGAGCAATGACCCATCTTGCGAAACCAGGGAGTCTCTTTTATCTCCGTAATCTGATCCAAAAGCAGTGGCCTATCAATCTGGCTCACATGATTCCCTCTCACATGCACCAAGTGGCAATCTCTGGTCGGGAACCGCTTCCTTATGGTCATCTTATTGAAGCTTTCATGCTTAGGGCTCGTATCTGTGTGCCTGACATGTTGTGGGGCAATCGTGTTTCAGATGCTGATGTGGCACATCCCTTCAACCTTCTTCTTTCATTGCCACTTATCGGGTGGGTTGAATCTTCAATGGGCATGCTGGTTCCTGATCCCAACCAACCTGTGAATGACTACATCTTGCTTCCTAATGCGGCTCCTAATCAATACGACCCCATAGAGGTTGATTCTCCACCGGATGATAATTCTGCCATGATGGCCCTTGATGACCCTGCCCCTGTCTCGATTCGGGGTTTGATTGATCAGCGTTTCGGGGAATTGAATGCCCGTATGGATGCTTTGGAAGGCATGCTTCAAGCTATCTCCACAACTCTTAACAACTTGGCCGGTGGAGGAGCTGCGGTTGTTGGTGAGGCCGTTGCTATCCCAGAATGAATGGTCATCTTGCTTGGCCCTGCCCCAGTGTCTTCTTAGGACGCTTTTATGTCTCCATTTTGTATCCCTTTAGTCGCCATCAGTTGTTATTTAAGCTTCTCTTGCATTAGGCTTCTTTATGCAATAGTTGTAGTGATGTATCTTCCTTCGCTGAATGGAACTCTCTATTTTCTTCTTTACCTGTCTTGCGTGCTTTGCGGCTGCCCCAGTGTGATTGTTCACCGTCTTGCGCTTCAACATGGTTGATTGCTTGTCTTTGCCCCAGTGTGGCCTTTCTCTCTTATAACTATCTCCACAATGCGAACAATATTAGTAGCATAACTTTGCACCCTCAAGAATCATAAGAGTCCGTCATCGGTTGCAAAAGGGACTCTTGTGTGTTTTATTATAAAAATGTAGGCCTTTGTATTGGAAATGCCCTATGAACGTCCAAAAGGACAAGGACACTCCTTTACACTTAGGCCCGGCGGGACAAATTCCTATCTAATATGTTCTAAAGTTGGGGACTTTTATTTATCTACAATTGCCTTATTTATTTTGGGCCTTGCAAAGGAATGTTCCATGATGTTCAAAAGAACGAAACACCCTTACAAGCATTAGCCCGACGCGACATAATACCTTGTTCCTCGGGTTTTGAGGTTAAAAGGTTAAGTTAAGGTTTTGGGTTTTTTGGTTTTATTGGGCCCTAACGTTTTCGTCAGGATTTTATTCTAAGGTTTTATTGGGTTATATACACGATTTTATGATTTTGGATTTAATAGGTTTTGGTTGTCATGAATTTTTGTGGAGTTTTAGCAAAAGTTTGGGGATTTTGGATTTATTGGGCTAGGCCTTATTGTAGATAAGATGTATGTAGGTTTTAGGTTTGTTTTTTGGTACAATGAGTTTTGGGATTAAAAGAACGTAGTCTTCGAAATGATTCACTATAATTCTGAGATATCCCTACATAGGTCACATGTGTTCTTATGTGTGAGGTGCGGGTGTTTGGAGAACGTGCTCGGGAAGAGGTAGCATGCCCGCTAGGTATCGCTCTTCAATCCAATCCTTGAGCACCCAACAATCTTCAGTTTTGTGTCCCACCAATCTATGGTATGCACAATATTTTGAGTTTTCAACTTCTTTCATCTCACCAGGGCGTTTACATATCGGCAGCTCAAGCCCCCACATTATGGCCAAGGGAAACAACTCTTTCACTTTATCCTTTCTGAATGAATAAAGTTTTCTTTTCTTTTCTATTAGAGTGATCCATTGTGGAAGTGCCTTAGGATTGTTACTCTTATCAGTTATTTCGGGACATGGTCCTTTGGTTGACATCCCAGACAAATTCATCTCGTCATCGACTGTCCTTTTGAAGGAACTCAAGAGTTTTCGTAATCCATTGTCAGATCTCTTGTGGGGTGTGGGTCTTTGCCTATATTCATCGGGTACTTTAATCTTTCCTTTCCAAATTCCTTCTTCGACCCAGTCCTTGAATATATAACAATCTTCTACATTATGCCCCAACACTCTATGGTAGAGACAATAGTTTGGGTGACCCTCTTCTTCCATTTCTTCGGGTCGCTTGCATCTAGGTAAATTTACCAGTCCATCCTTCATGACTTCTTTAAAGATCACCACAGTTTTTTCTTTCTTAAAAGTGTATGGTTTGTTCATTTTTTCTTCCAAACTGTCATTTGCCTCATTCGGACCTTGGTTATGACCTTGTTGGTCTCCTTTATCACCTTTCTTAATATGAGTGGATGTTACAAAGTTCTTATTCTTCCCTGTCATCATTTTCTTCACATCTTTACTCTTCTTTGATGATATTTCTTTCACATTTTTACCCTTCTTATTTCTATCATCGAGAGGATTAAGCTGAGTAAAGGATTTGGACCCTTCTTCTTTTTCTTTACACTTGCCCATGCTCTTTTGAGGCATTGGATAACACCATTTCTTCTCGAATTTGACTTTATGCATATTTCCCCAAATAACTTTTTGTTCTTCATCCTTGAGGTATTTCAAACACTGATGTAGGGTTGAGGGGATTATGCGATTTTCATGGATCCATGGCCGACCTAGAAGAGCTTCATAGTTTGTATCAGCATCAATCACATAGAATTTGACAGTTGTTTCCAATTCTTCGAATTGCATTTGCATAGTGATTGCTCCCAATGCCTTCTCTGAGGTTTCGTTAAACCCATGTATGGATAGTTTTTCTTGGGTTAAGCGTTTGGTGGATATGGCTAGTTGATTGAGAGTTTTCAAAGGCATGATGTTGATAGCTGATCCTGGATCCACCAGCATGTGTCTTAGTCTAGATCCATTTGTTTCACCCGTTATGTAGAGGGGATCATTGTGTTCCATAGCCTTTGTTACTAAATCTTCATCTGTAAAGGTAATGGAGGCAATTCGGTTGGCATATGATGCTTCCACCATATGTTTATTCGTACATTGGTGCGAGCTCTCATCATCGCTTGATTCCTCACTGTGAATTTCAATGACATAGCATACGCCTTCATCGCCTTGCGACATCATCTCGTGAGGTGCAGGATCTTGCTCAAAGTTAGGGTTAAGCACCAACTTTCCTTCTTTGATCATTTGCTCGGCAATATCCTTAAACACGCAGCAATCTTCAGTCAGATGACCTGCCATTCGATGGTATGAACAATATTTTGAGTCATCGATTTTACTTCTATTTCTAGGTGCTTTTCTTTGAGGTAATTTTAATCCTCTATCCCTTAGGATAATCCTGAAGATCGCTTCTGTTTTCTCCTTCTTGAAAGAGTATGGCCTATTTAACCGCTCAAATAAAGGTATCACTGGTTGCTTGTTACTATTCCCTTGATTGCCATTTCTCTTGACCTTGTTTCGGCTGACAGAGGCTTCATAACTTCTCACACCCTTGTCTCTTTCTTCTTCATTTCGATTGGTTAAAACTTCTACCTCTTTGGGTGGTCCAATTTGTGCTAGCCTTGTTACTCGGGTGATTAAATCTTTGTAGGAGATAATATCACTTCCTGAAAGCGATCTTTGTATCCAATCATCTAGATTTCTGACCAAGAACTCCACCGCCTCCCTTTCAGGCATCTGATGGGTGCAATTTGTGCTGAGACACACCCAACGATTGATATAGTCAAGAGCCGTTTCTCCCAATTTAGGTTTTTCACTTGCCATATCGGCCATGGTAATTTCTTGTGTGACCATTGCAAACTTTGAACGGAAGGCCTCCTCCATTTCCTCCCAAGTTTCCATTGAATCATTTTCAAGGGAAGCGTACCAATTGAATGCAGCACCCATCAAGGTTAGCGGGAATTGCCTAAAGAGAAGCGCCTCATTATTAGAAGTGTTCCCACACATTAGGCGAAATTGGATCAAGTGCTGATCGGGTGTAATGTTTCCCTTTCTCGTGCCATCAAACAAGTTGAACTTGGGCATTACATAACTTTCGGGGTACAAGATTTGATCATATCTTTTCGGATATGGCCTACCACACTTCTTGCGATGGTTGACAAGTCGCCCCGCTCCTGCGGCTTGGAGTTGTAGGTTGATCATCTCTTGAATGACTTGTTTGGGTAAATCGGGTTTTCTTGCCCCAGTCCGATGCCTAGCTTCGGGAATCTCTTCTTCGCTTGATTCATACCTCACTCTACTTTTTCTTTCTTTGGGGTATCCTCTTTCTTCTTCTTCTTCTTCTGAAGACTCGTATTTGTGCCTATTCTTTCTTCCCTTGGAAGGTCTTCTTTTATACTTTTCTCCTTCTTCATCAGAAGACCCATATGTACTTTTACCCTTCTTTTGTTTTATAGGTTTCCTTCCATCCTTCTCTTCCTCTTCCTCAAAGAGTTCATACTTGCTTTTATTCTTCTTCTCTCTAGGTGCTCTTTTCTTGTGTTTGTCTTCTTCTTCCGAAGAAGAAAGGTATTCTCTTTCAAGCTCTTCGAGTAAGTTCTTCTTTTCTACAAACTTATATATTTTCTTGAACATTTCTCTTTCTTTTTCTCCTTCATCCATCAATGCCGCTATCTTCTTTTCTAGAACACTCATCAACTGTGGATTCTCGCCTTCGTTCCAACGATCTTTTCCACTTACATCTTCTTCCTCATCTTCCTTTGAGCTTTCTTCATGTATAATGCGGCTTGAGGAAGCGTGATCTCGCTTATCTTTACTATCTCGCTTAACGAAGGAAATCTCCTCCTCGCTAGCCATGTTCACGAAAGCGTGCATTTCATGTTCTTCATCAATTCTGACCATGTTCACATGAGCATGGATTATGGGTTGCTTCTCTTTCAATGCAACACGCCTCCCTTTGTTTTGTGACCCTTGATTAGTCACAACCATGGATTGCGCCTTTTCTTTGAGCACCCAAATCTTTTTATGTCCCAATCTTTCCTTGACCGTTATGACCTTTCTTTTTTCGATCCTTTGCCCCAGTCTGTGATGGAGTGAAGTGGATCCTTTCCTTTGCTCTTTTGGTCCCAATCTTTCGTGGACCGGTGTTCGAGGGAATGTCGACTTCTCCTTTACCGATTGTCGAATTTGAGGGTTTCTGCCCCTGAATTGTTCCTGATATCCAGGAGGAAACTCTTCCATGGTTTTCAGTATGGCCACCGGCGAGTTCTTTCGAACTAAGCGGAGTGCAGAGAAAGGATTACTGACGGGTAGATTGGATTTTACTTCTAGCTCATTTTTATAAGCCCTTTGGACTTTCTTAATCATCCTTGCCCCTTGAGAAATCGGCACGAACACCTTCTTCACCGCATTATTCTTGGAAGGAGAGCGGCGATTGGATTGGCGTCTTGAAGGAGAAAGTGTTGAACTTGAGCGAGTCCTTCTGTGAGGAAAGATTGACCATTCTTCCTTCATCGTGGCATCGATTTCCATTGGGTCTTCAATGATCTCGGGAACCTCCACCATTTTTTCAAGTGACTCCTCCACGGTGACTCTTGCCAATTGATAACTTCCGTCACTAACTTGAACGACGGGGACATATGAGTGTCCAAACGGCATGCCTCCGATCATGAACTCGTCGTTGTAGCAGATCGGCACTCCTCCGATCCTGAGAACTCCTGTTGGCTTGAACGCGTCAATGTTTGTGAATGCCATTTCAACCTGCAATAACACAAACTTCAATGTTATCGTTAGGATTGTTTATTAACATTTCCTTAGTCCTTACGTCACCCTTCGAATCCCAAAGATGAGAGGAGAAAGAGGTCCCACCGGGCGTGCCAGAGAATCTGTTGCGGCTTTTTCGTCATTATTCTCCTCGAAGGAATTTCTCGAAGAACAATGGGAACATAGCCTTAGATTCACCTCCCTTAAGGTTCGATCTCTATAGCGGGTATCTCTCAAAACAAGAGAATCCTAACAAGAGTCGCTTCTTAAAGAAGTTTCTTAATTTAGCGGGTCCTTTCTTTCCAATAGGCGCAAGCCCCTATTGTTAATTACCCCGTAGTTGTCTACGGGAACCTCTGATTAAGGGACGTAAAGGGTATTGACGTAATGGGCTAAGAAAAGAGAGATTTGCGGAGTGCTATTAAGGAGGACTTAATTGATGGTAACAAACTCAATGGACGAGACCCAATTAAGGACCTTTAAATTTCTAAAGACTTTTGGCTTAAGGGCTGGTTTTCGTCAGAAAAAGAGGAATTCTTGATATGGAGTCGTTTGAGGGCCACTTGATAAGAATTCTATCTAAGTCATCTGAGGTCGATCTCAACCCCAGCGAGGGACTTTTCCTCAAATGGAGAGGTTTTGGCTTTGACTTCGGGTTTCGTATTTTGACTTTTAATTTCTCAATGTTCCGCTAGGGATATTGGTGATTTTTATTCACTTTGGCCTTTTGTAACTTTGATTTTCAACAGTTCTTTTCTATTTAGAGAATATCAAGCTTAAGGCCATTTGTATATTGAAAGTACTCAAATTCCTTTTTAAAAGATATTTAGTAATGTTGACTAATTTAGACTTTTCATATTTGTGAAAATGTATTTTTATTTGAAGATACTTGATTTCGAAGATATCATATTTCAAATTTTTATTTCAAAAGTATTTAGTTTCAGTTTTAGAATTTTATAAATGGGTTTATTAATTTTCTAATATTTATAAAATTTATTTTTAAAGTAAAAATACTTCAAAAATACAAAAGGCCGCTACTTTGACACAATTTCATATCAAAGTATCAGTGAATTTGGCTTATTTTAATTTTTAGAATTTTATGGATATTTTATTTATATTTTTCTGAGTTTCCTACTATTTTTAATGAATTTTTGAAATTTCTGTTGATTTGGCATTTTCGGATTGATCCACGTGTGCGAAGAGGCTGATGTGGCAGTTGATTTGGTCTGACTGGGCGCTGATTGAGCTTGCTGACGCGGCAGGGCGCTGGCATTTCTCGTTTGTTACATGTAACGAGTTATAACCATGTCTGTGACCCGCTACACAAGATTTGACCATAAAGGATCAACGGAGAATTTGGCGCTGAGACTCATTGAAGGAGACGGAGTTTTGCATTGGAGCCCCTGGACTTATTTTATTGCCGATGTGATCCTTTTCCGACGGGGCTCCGACGATCTAGGGCACCGCTGATGACGAGATTGGGTCTGCTATGCTCATGGGATTGAGGAGAATACAGCGGTGGTCTCTGCTTCTGTTGCGTCACTCCCTCTTGGCCGGAAAACCATGGATTTGTATTGGATGTACTAAAGTTTTCTTCAATTTGGTCCCTGACTTCTTAGAATTTAGTTTTCCCACGATTGGGGCCACCTCAGTCATCCATAACAGGTTCGTTAGGGTCACGACAGAGAGAAGGACACGAAGACGGCCTTGGTTTGGGTTGCGTTGCTCTAATTCTATGGGAGAGTCACGACACTGGTACGGGTCTGGAAGTGTTTGGTACCACTACTCGATGGGGTACTGGGTTGGGTCCAAACCAATTTTAGGGGTCACAGAGTTGTTTACTTAGTCTAACTCTTTAGGCATTACTATCAATTTTGATACTTCACGTGCATTTAACCAAGTCAGTATATCATTTCATGCATACATTTTTTGTTTTCTGTTTTTCGTGGTCAAGTATATGGAATCAAGAACAGCCTCATAGTCAGTCAAAGTGTTTTACACATTACATGTTTTATTCCCGTAATTTACATTACTACAAACTTGCACGGCATATGCTTTGGTACTTATAAACAAAACGTTCTCTATACACATATTGCGTTCATGGAACTCCTTGACATTTCCTATATCTAAACTTGGTTTTATTTCACGGGGTGCTTGACAAAAATAATAATTATCCTATCTATATTCATGGGTTTTTAGTATATGATATCATTTTGGTTATTCCATGCTATCAGCTACTTTTTCATACAATTTCATTTGGCTGGACCCTAATTGCATAGTCTATTATTCATATGCTGACAGTACACAATAATTGAGACACTTTTCTCCTTCTCACTCATTTTTACAAGGCCAGAAGATCAATTCACTAAGACAAACTGAGAGATGGTACAGTACTTGATGAGCATTAGAAAGTCATAAAACTGACACAATCCTAATTTGCATGTGCTATGCTAATGTTGAAGCTAATCACATATCATCATCGTTGTCATTTGAAAACAAATAATCACCCTATTTTATTAACCTATGGACAACTTCTTTGATAACTATATTTAAACATTTCAGTCCAGGGAGTTTAAGTAATTACATTTGTCATTGTCAGGGTCCATATATCAAATCCTACTTTGCATATTCTGGTCTGACAAGGCAAGAAATCTATACTAAAGTCCAAGAAACTTCAAGTATCACCTACTACCATTCTAGTTCATCTTGCAAGACAATGATTTAACTTGTTTTATTAAATTAAACTCCAGAAACAGCTTTAATTACAAGATTCATGTTAATATGCTGTCTTTAAGCGTTTTGGTCCAGAATTTGTACACAATTCCAATTCTAAGGGATTTTTGGCAGCATTTCGACTTATAATTGATTGACATGGTTTCCCTCACCATGGCTCAAGGCCATTGGAAGAGAAAGCTACCTGGAACTGGAGAAACTCCAGTCGAGGTAAAAGAAGCCAGGGACTGAGGAAACCACAGCCGAGGCATTGTGAAGCCAGGGATTGGAGAGACTCCAACCGAGGCGTGTTGTTGTGTGTGTGAGAAGAGGATAGAGAGAAGAAGAGAAGAGAAGAGAAGAGAAGAAAATGCTATCCAATCCAAGAGAATCGATCAAGAAGAACCTTAATTTTAATGAAAGAAACAAAATGAAACTGAGAATTAACAGATCTGAAATTGTGCAAAAAGAACCGATTCAAGATTTCAAAGATCGCAAATTTTCTTGATTAAGCTCCGCATTTGAGTTACAAACCTACTTCTTACCTTTATCTCTTACCTTTCCTTCAATTACAATCAGAGAATTGATCTCAGGATTGCCTAATCACGCTATTCTCAACTTGCTAACTAAGTGTTTGATGAAATGCCCTTCCTCTCTCTCTCTCTCTCACTGCCTATACTAACAATGGAGAATCTGTCTAGCCTATTCCTTGTGTGTGTGTGTGTGTGTGTGTGTGTCTCCTGGTGTCGAAAGGAATTGGAGAAGAAGGGCCGTGTGTGGGGGAAAGAGAGGTCTGAGAAGGTCCTCAGGTCCTTTCTTTCATGGTGTATTTATAGGCCTCAAGGCCGGGTTGATTTCTTCAAGTATCCTCACCCTTCGACTGCATCTCATCCGTTCAATTGAAGGCACACGGATCGACCCCTGATCCGAGGGTTAAGAATCTACCAAAGTGTGTTTCTTTTAGGTGGTCAACAGAAGGGGAGGAGATTGTTTGACCATGGCAGTTGAAAAGTTGTTACGGCTCCTTCAATCTTAGCCTTTAATCCCTTGTTCACGAACTGAGATTTGATCTGACGGAGAAGATCGCGTCGCACTGGGGTCCACTTCGGGAGAGCTCGAACAGATTCTGTTGGAGGCACTTGAGAGCATCGTGCCCCTCTCCTTTCTCTCCGTCGCATTTTATTTCATCTGTTGGGGAAGATGATCTCTTCGCAGGGGGCCCAGTTGTAAGACTTAATGAGACAGAGATCAGCGCCTCCTCTCGTCTCTGTTTTACACAGACTCGGCTCACCGTGTGCCAAGTGAATGTTGGTGATCCCTTTGTATATGGTGTACGAAGAACAGGAGTCTCCAAGTTTCTATCCACGGTGGGAAATTTAAAATTCGTTGCTTCTTCCTTCTCCATTTCTTCTGTTACTCATCTTCTCCATTTACTCATTTAACTTAGATTTTTCAAATCTGCTGAAACTAAGAAAATTATTTGGACCTTTTCCTCTTTGAATCTCTCAATGAAATTTTGTACACGGCTTCATAAAAACGTGTAGAATCTAATGAAACCAAGAATTTCTGAAAATACCCCTCCACCTATTTTATTTAATTTCTCCAAAATTATGGACCTTTTTGCATAAAATAGGGATTCTGTATCTCCTCTGTCCAATCTGAGGACACCATAATTTTCTTCATGCTTCACTGTATTTTTGAGTAATTTTCCATGATTTTTGGGATCTATTTGATATTTTTCATGAATTTTCTCGAGCTTTCTGATGAAATTATCCACTTTAATTCATGAATTTGGCACCATATTTTAGGGTCAAACAAGCATTAAATATATTTTTTATTTATCTTTTATTATAGAAGTACATAATTTATGATAAAGAAGTAACTAATTAAACGTAAGGAAGTATGAAAGATTCATTAAGAGAGTGTTCAAAATATTTTCAATTATCTTTTATTATGGAAGTACGTAATTTGTATTAAGGGAGTAACTAATTATTTTTAATGAAGTATGTAACATTCATTAAGGGAGTGTCAAATATGTTTTCAGTTATCTTTTATTATGGAAGTAGGTAATTTCTATTAAGGAAGTAACTAATTATGTTTAAGGGAGTATGTAAGATTTATTAAGTTTGAAGTTTAAAAAAAAAATATTTGCACAATTAATATCTTCTATGCTATTTTAATGAAATAAATACTCCCTTGATATAGTTGAATTTATTGTCTATGATGTTTTATTTAAGTAATTTGTAAAGAGTATTTGCAGTATTTTTTTTATTTCCCTAAATATTTGATTCAATATTTGAGAAGTTTATGATAAAATATGTACTTTTTTATTGTTTGCTTTCATAGATTATGGTTTCCATAAATTTTCACTATAATTTTAACTAAAATTTGAGGAAATGAAAAGACCAAACTAGAATTATCAACCGCCAAAACCAATGCAAACCTAAGTTCTATCACTTCAATTAAGTTGCTGTCAACCATCGGACATATTTAACAAATTAAGATTTAATATGTACTTCAGCATCATCATCATATAATGATCAAATATCTTTTGGTCTGTGGTTCGGCCTTATCTTTAGATCAAAATCAACCATATAGTGGATACTGACATTATTGTTCCCACTTCCCATAATTACCTTACCTCTGGCCATTTAGGCTTGAGAGATCAATTATTTGTTTGCAAACCGAGAGTGAGGGATAGCAACAATGACGTTCAGAAAAATTTTGCTTTTTTTCTTGCTAATGGCGATACTCAAGCACCGGTCTCATTGTTTGTTTGATTGGTGGGAAGGACAACCCTGTGATTCATGTTTCGAAAGGTTTGGTTGGTGGGAAGGACAACCCTGTGATTCAATTCCATTTCCTTTTGGCGTTCATGGCCAAGCCTTACCGGGCTTTGAGTTGAGCTGTGACTCTGGGGAAGCCTATCTGCTTCCAAGGAACAACCAATCTTACTTAATCAGAGCTCAGAGGTATATGGAAAAACACTCTGATTATAGCTATCGTAAGTATATACAACCGGTGTTACGATAATAACGGATCTGAAATAATAGAAGATAATTCCGGTTTGTTGAACCTAGAAGGAACTCCGTACACATTATCGAGCAGTGCTAACATCCTAGTAGTTGTTGGCTGTGATAGTTTACTGAAGATCAAGGACATTGCCACAATTGATAAACAAATTGAATACCAAAGCGGCTGTGTCGTATTTTGCGACTCGCATACAAGCATTAATTTCATGTACCCGGGTTGCATGGGACTAGGCTGCTGCCATGCTGCCCTACCTTATGATGGTATGAAAAGATTTGACTTGGAATTCAACGACATTACAAGCAGTACAAGTGGTCAAAGATTTGGTCGATATTCAAATTGCACCATAGCCTTCATTACCGACATAACTGAACTCGAAGGGGGGTATGATTATTATTTTCCCAAGGTGAACACGTCATATCTTTTTTCTAAAGACAAAAGTTACTATCCATATATCAGGCCCTTAACACTCCTGTGGACAATTGGAAATCATAGCTGCAAAGAATCTAATTGCACGAACAACAGCAACTGCTATGATTCATCTTCAGATCCAGATTTATCATTTAAAATTCAAGGTTATTACTGCAATTGTAGCCAGGGGTTCCAGGGAAATCCATATATCGTAGGTGGATGCACTGGTATACACTTAATTTCTCAATTCTCAATTAGTTCCCCAGAAAATAGATTTCGAATGATTCTTCTTCAATTTAGCCCCTTGGCAAATAGACCTGATTTGATTTTCTATATTCATCTGTCCACTACTTAGTTAAATAGACCCAATAACAAGGTGAAGCTAAACTTGAATTATACACCACAGTAATTGAGAGCATTTTAGTTTCTTCAGCTCGAAACTCCAGCATTTATATTTATTCCAGCCATCTGTTTGCATTAAATCCTACTTATCAGATTAGCGTGCCCAGCAGTCTTCTTACTCAGTAGTTTTTTGTTATTTTTTTCAGTAAAATTGTATCTTCATTTTTTTAATAAGTTCGATAAATATACTAGTACAACAAAGCTCATCTCATGAATACATACAGTAGTTTGACAAAAAAATTTGAAAATTTGTGCAGGAAATCCACTGTAAAGTTCGAAATTAGGAGGCCAGTTAGATGTTTTAAGTTGTAACATTATAATCCATACTGTAAATCAATAACTAATTAATTATGATATGTATTATTTTAAACTGAATTATGCATTTTTCCTCACTGTCAGATGCAGAGTTTTGTACCTTTTTGAAATTATCGATTTGCCAAATTTGTATAAAATTTCAGTACCGGTTTAGGAACTGTAAACACAGTAAATAAAACGAGAAACACACAGATTTAACGTGGTTCAGTACAATCTGTACCTACATCCACAACTCACGCACACCACCATTTTTTATTTCTTTTCAACAATGTTTTACAGAGAGAGAGAGAGAGAGATATGGAAAGATAAATTTTCAGAGGGAAGGAGGCGCCTTTATAGAAACACAGACGCTCCTCTTTTATTTCTTTCTAATTTTGCAGAGAGACAATAAAGGAAACACAATTTATGGCATAAAAGGTAACAATTTCGGACCCATTTCGGATCCATTTCGGACCGAAATTTCCATCACAGCTGTAAATTTCGGATCCTCTGTGCCCACTTCTCCACACTCCCCCTCAAGTTGGCATGTAGATGTCTTGCATGCCTAACTTGAAAATCACTCCTTGAAAGACAGTGCTGGATACCCCTTTGGTTAGTATATCTGCCAATTGTTCATCCGTTCTCACGTGAGGAATGCTAATGACTTTATCTTCTAAATTTTGTCGAATAAAATGTTTATCCACTTCAATGTGCTTGGTCCTATCATGTTGCACGGGATTGTGCGAGATTGCAATAGCTGTCTTGTTGTCACAAAACAGTTTCATCTCCCTGTCATCATAGAAGCCAAGATCTTTAAGTACTCTCTTTATCCACAGTAACTCTTGCAAGCCTTTAGCAATTCCTCTGAATTCTGCCTCTGCACTTGACAAAGCTACCACCTTTTGTTTCTTGCTTCTCCAGGTAACCAAGTTACCTCCAACAAATGTAAAGTATCCAGAAGTAGATTTCCTGTCAGTCACGTCTCCAGCCCAGTCAGAATCTGTAAATCCCTCAATCCCAAGATGACCATTTTTCTTGAAGAAGATACCTCGTCCTGGGGATCCTTTGAGATACCTTAAAATCCACATAACAGCTTCCATGTGTTGCTCACTGGGAGCATGCATGAACTGACTCACCACTGACACAGCATAAGCAATATCAGGCCGAGTATGTGACAAGTAGATGAGTTTCCCTACCAATCTCTGGTATTGATCCTTGTTTGTAGGTGCCTGGTCAGGGAACACACCCAACTTGACGTTCTGTTTTGTTGGTGTATCAACAGGTTTGCAATCCAACATACCTGTTTCAATAAGCAAGTCAAGTACATACTTCCTTTGAGACAAAGAAATACCTTCTTTACTGCGTGCAACTTCGATTCCAAGGAAGTATTTCAACCCTCCTAAATTTTTCATTTCAAACTCCTTAGACAGTTTCTCTTCCAGATCCTGAATTCCTTCAGAGTCATCACCTGTGATTATCATATCATCAACATAGATTATCAAGATAACAATTTTACCTTTATTCTTGAGAAAGAATAAAGTATGGTCAGTATCACTCTGGGTGTATCCATATCCCCTCATAGCACTGCAGAATCTTCCAAACCAGGCCCTAGGGGACTGTTTCAGACCATACAAAGCTTTCTTTAACCTACACACAAGAAGTTGATTGCTTGAATGACTGTATCCTGGTGGAATATCCATGTAGATTTCTTCATCAATGTCACCATGCAAAAAGGCATTCTTTACATCGAATTGATGCAAAGGCCAGTCTCTATTTGCAGCAATGGACAATAGAATTCTCACAGTGTTTAGCTTAGCTACAGGAGAGAAAGTCTCCTGGTAGTCTACTCCATATGTCTGAGAATAGCCTTTTGCCACCAGTCTTGCCTTGTACCTGTCAATTTTTCCAGTGGGCCCATATTTGACTGTAAACACCCTTTTGCAGCCTACTGCCTTTCTGTCTTTTGGCCTTGTCACCAATTCCCAAGTATCATTCTTCTCCAACGCATCCATTTCTGCTTTCATTGCATCCACCCATCTTGGATCGCTAAGAGCTTCATTTAGGCTGCCTGGAATGTGAACTGAAGCAAGGGTTCTGTCAAATTCCTTCACAGGCTCTGGCATGTGAGACATGGTCATGAAATTCACCATTACATATCTGCCTTCACCATCCTCATCTGGTCTGTATCTTTTAGGTGGTCTGCCTCTATTGACCCTGAAAGGTAACTGATAACTAGAGTTATTAATAGCAGGTTCAGAAATATTTACCTCTGACTCAGGAAATTGATCATGTGGTGAAGTAGGAGACTGTATCATTTCTTCATCTTCACATTCCAAGTTGTCATGGTCTTCTGATGGACCCGAATTCTCTAGTGGATCCATTTCTGGACTCAAATTTTCATCCTCACTCTCAGAATTCGGACCGAAATTCATAAAATTCGGACCGAAATTTGCAGAAGTTGGTCCGAAATTTCCAAGTTCAGGTCCACAATTTTCATTCTTTGCTGTATCAAACCATGACTCATTATCTATCACATTCTCCCCCTGAGAATGAGTCTGGTTCGTGCAAAAAAATCCTTCATTTTCAATAAATGTCACATCCATGGTAGTATAGACTTTTCCGGTGGTTGGATTCAAGCACCTATAGCCCTTTTGATGTTGACCATAACCAATGAACACACACTTTTCAGCACAAGGGTTAAGTTTTGAGCGTTGATGTTTTTGTATGTGAACATAAGCTATACAACCAAACACTTTAGGTGGGATATTGAGAACAGAAGGGATCACAGTGTAGGTTGAGAGTTTTTGTAGAGGTATTTGAAATTTAAGAGGTGCTGAAGGTAATCTATTTAACAGATACACTGCTGAGGTGACTGCATGATCCCAATAAGAATTAGGAACATTATTTTCTATCATCATTGCTCTGGTTATTTCTAAAATTTGTCTGTTCTTACGTTCTGCCTTACCATTTTGCTGGGGAGTACCAACACAACTGGTCTCATGAATAATCCCATAGTCTTTAAAAAACTCTCCTAGTGTTTTGTTGACAAATTCCTTACCATTATCACTTCTGAAAATCTTAACATTTTTATCAAATTGATTTCTAACCATGGTGATAAACGATTTAATGGCAACTGGTACATCAGTTTTTTGTTTCACCACATTGACCCAAGTCATTCTAGTGCAGTCATCAACAAACAAGACAAACCATCTATTTCCAACTAAAGAGTTAACCGGGGAGGGTCCCCAAACATCAGAGTGGATCAAATCAAAAGGAAGTCTATCATTATCATCATCCAAAATCTTAGCAAAATGAGCTCGATGGCTCTTAGATTTGATACAAACATCACAATCAAACTTCTCATTTTCAAAACCAGAAAACAGACTAGGATAAAGTTTTCTTAGGTACCCAAATGATGGATGACCTAATTGCCTGTGCCATATCCAAATAGAAGACTTCCTGCTCAAGTTCGATCCAGCTGATAGATGTGCTTGTCCAGCAGCCAAGTCTTCTAAATGATACAGTCCTCCTCTTTTAGTACCACGACCAAGAATTTTCTTCGTCAAGAGGTCCTGAAAAAGACAAAACCGAGGACACATGAGTACCACACAATTAAGTTCTTCACATAACTGTCCCACAGATAGAAGCTTGGATGAGAGAGAGGGAACCAAAAGTGTTAAGGAAGAAGAAAATTGGACTTCTCCAGCCTCTGTGACTGGATAGGATTCTCCATTTGCATTAACAATTTTGTTCCTTCTTGGAGCGGATTCCCTTACCAAGTCTTCTTTGTCATACGTCATGTGATCAGTCGCCCCTGAATCAATAATCCAAGAGCAGTCAGTAGCAGGTGTATTCAAAGCAAAAATTTTACCTTCATTTGTCTCAACAGAAGGCAAAACAGAGAGGCTTCCCTCAAATTTCGGTCCGAAATTTGCAAATTTCGGTCCGAAATTGTCACTGCCAGGACTTAAACCAGCCAAATTTGCTGCTGGTAGGGTCTTCCCTTCTGTAGTCATGGCCTCTGCTACGTGTGCCTTGCCCTGTCTCTTCTTCTTATTTTCCTCCCACCAGTCTGGATACCCAATCAACTTGAAACATTGCTCCACAGAGTGTTTTGGATTTTTACAATGAGTACATCCTCCTGGTGGGACCGGTTTCTTATTATTTGGTTTTTGATGATAGTTGGACTTATCATCTAAGCCATCCAAAAAAGTCAGTACCCTATCTTCTTGTTCCAATTTCTGGTATTTTTCAATATCATGTGGGCATTCCATGGGATTTGGTCTACGAGGGTACTATAAAAATTCTGGACCAATTCACCATTTTGTTTGACTTTACTAATTTTCCTTTTGAGGTCCAGAATCTGAGACAAATCACTACCATCAAAATAAGATGTATTGACAGCATCCCATACCTCTTTTGCAGTGGAGTAGGGTAAGAAAGTACCTATCAACGATGAATCCATAGAGTTGATCATAAAGTCCTTGACCTGAGAATCCATCACCGACCACCGCTTATAGACTTCCTCGTCCAAAGGCTTTGGCCGAGTTGATCCATCAAGGTGACCCAATCTGTCTCGCCCGTTGAGTTTCATCTGCAGCATCTGTGACCAAAGGTAGAAGTTTGTCCCATCTAGCTTGATCGACATCACGGAGGAGAAACCCTCTTGGCTTTGGGTGTTTGGTGGAGGTCTCGGTTGAGTAAGCAACTGGGACAGGGTATTGTTCAGGTTCTGGATAAGGGTCATGGCGTCTAGAGAATTTGGATCAGGGATAGGTGTCTTAGGGTCAGAATCAGATGTAGGATTCATTGTTTAGAGTTCGTTTAGAGAAAATTTCGGTCCGAAAATCGCAAATTTCGGTCCGAAATTTAGATTTTGATCGAGATTTCGGTGGGATCTGGCTGAGAAGAAAGGATCGATGGTGCAGTAACTCGCACCAAGAAGAAACCCTCTATGCAGTAACTCGCACGACGATGGAAAAAACAGCTGTGCAGTAACTCGCACAGAGATAGAGCCGTACAGATCTCAGAACCTACCGCTCTGATACCATGTAAACACAGTAAATAAAACGAGAAACACACAGATTTAACGTGGTTCAGTACAATCTGTACCTACATCCACAACTCACGCACACCACCATTTTTTATTTCTTTTCAACAATGTTTTACAGAGAGAGAGAGAGAGAGATATGGAAAGATAAATTTTCAGAGGGAAGGAGGCACCTTTATAGAAACACAGACGCTCCTCTTTTATTTCTTTCTAATTTTGCAGAGAGACAATAAAGGAAACACAATTTATGGCATAAAAGGTAACAATTTCGGACCCATTTCGAATCCATTTCGGACCGAAATTTCCATCACAGCTGTAAATTTCGGATCCTCTGTGCCCACTTCTCCACAGGAACATCCATAAAACAGCATGCATAGTCACCTTCTTTCCATTGTATCTTGATTTTTTGTCCAATCGCGCCTCATGTTAAATTATGTTTACCAGTATTTGTTTAAAAAAAAATGAGAGAAGTTAACAGAGTGAGTTTTGAATGAGTGATTAATTGACCAAATTGAGAAATTGTTTGCAGATATTGATGAATGTCGGTATCCAAAGATGAACCCTTGTGTCGGGCGTTGCATCAATGAAATAGGGAATGTGTCTTGTGCTTGCCCACGAGGCATGGTTGGTGATGGCAAGAAGGGCGGAACTGGCTGTAGGAGAGTGTTTCCGCTTGATCTTACCTTAGGTAAGGAATTGTATATATTAAATACTCGGCATATAGTGGTAACATTAAGAAATATTTCCAAGCCGTATGATCAGAGCCATTAAACTCTCCAGACAGTTTATTTATTAAAAAAAGATGACCCAGCTTCTTTAAATTAATTTTTCCTGTTCGTTTTTTATATATATATTTATATTAGAAGATTGTTCCCAGAGTATTAGCTTATTTTCTTCTTCTACCTCTTGCTTTCAAAAAAAAAAAAAAGCAGAGTCACAAGAAAAACAAGATTGTTTAATGCACTGGTAACACTATATAACTCTCTCTCTTTGCTAGCATATAATGATATAAAAGCACAAGAAAATCTTCTAAAATACTGAAGGGAAATGGAGGCACCATTAGTCTAATAAATCAGATAATTAGATCAGGAGGAACAGAGCCAAATTCTGTAGAGTTTGGAAAATAAATTTTCCTTTCGTTAATATGGGGCATAAATTTTTAATAAGATTTGAATGCAAGTATATATAATTTAATTTTTTTAAGAGTCATAAAAAGGGTAATAAACTTAGCTCTCTCTTGAGTCAGGATTCATTTATTCTCTTCGAATAATCGAAACTTGTATCCGAAATATATAGACAGATCAAGTGCTGACAAGTTTGAGGCAAGGGTATGAAAGAGGGGCTTTGTTTACAAGTTACAATTTTTTTTTTGTTGCTTTGTCTATCTCTGGTTGTTTTGAAAACTTACTTTTATGAATAATAATACAATTACATCAGGAACTCGAATCCATATATGAGATTTGGTAGCTGAACACATGCATGGGGTGCTTTTGCAAATGTTCAGATCTTTTTGTTTGGGATAATTAAACATAGATCAAACTCCTTAGTTTCTAAATTTAAACATTCACAATCACAACGAGCATAATTCAGTATTGATTATTTTAAACAGGAGATATTTGATTACATGCAACCATAATAGTCAATATGAAACCGTCATACTTTTTATAAAGTTTAAAAATGATGAAAATGTTTTTTTATCAATCTAACCCTAGAAAATATACACAATTACACAATCGCCAGATAAAACGAATGAGTACATTTTTCATCTAGTCGAGTTAGGATGATTTTGAGAAGATAGAGCTAAGAAAATATTGTTCTCATCAATTTTCCAGGTTTAGGACTTGGTTCTATATTCATATTGACAACAGCAACTTTCTGGTGGTATATGAGTTTCCAAAAACGAAAGCTAATTAAAATGAGAGCCAAGTTCTTTAGACAAAATGGAGGCTACTTACTGAAACAAAGATATGATTCAAAAGGAATTGATTCAACAAGAAAGATCTTTACCACAGAACAGCTCCCGAAAGCCACAGATAATTACAACGAGAACAGAGTTTTTGGCCAAGGAGGATTTGGTACTGTTTACAAGGGAATTCTGCAAAATAAAACTGTGGTTGCAATCAAGAAGTCCAAACTATCTGACCAAAGCCAAGTAGAGTCTTTTGTGAATGAGATTACCATCCTATCTCAAATAAACCACAAAAATATTGTTAAGCTTCACGGCTGCTGCTTAGAGACTGAGGTTCCATTGTTGGTCTATGAATTTGTACCTAATGGAACTTTATTTAATCTTATTAGTGGTTCTATACCTTTATCATGGAAAGATAGGCTACAAATAGCGGCAGATGTTGCCGGAGCACTTGCTTATTTGCACTCAGCTGCTTCTCCACCTATCATCCACCGTGATATTAAATCATTGAATATCTTATTAGACAAGAAATACTCAGCTAAAATATCCGACTTTGGCGCATCAAGATCTGTGTCATTTGACAAAACTCATCTAACAACGGTAGTACAGGGGACTTTCGGGTACTTAGATCCCGAATACTTCAGTACACATCAGCTAACAGAGAAAAGTGATATATACAGTTTTGGGGTTGTCCTTGCTGAGTTGTGGTTAAGGGAAAAGCCCATTTCATATGAGAGACCTATAGAAATCCAAGGTTTAGCGGCATATTTTAACAGGCTTGCTAGCTCAGGCAGCCTGATGCAAGTTATGGATCCTTACATATTGGAGGAAGCTGGTGTTGAACAAATAGAAGCCGTAGGAAGGCTTACAGACAAATGTTTGTGCTTGAAAGGAGAGGAGCGGCCGACTATGAGGGAAGTGGCAACTGAATTAGAAAGGATTCTACGAGCCATAGAGCCAGATATAACGAACACAAATTCAGATGCAGTCATTCCCCTTTTAAGTGGGCCGGAGTTCGTGGGACAGTGTAGTCATTCAACAGTAAAAGAGGAAGAAGTCACTAGGCAGTATAGCCTAGAGACCAGCATGTTATCTTCCATGGAACTGCCAAGATGATTCCATAAGAAATTTCTCCATCCATCTCTGCAACCAAGCCTCTCATGTGCTGTTCTTGTAAAATTATAACTAGTACTTTTTAAGTTTTTAAGTAATAGAAATGGTCGTTGGTGTTGCCCAGCATGTATGTTGCGAGTAGGGCTGTCAAACGTGCACAACGTTCACGGAAATAGCCTCTTACGTTTCTGTTCCGTTCATTAGCACGTAACGAGTCTGAGTTACGTTACGTTTCGTAATAAGAAACGTAACCAAAACTACTTACGTTTTCGTTCCGACAGTGTAAAACGGAAGAAAACGTTAATAACGTTAACTTTGCAACTCACAGATATACTCATTTAAATTGTATAATTTGAAGATAAAAAATAACTTAAAAAGTTAAAAATTCATAATAAAAGAAAACTTGTACGAGCTAGTTCAGTACCGTGTGCCAATTTTGTAAAGGAAAACTTACCAACTGGTACCAAGCTAGTACCAAAAAAGAAAGAATTACATATCAAATAATTCAACAAAACAGAGAGAAATTAAAGGAACATCTAAAGTATTACATATCACAAATCCAAAATTATTACATACCAACAAATCAAATCATTCAACAAAACCATATTGTATTTGTCCTTTCTAGAAAATCCAATCAAAATAGAAAATAAATTGTGTAACAAACCCAAGAGAAAAGAAATTGTAAAAACTGGAGTTGTTTTTTCACCTGTGTGCAGTCTCCCTTTGCCATTTTTCTCTCTGACACCTCGTGACAGTGACACCTCTACCACCTCAATCGCCTCAACTCTTACACTGCGTGGGAAAGAATTTCTTGGTGGGGGGCTCAATTTATGAAATTTTTTCAAAATAGAAGGGTTCCTTATAGTCTGGTGAGATGTACGACCTCTAAGTGCTTCTCATAAATCGATGGGTCATCTTTCGTACCCCAGAAATAATAGCCTAAAAAACGGAACCTGGTCATCGAACATCAACAAGTCTGTTTTGATGTACCGTAGCAATGTCTCGTTCTGAAATATTTTATCGAGCGTATGATTGTAGATTTTAATCAAAAACTCCAGAATGAAGCACCCATCTAGTATCATTATATCTACCAACTCATCCACTGTAAGATCAAGCCCATTCACATCATAATAACCATTGTTAACACTCTGTTTCATTAATCTCTTTCTTTAGTTCGTTTTGATAATGCTCCAAAATTCTGCTGGTGTTCCGAGATTGGAAGTCCTTGAGAAATCGAGATTTGTGCCTCTCCATTTCGGCAAGACAACTCTTGCCATGATGAAATGGCCCGATGGAGACTACTCGAGGTGTGAAGAACTGTTTACTGGCTTTATGGGCAAGCGAAATATCAAAGGCAAATTTTATCAGAAGGTCGTTCAAAATCCTTTTTCCTTGGCAATTCTGAGTAGCTTACTGTTGCGATATCTCCAGAGAAGATACGATATCTTCTGGCATATTTGAAGATTGGTTATTCCTAGAATAAATCATGTGCCTTATTTGTTGCCTTCTTTCTTTTATATGTTACCATTTTTATTTCTTTCTTTACTTTGTGGGTTGTTCTTTGATATATAAAATAGGATGATAGCTTCTGTACCATGTTTATGAAAAATAGGTGTGTGTGAGTTGTAATCTTCTTCTTTCATGATAAAATAAAATCGGGTGTGTTGAGTAATCGTGGAGTGCGCTTTAGGCGAAACCACGTTAAATTCTGTGTTCTTTCTTTATCATTATTTTACAATATGGTATCAGAGCCGAAAAAAGACATTTGATGATATTAGTTTGCTGATGGCCATGCCGAAGGTGATCTAAATATCTCTTGTTTTTTTTCGTTCTGTTTCTTCTTTCTTGTGTTTTTTGTAGCAATTCTCTTCGTGTTTGCGATTATGGCTGATGCAAATCACAAAGGAATTCAAAATCAATCACTTACTAATTTTCTCCTGGATGGCACAAACTATCTACCTTGGGCTCGAGCCATGAAAGTTGCGCTTGGGGGACGATTAAAACTGGAGCATATCTTGGGCACCTCTTATGCCGTCGTTGCTTCCACCCCTGTCGTTGCTACCTCCACACCTCCCGCTGATGGTGCTGGTCCAGATGCAACCAAAACCACAACCACGTCCTCGAGCGTCAAGGTACCAACACCCTCACCTGAATGGGAGGCCAATGATTTGTGTGTCATGTCCTGGATTTTCAATTCCATGGAACCTGCAATTTATAATATTTTTGCGTATTCTAATACAGCTAAAGAATTGTGGGATTCTTTGTTTGAAATGTATGGTAACACTAACAACTCTTCTCGAGTGTTTGAGATTCAACGGAGCATTAGTGTTCTACGACAGGAACCTGGTCAAACTCTTCTTGAACATCTTGGCAAGCACAAACAGCAGTGGGAAGAACTTCGCCAATACCGCCCTATTGCTGATTCAGTGCAGGAGTATATCAAGCGAGAGCAACAGGATCAGATTCTGTCTTTGCTGGGCAGTCTTTCGTCAGAATTCGACGACACACGGCGTGACATCCTCATGCGACCTGAACTTCCATCCCTAACTACTGTGTGTTCTATCCTTCACAGTGAAGAGACCCGGAAGCGGGTAATGGGTACCAAGGTAAACACCTTTCAGCAGCCTAATGAAAATTATGCTCATTTTTCTTCTGTTAAAACTGATGATAACAGTCAAGGGAGCAAAGGCAAAGGCAAAAAATCAAAATATTTCTGCGACCATTGCAAGCGTCCTGGGCATTCCAAGGATCGGTGTTGGGAGTTATATCCACATCTTAAACCGACCACAGCTAAGGGGCGTGCTCATGATGCAAACCATGCCGTGAGTTCTGATGATCATGCCGTGCAACATAAGCTGGAACAACTCACCAAACAAATGGAATTCTTGATGACTCGCTGCGCTCCTAGCAAGGCCACAACAGGTCAACAAGGGGAGGTCTCCAACAGTGTGCATCATGCAGGTAAACCTTTGCGTTATCTTCCTGTTGTTCTTCAATCATTGTTGATTCTGGGGCTTCTGATAATATGTTTGCATCTAGTACATTGTTGAAAAATTTTCGATCAACAAGTGATTATCCTCATGTAACCATGGCAAATGGGTCAGTCATTTCTACTCATGGGTCTGGCAGTACTCAACTTTTTTCAAAGGAGATAGCAGTCACTGTTGTTCCTGATCTTAAGGCAAATTTATTATCCATCAGCAAATGTAATAATCAAATGGATTGCAATGTCATTTTTACTCCTCAGAAAATACTGTTCCAGGAGCGAACTTCAGGGAGGATGATTGGTGAGGGACAGCTAGTGGACGGGTTATATGTCGTGCAACCAGATTCGTTAGCATTTTCAGCAACTATGAGCACTTCTACACGGCTTTGGCACAATCGACTTGGTCATCCGTCTGATCATATTTTGAAACAATTGGGCTTAAGTTCTAAGTGTGATTTTAGTAATTGTGATCCTTGTCAATTTGCTAAACTTCATAAGTTACCTTTCTTTGATCGTACACATAATGCTTCCGCTTGTTTTGAGTTGGTGCACTCCGATGTGTGGGGTAATGCACCGGTTATTTCTAAGGATGGTTTCAAATATTTTGTCACTTTTATTGATGATAAATCTCGTGCCACTTGGTTGTATTTATTGAAGTCAAAAACTGAAGTGTTTTCCACTTTCCAAGATTTTTGCACCATGGTTGGCACTCAATTCAATAAAACTATTAAGTTCCTTCGCACTGATAATGGCACTGAATACATGAATCATGGGTTTCAAAATTTTTTGCGCTGCAAGGGAATAATTCACCAAACATCTTGTGTAGGCACCCCTCAGCAAAATGGTATAGCTGAAAGGAAAAATAGGCATTTGTTAGAAGTTACCCGTGCACTTTTATTTTCAGCTCAATTGCCTAAAAGTTATTGGTCTGACGCTGTTTTGACAGCTTGTTACTTGATAAACCGTCTTCCTACTCGTATCCTTGACTTTCAGTGTCCTATGGAAATTTTGTATGACAGAAAATTTGACATCTCTCACTTACGAGTGTTTGGTTGTGTGTGTTATGTGCATTCTCAAAATGTTGGTAAACTTGATCCCCGAGCACGAAAGTGTATTTTTGTTGGGTATTGCTCAACAAGAAAAGGATATAAATGCTATGATCCCCAACTCAGGAAGACTTATATATCACGTGATGTTCGGTTTGATGAATCTCACATGTTTTATGTAGTTGAAAATCAGGGGGCGAAGACAACATATGATGATTTTCAAGAAACTTATCCTCTGGATAGTAACTATAATTCAATACCAGTAACAGATGCACCTACTGATGCACCTGCATCGCAGACAACACCAGTGAGGGATGCACCTGCACCCACGACTGATGCACCTGCATCGAGGACAGCACCAGCGGCGGATGCACCTGCATCAATGACTGCACCCTCTAGTGATGCACCTGAATCAGGGGGAGCACCTTCTACTAATGCGCCTGCATCACTGGTAGCACCTCCTGACGAATCTGTTCCAGCATTGAGAAGAACATCACGTGAGACTCGACCTCCTGCACGACTTAAAGACTTTGTGACATATCAAACAATAAGATATCCAATTCAAGAAGGGATCAGGTATGATAAACTTTCAGAGAATTACTATTCATTTTTATCTAAAATTGAGGATAGTAAGGAACCAAATAGCTTTGAGAAAGCCAAGGAACATAGTAAGTGGATAAATGCCATGAATGAAGAATTGGATGCTTTAAAGCGAAACCAAACATGGGAACTTGTAGAATTGCCAAGGGGAAAGAAAACAGTAGGATGTCGCTGGATTTACAAGATCAAATATAAAAGTGATGGATCAATTGAAAGGTACAAGGCTAGGTTAGTTGCCAAGGGTTATACACAAACTTATGGTACAGATTATAAAGAAACATTTGCTCCGGTAGTTAAGATGAACACGGTGCGCACCTTGATGTCTGTTGCAACAAATTGTAATTGGCCATTATTCCAAATGGATGTGAAGAATGCCTTCCTTCAAGGAGATCTCGAAGAAGAAGTGTTCATGGATGTTCCTCCAGGATTGAGTGCATCAAGTAAAAATGGTTTAGTCTGTAGACTAAGGAAAGCAATATATGGATTGAAACAATCACCTAGGGCATTGTTATGGAAAATTGAGCTCAGCACTTGTTAAAGTCAGATTTAAACGGAGTGGTGCAGACTCTTCGATGTTCACCAAGAAGTCAAACTCAGGTATTGTTGTTATCTTAATCTATGTAGATGATCTTGTCATTACAAGAAGTGATAAAAGTGGCATAGAAAATCTGAAAGTGCATCTTGGAAAAGAATTTGATATTAAAGACTTAGGTGTCCTAAAATATTTCTTGGGAATTGAAGTTGCACGTTCACACAAAGGTCTATTTCTTTCTCAAAGAAAATATGTGCTAGACCTATTAAAGGAGACAGGAAAATTAGGAGTGAAACCAGCAAATGTTCCCATGGAATACAGTCAAAAATGGATCTCTAATAGTGAACCACTTGTGGATGCTGGAATGTTTCAAAGACTGATTGGCAAATTGATTTATCTTACTATCACAAGACCCGACATAGCATATGCAGTGAGTTATCTAAGTCAGTTTATGCATAAACCTATGAAAGGTCATCTTGAGCTTGTTAATCAAGTTTTGAGATATTTGAAAGCAGCGCCAGGAAGAGGTATTTTGATGAAAAATCATGGCCATGTGAATTTAATAGGATACTCTGATGCAGATTGGGCAGGAAGTCCACATGATCGAAAATCAACTTCAGGTTTTTGTATGTTTGTTGGAGGAAATTTGGTCACATGGAAGAGTAAAAAACAAGCGGTTGTAGCTAGGTCTAGTGCAGAGGCTGAATACCGAGCTATGGCCGCGGCCACCAGTGAAATCATTTGGCTCAAACTTTTGCTGCAAGAATTGGGACACGATTTGGATAACACTCCAACTAAATTGTTTTGTGATAACCAGGCTGTAATTCACATTGCCACTAATCCGGTATTTCACGAAAGGACTAAACATATTGAGGTAGATTGTCATTTTATAAGAGAAAAAATTCTGAATAAAGTCATTGAGACACCCTACATTCGAAGCTCAGATCAAGTTGCAGATATCTTCACTAAAGCCTTGTCCAGAGGAATATTCGAAGGTCTGATGAGCAAGTTGACCTCAGATGATCTCTTTGGCTCAACTTGAGGGGGAGTGTTGCGATATCTCCAGAGAAGATACGATATCTTCTGGCATATTTGAAGATTGGTTATTCCTAGAATAAATCATGTGCCTTATTTGTTGCCTTCTTTCTTTTATATGTTACCATCTTTATTTCTTTCTTTACTTTGTGGGTTGTTCTCTGATATATAAAATAGGATGATAGCTTCTGTACCATGTTTATGAAAAATAGGTGTGTGTGAGTTGTAATCTTCTTCTTTCATGATAAAATAAAATCGGGTGTGTTGAGTAATCGTGGAGTGCGCTTTAGGCGAAACCACGTTAAATTCTGTGTTCTTTCTTTATCATTATTTTGCAATACTTACAGAAAAATCTCTGTCGACCAGTATATCTAATCTGTTAATATATTCTTCTTTTTCTTGTATTGTGCTGTCTAGGTATAGTTCATCTGTTATCTCTGCCAAGAAGATGTTGATGGGTATTAAATTAACCTAAACTATGAGTACTGTAAAAAAAAACAAAACAGACTAATTAATTAAATTAACTTCTTGCCAATTTTAAAAATATGGCACAATTTATCTAGTTTAATATCAATACCACCAAATACTTTGTTTAAAAAATAACGTACTTATAATTGTGGCCTAGTGAAAGAAATGAATCCAGCCAACTCCAAATTAATTTATTATATGTAACGATTTTATGCACAATAATTGATTTCGAGCACCAACAATTGATTATAAAATGCTAAGGATTGAATTATGCAATGAAAACTAACATGATAAACCACATGTAATTCATGTACCGAAGTACCCAAAAAAAATATGAGATGGGCTAAAATCAGTCAAGACTTACGGAAAGACTCGTCAGTTGTGATTATATCTCAACTTTTAAAATTTTAATGACTAATCTGAACTGTTCAATGTGTTCTCCTTATTGAAATCTCATTGGAGACCAAATTTTACATTTTTTTCTGATTTTATTTACTATTTTTTTGAAATTTTTAAAATCATAGTTATTGAAGGGTCCAGAATTGTTTAGATTAAGAACGTTGTAAAATATCAAACAAATACTAAAAAATTTCAAAAAAAATATAAAATTTTGTCTCCAATGAGATTTCAGTACAACTAGATAGCGGCTATCTAGAAGATAAAAGAGCAGTCGAATTATTAATAGTTATCAATAATCGTACGCACATATACTGCAAAGAAAATCACTTTGCATTCATCAATAGCCCTCCACAAATGTACTGAAGCAACAAAAGTGCCTCTTCGTACAATTATTTTATTTAGTAATTTCAATTTCAAAATAACATTACAATAGAACTGGATAATAATTGAAATCATAAATGATAACTCCAATCTACAATTTTGTCATCGGTTGACATCATTTGAACATAGTGAACATATAAAACAAACAAAATAAATATTTAAATTATCAAAATGAATACATGCAAACAAATAAGTTCAATAAAAATAAGTTGAATATGTATATAAAAATATGAACAACAATACAAAAAATAAAATCTAACTCATTATTGAATAAAATAAATACATATATAGATAAACAAACTAGACATATAAATGAATAAAATGAACAAGTACAAATACGATGTGGAGAGATAGTAAATAGTAATGTTCAATTGAAATTATCTAATCAATTAGGCATATAATTAGTAATTGCTTACTTAGCATATTGTCTGTAACATAGAGAATTACCTCCGAAAATTTCCATTAAACTAAATAAGAGTTTTGTTCTGAAAAATTATGTTTAATAATTGGGAATCAGTAATTATTCAAAAATTTTATAATTTGCTAAAACTTGTCGCATGAATGGTATGATCAAGAAATTAAAATAATTTCCAAAGAAATTGTTGCTATAAGTTGGTTTAGGAATTACTAAATTAATATTAATACAAGATTATTATTAAAATCACAAAATGACAATAAAAAGTAATTTGAAATTAACATGAAAATTTAAGCAAAATCGACGTTAATGAATGCTAGGCATGCATAAGTCGCGGGATTTATCGTAATTATCATACATGCTTTGTACCAATTGTTGGTTCCAATCTAGCGGCTCTTGTATGTTTGAGCGTCCTATCTGTGGAAATAGAAAAAAGTTTAGGGGCCAATCTACAAAATTCCTGGGCTTATTGTCGTCTACATGTTTCTTGCGAAAATTACTAGGTTCTCGGGTTTGGATCTGTCTTCTACTTACGCTTGAAATTGATTAGGTTCTCGGGCTTGGAGTTGTCCTCTACATGTTTCTTGCGAAAATTAGTTTTCATACTAGCTGTAGCTGGGCCTTCCTCTACTTACGCTTGAAAACCCTAAACCCTACTACTTTTTATCCCTGAAAGGCATTTTCTCATCCAATTGCTATGGAGCTCATGGGAGTACAATACCCAAGTTAGGCTTTAATTATTATAATTCTTTTTTATAAAGTAAACGCCGCATAGAAATTGATTAGGCGATTTATATCAGTTATCAAGTGATGAAAAAAATTGACTTACCCTAAGCAAAAGGTTTGTCGCCCATAGGCCTTCCAAATTTGTATTTACTGCTGGCTGTACTTACTGTAACAATAATTGTGCTTTTTTTCCCTTTTTTCTGTATTGCTCTAGGTGTGAAAACATTGGCAATCGACCTTATTCTTATAGCATGGTTTTGTTAGTATAGGAATAAGGGTTCAAATTTCTTATTCTTGTGTTGTTTGGATTGCACAAGAATAATAATAAACACGCAAATCGAAATTCATTATTTCTATTCCCTATTTTCGGCACATCCAAACACACCCCTAGAGCTTGAGCCTAAGATCAGGGAGTTCCATTTTCTGAAACCCAACATTGACAAAGAAGAACTAATCAGAGATATGTTAATAGATGAGGGGTTTTTTAATAGAATTATTCTGGGCATTTGATGAATCCCTGATGTAGGGTTTTCGTACTTACTTTTCAACCAGATTAAGCCTCAAATTATGTTCAAATGTAGGTGTTTTTATCTTAATTCTGCTAATTTAGGTTGTAGAAAGGTTCAGCCATAGCCCGACAAATTATTTCGCAGGTTCATCGCGTATTTGGCACGAAGAATGGGAGAAAAACAAGCCAAGGAGAAGTGCTCAAACAGTTAGAACGGTCCATCCCAAACGTGAAACAGACCGTCCCAACCAGTGAAGGAAGGCTTCAAACGAACTCAACTAGACCAAGCTAGAACAATCCGCCCTAGATCTGAAACAGCCTGTTCCAGCTATATTCGTGATGCTAAAAATAGAGGGACGTATTTGTCATGACGGTTTCCTCTATTTTCCAAGCCTCCAGCAGCTCACCCTCCATGTTTGGAACCGCCAATGCACAACTATTTAAGCTTTGTCCTGCCTCCAGGCAAGGCTAAGTTCGAAATTCTACGTTTAGCCTCTTTCCAACTCATCAAGGAGTTAGCCTGCTAAGACGATCTGTCCAACCTGAGACTACCCGCCATAGGATTAGGCCGGACCGTCCCAGACAGGACAGAGCATAGAATCGTGAAGTTTTTTTTAGCACAATTTGTTGTAACTTGATTTTCTCTCTTTTATGTTTTTTGTATTTGATGAAACCTGCTTGTTCTTGCATGGATTTGTTAGAGTAGAGTAGTTTAGGGGGCTATGGTTTGAGAACTTTTTTTTAGTTGTTTGTTTTAATTTGAATGTTTAATTATTAGTTAAATTAAATTATGTTATGCTTGTGATGTTTTATGTTTATTTAATTGTTTTATTTTGTTATTATTTGATCTGATTGCCTTGTTAAACAAAGACCTAGTTTAATTGTCAGGATAAAAGTCAATCGCAATAATAACTTAGCAAATAATTCTGTTTGGCAGGCGAGATCTGAAAGGATTAAATCAGACTTTAAGTAATTAGAGTTTTACTTGAAATCGAAAGGTTAAAAGTATGCCAAGGCCTGAGAAGTAGTCTAGAACAACTAAACCAAGAAACGGAAGTTGAAATTTAGGAGTTCTAAGAGTTAAGCAATCAAACTTAGCAATGTGACGTTCAAGAGTTAGAGTACAAGTCTATAGGTTAAGTATTGTCAAGACTCGCATAAAAATATTTAATTAATAGTTAAAATTCACGATAAAACAAGTATCAACGATTGAAACGGACCGTCCGGAAGGGAGAGTCTGATCCAGGATGGCCTGTTCCAACCAATTGACAAAGGTTGGAACGGATCGTTCTAACTTTGACAAATAGAGAATTGTTCAAGAACCTGAACCCCTAGTTTTTGTCGATTTTGTTATCTTCTTGAGTAATTTAGGAATTGGTTAATTATGATTTTAATCTTACTTTTTAAACTATTGTTTGAACTGTTTAACAAACCAAAATTAGTTTTTACACTTAGGATTTAATTTAGTTTGATTTAGTAAACTTAGAAACTGAATAGTCCGTCCCTGAGATTCGACCCTTAAGCTGAACTGCAATCGAATTAGTATCGGTATTTAAGAATTTAATTTGACGTGTACCTTCCAGACCGATCAATCCCCAACACCAAACTTAATGTTTCCACCACATCTGTTCAGATTGGTTCAAAAGGACCTGCTTATGTTAGAAAACCAGATGCCAGTTTTTGTTTTGCAAACATTGCTTGCACTGCAAAAATATCAATCTGAGGCTAATTTCATAAATCAAAGTATGATGTTCTTTGGGATATCTATACCACAAAATAGAGAAATCAATGTGATCAACAATAAAAGCCACCTTCTCCAAATCTACCATGAGCTATTTACCGGATCCCTACCTAAAGCCTGGACAGATATTACTCTCACACAATGTGACAGTAAAGTAAAAACACTTCCATCTACCAGCCAACTGCGAGAATATAGTGTAAGGTTTAAAAAACACCAAAAGGATAACATGTATGAAGAATTCAAAAATCAAATCCTTACACTTCCAACACTAGAGATCAATTACTTAACCAAGTTGCAATTGCAAATATGGTTGCCTATGAAGAAATAAAAGCCCTTATAACCAAACCGATGGGTAACCTATGTCTTCTTCTCAATTCATTGGTCAGAAATGAAAATGATGCGGTGATTCTCTCAAAAAAAGAGGTAATTGTGAATAGTTCTGGAATTGATGGTGATGTGGTGCAATTCTTCAGCAATGTATGTGCAGATTTAGACATTTCTATAGAACATGGCTATTTGCAAACAATTTTTGAGGGGGTCAACAAAAATTACCAGAGCAAGTACCAATAATAGCGTGGAATAATTAAAAGAAAGTATCTTAGTACACCTTATACTGTTTGTGTTTTTGTGTTTTCATCTGGGATCTTGTTATGGACTTATGGTAGGCATCAACATAATCAATTTTATCCTAAACCTAAAAAAAAAACATTGTAAGTTACAATTTAAAAGATCAATTGTTCATTAAGTATTTGATTTCTTCCGATATCTAAATATTTTATTATTTTGATTATTATTAAAAGATAAATTTTTCATTAAGTATGAACTATAGCGTCAAATGTTGGATGATATATGTATCTTTATATGCCATCTACAACAATGCATATGTTATGGATGATTGGTTCATTGAAAGCACATGCAATGCAATTTTTTTTTTTTTTATCATTTAGTACGATTAAAATCAATTTTATAGCACAAGTGAAGCAATTTTATTTTTTGTCTAGAAAAATTGAAAATTAATCTATAAAAAATCAGGTTTAGATGTCATAGACGCCAATATATAGAGACATTTAAATTAGTGATATTATTTTTTTAAAAAAATGCTACAACTTAACATTTAGAACCTATTTTAATATTATTCTAGAGCATAAGTGCATAACCATGATCGAAATTCAGTTACACTATTGAAAACCGAAATTTATTCCAGTCAGAACATCAATTGGAAAACCTTTTTTTCGGGTTATGATCGAAATTCAGCTACACTATTGAAAACCGAAATTTATTCGAGTCAGAACATCAATTGAAAAACCTTTTTTCATCAAATAAAATATTGTTAGAGAAAATGTGTAAATTAACACGCTAAATTAATAAAACCAGTAAAAAATATTGTTAGAGAAAAGATGTAAATACATACAGCACTAAAATAATAAAATAGATACAATTCCAATCTAACAGTTAATAATTAAAAAAAAAAAAGACACCAGCGATACTTTACACTAGACAAACTCAAATTGACAAACTGGAAGTACCCAAAGAACTCATTTCGCAAACATTTTTACATCAAAATAGAGAAGCATCCCCTCTTAAATGAGGTCCGCAACATTCCGCTACGTTTATTTCAACGAAACAAATATAGTTTCCGTTTCTGTTCCACAGTGTATAACGTAACTCATATCCCTTCCATTTCTGTTCCATTTGAACGGAACGGAACAAAAAACGTTCAAAACAAAACAATATTGACAGCCCTATTCATGGGCATGAGGGCATCTCATCGATCTAGAACCTATATTTCAGGTGCATAAGTGCATGACCATGATCGAAATTCAAGTACTCTGTTGAAAACTGAAATTTATTCCAGTCAGAACATCAACTGGAAAACTTTTTTTCATCAAATAAAATATTGTTAGAGAAAAAGTGTAAATTAACACGTTAAATTAATAAAACCAGAGTCAACTCATCACGCTTAAATTAGAGAAAAAGTGATGAAACACCTGTAAAACTTGATAATTATATGATAAATATAATTAAGAATTATTTTACCTCCAGAGTCAACTCATCACGCTTAATAAGGATTCTAACAGGGTCCGTCATGAATTTACTGGTCATCTCCAGTATTTCGTGTGGTAGCGTGGCAGATATCAGAACAACCTGTACTAACAACTAATAAAAATAGGACACGTATAATTGTCGTTCAAATGTCTCAAAGATTTGGCAATCCTATAAATAATCATTACAAAAGAACCAACCAACTATAATAGGATGCATTACAATTTCTCTAAGTTGCTAAAATTAAAAAACAATTTAGGAACTAGATGTCACTCCCCCACTGACGGGTCGGGACGCGAGCCGAAAACGATATCTTTTGCATCCATCTGACGGCCCGTCAACCTACGTCGCAACAAAAAAAATAAACGAGTCAGGTACAAATCTCCGTAACCGGTTATTTAACGACGCAGTTTCTATACATTTAATTAATATAATAAATACAATAAAATCAGATTAATCCACAATACAAATAATATATTTTACGAAGATAATCGGGTCCAATCAGTTAGTCAGAGTGGTCCCTCCTCCAAGAGGATCAGGAACGGCCTCTCTCCGAACTCAGGAGGATTAGGACTCAAAATTCATATTCAATTCAAATCCAATTCCAAATCCGATATCCCATAAAATATACCAATAACAATTCAATAAACATATTCAATCAAAATAAAATGATAAATCAAATCATTGAAACAATACAAAATTAAACATAAAGAAATCTGGTTTCCTTATTGAGCTATCCAGAAATCACAATCAAATCAGAACACCGATCGACTGCAACGTAAAATTCGGAATTTCAAACGGTCGATCAACCGAACTTTTCAGTTGACATTTCAAAATCTTTTGTTTGGTTTTAGCACAGTTGGTTGGGATTTCGGCTAGTATCAATTAGAGGATAAAAGCATAAGAGGAGAAGTTCCATACCTTTTTTTTTCTTTAGGCTGCTGTAAAATGAAATGGGAGAAAAGAAGTTCAACATGTTAATAATCGGTTTGCTCGTGATATGAGGACTAGACGTGTGGAATTGAGGGACAGGTGCATGGTGCTTAGGCCTGTACAACGTGTCAAACGGAAACAGAATGCTGCATTTCGTTTGCCGTTCTGTATTTGGTAACGGTATGTACCAGCTGATTCGTTAACCGTTTTGTTTGGACGGAACGTCACGGAACGTGTATATTTACACTATATTTCACCCAAACGAATGACGAAACGCGTTCCGTTTCCCGTGCCGTTACTGAAACGTATTGAAATTTCAGATTCATTTACCGTTCTGTTTGGACGGAACGTGCACGGAAAACTGTACACGGTATACCGTTTGCACCCCTAATGGTGCTTTCTTTTTTTTTAATTAACCTCGGTGGTCATGGAAAGAAACACGTTGCAAGCATAGTCTTTTATTTTTTCATTCGGTCAACTGCAGGTCAAAAGGTTTGACTGGTCTAAGATGGTCAAAGTGGTCAACATAAGTCAAACTAATCAAAATATGGTCAACTTCGGTAAAAATCGGTGGAATGTTACAGTAGATATTCTAGACTGCAGTTTGGCACACCATGTGCAACTTAAGCAAAAATTGTTTGAGTTAACAACAAAAACCTAGATCTCGCTTGGTATAACCAATATCATATATGTAGAGATCAAATTGTATTACTCAGTTGACACAAGTTGAAGAAACTATCAAAGACACTGGACACAATATAAGAAAACAAATTTGAAAGGAGGCATACCTGTAGATCCGGTGGGAGATACCGGTACACATCATATATCTGATCCTTAAATCCCCTGCTCAACATCTCATCAGCTTCATCCTATTTAGACAATGAAAAGGAAAGGTGAATACATGTGAAAAAAAATGTGCATAGTTTTCAATTTGGTCTCATGAGGCTATATATTGCCTTGAAGTCACTTGCAAGGACCATATTATTGATTCTTTGAATATTCATTCACAGTGATATCTCAGGTATCATTTATGAGAATAAATTGACATAAAAATACCGAGTGTGCATCCAAAAAGAAAGTCAGCCCTTCCTCATGCTTGGTGACAATTTCAGGGTAATGTTGAAAAATAATTTATTTTTAAATCCGAATTGTATAGAGGTCCAGAACATGACCACCTATTTGATGCAGACCAAGTTTCTAAAATGAGAACCAGGCCATACATAGAAATCAAGTTTAGTTTTTTGAACTCATTTTAGGGATTTTATCAAAAAACCTTACATAAATTAATAAATAGCAAGAAGACTCTATTTTTGGTAATTAAAAGGTAACCCTTTGCTGTAGAAGCTAAGAAAAAGTTGTTACCTTACTAGCTCTTTTATTATTTCTTTATAATAAATAAAAAATCGTTTGATAACATTAAAGTGAGAAGGATCAATTAAAAGAGCAGAATGAAGCTAACCAGAACTACAAGCTTGATAGCCCTGGTACGCAGAGCACGCCTCTTAATCTTGTCACAGACTCGACCAGGTGTACCCGAGACAACATGGACCCCATACTCCAGCTTCCTTATGGCTCCATTTGAATGGTGTGGGAATAAGAGAAATAAGGGAAGAAGTATTGAAAAGTGTGTAACTTTGTGAAAAGTTTGGATTGTTTATAATAAATTTAGGAGTAGAAAGAAGCTATTTCTTATTCCTGCATCCATCCAAACGGAGCCTATATCTTCTCCCAAGCTCTTTCCACCAATGCAAGAGTGAGCTTGTACATTTATGAAGTCACCGATTGTTCGTATACTTGTTCAGTTTGAGAAGCTAATTCTCTGGTCGGCGACAACACCAGTGCCTGAACCATAATAAGCAGGGACAAGTATACTGGTGCTGCTGGCAAACTTGAGAAAAACTTGTACTAAAAATAAGTCCCCAAAGTTAAAAATACTGGAATACTACTGGAAAAACCTTTACTTAGTTGCTTTATCTGTCCTCTGCATTTTTATTATAGATGGATGATGCACTTTATGTAATTTTCTGAAATGTTTTATTTACTATCCGACATTTTTAAAAAAATAATAATATAATATTCCTGCTCCGAAATTTTCAACAACAACGTTTAAATCTGAAAGCATGCATTCAGTTCAGAAAAATTATAATGCACCCTTCCAAATTAAACTTCTAAATGGAGATACTTCGCAGTCAGGCATTCAGACATTCAGTGCTCGAGTAGTAGTCCTAGATATGTCCAAATTAACATTTCTTGTTTAAAGCTAGAGATGTTTTGTCCAATGTTTAGTATTCAGAATATTTTGTTAGTAGTTTTATTTGAAAACGTAATTTTATAGCAGCTGATAAATTATCACCAGAAAACTTGAGCAAAAATACGTGTTCAATATAACCTGTGAACACATCCGTTCCCGCTTTGCGCTTAGAAAAAAATAAATTTTTTAGCATTTTTTCCAGTTTTCTAATAAAAAAAATGAGTTCACATTTAGAAAATATAACATTTGAGATTATAAGATACGATAGGTAAAAAAAAAAAAACGGTAACCATCCCAAAAAAGGAATTAGTCATTTCTTAACTTGATGGAGCATGTGAATTATATGAATAATTTTTCTTATTTAATCGTGGCAAATTCTCAAATATCATTCTATGAAGAGGCGAATGATGGAGCAAGCACTACGTGAAATTTTGGCTTATGTAACGGTTAATAAAAGACTTCTGTAACGGTCCACGAAACGTTACTGTAGCCCCCGTTATAGAATGTCTAATAACCGTTACAAATCTATAACGGTTATTAGAACACAACCGTTACAGTAGCCCATCTTCTGTAACGGTTATTAGATAATAACCGTTATGGTATCATGCAAGGAAAAATCTGGTACAGTTTTTTTAGAACATGTGTAACGGTTATTAGATAATAACCGTTACAGAAACCAGTCTTCTGTAACGGTTATTATCTAATAACCGTTATGGTATTGTTGGCGGAACATGGTATTTGCAGAATATCTGTAACGGTTAATACCTAATAACCGTTACAGATAATATTTATAATTAAAAAAAATGAAATTATAATATTCTGTAACGGTTATTCCTTAAAAACCGTTACAAAATTCTTTATTTTTTTTTGTGTTTCGCCTGTTTGATTGGCTAGCCCCATTTTGCTAGCCGAATTGGCACCAAATTGGTACCCAATTTACATTAACACATGCAGCATATATATATATATATATATCACAAAGCACACATATATCAAACATATATAATCATGCATATCACACAAACAATAAACAAAGTATTTACATATATCACAAGTATCATCAAACATGGCAAGTCATCAAATAACACATTTTAATCAAAATAATACCCCTTGCATGAAGTCCATAACTTCTGTCACGATACCATCAATCATTTCTTTATTGTATGGTACTCCAACCGGCTCGATCATCTGCATATTATGATAAACAAGTCAAAAATATTATTAGTTAGATCATGAAATTCTAAAATCTAATTGTTTCATCAAATGTTATTAGTTAAAAGAATAAGTTACTTACGTGAGGTATTTTCTGAATTCCTATCCAATAAGATAAAACGTTTTTCATGGCGAGCATTGTGAAATATCCATATTCTATGCTGCCCTTTTGTATCGGACACTAATTAAGATCCAACAAGAAAGATAGTGTTAAGATTTTGCACAGTTTCAGAAACCCTAGGTAGCTAATATATTTTTTAAGTCTCGTACCTGAATTTTGTACCAATCAAATGTTGTTCGGGTCCTTGCGTTATATTTTCCATTTTCCATAAGGTATCGCTTGTATATCCTGCATACAATATCATTAATAGCTTAAATAGAACCTTACGTAGTCCTTATCTCAATATCAGAATCTCATTTAGAAACGAAAATTTACTGGGTTATGAATCCCTTAATCAATATCTTTGGATTCTTGCGCTCGATAGAATCTGCTATTTGAACGGTGCGTTTCTCGACATTAATAACAAGAAGGACCTAATGAAAGCTGCAAGAATAGAGATTATTGTTTTCATGAAAATGAACCAAACATGCAAACGAGATAATTGATATTTTATTAGTTATAATTGTCCTTACTCTTGTAAATAAGGCAGAATCATATAATTGGATGAATATTGCGCGAATGACTTCATCAATTAGTCTGCAGCAGCATTTTGTTCTTGTTTGATTTTAGGAGCAGTCAACATCTCTGGATCTAATACGGTGATGTTGTTTTCTCCCTCTGAAAGTTCATTCATCCAAAACCTACACTCACGGATATTAATTCATACGTTTTTCACCTCCAATTGAATACGGTACTTTAAAAAAAGATTTTAAAGGTTGAAAATTCATACCAAGAGTACAACTTGACGATCGACACGTTTAGAGATTCTCTTCTAAAGCATTGGAGGATGTCGCACAATTCAACGTTGAACTTAACCTCGCCGCTGTGTGTACCCCAAACATCACATTTATGCAACTCAAAATTTTTCTCAAGCTCTGGTTGGAGCATCGATAACAATTCTCGTTCGGATGGGGTAAGCTTTTCAATCGTATCACGCTCAAGTAGCGGATCGCGAGCAACAATCGATCCTGAAATAAAAAGAGAAACAAAAGAATAGATTATTCGACGTTGAGCAACAATCTACTCTGAAACAATCAATTGAACTAATTAGGTTTTGGATGAACCTGCACTTGGAACCTTTGGACTCTCGATCACCTTTTTCGCCACCGCCTTGCTCGCATCTGGCTTCTTTTTTATCAAACTCTGCATTCAATGCAATCACATAATTAATTAGTGAGTTCTAATAGAGATGGATGAAATTAATTATCATAATTAAATAAAACGATACCTTGTGGCCTATCTCCACCAAAAATGACGGCCATGGGAATCGCCCTCCTATATTATTTCCTAGTAGCTCATCTGACCTACCAGGAACTTGCCACTGACGAAAATCATCGCCTACTCGGAGAAGATGGATATAGAGTTGTTGATCAGTCAGTGGCATGCGGTGTACGATCTGACCAATAACACTCGGAATAATATTTCCCTCGGCTACCTTAATCTTCTGGTTAAGGTGATCAAGGGAAAAGAGATCGCACGGCGTTTCTTCCTGTAATTCGGTTCAATCAGAAACCCTAATGCTAAGCCAAACATAAATCTAAATAGAAAAGAAAAGAGTGATCAATATAAACCTGAACAACGCTTCTCGGATCCGGAGGCATATAGCTTGAGGCAACCGTTCGGAATAACTGGTCGTTTGGCATTCCTGAGTCTACCTCAGCTTCAACGAATGGCTGGTACGGCGTCACAAATTGCTGCGGTGCTTGAAACTGCAATCCGCTACCGGCCAACTATTGTTTGACCTACTGAAAATTATCAAGCAACCAAATGATGAATAATAGTTTTCATTCATTTTGATTACATTTTGATTGTCACACAATCCAATACATTTGTGATATTACAACCATCCCCCCTCCCCCCCCCCCATTCTCTCCATGGAGTGTCCACCGACCATAATCCGGTTGAAATCCATTTATAATCAAATGAGCTTTCACTTCTTCAAAATTAGACCACTTCAACAAATTCTGACAAACACGACAAGGTCAATACATTTTATCATCTTCTTTCATTTTCAAATTCTCTTTAGCACAAACCATAAATTCTTCAAGTCCTCTTAAAAATGTAGACGAGCATCGATTACTTAAGTACATCCACGTCCGATCCATCTGAACAACAAAATTTATGCAAATTATTAGGGTTTCGGACCAATTTGTCATATTAGGTTTTCGGACCGGTCACCATCCTAGCCCGCTCTTTGGATACTCTGTCTCATTAGCGAGCGTACGTTAGATGCAATGTGCTATCAGAGAAAAATTTGACAGCATTTCCCCTTATGTTCCCTAAATACGCCAACACACGATTGCTCGTGCGTACGTATCCGTGGGAACACAAGGGAAATGACGCCGAATTTTTCTCAGACAACACATTGCATCTAACGTACAACTCGCTGTCCTAAATGAGACAGATCGTATCCAAAGAGCAGTACTCCCGACCGGGCAATGACCTAAATTTAGTTGAGTTCCGGTATTTGGTTCCTATATGACAATACGAAATTCATGCCTATATATATATATATGCAAATTATTAACGAAATGCAAATAATTTAAAAAAAGAGAAGTTCATGAAAATATAATTTCAATTGTGTGCCTTCCGATCCGTTGAATCGTGCGACTTATACGGCCGATGTAAGATCTTATCATATTCAATGATATCTTAAAATATATAAAAAAAATTAACAAAAATAACCATAAATTAATGAAAAAATCGAAATAAATAAGAAAAAAATGTTAAAAAAAATACGGTTCAAATTTAATTTTTTTTACCTTAAATCTGCTCTCCTTCTTATTCTCTTTCTAATTATTATTTTTTCAGAATTTTTAGAAATTTTTGGCTATTTTTTTGGAGTGAAGCCATCACCACAAATCGCAATAAATGAGAAGATCAGAAAAGAGTTAAGTGATGCAGCGCTAGCTGTGAATTTGTTGGGATGGGGAAGGAAGACCTAAATACAGAACTATTCTGTAACGGTTATTAATTATTAAAAAATAACCGTTTGAACGGTTTGGATCGACTATTGGAATCTCATAACAAACAAAGCGCTTTGACCGGAGTCTCAGTTAAACCCCGTCGGTTCTCAATTTTGAAAGTTCAAATGATCGATCCGAACCGTCAAATATGATCTCCATATTGAAATCTCCTTGCCGACCAAAATTTTCATTTTTTTGAATTTTTAAAGTATTTTTTTCGGATTTTCAAAAACAACAATTTTTGTAGGGTTCAGAACAAATTAGATTAATGATTTTTGAAAATCCGAAAAAAATACTTAAAATTTTCAAAAAAATGAAAATTTTGGTTGGTAAGGAGATTTCATTATGGAGATCATATTTGACGGTTTGGATCGGTCATTTGAATTTTCAACATTGAGATCTGACGGGGTTTAACCGGGACACCGGTCAAAGCGCTTTGATTGAAGGCTTTCTCTATATATATATATATATATATATATATGTCAGCTACAACAGTGCATGTATTATGGATGATTAGCTCATTGAAATCACATGTAATACAATATATTTATCATGAGTATGAGTATAATCAATTTTACATGTGAAGCAATTTTAATTTTGTCTTCAAAAATTGAAAATTAATCTATAAAATTGAGATTTAGCTATCATAGACACTAATTTATAGAAACATTGAGGCCCTGATCAAAATGATGTAGACTTGGAATTTCATTTCATTTCATTGGATTAGAATTGATTGGAGATGATTTCCAATTAAAATCTCATTATCAAAACAAATATAGAATGTGTTGAATTGAATTCTAAAAAATGACAATTTTTCTCTCATCTATTTGAAGGAGGATGGGTATTAAAAATTTTCCCACAAAATCCTATCAAATGAATGAAATCCGACATTTTATTAGATTCTGACAGAAATTTCAACATCGTGTGAATTCCCAATTCAATTCCTACCTAAAAAATTGATTTTGATCCGCGCCTAAAATTAGTGGAATATTTAAATTTCAGGATAGAAGTGATATCCTTTTTAAAAAATGCAGCAAATTAACAATTAGAACCTATATTTCTGGAGCATAAGTGCATGACCATGATCGAAATTCCAGTACTCTGTTGAAAACAGAAATTTACTCCAGTCAGAACATCAATTGTAAAATAAATTTCTTCAAATAAAATATTGTTAAAGAAAAAGTGTAAATTAAAACGCTAAATTAATAAAACCAGTAAAAATATTGTTAGAGAAAAGATGTAAATCCATACAGCACTAAAATAATAAAATAGCATACAATTCCAATCTAACAGCTAAAACATAGTTAATAGTAAAAAAAACCAGCGATACTTTACATTAGACAAACTAAAATTGACAAACTGGAAGTACCCAAAGAACTCATTCCGCAAACATTTTTACTTCAGAATAGAGAAACATCCCCACTTAAATGAGGTCGGCAACATTCATGGGCATCTCATCGATCTGGGTGCTGTAGTATTGCTCAATATCTCTCAAAATCCTGATATCATCCTTGCGCACAAAATTTATTGCCACACCCTACCATCAATAAAACCAAAAGATATATTGTTATATCAGATTGAGATATGTCAATCAAATTAAGAGTTTCTTCCAAAGATCTGAAGCTTTGTTGTTCACAATTATTTATTGGGTTTTAGAAAGCTTTCATAGAGACCCAATTTCTACATAAAGATGAGCTAAATCTAGAAGTCCCCGGATAAATGTCCTACACAGATAAGAGGGGGAAAAAAATCCAAGAAAGTACCTTCCGGCCAAAACGACCAGAGCGACCAATGCGGTGAATGTAAAGCTCTCTGTTGTTTGGGAGGTCATAGTTTATCACAAGAGAAACCTGTTAAATTTAGAAAACTTTGAGAGAGAGATCTACAAGTTGACCCAAAAAGTGTTATACAACAAACGAATACAAAATGCAATTCAGAAATTAAGGCCAAATTTGACAATCAAACTTATTAAACAACAGCAATAACAAAAGTCAAAATTCGTTGAAATCCAAAAGTAAATTCATCCACTAAAAGGACCGTGAAAAGTTCTGCACAACTTGAAACTAGTTTATTCACCAATCAAGTGTCAACATAACTAAGCCATTAATTTTCATTTGAGTCTAAATCAAAAAGAACATATATATAAATCTTAATTATTTATTTTGACACGTGTTTGATTGTCATGGCTGAACTAGTTTTGTTATCAATATAACAAATCTAATGTCAGAACACTACCATATAACATTTCAATCAATACATGACTACATGAGTTATCTTCCATTGTTTACCAACAGTAAATTACCATAAATGCTACATTCAAAGTTCCTCTTATTAGAGTGTTAATCCACAATTAATCTTTTTGTTGCAACTTAGCAGCAGCATGAGGACTTACCTGCTGAACATCAATGCCACGGGCCCACACATCAGTAGTGATCAAAACACGAGTGTGACCAGACCTAAACTCGGCCATGATGGCATCTCTTTCCTTCTGAGGCATATCACCATGCATGGCTGAGACTGTAAAGTTATTGCTACGCATCTTCTCTGTCAGCCAATCGACCTATGCAACATATAGTTGAAAATAGTAAACTCCAAAGGTATGTATATCGAGAGAATTCAATTTACATCTCAGAAGCTGCCAAGATATGAGAAGAGTTTACCATATAGAGTGAGAAATAAGAGTTAAGCACATGGCACATGACCATGAGTAATCATGACACAAGGCAAATTATAGTCAAATTAGAAACATTTTAACCATTCCACAATACATAAGATCAATGGTTTGAGACACTAGCTTTAAGTTGGATAGCAAATTAGATTATATCATAATATATTACATCAAATGTAAGACGTAAACATGAGATGCAGTTTGTACTTTCTAACACTATGCAATGAATATCAAGTTATCAAGTTATAAACTATACAGTATCTTCCTACATTATTCACTCTATACTACTGGGAATGCAATACCACTTTTATCAATTACCTCCCCCCCCCCCAAAAAAAAAAAGAAAAAAAAATACCCATGTTTATAGTTGGGCTAGTAATGAGTGGACACCCACATAGAACGCTGTTGCTAAATTGATTAGTACTTTAATAATGTATTTACATACACAAGCTTGCAACCCTTTTGTAATTTGGTTAGTATTTCTGTGCTGTCACAGTACCACAACAAATGCACATTTATGATAAATTGTATAATATATTTACCTTCCTCTTAGTATTGCAGAAGATAACAGCTTGGGTTATGGTAAGTGTGTCATACAAGTCGCACAACGTGTCAAACTTCCACTCCTCTCTCTCAACAGAAACAAAGAATTGTTTGATACCCTGTGTATAGAAAAAGAAAGTGATGAAACACCTGTAAAACTTGATAACTATATGATAAATATAATTAAGAATTATTTTACCTCCAGAGTCAACTCATCACGCTTAACAAGGATTCTAACAGGGTCGGTCATGAATTTACTGGTCATCTCCAGTATTTCGTGTGGTAGTGTGGCAGATATCAGAACAACCTGTACTAACAGCAAACAAAAATAGGACAAATTTAATTGTTGTTCAAATGTCTCAAAGATTTGGCAATTCTATTAACAGTACAAAAGAACCAACCAACCATAGTAGGATGCATTACAATTGCTCTAAGTTGCTAAATTAAAAAAATAAAAACAATTTAGGAACTAGATATTCTAGACTGCAGTTTGGCACAACAGGTGCAACTTTAGCAAAAATTGTTTGAGTTAACCAATATCATATATGTAGCAATCAAATTGTAAATTCAGTTGACACAAGTTGAAAAGAAACTATCAAAGACACTGGACACTATATAAGAAAACAAATTTCAAATGAGGCATACCTGTAGATCCGGTGGGAGATACCGGTACACATCATATATCTGATCCTTAAATCCCCTGCTCAACATCTCATCAGCTTCATCCTATTTAGGAGAATGAAAAGGAAAGATGAATACATGTGAAAAAAAAATGTGCATAGTTTTCAATTTGGTCTCATGAGGCTATATATTGCCTTGAAGTCACTTGCAAGGACCATATTATTGATTCTTTGAATATTCATTCACAGTGATATCTCAAGCATCATTTATGAGAATTAAATTGACATAAAAAATACTGAGTGTGCACCCAAAAAGAAAGTCAGCCCTTCCTCATGCTAAGTGACAATTTCAGGGTAATGACAGAAAAGAATTTAGCTGTCTGAACTCATTTGAGAGATTTTATCAAAAAAAAAACCTCAAATAAATTAATACATAGCAAGAAGACTCTATTTTTGGTAATTAAAAGGTAAATTTTTGCTGTAGAGCTAAGAAAAAGTGTAGTTACCTGAAGAAAAAGGTTGTTACTTGTTACCTTACTAACTCTTTTATTATTTCATTGATAAATAAAAAATTGTTTGATAACATTGAAGTGAGAAGGATCAATCAAAAGAGCAGAACGAAGCTAACCAGAACTAAAAGCTTGATAGCCCTGGTGCGCAGAGCACGCCTCTTAATCATGTCACAGACTCGACCAGGTGTACCCGAGACAACATGGACCCCATACTCTAGCTTCCTTATATCTTCTCCCAAGCTCTTTCCACCGATGCAAGAGTGAGCTTGTACATTTATGAAGTCACCGATTGTTCGTATTACTTGTTCAGTTTGAGAAGCCAATTCTCTGGTCGGCGACAACACCAGTGCCTGAACCCTAATAAACAAATAAATAACAAACAAGCATTAGTTTGTTTGGCAGGGACAAGTATACTGGTTTTTCTGGTAAAAATACAGGAATATTACTGGAAAAAATAATGGTATTAACGTAAAGAGAAGCTATGCTAACTATTTCTAGCACTCACCGGGACATGTCACCTTGCATTGTACCAGTCAAAACACATTTGCTTAAAATTGTCAACAGAAGTTTCCTTTTCAGTTAAATTTCAATCCATTGACTGTTACTACTTATGTGTAATTGCTAAATTAAAGCCTCAATCGGACCATTAAAGATCAAAACATGGCTGAATAACAGCGTAAACACATTGCAAATCTATTTTCCTTAAACATAAACCAAAAAAGGGGAAAATAATAAAGAGAAATGAAACTATATACTCTCGGCTGGCGGTGTCGAGAATCTGACAAACAGTGAGAGCGATCATGGAGGTCTTTCCGGTCCCGGACTGCGCCTGAGCGATGACATCCCGACCAGAGATGATCGGAATCACAGCTCGCTGTTGAATCGCGGAGGGTTTCTCGAATCCGTACGCGTAGATTCCTCTGAGCAAGTCGTCTTTTATCCCCATCCCGTCGAAGGTCGTCACCACCTCCACCCCCGCCGTTGTTTCGAAAACGAGACCCTCGTCGTCTAGAGCGGGCCTTCCTCCCTGACGACCACCTCTCTGCGCCGACGGACCCGCCGTTTCGGTCGCCATTGTAGCGCAAGTTGAGATTGGAAGGGGTTTCGAAACCCTAGAAGAGAGAGGTTAGAGTTGAAGAAGAAACGAAGGCTGAAGGAAAAGAGGAGAAGAAATGAGGAGGGCTCGGTTAGGGTTTTGATTATAGATTTTGGGGATTTTTTTCATAAAAAAAAAAAGAAAAGTAAAGAAAAAGATTTTGGGGATTTTTTCCTTGCGGCCCTTACAATATGTAGAATTTTTGTCGGCCGCGTTATTTGTGTGGAGAATTTGAGATGACGCCGCCAAATCTCTTTCTCCGTGTAGTACGGAGGATTCTGAAATTTTTTTGAAGGGACAGCTATTAAAAATTAAGATTATTCTCAATAAATTAAACTGTACTTTCGAATTTCGAGTTTTCGACTATCTATAAAACAATCAAAGTGATTAGAGTAAAACGTAGAAAGTTTATTTATCTCGTATTAATAAAAATTTTATAACATGTTCTTATACATGGAAATTTTGGAAGTAAAGGCAGCGCAATAAACGGCATGGGAAAATTTTTATGAAAGACAAAAATACCCTTCAAAATTTTAAAAAAGACAAAACAACACTGTAAACTTTAAAACAAACACAACTATAACGGTAATAGCATTGCCGCTATAATACAGCTTTAATATTAGCCAGATTTTTTTTTTTACTTTTCCTATAGCGGCATTAGCAATGCCACTATAGATTTTTCTTTTTTATCGTTTTACGTTGCTTTTAATGCGTCCTTTACTCTTCTTTTTTATTTTTTTCCTTTATGTTGTTATTAGGGATGAAAACGGATCGGATACGGAGCGGATGTTGGTTTTTCCATATCCGCATCCATATTTTTTTCGGATACGGATACGAATACGAATGCATTCGAATACGGATACGATTCGGATATTAAACGGATACGGATACGGTTCGGATATTTTCGGATACGGAGTCGAATACGAATATATTTTGTCGGATACGAATAACATTTTAATTTTTTATTTATTTACAATAGCATTTTCTCTAAATATAATGTTATTCAATATACTCAGTGTCTAAATTAGTACTTCGTCAAGATCAGTAGTAGACTAGTAGTACATCCGTACATGCGAATGTCTACTATTTTTCATAGTTTGAGCCAAATGAGCATTTCTTTAAAATATGAAAGTTAATTTTAATAGCATTGCCTTCAATTACAATGTACAACTTTAGAAGTATTCTTCTTTAAAATCAAAGTAAGCAAATTTATTTGTTGGGTTTCAACTTTGATCAACACATAAATAAAAGGCTAAAAGTGAATGCAAATAAGAGACATTCTAAAATTACAAGTACCACATAAGTACAAATCTAATAGGATTGATTAATAAATTCAGTCTTTCCACAATTTGAATTCCAACAGTATATTTAACTATTCAATGTTAAATCATATCATGTTATCTTAATTGTCATCATATATTAAAATACTATATTAATCATATGTAATCATCATGATTAGAGAAAAAATAATAATTTTAGTGGTGTTATCATATATAATCATCTCAATAATAGAAAATAAAAATAATTTTATGTTACTAATCCAAATGAAAATATTATTGTAAGAGAATTTATCTAATAAAAATTAAGTATTATCTAATTAAAAGTATTATATAATGTAGATAAGTAGTTATATTAATCATCTTATGCTGTTAAAGATACGGATAAACGGATTAATATCTATCGGATACGGATAATATCCATGTCGGATACGAATACGGATCGGATATTGTCAAAAAACTCAAAACCATATCCGCATCCATATTTTTTTGGCGGATACGAATACGAATATGGATATGTTCGGATACGGATACGGATCGAATGTTACGCGCATTTTTCGAATTCGGATACGGATCGGAGCGAATAAAATCCGCTCCGTTTTCATCCCTAGTTGTTATACATATATAAAACAAGAAATAGGTCACACTTTATAATTTGTATGTTTTTTATTTTTGGTCATTTTTATAACTTATATATATATATATATAGTGTTCTCCAAAATGACACGACACGATCGTACTAACACAACACGCATGTGTGTTAGCACAACACGACACGACATGAGTATGAAAGTGGCAGGACATGATCGTATTATCGTGTCGTGTTGGAAGGTTTGAAAAATTGACACGAATTGACACGACACGATTAGACACGCAACACGACACGAACACGAACGCGAACTGACACAACACATCAACACAAATTTAATTATTAGTGTTTATTACTTAAATAAAATTAATAATTTAAATCCAATTTAATATACATCATATTATTTACCATCTATGACTCATATTGTTCTTATCTAATTATTATTTTTTTATAAAAATATTAATTAAAAAATTTAAATTAACCAAATAATAGATTATTAAGGTTTCCTTTAGTTTTAATTGTTTAATATTTTTATTTTAAAAATAATAAAATAATTCGACATGACTAACATGACACAATATGACATGTTAGTCATATCGTGCCAAAATGCGTGTCGTGTTAGCTCCTTTCACCATTTGACACGACACGATACTTTTAAAAAAGTAATTCATGTTAGCTCATTTCACCATTTAACATGAGATGATACGATTAAAAAAATAATTTGTGTCAATAAATAATCATGTGGTTATAGTAATTTGCTGTTGATCACATATATATAGGGTTATCCAATCGTCCGTGTCGTGTCAAACACGATCGTGTTAGAGTCTTGTGTCGTGTCGTGTTGACACGAATTATTTTTTTAATCGTGTTGTGTCGTGTTTGTTAGTAAGTGTGTAATTTTCGATTTTTATGCTAATTACAAGTTAATTAAGCCATCGAAACAACACACACAACGAATCGTGCACAAAAGCCAAATTAACACAAAGAGATTAAGGTGGAAATTTATACCTCCCGCGAAATCGTATTCGCGGGGCTCGATCCTACGGCATGGGAATCGATGGGGTGCCTTTCCTTCTTCTCCAAATCGCCTCGAGTCCACCTAGAGATTAACCAAGGTCTAAATCGATTCGTGCTAGCGATTCGATTAGAACAAAGCTAATCCAAGGTATTCTCTCTTCTTCTTTAATTAACAATTTAATTAGTGGAGAGAATATTGCTCAACTCATGAGCTAATGGAGAGAGAGAGGAGGTGAGGCCGGCGGCCAAAGAGGGAGAGGAAATGGTGCGGCTAGGGTTAGGGAAGAGAGAAGCCTCAAATTTGCATCTATACATCTCTATATATAGTGCATGATCCCTACCTACCACCTACCATCTATTTACAAGATTGCCACTCCCACCTACCACTAGGGCCGGCCAGAAAAAGGGCTTTTATGGGCCTTTTAACTCACTCAAACAAGCCTCTAATTCATTTAATTAAAAGCTACTCCAAATGCTCTTTAATCGGGCTATATATTAAATGCATATATATTGGCCCAATAAATTAATATAACTATTTATATTAAATTGAGTTGAACTAAAATAATTATTAACCAATTAATAATTATTCTAGGATTAGCTAATACATTAATTTATTTCTATATGATCCATTTGACTTAATTAATTATAACGGTATATAATTAATTAATCAACTTATCATATTTCCGCAATACGAGCTATTGCGAATAAATAAATAATGCACTGTCTTGGTCAAAACTCTATTTTGTGTGACCCTTTGAGGATTTATGCTAAGTTGGACATGGAATTAAATCGCTATTTAATTCCAATAATCATAAGCGGTATCTAGCAACACGTTACGATTCCCAATTCGCATAAATAGTGTACTGCTACAGTATTTAAATCCTGCATAAGAGAATAAAAAAGGTTTCTCTATTTTGATTCTTATGCCACACGATATCATCGTATAATCCAAGATAGGAATGTGTCATTCTTGCAGATTATACGTTTCTTGATCTAGAGATAATTGTATAAAGTTGCATGCAAACAATCTATCTCCATCAAGGGGCCCAAACAGATATCGTCACTCACTAAGTGAATTAATGAGGGACATACGATTTTCTTGATGATTAACTTTTCCCCGCACAATTCAAGAGAACATAAATAAAGTCCGTATAGCAGCCCTTATCGGGAATCAGCGGTAGACGATATTTATTGAACCTATCCTCATGTGGAAAAGATAAACATCTCAAACTTAGAACCAAAATCATAACGAAATAAACAATGACACATAACACAATCCATATGTTTATTTCGATGGGTCAAGTCCTGTGCTATGTTCCATAACATACACATATGCAATCAAGTTGGCAACTCTTTACCTATGATTTGTAGAACTTAATCATCACTTAACTTGCATACTAATCTTATAAGATAATTAATGTTCCTTGTTAATTATCAAGATTATGGACCGTTTAGATTTATTATTGTCATTCTAAAGAATGATCCACAGAGATCTACAATTCAGATCCTCAACCTGAATAATCTGTCAATAATAAACCTAGGAACAGATGATGAAATATCATCCAAAACATAAACTAATAATTAAGTCATTAAATTATTGACTTCTAGGACATAACTCCAACAATCTCCCACTTGGCCTAGAGTCAATCAGTAGTGACTTCTAGCCAACGAAGAATTGAGAACAATGTCATATATCTACATATATACATGTCTCGGACCTCAAAAGAAATAATACGCTTAAAGCTAGTTACTCATACGTCCACCACGTATGGATGCATAACTGCATCTCGTATACTGCTCAAGGTAGAGGTCATGCTAGAGTGTTCGCTGTGTTCGCGAACCTATCCAAATTTGTTCGACCCTATATATATATACTACTATATATATATTCTTGATCATCATCATATGATATCAAGTGATATCGTTATAGATCATATTTGAATCTCTAATGTAACATTGGGTTCTTTAGGAGTAAGTTGTGGTTCGAGATGCATAGAACCATAATAACTCGACTAAGAACTTGATCCGAAATAAACTTCTTTTATTGCTTCACAAGTTGCTATGTATTTTGCTTTGGTGACGGAAACGGTTGTAATATTCCATTTAGAACACTTTCTAAATTTACAACACCACCTTAAAGCAAAATATGTAGCTCAATTGTGATTATATCAATCCTTTGAAAAACTTTTATCAGTGTAACAACTTACACGAGATTTCTTTCATCTTAAGAGATGAAACATTGTATCACTCTTTCTCATAAGGTACTCGAGGATATCCTTGACTATCGTCTAAATGTGTCTCTCTTGTATCCATTTGACAACTGTTTGTCATATCCTTTGGATACTACACATTGGGGCATATGCATAAATATGGTGTACAAAATGAAACTCATAATGAAAGAATGCTTGAACTATTTCATGCACCTTTTTGAATTGAGTTGTAATAGACCGAGTTAAACACTCAAGTCATGCCATGTGACGTACAGTTAGACATCCTTTCTTGGAGTGTAACTTTCGTGTTTCTAGAACACTTCGTCAATATATGCATATTTGCTCAAACCTAACATCCATCATAATCTATCTTTATAGATTTTGTTTCCTAGGATTAGGTGATTTCGCCCAAGTTCTCATTTGAGAAAGTATTCTCCAAAGAGATCTTGACAATATTCATTTTCTTAATGTTATTCCCAATTAAATGAATTGTTAACTTGAACAATACAAGTAATACAATTATGCTTCCACTGAATATCTTGTATATACAAGATACTTTTGACGAAGTTCAACTCCTTGACTTCATTGTCAAAACTTTTATTCCAATCTCCACAACACTTGCTTTAATCCATTAATGGATCTTTGAAGCATGCATATGTTTTTAGCAATACATAAACCTCGATTTGTGTCAAATGCACAACATCTTCCTTCATTCATACGAAGAAGGCGGTTTTATGTGTATTTCCATATATCGACATATATGAAATACAACTATTGCTAGAATGATCTTTATTGACTTACACATAGCCACAAGCAAGAAGTTGTGCTTTGTACGTAGTCAACTAGCCATCGACTTAGACATAGCTAAAAGCGAGAAGCCGCGCTTTGTACATAGTCGATTTGTTATCCATGTCGATCTTTCCTTTTGAAGATCTAAACGTTCTTGATGGATTGCTCCTTCATGAACATCAACCAAGGTCTATACCTTGTTGTTATACATGGATTGCTCTTTAAAGATCATATGAATTCAAAACATATATGTGGAATTGGATCATTCCATCGTTTCTTTGTTTATCAACGGATTCTCATATGCTAAGTACGAGAATGTTGTGAAGCCCGTGCACCAAACGGCTTAGGCAATCAACTCCCGTTGATCTTTTGTAAGTTTGGTACTTGAGGTTCATGAACTTCTTCCACAACGATTTGTTGAACGAGTTCTTGACTCCTTATATATATTCCATGAGTTTCTCGAATCATCATCAACTCGTGAGATGGTTGAGTCCTCATTGGAAGGAGCGTACTATTAAACTTCTTTCAAAACAACTTGTGAATGAAGTTTCGCTCAACTCCCACTTAGTACCATGTATGGAGTGACAAGTTTCCCATAAGAGTACTTCTTGTAGTGACGCATAAACTATTTTAATGCTCACTTTACTCCCACTACTTCTTCTTGAGAATTTCAATTCATCAAGACTACATTATGATTAGCAACAACTAATTTGTTCTTATCATATTCGTGGAAGTAGTGCCTTTTAATATAAAGTATCCTACAAATATATAGTGTCTTATTTGGTTTAAGCTTACAAGTCAACAATACTTGAAATAAGCTTCTCAACACCAAATCTTAAGAAGCATTATACTTAGAGATCAAAATCTCGTAAGATATCTTCTTCAATAGACTTCGATGGAACACCATTCAGTGTAAACAATATTGTCCTCAAACATAATTCCCTAATATGAGTCGAATAAGTCAATTTGATTTATTACCGATCGAACTATACGAAATATTGTTCGATACCTCCACTCTTGGACACATTATTCCATAATGTTCCTCATGGAGTGAGTTATGAAACTATTTTCATACTCTTAAGATAATATTTTAAATCATGTGACTTAACTATTTACCATGATTAATTGTAAGACTTCCATTTTTCTTGAAAGGTCTTTTAAACTTTACACTTGAACTCCTTTGAACTAGTCAAAATGTTCATACTTATACCTTATCAAATAGATATGTTAATATCTACAATGATCTTTGGTTAAGTAGTAAAGTATCAATAACCTTTCATGGCACAAGTACTTATTGGTCTTTATACATCGATATGTAAAAGTCCTAATCAAGACACTTGTCCTTAAACCTTCGTAGGTTAAAGGCGCTTTTGTCATTTAACAAACATGATTCGCATATCAATCGATTTGAAATCGAATTGAATTATGAGCTCTACGTTACGAAGACTCTCGTAATGCGATTCTCGTTTATGTATGTGACTAAGCGGTTATATATAACATTAAAGTCAAATACTTTATGTCAAGTCTTACGTATCCTATTTGTCATTCAAAACTTGCTTATCTATTTCAAGCAAATTCAATCAAGATGCATGAAATCATATAAACAAATTCAGAATAAAAGAACTTGTCTTTTATTAAACATAACCATCCATTTCATCAAATATGAATTGGAGATATTTTTGAGAGGTTTTAGAATTAAGGTATGCAACCTTCAATTCCTAAACAAACTCTTAATAAAGATAACTCTACGTATTCAATGGTAATGACTTAGACGAACAAGTCATTGCCTATACGGAGTTTACTTTACATCTCTCGAACATTCTCTTATTCTTCATTGCTAACACATTTCGTCAAATGCGAGCATATGAACTAGTATCAAGTTACTAGTGTAAATTAGAGATAGTAAGATATTTGAACGACAAATACACTTTAGGATTAGAATATTTCTAATTGTCACAATCATGGTATTTCGGACAACCTTTCAAATGCCTCCCATAAACGGCAAATGAAATATCTCATGTGACGTATGGTCATAAATGAGAGTCTCGAAATTTCAACTCATACCTTGGTGAAGTATTTCTTGAATACTTAACCAATTACCTTTTTCACCAACAAGTGTGCGAAGAAGGTAACATTATATCCTTTATAATTTCAAAGAGATCGTATGACAATATCAATAATCCTTGATATCGGAGATCAATATCTCTAGTTATCAATTAGCTACTTAAATCTTTCGATTTGTAAGTCAATGAAACGTTCATGTATAAAAGAAGAATCTCTTCGTCAACTCATACTCTTTATATACTCGATCATAAATGATGGAGTTAATATCTACTTTCTCCAAGAACACTTTCTTGAGTAAGTGGATGAGAGCGTACGAGTTAAATCTAGTCCATATGAATTCTCTAATTCAAAAGTCTAGAAATTTCAAATGAGGATATTAGCCATACGCTTTATTGAATAACTTTTCGCCAAAAGTCAATCAATCATCGCGTTGCTACGTTCGGGTAGTTTGAGGAAAGTTTTGGGAATTGACATACTCAAGTTTCTCTTTGCTAAGATCGTGTCTTAGGAATCGGTATTACTTCTTTAAGTAAATACATTTAGAAACGAGTTTGTTCATTTTCAAAGATTGATCGCAACAAAATTAACAATTTTAACATCTATAACAAAATCAATTTAAGGTCAATTAGTTTATGCAATTGTTTTATTTATAACAAATAAAACTCCCACTACATTTATTTAATGTCCCAAATGTAGTTGGTTTTCCAAGATCCCGGTTTTCATCAAGTAGAGCCTGCTATGGCACGTCACCCTACTTAATTAGACAAGGTAGGTTCTCCAACCAATCATATCGTTCCATATGATTCTTGGTTTGTGAATATCTAAGTATATTTACAAACTTCGCCCCGATGTCCAAACTCTAGTTGGGTCCATCGAAAAGTAACCTCTCACTATTTGCTCCTTGCAAATCTTAGCTATTTGCACCCCGACTACCGAATTGGCAATCATGACGTCCGCTTGGGCGGACCGCGCCATGAGTGACAATCGGCGTGAAGGGGATAGAGAGAAGGAGGGCGATTTCACTTAATCGAGTTTTAGTTGGGACTATCAATCATATGACACTTGTTTGGTGGTCGTGTAAGCATACACCCATACCTAGCCTATGACAATTCATAGCAATCACAAGCAATCACATATAAGCATCTCATAGTTGTGGGTTTATATGGCTCCCGCTTGCATTAGTTTCGCCACATCGTCCATGGAGCAAAACTAATCTAATCCTTGCCCCTCCCACTAAATTCTATAAGGATCTAAATCCTATATAAAATAAAGGTACAAAATACATGTGAAAACATCCTATTCCCATCCTAACCTTAGGGGCATGCAAGCCTCACAAGTTACATCAAAAATTAATCAACAAATTAATTAATTAATGGCACCAAAGGCCGCATTACAAACATTCACACATGCATTCAAATACAACCACAAGGCATTGAGTCTTGAGCCATACTAAACCCACTATCCACCTACAAAACAAAGTTAGCACATACAAGAACTTTGTTTCCAATTAACGATTTTCAAGCATCTTTGCGTATCGTTTGCTATAAGTAAATTCCGTGTACAAATCCTCAATTTTAAACAACCAAACTTGTTTAAATTCATTTAGAAAGTTCTTTCAACATCCCATAACAGAAAGGAGATCAAACAAGGAGTTTTCTAATTAATTTCAACTAGTTTGAATACTTAGAAAAACAGTAATTTACCAAAAAACGTAACTAATGGAATCCAACAAAAACAACAGTTTTCGGTCTCCAAAAATTCTCAAATAAATTACTTAAGCTCCTTATCATAATTGTGATTACCAGTAAAAATTTCAAGAAGAGATCTTAAACCATCTGGGAGAATCAAAAATGACAAATCTCTTACAAGTGCACGAAACACCGTTATGAGATTTTCAGCTTATCCTCTCAACCATTCGGTCTGTTAGACCACCTTCTATCCAGTTTTTATATATACAATATACATAGAAAAACTTGTTTAAACTACAGGCTATCCATTCATGAAAAGAAAACAACCAAGTTCAGTTCAATAATATTAAGTTACAGCCTAAACAATCAACAAATTCTGTACTGGAACAGACTGTCAATCGAAAGGTTTTAACCTAGTTGAAGGTCCAAACATCCACGAAAAATTATGAAACTAATTTTCCTGGAATCCTAACTCAAAATAGAACAACTCCATTTAAACAGAATTTTTAAAGGAGTTCTCAGTTGGTACAGTTTATTAGAACAATCGATTTGCTCAACAAACTGGATCTGACAAGATCTTCCTTTTCATACTTGAAAACCCACAAATTAATCCGAGTCATGCAACAAATTTTACATTCTCAGAAAAAGCTTCAAGTCCTCTTTATTTCTAGCCATAGAACACTGGTACTTATATTCAAAATATAAATCTTTCAAGCCATTCAAACAGGACAGTGCGAGCAGAAACTGGTTCTGCGCACTGTCGCCGTTTTATTCACAGTAAATCCATACTAATTCAGAAAAATGTGAATCTAACGCCAAAAGAATCACAATCCACAGATCTACAACTTTCATGTAGATGGAAAAAAACTTCCAGAGAACTTATCAAAGCGAAAAACGCGAAACAACACAGAAAATACCATTTCCAGACAGCAAACAAACGCATCATCTCTACTAATCCGTTAATTAGCTAATTTCTCTTAATTAAGTGTCAAAATAGCTTAAGTACGACCATGTGCTCTGATACCACTGTTAGTAAGTGTGTAATTTTCGATTTTTATGCTAATTACAAGTTAATTAAGTCATCGAAACAACACACACAACGAATCGTGCACAAAAGCCAAAATAACACAAAGAGATTAAGGTGGAAATTTATACCTCCCGCGAAATCGTATTCGCGGGGCTCGATCCTACGGCATGGGAATCGATGGGGTGCCTTTCCTTCTTCTCCAAATCGCCTCGAGTCCACCTAGAGATTAACCAAGGTCTAAATCGATTCGTGCTAGCGATTCGATTAGAACAAAGCTAATCCAAGGTATTCTCTCTTCTTCTTTAATTAACAATTTAATTAGTGGAGAGAATATTGCTCAACTCATGAGCTAATGGAGAGAGAGAGGAGGTGAGGCCGGCGGCCAAAGAGGGAGAGGAAATGGTGCGGCTAGGGTTAGGGAAGAGAGAAGCCTCAAATTTGCATCTATACATCTCTATATATAGTGCATGATCCCTACCTACCACCTACCATCTATTTACAAGATTGCCACTCCCACCTACCACTAGGGCCGGCCAGAAAAAGGGCTTTTATGGGCCTTTTAACTCACTCAAACAAGCCTCTAATTCATTTAATTAAAAGCTACTCCAAATGCTCTTTAATCGGGCTATATATTAAATGCATATATATTGGCCCAATAAATTAATATAACTATTTATATTAAATTGAGTTGAACTAAAATAATTATTAACCAATTAATAATTATTCTAGGATTAGCTAATACATTAATTTATTTCTATATGATCCATTTGACTTAATTAATTATAACGGTATATAATTAATTAATCAACTTATCATATTTCCGCAATACGAGCTATTGCGAATAAATAAATAATGCACTGTCTTGGTCAAAACTCTATTTTGTGTGACCCTTTGAGGATTTATGCTAAGTTGGACATGGAATTAAATCGCTATTTAATTCCAATAATCATAAGCGGTATCTAGCAACACGTTACGATTCCCAATTCGCATAAATAGTGTACTGCTACAGTATTTAAATCCTGCATAAGAGAATAAAAAAGGTTTCTCTATTTTGATTCTTATGCCACACGATATCATCGTATAATCCAAGATAGGAATGTGTCATTCTTGCAGATTATACGTTTCTTGATCTAGAGATAATTGTATAAAGTTGCATGCAAACAATCTATCTCCATCAAGGGGCCCAAACAGATATCGTCACTCACTAAGTGAATTAATGAGGGACATACGGTTTTCTTGATGATTAACTTTTCCCCGCACAATTCAAGAGAACATAAATAAAGTCCGTATAGCAGCCCTTATCGGGAATCAGCGGTAGACGATATTTATTGAACCTATCCTCATGTGGAAAAGATAAACATCTCAAACTTAGAACCAAAATCATAACGAAATAAACAATGACACATAACACAATCCATATGTTTATTTCGATGGGTCAAGTCCTGTGCTATGTTCCATAACATACACATATGCAATCAAGTTGGCAACTCTTTACCTATGATTTGTAGAACTTAATCATCACTTAACTTGCATACTAATCTTATAAGATAATTAATGTTCCTTGTTAATTATCAAGATTATGGACCGTTTAGATTTATTATTGTCATTCTAAAGAATGATCCACAGAGATCTACAATTCAGATCCTCAACCTGAATAATCTGTCAATAATAAACCTAGGAACAGATGATGAAATATCATCCAAAACATAAACTAATAATTAAGTCATTAAATTATTGACTTCTAGGACATAACTCCAACAGTGTTAAATGGTGAAAGGAGCCAACACGACACACATTTTCGCACGACACGACTAATACGTCGTATCGTATCGTGTTGGCACGTTGTGTCGAATTATTTTATTATTTTTTAAAAAAATATTAAGCAATTAAAATTAAAGGAAAATATTTACTGAACCTTAATAATTTATTATTTGGTTAAGTTTAAACTTCTTATTAATATTTTTGATAAAAAATAATAATTAGATAAGAACAATATGAGTTAAAAGGTGGACAATAATATGATGTAATATTATAAATTCTCAGTTTGGTAGTATGGGTGGGGTAGACTCCTTCAGTACTCTTTTACATACTGGCATGTCTCTAGATGGTCAGTATGGTTCATATGACCAGGGTCAAGGTGATGACGGGGATCAGGATGATGCCGGAGATCAGAGTCAGGACGTTCGTACTCCTAGTCCAAGCCGGGATCAGGGTCAGGACGTTGTATGATGAAATTTTTGTTATCAATGTATTACGACACATAATAAAAAAAATGAGACATAAGAAAAAATAACAACAAATATTAATATTTAATTTAAAATAATTATTTACATAATACAATTACAAATATTAACATGTTAACATGTTAATGTATAATGAAAAGTAAAGAAAAAATAAAAAACCGACAAAAGAGGAAAAATCACCTGCCGACAAAAAAGAAAAAAAATCACCAGCCGACAAAAAAAGGAAAGTATTCAAAATATAATACAAACTGTAATGCAAATTTAAATGTAATACAAATTTGAAAAAAAAAAAAAAAGTATTCAATGCAACTACCTTTTTACTCGGCACAAAACACATAAAGTTTCGAAAAACACAGTTAAGTCAGCGGTAAAAAAAGAAAAACCTATAGCGGCAATGCTAATACCGTTATAGTTGTGCTCATTTTAAAATTTACTGTGTTGTTTTGTTCTTTTTAAAATTTTAGAGGGTATTTTTATCTTTTATAAAAAATTTCCAACGGCATGTCCTTTCGAAATTTTGGATATGATCAAATCATGGTCGATTTAGCAATACCAGTGCTGTAATTTGGATTAAAGACATTTATTCAATGTACAGTTCAAATAACAAAATAACGAAGTTAGTAACTATTTTGATATTTATCTATTTATTATATTCGCACGTCACACATTTTTTTGTCTATAATTGACAATCGGTGTTTGTACTGTTCCTTCACTTGTCAATTCGAAATGTACTCGAAAATAATGCGAATCCCGCATTTTTTTTTAGACGCATAATTTCGGAAAGCTTGTTATAAACGGACCCTCTTATTATGCACACCGAATTACTAGTTAGGGAGCAATGGAGAAGAGGTGATGTGGTAAATTGATAAACGGACTCGTTTGGTAGTGTCAAGTTTAGCTTAATTATTGGATCAACGAGCTAATCTACGGACCTTGCATCGTCAAACAACTTTAGGGTCAACATGATTAGCACTACCTCCTTAATTTGGTCATTTCATATTTGAGCTTTCATCAAACACCAAAAAAAAAAAAATTATATCGTATATGAAAATAAAAACTTCCTTAAAATTTCAAATTTTCAAATTTCAAAATTTTAAATTTCAAATTTTCAAAATTTCAAATTTCAATTTTTTTTAATTTCAACTTTTTAAATTTTCAAATTTTTAAAATATCAAGATTTAAAATTTTCGAATTCTAAAATGTCTAGATTAAAATGAATGTTATATAAGTGAATTTATTTACTTTGATCACTAACTTTAACCTTTCATGTCAAACAACAATTACTAACTTTAAGTTAGTACTAACTTTTTCTCACTTTAACCTCAAACACTAATCCCAAAATGCAAACTTTAACCCTTGATCCCACTGAACTTTGATGTTGCCAAACAACCCCATAGTTGTCCTAGAAGTCGGAATTAATTAATGGGTTATGGGTTGTTATCTTCTTGGGTCTATTAATTTGTACCTTCTATTAACATTTAACACAGTAACCGTGATTTTCTCTAAGGCTCCGTTTGGATGGTGTGGGAATAAGAGGAATAAAAAAAGAATTATTGGAAAGTATGTAATTTTGTGAAGAGTTTGAATTGTTTATAATAAATTTGGAAGTACGAAGAAGTTATTTCCTTATTCTTGCACCCATCCAAATGGAGCCTAAATATAAGATTTTTACTCTATATTGAGTTACTTGTTTCTAAATAGTAAATACAAGACTTGCTTACTTTAGTAAAGACTACTTAAAAATATATGCAACGAGAGACTAAGAACGATAATTAGACGACTTTCAATACATCCAGTATTGCTCATATGGATTTTCATTGCAGATGTGGAGGTACCGCTGTGATAAAACGTTTTCTGATTATGCCAAAATACAGAGCATGCTCATTGAATTGAGGAACTAAAGTCACAGTACAAACATTTTATGTAACTCGAAATGCTTATTTTCGAATATATTCGAAAAGCCTAATCTATTTTATTTTCCTTTAAGCTTCTTCTCTCTCTTCAATTCAAATTATTTTTCTGCCTTCTCCCTATATTCTAATTTATAACAGACTCCGTGTAACTTTGAGCTTAAGGCCTACGGACTTATCTAATTTCTAACAGATTCCGTCAAAACGGAACGAATCACGAATCAATCTATCATTACTAAAACGAAACGATCCATTCCGTTTCCATGATACACGTTATCCACCCCTACTTTCTCTCACTGCAACCTGTACCTCCACATCCATCAATGGCTATTCCCTGCAACTACCCCACCTTTGCAACAATATTCCTCTCTTATTTATTACTCTCTGTTCTTTGCAACACTATACCAGATGAAAAAAAATGTTGAACAGCCTCAAGGATCACCCACAACATGGAAAAAGTTTGTCTATGCCATTGGTGGTGTAGTATTTGTCATTGTTGGTATTGGCCTTCTTTTGAATTTGAAGTGCTCGAAGTTCACACCACTCATTGAATATATCTATCAATGTCATAGGCAATTTGGCTTCAAAGATCTAAGAAAAGCCACACACAATTTTCCTAAGTGTTTACGGCTTTGTGTGGGGGTATACGGTGCAGTCTATAGGGGTGGCTCCCTGATAGGAGCGGGATGGCAGTGAAGTACTATTTTAACTAGGACAATCGAGAATTTGATTCTGAGGTGTACATGTTATCCAAGCGTCGCCATGTGAATGTGGTAAACCTGATCGGCTTCTATCGAGAAAACAACAAGCGCATTATAGTTTTTCGATTCATGCACAATAAAGATCTATACGAAGTACCTCCATCCAAAACCTTGGGGCTTGAAGTTCCAACTTTATTCTTCATGGAAACTAAGGGTGAAGATCCTGCTTGATGCGGCAAATGGAATTGATTTCCTGCATCGGAACTACAATTCAACTAAGAGAGAGTCAAGTCAAAGAGTCATAAAGGTGACTCATACAAACATCACAAACAAAGTAGCAAAAACCACCTACAACTATTTAGCAACTATCTGACGACAAGCATCACCAAAGCTAAGTAAAGCATACTACCTCTCTTAAGAAGAGAGAAAACATAAACAAATAGAAAAAAAGTAGAAAAACTCAATGGCATAAAGAAATCCTCTATCTACTAAAGTAAAACTTCATCAGTCTTCCCTTGCTGCCAACTGTGCCACCCCTCCATTATCCTGCACACCTCTTTCCCCGTCTAGCCTCCATTCATGTCCACATATGAAATTTGTGAGCAATATTATAAACAAGAGAACTAAAAGAGCAACCTCCGTTATCATTGAAAGCTCTCTTATTTCTCTCCAACCAGATAGTCTAGCATAAAACTACCACAAAACTAATTGTGTAAATTCTATCTGAATTGGTTAGGCTTAAACAACCATTCCAAATAGAATTAAAACAACTTATATCCAAATTTATGTGTCTATCATTAAAAGAGTTAAAGAGTTCCCAAAGACGATTAATAAAAGGGCAATGACCAAACAAATAATCTACTGTTTCAGCATCCTTACAAAAGTAGCACTTGTTTGGTCCATGCCAACCTCTTTTTTTTCTAAATTATCTTAAGTTAAAATTTTGTTATGAAGGTTAAGACTGAGGAAAAACTTAATCTTTAAAGGAAATTTTGCTATCCAAATTGATTGTTTCATATTAACTATAGTATTGTCAGAAGTTAAGATAGAGTAGCAACTTTTGACAGTAAAGAAACCCTTGGAATCAAATCTCCAAACAACAGAATCACTCTTCTCAGTGAAATGAACTAAATTTAACAAAACTTTAAGGTTTTCTTTCTCCTGCCTAAGAACTGAAGAGACCCCTCTAGTTAAAAATAAATTCATGTGATTATTCTTTCAAACATCAGCTAAGAAAGCCTCATGTTTCTTAGTTTCACTAAAGGCAATAGGAAAAGTATCAGCTAAAGTAGCATTTCCAATCCAAGTGTCAGACCAAAATCTAATTTGTTTACTATTACCACCAATATGTCTAAAGCCTACTTTTATGATGGGGACAAGAAAACTAATCTCTTTCCAAAAAAAAGAACTAGTGGAAGGACATCTATTACTATATTTTTAATAGTAACTAAATCTTTCCACAGTGTCTTATGTTCAGGATGAAAGAGTTTCCATACCCACTTTCCCATTAAAGCAAAATTCATAAGTTTGAGGTTAGTGATACTCCAACCCCAAACTCCTTTTTCCTATAAAGACAATCCCATTTAGCTAAAGGATACTTCTTATTATTAGTCCCTTGTAAATTTCACCACAAAAAGTTTCTCCTTAATTTATCAATCTTAGCTACTACTCAAGGTGGACAAGGAAAGATTGATAAATAATATAAGGGGAGAGAGGAAAAAACAACATTAATTAGAAATTTAGAACCAATCTACCCCCAGGATATTGCAAATTGATAAACGAAGATTGCTGCTCACTTGTTCAATGCTCAGTGCTCACAAATTTGTTGTAGAAGTTGGAATTTATGGGTTGTAATCTTCTTGGGTCTAATTTATTAGTATCTTCTATTAACAACATTTAAAAAGTAATTATGTGGCCTCTTTAAAAAATTATGTGGCTATGTACATTTAGGTTGATTGTACGTGTCTAAATATAAAATTTACTCTATTTGAGTTACTTGTTTCGAAATATAAGGTTGCTTCATTTAGTAAGCGGTGTGAGATTACTTAAAATAAATGCGATAAGGCTATAAGAGGTAAGAACAATGATCAGACAAGTTTTAAACAGGTTAAACTTTTCATTACATCCAGGATAATGTCCCCAACTACCTTTAACTCTTCAGGAAGAATTGCTTATTTCAATTTTCTTTGCATGGAGGATCAGAGGTACCGCTCTAAATAAAATATTTGTTTATTATATATACCAAAATGCAGAGCATGTTTGTTGGGGAACTAAATTTTATATGTTTGTTTTTCAGATCTATTTAAAAAACCTAATCTTTATAATTTTATATGTGTTTCTGTTTTCTCTCGTTTCTCTTCAATTAATTTTTTTTTCCCTGCCTTTTATATGTTGTAATAGGCTCCATGTAACTTTGAGGTTCGCCTTTCAAATATTATGGGTGTGTTTGGATGAGCCGGGAATAGAGAATAAGAATAAGAAATTTCGGTTTGCGTGTTTATTCTTATTCTTATTCTTGTGCAACCCAAACAACACAAGAATAAGGAATTTGGGTCCTTATTCCTATACTAACAAAACCATGGTATAAAAATAAAGAATATGTATATACACGCAAATCGAAATTTCGCTATATATATAAATATATAGGGTGTGTTTGGAATATGTATATACACACAAATCGATATACACACCCTATATATATATAGAGAGAGAATGGTTAACGCTTGAGGAGGGGAGCGAAGTCTATCGCACGTGAGGATGGGAGCATGAGGGTGAAGATGAGAGTGAGAGTCACGTGCGTCTGATTGCGTGATTGCGCTAATGAATTCTCGATTACGGTAGCAATAATGGCTTTTGCGGATTGCGCTAATGAATTCTCGATTACGGGTAGCAATAATGGCTTTTGCGGATTGTTCAAGTGCTTCAATTTAATGTTTTGGGCCCAAAGAATGTTTTCTGTTAGAAATAAAAATAATTTTAACATTCATGGGAGAAGAAAACTAGGCCTTTGGCCTTATTGCCCTGGGGAGCATTTGGAGACGAGCAGTCATTAATCATTATGTTAGGTATTATTTTGGAAATGGATTAACGCCATCGGAAGAAATGTCATCGCGCGTCATCGCTGAGTAGCGCTCTCTCGATGGTCCCCTCATCCAGCGTGGGTTTTTCTTGTTCACTTTATTAGATATAAATATTCACTTTCTGTTATAATCACTACGTCAAAAATAATTTTTAGAACCGCCACATTAACACCGGTTTTTTCAAAAACCGGTTCTAAAAACAACCAGTGGCAATTTCGATATTGTTAGTTATTTTTTTAAGACCGGTTTTTTATAAAAACCGGTTCTAAAGAGTTGCCAAAAAAAAAATTCAGTTTTTCTTTGGGACCGGTTTTTTATAAAAACCGGTCTTAATACTTTAATTTTTAGAACTGGTTTTTCATAAAAACCGGTCCTAAAGATTTGGAATAAGAAGGTAACGATTTGGAATTTAATGTACTGTGCTGCGCAAGTTACTTTTTGGAATTTCAATCAAGCTTTTCAAAGTAGGTATATAATAATTGTAGGATGCGTTGTCAAAAACATATGGAAATATTGCCAAAATTTTCGTTCAATTGAATTATTTTTATATTTTGCGCTGTCAAATAAATTAGTTACCATTCTCACGTATTAATTTCCTGACTAATTGTTAATACTAAATGTTTGACCATTTCAATTTGTATCACTTAATTAAGAAGAATACAATTTCCATAATAAACAATTTAACAGTTAAAAATAATAAATTATTTTTTTCGCATCCATATCAAAAATGTAAAGTAAACAATTAAATTTCATAAGATGTGCTTTATTATTGTTCTTCTTATTTGTCCAAAACTTTTAAAAATCATCCTAAATATATAACATATAACAATATGAAAAATGCTTGCATATCATATGGAGTCATTTTAGAAGGTAACAAAATTATAGACAGTAAATTCTAGAATATTATTTAAAATGTGTTCAGATTTTTTTTATTTGACATTTTGACGCATTAAAAATGAAATGAAATATATGAATCCTTAGTATTTGAAATAAAAATGCAGTATTACATTCGTAGAACTGTTGCTATATGAGTTTGAAACTTTTCATGAATTATAAAAAAAATTGTATTCTCATTTTTTAATTATTATAATATTAGTTTCGACTAAAATTTAGAAAAATTCAAACATCAAATTTAAACTATTGATTTTATTCAATTTGGATGCATTTTCATACAAGTTTTATAACATTTGAGGTTTATTTGATATATACTCGATCGGGAGGTAGAAAAATAAACGAACCTTGTCAACTATGATAGAATTATTCTAATACTCTCATGTGTGCTTAACCATTGATTGAATATCAAATGAACTCTAAAATTATAAAACTTATATGAGAATGCATCTCTCGTTAAAATTGAAGAATATCAATGGTTTAGATTTGACATTTGAATTTTGATATTTGTAAAAAGTAATTAAATAGCGAAATGTTGGTATAGGAACTTTCCTCCATATATAAAATCATAGCAAACCAAATATTTTATATATTTATATTTTTTAAATTTTCGTACTTGTTATACTGCGCCACATCTCGTTCTCACTGCCACATCTCGACTCCGACTGCGCCACCACTCCTCTCGACTCCGCTGTCCCTCTTCCCCTCGATCGAATACTGCCTCTGCGCGACTGCCTTCTTGGTTAGGTATTCCCTTGACAAACCCTCTCTCTTTGCTCCTTGCTTATTTGTGTGCTATGGTTGTTTCTTATCGTGCCTAGGCTTAAGTTCACTGACGCCTTGATTGTGCTCGCTACACTGGCAGTGACTCACATACTTGTACTTTTGTTCACGGTCTTGTTTGTCGACTTCAGGACTTTCCCAAGTTTCGAACTGCTTGTGGAAATCTGCCACCACCTCATCGATTAGCTTTTTCCTAATTCTCCTCCTCCTCCTCCTCCTCTTTCAAGGTATGGTTCGCCAATTCCTCTTTACTAATTTTATAAACCCCTGTTATGATTCAGATCGGTTTGCGTAACTTACTCGTTGGCGACGCTTAATTAACTCTCTAGAAATATCTTGTTCATGCCTCGTTTAATTTATTTAGATCTTTTTTTTTTAATTTCTTGATGATTTTATATTTTCTGTGTTATATAGATATATATATGTAATAAATTTTTGTTAGCAAAATGGTCTAGCAATAGAATTAGTAATTTTTTTAAGAAAAATATTGATTTTTAACACCGGTTATTAAAAAAAATAGGTATTAAAGATGATCTTTAGCACCGGTTATTTATTAAAAACAGGTCCTAAAAATCGAATAAAATAATAAAAAAAATGTGGATTGATTTTTAGCGCCGGATTTTTAACACCAGTTTTTAATGATTTTTAACACCACTATTCTTTAGCATCGGTTGGAAACCGGTGCTAAAAAGCTCTATTTAACCGATGCTAAAAATATTATATGGCGTAGTGAATGGTTCGATGTGTTCAATATGTTTATTTTATTTTTTATTTCTTATCTTAATGTTCACTTGGATAAGTATAAATGTTTAGTTTAGCAACCCGGCTGAGGGTCTTTCATAAACATTTAATTTAAAAATAAGTTAGGAGGCTTGATCCTCAATTTATCTTCAAAAAAATATTTAGTTTAGTAAGTACAAATGTTCTGTTTATTGTATATAAATGTTCAGTTTTTTAATAGATTAGCATAGAAACTAAAGAGGTCACCTATATATAGTGTTCAATATAAGCATTGCAATGCGAATGCGTTGTGCGGTACCTGCCAAACCGCCGATATGCTGTCATGAAGGGTATGATTCCTGTTAATCAACGTTGGCCACCTGGTGGAACTCGTGTGTCTTTGGAGGGTCTATCTGAGGCTCCGTTTGGATGGCTTTTTTCCGGAATAAGGAATAACCACTTTTTACCAATAAATTTATTTCTAACCATCCAAACTCTTCACAAAAGTTACACACTTCCCAATAAATTTACTCCTTCCTAATAAATTTCTTTCCTTCTTCCTTCTTCCTACCTTATTCTCAACGCATCTAAACGGAGCCTGAAGGAGGATGGTCTTGCAAGATACATGGAGAGGACAAGACTGTCAATTCAGGACTTCAGGTGAGTAATTTGCAAGTTCTTTACATTCACTGGCTACTTTTGATACTGTGGCCATGGTACTCAGAATGGCACTTGTAGAAATCACTGGGCCTTACACTTTTGATGTATATTTGACTTGTGATCATGTCTACTCAACCCCAATTGGCGATAAAATTTAAATTAAGTGCAATAGTTGACAAACCTGAATTTTATGTTTTCAGAAAGAAGAATATAATGAAAATTATATTGCAAAAAAATTAGATAACTAAATTGTGAAATTTGAAGTCGAAATAAAAAGGTTCTTTTCTAGTCTCATGATGTCTCCTTAATAGAGAAGTTCAAATTTTTTAGTGGGAGAAGGGAAGACTTGCGATGGACTAATAAAAAATAAATACGTACGTATCAAGTTAAGACAAACGTTTGTACCGAATTTTTAGTTCCAATTTAATTAATGGGACAACTTTATCAATATGGCACAATCTACCAAACCTTAATACTACCGGCCGTATCCTTTTCATAAACGTATTGCTTGACCGAGGGCGGTTATAATTGGGAGCTAGAAGATCAGATGTATCAAGCCAACTATAGATTTACTATATATACATTATATAAAGATTTTGTGCTCAAAAGAATAGAACCAGAAAGGCAGTACGTAAATTCAGTAAAAAAGAAGCCAAACGAAAAGAAAAGGAGCCTATTTTTCATTTCATTGTTTCAATATATATATATATATATATATATATATATATATTATGATATTTTCAAATTGGAGGGCCTGAAATACTTCAATTGTAGTGTTTTTTGAAAATATCATAATACATAGCAAAAAATTCGTAAAATGGTAAAAATTGGTCTCCGAGAGTTTTTCAATATGGAGAATAACTTGCACGGTTCGGATCGACTGTTTGATTTTTGGATTTCATAAACGACTCTGGTGTACGAGAGACGATCCATACACCAGAGTGTATTTTATCAATCCACTATATATATATATATATAGAAAGCCTTCAATCAAAGCGCTTTGATCGGAGTCCCGGTTAAACCCCGTCAGATCTCAATGTTGAAAATTCAAATGACCGATCCAAACCGTCAAATATGATCTCCATAATGAAATCTCCTTACCAGCCAAAATTTTCATTTTTTTGAAATTTTTAAGTATTTTTTTCGGATTTTCAAAAATCGTTAATCTAATTTGTTCTGAATCCTACAAAAATTTCTGTTTTTGAAAATCCGAAAAAATACTTTAAAAATTCAAAAAAATGAAAATTTTGGTCGGCAAGGAGATTTCAATATGGAGATCATATTTGACGGTTCGGATCGGTCATTTGAACTTTCAAAATTGAGAACTGACGAGGTTTAACTGAGACTCCGGTCAAAGCGCTTTGATTGTATCCATTCTCTATATATATATATTTTGAGAATGTCATCGTTTCAATTAAGTGCAAAGTGCTAATAATACAATGATCAAAATGGAGGAAAAAGAGAGATCATTGTGCTTCGTATGGGATTTAAAGAACTAGAGGCCAACTAGAACATCGCAACGGCAGTAAGCCATTAATGTTCTCATAATTAATCTCAATATTACTATTATCAATTCTCTCCCCAAGTTGTAACTTACCAAAAAACAAATTTAGCATAACTGGTACCTTTAACAATTAATAATTAATAAATTAATATAAAGGCATAAGAAACTCATACTCCATCCATTTATAGCGTCAAAAGCTAGAATTTCCTGTCAGCATGGTTCATAATTTTTTTTTAACATATGTACGATATAACGTCTAATATAGATATAGTATAATAATAATTTTTAAATAAACAACTCTAAAACACAAAATTCATAAGAAATCAAATATATATTATAATAACAATAAAAAAATCTAAAATAACAATTCAAAAATATATTAAGACAATAAAAAAGTACAATAATTTTCTCTGAATTTTTATTTTTCTCATAAATTTGCAAAAGATGGGAGGCATACGGAGAAGTTCAACCACCGTTCAAACCACAATATTTCTGATCTTTTGTGGCGTTTGGCATTTTTTGACAGGAATAATATTTAGAATTTTTAGTGGCAGATTTTATATAATATCCAAATTGTATTTTTGATCTTTTGTGGTATCTTTTGTTTATAATGTTCTAAAATTCGCAAAACATCATATAAGCTAATCATGCAATGCGCGAGATCCGCGCAACTATATAGATACTACAAATATTTATTTAATATTCTATTTTATTCTAAGTTTTGTATTAAAAAGATTCATTGGAGAGAAAAAAAAAAAGAAGATTAGTTATGAACAAATACTACCTGGGTCTCTATGCGATTTTTTAGACGTCATTATACAATTCAAATCAAACATGATATGTTTAGCTGGGTTCTTCAAATTTTTAAAATGAATCTCTAACTCTTAGGATTTCTTTTTAATTGCAAACAAATAGAATATTAAGTATATATTTTTTTTTGAGGTGGGTACATGGACCCACCAAGCCATACATGGCTTCGCCCTTGTGTAGCGTACCGTTTGGATTAATAAAGTGCATGGTACTATTGATATCGACAAATATATATTTTTTTAATTGTAAGTTTGTTGTGATTTAACATAAAATAATTAGCTGTTCGTGTGTTTCATTTTATTATCATATTAAAATTAAATTATCAACTCAACTTGGATGGCTACCTTACACCGTATATAAGAAGGTGCCACTCGAATATATAAATTGGACAGGTGGCTACAAAAGTCAGTGAAGGATTTTGTTTTTTCTTATTCCGAAATTATTGCAAGAAAGTAACACGAATTATTTTTCATGCGGCTTGACAGCCTTTTGAATTTAGTACTGTCAATAGATAAGATATAGTAGAGACATTTTTCATATCCGTATCCATTAAAATTTTCTTTATCTATATTCTACTTTTACGTATTAAAAATTGTCTTTATCCGTATCCTATCGTTATCTGTTAAGAACTAACGATAAGGGTAGGGTAACGATAGAAAATGAATAATAATGTTAATTACTCAATGAAAAAATTCTACAATAGAGATAATAAAAAATATCAGATAAATATATATAATAAAGTGCAACATTGAATAATACTTTAAATATAATAAAATCATACAATATCTTCTCATGTCAATTGTCAAAAAAAATTGCATAGCTAATTACTAATTATACAATATTTTCTCAAAGGACAACAGAGAGGAAGGGTCTTTTGAAAAAGTTTGGTTTTTTTTAATGTAGCCCATGAATGAACGATGTAACGCGTGAATGAAAATTGAAAAAAAAAATTAACATATCAATTGAATCTTAGCATGATATCTTTCTAATTTAATGTAGTATTATCTCAATTAAAACTTACAATTTAATTGTCTAATTTAATTATTAACATATGAATTGAATCTTACAAGCATATATTTCTGATTTAGTTTGTTATTGATGCATTAATATGAATCTTACAATTATATGTTTTTATTATGATAAAGATTATAAGGTACGGGTAATTAATGATTACAAAAATAGCCTTATTCATATCCTTACCCAATAAATTAACGAATTTCTTTTTTATCCATACTCATACCCGATAAATTAACGAAAATAAAACCTTACCCATATCCGTCATATCGAATACAATACAAATGATTAAAAAAGTACCATTTACAGCCCTATTTGAATTGCTTTTCTAAACAAGTGCATTTATAGTATTGAATTTATCGGTTTTCATTGCTCGTTGCAGGAGTTAAATAAATATTTCATTTCATCTAATAGATATGATAATCTTATTGCAATTTTTAATCTGAAGTTTCCTACTGTAAGTAAATCAAAATGTCCTCACATAAAAGAACCCAGTTTGCTCCGGTCATTTGTTCATGAACTAAATTAAAAACAACCATGCATTACAGACAATGCATGACATGCATCCTTGTATTAGGACCAGCTTAATTTAATTGGTACCTTTATTACAAATTAAGTTAACAGAGTATCTACAAAAAAAACTTATCATAATTTAGTTCAGTTCACTTCCCGGATTAAACCAACTGCCATTAATATCGTCCTAGCAAGTTCAGCCATAAAGGTTCACAAGTATGCTAGCATCCTGGGACCAAAACTAGGGCTGTTGAAAAAATAAAGCAGATGACAAGAATGGCGGGAGGAACGTACCAAAGAAACACCATTACCATTACAAAGAACAACTTCCATAACAACAAGAGACAAAGCGCCGTAGTACATGTTTCTTCTTAGGTCGGTTGCAGAACAACAACAAATCATCGAACAAATTTGCAAAATAGTGCCATTTAGGCAACAAATGATCAGGTTGACCAATCCAGTGCATTAAGTGTATCCAATCCTCATCGGTAATGAACTTGCCCTCCAGAATTCCATGTTTTCGTAGAATAGCGACATCATTGGAAGTTTTGGTCAAGCAAGCCATGAAACGACAATAGGATTCCATGACATAATGGTAATCAACATGCAAGTCAAACATGAGAAGGTTTACAAAAAACAGTACAAATGGCTCGTCTATGGACAGGATGGGCATTTCAAGAACTCCCTCATGGAAAGTAATATCCAAAAAATTTGTACTTCGTTTTGCTCTGATTACAACACCAGCTTTCTCTAACTGTTGAGCCGACGGAGCTTGTGATAGACCAAGCAAATAGCACGTCACGGGTCTCGTGTCTTTACCAAATTGTTCACCGTAATTTCCTTGTGAATAGACACGTTTTGCTTTTCCGTCATCAGAACGAGGAAAGATGAATAAATTATTGTAGTACTGCAATAGGCTCAGGCTGCAGGGATTCAAGTGCTTCTCATACATTGATGGGTCATCTTTCGTACCCCAAAAATAGTAGCCTAAAAGTTCTTCTATGGTGGGGATTGGGTCCTCGTACAACATCTCAAGTACAAACAACGGTATCTGGTTCTCAAACATCAACAAGTCGGTTTTGATGTACTGTAGTAATGTCTCGTCTTGAAATATTTCATCAGGAATATGATTGTAGATTTTAATCAAAAACTCTAGAATGAAGCACCCATCTAGTATCATTATATCTACCAACTCATCCCTTGTAAGATTATCCTCATCATAATACTCATCCTTGAAACTTTGTTTCACCAGTCTATTCTTTAGTTCGTTTTGATAATGCTCCAAACTTCTGCTGGTGTAATGAGATAGGAATTCCTCAAGAAATCGAGATTTGTGCCTATCCATTTTGGCAAGACAACTCTTGCCGTGATAATATGGCCCGATGGAGACTACTCGAGGTGTAAAGAAGTACCTGTTTGCATCTGGCTCTATGGGCAAGCGAAATATCAAAGGCAAAACAGGATCCTCATCCGTTCTTATAAAATCTACTAGTCTAGGCAATTTTCTGTACCTTACGAAAAAATCTACGTCGACTGCTACCTCTAATTTGTCAATATGTTTTGTTGTTTCTTTTATTGTGTTGCCTCGGTGTACTTCATCTGTTATATCTGCAAGAACATGATGGTACTATATTTAAAACACAAGTATAAACAAGCAAAAATAAATTATTAATCAAATTACATTCTTACTGTTTTTTATAATATATTTACAATATGGCACTTAGGGCTGTCAATGAAATCCGTTTACCCGTTTATCCAACCCGTACCGTACCGTATAAGACGGGTATGGGTAAAGTTTTATTTTCGTTAAGTTAACGGGTACGGATACGGGTAAGAAAATTTTTTTGTTAATTTAACGGGTACGGGTACGGGTAAAAGTTATTTCGTACCGTTTTCATAACGGGTAATTGCCACAATTAAAAAGATACAATTACATGATACATATGGCATCTTATATTGCATGATTGGTAAAAAAAATATTGCTAGATTTTATTTAAGATTTATAATTCTTTCCATTCAGTGTACGAAAAAATAAAAAAGCATAAACCTAAAACATTCGCCACCATTGTTGCACTTTATTAATATACTTATTGATATAATTTATTTATACAGAGTGTACAAATTTTATTATTATTATTATATTCATTTTTTACCGTTACCGTACCCGTACCGTTAATTCTTAACGGGTACGGATAAGGTACGGGTAAAGTTATTTTTAACGGGTACGGGTAGGGTACGGGTAAAGAAAATTTTAACGGGTACGCTAATTAAAATACCTTCTACCGTACCGTACCGTACCCATTGACAGCCCTAATGGCACTATTTGCCTACCTTAGTCCTACCAAATATACTTTGTTCGCAAACGTACATTTATGACCCAAAGAAATTAATTAGTTATATAAAGATGTATGCATTAAGCCAACTCCAAATTTACTCTACCATGTAAAGATTTCATTCACAATGAAAAATAGAACCAGAAGGAAGTATGAATTGAGGAAAAATAGGAAGTTTTTTGAAGATATTATGGGAGATTGGGAGTCAATTTGATGGGAAGGAAAATTTTGTCTTTAAGGACAAGGACAATTTGATGGGAAGGGAAATGTTAGGAATTAACGGTTTTGAATACAAAATTGAATTTCTCTCTCGTATCCACTGCTCTCTTCTTCCCTCTTCTGATCCCTTTTCTCATCTCTTAGGGTGCGTTTGGATAGGTGTGGGAAGAAGGGAAGAAGTATTGGAAAGTGTGTAACTTTGTGAAGAATTTGGATTGTTTATAATTTTTTTTCTTCCCATCTTCCTTCTTCCTCTTCTTCTTCTCTCATCCAAACGCACCCTTAATCTCTCTCTCTTCTCTCAAATTCTTCTCTAAAAATTCTCCAAATTATCCAGAAAATACAAGTCATAGAGTAAAAAAATTAGTTAAAATGTCCCAATCCATGAAAAGTAATTGGTTAAAATGAAACAATAATAGATGGTAAAAAAATATAAATGATATGGCATAGAGTAAACAATTCGAATCTGCTAATTTATTTCATGAGCCTTCCAACAATAAAGTTATGTTCTATCTCTAGGCTCAGGTCTGTTGGTGATTCAATTGGCAAAACTTGCTCTCGGACTAGCCTCTCCAAAACAAATTCACTAAAGCCATGAGGAGAATTGTAGTGAAAGAGATCTAAGAGGTTCCATATTTATATATAGACCATATATATGTTTTTAGTTTATTCTTGGGGGTACAAAATCGGAGACGATAGCATGTACAAACCAAAATTTCCTCTCTACATTGGTACCGGTGAACATCTCATTTTTTTTTGTTCCCCTTCAAAAGAAAGAAAGAAAAAGGTACCTTTGGCCTCTGTTTTTGTGGTCATTTCCCATGGAGGTGCATTTGCTGCATCCATTTTCTGCTTCTAATGATGTTTGAGAAGTGTTGAGGAGGATTTGGTCCGTGTCACCCATATATATATATATAAGAAGTTAATTGTTTCTCCGCCTTAATTAGCATTGCAAAATTGGAAACTTGGGAATAGTGATTGTATTTTACTATTTTTGTCCATAATTAAATATTAAAATATAATAGCATTGCTGGTTTGTATTGGGCTGCGGACGTATGGATGGATTTACAATTTTACATATATAGGAACATATGCAATTTCTCTTCCTCTTTTAATGCATCGGATTTCTATATATATAATATATATGATTTTAAATGTACCTCGATTAAAATATTATAAGATAAGAGAATAATTCATATGTGCATTTACTATTTAATAATAATTAAAACTTAAGTACCTAAACTTGAGTACCCAAATACAAATCTGTATCTATATTTATGTTATCAGATCTCGGATTGGATAAACGATCATAGTTCCTAATGCGTGCTGATTTGTCAAAAGTACCAAAAATACATACAAAGACATGTAAATTTATGATAACTCTTATTATAAACAAAAATTAAGAATATATATTAACAAACTTATCACAAATTTATCAATCAACTATAAACAAAATTATTTATTACACACACAGAAACTTATAGATCGGTCATTATTTAATTCAATTTATATCCGAAAATAAGCATTTCGAGTTATATAAAAAAATGTTTGTACTCTGCGTTTAGTTCTTCGATTCAATGAGCATGCTCTGTGTTTTGGTATAATCAGAAAGTATTTTTATCACAACGGTACCTCCATGCAATGAAAATCCATATGAGCAATACTGGATGTATTGAAAGTCTTCTAATTATCGTTTAATTAGTTTTTACTAAAGTAAGCAAGTCTTGTATTTACTATTTAGAAACAATTAACTCAATATATAGAGTAAAAATCTTAAGAGTTTATGAGTCTAGTCTCTATCTTTATTCAGAGGTCATTCATGATTCATTGTTTTCAAGGACTTGCCAAATATTAGTTAAAGCGTTTTTTTTATTTTGTTAATCTTGTGTATGATATGTAGTTGGAAGTCCGGACCGGTATTTTTTATTTTAAACCATATTTACAGTCCAGATTAAATATGACACTAGTTAGCATTATCATAAAAATATAAGATTAAATTTATCTATTTAACATGTTCATGTATCTCAAAAAAAAAACCTATATTTTCAATTGCACAACGTACTTGTGCCTCAATTGGACGAAAACAGAAATTATTTATTTTTTAAGGTATTATTTTTTTAATAATATTATAATGTGGATTTTTGTAATAATTAGTAGTATAATACTTATTTCACACTATAAATAACAACCACCGTGATCAACACTACAATAGAACGAATTAGAGTAAAAATTATATGTTTGTTGATCAGAACCCAAAATACGCGAGGAAATTTTTAGCATAGATAATTTTCACTTTTATTCGCATAGAAATACTTTTAGCGGAAGAATTCGATTCTCATAATTCGCAAGAAGAAATTAATGTTGACCAACATGGAAAGTTGATTTTTATAAGTAGCAAGTTAATTATACGCTGATAATATGTAACACGTTAATTATTAATAACAAAGATTAATTATTATAATTAATAATATTTAACAAGTAATATTAATTATTAATAATAATGATTTAAGAATAATAATTAATTTTTATTATAAAATAAATAATAATATTTATAATATTTAATTAAAAGTAAATTATTAATATTTCATAATAGTAAAAATGATTTATTATCATCATTAATAATTAATTTTTATAATAATTAATAATTAACAATAATTAGATCACAACATATAATACATAATACTAATTCAAATTTAAGGGCATTTTAGTCTTTTGACATGAATATATGCATGCATTAAGTTAGTCATCCTTACTACACAACCAAACATCTATTACATAACACTACAAAAACACTTAGTCATCCTTAAGTTATGCAACTCCTTACTACACAAACAAACGCCCCCTATATATGTAATATATAAATACGGGTGTGTACATTGTTAGCTCTATGTACAGGTTCTTAGCTTCATGAGGGATTAGTTTTAATAAGAAGGATTCAGTGTGGCCTCTTAAAATATCTTTAAAGGTAAAATTATTTTTATGACTAGCATTAGATGGGAAAATATTAATAATAGATAATTTGCAACATAGAGAATGGAAAGGGATTAATAGTTGTTATTTTTGTGGTCAACATGGGTCTGTTGATCACTTGTTTTTACATTATCCATTGGTTTTAAATTTTTAGTATTTACTTAATAGGTTTAATTCGAAAGGATCTTTATTACAGCGGATAGTCTTTATTACATTCGAAAGGGCATTCTCCTCCACAATTTGCCTTATTATACATGTTTCGTGACTTACAGTGCATGTTTTGTGACATCAGATTTCACCCATTACTATTGGGCTTTTGGCATTTTGCTGACTGTAAAAATGCATTAATTTAATATTTTTAGCTCAAAAGGCTTCATTAATTTAAAAAAAAAAAGAAAAAGAAAAAGTTAACATCAACTAGCTATAGTATCGCGCTTCGCGCGATAAAAGCTTGACTTTAATTTGTACTCAATACTCCATCGGATAAATTTGGTACAAGAAAATAGATTTAAATACAAAATATATTAAAATGCAATCCATAAAAAATATTGAGCCTCTAATAACTTACTCTACTATAACATGTAAGAACTGAAGAAAATTGTATCTGGCATTGTTATATCTTTTTCTTGCAAAACTCACATTGTTTGCTATAATGCTCTCTATTAGTAAAGAAACAGAAAAATTCTGTGGATAATTTACAGATAAACTATATTAAAAAAAACTTCTAAATTAAAATATAATATAGCACACTCATCCGCCATTTTGGGGCATTAACAATTGCACAAACATATAAGAAAGTAGCATTATCGCTAAATATAGGAAAGGGATCCAGATTAAACTCAATTGAACCTCGATATGACCCTAAAGTGTCTCATTTGAGCCTAGTGGCAACAGGTATGACATCCTCAACAGTTTTCTCTACGGCCCTGCTGCCTGAAATTCAAAATGAATTAAACTTGTTGGTAAGATATCATAGTTTTTGTGGTGAACCGTTGATATGAATAAACCTTGTGATTCATACACATAATTAGGCACGAAAATATGTCCAGCATGCAACTGAATATTCAGCACCACTTCATTCAAAAACACCTAAAATCAATGAATAATGAACCTTATGACTATAAAAATATGATATTATAATTGAAAAGTGTCTAACAACACAACCAAACCACATAATACACATAATATTAGCCTAAATATGAGCACACAACCATTGGAAAAAAATAGTTCTTTGTTGTGCCCAGCCATTCAATTAAAGAGTAAATATTAAGGAAACAAATATAGCACCATACCCTAAGCATCAATTAAGTGCTGATATACAGACGAATAGCTCACTAATGGGTTGAATGTTGTTACAACTGCATTCGTTGGTCCACCTGATCCAATAAGATGCCACATTCAGGCAAGATAAAAAGCTATAAATTAAAGGTATAAAATAAATTTATAAGTATACGCAAAAGACGTATCGAACTATATGCATGACCATATAAGAGGCCAAGAAATTTAATCTCAAAAAGCAACTCAATCTGATTCTGAGCTCAATACAAAATATACAATCTTTGTCAAAGTAATCATACAAATAAAACAATCTTTATCACTTTGCAACCTAAACGTACTAATAAGTTTTTGTCAATTAAATATATATAGGGAAAATTTTTTCTATACCCTTCAAAATTGAGAAAATACAGGATTTGTCCTCTGAAAATTCAAATTCCTGATTTTACCCCTAAAAAATTTGTTCCCCTCCTCTATTTACCCTTTTAACATATTTTAAGTTATAAAATATTATTAAATAATAAAAAAAAATATTTGTGACCATTATACCCTTTCCGAAACAAACCCATTCGAAGTTAGATCAGATCGATCTAGACTAAACCGACTGAATCAAAACCTCTCATCTCTCTCTCGCAAGATGAACCCTAGTTCTCTCTCGATGAAACCAGTAGAAAAATCCTAAATCGAAACCTAACTGAACCTCTCCACTCGATCAGATCAGAAACCCTAGTTCGTGTTTCCTCTCCCTAAATCGCGCACAAACCAGATATCGCACAGACAGGAGGACGCACTAACCTGGGTCTCCTATCTCTCGCACGAATCGTGGCTGAGTTCTCATATCTGGCTCGTTCAAGCCCACATTTCACCTCGATGAGGTATACTTTAATTTACTTGTTGTGGGACAATAAAATTGATTGCAATAGAATCCTAGAAACAATTATTGTTCTTTCAATAAATCTTTCTTCCAAGAATCAATTTCGAAATTGATTATCGTTAATTTTCTAGGAATTTTAGGGACTAAAATAAGTATGCCATAATTGGGAAGGATGTTATTGCGACAGGAACTAATTTTGTGCCAGTATGTACATTGTTCTTGAGAATTTCTTTCCATCCCGTTTCTAATATTTTTGTCAAATTATTTCTCTATTCAAAATGAAATGGTTATAGTTCCTTACAGGAGCCGGTACCAAGACAGTTGCTAGAATTGGTGTGGGTTTCGTTGTCGTCTCTCTAATTATTTTTCTTCTCATATCTGTTAGCCTACACTTTTATTTTTATTCCTTAAAGAACAAAGCCCGTGGCTAATTTCTTATTTTGTAACTGGATTATCATTTCAAAAGAACACAGCCACTCGGTTGCAAAAAAAAACAAAGCTATGAGCAAATTTCTGTCAATTGCTCTAAAATTAGTCTAATCTTCAGTATTTTGCACATTGCTGCATAAAAAAAAAGTTAGACATTATTTTAGCTTCAATTTCACAAACTGATGCCTAACATTTTAGGCTATTTTCAGAAAAAAAAATTCCAATTTTTATCCCAGAATTATTGTTAGTTCAATTGAACACCTGAATCAATTTTTTGTTCAATTAGCTTACATCTTGAATTAACCAAGCTGTCTCAAGCATTTTCATATGTAACTGAACTATTTTATGCTATGAGTAAATTTTTGTCGAATGTTGTAATTCTTCTTTTTTTTCTGTTGCAGGAAGAGAGAGGCACAATAAAGCAATGTAGGAAGTGGGGATACTGTGTACATTGAAATGTATTGTATTAAATTTTTTTCTCTTCTCGCAAGAAGATAGCACATGTGTTATTTACTAAATAATGGGATAGTTTAGTAAATTACAGACGGGTTACTTGTTTCTAGTAATTTAGTAGATGCTTACTGTGGCGTCACACATTCACACTCCAAATGGTATTGCATGTTTGCTGGGTGTACAATTGGTGCTGCATTTTGATCGAATTTGGTGTAATATTTTTGAAAGAATTTGGTGTAATTTTTTTAAACCATTAGCTGGTCAATTAATTGTTCTGATCAAACTGTTATGTAATAGGTATGTAATAGCTAGATCGATATATATGGTTGAGATATGTACTGCATTTCCTAATTTTGTGTAAATTAGTTGTTTTGACCAAACTGGTCAATTTAACATTATTTTTCTCAATTTAGTTAACTAATTGTTAATTAGAACATTTTTGTGTTTCATACTGCATTTTAGTTAATTGTTAATTACTAATTAGAACATTTTGCTATCAACAAGTTATTTTGAGGACTGGTACAAGGTTGATACCAGTCCGATTTTGTTCTCTCTAGCTGTCATGAAATGTGTTGTTTACATGTGATAACTAACTAACTAATGTGATGCTTGTCTGGTCAAAGATGTTTGCTAGCTGTTGTTCACTGGTGTGTGATTTCAAAAAGAAATGGCTCCAAGACAATCATGCTTGTACCATGCGTTTCAAATTGAAAAACAATTGCTTTTGTTCACTGGTACTGATAAGTTGCATTACTGATAAAGACATGGCTTCGAAAATATATTACCAGTATTCATTGCATTACTGATAAGTTGTAGGTCAACAATTTATTTCATTCAATTAATTACACGTGCATTGAAGTTTAACATCATCATTCTATGCAATTGTCCGAGATAAATTAACTCAAAGCAATTAGCGACTGAGACACTATTGAATTCATCAAAATATTTACAAACAGTGACTACATTTAAACATCTAAAGAACACTGCTGAATTCAGCCTAATAGTTGCATCAAAATCCAAATTCATACATCCATCCATCCATCCAAACTTCATTTATTATGGACGATAGAGGCAAGGCGACAGAGAACAACGCTGAATCGTGCGACAGACGACAGAGGATTGGAGGACAGCATCAAACTATCTGGGGTTTTCATAGACAAGACAGAGACAATGGAAGCTCCACTGGTGATAAATCGAGAGAGGAAGAAGGAGATTTCTAGGGTTTAGTCGCTAGGCAAGACAGAGCTTTCTAAGCTTGTGGATCGGGAGGGTGAGGAATGTTGACTCAATTTCGTGCGTGAGAGGAAGATCCACCGTACCAGTGAGGGGTATTTGGTGTCACGGGGAGAAGAAGAAGAGGCTTCAGGAATTAGTCTTGAGTACGTTTGCTTAGGTAGGTTGGAGAGCCAAATAGTGATACGAGAATGTCACAGGTCACCACCATAGGAACTTAGGAAAATTAGGTCGAAGGAATGTAGATGAATTTTTAGGGTTTATGCGAGGGGGCAGGTCGTGCACGAGAGAAAAGAGAAGCTTTTTAGTCTGAGTTGGCGAATGGGTTTCTGGTTTGTGAATTGCGATTTGGTTTTCACGTGGGTTAAATCGATAAGGGTAGTATGGTCATAAAAAATCATTTATATTATTTAAATATTTTTTATATTATAAAAAAATCCAAAGGGGCAAATGTAGAAGTGGTCTGAAATTTTGGAGGGCAAAATCAGCAGATTTTTATTTTGAGGGGTAAATTCTGTATTTCCTCAGTTTTAAGGGGTACAGAAAAAATTTTCCCATATATTAATTATGAAATTAGATAGCCAGCCGTAATTGTACCAACTATCCTAATTTGCAATCTATACAGAGCCCCTATTGTGTGAGGAATGAATATATGTTGCAATGAATTTTAATTAACATGGATAAATAGAAAAGTTACCAAGAGGAAGCCACATAGTTTCATTTTATCCTCATCACAGGTTTCTCTCACATTGGCATTGACTATAACACCACACGACATGGTTGCATTTGTTCCTGTGGCTGCTTGTATTGCTGCTGCATCACTCTCATCCACTGGTTTGTATCGGTTTGTATCTTTCTGCTAACCCTGCACATTGAAAGGCCTCTCCTATTGTGATCTCTGTCCCAGGGCATCTGTTTTCATGATGGAGAGAATATGATGAATGCAAATATTTAACACTTTTTATATTAACTATTGCAATTGAAACAAAAAAAAATACAGCATTTTATTTAATGTAACAAAGGTAAACAAAAACGCGCCTTCATTAATTTACTTACATAGAGAAGAATTTATAGCTTTACTTAATCTGTTTTTTGAGCATTCATTATCTATCAATACAGCATAGTAACTCAAATCTGTTTTTTGAGCATTCATTTACTTGTGTGTACCAGCAAGGCGATAGAGTTAGAAACCAAGCAAAAAAATACTGAAATACATTAAATTGTATCACTCGCAGGATACCTTTGTTCCTTTTATGTCACCGTGTATTTTCGAACAGAAAGAAGTGTGTATCCTTATTCTTAGCATGTGCCATGAGAGATGTCCATATGACCTACTGGTCAGTCCTGAAAGTAATGAAAGAAAAGCATGATTAAGTTTATTTCTTTAAGATAAAAAAACTCATAAGGTAGAAGAAACCTCAAACACAGCAAGACTGGAATATTGCAATGAACTGTACTAAACTTTTTAAGTACACAAAAAAAACTACAGATCATCGTGCATATTAAAAAAATGACTAAATTATTTTCCTTCCAAAGGCTAAATCAGTAAATGTCAATTTGAATGGTCAACTTGGTCCAACCAAAAGTATATACAGTGTTTTTGATTGAAAATACCGTCTGGTAAAAGGATAAAATACTTGAAGCTATCATTAGGCAAAAAGTGTTCCTGCAGTTCATGTTACCATAGACAACAAATATTAACTATGTAGGAGAACAACTACTATACCTTTACTGTGTCAGTTTTCCGAAATATAATCGTCCCTGAGGAGATGGAAAGCAAACAACAGTCTTTGCTATCCCTGAAAAAGAATACCCATGTGATTAAGTGAGTTGAGCTCTCCATCTGTAGCATCTTGCTGCACCTTTAATCTTCTGTTGCAGTGAAATAAAAATAACAAAAAAAAAGTACCTCTACAGAGAAGGATCTTCTAAATGCAAGAAAGATTTCTCCAAATGAGACTACATAGTTGATTAATTGCTTTTATTAGAGTATATAATTACCTTTTTAGAAGAGTTTTCTATCTTTGTAGAGTACATAATCCATTGCTGCAAGCATTTTCAATTAATGATTCATTCATTTCCTCAAAAAAGTCAACAACATTGAATTCTGAAATAAAAGAAAAACAATCCATGCTTAATGATCTTACATCAAATAGCAAACAATTATTGATAAAAAAGAGCAAAAAAAAAAAAGAGAAAGCTGATATTTTATAAGTTAAGTACCTAAGTAAATAACTCTTTCATCAGAATTTTAACCGACCAAGCTACAAAGAGGAATCAAACGCACAGCCTAAGTAAATGATGAAAGCAAACACATTAGCAAAGAATACTCACAATGCAGCCAACCATCTGAGCATGAATCTTCTTTAGCACAAATGGAAAAATAATATTGTTGTTATGAATTAACAGTGCTAACCTTTGAAGAAGAAATCAGAACTAAATTCCAAGATGCCTTGAATTGAATTCCAAGATGCGAAGCAAATTCTAATATCCAAGATGATGTAAAAAAAAAATTTGAAAGAAACAAAAAAAAAGAGAGAAAATTCAAAGGAAAGTGGTAGTTATACCAGATGATTATATCGATGTACCTGAATTGCTGGGATTGAAGGTTGTTGAGGCTATGGAGAAAGGTTCGAGGGCATTTTAGTAAAACTACCTATAAAGGAATACCTCTCAAACAATGTAAAAATCAGAATAAACTTTAGAAACTAAGAAAGTAAAATAATTATGTGTAAAAATGAGAAGGTACCTTCAAAAATAACTATTTTGAAAGATCACACTCAACGGGAGCAAAGATCCCATGCCATGTACTGCAGGAATACAATGAAGGTTATAGTAGAAATAAGTATCTATACATGCTCTAAATGCTGTAGTTGGAAGAAATGACAAAGCTAGCATATATTCCCAAAACCTACTCTAAACAATAGGGAGTTCATGACGTGCTAATGCAGAAAGAAAAAGAAAATAGAGCACAACTATTCAAACACAAAAACCAAACATTTGTGCAACCAAATTGGAGACAAAATGCTCACTGCAGGGCAAAAAAAAAAGAAAAAGAAAATAAAAGGCAAGGACTGAGAAGAGAAAATAGCACCTGCCTAACTGCACATCGTCCCAAATACAATAATGGCAGAAAGGCTCAGAAGTCATAAATTTCCAACCTACAAGGTGCAGAAGGAGAAGAATAAGAAAGAATCAGATCAAAATAGAGCACAAAATCGTGAGAGGTGGGAATGGCTAAAGGAGAACTCAGATCTGAAACATTTGAGGAAGGGAAAGAGAAGAGCTAGAGGTGGTCAGGTGGGAATGGATAAAAATATACTCACCTGGAATAGGAACGAAGAACGCTAGAGAAACAGGAGAGGCACAAAGCTAGGGTTTTCTCATCCATCAGACCACTGAGGAGAGACGGGAGAAGGCGAGCAGACGGTACACTACGGTGTGGTACGGGCGAGAAAGAAAGCGGAGGCGAAGTCTCGATCGATCGAGAATCGAAGCAATTTTAGACCCTTCTGGAGAGGTCGCATGATCGACCACGCCTATCCGTACACAGTAGAATGACTGTGGAGCAGGGAAAAGCGAGCACTGGACTGGACAAAAGGCAGAACCTAGATTTCCTGCAGCAGGATTCAGGAAAGAAAAACATGAGGAAACCGAAGCTGGAGACTGAGCGAAGCGACAGCGGAAGCAACATGTTAAGGCACGAAGAAATGGGAGCGGAAAAACAAAGGATGGACAAAAGAGAAAGAGATAGTGGAGAGGAAGGGAGGAGATCAGATCCATCTACGGAGAGCAAAAATTCAACGACCCAGATAATTGAACAGTAACTCTCTGAATTGAAATTGAAGTATTTTAGATTAGATTAGATTGGTACGTTGAGAAACAATAATAATAAATTAAAAAAAAAGATACGTTGAGAATCAGAAACCAAATATTTGCATATATATACGCAAAACGCAAGGCAACTTGAAAATCCGTAGGGAATCTTTTTTTTTAACTTTAGCTGAGCTTTTTTTTTCAAAAACCACAGGGAAGCTTTTTTTAAAGCACCTAAAACGAACTGGATCCTTCCAGTTCCCTTCCCTTCCCTTTCCCCTCCCATCCGGCGTTCCTCTTCCAGCCCCTCTCTCCCCCAAATCACCGTCAATCAATATTCAATACAATTTCACTGGAGAGAAAAGGTACATTTAACTATTGTGTCAAATTATTTTGGTTTTCAGGTTGGTGAATTAGAGTTTAGGTACTATTGTACGTAATTCATGTTATCTAAGCCCAATGTTTTTTGGGAAAATGCAGCTGTATTTGTGGGCTTGCTGTTCTTCTGTGAAAGGTCTGAGGGGCATAATGCCATATTTGTCTGCTTCAAGTCTCAATCGGAACACATATTTTTACATAACTGTCAGTTAATTGAGCAAAAATTGCATCGAGTATGCTGAATTGTATTTACTGAACCATGCAAAGCTGATATTAATTATTTTAATGTTCTGGGTGAGAACAAGTACCAGAATTTACCAGTTGAAACGTTGTCAGGCATATCAAAATAGCAGCCCATATAAAGATTCTCGTGGGATTTAGTATACTTGGAATCTGTATCCATACAATTTTAGAGATGCATGTTTCTACAGCTAAGTGAGGAAGCTAATTTTCTACCTTTACCATCATAATTTGTTATTTTCAGTGAGTCACCAAAGGCTGCCCATGATGCCCCTACATACCAAAAGAAGGTCCTATTTACTTTTACAGTCAAACTGCATGAATTCCTGTAACAGTTTATTTCATGAGGTGCTTTATTTCTCTCTTATCAACAAGTGGCTTATTGTTTCTTGTACCTATTACATACTCAAAATAATTTCTGAGCACAAACCTAGTAATCTAATTAGCTCCATGATTATGGCATGTTATGCCATTCTCACTGTGCTTGTTTCTTATTTTTTTGTACTACTTTTATACGATTTATAGTCAGCACTTTGTTCATCTTGCAGTTGCGCGTGTCTTCAGTTCAGCTTGTATCGTTTTGCCGAATGCGAACCTGCTCTGGAACCTGCAGCTTCATCCCTGCTCTGGAAAGCTGCTACTCCTGGCTCATTGTATAAATAATCAAGGATAATGAGGGAACTACAGGTTCTTTCCAAATCCTCTTGTTAATTCAAATATTTAATCGTGTCTTCTGAAACCTGCTTTTGATTTTATGTAAATTTACATGTTTCCACAAGGATTATGGTCTGGCTTGGACAACTTCGTCTTTGATTGGTTGATTAATGCTGACAGGTAAGTTACTGCTTAATTCTAACAGCTCAAGGCAGGTTATCAGTAGAGTTGAACCTTATATGCATTATGCAATACTGGCACCTGTACATTAAACCTCTGTCGGAGATACATTATGCTTCAACTTTTTGCAAATATTTGTCTGTTTAATGTTGCTTTGATTAGTTCGACCTCATAACAATGCAATTAATTTTACTCCTAGTCCTAGATAATATAAATCAGTTGCTTATTGCTTTTATTTAGCATAAGTGGTGCTAGTAATTAATGCAGTTTCCTAGATTATATAAATCAATTGCAATCTATTTTTGTTGCTTCATGATACAGGATAGTCAGCCAAAGTTGACTATCCATCATTGGTAAATTTGTGGGTTTTACTTTTAGATCGCCTGCCACAATTGCTGGGTGCTTTATCACGGATAAGGTTCAAAGTGATTCAGTCTTTCATGTTGCTTTTTACTAATCAGGCCTTTTGGTTTGGTCTACTGGTTACCACTTACCACCATAGGCATGACAAGAAGCAACTGAATTATGATCTGATTGTGCCAATTGAACCTTTCTGACCAAGTCCACGGTAATATCTCATCTTCATCCTATAGAGGGCTCTGAACCTCTGACATTTCTTTTATGTTCATAAATGAAGTTTGCGCCCAGTTAATTGAATGTTTAAATCTGCTAACTGGAATTATCTGACATTGTGGTGTTGATTTCATATAGATTCAGTTCAGACACAGAATGATTTTTCTTGGAGCTAAATGCCCGGGGTCTGGTGACCAATTTCTCGAGAAGCCAGAGCCTGGGCATTATCAATAGCATGCGCTACCCCAAATAAGGGGTATGCATTTTACTATCTTTTTCATAAGTTAATATTTATGTATCATTAATTTCAGTATTTTGAATTTTCTCTGGCAAGCAGTCCCTGTAAAGTTGTTTACCATGCCTATAGCAAAAATACAATTCCTGGAGCTTCATGCTGCAATGCTGTACATGTTCAATCAGTTGTCCATCAAATTTCAATTATTCAATTTTCCTTCCCCAATTTAGTTTGAAAAGCCCTCATTTTTGCAATTAGTTGTGCAATTAATACCAAATATGAAGTCAGATTGTTACTAAAATGAAACTGTGCAGGTAAAGACAGGGTGGGCTGAATGCATCGGCCTCATTTGTAGCTAAAGCTAACCCTCTAAACCGTACTCCTAGCAAGATAAAGAGTGAAATCCAGCATGCCCTGTGTGCCATGTTGTCTAGCATCCTGGCCCCACTTGCAGCGGGCGGGAAAACAGCTGGCCCCCCATTTTTGGCAGTGAGCCATGAGTCTGCAATCGAGGTTCTCTCTCGCATCACAATCCCGACCTGCGACTCCATTTTTGGCAAACAAGAAACAAGCCTTTTGATGCATATCACTGGCCTCCTTCCTTGGCTTTGCCGCCATCTTGCAACTAATGTGCCAATACAACAAGAACAGTATCAGAAAGCTTGCCAAGTGGCAACTAACATCTCCCTCTGGTGCCGCTCCAAGTCACTCAGCAACCTGGCCTCCTTCTCTAGATGATGTCTTTGTACGCACATCCCCACTAATCTGCTCTGAGTGGTTCCCCAAATACTCCTCCATGGCATTTGGCCATCTACTATGTCTTCTCGACCGGGTCCTCTTAATTACCAGAGACTGGTGTTCCCAATGCTTAAATCGTTATTACAACAGGCCCCAGTGGAGTCGGCACAGATACCACTTGTGTATAATGCTCTCTCAGCTGGTGGAGAGCCCTCTCTGTTCAGAAGCATTGAATTTTATAGAGGCACTCCTGATGGGCTGCAGTGAACTGGGTTTGGGTTCTGGCATGGTGATAACGGGTTCGGGGACAAGACCTTGCAGGCATTGCTGGGTAGCCAGACATCATTCAAGGGTCAGAGCAGGCCACTGCCTTTTGTTAATACCGGGTCTGGATTTTGATTCACTGCATGGCAAGGTGGGGGTGAAGCTGCTTTTGGTGGAAGGTTGGCGCCACGTGGTTCAAAATCATTTCAAAGTACAACGATTATTGCTTGATCTTGTGCTTGACACGCTCTCTCGGTAAAATAAAAAAAAAAGGAAGGAGACCATAAATGGCTGGTGCCGTTTGTTGCAAAATATGTAATGGTTTTAGGGGACTTTTTATGGTGTTGTTAAGTATATCTGCAGAATTTTGTTATTTGTTTTTGGTCCTATACTCCAATTGGTATTGTGCATAGGGAAATTCTTGTAGTTTCAAAAAGAAAACATTAACACTGGGGTGCCCACTAATGTAAAATGTGTAGATGCAGAGGGTCTGCGCCAGCTAATATACTCTCTTCTTTTCTTATGTTTAATTTTTTAAAAAATAGGTTCACTACATGAAATTTTTGTCGCAGAGTTGATTTTACTTCAATGAAAAGCCAAGTTATGTTGTTAAGATTCTCTAAAATGCAGTGACAATGAAATCATATGCTTGAGATACGAGAGGCCTCCAAAAGTTAAAAAAAAATTTGCTATGAATAATGCACTAGGGTTGTACCAAAATGGTGCAATGATTATAGCACGGAGTTAATTTAGCCTCTATGATTGTGAGAGAGCAATATATATTGGTTAAAAAACTTGTTTACTGCGTATGTTGCATATCAATTATATCTGGATGCATGTTAACATGATTATTATAATCATCCTATAAATGTTAGAGCCATAAAAATTAATCACGCATACTTCGTATTCCTTAAGCAAAATCCTATGTTAAAAAATAAAATGAACACAAAGTGAACACAAAGTGTTAAAAATCCTATGTTAAAAAAATAAACTACTATGTTAAAAATCAATCATTATTTTAAAAAAAAATAAAATCCTATGTTAAAAAGGGAACACAAAGTGACATTCAAAAAAGAAAAATCAATAGTTACTAACTACTCCCTTAAATGAACGGTGTATTTACACTTAGTGTTCCCCTTATACTCAATAGTTACTCCCTTATAGTTATTATTTACTCCTATTATGATTGTTAGTTTTTTTTTTTTTTAGAGATGCTAGGTAAAGTATTATGATTGTTAGTTACTCCCTTATACTTATGATTCCTTTTATGGTCATTAATTACTCCTTTATGGTAATTAGTCCCTTCTCTCAAATAAACTACATATTTGCACTTCTTAGGTAATCATATTTATTAGTCACTCACTTATTATTTAGTCATGTATATTATGGCTCCGTTTGGATGCGTTGAGAATAAGGTAGGAAGAAGGAAGAAGGGAAGAAATTTATTGGGAATGGATAAATTTATTGGGAAGTGTGTAACTTTTGTGAAGAATTTGGATGGTTAGAAATAAATTTATTGGTAAAAAATGGTTATTTCTTATTCCTTATTCCGGGAAAAAACCATCCAAACGGAGGCTATATTAGTTACTCCCTAAGTTAGATACATACGAAAATTTATTATTTCCTCTATTATGTTTAATAAATACACCTTTATCGTTTTAACTTACTCCCATACAGAAAATCATAAGATTAGAAGGAGATTAATAAGGAGAGGAGCAGAGAGAAGAAAGAGGACAAAGAATTTACTTAGAGACGGCCAACTTAGAAATTCTTGCTATATTCAATGAATAAACTAAAAATTCATATCACAGCATTACGAAATTTTCTAACTTTAATCAATTATTCTTTATTTTAAAAAAATATCTCCCACCGTCTCCTTCTCCAAAAACAATAATAACAACGTAAAAAAAAGGTCCTCAGTTTATTTCCAAGAAGTAAAGGGCCATACTGAACATTACCTCTTCTCCCCCAATTATCGAAAAGAGTAATCCGAAAGAGTAATCGGTAGAAAAATCGGAGTTGGAAGAGAAACGCACGCCTGTTGAAATCGGACGAGGTAATGAATCTTACTTTGCTATAATCGAATCCTGCATTGTTTTAACTTTCTTACTTCGAGAGAGAGGTATTATTACACTTCAGGCCTCAAAGTCCCAAAGAAATTAAATCAATCCGAGGTATATAATCGAATCCTGCATTGTTTTAACTTTCTTACTTCGAGAGAGAGGTATTATTACACTTCAGGCCTCAAAGTCCCAAAGAAATTAAATCAATCCGAGGTGTATAATCGAATCCTGCATTGTTTAACTTTCTTACTTCGAGAGAGAGGTATTATTACACTTCAGGCCTCAAAGTCCCAAAGAAATTAAATCAATCCGAGGTGAATACCAGAATCCTCATTACAAGGGCCAATCTTTTCAACGATTGAATTGTTGTTGCATCCTTTTATTCTCTGAATAAAAAAGGCATAAATTATAGAACCGACAAATTATTAACACATTAAAGCATTGTTTTCTTAGAATCATCATTAACGGCTTGTTTTTATTAATTTCAAGGATTTCATCCGCTATCTGTTTCCAGACTATTGTTAAACAAATGGATAGTCAAGGTTAGTTTCTTTAAATAAAATTATATGACCATTCATTTCCTTTAAATAAAATTACTCATTCAGCTTTGCTTCTTTTCCTATAGTTATGTTAGATATCCGATCTTCGGGAAGCATACCATCGTTAGGATATTGTGTTTCAAAAGTGCCTCGAGCCAGACTTGAATTCTTGGAGCGCGAATTTATTCCTAAAGGTATCAGCATTGGTTACTATCACAGGGAGTTAGAAAGTCCGTATAATAAGATCAAAAAAATTTATTGGAAAAGGTTTGTAAAAAGAAAGATGAAAATACCTGAAATTGAGTATTGGGAAAAACTGAAAGCCATAGAGGGGCAGATAAGAGGCTTCTATAACCCATCTATACCCAAAAATTTCAAAACCAGTGACCTCCTTGAAATGGTATTCGTGGATTCCGCGTTTTTAATTGAGCTATGTAGGGAATTCAGTCAAGGAATCCGTTTGCCCATTATTCCACATCCTGTAATGAAGTCCCTGAAGAGAGACCTCTTAATGGTTGAGAACCAAGTACCATACATAGCACTACTAGAGATCTTTCTACTACAAGAAGGTAATTCCTTCCAGTCTACAATAAAACTTGCCAATTTAGTACTGAAATTTTTCGGTATACCAGAGGATGAAGTGACCCATTCCAATGAAACTCCACACCATATGTTACATTTGTACTACAATGTACTTACCTCACCCAATCCAAACACAAGTCAAGACAACACTGTCCTGCCCCATATGAGAAGCACAACCATGATCCCTTCGGCAAGTCAACTACATGATCACGGTATAGAGTTCCACAAAAATCCTGAGATGAGTAGTATAATGAAGGTTTCCTTAAAAAGAACAGGTTTTGTAAAAACAAACCTGAGTTTACCCTTTCTGAGAATGGATAGTCTGAAAAGGACAGCTCTAGCCAACATGATTTACTTTGAAGAGATGAGAAATGGCCCAATGCCAATTAGCAGTTTGTGCTGCCTCTTTAATTGTTTGATGCGAAACGAGGCAGATGTTCTGATTTTAGCAAAAAATGAGATTGTGGAAAATAAAATAGGGGGTGATAAAGAACTGGTGCAGTTCTTTAACACGATTTGTTCTGATTTAATATTGGATACAAAACAGAACAACCTTTCCGCAACCTTCCTACAAATTAACAAACATTACCAAAGTAAACTCTGTAAGTGGTTTGGAAGATTTCGAAGGGAGTACTTCTTATGGCCAGGCTCAGCTATTGTATTTTTTTATGCTCTCCTTCATACGAGCTACCTTTTTTACCAGTTCTTTACACATGTAAGGAACTTTCTCTTTTTTACATATTCTGAATATATAAAATTAAAGAAAGCATAAAATTTAAATACTTATTACCTTTGCTGCTGTGGAGTACAGGACCTCAGAGTGGGGCATGCTTGTCATCATGCATGAATGGAGGAGGTATGAATCAAGTCTTACTGCTGAACAATTTCCAGTTCTTATTTTGGTTAAGTAGGTTGTGTTTAGTTATGTTAAGATAAGACTATGTAAAGTGCCAGGTTGCATTGGGTTTTCAATAGATTGTCTGTTGGTTGTGTTTCAGATTGTTTATGAACTTTGTTCATTCTGGTCTCATTTTGGGATCGAGTTTAGATCCAGTCTGTTCAGCTTAAGCCTATTGTACCACAAGTAGATTAATTGTGGCTTTTGCTGATCTGAAAGATCAAAACATAAATGAAGCACAGTTTAATTCACTTATGTTTTCTACTTTTCATTAGTTCAACTAAACCCCTACACACATCTTGATTTTGGAAGAAAATCAGAATAAAAGATAAATAAAAAATGGAATATTCCTACCAACTGCAACTAATTTTGGCAACAGGCAATAATTGAACTGGACGTGTTTAGTAGTTGCATGAACAAGGGTGTGAACCATTGGTACCACCTCTGTACCAGTTCTAGCTATCGTCCGAATCATTGCAAATTAGTTGAAAGAAAAGTAGGATAAAAAAATTAAAATATATCTTACCTGTTCAACATAGGATAGGAGGAGATGTTGCAAAAGAACGGGCTGAGCTCTTTGCAAATGAGTGTAACCTGGAACAATCAATCCATCATTTTCTACTAATAATCACAAAAAGAGGATACTTCCCAACTTACAATTACCCTCCTTTCAACAGATTAGATATACTTTCCCAACTTACAACCAAAATAGCTATATGCTTTTCTAATATTCCCAACTAGTTTCCTCCCAAAATATTAAACAAAAGTGGAAACTTCTGCAACTATGGATCAGTATTTAGATTACTGCAGCATCATGAAGCATTTTTAGAAGGATAGTTTTGTGTCTATACTTGGACATCCAAGAAATGCTGCTAGCCTATCTGGTTTGGTGCTCATGGAAAGCTCTTTATTTTGTACCAGTATATATCAATACTAATGCACTAGGCAACTATTACTGGTTGCAAAACCCAAACTGGCATCAAGTCAACAGTAGGGTTTCACTGTACTTGTTGATTACCCTGAAAAATGTTGGATGGTATAAGTAACATTGGCTTTGTGGGTGTAATATGCAAGTATGAAAAATGTTTGGTGTTTTTTCCCAAATACTCCTGTTAACAGTAATAATGTCCTTGTGCTGCAAATGTGTTTATCCTATGGTTGGTTTCTTATATATTTTGTTTGCTCATTTTAGGTGAAGGATGTGAGATGAAATGCAAAAAAAAAGGGATCAAAACCGTGGAGTTTTAAGATTTGATAACTGTCTATGACGTTTGTTTTGGTTCACCAAATTTTTGTTATGTTTAAGAATTTCTAGAAGTGATTTTTATTATGCAATTTCATGTTGTCATATGCTACAAATTTACTGGAGAATGCCAACCAAGTGGTCTAAGTTCTGTCATGTACAAAACCAGTGCAATTTGGGTGTGAACCAACTCAAATAGCAGAATTTCAAATTCTCATTTGATAAAAGAAATTTCACTAACTGCATGCTGTGACCATTCCCAACCCTAGTTTCCTTTACAGAGTTTCAACTTTCAACCCTACTGAACCTGGTAATTGATAGATATTACACTCTCCAACCGAATACCGGTGTGACGTTTTATTCAAAGTTTGGAAAATTGGCAGTTCAATTATATTTGTATCGTGATAGATATAGTTTTTGCAGTACTAAATAGGAATTGGTAATTTATATTGAGAATTGAGAATCTGCAACCATGTTTTCAGGAAAATTGGTGCTGTAACACAGAATCTGCAACCATGGTTTCAGGAAAATTGTTACAGCACCCGAGAATATTGTTGATCCTTAAGAACACTCAGATGATATCCCTAATTAGTGTATGGCCTATGTAGTTAATAGTTCTATCCAACATTTTATATTCTCATCATTTAAACCCAGTTTTTCTACATGTGGTGGCTAGTTCGCCAGTACAAATGTGCAAGAACTGGCATGCACACATGCAAGTAACTAAATAGATAAAATCAGTAACTAATAAAATTAGTTTTGGCAGAATATAATGTAAATGTGAATCGTGCAGTTGTTGACTCTAGTTTCCTCACAGATTTAGTTCCACTGGATTTTGAGTAGAATTATTAGTTTTTGAAAGGGACAACAAGATAAGATGTATGTGTCGAACTCTGGAAAATGATTCTATACCAAAAATATCATGTGGGCGGTCTGCTCCTATCTTACCCACATCTAACTTGCATAGATTGCATTTTTCTAATACATAAAATCTTTATTTGTCAAATTATAGAATCTTTATTTACTATATACATATTAAAACACTTAAGGTATTGTGGGGACCTTAACTTGCATGGATTGCATTTTTCAAATTATAAATCTTTATTTTTCAAATTATAAAATCTTTATTTACTATATACATATCAAAATCTTTATTTACTAATACATGCATCTTTTGACAGAAAAAATTGAAAACAAGAAAATTGGTGAATAGCTATCACAAACAATTTATACAACAAAGAAAAATAAAAGGAAAGGAGAGAAATAGACCTTCAAGTTTAGAACTGGACTTCTCCTTGACAGTGTCTTGTTGGGGCGAGACGACAACATCCACCTTAACACATCAAGCCCTGGCAGGATGGCAAATGCTTGACAAGTCTTTCCCACCAGACAGACACCACCGCCACTCCTTCTAATGAAGTCTGCGACACTTGACAGATGCCTCAGGCCTAGAGATGTGCGACCATGAAGCCTAGCCAAAGCCTATCTGATTCGGTAACCTGTTGTGAACCACCCAAAATCACGACTTTCAGACGACTTTCAGGTCATGGGACCGACAGATCAGGTCGAATTCAAGGAGATCAAAGAGCCCGATGGGTTTTGAATGCCTGGGGAAGCCGTTTGTATGAAAATTCAAAGCGACCCAGATGAACCCTAAAAGCTCAGGACATGAGAACAATCAGTGCAGATCAGGCCGAATTCTAAGAGATCAAAGAGCCTGAAGGGGTTTGGAAGCAACAGGAAGCGTGTTTGGATGCAAATTTAGAGAGATCGACATGGTTTCGGCGTGATGAGAAAAGCAAAAACAAAAGAATGGTAGGAGACGAACAGGGAAGAGAGATAAGGATGAGGAGGCGTGAGGGTTTCTATTTTTATTTTCTAATCTAATAATCTATTTGGGTTGACTGGACTTTGGGGACCTGTATTGTGGGGCCAAAGAGGAGCCGGTACTCTCTGACACGTGTCGGGCAGATCTATTCAAAAGTTTACCCCAAGGTCCCCAACAGAAGTACGCATGTTTACTTTTTAGAAGGAAAATAGAGAGAATTGGTATGGAAGAAGCACAAATCATGTCAAACACCGTACTTGGTAGTTGGTATGAGCATTTTGTTCTATACATAAAAAATGATAACAATCTAAAAAATTCAAGGAAACCAAAAAAATGTTCCACACATATATTCTGTTATTATGAAGAAAACCAATTATTTTATCTTCAGAATTGTATCCAATTATTAATGAGAAATGCTGGAGTCTAATATATTGGACGGATGGACTCCGTCCAATACGATCATTTTCACGTTTTTAAATTTCAAATAACCGATCCGAACCGTTCAATATGTTCTCCATATTGAAAACTTATAAGAAACCAATTTTTACATTTTTTAAAACATTTTTTACTATTTTTTTGGTATTTTAGAAAATCGTTGTTAGTGGACGATCCATAATATTTATATTATGAATTTTCAAAAATACCAAAAAATATTAAAAAATTCGAAAAAAATGTAAAAATTGATTTCTTGCAAGTTTTCAATATGAAGAACATATAGAACGGTTCGAATCGATCATTTGAAATTTAAAAATGTGAAAACTATCATATTGGACGAACTCATCCGTCCTATATATAGGACACTAGCATTTCTCATTATTAATTGTTAAAGTGCACCTATTTTAAATATGACAACAAAAATCAGATTTTTCTTAAAATACATTCAGTTGCCTTGAAGAAATGCATCCAATTATTAATTTTTTTTTCAAGTGCCTTATTTGAATGACACCAGTAACAATAATTGCAAATTTAATGAAATACCTGTCAAGGAATAGATGCCCTTTACTGTAAAAAATTATTCCATTTATAGAAGAGAATAGCCGTGCGATCTAATAGAGCAGCGAACCATGTGCATCCATCAAAGGTGAGATTGTAATATAAATTTTGGAAACTCATTCTTAATAAGTTTGTAATTTCCACAATATCTTATCAAATAATTCCACATGGAAATAGTTTATAAAAAATAAAAACAACAACAACCTCTTGTTTTAAGACGTATCAAATTCTGGGACACATTCAAATTTCTATTGAAATAAATACGGCATCTAACATGAGAAAGTATGGTTGCTAGTTCGTCACAAAAATGCGTCTCCCAAAATAACACTTTAATTTTTTCTATAAAAAAAACAAAAAATGTAAATAACAGTTTATCTACTACAAAAAGAACTAATAATAACAATCAAGTTAATCGGAATAGTTTTAACTTAACCGTTTGGCCTGAGCCCTGAGATTGTGGGGCCCACCGCATGGCAGTATAGGGTAAGTCGGACCGTGGGTACAATCTAGGGCTGCCAATGAAACCCGTTTATTCGTTTACTCTATCCGTACCGTATTCGATAAGATGGGTACTGATAAGGTTTTATTTTCGTTAGACTAACGGTATGGGTACGGGTAAAGAAAATTTTTCGTTAACTTATCGGGTACGGGTACGGGTACGGGTACGGGTAAGGGTTATTTCGTACCCATTATCTAACGGGTAATATTTTACAAACATATATGCATATATAATCATGTTTTTAGCATATTTCGAAAAATATGTTATTAATTTCTATCTTCATCCAAACTTATTTATGATGATAATTTTTCATTTTATATTATATTATAATTTATAATTAGTTATATAGATTTTTTGAATTCAATTGATATGAGAATAAATTTCATAATTTTTGCTATATCTAAAATATTATCTAAATATTTTACTTTATCTATATATTTATTTGATACTATTTATTTATCACATTATATATTTTTATTAAATTAATAATATTATTATTATCCGTTATGTACCGTTATTCTACCCTTATCGTTAATTTTTAATGGGTACGGGTATGGTACGGGTAAAGTCTTTTTTAACGGGTATGGATAAAAAAATTTTAACGGATACGGATATGAAAATACATTTTACCGTATCGTACCGTATCCATTGACAGCCCTAGAACAACCTCTTTAGATTGTTAGCCCTTTCGTCAAAGAGTTGCAAACGATTTTTTTGTCCAATTCTCGTGAATCGTAATGTGTAGCGGGTGATTCGGGTCAAATGCTTGCAGATTTTTTGTCATTAAACGGAGTGTTGTATTCGGAAGGCCATAGAAGATTTGATAATCAGTGAATCCGAGTAACCGAGTTCAAAGTTCATAGTCATCGTCTCATTGAAACCAAACTTACGCGCTGCTGGAAACCACAATTGAATTTGTTCAACTGGAGGACATTGTTACTAATTATGATCTGATTTTGAAACCAGCGCGACGTTGGAAAAATGAAAAAATTTTTATATTTGTAAGATAAGATGGCTTTTATTTTAACTAGTGGGGGCGTCGCGCGTTGCGCGACCTATTTTTTCTATAGTTGTAGTGAACCTTTGTCACCTACAATAGAAGTAAAATTTGTTATATAAGATAAATGTGTCTAAAAAAAAGAAATAATAAAAAAATAAATGGGTGATAAAAATAAGGCTACCTGCCATGGTTTTAGAGGGAAGCAAACTTGAAGATTTGTATGGGTTTACTGAAGACTGTTGAATCCATCAATGTCTATCGATAGTGAAGTATAGCACGTAAACGAAAAAAGCAGCACCCTTTGTCCATTCTCTTCCAAACATACACATTCACAAATCCCATCAGAGTATCAGACAAACAAAGAAGAAAACAAATATGAATATTGTAATAATCGATATGTAGTTTGTACTTTGTACTTGAAAGAAGGGTAAAATGGGGAAGCATCAAATTAGAACACCAAAAGCACACCATTTTTTATTGCGGAAACATAAGTTTATTATAAAATCAGAACCAAAAGCACACCATTTTTTTTGATAGAACACCATACAGAAACATAAATACTGACAAATTGTAAATTACCTAGTGGTTGGAAGGGAAGTGAGCATAACCCTAATTTTTTTTCTGAAACCAATTACAAAAAGTTCACAGTATTAGTTACTACTTGATAGCTGTTGCTAAATGAGTTCCATCTAATTACTTGTTTTCAAAGAAGAAGCCACGTAAAAAAAAATCTGAAATGAAAAATATATACAGCAAGGAAGATAAAGCTACCTTTGAAAATATACTTCAGGTCATTAGCAGCCTATTTGCAGCAGTATTTATATATAGGCGAAATAAAATCGTAACTACAATGACTATTACCTTTCCACATTTATTGATTCCATTAAAATTTATCAAATAGCAATTTAAAGCAATAACCAAATGGACATAATAGAGATCAGATATGAACAGTCACATCTATTAGGTTTCTGAAAATAATTAATCACTAATTAAAATTAGGAAAAAAAATAATAACTGATAAGAATGAACATACCAAAATTTTACATTGTGTGAATCCTGATGGCCCTCTAATGTACACATACAATGTTCTGATATTCATAGTCCGCAAGCACTAAACATTTGTTGATGTACCGAATAACATTGCATTGATCTGGAAAGAAAAAATTCGGTATAAAAATTACATGTCAAATGAAATAAGGGAAAAATATAAGAAACATGTTTACATTAAATGAGGTATAAGAATTATAGTAAGATATATTTTCAAACTTGAACATGCAAAATCAAGTAAATAGGCAACTGGTTAATGCAAAGAAGGGATCAAGTTTAAATAATTGCAAAAAATCAAAGGAAGAACACCATAAGAATTATAAGCATACACTTATGCTGATGATGCACATATTTTAGAAAAGGAAAAAAAATGAAAATCAACATTCCTTTTGAGACTGAAAATCAGAACCCTAGTTTTAATAAAAAAAAATTGGCCTAGAAAAATTGAAATCATAATTTTTACCAATAATATGCACACAATGAGTAGGAACCAGCTATTGTCCCTTCATATTCGCTTGCTCCTCTCTAATTCTCCATATTGAGGAATTCCTTTGTGTGTTCCACACAATCAGTTGGAAAAATATTTGATTTTGTTCAAATCACCTAATTAATTTATTAATTTACCTCTTCTGGAGAGACAAATATGTATGCTCTCACAAAACACCAAGCCAGGGATGCAATTCTCCATAACAGGAGCAGAACAGAACAATTCCAGAAGCTCCACAGTTGTTAAGACAATATTTTACGACACTATAGCTCCAGGATAAATGTTATGACAGCTAAGACAACAGAAATTTTAAATTGCTAACAATGAAGATTAAAGAAGGGTATTTTATGAAATAAATAAGAAGTTTTTCATTTTTATTGAATTATAGTTTTGTTTATAAAATATCCAAGTAGGCTTCCAGTCAATTTATAGTGAATTACAAAATAATAAGGGTAATAATGGAAATTATAAAACATAGAGAGAATGGTTGTTGTCATTAAATGACAGTGAAATCTTTCATTGATAGCTTTACTTTCAAATTAGAAGTCGCTTTTTTGTAGATCTAATTTTTGTTTCTATTAAAAAAAAAACTACATATGAACTCAAACCCATGATTAGTTGAGAATTGTTGTTTTATAATGTGCTTGACTTTATCATTATCTAACACATGCAACATTTTAATTATGAAAAAAATAAATTAGGAAAGGGTGAGGTATCGTACCAGAAATGAGAATACCTCACGGTATGTCAGCAATTTAATTTTTGGTTAAAGTTAGCTAGCAGGAGTTCTGACAGTTTTAAAATTTTAGTAAACGAGCAATTTATCTCCTTCACAGCCCTCTGCAGTGAATTTTGAAAAACAGAAATGAGAAAAAAAAAAGCAAATAAAAAACTATGCTGTAAAAAAAGGAAACAGAAAGATGGAACCTCCATTGAAGTAATGCAGAAGGAAGAGATGCCACTGAAATAGCTGGGAGTCCCTGAAATGTCAGATCCAGAAATTGTTAGTTTCATGGTTGAGCAGTTATCGACCAATCCTATAATAGTTCATCTCATAGGCCACGAAATAATCCAACAAAATGAAAGAACATATTCCTGATTTATATAGCTATAGATAAAACCAATTCATTACCTTAATCTTGTTATTTTCTTTTTAACCTTGAACACTCTCTTAATTTTTTTGATGGCAAATTGACTCCGTAAAGCTACCCTGAATGCAACACCCTCCTTGTTCTCACCTTATCAAATGATGCCATTCCAGACCACTAAAAAGACAAAATCATTATATATCAGACATATGAATTGAAACACATCTAAATTTTCGCAAATAGAAAGGATAATTTCTTATTTGCATTTCTATTATGCATATGGTATCCGCAATTTTATATCCAATAATCCTAATAAAAATGTAACAAAAAGGTAAAAAAAAAATATACCAGTATGAAAACAGTGACCACAAATGAGTATACCTAGCTGAAAATACAATGTACAATGATAGAACTTAAGCTCTCTATTTAGTCCATTTTAAAGCCCCCTCAAAAGAGCAAATGAGCAGCCAACACCATCTGTACTTGGACTGAATTTTCTATTTCTTTTTCTTTTAGACACAATATGCTATTAGCATCTTTAGATAAAATTAACAAAATACAAAACCAAACTTTTAAAAAAGCTTTACTATCTCATGCTTCATAAATTTATTTCTAAATAGTGGAAATAATTAAATATAATAGCAAAATTTCTGTAAATTTTTGAGAGCCGTAGGAATGCTAGAAAGGACAATTCCTGAAAAGTCGAACAACCAAATAAGTTAAAAAAAACAAAGAAATCATAATTAGTGACAAAATTACATCGCAATTAATCAGCAGAGGACTATGAACTGGTCTTTTAAATTGAAAATGATAAAGGATAAATAATCAATGAAATACTATTATCAACAAACCTTTGAGAAACAACCACCACTCAGCACAATTTAACATGAGGTTTGAGACAGAACATAAGAAGAGACACATACCTCAACCTCCTGAAACCTTTTTATTTTTTAAGCCATCAAGAATTCTCCCTTCTTCTTTTCAGTAAGAATTCTTCCCACCTCCTTTCATTTTATTAAAATGAAAAGCCCAAAACAATCTCCTAAACCAAAGCACATATCCAGATTGATAAATAATGCAGAAATCGACAGTGAACAATCATATCTCTCTCTAGCGACAATTTGATTGAAATTAAAGCGAGATAAGAAGTATTACCTCCAAAATCTGAAATCCCGACGCACAGGAATTATCTTTACTCTCTTTACCCCCTCTTCCTCTGCTTGGCTCCTATTTCAGTTGCAAGAAGTATCTGGCCACTCTAAATCAAAATGTGCAAAAACGCACAGTGTATCAGCCAAAGCAACAGAAAAAAATCAGTTCAATATCAAACAAAAATGCAAAGTAGAAGAAGAAAAAAGAAAAGAATAGGAAGGAAAACCTTCATCTATGGACTTGAAGAAAATATTGTCTCAATGGATCTCTAAACGCAGATATCGCCGCTGTAAACAATGCCATGCAACTCGTTTAAAAAAACTATCATCGAAGTTGATAGAAAAATCGACCTCAAGGAAAGAAAAGATTTTCTTCTCTGCATGGGTAAGTGTGCAGAAATTAAAGATGAAGACTGAAGAGGGTGGCGACCGGCATGGGAAGAAAAGACTGACAACCTTCTCTCTCTAACATCAAATGGAAACTGAAAATGAGATGGGAGCACTGGACCAATGGATGTTTTTTAGAAAAAAATCCTCGATGGCTCACAGAACCAAGATGAAGGGTCTACTCTCCGATCTCTTTCTTTTCTCTTCCGATCCTCTTTTTCTCAAGAGTAGGGAATCGGAAAAGCTAAGAGAAAGAGAAAGAAAGAGGGGTCGGAACTCTCCAGAAGAAGAAGAAGAAGGAAACGGGTGGAGCTGTAGATGCGAATGCGGACGAAATTATGGACGAAGCGCGGCTACTGTGGATGCGGATGCGGATGAGAGTGGGATTAAAAGCGGTCCCGCCAGTCAGCCATACTGTTCGAACTACTGTGCGCTCACAGTAGTTTCGGAGTCTGACTTAATTGTGCCGAATAATATATGTTTTGATTTTGATTGGGACCACATAAACTTTCTCCTCACCAAATTGGGTTCCGTTTGGATATCATGTGGGAAGAAGAGAAAAAGGGAAGAAGGAAAGAAATTTATTATAAACAATTTAAACTCTTCACAAAGTTACACACTTTCCAATACTTCTTTCCACTTCTTCCCTTTTTCCCTTCTTCCCACACCTCATCCAAACGGAGTCAATAAATATATGCAAATTACTTTATCCTGGCCACAACAAAGTCTAATATTTGCAAGGCATGTGAGTTTGGATCCCTATCGAATCAACTTTTATTCTTGAATTGGCGGTAGGGCTGTCAACGGTACGGTAAATTATTTCGTTTAACCGAAATGGAACGGTTTGTGGCATAGAAATTATACCGTTTTTTAAGTGGTACGGTTGATGGCATAGTTGGTTATACCATTTCGATCATTTCAACTTCATTTCAAACCGTTTTATGTGTAATATACGGTTGGTGGTACAAAAATTTGTTTCGTTTAATAAATAAAACGGTAAGTAGCATGACGGTATTGTACCGTTTAATAAGTGGCACGGTAACGATTTCATGTCATTCCGTGCCACTTATCACGTTTTGACAACCCTAATTGGCCGAATAAGACCAAACCAATCACGCTAGCGAATAGAGAATAAGCTAATTCGTGGGCCTTTTCTTATTCGGGCAATCGGGCAAAACGCTTGAACAAGGGCAGCAGCTAATTTTCTTGGTACAACATTTTTGGACAGAATTGCCCCTTTAACTAAGTATATTTATATTTATTCCAATACTATATTTTATAATATTTTAATTAAATGCAATCAATTAAAATTATATAAAAGAATATAACAAATTATTTTATCCAAAATTTCTAGTGATTAAAAGGAAAAATATCTCTCTAAAAAAAAGAAATTAAAAGGAAAAAAAAATTCAGTGTGAGCAAATTCATCGAATATATTTTCTAGTGGCAAATAACACATGTTTGCTCTTTGCAATAGTGGTTATAAAGACAGCACATCGACAAAACCGGTACTTGTGAATTTCTTATATATCTTGTCTTACGAGTTCAGTCTTAGCAACATGTGTTAGCCGTGAACGAAAATACTTTGTTCCTAAAAAATAACAAGTGCGTATCGACTATTTCAAAACTGTACGATTGAATATATGAATAATTTTAAGAACTAAACTTTCTATTAGAGGCAAAAGATAATGCACATTTTTTCTTAAATGAACTCCCGTAGGAAATAATGCACATTGATTGAATGTCGTAGATTTTAAACCTAACGTAATAAATTTTAAAAAGGAATATTTGACTCTCATTATTTTTTAAAAAGACATACAAATAATGTTAGAAATAATAACCATCCGATTTATTCTAAAAGTTAAAATAATTACGTATCCTAATGCATAATATAGAGTTAATAATTTAATATTTTTATATGTATAAAGTAATGAATTCGAATTAATTATGATATTCAATATATTTTTATGTGGTCTTTATTTTGTCATTGCAGGTGTTTTTAAAGAAGGATGATTTTTTCTTTTGTATCGATGCAGATTGCAGAGATATAAATAAAAAGATTTTTTATGTGGTGTGAACAAAATGATGAGAAAAGATTTCTTTATAAACAATCCAAACACTTCACAAAGTTACACACTTCTTAATATTTCTTTCCTTCTTCCCTTCTTCCCACATCTATTCAAACTGAGCCATAGATGATACGTCTATAAGGAAAAAAAGTATAAAAAGTGTTGTCTTGACTGTCAATAAAACTATCAAGTAATTAGAATAAAACATTACAAAGTTGATTTATCTCGTATTGGCTCACAATGACAATAAAAATTTTATGACATGTTGTAATACTTCGAATTTTCGAAACTTTGGAAGTAAATTAAGACCGTGGAATAAACGGCACGTCCTTTTGACATTTTGGATATGTTCATATCATAGTCGAGTTAGCAATATCAATGCAGTAATTTGGATTAGAGTCATTTATTCAATTTTTAATTGAAATAACAAAATAATAAAATTGGCAACTATTTAAATATTAGGAAGTGTATAATTTTATGAAGAGTTTAGATTGTTTATAATAAATTTATACCTAGGAATAAAAAATTGCTAGATAGCATCAAAGGAGAGGATATTGCAGATTGATAAACTAAGATTGCTGCTCACTTGTTCAATGCTCAGTGCTCACAGATTTGTTGTAGAAGTTGGAATTTATGGGTTGTAATCTTCTTTTTGGGTCTAATTTATTAGTGTCTTATATTAATAACATTTAAAAAGTAATTATGGGGCCTCTTAAAAAAAATTATGTGGCTCTGTTCGTATTTAGGTTGATTGTACGTGTCTAAATATAAGATTTACTCAAATTGAGTTACTTGTTTCTAAATATAAGGCTACTTCGTTTAGTAAGCGGTGTGAGATTACTTAAAATAAATGCGATAAGACTATAAGAGGTAAGAATAATGATCAGACAAGTTTTAAACAGGTTAAACCTTTCATTACATCCAGGATGTCCCCAACTACCTTTAACTCTTCAGGAAGCATTGCTCATTTCAATTTTCCTTGCATGGAGGACCAGAGGTACCGCTCTACATAAAATCTTTGTATATATACCAAAATGCAGAGAATGCTTGTTTGGGAACTAAACGCAGAGTGCAAACATTTTATATAACATGGGATGGTTTTTTTCAGATCTATTTAAAAAACCTAATATTTATACTTTTATATGCGTTTCTGTTTTCTCTCGTTTCTCTTCAATTAAATTTTTTCCCCTGCCTTTTATCTATCGTAATAAGCTCCGCCATGTAACTTTGAGGTTCGCTTTTCAAATATATATAATCTAAGATCCTTAATTTTTGTCTGCCAATATATTTTCATTTCAAATTTCCTTGATTTTTTTATCTTGCTTAATTAATGGAAACTCAAAAAAAATATTAAGCTTGACTAAATGTATTGACCTGGTATAAGGCATTTATATCATGTAATTAACTTTCTGCATTTTTTTCGCCCTTTACTATATAGGTAACAAGTACAACACGACAAAGCATCTTTCTCCTAGCTTTTGTGCATTTATTAACTTTATTATTACTATGAGTGTTATAGACAATCAATTATGTTCCGATTGACATGCCATATAAAGTATAACACGATGTCATCTTAACTTGCTTCTTTTTTTTTTTTAAGATATTAAGAAAATAAATTAAAATAATGCAGAAGAACAAAATTTAGGACGAGGTGTAAATTTTGGGTTGTGAATTTAGTCTCTGAATCCTAACAATATATAAATGATGGCAAACTTTGAAACAATGAGGGAGAGATTGGTAAATTATGGTTTGTGTTAGATGTTAATTTAATCTATGAATTCTAGACGATATTTGACTGTTTGCTTTTTTAATCCGTTAAATAAATTTAATTTATTCGTGAAAAAACTAAAAAAAAAAGTAAATTTTACGCAAGTACATATTATTAAATTATATTTCTACGGCACGTCAAGCTTATAATTAGAAATTTTATTATAATATTCTGTAAGTAATTTAAGTTGTTTTGTTTTTTTTTTTCTCTCAGGATAGAGCGTCTTGCTCAAGCGGTGTGGTTTGAGGAGGTTTATGCCGTCATGGACTCTTCGGTTCTAAATGCTTTGCACCGCGCAATATTCTTCTTTGGTGCCAGATTTTGTCCCTCTGGCACCACTGAGTTTAAATGCCTCCTAGCGACCACTCGTTGGGCCATCCGGTGCAGGCGAAAGTATGCAAGGATTAGATACAGAGCTAGATCGGCGAGCATGGTAGCAAAAATGTTCATGAGAACATTGCTCTCTTCTTAAGAGAATCGTTGTTTTAGGCAGGCACACAAGTGTTTTGTGTTCACTTTTAGTTTGCTTTTTTTTTTTTTTTTTTAGCTCAAGTCTATTTCAAATTTTCACGAGTCTCATGTCATAACATCATCAGGTTCTAATTTAATTTCATTTACAGCTGTTGTCAATTTTTTGGAAAAAAAAAGAAAAGACTTTTAGCCCATCATGTTTACCTTCGTATATCATGGTTCATTTTTTTTCCATGGACTTGCAAAAAAAAAAAAAAAATTGATTAAAGCGCAATTTATTTTTCTTGCGTAAGATATGAAGAAGTCAGAACCGTGTTTTGCATTTGAAGCCACATTGGCATTTCAAATTAAATATGACACTAGTTACAATTATCATAAATATAAGTTAAAAATTCGTTTGTTTATCATGTTCATTATCTCGAGGAAACTATATTTTCAATTGCGATTGTGCCGCAAGTGGACTAATATGTACCACACATAATAGTTATTTTTTAAATATATTTAGATTTTATCATAATATAGTATGGATTTTTTAGTAAATAGATGTTATAATTAATTAATTAATAGAATAATGTTTGAAACAAACGTGTTTGTTGATCATTATCCAAAATTTCTACAAACCACACACGAATAAAAATTTAGCACGGATAATTTCACTTTTATCCGCACAGAAATACTTTTAAAATAAGCAATAGATTCTTCTAATTTGCAAGAAATTAATCAACCAATATGTAACGTTGGCTTTTATAATTAACATATATTATACGTACGCTGATAGTTTTTAACACATCAATTACGTGCTAATAATATTTAATGCATATAATTTTAAATGTTAATCAATTTTTAATGCCCATGTTTGATTCTTCTAATTTTGATGCAAGTAATTTGAACTAACATTTAATCGAAATAAATATGCATCGAACTGCTTTTAGTCTATAGATTATGCAACTCCAAGGGCTAAGAAACACATAAAAAAATGTATATTTTTTATTATGTGTTGATTATATAATGCTTATAACTTACAAATTAATATGCATATAACTAATTTTATTCATCTGATTACTACAATAAAAACTTCCAGGTGCCAAGACTAATTAAAAAGATAAAAAAAAAACAATTCCTCTCTCATCCTCTAATCCCATGCGTGACCTGTTGACTGTTGTTCCATGTTTTTGTTTTTCTCTTTCCAGATTTCCTGCGATGGATTGTATACGTTTGTTCGTACTGTGAAGTAAAAGTAATTTATTTGTCACAATCGCATGTAAAATACAGATAAGAATGCACAGAAGATCAGTTAGTCTTGGCAAAAGTTGACTGAACAGTAGAATTCTTCTAGAGAAGATCCGTACATACTTTCATATTGCAGATGCACAGAACCTTTGTTGCAGAGTCTTACACAGAAGAGCCTTTGGATTCGCCACAAAAATCCGCAAAACCACTGTAGAATAATTCTGAGTGGTTTACCGTTCGAGAATTGAATATGTTTTGATTTGATTAGTTTTCTTTTGTTTTCAAAAAAATACGACATTGCTAATACGAATTTAATAATTTCGTGTACGTTTGAAGCATACTAGTCGATATGGACCCAGATGAACGTCGTAGATTTAAAACCTAGCTTAATAAATTTAAAAAGGAATATTTGATTCTCATTATTTATAAAAAAAATATTATATATAAATAATTTTAAAATAATCATTTTTAAATTTGTAATTAAATAACCATCCAATTTGTTCTAAAGGTTAAAAATAATTATGCATCCTTTTAGATAATCGCAACAATATATAAAAGAAAAATAATTTCACATTCCATGTAATACATTACGAGGGTGTTTGAACTTTGATTTCATAAACAAGAGGAATAAAAAAAAATGAAACGAAAACCTCATCTTTCTACCATGTGTTTGTAGAAAAAGAACAAACATTTTGTCATTTTATAACATCTCCAAAGTTCTAAACTAAATTGTCTCGGCTGTTCCTGTTAGTGAAAGTACGGACTCTTTAAGTCAAATGGCATAGAACCGCGTCAAACCGTAAATTAAAAATTCAACTCTAATGGAGCCCCACATGTCAGACGCTCTCCTCGCGTGAACCAATTGGATAAAAAGCGACAGAACTGAAAATTATAATCACCTAAGTAGTCGAGTCTCATTCGAGGTAATCTCTCGTCAGGTCAAATCATCTCTCTTTTTCCCTTCTTCTCTCTCTCTTCGTATCTCTTCGACTGGACCGGAATGTCAGATCGCGCGGCGGAGAACGCCGGAACCCTAGTCAGTCGTCTCGCGCGCCACCTCAATCGCAAGCTCTCCGATGTTATCTCCATTCTATTAAACCACAAGGTTCATACTTCTTCTTCTTCTCTCAATTTCCTTTGACAAACCTGTCTTTCTCAATCGGTCTCAGACCAGGGTTTCTCTTCAGAGCGTAGGTTCAATCGGCGCAGTTGCTGGATTCGCCATTGCCTTTGTGTTCGCATGGAAGGTTTTGAGGCCTTCTCAGCGAAGACCGAGGCCGAAGAGGAGGTCGAACCCCGCGGCGAATGGTCGGTCGGGAGGAGACGTGGCGGGTTCTGATTCATCTGATTTGGATGTAATTCGGTCCCCTAGGCAGGTATGAATTAAGTAGTGATCTCTGAATTGATAATGATTTCCTCCATCAGGATCTTATTTTTGGGTTTTGTGATCATGGTTGAAGGTTGCGCAAGGGGATATCATGAGGAGGAAGCTGGGGGGCTGCCGCAAGGTAATCTGAGGAAAAATTTGTGTTTATTTTGTTCTGTTTGGTTATTGTTCCAGTAGTTTACTTGAATAGAATTAGTAGCTGACTAATCAGTCAAGCAAAGTATCTGCAGGACCATATAAGAAAGCAAATCAAAAGTTGAAATTTAAATAATGTGTTATTCTAGGACATTCCAAAGTTAGGAATCTGGTCCTAACTAGTATTATTCTGGTATTAATTAACCTTAATATTTAGTGAAGGTTTAGTCTATTGGCAGAAACCTAAGAAATATTAACAAACAGGTAACATTTCTACTTTGTTAATTTTTACCATGTCAGGTAACATGTCAGTTGATCGGTGTAATTCTAGAAGAAAAGAGTCCTGAGGAATTACAGGTAACCCTTTTTCAACACTCCATTGCAATTTAAAAGTATGACCGTATTTATTATCTGAACTAACAAATTTTAATAATTTATTTTGTCAGACGCATTTTACTGTAAGAGAATCAGTAGCAAAAGTACTATTTGATTTGACAAAGCATTGCGACCTGTATTTGATGGAAACAGTGCTTGACAATGAGACCGAGGTTTGGCTTAATGAATTTCTTTAAACCTTATATAAAGAAAATGTACAACCTGGATTTGAAGATGTATTTATTAGATATCTTGCAGCCATGAACTGACTATGCCAATCAAACTAGTTCTAGACATTGGTGCTTTGGTTTAATTAAACTTTACCTCAGAATCCAAAATGGATATACTGGACCACTCAGGCTTGGAACCAGTGCATACACTATGAAATTGAGATCCTTCTTTGCTTGTGTCATAACAGGCTGATATTTAAAGAATTACCTTTGCAGGAGCGAGTTCTCTCTGCTCTAGAGAGTGCTGGCATTTTCAGGCCTGGTGGTGTCATGAAAGAGAAGGTAAATTAAATAAGTTCTGATTATACCACCTTTATAATTTTTAACTTCTTCAGTTGTTTGAGTCTAATGGTTATGTTTCAGTCAAATGTCGCTGCAGTCAGATTTCCCTTTTTTTTTTTACTTATATTGTTATTTTTGTGTTTACTACTGTACTGAATAATTCAGATTTTCTTTTTTTTTTGTTTCGTCTTTCCAAATGTTGGGTTACTAAGGTGGAATAATCCATTGGATATGACTTGAGTATGGGCTTTTATCTAAGAAGTTGATACCAGTCTGGTCTTTAGTGAGACATTATTTATTACTGCTTTTCTTTTTCTGATATGGGAGTATGGGACCATGACATATACTGGCTGGTCTAGGGCAATATGCCTGTACCTGACTTTACTGGCTCCTTGCCAGCACAGACAGGAGAAGAAATCAAAGATAGCTTGAATTCACAGTAATTCGTTGAAGAAGATCCATATTAGTACTGTGCCAGACTGGAGTGCATTTCTTTTTTTGAAGATAAACTGGATAATATTGTTTGTATGCTTTTCAGGTTTTATTTTGCAGCACTGAAATTGGAAGAACTTCTTTTGTTCGACAGTTGGAGTCAGATTTACACATCGACACAAATCTTGAAATAATATCACAGCTATCGGTATGTTTTCTACCTTGGTTCCTATTTATTGTTACTTTTGTCGGACTAATCTCTAAATATAATTACTGGATGGTGAATTGTTATTAGCGGTTTATTGGACGGCAACTGTATATCTCAGCAATGGAAGAGGGTCAGATAGCTCCCAATATTTTTACTTCTACAAGCTTGGAGCACTTCTTTTCTTGATTTTGGATCAACAGAGCTAGAGGAATAATATGTTTGCCATCTCCATGCTTACCTTACTGTTTTCCCATTTTCAACTTAGCTTTGGATCTGGCATGTGGGACCCATGATCCGGTACTGTCTTTAATATATAATGTACTTATGTAGGTGATTATATGTAAATTAAGGAATCTCAACATTTTCAACTCAAACGTAGCATTTGTTTCATATTGTGTTTGTCAAATTGTTGGCCTCAAAAAGGCAATCGTGCGATATAGGTCTCTGGCCATTTGGGAAATGCTATATACTATTTGTCTGAATGTATTTGAAGGTCACCTAGTGTGCTTATGGTCCTCTGAAAACAAAAACTAGGTGGTCAGAAAGTGGCATCTTGTCTATTTTAACATACACTACTTTTATTGATTCAAATCTCAGCTCGTAGTCGTAGGTTTCTTTTGGTAATGGAGTGTCCTTTTTTGTAAAAATGGAGAGGATTTAAGTAGGTTTCTACTTCTAGAATTTCACGGACCAAAATAAGTTCAAATTATTAGTACCAATAGAAACCGATACAAGGATAATGATCTTGAATGAGATGTATCATGTATGACATCTACTTAATATGAAAGATTCTTTTTGTGAAGTTCTAATGCAAAACAATGATGAGAATAAACAAGGAGAGAGAACTTCAGGATTATGCGTCTTAGACCTAGAAGTAGGGGTGAAAACGGAAGTCGTTTCGTTTCGTTTCGTCCTGGTTGAAACGAAACGACTAAGGAATTTGGTTTCGTTTCAGAAACGAAACGGAAGGTGTAACTCAAAACTTGTTTCGTTTTTAAAACGAAACAGTTAACGAAACAGACCTGTTTCGTGATCGTTGTTTCGCCCATTTCGTTATATAATTCTTCGGCAGTGTTATTGAATAGATTGCAGTCTTTGCAGATAAGAAGAGGCGGAGAAACGATGGAGAAGATTAGGTTTTGCGCCGCTGAGCTTCGTCTCTTTCACCCCAAACCTCTCTCTCTTCTCCTCCCCGCCAGTACGACAGTACCACCTTCTCATTCTCCTCTCCGCCAATACTACCTCTCTCTCCTTATCCTCTCTGCTAGTACCACCTTCTCCTCTCCGCCAGTACCACCTCTCTCCCCTCCTCCTTTCAACCCAGTACCACCTCTCCTTCTTCTCTCAAGCCGAGGATGAGAAATTTCCAATGCAACCTCCTGCTGACTCGAGCCATCGGCCACAATCCATCCACCCTCCAACCAGCACAAGCCAATCACTTCAAAATCCTCCCTCTCATTTGCCCCAAATCGAATACCCAACTGCGACCTAAGTCCACTACCACTGACATGTCGCAAGCAACTTCACCGAGGCTTATGTTCCCTACCCTCGGTGCTTCGCTGTATGTTCCAGTCCAACATTACCATATCCCATGCCACGGCACCACTTGTCACTATATGGAGAGCTGTGCCAGTATTCTATGCCCCTCCACTCCCGCCTCCTGCAACTGCAGTTGGGAGTAACTTGCAGCAAATTATGTGGATCAAGCTGGCTGTACCAGTATTTTCTGCTCCAGTGCAGTTGCATACTTTAAATCCAATGATACTTGTCCAGTATACCAGTATTTTTTCACTCATTAAATTCTGATTCCTTTGATTTTGATTCTGGTTTTCTAGTTTTTCACTCCTGATTTTGATTCTGGTTTTTTGGTTTTTCACTCCTTTAAATCTGATTCCTTTGATTTTGATTTTTATTTTTCTGGTTTTCCACTCCCGATTTTAATGATTTTGATTTTGATTCTGGTTTTTCACTCGTTTGATTCTGATTGCTTTGATTCTGTGTAAATGTAATAGAATCAGATAAGGTTGTTAGGCGCTAGTTTAATTAAATGATGATAAATGATTAAGGCATGATGTAAGTTGTAGATAACAGCTAGTTAGTATTAATTCTAGCAGTTTTTTTTTTTACATATACTGGTGTGCTTTGATGTGTCGTTTTCTGTTAGAAGGACGGCTTGTTTGCGATTGTAACAGTTGTGTTGTTTTCATTTCTTATTGCTTGCATGTTTTTGAATAGATTAAATTTCATGTTTACGGTTATGTTATTATAGTCTAAAAGAGATAAAAAAACGATTAAACAATTAAAACGGTTAAACTGTCTTAACCATTTATATTAGCAAAACAGTTAACGCAACACAATTTCTCTTGCGTTCATAAAACGAAACGACCAGCGCAAATGAAATAAATTTCGTCCCATAGGACGAAACGATCAACGCAATAATGCAGTTGCGTGATCGTTTGGACTGTTTTGCAGCCCTACCTAGAAGCTCAAGCTAGCAAATGTTTCTGGGCTCCCTGTATTAGGTTTGTTTATGGGCTGATTTGCATCTTGAAGATGCATCCTGGTCCTGGTGTACTTATTTCTATGTTTGAATTCAACTAGTTAGTTTGTATCGAAATCTTTAAGGATCTTTTATTTTGAAGACGAGGAATCGAGGATACTAATTTCGTCTTACAACTGATTCCAAGCAATCTCATCTGAACAATTTGGTTGGTACTAAAATTTTGGAATATATATAACGTACAAAAATTCCTTGCATTGGTTGGACGTGGGAGCCATTTTTTGAGATGATAGGTCCACCTGAACTTAAAAATTGTCAACTTTATATTGCCTCCTCCACTTTGGGATTCTTTTAAGTAATAAAAAAATCTCTGCAAATGTTGGAACAAATTTAATATGTCGCACTACATTTGTTATTGACGAGCCAGATCCTACCTTAATGATTATAATAATAATTAGGCCCCAGAACGCTCCCTGGACATGGGATCCACACGTTAGATGAAAGGCAGTTTGTTAGTCTCCTGACTTATGGGGCCATGAGAGGAAACAGTAAAACAGGACCAGCCAATAATAATTTGTTGACAGAATGAAATCAGATGTCCTTAATAACTTGTTCAAAGTCTCCTTAAATAATATGGTTCCTTAATCTGATGAAATTCTACCATGCTTCTAGCTGCTTCTTCAAAGGAGATGCTTCTAGCTTGTAATAGTTATAGTTATCTAATAAAAAAATATTGGGACGGAATAGAACTAGGCATTGCTCCTTTTTTAGGACTTGATTATTTTACATCCAAGTTCTTTTCCTTGAAAAAGGATAGTTCGTATAAGGAATCGTTTAACCAAAATTCTATTACCAGGTGACATTACGTTTTAGGATTAAGATGTTCTTTCATCGAAATAAACAAAAAAAAAGGAAAACACAAACTAATATGAGAAAACAAATAGATGTTAGACGTCGCTTTCGCTTGCAAATTGCTAGTTCAAAATCGAATTTAAACTGAAGTTTATAAAATATATAAATAATCGAATCATTCCTTTCAATCAAAAACTAAATCTATAGTAGTATTAACCCGTGGGTGTCCGATGACCGTTTTTTTGTTGGAAGCGTGACACGCCATCACAACCGTCCGCATCGTTTTCGCGATCAGATCTGATTTTTCTTCTCTTTCATTTGATTTTTCTTTTTTCCTCTTTTTTTCCGACCTCGCACCACCTCCCCGGCTCCCCTTTTGCTTTTGACCTGGTGTGCCTCTACCTCCTCAACATCTCAATTCCCCCTCTCCATTTGTTTGTGCCTGAACTCCTACTCTCCTCCGATGGTACATCCTATCCCCTCCTTCATTCTTCGCACCCCCTTCTCAGATCTCGCGAGCTCTCCGCCTCCGCCTCCTTCGCTGACGACCCTCCCCCTCTTTCTCTTCGCCTCCTCATCCGCAATCCCCACCTCACCCCTGCAACTCATCCCCAACTCTGGCTGCCAGATCCTCCGCCTCTCCTTCTCTTTGTTTTCTCCACCAATCCCACCTCAACCCCAACTCATTCCTACTCTCTGTCGCATTCTCCTCCGCTAACACTGCCTCAATCCGAACTCTCATTGCCTCCCATGAAAAATTAAGGCGATCCCAAATCCACAATCAAGGCAACTACGACATTCCCTCTAATTTGCTAGCTTGAGCTCTTGGATTTGGTACTAACCCCTCTTCTGAAAAATATAAGATTAAAATTTGGAGATTTCTCTTTTTGTGAGGAAAACATCAAATATGGAAACAAGATTTTATATCAACATTTCATTTTACTTTTGATTTTGTACCTTCTTTGTTCTGATAAAATTTCTAAATACCTTCTGCAATCTGAAATTTGTGTTTTTCTTCACCATCACAAGTAAGCATCAGATCATTACTTCTGGCGCAGTAGATTGCAATTTTTGTCACAAAAACTCCATTTTTTCATCGCATTGACATATTTTTCTGACTCGAAGGTTCAAAGTCATCCATAGAAAAAAAGATTTCATATAAAAAAACAATAAAGAAAAATGGACGATTTTTTTTTAACATATCATAATCAATATACTAACTTGCAATTGTCTATTAAATTTTATTGTATCACAGGTGGAGAAGAAAACTATGTTGCTTTCCTAATTGATGAGGTATACATTTTGTTCTTTGGTTTTATTTTTTTTCCTGAATTTCTATTACATTAATTGTTTAGTAAAACTTCTGATATGATAAGGAAGGTGTTAAATTGTTAATTCTTCATTTGACAACTGAGCCGTTCAACTAGATGATTTTAATATTCCAATTTATTGGTTTATTTGGGTGCATTTGTTGATCAATAATAACCGAACATTAATTCATATGTTAGCTCCAGTAAACAAATTTAGGTTATGTACATGGTATGTGTACCAGTATTGAGCTGTATATTTATTCTTGGTACAAGCAAAGACTCCAATAATAAGCATAGGTGGTGGATGATATGGAATGGAGGGGTTAATCAAGGGCCAAAGCAAGAAGGATCAAATATGTTTCCTATAGTTCAAGTGCGATACTTGATTTAAAGAGAAGTGACCTATTCTAATGATAAAGCATAGCCGATTTTTTTTCTCTTTTCTACTTCTTCCAGTGCCACTGTACTAATAATCTATAGGCACCTTTGCTTTTATTGTTTTGTTTAAATTTTGTTGTGATCAAGTTAGATTTCTATTTTTTTTTCCATTTTGTGCTATTTGAAGACAATGAAAATTCAGGACAAGAGATAACATTTGGTATTCAACTCAAGGTTTGATTTTGCTTTTCAATTGAAGTTTTATTAAATAGCTTTTGATTTTTTTTCAGTGGTAAATTCAAAATTAATTATGTAATTTGCTTTTATGTATTGGCATGCATAGGCCATATTTTAGAAAATCTGGCATTACTCTTTGGTCAAATAACTCTTGCTTCAACCTTATTTTGCATAAAAAATGTGTATAAATTTACAGAACTTTATGTATAAACTGTTTCACCTCTTCTTTTTTGAACTTCTCTTAGATAAGCAGTCAAGTGCATCAGGAGAAAGTACAATCCCCAGCTGTCTCTGGTGTAATGGGTAGATGTTGATGGTCTGACACCAGCAAAGGAGTGCTCTCTTGAGGGTGCAGTAAAGGTGCTGGTTGTATCTAATGCAACATCAGCATCAAGGACTGCTAAAGACCCAAGTTCTCTTGAAAAGTCACCCTGAAGGACTATGCTAAGAAACTACACATTGGCGACCAAGGTAATTATTTAATTTTCTCATCTTGCTACTATAGCAATAGTTTAAAGTTTGTATTATTAATGTATATTATTCGATGGAACAAACAAAACAATACGTTCGAATGAAAATGCAAGTTTCTTTCAAGGGCTTTTTTTTATATTCTTTCTTCAGGACTGATCTTTTGCTCTGTGCAAATTTGGTAGAATATAACTCTTTAGTGTACTGTTATCAATGTGGTGTGTGGAATTTGAGCAGAGTTAGTAGAAGCTTATAGACGATTTGGCATGATAACCCTCAAAATGTTCTTCTCAACTGTTGTTTTTATTTGGGATGCTGATTTTTATGTCAAAGTGGATGATGATGTCCATGTAAACTTAGGTATACTCAAATGGCATGAACTCTTTTGAATTTTGATAATTATAACTATTTTGATGAAATGTGTCCTTAACAGTGTGCTATTAACATATGAGAAGAGAAGAGGAGAACTGACCGCTTGATATGTTTACAAGTATCAATTGATATGACATCATGGTTAGACAAAAAAAATTTTAAATATTATGTCTAAATGCAATATTAGCTGCATTTCTTTGATTAGTCATTAGACATTTTTTTCTAATTTCCATTTTTTTACCCTTTCTTTATTTTGCTTTGCTGGGCTATTTAACTTTCAGTTAAATGCCATTTTTGTAATACTAAAAGTTTCTATTAATTTAATGCGAAGGTAGAAACTTGACTCCTATTTTTCGTCAAAAAAAAATGCAATATTAGCTGCAATATTAACTTAACCTTTGCAATATCATCTAAACCAGCATCACTATTGCCGAGTTCAAGTTTAAATGCAATATTAGCTGCTGAGGTACATCTCATTTTTTTTTGTAGTAATTATCATACAAGGAACACATCATGTCTCTTCCTCTTCTGTCATCTTCCTCTGTCGCCTCCTCCTCTGCTGCCATCCCGCTCCTTCCCGAACCCCTTTTTTTAGTTTTGAAAGGGTTTAGATGTGGTGTCGAAAGGGTTTAGATATCATTTTCTATTTCCATGTTATTTTGTTGTAAGGATTCGAATTGGTATCTTCAGTATTTCTGTACCAATGACTTTCTCTACTGGTTATTTTGGTATTCTATTTCTTCTCTTTACTTTATAGTTTATATATATTATAACAATTGAGTTTGTTGAGAAATGGTTTGTCTACATTAATACAGCTCTCTGTTGGCACACTTTATGCTAAAAGAGACACTCAAAAGGCTTGGTATCTTGGGATGTCTTTCTTGTAATTCATGCACCTGAAGAACGGGACACTGACTTGGGTTCAAGAAATTTGGGACCTCATCACTCAGCCTGGTACAAACTACAAAATTGTTATCTCACTCTTTCTCTCCTTCGTAGCAAGATATTGAAATTTAGAGTAAACACAAAAATCTGCTAAGCCGCGGCGAAGCCGCGCTTCCCCACCTAGTAAATAAAAAGTTGGAAGGCGTTGTTTACAATACTCCTCTGAACTCTTCTTTTTACTCTATTTTTGTGATTTGTGCCTTTCAATAGTATCACGGTTTTGATTTGAACGACTTAGTTAACTTTATACGATAAAATGTTTAGTAACAGTGTCACGTAAGCTGAAAGATCGATCTTAGGAATAGCGATTAGCAAATAAACAATATATAAATGAAGAAAATGCTAGACGACTTCACTAATTCAATATGTGCATGCTCGATACATTCCTCCAAGTTCCATAGCATTAATTAAAAAAAATACATGTGTTCATGTATAACGGACTAACTTGAAGATTACATGCGGCGATATCACAAACAAAATCGAGTTGCGGTCTGTGGACCACCAATATATTAATCCCATAGTGGGTCACAGTGACTCGCCACATATTTTTGATGCTCGATACTCCAAACAGTGATTAAGTCTCCATAGGAAACATCAACTCTAGAAAAAAATAATGTATTACTCCGGCGTTCATCTCTCTTCCATTTTCTTATCTTAGTTTTTAAATATTTGTTAATTTGTTATTAAGTAAAGAGTCTCACCAAACCAAACGTACATACATAACATAACATACGCGGGAGACTTCATCAATTCAACCCCAAACGCACTCTCTCTCTCTCTCTCTCCACCAAATTTCAAAGCAGCCATGGCGGATGATCGTACACCTCCATCAGTGGAAGAAATCGAAGAACAAGGGGGTAGTTGTACAAGTAGCGATAGAGAGAGAGATATCGACACTGACGCTAATCGTGGGGAAGAGGAGGGAACTAGTGGTTACTTCTCTCGGATGTTGCAGAAGACGATTGGAGGAGACGATCTGGAGAGGCGAATCGAGTTGATCGACAAGGAAGAAGAATCGCTCGAATCCAGCATCGTTCTTCGCGAAAGAACAGCTGAGCAAGTGAATCGGAGCATGATTTTTCTATCTCTAAACCTCGAGGTTTTTGACATCGCCTCCCTCAATTTTTGTTTTTTTAAGTTCGATTCTAGCTTTGATCGTGACGAAATGGTTGAATTTTGTAGTTTGTGGCGGGGATTTATGCGTATCTGAGGATTCGATCGAGGAGTTTGAGCTGGAAAGCGAGGGCTGTTCGGATTTTGCCTATGTTTCTAGTACCTGCTTTAGCCTCTTTTTTCTATTCCCTCTTCTCTCGCTTTACAAGCATGCGTAATTTCTTCTGACTTCTTTTTTTTGCACTTCTTTTTTTTACTATTGTGGTACTAGGCAGTTGAGAGTGGATAACTTTCCAAATTTTCCAAATTTACAGTTAATATTGGTTTTACAGTTAAGCCCAGTTAAGTCAGAAAATCATCTCAAGCAATTACCTGAAATTTTTCCCATTTAAAGAAAAATCATATAATCCATTAACAGTGATACAATTTGAATATATTTAAAATATTTCATTTGCAGTAAATATTAGAGATAGCAGATCGCTTGAAAGGCTCAGAAAGGAGCGTGAGGCAAAGATACAAGAGCTGAAAGAGAGGGCTAACTACTACATGGCGAAAAGGCACATTCAGGTTTCTTTTTTGTCTTGTACATTGTTAAATGCTAATGACCGGCTCACTATGTCGCATTGTCATTTAGCGACTATGTCATAGCAGTCTTGTTAGGTACTGTTACCACTAAGGATTTTGTTTTAGTCGTCAGTAGGATCTGTGGCCTACTGGACTGGATATTGGTGCATGCTAATTTCATGTCTGAGTACTGGTATTTTACTGTGGTATGTTTTGAAGCACCAGATTTGGCTCTGTACGGGATCTACTTTTTGTTCTTTATATATTCTTTAATATAATTTTTACATAGTTTGGTCACTAAAGTGGTGCCATTCTTACATACTGTGTGCATAAGCATTTTATTGGAGTATTTATTATTAGTAAATGAATAGAACTTTTGATTACTTTACCTTGATGCACCATGATTCTACTCTATTATTATCTAAATAAACTTAATGGTTGATACTTGCATTCCAAATTAATCCATTTCTTCCCTTTACATAACCAATAGAATTAATGTTGAACAATCATTACTCAGAATGGTTGGTATTAAGCTAATTACACAATTTTCACTTGGTTGTTTATGTCATTAGTTTATTTGTTGTTCTGATGTTTTTTAACTTCTTTAGTTTTTGCTTTTATCAGCATTACCAAGGGTTAATTGGGCCTGTACATGAAATAATCCCTGCCCCTTACTACCTTGCTAGTATTAGTGGTGCTGTAATGTTAGGTAAATGCGTCAGTTAGGTCTGCTCCTAGCTGTTTTACTTTCTTAATCTCAAATCCTCTTTAATTAACAGAATTGCCATGGTGAGAGTTCCTCAATGGCATCTTCTTCAGGATTAAATCTTCCGGAAAATTCTAATACCAGGGACAAAGCAGTGAATCCTAATTTATCATGGGTTAAAGGCAAAAATATTGATGCAAATACAAGCACAGACCATGATACATGTAAACATAGTGTCAACGATGAAAAATACAAAAAGATGCTGAGGAACTTGGTTATATGCAGCACTTGCCGAATGCATAATGGTAAGTACTGCACTATCATGTTTCATAGTATCATTCATCTCTTTCAGATGGGTAGAATTTAAAGAATACTATAATTGGATTATTTTAAAGTTGCCTTATTGGATAGGATTAGGATACATTGACAAATTTATAGTGATTTGAATATTTATGCATAGAAGTTGATTCTCAAGATCTGAAAAGCTGCTCACCTTTGTCATGGTTTAAGACTGTTTCCATGCTTTTTGTTGACAACCTCGACAATGCTATCTAAAATTAAATAAATACAAAAAAAGTCTACAGGCGTGCTCTTTACATTGTAGGTCCTTTTATATCAAATTTCATGCATATTTTGTGTTATTTGATCAAAGGTCATAAAATATGCATTGCAATTTTATTGTTTGATAAACAACAAACTTGCATCGAATTGAATCTCTTTTTATTTATGTTTATAATGTGCATATCTGCAAGTGTTGGATTTCAAACTTGCAAGTTATATTTAACGGTTGTCAAAGTTGTCAAAGTAATTCCTTGTCAATGAATCTGGATGTCTCAGTTACAATTGATTTTTGTTTTTTATGTGTTTGATAAAGTTTCTCTTTTGGAATATCAACTCTATAATATGTTTAATGCTATTGTCAGGATTTGCTAGCAGAGATGAGCTGCCATTTCTATCATATAAATGCCCACACTGCAATGCATTAAATGGACCGCATAAGGAACAAGATGATTGCGATGCCGCCTCTACCTCTGGCAAGGGTACCCCACAATGTCATCCCTACAATCCATTCTCTATTCAAGAAATGCCTAGAGGTATTTTGATAGAGGAAATAACTCCAAACCATGAAATAACTGATCCAGAAATGGAGCCTGCTGTTATGATTATACGAGAATCACCTTCAATAGGTGGCGGGGAGGAATTACAAGGTGCCTCTAATCTAGATGCAGTTATAGCAGTTCCACCCCGAAAATTGCCAACTGGTCTATCCATAGAAGAAATGACCTCAAGTAAAGAAACAAATGATGCCGAAATGGAACCTCCAGTGATGATCATACCAGAATCACCAGCTGCAGTAACTCCACCTATAGTTCGAGAAATGGTAAGAGGTCTTTCCATTGAAGAAATAAATCCCAATGACCAGCAAATAGAGGATCATGAAGTGACCCCCCCAGTTGTGTTTGTACAAGAGTCGCCTTCAGTAGGTGGCCAAGTAGAACTATTAAGTAGCCAGAATTGTGCTACTATAACTGAAGTTACAGTTCCAGAAATGCCAAGTGGTCTTTCCATAGAAGAAATGACCCCAAACCAAGAAATGGCAGATCCACAGATGGAACCTCCAGTGATGATTATAAGAGAATCACCTTCAGCAGGAGCTCCAGTCAGGGGAGATTCTTCTTTTATAACTCCACTTACAGTTCAAGAAATGGCAAGTGGTTTTTCCATAGAAGAAGTAAGCCCAAATCACCAATTTACAGATGATCGTGAAATGAAGCATCCAGTTATGTTTGTACAAGATTCCCCTTCCTTGGGTGGTCAAGAATTGTCTGTGAGTACCCCAGATTCTGCTGCAGAAGCTTCAGTTACAGCTTCAAGAACGTCAGATTTCTCCATAGAAGAATTAAGCCCAAATCAACAAGGATATGATGATTCTCGAATGGACTCTCCGGTGATGGTTATACAAGAATCACCTTCTGTAGGCGAGCGAGCTTCTGTAGCTCCACTTGAGGTTCCAGACCCACTGGATGATACCATGAATCCAGATGGCAGTGTCAGATCTCCAAATGACTCTGTCAGTTTTAGCACGCCTGGGTCAAGTACAAATACAGGATCTTCTGTTACATTTCAAGATTTAACTGAACTAGATCAAGAGGAAATAGATGATAATGATGCGCCAGGCAGTCAAGAGAATGAGAGTCTTGAGAGGTATCGACATGACAATACTGATGGCCCCCATGGCTCAGTTAATGCAACTGCAGTGACAGGTCAAGAGTCATTGACCGCCTCACACTTACCTAGTGAAAACGAATCTGGTATAGATGATGATGCTGGGGGTAATTATGAAAGTGATTCAAACAGTTGGAGGTCAGTTCGTTCTAATCCAGCTGCAGGGATGCGCTCAGGAATGGGTGGGCAATTATTAAGCAAATCTCAGCAGATGGAAAGACATGAGATGAATGCAACACACCCAAATACAGATTTTAACTTACCATATTCAGAGAGTGAAACTGATTCTGACTATGGATCTTTCACAGATGTCAATGAAGAAGTAACTGAAGATCCAGAAACCAGGAATGCAGCTGTAGGGGTGGTTGCAGAAAGTTCAGGTACAGTTCTAGAGGAAAATTTGAGGAATGCAGAGGTAGATCAAAATGATCTTTTCACATCTGCATATGATGGCAGAATGGACACTAATAATGATTTTAGAAATTCCAGTTTGACTTCTGGAATGACACAAAGCTCAGTTTCAAGTGGGGGTGAGGAGCAGTGGTCAGAGTGGCAACAAGCTGAGGGATGTCAGTCTGGGCCCAGCTCTGAAAAAAAGATTTCTGACAGCTTCAATTTGATTAGAACTGGTTCAAACCTAGTAGAGAAAACTCAGCTTTTAGTTGGAGAGATGCCTCCTGCTGATGCTAGGGAGGAAGTAGAAAGCTTGGAAGGAATTCAGCAAGAGGGACCTGAAAGATCGGTTTTGGGACTATCAGATGAAGCTGAAGAATCACTTTCAGGGAGTGAGGATCACTCCAGTCATGGCCACCCAAACCGTGTTGATGCACCTGAAGAATTACTTTCAGGAAGTGAGGATTACTCCGGTCATGGTCACCCAAACCGTGTTGGCTCTGCTGCATATGATCGGGATAAGGGTTCTGCATCCCAAAATTCGAGAAAAGGAGTTGGTGGAAAGACAACAGGTGAAGGTTATTATTTGCGACATACATTTCTTAGTTAAGTCAATATGTGGTTATCTAACAAGCATTGATGGTATCTCTATGTTATGTGAGGCTTTGATATCGTAATGATTTTTCTTTTTATTTTTTTTGTTGTAATACTTCCTTACTTTTCTCAGCAGATGCTTGTCTTGTCCTATGGAGTTGCCATGTTTGAAAGAAAAAAGGCCTTGTAACTCAACTTAACTAGGAATTCTGTGAAATTGACCACAAGTTTATCTTTCTTTTTATATGTTGTATTTGTGCAGATGGTGTACTGCAGGGAAAGAAGAGACAAGAAGGTATAAGAGTTAAGGAAGCTATATTGGGCAAGAACAGTAGCATAAAAGAGCAGGTAAATGATGTATACATCAATTTTTAGGGGCAATTGCAGCGTACCCCTGAAGAAATTCAAAATATGCCCAATGCCCCTAAATCAGAATAATACCCAGACCACCCTGTGGCTGCTTCTTGATACAAATATTAGTAAGTTATAGCAGGGATTTCTAAATTTTGAACTAATAGAGATGTAAATCATATATCTCTTCTCTTGTTATACTTCTGTTTTGTATTTGTGAGTGGTACGCATGTAATTGCCCCTTCCAAGGGTTGTCATATACGGTCAAACTGAATTTGGATCTGTATCGGATTTTATTGCAAATAAATGAAAACTGGACAAAAATGGATCTCTTACTGGGACAGGACTGGTCATGTGTAGAGGCTGTATGGCTAAATATATACTTGGAAGATTTATGGCTTACCTAGAAATAAAACTTCTCAAATTTGAACATACATGAATTCCCACGTGACCTACCAAAATCCAACTTGTGAGCTGAGATTGTGTGGAGATAATGAGTTGGACCCAAGCTAGTATATCCTTCTGACTGATCCTGCTGCCTATAACCAAAAACTGATCTGTGCTGAAAACCTACATTGAAAAAACTCTAGCAGCCTTAACCAAAATCTAGACATTAGGATATAACTTGATTAGAATTTCAACTTCTATGTTTCTTTCCTTAAAACAAATGACCCCAGATGACCTAAATCTTTTGCCTGATCTGACATAAACTCAATAATTGAGGATTCAAACTTTAAATGTTCCTAAACCAAAGGTGAGCCAATGCAGCTTCATATGACCCAACCCCATTTTATATAACCTATGCTGAACCAATCCAATACCTGGCAAAAAATGTGCACAGCTCACAAAAGGTATATCCAATCTCGCTTGAACCATTGCTTAATTTACTAACTGGCAAATAAACTTCTTCATGTATCTTTGCAGGGAATAAAGCCTGAACCAGTTATGAAGGCTTCGGCAGCTCTTCTATCCCCCAATCCGGGTTCAGATCATCAATTCCGACCCTTTACCAGTATAGTTTCTAGTCCAGCTCCACAGTGGGGCACCGATACAGACTTTGAACCAGCACGTGCTGTTGGCCTTAGGCATAGGAGATGATTGCAGAAATGGAAGCGGGTTATAATGGCCCAAACCCATTAATACCAGGTTATACATATCCAGCTTGTGTATATTTTGGTTCTTTTGCATTTTGCTCAAGGCTTGAGCTTCTAAATTTTGATTAGAGTGAAACCACAATAGGACAAAAAAAAAAAAAAGAATTTAGATAAGACAAGAAAAAAGATGTTACTTCTTTGTTGCTGCTTTTATTTTTCCCCCTCTTTGGGGAAACGTGCGCGTTAGTGTGTTTTTTTCATCCCTGGTCTCATATAGTTCATATTTCCTTGATGTTGCTATTTGTAAGTATTGTGGCGGCAATAGCAAGGTATGGTAAATATTGTGTATTTTCTGTAAGATGGTTTGGCAACTGTAATTATCAAATTCCAAAGGGGTTGCTGATGTATTTTTTTAGTATTGAGATAAATAATTTGATTATTGACTTCTTTGCTCGTTAATTTTTTTTTTCCTTTTGTGCTTTTCTTTTTGGGATTTTGGTTATAAATTCTGTATTTTCCAGTTGTCTTTTGTGCGACTGTGTATCATTTTCCTTTGGTCTAAGGAGCAAGCTCGAACCAGATGAAAATAACTACGGTGCGAGCAGTTAAAGGGTTATAAATAATGTACCCTTTGAAAAGCAATTAAGTGCCATTTAAAATCATGCATTCATACAGCAGTAACAACAATTAATAATGCTTATTAAGTACAATACTCTTCGAGTGGTGAATGCAACATTTAAATCAGACCGAAATATCTTTTGTAAATTTTAAGAATATTAAATTAAATTCTAAATCAATTTACATTTTCTAGTTATAAACAATGTCACCACCATCAATTAATAAATTTATAGTAACAACAGATTTGGACTTCAGCCCTCGCATACAGATTTGGGACATGGTAGGTTGAAAGGGAAATGCATCAACAATTTCAATTAAGACTGACAACATTATGTTTAGATACACCATTACATCTTGAAAGACAACACATGACATTTGATCTTGGGCCATTTATTGGGCGTAGTAGTAACCCAATTTTTGCAAACTTCAAGGCCCACATATATGTGTCCAAATTCCAATCTTTTTGAGTGGACTGTGGAGACTCGAGAGTTCATGACCAAAGCTTGGAGAATTTTCTTCCGAGTCTCATAATTTTCAACCAAAATTTGCTCTTCAGTTCAGGCGTTACGCACGACTTGAATTGAGATAATATATCGGTTTACTTCGACTGAGGTGGTTCCATCCCTGGTCAGATTGTCAAATTTTGTAGAAGGCTTCAGGTATTAGGTAACATCATAACAATCTATATCAAATATGCTCTCTTATCTTTGTTGTTTATCTAAATCTATTAATTTCTCTATTATTTGTCACAATATTTTCCTTATCTAATAGAATCGCAACTGTAGAATACTACCTAAATGAAATAGATATATATTTGTCCTATACAGTACTAAGATTGTCAGAAAGAAATAATTTTCACAATAGGGTATTAGAGCTTCGCTCGATTTCTTTTAATACCGATGGACGGTTCTTTAGACATATAATAATAATTAATGGTGGAAGATTATTTTCCAAAATAATACTTCGAAAGTATAAGTCATCGCTGCTAGCTGATATCGAGTTACGTAATTTATAATTTTTTTATTTGTAATTGTTGTAATCAGTGTAATTACATTTTTTATTTGCAATAGTATGGACGGTAAATATTGTCAATTCATTAAAATTATCACTATGAAATAATTTAAGTAGCAATCAGTAAGTACCAGCAACGATAGTAGTACTACTAAATAGTAACGAAGATGATAACAATATAGTAGTAATACCGTCGTACATTAAATGCACCATTACAAATTCCTAGTTCACGAATAATCAATTCGTAAAAGAAGAAGAAAATTGTTCAATGAAGAACATAAAAGGAACATTAAACTGGAAATATATGCAAATATAACAACAGAAGGTTGCATATGTAATTATTTATATGATTTTATTTTCTTATTTTTATAAGAATTTCGTAACGTTATCCAATTTCGTAACGTATTTTGTTGTCTAATTTATTTACTTTTCTTTCTTTATTATTATTTTTTAAAACAAGTAGGAATATATGAAACTCAGAAAAAAAAACAAGTAGGAATATATCCCGAAATTATTTAATATAAAAATTCAGACACCAAAAAATTTAATACAAAGAATTATTTATTTTTTTTTTAATAAGAAGAAAGTTCCAACGCGTTTATAAACCGCGCCTCCCTCTCTCCTCTCGAACGCGTTTTATAAACGCGTTACAGGCCCTAAAACACGTTTATAAAACGCGCTAGAAGCTGCAGTGATTGCGGCGAAAGTTTCTGACTTTGCGCGTTATTTTCTGATTTTACGCGTTTATAAAACGCGTAAGAAACCTTCTTACCCCTTTATAAAACGCGTTCGAGAGATCTAATTTCCATATAAATACCCAACCTTCTGTCGTCCAAAATAAAAAAAAAGAAAAAAAATCTGAAAAAAAGAAAAAAATGAGAGGAAAAGAAGAGTTAGATGGTGGAATGCAAAATAATATTAGTTGGTGCGAAACTAATAGCCATAAGGGTTGTATGCGGCACACTTATTCACTGATACAGAGTCGCACACAATCCTTATGGCTATTAATATTCCACCAACTTTAAAATAAAAACTTTCCTGTGGAATCTGTTATTACGTGTAGAGGACGGTTTGTTGGGCTGGGTCTACGAGCCATAACACCGCAGCCGACATCCTTGGATGAGAATCTGCATACATGCAGTCATCCTCATCCAAGTCTCAGAAAAAGAGGGGGTCAATATGACAATCAGTCGCCCGACTCTTGTCTATTAGTTGCGGTGATGTTTTCTCTTCCCACCCTTAGCAATGGATCCTCTACAAATTTTTTTTATGTGGTTCAAAATTTTAATATCATGTATTTTGTAATTTTTTTTGTTGTGTATTGTGTGGTTCAAAACTCTCCGATCCATTACTCGTCATTATACCCCACCGATGCCCCTTGTCAAAACTCTGAGCCCATTTATATAGTTTTGGCCGCTCGTTGTTGTCATTTTCATTAATTTTACCACAATTTCTTAGGTACTGATAAGCTCTCAGGTTATTTTCCTTCAGAACTCCCCAATTCTCTCTAAAACGTCTAGGGTTTTTCTTGTTAGCAAGTCTACATTTGAAAAAGTTTTTCAAATCAGCATCTTGTGACCCGCCAGCCTCCTTCCATAAGTTTTTCGCAACATGCTGCTTGCAGAACCGATGAATCGCTACTGCATGCGCACCTTGTGCCTTCCAACCGTAATCTACGGATGCAAATACCGCTTTTATTGCCTTATGACGGTCAGATATGACACAGTATCGAGTGTTCCGGCCTAAAACTTCACATCTAACCCAAGACATAAACCATCCCCAAGTATCCTTATCTTCTTTTTCGCCCAATCCGAATGCAACCGGAATTAATCGATTTTCTGGATCATAACCACACACTGAGAACAATCTACCTTTGTATCGGCCCGATAAAAAACTAGCATCAATTGAGATAACAGGTCTGGCATATTTCATCGCTTCTATGCACGGACCAAAAGCCCAGGCTGCCATCTTGAAGACGCCAACGTTAGGATCGTTTGTAGGCCAAGAAACTATTGTGTATTTCGTTCCTGGGGTTGTCGCCTTCATTGCCTCCAGGAGGCGTGGAAGTTTATTGTAGGCCCCTTCCCAGGACCCAAACAATTGCTCCAACGCTCGCTCCCTCCCACGCCATAGTTTATTATAAGTCGGTTCAATACGTGGATATCTAGCCCTTATGAGGCTTCCTATGTCCTGGACACTTTTTCCCAAATTTTTTTTCAATTCATCCCTAACGTGTTCGGCAATGAGACTAGCTGTAAGGTTTGCGTGACCTTTTTGGCCCGGGGGTCTCGAACAAATATGCTCATTTGGATTGGTAGAGATCTTCCAATTTGTATTATAACTCTCACGTCTACCATACAATCGCCACTTACAATTCGGTTTTTGCATGCAAACCATTACAATTTTTTGTTTATTGCTAGTTTCCGTTCGAACTTCTCGATTTGTTTTGCATGAAACATCACAGACAGCTAGAATTAATTGTTTTTTGGAACCGAATCGTTTACCAACAGCAAGTTCGCCTTGTGGCCCTAAACTACGCTCCGGCATACCAGCATACTCAAACATGGAAATATCACACAATTCACTTACAGGATGGTGCAAGTCCGTCCTTCCTGAAACGTATGGCTGGTCGCAGTTTGAATAAAAAGGCATTTCTCTCTCGGAGAAGTCATCCACATCGGTATATTCTTCTCCGGTAGGAAGGTCGGAGTAAGTCGCCGGACCCTCATCTTCATCACCATCGGCAACCTCGACTTCATCTCCTGATGTGTTATTGTCTTGCGTAGGAACGGACTGTTCGCCAGTGTATTGGTAAGGGGTGGATTGCTGGCCACACATAAGGTTTAAGGAAGTGTTTGGCTCACTGCTACCGGGCTCGTCAAGGGGTGTTAGGTTCAGATCTGGTCCCGTGCCATATACGGGGATGAAATCAACATGCAACTCAATAATCGGTAACCCTCTCGTCTCGAATGTCTCGTGGTAAAAAAGGCGCCATTGATCTTCAGAATTTACAGGAAGAAATAGTGATTCATATCTCCCATTTACAATTTCATTGTAACGACCATGGATATTCAAAGTGTATTGGGTTTCTAAAATCTGTAGCCTGCTGTATAATTCATTTCGAATTTCAGCAAATGTGGTATGCATACTACAACCGATGTGGAAGTAAGAAGCACCAAAAGTTGGACATTGGTTGACATATATTGTAATTGTAGACATTTTTGGATTTGATTGATAGGTTTTTAAATTGTAAGAGATAATCTGTTGTTGACGATTTAAATTCTGCGAGAATGTATAGTCTTATATAACTTCAAATAACGTGTTTATAAATTCACAAACTTATAGACAGAAATGACTAAAGTTCGATCAAAATGACTAAAGTTTTATCACTTCAGGCTTCTAGCGCGTTTTATAAACGCGTTTTAGGGCCTGTAACGCGTTTATAAAACGCGTTCGAGAGAGAGGGAGGCGCGGTTTATAAACGCGTTGGAACTTTCTTCTTATTAAAAAAAAAATAAATAATTCTTTGTATTAAATTTTTTGGTGTCTGAATTTTTATATTAAATAATTTCGGGAATATATCCGTATTAATTTATTCTTAGTTTAATTTTCCGGCTTCATAATCATGATTCATGAGCACGTGAAAACCGAAAAAAAGAAAAGCCACCCCACGTGTCAGGGCCCCATAAGACTGACAGCTTCTCTAAGCAGATGTAGCACGATTTTCTGTAGCATTACCATTTGGATATTTGATGTAGTGAAGTGGAAGGTTTTCATATTTCGTAGAAAACACAGGCACAAGAACCGGCCCATTGAAGATCATAGGAGTAAAAAGCGCGTTGGAAAATGTTCCGTAGTGATCCTGTCAGAGAATTTCTGCACAAAATTCCGCATAGTGCTTCATATTCCATGGAATGCTGTATTTTTTTCCCTCGAAAATTGATGGAATACTATTATGTTTTAAGGTCACACACGTAAGGAAACACAGACGTGTGACTGGTAAATCATCGCTAGCTGGGGAAGTTTCATTTGCGTGTATTTAATCGTTTATTATTATTTTGTGTGGTGAGTATAGTTTTGACAGAAAATTGACTCAAAATGACTAGATTTTGTCCTCATGCGACAGAAAATCGAGAAAATGTCAATTGTTTTTTTTTTATATACGAAAATGTCTATTGTCGACTTGTACTACCGTATATATGAAATGCATTTCAAGGCGGTCTTGCTATTTTGCGTTTTGGAAGGCAAGGAAACGATTATTAATTTATCATAGTAAAAAAAAAAAAAATTGCGTGTCCTCGTACGTGGACAACTAAAAGAAAATAGTGTCATTATTTCTTACAATAAAATATGTTATTTAATCTACCTGCGATAAAAATAGATATGTTACTCAATTTATTTTCTTATTAGATGAAAAAGAAAAACATATCGTTGTTTCATTTAGATGAAAAAGCAAAACTTATCGTTGTTTCATTTAGATGAAAAACCAAATTGATCGAACAACACAAACAAATATTTACACATTAGATTTAGTATGTAATCACTCTTGGATTCGTGTTTTTATAAGGAGCAGAGATCATGTAGACAACACAATAAATTATTCGGAAATGAATAAAACAATGATTTGATCAATTTGTTTCTTTAATGTAAAGGGTTGTTTTGATCCATTTTTTTTAAAAATAATAATAATAATGAATAAATAAAACAATCATTTGAGACGTGAATTTGTGTTATTCATTTGAGATGTGAATTTGCGTTATTTTACATGTCTATTTGTTTATTAGTTAGAGTGCATGCATCGAAACTTTTGCAGTTTTGCATAGAATTTTTTAAGTTCGACCAAAATATTGCTCTCCATCTTTTGCGTAGGAACCGTAACTGATTGGTGTGATTATTAAGGGAATACAATCAACCGATTAATTATTGGGACAAGAATGCTAGGATGCAATGTGAACTTAAACTTACAATTATAAATAATTAATTAATAGGATCATGACAAATAATTACCTACTAGATGATAACTATAACTTTAAATGTTACTAGTAATTATATAAAAACATTACAAGAATTTGTGTTTCCCTTTTTGAGAAGCTAGTTTTATAAAATGTTCGAATCTCTATTTATGAATGCATTACTGCAAAATGTGAGGGAGGGGGACATCATCCACTTTAACCGAAACTAATTTCAATCCCATGATCACTCGTTTTATTTAACAATTATAACAATCAACAAAATGGGCTATATTTCAAGTTTGATGCAATTTTAAAATCATCGGTCGTTGATCAAATGCTAACAAAATTGAATCGTTATTTTTCAAATATCCAAACGCATAACCAATCATTAGACCGAATTTAATGAACATTCTATCTAAACTGTAGAGAAGATAAGTACAATTTTATTTTATAAATTTTTATAACGATTTAATCGGGCATCGGTAAGTGTCAAAATAAATATGCTTTGCGCTCACAATATATAAACTCTATATAGCCAATTCCTTATGTAAATATTCAAAACACAACAAATAATTTACACATGCAACAAATAATTTACCTATGTCCAAATTCATAAGCAAATTCTGAATCAGATCTGAGCTTGATCCCTGGTCCATTGGTTATGGTCAACCCATGGCCATTGGTTTAGGTTAATGATTGCCAGCTCTAATAAGGTTGTAATTAAATGCTAATTTTAGAAGGCTAACTAATGATAACTTGATAGTTTATAAGACTACACGAACTACTTTGTTTACACATGATATGATATCGTAATAAAAATGTTTGGGGAGAGGGAAGCCACTGCTACGTGTTGGAATCACTTAAAAAATATGCATTAATAGAAAGTTCAATGCTTCATTTCTTGTACGCAGCCTAGGTGGAAATTACTGAATTTTACTAATTAAGTCAACTGACATAATTCTCTTGATTTAAGCATATCACAAACCCCAAAACCATTTAAACAATGTCATACTTTCTCCAGCTGTCATGCAAATCCCCCAAGAAATCCTTTTTATTGATAGAATAGTAGTTTACCTTCAACCACCCTATATCTCCTTTGGATCTCATGTGGGTATTCTCTTGTCTACTTTTGTATAATTGAAATTTGTTTTTCTTAGTTCCAATAATCCTAGTCCCTTGATCCGGCCCCCTCCAAATTTTATCAAGTTAAATATTTTCTTATTAAGATTTGATCAGTTACATTACAAAAAAAATTCTTTACATTTCTCTTCTTAGGTTAAATTTGTGATTTGTTATTTTCTAATAATATAATAAGCCAATACTAATAATTTATCAAAGCAAACAAAAGGGGATTGTAATTTTCATGAATAATACAGGATGAATAATGTACAATTTATAGAACTTGTCAAATTCGAAAAGATGCTGAAAGAAAAATGCAGATATTATTCAATAATCTTCTTAATATGGTTGCAAGTGCATTTGATCATGGTGTTACGTGATAGGTCCACTCTAGCAGCCGTAGTAATATAACTTAATCTTGTACATCTAAGTTTGACTTAGTATAAAATTCCAGTTCCACCAATAAAAATTTGAATTGAGAAAGTCAACATCTTGATGTAATTATACACTTTGAAATCATAGATAAACATATAGAATTATTAATTATATAATTACAAGATAACTTTTGGCTTTGTCAAAGATTTTCTGTCTCCAACGTGAAATCTACAATTAAAATCTAAGTACCTTAGTTTAAACCAAGTGGAAACACCATTAGGTCAATGCACTGCTAGCCTTAATAGAAATTCATTGTACAATATGTCGTACTAAAAATAATCCAAAACAAAAAATGATTATAGATAACAAAATTGTTCTTGAAAAATTAAATTATTGCCTAAGGTCTACAACTACGTTTTCTTTTTGTTTAGTTTTTGAAAGAAAGATGATATGATATATCCTTGTGGATTGCTCAGCATTAATTATGAGGTTCCACGGGTCAGATAGAATATAATTTAATTGATTTTTGGCAATTATCGCTTAAATTATTTATTTAAATTATCATCATAATAAATCTTAGTGTCTCATTCTATTTTATTTTTAAATGACTGTTTTACAGACTGAGCGAGCAAAAAGTTCGTACACTTTTGTCGTACTTGATAAGTTGATATGAATGAAAATAGGGAAGGATTAGCATAAGAAAAATGGAGATCAATTGATCTCTAATAATTAAAAAATAACTTGTACATTAAATCATACATATAAAATTTTTAATTAGTAAACAATTGGCTTTGTTTTAAAAAATTCTACATCTCCTGATTAAGAATTATTTTCTAAAATATTAAACCATGTTTTTTATGTGAGTGATGCAACTTAGAAATCAGTACTAATCATTGAAGATGAGTTGAACTTTTTTATTCTCATGTCGTGCTAAATAAAATGGTACCTTTTTTCATTAGCTGCAATTTTTGAGCATTTTCGTGCTGACATGTAACATTTAAATGAGTCAATTTTCTTTCATTTTTTTTAAAAGCTACAATCATAGTACCATTGTAATTAGTTCAATGTGACAACCTCAAAAAAAAAAATGTTCAATGTTTTATTTTAGTGTACTCAATTGAAGTCGGCAGCCATGTTGAGGTTATAGAATTTCACAATAAAAATGATCTATTTTAACATTTTCTTATTCTTTGTGAGATCCTACTATTTTTCAAACAGATTTTCCAGATAGCTTTCAGATATTCTCTCCTTGACCAGATCTTGTTAGGCTCTAGGTGGCCAATGTTCTACTAATATTTGCAAAATATGCATTTAGAAAAATAGAACATGTAACATACCATTAGACAATATATTTTAAAAATTAATAAATGTTTCAAGCCCTCTTGAATATGGGAAAACTGTCCTCATAACTTCATTTTAAAATCATCTTGAAAAGTTGAGGAAAGAGAGAATTGCAACGATGCTTAGAAAAAAAAAGGAGAGAAAAAGACGTTGGGACTAGAAATCATTTTCCATCTTTGTAGGGTGCAAGTGAAAATCTCGATTTCTACTAATTATTTTTTTTCACCCATTTTTTTAAAAAAATATTTTGGGTTAATGCTGCCTTTATTCATGCCCACCAAGGCAATCACACTTTAGGCTCTTCACTTTTTTTTTTCTCTGAAAATGTCTAGGCTCTTCACCTAATTAATGCCAACCTCCCTACGGTCTTATTTAATGACGATGCTACATATAAATGTTTTAAGTCTTCACAGTTGATTCCTCAAAAAAATCTTTATTTTGAACTGATCTTGTTTGCTCTATTTGGGTTGGAACACAGCAAGTAACATGGCCCCCTATTCAAAGAGAGACACATCTTTGGTACCAATTTCTTTAGAGATATTATTACCTCAAAAACAATTTCTATATAATAAAGGAAATTTAGCTGCTGTACCCATTGGAATTGTCAACAATCTGAGTTCAAAAATTATAAAGTAATAATTTCATTATTTTCTAAAAACAAAGTGATTATAACTGATTCTAAAACAAATTCGATTAGATTGAATTTGTATGTAAAAATGTTAGGCATTAAGATTAACTTTTTAACATTCATTTACAAATATATTCTAAAATAAGTACACGATGAGATTAGTTTAGTTGTTGTATATACTACGCTCAATGTTATTCAAGAACAAAACTGTATATATTACGAAAATTATTATATTTTAAAAAATGATATACAGTCTACAAATAAAAAACAATATAAAATGCGAAAACAAAACTTTGGTAGAAGATCAAACAATATATTGAGGTAGCTTACGCATTTATTAATATTTATTTAATAAATATTAACAAATGCTTGATGACATGTTTATTAGAAGCTACATTATTGAGAATTGAGAATTGTACAATTAAATCTGAAAAGATATCATAGTTGATCCAACTACAGCAAATGCTCGATGACGAGGTTTGTCTCGGAGGTCTTGAAAGTTTAACAATTTTTTCTACTATATATTAATTAGTTGACACAGTATCATAAATTCATTTCAGAAGTTTTTATATTATACACCTATTCAATACTGATTCTAAAATTTTGTTTATAAAAATTCCTTTACAAAAATGTAATATGAATTTAACAAGGCTAAATTAATTTTACAATATTTAAATTAATATACACAAGGTTCCATATTAGTTCATTAAATCATATATCAGTATTACAATATCAACTGTTGTCATCATGAATATAGCAATCTAATTAAGCCGAATTCCGCATACATTAGAACCAACTGAAATATTATAATCATAAACACAAAATGGTCTTGAAAAAAATTATTAAAACGACTCACCAAAAATGGTCAACAGAAAAAAACTCGATGGGGGCTGTATATTACCGTATCACAATACCAAAAACAAAATCTTTCCATGAGTTCAAAAAAAGTTCCACAGATTCCCTCAAGTTTAAGCTCCATATATATTTGATGAGTAAAGAAAAGCAAATCATCGAAAGATAGACAGGCGAACAACTCAGCATGCTCATTTTTTCAACTTTGACAAAAAAGTCCCTCCATACTATAAAGAATTTCAGTTGACATTCTATTCGCCGTATAAAACAACTTAGTCACAGTAGTTGACCTGGCCATGCCTTTAAGTTGTGTCAGATCTATCGTAAAAAGGAATTTTTTGGCCTAATTTTACCGTTTTCGAAATACTTGATATTAAATTTTTTTTTTATTTCAAGGCTTAAAAGGAAATTTATGTTTATATTCTGAATGCATGTGTTCACAAGTCACGTTCAATATTTTAACGTTCGGTGAGTTCGAAATTTTCTGTACTTGTTCATTCATCATATGAATGCAGGTGTCTGCACACCCAAGTATTTTTGTTCTGTACTTAATTAGAAGAAATTTCTGACTTTTAGTAGCTTTATGGATGGGGATATTCAGTTAAAAGGTACTGAATCCATGTGTTCAGAATGTTAGCATAGTTTTGTCAAAGATTTAAATTTGAGGATACTAATGTTAAAAGTTTAAGAAATCAGGATACCCAAGAGGCAAGATATAAAAAAAAATAGTAAAGAAAATTGATAGGATTTCTTAACATGGTCATTTTCATCATTCGCCTTGCAAATTTATAATATTTAATATTTATTTTTCTTCACAGTCTAATATCAAGCTTCCTTGTGATTTTTTTTTTTTTATTGATATCCTTGTATTTTCATCAAAAAGGTGTGCTAACCGTCGGTCTGGACAGTATATGAACTTGTTCACCAATTATATTACAAATCATTTATCACGTAAAAATGTGTAGATATCTTATGAAAGTATTATTTTAGTTCTTCACTAATACAACTTTATGACCACAGAAATTTCCACTTTATTGTTGGCTGACTCTTAATTATTTTTTCCCTTTCATTAATCAAGCGAAGCTGACAATTAGTACCTGATTTTGTTTCCTCTTCTTTTTCCAGAGAAGACATCTTCTAGAAGCTTAACCAAATGCAGGCAGCATCGATCTGAGGTAAGACGCCAAATATTGCTTAAAAACAAATTAAAATTTTAATATATGGAATATTAAATTTTTCTCAAGAGTATATTTGGGAAGGCAAAAGGACATTTTATATTACCTTCTTGCTGTTGCAGATTTCCGAATCTCGCATCCGATATAAAAAAAAATTAATTGACTAGTGAGATCCACTAGTATATAAATCCATAGTCAGAACTACGTGTTTGATCATACTGGAGAATTATTTGGAAAGGTTTCCTCGGATTTTCAAAGATTTTCCTCATTGACTATATAAAACCACTTGAAAGCCTTCCTCCTACACCAAATTTTCTTTGCATCATCTCTTTCTCTACTTCTGCCATTTCTCCTAAAAAAGTACTTGTCAACAAGATTAGTAACAAATAATCAATGGGTTCGGGTGATTGTGAGTTGCATGTTCTTGCAGTTGATGATAGCTCGGTTGATCGTGCTGTAATAGCACGCATTCTACGCAATTCAAAATACAGAGGTAAGATTTGTTTCTCAAAAAGTACAGCGCACAGTCTCCGCTGGCTAGTCTAGTTGGTAGAGACGTATGTCTTTCTACGGAAAGACCTGGGTTCGATTCTCGCTGGGGCGAGATTAATTGGGGTGGGGTGCCTATGGACTTTGAAAAAAAAAAAAAAAAGTACAGCCCGCGCACACACACACAAACACAAAGTTGTCATTCATTTATTTGAATTTCAGTCTAAAAGCTCGTGTTTGCATGCATTGCAGTGACGGCTGTAGACAGCGCCGAGAGAGCATTGGAAGTTCTAGAAATGGTAAGTTGCAAAGTTGATCACATTGTCTTTCAATTGCTTTTGCTTCTTTTTGCCTATTTGCAATTCTAATGGAAAATGTGGTTTGTTTTTACAACAGGAACCTAATGTTAATATGATCATTACTGATTACTGCATGCCAGAGATGAATGGATATGAACTACTAAGGAGGGTTAAGGTTAGTGCTTAATCTCTTTTTAAAGAATTTTCAAGTCAATTTTTATAAAAATGTTAGCTTTTTATCTCATTATTTACTAACATTTCTGTATGGGTTAATGTATATAGGGTTCAAGAGATCTGAGGGAGATCCCGGTGGTGATAATGTCCTCCGAATACATCCCCAACAGGATCACAAGGTGCATGGAGGAGGGTGCTGAGGATTTCTTGATCAAGCCTGTGCGCCCATCAGATGTTTCTCGACTATGTGGCCGTTTGAGAAATTAGATAATATATGTACAAACATTATGTGTAATTTTTATCAATAGTTTTTCTGTTTCCTCTTTTATTCAAGCAATAATGTGTCAACAAAAATAATTCTAGAAAGTCAAATTTTGTCAATAACAGATCAAATTCCTCTCTCCAAAATAAGTTGTACCCTTCTTTCCGTTCCTGTTTTGGTATATATCAAGGAGATATTTGGTTGTGTTTGGATTGGAGTGGGAAGAAGAGAATAAGGAAAGTGGAGAAGAAATTTATTATTAAACAATTTAAACTCTTCATAAAATTACACACTTCCAAATACTTTTTTTCACTTCTTTCCTTCTTCCCACACCTCATCCAAACGGAGACTTTAATATGCAGTTTTATTTTTTGTGGTATTTAACAAAATTTAATAATTCCCAATAACTTGTACAATTGTTTTCTAAGGAGAGAGGTACGAAAACAAGACGTATGATACGTACAGTAAGCTCACTTTATATAGCAAATATTTGATGAAGTCACATTTAACCTCTGTATTGTACTATGTAAGAGACAGATAGAGCAGAAAATGAATCCTCTTTATTTTAATAGTTACACAGTTACACTAGCTTGGCGACTTTTTCCAACTGGCAATCATTGATCAGACGGTCCTGATCTACAGCGAGATATGGTGCAAAACAAGGCAGAAGGATAACAATTCTCTCATACTAAAATGTCAATAAGCATTATAAGCCAATAAAGAAAGGAACTTGGACTCTTAGTATGTTATGTGTGCTAATGTCATGCTTTCTTTAAGGCCTCCACATTTCATCGTTTCATGCACTCATGATGTGAACTCGCAACTACTTACATGCTGATGGAATTCACGTTCAACCCAGAATTAATAATGTCATTTTCCTTAAACCAGACACAAATTACGAAAATAAGTAGGTCAACTTTAAAAAAGCTCATTCCATTACATCCCTCATTGTAAAGGAAATTGCACAAGTTTGTGTTCCTCAGAACAAATCTCATAGGGTGCGTTTGGATAGGTGTGGGAAGAAGGGAAGAAGTGGGAAGAAGTATTGGGAAGTGTGTAACTTTGTGAGGAGTTTGGATTGTTATAATTTTTTTTCTTCTTCTTTCTTCCAACAATTCAAACACAGGCGTAAATATCACTTCTCGATAGCATATTAACATAGGGTGCGTTTGGATTGTTGGAAGAAAGAAGAAGAAGAAGGAAAAAGAAGAAAAAAAATTATAAACAATCCAAACTTTTCACAAAGTTACACACTTCCCAATACTTCTTCCCTTCTTCCTTTCTTCCCACACCTATCCAAACGGAGCCATAGGCTCCGTTTGAATAGATGTGGGAAGAAGGGAAGAAGGGAAGAAATGGAAAGAAGTATTGGGAAGTGTGTAACTTTGTGAAGGGTTTGAATTGTTTATAATTTTTTTTTGCCTTCTTCCTTCTTCCTTCTTCCTTCTTCCTTCTTCCAACCCCATCCAAACAACCCCATAATGTGGTGAAAACACCATAGTTATATATAGTCAAATCAGAGAACCGATCATATATAGTTATGCAAATATTCTGAATTAAACATATTGATTAGGAAATAGGTGAGGTGTGCATTAAACGAACACACATTACATTTAATTGCAAGCTATTAATCTACGAATGATGAAACGAAAATAAAAGAAAGCTGGATTGTTTGGTCTAGTGGTTTCGTTTTATTCCACCGACCAAGTGATTCTTGGTTCGATTCACGGAGAGAGCATTTATTTTCAAATTTCTTATTCTTATAATAAAATTGTTGGTTCCAAACCAACCTTCAAAAAATAATAATAATAATAATAATAATAATAATAATAATAATAATAATAATAATAATAAAGAAACGAAAATAAAAGGAAAAAGAGAAAAGAAGACTTTCGTTATGCCAACTTTGGCAATGTCTGAGTGATTCAATTCATGCATCGATCAGGATAATGTCATAATCAAGACAGTATTTCCCAGCATTGCCCAGGGTAAAACTGTTAGCATATTCATTGTAATAATAGTTCTCTAGGGTAATATTGATACTTGAGCACAGCAAATTGAGACATGCTATTTGTATATAATGTTATACATCGTTAATCTCGGAAACCATCTCTATAGCACGGATACATACAGTACGGACTTTTAAAATACATTATCGACACACAATCTATTCGTGATCCTCAACAATTTAAATTCAGGAATGATAACTGTCATCTGCAGTTTTGCCATCCCTGCTATCGCTAAATACAAAGTGAACATATACAGCAAATAAAGTGAACATATAAGCGATCTAAGTGAACACTTACAAACAAATAAGTATTGTCATCACTTGTTCAAAAGTTTACATGCATATTCAACTTATTTTCATTGAACTTATTTATTTGTATATGTTCACTTTGTTTGATGTATATGTTCACTTTATATTTAGCGATGGTAGGGATGACAAAAATTGCAGATGGTAGTAATCAATTTCTATTTAAATTTACAACTATTTACTTTGAAAAGAGACAGTATTGGTCCAGTGGTGATGCTTTCGGCCCGTATTTTAACTTAACTAATTACAAAATCAAATCACGGCCCGTGTTTTAGGTCCGTTGCAGCTAGGCCATGGTGTGTTTGGGTTGTGCTTGTGCAATCGCATTAAACATCTCCAATCTCGAGACTAACTTCTTCCAGAGATGTGTCGCGGATATCCTAAGTACCATCTTAATCTCTGGACATCCCTGCCATCCTGCGGGCTTGAGCCTATATGGCCCAATTAGTTCATTTCATCATTAATTCCATATCCACGTGCTTCTCACGTGAAAAGGGATGGATACTACATTTTTGTTTTTGAGATCTGATTTTAGATCCATTCTTTTTATCGGAGAAATTGCTCACTTCGAGATTCCTCATCTTTCTATGAGATCTCTCTAACTCTCTTCCATAATCGTTTTATCTGTGTCGAAAATTTTTCTCTATCCATGCTTGCTCGATTTTGCTCTTTCACCATGACTGATTGTTATGTGATCCTTCTTTGTGGCTGATTTGATTGCCATCGTCATCGCCACTACTCTCTATTAACATTCATATATCGTTTGCTCAAGATCTTCTCTCTCAATCTCTCGATCTAATGGAGAAACAAGGAGTCGTGTCAAAACCTAAAAGCGGAGGATCAACATCGACATCTCCATCAGGTATCTATCGATTTATTCTATTATATGTCTTTTTTTGGATTATTCTAAATTATTGTTTAGGTTTAGGTTACTAAAACCTAAACCTAAATTAGATCTAGATTTGGAAGTAAGTTTTTGTTATTTATGCTATAATTTTTTTTATTTACAATTTAGTTTAGGTTTCGTAACAATTTTAAATCACATGAAATGATTAATTTAGATCAATATTTGCTCGAGATATAAATTTACCGTCACATAATAGGTTTCTCAATATGTAGATCCAATTTGTGCTCAAATTGTGTTCGATTTATAGGCTATCTGTAAAATTAGATTGAATTGCGTTCAATTTGTTTAACATAATTATATACTCCTTAATATTAAGGTAGTACTTTGTGTTCAATTTATTTAATATAATTGTATTCAATCTGTAGTCTTCTCAGTCCCTCTCTTTCGCACATTCATTACATAATTGTGTTCAATTTGTTTAATTCTTTAGTTCTAGTATGGCTCAGTGAAGGATTTCATATGACCTATTCATCAATTATCATTTGCATCTTAGTTATTTGATCTTGATTTTGTTTATCAGTTTATTGATTCTTTTACAAATTGTGTGGTTCAAAGTGACAATCAAGCTTTGTTGTTTGTTAGGTATTTTAATATAGACTTAAAGGAGTACAAAATATAGGATAAGAGAGTAAATAATATCTAACAAGGGAGTACATATCAAGAACCTGGCAGGTGTGTTTGGTATTTTAGTATAGGCTTAATGGAGTAAAAAAATATAGGATAAAGAAGTAAATAATATCTAACAAGGGAGTACATATCAAGAAGCTTTGTTATTTATTTGATGTTCTAATATAGGCTTAAAGGAGTACAGAATATAGAATAAGGGAGTAAATAATTATTAACAAGAGAGTACATATCAAGAACCTGGCAGATGTGTTTGGTATTTGAGTATAGGCTTAAAGAAGTACAAAATATAGGTTAAAGGAGTAAATAATATCTAACAAGGGAGTATATATCAAGAAGTTTTGTTATTTGTTTGGTGTTCTAATATAGGCTTAAAGGAGTACAAAATATAGAATAAGGGAGTAAATAATATCTAACAAGAGAGTACATATCAAGAACCTAACAGGTGTGTTTGGTATTTTAATATAGGCTTAAAGGAGTACAAAATATAGGATAAGAGAGTAAATAATATCTAACAAGAGAGAACATATCAAAAACCTGGCAGATGTGTTTGGTATTTTAGTATAGGCTTAAAAGAGGAGATGTCGGCGGTGAGTTTATCAAACTTGTAATGTAATTTATATAATTATATCTTAGTGTTTTGTTATAGGTTTAAAAGAGTACAAAATATAGGATAAGAAAGTAAATTATAAAATGTATTGAATTTTAAGCATGTCATTGCTTACCGACTATTACTAGAACCGATTAATGAAGTGAAGCCTAAATTCAGAATTGCAAGTGAATGTGTTATCCTTGATCTTGAGGAATAAGATTGAACTTAATGGTTGACTGAGAAGATTGCAAAACTTGGTAGTTGAGTGTAACTTGATCGCAATTTTTATTCTTGTAGTTTGAAATTATGTCTTTGATTTGCGCTTTTTGCATTTTTGAGTTGTGGTTTTGGAATTGGAAATAGATTCAGATCCATTCTAGTCTTTTAAACTTCTATGAAAATCCATTGTTCGGAATCAAATTTAGATTTTTACATTTCATTTGAAATCAATTGTACTAATAAGTTAGAACTAGATTTTTACTTATTTGTTCATATGAGTTCATAACTTCATATATTTTTGTTTAGGGGATTATTTATTTGTTGATTCTTGACGAAGACAGTGGTTTGCTCATTCTGAGGATTCTCATTTGCAAGTTACTCAACAAGCCAGTACCATCTTCTCAGGTAATTTACAGAAGGGATTTTGTATTTGTTAATTTACATAAGGGAGTAAATAATATCTAACAAGGGAGTATATATATCAAGAACCTGACTGGTGTGTTTGGTATGTTAGCATAATCTTAAAGAAGTACAAAACATATGATAAGGGAGTAAATAATATATAATAAGGGAGTACATATCAAGAAACTTTGTTGTTTGTTTGTTGTTCTAATATAGGCTTAAAGGAGTATAAAATATAGGATAAGGGAGTAAATAATATCTAATAAGAGAGTACATATCAAGAATCTGGCAGGTGTGTTTGGTATTTTAACATAATCTTAAAGGAGTACAAAAATATAGTATAAGAGAGTAAATAATATCTAACAAGGAATTGTACATATCAAGAACCTGACAGGTGTGTTTGGTACTTTAGTATAGGCTTAAAGAGTACAAAACATATGATAATAGAGTAAATAATATCTAACAAGGGAGTACATATCAAGAACCTGGCAGGTGTATTTGTTATAACATTGGACAATTCTATGTTTTGCAGATTAATGACAGTGATGATAAACGTGTCAGGTTATCAGGTTAATTTTGATCTTTTGATAAAATTGATCTTCTATTTACATACAAGGGAGCATTTAAATGTCTATTATGATGTCTGGCATTTGGCTGTAGCATATTATTCACTTAAAGTTTTTAATATGTATTCATTTATTTGTATATAGTGGATTATTTAATTATATAATCTATCTACTAGGCCTTTATTGCATGTTTTCACAATATTTTAACCCGTTAGTAGAAGTATAATTATTGCACGATAAAAGAGTAAATATATTGAAAAAAATAGAGTATATATAATAAAGAAGAATAGGTATTAGTTACTTTTGTCATTTTTCCATATAGTGTAGTTATATTTGTTTAATGGAGTAACTTTATATGTTAAATGAATGGTTATTACAGATTAATAATTTATCTTTTTTGTCCAGATTGGTATTTGGATGACGAGCTTGTGGTTGCGTTTCGTTTGTTGACAGATCCTATGAATGACATTTTGATGTGCACTTTGAATAGATTGTTACTTATATTTGAGTTTAATATTGTGTTTATATATTTATTATGAATTTGAGTTTAATTGTTATAAAAATATGTACTCTATTATTATGGATATTGTAATTCTTTCTGTAGAAAACTATAATCCCTTCTATCAGTTTATATATTATGCGTGCTTATTTGAATCCTTATGATGAAGTATATACTCCCTTAGTTTATATCTGTACTACCAAATAAACAATCAAATTTCTTGAAGCCTAATTTTTTGAAAAAAAATAAGTACTCCATCAATACAGATAATTTAATTCATTGCGTAGAAATATATACTCCCTTATGTTACACTAGGATAGCACAAAATGATGAAATTTGATTCATTATAAATGTTATTAAATTTGTAAAATTTTATAAAAAAAACACATTTATCTACTTCCCTACATCAGATTAAATACTCCCAGTATCTAAATGACAACAACGTATGTGACGTCAGCATCTAGCTTATGGCTCTTAGATTATGTTGGGCCAGCCCGTTAATCTCAGAATTTGTGTGGGATGGCAGGATGTCAAATTAGTGGGATGTCCCATATCAGTTCTGGATGTGTCGTGCATTAGTGTCCGTATCAGATTGTTTCATGTCCGTGCCTTCTTACATTTCTACAGAACCTTTTAAGATTCTTTTTATTCTTTTTGAACTGATTCTTATTCTAATTTAGAGCTCCCATGTTTATTAAGATCTACAAGGGTGAAAATAAATTCGCCTTTTTTTTTTGGTGAAATTATTTGTTTGCTACTATAAATGTGTGTATTAAAAGAACCATTCAAGCTTTGTTCTAGAAAAGTGAAAAAATAAAGACAAAAATACATAAATAAACTGTATTTGACAACGTATCTTTGAAATGTGCATCGGAATTCTAGTTTTGTCCTTGGAAAGCGTGTTACCTGTCTCTGAATTTAAGCATGACTATAACAATTAAAAAAAATACATGCTAATATTGTTGCGCCATCTCTCCTTCCCTATTGACTATTGTTCTCCTAACATTTGCAACGCTTTGAGATAAGAAACCAGGGGAACTTTTTTAAAAGGAAAGCATATCTATAACAAATTTTTTTTTTAAAGACCAGCTTAAGCTTGATGCTGCCATAGGCAGCCGTGAGCAGTCCATTGTGCCCGAGCAATGGTTCTGGCAAGGGCTTACGTTGCAGGAATGCAATGAAAACCTAATATAATCAAGCAAAATAGAAAACGGTAAGATAAATAGAAGCATTTTGGAAAACCAAAAGGTTGCAGCAAGATGTACAATAAATGTTCCAAAGTTAATACCAAATAGAAATACACAAAAGTTCCTGGAATGTGTCTCTAAGGGCATTTACCATTTATGCTCTTCCATGCCCCCGTAATTTTCAGAAAACAACTGCCAAGACTACTACTTAATGGGGCATTTAAGGGACATGAGATGCAGGAAGGAGCCCATAATTATTATTGGTTAAAGCATACCTCCAGCGGTGATTTGCCACCTCCCAGAGCAAGAATTGTTTCTTTGAAGCAGCGATGGTTTATTTAATTGCCTGTTTAAGAGAGGTACATTAGTTAACCAAGGTCACTTGCTTTCAAAAAAAAAAAAATAATAATAAATAACCAAGGTCACTGTGCTGACTAGTTACAAACAGGAACTGTATCTATCAAGATATGTAATTCGTAATTCTTTCAACAAAGAAGACTTATCAAATTAATTAAAGGTACAAAAATTATGTTGCTATTACCTTTGCAGTGAGAAATTTACCTTATCATCTTCTAAACCAGCATCCTCAAATGCAGAGATCGCATCACCAGATAATACGTCATCTCACAGTTACAGGAAAACACCAGTAAATTTAGTATTAAATGCCTAGACAGGTCTTCAATGATGTTACTTATTCATAACAAGAAGATGTGCTCTGAACCAATTCAGCCTATAGTGTTAACAAACATAATAAAATGACAAACAAACATGGGAATTATGGGGTTGAGTTCGAAACTTTATATATCCAAGGTTCAAAGATGCCAACCCCCTTTCAAACATCACTTTAGAAGAAAGCTTTGATTCCTTTATTTCCTCTTTAGTGTGTGTGTGTTGTGGGGGTTGGGGGGGGGGGGGGGGGGGCGGGAGTGGGACTTAGAAGACTTGACGGATGCTCAAAGAACTAGCACAAAAAGTTTTTGCGGCAAGAAGTTGTGAATAAATTACATCAGGCAGAGGTTTGCCTGCTTAGATGGGTTTGGCAAAATAAATATGAAAATAATACACAAAAAAGTTTCTTAAAATTGAACCATAGTCCCTAGTATCCTGGATTTTATCCAGGCAAATGCTTGATCGTAGGCATGAATAGGCAGCAACCCAATGCGACTGAGCAATGCATGAGAATTCATGAGACCAAAATACAACAAAAACCAAATATAATCAAGCAAAACAAACAATAGGAAGATATATGCAATAAACATTAGGATATGTAATTCTATAGAAGGAAAAGTATAATTAAGATGAACTTGAATTTTTAAAGTTTTGGATGTCACCCAAATAAGATTACTTGTGCAGTGATGCTACAAGAAACACAAACCATAAATATATCATTGTCAAAAATAAAATTGACCCTCTCTATGTCTGTATAATTTCCATGAGATACAGAATCTACCATTCATTTGATATTAGAGGATACATTTCGGGGGGATATATCATACATGGGTATATTATACTCCCAGGAGACCATATACTGATATACATGGTATATTTAAAAATAAGATTACTGATGGCTAGAAATGCAACCCATAATAATTAAAACTAGCTATTGTATCGCGCTCCGCGCGATGAAAGTTGGATTCGTCCATCTTCATTTTTACTCAGACCACCTCGAGTTCCTTCAAAAATAAATTTTCTCCTCCAATGAAGTGCTTCTTCATTGCCTCATATGTCCTTTAAGCCGCTCCCAAATTTCCTCTCAGCCTCCTAATGGGCATAATTTACTCCTTAAGTCCCTTCCTGCAAGGCCTCTGGCATAGTTTCTTTGATTTTCAATAACTACACAGAAGTAAATAAAAATATTAGTTATCTCGTTACAATCTTCAAATTAGAAACAGAAACGAAGATGTATCGATTTCAGTGCCAAAATAGCACACTTGTTAAATACCGTTATATGATTCAGTTTATCTCATCAGTTCCGAGAGATAGTTGATATCATGTCTACATGTATAGCATTTGTATTTTATAATTAAAATACTTCATCGATTGTTGCCACTGTCCTGAAAAATTTTGCGTGTTTGAACTCATTTTATGTTTTGGAGGTAATATCCAAAACATAAACCATCAGAGACCCAAAGCAACTTTGAAAAATTTCAAGTTGTGATAGTGCAAGGTTAACCTAAGATGATGATAGTGCCTATGTTAGTTTGTGCTAAATTTCATTTTATAAATTTTAGCAGCAAATACTGAAAGGATCACAGAATAGAAAAGCAGCCGGTGCTAAGGGTAAGAAATTAATACGCTAAACAATGCAAACAAATGACAATGACAAAGAACAAAAGGTAATATTTGCAGAGCATCTGCAAGAGAAAACCAGAAAGATTTCAGCTGATAACTTTTAAGTATTTTAAAATCAGAACTAAACCCACCACCTGCGACAAAGGCCATAGACCTCATACATTCAATCTTAAAATTGTTGTGCTGAATGAGTCTGAATGAAATACACCAATTGAAAATAATGTATGCATGAAAGAGCACTCACCAATATAGAACCCAATAGAAGCAGGCACATTGTTCTCTTTTCTAGTACAACTCTGGAACATCAGGACCTGGATGCAAATACGATGGAAAATTAGTTTTTGGCAAAATCTGTATCGATCATTATTATTCTGTACATCAAAAAATACCACCAGATTCTAAAAGAAAAATAAATAAAAGTGCAGAATTAGCATCATTGATCAAAACAAACTAATAAAATAATAGCTTGCCCTTTAGATCTTCCAACATGCTAACATCGCTGGACTCACAAAGACACACAAATATGATTTAACATAGAAATATTTTGAACTACTTTCATGAAAAATATACCATCGTTGTATTGCAAGTATGACTGTATGAATAATAAAAATAAAAATTTTATTTAGTTTCAACATGGTACCTGACCAATCCTGCATTAATTGTCCAAGCGCATTGAGTTATTCATGTCATTTAATGTATCACCTATAAAAAATATTCAAAGACATAAAAATTATTAGAATCAAATAATAGTGCAGATATTTCTTTTTGATCGATCATACAATATGAAAGAATGTTCTGTAATAATATTTAAAGAAATTGAAATATAATAAACAACAAAAGCAAGTGATAGCCAAGCTGGCATAATTATCAGTAAGGAACTGAAGTATACCACGTTAGATTATTTCTCTCTATAATATAACTTGACATTATCACCAAGCATGTTCTAAAGGGCTGAAACTTCTTAATATAAATGTTTCGATTGCTCACCATATCATCTAAAATCAGAAGTAAAAATTTCAACCCATAATGAATAGCAGAAGGTGCAGACATCCCGCTTAATTCCAACCCATAGTTCATTTGTTACCGTTATCTGAAATCACGAATAAGATGATAACAGTTTAATAGAACTGTATTGATTACTTCCAAAGGATTGCAGCATCTATATACTAACTCTAACACAAAAAGATATAATATTCGTATACCTTTAGAGAGAGGATTGTAGATAAGAGAACAATCTGATCAAAATAGTATTTAGCTAATTGACCGCTAATCCTTCATTCTGCAAAAAGCGTCAACAGTAATACATAAGGAAAGAAGCTTTGAAGAAAAAAATCAGAATAAAAATATATGAATGAGAAAAAGAAATATGTGGTCATTGCTAAGTTACATTGTGTTTGGTTTTCAAGAGAAAAATAGAAATGAAAGGAAAATATAAGAGGGAAGGGAATGAAATAGAGCAGAATGAAAAATATTTACATTTGCTTGTTTGGATCTTTATTGAAAGAAAAAGAAAAAAAATCATCTTTCTCCTTTTTTTTCTCCTGTCTGGTAGATCTATTTAAAAGTTAGTAAAAATATGAATAATTAATAACAAATGACCATTATAACCTCATGATCTTCGGCATGTTTCTTTCAAACTCAGATATAAAGATCTTCGGCATGTTTCTTCCAATCTCAAATACCTATATTTATGTGCCAGTACCATCACACTACACATGAGATGAACTGATTATTGGTAACGTATAATTAATGGTACTGGTAAAGAATTGATTACAACTGGAAACTATGGGATATCTTTTGATTGTAGGTAGTTTTTCAGCATTTTGTTTTTGATCAGCAAGCATATATCCTTACAGAGTATGCATCAAGATGAATGGCTAGAAACTCCGAGATCGTCACTGTTTCTGGTACTGCGTGCTCAATCAGCTGTCCTGGATTGATTATCGGTATTCCATCATACAGTGGATCTTTTGTGTCAGGGATGATTGGTGGGAGACCTGCTTGCAGACTCAAAAGGACCATTATGTAATAAATAAATCTATTAGTTATTTTGTATCATAAAGTTTATCATCTAAGATAATGCTCCGTACCTAGCAGCAAATTATGCAATTTCTGGAATTGTTTTGTGAAAGTAGAACTTGGTACCACTGATTGCCTTTACATCATATATATGTAGGAAAATACCAAAGATAAACAATCAGATTTATGGGAGGTCAGATAACAACATATAATGGTGTAACAAATATTTTTTAAAATATAGCCTAATAAATTGTGTTATGCGAGCAAGAGCTGTTGTGTTAGCACAGAGAAGCTTCCAATTAAATTGCTTCCAATAGAAAATTATAAATCAAATTTTCTAAATTACCTAATATAAGATGTGGAGAAATGTTGAAAACCACTGTTCTGTTGCTTTAAAACTCATGCCTGTAAAGTAAATAAAGAAGAAAAAAAAACAAAAAGATTACTTAGCAAGCTTCAGCAGTTAAAAGAAAAAGTTGAAAGGGAAAACAGTTTGCCAGGACTAAAATTTACTTTGTACCTACCAGTATGCAATCACCAGTGAAAAATGTTAGAGGTTAATATACTATAATGACATTGCTTAGCCAAGTTCAACATTAAACCAAATTTCTTCATTTCTTTGCAATTTTCCTTCAGATTAATTAACTCGAATTTGCTCCTTAAAAAGAGACAAATGAAGATGGGGCTGAACGGAAAGGTTTGGTGGTCGATCAAAAGCGGAGGCGGAGTTGGAGAGAGAAGGAATCATGTTTCGATAGAATCGGTCCTTCGCCGTGACAACCTGCCTCTCTTCACCAATGGCTCCATCCCCGTGACCCTTTCTCTCCCATTCGCCCTAGGTTTGGCCGTTGTTTGCTTTTTCTTTTTTCTTTTTTGTTTTTTTGCTTGTTTCGCTGGAGGAGGAAAGTAGGAGAAATAATTTTTCCTTTTTTGTTTTTCGCTTGTTTTGCTGGAGGAGGAAAGAAGGAGAAACAAACCGAGGGAGAGAGGTGAACGAAAAATAAAGAAAAAAGTGAGCAGAGAGAGAGATGCAAAGCAACTATCTGCGCGGAGAGACCGAAGAAGACTGATGCTACTATCTGCGCGGAGAGCGGAGATAGCGAAGTGAGCGATGACGTTTTGATGGCGTCATCAGCGTTACTGTAGAAAAGAACCCTTGGAGTTGGAGTATTTTTTGATATGATATTGCATCCTCTCTATGTCTGCATATTTTTCATGGAAATGCTCTACCCATCATTGGATAGTAGAGCATACATTTTGGGTCGATATTTAAGGGACTAATTTCTTGTTTAAGGAGGAAAATCCATTATTACAAGAAAAATGCAGTATACCTCCAGCAGAAATGTACATCCAAAACCTAGCATTGTATTTCTAAAGTGGTGACCACTGTCTTTGAGTGCCTGTTTAAAGAGAGATGATATATCAATCTTGTTAAAATAACGTCAGTCGTCACTGCGGAATAATTTCATCGTCAGATCGGTATGGGGGAGGCACGATCCAAGTGCATCTGCACATGAACCGTGCCTCTTAGAAACTTGATGCAGTGAACTCAGAAATCAATCAATCAAACACACAAATAAAAATAGACACAAGATTTAACGAGGTTCAACACCATGGTGCCTACGTTCTCCACACACACGCACACTATTTTTATTATTTTCTGAATAATCTGAGTTAATACAACACAAGGAGAGAAGATGAATAAATAGAAAAACAATAACTTCTTTTCCAAGACACAATCGGGTAAGAAATAGAAGAATATCTAAACACATCTTTAGATAATCTAATCAGATTCTCAATAATCAATAATCACCTTCCTTGTGCATATTCTTTCCTTTTCTGAAATATCTCCGAGAATTCTTTCCTCTTTTGTGAGATGCTTCCAATTAAGGTCAGAACTGTCCTTTTCTGTCGGTGCCATGCATCTGATCCAGGACACGATCTTATGCGGCACAACCCGTGTCTATCCATGCCATGCATCTGATCCCGGATACGATCTTCTGCGGCATCATATTCCAACACTCCCCCTCAAGTTGACATGCACAGTCTTGTCATGACAATTTACCAAGTTTGTCGCTGAATCCTACACTTGCCATTTTGACTCCTCCGTCAAACAACTTCAAATCATGTCTTCAAGAGAGTAACCATTCACCACCGAATATGCAACTTCCTCAATTCCAAATCTAGAACGAGCAGATTCCACACGACTCCCTAAGAAGTGATGAAGTCCAAAACTGATCAACTGACTAGCTCAAGGATGCATATTCGATGCAACCTCTATCGAATCATCTCGACAGACTTGTTGACGATCCACCCCGCCAACTAGGTCAATTGTGCGGTAATTTACACAGAGATAAAGGTCGACTGTGCGGTAACTTGTACAGAGATAAAAGTCAACTGGGTCAACATTCGTAGGCACTCACCCACGATCAAAACAACAACACATACTACTGCCCAAACAGGTAAACACCGATCTCAAGTTGGTAACACTTACTAGCCCATACATGCTCGGTCCGTGTCCATCCTAATCACAACCCGTGAACCACATCAGTCAAGAAATCAATCTTTCAAACTATATGACCCGACTTGGGTCACTTACCCGAACTTGGATTATGTTCTCTCTGTCGACACCAAGTATTTCTCTCACATCAACTCTCCCCTGAGAGAAATATTTGATGGCTTACATAACATTTATTTCTTAACTCAAATGCCTCAACTTGAAGACATCAAATTCTTAGTGTGTCAACTTTCTGACCTATCTAGGGCATCGCCTTGACCCGCCGTGGGCCATTAATTTTTTATGTTGACATCAAATATTTCTCTCACAATATCTCTCCCCCTCAGAGAATATTTGATGGCTTGCAATAGTAATTTTTCTTCTCGACTCCAAATGTCCTCGACTTGAAGACAAAAAATTCCTCAGACTTGAAGATCCTTTCAAACCCGCAACTTGCGAGCAATTCTCATGCATTTCCCAACACAACAATTCATTACTTTGACGCATAAAAGAACTTTCTGACTTGACATGGCCCATCGATCTCCTTGATCCAACATGAGCCACAATGCTGACTCGACTAGTGCCATCTGAAAAACTTGTTTACTACGAGCAATCTCATTTCTCATATTGTTCTCAACATCAAAACATAAGGTCTCATAAACCATCAAATCTTTAAAATTATCTAACATATCAAGCCGACATGCATAAATATTTTTTCCTTTTCCTTTTTTTTTTTTCTCGGTTTACACCAACTCAATTAAAATACCAAATCTTTTGACTACCACAACATTGATTGACGAATCACCTTCTTTCCAAATTAGTAAAATTCAATCTGTCCCTTTTGGTGCAAATTAGTAAAATTCAATCTGTTCCTTTTGTGCACCAAAAGATAAATCTTTACCAAAGCTTAGATCTTAGATTCCTCAATATGTTTGTCGGGGCTTGCCAAATAGGCATGCACAAAAATCAATGAGAATTGGTGTATTAATCAAACACTGCCAAAACCGAATTGATTAAACCTAAAAAATGGAGTAGAGGTGAATGATGTGAATCAATATTCACAAATACCAATCAGAAATGGAATTCTCAGCTAAATCCATGTTTACCAGAAAAACGAGAAGTAATCAAAGGAGAAAAACAAATTTATAAATAATTCCAATTACTTGAGCTGCTGGATAACAATTTTCGCGATCAACTTCCCAATATATAATAAAGCACGACTCGCTAGATCTTGGCACCGTATGTTTTCAGCACTAAAACACGGCTACAATAAACCAGTAAGTTGAACTTCAAACCTGAGTTATCGTGGGATATCCAAGCATCAAGGGTTGATCTGATCAGTGTGGACATTAGCATTCCTCATCAATCCGATCCATAAATACTCTATTCTTAAAGGTGATGTTGTCGTGGCTCCCCTTTTGCATGAACAAGCAATGGAAACAAACCAGCACGAGGAAGATTTCATCGCAGCAATAGTAAATCTTCAATCGCCTATTCGACATTAAAGGAACGAACCACGCTCTGATACCATGTTAAAATAACGTCAGTCGTCACAGCAGAATAATTTCATCGTCAGATCGGTATGGGGGAGGCACGATCCAAGTGCATCTGCACATGAACCGTGCCTCTTAGAAACTTGATGCAGTGAACTCAGAAATCAATCAATCAAACACACAAATAAAAATAGACACAAGATTTAACGAGGTTCAGCACCAACTCGGTGCCTACGTCCTCCACACACACGCACACTATTTTTATTATTTTCTGAATAATCTGAGTTAATACAACACAAGGAGAGAAGATGAATAAATAGAAAAACAATAATTTCTTGTCCAAGACACAATCGGGTAAGAAATAGAAGAATATCTAAACACATCTTTAGATAATCTAATCAGATTCTCAATAATCAATCATCACCTTTCTTGTGCATATTCTTTCCTTTTCTGAAATATCTCCGAGAATTCTTTCCTCTTTTGTGAGATGCTTCCAATTAAGGTCAGAACTGTCCTTTTCTGTCGGTGCCATGCATCTGATCCATGACACGATCTTATGCGGCACAACCCGTGTCTATCCATGCCATGCATCTGATCCCGGGTACGATCTTCTGCGGCATCATATTCCAACAAATCTAACCCAAGTTCATAGTAAGCATTGATCTCGTAAAACATGGCTATAATATCTCTAATTAAAATTTATATATAAGTAAACATATACAATTAATTACAGTAATATTAAAATTTAAAGAGAGAGTAACCTTCAGTAATATTGATAAGTAAACATATACAATTAATTACAGTAATATTAAAATTTAAAGAGAGAGTAACCTTCAGTAATATTGATATATCAATCTAACCCAAGTTCATAGTAAGCATTGATCTCATAAAATATGGCTATAATATCTCTAATTAAAATTTATATAAGTAAACATATACAATTAATTACAGTTACAAAGATATATTTATGGTATGTATCACTAAAGTCAAGCTTACCATCATCTAAACCGCCATCACCTCAAGTGCAGAGAAGCATCAGTTGATAGCTTAGCCCACTGTCACATAACAACAAAAACAATTTAAGTATATGTCACAAACAACTTTTGTAATGCCTAGCAGGGCTATAAGAAATAACCAAAACGATTGTACTTAATAATGCTTAACATAAATATATTTTACGAAGAAATTATGACAACATTAAAATATAGGTAGAGAAAATGTTGCCTTTAGGAGTAATATTCGGCAGGTAGTACACCTTTATGCAAAATGAGGATAATTAAATCCTTCTGGCCCCATAAAGTCTCTTTATTATTCTTCCATGTGTTAAACTACGGTATTTTCTATCAGCTGAGTGTTGTAATAACCCAGGCCTGAGGTACTTGTGTCCATTATTTTTTTTTATATAATTTTTTTGTTTTTTCAAAGTTCATTTGCATAATGAGGGTAAATTGAGGCTGCTGCATTAAGGGTGAAAGACAAAATATTGTTACCTGGAGATATTATAATAGACAGATTGAGAATTTAATTGTTACATCATTAAGGAACAGATGGAGATAAATTTCTTTTGGTACCATTAGTACAGGTCAACAGGATCTTGAGGTAAGCTGAGTAAAATGAAAAACCTGTAAAAGATGGCTGAAGGTGGATAGGTACCTGTCGTGAGCTTAAGAGGGAAGACCTAACATCCTCTTACAAACCTATTGGTATTCGTCAAATATTTCTGACCCTCCATATGGATCAAACTTGTGTGTAGCTCCAAATCTACAGATGCTAATTTACTCAAAAGGTAAGACAAAAACCAAAATAAAATGCAAGGGAAAGTAAGAAAATTATTAAAGGCACCGAAAGGCAGCAAGCAATGATGGTGCACAGCTTTCTGGTATATACTTCAAAATACCATTTGGGCCTGCAAAAGAGAGGGGAGTGGCTGAAAGAACCAGCATGGAAACTTTTTGCAGATATAATCTATCTAAACTTCTTCATGACCCGGTTGACCCATTTCATAATAATGTATAGCAAGGACAACAATATCCCTCTGCCCATATTGTATTGTCACTCATCACTTTTCGTTTCACAAGAAACACATCTCAAAATTTAATTCATATGATGTCAAGATGAGTAATTACAAAACTATAATTTTGCAGATCACTGTACCCGCATTTGTTTTTTTTTTTTCTTTTTCTTTAATGAAGTTATGCATGCATTACAAAACAATGGTATAAATTTGTCTGAGAAAAATAATATTGAGGAACTAAACTTAGAATTATTTGAACACTAAAACAAATAAATTAGTTAATAAATAGACATCTTACATATGGAAAGCGCCGGTTCTCTATGAACTGAGAAGGCAACTCAAGGGCATCCCACTTGGTTTCCCCAATTTTAGCTTCTAACCCTTCATCTTGTTTTGTTAGCATGTGCCAAAGCACAACCAAATTCAGGAAACACCATTTTCACCTAAAAGGCAACAAGTAAATATTTATCATGGATATTTCAACCAAAATTGGGTGAAGCAGAGGGTTATTAGCAAGCAATTGGAGCTTCAATATAACCAAAGAGTTGTAGGTGTAGCAAAGCAATTACAAGATTTCATAACACACAACAATCTACTAACTTATCTAGATAATAAGAAATTAATTAGCATTAAGAAAGGCACAAAATAGTAGCAGGATCCCAAAAACTTTACTTTGACGTGTCAAATTAAGTGGAGTCTGGACAAAAGGTAACTGAAGCAAAGGAAATGAAGACATTTGCAAAGCATTTCCTTCTGTTAAATGCACCATTTCAGCTATCTGTTTCCATTAAACCAGGAAATGAGATCACTGAACCTACATCACGGGAGCGATTGATTTTTCTGCAATACCAGCAGGAATTGGATATAAGGAACTCAGATTTGTAATTTGAACTTTGAAGGGAAAGAATTAAAAGCGTGTGTTGAAAAATTGTCGACAATAATTCACTTTTAGCATTGTAGGGTTTTCAATTTTCATGATCGGTTGGCGGGTACAGTTTTGGTTATGGGAATTACTTAGAGTAATCAGCGCTCTGCGCAATCAAGTAATCATACACGCGCGCCTCCTCAATCTCGCGTGAGTCGCTCCCCTTCCCTCACCCTCTCTTCCTTTTACCTCTTATTTTGCCCCCCTCCTTTTCACCTTCAATTCTCTCGATTCAGATCTCCTCCGCCACTACTTTTCTCATCCTCTATGCCTCCACCTTCTTCGCCTCTACTCTCCCTTCCTCCTTCTTCTCCGCCTCTGTTTCGCCTCACCTCTCCTCCGTCTCACCTCAGCCTCTCTTCTCCTCCGCCTCGCATCCGCCTCCGTCTCACCTCAGCCTCTCTTCTCCTCTGCCTCTCGTCTCCTCTGTCTCACCTCCACCTCCGCCTTCCCTCACTGCTCCAATCAGATCTGGTTGAGGAAGAAAGAAGTACAAATCGAGAAGAATAAGAAGATAAAAGAGGTTTAGATCTAGTTCTGTTACCACTTGGGAGTAACTAAATTACTATAAGGGATGATATTAATCAGTATAGGGGAAGTATCTAATATGTATAAGGGAGTAAATGACATTCATACATGATTCTGCTGTTTTTTGGGAGTAACTAAATTACTATAAGGGATGATATTAATCAGTATAGAGGAGTATATAATATATATAAGGGAGTAAATAATATTCATACATGATTCTGCTGTCTTTTGGGAGTAACTAATTAGCTATAAGGGAGTAAATAACTAGTATAAAAAGAGTATCTAATATGCATGAGGGAGTAAATAACATTAAGAATTGATTCTACTGTAGTTGGGAGTAACTAAATAACTATAAGGGAGTAAATAAGTAGTATTAAGGGAGTATAGTAAGGGAGTAAATAATATTCATAAATGATTCTACTATTGTTTGGGAGTAACTAAATAGCTATAGGGTAGTAAATAAGTACTAGTAAGGGAGTATTTAATACAAGTAAGGGAGTAAATAATATTCATATCTGATTCTGCTATTGTTTGGGAGTAACTAAATAGCTATAAGGGAGTAAATAATTAGTAGTAAGAGAGTATTTAATACAAGTGCAAGGAGTAAATAATATTCATATCTGGGCGACGGGAGGGCTGCGCGACGGCGACGGTGACGGCAGGGCTAGACGACGGCGACGGGAGGGTTGCGTGGCTGCGACGTGAGGCTGGATGACGGCGACGGCAAGGCTGAGCGCCGGCGAGCGGTGAGAGAGAGGAGAGACGAAACAAAGGGGTGAAGCGGGGTGAGGCGGGGTGAGAGTGACGAGGGGTGAGGGGTGCGCGAATAGAGAGGAGAAAACGCGTTCGAACGCGTTTCACAGGGAGCGTGTTTCCATTTTCGGAAAGTGAATTTTGCCAAAAATAGTTCTGATTGTTTAATTGCTTTAGAGCTTGATTGCACTTATGAGCTCCATTTTGTTATAAATGAGATCCGCTTGAGATGGAAATGAATCCGTAACTTTCGGCCCACAATTGGACCAAGGTTTGTCGGGTTCTCTCGTCCTAACTTTATGGTCCTAAATTTCAGCCCAACAATAGATGATTAGAAGACCCGAAAAATTTTAAAATAGTACTAAAGTAATATAATATATTAAAAATAATATCAATATAATAATATTTTTTTAAATAGTATCACGAGATCGGAATCCCAGATTCCGAACGCAAGATCGGATTTCTGGATTCCGATCTTAGCTTTTTAATTTTTTATATATTATTTATTTATTTATTTATTTATTTATTTTATTAATTAGTTAAATAATTAGAAAAATAGATAATATATTGTAAAAATATTGAAAAAATATGAAAAAAATTAGGAATAATTAAATTAAATTTTATATGTAATTTAGTATTTTTTGGAGAAATTAAATTTATTTTCATTTTAATTAATTTATTTAATTAAAATATAAATTTTTATAACTTATTTAATTAAATGAATTGTACCATTTAGAAAGAATTATAAATTTACAGAATTTGCAGGGATACAAAAGCATAATCCTTTCAGAATGTTCAAAGTTTTATTAATCCTTTCTGCATTTGCAGGGATAGGGATACAAAGGCATAATTTGAATATTAAAACTTTAAACATGCATAACTTTTGATAGGAAGGTCCGTTTGGTGTAACCCCGTAACGACCATTTTCGAAGCCAAAAAACGCTCTCTGGATCTCCAAAATCCACTTTGAAAGTTTGCAAACCTAAAAACCACTCTAAACTACTAAAAATATTTTTAAAATCATAAATTAATCATTAAAAAGAGAAATGCAGTAAATTAAGTGAATTTAGTCTTTCTTCTCCGTCTCAGTAAAACATCAATCTCGTGATCATGAGACTCGATATGATTGTTTAATATATAATATGAAAATAATATATACAGAGGACGACATCCGGGACGCATATAAAATAGTTGTTTAAAAATTTATAATTTTAATTTAAAATAATTAAAAATTTATACTTAATTATTCATTTTTTAAATAAATAAATTAATTAAATTTATATTTAATTAAATAAATTAATTAAAAGGAAAATAAATTTAATTTTCCAAAAAAAATACTAAATTACATATAAAATTTTGTTTAATTATTCCTGATTTTTTTATATTTTTAGAATATATTATCTATTTTTTTAATTAATTAACTAATTAATAAACTAATAAAAGGAAAAAATTTTCCCAAAAAAATACTAAATTACATATAAAATTTAGTTTAATTATTCCTGATTTTTTCCATATTTTTCAATATTTTTACAATATATTATCTATTTTTCTATTTATTTAACTAATTAATAAATTAAATAAATAAATAAACAATATATAAAAAAATTAAAAAGCTAAGATCGGTATCCTGGATTCCGATCTTAGCTAAGATCGGAATCCAGGAATCCGATCTTGCGTTCGGAATCTGGGATTCCGATCTCGTGATACTATTTAAAAAAATATTATTATATTGATATTATTTTTAATATATTATATTAATTTGGTATTATTTTTTAAAATTTCGGTTAGAAGACCAGTGACCACACAGAGTGGTCGTGGCGCAATGAAATATAATGTTAAATTAATTAGGTACATCTTATTATTAAAAACAAAAAAACTAATGATGAAAATGTAGAAGAATATTAACCCAACAAATATATGGTTTTATGGATGTCAAGCTGTCAACAAAAGTAACGGTTTGCAATTTTTCGGGTAGGTAACCTCGCTATCGGATGTGAAAGATTAAATTTAACTTGATTCAATCTCGATCGCACTATTTCCGAACAAAATAATTTTACTGTCTATATCTTGATAATCTATTTCAATAATTTTCGTTTCCTTAAGATGGAGATGAGGGTAATTAAACTTTAAAACGTTAAATATCCACAAGGAATCATTGAGTTAGATGAGGTTAAATTTTCTTATGAACTGGTGGAACGACTTGTAAGTTTCCACGCCTCCAGTTAGATATATACTACAAGTTATAAGAAAAAATAAAGAAAGAAAATATTAAAAAAAAAGTGTTTCTTGATCTTTTGGCTTTGCATATTCTTTTTTTACTTGTTAGCGATCGCGAAGTCTTCCTTCCACACTGGGATGGACCTTTTTGCAATGATAAATGATTATGATATGTATTAATTAATCTATATAGCGCCAGCCTGTTTGGAATCTCAAGAAAAGTGGATGGAGTACAATTGGAGGAAACTATGGTGCATTATCTCTGTCCATTAGCCTTTAAAGGCTCAACTTGATCAGTTTTTTATATTCAAAGTTGTAAATGCTGATGTTACTTATTCTAAGCGACGCTCAAAACCTCAAACAAAAGTACAAAACCCACGACACATGTCAGAGTTATCAATTTGAGACAGTGTTTTAGTACCAACCGGATACCAGAAAATTCTGGTATACCGGAAACCAGAACAGAGGTTGAAACGATAGTATCCGATAAAAGAAGACAAACAGCGGAAATTTTACAAAAAATACCAGATTTCGGCCACTGGCCAGTAGATGCCGGTAGGGTATTTAAAGGATCTGAGATTAAGATAGATGAGCCCCATCCGTAAATTAACAATAGATGCCAGTAGTATCACTGGCCAGTAGATTCCAGTAGTACTAGCTAGGAGGTGTGAAGATGGATCAAGATCTCTTTCTTTGAACCCCATCTCCATCTGTAAATTAACAATATTTTAAGGAAAAAAAAAAAGAATATCTCTACTTTTCTACTATTTATAAATGCACGAATGCAAAGAGGTGTTACATACTAGGTCTAGCGTGTAAACAGGGGTTTGTTTCTACCGTTTGATTGATTTAATCTACGGTTGGATATCAATCGTAAGCTGAAGCAACATTATTGATTGGTTTTTCATCTAATATAGAAATAAATTAAATAACACATCTATTTGTAGTGCTGGTAAATTAAAAAATATATTTTTATTGTCTAATATTATTTTTATTCCTTTATTTGCCCACATAAGAGCATCTTATGCTAGTCAATCCAATCAAACCATGATAAACAATTCCCAATTAACTTTGATGACGATAAAAGATGACAGCTGGTCTTTAAAGAATATTGATGCCCCCCCAAACTTCGGCTGTTGGGACTCCATTCCAAAGCACTATCTTTTCGTGCTTTTCTTTCGGCCTAGACAACATGCATTAGCTCTAAAAGTAAAGGAAACAAATGAGATAGTCGTCCTTATTTAGTGCTTTCTTTCTTTATCATTTTCTAATGTATCCAAACATATTGTGGAATTTGATTGCAGACCAGAGTTTCAAAATATCGTTCTCGTTATTAAAACTTACAAAAGAACCCCAGTAAACAACTCATTTACACAATGCATGAAATCATGTAAAAGTATACAAAGTGGCTGTTGTGGAAATTGGTGATATAACTTTCAAAGGAATATTTCATTCAAAAAAAAAAAAAAATCAATAGGCATAGACTCGTTTTATGTAACTTTCGAAAATAAAAAGAGTACGTAGGTTTTCTGTTTTTATCAGAAAACAGAAATGCGTCCCCGGCCCTCTTTCTTATAAAACAATGATGTAAAAAAAGATGTAAAACATGATGAAGGTTTGATGTTTGTTTCCAAAACGTGCTCCTCTAACTAAACAATGATGTAAAAAATCATTTTCAAGGGAAATCTTAAATACAAGAAGTTCAATAACAATAATTTCCGCACGCGATATTTGGAGCCCAATTAATAGAATCTTAAATATGCAGGTATTTTTGAACCTCAATGATTTGGAATGTTCAATAGAGTAATTATATCAGTTCAAAATTCAAGAAGTACTATTTCACAAAATACAAATTTTGAAGTGGAGAAAGTTTAATATGCACCATAGTGCATAGGGCATTTCATGCACCGTGAACTTTTTTGTGAGAATTTTTATAAATTGACAAATATAATTTAACCAATCTAATCTATATATTGAAATATCATAGCAAACCAAAGTCTATAATTTTTTAGATTTATTACTATTTTTTCGAATTTTTTAAAACATGTCATTTTTGGAATATTATACTATTTTTAACATTCCAAAAATTGCATGTTTCAAAAAATTCGAAAAAAATAGTAATAAAATCTAAAAAATTGTAAATTTTGATTTTCTATGAGATTTTAATATGTAGATTAGATTGGTTAAATTAGATTTATCAAAAGTATACAAAGTTTTGTAAGTTTCCATTCCGTTCCGTACAAAACATAACAGAAACAAAAGAGAAATCAGTTTCGTTTTTGAAAACTGAACGAAAACTAAACGACAGCTGGTAAACGTTAGTGTTCCGTTTATCGAAAACTGGACTAAATTCAACGTCATGTTCATTTGTGCCTTATTATTATTTTCTCGAATAGCTTTCAATTTGTTCGTCTATATGTCTCTGTTAACAATATTATTCCGTAAAAATAATAGTAAATTATGTTGTCCCTAATTAAAGGTCTAAAAGGTGAATAGGTACAATTTTAGTTTCCTAAACAGTATAATTAATTTTTTATTCAATTCAACAATTGTCAAGTACAAACAAGTACACAAGCAATTCAATTCAAATGTAAATAAAGAGTAGAGTAAGAGAGATTGACAGGCGATATGATTATGAAGTTCTGACCCGTTAGGATATGCAAACCTCAGTCATACGTCTTAGACAGTTTCGCTACCACTAAAGGGTGCGCTCCGTTCAATTCCACCAAAAACGGATCTACAAATTCGAACCGAATCGCCTCATCACAAGAAACTCGAGGTGGAGATGCCTAACCTCTAACTATCAATCAAATACACCAAGGATTGAAGCTCTCAACCAAAACACTCAATAATATGTAAAAATGTAAGGTCATCGACGAATAATGCACAAATACGATATTTTTTATTTTAATATTTAAAATTTAAACGTTCTATTCGAAAGTTGATGTTATTCATTTAAATGATATGTGTTTTCAAATTTTATAATTTTTGGAGTTTTTTTTATAATTGATCAAAGAGGTCGAAAATGTACGAATCTAGTTAACTATGATAGAGTAATTCTAATATATACATTTTTCAACCTATCGATCAAGTATCAAATGAATCCCAAAAATTATAAAATTTTTTGCCAATTCATTCTCATTAAAATTAATAATATCAACGATTCAGATCGTACGTCTAAATTTTAAATAAAAATAAATATAGAAGTATGCCTCTGTAGCACTCCAAAAATAGAGCACTGAACCCTCTCTTTGAAAAATAACCAGTTGAATAAAAAAAAATAATTTTTATTTATATTTGAAGATAAATTGTGATCAAGTCTCCCAACTTATTTTTAAATTAAATGTCTGTAAAGACTCTCCAACAGAGTTTCAAACCTACGACTTCTTATTTGAGATGCATTGCTCTTTACCACTAGACGAAGAACTGGTTCTCAAATTAAAAAACTAATTGTAATTAAAAATAAAATAGATATGCATATTTTTTGGGTTTATTGATAGGGTTCTGTAAGGTCAATTAATTTCATTTCCATAATTTAGCTTGGGTATACTATCACTAAAGAAAGTTTAATTTGCACTATAGTGCATAGGGCACTCCATGCACCGCGGATTTTTTCGAGGATATTTTTATAAATTGATAAATCTAATTTAACCAATCTAATCTACATATTAAAATCTCATAGAAAACTAAATTTTACAATTTTTGAGATTTTATTACTATTTTTTTCGAATTTTTTAAAACATGTCATTTTTGGAAAAATTGTAAATAGTACAACTTTCCAAAAATTGCATGTTTTAAAAAATTCGAAAAAAATAGTAATAAAATCTCAAATATTGTAAATTTTGGTTTGGTATGAAATTTCAATATGTAGATTAGATTGGTTAAATTAGATTTGTCAATTTATAAAAATATTCTCGAAAAAAATCCGTGGTGCACAGAATGTCCTATACACTATGGTGCATATTAAACTTTCTCTATATAGATATATATAGATATAGTAATTCTATTTGCTATCGCATCATAAAATGACATTGTGCATGGTGTTTATTTTAAAATTCGAAATGAATTAATTCTATCACTACGCCTCTGATCCCGTCCCCTGTGAGTAGAGCTGTCAACGGCACTGCCACCAACGTGGTGCCGTTCCGTTTAACCGAAACGGAACGAATAACGGCACCGGTTTTCATTTCGTTTCAATAACGAAACGGCAAACGGAATAAGAAATTGTGACGTTTCGAACCGTTTCGCCTCTTTTCAAACCGTTTCATGTGTATTTTCTTATGTGAAACGAATAACGGAATGGATTTCTGTACCGTTTTTGAAACGGAACGGTTAACGGAATGGTATATCGTACCGTTTTCTTAAACGAAACGGTAAACGGTATGGGGTGTTCCGTGCATTTCGGCCACGTTTGACAGCCCTACCTGTGAGATTGCAGGGGTACTTGACACTTTTCCACCCTAGTGGCTTACTGAAAGGATAAAATAATTAAAAGATGGAAAGGAAAAGCAACTCAGTGTCACAGTTCGTGTTCTTTCTCTCTCCACTAGGGGTGTCTAACGTTTACAACGGCAACGGAATGGCTCATTCCGTTTGCCGTTCCGTTTCAGTAAACGATATGCTATTTCATTCCGTATTCCGTTCCGTTTCAGTAAACGGTATGCTATTTCGTTCCGTTATTCGTTTCGGTTGGACGGAATGGGACGGAACAACGTAAAATACACTGTAAATAGAGGTATTTGTCGAAACGGAAGCGAAATGATTCGTTCCGTTTACCGTTCCGTTTCAACAACGATATGCCATATTATTCCGTTTACCGTTCCGTTTCTGGAAACGAAATGCAAATTCGTACCGTTATCCGTTCCGTTGGAACGGAATGGAACGGAAAACGGCGAAACGGTATATCGTTGACAGCCATACTCTCCACTAATCTAGTTATTTATAGTTATTGTACTCGTTCAAAGCCAATACCCAAATCTAACTAAGCTGCCTAAGGGCTACGAATTGCCAAAAAGAAAAAAAAAGAAAAAAAAATCCAAAATCCAACTAAGCAATGTTGCAGTTATACCTGTCAAACGTCTCAAAATACCATGTTACCACCCATACTGTTTGCCGTTCCGTTAAGAAAACAGTTTCAACATTCATTCCGTTAACCCGTTTCGTTTACGAAACGGCATAGAATTCCATTCCGTTATTCATTCCACTTAAGAAATTACACATGAAACGGTTTGAAATGTGATGAAACGGTTCGAAACGTCACTATTCTCGTTCCGTTTGCCGTTTCGTTTATTGAGACGAAATGAAATTGGTGCCGTTATTCGTTCCGTTTCGTATAAACGAAACGGAATAACGTCTATTTTTATGCCGTTGACAGGCCTAGTTGCAGTAGTGGGATTACCCGGTGATATTTGTGAGCTTATCCAAATTCTCTGAACAAATCATTTCAGTCAAGATGGCAGCAGTACCAGGAAACACAGTAAACAGTACTGATCATCAGTCCGCTGGATCTAGTCAAGCCTCAAGTACAATATCAGCTCCCAGCGACGTTGAAAAATTGGACAAAAATCTGCTCGAGGCATGCAGAAAAGGTGATATCGCCTACATCGATGGATTGGATCCCAACAACCCCAATATCCTGTCCCCTGTAACTCCTCAAAAGAACAACTGCCTTCACCTTGCCGCAATGCTCGGCCGCGACAAATTTGCGGATAAGGTCTGGACAAAATTCCCTTCGCTCTTATCCGATACCAACAAAGATGGGGAGACCCCTTTGATGGCCGCTCTCATGGCAGATAATGTCACATTAGCCTCGGAAATGCTCACTGCTGCATCGACACTTCTGGAGCCTGCAGACAATACGAGCGATGTGGAACGAGGAAATCCATTCAAGGAGATGCTGTTGAAGGTCGACAAGCGTGGGGATAATGCTTTGCATCACGCAATACGCCGCGGCTTTGTGGATATTACAGTTCGGCTCTTGAACACAGAGCCGACACTGGCGGAAAAACCTAACAATGTTGCAGAGTCACCGATGCAAATCGCAGCTCGCGAAGGCCGCTCTAAATTTGTTAAAAAATCGGTCAAAATCATCAAATCCGCAGATCCAGGCCCAGCACCAGCAGGACACTCACACTCAGCTCTTCATGTTGATGTGAAAATGGGCCACACAGGTAAGGTTAATTAATTATAAGCTCAATTCTATGCAATTACGCATAGTGCTAGTGCATACTATTTTTTAATCTCTATCTCTATATATCTCTATATATATTATAAATAAAAGAAAGCATGGAAAAGGTGTTACATGCTATATATCTAGCATGTAAATAGACATTATGTCGTTTGATCGATTTGATTTGTGATCAAATATTAATGTTGCAGAGTCACCGATGTATATCGCAGCTCGCAAAGGCCACTTTGATTTTGTAAAAGAATTGCTCAAAACAGAAAAATCCGCAGATTCAGGCCCAGCAGGTTACTCAGCTCTCCATGTTGCTGTGGAAATGGGCCACACAGGTTAATTATAAGCTCAATTCTATCCATACTTTTTTCAGAAATGTTAATCTCTATCGGTCTATCTCTATCTCTATCTCTATATCTCTATATATTATAAAAATTCACATAAAAGAGATGTTACACGCTATATCTAACATGTAAATAGGTGTTTATACCGTTTGATCACATAGAAGAGGTGTTACACGCTATGAGATTGGCTAAAATGCTTTGCAAAGCATAGTGGGTCTGTGCTTTAGTGTTTCGGACCGTTTGATCAAACTATTCGATGACTCAGATGACTTAGAGTGAGAGAGCTGCACTCTCCGTTTGTTTTAAATTTTTTCGTTCCGTTTCCGTCTATTGCTGTCATGCTTCCGTCTGGCGCTCCTTCCAAATAGGAAATTAAAAATTAGACGAACCTTCTGCTCTCTCTTCCGATCTATTATTTCCCACGTAGGAACCTTCGTCCTTGTTAATTATCTCACTCTCATCCACCTTTTTCATTTCCCCAAAATTTGTATGATTTTCTCCTTAGTAAAGTCAAATTGGCTCCAAAGAAATTTGATTGAAGGAAAAAAAAACAAATGTCAGAGATGGGATTTATATTTAACAAACATCAATCATTTTCAAATATACTCCCATACATCGTAAGTGTCAATCTTGCACTAAATTCAAACTACACTGATTTCATACCTACCACAAAATATAAGATAAATGCATCCAACTATGCCTACTCTGTCAAGATTGACCCTGCAGTATGAATATGAACTTGATTTGTAATATGTTCACAGTTCTAAACTTCTAATCATTCCATATTTCCATGTATCAAAAATTCATGTTAACGAGCCTTCGGGCATGGGATTCTGGCAAGTAAATTCATTTCCTGACACAAATAACAAATAGTATTTATCAAATTTATATGGTTTACATTCTTTGAAAGCGATTAATATTTTACATCATATATACAAGCATCACCAAATATATAAGCAATTTCAAACATATTACATGACAAGTATATTAAGTTGTAAACATATAACCAACAATGCTGAAATTAAAAGAGAATGGTCTAGTACATGAAAAGCATGCATTACAATTTCACAAGCATAATTAACAACACTGAAATTCAGAGGGATTGCACCCTAACTATTGTGTAATTAGAACATCATACGCAATTTGGATTGTTTGCTTGCCGATTGTAGCTGATTTGATGCGTTGTCCCCCAAGTTAATTAGAACATCAGATGGTACATTTATTAGGAGTAAAATCAGTCATGTAGAAAAAAAAAACTTGCATTAAGTTTTGCCTGTAGGTCAGGTTTCGTTTATAAATTAAACTATTATACTGAAAAAAAATATTACTAAATCAAATTACCTAAATGAAGACAATACAATACCAAAGGCCAAAGAAATTTGTTTTCGAGTATCCACTTGTTTTAGTAACTTACAGAAAAAAAATATTCTGTTGCAAAACCCCCCAAGTTCACTTGTACCAGAATAAAAGTGTATCTAAAAAAAGTAGAAATTACAAGCATAATCTTTTCTATTGTAACCACATGCAAAAGTATTGACTTGTACGTGAACCTCTTTCATGATGTATTCTTTTATGTATTTTTCTTTCACTCATATTTGTGCTGTACTCAGTAGTGCAAATGCAAAAAAAACTGGCAATACATAGATAATTATCTTAATCAGACTCGATACAAAGCTTTAATAAGTCTTAATTGAACTGAATTGAGAGCTTCCTGTATGGCCCTAATTTCACTTCAACAAATGCAACAAAGGTTTAAATTTCATCGAAATTCCACTAACAAGAAGCAGAAAATTTATCTCTTACAGGGTGTTGATTGAAATTTTCAATTGGAACCAAAAAATAAATATTGCAAAAAATCTATAAAATTGCCAATTTTTACAACTCAGGGACCAAAAATAGAAAAAAGTACCCGTGGTAACTGCCATTTTGGACTATCGTGCTTCTTCTTCTTGGCCTTAAACACACAAATCAGAACTATTGAGGCTGAAGGAACTGGAGGCTGAGAAGAAGGGAGGAATCTTAAATCTGTCAAGAGAGGAGAAGATGCAGGAGCATCTAGGGTTTTGTCCCAAGAAGGAGAGGCGGGAGAGAGAGAGAGTTGCAGAGGCAGTGAAAGAGATAGGATTTTTCCCTTTTTCCAAGGAGAGAAACAAGTGTCGGCGTTTAGATCTAGACTCTAGAGAGATGGGCGGAAGGAAGAGAGAGGACTCTTCGAGGATTAACGGAAATTAAAATTTGACGGAGAAATGGAGACTTCAGCGCTTAAACTAGCGACACATTCATAGCCACTCATCAACTCGTCTGCACAAATCTTAAAGTAGATCCGACGTTTATAAATTTCTAAAGCACAGATGCTCTACGCTTTGCAAAGCATTTTAGGGAATCTCAATATATATATTTGTGTTCAACTAGATAAATAAAAGAATGAGAATGCACTTGATCAGATAAAGCATATTTATTAAAAAAAAATGTGTTGTAATCATTCTCCTACTTTTCTAGTAAAATTAAGCCTGTAAACATACAGTCCACCATGCATTCTAACATCATATCTCCAATCTAATTATTGCAGAAAATTTGATTCTTGTACGGCAGAATCTGAACCTGAAAGAAAAATAACTTTAATTTGAGTAAGTGCAACGCAATCAAATTTTTTTTTTTTAAAAAAATCACCGTTAAAGGTTGAAAATATGGTTTACTCAATTTCTTTTCAGTAACTATTGATGTCAAAATAATACAATGGTCAAAATCTTAATTACTGGCAAGATACATGTTATCTTTCAACAAATTATTAATTTATGGACTTCTGAATTTGTTTATATGTGGTGCTGTTACTGTATCATAGCGACTATTGTTATTATATATTTTAAAATCCTTTTAAAATTCTTAATTTTATGATTCGAAATTTTAAGAAATAAAAAATTTACATTTAAAGAACTGTTTTGCCATTTTTTTTTTCTAAAAGGGATCGAGAATATCATTCAAATAGAACGTTGTAGAATTTCTAGATCAATTGTTTTCTCTTTCTCCGTTTGGGTGAGATGTGGGAATAAGGGAATAAGGGAATAAGAGAATAAATTTATTATAAACAATTCAAACTCTTTACAAAATTACACATTTTCCAATACTGCTTTCCACTTCTTTCCTTATTTCTCTTATTCCCACACCATCCAAACGGATTTGTTCAAAAATGTGGCAGAATTTTGTAAAAAGTGTTAATTTTGCTTTTTCCAGAACGGATTTGTTCAAACGGATTTGTTCAAAACGGATTTGTTGAAAATTGAGATTTATAAAACCGAAATTTTTAATAAAAAAAATTAATATTGAATAATTTTAATAACATCTAAGATTTTTTTATAAGAACCAGGAATAATGCGGTTTATTCTTTCTAAAATACGCCTTCTTTATAAGACCAAAACATTTTTTAAAATACGCCTCCTTTGGTTTCCACCCGGTCAGAAACGAAAAGACTAAACAAAAATCAAAAAGAAAAGAAAAAAGTGGAGTTGGTGTACCCGTTTGTTAACGCGGTTTATAACCGCATTATTACCCTTATTATAGCACGGTCATAAATGAAGTTGTTAAGTACTTAAAGTGAGAGAATAGCGCTGTTATAAATCGCATTATTCCTTGATTTTTATTACAAAAGCCTTAATTCTTATTAAAATTATTCAATATTTAATTTTTTTTATTAAAATTCCGATTTATAACACTAGCAGATTGATTCTATACATTACGCTAGTCTTACTGTCAATTTCTAATGCTAGCAGCTCATGTTGAGGGAACTTTAAACGAAATTCTGTTGGTTGTAGACTTGTAGTTAGCGGAGCTCAAACTTTTAAACGTACACGAAATAACTTACAGTTTAATACAAATAAAAATGAATAGCTATTAATTTAAGTCAACTTATTAGGGTAGTCATGGCTCATGGGCGAAGCTATGTATAATTTGGTGGGTTCATAACCCACCTCAAAAAAAATAACTTGATATTATATATGTTTGTAATTGAAAAAAATTCCGCAAGAAGTTAGGGACTCATTTCAAAAAATTTGAAGGACCCAGCTGGATATGCCGTGTTTGATTTGAATTGCATAATGGCACCTAAAAAGTTGAATAGGGACCGAATAGCATTTGTTCATGGCTAATCGTCTTCTTTCCTCCTACCCAATTATTCTTATTAAAACAAAACTTAGAACAGAATGAAATATTTGGTTGAAAAATTCATAGGAAAATTTTGGATTTTTTTGTTGTCTTGATTTTTGAATTAGGGAAATTATTATCTTGTATATTAAATATATTATTCTAGATTTTCTATTTTTATTATAATATATATTTGATTTATCATGACTTTTCTTATCCAACATTATTTTAGAGTTCTTTATTTAAAAATTATTATTATACTATAAATATCATATATATATTTTCAGCAAAAAAAAAATTACGAACTCTGCTGATATGAAATCCTAGCTTCGTCACTGATGGTAGTACGTATGTTTGGCAACAAAGTGACGATTGTATTAATTTATAATTTATAGTCTTAATAAGTATATCTTACTTCATTCAGGTGGTCTATTATATTAGGAGTTAGGACATCATTTATTGCTATTTTATAATGTGTTGTGCGATTTTTGCACCTTGGTTTATTTGTGGGACAACTGATTACCCAGAGAAGTGAGAGAACTAATAGAATTGTAGAACCAGGTATCGACCGACCTATTATTTGAAATAGATGAAAGCAATCAAAGGATTTGTTTTGGTCCATACGTAGAAGTAGTACTTGAACCATAGGCCGGCATTAATTAGAAGTTGCCAGCAGATTTAGGGAATGAATTGAGATTCAGACCAAATTAACGATTGTTTCTCATATATAGATTTCAGGCGATCTGATTTATATTTCTTTTCTAATGTCATGCATTTACTGTCAGATATAACTAAGCTACTGTTGAAAGAACGTCCACACCTAGCCCATAATGCATCCAACGATGGAAGCATGCCTCTTGAATTTGCTGTAGCCAACAACAATCTCGGGATTGTGAAGGAATTTTTAGAGTACGTTCCTTACGTGGCCTATCTTGGGAATACAAAAACGGGACTAACTCCATTCCTTGTGGCCGCAATGAATGGTTCTGTGCCGATTGCAGAAGAGATTATTCGTGCTTGTCCAGATTCTGCATATACTACTAGTCAATCCTGGGAAAATGGACTTCATCAAGCGATTAAGCATGAGCGACAAAATTTTGTGGACTTCATCCTCAGAACACCGCAGCTCCATAGACTTATTTACCAAGTTGACAAAGAAGGCAATCTTCCCATACATTCAGCGGCTGCAGCGTGCAACCCAGATATACTTCGTTCTCTGCTATCCCACAAAGAACAAGATTACAGTGCTCCTAATGGCAAGGGCTTCCATGCAGTTGACCATGTCATTAGCAAGAAAAAATTATGGAAGACTCTAAAATGGGTAACTTAATTACTTAATTTCTATTGCTCTAGTTGCACATTACACTTTGTTTAATCCAAATCACATATAACTTTCACTAATTCCCATCATGATGTCGCTAGTGTTATGCTGTTATATCAGATCAAGGTCATGCTCTAATTTTATGCTGTTACAGAATGAATCCTTCACATTGTTGTCGAATGTAATACCATCGGGATGGAATGACAAAGCTGTTGATAAGACAGAGAAGCAGACAAAAAAACAATCATTCGCCGAGGTCAAGTCACTTACAACAAAATACATTACTAACACCTCTGTGGTCGCTGCTCTCCTCGCTACTATCACCTTCGCTGCAGCCTTTACCTTGCCAGGAGGATTAAGCAATGATGCCTCTGACACCGGCCTGCCTATTTTTGCAAGAAAGGCCGTATTTCAGGTGTTCTTGATCTCTGACACCATAGCAATGTGCTTTTCCCTTGCCGTTGTATTTCTCAGCATTTTGGCAACATGGGAGGACTTGGACTTCCTGCTGAACTACAGGAAAACATCAAGGGTGCTCATGTGGTGTGCCTACGGGACTACTTCAGTGGCATTTGGTACTGGTTTGTTTACAGTGCTTGCACCCAAGATCTTGTGGCTTGCAATTCTCATATTGGTACTCTGCAGCATCCTTCCATTCCTCTCCATAATCATCGGTGAATGGCCCGAGGTATTGCTTCGCTGCAGGCTTCGTCGTCAATTTCGACAAGACCTTGCTCGAAATATCTACAGTATTTGAGAAATGTACGATGTATTATGTGTGAGTTTTTTTCTCTTTTTCTTTCTTTAAAGGGTGGAGAATTATTAACGTTAAAGTTTAAACAGTAGACGCGAAGGTGAGTACTATAATTTAAATATCCCACAAAGAACATATTAATGAAATAGAAGAAAAAGTACAAAATTTAAACAGTAGTACTATAATTGAATATTGTCGGGAAACAGAGACGAGATAAATAAATTTCAAAGCGTACAGAAGATTTTATAGCCTTATAGGCATTAATGTTTGGCTCAAGGAGAGCCGTTGTAATTTCCTATTTTACAAATACTAATATCACAATACCAAAAATTGATTGACTAGTGAGATCCGCTAGTATATAAATCCTTAAGTCAGAACTACGTGTTTGATCATACTGGAGAATTATTTGGAAAGGTTTCCTCGGATTTTCAAAGATTTTCCTCATTGACTATATAAAACCACTCGAAAGCCTTCCTCCTACTACATCAAACTTTCTTTGCATCATCTCTTTTTCTACTTCTGCCATTTCTCCTAATTAAAAAAGTACTTTTCAACAAGATTTTAGTAACAAATAATCAATGGGTTCGGATGATTGTGAGTTGCATGTTCTTGAAGTTGATGATAGCTCAGTCGATCATGCTGTAATAGCACGCATTCTTCGCAATTCAAAATACAGAGCTAAGATTTGTTTCTCATCATGTACAGCACACACACAAACACAAAGTTGTCATTCATTTATTTGAATTTCAGTCTAAAAGCTCTTGTGTTTGCGTGCATTGCAGTGACGGCTGTAGACAGTGCCGAAAGAGCATTGGAAGTTCTAGAAATGGTAAGTTGCAAAGTTGATCACATTGTCTTTCAATTGCTTTTGCTTTTTTTTTCTTATTTGCAATTCTAATGGAAAATGTGGTTTGTTTTTACAACAGGAACCTAATGTTAATATGATCATTACTGATTACTGCATGCCAGAGATGAATGGATATGAACTGCTAAAGAGGGTTGAGGTTAGTGCTTAATCTCTTTTTAACAGGGACGAAGCCAGGATTTGAATATGAGGGGGGCCGAGGTTAAACATTGAGTTGCTTTATCCACCGATTAGACTTGAACAGCATGAATTTAGTTTGAAACTTGCTAAAACAAGGCAGAAGGATAACAATTTCTCTCATACTAAAATGTCAATAAGCATTAAGGCAATAAAGAAAGGAACTTGGAATCTTAATATGTTATGTGAGCTAATGTCATGCTTTCTTTAAGGCCTCCACATTTCTTTTTTTTTTTTTTTGAAGGTAGGGTGGCCCCTACAACATTTTCATTAAATTAAAGTAAAATTGTACAAAAAGGCAGAAAAAAATATATATATACAAAGGCTTAAACAGCCTAGTCCTAATCCCTAGCTAATCCTCCTTCAGGTAGTGTACTATCTCTAATCGTAATTTTTCCAAAGTATAGAGTCCTGCATGATCCTCTGTATAGAGGTGTGTACATTTGGCCTGGATCCTTGAAAGATGCACTCGTTTCTATCCTTCCATAAGGCCTCCACATTTCATCGTTTCATGCACTCATGATGTGAACTCACAACTACTTACATGCTGATGGAATTCACGTTCAACCCAGAATTAATAATTTCATTTTCCTTAAACCAGACACAAATTATGGAAATAAGTAGGTCAACTTAAAAAAAGCTCATTCCACTACATCCCTCATTGTTGTAAAGGAAATTGCACAAGTATGCGTTCATCAGAACAAATCTCGTTGATGTCACATCTTGATAGCATATTAATGGTGAAACCATGCGCGGTTATATTCAAATCTGATAATCAAACGAAGTTTTGTGAGATATTTTGAATTAAAGATACTATTGCTCTTTCTTCTGCAACCAGAGACTAACAAAACGGAACCCACCCACAACCTGTAGATTAGGAACCAGACGAGGTGTGCATCAAACGAACATGTATTTCATTTAATTTCAAGCTTTATCATAAGAATAATAAAAAGGTAAAAAAGGAAATAACTTTGACAGTATGTAGGGGACTTCACAATTAATGCATGAGAATAATGTCAGAATGAAGACAGTATATTCCTGTATACATTCCCATTCATTGACGGGGGTACTGATACTTGAGCATAAGCAATTGAGACATGGTATATTTTTAGAGTTTATATTATTTATGTTACATCGTTAACCTTGAGAAGTTGAGATATATACGGATATACAACACAACATTATACAGTACGGCCTTTTTTTAATACATTATGGACAGGCACAATCTATCCGTGATAATTAATAATTTAAATTTACAACTATTTACTTTGAAAAGAGACATTATTGGTCCAGTTGTGATGCTTTCGACCCGTATTTCAAGTAATTACAAAGTCAAATCACGGGATATGATTCATTGATACCTCCAAAACTACCAGCCACCAGTGTTTTATGTCCGTTGTAGATTGTCCATGGTGCGTTTAAGCCTTGCAACAATAGCATTAACCATGTCACATCTCCACTCATCTAGAGCTAACCAGTGCATGAGCGTCTATAACAGATATGGACATGTAATTAATTAAATAATCAAGTCTCTTTCGTCTCCGCAGAACCTTTATGACTCTTCATCTTTTTGGTACTGATTAATTGATTATTCCTCTACTAGTGAGCCTACGACTAGTAATTTAGAACTCTTTGTGTTTATTAAGATTTACAAGGGTGAAATAATTCGCTTGCTATTATTAATGTGCATTGAAGAACCATGCAAACTTTATTCAAGAAAAGTGGGAAAAAACGAAAGCAAAAACATACACACTATTTGTCAAAATATCTTTTAATTGTGCATCTGCATTCTAGTTTCGTCCTTGGATAGCTTGTTATCCGTCTTTGAATTAAAGCATGACTATAAAAAAACATGCTAATATTGTAGCTCAATTTTTCCCTACCTACGGGTCTCCTAACAGTTGCAACGCTTTAAGATAGGAAACCAGGGGAACTTTTTTAAAGTAAAGCATGTAATGCCAGATTATTTATCTATTTTCTAAAGACTAGCTTAAGCTGATGCTGGCATAGGCAGCAGTCCATTGTGCCTGAGCAATGGCTCTGGTGAGGGCTCACGTCCCCGGAATGCAACAAAAACCTAATACAATCGAACAAACAGAAAATAGTAAGATACACATAATAAAAGCATTATTTGAAAACAAAGGGGTTGCAGAAAGAAGATGTTCAATTTCCAATCATAAGTCAAGTGTGCTCAATAACTGTACAACAAGATAGTTGTAGCAAAGGAAATACCAAATAGAAATGCACAAAAGATTCCAGAATACGTCTCTAAGCCACATTTACCATTAGTTATATAAATATTATGCTCTTCCATACTCCAGTAATTAAAAAAAAAATAATACAAAAATGTCAAGACCACTTAATCGGGGTAGGGGAGGGGGGGGGCGGGCATGAGATGCAGGAAGTAGTCCACAATTATGATTAGTTAAAAGCATACCTCAAGTGGTGACTTGCCACCTCCCAGAGCAAGAATTGTTTCTCTAAAGCGGTGACCGGTTTCTTTAATTGCCTGCTTAAAGAGGTTCATTAATTAACCAAGGTCATAGTGCTCGCTAGTTACAAACAGGAACTGTATCTCTCAAGATATGTAATTCAGAGTTCTTTCAGCAAAGAAGACTTATCAAATTAATTTTAGGTACAAAACTTATGTCGTATCACCTTTGCAGCAGAATTTTACCTTATCATCTTCTAAACCAGCATCCTCAAATGCCGAGAAAGCATCAGCAGATAACACCTCAGCCCACTGTTACAGGACAACACCAGTACATTTAGTATTAAAATGCCTAGACAGGTCTTGGATAATGTTTCTTATTCATGAGAAGATGTGCACAACAACAACAGAACATGTGCACAAAAGAGCTAAATGGTAGAGAATAAAGACACATTACCTTGTAGCTGTAGTAACCAGCAGCATAACCACCTGTAAGCAAAATGGTACAATTAAAAACCCTTCTAGCCCTTTATGTATCAGTTTTGCTGGGTTCGATTATAACACATTAACCAGGTGTTGTTTTGGTCTGTCTTTTCTTCTTTCTTTTTTTTTTGTTTGCTTTTAGTCCAATTTGGTTCATTTTTCACTTTGATAATCTTTTGTTTTGGTCTTTAATTTTAGTTCGTTTTTGTTTCTTTTCCTATGCTGTGTTTTATTTTTTTTGGTCCATATGCTTAATGGAGGCTGCTGCACAATTGAAGAATGAATGAGGCAGAATAATGAAATATGGGGACTAAACTAATCAACTGAAAGTTATCAAGGTTTAACCATCTTATAGTATGAAGAGCATATCATCCATACAATGCAAGGATTATATAGTTTCACAATTAATCTTCAGCTAAGCTAAAAAAACAATTAAAAGACCTGCAAAGATATGGCTGAAACTGCAGAGGAATCTGTCTTCAGGAAAAGGAGGAAGAATATAAGTTCTCTCTGCAACCTTTCTGTCTACATCAAAAATCGACAAGTCCCCAGAAGGGTCAAATGTTGTGTGCAGCTCCAAGTCCACTGATGCAAACCTTATCTGCAACGAGAATTTTCAGAGGGAAAAATCAGGATAAGATTCACATGGTGAAGAACTTTTCCAATTCTATCATAAACTTCAGCTGCAGAGCCATGTCACAACCTAACTGAACCATTATTCAGCCTTTATAGTGTTAAATGAACATAATAAAATGAGAAACAAATTTGGGGATTATTGTGCTGAGTGTGCATCTTTATATCCAAAATTTAAAGATGCCAAACCCCTTCAAAACATCATTTTACAAAAAAACTTTGATTCCTTTTCCTTTTTTATTTTAATTTTTAATTCTTGTGTGTGTGTTGGAGAGGGGGGAGGGGGATTAGCGAGAGGGACTGAGAAGACCTGACGTAGGCTCAAAGAACCAGCACGGAAAGTTTTTGCAGCAAGAAGTTTTGAATAGATTTCTTCAGGAAGAGGTTCACCAGTTTCATAATGCTTAGCAAGTCCCAATAAGGTCTCCCTGCCAAATCATCAGTTACTTTTCTGACTTAGTACATCCCAGGTTTAAACTTATATCATCTCCAGTCAAGCAGAAAAAAACCAATAACTTTAGTATGAAACCACTTTCTGCACCTATAAGACTGGCACCTAAATGCTTTTCTTTTATGCCTTTTTCTTAAGTTTACACAGCAGGAAACCTTATAACAAAATTTTACAGGTATGATCTAGTACCAGACTAGTCTTTAAGTGTAAATCAGGCCTATAACAGTATTGGAAATAGGACACAAGTATCAAGACAAGGAAAAAGGAATTTAATTCTAATTAATCTTAGTTCCACAACAGATACATATTATTAACTACAATATTAAAATATGGATATCTTACTTATGGTAGCACCAGTTCTCCATAAACTGAGAAGGCAATTCAACAGCATCCCATTCAATTCCCCTAATTCCAGCAACTAACCCTTCATCTTGCTTTGTTAGCATGTGCTGAAGTGCATGACCAAATTCATGAAATACTGTTTCCACCTACAAGAACAGCAAATAAAGATAATATTATAATGAAAATAAAGGATGTTTAGTAGGTCTAACAACTCAAACCCTACTGTTATGTTACTGTGTTGCAGATCAAACCTACGGCTATTTTAAAATAAGATCCAGACATTGAAGGAACTACTTAGTTGAAGATCAAATCATTCAGGTGTAACTTGTAACCCTTCATCCAGACAGTAAGGGAAAAATAGGTACTTGTAACTACATGCCAATCAAAACATTCAGATCCATTCCAAACAAAACATTGGAACCTAGCTTCTAAACACAGTTCAATATTGGACACTGAATGGCCAGCTAAGTTAAAGGACAGCATTGACACAATTTAACAATGTTTGGTCACCAGATCATTCAAACTGTTGGGTTTTGTTCCCACATATGTCCACAAACATTAAGTGTTATTGGGAAGTGTGTTTAAAATAAATAAATAAACAATTCTTTACTCTTACTTTTCTTCCAAAAAAGAAAAAAAATTCTTTACTCTAACATTATCCCCGACTGAAGTCATCCAGTCAAGATTACTATAGTTACCTCGCGGAAGGTCATAAGACTAGGCTTGTCACCAACTGGAGGCATCTGATTACAGACCATATGGGCAATTGGCAGTCTGACAGGAGCACCAGGGGGTGCAAGCACGCGGCTCCTAGCAAAAACCTCATCCATCCATGCACCACCCCGTTTTTCAGCAGGTCTGGAATACGGATCAAAATAGAAATATGCAATTGGTTGACCTGAAGAGTCCTTTACACAGTAAAATCTGACATCTGGATTCCAAACCTGAAAAAAAAAAAAAAAAACGAGTGTTAGACTCAAGTCTTATTATGATTTTGTATTAGTCCATACCAGTCAGGAATGATACCAGAATATGTAATAAGCACATTAACAGTAAGATATGATATATCTGGGGATCAATATATGTCCCACTTTTTATAGTTTCATTTCTTGGATGACACAGCTTTTGAAAGGACTAAACTTTTGTCTCAAACAATAGTGGTATAATCTTCTAAAAACAATGCATACTTGAAATGCTCGCTATAATAGAACATATGAATTCCCTGGTCGGTAAAAAGGGCCAAAAAGGTTCTTTGCATTTCAAATGGACAGTATGTAAGCCTCAATAAATCAGACACTACGTAAATCTCAAAAAGGTTCATTGCTCGTTCCTCCTGCCAGAAAGTAACCCTTTATGCGTTGTCAAGGGTGTCCTACAGGCAGAAGATCAAGTCCATGTGCTTAAGAAGAGTGGAGTGATATCTCCAGGGGTTTTACATTTTCTGTTTTGTGGATTCTCATTGATTGTTTGGCCTACATAGGTTGTCTGCTAACGGGATCTATAGTCAGTATCTGACTATACGAAAGCCAAAGGAGACCCCTTTTGCCACTTCTGCAAGTGATACAAAAGCGGCTAGCAGGAGGGCCTCCAAGGAAGAAATATTTATTGCTTGACATTCTCTATCGCAGGGCTCAAAGATTCGGTCATTAAAACCAAAGTTGCACTGCTGAAAAAAATATTCAGGTACAATAAACAAAAAAAGAAAACAACTCACAGGAGCCAGCCCATCAGCTGCCTCAATACTAACACCAAAGAGCTTATTTGCAAGGGTGAATAGGCCATCCAAAACCTTTGGCAGTGCAAAATATGGACGCAACTCTTCCTACAAGAGAAACATCTAGTAAGCACCACACTGACTTGTAATCAGAGAAAATTACCAACCATATGCATACAGGATGTTCTGGGTTTATGTCACATACCATCAATTCCGATCCAGAATTTGCCATTTCGTATAATGCAAATAGAATTATGACCCCAGCTATTACACTTGTTATTTTAACTAATGTACAGTATTTAGCCACATTATGTTGGATAATTCAATAAAGAGTGTCAAACTGAAGTTAATAATGCATTGGAGCCTCAACAGGACCAAAATTAGCTTTACTGCAAACACTTACTAATTTTCATAACATTGAAATAAAATTGATCCTTTCATTTCATTGAACAAGGTTTGTCATACAAAAAGCAAATATTAATATACAAACCTCATTAATATCGTATTTAGCCTCACGCAACCTTTCACTCCAAAAATTAACATCCCAGTGATCAATGTCATTGGCCTCCGGAGCACCTGACTCTTTTGCAAATGCTTTCATTTCTTCAATATCTGCATATACAGAACCTTATCATACTATCACATAACTAGCTGGAGTTATGTATATCATAAGAAATTGACTGCTAAACCAAGTTGGATGCAGCAGATCAGAATGAGCTAATCTACACATTGTGTTTTGTCAAAATATGCAGAAGAAAAATAAAATTGCAGTTCGGCATCAAACTAATAGAGATTCCAATATACCCAGGACAGAAAAGTATTTTGATACTGGAACAAAAATCATACCCCACGCATTAGTAATTGGTAAAACACTTGCACTCTAACTAACATATTGCATACCCAACAGTTAAGGACCAGAATGAGCTCATGTGACATTGAGTTTTGTCAAAATGCAGAAGAACAATAAAATTACAGTTCGGCATCAGACAAGTACAGATCCAGATAAACCCTGGCCAGAAAAGTATTTTGGTACTGGAACAAAAATCATTCCCCATTTATCAGTAATGGTAAAACATTTGTGCTCTAACTAATATAATACATAAATTATATTTACAAGAAAAAACATACAAAGATTTGTACCTTTCACATGGTGGTCCCATGAAGCAACACGCAATTTCTCCAGCAGCTCTTCCACTCTCTCAACTGTAGCCATTTTTGTTGCCAGGCTCACCTTTTAAAAAATAAAAATAGAAAAAGTCTGTAGGAAGCTAATGAAACTGCTTGTCCCTCATAAACTGTCGAACTAAAATTCACAATAGAGAATTTATAGTCCCCCATACCTCAGCATAGTTATTGTAGCCAAGAAGTTTAGCTTTTTGTAACCTCAACTTTAGAATTTGAGTGATGATGTCAGTATTGTCAAGATCCCCACTGGAGGCACGGGTTATGTAAGCTTTGTAAACCTCTTCCCGCAAAGAGCGATTGCATGCATGTAGCATCACAGCCATGTAGCTTGGTGCATCTAAGGTGATAATCCAAGGCCCATTCTCAGGCGTTGCATTTTCATGTCCCTAGAAAAAAAATGCAACAATTGTTCATGTCCCTGACAAATAATACATTTTGCAATGCATGTTCACAGTGACTTATTATTATGAGTATTCTGTGAAAAAATTAAATTTGCAAGTGTAAGTATTGTTTAATGACTGCCATGCCTGAGTAATAAAAACTAAAAATGGTGCTAGGAATTAACTGCAAACAGGTAGCTCACTGTAGAACATGAAAGGACAAACAAAAAGCAACATAAACAAGTAAACATCTATATGCAAAGCAAACAAAAAATAAACAAGAATTTAAATCAAGCAATTTTTTTTTTTTTTTAAAAAAGGAGACTATTTACAGGAACAGTTTGTCTCCTATTGGTACTGATCAGGTTACAAAAGCCAAAAATACCTTGTAATCAGTTTTAAGGTCTTGTAATTTGAGAAATATATGGTCAATTTCTAAACTAATTATGTCTCTACAGGTTGCAATTTGCACATGAAAAGAGAGAGTTCTCGATAGCTACCTTTGATACAGCTGTTTGCGCAGCTAGGCCAAGTGCTGTGGCAGGTAGCCCTTCTACTTCCTTTTTGTCAACAATTAATTTTTGAAATCTTTTAGTGGCATCTAAAACATTCTCACTAAATTTCTGGGATAACTTCTCCAACTCCTGTAAACATTACAACAAAGTGTGTATAAAAAAAAAGTAGGCAAAGCATTGTTAAACAAAGTGTGTATTGACAACAATAAACATACTTGTTGGATTTCATTGAACTTCTCTCTCTTTTCATCCTCTAGGGCAACACCATCAAGAACAGCCTCCTTAATTTTATCTGAAAGGAAGAGAAAATAACAGTACATGTCAATTGTAGCAAACAATATGAAAAACATGCATTTCCACTAATTGAGTAAATAAAATAAATAAAATTACCTTCCACGATACGCTTATGAGCATCAGTTAGGGATTCCCAAGAGGGGGAGTTCCTTATAGACTTGAATGCCTCATAGATGGGTTTGCTTTGAGACAACCTCAGCCCAAATTTAACTTTCTCAGGCTGTTACCATTTTACCAGATCATATACCAAGTAATTAATATTTTTATCACAAAAGATGAAAGAAAACTTGGTTCTTTTTCAAAAGGTGAAAATCAGTTTTAAAACCTGGATTTCTTCAATAGCAGAACGAAGATCACTGGAGTCCTTTACAGATTTCAAATGGTTTACAACTCCCCACACAACTTGCAAGCGATCAACGATCCTCTCAAGTGGCTCCACGAGCTTAGGCCACGTAGGCTCCACAGTCGTCTCCAGTTCGACCAGATCCCCCTCCTACAAGCACGCACAACACAATTCATGTCAAACAAAACAACAACTCGTACACCTCCATCATCAAACGAAAGAAAGGGAATAATACGCGAACGTACGAGTCTGCGAATGAGGTCTTTGATCCCGGGCTGAACATGCTTGGCCTCGACGACATCAAAGGGAGGGAAAGCGAAGTCGCTGAGCAAGGGATTGTCGGAGTCGAGGAATGGCGCAGAGGGATGAGAGTGAGACGCCATGGTAGCGGCGCAAATGGGTGTGGATCTGTGGCGGAGGTAGGAGGAGAAGGGGTAGGAAAGAGGGAGAACGGGGCAAGAGAGAGAGAGAGAAGGTTTGGATTGTTGTCTGAGGAGAGAAAGAGAAATGGGGAGAGAGCGAGTTAGAGAGAAGCGGAGGAGAGAGAGCATGGTGAGGAGGAGAATGGCTGATGTGGCTATAAGAGGGAGGAGGAGACGGGTCGTGCGCTGGCCCATTTTTCAGTCGTGTACTTTTACAAGTTTGGAATTTGAATTGGGTTGGGCAACTGAGAGATATTTTGGATGGACTGTGATTCGTGAGTTTGTGACTGATTTGTAAACTCTAGTGTCCTTCACTTTTCTTCTTTTATTAGTCTTCCTTCTTCCATTTTCTTTGCGTGTTGTTTGAGTTTAAAGACATTGGTTATAGAATTCTCTAAACTCTTGACTTGACCATGGGTCTGTCGGTTCTGTTGACTTGACAGCTTATTCCGTCCTGATTTGTTATTTTTCTTCAAGCAAATGTTCATTTATACTCCCACCATCTTTTTTGTTAACGAATTTCAATATCTGTATTTATTAGCTTTTCTTCTTCTTCTTTTTTTTTTTCGTTTATTATAAGAAGAAGAGGCCGTACGTTAGGGTGAAATAAATTCGAAACACCCATTTGTTAGGACATTATTGTGAGAACCCCTGAAAATTCCTTATCGCTACTAAATACGAATTGGGCTTCTCTCCTGTTGTGTGGATTACAAAGGAAATTTTAAAATGCACTAGATATTTATTTCAAATCAAAGAATTAACTAGATTTTGTTGATCTTATATCTACCTCATATCTATTTAGTTTATTCATAAAACATTAAAACATCAAACTTTGTTCTAGGTCATCTAATATAAATGTATTTTTCCGACTGGAATTATTTTTGGAGATATATAACAAAACTCCTTTTCATTATTTATATTGGAAAAACGTGATTGGTTTTATCCATATCAATTTCAGCGAAAGCAAGAGCAATAGTTTTTAAACGTGATTGGTTATATCCAATTTTGGTTGCAATGACATCCCAGCACGATCAATAACAAATACAATCATATTTCAAATGTAATCCAACATTTTTCTAGATCCTGAAAGTTTTTAAAATAGAACTTAGGATCAATTTTGATATTTCAAGAGATCAAAAATATATATTTCGTGTGTGTAACTTTATGAAGAGTTTGGATTGTTTATAATAAATTTACTTTCTTATTCTCTTATTCCTAATTCCTAGGGCTCATCCAAACGGAGCCTTTTGTATTTCCATTTTCCTTCTTCCTGGGCATTGCTGGTCGAAATTTTAAATTTATATAGAGGCCATTTGGATCGCTTAGGAATTTGAAGAATTTGGAAAATTTTCTATTCCTAGGCATAAATTTATTGGGAAGTGTATAATTTTGTGAAGAGTTTGGATTGTTTATAATAAATTTATGTCTAGAAATAGAAAATTCTTCAAATTTCCCAAATTCTCACTTCAATCCAAACCGGCCCATAGCGATGTTGAAAAATACTAAATTCTAACCCCAAAGTCCCAAACAAATATGAAAGCTACCTCCACGCTCCAAAGACTAAAGTTGCTTCTGGCTCATCACAGGAAATATGGAAGGCATAGGCTATAGCCCAATTATTATATTTAACCTAGAGCGAAGTTTGATAGAGAACTTAGGGTCAATTTTGACACGACCTGGTACCAAATTGTACAGAACGATTGTCATCATTTTTTTTTTCTTTTTTGTATTATTGTTGAAGGTGCAGCAGCTCCATTGGGCCTTCACGAAGCCCAGTTGAAATCATGGAAATTACAAGGCCGAAAAATGCAATTTCTAGATTAATCTTTACCGACTTTGATAATTACAAGTTAGTAATAAAAGAGTGTTATAAGAAAACAATCCTCTCAGTTAATCCCATAGCTCAAGATAGATCCGAGATAAAATACTCAACAATTGGTATCAGAGCCAGATCGGTCAGACGCGTGCATAGAAGGAATAGCGACGTATTAGTGGAGATCGAAAGAGCATCTTAGACGATGGCTTCAAGTGTCGGCGCAAGTATGATGCAGTCAATGGTTCCGATATTCAACGGAGAGAACTACGATATTTGGAGAATCAAGATGCAGACGTTGCTACGGTCTCAAGGATTATGGGACATCGTAGAGAATGACTACACTGAGCATGCTGAACCGATGGCGCAACAGAAGAAACAGTTGGCGGAAGACACAACGAAGGACGCCAAAGCATTGTTTCTAATCCAGCAAGGTATTGCCGAGAATCTATTTTCGCGTATCATTGGGGCGAAGAAGGCGAAGGAAGCATGGGACATTTTGCGAGAGGAGTTTCAAGGATCTGCAAAAACAATTGCGATGAAGTTGCAGACCTTGAGGAAACAATTTCAGAATCTGCAAATGAAGAAGTCGGAGAAGATAAAAGAGTACTTCACAAGAGTAATCGAGATCGTCAATCAGATGCGGGCATATGGCGAAGGTATGTCAGATCAAAGAGTTGTCGAAAAGATCTTGATCAGTCTGCCAGAGAAATATGAGCATATCGTCGCAGCGATTGAGGAGTCGAAAGATTTATCAACTCTTTCGGTTCAACAACTGATGAGCTCGTTGGAGTCTCACGAAGAAAGGAGGTTACAACGTGGGGTGAATTCGAACTCGACGGAGCCGAACTCAGTTGAAACTGCGCTCCAGACAAGATTCAAACTCCACCAAGCTCATAATAAAGAAGATTCAAGTGCGCGCAATGCAAACTTATGGTGCGACGTATGCAAGATGTCAAATCATGATACGTCAAGATGCTGGCGGAAGAAACGATGCAACAAATGCAAAAAGATCGGCCATATAGCTCGAAAGTGTAGAACAAAAAATGTTGATCGAGCAAACTTCGTTGAAGAAGATGACTACGAAGAAAGTATCTTCTATGCGTGCCATTCTGCAATTGAAGAGAGAGACAACATGTGGTTCCTCGATAGCGGTTGCACAAACCACATGACAGGAAATGGTGAAATCTTTAGCGATATCGACACGTCATATACACCAGAGGTACGCATGGGTAATGGTGCTTTAGTTAAAGCGAAAGGAAATGGTAGTATTGTCATCCAAACTAAGTTGGGCCCGAAATTTATTCGAGACGTGTTATACGTACCGGACCTAAAACAAAATTTGTTAAGCGTGGGGCAGTTAGTGCAAAATGGATATGCAGTTCATTTTGAAAATGGAGGATGTAAAATATTAGATAGGAAAAATAAAAATTTGGTGATAGCAAGGATCTCTATGGAGAGATCTAGAAACTTCCTGTTAAGGTTTAGTTATGCTCCACAACCATCGGTAGAAGAAGAAGCACAATTTGCATTGAGGGCTCAAGTGATCAATGACCCCGACAAAATTGATAAAATGACAAGTGATCAGGAGAAGAGCACACATGAAGGGGGAGCTCGAAAAGAATTGAAGCACCAACAAGGTACATACAGAGCATCTCATCATAGAAGTATTGTGTGCTACAATTGTGGAAGACGGGGACACTATGCACGACAATGTTGGCACAAAAAAGCAATTAAAGACAAAATTTCAAGGATGAGTAGCACGGTGAAACAACAAGAAGTGCAATCGAAATTTAGTCGAAGAGATGAAAAATTCGCTAACAAAAAGGTATTATACAAGAAGAATGCTCGAATAATTGAAGAGATGATTGAGTCACTGCTGAGGGGGAGTGTTGAAGGTGCAGCAGCTCCATTGGGCCTTCACGAAGCCCAGTTGAAATCATGGAAATTACAAGGCCGAAAAATGCAATTTCTAGATTAATCTTTACCGACTTTGATAATTGTAGAAATTTCTAGTATTATTTAGTACAATCATGTATTTATATAGAAGCCGGTGTATGTTCTAGAAATTACTTATAACTGACATGTACAAGTATAAATAGGAGTAAGACTCATTTGTAAAGTAGTACCAATGAAATGAAATAGAAGAGTGAGAAAATATAGAGTGTAATTTGTACTCCTTCAAGTTAGCAATAAAAGAGTGTTATAAGAAAACAATCCTCTCAGTTAATCCCATAGCTCAAGATAGATCCGAGATAAAATACTCAACAATTATTTTAATTTGTAAGGGTTTATCAACAATCTAAGTTCAATAATTGAGATTCCACACGTTGACTTATAATCCAAGAGCCTTCACGAGAGAACCGGCATAGTCAGATTTGGTACTGTTGAAAAGTCACCATTAAACTGAGATGGTTTACTAATTTTTCCTATATTATGCATTGGTCAAAATAAAGAACACAAATGGAAGGAAAAAAAACACCATAATTAAAAAAATGATTTCTAGGAGTCTAGGACCTAGTGATACTCTGGAATCTAATATAGATACATTTAGAAGCAATTTGGGAAAGAGCATACACTAATGAATTTGACTTGTACATATGTGGCTTCTCACAGGTGCGTGCATCAGCGGCTGTGCATGTGTCCGAGCACCTGATATGGTGCGGCTGTATACATATAACAATGCACATGCGGCCGCACATAAGCGTGCAGAGAATATCAGAGTTTAGTAACAGTAGATCATATAATCAAATCTCACAGATCAGCCCAATTTTGCTTGAAATAAGCACAATGCATATGCAGTCATCATACCAGAATTATTAGTAAGTTCACATAATTTCATTTTTGGTGAATTCCTTTTTTTTGTAATAATTACTGTTAAAAATTTTGGACTGAGTGGGCTTGAAACAGAAATTATGACTGAATAAAGGGTTGAAACTTGAAAAGTCATCACCCAGCTCTTAATTCTGCCCCCATACACTGGACATCTCAAGGTTTGAATAAATCCTGATGAAGAGTTCCACCTAACGTTTACTCTTTCAAAGTAAACCTTTTTTTCTTCTATATTGAGTCTACTCCCCTTACTGCTTACTCATTCCGACAAGAAATCTTCTTTCAGATCAATTGCAATAGAAAACAATTCATAACATCAGAAGATGCCAGCCAGTGTAGCAGCGGTAGCCGTTACTGGGCTCGGATGGGTGGCCTCTCCAATCACGAGCCGGCTGATCAACCAAGGTTTCTCCTATGTTGGCATGGACATCCCCAGGGAGCTAATGGAACTCGAGACCGATATCCTCCCAAAGATTTCTCTCGCTATCAAGTCAGTATCAAATAGCACTAATGTACCGGAGCTAAAACTGTGGCTGCAACGTTTGAAAGATGCATACTATCAAGTAGAGGACTTGCTGGATGAGGCTGAGTACCAGAGAGTCTGCAAAATGGTCAAGCATGAGAATAAAAGGCCAAAGGTACACATCACATCTTCCTCCGATATTAAACCTTTGACAAAATTCTCTGACAAAGTGTTCAGCAAGCTCTCTTTCTTGTCCCATCAAGAGAGAAAGCAATGGACCCGGATTATCAAACTCAAAGAAAATGTCAAAAATCTCGTGAAGGATGCCAAAATTTTTGCTGAATTATTGCATAACCTACCACAAAATGCTGATATGAATTCTAATGCACCTATTGTTTCAGTCACCTCCTCACTGCCTCTAAGCAAGGTATTTGGCCGTGATGAGGACCGTGACTATTTGGTTACCTTGTTGTTGGAGGAACCAATAGGCAACAGGTCAAAGCAAAGTATCTCTGTTGCTGCCATTATTGGAAGAGGCGGGGCCGGTAAGACCACACTTGCACAGTATGTGTATAACGATGAAAGAGTGGTGGCACATTTTGATACGAGGATTTGGGTTTGTTTGAGACGCAAGTTGGATATCATTGAGCACACCAAGGAAATGATTCAATCTGCGACCCACAAAAGCAGCTTACAACTATCCAATTTCGATGCACTACAAAATTACCTGAAAAAAATATTGCTTGGATCAAAAAATATCCTACTCGTACTAGATGATGTCTGGTATGATAACAGAGAAGTACAGAAGGAGGAGGACTGGGAGCAACTAATATCTCCCTTCATTTTAATCAAAACATGTAAGATTCTATTGACCTCTCGATCAGCAAAAATGCCAGTGGCTTTACATACCAGACATCCTTTTATTTTGAGGGATCTAAAGGAACATGAACTTATTTCACTGTTTCGGCACTACTCACACCTTGATGAGGTCAATGACTCACGTTTACAACAGAAACTTGAAGCAATTTCAGTAGAGATTGTAGCAAAACTAGGTCGATCTCCTTTGGCAACCAAAGCAGTTGCAAGCCAGCTGCGAACTCAGCAGGATGTCACCACATGGAGGGGTATCCTTGAAAGAGCCAACTTCAGAGATGTAACTGATGCATTGATGTGGAGTTTCCAAAGGCTTGAAGAACCACTACAACGATGCTTCCTATACTGTGGTGTGTTTCCAAAAGGTACTAGATTTCTTAAAACATCACTGGTTTTCGATTGGTGTGCTTTGAATCTCATCGTGTCTCCTGATAATACCAGACGGGTTGAGGAAATTGGAGAGGAATATTTTGATAAGTTAGTTGCTAGGTTTTTCTTTGAACCAAACTCTAACGAGACTTTTAGAGAATTTGAGTACTATACTATCCATGATGACATGCATGCTTTGGCCCAAAGCCTGTCAAGAGATGAATGTTTTACCATAGACGATGACAAGGAGGTAGAGATTCCATCCACTGTGCGTCACTTATCTGTTGATGTTGGCAACGTACAGAAGCACATACCAAATATCTGTAAATTGGAGAAGTTACGAAGCCTAACATTTTTCAAACCGATTGAAGAAGATTATTCTAGTACAATTTTAAATGAAATTATAAAAAACTTAAAGAAACTAAGAATACTTATAATAAAAGTTTCACCTTATACAACAAAGTTGCCAGATGACATCGGTACTTTGAAGTACTTGAAGATTTTAATCATCGGATATAGTCCCTTAGTTAAACAAATCCCTGAAACAGTGTCCAAGCTTTACAATTTGCGCAACTTGGTAATTCCTAATTCAATCCGGAGCTTACCAAAGCACACGAGCAATCTAGTGAACCTGCAGACTATAGCATGTAGTGACGAGAATGGCAAAGTGGTTGCGAGTGTTCCCCCAATACAATATATAAGTAACATGACTTCCCTCTGGTGCCTTCCAGAGTTCCATGTGAAAAAAGAAAAAGGATATGAGATACAACAGTTGGGAGAGTTGAGAAAGCTTCAGGGGTTCCTAAGGATCGCCGGTCTTGAGAATGTTGAGCACAAAGGTGAGGCAGCTGGTGCTAGACTCCTGGAGAAAACAGGGTTGGGTAGTTTGGAATTGGTCTGGAGCACTTTCTCAGAAAAAAGAGATTTAGATTTACAAGTGATGGATGATCTCCAACCCACTACAAATCTTCAAAAGCTCGTTGTTGATGGATATGCAGGACTAGGATGTCCTGGATGGTTTGCAAACGCATTGGCAATTCAGAATTTAAGTTCTGTAAATCTCCTAAGGTGCAATGCTCCGGAGGTCCTTCCATTAAATCTTCATTCATGGAAAAATTGCTATGAGCTTGTTCTTAGTGAATTGCCTCATCTGAAGGAACTGCCTCCTCTTCCTATAACTCTGGAAAAAATAACAATCTCCATGTGCCCCAGACTTGTGTTTGTATCAGAGGGAGATTCAGACTACAAACAACAGAGGATCTTGTTAGATGAAAAATACATAGCAGAAAAGATCGCAACATGTGTGCAGAAGTCACATGTTGATATTTGGTTCATGAAAGAAAGGATGCAAAAGGAATTTGTGAGTTTGAAGCAAATATCTGTAGAAAGGAACAGAGAACTTTCTGACCAAGTACAAGTTCTTGAAAGTAGTTGGGAGGGTAATACATTGTCATTGAAAGTATGGATGCATTGCCAAAGGGAGAGGATTAAATTCATTTACAGTAGTGCTGTTCAGAACAATCAGCTAAAATATCTCTCAAATCTTAGATTCCTTTCTCTCACTTCATGCAACATAACAGATGGAGCTTTATCAGATTGCCTCTCAGGTCTCAGCTCACTTGAAGAACTCTGTTTAGGTGGTGTAATGAGTTTGACAATGCTACCAGGTGAGGAGATTCTAGAGAACCTAAAACACCTTCGAGTTTTAAAAATTGATACATGCTGGTTGATCAGGTCACTTGGTGCTTTATATGCTCTTTGTTCCTTGGAAAAACTTGAGGTCACATTTTGCCCTTGTTTGGATTTGGAGAAAGAAACCAATCCGACCTTTGAACTACCCTCCTCACTGCAATCACTTTCAATACAGCTTGGCTCCATTCCGAGTGGCATTTTAAATGGTAATTTGCCGAACCTCAGAGAAATTGATTTCGGGTATTGCCAGAGTACACCATTCCTATCTATCGGTCATCTTACCTCACTCAAATCATTTCTGCTCTGTGAATGTCAGGATATTTATTACTTAGAGGGATTAAACTTACTTTCTACTCTTCAGGAACTACGATTAACACTAGTTCCCAAGCTAGAAATAAATAAATCTGTCTTGAAGACATGGCCAGGGTGCAAAGAGCGCCTCGACATCAGTAACGTTCAATTGTTGAAGATCCTTTTCTCTTCCCATGCTTTTGTTGCTCCAAGAGACTTAATTCTGGAGCATGTTGAAGACAAATCAATCAGTTTTGATTTTGATTTTGATTTTGAGTTTGGTTTTGATGAGTCTGATCTGAACAAGTTTGCATCTGTAGAGTACCTCCACTTTTACAAATGCACAACGGAGTTCCTGCCTGCCAGCTTGAGAACAACGTTCTCCTCTCTTACATTGATTGTATTCGAAGATTGCCCAGAGCTATCATCACTGCCGGAGCTGTCAAAGTCAGTTACAAAAATTGTAATTAAGGGATGCCCGGTGCTGAGAGAGCGGTGTCGGTACAACAGTGAAGACTGGCCAAAGATTGCTCACATCCCATGGAAAGACATTCATTGACATGTAAGTCCTCAATTCATGCCATACTTTTATATTTTACTTTTATGACGTGAGCTTTTATACTGGTATTGAAGCATTGCATTGAATTTTCTGTTTTATTTTCTTTTTATTTTGTGCAAAAGGAAAATCAGCGGGCTATATGTTCAAATATTGAATTGTGCCGCCACCTAGTCTAGTACCTGTCAGTTCAGGTGTACCTCGAAGCTTGTGCTGCATTGGACAGTCTAATACATTTTGAGTTTGTCCTTTGCCTTCATTTCATCCATCTCTTCCCCTTTCCCTTTCAGCAGTTCATTAATTTCATCAACTGTGCTGCATTCCTTGTGGTGACCTTGTCTTGCCTCCTCTCATGTAAAATCCAACAATAGTGCCACTGTGTCAGCATGTTCTCAGACTCCGATCCACAAGCGCCACCATCTCACACCTAGTTCCAACCCAAACCGCCGACAATCTTTTCTCAAGGTTAGTCTCGACAGACCTGTTTCCGATATACATGAATAAATGAATTGAAATTTTCACTTCTATAGTTAAGGGGTTGTTTCACTACTTGGGGAGCATTCGATGCTGTTTGTATTTATACTAAGTTTATGGAGCCATTAAACATGCTTAAATTTGTAAAATAGGTCAGAAGAAATAACAATAGGAATCATACTGGTATCAAGCAAACATAGGTTTGGTACCATCTTGCAAATCTTGGTTCTATATAAAATTTACTGTCTCAACAGTATATGAGTATTTAATCGACTTTTATATTTGGCATTACTGTTGTTCTATATACTTCTTTTTTCATTTAATTAGATGTGACTTAACCATCGCTTAAATTTATGCAAGCCTAATGCATATACAAATTGCAGATGTCGACATATGCTGGAGCTCAAATACTGGAAGAACGGTTGTTTGTCAAAATTATAATTGTTGTGATACATGATAGCTTGTAATTAGTTACTGCGATAGGGAGTTCTTGGTTAAATTGTAGTGGTATTTGATTAGCAGGGGTAAGAAATACAAGGTTTGTTCATGGAAAGTCAGTGATACTAATGTTAGAGTTAGACATTAGACACAGATTCTAAACACAATGCATTCACCTCCAAAATCAAGTAATAAACACATTCAAATACCGTTGTTGTTGGTATAATAAATGAAGGGGTGGTTGATACAGCAGTTGCAACATTTTCATCTTTAGCAGCATCATGTACTTCACATAAGAAAGAGAGAAAATTACTCAAGGTCTAGAATTAGAAAACTGAAGGTAATTTTGTTAACTTGAGGAGAAATAAGGCCTTATTGAACAAGTGTAAATTGCGGACAATTACAAGCCTAAGGGCTTAAAATCTTGTTTCTCAAAGCCGTCAAATTGCAAATTACTAATCATTCTCAATTTTCAACAAAACTTACTAATACCATACCATACCAAAATCACAAGAGAATCATACCAAACCTGGTTCGTATCGACTTTTTAACAACCCTAGAAGCTAAAAATTGAACCAATTCATCAGTTTTGATTCAAAAACGAGAAATACCAGGATTGTCATATAGACTGGCACAGGAATCTAACCATTTTAGTTTCTTGAACCCTAGAACTTCAATTCCCACCAACTCTTTCAAAAATGAAAGTGATGTTCAAACATAACTCTGCTTTAGAACAACTCCAGTAGTTTCATTAGGTTCTACTTACATATGTCCTTCATATCTGCTTCCTTCACATGTGAACTCTCTCCCACCTTTTTTGCCCATAACCTCTGTAGGTGGTCGATTTCTAGCTAAGAAAGACATTCCGCCAATCAACAAAGCCACAGTGATTAAAACTGCTCCAGGCAAGAGAAGTTCTCAAAAGAAAAATTTTTCAGTCCGAGCTGGGTTAAGACTTAAGACATATAGATCTCACGCACAGAAGTGAGAAGGGGCCAATAACACAACTTAAGACTGCTAGCGATATCATGGAAACATAAATGGGCAAACTCACCCGGGAACGTATCCTCTGCCAACCAACTTTTGATCCGGACCGTTCGATCTAATCTCGATGGTTAAAATTTTTCAGGCCTATCAATCTGGTATTATGCACAGGGCTCCCATTAACCGTTGATATTAGATCTAACTGTCCATATCAAAGGTTGGCAGAGGATGTGATTCCAACTCACCCATGTTGGGCCAGCAGCACTATAATAATTTTGGAAACACAAAAAACAAGAGAGACCATTCCAGTGTCACCTTGCCTGAACATATATCAGTACTTCGTGAATCACTCAGCGTTGATGGCCGCAGAACAAAGCCATAATTTTCAAACAAACAAAAACCAAAATGATTGCATCATATTGGCTCTATACCTGGTAATAATGAACTTGCCACAAAATTATACTACCAGGGATAAAGCTCCAGTATTAGGAAAGAAAGAAACTAAGCAATTTTCACTGCTGTTAGGTTTAAGACTGAGCAATAATTAAGCAGTTTCAGTGCTAAACAAACGGCACACAATTTAACTAAGATAAAATACAGAAGCAATAACGCACAATTTCTAACATACATCCACTGATACTGATACTAATTGCTCGTGAATCAAAACTCATAACAACTGCTGCTGAAGGCATGCTGAAAGATTACTAGAAGATAGCTTCAATCTTCATCTCTCTCCGGAGGGGGGCCACACGGGAGTAGCATTTTCTGCAATTAATATAAATAAAATAGATTAAAATTGATTTATTAAAACTGATACTAATGATTCCAATTAACAAAAAATATGTTGGTATACTGTTTTTATTCTTTTTTTTTTTAAAAAAAGGCAGGTTAACCCGCCACTTCAAATATTGACATACTGTTCAGTCCACGTTGTCATTTTTATCTCCCTATTCTTAGTCGGCTATATTTTCTAGAACCACTCCATAGATATGTTAGTTCCATGGTTGTAGAAATTATTACTTCACAAGATTATAATAATATAAAAAAATAAAGAGTCAGAGTCCCATGAGCTGTTGCTTATTCCAAAACTTAACAAGCACACCTTATCCACACGACTAAAATGTCACCGGGGACCAACTTAGATACTAGTACTAAGAGAAAAAATACTGGTATCACTCAAGAATTAAATGATTGCATCTGCCAAAACAAAAGGAGGCTAACAAAAATGGCTGAGATAAGCATACCTGCATGAAGTTGTACCGTTCTCTTCCAATGGATTCATTCTCAGCAATAGCTATATAAGCCAGCATAGGATGACGACCTATGTATGATGCATAGCTATCCCGGTTGATGTTAACCGCCCATTCACTGTATATTAAGTAATTTCAGTTATATTTAGTTAAAAAAGAAGTACTGTTACACAAATTGGCAAGTTATTCCCAATATTTACTGTACTGGCAAGAAAACAAGTGCGTTTTTCAATCAGACACAAGAACTCTATTACTTTTTTGCCGTCTTGCCTCAAACACCTCAAGTTATGACTAATATTGAGTCAAGCAGTAACAATTGATTCGACTGTTGTGAACATTTTTATTTACCCCCTATATTAACTTATTAAGTCTCTCCATAATTAATTCACAGGAACTTGATAAACCATCAAAATTTGTTTTATTTTATTGTACTACAGTGTGGGCTTAGACCTCACAAGAGATAGGGGGACAAAAGCAAAAGAACATCAATCCCTCAAGTAATGCTCAAAAAGAAATTCTTGCAGAAGTAGATGAAGGAAAGAAGGCTTACAATCGATTCTGGTCAGCATGGCCAGTCCCGACATATTTGGCTTGGAGATGCTCAAGCTGTGAGTTTATGTTAAACCTGTCGCTGGCCTAGAAAGTTTACAATTGAAGCAGAGATACGATCAGTTTAATGAACTAAACAGGAAAAATGACTAATGCAAGATTAAACAGGCATAATAGGCAATATAATGGCTACTTAAGTTAACACTATGACAGGCAAAATGACTGGTACAGGACCTGGCCTATTTTGGATTATCTAGTGTGGGCTACCTGATTTGGTCAGTACCAGAGCTTTCGTTATGCCTATCCCAAAGAGATAAGCCTTACAGATTTATGCAAAATTTAATTTATTCAGAAACCATATGTAGTATAAAACAGCCAGGAAAATTAGAATAAGCTTATTTACCATCCTTACTGTTCTTAACTATACCTATACCAGGTATAACCATAACCCAAACCTAATGAATATAGAAAAACACTTGTAAGGACTTTAAATTCAGAATCACCCAAATCAACAAAATATATAGAAACCAACATCAAAACGTTAATACAACGAAGGAAAGAGAAAAATCCTATGGTTTTAACTTGTATACAAATTAATTAAATTATGTCAATTGGGTTAGTCAGGAAATATTAGGTTAAAATTGATACCTAGGGTTTAGCAATCAGAGGTGAGTGGAGAACAATTGGGACATAATTACTTACAACTGTGTAGAGTCGAATGATATTGGATGAAAGAAGATACTAAAATAAACAAAGAAAAAAAAAATGGAACGGGGAACTCGTGCTACTCTTTCGGAAGAGTGGATCAGCCCTTTAGTACCATGTTTTCAGGTCCACAAGGGTTTTGGGAAATCAAAGAAACTACTAACCTGCATCTTTTCAGAACCAATCAAATCAAATTCTTCCTTCAACTCGGCTTAGTTTGTTTCTCTTCCTCTTTGGAGAGGCAGTGGCGAGAGGGGAGAGAGAGAAAGGGCTCAACAGAATCAAAGCCAAGCCCGAGTTGAATTGGGCTTTAATTTGATAACGGTGGTGGTACTATGTTTGGTTTATCAATTGATTTAGAAAAGTCAAATACTTTAATTTAAAATAAAATCTGAATTTAATAACTTTATAAAGTTCGTACGATTTAAAACTTAACATAAAATTGTAACGTATAGCCTCAAATTATTGGACAAGCTTTTTAAGTAAATGAGTTCAATCTACTACAAGTCGAATATTTGAGTTTCAAAGTTGTCAAAGTTTTAAAATTGGTTTTTAATTTTATAAAAGATAAGCAATTTAAACTGAATTATTTTGAAGTAGATCAAGGTTATATTTCAAACAGTTGAGTTGTTAGTAGATCAAGGTTATATTTCAAATTTGTCAGTTGCATTCGGTTCAATGGTCTATTTGGTGTCAATCGACGAAACAGTTGGTGAGATTAATCTCATTCTTTTTTTTTTTTACTTCCAATATATAATATTAAGAAATAATGCTCGAATTATATTAAGTTTGACTTGTATGATATCTAACATCTAACTCAGTACACTGTACACATTGAACATTACAAATGTTTAAATAAATATTGATTCCAAAGATCTTAAATTAATCTGAAAAAAAATAATATATCACCAATAGTTCCGCTATCAAATAGATTTATCCCTTATATTTTTTTACTAAGGAGAAATACGATTTCTCTAATTATCGTCCCAATAAAAGGTTCCTTTTTATAATATCAAAACTTTCATCAAAGGAAAATAATATGTCATTTTTTTGACATTTTAGTAGGTTTGAGCGTTGTAATCTTTTGGCAGTCAACTAAGGTAATATCTACCTTCAAATGTTTTTGCGGTGTATTAAAAAAAAATTCAACAGAAAAAAAAACAATTGTTTTCGTTTTCATATATTACAGTCTCTCACAGCCTAAGTGTTTAAGAGTGGTGAAATTTAACAATCGTATCTAGTTTTATATTAATGAGAAATTCGAACAGTAATATAACTATATGTGAATTTCCACGGTTGCACTAGAGATTATTTCATTTGTAAATAGTATTGCCGTACAATTACAAAAAGTAAATTTTGATATGCAAATGAAGGAAACGAGTGAACTCCATGCACATTTTGGCATGCGCCTTAAAATGGACTGACATCTCTAAATAATTCATGTTGATAGAATAACTAAAATAATTGTAATGTTTATTTTACAATTTACATTGACCTTTTTTCTCCCGGAACCGCCGATACGGTCATACGGATGCAACCCTTTAATTCACGTTGCGAAAACCACATCTTAACACAGATGAACGGTTGAGATTTATGAGGTTTGGTGAGTGAGCTTTTGAGAAGGGAAAGGAAGAAAGGAAAGGGAAAAGGAGATCGATCGGATCAGGAAATAATGGCAAGAGCAGGAGGAATATCGAATCCAGTAAACGTGGGGATCGCCGTTCAGGCCGATTGGGAGAACCGCGAGTTCATCTCCAACATTTCCCTCAACGTTCGTCGCCTCTTCGAGTTCCTTCTCCAGTTCGGTACGCCTCCATTCCTCCATCTCTCTCTCTCTCTCTATTAGATCCAGTCTATTGACGTGAGTTGGATTCCCTTACAATTGAAACTTTGTTCAGTGCTTTCAAATCTGAGTTGGATTCCCTTACAATTTACATTTCAGTCCTTCTGTACTGGTAGAATGGTAGTTAATTATGCCACTGCTGGTACTAGTTGGTTTGTAGCATGCTACAGCTGTTTCAGTCTGGTACCATCTATTGTTCATTTGGGACTTTAATTGAATCTCCGGTACCAAGTTTCAGACGCATCTTACGCACAAGCTAATTTGTTCCAGTGTTATCCTTTTCAATCAAGTATGGAAATTCTATTGTGCTTTACTCCTGCTAATTTCCTACAAATTTGTATATGTAGAGGCCACGACCAAGAGCAAACTAGCATCTCTAAATGAGAAACTCGATGTCTTAGAGCGCAAGCTGGAGGTGCTTGAAGTCCAAGTCAGCAGTGCCACCACTAATCCATCAGTTTTTAATTGAACATAAGTGCTAAATTACAAACGTGTTGTCATCTAGTACGCGGGATGAATGCAAATTCTAATATCTATGTTGATTATATGAGGTTGTGTGAGCTTGATGCAAACTTTTCTGAAAGCTGTGTTGATAAGAATTTGTGATTAATCTTTTTAAAGCTGTTTTTACCAGAGAATGACAAATTCAGTATATGAAGGGGAAAAAAAAAAGGAAATCTTTCTGGGATATAAAAACCTTTGCCGTCTGGTGCCAGTATTATGCTTTTTAAGGGGTATATTGGTAGATACTGCTATTTGTGTAAATCGTTTAAAATCTATACCTGCTGCGTGAGTAAATATTGTTGGTTCTTACAATTTTAATTTAGTAAAGAATTGTTACTTGAAAAGAAGGGATTCTAATCCGTAGAGAACTGTTTAGCTTGATAAAAATTGCCTATATTCTCCTCTATATGTCAAGTTAAAAATTTATAAAAATAGAAAAAAAAATTATGGACTTGCTTTTAGTCTTTGTAAATTCATGTCATTTGACTAAGTGATGAAATTTACATTTATTTATTTTTGTCTATGATATGTACATAGTATAGATTGTACAATTATCAGTATTCAAAATTATAAACTAATTTTAACAGTAGGAAAATTCCTCAAATTAATCTGTTTATCAATGAATCCTAACTAAAAAGTTCTAGTACAAAATCAACTAAAAAAGTATTTAATATTTTGAGATTTTACCTTATTCATTTCCGAAATAATAAAAATATTTTCGGGCTGGCTTTCGAATAGCAAAATTTTATTCTTTTTCTCAAATTATATTCTTGTCTCCTGAGTGATTATGGGAATTTTCAATTTTCAACGCTAGTATAAAACTTGGATATGAGACTTTTGACACATCCTGATTTTATTGTTGGAGGTTTTGCACGTCTCGTCGTGGAGAGCTTTTCTTTCATTTGTTGGCTTAAAAATAAAAAATTAAAAAATCAATTTGGAAAGTGCTCCTTTTCCTAGCGTTCCTTTCACCTTAGCTTAGGTCTAGTCCTTTCTCTCAGTATTTAATATTTTGTTAAACGCGCGCGTATGTTCCTTTCACCTTAGCTTAGGTCTAGTCGTGTACTTTAAAAATGCTTGCACTTTCAATGGCTTGTAACTTGTTAGACTCTCTGAGTTGAATTTGCTGTGAACTTGGGAGTTGCTCAAAGGAGCTTCCCATCAGGGTTTTTTAGTTATTGGTTTTTGACAATTAATTATGATTTTTTTTAATCAATTATCTACCTTTATTATTAAAAAAAAATCAACCGCTTCAACCAATTATCTAGATTATAAACACTTCGACGCTTCAATCAAAGTTAAATTAGATGTAGCACAGAAACAGTTGGTTAGAACTTTACATTGACAACTCCTCCAGGAGTATAAAATATAAAACAAATGATACTGATTCTAAGGAGTATAAAAATTTGATTGAATTGTACTATGTACCAAGAGATGCATACAAAAAAGAGTTTTGGATTCTATCCAAATGAATTGGTTGCAAATTGGAAGAGTTTGTTGGGATATACACGTCATCATATGATACGGAAAATAACAAGATCTACAAATGCATTATTTTTGTATAAAATGTGAGCCACAAAGGATCAACAAAAAGTGTCCCACCAATGATTCCTCTGCTCATACTTTTGGTGGCGGATGCAACTCTGCTGTTGCGCTACAAATTTTGTAGCGCACTAAAGGACAAACCAATTTAATCCATATTTAATAAGTATCTCCCAATTGTGTACCCATATAGTTCATGTTATTAGTTTATAGTTTGATATTTTCTGTCTGGTTTTAGCAAAACCTCACCTCATCGTGTTTTTCCGTGATCTTCCCTCTCTTTAGGTACTGTACGGCAGGATGGTTCTTTTGGCTAAACTAAATTTTTCAAGAAATTTTTCATTCCATAAACTATTATCTTTAGTTATTTTATCATTTATACTTTTTATTTTCAGGTTTTTAAACAGTTTTAGTGCTTAGGCATAACCTCCCCTAATTGCCTTCCTAGAAAATTGAACTTAGAAAGCCATAAGATAATTAAGAAACAAACCTTGCTCTGATACCAAAGTGGAAGCGGAACTGATCAGATCGACTTTGAAACTTCGGATTATAATTAATGCTGGCTTCAAAGATTTTTATGAAATTGTGAAAGAAAGGTTTTATTGATAGAGTAGGATTACAAGAGAAGAAGTAAGACTTCAGAGTTTTTCTGTGTGTCTTGCAACTTCTGAATAACACTCTTTTATAGAGACTCGAGTCTGGTATCTCAATAATGCATCGGGTGCTCATTGGGCCCCATCGTCATGCAATTAATTGGATTACCACATACTTTTGTCTCCCACTCAAATAAAAAGATGCGCACTGACACACCTAGTGCGATCTGAAAATGAGATAAAGGAAAGCACTACCTCAGTGCTGTCCAAAAGCAAAATAAAGAAAAGCGCACTACTTCAATAATGCGCCTAAAGATGCACCAAGTGGCGCACTAAAACACACCAGTACAATTATTACATACTGGCACCATTATAAAGATGCCTTTTAGAAAAGAAAAGATGCCCACTAACAGACCAAACAGGTTGGCACCGAAAGTAAGCATATTAATAATAGATGCTCTGCTGGATTATTCGAAGTTTACTGTGAGCTTCAATCAACTTTTCGATATTATCATTAACAGGTTCGAGGGCATCCCTTGCCCAATTATCCTTGCTAGCATGTTGTTCAAGTCTGACCTTTTGCAAATTGCTCATGACTAGCAATTTTTCAAGCTCCGTAAGGGACTTTTGAATTTGGGCTTGGTGTAATTCCATGAGCCTTGTTCTCATTCCTCCCTCCATATTTAAAGTCGGCCTTGAAAACAATAAATCACAAGTGATTGTCTCATAGTTTTCTATTTCTTCTGTCTGGCCACATGATGCTCCCCAGCGAACAGCGTTGTTAAGCGCTATCCTAGAATCTGGCCTGAGACTATAACGTGGAGATCCTTCATAGCTTCTAAAAATATGGGTTAAATATTCCAGCACCATTTCTGCAAAAATATAAACAAACTGAAACTATTAAACAAAAGACAGTTTTCCGTAGATTACTGCCAAAAGATCAATGGTTTTCCGTGGATTACCATCAGACCTAAAAAGAAAAACAAAATAATTAAATATTTATTTGGATTTTAAAAGGGGGAATCAGAGTGAGGAACTAATTTTTAAAATTAGCTCATTCATCTGCTTGTTTAGGCTGTCACTGAATCGGTCTGCCTCTTCGAATGCTTCTTCGAGATGTGCTAAGAATAGCTCTTGTTGTTCTTGAATTTCACTGGTAACAGCCAATTTTGTTGTTAATCGGGAGAGTGCATCAGCTAAGCTATTTAGCTTACCATCTATGTGCTCAAAATTAATTTGCACTCCTGTCCCTGTTACATAATCAACAAAATTTATCCATCTCACCCTTGATGGTTTATTTTGGGCTGACTTATTGAAAAAGGATATTATTGCTTGACAGTCAGTCCTTAGCGTTATCTCCTGTTGATCAAGATAGTGGATTTTTAGTGCCTTCAATGTTTCCATGCAAGCGTGTATTTCTGCATCAATGGTTGACTTGATCACCGGAAATTTGCCGCTAGCATAGGCACAAATCTTTTCTATGGATCTGGGGTCATGCTTCTTTGGTTTCCATTTACATATGCCACCCAATCCTTCCATACATCCGTCTGTTTCAAGGATGATATAGCTTCCTGTTGGTGGAAGCTCCAAATCTGGCAGGTTTTGCACTTTTTCCTTGATTTTTCTGATTAGTTCATAATCAGACGGTTTAAGGCGCTTGTCTCCATGAGGACTGGTTTTTGTGTACAAGGGACCTAGAAGAGTCCCAAGTTTTGGAATGTAACTCCTGGCGTAATTGAGTATGCCTAACCATGCTCGGAGTCCGGCCTTTTCTTTCAGTTTCTCCTCATCAAAGGAGACGATCTTCTTTATGACATGGGGTTGGAGTTTCACCTTACTCCTTCCAATGATTGCTCCAAGGAATTCAATTTCTCTAACTGCTATCTTCATCTTCGTTGGAGAGAGTACGAGGCCCCATTTTTCACAGATTTCTAGCATTTTTCTGAGGTACTCGGCATGTTGTTGTTCATTCTCAGAAAATACTAGAATATCATCAATATACACCGCTATAAAGTCTTCGGTACCAGCAAAACACTGATCCATCTTTCTTTGAAAAATAGCCGGTGCGTTCTTCAATCCAAATGGCATAACGAGCCATTCATATAGTCCACCAGGCACCACAAAAGCAGTCCATTCAATTGACTCAGGTGCCATTGCCACCTGATGAAATCCACTCTTGAGGTCGAATTTCGAGTAGATCTTACTGTGACCGACCTTTTTAAGGATAGTATTGATGCCAGGGAGGCTATACTGATCCTTATGGGTATTATCGTTGAGGGACCTATAGTTGAATACCATGCGCTCTTTGCCTTTAATTTCTTTGCCAGTGACTGGGTCAATAGTGGTTCAAGAATTGACCATTATAGCCATGGTTCTGTGCCTGCTTTTACTAGGCCTAATTACTCCCAGTTGTAATAACGCCTTTGTATGTTTTTCAAATTGTTCCTTCATTTGAGGCGTCACATGCTTTAGAGGTTTATCCTGAATTTGGAGATCAGGATTTATGATGTCGAGAGAGCACGTCACCTGATTTTTCGACCAGTGTTTCAGAGGGTTTTCTCCAATGAACCCCTGCTCTTTTAGTCTGTTGAGTAGTGGTCTGAACTTCTCTTTAAACTGTTGTGACTCTTGCTCTTGGTGGTATGCTACGGCTTCTCTTACTTCAATGTATTCTAAAACCGTCAGGTCGAGCTCAGGAATTGCTGCTTGTACCACCTCAGCATCCGTTGTGGTTGCAATTGTCGTGATATTTTTGTAAAAAGTCACGTTCTGGCCTTCGATTCGCAATCCACCTTGCATTGATCGGATAAAATTGCACCCGATCAGCATCTGAACTCCCTCCTTCTTCCCCATCGAAAAAGAATAGGTGAAGGGAATTCTGAACCTATTCGACTCAATCAGCATACTGCCATTTTTTAGTTTTAAACTGGCTATTTGAGTTGAGTTTACCCCATTTATTTGTATGGGATAGGCACTTGGTTCCAATGCCTCTTGTGGGACAATTTCTTGGTTGACACAACAGACAGTTGCTCCTGTGTCAAGGATTGCTTGAACCTTGAATGGGTTGACTCCTGGAATTTCAAAGGTTATTTCCATGTTGTAGAGTCTGTTTAGGACTCTTTTGCCCCTTACAGGGTCTTGGACCACTGTATTGAATTGCTCTATTTCCTCGGTAGAGATAGTATTGGCAGAAGCTATTCGAAGAGCTCCTGTTGGATTTTTGGGTTCCATCTCTATTTCTTCATCTACCTCTTCGTCTTCGAACCGCAGTTTGGTTTTTCCTTTGTCCTTCTTCATTAATTCATCAAACTCGGCTTCGAGATCCTCTGTTCTGGCCTCAAACAGTTGTTGTTTGAGTTTTCCATTTTCCGCCAAGAGGTATTGAACATAAGACATCAGCTCATTGATTAGCTGATCCTTACTATCATAAGGTGCTATTGGCTGCACCTTAGTTCGTATTCGTCTGCCCAGCCTGAATCTTGAACACATAGGACATACTGTTAGGCGGCAGTTTTTACAGTATGCCCTTGTTGATTCAGTTGTCATTTCTTTACACATGGAACATTTTTCATGTCCCGTTGGAACTGAATCATTGTCCTGCCAGTCATGTGGACAATCTCTTTGATCTTCAGGTAGTTGTATATAACTCCGCCAGCTCAATTGTTCTGCCTGCATCATAAATGATTGCTCGCCGAATGGTAAATCATTGATTACAGCTGAAGCAACATTTCCAACTTCTCCTTCAGATAATGAGCAAATTGCGTCACTATCAGGTTCATTGAGATCAACTGAGAGGACATCCCAGCTATCTGACAGTTCCATATTTTCAATAATGGCTGCCCTGGCAATGTTTCCTGTTTTGCGGTTACAATCTCGCGCGAAATGTCCTTCTTCTCCACAAACAAAACACTTGCATTTGCGGACCTTGTCAGCATGTTTTCTTTTGAACACACGCACATGAGATTCGTGGGGTTTGCCTTTGTAGGTTTTGGACTTACGAAGTCCATACTTCTTTCTTTCTCCATAGTAGCCTGGTAATGGGATTTTGCTGCAAAAGGAGAGATCTTTCAAACTTCTTTGGAGTGCAGCTTGTTTGCACCTTTCAGCCAGGTACTGGTATGAGAAGTTTATTCTTGGCATAACGCCTATCGCCGCTCCAGGGTATTTGTCCAAAAATGCCTTTTCTAGTTCTTGCCCAATCAGAGGTGGCATTTTTCTGAAGAATTTTTCCGAGAGTTCTGAGGAAATGTACATCCTCCCGGATTTTGCTGCAAGGATCTTGTAATCATTCATGTAATTGAACAGATCCTTAACATGGTTGCATGACAAGCGCTCAAGGTCTTGGTAAGCGCGTGTCTGTTCTTCAGTGGACCCTTGGTATGGATCCTCTAGCAGTATCATTCTTCGAATGCAGGAGATTACGTTTTGGGGATCATCTGCAACTGCTATTAATTCTTCATATTCATGGGGATACGCCATTCTCCATTGGATGAACATATTTTTCTCTACATCCCCTAGGAGATTTTCAATGAAAATTACCTTACTCTTGTTATCCGTCCAGTTGCGGTCATTAACCACATTGAGAGTAATTGATTCCCATCGAGAAATTACATCACCGTATTGCCCGATATCTTCTGGTAATACCAGAATTGCACCTTTGTCACTTTGAGCATCTGGAAGGTTGAATCTCCCACTATGCTGTTGTGCATAACCTCCTTTGAGTCTGCCAACATGATCTTTGATTTCATGTATTGTTGGCATCGGTGTTTGCCTCGATGTGCTTGCTGGTGGATAGTTAACAGGACCCATTACTGGTTCTGTTGGCCTTCTCTGGGTGAGTGAACTCTCAGCTGTTGAAAAAGCTGATTCCATCATTTTTGTGAAAGCCTTCATCTTTGGATATTCTAGTTCTGTTTCTTCTGCCGCGTATGCAAAATGCGACAGTTTGTTTTTATCACCTTCGGAGGCGAAAGGATTGAGCCATTCTTCCTCTGATTCTTCATCTTTATCCCAGATTGGACAATAATCTAGCATCGGCCCTTCTCTAGACAGAGATGCTAGTAGTTGGATTGATTCCAACTCTTCCAAGGTTTCTGGTTCTTCAATTGTCACCATCAGAGCCATTTCTCCATCTAGTTCTTCTTCATCATTAGGCCCGACAACTGCTGGTTCTGCTGGTGCGGTTGCTGTATATCCACCAAATCTAATGGCTAGGGAGCCATCAGTTCTTGATCTGACTCGAATTGTTTGTGGGTGTTGTACTTCTGGAATTGCTGGTGGCCTGATTATCCATCGTTGGCCTCTCAATTCTTCGGTTGACCTCGGTTGTCCCGGTATAGCCCTTATGCCTCTGCTCGCTAGGTGCTCTGTTACACCTTGGACATTGTACCGAAAATTTGTGTGGCTGGTGTTCGATAACCTCCCTATTAAAGATCGAGAGATTAAGAGGTTGCTTTCTCCACCTCGCCATGATTCATACCCATGAGTTTGTACAACCAATTGGATATGATTGTAGAAATCATGAATACTAACCATCATGTCAGGAACTGCGTATGCCAGCTGCGTGTTGTCTGTTAAGTCCATTTCCATGGAGCTTATCAGTGAGGTATCGTTCCCCCATCTTGTGTCTCTCAAAACAACTAGAGCATTTACCCCTGCACTTCTTCTGTGCAGAGCGTATAACCTGACCATTACAACACCTATGTGTAAGTGCTGTAATCCTTCTTCAACGAGCCTGTTGTAGCTTTCCTGAGAGATAAAAGGAATTTCCCTTTGATCTCCAACCACCAAAATTCTTTCATCGGAATAATGTTGGTATACCCGATGATTTCTTTCGCTCCATCCAGCTTGGTATAGTGTTTCTGCTGGGACTTGTTGTGCTCTTCGAAACTGTGAGACGCTTAGTTCCGCATCAGGACTTAGTTGAGATTCTAGTGTCCTTCGATATTGCCTACGCCTTGGCAATCTTCTTTGTGCCTCATACCGTAACCGACTTCCGAGTCTGTAATCTCGAATTTGATCTTCAACAGTCGGTATTTGGTTTTCGTGGCCTGATACAGATGGTCTACCCACTGTTTCTGTTTGAGTACGACTCATTGTATCTTTTTCTTTTCTTCTTCGTATATTTTCTTTGGGTCTCGATATACGAAAAATTTGCCTGTTATGGTTGGCCTTTTTGAGGTTGTTGGCGGTCCGAGACTCAAGTTCTTGAGTTGATTTTGGATTTGTTCTAGGGCCTCAGATGTGTCAGACCCTTCAGGTGCTTTTGTCCTTCTGAGGTCTCTTATTTGATCCTTGCAATCTTCGAGTTCTTCCTTGATTTTAACAAGCAGTTGAATGATTGTGTTGTTCTGCTTGATAATTGTTGAGGTGCCCTTTTGTGTTGCTTCAGATGGTTTAACGAAACCAAGGGCTGGCTCTTCTAATGATTTTGTTGCTCGCAGGGCTTCTCTGTATACTGAACTTTCAGCAGTGAGACGCCAGTCGCTCATAAATAAAAATAATTTTATGAGTATTTAAATCAAGATTTATCCTTAACTTCTAAATGACTTTTTATCTCAAATATTTCTAGGTCGGCTTTTAGGTTTGATTATACCTTTTATGAATATGTTATCCTGAATTTTAAGTTTAGACCAAGATTATTCATCTAAACTTTTCTGGGTGCAATATGGGTTTCCTTTAGTTTTCTGATTCTAAACATTTTTGTCTTTATGTGCGCGACACAGTGTGTCGCGCGACACACGATTTGAGTTCTTTTGGTGGCTGACCTCATAACACGAGGTCGCCACTCAACTCTACTAATGGCAAGTTGTCTTGGTGCACTTGAATATTCTACAGTATTTTTACTGTATCATTTACTGTATTGGATGAAAAGGAATCAAAAGGTTCGGACATGCTACATTGCCTTCCTTACCGAAAGTCCGAAAGGAAGCCATTAATACCAAGAATGGTCTAAATTCGTAAAAACACTGTATATTTGTTGAAATTAATTTTATACCTAGTCATTTAGTTATGCTCCTCACATGCATTTTCTATTTTCATTTTTTTTATAACTAATTTAGTTTCCTTTGAAGAAAAAAGTTGGACATAAAAAAACAACTGTGATATTAAAAATATCTAAGATATTTTAGTCATTTATATGTAAACTTAATAATGTTAAGCAAACACAATGCTTACAAGGTAAATATATATAGTATGAAATAAAGAGAGAATGCAGAAGTATTATGCTAATTTTCTATTGTGATCTCTAATATGTTGCACGTCTTATATATTAGCATTGTCATAACAAAAAAAATATAATTTTATATTTGCCTTCCTCAGTGATTAAATTTTTTCACTTACCATACGCGCGCGTTTAGCCAAATAGAGATTAACGAAACAAGCTGAAATAAAGTTGCTCAGTAATAATCATCAAATGAAGAATTTTTTTTTTCTTGTATGTTTTCTCTACTTTTCATTTTGATGGAGAAAAATTAGGAAAAGAATAACATCTTTTTAGATCCAATATCCAATATTGTTTTTAAGTTTGATTTTTTTTTCCAAACAGACCAAACCCTATTATAATTATAATTAAAATTGTACAGCAGAATGAGTTGAATTTATAAGATAATAATACATAAAGATGTTTTTCTTAATAATTTATATATATTTCATTGACGTCTTATTTTGATTTTTCTTGGCATGCAAAAATAGCTGGTACAACTATTTTTGCATATATATTTCATAAAAGTTTTTTTTTGTTGGAATTCATTTTAATTTAGAATTCAATATTTGGTAGAAATTTATTTTGATTTTTGACAAATATTTTTAGTAGAAACTTAGTAGAAAAATACGGTACGCAAATAGTTGCAAAACTATCATGAAATCCCACCAGCGCATGAGGACGACGTCACTGGTCCGAGAGCCCCCTCGGCAGCCGCAATGGGGCCCCACGCATCGTAACTAATCCCGTACCAACCCATCTCAACCATCCACCCCACAAAATCCAACGGCTCAGATAAGATCTCTTGAGGACCTATTTGAAGCAAGCAACACCAACACCTCGTCTTCTTTTCTCTCTCTCTTTACTTCTCCGATCCCGCGCGTATTCTCTTGTCATTGGCTGTCGCTTCGGTCGAAAGAAAAAAGATTCTCTCATTCTCTCATCTCCATTCCCCATTCCCAATCTCTTTATCCGATAAGAGTATAAGTTCGATTCTCTCGATTGCTTTGAATTGATGTGGAAGTGGGAGTGAGGCATTGCACGGAATCGGATAGATCGATCGAACCCTAAATCGTGGTACAATGGAGCAAAATGCGATGGATGAGTACTGGATCGACGAGGGAGGATTGGATGGCGAGTTGCGCTGTGCACTCGAGGGTTTTTGTGGGTCTGGTTCGATCGGGTAGTTGATTGTTTTAGTGATTTGTTGTGCTTTTTTTTTTTTGGGGAAAAAAGGTTGAATTTTGTGTGTCAATTTCAGAGTGGAATTTGAAGAGGCGTATACTGAAGTCTGTGGTGCTGAGCAAATTTGCTCTAGGAAAAGGTGAATTCCATTTTCTTAATTTTTTAATTCTTTCAAAGTACAAGGTCAGAAAGGATCCTAAAAATATTATTAAACGAATTAAAAATATAAAATTGTCTACAAGGCAAAAGTCATTGAATAAGACTGAACAAACTCAAGGATTATCATTTTGTACTTTCATCATTTTCTAGAATATTTTCATGAAATTGTTTAGATTTCTGAGTTGAAGTTGAAAACTGTTTGCATCAGGATTGATATATATGGGTCCGATTGACCCCGAGAATTGGGAATTACTGGCAATTTTTTGTTACTTTTGTGAGTGCCAGCAAAAGAACTTGGTCACTTAAATGTTGTAATTGGGATTTTCTTGGGAAAAAAAAAATTCAATGAGAGGAATTATCAAACTAAAACTTCTCTGTGGCAATTAGAGTCAGGTGTGATGATGTTCTCTGCCTTTTTCGCTGAAACAGCTTTCATTCTAAACCATTCTTGTAGCAAATGACACTTATAATGAGCTTGAAAAATTCCACCATAGGTTTTCCCTTTTCAGTAAAATTATATTCGGTGCTTTTCATGTGAATAATTTAGAGTTTAGTAATTTAATTTTTGCAGGACAAGGGATGAATCAGGCCCAGGACCCAAATCTAAGGCTTGTCGGGAGAAAATGAGACGAGACAAGTTGAATGAGCGGTAATCTCACTTTTTCATCACATAAACTTTTGATATGTGCCTCCTAAAAACTTGTACTACATAGATAAAAAGCCAAAAGACCTTACTAAGGACTTTCATTCATCAAAGTCAACCCTTTGCACCTTCCTTTCGTAAAGGAGGAAGATTATTAGTTCGATCATTAATAAAAAATATAGCCCTTACCTATTACTGCATTGAAATGGTACACAGTTGTGCATTTTTCTTTTTGGTTTCATTTTGGAGGTTTGAAATTATGAACAGGGCATAGGGAAATAATATCATCAATTGTATTCACAGCCAGCATTTGGTTCAAGATTTGAATTAAAATATGCTAATTGTTCTGTGTATAGGTTTGTGGAGCTCAGTAATGTTCTCGATCCGACTCGAGCACCTAAGTCTGATAAAGCAGTCCTTCTTAGTGATGCTGCACGTGTGGTGGTGCAGCTTAGAAATGAAGCTCAAGAACTGAAAGATTCTAATGAAAAGCTTCAAGAGGCAATTAAAGAACTCAAGGTATTAACTCACAAGATGATATCAGTACAGTACTATTTCAAAATGTTTTTTACCTAACATGTTTTTGTTCCTGAGATGACACGGCATCATTTTCTGTGGCAAATTATTATGTGATAACAGAATATGTAAATATCACCCTACTCTGATATTCTCTCATATTTGATATATCATAGCAATGTATTAGGAATTTGAAGATTGAGAAATGCTTCCTTTTCTTTCTTTTTTTGCAAATGAATGAGTGGTCAACTGGTACAAAGAAACTATTTGTCTCTGTTTCAGATTTTGTTTCTTCTTTTGCCTTATTGACATGGAAACATATTTTAGGCAGAAAAGAATGAAATAAGAGATGAAAAGATGAGGTTGAAAGCCGATAAGGAGATATTGGAACAGCAAGTGAAGGCCATGACCACACCACCTCCGACAGGGTTTTTGCCACATCCAATCGCATTCCATCCAACAGTTGGCCCTCCAGCACCTCCATTTGCTCCAGTTAACGGCCACTCTGCTGGTATGAAACCTGGAACCCATTTTAGCCCGTACCCAGCAATGGCCATGTGGCACTGGCTACCTCCTACTGTTACTGACACAACAAAAGATTCCAAGCTCTTCCCTCCAACTGCATAGAGATATAAAAGATTCTTAATCTAGTAATAATCAACCATTTTCTTTCTTGCAAGTTTTAAATATGATTTTGTACTGGAAGAGTTGAATGCAAGTTAACCTCTCATCAGTTGCAACTATGTCACTTGTTAATTAGGATTTTGGTTATGTTATCTTCGATCTTGAGGTGTTAGCTTCTACTGTCTGCTTTCACATCTTTAGATGAATCTCAAATTGTTCATTGAAACTGTTACTTTTCAGTAACTATTGCGATGAGAATGGTGCTAACTTTATGATCAAAACCAAGGAATTAGTGTCTCAAAAATCCCATTACTTTTTTGATAAATAGTCAAGGCTATTCACCCTCTCAGTTGTTTATATCCCAATCTTGAGCTTTAAAAATCAAAATGGGCAATTGGAGCTGTTTATTATAATTTAAGCGTTCCAATATACTAGGATGTTAAAAATCTTTTTATGTCATTTAAACTATAGTACATCCATTGCCATTGGACGAGCAGAAAACTTGGAGACCAAAGTCAATACGATGTTAATTATTTGCCAATCTAAGGTGAATGATGCACTTCTCTCAAATTCATCCATGGTGTTTGATCTAATTGGCAATTACAAAAGAAGATACTGTAAAAGGAGTTGAGTCTTGCAACAGCTCACAGTTTATTAATGATAACTAGTTCTCCAAGCAACAAAATGTAACTTCTAAAGGAAAAAAATAGTAACGGATAACCAATTGTTCGTTGTTTCCAATTTGAATTGTTGGATTGACGAAATTTGGGTCCGAGCTCAAATCTGGCGTACTCAAATGTTAGTGGATCCGTCTACGGCTCTACGCCATGCCGTCTTGAATGGTACAATACCACAAGTGACAAATCATAGGCCTGGATATTTTGAAATTTGACTTTTCAATTCGAAGGCCCTGCACGGTACTGTAGTTTAAAGTTTAAACGCTAGAAAGGTTTTGAACGAACTTTTCTGTTTTGAAAATTTGGAATTGAAAGCCTCGTGCCAATTGCCAAATATTTTTCAATTTGCATACGTTTGCCAGATAGATGGTTGTTTTTGGATTTGTAAGAAAACGACTAGCACAGAGTGCTTAAATACACGGAACCATATATATATATTGGGCCATCACAAACCCATAAAAGCCCATGTATTTAGAATCCAATTAGTCTATTAGACTATTAGCGTAAATAAATTATTACCTTAATTTGTATTTTAATGCATAAATCTGCAATTTGTACTTAGTAATGAAATTTTTATTTAAACAGAATCACATAGTCCAGCAAGATTTGTCATTTGACCCCTGTTATGCAAAGTTTAATCTAATGAGCTGTTAATGAAATTTTTTTAATCATTAGTATATCAATACTATTAACCTCTATGATAATAAATAGGCAAAATTAATAATATGTTCATCAAAGAGGAAAAAAAAAAAGAAGAAGAAAGCCAATTACATGTTTGAGCTTTGGCGCCATAAATAAGGCCGTCTCCTCCTTTTTTTTCTATATATAATTTCCGTTCTCTTCACCCTTTGTTTCCAGCCACAACTTCCTTCCTTTCTATTTCTACTTCAACCACACACACAACAAAACAAAACAAAAGAAAAATGGAAACATGAAATAAGGAAAACTCGTCTCCATTAACTGCTGGAAATAAACTTCGGACCTACTGTATTCTCCCTCTCCAGTCAGCAAGAAGGTTCCCCCTCCCTTCTCAATTAAGATGAAATTTCACCTCTCTGTTGATTCAAGCGCCTTTATTCTGTCCATAGATTTATTATCAGTTGATTTCTCGGACTTTAATGTGAATTCCTTCTTAATGTTTTCAGTATAAATAATGATTTCTGCAAACCGCCATTTGATTCAGTATTGTTGTTTTGTGTGTGTGTGTGTTACAATTTTGTTTTTGTTAATACAGAATTGAAAATTGTTATCTAGCCTCAGAACATGACAAGTGTTTTGCCAAGCCATCCCAATAACCGGTTGATTCAAGTACAAGATAGGTTCAGTGGAGGCCGATCAAATAAGCTGAGATTGTTGGGTCAACCTAACATTGAGTTGCCTCTTGGGAAGTCATCTTTTAGTAATCGAAGAAAACTTACCAGTCTCCAACAAACTTGTTCATACAATGCAATTGTTCTAAGAGCATTAAATAGTGGATCTAATGGTGAAGGATCAAGTGATGATGAAGATGATGATCAGGAAAATTCAAGTGATAAAGCAGAGGTACAAATCTTTTATTATCTAATTCTTCTTTTCGTTAAACTAATTACTTGTCAGGATTTATCGTTGGAGCAAAACTGTCGGTTTAAAGTCTTGACTGGTACTGGTTTTTATGCTTTTTTGTCAGAACTATTGAGGGTAAATTAATGATAAATTCTATATAATAAGAGTTAAAGAAATAGGGGCTTATAGGATTGTTGATGAATCGAGGCTATATTGGGTTTGAGTTGAGGTTTAGCTAGCGTTGACTGATTTTCAATTAGGCAAAATAATTGATGAATTACTGCAGGAAAGGACCCAAATTTTTTGCATATTTTATTTTGTTGCTAGTTATACTGGCTGATCATTCTAAAAGATCTATTATAACTTTGATTATATTAGTTGACAGTAATTGTATCCAATCCATAAATTGAATAAGCAAATATATATGGTTTTTAGCAGTTCACATTTTCAGGTAAATTTCCGGATATCTCGAGAAGACCTGGAGAGGATGGTTGGTGCTGATGATTCAAAATTTAGCGGCTTAGATCTTGCTAATCTTATAAAGGAAAAATATGGGAGGTCATATGATGTCCAGCTTATAAAAAAGGTATCTAATGTATTTATTTATTTTACTTTTTTCCCCCTTTCTGTTGGATAATTTTTTGTAAAGCAAGAAGTTTTTATTTTTTGAAGGCCGGTTGGCAGATTTCATAAAAATTTTTAAAAAGGTTACAAAGTTTAATAAGTCTGAAAAGGAGAAAGAACCAAACCAACGAAGACTACACCCGGCTATTATAGCTAGGAGGGGGACTAATATGACTGACGCTAGTTTGGGAACTGTAGGGTAGTTTAATGTACCTCTTTATGTGCGGCTGGTCTATGGTTCCTTAGCTTTTTATTCTTAGATTGTTTTCCATTGGTTTCCAGTAAACCATGAATTAACATCCCTAATTCAATTTTTCCATACTGATACTGTGAATGGCATATATCAAGGATCATCTGCATCTGAACTTCAATAAAGATACAAAATTGGTGTCAATTGAGAAAGCAATAACAATATTATGCAATTGCTGGACTTGAAACTTCTTGTTTTTTTGGGAACTTGTATAGTGCTAGTTAGACCAACACCAATTAGAACTAGCAGATTGCAATATTTAGTTGGTTACTCTTTACTTGCACTTTCTTTTTTCTAAAGAAAGAACTTCTTATTGAAACTTTTCTTCAATTTTTATGATTTGCTCCAGGCATGTAAATTCTTTGTTTCTTGTTGGTATAGGAGTTCATGGGGAAAAATCTACTAGCAATGAATGTGATGTGGAAATACAGAGAACAAGTAATTTAAATGCTTTGTAATTTTCATTCAACTTTTTCAGTTAAATAATTTTTATTATAGCTATTAGCTAACATCAGTGGTCTACAAAGTTAACTATTAGACAATCTTGGATTTTGGCATCACAGTGGTCAGGTCCTGGTACGAGTGTGCTAACTGAGATGTACCATTACCAAACAGGTTTAAATCCTCTTGGATTTTGGTGCCACAATGGTCAGCTTATCAAATTTCCGGCATCATTTGCCCAGTGTTTGATCCAAGGAGCCACTTATTCTCCAAGTCCTATTGTTTGTAATTCCTTGTATGCGATAATGGATGCAATTCGTTTGTTAGATTCCAATTTGTCGTTTTCATTGTTCTTAGGAATTAAAAGGTTTAGATAATAAAGGGGCACTGGTAATAAGCGATAGTTATTACCGGTGATGATAGCTGTTTCCATTTTTTTTTTCCCTCGTGAGGGACTGTTGAGAAATTGTGTGTAAGAGATGCTTCTATCTTGTTTGAATGAAAGTGGCAGCTAAAAGTTGCTAATTTTCAAAAAAAAAAAAAAAAAAGCTTAACCAAATATCACTTCTTACTGTATTCCCCCCCCCCCCCCCCCCCCTTTAGGATACTTCAGTTAAGTTCCAGAATTGCATAGTACAGTATCTCAATTTTTATTTGACTTTTGACTTGAATTATTCCTTATTCACCCCATTCTTTCTTATTTACCATAGAGATCATTTCCATTGAGTGAAGAGGAGTACTTGCTGAGGCTTGATGATGTGGCGAATACTCTCAAGTGTTGGGGAGCTGTCTCTCATGTGCGAAATAGTCTTGCAAAATTGAAAGAAAGGCCTCGAATTGGAAAAGTAATTTCTTAATCCTTTTAACAATGTAAATCTTCTTTCTGTTTTGTAAGTTATATTTGATATTTCCACACAAGGATTATCGGAACCTCTCACCTAAAATTAGATAGTTCTTCTTTTTGCTTTTCAGAGGTGATGGTTTGTTGGTAAAGGGAAGAGAGTGAGCTACATTTATGATAATGCATATATTTTGAGGCTAATTTCATGACAATGTTTCTTTGGTAATCTGACAGGCTGTAAGCATTTTCATAGACATGGACGAATCAGGCGGTCGATCCAATGAATGGATTTACAAGTAAATCAGATTATGAATATAGTCTAGCGAATTTCATGAGCATATAGATGACAAAGTGCATCATCATGCAATGAAAGCTATTTTAAGCTTACGGTGTCTGATGTGGCACAACGCCCCTTGTTTCTCACAATCTTGCACAAAATTCTGACACCAACGCAGTTTGCATTGTGAAATGTATTCTTTGTCTAATTTTCTTGCATTTATACAAGGATTTTGTGTTTTGTGGATGAAATTAAGAAGCTGAAGATATATCAATTCTAACTCCAATGTTGATAAATCACAATTTTATGTTTGTGCTGCTCTTAATATGGGTATTTCTTGCATCATTTACTATCTTTCAGAAGAAATAAACATCACTGAATTAAAATATTCTGCTTTGATATTGTACTACAAATCTATACATACAAATACTCGCGTGTTTGTGTCGTGAGGAATGGCCTTATTACTACTTACAAATCATTGCAAAAGAGAAAAGCAGAAAAGTAAACATTTCTGCATAGATGCACTTCTGGATGGAATTGTACCCCACTAATGTCATGCAAGCATGCATTATACACTTGTTCCAGCTTTAGGCAAACGAAGGCTCTTTATTCCTGGTACTAACATTACCATACAGATGCTCTTTGCTAGCCAGAAAAGCTTCTATAGTTGCATTCTTTTCATGATAGTCCTTGAATCTTACTCTTCTGCCATGACCTGTCAGAATTACCTAACATCAGTTAATCTTATAAAGTCCAGATGCTTAAAAGCATAATATTTTTATTTTTTTTACAAAAAAAATTACAGCATGAAGAGCCCCATAAGATCCTAGACAACCATTACATAGAATTGGCCTAGCAATTGCATAATTCTACTATAAAAGGTTAATTTGCTCTCCAAACTTTCTAAAACTCTAGGAAGTAGGACCAATTTACATACTTTTTGAAATTTATAGTACACTGTCAGAGGAAAGTGAGCATACCAGGGAGTATCCAATTGAAATCCAGGTCTAATAACTTCTTCACGCTATCCATTTGTAGGCTAACTGTACTCAATTCAGATAAAAGGGATTTAAAGAAGAAGAAAATGATAGAATTTAATTGTTTGAAATATATAGGCCAACCAAGTAAATTACTAATAAGTAATAACCCCTTACCTGATTGTTTGTTGTAAATCAGAGCCATATCGAGTTCACCAGTTTCTCCTGATTTATAGATATGGTCTCCAGTGAATAGAACCTTCATTGGTTTATAATACAAGCATACTGAACCCTGCATGATATATAACTCAACAAATAAATTAATAAAACATCAACATCAGGGGCTTAAGGACATCTAAAAGTTTGAGCAAAATTTTGTCATGGAGCCCTGGATCTTCAGTATCATTACATAAATACACTATTATTTTTTGCCGATATCCTACATCCCCATGCCCCTTAAAGGCTACCCTTTTCACACCCAAATTTTCTCATGCTGCTATGCAAGTTTGTCTTACTTTGGTGTGGCCTGGTGTATGAACCAGCTCAAAATCAGATCCAATGTTCCACGGACCATCTCCATGTAGCTTTCTCTCTACACCTGCAGTTCTGTAGTCTACCTGTTTCAATTTTTTAAAAATATTCATCCTCTATTTCATAAGACCAAAAAATATTGTCTCATACCAACTTGTATGGATTTTATAACTAATGCAGGTAGATTGTAAAATACAAGTATTGAGAAGATACAAATTGTGGGAATTAAGCCCAGTAGCAATTAGACATAAAATAGGCTTCTACATGATGAAGTACTGTAAAGAGATATTACAAACACTTACATCCCCTATGTGCATAATCCTCTCACAGTTAAGCCGCCTGGCCCACTTGTCATGCTCCCCAATATCGTCTCTGTTGTATCAAATTTAATCTGGTCACACACTTACAATTCAAATTCCAGCAATTGGGAAAATTGTGCAAGTAAAGATCACAATTGATCTCATCAGTTAGTCATACTCATGAGTCAGGAACAGGTAGCGGACTCCACCAAGCTTGTCAAACTTGCGAGCCAATATCTCTTTGTATTCCGGACTGAAAATATAAATAACAAACTTAGTTGAAATTGCCATTTCTTTCTTCTGTGTATAATAGTTTGAAATCTTAATTACCAATCCACCATTATATTTCCTTCAGGGTGGGAAATAAAATACGATGTAGCACCATAAGTTTTGTCAGAATGGTAACCACAGTGATAAACCCCCTGAAAATAAAGAGTTAATATATAGACTAAATTGGGAATATTTCAGTGCCAGAAAAGAGAATAAAGTATTCAAAACACACTGGAAGCGCATTTTCATCGATTGGAAGAGGAAACATCTTGTTCACTTCGACGACCTCTTTCATTGGCTTTTCAGTACGAATTGAATTTGTTGGACAAGAGAGCAAAGCCTGACAGGTCAGAAAAAATCATGAACAGAAGCAATTTCGCATAACTTAAAACCAAAGCTTCCAATTATAAATTCACTAATCCAACTAAAAGGAAACAAGTTCACCACCTGCAAAGCCTTAATATTTTCATCTTTCGAAGCCGGTTGCTTTGCTACTGCTGACATCCCACCAATCCTTGCAAAAACATCCTGAAAATGAAGACATATAAATTCAACTGTTAGAAACATCACAACCAATATATTCTCTTGTAAACAAAAAAACTCATGGAAAAGTACATACTGGAGCCATCCAACGGCACGTGTCACAGTCTATACATGTATGATCTGCAATCAATGAAACACAGATATAACATAAGCTCGCACACCACCTGTTCGACAAAATGCCAAGCTGAAATAAAAAAGAGAAAACAAAGATTTTGTGCTCCTCACCAACGAAGAAGTTCCCTTCCACATTCTGAGGTCTCCTGTCCCGAGCGGAGGCCGAGACAACAAGCCGGTATCGGACAGTGTTCCGTTCGTTCCGGCCAGAGCGGGACGGAACGAGAGTGTGGTATGTCGGTCGAAGGAAGGATTCTCTCAGAGCTAGAGCCATGGCTATACTGACTCTTCCTTAGCAAGTGATGAAGCTGAGAAAGTGTTGAGAAAATAAATAGAAAATGATGTAATTTAAGAAAAGTAGAAAATTACTCTTTTACCAAAACTAGAAAGTTACCGTTATGTACTTAGGATAGGCTTAGAGTAGGAATCCGTTGTGTATTCCAACGGTAAAATAGATAAAATGTCTATGTATATGTACACCTTTTGTTATAAAGAAATTGAGAGAAAAAATATCAAAAAACCAAAATTACATTATTCCTCTCCAAAACTCAACATGGTATCAGAGCGGAAATGACACTGGAATAAGGCATCGCCTGTTCCAAGACTTATGATCCATTTCTCATCATCCTATATATTCTAATAAATACAAAAATTATCCAACTCAGATATAAGCCCTTTCTATTCTCCTATTTCACTTTTATCGAAATTCTGTTCTTTCAAAAAAAGAAAAATACAAAACTCAGATCATACGATCTGTTCGTCATACTAGATACAAAAGAAAGAAAATTAGCAAAACCAGCTACAAGCAAGTCCAAGCTGTCAGAAAAATGATTGCGAGGGAGACGCTGAAACCTTGAAACTCCATAGTGGTCCAAGTGATCAGGTGGATTGCTGTGTCTGTGTAATGCATGCCAATGCCCGATTCTGACAACAAAGAAGGTCAGAAAGCCAAGCAGCAATTCTGACGATGCCTTGCCAGTTTGGAAGGTGGCCTTTTGTGTCAGTTTCAAATGGTGCAGAATAGATCAACTCCCTCTTAGCCTCAGATCTTGCAAGAAACTCTGTCAATGCGTCAACCTCTCGTCTCTAGATGCAGTTTTCTGACCGGAGACAAAAATTGTGTTCATCATGGCAAGCAGCCGAAGCACTGGTACAGCTGAAAAAAGAAGAAAAGATTGACCAAAATCAGAGAAAACCAAATCAAGATCTGAATCAGCTGAGACTCGAAACAATGAGAGGGGAGACTGCGCACATACCTGGAGATCTGATCAGTCACTTGTGCCAGACGAGTTGTGCCACTGCTAATAGTTTGTCGGATCAACCCAAGTGCACCACGAGCAGTTTATCACAGTAGGCGAGGTACCAGAGATGTGCCAGTGACAACACAAAACAACATATGGCTCAAAGCATTTACTGGCCAAAGATGAACACATGGCTAGAAAGTCCGACGGCCAGGGTGAGCGGAATTTTCAACAACCCGCTACCAGTACCATACTGGTAAGAGGGGGAGACAAAAGTTCTAGGGTAGCGGCGCACAGTAGCTCTCAGCCAGTGGCTCTGCCCAATCTGCATCGATCTGATGAAGAAATTAGCAACTCGGATCTGAGGAGGGTCGAGGCCTAGAAGAAAATGATCGAAGCACAAAGAACGGCGCCGTTCGAGACGAACAAAAAGGCCAGGTGCCGCCCAACCTACTGAATCTAACGAGGGAGATTCAGATCGGACGAAACCCTAGATGGACAGGAGCCATGGATACGAGAGTAGATCCGTGTGAGGAGAGGACATCTGGACATGACAGAAAGGGGGAGAAAGGAGGCGGCGCCATCGAGAAAAAGGAGTGAAGTGCCGTGTGAGGCGGTGAGAAAATTGACGAAAACCTATCAAAAAAAAAAAAAGAAAAGGAGGAGAAGAGTAACGCGCAGCCCAACTCATAAAGGTCCAACTATTCTTTAATAGTTTTGTTCGGTCAAGCCCAGAAAATTGTAATGGCCCAACAATGAGCTTAGTGCGTATTGCTCTAGTCCAGAACCAGATTATAAATCAAAATTTATTGTTAGGAAACTGTCCAAAAAATGAAAAAAAATAATAAAGTGAGAAACAACAACTCTCTGATATACAGAACCAAATGGAAGTACTTGGAGTGTATGCTTGTGCTTGCCTGGTTCTAATATAAGGCCAAATATGCAATTTATTATTACTGTCCTTTTTACCAAATAACTTAGTTCGGTTGCGATGGTACAAGTGCCGAAGTTGTACGCAACATGTAATTGTTGCAAATGAAATGACCAATTGAGAATTGATACCCAAAACTATATTTGTCACGGTGAGACAAAATAAACCAGAAAAGTTATGACTAAAAGGTTTTTAATGCCTATTAAAATACCTAACATGTTTGAACACATGTTAATACCAATAACTAATACCAATAGTGGGTATGAACACCTACTAATACCGATAACAAGTTTAAACACTTGTCAAATACCAACAACTTACTTGATGGTACAACATAATAGACCATCAAGTATAAATGGCTCTTTCAACGAGAGACCAAACATTGTCATTGAACAGGGCAAGCAAGGTAAGATTGATGAGAAAGATCGATGATCGCAAGATGACGCGAACCAATCCCAAAGGCTCAAAACTATGCACCTCGATGGTACAACATAATTGACCATTAAAGAGGGCAAGTATGGAGAGACCGAAGAGGAAGGTCGACGATCACATGACGACAAGAATCCAACTCAAAAGATCACTGCTATGCACCTAGATGACAAAATAAGAAGCAAGAAAAAATCGGTTGGAAAAAATCCGCCCAAAAATTGACCAACTAAATCGATTAAAAGATCAACCAAGAGCAAGAAGATTTTTTAGGACAAGCGAGAAAATACTTTTGATGAAATTATAAGCAAGTTAGGATTTTCGATATCTACAATCCTAACTTGAGGGGGAGTGTTGAGAAAATAAATAGAAAATGATGTAATTTAAGAAAAGTAGAAAATTACTCTTTTACCAAAACTAGAAAGTTACCGTTATGTACTTAGGATAGGCTTAGAGTAGGAATCCGTTGTGTATTCCAACGGTAAAATAGATAAAATGTCTATGTATATGTACACCTTTTGCTATAAAGAAATAGAGAGAGAAAATATCAATAAACCAAAATTATTTTTTTCCTCTCCAAAACTCGACAGAAAGTTAGATAATTAGCAACGAGTTTTAAACTTTTAATAATAAAAAAAAAGAAACAGTGACGTAATGCATGACGCAACAAACTCTTATCTGTTTTGAGTTTGAGTTTGACTTATTGACCCACTGAACTGTGTTTTCATGTTTTGTACACCTTGTGTTGGTGGGGACTTGAGAATTTCTGAATTTGAGATGTTGATTCAATTGTTGACTGCTTTTGTACCGTCCGATTAATGGATCGGAGTATTTGGTAAATGGATCTGGCTTTTAAAATCCGTTAAGTGCTAAGACAAAATAGACCAACCTGTTAATCCTGTCGGATATTTGACCATATTGTTCTGGAGACATACGAGATAAAAAAAAAAAGCAAATTTTTATTGTGCCTATTTAACTAGTTGTCAATCCGAGGCAAAATAGACCAACCTGTTAATCCTGTCGGATATTTTTATTTTTGTTGTGCCTATTTAACTAGTTGTCATTTTCTACTTTCATTCCCTCAGAGGTTAGAAGGTGACATGGATGGCCAGAAGACATGTGACATAATTGCGTTCACAAATAGTGCCCTAATTTAATTATTTTCTCCTCAGATTTTCAAACAAGAAAAAAGATATGGATATTTCTTCAAAAAGAAAAAAGATATGGATATGCATTTTCTATATTCTATCACTAATTTATTCTCTTCGTATTGCTACCGGCACCAAGTTTGTTGGATGCTTTTGCATCGTCAAAAACAGTACAAAAAATGTGCTTCAATCAAACGTTGGCACGGTGCTCCTTGTTTCTCACGTTCTTGCACCAAATTCTGACATCAATCATATGTGTTAGCATTGTAAAATAAAAAATGTACTCTTCGTCTAATCTCCCTGCAATCTGCACGTATATGTACGTACTCAGTTTTAACTCCTTAAGGTTGACAAATCCAAATTCATGTTTTTGCTGTAAACTATAATTATGGGTATTTACCACTGGAGCTGCTGATTCACGGGTTCCAATCCATGTCTAGCTCCGTCCATGAAAAAAAGTTGCAATCCATGGTCAATCCAAGTCCATTGTACATAGTAGTATTATTCAGTTCATGTCCGGTTCATTTTCTAACCAAATGAATTATATGGACGAAGTTTTGGAACTTTAATATTCAAAATTTTAGAAACTTAAAATTCGAAAATAAAAAAATTTTAAAATAGTTTTTTAAATTTAAAAAATTTGAAAATTTGAAATTTTAAACTTACAAATTTCAAAATTTTGAATTTTGAAATTCAAAATTTAAAAGTCAAAATCTGAAATTTTCAAATTTGTGAAATTTCAAATTTTAAACCATTAGTTTTGAAATTTCGAAATTTGAAAATTTTAACAAAATTAACAACCATTAAAAATCATATAAGTTTCACAATTAGATCTATATATATATGTGCATTGAATGACATTCATTCAAATTGAATCTATATATTTAAGTTCTTATTTGTCCACAATTCGTCCATAATTGTCTAAACAAGTTTTAACAATTGGACTTAAAATGGATCTCAACCCAAACAAAAAATAGTCCAATCCATAAATGTACAGCATTGTCTGGTCCATAAAATGGTACATCATTTTACTACCTCTTAGCTCAGGAAATAAACATTAAATAAATTTAAATTTCTTCTTTGATATTTTACTACAAATCCCCACATACAAGTACTGTTTTTCTAAAGCGAGTGATGACTAATGAGTAATGAGTAATGACCCTATTATCATTTACACATCATTCCAAAAGAGAGGAAAAAAGGAAAAAAGAACCATTTGCACATACGTCCACTTCTACTATTTTTCTGTTTGTGACTACACCTAAAGGAACCTCTTGGCAGGATTTGAACACCACTTTTTCTGATGCATGTATTACAGATCGAGTACAGTTCCAGCTTTAGGCAAACAGCTCCTTATATATGCCTGGTATTAGAATTATCATGCAAATGCTCTTTGCTAGCTAGAAAAGCCTCTATAGCTGCATTCTTCTCATGATTATCTTTGAAGCTTATTCTTCTTCCATGACCTGTTAGAATTATAGAAAATTTATATGTTTAATCTAGAAACTAGAAAGTCCAGATTTAGAAAAGGAAAGATTACAGTGTAAAAGCTTTGTCATAACATCCTAATTTACCATTACATATAACTGGCTCGAACAATTTCATAAATTTGTCAGAAATTGCTACTTTGTTTTAAATTTTTCTAAAATACTTGAATCACTTATAACCATTTTTTTTGAAATGTGTATACGAAAGGAGAAGGGTGCATATATACCAGGGAAGATCCAATTGAAATCCAGGTCTAATAGCTTCTTGACGCTATCCAGTTGTAGGCTAACTGCACTCAATTCAGATAAAAGCATTGTAAAAGAAGTATATAGTTGTTAATTCTTTCAAAATTAACCAGGTACATTATTAAAAATCTCTTACCTGATTGTTGGTTGTACATGAGAGAAATATCGAGTTCACATGTTTCTCCTGATTTAAAGAGATGGTCTCCAGTAAATATAACCTTCATTGGTTTATAATACAAGCATACTGAACCCTGCATGACATAACAAATGAATTAATAAAACATCAAACAGAATCAGAAGGGATACTAAAATAGATAAACGTAGACCAGAAAATTTGCCATGGAAAGCTGGAAATATTGTGTTATTTATTACACAAATCCTACATCATATTCGTACGCATTCACTTTAACTGCATATCCACACCACACAAACCGATTTTGTTTTTGTGTTATGAAAGTTTGTCTTACTTTAGTGTGGCCTGGTGCATAAACGAGCTCAAAGTCGGATCCAATGGTCCACGGGCCATCTCCATGGAGCTTTCTCTCTACATTTGCAGTTCTGTAGTCTACCTGTTTCAATTGAATCAAACATTCATCACTTATTCTATAAGATCAAAGGAAATTATCATATACTAAGGCAGGTTATAGCAAAATTCGTACCGACAAGCTACAAAACTTCTTAGCATAGAATGTGGGTATTAGGGCCCAAATAAGTAATAATAACAGGAAAAATAGGCATCCATTGGTGCAAGCGCGGTGAAGAAAAATTATAAGTACTTACATCTCCAACATGCATAATCCTCTCACATTTAAGCCGCTGGGCCCACTTGTCATGCTCTCCTATATCGTCCCTGTCGTATCAAATTTAATCTGGTCACACTTACAATTAAAATTCCATCAATTGGGAAGATTGTCTGAGCAACAGATCTCAATTAGTCTCATCAGTTAATCTTACTTATGAGTAAGGAACATGTAGCGGACTCCACCTAGCATGTCAAACTTGCGAGCCAATATCTCATTGTATCTCGGACTGGAATATAAAATGACACGATTTGATATCTGAAATTGCCATTTGCTTTCTTTGCTTTTTGACAATATGAAATCTTAATCTTAATTTACCTATCAACCATTATGTTTCCTTCAGGGTGAGAAATAAAATAAGACGTAGCAGCAAAAGATTTTTCAGAATGGTAACCACAGTGATAAATTCCCTGTAAATAAAGAGTTAATATTTAGACTGCTAAGTGAAAAGTGTTAGTTCTCAGAAAAAAGTGAATCAAATATTCAAAACATACAGGAAGGGCATTTTCATCAATTGGTAGAGGAAACATCTTGTTCACTTCAACGACCTCTTTCATCGGCTTTTCAGTACGAATTGAATTTGTTGGACAAGAAAGCAAAGCCTGACAAATCAAAACATATGATGGACAAAAACAATTCTCAGAAGTCAGAAGTCAGAAATCAGAACTTAAACAACAGCTTTTAATTATATATAGCTTCACTAATTCACTTTAAAGAAAAAGGTTAACCTGCAAAGCCTTAATATTTTCATCCTTGGAAGCCGGCTGCTTTGTGACAGCAGACATCCCACCAATCCTTGAAAAAACATCCTGAAATTTGAAAATGGAAACATATCAATTTAAAAGTCTAAAACATCACAAGTTCACAACCAAAGCATTCTCTTGACATAAGTAAGTCATGGAAAAGCACTTACTGGAGCCATCCATCGGCACGTATCACAATCTATACATGTATGATCTGCAAACAATCAAACACATGTATCATAATACCACCTGTTCGACAAAAAGCCAAGCCGAAATGAAAAGAGAAATCAGAGGCTTTATTCAATTTACCAACGAAGAAGTTCCCTTCCACATTCTGCGGTCTCCTGTCCAGAGCAGAGGCTGAGACAACAAGCCGGTATGGAACGGTGTTCCGGCCAGAGCGAGACGGCACGAGGGTCTGGAACCTTGGTGGAAGGAAGGATTCTATGAGAGCTAGAGTCATGGTTACACAGTTACACTGTTTCTTCCTTAGCAAGTGATGAAGCTGAGAGAAACATAACATATATGAGAATCTTACTTGAGAAGAAAGAAAACAAATTAGAAAAGTATACAGTGACGACATGCATAACGTAAAAAATGTTAGAGTTATGTCCTAGAAGTCAATAATTTAATGACTTAATTATTAGTTTATGTTATGGATGATATTTTATCATCTGTTCCTAGGTTTATTATTGACAGATCATTCAGGTTGAGGATCTGAATTGTAGATCTCTGTGGATCATTCTTTAGAATGACAATAATAAATCTAAACGGTCCATAATCTTGATAATTAACAAGAAACATTAATTATCATATAAGATTAGTATGCAAGTTAAGTGATGATTAAGTTCTACAAATCATAGGTAAAGAGTTACCAACTTAATTGCATATGTATATGTTATGGAACATAGTACAGGACTTGACCCAACGAAATAAACATATGGATTGTGTTATGTGTCATTGTTTATTTCGTTATGATTTTGGTTCTAAGTTTGAGATGATTATTTTTTCCACATGAGGATAGGTTCTATAAATCTCGTCTACCGCTGATTCCCGTTAAGGGCTGCTATACGGACTTGATTTACGTTCTCTTGAATTGTGCGGGGAAAAGCTAATCATCAAGAAAACCGTATGTCCCTCATTAATTCACTTAGTGAGTGACGATATCTGTTTGGGCCCCTTGATGGAGTTGGATCGTATGCGCGCAACTAAGCGATCAACTCTAGATCAAGAAACGTATAATCTGCAAGAATGACACATTCCTATCTTGGATTATACGATGATATCGTGAGACATAAGAATCAAAATAGAGAAACATATTTATTCTCTTATGCAGGATTGAAATATTGTAGCAGTACACTATTTATGCGAATTGGGAATCATAACGTGTTGCTAGATACCACTTATGATTATTGGAATTAAATAACGATTTAATTCCATGGCCAACATAGCATAAATCCTCAAAGGGTCACACAAATAGGACATTAATCACACAGTGCATTATTTATTTATTCACAGCAGTAAGTTCTGTGAAAATATGATAAGATTGATTAATTAATTATATACCGTTGCGAACCGTTATAATTAATTAAGTCAATGGATCATATAGAAATAAATTAATGCATTAACTAATCCTAAAATAATTATTAATGAGTTAATAATTAATTTAGTTCAACACTTATTAATATAAATGGTTATATTGATGAATTGGGCCGTTATTTAAATAGCAAATATATAGCCCAATTAAAGAGCAAGGTTGAGGGACCTTAATTATATGAATTAATGGTCCAAATGAAGGGGTTTAATGGCCCATATAGGCCCATTTCGTGGCTGCCCAATATGGTGGTAGGTGGGATGGCATAGTTGTAATTATGCAAGAGGTCAATTAGGTTTTGTGCTCTATATAAGGACCACTTATGAGAGCCTCCACCTAGCTTTCTCTCTCCTCTCTTCCTCCCATTCTAGGCCGCCACCTTCCTCTTCTCTCCCTCTTTTTTTTGCTCATGTGTTGAGCTATTTTCTCTCCACTAAATCAAGGTTGTTGATTGATGCAAGAGAGAAAACCATAGGGATTAGGCTTGTTCTTTGGGTATGCTAGCACGTACCTTGTAGAACGTGATTAATCCTCCTTGGTGGACTCGAGGGCGGTTACGAGACGTGGTGGAGACGGTGGAGAAGGCACGCCATCGATTCCCATGCCTTGGTCGAGCCCCGCGAATACGATTTCGCGGGAGGTATCGATTTCTCCTCTTTCTCTTTGTGTCTATTGCTTAAAGTACTAGATCTCGTGTTGTTTGTGTTTTAATTGGATTAATTAAGGGTAATTAGTCACAAAATTAAAATTGGGCAATTTCCTAACAAAAAATTCCAAGAGGTTTGACTAATTGACCAGTGACGTGGCCATTTTTTTATTGGTGTGGGCGTTTGGCCGTTAGGGCTGTCAATGAAATCCGTTTACCCGTTTATCTAATTCGTACCGTACCGTATAAGACGGGTATGGGTAAAGTTTTATTTTCGTTAAGTTAACGGGTACGAGTACAGGTAATGAAATTTTTTCGTTAATTAAACGGGTACGGATACGTGTAAAAACTATTTCGTACCGTTTTCATAACGGGTAATTGCCACAATTGAAGAGAAACAATTACATGATACATATGGCATCTTATATTGCATGATTGGTAAAAAAATATTGCTAGATTTTATTTAAGATTTATAATTCTTTCCATTCAGTGTACGAAAAAAATAAAAAAGTATAAGCCTAAAATATTTGCCACACCATTGTTGCACTTTATTAATATACTTATTGATATAATTTATTTATACAGAGTGTACAAATTTTATTATTATTATATTCATTTTTTACCGTTACCGTATCCGTACCGTTAATTCTTAACGGGTACGGGTAAGGTACGGGTAAAGAAAATTTTAACGGGTACGATAATGAAAATACCTTCTACCGTACCGTACCGTATCCATTGACAGCCCTATTGGCCGTGTGGGAAGACGCTAATTAAAGATATGACTGGTGTTTTTACCGTCCGATTGACAGGCTTGGAGTATTAGATAAATGGATCTGAATTTTAACATCCGTTATTCCGTTAATCTTGAAAAATCTATTAATAACGGTGGTTTAGTGTACTGTTGTACCAAAAAAAATATTATGCACGCTGCTCGTGAGTTTGAGATAAATACAAAAAAAAAATGAAAAAGTTTGAGAATTAAGTTAATAAAAATTAAACAAGAGATTTCAAATTTGTTTCTTTTTTTCGTTTCTGCTTTTTGTTACTTATAGTTATGTCTATTGCGAGTTCCCTCCTCAGAATTCAAGTCCCGCTCCCTCATATTTTCAAAAATAGAAAAACTCTCGACAAGGACAATGAAAAGGATGTTAAATCATAGTTGGATGTGAATTTGTTTATATATGCTTTATTTATTCTCTTCACACTGCTGCCAAGATTTTGAGTATTAAAAAAAAATGTAGGTTATATAGATGAAGTAGGATTAAAAGTTACAAACTCGAAGCATGAAAAGGTATTAATTGTTTGCCAGTCGAAACAGTACAAATATTATTTAAATTATGATTGGGACTAATTGACTAATCACAATAATATTTAATATAGTAATATTATAAAACTGTTGGGTCAGTAAAACAATACTAATTAATTTAATATAATTTCGAAAAGAATAAAGTTAGATCATAATAATAAAAAAATGACACTCTTTTTAAAATGACTGTCGCTGTTGCCCTTGCACGACACTAGAATTTTTTTGGCCGTTTATTTGATTCGACGGATCCGATGAATTTTTCAAATACCGTCAAAGGTAGAACTATTGCATTTTATTACGGTTTTTCTACTGTCGTGGACGAGAGATACGATCGATAAAACTTTTTAGCATATCATATGGATAGAGAACTAATATTGGAAGACGGTAAGTTTTATAGAAAAATTAAAATTTGGATGCTTAAAGAAAGAACTACATACTTCGGTAACTAGTTAATTTATAATGAAAATTGAAAATTAATTAAGTTAGTATTCTAGATATTATGTTAATATTTATTTTTGTTGTGTTGTACTCCAACGATATTTGAAGGGACTTCTGCTTGGGTTATGAATATTTATCTATCTTTTGACTTCTTCCAATATCTACAAAATATATTATTTTTTTTGTTATTTTAAGAACGAATAATTTTTATCAAGTGCAAAATATACTGGCATGAAATACTACCGATGTGTGTGTATATATAGAGCAAACCATATGTTATGAATGATTGGCTCATTGAAACCACATGGAATGCAACATTTTTATTACAATAGTTTGACTGGAGCAATTTATTATTTTGTTTCTCTTAAAATCCAACTTCTTTGCGCATATCAATGTATATCACCGAAAAAAAAAATATATTAAAATATAAAAAAAATCGGAAATATTACTAAAATAATTCGAATTATATAAATGATATCACAAAAACGTTCTTCGGAAGAAAGATACTAGCCATAACCACGCTGTTTCCTTAGCCATTTTAAGTGTTTGTTTTTAATAAATTTTAATTTTTTTAATATAAATTAATATAAATTAATATTTTTAATTAATTTTTAGCTAATATCATTCTTTAGAACAATGACACTAGCCATTAATTCATCCTTTATATAAACACGATATCCCTTCTTCTCTTCTGCTCATTCTTCGGAAATACCTCTCGAGATTCTTCAGGTAAGTTTTTTTAATTAAGTTATTATTTACTTAATTAAGCAAGACGAGGCATACGCCCGAGGCCCAGGTTGTCAATCCGATTATCGAACTAGTGAAGACTACATTGATGAAGAGGCAGAGTTTTTGGAGGAAGAGTTTTTGGAGGAAGAGTTTCTCGCAAACCGACATGGAGAGTATTACATGTAAGTGAAACAACGATTTTAGAATGCGGAATTAACCAGGAATCGTAAAATACCTCGTGCCATCGCTAATCGAAATCGAGTGTTGAGTGGATGAAGTTGAAACCTGCAAGCCACGCACGACTCCTCTTCTATCACATCTGCTCCGTATCCAAATTGAAGAGCAAAAATCGTTAGTCATTAGGCGGAAGCGTTAGTATTGATCTTCTTTGAGTTTTCCTCAGCCATAATGATGATCAACAATGGCGTTTTTCTCTTTTCTTTACTGAAATTTCTTAATGGCAGAATTATGGGAAATTGTGCCTTAAAATTTCAGATTATAGAGTATTTAATGCTGAGGCAACTAAATGGATCAAGTACAATGAATCTGGTCCATCAGAATTTCCATCAAATTATGATGCACCCTTTAGTTAATTATCTTAGATGAACTTGACTCACACATTAATTATCATAGGCCACATTAAATATTCCAACATTACATTACTGGCAGGAGGGACACCTACCAGGCTACCACCTCGTAGGCCAATTTACTGATGTTTCTAAGTTTAGAAATTGGATTCCACGACCCTCTAAACCACATCAATCGGGTCCATTAGCGGAAGAGAAAATATTTTCTTCAAAGAACAATATATTAAAACAAGCTTGTAATGATTATTCACTACAGTTAAATGAAGAATACAAAACCACTGCTAGACTAGTAGTCCTAAGAAATATATATGGGACCGTTTGGATCAAGTAGGAATTTGGAGAATAGCTAATTCCTAGATATAAATTTATTATAAACAATCTAAACTCTTCACAAAATTACACACTGTAAGATTGTAAGGTTCCTACGTGTGAACTTAGCATCCATGGAGAGAGCTCATAAGATATGGCTCTCGCAGTTCTTAGCACAATACCAGGATTTGCTTGATAGTTTATTCGACTCGATGGACCGGATTAAGTTTTCAATTTGAAATAACAGCTGAAACACAAAATGTTCCCTCAAAAAAATTTGTGCAACATTGAACCGTTCCAAAGAGGCCAAACTGTTAACTACAGTCTACAGATGGACGGTAAGGATCAATTTGACATTGACGCATACATGTCCCGTATCTGGACGGACCGGTATCCTCTGCAGTCCTATTTTAAAAACAGAACTGCACTGCATATCTTTCATCTGGACCGTCCGATCTAATCTCGATAGTTAAAATTAACGGACCATATAAATCTCGACGAATTTCGATATTCATCACAAGGCATCCATTGGTTCCCTATCTGGACTGGCAACACGTTAAACTGTGATTAAGCTTTATAAACTTTAAACCTTATAATTTGAAATAGAAATTCCAGAATTTTCTTAAAAGTTAAAATGTAAAAGAAATCAACAGGAGAGTAAGCCCAAACCTAGAATTTTGGGCCCTGCCACAAAAATTGGATTACGCTTCCTGGAATTTTTCTTCCAAAAACACAAGGAGATGCGTTCCATTCAATAACCCAATGACCGGAGAAAGACAACATGAGTTACATTACATGACGAGGATTTGCACGTAAAAAGATAACATATATATACCGCCTATCCTAATACTTACATTTAGAAAGCGCCTCACTAAATAAAGCCAGAAAGTGTTTTCTGTTTTCCAAATTAGCAAAAAAAATAAACTGATAGGAATATAGGATCATTGTAATGAAATATACATAATGCACGCCTTTGCGATTGAATATAGGTTGTTGCACTGCAATAATAAATTGCATTTTCTTCTAATCGTGTTTCATGGATATTTACAAGATTGCATTAACACCTATGATTCTACTATTACATTTCAATTGCACATAGCAGGTAACATACACAATCAAGCTATATACTCCAAAAAGAAAACCAATATACAAACCACCCAGCAGATGCAAAAAGTAATCAGATAAAAGAAATGTATAACTCAACTCGTCTCTACCTATTACTGGCTTGGGTACTGGGGAGCTTCTGAAGAGACCGGTACTGAAGGCGTACACTTTCTCCAGTGTCAAGAATTTTTAGAAGAAACCTGCACAACTTGGGCTATTTTTAAAATACTCAATGTATGAGTACTGTAGCAATATTGGCCTAATAATTAGGCAATATAGTAGCTCCAAGTATCCTTCAAGTAAAATAAATTGGATGGTACCAAAAAAGTTGACGACTAAGAACCAATTGACTTTGCACATCTTGCATATATTTGGTTCTACTTTTCCTTTCCTTTTCCTTGATCCAGTTAAAAAAGTTAGTTAAGCAAGAAAAACTTACCAGCCATTTAAGGACTGTGATGTAATAACAGCCTCCCTTCCAACAAACTTTTCTGGTGTCCTTCTGTTACCCTGAAAATGTTTCTTTCTGGTAACTTTCTCTCTTCTCCCAATAAGATTACAGTTTTAGGTTCCTAATATCAACTGAATTAAGAATGACTAACACATAAGTCGAAAATTACCATAATTCTTTTTATATGAAGTTATCAACTCGACTTGCAGCCTTCGTGGCAACCAGCCAATAGATAAAAATGGCTACTGGAACCTTGGTATCCAGGAGCAAAACTAATTTGGCTTGTTTTTCAGTTCCGTTTAGGCATATATTAAGATAATTCAGTATTAGAGAAGATAATAATGTTTTTCTTAAAAATAAAGAAAGGATAAGCCGTCTCTATCAAACTAGCCAAACCAAAACATCCTATTTTAGTTGCAAATAATTCAAGTAATGTTGGTGTTAAGACTCTAGAATGAGAAATGATGGAAGTTAGAGCATTAAATAATATTAATATGCGCATTTCCTATAACCCATACACCACTGCAGATTGCAATTCTTAGCCAATATGGAGTTGTAACCAAGGCATAAATTCCTTGACAAATCCCCGAGCAACAAAACAGACTCTATCCACACTGCATCAGAGTTGCAGAAAATAATGAAACTACTGATTACCTTGATCAAAACCTTCTCGTTTACTGAAAATGGAAATTGAGCTCCTTGAAATAACTGTAAGCCACCTAAATCAGCAGCTGTCTCACCATTGTCCTGAAAAGCTAATATAACAATTATAATAGAACAAGAAAATTATAGAAATTACAGAGAATTGTATATAGAAGTTATTGTACTTTGCCAAAAGGCCTCGTTCCATTTATTTGTTCCCCTTCCTCTCTCTTGCGCTTTCTTAAAGTGGCAATGTGGTCTAGTCTCCTCGCATTTTCAACCTTTACAACTGTTGCTGCTGCTCTTAGAGCTTACAACAAGAAAGAAGTATCCTATTTAGTAAAAATATAAATAGAAGAGAAGCTAATAAATAGCCCTCAAGCTTACCAATGTTAGGAATGAGTGATTTAGGGTCTACTTCAGCATGGCAAATTGCACATCTAGCCTGAATTGCAAAAAGGGCGATAAAGATAAAAATATATAATAAATGACAATAATACTAACAAGCAGAAACATACTAAAGACAAGAAACTTATTTTACAGTAATACACATTTATTAGTTTGACCCCCAGATATTTAAATCAAGCTTTACTAATCATTTAGAATTACATACCATTTCAATAACTTTCTTCAATGTTTGACCCCCAAAAGAATGCCCACAGGAGACAACCATGGCATCTTCAAGGAACGCCCCACTGTAAAAAATAGTAAAAGAGAAAAATATTACAAATCGTTACTTCATCAAAAGGGAGAAATAAAGAGAAGAAATTTTTTTTAAGCAAATACATTGAAAGTGCCGCAGCAATTGTCGTTCAGAGTCAACATTGTACTGACCACACCATCATTTATAATGAAGACAGCATTGTATCAGGTCACTTAATAACATTCAGAGAAATTTATCTTTCAATCTTTCCTTTTGTGTTGTTATTCAACAGTGAATTGCACAAATGCAGTTAAGGACCAATTGGGTTAAATTGAGGAATGATTACAAAACTTGGATATTGAGCTTTAATAAGGGTTAAATGGCTACAACTAGCCGCTCTATTATCGTTTTTTGGCACCCTAAGAAGGTTAAGATGAGAGATAGAATGAACTTACGATGAAGAGTCCGAGAGTACACTTAGCAAGGATGGTTCTCTTGGGAGATCAGTGTGCACTTCCTGCTATTATGATTAAAATAAAATGCAGCTTCAAATAAAAGAATAAATTGCAATGTACAAAGTAACTAAAAAGCAACTGAGTGTATCATGACAAATTTGTCTTACAGATGTTTTTTGAGACTGGTTTGGAATCATATCATCCTCTTCTGACAATTCATCCATAATTTGACTAGCAGATATTGGCTGATAACTCTGTGGAATGCAATGCTCGACTGATATTATTCTAGAACAGTCTAGTACAGCATTGGCTTTTGGCATGAGCTTAAACATTAGCGATGCCCTACAGAAGTTGGGAAATTCACAAATTAAGAACCTTGGTTCAGTTAGTTTGAACTATGCGTGCAATGATCACTAAAGCTGACAAGGTAATGGACCTAATGGTAACCATACAGTCCTTTAATTCAAAGTTCAAATTGGTAAAAACAACATCTAGTTGCCTTTCCCTTTTAAATTGAATCAGGGAACAATAGGGAATGAACAAAACATAAAAGATTAAATTTGCAGCAGTTTAACTCAACACTTTTGCTTTTAGATTGATTGATTGATTTATTTTCTACTAGCCAACTTAAGTTCAGTCTAACAATATTTTGGCCCTTCCATAGCACAATGATGAGCCAACACCAGGAATTAATATTTCTAAGGATAAATCAAGTACTCAAGAAAATTTTACCGTAAATTGGTATTTGAGCTACTAGAACTGTCACCAGTAAAAGTGCGGTATAAGGCAGCTGGTCTCAGACCAGCAGTACAATGGCTAAGGGCCTTTCCAGTAAGTAACAGAAGGTTGGCAGGTCCCACATCTGAATCTGCTAAGTACCAATGACCATTTGGATTGCAGACCTATCAGAGAAATAGCTAATCAAAATAATTTTAGGAATGCATGCACCAAACAATAAAAATAGCAAGAAAAAGCTTTGAGTAGCAAATACATTTGATTTAAGCCCTCTTTCTGTTCTTTTTTCCTTAAAAAATTTTGGCCTACTTGGTATCTTCTTATGCAATACATATTTAAAAATAATCACACATAAACTGAGGCAAAATAGGATTAGATTGAGATAAGACCAGCTTAACATCATAGTTGAAATTAACTGAGGCTTAACAGGTACTTGACTAGGCATTTGACTACTTGCAGAAAAAGTTTGATATTTTAACAAAGGTACTGTATATTGCAAGGGTCTCTATCCATAGTGAAAGACCTCGTTATCTACCATATGAAGATTGAGGATGAATTAGAGTACTAAATATAGCCAAATTATTTTAAATTTTACAAGTCCAGGCATGTACTACCTGAATACCAGGGTTATCTGAGACAATTAATGTCACAAAACCCTTCTCGATTTCATTAGTAGATCTGTCAGACATTTTCTGATCTGGCAATAAACAACTGGAGAATGATGCAACCAGGCGTGATGACGAGATTTCACCAGGAGGCAATGGGGTATCATCAAGCAAATCACTAAATGCACTGATGGAAGCACCGGAAGAAAAAAAATATATATATATATAATAAGGTGATTATTGAATCAAGCCTTAAAGTATCATTTGGTCAAAGGTAATTGTTGCTGATTCATAGTTTGTGGTGTTAATTATCCTTCTTTATTGTTCAACTGCTTAATTGAGGCTATTTAAGCTAGATAACAAGTGCATTAAACAAACAAGGCACCTTTATTAGTAACCGTTAACTCTTTGGCATTCTGTTGTAGTACAACAACAACAACAGAGCCTTTAGCCCCAAACAAATTGGGTAGGCCAGAAATGAAACCCAACCAGACTGGAATCCTATTTCACAGATGGAAAATCGAAGCTGAAATTTGGAGAAAGAAATTAATAGAATAAAAATCCTGACTCTGTATGAAGGCGAAGATGGCGTGAAATTGCCGAAAGCACAGTGCGGGCTGCTTTACCCAAATGTCTGAAAACCTCGCTCATGCAAGGAGGTGAAATTTCTCCATCGTCTAAAGATCTAATGATAACACAGTAATGAAAAATATTGAAATTTTACTATCTATAACCATCTATATTAGATAATACTAATAGTGGTTTTTCAAAGAGCCCCTTCTGAACTTTGCCAGAATTGGAAAGTAAACCAACTTCTGATACAAGTATGGTATATCCTTAAATTATCTAAACATTGTCATCAACATAAAAACCACAAGAATTTCACTCATAAGGCATTCAATAAACAACTACAAAGAAGCCTAAATCAAATCATTCCTAATTAATTCATAATCAAATAAAAAAACAAGAACCTTCCGGCGCGGTAAACATAAAACCCTCGGCTCGGCATCCCTCCTCCAGTCACCAAAGCTTTGAAATACATCCGCACAGATTCCAACGCGCATCGCATCACAGCCACGTCCTCTCCAGTGCTTGCGAGCTCGAGCACGGCAGCATTGTGCCTCGTGAGTGATGAAGAGAGCGCATTCACTGCTCTCAGGTAAGTGGAAGAACATGCTCCGTCGTAAGGAGTGATGTCGGAGAGCTTGATCCGAGTCAATGGAGGAGGAGGGGAAGGCACGGATAGGAGGTTGAGCGAGTGAGGAGAGGAACGAGGGATGGTTGAATGAGGTGGCGGAGGCGGCGCCGCCGGAGGAGGAGCGCCGTTCATTGATTTGTCATGGAAAAGAAGTTCGTCGGAGAATGTTTCAAGCAAAGAGTTGTTGGAACCGGTGTTTTTAATCCCGTACCGGCACCCTACCGGCAAGGGACCGAAATATGGTATTTTCCGATATTTTGTCTCAAAATACCAGAAACAGTCGTTTCGGTCTCTGTTCCGGATACCGCAATTTTACGGTATCAGGTGCGGTATTGAACACTGGTTGGGACTTGGAGAAACCGAGAAAGAGAGAGAGAGAGAAAAAAGCCAAAACAAAAAGGGAATTGGGAACGAATTTTTTGAGTTAAATAAGTAGGAAGGTACCGGAACTTATACCAGCCAGAATTTTGAAATACGGTCTTTTGTGATATTTTTTGTTATTTTTTCTCTTTTTTACCCGACACTTATATACCGGTTGGTATATATTCTGTTTTCGATTTATATTGGTATTTCGATCGAAACGGTACGGTACTGAAAACATGTTAAAAACAGGCCTCAATTGAGTGGAACTATTACGTACCGTTTGATTATGTGTTGCGAGGATTATTTTTCCTTATTTATCTTAACCGTCTGATTAAAATTGAATGGATCTGAGTCTGTCACGATCCTCAGTTGACCTGAGGTTGACTACTAACCATAACGGGTTTGACCCGGTCAAAAGAACAAAAGAGAGGAGCATAGGTGCTGTGCATTGGGACCCAGCTGGGAGTAGAGAGCAAACAAAGAAGGGATTAGCAACTACAGAAAAGAAGGCTCTGTATAACATGGCCCAGCAGGCCATTTCAAAGGAAGAGCAATTCATCCAACAGCCCAAATTGCTAATAATAGAGAAAAGTTGCTCGTTAACTTAAATCAACTGAGTTGAGTTACTGGTGGGACCACTGAGGTGAAAGACAGAAGAAAAGTGAAGAACGGAAAACTACTGATGATTTTCTACTTTTACTAGCTATAATTCAGTTGCTTATATAAGTTGTAGACTCAGGAGAATAGGTTTTATGCGAATTCTGATCTGAAACAACACTTATCATTTTATCTCTTATTTTCATCTTATTTCCAGCTTATTTCAATCCAATGTATCTTTGAATTTCAGAAAGGATTAAGATCCGTTTATTATATCATTTCCATCGTTTCTCATTCAATTTCAGTTTTCAGTTATCAATTTAGTTCAATTGCTTGTATTTTGCTTCTATTTGGTACTTCACTGAAGGCTGGTCTGACGAAGAATAGCTACTATTACCTGAGATTTGCTGGTTTCTCTGAAATCAGTTCGTTTCTGAGCTCAATCCAAGTTCAGGGACATTACAGAGTCTATGAGTCACTGAATAAGATAATGCAGGCTGGGTCGAGCCTCAAGTATACAAAGAGCTCAGAATCCTCAGATTCGTACGTAAATGAAGCTGATTTTCTTTTTCCTATTGTAAGTTTTTGTCATTGACCTACTATTATTACTTCTCTGAACAATTTTTAGTGGTTTGTTTGTTTCCTTGGTATTTTTTTAAAGTTGAGCATGCATAGCTATGTTCTTCCTCAAGTCCCCTTTGTTATAAATCAGAAAAAAAAAGAAAATATTGCAATGCACTTTCCTGTTACTTTCTTGACTCATATTTCAATTATGGGATGTCTTTTTTAACAAATATATCTCGATAAATTTTCAAAATAGTATTGAGATCAATGTGACTGCATTATGTGGTCTCGAGATTATGCTTGATTTTAAGAATTTATTTGAATTGCTTATTTCCTTGACAGATTTTGTGCACATGTCGTATGAAAGATGCAAGAAAAATGGGTGTTGCTGCCTTGGCATAACAAGTGTGTGGAGATAATCTATCAAAGCAGCCTTTTATAAAATTCCTTGTGCTAGTTGGACAGTCATGAGCTACAAAGAACTCTTCCAGGTGGTCCAACTTAGTTACTAATTTCTATTTCTCAATTACTAACGTATGTGTATGAATTCAATAAATGACTCATTGCAGTACTCACTAAAAGAAGGCATGATAATGTTACTTATGTCAGAACTTGAATGTCGTAGGTCGTTGTCATCCTCTACCTCATACATTGGCAGCTAGAATAGACATGGATTGGCCAAGATTGTGTCTATGGAGGATTCTAATTCGCCAAGTTGCATATTGATCAAAATACTGATGGTCTGAATACAATAAAATCCTAGAACTGACGATTGTCCATCTATCCATTGATTTTGTAGTTAAGATATAATTTTGGTGTTTCATATTACCAGTTGGTTATAGATATAAAAATAGCTTTGCTTTCTTATATGTATGTGTCTTAATCTGTCTCTGTTGTAATATTTACGATTTGTTACATTTTGTATTTATACTTAATTTCTCAGTGCCTTGTCCTTTTATAATTACTTAAAAGGCAATGATAAATTTGTGCAAATTATAAAATGTTTCAACCGTACTAACATAGTTTACCAGACTAAAAGACACTAAATTAGTGGAGAAGTATAAAAAGTTATAGCAAATTTACATTAAGCCAGATCTCATCATTCTTACAACAATTTTTTTCAGATTTATAATCGGTTCATGCTTACATTCTGCTTACATTCAAATTGAACAAAATAAAATGTACATTCAGCAATAAAAAAAACAACAACAAAAATATCCAATATCTTGACATCAAGCACATATCTAAAAAAGCTAGCAACTCATTACTGCCTTAGCATTCAGCACAAACAACTCTTGTATGGTTAGCCAGCCTACAAAATATAAGAGATATTAGAAATTCTTTTACACATCGAAAGGGATACATAATAAATAAAGCTGACATCACCAAAAAGAATGACCTATTTTCCTTTCCATTTCTCTCGTTAAATAAGCAGTTCTGATCAGAGCCTTAGTCTTAACCGAAGTTGGACTAATTTGCAACCATAGCTGATAGAACCAGTAATTTTTTCACACCTCATACCAGACTACCAAATCCCTGAACAGAAAAATTCAGGTCGTCGATACTTTGATCTGCTTTCTATTACTAGCTTAAATTCTATTGCTTTCACACTGCACCTCAATAGCAATTTCTCCATTCAATTCTCATGGTGTTTAAAAACTCTTCATTATTAATGCATAACAATGGATCTTGACATACGAAAATAAGCATCAGATTGTTTAAAATTAAAAGTATCATACTAAAGCAAGCTAAACAGCATCAATTGATTCACAAAATGAGAAGAATCATTTTGATTAAATGTGGAATAGCGTCAGATGGATAAACTAAAAGTGATTAAAATCATTTTAATTGTGTGTGTGAGAGAGAGAGAGGTTGCCATTTCAAGAGGCCAATCAATAAGACTATCATGTACCTTCAAACTCCCAGCTCGGCTATTTTGATGAATAAATCCCGACCATCTATAAACCTGTCCAGAAAATTCAAACAAATATCACACTAAAAGTAAGAAAACAAAAAGGTTATAACCTCTGTAAGTGAAATTTAGTAGCAATTGATCGACTATTGAGATGGTGAAGAACCTAGAGTTTCGAGCTCTCGTCTCTTGGGATCGCAACAGTAGAGGTAAGAGCACAAGCTTGAATAAGAGAAGAGAGCTAGAGTGATGAGGATGGGGAGATCCAAAGAGGGCAGAGAAGAGAGGCGACGCAAGCAGGAGGCTGTTGTTTTCTCTCTTTTGTCCTTTCTTTCTTTGAAAGCGATAAAATGATTAATGAGTTAGATCCAAACCGCTTATCAAGTTTTGATCCAGCGGCTCATGATCCGTGGCAGTTGGGGGCAGCAAAAATTGGGGGCACCGGAACCCTCCTCTATATATAAACCCATGGTATGGGCTATTTGATAAAGGAACTATTAATTATCTCTCAGTCTATAGTATATATATGAACCAATTGCTCTAAACGTTTATACTGGTACCAAAGGTTGATATTTATTACTTTGTACTCTTAATGCAGTTAGTCATACGTATGTGACGAGCAGTTTTGAATCAGGAGCAGCTTGCATGATACCACTCGAGACACTGAAGAATCCATCTGCAGGATTTCTCGTGAATGACACCATAGCAGTCGGCGTAGAATTAATCAAATGTAAAAAGGTGCATTGTAAGGGGCAGCTGAGGAGAAGTTCTATACAAAAGAACAAGACAAGTGGGTCATTCAGCTGGTGCGTCGAAGATTTTTTGCAGCTAAACAACCCGGTTGCGTTTTCTAAGCCTTTTCTGATTGCAGGATACACTTGGTACGTGATCTCATCCCCTTCCCCTGCCCCTTTCTTAATCCACCACACACACACACACACATATGTACACCCAAAGGTTTAAATAGCGGATAGCGGATTCGTCGCGGGCATGCTAATGTCATAGCGGATAGCGGATAGCGGCCATTTAGCGGCCGCTATCGGACAATAGCGGATATCTATAAACATGAGATCCGACCCACTAAATCAAGAAGGCAAGTTTTAATTTACAAAGCTTTCTTACTGCTAGGTCCTTGGAATCAAGTTTTAATTTGCAAATCAGTTCTTGGGAAACTAGAACTATACATAGAAGGCAAGGAAAAATGGGTACAGAGCATGTACCAGTTCGTACCAAAGAGATTAGAGAGAAACAAAGAGATTAGAGTTTAATAGAAAAATAAAGAGAAACATAGAGCATGTACCAGTTTGTAACAGATTTAGATAACTATAAACCTTAATCAAACATACTGTCAAGCCACATATCAAACGGAAACAAAAAAAATTAGAGTTTAATAGAAAAATACTAAACCGAGATGGAAAAGGAGGGAACAAATCCGACCAGCACGCCACCTCACCTTGGTTGGGCACCACATTCTCCGCCTCCTATACTGTTTAGCCGTCTCCTTTCTTTCACTCTTTGCTGTCCTTATTCGATTTAGAGGAAAAAAAAGTGGGTCTGGGAGAGAGAGAGAGAGAGGGGGGGGGGGAGGGGCAGCATAAATAGGCAGAGGAAGGAAGGTCGTGTAGGTCCTCGTTGCTGATTTGGGGTCGAGTGAATTTTAGGGGTAGGGAGAAGGAAGGTGAGGCCGTGAGCTTCGCCGTAGGCGAGAGGGAGAGAGAGATACGATGGGGTCGGCAGAGAGAGATTAGGTTGCGAGAGAGAAAGGAGCCGAAAATTTTAATGATCCTAAATACCGCTATCTCACCGCAAAATCACCGCAAAATGGCCGCTAAATTCCGCGAATTCCCGCTATGCAGCGCGCTATCGGACAGAGCGCGAAATCTGAAGCGGCGTAGCATTCTACGGTGCAGTACCGCTATTGCGCCGATATAGCGGCCGCTATAGCCGCTTTTTAAACCTCTGTGTACACCAAATACACTTCCTCTCATTGAAATTTGGAGCTTTCTTGATAATTTTGTTTGTTTTGTTGTATACATCTAAGTTGGCTGATATAATTTGTGTAAAACTGTACTGCATCATGCGCTAATGCACTTTGCTTAATAATCAGGAAATTGGCATTAAAACCAGAAGGCGAATACCGAATACAACAATAACTTTATCTCCCTTTATTTGGAAATAGACAACTCCGCATTACAGCTTTTACCATCAAGTGGCCTGATGGTTGATGCGGTTCTCTCCGTCAAGAAATCAGAATCTGGAGCTTATGCAAGAAGATGTCAGTCCATTCTACCAAATTACTCGATACAACAATTTTCTTATATGCATTGATGCATCTTTTCATGATATTATCCATTTTACACAAGTAGTATTCTTGACAAGAATCCGGCCTTCACATTTCCCAAAAATATTTGAGGCCTTCCAAGTCCAAATTCAGTAAACCTTTGTGGTCATGCCAAGTTTAGGCTTAATCTGACTGTCGCCTTCCAAGTTACATCAGGTTTTGGACTATTAATTAGACCTATGTCTTCAGGGGCGGAGCTAGGAATAAATGCTTGGAGGGGCTAATTTGCATTTTTTTAAGGGGGTAAAATAATTAGAAACCAGTAAATTCTATCGAAATTAGCAGTAAAATAACAGCCAAATTCAAATCCTGCACCCCTTGGCTTCGCGTATGTATGTCATGCCAAAACTAATTTCATATTGCAATATATTTGATGCACCATTCTAAAGGTTAAATCAAATAAGTTTAATCCTGTATCAATATGACGCCGAAAAATTTAGGCTCAATCTCAGCTCCAATATATCACTTAATTCGGGGTTTGAGTAATTTCGGGTCTACGTCATGATTAACCGTGTCATGTTAAGGCCTGAACATTTCAGGGTTCTTTTAAAATTGAAAATTAGTGAAGTATGGATATCGGAATTGGGATTGGGATAAGTCAACAGGGTTTTCAGGTTGCGGGTGTTTTTGAAGACGAATGTTTGACAGTTCTTTTGGATACCATCTGCATGCCTGAGTCATTTGTGCTATCCATCCAATCATGCCTTGATTTCATTATGATAACATGAATTTTAACTATGAAGTGAAGAATATGATGATGATTTAAGTTCTAATGCTAGTTACGCAATATGTATCACATATATAACTTTTGTAATTTGTAATTGCAGTCCGTTACAATTTCATTGGGAAAAGAACAAGCTATGGATACATGGAGTTTATGAGACAGGAGAAGTTCAAAGACCCAACGAATGGATACCTCATCAAAGGAAGATGTACCTTTGAGGCCTCAATTGGTATTTTTGGTTCCGCAAATGATCATAAATCCTAAGGAGTTGAGGGATTTATAAGTCTACAAACTACTAATTAACCGGCCTAGCAGCAAAATCTTTTTAAATGTAGTCAGTTTTTAAAAGAGCCAACTTACTTCTATATGTACTCTTCTTGATTATTTAATAATTAGTTCTGAATACTAGATCCTCATGATCTATTTAGCATCAACATATATAGTCTATAATATTAAGTTGGAAATAATGTTTGTACTTTTGTCAAAATTGAAGGTGGAAGAGATGTCTAATTTCAAAAAATATGTTTTGACTTAAAACACCCAATATTAATTGTTACCTTACAAAGCATAAATTTCACTCTGAAAATCTTGAGTGACCTATTAACTATCCGACAATGCATTAGAGGATACTTGAATTTTCGAATTTAATTTGTTTAGTTTTTTTTTTTTTTTGAGGGCCTGTTGGCAAATTGCCAACGACAAATTTTAATTAAGGAAAAATAATAAGAGTGTTGTACAACCAAGAAGCCTAAATCCAACCATTGTATATCCTTTTATCTAAACATTGTCATTAACATAAAAACCACACAAATTTAACTCATAAGGCATTCAATGATCAACTACTAAGAAGCCTAAATCCAACCATTCCTAATTAAATTAATTTATACATCAAACGAAAAAACAAGAACCTTCCAGCGTGATAAACATAAACCCCTCGGCTCGGCTTCCCTCCTCCAGTCACCAAACCCTGATCCTTAGCTTTGAAATACATCCGCACAGATTCCAATGCGCATCGCATCACAGCCACATCCTCTCCAGTGCTTCCAAGCTTGACCACTGCAGCATTGTACCTCGTAAGTGATGAAGAGAGCGCATCCACTGCTCTCTGTCGGAGCATTTTTCAAGCAAAGAATGGGAATTGCTCAGGCACACCCTTCTTCAATACAGTCCCAATTTTGTAGTAAGACCAAAATATCCTTCATTTTAGAATTTTGATTTTATAAACAACTGAAGATAATATCGTCTTTTCACCTTAAAATGGGAGTGTTTTGCAAATTGGGACGTGCCCTGAGAGAGAGAGAGAGACAAGAATTGAGAACGGATTTTTTTATGGTGAATAAGTAGGAGGGTACAGGAACTTATATCGACCAGAACCTTGAGATCCGGTATTTTTCTATATTTTAAGATATTTTTTTCTTTTTTTACCCGACAATTATATACCAGTTACTGTTCTGTTTTCCGATTTTTATGGGTGGTATTTCAATCAGAACTGTACGGTATTGAAAACATGTTTAAAAAAAGCCTAAATTGAGTCGAACTAATTGCGAGGATTGTTTTTCTTATTTATCATCTTAACCGTCTGATTAAATTGAAATATTGAATGGATCTGAGTCTGAGACTCTGAATAAGATAATGCACGCTTGAGTTGAGCCTCCAGTAGCGCTGTCAAATGTCCGAAACGGACACGGCAACGAAACAGAAAAATATTTCGTTTCCGTTCCGTTTAGTTAAACGAAACAATACAGTATTAGTAATGTTTACATATTAACGAAAGAGTATTTTGTTCTGTTTTCTATTTCATTTTTCATTGATTTCAGTCCATTTCCATGATCCGTTTTAGTAATATTTACATAGTAGCGTTTTGTTTTCCTTCTGTTTTTGAAAACGAAACTAATTTCTTGTTCCATTTTTTTCCGTTTTGGACGAAACAGAATGAAAATGTGCGAAACGGCATTACATTGACAGTGCCAGCCTCTGGTAGTCTGGTGCACAAGAGTTCAGATTCATAGGTGGCACTTTTTTTTTTAACAAAAACAGTAGCATAGGTGCAGGAATATATTACAATTAGCATGAGGACCTAGCTAGTAATATGAACTAGTCCATTACATATTTATAAAATCATTACAAATTGAGTGAAATTAGATGTATAAAATCAGTAGAACCGACCTATAAAATCATTACATCTTTTTTATTTTTTTAGAAAAAATCAAATTACAAATTGAGTGAAATTAGATGTATTAGAAAGCTTGCAAGAAGCTCCTCAACTATATAAATTGTTGGTAGATATTTATTAGTAGAATTAAAAAAATAAATAAATTTCGTGCTTTTGTTAGGAGAAGTAGTGGACTTGATTTGCTATCGACAAACCAAGATAAACATGAATATGTAATACGGTACAATAGACTAAAATATGTAATAAAGGCCAAATAAATAGAAATTCCTTGGCAGCTGCGGTTTAGTTCCTCGAAAAAAAAATTTGTTTTTATAGAATATTGCTAATGTAAGGGTGACATATATAAATAGAAATTCTCTATATATATATAATGTACGACCGAAAACATTGCCCTACATAATATATATATACAGACGTATATACATATTACATCTCTGAGCTAAGATAAGATTACAGAAAGAGATGGGTTCTTCGCATTCTTCCCGTAAGATGATTCCACAAAAGTAGTGCTAATTCTTTTTCTTTTACAATACATTTATTATTCCTTATAACCAGCGTATTATATAATATTTGTTTGCATTAGATGGAAGAAAAGCACCAAAAACACCATCGCCAAGCGTTTCAGAACAACAAAAAGAAAAAACACCCGACCAAAAACATGTGTTTGTATGGAACATAGATGGTTTCTCGTCTCTCTTGGAGCAGGGAGAAGGCTTCACTAATACTCCATTCAAAATGCACGGTATCACATGGTACAAATTTTTCTTGAATTCGTTTTTGTTTCTCAATCATCTTTTCTCCTTTTTCCCAGTCATTTGTTATAAATGGATAGGTTGAGACTTGAGACTTGAGACTTGAGAGTACTACTATCTTACTTTAGTAAATTAAACAACGGAGCAAATCAGAGTAAAATATATATGAAAATGTAGACCAAGATGGCAAGATGCCTCAAAAGGTTTCATCTGATCTCATCTCACAAGAGGATCCTTTTATTTATCTACTTCTGTACATTTGTTATGTTTCCGAGTTATTTGATTGCATTGTAGTGGGAGGATCTGAGTAAGGAAAAATATATATATAAGGAAACGAAAATATTAACAGTTAAAATTTATCTTGAAGAAATGGTGAAAGACTTAATATAGGAACAAAAAACAACCCTTGATCATCTCTGCTGGAACCACCTTGTAAGGAAAAGGAGAAACAAAGATATATAGATTAACTGGTACAGGGAAGTTCTCCTATCTGATTTTTACTGGCATCATGTTTTTCAATATAGTGTATCCAGACCCAATCCAACATGGCACATCAACAACATCAAGAAAGGAAACAATTATTATAATAAATTTGATCATTGAGCTGTTACAATGTCAACAATATATTCATATTGTATAGGCGGTCTATTAGATCTATTAATTTCTTTTCCAGCTCATCAATAGGTATCTATCTATTAATATTATTAAGATGTGTGTAGGGTGGCGCAAAAAAGAGGGGTTCGGGGGGATATATTAGATATATACCAAACAAAGAAAGAATAAAATATGAAGAAGGCTTATTCGCTCTTTCTATTAAAGAGGTGGTAGAAAGAATAAGCTTCTTTTTCCCTATTCCTTCTCATCTTTTTTTATTTTTTTTATTATTATTATTATTTTTTTTTTTGTAACAACAAAACGCACCCATGTATATAGTAACACGTAAGAGTCCATACTCAAAAAAAAAACAATAAAAAAAAACCATAAGAGTAAGATATTTATTAACTGTGTCTTTCCTTTATTTTGCTATTGCTTGTAGGAACTTAGCTATCAATCCAATGGATCGTAATATTGACGACACTGAGAAACATTTGTCGCTTGTAGTTTGCGCGTATGTAAAACCTGATTGTATGCTAGAAACTGAGTTCAAGTTTTTCATTCGTGCCCAAAAATACGGCCACAAACATGTTGAACGTGAAGGTAGGTATAATTTTTTTTTCCTATTAATATTTCTTGAATTAAATGGTGTATATATAAGTTGAAATCTCTCATTAGAAATTAAATCTTTTATTTTTACTACTTTTTTGAATTTTACAACATCATTTGATTAAAAGATTTTCGATCGTTAAATAACAACGGTCTTTCTATACTGGTTCCAAAGAAATCAGATACCTTTACTAGCACAAAATGACACTAAGTTGACTATCAATTGCTTTGTATATATACTTATTTCTATATCATATTCTTTATTTACACGAGCGCGTGTTTGGATGAGCTATGAATAAGGAATAAGAATAAAAAATTTCGGTATGCGTGCTTGTCCAAATTCCTTATTCTTATATCATGGTTTTGTTAGTATAAGAATAAGGGCCCAAATTCCTTATTCTTGTGTTGTTTGGGTTGCACAAGAATAAGAATAAGCACGCATATCGAAATTCTTTATTCTTATTCCTTATTAATGGCTCATCCAAACACATTATTATGTGTGTTTGGATGAGCCATGAATAAGGAATAAGAATAAGAAATTTCGGTATGTGTGCTTGTCCAAATTCCTTATTTTTATATCATGGTTTTGTTAGTATAAGAATAAGGGCCTAAATTTTTTATTCTTGTGTTGTTTGGGTTGCACGAGAATAAGAATAAGCACGCATACTGAAATTTTTTATTCTTATTACTTATTCAAGGTTCATCCAAACACACCCATTGCTAAGGTTTGTGAGTCGTGCTCAAAATTTCTAGATCTGGTTCAAAATAATCGATATAAACTGTCTAATACGATCTTCTTATTGAAATCTCAATGCAGAACAAATTTTATATTTTCTTTCGAAATTTTTAAGTTATTTTTTATTTTAGAAAATCTTAATCTAATTAGTTATGAACTGTTCAAAAATAGCATTTTTTTAAAAATCCGAAATAAATACTTACAAATTTCAAAACAATATAAAATTTGGTATGCATGGAGATTTCAATAGGGAGATCGTATTGGACGGTTTGAAATCGGTCATTTTGAACCAAATCTAGGAGTTTTTGAGTGCGACTCACGTGAGTCGGGACTCACCGTATCAAAACTATATATATATATATATATATATATATATATGAGGTATATGACATACTTTTTTTTACATATATATATTTGAAGAGTAAAACATATGTCCATGTAGTTAACTACATATATATGTTTGATAAATGAACACTTAGTATGACGTTTAAAGAATTTGTAAAATTGATTGAAGTACGCTGAAAAATTTTGCTCTCATATAATTCAGTAAATAAATTAGATTGAAGTGTAATCATGAAAAGTTAGATCAAAAAGACCTAATTCGTGATATATATTAATCTTATTTATTTCTGTTGGTTTTTACAAAGAATTAGTTCTAGAAACAATATATTCAATGGAGTATTGGAGTGTGTGTGTGTGTGTCTCTCTCTCTCTCTATATATAATAAACCCATGGTGGGGCTGTTTGTGAAAGGAACTATATATTAATATTACCTCTCAGTCTAGCCAGTATATATATGTATGAACTGATTGCTCTAAACGTTTATACTGGCACCAAAGATTGATATTTTATATTTGTCACTTTGTACTCTTAAATCTTAATGCAGTTAGTCATACGTACGCGACGAGTAGTTATCGATCGGGAGTAAAATGCATGATACCACTCGAGACACTGAAGAATCCATCTGCAGGATTTCTCTGGAATGACACCTTAGCAGTCGGCGTAGAATTAATCAAATTTAAAAAGGTGCATTGTAATGGTGAGCTGAGGAGAAGTTCTATTACTTCTATACAAAAGAACAAGCCAAGTGAGTCATTCAGCTGGTTCGTTGAAGACTTTTCCCAGCTAGACAAACCGGTTGCTTTTTCTAAGCCATTTCGGATTGCTGGATACACTTGGTACGTGATCCCATCCCCGTCCCCTGCCCCTTTCGCAATTCACCCACCACACACACACCTGTTCTCTATTAAAATGTGGAGCTTTCTTGATAATTTTGTTTTTTTGTTGTATTTGTATACTTCTAAATTGGCTGATATAATTTATGTGATACTGTACTGTGCATCATGCGCTAATGCACTTTGTTTAATAATCAGGAGATTGAAACTAAAACCAGAAGGAGAATACAACAATGACTTTCTCGCTCTTTATTTGGATCTAGACAACTCCGCATCACAGCTTTTACCATCCAGTGGTGTGATGGTTAATTTCGTTCTCTCTATCAAGAAATCAGAATCTACAGCTTATGCAAGAAGACGTCAGTCCATTCTACCTAATTGCTCAATGCAACATTTTTCTTATGATGCATCTTTTCATGATGTCCATTTTACCTAAGTTGTATTTTTGACATGAACCCGGCCTTCACAGTTCCCAAAATTATTTGAGGCCTTCCAAGTTCATATTCAGTTATAACCTTTCTGGTCATGCCAAGTTTAGGCTTAATCTAACTGTCGCCTTCCAAGTTACATCAGGTTTTGGAGTTTGGACTATTCAGACCTATGTCATCAGGGGCGGAGCCAGGAATAAATGTTTGGAGGGGCTAATTTGCATTTTTTAAGGGGATAAAATGCTTAGAAACCAGTAAATTCTATCGAAATTAGCAGTAAAATAACAGCCAAATTCAAATCCTGCACCCCTTGGCTTCGTGTCTGTATGTAATGCCAAAACTAATTTCATATTGCAATATATTTGATGCACCATTCTAAAAGTTAAATCAAATAAGTTTAATCCTGTATCAGTATGACGCCGAAAAATTTAGGCTCAATCTCAGCTCCAATATATCACTTAATTCGGGGTTGTGTAATTTCGGGTCTACATCATGATTAACCGTGTCATTTTAAGGCCTGAACATTTCAGGGTTCCTTTAAAATTGAAAATTAGTGTAGTATGGATATCGGAATTGGGATTGGGATAAGTCAACAGGGTTTTCAGGTTAATTTAGGTTTTGCGGGTGTTTTTGAAGACGAATGTTTGACAGTTCTTTTGGATACCATCTGCATGCCTGAGTCATTTGTGCTATCCATCCAATCATGCCTTGATTTCATTATGATAACATGAATTTTAACTATGAAGTGAAGAATATGATGATGATTTAAGTTCTAATGCTAGTTACGCAATATGTATCACATATATAACTTTTGTAATTTGTAATTGCAGTCCGTTACAATTTCACTGGGAAAGACACAAGCTTTGGAATGATGGACTTCATAAGACAAGTGGAGTTCAAAGATCCTGCCAATGGATATCTCATCAAAGGAAGATGTACCTTTGAGGCCTCAATCAGTATTTTTGGTTCTGCAAATGATCACCTATCCTGAGGAGTTGAGGGATTTATAGGTCTACAAACTAATAATTGGCCTGCCTAGCTGCAAAAACTTTTTAAAAAAATTTAGTCATTTTTTAAAGAGACAATTTACTTCTATATCTACTTTTCTTGATTTAATAATAATTTCTGAGGAGAACCAGCTCTTAATCTAGTGGCAAAGAGCAATGCACCTTGACTCCTTGAGTGAAAGGTCGCAGGTTCGAAACCCGGCTGGGGGTCTTTTATAGACATTTATTTTAAAAATAAGTTGGGTGACTTAGACCTCCAATTTATCTTCAAAAAATAATAATTTCCGAGTGCTGGACTGACATCAATATATATATTGTATGTTTTCATGGGCACAATATTAAGTTGGAAATAATTATGTACTTTTGTCAAAAATGAAGGTGGAAGAGATTATTAATTTGAAAAAAAAAAATTATGTTTTGAGTTGAACACTCTGAATTGTACCTTACAAGTTACAAAGCATATATAACTTTCACTCTCAAAACCTAGAGTGACCTTTCAATTATCCGACAATGCATTAAATGATCATAATTTCCCCTTTCTCTAGTCCTATATACTTTTTTTTTTTTGAGTAACCTCTAGTCCTATATACGATACGATACTTCAATTTTGAATTTGTTTAGTTTTTACTTCTTTTTCTTCTGACTTGAGAAAAGTTTTCACTTGAACATTCAATATTTGTCTCTCGCAATTAGGGATGAAAACGGATCGGATACGGAGCGGATGTTGCTCTTCCCATATCCGCATCCATATTTTTTTTCCGGATACGGATACGAATACGGATGCGTTCGAATACGGATACGGTTCGGATATTAAACGGATACGAATACGGTTCGGATATTATCGAATACGGAGTCGAATACGAATATATTTTGTCGAATACGGATCACATTCATGGTTACACATATATTATGTATAAATTATCATTACCATAATCCGCATTAAGCATTATTTATAAATTAGTATAAATTATTCTCTATTATTTACACATATTATAATTAATATATAATTCCAAAAAATTATGTTATAATTATTATAATACATTACTTATAGGATATATATAAATTATACTGCATTATTTATATACACTATTCGATAAATAATAATTAACATTAAGTCTATTTTTAATGCATATGGGCGACTTACCGAATAAAAAACTCTTTATTATATTTTGTGTTGTATGGTTAATGAAGGGATGTTGTTTTATCTATCATTTTTGTTTCATATGCGAGATGGGTAAGGAATAAAAATCATTTATTAGCTTTTTGTACTGGGGCAACCGTACAAATTTGTTGTTTAAGCAATGTTTATACAGACGTTATATTAAAAAACAAAAATGTTACACTCGCTACATACTTTAATTGCTTTCTGCCATAAAAGATCCTAGATCCCAACCATTTTATTTACGAGTTTTTCCTTCTCCCCCATTTTCATGTCCGTGTTGTCCATTCTTCTCCTTTTTTTTTTTCATTAATCCGAAAGTCTCTCTATTCTCTCGTTCTCATGGAATCTCTACTCGAAATTAGTTTTGCAATCTCTCCCCTCCTTCTCATCCCTTATCGGCTATATTACTTTCTTGCCTCTCCCCGTGAGCCCCCAGAAAAATTGAGAATACATCGCATCAGAGATCCAAGCGTCACTTCCTATACGGATATCCGTTTTCCAAAACATATCGGATACGGATTTTTATCCGTATTCGCATCCGTATCCGCACCAAAATCTCTTCCCACATCCGCATCCGCATCCGTTTAAAAATATCCGAATCCGCATCCGTATCCGTTCGGATACGGATATTAATATCCGAATCCGCAATTTTTCGAATTCGGATGCGGATCTAAGCGGATATTATCCGATCCGTTTTCATCCCTACTCGCAATGCACAACTTTCACTTTTATTTCGGGAGATAGAAATAGACGGCTAGGAACCGTAGAAGACATTGTGCACTATTATTTTCCGAATTGGAAACAATGAACAGAAGTCAGCAGTTTGATTAAGAAATGCAACTTAAGAGTTTGAATTATTCAGATGTAATTTTCTTTACTTGAATCCCGAAAGATATTCTATTAAAAAAATAGGCACAGAGTAAAAATAAAAATAACATAAACATCTATATTTTCAACCAAAAAGATCAAATGAAAACATTTGAACAAAATTATGGAAGTTATTGTGATAGAGAGAAAAGTCAAATTTACAAATTTGTCAATATCAAATTAGAAAAACACTAAAAAAAATTACTAACCCATTCATTCATTATCAAGGAAGAACAAAGGCGAGCTTGAAAAATGTAGCTAGCCAGAGGAACATGAGAACGAAACAACGACGACGATAATAATAATAATAATAATAATAATAATAATAATAATAATAATAATAATTTCTAAATTTTTTGTTATTGTTGTTAATAATTCATCGAGCTGTAGAAACGAGATGGGCTAATTGTGCTAATCAAACTTCGAACTTGATGAGCTTCACTAAACATATATTTTAGTGATCGACGTGTCAGCAACTCGGTTCACAAATATCTACACTATAGAATGTCACATAAGACCTTCGATTAGATCAACACTCTTAACCCAAAACATTTATAAATGTCTCACTTCTCGCCAAAGCACTTCCAATCCAACTCTAAAACCCTACAATGGCATCAGCTGCTCTTCGCCTGAACCCTAGACTCCACCACCACCGTCTCCTCCTCTCCCGCCTCTACTCCGCCACTCTCCCCCCACCACCCTCCTCCCATTCGCAATCGCAATCGCAATCGCGCCTCAAAACCGCCATTCGCCACGAGTCCAACCCCGACCGCCTCGCCTCCCTCTTCCTCTCCGCCGGATCCGACCCCTCCTTCCACGGCGACCGTCAGATCTACTCCTACACCATCAGACGCCTCGCCTCCTCCCGCCGCATCGACCTCATCGAGTCCCTTCTCTCCTCCTCCCTCTCCTCCTTCCCTTCCCCGTCCGAGGGTTTCCTCATCCGCATCATCTCTCTCTACTCGCAATCTGGCATGGTTGACCATGCCGTGCGCACCTTCAATCAGATCAAGTCGGTTACTGATAGGTCCTTCTCGGCTCTCCTCTCGGCGTATTTCGACAACAAAATGTTCGACCAGCTGCATAAAGCGTTCAACACGCTTCCCATGGAGCTTGGTTTTTCTCCTGGTATTGCCTCGTATAATGTTTTCCTTAAATGTTTGTGTTCTGAAGGGAAGCTTGTCACTGCCCGTTTGGTGCTCGGTGAAATGCCTAAGAAAGGATTGGAGCCTGATATCATTTCCTACAATGAGGTGTTGAATGGGTACCTCAAAAAAGGCGACGAACCTGGGTTTAATGAGTTTTTGAAATTGGTTTATCAGAGGGAATTCAGGCCGAATGCAACCACTTACAACCTTCGAATTCGGCTTCTCTGTAACAAAGGAAGGAGCTTTGAGGCTGAGGAGCTTGTCGACTACATGATATTGAATAAAATTTACCCAAACCTTCTGACCTTTAACACCATAATTGATGGGTTTTGTAAAGAAGGGAAGGTAAGTTCAGCCATGAGGGTTTTCAAGAGAATGAAAGAGGTAATGTTGGTAGACTGTACTGGTATTACACCAAATTTTGAGACTTATAGCTTGTTGATCAAGGGATTGGTAGAGAACCAATTGTTTCTTCCTGCTGTGGAGGTGTGCAAGGAATGTGCAGAGAAGAAGTGGGCCCCACCTTTCCAGGCTGTCAGAAAGTTGGTCGATGGTTTGCTCGATATTTCTCGAAAGGAGGCGGAGGAGGTTGTTCGGAATGTGAGAAAGGTAGTTAAAAGAGATGCAGTGGATGAGTGGAAGAAAATTGAAGCTTCCTTTTCTTTTTGATTTTGTTGCTTTAAAACTAATAAAAAAACACTCTTGATTCTGTCAAATTGATTTTTGGTTTTATGTTTGTATTTTTCCAAAATGACAGGTTTACCTTCTTTAATATGAAGTAGAATTTCTCCGATTAGATATCTGCTACTTGTTTAGTGTAGCACTGAGCAGTTTAGTTAGAAGCACCATCAGAAAAACTACCGTCTCTTGAACTCATAATCAGATTATAGTTGAAAACCTGAAAAAGGAAATAGTAAAGAGGGAAACTTTCAAGGAATTTTTAAATGAGTTGATCCTGTTCCTTTGTGCTTTATATTGCAAAATACGTGCCAAAGATTTTGGAGTATAGCCGTTTATGTTAAAGGGCCTTAACATAAATTACAGAATTGTGGGAGTAAATTGGAACTTAGTTTGCTGCTTCTCTTTTTGGTATTTTTTTTTCTCATTAGTGTTTTGACATTAATTTATAATCTCAAGTTATTTTAGAGTGATACAAAGCGAACAGAATACTCCTTTCAGCCTCGAAATGTTAATGAAGAGTTAGTGATAATCAATAGTTCAAAAAGTTTTAAGGCTCAATTACTACGCATAAGAGTAAATTAGATAAATGCTTCTCTCAAGCATTATTAATTCAATCGCTATTTTTTATTTTTTTTTATTTCAAGATATCCAATCCTTGAAACTTCTAAACCAAACTGGTCTCCAATCAAAAAAAAAAAACCAAACTGGTCCTATCAATATTAATATTATCAGTTAAAATTTAATCCTCGTTAATGTTCATGTCATGAAGATGTTCACGATGAGATTCATATACATAATATTTTTTAATTAATTTTATGTGAAACGGACTGTTGATATTAGTACCACATTAATCGAAACATGATATAATAATAATAACTAGATAATATTAGTACATACATCATAATTGCTATTACTGAAATCCACACTATTTATAATGCTAAACAAATTGTTAGATGAATACAATATTTAATGTATGTTAAAGCTCGAAAACTTTGGCACAAATTAGAATTTTTATACTTTTGGAATTTTAATGATCAAATTGTAAATTGGTACATGGATGATCCTTAAATATACATTTAATCAAATTGGTAAATAGTATATGATTTTTCCTGACACCATTATGTTGACAGTGGATTAGCACTAGTAATCAAATCTAGCGAAATTCTAAGCCCGCTATACATTAGCAGTTAGATTTTCTCAATGAAATTGAAAGTAGAAAATTCACCAAGTGTTTACTTCTATTGCTGGCATAGGTAGAAAAGAAGAAAGTCATTATTTAAATTATAAAGATGACGCCAATTAGGTTTAATTATAGAGGTGCCATTTAAAAAATATATATATTACCTTTACAATAAAAATTATAACTTGTATCAACTACGTCTAATTTCTAGCCTACTACATGTGAATCATTGTAGAAAAGTAAAATTTGTATATAGTCAAATCTAACACAAGCAAATTTTTAATACATTACGTGACATATGTTCATTACTTGTGCTAGCTAGTCCAAAGCAAACACGATGCATATGAACCATTATAATTATCCATTTAAGACTCTGTTTGGATAGGTGTGGGAAGAAGGGAAGAAGGGAAGAAATGAGAAGAAGTATTGAGAAGTGTGTAACTTTGTGAAGAATTTGGATTGTTTATAATTTTTTTTTCTTCTTCTTTCTTCCAACGATCCAAACGCACCCTAAAATGTTTATCTGATTAAGAAACCTGCCTTCCCAAATAATTAACATAAGATATCCTTTATGATATTTGACAAATCTTTGTTGCACATAATTAACACAAGATCGGTATCATAGCAATAATCTATCGTAAGCTGCTGCTGGGAAGAGGGCATTAAATTTTATTATACTTCGAGAATATGTTTAACAGATCCAATTTCGCGCGTTACATAGAGCAAAGCTCTTTTCTTGAAAGAAACAAGATTAAGAGCCTAACGGAATGCCACAACCCAAGAACCCATCTTTTGAACCAAGCGTGGTTTACACAGTACATTATTAGATATAACCCCTAGGAACCCAATTCAATAGCTCCCATCCATTGATATTCCAACCAAAATTACCCGGAGCTGATTTGAGGCATCCCAGCATTTTGACATCATGCCATCCCAAGTGTCCAGCGTGCAATAATGGGCTGAGTAATGGGCCATCCGTGATACGACATTCAGTGTGTCATTGAAAGACACTTCCTCTTCTGACGTCAGCGCTCGCTTTTCTGATGTCACCACACACGCTGACGTCTTCATGCATTGAGACTGAACTGTTAGGATGAAATTGATGAATTTTGTGATGTCACCACGTGCTTAAATATAAAATTAGCGCTGAGACAGAGGAGTACTTATTTTTTTATTATAGAGTATCTAAACGTAACATAGCAACTAAGACGTTAGTGTTTAATTCTTGATTGTAGAGTGAATTTATAAAATAAAGGAGTATGAACTTCTTCATAAGAAATTAAAATAAACCATACATATGATAGTACTTATTTTTACAACAATTGAAATAGAAATTCAAATAGAGATATCAAAATATCAAACATTCTAACAAAAGTGCTAGTATCATAAATAACTTTAACACAACCATCAATTCAAATCAAGTTTACACACATAACTAATGCATTCATCTATTCTCAAATCAAATTTACATAAAACAATAATTCAAATCAAAATATCGACTCAGTAAAAAAAAATACACTTTGATATTGGACGAAAGTTATGCTTGAGTTCATTTATAGGGTCTAATAGTAGACGGTAAGCAACCACATTTATAGGAGTACTTAAATTAGTGTAAAGGAGTATATAAATGTATTTTCTAATAAAATAAAAAAATTTAAATATTATTAATATATCAAATTCTATCATCTAGAGCTAACAATTGGAAATAGAAGGAAGTAAATAATTATGCGTAAAGGAGTATATACTTTTCCATACGGGAGTATATAATTTTTGGGAAAAACATTCAATAAGAATTCAATATATGAATTTGAAAATAAGAATAATCATATAAAAATTGAAATATTAAGGGAGTAAATAATTCTCTGTATGAGAGTATAAACATCTACATATAGAATACAAAATTAGCATTTAAAAAGCAAACAAAAAATGTGCAAATAAAAATTGAAAATACTATGAATTATGAAAGTATATACTTCTTCCGAGAGGAGTACATACTTTTCCATACGGGAGTATGTAATTTTTTATCAAAACGTTCAAATAAGCATTAAATATATGAATTTGAAAATAAGAATAATCAGATAAAAATTGAAATATTAAGGAAGTAAATACTTATTCGTAAGGGAGTATATACTTCTACATATGAAATACCAAATTAGCATTTAACAAGCAGACAAAAATTGTGCAAATAAGAATTCAATATAATAACAGAGTATATAATTCTTAAAAAGAGAGTATATAATTTTTAAAAAGGAAGTATAAACTTCTTCATAAGAGTTCAAATAAGCATCTAATACTAAATTTTCATCCAATCTTGTCCAACCACCAAGTTACACTCAAATTGTATAATTGCTGACTCACAAGTTATACTCAACCACCAAGTTTTGCAATCTTCTCGTTCAACCACCAAGTTCAATCTTCTTCCTCAAGATCAAGGAGAATACATTCACTTGTTTAGGTTTCATTTCATTAATAGGATCTAGTAATAGCCGGTAAGCAACAACACGCTTATCATCAGTGACATTAATCTGCAAAACATAGAATTGTCCAATTTTAGAACAAAAATTCAATACAGTTTATAATTTACTCCCTTATCCAATATTTTGTACTACTTTAAGTCTATATTAAAACACCAAGATAGAATATGTAAATTACATCACAAGTTTGATAAACTCACCATTGACATCTCCTTTTTTAAACTTATACTAAAATACCAAATACACTGTCAGGTTCTTGATATGTACTCCCTTGCTAGATATTATTTACTCCCTTATCCTATATTTTGTACTCATTTAAGCCTATACTAAAATACCAAACACATTTTCCAGGTTCTTGATATATACTCCCTTGTTAGATAATATTTACTCTCTTATCGTATATTTTGTACTCCTTTAAGCATATACTAAAATACCAAACACACCTGTCAAGTTCTTGATATATACTCCCTTGCTAGATATTATTTACTCCCTTATCATATATTTTGTACTCCTTTAAGCCTATACTAAAATACCAAACACACTTTGTCAGGTTCTTGATATGTACTCCCTTGTTAGATATTATTTACTCTCTTATCGTATATTTTGTACTCCTTTAAGCCTACACTAAAATACCAAACACACCTGTCAGGTTCTTGATATGTACTCGCTTGTTAGATATTATTTACTCTCTTATCGTATATTTTGTACTCCTTTAAGCCTACACTAAAATACCAAACACACCTGTCAGGTTCTTGATATGTACTCGCTTGTTAGATATTATTTACTCTCTTATCCTATATTTTGTACTCCCTCCAGCTTATTTATTTACTCACTTAAGACTATTTATTTACTTCTCAGTAAATGACATCAAAGCAATTAGTGTTATTTATGTAGACAATTATCTTAGATAGATACACCCATATATATAATTAATTACTCTCTTACACAATATATTTACTCCCTTGTATAATATATTTACTCTCTTTCACAATATATCCACAAAAGAACAATATATTTACTCCCTTCAACCACTAGAGTATAACGTAGTACAAATCACTAATTCAATAGTTCTTATATGTTGCATCACTGATTCAAGCTCAACATAAACTCAATTCAGTACAAACGTGATATGATGAATTGGGCAATTTACTCCCTTATCAGATTCTTGATATGTACTCCCTTGTTAGATATTATTTACTCTCTTATGCTATATTTTGTACTCTTTTAAGATTATGCTAAAATATCAAACACACCTGCCAGGTTCTTGATATGTACTCACTTGTTAGATATTATTTACTCTCTTATCCTATATTTTGTACTCCTTTAAGATTATGCTAAAATACCAAACACACCTGCCAAGTTCTTGATATGTACTCCCTTGTTAGATATTATTTACTACCTTATCCTATATTTTGTACCCTTTAAGATTATGCTAAAATACCAGACACACCTGCCAGGTTCTTGATATGTGCTCCCTTGTTAGATATTATTTACTCCCTTATCTTATATTTTGTACTCCTTTAATCCTATATTAGAACAACAAACAAACAACAAAGTTTCTTAATATGTACTCCCTTGTTAGATATTATTTACTCCCTTATTCTATATTTTGTACTCCTTTATGTCTATACTAAAATACCAAACACACATGCCAGGTTCTTGATGTTGGAATTGTGTTCTAAAAGTTATCTTATGGTAATTACTTTTATATGTTATATTTATGAATTGGATGTTATTACATTTTGTTCCATGAGTTTATATTCGTATTTAGAAGTGTTCAAGAAGATGCTCTTGGTCTTGAACCGCAGAACTCTAAATAAAATGAATATATATCTCTAAAATGTTCACAGGTCTTGGATATTAGCAGGAACACTAATATGCCATACAAGACTGTCGTGTTGATTAAAAGTACGTTGTAGTTCTGTAAACGTTGATAAAGGATTATCATTTAATAACACGAGTATATGAAAAGTTTCATATATTGAACAGACCTAATTGATAAAAATGTTATATGGATTGTGTTTGTGTCATTAATATTTTTATCGTGTCATTAATTCTAAGATTGATATGATATATTTTCACATAAGAAATATGCAACGTGATTATTACTTAAAACCATTTGAAGCTTGTGGTGATAAAAGTAATAGTTCTTTGTATATAACTTGTGTAGGAGGGAAATATATATGTCAATAGCTAATTGCCACTCATGAATTGAGGAATGATATTATAAAGGGCCCCTTAGTAAAGTAAGATTATAAATGGATCCAATATAACTGAAGTGCTGTTATAATTATATAATCCTACTTATTGGAGACCAAGAAAAGATTATAATACGAAGATGACACAGCCCTACTTTGTATAATAATCATAATATCATATGGCAAGGAATAGACACAAGTTATGGAAGGATCGTGTTTCGTAAAAGGATTTGCTAAACATCTATATTATTTGGGTAGCTGTAATGTATGCTAGAGTACCGCTTACAGTTTATGGAATAAAATGTTTTATTCCATTGCCAACATAATATGGATCCTCAATATAGGTCACACCAACTGAATGGGAAACAAGAAATATATTTTCTATGTACAAGGTTTCATGTTGTATGAAACAAAGTGTATAAATAGAAAATTATATCACATAACGTGATTAACTAGCAAGGAATAAATTTATTGATATGTGAATATTATGATTATAATATGTATTTCACATAATATAATAATATATGAATATTATTATAGAGTGCATAAATTTATTTAAAGCCCAAGCCCAAATATTTTAACAAATGAAGAGAGAAAGAAGGCTTTAAATTCGGGTCAGAATTTGAGCCACCTTTAAACTGACAATTAGTATAGCAAATGATAACCAAATTGGACAAATAATATATGAAAATTGTAGCCCTGGAAGTGTAGAATCCAATGGTTTAAATTTCATGTCGTTTGGAATTTCCTACAGAGAGTTATCAATATTTTAGTGCTGCAACATCAGAAATTAAAGTGCTGTTTTAATTTCTGATTAGTGGCTTTGAATGCTATACGAATTTGAAAGGTTTATCCTGATGTTTTAAAGGTAAAACAGATCAGAAATTGTGAATACAAGTAAGTATTCATGTGTTGAAGCTTTGGCTTTCTCATCCTCTAAATATTTGTTAAAATATTCTATCGATTAAGCAATCGGTCAAGACACGGGTGGTGGAGCTAGGTGTTGACGGGGAGTTCGCTAGCACGGATTCAACTGTCATTCTTGTTTCGGATTCAAGGTGAACCAAGAGGAACAAAGTTTCGTTAGAGACCATAGGTATGGCTCAACAATCCTTCTTATAGGAATATATGTGATTGTGATGCAAATATAATATAGGAAAGTTAGCGATAATAAGAACGATCTTAGATGTTATCGGTTAATAAAATTTTAAAATTAGCCGATTCGCATCATGAAATCCTTCAATTGGTATCAAAGCATTAGATTCTTTATTATCGCTAATTAGGCTATTTTATTATGTAATTTTATTACATAACTGCTTAGTTAATTGTTCTTTTGTGTTGCGGTTCTAAAATTCGAGCTGAATTTTTGTTACATGCTTTGCAATATTGTTATTAGATTACTGGTTGATTATTTTTGTAATTTCTAAAATTTTTACTATTGTAAAAGAAGTTTAGTAAAGGATAATTATATAGATCAAGGTTTTGGACAGATCTATGAGGTTAAACAAAAATAAGAAAAAATAGCGCGTTGCTAGATTTTTCCAGCAGCAGTAGCAGTTTTTTTGCTGAAATAAAAATAACGATTTCTCTCAAATAAATTATTATATTTTGATGAAACCAGTTTCTAAATTTATATATTGAAATCTAATTTTGAAATAATAAAACTTTCCTATACAAAAGTTTTATGGATTTTCGTCACAAAGGCAAAACAGCAACAGTGCGCAGTTTTTCTGTAACTAGGACAATAACGGTTTGAATTTTCTTTTAAATGTTTAAAAGATTATTTTTCAAACTATGCTGCAAATTGTAACATAGAATTATAAATCATTTTTCTGGAATTTAAATGATTTAGAGAACCGCAATTACTTAAGAAATGGAAATTAACTAAAAGGTACAAAATAGTGCATCGGTATGCAATTCCTATTCTAATTTTGTTTTGCAGGGAACCGAGTTTGGATGTCTCAATCCAATGCCTTGTGTGATGTAAATTTTGATGTGATGTGTTTGTTTGATTGTAAGCAAGTTTAATAAGTGTTTATTAATTAGGCACAAAAGGCAATTTATGTATAAGATGCCTTTATTTATTATTTACATCATTTGCATTGTGAGATGAGATGGGTTCCTAATACTTGCACTTAGCAAATTTTATTTTGAAAGGATTCATAATAAAGTTCGGGGCAGCATATTTATTTTATATGTAATTTTTCATCCAATGGTGCAAAAAGACAAAACGGTGGATGAAGAGAAGCGCAAGAGGCATACAAACTCACAAATGTTTTGTGATTGTGTTATGTGATGTGCTTTATGATTATATGTGAATGATATGTTAGGATAGGTATGGGTGTATGGAAACATGACCTACCAAACTATAGTAACATTTGAATTGTCCAATGAAAAATTAAGTATTTTTCCTTCTTATTTTATCCACTTTAAGCTAAAAATTATTGAGATGCATGAGTGTAATCTTTAATCTTTAGAAATCGTGGAATGTGTTAGGATATATTATCAGGCCATTGATAGGTGGATTAAATGTGAGGCATTTGATACATTTATTTTATGGAGATAATATAGCCAAACATATTGACCAATAAAATAAGTTTGCTTAAAGAGCAGTCAAGATCTAGGCTTGAAGTCTCGGGAAAATCGTTTAGTAAGAAAAGTTTCTTAATAAACAACAAGAGTCATAAAGTTTAGAAAATTGCAAAAGATTGCAAAAGTTTTCTAAAAGGTTATGATTAGTAAATGATTACTTACCTTGATTTTATATTTCGGATGAGTTCGATTTATTTATGATGGGATCTTGAATATACTGCATAATGGACAAATTTTAAATATGTAGTATGAAGTTTTACATAAATATTAACATGAAATCCTTTAATTTATTTTATAGAATGACAAACAATGTACTTATCCGATCCATACTCGAAAAGTTTCCGTTGGAGAATGATGGTTCTAATTTCCTTGATTGGGAATTGAAACTCCAACTTATCATCAGGTCGGAGGATCTTGTTAATGTATTGGAGGAAGATGCTCCAGTACTAGGTACAAATCCCTCTGATGAAGAAAAGACCAAATCTGAAAAGTACCGCAAGGACGAACTGAGCGTTCAAGGTCTCATGTTGGCAAGTATGGCTACTGAACTTACTAGAAAGTTCATAAACAATACTCCAAAAGAGATAATCGAACGTCTCTCCAAGATGTTTCTGGAGAATGCTCGTAAAGAGCGTTCAAAGATCACCTTAGCTTTCACAAGGTGTAACATGGCAGAAGGGTCTTCTGTCAACCAACATATGTTGAAAATGTTGGGTTACCTTGAGAAATTGGAGAAGCTAAATGCTCCAATGCATGCTGACTCTGCTGAGGATATAATCCTTGGTTCATTGCCTCCATCTTACAGAGATGTAGTTATGCATCTTCACTTGCGTGAAAAGACAATGACCCTGGATGAGATCCATCAGACTTTGAAGCAAGCTGAGGCCGATATGAACAGACATAAGGGAGAGAAGAATGTTCTTGCGATCTCAAAGAATGGCTAGAAAGTTCAAAAAGGAAAGGGCAAAAGAAAGATATCTAAAAAGAACAAGGGGAATAGAGAAGCTCAAGCGAGCACCTCTAAAGGCAAAAAGAAAAATTCGCCAACTCCGCAAACCGAGTGCTATTATTGTCATGAGTTGGGACATTTCAAGGCGAATTGTCCAAAGTACAAGGCTGACTTAAACTCAGGCAAAATAGAGCGGAAGCGTCCCAAGGTTCCGAAAGGTATCTATGTTATTGAGATTAATTTAACCACATCTATTCATGATTGGGTAATTGATACTGGATCATGTGCTCATATTTGTGCAAATATGCAGGCACTAATGAATAGAAGACATCTCAAGAGAGGAGAAGTCATTTTGAAGGTGGGCAATGGTGTTAGTGTCTCGGCATTGGCCATTGGCTCAATAAATCTTCATTTATCTAGTGGTTTAATAATTAATTTGAGTAATTTTTATTATGTTCCATCTATATGTAAGAACATTATATCTGTGTCATGTTTGGACAAAGATGGTTATGTCTTTACCATTTCAAACTCGTGTTTGAGTATTGCAAAAGATGGAATTTTCTATGCAAATGCTATTGTTCATGATGGTTTATATTTGCTAGAAGTGAATGATAAACATGTTCTAAGCATCAATAACAAAAGACTTAAAGTATCTCATGAAAATAACACTCTCTTATGGCACTATCGTCTTGGTCATATAAATGAGAAACGCATTAGGAAGTTACATGATAGTAATCTTCTTGGTCTCATGGATTGCGATGCAATAGAGACATGTGAATCTTGTTTAGTTGGTAAAATGACTAAGAAACCATTCAAGAAGAAAGGTTCAAGGGCGAAAGACTTGTTGGAATTGATACATTCTGATGTATGTGGTCCAATGAGAACAAGTGCACGAGATGGTTTTAGGTACTTCATTACGTTCATAGATGACTATAGTCGTTTTGGCTATGTTTATCTAATGAAGAACAAAAGTGAATCTTTTGACAAGTTCAAAGAATTCAAGAATGAAGTTGAAAATCAACTGAGTAAGAGAATTAAGATTTTACGAACTGATCGTGGTGGAGAATACTTGAGTAATGAATTTGGTACATATCTGAAAGAGTGTGGTATCATACCACAATTGACTCCTCCAGGAACACCTCAGTGGAATGGTGTATCGGAAAGGAGAAACAGAACATTGCTTGATATGGTTCGATCAATGATGTGCCAAACAGAATTGCCTCTTTATTTTTGGGGACATGCATTGCTAACTGCAGCTTACACACTGAATATTGTTCCATCTAAATCTGTCGAGAAAACTCCGTATGAGTTGTGGACAAGAGAAACTCCTGACTTGTCTTTTCTCAAGATTTGGGGTTGTGAGGCTTACATCAAACGATTGATGTCAACCAAACTAGAACCCCAAGCAGAAAAATGCTTCTTTATAGGTTATCCGAAAGAAACAAAAAGATACTATTTTTGGCACAAGACAACAAATAGAATATTAGTTGAAAGGGGTGCAATTTTCTTAGAGAAAGAATTTCTCGAAAGAATCAAAAGTAGTGGGAGTAGTGTAATGCTTGAGGAAACTCAAGAAACACTATAAGACCTCGATCAGGTCATGGATGACAACCATGTAGATCGAAGTAGCCCAACCATAGTTCCGACGGCTAGTGGGAGCATTAGTGTACAAGTTCCTCAACCTATTGAGGAAGAGGTTCACGAATCACCACATGGTGTTCAATCGAGTATTGAACTAATTCCACAAGAGATTGTGCAAAAGGTTTGAGGTACTCAAGATGAACACGAAGAGCCACAAGAACTAAGAAGGTCAACAAGATCTAGGAAGAAGTCTGATATGTATCTAGGACTTCATGAGATCTTGGTAATGGATATGGATGATCCAAAGACCTTTGAAGAAGCAATGAAAAGAGAAGACTCAAAATCATGGTATGAAGCCATGAAATCTGAAATGCAATCCATGTATGACAACCAAGTGTGGATCTTGGTAGATCTTCCTCAAGATAAGAAAGCTATTCAAAACAAATGGATTTTCAAGAGGAAGATGGACATGGATGGAAACATGACAACATACAAGGCAAGGCTTGTAGCGAAAGGGTTTAGTCAAGTTCAAGGGATTGATTATGACGAAACTTTCTCGCCTGTTGCAATGTTTAAGTCAATTCGGATATTACGAGCCATCGCTGCATTTTATGATTATGAAATATGGCAAATGGATGTCAAAACAGCATTCCTTAATGGGAATTTGGAAGAGGATGTGTACATGGTACAACCTTCAGGTTTTGAAGATCCAAATAATGGCAGTAAAGTATGCAAACTTCAAAGGTCCATTTATGGATTGAAGCAAGCATCCAGGAGTTGGAACAAGCGCTTTGATGAAGAGGTTAAACGCCTTGGATTTATTCAAAGTAAGGAAGAACCTTGTGTATACAAGATGGTCAGTGGGAGCTATATACTTTTCTTGGTCCTGTATGTCGGTGACATACTATTGATAGGCAACTTTATTCCCTTAATGGAGCAAACAAAATTTCATTGAAATAGATTTTCTCAATGAAAGACTTGGGTGAAGCCCAATATATCTTGGGAAACAAGATATGTAGAGACAGGTCACGTAGACTCATTGGCTTAAGTCAACGTACATACATTGACAAAGTGTTGAAACGATTCAACATAGAAAATTCCAAGAAAGGAAATGTGCCAATAAGTCAAGGTGTAAAACTTAGCAAGTCTCAACGTACTATGACACGTAAAGACATTGATACCATGAAGAATGTAGAATATGCTTCTGCAATGGGTTCTATCATGTATGCTATGGTTTGTACACGACCTGATGTCGCGTATGCTCTAAGTATGACAAGTCGTCATCAAGCCCATGCAGGTCCTGCACATTGGAGTGCGGTCAAGAATATCCTTAAGTATCTTAACAGAACTAAGGATAAATTTCTTGTGTATGGAGGGACAAGGGAACTCGTTGTAGAAGGCTACAGTGATGCGAGTTTTGCAACCGATTATGATGATAAAAGGTCGCAATCTGGATATGTATTCATTCTGAATGGGGGTGCTGTTTGTTGGAGAAGTTTCAAACAATCAACAACAGCTGACTCAACCACCCAATCAGAAGTGATGGCTGTTGCGGAAGCAAGCAAAGAAGGTGTTTGGATCAAAAAGTTCATTGAGGAGCTTGGTGTGGTACCATCAATTGAGGGGCCATTGGAATTGTTTTGCGACAATAGTGGAGCTATTGCACAAATCAAAGAACCGAAAGCATACCACAAGATCAAACACATGGATAGAAAGTACTTTGTCATTCGGGACTTCATAGAAGATGGTAAAATAAAATTGTTAAAGGTGGACACGGATGGTAACACAGCAGATCCGCTAACAAAGCCTTTATCTCAAGCCAAAAGTGAAGTTCACTTTGATTCCATGGGTTTGAAAACACATGGAGAGTGGATAGAGATAACAGAATGAGTCAAAAGGCAACCCTAGTTTTAAAGTTAATACATAAGAATGTATAAGAAGTAACTTTAAGAACAAGTGGGAGATTGTTGGAATTGTGTTCTAAAAGTTATCTTATGGTAATTACTTTTATATGTTATATTTATGAATTGGATGTTATTACATTTTGTTCCATGAGTTTATATTCGTATTTAGAAGTGTTCAAGAAGATGCTCTTGGTCTTGAACCGCAGAACTCTAAATAAAATGAATATATATCTCTAAAATTTTCACAGGTCTTGGATATTAGCAGGAACACTAATATGCCATACAAGACTGTCGTGTTGATTAAAAGTACGTTGTAGTTCTGTAAACGTTGATAAAGGATTATCATTTAATAACACGAGTATATGAAAAGTTTCATATATTGAACAGACCTAATTGATAAAAATGTTATATGGATTGTGTTTGTGTCATTAATATTTTTATCGTGTCATTAATTCTAAGATTGATATGATATATTTTCACATAAGAAATATGCAACGTGATTATTACTTAAAACCATTTGAAGCTTGTGGTGATAAAAGTAATAGTTCTTTGTATATAACTTGTGTAGGAGGGAAATATATATGTCAATAGCTAATTGCCACTCATGAATTGAGGAATGATATTATAAAGGGCCCCTTAGTAAAGTAAGATTATAAATGGATCCAATATAACTGAAGTGCAGTTATAATTATATAATCCTACTTATTGGAGACCAAGAAAAGATTATAATACGAAGATGACACAGCCATACTTTGTATAATAATCATAATATCATATGGCAAGGAATAGACACAAGTTATGGAAGGATCGTGTTTCGTAAAAGAATTTGCTAAACATCTATATTATTTGGGTAGCTGTAATGTATGCTAGAGTACCGCTTACAGTTTATGGAATAAAATGTTTTATTCCATTGCCAACATAATATGGATCCTCAATATAGGTCACACCAACTGAATGGGAAACAAAAAATATATTTTCTATGTACAAGGTTTCATGTTGTATGAAACAAAGTGTACAAATAGAAAATTATATCACATAACGTGATTAACTAGCAAGGAATAAATTTATTGATATGTGAATATTATGATTATAATATGTATTTCACATAATATAATAATATATGAATATTATTATAGAGTGCATAAATTTATTTAAAGCCCAAGCCCAAATATTTTAACAAATGAAGAGAGAAAGAAGGCTTTAAATTCGGGTCAGAATTTGAGCCAATTTTAAACTGACAATTAGTATAGCAAATGATAACCACATTGGACAAATAATATATGAAAATTGTAGCCCTGGAAGTGTAGAATCCAATGGTTTAAATTTCATGTCGTTTGGAATTTCCTACAGAGAGTTATCAATATTTTAGTGCTGCAACATCAGAAATTAAAGTGCTGTTTTAATTTCTGATTAGTGGCTTTGAATGCTATACGAATTTGAAAGGTTTATTCTGATGTTTTAAAGGTAAAACAGATCAGAAATTGTGAATACAAGTAAGTCTTCATGTGTTGAAGCTTTGGCTTTCTCATCCTCTAAATATTTGTTAAAATATTCTATCGATTAAGCAATCGGTCAAGACACGGGTGGTGGAGCTAGGTGTTGACGGGGAGTTCGCTAGCACGGATTCAACTGTCATTCTTATTTCGGATTCAAGGTGAACCAAGAGGAACAAAGTTTCGTTAGAGACCATAGGTATGGCTCAACAATCCTTCTTATAGGAATATATGTGATTGTGATGCAAATATAATATAGGAAAGTTAGCGATAATAAGAACGATCTTAGATGTTATCGGTTAATAAAATTTTAAAATTACCCGATTCGCATCATGAAATCCTTCACTTGATATGTACTCTTTTGTTAGATATTAATTACTCTTTTATTCTATATTTTGTACTCGTTTAAGTCTATATTAGAACACCAAAGAAACAACAAAGCTTCTTAATATGTACTCCCTTGTTAGATATTACTTACTCCCTTATCCTATATTTTGTACACCTTTAAGCCTATACTAAATTACCAAACACACCTGCCAGGTTCTTGATATGTACTCCCTTGTTAGATATTAATTACTCTTTTATTCTATATTTTGTACTCCTTTAAGTGTATATTAGAACACCAAACAAACAACAAAACTTCTTGATATGTACTCCGTGTTAGATATTACTTACTCCCTTATCCTATATTTTGTACTCCTTTAAGCCTATATTAAAACACCAAACAAACAACAAAACTTGATTGCATAACCTTGAACCACACAATTTGTAAAAGAATCAATAAACTGATAAATAAAATCAAGATTAAATAACTAAGATCCAAATGATAATTGGTGAATATGTCATTTGAAATCCTTCACTGAGCCATATTAGAACTAAAGAATTAAACAAATTGAACACAATTATGTAATGAATGTGCGAAAGAGAGGGACTGAGAAAATTACAGATTGAATACAATTATATTAAATAAATTGAACACAAAGTACTACCTTAATATTAAGGAGTATATAATTATGTTAAACAAATTGAACACAATTCAATCTAATTTTACACATATCCTACAAATCGAACACAATTTGAGCACAAATTGGATCTACATATTGAAAAACCTATTATGTGACAGTAAATTTAATCTCGAGCAAACATTGATCTAAATTAATCAACAATTGAACACAAGAAAACCACAAATCAAGTAGTGAAACTGAAAAATATGAAAGCGAGGAAGAATTTGTGATATGATCTGATTGAGATAGGGATAGACTAACCAGATTGAGATAGATATCAAATGAGTCGCTTGAATTCCAAAATGAAGCTTAAAATCTGAAAAAGAGTTCGAGAGAGGGCGATGTTATTTTCTCTCTTGCATAAACAAAGATGAAGTGACAAATCTCAAATAAAATTAAAAAAATCGCGCTCAAATACTTCAAATTCAACCTGGTCGGATTGCTGATCTTCAAATCCATCCACAAGATAGCACTCAGATCTGACTGTGCTGAAGGGATGCTTACAACTTCCTCCCCAAGTTGATCCGAAGCATGATCCATTTTCTAATCGGAGAACTTCTTATGCTTGCTTCGGAAAGGGATGGCCGATTGCATCGGTGAAGCAATCAGAGTTTGAAGGACTAGTGGAATTTTCTTCTTTTGTTGGCTTTCGGATGCAAATCAGAAATTCAAAATAAATTACTGTAAGTAGAGAGGAGACCACGGAAGAGAGAGAAAATTTTGTTCGATTATGAAGGAGACAATTCAAAATTCGAAATAACCATATCTATTACGTGCAAATCACATGATATTGTTTATTGGGCCTTCCAGCGGCGCGAGCCCATGGGATGGCAGGATGACAAAAAAGTTAGGATGGTAAATAGGATATCCGAAAATTACCATCTCCACTCGTGCATTGGGTTTAAGAAAAATACAAGACTAATCGCCTAGGAAAGATAACGAAATTAAGAAAAAAATTAAAGAAAGCTCTTTCTTTCAAGAAATACAAGACTAATCGCCTAATAAAAATTCAAAAACCCAGTTTAGGATTACGTTACGTCACAAGCATTGTCACGTGGCCCATGTCATCAATAGAAAACCATGTATAACATTCTTGGCTTCGAAACCACGCAATCCGAATCCATAATTTCCATTTTCAGAAATAATAATTACGCTATGTAGTTTTGTCTTCGTTTACTGTTGTTTGAATAAAGTGAATATATAAATAAATAATATATATATTTAAATAATCGAAGTATATACGCACAAACAAATAAGCTAAATAAGAATAAATTGAATATGCATATAAAAATCTAAAGTTATACATAAAATAAAATCTAACTCATAATTAAATAAAATTAACACACAAATAAACAATATGGACATATAAATGAATAAAATGAACAAATACAAATCCGATGGTACATAATGGTGCATGGTGCATAGAGATATGGTAGATAGTAATTACAATATTGATTTTCCTTATAAGGGATGCTTTTGTTAAATTTTTATAATTTTTAGAATTCGTTCCAAATAAAATAAAAGAAATTGTAAAATGAGTGAATCTATCTACAATAAATCAATTTTACTCTATTAATTTTTTATATTTGGATTTATTACGACATAAAATTGAATTGATGTGTTTATGGTGTAAAATAACAACCTCAAAAGTTTCTATTGTTGTTTGGATTTATATTTTTTTATAAATAGAATATAAAAGGTTATAATATTTGTGGAATCCGTAAGTTTATGACGTCATAATCTTTCTTTTAAAAAATATCAAACTTGAACAGTAGTTCCACATATTTGGGAAATTTATCCCGCGAAGAACGAGTTATTTTTAGTGAAACTGTTGTTGACCTCAGCTCGTTTTTGTTTGTATGGCCATAGGCCATAGATGCTTGAAATGTTGTTTTAATTATACTCAGGGGTATTTCACCTATTGTTGCATTATAAAAGAAGTGGAAAGAGAAATTGAATTTAAATTCTATTCTGCAAATGATTCCAGAGCAGATTGGATCGTTGTCCCACTTTGAAAGTGGTGTTAACAATCTACAGACGGTTTTAAATGCATCAAGAATATTAAAATAATTCTATTGTTGAACCTCATAACTAAAGTTTCACACTTTTTCGTGTGATATTTCTATTAGTATCATTGTAAAATTAATTATTTAATTTTTTATGAACTCTTTGAAATATTATGTGGCTCCGCTTGTCGCGCAGCTTGAAATGCCGCAACGGTTCAAATTTATATTGGAATTGTTTCAGCACAGGGACGGTATGCACTCCTAACCTATCAGAAAAAGTTGGGTATTTTAAGAAAAAATGTGGAATTATTTCTCTCATACTTTCATGTTGCATTACATGTGGTTTCAGTGGACCAAACACGCATAACCTATGCTTTATTATGGTGTGATGTATTTCATCACGGAAATGTTCGATACTGCTATTTTTTTTAGATATAAATTGATAAACTCAAATGAAATTAAGTGGTTATAATAACAACCAAAATCAATATATTTTAGATATTGGAAGAAACTAAATTTTAAAAAATTTTATAACATAATTAAAGTATGAAATTGCTGAGGCTCGACTAATATTTATTTTTATGGATTCTTCAACAAAAATTTTAATTAGTGTGCATGTGTGAAAACTAGTAATTATGACAATTTAGAACTTATATGACAAAAAGTCTGGCTCAGTACAATATTGTTGCCGATGGCCACCAGAACAACAACCAGCTTGAAGGGTTTATCTTTCAGGGAGCCAGAGGTGGAAGTGGTGGTGGTCCCCAACAATGAAGTGGACCCCGACATCTGTCAGCCCAGATAATGCTCAACCAAGAGACAAGGAGTCTGAAACTCAACATGTCAATGAGGCCAATGTGTCAGAAGAGCATGAAGAGACAGAGGAGCACCACCCAGCGGCACTTCCCGTTCTGCCTGACCCTGATACAAATAACAATGCTTGAATAAGCATCTTAAGTTTGGCATGCATGAGTTTTGTCTATTTTGTAGAAGCATAGCATGAACGAAATCTGGGGGTTGCATTAAAGTCTATAGAAATTGGTTCTTGGTTTTCCACGCTCTTGATTGTCATTTTTACTTTGTTTCTTTAATTCATATGGGTTCTGTAGATATGTTGGATACTGGCATAAGCAATGATGAGTACTGAAATGAGTTTTGAGAGGAATGAATTTTTGGAATATGTTTGTCAAGTTGATATTACAGCCCATAGAATTGCTTTAAGAGGATTGACATTACTCAAATTTTGTTTTCTTTCTCTTTGGAATATGCCTGGTTGACACAATATTTCTGATCCTGAAACCTGGAATTACAAAAAAGAACTGCAATTTTAGCTTGTTTCCTTCTTTTCCCATTTGTAAAGTGTTTTTACAATACTGACCGTCTTGTGCTATTTTAGAGTAACATAATGCTATTTCTATGATCATGACTCATGAGCGTTGAAAACTAAAGAATATTTGTGAAAATTTGGAACTTAGATAAACTATGCACTTCAATAGCAGATTTGAAGCTAATTCCTCTTTTTGGAATGATCTGCTGGTATTTTGAATCAATGCAGGTAGAATGATGTCTATTGACCTTACTTTGTATGTACCACTAACTAATATGAGGCCCAAAGATATCTTGTGTTTTAAACACTAAGTGGATTTTTTTACTTGATTCTAGAATTTGAAGCCTTACTTACATTCAATTGACAACACAATACAGAATTGCCATAGTCTAGGTATTGGTACACTAATGGCCAAAGTTACTCTGTAGCTCGTCCCGAATTGAAAAAGGAAATTTCAACTGTAGAATTTGGCTTCAAACAACATAAAATTTGTGGTTTAACCCAGTGCTACCCGTTTCACATACCGTTTCTTTTCTTCCATGAGACCTCCGATGTACCAACTTTTGGTACTGACACTCTCTAGAGCATATCGTCAAACACCTCCCATGTATCTTTTGCCTTTTTTGCAATGTTGTGTAATTTGGAAGACATCTTCTCTTCCAATCCCTTAAAAATCATCATTGCGACATCAAATTTTCAATTTGATTTAGATTCAGAGAATGGGCCATTGAATTTGGTAAGTCCAGCCATGAGGATTTTCAAGAGATTGAAAGAGGTAATGCTGGTAGACTTTACTGGTATTACACCAAATTTTGAAACTTATAACTTGTTGATCAAGGGATTGGTAGAGAACCAATTGTTTCTTCCCGCTGTGGAAGTGTGCAAGGAATGTGCAGAGAAGAAGTGGGCCCTGCCTTTCTAGGCTGTCAGAAAGTTGGTCGATGGTTTGCTCGATGTTTCTCGAAAGGAGGCAGAGGATGAGTGGAAGAAAATTGAAGCTTTCTTTTCTTTCTAATTTTGTTGCTTTATTAAAACTAATAATAAACCACTCTTGATTCTGTTAAAATTGATATTTGGTTTTATATTTGTATTTTTTCCGAACTGACAGGGTTATCTTCTTTAATATGAAGTAGAATTTCTCCGATTAGATATCTACTACTCGTTTAGTGTAGCACTGAGCAGTTTAGTTAGAAGCACCATCAGAAAAACTACCATCTCTTGATCTCACAATCAGATTATAGCTGAAAGCCTGAAATAGGAAACAGTAAAGAGGGAAACTTTCAAGGGAATTTTTAAATGAGTTGATCCTGTTCCTTTGTGCTTTATATTGCAAAATATGTGCCAAAGATTTTGTAAAAACGACGAATGATATCATATTAGTTTGGAAGATGTACGCTTTTTTATATTGTAGTTCACATTATCTTTGTGCGATAGCATAATTTTATTTTTCTGCTGGTTTTGCTACGACCAAATCCTGGCATTCGAAATGTGAATTTGTGTTGTAACATGAACTGAACACATAAATTATGCACTATAGCCTATTGGGTTATTGACGTTTTGTCCAAGTTAAATAATGTATGGAAGTTTATAGTACAGTCTATATAAAGATGATGATATCATATGTGGCATAATGAATAAAATAATAAAAAACTATAAATAAGATAGCCTACAGTTCTGAACCATTTAAATTTCCAAATTTATGGTGTTAATCCTATATAATTATATAAATTAAAATTTGTGTATACTCATTTAATGCAAGCAGAATCAGTGAGCTAGTTCAAAACATGCTACATCTGAATGATATGGATACAAGAAAATAACAGATTTAGGCGCCTATCTTTATTATTTCCATATTAGATTATTTCCAGGTTTAAGTTTGTTGAATTAGAAAATATATAAGGAGAGATTAGATTGATTGTTAGGCAACAATTATATTAGTGATCCTTATGTAAAAGAAAAGACAGAAATTAAAGAAATAAACAAGTAGTCTTCTTCTCCAAGTCTGTTTCTCTTGTATATGTTAGGTCAGAACCACGACGAGAAAATGAGCTCACCGGGGAAATAGCTCTAATAGTCTTCAAGATTTTTGTTCTACAGATAACTAGAAATGAAAAGTTGAAAGAGGACAGACATTAACTGCTTAGCAAAATATATAAATATGTGTGACTGCCTATGGTAATTAAAAATAATATTCATGTGAAAATGGGGCTGTGCTTTTGTGTTAAATAGTGAAAACATGAGAGGCTGAAGGAAAAAATTCACATATTTTGATTTCAATTATGGTCGATTAAATTGCATGCAAAGAATTAAAAATAAAATTGAATAAAGGTGAAATTTAATATTGGTAATTAAGGGGGAAACAATGGTCTAAAACTTCCGCTGCAATAAATGTGCTCAGTTTGCTTAATACAGCTCAAACTTGTCACTAGTAAAATGTCAATTTCTGTTTAGAAAGCCTAATTAAAAACAATTAATGTGTGGTTAATATAATTGCATAAGGGACAATTACATACCCAGAATTGAGCATCATGAAATCAGAATCTACAAGGTGGGTATGTAGGCAATAGCACATTAATGTATGGAAATTGGATCAATAACAAAGCATTAATTTGTCTTCTAGCCACCAATGTTAATCACAATTAAGCAAAATCTAGTACCAATCCGGTTGGATAGGTTGTCAGACCAGAGCTCAAGTCGAGTTGGTAGTCTAGAACTAATTACCTCAAAACTGGAGTATTCAGCCTCAATTGAAAGTACTTGTGACATCAAAGCACCATACCGTACGTGATGCCAAAGAACGCCACCGTCCGCCTCAGGTGCCATCTCGGGTGAGTAACAGACTGAAGTATGGGAGGAGAAGAAAACCCTAAACGTCGATGTTTGACGAGTCAAGCACTCTTTGTCTTTGGAGATAATCAGATATTCAGATTCAAGAGAACAGAGGAAGAGAAGGAAAGAAAGGAGAATTGACTTCTTGACCCACACGAATCTTGACGTGAAATCTACGGACGAATCTCGTCTCCAACGGTTAATAAGATGGTACATGGTAGTTGCATAGACATCGACACATCGTCAACGGTGAAAGATTCTCTGACAGCAGGACCCCTAGGTCGATTTCGGATCTGACTCAGATTCGTTCGGTCCATCGACACGGGCATAGACCACACAACTTGACCTTTTCTCAATCCAGCGATCTCAACGATCCTCTGTAATGCCTTACGTGTAACGAGTCTTACAGACGAGCGATGTAGCCACGTGTCTGCACCTCGCTGAAAATGCCGATGTGGGCCAATTTGAATTTGGTAAAATTGCTGGAACTTCAAAAACACATTAAAATAGCTAGTAAAACCAGAAATTTTGCACAAAATACTAAAATATCTAGAAAATTACAAGGAACATTTCTATCTAAAAATAGATAAAAGAATACAATTAAAAAATTAAATAAATAAAAGGAAAATAAAATTATGATGGGAAAATTAGATGTATACCCCTCTAATCTTATCTAATTGGAAATATACCCCTCTAATCTTTGAATTTGGATATTTACCCCTCAAATCATGTTGATTATGGATATTTACCCTTACCAATATTTACTCTAATTTTTTATGTACGAAAATTCATTTTTTTTAATTCGGACAAAAATGCCCTTCGTGTTTATTTCTCTATCTGACCTTTCGTGTTCTAGCGTGCGTGCCTTTTGTTTTTCTCTATATTTTCGTATAGCCACTGTCTAATTTAAAATTGACCAAATAGAACTGATTTATTTGAGTGAAACAAAAAACAAATCACCACCCACGTGCTGAAGTCCATTAATTTAGATGTTTTTTTTTTTTTTGCCAGATATAATAACGCAATATTGGCAAGCTTATATCTCAGAGCCCAAGATCTCCATGAAATTTCAATCGATACCTCCTTACACAAAGGAACAAGTTAGACTTTAAAATTAAACTCACAATGAAGTAATAAAAAGTAATAAAAAGTAAATAATCTCGGCCCTATGCATCCATTGCTAGTCACAGCACTAATGATTTCGTTTAATCCATGCTTTCCTCCGATCCATTGATCAGCAGGAATTCGAAAAGTTGTTAGTGGACAATGGAAAAGAAAAGGATGTACGCTGGAACATGAAAGGTTGGAAAGAGAGATAAGGTCATTTTTGTCCGAATTTAAAAAAAAAATTTCGTATTTAATAAACTAAAACAAAATATTGGTAAGGGTAAATATCCATAATCAATATGATTTGAGGGGTAAATATTCAAATTCAAAGATTAGAAGAGTATATTTCTAATTAGATAAGATTAGAGGGGTATACATCCAATTTTTCCAATTATGATAAGAATGAAGGCAAGTACTATTGGACAATTGGACCGCAGGTGCAATTAAAAAGCAAAAAGTATTGGATAACAAATATCACTAAATTGCCCAACTCAAAAGGATAAAGGATCTAAATAAAAAAGACGTTAAACTCTAAAAATAGACAAACTTAAAGATAGAAAACTAAATTCATATTTCAAATCAAAACCCTAAATTTAAAATTTAAAGTAAATTATCTGAAATTGCTTCACGTGTACTATAAAATTGATTTTACTCATACTACGTGATAAAAATATTGCATTACATGTGGTTCCAATGAGCCAATCATCCATAATGCATGCATTGTTGTAGCTTCCATATAAACATGCATATATCATTGAGCATTCAATGCTAGTATAGTTTATACTTAATGAAAATTTGGTCTTTTGATAACAATCAAGATTAGAAAATATTTAGATATTGGAAAAAGCTAAATATTACTGAAATAATAGAGGACCTATTATGGACCAATTAATATAAGTATCTTGAATGTTAAGTCTCATAAAGTGGGGCTAGATAAGTCAGGCCGTTGTTCTTTGTTTAGTGCAAGATTCAATTAATGGGCGCTACTCAGTGAGAAATTGGAAATCCCGTCTTGTTCAGGGAATGGGTTTTCTATGATTTGACCTTTTTCATATACAAGGGATTGACCTCACATGCCTCGAAAACCAAACTAGAGCAGATGCGCCGAAAGTTGTAAATTAGTACATGGATGATCCTTAAAAGATACATTTAATCAAATTGGTACATAGTATATGATTTTTCCTGACACCATTATGTGGATTAGCACTAGTAATCAAATCTAACGATATTCTTAGCTCGCTATAAATCTATTGCTGGCCTAGGAACAAAAGAAGAAACTCATTATTTAAATTATAAAGATAACACCAATTAAGTTTAATTATAGAGGTGCCATTTTAAAATATATATTACGTTTACAATAAAAATTATAAGTTGTATCAACTACATCTAATTTCATGCCTACTACATGTGAATCATTGTAAAAAAGTAAAATTTGTATATACTCAAATCTAACACAACCAAAGTTTTAGTACATTACATGACATATGTTCATTACTTGTGCTAGCTAGTCCAAAGCAAACAAGATGCATATGAACCATTATAATTATCCATCTGAATAAGAAACCTGCCTTTCCCAGAAAATTAGCATAAGATATTCTTTATGATATTTGACAAATATTTGTTGCACATAATTAGCACAAGAGTATCATAGCAATAGTCTATCGTAAGCTGCTGCTGGGAAGAGAGCATTAATTTTATTATAACATAATACTTCGAGAATATGTTTAACATATCCAAATTTCGCACATTACATAGAGAAAACTCTTTTTTTTTTTTAAAGAAACAAGATTAAGAGCCTAATGGAATGTCAGAACCCAAGAACCCATCCTTTGAACCAAGCGAAATCACACAGTACATTATAAATTTGGAACTTAGAAAAACTATGCAGTTCAATTGCCAATTTGAAGCTAATTCCTCTTTTTGGAATGATGTGCTGGTATTTTGAATCAATGCAGGTAGAATGATGGTAATTTTCCTTGTTTTGTATGTACCTCTAACTAATATGAGGCCCAAAGATATCTTGTGTTTTAAACACTAAGTGGATTTTTGAATTGTTTCTATAATTTGAAGCCTTAGTTATTTTCAATTTGTTACTGATGACACAATACAGAATTGCCATAGTATAGGTATTGGTACACTAATGGCCAATGTTACTCTGTAGCTCGTCCCAAATTGAAAAGGAAAATTTCTACAGTAGAATTTGGCTTCAAACAACATAAAATTTGTGGTTTAAACCAGTGCTACCCGTTTCACATACCAGTTCTTTTCTTCTTTCAGATCTTAGTTGTACCAAGTTTTGGTACTGACACTCTCTGGAGCATATCATCAAACACCTCCCATGTATCTTTTGCCCTTTTTGCAATGTCATGTAATTCAGAACACATCTTCTCTTCAAATTCCTTGAAAATCATCATGGTCACATCAAATTTTCAATCTGCACGGTAGGATTCAATCAAATAGCTTTATGTGATGGAATTGGATTTAGATTCGGCGAATCGGCGATTAAATTAGGATAATAGTTAAACCACATCCTCTGGCTTTCTACGGGTAGATTTATACATTGCACGCCATAACTAGATCTGAATTCATGGATGCTCTTTTCCAATTCCAGATGTGAATTTGTGTTGTACATGAACTGGACACATAAATTAAGCACTATAGATTATTGACGTATTGTCCAAATTAAATAATGTAAGGAAGTTTATAGTACAGTCTATATAAAGTTTATGGCTCCGTTTGGATGGCTTCTTCCCGGAATAAGGAATAAGGAATAACCACTTTTTACCAATAAATTTATTTCTAACCATCCAAACTCTTTACAAAAGTTACACACTTCCCAATAAATTTATCCCTTCCCGATAAATTTCTTCCCTTCTTCCTTCTTCCTACCTTATTCTCAACACATCCAAACGGAGCCTATGATATCATATGTGGCCTAATGGATAAAATTATAACGAACTATAAATAAGATACTTTATAGTACATTTGTGAACAATTTTAATTGCCAAACTTATGGTGTTATTCATATATAATTATATAAAATTAAAATTTGTGCACAATCATGTAACACAAGCAGAATCTCAAAGAAATCGTTGTCAAAGATTAAAAGCACGCAAAACACACACACACACTCACTAATGGGCAGCTGCTTGGATAAAGATCTTCTGTTATTTAGAGTGGCATAATACCGTTTCTGTCATTATGGGTGCGTTTGGATCGTTGGAAGAAAGAAGAAGAAGAAGAAGAAAGAAGAAAAAAAAAATTATAAACAATTCAAACTCTTCACAAAGTTACACACTTTTCAATACTTCTTTCCACTTTTTCCCTTCTTCCCACACCTATCCAAACGGAGCCTAAGCGTTGGAAAATATACAGTTCAATTGTTAAGCTAATGCCTCTTAATTTGTAGAATGATGTAATGTATATAATGCTCTTTTCTTTTGAAGCAATGTACTATTATAAAATGTCAAGCAACTAACCGACAATGTATGTATTACTAGTACGATGCCAAAGATATCTAGCCTAACACAGATTCAAATTGTTACTGAAAACAAAATATAAAATTGTCAGTTTTGTTACTGGTACAGTAACAGTGGTACTGCTCTTAGGATTGGACTGTCAAACGTGGCCGAAATGCACAGAACACCCCCTACCATTTACCATTTCGTTTAAGAAAACGGTACGATATACCATTCCGTTAACCGTTCCGTTTCCAAAACGGTACAGAAATCCATTCCGTTATTTGTTTCACATAAGAAAATACACATGAAACAGTTTGAAAAGAGGCGAAACGATTCGAAAAGGCACAATTTCTTATTCCGTTTGCGGTTTCGTTATTGAAACGAAATGAAAACTGGTGCCGTTATTCGTTCCGTTTCAGTTAAACGAAACGGCACCACGTTGGTGGCACTGCCGTTGATAGCTCTACTTAGGACCAAGTTACACTGTAAGCCGTCTCAACTTGAAAATAGGAACTTGTACTACCGCAAAATTTAAAAATAATATTATAATATTATAAAATATTAATAATAATACTCAATATACGCAATTTATAAAAATAATATCGTAATTACGGAATTGTGATTCCGAACGCAATTACGGATTCTTGGAAGTCGTAACAGACTGAAATGAAATCCCGTCCCGCGCGGGACTGTCCAGCGCACCACTGTGAACCGTGTGATTTAATCTCAATGACAAAGGGAGTCCCGTGCATGTAACCTGATTGATAGACCCGAACCGTTCAGATCAGATCGGACGATTCGTAGGCTGCGCTGGACGGTCCCGCGCGGGAGCATATAAGGATTCGTAACAGACTTGATACTGAATAAAGCGGTTCACCGCTTCTTTATCTGACCGAATCCGAATTTGACCCAACGAAGCATTATATAAAGACAAAAATAAATAAAGCTCAGAGGAAACGAAAATGACAAAAATGCGCACGAGGAAACGAAAGAAAGCTCAGCGACAAGAAAATTTGGGTCAGTTAAAAAAATTAGCATTATATATGTTACTCTTTTTTTTTCTATGTACTACATCATATTTTCAATTTTTATTCAATTGCGCATTTTTTAAACTACTAGCAGCAGTGCCCGCTCAATGTGCGGGCAATTTTTATTTGATATAATTCAAAATGTTAAAAACTGAGCATCTGACAATAGATTGATACATTCATTTCTTTTACTTGCATGGGCACTCTAGAAATTTTATGTTTACAGGAAACTTGTGTTCATTTGCACTTGAGATGATAGAAGCTTCAAATATAATGTTGTAATTAATAATCAATTCCATCTCAAATTACATATAAATCAGAAATAATAAAAGAATCACGTGACCTTATTAATATTAAAATAAGAATAATCTCACCTCCCCCTAGGAGCCCTAAATTATGCCCCTCCCACCATCAATATCCAGGAGAACAAGCCCATCTCCTTGTCAAATTAAAATTCGACACAAATAGCATCAATGATAGCCTAACAAGTCTCATAAATTACAATTTCAAAAATGTTTCTCGTCGAGAAAGAAATAGCACCCCAACACAGCAACCAAGTTGTTGGTACAAACAAGTCTCATCACTAATTGGTATCACATGACCTCAATCGACCAAGTAAACCATCCCCTGATTAAACTCAAGGTTATCAGGACCTAATTAGGTTACACATGGCTGGTTTCTAGCTATTATTCACCATATTATTTCTAACCATATCCCAAATCATGATTATGCCTAACTACTGGGATCAATTCCATCTCAATTTAGACAACATTTTTCCAAGTTCTGTTTCAAGAACACGTTGCACTATAAAATTTTTAACCAGTGTAGCAGTGTCGAGTATTATGATAGCTCACATCACAATGCAGATTCAATGTTTTAGTTATTGAAGATATTTTAATTTCTCATTAGTGCTAGCGAATTAAAACTTCATTTTGCTCCTCATTATCATCCTCCCCTCATTGGTTAAAATTTAAATCATTAAATGAGATAAATGACCATGTCACACAAATTTTATGTTAAATTTCGTATTTAAAAATGATATGATAGATAATCTATGCCGATCAGTGTTGGACCAATTTCAAGTAAATGTCTGATTTTATTAATCTGAACATGGTAAAGTGCAAGCCAAAAGGAAATGAAAATTGCATCAAAAAAAGGTTGTCCAACACTGTACTGGTACAAAAGACCAGTATAGTAAATACTGGTGTGAGCATACCTGAGGTACAGTGTGACCGAGGAGTTCCCGCAAAGGCTTACTATCAAACAAGGGGTGTTCTTCTGGAAGCTCATACACAATTTGGTTCAATACCTAGAAAAGAGGCAATTTCTATATTTAGTATGCACTAATTAATTATTTCTATAATCTTCATAAATCTAAATAGATCTTTAATCACAATACCTCTGCTTGCTTCCCAGCATGTAGCCTAATGCCAAAAGCATCGTACATTACCTATAATGAATACATAAATTAAAATTAAAAACTCTTGGCCAAAAGAAAAAAACAAATTAAGAACAAACAAGGAAAGATGAGGGAAAAGAAAATAGCATACAATGGAAAAATTGGAGCTTCCAAATCCTTCTATGATACCAACACCTGCTGCAAGTGTAGTTACAGTAGCTGAGTGAGAGGATGGCATCCCACCAGAAGCGATAAACTATTTAGCATCCCACCTTTTTTCCTTGTACCTAAACCAACCAGGAGAATAAAAATACTTGGCTTATATATAATTTCTATGCATGTGCATAGACCTTGATTATATAATTATAGCTCAGTATGACAATGCGCCAAAATTTACCTCGAATTACTCATAATATGTCTACATTTACTTTCATCTCCAATATTGGGCCTACAATCACACATCTTTGTTCCAACAAGCTCTTTGAGTTTTGAAAATACCAATAATTACTAATTTAGGTTTTATTTCACAAATTGAGGTTCAACTTCCCTAAAATATGAAACTGGATACAGATAAGATAAATTGTATCTACAATCCAACATAATTTTTGAATACTTGGTCTATCCACCACTCTAGATCCAAAAATAGCATATTATTCATCCAATTATCCAAAAAGAAAAAAATAAAAGTAAAAGATTGTATATGATAACCCTAAGAAGAAATTAAAAATGATAAAAATCAATAAAACAAACAATTAATAATGTAGAATTCGACATCTAATAAGTACAATAGCTCAAGATCGAAAGTAACTTCAGGGGATAAAATTAGAGAAGCTAAAGATCAGTAAAATAAAATAACCCAATCGATCTCAAGAATAAAAATAATATAAAATTTCAAGTTGTGAAAAAATTTGCGAAGATCTAACTTTCAAATCCTATTTTATGGGTACAGATTCCGGTCAAGCCTTCTCTCTCCTTCCCCTTCCATTAATGAGTGATTCCTCGAGCAGACCTTAGGTTGCATGAAAGAGACAAAAAGAACATATTGATATGTTTAAAATCTGGCAAGCTTAATAGCATCCGAAATTACATACAGCCTCTCTTGAAAATATATAAATTTAAAAGAAGATAAATAATTTTTATCCTAGTCAGAACTCAAAGAGAATTGGGACTGAACAGCGAGCAAACGAAACAATGATGAAAAATTGGAGGGAAGTAAAGCTTACCTAGACATATCTGTAAATGATGAACAAAGCCGTCGTCAATAGATGCCGAGATGGCGTGCTTCGTTCTGTCAGATCCACGAATCAAAACCCTAGCGCAACAGAGAAAAGTGCCGACTTGCTTAAAAGGTAAGCTAAGAATCAAAACCCTAGACCTAGCAAGAGGGTTTGTCGGAGAAAGAAGTGACAGAGATCGAGAGGCATCGGCGAGCATTTCAAAGACAGAAGATTTTGGGATAGTGGAATAGACCCAAAACCCTAAATCGGCACAGTATTTTTATCTAACCAGAAAGGTTGGATTTGGATTAGAAGAAGAGGCGCAAAATAAGAGAACAAAAAAGTGAGAAATAGTATGTACAAGCGAAGAATCGAACTAAAAAAAAAGCGCAGAAACGGAATCGAACCGTCGAGCGCCAGCAAACGAACCAACGTGCTTTACCAACGCACCGCCTAGACGGTTCGTGTTAAAAGGTCGACTTTTAGTCTGATATTTGAATCTAAACCGTAGATCATAGTAGATTAACAAAATCAATGATCCATATTTGATATTAGAGGGGTGTAACTCCCTTTTAGCTCGAAGTTTATGCCTGTTCTACTGATGCTTTATAGTAGTGGAGATGTAACGAATGTACCCCCTTTGCTATTGAATTTGTGCTAATCAACGAAGCGTCCTTTTATTTTTCTCTTATATGTTTCTTGGGCTATACACACACAGTTTTTCCTCAATTGCTGAGTTAAAATAAAATTCGATTGTAGTTATATGTTTAATGAAAGAAGGTCCAAATTGTCTCAGGAGGTATTTTCCAAAAAACGATAAAATTGCTTACTTATAATCCTAATATTAATATCGACCCACAATACTCAACAAGAGTTAAATTTGGCCATGTTTTCTACAAATTTCAAAATGGTTTTCAATAAAATTAACATGATTGTATTATTATTTTGATAAAAAGAAAGGAGTAATACCATTTTTATTATTATATTAATTATTATTATGATAGTTTAATGATATTATTATATAGTAATATTATTATTATTATTATTATTATTATTATTATTATAATTAAATAATATAGTTAATTTTTAATCGATAATATAATTAAAAAAAATTATTGTCATTATTAAGTTAAAATCACAGAATCAATGATAATGAAAATATTATAATAATAACAACAATAATAATTCTAATTATTATTAAACTTAGTCATAATATTAGTGATAATTATAATTAAATAATAATAAACTATTTTTTATGGTGGTTTGAATTTTTTTTTATAATGCCAAGCATGGTCCATTGACTTAACTTATGATACCTCTTTTTATTGGATAAGTTATTCGTGGTGACTTATTGATGCATAGTATAATAACCAAACACACCCACAGTGTATGCCTGTAATTGTATCAACTCAAATCACAAAAAAAAAAAAAATGACGCGCTGATGAGGTATGTTTGTCTCCTGTTATGTCATATATCTATGTTTGTCTCCTGTTATGTAATTTAGTGTTGTTGCTTGTGCCGTTGGATGTAGAAGTAGAAATCATATTCCAACTAGTTACTTTAACAAATAGTTTAACTCCACAAGAAACCCACCAGATCCCATCATAGACAGCATGGATCGTGCCACAGAACGGTGAACCGTTGTATATCGGGGAGAGAGGTGAGTTTGGATTAGATTCCGTAATAAATCAGTTACGTAACAATTCTATTACGGATTTCAAGAATCGTAATTGTGTTCGGAATTTCAGATTTTGTAATTACGATATTATTTTTATAAATCACGTATATTGAATATTATTATTAATATTTTATAATATTTTAATATTATTTTTAAATTTTTCGGCTTGTACTGTAGAATTTGTGTTTCAACCCAATAAGAGCCCGTTTCACAGCCCATTTATTTTCTTAGCCTTCACCGTTACAAGATCTCTGGTCTCGTTCGTCTGTGGAATTTTTTTGTCCCTTTTGTTATGTTTTATAATTATTAGGCATTCTGTGTATCATCTTTAATGCTATGTTTCGCATAATTTATCTGGCCGTTTCGCTTCTAATTTTTCTCAAGTTAAGTTTTCATTGTATTAGATCTATTCATTTATTTACTTCATTTTCATTTGTAAAAATTTTGCATTCTTGTTATTGGGCAAGTAAAACTACATAAGAAAGTTATTATTCTAGTCAATATAAATATGATGATATATAATGTGGAAGAGTGAAAAAAAAACAACAATACAGCAATGATATTTTAAATATCATATTTAGAATAGAATTGAGGGTTTTCCATTATCGAATTTATGATGTTATGTCTAATTCATCAGTCATCACATTAAATTTAAAAAAAATGTGTATTGTAGAATACCATGATATACGTTCATTTCTGAGGCTAATCCAAAACAAACATCCAAATGAATTAATTATTCATCTTAATTCTTTTGTCTGATTTCAGAAAACTTGGCTTTTCCAAATTATCCGCAAAAAAATTTATTTATGTGTTTTGACAAATACTTGTCTCACATGATTAGAGCATGCTCAATTCATACAGGCAAAAGATGTTCTTGAATAACCGTGACTAGGAAAGATAATGGAATTTAAAAAAATTAAAGAAAGCTCTTTCTTTCAAGAAATACAAGACTAATCGACCAATAAAAATTCACAAACCCAGTTTAGGATTATGTCACATGCATTGCCACGTGGTCCATGCCATCAATAGAAAACCATGTATAATATTCTTGGGCTTCGAAACCACGCACTCCAAATTCATAATTTTCATTTTCAGAAGTGATAATTACGCTGTAGTTTTGTCTTCGTTTACCCTTATTTGAATAAAGTGAATATATAAATAAACAAAATATATATTTAAATAATCAAAGTGAACACACACAAGCAAATTAGCTCAATAAGAATAAATTGAATATGCATATAAAAATCTAAACAATAATATGTAAAATAAAATCTAACTCATAATTAAATAAAGTTAACACACAAATAAACAATATGGACATATAAATGAATAAAATAAACAAATACAAATGCGATAGTACGGAATGGTGCGTGAAGATATGGAAGATAGTAATTACCATTTTGATTTTCCTTATAAGGGATTTTTTTGTTAAATTTTTATAATTTTTAGAATTCGTTCCAAATAAAATAAAAGAATTGTAAAATGAGTGAATCTATCTACAATAAATCAATTTTACTATATTAATTTTTTATCTTTAGATTTATTATGAAATAAAATTTCATTGATGTGTTTATAGTGTAAAATAACAACCTCAAAAGTTTCTATTGTTGTTTGGATTTATAATTTTTAAATAGAATATAAAAGGTTATAATATTTGTGGAATCCGTAAGTTTATGACGTCATAATCTTTCTTTAAAAAAATATCAAACTTGCACAGTATTGCACATATTTGGGAAATTTATCCCGCGAAGCACGAGTTATTTTTAGTGAAACTGTTGTTGACCTCAGCTCGTTTTTGTTTGTATGGCCATAGGCCACAGATGCTTGAAATGTTGTTTTAATTATAGCCAGGGTATTTCACCTATTGCTGCATTAAAAGAAGTGGAAAGAGAAATTGAATTTAAATTCTATTCTGCAAATGATTCCAGAGCAGATTAGATAGTTGTCCCACTTCGAAAGTGGTGTTAACAGTCTACAGACGGTTTTAAGTGCATCAAGAATATTAAAAAATATTCTATTATTGAACCTCATAACTAAATTTTCACACTTTTCGTGTGATATTTCTATTAGTATCATTATAAAATTATTTATTTAATTCTTTTTATGAACTCTTTGAAAAATTATGTGGCTCTGCTTGTCGCGCAGCTTGAAATGCCGCAAGGGTTCAAAATTATGTTGGAATTGTTTCAGCATAGGGACGGTATGCACTCATAACATATCAGAAAAGTTGGGTATTTTAAGAAAATATATGGAATTATTTATCTCATACTTTCATGCTGCATTACATGTGGTTTCAATGGACCAAACACGCATAACCTATGCTTTACTATGGTGTGGATGTATTTTATCACGGAAATGTTCGATACTACTATATTTTTTAAATAAATTGATAAACTTAGATGAAATTAAGTTTTAAATATTGGAAGAAACTAAATTTTAATAAATTTTATAATATAATTAAAGTATGAAATTGCCGATTACTTATATGGAGACTCGACTAATATTTCTTTTTATGGATTCTTCAACAAAAATAAAGCATAATTCATAATTTTTTAGCTTTATTTTAAATATTCCAAGTTAAGTCCTACTCGACAATGTAAATAGAGACACTACTAGAATATGGTTTAATGTAAATAGAGACACTACTAGAATGCATGATAACCAATATTTTTTTTTCCATATGTGTAGCTGAACCGTTGATAACATTTTTTTAGGATTTGAATCAATAATTGGTAGAATATTTTATGATTTGAATAAAAAATTGAAACCATTTTTTTATGATTTGACTCCACAAGTGATAGTATTTTTTTAGGATTTGAGTCAACAATTGATAGCATTTTTTTTTAAGATTTTGAGTTAGAAATACAATGGATTTACAGATTGTGAAAGAAAGAAAAAAAAATACTTGTATTCCTATTTTCATATAGTCGTTGTTTTTTTTTTGTAAAATGCATTGGAATAACTTTCACATTAATTAATTAGAAGATCTAAGGAAAAAAATAATAAATCTAACACTAAGAACAGATCCGGACTGTTGAATTAATTAAAAATTTAAAAGAGAAAACCTTTGGTTCTGATCTGACCGTCCGATATTAATCGCCAAATTACGGATAACAAGTAGCGAGCTTTTAACGTAACAAAGTTAACACTATTCATTACCTGGGAATTGCTCAGGAGTCAGGACACTCTTTATTTTATATAATACACTCCTCTTTTTAAAGTGGAGAAGACCAAACTAACCTTCATTTTTGACGCGTAACTGCGTAAGCAAATGAGGGTATTTTAGTCTTTATACGTCAAAAACAGAAGAGTTTTGCAAAAGGCCCGAGTAATTCCCGTTATAAACGAAAGTCATAAACCCTTGCAGAAAACAAAAAGAAAAAAAAGAGAAAAAAGAGAACCAAAACCCTTATACCTTTCGATTCTCATTTCTCAGCCATGGCTTTCTCCGCCTCCACGCGCCACCTCCTCCGCCGCCACTTCTCCACCTCCACCACAACCACCACCACCACCACCACCTCCACCATCCCCGAATCGACCATCGCCATCGTGCGCCACCTCGCTCGCAAGGGTGAAGCCTCAAGGATCAACTCCATCCTTTCTCCTCTCGTCACCGCCTCGCCTCCTCCCTCCGACACCACTCTAGCCTCCATTCTCTTCCTCTACTCCTCCTCAGGCATGCTCACTGAAGCCCTCGACGCCTTCTCCAAGCATCCTTCCCCTTCCACCGCCGCTCTCAATGCTCTCCTCGCGCCTCTCAATCGCCACTCGCGCGATCTCTCTCGCCAGATCCCTTCCCTCTTCACCTCTCTCCCTGCCTCCAAATCGATCGAGCCTGATCGGAGCACGTACGGTATCCTCATCAAGTCTCTGTGCCTCTCTGGCGGCGGCGCAGAGAAGGCGCTTCCGGTTTTGAAGGAAATGGAGGAGAAGAACATCCTGCCGGATGTCGTTGTTTACACCACCATCATTGATTCGTTTTACAAACAAGGTATGCCTCAGAGAGCTGAGGAGGTGTGGAAGGAGATGTGTGCAAAGGGGATTGTTCCAGATCTGACTGCCTATAATGTAAAGGCAATGTATAAATCTAAGCATGGGAAGCCTGAGGATCTGGTTGAATTGATCTCTGAAATTGAAGCAGCAAACCTTAAACCAGATGTCATCACTTATAACTATTTGATCAATTCTTACTGTGCACATGGGAAATTTGATGAGGCCATGGCAGTTTTTAAGGGACTAGAAGAGAAGGGTTGTGTGCCAAATTATGGAACTTGCAAGTATTTCATTAGTTTCTTGTGCAAAAAGGGAAAAATTGATGATGCACGAGAGGTGTTCGATGAAGGGCTCAAGAGAGGGACAGTACCAGATCTTAATACAGTGAAGCTTTTGGTTAAAGGTCTGATGAAGGACGATAAGAAGAGAGCTGCCAAACGGGTTGTTACTGGCTTGAAACACAAATTCCCAAAGGAGTTTGTTGGGAATTGGAAGCAACTCCAGAAATTGGTCGGCTTGAGCGAAGGAGAGGAAAGTGACACTGATTGAGGTATTAATTTTGAAAATTGAATTTCAAGGTTGAAATGAAGCACTTTCTTCTTTTTGCTCTAATTATCACCTATTGTGTCAAGTCTGATATCTTTGTTTTCAGTTACTGTTCTTTTCATGTACCGCATGCTGATGTTGTATTTCAGCTCTTTTCCATAATGGAGATTCGATAATCAACATTATTAATTAGTATTTGAAAGTTGAAACCATTTGATTATCAATCAACTTGTGAACTCTACTGTTAATAATCCCTTTTCTTTCTTTGGGGATAATGTTCAGTGTTTTTCTGATTATGATGTGTTAAGGTTTAACTTTGACCAAAGGACTGACTGAACCACTCCACTGGTACAGTATTTAGTTATTTACTGATTGGTACCAGGACTATAAAAACCCTTAATATGTCTTGGTAATCTTCGAGTGTACATTGGACTGGAAGTACTAGAAGCAAGTCAAAACTCCAGTCATTGTTCAATATACTAACTATCATTGTACTGTGCCTGTGCCACTGATGTATATACGCCTGTTTGGGTGCCAGTGGCAAGCTTCAGTTAGGTGGGCAACATCCAGCACCATTTCAATGCACAATTACACGAAATATATAGGTATTAGCATGGTATTGCACTATTGCCTACGGGAACATGTAACATTTTCAAATTTTAATTGTAGAACTGTTGGTATGGCTGTTTTTAAACTTTTTATTGACCTTCTAAGGCCATAAAAAGGTACGAAATTACCATCAGGTCACTCTTAAAACTAACTTGAATATGTGTTGCAAAACCATACTACAAAAGATGGGGGAAAAGACGAAGCAAAGTCAGCTGTAGTTTAGTTCCTTACTGCAAGTTGCAAGATTAGAGCATTATGAAAATCTCTTTTCCTTTAATTGGAGAGTAAAATCGTTTTAGCAAAATTTTATTGTTAATTTCCGATGCAAAATTTTAGTTCTGCGCCTTGTATCAGTTGTGCTTATACTATGGGTTTGCTTGCCACTTTTAAGTTCCAGTCAGGTTGGCATTGGGTAGCAATATATGAATAAACCATTCTAAGAAATTGGCATTAAAATGGTTTGGCGATTGGAAACGTTGGTTTTAAGTAATATAAAATATGAATTATTGGAAGTATTGATTGGTTTTCACAACCTCACACACTTATGTGATTCCAAACAGCACGAGAACTTATTAAATGTGAAAAAAAAGCAGTAACTATACAAAACACGCCAAAAAATTAATAAAAGAAACAACAAAAATACAATTTATATTCCTAATTGCATGCTCCAATCCTAGAGATATTACGCTATTCCACATTTTCAAAGAACAACCAAACCAGATTCAAGGAATTTTAACCCTTTCAATTTTCATAAACTCATATCCCCATGCTATCCCACATATCAACAAGAAACAAGTGAAAAAAAACTAAACACAGTACCATTTTCTTTTGGAGTTGATCGTACCACCAGGCACCAGTCCTTTTCTTATAATTTTAATTTTTTTAAAAAGAGCAAAGCTCACACATCCCATACTCAAAATGCTAATTCAAGCCATATTTTTTGGGATCATGTGTTCCGAAAGACCCGTATTAGGTGCAGCTGTGCAGCAGCCCAATGTCTCTTCTTCGAGTGCAGCCGTGTTATTCTTCTCTATCTCTTCGGGTTCAGCTATGTTGTGATCCACTGTCTCTTCTGGTGCAGCTCTGTTTATATCAATACCAGACAAATCCGGCGAAGCAGCTGTGTTGCCCTCCCTTATCGCATGGGCCCCATCCCCGTCCAGAGTTAATTCGTCCAAGTATATTAGCTCAACTGCCTCCAGCTTTCTGGCCTGATGGGTCATCACCTCGAAGCAACTCGTCAAAGTTTGGCATGACAAGGTGAGGAGGTGACGCATGCAATACAAGTTCTCCATGCCCGACTCAATGGCCTCTGTGTGGTGGCACACCTCCAACTCCCTCTTCGGCTGTTGGGTTAGCATATGAATGAAACCTTCTGCATTGACACATGCAGAGATAAAGTGCTCCTGCTGATTAGTGAGCTTTCCTAGGGCCAGGTTTGTGACCTCGATTTGAAGGCCACCGGCAAAATGGTACTCAGCCAGCACAGCATTTGCTGCATCAAGGTATTTTTGGTATGCGTCGGTCATGGAGTTAATGTGGTCATCCGTGATTAATTTAGCTAGTAGGAATATAAGTTTGTGGGAAATATAGTTATAGCTAGAGAGGATGGGGATCAGAGGTTGGCTATGGGTTCATATTTATAAATTATAATGGCTGTATTAGAATTGCTGGGTTTGTTGACTTTCTTTTTTTTGAAGGTCGGTAAACAGACAATTTTCATTAATAAAAACCAAACATTACAAAGTATATTAAAAAAAAAACCAATCAATCATACCAATGTCAATTGGTACGTTACAAAGAAAAAAAAAGAGAATAATCCAGCCGCCCGTACCAGTATTAAACTGCTACATGGTTCACAATACCCGACCTAACTGGTACATACTGGTACGTGGTACCAAACTGGTACGTTGTTGTCTTTCTTAAACAATTAGTTTCTTTAATATTCTTACTTTTCCTTTTTAAATTTATGTGGAATTTGCATAAAATTACATAATTCACGAAGATACGATGAAATTTTAATCTAAAGTTTTGCTTCCTTGTAATTGACAATTGGAATATTGAAAAAACTGATAATAGAATTTCAAACAATTACGCCTTAAGCAAACTTAATAATAGTCTACATCTTTATATTGATGATGCAAATGTTGTAATTATTTGGCGTGTTTACGCTGTTATCTTATTCCAACCTTTTAATGCAACTTAAAATTTAATTCGGACTGTTTGGATTTATTATTACAGAAAGATTTTTTTATGCAGTTTAATATTAATCAGATAGGGTAAGGAGGTTACGCATGCGATACAAGTTCTCAATGTCCTTTGTGTGGTGGCGCACCTCCAACGTCCCTCAAACCGTTGGGATAACAATAGGATATGTGCCTCGGTGTGGTGGCACAACAATAGGATATGTGCCATTAATACATCCTATTGTTGTGTCATAAATGTTTGATGGTCAATGAATATTTATAACCCGGTAATTTGATTTGAATATGCATAAATTTTGACCGGCGAGTCCAAAAATATTACCCGGATAACTTGAGGATCTGCACATATAGATTTCAAAAGATATTCATTAGTTTTAAATATGACTACATTTTTCCACCATGTAAGCACTTACATAGTATTCATATGATTGCCTATATATGTAAACCTGTAACATTTTTTTAATCTAAAAAGGTATTCCATACCTCTTCCTCATTAGCCAAAAAAAAAAAAAAAAAAAAAAACATACTTCTTACATATCTCCTACAGAGCCGAAATAAAAGCAAAGAGTCCGAAATCTAACAGGACAACCTCCTTGCAAAAGAAAACATAAAAAACTGAGTCGAGACACCTGCACAGTATCACAGACATAGTACACAAACACATAAAGCGAACAACACAAAACAAAACACAATAATATTGTTAAGAGTTGGTCAATTTGAGAATACACTTTCCTCCTTGTAAACAAGACCAAACCACTTTATAGCTTAAGCTAATTAATGTTACTAGTTCTAACAATAATTAATGTCCCACAAACTAGTATTAGATAAACAAAATGTTCACCAAGATGCAAAAAATTGCAGACTAACCTCCCACTAGTTCAGTGATATGATGCCCTAAATCAACGTTTCAGCTTGAGTTAGTCCCAAATATTAAGTTTATGTTGACCTGAATTATGCAATTTACATTAAGCCAAATCTAGTACCACCTACTGAAGCTAGGGTAGAGACAATATTGCTTTCGTACTTGAACAGAAGGTTTGGCATCGCCTATTAGATGATTTTGAATTGAGGTGGAACGTAGAGTACTCCAGTTCTGGTTAACTCTCATTTCTCATTTATGCCAGCCGAAATCACTAGAAAAGTTTGAAAATCAGAGGGATGAATCTAAAATATCTTTCCTTATAGTAGTTATATCGATGATGCAAATGTTGTAATTTTTTGCATGGCTAAAGTTGCGGATTCAGCTACGGACCAATCAATCATATCCGGATATCCGTTTTAGAAAAAATTGCAGATACGAATGTTTATGCGTATCCGTACGTACGTATCTCCTACAGAGCCGAAATAAAAGTCAAGGGACCGAAATCTAACAGGACAACCTCCTTGCAAAAGAAAACATAAAAAACTGAGTTGAAACACCTGCACAGTATCACAGACATAGTACATAAACACATAAATCGAACAACACATAACAAAACACAATAATAAAATTGAGCCCCCGTTTTTCTCTTCACAAATTAATGTAACATTGTAGTTAATATATTTAAACTTTTAGAAATATTGGTATGGCTTGTTTCAAAATTTTTTATTAACGTTCTACGGCTGTAAGGAAAGGTACCAGATCACTCTAAAACTAACTTGAAAAAACTACTAAAATGAGCTGCAATTTTTTCCTTACTGCAATTAAGCTGCAAGATTTTGAGGCATTATGATACGGCCTACAACATTTGATGAACTATTCCAGCATGTTCTTTACAATGCATTGCAAGCTAATTTTATTCTTCAGTTCAGAAATGAAGATTAAGTTGGATATCTTTGTTTTCAGTTGCAGTTCTTTCCATCGCTCATTTTGACATGACAAAATAAAATAAATAAAATAAAAGAACATTTAACTCAATTAAGTTCTTTCAGTTGGGAGACAATAATGTTCAATTACTTCATCGCTAATTAAAAGGATTTAAAGTGTATTATTTGCCAAAATCCTCACAAGCTACGGGAAAGAGTGTTCATAGATCAGTACCTACATTAGCAATTCCTTACTGTGTTTCAGTACTATTGACTGCTTCTAAAAGGAAAACAGAAGAAAAATAAAAAAGCAACTGAATACTAGACCAAGATGAAATGATCAATCTAGTGTTTCTCGTACCAAATTACTGTGCTGTACCATGTACCAGTCATACTAAATTCTACTGTTTGACTGCTAGTGGTAAGTTCTAGTATGCTAGGCAAGGGTGACAATTACAGGAAAAGCACTCTACGACCATGGCATTAAAAAGGTTGACTTCTGGACTCAGTTCGTTTTTAAGTTCTAAAACATTAGAACTATCGGTTTTGACAATTTTCACACAATCAATTTGAGTTTTTAGTCTGAAAACACTTAAGTAGCATTATGTGATACTGAAGCAAGCTAAAATGATACATTTAATGTTCCCATACTAAACTATTCGATCTCCCACACCTTGCACCAATTTTTTTGACGCAAAAATAAGGGTCTTTGCCCCTATCTTTTTATTATAAATAAAAGTAAAATTTTACAAATTAGCCAGCGGCTAAAATAAGAGTAAAAGTTCCTAACCGAAAAACAAAATAAAAAACCGATAAAGGATTACAAGATGCCAAAGTAGTGAAAGGAAAAAAGAAGCATAAAGAAGAAGAGAAAAACTGAGAATCTGAAAAATAGAAAACCAACAGGGGTCAATTACAGTCTCAGGTTGTGTGGAGGCTGTTCCACTCGAGTGTCGCCTGCTCTATCAAAGAATGCATGTCATTTCTCTGCTGTCTGAAGATCCTCCCGCATCTTTCACGCCAGAGTATAAAAGCGATGATTGCCATTAGTTCCCTTGCCTTTTTGGAGACAGGCTTGAAACTTTCTTGCATCAGTACAGAAGTTTTGAAAGAAAGCAAATGCAAGTCGTCTGGGCATAGGAGTGAAAACATTTTATGTTTTGTTTGTGTAGAGAAGGAACAGTCATCAAAGAGATGGTTAACTGAATCCTCTCCGTTTCTGCACAAATGACAAATGCTGGGCAGGTTCCAGCCTCGTTTCTTCAAAGCATCCATAGTAGCTATTCGATCTTGTAACATCCTCCAAAGAAAGATGGTCATGCGAGGTGGCACCTTCAGCTTCCAGATCCCTTTCCAATTGGATTTGTGTTTCGGGAAAATTTTGACAAAGTTGTAGAAGGATTTTGTGGTGAAGAAAGTTTTCGGTTCTGGTTTCCAACAGGCAGTATCAGAAATTAGTGAGTGATGGATGTTTGGATTTTGTAAGTTTTGTAATACTTTAGAGAGCTGAAGTAGTGCAGTGGAAGAGGCTTGAATGGTGGGTTTGAAGAGTGCTGGGACATTGGTCAAGTTTTGTGTAAAAAGTTGGACCGAAATGCCCTTGTTTAAGGAGAAAGAAAAGAGGTCTGAAAAAAGTGTATTTGAGCACTCCAAATCCCCAATCAAAGTGCCAGAAGGGAACGTACTTTCCATTTCCTAACTTGAACTGCAGATTTGAAGAGAAGATTGTTTGCAATTCCTTGAAAGTATTTTGAAGTTGACCATTCATTGGGAAAGTGGAGAGAATGCCATTTTGCAAAATTAATTGCAAATCAGTCCAAATTGATTTTTTCCTGGAGAGCCATGACCATAGCCATTTTGCCAAAAGTGCCTGGTTCATTACAGAAAGATCTAAAATTTCAAGCCCCCCCACAGACTTTGGCGAGCACACTTTATCCCAAGAAATGAGGATCATTTTCCTGCTGTTGTTTCCATGCCATAAGAAATTTCTTCTTAAGGTATCCAGTTTTTTTATAACCCATCTTGGTAGTTGGAAAGCCGACATAAAGAATATTGGTAGTGAGCTTAAGCATGCATTTACTAGCACTGTTCTTCCTGCAATTGAGAGCAATGAAGCTGACCAACCAGTCAGTTTTTGCTGGAATTTTAGGATGAGGTTTGCATAATCTCTCTTTTTTAAGGATTTGTATGATAAAGGTAGGCCTAGGTAAGTTATCGGAAAAGATGTCAGCCTGCATTGTAGCAATCCTTGTATAGAGGAAGCCAAGTGTGTTTCAGTGTTGAGTAGAATAAGGTCAGATTTTGATGGGTTTAATGTAAGGCCTGAAATGTTTTGAAAGCAATGCAGGAGCAGTTTTAGGAGCTGTGCGTGCTGCAAGGTTGGTTTGAAGAAGAACAGTGAGTCGTCGGCATAGAAAAGGCATGAAAGAACTCCATCGTAGGGCATAGGCATGGCACCAATTGAGGTTAGTTTATTCATCCATCTAGAAATAAAATCGAAAGCAAGAATGAACAAGTACGGGGACATAGGGTCGCCCTGTCTGACCCCTCGTTTTAGGATTACCCTTTTCCCTGCTAAACCATTTACCAGTACTCTTGAACTTCCTTGTAAAATGCACCCTGCCACCCATTGTACCCACACGATAGGAAAACCCAGTGCTAGAAGTACATCTCCTATGAACTTCCAGCTGATTGTATCAAATGCCTTTTGCAGGTCGGCTTTCAGGATTGCTAGTTTCATTTTTTTGCTGGAGGCATGGGCGATCAATTGTTGGGCGTAAAGAAAGTTTTCCACTATGCTTCTTCCTGGGATGAAACCCGACTGGTTGGGTTTGATTAAGTTTTTGATTAATGGTGTAAACCTAGTCATGAGGATTTTTGAAATGATTCTTTGCATGGAATGTACAATGCTAATGGGTCTGTAATCAGAGGGGTGTGTTGCGTCTGATTTTTTAGGAATCAGACAGACTAGTAAATCATTTATGGGGTGGAGGGACTTGCGTGAAAGTGTCGAGTTCAAGGTCTCAGCAATGTCTGGCAGCAGTTCATCTAGAAACATTTGAAAAAATTCACCCATGTAGCCGTCAGGACCCGGTGATTTCCCATTTGGCCAAGCCGAGATGGCATCCCGTATTTCTCTTTCTGTGATTGGTTCAATAAGGAGGCTTGGAGATGTGATTTTATCTGGGTACAGCATATCCCAATTGTGCACAGCAGTAACAGTTGCTTCCTTTCCCATGAGTTGGCAAAAAAAATTGTGAAAAGCCCTGCCTTTCTGTTTCTGGTCGGTTACCATAGCACCATTGTAGGAGACTTTTTGGATGAAGTTTTTCCTTTTATATGAGGTTTCTCAATAAGAATACTCTGTTTCACTGCTAAACGCTTGTCTTTTTCATTTAAGCCACGAACATTCCAAGATAAAAATTTAAAGCTTACATTCATTGTTTCAAACAATCAGGGAGAACACACATATAAAGATAACAAAAGATTGCCGACATACCGGCATTAAAAACAAAAGAGAGCAGTAAAAGAAGACTGAAACAATAAAGAAACCTAAACAGATACAGTACCAGTTTCTTTTGAACTCAACTTGTGCCACGAGATCTTTCCAATACACAAAATGAACAAAGCTCAAACATCCAATACTCAAAACTCTGATGCTGCTGGCCAGGTCTGCTATGTCTTCAGGTGCACCCGTGTTGTGATGCCGCTGGGTTGCCATCCCCTGTCAGATGGGCCCCACCCCTGAGCTCAATTAATCCCAGCGCCTCCGAGTTCAGCTTTCTGGCCTGACCCAGTATCACTCTGAAGCAATGCACCAAAGTTTGGTATGACGATTCGAGGAGTTTGCACACATGGTTTAAGTCCTCCAAGCTCCTCTCCAAGGCCTCTGTTTCCTCGGCCAATTCCATCACTTTGACACGCAGGTTCATCTTACGAACCAAACGACGTGCCTCGGCAAATTCAGAGAGCAAGTGATCATGTTGCTTTTTGAACGCCACCAACGCCTGAGTTCTGTCTTCTTTCTGTATGCCACCGTCAGACTTGTACATAGGCAGCACAGCATTGCCAGCGTCAAGGAAGTTTTGGTAAGAGTCCATCAAGGATTTAAGACGTTCTTCCATGATTAATTAATGTAAGGGTAAGGGTAAGAATGGAGCGTACAACTGTACAAGGATCAGAGTTTCTGGGAATTTTGGTAGCTAGAGAGGATCAGAGGTTGATGGATGGGTTTATATTTATAGTGTACTATGTAAACAGGTTCAAGGCAAGGTTCAATGGATGGGAGCAATCGATCGTTCGGTTTGGGACAGTTTCTTGAATATTTTTTCTTTTCTTCTTCTTATTCTTTAACAAATCATTTTATGTTAATCTTATACAAGAGTAACAAGACCGTAATCAGCAATTGGAAGAGGATCGCTAAAGTATATATTACTCTTAGCACCGACAAGCCCCATGATACTTATTCATTCTTAAATTCTATATACTTCATTCAAACGTTCAATCTCATCTTCATATTAAAATCTTATAAGAACCTAAATTTTATATTTTTTTTTGCCTGAATTTTTTTACTATTTTATTAGAATTTAAAAAGATCATCGATTTAATTAGTTTTGGTCCAATAATAACCATTCTTTAAAAACCCTAAACAAATGATAAAAACTTTTTTTAAAAACATAAAATTTAGTTTCCAATAATTAAGATTTCAATATCAGTTGTTTGATGCATGAAATTTGATATTTGTATATATAATACGGATCTGTCTATCAGTCTATGCTACCCACAACATTTTTGCAATTCTCCAATTGGAAAACAATAAAGTAGTATTGATATTTAAATTTTAATAAATTACTTGCTAGCTTAATATTAACTGTTTTAAATCTTTATAAGTGATATGTTGCAATTTTACATCCGTATTTACAATTATTTCGCAAATGTGACGCATGTTCCCCAATTTTTTGGCGTGTTCGCATCATTTTTGTCCAGACAGTTTTAATTTAAACTTAAATTATTTAATTCGGACTGATTGAATTTTATAACAGAGATTGCTATCAGGCGTCACCCGAATCGTATTTGGACCCAATGGGCTTAAAAGAATGGTATGTTAGTTTTATTATAGGGTTCAATTTATGGACAACAAACATATCTGGCTCAAAATGTAGACAACTAGTATAATTTTAGTATTTCGAAAGTTTTTTTTTTCCCGAAAATAAACTAGTGTATACTAATGCAAGTTTATAATGGGTATAAAATCTTGGAAAGCTTTAAAAGAAACAAGAAAAAGAAAAATCTATTAAGGCTGCGACTTGCTTTATCAGAATCACAACAATGATAATCAAAATCTAAGGGTGAAACAATTACAATAAGCTTCTGGTACATCTTTGGATAAGATTCAAGAAAAGAATGATTTGGATCCTTTAAGAAATAAAATATTGGCCGATATATGTTACTCCTCAGCACCCCTCCTCTCGTGCGTGCAGTCTTCACATATTTTACATTTCCTTATTTCTGTAACATAAAAATAAATTTAACGGAATAGGACAGCACTCAAATTTTAAATATATTCACTTGAACATGATAAATATGACTTGCCTTTTTCTATGGGAAGAAGTTGTTCGGCCGGCTGCCCCGCTGCTTCCATCTCAATAGACTCCATCATATCAGCAAATTTGAAAATATAATCATACTAGGAAAGAATCAGCACTTTATAAAAATTTAAAATATATCAGAACATTAGAGATATATACCTTCTATGACCTTTAAAAGCTTAGATAGAACGTTTGAAATAATCAAGAAATATTGAAGATAAAAGTACATAGAGAAAAATGAATCTCAAGAAAGAATATTTTAAGAAGTAAACGTACATAACTAGTTGCAGTGTTAAAAATTTCATCCTCCAATTGAATTGCTTTTCGTCGAAGCTCACCGAATTCCTCTGGTACACGACTATCAACTCTAAAATCATCATTTGACAATCAACTTAAATTGTGCATCCAAATAAAAATTAGAACTGAGGTTGAATTTGCAGACTATTGAAAAATTTTAGTGATTCGTCAATTAAAATTTATAAAGTTTTTAAACTACATGCTGGAACAAATTCCCAACTTTATTTTTACAGAACACATCCACATCTCTTGCGATAAGAAGAGTGAATTTACAAAAGTACTGTGGATGAATGTGGTTCAGTGATTTAGTGGTGAAAACAATAAGGCTCCGTTTGGATGAGTTCTAGGAGTTAGGGAATAAAAAAATAAGAGAATAAATTTATTGTATACAATTCAAACTTTTCACAAAATTACACACTTTTCAATACTTATTCTCTTATTATTCTTATTCCCACACCATCCAAACGGAGCCTAATAAAATACCGTGAACAACTAATCTATACATTTACGTGAATTGATTTCGAAACTCTCCAAGTGATAAAACATCCCTCAAATTGCTTTAATAACAAAAATACTCTTATCTATTAAGTACGCCGATTTAATTAATGAATTTTTTATTAGTAAACAAAAATTATTTTGGAGGAGTGCCCAAATCAATTCCATATTTTTCCGGTTAAATTGATCGGTCGACGAGTTTTCAAAATATTGGACACACTTGCTTTTTAGTATACATGGAAAATCTCAATTATGGCAATTCTTAAACTAATGTAATCAAAACACCATACGAAAAATCTAAACCTTTCAAGTATGGCTGCCGGGCGCTTTTCAGCAATGATTTTTGATCTCCAATTAGGGTCTTCTTTGAATTTCATCGCTGTCTAATTCAGACTTAACCTATCCCAAATTTCTTATAGAGAGAAAAAAAATGAGTTCAAATTTCAAACACAGAAATTGAAAAGTTGTGTCGTGAGGATCCGAGGAGAAAAAAAGCTAAATACATGTGATTTTTCTAATTTAGGTTACGTTTCCACTTTTAGTAGTAGCAATTGTAGCACACCTAATAAAACAATAAAATTATTGGCCCATGCCATATTTTATTTTTAATTTTAGAATGAACTGTAAAAAATACTATGGCTTTGATGAATTTATTTATTTCTTTATAAAGAACCATAACAATATTACGGTTTTTATTTAATTTTTATACCGAACTTTTGTAGGGATAGCGAAAAAAAATTAGTAGAATCTTTTAGAAACCATTCTTGTAATTTGTTTATTTACTATAATTAATTAATATAAAGTTCTTTATTAGCCTAGGCTACATTGGAATTACTAACTTTTGGGAAATGTTTTGTTCCAATTTAAATCTGAGAATCTAAAAAATTTCTATCTCAAATTAAGTCTTTAAAAATTATCACCCTAAATTTTATTAAATTATAAAATTATCACTTTTATTGTACGAATCACTTCTCTCAATATTCAATTTTTGGTATTGATCAAAATAATCATCGATCTCTTTCCTCTCCCTCTCATTTTACTCGCTTGGCCAGGGGTCCTCTTTGGAGACATTTTACTCCCAGGGAGGGCAAATATTTTGCGAAATAACACAGTAAATTGTGAAAGAGAATCTAATTACCAATTGAATTTTTTTTTAATTTGCAGTCAATACAAATTGCAAAGCGCGCAAAGACATCTGTCTCACACTTTTTTACGATCCTCGGAGAAAAAGAGAGGAATCCGTCCTTTGCGGATTGAGGGAGAAACGAATGCATATCAGAGAAAATATATTTTTCGTTGTCTTCTTGGTTGAGGGGGTTTTGGTATTCGTGATATTAGAGCAAATATTATTTTTTGGATTTGGGTTTCGATGGTGATGATCAGCAAAATTGGGTCTCCCATATTTTTTTGGGGTTTGTTTTCTTTCTTCCTATATTTTTCTTGAGCCTTCATAGTATTGCTGGGTTTCTGTTTTTTTTTTTTTTTTTTTTCCCCAAGAGGATGCGGTAGGTTGTAGTCTTAAGCATCTTAATAGGCTTGGTAGATTTAATTGGTATTTTGGCTTTGATTTTGGTGGAAATGGATCCCTCACATTTTTCTGGAAGTGTAGAAATTTTCCTTGTTTTTTTTCTGAGCTTCTGAAAATTTTTGTTGGATTTTTGAAGTTAACTGAATTTTAAATGATTTTGGTGGGTGACATGGCAAGTTAGGATCGACTAGTTTCTGATTTTTTTTTTTTTTTAAATGCTCTGGTTGAGTTTAGATAGGAGTTTGGTTGTGGTTTTAGCACCAGTAAATTTCTCATAAATTTTCTGGATTTTCAGACGTTGGTTTTGCATTTTTCTGAGCCTCGGTTGATTTTCCATGAATTTTGTAATATCCCAGCAATTCCATTGGGCCATCTCAGCAGGTAAGGAAATGTGGCGGCTTCATATTGGTTGTCCAACTCACCGCCAGAGAAGGGTCCAGCGACACTCTCTGCGTCGAAGTGGACTAGTGGAGACACACGTAGCATCAAATGGTTGGGTCCTCTCTGTTGTCAGCGAGTCGTAACAGAGAAATGTCACAGAGGATCCTCAGATTTGGGATCATATTTAATAGAAAAGCAACATCACCTCCGTGGGTCCGGTGCTCTGTGAGCCCGCGATTCATTAGACCTTTGGGCCCCGTCGTCAGTTGGAGATGTAGACCGTTGCATGTGTGCCAAACCCAGGCGAAACATGGGACATAAAGCCTGCCTTCTCCTTCTCCTCTTTTCCTTCTCTCTTCGATCTGACAGCGAGGTGGTGGGAAAGTCTCCAGTGACTATCACGCATGGAGATGGTATCAGTAGCATCTATGGGAACTCGAGAGACTTAGTGCGCCTTCAATTTGAGTGGTAGGACCCTCCGGCATGGGATTCCACCCTCAGCCTGAGTTCGATCATGGCGGTGAGTTGGTTACAGAAGCTTACTGTGGGTCCAGAGAATTTGGTGCTGCATCTGAGAGTGTGGTGACATGCTCCTGAGAGTGTATATGCCTCCAATTTCGCAACTGGAATTGAGCTTCTCCTTGGTTTGCATCTGTCCATGACTTCAGCTTGGCGTTTGTGCCCTCTGACGGCTGCAAAGGCTTTTCGGTTGGATCCTCCTTGCATGATAAGAGGTTGACTGGCTGTCTAATGTTGCACTCCTTGCAGTTGCGGATCTAGCAAAAATATTTAGGTGGGGCTAAGTGCTCTAATGAATCATTTGATCGAACGGTTTCTCTTCTAATGTTCTTCAGCCCCACCTTTGAGTGCTCCAATGGTTGAAAAAATTCATTGAAGCTAAAGAGGGGCTTCAGGGCTCGACGACGGTAGGTGGGGCTCTAGCCCCACCCGCCCCACCACTGGATCCGCCCCTGACTCCTTGCATGATAAGAGGTTGGCTGTGCAAATCTGTCACCTTCCAAGGCATGATCTTCTCCATTGGTTTGTCGATCCTTAGGCATTGGCGGCAGCCATCCCTTGGCATGGGCAACTGCATGAGCATCTTTGAACATAGGCGACCACCAAGCCCTTGCCATGGCCAGTGGTACGGGCACATCCTTGAAGTAATCCATGAGTTTGAACAACCTGCTGTCCATTCAATTTTCCATTGTTTTTTTATTTATAATATTTATGAAAGTAAGTTTATTCACATATTTACATGGTTACTCGGTTACTCCCTTTCATTTAGTTCCTACATTGCTTCTGCTGTGAAAATGTGACAAAGGACTTCAATGAGAATTGCAAGGAACAAGAGAAAAACTGAAAAAGAAAAGTGCAGCAAGCAAGAGTTTTTTTTATTTCATTGATTAAGACTTACAAGAAAGATTTTAACCAAAAAACTACATTGAAAATACTGCCTTCTCTAAATACCCTCTTTTTTTTTATTTTTCTTTTACAAATTGGCTATCCTAACTCTTGAGCAATCTGACCCTTTATTAACAGTATCTCCAATTCTCTCGATTGCTCCTCCTCTGGACTGCCTTCTGGTCTCCTTTTATAATAGGCGAGGCTTGGCTACTGTATAAGGAGGTGAGTTTACAACTTTGCCCTTCATGGTTATTTTGGTATTTTCACCCTTGTTTGCACAGTACTTGGACAGTTTGCAATTATTCACGTTCAGGGAATCCCTTGACCTCAATCAACCTCTTTGTCCATATTCAATTGGATTAGATGCTATTGCAAATAGCAATGTTTTAATTTACTCTCCAATTTCACATTTTTGTAGGTTGGTGAAAATTGAAAATCTGATATTTCTTCTTCCTTTAAGTTCCTTGATTTCTCAGCCATGCATCTCAATTGTTGATTTTCTTTTTTATTTTTCAGCCTTTTTCAGCCTTCACAATATCTAATTAAAATCGATAGCAAAATGGCACAATTGACCCTCTTCCTTTCGCAAGGCTCAACCAAAATTATGGCACTCTTCTTCTTCATTAATTTTGTTAAATAAAAAAAGAAAAAACTGCAGGCCAGCACTCTTGCCTACCTTCTTTTTCATCTTCATTTTGCATTTGATTTTGATTTCCAACTTTCTTCTTTATTTTGATAATCCCATGTACTGGGCTTCAACTTCTTTACCAATTTCTTGTTGCTTGACTGAATATTGCTGCCTTCATAAACAAAAATAAGAATTTTCTAATGGCATTTCTTTTTACTGGTTTTGGATCATGCATGATCTGATATTGTTTTAGATTCTGAACCTTCTTTCAACCCCTTAAATTTCTCTTTGTTTTTTTTTTCAAAAAAAAACTCAAGTCGACTGGATCAGTCACAACAGCCTATTTTTAGAAATTTGGAGCATAGAACATGATCCCAATGCATTCCTGAGTTGCTATTTCATGAATTTAGATTCAATGGACAGAAACATATTTTTCTCATTCTTCTCTTTTTCATGTCCTTGTTTTAAATTGCACACATTTATGGCATGATAAACATCAACGCATCAATTGTAGAGCCAATTGCTTTAGGTGGTTTTTCAATCCTTGAAGAAAACAGCCAATGGTTTAGTGTGGCTTTTCAATTTGTGAAGCAACAACCTGCTCTTAGCCATAGCAGGATTCTCTGTCCTTGACCATTTTGCAATTGAGTGCTTGGTGGTGGCAGCAGGATTCTCTCCTTTCCCTCACCATTTTGTAATTGAGTGCGATGGCCGATGGGGATGAGGGAGGCTTCTGACCAGTGAGATCAGATCGTCAGCGAGCGAGAGAGAGAGCACCGGACTGGGTCGGGTCGGGTACAGAGAGAAAGAGAAGGGATGTGGGCTGTAATGGGCTTCTTTTCTTCTTTTTTTTTACTTTGGGCTGCGTTTTTTGTTGTTCGGCCGCCCAATTTTTTTAATTGGGCTGTAGTTTCTCTTTTTTGTTGGGCTTGATCGGACTTTCGTAGGAATTTTTTTGATAATATAATCATACTAGGAAAGAATCAAAATTTTATATAAAAAAAGTAAAATATATTAGAACATTAGAGTTTAGTTAATGTGGCAAATAGAAGCACACAATCTCAGTAAACGTACATAATTGGTTGAAGTGTTAAAATATTCCTCCACCAATTGAAGTGCTTTTTTTCGAAGCTCACCGAGTACCTCTGGTACAGAATGTTCAACCCTATAACCCTCATTTGACAAACAACATAAATTTAGGATCACTAAGGGCTGTTTGGATTCCTCAAGAATTTTGAAGAATTTCATCTTCCTACCATAAATTTATTATAAACAATCCAAACTCTTCACAAAGTTACACACTTCCCAATAAATTTATTCCTGGAAATTGCAACTTCCCCAAATTCTCCAAATTCCTAAGCGATCCAAACGGCCCCTAAAACTGAAGTTGAACATCCAAACAAAACGGGAACTTATTAAAAAACCCATTGGAACTCCCTTAAAAGGGGAAGAACGAATTCACAAAACTAATTAACATTTGTAACTAATCTATGCATCTAGGAATACATGCATAGTTACAATAGTTACACCAAATTTTACATTTTTCGAATGTTTTCGCTATATAATATGATAATTTTAAATTGTAGGGTCTGAAATATTCGTTGATATTTTGAATAAATTCGTAAACTAGGTCGGCTTATACGTTTTAAAATAGTTCTTGTTCTATATATTCTTTTTTGAGTCTTTCTATATCATAGAGTTAAAATCAAGAATTTTTTTTATGTTCTTGGTGTGTTCCGAACATTTTCAATAAAACCTTCAGTTAATTTTAACCATGCTTTCCGTAATATTTGTAGATGGTATTCGAACAGTTTTTTTTTTAGACATGTCAACATTTCTTATCAAAGTTATAAGATTGGAAATAGTGTCTTTACTCATTTCTAATTGTAGTGCTTTTTGAAAATATCATAATAATAATAATAACATTCGGAACAATATAAAATTTGGTCTCCAAAAAATTTTCAATATGGAAAACAAATTGAACGATTCGAATCAACCGTTTAATTTTTAGATTTCAAAAACAACTCTAGTGTACGAGGACGATCCGTACACTAGAATGCATTCTATTCATCCACTGTATACTATACTTTTCAATACCTCTATGGTCGAAATTATATCAATTCTTAGACTAACCTAATCAAAATCAACTAGATAGAAAAATCTTATATAACCTTTCAATTATGGCCGCTAGGCGAGAACCTTCACGGATTGTTGATCTCCAATTGGGGCCTTCCATCGCTATTCAATTCAGACCGTAGCCAGTCTAAGATATCTTACGGATAAAAGAAGAGAGTTGAGAGGGAATTATAAATACAGGCTATTTTCCTCGTTTAGGTTTTCACTTTTAAGTATCAACAATTATAGCACATCTCAAAATACAAAAAAAAAAATGTATATAGGGATCGGGAAAAAAAAAGAATTGGGTTATACTAGGTTTCATTTTTTTTTTTAGTAATTAAAAAAATACATACGAACTGTAGGGATTGAGAAAATATCTAGTAGAATATTGATAAAAGAGGACTTTGTGTGCACATTGCTCTACGCCAATATAAGGGAAAAAGGCAAAACCAAAAGTCTCGAAATTTTAGATTTCAAAATCGAAAAAAAAATTTCAATTTTTTTATTTTTAAAATTTAATTTTGAAATTCGGAATCTGTTTTAGTTCAATTTTTATAAACATGAAAATAAACAAATGATGGTACGAATGGTGGTTGTAAAATTCCGAGGGAAATAAAGTCGTTAATGAAAAAGTTAGACAAATGGGCCTGGAACGGTGTGGGGACGCATAATTTTTCACAGTGTCAGCGTCTCTTTTCCCTTCCTCGTCCTCACAACTCTGCGAGTATGGAAGGAGAGCATGTGTGGTTGAATATGGAAATTTGACGAGGCCGTGTCATGTCACTTTTAGAGGATTACAAGAGAAACGTGTGCTTGGAAGATTGATGATGCACTAGTGGGGTGTGCTCTGTACAACATATAAGCATTTCATACTTCCTTTGTGCAAACAGGCAAATTTGATCATGCACGAGAGGTGTTTGATGAAATGACGGGCTGAAGAAAGAGATGGTACGATGGAAATTTTTGCTAAAGGGCTGATGAAGGTTGCTACCAGGTTGACCACAAATGGCAAAAGGAGCTTGTTGGGAGGTGAGAAACACTTCCAAAAATTCCTGGGATCAGCAAATAAGTGAGAACTGAGGCCAAACATAAAAGTACAATCTTCTATTTTAGGGTTGTTTGCTGTGATGTGTCAAGTTGGACACTTTTGTTTTTTTGTTTCTATTATATCCATGAAGTTCATGCTGACAAATAAATAAGGTCAATTTGTGTTCCCATCATTTACTTTAAATTTATTAACTTGTAAAATCAGCTATTGAAGTATCCTCTTCCTAATTTGGGAGAAAATTATGTTCCGTTTGGTTGCTTTCAAAAGGTATTAAAGTGTAGCTTTTCTCCTGACCATTTTTCATATGTTTTTATAATAATACTGGTTTGCTCAGACTATTTGGTGATTGGGGTAAATTCAGCTGAAACTCCTCATTCGACTTCATGAACTGCATACCACTGATTTCTGATCATTGATGGTACTGGAATCTAGGATACGACATTAAGGGCAACAGATTGGTCAATTTGGAAGAAGAGGACCAGCATGACATTCTGCAACAAATTGAGGCTGATACATCAAAATTCTTTCTGACTGGTACGTAGAATTTGGGGGGACATCTTAAATCTAGTGGCAGATTGTGAGCTGCAGCTTTAATGTTTTAGGATACATTGAATTCATTCACTAACAATTGAGTGCTAAGGAAGAAGGTGAAACTCTATTTAGTGATGCAGGTTTTCGGGGGAAGAATTCTTGATATCAAAACCAACCAAAGCCGGTGATGCAGCTGTGTTACCCTCTCCTGACACATGGACCTCATCCCACAATCTTGAATGAAATATTCTGATCAGCCATCACGCCAAAGCAACTTGACAGCGTTTGGTCTAACAAGGTGAGGAGGTTACGTATGTGGTACAAGTGCTCCAAGCCCATCTCAATGGTCTCTGTTTTGTCAGCCGCCTCCAACTCTTTGTCCCGTTCTTTCATTGTAATAATGAAACCATCTGCACTGACGCATGTTGAGAGAAAGTGCATACGCTCCTCTGTGACTTCACCAGGGCCTGGTTTGTCGCATCTTTGTGACAGCCACCTTCGGAGTGGTACACAGCTAGCACAGCATTTGCAGCAGCAAGGTAGTTTTTGTAGGCATTGTTCATGGAGTTAATGTGTCCATCCATGATCGATTAATGGAATTTCTGAGAATTATATATATATATAGAGAGAGAGAGTTTAGCTACGGTGAGTCGCGACTCACGGACCCTCTGGTGAGTCGCGACCAAAATTCCTAGATCTAGATCAAAATGACTGATCCAAACCGTCTAATATGATCTCCCTATTGAAATCTCCATGTAGACCAAATTATTCATTTTTTCAAAATTTTTAAGTATTTTTTTTAAATTTTAGAAAATCGTTAATCTAATTGGTTCTGAACCATTCAAAAACATCAGTTTTTTAAAATCCGAAAAAAGTACTTAAAAATTTCGAAAAAATAAAAAATTTGGTTTGCACGGAGATTTCAATAGGGATATCATGGTGGACAGTTTGGATCGGTCATTTTGATCTAGATCTAGGAGTTTTGGTCGCGACTCACCGTAGCTAAACTCTATATATATATATATATATATATATATATATATATATATATATGGAGAGAGAGAGAGAGAGAGGAGAATGAGGATCAAGAGGTTGGATGGGTCTATGGAGGAGTGGAAATGGTAATTTTGGTTGAAGGATGAGAGGTTGCTTGGCTTGGGTTATATTTATAATGTACCATGGAAACAGGGTTTTAAGGCATGGATCAATAATGGGAGCTAGTTACTGGTCTCTGGTTTTTGAACTTTCAGTTAGACGATAAGTTTCTTTAATTTTCTTTGTTTCTTAAAATAAATTTATTTGTAATTTTATGTTTTAGAAGCCTGTAATTGGCAGCTGGAAACCAAAAACAATAGTTTTTAAAACTTCAAAAAATTATATATTTGAAAAAAATTTTAAAAAAAATGAAATTGATATCACCAATTTCGTACAATGGTTGCTTTGTCGTAATCATACTTAAGAATTTATGGTTTATTACTCCAGTAAGAGTTGCTTACTCAAAAAAGAAACATGAATTATAAGTGTCATCGGTAAATATATCATCCCAGCTACGCTAAATACAAAGTGAACATATACAGCAAATAAGATGAACATATAGACGATCTAAGTGAACACTTATAAACAAATATGTGTTGTCATCACTTGTTCAGTTAGTTTACATGTATATTCAACTTATTTTCATTGAACTTATTTATTCGTATGTGTTCACTTAGATTATCTATACGTTCACTTTGTTTACGGTATATGTTCACTTTATATTTAGCAATGACAGGGATGACAAAATTGCAGATGACAGTAATCAATTTCCAAAAAGAAAATGCTAGAGTGCAATATATTGGACGGGTGAGCTCCGTCCAATACGATCGATTACATATTTTTAAATTTCAAATGACCGATTCGAACCGTTCAATATGTTCTTCATATTGAAAACTTATAAGAAACCAATTTTTACATTTTTTCGAAATTTTTTACTATTTTTTGGTATTTTAGAAAATCGTTGTTATTAGACGATCATAATGTTTATGTCATGAATTTTCAAAAATAACAAAAAATAGTAAAAAAATTCAAAAAAATGTAAAATTTGGTTTCTTATAAATTTTCAATATGAAGAACATATTGAACGGTTCGGATCGGTCATTTGAAATCTAAAAACATAAAAACGATCATATTGGACGGACCCATCCGTCCTATATATTAGACACCAGCATTTCTCTACTTAAAAAATAAAATAAAAAAAACAATAGTTGCTAACTTGTATTGTCAGAATCCTTACTCCAAGTCTCCAACGATGTGATACATTGATAGCTAACTCTTAAGGGTGAAACAATTACAATATGTAGGTATCTTTACATACGATTAAAGAAAAGGAAGTTCGGATTCCTGAAAAAATGAAAAATTGGCCAATTAAAAAATACTCCAATTCCAGGGTTCTTTTCTACAGTACTCCTGCTGACATCATAATGACGTCATCAGAAAAATGATCTGAATCGTTGGATCAAAATTATCGATTTGTCCGTCATCTTTTTCGATCTCTCCGTCGCTCCTTTTTCTCTCTTTCTTCCTTTTCCCCTCCTTTCTCCGAGTCCCATCGAGAGCCCTACACCGTCTCCCTCATTTTCACTCAAAATTCTTCCACCGAATGCTCAGGGAAGCTGAGGTTTTGAGCTTCTCCATATCAAGGTTTTTCTCTCATCTCTCTCTCCTTTCTTTATCTCTATGATTTCTTCTCCTATTCTTTCCAGAGCATTCGCCTATCTTCTTTCTCTACTGACCAGATATGCTTCACTTTTCTTTTTGGAATTATAGAGACCATACCTACGGCGAATGAAGCCAAACCTGCAGCAAAGAAGCGATTGATAAAGGTTTTCTTCTGATTTCCTCCAGCCCTGCGCGAAGCCAAACCTGCAGCTTCCCTGAGATCTGGCTGGCACGAAGCAGCTGTGGCTTCATCACGGGAGCCTTCGAGACCACGCTCAGACTGCGATTCTAACAAGAGGCACACAACTATTGAAAATTCAATCTAGCTTATCTCAGTTCGCTTCTCTTTCTCTCACTTTTTTTTTTCATTTTTGCATCAAATGGTGTACAATATGCTCTTCTCCATCTCCGTTTAGCATCGGTTTTGTTTTTAATTGGATCAAAGGGGTCATATTTTGGCGAATTAGTTTCTTTTATCTTCTTCTACATCCCTTCTCAGCTCAATTGAGCTTTTACTCTCTCCTCATTTTTTTTTGTGAACTCACAGCTCTCAAGAAGAAAGAGGAAAAGATGCAAGGTGCGCGGCCCCCTTCGATTTATAGAGAAACAACTCTTTATTTTGTTTTGTTCTTCTCCTCTCAGGTTCTTATCTCCCTTTTCTTGATTTCCTTCTATGTTACAGTCTCATCCGCACATGTGTTTTTTGTTTTCATCATTGATTTTGTGGTTTTTACCTGCTTGCAGTTCATTCCTCCAAATTTCACTCTTATCTCAACCTATTCTGGTGATGTTTTTGAACGCAATATTTTTAAGGTTTGATTTCTACTCAACAATGTAAGGTCCGAACTTTAGTTTTGCAAAATAATGTGTTCCACATATGGAATTGTAGAAGTTATTTTGCAAATAAATTAGTTATTAAGCTTGCAAATACTACATCTGATGCTACTAAGGAGCAGAAAACTGGGCTTAGAAAGAAATAACAGTAAAATTGAGCATTTTATCTTAATTTTACTGGTGCAACATACTTATGTTACAATTGATGATATATATATATATATAATTTTATCTGAAATTGATTCTGCCTTTCTAAAGAAAAAATATTTTCTTCTTATACTTTTGCTCTCCCTTTTCTTTCTGTATGGGTAAGCTTCGATTTGACAAATTTGTAAGAAGTTGAGGTGGTAATGGCAAAGAGGTCACAACAAGACTACAATCTAGGAGATTAAAGGGGCTCGCTTGATGTTTTGAAAAATACAACCTTGCTTTTGGTCTGTTCACTCCCCGCCTCTTTGAGGTAAATAACTTATCTAACTAAATATTTGATTTTAATCCTCCATTTATTGATTTTATTGCTATTGTGCTATTAAGATATCTATTGAGATATGCGTTAGAATTTCGCCTAATTAATTAACTATTAACGAAAATTGATATGTTACAATTCATGTTTTCATATTGTGCTGGTCAAGTCAAAACTATGTATAACAACATATTGAATGGTTTATGAGCGAGGAGGGTATTTTTGTCAACTGTTTATAAATATGATTGGAATGCCATAGGTTTACAATTAATGTTATTCTTATTGAATCTCAATCTTTTCTGGAGCTATTAAGATTGTAAAAATTGAATTTTATTTGTGCTTTATGTGATGGAGCTGATGCTTGGTTGTGCATTGATTTGTTGAAAATCCATTGCCTTCATACATGCTCCCTCTGCTGTTAGTTGCACCTACAAACCACAAAGGTCATTAGTGGGTCTTCATGCTGTGTTTTCAATTGGATTCTAAATAAATCTATTTAGCCAATAGATATTGAGACTGTGCAGTGTGTTTATTTCTGATTCTTATGGCCAAGTGAATAGGACGCTCTATACTTTTTGGTTCCACCTTTTTTTCTTATATATTATCTGTTCAGCAGTTTATTTTCTTATTGATATTCTTAGGTGATGGATACCGAAGGAAAGTTAAAATGTTTGTTTTTTGATTAACTTCGTTAAGATTCATAATGATAAAAAAAAAAGGATTATGGATTGCAAAACTATTCTAGCAAATTCAGATACTAGAGTCTGGTGATCTAATAAAATGGAAAATAGTCTTTAGAGAAGTGTTTATATATATATATATATATATATATATATATATATATATGGGATCTATGGAATGCAAGGGCTTAGGGAAGTAGCTTAAGATGATGTGAATGCTCATTACCAGTTCTTTTTACCTGTAGAAACTAATGTTACTGGTATGTTGTGCCATTACTGCCTCTTTTTTATTTTGTTTTCAATATATATAAAACCCAACTGTATCCAATTTAGCAAAAAAAAAAAAAAAATTACAGATCTGTTGCTTAGGTAAGAAGTGAAGAGGTGTTACGGCTGTCGTTGTATAAGATGGGTATGTGTCAATATTAGCTATAGAGCATCTAATTGATGTACTTGATTTTTAAGATGGTGCATTTTACGTTTCCATAATAAATTTAGTATGCCACATGGCCACATGGATATCTTACAATGCAGTTGCCATTGTAGCAATTAGAAGGCACCGATGCTCTCATCTACTGAATTTGCAAGAGTACTTTGAATTTCATATGCGTTATTAACTTATTCTCTTTTCCTTTTGTTCAAGTTTTTTTGCGCTCATTTTAGTGTTGCAAACCTAATTAAAAATCAAAGAAGGGTCCAACAGTTGCAATCTTTGGCTTGGGAGCTGTTTGACTTGCCATTAGTACAATATATTTTTTTTTTTGCATTTGTTTCTAATAAAATTGATAGTTTCATGTTTTTTTTTTATCTTTAATTAGTATTTTCTTTGTTTATGTGATTAGGTTGCTGAAGGCTGAAGGAGCATGCATTGCAAGAGCTTCCCGAATCATCAGCGTTGATTTAAATTCCAACATATTCGAAACTGGTACAAATAGTTTTTCCTTTGTATGGAATTAAACATTGTAGTTGACATGTTTCAAATTAAACTGCACCTGAAAAACTTTGATGTATGGAAGTTTGGCTACACGGAGTTCGTCAATTTTGTGTCAAGATTGCACATACTTAGAACTGGTATCTATTTTGTGTCAAGATTGCATTGTTTGAAAAGTTAATTAGCTAATTTGGAACTGTTATCATTTTTTTTGCATCATTTGTTAACAATAATCATACATTTGATTAACGTAATGTTTTACAATTTAACAAAGTATATATGCGACTGTATTTATGTCATCCATAACATATCCACGCTCATTAGAAAATCGTTTCGCTGCATATTCAGATAGGAATGCATCGCGCAACGCGCGAGAATAAAACTAGTATATCTTAATTCTCGGTACTCTCTCGCGCGTACAGTCTTCACATATTTTACATTTCCTCAATTTTATTTCTGTATAATAAAAATAAAGACAAACAATTTAATTAGTCGAATCTGACAGCAATTACATTTTATATTCACATGAAGAGGATAATTATTGCTTGCCTTTTTTGTAGGAAGAAGAGATTCTAGCGCCTTGCTATTAATGTGTCGAAGCTGCTCCCATACTCCATCTTCTTAGCAGATTTTATAACATAATCATTTTAGGAAAGAATCAAAATTTTATAAAATTAAAATATACCAGAACATAAGAGTATTTCACTTGGCAAATTAATTAATAGAAGCACATTGTAAAACCAAACAAACCTCACAAAACATGAAAAAAAAAATCAAGGCCACTACATATTTAATTATTATTTACTTTTAAACGATACACTTTTTTTGAAAAATGAAAAAAATAGATCACTACATAATTATTATTTACTCTTAAACGCTACACTTTTTAAAAAAAAATGAAATAAAAAAGGTCACTACATATTTAATTATTGTTTACTTTTAACGATACATTGCACTTATTTGAATGCCTTTGAACCAAAATATTTAATTTTAATGCATGGTAATAAATTAGGGGATCTTCCTATCTGAAAGGAATAAATGCATTTGTAAAAAAAAAATTATTAATTGGTACATTTTTGTCAAGTTTGATTTTTTTTTAATGAGTAAAATTTGATATATATGTGTGTATATATACGCACAATCATGTGTTACTTGTCAGGGAAAAAAAAAAAAAACTATGGCATCAAAGAGCTTGGTAGGTTTGGCCTTAATACTATTTCTTGCATCCTGCGATTCCTGCGTTTTACAGATAAAAGGACGAGATGTATCAAAGCTATTAGGCGCAGAACATATGGTTGAGGTACAATATATATATATATATATATATATATATATATATATATATATATATATATATTCTTTATTTATCAGTGAAACTTAAACTCAGGAACTTTTTCTTTCTACTCTGTCATTTTTATGTATGCTGTGCTTATGTAGTTTTACTCTTGTTAGTCTTTATCTTACATATACGATGATAGTTCACAACGTAAAATTAATTCGTACTCTAAATTCAAACCATTTAATATTTTCATCATGTTGACATATTATTGGAAACTAAAATTTATGTTTTCATTCTGATATTTTTTTACCATTTTTTATAAAAAAATGGGTCTAATTAGTTAATTAAGAATCCTCAATAACAACAATATTTTGAATAAAAAACAATATTTTAAATAGGTTCGAAACCCAGCTGGGGGGTCTTTCATAGACATTTAATTTAATTTAAATTAAAAATAAGTTGGGTGGCTTAGACCTCCAATTTATCTTTAAAAAAATAATATTTTGAATAAATATAAAAGAACTTTTAACCTATATAATTTTTAAAATATTATATTTAATATAAAGACTTCATTGAATGGGTTCAAATCGGTGATTTGAAACTGAATTTCGTATTATGAGTTCGAAGTACAGAATTGCTTCGGAGAGTATTATAGGGTGCGTTTGGATAGGTGTGGGAAGAAGGGAAGAATGGAAGAAGTGGGAAGAAGTATTGGGAAGTGTGTAACTTTGTGAAGAGTTTGGATTGTTTATAATTTTTTTTCTTATTCTTCTTTCTTCTTTCTTCCAACGATCCAAACGCACCCATAGCATCTCTCTCTCTCTCTCTCTCTCTATATATATATATATATATGAAAAGGGATTTAAAAAAAAAACTAGAGGCTATCAGGATTAAGCATTTAAAACTAATCGGTGCCGAAAGCATTAAATACCATAAAATAAATTGTTTGATTCATTGTCACAGTGGAGTTGACTACGAATCGGTACTTAATACTGTAGTCAGTTTGAGGGGGGTGTTAATGTGTATTATAATTAGCCAACATATTTTGTAATTAATTAATTGATTAGGCTAGATTAGTTTCCTTTTTTTTCTATTTCCTTTTCTGTTTACTCTGTGTATTATATATGCTGTACAATATGATAAATAAAGTAATCTATTCAAAACCCAAATACACTGTTATCAGTTTCAAGTTGCATGTATGGACAGGGAATCATTAATCCTTTCATCGGGTTTCAATTGCATTAAAGAGGAAATAGTTTTTTCCCTGACATTGAAATATCAAATGAAAATTAAAATAAAATATTCAATACAGCTAAAGGGTACACTCGTCGGAGATGCAAAATCAAACGAGTCGACTGGTAGAACTACTCATGGCTCTCTAATTAAAGAAGCATCAGATGGCATTACCCATGTATGTATATCATATGATTTAACTAGCTATTTCATGATTCATCCAATTTTGCTGCTTCGAAAGATGATGGTTTGAGACTTTGAGGTCTAAAAGTTGTTTATATTGTTTTGTATATAGGTTGCGGGTTACCAGAGCAAAAGACTATATAATTTTACAGGGTGGCACGGTGTGAGAGCAAAAATAACTGTATGGAGCATATCAGACGTGCAACCGTTGTCACAAAGTTCAGCTTATATTTCATCCATTAACAATGAGAGTGGGCTAGAATTTGTTGCTGCTGGAGTTCATGTACGTCATTGAATTTGTTTTAATTTTTCAATTTGGTACCAGAACGGGGTAGGACGGTAGGTGCTTGGTCCATTACTCCATTACATTTTATCTCTCTTTAATTAGCAGTAGAGAAAAGTTAGAGCGATGTTGTATTTACTGTTTTATGCAATTCAATAATATATATCATTTGTTGTTCTTAGCATTACCCCTTGGACTAATTTTAACAATTTGCATTATCTTTCTGTGCAAATCTTTAGGTATACCCACGGATGTATAACAATATGGACTTGCGTTTCTTCACGTATTGGAGGGTAAGTTCTCATCTTTAGAAAAACACAATTGATCGTTATCTAGACGGTGGTTCTTAATTTGTATACTATAGAATAGCCTTTACACAGTTTTGATTGGCTCAAAGACGGAATTATCTTACTAATGAAAATTTGTTTCTGAGAAATATTTATATTTATAAATCATTAAATTAAATTAAATTAAATCAAAAGAAAAGCTTTGCAATTGAAATAGTCATAATAATAGACTTAGTTTTGAAAATTCAATTATCCACATATATAGAATATATCTCTTGTCAACACAAAAAACTTATTCTCAATATCTTATAATTAGTTTAAAAAACTCAAGCATGGATTTACTCCAGGCTAAATATAATTGAGAAAGTTTAATATGCACTATAGTGCATAGAGCTTTCTATGCACTATGGATTTTTTCGGGGGTATTTTTGTAAATTGACAAATCTAATCTACATATTGAAATCTCATAGCAAATCAAATTTTAGAATTTTTGAGATTTTATTATTATTTTTTTCAAATTTTTGAAAACATACCATTTTTGGAATGTTATACTATTTACAATATTCCTAAAATGGCATGTTTTAAAATATTCGAAAAAAATAGTAATAAAATTTCAAAAATTATGAAATTCTGTTTGCTATGAGATTTCAATATGTAGATTAGATTGGTTAAATTAGATTTGTCAATTTATAAAAATAACTCCGAAAAAATCCGTGGTGCATAGAAACTCCTATGCACTATGGTGCATATTAAACTTTATCAATATAATTGGATGATATTTCAATGTATAACTTAATGTATTCTTAATATAAGCACTCAATATAATGGATTAATCTTACACTAAATTGTTGCAGACAACCAAGGATGGCATAAAGGGATGTTACAATGATTATTGTCCCGGATTTGTAATAGCAAACGGGTCGAACCTTTTGCCAGGACAAGCCTTAGCTCCTCCACTATCGCAATATGGCGGCGAGACAAGATACATCACAATTAGGATAAAAAAGGTTCTTGTGCTATTTAATAAATAATAATTAAGAAAATGTAGTTGGAAGTTAATATACAGTACTATGAATCCGAAGTAAATGGATGGAATTAAGTTTCTTAGAAATTAACATTTGAATTACATATAACAACATTTGGAATTCTCCGGTATTCAGAATGAGTGTGAACTGCTGTGCATTTGCAAGTGCAAACATACTACTTGCTTCATCCATAGCAAAAGTACATACAAGTGGTGAAGTGCACTAGATCGACTAGTCCCCTAGCTAACTTGCTCAGTGTATGTTATGTTTTACTCAACTTTCTGTCTTTTTTGATGAAAAATCATAGGACGAAAAAACAGGAGATTGGTCTTTATACAGAGAAGACCAAGGAGGTCCCATTGGTGGCATGACATTGCTAGGATGGTGGCCTCAGAATCTCTTCAACAGTTTGTCTGACCATGCTAACGTGATTCAATGGACAGGAGAAGTGAACTTCCAATGCAACGAGACAGGTCCTTCGATGGGTAGTGGGCATTTCTCCGATGAGCACGATGGGAAAGCCGCGTCCTTTTATGGCCTTTATGGCTTTGATGACCATGGAAGGGTTTGCATCGAAGACTACAAACCCATTATGTTTGTTGACAAACCAGAATGTTATAACGTTTCTCCTTGGTATCGCCCCCCTTTCAGAAGTCGTAATAAAGTTCACTTCTTTTACGGTGGACCAAGCGGTTGCTCCCAGTAATTAAGAGTAAAGGAAGTATATAATAATATAAATGCCTGAAGTGTGTATCAAGCTTAGGAGTTATAAATAAATTAGATAGCTTGTGGTTTTCATTTGGTCAATAAAATATTAGAATGCATTACATGTATCTAATGACAAGGTTATGAATGACTATATTGATAGATGTAATCATTAATTTATGTGGTCTATATCATTAATTTTTTTTTATGTGGTCTATATCATTAATTTAGCGTGTTTACAAATAAGAACACAATTTTCAGGATCCGTAAATTATATAAAATAACAAAATCATGAGTATAAAACTTACAAATTGAAGAGCAGAAATCGTTAATCGTTAGGCGGAAGCGTTAGTACCGATCTTCAATAGTTTTCCTTAGACATAATGATGGTCTTCTTTAGACGTTTTTTATTTCCTCAACTTAATATTCTGATTTTTCTTTAGTGGAGAAATGTGTGTAAAAATAAACACACCCTTTAGTAGAGATGGAAATGAACCATACTCTTTTGCAGAAAATTTTGAGATATTTGTAAGACTCTAAGGCAACCATTGGGATCAAATACAATGAATCTAGTCCATCATAATTTCTATCAAATTTTGATGCACCCTTTAGTTAATTTCATTAAATGAACTTGGTTCACAATTAATAATATAGACCACATAAAAAAAAATTTCCAACATTCTCCCACTTGGTCTATATTGAATCATCATAATAAAACACAAATTCAAAAATTGGCCAATATCTTAAACCTTGTTCAGTTAGAAATACCAAACTAAACTAATACAATCAAAATAACTATTAATGTTATTTGACCCCATTAATTATAGTATTGGTATTCTTTCCAACAAATGGTTAATATAATTCATTCGATCCACTTAAATAAATTTGCTTAAATTAAACATATTGCGCAACATAAGAAATAAGCAAATTTAATAAGTTCAAAGTCAAAGTCATAATTTGAAGCTTCACATCATAACTTAATACATAATTCAATACAACAAAATCATAATTAGCATCCAGACCCGTACCGGCAAAAATTGGGTGGTTATACTTTAGTGAGAGAATTAGTTAACATAATTCTCAAGTTAATATGTTGTATTGATATAGTATCATCTTTGACATTGTCTTTATCAACAAGATATTTAATGTCGATTCGTTAGACATGTTACTTAATTTGTTGTTATTAAAGGACAAAATAGCAGTCGTGTTATTACAAAAATAAGATAAGTGACCTTACAATATGCCACCAAAATTCTGCTTGCATAGCGGAAGATGACGTTATAAACTGCTCAACACTCTTCCATATAATCATTATATATACAAGCATAAATAAATAACCTAATGTGAATTTCTTATCGACTAATAAAATATCATCCACGTTTAAAATGAGAATGATAAATTACTCCCACTAACCTTGAAATATATACATTGATTTATAATATTTTCTATAAATCCAAACTTGACCCCATCAAATTTGAGATATAATTTAGAAAAAAAATTAGTATTTCATCATGGCTGCCTTTATTGATAATTGCAGCATAATCTTTTCATAATGTCTGGTTTAATTTCAAAATACCAAGACAAATCTTAATTGGTTCATTTCAAGTTGGAATAATTAGTTTTATTCAATGCTGTAAAATTCAAGAAAAATAAAGTGGTTAATAGCCGACTAATATTCACATGGCATAATAAAATTAAACTGAAATGAATAATAAAAACGCCAAATAATATTTCAGTTTTAACATAAAGTTCTTCACATTTTCAATTTATATCACCTTTGGGCAGAAATAAACTGAAGATAATGAGACAATTCTATTTAATAAACTATAATGTCAATTAAAGTTGTTCAAATTGACATTCTTAATGTTTATTAAATATAAATATTATAGTGATATAAAAACTAAAATATCACAAATAACATAATAAAATTAAACAACTATAAAGTGATAATTCTTAATTCAATTGAAATTAATAATAATATACTAAAATTATTTCAGTTTGTCATAATAGTTGTTTCATAAAATCAATTTGTATCATCGTTGGACAGAAACAAATTGGTCATAAATGAAAATTCCATTTAATAAACTAAAATGACAATTAAAGTTGTTCAAATTGACAATCATAATTTATTAAATGTAAAACTTAATCGTGATACATGAACAAAGATCACACACTTTCTTTTAATAAAATGGTAATTACAATTAAAGTTGTTAAAATTGATAATAACCAAATTATTAAAAGTAACTTAATATGGTTTAAATTATTCTTGTGCAAAAATTATAACAAGCTTCTGTTGAACTGGTTTGTATACATAAGTGCAAATGAAACCATAAATCTATTATATTATTAATTTCATATATGATTATACTAAATACCATATATGATTATACAAAAGTTTTATTTAAAAAATATAATAGAATATTATTTATAACTACAGATTCCATAATTAAATATGTAATTAAAGTATATTTTTCGTTATGTCCTTTCCTAAAATAAATGAAATAACTTTAGTTATCCAAATTAGCATAAACAGAAAAGGAACGAAATAAAAAAACTGGGATTAAACCTAAAAAATAGCATCAGCGCATAACAGATTCAGAAAAAACAAAGAAACATTTAATTCTGATATCCTATGAAAAGCAACAGGTTGCATATACGTGATAAGAAAATTTCTCATTATGCAACAACTTCAGTAGGAAATAATTATAATTGTTTAATTAAAGATCCATGTGAAATTATCATTCAATAAAGATAATCCCATGTACAATCCCACACACTTAACATAAGTAAAGAATATTTCATTCATTTTCTTAACAAATGAATAAATTTTCTTAATTTAAATTGTAGGAATACGGTAATTTCGGAGTCAACTTGGAAATTAAATCCCACGTGAACGGGTTAAGAAAACATCATGTACCCATTTCCGTTTGAATAATAAAAAATTAATTAATGGATCATTAAATTAGTTTAATCAATAAATCAAGTAAATAAAACTTGATACATGTATAAGTTCCTTTAGTGAAATTCCTCATTCGTTACATGAACTAATTAATAATTTAAACAATCCATTAACAGTGGCAATTCGTTTGGACTAAAGTTTTTTGAATAAACAAAAAAGATCATGAAGTTATATGATAAAACTTCAGTCAAACAATTCTCATAAAAATAACGTCAAAATTTACGAGGGATAATGGCACACAAAGATTACTTATGTTATTGAGAAATTCGTCTAAACAAAATACTTCATATTAGACGATCATGAACTCAATAAAATTTATTATAATTTCCTTATGGCAAAAATAATTAAGTTTTCAGAGAATTAAGTACAACAATTCTCATTAGAAAGCATTAAGTTCAAAAATTAAATGAATGAGGAAAAAAATTATATACTCATAAAATAAGTTTGTATTTAATATGAATTTACGATTGGCTCGGATACCAAATGATAGCTGTAATCATTAATTTAGCGTGTTTACAAATAAGAACACAATTTTCAGGATCCGTAAATCATATAAAATAACAAAATCATGAGTATAAAACTTACAAATTGAAGAGCAGAAATCGTTAATCGTTAGGCGGAAGCGTTAGTACCGATCTTCAATAGTTTTCCTTAGACATAATGATGGTCTTCTTTAGACGTTTTTTATTTCCTCAACTTAATATTCTGATTTTTCTTTAGTGGAGAAATGTGTGTAAAAATAAACACACCCTTTAGTAGAGATGGAAATGAACCATACTCTTTTGCAGAAAATTTTGAGATATTTGTAAGACTCTAAGGCAACCATTGGGATCAAATACAATGAATCTAGTCCATCATAATTTCCATCAAATTTTGATGCACCCTTTAGTTAATTTCATTAAATGAACTTGGTTCACAATTAATAATATAGACCACATAAAAAAAAATTTCCAACATATATATGCTTCTCTGTAAAGTTGATGGGCATCTACTTTTCATCATTGAGTATTTATTTATTTCACTTTTCCTAAACTATATATTGGGATCAATGCTTTCTTTCATAAATTAAGGAATCAGTGGGGAACACGTACGTACTTGGATACGTCTTTAAAAAAAATAACAGGCCAAGTTTCAACATATATAATAGTACAAATATTTTTAAATAAAATAATCGATATAGTGATTTTTACTATAAATTAGCATATTACTGACATCATTGTATTTTGGCCGATCAATCATCCTTCAATATGGGTCGCAGGTTCGAAACCCGGCTGGGGTCTTTCATAGACATTTAATTTAAAAATAAGTTGGATGCCTTAGACCTCCAATTTATCTTAAAAAAAAAACCCCATCCTTCAGCATTCTTTTTTAGTTTCTTCATAGTCCTGCACCATCTCCGAAGTTTGTAACGGTCAAACTGGTCACAATATGTAGTTAAACTGAATGACAAAATGAGTATGAATAGTAGAGTCAAACAAAATTAAAAATTCATTATACATGTATAATAAGCTAAAGCAATCAAAATGAATAATATAATTAATAAAAGAGCACTCAGATATTGAATAAGCATAACTGATAAAAGCCTTAATCACTTGAGATAGGAGCGTTTTGTTGAAACATAGAAGTATTGAACCATATTTTGAAAGCGAGTTGTCCAGTTTTTGTGACGATTTAACCAACTGAAGCATTGAACCACATAGCTCCATCAGTTTGATGTCTGATCCGATTTTCAAATCACTGCATGATAAGAATAACCAGTCAAATACACTGAATAACGAATAATATTTTTATATTTTACAAGAAAAAAATAACAAACAAATATTATTAAATTAATACTTTAGAACATTGAAATTTTAACTGGATATGTATTAATGAATAGGATGTTTAAACATTTAAATCGAATATATAGTAAATGCTAAATAGACTGTTACTAAACAGACATTGTAAAACCGAACAATTGACCTCACAAAAAACGATATAACAATTCCCGATGAGACCCAGACTCGTTGCTCGCCGCGCGTGCCTCACGTCACGTGCCCTCTCTTCTTTAACAAGGCCACCATGCACCATTTGTCTCTTATCCCTTCCTCCTCGTCAAAACTCTGCGCACAAGCGCTTCCTTTTACAAACCTAGGCTGAGGAAGTATGGAATGAGATGCATGCATCGTTGAAAGTTGAAACGATTTCAATTTTTACAACAGTGAATCTGGGCTTTTGATGAATCCGTGTCCTATCAGTTTTAAACGATTAGAAGAGAATGTGTGCTTGGCAGATTGATGATGCACACAGTGGCGGATCTAGCAAAAATATTTAGGTGGGGCTGAGTGCTCTAATGAATCATTTGATCGAACGGTTTCTTTTTTTCTGTTCTTCAGCCCCACCTTTGAGTACTCCAATGGTTGAAAAAATTCATTGAGACTAAAGAGGGACTTCAGGGTTCGACGGCGGTAGGTGGGGCTCTAGCCCCACCCGCCCCACCACTGGATCCGCCCCTGGATGCACAAGTGTGGTATGGTGTGTACAACATACGAGGTTTTCGTATGTAACCTTTGTGCAAAAAACGCGAATTTGATGATGCACGACAGGTGTTTGATGAAGGTTTCTACCAGCCTATCAGGTTGAACACAAATGGCAAAAAGAGGTTGCTGTGATCAGAAAATAAGTAGAAACTGAGAGTGATTAAGGTATTATTTTGAAATTTCAAAGTAGTGAGGCCGAAATTAAAGTACAGTCTTCTATTTTATGGATGTTTGTTGTGATGTGTCAAGTTGGACAACTTTCTTTGTAGTTTATGAAGTTCGTGCTGAGAAATAACAAAACTACAAAAGTCAATTTGAGTTCCCATCATTTATTTTAAAATTATTAACATGTAAAACCAACTATTAAAGTTTTATGTTCCTAATTTGGGAGAAAATTATGTTCCGTTTGGAATGCTTTTAAAAGGTATTAAAGTGTAACACTTTGACCCAAATCCAAAGCCTTAGTGTAGCTTTTCTCCTGGCCGGTTTTCATATGTTTTTGTACCGTAGGTTTGCTCAGACTATTTGGTGCTTGGTGTACATTCAGCTGAAACTCCTCCTTCGACTTCATGAACTGCATACCACTGATTTCTGACGGTGCAACCGATCATTGATGGTACCGGAATCTAGGATATGGCATTAAGGGCAACAGATTGGTCAATTTGGAAGAAGAGGACCAGTATGACATTCTGCAGCAAATTGAGGCCGATACATCAAAATTCTTTCTAACTGGTACGTTGAATTTGAGGGGACATATTAAATCTAGTGGCGGATTGTGAGCTGCAGCTTTACTGCTTTAATGTTGTAGGCCGATACATCAAAATTTTTTCTTTCAGTAACAGTTGAGTGTTAGGAAGAAGGTAAAACTCCATTAGTGTTTCAAAGACAAAATTCTTGCTTGTAGAAACATCATGTATACCAAAAACACCATTCCGTCAAATTGGCCTCTGGATGATATTGACTATTAGACTACATAATAATTTGAGTTCTGAATATTCACACTTACTGGTTTTTCATACACATCTGAATATGCATGCTACCATAGAAACTAAGGAAAAAAAGGGGATAAACAACAAACTCCAATTTATTTCCTAATTCCAAGCTCCAAAATCAGAGGTAATGTCAACCACATATATCAATACAAAAAAGAAAACAAGATTCAAGCAATTTTTTTTTTTTTTTGTGAAACAAAAATGAGACTCAAGCCCTCATATTTATTCCAAAGAAACGCAATTTTTGTCTTGTTATCAACTCACAATCATATTAGGGATACTCAATTACTCATCTCGATCATCATCTCACGGTCTCACCATTGCATATTAATTCCATGTATTAACATGAACCGAGAAATCAAGGAAGAAGGAAAAATAGAACAAAATGAGCAATCTTGAAAAGTAAATAAATACAGTGCCTGTTTTTTTAGTTTGTACCACCAGACCCTTCTCTTATTCTAACAAAAATGAGCAAAGCTCACATATCCCATACTAAAATGCTAAATATTCAAAGAGGATTTTAACAACTCATCCCAGGAAATTAACTTTCGCACTTTGTCCAGCTTTAAGTCCTGATTAACCATCATGGTGATGCAACTTGTCACCGTTTGCTCTGACGAGGTGAGGAGGTTACGTAAGTGGCACAAGTGCCCCAAGCCCATCTCAATGGCCTCCGTTTTGTCAGCCGCCTCCAACTCTTTGTTCCGTCCTTTCATTGTAATAATGAAACTATCTGCACTGATGCATGCTGAGAGAAAGTCAATACGCTCCTCTGTGAACTTCACCAGGGCCTGGGCCTTCTTTGTTGCATCAGAGGGGTACGTGGCTAGCACAGCATTTGCAGCAGCAAGGTAGTTTTCATAGGCATTGTTTATGGACTTCATGTGTCCATCCATGATTAATGGAGATTCTGTAAAATTTGGTAGAGAGAAGGATGAGCAGAGGTTGTATATGGATCTATTATCTATGAAGGAGTGGAAATTGTAATTTTGTTTGAAGCCTTGAAGGATGATAGGTTGCTTGGCTTGGATTATATTTATAATGTAATATAAAAAGGGGCTTTAAGGCCGGGATCATGGGAGCTAGTTACTGATCCCTGGTGACGAAGGTACCTCACTACCTTCATCCGAACATATCTCACTACCCTCACCCGAAGGTACTTCACCCGAGGATGTCTCACTACCCTCGTCCGAAGGTGTTTCACCCGAACATATCTCACTACCCTTACCCGAAGGTGCTTCACCCGAACATATCTCACTACCCTCGCCTGAAAGTGCTTCACCCGAACATATCTCACTACCCTCCCCCGAAGATACTTCACCCGAATGTGTTTCACCCGAGTTTGACTCAGATTCCGACGTAGATTTACTTTAGGACATTATTATATTTGTAATTTTCATATTTTCTTTCTATTTTCGCAAATTTCCATTTTAGGTTACTATTTCTGAAATGTATTAGATTGGGTCCCAAGGCACTGCCTCCCTATATAAAGGGGTGCTTGTCATTGTAAACAATTTAATTGATTAATTAATGAAATTTCCCTTTGGGCTCTTTGAGTTCCTCTTTGCTATTTAGCATTTCTTTGTGTTTTCTAATTCCACTAAACCATTTATCGCCGGCCTCCACTGGCGGACCGGTGATTTGGGACGAGCGTCGTCGTCAAGTGGTATCAGAGCACAGGTTCCGACAATCCACCTTCGCGCTTGCGTGAAGCTGTATCCCCAACATCCGCCGCCGTCGCCGATAGCTGCGATCTAATCACTCCAACCACCCTCACTTTCCATCTTTTCGCCGAAATCCATGGCCGATCCTAACATCATCGCACTTCTTGAACGAATGCAGAAGAGTCAAGAAACCCGACTTCAGCGTATGAATGATAACGCCGTGCGCCATACAGAACTGATTACAACACTCATGGGACGATTAAACCCTAATGACGAAAGAGGTGGGGGCCGCAACCCCAATCCCAACCCCAACAATCCTGAAAACCGAGATCGAAACAACACCCGAGATCGTAACTGGGAAGGAGGTCTCCGAATTGAGATTCCTGACTTTACTGGAAGTCTCAAACCCGAGGAGTTCTTAGACTGGACACATACTGTAGAAGAGGTCTTTGAGTTGAAAGAAGTTCCTCCTGAGAAGCGTGTGCCCTTGGTTACCATCCGATTTCGAGACCGAGCAGCCGCTTGGTGGCAGAATTTTAAGTATCGTCGCTATCTCGACAACCTTCCACCTCTCAATGACTAGGACGAACTCAAACGCGAGATGAACCGAGAATTCCTACCTCTCAACTATCGACAGACACTGTTCAGACAGTTTCAGTCACTCAGGCAGGGACCGAAGAGTGTTGATGAATATACCCTCGAGTTTTATCAGCTGGAAGCTCGTAACCAGCTGAATGAGACCGAAGATCAACGAGTTGCTCGATTCCTGCATGGACTTCGCGGCTCAATTCAAGATGTGCTTGCTGTGCAGACCTTCAACAATGTCTCCGAGGCCCAATCCAAGGCGAAGGCAGTAGAGCAACAACAAGCTCGAAGTCGTAGCTTGCCTCCGAGACATGTACCAACCGCGGGTCGAACTCAATCTGAGGCAACAAGAACTGTCATTCCGTCAGAAAATCCGAACACTTATCCGTCCCGCAACACACCTCCCTTGCCAAATCCGAACAACCCCTCGGACAATCGTAAAGCGAACATTCGTTGTCATAGGTGTCACTCTCTTGGACACTATGCCAATGAGTGCCCTAAATCTCGAGTCCAGTACGCTGTTGATCAAGATGATTATTTCGAGGATGAAGAGGGATATGTTGCAGCTGATGAAGAGGTCTACGAGGCTAGTCCCGAGGATGTCGGAGGAGAAAGCCTAGTTGCCAGACGGTTATGTCTCGCATCACCCACCAAGGAGAATTGGAAAAGGCACGACATTTTCAAAACTCAGTGCTCTATCCAAGGAAAGAAGTGCAACATAATCATTGACTCTGGAAGTTGGGAAAACATAATCTCCGAAGAAGCTGTGAAGAAGTTGAACCTCGCGATGGGTCAACAAGGACGCCGAGATTATGGTTAACAGACGATGTCAAGTCGAGTTTTCAATCGGCCCGAACTACTCCACCACTGTTCGAGCAGATGTCGTTCCGATGGATGCATCGCACCTCATACTTGGGCGACCATGGCAATTTGACAATCATGCTGTGTATGATGGTCGCAAGCATCTCTACTCAGTCCAGTTAGGAGACAAGAAGGTACACATTTTACCTCTGCAAAAAGATTTCTCTAACACAGGAAAAACGATACTTTGTGTGCCCACAGATGAGTTTGAGACCGAACTTGAAACTGAGAGAATGTGTTGGATCGTGGCCTCGACCTCATTCACGGAACACGAGCCTAGCGAACTGCCACGAGGACTGGTTGAGCCAATCCTAGCCACATACAGAGATGTTCTGGGAGAGCTTCCTGATGGACTCCCACCTCTCCGGGACATACAACACCAAATCGACTTGGTGCCAGGGTCGAGTCTTCCTAACAGAGCACATTATCGAATGTCCCCAGATCAACACGAAGAGCTACGTCGACAAGTGCAAGAATTACTTGACAAGGGTTTTGTGTGAGAGAGCATAAGCCCGTGTGCTGTTCCAGCGCTACTCGTTCCGAAGAAAGATGGCACGTTCCGAATGTGTGTGGATAGTCGAGCCATCAACCGAATCACAATCAAGTACCGATTTCCCATTCCAAGACTCGAGGATATGCTCGATCAACTAAGCGGAGCTACGGTCTTCTCAAAGGTCGATTTGAAGAGCGGGTACCACCAAATCCGTATCAAACCTGGAGACGAATGGAAGACAGCCTTCAAGACTAAGGACGGACTATTCGAGTGGGTTGTCATGCCCTTTGGCTTGTCAAATGCTCCAAGCCCTTTCATGAGAGTGATGAATCAAGTACTCCGCCCCTTTCTCAACAAATTTGTGGTGGTATACTTCGATGATATCCTTATCTACAGCCGGAACAAGACCGAGCACTTGCACCACCTACGCGAAATGCTTGAGACACTTCGAGCGAACCAACTATTCGCCAATCCCGCGAAGTGTTCGTGGATGGTTCCGAGCCTCACCTTCTTAGGTTTTATCATCTCGGGCAAAGGAATGAGTCCAGATGATAGCAAGGTAGAAGCCATCCGCAACTGGCCAAGCCCAACTACCATAGGGGAGGTTCGCTCATTTCTTGGTTTCGCTGGTTTCTACCGGAGGTTCATTAAAGGTTTCAGCTCAATCACCTCACCAATCACCGACTTACTCAAAGCGAAAGACTTCGCTTGGAAAAAGGCTCAGAAAGCATTTGAACAGCTCAAAAGTGTGCTCGCTAACGCTCATGTGCTATCTTTGCCGAACTTTGATAAAGTGTTCGAAGTTGAGTGTGATGCCTCCTTCACTGGCATTGGAGCTGTCTTATCTCAGGAGAAGAGGCCAATTGCTTATTTCAGTGAGAAGATTGGTGGGCCGCGAGTGAATTACTCGGTCTACGATGTTGAGCTCTATGTCATTATTCGGGCCCTCCAACACTGGCGACATTACCTCCTCCCCAAGGAATTTCTCCTCTACACTGACCATCAAGCCCTGAAGTTCTTACAAGATCAAAACAAACTGAGCTCTCGTCATGCCAAGTGGTTCATCATGTTACAAGAGTACACCTTCACTATCGTGCATAAATCTGGTGTGAGCAACAAAGCGGCTGATGCCTTAAGTCGCCGTGTCAATTTGATGTCGGCAATGAAGAATGTGGTTCTCGGGTTCGAAGAGCTACCTCGCGAGATTAGAGAAGATGCTGAGTTCGGACCCATAGTTGAAGCAGTGGAGTTGAAGACCCGACATGATTATCTTATTCACAATGGGTACCTCTTCTTTGGAAACTCGCTGTGTATTCCGAACACCTCACTCCGGTTCTTCTGGCCGAACATGTCAAAAGACATCAAACTATTTGTGAAGCGCTGCCAAGTGTGCCAAGCTGCTAAGGGAACCGACACCAACCAAGGCCTATACACACCTCTGCCTATTCCAACAGCACCTTGGAAAGACATATCGATGGACTTTGTTGTGGGTTTACCAACAACCAAAAAGAAAAATGACAGCATCTTTGTGGTTGTAGATCGGTTCAGCAAGATGGCCATCTTCGCTGCCTGCAAAACAACAATTGATGCGCGAAAAGTTGCCGAACTGTTTTTCGTCGAGGTCCTACTCCATCATGGACTACCAAGCTCCATAGTTTCTGACCGAGATGTGAAGTTCATGAGTATATTTTGGAAGGAAGTATGGTCTCGTCTTGGAACCGAGATGAAGTTTAGCACCACATGCCATCCACAGACAGACGGACAGACTGAAGCTGTGAACAGGAGTCTCGCGAATATGTTGCGAGCTCAAGTGACCTCATTTGGAACCTGGGATACTCTCCTGCCAAAAATTGAGTTCGAGTACAATTGCTCTGTCAACCGCTCGTCGCAATTTGCTCCTTTCTACGTACTCTACGGATACATTCCCCGAGGTCCTCTCGACCTGTTACCAGTGGACGTTCCAAGCAAAGGTCCGAGTGATGCAACTTCTCGTGTCCGAGATCTACAAGAGATTAATGCTCAAGTTCAGCAGAATTTAAAGGCAGCTTATGAAAAGTATAAAACCTACGAGGATAAAAGGCGCCGACAAGCACAATTCGAGGTGGGAGAGCTTGTGTGGGTCTATCTGAGCAAAGATCGCTATCCGCGAGGTGAATACAATAAACTTACACGACGCAAGTTCGGACCTTATCCAATCCTGGAAAAGTTCGGGGAGAATGCCTACAGAATCATGTTGCCCGAGGATATGCACATCTCGGACGTATTTAATGTTCGTCATCTTCACAAGTACTATGGTGAAAATACAAGCTTGAGGTCAAGCTTTTCTCAACCCGGGGAGCATGACGAAGGTACCTCACTACCTTCACCCGAACATATCTCACTACCCTCACCCGAAGGTACTTCACCCGAGGATGTCTCACTACCCTCGTCCGAAGGTGTTTCACCCGAACATATCTCACTACCCTCGCCCGAAGGTGCTTCACCCGAACATATCTCACTACCCTCGCCCGAAGGTGCTTCACCCGAACATATCTCACTACCCTCCCCCGAAGATACTTCACCCGAATGTGTTTCACCCGAGTTTGACTCAGATTCCGACGTAGATTTACTTTAGGACATTATTATATTTGTAATTTTCATATTTTCTTTCTATTTTCGCAAATTTTCATTTTAGGTTACTATTTCTGAAATGTATTAGATTGGGTCCCAAGGCACCACCTCCCTATATAAAGGGGTGCTTGTCATTGTAAACAGTTTAGTTGATTAATTAATGAAATTTCCCTTTGGGCTCTTTGAGTTCCTCTTTGCTATTTAGCATTTTTTTGTGTTTTCTAATTCCACTAAACCATTTATCGCCGGCCTCCACTGGCGGACCGGTGATTTGGGACGAGCGTCGTCGTCACCTGGGTTTTTACAACATTGGCTTGGGTTATATTTTTTCAGCATTAGAAAATCACCAATCTGATCAGTTTTGAACTCTTCAATAACAAGAGTTTTTTTAAAAAAAAATTTAAATATACTTCGAAATTTTCGCTCTGAACAAGTTTATTCTCCAGGTTAGTACCTTTCAGAATCGTTGTACATGATAAAGCTCCTAACAAATGTTAGAGAAAAAGAAAAAAATAATCAAAATTGGTGCTTGTCATAATCATACTTGAAGATTTAATGATTTATTACTCCAACAGTAGTTGCTTGTATTGTCAGAATAAGTACTCCAACAATGGGATTCATTATAGCTAGTTCTAAGGGTGAAACAATTTCAATACGTCGATATAATTAAATATGTTTAAGAAAAGGAAGTTTAATTTGGATCCTTGAAAAAATAAAATATTTGCCAATATATCTAAATTCTCGGCACTCCTCTCGTGAGTATAGTCTTCACATCTTTTACATTTCCTCAATTTTATTTCTGTATTATAAAAATAAAGACGAACAATTTAATTAGTCCAATATAACAGTAGTTACATTTTAATTATGTTCAGTACTTGAATAGGATAAAATATTGCTTGCCTTTATTTATAGGAACAAGAGGTTCTATCAGTCCTACTTCCCCATTAATGTGTTGAAGCTGCTTGCATGCTTCCATCTCAATAGACTCCATCATCTTAGCAAATTTGATAACATAATCGTACTAGGAAAGAATTAAAATTTTATAAAAATTAAAATATATCAGAAGTTCAGAACATACGAGAATAGTTAATCTAGCAAATTTGTCAGATCATTTGTACTTATATTGCAACTTTTATAAAGATATTCTTTCTACGAATTATTAACGGCTTTGTGCTTTAAAATATATATATTTAAGAGATCTTACAGAAAAAAAAAGTTTGAACAATAATTTAAATTCGTTCAGTAGTAAAGGCAACTGTGAAGGAAAAAAGTACACAAAGAAAAATGAAACAATGTTTTTTTGAGAGAGAGGATAAAACAATCTCATCAAAAAGTATTCCAAAAGTAAACATACATAATTAGTTGCAGTGTTAAAAATTTGCTCCTCCAATTGAATTGCTTTTTGTCGAAGCTCACCGAGTTCCTCTGGTACACGACTTTCAACTCTAAAACCATCATTTGACGAACAAAATAAATGTTGCATCCAAATGAAAATAAAACTGAAGTTCAATTTTGAATGTTAGTAATTTTATCAATTAAGAAATCATACGCTAGTTTTTTAGCATACATGGAAAATCTCAATATATTGTATATATATGGCAATTGATCTTAAACTATAAAATCTAATGAAACACAACCAGATAGAAAATCTAACATTTCAATTATGGCAGCTGGGCGAGATCCTTCACGGATTCCTGATCTCCAATTAGGGTCTTCCATCACTATCCAATTCAGACTAAGATTTGTCTTAGAGAGAGAGAGAGGATCCGAGGAGGAAAGATATATAAATACAGGATTTTCCTTGTTTAGGATTTTCACTTTTAGCCGTAACAATTATATATAGCAATTAAACCTCCGAAAAAAAAGAAACAAATCATCCAACAACAAATCATTATTTTATTATTCTTATTCTTAAGTCTTAACTAACCACCCATACAACATCTCTTAATTTATGAATAAACAATTTTTCACCATTTCTTATTAACCACCCTTATCCTAAAAGAAGCTATTCATTTTTTTATTCAACACACTTTCAAACACCATCCGGCCCGGTCTCAAGATTTGGACGATCTCTTTCATATTAATACTTCCCAACTTGTTTCTTTGAGAATGTTTTTTTTTAAAGTAAATCAGACATATCCTTAAACCTTAATTACACTCGGGTAATATTGTCAGAAGAACAATTGGGAAACAAATAGTTAAGATTGAAAAAGTGTTTTCTAAGCTATTAAATCATGAAGGTTGATATATATTTTAAGAAGTTTAATATGCACTATGATGCATCGCGATTTTTTTTGTCGGAATATTTATGAATTAACGAATCTAATTTAATCAACCTAATCTACATATTGAAATCTCATAACAAATCAAATTTTACCATTTTAGAAATTTTATTGCTATTAAATTTTTTTTTAAACCTGTCATTTTTAGAAGTAAACTACTATTTAAAATATTTAAAAAAATGACAGGTTTTAAAAAAATTAAAAAATAGTAATAAAATTACAAAAACTTTAAAATTTAGTTTGTTAGAAGATTTCAATATATAAATTAGATTTGTCAATTTGCAAAAATTCTGACGAAAAAGACATCGATGTATAGAATGGTCTATACATCAGAGTGCATATTACACTTCCTCACATTTTAAATCTCAACATATCTATTGAAGAAATTTTATTTCCGCTATACAATTCTGCCACGTAATTTGTAAAATTAATTTTTAGTTCCTCTATACAATTCAAACCTGTTGTTTCGGATAATTAAGAAGTATATACATTCCATCGTCGAAGTAATTGAATTTTCAAAAATACCCATTCTAAGAGAGATTTCAAAAGTTATAACAATAAAGCTATAAGAAATAGAGCTCAGTTAAAATGACAATGAAATTACACCTTTTCCCAATATTTGTCTCAGGAGGAACGCGACTGTGATAAATATGAGTTTAAATCAAACTGAAATTGTTTAAATTTTTGTGTGCCTGATTATTTACTAGCCCATTTCCTTAAAATTATAAATAATTCTTATCAATATTATTAGTTCAAATCGGATTGGAACTCGCTTTTCAAAAGCAGAATGCCCATCTTATAATCACAACGTTCCCTTATAATTATAAACGGTAAAACACAACCCACGGAAAGTTTAAGACAAAATAAAAACAAAAAAAAATTTGTTTTAAGCCTCTTAAGACCGCATACTGCTACAATCTCTTTGCCTCTATACCTCTCTTCCTATCAGAGCAGTGAAACTGTGTGCACATGGTGATGCATGCGCGGTTGAACTGATGTCAAATATTGTAGTGGGTGGACATGGAATCTTGACGAGGCCATGGCAGTTTTAAGGTTTAAGGTTTTAGAAGGGAAGTGATGCGCCCCATTGATGATGGAAGAGAGGTGTGTACAACATATGAGCATTTTATTATTCTTTTGTGCAAAAAGGGCGAAATTGAAAATGCACGAGAGGTGTTTGATGATGGGCTCAAGAGAGAGATGGTACCAGATTCTGACTGGTATGGTGAAGGTTTTTAGTTTTATTAATGTTGTAACCATAGGTACTACCAAAGAAGAGAAACTGAGACAATTATGTTCAGTTTGGATTGCTTAACAAAGGCCAAACTGTAGCTTTTCTCCTGTCCATTTAAATATGTTTCTAAAGTGTAGGTGATTGGTGTCTGTTCAGCTCAAACTCAACTAACTGATTGCCTTAATAATAGATTCAAGCAATATTAACCCTAACAAAGCATTTTCAGTCTTGTTATCAACTCAACAATCAAATTACAGAAACTTTTCTCAGTATCTCACCATTTCCTATCTGACATGTCAACAGAACCCAAGAAAACAAAGAAACAAAAACAATCAAGAAATGTGTAAACACAAAACAAGTTTTCAGATTTGTACAAACCAAACAAGAATCATACATACCAAACTGAAAATTCTGATTCAAGCTTTCCCATTTGAATCAGGGTCAGACAGAACCTACGATGCATCCAATTTGTGCTCCACTGTCTCTTCTGCTCAGGCCTGTTGAGATCAAGATTAGCCAAAGCATGTGACAGTCATCTTGTGCTCCTCTGACACTTCTGCCTCATCCCCTAGTCGCTGCTCAGACTTCATATCTCCCTGGTCCTTTGATGACGCCATGACGGCACCAACTGTTCACTCAGCTGAGCATTAGCTGCGCTGACAGGTTCCGCTTCTGTTGCATCTGTGTCCCATGCATCGGTATTGATGAAATCCCTCAACGCTCTGATTGTCATGCAGAAGTTCAAAAGATGGAGCTGTTCCTTGTTCAAAATGTCCAAGGGAATGGTCATATCCATTGATCGAGCCTTTGCATTGGGGTCCACTGGGATGTTGTTGTGGGCCAACTCCAGTTGCCTGAACTGTTGGAGCCCCGTTTCAATGAAATCCCTTATATGTTTTAGTGCCAAGAGCCAGTTCTCATGCTGTTCGTTCAGGTTGTGGATGGCTGACTTCATGGCTAACGTGTTGATATGGTGGTCATCGGCAACATTGAGCTCAGCCTGCAATGCTGCATAGGCATCATTGTACCTTTGATCGACATCTTTCAGAGAGGAAAGGAGTTCATCCATGATTAGCAGGAAGGAAGTGGAGATGGTATTTTCTGTTTAAGGATCAGAGGTTGCCACTTGTTTGAGCAGAGGTTATATTTATACGAAGGGATGGGACGAGAGCTACTAAGCAAGAATCCTTAACTGGGTTTGAGCAGAGGTTATATTTCCTAGTTACGTGGCATTTGGATCTATTATATATGTCTGCGAAGATATATTATATATATAATGAATTCGCTATTCAAGCGCATCTTTTGCCTGCATGAATTGAGCATGCTCTAATCCACAGATTCGGATTATTGTTGGTGTCTCTCACGGCCCTGCTTCAGCCCAGCCCATATAATATATGAAAAACCATGCATGTGCAGCATGTGTAACATGTTCATTAAAAGAAAAATCATGGCAATTCAACATAATACACTGTAACGGATAAAAAAGAAGTCAAAATATTTGATTAGTTCTTAAGAAACCAGCAGCAGCAAATATAAAGAAAAAATTCTGACTAATAGTCGGTGCATAACTGCATATTCATATAATATCAGAATGCACAAAGAATGGACAAGTGAACTGAATTTGAAAATAATAGCATTTGATAACTCACTCTCACCAACAGTAGCCTAACTTATCGTAGTGCCAAGAAAGACTCCATGAAACCTCTACTCTAATTTTACCATGACTACCAATGAGAAATCCTGATTCTTTTCCAGTCAGCTTAGCATGAAACATCAGCTCTCCAGAGGCAAAGACAGTAGCACCATAGCAAATGCACATGTCAACCATCATTGTTGAATCAAGGGGCACTGCAACGACATGCCTCATCAGAGGCAAAGCAACGCAACCCCAAGATTTGATGTGACTTATACAGGTCACTGTATCCTTGTTTTCCTTTCTGAAAAGCCAGCTAACAGCCCTCGAGTCACAAGTTTTGTCGTTTTTCACTTTTACGTGTCCATAAACTTCAGGCAGACGCTCATCTTCAAAATTGATGAGCGTAACAGCTAAAGTAGCCACAACACCAGAAGAATAAACAGCAAGTGTAACTTCTATTGGGCCAAACATACTACCCACCCGCTCTGACAAAACCTTATCATAGCTTAAGTCGGGCATATTATCAGGCAGCTCGGACCACCACTCTACATACTTAAACCTCGTCTTTAGTTCCAGGCCAAATAGATAACTATACAACTCAATCCTACTAGAAACTTCAATTCCATGACAAGGCATTCTCAGTGTGATGAAACCCTAAAGGCAACAGAACAATTTATTTAGAACTTACAATAAAAGATATCAATAAAAATTAAAGCAAAATCCTCACCTCTGAATCAATGCAAGGGGGGTCTCCCAACTTGCGGTTATATAAAATATAATTGTCAACGCTGACTTGCATCACAATAGCACCATATATGTTGCTGAAATCCAACTTCTTATGATTAACAAATCTCACTGAAAATATCTCCATAAGGCTTTGATTATAATATGCACCATTATGGAAATGGTTATCCGGGATCATATATCTGGAGGTTCAAAAAGGACAAGAAATAAGCTTGGATTACTGCTGATTATTTCCCATTTTTCTAATATCGAAATATTATTTAAGTAAAGTAGCAATGACATGCATCAAAAGCAGGGGCGGAGCCAGAATTTCGACTTAGAAAGATTAAAGGTTGAAAGTTTAAAAATCTAAAAAAATTGACTACAAAAAATAATAGTGCATTATTTTATAGTAATTTTCTAAACATGAATTGCATCAAATACAGTGAAGAAGTAATTTTTCTTCAAAAAATAGTAAGCAAAGATTTTTCATATTTGAGCAATTTTTTATTTGTGATTTTTAGTCTTCTAAATTTTCTCTAAAAAAAATTAGAATTAAACTAGTTTGAACAAACAATAAACTTAACTAGATTGTATTTGAATGATTTTATAAGAGGTGCAATATGTTATACATTAACAAAATTTAGTATATAATTGAAAAGTTCTTCAAACATTTTAAAAATAGGGGGGACAAGCCCCCTTTGTCCCCTTATTGCCTCTGCCCCTGATCAAAAGGCCCTTTGTGGTGACTCAATTCTTAAATAAAGCGGAAAATGGGATGGGATTGATTTTGATCCCAGAGTTAGGGAAAATTTTTGTATTTGACTGATTTAATCTATCTAGACCTGCTTATCTCTTTAAAATGTATGATTTGTTATGTGGATTAATTCGTTCTTGTGTAGTTTGCTTTATCAACTTAGTATAGAGAAACACGTCGTAAATAACCAGTTACTGAGATTTATAGTTGACATTTGTTTGTTTTTTTTTGCTTGCGATGTGGTTGACGAACCGTCAGATGGATGCAAAAGATACCACCACAGCCTCACGTCCCGAATGTCGGTGCATGGTGTGACAATTCCTCTCCTAAGGTTTGTAGATACTAAAATAAATTTCATTATAATTGCATTCAGTCCTACAAATGTACTGTTATAAACTTATAACATATTACAAGGCCAAACGACTTTAGATTATGGTACAATTAGCAACAAGTACATTAAATTTATAAAGATTCTATTTTGCTATTTTCATGAAAATGAAAAGGTGAAAAATAGTGATTCGAATAAATTATGTGCAGCGATTTATGTACAATTATGGTTTTCATTAAATATTGTATCAACCCCAAAACCATTTTTAATTTTCGCTTTGATATAATATATATGACTTATTTCTTATTTAACACTTGTTAAAATTCTTTCAGTTTTGGCTGATTTTAAGTAGCAGACCAATTTGTCCTATTGAGTGTTAATGTTATTAGGACCAAAACTTGATATTTTTTTTTTTTAAATTTGAATTACCCCTGAAAATTGGTGTTGTAATTTTTGCCTTCTATACAGAAAATGAGCAAAACCAGTGACATAATTTGATTTCACAAGGTAACATGAGATGCATCTGTTTTGAATGTGTTTCTGCTAATGCGGAACAAGGAAATAAGCAAATTTGTGTACTTCCAGTACCGGATGCAAGTGGAATATAAGAGTAAGAAACATAATTTAGCAATTGTTTGATGTTGGCCATATCCATGACTATCACGGCAAACTCCCATATGTCAGGTGCTATCAAACCAATCATATACTAATTCTACTCATAATTTATTGAAGTTTGGATAAATTCATATCGAGCAGAGCTTGATTCAGTAACCTAGTATTGGTAAAGATACAACAACAGACTACTTTCAGTAACTACTCAAACCATTCATACATGTGAGTGCAAAATAGAAAATTTTCCATCAAAAATCAACCTGGTAATGACTATTTTACAAAATTTGACAGAATCTTTGCTCAGTCTACTCAAGTGTTTCAACTTTCAATCACTAAAGCAAAAAATGTAAAACAAGTTCTCAGGTAAAATTACCATTTTGGATAATGATTGAGCAATTCCATAGGCCAAGAATGGTAGGGATTTCTTTGTTTATGCCTAGAAATGTATGCATAATTCTTAATTTTATAAGTGAACAATATGTACCTTGAGGAGATCGCCCAGGAGCCATCTAGATGATGCATATAGATTGGCTTGGAAAAGCCATCACATAATTGTTGCTGGATAATGCTGCTTCTCCCGCCCATAATAGACCCTTGCATTTCATCAGTGCAATCAGTTTCCAACCATTTGACCTTAACTGCAATCGTTCCACTCTTTCCATGTATGGTCTGCAATTCCTCACCACCTAACCTTGCAAGGAAACTGATTGTTTCAGAGGCAAATAGCCCCTTTTCATTGTGGATGTTGACATGAACAACAAGGAAAGAGTTACGTGGAACAACAATTGCACATCTTGATAGATGAAGACTGAGACCTGCCAACTCATTGTTTCCAAAATTAAAAGAAACATCCTCAACAAGATAGCGAATAGCGCCATAAACCTTTGTATTCCATGCTATTATTGTCCCATAAAAATCAGTGGTCCTTTCACCTACCAAGTCATTAAGTGTGATATCCACAATAGCCTCAGTGGCTTCCCTATAAACCACATATTGCACCTCCATGTGACCAAGAGTGGTATCTATCTTCTTTCTTAAGAGCTCATCGTATTGGAACTTCTTGGATCCATCAGTCCACAGCTTACCTGGGGGTCTGTCATTGAACAAACACCAAGTTTGGCAACACAATACACAAGGTTTTATGAGGATATCACCTTCTACTTTTAGACCTCGACGCATGCCAGAAAGACTCAGAAGACCCTAAAGTTAAGAAAGACGTGTTATTTAGTCTTAAAAATTAGGCTAGAACATCAGCAGCTTTTGAAACAAAAACAGACCTTATGAATTTTTTGATCGTTTTGCAATATATAAATAAAGCATTCTAAAAACTGCACATGATCTGTGAAAATTTTGTTCAAACTATGCATAAAGACGCATAAAGATGGATATAAATACACGAAGTTGAACTAAACTAAATAAAGAAATTAAAGCAAAGCCAAGGACACACATGCACATAAATAACATTTAATTTTCCAACTATAGTTTTCGCCAATGCAACATAACTGCAAAAAAGGTAGTCTCAAAAAGTAATAATTGCAAAAATATCCTTTATTAGATTCAGCAGGAGTGCAGGACTACCGAACAAATAACATGGTCTACTATTGTAATAACTACTAGTTGACCTCAAGTACAATTGATATTATCTGCATTTTACAATATAGCCCAAATGATAACCACATACAATGGGTTGAATTTTGCTTTTTGGTGAGAAGATTCCTCAAAGAACATTTCATAATCATAAAATAAAATTACAGTTACCTCTGAATTGATGAGACGGGGATCTCCAAACTTGCGGTTAAAGATAATGGAGGTGCCACGAGAGCCCCCAACTGCAATCACCCCATAAATGTGAGGAAACACCCATTTTTCGGCGTCGGCTTTGTCTTCCTGAAGAAATTGAACAGAGCTTATTTCCATGAGAGGAGACCAATTTCTCCCTTCCCTCTGCACCTCTGTCTGTGGTGGGGTTAGGTCGGGTCCCAGAGAGCCGATGCCAGAATCAACTTCAATGACATGTGGCATGCCACTGTGGGCCGCAACAAAAAATTTATGGCCTGATCCGAGTGGTGTGCAGATGGGATTTGATTAGATTTCATTAGATTAGAGTTGATTAGAGATAATTTTCAATTGAAATTCGGTGATTGGATGTAAGATAAAAAGAATTGATGGGGATTGAAACTTGATGATAAAAAACCACATGAATGATTAAGAAGGAAATGTGTTGGATTTTTAAATTTGACAATGTTACCCTCATTCCTTCGTATTTCTTTTCCTTCAATATAAATTATAAATTAAGCTGATTAACATAAAATTCGTTGTCCATTTACAACGTATTATTGGTCATCCCACAAAAAGTCTATATCGATACCCTCGTATTGTGTACCAGTGACATATACCAGTAAGGCTCGTTTACTTAATTGTGCCTTTTTTTCATTGCAATGCCCATAATCTCAAAATAGCTAAATTATACATGTTTCTTCTACTGATTTGCTTCCATGTGTGCCAAACCTTAGAATCTGAGAAAAATAAAAGTAAAGGTAAGGAAATTTTAGTAGAGATTACTTGTGCTATTTTATCTAATCTCATCCGACACGCGCTGATTTGTGTAGCTTTTGTGAATTCAACCCAATAATTTAACAAATGGAATTTAAAACAAGCACAATGATACCTCTAAATTCTAAAACAAATCCATTGCTACTAAGTAGAAGAATCATGTTAAATATAAAATTAAAATCAGCATCCCTGCATATCACCTCAATAGGAAGATAGAATTGATTAAGCAAGTTCAAAGTCGTACCGTTACTACGGAAAAGAGCTGGGATTCGATTTCGAGCCATGCGAAGCGGAGAAGAAACAGAGGAAATAAGCATTTCTTGTGCGCTTGAGGGTTCTTTTTTTTGGGGGGGAGAAATTAGGCAGAGAGGCTGCCTAGTGTGTGCGGTTGAGGGTTCTGATCAGTGGAAATTGAGGAATCGCGAAAGTAGAATCCTTTTTGCGTCGTTTGGTTTCCTTCTATTAAATTGGCAATTTTGCGTAAACCCAAAATTTATTACTCAATTTAACATTTTTTTAAATGAAAAAGACGCGTTTGTTTCTTCCATAATTAGGCGCACAAGTTCATTTTAGGCCTTTGGATAATTTTTAGGGGGAATTGGCTTGAGAGACCATCCTAAATCCTAAATAAAAAAAATAGTATCATCCTGGCGGGCTCCGCACGTTGACGTGGACCACGTGGTATTTGGCATTCGCTCCTTGTCACGTGACCTCACGTATATATATATTGTTCTTCCATCCTAGCTTTGACTATGGTCTACGTGAACTCATCGCCACTAGCCGTAGCCCGTAGGTGTTTGATGATTGTCTCCATCGGATATAAAAATAAAAAAGCGTCTTACTGGGTGGAAACACAAAGCTACCAGTAGGGCTGTCAAACGGATACCGTTTCAACGTTTTCCGTTCCGTTCCGTCCGAAACGGAACAGAAACGGAATGGTAAATGACTTACGTTTTTAGAGACGGAACGGAAACGGAACGGGTTGAAATGCACGTTAGTGTTCCGTTTCATCAAAAATGACTGAAATTAATGGAAAATATGCTGAAATCAGTGCAAAATAAGTAGCGGAACAGTTAACGAAACGGAAAAGTGTTCCGTTTTACGAAACGGAACAGAAACGGAATGGTTTTTTATTACGTTACCAGAAACGGAACGGAAACGAAACTGGCATGTACCGTTCCGTTTCTAAACGTTTGACAGCCCTAGCTTAGCTACCAGCACCCAGTCAGAGAAACATTTTTTCTGCGTTCAATTCAGCCCCGTTTTCGCGTCTGGGTCCATCGTATCGGATCGGATCGGATCTCGGTCCATCATAAGTTCATAACTGATTTCTCCGGATTAGCCTGAGTATAGAAGGAAATTTGTTTTGAAAGATCAGAGGTATCTTGGGGTAATAATTATACTGTATTGTAAATTGGGTTTAGACCAAGGTTCAATGGATGGGAGAGGATCAGAGTTTCTTCTATAATAAATGGGGTTCAACGCAGAGGACCAGAGTTGGGTTTGTGACTCTGATTAGTTACTATTTATTTCTTCAATATTCCTTTCTTGATTTTCTTAAACAAAAATTATTTGGAATTTGGATAACAGGATATTAATTTTGCAAAGAGATGCTGAAGTACTAAACTTGTAATGCCTTTTCCCAGGGGACGTATAAGTGTTGTGCTTGTGCAAGTAAAATGGATGCCGAGCCTCCATTGCCCAATGATTTGAACAAAAAAAATATTAATTTATTATTTAATAATTGTGTAATTTGGTATAACTATATGAACATTTTATTACCGAAATAAATATTCATTTTAAAGCAAATTGTAATCAACTCATCGCAGAACATGAAATTTGAGAAAGCTTTTTCCTCTACAAACTCATCTCATCATTCTTTATTCCATATTTAACAAAAAACAAAAGAAACTAAGAAGAGAAAATTCAAGAAACATAACAAAGAACTTGTTCCTTCTGAGTTCTCCTGCACACCACCAGACTTTTTCACGAATCAACAAAATAGGTAAAAGTAAAACAACTTCAAGATGTTTATTCAAGCAGTCTTGATGACATCACCATAGCCGACTTGTCCGTGCAATCCTGCGATACTCTTCAGGATTAGCCACAGCACGAGTTGAAGCAGCCGTGTCAAGCTCCTCTGCCACATTAGCCCCAATTCCATGTCGAGCGTCAGACTCCAATTCACTCTTCTCATCCACTACAAGAGCCAAGAGGCAATTTGACCCAACAGGCACCGGCGGCACTGGCGGCACCGGCAGCACCGGCCGTGCTTTGGGGACCACGGACAGTACATTGGGGTCCAGTACATTGGTGAAGTGGGCCACCTCCAACTCCCTGACGTGTTGGGTCATCGTATTGACGAAACTCTCTGCATTGTCGCATGCCGATAGGAGTAGTTCATGCAGCTCTATGAACTTCTTCATGGCCAAGTTAACGGCGTAGGTATGAAGGCCGCCAGCAGAGCGGTACTCAGCTAGCACAGCATTGGCAGCATCAAGGTACTTTTGGCAGGCAAAGCTCATGGAATAAATGTGTTCATCCATGATTAATTCAATCAGTAGGAATAGAGTTTCTGTGAATTTTGTAGGTAGAGAGGATCAGAGGTTGGATGGTTCGATGATTAGTACTGAGGGACTTTGTTATTTATGATGAACTATGAAAACGGGGTTTAGGGAAAAGTTTAATGGATGGGAGTTAGTTACTGAGGGGGAATCAATCGCTGGGTTTGGGACTTTCAGTTAGGCGATTAGTTTCTTTAATATTCTTTTTTTTCTTCATTTTAATTTTTTTACAAATTTTGCAAAGATTATGGTGAAATTGTACAGACACGTATCTATACACAGCCCACATGTGCATACAGCATACAAAGTATTCTATAGCTATTTTGTTCTTTTTTCCAAATACTGGTTGTAACTTGTGAGCGACATAATTTATCAAAAAAAAAAAGGGACTTGGGAGTGACATAGAAAATTCCAAATAATGAAATTCTTTTGCAAAGAATGTTTTATTTTTAATTATGATATCCACTAAGTAATTTAAAATAAAGTATTTTGTAGTTTTAAAACTTACATCCGCGTAATTGACAATTATGCACAAATAACCAATTAATAATGATATGAAAATTTGAAATAAATTACTTTCTAACATAAATTAATAATTAATTTACATCGTACTAATTAAAGTTAGCAATTTTCACAGCGACATTTACAATGAGTTCCAAATTGTGATCGATTTTAATGCTTTAATTATTTAGCAAGCTCGTATTATGTATTTATGTTACTCGGACTATTTTTAATTCAAATTAAAACTTATTTAGACAGTTTTAATCTAAAATAGGGAGAGTTTATTCTATTTTTTTAAAGAATATTTGTGTGTTTATTGCATTATGTTAGTTGTGCTAAGTTTATTAAATGAAACAGTTAGTTGCTGATGATTGTAGCTCTAAGATTTTTATGTTTGTGTGTGTATACATTTCTTACGTATGCAATTTAAGTTTATTCACACATGCAATGTAACAATACGTATATGATTTATATGCTACAAATACATTTATGATTTATATACTACAAGTAAGATTTTGTGCTAAGTTTATTCATATATAATTTAAAGAGTTGCATTATTTGCACTTTTTATGTGTAATTACCGTGTATAATCCACTCTTTTTGAATAAATAACACATGAAATATAATCTAGAGAGTATAAAGAGTTTTAATGTAGATTATTTCGATCAAATGACATAAAATGAATCCAGAAACGATCGAATTGAAAAAACGAAATTCAGAATTACATTATTTGCACTTTATATGCGTAATTACCATGTATAATCCAATCTTTTTGAATAAAAAACATATGAATACTATTATAAACAGAATAAATAGTTTAAATGTAGATTATTGTGATAAAATCACTTAGAATGAATCCAGAAATGATTGAAATGCTTAAATGATGATCAGAATTGCATTATTTCCACATTATATGCTCAATAGCCATGTATAATCTATTCTTTCTTAATAAAGAACATTTCAATCATATTTTAGACAGTATAAAAAGTTTAAATATAGATTATTGTGATCAAATGACTTAGAATAAATCCAGAAACGATTAAAATGCTCAAACAATACTCATAATTGCATTATTTGAACTTTATATGCGTAATTAGACTGTATAATCCAATCGTTTTGAATAAATAACATGTGAATCTTATTCTTGACAGTAAAAAGAGTTTTAATGTAAATTATTTAGAACAAATGACTTAGAATGAATCCAGAAAAGACTGAAATGCAAAAACGCAACTCAGAATTACATTATTTTCACTTTATATGAGTAATTACTATGTATAATCTAATCTTTTTAAATAAAAATAATATGAATCCTATTCTACACAGAATAAAGAGTTTAAATGTAGATTATTGTGATCAAATGACTTAGAATGAATCCAGAAACGGTTGAAATGCTCAAACGATGATTAGAATTGCATTATTTGAGCATCATTATTTGCACATTATATGCTCAATTACCACGTATAATCTAGTTTAGATTTATTAAAGAACATATGAATCATATTTTAGACATTATGAAGAGTTTAAATGTAGATTATTGTGATCAAATGACTTAGAATAAATCCAGAAACGATTGAAATGCTCAAATGATGCTCATAATTGCATTATTTGCACTTTATATGCTTAATAAGCATGCATAATCCAATCGTTTTGAATAAATAACATATGAATCATATTCTAGACAGTATAAAGAGTTTTAATGTAGATTATTTTGACCAAATGACTTAGAATAAACCCAGAAACTATTGAAATTCAAAAACGCAACTCAGAATTACATTATTTGCACTTTATATAAACCAATATTTTTAAATTAAAAAATATGAAACCTATTCTAAATACTATAAAGAGTTTAAATGTAGATTATTACGATCAAATGACTTAGAATTAATCCAGAAACGATTGAAATGCTCAAACAATACTTAGAATTGCATTATTTGCTATTTATATGAGTAATTAACATGTATAATCCGATCTTTTTTAATAAGAACATATGAATCATATTCTAGAAATTATAAAATGTCTAAATCAAGATTATTGTGATCAAATGTCTTAGAATGAATCCAGAAAAGATGGAATCCAGAAACGATTGAAATACTCAAACGATGTTCAAAATTGCATTGTTCGCACTTTGTATGCGTGCGTACCATGTATAATCAGATTTTTTTTAATAAAGAACATATGAATCATATTCTAGAAAGTATAAAAATTTTACATCAAGATTATTGTTATCAAATGACTTAGAATGAATCCATAAAACGATTGAAATCCCAAAACGATGCTTTGAATTTCATTATTTGCACTTTACAGGCGGAATTACCATGTATAATCCAATCATTTTTTAATAAATAACATAAGAATCATATTATGAACTGTATAAAGAGTTTAAATGTAGAGTATTGTGATCAAATGACTTAGAATGAATCAAGAAATGATTGAAATGCTCAAACGATAATCAGAATTGCATTATTTGCACATTATATGCTTTATTACCATGTATAATCTAATTTTTTTTAATGAAGAACATATGAATCACATTTTTTATAGTATAAAGACTTTAAATGTAGATTATTGTGATCAAATAACTTAGAAAGAATACAGAATCGATTGAAATACTCAAACGATGCTTAGAATTGCATTATTTGCAATTTATATGCAGAATTAGCATGTGTAATCCAATCATTTTGAATAAATAACATATAAATCATATTCTAGACAGTATAAAGAGTTTAAGTGTAGATTGTTTTGATCAAAATACTTAGAATGAATCCAGAAACGATTGAAATGCAAAAACGAAACTCAGAATTAATTTTTTTGCACTTTATGTGCATAATTACCATGTATAATCTAATCTTTTCTAATAATAAACATATGAATCCTATTCTAAACAGTATAAAGAGTTTGAATATACATTTTTGTGATCAAATGACTTAGAATGAATCCAGTAACGATTGAAATGCTCAAACGATGATCAGAATTGCATTATTTGCTACTTATATGAGTAATTAGCTTGTATGATCCAATTTTTTTTTAATAAAGAACATATAAATCTTATTCTGAACAGTATAAAGAGTTTAAATATAGATTATTGAGATCAAATGACTTAGAATGAATCCATAAAACGATTGAAATGCCCAAACAATGCTCAGAATTGCATTATTTGCAATTTACATGCGTAATTACCATACATAATCCAATCACTTTTGAATAAATAACAGATGAATCATATTTTAGATAGTATAAAGAGTTCAAACGTTGAATATTTTGATGAAACAACTTAGAATGAATCTAGAAATGATAGAAATGTTCAAACGATACACAGAATTGCATTAGTTGCACATTATATGCATAATTTCCATGTATAATCCAATCTTTTTTAATACAAAACATATGAATCCAATTTTAAACAGTATAAAGAGTTTAAATGCAAATTATAATCATCAAATGACTTAGAATGAATCCAGAAACGATCGAAATGAAAAAACAAAACTCAGAGTTACATTATTAGCATTTATATGCGGAATTAGAATGTATAATCCAATCGTTTTGATTAAAGAACATATGAATCATATTCCTAACAGTAAAAAGAGTTTTATTGTAGATTATTTTGATCAACTTACTTAGAATGAATCCAGAAACGATTGAAATGCAAAAACGAAACTCAGAATTACATTATTTTCATTTTTGAATAAAAAACATATGAATCCTATTATAAACAGTAAAGAGTTTAAAGGTACATTACTGTGATCAAATGACTTAGAATGAATCCAGAAACAATTTCAATGCTCAAACGATGCTCAGAATTGCATTATTTGCACTTTATCTTCGGAAATAGCATGTATAATCCAATAGTTTTGAATAAATAATATATGAATCATATTATAGACAGTGTAAAGACTTTTAATGTACATTATTTTGATCAAATTGACTTAGAATGAATTCTAAAACGATTGAAATGCTCTAATGATTTCCAGAATTGCATTATTGGCACTATATATGCTTAATTAGCAAGTATAAACCAATCTCTTTTAATAAAAAAATATATGAATCCTATTCTAAACAGAATAAAGAGTTTCAATGTAGATTATTGTGATCAAATGTCTTAGAATGAATCCATAAAATGATTAAAATGCCCAAATAATGCTTAGAATTCCATTATTTGTACTTTACATGCGTAATTACCATTTATAATTCAATAATATTTTGAATAAATAATATATGAATCATATTATAAATAGTATAAATAGTTTAAATGTAAATTATTGTGATCACATGACATAGCATGAATCAAGAATCGATTGAAATGCTCAAACGATGATCAGAATTGGATTATTTGCACATTATATGCTCAATTACCATGTATAATCTATTTTTTTAATAAACAACACATGAATCATATTTTAGACAGTATAAAGAGTTTAAATTTAGGTTATTGTGATCAAATGACTTAGAATGAATCCAGAATGGATTGAAACGCTCAAACGATGCTTATAATTACATTTTTTTGCACTTTATGTGCATAATTACCATGTATAATACAATCTTTTCTAATAATAAACATATGAATCCTATTCTGAACAACATAAAGAGTTTAAATGTAGAATATTGTGACCAAATTACATAGAATGAATACAGTAACGATTGAAATGCTCAAACGATGATCACAATTGCATTGTTTGCAATTTATATGAGTAATTAGCATGTATAATCCAATCTTTTTTAATAAAGAACATATGAATCTTATTCTGGACAGTACAAAAAAGAGTTGAAATATAGATTATTGTGATCAAATGAATTAGAATGAATCCATAAAACGATTGCAATGCGCAAACAATGCTCAGAATTGCATTATTTGAATTTTACATGCTTAATTACCATGCATAATCCAGTCACTTTTGAAAAAAAACATATGAATCATATTTTAGATAGTATAAAGAGTTGAAACGTTGAATATTTTGATGAAACAACTTAGAATGAATCTAGAAACGATAGAAATGTTCAAACGATACACAGAATTGCATTAGTTGCACATTACATGCATAATTTCCATTTATAATCCAATCTTTTTTAATACAAAACATATGAATCTAATTTTAAACAGTATAAAGAGTTTAAAATGCAGATTATAATGATCAAATGACTTAGAATGAATCCAGAAACGATCGAAATGAAAAAAAACGAAACTCAGAATTACATTATTAGCACTTATATGCGGAATTAGAATGTATAATCCAATCGTTTTGAATAAAGAACATATGAATCATAATCCTAACAGTAAAAAGAGTTTTATTGTAAATTATTTTGATCAAATTACTTAGAATGAATCCAGAAACGAATGAAATGTAAAAACGCAACTCAGAATTACATTATTTTCATTTTATATGAGTAATTACCATGTATAATCTAATATTTTGAATAAAAAACATTTGAATCCTATAATAAACAGTAAAGAGTTTAAATGTAGATTTCTGTGATCAAATGACTTAGAATGATCCAGAAATGATTTCAATGCTCAAACGATGCTCAGAATTGCATTATTTGCACTTTATCTTCGGAATTAGCATGTATAATCCAATAGTTTTGAATAAATAATATATGAATCATATTATAGACAGTGTAAAGACTTTTAATGTACATTTTTTTTATCAAATTGACTTAGAATGAATTCTAAAACGATTGAAATGCTCTAATGATTCCCAGAATTGCATTATTGGCACTATATATGCTTAATTAGCAAGTATAAACCAATCTTTTTAAATAAAAAAATATATGAATCCTATTCTAAACATAATAAAGAGTTTCAATGTAGATTATTGTGATCAAATGTCTTAAAATGAATCCATAAAATGATTAAAATGCCCAAATAATGCTTAGAATTTCATTATTTGCACTTTACATGCGTAATTACCATTTATAATTCAATAATATTTTGAATAAATAATATATGAATCATATTATAAATAGTATAAATAGTTTAAATGTAGATTATTGTGATCACATGACATAGCATGAATCAAGAATCGATTGAAATGCTCAAACGATGATCAGAATTGGATTATTTGCACATTATATGCTCAATTACCATGTATAATCTATTTTTTTTAATAAACAACACATGAATCATATTTTAGACAGTATAAAGAGTTTAAATTTATATTATTGTGATCAAATTACTTAGAATGAATCCAGAATGGATTGAAATGCTCAAACGATACTTATAATTGCATTGTTTGCATTTCATATGCGTAATTAGCATGTATAATCCAATTCTTTTTTAATAAAAAACATATGAATCATATTCTAGTAAGTATAAATAGTTTAAATATAAATTATTGAGATCAAATGACTTAGAATGAATCAAGTAACGATTGAAATGCTAAAACGATGATCAAAATTGCATTATTTTCCATTTATATGAGTAATTACCATGTATAATCCAATATTTTTTAATAAAGAGCATATAAATCTTATTTGGACAGTATAAAGAGTTTAAATATAGATTATTGAGATCAAACGACTTAGAATGAATCCATAAAACGATTGAAATGCCCAAACAATGCTCAAAATTGCATTGCTTTTTACATACGTAATTACCATGCATAATCCAATCACTTTTGAATAAATAACATATGAATCATATTTTAGATAGTATAAAGAGTTTAAACGTTGAATATTTTGATCAAATGGCTTAGAATGAATCTAGAAACGATAGAAATGTTTAAACGGTACACAGAATTGCATTAGTTACACATTATATCCACCTTTTTTAATACAAAACATATGAATCCAATTTTAAACAGTATAAAGAGTTTAAATGCAGATTATAATGATCAAATGACTTAGAATGAATTCAGAAACGATCGAAATTAAAAAACGAAACTCAGAATTGCATTATTGGCACTTATATGCGGAATTAGAATGTATAATCCAATCGTTTTGAATAAAGAACATATGAATCATATTCCTAACAGTAAAAAGAGTTTGAACATTATATGCTCAATTACCATGTATAATCTATTTTTTTAAAATGAAGAACATATGAATCATATTGTAGACATTATAAAGAGTTTAAATGTAGATTATTGTCATCAAATGACTTAAAATGAATCCAGAATGGATTGAAATGCTTAAACAATGCTCATAATTGCATTATTTTGCACTTCATATGTGTAATTATCATGTATAATCCAATCGTATTGAATAAATAACATATGAATCATATTCTATACATTATAAAGAGTTTTAATGTAGATTATTTTGATCAAATGACTTAAAATGAACCCAAAAACTATTGAAATGTAAAAACGCAACTCAGAATTACATTATTTGGACTTTATACGAGTAATTACCATGTATAATCCAATATTTTTTGATAAAAAACTTATTAATCCTATTCTAAACAGTATAAAGAGTCTAAATGTTGATTAATGTGATCAAATGACTTATAATGAATCCAGAAACGATTGCAATTCTCAAACGATGATCAAAATTGCATTATTTGCACATTATATTCTTAATTACCATGTATTATCTAATTTATTTTTTAATAAAGAACATATGAATCATATTTTATATAGTAGAAAGACTTTAAATGTAGATTATTGAGAACAAATGACTCAGAAAGAATCCTTGAAATGCTCAATCGGTTCTTAAAATGGCATTGTTTACATTTTATATGTGGAATTAGCATCTATAATCCAATCGTTTTGAATAAATAAAATATGAATCATATTATAAACAGTATAAAGAGTTTTCATGTAGATTATTTGGATCAAATGACTTAGAATGTATCCAGAAACGATTGACATGCTCTAACGATTCTCAGAATTGCATTATTAGCACTATATGTGCGTAACTAGTCAGTATAATCCAATATTTTTTAGTAAAAAACATATAAATCCTTTTATTAACAGAATAAATCGTTTAAACATCGATATTGTGATCAAATGACTTAGAACGAATTCCAAAACGATTGAAATGCTCAAACAATGCACAGAATTGCATTATTTGCACATTATATGATTAATTACCATGTATAATCTTATTTGTTTTAATAAAGAACATATGAATCATATTTTAGAGAGTTTAAAGAGTTTAAATTTAAATTATTGTGATCAAATGACTTAGAATTAATACAGAAATGATTGACATGCTCAAACGATGCTCAGAATTGCATTATTTGCACTATATATGCTTAATTACTATGTACAATCCAATCTTTTTGAATAAACAACATATGAAGCATATTCTAGACAGTATAAATAGTTCAAACGTAGATTATTTTGATCAAATGACATAGAATGAATCCAGAATCGATTGAAATGCTCAGATACTCAGAATTGCATTATTAGCACTTTATATGTGTAATTAGAATGTATAATCCAATTGTTTTAAATAAATAACATATGAATCATATTCTAGACAGTATAAAGAGTTTTAAAGTAGATAATTTCGATCAAATTACTAAAAATGAATCCAGAAATGATCGAAATGCAAAAAGGAAACTCAGAATTACATTATTTGCACTTTATATGCGTAATTGCCTTGTATAATCTAATCTTTTTGAATAAAAAACATATGAATCCAATTTAAAGAGAATAAATTTTAAATGTATATTATTGTGATCAAATGACTTGGAATGAATCCAAAAATGGTTGAAATGCTCAAACGAAGATTAGAATTGCATTATTTGCACATAATATTCTCAATTACCATGTATAATCTATTTTTTTAATAAAGAACATATGAATCATATTTTAGACAGTATAAAGAGTTTAAATTTAGATTATTGTCATCAAATGACTTAAAATGAATCTTGAATGGATTGAAATGCTCAAACAATGCTCACAATTGCATTATTTGCACTTAATATGTGTAATTAGCTTGTATAATCCAATCGTGTTGAATAAATAACATATGAATCATATTCTATAAAGTATAAAGAGTTTTAGTGTAGATTATTTTGATCAAATGATTTAAAATGAACCCAGAAACTATTGAAATGCAAAAACGCAACTCTGAACATTATGTGCACTTTATACGAGTAATTACCATGTTTAATATAATCTTTTTTAATAAAAAAAACATATGAATCCTATTCTAAACAGTATAAAGAGTTTAAATTTAGATTATTATGATCAAATAACATAGAATTAATCCAGATACAATTGAAATGCCCAAACGATGCTTTGAATTTCATTATTTGCAATTTACATGCGTAACGACCATGTATAATCCAATATTTTTTTAATAAATAACATATGAATCATATTCTGAACAGTATAAGAGTTTAAATGTTGATTATTATGATCAAATGACTTAAGAATGAATCCAGAAATGATTGAAATGCTCAAACGATTACCAAAATTGCATTATTTGCAGATTATATGCTTTATTACCATGTATAATCTAATTTATTTTTAATAAAGAACATATGAATCATATTTTAGATAGAATAAAAACTTTAAATGTATATTATTGTGATCAAATGACTTAGAATGAATACGGAATCGATTGAAATGCTCAAACGATGTTTAGAATTGCATTATTTGCACTTTATATGTGGAATTAGCATGTGTAATCCAATCGTTTTGAAGAAATAACATATGAATCATATTCCAGACAGTATAAAAAGTTTTAATGTAGATTATTTTGATCAAATGATTTAGAATGAATCCATAAATGATTGAAATCCAAAACTCAGAATTATTTTTTTTGCACTTTACGTGCATAATTACAATGTATAATCCAATCTTTTCTAATAATAAACGTATGAATCCTATTCTAAACAGAATAAATAGTTTAAATGTAGATTATTGTGATCAAATGACTTACAATGAATGATAGAAATGCTCAAACAATGCTTAGAATTACATTATGTGCACTTTACATGCGTAATTAACTTCTATAATCCATTCGCTTTTGAATAAATAACATATGAATCATATTTTAGATAGTGTAAAGAGTTTAAACGTAGAATATTTTGATCAAACGACTTGGAATAAATCTAGAAACAATAGAAATGTTCAAACGATACTCAGAGTTACATTAGTTGCACATTATATGCATAATTACCATGTATTATCCAATATTTTTGAATAAAAAAATATATGAATCCTATTCTAAACAGTATAAATAGTTTAAATGCAGATTATAATGATCAAATGACTTAGAATGAATTCAGAAACAATTGAAATACTTAGGGTGTGTTTGGATGAGCCATGAATAAGGAATAAGAATAAGAAATTTCGATATGCGTGCTTATCCAAATTCCTTATTCTTATACCATGGTTTTGTTAGTATAAGAATAAGGGCCCAAATTCCTTATTCTTGTGTTGTTTGGGTTGCACAAGAATAAGAATAAGCACGCATACCGAAATTTCTTATTCTTATTCTTTATTCTAAACTTATCCAAACACACCCAACATGCTCTTGCATTATTTGCTATCTATATAAGTTATTAGCATGTATAATCCAATCTTTTTTTAATAAAGAACATATGAATCATATTCTAGACTATATAAAGATTTTAAATGTAGATTATTGTGGTCATATTACTTAGAATGAATCCAGAATCTATTGAAATGCTCAAACGATGCTCAGAATTGCGTTATTTGAAATTTTTATGCGTAATTACAATGTATAATTAAATCGTTTTGAATAAATAACATATGTATAATTTATATGCGTAAATACATATGTTATTTATATGCGGAATTAGCATGTGTAATCCAATCGTTTTGAATAAATAACATATGAATCATATTCTAGATAGTATAAAGAATTTTAATGTAGATTATTTTGATCAGAAGACTTAGAATGAATCCAGAAACAATTGAAATGCAAAAACGAAACACAGAATTACATTTTTCGCACTTTATGTGCATAATTTCCATGTCAATCCAATCCTTTCTAATAATAAACATATGAATCCTATTCTAATCAATATAAAGAGTATAAATGTTGTAATCAAATAACTTAGAATGAATCCCATAACGATGAAATGCTCAATCGATGATCAGAATTGCATTATTTGCTATTTATATGAGTAATTATCATGTACAATCCAATTTTTTTTAATAAAGAACATATGAATCTTATTCTAGACAGTATAAAGAGTTTAAATATAGATTATTGTGATCAAATGACTTAGAATGAATCCATAAAATGATTGAAATGACCAAACAATGCTCAGAATTGTATTATTTGCATTTTACATGCTTAATTACCAAGCATAATCCAATCACTTATGAATAAATAACATATGAATCATATTTTAGATAGTATAAAGAGTTTAAACGCTGAATATTTTGCTCAAACTACTTAGAATGAATCTAGATACGATAGAAATGTTCAAACAATACACAGAATTGCATTAGTAGCACATTATGCATAATTTCCCATGTATAATCCAATTTTTTTTATTACAAAACATATGAATCTAATTTTAAACAGTATAAAGAGTTTAAATGCAGATTATAATGATCAAATGACTTAGAATGAATCCAGAAACGATCGAAATGAAAAAACGGAACTCAGAATTACATTATTAGCACTTATATGCGGAACTAGAATGTATAATCCAATCGTTTTGAATAAAGAACATATGAATCATAATCCTAACAGTAAAAAGAGTTTTATTGTAAATTATTTTGATCAAATTACTTAGAATGAATGCAGAAACGAATGAAATGTAAAAACGCAACTCAGAATTACATTATTTTCATTTTATATGAGTAATTACCACGTATAATCTAATATTTTTGAACAAAAAAAACATATGAATCCTATAATAAACAGTAAAGAGTTTAAATGTAGATTTCTGTGATCCAGAAACAATTTGAATGCTCAAACGATGCTCAGAATTGCATTATTTGCACTTTATCTTCGGAATTAGAATGTATAATCCAATAGTTTTGAATAAATAATATATAAATCATATTATAGACAGGAGAAAGACTTTTAATGTACATTATTTTGATAAAATTGACTTAGAATGAATCCAGAAATGATTGAAATACTCTAATGATTCCCAGAATTGCATTATTAGCACTGTATATGCTTAATTAGCAAGTATAAGCCAATCTTTTTTAATAAAAAAATATATGAATCCTATACTAAACAGAATAAAGAGTTTAAATGTAGATTATTGTGATCAAATGACTTAGAATGAATCCATAAAACGATTGAAATGCCCAAATAATCCTTAGAATTTCATTATTTGCACTTTACTTGTGTTACCATGTTTAATCCAATAATTTTTTTAATAATGAATCATATTCTAAATAGTATAAAGAGTCTAAATGTAGATTATTGTGATCGAATGACATAGAATGAATCAAGAATCGATTGAAATGCTCAAATGATGATCAGAATTGGATTATTTGCACATTATGTGCTCAATTACCATGTATAATCTATTTTTTTAATAAACAACACATGAATAATATTTTCGACAGTATAAAGAGTTTAAATTTAGAATATTGTGATCAAATGACTTAGAATGAATCCATAATGGATTGAAATGCTCAAACGATGCTTATAATTGCTTTATTTGCATTTCATATGCATAATTAGCATGTATAATCCAATCGTTTTGCATAAAAAACATATGAATCCAATTCTAATCAGTATAAAAATTTAAATGTAGATTATTGTGATCAAATGACTTAGAATGAATCCAGAAATGATTGAAATGCTCAAACGATGCTATTTATATGAGTAATTAGCAAGAATCATATTATAAAGAGTAAGTATAAAGAACATACTTGGAATTATATGTGTAATCCAATCTTTTTTAATAAAGAACATATGAATCATATTATAGTAAGTATAAAGAGTTTAAATCTAGATTATTGTGATCAAATAACTTAGAATGAATCCATAAAACGATTGAAATGTCCAAATAATGCTTAGAATTTCATTATTTGCACTTTACATGCTTAATTACCATGTATAATCCAATCATTTTTGAATAAATAACATATGAATCATATTCTAAATAGCATAAAGAGTTTAAATGTAGATTATTGTGATCGAATGACAGAGAATGAATCCAGAAATGATTGAAATGTTCAAACGATGCTCTGAATTGCATTATTTGCACTTTATATGCTTAATTACCATGGATAATCTAATTTTTTTTAATAAAGAACATATAAATCATATTTTAGATAGCATAAAGAGTTAAAATGTAGATTATTGTGATCAAATGACTTAGAATGAATCAAGAATCGATTGAAATGCTCAAACGATGCTCATAATTGCATTGTTTGCACTTTATCTTCAGAATTAGCATGTATAATCCAATAGTTTTGAATAAATAACACATGAATCATATTATAGATAGTATAAAGAGTTTCAATGTACATTATTTTGATCAAATAACTTAGAATGAATCCAGAAACGATTGAAATGCTCTAACGATTCTCAGAATTGCATTGTTAGTACTATGTATGCATAATTAGCAAGTATAAACCAATCTTTTAAAAAAAAAACATATGAATCCTATTATAAACAGAATAAAGAGTTTGAATATAGATTATTGTGATTAAATGACTTAAAATGAATTAAAAAATGATTGAAATGCTAAGACTTGCATAATCCAATCGTTTATAATAAATAACAAATGGATCTTATTTAGACAGTATAAAGAGTTTTAATGTAGATTATTTCAATCAAATGACTTAAAATGAATCCAGAAATGATCGAAATTGTGAAAACCCGAAAAATATTAATTGTGAGTTAATGTAATTAAATAAAAATCTTCAAGCAAACAAATAAATATAAATAAATACGATTAAAAATCTAACTCAGTTAATTAGCGGATAATCAACTCCCATAAAATTAGAAGTCAATTTCGTTTCGAATCCGATATAAAAATTAAATTTCGGCCATGTACAAAATTTCCATAAAAATTTATTACTCAAATCTCTAATTTATATTATAGAAATTCAAATAACTGTTTTAATAAACTAGTTTGAGTTGGAAATTGTGTTAAAATCCATTTTCTACTGTTGTTGTAATCAATTTCTTAATATTCCTTTAATCTGGATCGTAAGATCATGTTTCTAAGTCCTGGATTTATCCCAGCTGTTTGATCAATCCCACTTACTAAAATCCCTTTTGATCTGCACCTTTGGATTGAGTTGGAAAATTCTGTTTAATCTGAGCCGTCCGATACATCTCATTTTCTCTCCTTTATCTCTCCTCTCACCCTTATTTTCCGAAACGGGTCATCTCTCTACCCGTTCCCCTTTTCTCTCGCGATCCGCCATTGGCGATCTCCTGTGGTCCCTCGACCAGTCCGCTGGGACCCCCCTCTCTCTTGCTCTGACAGGAGCCCTCAACCCCACTCGAGCCCCCTCTCACTCGACAGGGTGTTGCGCTGTCCCCTCTCTGCTCCTTACCTCTTCCTCTCATCCAATCCGATTGGAGCCCCCACTTAGTGCCTGGTCTTGACCCCTAAATTCTCACAAGCCGAGAAATTCACCCTTGACCCATACCCTGCCATCGCATCTCTTGCCCTCTCTCCCTCTGCCACCTCAGCAGTTCAATTGCCCCCACTCTCCTTCTCCATTCCATTTAAGCCACCCCTCTCTCTTCTCTCTACTCAGACCCAACACCGAGAACAGATACTAAGAAAGGAAAAAGAGCAAGAGAGAGAGAAAGGTGGAGGCTAGCGACTGGAGTGGAGGCGGCGGCGGTCGATGAGGCTAGATGATGGAGTTGACGGGAGGTGCAGTGACGTGCTGTGTAGTGCTGTGATGTGCTGAAACCCTGTTTTCCCTGCTTCCTTCTGATTTCTCCCTTCCCTGTTGGTAACCCCTTCTCCCTGTTCCTTGTTTCTGTGTGCTTGTTTGACTGTGTGATTGACTGAGACTTTGTGTGGATGTCTGATCTGATTAGGGGTTTATGCCTCAAATTAATATGCGAAACTGAGCCTGGTTTATTTGAATATGTGACAGTGATGACTCAATTCCATCTGTTGAAAGTGTCGATGCTTGTCTTTGACCTGTTAATTGCTGAATGTCTCAATCTGAAATGTGTTGTTTAGACTTTGCATGTGATGGTTTAGGTTTGTATTTGGTTGAGAGGCCTTTCTGAGGCTCTATGATGTTGATCTGATACTTGGATGTCGATATCGCTGTTAAGGCTTGAGACTTGTGTTGTGAGACCTCTCTGTTGCTTGTGTCGCCTCTGGTGCACGGTACAAGGCTGGTTCAGGCCTTGTACCAGTCTGGTACGTGTTCTGTTAAGGCCAGGGACTTCTTTGTAAAGTGTTATTGCTGTCAGGGACTTATTCATAAATGTGTTTGAACTGCTTTAGGAGCTAGTTATAATAAAATCTGTTATTAAGGTCTATTTGGTAAGTATTAAGTAAATAAAATTAATTCAGGGTCTTTAGTGTAAATTTTCAGTGTTATTGGGTCGGATTGTATTTATCTGATGTTGGGTTTCGGATTTGATCCCCGAAACCCATTGGCTTCGGATCCGTTTGGATCCCTGTTCTTTTCCGTTGCAGACCTTGTGTGTTCCTCCTTTGGGCCGTCAGGCCTGACTCTGTTTGGGCTTGCCTCTTTGTTTGATCCATGTGAAATTTTCTGTTGGGTTATGTTGTGACGTCCCTGCGTGGCCCAAAACTCTATTCTGTTTTAATTAAGCTTAATGATGGATTTAAGTAAGTTGGAATTTGAGAAAATAAAACTAGAACTATTTGATGGCATGAAATGAATAGTTTGGATATTAAAGTAAATGCTTTTGGCCGAGAAATGAATTAAGTCGGATTCGAAATTAAATTGTTGGCTTTTAAATGGGAGATGATTAAAATGTCCGCAAAATAATACTTTACAGATACTATGATTATATAATCAGACAATATATGATCCCAAACCCAAATCAAATAACTTGAGTTTATTTTCTTATTTCTTTTATTTTATTTTTAAAGATGTTTTTAGTTTAGGGATTTAAGTCAGAATAATTTTCATACTTAATTAAAACACTGTTAGAAAATTGATTAAACTTGTTAACTGTTTTTCCAAACCAAACAAATGTGACACGTCTATTTATCGTGTAGTTAAGACTTATAGGATTCGTCACAACGTCTATCTTCACATTGTTTATAAATCAAAATTTAGTAAATTAATGCTGAAAGTAATCGTAATACTTTTAAATCAAACTTTTCTACACAATGATTTTATAAAACAAACTATAGCAAAATATTTCTAAAAATCTCTTAGGTTAGCATTTCTGCACAACCAGTTTTAGATAGAACTTTGTCAAATTATTTCTAGAAAGTTATTAATTAAGATACTATATTTTAAAACAGAATCCCTTCTCTAAAATCCTAGGTCCAACTCTTCTTAAATCAGAACCTGAACTCCCTTGTAAATGTCTAGGATTTAAGTTTGGTTTTGCACACAGTAAACAGAATGGGATAGATCGTTAGAGTAGATTTTAACGTGTGAGTTTCGTTCGTCAGGTGCACCACAAGACTTCTCTGGACCGGTGGACGACTTCTATCCCGAACACGAGATTACAGGAGCTGGTCAGGACTTCACCAACCTTCCAGCAGAGTAGTTACTTCTGCACTCCACTTTTCCAGGTGTGGTAGTCTTTTTATGACCTCTGTGGATGTCTTTTGAGACTTTGTTATTCTTTAGAAAGGAACTATATTTATTATAGTTATCTTTAAAATGATCCCTTTTAAAATTGATAAATGCTTTCTCAATCAAAGTAAGAATTAGCAGTTAGTTAGTATGTAGTATTTTATTGTGGACTAGTTAGTACCTTTTTCCAGGCGTGTCAATAAAGGTACTACCTAACGGCACTCCATTGGCAACATCCCGGTACCGTGCGATGCAGACCTCTGCCACTGATCATGGTTGAGGCCCCCGGAGAATTCAGGGCGAGTTATACTCGCGGGTAGTTATCTTAGGCACATATATTTAGTAATTTTACTAGATTGAATCACGGCAGACCTTCGTGGTCCAGAGGTTATCCTCAATGGCACCCGAATACAATCATCACTTACAATATAAATTGTTTCTGAAAACTTACAATATTGCTAAACATTTAGTGACACTTGAATGACATTTATTAATGTGACTTTCATATAAACACTTGTTCTAATCTTTTGAATAGCCTAATCCCAAAAGACTAGTTCACTTTACCACCACTGAGTATTCGCATACTCAGCCCCACATCTTTGTTTGTGGAGCAGGTTCAGGTTTGATAGACTTAGTAGAGGAGCACTTGAAGATCAAGCCGAGCTGGAATAGTTTCTTTCCGCTGTGCATTGTTATTTTGTTTGAATGTTGGCTGGACATTTTGACATGTAAATACTTTACCAGCCCCTTTTGATGTATGAACAATACTTCCTTTATTATGTGATTATTATTTGTGGTTATTTGTTTCTGTGACACTGTTTAATAGCCTTACGTGTGCACAGTAGAGTGTGTACACGTGGCGGGGCTGTCCATCGCGAATTATGGCTTGGTTCGGGGTGTGACAGAAATGAAAAAAAGAAACTCAGAATTATATTATTTGCAATTATATGCGGAATTAGCATGCATAATCCATTCATTTTAAATAAATAACATATGAATAATATTCTTAAAACTAGAAATAGTTTTTATGTAAATTATTTTGATCAAATGACGTAGAATGAATCCAAAAACGATTGAAATGCAAAAACGAAACTCAGAATTACATTATTTGCACTTTTTGTGCGTAATTACATTGCATAGTCCAATATTTTTTAATAAAAAACATATAAATCATATTCTAAACGGAATAAAGAGTTTTAATGTATGATCAAATGGAATAAAGAGTTTTAATTTATGATCAAATGACTTAGAATGAATTCAGAAACGAATGCTCAAACAATGCTCAGAATTATATTATTTGTACATTATATTCTTAATATCATCTATAATCTATTTTTTTCATAAAGAACATATGAATCATATTTTAGACGGTATAAAGAGTTTAAATTTAGATTATTGTGATCAAATGACTTAGAATGAATCTAGAAATGATTGAAATCCTCAAACGATGCTCAGAATTGCATTATATGCTATTTATATGAGTAATTAGCATGTATAATCCAATAATTTTTGAATAAATAACATATAAATCATATTATAAATAGTATAAAGAGTTTAAATGTAGATTATTGTGATCAAATGACAAAAAATAAATCCAGAAATGATTGAAATTTTCAAACGATGCTTTGAATTGCATTGTTTGCACATTATATGCTTAATTACCAAGGATAATCTAATTTTTCTTTAATAAAGAACATATGAATCATATTTTAGATAGTATAAAGAGTTAAAATGTAGATTATGTAGATTATTTTGATCAAATGACGTAGAATGAATCCAAAAACGATTGAAATGCAAAAACGAAACTCAGAATTACATTATTTGCACTTTTTGTGCGTAATTACCCTGCATAGTCCAATATTTTTTTTAATAAAAAACATATAAATCATATTCTAAACAGAATAAAGAGTTTATATGTATATTATTATGATCAAATGACTTGAATGAATTCAGAAACGGTTGAATGCTCAAACAATGCTCAGAATATATTTGTACATTATATTCTTAATATCGTGTATAATCTATTCTTTTTAATAAAGAACATATGAATCATATTCTAGTAAGTATAAAGAGTATAAATCTAGATTATTGCACTTTACATGCGTAATTACCATGTGTTATCCAATAATTTTTCAATAAATAACATATGAATCATATTCTAAATAGTATAAAGAGTTTAAATGTAGATTATTGTGATTGAATGACAAAGAATGAATCCAGAAATGATTGAAATGTTCAAACGATGCTCTGAATTGCATTATTTACACATTATATGCTTAATTACCAAGGATAATCTAATTTTTCTTTAATAAAGAACATATGAATCATATTTTAGATAGTATAAAGAGTTCAAATGTAGATTATTGTGGTCAAATGACTTAGAATGAATCAAGAATCAATTGAAATGCTCAAACGATGCTCATAATTGCATTGTTTGCAGTTTATCTTCAAAATTAGCATGTATAATCCAATAGTTTTGAATAAATAACACATGAATCATATTATAGACTGTATAAAGAGTTTCAATATACATTATTTTGATCAAATGACTTAGAATGAATCCAGAAACGATTGAAATGCTCTAACGATTCCCAGAATTGCATTATTAGTACTATGTATGCGTAATTAGCAAGTATAAACCAATCTTTTTTAATAAAAAAACATATGAATCCTATTATAAACAGAATAAAGTGTTTAAATATAGATTATTGTGATCAAATGACTTAAAATGAATTCAAAAATTATTGAAATGCTCAGACTTGCATAATCCAATCATTTAAAATAAATAACATATGGATCATATTTAGACAGTATAAAGAGTTTTAATGTAGATTATTTCGATCAAATAAATTAAAATGAATCCAGAAACGATCGAAATGAATAAAAGAAACTCAGAATTACATTATTTGCAGTTATATGCGGAATTAGCATGTATAATCCATTCATTTTGAATAAATAACATATGAATAATATTCTTGAAAGTATAAATAGTTTTCATGTAGATTATTTTGATCAAATGTCGTAGAATGAATCCAAAAATAATTGAAATGCAAAAACGAAACTCAGAATTATATTATTTGCACTTTTTGTGTGTAATTACCATGCATAGTCCAATCTTTTTTTAATAAAAAACATATAAATCATATTCTAAACGGAATAAAGAGTGTAAATGTGTATTATTATGATCAAATGACTTAGAATGAATTCAGAAACGGTTGAAATGCTCAAACAATGCTCAGAATTACATTATTTGTACATTATATTCTTAATACCTTGTATAATCTATTTTTTTTAATAAAGAACATATGAATCATATTTTAGACGGAAAAAATAGAAAGGAGAGTTCAAGAATTGCTCAAACGATGCTCAGAATTGCTTTCTTTGCACTTTATATGCGTAATTACCACGTATAATCCCATCGTTTTGAATAAATAACATACGAATCATTTTCTAGGCAGTATAAAGAGTTTTAATGTAGATTATTTTGATCAAATGACACAGAATAAATCCAGAAACGATTGAAATGAAAAAACGAAACTCAGAATTACATTATTTGCACAGTATGTGCATAATTCCCATGTATAATCCAATCTTTTTTAATAAAAAATATATGAATCCTATTCTAAACAAAATAAAGGGTTTTAATGTAGATTATTGTGATCAAATGACTTAGAATGAATTCAGAAACGATTGAATTGATCAAACAATGCTCAGAATTGCATTATTTACACATTATATGCTTAATTGCCATGTATAATCAAATTTAGTTTAATAAAGAACATATGAATCATAGTTTAGACAGTGTAAAGAGTTGAAATGTAGATTATTATGATTATATGACTTAGAATAAATGCAGAAACGATTGAAATGCTCAAATAATGCTCAGAATTGCATTGTTTGCACTTTATATGGGTAATTACCTTGTATTATCTAATCTTTTTGAATAAATAACATATGAATCAAATTCTAGACAGTATAAATAGTTAAAACATAGATTATTTTGATCAAATTACTTAGAGTGAATCTAGAATCGATTGAAATGCTCAAACGATTCTCAGAATTACATTATTTGCTATTTATATAAGTTATTGGCATGTATAATCCAATCGTTTTTTTTTATAAAGAACATATGAATCATATTCTAGACAATATAAAGAGTTTTAATGTATATTATTTGATCAAATGACTTAGATTTAATACATAAACGTTTGAAATGCAAAAACTAAACTCAGAATTATATTATTTGCACTTTATACGAGTAATTACCATGTATAATCCAATCTTTTTGAATGAAAAACATATGAATCCTATTCTAAACAGACTAAATAGTTTAAATGTAGAATATTGTCATCAGATGACTTAGAATGAATCTAGAAACAATTGAAATGCTCAAACGATGCTCAAAATTGCATTATTTGCACATTATATGCTCAATTACCATGTATAATCTATTATTTTTAATAAATAACATATGAATCATATTTTAGACACTCTAAAGAGTTTAAATGTAGATTATTGTGATCAAATGACTTAAAATGAATCCAGAACGATTGAAATGCGTAAGCGATGCTCATAATTGCATTATTTGCTCTTTATATGCGTAATTAGCAAATTCCAAATAATGCCAGAAATTCTTTTGCAAACAATGGTAATTTTAATTATAAAATACACTAAGTAATTCAAATAAAGTGTTTTGTAGTTTTGAAATTTACATCCCCATAATTGACAATTACGCACAGATAAATTATTTATTAAGAAAAATTAATAATTGTTTTACATCATAATAATTTAAGTTAGCAATTTTCACATCGACAGTTACAATGACTTCCAAATTATGATTTCAATGCGTGCAATTATTTAGCGAGCTCACATTATGTTATTCGAATAATTTTAATTCAACTTAAACAAAGTTCACACTGTTTGAATCTAAAATAGAGGTAGTTTATTCTATAGCTCAACATTTATTAGACAAGAGAAGTACCATAATTAGGCAAATATTCATTGTAATTTTAATAATTGATTTGCATTTTTTAAAGAATATTTGTGTGTATTGTATTGTGTTAGTTGAATAGTTGTGCTAAGTTTTTTAAATGAACAGTCAGCTGCTGATAACTACTCTTTTCACACACAAAAAAAAAATTATAAGAAACAAAATTCATACATGAAATGTGACAATACATTATGATTTATATACTATAATATAATGCTTATCAAAAATTAAGGTTTGAATCAATTACATTGTTAATAATGAATATAGGCAAAATCGGTCCCATACCCCTCAAATCTTGCTCAATTAGATATTTACCCCTCAAATCATTGAAATTGATCTTATACCCCTCCATTCTTGATAAAATTAGATATATGCCCTCCTCGACAGTTTAAGTTAATTTCTGAATATAAAAAACCGATTTTTATATCTTATGACTAAATTACCCCTGCCCAAACTCCTCTTCTCTGTCAAGTGGGGCTGTTTGGATTATGGTAGGAATTTGGGGAATTTCATCTTCCTACCATAAATTTATTATAAACAATCTAAACTCTTCACAAAGTTACACACTTTCCAATAAATTTATTCCTAGAAATTTCAACTTCTCCAAATTCTCCAAATTCCTAAGCAATCCAAACGGCCCCTAAAAGACTTTTCATCTTCCAGTTAATTCTCCCTGAATATATCTTTCTAATTTCATTTTATATTTCTTCTTTCTACGAGATTAATAAGGAAACAAAACATATCATTATAGAGCTTTTGAAATTACTCAGGGAGAATCAAATCTCCATCCACGAGATTAATGTTATCGATTTGAAAATTGGGCAGCGGCTGCCAGATGAAAAAAGAGAATCAAAACAAAATAGGAAAAAAAAAAGCTCAATCAAATAGTAAGCCATCCTATAGACTGAAAGTTGTTTAGCAGTATTTGGAGAATATATCCCCTTTCAATTTTTCAAAAATTAAATAAAAAATGCAATTTACCAAGCAAATATACTTGGAATTAATAAATAGTAAATAAATTGTTAACTAATCTTATGGAAGAAGGAAATATGCTACATGTTTAAGCATAAAAGAAAAGGAGTTGATGCCGAATACTGGTACGTTGCCAGTACATTAGTTGATTTATATTTTGTACTGTATTTTTTTTTTGTTACTTCTTGTTTCAGTAATGAAATTTGTCTCATGACTTTTGCTTAAAAGAAACTAAGAGGGAAGAAAGCAATATTGTTAGCTAACAGTAAATGATTGTAAAAAATTAGTAAATGAAATATTGATGTTTCTTACACCCATTATTATTAGACAGATGAAAACGAAGAGATGAAAGTTAAACTAGACACACGTATTTCTAAAAACTTTCGTTTATGAAATATTTAGAATGGAATCAGAAAGATATATTGCTTAGAGAGAGAATTAACAAGAAGATGAAAAGTCTTTTAGACTTGGCAGAGAAGAGGAGTTTGGACAGGGGTAATTTAGTCATAAGATATAAAAATCAGTTTTTTATATTCAGAAATTAACTTAAACGGTCGAGGAGGGCATATATCTAATTTTATCAAGAATGGACGGGCATAGGATCAATTTCAACGATTTGAAGGGTAAATATCTAATTGAGCAAGATTTAAGGGGTATGAGACCGATTTTGCCATGAATATAAAATTCGAAGTTTTCACGGGGTTTTTTTTTTGAAACATAGTTTTCACGGGGTTATGGAGGCAACAAATGGTAAAAGTTCAATTCAGCCGCGCCTCCTCTAGTCTAGACAGACTCTAGTCCTCTCAAATTGCTCGCAAAACCCTAGCGAAACTCTCTCCTCTCTCACCATTTCGACGGCTGCGCAATTTTCTCTGAAATCTCTCTTTCTCTCTCTCTCTCTCTCTCTCTCTCGAGATGAGTTTAATTTCCCAAGTGAAAACAACTGCGCCGGCGCCGGAGCCGAAGGCCGGTGCTGACGAACCCAAGCCCAAGCCCAAGCCCAAGAGAAACAACAAGAAGAGAAGAAGCAGAGCCAATGACGAGCGCCAGTCGAAGAAGCAGGCGTCCGACCAGGAGATGAAGCGACTCGAGACTGCGCTCTTCGGCTCCCTCTACTCTCCTCCCGAATTCGGATCCGAAGTCTCCTTCGCCCAACCCAACACGCCCAAACCCCTCTTCTTCCAGGACCGGTCCACCGAGAACCAGGCCCCGGTGTACGAAGAGGAGCAACGCCTCCCGGTGAGCAAACGGCCCGCTTGGGTTGATGAGGAAGAGGAGAGAACCCAGGTGGATATCGCCAAGGTCAATCGGCTGCGTAAGCTGCGGAGAGATGCGGAGGAGCAGCTCATATCGGGTTCGGAGTACGTGGAGCGGCTGCGGGCCCAGCATGTGAAACTCAACCCGGGGACTGATTGGGCTCGGGCCGGCTCAGACCAGGAGAGCGGGTTAACGGGTGTAGATGATGATGGAAGAGAAGAACTTTTAACAAGTAATGCTGATCTTGTTCTTAAGGATAGTGTTAAGCTCTTACCGGGTTTGTTGGAGTTCTCCAGGCTCAACAATGCAAATAGAGAAGAAAAATCCAACTCCGTTATAAATTCGGTTCAGTTTCACAGAAATGGGCAGTTGTTGTTGACTGCCGGGCTGGATCGACGGATGAGGTTGTTCCAGGTGGATGGTAAAAGGAATCCTAAGGCGAGCAGCATTTTCTTTGAAGATTGTCCCATTTATAAGGCTTCCTTCCTGCCAGATGGCTCTGAGGTAATCTTAGCTGGTCGTAGAAAATTCTTCTACAGTTTTGATTTGGTAAAAAGTAGTGTTAACCGTGTCAGGCCTTTAACTGGTCGGGATGAGAAAAGCCTAGAGTCCTTTGAGGTGTCACCTGATTCAAAAACCATTGCTTTTATTGGAAATGAAGGTTACATTCTCTTGGTCTCCGCTAAAACCAAACAGTTGATTGGTACATTGAAAATGAATGGTTCTGTTCGTTCCCTGGCATTTGGGGAGAACGGAACGCAGCTGTTATCCGGTGGTGGAGATGGCCAGGTGTACCACTGGGACATAGGTACCAGGAAATGCATACATGTGGGTACGGATGAGGGTTCCCTGGTTGCTACTAGTCTCTGTGTCTCGCCTGACAGCTCTATGTTCTGTACGGGCTCGAGTAGTGGCATTGTAAATGTTTATAAGAGGGATGAATTTCTCGGGGGCAGGAGAAAGCCATTAAAAATTGTGAAGAATTTAACCACGGAGGTGAATGAGATGAGATTTAACCACGATGCACAGATTCTTGCCATCTGTTCCCGGATGAAGAGCAAGGCAGCAAGGTTGGTGCACGTTCCCTCATGCAGTGTTTTTTCAAACTGGCCCAACACTAATTTGGGTTTGGCTAGGTGCTTGGATTTCAGCCCGAATAGTGGTTTTTTAACTGTTGGAAATGCAGAGGGTCAGGTCCTGCTCTTTAAGTTACATCACTATCAGAATGCTTAATAAGATCTTTCTGTTTTTGTTAATTTTCTTTTTGGGGGGAGCTGAAATATGATGCATAAGAGTGCAGAGTGAGAAATGTGTTCCATTTACTTCAAAATGTTAAACTTTGGGTCCTACTTGTTCAAAAGAGGTATACTCTGGGAACTTCTCAAATTTAGGACAGAAATTATGGTTGTTTATTTGAGCGAATCCTGAATTTTTCAAAACAACAGTAGGGATGCCATTTTTTGCTGGTATGTGGTTTTCGTTGAATTTATTGGGCATGAATTTTTGCTAGAGCTAGTTTTAGACTTTTAGATTTTGTTGCATACCTATCTGTAGAAGGTAAGACTGATAAAAATTTTGTTTTGGAGTTCGCATTTAATATTTCACATGTGAAATGAGTTGTTGATGTACTTGATGCTGAATTTTGCTGAGACTAAATTTCGGATAGAAATTTTGTTAGCTTTGACCTAATCTAATTAGGGACAATTGTATATCTGTATTACTTTGTGATTGTGGTGTAAGGCTGAAATACTGTGCATCAGTTGGTATTAGGCGTCATGTAATTTTTGTACTAGCATCATCTGGTGCAGGGTTGAATCCTGGATCCTGTACAAGGAACAAGGTTCATACCCACTTAGTGATCCAAAGGCTATGTTGATTGCCCTGGTCCTTGTGTATCATGGTAAGTTCATACCCACTTAGTGATCCAAAGGCTATGTTGATTGCTCTGGTCCTTGTGTATCATGGGTAAGTTCCATTAAAGTTGGGCGTCATGTAATAATATATGAGCACATCATTCTTTGAAATTGGCCATAGCATGGTATTAGACGGAAAACTTCATTACTTTTTAAGTTTTAAATTATCTTAATTGTTTGGTTTTGATGATTTTTATACGGTTATTTAAATTTGCACGCTTGAAATTCTAAAATAGCACTCTAAAATAACGTGACAATACTAGTGTAAAACTGCTACTATAAAAGATGGGAAAAGAAAAGAAAAACCTAAGTGTAATTTATTTCATTATTCGAAGCTCACAAAGCTATTATAAACTGATTCCTACTAAAATCTCATCTCAGCATTACTCATCTCACATATGTAATTATGAGAAGTTAAATGCAACATTGAAAAAGAAAAGAAAGAAAAAGAAAAATCCTTACGATTTACAGGTTACAGTAGCACAATATGTGTAAATTGAGAGAAGTTAAACGTAACACTGACCAAAATCCTTACAAATTACATGTTACAGTATTCACAGATCTTACCGATACTTTGGTGGGAATTCTTCAATGTGTGTTTCGATTACAATTGAGTACTCTGGTTTGCAAATTACATGTTACAGTATTCACAGATCTTACCGATACTTTGGTGGGAATTCTTCAATGTGTGTTTCGATTACAATTGAGTACTCTGGTTTGCTTGAAAGAAGAAAACAATTGAGTACTGGAGCAAGTTAAGACAATTTTGTAGTGTTTATTTAGCATACAAATTTCTTGTACAGCACCTCATACCAGTTTACCTGTTCTATTGGCTTGCTTGCAAGTGGTAAGTTCCAGTAAGCTACGCATCCTTAAACAATATACCAGCAAACCATTCTATGAAATTGAATTGTGCCTTTGTAGGCTCAAAACACTTAATTAGCATTATGTGATTCCACATAACATGAGATCATTAATATCATAATATGATAAAACACTACTATAAAGGATACCAAGAAGAAAAGAAACAAACTAAACTGACATTTGCTTCCTAATTGCAAGATCTAAAATCAGAGACATTACGCTAAGCTTGACTGCACATTTGCAAAGGGGGCAAAAAAAAAAAAAAATCAACATTCAAGGTATTTTAACACACACTTGAAAGGAATAAAAATTCAACATTCAAGGAATTTTAGCACACATTTAAAAGGAATTCTTTGGATTGTAATAAACTCAACTAAAACTATTCCAAAAAATATCTTTCAACCAGAGAAGTAACTCAGTATCCCATATTGACAGGAACAAAGAGACCAAGAAACAATGGAAGAAGAAGAAAGAACAATCAAGAAACTTAAACACAGTATCAGTTTCTTTTAGATTTGCTTGTACCACCAATCTTTTTCTAATTTTTACAAAAATGACAAAGCTCACATATCCTACGCTAGAAATGCTAATTTAAGCAGTTTTTTTTGGGATCAAGTTCAGAAAGAACCCGTGTGTGGTTCAGCCGTGCAGAGCTTGACTGTCTCTGTGCAGCTCTATTGAGATCAATACTAGATAACACTGACAACTCAGCTATGTTGTGCCTCCCTGTCACATGGGTCCCACTCTCACCCCCATCTGGAGCATTGGGCTGTCTCCTCTCAGCATTAGCCGGCCTAACAGGTGCCACCTCAGCTGCATTGGTCTGGGTTGCTTCCTCCAGAGTTCTGACTTGATAGGTCATCAAATTGAAGCAACTTGTCAAAGTTTTGCATGACCAGCTGAAGAGCATAAGGAGTCTATGCACGCGGTACAAGTTCTTCATGACCGGCTCAAGGGCCTCTATCTCTATGTCGTGGGCCACCTCCAACTCCGCAACCCGTTGGACCATCGCATGGATAGAACCCTCAGCATTGTCGCATGCCGAGAGCAAGTGCTGCTTTTGCTCTGTGAGCTTCTCCAGGGCCTGGTTTGTGGCCTCAGTTTGACGGCCACCGGCAAAGCGGTACGCATCCAGCACGGCATCTGCCGCATTGATGTAGTTCGCATAGGCGTCGTTAATGGAGTTAATTAGTTGATCCATGATAAATTAGTGAGGGTAGAGTTTCTGGGAATTTTTGTGGCCAGAGAGGAACAGAAGTTGCTTGGGGTTGTATACTTGTATTTATAACGAACTATGTAAATGGGGTTTAAGGCAAGGTTCAATGGATGGGAGCTATTTAAGTTGCGTTTGTAATTTTGAGTTAGGCACTTAGGCCATTAGTTTCTTTATTATTCTTTCTTTTTCTTCTTTTATTAAAAGATATGGTCGAATTGTAATGCGTTATTCCACCAAGACAGGCCGCACCAGTCATGTAAATGTAATTCAGTGTATTAATTGGGCACTTGGAATACAGGCCAGGCCGAATATACCATTCAGACCTGGAACAACAAAACTAATTCAGAGTAGTAAATTTCTGGTCATCAGCAAGAATTTTTCAATATGCTCAATCTAAAAAGTTCTGATCCCTTCAATTTTGAAAATTCGAAAAAAATAGTTAGAAAATATGAAAAAATATAAAATTTGATTATCAAAGATATTTTAATATAGAGATCATATTGAGCGGTTTGGATCGACCGTTTGAAATTTTAATGTGCTACGTTTGGATCGTGTTTGACGTCCTATATGTTTGATTCTAGCATTACTCTTTAGTAATTAATGCATTAGAAAAAGAGTACATCTAGTATTAATTTAGAACTTTCGCGCTTTGAAATAATTTCAGTGTCCATTCACTTGCAAAGCTATTTCAATTTATTAATTTGTGAACTCTTATCAATATTTATTTTCCCTTTAATTTGGGAGAAAATTATGTTCAAATTAGTTTATTGCTAATTATGAGAAATTAAAATGTAGCTGTTATATAAGTCTCTTCTAACAAATTTAAAATGCTCGAACACAACATTTGTAATAATTACAAAATATATTTTAAAACTTTTTGCGAATACCTAAATTGAATATTTGAGTGACGTCAATTATTTTGAATTTATATAGATACTACGCATAAAAATTTGGGCTGATACTTTGACGTTAAATTAGAAGAGAAAAATGCAACATACTACTTGGGTAAATTATTTTAGAGGCATTAACCTCTTGTTCATCACCCGTACCACATTTCTAAATGCAATATTTGAGTAAATCATGCTAACAAGCAGCTGAAGCCCCTGTGACGATACATCTTGACAAGTGTCTCTCCACATCATTAATAAATAGTAAATACTAAACACATGGCTCGATAGGTGCCCAACATAGTGGGATGCATTTTTACAAGTCGTTAAGGTAAAAAGGGCAACTTTGATGATGCACGAGAGGTGTTTGGTAAGAGGTTCAAGAGAGGGGCTGTGGAGTTGCTTGGTTAAAACACAAATGGAAAAAGGAGGTTGTGTGGAATTGGAAGCACTCCAAAAATTGCCGGGAACAGCAGAGGAGGAAATTGTTGGATAATTTAGGTATCATTCTAGAAATCGAAATCAAAATCAAAATTACTGGCCAAAAGGAAGTATTTTTGTTATTTTCCAGAAACAGGTATTGCTGTGATGTGTCAAGTGTTTTCTGCTATACTCATGCAATGCATGCCTGTGCTGTAGTTTGGCACTTTTCCATAATTGAGAAATTATTATTAGCAAAAATCAAATTGGGTTCACATTATTTAAATTTATTAACATGTAAACTCTACTTTTAAATTTTCCTTTTCCTAACTCTGTTTCAGCTAGTATTAGCAATAATGCTTCGACCAAAGACAAAATTTTATCATCCTGGTCCTTCTACCAGTGATAAACTTCTTGCTAGTGGTAAGATCCAGTTAGACAGCTGCACATCCTACCAGGTGCCTCTTCACGTAATTAGTAATACATGGCACAATAAGGTGTGTACACCATAGTGGGAATGCATTTTATAAATCATTTGTACAAACAGGTTAAAAGGCAAATCTGATGATGCACGAGAGGTGTTTGGTGATTGGTGTCTCGTCAAGAAAGGGTTAGATACCAGATTTTGGCATGGTGAAGGGTTTTATGAAAGGACTGATGGAGGACCAGTAGAGAGCTGTGAAATAGATTTTTACCTGATTGAAACACAAATATCCAGAGTTTATTGGGAATTGGAAGTACTTCAACAATTGCCGTTATTATGCAGAGAAGATGAAAGTGAGGGTGATGAAGGTATCATTTTGAAAATAGAAATTAGTTTTTCTTAATTTTGAAAACAGTTGTTGCTGCAACTCATGTTAGACTGATGCTGTAGTTTTTCTTATTTTCAATCATTATTATATTAATGCAGATGCATGCTGACGCTGTAGTTTGGCTCTTTTCCATAATTGGGATATCAGAATTAAGTAATTAACACAACTCAATTTGAGTTCACATCATCTAAATTTATAAACTTGTAAAGTCTACCATTAGAGTTTCCTCTTCCTAATTTAGGAGACAACTATGATCAGTTTTGGTTGCTAATTAATAGGTTTTGAAGTGTAACTTTGGCCTAAATCTGTTTCAGTAACATTTCAGTATTAGGAATAGTGTTGCAAGACGAAATTTCATATGCCATGGTCCTTGTACCAGTGGTAGACTTCTTGCCGGTGTTAAGATCCAGTAAGGTAGGCGTCAGGAAATAACATACCAGCACACCGTTATTTGATATTGGCCTTAATTAGCATGGTTATTAACTATTAGGCTGCATGATTTTTCCAGTTCTATATTATCAGAATTATGGGTTTTGGTGAATTTCACACACTTATTTCAATTTGCACACTGAAACATTTAACTAGCGCTATATCAATCTGCAAAAAAAAATGCGATTATAATGTAAAATTGCTCTGTGATTCGTGATCAGAAAATTATATCTGAAAGAAAGAAACAACTGCAATTTATTTCCTAATTCCAAGCTCCATAATCAGAGATATTGTATCGAAAGAAACAAGAAAACAAGTTACCAGCAATATTAACCCACACAAAGCAACTATATCTCATTAACAAATCATATTCCAGAAACTTATTCCTCTAGAAACTCACCTATTGTCACGATCACTTATCCAACATATCAACAGAACCCAAGAAAACAAAAAACAAGACAATCAAGAAATGTGTAAACATAGAACCAGTATTTCAGTTTTTTACAAACCAGACAAGGCTCATACATGATACATGACAAACACCAAAAATGCTAATTCAAGCATTTTCATTTGGATTAAGGTCAGGCAGAACCTGTGATGCAGCCATTTTGTGGTCTACCGTCTCTTGTCAAGCCGCCATGTTATTCTCCGCTCTCTCTTCTGGCTCAGGCCTATTGAGATCAAGATTAGCCAAAGCCTGTGACACTGCCACATTGTGCTCCTCTGGCATGTTGGACTCATCCCCAATCTGCATATCAGACTCCATGTCTCCCTGGACAACTGAGGATAGCACCAAGGGATCTCTCAGATGAGCATTATCTGGGCTGACAGGTGCCGGTACTGTTGCACTGGGGTCCACTGCATTGGCTGGGAGAGCCATCACCATCCCCCTGACCTGATGAAACCTTACATCAATGAAAGCCCTGAAAGTCATGCATGTGAAGATGAAGCGCTCATGCTGTTCATTGAAGTTCTGGATTGCCGACTCCATAGCCTGGTTGTTGATATGGCGGCCTCTGGCAGAATAGAACTCGGCCAGCATTAATGCCAAATAAACTTTGAACCCTTGATGGGCACATTTCAGGGAGTAAATGTCTTCATCAATCTGTTGTAAGAGTGTGGATGGCAGTTGCATGGCGGTGTCACATGTCAAGATGAAGCGCTCGATACGGATGTTGAGGATGTCGATGGCCGAGTCCATGAGCAGGTCTTTGTTATGTTGGCCAATGGCAGTATTGTACTCGACGAGCATTGCTGTGAAAGCATCCTTGTACCTTTGATGGGCACATTTCAGGGAGGAAATGTGTTCATCCATGATTAGTGCGAGTAGAGATGGTAATTTTGGTTTGAAGGATCAGAGGTTGCTTGAGGGGTTATATTTATAATGTGCTGTGCAAACGGGGTTAAGACCAATTCAATGGATGGGAGCTACGGAGTGAGAATCTTGGGTTTCTGTCTTTCCTTCAGGCGGTTTTTCTTGTTTCTTTCAAGAAAAGAGTATTCACTAATTTTTCTTTTTCTTTCTTTTTTTAATTTACGTGGCACTTGCATATATTTTACTTCATACAAAAGGAAATACACGTCATATTTGAAACAAACAGGAAAAAAAAAACGAATAAAAAATAATGAAATTAAAACATCACTGAATTTTTTTATATATGGGCACTGGAGAGTTACCAGACTATATCCGTTTGAATAGGTAGGACAAAAAATGAGTAGTAATCATTAAAAAAAAACATTTGAAACCAATGAATTTCAATTGAGTGCCTTTTCCCAGTCAAAATATACTTCATATTTTATTGTTAAACTTAATATTTTATATTTATCTTGTATCCAGTGGTGATACATATTCAATCGTTTTGTCAGAGAATATTATTTTATTCTTTAAATTCTATTAATAAATATTAAGAGATTAAAAGATAAGTGTGCCTAATTATACAACATATATAAAAGCATCTTATCGGACGTGTTACTGACTTACTGTGTAACTTAGCCTTAACAGTATATGCTGACTACTACCGAGACTGCATGCCATTCATTATTGTGTGTCAGTAACAATTTCAATGTACCTTACGCTTGAAATCCTAGAAGCAAGTCAAATTTCATTTAGTGTTTCGCTTACAAAATATCATTGAGATGGCCTCCTACCAATGTTATAAACTTTGTAGTTTAAGTTGCTTGAAAAAGAAAAGGAACATTATATACAAAAGAAAATTATACCAGTAAGTTGGTTCAAAAGGAAAAAAAGAAAGAAAAAAAAAAAGGGCATTCTATCAGTACATCAAAGGAGACATTAAAATTGACTTTTGAACTGCATAGGTTCTAAGTTTTAATGTTTCAGAAATGTTGGTTTGGCAATTTTGCACATTTTTTACTCTTGGAGTTAAGACCATCAGTGTACTTCTCTTGGGCTGCGCTTGTCATAGCACAAAGGTGTTCTTCCATGATTAGTAGATGGTATTTTTTTTTTTCTTTTTGTTTAGGTGATGAGAGGGGTTGGAGTGGTTTATGCTCGCTTTTTATATGGTACTAAGTAAATGGGAGTAGTTCTTGGTTCAAGAAATAATGGGAGCTATCAAGTGAAATCCTGGGTTTCCAATTTTCATTAGTCGATTAGTTTAATACTTTAATTTGTTTTCTTCGCTTTATTTCTTTTTTATTTTTCTATTTTACGTAATGAACGTTAATTCGTTATTCATCTGCGCCAACAATTTGTCTAAACGAAAACACAGAAAATCTTATGCAAATAATTTGGGCTTCAAAAAAAAAATAAATAAAAGGGAGAAGGTTACATAAAGTGGGCTTTCTTAATTCTTACATCAGATCTGCATTTACGAATAGACCTTGTTGGTTTGGAATCGTCCGCTAATGAACGTGTACGAGCCATGTTCCAAACATCAATTGTGGGCTTGTGGCTGTACTAAGTGTGACTTACATAAGTATATTTAATTTTGTATTTAATTTATTCTTCACGTTATACAAACGAATAATTGAAAAACTCCAAAGTATATGCTTATAATACTCCTGTCTTGCTTTCATTCTTGTACAAATTGTATACACTATGGCCTATGTATACAGATAAAACTGTAATATAAACCACATAATTTGTATAATAATCAAATTTAATTATTCAAATATTTTGCCATACTTTCCTTTTTCATTAAGTTCTACAATTAATTGCATTTATTGTCTTCCCTTTTTTATTTTCTCATCCAGGTAATATTTATGTATTTTTTAAAATAAAACTCAATACACTTAATAGTTTTTACCTTTTATCAGTGATAGTACAACTTCAACTCTTCATTACAGGATTTTTCCTTCAATTCATCAAACAATATATCAATGGATGATCATCAGACAATTTCAAATATTCATGATTTTCATCACACTTTCAGCAGTGTATTTTCAATCAAAGACGACCATTGGGCATTGGCAACGTTCTAAACAGATTTAGTTCCACAGTTGACTATTGAACAGCATTGGTTATAAATTTTAAAAATTTCAGAAATATTGGTTTGAGAATTTTACTCATTTCTTTTACATTTGAAACGCTCGTGATAATAAAAAAATTACAATTTCACTCTAAAATAAGATGACACTTACTGTAAAAAACACTTCACATATTAAAATGGAGCAAACTAAATGAAATTTATTTATTAATTCGAAGTAGAATGATCAGAAATATTATGTCAACAACGTTTCCAAAGAGGAAAGGAAACAAGATTCGAAAAAATATTAACCATCACAAAGAAAATTTTGGATTGTAAAATCAATTACTCGACTAACATATTCCAAGAATCTCATTCCTTAACAAATTCACCTCATTATCTTACCATTACTTATCACAGTATCAACAGAACCCAATAATCACCATTGTTACCATACATGTCAGCAGCTCTAAAATAATATGACACTCTTACTGTTTTTATTTCACAAATAAGAAGAAAATATGTGTGTAAATTTTTTTTTTCTAGTAACAGAAACGGGCCCAATGGCCTTTTTCAAAAAAAAAAAAAAACAAATAAGAAGAAAATGAAGTAAACTAAAAGCAATATATTTCTTAATTCGAAGTAGAATGATCAGAGATTTTCTGTCAAGAACGTTTCCAAAGAGGAAAGGAAACAAGATTCGAGAAATATTAACCATCACAAAGAAAATTTTCTGGATTGTAAAATCAACTCGACTAACGTATTCCAAAAAACCCATTTCCTTTACAAATTCATCCCATTATCTCACCATTACTTATCACACATATCAACAAAACCCAATAATCACCATTTTTTATCATACATGTTAGCAGAAAACAAGAATACAAGAGAAGAAAAATAAAATTGCAATCAAGAAACGTCTAAACATAGAACCAGTTTCTTCGGACAAAGCTCATATATACATGCAGCACTTACAATGCCAATTCAAGCATTGTTACTTGGATCAGGATCAGGCAGAACTAGCAGTGCGGCCGTGTGGTGCTCCACAGTCTCTTCAGATGGTGCCGTGTTATGCTCCACTGTCTCTTCCAGCTCAGGCCAACTGAGATCATCAGCCAGAGCTTGTGAGACGGCCATGCCATGCTCCTCAGACGCATCAGCCACACCTCCACTTTGAGCTTCAGACTCCAACTCTTCTCTTCCCTTGATTAATTGCAGTAAGCGTTCTTTGACCTGAGCATAATCTGGCTTAGGTGCGCTGGGGTCCATGGCATTGGCTTGGAGCTCTGCCTGAAGCTGATTGACTTGTTGGATCTTCTTATCCAAGAAGACCGTTGCATTTTTGTTTCTCGAGACTAACCGCTTGTGCTCTTCCTTGAGTTTCTCCTTGGCCAATTCCACAGCCACATCGGTGCCCTCGATAGGTTGACCGCCGGCAAAGTTGTACTCTTTCACCAGGGCGGCAAAAGCATCTCTGTACCTCTTTCTGGCATCCATCATGGCAGAAATGTGTTCTTCCATGATGAGAAGTGTGATTTGAGATGGTAATTTTGGTTTAGAGGCTCAGAGGTGGGATGGGGTTATGTTTATAGCTAGTGTACTGAGTGAACGGTACTTTTGATGGGCGTTACTCATAGAGTTAACATGTTCATCCATGGTTAGTAGTAGATAATAAATAAGGTTATTTTGGTTAAGAGGATCATAGATAATTATATTTAATTATTTTAATTATGCTATATATTAAAACGGGGTTTAGGTCTAGCCGTCCAATGGATGGAAGCTACTGAGTGAAAGTCGGTGGTTTTTCTGAGTTTCAGTTGGGCTTTTAGTTAGGTCTAGGCTCCGTTTGGATGGTGTGAGAATAAGAGGAATAAAGAAAGAAGTATTGGAAAGTGTGTAATTTTGTAAAGAGTTTGAATTGTTTAATAATAAATTTATTCTCATCTTCTCTTATTCTCAGTCCCATCCAAACACAGCCTTAGATAAGAGCGCTTTCTTTTTTTTAGTTTTTTTCTTTCCAAGTTTACACGTCATCTAGATATAGTATATAAGTTCCCAAGGTATGGCGAAGTTGTAGTAGTGCGTTATTTCAGCAACTGTTTCTGGTAGAATTTCCTGTTGTTCATGTAAATTAAGGTGCTTCAAGCATATGTGGCACTATTATGGGAAAGGCGGTATTTCCCAAGTAGGACGTACATTTTATCACATGCAAATCAACATCATGTACTATTGGAGGACTCCAGAACTTACTATATAATTTTAAAAATGCTAAATATTATTTCAGTAGTTATTTCACAAAATGATTATAATTGGATCACAGCTAATAACTTTCAATTAAACTTCTCAACGTAGGCTACATGTACAAGTGACATTTCTTTAAGTTGTGTACTTCATTGTGAGAAATTCCGGTGCATAATAGTTGGGCGTAGCATTGCTCCAGATTAGTATTTTACATATACAATATGTTATTATTTATAAATTAGTCTCGAGTTACACAACTACGCACTTAAGCAAGAGTAACATTATGCTAATTTGTTGAAGTTTGTAATTATCTTTCTTCAATTTAGTTTCCTATCGGGAAAATGAAAATTAACAAAACGTGTACAAACTGCCAGAAGCACTAGGCAGCTATTATTTTTGTTCCATCAAGGAATAGGAAAGTTACAATTTTAGAAATGGAATACAAAATGACTATTGACTGAGACTCAAAACTAACAAAGCATGGAAACAAATAAAAAACCCTTCTCTAAGAACAATTTACAACCCATTTTGAAGGCAGAAAAGAATGTTGACATGCTGTCAAAAAGAATTTTAGAGGGGGAAAAAAAAACTCACTATCCAATCTACAGTTCCGACCTAATCTTCAAAAAAAGAATAATTCTCAGAACAGCGCCTCCAAATATTCATCAACGTAAGCAAGGCATGGCCAATGGTCGGTTCGCATCCGTACCATGGTTGAACCATAACCTATCTCCATCAAGAAAAGTAGATGGTACCTTGGTGGCAAAAATATCAAAACACAGATGTTTCCCACACTCTTCTTCTTATCAACTATCGCCAAACTTCTATTGTTACTGTTGCTCTCCATTTCAGCTTGTGTATATTCAACATCAAGCTCTGATTCCTCCCTTGAATAAGCCACCAAAGCATTTTCAGCACTAAAGTCATCTCCAGAGGGACCAACATCTAGGTCGTCTTCTTCCTCTTCTTTTTCATCCCATACAATATTTTCTATAACCCTGTTCTGTTGAACCACCTTGACAAGTGAGGCCCCTGCAACACGGACTACAAATCCTGCTAGGTGTCTCTCCACAGCATTAATAAGTACATCTTCAGGAACTTCTAAAAACTTCACAGACTGCGTACCGTTAATCGACACAGCGCCCTTACCGCCATTTAAAGGAAATGTTTCCCTCCCTATGTTTACTGAACTGCCACAGGCTTCCCACAAGGTGTCAAAAAGGTCAGAATAGTACCTCGAAACCCACATATCAGAGACATTAGGAGGTAAAATAGCTTTCAAAAACATGTCCTCTATACCTATTGTGACAGGTCTCAGGAAACCAGAAACAACTTGTTCCGTAGCAGTGTTGGCATTAATGAAGATGTCTATCAAACCGGGCATTGGGTCTTCAGGTTGTAATTCAAGAAAAACTTTTGCAAAATTACTGTGTTCGATACTTTCATCATTTCCCTGGCCTACAGCGACTATAGCAAGGTCAGATTTTAGCAAATCTCCAAGGAGAAATGGGACGCGGCAAGATGGTATCTTACCATACTTTGATAAGGTAGAGAAGGTAATTTTGATAGCATATAAAGCAGGTAGAGTCTGCTCATCACAAGATTCAAATCCCCAAGTACGGATAAACGGGTCAGATTCAAATCGAAGCAAACAAGGTATCCTTATCTTTATACCAAGCATAACTCGGTAATCAGGAATACATCCGAAATGGGTCCTTAAAACCCGCAATAGCAATGCAGTATTTGGATCCATAACCCTGGAAGCTTCTTTCTGGTAAGCAACTTTACTGGAATCCGTTTTATTTGACTCATCTGGAGATGAAGGTGCAACAGAAGTGACTATGTCCATAATGCCTCCTTCAGCAGGTCCAGATCCATTGGATAAAGCAGGGACTGAACCCTGTACTGGGAGAAACCAGGATTGTTTCACAAGTGGAGGTTTAAGGCGTTCTAGATGGATGTAAGAGGCAATACCAGTTGACTTTTTTAGATCAGGAGAGGGATGGGGTGGTACATCAATTAAAGAGGCAGGAAGCGGGGCTGGTGCAAGGCCTGACTTTTGTTCGCCAATGCTTAGGGTTTGCCTCAGCTTTTTGCCCGGTATGCATGCAAGCATGCGTAAGTAGATCCTACAGAGACAGAGAAGGAGGGAGACATAAACATGCTAGTTTTGAGAGTGAAAAGGGTGGTGCAGAAAAAGGATATAAACTACCTCTTCAGTTTCAATTATTAAGCTTTAGGTAACTATCCAGTAAAGTACATCATTCATACTGCATTTTAATATATTCTCATCTTTCGAACAAATAAAATGCCAGTCCTAAGCATTGAAATACAGGAAAAGGCACAAAATCAGATAACCAGTCACAGCTTACATTTCTATGGACTATGGTTCCACACTTCAGCAAACTATACCAAACAACATGCAGTGTACATGTGTTTTAATTTTTTCTAACAAAAGTGTACAACAGCTTATTCCTATTGTCCGTCCGAGTCTTACTGGTGAATCCAAAGTACATGTACCAACACAGACAGGAAAACAATCATACTAAGGAGACAAAAGAAAATAAGAAATCTAAAATAACACTAACTAACCTTGCATTGTCACGAACTTCCAAATCAGGAAAGTTCTGGCACGTGAAAGCCAGCAGCAGCGAAAGAGGGCGGAATATCTGGGATCCTTTATGTTTTTTTAGCATTACTCGGCAAATGCTTAGAACCCGGCTTCCTTGGGACCATGACCGATGCCCCATATCTGGACCATGCTCATCAGTGAGGCAAACCATATGCCTCTTTAGCAGTTCCAGAACACCTTTTGGAGCTACTGTCTCATTCTCAGATATTTTCTCTAGCAAGGGAAAATAAAAGGAGAGGCCATAGCCTGGTTTGAGATTTGGAATCAAGCACCTGTCAAGTGTTTGAAGAAATCTGCTGCCAACAGGGGAGTGGGTCTCACACTGTAACAAGCGGCTGATGAAGGTTGCTATTACTGGAACCAGTGGATGATGCTCCAATGCCAGGTGTATTAGCACATTCTACAAGCAAAGAGGAGATATTCATTTGGTATGATATGTTATGTATGAGGCCCACAGTACGAATATCAAGAATCCACTGGGAAAGACCAAAAAATTATCTTTCAAATGCTAAATCGTAATGTCGCCAAGGGTTTCAGCATCTTCTCCTTTCCGTCATGGAGACGTTGGGTCTCTACCAGTACAAGCCAGCCCAACTATCCATTAAGTAAAACATATTTGTGTTTATTTAAGGATTTTCACTGAAATAAGATCAGACCTAAATCATTGTACTATACAGGTCAACAATAGTATGTCATCAAAACCAGTGTAGGTAATTACAGGCATGTAAGGACAAAGTGGTTATTGCCAGCAAAAGTAAGTACATCTAGTATTCATTTGTAATACAAAAAAATATATATATATATTGAAAAGGAAGAACAAAGCCTACCTCCAGATCTGCAAATATGGTAGACTCCATAAGGGATCCCAACCTGGTACGACCCGGTCCATTATCAGAACCATCATGAGGCATAACACCAATAAGCAATTTTTGCATGGCTCTAAATGCCACCAAAGTTTCTGTGCTCCAACCCGGTAACCATCTGAAATAAGAAATGCACACCAACCCGTCTTCTAACAGACTCACGGCCCCATCTCCCTCTGATGCAATAACAGAAATGGCATCAAGCTTCTTTGCCTTGACAGCAAGTGGGTCGAACACTTGTGGGTAGAAACCCGGGAGTGATGTAAGGCTTGAAACCTGGGAGGTTAAAAGGGTAGACCCAAAAAGCCAATGCAGTGCTAGCAAGCGAAAAATTAACTTCTGACCAGTATCACTTGCAGAGAGCTGGAGCCGGTAGGCCACTTTGCCGATGTCATACTCATTAAATGCCTCAGAGAAATGGCGGTAGAGAGAAAGAATAGAGTGACTTAGGAATGGGTTGTGAGAGGAGAGAAGGCTGGAGAAGTTCACTTTAAGCAAAGCTGACACAGCTGGTACACAATCCTCCAGTGCATCCGCAATATCCACTAAAGCTGATGTTAGCACCGATATTGCACCGGGAGTCAAATCCCTCGGCCGGTCAAGTAGGAAGGCAAGCACCCGTCTGATTTCTCTCAGATTTACGTCTGATGGTGGGGAAAGAACCAAATTTTGATCAGATAATGCGATTTGGGGTATTGTAAAAGGTGTTAATGGCATAGAGGTTGAGAGAACTGATGAACTGGATGAAAGGAGGCCATTTACCACGGCATTTTGAGAAATTTGAGCTAGTAAGAGGAGATACGATTGCGCCACATGGGTTCTCTCTGCTTGTGCCAGAGTCCACACGTGGCCAAGAATCTCTGACAAGAGGCAAGGGAATGCACTCTCCAGTTCCCGAAGCGACTCGCACACCAATCCACGGGTTTGTCTATCGGGCCCATGATTAGGCCTGTTGATCAGTGGCAAGAGAAGCTCAACTAGTGACTGGAGATGAGGCGAGGAGGGAGACTGGAGAAGAGAGATGAAGAGAGAGGTGGTGGTGATCAAAAGCTGTTCCTTGAGTGGCGAAGGATCGGGCAAAGGGATGAAGGAACGGAGCGCGGAGAGAAGGGAAGGGAAGGGAGGAGAGGGGAGGGGAATGGAGGGGAGGTGTTGGTCGAGGAAATGGAGAAGCGAGAGCTTGAGACTGGAAGGGAGGTCACGACGGGAGAGGGAATGGAGGCAGAGGTCGAGGAGAGGGAGAGAGAGGTGCTTGCGGCGGCGGGAGATATCGCCGGAGGAGAAATCGTCGAGGAGAGAATCCCAGTCTTGGACGGAGAGGTTGGGGAGTGGTGGAGAGGTCTTGAAGGAGGTCTGCTTCTCCATTAATGGAGAAGTGGAGAGAGAGAGAGAGAGAGAGAGTGTGTTTGATTTGGATTTTGGAAGGTTATTCCGAGAAAGGGAATGGGGCCATCATCGGTGATTTTTGCGCGAGATGGAGAGCGAGAGAGATGAGCTGGAATGAAGTGACAGTGAGAGGTCCTTGGGTTGGGTTGGGTTTCATTGGGCTTTAAATGGGCCTAGATGAAACTGAAGGTGAACGGTATTTCATGTCATTGGAAATTGATTACTCCATCTGCAGTTTTGTCATCCTTGCCATCGCTAAATATAAAGTGAACATATACACAAACAAAATGAACATACAAACGATTTAAGTGAACACATACAAACAAATAAGTTCACTAGAAATAAGTTGAATATGCATGTAAACTTCTGAACAAGCGATGACAACACTTATTTGTTTGTAAGTGTTCACTTAGATTGTCTATATGTTCAACTTGTTTGCTGTATATGTTCACTTTGTATTTAGCGATGGCAGAGATGGCAAAATTGCAGATGACAATTATCATTCCTGTCATTTCATTTAATATTTTTCCCTTTTGTTTAATTAATTTTTTTTATATTATATTTCTTTGAATGGTATGAACGATCATTAAACCGTTAGAATGATTTTGTTATTAGAAAATTTCGGTTTAAGATCGCAATAAGTAAATTTTTTTATATGTACTTTAATGAAACACGATAAAAAGTTTTTATATATAATGTTGATTGTCTTCTGAAGTTGAGATGTGAACGAGATTCAAATTTTAATTTCGACGAGTTAAATTTTGTTGTCATTAAATTCTAATCTATAAGTAAACTTGCTAATAACTTAGTAGCAAACTAGCAACAAAAGTTACCCTCATCAAAGAGATAATAGCAAAAACAAACAGCAAATCCTAATCATTTTCATCCTCAGAACTGGTAACGCCTGTATGTCATGGGCCATCATAGTCCATAAATTTGTACTATGTGAACCGTGAAGATTAGGAAGTCCTTATGTTTGGGAGTTAATTTTTTTTCCCGAGTAGTCCTGGTAGGAAGTTTGTGTATAGGAGTTGCTGACCTCAAATCAAGGATCAACAAAGAAGTATTTAACTGAGTGCATCATTTTCAAAAAAAAAAGAAAAAAAAAAGAAAAAAAGAGTGCATGACTTAACTCGATGAGAAACTGAAAACAGATCGAATGGATTCATGAGAAACGCAGAAACAGGACAGCTGATATCTCTGATTTCAGATAACACAATCAATCTCAGTATCAGCAAACAATAAAGCTTCTATTTCTTTTCTTTTCCGTTTTTATATATTTTGAAAAAAATTGTTATCAAGTATCACCAGTTTCTCATTAACTGAAACTAATTTTTACCTCCTTTTTTGTGGACAAGTCTATTACATATTACTAATTGTAATCCCAACCCGTACTGTTATCACTTATCACCAACATAAAATACAAAACCAACTCTACCACATATCCACTATCAGCATCACATACTTACACCCACACCTAAATTAACCGAAATCACAAAATTAACAAACAAAAAGTTTAACCAGCTGGGCCTACATTTTTTAAGCATCTATTATTGTATTTCTGCAATCCAGTAAAGCAAATTTTGTACTCAACATTTCTTAACATAAACACAAGTCAATAATGATCCACAAACACAACAATACAAAACCTAAGCTAACTCATCAGAATACTGACTTCGATCCATCTCAGCCAGGTTTTTGGCTTCTATCTGTTTGCATCATCTGGAAAATCATGGTCTTACTCTTACAAAAGGGTGCTCCAAGAGATCAGTGGCAGAAGTGTTGAGTTTTAGGCCCAAATTGGGCCCGGCCCATTTTTGCTTTCTCCCTTTATTTACTTCCTCCATCATGTCGCTAGGTTATATGGGTGCTTGTGCTCTTCTTGGCTGCCGAAGACAGAGAGTGAGAGAGAGAATAGAGTGAGAGAGAGATAGGGTAGATAGAGAGAGGTAGAGATAGAGAGAGAGAGTGATTGCTTGTTCTAGCAATTGAGACACTCTTGTACCTTCTTGTATTCTCTTGAGAGCCTCTTGAAAACTCTTGTAATCTCCTTGGTGAATAGTGAAATTTGTCGGTTCGTTGCCTCCCGGTGGAGTAGGCTCAGCCGAACCACTTTACTCTTGTGTTTTCTCTTCTCTTGTGCTTGTTGTGCCTCGATCTATACACGGTAACATCTTTCCTCTATTGGTGCTTGACGTTTGGTTGTATGCATTGGTTATTTCCAATTTCTTGATTGTGTAGTTGTGGTACCGTACCGGGTTATTTTCTCAACAAGTGGTATCAGAGCGACAGGTTCGTTGGTACGGTTTCAACTTGGGCAAAATATGGCAATGGCAAACCCTAGTGTAGCATCCATATTTGGGATTGAGAAGTTTGATGGGAAACAAAATTTTGCATTGTGGCAAGGCACGGTTCGTGATGCCCTTGTGCTTCAGGGTTTAGATGATGCCTTGAGTGATACCAAACCAGCTGAGTTAGAGGATGATAAGTGGAAGACGTTGTGTGGTATAGCCCTAAGTACAATCCGGTTTTGTTTGTCGAATGAGGTCAAAGCCCCGTTCATGGCCGAGACTTCTCCGAATGACTTGTGGAAGAAACTGGAGGAGATGTATCTGTCTAAGTCCTTGGCAAGTCGGACTGCTTTGAAGAAGCGGTTGTACCGACTTAGGATGGAGGAGGGTACGGACTTGAGGGTTCACCTTGGTGCGTTCAACACTTTGGTAAGAGATGTGCTCAATGCGGGTGGAAAGATCGAGGATGAGGATCAAGCTTGTTTGTTTATGGCATCCCTACCAAAGTCGTATGATGCTATTACGATGCCTTTGTTGGGGAAGAAGAGCGAGCTAACCATGGCGGAAGTGACCACCGTACTTTTGGATTCCGAGTCCTTGAGGAGGCGTGAGGAGGATGTGCCAGAATCCTCAAACGCTCTAGTGACTGTATCGGATCGGCGGCGACGGAAGAAATCCGGCCATGGGACATGCCATAAGTGCGGGAAGTCTGGTCACTTTCGACGCGACTGTCCCGAGTTACGACAGGTTAGTCCTTCTACACATGGATCTAGTCACACGGCGGTTGTGGTCGGTGATGTGGATGATATTTTCTTGTGTGTTGGTGAGGAGGATGTGACTGAGACTGTTGTTGGTGGGATGAGTGGCGGTAGCAGTGGTGCCTTGAGTAGGTGGGTGTTAGACTCTGGTAGCACATTCCATGTTTGTCCACGGAGGGATTGGTTCTATTCCTTGCGTGAGCAGTCCGGTGGCACTGTGACTCTGGCTGATCGATCGTTGGAGTTGGCACAGTAAGATTTCGGATGTGGGATGGTGTGGTTCGTACGGTTACTGATGTTCGGTATGTGCCTGGTGTACGAAGGAGTCTTATGTCACTCAGTGAGTTGGATTCACGCGGGTTTGAGTTCAGATGCCGTGATGGATTCATGGAGGTACTTCGAGGTGATAGAGTTGTCATTCGAGGTGCTAGGCACGGTGGCCTCTATGAGGTGGTCGGTACGGTGGAGTCTGCGGCCACTGTCGTATCGGCCGGCACTATAGTTTGTGGAGCTGTAGGAGGTGACTATGTGGCCCATTGCAGTGGAGTTGCTGCGGTGGTTGAGGGCATGTCACACATTGCACAGCAGCCTGGATTAGGGCATGCTGGAGACGGTAGGCTTGACTGTCTTGGTTCTTCTGGTGGACGCCTTGATGCCGGTGGAGGTAGGCGGGGACATGTGGTTGCTGATTCCGCATGGTGCATTGGACCTGGGCGGCCACTGGCCGTGGACTCAGGTAGATGCGGTTAGTCTCTGGAATTAGAGGCTTGTGGGAGGTGATGTGGTTACCGACAGATAGACTATTGGGCTGTGATGCTTGGCACTTGATTGTGTATGGAGCGAAGATCAAGGTGTATGCTTGTGAAGATCAAGGTGTATGCTTGTGAAAATCTACGTGTATGCTTGTGTTGCCAATTTGAGCCTACGGTGGAGATTTGTTGAGTTTTAGGCCCAAATTGGGCCCGGCCCATTTTTGCTTTCTCCCTTTATTTACTTCCTCCATCCTGTCGCTAGGTTATATGGGTGCTTGTGCTCTTCTTGGCTGCTGAAGACAGAGAGTGAGAGAGAGAATAGAGTGAGAGAGAGATAGGGTAGATAGAGAGAGGTAGAGATAGAGAGAGAGAGTGATTGCTTGTTCTAGCAATTGAGACACTATTGTACCTTCTTCTATTCTCTTGAGAGCCTCTTGGAAACTCTTGTAATCTCCTTGGTGAATAGTGAAATTTGTCGGTTCGTTGCCTCCCGGTGGAGTAGGCTCGGCCGAACCACTTTACTCTTGTGTTTTCTCTTCTCTTGTGCTTGTTGTGCCTCGATCTATACACGGTAACATCTTTCCTCTATTGGTGCTTGACGTTTGGTTGTATGCATTGGTTGTTTCCAATTTCTTGATTGTGTAGTTATGGTACCGTACCGGGTTATTTTCTCAACAAGAAGGACGTTCTCCGGGATCCACCTGGAGACACCAGCCAATAAAATGACGGGCAGCATCTGAAAGTGCTCTAGGCATCGGCGACCTTTCTCCTCTTCCAATCTTAAAGACTGCACTTACCCATTCCTTTTCATCAGGATATGGATGTTTCCCAGTTAACATCTCCAAAACAGTACACCCCAGACTCCATATGTGAGCAGGACGTCCATATGGTTTACTTTTAACAACCTGAATTGGTCTCTTCAGGTTAGATTAAGTTCTGGAAAATTGGGTATAAAAACAAAGTGGTACTTCTCTACCGATGTGTTTGGTTGCAGAGAAATTATAAAACAAGGAAATAGATAACAAGTCATAACCAAACAAAGAATAAATCAAGGAAGAACATTTTTTTTTCTTATTTCATGTTTTTATGAGGAGGAAAAAGTTCAATTTATTCCTTGAACTTTTTTTTTCTGAATTTGGTTGTAACTAACTCCTCAGTCTCTCCTTCCTCTTCCCTCCTCTTTATTCTTATGCAACCAAACACCTTGCAAGTTTGACCCAAATTGTACTTCCTATTCTTTTTTGCTAACACAGACAGTATTTTCAATTAGGTCATTTCCATGTGCTTCACACACATCTTAAACAGGTTTCTGTTGTGCTATGGTTCAGCATGGAAATCATAGTTACTAAAGATGGTTAAGATACTAATTTAGAAAATTTTAGTCATGTTGCAAATCTTAATTAAAATGATGGACATTACCTCGGTGGCCATATATGGAGTTCCCTTGCAAGAGTTTGCTTGGATCAAAGCATCAATCTGAAAATTTCCAATAAACGATCAGGTCATTATAGCCTTAAAAGTTAATTTACCAGTAAAAGGTGACAAATTGGAGCATACCTGCTTCGCAAAACCAAAATCTGCCAGCTTTACACATCTCTTTGAATCAACCAATATATTCGCACATTTGATATCTCTGTGAAAACAGGATAAAATAATTTTATAAGCTTTGACAAAAAAATGACAACAAGGGAAATAGTCTTTGCATATCTATTTTCACTTTGTAAATGTTTGTCGGTCAAACTTTTATCTATGCAAACTGACAAGTTGTTGTTAGATATTTGAAATATTAATTCATGATAATATTTCTGAAATTATGTAATAAGGATCACGTAATTCATATAAAATTAAATAAATCATAAGGTAGAACTTACAATTTTGTAGAGAAGACATCTTGATGCGGAAATTTGATCTTCTCCAATTTTCCTTAGTCCAAAATGATGGCAGAAAATAATGGCGTTTTTTCTGAAATTTTGGTTTTCTTTTGTTGGGCGAAAATATGGGAAAAGGTGCCACTACTTAATAAAATTTCAGAAATATGACTAAGGTAATTGAAGGGATCAAATTCTGAATAAATCTGGTCCATTGATTTTCCATCAAAATCAATGCACCCTTTAATCATATTTCATAAATGAACTTGGTTCATATTTAATAATATAGGCCGCATTAAATTATAATTAATATTAATAATATTAATTATAACATTATCTCACTTGGCCTATAAAATATCATAATAAAACACAAATTCTGAATTGGCCAATAAAAACATAAACCTTGTTCAGTTAGAAACACCAAACTAAACTAATATAATCAGAATAACTAAAAATGTTATTTGATCCCTATTAATTATAGAAATGGCATTCTTTCCAACATATGGTTAATTAAATTCATTCGATCCACATAAGTATATTTGCTTATATAAATTATATTAATGCGCAAACATAAGAAATAAGCAAACAATATAAATTCAGTCAATACATAAATGAAGCTTCAATACATAACTTAATAAATACATTATTGTTCATTACAACATCATAAGTCACTAACCAAACCCATGCCGGCTACATGCTCTTTGAAAAGAGTAGGTGGTAGTGCATTTGTTAGAGAATCAGCTAACATAGCTCTTGTATTGATGTGTTGTATGACAATAACATTATCCTTAATTTTCCTGCTAACAACAAGATATTTGATGTCAATCCATTTAGTAGCACCGCTGGACTTGTTGTTTTTAGAGAAGAAAACAGCAGCCTCATTATCACAAAATAGCGTGAGTGGTCTTGCAATACTCTCAATTACTTGAAGTTCAGGTATGAAATTCTTCAACCAAACTGCTTGACCAGTAGCTTCAAAACACGCCACAAATTCTGCTTGCATAGTGGAAGATGCAACTAAGGACTGTTTGGCACTCTTCCATGAAATTGGTCCCCCTGCAAGCATGAATATGTATCCTGATGTGGATTTCTTTGTGTCTACACATCCAGCAAAATCCGAATCAGAATAACCAATGACCTCAAGGTTATCGGACTTTCTGTAAGTAAGCATGTAGTCTTTAGTCCCTTGCAAATAGCGTAAGACTTTCTTAGCAGCTCGCCAATGATCCAAACCTGGATTTGATTGATATCGGCCAAGCATGCCAACTACAAATGCAATATCAGGACGTGTGCAAACTTGAGCATACATTAAGCTTCCAACAACCGAAGCATACTCATTCTTTTCCATTTGCTTACGTTCTGATTCAGTTTTGGGACATTGAGCCTTGCTGAATTTGTCACCATTGAAAATGGGAGAAACACTTGGAGAACAATTTTGCATATTGTAGCGCTTAAGCATTTTCTCGATATATGCCTTTTGTGATAAACCTAAGAGACCACGAGACCGATCACGGTGGATTTCAATGCCTATGACATAAGAGGATTCACCAAGATCTTTCATTTCAAATTTCTTTGAAAGAAAACGTTTTGTCTCATACAACATGTCTAAATCACTGCTTGCTAACAAAATGTCATCCACATACAAAACAAGAATGATAAATCTGCTCCCACTAACCTTGAGATATATGCATTGATCAAAAGTATTTTCTTGAAATCCAAATTCTGTTATGACCTCATCAAACTTGAGATACCATTGTCCTGAAGCTTGCTTTAACCCATAAATTGATCGCTTCAACCGACAGTCCATATGTTCCTTGCCTTTAACAACAAAACCTTCAGGTTGTTTCATGAAAATTTCTTCATGCAAGTCACCATTAAGGAATGCGGTTTTCACGTCCATTTGATGCAACTCGAGATCATAATGAGCTACAAGAGCTAAAACAATTCGTAACGAATCTTTCTTTGAGACAGGAGAAAAAGTATTATCATAATGTATACCTTCTTGTTGCGTAAACCCTTTAGCAACTAATCGGGCCTTGTATCTTTCGATGTTACCATGAGAATCAGTTTTAGTTTTGTAAACCCATTTGCATCCTACGGGTCTAACACCTTTAGGTAACTCAACAAGATCCCAAACATCATTTTGTTGCATTGAGTTCATCTCATCATTCATGGCTTCTAGCCACTGAGATGACTTATCACTTTTCATGGCGTCCTTGAAGGAGATAGGATCATTTCCATGACCTATATCGCCACCTTCTTCAGTAAGGTATACAATATAATCATCAGGTATTGCAGATTTTCGTTCTCTTTGCGACTTGCGTAAAGGTTCTTGTGGCAGCAAAGGTACTTCTTCATTGTTAGGAACATTATTAACATTAGTACCTTCACTACAGGAAACTGCAGTATCTGCATCGGGATTTATGGATTCCCAGTAAAAAATATCTATTGCATCAGCCAAAAAACTTTATTTGCATCCACAATTAACTTTTCAGCATTTTGCATCGACCTATATTTTTCTGCATCAACTTGTTGATGTACATAATTGCTAGTTGTATGAGAAACACTGATGCAACTATTTTTGTTTATCTGTATGGGATTTATTGATGTAACTAATTGAATATTTTCTTCTGTCCAGCAGATGCAGTTAATGTATATGCTCTTGCATCAACTATGACAATGAAATAATAGAACTAATTGCATGAGATAAATTGATGTAACAATTCTCACTCGACTGCATCAATATGACTGATGCAATCAACAATCAAATGCATATGTCTAGCTGATGCAACAAATTTGCAGCTTATGCATCGGCTATATCTATGTAAATAACATAACTAATTGCATGAAAAACACCGATTTAACTAATCCGCACTACTGCATAGAATTCACTGATTTAACTAGATTAATTATTGCATTTGTACAGCGGATGCGAAAAATCTGCAGCTTATGCATTAGCTATGTCGATGTAAATAACATAACTAATTCCATGAAAAATACCGATTTAACTAATCCATGCTACTACATAGGATTCTAACTAGACTAATTATTACATTTGTCTTAACTACCCAAATATAAATATTATAACTAATTTCACAAACTAAACTAATGTAATTATTCTATGCTATTGCATCTGATTTGTTAATGTGACTAACGGATTATTGCATTTGCTCAGCGAATGCAATTGGTCTATAATCAATCAATAAAAAAAAAAAAAATTCTCCTCATTTTATACGAATGCTTCCATAGAAAAGCCATTAACGGAATTAAATATCTAGTAAAAATAAAAACAACTTTGAAAAGGGAAAAAAAGGACAAGACGCCGAAATAAATAAATAATAACAATATAAAGGTGCCAAAATAAAAACAACTTCCATGCGCAATTGTAGTGATAATATTGTTAAAATAATATGTGTTACGTTGCTTTTTTATTTTTTTAATTACATTAATCTTGTTCAATATAAATGTTAGTTGGAGTATATATGACTTAATGTAAATAAATACAATAAATGTGGTATATATGCTCATGCATACGTTAGTCTGATAGAAATTAGCTAAACATCTATTTGAATGTTAGAAATTTATGTAATTATTTTCAAATTAGTAAGTTCATAATGGAAAATTAATCCGATTAATTATTGTGATTCTAGTTTCTATAATAAATCGATGTATTAATTGAGTCTCTACTTAAAAGTTCTATACAAGGGAATTTAATACTACGTAAATCTAATCTTTTTAGAATTAAATTGGCAATAATATAAATTTTCAGGTCTGCATGAAAATAGCAAAAGACAGGTGCGTTTCCTTGTAAAACTTTGTTTTTTAAAAAAATCATGGTAGGACCCACGCACTGCAATTTTTGCAAATCTCTCTAGGAAAATAAAACAAGCTGCAACATTTATTTATGGCTATGAGTCAATTTATGGAGAGTAACTTTAATTATCTGATGTTCATGCCTTCTGCAAAGTTAACAAGCTGGTAACATATAGTTTGGACCACATTTTAAGATTATCAATGAATAGAATTTTTTGTTCTACGTATTAAGTTTAACGAATTTTTATTTTCTCAATATTACCAATATATTATACTTGTAAATAGAGATTAACAATAATTTGTAAATAAATTGCAATTAATAAAATAAAAGTTGATTTAATATTTGTGCGAGTTTGATTTAATATTCGTAATACATATATCTAATACAATTCAATTGAAAATAAAATATTGTATCTTATAATGCTATCTAATCCGTATCATATAAATAGAGTTTGGCTATGGTGAGATGCATAAAAAAAAACCTCCCATGTGTCGTGATAAAAACACTCAGATTTAATTCAACATGTCCGATCCAAAATGTACAATTTGATCTCCCAATTGAAATCTCCATGCAAACTAAATTTTATATATTTTTTAAAATTTTTAAATATTTTTTTAATTTAAAAAAATCGCTATTCTAATTACTTCTAAACCATTTAAAAAATTGCTGTAATTAAAAATTAAAAAAAATACTTATAAATTTTGAAAAAAAATATAAAATTTGATATGCGTGGATATTGAGATCATATTGAATGGCTTGAATTGATCATTTAAAACTAGATCTAAGAGTTCTGATCGTAACTCACGGAGGATTTTTTATGATGTATCTCACCGGTCACCATATCCAAACTCCTATATAAATATATTATAAAATATTATATTAAATATTTAGATTTCGTATTGTTAATATAGTACAAGAAAATTATATGTATGTTGGTTAAACAATAAATATTAATTTTTCAAATTACGTTATTATTGTTGGTTATTTAATTTGTCAATGCAATTAATTTAAGAAAATTCTTAGTATATTATAGGCATTACGATTTGAGAAATGCTAATGTCTTACATATATATTATAGGCATTACTATTTGAGAAATGCTAATGTCTTAGATATATAAGATGGATGTGGTCCGTCCACTATGATCGTTCTTGCATTTTAAATTTCAAACAGCTGATCGAAACTGTTAGATTGAATCTTTATATTGAGAACTTTTATGAAACTAAATCGTATACTTTTTTCATTTTTTACTATTTAATTTATATTTTAAAGAAAACTTCTCCTACAAAAATACAAAATTTAATAGTAAAAAAGTTACACAAACATAAAATTTGACTTCATACAATTTCTCAATATAAAAATTCAACAAAAAATTTTAAATCGATCGTTTAAAATTTGAAATGTGCATACAATCATATTGGACGGACCACATTTGTGCTATATGTTGGGGTTTAGCATTTCTCTTGCTTTTTATCTGAAAAGAGCCTATAGTGAAGCAGGTGCAGTCTCTATTATCAAAACTTTGATTAATTAAAATTAAGAATTAAAATTTGAAAGAAAATCTATAGATATAATATATGTTACATAAAATAAAATATCTTATTCTAATTACTTAAAAATATTTCATATTCGTTCACAGCATTAATAATTTGTGGATATGATAATTATTATTAAGTGTAATATTATTTAGATTTATAATATTAAGAAAATAATCGTATTTGCAGTAGAATCATGAAGAATTATAATAGTAAAAATAACTATATTATTGATTACGAAATATTACTTACGCAAATGGAATATATTTGAATAAATAACATTTAATAATTTTGTGGTTGAATATAAAATATTAGAATACAATTAATTAATAGAATTTTTATAATATATTTCATATCAAAATATTACGAAGCAAATATAGAAATATTAAACTTTCCGGTGCCTAAATTTTAGAGCAAATGCCACATTTTATATATTTTATTTCAAAATTTAAAATTTAATCATTAGATCTAAACCGTGAAATCATTTATTTTAAAGATGGATATGTTATCATAAAAATTATAATTTTTATTAATTATTCTGTCATAGCGAACAAAATTAATTCATTTCGACCTTTTGAGCAGGTATCAAAATGAACATAAAAATTAATAAATTTTTTTGAAAACACATCCGTCATTAAAATGAACAAAACCAATTTTTTGAATCGTACAATTAAATTTTAAATTTTATTTACAAAAAAATATATATATAAACCATGGTATTTGTGGCGCTATAAGAGTATGCATATCACTTCAACCTTTCTCACTTTTATTTATAACATGTCATACATATTTAACTACATATTCTTTTATTTTTGCAATAATTTTTTTTATTACGCTGTTGTTTTATTTTTGACTTGAATAGTTGTAATGAATATTTGCTAAATTATTTTTGTAACGATGCACCTAGCACGCCCAATTATTTTTATTGATTTTATCTTATGGGTTTAATAATATTTTCTTTAGATACCAATTAGATATTTTGGATCTCATATATTATCACTCTTAGTCTTACTTTTTAGTATCAATTATCATTCTCTCTTAGCTTATATCGTATTCTAAGTTCAGTTACGTTCTTATTTTGTGGCGTATGTATTATATCACAACTAATTTAGTTAGCCAGATAGAAGAAAAAGGAAAATACGTTCATGGCAAATCTGAATTCTTGATCGTATGCAAATATACTTCCAAAATCTCCACGTTATATTTTCGATGATTGCGCTGTCCCTCTCAATTCAGGTTATTTAAAGTAAAAAAATAATATCTTGAATAAAATTCGAAATTGGGAAACAAGCACTGATTTTTCTCCGTCAATTCCTCGTCTTATATTTGTTATCTCATTAAAACATTGCCATGTTTCGTAAGAATCTATTTGCTGATATTTAATACCTCTTCCTTATCAAATTATATCTCTCTTCTCCTGCTCAAAATTTTTTTTCATCGTTTCAAGTTCAGCTGCTAGGGGGAAGCTCTGGCATCCCATCCATTTGGCCCTGTTTAAATAAATGGAAATTTGATACGGTAACTAACTCCTCTATCTTCTCTTAATATAATTTTGCCATTGGTGTTGTTCAATTTAAGTTACATTAGTTTATTGTGAATAAATGTATAATTTATATAATTATCTAACGTATTATTAATTTCTCTTGGATCTCTTGGACTTTAACTAATCTTGTCATATGGATAGGAATAAGAAGCTGACTGGAAAATTTTTATTACTAGATTAATTAGAATCCAAGAGAAATAACTAATATGTTAAGTAAAACTGATTTATATGAATAGGAAAAGTCCAATTCTTTTTGCATACATATTTATGTTTTTTTTTCCTTGAAATTAAATAAAGCATCGTTCCAATCGATATGCTAACAAAGATATTCTATAATAGTTCTGTTGTTTCAATTCTTTATATCTTCCCATTCTTTTATTAATTATAATTTAATTTGAATGATATTCAGGTTAATTTGAAGAAAATTGTCTTTTGTATTGGAATTGGATGCTAATCTCAAACAGTTGAAGTCTGGATTCAGTGGATGGGGCTTTAAACAACTTCGAGCCGTATTCATCAGATGGCATTAAACAATTTCGAGCCGTGTACTTAAAAAGTAGTCAAACTTTTGTAATTAAGATGAATAAAAGTTATATATAAAATAATTGAATTTTAGTTGTATTTGAATAGAATCTTTGGTGTAAAAGAGTTGAATGAAATTTGAGTTGTAAATTAATTTTAAATTAATGATCCTTTTATGTTATCGTGATAACTTTATTTTTTATTTAATAATATAATATATGTAACATATTAATCATGAAAAAGAAAATTATTTATATGAGTGATATATGGATGCAATGATAAATTTTCAGCATCCACGAGTCGATGCGATAAACAACCATATGCATTAGAAATTTTCAAGCAAAAAAATTTACGTTGCATCGGTTTCTTAATGTACTTTATTATTTTATCATGCATGAGTCAATAGATTCAAATAATAATGACATGCATCAAGAGCTTTACAAGTTGCATCGACTTGCCGATACAGTTGACTGTTTATCTTGCATGAGTCAACGAAAGCAAATAATAATCACATGCATGAACAAGTTGATGCAACTACAAATCACATGCATCAGGAATTTTCATGCAGAAAAGTATAAGTGCAGAAAAGTATAAGTTGCATTGGCTTATGGATGCAGTTTATTGTTAATTCTGCATGTGGAATCTGATGCTATGGTAATTACATTCATCGGGACTACCAATGCAAGATTTACTAGGAACTCGATTGAGAACATGTGTGGCTGTTTTTAAAGCCTCGGACCACAAAAATTCTGGTAAAGTGGTATTGCATATCATACTTCGTACCATATCCATTAACGTACGATTACGCCTTTCAGCCACTCCATTTTGCCGAGGATCACCCGGCATAGAGAATTGATGAATAATACCACTTTCTTGAAGAAACAAAGCAAATGGACCTGGACTTTGGCCCAAGTCAGTGTGCCTACCATAATACTCACCGCCTCTATCTGATCTCACTACTTTAATTTTAAGATTATGCTGATTTTCAACTTCAGCCTTAAAAATCTTAAATTTGTCTAATGCCTCAGATTTTTCAGAAATTAAGAACACATAAGCATAGCGTGGGTAATCATCAATAAAAGTAATGAATGATTTGTGTCCATTGAGACTCGGAGTTGGAAAAGGACCGCATATATCGGTGTGAATTAATTCCAATAGTCCCCCACTTCGAGTGGCTCCTTTCTTATTTCCCTTAACAAATTTTCCCTTAACACATTCAACACAATTTTCAAAATCAGAAAAATCTAATGTTGGGAGAATTTCATTTTTAATGAGACGTTGCATTCTATCTCTTGAAATATGACCCAATCTGCGATGCCATAATTTGGAAGAATATCCAGCATCACGATTTCTCTTTGTGTCACGTTTATGATCAACACAATTAACATTCAGGGATAATAAAGAACCAGAAAAGGAAGAATCCAAACATAATTTATATAGATTGTCACATAATAATCCATAACCAACAAACTGAGAGTTATGATATAGTCTCAACTCATTATTTCCAAACTGAAACATAAAGCCACAAGCATCATGTCTAGAAACAGAAATTAAATTCCTAATAACACTAGGAATATAAACTACATCATGCAAATAGAGAATAAAGCCACTCTTCAAGACTAAACGAAGAGTTCTTACGGCCTCCACTTCAGCCTCTAACCCATTGGCCACTTTAAGCTTCCTTTTTCCCTTTTCCAGCATCCTCGCGGAAAGGAATCCCTGCAATGAGTTCGTAATGTGCACAGAGGCACCAGTGTCAACCCACCACGTATTTAAGGGAACATCAATTAAAAGGGACTCACAAATCATATAATTAAAATCATTACCCTTCTTGGCAAGCCACGCTCTGAACTTGGTACACGCCTTCCTTACGTGTCCAGGTTTCTTGCAGTGATTGCACTTAAAAACACGTTTTGTACCAGATGTACTTGCTTTGTTAACACCAAGACCATCATCATTCTTATTCTTTCCTTTACCATTGTTCTTTTTCTGTTTTGGACTTTCAATGGCAGCATGTGCAAAGTCAGGTTTTTCAGTCTTAAGCCTTTCTTCTTCTTCAACACACATGGCAATCAATTCGCTCATTTTCCACTTCTCTTTCTGCGTGTTATAATTGATCTTGAAAGGACCAAACTGAGCAGGAAGAGAAGTCATAATAAAATGAACCAAAAATCCTTCAGAAATTGCCATGTCCATGTCATTTAATTTTGCGGCCATATCATTCATCATCATGATATGTTCACGTACACCGCTAGTCCCATTATACTTGGTAGTGAGCATTTTCATTATGAGAGCACTTGCATTAGCCTTTGATGTACTCTTAAACTGCTCCTCAACAGAGGCTAAAAATTCTTTAGCAGTAAAAAGTTCACCAGCAATATTCTTTTCAGGAATGTCTCCCCGAATAGCCAAAGAAATGATGCTTTTGATAATCATGAGAGACATGCGATTAGAACGCTCCCATTTTGCATAAGCAGTTTTTTCTTCATTTGCAGCATCATCCTTTGATTTTTCAGGTTTATCCAAACGTAATGCTTGGTCTATTTCAAGAACACCAAGACCAATCTCAATTTGCTCTTTCCAAGTTGAAAAATTAGTTCCATTCAATGGTGTTATTCCAGTGATTTGATTACTAATATTGCTCAATGCTGCAAATTCATGACAAATAAAATGCTTACTATTAACTAAAATCCACAGACATATAAAATTAAATAAATTAGATCAACTATAATTAGGGGACTAATAATTAACTTATCTGAAATAATAAAACGCCAATTAATATTTCAGGTTTAATAGTTGATCCACTAAAATCAATTCATATCACCGTTGGGCAGAAATAAATTGAACATAAATTAAAAATTTCATCTAATAAATTATACTTGACAATTAAAGTTGGTAAAATTGACATTTATAATTTAATAAATGTAAAACATAAGCGTAATACAATAGACATAATGTAAAACATAGTTCCCTTTAATAAAATGGTAGTCACAATTAAAGTTGGTAAAATTGATAACGACCAAATATTAAAAGTAAAATTTATATGAAAATAATTTATATATAATAAACTGTCGTTGGGTCGTTTAATATATATAAGTACATATGTGTTAAGAATATCATATAACAATAACCATAGAAAATTTATATACGGTTTATTGAAATATATATAATATTCAAATAAGAAACATTCTAGAAAAGAATTAATTTTCTTTTCTGTATTTTGTACGGATCAAGAGACGGCCTGTACTAAATAAAAGAAGGATTAATTGGTTTTATGTCACCGTAAAATTTTGCTAATTATGAATATGCCATTGTTATATTACAAATTAGATTTATGTCATCATCAAATTATGTAAATTAGAAATATGCCATTATCTCATTCCAAAAGAGATTAAATTCCAAAAATATCATCCTGATTTTTCTCAATATTTTTCAAAAACTCCAAATTGCCCTTTTTAATAAACCTAAGTAAAAAGAACTTAGAATAACCAGAGGAAGCACAATGGAGGAAAATGCACACAAATAAATTTTTCTTGCGAGTGACGTGAATACTGGTAAATACTGGTATATATGCCTAAGGTTGGCAATTGTCGACACAGTCACACCCATCACCAATGCCATATTTAAGGATGGTCTGGCTGGGTTAATATGCCACAAAATCATCAGGCTTGTAAATGAATATTGTATTAAAATTAAATTCTACACGTCAGGATCAAGTACATGTGTTATGTCTGTTTGATTAGATATGCCAGAGAGATTAACAAAAGTACCCTGGTTCCTTCTCAAAACATGAAACAACTAATAATGTACCAAATAAGAGTATTCAATCAATAATGACATTTTCTTTTATTGGAATCAGTAATAACGCGAGTCTGCAATTTGAGAAAATATCCAATTTCAAAATTTTGTAGTGGCAAAAAACTAATTTGTCATTTAGTGATGTAATTTTTCTAATTTAATTTTTATAGTGGTATAAAACTAATTTGTCATTTAGTGATGACATTTTTCTAATTTTTAATTTTTGTAGTGGCATATTTAAAAGGGTAAAATTGGCAAATCAATTTTTCAATGGCAAAAAACTAATTTTTACTTTTTCAGAGTGGCATAAAACTAATTTGTCATTTAGTGATGGCATTTTACTAATTTTAACTTTTCACAGTGGCATAAATCTAATTAACCCATAAAAGAATATACATGCAATGCAATTTCACGTGATTCGTGGGACCAGAAATTGCTATAATTGGACGAGATTCGTGGGACCAGGAAAACAAGGGAATAACGCGTAAAAGGAGAGGCAACATTTAATAGTCTTGATCCTATACAAACCAGCCATAAAATATTTGGTCCTTACTATATTTGAGCCTTTAAAGGAACTTTTCAAAAAATTCGAGTAAAAGTTGCAGCAATTAAAGGTTGTGATAGTAGTTGGACCATACTATTGTACAACTTAGTTGTATCCAATACTTATTGAGAAAAAGCTACATGTAAATTACATCTCTTCCTTTCCCGTTTGAATTTGTGCGCACGTGACTCCTTTTTCAATGGAGTAAATGAATAAAGGGGATAAAGATATACATATCCAAAGTTTGCACACATAAATAACTACAGGAAATTGAACAGAGGAAAATTACGAAATTAATTCTGTATATTGTATTTGATATGAAATTACATACTGTATATTCCAGAAAAATAATTCTGTAAAAATCCAATCAAAAAGATATTCAGAAATTACTATTAATTAATGATTTAAGTACGAAAATATCATTAAATTTCAGTAAGTAAATCAAGATTTTTGTAGTAATTTTATATGAAATTACGTACCGCTCCGATACCAAATGTTAGATATTTGAAATATTAATTCATGATAATATTTTTGAAATTATGTAATAAGGATCACGTAATTCATATAAAATTAAATAAATCATAAGGTAGAACTTACAATTTTGTAGAGAAGACATCTTGATGCGGAAATTTGATCTTCTCCAATTTTCCTTAGTCCAAAATGATGGCAGAAAATAATGGCGTTTTTTTTGAAATTTTGGTTTTCTTTTGTTGGGCGAAAATATGGGAAAAGGTGCCACTACTTAATAAAATTTCAGAAATATGACTAAGGTAATTGAAGGGATCAAATTCTGAATAAATCTAGTCCATTGATTTTCCATCAAAATCAATGCACCCTTTAATCATATTTCATAAATGAACTTGGTTCATATTTAATAATATAGGGGGCATTAAATTATAATTAATATTAATAATATTAATTATAACAGTTGTGCCCCAAGACTTCATCCATTTACCAAATTGACAAGATCAAACTGTTGGAGCAAATAAATCTGGTGAATCAACTCAAGATAATCATAAACTACAAAGAAATAAACTTAAATGAGGAACTGAGGAAGTGTACAAATCCATCCGGATCTCAACTGTTTTACTTAATTCTTCAAATTCATGTGTTTCGCATGCCTTTTGTACTTGCATCGAACACCAACTCAAGGCTAGTGATAAGCTCAGTTTTGGTAGAGATTAACAACGTGAGAGAGTTTAGAGATGAGAATGAGTGGAAGATGAATTTTATTGATTATTTGGGGGATTACAATCTGACTATAATCTGTCTAATACAAGCGCTTTTCTCTACAAAAATGCCAACCCCCCATACAATGATCTACCCCCTCTATTTATAGGCCTATTTCTCATAACAGAATGCTGACGTCACCCGACAGCCATTAGCCCACTAGGTGCCTCTAGATTCTCCCGACTTATGTTCGGTGAGGTGCTCCGTATGAGTTTGTTATGGCCTGTCCTCCCGACTTCATTTGGGACGCGCTGTTTAATTCTACTTTTCCCGCTTCTTTACCCCCATTGCAGGCCTCTTTAGGGTTGGGTTCCATACCCTTCTATTTGGGGCCGAGCTTTATCAGGCCGGCCCTATCATAAGCCCTTGAACTTGGGATGAGTATTCATCGTAAGTTGAAAATCAAGTCGCAAAATTCAGGACTCTTAGGTGAGGCACGAAGTGGTGAAGCCCTTGAGTCCCGAACACATGACTCTTGGGTGAGGCCCGAAGTGGTGGAGCCCTTGAGTCCCGAACACATGACTCTTGGGTGAAGCACGAAGTGGTGAAGCCCTTGAGTCCCGAACACATGACTCTTGGGTGAAGCACGAAGTGGTGAAGCCCTTGAGTCCCGAACATATGACTCTTGGGTGAAGCCCGAAGCGGTGGAGCCCTTGAGTCCCGAACACATGAAACGGTCAGGCGGTCAAGTTACCTGGCTGTCGCTTGGTATGCGCCTTGATCCCAACGCCAACCCTTCCATCTTCGCCTCGTGATCTGTGAAAGTTATTACCGCCTTTACAGCTGTCCTTTCAACTTCTTGCCTTTTATACTCCCATTTCTCTCTCTTCTTCTGTCATTTATCACTTCAGCCTTCTCTTCTTCTCCTCTTTCTTCTCTGTCGAGCTCTCTCTCCTTGCTACTCTCCCGAACGATCGTTCATCCTTCTCACTCTCCGGTGAGCCCCTCTTCTCGTCCTCCGACGAGCCTTCCTCTCCTTCTCCGGCAAGTTTTCTCCGGCGAGTTTTCTCCGGCGTACTCCTTTTTTCAGGTATCATCTCTCCCTTATCCTCCTTTTGTTCTGAGTTTTCCTTAGAAATATCACGAAATCGCCTCTTTCTATCTGTTTGGTATGAATGTGAGTGGATTTAGAACTGGTATGGTTGATACCTACTGTAGTCTTGGTATAAGGATTATTTATTCTCCATGTTCTTGCTTATACCCTTCCTATAGTTAGCAAACAGTTCTCTACTGTTTCTTGTTTTATCTTTTTAGGTATGGTATATGCCTTATCTTTGTATCGATTGGTATAAGAGGTACAAAAAGTATAAGAGGTACTGTTTACTCCCACTAAACTGCTGGTATCTGTTCTGCGATGATCCTGTTCATTATTACCAGTCCCTGTTCTACTTGCATTCGAACTCCTTTCGTTGATGTCGCTATCTATCCTTAGGTATTATGCTTATGTGCTTTGTTTTCCAGTTTCTATGGCTTCTAGCAGTTCTAAACCACAAATTCCATCTTCGGACGCCCCCGAAAAATCTGCCAATTCGGAACGACAGATGGTTGTTCACTCCTCAACTGAGGGAAACCTGGAAGTCAACACTTCTTCACCTGTTCGGGATCCCGAAAAGGGGAAAGGTCGAGTGGCTCCCAGAAAGGAGGTTTTTCGTCGCACCTCTCGTCCTCTTGATGAAGTATTCAAGAAGACGCCTACCTTTCAATCTCAACCCTGGAGTGAGAAGTCTTTGTATGCCTTTTCTTGCCAGATTGGTCTCACTGAGAAGGATGCCTTAGAAGCTGCAGCCCCAGACGATCGACCTTACGATGAAGAAAAAGGGGCAGTTCTTTTCAAACCTTTATCGAGGTGTGGTTTCAAAGTCCCTCTTACACAATTCGTGATCGACATTCTCTCACTTCTCGAGATTGCTCCTGGACAACTTCACCCCAACGCTTGGTGCATCATTAGATCCTTCGAGACTGTGTTGACTTTATTTTCTTTGGCTATGGGCTTTGAAGGAATGACAGCTTCCTTACGGATGTTTGGGCATTACTTTGGGTTTTCAAAAGCTGGGGATCTTTGTACTGTTCGGAACAAGGTGAACATGGTCTTGTTCGGGAAGGTCAAGAAACTCGACAATTGGGAAACTCATTTCTGTTATCTTCGTCAGCCTTATTTGGATGTGTTCGGGATTACTAAGAAGTGGAATAAGGACACTGACAGTTTCAATGGTGTCTCCATCGATCCTCCCACTATAGAAGAATACGCTTTTCTTCTCAAATTGGACTCAGTCATCAAAACCGAAGGTCCAATTCGCTTGGTGTTCAATGGGACTTCCTTAGAGGAAGAATCTCCGATCCATCTCGGGGTCGAAACTGTTATTCCCCCAGTGGCCCCCCCGAAGGTCTTAAAAAGGGGGGTTGGTTCTACCACTGCTTCTGAGCGTTGCCAGAAGAAAGCGCGACGAGATGCTGGACCTGCTAAAGTGTCACATCCTGCAGTGTCAGAAGGAGGTATCTCATTGAAAGGGACCGGAAGTACAACTAGTGGAAAGGGTCCTTTCCACACCCGACCTTCCCTGGAGACATCTTCTCACCCTCTAGAAAGGGCATCTGTTGATGTGTCCGACGACGAGTTGTTCGTTGTCCCCCCTCGTTTGCCAAAACCTTGTTCATCCAAAGTCGCGATTCCCCTTGCTCCGGAGCCTATTCTGGAATTTGTTCCCGAGGTCATCCCAGAACCCGTTCCCTCTTATCAGATTTCGGAGGGTTCAGCTCGTTCTTGTCCTCCAACTCCTGCCCGATCTCTTCCTTTGGAGGATGAAGACCTGATGCATTCTGCTTCTACCCCTCTTCAAATTCATGCGAGTTCTTTGAGGTCTCACCTGGATGCAGCTGTTGTCACTCTGAACCCAGTATCTCCTTCATCTTCTCATTTAACTCATTGCCTGGCAGAACTTCGAGCGATCTTTTCTGCTCAAGAAGCTCGCATTGCTTCTTTGGATGTAGAGTTGGCGAAGGAGAAGTCAAAGGTATAAAATTTACATGTTGAACACGACCAGCATTATAAGGACTGGCATTCTATGACTCACAACTATGTTGACTCTAACAAATTCATTGTACTGTTCGCTCAGAATCTTCTGAAGGAAAATACCGAGCAGGCCAAGAAATTGGAGGATTTCGAGCGGCTGAGGCATTTACTACTTTTGAAATTGGATTCATCCTTGAGACAAAAAGACCAAGTCGTGGGTCTTCTGACCTCTACTTGGAAAGATTTGGCTGAGGAAACAAGTAGGAGGCAGAAGTCCGAGAACGTCTCGGAAATACTCAAGGAAGAAGTGACAAAGTTATCAGTGGATAATTCTCTTCTTGCCGGGGCTGCCGAGTTGTCTCAAGATGACAAGTATAAGATCTTTGAAGAACTTCTTCCTTTTTTCCTTCGTTCTCGTGCTTTCAAAAGGGCTGCTGGAATGCAGTCGGCGTCAGTTCTCAGAAGTGTTTTACTTCGAGTATGTCGCGGGCTCCAATGGTCCTACCCGATTACAGATGAAGAGTTTGGACTTCTTGCAGCTAATGAAATTCCACATCTTCCTCCCGTTGCCGAGTGCAGCTGGCGCCGCTCTGATGATCGACTTTTAGGCCCAGATGGAAATGTGTTATCGGGTACCATTGATGTTTTGGGAGAGATGTTTGCTCCTCAGTACCCGTGGCCTGAAGAACAAGTGCCTTGGCCTGCAGATGTTCCGAAGCCTGTAGATGACGAAGATAATTCGGGATCTAGCGAATTATTATGTTTTTTAGGTATAGCTGGGGTCTAGCGAATTAAGGTTTTGGTGATGTGACTTTTGATGTAATATGGTGCTTGTCTGAAATGAAAATCGTGACTTCTTTTGCCTTAGTTGTTTCTACTCTCTCCTAATTATTTTTTTTTTATTTTTTTTTTGCGAGATGTTAACAACATCATCTGGGTATATCTTTTGCAGCTTAGTTTCGAGATTTGTTCTCAAAATTAACAAGTATATTAACTCCGAGGTATATTCTTAATTAATAAAAAAAATACACGTTTCACAATACATTCTCCAGGACAAATAAAAATACATTAATTCCGAGATACATTCTCAAGGAAACAAACATACATTAATTCCGAGATACATTCTCAAGGAAATAAACATCACTAATTCCGAGATACATTCTCAAGGAAACAAACATACATTAATTCCGAGATACATTCTCAAGGAAATAAACATCACTAATTCCGAGATACATTCTCAAGGAAACAAACATACATTAATTCCGAGATACATTCTTAAGGAAACGAAACAAAAAAATACATTAATTCCGAGATATATTCTCAAGGAAGCATATTTTCTAACTATTGCTAACTGCACCGAGGATAATTCTTCTTGACTTTCTTTCTGTATATATCCGCGGACAATCCTCAGAAAGAAGTGATTTGGGTCATCTAGCACTAACAACCCCGGGCTAGTTAATAAATCTTCCCAGCCTTAGAAAACAATCTCCTAAGGGTGGGGAGACCTCCATCACCCGAAACAAATTCGATCCATTGGATTCGGAACGACTGAGATAACAAAGCCGCTCCTGAATTCACTGGATCCAGGTGTTTCGGGGATGTTCGGAACCGAAGATTGGTGAATATCTGATGCGAGTATTTTGCTTTACATCAGCTATCCACCTAAATCTCCGATTCCTTCTCAGCTATCCTCCTAAATTTCCTTTTATTTTAGTGGAATATATTTTATTTTTCTTTTTCTTTCTTTTTGCCATTGTTGATTTCAAGCTTGGTAAACGTGTTCTGGTGCATCTCCTTTGGGGAAGACGATGGGTTCTATTTATAGCTTTTTATCAGCTAACTGCCAACCAACTGTATTAATTGTCAGCATTTATTGTCAGTTTTGCCCAGTTTTTGTCTTTATTTCCAAGTACAAACAAAGTACAGTTATTTGTCAGCTTTTCCCGACTTTTACTTTTCGATGCGTCTACTCCGAGAATTCTCTCGAGGAGGGTCACGACTTTATTTTTTCATGCGCTTACTCCGAGAATTCTCTCGAGGAGGGTCACGACTTTATTTTTTCATGCGCTTACTCCGAGAATTCTCTCGAGGAGGGTCACGACTTTATTTTTTCATGCGCTTACTCCGAGAATTCTCTCGAGGAGGGTCACGATTTCTTTTTTTTTTTTAAGAATGCGAGAATCAAATAAAAAACAAACTCTCCATTTATAAACCAAAATTATATTGAGATACAAAGGGCCTTAATACCCCAACAAAAAAGACCCAACTACGATATTGGTCTGGTTCTTGTTTTATTCATTACCACAAAAAACGAAAACCTAAAAACAACTCGGATGCGAAGAGACCGGCTACGGTATTGGTCTGGTTCTTGTTCTTATCCAAAACAACAAAAACGAAAACATAAAAACAACTCGGGCACGAAGAGACCGGCTACGGTATTGGTCGACTTCTATCCCTCTAAACGTAAAACTTTCTGATATGGGCAGCGTTCCAAGCATTTGGAATGCGTTTGCCTCTCATGTCCCTGAGATGGTAGGCCCTGCCTTCAATAGACTTGATGATCTCGAATGGGCCTTCCCATGCGGGATCAAGTTTCCCCACTTGTTTACCTGTGGCTTCGATCTTCCTGAGCACCCAATCACCTGGTTGGAAATGTTTGGGAGCGACTTTCCTATCGAAACCCCTTCGCATTCTTCTCTGATACTCTTCCATCTTCACTCGAGCTTCCTCCCTCAACTCGTAAATGGTCTCCAAATCTTCTTCCCTTCGAGTTCCATTCTTCTCCCAAGTATATGACTTCGTTCTCAAAGTAGGGTGTACTGCCTCCATAGGTGTGACAGCCTCCATTCCATAAATCATGAAAAAAGGTGAACGGCCTGTGGAAGAGCGAGGTGTGGTACGGTAGGCCCATAAGATTTCATCGAGATACTCAGGCCAAGTAATTTTACTGCCTTCGATTTTCCTCTTCAGTCCTTCCAATATAGTTCGGTTGGATACCTCAGCTAAACCATTAGATTGGGGATGACAGACCGAAGAGGTGCACGATCGGATACCCAATCCTTTGCAAAAATCCTGGAATGGGGCGCCAGTAAACTGTGTGCCATTGTCGGAGATGAAGGTATGTGGGATCCCGTATCTATACACGATCTGGTGTCTCGCGAAGTCCACTGTCTTTTGCGACGTGATGGTTGCCAGAGGTTTGGCTTCAATCCATTTGGTGAAATATTCCACGGCCACCACTAGGAATTTAACATTTCCTTGTCCTTGGGGGAAAGGTCCCAACAGGTCTAGCCCCCATACATCGAACGGCCATGAACTGGAGATTGATTGCATCGGGTGAGGTGGTTGTCTCGGTATGCGGGCGTGGAATTGACATTTTTCGCATCTGCGAACATATGTCTCTACATCTTTCTTCAAGGAAGGCCAGTAAAACCCTGCTCTAACGATCCTCCTTCCTAGCGAAGTTATTCCTTGGTGGCTACCGCATATTCCTTCATGCACCTCGGCAATAATTTCGTCTGCTTTAGCTCTTCCAACACATGTGAGCCAGGGTATTCCGTATCCTTTTTTCAGTAACAGACCATCTCGGATAGTAAATTCGAGAGCCCACCTCTTGACTTTTCGAGCAATCTTGTCCTCTTCTGGGAGTTTTCCTTCTTTGAGGAAATTCCACAACAAAGCATACCACTCTTTTCCTGCCTCAACTATATACACTTCGAATGCTAGAACATCAATGCTAGGGTGTGGTACTTCCAACATAACAATGGATTTTTCTCTGTCTAAATCACTTTCTTTAGCAATTTTAGATAAAGCATCTGCTGTTTCATTTTGAGTTCGTGGCACGTATTCTACATAAGCACTTTCAAAGGCAGCTAACACTGTTTTCACTTTCTCCAAATACAAGGCTAGTCTTTCGTTTATTGCTGCATATTCTCCTTTAATTTGGTTTACCACCAGCTGAGAATCCATGTAGAAACGCACACTTCTTGCTCCGATTGCTTCCATAAGTCGCATACCCGCCAGCAACGCTTCATACTCTGCGACATTGTTGGATACCTCGAAAGTCAGATGAATCGCATAATGAAATTTCTCGCCTTTTGGTCCTTTTATCTCAACACCAACACCCGAACCCTTCTCAGAAGCTGCCCCGTCCACGAATACTTCCCACACTTCTTCTTTGGGGTTTTCAGTTTGTCTAGCCGTGCATTCGACTATAAAGTCGGCAAGAATTTGTCCTTTGTATGCGGTCCTTGGTTCGAAACTCACATCATATTCAGACAACTCTACTGCCCATTTTAACATCCGCCCTGCTACATCAAGTTGTCCCAGAGCTTTTCGCAGAGGCATGTCGGTGAGCACTTTGATGGGATGTGCCTGAAAGTATGGTTTGAGTTTCCTGGATGCTATCATGACCGCGAATGCCACTTTTTCCACAGGAGGGTATCTTATTTCAGCATCTCGCAAAATACGAGACACGAAATAGACAGGTTTTTGTTGGTTTTCTTCAATCCTAATGAGGGCTGCACTCACAGCTGTTTCGGAAGTTGCCACATAAAGATAGAGAGTTTCCCCTTTCGCAGGTCTACTGATGATCGGTGGTGTAGCCAAATATTCTTTTATCCTTTCAAAAGCATTTTGACATTCTACTGTCCACTGGAACTTCTTGTTTTTCCTGATCGTTTGGAAAAATGGTTGACACACTTCGGCTGACTTTGAAATGAATCTGTTTAGGGCAGCTATTCGCCCTGTTAATTCTTGCACCTTCTTGACTGTTTTTGGTGGTTCCATGTTCGCGATCGCCTGACACTTGCTCGGATGGACTTCTATGCCTCTTTCGGATATGATAAACCCTAAAAACTTTCCACTTCCAAGACAGAAAAAACTCTTCTTTGGGTTTAATCGCATTCCGACTTCTTTCATTTTCGCGAACACTCTTTCTAAGTGTTGCACATGTTCTTCCCCTGAACAACTTTTGATCACCATATCATCGACATATGCTTCCATAATCTTCCCAATTTCTTCTTGAAATAACTTGTTCACCATCCTTTGATATTCTGCTCCTGCATTCTTCAGACCAAAAGGCATGACCTTGTAACAATAGATCCCTTTTTCTGTAAGGAAACTGGTTTTCTCTTCATCTTCTGTACACATTTTAATCTGATGATATCCCGCGTTGGCATCAACAATGCTCAAGTGAGAAAAACCCGCTGTCGAATCCACTAATGCATTAATGTTCGGCAACGGGAAAGGATCTTTCGGACATGCTTTGTTGAGGTCGGTGAAATCAATGCATACTCTCCACTTGTTGTTAGGTTTCGGAACTACCACTGGGTTAGCTAACCAAGCAGGGCATTTGACCTCGCGAATAAACCCAGCTGCGAGTAACCTTTGCACCTCCTCCTCAATTATCGTTCTACGTTCGGGTCCGAACTTCCTTTTCTTTTGGTGCACTGGTCTGACATTTGGGAAGAGCTTGATTTTGTGTTCCGCGATCTCCCTCTTAATACCCGGCATCTGCCCTCCTTCAGCGACAAAAATCCCTTGGTTTCTCTTAAGACATTCCTTCACTAATTCTCTGTCCTTGGCCCCGAGCGCCATCCCCAATTTAGTGGTTATTCCCTCACTCAGCTCTACTTCTTCCACATCTTCCCCTGGAGCACCCGAACTGGGCACGCGCACTTTCTTCTCGACATTTCCCTTCTCTATTTGTGTTACTTTATCTATCACTGCTGCCTGATAACATTCTCTGGCTTTTTGTTGGTCACCTTTTACCACACCCACTCCAAGTCTGGTGGGAAATTTGATCATGAGGTGTTTGGTTGAAGCGATTGCCCCAACATCATTCAAAGATTTTCTTCCCAAAATCACATTGTATGCAGATGGTGCATTAACCACTATAAATTTTACCCTCGATATTACACTATTGGGAGGTTCCCCGAACTCGACTTCCAGATCAATTGTCCCAAGTGGTATCACGGTGTCTCCTGCAAAGCCAACTAATGGTGTGTCCATCGGAGTCAGGGTGTATGAGACCAAATTGAGTTGCCTTAACGCGTCGAAATATAGCACATCTGCTGAACTTCCCGTGTCCACTAAGATTCTTTTGACACGTCTGCCATGTATTCGCAGCATTAACACTATGGCATCATCATGTGGGTAACGGACGCCTACGCAATCTTCAGGCCCGAAGGATATTCGGGTATTAGTTAGGGACCCCTCTGCATGCAAGTGAAATACCTCATAACGTGAAGGTTGAGATAATCTTCTCGGATCTGCGTATGAAGCTCGTTGATGAGATTTGTCGCCGCCAGATGCGTCCCCACCTGCTATGAACATCACTACCGGAGACCCTTTGTTTTCTTCTCTAGGCTTATTCGGAACATTTTGTCGCTGGATGGGAATATTGTTCGGGTTGTTTCGGTTGTCGGTTCTTTTCCATTGGTTGTTGTATGGTTTTCTTTGCCACTGGTTGTTGAAAGATTCTCTAGTTCGGTTATCTTTGGCTCCTTCTTTCTCGATGTACTTCTCCAACAAGTGTGTATGTCGGATTAACCTTTCTATTTCATCTTTCAACTTCAAACAATCTCGGGTACGATGTCCCGAACTGCGATGGTATTCGCAGTAAGCCGACTTGTCAAACTTCTCTGCTTCTACCAATGGTTCGGGTTGATGCAACTCCTTGCTATCTTTGATGACGTTAAACAATCGCTTCCTGGGTTCTGTACATATGTGGTAAGTGGAGTATAGGGGTGCATATGCTTCTCCCGTCTTTCTGTAATTGTGGAGTTTGTATGTCGCTCCTTTGATCACCTTTGCATTCCTCCTCCTCCCAAGAGGGGATCCATTGCGAGGTTGAGGCGGGGGAGAACAACTTCTTCGTGTTGGTGTTGTGATGTGTCTCTCCGTAACATCTTGCCAACCCATTCGTTCTGCATCTTCCTCTGCTTGTATCACCTGTTGTGCACACTCTCTGAATTCTCGAAAAGATCCGCAATCTTTTTTTATTAGCTCATATCTCAAATTTTTACTCCGAAGACCTTGTAACACTGCCGCCAACACCAGCTTTTCATCAAAATCAGAAACCTTATATGCCTCTTCGGAAAATCTCGCGAGATATGCTCGTGATGATTCATACGGTTCTTGCTTTAGGGTCATGAGGCTTGTGCATTTGACGGTTGGTGCTCTTAATCCTCCGAACCTTCCCAAAAATTTGTCAGTTAAATCATCAAAACTATGGATTGACCCTTGGGTAGTCGCGAATACCATTCCCATGCACTTTCTGTCAGCCTTGTCGGAAAAACTAAGCACATCACCCTGTCGGATGCATGTGTGATGGCCATCATTGCTCGAAAGCTGTTCACAAAAGCTTGTGCATCCTTAGCTTCTCCTCCCGGATATCTATCAAGGTGGGGGTAATTTTTCATGTCAATTCGCGCCCCTTGGTATAACCTTCGCGCTAGAGCACCGACAGGTGGTGACCCTGATCCATCTGATTCACGTGCACTATCTGAACTATGTTCGCGGCGTTGCCTTGTTTTCGCACGGCCCCTAGGAGATCTTTTTTTCACGCGTTCCCTTCTTTCATTATTCGGGTTTCTCCCCGATAATACCTCTCTCTCTTCACCTGGTTGTGGTGCCCTTGTTCTTTCCACTCGAGATCCTAAGGGCTCTTGATTCACTTGTGGGATAGGTAATGTCGGTACAGGAATTGCGAGAGATTGACTTGGGTTTGTTGGGATGATGTTTTCGGGAGGCCTTGGAGTAGTTTGTGGCCTAGGACGTTCAGGTTGTTGAAGTGTTCGTGTCCATGAGTATGGATTAGGGGTGTTCCATGAAGTATGTACGCCCCATTGAGCTGGATGGCCCCATGGAAAATAGGTGGATGGAACCTCTGGTCTAGGAAAACCGTAAGTATTATGTTGGGAAGGATACCAGTCTGTCATATGAGCTTGTGGTATTGTGTGGTGAACATATCCCATGGGATGCCATTGGAACATATGTGGAGGTTGTCCGACATTGTACGCTTGCGGTGTTCCTTCCGCTCTCCATGCTACGCTTTGTCGAGGATCAGCGACATACCCGTAACTTTGAGGAGGTTGTGTTGCGCTTGGCATCTGTCGCGGGTTATGGATCTCCGGTCTTGGTGGATTTAACTGTACTGTTGGAGTTGGAGTGGCTGATGTGAAGGCTGCTTGCAGTGTTTGCTCTACAAGGTTTGTGAGATCCGCTTGAGAGAGAGAGCGTTGGTTCTCTAAATTGGTGGTGCTTCTCTGTTTTACTGTAGATGTTTCGGGTTTTTCCAATCTTGGCTCTTCACGAGGTTGTTGAATAGCTTGCAAGATCGGGTGCATCGTAACTGGTGTTGTTCTCTCTGACTCTTCGCGAGATTGTACAGCTTGCAAGATCGGGTGTATCACAGCTGGCACTGCTCTTGTCGATCCCAGATCTAATGGTGTATCGTTGTCTGGTTGTTCGGGGTTGACTGGCCGCGTAGTTGAATCGCCGATCACTGTTTGTGTTCTTGAAGTTTCAGCGTTTTGCTTGTTTTTAAGCTCAGTGTTCATCAGATCTGGTTGTGGTGGATGAACTGCACCGCCTGGTGCCTGAGGTGTGGAGAGCTCGATCTGGGTTTGAGATTCAGATCTAGCTTCGTGAAGAACACGGTGTTTCTCCTTGTTTAGTTTATCGGTAGCAAACTCCAGATCCAACCGCCTGGGTTGAATCGCACTCCTATTCTCATCCATTTCTCAGGTTACCAAATGCAACTTTGAATTGCCAATGGTCGAATTCAGGTGGGCGCCAGTTGATAAGCTCAGTTTTGGTAGAGATTAACAACGTGAGAGAGTTTAGAGATGAGAATGAGTGGAAGATGAATTTTATTGATTATTTGGGGGATTACAATCTGACTATAATCTGTCTAATACAAGCGCTTTTCTCTACAAAAATGCCAACCCCCCATACAATGATCTACCCCCTCTATTTATAGGCCTATTTCTCATAACAGAATGCTGACGTCACCCGACAGCCGTTAGCCCACTAGGTGCCTCTAGATTCTCCCGACTTATGTTCGGTGAGGTGCTCCGTATGAGTTTGTTATGGCATGTCCTCCCGACTTCATTTGGGGCGCGCTGTTTAATTCTACTTTTCCCGCTTCTTTACCCCCATTGCAGGCCTCTTTAGGGTTAGGTTCCATACCCTTCTATTTGGGGCCGAGCTTTATCAGGCCGGCCCTATCAGCTAGTAACACTTGTATGCACACCAAGGGTGGGAGAAACCTTTCAAGAAATCGAGTCTCCCCTTAGAACACATGCCTAAAGGAGAAGTGTTCTCTCTCTCTAGCTTTGATGGAGGAAGTAGAGAAGAATATATATGTGGAATTAATATTGCTCTAATTGTCAACTCGTACCCCAGGGTAATTCCTTTTAAATAAGAGAAGAGGCAGAAAGAACCAGCATAACTTCAAGTAGTGTTAAGTGGTCCATTAACAAATAGCATTAGTGGCTAATAACTACACCTATTTTAGACTTGTATACCTAAATAGCACATAACAACTAGAGAAGCTCTCCAATACATTCTGGAAGAAATACACTAATGCACAGGTCAGCCCAAACTTGAATTAATACACCTTTTGAACTGGATCTCAACTAGGGTGCACAGTCTGCATTGATCAGGCTTACCATGTTTATGGACTGTGTCTGATCGAGTCAGACCATCCTCCTTGATTCATCCAATAATGTACTAACTTAATCCAACAAAACTAGTTCCTAAAATATTTGAGGTAATTTAAATTATTCTCCCTCTTTAAGGCGAAGTACTATCTAAAGAGGTGGCATGTTTTTTTCGAAAGTTTTTTCCAACATTGATGTGCGTAGAAGCATTGCTAAAGTCTAAAGTCGACTTAGGCGCAGGAAGAAGCAAGACCATTGAGATCAAATTGAAGAATCAATCAAGATTTCAAGACCATTGAGATCCAAATAAATTTAGGTAAGCTTCCACACTTGTGATTAAATCTAACTAATTTTATAATTCTTTTGAGTTGATTCATGAGATATTCAGTTAATTAAAGACATTACGGATATATTAAGAGTTATGCCAAAAACCAAAAAAAATTAACCTGTGTATGATGTTGCGGTCATGTAGGTAAATCAACCCATTTAAAATCTGCTGTGTATATGCTGAGACTTGTGAATCTTGAAAACGACCATATGTTATGTACAGTGATGTCAATGAGCCTTGTGTAACTAGTTCAAGGAATATGTACAAATGAATCTTGATTTTCAAGATGCAAAAAGGTGATTGCTCCATGGGATAGTAAAGTTGCTCATTCCAGGTCTTGTAGTGTTTTCCATTTCAGAAATTATTAGTGCCATCGGCAAATATACCATCCCAGCCATCGTTAAATACAAAATGAACATATACAACAAATAAGGTGAACATATAGACGATCTAAGTGAACGCTTACAAACAAATAAGTGTTGTCATCACTTGTTCAGAAGTTTACATGCATATTCAACTAATTTTCATTGAACTTATTTGTTTGTATGTGTTCACTTAGATCGTTTATATGTTCACTTTATTTGCTGTATATGTTCACTTTATATTTAGCGATGGCAGGGATGGCAAAACTGCAGATGGCAGTAATCAATTTCCTTTTCCATTTTATTGCATTTATGTGAATTTTAGGATTGGGCTTTAAATGGGCCTAGTTGAATTGTGCTGGGTTGGGTTTATTTGCAACTTTTGAGATGATAAAGAACTTAAGAAGAAACCGTTGGCCCGTTGCCTTTTATCTCGTTGATATTTTCCCCCTTTTTGGTAAGTAACTTTCTGTATGACTGTATAATATCTTCTTCAGTATTTTATTTAAATAAAACCCAATAATTTTATATTAAAATATTGATTGTCTTTTAAAGTTGAGTCGTGAACTGCATTCCAAATTGACCATTTGATTATACAAATTTAATAATTAGATTTTAGACATTTTTTTAAGTCCAATAAAAAAAATCGATTGTTCCAATTTTCATATTGATGGAACTGCACTAGCTGTACTGTGTTTCATATTTTGAAGGCCGGCTAATAACTGCACCGTGTTTCATTTCAGCGACCAGAAGTCCAATCTATTTCTTCAATATTGCAGCTGCAATAATTTAAACAAGTTGAATTGGTACTTGTGCAAATAACTGTGAGTCTGTGACTCTACTTACCAAAGCTAGGAGTTCAACAACATTGTAGTGAACGATAGTGTTTAAAAAAAAACACGGCGTGTCCGAACACGGCACGACACGACACGACACGGAGGTAGTACGACACGGTAAGACACGGACACGAACACGACACGAGAACTTCGCGTGATGTGCCCTTAAGCGTGTTGTGTCAAATTTTGATGAAATAGACACGACACGACACGGCACGCGAATTGTCTAGACACGACATGGCACGACACGAGAGACACGACACGTATTACAAACACGCCAAACACGAAAAGGAGACACACATAGTGTTATAAAAATACAATGGATTCCTCAATTATGTACATACTATTATATTTTTCCATAAATCTTGCCAAAGATACATTTAATCATAAATCAATGATTATTAATAGACTTATTTTCAAATAAAACACTTGTAAATCGTTAGAATTGGAAATCAAAAGATTACAATATAATTACGATGATTCAATAATTAAATCACAAATAAAATAAAAGGGTCCAGAGCCATGCGCAAATTAAAGATAGAAAACTATATGTGATTTGTCTTAAAAAGAATCAAATATTTTTTGTGCATTGAAAATAGTTTTGTACCTTTTCATGAGTTTGATTTATTTTTAGTAAAATAATTACTTAAATCCGATAAGAAGTTGTCAAAATATTAATCGATTGTAAAAAATTAATCTATATTTTAATTCAATAGTACAACACGTCTACTTTCTTAATTTTTGACGTATTTAACAAACATAATTTTTAAATTTCATAAACAAATTACATTCATGTCAAAAAGTTAAATGTGTCTGAACACGTCACGATACGAGGACACGAGGCGTGGCGTGTCCTTAGACGTGTCGTGTCTATCTCTTGAGATTTAGACACGGCACGACACGACACGTGAAATATTTAGACACGCCACGACACGACACGAGAGATGATCTAAACACAGCGTGTTTGACACGACACGACACGGCACGACACGTATTTGGCACGACACGTATTTAGAACACTAGGGAACGATATATTTAAAAAAGATTCGTTGCTAAGTATGACCAAACGGAAAACGCCTCGAAGAAATGCAAGGATGTAGGTGCTAAAAATAGTAATAGAAATAAAAATTGGATTCTCTAAACTCTCGGGTGAATCCGGATTTATTATTGCAACTTCTCTGGTACAATTATTGTTACCAATTACTGATATGTATATTTTACAACTTTTATTAATTAATGCGGGATCTTCAATTTCGAGTGTCATTTCTTAATTAAGAGGTTGCTGAAGGAATTATTTTAGAAATTTAGAACAGTAAATTTGAACTGATATTATTTTCTAGAAATGAAAGGAATCAAATTATGTTTCTAGATATTTAATTGGCAGGGTGAAAATAGTTATTATTTTATCATATTCGGTGAAATGGTTTGACAAACGATACTTCTATACAATCAGCTTCAGAGAAGGGTAACAGAAAATCCAATCAGGTACACCAACATAATGGGAAAGGGAAATGCAAAAGTTAATTCGAAAACTCACTTTCAAATTTCAATGTCTATGCAACTCCGGCGCTCCCAGTTCTTCCTGCTATTTTTTTTCCCCTCTTTACCATGAAAGAAGGTGCTTCTCACAAAGGCGAATGTATGTTTCTGTGAGAAGCACATGCTTTTGCACCTCCTGAACAAACATGCGTAAGAGAGAAGCATGTGCCATGAAAGTATGCAATCAAACCCGTAATTGAGTCATGCTCCGGTACCAACCAGGCGATGGCAACTCCTCCTAAACTGTAAGTGAGAGTGTTGCAAGTCAAGTTAGTCTCCCCCCTTTGTCCTCTCGCTTCCCACATTATTGCACTTTACCTGTTCGAGGAAATGCCCGTGTGATTTTCATTAATTGTTCTCTTTCCTGGTGACTATAATTGAATTCCTTTACTACCTCTTCTCTGTTGTCCTGTTAACACCTCTCTCTTCCTTTATTGTTCTGATCCATATGCCTAAATCCTAATTTCAATTTATTCTTCTCTGGTTTTCCAAACCTTAAAACTTAGCCTTACCTTTCTTAGCTTCATTATCTCACCTCTTTTACTTCATACCTTCCATCTCGCTTCTTTACGCTTTTTCATACCATACCGCACCAAAACACTAGTTCACTTTAATCTTTTTATTTGACATACCGTTGATTGAATTACATGAAGTTACACCGTACAATTCATATCCATGTCCATTTCCACTATGATACACAACCTCCACATCAGATGGGCACTCCGGTGTATTGTGAACCAGATAAGGCAAATGAGGTGAATATCGGCACACATGAACCTGATCCAAGAAGCAAAGATTGCAAGATCTCTTGGAGGATGTGTAAAGCACGTAGATACAAAAGACAAAAGGAGGGTCAAAAACTGAAGAAATTTGAGATAAATTTAGTCTTGAAAAATTGTGAGGAATCAGAATCAAAGGACAAGACTTTACCGTTGGTTGTGCAACCTCACCTGCCTCGGGTCTGCAACAAAGAGACTTTTCTTATAAATGGTATGAGTGAGCTGGACTTTCAAAAAAGAGTGGTTTCTCTGTGTTCCCAATTACCTGAGCCAAAAGATACAACCAATAAAAACCAGACACGTAATGTACTTGAAAACCAGTCTGATCAACCCATGAAACCTCTCAAAACTTATCATTCCCATTCTGTAGACTGTATCCATAAAACCATAAGAAAGCCAGATATAAAGAAACACCAATTACTACCTGTCAACCACGGCCCATTAAATGATATTCATCAATTTCCTCACCCAACCCCTACTTTAAAATTCCAAAACTCCATACTTGGCCCAATCCCCACTGAGTCAAATAACAAAAAAACTCTCAATCTTATCAGACCCAAACACAAACCAATATCCCTAAACAAAAATATCATGGAGTTGAACGATGAGGAATTTCTAGCTCAATTTGCTTCACTGAGTTCAAATGATAGTGATCATATTGAGGCTGTTGAAATTTCGCAAGAAGAAGAAAAAGTCAGGAACTGGTCTGCGTGCATCATTGTTAGGGTCCTATCACAAAGGACCATATCCCACACCCTTTTCTCTACCACTATGAGGAATGCGTGGGGGGTACACCCAGACACAGAGATTGAAGCAGCAGGCTCAAACCATTTTATCGTGGAGTTTAAGGTGCAGGAGGAAATGTACCATGTGTTACGGGGTGGATGGCACATAAGAGGAGATATGGTCATTTGCAGGATGGCAAGGGGCTCCCATGATACAATAAACCCTCAAGTGAATGAAGTGGCTCTATGGGTGGAGGTGCATGGCATACCGCCGGAATCAATAACTCTGCAAGGTGTGCAACTTGTTTTTAACAAGGTGGGGACCCCTCTCTCTGATATTAAAATTGGGTTCTATGCAAATCAAAAGGTGTACAAACAACATCTGATAGTGAAGATCAATAAAGCACTAATACCAAAAGTGCCGGTCAACCGCAAGAACAAAGCCCCTTTCTGGGCTTATATAGTGTATACAGGGGTCATAAACCTGTGTCTTTTCTGTGGCTTTATCGGGCATGACCATGCTAACTGCCCAGACAAGATGAGGCTGTGGAGAATGAAACATGAAGGCAAATACACAAAAGACATACCTGATATGCAGCTGGGTAGATGGGTGATAGATCGAACACGGGTACCAAGAGGGGAGCCTTCTGGATCGGCTCTGCCTGCGGCAAGCCATCAGTCAACTGAAAGTAGCAATGGAGTGCATACTCAAAAGGCCGCAGACCATGATAATACTGTTGAGTCAAGTGATGGAGGAGTGGTCAAGAAACAGAAGAGAGTAATTAATTCAAATGAGGAGGGGTTGAAACAGATTACCATAGGAGATAAGCATGAAGAATCAACAGCCATGCAGATAAACTTCAAGCGGGCCAGGGAGGCGATCCCAAACTCGCCTCCAAGTTCTCAATGAATGTTATTTCTTGGAATTGTCGCGGCTTCGGGGGCCCGCGGAAGAAACAATTCCTACGAGACACTCTCCGAGCGACGCGAGCAAGCATTATTTTCTTATCGGAGACAAAGTCCTCGAGGAGAAGGATGAAAAGATTCATGCATACAGCTCCTAACTATGATTTCTTCACAGTGCCAGCACGTGACACAGCCGGGGGATTGTGCATGGCTTGGAATAGTTCTGTCAGTCTTCAGATTCTCAACTCTTGCCTTAGTTATATTTGTGCAAGGGTAACGGTCAAGGACAAACCGCCTTGGGTAATCCTAGGTGTTTATGGGGACCCTTCACATATCCAAAGCAGACATATATGGGAGACTTTAACACAGCTCATCCGCATGCATGGGAGGGTATGCTTACTTGGTGATTTCAATGAAATTTTGGATTCAAATGAAAAGTATGGAGGTAGTACCCGACTCAAACAGAACACAGTTGATTTTCAGGATTTTGTTTTCAAATCAGGTTTGGTTGATATAGGTTATAAAGGTCCAGCTTATACTTGGACTAACAATAGAAACGTTTCTGAAGCAATTTACCAAAGACTGGACCGTGTTTTGGCGACGCCGGAATGGCTAGAACTATACCCTAATGCTTATGTTAACCATCTGCCTATGATTCATAGCGATCATTGCCCAATTCTTTTACGCATTAAGAAACCCCCTGACAGGAAGAAAGAATTCAAAATGGAGAATTGGTGGCTTCATGTATCCGGTTTCCAACAGTCATGGGTTGACAAGTGGAAGCAGGATATGAATCTGTCTTCGAAAGATAGATGGAATGCTTTGAAGGAGAATGTTCAGGCATGGGCCAATAAGCACAAAACCCCTAGAAAAAGGCTTGAAGAACTGGCTAGAAAAATTTATGATGTGCAAATGCAACACCCTGCAACTCGAAACCATACCTTAGAGGCAAATCTGTTAAAGGAGTATAATGAAGTTGAGGTGCAACATGAGCTGTACTGGAAGCAAAGGGCACGCTTGCAGTGGGAGGAGAGCGGGGATCGCAACACAAAATTTTTTCACACGGTGGCAACCAATCGGCGGCGACACAACCTAATCACTGCAATGGAGGACGAAACAGGAAGGTTGACAGGGGATGAGAAGAAAATCCGCTCAACCTTTGTGACTTACTTTAAAAACCTCTATAGCCCAAGCACAACCTCACCCTATGATGCCCAGCAGATTAATGCAGCCCAACAAAATCGAGAAAATTTTCTCCAATCATTGCAAAGTGAGAACTGGCCAATAATACCCAACTCTGCTCATGGAAATCTGACAAGGCTGCCTGACTTTCATGAGATCAGGAGAACCTTGTTCCAAATGGGGCCAGATAAGAGCCCAGGCCCTGATGGGGTTACGTGTCGTTTCTTGCAGCAGTATTGGCATGTGGTGGGCGGAGATTTGGTAACTCAAATCAGGAATGTTTTCTATTCTTCTCAAGTTCCCGACACGTGGTTAGGCTGTAATGTAGTTCTGATCCCTAAAAGCAAGGAACCACTTTCCCCAACAGATTATAGGCCAATAAGTATTGGCAACGTGGCCTATAGATTACTAATGAAAGTGATTGCAAATCGGTTAAGACCGTACATCCAGAAGATAATTTCCAAGGAGCAAACAGCATTCATATCTGGAAGGTGCATCACAGACAGTATCATCTTGGTGAAGGAAGCCATTCACTCGTTTAATTCGGCCAAGTTCAAGCACAAAACATTCATGCTTAAGGCCGATATAACGAAGGCTTTCGATAAATTGGATTGGGCCTTTCTGTATGAGGCCATGAAGAATCTAAACGTGCCAGAAAAGATAATGGATTTGATGCTATACTCTTTCAAGCATGCTAAAGTCACTATACAGGTTAATGGCACGGGAGATGGGTTCATCAACCCAACAAGGGGACTGCGCCAAGGCTGCCCAATGTCACCTTACTGCTTCATCATGGTGATGGAAATGCTAACGAGAAAATTACACTCGGCACAGATGAGAGAACAGATCCGTGGGATCAAATTGGCCCCTTCTTGTCCCACACTAACCCATATTATTTATGCAGATGATCTGATTTTGCTTGGCTTTGCAGACAGGAGAGACATACAAGCACTTGCTAGAATCATGGAGGAATTTGGAGCGGTTGCGGGCTTAGTCATCAATCCGAACAAATCCAAGGTGTGGTGTTCAAAGCAGTGTGATGAACAGGTCAAAAAGATGGTGCATGACATGTTTAGGGTGGAGGAGGCTGGGACAGAAGAGAGATATTTGGGAGCACTTCTCTCAAAATCAAATAGTGCAAGGAAGACAGGTTCTATGTTGCTAGAGAGGTTGAAATTAAAACTAACTGGCTGGCGGTCAAATATGCTTTCTCATGCCGGAAGATTGGTATTGTTGCAATCAGTGTTAATGAGCATTCCGGTGTACTTTATGAGTGTGGAGATTTTATCCAGAGGGCTTATCAAACAGATGGAAAGCTTGATTGCGAAATTTTTTTGGGGAAAAACAGATCAATCGAGGTACATGTCTTTTGTGTCTTGGCGGAGAATATGTCAACCAAAGGAGGAAGGGGGTTTAGGGGTTAGGCAATTGAAGTCCTTTGGAGATGCATTATTCCTGAAGCTGGTGTGGGCCATGATTGGGGAGGAGGATAAGTTGTGGGTTCAGGTCTGTAAGAGCAAGTACTACCCAAATCTAGGGTTTTGGAGAGCTACTAATGTGGCAGGTAGTAGTCCTCTGTGGCGCCAAACAACTAAATTGAGAAATTTCTTCAGGGAAAATGTCAGATGGCAGATTGCAGATGGGGAAAAAATCACTGTTTTGTCACAACCATGGCACTCACAGTGGGAAGTGGCCACACTTGCAAGTAGAAGTGATAGGAAAAAAACTATTGCTGACCTATTTGACTTTGATTCGGGTCAATGGAGGATGAATGAAATGGAGAGACTGTTAGGAGAAGATGTGGCGGCTAACATTGTGCAGTCTGTGAAAAAGCCGATTAGGAGCTCAGGGATGAAAGATAAACTGATTTGGGAACATACTAAATCAGGTAATTATACCGTCAAAGATGGATATGAAAATTTAGTAAGAAGCCAGGGGGGGCAGGTTCAGGAAGTATCGTGGAATTACATTTGGAAATGGAAGAAGTTAGCTCCCAAATTAAAGGTATTCATGTGGAGATTGCTCACTAATGGATTGCCGTTAGCACTAAACATTCATGCCAGAATTAATTCCTCTTCCCCAATGTGCATGAGATGTCATCAAGAAAATGAATATGCTATGCACTGTTTCTTCTTCTGTTATGGATCTAGAATGGTGTGGTTTGGAGGGAACTTGGGGATCAGAACAGACGACTTGCCTCTCAACATCTGTGATGCTGTTCATTACATTACAAAAGGTATGAATGAGGAAAACATAAGAATTTTCTGTTATACACTATGGGAAATATGGTTGGCAAGAAATGAGTTCATCTTCCAAAATAAAAACTTTGATCCGATGGGAGTGTGTAAGAGGGTACATGGATGGGTAGGAGGAAGGATTGATGGTGATGGGTATGGTTCTGACAATCATTTAGGAAGAGAGATAGTGCCATATGAGATTGCACATCAAGCTTGGCAAATACTGGTAGATGCATCCTGGGATACTTCTCAAAAAGCAGGAACCGCCTTTATAGTGTACCAAGGAGGGATACTGGTAAGAATGGGGATGGAGATGCATGACTTGGCTGACCCGTTTGAAGCTGAGGCTGTTGCGGCACAGGAAGCATTGTGGTGGGTGCAGGGTCTGATACAAGAAAGAGGGAGCCAGCGAGTACAACTGTTCTCTGACTGTCTTAATCTTGTCAATGCCTTAGAAGGCAATTATTTGGATTGCCTCCCTTCTTGGAGAGCAAGGCCGGTTGTGGCACGCATGGCGCAGGTTTTTCAGCAATTAGGTGACAGTATTCTCTTGCAACATGTGACAAGGGAAGCGGTACAGCCGGCACATGACCTGGCTAATCATGCTAGAAGGAGAGGTATGAGTTACCAAGGAATACCAGTGGCTTCAATCATGGCTGAGCACGGCATTGGCATGAGTATTGATGTGAGGTTTTTTCAACAAGTTCAAGAGGGCCCGCCATAATGTAATTGTTTTACTTTTTTTGTACCCCTTTGGGATCCCTCGTAGTAGTTGGTTAGTACTGTGGTTTTCTTTGGTTGGAGTTTTCTTTTTTTCCTTTTTGCTTTTACTAGTTATTTTGTATTTTTAGAAGTTTCTGAGGGATCGTAGTTTAGTGTAGGGGTACTGCTTTGATTTTCTTTTCAGAGATTATTAAAGACTGTTGTATCTGTTTTTACGATTTAATGCTAAGCCCACGGGCATTTGTCAAAAAAAAAAAAAAAAAATTTCAATGTCTATTATATTAATAACAAAAAAAACTCGTGCAGCCGACTTTTCTTAGTGGAAGACCAAAAACACGGCCGTCAGAATCACCCGTTAAGCAGCCTAACAACTAAATCCAATAACATGGCCGGTGACCTTTTCGGGTTTCGGGTCTCGGATCCTGCACGGACCGAACGGAGAAGTGCTCAGAAGTAAAAAAAAAATGCCGAATGGGTAAATGAGTGAGTCCCAGATCCGACCCGGGTCCACTTTTCATCATCCGAAATCTAACGCGGTATCATTCTTCCAATCCGGACGAGTTGGTATCTCATCCGCCCAATCCCTCCTCTCCTCGCGTTGAGTTCTCATCTCCTGCGCCGACATTACCTATCTACATTATGCAGCAGGTCACTGACAGTAAAACTAACCATCAGCAAATTCGACTATCCACGAATATGCTACACGTGATCAACCACAAAAATAGACGTAGGAGATCTGATTTCGTCTGCTCCACGCGTGTCTCATGGCCCCTACACCGATAACATGGCGCGTCTCTCAGCCGCCCATTCGTACCTTTTTTCTTTTCCACTGGACACGTAACCCGCTGGAACTCTCCTCTCGTCTCTTCTCTCTCTCCATCCTCAACCTCTAATTCAAACTCTCTTCCCTCTCTCTCTCTCTCTCTCTCTCTCTGTGGCCTGGCGCCGACTATTTCTTTTCAGTATATACTGATCCGAGATTCGAGAATCTTCTCATGCTACTCCAATTATGTTTCAAAGAGTACCAAATGTGAACGCTTCCTTCTCTCACTTCAGCTTCTCCAATGGCGGCTTCTTCACGGGGACCTCCTAATGGTATAGCTCATGTAATTTGCCCTTGCAAAATCTCCCATTCTGGTTCCACAAATAGTATCCGCTTCTTGAAATTACTCTCTAGTAGAAGATTTAGAAGGAGGTTGTACTTTTGTAGAGCCTCTATAACCCCATCAGAGGCAGGGAATTCCAATTTGAGTCCTGATTTCTTTAATTCGGCTAAAGAAACCTCGAAAGTTCAGAAAATTTATGTTGCCAAGAGATTGTCTGAGTTGTCAGATGAGGAGTCAGACCAATTGCAATTCTCTTCCTCCTTCACTAACTACCAAGAAGACCCCTTGGTTGATAAATTGAGAACTCAGTTGGGTGTAATTCATCCCATTCCTTCGCCTCCGTTCAACCGAAATGTAGTTGGTTTTTTCGTCTTTTTCTTCTTTGTCGGTGTAGCTTTCGACAAGCTATGGACTTCACGAAAGAAGAAAAAGGCTGAAAGGGAGTTGCAAAATGGGACATGGCCGCAAGTGCCAACTAGCTTCTCACTTTTCTTGGAAAAGGACTTGCAGAGGAAGGAATCAGTTGAGTGGGTGAACATGGTTTTGGGGAAATTGTGGAAGGTGTACCGATCAGGAATTGAGGATTGGATTGTTGGGTTGCTACAGCCAGTGATTGATAACATACCGAAGCCTGATTACGTGCAAAGAGTGGAGATTAAACAATTCTCCCTTGGAGATGAGCCTTTATCAGTTAGGAATGTTGAAAGGAGAACGTCACGGCGAATTAATGACTTACAGTAAGTAATCCTTCTTTCTTTGAACAAATTTATTTTTGGTGGTACACCAGAAAACCGGAAACTTTGTTATGTACCCTGGAAAACGGAGAAAAGTATTATATATTGACAGTCTGCCTTATCATAATCAGAAGGTACAAACATCACCTGGTGACCAATATGCAGGAAAGTATGTTGTATAGAGAAGTAAGCTTATTATATATAGAATTGTACATTGTGCAATGGTAAAATTGTGTACAAAATATGGTGTTATATTTACCTATGCAAAGTGTTATATCCAGAAAAAGGAACTTGGTTCATCTCCAATTCTTGGTGGTGAGCAGAATCACTTGCCAACTGTGATATTCACATTTGTGGCATTATTACTGTTCTTTTTGTTATAACTATTTTTGAAGTAGTGACATGATTATTCCTTATAAATGGTGGCTTTTGTGTGGAATTAAGATATCAGATTGGTTTACGCTACACCGGTGGGGCCCGCATGGCATTGTCCCTTTCCCTCAATTTTGGAATCATCCCAGTAAGTGTCCCAGTTTGGGTACGTGATTTTGACATTGATGGAGAGCTCTGGGTTAAGCTTCGACTCATACCTACTGAGCCATGGGTTGGTGCTGTTTCTTGGGCTTTTGTTTCTCTGCCAAAGATCAAGTTTGAGCTGTCTCCTTTTCGGCTTTTCAACCTTATGGGTATGTGTTAATTTCCTGGATGAAATTAATTCTCATGCAGCAACCTTTTGTTATGTAATTAATCATAACTTACCAAGTGCAGCCTCGGTTCGACCCTGAAATGAAAAAAGGAATATCCTTAATTAGCTAGAATTGATATCAATTAAGCCCCTGTATTGAAAAAAAGCCAAAAATTTGGCTTGGCTGTCAAATTGGTAAAATACATGTGCCCGGTAATGAAATGGCCTGTATATTATTGAGTATGGTAATCCACTGGTTTATTTCTTAACTTAGGAGGTAGCAAAGATAGTTTTTTTTTTAAAACGTTGAATCTCAATAATATTAGCTACTTTTAGTCTGATTTTAACTATTCAGTAGAGTATTTCTTTCCTAATTAGTATTTGAGGATACTTAGCAGATGTACCCAGTATTCGTTAAGAAATATACTTTCTGTTTAAAGTATTAAACAAAAGGGGGAATGACTTGACAATCTATAGTTTTGACAGTCTTGATAATCTTATCAAAACATTGATTGCTAAATCTATGAATAATTCAGAAATATTCATCATCTTTAAACAAAACTAATGTTACATGTCCTCCTCCCTATATCCTGTCTTAATTAAAAAAGTCTAAAGTCTAAGCCTTTTATCCCAAACAAGTTGGGGTAGGCTAGAAATGACACCCCGACCCTTGTCATTTCTTGTATATATGGCTGAGTTTTTACGCTGGCTCGCAAAGCCTATCGCAAACATGCGGGCTTGAATCCTGGATCTCTTAGAAGAGAGCCGAGTGCTCTTACCAAAAATTAAAGAAATGCTAGTCATCTTGAAAAAAGCTTTTTTTTTTCTGTTTAATTTAGTCCTATCTTTCACTGAAGGTATTTTTGTTTTATTGCTGCTCTAGTTATTTATTTTGAGTATCTATGCATTTGTTTCCTTCAGGCTCATATCCTCCGATCTCTTATGAGATTGAACTAAGCTTCTTCCTGTGCTATTTCTCTTTCTATGCATTTGGTCCCCCTCCTTAAAATTTCAACAATTTATCTTGGCAAAAAAATTTTGTAGCAGTTGATCTCCAAAAAAAATAATAATAATAGAAAAATCATTTTGAGGGATGGGAGGTCAAGGAATTAGAATGTGGGTTTGTGGAATTCCGAGAAGTTAAAAGCTGAGAGAGAGCAGGAAAACGACTCACCTGCGGTCATTGTGGTTAGATAAGAGTTGTTTACATTTTTATTCAAACAAATCCTTTCATACTGTCAACATTGTCAAGTGATCCCTCAAAAAGGAGATGTGCAAATGCTGCTGGAGTGTAGTTATGGCTACTACCCTAAAATGTTTTTTTGATACTTTAGATTTCTGTAAAGTCTGCATATATTTGTGATAATTTTCTAATGTTGCTGATGGATCTCTTTGGATTGCCTTGGTTTTTCAAACTAATATGTTTTTTGCTTTCTTTGCATGCTACCGGGGCTCTCCATCAGCAATTCCTGTACTTTCTATGTAAGTATGCCCATATTAAATTCTTCTTTTATTAATCTATCTCTTTGTGTGGCGTTAATATGAGAAGTGTATGGACTGACAGAAGGGTACTCCTAGTGACTGAAACTTTGTTGTTTTATTGAACAGGTTTCTAACTAAGCTTCTGACAGAAGACTTGCCACGTCTATTTGTGCGCCCAAAGAAAATAGTGCTCGATTTCCAGAAAGGCCAGGCATTGGGTCCCGTGGCGGAGGGTCTGAAGACTGATGTCATTCAAGAAGGAAACAATGACTTTGTAGGAGAGCTCTCTGTCACCCTTGTTGATGCTCGCAAACTTGCCTATGTCTTATTTGGTACTTCATTTTTTTTTATTGTTCTTAGTTGTAATAAAATAGGGGAGATTATTTTAAATTCTGTGCCTATTGCCTATTGCCTGTTCCACTTTTAGAGAAGATTACATGAATAGGTTTTTATGCATATATCAAATGTAGTTGATTTGCGACTATTAATGTCTAGGAAACAGCAGTTAATGTTTTCCCTGCGGCTTAGGTGATAGTTTGGGGATCATCTTTTTAATCCTTTATGGACCATTCTGCTCATAAAAGTGAAACTTGATTTTTGATTTTTCTACTTGCAACATATACCAGAGATTAGGATCTCCCCACTTGTCATTTTTTACAATCCAACTAGTTGTTATTAAGATTATTTGTTGTTCTATTGTTGCCACTATTATATGACAGCTCTTTTCTTATGTAAAACCTCAAACGATGCTTAATATAAGTGATAAATTGGTCCAAAGGTTTTATCTATATTACAAAATAATGTAATGCTTCTGGTCTTGTCTAATAAGTTAATATGAATTGGCAGGCAAGACGGATCCATATGTAACTATGACCCTAGGAGATCAAGTTATAAAGAGCAAGAAAAATAGTCAGACAACTGTTATAGGCCGTCCTGGTGAACCCATCTGGAACCAAGTATACCGTGATTCTTTATCTTTGAATTTGTTTAGTTATTTTCATAAGCTTATTGCTTAGCTAATTTTGTGCATGTTGGGAGTATTTTATTGAATTAGAGGTGGTAAAACACCACCCATGTTGGGGAGTATACTTGACAAAATAATTTCTCTTTTACTTTTTTCTTTTTCTCAGGATTTTCTGCTACTAGTAACTAATCCCAAGAAGCAAAAACTGTCCCTGCAAGTGAAAGACTCGTTTGGCTTCACTGAGATAACAATTGGATCAGGAGAGGTACTAATTTTTATTCCAGCATGGTTAGTATAATTTTTCATCATGCATAGTGGTAGCACTAGCAGATCTAGTTTACTAGCACAGAAGTTCCCTGTAAATAACTCAGTAATCTGATGCTACCAAAAAATCCATCAACTATATGAGTTGAATCCAATGGTATACATAGTGCTACAAGTGATTTTAGATGGTGAGTGTTGCTTAACCACTGTATGTTACTAGGAATTATATTTTAATTGAGTAACTTTAGCATATACAATGTCAAAATGAAGTGTGTACACTTATTTTACTATAGGTGGAGCTAGGATCGCTCCAAGACACAGTACCGACTGATCGGATTGTCACAATACGGGGTGGATTGGGCCTCTTTGGCAAACGCACCTCAGGGGAAGTGCTACTACGCCTCACCTATAAGGCCTATGTTGATGACGAAGAGGAAGAAAAAGTACAATACCCAGGTTCTAAAGTAGAATACCCAGAAAGCGATGATGACATGCCAGAATCAGACTATAACAAATGGGGAGTGACAGACAAAGAGAGAGAGTCATTCATGGACCTACTGGCTGCATTGCTTGTAAGTGAAGAATTCCAGGGGATTGTTTCATCAGAGAGTTTCCGTGATTCTGACTTGAATGGTAATGGGAGTAGAGGAAATGGTGGTGGCAGCGGTGGCAGTATTGTTGATTCTGAAGTTGTTTCTGGCGACTCTAAAGGTGAGATCTGCACACCTTGTAATGTTCATGTAAAAAATGATTATGGAAACGGTAACTCCTAAATAACCTAAGGATAATGATTTCGGTAGTTATGACTAGTAGATGTGAACAATGCTGTTTTTGTTTACCCTCCAATTATGCAATTGACATTTTTTTTGCAATGAAGGAAATTTAACTTAGTCTATGGCATGCTAAGTTCAGTGGAACACTAGATGATCCAATGAAAGAGAAATGAAAAAAAAAAAACAGTGATGCTGTCTCACTGACACATGAATTGGATGACTGGCATGGTGGGCTTTATAAATTTGGTATGTGCATCCTTGTTTCCTTTTTGTTAATCTCTTCCTTGGCTTTTTTGCAGATCCAGCTTTAATATGGCTTGCTGCTTTAACTAGTGTAGCGGTACTAGTGTCTTTAAATATTGGTGGATCAAGTTTTTTCAATCCATGATGCCAGTAGATACAACAAAAGCGGCTCTGATATAGTAAGTTCTATGCTTGCTTTTCTTTTTGTGTGTGTGTTTCTGTTTCTCTTGGGACTTTTGTGAGTATCGCAAGCAGTAAAGAATAAACAAATATATGGTAAATATGAAATATTTGAATGACAAGATCAAATAATTAAAAGACAAATCTTCATATTTGTTCTGCACGTTGACCATCTGTTTATTTTTTTTTCCCCAGGTATTTTCTTAATATTCCCTTTGGGTCCAGCCAAAAGATAGAAAATCTGATATGCAATCCATTTCCCTTATGTAAATTCAACTCCTTTTGTAGAGGGACAATTATTGCGGCAATTTTGTTTTTCTTTGGTAACCTTTTTCTTAATTACTTGTGCATTCTGTTCTTTCCGTATCCAACGATGCTTGAAGTGCTAAGTTGCCTTCCCAGTTGCATTGCGAATCTGCCTATATTAAATTTTTTTGTATACTTTCACACAACCATATTAACAAAGTGCAACCAAGTACTTATATACTCTTTAATTTGTTTGATAATTTTAAAAGGACAAGTATGCACACAGTACGCATTTTTTTTTTCCTTGTTTAGTCCAGCATCTTGAAAATATCCAGTAGAAGACAACCTACTAACCACGCTCGACAGCTTGAGCAATTATGACAAGTGCTTTTCTAAAAAAAAAAAAGAAAAAACTATGACAAGTGCTTGTTATTATCAATAAAAAGCTACTGTAGTTGTCTTTTTGGTTCTTTCTATAACTTTTTCCTTTTTTTTTCTCAAACACAACCAGTTCAACCCAATCCGGATTCGCTGTTGCGCGACACGCGGTGTAGCGCACTACGAGCCGTCTGATCTTGATCGGACGGTTCACTTTTTACGGGCCTACCAATCTAGGTTACATGCACGGGGCTCCCTTATCCATTGGATCTTAATCAAACGGCCAGCATACCGCGCGACACAGCAGCGGATCTCAATTTAGTTCAACCGTTGTCTGTTCAGCTCTGATATTTGGAACCAACAAACTGAGAATGCTGATCTGATTTACATGGACTGAATTTATTTATGCTATTTATTAAATTATCCCGACAAGCACTTGTCATAGTTTGCATTATATTTGGTTCAAGGACAGTAAAATTAATTGAATAAATAATTTTTGTTCCGTCGTTCTCTTTCAACGAGAGGCTGGGTTTAGCAGAAGGAATTTGTCGACCTCGTTTTATTTAACTTTTCTCAATTGAGAACATGGAAATCTGAATCGGATTAAATATTATGAGATTCTGAATTACAATATACTAAAATCAAGTGTTATTTTTCATAGTTGCAGCATTTTCATTGGCGGATTGAATTTATAATGTCGGAACTTCAATTATGTTTTAGTCAGTGCCGTCAATTTTTTAATATAATTTTTAAAAATTAAGGGAATTCGAATGGCCCTGATGTTTTTTCTATCCTTTTAGGTGCGTTTGGTGTAACTCGGGTTAGTCTAACCCAGAGGTCAGTGCCGTCTATGTAGATTTTTTTTTTTTAAAAAAAAAGAAACTAATATAGTAATATCTGTGTACGTAATGCTGCAGACGAAGAGTTTTTTCTTTTGCAAAATTGTATTATTCTATTACTTAGATGTGTGTTTCAAGTTTGATGAATATTTTCAAATTGATCGGTCAATTCCAAACTTTCCAATAAATAAATAAATATAGTCATAAAAAAACAGTCAAATTATCATATTTTATATTCGGAACTAGACAAAGTAGTATAGCTCGCATTTGATGGTTCTATTTAATTATTTGAATATTACATTTCTGTCGTTAATAAGAATTTAAAAATGGAGACATAATGGAAAAATGATAAATTGAGTCATTAATCCTCTTCGTAGTAAAATTTACACGTCTAAATTTATCTCTCGGTTTTGACATCAATTATCCTAGTTTATTTTAATAATTATGACTATAGTGCATTACTTACTGTTACTGACACCTAAAGTCATATAGCTAAAAACAATGCAGTAAAAACGGCCCCAAACAGTTGATTTTGTTTAGAGAATTTAGGGAAGTTGTAATTTCTAGGAATAAATTTATTGAGAAATGTGTAACTTTGTGAAAAATTTGGATTGTTTATAATAAATTTATGGTAGGAATATGAAATTTCCCAAATTTCTTGGGGAATCCAAACAGCACTTATCTTGTTTTAATTTTTGGGATGGCATCATGTCATCATGGCAACCTTCAAATAATTTTTTTTCCAAAAGAAAATCACAAGAAGTCGTCATAAACAATTTATGTTTTGAAGTGCTAGTGAGTTGGCGTTTCTTTTAATTTTGTGTATTTGGGAGGAAGCAATAAATAGCAATTTAAACGTCACATTTCACCGAATTAGCATGTAGGGATGGGATGGACTCGCATCCACTACAGCCGAGTTAATCGGCCGTCCAGCCAACGCAATTGTTTTAAGAGCAAATCAATTGTGAACCATGATGTATAGAGGTTCCATGCATCATGACCGTTTTGGTTGGTGGTTTTACAGATCGTTATCTAATTTAACTAACTCAATATATATATTGAAATCTCATAGAAAACAAAATTTTTTACTATTTTTTTCAAAATTTTTAAAACTAGCCTTTTTTTGCTATAATTAGTTTTTTTTAGCAAAAAATGGCAAGCTTTAAAAAAATTGAAAAAATTATAAAATTTTGTTTGCTATGAGATTTCAATATATAGATTGGATTGGTTAATTTAGATTTGTAAATTTTCAAAATCACCGACCAAAACGGTCATGGTACACGGAACCCTCTATGCATCATGATTCACAATAGAAATTCTCTTATTTTAAATATTTAAAAATTTTAAAATTCAAATGTAGAATCCAAACAGTTGATTTTGTTCAATTTTACTAACGATGCATTTTTATAAAAAAATTATAAAATTTGGAGTCGATTTGATACTTAATTAAATGACCAAATTATGAACGTATTAGAATTAATCAATAATGGTTAACCATATTTGCTCATTTGTTGACCACTTGATTTAGAATCAAATCAACTATAAAATTTATAAACTTATATGAAAACACATCACCCATAAAATTGAACAAGATCAACAATTTAGATTCAACATTTGAATTTTAAAATTTTCAAATATTAAAAAAAATTTGTGATGGTCGTACGATACAGCCGTTTTCATCGGCTGGAGAGGATGCGGTTCCGGGATAGGAGAGACCTTGAATGCAACAACAAGCAAAAAGAGGAATACGTACAATGACATGAGTACATGACCATTACTTACGTGACCATTACGTACAATGACAACAAATAATAGGAAGTGCAATAAATCTAGATTCTACATTCATTGCCATAAATGTGATGAAATTGGCATCTAGCTATTTCATTAGACGGGAGCAGCTCAATGAACAGTTCGGGTCATATGACTCATATCTCTGCATGTGAGCTAAATCAAGTTCTAAAAAGAATCAAATCTTAAACGGTAAAAAAAAATGTTGAGAGCATTTTTGGGCAGCAGATACGGGCAATGGCAGTATTTCTTCTACATGTGAGCTAAATGACAAAAAAAAAAATCAGATCCAGTGAAAACATATTTTTTATATAATAAGAAAAAAGGGAAAATTGTTCTTTTATGGGATTGCGACGCTACATCCGATCAGACAGATCACTTCTGGGTTCTGGCAAAAAAAAGTTCAACTTGTAGTTGAGTTTTTTTTTTTTTCTTTTTTTCTTTTCTTTATAACAACTATTTAATGCAAACGTACTTTATTTTCTTGTCGACTTCTCTCCAATTGTACGGAATTGATTGTATAAAAATTTGTTGAAGTTTCAGGCATATTGTCTTATTGGTATCATCTATTTCAAATCAGATATATCTTTGAGATGACTGCAATTTTTAAACAATAAATTAGCGGTTTTTACAACAAATTAATTTAATATTTTTAACCCCAGACACAATTAATTTATAATTTATAATTTAAAAATCTATCCGTTGAAGTCCACATATTATGCACAAAGACCTTAAGATTTTCCAGTTTATTATTGGTATATAGCTTATATTTTATACACATTAAAACATGGAACAATAATGATAAAATTTTATGCAAATTTATATGACATTGTTGACGATAAAAATTAATTAACTTATGATTTTTCATATCTAGCAGCTGGAATATAATTTTGTATTTTATGGATATCATTTATATGAAAAATACTGAAGTTGATGCAAGTTTACTATTCAGAATGGCTTGAAACTTACAACAATCCATAGTTAACGGCATCTGATTAATTATCATATTTTATCCAAATTGTATGAAAATTGGTAGGTAACATGATTTTCGCTACTAACACTTTTACTATTTTTTAAACTTTTTGGATTTAATTTGAAAATAATATTTATATAATTATGTTAAGTTTGTCAATAGATCGCAATCTTAAATGAATTGTTTAGAATATACCACTAGGTGCACCAAATTGATCCAGACAATCTTAAAAAATAAATGCTTATTCCCCTCTGAATTAAAGTCCAAATCCAGCTGCTGTTGGCATTTGCCATTAAATTTCCATGATAGGAGTCCATTTGCTAGTATTAAATGTATTTTTTTTTCCCCAGATAATCCAGCTCATGCTAGTATTTGAAACTATATATTCATGATAGACTAACCACTAATCTTAATCATAGATTTGTAATTTCTGTTTAGCTAATTACGAATAAGTGATTATAAACAAGAAATTAAATTTTTTATTTTACCAAAACATGAAAGAGAAAGAGTAAATTCCATTCGCTATGTTGTTTTTTTTTCAATGCAAACATGCTGCATATATATTTTTGTTTGTTTTATTTTTTTCTTTTTAAAATGGAGAACAGGGAGTTGTGGGTTTTTTTTTTTTTTTTGCCATAACAGAAAAACTGACAAATCTATCGGCTTAAATTCTTCGGACAATTATTATGATGATACAAAGAAGAAAGAACCCAAAATCTAGCAGCTTAGATGTAAATATTGTTTATCATTTTATCTAATTAGATCCGATGATTTGGATTAAAAGAAAATACGTACCACTACTAAAACCAAAAGTCGGATTAAGTTTGCAGATAAAAGCGCACTACCTCTGCCATGATTTGCCTTTTTTTTTCTAAGGATGAAATCTCGTAAGATGCTACGATTTGTTAATCATAACTGCCAAAGCATCAAAATATTTATCCAATCATATTTCTCTAGTTCACAAATGATCCGTAATTTGTACTTCTAAGCATATAATCGCTGTACAACCTCTCCACGGACGAAATGGATATGTGCAGTTCTCTTACAGCGGAGAAGTTCTGTCCCTCGGAAATAACGTCCAAAATAATTATTCAAACTGGCCCTTAATAATTGAGTCACGACAAATTGCATCTTTTGTTTTATAATCCTGTTAAACATTTAAATTTCTGCGGCCATATACTTGTTGAGGGTCCTCAAATTGGAATAATTTCCCTTTACATCTCATGGATAGAGATTGATACTGCACAGGAATACAGCATTGACAACGCCAATTGAAAAAAAAAAACACGATACACAATTTTGATTAATTCTATTCTTTATTGAGTTTTTTTTTGTGAAATAATAGGAGTACAGTAAACTGTATTTTTGTAATTTTTTTTTATATCTTCAATATTGTAATATGTAATTGTTTAAATTTTCAGGTGCATCCAGTGGCAGTGGCTTTTTGTTTTTAAAAAAACATTCAGACAGATCCAGTAGTTTGTTTTTTTTTTTGATGAAACATCCAGTAGTTGTTGAAGGAACTGAACTTCTGTGACGCTAAACCATGAGCTATTCTCTTTGGGGCCGTTTGGATGCGGCCGGAATTGTAAATTCCGGACATTTTATATGTCAAATTTATTATAAACAATCCAAACTCTTTACAAAGTTGCACACTTCCCAATAAATTTATGCCTAGGAATTGCAAATTTCTCAATTCCTACAACATCCAAACGCCCCTTTTATATTTCACATCACTTAGGATACTCTTGCATGATAAACTACAAAAAAAAGGTCACATAAAATCAAAATCTAATGATTCCGCAGTGATTTGTTTCTATGCGAACGAAATTCGTAAAGATATTTATTTCCTGCGTTCTGACAACATCACGTGCGTCCAGACAGGGGATACCAGACAGATCTGCGCGACTGCGACGACACAAAATGCGTGATCACGAATCAACGGCCACATTTGACGATCTTGTAACGTGCGGCTAGGATTAAACCAGATCACCGTGGACCCCGGGATGACGTGGTGGCAGTGAGTGGCAGTCACGTTATTCATCCCAGAATCAGGGCCTTTTAGATAATTCAGCCGGAAACGATTCCCCTTCCCTCTTCTCCAGTTTCCTCAACCATCCATCTCTCAATTAAATTATAACGTAATTAACTGGACTGTTCAATTTGGAACTAAACGGAGGGAGGTTATCGAAACCGATCAGAAAGGGTTTATTTAAAACCCACAGTGAATGCTCCGCTCCACTTGAGCACGAACTAGCTGGGCTCCTCTCTCAAGCGCCTCTCGGGGAGAAGCGAGAAGGTGATATTTCTATTTCCCATTTTTCTCTTCTCTGAGCTGTCTCTCGATCTGCTTTCACCATTTTTAAATCGGCGTAGTAGTTTGTGTCGTGGCATTTATCGAGGTTGAGATCACGTGATCTAGCGCATCTCCTTTTGATCGGGATTTAAAAGGGGAAAGCTTTTTAGCTCTGATTCGCCTTTCTCTTTCCCTCAGGGTTTGTTCGAGATGCCTGGTTGTGTGCTTTCGAGGTAAATTTGTGTCCTTTTTGAGTTCGCATTCTTCGAAATGGATTACGATTGCGTGCTTTTTTTTAAAATTTTTTTTTTCTAGATTCAAATTCATTATTGTGTCTGACAGCAGCTCGCCTCGATAGTGCAAGAATGTTACTTTCAACTGGAGGAATTTTTTAATTTCGAAAGTCGTTTCCTTCGAATTTTGCTTAAAGAATCCAATTTAAGTTTGTTTACTTCGAAAAGAAAGTCTTAATAACATTACTTTTCGCTCTAACTTATCTCTTATAGCAGATCTGGTTTCTTTTAAGATTTGGTAATTGAAGCTTTTACGAATCCATTGCTTAGTTATAAGTACTATTAGATAACTAATTAGACGCCTTCTCAAATAAGCCATTCTTATATTTTTCTGTTAATTTTATACAAAATAACTGTTGCAATAGATGGCTCTTTCATTCTACACTTATTATTCCAAAGATTTTATACTGTGTTAAATTCTGGATTTAATTGATTTCTACATTTGCATGTCTTTACTGATGAAATAAAATATATTTTGGTAGCTTCTTTGAAATGCTTTTTGGACATATCTGTCATAACTGGTGAGAGCTCACTGTGTTAAATTCTGGATTTAATTGATTTCTACATTTGCATGTCTTTACTGATGAGAACTTATATTTTGGAAGCTTCATTGAAATGGTTTGTGCATTAAATTTCTTGTCCGTTCCAATAGAGGCCAATCTGTCCTGAAATGTGGCATTTATACACCTCGTTTGCCAGTAATGTAGATATGACCTGTATATTTTCCAATTATAGTATTGTGCTGAAGTCTTGCATGTGAATTTATAGAAAGGAAAATATTTCTCCAATTTCCATCAAATTATCTAGTACTTAAAATCTTATTACACGTGTCATGGGTCATTTTAACCTGTCATATCATATTTAATTAAACTTCAGGATACTCTTTCTTATTGGTACCATTGTATGTAGATCTATTTTAAATCAAATAGTAATGTCTAAAAATAGGTATATTTAGTATAATTATTTGAGCATCAGTACTGGGTAATGTAACTAATGTTAACTCGTTTTGATCTGTGTTTTAGATTGATTCTGTTGAGACCTTAATTATTATGTAGTATTGTAGTTGTAACTATGCATACCCTGGTATTGCATAAACTGTCGCCACACTTTTTCATCCTTTATTTGATGCTTGACGGTTGGAGTGTTTTATTTTATTTTTATTGATTAATTTTCTATGTAGAAATGTCTATGTAAATTTTCACTTCTAGTATGTGAAAAGGTTTTGTGTCTTTTCAATGTATTTCAAATCCAGATTGATTATGAACAAGTTGCTTACTGCAGCTAGCTAATGTCATGTTTGATTTGATGGGATCATTTGATTGACCTCGGCTTAATTCTTTGTTAGAAATATAACTAATTTTGATCAAATTATGTCATGCTGAAACTTGTAAGTAGAATCCATTCATACCTCCCTTCTAAACTAATTTTGTTTGGTAGCTTATTTATAGGTTAAATAAGTTAATGGAGGTTACTCTGTTTACCTCCCATAATATTTCAAAGCTTATATCACGTTGCTTCCCAAATTAGGATGTGACAGTATGAAACAAGACCAACCAAATAACAGGGTGGAAATTATGGAAATTTTCTTTTCTGTTGCATACAGTTTTTTTTTTGACAGTACTGTTGCATACAGTTACCTTCACATTAGCCTTCCTCATGTTAATAAACCCCAGAGACACTTGCTGAGCCTGTAAAAAGTTTTATTTCTAATACCAATTATTCTCATTTAAGGAATTAGCTTGCAACCATGTCGGACCTTCAGACCCCACTGCGCCCGAAGAGGAAGAAGATATTGGTCGACTACCTGGTCCAGTTCCGCTGGATCGTCGTTATCTTCGTGGTGCTTCCTGTCTCCTATTTCATCTACTTCAGCCTTTATCTCGGTGACACCTGGTCAGCCATGAAGTCTGAGAAACGCCGTCAGAAGGAGCATGATGATAATGTCAAGAAGGTCGTTAAGCGCCTCAAGGAGCGCAACCCTAAGAAGGATGGTCTTGTCTGCACAGCTCGCAAGCCGTGGATTGCTGTCGGCATGAGGAATGTTGACTACAAGCGGGCCCGCCACTTTGAGGTCGACCTCTCTGCCTTCCGGAACATACTTGAGGTTGACAAGGAGAGGATGGTTGCCAGGTGTGAGCCGCTGGTCAACATGGGTCAGATCACCCGCTACACCTGTCCCATGAACCTCGCCTTGGCAGTCGTTGCTGAGCTTGACGATCTGACTGTTGGTGGGTTGATTAATGGTTATGGGATTGAAGGCAGCTCTCACCTGTATGGTCTCTTCTCTGACACCGTCGTTGCCATGGAGGTTGTCTTGGCTGACGGTCGGGTTGTCAGAGCTACCAAGGATAATGAGTACTCTGACTTGTTCTATGCCATCCCTTGGTCTCAAGGCACATTGGGTTTCCTTGTTGCGGCTGAGATTAAACTGATCAATATCAAGGAGTACATGAAGGTGACATATAAGCCATGCAGGGGAAACTTGAAGCAGTTGGCGCAAGATTATGCTGACTCATTTGCACCCAGAGATGGGGATCCATCAAAGATCCCTGATTTCGTTGAGACCATGATCTATACCCCGACTGAAGGTGTTATGATGACTGGTGTATATGCTTCGAAGGAGGAGGCCAAGAAGAAGGGCAATAAGATCAACAATCAGGGTTGGTGGTTCAAGACATGGTTCTATCAGCATGCTCAGTCGGCTTTGAAAAGAGGTAGTGCTTACTGACCAGAATTTTATTTTAATATAAATTCAGACAGACTGGCTACATTTGAAAATTAAATGAAATTGTCTTAATTTATTCTATTAGTTGTTAATTTGTGATTTTCTCAAATTGCCTAATGTATACTGTTGTTATATTTGTACCCATGTTCTATATGTGCTTTCAATGCATGCTTGACACACAATTTGCCTGAATTTTGTAAATATGGAAATTTTGAAAATATGGAATAAGCCATAATGATCCCGAGTGCCTTTATAACTTCATACTTGCTGACTGAAATGTACATGTTTTGAATTGGTGTGGTCAGAAAATCATCTTTCACCATCTGCTCAAGGAAATGTTTTCTGTCATATCTGCTTTGTCATAATTATCCTACATGAATGATATTGTACTAGCAATTGCCATATTAGTCTTGGCTTGGTCCGTGTTTAGCTAATGCATATGACATGAGCAACTAATTTGGTGGTTGCATTGTCCATGCAGGTGAGTTTGTGGAGTACATACCGACAAGGGAATTCTACCACAGGCACACACGCTCACTGTACTGGGAGGGAAAGCTGATCCTGCCATTTGCTGACCAGTTTTGGTTCCGGTGGCTTCTGGGTTGGTTGATGCCCCCCAAGGTCTCCCTCCTCAAGGCTACCCAAGGTGAAGCTGTCAGAAACTACTACCATGATATGCATGTCATCCAGGATATTCTTGTGCCGCTCTACAAGGTTGGTGATGCCATGGAGTTCGTCCACAAGGAGATGGAGGTACACACACATGCATACTTACTCTCTCTCCTTATAATGTGTTTTCCTGTTATGCTCAGTAATTTTGCAATTATGGTTAAGTATGTTGTACCATTTTTGTGAGATTGGCTGTTAGAAAACTTTTGTTGGTTCTTGTGGTACTGGTGCAATTTAGAAAGCTTTTTTTGGTTTAATTTACGCATAAAATTTCTCGAATGAGGTGAATAAAGAAGAAACAAAACATGCTTGAATGGTACTTGACTATAAGGAAATTAATTTACTGGTACTGTAACAATACTATAGATGAATGTACAGCAGGATTTTGTTGAACTTTATCATGATAATTTTGTTGCATTCTACAATAGTCTACATAACTGTCACTTTAATAGACCTGCTTTACTGCTCAAAGCACAGTGTATCCTACTGTTTCTGTAATAATCAACAATTCATTATATTCTGTATCAAGCTACAGTAATATTCTTCCATGTCTTTACCACTACTGTGCTCTTTTACAGGTCTACCCACTCTGGTTGTGCCCACACCGCCTCTACAAGCTCCCAATCAAGACCATGATCTACCCAGAGCATGGCTTCGAGCACCACCACCGCCAAGGCGACACCCCATACGCACAGATGTTCACTGATGTTGGTGTCTACTATGCACCGGGCCCTGTGCTGCGTGGTGAGGAGTTTAATGGCTCAGAGGCTGTTCGCAATCTTGAACGGTGGATGATTGAGAACCACTGCTTCCAGCCCCAGTATGCTGTATCTGAGCTGAACGAGAAGGATTTCTGGCGCATGTTTGATGCCGATCACTACGAGTACTGTCGCAAGAAGTATGGTGCAGTCGGTACATTCATGAGTGTGTACTACAAGTCAAAGAAGGGGCGCAAGACTGAGAAGGAGGTTGCTGAGGCTGAGGCAGCCATTGCTGAGCCAGCTTATGCTGAGGAGGTTTAGATTTGAAACTTTGTTTTGGGCGAATAAGGTAGGTTGGCTGAGTGTTGCTCAGAGTTGTTTAGTTGTTCAATTAGTGTTTTGATTCTAAATGTGTTGTTCTTGGGGATTGTTTTATTAATGATTTTGCTGGTTGTGTCTACTCTGTACTATGTAGTGCAAGCTTTGTTAATTTCTACTGATTGAACCTATTTCATGGCTTCTTTCTGATTCTGATGTGCTGCAATAGTGCTATGCTGGCAATGGCTAGTTGTTGTCCTTTATCTTATTATTATTTTTTCTTTCTCTGGCTGAATTTAGTCCACTTGGAAGTTGGAACTTCATTATTTTAATATTGCCTTTGTTGGTTGGCACGAAATTCCTCTCTTGATGAATTGCCCACCTTTGGTTTAGGCAAAATATAATACATCCATTCTGAATGGTCAAGTCACTATTTTCTGTAGGTTTAACATGATTCGGATTTTTTCTGTTCAGAAAACGACATGTAGGTTTCTCAATAAATGTCGATAATAAAAGTGCACATAAAACACCAACGGTAAAAGGAGACGCAGCAAATAATTCGAGATCAAGTGTTGATGAAGGCACAACCGATTACAAATATTCTTGAAAATTTGCGCTTCATTATATACTTTAGGAAAAAAGGGAATCGCAGTGATATTTAATTTCGAAGTTTCGATGATTCTTCATTTCAAAATTTATGCGAACCACTATTTATTTTCAATTGTATTACAATTGTATTTAATTATATTCAAAAAGCTAATTCGATAAGCTAATTATTTTCATTATACTTTATTTTCAATTGTTTTGGTAGGATTTCTCTTTTGAGAATGACAATTTGTCAATTTATGTAAACAGAAGGAATGTTTGGGCCCAGAATATATAGGCCAGAATGGTAACTAAATTGGGCCTAATATGATTAGGGGCTGCTAAACAATTTAAATTCACTCGTTCAATTATTAGATATGAAGTATTTTGTAATTTCTTTCAATTTATAGTGTGTAGTTTTTATTATAACATAATACGGTTTCAATGTTTCATCAAATATAAACGTGCTAAAATTTTGTTATAACATAATATCCAGTTTTTATATTAAAGCAAAATATGTTAATTTTTTTGACTACGAATTTTTTTTAAGCAAAATTTAGACGAAATTAGCAAAAACATCAGTAATATTAGTAATAATTAGAAATAAGTAAATTAATAAATTCTGTAAAGAAAAAAAAAACAGCCCTGGAACGACGTTTCGGGCTCTCTAATCACGCGAGACGCACGTGTCAACAAGTCTCATGGCGGGAACCTCTTAGAATTCACGAGTCTTCTCCCGCCATATGTTGGCTTTTTCCTGGGGTTTTTTTTCCCATTTCGATTCTACCTTCAGTCCCTATAGTGAGGAACAAAAAAGAACTAAGCAAAGAAAACAAAAAAGAAGAAAAGAAAGCTAGAGAAATGTATTCGAGCCAGTACGACGGTGGAGCTTTCGTTTCCTCCCAATCCCCCGATTCTTCTGTTGCCAAGGTAAAATTCCAATCCCAACTTAATGTTTCTCAATTTTAACCTCTTACTATAAAATTCTGTTTTGCTTTTCCTTGGTATCTCTTATCCCTTTACAAATGCATTAAAGTTTCGTCTTTGGAGCCTAATATGTCAGATCTGATTGGTGTTTATGTGATTTGGTCTTTTAATTTGTAGACTCGTGGCAATAGAAGCACCACTATTCCACTTACTGTGAAGCAAATTACTGATGCGTACGAATCGAGCTCTCAAAAGTCGGAATTAATAGTAGATGGAGTCGATGTTGGCAATGTATGGTTTAAATCTTTTCTTTTTGTTCTTTTTATATTTTCAATACTTGGTTTTTGTTTTATAGAGTAGTGCATACTATGTAAAATTTTACTACATTGGGTTGCTAATGCAAATTCGAGAGAAACTTCTTTGATAACTCTGATAACTACCTATGCATTTGGTACACAATTGCCTTTGCGAAAAATGCCTTCTTCAAAGCTGTCATATAGAAAGAAAATTAAAATAAATGGTTGTGAAAATAAATTAATTGCAAGTAAAAAATTGGGTAATTTATATGTTGGGGAAATGAGTTCTTTTTCTTATTTCCTTTCTCTTTTATTCAACGTGATTACCTGATTTCATTCAATTCATAGCTCAACATGTGGATGCTTTATTGAATAAATTGAATGAAACTGAAAATAAAAGTTGTTTATTTGCTCAATGCAACAATGCAGTATGGATGCTGGTTTTCCTTCATGTTCTGTGGCTTATGAGCACGGCTTGTGCAACTAATTATTTAGCTGGGATTCATTTACTAATTTCTTGTACTGTGTTCAACTTGGTAGATTGTGCTGGTTGGGATGGTCTGCAATAAAGCTAGTAGAGCTACTGATGCTACCTTCACACTTGATGATGGCACTGGTCGGATGGATTTCATCAGATGGTCAACTCTTTTAGCTCTTATTTTTTCATTTTATGTCCATGCAAAATCTTAACATGATGTCTGTGTACCTCTATACGTGAAACGTAATGCTGGGGTTTGAATTTTTTGAGAAACATGCCATATATTATTGAAAACCTAACATCACCCCCATTTTCAGTAAGCACAAAAGATTTCACATTTTCTTAAGAAGAAAACCCATATTTTCTTTCAGTTTTTATAAAAAGTATTTTCTTATCATTATTTATCCACCCAACCCCCCCACAAAAAAAAAAAAAAATCCCAGACCAACATCGCCCCATTCCCATTAAGCACGTAAATGTGAAATTTTTTTTATGGTCACCAATGAGAAAGTATTTAGATGGTAGACTAAGGAATGATAGTTTAGTGTTTTCTTATCATTTTTTATGGCTATTTGTGATATAGTAAGAGTGCATTTTGTTTTATTTCTTAACAACAAATGACATGGTATTTTTTTTTTCTGAGACTCTTTAAATTCAAATTTGAAACTTTAGGGTCAATGATGCAGCAGATTCAAGTGAAACAGCCATTATAGAGTATGTGCTGATCTCCTTATTTCCTATATCAAATCATTTTATCGCAAATACATTTGTGCATTTATCTTGTGTAGCTTACTCTACATTTTTGTGATGTTACAAAGGAATGGCATGTACGTGTCAATTGTTGGTAGCTTTAAGGGATTTAATGAGAGGAAACGTGCAACTGCTTTTGCCATTCGGTATGTAGTCTACTTCTGATGATCCTTTTATAAGTCTTTGCTGGAAATTTATTTTGATGTTCCTTTAAATTATATATATCTGGTACCTGTTCTGTGCATAATCGTTTGATTCTTAAATAATGATTGCAAAATACTATGCGGTAATTTTGAATGAAGTTAACTTGGACTTTTTACTTCAAATACCAGTGGCTTGCCCTTATTGTGAAATTTAGCTTTTCTTTCCTTCAAATTATCCTCCATAGGATTAAATTTTGGTACATCAAATGAAGATAATTAGCTACATAGAAAAGTGTCCTACATATTTTCAGTGCAAGCATTTTTTTTTATGCTTCTGTTCCTTTTTTGTACAGCTGATAGAAGTACAAAATGATATGCTATAATCTTTATCGACAGATGATAATATGCATTTTCTTTTGCCTTTAATCTTTTTCCCCTTCAGGCCAATAAAAGACCACAATCAGATAGTGTTACATTTTATCCAGCCTATTAGAATGCATCTGGAAAACACCAAATCAAAGGTATTAGAATCTTTCTAGTTGATTCTTAGACACTTCTAATTTGTTTGGAAGTTGAATTAATCTATTTTCCTATTGCAGGTTGGAAGTTTGTCCCAAACCCAGCAAAGCTTTGTTAATGAATCTTCATTTTCTAGTGGATATAAGGAGCCTCAGACTCCTGTTTCCAATTATGTAAGTTCTTTTGTTCCTTTGTAAATGACATTTCTGAGATTTTAAATAGGGCTGAGAAAGAATTTGTAAAAATGAATTTCAGTAATCTACCCCGATCATTCTGTTATCAGTATCACTCAGTTGGTATGGTATGTTGGTACCTTAGCCCAAATTTAAGCCTATTTTTGTATCTGGCTAGTTTGGTAAGTTGGTGCTTAATTGTGCAAATTCTAGGTCATGCCATTTGGTTCGGTTAGGCTTTGTTGCAATATTGTTTTGAGTAAAAATATAGAAAACCTTTTAAATTTGGCATTGTAGGCTTCTGTGAACAGCAAAGCACAAGGATCTGAGACTGATATCTACAAGCTGGTTCTAGATGTATTACAGGAGCCATCAAGCCTGTAATTTCTCTTCTTTTGTGAACTTAAATATACAACTTTTGGGCTTTATTATTATATAATTATTCAAAACATCTTTTAACCTGATATGTATGTTTTATTTCAAAAACTAGTGCTAGTGAGCACGGGATCCATGTTGATGAAGTGGTTCAACGCCTTGGTTTGCCGGCTAAAAAAGTCAAGTCAGTCTCTCTCTCTCCCCCCCCCCCTTTCAACTCAAAAAACAGGTGGACATGCACATGCACACAATCATATTCACTGATCTCTTGATTGTTGATAATAATGCAGAGAAGCAATTGATTACCATGTGGACGTGGGTCATATTTACTCGACAATTGACGACTTCCACTTCAAGTCTGCATTAGGCGACTGATCACATCACTGATATTTATGTGATAATGTCTGTATAAATTTACTTCTCCTTTTGTTATAAGTCTTTCTCAGAAAGTACTTTTTAGTAAGTGGTGTTATCATGTTCTCTTATATGCATCTGGAATTTGAGTATTTAACTTGTGGTGTCCTACTAAGACCTCACTTTGGTCCTTGTCCTTTTTTCTAATTTAGAAATTGTTTTGCACACTTACAATTTTATTACTAAAAGATCATTTTTTTCTCATATATATGGCAATTGCATAGTGGCAGATGAGGTGTAGAAGCAGCACTTTTTAGTTTTTTCTCCTTGGAAATCATTTACTTCTGGGAAAGCTGTATTAAATAAGGATTCGTTTCGTCTTGGCTTCTAACAGCAGAAATTGGATCACTTGCTATTTGCTAATGTCCATTTGAACTGTTAATTGAAAATGAAAGGAAGCATACATTTCGTTCCGTATCATTTTTCTTCGTCCAAGTAAAATTAAACTTGAAGTTAAATTTAGAAAAACAGATCCAAAATTTAAATTTTATTAGTATGCAAACATTTTATTCGTGTCATAAAGAGTTTACTAAGGTGAAACAGTAGAAATTTTATTCTAGACTAATGTAAAAGCTTCTGATGAAAACAAACCAAGTTGCAACAGTGCACCGTGATTATCTCCATTTTAAGTCAAAATGGAGATAATCAGAGATGTTGGTTTCACATCACATCAATGGTTGCTACTTGGTACTGCGCTGCGCACCAACCAAAACCACAAATCCATACACAAGCTCCTCGTACTCTCCAGGTCACATGCCCACTCTTTTCCCTTTTTTGCCACGCGGGTCCACAGGTTTTACACGTGTCCACGATCCTACGTGGCATTCCTCTCAATTAAATCGCAGCCGTCCTTTTCCTTAATTCTTCCCCATCGCCGTTAGATCCATTGCCCCATCATTCGTCAAGTCTTTATAAATCCAAGCCCCTCGATCCCATTCAAAACGAAAGAGAGAGAGAGAGAGAGAGAGAGTTATTTTTGGAAACTCAGAGCCAGAGGTAATGACTGTTCTCCATCAAGAAGTTTTTCCTTTTTTCCCCAATAATTATTGAAAATTTTCACTAACACTCTAGATTGAAACTGAACTGATATAGTAGAGAGAATGGGAGAGAAGAACAAAACACTTGTTTTAACGGCTGATATTGCTTTACCAGTCGACACAATCAGGCAACTCCAGATCGACCTCGCTTCTGACAATCTCATTGTGATAACTCAATGTGAATCTCTAGGTTAGTATGATCATATATATTTGTTGTTACTATGATTCTTCTTCTTCTTCTTATTATTATTATTATCTTTCTGTAGAACTATTCTTTAATCTTCACTTTTTTTTTTGGCGATTGCCAACAAAATTGTACAAAAAAATTGTTTTAATTACAACCAACTTCTATTTTCTAAATTCTAACAAAACCGACTCCATTCCTTGAAAAATTCAAACATTTGACATGCAATAAGAGAGATTGTTGGGGACTGTCAATTGAAAATCTTAAATCTTCCGATTCCTTGTCAGATTGCCCACCAGCACCGAGTAGTCATCCATAAAGAAAACATTTTCCTTCACTTTTATTTGCATTTTTCTATGAAATTTTCTCAAATGATATTTAATTGCAATTAATGCCAACTATAACAGGTTGTAATCTGCCACTTGAGGCTGCATCTCTAGATACTGTGATTGCATTCTCTGATATTGCCCCATATTTCAGAGAACAATGGTTTGCCGAATTTTCTAGGGTTTTAAAACCTAGTGGTAAATTGATACTACACAAACGGGTACCTTCACCCGAGCAGGAAAAGGTTAATACTTTGATCTATCCGATTATTATCTAATTAACTTATTTTGTTTGTTGAAAATTCTACAACTAATTACTGGGTCGATCATGTTATAACAGGCAAGCATGAATCTGGTGCGCCAATTACTAATGTCAGGATTCCAAGAAGTCAAAGCTTCAAATGTGAATTACAGCGACATATCAATTACTGTATGTCAAATTTTCTAATTAGTAAATTTTGCAGTTAAATGTTTCTTTCTGATTAAAAAGGTGCTTTCAACAGATTAAGGGTACAAAGGCTTCTTGGACTGTTGGATCGTCTTATCCACTTAAAATTAAAAAGGCGAGTGAGAATACTCTCCCAAATATACCCATCAACGAAGAATCTGATATAATAGATGAAGATAGTCTTTTAACTGAAGAAGATTTGGCGAATCCCCAACTACCTATTGGTATGTGCAGATTTTTTATATGCAGTTTTTAATTTGGAGCTTACAGATTCTAACAGCACACAATTGTACATGTAAACTAGCATTTGTTTTTTCCTCTTCCTAACCTACCAATTTATTTGATAATAAAACATATTTTGTTTAGGTGGAGATTGTGAGGTAGGAAAAACAAGAAAGGCTTGCAAAAACTGCACATGTGGTCGAGCCGAGGCTGAAGCAGAAGGGAAGCTCCAAAAGTTGGATTTGACTCCTGATCAGATAAATAAACCTCGGTCTGCTTGTGGCAGTGTAAGTATAGTAAAGTAAAAGTTTCGAAAATTACTCTTAGTTGCTGCTGCTCATGATTTTTTGATCTGCTAAAATTTCAAACATAATTAGTCAGCATGTCTGATATTTGTAACTAATAAAATACCACAGAATGTTAATACAGAGCACTTTGTTAAGCATAAACAAAAATATATCTGGAGCTTCCATCTTAATTGGGGTGAAATTCTTAAGGTCTGTTATGCAATTTAAGTACTTGCTTTAATTTCTTTGCAAAAATTACTAAAAGAAAATGAATGAGAAAAAGGAAAAGTGTGGATGTTACTTTCGAGTATGAAAATTTTGGGTGTTTATGATTGCAGTGTGGACTTGGTGATGCATTCCGTTGTGGTGGATGCCCTTACAGAGGATTGCCACCATTCAAATTGGGGGAAAAGGTACAAATCAAATTTCATACTTTCCCTTCTTTCTTTGTCTGTTCCCTTCAAACTCATTTTCTTAAAAAAAGAAGTGCAATAATTTTTTCTTTAAATAGGTGGCTTTATCAGGTAATTTGCTTGTGACTGATCTGTAATGGTCATTTCTACAACAACATTAGTCATATATGCTTATTATATGTATTATCATCGTTGGAGGTTTGATATTTTGGGCCTTTTTAGTGAAAAAGTAAGAAACTGCTGATCTCTTATATGGAGTTTTGGGCCAATTTAGAGAACAAAGTAAGAAACTTCTGATCTCTTAAGTATATCATCCTAGAGATGATAAGAACTGTCTATCACTCTGAGTTTAGCTTGTGTTCTGTTTTTTTTGGTACGTGTGAATCTTAAAAACTGAAAGCTGTTTGGATGTTTGAAAAAGAGAAAAACAAATATTAAGCTGTAAAATGTCAATCGAGAATTCTAGATCAGATCAATTAAATTTTGCATCATAGGTTTTTCAAACAGAGCAATTAGTTCTCCAATTATTCCACGCACATCTCTGCTCCTTTTTGGGTTTTTTTTTTTTTAATTTTGGATCCCAGGCAAATAGTCAGTTTTTTTCCCCACCTACATGTCTTGTACATTACATGAATTATTTACATACATATACTGAAAATCTGTAGATTTCCTTTCAAAGTTGAGCCACTCTGCTTTGGTGTGACTTGGAAAGCAAAGATAAGCAATGAATTAATAGTTGTTGCAAATTTGACATAGTTGATGCATGATTAGTTGCGCATATAGGAAAGGTCTGTGATAACAATTTGCAGATATGTGAACAAAATTTCTATTGGAATATTACACAGTTTGCAGTGCAAATCATGAACACTGGACTGAACTACAATTACAGGAGTTGCTCCTCAATCAAGTTTATTTTGTTTCCATCCTAAGATATTCTATACTCATTACACAAGCTCTCAGGCATGGTCTTTTTTTTAACTATACAAAATGGGAAAAAAAGGCTCTTTTATAAACATCTCATATTTTCCTGATTTGTCGACACTATTATTTCTACAAAAGTGCTTGTTTCAAGGGAAATTTTTTTCTGTACCTCTTAAAACTTAGAAAATGCAGGATTTACCCTCCGAAAATTCAAATTCCTGATTTTGCCCCCCGACATATTTTATAATATAAATAATAATTAAATAATAAAAAAAAATATACGTGACTATTATACCCTTACGAATCTAACCCAACCCATTCGCTATCGAGCTGACTAAATCGATCCAAGCTAAATCCGATCGAATCGAACCCATTCTTCTCTCTCGCTCAGAAACCTGAAACTGTACGTTCTTCAATCCTTTCCTCTCGATGAAACCAGCAGAACCTAAATCGAAACCCAAGCTTTTCGCTCCCTTCCTCTCGCTCAAAACAGGAGAACCGTAAGTTCTTCTCTCCTCTCCTCTCCTCTCCACTCGATGAAACCAGAAACCCTAGGTTCTTCTCTCCTATCCCTAAATTGCGCACAAACCAGGAGAACCCAGCAGGTCATGCATCATACATCGTCGTTTGAGCAGATCTGAAGTTGTGTCGCATTCAGTGTCGTCGTCGAGTGTGGGAACCCAGCCTAGTCAAAATGAGGTTTTGATTCTGGTACTTTGGTATAGGGATTTTAGAATAAATTGCTTGCTGGTATGGGGCTTTTAGAATGAATTTCTTGTGAGCAGAACAAATTACTGGTAGTATTTTTCATGAAATTTAGGCCATATGTAGCTAAAGCACTAAGTATTGTTATTTTTACCAGTAAAGTGGAAGTTTGGAATGCTTCACTGTTACTTAGTTGCGCAGAGAAATATTTTCATGAATTCGACCTTATCATGGATTCAATAAATTTAAATTATACAAATTATGGCTCAGTATTATCCAATTTATGTATGGTTTTGTAAGAGGTCATAGCGAAAAAAAAACTTGATGTTTTGAGGTGCAGGGGTAGCTTCTGTGAGTAATGACATAATAACATTAGATTTTGTTTGTATGGGGTAGTTGAGTTAGTTCTATTTGAGATGTAAACGTTGCTTTTCTTAAAAAAAATCACACTTAAGATAGATGAAATTGGTACTGATAATTACTTGTCTCTCACATTGCTGATAGATCAAGATTTATTTCTTATTTCTTGCTTTTATTTTTTTGGTTTCCAAAATAATACTAGTATTTTTCGATCTTCTTCTCAGAAATCTGTTAAAGGAATGCTACTGCATATTGATGGAATGTTAAAATATTGGGCAGGTTTAGCCAAAGAGAAGTGCAAAAATGCAATGGGAAAATGGAGGGTGCGGGACTGGGAGATGGTCCCACTTCAAGCAATGCAGGGTCCAGTGGCATTGCAAGCAGGAAGAGGAGACGATATCGGGTGAGAAGTCAATGATTGATAATGCAAAAAGAGGGGGAATAGTGAAAATATGATGTAGGAGGCGTTGAAGACACGCTGAAGGATATTATTTAATGTTTTTGCTTATGTTAGGATCAAGTACATTTTGTGATGTTTATTGAGAACTTTTCTTTTCTGTTTTGGTCTATCTGTGATGTTGCAATTGGTATGTTTAGAAGGGTTTCTCAAGTGGGTGCTATGGAGTGGGTCAATGAGGATTGTAGGTTGTAAAACTTTGTTATTATGTTTCTATATGAAACAGGTAGCTCTGAAAAAGGTTACTTTTTTTTTTAAAAAAGATATATTCATCTAGAAACTAACAATATCTTTGTACATAATTTTTTTTTTATGATTGCCCGTAGGCCTAAAATCATTACTTAAAATTCAAATTACAGACTAGAGTTGCTTGAATAAACATCCATAAAACCTGGTGCCCTACTACTCTCCCTAAGAGATTACCAGAAAAAAACGAAAGTTCAACAATAAAACACCTAAAATAAACATCAAAGAACAAATAGAAATATCATTATAATAACAACATAATAACAGCATCTCAAAATAGTAATAAGGTACAATGGTACAAGCATCTCAAAGTAGTAATAGTGTACACTGGTACAAGCATCTCAAAATAGTAATGCTGACTCATTCCCCAATATCTAAACTAAACTAACCATAATAACAACATTACTAAAATACATTGCTTCAGTTATACTAAACTAATCATAATCAACTTCATAGTGCTTCCATCCCAACAGCATCTGGACATACTGCAAATGCCCTTCTCTTTCTGCAAAAAAAAAAATGGATTAATAGATCAGATATTTGAGTTACTACATTACACATGGCTTAATAAGCAAATTTAAAATTTCAGAACTTGCTAAATTTTAAAGAATCGCTTAGAGCACATATATTTCAGAAAGTAAACAAATTTCAGTAATGAATGACAGTAAGCAAACAGTAAGCTAAATATTAGTGAAAACATATATTTCAGTAAGCAAACACTTTTAAGCAATAATCATTTTGTCAAGTCAATACAATTGAAAACTTAATTTTGACAACAAATTCAGGCTATCTTTGCCAGAGTGTGGCATTGCGACTGTCGCAACCTCTTCTACATTGTAATTCTACAAATGTAAACATCTCGTTTGCATGTGGATATGGGTTGGATTAAAAGGTGTGGGCTTCATTCCAAGCTTGATTGTTGGCCTAGACTTCTCCCTACATTTTTTGTCGGTTTAAGTCGCCCCAAGTTTTCCTGAGAGTTATTGTGTTCTCTTCACCGATCACAAAGTATGTGCTGATCCTTTCAACTTTTTTTCCCCTTATTTCTCACCTCAAGCGCACTTTTTCTCAATTTCAGATAGCTCGACGACACTGAATGCGACACCGATTCGGATCTGCTCGACATGACCTGCTGGAGTGGGGTGGATCAGACAATGTCAAAAGTCGACGGAGCTCGTGCAAACTCGATCTAGGGAGTGTCGGTGATTTGATCGAGAGGAGAGAACAAGGGAGTGACGGTGATTTGATCGTGCAATAGGAGAGGAGAACTTAAGATTTCGAGTTAGCTTCTCTCTTGGTTTGATCGGAGGAGAAGAGGAGAGACAACTAGAGTTTAGTCGATTGAGTGGAGAGGAGCGATTCGATTTGGGTCTGGATCGAATGAGTTCAAATCCGATCAAGGGTAAAAAGGTCACGAATTATCATTTTTATTATTTTATCGTTATTTATATTATAAAATATGTCAGAAGGGTAAATAGAGAAGATGGTCGAATTTTCGAGGGGCAAAATCAGGAGTTTGTACTTTCGGAGAGTAAATCCTGTATTTTCTCAGTTTTGAGGGGTATAGAAAAAATTTTCCCTTGTTTCAATATACAAGCCTTCCCAGTAGCATTCCAGCAAATACTATCGCTCCATACCACTTGTTTGAATCAAATCTGGAAATGAAGTTAAAAAGCAAATTAATCTGTAGCACAACATTGGATGTTTTAAAAGGTGACCATTTAGTCAGTTATAACCGTTATCTCTACAGAATTTACTAATTCCCACCTTGTAGAGAAGCAATGTGTTGATTTCTGTTTTTTCCATCCTTTATTCACATCTTCCTTTCTAGGGAGAACAATAATTTGATGACTTCAATTATTTTTACATGCGTTGTATTGATCTAATTCTAAAACTTTGATATATGTATTCATGAATTATATATTAGCTAGCATATAATTTACATGGTTTGGTTCAAGTTTATTTTGAATGATCTTTCAGGTCTTCTGAAAGTGTTTGGAAAATTAAATTTCTTGCCTGAACTCAAGCAAAGGAACAAAAACATATTTCATAAGCATATAAAAATAGCTGATACTCTGATACTTACTTAGAGCGACAATCAACTCCATTTGAATAGTCAACAGCGAATATTTGCCATAATAGGTGTCCAAATGCAGCACTCATACCTAAGAAAAAGGGCCAACCTAAATAAATAAAAACAAATCAGTTGGAATTAAATTAAATTTAGCAAAATGATGAGAGATACTTTGGTAACTATATATAATCAACAATTCAGGGAAAAAGAAAATGTAGAGCTAATACTCAAACATAAATTTCAGCATGCAGATATGTTGATCATATAGATAAGATACACACACACATGTATTTTCCCAAGGCAATGTGGAGGTATTATTTTCAATTAAATTTATAATTTTAAGATCAAAATGATATGTGCTGGATTTTAATAATAAAGTCCAGTGATTTAACACTCAAAATTTATTTGACTGGTTTCAGCTGACGGATCAAACTGAGCAGAGAAACTTACATCAGAAATTATACATTTACATGCCAAATTTATACATTTTGTATAAATCAAATGGCCAAAAACTGATGAAATGAACACATTGAAATAAAACATGAAACCTTTAAATCCCCTTTGTTTGTACAAAAAAAAAAAAAAACAGAAATTTTACAAAATGCTGCATGCAAAGTATCAGTTATCAAGTTAGAACAAATATTTGTCTGCTTGGTTTTGATGATAAAAGTCGTTTTGATATATTTGGAGGTTAAATTAACAAAAACTTAAGATCATACTAGTTGGATCACCTATTCACCTTGGTGAACTTAAGATTATACGACTATACACACATACCCATGTGAGCATTGTAGCCTGCAAAAGTCAACAATCCAACAGTTGTGCTTGCAAAACCAAGGAGCCAATTCTTGGTCAAATTTTCGTCTCCGAACAACACTGCTGTGGATTTAATTCCTGCTATCCGATCATCCTCTTTATCCTGTTTATCAGTAAAGGAAAGCCCCCAATTGGATCCCAATATTGACGGGTTAGTGCAACGCTTTAATTCTTCAAATAAATGCTAAAATCTGTCAAATCTGCCAAAAATTAATGCTGAAATCTGTCCAGAGAGTTTGTTAAGCAAGGCTTTTACTGGCAGTAGTTGATTATAATTTATCATAGATGTGTGTAAATGAATTATATATAAAATTGGTATATTTATCTCAATTTGAACTTAATTTGTAAAGTATGACGTTTAAGAATGAAATAAATCATAATACCTGTTGTGCATACAATGTGTCGTAAACCAGTGTCCAGCATATACCAGCAAGGTATGCTGGGAGGAAAATCCGGATATCATTCAAATTTCCATTTACAGCCGCCCAACCAACAAATACACCCATGCTGTGGACTACACCAAGATAAGCTTGAGGCTGTGATATTTTAACCCATCAACCCATTAACAAAACATGTAAATTGAAGTGATTATATGTTCTCAAGGAGTTATAAAAAAATTGGAAAAGGTCTTGTTGGTGCCTCCACATTATTTCTTGCCAGGATTCTAGGCCATGAGAGAGTTACAGTGATCCATTGTTCACATATTGATAATTTTGTTTGGGTTAACAGAGGGTTTCTTGTTTAGTAAGGGATATACTTTGCTGCGTTTAAGTTTTGTTGATGAGCACGCTGACTAAATTGCAATTAATAGTGTACCAGCTCAAAACATACCCAATAAGTCACTCTCTTCATAAGAGGATAACCAAGCCACAATATTTGCTCCACTACTGATAGCACCAAACTACAGTACATGCAACAAAATGTGTTGATCAGATTAAATAACTGCCTACAACAATTCACAAAAACATGTTTTTATACCATATAGCAATTTAGCAACCCAAAATGGAAAATAAACATGCAAGAAAAGAGGAAACTTGATTGTTTTCGAATTATTTGGGGGTCTATTCTATTAGCTAATACAAAAGGATAAATCCTTCGCAGTACATTGCAGTGACTGATCAAGAACATGAACATTTTTAGAAGTTGTTGCTATAATGGCATAACAGTCTTACAATAATCTTTGCTTTAATTATCATACTTCTCCCTATACTGTTAGAATAATCTGATATTAATTAGTAATCAATTACCATATTTTGTTGAGTTGAAGCACGAGTGGGACAAGTAAAGCAATATTCAAAGCCCAAAACAACCACCCTTGAACTGGTGTAATCTCACCTGATGCCAGTGGTCTAGTCTTGCAGCGCTTTACCTGAGAGAGAGAGAGAGTGTGTTGTCTCAGAGAAAAATCAAAGCAATAGAATCCCAATGATCATTACAGAGCCAATGATTACGTAAGGTTACTGACTAACGGGTTGATATATCCATATGGAAAGACTATGTAATGGGTACAAAATCTAAAACAATACATTGTATAAAAAAAGCATAATTGCACATTAATAAGAGACGGTTAATTTTTTTTTTTGTTTCTGTAAAAAAGGTAAAAAAAATATTTATACAGATGATACAACTCTATATATACACACACACACACATTAAGGATATGATAACTTACTTTTTTTTTGAAGATAAATTGGCGATTAAGCCTCCCAACTTATTTTTAAATTAAATATCTATGAAAGACCCTCCAGTCGGTTTCAAACCTATGAAGGATATGACTTACTTGTTTGTCCAAGTCTATATCAAAAATGTCGTTTGAGGCACAACAAGAACTATGTATGAGAATAGCGATCAAATAGTACAGTCCCATCAATTTGAAATCGGGAAGCATTCCAGGTTTTGTTGCCAGCATAATTGACCTACCATTGGTAGTGAATGTACACATTTTTAATTAGTAATAAATAAATGCATGCATTGTTTAGAAGAACAACGCTAATTATTACACAAAAAAAAAAAGATGACAAAAGTTCCAGTGGTCACTCTCACTTTGAGGTTTAATTTCCGAACTTTGCAAAACTTGTTTCAACAAAAGCAATAAAAGAGAAGTTCTGTGTAAATGATAAGGGCTTGGCCCTTCTTTTCTTTTTCAAAACAAAAAGTATTGTCTAAATGTTTACATGTTAAATATTGAGGTCACGCCACCAAACTCTAAATATGGAGGGCGAACCACAGTTTTTCGACATAAAGAGCAGGCCAAGTCACTCAACTGTAAGTATTCACAAAAGGATAAGCACTACCGAGTTTTGAAAATCGTAATCTGTACTCGGCATGTGTTTTCTATAGAAAATAACAAAAAACAAAGATACACACGATTTTAACGATGTTCAGCACCAATTTGGTGCCTACGTCCTCACGCACACACGTCTCTCACTTTTTTTTATTAATTTTCTGTCAATTGTTACATGGAGAAGATGATTATTTTAATAGAAAATTATCCGTTTCGATCGCTAAGGAATAAGATGATTAATATTGGGAAGTGTGTAACATTGTGAAGAATTTAGATGGTTAGGAATAAATTTACGTCTAGAAAGAGGCTATTTCCTTATTCCTAGACGTATCCAAACGGAGCCCTATAGAGACACACATCTCTTTTCAATTATTCTCTATTAATTTCTTTATATTTTTGTGCCCTCATACAAGGAAACACACTAAACCATCCAGAACGTGCTAGCCACCTCTTTCTAAGTTTGAGCTGCCTAGAACCTTGTATTCATCAAATGCGTCCAGACTGGAGCCTGTTCGGTTGGACCTAGCCGAAAGCCTGGCCGAATGCCTGACCGAATGCACATGTTCTGACAAACAGCACTAAGGTGGAATATTGATCATGAAATTTCAAAGAATGTGGCCCAAATATTATGCTTTTTTTTAACTCTAAAAAAATAGTAGGTCAAATTTTCTGTGCCTGCGTGGTTGTGAATCTTGTGATACGTACTGCGTTCAGCATATTAATGTTGCACAATTGTAACTTGTTATATTACCAATAGGTAGGCCAGGCATGTAACCAAACTCCAATGAAGTCTTCTATGCGACCAAGCCTAAAATATGGCCTCAAGAACTCTGGTAGTTGTGCCTCCGCCCATGTTAGTTCCTCAGCACTGCTCTTGCAGATGATTGATTTGCTGCTAAGCAATGATGGCGGTGAACGCAGACCTTCTGAATTTAGTAAGGGCAGAAACTTTTGTTTAAGAGGTTGTACATGCTTTGTACGAAGATTTGGTTGGTGCTGAAAATAGGCACGGTTGAAGTTACCAAGTCGGCGTACGTATGGAAGGGTGATTTTGGTGGTGCTTAAGAGCTCCATTTTGAGAGAGAGGGAGGATTACAGAGTATAGAGAGAGATAGAGAGACACAAAAGGAGGCTATTTGTTGTAGTTCGAGATGCAAATTGATGACATGAGAAAGTATTTATTGTGAGAAAGTATTGTAGAAGATTAAATTATGGATCGAATGCGTGGCACTAAGCTATTAAAATAAAATTGACAAGTTGTACACTTGACGGGGAGTGTTAAAATATGAAGTGTGGCAGTGTGTGCTGCCACAGAAGATAAAAAATAGGACATTCGGTCTTGTGTTCGGTCTAGTGTTCGACCGAACAGTAATTCGAACAGTACCCCGAATGGGTCAAATTTTGTAATAAGGAATGCTCTAGGTCGGCTCCAACCTGTTAAAGATAGAAGGAAGTGGATTACACGTCCAGAGAATATTTCTTTGTGTGAAAATAATAGGTTTCCTTGTGTGAGGAAATTTAATGTATACGGTATGAATAAGAAAAAAGGGAAAGAAATAAAGGGATATTTTGGGAAGCAGATGTGTATTTCCATTGTAATTTTCTTATTTAATTCCTTCTTCTTCCTCTTACAATGTATCTCAGACATTAACAGAAAATAATAGAAAAAGTGTGCGTGTGTGTGGAGGATGTAAGCACCAAGTTGGTGCTGAACCTCATTAAATTCTCGTGTCTCTTGTATCTAAATTGTGTGATTATTATTTCTGAGATGCTCGTGCCGACTAGCCCTAAGGAGCACGGTTCTTGTGCAGTTATACTTGGATCGTACCTCCTCGAACTTAAAATTTAACTTCCGCTGCGTAGATGCTCGAATTCTTAATATTTGTAGAAAGATTGATGCTAAGATTGTTTTCTTTTTTGAGGCAATACAAAGGCGCTGAACAATGTGTGCGCGGGTCAAAGATGTCACACCCCAAGACCAAGGGCGCCGACAGTCGCCGTGAGTGTACAGCTACCCCGTACACACACAAGGCTTTGTCTAATTCACTACCATAAAATAAATAAATAAATAAATTCATAATGCATGGGTGTGCATAATTTCAACCTGAAAGCAAACTACATATATAAATATATATATAAACTTTCGAGCAATGCCTACGTACTTAAAATTCAGACACATGGTTTACATATACATTCAGAGAAATAAAATGCAAGTTGGCTTTAACTTAGCTGATTAGTAAAAAAAATACATGAAAGTAACTAAGGATAGAAATAGATGACACCATCCTAATGAAGTATGCAATTCGGATATATAAAAGCATGTGGCTACATATATGTACAATCTCACGAGAGTACAAGGATGCTTCAATTTCAACATAAAGGTTTAATTATAAAAGTAACAACTAACCATGCATTCATCTCAAAATTTATAGTTTACATAATCACACAAATATAATCATGCATAGACACTATATGAGCAACACTAATATACGGGTATAATCTCAAATAATTACAAGTACATAGAGTTTGTCCAAGGAAGTTACACATTACAAACATTAGAAATGATGTGGCTCGATTTTACATAAGCATCAGCTACTGTACAAACATGGTAAAAGGAGAATGCAATTATTTGCTTACTAAACATAAGTTAACAAATAATATGCAACTATGCAAGTTAACTACACCATTTTGAAAATATGCAGCTATATATAGACGAAATTTAATATACAAATTTGATTTAGAAAAGAGATATAATACTCGGAGAATACAAGCTCGTCGGGTTATAAGAAATGGCTTATTCCTTCGCAAACACAACCCGCTCGCTAACCCTGGAACTCACAAAAGTGAAAGAGTGAGATAATTAAAATTTATCTCAGTACGGTATTCAGTTCCAGCCACTTGAGTTTTGACTATCATGTGTTGGAACTAAATACATGACTGAGCTAAGCAATTTCAAATCAAATCCAGATTTATTTTAATTAAACATTAAATATAAAGTTTCGATCAAGCAATGCAATTATGAAATAAATTCAATACTCTTCAAAATCATTTAAAATTCAAAGTATGGCAACTGCCATTTCAATTCCTTAGAAAAGCAATTAATCGTATGAAACAATTAATATGTAACAATATTCACGTCTCATTTCAAACAGACATGACAATGTTAAATTAATTAAATCAATGCAATATGCAATATGAGTTCGACATCAATTCCATAACAATTCAAATTTCAAGGTATAACAAATGCCGACTCATTTGGTTGGACAATTGTCTAGGATGCAAGCCTGGTTTCTTTTCTCATTATCAAAGTCAATATGTCGCGAGCACCTTCTACGAGGGGCTACCCCGACCAATTCAATTCATATATCATCCAATCAATTAAATCAACAAATGTACAAGCAAGCTGGGAACACTCACACTCCGGTCCATTCCAGACTAGACCTACTGAGTCCCGGTACATAAGCGCTTATTACACGGTGCTTGGTAGGATGGGTCATGACTCCACCTCCAAACATTACGAGTGTCTATCTCAACCACACAAGCTGTACTTACCTCAATCAGAATACATTTCAATCGGATACCATTCAATATGCCACTGTACAATCATGCATCATTTACATATACATAAAAATATATCCAAATATATCCATGAATGATAATCAAAATATGAATCCAAAATGCATAATGCTAATATATCACATGTAATTAAAACTCAAGTGGAATCCGTACCTTAATAGAAAGCAAATTCCAAAGCTAAAATGCAAGCAAGCAATCAAACCGATTCAAGTCATGCCCACTGCTCTTACACATTTCCACTCATAACCTCTTGATATCTAAACAACATAAATTTTCTTTTAAGTTTCAAGACTCCAAAAAAAAATTCAGTTTTATTTTTAGAACAGCCCTTAATTTACAAATTTTACTCCAAAATGCCCCTTAAAAATTTCAATATCCAACACAGTTCAAAAGAGATATCTAACTTCATCCTTTAGTATAGTCTTAGGAATAACTACTCATTCATTGTATAGCAATAAGCCTGTGTGGTCTTCTAGATCAATTCACAACAATCTTTCCTATGCTGACTATTAAATGCCTCAAAGGCCAAACAAGAATAGTTCACATAATAATTAGATTGTATTGCTCACTGACATAGAGCATAACATAAATACCTTTTCATTTCTTAAGATATATATTTGAGTATGCGGCATAAGTAAAGAATCAAGAATTGCAATGGAACACATCAGAACTATAGTACTCTGTGCTTGACAGTGTGTACCGAACAATGCAAGAGTGGTACCAAATGGTGGTTAGAAGGCTGAAAATTTTCTGGTACAACCAGTGAAGGGTATTTTTGACAGTTTTACAAATTCGTTTTTTTTTTAATTCATAAACGGCTAAACAGAATCGAATAAAACTTTAACTGTAGATGAAACGTGATATGAAGTATCTCCTGTGAAAATTTCATAATGTTTGGACATACAGATTAATTATAATGGATTTTCGAAATCAGACAAAAATCAGGTTTCAGAAAATCTGTTCCAGCAAATCATGCCAGCAAATACGTCTGAAAGTTCATGCCTTGAAACCCTTCAAATAAATCTCTAAAAATTTTGTAAAAATTAAAGAAGCTGCCTCTGGATGTCTATTTTAAGATGTAAAAGTTTCAAAACTTAACTGCAAACAGAGAATAAACGAAAAATAAAAAACTGCACTGGGGTCTGTCAGTTCCAGAAAACTGTTTTCCAAAATTTGCCCTGGATTCAAAAATCTTGTAAAAATACCAAATCAACTCATAAAAACCCATATTAGATATCAAAATTTCCGTCTTGAAGTCTAGTTTCAAACAAAACAATTCTCATGTTAAAATTTGAAACAGAATAACAACAGTTATTTAAAAACTGAAGCAAGGTCACAGTGGTAACAGTAAAATTGAAAATGTACTTATTCAACTTGCCCCTTCGAAATTAATTTGAGGAATAACAAAAGGTAGAAATCTAATACAAATCAACAAATTTACTTACCCAGTATATGCAACAAATTAGAAGTTTACAAAAAAAAATCGGAAGAGACCTTCTAGGATTCGATTTCCGCCACTGGGAGCACCAAAGTAGTTCACTCCAAAGAAAAATTCTGGTTTTTCTATAATTTTTACTTAAATTTTCAGGAATGATTTGGGGTACGACACATGAGGGAGTAACTCAGTTTGAGAAGAGAGAGAAGAAAAAAAAAAAAAAACGGAAATAAAGAGGATCAATGGGTTGGGGAGACCAGATCCAAAATTTCAGGGAAAAAGGTTTACCCAAAGTTATTCCTTTAATTTTATGTAAACATGGTGCACACATAATCAATTAGACTAGGGGCTAGCATTACATATAAATATTTAAATTCAGAAAGTAATATCAATCAAATTGGAAATTCAGTCATGCACTGTACAATTTCATGATAAATGCAGGAACAGTAGAAATTCGAAATTCAGGGTGTAACATTCCTCCCTCCTTAAATAAAAATTTCGACCTCGAAATTTATGCAGGTAGGATATCAAAACTATTTGAAATATTTCAAATTATATTTCTACTCCAGTTTATAGGAATCAGCAATAAACTAGAACTTTTTAGGGCCAATATGAAAATAAATATGCCTAAGCAAATTTCATGGGTAAACACGTATATAGCCTGTACTGCAAGAATGTAGCTCAAGAACAACAAAACTAGTATAGACGAATACCAAAGAATTCAATCATGGTAGAAAAGTAGAACTAAATTCCTAGAAAATATTTACAGTTTTGAGCAAGAACCTGTCGACTTATTCTAAGTTTTTAATGCCAAAATCTCAATTACCTTTGAAACTAACAACAACAAAAATCTCAAATTAACAGCAGCTAGACATCTATAGCTTGAGAAATAAACTATTATTGAGTTTGCAATGCAAGTAAAAGAAACTTATAACTATCCCATACTGATAAAACAAAAGATCCAAAATGTATTAGGAAATCTTCAAATGACTAAAACTTATAAAGCAAAGCTCTTTTTAGTCAATAGAAATGAAAACAAGTATACAAATGATATCTTAGAGATTAGCATCAACTGAGAACTATATAAGAAAGATAGAGACAAGACTCAAGTAATGAGATGCTTTTAAAAGCTAATAACATATTGAAAGTTCTAGCTCAATTCTTATCTTTTAGAAAGCACGGTAATATCAAAATTATTCTCGGCTGCCTTGGTGATCAGTCAAGGAAGTAAGGATAATTCTAGTATTATTGAGATTCAATTAACAAGTCAGATGATCGGTCAGCTTGTTTGATCCTTGTGCCAGCAAAAGATAAGAAGGTCTTTACTCAAATAAGTTTCAAAAGTTTGCACATACTATAGTAAATTTAGAGATCCTTAACATTTCAATCATGCATCAATACAAAACAGAACATGCTCACTATAATAAATGAAATCCTTTTAACATTTCAAACCGTAGAGAAAAAAAAATGGCCTACTACTTTAATACACATAAATTGTTTCCACCTATAAAACATATTATTAAAATTACAACACAAATAAAATGATCAAGCAATATATTAAATTACGAACTCATATATTATAACTTAAAACTGTGCAATACAGACACAAATTTTAAATTAACTATTCAACACATAAAGAACAGTCATCAAAGAAAGTTTTTAAGAATCAAATTTACTTTCTAAACAATCCTCATTTGAAGCAATAAATCACCTTGTAAGAAAAAAAAAATAACGAAACAATCAAACAACAACTAAAGATACATTAGATATATATAAAAACAAAGCATCTGTATATCATCACACATATAAATAAGTTAAACAAACATTAATCTGCTAGCACAAATAGTGAGAAATCAAACTTACTTACAAAACAAACCTTTAGACGTACCCCACTCACGCAACCTATTAGTCTGGTTTGGTTGTTAAACCATTCTCTGATACCATTTTCTGTCACACCCCAAGACCAAGGGCGCCGACAGTCGCCGTGAGTGTACAGCTACCCCGTACACACACAAGGCTTTGTCTAATTCACTACCATAAAATAAATAAATAAATAAATTCATAATGCATGGGTGTGCATAATTTCAACCTGAAAGCAAACTACATATATAAATATATATATAAACTTTCGAGCAATGCCTACGTACTTAAAATTCAGACACATGGTTTACATATACATTCAGAGAAATAAAATGCAAGTTGGCTTTAACTTAGCTGATTAGTAAAAAAAATACATGAAAGTAACTAAGGATAGAAATAGATGACACCATCCTAATGAAGTATGCAATTCGGATATATAAAAGCATGTGGCTACATATATGTACAATCTCACGAGAGTACAAGGATGCTTCAATTTCAACATAAAGGTTTAATTATAAAAGTAACAACTAACCATGCATTCATCTCAAAATTTATAGTTTACATAATCACACAAATATAATCATGCATAGACACTATATGAGCAACACTAATATACGGGTATAATCTCAAATAATTACAAGTACATAGAGTTTGTCCAAGGAAGTTACACATTACAAACATTAGAAATGATGTGGCTCGATTTTACATAAGCATCAGCTACTGTACAAACATGGTAAAAGGAGAATGCAATTATTTGCTTACTAAACATAAGTTAACAAATAATATGCAACTATGCAAGTTAACTACACCATTTTGAAAATATGCAGCTATATATAGACGAAATTTAATATACAAATTTGATTTAGAAAAGAGATATAATACTCGGAGAATACAAGCTCGTCGGGTTATAAGAAATGGCTTATTCCTTCGCAAACACAACCCGCTCGCTAACCCTGGAACTCACAAAAGTGAAAGAGTGAGATAATTAAAATTTATCTCAGTACGGTATTCAGTTCCAGCCACTTGAGTTTTGACTATCATGTGTTGGAACTAAATACATGACTGAGCTAAGCAATTTCAAATCAAATCCAGATTTATTTTAATTAAACATTAAATATAAAGTTTCGATCAAGCAATGCAATTATGAAATAAATTCAATACTCTTCAAAATCATTTAAAATTCAAAGTATGGCAACTGCCATTTCAATTCCTTAGAAAAGCAATTAATCGTATGAAACAATTAATATGTAACAATATTCACGTCTCATTTCAAACAGACATGACAATGTTAAATTAATTAAATCAATGCAATATGCAATATGAGTTCGACATCAATTCCATAACAATTCAAATTTCAAGGTATAACAAATGCCGACTCATTTGGTTGGACAATTGTCTAGGATGCAAGCCTGGTTTCTTTTCTCATTATCAAAGTCAATATGTCGCGAGCACCTTCTACGAGGGGCTACCCCGACCAATTCAATTCATATATCATCCAATCAATTAAATCAACAAATGTACAAGCAAGCTGGGAACACTCACACTCCGGTCCATTCCAGACTAGACCTACTGAGTCCCGGTACATAAGCGCTTATTACACGGTGCTTGGTAGGATGGGTCATGACTCCACCTCCAAACATTACGAGTGTCTATCTCAACCACACAAGCTGTACTTACCTCAATCAGAATACATTTCAATCGGATACCATTCAATATGCCACTGTACAATCATGCATCATTTACATATACATAAAAATATATCCAAATATATCCATGAATGATAATCAAAATATGAATCCAAAATGCATAATGCTAATATATCACATGTAATTAAAACTCAAGTGGAATCCGTACCTTAATAGAAAGCAAATTCCAAAGCTAAAATGCAAGCAAGCAATCAAACCGATTCAAGTCATGCCCACTGCTCTTACACATTTCCACTCATAACCTCTTGATATCTAAACAACATAAATTTTCTTTTAAGTTTCAAGACTCCAAAAAAAAATTCAGTTTTATTTTTAGAACAGCCCTTAATTTACAAATTTTACTCCAAAATGCCCCTTAAAAATTTCAATATCCAACACAGTTCAAAAGAGATATCTAACTTCATCCTTTAGTATAGTCTTAGGAATAACTACTCATTCATTGTATAGCAATAAGCCTGTGTGGTCTTCTAGATCAATTCACAACAATCTTTCCTATGCTGACTATTAAATGCCTCAAAGGCCAAACAAGAATAGTTCACATAATAATTAGATTGTATTGCTCACTGACATAGAGCATAACATAAATACCTTTTCATTTCTTAAGATATATATTTGAGTATGCGGCATAAGTAAAGAATCAAGAATTGCAATGGAACACATCAGAACTATAGTACTCTGTGCTTGACAGTGTGTACCGAACAATGCAAGAGTGGTACCAAATGGTGGTTAGAAGGCTGAAAATTTTCTGGTACAACCAGTGAAGGGTATTTTTGACAGTTTTACAAATTCGTTTTTTTTTTTAATTCATAAACGGCTAAACAGAATCGAATAAAACTTTAACTGTAGATGAAACGTGATATGAAGTATCTCCTGTGAAAATTTCATAATGTTTGGACATACAGATTAATTATAATGGATTTTCGAAATCAGACAAAAATCAGGTTTCAGAAAATCTGTTCCAGCAAATCATGCCAGCAAATACGTCTGAAAGTTCATGCCTTGAAACCCTTCAAATAAATCTCTAAAAATTTTGTAAAAATTAAAGAAGCTGCCTCTGGATGTCTATTTTAAGATGTAAAAGTTTCAAAACTTAACTGCAAACAGAGAATAAACGAAAAATAAAAAACTGCACTGGGGTCTGTCAGTTCCAGAAAACTGTTTTCCAAAATTTGCCCTGGATTCAAAAATCTTGTAAAAATACCAAATCAACTCATAAAAACCCATATTAGATATCAAAATTTCCGTCTTGAAGTCTAGTTTCAAACAAAACAATTCTCATGTTAAAATTTGAAACAGAATAACAACAGTTATTTAAAAACTGAAGCAAGGTCACAGTGGTAACAGTAAAATTGAAAATGTACTTATTCAACTTGCCCCTTCGAAATTAATTTGAGGAATAACAAAAGGTAGAAATCTAATACAAATCAACAAATTTACTTACCCAGTATATGCAACAAATTAGAAGTTTACAAAAAAAAATCGGAAGAGACCTTCTAGGATTCGATTTCCGCCACTGGGAGCACCAAAGTAGTTCACTCCAAAGAAAAATTCTGGTTTTTCTATAATTTTTACTTAAATTTTCAGGAATGATTTGGGGTACGACACATGAGGGAGTAACTCAGTTTGAGAAGAGAGAGAAGAAAAAAAAAAAAAAAAAACGGAAATAAAGAGGATCAATGGGTTGGGGAGACCAGATCCAAAATTTCAGGGAAAAAGGTTTACCCAAAGTTATTCCTTTAATTTTATGTAAACATGGTGCACACATAATCAATTAGACTAGGGGCTAGCATTACATATAAATATTTAAATTCAGAAAGTAATATCAATCAAATTGGAAATTCAGTCATGCACTGTACAATTTCATGATAAATGCAGGAACAGTAGAAATTCGAAATTCAGGGTGTAACAAAAGATTTCATTTAATCCCAGTCTTTACAAAAGCAGGACATAGCAGGGATAACAGGGTTCTTTCCTGGAGATAAATGTTTTGCCCTATCAATCTCAATATCCATAAAAAATTAGAGAATAATCGATCTGTAGTAATAACAAACGAGTAAAATAATGACATCAAAATTGATTACTGACATTATTTTCATAGAGCAAATATCATAATCAAGACGATGCCGATTGTTACTAACTCTAGATATATTATATCATTGTCAGAAAAGCAAGGTTCCGCTACTAATATTTTGGTTGCTTCCAAATACTAACATTTTGTTATTAAGTTATTTTTTCAAATTTTAAAATTCAAACATTAAATTCAAACCGTTGATATTATTTAGTTTAATGAGCGATGCATTTTCATTAAATCTTGTAAATTTTAGAATTTATTTGATACTTGATCAAGAGATAGAAAAACAAACGAACCTTGTTAACTATGATATATTCATTCTAATACGTTCATGTTTTGGCCTTTGATCGAGTATCAAATAAACTTTAAAATTTTCAAAACTTATATGAAAATGCATCACTCATTATATTAAATAAGATCAATGGTTTGGATTTAATGTTTGAATTTTAAAATTTAAAAAATTAACTAAATAACAAAATGTTGACATTTGGGGGCAATTAAAATATTAGTAGCGGAACCTTCCTCCAGAATGTGCACATATTCCACTATAAAGTACAAATGTGAAAAATGAGAGATGAAGGTTATAATGTCGTTTTGTTGTTGGAAAGAAACATTTTGGGCTCAAGAGGAAAAAGATATTTTGCCCAATCAATCTCATCCATAAACGATTAGAGAAGGATGAAGTTGTCGCAATAAAACGAGTAAAACGAGTAAAACAATAACATCAAAATTGATTACTGACATTACTTTCATATTTAGTTCCTCCAGGAGGCAAAACAAAGTGGCACGCAGAAACAACACTTCTGCAACTTTCAGCTGATAAGGTGGATATACCGGGTCCAGATGAAGAACTCCTTGACTACTCTTCTGAGTAGCAGCCCTGATCGCTGTCTTCTTGGTTCCTGTCAAGGACATTTTTGGCCTTTTTTATTATTTTTTGTTTTGTAATGTATTACAAACCTCTTAAGTTTCTGTCATGGAATGTTAGAAAATTGAGTGATGATGCAAAAAGATTGGTTGTAACTGGTAAGCGATACAATTTGCTCTTCACGTTGTGATTTTTTTTGTTTACAAGAAACAAAATTGTCTTCCCCATCCCTTAGCACCAAGCTTTTAAATTTCGCCGAAATAACAGTGTTATTTTTGAAATTTCGATTTTTCTGACAAAAACGCACCTACGTTACAGTTCAAATCAGAAAAATACGTAAGCATCATTTCCCAAATAATACCGTTATTTCAGTGAAAAAATTTCATTTTTGCGCAGAAAAACGAAGACACGAAAGACTTTTTATACAATATAATGAGATTGGCTATTGTCCTTTGGATAGGACTTAGCAAATTTCCTATTCAGTTTTTAAACTTTAGATAGTGTCAAGATTCGTGCACAGAAATAGATGTATGGTGAGGATGAATGCGCTTGAAGAGAGCTTCTGTGTTAATTTTTTCCGTTACTCCTATGGAGCTCCTCCGTTTCTCCCGTCTCCGTCGACCTAAACTGGAATTCGAACAAGACATGTTTATGCATCTCGTCATCTCTCTCTGAAAAATTGCCGTACGCGTGCAATTTCTGAACAGGAAACTCTCTCTCTCTCAAATTCCCTGAATTTTTTGGACTGAAACCCTGACTAGCCTGACTCATCGGCAAGGGGTTTGACCAAATGGCTGCAATTTCTGAATTTTTAAAACTTTAGTAATTGCAATCAAATCAATTAGTTTTCGTTAAGTTTTAAAACTTAATTAATTAATTTCTGAAGTTTTATTGCGTTTAGGCATTAAACGTGATCAACTTGAATCTGTAGTTTTTCTTTTGCCAAAGGGTTTTGGATCCATATTTCACTGCTTAGATCCGTATAAAAAATGATGAGTTCTTTTTTTTTTTAGTCCAGTGCACTATTTGCGTTGAGGCAGAGAGAGCCGTGGGAGGAGCCGAGTCGCCGCCTGGGTTTTTTTTTTTTTATTCGACATCGGTGGCCTTGCTTTCGTGTACAGATGGTGACGATAAGAGGGGAACAAAGAGACGGAGATTAGATCAATTAACTGAGAGATTTAACGTGAGATGTAAAGAGATCGCTTTCTCAGCGTCTAAATGCGAACCGTCAGATTTCATCCTTGCACGAATCTTACAGCAATCCAACTATCAGAAACTGAATATGAGAACCCCTCTATCCTATCCAAAGGACAATAGCCAACCTCACAATATAATTTTATATTATATTATAGTATTAATGTATTATATAGAATAATTTTTTTCTTTGGTTTTGTGCTTACTATTTGTTATCCTCTTTTTCTTTGTTATTCTCTTTGCTTAATTTCTTTCTGTTAGATTACACAATAAAAAGATGGGGAAATTGTTTTTATGCCACTCCAAAAGAAGGAAATTGTGAAAATACCACTCAAAAGTTAATTCTTCTATAAATGCCACTATGACTATATAAAAGTGCTACATGAACCCCAAGAATTGTCCCCAAGAAAAATCAGATGGTATAATCAAACCTGAAAAGGCCGACCTAGAATATTTTTGAAATAAAAGTCATTTAAGAATAAACCAGTAGAAATTCTAAAAATCCTTATAAAAATTTTTATTTTTCCTATGAGCGATTGGCGCCTCAGCGCGAACAACACAATTTATAGAGAAGCACTCAAAGCAACTGAATCAATCCATTCACCGGCGGTCGGTTTTGTCAAGCCACAGGACATAACCGGAAGAAAAACAGAAGTCCAATTTAAGCAAAATAACACAATCATACAATTGTTGCTTAAATTGACTGAACAAATCGAGGATTTGAAGGTAGCAGTCAAAAGGCTCGAGGCTGTGAAAGGGAAAGAAGGTACTTAACCTGACGACCTGACTGACTCCCTAGACCAGATCCAGCAGCAACTTCAGAAGCTGAGCTTAGGAGAGCCCAGTAAGCCGGTAGTACCAAAACCGAAAGGCAAACTTTTTGTGTTCAAAAATCCAAAAGAAATATTTGAAGCCGAGAAAAAGAAGGCAGCATGAGCAGAACACAAACAACAACAGAGGCAGCAAGACCATCAGTGTCAGAAAGAGACACAAATCAAACCCCTACTGTTGAAGATCAGATCCGTGGCTATCGTCTTGGATCCAGACTTAGATTTGAGGCTCAAAGGAGGCTCCCTGGTCAATCTCGACGGTACCAACGGAGCCTTGAGTCACAAATGAATCCTGATGCTGAGCTCAACATCTCCCAATACAGACGAGCACAGCAAGTCCCAGCAGAAACTCTGTACCAAGCTGGATGGTCAGAGAGCAGGCACCGAGTATATCAACATTACTCGGATGAAAGAACGTTGGTCACAGATGGCCAGCAAGTGGAACTACCGTTCATCTCTGAAGAAAGTTTTAACAGACTTTTGCAAGAAGGGCTCCAACATCTGCATATCGGACTAATTATGGTTCGATTGTACACATTGCACAGGCGAAGTGCAGGTGTAAATGCACTAGTGTTAATCAGAGATACTAGATGGCGAGATGATAGAGCCGTCATCAGCTCTATGGAGATGGATCTCACATCTGGGACGCAGTTGGCATATACTGCCCCAGATATGACTCTAAGTATCCGTGACTTCAGAGATCACATTCAACTAGTGATTCAAACTCACGGGTATGAAGGATGGCAAGGTGGAGAGAGTAACCTTTTACTCTCAAGGTCTCTAATTGGGCGACTGTCCAATACAAGCCACACAAATTTCAGATACAATGTTCAGAACGTGGCGGACCACCTGGCAAGTCGAGGAGTTCGAGCCATCCCTGGCTCGCAACGTACAACCACAGAACTCCGTGGAAGGCAGTGGCTTGTGAGACCAGCTGTTATCTCACAAGTTCAGAATCCCCAAGCAGCACGAATTCGAGCAAGGACAGACGGCTCATTGTCTGTCAGATTTTCGGGGTATGCAACAACAACCTCCGAACAAGGAGCTATTCATGGAGAAAATGATGAGGAAGAACTTGAACAAGAATTCATCAATCTACTCACAATAGATGATGATTGGCCATACGAAGATGACCCAGAATTCCCAGAAATCTATTCAGATCCTGAGGAATTCGGTGAAGATGATGGGACTGAGCAAGATGATGGTTCCTTATTAGGGAAATGGTTCTTGGCAATACTAAAGGCTGAACAAACTGAACCAACAGTTGAAATGCCGGAACCAATAAACCCGTATCAATGGTTTGCTATTGAGCAGCTAGATAGCGAAGATGAACTCGTACAAATGACATTTACAGAGTTTAATTGGCTAGAAACCATTGATGCCGAAAGTGAGTGGTTTGAGGAACAAGCCCTCATGATGACTTGTCAATGGGACGAGTCAGATGAAGATGAGACGCTCTCTACGGTGCAATTCCTATCTCAATTGGATGCACCGACAAACCGAGGCGAAGACTTGCTAAGTCTTCTAGCGAAAGGTGGTGGGGAAGATGCTAGTTCCCCAAATTCCAAAACAAAGTGGGACGATGATCTATTCGAGACGGTTTATATGGTAGAAGAGATGGAATACCCACAATTCAAAAATCTCAAAAAGAAAGTGGAGACGGTACTCTCAACCGCAGAATCTTCACTCACAAGGATACCACCTGAACCAATCATGGGACCAGCCATGTACCCACCTGGTTCAAGACAACCCCAGAATCCCCAAATCCCGTAGATAAAAGCACGGTTGGGCAATATCCGCGACGGTTATGCAAGGCAAATGAACGAAAGGTTTAATCTGCCAACAGCCCAAGCCAGTCAAGGCGCAATCCTGGTTTTACCAGAAGATATTGGGCTGTACTCAGAAGTTATCTCCCGATGGGAATCAATCACGCTCAACCTGATAAATGAGAAAAACTGGGCAGATAACAAATCAAAGGTCAACTACATCGAAAATCTCCTAGGTGAAACGGAGAAAAAGACCTGGATTTAGTGGAGAATGACATTTCCCACTGAATATGAAGAACTAGTGAACATCGCCGATGATCCGCAAAATGTTACAACAATCGCGACAAAAGTCGACGCTGAGGTAGCAGCTTCAGCAGCAATTGAAGAACTAGAGCTGTCTGAGCTAGAATATTTTGAGATTCAGAGAATCACTGCATACTCTTGTGGTGAAGAATCACAGAAATTCAAGGAAAGGTTCAGACCCCTTTTGGAGAGATTAAAAGAACAAGGGTATATTGGAGAAAATCCTCTCCAACACTGGGAAAAGAATCGGGTTAAGTGCAAGTTGGACATTATCAACCCGGATATCACAATCCAAGACAAGCCCCTGAAACATGTCACACCAGCAATGAAAGAGTAATTTGACAAGCATGTTCAGGCGCTACTCAAGATTGGAGTGATACGACCCAGTAAGAGCCGACATAGAACCATGGCAATGATAGTAAACTCAGGCACATCAATAGATCCAAAGACTGGTGCTGAAATCAAAGGCAAGGAGCGTATGGTATTTAATTACCGCACCCTTAATGATAATACCCACAAAGACCAATACAGCTTGCCAGGAATTAATACCATCCTTAAGAAAGTCGGCAATAGTCGAATTTACTCGAAATTCGACTTAAAAAGTGGGTTCCATCAGGTGGCAATGGATCCTGAATCGGTTGAGTGGACGGCTTTTGTCGTTCCAAATGGCTTGTATGAATGGCTAGTTATGCCATTCGGGTTGAAAAATGCACCAGCAATTTTTCAAAGAAAGATGGACGATTGCTTCCGGGGAACGGAAAACTTCATAGCAGTCTACATCGATGATATACTGGTATTTTCTGAAGATGAAGAACATCATGCCAAACACTTGGAGGCTATGCTGACAATTTGTGAGAAATGGGGGCTTGTACTTTCCCCAACTAAAATGAAAATAGCTGTACAGGAAATCGAATTTCTGGGTGCAGTTATTGGAAACAGAAAAATCAAACTTCAGCCTCACATAATCAAGAAGATCATTTCTTTCGATGAAGAAAAATTGAAGGAGAAGGCTGGTATAAGATCATGGCTTGACATTCTCAACTACGCCAGATCATACATACCAAAATTGGGGACATTACTTGGGCCATTATACTCAAAAACAAGCGAACACGGTGACAAAAGGCTCAAAAGCTCGGATTACGAGATCATTAGAAAGGTCAAACAAGCGGTGCAGCAGCTCCCAGATCTCGAGCTACCTCCGGAAGGATTCTACATCATCCTTGAAACAGACGGATGCATGGAAGGATGGGGTGGAGTATGCAAATGGAAGAAAGCAAAGCATGACCCCCGAAACACGGAGAAAGTTTGTGCGTATGCAAGCGGGAAATTCCCAGTGATTAAATCCACAATAGATGCAGAAATTTATGCTTGCATGGAAACAATGAAGGCACTCAAGATTCACTACCTGGATCAAAAGGAGATCACTCTCAGAACTGATTGCCAGGCCATAATCAGTTTCTATAACAAGTCAGCACAAAACAAACCTTCAAGAGTCCGATGGATTAATTTTGTTGACTTTGTTATAGGAACAGGAGTGCAAGTAAATTTCGAGCACATTGATGGAAAAATGAATGTGCTAGCTGATTCGTTATCACGATTAACAGCAAATATGGTGAAAACCGGAAATTGCTATTTCGCTGATGAACAATTGGTCGATTTAGAAAAAGTGCTCGAAGAAACAAAGGAAGCTCCAGAGGAGATAATCAAGCATCTGGCAACAATTATCGGGCATATTGATAATATGCTAGATGAAAAACCTTTCTTTCAAAACCTCTAGAGCAAGGCGATAAGCAGGCATGGTGGACCGCTGGAAAAACCCACTATACCCGGTATCTTAGGAACTGTCTGGTAGTAATCTACGGAAAGCTACTGACATTTTTAGTTTATAATTTTTATTTTGTGTGAATTTTATTTCTTTTTTCAGAAAAATGGTGCTTGATCATCTGAGGAACCTCATGAGAATCCATGAAGGAAGTTCATCAACCGGGTTCAGACCAGGAAGCCGGCAAGCATTTCAGCAAGCCGAAAGATGGGCAACCTCAGGAAGGGAGTTAGACTCTCTTCGGGATTATGAAATAATAACTGGTGACTTACTAACAATGTACCCACGGTCTTTTCAGTGGGAAGGAACCATGCTACTTAGGCTTGAGAAAATTCATAAGGAGCAAATACAAAGGACCATCGATGAAATCGAAAGGCTCATGGTCTTGAATTATTTGCAAAAGATTCGCCTAGAGCAGAAGGCATCCAAGGACAACTGGGCTAGTACTGCACTAGGACCAGTTAATCATAACATTGATGAGCTGTTAACAATTCACCAAAAGATGCTATCGATCCAGCAAGGCCATTATTATTAGTGAGTCCCACCATTCACATTATTGTGTTTGCTTTCGGTGCCACTACGGTAGTGCGCATCTTTTCTTTTTCTTTATTTACTGTCACATGGGTTGGCACGAAATGAGTGGTTTGCTTTTATTTCTTTTGGGCAATTATTGTACTAAAGATGCCCACTAGTTTGCTAAGGACATACCAACTGTGGTAGACGAATAATTGAAATAACGATGGGGCCCATATGCGCACCCGCATTCAATTATCGAGCTCACCAACCGGTAGCGTTCCTTCTATATAAGCAGTAGGATGTTTCACTAAGAGGGCATCACCCAACTTAGTAATCATCTCCTCTTCTCTTGTATCATTTGCCAGATATCAATAAAATTTCCTCATTTTCTCTTAAAATTTTGGAACCAATATTCATTAGTAATCAGAAGTTTCAAAGTCGATCCGATCGTTATTATTCTATTCTGGTATCAGAGCGAGGTTTGTATTCTTAATATTATGGCTTTCTAATTTTCTAATTATTCTGGGTAGGCACCTAGGGGGAGATTATACCAAACTAATAAAATTGTTTAAATTAATCAACCAGAAAACGTCAGTTAAAAGTGAAATTTTAAGAAACCAAAAGAATTATCCTGCCGTACAGTACCTAGGAAAAAGGAGAAGATCGCGGGTAAACACGATGATGTGAGGTTATAACCAAAGTAAATAAACTTAAAATTGGCAAAGTAAAGGAAGATTAATTAATAAATTGGGTACACAGTTTTGGGTGCATATAGCAAAAAATTTTACTCAAAGTGGCAAAATCATAAGGGTGACCACATTTTTGGGTGGCAAAAACAGAAGGTTTAACTTTCGGGTGGCAATTGCTAGATTTCACAAATTTTGGGTGGCACAGAAAAAATTATCCCTAAAAAGATTACATAACATTACAATTAGTAATTTAATTGTGCTCTTTGCTTAAGATTACATATTGAAAAAAACATAGATTATTAGCATATTCAAAAAATTAGATATTAGATTATTACCATATTAAAAAAAACATAGAATTCCGACTTGTATTGTAGTACTTCACACAAGAATACATATAAGTTTGACACAAATGTTCGCATATACACACTGTTTTCACCGAAAAAACGCCGCACCGTTAAATCAACTCCGGACTGTCATACTGAAAAAAGCGAAATTTAAAAGCTTGCTTAGCACTATTGCTTCTTTTGCGCTGACTTTTTTTTTATTTAAATTTAGTAGTACTTGACTGTATTGACTCTAAGGGAGGCTGTGTAATAGGTTGGAAAAAGTGTGACAAAATCATATGGAAATGGGATTCCTCCTGATGCTTCTCTGTCAAATCAGCCTACAAGATGTTGATCTCAGCAGGAAAAACAGTTTTCCGTGCTTCTTCAATTTGGAAACTGAGGCTACCTCCTTCCATCAGGATCTTTGCAATTCTTCTATTTCATAATAGGCTGCTCACCCAAGAAGCTCTGCTAAGGCGTAACATTTCAGTGCAACTTGGTTGTGCCCTTGCTGCTCTGCAATTCTGGAGACCACAACTCACCTATTCTGTGATTGCAGTTGCACAATCCAAGTTTGGTCAAAGCTACATCAGTACTTCCCTTCTCGAATGCCAGCAAATATAACCACTTTGGCCTCTCTCTGGCAGCATATTCTGACAAACCAGCGAAATGGGCAACAGAACTTTGAAGCAGTACTCACAATCACAGCCATCTGGGCTATTTGGTTGGAAAGGAACAACAGGTTGTTCAGACACGAGACCAGGAATGTAGACTCACTTCTACATTGGATCCTCTTCCAACGTGAACAAGAAACTTCTGATCTCTTCAGTATATCAGATATCACACTGAATTTAACTTGTGTTCTATTTTTTTGGTATGTGTGGATCATAAAAACTGAAAGCTGTTTGGATGTTTGAAAAGGAGAAAAACAAATATTAAGCTGTAAATGTTAATCGAGAATTCTAGAAAACCCTTATGAGTGTGTATCAAAATAAGATTATTGTTCAGAGCAATTAAATTTTGCATCATATATAGGTTTTTCAAACAGAGCAATTAGTTCTCCAATTATTCCACTGCACATATCTGCTCCTTTTTGGGTCTCTTTTATTTCGGATCCCAGGCAAATTGTCAGTTTTTTTTTCCACCTACATGTCTTGTACATTACAGGGTCGTTTGACAACATCAAAGTTTAGTGGGATCAAGGGTTAAAGTTAGTATTTTGGGATTAGTGTTTGAGGTTAAATTTAATAAAAGTTAGTACTTAGTACTAACTTAAAGTTAATAATTGTTGTTTGGCATTATAGGTTAAAGTTAGTGATCAAAGTGAATGCATTCAATTATAACATTCATTTTAATCTAGACATTTTAGAATTCGAAAATTTTAAATCTTGATATTTTCAAAATTTGAAATTTTTGACCCTCAAAAAAAAATTTGAAATTAAAAAAATTTTTAAAAGGTGAAAATTAAAATTAGAAAATTTGAAATTTAAAATTTTGAAATTTGAAATTTTGAATTTTGAAATTTGAAATTTTGAAATTTATAATTTGAAATTTTGAAATTTGAAATTTTAAAGTTTCTTCTCAAGATTTTTCTCTTCAGATACGATATAAATTTTTTTCTTTTTGGTGTTTGAGAAAAGCTTAAATATATGGCTAAGTTAGGGAGGTAGTGCTAACTCCGTTGACCCCAAAATTATTCGGCGATACAAGACATGTAAGTTAGCTCGTTGACTCAAAAGTCAAGCTAAACTTGACACTACCAAACGAGCCCGTATATGAATTATTTACATACATATACTGAAAAGGTGTAGATCTCCTCTCGGAGTCGAGATAAAAAATGTTGCAACTCTGCTTTGGTGTGACTTGGAAAGCAAAGATAATCAATGAATTAATAGTTGTTGCATATTTGACATAGTTGTGACATGAGAACAATTTGCAGATATGAGAACAAAATTTCCTTTGGAATATTACACAGTTTGAGGTGCAAATCAAGAACACTGGACTGAACACAGTTACACAATTAGAGGAGTTGCTCCTCAATCGAGTTTATTTGTTTCCATCCTAAGATATTCTATACTCTGACAATTATACAAGCTCTTTTCTTAACAATACAAAATGGGGGAAAAAAAAAATCTCTTTTATAAGTATCACATATTTTCCTGATTTGTCAACACTATTATTTCTACAAAAGTGCATGTTTCAATATACAAGCCTTCCCATTAGCATTCCAGCAAATACTAACGCTCCATACCACTTGTTTGATTCAAATCTAGAAATGAAGTTAAAAGTTAATTAATCTTTAGCACAACATATGATGTTTAAAAAAGCTACCAGTTAGTTATAACTGTTATCTGTACATAGCTTATCAATTGCCACCCTTTAGTCAATCTCAGAGAAGCAATGTGTTGATTTCTGTTTTTTCCATCTCCCTTCTAGGGAAGAACCTTAATTTGATGACCTTCAATTTGCTATACATGTGTTGTATTGATCTAAATCTAAATCCTTGGAATATGTATTCGTGAAGTATATAATGACCAGTATGTAATTTACACAGTAATGATAAGTGCCATCGCTAAAAAAATGATCATGTGTCAGTCTTGGAGAGGTGCGCCAGGGCAGAGTCAGAAAAAAATTAATTTGAACAAGACCGATTCATGACACCTTTTAAATTTTTCATGTGTTTTTTGTTCGGTTCATGAACCCTTCACTTGGTTTAGTAATAACATTTTTAATTTATAACATCTATATTTTTTTATTGCAACTAACTGAACATTTATATTCAATTAACAGAACATTTGTACTTACCAAACTAAACATTTGTACTTACTAAACTAAATATTTATACTTAATAAAATAAATATTTTTGCTTACAACATTTATATTTTTTGTTTCAACTTACTGAACATTTATACTTATCAAACCATTTAGATACGAAATAAGTGCACTGGATGATGGAACATCGCTGAGGCGCTCCCCTCAGCGATGGCGCATGATGATAAAACCATCGATGTCAGTAATCAATTTTCAAATTTACATGGTTTGGTTCAAATATTTTTTTTTAATGATCTTACCGTCCTCTGAAAGTTTTTGGAAAAATAAATTTCTAGCCTAAACTCAAGAAACATGCAAATTAAGGAACTTATCATATTTCATAAGCATATAAAATATAGCTGATACTCTGGCACTTACTTATGGAGACAATCAAGTCTATTTGAATAGTCAACAGTGAATATCTGCCATAATAGGTGTCCAAATGCAGCACTCATACCTAAGAAAAAGGGCCAACCTAAAATAGAAAAACAAATCAGTTGGAATTAAATTACATTTAATAAACGGATGAGAGATACTTTGGTAACTATATATAATCAACAATTCAGGAAAAAAAAAATACAGAACTAATACTCAGACTTAAATTTCAGAATGCAGATATGTTGATCTGGTATATAGATACAGGAACACACACATAAATATTTTCCCAAGGAAATGTAGAGGTATAATTTTCAGTTAATTTTGTAATTTTTGAGATCAAAATGATGAGTCCTGGATTTAAATAATTAAGCCCCGTGATTTTAGACTCAAAATTTATATGACTGGTTGCAGCCGACGTATCAAACTGATCAAACGAATATACATCAGAAATGATACATTACATGCCAAATATATACATTTTGTATAATCAAATGGTCAAAAACTGATGAAATAAACATAAACACATTAAAATAAAACATTAAACCTTTAAAGCCCCCCTTTTATTTTGTATAAAAAAACACGCTGAAATTTTAGAAAATACTGCATGTAAAATACAACATATCAAGTTAGATCAATTTTTTATCTGCTTGGTTTTGATGATAAAAGTCGATTTGATATATTTGGAGGTTAAATTAACAAATCGCCTTGGCAAACTTAAGATCATACTAGTTGGACCACCTTGGTGAACTTAAGATATACGAGTATACACACATACCCATGTGAGCATTGTAGCCCGTAAAAGTCAACAATCCAACACTTGTGCTCGCAAAACCAAGGAGCCAATTCTTGGTGGAGTTTTCGTCTCCGAACAACACTGCTGTGGATTTAATTCCTGCTATCCTATCATCCTCTTTATCCTGTTTATTAGTAAATATAAGGAAAGTCCCCAATTGGATCCAAAATTGCCGGGTTAGTGTAAGGGTTTAATTCTTCAAATAAATGCTAAAATGTGTCAAAAATTAATGCTGAAATCTGTTCAAAGAGTTTCTTAAGGAAGGCTTCTACTATGTAATATTCATGACAGCAGTTGATTATAATTTATTCTAGATATGCCTATATGAATTATATATATAATAAGTTTATTTATCTCAATTTGAACTTTGTGAAGTATGAAATATAAGAATGAGATAAATAATTATACCTGTTGTGCATACAATGTGTCGTAAACCAGTGACCAGCATATACAAGCAAGGTATGCTGGGAGAAAAATGTGGATATCATTCAAATTTCCATTTACAGCTGCCCAACCGACAAATACACCCAAGTTGTGGGCTACACCAAGATAAGCTTGAGGCTGTGATATTTTAATCCATCAAGTCATTAACAAACATGTAAATTGAAGTGATTATATGTTCTCAAATCTTAAGAAGTTACAAAAAACTTGAAAAAAGACTTGTTGGTGCCCGCACATTATTTCTTGATACGATTCTAGGAAATGAGCGAGTTACAATGATCCATGGTTCACATATTGATGAATTTTTTTTGGGTCAACAGAGGGTTGCTCGTTTAGTAAGGGATATACTTTGCTGTGTTTAAGTTTGGTTGACGAGCACACTAACTAAATTGCAATTAATGGTGCACCAGCTCAAAACATACCCAGTAAGTAACTCTCTTCATAAAAGGATAACCAAGCGCCAATACTTGCTCCACTACTGATATAGCCAAACTACATATACAAGCAACAAAAAGTTGAGATCAAATAACTACCTACAAGAATTCACCAAAATATGTTTTTATGCCATAAAGCAAGTTAGAAACCCAAAATGGAAAATTAATATTCAAGAAAAGAGGATCCTTAATTGTTTTGGAATTATTAGGGGGTCTATTCTGTTAGCTAATACAAAAGGATAAATCCTTGCAGTACATTATAGTGGCTGATCAAGAACTAGAACATTTTTAGAAATTGTTACTGTAATGGCATAACAGTCTTACAATAATCTTTACTTTAATTATCATACTTCCCCCTATACTGTTAGAATAATCTGATATTAATTAGTAATCAATTACCATATTTTGTTGAATTGAAGCACCAGTGGTACAAGTAAAGCAATATTCAAAGCCCAAAACAACCACCCTTGAACTGGTGTAATCGCACCTGATGCCAGTGGTCTAGTCTTGCAGCGTTCTACCTGAGTGAGATAGAGAGAGAGAGAGAATTATGTCTCAGAAATAAAATCAAAGCAATAGAATCCCAATGATCATTACAGAGCCAATGATTACGTAAGGTTACTGACTAACGGGTTGATTTCCATATGGAAAGAATATATAATAGTCACAAAAACCAAAACAATACATTGTATACAAGATGGACGGTGGGTTGAGGAAAAAAACACAATTGCACATTAACCTTAATTCTATAGTACAGTATAAAAAAATTCTAGGTTTACTGTTAGCATAAAAGCACATAATGCTAAGTTTAGTGCATAAATATTTCCTCAGGGGTCGATCATTATTTTGATTATAATTTCCAGTATTTTAAATTATTTTGATTATAATTTCCAGTGTTTTAAATTGATGAGCATGAATAAGAGACCGTTGGTTTTTTTTTTGTTTTTATATAAAAGGAAAAGAAAAAAGCTATCTATACAGATGATACAACTCTATAAATATATATACACACATTAAGGATATGATAACTTACTTGTTTGTCCAAGTCCATATCAAAAATGTCGTTTGAGGTACAACAAGAAATATGTTTGAGAATAGAGATCAAAAAGTACAGTCCCATCAATTTGAAATCAGGAAGCATTCCAGGGTTTGTTGTCAGCATAATTGACCTACCATTCTCAGTGAATGTACACACCTTTAATTAGTAATTAATAAATAAATGCTTGCCTTGTTTAAAAGCACAAAGCTAATCATCACAAAAAAAAGGATGACAAAAATTCCACAAATCACTCTCACTTTGAGGTTCAATTTGCGAACTTTGCAAAACTTGTTTCAATGAGCGCAATCAAAGAGAAGTCTTGTCAAAATGTTAAGGGCTTGACCCTTGTTTTTTTTTTAATAGAAGTATAAAACAAAAAGTTTTGTCTAAATGTTTTACATTTTAAAGTTGGAGTTAAGCCACCAAACTCTACATATGGAGGCCAAGCCACATTTTTTCGACATAAAGATGGAGGTCCAGTCATTCAACTGTAAATATTAACAAAGGATATTCACAACAGAGTTTTGAAATCGTAATCTGTACTCGACGTGTGTTTATCTATAGCAACTGTACTAAGGAGAAATATTGGTAATTTAATTTCAAAGAATCTGGCCAGCTTATTTAAATTTAAGATCTGTCCCTGCACTAGATCAAAGATTGGTTCATAATTAATGTAGCACAGTTGTAACATGTAATATACCAATAGGCAGGCCAGGCATGAAACCAAATTCCATCGAAGCATTCTAGGCGACCGAGCCTAAAATACGGAATGATAAACTCTGGCAGTTGTGCTTCTGCCCATGTTAGTTCCTCAGTACTGCTCTTGCAGACGATCGATAATTTGCCTCTGAGCAATGTTGGTGGTGAACGCAGACCTTCCGATTTGAGTATGGGCAGAAACTTCTGTTTCAGAGGTTGCACATGCGTTTGACAAAGACTTGGTTGGTGCTGAAAGTAGGCACGGTTGAAGTTATCGGGTCGACGTACATATGGAAGGGTGGCTTTGGTGGTGCTTAAAAGTTCCATTTTGATAGAGAGGGAGGACTATAGAGAGAGACAGAGAGACACAAAAGGGGGCTACTTGTTGTAGTTTGAGATGCAAATTGATGACATGAGAGAGTATTTATAGATAGATGCCAAGAATGCTTGCTCTTTTGAGGCAACATAAAGTTGCTGAACAATGTGCGGGTCAAAGATTTTATTTAATCTCAGTCTTTACAAAAGCAGGACATAGGGTGCCGAATGTTTTATATGGAATTTGTACAGACAATATCGGTTAAGGAAGTACGTAATTTTGGTTGGTTAAAATGTTAGAATTAAGGTTACTTGAGCTAGTCGATTTTATGACTGAGAGTTCGGATTGTTTCATTTTTAATCGAGTGAAAGTTTTTTTTTTAAATTTAAATTAAGAGTTTTGAGGTTTACTGTACTGTGTTTTAAATTATCAGAATGTGCACATATTCCACTATAAAGTACAAATGTGATAAATGCGATTTAAGGTCATAATGTCCTGTTGTTGGAAAGAAACATTTTGGGCCCAGAGTTAAAAAATATTTTGCCCTGTCAATCTCATCCAAAAAAAATTAGAGAAGGATGGATTTGTAGCAATAAAACGAGTAAAAGCAATAACATCAAAATTGATTAGTGACATTACTTTCATATTTATTCATCTATATAAAGTTATATATGTTTATATACCTGATTCTGTCTCTCTTTATTTTATTTTATTTTCAAATAATGTACAATACCACGCCCACGCGTAGTCTATTATCCATTATTGAGCTTCCAAGAAATTCGCATGTGCTTGCAAAACAATACCTCGCCTAGTCAGTTATTTGATTAAAATTTGCTGTACAATACCACGCCACAAATGCTACAACTTTACTCTATTTTTTTCACTAATATTTCAATTTAAAATTTAAAATTAAAATTCAATTGTTGATCTTGTTCAATTAATGAGCAGTATGTTTCTTTATATATATATATATAGTTTAATATGCACCATAGTGCATAGGGCATTCCATGCACCGCAGACTTTTTCGGAGATATTTTTGTAAATTGATAAATCTAATTTAACCAATCTAATCTACATATTGAAATCTCATAGCAAACCAAATTTTACAATTTTTGAGATTTTATTAATAGTTTTTTTGGAATTTTTTAAAACATGCCATTTTTGGAATGTTGTACTATTTTTAACATTCCAAATTTCAAAATTTTAAAATTTTAAAATTTTTGAAAAATCTTTAGAAGAAACCATAAAAATTTTAAATTTCAAATTTCAATTTTCAACTTTTAAAATTTTTTTATTTTTAAAATTTCAACTTTTTACAATTTCAAATTTTGAAAATATCAAGATTTTAAATTTTCGAATTCTAAAATGTCGAGATTAAAATGAATGTTATAAGTGAATGCATTCACTTGGACTACTAATTTAACCTTTTATGTCAAACAACAATTACTAACTTTAACCTCAAACACTAATCTTAAAATGCTAATTTTAACTCTTGATCCCACTAAATTTTGATGTTGCCAAACGACCTCTATATTTATTGGAAAATTGTTTTTAATCTGACCTTTCAAATCCGAAAATTTCCATGGCCGCATATCAGCGTAAGTCTTTCTGCCTAATTTATTGGATGCCAGTTATCATTAATAAACTGGTTTTGGAATTATTCATGCAGAGAATTGTCAAAATGGACCGAACCAGTTATCAGTAGAAACAGCAGTACATGGTTGGATTGAGCATATTAGATACACAATAGTCATTGTAGAAAATTCTCTCAATAATAATCTTTGTAGAAAATTAAACATGCAGGTGAACCACGTCTTCGATCTCATAATCTACATTTTTTCCAATGCCACTAAGGTTTTCTTTCTCGGCAACAATTTTGGCCACGAACAGAGAGTCGGTCAATACACCTTCAATATTTATTGTATCACAAATGAAACAAATTTACATAATTATTGATTTTCTATGATAAGGAACTAAGGAAGTACTACATAATTTTTTAGCAACATAAACCGAACTATGTCACGAACAGAGAGTCAGTCAATAGTCAATACCCATTTATTAATATAATGCTCACAGATCAAGATAACTAGGGTCGACATGTGGTGATGACTATTCTAATTAATCTAAGGACTGAAAAGTATATAACTACTGTTGGTATTCTAATATAATTAATATAACAATATAATAACTGTCAATTACTTCTACCTATTTCAATTCAACTGGTTTACTTGTCAATGGATGTGTTCAGGAATGTTATATTTTTATATATGTCACTTCCTAATTCCTATTAGAGGTTTTACTAAACGTAGACCAAAAAATTTCCACAATAAAATGACAACAATACTGTGCTCAATAGTTTCACCATACTAAGCAAAAAATTCCACGAATGGCTTGTGCAGTAACATTTTTGTAAAATCATTTATTTTATGTACATTTCATCATCACTATCTGTCAACTTTGCATTTTTCGTTGTTAATAATGTAAAATTGAAACAATTATTTTTGCTATTCAGTTTTCTTTTTTGGGTGAACCAATGGACGGAGATAAAAGTTTATAACCTATATGTTACTCAGATACTCTATTTTACTGCCGTATCCCGTATCCGCACGGATACGTGTGCGACTCACGTACGATACGTACCTGACGTGCCACTTGGCTCATTCAATTATTTATATCGATTTGACTCACTGATACGGTCGCCGATGCGGCACATATTCGCATATCCGCTTCCATTTGAATGCCATATCAGATATAGTTACTATACATAAATAAGAGATGAGCTAAAAGCAGCCACGACTGACAAGTAATAAATATATTTCAATTTACAGTGCGAATATTGAATTAACAAATATATAAATATATTATTTTACAAAATATATAAATAAATTATTTTAATTATTTTATATATACCGCCATATTCTGATTTTTTGAAAAATGACGAATCCCCACACCCTCATTGTATCCGATATGACACCCGCACCCGCATCTGCACCCGTGCAACTTAGTTTATAACCTTGGAATTATACAAGATAGAAAAAGAGTAAATTTTCTACGAAGTCACTAAAGTTTGTATATTTTCCAATTTTAGTCACCGAATTTTAATTTGTCCTCCCAAGATCCTTCAACTTTGATTTTGTCCAATTGTAGTGAGTCCGTCACCAGCATCTCTTTCCTTTCTCACAGCCTCGTCTCCTTCAGTTAATCAGCCATGGCGGCTTCAAACGCGAGCATTTATCTTTCACGCTGCTAGTTAGACGATAAAATGATTTGGAAAGAGACAAGAAGGCTAAGGGGAAAATAATTCATTTTAATTTGGTGCTTTGCTGAGCGAATCAGAGTGGCAGCACAACTGCCAGATTCGAGACCAAGGAATTAAGTAGCGAAGCACTTGAATGGGAGGCACAGAAGGTAGATCGAACATTATACAAATTTCAGTGAGTCCCATAAAATTTACTCCAAAAAAAAACTACATTTTGACGCTAATTAATTGAATAAAAATTAAATGAACTCCAAAGAGTTTTTTTATATACTCGCCTTGTTTTTAAATTACATTTTCTTGGAGCTTGAACTGTCCATTGTCACGTGCTTACGCCTAGGCCTGTCAAACGTGTGAAACGGAGACGGAACAGGCCGTTTCGTTTGCCGTTCCATTTCTGTGACGGTACATGCCAAAATTTTCGTTAGTCGTTCCGTTTCGATGGAATGTAACGAAACGTCGAAATTTGAACTGTATTACACTGGAACGTATCAGTAAATCCATTCCGTTTAACTGTTCCGTTTTTAAAACGAAATAAATTTCTGTTTCGTTAGCTGTTCCGTTTCGACGGAACGGAACGGAACACGTCGAAACGGTATATCGTTGACAGGTATACTTATTGTTTCAGCCACGCAGGTTCGCAGATCAACTCAGGGCCCCGCTCTTTCCCAGAGCTGTCATATCAACAGCCCATTAAGACGGAATATGTAAGATAAGTTGGGTTTTTACGGGCTGAACACGCCAGTGATTCAATCTGGGCCCAAACCAAATTCTACGCAATGTTGTTGGAGTACTGGAGATCTCCTGTCCTTCCTGATTAGAGTTTTAGGCAGTGCCTTCACTCTCTTGTTTCTCTGCTGCATTTCCTTCTTCTATTCTATCACAAGTAATTTCCTTGTTCATCTGTGTTCTTTGTGCCAATAAAAGCTCTTTCTCTATCCTCAAGTAGGCAATAGGCATTTATTTATCATCTATAATCACAAGTAATTTCCTTGTTCATCTATAATTTCATTTTTCACTAATTCTCTCCAAAGTAGGTGTTCATGTGTTTCGCTATTTGGTTAACTGGCTTGGTTCTCTTTTTCTCATTCCCAAGAAAACTTATCAAGGTGTATGTTAATGTCACATCAAATTTTCCCTTCTTCCCCTTGCTTACAAATTCTTGTGAATTCCTCATTTATCATCCAATATTGCGCAATTTTTAACCAAGGACGAGGAGTTGTCTCCAACAAGTCCAGAGAGGAATGGGGTTGGTTGAATCTTCAAAGGGTTTAAACTTACTGGGCAAATTGGTTGAATCTTCAAAAGTATAAAAGTTTAATTTATCCAACAAATCACTAGTTAACCAGTTTCTTTTCTAACAAGGCAAGCTTGCATTTTGTGCACCAGTTCGATGTCAAGATTTATAGAATTCAGAGCTTCAGATTTGAACTGCATTGATCAATCAGTCAGTCAACAGTTTAATCACATCTTTCTAATTAAAAGGAGCTTTTTACAGATTAAGATATGAAGATGTTGGATTTGGATCATCTTATTTACATAAGTGTAAAGATATTAAGTGAGAATATTGTCCCGAATATGCCCATTGATCAAGATTATGATATAATAGACACAACAGACAAATAGTCTTTTAAAGGAGAAAGATTCCGCAAAACCACAAATATCAATTGTTAAAACAAAGCGTTTGTACCTACGTACAGTTTTCCCTCACCTTTAACTGTTTTAATTGATAATGAAATAAATTTTGTCCTGGTAGAGATTGGGATGTAGGGAAAAGAAGAAGGCTTGCAACAACTGCATGTGGGTAAACTGAAGCACGGGGAAGCTCCAAAAGTTGAATTTCAACATCATAGCTAAAACAGTATGTGCTAATTTTCAGTTGTTTCAGGGTTCTTAATTTAGATGGAAATAGTGACGGGTACTTCTAACTAGTTGAAATAAGCAACAGTCCTCAACAAAACATGAAAAGTATATCTTTAAGAGTTCTCATCCTAACTTGAGTGTTTTTGTTAAGAGTTAATTCTCTCATAATATAAATAATGTTGTGGCTGGTATCAAACTAACGAGGCCATTTGTTTTATTGTCTTATTGATTAGAATATTATATAGAGCTTTACTAAGATTTCTTTTTCCACATAGATACCTAGCAAATCATACACAATTTACATATATACCCGATTTCCTTTGAAAAATTTCCTCAGCCAAAGCAAAGAATGTTGTTACTATGCTTTGGCGCAATTTGAAAAGAAAAGATATGTAATGATGCAATAGTTGCTGTAAATATGACATAATTTTGACTTAATAATTTCTCAAATAAATTTGAAGTTGTTCTGTAATTTTAAATCGCAGAAACTTTTGAACAAAATTTCAATCGGAACATTACACAGATTAAAGTGCACTTCAGGAAACCTACCAAATAGGATTACAAGATTCATCTCCTGAAAAAGTTTATTTTTGGTTCATCCTAAAATATGAGATGGGCTAAAATCAGCCACCACTGACGGATGCAACCGTCAACTACGATCAAATCTCAATTTTTGAGATTCTAACAATCGATCCGAACCGTTCAATTTGTTCTCCATTTTGAAATCTCATTGGGGACCAAATTTTACATTTTTCTGATTTTATTTACTATTTTTTTGAGATTTTTAAAAATCATAGTTATTGAAGGGTCCAGAATTGTTTAGATTAAAAATCATCGGATACAGTTCGGATATTTTCGGATATGGAGTCTAATACGAATATATTTTGTCGGATACGGATAACATTTTAATCTTATTTATTTATTTACAATAACAGTATATGTAAATATAATATTATTCAATATACTCAGTGTCTATATTAGTAATTTGTCAAGATCAGTATTAGTACATGCGAATGAATATCTATTATTTTTCATAGTTTGAGCCAAACAAGCATTTTTTTAAATATGAAAGTTAATTTTAATAACATTGTCTTTGATTACAATATATATACAACTTTAGAAGTGAACTTCTTTAAAATAAAAGTAAGCAAATTTATTTGTTGGGTTCTAACTTTCAACACATAAATAAAAGGCTCAAAGTGAAAGAATATAAGAGACCTTCTAAAATTACAAGCACCACATAAATACAAATCTAATAGGATTGATCAATAAATTCAGTCTTTCTACAATTTGAATTCCAACAATATATTTAACTATTCAATGTCAAATCATAGCCTATTACCTTAAACGTCATCATATATTAAAATAGTATATTAATCATATGTTATCATCATGATTAGAGAAAAAAATTAATTTTAGTGTTGTTATCATATATAATCGTCTCAATAATAGAAAAAAAATTATGTTACTAGTCCAAATGAAAATATTATTGTAAGAGAATTTATCTAATAAAAATTAAGTATTATTTAATTAAAAGTATTCTCTAATGTAGATAAGTAATTATATTAATCATCTTATGCCGTTAAAGATACGGATAAACGGATTAATATCTATCGGATACAGATAATATCCATGCCGGATACGAATACGGATCGGATAGTGTAAAAAAATAAAAACCATATCCACATCCATATTTTTTTGATGGATACAAATACGAATACGAATATGTTCGGATAAGGATACGGTCGGATGTTACGCGCATTTTTCAGATTCGGATACGGACCAGAGCGGATTTTCATCCCTAATTATGAGTGCATCTAACTGAACACATAAATAATTTTAATTGATCCCTTAACTAGTTTAAGTAGAACACAAAAATTACGAAATCCATTTTCTACTACAACTAACTGAATACATAAACACTTTAAATTCATCACGTTAAAACAATATAAATCCATATTACGGATGTATTTAACTGCATCTAACTGAACAAATAATACATTTAATTAATCCCTTGAGAAATTAAATTGAACACAAAAAACTAAAACTTCATATAAAACTGTATCTAATTGAACATATAATTCACGTAATTAATCCCTTGCTTTGTTTTACTGAACACAAAAAACTAAAACTTAATATTATCGCTACATCTAACTGAACACATAACTAGTTTAACTCATCCCTTAAAACATCTAACTGAACAAAAAAAATCAATCCATTTGATGATGTCAGCGCGCAAAAAAAAATTTGGAAAATTTTTTTATGACATCAACATGCGGATTGATGACATCATCACACAAAAAGTTAGAGAGAAAGAATGCTAAAGAGTGTTGAATGTTTTGAATATTTTTTGGTTGGATGGTGCATCACACCTGATTTCCAAATGGTAGCGCTGACAAACTCCGTAGTCCGAAAAATTAAAAAATAATATTAAATTAATATAATATATTAAAAGTAATATCAATATAATAATATTTTTTAAAATAGTATCACAAGATCGGAATTTGGGATTCCGACCACAATTATGGAATTCGGGATTCCGATCTTAGCTAAGATCGAAATCCGGAATTTCTATCTTAGCTAAGATCGGAATCCCGGATTCTGATCTTAGCTTTAAATATTAGAAATAATATTTAAAAATAATATTTAATTAATTAATTTAATTAATTATAAATTTAATTAAAATATAAATAATTATTTTATTTAATTAAAAAATGAATAATTAAGTTATAAATTTTTAATTAATTTACATTAAAATTATAAATTTTTAAACAACCATTTGATCTGCTTCTCGGGTGTCGTCATCTGTATAGCCAATAAAAGACTCGGGAGTTTGTTGTACGAATCTTACCACGATCCGAAAAGATGTTCGATTGCTCTCTCTCGCCCATGCCAAATCTTGTTATAAGTGGGCACCACATTCGGGTTTTCTTTCTCCAATAGAGATTTCACGCCGGGTAAGGAAATACCGACATCTCTCTTTACTGCATTTCTGATACAGTTGGCAATAACTTCAGCCGTTAGATTATCGTGCGTGAAGTCTCCGACCCTTCTCACGTATGTAGGGGTGTACAAAAAAATCGTGAATTCGTTCAATCCACCCGACCCGAACCGTTTTTTACCAGGTTACTATGATGTTGGGTTGGGTACGGGTTCTAATTTTGACAAATCCGTTACTTTGGGTTGGGTTACAGATTTTGTACTAGTAAACCCGTGTATAGTTCAACCCACCCATTTATCATTATTTATTCCTCTTTGTCTCACTTTTTCTCATGTCCTTGCTCAAATATCTTTTATTTCATGAAATTTCAATGTCCTCCATAGGCATGCATGTCCTTTATTCCTCTCACAATGACTCGAAAGTTGAAAGATGATTCAAATGCGTCTCTAATTTGCCTCAAACTAAATTGTAATAACCACAAAATGATTTTTATATGTATTAAATAAATTAATTAAATTTATAAATTAAAATTATATTTAATTAAAAAAATTAATTAAATATTATTTCTAATATTTAAAGCTAAAATTGTAATACTCTGATTTTTTTTATATAATTTCTGAAATTTGTTCCCTTTGACTTGATTATTTTATTTTCTCTTTTTGATTATTTTATTGTGTAATGCTTGAAAATTATTTGGTTGTTCAAATATGTTTAGAAATGCTAATTTGCATTTATTTTGTCAAAGATTAGAAGACGTTTTAGAAAAAGAAAAGGTTGATTTTATGAATATCACTTGGGTACATTATTAATTGTGCTTTTATGGTTTATTCTTATTTCTATCTATTCCATGTGGGACCTCATTGTCATAACTATTCTATAGTCCATTTATTCAACCATGCATCATGTTCACCCCAAATTGATTTCCCATCTAGAATGAACCAGCCACTAAGTCTTTGGGATATGTTTCCTTAGTTCATTCCCCCATCGTTTCTGCCTTTCCCTTTTTTCCCCAAACCAAGCATTCTCTCTCTTGCAATAACGCAACAAATTTCCACAGAAAAAAAAAATCCAAGCAAAAATCTGGAAAAATCAGAAATAGATAGTGAAGCAAACTCTCTTTCAACTTCTTGCAAAATCGAAATTTTAAGTTGCTGTTTCTGATTCGGATTATCTTCAAGGATCAACGAGAAAGTAAGAATCATCTATTTTTGAGTAACTCTAAGCGATTTTAGTTCCTTTTCGTTGAAACTTAGCATTTATTTCTTTTCTGATCTGTTGCGAAAACTAACTTGGATTTCGAGTTAGGGTTTTATGAACAGTGTTGACAATCTGTTGGAACTGAGTTCAAAATTTGGGGCAACAGCCATAAGTTTGCAAAATATATTTAGTACTAGAGTTTAAAGTACTATTACTTATCAAGACTTTTTCTCTTGCTGAAAAATTTCTTACAATTTCTTTGAAAACCAGTCAAGTGTCAGATTTTGAGAAATTCAATTATCTTCATTAGTTGATTTCAAGAATAACTTGAGACTGATTTTATTGCTGGGATGTACTGCTGGAATTTCAGTTCGTTGCTGTCTTTCTTTAATTTATGGTAATTAGGTTCTGAAATTTCAGTTTATATTGCTGGTTTTATGTATTTACTACTAAGGGTATTGCTGAAACTTCGATTTATACTACTGAAATTTCAGTTTGTGTATTGTTTTTACTATGTATTTGCTGGTAATTAGGTGCTGAAATTTCAGATCTTTATTGCTGGTTTTATTTGCTGGTAATTAGGATCAGGGAAATAGACAAATAAATAGTTGAACCTTGCTACATGTATATCAAACTTACCTGACGGATTGTGGTTGCTGGTGGGGACAAATTGTAAAAGGTTAAAGTAAGATAGCACCCATCGACTAATTGGATTTTATGTATTTTCTTGTATCTGGCGCATAGTCCAGTAAGGATTATTGTAAATTGGGTTTAACTAAGTACTGACCATATTTCAATTTAAGTTAGAGATTGTTTGAAAATGGATTATTGGTGCTTGATTGTTTTGTTTGTTTAAGGACTTAACTTAGAACTTATTTGTGTAGAATCGGGTCGAGTGTCGGAACTAGTGGAACCGATACTTCAGAGAGGCGCTAGGCTTGTTTGCTTGATACTTGCTTGCTGATTTTGATTGCATTTTCAGGTGCGGATTCCACAGAACTTTGATTACATGTTAGAAATTAATTATTTGCATTGCATCCTTTGAATTGTTTGTAATTGCAAGCATATTTGCATTATATCGTGTTGATATTATTTAGTATTATCTGTGCATATTGAATGGTTATCCAATTTGAAAGAATTGATATGGAAGAGTTGATACTACTTGTGTGATTGAATAGACACTCGTTCTTAAGTTTGGAGCCGGGGAGTGGCTTCCCCGTCTGGCCAGACTCCGGTCATGAGCGCTTATAGTCCGGTACTCTATACGGTATCCAGTCCGTGGAGTGGTAGTGTTCTCAGCTTGTAGTATATTTGTTTATCTGATTGTCTAAATTGTATATGGAATCTGAAATTTGTCCTGATCCCCCTGAGTTCGGGGAGGGACGATTGTATATGTCTGATTGATCTGTGATGATGATTGATGATTACCAGCCTTGCATTGAAAGTTACCAAAATTGAGCCGACATTCTTGTGTTATCATTTGTATTTGAATTGGAATTGAATAAAATGTCGGGCTCACTTGCATTGCATAATATATTCGTACCATCTGATTGTATTATTGATTGTATAATTGCTATGTATTTTCTTTACTCAGTCGGTAATTAGTTCCAAAACATGTACTTGAAGTTCGTGTGGCTGGAACTGAATACCGCACTGAGATAAATTTTATTTATCTCACTCTTCCACTTTGTGGGTTCCAGGATTAGCGAGCGGGGTCGTGTGGTAAAGGAGTAAGCCATTCTATTTGTTAATTGGTGAATATTGCATGATCTCCAAATACTATATATTTCATTTCTGGACCAGACTTGTATAATGGTAATTATTTATATCTAAATATTTATCTTTGAGATGATGATCTATTCAGTTTGCACTCTTTGTATATTATCTGTTAACTTTAAACTAAGCAAATGTTTGAATACCTGTGAAGATTGTATAGTTAGTTTGTCTTATGTAAATCTGATCTTTCATTGGTTTGTATTTCTTTACTGTTTGACAAACTTCAGGTCTAAATTATATATATGCCTACTTAATTTTACTTCTTGGAAGGTATACATAAACTAAGCTTTTAACTTTTAAGCATGTTGGCACATTTGGTGGTGCATTTATATTTGACTATATTCACTTATATATCTTTAACGGCATGAAAATTTCAAATGGCCATGTTAGCCTTTACTTTTCATTAGTACTTATGATAGTCATGTTTTAAATTTCAAAATCATATACGTTTGCAATTTCTTTCATCTGATGCTTATACAAGTCAAGTACGTTGTGTATATTAAGTAATTATGCTTTGTAAATCCAAACTACATATTTTGGATGCTTGTCTTATTTGTTTTATTTTGATTTCATCCGAAACTCATGTGTCAAATTAAACATGCGTAGTTTCATTTCTTTTATTTTCAGAATATTTATTTATATATATAATTGCATGAATCTCTGTATCTAAAATGCATAGTTCAAAATGTTAGTCTTATCAGTTTTCTAATCTTGTATATTTGCTTATTTAGATACAGATAATGCTTATATTTAAATCATGTGTGAATCACATTCTATTTTAGACATGCATGTATGATTTAGTGATGTATACTTTAACTTTAATTTGTAAGTTAAGTATTAGTAAGTCTTGCGGGTGTAGAGACATCCGCGGCGGGCACCCCGTCATGTACTGTTTAGTCACTGTACGTGACGGGGTGTCACAAAAATCGGAATTCCGGATTCCGATGTTAACTAAGATAGGAATTCAGAATTCCGTAATTGCGGTCGGATACCCAGATTTCGATCTTGTGATACTATTTAAAAAATATTATTATATTGATATTATTTTTAATATATTATATTAATTTAATATTATTTTAAAATTTTTCGGCTCCGTAGTAGTGCTTCCAAAGTCCATGCTCGAACTGGCCCTTCAAAAGCTCGAGGGCCAATTCCGGATGGTCCATTTATTTCAACAGGACATTGGACCGGATCGGATATTAAACGAATCGAATACGGAGTGGACTGATATCTATTCATTATGGACTGACCCTTGGATATTCGCCTATCCGGCCCTGGTCCGTCCATTGGCACCCAGTCTGTGGCTAGGGGTGACAACGGTCACAGTTTCGATCGTCCTTTCGTTTCGTTTCATCCAAAATGAAACGAAACGGTTAAGATTTTTTGTTGCATTTTATAAACGAAACGGTTAACGAAAGCTTAGAACAGTTTCGTCCATGTGTATTTTCGTGATTTCGATCGTTTCTTCCAAAACGAAACGGTTAACGCAAATGGGTGATCAATTTCGTTTTAAAACGAAACGGTTAACGAAATCAACCGTTTTCGTGGTCGTTTTAGACGTTATGCAGCCATATCTGTGGCCGGGTACTTTTTAACTGTTTGAAGAAAAAAAGCTGACCTCTTAATTCTACCACGGGAGGCATCAATAAAGAAGATCTATCTAAGTTAAAATTGTGGTGATTCTTAAATTTATATTTCACCTATGCTTTGTTGTGCTGACATGTGTGGATCATAAAATTTGAAAGCCATTGGACTTGTGTCGACGGGAAAGAATCTACGCTGTAAAGTATTAATCAAACCCTCAAGAGGATCTCTATTACCACAATAATAAAATTCAGAGCCATTGGAATGTTTCGTGGTAGCTCTGTTTTATTGAGATATCTTTTCATATATTACATAAACAATCTATATATATTGCAGAAAGCCCTTTGTTATTTCCAGATATCGTCCGGATTAGTCGACATTATTGCTGTAAATTACTTGTTTCAGTATACAAGCCTTCCTGCTAGTATTCCAGCACATACTATAGCTCCAAACCAGTGGTTCGATAGAAATCTGCAAATGATAAACACAAATTAAACGGTAGCTCAACATAGAACATATTCATTAAGTTTATGTACCAGTGGGCCAGTACCAATCATTTTCTGTACTGACAGTCCAAAGTTTTACCAATATTCCACACAGATGCTGAGAAGTAATAAAATTTCTTCATGAAGGTTAATTAAGAAATAAAAAAATTTAAGTCTGTTTTTGGCCCATATTACTTTGTTGGTTTCAAGCATTTGAGAACTTAATTTAATGACATTTTTTAATTCTCTACCCTTGTTGAACTGAATCCCAGAAGTTGGAAATTTCCAATTGTGAAGATGAAGTCAATATTAATCACTATAATTAACTTGGTTTGTTTTCAGTTTTCAACTTTTTTCTAGATGATCTTACTGTCCCTGAATCAAGCAATTGTTTGGGAATTAAATTTCTGACCTCCTAGAAATATGCAATATCTCATAAGCGTACCAAAAAAAAAAAAAAAAGGCATAATACTCGTACTTACTTCATGACACAATCAAGGCTATTTGAATAGTCAAGGGTGTATATCTGCCATAATAGGTGTCCAAACGCCGCAATCATAGATAAGTAAAATGGCCAACCTACAAAAAGACAAAGAGGAAGTCAGCTTGATTGAAATTTGATATGTAGGATGAGATTTAAATTTCTAACTAAATGTTATCTACAATTTAAGATTGCTAGAATTTAAATTCGAATTCATTTTATATTACATCAAAAGATAAAAATTAATGATTAATTCACATTTAAATACGTTTCTGACCATTTTACTTTATAATAAATGAATACAAAAATTCATATATTTGTTATGTAACTATATATATATATATATCGATTTGGATTCACTATTTGTAGCCAGTCCGGTATATTTTTAAGTTAAAACTCTTAAACCACTTCGGTGAGCTGAAGCTCGCTTTATCTGTTCATAATTTCATATACAATTAAACACAGGCACATACCAATGGAAGCATTGTAGCCAGCAAAGGTCAAGCATCCAATGCAAATGGTTGCAAAGCCAAGGAGCCAATTCTTGGTGGAGTCCCCAAACAACACTGCTGTGGATTTAACTCCAGCTTTCACATCATCATTTTTATCCTATTTATTAGTGAAAAAATTGGGAAAAAAAATGCTTAGATTAAATTTTGATGTCTGTCAATTTAACGACATATGCAATACAGTAAATGAGGCTCTGTTTTCAATTATTATTATTATTATTATTTTGAGTAAAAAATGGGGTCAGGCGGCCTCATCGTTTCATTGAATAAAAAATGATACAAAGGATTAGCCAAGAGCTAATAAGAGTGAAAGAAGAAAATAAAAAAAAAGGAAAAAAATAATTCTAAATATCAGAATCTAAAAAACTGAGAAAGCAAAAGGAGAAACAGCCATTGATCAAGAGATTTCCTCAGATTGTAACGATCTCCATTCTATGAGCGCTTGTTCTACTATAGAGAAGTGGTTGTTTGGAAAGTTTCTCTTGATCAATGGCAGTTTTCAATTTAACTCTATTCTCTATGAATCTATTTACTCAGACAGAGTCCTAGGAGTCAACTTTGCAAGTCTTGATAGCAATTCATTGTACTTAAATAATATATGCGTGAAATTAATTAGTAATTCCATTTAAAAAAATAACATATTTATTTATCATTATTTTAACTTGCAATATTCTAATGATTTTATTAGATGTTAAAAGTCATGAAAGCCAGTTTGTAATGTGAATATACAGAGTGGGCGACAACCAAAATGTTCATCTTAACTATGCACAAATTGAACTATAAATAAATTTATACCAGATGCGCATATATTGTGTCGTATACCAGTGTCCAGCAAAATCCAGCAATGTGTAAGGGCAAGAAAATGTTAATAGCATTCAAATTCCCATTTACTGCTGCCCAACCGAGTGTTGCACCCCAATTATTGACAAGACCAAGAAAAGCTTGTGGCTGTAATATTTTATTCATAACTCAAAGATGTTAATTGAAGTGATTATATCATGTATCAAAATTGAAACAAGGATATGTTGGTGTATGATTTCTTGCCAGGCTTCTAGACTGTGAGTGAATCACAGGATTTATGGATAACAATATGGATTGTACTATTATTTGATGATTAAATTTGGTTGACCCTTGACAAGAACACACTGACACGAAACTGCCTCTAAAAATGAGTAATTAAATAGTTATGCCAGCTGTAAACATACCCAGTAAGTCACTCTCTTCATAAGAGGATAAGCGAGCCACAATACTTGTTGCACCGCTGCTAGGGCAATACTGTTTCAAAAGGGAAAAAAAAAATCCAGAATCAATAGTCATTTACAGTTATACTTAAAAGTATTTATGTGAAACATATCAACCCCCACCCCCCCCCCCCCCCCAAAAAAAAAAAAAAACAGAAAGGAAAATACAAGAAATAGGAACCTATAATTATCTTACAATATTTGTGGGTTTGTCCTAGTTTGTAGTTGCTGTTTATGACAGTGACTGAACTGGGTTGTAAACATGTTAACTACTAACTGTGCTTTCTTTTTTTTATGTCAACATTTACTTATCACAATCTTGAGTGGCCTTTCCTTTTATCTCGTTTTCCTATGCATTTACTAGGTATGTACAAAATCCAGCTTGGCCCTGCTTCACCTTCAGGGAGAAAAGGAAAGCAACATATAAAAAATAGAGAATACAATAGAAAGGTTCAATATTTGTGTTGCTTATGATTTAACAATTTTGCAACTATCTTTTCTTATGGTACTATATTTGGTACTGCCTCTTATCACCTATCGATTGTTTTTATATGATTGATTAGTCAATAACTAATTAATTACCTTAATTTGTTCAGTTTCATCACAAGAGGTATAAGGAATGCAATATTCAAGGCCCAAAACAACCACCCTTGTAGTGGTGTGATCTCACCAGCTGCCAGTGGTCTGGTCTTGCAACGCTCGACCTGAGAGAGGGATTGAATGAGAATGAGCAAGAAACAGATCAATCCACGTCTCAAAGACAAAATCAAACCAAAAGGACTATAACTTATTGGATGATCATGTAGAAGTTGCCAATTTAATATATTAAAAATTTTATAAACAGCCAGAACTTTGAAATTATCTGGATTGTATCTAATGGACACAAAAAAAATCAGCAACAAATAGTATGTAAAAAATACTCTAGATAAGCTGAGGAAAAAAAGAAATAGAAGGCATGGCTGACAAATAGACCTTTCATCGTGCACTACATCAGAAATTAGTCTATTTACAGCAAAGCATGAATTGTTAAGTTTAGTGTATATTTTACTTCTTCAAAGATTCAGGAAAGTTTGACTTGAATATTTAGTCATTTTAAATGGCGGGCACGAAAAGAAAACGTTGTTTTTATTTATTTTTTCCCTTTTTTGGGGAAAATAGCTATCTGCAAAATATATATAAAGTTCTGTGCTCACAAACTCTTAGATCTGGTAAAAAATGACCAATCCAAACCATCCAATACGATCTCCCTATTGAAATATCAATGCAGACCAAATTTTATATTTTTTTAAAATTAGTATGAATTTTTTTCAGATTTTTAAAAACTGTTTTTTTTAACGGTTCAGAACTAATTAGATTAACGATTTCCTAAAATTTCAAAAAAAAAAACTTACAAATTTCGAAAAAATATAAAATTTGATCTGCATAGAGATTTAATAGTAAGATAGTATTAGACGGTTTGGATCGCTCGTTTTGAATTAGATCTAAAAGTTTTGAGTGTGACTCACGGACCCTGTGTGAGTCGCGACTCACCATAGCAAAACTTTATATATATATATATATATATATAGAGAGAGAGAGAGAGAGAGAGAGAGAGAGAGAGATTGGCTAAAGTATACTCCAGCATACGGATTAAACACGTATGCTGAAGTCGTTTCTCAAAATCTAAAATTCAAACAGTCGATCCAAATCGTTCAAGTTGTTCTCCATATAAAAATACTTTTAAGACCAAATTTTATATTTTTTCGAATTTTTTTGCTATATATTATGCTATTTTAAAATTGAATGGTCAGAAATACTCATTTACAACTCCTTTACAATGTTTTTTTAAAATAGCATAATATATAGTAAAAAAATTCGAAAAAAATATAAATTTTAGTTTCCTAGGAGATTAATTTCAATATGGAGAACAATTTGAAAGCTTCAGATCGATTCTATGCATTTTAGATTGTGAGAAACGACTCCAGCATACGGGCTATCTGTATGCTGGAGTATACTTTAGCCAATCTCTCTCTCTATATATATATATTAAGAATATATTAAACTTACTTTTCTGTCATATTCTAGATCAAAAAGGTCATTCGATACACAGCAGGATATATGTATTAAAATAGATATCAAGTGAAACATTCCCATCAAACCGAAATCAGGAAGCATTCCAGGTTTTGTTGCCAGCACAACTGACCTATCATTGGGAGCAAAGATATACATCATTAGTAACGAAAAAGAATATGTATGCCTTAGAGTTAATAGCTGATCGTAAAATGAAGCATGTGACAACTAAATAATATGACGATGAGAAAATATCCCTCTTGCTTTGACTATTGGATTGCAAATTATGCAAAATGTTCTTTCGGCGAAAGCAAGAAAGTAAGGAACTAAAAAGAAAAAAGTAACTAAACCAAATTATTTACAATACAATTTATGTACTTATATATGTTCCTTGAATATACTTCCGAACTTCGTTAATATCAGTTGTGAGTTGTGTATCATGAACTATATTAAACTAATATTCCAATAGCTTCGGTCACATGAAAGAAACTAAAAATATCATGGGCATCTTTCGGTAAGAAAAGATTTAGTTTATAGTTATTATGATTAATTGCTCATGCATCGTTATATTCATTATTTAGCATTAATAATTGAAAAAACACAGAGAGAAGGATGTAAGAAAATATTGTTGATATTTAATCATAAAACTAAACTTTGTACGTAACACAACTGTCACGGTACACATACCAAAAGATGGGCCAGGTATGCAGCCAAGGTCCAATATCATAGTCTACACGAGCAAGCCTAATGTATGGCCTAATGATCTCAGGGACTTCTACATCAACCCAGAATATTCTCTCAGTGCCCTTGCAGACGATTGATTTGCTTCTGAGCAATGACGGCGATAAAGACACACCTTCTGATTTGAGTATGGGCAAAAACCTTTTTGGTTGAAGAGGTTGTGCATTGTTCCTATGAAGACTCGGTTGGTTCTGAAAGTAGGCACGGTTAAAGTTACCAAGCCGACGAGCATATGGAAGGGTGACATTGGTGGTGCTTAAGAGTTGCATTTTGAGACACAGTTAGGACTACAAAAAGAGAGAGCAGGTTGTTTTTTGTAGTTTGAAATACTAATTAACACATGACAAAGTATTTATAGATAGATGGAAGCTTAAAAAGGTTGGTCGTTTTTTTGAACCATTATAGGTGGCGTTGAACAATGTGTGGCCAAAGATTTTTATTTATTGCTACTCTTAAAAAAACAGGGCACATTGTCTTCCAGTCAAATGTTTTATGTAGAATTATTAGAGAGAGCACATTGGTTAAGAACATAAAGTTGATAAGTTAACAGTGGTACTAGTCTACAGTGACTAAAGAGTTCGAAACTACTTTTCATTCCTCGAGTTCAAAGACTTAAAAAAAAAAAAAATTAATCGGTTACCTCACGTTACATATGGTGGAACTCGTCGGTATGTAGCAACTGTTAGAAATAAAATATTAATTCGTAATAATATTTCTTAATTAATTTTCAGAGACATGTATTTCATATAAAATGATAAATCGTAATAAAAACTTACAAGATTGGAGAGAAAACATCGTAAGGTAGAAATTCAATCTTCTCCAATTTTTCTTAGTATTTCTTGATGGCAGGATTAATGGCGTTTTCTTAATCTGTCTAATTTTCTTAATTGGCAGAAAAATGAGGGAAAATGTGCCACTTTATGATAGAATTTTAGAATTAATACTAAGGCAATTGAAAGGATCAAATCATGAATGAATCTGGTCCATTGATTTTCCATCAAAATCAATGCACCCTTTAATTAAAGTTTATAAATAATCTTGGTTCAGATTAAATCAATGCACCCTTTAATTAAAGTTTAATTAAAGTTTAAATAATTAATATCATTAATTATAACAGCAACTTTTTAATATTTATATTTTATAAGCATGTTTTATGTTAGTTTTAGTGATTTCTCTTATTAAGGACTAATTAGTTATTTATTAAGTATAACCATTTGAATTTGTTCAAAATAAATTTTAATTGTAAAATTGATTTTGATTATAAAGTTTAATAACACAAAAGTAAACATATGGTATGATGACAGTCGGTATACAGTGATGACTATTCCAATGTAACGGCATAAAATAAGTCAGATATTGGTATTCCTAGGCTCCATTTGGATGCGTTGAGAATAAGATAGGAAGAAAGAAGAAGGGAAGAAATTTATTAGAAATGGATAAATTTATTGGGAAGTGTGTAACTTTTGTGAAGAGTTTGATGGTTAGAAATAAATTTATTGGTAAAAAATGATTATTCCTTATTCTTATTCCGGAAAGAAGCCATCCAAACGGAGCCCTAGATAAAGAAATACAGTGATGGCTATTCTAATATAGGCTCCATTTGGATGGTGTGGGGATAAGAGGAATAAAGAAAGAAGTGGGAAGAAGTATTAGAAAGTGTGTAACTTTGTAAAGAATTTGGATTGTTTGTAATAAATTTATTTTCCTTATTCTCTTATGTCTTATTCCCATACCTCATCCAAATGGAGCCATAACTATCGGTCACTTGAGCTTATTTTAAGTCAACGGATTTACTTATCAAAGGCGGACATCCGTACATATACGCTGCCTTTTTTTTTTAACGTATATTTTATTTTAAATAGATATATGCCCACTTGTACAGATTAATATTGTTGTGTTCGTTATACAAATCTCATCTTTGAACACAAAAAAACATAGACCATTTTCACTGCACGTCTGCACAACTGCACAAATGATTTGTGCTATGACATTCTGCAATGTGCAACGGTGCTTGGCTAATTATAATAATATGAAAAAAAGGAGAACAAACTACACTTCAAATTCTTTATTTTAGTTTTTAAAACTTAACAACTAATAATAATCTGAAAAAAATTTAGCAACGACATTTCTTTAGTGTTTTGGAATATTTTATGGGGAGAAAAATTGGAAGAACCTTTTAGAAAGAAGAATCAGGGGAAAAAATTTTTGTTCCAACAAATAAGCTGGAAGCACGCGTTTTTGGAAAATTATTTCTTACACTCTTTTTTTCCATTTTTTTGACTAATCTTTTTTCCATTTTATTCCTATGCATCCAAAAGCATCTTCAATCCGAATTAGTGATTTCTTCCGGATGGAACTCTTATTCCAAATATACCCAAACACGTAATTGTGTTAATTTTGATTTTTTACTGCCACACTAATCGCCTATAATGTTAATTTTGAACTACAGCAGATCGCATTGGTCACATCAGATACACTGAGTTAATAGCGTGCCTTGTCCATCCAGACATCCCAACATACACGTAGGCAAAAAGATCTTTAGCAGCGCCTGAATAGCACATGTTATTTTGAATAACCGGTGTTAAAAAAAATCAGTGGCATAATTAAAAAATAAAAAACACATGAACTCTTTAGCCCGATTCTTAGAAATTAATAGATTAAAAGAATAAAAATATATATAGGTAAAAACAATTTGAACCTGTTTTACGAAGTAACCGGTTCTAATAACATTTGAAGCGGTTATTATGTCATAACCGGTGCTAATGTGAAAAAATAATTACACTGATTTTCTAAAATAACCGGATCAAAATTTTTAAATATTTTATTTTCCCATAACTAGAGCTGCCAACGGTGTGAATTTTCACGTGTTAAGCGAAACGGAACGAATAACAATACCAATTCTTATTCCATTCCAATAACGAAACGATAAATGAAATATCAGATTGTACCGTTTCGACTGTTTCAACTTTATTTCAAATCGTTTAATGTGTTATTTCTGAAGTGGAACGGTTAACGAAATAGATTTTGTACCGTTTCAAAAACGGAACGGCTAACGAAATAGAATCCTGTACGCATTCCAAAACGGAACGGAAAATAAAACAATTTGTTCCGTGCAATTCCGACGCGTTTGACAGCTCTACCCATAACTGGTCCCTCTGCCTCATTTTTGTTGGTTCATGTAATTCATTTCCATCAAGCATATGTTAAATATTTCTTATTGACTTTTATTACCAGTTGAAATAGAGTTTTTGTGCGCCACTTTGCTTCAAATATATATATTGACTTTTTTATAACTAGTTGAAATAGAGATGAAAGATGAAACAATGGAATTAAACAAATCGTTTTGTGTTCATTATTAAGAGTCATGTCAGGTGTTAGTACAGAGTTTAGTTTATATTTACGAAATTTTGAATCTATAAGAATCAGTCAGACGGTGCTTGTAATTCAGTGCATTTCAACAAAAAAAAAAATGTTTGTTAGAAGATTAACCGAGTTGGAATAAATAGTTACCAAAATTAACCGTTCAAAAAATTTACTAAATGTAAAGAGAGATTATGTAACATGCATGATTTCTAAAAATTCAACTGTTTTAATCTAATGTTAATTAAATTTCAATATTGTCGATATATATCAGACTCGAGTAATTATGAGCGAATCAGCAGCTATCTTGAATAATAATTAATTTTCCAAAAAAAAAAAAAAAACCTGCTACCGAAATTAGCATGAGTGAATTCATGTAGTAATGCCAGATCTAGATCTAAAAATTAATCCCTTAATCAAGTGATTTAATTCAATGCTGACTATTACCCAAAAAATGTGATTGCGTGACGCACTGACGTGTAAGGAGAGAAAACAAAGAGTCAATGACAGGAGTTGTATGCATCTTACGTTTGCTTGTACGTATTATAATTCCTCATTTAAAAAAAAAATTATAGTATGATAACTAATTTCTTCAATTAGGAAAAATAGTATATCTTTATTTAAGAATTATTATAGTTTCAATTTCTACATCCAAGCTCAAATACTTGATTCTAATCAATGACAAAACAGAGTATCTTTATTAATTTTAATTTTAAAATCTGGATTCCAAAAATAAATTATATATTTTTTTTTATAAAAAAGAGTATAGAGGATCATAAAATAGTAAACAAGATTGATAAAAAAGTGATGGTACAAAATATATATGTATATAGTGATCAAAATGTACTCATTTGCACCGGTTTTTAAATAATAACCGGTGCAAATGGATTAATATTTTTTAAATAAATAATAGTATAAAAACCGGTGCAAAGTTATTAGGTTTTTTTATTCGCCAGCCCCATATCCGCCTCCATCTATGCGCCTCCATCGTTGATCCATTCTCCATTAATGGTGCGACACAAATCTTGAAATATTACCATGCGAGGAGAAATGACAATTAACGGGGGAATTAATAAGAATTACCATGCTCTGCATCACGAATTTAATAAGACAATAGGAACCATTTTATATAGTTGGGTACGATTGGGTACGTTGAGTATGGTACCAAGCTGGTACACACGTTGATTATATAAAAATAATTGTTTAAAATAATGCATAATTTATTTATGTAGTTTTAATCTAAGAAAAAAACACCGTCAGAAATAAACTTTTGTTGATTCTGGAACTGCATGCATATATAAAATGGTACCACTATGTGCCACTCGGTACAAAGCCTTCAGCATCAGTGCGGATGGATTTTTAAAAATAAAGAATTAAAGATATTTTTTTAATTGTTTGGTGGCTATCCTATATATCTTACTTTGATATAAAATACATTTCGACTATAATTTCTAATTTACAGTTTTTTATTTTCCTTTTACATGAGAACAAATAAAAGACGTATGTACAATTTTTTTTTCCAAAATAAAAAAGAAGAAAAATATAACAAAACACATTTCATTTAATTCCAAATGGATATAATTGCCAAAAAAAAAAGAGATAATTTTTAATTCCAAATGGATATAATTGCCAAATAGAACAAAACAAATTGCCAAAGTAATGAAAAAAAAAACATTACTTTTTTTGTTTAACACGACCAACAAAATGAATTCTGGGAGGATCCATAATAGAAAAATTTGAAAAACTTATCACCCAAATCTTTTTGATGTAATTTTAATACTCATAATTTAATTATTCATACGCCAAATTTGAGTACATCTCAAATTAATTGGTCCACTAATTCTGATTTGCATAATTTTCCGCATGAAATAACGTTTAAAATTGTTTGGTAAAATGGGAAAATATTCCATATGCCTCGCATATAATGCAAAGAAAGACAAAATATGCTTTGTTTCCACTTCACATTATTTGACCAACGTGTTTCCAATCCAAAAAAAGAAAAATAATAGTCAATGTAAATTACTATTAAGATGGATAGTGTATATAATATTAGACACAATTTGATGCATAGAGCGCTCCGTGCACCACGACTGTTTGATCGGTGATGATTTTACAAATTGACAAATTTAAATTAACCAATCCAATATATATATTGAAATCTCATAGCAAACGAAATTTTACAATTTTTTATTTTTTTTACTAATTTTTTCGAATTTTTTAAAACTTGCCATTTTTGGCTTATAAATTAGTGTATTTATAGGGAAAAATGGCAACATTTAAAAAATTCGAAAAAAATAGTAAAAAAGTTCCAAAAATTGTAAAATTTTGTTTGATATGAGATTTCAATATATAGATTGGGTTGGTTAAATTATATTTGACAATTTTGTGAAATCGCCAACCAAAATGTTCATGGTGCACGAAAGCTTATATGAACCATGGTTCACAATAGATTTACTCATTATTTTAAATAAACACCTATAATATTATTTTTTAACTAACTTATAAATTAGATTTCAAATCAAGAAAAAAAAGTTAGTACTAATGACAAAAAAAATTATACAAATTTTTATACAAAATTTTTTTTGATTAGCTGGAAAAAAAGTTATGCACATATTTTTTTTATTTTTGACTAATTAAAGCAACATAAATTTAATTCCATTTGCAAATTATAGCTTGTAATTTTGCAGTTAGCCATTTGTGTAGTAATTTCCAAAAAAAAAATTATTTGCCTATTCAGAATTTTATTCTGTTCCAATTATTTCCCTCCTATTTTTTCGTCCAATTATTCTGTTCCCTCTAATTTTTCGCCATTCCCTCTTTTTCTCCACCTTAAACCCTCTCTCTCTCTCTCTCCAACCCAAACCCCCCTCTCTCTATCTCTCTAGCTCCGCCAAACCCTCTCTGTGTTTCTCCATCGACTCTTAGCTCGATTTCGTGGGTTTCGAAATCACAAACGAGTTAGCCCTCCATCGACTCTCACCTCGATTTGTCTCCTTGAATATTAAATAGGGTTTTATATTTCAATTTCAATTTCGTGTATTTTGGATTTATGCTGGTACCAGATCCAACAGGTGCAGTTGGTTTCGGACTAGAAATGTTTAAGCCCTATTCAATTAAAATTATTCAATTAGGTTTTGTTTCCTTTGTTCAATTAAAATTATTCAATTAGGTGTAATTGGATTTATTTGGACCCTCAAATTGTATCATTCCAGATATGCCTTAGTTAAACTCTGATTTTTAGTTGTGTTTAGTTCTATTTAGTCCTTGAATAGCGTTTTATTTCTGTTTTTTTAGTTCTATTTAGTGTAGTAAAAAGAGGATTCCCTTTTCAAAACCTGGTGCTTGTTTTGTAGCGCATTATTAACTAGCTGCTAGTTATTTTATTTTTCTAATGGATAGACATAACTCCTAGTTATTGTGTACTAAGACATTGTTACCTTGTTGCAGATATTAACCCTAAGTACCAACCCTCATCTCAAGTACAATGGTCTCGCATACTCCTTCAACATCCTCAAGGCCAACCCCTCTTCTCAACTGTAAGTCTCTCTCTCTCTCTCTCTAGAGATTCAAAAATTGATGGCCTACTGGGGAGTAAATTAATTCTTTAACTTGATGTTTATGACGTAAGAAATACATGAGCTTAGATGTTTACGACCTAAGAAATACATGAGCTTCCTCATTTACTAGCTGATAATACATGAACTTAAAAAAACCTCTGAACTTAAAAAAATACATGAACTTCCTCTGTTGTATGGTTGCTTCTCATAATTCCTTGTCAGGCCTTACAAATTTGTAAATAATTGCTTTAATTGGATTGTGCGCTCCATTCTTTTTCTTCCTTTATTATTATTATTTGATTTTCATCAATTACTTGCCTGAATTGTACTTGTGCTTATATTGTTGCTTCAATAATTGCTTGTGTTTGAATTAATTGGCAGCCATGTCATCGCCGGTCAATTCGCCGACAGCAATGTCATTGGATGAATCTGCATCAATATCAAAACCTTTCAAAAGGTCGAGAATTTATTAAAAGAAAGGTATCTTACTATGCTATTCTTGTCTCTGACAAATGTTTTGGCAATTTTATCAGCAAACCCCTTTATTTTTTAATATAATGATACGAACTGTTTCATGTATATTTAAGGGATATGTATTGTCCAGGAAAATGCTATTTTGCATTTCTAACCAGCATCACAAATACAGAGGTAACATTTATGCACTAACAAGTTTTATTATGTACAGTAAGCAATAGTAAGTGGAAAAATATGACTAATCTAGCATTTTATGTTGTCTTCTATGCTATTCTAACATGATTTCCTTTTGTGACAGGAGTCGATGGTTGGATCAGTTGGTTCACTTAGTCCTAAGCAAATCTTGATTACCGTGATTGGAACACCAGATCATTTGGGGAGACTGCGAGGATTTTCTGGGTGGTCTCCGGCGTGTATGGGAGATCCAACTCTCGGGACCCACTGTTTATCTTGTGGATTCTCTAAATCCTGAAGCTCTACCAAACTTAGAAATCAAGGCAGATCTCGATACGTAAGTACCTTCATTTATAAACGATTACTGGTTGCATTTGATCAGGCATAGCACTTTGATTATTGAGACTGTCCGATCAGATTTTGATATAGCAATTAGCAGCAATAGAAGTGTGTTATTTAATCTTTCTGGACTAAAATGAATAATTAACAACGAGCAGCATAACACATATTATTGATGCCAGGGACTAATCTTTAAATCAACTAAGGGAGTTGATTTTTGTTATTGTTGTTCTTTACAAGTATATGAAAAGTCTAATTTCTTCTTTGCAAAACTTTGATTGTGGGTATTTAGTTGATATTAATACTAGAATTAGATTCCTTAGCCATATGGTCAGAATAAAATGTCATAGCATTACAAGTATTAACTGATTCCTCTTTAATTAATTTATTTATTTGTCTTAAAGAGCGCTGCGACATTATTGGATGCAACTCAAATTAAGGTACACAACTTGAAGCTATGAGAACAAGAATAACAATTGCAAGCACAGATAATAGCAAGCATATGCATGAGCACCCACCTTTGGTTCGCTTTGTTCAGAATTGCTCGTCTTTTTTTTTAACCTTTGAAGTCTTGAGTTAGATTATTTCAGCATCATCATTCAAGTTATCAATCAATCTTGTATGCAAATCCAACTCTTCATTAACAGCCAATGCAATATGCTTAGTGCCTGATAACAGTTTCCTCTAAATGTCAACCTTATCTTGTTCTCTCATAATTTGCCTCTGCAAATTATCTATGCCTTGGGTATGCTCTTTTGGGTTTGTGTAAAAGTGTTTTGTGACTTGATGCAAGCATGGTACAAGCTCTGTACCAGCAGCTAAGTAGTTAGATGTGTATGAAGGTCTGACATGATGCAAATGGATTTAGAATTGTTTATAGTACTCTAAATTTATATGAAAATAATGAGAAATTAATAGAGTTGTTTTATTTCTTAGAGTCCTGGACAACCAGATGGGAAACAATGTGGCTATTATGTTATGAGATCGATGCATAACGTAATAAACAATTACCACAATTCAAACAAATTGCCTTCGGTACGTAAATCAACTTTTATTCTATGTTTTCTCATTTCTGAGCACCTTGTTAAATTTACTTACAGGATTTTCATTTTATTTGGTTGAATGCATGCAGGTCCTTCCCCCAGGTTCATATTCTTATCAAGATAAGGAAATTGATGAGGTTAGTGAAATGTTTGCTGAGTTCATGAGGAAAATTATTTGATTTATTATTGTGATATGTGTTGTCTGTTTTGGCCTAGTAGGTTGGGTGTTATAATATTAAGAGGATGCATGCTTCAATTTGTGATTGTATTACTCGTAATCATAATTAGATATCAATGACAAATTTTAGGTAATTTGTATGCATGATTTTTATATTAAACTGAATTAAATTTGTATTATTTTTTCTTTGATTGAATGTCTGATTGAATTTGAGAAATTGCATAATTATTGTGTTTTATTATTTATTTGATTGGTATCGATATGTAATTGTTTGATGATTAAATCCATTGACTAGATGCATGATTGAAATCCATTGTTATATCCGATTGAAAATAATATATGGTTAGCAACATGGGCTAGCCACATAGAAACAGGCGCTATATTTTGAAAAAAACTGATTAAAAAATAAATGAGTTTAAAATACGTAGCACCTGTTGTTATTTCAAAACCGGTGCAAAACTGCAATCCTTAGCACCTGTTTTTATATCAAAACCGGTACAAAACTAGATTGACAGTGCGCACTTAGCACCTATCGTTATTTCAAAACCGGTGCAAACTGCAATATTTTGCACCGGTTATTATATGGAAACTGGTTCTAATCATAAAGCTTTAACACCGGTTTTCATATAATAACAGGTGCTAAGTCTCCTATTAGCACCCCCTTCTTTACACCGGTTTCTATTCTCATTTACACCCCCCTCCATACGCACCTCTTTGCAAACCGCTGCTAATACACTTTATAAACCGGTGCAAAATCAATTTTTTCTAGTAGTGCAGATTGAAAGTTTGAAATTGTACATATGTTCATTTATATACAAATAGTAGACATAGACTCTATATCAAATTTCCGTTCGAGTTTAAAACTTGTTCGGTTTTCCGTCAAATAGTTATAAATATCAATGATTTGAAATTATGAAATCATAATAAACTTTAGAAGATGTCATTTTTCTGAAATTTAATTATGGATTACTAGTTTTTTTTTTATCCGATAATCTTTGCTATTGACTTACTGCCAAATGAACCATAAGTTTAATAATACTAGAGTTGGACATCGAGCTTCGCTCGATACATGAGATGTTATAAATTTACAAATAATAAATATTTTTGGTAAGGATATTTGTTTGCGTACAGAACATAGTTATTTATATGTTAAACTTAAATTTTTTTTTTGAAAAATGAGCAATATCCAAGCTTAAAAGTGAGTTTAAGGCACCATATCTGATTATATAAGAGTAAAAATAAAATTTATAAAATACTACAGCATCCTACCTGTACCTGTCATAGCCAGGGGAAAAAAATTAAGTGTTATTCGATTTAATTCCTCAGCATCCACCAATTAGACAACACATAATTATCCACATGGAAAGGAAAAAGACCAAGTATAGCAGTGATATAGAACATATTATGAAAAAATTAAGAAATTTCAAAAGAAAGGGGAATTAAGGAAGAAAATTAATAAGTGAATTGCTACACCGTTTTAAATAGTGAATTGTAATATATTAATTAATTTAAATGTAATATTAATATTATGAATCAGTACAGCCATTTTAGTAGCATATTACTAAAGAGTATGCAAGATAATAAAATCAGAGATCGCTATCTGAACCCGTCTTTGAATTGTCTAGGCTTTGTTATCAGAAATGAGTTCGAAAAAACGTCAGGAAGTGGCTTCTTCAAAGTTGATCTGAATTACTTGCAAATTGTATAATTTCTTTAAAATTCAGGCACGGGTGATAATAAAAAAATTTCTTTGTAGACTACTTTGTACATCCTTTGTACAAATCGTCTTGGTTTGCAATAAGTACTTTCAATCCATGCGGTGATGTTGTTCTTGAAAGAGCCACATAAAGTTATCCATAGCTGAATACCGGTTCCGGTAATATAGGCCTACCATATCCAGGGATTGGCCTTGACTCTTATTAATGGTCATTGCATAGCAAAGGCTGACAGGAAACTGTCTAAAAATATGGTAGGCCTAAATGAAATTAATTATTTTTGTTTACCTCTTAATTGACCTGCTGTTCAATTGTCAATGGCATTTTAACGTTAGTTTATCCAATGAGACCTGAGCTGTCTCAATTTCATTTTGTTCTTGTTGTACCTAAAAAAAAAGCAAAATGGAGAAATGAAATAAGTGATGAAGTGGAGAGCAACAAAATGAAATAAAGGGAAGTGCATCAAAATGAAGAGGCGTTACCCATATGTTCAGAAAGAATAAAGGCCTATCACTACAGGAGACTCACACAATTGCATTACTCACTCTGATGCCATTGAAGGTCAGTTGCATCCTTTTCTTGATGCTACAGACCTACCGCATCCGCTGCTACCCGATGCAGCTGCCTTCGATGCTAATGATGCACTAGCATCGGTTTTTCAATAGCATTGACATAAGGCTGATGCAACTATAATGACCAATTGCATCCGCATACCGAATGCAACTATAATGACCAATTGCATCCCCATACCGAATGCAACTATAATGACAATTGCATCCGCATACCGAATGCAACTAGAATGATCAATTGCATCCGCATACCGAATGCCAAAAAGAACTATCCAATTTGGACATCAAACGTGGCCTACAATTATATGCATAAATTTTTTGCATAAAAAATTTGAATATTAATATAAATATTATTTTTATTTAATTAAAAGTTAATCATGATATTGTATACACAACAACACAAATATTAATAATTCAAATTTAATTAACGATCAACTCAAAATCATTCAATGATTCTACAACATCAATATAAGATAAATTTACAAATAGTTACTAATATACAAAAAGCAGGTAAACTGCACCTTTTACAACCCAAAATCTAACTTGTACTCTCTAGTCAAGTATCAAATTAAGCTACAACATAAGTAAACAAATTTTATAAATATGAAATCAAATGTCTTCTATGTGGTCTAGCACATCTTCACTTTTTCGAGCAAGTTCTTTCTGTTAGATCTGATCTCTAAGTTGCGCCGCTTCATTAACCTTTTCTTCAAAAGATATGTTTCAAATATGCAAAAAGAATAATGTTATATAAAACTAAATGATACCTTTAGTGAACTGGTACAGAGAAATAAAGAAGCTGACCTTGTTCTTACAAGGTAAAGTCATGAAGATAATCAACATGAAAGATAGAATAGGAAAACACATACATTTGAACTCCAATTGTCGTCTAATTTCTTGGTCCCCCATGGCAACCCTTTGAAGCTGATGAGATCAGACATGGAAATAGTGGCAAAATTTCTCTGGGAAGGTGCCCCCCCATACTATAGATGGCGGCCTCAAGCTCGAACCACCGAACCGCAAGCCACGACCTTATGCTTTTATACCCTATTCTGAGAAAGATGATAGCGGAGAGACAGAGGGTTAGTTTTATAAAAAGGTTCATTGCAGTAACAAGAGAAAAAGGTTCATTGCAGTAACAAAAACGGAACACACCCCTGGCCTCCAAACACCTGGAAAGCATTTAATTTAATTCGATCCAAACACGTAGCGAACTCAGCGAAGCAAAGCAAAGCAACCGCTCGCATGGAAACAGGCAGCAGTGGCAGCCTTAGGCGTGCTCGGATAGAGATTTTTTTCGGCCTTGTATGAGTATGAATTTATGCGAGGCCGCCGACACCACGAGTTATTTGGCGTCGTCCTCCTCCGCAGTTGCAACCGCAATTTTCTCATCTTTGATTCATCGTTTGGAGATCCTCAGCTTATTAGTCCAAGGGTATAATTAAATCCAGGCCTCTCTAATTTCTTCATCCCCTCGTGTACACCCTCACCAACATAAGTAAACAAATTTTATAAAAAGGTTCATTGCAGTAGCAAGAGGGTCAGTTTTTCATTATTTAATAGGAATACTTTCTTTTAAGTTCATATTACATAATAACATCATACTTTTTTATTACCACATGTTAATGTTAGAGTATTATTTTTACAAGCAAGATTGGAAGTCATGTAAACCAGCATGCAAAGAAAATATATACTAGGTGTTGTATGCAAATACACATTTTGCAAAACACATAACAATGACAACTTAATTAAAGAGATTTTTCTTTGCCTCTGTTATTCGAATCTTTTTTCAATTATACTTAATTGAAATGTTTTACCAACATAGTGAGAGAGATATACCTCTCTAACGATGTAATTTCAGATTGGAGCTAAGTAACTCTTTCCTTTGCCTTCTCAAGAGGTCTTGTTCAGCCCAATTTATACTCACTGTCCTTCAACCAGTTCTTATTTTTTTTTCCTGTAATTATAAATTATCATACAAGTCAATAACACTGAAAGATATATAAAATAAATGCATACAACTGATATATCAAGTAAGTTGGAGTTCAGGATATACTATTATATTGGTAAACAAAAATCAAGTATTGAACATGTTTAGATCCTGTGAGAAGTTCCAACTTCACAGTGATACCACACCTGACATGTATCTAACCAAAATAACCACTGGGTTGTTCTTAATTAGGTGGCATGGGGTCAAAACAATAGTAGACAATTGACAGTTCTACTATCCATCCATGAGTTGATTAAGTCCATTTTAAATAAGGCATACCAATCTTGTTGAGGAATAAAAGAATTTACTTGCTTGGATCAGTCTTGGGAACCATCTTTTCCATGTCTATACACCGAGTGCTTCTATCACCAAGTGGGTCCCGAGCATCAAGCACTTCTAATATGACATCTCATGCTTCTATCACCTTCATCAATTTCTTATAGAATGATCTGAGAAAACATCATGATTAGAGAAGTACAATGTCGAAACAATCTGAGTAAAATGAAATCAAGTTAAACTTACCTTGACCTTTACCCACTGTAGAAGTCTCCTCAGCACAATTCTCACCCTTGCATCATCTTTTTCCATGTCATCACTACCAAGCAAGCCTACCTTCCTCTTCTGAGCCTGGGCACCGTCAAACAAGTAGAGCGAAATGAACACAGAATAAAAATTTTTGTCACAGTAGAAAAATTTTATAGTTATCTCTTTAAAACAAATTCAACACAGCCTATTTTTTTATTTTTCCCTAAGATAAGTTATACACCCATAACCAATAAATTATACACTGAAAGCATTGGGGATACCTGGCTCCTTCTCAACCGTCTTCCTTCACTGAGCAAAGCTTCTTCACCTCTTTCGCCCTGAAAAAAAGTAAAATGTCACATCTTATTCCATTTTTAATGTTCAGGTAGTGCAGTTGCTCATTTATTCGCATCTTAAATGAACTACAACTTGGCATGGCAACGATATCATAATGAATAAGATAAAAATTGAGCAGGTAGTGCAGTTGCTCATCTATTGAGCAGTTTTGAGTTTATAATGAATAAGATAAAAATTGTATTTATCCTTCGTATATCATAATTATTCCAAATACACGTCCAGATTTATCATCAACTTAATTCTCAGAATGAAGATGTGTCATACTGAAGGTATTAATTATAAAAATGAACCTAAACATTACTGTTGGAACCAGAGAAAACGCCTCTGTTGTGGAACCTCTGAATCATCCATGCTAAGATTAATGATATTTTCCAAAAGCAACATATACCAGACCAAAAGGAACCAAAATTAGGTCAAACAATGCCTAATCAAACGAAATACAGAATCATACTATTCGATTCAAGTAAAAGAAGGAAAGTGTAATGCAAAATACAGAATCATACTATTCGATTGCAAGGTCCATTTTCGATTTGGAGCAAGATCGGAGTAGTCCTCCGACTTAGTCTTGTAAACGGGGTCTCCGGCCGCCTTCGTCTCGGCGCGCCGCTCCTCCGGCACCTCCGCCATGATCGCCGCAAATCGCACCGCTTCTCTCTTTTACGGTGGGAGATTGAGGTACGACGAGAGAGGAGCATGCGAGAATCGATAACCCTAGAGGGACGAAAGGGAAAAATGAAAATAAATGCGAATGAAATGGATTTAGGGGCAATTGCTACCGTCTAAAATTCTACCGAACAAAAATTCTACTAATTACAATTGATAGGTGACACTCATATTTTATAATTTTACATAGTTAGAATCATAAATGAAGTATGTCTAGAATATTTGGAGGCAATTACTACCGCAGTACCGCCTAAATAATTTGTAAAATTAACATGATTTTTCAAATGCAATTAATTAATTACTAGCTTACATTTTTTTTTCGAGAATGAATAATTTAATAAAGAATTGATATACCAAACTAAGTTTACTTTATATTTTTAGTTTGAGAAAACACTAAGTTTATTAGTTTAATAAATTAAAAAAATGCTAAAATTCAATATATATGACGGTTCTAATATGTTCAACATGATTCATCCTTGTAATCTTTATACTAAAAACTTATATGTTTTCAATTTTTTACTATTTATTTCATTTTTTAACTATTGGTACATCATGCATTGGCATGATAGTTTCAGAAAAAAAAAATTGTATTATAAGACTAATACATAGAATTTTTTTTTCTACGAGAATTTATAAAAATTGTAAGAGTATACTATTTAGGTTAAGGGAACCCAATATAAACTTAATTGTATTATAAGACTAATACTATTCTCAAATTTATTTGACAGAACTCCCTGTTAAATTTCAGCAAATCTCCATTTTGAAAGTTTAAATGGTCGGTCCAAACCGTTAAATATGTTCTTCATGTTGAAATCTCCTTGGAGAGAAAATTTATATATATATATATATATATATATATATTTTTTTTTTTCAAATTTTTAACTATTTTAAAAATAATTGTTTTTTAGGGTACATGTAAAATGGTATGTTTTAAAAACTTTTATGTGTTTCTTGTATGTTTTCAATTTTTTTTTTCAAATTTTTAACTATTTTAAAAACTTACATGTTTTCTTGTGTCAACGCAATTGACACGACTATGTTGTGTAGTGTCAAAGTCATGTTGCCTTGGAGATTTGGACATTGATATTTTAATGTGACATGAATTGATATGTAACACGACATGTGATACGTGCATTTCGTTTCATGAAATAATATTTTTGAAGACTATATGATAATTATGTCTACAAAGTTTCATTTTGTTTCAAATGATATGTGCATTCCCTTAACTATATATAATGTTGCATTCTCTAAACTATACAATTATGTTTAATAGAATCATGTTAACTAAATGATGGTATAAAAAATATTTCAAGCACCAGTTATAAAAATTATTTATTTACATATACAAAATTATTTAGATGTTAATTATTGATATTATTTAAGATCTTCAACTTTTAAAATACACTTAATTAATTTGATTTTACCATGTTAGCTTGTAAATCTCACAATTCGAAGTGATAAAAATACTCTATCCTATCTCTTTTATTTTTTTCTTTCAAAAAAATTTTTTCTACAGAAGGAACGAAAGCAATTGTAGGTAGATGAAATCAATGCTGATATGTATAATTAGGCAGCGATTTTTTGGCGAGTGGCGCCATTTTATTTGAGGGGGAAAATATTTTTGGTCTCCCGCCTAATTTTTTTTTGCGAGTGCTTTAAAAATAATTAAATTGAGGGGGGAATTATTTTGAATCTGGCGCCTAATTTTTGTTTTTGGCAAGTGGCACCTAAGTAATTAATTGATTTGTGGAATTGTGAAACAGAAAAGGGTTTTGTGTAGAGACGAGTGGAGAAAGAAGGAATAGTCGATCAATGTCTTTTGGTTCGAGGAGAAGGAATGTTCGATGACAGGTGGGTCCAGTGAAGGAGTGCATAAAATAAAGAAAAACAAGAAATTAATTTAATATAATATATGAGCCCATTTAATAGAAAATTAATATATATAACCTTCGCCTAAAAAAAAGGAGATTAAAAAATTCGCTTGTTATTTAATTAGATGCAAATTATGCATAAAATAAAAAATTATCTATATTTAGTAGCATCATTTGTTTAGATGCAACTAAAACTTAGTTGCATCAACAATACCGATTCAACCGAGTGAAACGTATGGCATCGACTATTTCGATTCTATTGTTCTCATTAGCATTCGTCGAATTGATGCAAGTGGCGTAAAAGAATTCTTTTAGTAGGCATCAAAAATTTATCGATGCTAACAACAAAAGTATAATGCGAATGCTAAAATTTCGATGCTATTGATTCACTTTCCTATAGTGTATAGTTTCACTTGCCAAAGAGATGTTGCCACATCATCCCACTAATGATCAGCCGATAATTGGAATCAAGCGAAAGGTGCCAACTGCCAAGTCAGATGTCTCCCGCCCATTATTTTTCGTAACCGCCTTTGAAAAACTGAAGCCAAAGCCCTTTTAAAGACCAATCAAGAAGAGGCGTAAAAAAAAAAAAAACAGAAAATATATAGGGTTGAAGAGGACACAGAGAGAGAAAAGAGAGAAAGTCGTGAGTTAAAAAAAAAAGGAACAAAGAGAAATTGTGAAATCGAGAGTTCCTTACTTTTTTCGTTTTTCTTTCTCCATAAACTCCTGTAAAGAAAACAGAGAGAGAGAGAAGATCGTGAAGAGAGGAGGAAAAAGGTTTGTAATAAACGGTTGAGTTGTGAAAATTGAAATATTTCTATTTGTCTTTCTGATTCGTACTCATTTTCTTTTGTTTCTTTTATTTTCTGCATCATGTTAAGCCACGCATAGAACCAACAATATTTCTTTTAGTTTCTGTATCATGTTCATGTTAATTGTGCATAACATAAATCAAATAGGACACTTTAGCTTGCTGTTAGTATAGGAAGTATACATCACCTGTGCAACGTAATTTCAAAACAGAACTTCAAAAAGTATCTCTTTTACTGACCTTTCTTTGCAGCACGACTCTCGACATGGAGTTTTGATCTAGCACAACCACTTCGATCGAAAGTTGTTTATTTCACAATCTGTAGCATTCTCAGTTGTGATTTAATCAATAAGAAACCCCTTCATAGGGGTCTGCAGCATGTCTCAGTCCCTATGGAGATGGTATGGAGTATGGACCTAATTGAATTGGATCTGTAGCATGCTCAGTCCATTCGATTTGGGTCGTTTGAACAACAAAGATCAAAATTCCTTACAAAGAAATCATTATACTGCCGAAATTTACTCAGAGAATTCATGTTTCATTTTATGTTTCTGGCATAAGTTAAATCTAAAATGTTCTTGATGATTTTCTGGTGTCAGCAAAAGCATTCTGGACAGTTCACAAAACTATTTTATTTCACAAAAGATTAAACATAACCAATTGAAATTTTTACTGCAGATTAAACATGATATTATACATATCCTGTAAAAATTTCAGAATTTTTGGACGGACAGATTAATTATAACGAATTTTTAAAATCAGACAGAAATTGAGTTTAAGAAAACTGTACCAGCAAATCGTGCCAGTAACTGTCTGAAAGTTCATGCCTTGAAACCCTTGAAATAAATCTCTAAATATTCTACGAAAATTAGTGTAACTGCCTCAAGATGTATAGTTTTAAATCTGAAAGTTTTAAGTCATAACTACAAACAGAGAGAAAATGAAAATTCAAAAACTGAACTGATGTCTGTCTGTCTCAGGAAATTATTTCTAGAAAGTTAGCTTAGATTGCAAATTTCAGTAAAAAATACCAAATCAAGTCAGAAAAATTCATACTAGATACCAACATTTTCCTCTTGAGGTCTAGTTTCAAATAAAGTAAACCTCATATAAAAATTCGAAACAGAACAAAAACAGTCATTGAAACAGTGACCAAAGGTCGTGTTAACTAACAAAACTGTTTTTCAGAAAATGACCCTGAAAAATAAAGCCCAAAGCCCAATGAAACAAATTCCGAAAATTCTGTAAAATGATATTAAAAATCCTCTCTGAGTCTTCTTTCAAATGAATCAGATTTCAGGATTTTTGATGAAACAGAGAGACTCTTTTCTAATTTTAAACTGATTAGGTCTGGTCGGTCCTGTCCAAAGTGCACAGTCCAGAAAATTCCTAAACTTGTTTAAATGTCAAAATCCATCAAAATTAATAGAAAACTTGAAAAACCTCAAATAAAATACCTCAAAACACAGAAAATTCTAAAGATTTCAGTTTCATGGATCATTTGGTGTCAAAACTATCAAAAGATTGGTAAAATCCGACTTTGATCATTTTCATCGTAATGCATCATGTGAAATTCAAATTAAATTGAAATTTCTTTAGAAATTCTGAAAAGTCCATAAAAATGAAACAAAATTATGTGACTTCATCATTTGAAATTTGTGGTAAAATTCTGATTTGAGTTTAAATTAACTCAAATTGACACAAATGCAAACCAAAACAAACGAAATTTTGATTTGAGTCAAATTGTATCAAATCCAAATCAAAACTAACTTGAGTATCAAATAACTCAAGTTATCTAGAATTTAGTTTGAGGCCCCAAATCGTCTCGAACTAATATAATTTGAATACAAATTGATTCAAATTAACAAAAGTGAAACCAAATTATAATTTGAGTTCAAATTAACTCGAATTATACCCAAATAAAATAAAAAGCGGTCTAAATAGACCAAAGCCCCAGTTTGATCATAAGTTTTCCTCGTCACCTGAATCAGCAGCCCGCTTGTATTCAGTGTACGAGTCGCAAGGTTGTTGCGCCTGAGTGACCAGTGCGGTTACACTCTTGACCCTAACTTTGCGAAGTCCTTGTTTCTGAGTCAACAATATGCTATGTACTTAGAACCTGGTACTTCACAGGATTCGAGAACAAATAACTCAAATCCTAAATCAAATGTCAAAAACGAGAACAATATCTCAACTCCAAAATAAAGCGGTATCTGATCGACTAATGGACTGGTCGGTAACTTACCATTATGGTTCAAGTTAGATTTAAAATTTAAAATCTTAATTTACCATAAAAAACTCATGAACAAATGTCACATGCATAATTACCAACAAGTTACATTTCACAACTCTTTAGCCTAGACATATAATTTTTCGAATCTCTTAATCAGAGGTTCTCGCGGTTATTCCCGAGGTAATTAACAGCAGGGGCTTGCGACTGTTGGAAAGAAAGAACTCACAAAATAATAAACCTTCGCGTGAATAGAAATTCATATGAGTTCTCTTCTCTTCTCTTCATTTAGAAAGGACTTATATCGAATTGTGACGCGTGGAGGGTATCTGGATAGATCTTTCCCTTTCCCGCGGATACCTCAGTGTATTTTTCCGCGGCGATAAAATGGTCCAGACAGTTCTGATGCTGATAAATCAGGAAGTATGTCATCAAGATGCTGGCTCTGCATATACGAGTTTCAAATTAACCAAGACCTGAAAATATGTTTCAAAATTCGAAATTTTTTATTTATCTCCAATGCCCTTCATTATCCACTTTAATAACAAATGCTTATTCTTTGTGCTGTTAATAATATCTAGTATTATTGATGGACAAAGGCAATCTGGGCTGGCCTTATAGGCCTTGTATCTTTTCTTTATGCACAGTAATTAGGTTAATTAATTTACTTACCTATTATGACTTAATATAAAAAGAGGAGGCGTGAATGTAAGGGGGACAAAATTGAATATCAAAAAAATCGGCAGCCGCCATTTTATGTTTTTCCATCTTTTTCAATAGAATTGAAATTGATAGTTAAACTTTGAGAATCTGTGCGATCTCAATCAAAATCTCTCTTATTCGTATTATTCCATTGTCTTTCTTTATTGTTCGTGCATCATTTGGTATCAGAGCCTAGGATGGCAGATGTGAATCGTGGTCGTGGTAGAGGTCGTGGCCGAGGAGGTCGGGGTCATGGAGTCAACCTCAACCTCGAAGAAGAAGAGCTGCGCCGTCGAGACCAACGAGATCTAGAGATTGCTGCGTTGGGAAGACGAATTCGAGAGTTAGAGCGCCAACTCGTAGATTCAGGGATGGACTCTACAAACGGAGAAGAAGGGGAGGAGTCAAAGTCCTTCAACTCTCTGAAGCAGGCGACGAGGAGGATTACAACCCGTGGGGGAATCCAAATCACGGGCGAAACTAGAGATTTCGACCAGAGTCTGAACAACCCTTTCAAAACTTTGGGGTGAAGATTGTTATTCCAGAGTTTGAAGGTAAATCTCATCCTGATGAGTTTATTGGTTGGATGCATACTGCTAAGCGGATTTTTGATGAAAACAACCTGACTGATGGTCAGAATGTGAAGTTAGTAGCCATTAAATTGAGAAAACATGCATCAATCTGGTGGGAACATGTGAAAAGTAGGCTTGTTAGAGAAGGAAAACCAAAGATCCGAACTTGGGATAAGAAGAAAAAGAAATTAATGGCCAAATTCCTACCTACCCAATACAAACAGGAAGTTTTTATTGATTATCACAACCTTAAGCAAAGAAACCTGACAGTGGAGCAGTACACCAATGAGTTTGATATGTTGCGAATGCGGTGTGGTGTCGTGGAAGAGGATGAATAGATTGTTGCTCGGTTTCTTGCCGGGTTAAGACCAGAAATAGCTGATGTGGTGTACCTACAACAATATTATTCCTTTGAGGATGTATGTAGGTTGGCCTTGAAGGTTAAATCACAGCAGAAGAGAAGTGTTAATGGTTCTAGATTCCAGGGTCGTTCTTCAGGAATTGAGACAGACAGGAGAGCACATCCTTGAAAATCTAACCCGACGACAACCCAGATCCAAAATTCCAAAACCTACCTAGAGAAAGGACAATCTAGTAGAGGAGGTTCCATAAACCGGCGGTGTTTTAAATGCCAAGGTTTAGGGCACCTTATTACTGATTGCCCTAACAAGCAAATTGTTACACTAGTTGAAGAAGATGTTGACCCAACATATGATGATTATGGGGATGATGATGAGAACCCTTTAGTTCAAGATGAGGACATCACTTATGCTGTCTTAGGTGAATCATTGGTGGTTAGAAGAGCATTGAGTGTTAATGTCGGTGAAGATGAGTTATGGCTGCGACACAATATCTTCCATACAAAGTGCACCAGTGGAGGTAAGGTTTGTAATGTGATTATAGATGGGGGTAGTTGTGAAAATGTAGTGTCTAACACCATGGTTGAGAAGCTGGGGTTAAGTACTGAAAATCATCCACAACCTTACAAGTTGTCTTGGTTCAAGAAGGGTAGTGAGGTGAAAGTTTCAAAGCGGTGCCTTGTGAAATTCTCGATAAGGAAGAAATATGCTGATGAGGTCTGGTGTGATGTGGTTCCTATGGATGCCTGTCATATTTTATTGGGAAGGCCATGGCAGTTTGATAGAAGAACAAAGCATGATGGGTTCAAAAACACCTACACTTTCCAAAAAGATGGTGTATCCATTACCCTTGGTCCTTCAGATTTGCGAAAAGAGGCAAAAAGTCAGTTGCTATCTCGGGTGGAATTTCAGAAGGAAGTGGAGCAAAAGGGTGAGGTGTTTGCCTTGGTGGTGATAGAGGCTAATGATGATGGTCAAGAACTCCCTCCACAGGTCATGTCATTAGTGGAAGAGTTCGCTGATGTGGCACCAACAAAATTACCGTCCGGATTACCACCTATGAGAGATATTCAACATTGCATTGATCTTGTGTCAGGGGCTATCATTCCTCATAAAGTTGCTTATCGCATGAGTCCGAGGGAGCATGAGGAGTTGCAGAGATAAGTGCGTGAATTATTGGACAAGGGTTATGTGAAGGAGAGCATGAGCCCATGTGCAGTGCCAGCTTTGTTAGTTCCAAAGAAAGATGGCTCATGTAGGATGTGCATTTACAGTAGAGCTGTTAAAAAGATTACCATCGAGTATCGTTTTCCAATTCCTCGATTTGATGATCTAATTGACCAATTGCATGGAGCAATAGTGTTTTCCAAGATTGACTTGCGAAGTGGATATCATCAGATCCGGATCCGACCCGGAGATGAATGGAAGACATCTTTCAAAACTCGAGATGGCCTCTATGAGTGGAAGGTGATGCCATTCGGGTTATCCAATGCACCGAGCACATTCATGCGCTTGATGAATCAGGTTTTCCGTCCTTTCATTGGTCAATTTATGGTTGTTTATTTTGATGATATTTTGGTGTACAGTTCTTCTGAGGGTCAGCATTTGCAACACTTAAGAAAAGTCTTTGAGGTCTTGCGAGTGCAGAAGTTGTATACCAACACCAAGAAGTGCCACTTTTTCTTTGGTGAAGTGACATTCCTTGGGTACATAGTGTCTAAGGAAGGTATTCGGATGGATCCAGCCAAGGTGGAAGCAATCACAGGATGGTCAACACCGACAAACCTCCATGATATCAGGAGCTTTCACGGTCTTGCCTCATTCTATCGAAGGTTCATTCGTAACTTCAGCACTATCATTGCTCCTATCACCGAGTGTATCAAAGGAGGCAAGTACACCTGGACCAAAGAGGCTGAGGAGGCATTTTAATTACTGAAGAAAAAGATAACTGAAGCACCTATTCTGGTTTTGCCAAATTTTGAGGAAATTTTTGAGGTGCACTGTGATGCATCTAGTGTGGGCATTGGTGGTGTGTTGAGCCAGAAGGGTAGACCAGTGGCATTTTTTAGTGAGAAACTGAATGAGGTCAGGTTCAAGTACTCTACTTATGATAAGGAATTTTATGCCATAGTAAGAAGTCTCAAGTACTAGCGGCACTACCTCATTTCCAAAGAGTTTGTGCTATACTCTGATCATGAAGCATTGAAGTACATCAATGGGCAACACAAGCTGAAGCCAAGACATGCCAAATGGGTTGAGTTTTTGCAGGCATTCAGTTTCTCTATTAAACATAAGGTTGGAGTGTTGAACCAGGTAGTAGATGCACTGAGTCGGAGACATTCACTGATAACAACTATGCGGGTTCAAGTGAACGGGTTTGATGCATTCAAGGAGTTATATGGAGATGATCCTGATTTTGAAGATATCTGGAAGAAATGCGAATCGGGTCCTTTTCAGCATTTTATCCGACAAGAAGGCTATCTTTTCAAAGGTAACCGCCTGTGTGTTCCTAAAGGCTCGTTGAGGGAGGCAGTTATCATGGAAGGACATGCTGGAGGACTTGCACGGTATTTTGGAGTTGATAAAACACTGGCGTGGTTGCAAGACCAGTTCTATTGGCCATGGATGGAGCGACATGTAGCCCGATTTGTGGGGAGATGCAGGACTCGTAGGCTGGCCAAAACACGAGGAACCAATGCAGGTCTATATCAACCTCTACCAGTCCCAGTAGCTCCTTGGAAAGATGTCAGTCTCGACTTTGTTCTCGGATTACCCAGAACCCAGAGAAATAAAGATTCAATCATGGTGGTTGTGGACCGGTTCTCTAAGATGGCACACTTCATTGCTTGCAACAAAACCTTTGATGCTTCGCAGGTAGCTTGTTTGCTTTTGCAGGAAATTGTCAGACTGCATGGTGTGCCCAAAACAATCACCTCAGATCGAGATGTGAAGTTTGTAAGTCACTTTTGGCGCACTCTCTGGCGCAAGATGGGCACTCAGTTGCAGTTTAGCTCATCTCATCACCCCCAAACTGATGGACAAACGGAGGTGGTCAATCGAAGTCTCGGAAATCTGTTGAGTCTGGTAGGTGACAGTCCACGCCAATGGGATCTCACCTTACCTCAAGCTGAATTTTCTTACAACCGATCACAGAGCAGGACTACAGGAAAAATTCCCTTTCAGGTTGTTTATGGATTCAACCCAATAACACCTCTCGATCTCACACCATTGTCTGTCCAGCATCAATTCAGTGGTGATGCACAAGATCATGCTGAACACATCAAGCAAGTGCACTCACAGGTTCGTGATCAGATTGAGAAATCCAATAAAAAGTACAAGGATCGAGCAGACAAACATTGCAAGAAGGTGGTGTTTAAAGAAGGAGATCTAGTATGGATTCAATTTAGAAAGGCACACTTTCCAACTGGCAGGTATGGCAAGCTACAACCTCGAGCCGATGGACCATTTCGAGTGCTTGAAAGGATCAATGACAATGCATACAAGGTGGGCTTACCAGGTGAATATAATGTCTCGGGGACCTTTAATGTGGCAGATTTATCCTCATACATTACTGACAGCGAAAAAGAGACATCTGAAGTAGAGGATGAAGTGGTAGATTCGAGGGCGAATCTTTTTCTTAGGGGGGAGAATGATGGACGAAGGCAATCTGGGTCGGCCTTATAGGCCTTGTATCTTTTCTTTATGCAAAGTAATTAGGTTAATTAATTTACTTACCTATTATGACTTAATATAAAAAGAGGAGGCGTGAATGTAAGGGGGACAAAATTGAATATCAAAAAAATCGGCAGCCGCCATTTTATGTTTTGCCGTCTTTTTCAATAGAATTGAAATTGATAGTTAAACTTTGAGAATCTGTGTGATCTCAATCAAAATCTCTCTTATTCGTATTATTCCATTGTCTTTCTCTATTGTTTGTGCATCAATTATCTATATTTTCTCTCTGAAATTATAAATAATTGAAATAAAATTATAGATAATTGACCATCTGTTGAATTATCAATGCCATGTAATGTCAGTTTAGCCATCCAGAAATAATTACTTGATAACTAAATCTAGTAACAAAAATTTAAAAAAATTCACGCAAACATATCAAGTAACAAAAATGTTGCAAAATTGATGCCATAAAAGATAAAAATGCGATTATCAAATTAAAGTGTGATTTTAACAAAACGAAATTCAAGTAAAATAAATTAAAAAACTAATTTATGAACAATAGAAAATTTAACTATTCAAAGAGACAGACTTTATGTTTCTTACTTTCTTATGGTGCCAATGTAGATGCAATAATATCCAACATACCTCAGCCCCTGAAATATTATTTTTTAAAACCAATTATTAGACCAAATGTTGAAATATCAATTAATAACTAAACTTGAATAGCTTCTATATATTAAATTAATAAATTCATAATTTCTTCAATTGAGCAGTTTCCTTTATAAACTTGGAATTTAACTAAAGAATTAGCGAAATTCAATTATGTTCCCAGATTTAAAATTGAATTGTTTTGTAAATACATCACTCCTTAAGCTCGATCACTATAGAATTTCATATACGACTTAATTAACAAACTTACCAATGGAAGCATTATAACCAGAAAATGTGTCTTAAAAAAAAAAAAAGACACCAGCAGATGTGAAGCATTACCTACAGTTTTCCCCACCCTCAACTGTTTTAATTGATAATTAAATAAATTTTGTTTTGGTGGAGATTGTGACGTATATAGGAGAAAGAAAGGCTAACAACAACTGCATATGTGGTCGACCCGCAGGGTGGGTAAACTGAATCACGAGTCCTCAATAAAACATGAAAAGTATAGGTTTAGGACTTAGGAGTTCTTATCCTAATTAATAACTTGAGTGTATTTGTTAAGAGTTGTTCTCTCACAACATAAATACTGTTGTGGCTGGTATCAAACTAATGAAGCCATTTGTTTTATTGTCTTATTGATAAGAATATTATATAGAGCCATTGAAATGTTTCACCCTAGCTCTCTTTTACTAAGATTTCTTTTTCCACATAGATACCTAGCAAATCATACACAATTTACATATATTCCCAATTTCCTTTCAAATATTCCCTCATCCGAAGAAAAGAATGTTGTTACTATGCTTTGGTGCAATTTGAAAAGCGAAGATATGCAAATGATGCAATAATTGTTGTAAATATGACATAATTTTGACTTAATAATTCCTCAAATAAATTTGAAGCTGTTCTGTAATTTTAAATCGCAGAAACTTTTGAACAAAATTTCAATCGGAACATTACACAGATTCAAGTGCACGTCAGGAAACCTACCAAATAGGATTTACAAGATTTCATCTCCTGAAAATGAAGTTTAGTTTTTGGTTCATCCTAAAATATTCTATATTCTGATAACTACACAAACATATTGACATTCTTTTTATTTAGAATACAAAATGTGAAAAAAAAAACTCTTCATATTTCCAGATACTGACCCAATTAGTCCATACTCCATAGTATTGCTGTAAAAGTTATTATTTCAGTATACAATCCTTCCTGCTAACATTCCAGCACATACTATCGCTCCAAACCATTTGTTTGATAGAAATCTGCCAATGAATTTAAAACAGAAATTAATCTTTAGCTCAACACAGAACTTTCTGAACAAGTTTATTGGCCTGTTAATTTGTTTTCTGTACAGTCAAATTTGACCTATTTCACATAAGTATAGGAGCAGATGGTCATATAAAATGGTGAGAAATCAAGATATATATATTTTGTGTTTTTCTAATCTCACTTCACCGGTGTCAAGAATTTCAGATCCTAATTCGATGACATTAAATTTACTACATATGTACTCTGTTGAAAATAAAGATCAGTATTTATCACTATAATTTTCTTGTTTTGATCCGAACCTTTTTAATAAATGATCTGATTCTTCTTTAGAAAGTGTTTGGGTATTAAAATTTCAAGATTAAACCCTAAAAATATATAAAGAGACTTATTATATCTCATAAGCATATGAAAGATAATAGCTAATACTCCGGCACTTACTTCATGATACAATCAATTCCGTTTGAATAGTCAACGGTGTATATCTGCCATAATAGGTGTCCAAATGCAGCAATCATAAATAAGTAAAATGGCCAACCTAATAAAAAGAAAGAAAAGTAATAGTCAGATTGTGTGAAATTTGATTTGAAGGGCGAAATTTAACGTTGTAACTAAATGTAATCTTCAATCCAATTTCAAGATGTAGATCAAGGGCTGTCCATACTTTTTGTAGGGAACATCATTGTCAACTAAATTTATATATTTTTTTAATGTTAATTCTTCTGGGTTTTAGAAAATATATATGGTTAGTGAGACTAACTCCAGTATTTATTAGTCGGTTCTAAACAACAAATCCCAATAACTCAAACCGATCTACATCACAAGTAAGCCACGTTTTGCTTTATGGCATAATTAACATCGATTAACCTCTTAGTAACATGGCTTACATCACACCTTAATCAACAAACTTACCAATGGAAGCATTATAACCAGCAAATGTCAAGCATCCAACGCAAATGGTTGCAAAACCAAGGAGCCAATTCTTCACCGAGTCCCCAAGCAACACTGCTGTGGATTTAACTCCAGCTTTAAGATCTTCACTTCTATCCTATTTATTGATGATAAAATTGTAAAACATGTGCTTAGATTAATTGAAATTTGTCAACAGTTTTTATTATGTGTGTACACACGCACACACACACACATATTAGGACATTATTTATGGAGCTCTGTTTTCAATAGAAATGAATTTTATGGATAAATATGGTTGGTGAGATATGCGCGTAATTCAAATGAATTAGTAAATATTTTCAAGAAGAGAACAGGTTTATTTACTATCTTATTAAGGTGCAAGAATCTGATGATTTTATCATTAATTAAAAGAAACTAATTAAAAAAGGATAGTAATGTGAATATACAGATCAAATGGCATGTGTCAAACAAATGTTCTTCATATGCATAAATTGAACTTGTGAGTATAAATAATTATACCGCATGTGCATATATTGTGTCATATACTAGAGTCCAGAATATGCCACCAATGTGTAAGGGCAAGAAAATGCGGATATCATTCAAATTTCCATGTATTGCTGCCCAACCGAGTGTTGCACCCCAATTGTGGGCTAGGCCAAGAAATGCTTGAGGCTGCAATATTTTATTCACAACTCAAAGAGGTTAATCGAGGTTAATTATGCTTTCATGCTGCAAAAATGAAACAAGGATAAGTTGGTGTACGATTTCTAGACATTGAGCAAATTACAGCGATTTAATTGTGGATAACATGATATCCGAGAAATAATTTTGGATTAATTGATTAAGGGAGTTAATCATGTATAATGAGGCATTACTGTAATTCAATTAAATTTGGACGATGGGAGCCATATATGTTATTTGGTCAGGTGGTTTGGCTCCTTTAGTCAACCAATTAAGAGGTCCTTAGTTCCAATCATGGAGACATCATTTTTATGGAACTTTAAAAATTCTTTGGATTCTGACCAACTTTCAAATAAAATAAAATAAAATAAAATAAAAATTGGTCTATGGGACACACAAACTCCAAATTGCCACTGACAGTAAATTAGTAAATATTTGCACACTGACAGTAAATTACAAGTAACGGTAATCAAATAATTCAAAGCTCAAAACATACCCAATAAGTCACTCTCTTCATAAGAGGATAAGCAAGCCACAATACTTGTTGTACCGTTGCGAGCACAATACTATTTTTCCATAAAAAAAAAGATCAATTAGTGCATGTAATTTTTTCAAATATTTATGTCCACCACATAGTAAGCCCTCAAACTTCGAGAACCAACACTTGTTCTAGTAACAAAAAGCAATGCATCATAAGTGAAATATCGCATGTTCGAAATCCGCTTGGAGTCTTTATAGACATTTAATTTAAAAATAAGTTAGGATGTTTGACCCAATTTATATATATATATATATGTATTTAAAAAAAAAGCCACCCTAAACCCCTAAAATGTAAGAACTAGGAACTAGCAGAATTATTTTACGGTTTATATTTCTAGCTTATACATAATGTTAAAGTCGTATAGCATAGACCGACTTTTCTATCTTTCTTTGATGTCAACAATTGCTTTTACACACTTTCTTATCTTGACGGGATTTACTTTTTATGTCTCTTTCAAGTTTCATGCATAACTGGCATTTATAAATTGCACATGCACCCTGATTCACGTTTATGGAGAAAAAGAAAAGCACCAGGGGGAAAAAAAAATAAATAAAGTATCATCTTTGTTCTGCTTATGATTTGACAAATTTGCTACTATAATTTATATGGTACTATACCTGTGACTGCCTCTTACCACATTCGAGGATTATTTTGAAATTATCTGATTAATTAGTAATTAATTAACTACCTTAATTTGTTCAGTTGAAGCACAATTAGCATAAGCAATGCAATATTCAAGGCCCAAAACAACCACCCTTGAAGTGGTGTGATCTCACCAGCTGCTACTGGTCTAGTTTTGCTACGCTCGACCTGAGAGAGATTTGAGTATTTAATTGAGTGAGAATGACAAAGAGACAGAATCATGTCTAAAGAAAAAAAAAATAAACCAATAGAAGAAACTATAACTATATATAACGTCTTTATGAGATAGACTAAAATCAGCTGTGATTATATCTCAATTTTCAAAGTTCTAACGGCCGATTAGAACTGTGCAATACGTTCTCCATATGAAAATCTCATTAGACATCAAATTTTATATTGATTTGAAAATTTTTAGTTGGTATTTTATTAAAAATTTAATCTAAAAAATTCTAAACCCTCCAACAAAAACGATTTTTAAAAATATAAAAAATAGTAAAATAATTCAGAAAAATGTTAAAAAAAATTGATCTCCAATTAGATTTTTGTATGGATAACACATTGAGTGGATCATATTAGTCATTAAAACATCAAAAATTGAGATATAATCGCAACTGACGGGTCCATCTATCAGTCGCGGCTCATTGTAGTCCGCCTCATAACGTTGTTGGTCGATAAATGTAAATTAAAGGAGCTGCCAAAAAATACTGTATTCAAAAGCATACCAATATCGAATATCAAGAACAGTGTATTTATCTTGACTTCTTGAGAACAGTATCTAATGGACACAAAAGTCAACAATATATGACCCTAAAAAAAAAAGGTCACTTCATACATAAAATAAGAAAGGTCATAGCTGACCAGTAAACCGCTTAATCGTGTACTATACACAGAAAAGAAAACCTGGAGCATTTTCCCCTAAGTTGCTAAGTTTTAGCGTATAACTTTTCTTTCAAAAGAGTGCACACAGTTGGATCTGAATTTTCAGTTATCCGAAAAGATGCGCATAGAAATGGTCGATATATATTGTTTAGTTTTTTTTTTTTGAGGGTCGTTGTTTAGTTGTTTTATTTTCCCTTTTTTTTCCTTTGGAAAAATAAAAGCAATCTACAAGGAACATATATATATATAGAAATATATACGTTAACAATATATATACGGAACTTACTTTTCTGTCATACTCTAAATCGATAAGGTCGTTGGACGCACAGTTGGAGATATGTATAAATAGTCCCATCAAGTAAAATATTCCCATCAGCTTGAAATCTGGAAGCATTCCAGGTTTTGTTGACAGCATTATTGACCTTCAAGTAGCAGCAAAAATACACATCATTAGTGATAAAAAATAAAAAGGAATATGTACGTCAGTATGTGTGACTTTTTAGAGGTATGGACAACTGTTCATGAAAACGAAGCCTGTCATTATCAAAAAAAAAAAAAAAAAAAACGTAGCCTGTGGGACAGACAATTAAAATAATATTATTCCCATGTTAAACTCCTCTTATATATTGTATCTCCTTGTAGTTGTTAATCAAATTTATTCTCTCGTGTACTGCAACAAAGATCAGAATAAAGATACGTACTTTGTACATGCATTTTTTTAGATCTATATTTTTCTTCTTTCTATTCAATTATTATAGTACTTTGCTCATTTTTAATTGTATCGTTATTTAACTGATGAAATAATTGACTAATTAATCAAGGATTAAGCTTTCACTCATGCATTGAGGGATTCAAGTAGCGAACTTCAATTTTGAGGGAAAAAAACTTAGGGGCTCTTAACTCATATTGATCTTATAATAGGGTGTGTTTGGATTGTTGGAAGAAGGAAGAAGAAGAAGGAAGAAGAAGAAAAAAAATTATAAACAATCCAAACTCTTCACAAAGTTACACACTTCCCAATACTTCTTCCCACTTCTTCCCTTCTTCCCTTCTTCCCACACCTATCCAAACGCACCCATAATGTTACAATGCTGTAATATTTGTAATTTTGATCACATTTGAATTAAAATATTTACTGTAATTGAACCGTCATAATGACGTCTGATGTTGTAATATTTTTATGATGTTATGATTTTTTTAAATTTACATTATTAATGAGATGGATTAGTAATATTTCATTACGATAAATAATAAATTGATTGTGATCTTTCTTCTAAATTTTACACATCAGTGGAAACTGACATCAATGAAAAACTTTGTCACTACCAGTTATTTAATGATAGGCATTAATTATCCGGCATCCGGTACAGTTTTTCAAACACTGTTTTTATCCCCTTCTTTGATTGAATAAATATTTTATCTATTTAGTAATAATGAAACTAATTAATCTAGCTAGCACAAAACTCCTAACGGTACACATACCAATAGGCAGGCCAGGCATGCAGCCAAATCCCAGCGTCGTGGTGTATGCGAGCGAGCTTAACATACGGTCTGATCATCTCGGGCATTTTTGAATCATCAATCCATGTTGTTTTCTCAGCGCCCTTGCAGACGATCGATTTGCCTCTGAACAATGACGGTGATGAACTCAGACCTTCTGATTTGAGTATGGGCAGAAACTTGTTTTGTTGAAGAGGTTGTGCATTGATCCTACGAAGACTCGGTTGGTTCTCAAAGTAGGCCCGGTTAAAGTTGCCACGTTGGCGTGCATATGGAAGGGTGATTGAGGTGGTGCTTAAGAGTTCCATTTTGAGACAGAGGGGCCTAGCTAGAAAGACAGACAAAAAAGGAGTTTGTTAATTTTGTTCTAGTTGAGATCCTTATTTACTTATGTATGTTATATATAGACGTACAAAGTGGTTTGGTTTTTTGAAGCAGTATACACGCGCTGAACAATGTGCAGTCAAACATTTTATTTATAATACTATGGTCAATTTTTTTTTTTATGGGATTTGTGGAGAGATTATCGGTTAAGAACTTGACTTTGGCTAGTTAGAATAGTTGACTTTGCAGGGTTTCATTTGACAGCGCCGTAACTGATTTCGTAAATTTATGACTAAGTCACCTGGCCCCTTGTATTAAGCTTCAAAATAAACGACATTTAGTGCTTTACACACGGGAAACTCGATCGTTTCTATACAGGGAATTTTCCGACTCTTTTAATATATATTTTCGAATTATATTATGGTGCATCACACTGCATATATAGATTTTTTTAATATATCGTAGACTTATTTGATATTTTATAAATTATATATTGAATCGAATCAATCAATGAACTTATATATTAAATCTCATAGCAAACTGAATTTATAGTTTAAAATTTTATAACGAATCTTAATTTATTTTAACAAAAATTACTAGTATTTAATTTTTTTTAGTATTAGTTTGCATCCATAAATAGTAAGTATTAAAAAAATATAAAATTTGGTTTGTTATTAGATGTGTGTTTGTGTGTGTATATATTAATTATAGTACGCTCTAGTGTATGGATCGTCCTTCGTACACCAAAGTCGTTTTCGAAATTTGAAATTCAAACAGTCAATTCAATCCGTTTATATTGAAATAAACTTGTAGATCAAAATTTATATTTTTTTTTAGATTTTGTTGCTATATATTATGAAATTTTCAAATTGAAGGGACTGAAATACTCCAATTACAATGTTTTTTTTTTCGAAACATCATAATATATAGTAAAAAAATTCGAAAGAATGTACAATTTAATCTCCAAGGAGATTTAAATATGAAGAATAATTTGCACGATTCGGATTGACCGCTTGAATTTTGGATTTCAAACACAATTCTGGTGTACATGGATGATCGGTACACCAAAAGTGTAGTATATCCGACCTATATATTAAATTGATTGATTTAGAATTGTCCATTTTAAAATAAATTCAACAGATAAGATCATGATGCGAAAAAAAAAACTATATATTTTTTCTATATTCTTAACAAGAACTTTTTATTTCGATTTTTATGACTTAGATTCTTTTTTTTTTTGAATGAAAATAAGGGTCAAACCCCTACCTTTATGTATTAATAATAAAAAGTAAAGAATTTAGCCAGAAGCTAAATCTGAAGTTAAAATTACAAAAATAAAAAAGAAAAAGAACATAATGATAAAATAAATAAAATTCAGAAGAAAACAATTAGAAACAAGCAACTTCCATTGCACTTCCTCGGTTAGGATTCGTGATTACTTTAGTAATTACTATTTTTGTATGTTATTTCTTTTAGTTATACTTTCTAGGATTGAACCATATTGCAACAGCACTTGAATCTTACGAAAGCAATTTTCCATCTTAGCTACACTACTTGAATGAAATTAAAGTCTTATTATATATATTTTATATACCTAACTCCTTACGATATTACATAGAAATGTAACAAACCAATTTGCTCCCAATTGATTTATCTCTGCACGTTACTTAGTTGTCATGACTAAGAGTTTGAATCTTGTATTCACACTTGCGTGTCAACTTCAAAATAAATAAAATTTTTGGCAATATTATATGGTGAAAGACTATAAGATATATTTTGTAGAGGAGAATTCTAGTGTCCACAATTTGAATGTCCCAAGTGTTTTAAATTTATTTTTTGATTATTTTCAAAATATAAAATTCAAACTTAGAATCCAAACCGTTGACACGCAAAGTTTGGAGCATTTGGGACATTCAAATTGGATTCTAAGTTTGAATTTTATATTTTGAAAAATTAATAAAAAAATTGAATTTTTGTGACATTTGGGGCATTCAAATTGTGAGCAATAGAACCCTTCTCTATTTTGTAATACTAGTTAACGAGGAACTTATCAGTTATCACGCTTCATAATAATAAATAATTTTTTTATATATATGATATATGATAATATAACGGTGTCAAAATTCGAGGGGATGAATTAAAAACTTCCATATATACAAAGGTCTCGCGCAGAGAGAGAGAGAGAGGCGCGTCCTCGTTCCAAACTGAATTGGAAAAAAAAATAATAAAAAAAAAACACTGCCTTTTCTCTATTGGAATCTTATTTCTTCTGAAGCAAGAGTCATTCGTGTTTCACTTGGAGTCATTTCGACCCGCTTCACCATCGTTCCCAAACAACAGAAAATCTAAGTAAGGGGCTATTTTAGTAATATCTACGGTGTCGATAATTCCTCAATCGTCTTTAACATATAATCGCAAAAATACCCTCAATATATGGGCTAATAAAGAAGAGAGTGGCTAGTGTCTAATATATAGGACACATACATTTGTCCAACATGATAAAATTTTAATTTATTTTAGATTAAAATGACTGATTCCAATTATTCAAATTGTTCTTCATAACAAAATTTCTTTGAAGCCCAAATTTTATATATTTTTTCAACATTTTTTACTATTTTTTATTGAAATTTTTGAATATGCTCAATATAAAAAGTTATGAATCCTCCAATTTTAAAAATAAAAAAAAAATAGTTAGAAAATTTGAAAAAAATATAAAATTTTATTTTCAAAGATATTTTAATATAGAGATAATATTGAGCAGTTCGGATCGGCCGTTTGAAATTTTAACGGTCGACGTTTGAATCGTATTTGACGTCCTATATGCTTGATTCTAGCATTATACAATAAAGAAATATAATAATGTTAGAAAATATAAAATTATCTGGTTGAATCTTCCAGGTGGATATTTTTTTGAACAATAAATTATTAACACTACCTGACTAATTTCTGTCAAAGGGTCTGATCTTTTATTTGAAATCAACATCTAAGTCACACATCAGATTAGATCACGTAAATCAATGGTCTATAATTGATATAATAATTATTTAACCTCTCTAATGAAATCGTTATGACTTTTTTATGGATGTTTGTTTTAAGTATTATAGATAAATAAATTACACATCGAAATGATGTTGCAGTTGACATACAATAGTAAAAATATTTATATAATTAGCTATTAATGGTACGTTGTATCGCAATGAATATATTATTTTATACATCATAAAAAATTTATTTTAAAAGCAACAAGTAAATATAAATATTAAAATCTCATAAAAAATTTTATTTAAAAAAATTAGTTCACATATAAGAATTTTAAACAATATAATCATAAAACTAAAAATTACAATGAGCAACAACCTAAAGTTATTATATAATGAAGTATGAGGTACATTTAAAAAAAAATCACAACTATAATTAATACATAAATAGTTTTCATGTTTATGGCTAATTCATGCACATGAGTAAATTATATTCAGTCATTAATTTATAGCTAATTGAGGAAGGTTCCGCTACCAATTTATTAACTATAATAGATTCATTCTAGTACGTTCATGTTTTAGTCTTTGATCGAGTATCAAATAAATTCTAAGATTTACAAAACTTTTCTGAATACATATCGCTCATTAAATTAAGTAAGATCAACAGTTTGGATTTAACGTTTGAATTTTTTAATTTAAAAAATTAGTTAAATAGCAAAATATTAATATTTAGGGACAACTATTATATTGGTTGCGGAACCTTCCTCTAATTTATATTATTGTAGTTGCAAATGGAAAAAAATCACATGAGATGATATAATTCGTAAAGTATCACCATATAAAGTTCTGTGAGACAAAAAATAGTGTTTTAAAAAAATACGACATGTTCGAATAAGACACAACACGACACAATACGCCAGTGGTATGACACGGAGAGACACGGACATGACACGGCATAAGAACATAAGAATGTTGGGTCTTTAGGTGTGTCGTGTTTTACTTTGATGGCATAGAAACAATACGATATGACACATGTATTGTCTAGACACATCACGGCTTTGTTTGGATGGGGTTGGAAGAAGGAAGAAGGAAGAATGTCAAGAAAAAATTATAAACAATCCAAACTCTTCACAAAGTTACACACTTCCCAATACTTCTTCCCACTTCTTCCCTTCTTCCCTTCTTCCCACACCTATCCAAACGCACCCCACAACATGATAAAAAACATATCACAACATGACACGACACGACACGACCTGAGAGACACAACGTAAATGTGGTTAATATGGTAAATTTTATGAAATGACAAGAAAAAAATCTTAAGAATTTAAGGATAATTTCATAATTTGAATGTTCAATTCATCTGTAAACATAAGTATATAATTATGTTTTATGAAATTAAAATGTGTTCAAATACGACACGGCATGACATGTCTAAACAAGACACGGCATAACATGACATGAGGACACAAGGTGTAGCGCATCCTTAAGTGTGTCGTGTTTTGTCCCTTAAATTTAGACATGGCATGATATGACACGTGAAAAATTTAGACACAGATGGCATAGCATGATACATGATTCGAATATGATGTGTTTGATACGGCATAACACGATACGGCACGTAATTAGAACAATAACGGAAAGTCACAGGATATTTTCTATTTTTAGAGGCAGTGTTTGGATTGTTGGAAGAAAGAAGAAGAAGAAGGAAGAAGAAGAAAAAAAATTATAAACAATTCAAACTCTTCACAAAGTTACACACTTCCCAATACTTCTTCCCACTTCTTCCCTTCTTCCCTTCTTCTCACACCTATCCAAACGCACCCAGAAGGAAAATTTTGGCCCAGAGGAGAGACAACTTTTGCTCTATCAATCTCATCATAGCTGAGAAGTTAAATCCGAGAATGCCACGAAATGGTTTGGCGGATAACTTTTAAAATTTTATAGATCTAGCAGTATGGAGTCATGAACAATTATTCTTACACAATGAAGAAAATGTTAAACATACTTATTCATATATTTGTAGCAACTGAAATCTCTTCTTTATTTTCTAATTCATAGAGAAAAAAAAAATCGATTTTGCTAAATCAAACTAAAGGGGTGTGTATAAAAGGAAGGCTGATAGAAAGAAAGAACAAAATATCAATGCTATATAATCCCATTATGTATGGTCTGTAAATTACTAAAAGAAAAACCAGTATCACAAAGCATCAAAATTTTTCATTTTATTCTCAATCAAATATCCAATTCAAAAATACAGAAAAAAGACTAGCCTCAATAGTCCAATGTCATTAGTGGTTTCTTACTCGGTAGCTTTCTTAGTCAACAAAAGAAAGTCAATACACAACTACACTTCTTATTGTCACTAGGAAAGCCCATTTAGTATTTTATATACCAATGTCAATAATGTCATTAGTGACTTCTTACTTGGGAACTTTCGTAGTCAACAAAAGAAAGTCAATATACAACTACACTGCTTATTGTCACTAGGAAAGTCTATTTAATACTTATTACATAATCATCTATTTTCAATGATAAGGGGAACCATCGTAATCCAGTAAATGAAGGACGCATATGATTAAAAAAAATCACTAAGCTGACCTCCAAAAAAAATCAAAGATTCAAGGTCACATATGTTTAATTTAAAAAATAATGGCTACTCTATCATGACGGATTTGTAAAATCATGGCCACTCTGACAAATAAAAAAAAAACTGAACGGATTACATGACGGATTGAAATAGTCCTTCCATGGAACTATTATATTTGATTTGAAGTAGTATACTTTAATTTTCCATTTGGAATAGTCCCTTCGAGGTTCTTGATCTGTGAAGACATTGAAAAGTCTCCGTGTTTGATTATTTAAGTGTCTTATGATATTTAACGTGAAACAAGTTCATTTGAGATAATTAACGAAAGAGTGCATTAAATACTCAAATTTCAGAATAAGAAGAGAAAAAACACTATTATTGACCATCATTAGGATTGAGAAAAACTCAAAGAAGATCGGTACTAATACTTCACCTAATGACTAACGATTAATGCTCTTCTCAGTGTCATTTTTTTTTTTTTACAGAAATTTCATTCTATTATTCACAAGTGAAAGCAATAGTTGGAGATAACATTTGATCTTAGTTTAATTCCGCATTCAAATTCGTTAAATTTCTTGCCACAACAGTTAGTATGTCAAAAAAATAAAATAATAAAAATAAAAATAAAGTCAGTACGTCAAAAGTCAAAACCAGCGATTTCTCTTTTTACCATAATTGTCCAAACTCTAGTGTAATTAATCATGGATTATATTGGCCCTGATAAATTTTTTTTAACATGGGATTTCATTTTATTATATTTCGTTGAAAAATTCTTAATCAAAATGAACAGATTTAGTGTAATTTAGTTAAAATTTTCGTATAATATCCAACGAAATTTGGTGAAACCAACTCAATTGAAATAAAATAAATGAAATCCCGCGTGAAAACATTTTGATGAGTGTCATAATTGTAATCATCTCAATTCTAAACCATATACCTGGTTCCCGATTTGATTGTCGTCTTTTTCTTCTCTAGAGCATTACATTAATAAATGGGTTGACATAATAATTCTAACCAACATCATACCATATGTTTACTTTTGTGTTGTTAAACTTTTAAAACTTAAGCTGATAATCAAAATCACTTTTACAATTATAGTTTATTTTGATCAAAATCAAATGGTTATACTTAATAAATAACTAATTACAGGTTGATTTGTTTTATTAATTTTATTTTATTGCGCTTGCATCAAATTAAAAATGAAATTTTACCGTTACAAGCATATTGGTCAGATTCATGTTATAAAGGTTTAACATATACCTAAAAGTTATTTAAAAATAAATAAATAAAGATGAGATCAAGATTTGTAATTTAAAATGAGTAATGCTAGAGTAAAATAATGCATTTGACACTTGAGCCCATCAAACACTATCGAATCTCAATTTTCGATATTAAAATGACAAATTCAAACCGTTCAATTTATTCTCCATAAAAAAATCTCCTTATAGATCAAATTTTCTATTTTTTCAAATTTTTTTCTTTTTTTAATTTTAAAATCTTCAATCTAATTAATTTTAGACCCTCAAAATTTTTAAAAAAATCTGAAAAAATATAACTAAATAGTTATATTTTTTAAAACTTATAAAATTTGGTCTTTGAAATAATTTCAATATGAAGATCATATTGAACAAATCGAATCGGTCATTTGAAATTTTAATAGTTGATACTAAAATCACATTCTACGTCAAACGCATTTGATTCTAGCATTACTCATTTAAAATATCTTGAAAACTTAATTATTAGTTGAAATTTTGAATCTTCAGACTATTTCAAAGATATTATCCTTATTTACTAAACTAAAGACTGATTCTTATATATCGAGCAAGATGTTTTTGCATTTTTAATTAAAGCTCTCACTAATACAAGATAATGATCAAGTAGGTTAGATAATTTTTTTTTCTACTGGGTATCTCCTACCTAATCTTTCTAAAAAGTAGGTTAGATAAAAGTAATTTCACTCAAAAATTAGAAGAAATTGAACATGGAAGTCTAGTACAACAACTAATCGGTTGCTCTATCACTTATCTAAATATAACAAATTCAATTCCTGTTGCGTTCTTGCGCGCTAAAGAGAAATAAAATCTCTATTCACAGGATAAGCCTCTCTTAATAATATTCTTAAAATCAAGAAAATGACGGTCGGTATGCTGTGATGACTATTCTGATGTAACGGCGTGAAAGATATGCCAGATATCGGTATTCTAATATAAAAAAATTACAACAAGCTAATTTACTTAAACTTATTTTAATTCAACTGGTTTACATTGGCCGTTTACTTGTCAATGGCGGTTTGGGAAATCCATTATATATGTTACTAAACGGAGATATTCAAATAAATATAAAAAGTACTTACTATCATCCCTCGGTCAATCCCATCTGATGCGTTTTGTTTTTAATTTTCGGAATAAGCCAGAACACCCTTATCATTTTTTTTTCCTTTTTGTTTGTAATCCTCATCCAGTCGTCCTTAGCAACAGCTTATTCGATCACCTCTTCAATACTAATTGTCTTATATTACGATACTAAATATCCTCATAATATCCTAACTGTCACATAAAATAATACTAATTGCTCTGAAAAAAATTATTTGTTCTGAAAAAAAAAATTGATATGAGAAAAAGACTAATTGTTCTAGTTCTTTAAGATAATTATCCAATCCTTAAGCTAATTCTCCTGGTTTTGTTTTGGAAAAAACGTTCACCCAGGAAAAAAATTAATTATCCTAGAAAAAAAACTAATTGTCTTAGTTTTATAGGCTGATTATGATAGTTCTACAAGCTAATTGTTTGATTTTGTTGTGGAAAAAATATTGGTCTAGGAAAAATATTAATTGTCCTTTGAAAAAAAATACTAATTGTGCAATATAATGTTACTAATTATCATGAGAAAAAAATTGACTCTCCTGAAAAAAATGTTTATTATTTTATGAAATAAATGAGGTAAGGAGATGGAGGGAAACATAGGAAAGGGATGAGAGAAGTATGCTTTGGATGATAAATTTAGAGGATGAGCGATAAAAATATAAAGATATTTAATACTTAATTAATTGTATTTTGAAAACAGAAAGGAAAAAAGAGTGCGTCATTAAAAAAAATGGGACGATAAAATTTAGAAATTGTCCTTACCACCTCGAATAAATATCCACACAAAGAAAAGGACAAACTAGTGTGCTCATTACCCATACGAAACTAAGATAAATTTCGCCAAATGATTTGTGCAATGGCGCCCTTCTACAACCATTAATTTGCGTTTTTCGTTGTTAATAGTTAAAAATTCAAATTCAATAATAGATTCTAACTATTAATTGTCTGTTTTGGTGAATCGATGGATAAACATAAAACCTTAAAAATTTTACATTTGCACGATACAAAGATAAAAAAAAAAACTAAAAAAAGTAAGAGCACTAAAATTATTTTAATTTAAAAAATTAAAAGCTTTGGCATTTGCGTCCGGTACATGGGAACTTAAAGCTGTCAATGAAACCCGTTTATCCAACCCGTACCGTACCGTATAAGACGGGTATGGGTAAAGTTTTATTTTTGTTAAGTTAACGGGTACGGGTAAGGAAATTTTTTCGTTAATTTAACGGGTACGGGTAAAAGTTTTTTTGTACTGTTTTCATAACGGATAATTGCCACAATTAAAAAGATACAATTACATGATACATATGGCATCTTATATTGCATGATTGGTAAAAAAAATATTGTTAGATTTTATTTAAAATTTATAATTCTTTCCATTCAGTGTACGAAAAAATAAAAAAACATAAATCTAAAATATTCACCACCATTGTTGCACTTTATTAATATACTTATTGATATAATTTATTTATACATAGTGTACAAATTTTATTATTATTATATTCATTTTTTACCGTTACCGTACCCGTACCGTTAATTCTTAACGGGTACTGGTAAAGCTATTTTTAACAGGTACGAGTAAGGTACGGGTAAAGAAAATTTTAACGGATATGATAATGAAAATAACTTCTACCGTACCGTACCGTACCCATTGACACGCATTGGTCACATCAGATCCACAGAGTTAACAGCGTGCCTTCTCCATCCGGACATCCGAACATATACGCTGCCTTTTTTTAACGTCTATTTTATTTTTTTTTGAGATATACGACCTGATATTTTTAATATTGTTGTGTTCGTTTTTCTTCATACAAGTCTCATCTTTGAACACAATAAACCATAGACCATTTTTTTAATTCGTAAGCGAAGGAAGCTCCACAACACCCAAGATTCAGATTTTGCTCCAAATTTAATCCTTTTAATTTTCTATTCAGCCTGTCTTGATCCAATTGACTACAAAACTTTTCCAACTTGAACAATAATTTGATAGGTTGATGTTAACAAAACTTTAATTTTCAAACCTGTGAGTCATATTCATAGTGCCTACGTTTGGATGAGAGAAGAAGAAGACGGAAGAAGGAAGAAAAAAAATTATAAACAATCCAAACTCTTCACAAAATTACACATTTCCCAATACTTCTTCCCACTTCTTCCCTTCTTCCCTTCTTCCCATACCTATCCAAACGCACCCTGATAATCTCAAAGTTGACGAAAACAAGTTAAATTATAATTATTTTCTGGAGAAGTTTTACATAAAATAATTTATGGAGAATTTTACACAAAACAATTTATGTTTAATTATATATTCAGTGTTTGTTACGAATTACGGAACTTTGATATAAGTTTATAATTGATAGCGTTTATCTTTAACTCAAATTAAGCCACTGCCTTTCTTAATTACAATGATATAAGTTTATAATTGATAGCGGTTAAAGATTTTTTGTTGCGTTTAAAAAACGAAACGGTTAACGAAAACTTGAAACGGTTTCGTTCATGTGTATTTTCGTGGTATTTTCGTAATTTCGACTGTTTCGTTTTGAATAAAATGGTTAACGTAAATGGATGATTAATTTCGTTTTAAAACGAAACGGTTAACGAAATCGACCGTTTTTGTGGTCTAAAAATGTTATGCAGCTCTAAATTTAGGCCTGAAAACGACGACCGTTTCGACCGTCTTTTCGTTTCGTTTCGTCTAAAACGAAACAAAACGGTTAAAGATTTTGGTTGCGTTTTAAAAACGAAACGGTTAACGCAAGTATGAAATGGTTTCGTCCATGTGTATTTTCGTGGTATTTTTGTGATTTCGATCGTTTCGTTCAAAATGAAACGATTAACGCAAATGATAATCAGTTTCGTGTCCAAAACACAACGATCAACGCAACAGTTCAGTTGCGTGATCGTTTTACACGTTATGCACCCATATCTAAATTAAGAGTTTTGTATGGGCTGAACTGAATGGGCTGTGACTCCATCTCGGCCCAAACTGAATGCTAGGTGGTGAATGGATCAAACGAGTTGTTACAATACTCGAAAGCTCCAGTTGTGCTGAACAGGATGGAGTATTGGGTCCCACCTCCGAGACTTGTTGTAGACCTTTTCTAATATTTTCATATTTGACTTGTTGTGGAATTTGTAATACTAGCAGCCACCAGGTGCCCTTCAATAAATGATCCACTCCATCTCCTTCCAATTCATTTCACAATTCCTTCTCCTCCTATAAATAATAAGAGTAAGAATAAGAATCGTTTGTGCTTCTTGTCTTGCTATATTTGTCTGAGCGGCTTGCTTTTGAACAACCAAGGAGGTGTCCCAGGGTGGAGCCAGAAATAAATATATTGGGAGGCAAAATTGTAATTTTCTATGTTTTGGGGCAAATTGCTTAATTTGTATGCACTATTAATCAGGTGCATTAAAAATTGAAATCCCTGGTTGCAAAGCCCTCCCCTAGTCACTCCGCCCCTGGAGGTGTCTGTCTGCTTTGACATGGTTTCTCGAATCACAGGCGATGGCAGTAAAACATGGAATCCTTATCCAGTGTTGCGCTACACACCTTGTAGCGCAGCATCCAGTTGTTCGATCTGATCGGAACGGTTAAATTCTTTCAGGCCTTACAATCTGGTATAATTCACGAGGCATCCATCATAGATCGGACGATTGTGTAGCGCAACACAGGATTTCATTTCGTAAAACATGTCCAGAATTTCAGAGAATAACGGTTTGTTTAATCTTCGAGGGTTTAAAATTTAAAAGTTACTTGGCAAGTTGATATTACACAGTACAACTTCACCAATGCATAATACTTGCATCATTCTATATCTCTCTCTATCCAACAACTATCTTGCTAATTTGTTCTTTTCAAACTTTTATTTTAATTATATGATCACTAGCTTTCAGGTTGATCATGTTCTAACCAGGCGAGCTTGCATCTGGTGCGCCGTTTATTAATTTATGTCAGGGCTACAAAGGAGTCAAAGATTCAGATTTTCGCTGCAGCCATCAACTAGTTGAAGTATGTCAAAATTCTCAATCTAAGTAGCCAAATAGTCTTGTAGTTAAAATTATTTCATTCTAATTAATTAAAAATGATATTTGTACAGTTAATTAAGAGTCTGAAGCCTTTTGTTTTGGTAGTTTGGATCGCCTTTTCCACTTTAATTAAAAAGAACAAGTGAGGAACCAGATATTTAATGTGAGGAAGATCCCGGAAAAACTATTATTACCGATTGACAAATACAAAGTTAATATCTACAGTTTTCGCATTTTTCATTCAAAAATTAAAATCCATTAAATGAGAAACTACCCTTAACTATTTAATTAATTGAAAACAAAAACATTTTATTTAGAGCTGATATTGGAACGTAGCTAGGGGAAAGAAAGGCTAGCAACAACTGCGTGTGGTCGATTGTTGGCAAATTCTTAAGCAGAGGGTAAGTTTCTGATTGTTGGGTTTTTATCAGGATCAGATAAATAATTCCTCAATCTGTTTGTGGCAGCATAAGTCTATTTAGTAGGGTCGAATTAAAAAAAAAACCTGTTATTATCTTAGGGGCGTTTGGATGTTGTAGGAATTTGGGGAATTTGCAATTCCCTCTTATTCCAACCCCAAACAAATTCTCTCTTAGTAATTTCAAATTGTCATAACTTGATTAAATCACCATATCTGATATTTGTGATAGTGAAATAAACACAATCGTAAAAGCAGAGTCTTTAACTATTGTCACGGCCTTCGGCCTACACTAATGTTTAGTTTAGAGGTGTTTTATACGAATAATAGCAAAGTTAAGCTAAGAGCCTAAGAGATCAATGAAGTATATGAAAACAAGAAGATCTTTATTCAGGTACTCTCAGTTTAAAAAGAGTACGGCTAGATGAAAATAAGCAAAGTGTCAATCCCCCCCCCCCCCCTCATTGGTCGGAGGCTTCTATTTATCGATCATTTATTTTGACACAATTATCAAGTCCGATAAGGTTAGCAATCAGAAAACCGTAACTAGTTTTCGTCAGGAATTATAAGTGTCATCGGCAAATATACTATCCCAGCCATCGCTAAATACAAAGTGAACATATACAATAAATAAGATGAACATATAAACGATCTAAGTGAACACTTACAAACAAATAAGTGTTGTCATCACTTGTTCATAAGTTTACATGAATATTCAACTTATTTTTATTGAACTTATTTGTTTGTATGTGTTCACTTAGATCGACTATATATTCACTTTGTTTGTTGTATATGTTCACTTTATATTTTGCGATGACAGGAATGACAAAACTGCAAATGACAGTAATCAATTTCCAGTTTTCGTGGTCCCCACTCAGATCCAGGGCTCTCTCAATAGGGGGCCGAATCCAGGGATCATTAAACCCCTCGGGCATTAGGGGTCATCATTCTTAGCTTGGGCCAAATTCTTAAGGCTGGGCTCTATCAACGGAACATGAAAAGAAACAATATTTTTGGAAGTAACTAGGGCGCATAACGTCTAAAACGATCACGAAAACGGTCGATTTCGTTAATCATTTCGTTTTGAAAATGAAATTGACTACTCATTTGCGTTAAATGTTTAGTTTTGAACTAAACGGTCGAAATTACGAAAATATACATAGACAAAACCGTTTCAAGCTTTCGTTAACTGTTTCATTTTTGAAACGCAACCAAAATATTTTAACCGTTTCATTTCGACGAAACAAAACGAAAAAACGGTTGAAACGGTGACCGTTTCACCCCTAGAACTAGAAGTAACCATCTACTTTTGTGTGAATTTCACATAAGTTCTCGCATAGTCTAACTACTTGCTCTACTTCCATCGAACAAATTATTTACTTGAAATAAAAAAAAGAAAGAAAATTGGCTAAAATTGTGAAAAATGTTTAGAGTATTATCTGCAAATAAGTTTCAAAGTTCTTTTTTTTTATTTGCAAACTCCTTTCTCTTTGCACTATGTTTGATTTGGAGGTAGAGAGTAGAAAAGGAAGAAAAATATAAAGAGGGAAGGAATGAAATGGGAGGGAAAGAAACTAATTTTACTTTCTCTTGTTTGGATGAGGGGAAAAAAATATTTTTCCTTTCCTTCTTAATTCTTGTTTGAATGAATTAACATAAAAAAATAAAATGACGATAATTGACAGATTTACTCATGTACCTTCAATTCATCTCATCAAATAGATAAACATAACACCCTTTGTCCAATATATATGAAATTTACTGCATAGTCATGACCCAAAAAAAATTAACAATTCTTGCCGCATAGTTACAACAACCCATTCAGAACACATACTTTAATGAACTTTTAGTACATACAATTTGTGAATTTTTAATGTGTATGATTTTACCAGATCCTTTATACAAAATGAAAATAAATAAAGAGAACACCTCAATAATCCATTGGGTATGTACCGATTTGAGTCTCAAAGCCATTAATAAAAAAATATTGAGAAACCCTTTATAATTTTCACCCAAAGATAAAAGTCCATTTTGGATGAAAGTGGTAAAAAAAGGAAGGCTCAAGGGACAGCAACTGTCATTTTGTATAGAGATAAGAGACTCACAGTGTGTTTGGATCGGAGAGAACAGTAGCTCCAATCATTGTACATTTTTGCATGTTTCAAGATCAGTAAGATCATTTACGGACGGTTCTCACCATTCTAATTGGCGAAAAAATGTACAAATAATATTTCATATGTTTTTTCTTTCTTTATTTCTTTTTTACTTAATTTTTTCATTATAAGTGAGACAACATTACAGCCTACGGGCCATTTTCAAAAAAAAAAAAAAAAAAAGACAACATTACTCTCATTTTCTCTAATTATGTGGCTTTGTCCGGAAATATACTGATGACCGATTATTGGCATCTCTTTGGAGTTATGCGGTTGGGTCTTTTTAACTGTTTGAAGAAAAGCTCTCTTAATTCTACCGTGGGAGGGATCATAAAGAAGATGTGTCTAAATTACAATTGGGGTAATTCTTCAATTTATATTTTACCTATGCTTTGTTTTCCTGAGACATAGTTTTGGCATGATAAAATGTTTACACATATTCAAAGATCAAAGTCCACATCAATCCTACCAATTAGAATTACAAGACCTGATATCCTGAAATCATGTTTATTTTGTGTTCATCCTAAAAAAAATCTAAACTCTGATAACTTCACAAACTTATTCACATTCTTGTTTCTTTAGAATAAAAAATCGAAAAAAAATGAATGCTCTTTGTTATTTCCAGTCCAGATTAGTCGACAGTATGCTGTAAATTACTTGTTTCAGTATACAAGCCTTCCTACAAGCATTCCAGCAAATACTATAGCTCCAAACCATTTGTTTGATAGAAATCTGCAAATGATAAACAAAAATTAAACTGTAGCTCAACACAGAACATATTTAACAAGTTTATGTACCAGTTGGCCAGTACCAATCATTTTCTGTACAGAGACAGTTCAAATTTTACCAAATCCACACAGATGCTGAGAAGTGAAAAAAATTTTCTTCATGAATAAAGAAATCAGAAAATTTTTAAGTCTGCTTTCACCCATATTACTTTATTGGTTTCAAGTATTTGAGAACTTAATTTAATTACATTTTGTAATTCTCTACTCATGTTGAATTGAATCCCAGAAATTGGAAATTTCCAATTGTGAAGATGGAGTCAATATTAATTACTATAATTGGCTTGGTTTGGTTTCAATTTTCAAATTTTTCCTAAATGATCTTACTGCTCTTGAAACATGCAAGTGTTTGCAAATTAATTTCTGACCTCCTAGAAATAAGCAATATCTCATAAGCGTACAAAAAAAAAAAAAAAAAACTAAAACTCTCTGGTACTTACTTCATGATACAATCAAATCCATTTGAATAGTCAACGGTACATATCTGCCATAATAGGTGCCCAAATGCCGCAATCATAAATAAGTAAAAGGGCCAACCTACAAAAAGACAAAGAAGAAGCTTGATTGAAATTTGATATGTAAAATGGGATTTAAATTTGCAACTAAATGTTATCTACAATGCAAGATGCCTAGAATTTAAATTCGAGTTCATTTGATATTACACCAAAAGATAAAAATTAATGATTAATTTACATTTAAATACGTTTCTGACCAATTGACTTTATAATAAATTAACACAAAAAATTCTTATATTTGTTATGGAACTCTATATGTGCATCGATTTGGGTTCACTATTTACATCCAGTCCGATATATTTTTTAGTTAAACTCTCAAACCACTTCAGTGAGCTGAAGCTCGCTCTATCTATTCATATATGAGTAAACACACATACCAATGGAAGCATTGTAGCCAGCAAACGTCAAGCATCCAATACAAATGGTTGCAAAGCCAAGGAGCCAATTCTTGGTCGAGTCCCCAAACAACACTGCTGTGGATTTAACTCCAGCTTTCACATCATCATTTTTATCCTATTTATTAGTGAAAAAATTGAAAAAAAAAAAACGCTTAGATTAGATTTTGATGTTTGTCAATTTAACGATATATGCAATATATATACTAAATTAAGCTCTGTTTCCAATTTAACTCTATCCTCTATGAATCTATTCACTCAGACAGAGTCCTAGGAGTAAACTTTGCAAATCATAATAGCAATTTATTGTATTCACTAATGTATGTGTTAAATTAATTAGCAATTCCACTTCAAAAAGAAAACATATTACTTATTTTTACTTTATGGTGCAATATTCCAATGATTTTATCAGTTGTTAAAAGACAGTTTGTAATGTGAATATATGGAATGGGCGATGACCAAAACCAAAATGTTCATCTTAAGTATGCACAATTTGAACTTGTGTGTAAGATAAACAAATTTATACCTGATGTGCATATATTGTGTCGTATACCATTGTCCAGCAAAATCCAGCAATGTATAAGGGCAACAAAATGGGAATAGCATTCAAATTTCCATTTACTGCTGCCCAACCAAGTGGTGCACCCCAATTGTGGACTAGACCAAGAAAAGCTTGAGGCTGTAATATTTTATTCATTAACTCAAAGATGTTAATTGACACTACCACAAAAACAGGCTTTTGTAACAGGCCATCTATAACGTCTTTTTTAAAACCCGTTACAGACATGTCAAAAATACGGTTCTGGAAAAAAGTACATCTAATCTGTAACTTTTTTTATAAAAACAGTGTTACAGATTTTCCATCCAAAAAATGTCATAAATTGAAACAAGGATATGTTGGTGTCTGATTTCTTGCCAGGCTTGTAGACTATGAGTGAATCATAGGATTTACGGATAACATATATATCCATTAAATTTTTGTATTAATAGAGAGTTAATCAGGAACAATAAGGCTTGTACTATTATTTGATGATTAAATTTGGTTGACCCTTGACAAGAACACACTGACACGAAACTGCCTCTAAAAGTTGGTAAATAGTTATGCCAGCTGTAAACATACGTTACATACCCAGTAAGTCACTCTCTTCATAAGCGGATAAGCAAGCCACAATACTTGTTGCACCGCTGCTAGGGCAATACTATTTCACAAGAAAAAAAAATCAGAATCAATAGTCATTTAGAGTTATACTTACAAGTATTTATGTGAAACAACCCCCCCCCCCCCCAAACAGAAGGAAAATGCAAGATAGAGGAACATATAATTATCTTACGATATTTGTGCATGGATTTGTCCTAGTTTATACAAAAGTAATTCATTACTGTTTATGAGGGTGAATGAACTGGGCTGTAAACATGTTAAAAACTAACTTAATTTGCTCTCTTTTTTTGATGTCAACATTTAATTATCACAATCTTGAATGGAGTTTCCTTTTAATTATGTCCTTTTAATTGGTCCTGCTTCACCTTTAGGCAGAAAAGAAAAGCAACATATATATAAAAAATAGAGAATATAAAAGGATAGAAAGGTTCAATATATGTTTTGCTTATGATTTAACAATTTTGCAACTATCTTTTCTTATGGTACTATATTTAGTACTACCTCTTACCTCCTGTCGATTGATTTTATCTGATGAATTAGTCAATAACTAATTAATTACCTTAATTTGTTGAGTTTCATCACAAGAGGTATAAGCAATGCAATATTCAAGGCCCAAAACAACCACCCTTGCAGTGGTGTGATCTCACCAGATGCCAGTGGTCTGGTCTTGCAACGCTCGACCTGAGAGGGATTGAATGAGAATGAGTAAGAGACAGATCAATCATGTCTCAGAGACAAAATCAAACTAAAAGGACTATAACTTATTGGATGATTATGTAGAAGTTGCCAATTTAATATATTAAAAATTTTATAAACAGCCAAAACTTTGAAATTATCTGGGTTGTATCTAATGTACACAAGAAAAACGACAACAAATAGCATGTAAAAAATACACTAGATAAGCTGATGAAAAAAAGAAAAGAAATAGAAGGCATATATGGCTGACCAATAAACTTTATGGTGCACTACATCACAAATTAGTCTATTTGCAGCAAAGCATGAATTGTTAAGTTTAGTGTATAATAACTTCTTCAAATATTTAAGAAAGTATATATGGCTGACCAATAAACTTTATCGTGCACTACATCACAAATTAGTCTATTTGCAGCAAAGCATGAATTGTTAAGTTTAGTGTATAATAACTTCTTCAAATATTTAAGAAAGTTTTGATTTGAATATTTAGTGATTTTAAATGGCGGGCATGAAAAGAAAACGTTGTTTAATTTTTTTTTTTTTTTGCGGGAAAAAGCGATCTGCAAATAATATATATATATATAGCTATATATAAATTAAGAATATATTAAACTTACTTTTCTGTCATATTCTAGATCAAAAAGGTCATTCGATGCACAGCAGGATATATGTACTAAAAGAGATATCAGGTGAAACGTTCCCATCAAACCGAAATCAGGAAGCATTCCAGGTTTTGTTGACAGCACAATTGCCCTATCATTGGGAGGAAAGATATACATCATTAGTAATGAAAAGGAATATGTATGCCTTAACGGCTGATCATAAAAAGAAGCATGTGACAACTAAATAATATGACCATGAGAAATCCCTTTTGCTTTGACTATTGGATTGCAAATTTTGCAAAATGTTCTTTCTGTGAAAGCAAGCAAGAAAGGAATTAAAAAGAAAAGTCTTGTATTGGATTTCTTTGAAAAAATCACATTATTTACAATACAATTTATGTACTTATATATGTTCCTTGAATCATACTTCCGATCTTTGTTAGTATCAGTTGTGGATCATGAACGAAACTAATATTCCATTAGCTTCGGTCACATGAAAGAAAGTAAAAATATCATGGGCATCTTTCAGTAAGAAATTAGATTTAGTTTATAGTTATTATGATTGCTCATGCATCGTTATATTCATTATTTAGCCCTTCTTTCATTAATAAAAAAACAGAGAGAAGGATGTAAGAAAATATTGTATAGCTATTTAATCAAAAAACTAATGTAGCACAACTGTCACGGTGCACATACCAAAAGGTGGGCCAGGCATGCAGCCAAATTGCAATATCAACATCAATGCGAGCAAGCTTAATGAATGGCCTAATGCTCTCAGGGACTTTTGTATCAACCCATGTTATTCTGTCACCGATCTTGCAGACGATTGATTGGCCTCTGAGCAATGACGGCGATGAAGACGCACCTTCTGATTTGAGTATGGGCAAAAGCTTTTTTGATTGAAGAGGTTGCGCATTGTTCCTATGAAGACTTGGTTGGTTCTTAAAGTAGGCACGGTTAAAGTTACAACGCCGGCGAGCGTATGGAAGGGTGACAGTGGTGGTGCTCAAGAGTTCCATTTTGAGACAGAGGTAGGACTACAAAAGGAGAGACAGAGAGACACAAACGGAGCTTGCTTCTTGTAGTTTGAAATGCTAATTAACACATGACAAAGTATTTATAGATAGATGGATGCTCATAAAGGTTGGTTGTTTTCTTGGAGCATTATAGTGGCGTTGAAGTTGAACAATGTTGGTCCAAGATTTTTATTTGCTGCCACTCTTAAAAAACAGAGCACATTATCTTGCAGTCAAATCTTTTATGTGGAATTATTAGAGAGCACATTGGTTAAGAACATAAAGTTGGTAAGTTAAGAGTGGTACTAGTCGACGATGACTAAAGAGTTCGAAACTATTTTTCATTCCTCGAGTTCAATGACTTCAAAAAAAAAATAATAATAAATAAATAAATACCGGGTATTTAGGAACTTTTTTATAATTTTATTTTATAAGCATGCTTTATGTTAGTTTTAGTGATTCTCTTTTGGTCCGAAACTTCAGCTAACCGAGTTTCAGACCTGTATACACCACACAAAAATATAATACCTTAAACAGTTCTTATTTACGCCCATTTTTAAATATTGCATTTTTTTCTTTATTAATCGATGAATTGAATTAACCGTTTAAAAATTTAAGCTGAAATTGAAATTTCGACATTAGCCTAGGTTTCAACTTTTTGAATGAAATGTTGAAGCATGCATATCCTTAACAAGAACATGCGTGAAAACGACATACAGGTACGACCGTACCATAAGGAAAACAACGTCAACAATAATACGAATTTCGCATAGAATGAGCTTTTTTTTTTTGTTGAGAATCGAGAATTTGTGATATTGACAACATGTGAAATTCGAAATGGGATTCTCTGAGTAACTTTTTGTATAATTATTTGTACGAATTGATTTCTAAAGCAGTTTAGCAAATATTGCTGTTTAATAATTATGAAATAAAAAAATTTGAGAGGGATAAAATGGAATCTTTCTTATGATCCAATCGCTTGTATTTAATTCAGTTTTAGTAACTGGAAATTCAAATTCGAATTGAAATTTTGAAATCCTTTTTAAATTTTAACTCATTCATGATTAATTTTTCAATAATCTGTTTACAGAGCATCAAGATGTCAGAGGGGTCAAAGTATTCCTTAAACTAAATTCATATTTTGAATTTTTCATTTCATATTAGTAAAAGAAAAAACTAATGTAAAATTTAAATAAAAGAGGGAATCACTTCACAATAGTTATTATCTTATAAATTTTGTCAATAATTTTCCAAAGCAATTCAATTAATAAAGTTAATTTCTAATTTCACTATATATAATAGTTTATTCCTGAATGGATTATCGTGTGATTAAAACCCGTTAGAAAATTATTATTGTTGAGTATGTGAATTAAAAACTCAAAATTTTATTTAATTTACATTTGACCAATATAATAAATTCAAATTTCATTTATTTGTTCTATGTCGAATTCTGATTAGATATATATATGTATATATATATTAGTACACTCCTAAATGATATCAATATAGGATAATATCGATCACACTTTTATTATCTTTGTTTAATGTCCATTTATTTAATTTGAAAACCTTGAACGTGGCCATCTGCCCATTCGTTTCTGTTGATTTATTTCTGGTCCGTTACAAATAATATTAAAGACATTCAGTTCATGTGTTGTCATTTATCTTAGAACGTGATTTTTATTGCAGTAAATAATATTAATGCCCAGTTTCCTTATAGCTATACAAGTCATTAATATTCTATATAAACAACTTATTTTGGAAGATTTTGAACACACTGAAAATTACAATCAGACTTTTTCCACTATCTCCTTAATTTACTTTGTTTATTATTTCACTATTCTAAATATATATCATTCCGATCAAAGCTGCTAGATATTATGGAGATCTCTCATCAGTCACTTCTTCAGTCATACCCTAAGAAGTGACACCTACCTAAATTATCTTGGTTGCGGTTCCTCTTGCACGTTGAGACGGAATACGCTTAAGGACAGCGTCTAGTGCGATTCGGGTAAAAACTGTTTTAGTTATTTATTTATTTATTTTTGCTATCCGAATTTCTTTATTATTTGATTTTGCACCAACAATTATACCTTATGCCAGTCACTTGATGTGAAATGAAACGGATTAGAAAAAGAAAGACAACTTTAGTGGCCGCATATTTGAAGCAATTTTAGTAATGCTCCATTGAAATTCAAACGGGTCCGGACTAGTGATAAGGATATGACAAATTTTTGGCAGTGGGAATGTTTGACTATTTGTAATAGAAATTAGAAGTTGAAAGGTGATTATACTTTTCTGACCATAAATTATCAAGAGGATGTATGTTGGATGATGCACATGGGCTGCGGCGGACCGGCGGTATACAGAAGTAGGCCTGTCTAAAGTGGTGTTCACGCGGCGAAAAAAGTGTTTCGTTAACCATTCTGTTTACTATTTCGTTAAACGATACGTACAAAATATGCAATTTCAGTTAATGGCATGTGCTATTCCGTTTCACTATCCATTTTGTTTGTCGTTCCGTTATCGAAACGTTATAATTTGCACTGTCATTTACCGTTTACCGTTTCACGTCACGGCATAACGATGAAACGGTTTCCGTTGCCAGGCCTATACAGAAGTATGCTGCTTAATTTGAAAGAAATGTCGCATGAACATTAATTATTAAAGCAACGCTCGCTGTTCGTTTCAAATAAGTTACAGTATTGTGCTACAGAGAATCTGGACCGTCAATCAGAATCACATTTTTAACTACAAAATAATGCTGTACGAAAAGCAAATTGCAAAGTGTGGGCATGCCGCATGCAAGGAATTGCTTCAAGCTGGGTAGAACTGTTGAGGTGACCCCCTGTGAAACTGGCATTTTATTATGGGCTTTTACTAAAATAAAAGTGGCATTTTATTACCTTCTTCGGCGCTAATTTACAATTATTTGAACCTCATGAGAAATATCAAATATGTTTGAGTCTACATCAGCTATATAACTATTGCTTGATCCAAAAAAAAAACTATTATAGCTATTGTTGTGGGAGAAAACCTATTGTGCATACTAATGTATTGAGGCTTCAATGCATACTAATTTAGACTGTTGGATCTGTTTTAAGATCCGTGCAGATGAAGTCGCTGGATCAAATAATTAACTTGTGCCTTCTCCTTAGTTTGCTCCGCTCGTCTGTCGACTAAGTTGTTCCCCTCTTCGTTCTTCTCTCTCAAACGAAAATGAAAACCTAGAACTCACTCCATAATGAACAAATCGCTGGAAGTTTCCTTTCTCAACAAATCGCTGGAAGTTTCCTCTTTCTGACCTCTCTCGACAAATCGCTGACGAATCGCTCCGCGATCTGACCTCTCTCGACAAATCGCTCAGACGAATCGCGCTACTCACTGACCTCTCTGATGCAAGAAAGTCGAGGAAACCCTATCCAGTTGAATCTCCTTCCAAGAGTTTCGTGAATGGAGATGCGCACAACATTGTCAGGTTTTACTGGCAAAGGGTGTATTTTTTCTGTTTTTTACCAGTTGTTGGTTTAAGCTTTTTTTCTTAGTCTTTTTCTTTGTTAGCTTTTCAGGAGGTGCTTGGTGTTCAGTAGCCTTTTGACCATTAATTGCTTTATGAATCATACTTTAGTAATTGCTTTGTGGCTGGTATAGAAATTGAGCATGACCTATGTGATTATCAATTTCAATTAAGATTGTAAATTTAGATTTTTAATAAAGACATTGTTACTGCACATTGGTACTTCCGAAAGTTTGATGATTTTATATGTTAGATGATTTTATATTTATTTTGTCTTTTTCTTGGCTTAATGTGTTAAATGTGCAACTGATTTTATATGCATTTTGTCTTTTTTTTTTTCTTTTTCTTGGCTTATTTTGTCTTTATTCTGTACGAGTTGGCACACTGTCGAAAATTTGAATCCAGAAGGCAGACCTTGCTTGGCTGGGTTTTTTATGATTATTATAAGCGTAACAATTGCTTATCATGTATTGTTTTTTATTGCAAATTGGTGAAATATTGAAAATTAGTGAGTACACTTTAATACATGCTAATGGTGATGGTAGCAAATATATGGTTTGACGTATAGATTCATTTTTACCAATTTTTATTTCCTGTTTCCTATTGAAATGGTTTGAGTTGCTCCATGATCAGTCGAAAAATACTCTCTCAATCTTGCATTTTAACGTGGAACAATCCTTACAATAAAACAAGTACATATCAACTGGTACATACGGGTTTGTTATCAAACTAGGAGGTACATATCAAACAGGTACCAAAATTGCATCCATTTAGCATTTGTACCAAATAGCATCCATTTAATAAGGTATGCAACAGCACATACAAGATACAATATGGGGAGATTACACTAGTGAAACAGCACATAAAGAAACAATATGGTATATAGAGAGATAATGATCTAGTAATCAAACATAGTACTGTCATCACTAAAATTAATATACAAGAATCAAACATTCAGTTGCTTAAATCATCACATTACAATTTAAGCAAAATCATCACTAGTAAGAGAACAATTATGATGCCAATTTTGATTTTTTGTTAGAGCCTTTTGTCCCAAACAAGTTGGGGTAGGCTAGAAATGACACCCCGACCCTGGTCATTTCTTGTATGTATGGCTGAGTTTTTACGCTGGCTCGCCAAGCCTATCGCAAGCATGCGAGCTTGAACCCTGGACCTCTTAGAAGAGAGCCCAGTGCTCTTACCACCTGAGCTACTAGACCACATGCCAATTTTGATAAGGCAACAAATTGAACCTTATACTTTCATAAATTTTAGATTATCAGCAGGAGTGCACAATCCATTGAATTGTTGACAAACTCGATTATTACATGAGAAAAATTCTCGATCGGGGTTTTTCGTCATGGTGGACAACTTGACTACTGTGTAGTTATCACATCGCACACAAGGTGGATTTGGTCGCTCCAATTGCTTTGACTGCTCATTCCTACATCACAAGTAATTTCTGTTAATTAGGCCTAGACTTATAAGAATTAAAATTGGGAGAAGATGATATGGTATAGTTATTTCTGTCAATATAAACAGATGCAGTGGCATACTGGTACTCATGTAATGAAAGATAGTACAATTTTGATTTTCTTCTTGTTCAGTTTATTCACTGTTAACATATCACAATGAAATATACAAGTTACATAAACTACAGAGATGCATGATCAAAAACTGATTATACAGAGATACATGATAAAAACTAATTACACAGAGATGCACGATAAAAACTGAGATACACAAAGATACAAGCTACTATGTGTGTGGTAAAACTGATTACAGAAATATAAAAGTGAACTACACTAACTACAAATAAAAGTGAACTACAATAACTACACAGATATATGATAAAATTTAAAGTACCAGAAACATTGAGCCTAATTAACTAATAATTATGCATGAAGCAGGACTTATATCTCACTTCACGTGAAGATAAGTGAGGCTAGGATTTTTGCAATGTCAGACATCACTTAACCTATCAATAATACTGTTATACAGCCTAAATTTAACCATTGACAGCATCAATAAGACATCAAATTAACTCAAAACCAGATATTAGGAGTAAACCCTAATTTATCCAAATTACTCTATCGGCCTAAACATTCAACAGGGAAACTCAAAAAATAAAGAAAAGCCAAATTGCAAATTGCAAATTCGTTCAATTGAGAGAAGAAGAGAGTTACTGGAAGCTTCAACTATTCAGCGATTCCGCGATTCGGCAATTCAGTAGTTTGTCAGAGCGGTGGTGAGAGAATCAGAGGGGACTAAGTTCAGAGAGCGATTCGTCAGTGAGTTCAGAGAGCGGCGCGATTCGTCGCCGATCTGTCGAGACAGGTGAGAGAGTGGACTGAGTTCTAGGTTTTATCTTTTGTTTGAGAGAGAAAGAGGAACGGAGAGGGGAACAATTTTGTCGAGAGAGAGAGTGTGCGGAGCAGAATAGAGAGAAAGGTGCATCTTAATTTTTTAATCCAGCGTCTTAGATCCGCACGGATCTTGAAGCAAATCCAACGATCTGAATTTGTATGTATTGGAATCCCAATACATTAGTATGCACAATAGATTTTCTCTTGTTGTGGTGAAGTTAATATATGATTATCTATTTGAATTGTTTAATTGAATATACTTACATCTTTCTTTTGCCGAAATTTTTAGATGTAATTTGAATCATCTAATTAATTAATTATCCTAGTATACATGCATCCATAGGACGACCACAAGTCAGATATAAGACCAAACTTAATTCAAAATCTTACGATATAAAATCAACTATATAATTACGTCTGAAATTGTCAAACATAATATTGCGCCGTGATCGGTCGCCTAGATTCATAGCAACGTGCCATGAAAAAAAAATTCAAACATGGATTTGTAATTTTTTTTTTTCGATGATACATACTAGTGTCTGGTGAGTAGTCTTTGCAACGCGTGCGGGCTTTTACGTTGTCAAAGAAAAAACCATTATATCATGTGGCAAAACTTTTGATACATAATATTTGAAACGGTAAATGCAAAAAAAATTTCCTTCTGGGAAAGAATGAACAGGAAATTATGTGGCAAATATTATATCATGTGTGTATGAAGCGAAGTGGAAAGTTCTACGTGAGTACTTACGTGTACGAATGTACGTGACTACTTCTCTAGCAGATTATCAATATCAGCACAAAAACACTTTCCACGTGGCTACACAGAAATCCAACACTTTTCCGTTTTTCAAATAATTACTTTTTCAAAATTTTGAATGCGGAAATTGTCACACCCCGAACCAAAACCGTTCCAGGGAGGACAACCCCCGCCACGCGTACACATTTAGTTGTGCACACGAAAGACTAAGTACAGTTATATCATCACAAGCAATCACAAAAATAAATGTCACATAACCAAAAAGATAAGTTGGTTTGTTCATACAAAGCATGGCTGAAAGAATATTTACACAAATTTACAGGTCAAAATTTGTTCAGCCAAAGATGTAAACAAAATACATAAGAGGTAAGTGACTAATCCAGCTGGGTTTGATCTTCAGATAAAACACCGTCTTCACGATCTATCAAACCTGAACCTGCTCCACAAATAACATGTGGGCTGAGTACGCGAATACTCAGTGCAATAACAGGGTAACTAAAGATTCTGGTTAAACTAAAGTTAGAACTAAACCATACTTAAACACTTTTAAATTCCTATAATTAATGCAGAAGCTAAGTGTGACCTAAGTGTAACCATGCTAATACTATACCAAACATGTCATGCCAAACAGAAATCAGAAAAAGTATCTGGAGAAGCGGATAGTAATATATAAAGTCCAATATAATAATATTCATACGAGAATCAAGCACCCTCACTCAGTAGTCAAATATAAGCGTATCCAAAATCCAAAATCACATCTCACATAAACCATAAAGTCATGAGTTCTGCCTAGATCAACCAGAGTCCCGCAGGAAGTCTCGATGAGCCCCGAAGGCCAGCTCCAACCCTGCACCCCCGTCGAAGTGTAGGCAGCGAGTCGCGGAACCGTGCTCCTGAAGAGGGAGATCGAGAGGAAGTCTATACTGGCGAGCAACCCCAAAGAATCCGATAGAGACAAGTGGGAATATGTACAAATCCTAACCACAATAAATAACTACTAAGTGACCGCAGAACCGTCTATAAGTCGGTCTGCAGAGTGATAATCGGAGACGTGTTGCTCATGATCAGAGAATCGTCCTGAACTCACCGGCATTCAGCTTGGGTGCAGCTCCTGATCGCGAACAAAACGTTCCTATTTCACTCGGTCTCACTATCCTGATCCATACCAAATGCAAGTGTTGATTTAAGCACTTTTTAGTTAATTATCCACTTTATTATAGATGCATAGCCTATTAATGCAGCTAATCTTTTGATAATGCTCTTAACTGTTTACTTAATGTTATTTCCATGTCATGCACACATAAAATTAATGATCTAATCCTTAGCTATAGTTTAAAGAGAATCTAAAGTTTCCACACACCTGAAAAGTCGGGTGTAGAACTGCTACTCAGCTGGAGGGTCAGTAAAGTCCTGCTCAGCAACACCACCCTCAAAGTCAGCAAATCCGTCCTCTGCAAAGTCTGAGTAGCCCTGCTGGTCACCTGACCAAACACAGAAGACTAGACTTTAGAAAACAAAGTCTAAGAAACGCTCACTAACGTTCTCTAATTAACCCTCATTTAGTCTTAAATTATTAAGTGAGTTGTATTTAATGTTTTCTGAAAGGGATTCTGTTTTAAAATATATTATTTTATTTAGAGAAGTATTTTATAAAATTTTGGTAGAGTTTCCTTTAAAAGTGACTGTGAAGGAAGACGTTTTTGTACGAGTTCCTAAGTCCATTATATATATTGAATTGTGATAGGTATAATTAAGTGTTTTAGTTTAGTAATATTATTAATAGTGTTTTGCTCAAGTATGAAATTCTGTTATTAATTTTTATAACTAATTTCTCTCAAATGGATTTTAGTAATTTAAAATGTCTTGATATTTTTATCTTTTTAGTTACGTAATTTTAAGTGTAGTCATAATTAATATTATATTGAAAACAAATATAGTTGTACTAGTGAAATAAAATTATTATTAACTAAAGTTAATATAATCTTTAACTTAGTTTGTCATAATGATAATATAAATAATAAAAATTGTTATTTTAACGTGTTGGTGTTTTAATGTGTTTGGGATCATACGCATTTGAATGACTGTACTGATGGTAATCCTCTCCCATCTTTAAGTTTACGTATTAGTCTGATTAATTTAGATATCACTTAATTTATAATTAATCACATTTTTAAGTTAATCAATTTTTAATGACTTCATTTATTTAAGTGATAATCCAGAATTTATTATGGACCTGGCCCAGTCCAACAATTAAAGTCCAGAAATTTTAAATTTATAAGTTTATTCGGCCCAAAACAGAGCCCAACACAGAAAATATAAAGGAACAGCCCAGCAGGCCGAACGGGCCAGAGAAGTAACGGCCCAGGTGGGAATAAGGGGCCCAGCCTGAGTCTTAACGGATCGGGTCCAGCGGCCTGTGGGTTATGGGGATCAAATCCAAACCCACATATAAAAAAAATCCGGATCCGATATTTCTTTTCAGATCCGACCCGCTAGTCCAACCATTTTACAAACAAGTCCTCAGATCTATTTTATTTACCTTAGAATTCCATTTAAGCCCTTAATAACAGTTTTATTTATAGATTAGTCCCAAACCAGTTCAAAATCTTTTACTAATAAGTCCCTGAAACAAGAGAAGTTCATAGAGAGGTCCCTGGCAGCACATCAACGCATACCAGAAGCATAGCAGAGCCGTACCAAGCTGGTACCATGCTCGTACCAGCCCCTTAAGGCCTCATTTAACACATAACAGGCATCACAGGGAAGGATCGGCTAGGTACCAGGCCTGTACCAGCCTGACAACCAAGCCGAGAACATTTTAACACATAAACAAGCCATCACAGCTCAGAAAAGAGGCAATTAACGCCTCACAACTCAATGCATGGCTTCAGCCAGCACACAAACAGATTAAGCACAAAAACAACACAGTTTCAAGCTCTACACAAAGCAAGTAGACTAAGACAAGCCCACAACAGTCATCAGCACAGATCAATTAAGGCTCAGTCGAGCCACACAGACAGACACAGATCAGACCATCACGAGAGGCAACCAATTCATCAAGCAACTAACAGATTGACTTTAATCAAGCATGCCTCAACACAAATTTAATCACAGAGTCAAGCACATTTCAGTTCAGTTCAGATCAAGCATGCCTCAAAAAGAATCAAAAGCATTCAACACAGATCAAGAATAACAGAGGCAACCATTTATCAGTTCAAGTCATCAAGCGATCAAAGCCATCACAAAACAGCTCAATGCATGCCTCTTCATTTCCACAACACAACAAAAGAGAGAGAGAGGAAGTTGGTTACCAAACCGAGATAGCAAGCAAAGGAAGAGGAAGGAGGAAAGGAGAGTGGTGCTCAGCCTGCTGCCGCCTGAGTCGTCTCCTTGTCTCCGATCAGCCGCCAAGCGCCATCGTCGCCACTGCCAATTACTGTCGCCACCAACGAGAGAGAGAGAAGGTGGAGTGAGTGTGTGGCTGGGGTTTTCTGTGGAGGTGAGGAAGAGAGGAGAAGGGATGGCCGTGAGTGGAGCTGAGGTGAGAGAGGGAAATGGCGGAGGGAAAGGGGAGAGGGGCTTGGTGTTGTGAGTCAGAGGAGGGGTGAGGGAGTGAGGCTACGGAGATGGAGAGAGGTGAGGGCTGGGGTTTGCTCGAGAGGGAAAAGGAGAGCGGAAGGTTGAGGTCTCGGCTGAGGTGAGGGCGAGCGAGAGAGAGAAGAAGGAGGGGTTACGGTGAGGAGATGAGTGCGAGTGGGAGAGACGGAAATCTCGAGGGAGAGATTTTAAGAGATGAAGGGAAAGACGGTGGATGCCAACACGAATTGAAGTGGAATTGAACAATCTGACAAAATCCAAGGAATTGATTGGATTTCCAAAACGGCAACTGATTCAAAGGTCTAGAAAAATCCGGATTTTGAAACTCAAATCGGATGACTCAGAAACACAGGAAACTAACTATTAATTATTTACTCATTAGATTACGATTTTCAATCAGATTTAAAACTTTGATTATTTTTATGAACTCTTATTTAGATTCTTAATTAATTTCATTTATTTGTTTGCTTGAAGATTAATTTAATATTAACATTGAATTTTCATTTTCAAACTATTTTGTATTATAAATTCTGAAAAATTCTTTAAAATTTTAATTTGTTCGTCAATTTATAAGATTTTTAATCTGTTTAGAAATCAACAGTCCTTTTGCAATTAAATTTTATTTTTAATTTTTGTGGCTTTTCACAGAAATTTTTACCAACTATTACATTATATACTTTTCAGGGGAGAAAATTTTATTATAGGGATCAATAAAATATGTAGAACTTTTTAAAATGCTAACATTATTGTATTAATGCTAATATTATGAAAAGTTTGATTTGTAGCTAACTCGATTCAATAATAGAACAATCATCATGGAGTTCAAAATTGCATCTTCTTTAATAACATGCATAATTGTAAAAATATATTATAAGTAAATTTCATTTCGAAAAAAAAATTGGGATAACAATGGCGCCCCTTCGGTATACTTAAATCCGGTCATGGAGTAATTGCTTCTTGGGGTGCGTTTTGATCGTTGGAAGAAAGAAGAAGAAGAAAGAAGAAGAAAAAAAAAATTATAAACAATCCAAACTCTTCACAAAGTTACACACTTCCCAATACTTCTTCCCACTTCTTCTCTTCTTCCCTTCTTCCCACACCTATCCAAACGGAGTCGTAGGCCGTTTGATATGTAAGGTGTAGATTGATATAAAAAAAATAAATAAATAAGAAGGGTCTAGATAAAACAAAAAAATACTACAACTTGACATGATAGTTGCAGCTAATATTCTAGTGAAAGAAAGATAAAATATTGTGCTTAAATGTTTATATTAGGGGCTGTTTGGATGGGTAAGGAATAAGCAAGAATAATAAATTGAATAATCAAAAATAGCAAATTTCGGGCGGAAATTTATTCCTAACTATTCAAACTCTTCACAAAATTATACATTTTCCACTGTTTTCCGTCTAAAAATAGATTATTCCTCTTATTCCTAACCGATCCAAACGGCCCCATAAATCATTTAATCTAGAAAAAAGTGCTAAATTTGAATTATCCGAGGGAATGAATGAAAATTTCTCTCCTTTTTTTTATCCAAGATCCTGATCATTGGACTTATAATTCTTAACAAATTTTTAAAAAATGGCTGGATTAATTTGGGCTCTGTTTGGATGCAAGAAGAAGAAGAGGAAGAAGGAAGAAGAGAAGAAAAAAAATTATAAACAATTCAAACTCTTCACAAAGTTACACACTTCCCAATACTTCTTCTCATTTCTTCCCTTCTTCCCTTCTTCCCACACCTATCCAAACGGAGCCTTGGTGATCACCTGTACTAAAAGTCTAAAACCAACGAAAGTTGAAAAGGCTGGAGTTTATTACCAATAAAAAAAATGTCTGGAGCCCTTTTACTCAGGAAAAAAAAAAAGATCAGCTGTACTAAAAAGTCTAAAACCAACGATAGTTGAAAAGGCTGGATTTATTGCCAATAAATTTTTTCGAAAAAAAGGCTGGTGCCCTTTTACCAAGGAAAAAAAAGAATGGCGGCTAGAGACCACAAATGCTATAATATGGTTGGTTACGAAACTTATGCCTAGCAATATCGACACATGATTTTTTTTTCTCTTTCCTTTCTTTTTTGGAAAAAAAGAGGAAGAACCGAAGAAGCCTGCCTACCCTCCTTTTGAAGCAATTAGTTTTGTACGAATGCACAAACCAGTTTAATTCAACATAGCACTTCTCAATATCCTTTTTTATTCAATGTCTTTTAGGCATTCACGGTGTGCTTTCTCGGGAGATTTCTCAGTCAAAACAGAGAGCCAATACAACTCGATCTTTAATAATAGTTTCACCACGAGAATATTTTTTCCTAAATCTTTGTTTTCCGTAATTTTATTACTGAATTATATACCATTTAAAATCTTAAGTTTGAGTGTTCATACTTTTTGAGTTTTTCCCCGTATATTGTATAATTAATCACTGTCTATGAATTTCAAGTCATTTTAGTTGGGATATGGAAAGTCGATATAAAATAGCGTAATGTATAGTTATGTAACAATAAATGTAACTATATCTAGCAAGCATTGTATCATATATTATTCACTTTTATAGAATAAATAAATGTAAAAATATGGAATTTTAATTATAAGAATATGAAAATATTGATAAATGCTCGAACTTATCCAATATTAGAACGACTATTTGTTAATTTAGACTTATGCTAATCTTATACTAACTTTCTCAAGATTAATTCATTTGCAACCCTACAAACAAAATTAAAGAATACATGGTAAAAGTTCTTTTAATGGTGCAAAAAAAAAAAGAGAGAGAGAAAAGAAAAAACTATGTACCACATGACATCACGTTTCCTAACCAACGAGGGAAACTGAAAAAGGGGAAAAAAAAATCAAATTGATGAACATGCCAGTATGAGAGGAAATCATCAAACAAGACGGCCATCTTGGAAATTTGGATGTTTCCACATGCCTTCGTTTTATTTAATTTATTTAAATTTTTTCTATGAAGAACCCACAAGCATAACATGTGGATTAGTAGATATATGTTACCTTTAGTAGCCATCAACTTAAAATAATCTACTTTTTTTTTTAATTGTACTTATAATTTACTACTAAGGAAAATAGTGGAGTAGATCTGGGGAGAAAGAATTAAGTCCGAAAGAAGTTAGGTGGTCAAAGAAAGTAGTTAGGAGGACAAAGAAATATTTATTAGGTCTTCTTGCATTAATTAAATATCTACGTCTATTGTGCTTGTGCCACTTCATAAGAGGAGCAACTTTACAAGAGACCAAGCCACCAATTTAAAAAAAAAAGCGAAGAATAAAAAAAAATAAGAAAAGATTAATCGCCAAAATTCTTATTTGATCCATGAAAGTCCAAACTCAATTTCTGGATTCTTCTTGAAGTGTGCCGATTAATGAAGAAAATTAAAGAAGCTTAGAACCAACTTAATAAGTCGGTTATGATAGGTCTAGAAAATTGCTTGTATAATCTAGAGATTTCTATAACCGACTTTATATTCTTATAAATAGGAGGTGTGCTAATGTTGTGTGTGTGCGCACCAAAATAGAAAAAGGTCAAGTGTATGTATAGGAAGTAATATATGTGTAGGAAGTGTATGTTGTAAGAATATAGTTGGTAGTAATAAAATAGAGTTTTGGTAGTATCGTTAGTCAACAATTGGTATCAGAGCCAGTTAGGGCTTGTCGGGTTGTTTGGTTTGTCGAGTCGTGTTTTGAGTGAAATTAGTGGAGTCGATATGTCCGATTTGAGTGGTATGAGTAGTTTGATAGAGAAGTTGAATAATTATAATTATAGGGATTGGCGTACGTGTATCAAGTCTTATTTGCAGGGACAAGACTTGTGGGATGTTATCGGTGGTGATGAGACGGAGCCGCCACCGAACTCGATCTGAGCGTACAAGAAGTGGAAGGTGAAGGCTGGTAGAGCCTTGTTCGTGTTGAAGACGACGGTTGATAAGAGTTTGTTGTCGCATATCGAAGAAGAACATGGGATATATTCGCCGCATTGTTTTCGAAGAAGAACACGAGTCGGTTGCAACTCCTCGAGAGAGAGCTCATGAACATCTCTCAAGGCAACATGACTGTAAGTCAAGAGAGTTTGTTGGGGCCGGAGTTTGGCGCATTCGTGACGGCGATCCAAGGGTGGCAGACGCAACCATCCTTGTTGGATCTAGAGAGTTTGTTGGCAAGTCAAGAGGCACTTGTCAAGTAGCTTGCCGGATTGACGATGAAGAAGGAAGAAGATGAGACGGCCCTGTATAGTGGTCGACATAGAGTGTCGAGCAGGAGCCAAAATAGAAGGCAACCGGTGGTCGAGAAGACCGGTAAGACTATGGACGAGTGTTGTAGGTGCATGTGTTCAAGGGGAGATCCAAAAGGCCAGGAGGGCAACGGAGCTGATCGTGAATCCCGCAGGAGAAGCGTGGTGTGCTGCAGCTGCGGACGACAAGGGCACTATGCGAGAGAGTGCCAGTTGAAGAATGAAGAATGAAACGTCGTGGTGGCGATGAAGGAGAAGGCACCATTCGACGTAAAGAGTGAAGAAGAGTGGGACGGTCTGGCGACCGTCGCAATAGTTGATAAGACGGCTTCGGAGTCTGAAGAGGAGATCGACTTCGAACCGTGGTTCTTCGAAGAGACAGTTAAGGAGGAGACTGCACTAGGAAGTTGTGCGGTGGTGACAGTTGAGAGGAAGCCACGAGAGGATGCAACCATGGAATTCATCACTGAGGAGAGTGATGATGTAGCAGTCATGGAGAAGATTGCTGAAGTACAAGCGATATCGCGACAAGAAGTGAATGGTCATAGAATTTATCAAGCAGACGATAGAGGAACTCAACGACGACAATTACAGGTACCTCGTTCAAAGTCAAAATTTGTAGTAAAGCAAGTTGAAGATAAACCGACGATAGAAATGCGATGCCACGTTCGAAAATATCAAAGAGATCACAAGAAGCACAAAGATCCAGATGGACGTGGAGTACCGAAGTATAGAAGTCGGTGCTGAGGGGGAGTGTTAAAATCAGCACCGAAATAAGGCCCAAGTTTATTTGATCCATGAAAGCCCAAACCCAATTTCTGGATTCTTCTTGAAGTGTGCCGATTAATGAAGAAAATTAAGGAAGCTTAGAACCAACTTAATAAGTCGGTTATGATAGGTCTAGAAAATTGCTTGTATAATCTAGAGATTTCTATAACCGACTTTATATTCTTATAAATAGGAGGTGTGCTAATGTTGTGTGTGTGCGCACCAAAATAGAAAAAGGTCAAGTGTATGTATAGGAAGTAATATATGTGTAGGAAGTGTATGTTGTAAGAATATAGTTGGTAGTAATAAAATAGTGTTTTGGTAGTATCGTTAGTCAACAAAAACAATCAGTGATTTTGAGAAGTGTTAAAAATGTCACCGTTACAGTTGTTGAGAAGTGTTAATATTAATTGTCATTATAAAGAACACATATTATTTCTTAAATTAATTTCTAGACATGGATTATTAGAAACTTGTTGGCAATAGATACATTGTTTTCTTGTGGATCGACATTTTAAGTACATTGTTCTCTTTCGTTGAACGTTTTTTTTTAAGATGGAACGGAACAAAAATGTTCGAAACGGTGGAATATTGACAAAATGACAGGTCTATTTGTAAATTTAAACACATTAGGGCCATCATTCTTAGCTTCGGTTGATTCCTTAACAGGCCGGGCCCTATGAACTATACATGAAAAGAATATATATATATATATATATATATATATATATATAGAGATTGGCTAAAGTATACTCCAGCATATAGATAGCCCGTATGCTGGAGTCGTTTCTCACAATCTAAAATGCATACAGTCGATCCGAAGCTTTCAAATTATTCTCCATATTGAAATCTCCTAGGAAACTAAAATTTATATTTTTTCGAATTTTTTTACTATATATTATGCTATTTTAAAAGAACATTGTAATGGAGTTGTAAAGGAGTATTTATGGCCCTTCAATTTGAAAATAGCATAATATATAGCAAAAAAATTCGAAAAAATGTAAAATTTGGCCTTGAAGGATATTTTTACATGGAGAACAACTTGAACGGTTTGGATGGACTGTTTGAATTTTAGATTTTCAGAAACGACTCTAGCATACGGGTTTGATCTGTATGCTGGAGTATACTTTAGCCAATCTCTATATATATATATATATATATATTGGGAAGTTATCATCTAATGTTGTGTGAATTTCATTAAAGTTCTCCGTCTAACTGCTTGCTTTGCTTGCATCGCACAAATTATTTTACTTCAAAAAAAAAAAAGAAAGAAAAGATGGTTAAAATATGGAAAATAGTTCAGAGTTTTTTTTTTATTAAAAAAAAAAGATCCCCTGCTTAGAAGGGGAGCCTAAAGCTTTATTAAAAGAGCAACAGTTTACATAGAAATGTTGAGAGTATTATATGCAAATAAGTTTCAATGTTCTCTTCAATTTGTAAACTCCTTTCTCTTTAATTTAGTTGTGGTTGATGCATATACGGACGGTTCTCACCATTCTAATTGGGGTGCATGGGGGGATGTACAAATAATATTTCATCTGTTTCTTCTTTATTTATTTATTTTTTACTCAATTTTTTATTATAAATGAGACGATTTTGCTCTCATTTTCTCCAATTATGTGGCTTCGTCTGGAAATATGCTTATGACTGACTATTATCATCTCTGGAATTATGGGGTTGGGGACTTGAGGGTCCTTTTTTACCGTTTGAAGAAAAGCTGATCTCTTAATTCTACCATGGCAGGGATCATAAAAATGATCTGTCTAAGTAAAAATTATGGCGATTCTTGAGTTTATATTTTACCTCTGCTTTGTTTTGCTGACATATGTGGATTGTAAAATTTGAAAAGTCGATCGTTGGGCTTCTTTCGACGAGAAAGAATCTACGCTGTGAAGTATTAATTAAACCTTCAAGAATCACGAGTAGCTCTATTAGAGTGTATCACAGTAATATAATGGCGAGAGAAAAAAATTATTTTATATTTCATCAAAGCTTATTTCAAAATTTTTTTCTTCCTCAGCTCTTCCAAGAATATTTCCCAATTCCCACCCTCTTCCTAGCTTGCTGTTTAGATGCAGTGGAATAACTCTTCCCAGTGATCCAAACAGGCCAGAGATTACACAAATCAAAGTCCACTTTAACCCCTACCATATAGCATTACAAGACCTGATCTCCTGAAATCCAATTTATTTTGTGTTCATCCTAAAAAAAATACTATACTTTGATAACTTAACAAACTTATTGACATTCTTGTTTGTTTAGAATACAAAATCGAAAAGAATGAATCCTCTTGGTTATTTCCAGATATTGTCCGGATAAGTCGACAGTATTGCTGTAAATTACTTGTTTCAGTACACAAGCTTTCCTGCAATCATTCCAGCACATACTATAGCTCCAAACCATTTGTTTGATAGAAATCTGCAATGATAAACACAAGTTAAATTGTAGCTCAACATAGAACATATTCAACAAGTTTATGTACCAGTTGACCAACACCAATCATTTTCTGTACAGGGACCGTCCAAAGATTTACCAATTCCACACAGATGCTGAGAAGTAATAAAATTTCTTCATGAATGTTAAGAAATAAAAAAAAATAATAATTAAGCTTGTTTTCGCCCATGTTACTTTATTGGTTTCAAGTATTTGAGAACTTAATTTAATAATATTTTTTAATTTTCTATCCATGTTGAACTGAATCTCAGAACTTGGAAATTTCTAATTATGAAGATGGAGTCAATATTAATCACTATAATTAACTTGGTTTTTTTTTTCAGTTTTCAACTTTTTTTCTAAATGATTTTGCTGTCCATGCAACATGCAAGTGCTTGGAAATTAAATTTCTGACCTCCTAGAAATGTGCAATATCTCATAAGGGTACAAATAAATAAATAAATAAAATGCCTAATACTCTGATACTTACTTCATGATACAATCAACTCGACTTGAATAGTCAACGGTGCATATCTGCCACAATAGGTGTCCAAATGCCGCAATCATAAATAAATAAAACGGCCAACCTACAAAAAGACAAAGAAGCAGTCAGCTTGATTGAAATTTGATATGTAGGATGGGATTTAAATTTGCAACTAAATGTTATCTACAATGCAAGATGCCTAGAATTTAAATTCGAGTTCATTTGATATTACACCAAAAGATAAAAATTATTGATTAATTTACATTTAAATTAATACGTTTCTGACCAATTGACTTTATAATAAATGAACACAAAAAATTCATATATTTGTTATGTAACACTATATAAGCATCGATTTGGGTTCACTATTTAGATCCAGTCCGGTATATTTTTAAGTTAAACTCCTAAACTATTTAATTCGGTGAGTTGAAGCTCGCTCTATCTGTTCATAATTTCATATACGATTAAATACACATACCAATGGAAGCATTGTAGCCTGCAAACGTCAAGCATCCAATGCAAGTGGTTGCAAAGCCAAGGAGCCAATTCTTAGTCGACTCCCCAAACAACACTGCTGTTGATTTAACTCCAGCTTTCACATCATCACCTTTATCCTATTTATTAGAGAAGAAATGGGGGAAAAAAATGCTTAGATAGGTTTTGAAATCTGTCAATTTAACGACACATGCAATACAGCAAATGCAGCTCTGTTTTCAATTTAACTCTACCCTCTATGAATCTATCCTAGCAGTAAACTTTGTAAGTCATAATAGAAATTTATTGTATTTAATAATATATGTGTGAAATTAAAAGCTAATTCCATTTCAAAAAGAAAACATATTAATATTTCATTATTTTAAGGTGCAGTTTTCCAATGATTTTATCAGTTGTTAAAAGACAGTTTGTGATGTGAATGTACAGAGAATGGGCGATGACCTAATTAAATGTTCATCTTAAGTATGCACAATTTGAATTTGTGTGTATGATAAACAAATTTGTACCTGATGTGCATATATTGTGTCGTATATCATTGTCCAGCAAAATCCAGCAATGTATAAGGGCAACAAAATGGGAATAGCATTCAAATTTCCATTTACTACTGCCCAACCGAGTGGTGCACCCCAATTGTGGACCAGACCAAGAAAAGCTTGAGGCTGTAATATTTTATTCATTACTCAAAGATGTTAATTGAAGTGATTATATATGTTTTCAAGTTTCAAAATTGAAACAAGGATATTTTGGTGTATCATTTCCTGGCAGGAGTGAATTAAAGCGATTTATGGATAACATGTCCATGAAATTGTCTATATTAAATTATTAATGGAGTGTAAATGGCACTACAAGGCATGTACTGTTATTAATTTGATGATTAAGTTTGGTAGACGGTGGACAGGAAACACACTGACATGAAACTGCCTCTAAAAATTAGTAAATAGTTGCGCAAGTTGTAAACATACCCAGTAAGTCACTCTCTTCATAAGAGGATAAGCAAGCCACAATACTTGTTGCACCACTGCAAGTGCAATACTATTTTTCAAGAAAAAAAAAGTTCAGAATCAATAGTCACTTAGAGCTAATACAAAAGTATTTATGTGTTACGATATTTGTGGTTACAAAAGTAATCCGTTGCTGTTTATGACAGTGACTGAACTGGACTGTAAATATGTTGAAGTCGTACACGGTTAAAGACTGATTTTGCTTTCTTTTTTGATGTCAACATTTACTTATCACGATCTTATGTGGAGTTCCCTTTTATGTCCTTCTCCTATGCTTTTAGTAGGTATATACACAATACACCTTGACCCTGCTTCACCTTTAGGGAGAAAAGAAAGGCAATAGAGAAAAAGGTTTGGTACTATATTTGGTACTGCCTCTTACCACCTTTCGATTATTTTTATCTGATTGATTAGTCAGTAACCAATTAATTACCTTAATTTGTTGAAATTCTTCATAAGAGGTATCAGCAATGCTATATTCAAGGCCCAAAACAACCACCCTTGAAGTGGTGTGATCTGACCAGATGGCAGTGGTCTAGTCTTGCAACGCTCGTTCTGAGAGGGATTGAATAAGAATGGGTAAGAGACAAAATCAAACCAACAGGACTATAATTTATTGGATGATTATATAGAAGTTGCCAATTTAATATATTAAAAATTTTACAAACAGCCAGAACATTGAAATTATCTAGATTAAATTATCTAATGGACACGAGAAAAACAACAACAAATACTATAGTATGTAAAAAATATACTAGATAAACTGAGGAAAAAGAAATAGAAGGCACGGCTGAATTGTTAAGTTTAGTGTATATATAACTTTTTCCTCAAAAAGTCAAGAAAGTTAGATTTGAATATTTAGTGATTTTAAATGGCGGGCATGATAAGAAAGTGTTCCATTTTTTTTTTTTTGAGAAAAAAATGACACATATATAGCTATATATAAATTAAGACTATATTAAACTTACTTTTCTGTCATATTCTATATCAAAAAGGTCGTTCGATGCACAGCAGGATATATGTACCAAAAGAGAGATCAACTGAAACTTTCCCATCAAATTGAAATCAGGAAGCATTCCAGGTTTTGTTGACAGCACAATTGCCCTATCATTGGGAGGAAAGATATATATACATCATTAGTAATGAAAAGGAATTTGTATGCCTCATTGTTAACAGCTGATCATAAAAAGAAGCATTCATGTACAACCAAAATGAATGTCCATGAGAAAACCTATTTGCTTTGGCTATTGGATTGAAATTTTTTCAAATGTTCTTTCAGTCGAAAGGAGGCAAGAATGGAATTAAAAGGAAATATTTTATATCTGATTTTTTTTTTTTGAAAAGAAGTACTTTAATCAGATTAATTACAATACAATTTATGTACTTATTTAATCATAAATATAGAAAGAAGTTCGAAAATACTGTAGGCTTTGTAGCTATTTAATCATAAAACTAACGTATGTAGCACAACTGCACAAGTGTGACGGTACACATACCAAAAGGTGGGCCAGGCATGCAGCCAAACTGCAATATCATCTTCTATGCGAGCAAGCTTAAAGTATGGCCTAATGCTCTCAGGGACTTTGGTATCAATCCATGATATTCTCAAACTGTTGCAGACGATTGATTTGCCTCTGAGCAATGATGGCGATGATGACACACCTTCTGATTTGAGTATGGGGAAAAACTTTTTTGGTTGAAGAGGTTGTGCGTTGTTCCTAAGAAGACTCGGCTGGTTCTCAAAGTAGGCACGGTTAAAGTTACCTCGTCGGCGAGCGTATGGAAGGGTGACGGTGGTGGTGCTTAAGAGTTCCATTTTGAGATAGGGAGGAATAGAAAGGGAGACGACGGTGACACAAAAAGAAGTTTGTTTTAGTTTGGGATGCTTATTAACATGACAAAGTATATATAGATATATGGATACTTAAAAAGGTTGTTTGGTTTTTTGAAGCATATATTACAGAGGCGTTCAACAATGTTTGGTCAAGGATATATTTTTATTTAATGGCGCCACTCTTGACAAAAGCAAGGAACATTGTCTCGCAGTCAAATGTTTTATATGGAATTATTAGAGAGCACGTTGGTTACGAATACGGCTGTCAAACGTTAATAACGGAAGCGGAACAGGGTGTTCCGTTTTCCGTTCCGTTCCGGCACACGGAAATGAAATTCATTCCGTTTTCGTTCAGAAAACTGTTCCGTTAGCCGTTTCGTTCCTCAATTTCCACTGATTTCAGCCTATTTTTCATTGATTTCAGTCATTTTTCGGTAAAACGGAACATTAACGTGCAATACCGCATGTTCCGTTTTCGTTCCGTTTTCTGCAACGTAACCAATTTTCCTTCCGTTTCCGTTCCGTTCCGGACAGAACGGAACGAAAACGTTCGAAACGGTACCAAATTGACACCCTAGTTACGAAAGTTGGTAAGTTAAGACTGATAGACTTTAGGTTACTTGACTACTTGAGCTGGTAGTCGACAATATTGACTACAGACACTGCCACATAAACGATTTTTAATAACTCCATATTAACGGCTGGTTTAAAAAAATCATAGTTTATCTTTACCACAAGTTAATAAGAAAAATTGGTGCTAAAGAGTTGAAAAAAAAATTACCTTTAGAATGGTTTTCCTTAATAACCGGTGTTAAAATTACAATCCTTAGCACCGGCGTGCTAAAGATAAATCATTTTTTACATTTTAGAAAAGTCAATTTTTACATTTTTTTTATTTTTTTTACTATTGATTTGATATTTTAGAAAATTCATGATATAAAGATTATGGATCATACAATAACAATGATTTTTTAAAATATAAAAAAAAACTAAAAATTTTTAAAATATATATATATAAATTAGTTTCTTATAAATTTTCAATATGGAAAATATATTAAATGATTCATATCAGTTGTTTGAAATTTAAAACATCAGAACAATCATATTGGATAGATCCGGTCCCCTTACGAACCGGTGACAGTTCCAGCGGCCTCTAACTTTCAAGCGACGATCACAGTTTTATTTAAATCGTAACAGAGGATTTCTGTCCTCAATCAATATCGATCGTATTGGCTGTAACAGAAGATCTGTCCTCAATCAATATCAATGATTGTACGAACTTTAAATTAAGCGATGATCACAGTTTTTATTTTATTTAAAGCGTAACAGTGGATCTCTGTCCTCAATCAATATCACTTTATTCACTCCCATGTCAAAAATGAAAAATTGTATCCTTTTATTTTATTTTTTTTTTAATTGTAAGTTGAGATATATCGAAAGTGTGAACATGGCGTTACTGCTTGGACCGGTATAGGTGGCCCCTTAGAAATTATATATATATAACATGTTATTGTTGTTGTTATTATTATTATTTATCTTTTAATATCCCATTTGTAAGCACTTCAATAACATGCGTAACATGTTTGACTTATTACGATAATAATATATAATTCGGTTCTTTTTTTAATTGTTTAATTAAAATGCAATTATCATAACTAAATTTGCTTCGGAAATTTTTTCAGATTTTAATTTTGAATATTTTGGGTTATGGGTTCTCATTTTTGTATACATCGAACATGACACATTCTTTTGCAAATCTTAAAATCTGCAATAAATATTTTTATGTAAAAAGAATCAAAAGTATAACAATAACAACAATAAAAAGTTGCACGCACTTCAATAATATAGATAATAAAACTGTTCATATAAATGAAGACATTCGCATTTGATGACTGAATAATCGTCCAAGCAATGTTTTGAAAATCGGACCGGACCGGCCGGTTCGACCGGTTCAACCACGAACCGGACCCTAGTTCGGTCCAAACTTAGCCAGCTTTTAGCTTGTTTGTGACCCACAACGAACCGACCGGTCCGGTACGGTTTTTAATAGAACTGGTGAACCGGACCCCCCGGTTTATATTTTCAGTATGTTTTTTTTTTTGTCTTTGGAATCGAACATGGATTCTACAATGTAACAATCACATACTATATGCACTAGGCTATATGGGATTTTGTGTTTTAACTTATGGAATTATTTATATACAATTATATTATTTGGTTTTTATTGAACCGGTTAGATTATCAACCTGATAGCTCATCGGTTCGATAGCTGGTTCGGTTTTAAAAACATTGCATCCAAGTAATTTGCATCATGGCACACCGTCAGCTACACAAAACCCGCTGCAGGAGCTTCATTGAAGAAATAGGAAAAGGACAAAAAGAATCTCTCGTTGGATCGAACGATATATATTCGATCCAGATATTTTGCGTATTGGATGAACGACCCAGATAGTCACCATTTCTTGGGGACTCCGCATCCTCTGATGGCCATCCAGTGGATGGTTTCGATCTCAGCTATCTGATTTAATCTCAATGATTTAATCTCAATGGATATGAATGTCCCGTTCATGATATCACAATTGATAGACTCGAAAAAATCAAACCGTTGAGATCAAATTAGACAGCTCGAATTAGAAAACGTCCACTGGACCAGAGGATACCGTTTCTTGGGTCGAGGACACTAACAACACAGTTGGATTTTGCGGGACCCACGATGTGAAGATGCAGGCAGCTTCGCGAATAACATTTTTTTTTTTGTAATTTAAATTGAAATTACCCCTCATTCAGTCTCCATGTGTGAATACTGAAATACTGAATATTGGGGTAGAACTTTTGACTTTGAATTCTACGCACGAGAACAAGTCAGTGATGCAATTTTAATTTTCAAGACGACTCCCAGTCACAACTAACAACTCACTTGTTTGTTTTATTACCTTAAAAAAAAACAACTCACTTGTTGGCATCAAAGCCGTTGAGGTGCTGCCACTTGACTTCTGATAACAACGTTTCATGGTTATTCAAACTCTTGAGCATTACTGAGAATTATTAACCCAATTATTGGACCACTTTATGCGCCGTAATTATCCCGCTTCTTCAATTTCATGGCCCATGATACATCATCAAGTTTGAAAGAGTTCCTCCATGATGAACAAGTTCTAATTTCTTATGTTTGTATTGTGCAATATGTTTAGATGTGCGGAAGAAAATTTATCAATGATTGCCATTGGATAATTAAAATTTAAAAATTATCATATCAAACAAATGTATAAATTGTGTTTAACTGTGGGGCCAACAATGAAATTACAGTCATATTTTGATGGATACCAAATCAAGGATTTTTTTTTTCTTTTGAAACGTTTTCTGTATAATCATACAAATATGTGAGAAAATATTTTATGCGAAACAAAAAATGTAGAGAACATAAGCTGAATTGATTTATCATTTTGTTTGGGTAAACTATCGAACATCATCTTCTAATAGTGAGAATTTATCCGAACACGCAACAAACATTTGTAAGACATAAGTTAAATTTTTAATTTCTTAATTAGTCTGACTCATATGCTTGCAGTACTTTTTCTTGAAAATTGTAAAATTTTGAAGATTTTTTTGTTAAAATAAAATTGAAAGCCAGAATTTTCTTGTAATTATTATTATGTTTTTAATTTTTTTCCCATCTTCTGATTTTGAGCTAAGCTAATTATAACAATAATTTTACATTCATAGGAACATATTTCTTGTATCATATGTATCACGGTAAAAATCGAGCAGTTTAGAATAGAATAAAATTATAATTTTAAAAATGATTTATAAGTAAATTTAACCTTTTGTTGCTTTTAAAAATAGTTCTATATCCCTTCTCTTAAATTGAGTACGATGGAAAAAAAAAATTCTTTTCTGTTGCCATCTGGCGCGGTGGTACATGACTTTCCTAATCTAATGCGAATTGCGATAAACATGGGATACTGGTAGTTACTGTAAAATTGTTAATACTTGTTCAAAGTATTCCTACTTCCAAGTCAACTTTCTCGCTTGGCAACGGCGTTGTAGACTTGTAGTCTGTAGACAATCCTCTATATATATTATTTATTATCACAAGTTTTTACTATTCCTAAACGTCGACATCCGGACCAAAAGGTCCAAAACCCCATAAGAAATGACAAAATAGTGTGCTCAATATTCTTACCAAACTCCGAGAATATTATATAACGAGTTGTGCCAAACTATATTTTTTTTAATATCACAGTCAAATTACTTTGTTCGTATATTCGAGTCACAACATGACGAAATACAAAAATGCCTTTTCTTTTGATAAGTAAAAATCTTGAAATTTTTATTATGAATTAAAATAATTAAATATTTTTCTTAGAAACCATTTGCATATATATGTAAGAATTTATAAATTCCTAATTTTTATCATTAAATGGTATAACATCAAGATAATGAAAAGCAAACCACATCGTTTGATAATTCCAATCATTTATAATTTCATAATTTTTATAATTATAATTCGTCTGTAACAATTAATCCGATAGATATAGTTATTTATTTTTTGGGAGTTTGATATTATCTTATTTGTAAGTTTGCCTGTGCATGTATTGCTACTTTGCTTGGATAGAAAAATATAATCGACAATTATTTTGTTTATTAAATATAAAATTATAGGCCAGAAAAGGGATAGAATTCAAGATGCACCCATGTCCTTATGAGTTATGATAGGGCCAATTAGAATTCGTTGTTGCGCGACACATGGTGTAGCACACATACGAGCTGTCTGATCTTGATCGGGCGGTTCATTTTTTACGGGCCTATCAATCTAGGTTACATGCACGGGGCACTCTTGTCTATTGGATTTTGATCAGACGGTCAGGATGCCGCGCGGCAGCGGATCTCAATTTTGATAGGGCGGGTCGTATTGTTTTAGTTTCGCTGAAGAAACTTGTATCAAAAAAATCTAAGCGAAATATGTTAGAGGGTTGTTTACAAGAATAAACGGGTCGATTCAGTGAATTGCGTCACTTCCTCCCCGTTGGAAAAAGCAACAATGAAATCGGAGAGAATGGCAACTTCGGCGCATGGGGTTCTGACAAACTAGTTGTGAGACCGAATAGGAAAATGCCACGTACTGTTTGGCCTTGCACCTCACCTCAGGTATAGCATTGGTCAATGAAGGTACCTTGACACAAGATTAAAATAATAATAGAATGGGAGATGCTGGCACGAAAATTTTGACTGGGGACATTCCGATATTTTATAAACGATAAAGTTACCCTCATCACGTGTTAATTCGACCTCATGATAAATTCACTAACTCATTAATTTTAGGCTTTAGCTCACTAAATACCAAATAAAATTCAGAACGTGCATTAATGATTATAATAACGTGAATTAATTATTCTCATTCCACATAGAGAGAGAATGAACTATAAATTAGTTGCTGCCTTTCTTTGCCCAGGACAAATAATGACGGAAAACAAATGAAGGAGATTATAATTCTAATCGTAATGATAATTATAATTGTAGTTCTGAATAATTATAATAATTATGTTAATTAAATTAAATACAATAATAATAGTTAGAAATAATAATTATTATAATAATTATAATAAGAGCAGGTTTATTGTGTATCATGGTGCATGGAGCCTTCTATGCATCATGATGTTTTTCCATTAATATTTTTAATTGTAAATCTAATTTAACCGATATAATTTAACCAATTTTAAATAAATATATAAGATTTGATTTGAAAAAAAATGATGAACAGTGTCAAATTCTCTTTTTTTTTTTTGAAGGTCAGGTGGCAATCACCACCCGACAAATTTTATTAATAAGAAAATTATTTACAAACAGTGTCAAATTCTTCAAAGGGTTACATTTAAAATTATGAAGAAATAATAAATGAGGATAATTTATTTATACACCATAGAATAAGTGTATGTTTGGCAAAAAGTTCAATTCATAATGTTTAACAAAAACTTATCATTTTTCTTGTGGTACATCAGAGATATAAGCGTCATGAGTCATAAAAAAAAAAACAGAACAAATTTTAAATTGACAATAAAATATATAGGAACAAAGGCGTATAAATTTTACTAGAAAGTTTTGAAAGCGCAAATATGTGTCTACAGAAATTCCGAGGAATGCTTGCGTGCCCAAAGCACCTCCCTAATAGAATGTGGTAAATGGTCCGTTACGCAGCTTAAAATTCTGAACCATATATATATATATATATTTTTTTTATTATGAGTCTGAACCATATATAACTCGCACCCCCGATATGCTGAATAAGTCTTAACTAGAGGTCAGTTACAACATACAAGTAATTGACAATTAGGTCAGTCGCAACAAATTCTGATCGAAGTCTTCACTACGCCAAATAAAATTATTAGTACCGGTTTTTTTCCTATCATTAGTATCGGTTTTTCAGCGGTACTAATAATAGGGGGTACTAACAGCAACAAAAAACCGGTACTAATGAGCCGGTAGTAAAAGAGGAAATAAACCATATTAGTACCGGTTTTTTATAAAAAACCGGTACTAAAATTAATTGATTTAGTACCGGTTTTTTATAAAAAACCGGTACTAATTTAAAAAAACCGAAAAATCATTTAATTAATTTAAGAAAAAACCGAAAATTTTAATTCAATTAGTACCGGTTTTTTAGAAAAAACCGGTACTAAATTAGATTAATTTAAATTAATTAATCATTTAATTAATTAAATTAAAAAAAACCGAAAATTATATTCATTTAGTACCGGTTTTTTATAAAAAACCGGTACTAAATTAAATTAATTAATCATTTAATTAATTATTTAATTAATTAAATTAAAAAAAAAACCGAAAATTAAATTCATTTAGTACCGGTTTTTTATAAAAAACCGGTACTAAATTAAATTAATTTAAAAAAAACCTAAAATTTTAATATTAGTACCGGTTTTTTATAAAAAACCGGTACTAATTTAAAAAAAAAAATAAATAAAAAAAATGTTATATGTTCAGTTTGTTCTATTTATCAATCATAGTGCAAATAGATCAATTCTGAAAAAAAAATGGAAGATAGGAACATAAAAAATTATATAGTACTCTAGAAAATATTTACATTTTCACTCGTTTATAAACTACAATATGAACTACAAATATTTTCTAGAGACCATATTGCATTTAGTAATAATATTTGTAGAAAATATTTTCTACAAATATATTCTCGTTTACATTTTCAGCTGTCGAAAGGTCAAAAGGCACATAGAAGTTCCGAAGTTAATATTGTATTTAGTAATAAAATATCTTACTAATTGGTCAAAAATATATCATGTAAAACTGCTACCAATCACCTCCAAGTCTCCAACGCATAATGCCCTTCCTTTACCCTGAAACCAAGTACTTGGTTGTAGTTAAAAAAGGAAAGAGAAGTCACTGACGAAAGATCAAAAGTTTAAGAAAAGAAAAGCTAAAAGAGCGATTATATCACCTTCAATATTAACATCTTTACAGTTGGATCGTGTTGAAAGGGCTCGAAATTCTTCAACAACAAAGTAATCTGAAATAAAATTCATAAACTTTAGTATCTGATGAATTGCTAATAAAGAAACGTATCACTTTAGATACTGATGTACCATTGTATAGGAAAGTGTTTTAAGTTGCCGAGGTCTATTTAGAATTAGTGTCTTTGCAGGACCATTTTCTTCTGCCAGAACCTACAAACAAAAAAAAGATGGATGTATCATATAAAAAAAATATATTCTCTGGTACAAAGAAGCAGCCGGTCGACAAAACTTAGATTCAATATCTTCATTTGAGGCAGAAAATAATCAACAACAAATATGATCCCTTGAAGAGATCCATAGCAGAAGAAACTAAGCACATCAATAATGCAAGTGTTAAAATAGTAGCCTAATCTAACCCTATCGTTTCTGCCAACAATGAGCCGGATCTTTCTAACCCTATCGTTGCTGATTTTCTCTTCATCAACCAACGCCCTTCTTGTTGGAACCACCGAATCGATGAAGAAAAAGACTTCATGAACCTATTATTTGTGCATCTCGGGATGGATAGCGAGAATGGATAGAAAGAGAGCACAATGATTGGTACGGTTTTTTTTAAACCTATTATTCATGAACCTATTACGGTTTTTTTTTATTTTTTAAATATTTAGTACCGGTTTTTTATAAAAAACCGGTACTAAAAATCAATTAATTAGTACCGGTTTTTTATAAAAAAACCGGTACTAAAAATATAACGGTTTTTTTTATTTTTTAAATATTTAGTACCGGTTTTTATAAAAAACGGTACTAATTAATTGATTTTTAGTACCGGTTTTTTATAAAAAACCGGTACTAAAATATAACGTTTTTTTTTATTTTTTAAATATTTAGTACCGGTTTTTATAAAAAACCGGTACTAATTAATTGATTTTTAGTACCGGTTTTTTATAAAAAACCGGTACTAAAAATATAACGGTTTTTTTTAATAAATTCAAACCTTTAGTACCGGTTTTTTAATTAATTGATTTTTAGTACCGGTTTTTTATAAAAAACCGATACTAAAATAAAAACATTTTTTTTTTTTAGACGATTTTTAGTACCGGTTTTTTAAAAAAACCGGTACTAAATAATATATCTGACAATTACGAAAATGCCATGATTTATTATTAGTACCGGTTTTTTAAAAACCGGTACTAATGAGCCGGTACTAATAATCATTTTTGTTGTAGTGCTTATAATCTCCTTTATTAGTTCTTACTACAGAGCGCCGCCAAGGATTAGAAATGTATGGTTGCTTGCATCAATAGCTCCAGCGCTTTTCATATATTTCAGCCTAATATTGGGCACTAGGCCAGGAACTGAATTACTTTCTTGGGCCCCCAACTTTTGAAAATTGTGATGCAACACTGATTGATTTTTCAGTATTTTCAACCAATGTAAGTTTCTCTCACCCCTCTAAAACCACCAAATTATTGGGTTAATTTCTCTGTATTTAATTACATTCTTCTTTAGTTTCAATCCTTGTTAATAGACCGTGTTAGTTTCAACATTTTTTTTTTCAAATACTAGGCAGCAGCGACCTATATAGTGAGTGTTAGCTTCAACATATGATGATCTGATTACATGCTTCAATAGGTGCTTAATCATAGATTAATTATGTTTGTGGATGTTTTCGGATAATTTAATATATTGAATTGTTCTTTGGACCAAATTGTTGAGTCATATTATTTTGTTATCGGAAATAAATGAGGTGTTTGATGATATTCCTCAATGAGTAATTTGTCAGTTTTATGAGTCGTATAATGCTGTATTATTATATATGCTCCAGTCTCCAGGGATGAAAATGCATGATTATAGTTTAAACGGTATTTTAAGAGTCCAATATAAGATTTCTTCAATGCTGGGAATTCTACGGGCTTATGAGCACATTTGGATTTTCTGTTGTAAATAGTGAGCATATCAAACTAGTCAAAGAAAAGTTTCTTGCTGAAATTGAGTTAAAAGTTAATTTGTTACAATTATTTGCGAATAGGTTTCCATTATATTTAATTTAATTCAAATCTGGTTATCCTGAAAATTGTATTAATTTAAGTTTTTTACATGGTGCTAAATCTTTAGTTTTCATAAAGTTGGCTTTTAAAGATCGATGCCTTTTTATTTTGTTTGTTGCATTGTATAATATATTAATATAAAAATATATATCATTTATGTTGGATTTGTGATTTTCTTGCAGTTTATTTCCTACATCTGGGTTATTAACAGAGTATTAGCTAGATAATTAGATTAATAATAGATTTCATTAACAGCTCTAATATTAATGGATTTTCTCAAATTTACACGATCTTTTTTATCCCAATGTGCAAACTTCGCATGTCAAATGAGAATGTTAAGCTATCGATATAAGTTGCTGGTAGCAAGCACGCCACATCAAACCAATTTCTTATAATGGACTTGTCAGGAATGTTCCTTAAGGAGGTCCACAATTTATGGAAAAGTAATAAAAAAATCATGTACAGTATAAAAGTAAATTGATTTTAGATTTAAGAAAATAAATAATTAAAATTTTTCTTGTTGAGAGTTTTGGCCATGAACCCTTGATCCTCGGAAAGCAGTGAATTAAGATTGCGGACATTAAATGGGTGATATTGAATTACATTTTGAACAAAATGTACTTTCTTAATTATATTTGAGAAAGTATTATTTAATACGACCAAAGACATTATTAATTAACAAATGTAAAAATACAAAAGATCCAAGTTTTAAGAATGCACCAAATTTTCTGTTTTCCACTTTTTTGCCCCCTTTTTTAGGTGTTGGGGCAATTGAAGATTAAAAATATAACTTTTAAAAATTATCCGTTCCAAATTGAAAACAAGTGTTGTCGTGGTGTAGTTGGTTATCACGTCAGTCTAACACACTGAAGGTCTCCAGTTCGAGTCCGGGCGACGCCATTTTTTTAAAAAATCGGATATTTTATTTTTAAAATTTTTTTTTTACGGTAATCTGCTTTTATTTATCTGTTGATGATGATTCTGTTCATTTTGTAGTACAGTAAAACTTCAAAAGAGCTACCCACTCGTCTTATCATGGCCCAACGGAAGAAAAAGGACGATGAAACATGACTGCGAAAAAAATAATCTAATAACATTGAGTAGTACTCAGCTTTGAGTAATCTGACACTTTTGAGTACTTGCTTAACGTACATCTAAACCCAAAAAAATAAAACATGGCGAAAAAAACTTTTATGTTGAGGACATTTGGATGGATTATATATAAACCTTCAATATATGTTGAAACAACAATTCTACAACTACCTTCTATCAGCAACATTTCTACAACTGCGAAGGGAGCACTTGGAACATGTGCATAAATTGGCAAATTCTGCAAGAAGGGGTACCATTACTCAAAATGTGAGGACGGAGCAATATCAACTACCAGAAGCGTTTGTATGGAAAAGCTAGCCATGGAAAATTATACTGTTAATTAGAGTATGTTTAAATATAAATGTCTTTCTTTTTGGGTTGGTATTTATAGCTACGAAAGGCAGGCTATTTTAATTTTTTTCAGGTGTACTTGGTGAATTTATTCCCTCTGTATCAAACTCTCTTTTGTTTAATTTGAAATGCCTACGGGCTTTCTCGTCAAAAAAAAAAACATTTCTACAACTGCCTATGGCTCCGTTTGGATAGGTGTGGGTAGGGCTGATTAACGTGGTAAACGGACACGGAATGGGGTGTTCCGTTTACCGTTCCGTTAACGAAACGAAATAGATTTCGCTACCGTTTACCGTTCCACTTACTAAACGAAATGATTTCGCTAAACGACATGTACAAAAACACGTTAAACTGTTCCATTTCATGTTCCGTTTACCGTTTCATTAAGGAAACGAAACAAATATCAGTACCGTTTACCGTTCTGTTTCAGCAAACGGAACGGCATAACGTTTTTTTTGTTTCCGTTGGCAGGCCTAGGTGTGGGAAGGAGGAAGAAGTGGGAAGAAGTATTGGGAAGTGTGTAACTTTGTGAAGACTTTGGATTGTTTATAATTTTTTTTCTTCCTTCTTCCTTCTTCTTCTTCCTTCTTCCTATATCCAAACGCACCCATATATAAATAGTTTGTTTCTCAACAATATATGCTAAATATTTTTAAACAAGAGAAAGTCTTCAATCAAAACGCTTTGATCGGAGTCCCAGTTAAACTCCGTCATATCTCAATTTTGAAAGTTCAAACGACCGATCTGAACCGTCAAATATGATCTCCATATTGAAATCTCTTTGTCGACCAAAATTTTCATTTTTTTTAAATTTTTTAAGTATTTTTTTCGGATTTTCAAAAACAGCAATTTTTGTAGGGTTCAGAACAAATTAGATTAACGATTTTTGAAAATCCACACACCTCGGTACGGACTGACCCATCGTGGTCGATACGTGACTATCATGACGACTAGGACGGCTGTTTTTGGCCAGGCTGGACCCAATGATGCACAATCAGGCGATGTGCTAAGCGATCGTATGTGATTCAGGATCGAAAATCTCCGGTGGGGTAGGATTTTCCCTGGAGTTTTTATGAGTTGGAGCGGGAGATATTTGAGAATTCGGCATTTCGTTATGATCGCACTGTCCACTGTCACCAAGTAAAAGGGAGCTAGGTTCTTCGGCCGTCCATCACATCGTAGCAAGACCCTTCTCTATCCACCTATGTAGGCATGCTAATTCTTTAATACCAATTATTCCAATCCGGTGGCAGCTCGCTCTAAGGTTCACCTCTTTTGGCTAGAGAATCGAGAAAGAGTGGCATCAGCAAGGACTAGTGGATAAGTAGCAGAGTAGGCTTTCGCAGCAAGAAATCGCGGAGAAGCTTGTTCTTGCCGTTAAGAAATCCCACTAGTTTAATAAAACTGGATTCAGAACAGAAATGACATCGTCCACTTCAGTTTACTTTAGAAATGTTAATAAGCTAGAGTAATAAGTAAGTCAATTACAGCGTTGCGAGCAAATAAATAGGCTCTTGAAAATTTATGTTGTTCCTAAATCCTAAGTGTGAACGTGGACTGTTAACAGCAGATCTCGGACGAAAAAAAATACTTAAAAAATTCAAAAAAATGAAAATTTTGGTCGGCAAGGAGATTTCAATATGGAGATCATATTTGACGGTTAGGATCGGTCGTTTGAACTTTCAAATTTGAGAACCGATGGAGTTCAACTGAGACTCCGGTCAAAGCGTTTTGATTGAAGACTTTCAGTGTGATAACCAACTACACCACGACACCTATACGATCACGGAAATTAAATATCTTACTACACTACTTTGTTTATATTACGCTACTACGTACTAATACAGAGAATATCTGCTTCTTATAAAGACACGGACCGAAGAGATATTACATGCTAGGTCTAGCAGGTAACAGGTGTTTTCTGCCGTTCGATTGATTTGATTTGTGATCGGATATTAATCGCCATATAAAATAACAATATATTTTGATTTTCTATCTAATAAAGAAATAAATTAAATAATATATCTATTTGTATCGATTCTAGATTAAGCAATACATATATTTTTTCTAATATTATTTTGTTTTTTTTATTTGCCCACCTCATACATCTTAATCTTAAGCTAGTAATAAAATTAAAAACTTTTTGTGAATAATCAAATCACATTAACTAAAAATCATATTTTTCTTAAATCATTATAATTAACATATTATAGCGCAAAGATAGTGGTGCGTCCGCAACGGTGCTAGTTCTACACGTGTGGTTTGCTAGACGCGCACTTCCAGTGGCGAGCACCAACCATAATGTACCGCCTTTTTCATTTTTAAATTTGACAAAAAAAAAAATTATGTCTGTTAGCACATCTCTGTTCCTCTCTCAAGCTCCGTTTGGATTGCTAAAAAATAAGAAAAATAGCTTATTCTTTGACGGAAAGTATTGGAAAGTATATAATTTTATGAAGAATTTGAATTGTTTATAATAAATTTATGTATAGGAGGAAGTTATTCCTCTTATTCCCATACGATCCAAATGGAACTTCAGAGAAGAAATTTTCTACTCTCCTTTCCAATCACTCCCCTCCAATCTAAACTTTAAGTGATCAGGCAATATTGAAATTATATCTAATATTCAAATAACTCAATATCCTATTTGATACAGTTATTATAATAAGTGATTATTTGGAACAAAATATTTAAGTGATAAAAATATGATTTGTCTATGGCTCCGTTTGGATGGTGTGGGAATAAGAGGAATAAAGGAAGAAGTATTGGGAAATTTGTAACTTTGTGAAGAGTTTGGATTGTTTATAATAAATTTAGAAGTAAAAAGAACATATTCTCTTATTCTTGCTCCCATCCAAACGGAGCCTATATAAAGTATCAGGACAACTGGCAGTCTGGCACTGGTTTAGAAACAAGTAGTGAACTAGTCGTGGAAATAGATGAAAAGATAAGTTATTCCAACAACTAAAATTACTTGCAAGAAAACACAATTTTCTAGTTTTCTTATTTTTAAAATTAGTCTCCAACGTTTGCTAGTTCCTTTGGCTGCCATATACGGTATACCTCACATGCACATCGCTTTTGGTCCGATCAAAATCAAACGGCAGAAGCTTTGAAGGAATAGTTTGGTAGATGATGAGCTGGGTCGTTGAGTTTCGATGTGACGGCCATAATACCAAATCTCTTGCCACGCGGCACTGTGCAGCGCACCCATCCCAGCAATCTGATTTGATTTGGATGGTTAAAATTTTTCGAGCTTTCCCAGCCATCTGATTTATTTTTTAATCTCATGAAGTCATGGGACTCTGCCTGCTTGTTGCAAGCTACCAAAATTTGCGCTGGCACATACGACTATGGGTTATTAATTGTAATATAAATTTTTTTTTTATTTTGCTCGTGTCAAGCAAGCGAAGAAAACTATATTATCTTATCTGAAATCAAATCCTTCAGATCTACATTAACAGATACACTATGACAAAAAATCTGGAGATGGCCTCTACGACAAATTGAAAAGAAGAACACAATTAGGACATCCAGACTAACTTCTATGGTGATAGACACTGATATATAGTGATCATCATAAACCAACTTCTATTACATTTTCTGTTTATCTTTGTCAAAATATCGTGGATAATCGCAGAGGAATATGTTGTCAGGTCAGGGAAGCACAATTCGAGTGTGACTGCACACCAACCGTGCGATAAAAAAGTCTTAATATTTTGTCAGGTCAAGAAAGCATAATTCGAGTGTGACTGCACACGAACCGTGCGATCTAAAGGTCTTGATACCATGAACTCAAAAATCAATAAAGCACAAAGATAATAGTGGACACGAGATTTAACGAGATTCAGTACCAACTTAGTGCATACGTCCTCCACACACTAATTTTTTATTTTTCTATAATATTTTGAGTTGATAAAACACAAAGTGATCGAACACTGATGCATTTAAAAATTTATTTTTAGCATCAGTTATTCGATAAAATTGAGTGAGTCGATGTGTTTGATATCACTTGCAATATCATTTAGTGCCTCATCTCTGTTGCATCAGTAAACAGATATACATCACTTAATTGGTTTTACGATGTAAAAAGGCATAGTGTTTTTCTTATAGTGACAGTCAAGTTTCTAATCCATATAGTTTCTTATTCGCCGGGATAGAATAGTATGATAAATCGTGTCATCAAAACTTAATAATTGCTCTTTTTAATTTACTGATGTTTTTCAATTTTTTTTTTATAAGGAGCATGATTTTCTAGTTCTAACAACCTGGCCTCTTAATGTTTTGTCTAGTAATTTTGGTATAATGTGTTTTAAACCTTGCAAAACTTAAATCTGTAAATCAAAACTTGTGTCCACTATTTAAATGGCCTATCACATTTAAGAATCGTCCCCCTGGCATATAAAGTTTCATGACTATCTAACTATCTAAGGACTGAGGAGTCCCCAAATTAGCTAATACTAAGTTGTTCTACTCTAATTCACTCGGAGGGAGAAAAAAAAAAAAAAAACCTATGTGGATAAGTGGAAAAGCAGCGCCAATTGCAAGCCAACATGCCACATGGGGCGATTCGAAAAGTGCAAGCGATCGGTCATATATATATCAGTTCTTTTTTTTTTTTTTGTGTGTATAATCTGCACGAGAAGTAGACTCAGGTATAATAATAAATCACCTTGCGCCTCATGGGATGAAAGAATCTCTGTGATGGTGTTAAGTAATTCCCATAAATAAGTTTGCTAATTATGGTTTAGTTAAAAATTTTAGCAAGCCAATTATGGTAACCTAATTGTTCAGTTCCAAATCGAGTTGAAGGATGCTACACAACTTATGGCTCCATTTGGATACGTGTGGGAAAAAAGAAAGAAGTGGGAAGAAGTATTGGAAAGTGTGTAACTTTGTGAAAAGTTTGAATTGTTTATAATTTTTTTTCTTCTTCTTTCTTCTTTTTCTTCTTTCTTCCAACGATCCAAACGCACCCTATAATAATACAAATTCCGCTGATCAATTTTTACCTAAATATTGAAATCCAGACAGTAAATTAAGAATGTTGAATACCTATGATTAATTAGGGTACAGATCGATCTTCAAAAATTAGTTCGTGCCATAATAATAATAATAATAATAATAATAATAATAATAATAATAATAATAATAATAATTATTATTATTATTATTATTATTATTATAATAAATATTCAATAAAATTAACAACTTGTCTGTAGATATATTTTTTTTTCAGATATGTTTAGTTTTGTTTAAAACTGTTGTAAATATATGGTTAAGCTAAGCTGTTGTTATAATGGATCCTAGCTAACATTTGGTACTCCTGGAGGCGCTTCAATAATTATAAAATTTTTAACGGAAAAAAAATGGCACCTTTAGTACAGAAGGAAAGCTATACACTATGTGAAATTTCGACTTCTGTAACAGTTAATAAAAGGCATTTGTAACGGTACACGTAACGTTACAATAGCCTCCGTTACAGAATGTCTAATAACCGTTATAGATCTATAACGGTTATTATCTAATAACCGTTATAGAAGACTGGCTTCTGTAACGGTTATTAGATAACAATCGTTATAGAAGCCAATCTTCTGTAACGGTTATTATCTAATAACCGTTATGGTATTGTGGACGGAAATGTGGTTACGGTTTTATGGAGAACATTTGTAATGGTTAATAGATAATAACCGTTACAGAAGACTGGCTTCTATAACGGTTGTTATATAATAACCGTTATCCTATTGTTGACGGAAATTACATTTACTGTTTTTTTAGATCATGTGTAACGGTTATAATCTAATAACCGTTACAGAAGCCAGTCTTCTGTAACGGTTATTAAGGAATAACCGTTACAGATATTGTTGATATAAAAAATGAAATTATGAATTATGTAACGGTTATTCCTTAATAACCGTTACAAAAGATCTTCTTTTTTTTTGGATTTCGCCTGTTTTATTGGCTAGCCCAATTTTGCTAGCCGAATTGGTACCCAATTTACATCATACAAACCAACATGCAGCAGACAAACATATATCATGCATATATCAGATGTCACATATATATACCAAGCACAAAACACATATCAATATGTAGCAAAAATTAACAAAGTAACTATACATAGAGTTAACACCAAGTCAAGTCAAAATTTATACACATTAGTCTCTAAAATTGTGCTTTATGCACCACAGCCCCATATCAACCCCCAAAACAGTTCAAATTTTGTATTTCAGTCCAAAATAAAACAGTTCAAATTATGCAAAATAGTCCCCAATTTAAACAGTTCAAATTTTGAGATAAAAAAGAGAGGGATTACCTGAGAGTTGAGAGTTGCTGGCTAGCTGTCGCAGCTGAGAGAGCGACAAAGAGAGAGGGGATTGCTAACAGAGAGACAGTGAAAGGGAGTCAGTGAGAGAGAGAGAGAGGAGACAGAGAGGGAAAGGAAGAGGAGACGAGGGAGGGAGAGGGGTTTACCTTCGAGAGAGAGAGGGGAGTTGCTGGCTGTAGAGTTGAGAGAGCGGCAGAGAGAGAGGGATCGAAGCTGTACAACAAAGAGAGACAGAGAGTGAGAGGGGATCGCGTGAGGGGGTGAGAGGAGGAGGAAGAGGAGACAGAGGGATTTATCTTTTTCGAGAGAGAGAGGGGAGCCGCCGAGAGCAGTGGCGAAGCCAGGATTCCGTGTCAGCAGGGTCCATAAATTTTTTTTTGCTGAAAATATACATATGATGTAACGTCTAATATAGACATAGTATAATAATAATTCTTAAATAAACAACTCTAAAATAATGTTAGATAAAAAGTCATGAGAAATCAAATATATATTATAATAACAATAGAAAATTTAAAATAACATATTTAATATACAAGATAATAATTCAAATTCAAGACGAAAAAAATACAACAATTTCTTATGAAATTTTTTTTCATAATTTTACATAATAAACTCTTTAAAAATCTCATTGAGCACTTATTTTTCTAATTTATTGTGGTAGTTTTTATATAATATCCGAGTGTATTTTTTATCCATTGTGGTAGCTTTTATTTATAATGTCTTAAAGTTCATAAAATATTATATAGATGAATCACGTAATGCGCGAGATTCACGCTAGTATGTATATGCTACAAATAACTTTTCACCCAAATATTTCATTCTATTCTAAGTTTTATCTTAATAAGATGCATTGGGTAGGAGGGAAGAAAGACGATTAGCTAGGAACAAATGCTACCTGGGTTCCTATGAGATTTTTTAAGTGTTGTTATGCAATTCAAATCAAACACGACATGTCCACCTGGGTCCTTCAAATTTTTTAGATGGGTCCCTAACTTCTTGTGGATTTTTTTTAATTAAAAATAAATGTAATATCAAATAAAATTTTTTTTTGAGGTGGGTCCATGGACCCACCTTATTACATGTAGCTTCGCCCCTGGCCGAGAGCTTGTGTCGAGAGAGGCGCGAGAGCTTGTGTCGAGAGAGGTAGGGTTTTAAGAAAAAGGGTAAGTTGAGTTTGGAAAGAAGTGACGAACAGACGGTCAAACGTTTTTTACATATAACCTTCAGTAACGTTTATTAGCTAATAACTGTTACAGAAGGTCAAACGTTTTTTACTAATAACCTTCTGTAACGGTTATTAGTTAATAACCGTTACAGATTAGTTTAATTTTATTTTTTTTTTGAACTTTAAAATTTGTGTCTGTTTTAATTTCATTTAGTACTGATATTTTCGGTGTTGGTTTATCCATGCATGTTATTAAGTGTTTTGACTGAATTTAATTTCTGTGTTGGTTACACATGAATTTAATTTTGTTTTATATTTTTTTAACAAAATAAAATTACAACTTAGAAAATTAATCAAAAATAGAAATAAATTAGTTTCTTGTTAACAAAATATTTCACCTATTAATGACCTGCAAAAAATAAAAATAAAAATATTAATTTAACAATTTAGCACATCTACGTTAAGAATAATTTATATTAGCACATAACAGTTTTTATACTCACATGTGATTATGTAGCTACTTTCTTTTTTTTCCTTCGCGTGTCGATCCACACGCCTTCGGTGTTATCTGTACGCCTACAACTGATCGATACTGGCTGTGATGTATCGTCGATACCGATAGAAAAAGGAGGTATTTCCTCGAAGTGGTCGTATGCTTCTTCATCTACGACATCACCAACACCGACAATACGTCTTTTTCCTGAAAGTGGCAAGTAATAAATAAGATGAACATTTGTACTCAATAAGGTGAACATTTGTACTTAAATAAGATGAACATTTACCTTGAATCACAACATGTATTTTCTTATCCGCCGGATCTTGAATGTAAAAAACTTGCATTGCTTGCTTATTTGCAAGTATAAAGGGATCGTCTCGATAAGCCCTTTTATTGAAGTCAACAGTTATAAATCCCATCTTGTCTTTTTTAACTCCACCGTGACCGTTGTCTGTCCATGCACACTTGAATAAGGGTATCTTAAATTTCAGGTAATCTAGTTCCCAAATTTTCTCGATCCACCCATAATAAGTAGCCGACCTAACATTATCACTAGATAAAGCTACAACAGTGACTCCACTATTTTGCACGGCACTTTTACCATCATGTTTCCTTGTGTACCAGGTAAATCCATTCAAGTCATACCCTTGGTATGTCTCGACCACGGCATCAGGACGTCTTGATAACTATTTCACGGTTTCATCGACCTCTGTTCCTTCTTTCAACTGGGACTGTACTTTATCATCTAACCATTGGACAAATTTTATTTCATGCTCTATGCTAATCAAGTTTTCGGTGTATGAAGGGTATTGTTCATGTAACTCGATTAGATGTTCATTGATGTAAGGCGCCACAATAGCAAGATGTTGGAGAACTTTCATATGTGCTTTGGTTCTCATTGCAAGATCCGGTATATGAGTACTAGCTCCAATTGTACCTGAAAGGTGAAAATTTGTGCTAAATAAGGTGAACAAATATTGTGCTTTAAGTGAACATTTGTGCTAAATAAGATAAACAAATATTGTGCTAAATTAGGTGAACAAATATTGTGCTTTAAGTGAACATTTGTGCTAAATAAGGTGAACATTGGAAGTTAATATATAACATTTTCCTTCAAGTCTACCCTCATGTCGAGACTTTGGAAGACCGATTGGTTGTACATCCTGCAAATAATCGGTGTAGTACTCAATAACCTCCACGGCCATTTTTGGGAACTAGTTATCTTTGGGAAGAAATTCTTTATGTAATAGTTTGAGCAAAGATGTGAAACTTGCATCACTCCATCCATTTTTGGCTTTAAGATTGAACAGTTTGAAAACAACATTAAGTTTTGACAATTCACAACCAGGATATAAAGTTATTTTATCCTCTTCACGTAACATACCAAAAATTTCAACATTATCAACAAAATTATCATCCACATTGTTCACAATTTCATCTAAATCAGCAATAAATTCTGAGTTATCTACATTTCTATCATCATCTACATTCTCATCATCAAATACATTGACATCATCAATTTCATCATCCAATGATACATTTTCTTTCTCATACACACAATCCAATACATTTGTGATATTACGACAATCCCCCCCATTCTCTCCATGAAGTGTCCACTGACCATAATCCGATTGAAATCCATATATAATCAAATGAGCTTTCACTTCTTCAAAATTAGACCACTTCAACAAATTCTGACAAACACGACAAGAACAATACATTTTATCATCTTCTTTCATTTTCAAATTCTCTTTAGCACAAACCATAAATTCTTCAAGTCCTCTAAAAAATGTAGACGAGCATCGATTACTTAAGTACATCCACGTCCGACCCTTCTGAACAATAAAATTTATGCAAATTATTAGGGTTTCGGACCAATTTGTCATATTAGATTTTCGGACCGGTCACACTCCTAGCCCGCTCTTTGGATACTCTGTCTCATTAGCGAGCGTACGTTAGATGCATCCAAAGAGCAGTACTCCCGACCGGGAGTACTATCCGAGATTAATCTCTAATGGATTAATCTCGGACGGGCAATGACCTAAATTCAGTTGAGTTCCGGTATTTGGTTCCTATATGACAATACGAAATTCATGCCTATATATATATGCAAATTATTAACGAAATGGAAATAATTTTAAAAAAAGGAGTTCATGAAAATATACTTTCAATCGTGTGACTTCCGATCCGTTGAATCGTGCGACTTATCCGGCCGATGTAAGATCTTCTCCTATTCAATGAGATCTTAAAATATATAAAAAAATAAAAAATAACCATAAATTAATGAAAAAATCGAAATAAATAAGAAAAAATGTAAAAATAAAAAATACGGTTCAAATTTAATTTTTTTATCTTAAATCTGCTCTCCTTATTCTCTTTCTAATTATTATTTTTTCAGAATTTTTAGAATTTTTTTGCTATTTTTTTGGAGTGAAGTGGACACCACAAAATTCGCAATAAATGAAAAGAAGAAAAAGTGAGAAGTGCGGCTCAGAGTTAGATGAGACTTAATGAGGGAGGAAGATACATTTATACAGAACCTTTCTGTAACGGTTATTTCCTAATAACCGTTACAGAATCATTAAAAAAAAATTATTTGCCTTTATGTAACGGTTATTAGGAAATAACCGTTACAGAATTACAGAGATACTATAACGGTTATTTATATATAACCGTTACAGAAGATTATTATTAATTCTTTCTTTTTCTCGTATCTTCTGTAACGGTTGTTCGATAATAACCATTACAGATTTCTTAAAATCTGTAACGGTTATTATCGAACAACCGTTACAGAAGGTGGACGCACTTTTTTCATATTGCATGACGGAAATATTATTACGGTTTTTTAATAATAACCATTATAGATTTGTGACGCTAATTTTTCCGCCTTATGCCTCACTAGTCTGTAACGGTTATTTCAAAAACTGTTACAGAAGGTCATTTTTCCCGTAGTGATAAATTTGTACCTTAGTTGCCATACACTGTCCAAATTTACTGTTCGTTAATTAACAGCATTGACGGGCCCTCCAACCAATTATCTTGTAATTTCTGTTGACAAACGATATTACACAAACTAACTTTTATTATTACTCAACTATATTAACATAAAACATACACATACACATACACTAGCTAGTCTTTATCTATTTTGGTACGCACAAATACATACAAGAATTTGCTCCTATTTATACCATACAAAAAGTCGGTAGTTGAATAATCTAGAATATACATCTAAATTCTAGACATAACATAACCGACATTAAGTAAAGTCGGTAATTAAACTTCTAGCATTTTCTACTATCTTCATTAGTTGGGCTTTATTCAAGGCCCAATAAGCTGCTGCAATTTTCAACAATTTCAACACATACGAACATTATTAAACATATGAACTTAACTTGAATGCCTAAATTAAATTTCTCAAAAGATCACAGTTGACGATATTCTACAATATTAACTATTATGACGCCAACATAGCCACATTGGCGATTTGAAAATCGCAATCGATCAATCTCGATCATGATCACCATTTCCATCTTTTTTTTTTGTAAACTCAACTCGAGAAGTTGACTCCGATACCTCTGGTCTAGCCAGATAGTCTCTATTTAGCTTTTTTATAAAAAAAAAAAAATTGACTCCGATTATATATGGATCTCGCGTTTCATGTTTTGAGCCAAATTAATTAATTATAAGTGTATGACCTAGCTCCAACCTAGCTATAAATATGTAGGAATCAAATTGAAGTTAAAGAGCACGAACTTGCACCAAAGGAACTAATTAATCTCAAACAAACCAAACCAGTGTATAAACCAAAAATGGCCTTCACAAATCTTCTCCTTGTAGTCGTCCTTCTCGGTGTCACCATGACAGCAGTTCAGGCGGAGGACGGGTGCTCTGTGTCTGGGAACGTTACTTGCTCCTCCGGCGATTGCCTTTTAAAGGGTGACTCATTTGCAGGTAAGGACGTGACCAATCTTTGTGGTGATCACTTATTATTCTTTGCGATTTGTAATTAATGAATATTTTTATAATAAAATCAAGTTGAATGATCTGTTCATTTAAAGGAGGTATCATAAATTATCACTTTGTGCATATATATATAGAGATTGGTTAAAGTATATATAGTATAATATATGAAAAAAATATATAGTAAAAAAATAAAAAAAATATAAATTTTGGTTTTTAGGAGATTTTAATATGGAGAACAATTTAAACGGTTCGAATCGACTGTATAAATTTTAAATTTTGTAAAACGACTCCAGCATACGAATTTTCTGTATGCTGGAGTATACTTTAGCCAATCTCTCTCTCTCTCTCTCTCTCATATATATGGCTAACGCGCCATCGATGGCACATGCAATCAATTTTCTATCGACTCGTTTTCGAGATTCAAAATTTAAATGGTCGATCTAAACTGTTCAAAATGATCACAATATTGAAATACCCTTGGAGACCAAATTTTGCATTTTTTTCAAATTTTTTGGCTATTTATTATGATATTTACAATTTGGAGGGTCTGAAATATTCTAATCATAATGTTTTTAAAAGTATCATAATAAATAGCAAAAAAATTCGAAGAAATATAAAATTTTGTCTCCAATGATATTTCAATATGAAGAACAACTTGAACGGTTTGGATTGACAATTTCAAAAGTTTAAATTGCGGATAGCGGGTTGGTAGCGGACAACCTCATATCATAGCGGATAGTGGGAAGCGGCTGCTATGGGATCATAACGGACATGTATAAATATACTTATTTATTACATCATATACATATTTTTAATTAAAAATTAAATATCATATTACATTATATGCATGTTATGATAGTTAAATTTAACACGTATACTTTACAATACATTATTGCAATAGATAAATCTCATTGTACTTAATATTATATCAAGTCAGTCAGAGTTTATATGTTAAAGATATGTTTGTAATACTAATTCTATACTAGCAAGTAATAAATTGTGTCACTATATTTCTCTAAAATACCATTATATTGCATTTATATTTTGCTAATTTTTACCATTATAGCCACCATAAGAAATAAAAGGCCAAAAATAAATATAATTTTAAGTAATTTTACTTTATATCAATGAACACCGCTATAGCGGCACTTTTAATTTAGCACTGTAGCGGCCTACCAAGTCGTACCACTATAGCGGGGCTATTGCGGTTCATAGCGGCGCTATTTAAATCACAGGACAATTTGAATTTTGAATCTCAAAAAATGACCTGATGACACGGGACCCTTTGTGCCATCGATGTCGCATTAACCATCCTATATATATATTTTTTTGCTATGGTTAGTTGCAACTCACGAGAGGGTCCGTGAGATGTGATCAAACTCATAGATCTAGTTCAAAATTACCGATCCAAACCGTTCAATATGATCTCTCTATTGAAATCTCCATGCAGACCAAATTTTAAATTTTTTTTCAAGATTTTTAACTATTTTTTTAAAAATAAAAAAAATCATTAATCTAATTAGTAAATTGATAGGAGAAAAACGAGCTTGATCTTGATTTCACCAAAAAGATTCAGATCCATCACATCTTCCGTCGAGAATCGGAGAAACAACTCTAATTTGTGACACATGATATCAAGTCGTGGGGTCTCAATCAGCAAAAATGATTATCACTCTGGAGGAAAATGGAAGAGATAGAAGTAGATTGATAGGAGAATGAACAATTTTTAGTAAATTTTGAAGAATTTTAGGCTAATTTGGGGTAGAAATTGCTTAGAAATCGTTATTCATATTTTCATGATCAATATTCGTGTGGCTCCTTTTCCCCCAAAAATGTGTTCTATGTTGAGTAATTTATCTCGGATCTATCTTGAGCTATGGGATTAACTGAGAGGATTGTTTTCTTATAACACTCTTTTATTACTAACTGAAGGAGTACAATTATACACTATCACTCATACACTCTCTTATTTCATTGGTTCTACTTACATACACGCACATCACCTATTTATAGGAGTTACAAGTCGGTTATACAACCTTCTAGACTATACTACATTAAGCTTCACAATTATACTAACTAATTTCTAGACTATAGGTGGTATATGCTGGAACCTTCATTGATAGTTGACAATATAGAAAATTCTAGATTATGCTTCATTAATATATTACGTTGGGCTTGGGCTTCTCTTTAATGGGCCATTTCTTTCGTTTGCATTTCGGTGCTGATTTTCAACACTCCCCCTCAGCACCGAATCGATCATCCCTTGATTTACCAATGCTACATATTTCTTCTTGAATAGCACTTTCTTGTCGGCGAACTGTCTGTCTTCTTGACTGAACTTCGATTGCACTTCATGTTGTTTCACCGTGCTACTCGTCCTTGAAGTTTTGTCTTCAATTGATTTCTTGTACCAACATTGTCGTGCATTGTGTCCTCGTCTTCCACAATTGTAACGCACAATGCTTCTTTGATGAGATGTCTTGCACATACCTTGTTGGTGCTTCGATTCTTCATGAGCTCCCCCTTCAGGTGTGCTCCTCTCTTTAACACTTGCCATCTTCTTAACTTTGTCAGGATCATTGATTACTTGGGCCCTCAACGCAAATTGTGCTTCTTCTTCTACCGGTGGTTGTGGAGCATAACTAAATCTTAACTGGAAGTTTCTAGATCTCTCCATAGAGATCCTTGCTATCACCAAATTTTTATTTTTCCTATCTAATATTTTACATCCTCCATTTTCAAAATAAACCGCATATCCATTTTGCACTAACTGCCCCACGCTTAACAAATTTTGCTTTAGGTCCGGTACGTATAACACATCTCGAATAAATTTCGGGCCCAACTTAGTTTGGATGGCAATACTACCCTTTCCTTTCGCTTTAACTAAAGCACCATTACCCATGCGTACCTCTGGTGTATATGACGTGTCGATATCGCTAAAGATTTCACCATTTCCTGTCATGTGGTTTGTGCAACCGCTATCGAGGAACCACATGTTGTCTCTCTCTTCAATTGCAGAATGGCACGCATAGAAGATACTTTCTTCGTAGTCATCTTCTTCAACGAAGTTTGCTCGATCAACATTTTTTGTTCTACACTTTCGAGCTATATGGCCGATCTTTTTGCATTTGTTGCATCGTTTCTTCCGCCAGCATCTTGACGTATCATGATTTGTCATCTTGCATACGTCGCACCATAAGTTTGAATTACGCGTACCTGAATCTTCTTTACTATGAGCTTGGTGGAGTTTGAACCTTGTTTGGAGCGCTGTTTCAACTGAGTTCGGCTCCGTCGAGTTCGAATTCACCCCACGTTGTAACCTCCTTTCTTCATGTGACTCCAACGAGCTCATCAATTGTTGAATCGAAAGAGTTGATAAATCTTTCGATTCCTCAATTGCTGCGACGATATGCTCATATTTCTCTGGCAGACTGATCAAGATCTTTTCGACAACTCTTTGATCTGACATACCTTCGCCATATGCTCGCATCTGATTGACGATCTCGATTACTCTTGTGAAGTACTCTTTTATCTTCTCTGACTCCTTCATTTGCAGATTCTGAAATTGTTTCCTCAAGGTCTGCAACTTCATCGCAATTACCTTTGCAGATCCTTGAAACTCCTCTCGCAAAATCTCCCATGCTTCCTTCGCCTTCTTCGCGCCAATGATACGCGAAAACAGATTCTCGGCAACACCTTGTTGGATTAGAAACAATGCCTTGGCGTCCTTCATTGTGTCTTCCGCCAACTGTTTCTTCTGTTGCGCCGTCGGTTCAGCATGCTCGGTGTAGCCGTTCTCTACGATGTCCCATAATCCTTGAGACCGTAGCAACGTCTGCATCTTGATTCTCCAAATGTCGTAGTTCTCTCCAGTGAATATCGGAACCATTGACTGCGCCATGCTTGTGCCGACACTTGAAGCCATCGTCTAAGATGCTCTTTCGATCTCCAGTAATACGTCGCTACTCCTTCTATGCCCGCGTCTGACCGATCTGGCTCTGATACCAATTGTTGAGTAATTTATCTCGGATCTATCTTGAGCTATGAGATTAACTGAGAGGATTGTTTTCTTATAACACTCTTTTATTACTAACTGAAGGAGTACAATTATACACTATCTCTCATACACTCTCTTATTTCATTGGTTCTACTTACATACACGCACATCACCTATTTATAGGAGTTACAAGTCGGTTATACAACCTTCTAGACTATACTACATTAAGCTTCACAATTATACTAACTAATTTCTAGACTATAGGTGGTATATGCTGGAACCTTCATTGATAGTTGACAATATAGAAAATTCTAGATTATGCTTCATTAATATATTACGTTGGGCTTGGGCTTCTCTTTAATGGGCCATTTCTTTCGTTTGCATTGCGGTGCTGATTTTCAACATTCTATATATCGTTTGACAGTATAGTCATCCATCAAAATTTTTTTTTTGAAGAAAAATGAGGGTCTGGCCCCCACCTTTTGTATGGTCATCCATCAAATTGATTTAGTTTTAATTACATTTAATTTCTTTTTATCTGTAGCGCTAGCCCTATGTATATTTATATGTATATATAAGTACATGTATAAATTGAATTATCTTCTGCTGCTTGATCGTAGGTGCTACAGTCAAGCTACTATGCGTTGCAATCGGGAGTGCGCCCATAGAATACGGGAGTGCTCTTACAGGTATAGATGGTTCATTCATCATGGATTTGGTGGTGGTAGTACTGTATGCTCCTTCATATCCAATCCTGCTTTATTGGTTCAATGCTACCTGAAAGTGATCACCCCTCTGTCGAAATGCAGCAAGGACGACCCATTCATAGGTCCGGAATACCTTCGCTCAGAACTCATTCCTGATGGCGTTAATTCCACCCCATCAAAATATAAACCACTTTGCTTCTTGGCTCAATCATCATGAAGGGGATATAAATAAGCTGGCTGTCCTTTTCAACTGATATTGTTATTCATGTAGATCGATTATTTTGAATAAATTGTACAAGTAATACGAGCAAATTTCGTCTATTTGAAATGTCATTTTGTTTATATAATATAAATAAAGAGGATTGCTAAAATTCTATGCATAGCACGGATGTCCTTCGTACTACGGATTCGTCCTTGAATTTCATGCTTCAAACAACCGATCCAAACCGTTCATTATCTTCTTCATATTGAAATCTCATTAGAAACCAAATTTTACATTTTTCTGAATTTTTTTACTATTTTTTCAGATTTTTTAAAATACTTAATTTAATAAATTCTAGATCCTTTGATTTTCAAAAATCTGAGAAAAATAGTAAATAAATTCAAAAAATATAAAATTTGGTTTCTAATAAGATTTCAATATGTAGATTATAATGAACGGTTTGGATCGATTGTTTGAAGTATGAAATCAGATTATAATGATAGTTAATCAGATTTTCAAAGATTTCAATATGTAGATTATAATGATAGTTAATCAGATTCGTTTATTTGTTGACCACTTGATCTAGTATCAAATCAACTCTAAAATTTATAAAACTTATGTGAAAATACATCTCCCATAAATTTGAACAAAATCAACGGTTTAGATTCATCATTTCAATTTTAAAATTTTTTTATTTTGCAAAAACTTGTGCTGGCTGGACGCCTTAGGGGTGCGTTTGGATCGTTGGAAGAAAGAAGAAGAAGAAGGAAGAAGAAGAAAAAAAATTATAAACAATTCAAACTCTTCACAAAGTTACACACTTCCCAATACTTCTTTCCACTTCTTCCCTTCTTCCCTTCTTCCCACACCTATCCAAACGCACCTAGAGGATTTCGGTCCCACGGCTTTGAACGTATTTCGTGCCAGGAAAGTATCGGAGCGGGTCTATATAAATTTCAGCCCAGTTATTATCAAGATAAGAGAACAGCTAGGCCCAAACTATATTGGTCTCAAACGGTTTTAGAGTTCAGACTTTGTAGCCATAGCCCGTAGGGCCGTAGGTCAGCAGTTGAAACAAATTTCGAGTTGCTATTATTTTTTATTTTTACAAGTGGGAAACGATATCTATCAAATTTAGTTACTGATGACTTCTTACTTTTGACTATATAGATGGAAAATATATTACCTGAATTTAATTTTATTTTTTAATGTTATCTATTATATTTCGATTAAGAATTCAAGCTTTTCAGGGATGCACGTGGTATATTGAGTTTTCAAAGGGCATGCATCAAAGTATCTCTAAATCTGAACCTACATTCAGCCGATGATGGGAGAGCAGAGTGGTTCATGAAAACTACTTGTAAGGTAAAATCGTACCATAGCCAATCAGAGCATGAGGCAGCCTCTGTAATCTGTATGGTTAAATTTGTATGTCTACAGTAGTAGCCAATTTTAATTGACTTATATAGATTTCAATGTTTTTGCCAAATCCATGTCATTATATGTTTTGTGTTGATAAATAGAATCTTTTATAGAACTCAGCATTATCTTTCTGAAACATTTGTTTCTGCTCGACTTGATGGCATTAAAAGCATATTTTTATGTTGTGCTGGTTTTGATTAAAAAGCTGAAGTGATCGGAATTTATCTTTTTTCATCGTAACTAATTTTTATAACTCTTACAATCGGAAAAGTCAACGAACACACATTTCATCATGTAATACAGCAAAATTTTCTCTTTGGTTATTCCTTCTGATATCTTTGGTATGAATTCTATATATCTCTTCCCATAGCTGTTTCTCAATGTATGACACGACCAAGGAGCATTCCCGTGAAGACAAGTGCTCCAAAATATATGTTGGAAACAAATCTACAAATTTATGAAGGAAGATATTACTTTACTGAGATTCCCATCGTATGCATAAATATTTTAATTGTTGAGAAGGTATTCACCAGCAATGGACAGTTTTATATTTCGCAAAACCTGTTAAACACTTCTGATCCATCATACTTCAATGACTATACCGTTTTGGCAATAATTTGATCTATACCTATTATTTAACATGTTATTATCGAGATTTGATTTCATACTGACTGAACTGTAGAGGCTCAGTTCATTGATCCCTTTTTAGATAACCGCTGGCACTATTATTGTACAGAAAATCTATTTTTCACGCTTGCATGTTTGACACGACCAAATAAAGTTATGAGAGAAACCTAGGAAGCATTTCTTAGTTTTGGGGAATGAACTTACTTGCTGTTGCAATCTGCTGGACTCGACAAGTCCGCTGTCAGAACCTGCCACAATAGTTGGCCCGCTGCAGCAGCCATAAATGCAAAATATGGCCAACCTTACAAAAATAAATTAAGCAGTTTTGTCAGTTAACAATTTAATTAATTTTTGCAAATACTTGGCTTAAAACAAATGAAGCAATTATGTCAATGCAGTTCTGCATTATGATCTATTTTAGGGCATAATTTTTTATTAATGTTTTCCATAAGGTGAACTGAGTTTATCAAATTCCAACAAACTTTATATTTGGCAGATGTGCTGCGTGAAAGTTATCTGAATTGCCCAATTTCAAGGCCAAGCACAAATCTTACCAAGGCCAGCATTAAAGCCTCCAAGGAAGAAGCAGCCAATACTGATGGCTGAGAAACACAAATTCCAGTACAGGGTCTTATCTCCAAACAGCAATGCAGTGGACTTAACACCTGCTTTGGCATCATCTACTTTGTCCTAAAAATTGAAAATTTGAAATGGAACACAATAAATCAATCATTGATAAAAGTGAATAACAGAATTGGTATGTCCATGCAACAAAGATTTGGAACATTTGTGCTAGCTAATAAAATCTCCAAACTGCTATATACGGAACTCAAATACCCATTTATCTATGTCATACTTCTATCTTTTCACATTTCCCCGAATTTCTCATATTTAGTTACAAAAATTCCAGATCAATCATCTAAGAAAATACTGATTTATAAAGACCTGAGATTCATAGTGGTTGTTCAGGAAAACTGAAACTAAATGTACCTGGTGTGCATATATTGTGTCATATGCCAATGTCCAGAATACACTACCAATGAATATGGGTAGTATGGTGCCAAGCTCGGCAAAATTTCCTCTGACAGCAGCCCATCCAATAAGTAAACCCCAATTTATCGCTATGCCCAGAAAAGCTTGTGGCTGCATTATTAATAACATAGATAAGAGGTTGAATTTTCAATTTGAATAATTTTAATAAAAAACATTGTCATTTAAATTAAAGCTGTGATCAAGGATAAGTGGTTTATGTTGGAGTTGCTTCAATTCCATAGGGTTAGTGTTGAACGTCCAGGATGATTGCACGGATTAGATGAGATTTATGTTTCTTTCACTTTAGTATGAAGTATTAAGAAGAAATTTATGCTCTGTTCCAACTATTATGTGAAATTCTAACTATTATGTAAAACCAATTTAATTTGCTTTTGGAGAAAGAAAACAACAATTGAATGTGATACATACCAAATAAGTAATTCTCTTCATAAGAGGATAGCAAAACCAGAGGACATGTTGTGCCGCCGCTAGTATGAAGCTGTAATTGTTCCAATTAAAAATAATATAAAGGATGGACCTAGAACTCAAATAATTAATTACATTTACAAGGATGGATAGCATTGTGTTTGTATAATTGTATTTCATTTAAGTTATTGTTTTCTGTTGAATTATATTTAAAAAAAATCAATAGATGTAGAAGAAGGAAGGGTTATACACATGATTATTGAAACTCTAACCCGGCCACTGAAGTTACTTTTCAAATGAAAACAATTAAAATGGAAATAAACTATACTGACAACCAAACTTACTAGAAAAATAACTTAGCATATCTCATCAAAATGAAAAAAAAAAGTGTATATATAATATATAACCCAATGAGCTCTTGTAATTGCATTACCTTAGCTTGTTGAGGGGAAGAAGAAGTGGTGTCATGAGCAGGGCCTGAAAACACCAAAAGCCCCAGCCTTGCAATGGCGACAATTCACCAGAGGCCAGAGGTCTCTTCCTGCTGCGCTCTACCTATAATCGCAATATAATCTTATATAAAACATTTGTTCTTTCGTAACTTCAAAGATAAAAAATTGAACTACAGTCTGTCACCTGTTTGTCGAATTCTATGTCATGGAGATCATTTAGGGTGCAACAGGAAGTGTGCATAAGGATAGATATGCCTGTTAGCAATGCCATCAATCTCACATCAGGAAGTGCTCCAGGTTTTGATGCTAGCACAACCGACCTACATTTGATTGATGCAAATCAGCCATATCACAAATTAAATTTACTATGACAAATTGTATATATATATGTCACCCTTAGAAGTTAGAACTGCTCAAAACATATTGTACTTCCCTCGTGTTTTCTCATTAGGTAGATATTAACAGAATAAGTAATACAAGTTAAGGCATGTGCTTCACCAGTTTTAATTACTGTTATCCAATTCAATCCATCCAAGAGTAATTTTCTAGGAAAAAAGCTTCTTTCCTGAATCTATATTTATAGTTTCAGTTTCAAAATTCAAAGATGAACAAGCTTGTTAGAATCTGCATGCAGTACCATAAGCTAGGCCATACTTGTAGCCACCAGCCAACAGTACGGTTAAGGCGAGCAAGCATAATATATGGCCTCAAGGGTTCTGGTACAGCAGTATCCAGCCATGCCGGTCTCGCTGTGCTCTTGCAGATTAATGGGGATGTACCTAAACCTTCTGGTCTGAGTGTAGGAAGAAGCTTTTTCTGCTGCAGAGGTTGTACATTGATTGTACGGACACTTGCGGGTTGGTTCTGAAAATAGGCACGGTTGAAGTTACCACGTCGGCGAGCATATGGAAGAGTGACTGTGGTGGTGCTCAATAGTTCCATTTTGAGAGAGTAAAAGACAGGGAGGTCTAGAGAGAAAAAGAGACGCAGAAAACTGATTTGTTGTAGCTTGAGGCTAATTGATGACAGGATAGGTATTTATAGATACATGGTGAAGGAGTGAGTATATATGGAGGCGCTGGACAATGTGTGGTAAAAATAATTTAATTAATGCCAATTAAGGACAACAGTACATGATAGGATTCTGGCATTCTTTAGTCAAATTGTGTATGTGGAAATTTGTAGAGTGAACATCGGTTAAAAATAAAAACTGGTTGGTGAATTAGATTTTAGGTTGCTTTTAGTAGATTACTTGAGTTGGTTGTCATGATTAAAGTTCGGAACTTTTCTTAATGTGTTGAATTTTTGAAGAAAAATAAAACGAAATTTAGTGTTACTTATTATGTATATATGGTACAACTCGTTGGTGTCTATTTAGGAAGTTTTTAATAGGTTATAAATTGAGGAGATATATCAATAAGTTACATCTTTTTTTCCTTTTAGTTATACTTAGCAGCGAATCGCAATCATGCTCCAATTTAAAAGTTGCCAACACAATATTTTTCATCCTTTTTAATTTTTTTATTATTGTATTAAAACCTTATTATGTAATCTACTTTTATCTAAGCGCGCGAAACAGAAATGACAATACTGCACAAATTTTTCTGGATGAGAGAAAACTTGGGCCTTTTCAAAATGATTTTACGCGGGATTTCCTTTCCTTTCATTTCATTTCAATTAATTTCTCAGAATTTCATTGGATATAATAACATAGAAATTCCAACTAAATAACACCAAATCCATTCATTTTCATAGAAAATTTCTAATGAAATGAAATCCCATGTTTTAAACAAAAGATTTTGATCAGGGACTTAATTTTTCATTTTATTATCCATTTCAAAACACCTATAAAGCGGCCATCAAATTATATATTAAAAAAAAAGTTATCTATATTATAGTACAATTTATATATATAGAGAGAGGAGAGAGAGAGTTTAGCTATGTTGAGTCGCGACTCACAAAGGGTCTGTGAGTCACGCTCAAAACTCTTAGATCTAGTTTAAAATGACCGATCCAAACCGTCTAATATGATCTCCCTATTGAAATCTCTATGCAGACCAAATTTTATATTTTTTTTTAATTTTTAACTATTTTTTGAAATTTTAAAAAATCGTTAATCTAATTAGTTCTGAATAGTTAAAAAAAACAGTTTTTAATAATCCGAAAAAAATACATAAAAATTTCAAAAAAATATAAAATTTGGTATGCATGGATATTTCAATAGGGAGATCGTATTGAACGGTTTGGATCGGTCATATTTAACCAGATCTAGGAGTTTTTGAGCGTGACTCACGTGAGTCGCGACTCATTATAGCAAAACTATACTCCAGCATACAGATCGTCCGTATGCTGGAGTCGTTTCTCAAAATCTAAAATTCAGATAGTCGATCCGAACTGTTCAAATTGTTCTCCATATTGAAATCTCGTAGGAAACCAAAATTTATATATATATATATATATATATATATATATATATATATATTGCTATATATTATGCTATTTTCAAAAAATATTGTAAAGGAATATTCATAACCCTTCAATTTGAAAATAGCATAATATATAGCGAAAAAATTCAAAAAAATGTAAAATTTGATTTTAAAGGATATTTTTATATGGACAACAACTTGAATTGTTTGGATCGACTGTTTGAATTTTAGATTTTGAGAAAATGCTGAAATATACTTTAGCCAATCTATATATATACTAGCGGGTTCTCGCGCGTTGCGCGATCTATTTTTTCTTTAATTTTTCTTGGATTTTACAATTATAGTGGTAATTGCAGACATTGTACAGTCAAGAGTAATAGATTGCATAAAAGCATAATAAATATAACAGAAATTCTTAACCGAAACCTAATAAAGATTCAATGATCTGATAAAATTATAGAGTATTGTACTCTATTAAGGACCAACTAAAAAGAAAGGTTGTTGATAGTGCCCACAAATTATAGAGTATTAATTGCAGTTTGTATTTCAGATAAAATTTGTATGTATATGTTTTTATGCACTTCAAGGATCAGATAAAACTCTTCAAGTGCAATATTTTCTTGAATCCTTACTTTATAGTGCCAGACAATAAAGAATAAATTGAATTCAGATGAGATTCAAGGATGCGGAAAACAAATGAATTGCAAAGTCAGGTCAGGCCTAATAAAACGACCAATAAAGTTTTATAATTTTCATTTGGTCCCTTGTAAAGCTTAAAATTTGAAATTTCTCCCCTGGAAACTTGTTTTTGGTTCGGCCCCTGCTACAACTGACCAAGTTTCATGCGCCTAAAAATCATAACAACAGAAATGAGTTTTGTAATGGTACTTTTATTTTCATCACACAAATCATCAGTCCTACATATAGAGACTTTCTATATCAGTATATTGAATAATTATAATGGCAATTTTGAAGCTCACTTGCTTGAGCAGGGGTGCGATGGCAGTTGAAGCAATTTGTACTACGGAAAATGGGATCCCTTTCTTTGTATAGGATCTATGATTTTGTAGCCAAATGAGGAATATTTAGGTACATATGTATTGGACATATGGTCTTAATGAGCAAAATTGTATTTATAGGTAGTTTGTGGCAATTATTCTACACATGTAGTCAAATAGTTCGTGCTACTCTACATGTTCCTCATGTCACAGTCCCAGTTTTTCCAGTCCATTTTATTACCTCATATTAAAAATATGAACAACCTTTAATCATGACAATCATGTGCATGCATAAAAAACAAAATTTGTTAATTAATCTCCAAGCACAGAAAACGGTCCGTAACATAAAAGAAAAAAAAGAGCAAAAGAAATAAACATCATTTTATAATAAATTATAACATTTTGGGCTTAATTCAAAACTGAATTGAATTAGTTTTGGATTGAAGGATAACACCATATTGCTGCAATATGTCCCAAATTAAATAGTGCTTACTCGAGTTATAAGGCAAATTGTAGCTCATGGAATGACACATAGCATACTTGAGTTATAAGGTCAGCTGCTGTTCAAGTAAAATAACCTGGTTTGTAGCTAATATTGTTTAACATTCATTATTGTAATCTGCAGAAAAACCAAGAGAAAACTTAGTATTTATATAGCAAACAGATTTTGAGTTAGCAAATACAAAAAAATTGCCACAAAAATTACCTAGAGAGCAGTAATATTAGCCATTATGCTTATTACATGTTAACATGATTCCATGTTAGAACTTAAACAAACAAAGCACACCCAAAAAATGCAGTCTTCTTATTTGCCTAAGCCAGCCCCAATGAAGATGCAAATGCAACCTAATGATTTTCAATTTAACCCAATTTTGCATCAATAACATAATACAATATGCTTTCATTAAGATTTGAATTAAATTTAGTTTCACGCAAATTGAACCCTGGTTACGGTTAGAAGACAAAAGATTAAAAAGCTGTTTTCTGGTACAAAATATCAGGTCTGTACATCAACATGATAGAGGGAGTGCCAGTTTGGTACCAACTGTCTCATGTTTCATGTTCTACACTTTTATAGTCTTTTTTCATCATTTTTTCTACGATATAAATTGAGTCGTTGTTTACAAATTGGCTCAAGTCAGAACCTTTCAACAACGTGTGATCATTTTACTACAATGAGAACATAAATGAAGATATAAAATTAAATCTTACCAGGTCTCAAAACGCTGTCTTTATCGATCTGTAATTTTGTTCTATATAATCTGACTGGTACCTAATAGAAAATGTTGTATCGACAAATGCAGCATGCTATTTTCGAGAGAAGCTTTCAGACCTTCTTTATCTGTGAAGTGACCCCGGCACAAAATTAGTGGATAACAGCCGCAATAGTTTTAAACCCTTTGAACTAATATATTCCTCAGGGAATAGCTGCATCTTTAAGACATTCATGTCAGACCCTCTAAATGTCTTCATGCCATTTGTACTGACATCCATAAGGACCATAACCCTTTGAATTAAAGGTGATTTTTCTTTTTAAAAAAATCAAACATAAATTTAAAAGTTCGTACCAAATCGAACCATAAGATTTCAAATTATAAAACATTATCAGAAAATCAAATGGCAAATTTAAATAGAAACCGACAGAACCTGTAATCAGAGATGAACACTAATTTTAAAAGTAAAAATTAGAGCAATTGAACCTGGATAAATTTAGGATACAACACAAATCCTATTTAATTTCAGCACCTGGAACAAAAGAGGGAAAAAAATTGTATGTTAAACTCCTGGCATTCAGTAGCAAACTACCAACAGAACAAAATAAAAAAGATTGAAGAGCATAGAAAAAACAAACAACAAATAAAAGCATATCATATTTAAACAAATGAAACTTTGCATAGCTGCATATGGTTATTGATTCTTTGGAATTTGAAGGTGCTACTGCAAGGAACTATATTGATAGATCCTAACTATAGAGCCATGCACCTCTCTTTGAGGGCGATCATTTTATCAAATAACTTAAGATAAAACATCCTCTATATTTTAGGATATTTTTGGAAATTTAGAGAAAAATGAAACTAAAATCAGAAAATAGTTTATTATTATCTCGGATAGAGTTACTTTTTCTTATTTATTTATTTTTTGTAAAGATATTTGATTATTGTGACTTGTCTAAGATAGAGCTATTTCACTTTTGTATTCCTTATCTTTGAGTATGTTTCTATTTCTCCTTATGCACCGGATAAAGATAATGAATGTATATATTATATAATAATAATAAAACAAATTTATGGTTAAATATATGTAACCTAAGATATGTAACCTAGGTTAGAAAGGTATTTATAGTGGTTTCTATAAACATACCTTTCTAAATACCTTTCTTTATTAGGTCCTCATTTTTATAAATTGGAATTTAACTAATGATTTTTATATATTTTCCTCATTTGTGTGTCCATATTGTAAATTCCAATTTATAAATTTGTGTGTCAAACTTTTCCTCATTGTTAGGCCGTTTAACAAATGATTTGTGTGTCAAAATTGGAATTTACAATATGGACAGGCGAGCCTACTGCACAAACCCAAAACCTTTAAAGGGGATCAAAAGAAAATTTGCTAAACAAAAGAAGAACCATTTAGAAAAAGAAACAAACAAAAATACAAAAGCAAAAAAAGCATTAGCTCTTTTGTTGTTGCATGCCACTAATTCTCATAGAAAATTAAAAATGGCCAACTAAAATAGTTAAAATGTCAAATAGAGCAGTTATGAAAATAACAGAGAGAAAGATATTACCTTTGAATTCGATAGTAATTTTTATGTGCATCTTTCTGGCATAATATAGATGTTTGATGAATCTTGAACATGAAAATAAAAAGTGAAATAGTAAATTATTGTATATTCTGCAATATGCAAGCAGCTTGAAAACTGATAATTAATTAAGAATAAATAAGAATAAATTAGGAATTTTACCAATACTGCTAAAACATTAGATATTGCAACTCATTTCCAAGGAAATCGATACACACCTGGACATAAAAGAAAAACTCCTGAATCTGGCATAGAGATAATGGTTCTTTTATTACTATCGAGTCACTGAAATGAGATACTAAAATTACACAGCGACCTACAAAAAGCAGGAATTCATTCCTTCAGCAAATTTCAACTACAAAATTTTATGTTTCAATTTAAAATATTGAAAATAGGTTTCTAGTCTAAGAATATTTGCTTTCTTCATGGAATGATCAAAAGTGTTCAACCAAAAGCTAAAATTAGCATACATTTTCCATAACCATAAATTATAACATAAAAAGAAGAAACCTTCACCTCATGCAAGGCCTCCTCCAATCCCTGTGCTTGTCTTCTCCTGTACTGGTATTGCATCACCGCTGTAGAAAGAAAATAAAAAAGGGATTAAAAATATATAGATACCAAAGCTAAAAAAATTAAGAAATTAGAAAAAAAAAACAGTAGAAGGAAGTGCTTCTCGCTTAATCTCCTGGCCATGCTTCACAACTTATTAAAATCTCAACCAGGGAACTGCAAGAGAGATGAAAATGAGCTTATCAGTCCAAGACTAAATTGAAATTGGAAATGGTACAAAATAGAAGGAAAGAGAGATAAAATCGAAGCATGTCAGTAAAAGAGCACCTAAACCAATCCGTCCAAAGCATAAGAAGAATGTTTTTGTTGCGTGTTTTTTGGGTGGTTCTTTCTGGCAGGAAAACAGGAACCAAAACAAAACTAATCCATACATGAAAAGACAAACAGATCGCTCAATGAGCGCGAAGCAATCCAACCTCAAGCAGCAAAGAGGGGAAAAAAAAGAGAAAAAAGAGGAGAAGCCTAATAAGCAAGTCTGACAAAAGAAAAGGAAAGAGGATAGGGATGAAGCATGGCGAGCTTGGTAAAACACACCAGCAGTACAAATCGCAGAGCGCAGATAGACAGAGACCAACAAAAAGTAGCGTAGAACCCCCGAAAGCAGAACCAGAGGTGCAGTGAACCCAGTGCAGAGAAGAACAAATGCATATCGAAGCAATGGACCACAATCGGAGCACAGAAGAACAGTAGTAGCGAAATAGACGAAAGTAGAGGGGACGGCGCACAGACCAGGACCATCTCACCGAAGAGAATCCGTACCACAACACATGGACACCACTAGATACCCGGTCCGCGAGCATCACCCTCACCCAGGGCACGACATGAGAGGAACTGTACGGAGCAGAGGGAATCGAGGCGGAGAAAGGAACTATCTCGAAAGAGAAGATCAAGCGGCTGGAGCTAAAGACATCAGATGGCCACGATGGAAGAAACAGAACGGACGGGCCGGGCCAGATCCGATTACTATTCCGCAACAGTGCTTATGAATAGTAACGGATCCGGATCCGGATCCAATAATCCCGGATTAATATATGTTTCGATTTCGATGTTGGAAAGACCAGATAGTTACTATGTAGTTTAAAAAAAAAAGGAAAAAAAGAAAAACTGTTAACAAGCTATCTAACTGTAAAAGAAAAACTAGAAGTATCTCATGAAAAAAGTTGCCTCTGCTGTAATCCAATCATGGATGGCATCAAGGTTTCTTTTCTCTGTTCTGCAAATTCTATTGTTGCGTACAAGCCAAATTCCCTACAAAGTTGTAGCTATCACCGTATCTCTGAAAGTGATCGGCGCAGATATGTTGAAAAAGTTGTATTATTGCTTGTAAGCATGTGCAGTTTTGTTAATCATGATCATGGAGGGAACCGCTACATCCACAATGCAGCTGTAACCGAGCAAGGAACAGATGTGAAGCTTTTTCACAAATGGGTTGATTGCACATGACACATTCCTCATCAAAAACGATTTTCCTTTTGAGTAATTGATCCTGTGTTAAGATTCTATCCAATGCCAAGTTGCCAACAATATAAAAAAGCATCTGATCGACGGTGTGACCCTTAATTCCAAATATTTACCAGGGGGAAAGGTTGCTTGCCTGCCATTGATAAAGCCCTATAAACGGACACTGTACTGCTCATTTGTTGACCATTCATCTCCATAGGCTGCTTGCATCAAAGATTGTTGTGCCTGAGTGAAAGGCGCTTGCAATAGGTGATAGCTATTGGAGTCCACCATACCATGTCTACCGGCAGGTGGAGGCAGAATTTTGGAACAAGGAGGGCAAAGAGTTACTTACGCTCAAATTTTAAGATTGTGAGAGGGCCAATTGAAAAAAAATCATATACAATTATATGTAAATTTAATATTTTTTTAGGGGTTATTTATAATTTATATGGGACAATTGTCCACTTTTGGTTACATGTGGCTCCTTCTCTGTCTACCGGCCGAACTATATTTTTTTGGCTAAATTTTTAAATATTTATATTTTACAAAAAAACAATAGTTTTTCAATATATTTATATGATTATATATATAGAATACAATTTCTCAATACATTATTTATCGAAAAAAAATCTATAGAAATTAACCGAGAAATAATTAATGTTTTCAAATACTATAAATTAATGTTAATATAGTATATATGCGCTCATTTTTAATTTAAATGGAGTATTATTTTCTACGAGAACTTTTGGCTGTCCAAAATTTTTATTAATAAATAAACAGCACGAGCTAAATTTGTTGGCGTCTCTGGGCCCCCACGCTAGACGACAAGTGTCTTCGGGATAGCATATTAGCATTTCTATCGCAATTATATTTACAACGAAGTTTATACAATGCATTCAAAGTAATAAGAACAATTCTAATTTCAAGTAGCAGCAATCTTGTGGTATATATATGTACTTTTTCTTTTTGAAAATAATCATAATTTTTATTAAATCATATACTAATGATTTTAATGGCAACCATAGTTGTATCTTAGAAAATTAACTCTACAGTTTTGAGGTAATATTATGATTAACCCAAAGCCAAAGGCTATATAGAATATTATGGTGGATATTTCCTTTCAGATTCAACATTCATATAATTAGCTCAATGCGCGCAAACTTTTGTAAGGCCCCAACTATTTTGCAATCAAATATTTTGCAATCAACTTTTGTAAGGCCCCAACTTTTGTAAGAGTGCGAAATTTGTCTTTATTCCTTCAATTAAAACTTAAAATAATAAACATTACGTTTTGTTTAAATGTTGAAGATGCAATATATATTGTATTAATTAGAATTGTTGCTATATTTTATATTTCAAGTGTTAATATTAGATTTTAATTAAAATTTTCAAACAGAGGTTCGATTTTTTCAGGTATATTTGCTTTTCATTTTATTTTTATTTATTTCTTTTCAAGTAGAAATATATTAGATTTTAAAAATTATCATAGTATCGTATGTTATCGTCGTTTGCTATTGCATGCATCCTTCCCAGTCAAAAAGGAAAATATCCTGACGACGTATTTTATCTGTTGTTTGGTTAGTCACAGTCAAAAAGAAAAACAAAGCGGTGAATAAATATTATCAAAATTGCATATCATTAAATGGTATGTCGTCAGCCTTGTGAGTTACTTCGTATATAAGTTACAATTGAACTCTAAAAACGATTTGCACATCAGCAAGTTTATAAACAAAAGCGCTCACACTACGACTCTCCTCTTAAACAAATTACAAGATTTACTGATTAATTTGTCATATAGGCACCGTTTGAATATAGGAAGAAGGAAGAGGCCTAAATTTATTATAAACAATTCAAACTCTTCACAAAATTACACACTTCCCAATACTTCTTTTCACTTCTTTCCTTCTTCCCTTCTTCCCACACCTATCCAAACGGAGCCATAAATAGGAGATTTTTTTTAAAGATAAATAGGAGGATTTTAGTTATCGGATCTACGAAACCTATAATGTTTGCTAATCGCTGACGGGAATTAACTCATATATCCCAATTATTATATATTCTGAATTCTGAAAAATAAAAAAAATTGACTGATGTCTTAGAAGAATGGAAAAGATGGCCAATAACGCCAGGAAAAAAAAATGGAAAACTGCATCATCAATGATTAATTATTATTGGCACCGTTTGGTTGCGTTGAGAAGAAGATAGGAAGAAGAAAGCAATGAAGAAATAAATTATGATCAATTTAAACTCTTCACAAAGTTACACAGTTCTTAATACTTTTTTCCACTTCTTCCTTTCTTCCCTTCTTCCCACACCTATCCAAAGAGAGCCATTAACGAAGTTTAGCTGGGCCCAATTCATGCGTTTTAATTAATTAATTTGTTATGGCAAAATTTCCTCAAAAGAATTCTCTGTTGAAATGTCCCAGATCCATTATCATAGAATAAGACCAAACGTTTATTTTTTCAAATCGCCAATCTTTGCACTACGCCTTTTCTCACTATCTTACATTCACTCCCGCTGTCCTACATGTACACTATCTCGCCGGCCGCCTCTTCCCTCTGCCATTCTCGGATTTACGACCGGTTCGATCAAACCAGAACCTCTAAGCCGATGGCTCGGCAGTTCAGACTCCGGCTTGGTTTTTTTTAAAAAAATAAATGCAAAAACATATACTTGAGTGATGTGTTTACCAGTCCGAAAGAAGAAGACTGTTCTTCCAAATAATTTCCAGAGAAGATTGATTTGCGGCCTTAACGTGTTGATACGTTCTCAGTAAGATTTGACAATGAAAGAATTTCCATGAACCCACGTCTTACGCTCCAGCCTTTTTCTAGAATTTATTTGACAATGAAAGAACCTCGCCAATATATTAATATGATTGTGATCTTGACAACAAGTGAACTTTTTCACACGGCATTTTTTAATTATTTCTTTTACATTTGGTTTTCAAAAGATGTTCTTTAAAGTTCTCCTGTATTTAGGTATGTAGATGGTAGTTAATTTATCAATTATCAATTATAAAATAAAAGAGTTTAAGTGAGAAATTCAAACTTTCAATCATTTCTTCGGTTGTGAACATAAACAGAGACGTACCATATTAATTAAATGTTAATGTTAATATATATATGATCCAAGCTTTTAAATTTCGGTTTTTTCGGCATGACGGTTTAGGTTCCCATGTTATTTCGGTGTTATTTCGATGTTATAACGGCGATATAACGGTGTAGTGTTTTTTTCAAAGTTTGACACACATCAATTCTATAACTATCAATTTATATGTTTATACATCTCCAATACTCCATAGAAATAGCATACGGCCATACCAAATTCAATATACTGCAGTGTACCAATATTGAGTAGCAGTAGCAGTTTGTACCAATTTAACAATAGTTCAATATTGAATACATAATTTAACAATAGTAGCAATAATAGCTTGTTATTTCGCCGAAATAACTGAAATAACGCGTTATATCGCCGAAATAACTAAAATAATGTGTTACGTTATTTTCTCAATTAAGACTGTAACGTTCATGCTGTTTGACACAGAATACCGCTATTACTGTTATTTCGCCGAAATTTAGAAGCTTGATATGATCAGATCTACAATATGGAGTGTGACTATAAGAATCAAGAATTTTTACAATAATCAAAAGAATAAACTTCTTATTTTTTTTTTTTTAACATTCTACAGAGGTTGACTTTGATATATTCTTCAAACAAGTATACCAATATACTATATATGAAACGTACAATTCTAAACTCTATTTTTTAGTACTTCTGCGAAAATGTTAAAAATTTAAGAGTATGCAGATACAAGTACAACAATCGAAGGCCTAAAATGGGAAAAATAATTTCTAATGTGTTCATTAGAATTAAGTCCATCTAATTTCTTTCGACTAAATTCTGAATCTGCAATCTCCAATATTAGAACATTATCTTTAATCAATTGATCAAATAAATTCTCTTCTCATTAAATTATACGGTACCACATTCTATGAATAATTATGCTTTTAGCAAAATCATATTTCCTGCATGGGTAAACTAATACCAAGAACTTTATCATGTTAAATAGTAAGAAAATCAATTATAGAATCAGATCCCAAATTCACATATTATATCGATGAGGCACTAATTTTTGTTTATAGAATTACGAATTCAAAAACTTAGCAATGGAAATGTGTCGTTTCGTTTCAATAAGTTTTGGAATAATTTGAACAAATATAGTAACAACAGTCTGTACAAATATAGTAATAACAGTCTGTACATGTCAACACCAAGCAACTGACCATTTTTATAGTATGGAATTTAATTTTATTATAATTTTTTTTATCAAAATGAACGAATTTGACGTCAATTGTTGGAATATCCATGTAGTTAGATCCAACAAAATTCTGAAAAAACAACTCAAATGAAATAAAATTCCGCGTAAAAAATATTTTGGTCAGGATCCGGACAACAAAACATTTGATCCTTGCAACACTTTTAAAATTTTATGATCAGATTTACCCCTAATTATATGTTATATTGTGTTACCTAAATTACCCTAATAATTTTTTTTTAATTGTAGACCTGAAAAAACTTCCTTTAATTATGCTTTTCTAAATATTTTTTGCATTTTTTTGCGTTAAGGCTTAAGAGAGAGTGCAACTCTTCATCTCCAAATATTGACATTCTCCTAAAATCCGCTTTCTGCTAAAATTCAAATTGCTTTTTGTTTGACTAAACAAGCTTCCATTAGTTAACTTCTCTTTTCACATGTAACTAATTCATATCCCAAAATAAATGTTTGTTACTTTTGCAATTTTTTTTTTTGCTGTTTCGAGCTATATATAGTTTAGGTTTTTTATTACAATAGGAGTATTTAATTACAAAATTTATATGTTCATATTATTTGCTGTATATGTTCACTTTATATTTAGCAATGGCTGGGATGGTATATTTGCCGATGACACTTATAATTCCTGAATTTTTTTTTGTTGCTCAGATGAATACTTTGTTGTCCGGATCAGCACCCGGGCGTTAGATGGACTTTTTGGTTTGGTTAATACTTAATAAATCATTTAATTTTATTTTGAAAATTATTATTCTGTAATTATCATGAGATTATTTGGTTGTTACCGGTTACCACCGATCGAAACGTAGGTGAGTTAAAAGCAGTTGTTAATAGATCGGTCAACTAGAAAAGATTCATGAAATCATGATAACTGATTTACCATTTCACAATAACCGTCAACAAGAAAAGAGCCAGCCATAATGGAAGAAATTTGGTGGAGATGAGAATGAAGAAAGAGGTCTAGCTAGGAGTAGCCCGGTAGACGACAGGGATAGAAGAAGGCAGGGTCAGGTGTCACCGTGTCAGGTGTGACTTGAAAGGGAGAAGCTGGAAAACACAATATTGCTTTCTATTAAAGCCATTGGGAAGCAAATAATAGGACTATGAAAGGGACAACTGGACAAGGCATGACTTGCGAGCGTCAAATTTTAATCCCTTTTTGCTTTTTAAAAAAAATAAAATCCTTTTTTAGTTGCAAATAGACGATCACTGAGAGACTTGAGAGTTGAGACCTTTAAATGTACAAATATAGTAATAAATAAGAGTTTTGCTATGGTGAGTTGTAACTCACCAAAGGGTCGGTGAGTCGCGCTCAAAGCTTCTAAATCTAGTTCAAAATGATCGATCCAAACCGTCTAATACGATCTCCCTATTGAAATCTCCATGCAGAACAAATTTTATATTTTTTCGAAATTTTTAAGTTTTTTTTTAATTTTATAAAATCGTTAATTTAATTAGTTCTGAACCGTTCAAAAACAGCAGTTTTTAAATATCCGAAAAAAATAAAAATTTAAAAAAAAATTATAAAATTTGGTCTGTATGGAGATTTCAGTAGAAAGATAATATTGGACGGTTTGGATCGGCCATTTTAAACTAGATTTACGAGTTTTGAGCCCGACTCACCGACCTTTTGGTGAGTTGCAACTCACCATAGCAAAACTCATAATAATAATCTATACATTTTACATCAGCACTAACCTAGTTGACTAGATCATAAATTGATATTTGATTTCTCTTCAAAAAAAAAACAAAATTTAAGAGTCGTTTCAAAATGATATTCTTAAATCTTTCACATTAATATTGTAGGATTTGAATGCAATAAATTTTGGATGTAAATAAAAATTATTTTATTTATTTTTATATTTTTGTAAAATAAATGTCTTTTTTTTTTTTAGACATTGCCTGTTATTTATATGAACCATTCAGTCAGCCAAAGTGTTAAGAATACATTGATTTTTCATACATTATTTAGATATAATTTGGATATATCTGATTCTCATCGTAAAGTATATACCAATAAAAGACATTCACATCATGTATGTGTGGTACTCTGTTGTTGGGTTTCGCTTTTGCAATATTTTCACAAGTATACTCTATTATTGTAACTAGGTGGGGGAAGCGCGGCTTCGCCGCGTCTTAGTGAATTTTTTGTATTTCAATTTAAAAAAGCATTAATAATTTGTCACTAAGTTTTAATTGTGTGCGATAGACATAAAAGTGCAAAGGTAAAATACCATAATTTTCTTTTCAGAGCTGTAAAAACAAAAAATGTGCGACAGACACGGTGAGCCATGTGCGAGATCAACGGAGGAGAGAGAGAGAGAGAGAGAGAGAGAGAAAGGAGTCCTTAGTAGGGAGGCGCTGATATTTCGGAGAAAAAACAAACGATCATATTTTAGCATAAACTAACGAACGACTCAGATTGTTTTCGCTAACGAAAGCAATAGCCGTGTCAAAATAAAAAAAAAACAGAGTCGGACACCCACGGGATTTAATTAATACTGTAGATGTAGATTTTATCCCTGGAAATAAGAGACTAATGGATTTGAATTTTGACTGTCACTATAAGAAAAACACTATCCGCATCGCTTTTCTACAATGAAGTGATTAAGTAATGTGTATTGGTTTACTGATGCAACAAAGGTGATGCACTAAATGGCAGTGCAAATGATATCAAATCACTACAAGAGAGATGGTCTATTACTAGATTTGCTAAATTTTCTAGATAGACTTTTTTTTATTAGAGTTAGACCTTGTTCTATTGCTAGATTTAATTGATGCACTAAAGTCTAGCAATTTTTAAGCAAGACTTAATTTTCTATTAATAGGTACTTAAAAATCTAGCAATTTATTTTTGATAAACTTTTGAATCTTCCAATGTTTAATGTAGCAATTTTTTGCTACATTAATTTATGGTGTAGCAAAAAATTGCCACATTAAACATTGCAAGATTCAAAAGTCTATCAAAAATAAATAGCTAAATTTTTAAGTATCTATTAATAGAAAATTAAGTCTTGCAAAAAAAGATTGTTAGACTTTAGTGCATCAATTAAATCTAACAATAAAACAAAGTCCAACACTAATAAAAAAAGTCTATTTAGAAAATTTAGCAAATCTAACAATAGGCCATCTCTCTTGTAGTGAATACATCCACTCACTTAGTTTTATTGAATGACTGATACTAAAAATAGATTCTTAAATGCATCAGCGTTTGATCTCTTTATCTTGTATCAACTCAGAATATTATGCAAAAATAATAAAAAAAATAGTTGTGTGGAGGATGTCGGTACTAAGTTGGATATTAAACCTCGTTAAATCTCATGTTTATTTTTATCTTTGTGCTTTATTGATTACTGAGTTTATTGTATCAAGACCTTTAGATCGCACGGTTGGTGTGAAATCGCACTCGAATTGTGCTCCCTTGACCTTACAAAATATTCCGTTGCGATTATCGATGAAATTTTGACAGAAATAAACAGAAAATGTAATAGAAGTTGGTTATGATGAACACTATCACCATAAATAAATCGCTGCTTTAGTCTCGGATGTCCTAATTGTGCTCTTCTTTTCAATTTGCTCGTAGAGGCCATTTCTAGATATTTTGTTATAGTGTATCTGTTAATAAAGATCTGAAGGATTTGATTTCAGATAGTATAGTTTTCTTCTGCTTGCTTGACACGAGCAAAAAAAATATATATATATTTTATATTACAAATAATAACCCAAGTCGTATGTGTCAGCGCAAATTTTGGTAGCTTGCAAGAAGCAGGCAGAGTCCCTCAGTCCCAGACTTCATGAGATTAAAAAACAAAAATAAAAGAAATAGATCCAGAAGCAAGCATTCTTTGATCCGATATTCGAATATCGTCTGAAATCAGAACACACTGACTTGGCCAAAACTTGAAAATTATGTCATATATGTTAAAATATCATCGGTCGTCGTAACGGAATAATTTCATCGTCAGGTCGAATATGAAAAGGCACGATCCGAGTACCACAGCACACGAATCGTGCCCCTAAAAATTGTTACAATACAAATTTGTAAACTATGATTTTGAACCGATAAGTTATTTTTATTCTTAAGAGTTAGAATTTTATTTTCTGTTGGTAATTAACATTTGGTGATTTGCTTGATATCTACTTTGAGTGTTTTAGTTCTTCTGTTTATTCTCAATTTACTTGAAATAAATTTTGGCTCGTTAATATTTTTTTTAATTTTCATAAATATAAACGATTATGAAGTTATTTTCAGCTTTTATTTTCAATAAATTCTATTTATTGAAAACAATTAGAAAAGTAAATTATTCTTATCATAAAAACTAAAAGAAACTCTGTTTGGGTGTACGCATATTGTATTTTATTTTATTTTGTTTTTACAAGATCAATTGTTCATGGACTTTGTATACTTTAAATCAGGAGAATGAAAAGTGGGGCCTATATGTCATTTAACCTCCATAACTTACGTATTAAATTATGTTCCATGTTCCAGCCCATGTAGATTGTAAAAGTTTGGCATACTATTAATTAAGAGATTTACAAATGGGACCCATGTGTCATATTGTGTGTTTGTCTAAAGAATTAATGGTGCACCTTTATCTTATAAAAGTATTACAATTCCACATTGTTAGTACCGTCCCTTTTAAACCTTTAGTCGGCTACACTTTGGACATTTCACCAATTCATTTCCTCTTCTACTTATCCACTTGCAACCGAAGCCACCAAAAGAAATATATTGAAGAATTCATGCAAACACTTTACACAAATCCAATAGCATAACCCAAAACCAAGCGTAAACCAAGAGGAAAATCAAAGTGAAAGTGAGGGTCGGTACCAAAGTGGGATGTACAAGTAAACCTCAATAGTTTTAGACAAAGGTATCTATACAAGTTCTTTAAATATTTATATTGGTTCTTTGCTAATTTCATTGAATAAACTGAAATTTTTCTTGTTGGCCGAACTTGAGATTTTTACAAAAGAAAAAAAAATTAATAAGTTATGCTCTCATAATTTATTTATAATTAATTATCAATTTGAGGTTTTTCTTTAAATTAATTCTTCAGCCAGCTTTTGAGTATTTTCTTTTAGCAACTTATATAAATTACGTTCATTAATTGTAAAATTGATTTTTACATAGTCAAATGATTGCTTGCAATTTGTATAACATAGGAGACCGTATTATTATTATTATTATTATTATTATTATTATTATTATTATTATTATTATTATTAAGTTTATTATTTTAAGTCCAATCTGATTAGTACTTATATAAATTATTATACATATCACGGTTAATAAAACAAGTTGATTTCTAATTTAGAATAAGAACTTAGAATTGTTATTGTTGTTATTTAGAGTTGATCGGTCATTTATTGAAGTTAGAGACGGCCGATACGATTGAGAGTCAATAGGATTGCTTGTGTCTTGTGTGCTTTCTCTTCTATTTTCAGGTGCGGATTTCACATGAGCTTTACTTGCATGCTAGGAAATAACTATTTGCATTTCATGTCTGAATTTAATTGTGTGCATATTTATCATTTTGTATATATATTCTTGAATTGTCATATTGAACTATTATGAGTATTGATAAATGAATTGCATGTTGAATGGTTGCCGGGTTGATTAAATTGAGAATCTGTATTATTTCTGATACACTTGTTCGGTTGAGAAAAAGCACTCCATCTGTTTGGAGTCGGAGTCATGACCCGTCTGGCCAAACACCGTGACTTAAGCGCTTATGATCCGGGTCCCGATACGGTACCAGTCTAGAATGGTCCAAGGGAGGAGAGTGTTCCCGACTTGTGGTATATTTGTTATTCGAATTGTTAAAGTGATATGATATGGAATTGTCTGGATTGTAAATGGAATTTTATGACCGTTGGCATCCATTTTAAAAGGTGGTTCGCGGTATCTGAATGAAATGACTGAACTGATTGATCGGTGATATACCAGACCTGCATTAGATAGATGTCCAAACCGAGCTGGCTTTTGAAATGCCAAATTGCATTTGAATTGCAAATTGAATAAGTAGCCATGCTCCTCTGCATTGCATATGTTTTTAAATGATTGCTTTTGATGACTGATTTGTTATGTATTGCTTCTTTATTTTATTATTATTAGTTTTAACTTAGTACGGTAATTAGTTCCTGAACATGTACAGTAGAAGTTCATGTGACTGGAACTAAAAACCGCACTGAGATAAATTATATTTATCTCACTCTTTGCTTTTGCATTGTTTCCACTATTGGTTGTGGGTTCCAGGTTTCAGATCGAGTGCTGGACAGCGAGACGAGTAGCGTCCCATTGGATCTATGGTTAGCAACCTGTAATATATATAAACCAGACCATTGTATTATTTATTCTTCAAGTAAATAGTTATATATTTATATTTATATTTATATTTTTTTTTCGTGTATATTAATTGTTTATGATTAACTTCAAATTTGTAATTAGACTTGGTTAAGCCTTGCGGGTGCAGTAGGCATCCGCGGCGGACACTCCGTCACGCACCGTCCAGTTACGGTATTCGACGGAGTGTCACAGTTGGTATCAGAGCATGGTTTAGCGACCAAACTAGACCGGTAGGACGTATGAGCGGGATTGGTGTAAGGGTTGCTTTGTAAAATATAGTAATTTATAACTAAGAAGTTTGAATTTATTCAACTATTGCAATTAAATTATTCGTGTTATCTAAATAAAAGTTTTTACAAAAGATTATATAAACATATTTGCTGCATATGTGTGAATGAATTATTTATAATCTTCATTTTAATAGCAACTATGTTGTTTTTATAATGCTTTGCTAAATAAGATTGGCAATTAGTTTCTATTCATATATTTACAAAATGTATTACCGTTAAAAGGTTGATAAAATAATTAAAAAAAATCTTACTATGATTGGTGTGGTTTAATTGTATGTAAATTTGTGTTTTGATATGTTAATTTGAAACTCAATTTCTGAATATAAATTAAGGTTGTTTGCACATGTTTGAAAATTTTAAAATTATCTAAATTTAATGGAAAACTAAGATTAAAAGAATTTCGAGGACGAAATTCTATTTAAGGGGGGAAGAATGTTACAATACAAATTTGTAAACTATGATTTTGAACCGATAAGTTATTTTTATTCTTAAGAGTTAGAATTTTATTTTCTGTTGGTAATTAACATTTGGTGATTTGCTTGATATCTACTTTGAGTGTTTTAGTTCTTCTGTTTATTCTCAATTTACTTGAAATAAATTTTGGCTCGTTAATATTTTTTTTAATTTTCATAAATATAAACGATTATGAAGTTATTTTCAGCTTTTATTTTCAATAAATTCTATTTATTGAAAACAATTAGAAAAGTAAATTATTCTTATCATAAAAACTAAAAGAAACTCTGTTTGGGTGTACGCATATTGTATTTTATTTTATTTTGTTTTTACAAGATCAATTGTTCATGGACTTTGTATACTTTAAATCAGGAGAATGAAAAGTGGGGCCTATATGTCATTTAACCTCCATAACTTACGTATTAAATTATGTTCCATGTTCCAGCCCATGTAGATTGTAAAAGTTTGGCATACTATTAATTAAGAGATTTACAAATGGGACCCATGTGTCATATTGTGTGTTTGTCTAAAGAATTAATGGTGCACCTTTATCTTATAAAAGTATTACAATTCCACATTGTTAGTACCGTCCCTTTTAAACCTTTAGTCGGCTACACTTTGGACATTTCACCAATTCATTTCCTCTTCTACTTATCCACTTGCAACCGAAGCCACCAAAAGAAATATATTGAAGAATTCATGCAAACACTTTACACAAATCCAATAGCATAACCCAAAACCAAGCGTAAACCAAGAGGAAAATCAAAGTGAAAGTGAGGGTCGGTACCAAAGTGGGATGTACAAGTAAACCTCAATAGTTTTAGACAAAGGTATCTATACAAGTTCTTTAAATATTTATATTGGTTCTTTGCTAATTTCATTGAATAAACTGAAATTTTTCTTGTTGGCCGAACTTGAGATTTTTACAAAAGAAAAAAAAATTAATAAGTTATGCTCTCATAATTTATTTATAATTAATTATCAATTTGAGGTTTTTCTTTAAATTAATTCTTCAGCCAGCTTTTGAGTATTTTCTTTTAGCAACTTATATAAATTACGTTCATTAATTGTAAAATTGATTTTTACATAGTCAAATGATTGCTTGCAATTTGTATAACATAGGAGACCGTATTATTATTATTATTATTATTATTATTATTATTATTATTATTATTATTAAGTTTATTATTTTAAGTCCAATCTGATTAGTACTTATATAAATTATTATACATATCACGGTTAATAAAACAAGTTGATTTCTAATTTAGAATAAGAACTTAGAATTGTTATTGTTGTTATTTAGAGTTGATCGGTCATTTATTGAAGTTAGAGACGGCCGATACGATTGAGAGTCAATAGGATTGCTTGTGTCTTGTGTGCTTTCTCTTCTATTTTCAGGTGCGGATTTCACATGAGCTTTACTTGCATGCTAGGAAATAACTATTTGCATTTCATGTCTGAATTTAATTGTGTGCATATTTATCATTTTGTATATATATTCTTGAATTGTCATATTGAACTATTATGAGTATTGATAAATGAATTGCATGTTGAATGGTTGCCGGGTTGATTAAATTGAGAATCTGTATTATTTCTGATACACTTGTTCGGTTGAGAAAAAGCACTCCATCTGTTTGGAGTCGGAGTCATGACCCGTCTGGCCAAACACCGTGACTTAAGCGCTTATGATCCGGGTCCCGATACGGTACCAGTCTAGAATGGTCCAAGGGAGGAGAGTGTTCCCGACTTGTGGTATATTTGTTATTCGAATTGTTAAAGTGATATGATATGGAATTGTCTGGATTGTAAATGGAATTTTATGACCGTTGGCATCCATTTTAAAAGGTGGTTCGCGGTATCTGAATGAAATGACTGAACTGATTGATCGGTGATATACCAGACCTGCATTAGATAGATGTCCAAACCGAGCTGGCTTTTGAAATGCCAAATTGCATTTGAATTGCAAATTGAATAAGTAGCCATGCTCCTCTGCATTGCATATGTTTTTAAATGATTGCTTTTGATGACTGATTTGTTATGTATTGCTTCTTTATTTTATTATTATTAGTTTTAACTTAGTACGGTAATTAGTTCCTGAACATGTACAGTAGAAGTTCATGTGACTGGAACTAAAAACCGCACTGAGATAAATTATATTTATCTCACTCTTTGCTTTTGCATTGTTTCCACTATTGGTTGTGGGTTCCAGGTTTCAGATCGAGTGCTGGACAGCGAGACGAGTAGCGTCCCATTGGATCTATGGTTAGCAACCTGTAATATATATAAACCAGACCATTGTATTATTTATTCTTCAAGTAAATAGTTATATATTTATATTTATATTTATATTTTTTTTTCGTGTATATTAATTGTTTATGATTAACTTCAAATTTGTAATTAGACTTGGTTAAGCCTTGCGGGTGCAGTAGGCATCCGCGGCGGACACTCCGTCACGCACCGTCCAGTTACGGTATTCGACGGAGTGTCACAAAAATCTCGATACAGTGAACTCAGAAATCAATTAATCAAGAACACAAATAAAAATAGACACAAGATTTAACGAGGTTCAGCACCAACTCGGTGCCTACGTTCTCCACACACACGCACACTATTTTTATTATTTTCTGAATAATCTGAGTTGATACAATACAAAGAGAGAAAGCCAATAAATAGAACAGATTTTTTTTACAGCAAGTTACGTGTTTCTTGCACACCAAGTCAATCATGACTTGCATGTCATGTCAAGCGTTTCTTGTGCTCCAAGTCTGGCGTTTTTTCCTTATCAAGTCAAGCGTCACATTAGATCCAAGTCACGATCTTCTGCGACGTCACCCGTGTAAGTTCATGCCATGCATTTGATCCCGGGTACGATCTTCTGCGGCATCATATTCCAACACTCCCCCTCAAGTTGACATGCACAGTCTTGTCATGACAACTTGCCAAGTTTGTTGCTGAATCCTACACTCGTCATCTTGACTCCTCCGTCAAGCAACTCTAAATCATGTCTTCAAGAGAGTAACCATTCATACGCAACTCTCTCAACGCCACAACTAGAACGAGCAGATTCTATACAACTTCCCATAGGAAGCGATGAAGTCCAAAACTGATCAATTGACCAGCCCATGGTTGCATATCCGATGCAACATCTGCCGAATCATCTCGACAGACTTGCTGACGATCCACCCCGCCAACTAGGTCAACTGTGCGGTAACTTGCACAAAGTAAAGATCGACTGTGTGGTAACTTGCACATGGATAAAAGGTCAACTGTGCGGTAACTTGCACAGAGATAAAGATCGACTGTGCAGTAACTTGCATAGGGATAAAAGGTCAACTGTGCGGTAACTTGCACAGAGATAAAAGATCGACTGTGCAGTAACTTGCACAGGGATAAAAGTCAACTGGGTCAACATTCGCAGGCACTCACCTACAATCAAAACAACAACACATACTGTTGCCCAAACAGGTAAACACCGATCTCAAGTTGGTAATACCTACTAGCCCATACATGCTCGGTCCTTGTCCATCCTAGCACAACCCGTGAACCACTCGACAGTCAAAATATCTTTTCTTTTCTAAACAACATGACCCGACTAGGGCCATAATTTTTTATGTTGACATCAAATATTTCTCTCACAATATCTCTCCCCATGAGAGAATATTTGATGGCTTGCAATAGTAATTTTTCTTCTCGACTCCAAATGTCCTCAAGCAGAAGATATCCAATTATCTCACAACCAAAGAGGATCTCCAACCCGACCTAGATCACCTTGCCAAAACTTTTCAGTTCATTAAATTTCCAAATTCAGCAAAATACCAAATCACCAAAAAAATATTTACCCGAGCAACATTAGAAAACTTCTAAATGGTCTAATAAATCTCCTTGCTTTTTGGCCGGGCTCACCACAAAATTGTGCACCAATCATAGTAAATCTCCGAGTCATCAAAACCCGAAATCAACTAATATTCAAATCCATCACATATCTAACTATCAAAAGAAAATTGTTTGGAATTGAAATATTCACTAATTTTTCGGGTTATTAAATCAAAGGACAAATATATGGCACAATTTACGAGTCACCATATAAAAATCACTTTCCTAATATCTTTTGTCCTTTGCGTGGTGCATACCAAAAGTTTACAGACTAACATTCCAATTAGCTCGTGCGGATCCATGTAAAATCCAAATAGCTTAATTTGGTTTATATAATCGGAAATGTGCAAGGCCACACAACCAATCAAAGATAGGAGCAAAAATTATTGCCATTAATTTTCTAAGTCCAAAAACGAGCTGTGTACACCATGCCGAATAAAATAAACCAAAAATCTTGCCTTTTTTTGTTTCAGTCCAGAAGTGGAATTTTCTTATTATTTATTATTGCTTCATGTACCATGGTCGAAGCGACCCCAAAAAACAGAAGCAATTTCCACAGTTATGGTTCATCAGAAGACATTTCGATCAGCAAGTGCAGTGACACAGAGATAAAAAAAACATAACACTGGTATAGACTCAGACAGCTCACAATAGGTCAATCAACAAAAATTTCAAACCTTAATTATGATGAAGCATCTAAGATAGATTTTCACTCCGTAATAGTTAGCATGACACTTCAACCTGATCTTACCGCAATCACCAATCTCTAAACTGCTCTGATACCATGCTAAAATATCATCGGTCGTCGCAGCGGAATAATTTCATCGTCAGGTCGGATATGGAAAGGCACGATCCGAGTGTCATAGCACATGAATCGTGCCCCTAAGAATCTCGATACAGTGAACTCAGAAATCAATCAATCAAAAATACAAATAAAAATAGACACAAGATTTAACGAGGTTCAGCACCAACTCGGTGCCTACGTCCTCCACACACACGCACACTATTTTTATTATTTTCTGAATAATCTGAGTTGATACAATACAAGGAGAGAAAACCAATAACTAGAAAAGATTTTTTTACAGCAAGTTACGTGTTTCTTGCACACCAAGTCAATCATGACTTGCATGTCAAGTCAAGCGTTTCTTGTTCTCCAAGTCTGGCGTTTCTTCCTTGCCAAGTCAAACGTCACATTAGATCCAAGCCACGATCTTCTGCGACGTCACCCGTGTAAGTTCATGCCATGCATCTGATCTCGGGTACGATCTTTTGCGGCATCATATTCCAACAATATAATATTAAATGAACACACATTTAGTGCATAAAAAGTGATAAGGATAAAAAAAAAGGAAGTTAAAAAAATACCCCACATAGGATTAAAGAACTGTATAAAAAAGTATATCATTCAAAAAAAAAAAGAGCCCTAAATAGCTAAATATGTCGAAAAATATGACATGATTAGCTATAAGTACATAAATCAATCAGATTAGCTAAAAATGTCGAAAAATATGACATAGAATTTTTCCCTATCCCTAAAAAATTCAATAACCCTAATGTTATTTTGGCTCTTTAAAAAATAGAAAAAATTCAGTGGAGTTACAGTTTTGTTCTATATTTTTGAATTACTAAAAATAAATAATAGTACTCCCTGGCTTGGGCCAATCCTTTTTGCTATCTTTGTTTCTTAGGTGTGCTCTAATTGTTGCAATTAAAAATTCAGAACCTTAACAAGAAAATCGTCTCTCTCTAAACACGGGAAATTGCCTTTCTCTCTAAAAAAAAAAAAATTATATTGCTTCTCTCTTAGGTTTCTTGGACCTGCTCTTGTCTGAATTGGACAACGATGGAAAGTGACGCCGTTGCTGGTTCAGGATTTGAAATTGGAGCAGATCCTAAATGGAGATTAAAAGCCCAGGAACGATCAGTTGAAAGGTGTGAACTCATTGTTTTTATTACATCAGTCTAAGAATTGCTATAAATTTGATTATAAACTTAGAGGAGGAGGAGACAAAATCAAAGAAGGAAAACTATTTGGGGTCCATTTATGCTAAAAAATTAGTGTAACTATACTACACAAATTTGTAATATTAGTTATTGTGTTTCTTTTGAAGGAAAAGTTAGTTATTATGTAACTTTTGTGAATTCATTCTTCCTGTTAATTAATCGACGTGATCTCTAATAGTAAAGTTGCGCATTAATTTCCTTCAGAATTTAGCTAGCTAGTTTGGATAATCTTATGTATTTTTCATGAATTAATAATGTGGCAATAATTTTCATTAATTTGCAAAAACTGACCTCAGTCGTTTATGATTTGGATGATAAAGTTTTTTTTTCTTTGTCAAATGATGGTTTTAGGATTAAACGCTATGTACCATTCATATTCGGTGAGCTTCGAGAAAAAGCAATTCAGTTGGAGGAGCAGATTTTTAGCACTACATTTAATTATGTATGTTTAGTTCTCAATTATTCTTTTGTGAGGTTACCTAGCTAGTTTATTTTTCATTATGTAATTTTATCTACGTAGTTTGTTTGTTGTAAAATCCTTTGAATTCTTTAAGCCGAGTCCACACAGAGCCTTAATAAGTTGGTATGATAAATGGCAAATAGTTAACAAAACACTTTAAATATATATTCTCATTAAGAAATTGTACTTCAATAAATTAATGACCTGGTGGGGCTGGTGTCATGTCACTTGAATTAGGTTGTTAAAAAACCGTATCTTGCAATTGCAAGCCGAGCATTGCGACTGTTGGCAAGTTTCTTTATTGTTAAACAATTTTGAATGCCTTTTAAACTTTCTTTTCTATTGCTTAAAAGTCTAAGACATTAAAAGTTGCAATACTCATAAAATATGGTACTATTCTCGAACAGTGTATATCTTTGCCAAAAAAAATAAATAAAAAAAGAAATTGTGCATATCAGTTTGCCACAATAACTAATCTCTAATGTGTTGCAAAAATGTCTAATACGGTCCGGACACGAACCAGATAGATTTGGAACCCAGCTGCTGATTTGGAACCCTATATCAGGTAATGGCACTATCTGAATTTTTGGATTGTGCAACGGTTAATAAATTCAAATAACCACGGTTTCCATCCGTTGCAGAAGCCCCTGTAGCAAATCAGATAAAAACTGTCTTTAAATTAACGACGGTTTCAGAATAAACAACGTCTGTAAACCTAAGCAAATAAAGACGTGTTTGGGAAAAGGCCCGTCGTAGGCCCAAAAATAACGACGGTTATTAAAATAAGAACCGTCTATATTTTAATACAATAACTGCCCTATAAAGGTATACTTTTTAAATTATTGACAGTTTTATATAAAAACCGTGGCTATTCATGTTTATTTTTTTTTTGATTTGCCAATTTTCTGTGGCTAGCCCAATGTTGCTAGCCGTACCAAATGGTACCAATGTACCAACGTAAACAATCCAATTCACAAATGGTACCAACGTACAAAATAATTAACTATATCACAATTTACACATATTCACATACATATCAAACATTACACATAAATAATTCAAAATGACAACACAGATATATAAATATGCAAAATGACAACATAGATATATACGCAAAATCACACACACAGAGTTAATTTTGAGTCACAAGAGAGTTACTTTGCCAGCTAGTAACTAAACCACCATAGCAGATTCAAGCTAAGTAAATTTAAGTAGATTCAAGCTAAGTAAAAAGTTTCTAACTAAACTACCAACAAAAGACAACACAAGCATATTCAAGCTAAATAATAGTTTGTAGTAGGCTAAGAGTAAGATAGAAACAGAAAGTTAAACATAAAACAAATCTTCTATACCAGTGGGACTAGTCATTGCTTTGCAATCTTAGAAGCTAGCTGCTCACAGGAGTTAACACAAAGACACAGGTAAAGGAAGCAACTCCTCAACAAAATCTTCCCTTGTTGCTAATTGCATACCTCTTTCCAATCTAGCCTCCTGTCCACATATGAAAATTGTTAGTAATGACAACTTAAAATTGAAGAAAATGTTGCAAGTCATGTATACAAACTCAATACAATTATTGTTTATCCTAGTTTATAATCTTATTGAAAATATTGTATATATGTTGAAACTGTGTAGGATTTGCAGCAATAATTTTTTATCACGCTGGATGAAAATCATCCAATTTCATCTAGAATGGCAACATAAATTCGCATTTTCGGTACTGTAGGATTTGCAGCTACAAGTTCATATTTTTTACATTTTCGGAGCGTTAAAAACGTACTAATATATATACACTTTTTACATTTCGTTTGCATTTTGTGCATATAAATCCACACTTCTAACACATAAAAAATCACAGTATACATTGTATATAGTTCAATATTATTCTCAGTACAAAATAATTTTACACATAAGTTACACTTTCAGGGCATATGTGCATCATATTCTATATTAGCACAGGATGAGGTTCAGCAATTTTCTAACCTTTTTTTTTGGGTCTCTTACTGATGAAATATAATGTATTGAACAATCAAAGAATAACATGTGCAATTATTGTTTATTTTCTCTGTCCTCCAGATAGACAAAGCTTCTATTCTTATGGATGCAGCTAAGTACATAAAAGAACTTCAAGAGAGAGTGAAAAAGCTTAAACCTCTAACTCAGAATAATTTATTTTTCATGAAGTCCATCAGCTCTTTCGCCACTACTCCAATCTCTTCATTAGTATATGTTCCTCCAACTGGTTCTAGCATCTGCATTTGATTAAGAAAACCAAAATATTGATTAAACTCCAAATCCATGAACCCTAAAATGCTGGTATATAATTTATTACTTTAGAAGGACTAGAATGAATAAAGGGGATGGATTCTTGGTGTATCAGCTGATTGTAGTGGCTCTCTAGATAGTTACATGGGGTGTATTTCTCTGGTTGTTTGATTGACCGTTTGTAACTCTTTGCTTTCTGTTGAAATGGAAAGTGGTAGGGCGTTTTTTCCTACTTGTTTTAAAAAAAAAGCAGTACCTTCGGCAATTGTAGATCTTCTATCATTGAGATTATTATGCGCTTCATGTCAAGAATTGAGAAATACCCACATTCGGTTCCGTCCTTTTGTTTCGGACTCTAAAAATCCAATTTCAAAAACTTAATAAAGATTTGAATAAATGTCTGAAACCAGGAACAAAGCATAATAGATAGTTTAAAAACATGACAGAGAAAAAATAAAAGAAAGTAGCATTTGGCATGAACAAACAGCTACTAGCCAAACTAGTAGCTAAATTAGTCAGTCAGACATCAAGGTAGTCCTAAATGGTTATACCAGTCAGTGACAATGATAACAAGATAAAATTTAAGGACCTAACTAAGGGTAAAATTTTCAGCTCAATCCCATTTTTGCTGGAACATCATAAATATTTTAATAATTTCGCTAAATCTAAACTGTAGACCATAATTAGTAATTTGCATACCGGAATTTCGATCCATCTAAATGACCTGTTTTCACGGCTTTGATTCATTTCCATATGATAATGTTTATAAGCCCTGCAATCAAATTAAATTAGATGAAATGTCTTTCAATCTGATCATTATTATGTTAAAGTAGAAATTGAAACTTACGTATTTATAAATCCCTTGATATCTAGCAAATCCGGGACCTTTTTGCGTTTCACAGAATCCACATAGTGAACCGTTAACTTCTCGATATTAATTATAAGGATTACCCAATGAAACCTATAATAAATATGAATTAGTATCGTGATGCAAAGAAATTTAACAAGTACTTTAATTAGTATCTATTAGTTTAATTATCTGTACCCCTGATTGTATGGAATGATCATATAAGTAGATGGATAAGCCTGGTACGACCTCTTCAAGTAACCCACTGTTGCAGCTTCTTCACGTTGGTAGGTATCTTCAGCCACCATATTCGGATCGAGTATGGTGATGGTTGTACATCCAAATTCTTCCTTGAGTTTCTCTAACCAATACCTGCACTCATGGTATAATATAATAATCAAGAAAATTATACAAGCTTGCTATCTTGTATACTTTATTTTCTGAGCTGTACAAAATTAAGTGAATATAATAATAAAGTGAATGCATACCAGCTGTACATCTTGATTATTGATATGTTTAGAGATCGTCTTTTCAAACATTCAACTATGTCTCCCAATTGCACCCCGAAATTGACCACATCATTATGTGTACCCCAAGGATTACAGTCCTCTGGTTTAAAAAAGGAATCTTCCGCTGGTTGTAGCATCAGCATGTTGTACAAGGAGCGCTCGGATGTGTCAAGTTTATCAACACTCTCTGGCTCAAGCAACGGCTCACGACCAATTCCTGACGCCTCGCTTGCCACCTTCTCGTTACCCTTAACCACTTGTGGCATCGGTTGTTTGTTACTCTGCATCTAAGGAAATTAATTAGTAAAGAGAAAAAATATTTATGTGTCAAACAGAATTGGCTATATCTTGGACATTATTGTAACTGCAAGACAAAATTAGCAATATCTTGGACATTATTCCAAGTTCGAAAAATAACCTAGCAATAACCTAACCATAACCAAATCTGTTTGGCATGACTACAAGTGAGAAAAAGATGACTAATATTCTCATTCTGATCACAAAACACACAATTAATATTCCCAACCCAACCCCTCTTAAGTACCCCTATCAGGTCTCTACAATTCTATTAATTCCTATGTAAAATCCACATAAAAATCCCTTTAGGGTCCCATCAAGTGTAGTAATTCATGGAACTCATGAACTCATGAATAAGTGCCCCTGTCAGGTGTCTATAAAAAGATAAGTTTCTACTGTAATACCATGATTTTCAATAATGTCTGAAATTTATTTTCTTTGACTTGGTTATTTATTTTATTTTTGATTATTTTATTGTGTGATGCTTGAAAATTATTTGGTTGCTCAAGTATGTTTAGAAATGCTAATTTTCTTTATTTTGTGAAAGATTAGAAAACGATTTAGAAAAAAAAAAAGAGGCAGGTTTTATGAATGTCACTTTGGTACTTTGTTAATTGTGTTTTATGGTTCATTCTAATTTGTATCTATTCCATGTGGGACCCCATGTCATCATCATTCTATAGTCTAATTATTCAATCATGCTCCATGTTCACCCAAATAAAAGGTTTCCCATCTAGAAAGATCGGTGCACTATTCCCTGGGAGCTGTTTCCTACCTCATCCCATCGCTTTTTGCTTTTTCCTTTCTGTCCAAAACCAATTCCTTTTCTCTTCCAAGCACGCACCAGATCTCAACATCAAAAATCCAAGAAAAAAATGAGAAATTGATAGTGAAGCAAGCTCTCTTTCAACTTCTGCCAAAAATCGAAATTTTGGGTTGTTGTTTCTGATTCGGACTCTCTTCAAGGATCATCGAGAAGGTAAGAATCACCATCTATGTTAGAGTACTTAAATTATTTTTGATTCCTGGTTTGGGACTTAGTAATTTTTGTTGTTTATTGTTAAAACTAGATGTGATGTTGAAGTTAGGGTTTTATAGAATTTTCACAATCTGTTGGAGCCGAGTCCAAATTAGGGGCATCAACTTTTAAGTGCAAAGTGGATTGTTACTAGAGTTTTGAGTACCATCACTTATCAACACTTTTTCTTTGCTGAAAATTATCTTGCAATCTCTTTGAAAACCAGTCAAGTGTCAGAGTTTGGAAAATTCAATTATCTTCATTAGTTTATTTCAAGAATAACCTGAAACTGAATTTATTGCTGGGTTTTGCTGCTGGAATTTCAGTTGTACTGAGTTTGCAATTGAATGTACTGTCAGAATTTCAGTTCGTTACTGTTTTTCTTTATTTTCTGGTAATTAGGTGCTGAAATTTCAGTTTATATTGATTCGTTTATGTATTTATTATTGAGGGTGTCGCTGGAATTCGGTTTGTACTGCTGGAATTTCAGTTTGTGTGCTGTTTTTATTATGTATTTGCTGGTAAATATGTGCTGAAATTTCAGATCTTTGTTGCTGATTTTTATTTGCTGGTAATTTAGATTAGAGAAATAGACAAATAAATAATTGAACCTTGGTACTTGTATATCAAATTGATCCAATAGATGGTTATTGCCGCTTGAGGCAGATTGTGATACCTTAAAGAAAGTTAGGACCCATGGACTAATTGGGTTTTATGTATATTACTTGTATATGGCGTATGGTACCAGTAAGGATTAGTGTAAATAGGGTTTAGTCAAGGAACTGACCACATTTCAATTTCAGATAGAGATTGTTTGAAAATGGGTTATCATTGCTTTTTTGTTTGCTTGTTTGAATAAGGACTTAGCTTAGAATTTATTTGTGTAGAATGGGGTCGAGTGTCGGAACAGATGGGACCGATACTTCAAGAGAGGTGCTAGGCTTGTTTGCTTGATACTTGCTTGCTGATTTTGATTGCATTTTCAGGTGCGGATTCCACAGAACTTTGATTACATGTTAGAAATTAATTACTTGCATTGCATCCTTTGAATTGTTTGTAATTGCAAGCATATTTGCATTATATCGTGTTGATATTATTTATTATTATATGTGCATATTGAATGGTTATCCAATTTGAAAAGGAAGTGATGTGAAATGGTTATACTACTTGTGTGGTTGAATAGACACTCGTTCTCAAGTTTGGAGCCTGGGAGTGGCTTCCCCGTCTGGCCAGACTCCGGTCATAAGCGCTTATAGTCCGGTACTCTATACGGTATCCAGTCCGTGGAGTGGTAGTGTTCTCAGCTTGTAGTATATTTGTTTATCTGATTGTCTAAATTGTATCTGGAATCTGAAATTGGTCCTGATCCCCCTGAGTTCGGGGAGGGACGATTGTATATGTCTGATTGATCTGTGAAACTGTGATGATGATTGATGATTACCAGCCTTGCATTGAAAGTTACCAAAATCGAGCCGACATTCTTGTGTTATCATTTGTATTTGAATTGGAATTGAATAAAATGTCGGGCTCACTTGCATTGCATAAATATGTAATTGTTGCATAATATATATTCGTACCATCTGATTGTATTATTGATTGTATAATTGCTATGTATTTTCTTTACTCAGTCGGTAATTAGTTCCAAAACATGTACTTGAAGTTCGTGTGGCTGGAACTGAATACCGCACTGAGATAAATTTTATTTATCTCACTCTTCCACTTTGTGGGTTCCAGGATTAGCGAGCGGGGTCGTGTGGTAAAAGAGTAAGCCAGTCTATTTGTTACTTGGTGAGTATTACATGATCTCCAAATACTGTACATTTCATTTCTAGACCAGACTTGTATAATGGTAATTATTTATATCTAAATATATATTTTTTTGAGATGATGATCTATTCAGTTTGCACTCTTTGTATATTATCTGTTAACTTTAAACTAAGCAAATGTTTGAATACCTGTGAAGATTGTATAGTTAGTTTGTCTTATGTAAATCTGATCCTTCATTAGTTTGTATTTCTATATTGTTTGGCAAACTTCAGGTCTAAATTATATATATGCCTATTTAATTTTACTTCTTGGAAGATATACATAAACTAGGCGTTTAACTTTTAAGCATGTTGGCACATTTAGTAGTGTATATTTCATTTATGTGCAGACTTGTATATTAGTATCTGTTTGTATCTGACTTTATAATTTCCTCATGATAGAGCTGGCATTCTTGTATATTACGTGCTACTTTAGGTATAAAACAAATCAGATACCTACATTTTTTTTGGGAGAAATTTAATGATTGTATTCACTTGTATATTTTAATAAAATAAAATTTTATAATGGCCACGTTAGCTTTAGTTTTGAATATTACATGTAATTAATCTTCATGTTTTAAATTTTGAAAATAGTTGTATTTGCACTTTCATGTTATCCCTTGCGCATACAGTGAACACACATGTAGCTATATTAAGGATTATGCTTTGTAAATCTGAACTATAGTCTGGATACTTGTATTATTAGCTTTGATTTGATTTTAATCTAAAACTCATGTGTCAAACTAAACATGAGTACTTGCATTTTTTTTATTATTATTTTCAGAATGCTTATTTACATATATAACTGCATGAATCTCTATATCTGAAATGCATATTTTAAAATGTTAGTTTTATCAGTTTGCTACCCTGTGTATTTGTATATTTAGATACATATAATGATTAGGTTTAAATTATATACAATTGACATTTTATTTTTAGACATGCATGTATGTTTATTAGTTGTGTATAATTTAACTTTAAATTGTAAGTTAAGTATTAGTAAGCCTTGCGGGTGCAAAGACATCCGCGGCGGGCACCCTGTCATGTACTGTCTAGTCACTGTATGTGACGGGGTGTCACATCTACCATGAGATATGACTACCTCAAACACAGAGCAATTTATATTAGAATTTAGAACAGATATTATAAAGATAGGAATTGGAGCTCCTGTAGCTAAATCATCGAATACCTGCTCCTGTAGCTCCACATCAACTTCCGGCCACGGAATTGGAGCCCCCAAATTATCAACTATTTGTTCTTCATCTAATCCTGGGATAAGCCACGAGCGGTACATCTCACCTACTCGGTCAATTTGGACCACAATCCAGTTTTGAGGTAACGGTTGACAGTGTACGATCTGACCCGGATATGACGGAAGGATTAATCCCTCTGCCACCTTAACCCGCTCGCCTGTGCTATTGCGGAGGAAGAGGTTGCACGGTGGGAGTTCCTGAAAATTACAAATGGATTTATATCATAATTTTTTTTTTGAAAGTTATCCAAACTAATTACTTTATAGGAATAAGAAAGATAACCTGATAATTACCAATCGGATATGGAGGTATAAAGTTTTCACCCATATCCGTTTGGAATACTTCATTGGGCATTGCTGAGTCCACCTCCACTGAGTGAGGTTGGGACGGCGGGGTCTGAAATTGCAATTGCTCCGCGGTCGGGATAGGAATCTGCACTCCCATCGAGGAAAACCAATCTTGCATCTTCCTAAAGCATGCCTCAGTGGTCTCTTTGACCACCTTATCATACTGTTCCTGGCTCATGCCATTCTCTTTCAATTTTTTCCTGGGCTCTCTCTCATACTCATCTGTTAGTTTGCTCCACGAAGAAGTTCCTCTCATTCTCCCTGGGTGTTCAGGCATCCCGATCGCCCGACTTAAGACTTCTTTAGGCGGGATTGCACCGGAACTGATCTCTTGAGACATGGATCATGCTCGTTTGAACGCTTCATGGGTCTCCTTATCCTCTTTTCTAATTTTGTAAGTACCTACTTTATCAGTAGCCACAGCCCTTGCTCTGAAATATCTCTCGGCTCTCGGCTCGAAGGAACCTAAAGTGATGCCCGTTAAAGCAACATCATCATCATCGGAATCACCTTCTGTAACAATTATGTCGGTAGGCTTCCAAGTCTGCTGTGCTCCTCTATAGCCATGGGATCCCATTCTGTGAGGCATGTGGAACTTCTCTCTTAACTCCTTTCCTGCCTTACTCTTTTGCTGAAATTCTTCGGTCTGTCTTAGAGAGCAAAATTCTTCCCACTGCTTGGGTGTGATCGGGTAATAGTCGCAAGGGTTTTGAGGATTATTTGGATCAGCATTAAGGATAAAATCCTCGTAGAGCGTATGCCTAAATTGTCTATGCCGATCACCAAAATTTTTTAGGGTTTTCTTCTTTCCATCATCATTGTCGATGTTGAACATTTCCTGAAAGAGATTGAGACAATGGCTTTAATTGACAAACTCTGGTTGCTATGAACCACCTTTTTTTTATTTCTTTTGACACCAATTTAACAGTGACTGACTTTTTGTAAACAAGGAAAGGGACATCAATTGAGGAAAACTATCATAAGTTATTTCAATCTGACTTCAGTTTAGCCCCATGTATTTATCTAGGAATTCACTTTTATTTCCTGACAAGTCCAACAAACCCCATATGTTCCTTTAATTCATTTTTTTTTGTCATTTGAAACTATCATAAGTTATGACAAGTCCAACAAACCCCATATACTCAAAGGTGCATTTACTGGACTCAAACAAGAATGCATGCAACATGTTTTTTTTTTCTTGAAGAAATCCATGAATGCGTATGCACATGACTATGTTTGAAAGAACACTTTTCTTCTTTTTTTTTAAACAATGAGCTAATAAAGTCCTTAATATCCATGAATGCATATGCACTGACTTTGTAATTTAATTTAGGATTTTAAATTAGCTTTACCTTGATATCCATCCACAGGTCATTCTTCAATTCTTTTGAAACTTTCTTCCAGCCCATAATTGTAATTGGCACTCGATCCCTCACGAGATACCCGCAATATGTCGCAAAGTCATTGGCATCCTTACCTGTCGGAAGGCCTTTTTTGTCAAATGTAATCTTATAACTATGTCCTTGTCTTTTTTTCTTCCTAAATTTCTCCAATGAGGTCCGAGATCTTTTCTTCCCTTCCGTCTCTTCTTGGTTTATTTCTTCTACTTCAGCAATTTGTTCTCCAAACATGTCTATCTAATGATAATTGATAAGAATTAGTAAGTGACTGACTAATTTAAACATGAAAGGACAGAACTTAGACCATTGCCAAATCAACAAAGGACATAACTAAATAAACATGAAAGGACAGAATTAACATGACTAAATAAACAGTCCAACTAACAAATCGTATAGTAATCAGTCTATGGTACATTTTGCTTTATTTATAGTCATCAGTCTTCTACTCTTCTCTGTGAATTTATTCAATAAACTTTGAGCAATAGTTATTGCATTTTGCTTTATTTCTTGTTCTCTGTGTACATCATACAGTAACTGAGTTTGAGCAATACCCTACGCCAGCATTTTAAGGTACCAACAATTAAGAAAAGAGTAATTTTGTTTTTCAGATTAGGGTAAAGATACTTAAAGTATACTTTTTTGATATGAACATGAGTGGATTTATCCATGTATTGCTAGCAAGCAGGTGATGCGCATTCAAAGTAAATCCTATTTCAAAGTAATAGTTCAAAGTAATAGAAACCCTCTATGATTAAATCCTATTTCAAAGAAAAGAGAATAGAAACCCTCTATGATTAAATCCTATTTCAAAGTAATAGTTCAATTCCCACGATGAACAATGAAGGCCTATCCAAATTTAATCAATTTCTCACCCTCTGGCGACACTACGTCACTAGACGCCCTATCCAAATTTAATCAATTTCTGACAAACCCTCGATACTAACATAGAACTCTAAATCTAAAAGAAATATAAAAAAATGATAATGAAAATCCAACTAGTAAAATCCAGAATTTAATCAATTTCTGACAAACCCTCGATACTAACATAGAACTCTAAATCTAAAAGAAATATAAAAAAATGATAATGAAAATACAACTAGTAAAATCCAGAATTTAATCAATTTCTGACAAACCCTCGATACTAACATAGAACTCTAAATCTAAAAGAAATATAAAAAAAATGATAATGAAAATACAACTAGTAAAATCCAGAATTTAATCAATTTCTGACAAACCCTCGATACTAACATAGAACTCTAAATCTAAAAGAAATATAAGAAAATGATAATGAAAATACAACTAGTAAAATCCAGAATTTAATCAATTTCTGACAAACCCTCGGTACTAAAAGGAATATAAAAAATTAGATGAAAAAAAGAAACAAACTGAGGGCAGTAGAGGTACGGCTATCGGCTGTGGCTGAGAGAGCAGGGCTTGTGCTGGCTGAGAGAGAGATCGGCGGAGAGAGCAGGACTTGTACTGGCTGAGAGAGGGAGCGACGGAGAGAGAGAGAGATGGGGGAGGGGTTTGTGCTGAGAGAGAAAGAGAGAGAGAGAGAGAGATGGAGGAGGGGTTTGTGCTGTGAGAGAAAGAGGGGGGCTTTGTGCGGCGGAGAGTGACGGTGAGGGTTTGAGTTTGTGCTGAGAGAGAGAAAGGGGGTTTAGAGTTTGTGCTGTGAGAGAGAGAGAGAGAGAGATGGAGGAGGGGTTTGTGATGTGAGAGAAAGAGGGGGGCTTTGTGCGGCGGAGAGTGACGGTGAGGGTTTGAGTTTGTGCTGAGAGAGAGAAAGGGGGTTTAGAGTTTGTGCTGTGAGAGAGAGAGAGAGAGAGCGGCGGAGAGTTTGTGCTGACTGCTGAGAGAGAGAGAGCGGCGGATAGAGCGAGGGTTTGAGTTTTGAGCGCTAAATTTCGGAGGAATTGAGTTTTGAGCGAGAGAGAGCGGCGGATTAATCGAAATTTTACAGAAATTGAGCGCCAGTTCGAAATTTTAGGAGAAATTTTAGGGAGAGTTTGAGCGCCTACACATAGAATAAATTAAATATATAAGTAATAAATTAATAAAAATTAATAAAAATTGTAATAAAAAATTTAGTAAAAATGTGAATTAATAATGAAGCTTTCTTTTTTTCATGAAGTAAAAAAATTGTAGTAAAAAAATTATAGTAAAAAATTATGTAATATTAAAATTAATACATAATTAACTCACACGTTAATCATGAAGCTTTCTTTTTTTCCGTCGTGTTTGAACTATCACATTTGTGATTTCTGGACAACGATGACTTGTGCAAACCGGCGTTGATGTATCATCAATACCAGTAGAAAATGGAAGAATTTCCTCGAAGTGATCGTATGTTTCTTCGTCCACGACATCTCCAACACCTACAATGCGTCTTTTTCCTGAAAGGACAACATGTCTTTTTTTATCGGCCGGATCTTGAATGTAGAAAACTTGTAGTACTTGCTTGTTTGCAAGTATAAAGGGGTCTTCTTGATAAGCTCTTTGTTAGAAGTCAACGGTTGTGAATCCATTTTTGTCTTTTTTGACTCCACCATGTCCGTTGTTGATCCATGCACACTTAAATAACGGCATCCTGAATTTCATGTAATTTAGTTCCCATATCTCCTCAATCCACCCGTAATAAGTATTAGAACTTCCGTTATTATCACTAATAGCTACAACTGTGACTCCACTATTTTGCACGGTGCTTTTACCATCTTGCTTTTTTGTGTAAAAGGAAAATCCATTCAAGTCATATCCTTGGTAGGTTTCGACAACCGCCGAAGGACCTTTCGATAACCATTTCACGGTTTCATCGACATCTTGCTTGTTTAACAATTGGGACTCTACTTTTTCTCCAAACCATTGCACAAAATTCAAACTGTGCATTCTGTTAATCACATTTTCATCGAAAGACGGATGTTGTTCATGCAATTCGGCTATATGCTCACTTATGTAAGGTGCCACAATGGCAAGGTGTTGGAGGATTTTAAAATGCGCTTTTGTTCTCAATTCAATCCCCGGTCTAAAACTGCTAGCTCCAATTGTACCTTTTCCTTCAAGTCTACCTTCGTGCCGAGATTTTGGAAGGCCGATAGGTTGGACATCTTCTAAATAATCGATGTAGTACTCAATAACCTCCTCGGCAACATATCCTTCCACTATGCTTCCTTCGGGTTTAGATCGGCTACGGACGAGCCCCTTCAATTGACCCATTGCTCTTTCAAAAGGATACATGTACCGTAGAAATACTGGACCACACATTTTGATCTCCCTAACCAAATGTACGATTAAATGCACCATGGAGTCAAAAAATGACGGCGGAAAGTACATCTCGAGCTCACAAAGGGTCAATATAACATCGTCCTGTAACTTGTTCAATTTTTTTGGATCGATCACCTTAGAGCAAATTTCATTGAAAAAATAGCACAACTTAGTAATAGTTTTCCTGACTTCTTGACCGAGAACTCCTCGAATTGCGACCGGGAGTAACTGGGTTAGTAAGACGTGATAATCATGTGACTTCATTCCAATTAATTTGCTCTTCTTAATGGACACCTTTGTTGATATATTAGAGGAATAATCCGAAGGAACCTTTATCGACTTTAGGCATTCTAACAAACTTTTCTTTTCTTCCTTTGATAAATTAAATTGTGCTGCAGGTAGAGAAACTCGGGTTTGACTCTCTTCATTTACTGCTAACTCATTTCGAATTCCCATTGCAACCATGTCCTTCCTCGCATTCACGCTATCTTTGGTTTTTCCTTGAATTTCCAACAAGCAACCAACTAAAGCTTCACATATATTCTTGATTATGTGCATCACATCCAAGCAATGCCTAACCTCCAAAATCTGCCAATATTCAAGCTTCCAAAATATAGACTTTTTCTTCCAAATTCCCTTCGGAATCTCCTTTACAAATTTCTTACCAAACTTAACATTTATGTCCTTTACTTGTTCATATACTCCTTTCCCAGATAACGGAATTGGGGCCCTACCTGTCTCCACTGTACCATCAAATTTTTCCTTGTCTCGTTGGTAAGGATGATTGCGGTTCTTAAGAAATCTGCGGTGTCCCAAATAAACATTTTTCCTGCACTTTTTCAGGTAAATAGAATGTGTATTCTCCCCGCAAATAGGACATGCTTTTGCTCCTTTATTCCTATACCCCGATAAGTTACCGTATGCAGGGAAATCATTAATCGTGCAAAATATCATGGTACGGAGTTTGAACTCAGTTCTAGAGTGTGCATCAAATATTTTCACTCCCTCACGCCACAATTTATCAAGGTCATCTATTAATGGAGCTAAGTACACATCTATATCATTATCTGGTTGTTTGGGACCAGAAATCAACAAGGGCATCATCATGTATCTCCTTTTCATACATAACCAGGGAGGAAGGTTGTAAATACACAATAAGACTGGCCACGTAGTCGTACGACTACTCATATTGCCGTAAAGATTCATCCCATCCGTGCATAATCCCAATCTCAAATTTCGAGGTTCATTGCCAAAATCTTCAAATTCTCTGTCTATGTTCCTCCAATCTGGTGAATCTGCAGGATGTCGAAGCATTCCATCGCCTCTTTTCCTACAGTCTGCATGCCATCTTAACATTTTGGCATCCTTTGCATTAGAAAAAAGCCGCTGAAATCTTGGTATTATCGGCAGATAAAACACCACTTTCGCAGCTGGACCCTTTTTCCCATTATCAATCTGATCGTCTCTCTATTTATATCGTGATGCGTTACACTTTGGACATTTATCCAGATTTCCGTACTCATTACGAAATAATACACAGTCATTTGGACATGCATGAATTCTTTCTACTTCTATTTTCAATGGACATAACAATTTTTTCGCCGTATAAATTGAATCTGGCAACTCATTATTTTTTGGAAGCAAAAGTTCACGCAAAAGTTTGAGCAAAGATGTGAAACTGGCATCGCTCCATCCATTTTTGGCTTTCAGATTAAACAATCTGAAAACAGCATTAAGTTTTGACAATTCACAACCGGGATATAACTTTATCTTATCCGCTTCTCGCAACATACCAAAAATTTCAACATTATCAACAAAATCTTCATCCATATTATTCACTATTTCATTCAAATCATCATTACATTGTGTATTGTCTACATTTTCAAATACATTAGTATTCAAAATTTCTACATTTTCACCATCCAATAAATTATCATCATCCGTTAATACATTTCCTTCATCACACTGTAAGTTCAACACATTTGTACTAGTCCCAACATGTAAAGATTCATCCTTAGTCTCTCCATGACGTGTCCAACGGGTATATCCGGGCTGAAACCCATACATAAGCAAATGACCTCTCACTTCTTCAAAATTAGCCCAGCATCTCAAATTCTGACAATCACTACAAGGACAACGCAGTTTGTGATAGCCCGTCAATTTCAAATTCTCTTTAGCAAAAATCATAAATTCTTCAAGCCCATTAAGAAATTTAACCGAGAGCCGATTATTTGTGTACATCCACGTCCGATCCATCTGAACAATAAAATGTATGCAAATTGTCAGGATTTATGGTTATTAGGCTATTTATCACATCAAGTTTTCAGGCTGGTTACCATCCTAGCCCGCTCTTTGGATACTCTGTCTCATTAGCGAGCGTACGTTAGATGCAATGTGTTGTGTGAGAAAAATTCGGCAGCATTTCCCCTTATGTTCCCTGAATACGCCAACACACGATTGCTCGTGCATACGTATTCGTGGGAACATAAGGGAAAATGCCGTCGAATTTTTCTCACACAACACATTGCATCTAACGTACAACTCGCTATCCTAAATGAGACAGATTGTATCCAAAGAGCAGTACTCCCGACCGGGAGTACTATCCGAGATTAATCCCTAATGAATTAATCTCGGACGGACAATGACGTAAATTCGGTATTATTCCGGTATTTTGGTCCTATATGACAATACATGTAATTAACATGCAAATGCAATTAATGCATAATTAATTGGGTGTGAGAAATGAAAATAAATAGATAAAATTATAGAAATATACCTTCAATCTATAATTTGTAGGTCTTGTCTCTTTCAATTAGATCTGAAATTATGATAAAAATTACCAAAAAGTCACTAATTTAATCAAAAATTAAGATAAAACCGAAATAAAAAAGAAAAATTAGAGAAATATCAAATATTTACTTAAATTTAATTTTTTTTTACCTTACATCAGCTCTCCATCCTTTTCTCTTTCTATTTCTTATTTTTTCAGAATTTTTGGATATTTTTTGATATTTTTTTCAAGAAGTGACAATGGAATATTAATGACCAATTTAATGAAGAATAGAATTGTTTGAGGCGGCTGGGATATTGGCACCTGTCGAATGAGGAGAGGGGGAGAGGATTGCGCCAGACCTAATTCGCACAAATTGCCACGGTTAAAAACAAAAAACCGTTGCTGAGGAGATAAAGACGGTTTTTTGATAAAAACCGTTGTTAACAGAAAATATAGATAACTACGGTTAATTAAAAAAAACCGTCTCTGTATGGACCCGACAGCTTTTACACCTCCTAAGCCAGGAAAGGGGAGACGGTCTTTATGTAAAAACCGTTTGTATTTGTTGGTCTGATTTTTTTCTCTCTCTTGTCATTGATTTTCAAACGGTTTTTCAAAAACCCGTCTTTAATAATCCGTTGCAAAAGGTCTGTTTTCTGGTAGTGTCGGTATAAAGAATGTAAACCAGTGTGTTGAATTTGCTTCATAATGCTTTGACATATTTTCATTTTTTTAAATATTTTTTATGATTCTTTGTTAGTATGATTATCTTAGGAAATTTTCTACGATGATAGTGTCTATCAAGTATGAAGTAAGGACGCAACTTGAACAAATTAGCCCTCTTCTCACATTATCGTTCGAAGGGGAAATAAGCTTGTCAGAATTTCAGCGCTTCTTTCATTCCTCAAAAAAACCTGTTCTTCCCGGACAAAAAGGCAAGCAACAATGTTATCCTATTTAAGGGTGCATTTGGATCTTCTAAGAATAAAAATATATTTAATTATTCGGAATGAGAATATAAAATGCTCTATATCCCGAGGCAATTGAGAATAAGCTTTTTAAAATTAAGAATACTTTTTTTAGGTGATCCAATATCTAAAACAAATAAACTTTTTAATCTAGATCAAGAAGATGATCCAAACACATTTGAAATAAAAAGTTATTATGGATGATGGACTACATAGAAATAACACTATAAATCTTCAAACACTTATTTAGTTAGTAAGAAATAATATATATTTTTTTTTACTCTGAGTAACTAATTTTTAATTTATTCTTAGACGATCCAAACATTTGTTTGGAATCACTTTTTAATCTTGATTAAGAAAATAATCAAACACATTTAGGAACAAATTTTATTCTTAAGTTTAGACCAATTAATTAGAAATAACATTCTAATCTCAAAAAAAAACCTTATTCTTAATCCATTATAAATAATATTTTTTATCCCGAACAACTAATTCTATTTTTAATCCTAAAGATCCAAAAGACACCCTAAGTTAATTTAAAAATGTAAGTGCTCTCTGATTTTATTAAATTGTTTGTCTTTATTTCTATAATACAGAAATGAAATCGAGGAAATGTAAAATATGTGAAGACTGTGCGCACAAGAGAAGGAACGCAATCTAGCCAAGTTCTTTCTGTGCATGCACGTATTGATTTGGGTTAATACCTCATCAATTGCTGCTAAGGAAGCTTCCGTTGGGGTGGGGGATCGACCGAGCAGGTAGGAGGAGTTGGCGAACGAGGAGTCTGGACCGGGGCGGTGGTTTTCTGTTGAGGAAGGGTGAAGTCGATGGAGAGAGGTAGGAGGGGTTGCTGGAGATGGGGCTAAGGGCAAGGCAGGGAGTTGGCGGAGGATGAGGTGGAGATGCACATAGGAAAGTATAGGCGCTTGAAAGGGATGATGAGGTGCGTTGTGTGTGAGATCGACGGAGGAGAGAGAGAGAGAAAGTAGTTCTTAGTGGAGGCGCTGATAGTTCGGAGAAAAAAAAACTAACGAATGACTCAGATTGTTCAGATTGTTTTCACTAACGAAAGTAATAGCCGTGTCGAAATAAAAAAAAAAAGGATCGGACATCCACGGGATTTAATTAATACTACAGATTCCGACCATCTGTTTCAATAAACAAATAAATACTTATAACAAATCTTTACTGCTATAGTTAATTTTAATTTTTGAACAGACACTGTTTCACTATATCTCATTAATTCTTTAATGTAGGCGGTCAGTTCTTTCTACGACACAAATTAACTACATAGCGTTGGTCACACCGAATCAAACTTTGAAAGCATGAAATTGGGTCAATAGTGCAGAAGTCTTTTTCGGGTCTTTTAGGCCCGTTTGTTTGTAACTCAAAAGATGCATAATTTAAGTTATGTATTCTTTAGTTATCAAACACCTCTTAACATACTTAGGCATCCTTAACTACATAAATCGTGTTACTTCGTGTAAATATGCTTGGAAAGTTAGAAGTATTAATTGACTGCTTTTCTAGAAACAATCTGTTGAACATAAAACTAGAAAGTAATGCGCTCGTTTCCTTTGTATCAAGTAATGCGCTCGCCTATTGTACTAGATAGCCTCTGCCTAGTTTGTCCCAAAAAAAAAAAAAGTAATGCGCTCGCCAATTTGTACCAATACCATAAAAATAGAAAGGAAAAAAGGTTAATCTTTACAACAGCTTCACACCTTATTTTTTAGGTAATTACTATTATGCTTTAGTATTATAATACAGTATTATTTCTTCACGAAGTCCAATTTATCCACGAACAATTACAAGATTCATTTTTTATTTCCCTCTTTCTTTTTTTTCACTTCCGTGAAAAAAAATTCTTATTCAATTTTTCTATATTTGGTACTTCCAACGAAAAGTCGTCTATAGAACGCTTGCTGAGTAAGATATACTGCATAACGTCTAAAACGATCAATTTCGTTAACCGTTTCGTTTAAAACAAAATTGATCACCGATTTGCGTTAACCGTTTTATTTTGGACGAAAAGGTCGAAACCACGAAAATACATATGGACGAAACTGTTTCAAGCTTTTATTAACCGTTTCGTTTTTTAAACGCAACAAAAAATCTTTAACCCTTTCGTTTAGACGAAATGAAACAAGTAGACGGTGGAAACGGTGACCATTTTCACCCCTACTGACGGGTCATCTGAAGTTTTGATTGAACCTTCAAAAAAAACAAAAAGTTTTGATTGTATTGGGCTTTTGTATGGCCATTATGGAAGATGACATCTTCTTTGTATGGAACTCCGCCCCAAATGATTTATTCGGAGGTTAGAAAAGACCTTCTATTCACGTCGTCTTCTTTATTATTTTTTATTCAAAAATGATGACAGTAAGTAAGTCTGCAATTTTGTCATCGTTTAAAAAAAATGAACATATAAAAATAGACAATATGAATATTTAAATAATCAAATTGAACACATACAAACAATATAGTCCAATAAAATTTTTTGTTGTATATTTTATATGTAATTTTAATGTATTTAATTTTCTAAAATATACATATAAAATATACAACAAAAAATTTTATTGGACTATATTGTAATAATAATAATTTTAGGGTCATCGGCGAAAATTTTGAATATATTTTTGTTGAATTTATTCGCCGATGACCCTAAAATTATTATTTTTACATAATTTCCATAAAAAAATTTGTTATACAATAAATTAAATATTAATATATAAAATTTTTTAATGTATAAATAAATATATATAGATCATATGTTTTAGTTATATACAATAATATATATTTAATATATAAAATATATGATACTTTATATATATATATAGAGTAAATCTATTGTGAACCATGATGTATAGAGCGCTCCGTGCACCACGACCGTTTGATCGGTGATTTTGCAAATTGACAAATCTAAATTAACCAATCCAATCTATATATTGAAATCTCATAACAAACAAAATTTTACAATTTTTAGAAATTTTTTACTATTTTTTTCGAATTTTTTAAAACTTGCCATTTTTGTCATATAAATTAGTATATTTATAGCTAAAAATGGCAAAGTGTTAAAAAATTTGAAAAAAAATAGTAAAAAAATTTCAAAAATTATAAAATTTTGTTTTCTATGAGATTTCAATATATAGATTGGGTTTCTTAAATTAGATTTGATAATTTGTGAAACCACCGACCAAAACGGTCATGGTGCACGGAAGCTTATATGAACCATGGTTCACAATAGATTTACTCTATATATATATATATATATATATATAGAGAGAGAGAGAGAGAGAGAATGGCTAATGTGCCATAGATGGCACAGAGGGTCCCGTGCCATAGAGTCGTTTTTTGAGATCCAAAATCCAAATGCTCAATTCGAACCATTCAAATTGTTCACCATATTAAAATACCCTTGGAGACCAAATTTTATATTTTTTTCAATTTTTCTGCTATTTATTATGATATTTATAAAAAACATTATAATTGGAGTATTTCAGACCCTCCAATTTGAACATATCAAAATAAATAGCAAAAAATTTAAAAAAATGTAAACTTTAGTCTCCAATGGTATTTCAATATGTAGATCAATTTGAATGGTTTGGATTGACTGATTGAATTTCGGATCTTCAAAAAATGACTCAAAAAAGACATCTATGGCATTGCCATCTATGGCACTTTATCCCACCTCTATATATATATATATATATATATATATATATATATATATGTATAAATAAGTATTACAAACATATACATGACCCAATGCTTTGACCTAGCTCCTGTGAATGGCCACTAGCCTTTCTTTACCAACCCGGGCGCTGAGACCTATACTATACGCCTATGTGACTTCTTGTACTTACCGCTAACATGCATAATTTAATTATATACTTGTATTTTTATAATAGATGTTTTAATTATATTTAATTTTTAATCATAAATTATATATTTTATAATAATAAAAATTTTGGGGGCTAAAATGCAAAATTCGCATTGAAAAAATTTCCAAACAAATTTTTGTGATTTTTTTGTTTGGGTCATCATTTCGGATGATGATCCAAACAAAAAAATTGTTGGCATTAAAAAATGTGATGTTTTTTTTTTCTTTGGTTCGTCATTTCGGATGACGATCCAAGCTTGGATCGTCATTCGGGATGACGATCTAAGCGTTTTGTGATTTCGTCAATCCGGATGACAATCCAACGACGTTATTTTTTTTATTTTGAACTTTTAACAGTTATTATCGAAATTCGAATGAACATTAACGTTAGTTTTAATTTTTTTTCGGCATTATGAAAGATGGCATCTTCTTTGTATGGACCTCCGTCCCAAATGATTTATTTGGAGGTTGGAGAAAAGGCCTTCTATTCACGTCGTCTTCTTTATATTTTTTTATTCAAAAATGATAACATTAAGTAAGTCTGCAATATTTCCAATCGTTTGAAAAAAAAATGAACATATAAAAATAGATAATATCAACATTTAAATAATCAAATTGAACACATACAAATAAATAAGTTCAATAAAAATAAATTAAATATGCATATAAAAATTTGAACAACATTAAAAAATAAATCTAACTCATAATTCATAAAAACTTAAAAAGTTAACACAAAGATAAATAAAGTGGACATATAAATGAATAAAATAAATAAATACAAACGCGATAACACGTTTTGACGAGTGAAGAGCTGGTAGAGAGTAATTTTTTTTTTATTACCAGAAAGCCCACAATTGTCCCCTTTTTGGACGGTCAAATTGCCACTAACCTCAAATGCGCTTCAAATAATGAGCTTAACATGATTAAGGAAATAATTTTAATCTTTGGATTCCGAAACAAATTTGTGATTTTTATTTTTTGAGTGAAAATGATAAAAAAAAACTTATAATGCATGTCGAAATTTCCTGTAATACTTTTTTTTTATAAATGTATAAAAAATGTTGGGTGCCATGAGAACTAATTTTCAAATTGGACTTTAATCTAAACCGCACTTTTTTAAAGAAAGATTAATTTATTAGCATAAATAAACGATTACGATTAAAGTCTAATTTAAAATTGGTTCTCATAATAAGCTTTTCCAAAAATATTTTATATCATTTCAAACTTTTCTGATTGGCGGTTCGGTTTTGAGAGTATCACATTATGCTTCTGTTTTGTAATATACATGTTGTTTTAGTGGTTTAAACAAAACCCAAAAAAACAAACAGTTTGTTTTAATTAGCTGTGTTTATTTTGGATTGTTCAGTTCTTAACAAAAAAAAAATTTTTTAAAATTAAAATAAACAGACGAGAAATTAAATTCTTCTGTCCCTCCAATGCAATCGTTAAACATTAACATCACGGACAGGACAAAAAAAATGTGCTTGGAATTCTTTTGAATTTGATTTTTTTTTTTTTTTTGACGAACAAACCAGGTTGACTATTTGCAAGTACTGCCAAGAAAGTGCTCTGGATTGGTCCCACTTGCCAGCACCTAGGAAAATGGGCTTTAGGAATTAGGAGTATTAATTTTTTTTTGTGTAAGGATGTCTTATTGTCCTGTTGTTGTGCTCTTCCTATTACAGTTTAAGCAAAGATTTAATAATTAGTAGGACATCCTCTCCATTTTATGGCCAATGGGAAAAGCCCTGATAGCCAAGTGTTTTGGCGAACTGAACTTGAACATCGTTCAAATGACAATTCTTTTAAATGATTTAAAGTTATTTCTGGATTCTTTTCAGAAACTCCATCATAGACCTAGCCAGCCAGATATTACATAGTGAAATTTTCAAATCATTAATCCATGACCTCTCCATTTAAAACGAACCGGAGAGAAAGTCCGGTCAGTGACGAGCGAACAATCCGGCACCCAATTGGGAAAAGCCGCAACCGTTGCCGGCTAGATTCAGATTGACCCATCCGAACCGTCCAAGTTAAAATCAACGGTTCTGAAGAATCTGAGGCGGCATTTCCGCTTCCTGTTCTTCCGGTGCACGAACCACGCACGACAAAACGAAATTTGCCTACTCACACTTTATATCCATTGATGTAGCAGATCATATTCCGTTCCTGGCTGTTTGATGTGACCCGCTACATAAATATAACATGAAATTTTCCTACAAGAACATTGCCTGGAAGAAACCCGGCATTCGAACGTCGTTGCGGGAATCGCAGCGAAAATCCAGCTGTCGAAGTCTGATTGGTTGTTCGCACAAGCACGAGCCATTGGGAAAGTCAGGGCCCCTTTTAATACAACTCCATAGACAGGGTCTTTCCATTCGGAGCCAGAAAAATTAACAATGGACAACGGAGTTCAATAGATTAATAATATTCAAATTATCACGTTAAATTTAGATTAAATTATACTCTAAAAAACTTGTCAAAATATTAAAATACAAAATACATATATTTTGAAATTTAAAATTCATTTGGTCAATATAAACTATTTAAGTTGTTCTTCATATTGAAATTTTCTTAGAGAACAAATTATATATATATATTGAACTTGTTTTGCTACATATTATGATATTTTCAAATTGAGGGGCAGAAATCCTCTTATAATAGCATTTTTTTAAAATCATAATAAATAGAAAAAAATATAAAATTTGAACTTGATGGAGATTTCAATATGGAGAAAACTTCAACGGTTTAGATAGACCGTTTAAAAAACGACTAAGGAGCACGAGACAATCTGTTCTCGAGTGTACAAATGGAGATATTATAAATACAAAAATCAAGAGAAGTAATTTTTCAAAAATAAAATCCACAAATGGAGATATACATATAAAATTTAAATAATTAATTTGAATAACGATATCTTTAATAGAAATTTTATATTACATTCATAGACATACATGTTTATATTTTCTAAAATTTATATTTAGTAAATAGATGTTTCTATATTCATAAATATATTATTATGAATTCATAGATGTAATGTCTCTTACACTATCAAGTTTTCGGTACTAACTAAAAACTAAAAAGTGATTCTTTTATGTCCATACACTTAGCTGTAGTCCGAGTCTTCCTGAATAATGCTTGTAACCCGTGCTGGAATCTGGATGGGCAACGGATGGCATGAAATTTTGGAGCCGTGTCTCTCCTCCTCCTCTATTTAAAGCTGCGGCGATAAGCCATTTCTTCTCACCTCTCTCTCTCTCTCTCTCAATATTTCTAACAAAGGTATACTCGAAGAAGATGAGATCGACGGTGATACATGTTTTCCACAGGCTTTCTTGAACTTTGAACATGAGCTGTAATTTTCCTTCCTTGTCCAATGATTTTTTTTTTTTTTTTTTTTTTTTGCCAAGGGAAAGAGTTGTGATCAGTGTTGTTGACGGTTCAAGAAAGTCCTTGGAAAACATAAGCACTGTCTTTACAGTTGTGGATCACCGGTTGTAAGTGAGCCTCCTAGGTGAAAATATTTAATATAACAGCTAAATTTTGCTTTATTGAAATTTATGTTTCCCTATTTGTCTTTTCTTTCTGTTTTGGTGAAAAAGTATGCCTTCGTGCTAGAAAAGGTAAAAGATATATAGAATTTACAATAAAGAAGAAAAGAGAGACAAAAATGTAATCTATAGGGAATATAATTAGACAAAGCCCACAACAAGAAATAAAATAAATAGAAGACAAAAAATGTCTTCTTTTCCACCGTCAACAAGCGAAGCCAGGCTACGCCAGCACTCGTTGATCATTGTTGAACTTGAAACATAAAAGAAGGCCCAAAATCGCCACTAAAAGAGCCGGTCTCAAAGGGCATATTCCTCTCAGTGAGGTATCGTAAATGCATCACTTATTGGAAGCACTAGCAAAGGCAAAGTATCCGACTTGTTCGTTGCCTTGCTCTTTCTAAGGAGGTTAAGCTAGAGATCAAGGAGCATATAGACATTGTTAAGCTAAGGAAGGTACGTACGTACTTTGCATTATTTGATTTTGTTTTTGAATTGTTTTCCAGTATGCAAGAGTGAGAATGTGACATTGTGAGATTAACGCACCTTCCCTTTTTGTGTTAACTATGTCGTTTGTGTAATTGTGTGTGTGTTTGTGTGTGTTTTGGTGACCCTTTTGTATGCTTGTGTATACAAATTTCACCCTGCACCAACAAAATATCAAATAGATAGCAGTGCAGAGTTTAATAATATTTCTTTGAGGAAAACAAAAATCTCAGAAATAAAGGAATATATATATTTATTTCTTATTTTGTTTTCGATAGATTTTTTCTTTTGCCAAAATTGTGAAACTTTTAATTAGATCTAATTATGTCCAAATTTGGCAAGATCTGGGTTACTTCTTCGAGGCCTAAGTTGGATGTGGGCATGTGGCATGCTAAAATGTGCATAGTTATCTTCGAGGCCTGATCATGATATGATATTCGATCAATAATTATCCTTCAGACTTTATAAAAGGCTGCGTTATTTTCAGAATTTGAGGTGACCTAACTGATACCTACTTTTCCTTATGGGATGATTGGTTATGGTGACATGTTGAATTGTTGACATTCAGCTACAACTTGCTTTTTTTTTTTTTTACCTATTTGATGCATTATATTTTAGGTATATAATTTTCTGCAGCGCACATTAATTTCTTTTTTCATTGAAAATAAAAATTTTCAAGAACTCCAAACTCCAATAGGATTTTGTATTGAGATAGAATTTATGTAGCTATGTTGGTTTTCCTTTATTTGGAAGAAACAATTATTTAGTTTCAGAATTGCGAAAATTCAATCATTAGTTAAAGTGATAGTCAGGGCTGTAAATGGGTAGGGTAGGATACGGTAGAGAAATTTTCGTTATCCGCATCCGTTAAAATTTTCTTTATCCATACCCTACCCGTACCCGTTAAAAACTAACTTACCCGTACCCTACCCTTACCCGTTATGAATTAACGATAAGGGTAGGGTAACAGTAGAAAACGAATAATAATGATAATAATAATTCAATAAAAAAATGTACAATATGGATGAATAAATAATATCAAATAAATATAATAAAGTGCAAAATTGAATAATACTTTAAATATAATAAAGTGCAAAATTGAATAATACTTTAAATATAATAAAATCATATAATATATTCTCATGAAAAATATATATAACTAATTAATAATTAAAAGTTTACTCACTCATCATCATGAATTATAAATTATTAATGTAGTATATTGTCTCAGTTAAATCTATCAATTGAATTGACTTATTAGTTATTAACATATTAATTGGATATTATAATCATATCTTTTCCCATTAATGATTATCAATTATATAGAGGAATGCTAAAATACTATGCATAGTACGGATAACCTTCGTGCTATAGATTCGTTCTTAAATATAATGATTCAAACAACCGATCCAATCCGTTCATTATTTTTTTCATATTGAAATCTCATTAGAAATCAAATTTTACATTTTTTTGAAAATTTTTACTATTTTTTTTCATATTTTTGAAAATCGCTATGATTGAAAGGTCCATAATTTATTAGATTAAGGATTTTAAAAAGGGAGTGGCTAGTGTCAAACATATAGGACACAAGCACTTTTCCAACATGATAAAATTTAATTTTTTAAGATTAGAATGGCCGATCCAAACCGCTCAAACTGTTGTATGTTATAAAATCTCCATGGAGAGCAAATTTTATATTTTTTTCAAATTTTTTTACTATTTTTTTGGAATATTTTTATATGCTTAATCTAAGAAGTTCTGAACCCTCCAATTTTGAAAATTCGAAAAAAAATAGTTAAAAAATTCGAAAAAATATAAATTTTGATTTTCAAAGATATTTTAATAAAGAGATCATATTGAGCGGTTTGGATCGGCCATTTCAAATGTTAATGATCGACATTTGGATCGTGTTTGACGTCCTATATGTTTGATTCTAGCATTACTCTTTTAAAAAATATGAGAAAAATAGCAAAAAAAATTAAAAAAAATGTAAAATTTGGTTTCTAATGAGATTTCAATATGAGGAAGATAATGAATTGTTTGGATCGATAGTTTCAAGCATGAAATTCAAGAACGAATCCGTAGCACGAAAACCATTTGTGTTATGCATAGTATTTTAGCGATCCTCCAATTATATATTATATATATAACAGTATGGGTAAATAACGGTTATGATAGCGTTACCCTTACCCTTACCCAATAAATTAACGAAAATTTTTTCTTACCCATACCCATATTCGATAACTTAACGAAAATAAAATCTTACCCATACCCGTCTTATCGTATACGATACCAATAGGGTAAACAATTAAAAGGGTACTGTTGACAGCCCTAGTGATAGTATATTGAAACTCTGAATTAGCATATTATTATTATTATTATTCCGATGTGAACAACTGCACGTGTTTCTTAAGAACCCATGTATATCAGTAGTATATGACATGTCCGGCACGGACGGGTTAGAATGTTAGCGCAACGTGCGCACATTCGTAGTTAAATTTTAGAAAGGGTAATTATGTCATTTGACTATATGATAGAAAGGTTTTGCGGCTTTTGCCTAACTTTAGCAGAGATTCTATGATACATGATCTGGGTCGTCTGATTTGGATCGAACGTGTTTGAAAAATGTGGTTCTTTTAGTTAAATAGACTTTTAATTTGAGATTCATGCAAAATATTAAATATGTAACAGACACGGTCTAGATTACGTGTAATCCCTTGCTTCCTATCTGTCCCTTGGAATTGAAAACTCGTTTAGCGAAGAGACTGCTTCTTCTCGGTTCCGTTTGAATGAGGTGTGGGAAGAAGGACAGAAAGAAAGAAGTATTTGAAAGTGTGTAATTTTGTGAAGAGTTTAGATTGTTTATAGTAAATTTTTTCTCTTTTTCCTTTCTTCCCACACGGTATCCAAACAGAACCATATTACTATATATAAAAATACTTTCTTGAGATCTGGTGTCAACTTTGATGCTATTAAATCTGCATCACTTATCAACATTACTACATTAGTACCGTCTGAAACTATGGATGTATGGTTGTTGTCAATTTTCAATTCTAATTTAGCATTGTATGGCCTATGAATGGGCTAGACGTGAGTTGTTGTGAAACTTATCTCTCAATTTTTTATTTCTTCTTTTTAAAGAGAGTTTCTATCCGATTGGAATTAAATTAATGAGTCATTTAAACGGATAGAGCTACTCAATTTGAATTGTGCTATTTAAAATTCATTCTACAAAAAATATGCAAAAAAGTAATATTTGTGTTTTTTATGTGTATAATAAAAAATATAAGATAGGATATTTCCCCAACGAAATGTCCTTATGTATATAATAACAAATATAAGATAGTAACTTCTATGAAGCCTCGATAAAGAAGATATTTGTAACGTTAGACAAATGAATGACAAAATGATTTTCAAATTACATCGAATTGAATAATTAAGTAAATTATCTAAATATCCAGGATGAAATTCCGGACAGTATACAGGAATTAAAATAAAAAAATCTTATTCTGTATAGTGCACTCTGTTTTTCAGTCATAGAGAATGGTACTGATATTGGAATGTGGGGTCCACATGAAACCCCCGGTTTTCCTGCTAGTTCTTCTGTGCAACCATTTGCTGTCTTTGTGGATTGTTTTTCTTTCCCCCCTTCATTTGAGTTGTTTGTGTCTTTTTCTATTTTTTCCCCTTTTGGTGTTGGTGGACCTAGATATGAGGGCTTCGAAAAATGGAGACTAAAATGCAGGGCTGTCTTCTAAAAGTATGACATGGGTTAGCATCAGGTGCAACGCCTTGTCATTTTTTCACTGCATCATTTTTAAGTGTACTAATTTAGTATTTTAGTTTTTTTAATATTTTAAAATTTAAAATAAACTTCAGTAAAAAAAATTTCAAAATTAAACATTTTAGCTTTTATTATATCTGCATGATCCGTTGTTAATACAGGCACATTTATTACCAGTTTACCACCCATAAGTTGTGTGCTTGTGGGTGCGTGTGATGTCTAATAAGGGCTGTTTGGATCGCTTAGGAATAGAAGGATTTTTCTATTTCTAGGCATAAAGTATTGAGAAGTGTATAATTTTCTGAAGAGTTTGGATTATTGGGGCTGTTTGGATCGTTTAGGAATAGGAGAAATTTTCTATTAGTAGGCATAAAGTATTGAGAAATATGTAATTTTATGAAGAGTTTGAATTGTTTATAATAAATTTATGTCTAGGAATAGAAAATTTTTCCTATTTTCATATGATCCAAACAGTCCCATTTATTATACATTTATTTCTAGAAATAGAAAATTCATCCTATTCTCATATGATCCAAACAGCCCTTCAGAACAGAAACTATTACGAGAAACTATTACGTTTTTAAGATTGTAACACGTCTAGTCATATCAAAGTATATCTGTACATGAAAGCCATGTAGTTACTTGTGATACGCAACGATCCTATGGTAATCGATCACCAAAGGGAAATCACACTAATTAAATAAATTTAACAAGGAAAAAAAATTTGGTTGTCGTCTGAAATAAAATTCACAAATTTCATTTGGATAAATAGAACTTGAAATAATAAATCTGCTTAATTTGCACCTTTGATAGATAAAATAGAACTTGAAATAATAAATTTAGGTAGAGGTATGTACAAATTTAGTAGAAAATCTAAGAGTATAACAAAATAATAAGAAATTTAATTGAAAGTACAAGTTGCTTCTAGTTTTTTCTTTATTTTAAGGAAAAAAAAAACTAATTGTGGGCCACGAATATTGAGCCCAATTTATATCAAATTATGGGCTTTGGATACTGCAATACATCATTTTAGCTGAAAAAATTAAAAATATTATAAAAATATTTAGAAGTTTTAATTTTATTATTAAAATAATCTGAATTTTAAGAATATTATTATAATATTGAACTTTGAAAATCCGATTGTTCAACACTAATATTAGACTTTAAGAGTCCGATATCAACCAATATCAGACTTTCAAAATACCATAGTGCCTAATATCAAACTTGGGATGTTCCATATTAGAAATTCCAACTTCAACCAATATTCTACACCTAACGTTTTGATTTAATAAGCCTAATTGAGCCCGAATTGAAAGAAACTTGAGAAGACAATTAACAAATGAATTAATGGACTAATAATACATGTGATGTAATCCATTTAGGCCTTGTTTATGGCTAGTTTTAGAGGGACAAAATTATCCTTTAATCATTGGTTAATTGAAATGACTCATTAGTGGGTTATATGAAGGGACTCAAGAAGAAACAAAGGGACATAACTCTTCACTTTCTCCTCCTCTCCCAAAGAGAACAAAAATTACAAGGAGAAAAATGTGTTTCTACCATGTAATTGTTCTTTCTCAAGTTCATTTAGTTGCTCATGTGTTGAGAAACAATTTCTTCTTATTAATTGTTGATTAATAAAAAAAAACAAGCATTAGCTTCATTCTGAGATTTGCTAGCACAAATTATTAGGATTTGATTAATCCTTTTGGTGGACTGAAGAATAAGAAGTAGGAGGTGTTGGAGAGCATGCCACATATTCCAAAATCTTGGTCGAGCGTCCTTCTATTAATTATATTAAATATAATTTATTTTTTAACATGTCATTCCACGAGATCCTTGTTGCGCTTGTTGTTTAATTATATTAAATGTGATTTATATAATTAAAATAAGTGCACAACTAAATTCCTTCGGTTCGTACCTACCTAGCCTGGAGCATCAACATGCTAGGTCTAAGGATGGGCCAGGCTTTATATTCGATCCGACGGCCGGCCTGTGGGCTATTTATATGGACTGTATTTTTTTAAAAAAATAGATCGGCCTGTAAAAATTTCGAAGGCCCTATTTGTCCCGACAGATAAATCATGCCTCTTTCTAATCCCTAAACCTAATACACCACCACCTACACCTCTATTAGTTTATGTCTCATCTGAGTTCTCTCTGCTCACAATCTCACTTGACCAAAAAGGAGAAATTTCTCTCTTCTTAGCCACGTTCTACGTTTGTTTCTCTATTCATCAAGTGAGTTTCTCTCTCTTCGTCAGTCTATTTCTCAATCTCTCTTGGTCGGATCAATAAAGATAGCGCCATTTTTTTATATAAATTTATGATTGAAGATAATATTCTCTAGTGTGATTTACATATTTAGCAATTGATATAGGTTTTGAAGAAGGATCTGCTTAAATTCATATCAACACTAATCCAAGAAGAAACAAGGTCGAAGAAGTCAATTATGTTCGTTTTGCACAGGTATCACTCAGTGTGATAGCAATAACTGGTATTTTTAATTCTATCATGACACCAACTTATTGATGATTCTTGACTTATCGATATTAACATTTTGGTTGAAAATTTGTGAAATATCTATTTTATTATCTTGTAGCATCGATTGTATCATGGCCGTCCACTGAAATATACATACAGACTCCTTATCATATTCTAATACTTTTTTTCCACATTAAATGAACAAGATTTTCAAAATCGAGTGCTAGTTTTGATTCCATAAAACTTGATTTATGGCTAGGTTTTGCAGATTTGTTGGTACTTCACTAATTTATATGAACAATTTATAGTTAATAAGAAGATCCATTACATTGATTCTTTGAACACAGACCTGTTCGAACTTTAGATTATATTTCTCACATATTCTTGAACACTTAATATCTAAATCAAAACGTTTGAAAAAGAAAATTTTGTTCAATTGAAATCGTGGATATTTGATCTTGGAACACAGATAAGGTAGATAATGTATTTCTCCCCCAACTAGAATATATTAAGATCTCTCTTTTAAGAGATCGAGTTAGACAAATATTCACCTTTAAAAGGAACGTAGACTACTTCAGGTGTCAGACGAGTCAACACCGTGACGAGACAGAATCGGAGAGATTTGAGAAAATTGGACGTTTCAGAGTTACGATTTCAGAAAAAGAAAAAAAATACGAAAATAAAAATCAAGTTGCTCTGTGAAAAAAAAAAACAGACGCTTCCTTCCCTCTACCTGATTTAAAAAAAAATTTGTTACAATATTAATTAATAAAATTATTAAAATCTCTCCTTTTTCTCCTAAACAAAGGCTGAAACACGCAAAATAATACCAAAAAAATAACAACGTAAAAACCGCCCTTCCTTCCTTATTTTCTACTTTCCAACTATTCTTCACCATTTCTTCCAGCACCTCCTAAGTGCTCTCCCTTCGAACACCTATCCTCCTCTTCGGAGCTGATCTGATCTGTTATGCTTATGCGCTCTTCCAATTGCTCATCCAACCAGATCTTGTATGTGCTACGTTCACTAAATTCCTGTATTCTCTCGCCATCGAAACCTCTCGCTATAATTTGCTTAATTGCATTGTCCTAGTAATTGCGTCAAGTAGGTAGCCTTGGATACAATATCTTTTCACTGCGCTTAGGTTGAATCAGATCACTCATTGAGTGAAAGGTGGCAAGTTCGAAACCCGGTTGGGGGATCTTTCATAGACATTTAATTTAAAAATAAGTTTGATGGCTTAGACCTCCAATTTAACTTAAAAAAAAAGGTTGAATCAGATCAGACTAGTTGCGAAAGATTGAAATTTAGAATTCGTGTAGGCTTCTTTGATCTAGATCCACGCCAAATAGCCTAATTTGTCGATTTATTTTCGTAATTACACTATACCAATTAGTTTAATAATAAAAGGCTGAAACACGAAAAATAATACAAATAACAACATAATAGAAACCTTCCAATTATCAGAAATGACATGTGGGACCGCCTTCCTTTCTTCTTTTCTACTTCCTAATTCTAACTAAACTATTCTCCGTTCTGCTTCCCGCACCTCCCGACCGACTCCTTCGCGTGCTCTCCTTTGGGACACCTACTTTCTCTCCCTCCTCGGAGTTGGCAATCGGCAGCTCCGACGCTCAACCCTCCAACTGCCCGCCACTCTGATCTTCCAATTGCTCCTGGTATGTGCTGCCTTCACTAAATTCCTGTTTTCTAAATGGTGTGGTTGGAGGGCCTCCTGTTTTTACCAATACTCACCTAGAAAAGAAAAGAAAAGAAAAGAAAAATTAATGGGTAAAGTCAGTTGTTGGAAAGGAAGAGATAGTGAGAAAGAGGGCAGTGAACTTGTTTGTAGGAACGCAGTATTGGTGTTGGTGATGTTGGTAGCGAGGGGCAAAAACTGTACCTATTGTAGATCTGATTCGACACTAAGTTTCACTTGTTTAGTTTTTTATTTTAGAATTGATCACTCGGGATTGGATTGCAGATAGATGGCACCACTGAAAATTGAGACGGGGCACCAGGATGTGGTTCATGATGTCGCAATGGACTACTATGGCAAGCGCCTTGCTACTGCCTCCTCAGATGCTACCATAAAGATTGTTGGTGTCAGCGGCACCTCACACCAGCATCTTGCAACCCTGACTGGTCACACAGGGCCTGTCTGGCAGGTTTCATGGGCCCATCCCCAGTTTGGCCCGTCCATTCTTGCTTCTTGCAGTTATGATGGTCGTGTTATCATCTGGAAAGAAGGTAATTCAATTTATTCATAGAACAAAGCAATGCAAAGAACTACTGTAATTACTGTGCTAGTGAAGAGTAGGAAGACTTCCGACTTTGGACTTTAGTGCACATCAGTCATGCAGCACCTTTTTTCCTTCTCTCTTTCTTTATTTTTTTCTATGGGGTTTTTGTATGGATAGGTTAAAACATAAAGCTTTTTGTCTCCTTTATTTGTTTGGGTATATGGGTAAAAGCTGGTATCGTTATTGGTTTTAAAATATCGTCGTACTGGTAAAATGCCAATGTTAGCCTTTTCTGGGTATCCAGCCATCACTACTGGGGTTGCACTGCAATGACAATGTGTATGTTATGAATTACCTGGTACTTGCTAGTCCCATGATCTTTTCTTCTGTTTACTCAACAGGTGCAAAGCCCGATGAGTGGTCCCAGGTTCATGTTTTTGCCGAGCACAAGTCATCGGTCAACTCCATTGCTTGGGCACCGCATGAGCTTGGTCTCTGCCTGGCATGTGGGTCCTCTGATGGCAACATCTCCATCTTCACAGCCCGGCCAGATGGGGGCTGGGACACAGCCCGTATTGACCAGGCTCACCCTGTTGGGGTTACCTCTGTCTCATGGGCCCCCGCCATGGCACCTGGAGCTCTTATTGGGTCTGGCTCCAACATGTCTGATCTTGTTCAGAAACTTGCCTCTGGTGGGTGCGACAACACTGTAAAAATTTGGAAATTGTATAATGGTTCTTGGAAAATGGATTGTTTCCCAGCACTGCAAATGCATTCTGATTGGGTGAGGGATGTTGCTTGGGCTCCAAATCTGGGCCTTCCGAAATCGACTGTGGCAAGCGCATCTCAGGATGGGAAAGTGGTGATCTGGACTGTTGGAAAGGAGGGAGACCAGTGGGAGGGGCGTGTTTTGTATGATTTCAAGACACCAGTTTGGAGACTTTCTTGGTCACTTACTGGAAACATACTTGCTGTGGCTGATGGAAATAATAATGTGACTTTGTGGAAAGAGGCAGTTGATGGGGAGTGGCAGCAGGTCACTACTGTCGACCCCTAGGTTCGCTAGTTTTGAATAGTATCGAGAGTACTAATACTTGACAGATGTGCTGTGAACTTACTTTATATTTTATTTTCCTTTCAATTTTCTTGTTGGATTAGTTTTTGATGGATATATAATGCGATGGTCCAGTATTTTTCATCTGCAGTTGTTTGTTTTGGTTTTTCACATCTTTTATTATCTGATGCAATTTCAGCAGTTCGTGCTACTAAACCTTTGAAAGAGTGGGCCCTGTCGATTTTGTTATTTTCCCTTGGTTTATTAATTGGTGCACAAATCCAATCTATACCATTTGAGCATATAAATTCCAGTGAATTGTTCTTTTGGCGATACATGGTTATCTTTGGTTGCTCTTTTTTCTCATCGCGTGCCGGTAGTACTGATGGGATTTTATGGGATAGTTGCCTGTGTCAATATCTTCTATTCACAACTTTTAGCTTATGCTTTACATTGCTTCGAGTAAACCTTAGGTGGTGGATCGAGATGCGGAAGGCAAGGGAATGGGAAGCGGCGCACGTTGAGATTCATGTGGAAGAGGTCGAGGAAGAGTAGCATTGACTGCACCGATCTGCTGCGATGGCGGAGTCAAACAAAGTGCCCGCATGCATGGGAGGGAAGGAGGGAAGCGAAAGGATGGATGACACTATTTAGAATGAATGGTACGAAGCAATTAATTCCATATATTCGTTAATTAATATGTAAGTATGTGTCAGAAAAATGACATTTTCCTTCAATCCAACAAAAAAGGGAACGTCAGCGGTACGTAACAATTAAGGTTATAAACTGCTTTTTTGGAGAAACTAGATAGTTAAGGTTATAAACTGTTGTCGACCACAGTTGTGAACATCTTATAAGAAATTACAATCTTGTAGAACATTTATTATAGATAACTTCATGCCCAATACAAAAAATTACAATCTCTCTACGAAACGACACAAGTTCAAATGTTAATAATATATTTTTTCCTTGTAAAGGAACGTGTGATTGAGAAAATTGCATATGTATTTTTCATTCTTATGATATTTTGTTGGTGTGTACGTGAAGACTTGCCAAAAGCCCAAAACTAAGAAGATTAATTATGATAGTCAATTATCAGCATTTTGTTGTCAATAAAACGGAGAATGTATTTATGATTATTTAATTTTTTTACAGGAGTTAAATTGGAATGTGAAAGCAATATGCATGCTAATCTTGTTCATTTTTTCCCAAAGAATCTCCATGAAATTTCATAATTTTGAAATTTAATTTTACACAAACTTAAATTGACAAAGTAAATAAATCTAGTTAATTAGGATAGATTTACTATTAATATATTTAATTTTTGTGCATTTTAACCTAGTATGAATTAATTCTAAAATTATAAAACTCTGCTTGGATGTATCTCTTGTAGAAATGAACAAAATTAATGATTTGAGTGAGACATTCGATTTTCAAGTATATTGAAAATACAAATAAAAGGCTAGGTTGTTGTATTGCATGGCATCAAATATTTATGCTATTAAAACTATATTTCTATTAGAAAATTTATTTATAGATCAAGCACAAGTGTTCTTAACAAAAAAAATATATAGATATAATTATATATATATGCTTCAAAAGGACCCATAATTGATAATTCTATGATATAATTATAATTTTGGTGAGAATATAAAGGTCAAACCCATCTGTGAGCATATGCTCCGCCACTGCAATAATTAACAAAATACAACAACTACAACTAAACCTTTTGTTCCAAACTATAATTAACAAAATAATTTTCCATTATTAAATTTCAACACAGAGACAATAACAATCATGCCTTCGACGTATATTGCTCATTTTTTTCCCTTTTAATTAATTAATAAAAGAAAGATTTTACTGCCCCTAAAGTTACAACCTTGAAAAAAGAAAATTCCATTAGTGCACGCTTTTTTTAATTGATAATGGTGCCAAAACAAGATTCCACTAACATCAATCGTTGAACAAATTAAAGCTGCTTTTTTTTCCACTCACTATCTACACTCTACGATCAAGTTTAATTAAAGCATTTATTTCATTATATATTACTCCGACCATTTGTTTGTAGTTAGTAGTTCCATACAAAATTATACGTATAAGCGTGCTTTAGCACAGATTGAGCTTGAAGTTTGACATTATTAAGGGAAAATTTCTTTGGAAAGGAAAGGTTAATGTTAATTATTAGAAGATTTGATAAACAAACAAAATTAACCCTTCTATATGTAATTGTGCATTTAAGTGAAAAAAATCATTTTGATGCCGATCCAGTCATGTCTGGTATGTAACCTTTATTCCATTTAGGGCTATTTTACGTGCAAGAAATTTTCTCCTCGTAAGACAGCACTACAAGTTTATTTAGTGCTTTCCAGAGAAGAAAACCATAAACCCAATTGAAAACTGTATACTCAAAGCCTATAATTTTTCTTTTCCCCTTATGCATGTTATACCCGCTATATAAACAATTATTTTGGAAAAAAAACAAATATGAAAATAATACGTTTTGCATAATCGTGCTACTTCAATTAGAAATACTAAAATGATGGGGGAATGAACAATACCTGAAAACAAACCATCTAAAACAACCGAAACTCAACCCTTATCTAAACCTGAAGATAATCAAAATCTAATTCGATACACTCTACACAATCAAACTCACCTGATTTACAACAAATTTGGGTGTAAATTATCCTTAGCATACTACAATACGACCCGAAACAAATTCGATACCCAATTACCCATAACAACATGTCCCCATATCATTAAATTAAAACTATATAAATTTTGCCCAGCGTGACTTGCACGTGGGACTGTAGATAGAACAGTTTTCTCATCCTGTCCGTTTGTTTTCCGTAATTCATCTAAGCCGTTGTTGCCTCTTCTAATCGCGCCCCTTCGTTCTCTTTGGTTTGCCTGCCCTGCCGTCAGATTCGCTTCTCTAGATTCTTCCTCGATGCCTCCCTTTCTCTCTCCGTCGAGCCTCTTTCTGTCTCCATCTTCACTTTTTCCACGCACGCCATACCGTCTCTTGAGTCAAGGACGACAAAGCACGCGATGTTAGGTCTCCACATGTGGGTTTCGTATTGGGTTGCAATCGTCATCTTCATTTTTCTCCTCCCTGACATTTGCGCTAGCCGTTAGGGTTTCTCTCATATTGTTGTTCACCTCCTTTCACAAATCACACACAGATTTGAGGCTCATGATACTCCTCTCTCAAATGATTTGAGACTGCTAAAGCGGAGAAAATACAAAATTGCCGCCGCTTTACAGTCTAGACGGCCTCGTCTCGACGATGTCAGACCTCACCTCTTCAGTTGTACGAAAATATGTCTAAGCTTTTGCTTTTCATGTAATATTTTCCTTTTTCTCTCTTTCTTCATCTTTGTTAGAGACTTTTTCCTATTTGTTATGATTTTAACATAGATTCTGATTTTTCTCACAGGGAAGCCAGTTAAGGCATCTCTGGTTGGTGATCTGCAAGTTGGCACTCTCTTTCAAGGTTTAACTTTTATTACTTTAGTTTTTGATTTGTCGTTTGATTTATCAAGCCAGTTAAACCTAAAGCATCGCTAGAAGCCAGCACAATCGTTTGAACTTTTTATCACTTCAATCTAAATGAACATATTCAAGCAAGTAGCCAACATTTATTTGATTAAAATGGAAGAAATTAGTTTACAAAATAGTATGAGTTTGTATTTTCACATTTGTGCTCATCGATTTTGTCTATTCTTCCTCAAAATTGGTGTTCTTTTTAATTAGGTTTTCTTTCAATTGAAGGGTTGAAGAGGTTTATTTTTATCATACTTCCATTTGTTCTTTCAATATTTTTTGTGTGCTTTTTGTTTTACGTTTTTGCCTTTGTTGAAAAGCTTTTTATTTTGCTTTTTTACCTGTAGATGGTTTGTGTTTTTAAGTTCAAATTTGTGTACTTTTTAATTTTTCATTCTTATTTAGTCGATTCATTATAAATTAACCGATAGATTAAGTTTGTTATTCAGACTAATGATAGCTCTATTTGGTCTTCAGCAGGTGTGGAGGAGAGGACCTGATGCTATAGGCACTAAGTGTGAAAGTATGATGGAGTTAAGCTACAAGATAGATTACTTAGAAAAATAGGCCATGGCGGGTTGCTTCTCTTCATTTCTAACTAATGGTAAAGGAATGAACTCCTGTGTAGATTTCGTTTTTCTTTCTTCACATGTTCCCTTCCGTTTTTTACTTCATTATTACTATTTCTTAGATTGGTCTGTTGTTGGGATTAGATAGTGCAGCTCTTGAATAGGTATGATAAATATTTTAGCTCAATTTACATTATTTCTCATGGTTTGTGGAATCTCTAATGGTGGATTTTTTTTGTTGTTAGAGATAGTATGTTGATAAATTGCCCCATTCTTGCACACATGGAGTGTTTGAAAAAGTGCCTCAATGATCATAATGTAACCAGTGATAACTTTTCAAGGGGCCCTTTGTTCTGTATAGCAGTATGCTCTAATTGTGTTTTTTTTTTACTGACCAGTGATATCTTTATAATCATCTTGGTAGCATATAAGCATATACAGTCAGATGCAAATTAGATATCAGTGATACACCATCAAACAATTTAGAAAAGTTTCAATTGTTCAGTTGTAAGTTTTATTTAAGAATAAACAAGATGTTTATATTGTTTTCAAAAGGCGAGATGAATTTCTCAATATTAGTTACTAAATATGGGTTTGTAAATCCAATTTGTTAAGTATTATCTTTCTTTTTTTATGTTTGTAGATGTAACTAGCAGAGATATCGCTGAGATATGAAGGCCACACCCTAATTGACGCTGTGGAAAAGAGCTCTATCAGCTATAAAATTTTGCCATCTTCTTTCTTTGTATAATTGCATGTCAAGGATAGAATGAGGTAAATTGAAGAAATTATGAATGCTTCAAGGTTAGTATCATATTTCAAGCTAATTTTGGTTAAATAGTAGAGAATCTAAATAGCACTGTTGAGACTAACTGAAATATAAATATTTTAAACACATTAATAGGTACATTTGAGTCTTTTTCATTACATAATAGTTTGTATAATTTTGTTATATTCTAATCACATCATTGAAAGTATGTTTACTAAGGAAAATGATTCTTTTAACCAGTTCTAACTATCTTTGAAGGAATGTCAAAAGAACCTGCTGGCTATTATATTTGCAGGAATGTAAAAAAGAATTAGGGGTGCTAAGCACTGGCACCACGCCAGCATATCCCTCTTCCTTGATATTTTGTCTGGTTTGCCCTAACATGCTATTACTTCTTGAGGTAATTTCTTACATTTTTACTATATAGCTACATCTTTTACTATATAGCTACATCTTTTTTACTATATAGCTACATCTTTTATTTCACTTAATTAGGTGTAGCTATATAGTAAATTCAACATAATTAAGTGAAATAAAAGATGTTATCAATGATGAAAGATCTTATACAAGAACAATTATTAGTTTATGTTAGGACTACACTAATAGAATGATAAATAGTCTGGCCTTAGCCCATCAATTGGAATGGATTACTATGTCTGATCAAAATCTGATGCGATCTTGAAATATTATTTTTTTAATTTTTTTTATTTACTTCTGTTGTGTTAATTATAATGGTGCTAATGTATGTGAAAGTCCAAAAGTAGTGTTGATGATAATCAATTTTCTTAAGTGCATCACTCATGAGTGGCTTAATTTTATTTCTTTTGCCAATATTGGTGATCAACTTACCACTCAAATTTATTTAATTATATTTATATATCTCCTTGATAAGGAAATAAAGGAAATATAGTCAAAAGAAGATGCCAACTGGTGCCAGCAAATAGTGGGGCGGTGCAAACTGTACCTTTCTATTTTAGTAATTTTATTGAGATTTTTGTGTCATTTAGTGCTTCTCCTATAATCAAATAATGACAGTGTATTTTTACATTTTTTTAAGCGTCAAATAAAATATTCAATTTAGTATGATGAATAGGTCAAGATGATCGTAGTGATTGTTGTTTCACTTAAGTAGGATAAGATATAGAATATCCTATACTGTGTAGTCAGCAGTGAAATCATAGCATGCAGATTTCTATGGCAGGTGTTGGTTTAGAAACTGTGACTCTGTGAGGTTGCACACCTAAGCTATGATGAGTGAAATTATACCGAGACCATTGTTTTTACTAAAAATTATACTAAAATTATACTGACATCATTGATTTTGTGCTCACATTTTTTGTTTGCCTTTTCGAAGGGAGATTGGAGTTTTCTCGATCTTCATTTTCTCGCATTTGGTCGTTGACTAAGGCCTTCACTTCATTGTATGGCCTCTTTCTCGCCTCTATTGCTGGACTTGCTTGATGATTTTGGGGATTAAACAAGCCAACTAGGAATTCGATCGTAGTTGGTTTGTTCTCTGTCGTTCTTTGCCAAATATTACATTTTTTTATTGAATCTACTTTGTTTCGTTGATTTGGTCTCATTTAATATATTTAGTAAGGACCAGATTCTCCAGACGTTGTCTACCAGTTTTGGTCCCTTTTTTCTTTCAATTGAGTTTATATTTTTCTTCCGCAGGGTTTAGGGTTTAGGGTTTCAAATTAGAAAGTACAAGGAATAATAGTGGTTCAAGGAGATGTTAATTGTGTGCTATAACGATATTAGCTATAATCATGTTAGAAGGAGAGGTACCAGTTATCAGGGACTACCGGTGGCATCAGTCATATCTGAGCACGGCATTGACATGAGCATTGATGTGAGGTTCTTTCAACAGGTTCAACAAGGTCCACCATAATTTCATTGTTAAGTTAGTCTTCACCCCTTCAGATCCCATGTAGCAGTCTTTTAATTAGGGGTAGTGTTAATCTTGATTTTATTGTTTTTCTTTTCTCTCTTTTAGTTAAAATTAGTTTCTTTAGAGAGGAGTCTGAGGGATTGGTGTGATACAGGGATATTAGATGTTTTATGTCTTGAAACCTATCTTTCTGTTGTAACTGCTATTAAGTATTAATGCATAGCCTACGGGCAGCTATTAATAATAATAATAATAATAATAATATGAGCTATATTTAAACTTTTGTTGTTTTTATTGTGCTTCTACCTGTGCGGCATATTTAAATGTTCATTTTCTTATGTAGAATAGAATTTCAGCACTTTATTGCCTTATGTAAAGATATCATGTTTCTTGCTTATTAAACTTTGATTATATGGTTGTAGGAACATAAGATTTTGTCAGCTTAATGGTGTAAAACCTGACAAAAGAATTGTCCATCTCATTTTATACGAATGATGATCACAAATATATATCACTTTACAAAAGCATTTTATACCATATTGATACTTACTCATTAAGAAAGCGTTTCACAACATCAGTTACTGTTTGTTCTCTGTAAACTTTGCATGGAGATTTAACATGGATAATTGCTAGAACTGCATACCTTTGAACTTCAAGATTTTACTGCTTGCTTAAACTACCTATTACATTTGTTTGAACAATATTGCAGATGCGTTAGATCAAGTAAAGGTATAATGTTGAATTTATTTTATTGCTTGGTTGAACTGCTAATTACGCTAATAACTGAAATGAAATCAGAACCATTAGAATTTCGAGATATATACAATTATCGATCAATATTAGATTTTTTTTCCGTAGCAATTGGTTTGGAATTCCTTATATGAATGATACTTTTATGCAATTGTGTCGTTCAAACTGCTTATATATGCGCCTGTATTTATATCATCCATAATATATCCACGCTCATTAGAAATGATTTCGCGGCATATTCAAATAGAAATGCATCGCGCAACGCGCGAGAATAGAACTAGTACAAATTAAACCCCGATAAAATATGAATCCACACGATCGGAATTATCGAGTAACTCAAACCCGGAAGTGCATCAAATTAGAAATTAATTTATCCATTACATTTTGAAGTCTGATACATAGTTGAACGCGAAAGTGATATAAATCTTACTTTATCTGAACCAAACCCAACTCAACGCACTCGGTTGGGATATTCACAATTTCACATAGTTTTCAAAATGTTATTTAAATTGTCACTGCTTTGCTAAAGAATATTGTGAATATCAGTTCTTTAATTTTTTTGCATTTATTGTCCTAAAGGGTGATAAATCTTAATAAAAAATATTTTATGAATTAATTTATTTTGATTTATCTGTCCAAATAATTTATCTTAAATACTTCAATTTCAAACCAGCCAGTTACTGTTCAATTATCTGGACCGTCTATTTCTCCCTCCGCGCAGATGGATTCGATCCTGTCCGTTCGTCCCGCTGAGGTTTACTCGCTCCTGGAAACGCATGTGATGAGTTCCATTCATTGGATGGGCATGGATCACGTAAACCAACAAAAATCAGAAGGAACATGGTCTACGGTGTGTAAGCTCCAAGTCCAACTGATAATGTGCTAGAGTACCTTCTAGCTTCTTCTACCGATCGCAGAACGAGGATAGGGAGAAAAGAGAGATGAGGGAGAGAGAGAGAAAAGAGAGAAGAGCTTCTTCTACCGATCGCCTCCGGCTTCTTCTCCTCTACCAGTCGACCTAGCGATTATTCAAAAAAAAAAAAAGCATTCTACCTAACTCACCTTACTAGGAGAGATGAGGGAGAGAGAGAGAGAGAGAGATCGGGGAAGGTGAGCTAGCTCCTCCGACAACAGATCCAGCCATGGCGGTGGTTCGACTCTAAACTCGATTCCTCGCATCAAATCCGTAATCCTCTCACTCGCCTCTGACGACAACAGTATGCTTCTTCTCTGCTCATCTTATCTAAATGCTCTTCCAATAAAGCGTCTGCTGAAGTAAGCAAGCACAGGAGTGAAGGTGGAGAGGCTCTAATCTGATTACTTTCAGGCACGACTTTACTTATTTCGCTTTTAGCAACCTTTGCTTCTGATTAATTCTTTTATCTCTGTTCGATTGCTGCAGGTTTCTTGCTTTTTTTCCTTGATTCCTCTGGTGAGAGTTAAAATGAGAGGCTGCCAGGTTGGGATGAGGTGCAGAGCAGCGGTCAAGTTGGTCGAGCACAAAAGCATTGTCCATGAATGCAAGGTATTGAACTTCGCCCTAACTACATTTCTTCATCTAATTTACTGCTATGGTTTCCTAAACCTTGATTTGTGCCAGCTTTCGGGATTGAACTGATCATTCACTTTGGGGTAAAGTGCAATTGTTGAGAAATTGATTTTAAATCGGTTACTATAATATTGTATATGGACTACAGTTGATTATGAGTTATATATGGATCATTGATAAATTCTATAACCTTTTTTCAGTATTTAGTTTGTGAGATAACGATAGATTTAACAATTTTTTTTTATATGTTGCTATTTGCAGAGAGTTTTGCAAGGACAAAGAAAAACACGTTTCATGCTAAATAAATTTGGTGAAATAAAGGTTATTTTGCAAAGTAGTTGTTCGTGTATTGATCATTAGACCTTTTATTGATTGTTTATTATTATTTTTTTAAGAATGTTGGTTCTGTATTTCTTCATTGATGGCTGCTATAGCTTCTATGCTAACATAGGATTACGGATGTGTTACTAATTAAGTACAAAATATCATAGCTTTGTTTTTCTATTCTGATTTCCTTTCTAATGTTCCTCCTTGACATTACAGTTTTTAGGTCTTGGCTCTTTTTTTTCTCTAATTTCCTCATCGATTACTTATTTTCATTCGATTTGACTTAATTCCTTCTTCTTATTCCTTCTTTGCAGTTTGCTTGACTGAAAATTTAGAACTTTTGGAAGCTACTATGAGTTTGCTTTGGGAACATTATTCCTAATCAGCTTCCCAGCTTTTAGCGGCTTTGTGTAAGCATGGTCAGTTTATGCTTTTTTTAGTTTCAAACATCTTTGTTACTTTTGCAGAAATATAATATTTAATTGTATTAGATGATAATGGAGGCTGCAGTAATGGTGTTATCCTCGACCCAAAGCCGATTCAGGTTAGTTCCGATTAAGATTAAGCCCAAATGTTCTAATCTATTTTAAGTCTTTTTAAGTTTTCCCTCTCTTTTTTTTCTTAGAATTAATTAGCAAGTTTTATTTTTATACATTCAAATGATTGTAGTGATTAACAATGTGTTCATATTTTAACATGAGGCGATAAAAAAATACTATAGTTTATTTGTATAATATTCTCGATGGTGCAGTTTTATGAGCTGCTTTTACAATAGTTTATTTGCATTGTTTATAATAATATGTGAAAAATTATAGATGGTTTACGCTCCAAGTTGTTAAAAATTGGATAGACCAGTCAATTGTAGCTTATGCTGATCTCAAACACAGATGGTTTCAATGAACTTTTTGGTGGTTTTTATATAAAAAAAAATGAACAATGCCTGGGTAAAATTATTTGAATTTTTTTTTGTACATTGTTCATTGCATGATTTATATTATTATTTCTATTACCACCAACAATGAATGTGAAAAATGTTCGCTCAATGCGCAAAAAACTCACTTTTATATAATATCAGCAAGTTTTTTTTTTTATATTCATAGTATACGATTTATAAAAAAAAATTATATACATTATTTGTCTATTCGCAATTGATACAAATGAAAAAGATGAATCACACAATGCATCCCAATAAATAACAAAAGAACATGTGAGGTGGCTTTGTGATTGGGACGCGAGGAGCTCCTTCCAAAGACCAACCATTTGGAGAATATAGTGTCAATGTCCATGACATCGAAAGAAAAATGCCAGAAAATTATTGCCATGTGAGGGAGAGTCCAATAGTATAGGATTCATCTATATGCAGTTTTTTGTGCTATTATATTGAACTTTTTATTATCCTAAAATGAGTTTTTTTTTATGTAGGATCGATTTGTCGCATTTTCTCTGGTGTATTGCCTCAAAAATAAAAAGAGTAACCCTTTTTCTTTGTCTGTAATTGTGATATCAGGGTCTCAGAGTCATTTACTACTTTTTTTTTCCTAAAATCTCCAAGCATATTTGACTGAGGACTGCATTGAATACCATGACGGTGATACTATCACAAAAGGTTGGTTTGTGATTTGTCAAACTAATAATGCACCAACAAGAATTCAATTAATATGAATACTCATGTAGTATGAATTGATCTATCTTTGCTGCTTTTATAAAAATTAATTTAACAATAGAATTAAAGCAGTCTGGACGTGTAATAAGGGGGTAAAATAGGAAATCTTATTAACAAATTTTTTTTTTGGCTTTCAGTGTCTTCCACAAGAATTCTATAGTAGGTAAATCATTATTAAAATCAATTATTGTTATTTTTGTGGAATAATTATTACAACACTGTATAAACCAGCAAATAAGAAGCAAACTAAACACTAATGAATTCTTATTCCAGGTTGCACAAGTTCATGTATGAGTCATTGAAGAGCTGACCTTTGGGATTAATCTCTCTGCCTTAATTGAACACAAGACAAGATAGGTTTACTGTAAGCTTAGAAGTACATTACACGAGTCTTATGTCGGATTTGCTCCAGAAATTTAGAAGCTTTTTGTATCTCATATTTTCCTTTCAGTTGCACAATAGATTATGCTATGTACTTGGTATATTATTGTATATTATTGCTATCAAATAAATATTTATTATGTTCTTTAGTTTGTTGAGGCATATTATTCTTTTTTTTTTGTTGATTTTGTTTCCTTCCAATGGCAGATGAAGATTGGAAGATGATGCCCATGGCTGAGGGGTCCAACAGTCTTATTAATTGGATGAAAAGAAGGTAACAAATAAGTTTCATTTTCTACTTATGATAGCTTCCGATTTGTATTGTACTTTTTAATGTTATGTCTTTGAGAAATAGCATCCAGTACTTTTATCTATTTTTTGTTTCTTTGTTGCTTATGTTTTCTTTCAATGACAGATGAAGATTCGAAGGTTGATGCCTATAGGTGAGGGATCCACCAGCCTAATTAATTGGATAAAAAAAAAGGTAAGGAATAGCTTTATGTTCTATTGAAATGATGGCATTGTTAGTCAGTACATTTCAATTTAGCATATGATGAGTTTGTGATTGTCAATGAGCTCCTCAGCCACTCTGATCACATGCATCATATTTTGCTTCATGTTTTTATTGTTATCAAGTGGTTGTTAGGATATAATTGTCGGAAATTATAAGGACATTTGGATTAAATGAGTATTTGGTGAAAATAGTCAGCCACATATATTATTTTTGTGTGCTATGAGTGTGTACCAGTTTGGTAACAGTTTACTATTTGGTATTTGGTGTTCATGATTTCAATATGTAAGTTTTTTTTTTTGTGCTGAATACCTGTATAATGATATTAGGTACTCACCAGGTCTCATATTGGTAACTCACCAGGTTTCAATATGTTATCAGGTACATTGTAGGCGTTTGTGCTGGGATGGAAGAAGAGCGACAAGTACTTACATCTGAACAAGGTGTGCATTGGCATTACTTCGACTATTTAGTGAAATTAGATGTAACCTGTTTGTCGATACTTTGTGAGTGCATAAAGGTACTTACATTTCACGCTACATTATCTTCTATTGTCTTGATTATCACATAAGGTATAATTGCACTCCATGGATAAATCAGATTCTTCGAAATTCTGATCATTCTTGCTTTGTCAAGAAAAAAAAAATGTAATGAAATAAATTAATACTAATGATGCATGGTGACTGTTCATGCTCTCCACTTATTTTTCTCTTCAAAAGAATTAAGAACAATAACAAAATATATTTAGATTAATCTTACATCGCGCGAAGCGCGATGCGAAAGCTAGTTAATATGATCATCAAAGTTGTCCCTAAAAATTCGAAATAATTTAATTGATTTAATGCATAGCTAAAGTTTCCAAAAGAGTGCTTACAAATTTAACCATAGTTAAGTTCAGTCCCAGTTCAATATCAGTATCAGTATCAGTATCAGTATTATAAATAAAGATGCGTGGGAATCAAGATTTTTTTTGTTAAATTATACCCGACACGTAGGGCTGTCAATACCGCTCCGTTTCGAACGTTTTCGTTTCGTTCCGTCCGAAACGGAGCGGAAATGAAAGAGTTTTTGCTTCCGTTTCAGCCAGCGGAACAGAAACGGAATTGTTTATGGTTTCGTTCAGCTGGACGGAACGGAAACGAAACGGCCCAATTTCATTACGTTTTTTAACGTTATTCCGTCGGCCCATTTACTTTTGCAGCCCATAATTAATTTTTTAGGCGATACACACAAGATTCTGAGATGAGTGAGATACGAGGCTTCCCCTCTCTCTCTCATTTCTCTCTTTTCTCCGAACCCTAGCGCCGCGCCCTCAACCCCACCTCTCTCTCCGATGGCCTCCCTCACTCTCTCTTCTTCCTCCGCCGGATCTCTCTCTGAGCCGAGCACCAACCCCAAGTCCCCAATCGAGTACTCTCTCCCTCCGCCTAATCCCTCTCCCTCTACACTGCCTCACAGCCACTCATCCACCTTAGCCCTCCTCTCATAACTGAATCATTATCCCCCACTTCTCTTAAAACTGAAGTCCCTTCTTGCCTCAGCCAGCAGAGAGAAGGTCGTGTTCTCAGATCTATGGTTCGAGCCTGAGAGCCTCATCGCAAGTCGCCTCAACTCTTTTTTTTGACTGATTTGGCTAGACTCGAAGCAGGCGACGATTGGGTCGTCAGCGGAGGCACCGCGCGGTGGTGATGAGGTGAACCAAAGTTTTGTTGAAGATCTAATTAAAGTATTAAACGCATCTTGGATGAGGTAGAGAGGAAGCCCTTTAAAAGTGAAGTAAAAGTTAAATGTACGATTCCTCATACCTTCTGGTTTGATTGAGCGAGTTGCAAAATGGTCTTCAATTTCTTTCAAAAAAGCAATTCTTTCACTAATTGATACTTTCAGCTTTTACATTGAATGTTTTTATTCCAATTTTTTATTTTTACCTTTACTTTACATTCTGGTTTTTACCTTGTTTTTGGTTTGCAATCTTTCTTCTATTGTATGGTTGACGATGTGGTATGTTGGATTATCTAGATGGTAGATGCTGTATTTTTCTTTTCTACTTCAAGTGGGTTTTAGTTTTAAGTTCTTTAGTGAGTGGTTTATGTTGGAGATTAGGAAGTCTGTGGTATGATTCTTTGGATAGCTGTTTAGGTTGAAGAGATGTTATTTCTTTCTTTCTTTTATTTTGTTTCAGCATTTTTGTATGTTTCATTTTAACAAAAAAAAAAAAGTGGGTTGTGTTACTGGTAAGCTTACTGAGTTACTGGTAAGCTAGAAACTCAGTACTAGTTTGTAATATAAGAAACAATCTAAAAACTCAGTACCTGCTCTTGGAAGAATAATTGTTTGTTTTTAACGTTTTTACTGGTAAGCTCATTTTTTTACTGGTAAGCTAGAAATATTTGGGTGCAAGACAATTCTTTGAGTAAAATAATTTTTAACGTTTTTAACGTTTTTCCGTTTTAATCTCACGGAACATTAAACGTAAAAAAATTTAGTTACGTTCGAATAACGAAACGTAAGCGGAAGTTAATACTTTTACGTTCAACAAAACGGAACGTACACGGAAGATGCTATTTCCGTGTACGTTCTGCACGTTTGACAGCCCTACCGACACGGCTTTCTTCGTTGTGCTGTGCAATATAGATTTTTCCAATTTCTGCGACGTTATATTTGATAGCTATTTGTGTGCCGATTTTATTGTCCGTGAAATTGACCCGATTCACCATTATCTTCCTCTCCAGCGCATTGTTTTTATTTAAATTTCTTCGTCCCTTTTCTATTTTCATGTCATATTGACATTGTCTCTGTTTCTCAAGGAACCTCTTTCGATTTTCTATCTTCTCCTCCTCCTCAGATAGTACGGGCTCACCTCATGTCCCTCCTTAACCGTTAATCTGGCCCCGCCTCCTCCCTCCGATTTTCCTTCTCTTCTCGACTGATCACCACTTCACCGTCATCCCTTTCTCAGCACGTCACCACCTCCTCTGCCAACCTCCCCTCACCCTTAGCCCAACCTAAACAGATCCTTCCTCCCTCCTCTTCGTGATGTCTGCCCCACCACCGTCCCTTCTTCAGCTCCCTCCTCTATACGTCCCTCTTCCCCTTCTCTGCCTCATCCTCCTTTGCCTTTTCTCCATGACTGGTTTTCAATTATAATGAGATTAAATCCATGAAACTTCCAGTGAAGGCTACCACAAATACAAAGTGATCTTTCCAACAAGCAAGATCTAAGGTAGTTTTTTTTTTCCGTTCATTTTTTTGCCTTTTATCATTGTAAGTGAGGAGAATCAACACTGGCTACCAGCCTACCATACAACAAAGTAAAGAAGGCATATAGAAGTCGTCTGGTACCTACTTCGTTTTATTTCCTATATCTCATACTTTGATAAATAAAAAAAATTATGCCTAAATATAATGAACTCGCAACAAAAATCAAAAGGTTTAGAAGCGTACTTTTTCATCCATGAATTTTATCAAAAGTGGTACAATATGATAATTTCTTGATGAACTGGTATTGTATAAAGAACTTTTGACGCGCGTAAGGTGTTTGTCAAAATTCATGAATGGTTCGTATCAGAAGAGACTAATAACATAATTACATGCTGATGTATCTGGATTTTATTTTCTGGATCCACTACTACAATGAATACACCATCAACTGGACCCACAAAATGATGGTTTCGGTGACAACTATCGCTAGATGCAATCTGTTGTTTCCAGTCCACCCCGTATTCAGAACTCACCAGCTTAAACCATGGAAGAAAAATTATGTAGAATGAATGTTTTTGTTATATTCATTTTTGGCAATGCAAATTGTTTGCCCGGTTGTTTTGTCTCTATGATATATTACCATTTTGCTCATTCATGTGTATCAGTGTATGCCATCTTTCTTGAATTTTAATTAATCGGTCAAATTTTTAATAAAGGAACTTCGAGTCATATGCATGATCGATGCAGCTGCATGGATTTGTTGGTTGCGTGAAACTATGTTACAAGTAAACCAATGCTTGTGTTTGGATCGTTGGAAGAAAGAAGAAGAAAAAAAAATTATAAACAATTCAAACTCTTCACAAAGTTACACACTTCACAAAGTTACACACTTCCCAATACTTCTTTCCACTTCTTCCCTTCTTCCCACACCTATCCAAACGCACCCAATAATAGACAAATTTTATTATTCGATTTCGTTAATGTGCGATGGCCGATGGCGCTGCATTTGGTTAAATGAAGTAAGAATGAGATATAAAAGAATTCAGATATATGTGATGGATTATCTAAAATATTAATTTAAAAGAATTCATATTTGATATCAGGTCTGAATCAATTTGGTTGATAATTGAAGTGCAATTTTAAAATACAAATTAAATTTATATTCAAACCAGTTAAAATCTTTTTCTTTTAAAGATGGGGGCTTGACCTCCACTTTTTCTTTTAAGTTTTCTTCTGAGAATTGCATGCTTGCTCATTTGCATGATCTGCAAGTTCTATTTGTATGTTTTCCAATAAATATATATTCAAGTCAATTAAATTAAAAGTTAGAAAAAAAAATTAATCGAGTGAAGCTTGATGTGCCCCTCTATTTTGATAAACTTACTCGAGTTACATGGATGGCAAAATAGTAATTGTGAGATTTAAAATTGAGTAATGCTAGAATCAAACATATAGGACGTCAAACACGATCCAAATGTCGACTATTCAAATTTCAAAGGGGCGATCCAAACCGTTCAATATGATCTCTATATTAAAATATCCTTGAATATCAAATTTTATATTTTTTTCAAATTTTCTAACTATTTTTTTCAAATTTTAAAAATTGGAGGGTTCATAACTTTTTAGATTGCGCATATTAAAAAATTCCAAAAAAATAGTAAAAAAATTTGAAAAAATATAAAATTTGGTTTCTATGGAGATATTATAACGCACAACAATTTGAGCGATTTGGATCAGCCATTATAATCTTAAAAATTTAAATTTTATTGTGTTGGACAAGTATATGTATCCTATATGTTTGACACTAGCCACTCCCATTAAAATTTGGATATAATACGTTTGACTTTGAATCTTCCTTTGTGTAAGGAAAGAAATGTATATGTCAATTGATATAAACGAAAAATAAAAAATGATAACATATTTTATATTTATTAGTATGTCAAATATCGAGTGAAGCTCGATTAGCCCCTCTAGTATCATATAAAACTCAGAAACCTAATTGATCCAAACTCAAAAGGTAAGTGGCCAACAAAGAATATAAAATAGATACAAGGTTTACTTGCAACGAAATCCCATCCTTTGAACCTATTTAACCAACATTTATTCAAACGCTTTCCAAATAGCCACCAGTCCTTTACATTCCAATGGGAACTTTCGTCGGCCATTTTGTACCAGGCCTGGCCTTCACATTTCTCGGCTTATGGCACACCATTTGCACCATTAAATGCTACAAGCTCAAAGGCCCGTCTCACTTCACCTCCACCACATGGTTTCCTATCAATACTAGAAATCATTTCATCAAACACCTAGAGCTGTACCTCCTCTTCACCTTCTCCATTGTTGTAATAACTCTCCAATTAATAAACCACCCGTTTCAGGCCCTCAACTACGAACACGCCTCCATGTATCTCCATGTTGCGCTCTATTCTTTTCTAGCTATAGTCATAGACCTCTCTCCTTCGAGTAACTCGCTCTCTGGATTGGTAACCACACTAGCTGCCTCTGTTTTCGCGCAAAAGCTGCTTCTGTGGCATTGCCACTCAGCTGACATGTTGGGCTTGAAGGGCACTACCACTGGCTGCTGCAACTCATCGTGGCAGCCTCTGTAGTTGCTACTTTTCTCTCAGGCATTTCATCGAACAGCTTTCCAGCAGCAATAGTGAGGTCGGGGTGCGTGATCCTCCAAGGGTGGTGGTTCATGGTAATGGGTTTCGCTCTGTGGATGCCGAAGCTGTTACCAAAGGGTTGCCACGTGGAAAATGGTGAGGTAGCGTGTGACAGTGAGGAAATTACGAAAAGAGCCATGGCCGTAGCTAATTTGGAGTTTAGTTGGGCCGTGGCTGGGGTGTGGGTTGTGGTTAGGGATGAAAACGGAGCGGATAAAATCCGCTCCGATCCGTATCCGAATCCGAAAAATACGCATAACATCCGATCCGTATCCGTATCCGAACATATCCGTATTCGTATTCGTATCCGCCAAAAAATATGGATGCGGATATGGTTTTGAGTTTTTTGACAATATCCGATCCGTATTCGTATCCGACATGGATATTATCCGTATCCGATAGATATTAATCCGTTTATCCGTATTTTTAACGGCATAAGATAATTAATATAATTACTTATCTACATTAGAGAATACTTTTAATTATATAATGCTTAATTTTTATTAGATAAGTTCTCTTATAATAATATTTTTATTTGGAACATAAAATTATTTTTATTTTTTTTATTATTGAGACGATTATATATGATAATAATACTAAAATTAATTTTTTTTTTCTCTAATCATGTTGATTACATATGATTAATATACTTTTTTAATGTATGATGACATTTAAGGTAACATGATATGATTTGACATTGAATAGTTAAATATACTGTTGGAATTCAAATTGTGGAAAGACTGAATTTATTGATCAATTCTATTAAATTTGTACTTATGTGGTGCTTGCAATTTTATTGATTAATTCATAAATTTGATAATTACGGTTATATATGTGATTTATTGAATCCAATATATTTGTTGAGAATCCAACCAATAATGTTAATAATAATTTAATTTATACATATTATATATAATATTTTGATGAAATTTTGGATTTAATTGGTTGAAAGAATAAATTTTGTACACTGCTTACCTTATTACCTTATTATCGTATAATTTATATTGTTTGAATATAACTTATTGCATGACATGAAAATTTTCTTATGCTTCAGCTACTCTCATATATAACAAACTTTTATACGCAATATGAAATTTAAAAAAAGTTCTAAAGAAATGAAATAAAATAAATTGATCGTTATATGATCCGTATCCGACAAAATATATTCGTATTCGACTCTGTATCCGATAATATCCGAACCGTATCCGTATCCGAACGCATCCGTATTCGTATCCGTATCCGAGAAAAAAATATGGATGCGGATATGGGAAGACCTACATCCGCTCCGTATCCAATCCGTTTTCATCCCTAGTTGTGGTAGCATTTCTAACCTTGAGATTGGATTGGAAACTGGAGTATAGACAACTCCAAGGGCCCACTGTCAGAGAGAGTGATGGGCTGAAGTTGGTTAATCGTTTGGATAATGGTGTGGGAGTTGATTTTCACACGGTATAAATTTGCAATACATGGTAATATTTGATAAATGACAAAAATATCTCTAACTTGATCTAGAAATCTCCGTCTTCTTTAGTCTCAACATTATACTGTCTTCGGTCCTAAATCCTAATGAAACTCTCCCCTTTCCTCTTCTTTTTCGTAGCCAGCTCCATTCCCCACCATCTCTTTTAAGGGTAGATCTGCTCACGTGCGAAATCGCATCCATCTCGATGCCTCCACGGCCAGAGTATCAAGGTAAGATTCCTTTCTTTATGCTCACGAGCAAAATCGCATCCTCCTCGACACCTCCACGGCCATAGAAATTGGGGCTATTTCTTTTTCGCTACTTATCTATCCGAGCAAATTCACCAAGAGTATTTGATCCAATCGTCAACATATAAATTGGAACTATAGAAACTGGCCCCAATAATGCTTAATCATTATTGTACCAATCCCGATTGGATCAATAGTCTCGACCAGTACCAGTAAACAAGTCGTCAATCACGAGCAAATTCTGTTTTGAGAGAATTTCATCCAATTTTATTTCGAGAGTGATGGGAGAAGAAATTTCTTTGTTTTTCTATTCCATTTTTCAATTCTGTTCCCAAGAGTATTTCACCAATTTAACTTTCTTACAGAAAATTTTGTCTATGTTTTATAACATATAATTATTTTACTTTTTGTTAGTACTTTTCTTGTTGTCACTTGAGCTAATTTTGATTAGAATTTGTCAGTATTAACATATAAGTTATTTTATATAATTTTTCCCCTTTTCTAGTTCAAAGCTGGACTTTAATCATGATGACATTCGTGCAAATATATTTCAAGTCAGTCTGATTCTTAGAAGTTACAAAATGCTGATCTCCAGGTTGCGCAACAAAGTGTGTTGAATGTTTTCTACTTTTTTTGTAATTTACGGCAGTGTATATCATGTAATGAAGATGCTCTTAGAAACCAAAGCTGGGTGTGAAATTTATGTTTATTGGGTTTATAGTGAGGATAATTTTGTGAAATGCTTTTGAAAGAGGTGGTTGTTCAAATTTGATAAAAGTTATAAAGATGGTGCTAATTAAATGATAAGTCTACTACTGACAGATAACTACCAAATACTTAAGTAAATCCAGTGCTAATTTTGATATACTACTATTACATGGAACTACTCATGAATATAAATATTACATATTTAAGTCAATCCAATCAATAACACTATCATCTGATATGGTCGCAGGAACTTCAAATTCGGCAGTAGCTATGCTAGTGTTTCGGTGCATTTGGCTAGCATGACTAACTCCATTGGAAGAACTAGGTTGCCATCTTGCTTCGACAATCTCAAATTGCGATGGATCTCGTCTGGTAGAACTTATTTTTGCAACTTGAAATCTATTTTCGCGGGATGAAATTGTTGGTTCAAAATGCACATCAAATTGGTTGGTCAACTGTTTAATATTTCTTTAGCTCGATTTTTTTTATCAAGAGGCCACTTGAAATACTCCATGCGAAAATTATGGAGTATATTGTCTAGATGTAAATATTTCTCTGTCCATGCACTAACAAATTTCTCCTTCAATGGTAACCATGTTTTTTTAATATATACTAAAGCAGCTCTCTTCTCTATGTATGTTGATTCAAATCCTTGCCAGTTATGATTATACTCATCGACTGAAGATGAGTATACAACATTTTCCCAATCAGACATGAATTTTTCCCAATCATTCTTAGTTTAAAAAAACTGTTTGCACTTTGCAACTATGTTTTTGTTTATATGCCATATACAAAGAAGATTAGTTGCTGATGGAAAAAACTATTGATATGGCATTCAATAGAGCTTGTTCTCTGTCTGTCATGATAACATATGGCTGATTTTCATGTTGGAGAGTCTCCTTAAACATTTGCAAAGCCCACACATAGTATTCAGTACTCTCTTTCTTTAGAAAAACAAACCCAGAGTAAAATGTTGTGTTGTGACTTGTAATTCCAACTATATCAAGTAATGGCATTTTATATTTGTTTGTGTTGTAGGTGCAATCTATGACAAACACAGTTGGAAAATTCCTAGTTAATGTGATTGATTGAGGATGAGAAAAGAACAAATGAGTAATATGACCGACTTCATCTTGTAAAAGGTTAAACTTGAATCCACCTTTTCCAAGCTCTTCACATAATTGTTGAATTAATGATTTACCTAATTAAATGTAAAGTGATACAATTATTGAGGAGACATAAATTTTCCAAGCTCTTAAAATAATACTTAATTATTATTTTACCTTTCAAATTTTTCTGCTGAATTTTTCTTCTTTCATTGTAGATTGTTTTGGCAATAGCTCGCGTGTTTGGGTAGCTTTGGCGGAGAGAAGACAGAATTTGCCTTGGTTGAATTCTAGCATTTGACATACGTTCCACATCCTTCGTTTCATCATCAATTAGTTGGCGGAATGAGGGATGGTCAGAAATATCAATTGAAGGCTCATGATTGTGTAAGTTGTTCCTTATGAATCGTCCATTTACCTTCCTCTTGCTTTTTACCATATAGCTGAAATAGACAGTTAATCAAACGAGTTGTTGTAAACTCTTTGTTTCTTTCATCTTGTGAAATATTGTGGGTACCCCGAAAGCAACCGCCTCTATCACATTTTAACGTCACATACTTTTCTGCTTTTGAGTGAAGGATAGATAATGCATAGCCTCTTTTTGAGTAAAAAAGTCGAACACAATCAAGCAATTCATTACGGGTTTGAAACTTCAAAGAAAGTAGTTGATCTTCATTGCTTGGATCCATCTGTGTATGAATAAAGACAAACAGATTGAATGAAAATGTGATAGAGGTTATATATGTTTCGTTGATAGAATATGTAATAATCTCTTACTTATGTTTCAAGGGCTTCTACATAGTTTTACAAATAAATTTCTTTAGGTTATTTTTCTTGGGCAGGTTGTATATCTATTACCTTGGTTTACAAGTCAATGTTTGTAAAAAGTGACTATATTAGTTATAAAGATCTCTAGTCTGACTATATTAATTATAAAGAAGTTGCAAAATTGACGATTCTGACTGTTTGTAAAAGAAATTATGTTTAGAAATCTAAACCGTGCCCACTTCACTAACTCTTAACACTAGTAATTATCAATTTTTAATCTGTTCACTGTTTTTGTTTGGGCAGATAATTTAGGATCCTAATCCAAGAGAATTTGAGAGCATTGGAGCATTATTTGTTGGAAGTCTGCAACTAGATAGAAGCAATAGTTTTATTCAGTGTCAAACTATGTGAGAACGTAAACATTATAATGTGTTCTTTTGTATTATATTTAATATGGATTAGAAACCTAACATACTCCATTCTCATAGATGAATAAAAAAGAAAAAATCTCTTGTTACCTGATGGAGAAAATTTAGTGATGTGCAAAATTTCACTAGTTGAGATGCTTGATCTGCTTTCTAATTTTTTACTTCGATGAAGAATGATAGGGTTTTAGTTCTATTTTTATGGCGGCTGCTGCAAAAATACAATAAAAAACCGCCAAAAATTCCCGCGGAAATAACTATTTTATCGTGCCAAAAAGAGAAATGAAATAAATTTTTTTCGGAGATCTTCATCGCAAAATCAAAGCGTATAATGATACAAGAGTATTTTTGTCATCATGAAAAATATTACCGTGTGAAAAGCAATTTCCGTCTCACATCCAACAGAATGAAATAGTACGACTATAGGAGCACAACTGTTGAAATTCTTTCAAATATGTCCTGCAAAAATCCGAAAATAAAATTCTTAAAGGCCTAAATTAAATGAAGTGTAACACAAAACTTCATTGTTTCGAGGCCGAGGGCCTAATATTTCTCGAACAAACTAAACTATCCAAATAGGCCGAGGCCTATGAATGAACCTTTTTGGATTAGAGACGAAGTAAAAACTCAAACCGAATGACTGGAGATCCAATAGTGGAACCTAAACTGAGGCGATTCTAATATGATCCAATTTCAAGGAACCAAACATATATCTGCTCAGTATAGATGAGCATTGTTTATTATAAATATAGTATGGTTCTGAACCACGCTAAAAATGCATAGTCAGATTCTAATTCATAAATATTTATGTGCTGCACTTCCAAGGAATGATCGATACAAAAATGCAAGAATAAAAGAATGATACAACATATTTGAGTAGGTATTTCTTTACATGAAATAGGTTCTGTTTTTAAGGAAAGAGCTGCATTGACATTCGTATTTCCGACTTCAAATTTTGTCAAAATCGACAATAAAATCGTAAATGCTTATGAAATGTGTGGTCTTGTCATGGTTATGAACATACTTTTTTAGCATTTACAATCCTTTTTTTTCCCATATACATAATATGCATTTTTTCGATAACGTATGTAACATTTGAAAACGAAATGTAATAAATTACATAATGTTGTCCTTTGTGGAATCGAGTCATCACTTATCAGTTGGGCCAAAATTATATTATTTGCATCAACTTGCAACAAATAAGATAAGCTGAGTTTTTTTAGTCTTATAAGTTGAGTAACAAAGAAAAACCCATTGAAATTTCAAATTGAAAACTCTTTTTGTAAATACTATGATAAATACAGTACTGTCTTGAAAACTGCTTAGCGATGAAAAATTCCTCTAGGTATTAAAAAAATATAAACTAATGACATTTATTTTTCGACAAGTTGTAATATATGGATCACAATAAAAATTTTGAATCATTTGTCAGAATTTTAAAATTTGATTTTCTAATACAAAACAACGATGCCTTTTTTCTTGGTAAAGCCCAGGCTGTCAAACGTCTACAAACGAAACGAAACAGGCATGTTTCGTTTTCGTTCCGTTTCGGTAACAAAACAGAACACAAATTTCGTTTATGTTTCGTTTCAGTAAACGAAACAGATTTTTGTTTCATTTTCTGTTCCACTCCTCATTTTCTATTGATTCCAGCCTATTTTCCATTGATTTTAGCACAGTTTTAAGTAAATGAAATAGTAACGTGTACCAGTCTCGATTTTGTTTTCATTCAGTTTCAGAAACGAAACTCATTTTCTCTTTCATTTAATATTCTGTTCGGACGGAACAGAATGAAAACGTGCGAAAACAACACGTTATTGACAGCCCTACTTGAATTTTTGGACTTCGCATCAAAAGAAAAATATTATATTGCAAAATAAAATAAATTGAAAGTAGGGCTTTCTTGGACAGCTTAGAAGTTAGAACTCAAGGTCACTTTCTAGTTTCTAGTTGAAGCATTAAGCATGCAGTCGACCCAAACATGCTGGATCATCACCTTATGCTTACATTGATTTGATTTCAGCCGCCCGCTTGCCTCCAATCCAAATCGAACGGTTGTGATGTAAAGCGAACTATAAAATCATCCACTCTGCTCCAGCTCTCCAAGGAAATTTTCTGGAGAGCTACAGGGAGTAATGGGGGAAGCCCTACATGGAGGCAAGCTATAAAGTTGAAAGAAGATTTCAGAAAGGAAATTTTCTGGGACATAGGTGATGGAGAAAACGTCCCAGCTTTATCCCAACCATGGTATCCAGGATGGAGTGTGGCACAACAAGCAACAATACAAGAAAGGAGGATGACAGTTGCACAACTGTTTGATGTAGAGAGTGATCAATGGAATACACAGCAGCTACAACAATTGTTCACAGCACAACAGGTCAACACAATTCTTATATCTGCATTAAAACCAAGAAGGGTACATGGAAAAATAGACAGGCTGATATGGAATGGGTCTGTCTCAGGAAAGTACTCGGTGAGAGAAGGGTATAACATGATTACAAGAGATGGCCAACAAAGTGATTCAGTGCAGGGGCAAATTTGGAAAGATTTTTTGAAATGGAAGAATGTGGTTCCAAAGATTAAACTGTTCATGTGGAGACTGCTGTCACATGCGTTACCAGTATCTCAGAATGTTCATAGAAGAATTGACAGAGTCTCTCCAAGGTGCCAAAGATGTGAACAGGAGAATGAATTTGAAGTGCATGCTTTCTTCTACTGTCCTGGGTCCAGAGCAGTGTGGTTTGGCTCAAATGTGGGGTTTAGAGTTGAAGAACTGCCATTAGAAATTAATGAAGCAGTAAGGCATATTGTGAAAAACATGGAAGAAGATGACATAAGATGCTTTGCCTATACCCTTTGGGAGCTATGGAAAGAAAGGAATGAAGCAGTGATAAACAAAAAACGGTTCCATCCGCACAAGGTGTTACAGCAAGTTAGGAATTGGTTGATGGATCAGAATGTTCAAATTGTACAAGGTAGCCAGAAAAGAGCACCACAAGCCTACCAGTATCACCGTCATGGATGGCAGATTCTCATTGATGCATCATGGGACAACACCAAAGCAACTGGAACAGCAAATCTGATTTATAAAGGGGGGAACATGGTGGCAATGCAGATAGCAAGGCATGACTTGAATGACCCTTTCCTGGCAGAAACAATAGCAATGCAAGAGGCGATAAACCATATCCTGAACCACATGCAGATACAACCTCATGAACAGGTGCAGATCTTTAGCGATTGTTTCAATTTGGTACAGGCTGTGAATGAAGAAGACATGCAATTTGTACAATCATGGAGGGCCCAATTGAGCATACAATCTATAATCCAGCAAGTGAGAGATATGGGAGACAAAATCACTGTGCATCATATAGCTAGAGAAGCAATAGGGCCAGCACATGAACTAGAAAATTGGGCGAGAAGGAGTCAACAAAATTACCAAGGGCCGCCAAATCTAATAAGGTGGCCATCCATCCAGCAAGCCAGAAGGCTACACACCGGTTTTTTTCAACAGGTGGAGGAAGCACCACCATGATTGCATGTGATGGTAGATTGTCAGTTTCCCCTGGGGTCCTGCTAGTAGTTTGTTATTTGGTTTACTGGTTCTAGTTAGCTGGATAGTACTTTGAATGGTTGTTTGCTAGTTTTTTATTTTCTTTTCAGTCGTGTATTTTAGCTTTTATTTAGTTTTTCAGTAAGGCAGGAGGGGTACTGAGCAGTTAGGCAGGGGGAGTTTTTTATTTTCAGGAAACCTTCATCAAGGAAGGGAAGTTCGACACATATGTAATGCGTTTTTACTTTTAATGAATTTGCCTATGGGCCCATAATCAAAAAAAAAAAAAAAAAAAGCGACCTGGAGTTGAGAAACAGTTCCCCATAAAAAAATTAGCCAGTACGTACAAGTGAGATGCAAATTACGGGCCCACCTGAGATTTGAATTAAAAAAAACCCAAATAGACGCAGGAGAAACAATAAGCAATTGTATTTGGTCTTTGATTAATCCAACAAGGATAAGCTAATGAGTCGCACCTGGATTCCCCACAGATCTGGAGACTGGAAGCAGATTCAATCGGGCAATACGATTTACAAAGAAATTGAGAAGGTTGGAAGTGGATCATGGCTAATTCTATCCAAAAGGAAACAGAAATGGGGTTCAAAAACAAGTATGAGAGATTGGATTTGTTGAAGGAGGAAGAAGATGAATATGAAGATGAAGATTTAGAGCTGAAGTGCATGCAGAGAAGAAGAAGCACTAAGAAGTACGTGTATGCCTGTGCTCTTTTTGCCTCGCTTAATTCGATTCTTCTTGGATATGGTGAGTTAGTTTTCATTTTTTCTGAATAGTTGTTTAATTCGTAATTCTTAGTATAGAAGAGAACAGGAGTGTTTCACTTAGCTACTTAACCAACTGAAAAGTGTTTTGTCTCTTGTTGCAACATGTACGCAAAGTGTTTGTAGAAATGTCTAGTAGAAAATCACTACTTAGTACTCAAAGATTCTTACTTGTCCATTAAGACCTTAACGAAGATCCATGATGGATCTATAATGTGCATCATAATGTATATTTTCCATTTTATGGATCTTCAAATTTAGTCAGATAATGCATTGAGATAGGCATATAGCTATTATTAAATGAGAAAAATAGTATATTGTTCCAATGTAAATATGTAATACAGAAGAAAGAGGGGAATGAAAATAATTATGTGCAAGCAGAGTCAATTTGGAATCTGTGTAACAACAGCTCATTGCCAATTCTGTCCTGTTACAGTTACATTACTGTCAATTTCATTTTTCAATACACGGCATGTTCTAAGTTTTAGGGACTGTAACCCAATCACTAACCAAAATTTTAAAAGAACTGGCTTCAGTGTTGGAAAAGGAACCAAAGAAACATATACCACCAGTTGGTTCCATCCAATTTCAATGCTCAACTCGTCATGTGTGAAGGACCGCTAAGATTTTAAGAGTGCATTTATGGTCAATTGTACTATTTCTAGTGGAATTAAATTTTTTAGATCTTATTGCTTTGTAGGTTTGGACGGTTCTTTTGACAGAGCCCCCCCCCCCCCTTTTTTTCTGACTGCAACAGATTCTCGTATTTTGTTCATGCAATTTTGAGGATCTATTCTATGTTTATTACATTCTTCTTATGGCTAGGGAGGAATGTAATATTGTCAATAGTATTTCTCAATAAAAAAGCATCACTAGCAACAGTCGTTCAATATATTCTTTTTCGTTGCTTTCTGTTTTTACCTTTTTTTTTATGACAAATTAATAACCAATATGTATTAAATTGACAGATAGTGGTGTGATGAGTGGCGCAATCTTATACATCCAAAAAGACCTCAACATAACTGAATTCCAAGAAGAAATCCTAGTTGGCTGTATAAGCGTCATCTCGCTGATAGGCAGTTTATCTGGTGGCCACACTTCTGATGCAATTGGCCGAAAATGGACGATGGGTCTCGGTGCTATTGTTTTCCAATCTGGAGTAATCATAATGACCTTTGCACCATCGTATTCTATTTTAATTATCGGTCGGCTCATGGCTGGTGTAGGTATGGGCTTCTGTGGCATGATCTCGGGTGTCTATATAGCTGAGATTTCACCAGCAGCTGCCAGAGGAACTCTAACTTCATTCATTGAAATTAGTATCAATCTTGGGATTTTATTAGGATATGTTTCTAATTATGCATTTTCGGGTCTATCTATGCATGTAAACTGGAGATTTATGCTTGGGGTTGGCGTCCTCCCGTCAGTATTCATTGGCATAGCACTTTTTGTTATACCTGAATCACCTAGGTGGTTAGTTATGAAAAACAGACTAGAGGAGGCACGGGCAGTGCTGGTGAAATTGAGTGAGACCGATATAGAGGTTGAACAAAGAATGGAGGAAATAAAGGAGGCAGCTAGAACATCGAAAGATTGTGAAGATAAGGCTGTTTTGAGAGAGCTTTTGGATCCATCTCCAGCCGTGCTCCGCATGTTATTTGCCGGGTGTGGGATGCAGATATTTCAGATGATTACATGCATAGATGCGGTATGTTACTATAGTCCAACTGTTGCACCTACGTGCAGAGCACACAAAGGGCCACAGTGCAACGAATAATATTACCTTAAGTGACTAGATTGATATCTAAGCTAACAAAGGCAATTAGAATATTAGAATTATATTACTTTTAATTAGTTACTTAAATTAGAGATTTCCATATCTCATGTATCTTTCTTATTTTCTCTTCTATTTTATATCTATATAAGTGTACTGGAGGATGTTAGAAAATAATAAGAAATATTTCCAAAAATCTCTTTTCTCCTCTTTTCTCAATTTCTGTATCTTTTCTCTCTGTCTCTCTTTCTTTTCCCTCATCTGACCCTAACATTGGTGCTTTCGTTCTGCCTTCATCCTCCACCATGCCTAAAAATCGCTCCCAGAATTCTGAAGATCCAAACCTGATAATTCTGAAATTTCTTTTCTCCAGCAGCAGATAGCAGACCTTAATTCTAAATTGGCAAATATGTTAACGCATGCCTCTCTGCCTACCTTCTTGACTACACTACGGGAGGAGTTGCGTACGGACATGCAACAACAACTTAATATGGCCCTATCAACCCGTCCGACCAGCAGTGTCCTCGGGCCCCACCCACAACCAACCCTTCATGCTGACCATAAACTTCAACTCCACTTTCCCCGTTTTGCATTAGGTGACCCCACAGATTGGATTTTTTCCGTGCAACAATATTTCACCTATTATGCAACACCAACATCAGATTGGCTTCTCATTGCATCTATGCATCTGGATGCCCCTGCTCCCCGTTGGTATCAAGGATTAGTAGAGGACACACATCTCTCTTCATGGCAAGAGTTCACCACAGCATTGCAACATCGTTTTGGCCCATCTGTATACGAGGATCCAATCGGACAGCTTTCACGTCTTACACAGACGGGTTCTATACTAGATTATCAGTCCTCCTTTGAAGAACTCGCTAGTCGTGCTCGTTCCTTTTCTCAAGAACAATTGCAAAGTATTTTCATTGTAGGGTTACAACCTCGCATCCGGAGGGCTGTTCAATGCCACCGACCTCGTGATCTGCACGATGCCTTTGCTTTAGCACGCCTACATGAGGCACAAATTGCTGAATTGCTCGATGATCAAATGGCACAATCTACTAAGCTTTTAGGCCCAGAAGCACCTCTTGTTGCTCATCCACAACCTCACCTTCCAGTTCATAAACACATAACCAGTAAAGGTGTTGGATCATCTTATATGTGTTTGGAGGATACAAGTTGGGAAGATGAAGATTCGCTAGTTTTGTCTTGACTTGAGGACAAGTCGCCTCCACAAGAGGGGAGGAATGTTGCACCTACGTGCAGACCAAACAAAGGGCCACATAGTGCAACGAATAATATTACCTTAAGTGGCTAGATTGATATCTAAGCTAACAAAGGCAATTAGAATATTAGAATTATATTACTTTTAATTAGTTACTTAAATTAGAGATTTCCATATCTCATGTATCTTTCTTATTTTCTCTTCTATTTTATATCTATATAAGTGTACTGGAGGATGTTAGAAAATAATAAGAAATATTTCCAAAAATCTCTTTTCTCCTCTTTTCTCAATTTCTGTATCTTTTCTCTCTGTCTCTCTTTCTTTTCCCTCATCTGACCCTAACACCAACTATATTTAAAAATGCTGGTATGGAATCTGACAAAGAGATTTTGGCAGCCACTATCGCAGTTGGGTCCTCTAAAACTATTTTTATTTTGATTGCAATTTTTTTGGTTGATAAGGTGGGGAGGAAGCCTCTTTTGTATGTCAGTACGATTGGCATGACCTGTTGTTTGTTTATTCTAAGTGTTGCTTTGACTTTGCCAAATTCAGATTTTGGGATTGAGCTTGCAATCCTGGCTGTTTGTAGTAATGTAGCATTCTTTTCTGTTGGCATGGGACCTATATGTTGGGTTTTCTCATCTGAAATCTTTCCTCTTAGATTGAGGGCCCAGGCATCAGCACTTGGCCTGGTAGGAGGTAGGGTTACCAGTGGACTGGTCTCTATGTCATTTTTGTCGGTATCTAGGGTGATATCTGTAGCCGGTGTGTTTTTCGTTTTTGCTGCACTTTCGGCGATTTCAGTATTATTCGTCAAGTTTTGCATTCCAGAGATGAAAGGAAAAACCCTAGAGCAAATTGAAATGATGTTTAGTGAAGAGAAGGATTCAAATAGAGGTGTGGTAGAATTAGGGGATGCTGAGTCTTTAATATCTACTGAAGGGCAATAGGTTGGAGATTTTGGGGTTTACTCCTATAAGTCGAATTTAAGCTTCGTTTTCCTAGGTGCTTCTAAAATGTTTATTTTTTTATTTTCTGTTTAGGTTAGATCGTTTATATATAGTCTTTTTGAATAGCTTCTGGCCATCAAGGGTTTTCCCTATACATCTGTATTTCGATGGCAATTATTTGAAAACGTACAACGGGACTTTGTCTGGTAATTATTGATTTCATTTTTTTGTTAGCACCTTACTAGTTGAGAATGAACCAGCTGGCAAGCATACAACATTAAAAAAAAAAGTTGTCTTATTTTGCTGCTTAGTCTGCAGATCTGTTTTTTTCACTTATTTTCCTTGCAATTCGTAATATAGGTTCATATTTCGATGTATATTGTAGATTATAAAGTCCTAATTTCATAGTGTATAGATTGCTTTTGGTTAATAGTATTTATTATTTATTTAATAACTAAATAAGAGTTATGATCATTCAATTAATTTGTATTAATGTAATTAATGTGCAGGAAGCAAAGAGGTTTTCTTTAATTAATAATAAAAAAAAATCCATTGTGTGCGTGCATGAAAGATGGATACACATATGGTTTAATATATAATCATTTAATCATGTTCATTGTAGTTATATTCATCGGCAATGGATTTTCAATAGGGATTTTCAATTATTATTAAGTGTAAACATTTATCAATTTTGAAGCAACCATTCTTCTTGGAAAGTTGAGAGAGTTTTAAGGTTCTTTTGAATCATCAGAAGCCGAGAGAGTTCTAACATCCTTTTGATATATCAGAGTTAGCTTGAAATCCAAAACTAATTTCGCTAAATTTTCGTACGGATGTCATTGATTTGCATTATGTACTACAAAATATACCATAAAAATCCTGAAAGCTACTGAAGTTTTTAACTGGAGGATATCATGGCCGAACAGAAAAAACATATCATCTGCCCAAAGCCTAAAATTATATCCGTGATGGTGTTTATGATATGGATATAGAAGTGCTTGAACGCACAACGATCTATATTCACACTTGTATATATATAATCTGTTGAAAAAAAGACAATAATAACATTTTAAAATAATTCACGTTACATGCATGATATTTTGTTCTTGTTATTTACTTGTTATCATGTCATCTATTAGTTATGCAATTCAAATACATTGTGTTCATAACTTTATTTTCATACAGGTTATAATCATATAGACAATTGTATATTTTGTGTGTTGAGCTCATGCACAAGATATGACTTTAATATTATTTTCTATATATAAGTATTATTAAATAACATATTGGAAGATGGTGAGGACAATATTTAAATCTGAAATAACCAAAGAGCTAGAAAATACATTTGAACTACGAGATATTAACTAACACTTAACTTTGACATATCAGAGTAAATCAAAATAATGGTATCTAAAATTCACTAAGAAATGAACTATCTACTAGAATGGTCATAATTCAAAATTTCAAATTGCAACCTTAATTGTTGCTTAGATAAATTGAAGTTTAGAAGTGAAAAAGAAAAAAGAAAACGAACAATAGAGGTTTCTGCAAAATGTCTTTCATAGCTAACTTCAGACTCTGCCACTGTATGTAGCCCCTTAGAACTTATCTAAATACAAGAAAATTAACATCAATGTGAAATCTCCTCATTCAAGGGATCAAAATTTAAAAAAAAGGCAAATAATCTGCCGTCATACTACAAGCTTATAATACCAGCAGTAGGGTAGGATGGTAAGTAAAATTAACCAACATTTACATTATTTCAATACAAAATTATTGAAACCTACAAAAGAAGAGACAACTTGAGGATATGGCATATTCTAACCATGTGGATAGGATAGTAAATACATGTGACATACCATTTCAAACAATTCTGTCAGTGTCTGATTGTCACCCAAATTCTTGGCTTGAGAGGTAAAATCTGCATTTATAGCTAAATTTTACACAAAAAATGCAACTAATCAATAATTAATTTAAGAGGATATTTCAAGACAATTTTGTCAGATGAAAAAAAAATCTAGAATTTTTTTAAGATAAATTAGGGGTGCATTGCTTTTTTTCACTAAACAAAGAGATGGTTCTAAAAAAATATCTCGAATTTATTTTTGTTTTACACAAAAAAGGGCAAAAAAAATCAATATCTTCCAGCCAACTTAGTTCACCAAATAATAGTCCCATTTCACATATCATTGTTGTTCAAAAACTGAAAAAAAAAAATATGGCTTACAGCTAGGACCATCTTCCAACTGTCCTCCACCTAGATCTTGTGACTGCAAGGGCACCGTCTGAGAACTTGTGGCTGCTAAAACTTTTGTAATGCAACTGATTATTACTTCTATTAGAAGCATTTATCTCAAACAACTCTTGTAATATGAAAAAAATATTAGTAATTTCAAATATAAACAAAGGACTTACGGTTCTCTCCCCCTGGATATCGTGGATCCACATATCTCATCTGAGTGAAATCAATTGGAACAGCTAGAAAATGTAAGAAAACTACAATAGTAAACGCTTTTTATCAAATACAAGGTACTAGTATTACTACTGGTAGCAAACTTAAACGCTCTATTGGCAAACTTATGATCATGTCGGAGACCTAGATACTGGGCCTGAAGCAAGTGGCTAACCCAAGCTGTCAAATCTAGGACAGCTGAAAATTTTTGAAACAAACTGACATCTGCTCAATAAGTTTAATATTTTAAAATAAACTTCACTAAAATTTGTTTCAAAATTAAACATTTTAGCTATTATTATATTTGCATGATCCGTTGTTAATACATGCACATTTATTACCAGTTTACCACTCATATCTCATAAGTTGTGTGCTTGTGGGTGTGATATCTAATATTAGAACAGAAACTATTACGTTTTTAAGATTGTAGAACGCCTAGTCATATCATAGTATTTCTGAATATGAAAGCCATGTAGTACTTGTGATACACAACGATGCTATGATAATCACCAAAGGGAAATCACACTAATTAAATAAAATTAACAAGAAAAAAGAAATTTGCTTGTCGTCTAAGATAAAATTCACAAATTTCATTTGGATAAATGAGGCATGATTTGCAAAGATGTTTCTCATTGAGATACTTCATCAGATCCAGGGGTGTGTTTGGATGAGCCTCACATCCACCACAATGAAATAGTACGACTATATATAGGAGCACAACTGCTGAAATTCTTTCAAATATGTCCTGCAAAAATCCGAAATTAAATTCTTGAAGGCCTAAATTAAATGAAGTCTAACACAAAACTTCATTGTTTCGAGGCCGAGGGCCTAATATTTCTCGAACAAACTAAACTATCCAAATAGGCCGAGGCCTATCATCAATCCAACTTGAATGAACCTTTTTGGATTAGAGACGAAGTAAAAACTCAAACCGAATGACTGGAGATCCAGTAGTGGACCCAAACTGAGGCGATTCTAATATGATCCAATTTCAAGGAACCAAACATATATCTGCTCAGTATAGATGAGCATTGTCTATTATAAATATAGTATGGTTCTGAACCACGCTAAAAATGCATAGTCAGATTCTAATTCATAAATATTTATGTGCTGCACTCCCAAGGAATGATCGATACAAGAATGCAAGAATAAAAGAATGATACAACATATTTGAGTAGGTATTTCTTCACATGAAATAGGTTCTGTTTTTATGGCTCCGTTTGGATTCCATTTAGGAAAAAAGAAAGAAGAAAATAAGAGAATAAATTTATTATAAACAATTCAATTTTTTTACAAAAGTTACACACTTCCCAATACTTCTTCCCTTCTTCCCACACCTTATTCCCTATGGAAAGAGCTGCATTGACATTCGTATTTCCGACTTCAAATTTTGTCAAAATCGACAATAAAATCGTAAATGCTTATGAAATGTGTCGTCTTGTCATGGTTATGAACATACTTTTTTTTTGCAATTACAAGCCTTTTTTTTAGGGCTATCCATGGGTACGGTACGGTAGAAGGTATTTTCATATCCATATCCGTTAAAATTTTGTTTACTCATATCCGTACCCGTACCCGTTAAAAAAGACTTTACCCGTACCATACCCGTACCCGTTAAGAATTAACGGTAAGAGTAGGATAACGGTACATAACGAGTAATAATAATATTATTAATTTAATAAAAATATATAATGTGATAAATAAATAATATCAAATAAATATATAAATAAAATAAAATATTTAGATAATATTTTAGATATAACAAAAATTATGAAATTTATTCTCATATCAATTGAATTCAAAAAATCTATATAACTAATCATAAATTATAATATAAATAGAATGAAAACTCATCATCGCAAATAAGTTTGGATGAAGATCGAAATTAATAACATATCTTTTGAAATATGCTAAAAACTTGATTATATATACATATATGTTTGTAAAATATTACCCGTTAGATAATGGGTAAAAAATAACCCTTATCCGTACCCGATAAGTTAACGAAAATTTTTCTTTACCCGTACCCATACTCGTTAGTCTAACGAAAATAAAACCTTAGCCGTACCCGCCTTATCGAATACGATATGGGTAGGATAAACGAGTTTTACTCTTTTTTTTTTTCCATATACATAATACGCATTTTTTCGATAACGTATGTAACATTTAAAAACGAAATGTAATAAATTACATAATGTTGTCCTTTGTGGAATCGAGTCATCACTTATCAGTTGGGCCAAAATTATATTATTTGCATCAACTTGCAACCAATAAGATAAGCTGAGTTTTTTTAGTCTTATAAGTTGAGTAACAAAAGAAAAACCCATTGAAATTTCAAATTGAAAATTCTTTTTGTAAATACTATGATAAATACAGTACTGTCTTGAAAACTGCTTAGCGATGAAAAATTCCTCTAGGTATTAAAATAATCTAAACTAATGACATTTATTTTTCGACAAGTTGTAATATATGGATCACATTAAAAATTTTGAATCATTTGTATGAATTTTAAAATTTGATTTTTAAATACAAAAAAACGATGCCTTTTTTCTTGGTAAAGCCCGGTATTAAGGGCTGTCAAACGTCTACAAACGGAACGAAACATGCATGTCTCGTTTCAATAACAAAACAGAACACAAATTTCGGTTATGTTTCGTTTCAGTAAACGAAATAGATTTCTCTTTCGTTTTCTGTTCCACTCCTCATTTTCTATTGATTCCAGCCTATTTTCCATTGATTTTAGCCCAGTTTTCAGTAAACGAAATAGTAACGTGTACCAGTCTCGATTTCGCTTTCATTCCATTTCAGAAACGAAACTCATTTTCTGTTTCATTTAAGGAATAATTAGATTTATGCCACTATAAATATTTTCAATTTGTAAAATGCCATTGTTAAATTACTAATTAGATTTATGCCATCATTAAATTGTTAAAATTAGTTATAAGCCATTATTTTTTTCCAAAACATAATAAATTCTAAAATTGCCATCATCAAAGCTTCCATTAATTTTATAAATTCCCAAATTACCCTCTATATCCATTTTCTTCTTCTTTCCACCCTTGGTCCCGAATGGTGAAAGGAAAAAAAAATCAGCATGCGAAAAGCATGGTTATTAACTTATTTTATATCCCACATCTTCGAACTACAGGAAGCAATTAAAATCAAAATCATAATACCAATAAGAAAAACTTAATGCTACCTATGACCGAATCTCTCTTCGTTCATAATTTGTAATTTAACAAAGTTAAAAGGGAGACTTATAAGATTAAGAATTTTGCAATTGATTTTGACTGTAGGATAATGAAAGAAAATTGATTCGATAATCAAGAAAAATTGAATCAATAATCAGTTTTTTTTTCTTTTTGAAATATTTGAGGACATGTGCAGAGAAAGAGGAGATGTTTCTTGCTTAAATTTTAATGCCTTTTTATTTTCTACTAAACAGTAAAAAAATGTTGTCTCGTGGAGTTTAGTTCATGCATAATATTCTCTCTTTTTCGTTCACCATTAATTAAAAAACCGAGGGACCGGATAAGGGTGTTGAAGAGTTGCACAAGACTCCCTCTTTAATTTTACCATGGCATATCTTGAATTTTAATATTATACAATTGAAAGTCATATCAATTGGTCAATGGTATAAAACTAAATATTATTATTTGATAGTGGCAGAAAAATAATTTGTCATTTAGTGATGGCATATTACTAATTTTAAACTTTCGCATTGACATAAATCTAAATCACCCTTCATTTAATGTTTTGTTGGACGGAAGAGAATGAAAACGACATGTTATTGACGGCCCTACCTGAAATTTTGGACTTCGCATCAAAAGAAAAAAAAATATTATATTGCAAAATATAATAAATTGAAAGTATGGCTTTCTTGGACAGCTTAGGAGTTAGAACTGAAGGTCACTTTCTAGTTTCTAGTTGAAGAAGCATGCAGTCGAGTCGACCCAAACACGCTGAATGTATCACCTCATTCTTGCATTGATTCATTTGAGCCGCCCGCTTGCCTCCTCGAACGGTTGTGATGTAAAGCGACCTATAAAATCATCCACTCTGTCCAACTCTCCAAGCGAACTGGAGTTGAGAAACATTTCCCCCCAAAAAACTAGCCAGTACAATTGAGATGCAATAACGGGCCCACCTTGATTTGAATTAAAAAGAACCCAAATAGACGCAGGAGAAACAATAAACAATTCTATTTGGTCTTTAATTAATCAACAGATCTGGAATTGGTGCCTTGATTCCCCACAGGTTAAGGTTAAGGTAATGAGACCTTGATTCCCCGCAGATCTGGAAGCAATTCTACCCAAAAGGAATTGAGAAGGTTGGAACTGGAAGTGGATCATGGCTAATTCTTTCCAAAAGGAAACAGAAATGGGTTTCAAAAATAAGTCTGAGAGAGTGGATTTGTTGAAGGAAGAAGAAGAAGAAGAAGATGAAGATGAAGATTTAGAGGTGAAGTGGATGCAGAGAAGAAGAAGCACTAAGAAGTATGTGTACGCCTGTGCTCTGTTTGCCTCGCTTAATTCGATTCTTCTTGGATATGGTGAGTTAGTTTTCATCCCTTCTAACTAGTTGTTTAATTTTTAGTTCTTACTTTTGGAGAGAAGAGGAGTGTTTCACTTTGTTATTTGACGAACTGAAAAGTGTTTTGTCTCTTGTTGCATATGTACACAAAGTGTTTGTATAAATGTCTAGTAGAAAATTACTATTTAGTACTCAAAGATTCTTACTTGTCCATTAAGACCTTAACGCAGATCCATGATGGATCTACAATGTGCATCGTAATGTATAGTTTAGTCCATTTTATGGATCTTCAAATTGTGTCAGATAATGCATTGAGATAGGCATGTACCTATTATTAAATGAGAAAAATAGTATAATATTCCAATGTAATACAGAAGAAAGAGGGGAATGAAAATATTTATGTGCAAGCAGAGTCAATTTGGAATCTGTGTAACAACAGCTCATTGCCAATTATGTCCTGTTACAGTTCCATTACTGTCAATTTCATTCTTCAATACACGGCATTTCAGTGTTGGAAAAGGAACCAAAGGAACATATACCACCAGTTGGTTCCATCCAATTTCAATGCTCAACTCGTCATGTGTGAAGGACCACTAAGATTTCAAGAGTGGATTTACGGTCAACAATTCTACTATTTCTAGTGGAATTAAAATTTTCGAATCTTATTGGTTTGTAGGTTTGGACGGTTCTTTTGACAGAGCCCCCCCCCCCCTTTTTTTTCCTGACTGCAACAGATTCTCCGTTTTTGTTCATGCAATTTTTGAGGATCTATTCAATATTTATTATATTCTTCTTATGGCTAGGGAGGAATGTAATATTGTCAATAGTATTTGCAACAAAAAAGCATCACTAGCAACAGTTGTTCAATATATTCTTTTTCGTTGCTTTCTGTTTTTACCTTTTTTTTTTTTGTTGATGACAAATTCAACCAATATGTATTAAATTGACAGATAGTGGTGTGATGAGTGGTGCAATCTTATACATCCAAAAAGACCTCAACATAACTGAATTCCAAGAAGAAAACCTAGTTGGCTGTATAAGCGTCATCTCGCTGATAGGCAGTTTATCTGGTGGCCACACTTCTGATGCAATTGGCCGAAAATGGACAATGGGTCTCGGTGCTTTTGTTTTCCAATCTGGAGTAATCATAATGACCTTTGCACCATCGTATTTTATTTTAATGATCGGTCGGCTCATGGCTGGTGTAGGTATGGGCTTCTGTGGGATGATCTCGGGTGTCTATATAGCTGAGATTTCACCAGCAGCTGCCAGAGGAACTCTAACTTCATTCATTGAGATTAGTATCAATCTTGGGATTTTATTAGGATATGTTTCTAATTATGCATTTTCGGGTCTATCTATGCATGTAAACTGGAGATTTATGCTTGGGGTTGGCGTCCTCCCGTCAGTATTCATTGGCATAGCACTTTTTGTTATACCTGAATCACCTAGGTGGTTAGTTATGAAAAACAGACTAGACGAGGCACGGGCAGTGCTGGTGAAATTGAGTGAGACCGATATAGAGGTTGAACAAAGAATGGAGGAAATAAAGGAGGCAGCTAGAGCATCGAAAGATTGTGAAGATAAGGCTGTTTTGAGAGAGCTTTTGGATCCATCTCCAGCCGTGCTCCGCATGTTATTTGCTGGGTGTGGGATGCAGATTTTTCAGATGATTACAGGCATAGATGCGGTATGTTACTATAGTCCAACTATATTTAAAAATGCTGGTATGGAATCTGACCAACAGATTTTGGCAGCCACTATCGCAGTTGGGTCCTCTAAAACTATTTTGTTAGAAAAAGTGTGTGGAGCCATGTTGTTATGGTTGGAACGGCCCGGTCCAATTCTGGGACGGCCCGGTCCAACTTCTGGAACGGACTGGTTTGCTGGGCAAACCAGCAGTCTCGCTGTGGTTGGGACGGCCCAGTCCAACTCTGGAACGGCCCGGTCCAACCAGTTGGGACGGCCCGGTCCAACTCTGGACCGGACCGTTCCAGACAGCAGTTATGAATCTGAAAGGTCTGTTTCCAGACTGGCTATTTATACCCCTCTCTTTTGAAGCGTCTCTAAGGTTGGATTTCGTGTCTTTTGAGATAACCACCATCCTAGAGAGTCCAGAGAGAGATCAGAAAGAGGGAGGAGCCATCCTATTGCTTGGAGAGCAATAGAAAGCACACGCACGAGTCGACCGGCATCTGGATTCGTGAAAGGTGACGCCAAGCCCTCTCTTGTGGTTGTGGTGTGCCAGTTGCGTACGGAGGAAGACCAAGAGACCAGGAGGGTTGCAGCCAGGCTTTGAGAAGAATCTAGGCAAACGATCAAATTCCGCTGCGGTACATCTAAATTCTATGCATGGTTATAGGATAGATGTGCATATAGGTCAAGGACCGACTAAAACCTACATTGGTATCAGAGCCATAAGGTTCTTTTCGAAGTTTTGGTACTGTTTAACCCCTAGAAACCATGAATATTGGTAGTTTTGTTCTGGTCTAAGTTTTGGTTGTTAATGGAAACTCTAACTTTGATAAATAATCAGTTTTTGGCTTTAGATCTCATTCTTAATGATAGATCTTATAGCAAATACTGTAGAAAGGTCGATTTAGGGTATAACAACCATACTGGTAAAGAAAACTGACTTCTGAGGAGTTCCATCGCTGGAAATGCCAGAATCAGGGTTTCAGCAACGTCTGGACCGGACCGTCCCAACTCTGGGACGGACCGTCCCAGGACATTGCTGACAGGACGGCGTGCAGGCTGGTCCGACCCAGCAGTGGGACGGGCCGTTCCAGAGGTGGGACGGACCGTTCCAGGCTGGAAACCCTTAACCAGTCTGGAGTTTGCATCTGGGACGGACCGTTCCAATGTTGGACCGGACCGTTCCAATTGTCTGACAGAACAAAATTGTGTAAACTTGTGGTTTGACCTGACCAATTATGAACATACCTGTATGTCCAACATGGTTTCTGACTTATCCTCTAGATAACTCAGTGGTTATTACATGCATTCTTGCATAGTTGAGTGATGGTAGGTCTATAGACCTCTCACAAATGGTTACATGCTTGAGTAGGCCTTTATGGTTTCTGACTCGCATGTAGACCAAAAAGCACACAACGGGTGACTTTGGTTTTTAAGATCTGGGTATCTTAACCAATGTCTGAACCTCGCGCCAATCGAGTTGGTTGGAAGGTGGTGCACTTAGTTCATGTGATTTGATTGGTGGCCCTGGTTGTCATTTCTTGATCATTATGGCTAGGTTGCATCATCTTTTGGATCGATTCAAGGGTTGTGCAGTGAGGTATACTGGATGTTATAACTTGGAGTTATATCATATGTGTTGATGCTAACATGCATACATGTGCTTTGTCTCTATTTTGTAGAAAGATGTCGGCAAATAAGAGCATAGTCGCTGATCTCAATGCTGGTGAGAAACTGACGAGCAACAATTACGATGTTTGGCATCGTAAGGTTCAATTTCTCCTTGAGATGCAGGACTTGCATGAGCCACTCACAAAAGAACTCACTGAAGCCGAAAGGACCAATCCAAGGCGAGTTCATGCCAATGAGGATTTCAGGAAGAAGGACCGTGCCGCTCACATAACGTTGCTGAGTAGCATGTCCAATGATCTTCTCCTCAGGTTTGAGAGGCACCGCACCACAAAAGAGCTGTGGGAGGCGGTCAAGCTCCAGTATGGTGGCACTTCAACCACCAGGATCCGGCAACTTACACTAAGGTTTGACGGCTATAAGAAGCGCCCTGAGCACTCTATGAGGGAGCATATCTTAGCTATGTCTAACATGATTAGTGAGTTGCAGCAAGCGGGTCATGTCCTCTCGAATGAGCAGCAAGTGCAAGCTGTCATCCGCTCTCTACCTCGCTCATGGGAGCACATGAGAGTCAATTTGACTCACAATGACAACATACGCACCTTTGATGAGGTGGCGCGTCATGTGGAGTTAGAGGAGGACCGCTTATTGGCTGAGAGAGTCGATAAGGCGGCTGGAGAGGCAATGATTGCCGCCTCTAAGAACTCGCAAAGGAAACCGAGGCAGAATTCCGGTTCCAAGAAAAATGCGGGTGGCAATGGCGTGGCCAATGCCAAGATTGACAAGAAGCGCAGCAAGAAGCGCGGTAAAGGGAAGGAGAAGCCCAAGGGGGCTTGCTTCAACTGTGATCAGGTGGGACATTTCGCTCGTGATTGCACGAAGCCGAAAAAGGTACCCTCTGAACCTTTTGGGACGGACCGTTCCAAAGTGGGGCGGACCGTCCCAATTCCCTTAGAGTCTGGGACGGACTGTTCTGATGCAGAACGGACCATCCAGAACTCATCTGCTTGTGATTCAGCTTTATTTGTGTCCAGTTGCTTTATGCTTACTGATAACACTCCTGTTTGGACTGTTGATTCTGCAGCAACTGACCACATAGCTAGGAATCGAGCGGCATTTCTGGACTATCGTCGCATACCGGCAGGAAGCAAACGGATTTTCATGGGAAATAATAGTAGTGTCCAAGTGCATGGCATAGGCACATGTGAGCTTATGTTTCGCAACGGACATAGATTAATTCTCCATGATGTTTTGTATGCGCCTGATGTGAGGCGAAGTTTTGTATCTGTTTTAGTTCTTGTCAAAACTGGATTGAGTGTTGTTTTTGTGAACAATTGTGTTGAATTGTATCAGAATTCTATGTTGATTGGCAATGGATTTCTTAATGATAAATTCATGGTTTTAGACACAATTGATGACTCTTCTCTATCTTATAATGTTTCTTCTTCTAATGTGAATGATAACATGATGATATGGCATGCTAGATTATGTCATGTAGGGCAGGAAAGGATGACTAGATTGGCTAAGGTTGGACTGTTGGGTCCCTTAACCAAGGTCTCCTTGCCTACATGTGAGAATTGTCTAGCGGGTAAGGCTACCCGAAAGCCTTTTGGTAAGGCTGTTCGTGCCACAACTCCTTTGCAATTGATACACTCGGACATTTGTGGTCCTTTGAGTGTTAGGGCCAGACATGGTGCCTATTATTTCATCACATTTATAGATGACCACATAAGGTTTGGTCATGTCTATTTGATCTCCCACAAGTCAGAGGCACTGGGTTGCTTCACAAAGTATTTGGCGATGGTTGAGAATCAACAAAATGGACTTGTGAAAGCTCTTAGGACAGATCGAGGTCGAGAGTACCTCTCAGATCAATTCAAGAGCTTATGTGATGAGAAGGGAATCGTTCATCAGTTGACAACTCCCTACACGCCACAACAAAATGGTGTTGCTGAAAGGCGTAATAGGACCTTGTTGGAAATGGTTAGATCTATGATGGCACAAGCAAGTCTACCAATTTCGTATTGGGGAGATGCGCTATTGACAGCCGCATATGTTCTGAACCGTGTCCCTTCGAAGTCTGTGACAGCCACCCCCTATGAGTTATGGACTGGACGAAAACCGGATTTGGGTAATCTCCATCCATGGGGTTGTTTGGCTTATGTCCATGATCCGTCTCACAAACATGGGAAGCTTGGTCCGAGAGGGAGGAAGTGTATCTTTATAAGGTACTCTGAAACTTCCAAGGGCCACGTGTTTGTTGGAGAGGATCTGAGCGGGACTATCACGGAAATAGAGTCGAGGGATGCAACATTCCTTGAGAGCGATTTTCCAAAGAAAAATGAGGTTTCACGAATGCAAGGACTCTATGAGGACATTCCTTCTGTCAATATTGACATTGGTCAAGAGGTGGAGGCTCAACCTCCTGAGACCAGGTCAATTGCAGAAGAGGGAACTCAACGAGTCAATCTCGACAGTTGGAACGGACCGTCTCAAGACTGGGGCGGACCGTCCCAAGGCTGGGGCAGACCGTCCCAGCTGCGAGATTATTCTCCTGATCTGACTGGAACGGACCGTCCCAGGTCTGGGGCGGACCGTCCCAATGATGAAAACAGACAGGTTGAAGCAGAACCTCGTAGGTCTGAACGGGAAAGAGTACCCCGCCGAAGATTTCAGATCGAAGGGGGGGAAATGTTCATGGCCGCTTTGGATGGTCTGGTTGTACCGAAAGAGGATGATAAGCCTAAACGCAATAGGGCTGTTAAGGCTATTGATTTGGATGAACCAAAGAATGTGCGAGAAGCACTTTCTGGCTCTAACTCTAAGGAATGGTTGCTGGCTATGCAAGAGGAGATTGATTCCATGAAGAAGAATCAAGTCTGGGACTTAGTTGACTTACCACGAGGTCGTAAGGCTGTTGGGAGCAAATGGGTTCTCAAAGTCAAACGTAAAAGTGACGGGTCAATTGAGCGTTACAAAGCTCGCTTGGTTGCAAAAGGATTCACCCAAGTAGAGGGAGTGGATTATGAGGAAACCTTTTCTCCTGTGGTTAGGTTTGCCTCTATCCGCTTGATCCTAGCAATTGTCGCTGCAATGGATCTAGAACTATACCAAATGGATGTGAAAACTGCATTTCTCAATGGAGAATTGCAAGAGGAGATATATATGGCACAGCCTGAAGGGTTTGTGATTAATGGGAAGGAGCACAAGGTGTGCAAACTTCGCCGTTCCATATATGGTCTCAAGCAAGCATCACGACAATGGAACCTCCGATTCCACCAAGCTGTCTTGTCAAACGGCTTTCAGGTGATGGAAGAGGATCATTGTGTGTATGTAAAGAGGTCCGTGGGTGGGTTCTTGATCATGACATTGTATGTGGATGATATATTGCTTGCAGGTAACAACAAGTCGCTGATTGGTTCAACGCAGACTTGGTTGTCCTCTACATTTGACATGAAAGATATGGGTGAAGCTAGCTTTGTGCTAGGTGTCAAGATAACTCGAGATAGAACCAAGAGGTTTCTCAGTTTATCTCAAGAAACTTATGTGAAGAAGATTCTTGAACGGTTTGACATGGCTGAATGTCGATCGGTTGACACTCCTATTGACAAGAACACAAGCTTGAGCAGTGACATATGTCCCAAGACAAAGGAGGAAAAAGATAAGATGAAAAAAGTGCAGTACTCAAGTGCAGTTGGAAGCTTGATGTATGCCATGATGTGTACAAGACCCGATATATGTTATGCGGTGAGTCTTGTCAGCCGATTTCAATCGAATCCTGAATTTGCTCATTGGCAAGCAGTCAAGAGGATTTTGAGATATCTCAAGGGCACATCTGATTATGTGCTATGCTACCAAGGCAGAGACCTGAATTTAGTCGGCTATTCGGATGCTGATTGGGGTGGAGACTTGGATGAGCGCAAGTCCACTTCAGGTTTCATTTTCATGCTTGGTAAGAGTGTAATCTCTTGGGCTAGTAAAAAGCAAACGTGTGTTGCTTTATCCACCATGGAGGCCGAGTACATTGCATGTTCTGCGGCTGCCCAAGAGGCAATATGGTTGAGGCGTTTCCTAAAGGAACTGGGGGTGGTCAAGGTGCCCATCGGACCTGTGACTATTTATTGTGATAGCACTGCTGCTATAGCATTCTCTAAAGACCCCAAGTATCATGGAAAAGGCAAACATATTGACATGAGATATCACTTTGTTAGAGACAGACAAGAACACAAAAAGATTGTGTTAGAGCACATCTCCACCGACGAGATGGTGGCAGACCCATTTACAAAGGCCATAGCTAGGATGCAGTTCCTTAAGATGGTTAGAATTATGGGTTTGAGATCTGCAGGCGGATCCTAGGATTGGAACGGCCCGTCCCAGATTGGGACGGCCCGTCCGGATTTCAGCAGGACCGTCTGAACACTGAAAAACAGCTGGGGCGTGGCCTGTTTTAGGCTGGGACGGCCCGTCCGGAATCTGGGACGGTCCGGTCCAATTTTTCAGACTTGTGTATGTGTGTATGTATTTGAACAATTATGTTTTATTGATATATATTAAGACATTTGCATTCATTCTTGTTATTGAATTGCCTGTTATTGTTCAATTAAATGTTAGCATGGATGGTAGTGTGTATTTGAACTTGAGATTGTCTCGCTCACACGAGCAATCGCCTCTAATGCCAGGGGCATGTAGAGATGAGACTAGATTGAGTTATGTGCGCTTAGTCAAGGACTAAGGAGCCACCTGGGGTGGTCGAAACTCAATGTCGCTTCAGTCTAGGACTGGAATGAGGCTTGTCTTCTTTTAGGCGATCCGATATGATTGTATCCCCAACAATCATATAGTTCAAATTAAAGCCGAGGTGAGAATCTCCTTAAAACTCTGGGAGTGTTTAAGTGGAGAATCTCAGGATTAGTTGCAATAAGAAGTGGTCTAGACCGTAGACACTTGGTTTGCAAACTGAATCTAGACTCGTACAACGAATGAGAACACACGTCTGTTGGTGCAGATAATTCGTTGTAACATGTGCTCATACCACATGTGCTAGGCGACTCTTGGAAGATGGGTTGAGTGGTTCCAGGACCAAGACCGTATGACTCCCCATTGTGTGAGTTCCACAATTACGTACCCTTTGACTTTTGACTATGTCATGAGGGGCAGGATCAGTGACTGCTACTTTGGTGTGTACCCTATGGTGATGCATATTCCGCCTGTCGGGGCATTGCTGGGAAAGCGACTGGTTTTGTTCTGACTTTCATGAGACAAAAGAAAGATCAGATTCGATTTGCACAAATGAGAGATCTGTTGGTGTTCAGGATCCACCAAACTCGTCATTTGGACTGAGGTTGGGAACATACAGCGGACTAAGACTGAAAAGGAAAGGACATGTATCATTGAGCGGTCGATAATGTCCAATCTAGTGCAAATTTGAATGTATCTAAGGTACTAGTATACACAATTATCTAACTGTTTTTATAAAAGGGTAGATGCTTTCTCGCTGGCCTTAACTTTGTTATGGTGAGGCGTTTTAGCTCCCGCTTGACAGGTGTATGCGCTGGTCGCACGGTCCATTTGCCGTATGAGGTCTGACTCTGTGTTTGGCAACAATGTCTCCAAGAGGGAGATGTTAGAAAAAGTGTGTGGAGCCATGTTGTTATGGTTGGAACGGCCCGGTCCAATTCTGGGACGGCCCGGTCCAACTTCTGGAACGGACTGGTTTGCTGGGCAAACCAGCAGTCTCGCTGTGGTTGGGACGGCCCAGTCCAACTCTGGAACGGCCCGGTCCAACCAGTTGGGACGGCCCGGTCCAACTCTGGACCGGACCGTTCCAGACAGCAGTTATGAATCTGAAAGGTCTGTTTCCAGACTGGCTATTTATACCCCTCTCTTCTGAAGCGTCTCTAAGGTTGGATTTCGTGTCTTTTGAGATAACCACCATCCTAGAGAGTCCAGAGAGAGATCAGAAAGAGGGAGGAGCCATCCTATTGCTTGGAGAGCAATAGAAAGCACACGCACGAGTCGACCGGCATCTAGATTCGTGAAAGGTGACGCCAAGCCCTCTCTTGTGGTTGTGGTGTGCCAGTTGCGTACGGAGGAAGACCAAGAGACCAGGAGGGTTGCAGCCAGGCTTTGAGAAGAATCTAGGCAAACGATCAAATTCCGCTGCGGTACATCTAAATTCTATGCATGGTTATAGGATAGATGTGCATATAGGTCAAGGACCGACTAAAACCTACATATTTTTATTTTGGTTGCAATTTTTTTGGTTGATAAGGTGGGGAGGAAGCCTCTTTTGTATGTCAGTACGATTGGCATGACCTGTTGTTTGTTTATTCTAAGTGTTGCTTTGACTTTGCCAAATTCAGCTTTTGGGATTGAGCTTGCAATCCTGGCTGTTTGTAGTAATGTAGCATTCTTTTCTGTTGGCATGGGACCCATATGTTGGGTTTTCTCATCTGAAATCTTTCCTCTTAGATTGAGGGCCCAGGCATCAGCACTTGGCCAGGTTGGAGGTAGGGTTACCAGTGGACTGGTCTCTATGTCATTTTTGTCAGCATCTAGGGTAATATCTGTAGCCGGTGTGTTTTTTGTTTTTGCTGTACTTTCGGCGATTTCAGTATTATTCGTCAAGTTTTGCATTCCAGAGACGAAAGGAAAAACCCTAGAGCAAATTGAAATGATGTTTAGAGAAGAGAAGGATTCAAATAGAGGTGTGGTAGAATTAGGGGATGCTGAGTCTTTAATATCTACTGAAGGGCAATAGGTTGGAGATTTTAGGGTTTACTCCTAAAACTGGAATTTAAGTTTCGTTTTCCTAGGTGCTTCTAAAATGTTTATTTTGTTATTTTCTGTTTAGGTTAGATTGTTTATATATAGTTTTTTTGAATGGCTTCTGGCCATCAAGGGTTTTCCCTTTACATCTGTATTTCGATGACAATTATTTGAAAACGTACAACGGGAATTCTTTGTCTGGTAATTAATGATTTCATTTTTTTGTTTGCACCTTACTAGTTGAAAATGAACCAGCTGGCAAGCATACAACATTTAAAAAATTGTCTTATTTTGCTGCTTAGTCTTCAGATCTGTTTTTTCACTTATTTTCCTTGCAATTCGTAATATAGGTTCATATTTCGATGTATATTGTAGATTATAAAGTCCTAATTTCATAGTGTATAGATTGCTTTTGGTTAATAGTATTTATTATTTATTTAATAATAACTAATAAGAGTTATGATCATTCAATTAATTTGTATTAATGTAATTAATGTGCATGAATCGAAGAGGTTTTCTTTAACTAATAAAAAAATCCATTGTGTGCGTGCATGAAAGATGGATTCACATATGGTTTAATATTCAATCATTTAATCATGTTCATTGTAGATATATTCATCGGCAATGGATCTTCAATAGGGATTTTCAATTATTATCAAGTGTAACACAGCATTTATCAATTTTGAAGCAACCATTCTTCTTGGAAATTTGAGAGAGTTTTAAGGTTCTTTTGAATCATCAGAAGCCTAACATCCTTTTGATTTATCAGAGTTAGCTTGAAATCCAAAACTAATTTCGCTAAATTTTCGTACGATGTCATTGATTTGCATTATGTACTACAAAATATACTATAAAAATCCTGAAAGCTAGTGAAGTTTTTAACTGGAGGATATCATGGCCGAACAGAAAAAACATATCCTCTGCCCAAAGCCTAAAATTATAGCCGTGATGGTGTTTATGATATGGATCCCTTTAAATACACCCCTACGCCTGGAAGTACCTCGGCTGCCGCTGGATTAAAATAGGAGGGAACTTTTTTTCCTTGATCGATGACCCCACACATATATATATATTTATCAAAAACTCATCATCAATAAAAATATATATATATAGAAGTGCTTAAACTCATCATCAATAAAAAAATATATATAGAAGTGCTTGAACGCACAACGATCTATATTCACACTTGTATATATATAATGATAATCTGTTGAAAAAAAGACAATAATAACATTTTAAAATAATTCACGTTATATGCATGATATTTTGTTCTTGTTATTTATTTGTTATCATGTCATCTATTAGTTATGCAATTCAAATTACATTGTGTTCATAACTTAATTTTCATGCAGGTTATAATCATATAGACAATTGTATATTTTGTGTGTTGAGCTCATGCACAAGGTATGACTTTAATATTATTTTCTATATATAAGTATTATTAAATAACATATTGGAAGATGATGAGGACAATATTTAAATCTGAAATAATCAAAGAGCTAGAAAATACATTTGAACTACGAGATATTAACTAACACTTAACTTTGACATATCAGAGTAAATCAAAATAATGGTATTTTTACACTTTTTTAAAACAAAATTGGTACTAATATCAAATTTCGAAGACCTAGATACTGGGCCTGAAGCAAGTGGCTAACCCAAGCTGTCAAATCTAGGACAGCTGAAAAATTTTGAAAACAAACTGACATCTGCTCAATATGTTGTTTTATATTAAAAAAACGTCAGTTGCACATCAGAACAAAAAAATATTTTCATAATAACTCACATTCAGTTGTTCTTAGATATATCATATATTAAACCAGAACGCATCCAGAAATCAATGAATAAAAAATAATTAAAAAAACAAAAAATAGGATATTGAACAAATTACAGGTATGTTGATGTTGGAGAGGGAAAAACCCCTCGAGCCAGCTTTTGTATGCCCCTAGCTGGACTACATTGAGCATATTCAGATCCTACAAAATAAAAAATTGTGGAAGTTAAAGGTTTGTTAAAGAGAAATAAGTTATGAAGACAACATATATTATATATGAAACACAAAAAGATGAGGGCTCGTTTGGATGAGTTAGGAAGAGGGAAGGAAGAGGGATTTTAGGAAGATAAATTAGGAAGAGTGGGAAGATAGGAAGAGTGAGAAGAGTGTTATTCCGGGAAGAGAAAATGTTGTTTGGATGGTGAGGTAGGAATAAGGAATGGAAGAGTTGAATTAAAATAATCATTTATCTTTTTTTATCTATTTCTAATTTATCCATTTGTCTTTTTTATTGTTGTAGTTTATTCATTAATAAAGTTAATATTTTTATATCAATTTAGTGAATGATTAGGCCAAATATTAATATTATAATATTATAAAATAACACTACATAATTGTTTAATATTATAATATTATAAAATAATTGTTTTAGTTTTATATAATTAATGTTGTAATGTTTATTTTTACAATATTATTATAATAATATTAATATTATAATATATTAATAAATATCAATATTCACTTATTTTGAGACATAATATTCACTTATGATAATAATAGTAATTGTTATTATTTAATAATCAGAATAATTAAAATAATTAATAATATAATATTATCATAATAAATTAAATAATAATAATAATTTTATATTAATCTTGGTAATGCCTATCATGGGTAAAGATTATACTGTGTATACCGATGCATCTAAGTTGGGCTTAGGGTGTGTCTTAACACAGGACGAACATGTGATTGCATATGGATCTCGACAATTGAGACCCCATGAACAAAATTATCCTACTCATGATTTGGAATTGGCTGCCGTGATTTTTGCTCTAAAGTTGTGGAGACACTATCTTTATGGAGTGAGGTGTAAGATATACACGGATCATAAGAATTTAAAATATATCTTCACTCAAAAAGAACTGAATTTACGACAAAGGAGATGGTTGGAGTTGATTAAAGATTACGACTTAGACATTTAGTACTATGCTGGAAGGGCTGATTTGGTAGCTGATGCTCTAAGTCGGAAGAGTGCCGTAAATATGGCAAGTATAATGACGGTGGAACCAAAACTCTTGGAAGAAATGAGACGGTGGAGTTTAGAAATTATTTTCTCTTCCGAGATAATCCATCTAATCAAAGAAAAACTGGAAAAGTTGACCTTAAAAGAGAAATCTATGGAAACTGAAGCCATGGAACTAACTGCAGTGGAGGTACTTATGGATTTACCAAAAGAGATTCGTAAGGCTCAGGAAGATGAGAAAACTTTTGATAAGTATAGGGAATATGCCAGAACTATTCCTAATTCAATCTTTTCAATGGATGAAAATGGGATTTTAAGATTCCGAGGTAGGGTATGTATACCCAGAAATCAAGAGCTCAAAAACAAAATTTTGTGGGAAACTCATGATACAGGATATACCATTCATCCTGGCGAGGTAAAAATGTACCAAGATTTAAAAAGGAATTTTTGGTGGCCAAGAATGAAACAAGAAGTAGCTGATTATGTACATCGTTGCTTGACTTGTCAGCAAGTCAAAGCAGATAGACAAAAGCCTACGGGGTTGGTACAATTACTTGGGAGACCTAAACATAAGTTTGAATCAATAACCATGGACTTTATATCAGGATTACCAAAGACCCCTGGCAATTATGATTCTATTTGGGTGATCGTCGACCGACTGACTAAAGTCGCTCATTTTATACCCCTACGAACAGAATGTTCTGGGCCAGAATTGGCGGAATTGTTCATGAAATCAATATTTAAATATCACGGATGTCCCAGAGAGATAATATCAGATAGAGATACTCGGTTTACTTCTAAATTTTGGATCAAATTTCAAAAGACCATGAATACCCGAGTGATGTTTAGCTCAGCTCATCATCCTCAAACGGACGGTCAAACTAAAAGGACCAATCAAACTCTTGAGGATATGCTTAGAGCATGTATATTAAGTTTTGGAGGATCATGGATTCAATACTTACATTTAGCTGAATTTGCTTACAACAACAGTTACCATGCGAGTTTGGGAATATCTCCTTATGAAGCGTTGTATGGGGAAATTTGTAGAACACCTCTCTGGTGGAAACCGCAAGGAATGGTGAATCCTACTGGACCACAATTAATTTCTGAATGTACAGAAAAGACCCAATTTATATTAAAGAAACTGAAAGCTGCACAAGATAGATATAAGAAGTATGCGGATCTGAAAAGAAGAAATGCGCAGTATAATCTTGATGATTGGGTTTTGATTAAGGTATCGCCTATGAAAGGGATTAAGAGATTTGGAGTAGAAAATAAACTTTCCACTAATCTGCCGCTCTACGCCTCTACGTGACTACGTACATGAACAAATTCATGTTTCTGTATCCACTAACTCAACAACTTTCCAAAAAACTCAAGATAACCTTATTTTAGTTTCTCTCTCTAAAGTTACTGTTTGAGTATTTCTCTCTCTAGGCGATCTCTCGAAGTGTTCAACCCTTACTCTCCGAACCTAAATTTCTCACAAATACCACCCAAATTACTACTAAAATCAAACCAGTCACCAAACATTTAACCAAATCCTAAATTAATACCTTCTATATCTTTGATTTGGGATGTCTAGGGATATAAGTATAAAGAATCCCCAGTAAAGAGGCTCTCCGTACACCTAGACGAAGATGACGACTATCAAGAAATGGTTGATGAATTGGAGCAAGTTATCACTGTAATTGATGAGCATCAAAATAGTAATGGTAACATAAATCAAGTTTTAGCCAATCTGACGAGAAGGTATGGTTTAATGAGATCACATTTTACAGTATGGAGAGTTTCAATCAGATCGTATCTCATTAAATTACCACTTGTCCTACACAAAAATGAAGTAATTGAGGATATGACTCTATGGGGCCTGCGAAATAGATGGTGGTTCTTAAATTTTGATCAAAACTCGGGTGTCTATAACCATGCTATGAAATTCAGAATGCATATCAAAATACTAAATTTCCCATTGCAATGTTGGACCAGGGATAAAGTTGTTCGTGCAGTATCTCCTATTGGGTATGTGGAATACATAAATGAAGAAAACATAGAGGGTGCAGACCGTAGATTTATTAAACTAGGAATAAATTGTGATGATCCCCGAAATATACCAAAATATTTGGATGTTTTTTATGGGAAAAATAAATGGAGAAGTTGTAGAGTTATAATTCTAGATTGGGGCTTCAATACTTGGGTACCCAATAGTGTCAGAGAAGGAGAAGTTGATACATATATCAAAAGTTGGAGTAGCGATGATGATGATGATGATGAAGAGGATATGCAGGACATAAACACAAGGAGAGAACTAGTAAATGGCCATGATAAGCTCCAGAGATATTATGACTTTAGAAGCCCAACAAGTGGTTCTACACAGCCTTCGGATTGGGATGAGAATTCAGCAATTGATATGCACCGCCATTGTCAGAAAAGGAGCTCGAGGAAGAAGGAGAAGGAACAGTACTTTGGTCCACATAGACCGGGTCTAGAAAAATTGGTTTACAAGGAGGATCTAGAAATTTCTGAGGGAAACGAGAAAACACAGGTAAACCCTTCTAAACAAATGGGCCTTACAGGTGAAAAAATACTAGGCCGAAAGAAGATATATTGTAATTGGGCTAAAGTAAAAGAATTCTTAGGCCTAAATAAGGAAACCATTACTCATTTAGGGGGTGTTTGTTTGTGACTTAAAGGATGCATAACTTAAGTTATGTATCCTTAAGTCACCAAACACCTCTTACATAAGATGCCTTAAGAGTACATAAGTTATGCAACCTAAATAGGTTGCATAAGTTATGCACCGGTCCCCTTTAATTTTTTTCCAACAATACCCTTTAGAAATAATTAATAATAATATTTAATAATCTATAATAATTAATAAATAATAATATTTAATAAGTAACAATAACTATTAAAAAATCATAATTAGTAATAAATATTAATTATTATAATAATAAATAATAATATATAACAAGTAATAATAATAATTAATAAACAATATTGATTTATTATTAAATAATTAATAATATTTATATTATTTAATTAAAAATAATTAATAAAATTTCATAATAATAAAATGATTTCTTGTTATCATTAATAATTAATTTTTATAATAATTAAAAATTAAAAATTAATTAATATTAATTAATAAATAATAATACTTAATAAGTAACAATAATTATTAAAAAATCATAATTAATAACAAAGATTAATTATTATAATTAATAATATTTAACAAGTAATATTAATTATTAATAATAATGATTTAAGAATAATAATTAATTGAAGATAATTAATCAATAATAATTTTTATTATAAAATAAATAATAATATTTATAATATTTAATTAAAAGTAATTATTAATATTTCATAATAGTAAAAATGATTTATTATCATCATTAATAATTAATTTTTATAATAATTAATAATTAACAATAATTAGGTCACAACATATAATACATAATACTAATTCAAATTTAAGGGCATTTTAGTCTTTTGACATGAATAATGCATGCATTAAGTTAGCCATCCTTACTACACAACCAAACATCTATTACATAACACTACATAAATACTTAGGCATCCTTAAATTATGCAACTCCTTACTACACAAACAAACGCCCCCTTAAATCAGGAAAGTCAAATGAAAAGAAAAGTGACGGACTTAAATAGTCTAAATCACAAAGAGCACTCAAAGGACCGATCTACAGGTGGCACCTCTTTAACTGTATTAAGAAATGCTCACATCATGAACTCTTTACACTGTTACAGCTTTGGAAAGTGGAAAGGGTCAATTCGTGTGCACTGTCTGGAAGATGTACAGGACACAAAGCAAAATAAAAGTTACAAAGAGTTATCTCTCCACATAACTACTACAAACAAAAACAACCAAAACACCAACCTTTCTGACTTCCCTGTTCGACAAAATCAAATAATAATGGAGAGAGATATTGAAATAGAAGAAGAAGAAGAATTGATCAAGAAACTGTTGAATCAAGCAAGGATTGAAGAGCAACATGAACAGACAGTAAAAATACCAACTCAGGCGGTGATTGCTAGAAACTGGACAAGATGTTTGCTAGTAAAGGTTATAACTGATGTTAGAGTGGTTGAGGATACTTTTTCCATGACTATGAGAGCTGCATGGAGAGTTCATCCAAATACTATTATAGAAGCAAAAAGAGATAAGACTTTTCTGGTTGAATTTGTTAATGAAAGGGATTTATTCAAAGTTCTAGATGGCTGGTGGCATTATAGGGGAGAACTAGTAGCTATGAAAAGAGTGTATAATAAGCAAGAAGTTGAGGAATTTGAGGTAGATACCATAGATATATGGGTGTTGGCGCATGGTTTTCCAATGGGTCTTATTTTACCAAATGTAGTTCCTGATATTATGAGGGCTGTAGGCACACCCATCTCTGATCCTCAATATGTTTATAGTAATGGTGTTAAGGTTTACAAGATCAAACTAATGGTCCCTCTAAAGAAACCAGTTAAAGACACCCTCTATTTGGAAAATGAAGAAATTGGAAAATATAAGGTTTACTTGGTGTATGATAAAGTTAAAAAGATCTGTCTTTTTTGTGGTCTTATTGGTCATACCAAGGAACAATGTGCAAAGAGAAGGATGTTTTTAAGGATCAGAGAATCAGAAAAGTACAAAAATAACAAGTAATTATGGAACCTACCTGACATCAACTTTAAACCTTGGATCACTGACCCAACTCAACTACCTCTAGAGGGAAACTCTTCATACCAAATGTTTGATTCAATGGGTAGAGGTGGCGAAAATGATATTCTGTATCAGAATGCTAGCAAGGAAAAGCAAGTACAGAATGAAACTAGGAGAAAACTACAGGAAGGACATATAAAACAACTTCAAAATATAAATCAAGATATTTTCCTTGCCAAAGGTGGTGTGAAGCGAGGAGCTAGTCAACTGTCAGCAACTAGTTCTCAAGGAGTACAAAAGCAAATGATGTATGAAGATGACGATATGGAGGAAGGCCACCATTTAAACAAGAGAAGGGCCAGGGAGGCGAACCCAAACTCGCCTCCACCGTCGCCATGAGGGTCCTTGCATGGAACTGCCGCGGTTTGGGGGGGCCGCGGAAGCGACGGTTCATGATCAGGCTTCTTCAAGCAACTGGAGCAAAAATTCTATTTCTATCTGAGGTCAAGAAATCAAGACATCAAGCAGAATTATATGTAAGCAATTTTCCCCTCACAAATTATTTCATTGTCCCACCGAAAAAGAAAGCAGGAGGTTTATGTCTTTTATGGGCTGATGATATACAAGTTGACATATATGCTTATAATAAATTTTATATAGCTGCATGGATCACGCAAAGAGGGAAAAAACTTGGCTTTTGATTTCAATTTATGGGGATCCTTACCACAAAAACAATGCTCTTTTATGGGCTGATATTTCAAACTTTATTAGATGGGAAGAGCTGGTCTGTATAATTGGAGATTTCAATGCAATTCTTAATATACAAGAAAAATATGGAGGGAATCAACATCTTAACTCAGACAGCAAATTGTTTAGAGATTTTATTCAAAATCAGGGGCTAATTGATTTAGGTTTTAAGGGGCCAGCTTATACCTGGACAAATAAACATCACTCTTCAAATGCAATTTTTCAGAGATTAGATAGAGCACTAGTTACAACAAAATGAAATCAATATTTTAACCAAGCTTACTTGAACAACCTTCCCGGAATATATAGTGATCATGCCCCTATAATGTTAAATACCCAAAAATATTTCCCTCCTACCAGAAATTCCAGAGTTGAAAATTGGTGGTTAAGTGAGCAAGATTTCCTTCAACATTGTGAATTCAGTTGGCACAAAACAGAGGGACAACATTGGGATCAACGGTGGAAAAATTTTACAAATAAAATATATCAGTGGGCAGAAAAACTTGATACACCTCAAAAGAAAATAAAAAATATTGAAAATGAAATTCTTAATTTCCAAAAAACCCCACCAGAAATGCAAAACCCAAATGTGGAGTCAGATTTATATAAAAAGTATGAGGAAGCTGAAAACCAATTAGAGGAATATTGGAAGCAGCGTTCTAGATTAAATTGGGAGATTATGGGAGACAAAAACACATATTTCTTTCATACTTGGGCGACAATCAGAAGAAGGAAAAATCAAATAAACTCAATTGAAGATGAACAAGGCCAGATTTTCAGTTCACCAAAAGAGATAAGGGATGTATTTGTAAGTTATTTCAAGAAAATCTTCACTGATGAAGAAAACATTGATATTCATGATTTGAAATCTTGGTTTTTAGATATGGATTTAAATAGTGGATCAAAACTACCCGTATGGGCTGCAAACAAAATTGGTCAAAGCCCAGATGAAAATGAAATAACAGATACACTCTTTATGATGGGGCCTGACAAAGCACCTGGACCTGATGGAATAAACACAAGATTTATACAGAATAACTGGGCTTTTTTGAAAAAAGAAGTTGTGATTGTTATACAGAAGGCCTTTAGCTCAGGTGAAATTCCAAACCAATTCTTAAAATCAATAGTGGTGCTTATTCCAAAGGTTGATGACCCGAAGACTCTGAAAGATTTTAGACCTATTACTTTAGGAAATACCCTTTATAGATTGATGATGAAAATTATTGCTAAAAGATTAAAACCATTTGTTCCATCTTTGATCAGCAATTGTCAATCTGCTTTCATAAAAGGAAGAGGAACTATGGATAACATAATACTGGTGAGGGAAGTTTTACATTCGTTTAATTTACAAGACTTCTCTTCAAAAGCTTTTATGTTAAAAGCAGACATCAGTAAAGCTTTTGATAGAGTTAGATGAAATTTTTTGCAAGTTGCAATGGAAACAATAAATCTCCCACATAACCTTATCACCCTCATCATGAACTGTATTACCAAGGGTACTATAACCTTATCAATAAATGGTCATAGGGATGGCTTCTTCCTTCCACAGAGAGGTCTGAGACAAGGATGTCCATTATCACCTTTCCTGTTTATTATCTCAATGGATGTCCTTACTAAACTTTTTAATAAAGCCATCCAACAAGGTTTATATACGGGAATCAAATTGGCAAACACTGCACCTGTGCTATCAAACATCTTATTTGCAGATGACCTTATAATTTTAGGGCAAGCAAACATGATGGAGATTCAATGTGTTCAACAAGTAATGACCAAATTTGAAAAAATATCAGGCCTCAGTGTAAATCCAAGCAAATCAAAAATATGGTTCAACAAGGCCTGTGAAAATCAACTTAGGGAGCAAATTCTCAATAAATTACAGATAAAACATGCAGATGAAGAAGAAAAATATCTAGGAATTCATCTCTCTGCCAAAAGATCACCACAATACCTAGCCCACAGGGATATACTTGATAAAATGTGGAAGAGGCTTGCAGGATGGAAACTAAACTCTTTATCACTGGCTGGAAGAATTATTCTGTTAAAATCAGTATATTATTCCCTCCCAATCTATTATATGTTGACAACAATGCTATATAGTACAACAGTTGATGAAGTTCAGAAATTAATGAGAAAATTTCTTTGGGGAAAGCATGATAAAGAAAGATACTTATCATTAATCTCATGGGATAAAGTATGCAAACCAATTGAAGATGGGGGTTTGGGCCTCAGGGACATAAGAGTGTTCAACAAAGCTTTGCTTACCAAAATGGCATGGGAGGTTGCATCAGGAAAAGATAAACTATGGATCAAGGTCATAACAGCAAAATACTTTCCTAGGGTGGGATTCTGGGGAGTTAATAATATTTCAGGAGCTAGCCATTTCATGAGGTCAGTTTTGAAGCTCAGAGATGATCTAAAAAATGATGTCATGTGGAAAATTGGAGATGGGAATGACATTAGAGCAATTAGCCCTCCTTGGTTTGTAGGGTGGCAGCGGGTTTCTACTAGAACACATGGAAATCACTCTCTAAAAGTTAGTCACCTAATAAGTGAAGGAGGTCAATCTTGGTGTTATTCAAAGCTTCAGCAGGTTTTCGGCGATGACATGATGCAGTACATCATTCATACTGTCAAAATATATAATGGTGAAAAAGATGAACTTTTATGGTTACCAGCAAAATCGGGAAAATTTAGCACCAAGGAGGCCTACAGAAAAATGATTCAGCAGATAGTTGGAGAGCCCACAAATCATATGAATAATTCAAACGTATGGGGGCAAATATGGAAAATCAAAGGACTTACACCAAGAGTCATTACTTTCATTTGGAGAGCTATCCATAATGGCTTACCAACTGCTTCTAGATTGAATAAAGTTTTCCCCAACATATCTCCTGTATGTTTCAGATGTGGAAATCAAATTGAGGATATTGTTCATATGCTTTTCTCATGCCCATCCTCAAGGGTTGTATGGTTTGCCTCCTCTCTAGGCTTTAGAACTGAAAATGCTGTATTAGACTTTACTCACATAATTAACCACATGTTAGCTCTCAAAGATCAACATAAGGTACAGCTTTTCTTTAATCTCATATGGCAAATTTGGAAAGCCAGGTGTGATTTATTTTTCAAGGCCATACCCTTTAACCCTTGCCAGATCATCAATAAAGCGGTTGCCGCAAACTTTTCTTCATTTGATAAATTACAACAAAAACCACAAATGAAGCAATACATATCTACTTATTATTTACCCTCTTCTGCTGCGATGGTTATGGTTGATGGCTCTTGGGATACAAAAGGAAATGTGGGCACAGCAGCAGTATTTTTCAAACCTGGTGGATTTTTCTGCTCAAAAATTATGCACGCTGATGTAGCTACAGATGCTTTCACTGCTGAGACAATGGCACTTCTAAATGCTATTAAACATTCTTGCACAATCTTTCCCCACTATGAGGAAGTTCACTTCTTTACTGATTCAAAAATTCTTGTTAAAATTTTGAACACTTTCAATTTGCAGGAATGCCCTTCCTGACATGCAAAATCATTTTTGCAACAATGCTTTACCTTTATCTTTCACTTGCAGGGCATCAAAATTAGATATGCAGGCAGAGAACATATAAGCTTATCTCATGACTTGGCCAATTATGCAAGAAGAAATAGAATTTCTCAACTCTCAGATGATGGCCGACAGTGTGTTGCTCCGGAAGCGTTCAAATGGACTACCTGATTATGTCTTTTTTTTCCACTTTTGCTGTATTATATTGGGAATTATTATTTACTTAGATGGTTGCTTTTCAGAGTTTGAGCTCCCTCCATGCTCAAACTTTTACTTTTTCTGTTTAGTTTGTGTATTGTTATTAGTACTACGATGTTTATGTCTCAACTTGCTTATGAATGAACCCTGTATCTGAACTTACTATTATCAATGCAAAAGCCTACGGGTTTACTTCTCAAAAAAAAATTAAGAGATTTGGAGTTACAGGAAAGTTAAGTCCCAGATATGTTGGACCTTTTAAAGTGATAAAAAGACTCGGGGAAGTAGCTTACGAACTGGATTTACCAGATGAGTTGTCTCAAATTCATCCAGTATTCCATGTGTCACAGCTTCGTAAGTACATTCTGAATCCTACTCATCGGACAGGTTACTCCAAGCTATATGTGCAACCTGATTTAACATATCAAGAGAAACCCATGCAAATTCTGGATCGAAAGATACAGCAGTTGAGAACCAAGACAATACCATTGGTTTTAGTCCAATGGAGTCGTCATTCTACTAAAGAGGCAACTTGGGAACTAGAAGATAAAATCCGCGAACAATATCCAGAATTATTCAAGTGAGAATCGCATCGTTCAGGGGACTGAACGATTATTTTAAGGGGGGTGGAATGTGATACTTCTAAATTAGTTAGACGGTAATCAAGTTCCAAATTTATCTGATTAATTGATAATTATTATTATAATTACATGAATTATATGATCAAGAAGTTAAATTTGATTATATTATTTAATAAACTTTAGTAATCTGTTTAGTCTGTGAACATGAAAAATGTTCGTATAATTTTCTGAGTATTTCTGTATAAATGCCATAATTTTCTGAAGTGGAGAATGAATAGAAATAATTTAATTAGTGAAATAGCTAATTTACAAAAGCTTGTCAGAAATTAGCTACGCCAAAGTTCACTGAGTTTTGGCCACAGAAGATCTGGACCACATTTAACAAAAGTCAGAGCGACGAGGCGCTCTCTCTCTGCCTCGTCTCCTTCTCTGATCTGTCTCTCGTTCTCTCCGTCTATTCTCCTCGAGCTCACCCCTTCTGAGCTCGTGGCCCTGGCACTCGTGTTGTGCTGTGGTTGGACAGCGTGGCACCATTGTTTGACCCTCCTCTTACGATGAAGCACCTCAGTTCTTTTCTCTGACTCCTAAGATGACTCACACGAGGGGAGCTTTTCCTCTTCTCGTCGATCGAAGGCGGCTGTTAACGCCTTAATGATGTACTAACGTGGCTCAATCCCCTCCTCAGCAACGTCTCTCTCTCTCTCTCTCTCGTCCCTTAACAGAGGTAATCTTTAAATTTTGGGGTCGAGTTTGGTATAACTTGGGGTTTTCTGAAATTGAGAAGAGAAGAGGGAGACGACGGCTGGGAAGGTACTCTATGCTCACCTTGAACTCCTTTCTTTCAATTGATGTCCAATTTCGATTGATTTTGAGTTGATCCTATTTTTTAGGGTTTTCTTTTACTGTTAAGGAAATAAGTGCATGGACCTTGCCCTATTCTTGATTTTCTTATCATTGGTCTTTGCCTTGGTTTTCCTTGAGTCATTGAGGAGATTTCTCCATTCTCACGAGAGAGGTATAAATCTTGCTTTTGTCTCTATGTATGCTCGATGAACTGTGTGCTAACTTTACTGTGTTGCTAGAATGCTGACTAATAAGCTTTATGGTTACGTTATTATGTGGGGAAAAATTTTATTGAATGTTTATGAGCCCTCTGATCTGTGTTGTTGTCATATCTGTGGTATTGACATGTTGTTAAGATAGAAGGCGATTTCTGTGTAACTGAGGCTATCTCTGTGTGTCAGTTAATTTTGGTATTTTGTGGCATGCATATATTTTGCATATTGATGGAAATTGATCTTTGAACAGTCTGGATATATTAAAGTTAAGGCATGGCAATGATTCTGGGTGCTAGAATGAAACTAGAACTGATTTACTATAAGTGTATTTGTTGATTATCATGCATATCCCTCTTGTATATCCTGTAGATGCATAAATTAGAAAGTAAGATGTGCATACATATTATATAGAATTGGAACTGTTATAAGATGCATGATTGTTATGTTGCTTTCTACATATCTTTAGAACTGAACTGTAGTTTGTTGAGACCATAAGTTTGTTCTGTGCATAATAGTGACATGATGCTAGTAGAGGGTATAAATGGAGGTTGCATATCATGTATTTTCAAACTTGCATTAGCTGTGAGGAAATTTTTATGGCTGGAAGTGTTTTGACATCTGATTTTGAATAAAATCATATTATAGCATGGTGGCATATGATCTGAGCATGGAATCTGATAATTTGATGTTATAACAGAGGCAGTTTAAAGGCATGAGTAAATCTGAAACTCTGCATATGCATTATCCTCATATTTCTGTTGTTTTGGGTGAAGGAAATAGTTTTAATGCATTATTCTATCGTGTGATATGCATAACTTATTTTAATTGAGTCACATGCATGCATAGTTGTATAGTTTTGACTTGGTGAAGTCATATTGGTGACTGGAGATGGTTGCATAACTGTTCTGGAAATGACATGCATTATTTGGGCATATCTGCATATTTTGACATATGATTAGAGGATAAAACATGCATCTTAAGCATGTAGGAGCTTGTTATTTGTGGAACAAGGCCATTTTTCACTTGGTACCAGTTGCTGGTACTAAATTCAGTGTTCTGGTACATGGAATTAGCCACTGGTTTGTTTTGTGTTGGCTCAGGGATTAAAACGTCAGGAAAAATATTTTTTGAGGGCTTTTCTGTAAAATTCTGAGGGCTTATTTGTGACATAGACATGATTTATGAATTTCTGTGGACATATATATAAATCTGAGGAGATTTCATAAATTCTGTAGGCTAAAATGACTAAATTGATGGATATTGGATCGAATTCTGTTCATTGTCCTATCGGGTTCTGTCGGACCCGTTACGGATCGACACAGTCGACTAGGTCAGGTCAACAGGGTTTGACCCGTTGTGTGTGGGCTGTCGCTGGAATTTTGTTCTGGGCCGGATTTGTGGACCGAGAGAAAAAGAAAGAATTATGGGCTTAATCTATTTATCTGTTGGGCTTTGAATAAATTGAATTGTGGGCTTCTGAAATTGGGCTTTAATAATATAATTTTGTGGGCTTTAATTAATTAAGTTTCAGATTCGATTTAAGCTTAATTAAGTGGCTAATTCTGTTGAGCTTGATTTAACGTTAGACTAAAGACTTTGACCCAATTTAAATAGTCTTACTTTTCAAGGGATTTTTAGGGAAATGATGAGACGTCTGATTTGAAACTAAGAATAGATACTATGGCATTATACTAAGACAATTCTGATCCCACAATGAATATGATAATTTTCTAGATTATTATTTTGAGTTTAAAATTCTGATTCCTGTTCTCTGACGATGATTTCTGCTTTCTGATAACGACTTTGTACTCTGACTTTCGGACTTCGATATTAGCGTTAATTAAGATAATAATTATTCTGAATTATATGATTAACGTAGTTAAAAGAAAAAGAAATAAAAAGATAAAATTTATGGAACTTGGAACTGAACCGTCAAAACTAAGTATCTGCTTGAACCAGACTTACGTAGCTAAGTTTACCAAACGGGTTATAGCTGCCGTTAACTAAATATTAATGGGACTTGATCTGTACTTTTGTAAACAGGCACGAACAGCGGCCATGACCCCCAAGAGAGCTGTGAAGGTGCGGTTACACGGATTCCTTGTTAATATCTGGACAATCGGTATTTTTAAATTTTCATGCATAGCATGTTGAGACAATTGGATCTACATTCTATTGTTCAAATAGTTCAATTAGAACCCTGAAAATTAATAAATTGCATGTTGTGTATAAACTTCCGTTTGAACCGTTGAATATATGTTCAAGTCTGATTCAGCAATCTGTTTGATTATAATGAATTTAGTCAGACTAATGACAAAGGATTGGAATGGTTTCAAATGACTTTAAAATAATCTGTCGGAATTGTCGGAAACCAATCCAATGTTATTCAGCTAAGCATAGCACTATTTTTATCTATCACTCTCCAGTGATTCGGTTTGGCCACCGACCCGGCCAGGTTACTAACGCTATTTTCTCTGGTTTATTCTCTCTGTTTGCTCGGTACCATAGGTTAATACCAATGGTTTTGGAAAAAAATTCTCTCTGTGTCTGACGGGCCTTGGGAACTTGAGTGAATGAGATATAAACTCTCTGTGCACGTATAAAATGATATTGATTCTGTTAAATGCATGTCATATTGCACTATGCCGGTTTTAGGACCGTTCTGACTGATCCCTACGGTATTAAATCTGATTCTGTTAAACATTCCGTTTGAAAATACAAATTCTTGAAAAGATTATAATTAAAAGGGAATTAGTACATTGCACGGATATGTACCAAGAAACCGTGTACTGGAACTAAAACTCGTACTGAGATTATATTCTCATCCGTTTGTTGTATTTGCATGTGCCTCGTTGGTCGGGGGTTCCAAGAGCGTCGCAGGCTTACTAGGCCTCGAGCAGTTGCCACGATCGAGTGTTCTTTTGTCAAGTTGGAAGTGTACGTGCCCCATTTGCGTTGCAATGTCGCTATTGTTAGGAACTTAAGTCCTTGTGCAATTTTAATTTTTTATTAACAATTAATAAGCATTTAACAATTGCAATTAACGGATCTAGTCAAACAAATGATTTAACATTTAAATCTAGACGTGTAGAAAGTTACCTCTTCTAGTATCGTAACTATAAGGCTTGACCTTAATCTCTTGGAGTTGATGGCGTGCTCTCCACCACCACCACCACCACGTCGCCAGCCTCGAGTCAACCAAGGAGATTAACCACCTTCTCCACCTCTTGTGCTAGCAAGAAGGAGAAAATAGCTAATCCTTTATTGCTTGTCTTTCTTCCAATTAATCTCTATTAAATGAAGATAGCTAACACTCAACACATGAGCACCTAATGCAAGTTATTAGAGATAATTTTTAGAACTGAAAATTTTCTCTCTAAATGAGATTGGCGGCCACGGGAAAGGACAAAAAAGAATATTATATTAGGTCAAAATCTTTTGGCCGAAAATCATTTTCTCCTTTTATACTCTATTTTATTCCCTTTTTAAATGTAACTAATTACATTTAAATGGCCGGCCCCTAATGGCCATAAATGGGCTAATTAGTCCAACTAATTATGCTGCCATTTAACACATATTAAATCTTATATTTAATGAGCATTTTAATTGCATTCCATTGGGCTCAATTAGACTTGATAAATTAGGCCTACTTATTTAATATAATTCTCACGACTATATTAAATATTGTTGAACAAGAATAATTATTAACTCATTAATAATTATTTTAGGATTAGCATGTACATTAAAATATTTCTATATGATCCTTTCGATTTAATTAATTATAATGGTTCGCAACGTTATATAATTAATTAATCAAACCATCATATTTTCACAGTACTTACTACTGTGAATAAATAATTAATGCACTGTATGGTTAAATTCCTATTTGTGTGACCCTTTGAGGATTTATGCTATGTTGGCCATGGAAAATAAATCACTATTTATTTCCAATAATCATAAGCGGTATCTAGCAACACGTTATGATTCTCAATTCGCATAAATAAATACTGTACCAATACAATACTTCAATCCTGCATAAGAAAATAATATCTTATTATTTTGATTCTTATGTCACATGATATCCTTATATAATCCAAGATAGGAATGTGTCATTCTTGCATATTACACGTTTCTTGATCTAGAGATGATTGTATAAGTTGCTAGCAAACAATCCATCTCCATCAAGGGGCCCAGTGGATATCATCACTCATTAGGTGTACTAATGAGGGACATACGGTTATCTTGATGACCAGTTTCTCCCCACACAATTCAAGAGAACATAAATAAAGTCCGTATAGAAGCCTTTATGAGGAATCAGCGTTAGACGATATTTATTGAACCTATCCTCATGTGGAGAAACTGAACCATCTCAAACTCAGAATTAAACACTTATGAAATAAATAATGACACGTAACACAATCCATATATTTATTTCATTGGGTCATGTCCTGTGCTATGTTCCAGTAACATACACATATGCAATTAAGTTGGTAACTCCTTACCCATGGTTTGTAGAACTTAATCATCACTTAAGTTGCATACTAGTCTTATATGATAATTAATGTTCCTTGTTAATTATCAAGACTATGGACTTTTTAGAGATATTATTGTCATTCTAACGAATGATCTACAGAGATCTACAATTCAAATCCTCGACCTGAATGATCTGTCAATAATAATCTTTAGGAACAAATGATCAATCATTATCAATAACATAAACTAATATAATAGCCACCAACTGATTGGCATCTAGGACATATCTCTAACAGCTATGTTACTCAGTTTTGATGATTTGCCGGAGATATATGCTTATGTGTATTTTGATTTCCCTGGTTCTGATGGTTCGGGTGATGGTGTTGTTCCCGAGTGAGAACCATAATCGGACCCGCAAGAGGAAGTTTGATGAGTTGTAGGTTGACTCATAAGGGTCGTAGGTACCAAGTCCCTCTGGTGTTGTTTTGTTGTTGTTGTTGTAGTGGCCCTTGATCTTGTGATGCCCCGGTTTTATCATAGCTTGGTTTATTTAGGTTGTTTGGTGGAACCCGTCAGTCGTTTTGTATAATATACTGACGAGGCTTAGGTTAGTGGTAAGAAATAATTTACCAAGCTTTGTAACATTATCGTATTGTAGTTTGAAAACAATATTACTTTATTCTGGCTTTACTTTTGTGAATTATTCTGTTTCCTGGGACCGAAATCAAGAAACTGGAATATACAATACAATAATTCTGACTGTTAAGCCTTAACAAGAGTACTAATTACTCTTTTGGCGGAGGTGACGTCACATCTAGCTTCCGGGGTGTGACAGTCCCCTCTGTGGTGGTATCGGAGCATAAGCAAATATATCCGAGCAATTCTGTCTGTAAGCGATAAGCATCCAAGTGGTTGAGCAATGGGGTAGATGGGAATAGAATTTTTTTTCGTTTTCTTTCTTTTGGTTCGTTAAAGTTCTGTCTGCTAAACCATAATTCTGGATACTTCTGTCAGGACAAAATGAATAGGCGACCAAGGACCAATCATGTTGGGAGACATCCGAATCCGGCTGCTGCTGCCGAACACCAAGATCAAGAAATCGATCGTCTGTTAGGAACGTTTGAACGAGGACGCAGAATGGAAAGGGGGAATCACCACCCTTCTGAGGAAGAGGAGTTCCGGAAACGTTTTGATTCTTTCGCTCGGTTGAATCCACCCCAATTTTTAGGCGAATGTGGTTATTAGGCAGCGGAAGAGTGGTTAGCTGCAATAAAGTCTCGGTTGGCGGTTTGCCATGCACCCCCTGATCAACATGTAGAATTGGCTTCCTATTACTTAGTGAATGCAGCACGGTTTTGGTGGGCTGGTGCAAAAAGGAACTTTGAAGGTGAGGAAACGAGAATACCGTGGGAATGGTTTGAGGAGCAGTTTGGAAATAGGTTTCTGAGCACGTTGCATCGGGAAGCGATGCGAGCTCAATTTGTAAACCTGCGTCAAATGGAACGATCAGTGGCAGAGTACAATAACTTGTTCCTGACTTGGGGACAGTATGCACTTGACATTTGTGAAGATGCATTCCGCTATCGACGACAATATTTGAATGGTTTACATCCTGATTTAGCCGTGGTAGTTGACAATCTTAGTAATCAAGGGATCCAAGCTTTGATGGACGCAGCTGAACAAGCTGAGGCCTATCGTACAAAGAAAGCCCAGATCAAAGGAAAGTCAGCTAGTCGCGAAAGAGGACGGGGGAATCCTGGTGGAAAGGATAGAAAAATCCCTGCACCTGTGAATCGAACTGGTAATACACCATACGAACGAGTTTGGTGTAGGAGGTGCCAACTTCCACATGCCGAATCCCAATGTCGGTATATAAACCAGTCGTGTTTCCGGTGTGGTAGTCCGGATCATTGGGCTAAAGATTGTCCGCATCCTGGTCCAACAACGTCTCAAGGAAGTAGTGGCAGTACTCCGAGGAGTATGAGACTCGTGGACGACGTTCTCCATCGCCTTCTAGAGGACGTGGAGGCTATCGTGGAGGAAGAACTAGTGGTGGACCTTCCGTTCATGCCTTGGAAACGGTTTGCGAGGAGACGCAAGAGATGGAATTGGATGCTAAGGAAGTTCTGGAAACTGATCCGAAAGGGGAAACTACCAATATGTTAGTGTTGCGATTTTTTCGTCATTATTCTCCTCGAAGGAATTTCTCGAAGAACAATGGGAACATAGCCTTAGATTCACCTCCCTTAAGGTTCGATCTCTATAGCGGGTATCTCTCAAAACAAGAGAATCCTAACAAGAGTCGCTTCTTAAAGAAGTTTCTTGATTTAGCGGGTCATTTCTTTCCAATAGGCGCAAGCCCCTATTGTTAATTATCCCGTAGTTGCCTACGGGAACCTCTGATTAAGGAACGTCAAGGGTATTGACGTAGTGGGCTAAGAAAAGAGACTTATGGAGTGCTATTATTTGGCTTAAGGAGAACTTAATTAATGGTACCAAACCTAATTGACGGGACCCAATTAAGGACCTTTAAACTTCTAAAGACTTTTGGGCTTAAGGATGGTTTTTGTTTGAAAATAGAAGCTCTTCAGATGGAGTCGTTTGGAGATCACTTGATAAGTATTCAATAAGTCATTTGAGGTCGATCTCAACCCTAACGAGGGACTTTTCCTCCAACGAAGAGGTTTCGGTTTTGACTTTGGTTTTCACGTTTAGACTTTTAATTTTGAGGTTTCATTGGGATATTTGGTGATTTTATTCACTTTGGCCTTTTGCACTCTCGACTTTTTAGAAATTCATTTGTGGACTTGAGAATACTTATTTTTGAAAGTATTTGATATTCATGTTTGAAAATACTTGATTTTGAAGATATCATAATTGGAATTTTATTTCTAAGATACTTAGTTTCAGATTTAGAATTTTATAAATGAGCTTACTATTTTTTCCAAGATTTATAAAATTCGTATTTAACGTGGAAATACTTCAAAAATACAAAAAGGTCGTTACTTTGACATAATTTCATATCAAAGTATCAGTGAAATTAGTTTATTTTGATTTTTAGAATTTTATGGATATTTTATTTATATTTTTCTGAGGTGTGTATTATTTTTAAATGATTTTTAAAATTTAAAGCTGACATGGCGTTTTCTAATTGGTCCATTTCATATGAACAGGCTGAGGTGTCATGGAATTGGGCCTATTTTCTCTCTTGCGGGCATTAACAGACGTTGGGTCTAAATTTTCCAATTTATTTTATTTCACATCCAACAGTCGGCAGAGATTAAGTACACGGGTTCCACAGTTATTTCGTCACAGTCGATCAATAGATTTCGGCGCTGATATTCGAAGGAAAGAGACGGGTTTCATTTTTCGCTAACGGGTTCGATTAACGACGGGTTTTGATCCGCTAGCGATTTCGGCCGTCGCAGCCATCAAAGAAGAGGTCGTTAGCTTCGTGAGGAGAAAGGGAGAGCGATGGTATGCTCAGTTTTCGTTGCGTCAACTGCGTCTGACGGGGGTACCAATGACTGGTACGGTTACGCGATTTCGGTACCGAGAGAAGTTCAGGGGGGTTGAATAACACTGACAGTAAATCATTTGGGATTGTTGTAGCATAAAAGAGAAGTTGCATAGCTCAATTTAACTTTCACATGTTCAGTTTAATGAACGTCATTCTTCTTGGTGCTAGACTATCATCTTAAATTTAGTACCTTTATGTGGTAATGCAACATCTAGGTGCCTGAGTACAATTAGTTCATTAGCATTATAATCACATTCTTTCTCTACATGCCAATTACAGTCATAATGTATAGGTTACAAGAGGTCAAGTGTTCACTGGTCACAAGTCATACATTAATATACTGTCACCCGGTATTGAGAATCTCAATTTCTTGTAAATTTGGTTGTTAATGAAGTACTACTCTATTCTTATCTTGCTCTCTGAAATTTAACAACTGTTCAACAGAATTGAGGAATGTTTAAACCCTTGTCAATGAAGTAAATTACATTTTTGCCAGGAAACCTTGTACTACTCACGCCGTTTGCCTTAATCCATCACTACATCTTATTTGAAGATGCTGATTTGTAACAGATCAAACAATTGCACAGGGAGACATGACCCAACTTCTTTCTGAAATCTAGCTCTAATGCACTTGTTCAAACGAGATTACTACGACTAATAAGGCATATTTACCCATGTCAGGTCAGATACTGCATATGCAAAGACTTTGTACTTTTGCCTGATGAACCTTAAGCTTTGACAATTTACAGGCACACTCAAACCATAGCAGCATAAGGCAGGGACGAAAATTCACATCAAAACACCTTTCTTACTTAAAGAACCATGAAGAAAAGTTTATGACTTTATGCAGAACGACCCTCACAAGAACCTTTATTTACATTTCGGATTGTAAAACATGGATTAACTAAAGGAGACCAGTATCTATAATCCTGAATAAAATTGGACAGCACCTCCCCTAGATTCTCTCTTGATTCAAAGTTTAATAGATCAAACTGAGCTAGAAATGAACTCAATTCAATCGATTAAACCCAATCTACTACAGAGGCCGTGCCTCCTAGCAAATTGCAAGAGAGAATCTCGCCATGGAGCCGTGCTCCTGACTGTCGAGTTTTTGAGACAATCAAATGATGAAATGGTTTGTATTAATTTCTGATGATTTGTACAAAAGACATAGAAATTATGTAATCCTAAATCTATTTGATTTGGTTGGATGCGTTGCTTCTATTTGGTCAATGATGAGGATTATTCTGAGGCCAGCTGTCCCTTTTTATTCTCAACACTCCCCCTCAAGCTAGGATTGTAAATATCATATAGTCCTAGCTTGCATGAAATATCTTCAATATACTTGATGCTTAGCCCTTTTGTGAATACATCCGCCAATTGCTCTTTGCTCCTGACAAAAGGCGTTTCAATTTCTTTGGCTTGAACCTTCTCTCTTATGAAGTGACAATCTACTTCAATGTGTTTAGTCATTTCATGGAATACAGGATTTGCCGCAATGTGTCTTGCTGCTTGATTATCACAAAACATGTTCATTGGTTCTTTGTGGTTGATCTTCAAGTCGGCTAGCAATCGCTTGATCCATGTCAATTCACCTACAGTAGATGCCATGGCACGATATTCCGCTTCTGCGCTAGATCTAGCCACGACTTTTTGTTTCTTGCTTTTCCATGTGACTAAGTTTCCGCCTACAAATGTGCAATAATCGATTGTCGACTTTCTATCGAAACTCCCGGCCCAATCTGCATCGGAATAGCCACATATTGTATTAGTTCCACTTTTTTTCATCCAAATTCCCTTTCCGGGTGAACCTTTTAGATACCTTAATATTCTATTAATAGCATCTAAATGTGATGTTCTTGGTGCATGCATGAATTGACTGATCTGGCTTACAGCAAAAGATAAATCTGGTCTGGTGACAGTTAGGTATATTAGTTTACCCACTAGTCGTTGAAATTGATTTATATCCTCCAAAGGTTCACCTTTTTCACTGTCTAATTTTCCATTCATCTCAATTGGTGTCTTTGCTGGTTTACAACCTAACTTACCTGTTTCTTTGAGCAAATCAAAGGACATACTTCCTTTGGGATATGAATAACCTTTTTGAGGAATGAGCAATTTCTATCCCCAGAAAATATTTTAATTTTCCCAAGTCTTTAATGTCAAACTTTCGTTTTAGGTCATCTTTTACATTATCAATTTCCATTTGGTTATTACCAGTTATGGTTATGTCATCAACATAAACTAAAACTACAGTGGTACCATTGGTATTATGCCTAACAAATAATGATGAATCGGCTCCATTTATTTTAAAATCACAAAATAATAAAAATTGAGAAAATTTGCCATACCATGTCCTTGGAGATTGCTTTAATCCATAAATAGATTTTTTTAACCTACACACAAGGTTAGAAATATTTTCTTTTTTGTGATCCGGAGGTAAAGTCATATACACTTCTTCTTCAAGTGTTCCTTGAAGGAAAGCGTTTTTGACATCCATTTGGTGAAGGGTCCAATTATTATTTACCGCTATGGAAAAAAGTATCCTAACAGTATTCATTTTTACCACCGGTGCAAAAGTTTCATGGTAATCTGTACCATAAGTTTGGGTGTACCCTTTAGCAACTAATCTAGCCTTATACCGTTCTATGGTACCATCACTGTGGTATTTGATTTTGTATACCCATTTTCACAATTTCCATGTTTGATTTTTTTTCTAAGGCATGGAGTTCCTCTTCCATTGCCTTACACCATTTTGGGTCATTTTTTGCTACCTCGTAGTTGGCTGGTTCCTCGATTTTGGTCAAAGAATTTATAAATGCATAATGCTCATTAGAAATATTTTCATAAGAGATATATTCTTGGATAGGATATTGTACCGAATAAGTAACAAAATCCTTTAATCTTGTAGAAGGTTGAGGTTGTCGACTTGATCTTCTCAATGACATCTCTTGTTCCTGAGTTTCTTCTTCATTCTCAATGTGTCCTTCTTGTTCGGTTTCTTCAAGTTCTTCATTTCAACTTTCTTCACTTTCTCCTTGTGATTCTTCACCTGCAATTATTCTTGACTCTCTTCGAAACTCACTTGTTTCGATGTTAGTCACACAAGGATATCTAAAATCTAGTGGAAGATTTGTTCAATATTATTTTCACTACCATTTTCATAAAAAGGTTCATTTAGAAAAAACTAACATCTCTAGAAATGTAAAGTTTTTTTATTTTTAGGATCATAACATTTATATCCCTTTTTTTCGTAAGAGTACCCAACAAAAATAGTTTTGATTGAAGTAAAATCAAGCTTGTCACCTATTTTGTTGTGCACAAAACATTTACAACCAAAAACTCTTAAATGACTAATATCTAATTTTCTATCATAAAGAATTTCTAAAGGGTTTTTAAAATCTAATATGGCACTTGGCAACCTATTTATTAAATAAGTCGCAGTTAAAACGACATCCGACCAAAAAAATTTTGGAACATTATTTTGAAATAAAAGTGACCTAGTAACTTCTAAAAGATGACGATTTTTTCTTTCGAAAACTCCGTTTTATTGCGGAGTATAAACACAAGTAGTCTGATGTAAAATACCTTTTTGTTTAAGAAAAATAGAAAAAGTTTGATTAACATATTCGGTACCATTATCCGTTCTCAAAATTTTAATTTTTTTATCAAATTGATTTTCAATAAAATTCATAAAAGTTTGAAAATGTGAAAAAACTTCATTTTTATTTTTCATCAAATACAACCAAGTGATTTTCGAAAAATCATCAATAAAAGTAACAAAATAACTAAAATCATTGTAAGACGATATAGGGGCTGGACCCCAAACATCGGAGTGAATAAGTTCAAAAAAATCATTACTTTAGAGCTAGAGATAGGAAAAGATGATCTAGTATGTTTTGCAAGTTTACAAGTTTCACTATTGCTATAATCTAAATTAGAGAAATCAAATATTTTGTTTAAAATTCTATCGGAAGGATGCCCAACTCGTTTGTGCCAAAGTTTACTCAAATCTTCATCTTTACTAGTTTTGAAACAAAAATTATTACTATTTAAAAATAGAGACCATTTTCAAGAAGACCTTCACCAATTTTTTCTTGGGTAACTAAATCTTGAAAAATAACACTTTTCTCTTTAAAAATTATTTGACAATTCAAATCTCTAGAAAGTTTACTAATTGACAACAAATTGACCGAACAATTTTCAACATAAAACACATCTTGTAAAAAATTTTTGGACAAAATACTAATCATACCCCAACCTTTAATTTTGATTTTTTCATTGTTAGCAACAGTAAAATATTGATCACTACTAATTGGACGATAATTTCTTAGCAAGTTTAAATTTCCCGTCATATGATCCGTTGCACCGGAATCAAGTACCCATTTGGTACAATTATTTGGTACATTAATGGTGGTACAACCAATGGTTAGACATTTATTCTCAATTGATTTTTCTAAACTAAATTTATGCAAATTCATGAAACTTGAGCTTGGCATTGGTCTGACCGAATCTATTTCATTTTCATTTATTGCATTTGAAAAAGAATAGCTTAGTGCATGGGCTTTACCAGACCCATTAGAATTAAAATAAGAGGCCTTACAAAGCCTTTTAACGAGAATCAATAGTTGGGCTTCGATCTGGTCAAGCCTTTTATCCATGGAGTTGGAGACAGACTCCTCCGTCTTCTACGGAGCTGATACGGGACATCCAGAAAAATGACATCCTAGGACATCCCATACGATCCTGGCCCAAAATACATGTGCGCTGGTTCAAATAGAAGAGCGGTGCACTTCCAGCACGATTATGCGATGCTGACGCCATTAAAAAATTAGGAGTACTTAAATTAGCGTAAAGGAGTATATAAATGTGTTTTCTAATAAAATTAAAAATTTTAAATATTATTAATATATCAAATTCTGTCATCTGGAGCTAACAGTTGGAAATAGAAGGAAGTAAATAATTCTGCGTAAGGGAGTATATACTTCTGTATATAGAATACAAAATTAGCATTTAAAAAATAGAAAAAAATGTCCAAAACCAAATTTGAAAATATTAAGAAAATATATACTTCTTCTGAAAGAAGTACATACTTTTCCATAAGGGAGTATATAATTTTTTATTAAAAACGTTCAAATAAGCATCCAATATATAAATTTGAAAATAAGAATAATCATATAAAAATTTAATATTAAGGGAGTAAATAATTCTCTATACGGGAGTATATACATCTACATATAGAAAAAATATTAGCATTTAAAAGACAGACAAAAAATGTACAAATAAAAATTGAAAATACTATGGATTATGGAAGTATATACTTCTATCGAGAGGAGTACATACTTTTTCATACGGGAGTATATAATTTTTTATTAAAACATTCAAATAAGCATTCAATATATGAATTTGAAAATAAGAATAATCAGATAAAAATTGAAATATTAAGGAAGTAAATACTTCTTCGTAAGGGAGTATATACTTCTACATATGAAATACCAAATTAGCATTTAACAAGTAGATAAAAATTGTGCAAATAAGAATTTAATATAATAACAGAGTATATAATTCTTAAAAAGAGAGTATATAGTTCTTAAAAAGGGAGTATAAACTTCTTCATAAGAGTTCAAATAAGCATCAAATACTAAATTTTCATCCAATCATGTTCAACCATCAAGTTATACTCAACAAACAACAACAACAAATTATACTCAACCACCAAGCTACACTCAAATTGTATAATTACTGACTCACAAGTTACACTCAACCACCAAGTTTTGCAATCTTCTCTATCAAACACCAAGTTCAATCTTCTTCCTCAAGATCAAGGAGAACACATTCACTTGTAGTTCTGAATTTAGGCTTCATTTCATTAATAGAATCTAGTAATAGCTGGTAAGCAACAACTCGCTTATCATCAGTGACATTAATTTACTCCCTTATCCTATATTTTGTAATTCTTTAAGCCTATATTAAAACACCAAGATAAAATATGTATTACAAGTTTGATAAACTCACCACTGACATCTCCTCTTTTAAGCCTATACTAAAATACCAAACACACTGTCAGGTTCTTGATATGTACTCTTTTGTTGTATATTATTTACTCCCTTATTGTATATTTTGTACTCGTTTAAACCTATACTAAAATACCAAACACATATGTCAGGTTCTTGATATGTACTCCCTTGTTAGATATTATTTACTTTCTTATCATATATTTTGTACACCTTTAAGCCTATACTAAAATACCAAACACAACTTTCAGGTTCTTGATATGTACTCCCTTGCTAGATATTATTTACTCCCTTATCCTATATTTTGTACTCCTTTAAACCTATACTAAAATACCAAACACAAATTCCAGGTTCTTGATATGTACTCCCTTGCTAGATATTACTTACTCTCTTATCCTATATTTTGTACTCCTTTAAACCTATACTAAAATACCAAAACACCTGTCATGTTTTTGATATGTACTCCCTTGTTAGATATTATTTACTCCCTTATCGTATATTTTGTACTCTTTTAAGCCTATACTAAAATACCAAATACACCTATCAGGTTCTTGATATGTACTCCCTTGTTAAATATTATTTACTCCCTTATCCTATGTTTTGTACTCCCCTTATCCTATCTTTAATAAAACCATAGAGTACGTACTCCCTTATCCTATATTTTGTTAGATATTATTTACTTCCTTATCCTATATTTTGTACTCCCTTGTTAGATATTATTTACTCTCTTATTATGTCTTTAATAAACCATAGAATACATACTCCCCTTATTTAATATGTTTAAACTCCATAATTGTTAATATATACTCGGTTAGGAAATTATAATCTAATGTTGAACATATTTTACTCCATATTAGTTATAATACATAATATATACCTTCATTAAAGAATAAAGATATATACTCCCTTAATTTTAGTATTTACTCCCTTAATTCTAATATGTGCTCCATCGTTCAGAATACATACTCCTTATTTGTAATATTTACTCCCTTGATCAACTATATGTACTCCTTAATTCAAGATGTATACTCCCTTAATAGTAATATGTACTCCCTCATTCAACATATATATACCCCCTTATTTGTAATATTTACTCCTTAATTGTATTATTTACTCCCTTGATTAACTACAACTACTCCCTCCTTCAAGATATATATTCTCTTAATATATACTCTCCTTACAATATATATTTACTCCCTTATTTTAAGTTAACTACACACGTATAAAAAACGTACATAACTCATTAATAATTCATCGGTTTAATATATACTCCCTTACGATATATATAGTTACTCTCTTATTCTAAAAAAACTACACTTGCAAAAAAAATAATAAAAAAAGAAAATACAAAACAAACTAATAATTATCTTTCTAAATATATACTCCATTACATAATTTATTCACTCTCTTATTCTAAAATAACTACATTTGTAACAAATAAGAACAAAAATTACTAATAATCAATATCTCTATTAAGGATGAAGCTTACATTTTCTGTGACACCTCTCATTAGGAACTTGATTATATCAGTGGAGTTTACAACATGATTAGTGCTCTTGTAGACATTCGAGGATTCAACTTTCTTCTTAGCCAACGCATGAGAAATAACTAGCTTTTCCCAACATATCGATCTTTGCATTGCAAATGATGGCAGTATTAACAGCTTTCATCAAATCAACTATTATAGAGTACAAAATATTTAGTAATTTAACCATTGCAAAAAAGATCAAAACATTATTTTATTTACGAGATATAATAATGAAAATATCTTAAATGTTAAGCTAAGCAATAGTAATTTAACCATTAATTAAGTATCATTCATGTACAACGCATGAATATTTTAGGGATTGAATTGTTTCATGAGAAAATATCAACTAATTGGCATCAAAATCTCTTAAATAAATGAATCATTTCTAAAAAAATTTTAATTATGAGGAATTAACATTATAAAATCTAGATAAATGGATCTATTCCCTTTCTTTTGTATAAGTCTAAAGATCAAAATTAACCTGATAATGTAATATCAACTAAAGAATGCTGCAAGATAAATAAAGAAATCAGTTTTTATTAGTACTCCCTCTAGCTTATTTATTTACTCCCTCAGAATTATTTATTTACTTCTTAGTAAATGACATCAAAGCAATCAGTGTTATTTATATAGACAATTATCTTAGATAGATGCACCCATAGATATAATTAATTACTCCCTGACACAATATATTTACTCCCTTGTACAATATATTTACTCTCTTGCACAATATATCCACAAAAGAAACAATATATTTACTCCTCTGGCACAATATATTTACTCCCTTCAACCACTATAATATAGCTCAGTATAAATCACTAATTTAATAGTTCTTATATGTTCAATCACTGATTCAACCTCAACTCAAACTCAATTTAGTACAAATGTGATATGATGAATTGTGCAATTTAGGTTTGCATTAATGTAATAAGTATAATAGAATTCAAACGATTGTAAAATCTAGTTCTGATTTTGAATAATGTTAAATTGTGCATCTCAATTGTTAAAGCAAACTTTAGAACATACAACAACAATTAAACAAAATTGACATCGATTAAGAAAAATACCTTAAATATGAAGAATATCGATAGCAGTGGCATTTGAATTAGCAACCACTCCATTGTCTGTTCAAAAGTATATTGGATTGAAAAGCATCTTTTTGCTTTGCCTCCTGAGAAAGCCTCTTTTTAAGCTTGTCCGTTTTCTTTCTATTTACTCGTGATATTTTCGTATTTTATAGAAACCATCTCATCTTAGCTGGATGACTAGGCAAGAATTACTAAAGGGCATGTCAAGAGTTAAGGAAAACGATCAAATAGCACATACGACCATGGCGAGAAACTCGATTGCTTCAGATCTGAGAAGGAGAGAGAGTACCTTAGCGATATCTTCTCAAATCTTAACTGAGCAAACCTATCTTCGTTGCGAGGAAGGAGGTGGCGCCTACTTCGTCGTCAGTGACTCTAACAAAGATCTATCTTCCTCGCGACGGAGGTCCATCGCTGCCATGGCAAAGCTAAGAGAAGAGTGATGTCAGATCTGGAAGGAGAGAGAGGTTTGGTCTGACAACGTGTGAGATCCGGTAGAGAGAGAAAGAACGCACTGGCTTCGTAGAGAGAGAAAGAGCACACCGGCTCGTTGAGAGAGAAAGATTAATGGGAGTAGATGAATTTACGGAAAGATTTGAGAGTCATTTAATTGTCTCACATGAGATGCACGTGACTACGAAAAAATAATGGGTTTCAGCCCGTAAGGATGGCAGGATGGCACATCCTTAGGATGTTACATAGGATATCCGGTCTTCTCCCATTTTTTATCGACGCCGCGGCTCCCCTGATTTTCCTCATTTGTATCGCCATGGCCACCGCCTACTCCCCTTCTCGTCTTACTCGGGTGTAGGTGAAGGTTGAGAAATCGGCGATCTTATGAGTTGTGACTGTTGTGTCTGTAGTGCGAGCACTTAGCGTTCTCCCCCTTTCTCTGATCCTCTCTCACAAGATGGCGAGTGACCGAGCTAGCTTGGAGATCGTCCTCAAGATTCAAATCAGCGTTCTCCATTGTTTCTCGTCGCACCTTGTTGACAGCAAAGGTAAGTTTAGGGTTGTAAGAGATGTTGACTTGGCTTTTGCTTACCTCAGAAACTTCTTGCGTTGAGCTTGGATTAGCATCAGTTATTTGCTTGATTTTTGTTTTTATCTTTTGCTCTGAATCTGTTGCTGAGGTTAGCTTTTTTTCTGTGCACAAGTAGGGTTTCTGATTTACTGGCATGGACACAATTAGTGCCCATGTACGGGTTTTTTTATTTGGTTTGATGCTGGTTTGATTTTCCATTCTGATTGTTGGTTTTTTTTTTGTTTGTTAGATTTGTCTGCGGAAGCTATTATCAGAACCTGTGCTCTGATATCATGTCGAGTTTTTGAGACAATCAAATGATGAAATGGTTTGTATTAATTTCTGATGATTTGTACAAAAGACATGGGTGTCTATTTATAGCCATTAAGGCAACGACTATTTTCTCTACTGGTTAGGAAAGCCTAACGTTCTAATTTCTTTACATGGAAATTATGTAATCCTAAATCTATTTGATTTGGTTGGATGCGTTGCTTCTATTTGGTCAATGATGAGGATTATTCTGAGGCCAGCTGTCCCTTTTTATTCTCAACACTGACTGAGAGGGATTCCGCCATGAAAGCCGTGCTTTCAGGTGGAGAAAGACCACATTTAAGGAAGGAAAGGAAGACGTAACGCGATAGAATAAGAAAAGACTGATTAATGAAGCAATTAAACAACTTAATCCTACTCTTTTGAAATTCGAAATCGGCCATAGGAGCCATGCTCCTTGATCAATTCTGTTTCTCAGCTTATGAGTTCACATAACACAACTAATACGATTTCACAAAAGACTAAAAATTGAGACTTACTTTGAGATTAGAGATCTTCCATAGGAGCCGTGCTCCTTGGTCGATCTTCTTCTCTCAACATAAGAAGGATGCTGATACTCTAATACTAGTGCAATTTGACGTCAAGAAACATGAAAACAGAACAAGAACCCTTGCAATGTGACAAGAAATCATAAGAAAAGAGGAAAACTACTCCCGTTGCCAAAGAATCAAACAAATTTCATTTCATTCAGAATAAGATCCGAAATACTACAAATTCGAGAGTTAAGATCACTAGTTTGATCGTCTCTCCTTTATTGAGATACTTACCTTTCCTTACAAATCGATCTTTGACCTCTCTATTCAATCTTTTTCTTCTACACTACAACGCCTAACAGGTATTCGTTGAAATGCTACCTAAATCTACTCTAACCTAACTTGAAAGTGTAATGGAGAAGAAGGTGCGGAAGAGGTCTGAGATTTCTCTTGGAAGCGTTCTGGAAGCCTCCTCCCCTTTCTCTCTTCAATGGGCTATATATAGACTAGCTCTTGGTTCTCTTTCCGTCCAGATGCCATGTATCTTCCTCAAGCCTGGCAGTTATCACTCTTCCTTCTCCAACGACTTTTTGTTGGGTTTATTACTCTTCTCCTCTTTATCTGTTTCGGCTGTACTCGGTGCATGGCGCACCACAGGTCTGCTCGTGGATTCTGTTGAAGTTGAAAAATTTAAATGCTGAAACTAGAACAAACAAGTGTTGTAGCTAGAACAAATATTTATTTCTCTGTAGAACTACGAATTTCTTTATTCAACAACAACTCTATTACAACTCTTGATACCAAACTGATTACAAAATGCTTTATTTAAAGACAATACAAATGCTGAAAATAGAACACCACGTTTTCTAAACTAATCTGCCCAAATTAACTGACCACTAATAGCACTATGACTCAATAACAGTACTTCTAAATTTACTGATACACAAAATAGATTTCTAAGTATAGAATTCTATTTATGATTTCAACACTCCTCCTCAGCGGTAAAACGATCACATCTAAGATACACCTATGTGTTCCCCGTTGAGCTCAAACTTGTCCTTTGGTAGTGCCTTTGTAAAAATGTCTGCAATCTGTTCATTGGTTCGACAGAACTTCAACTGCACTTCTTGTTTCTCCACTGCATCTCTAGTATAGTGATACTTGATAGCAATATGCTTAGTTGTGTCATGGTTGATTGGATTCTCACTAATTGCTATGGCTGATTTACTGTCATTGTAAATAGTGATTGGTTCTTCAATTTTTTTGTTAACATCCTCTAGAATTCTTTTGAGCCAAATGGCTTGTGCAACAGCTCTTGCTGCTGCAACATATTCTGCCTCTGCTGAAGATAATGCAACCACTGTTTGTTTTTTCGATGACCATGAGCAAATACCTGAACCAAGTGTGAATGCATAACCTGAAGTGCTTTTCATATCATCTTGACATCCAGCCCAATCGCTATCAGTATAACCAATTAACTTTGAATTGTTGACTGATTTGTACCAAATTCCATATGCAACAGTGCCTTTAATATACCTCAGAACTCGTTTTGCCGCTGTAAGATGATATTGAGTTGGACAATCCATATATCTTGACAAAAGGCTTGAACTGAACATGATATCTGGCCTTGTTGCACTCAAATACAGTAAGCTTCCAACTAGGCTGCGAAATTGAGTTGGATCTGTTTTTGCTGAGCCATCTTCTTTTCTGAATTTGTCATTTGGAACCAGTGGTGTTGTAATACTCTTGCAATCTTGCATCCTATTCTTCTTCAGTATCTCCTCTGCATACTTCTTCTGAGATATGAAAATCCCTTCTTCACATTGAGCTACTTCTATACCCAAGAAGTATTTCATCAATCCAAGGTCACTCATTTCATAGGTTTTCATCATGTCTCTTTTAAATGCTTTCATCATTGCTTCATTGTTGCCTGTGTATATCAAATCATCGACAAATAAAGCAACAATCAACACATGAGTACCTTGTTTCTTTACATAAAGAGTTGGTTCTGACTTGCTTTTCTCAAACTGATCATTGAGAAAGTACTTATCAATTTGACTGTACCACGCTCTAGGTGCCTGTTTCAGTCCATAGAGCGCCTTCTTCAACTTGTAGACTTTGTTTTCTCCTCCTTGAGTCAAAAATCCCTCAGGTTGCTCAACAAAAATTTCTTCATCAAGTTCTCCATTCAAAAAAGCTGATTTAACATCAAGTTGAAAAATACACCATCTTTGTTGTGCAGCCAAAGCTATGATTGTGCGAATTGTTTCCAACCGTGCAACAGGAGCAAATGTCTCAAAATAGTCGACCCCAGGTTTTTGCTTGAACCCCTTTGCGACAAGCCTTGCTTTGAACTTCAGAACTGACCCATCTGGATTTAACTTGGTCTTGTAAATCCATTTGACACCAATTACATTTCTATTCTTTGGTCTGTCCACTAACTCCCATGTATGATTTCTTTCAATCATCCTAATTTCTTGTTGCATGGCTTCTCTCCAATTCTCATGTTGTTGTGCTTTCTCAAACGATTGTGGCTCAACAATCGAAAAATTGCATATATCTGTCCTTTCATAAAGTTCAGCCAACGATCTAACTCTGCGTGGAGGAGTTTCATCTGACTCGGTACTTGAATTTGGATCACTTGAAGGCGAATTTGAGGCAGTACTAGTATCATGTTGTTCAGAGGAGTCTTGGCTAGTTGTTGCTTGTGGTGTTGCAAGTGGAGTTGCTGGTAGTGCAGAAGTGCTGTCACTAATGTCTCGACTAGGAGTTTGGATAGGAGCAACAATGTTTTGCCTCTCATGATTGTCAAGAGTTTGAAATATGATCACTGGAGCTTGTTGAATTTTGTAGCTCTCTTGATTATCATCCCAATTATGAGCTGCTGCCTCATCAAAAATCACATCTCTACTAACTACCAATTTCTTCTTCTCAAGATTATACAATCTGTACCCTTTGGTTCCAGCCATATACCCCATAAATATGCATCTCTCACTTTTATCATCAAACTTGGATCTATGTTCTTTTGGCACATGTGCATAGCATACTGAACCAAAAATCTTCAAATGGCTGATGTTAGGAGTTGTTCCACTCCATGCTTCAATTGGAGTTTTATTTGGAACAACTATGGTTGGACTTCTATTCTGGATATAAACAGCTAAAGAAACTGCTTCTGCCCAGAATTTTAGTGGCACACCTTTGTCTTTGAGCATAGATCTTGCCATCTCTACTATGGTCCGATTTTTCCGTTCTGCAACTCCGTTTTGCTGAGGGGTACAAGCTGTTGTGAGCTGTCTTTTAATTCCATGATCTTCACAGAACTTAACAAATTGATTGGATGTGTATTCTCCTCCTCTGTCGCTTCTGAGCACCTTGATTTTGAAATTGCTTTGATTCTCAACCAGCACTTTAAATCTTTTGAACACTTCAAATGCTTCTGACTTCTGTTTGAGAAAATAAACCCAAGTCATTCTTGTAAAATCATCAACAAAAATAAGAAAATACCAGTTCTGCCCTTCTGATGGTGTTTGCATTTTGCCACAGATATCAGTGTGAATCAACTCCAGTGGTGAACTTGCTCGCCATGCACCTGTTCTAGGAAAAGATTGTCGACGTTGCTTGCCTAGAATGCATCCTTCGCATATTTGACTGTTTGAATTGATCTCTGGCAAGCCTCGCACCATCTCCTTTGTTTGTAGTAATTTGAGTGCTGCATAGTTGAGATGACCAAATCTCTTGTGCCAAAGTGTTGACTCATCAACAGTATTGGTTTGAAGAACCATATGTGGAGCATGCTTCAAATTTAGAGCAAAATTCCTATTATCCTCCATCCCAATATTCACCATCACTTGACCATATTGATCAATGATCTTACAACCATGCTTCTCAAAATATACTGCATAACCATTCTGAACAAGCTGCCCCACGCTTAGAAGATTCTGCTTCAAATCTGGAACATGTAGCACATCTCTAATGAACTTTGGACCCATCTTAGTTTGTACTACAATGTCGCCTTTTCCTTTGGCTTGAACCAATGCACCATTTCCCATGCGAACATTAGTTTCAAATGAGGTATTGATTCCATGAAAAATCTGTTGATTTCCAGTCATATGGTTTGTGCACCCACTATCCAAATACCAAACATCACCTCTATCTTCACTTGCTGAATGACATGCATAGAAGATGGTTTCAGTTGTCTCCCTCTGTTCAATGAAATTGGCTTGAGTTGGCTGCTGCACTTCTTCTGTAACTTGATTGAGTTGTTGAGATTCCTTTGTTCTACAGACCCGAGCAATATGACCTTTCCTTTTGCATTTGTTGCATTGTTTGGTAGACCAACAGTATTTGGTGTCATGGCTATCCTTCTTGCAGATATCACACCAACGTTTAGCCTTACTTGATTCTGCATACCCATCTCTTTTCTGAGCATATCCAGATTTGAAATCTGAACTTGCCTTAAAAGCAGTTTCATTAGTCATGTTTCTCTGCAGTTTTCTTTCCTCATGTGCTTCAAGAGAACTAATTAACTGCTGTATGGGTAAAGTTGCAAGATCTTTGGACTCCTCTATAGCTGTAACTATAGAGTCAAAACTCTCAGGAAGTCTAATTAACATTTTCTCAACAAGTTTCTGTTCAGTTATATCTGTGTCGCCAAGAGAACGCATCTGATTCACTAAATCCATAACTTGTGAAAAATACTCTTTTACCTTCTCCGAGTCTTTCATCTGCAAATTCTGGTATTGTCTACGTAGGGTCTGTAATTTGACAATTTGAACCTTAGCTGATCCTTTGAACTCTTGTTGCAGCGCTTCCCAAGCATCTTTCACTGTGGTTTCGTTGATGATCCGAGAGAAGATGTTTTCTGCTACCCCTTGTTGAATAAGGAATAACGCTTTAGCATCTTTCTTCTTATCTTCCTTCAACTGCTGCTTTTCTTCTTCTTTGAGATTATAATCTGCAGCATATGTTTTGTAGCCATCTTGAACGATATCCCACAAGTCTTGTGAGAGCAACAAGGTCTCCATCTTCACTTTCCATATGCCATAGTTGCTGCCGATCAGCATAGGTGCAGGGAGTTGCGCCATGGTTGCTCCTGAAGCCATCAATAGAATAACTTTCTTCTTCTACTCTCAATTATGCGCCCTTTATGGCTCTGATACCAATTGTTGAAGCTGAAAAATTTAAATGTTGAAACTAGAACAAACAAGTGTTGTAACTAGAACAAATATTTATTTCTCTGTAGAACTACGAATTTCTTTATTCAACAACAACTCTATTACAACTCTTGATACCAAACTGATTACAAAATGCTTTATTTAAAGACAATACAAATAATGAAAATAGAACACCACGTTTCCTAAACTAATCTGCCCAAATTAACTGACCACTAATAGCACTATGACTCAATAACAGTGCTTCTAAATTTACTGATACACAAAATAGATTTCTAAGTATAGAATTCTATTTATGATTTCAACAGATTCCACTGCCTTCATCTTTGTTCTTTCGCTGAACTCCACGTGCACACGACTCCTCTCTGCGAAGGGGTCGAATTCCACACACGCGCGTCGCCAGTGACTTCGTGCTCTTCTTTTCCGTGCTCTCGGTCTTCCGTGCACCGCGCCTCATTTCACAAACCGTCAGATATGGTGTTTAGTGAAACGAGTACATTTTCATTTCATCAGGCATGGAGGGAAGGTTTGAACACTTCTCTAATCTCCTCCGTTTCTAACCCATCGGGTGCCACCCAGTAAATGGACATCTCCATTTCTTTAATTCATTACATTTTTATTGACTGCTGAAACAAAATAAATTGTTTGGGGGTGCTTTCCATTTGATTTTTCGCATGAAATTTTAGGTGTAGGCTCAATAAAATATGTAGAATATGGTGGTGCCAATAAGTTTCTGAAAAGACCCCTCCATCTATTTTATTTAATTTCTCCCAAAATCATGGGCCTCTTTGCATAAAACAGAGGTTCTGCAGCTCCTTTGATCATTCTAAAGGCACCATAATTTTCTTCACCCTTCCCTGGATTTTTGGGTAATTTTCCATGATTTTTGGGCTCCATTTGATATTTCTCATGAATTTTTTAAGCTCCTTGATGAGATTATCCAATTTAATTCATGAATTTGGCACCATATTTTAGGGTCAAACAGTTAGCGGGTACGTTACTTATCTCTGGATGTCCCGCTTAAGCACTAGTAGATACTGCTTGTAGTCACTCTGTTATTTCTAGTGCATTTGTAAAGCTGTATGGGTGGGATGTCGAGAGAGGTTCCGAGGTATTGAAGGTACAAACTCCTTTGGGACAAGTAACTCAACCCGCAACTTATTGTCGGAATCGAAAGATCCGAATAGCTAGTAGGGATTATGATATTCATTTCCGGGTTATGGATATCTCTACGTACGATATTTTATTAGGCATTGATTGGTTGACTCAACAAAGAGCAATAATTGATTGTCCTAAAAGAGAGGTACGTATTGGATTACCAAACCATTTAACCAGTGTTCTCAAGTGTAGAGAACCGGGAGATCCGATTTCTACTATTTCTGCTCTGGAAGCAAAACATCTAATGGATATCGGTCAACGAGCTTTTCTTGTAGTAGTAAAAAGTTTGGATTCTTTCTCTGTTGACCTATCCGAAATTCCAGTGGTGTCGGAATTTCCGGATGTTTTTCCTAAATAGTTCTCGGGATTGCCACCACCAAGAGAAATAAAATTCTCAATAGACTTGGAACCAGGAGTGATTCCTATTTCCAAAGTACCTTATAGAATGGCACCCGCTGAACTCGAGGAGTTAAAGACTCAGTTGGAAGAATTACTAGCCAAAGGTTTTATAAGACCTAGTATATCACCGTGGGGAGCGCCAGTTCTGTTTGTCAGGAAGAAAGATGGTATCCTGCGATTGTGCATCGACTATCGCGAGCTTAATAAGGTTACTATCAAGAATAAGTATCCTTTACCTAGGATAGACGATCTTTTTTATCAATTGCAAGGGTCAACAGTTTATTCTAAGATTGATTTAAGAACGGGTTATCATCAGTTGAGGATTAAACCCGAACATATAGAAAGGACTGCTTTCAGAAGTCAATATGGGCATTATGCGTATTTGGTTATGCCATTTGGATTAATCAATGCACCTGCTGCCTTTATGGACTTAATGAACCGGGTGTTTCGAGATATGCTGGATGTTTGTGTTGTGGTTTTCATAGATGATATTATAGTATATTCTCGTACTCCTGAAGAGCATACACACCATTTGAAATTGGTTATGGAAAGATTAAGGGAACATAAGATGTATGCTAAGCTTTCAAAGTGTGATTTTTGGTTAACCAGATTTCATTTTGGGTCACACTATTTCTCGAGAAGGGCTAGTTGTGGACCCCGAGAAAATAAAAGCAGTGACTGAATGGGCAACCCCTAAAAATGTAACGGAAGTAAGAAGTTTTTCTGAGTTTAACGGGATATTATCGAAGGTTTGTCCCTAACTATGTCAAGTCAAGTATTTTTTGTGCTTCAATTCTGACGTTTCTTTCTTGTCAAGTCAAATGTCACATTAGATCTAAATCAAAATTTTTTGTAACATCATATTCCAACAAAATAGAAGTTATGAAAACTTTTTTAATCTAAAAGAACAAGAAGAAGATGCAAAGGAAATAAGAAATCGTTAAAAGAACAGAGAAAGAGAAGTACTTAACTAAACGATAGAGAAGAAGAAGAAAGAAAGCGTGCGCTCTGCCATAATAGAAAGAGAGAGAGAGCGCGCGCATGTATGGAATGAATGACCTCTAATGGGTGTGGTGTACGCACGCACAATTTAACTCATTGAAGCATACAATGATACAAATACAATACAAAATAGAACTTAATTAAAAAAATGCATGGCATACAAAATAAAACCCTCAGCTGACGTGGCAGCGTGGGGCTGGTTAGAGAAGGATTAAAAAGAAGAGAATAGAGAATCACGGAACAACCTTCCCTCCAAACAGACAGCTTGCACCTCTGAGCCGTTAGCAGCAGCTAGTAGTAAAAAACGTTAGGATAAAAAGTACTAGCTCAGTAAAAGTAAAGTTTTGACTTACTGATTCCGTAATAAGATTATACGAAAGCCCAAATACTTTCAAAATGCGGAAAAAAGCCTGACCAATGACCGTTCTCCGATCCGTGCATAAGACACTTTGCCAACTAAGCAACCAGAGTTGACTGGTCAACTAAGGCATATATACCGCAACTAAGAGGTATAATTTAACGATGATGTAATGTTACGTAATGGATGTTTAGTTGTGTAGTAAATATGAGTAACTTAATGCTTGCATATATCCACGTCAAAAAACTAAAATGTCATTAAATTTGAATTAGTAACTTATTAATATTATGTTATGACCTAATTATTATTATATATAAATAATAATTAAATATTAATAATTACTAATTATTGTTAATTATTAATTGTTATAAAAATTAATTATTAATGATAATAATAAATTATTTTATTATTATGAAATATTAATAATTACTTTTAATTAAATATTATAAATATTTATTAATTATAATAATTAATCTTTATTACTAATTATGATTTTTTATAATTATTATTACTTATTTAATATTATTATTAATTATTTGTTAATTATTAAATATTATTATTAATTATTTCTAAAGGTTATTGTTGGGAAAAAAATTAAAGGGACCGGTGCATAACCGATGCAACTTCTTTAGATATAATAAATTATGTACTCTTAAATTTTCTTATGTAATGAGCAAGCTTCTAAATTTCTCCGAAATAACAGAAATAGCGGTATTCTGTGTCAAACCGCATGAACGTTATAGTCTTAATTGAGAAAATGACGTAACGCGTTATTTCAGTTATTTCGGCGATATAACGCGTTATTTCAGTTATTTCGGCGAAATAACAAGCTGTTATTGCTACTATTGTTAAATTGTGTATTCAATATTGAACTATTGTTAAATTGGTACAAGCTGCTACTGCTACTCAATATTGGTACACTGCAGTATATTGAATTTGGTATGGCCGTATGCTATTTGTATGGAGTATTGGAGATGTATAAACATATAAGTTGATAGTTATAGAATTGATGTGTGTCAAATTTTGAAAAAAAACACTACACCGTTATATCGCCATTATAACATCGAAATAACACCGAAATAACATGGGGACCTGGACCGTCATACCGAAAAAAACCGAAATTTAAAAGCTTGGTAATGAGTGTTTAGTGACTTAAGAATACATAATTTAAATTATGCATTCTTTTAAATCACAAACAAACGGACCCTAAACCTAAAGAACTCTCTCCCTCCGGTGAAAAGTGAAAACTGAAAAGACATTTAGTGAAACACGTGTAGTGTAAACAGGAAAGAGCTAGAACGTTAGAGAAGATCAGAAAAAGCTTTGTGGAAACTCGTTGTATATACTTGAAGAGTACACTGTATAGAATAGATTAATAGAAGCAATCTTCAAGTGATATATACTCTTATCTTTGATCCTTGATTTGTGCTTTTCTTATGAATATTTCTTCGTTTGAATTACGGTCTGAAGCAATCTTCAAGTGATATAGAAAAGAGTATATATAGACACTTAGACAGCACTGTATTACCTTGAATCCTTGATAATTTCAAGTTGATTTCAATCAAAAGCAGCATTCCACTGTCACAGATTTTTGGTGCCACAAGTTGCCACAACTTCATATTTTATTAACACTTAAAAATTTTAAAATTTAAATTCAAATGCAGAATTCAAATCGTTGATCTTGTTTAATTTAAGGAGCGATGCGTTTCTATATAAGTTTTATAAATTTTAAAGTCAGTTTGATACTCGATTAAGCAGTCAACAAATGAACAAATCTAGTTAATTATGACAGATTTATTCTAATATGTTCATCATTTAATTAGTTGATCAATTATCAAAGCGACTTCAAATTTTATAAAACTTATATAGGAATGTATCGTTCGTCAAATTGAACAAGATCAATGGTTTAGATTCAACGTTTGAATTTTAAAATTTTTAAATGTTGATAAAATATGAAGTTGTGACAACTTGGTCCAAAATAAACTGTGGCAGCGAAATGTTGCTTTTCAATCAAATTTTTTTTTTTGAAATTTAAATGCCCGTAGGCTTCTCATTAATAAAAGCTAGCCATCACGGCTGCTGATAGAGTTACAACACCTTGAATAAAACAACCCCTGGAAAAGAAAAAAAAAACTCCTAATTAGAACATAAAAAACAGCAACCAGTTCCCTAGCCATAAACTACCATACATAACTACTAGAACTACCTAAACAACTAAAGAAACAATGCAAAAAAAAAAAAAAATGAAAAACACAATCCAGGGGTAAAACAAAATAAAAACAAAACCATCAAGGTGGTTGAGACTGTACTCTTTGAAAGAAATCACGATCCATGGAATCCTGAATCCCTCTTTCTCCCTCCATCTAGCTTCTTGGCATACCTTGGTAACTAGTACTGGTACTCCTTGCCAAATTAGCCAGTATGTGAGCCGGCTTAACTACCTCCCTTGTAACATGCTTCAGAACCACTCTCCCTTCATAATGAGCCATCAATTCAATTATTTCCCACAAATCATCCCATGCCTTCCAAGAAGCTGCACTTTGTAAATATTTCTCATTAACTGCCATGACCACTCCTTTGCAATCATAGAATATCACAACCTCCTGATTTTGCATACTCAATGACTGCAGTCTTCTCAAAGCTTGCTTTGCCGCCAGCACTTCAGCTTGGTAAGCATCATGGAGAGTCATACTAGTATACATGATCTCTACTAGCATTCCTTGAAAGTACAGAAGAAAAGCACACCCCGATTTGTTCTGTGTGTCCCAAGATCCAGCCACCATTATCTAGTATCCTTCTTCCTTATATTCATATTTGTCCCTTCTGCCCCTACTATGCCCCACTGACAATTCTGTGATGGGAATTTGGCTTGACCTTTCTTGCAAGAAATACTCCACTTTTTTTAGTATCTTTTGAGGCTCAAAACTGCCATTTTGTAGAATCAAACTATTCCTGGCTAACCAGATTTCCCACATAGTATAGCAAAAAATCCTTATCTGGTTCTGATCCATAAACTAGGTACATTGCTCAATCGCTGTCACTATGTTTATTGGAAGATCATGTGATCTCAACCCCAAACTGCTACCAAACCAAACCACTATAGACCCAGGGCAGAAGAAAAAACAATGTGACTCAAACTCATTCTCACTATGGCATCTCTGACACATTGGTGACACATTCTGCATTCTTCTATGGAGATTTTGAGAAATGAGGAGACCTTTGTTTATCAATCTCCAGAGAAACAGCTTTACCTTAGGAATTATATCCCAGTCTTGCATTCTTTTCCACAGCTTGGTTACCTCTGAGTTTCCAATCAGGCTGTTACTATTTCTCCCTCCAACTCCTGATATCCTTCTTTGACAGAATAAGTTCCTCTCTTTGAACCATGCCAGATTAGTTTGTCATGTGGCATTCTGTCAGGTTGGCTCTGAATCTGCATAGTCAGGATGACAAAAACTTGGTGGTGATCAAACAGTTTATTTAATTCCTCTAATTTCCACTGTCTTGTATCAGTGTTCATCAAATGAGCCACTGTTCCTCCTGCATTTGAGCTGGACCCAAAATGATTTGTATCCCATCCTTGAAACCAAGGTTGCCCCACAGCCTGTATAGTTTATGCACTTCCAATTTTCCACATCACATTGTTTGCAAAAAAGGCCCTCCTATATAGTACATCCTTCCACATTTTACTACAATTTGAGTGTGGTTTTGCTCTCCAAAAACCAATTCTAGGACAGTATTTTGCCTTGCAAACTTTCACCTAAAGTTTTTCTTCTTGCCCAGCCATTGCCCACACCAACTTTAAGAAAAGGGCCTCATTCATAGTATTTAGATCCCTGATGCCAAGTCCACCTTGATCCACTGTTCTGGTAGCCTTCTCCCAAGCTATAGGGGCAAGGTATCTCTCCTGTCCAACTTTTCCCCAAAAGAACCTAGCCATGAGGCTGTTCATTTTCCTCAACATGGTTTTTGGTAAACATTCTGTTGACATGTAATAAACAGGTAGGGACATTAATACTGATCTTATAAGAACCAGCCTACCAGCATGAGAAAGCAAATTGGCTCTCCACCCAGCTAACTTTAATCTCATTCCATCCAACAACAATTGCCCAGTTTTCATGCCTGTTGTACTAAACGTCTCTAGGTTTGTCGATTGCAAAACAATATCATTTGGCATTTAACAATCTTCTTTGAGTTTTATAGGAAGAAGATACAATTTATGAGGACTTGGATAAAAGCTTTAAGAAAGATCAAGATCAAATCATTAGAGAGCTTGTAGGCTAGTTTAGACTAGGATAGAAGGTATACTTTAGTCCTTGTTTATCCTTAAAATGGTCTAGATAGCGAAAAGCTCAATAAACCAGCAAAATCCTGTTTTCTGTGACCTAGCGTCGTACAACGCTAGATAGAGTTACACAACGCTAGAACAGCTAAATTCGTACTTTTGTGAATCAACGTTGCACAACGCTATATAGAGTTAGGCAACGCTGAGTCACAACGTTGTACAACGCTCAGTAGAGTTGTACAACGCTGCAGTTAAAAAAAAAACTTGGAAAATTTCCTGAGTACCATCGTGCAACGCCATATAGCGTTGTACAACGCCACATAAATTCCAAGTTAGCTGTCCCATGTAAACAGTCATTTTTACATGCAAAGTCTCTAGAGACGTTAACCAACGTCTTTCAGCGTTGGGTAACGTTAGCGTTGTGTGACGGCATATAGAGTTGTACAACGCTCTGTTGAATCTGTCAGAGTTGTTCCTTTTGTCTCCCTTTAGCGTTGTTTAACGCCATTTAGTGGCAAGCAACGCTCTGACAATTTCCAACGGAATTGTCGGAGCTTTCCTTTGGTTTTACACTCCTGCGTTGTGCGACGGCAAATAGCGTTGCACAACGCTCTGACAGACCAACGGCTATATTAAAGAGCCGTTAGAATTTACAACGGTCATATTCCAGCGTTGTATAACGCTATTCAGCGTTGTACAGCGCTGTGGCCTGTTTTTGCTGGGGAACTGCTCATTTCGAGCCCTATATATATCCACCCCTTGTTCTCTCTCATTGAAGTGGCTTCACTTTGCAAAATTAGACCAGAATTGAGCCTTTGAGCATAGGGATACTCTCCCACTTGAGCTTTTCATAGCTAGACCATCTTGAAAGATTTAGTAGCCTCAAACACCACCGCCCCGACATTGTCGCTAGGTGTAGGTTGGAATAGGTTGAGAGCTCTTCTCCTTTGAGGCCGTTGTGCCATTCAAGTTAGGCCGATCCGCCTCGAGTGTCCTTGTGACGAGGTGATTCGGTTCGAAGTTGTAGTCCCGTTCTTGTTGGAATTGAACGGAGCGCGCCCTTTCGTGGTAGCGGAACTCCCGGAGACGTACGACTAAGGCTAGCTTCTTCTAGCGGGTCGGAACTCCGTAATCACATCGCATGTTCAATTTCTCTCTCTCTTTCTCTCTTTATTATCTTGCATTGTGAATTGCTTGTGTGCTTGCTTCCTTAAATCGCTTCCCTAAACTTTGATTAAGCCGCCCCCCTTAGGGACAACAATGCCAATAGCCTCCTTTTGTATCAAAGCCCCTAAATATTTATCGTCTCCATGTACCAGCTCTGCTTGCATCAGATTTGTGATCCTTTGCCTCACATTTTCATCACAAGTCCTAGACAACCACATCTTTGATTTCTCTGGATTCATCCTGAGTCCAGAAGCATTTGCAAAAAGACTTAGGATGGTATGAATTCTTTCCAGCTCCTGTTGGCTTATATCACCAAAAATTATTAAATCGTCTGCATACATTATATGGGACAGAGCAAGACATGTAGTAGCCAGTTTCACTCCTTTAATGTCACCATCTCTTAATGCTTTGACCATCCTTCTGGTTAACATTTCCATTGAAATAATGAAGCCATAGGGGGACATGGGACATCCCTGTCTAAGCCCTCTTGTTGGTTCAATAAAGCCATCTCTCTTTCCATTCACATTAATGGCTATTTTTGCCCTTCTGTAGGAACTAATCATGAGGTTTATCAGTTTAGCTGGCACATTAATATAGATCATTGCTTTCTCTAGGAACCCCCACTCAAGCTTATCAAAAAGCTTTTGAAACATCAGCTTTTAACATGAATGCACTATGTTTGAAATTCTTTTGCTTGAAAGTGTGCAACACCTCTCTCACCAGAATGACATTATCAGCAATGTGCCTTCCTTTCAAGAAAGCATTTTGTTCTGTGGATATGACTCTTTTGAGGTGGGGCCTGAGTCTGTTTTCTATAATCTTCATCAGTAACCTATAAGCCACATTGCCAATGCTAATCGGCCTGAATTGTGAAGGCAAATCTGGTTCATCAGTTTTGGGGATGAGAGATATAGAACACTGCAACCAATCATCAGGTACTATGTTTGCAGCAAATACCCCCTAAGTTGCGCCACCAGATCCTCACCCAGAATGTCCCAGTTTTCCTGGTAAAACCTTGATGTGATGCCATCTGGGCCCGGCTTTTTGTCCGGTCCCACCTGAAACAGCGTTGTCCTCACCTCATGATAATCTGGCTCCTTTGTCAGGCTAGCATGTGCATGTTGTTGAATAGTTAACCCTTCATTAAAGTCCATTCCTCTCAAGAATTCTTCCATGTTGTGGTTCATTTCTATTTGGCTCTCCACATCGCTTTCCACCAGCAGATTCTCATCAGAACTGTAAAGGGATCTGAAATATTGAACAAATTGTCGCCTTATGGCTTCTTCATTGCCTGTCAGCATCCCTTGCTCAATCAAAAGATGGCATTCAAAGCGCTTCGTTAATAAGCTTGATATCTGATATTTTGTGGAACTGATACCTATGGTCGTGTGTAAAGGTATTTAGAAATTGAACAAGATATGCACTTAACGATTTGAGGACCAATGTTTTGTCTTCTGAGATTAAGCAATCTACGCATTGAACACAATTTATGTAGTTACATGTTTGAAGTGATCACGCTCTTGTTCTCTAGCTTCGATATTTCATTATTTTCATATTTTTATGAAAAAACACAGCTGAAGTTTGAGAAAATCGATTACTGACCGGAGCTTAATAAGTACAATCAAGCTCTCAGACAATCAAGCAATCACAGACTTTTTTTGGCATGGGAGCTAATTTTTTCTTTTCGAAAATGGAAAGCGCGTCCTCTGAAAACACGTTTGATCTCCTCTGTCCGCGCACACCCTCACCCTGGATCACTCTCACCTCGTGTCACCCCACGTCACCCCCCTCACACGTGCCCTCTGTTCGTGCACCCCTCACCGCACGCTGGTGCGCAGCCCTCCCGTCGCCGTCGCCGTCGCCCAACCTTGCCGTCGCCGTCGCACAACCCTGTCGTCGCCGTCGCTCAGCCCTCCCGTCGCAACCATTCCGTCGCCCAGCCCAGCCTTGCAGTTATCAGAATCAGAAATGAATATTTTTTACTCCCAAACTTGTATTAAATACTCTCTTACAACTAATTATTTACTCCCTTATAGTTTTTTAGTTACTCTCAAGCAACAGTAGAATCAGTTCTGAATGTTATTTACTCTCTTATACATATTAGATACTCCTTTTGTACAAGTTATTTACTCTCTTATAGCTATTTAGTTACTCTCAAACAACGGCAGAATCATATATGAATACTATTTACTCACTTGTATTAAATACTCCCTTACTATTATTTATTTACTCCCTTATAGTTATTTAATTACTCCCAAACAACAGTAAAATCAGTTCTGAATGTCATTTACTCCCTCATACATATTAGATACTCATTTTATACTAGTTATTTACTCCCTTATAGCTATTTAGTTACTCTCAAACAACAGCAGAATCAGATATGAATATTATTTACTCCGTTGTATATATTATTTAGTTCCTTATATTGATCAATTTCCTCCCTTATAATAATTTAGTTACTCCCAAAAAACAGCTGAATCAGGTATGAATATTATTTACTCCCTTATACATATTAGATACTCCCCTATACTGATTAATATCATCCCTTATAACAATTTAGTTACTCTCAAGTTGTAACAGAACTAGATCTAAACATCTTTTCTCTTATTATCCTTCTCGATTTCTACTTCTTTATTTTCCAACTAGATCTGATCGGTATAGGAGAGAGAGCAGTGAGGGGAGGCGGAGGAGACGAGAGGCGGAGGAGAAGAGAGGCTGAGGTGAGGCGGAGGCGGAGGCGGAGGAGATGTAAGGAGAAGCAGAGGAGAGGCTTAGGCGAAGGAGAGGTGAGGCGAAGCAGAGGAGAGGTTGATGCAGAAGAGAGGAGAGGCGAAAGAGAAACTGAGACGAGGCGGAGGCGGAGACGAGGCGGAGGAGAGGTGAGGCGGACGCGAGGAGAGGGAAGCGAAGGAGGTGGTGGAGATTTGAATCGAATTTATTTTTGTGATTGTGAGGAGATTTAATAGAGGTAGAGAGGAGACGGAGCAAAAAGAGGGTAAAAGAAGAGAAATGTGAGACGAGGGGAGCGACTTACTGTAATTCTGTGATTGCACAAAATGTTGATTACACAGAGTAATTTCCATTACCGACTAACCCTCCTCACAATAGGAAGTAGGAAGCAGGAACATGAAAAATAAATGTTACACAGCCCAAAAATAAACCTAGAACAGGCCAAGACAAGACCCAAAAAGTTTCATAATGAAAGACCATTAGATGATCTCTTCATCTCTTGTTAATTTGCTTTATGGGATTAAAAAAATCCAAATAAAATATCTAAAAGTTCATAAAAGTTCCAAAATTCTATTCATTGTGGGTTTCATCATCCGCCAAATTTACCAACGTGATAGTCTTTTCTATTTTAAAAACTATAACTTACCAAAAAAATTCCTAAGCCTTGCAAAATTTATCTAAAATCCTAGAAATTTGCATAGTCCAAATAGACACCCCCCCCTCCCCAAAAAAAAAAAATTAATATTTACGGCCTAAACTGAAAATTCTAAAAACAAATCTCTAGCGGCGACGGTAAATTTCTTAATTAATTTTCTTTATTAACATTGGTGTTAAATTCTAAAGCATAACAAAATTACTGATATTGTAACAGTTTGACAGCGTTATCGAATGAGAAACAGAGAAAGAGAACTGAATTGATGTAAAGACATTTTGGATCTTCTCTGAGGCTCCGTTTGGATGCGTTGAGAATAAGGTAGGAAGAAGGAAGAAGGGAAGAAATTTATTGGGAAGTGTGTAACTTTTGTGAAGAATTTGGATGGTTAGAAATAAATTTATTGGTAAAAAGTGGTTATTCCTTATTTCTTATTCATTATTCCGGGAAGAAGCCATCCAAACGAAGCCTGAAAGAAGCTGGCATCATTCCCAAATTCCAATGAATTATATTTATTTTAGTTCATGAAACTATATTAGAATTTAGAACTGACAAATAGCAACTCACACATTTTTTCCCTTTTCATTCTCAGAATGAACAACAAACCTCAGTTCTTTTCCCCTAATTCCCTTTTTATGCATCTTCAAACCCTAATTAGTCATAATCATTGCCGTAAAGAAATTATATCTGTGATAAAATAATTAATATTTCAAACTAATATGTGAAAACTAACTATTATATTAAGACTATTAACCAGCTATATGATCTATTTCTATTCTCAGAATGAACAATAGACTTTTTAAATTGACGTCAAGGATGTTTTGGTCAAAGATATGTTGCAAGAAGCAAATGTAATGTTGCCAAAATCATTTTTCTTTTTCGAAATGTGCTAAAATAGTTTTCTATGAATAAAAGTATAAAACCTAAACAAGGAAAATCACATGTATTTTTTTTTTCCTTCTCGGATCGCTTTCTCTCTCTCTTTCTCTCACTCTCTCTAGATCTCTCCCTCGGTCTACCTGAAATTTGGACTCCTTTCTCTCATTTAAGGCATCTTGTTGGATTGGCTCCGGTCTGATTTGGACAGCGATGGATGGCGAAGTTGCTCCGGATTTCAGTCATGGATTTAAATTTAAAGTAGATCCTAATTGGAGATCACAACCCTACGAAGAATCTCGCGCAGCATTCACAATTGAACGGTGAGATTTTCCATATGATTGTTTTGATTGGATTACACTAAGAATCAATCTCCATCTCTTTTATTTAGAAACAAATTCTAGATTAGGATGAGATCTGTCTAGGAAGGGATCTTTGAACTTGATTTCTCCTAATAAGGGCTCGTTTGGTAGTGCTAAGTTTAACTTGACTTTTGAGTCAACGAGCTAACCTACATGTCTTGCATCGCCAAACAACTTTGGGATCAACAGGATTAGCACTACCTCACTAACTTGACCATTTCATATTTGAACTTTTCTCAAACACAAAAAAAAAATTTATATCGTATCCGAAGAGAAAAACCTTGAGAAGAAACTTTAAAATTTCAAAATTTCAAATATCAAATTTTCAAATTCAAATATCAAAATTTCAAATTTCAAAATTCAAATTTCAAATTTAAAAAATTTTAGGGGTCGTTTGGCAACATCAAAGTTTAGTGGGATCAAGGGTTAAAGTTAGCATTTTGGGATTGGTGTTTGAGGTTAAAGTTAATAAATGTTAGTACTAACTTAAAATTAGTAATTGTTGTTTGGCATAATAGGTTAAAGTTAGTGATCAAAGTGAATGCATTCACTTGTAACATTCATTTCAATCTTGACATTTTAGAATTCGAAAATTTTAAATCTTGATATTTTCAAAATTTGAAATTTTAAAAGGTGAAAATTAAAATTTTAAATTTTAAATTTTAAATTTTAAAATTTGAAACTTTGAAAATTTGAAATTTGAAATTTTTAAATTTTGAATTTTAAAATTTGAATTTTAATGTTTCTTCTTAAAGTTTTTCTCTTCAGATACGATATAATTTTTTTTTGTGTTTGAAAAACACACAAATATGAAATGGTCAAGTTAGGGAGGTAGTGCTAATCCCGTTGACCTCAAATTTGTTTGGCGATGCAAGACATGAAGACGCTCGTTGACTCAAAAGTCAAGCTAAACTTGGCACTACCAAACGAGCCCTTAAAGTTCAAATTTCAAAATTTTAAACTTCAAAATTTAAAATTCAAATTTAAAATTTCAAAATTTCAAATTTGAAATTTCAAATTCCAATTTTTCAAATTTAAAATTTAAATTTAAATTTTCAACTTGTAAACATTTTTAAAATTTCAAATTTTGAAAATATCAATGATATCTCATATTTATACTGATATTTTGGCCAGACTTTACATCGAAATTGTGACTAAAACTATGATATTATCTTGTTTTTCTGTTTGTTTGGCAAGATTGGATACTGCCGTGGAATTTAACTTGTCTTGTAGGAATTTGGTGGATCGCGCATAATCATTGCATAAAATGGTAGATTTAAGAGAATCAAATGGCTAAATGGAAGCAATAGCATTGTAGAGCTCATTGTAAGCTTTCCGTCGATCTTTGAATCACCTCAATCGGAGCCCGGATGAAGAAATTATGCTCAAAATACTATTGGTGCACAATGCTGGCACAAGAATTCGGACCGAATTAGCATCAATTCGGACCGAATTGCGTCACAGAAAATTACAGAAAAGCTAATTCGGACCGAATTGTCTGGAATTCGGTCCGAATTGCTATACACGGAAATGTTTCTGGCTGCGTTCTAAAGGCATTTTCTCTATTAGGAAGGCTATTTTTCCGCCCAAAATGAAGGAAAATCACGTCCCAGTTGTCCAGGAGAGGGGAAAGGAGTAATATAAGCATATTCCATCTTTGGAAGGGCTATCTTTTCATTCCACTTTTGACCTTTCTCTCTCAGCCAGATCCAGATCTGGTTTGGGGACAATTCTTCTCCTCTTTTGCAACTGGGACAGAGGTGGGAGGCCGGATCAAAGCTGTTCCTTGCTGCTACAACGAGTTCCGAAGGTCTCAAGGTGTTCTCTAGTGCGACGGCAACAGTGGACAACCTTAGAAACTTGGCTATTTGTTGTATCGAACCAATTCTTTCTCTATTTTCTGGATTTATGGCTTGTTTAAACTTATATACTGTTATTTGCATGATTTCTATTAGCATGTTAGGCTAAAAACTTGTTGCTTTAGGGATAGATGTAGCTTAGATTTTGGTTTTGCTTGGTTTGCTTATTTTGTTGATGGACGAAGCTAGTTACCCTTGGGGTTTTTTATTGAAATTGCTTGTGTTTGGACCGGTTATTACTTGTATTGCTCGACTTTTGTACGCATACAATTGTTGGGAACTTCTTTACATTATATTAATCGAGTCCTGTACTAGTATTTCGAGGTAGGTCAAAGGCGAAAGTCGACCAATTAATAACCAAAAGTGAACGTTTCTAGTTAGGCGAAAATCTAACTAGATACCTCGTAGAAAACCATTGGTAAACTCGAGTAAGTCCACCGAACAACGAAAGTTGGGGGTGCAATACACTCGATGAAGGTTGTTTAACACTAGATCCCATTCCAAATACCGTACCCAATATGCGAAAGCGGAGGGTTAGGGAGTTAGGTTTGGCTAGATGGACCTTTGGCTTGGATAAATCAACAAAAGAGTAAACCACAGCATTTACACAGTGGAATTCGGTCCGGAATTCGGACCGAATTAGCAAGGCCGAATACGACAGTGCTAGGTCTTGCGACTCTGTGGCCAGTTCTAAGTGAAATCGAACCCTAAGGCACATTTATTATCTTATTTTAAACCGTTAGAAAACTCCAAAAATATTTATTTCAATTGTTTTGCATAATCTTTATTACTTGTGATTGCACTCTTTTATTTTCCTTTAATTCGTTCTATTTGTGACTTCAATTCTCTTCTCGATTTTTATTGTCTAGCTTTAACGAAATAATAAGCATAATATTCATATCCATCTCTGTGGGTTCGACACTTTTACTCTATTACAAGCGACTAGTCGAGTACAAGATTTATTTGTTTGACCTTGGTTCACACCCTCGATCAAAATGGCGCCGTTGCCGGGGATGGCGTTATGATATTATTTCTTATTAAAGTAATTAGAGACTAGACTCATTCTTTTATTCTTTTTACTCATTCGGTACATTTGTTGTTGTATCTCTTGTGTGTAGGTTAACGCTGGCTAGAGGGTCAAGAAACATCCAACCCCAAATTCCACACGATTACAACCTCAGGGGAAAGGAGGACAACCTTCACGAGACCTCTAGCTCGAGCACGACTCAAGCTGCTGCTCTGAAGGGGAAGAAGCAACAACAACCGGTACCAAATCCGGACCGAATTCCGCCCAATCAGGTCCGAATCACAACTCAGCAAGTTCCAGAGGGTACAATTCGGACCGAATTCTAACCAATTCGGACCGAATTTCTGTAGAACCTGCACACGGGCGAAGGAACGAGCATTTCAATGGCTGATCGCACTGATGAAGCTAGGCAACTTGAGGCTCTACGCCTTGAGTTAGAGGCCACCCAACAAAGGATTCTCCAAGACCGACTCGCACTTAAGCAAGAGCGACTCGTCTTCGAGGAAAAGCGCAACGCAAACTTTAACGATGGCAGTAGCATTCATGGAGCACCATTGAATCCCTACAGAACTCAGGGGTCCAACAAGTCTCTCCGCGAGCATTCTGCCCCTCGAGTCCAAGACGTGGATGGACCAGTCGTGATTAGGGGAATCGCTGCCAATAATATGCAAATCAATCCTGCACACGTTGCACTCGTGCAACAAAACCTATTCTATGGGGCTGAACGGGAGAACCCACACGCACATTTACAAACCTTTCTTGATTGCACTAAATTGTTGAGATTCAACGGGGTCACCCCGGATTCAATTAAGCTTCTCTTGTTTCATTTCTCTCTTAGGGATAAGGCTAAGAAATGGTACAACACACTAAAAAGAGGGTCAATTGATAGTTGGGGAGTTATGGCAAGGATTTTCCTTGAACGGTACTTTCCAGCAAAAAGAGCCTTTGAAATTAGGAGGGAAATCACAAATTTCAAACAAAGGGGTGATGAATCATATAGGGAAACTTGGGAACGGTTTAGAGATTTGGAGAACTCTTGTCCTAACCATGGAATTCAGGATTGGTTGACCATTCACTCGTTTTATAACGGTCTTTATGATAATATTAAAGTGAATGTTGATGCTCTTTCAGGTGGAAGCTTCACACAACTCGATGCGGAGCAAGCACGTGATGCCATTGAGAGATGCGCCCTGCAATACAATTGGCCGGCGCCCAACCCAACAAGAGACAATCCACCTAGGCACGAAGTCAAGGAGATCAAAGACACGCGAGACAGGATCGCTCGTTTGGAAGCCGAGCTCGCGAAGATGCAGTCAATCGGTGGCACACGCCCATCATACAAAGAATGTGGAGTTTGTGGAGAAGAAGGACACATGTCCTCTAATTGCCCTCTCCAATATGGGGATAGAGAGCCCGAAGAAGTCATGTCTTTCGAATATGTTCGCAATCGGTACCAAGGTGCAATGGACGATAACGAAGCGGGTGGTTGCCAAGGAAATTATCAAAACCACACTTTTGTCCCAAGAAAAATGCACACCAACAAAACTGGTAACCAACCCCAACCGAATCAAAATCGAGATGCTCCATTCAACTATGACCAAGGGCAAAACTTTCAAGGAAAGGACTATATTGCACCTCGAGTTGAGCAATTCATGGAGACTCAAAAAGTCCTAAATGAGACAATTCTTGAGGGAATGGCTAAACTTCAAAAAGAATCTGGAGCCACTTCGCGGGTGGAAAAGATGATGGAAGTGTTCTTGGCATCTCAAAACACTCGCCCAAGTCAACCCGAGCCAAACCCTCGTGCGGAAATCAAAGCGGTGCACACACTCAAGAGTGGCACTCAATACAAGGACCCACCTATGCCCTAGGAAATTCAGCCAAAAGACACATCCGCAGCTGAACATGAGTCGAATTCGGTCCGAATTCCTACTAATTCGGACCGAATTCCGTCGCGACAAAATCCAGAGGCACCAATTCGGTCCGAATTCCAGCCAATTCGGACCGAATTCAAAGAAGTTAAGCACACATCTGCTCCGAACCCGCTGCTAAAGGCACCTGATCAACACATAAGGGTATTCTATCTTAGTAAAATGGACGATCCAGGCAAATTCACCATACCATTCACCATTGGTGGGACAATAATAAAAAAAGCCCTATGTGACAACGGAGCAAGCGTAAGTCTCATGCCAAAATCTGTGTTCGATCGAATTGGCATTGGAATTTTAAAGCCGTCCAATGGGACCCTGAAACTTGCAGACTCGTCAGTTCGACGGCCTATTGGTGAAATTAAGGACATTCCGGTCAGGCTTGGGAAATTATTTATCCCAGGCGATTTTGTGGTAATAGACATGGAGGAAGATGAAAACGTTCCCATCATTTTGGGGCGTCCCTTCCTTAGAACTGCAGGTATTCTAATGGACATGAAAGATGGAACTATTTTGGTGAGGGTCGGTGGAGAACAATGGAAATACTCGATCAATCAAGCTATGAAGTGCTCAAACCAGCTTGAATATTGCTATCGAACCGACATGGAAGAGATCCCGGTCGAGAGACCACAAAAAGAACAATACTCAGGCTCTCTCTGGGGCTATCACGAGCCATGTTGTGGAATACAGGAGGCAATTGCTGTAGAGGAATCCATCCAAGAGGTCACAGACAAGACAGAACCTGAAAACACAAGCAATTCGGACCGAATTCCACCCAATTCGGACCGAATTGAGGTTTCAGGAACTTCTGAAATTTTCTCATGTAGCAATTCGGACCGAATTCCACCTAATTCGGACCGAATTCCACCTAATTCGGACCGAATTCACCCCTCTGGAACTGACAGTGCAATTTCCCAGCCAAGAATTCGGTCCGAATTCCAACCAATTCGGTCCGAATTCCCGGCACCTTGGTACGCAGACCTGGCAAACTACTTGGCAAGCGGCGCGTTGCCTCCCGAGATGACTTACCAACAAAGAAAAAAGCTCAAATTAGACGCCAAGTACTACTTTTGGGAGGAGCCTTACTTGTTCAAGCTTGGCGTTGATGATGTTTATCGGAGATGCATTCCGTATGAGGAAGTTCGACCCGTTCTCGCTAACTGTCATTCCTCAGCTTACGGCGGCCATGCATCCTTCTCCAAAACGGCCGCTAAGGTACTGCAATCCGGTTTTTACTAGCCAACTTTATTTAAGGACGTTCGTTCTTTTGTTTTGTCTTGTGACCAGTGTCAAAGGGCGGAGAACATATCCAAGCGGAGCGAGATGCCTCTCAACCCGATTCTTGAAGTGGAGATCTTTGATGACATATGCGACAAGAATTCCGAGTCCTTCAAGGTCAACGGGCAGCGCCTAAAGCACTACATCGCCAATCATGAAGTAGGAGAAGCAATGGTTATTTCGCTTCTCGATCCACCGCCCGCGACATGAGTCAACTGAGGGTCAAGCTCACGACCTTAAACAAGCACTTCTTGGGAGGCAACCCAAGGATTTTTCTCTCTTTACTTTATTTTATTTCATTTTATGTTCTAAAATATCCTTGAAAATCACAAAAAAAAAATTATAAAACAATAAAAAAAATTAATTAAGACTTTAGATTTTTCATAGGATTTTCGATTTAAGCATTATTTTTCTTGATGTGTGTAGAAAAGAGACATGGTTGATTCGTGCTAGAGCACCAAAAGGATGCAAAAACTGACATCATGCGCCCACGCACGACTTCATGTGAATCAACCAACATGTGCAGTCAAGCGACGCTTGGGACAATTGGCAATCGATGCAAGGAGTCAAGAAAAGTCAAAACAACGAACTGCAACACAAAAAGGCAAAAGGCCCACTCTCCAATGACGAGCCCGCACAACTTCTTCATACCTTGATCTGATTAGTTTCCTTTTTCCTCCTCTTTATTTTTCTCTGTGTTGCATTGAGGACAATGCTGTGCTTTAAGTTTGGGGGGAGGGAAAGGAAAAACGAAACAAGCCTTATTTTCTTGAAAATTCCTCAAAAACGCTTGTTTTCTGAAAAATTTTTGCAAAACAGACCCTGCAATTCGGTCCGAACTCAACCGAATTCGGTCCAAATTCTTCCCTATTTCTTCTGAATTGAGTCACGATTGTTCTTAAACTGATTTTGAGGGTTGGGAACTTGATTTTAAGCATAGCTAAGCTCTTCTTGATATTGATTCATTGCAAAAACTTGGTGTTTGACTTCTTTTCTCAAATCTTAACTTGGATTTCAAAAACTCTCGTTGTTGAGACGTTTTGGGTTTGTTCAAGTACCAATGGGCCGAGGAATTTCAAAACTAAGGGTATTTGGGTCTAAAACTTGGTTGCTTAAGAATCGTTTGAACACGATTTAGTCAAAACTGAAATCTTTCGCCGAGTGAACGGACTTGTGAAACCGATGGTTTTTGAAAAAGATTTTGTTATCCTTAGAAATTGTAAAGTTAACCCTGTCTTGTGTACAAAATTGTTTTAAAGCTTGAATCACCAACGAGCAACATCAAATCGGACAAACTTAAATAGTTGTGAAAACGAGGAGCGTTGAGACTTCTTCCCACCAACTCAACCACAAATTTTGGGGGCGGAGCTAGTAGCAAAATTGTGTAAAAACCGGACCGACCTCCCTGGTGCGATATGTGCCAGTAGCAAAGCTTGGAGGGTGGGACTAGTTGCGAGCTGTCAGGAATCGATATCTCAATGCTCTCGAGGACGATTGGGTAGTTCCGGCTAGTCCCATAGTGGACCGTAGCAAATAAATTGCAAAAGAAACTAGACCAAACCCACTGGTGCGACATGTACCAGTAGCTTTCTCGAAGTCAATGATTCGCACTTAATCCTCTAGGGTGCAAAGCCCCACGACTCGACTTGCAGAATTAAAATTGGTGAAATTCTAAACTGTTTTGAGATAGGTTCACTATAAGATTTCTAGCTTTGACAAAATTCTTTTGCAAAACCTTTCGGGTCATGGGAATGAACGGGTGAATAAACTCGGATTTGCTTTGTGGTTAAATGAATAGAAGCTAGGACCCTTAACCCTCGGTCAAGGTTTTCTTAGGACCAAGAGCTGTTTGGATGAGATCAAAACAAACTTAACTCTAGTTTGAGAATCCCAATTGAGCATTTCAAGAAAAGCATGAATCAAAGTCAAACTGTGCACTAAATTAAATTCCTAACTCCAACTTCAATTTCGATAGTAAGTCTAAGTCTTGTCAATTCTTCTAAGTTCAGAGTTTTGCTTGAGGACAAGCAAGTTTTAAGTTTGGAGGGATTTGATATCTCATATTTATACTGATATTTTGGCCAGATTTACATCGAAATTGTGACTAAAACTGTGATATTATCTTGTTTTTCTGTTTGTTTGGCAAGATTGGATACTGCCGTGGAATTTGACTTGTCTTGTAGGAATTTGGTGGATCGCGCATAATTATTGCATAAAATGGTAGATTTAAGAGAATCAAATGGCTAAATGGAAGCAATAGCATTGTAGAGCTCATTGTAAGCTTTTCGTCGATCTTTGAATCACCTCAATCGGAGCCCGGATGAAGAAATTATGCTCAAAATACTATTGGTGCGCAATGCTGGCACAAGAATTCGGACCGAATTAGCATCAATTCGGACCGAATTGCGTCACAGAAAATTACAGAAAAGCTAATTCGGACCGAATTGTCTGGAATTCGGTCCGAATTGCTATACACGGAAATGTTTCTGGCTGCGTTCTAAAGGCGTTTTCTCTATTAGGAAGGCTATTTTTCCGCCCAAAATGAAGGAAAATCACGTCCCAGTTGTCCAGGAGAGGGGAAAGGAGTAATATAAGCATATTCCATCTTTGGAAGGGCTATCTTTTCATTCCACTTTTGACCTTTCTCTCTCAGCCAGATCCAGATCTGGTTTGGGGACAATTCTTCTCCTCTTTTGCAACTGGGACAGAGGTGGGAGGCCGGATCAAAGCTGTTCCTTGCTGCTACAACGAGTTCCGAAGGTCTCAAGGTGTTCTCTAGTGCGACGGCAACAGTGGACAACCTTAGAAACTTGGCTATTTGTTGTATCGAACCAATTCTTTCTCTATTTTCTGGATTTATGGCTTGTTTAAACTTATATACTGTTATTTGCATGATTTCTATTAGCATGTTAGGCTAAAAACTTGTTGCTTTAGGGATAGATGTAGCTTAGATTTTGGTTTTGCTTGGTTTGCTTATTTTGTTGATGGACGAAGCTAGTTACCCTTGGGGTTTTTTATTGAAATTGCTTGTGTTTGGACCGGTTATTACTTGTATTGCTCGACTTTTGTACGCATACAATTGTTGGGAACTTCTTTACATTATATTAATCGAGTCCTGTACTAGTATTTCGAGGTAGGTCAAAGGCGAAAGTCGACCAATTAATAACCAAAAGTGAACGTTTCTAGTTAGGCGAAAATCTAACTAGATACCTCGTAGAAAACCATTGGTAAACTCGAGTAAGTCCACCGAACAACGAAAGTTGGGGGTGCAATACACTCGATGAAGGTTGTTTAACACTAGATCCCATTCCAAATACCGTACCCAATATGCGAAAGCGGAGGGTTAGGGAGTTAGGTTTGGCTAGATGGACCTTTGGCTTGGATAAATCAACAAAAGAGTAAACCACAACATTTACACAGTGGAATTCGGTCCGGAATTCGGACCGAATTAGCAAGGCCGAATACGACAGTGCTAGGTCTTGCGACTCTGTGGCCAGTTCTAAGTGAAATCGAACCCTAAGGCACATTTATTATCTTATTTTAAACCGTTAGAAAACTCCAAAAATATTTATTTCAATTGTTTTGCATAATCTTTATTACTTGTGATTGCACTCTTTTATTTTCCTTTAATTCGTTCTATTTGTGACTTCAATTCTCTTCTCGATTTTTATTGTCTAGCTTTAACGAAATAATAAGCATAATATTCATATCCATCTCTGTGGGTTCGATACCTTTACTCTATTACAAGCGACTAGTCGAGTACAAGGTTTATTTGTTTGACCTTGGTTCACACCTTCGATCAATCAAGATTAAATTTTAGAATTCTAAAATGTCTAGATTAAAATGAATGTTATAATTGAATGCATTCACTTTGATCACTAACTTTAAACCTATCATGCGAAACAACAATTACTAACTTTTAGTTAGTACTAACTTTTATTAACTTTAACCTCAAACACTAATTCCAAAATGCTAACTTTAATCTTTGATCTCACTAAACTTTGATGTTGCCAAACGACCCTAAATTAATCATAATAATGACGAGCCTAGAGCTAGCTTTCAGAAATGAGAAAAGTATTGTAATTATGCATGCCTAGATATATAGTTTAGTTCACGTTACCTTTGTGAACTCTTTTTTTTCTTTTCTTTTAAGGGATCATTTAGTTCGGATACTTTTACAATTTGCATTGATAAATTACAAATAATTTTTTATAATGTGCAAAATTCAACTTCAATTTTATTTAGATTTGAATGCTAAATTTAATTTTTGATACGACACACAAATGCATAATTGATGGTTTTAGGGTTGAACACCATGTACCAGTTATATTTGGTGAGCTTCGACGAAAAGCAATTCAATTTGACGAGCAGAGTTTTAATACAGCAACTAGTTATGTACGTTTACTTCTCAAATACTCTTTCGTGAGACATTTTGCTTAATTTTGTTTTTGTAAATTTATTTATCTTCAATCTTCATATATAAGTTTGTTGATAGCAGAATACATTAAATATTCTCTTTAGTTCCATGTTAGTGGCCTGGTCTCATATATGGCACCAAAGAAAGATACATGCCTCTTTTGAGCATTTCGCTAATTCTATATATGCTTGTTCATTAATTGGGACATGTCATATCTCCTATGTTTAAATATGGTTTTGCGCACTTTCATAAGCAGGTTTTGATGTTATTATATTGTTATTTTACACATTATGGAGGTACAGTGTCTAATTAATTATTATAGGTGAGCGAGTGTAGAGCAAGCCAACCATTGACGCTTGTTAGCAGGTTTTTTTATTAATATTAAAATAATTTAAATGTTTTTGTAAAAGTTTCATTTTATAAGATTTTAACATATAAATGAAAGCATAATTAATCCATTGAAGTTCATTGTAGGAATATTTATAAGGTTGAAAATTTGAAATATACACTGGAACTGAACTATAATGCTCTGATATATATTTTGCTTTGCTGCTATTTTAAATCTTTCCTAGCATGATTATATTATGAAATTTGCTCAAATGATTGTGTGGACTGGGAAGGAAGTAAGCAAGCAGCTTGAACAGATTCATCCCCGTCTAATATGTTACGATGGGGAAATAAGGCTGTGCCAACCGCCCGGCTACTGTCTGTCCCAACAACAACATATTCGTCCTATAAAAGAAGGCAACAAATAATTTTCTAGTTCAAGTATTTTTTTATCATTTTTTAAAACGTAACGCTGTCATAATTAGCTAAATCATTTGTCCTTTTTTTTATAATACAGAAATGAAATCGAGGAAATGTAGAATATGTGAAGACTGTACGCACAAGAGGAGGAATTAACGCTGAGGATTAAGATATCCTGGCCTTACATATTTTCTTCAAGGATCATACTTTCGGTGGGAAATCTGGAATCAATTAAATTTCTGGAAAAAAAAAAGAGATGAAATAATTTAGTAATTTGCAAATTTATTATGTTTATTTAGGTTTTACCCCTTACTAAACGAAAACTTTCCTTTTTCTTTTCTTTCCTTTTCCAATAACGACAGATTTAGGTCGGAAAATTTTACTATTTTTATGACTGATTTTCCCTTATTTTTTTTATGTTAAATTAAATGAATGAAATCATGAGGAGAAAACAATGGGGGGATCAAAATCGGAAGGGCTGAGGGCATTTTCGTCCACAATTTTTAATTTTATTTTTCAGCATTAAAATATCACTAGAAATAATAGAAGGGTATATATTTATGCTTAACTATGTTTAGAGGGGTAAATTTCCAAAATTAAAATTTAGAGGGTGATATTTACAATTAGCTAAGATTTCAGGGGTATATGACTTATATTTCCAGTTAAATAATACAAGTATACAACTGAGATAAAACTAGCTACGATATTTGTCGGTCTATAATAACTCGGTGCACCAAATATTTAGGGCCCATTTCTCACTGATGCAAGAGGTACAGATGACGTTCCAACATATCATGTCATTCCGTCCATTGAAGGATTGCAATTTCTATCTGGTTTTCTTTTAGCGTTTGCTTCCTTTATTTGATCTAAACTGAAATTTGAATTTCTTTTTCTCAAATCCATATCAATTAGAATTAGATATAACATGTGGCGTTAGAACTATGTGACCAGTCGATAGTAGACCTATGGAACTAAAGTGACTAGTGGATAAAACTTATTTAGATATACTAGTGGTTGCGTCGCGCGTTGCGCGATCTATTTTTTTGTCTTCTGTTTTTTGACAGTCTTATTAATGGTAAAAAAAAAGTAGCCTAAATAATAAAAATACGATGGGAAAAGAGTGATAAAGAAAAAAAAAGTAAAATATGATTAATTAATAATAAATGATCATTATGAGCTTGGCTCTTCCAGTATGTTTCTTTCATACCAAAAAAAAAATTATTGGATCCACACGATCTAGGGAAACGCAACAAAAAAATTTACAGAGAACAATTAATTTGATTCATCAGAATGGAATTGAAACTAAATTCAACCAAGCTCAAAATAAGTACTCAATACATATTCTAATAAAACGGATGATGAATTATATAACACAAAGCCTGAACACAGCTCCAAAACTACTAATTCATAGAAACAACTTCGATATCTGCACCTGTCAGTAAACCTCACCGGACATCTCCATCTTTCCATTCTCCTTAAGTCCTTACATAGGTACACATTCCACTTGTGCAGGTCTTAATTTTCGCTGGATCTTGAACATTTTAAAATATACAAAAAATGAAAATGGCATATTTGACTTACACAACTTCAATATATACTAATGCCACAAATTAATGTTTAGAAAACCATACCAGTAGATTAGACGAAGAGAGGCAGGGTGAGGTCCAACAGCCATTTATGAGGACAGATGCATTGGATGTAAAACATCCAGAGCAACAAAAGAATACAGTTGTACCCTGCAAATCTGTATATTGGACAAACATAAATTCACTGTTTTGATCGACATCCTTAATCATATTTTGAAGGTGGACATAAATAACTCATTGCATAATCTTGGTATTATATCAGTTTGCAAAAAATCTAACATGTCATCATCGTAAAACAAACTAAAAAAAAAATTAAATGAAATACCTAACTGTTAAGTCTAATCCAATCTTCAGATTCATTTTTATTACACATACTCCTCACATATCTGATCAAGAATTTACAAAATAAATCTTCCACAAATTGAGGATCAGACAAAACCCTGAAAAAAGAAGTTAATTTAATGTTTAATAGAGATTAAGACAGGTAAAATGATAATGGTCGTAGAAAAGACATAAAAATGAGGGGTCCAAATGTAAAATTAATGAGAGCAAAAAGACCATATGAAAGTGTCAGTCCAAACTATATCAGGCGACATTTTAGCGAACATTCAGACTTAGTATCTGACATGATGATATAAGGATTTGCTTATTGAAAATGCGATTGAGTCTATAAGACAGAATAATCGCCAAAACTACCCACAAAACCAAACAATGACATCGTGATAACCCAAACTCAAATACTCCACAAAATAACACCCCGAAATAACAGTATTAAAAAGCCTTTAAAGTAGACCCCAATCAAAACCCTTTGAATCAGCTTTGAAAGTTTGATGCATTTCTTTTAGCTGGCACAAACACATTATCCAGAGGACCCAACCAAATGAAAACAATGAACTAAATGGAAAGAGCCCTTTGTTTATATCAGGCAGTCTCTTTGTTTATAGGATAGGGCCCTTTTATAACATCACTTTTGAATTTTAAATATATGGGATCTGGTTATTAGAGATACAAAGGAAGTAAATAAAAGAGGTTAGAATCTTGTCAAAAAAAAAATTAGTAAATCTTCAGACTGATATGAATTTTTAACCAAGGGAACAAATGTCTAGCAAATCCTAGGCCAAGATGTAAGAAGGAAATACTATACATGAAAATTTAAAAAAAAAAGAACCTTATTATTTCATAAATTCAGAAAGCAACCTATGTAACTATAAAACTCATTATTTTAAGCCTAATCTAATATAATATCCACCAAAACTGCATCCGCAAAAAAAAAAATTATTCTATATTTATTCGATAACAACGGGTGTGCTTATAGTTTAATTTGTAAATTATTTTAGGAAATCGATTATTTTTCTAAAATTGAGAGAAAACAGGTGACAACTGACACAACTGACAGGCCCATTCAATATGATCTTATGGAAATTTTTTTTTAAAGTAAAGTATGCACAACAAACAAACAGTAAACGATATATACCATAAGGTTTATTTCACAGGTCATATAGAAGATTTCAAATTAACAAACTATTTGACGATACCAATCATCAAATAGTACATAGAAGATTTACGAATATTGATATATACCTGCTCATACTCCACACAATCTTGTCTTGAGCATCCCATGAAGCACACGAAGAGGTCAAAATGATTTACCTTGATTTTGCATTGTGCATCTTTCCATAGCAATCTAATCAAAATTCTCACATCCATCACAATCCTAGCCTAACAGAAATCGAAATTGAGGATCAGGAATAAGAAATCTAATTAAAAATTAAAAGGCAAAAAGAAAAAAAAACACATAGTGCTCAAACTCCACACATAATCTCGACTTCAGATGAGCTGCATACGGCTCCATATAAGATTGACCGCCTCAAATGAATTCACTAAGTAAGGACTTGTTTTACTACCAGGATTGATCGCACAATCTCTGCATACAAAGCCATTCAACTGATATGAATTTACTATGTAGAAATAGTCTGAGATTACAGTCCACAGTCCTTATTTAATTCTTATGTTATCGTTGGATGAAAGTGTTCATAGCCAGCTTGAATATAAATTTAAAACACAACAGTATATATAATCTATTTAACATAGAAAATAAGAATAAAGTTTAATCTAAATTTTATAAGATGGAAGACTAACAGTTTATACCTTTATTTTGTCCTCCTCTTTTGATTTGAACTGATTCAGTCATCACTCAATTGTTTATTTTATTCTAGCTGTCATTCTGACCATCTCCAATTCCTATACAGCCAAACGTAAAATGAGCAAGCATAAGAAAAATTTGAAAGATGAGAACGTCAAATAAAAAAAACGATAGGAGCCGACATTTTACGGTTCGTGTCTCAAACCTCAGTTAAATGATTTTTCAAAATTTGTTACCACAGTAAAAAAAAAAGTGACAGAAAGAAGTGACAAATCGAAGAAAAATCTGACCTAAGTGAAGGAACAGCCGAGTGCAGAGGAGTAGAAAAATCAGCTGCTGTTGTAATAGAGAGAGAAAAAGTAATCAGACCAATATCGAAAAAAAATGAAAGAACTTTACAAAAGAAAATTAATAGGAAAAATTAAATCATGGACGGAAGTGGCAACATGGACCAGGAATACAATCAATAACCACCTTAGCAGAGTCTTCGAATTCTCCTCGTTGAAGCTCGTGCTACAGCCAAATCAACCATCTATTAGACAAATCGATCAGGAACTTCCAAAGCAACGATCCTCATTTGAGATGAACAACCGATGTAGCGATTTATTGAACGAATACGGCGATTCTATCTAGACAGCGTAACACATAATCAGAAAAAGAGGAATGAAAAAAGAGCAGACCCTTCTGAAGAGAAAAAGAGGATTGGAAGAGAAAAGAAAGAGAGAGAGAGGCAGCGAGTATAGAAAGATGCCTCTTGACCCTTGAGAAGTCGAAAAAACGTCCCTAGAAAGATCGAAGAGGCGCCAGATGGACGGACAGATCGAACTCGATCGGACGGACTGGATTGATCTTAGCAAGAATGAACGGTCAAGATTGAACCACTGTTCCAACAACTGTTTACCCACAGTTGTTTCGGATCCGGGTGGAGTTGCGGGGCTTAATATATTAAATGATACGCGGGCCTCTTGAGTAAAAATCCATATCTCTGACAGTTTCCTCTTTGCTTTAAAGTTTCGTTTTCCTATCTTACTTATGAATCTGTTAGCAGTGATGTTTAAAGAATTAGGAACCCTAGCTTAATTAGCATTTAGACTTGGTTGACCTGTGGGTAGGGATGAAAACGGATCGGATACGGAGCGGATGTAGGTCTTCCCATATCCGCATCCATATTTTTTTCTCGGATACGGATACGAATACGGATGCGTTCGGATACGGATACGGTTCGGATATTAAACGGATACGGATACGGTTCGGATATTATCGGATACGGAGTCGAATACGAATATATTTTGTCGGATACGGATCATATAACGATCAATTTATTTTATTTCATTTCTTTAGAACTTTTTTTAAATTTCATATTGCGTATAAAAGTTTGTTATATATGAGAGTAGCTGAAGCATAAGAAAATTTTCATGTCATGCAATAAGTTATATTCAAACAATATAAATTATACGATAATAAGGTAATAAGGTAAGCAGTGTACAAAATTTATTCTTTCAACCAATTAAATCCAAAATTTCATCAAAATATTATATATAATATGTATAAATTAAATTATTATTAACATTATTGGTTGGATTCTCAACAAATATATTGGATTCAATAAATCACATGTATAACCGTAATTATCAAATTTATGAATTAATCAATAAAATTGCAAGTACTACATAAGTACAAATTTAATAGAATTGATCAATAAATTCAGTCTTTCCATAATTTGAATTCCAACAGTATATTTAACTATTCAATGTCAAATCATATCATGTTACCTTAAATGTCATCATACATTAAAAATATATATTAATCATATGTAATCAACATGATTAGAGAAAAAAAAAATAATTTTAGTATTATTATCATATATAATCATCTCAATAATAAAAAATAAAAATAATTTTATGTTCCAAATAAAAATATTATTATAAGAGAACTTATCTAATAAAAATTAAGTATTATATAATTAAAAGTATTCTCTAATGTAGATAAGTAATTATATTAATTATCTTATGCCGTTAAAAATACAGATAAACGGATTAATATCTATCGGATACGGATAATATCCATGTCGGATACGAATACGGATCGGATATTGTCAAAAAACTCAAAACCATATCCGCATCCATATTTTTTTGGCGGATACGAATACGAATACGGATATGTTCGGATACGGATACGGATCGGATATTATACGTATTTTTCGGATTCGGATACGGATCGGAGCGGATTTTATCCGCTCCGTTTTCATCCCTACCTGTGGGTAGTAGACCAATGTTTGTTTTTTTGTTTTTTTTCTTTTTTTAGTATGGTAGTAGACCTATGTTACCGTCCAGATCATATGATTATACCAGTATTTTTAATACCGTACCGGCACCCTACCATAGAGGTGGCCGAAATTCAGTATTTTTCCGATATTTTATCTCATAATACCAGAAACTGCCATTTCAATTACAGTTCTGGTTCTCCATATTATCGAAATTTTTCGATATGCAGTACAGTAATGAAAACACTATATAATATATACATATAAGATAAATAGAACAAATAAATGCAATTTTTGAGAATTCAAGTGCTGAAGTAAAAGGTTACTTAACATTATAATTTTTAAGATAATAAATGTAATTTCAAATTCTAAGCTAGACATTCTAGGTTAGTATTTAAAAGTGTTTTCACTTTAGAACAAATTAATGCAATTTTTATCGAGTATCAAATGAACTCAAAAAAAAATTTTATTGTAATGTATTTTTAGTGAAATTAAACATGATCTACGGGTCAGACTGGAAAATTAACTTTTAAATTTTTAAGTAAAAATAAGATATTAAAATTGTTTCATTAAAAAACTGACGTACTAATTCCTCCTCTCTTGAATTACTAATTACTAAAAATAAAAAATAGAAAATTTATAGAGGTGTGCTAAAATTGGAAAATCGATCGTTCTTTCCTTCTCGATACTTATTATACATACATACATATATATATATATATATATATATATATATATATATATATATATATATATATATATATATATATATATATATATATATAAAATTTAGCTACGGTGAGTCGCGACTCACGGACCCTCCGGTGAGTCGCGACCAAAACTCCTAGATCTAGATCAAAATGACCGATCCAAACCGTCCAATATGATCTCCCTATTGAAATCTCCATGTAGACCAAATTTTTCATTTTTTTGAAATTTTTAAGTATTTTTTTGAAATTTTAGAAAATCGTTAATCTAATTGGTTCTGAACCATTCAAAAACATCAGTTTTTAAAAATCCGAAAAAAATACTTAAAAATTTCGAAAAAATAAAAAATTTGGTTTGCACGGAGATTTCAATAGGGAGATCATATTGGACGGTTTGGATTGGTCATTTTGATCTAGATCTAGGAGTTTTGGTCGCGACTCACCGTAGCTAAACTCTCTCTCTCTCTCTCTCTCTCTATATATATATATATATATATATATATATAGTTTAGCTACGGTGAGTCGCGACTCACGGACCCTCCAGAGATGGCACAGAGGGTCATGTGTTATAGAGTCATTTTTCAAGATCTAAAATTCAAATACTCAATCTGAACCGTTCAAATTATTCACCTTATTAAAATACCCTTGAAGATAGAATTTTACATTTTTTAAATTTTTATGCTATTTATTATGATATTTTAAAAAAAACGTTATAATTGGAGTATTTCAGACCCTCCAATTTGAACATATCAAAATAAATAGCAAAAAATAAAAATGTAAAATTTGGTCTCCAAAGGTATTTCAATATGGTGATCAATTTGAACAGTTTTAATTGACCGATTGAATTTCGAAACTTGAAAAAATGACAAAAAAATACATCTATGGCACTTTAGGCCCACCTCTATAATATATATATATATATATATATAAGTAATTTAAGACATCTTAGATTGTCTTTTTTTTTTCTTGATAATGATCTTAGATTGTCTCAAAATAAAAAGGGGGCATCTTTTTTTGAAGAAAATAAGTAATTTAAGACATCTTAGATTGTCTTTTTTTCCCCCTTGATAATGATCTTAGATTGTCTCAAAATAAAAAGGGGGCATCTTTTTTTGAAGAAAATAAGTAATTTAAGACATCTTAGATTGTCTTTTTTTTTATTCTTGATAATGATCTTAGATTGTCTCAAAATAAAAAGGGGGCATTTTTTTTTGAAGAAAAATAAGGGTCAAAGCCCTTATCTTTTTATTAATAAAAAAAGTTAAATACAGATGCTTTAGCCAGCAACTAAAGACCTAAAAAAAAATCCAAATTAGGATAAAAAAAGTAAAAGACAAAAGAAAAAGAAGGAAACCACCAAGCCGAGCCCTAAAGTTAAGGACAACGATGGAAGGCGATGCTGCTCCGGATTTCGGTTATAGGTTTGAATTTGAAGTTTATCCTAATTGGAGATCACAATTCCGTGAAGGATCTCGCACAACATTCATAATTGAGCAGTGAGATTTTCCATATGATTGTTTTGATTAAATTACACTGAGAATCAATCTCCCTCTCTTTTATTTAGAAAAACGAAAATCTAGTTTAGGGTGAGATCTGTGTAGGGTAGGGATGAGCAAAAAATACGTAATTCGTGAGCTTACTCAAATTCGACTCGAAAAAAAATTAGTTGTAACTCGAGTTAACATAACTCAAATTGGCAGAACTCGAATTATATATCTGAACCGAGTTTGAGCTATTTCTAACTCGTTCGAAGTCTACTTGTATACAGTCTTATTGTAGGAGAGACCTTTGCACTTGATGAATTGCTATAATAAATTAATATTATAGCGATCATAGAGCTAGCTGTGAGATATTAAAAATAAAAAATCTAAGGGGTTCCATGTATGTATGTGCTTCAAGAATTAGTATAACTATGCATGCCTAGACTGCTAGACATTATAGTTTAGTTCACGGTACCTTTGTGAATTCTTTTTTCTTTTCTTGTAACGGAGCATTTAGTTCGGATGCATTTACACTTTGAATTGATAAATTACTGATAACTTTTTTTTGAGGGTCGAAATTACTAATAATTTTTAATAATCTGAATGGTAAATTTATTTTGATTGACACATAATTTATGGTTTTAGGCTTGAACGTTGTGTACCAATTATATTCGATGAGCTTCGACACAAAGCAATTCACTACGAGGAGCAGATTTTTAACACTGCAACTAGTTATGTACGTTTACTTTCCAAAATCCAAATACTCTTTTGTGAGATATTTTTGTTTATTTATTTCTTTCTTTTTTTTTCTTTGTTAATGTATTTTCATAGTTTGTTGGTAGCAGAATATATACTTTAAATATTCTCTTTAGTCCAACGTTTGTGGCCTGGTCTCATGGCACCTAAATTCAGAGAAAGATGTGTGTTTTGAGCATTTGAGGTTGTTCATGATTTAAGATTTTAGGTCCCTGATTTACATCTTGTTTAGTTCTCGTTCAAGGCCGCTCATCTATATGTGCGCAGTGCGCTTGTCCATTAATTGGGATATGCCATATCTCTAAATAAATTGTATAGATGGTTTTACACTTTCATAAGCAGGTTTTGATGTTATTTCACACATATTGGAGGTACAGTGCCTATTTACAAGTGAGCGAATGTAGAACAAGCCAACCATTGCTTGATAGCAAGTTTCTTTATTAATATTAATTTAAATTAATGTTTTTTTTAAAAAAAAACTTTCATTTCTATAAGCATTTTCAAATATAAATAAAAATCATAAGCCAACGAAAATTCCTTGTAGGAATACTTAATTATAACAGTTGAAATATAACTAATAATTTGACATATATATACTGGAATTGTGTATTTCTATTAGCCACATAATTGAACTGTATATAATGTTCTAATATATATATACTTTTTGTTTTGCTACTATTTTATATCTTTCCTAGCCTGATTATGTTGTGAAATATGTTATAATGATGGAGTCGATTGACAAGGAAGTAAGTGAGCAGCTTAAACAGATTCATCCCCAACTAAATTTTTTCCAAGGGGAACTAAAACTGCTCCGACCGCCCGGCTACAATCTGTCCCAACAAGAACCTATTCTTCCTATAAAAGATGGTAAGAATTAAGAAATGATGTTTTTTTCTTTTTTTAATATGTAAGCGCTGTCAGATTTGACTTAATTGTTTGTCTTTTTATAATTATACAGATATGAAATCGAGGAAATGTAAAATATGTGAAGACTGTACGCACAAGAGAAGGAATTATTGCTGATGATTAAGATATTATGCCCTTTTATTTTCTTGAATTAGGATCATTCTTTTGGTGGAAATCTGGCACTAAATTTCTGGGGAAAAAAGGATGAAATAATTTAATTTGTAAACTTATTTACGTTTAGTAATTAGGTCTTACCAGTGATAATTAAATGAAAACCTCCTTTTTCTTTTCTCTTTTTGCCAATAACGACGGATTTAGGTAGGAAATTTCAATAATAATATACAACTTACATGAAACTAGCTACAATATTCATAGGTCTACAAACTAGGGAGATCATTTTTTTTTCTTTTACAAAATACCTTGGCTACAATATATATAAAGAGGTACAAAATGTAGTTATAGAGAGTCACGCGCGTAAAAAAAAATTCAAGTAGTTTTGAAATTCCAATAAAGAGTCGATGATATACTGTGTTGTAAAGAAATACCAAGTTCCGATCCCAAAATTGTTGAAGTTTATGTCTGTTTGCTGCATGCAATGTTTAAAAAAAAAATTCTTAAATACTAATGTTCAATTTGCTGAGAACAGATTGCCCTCTCCTATATCTGAAAAAATAGTTAGAAATTCATACATTATTTAATGGACCATTTAGATAATGAAATTATCACATTTGGAGAAACATGAGATAACTGAAGAATACATGTTGAGAGCTTCATGGAGAAATTGTACACCAGTATAGAACTACAGACGGGGAAAAAATAGTAAAATTGGTAAACATTATAAGGAAACAAAAATGGAGGATGTGAAAAAAAAAGAGTCACCCGAAAGAATTAGAATTTTAATTACAAGAAATTAGTTAAGTGGGAAAAGATTTTGTTGACAACAACCTCATCTAACATTTATGACAACTAAACGTTTACTAAAATAAAAATACTATGTAGATATATATATTTTTTTTTTGATAAATCTTGTTGAAAATTTGATAAAATTGGAAAAAAATGTTTAATTATCTATTAAAAATTTTAATAATTTAATAGTATGGTTCTCTTGATATTGTAATGCATGAAAATGACTTTTAATATTGCATCTAATCTGATAAATATAGTTTATTAAATGATAAATAATATTTCTGTAATTTTCATTTATTATTTAATGTAAAAAGAATAATCACAAAAAAAAAAACATATATTAAAAAAAATTTGAAATCTAAACCGAACGTGTACAAAGTTGTGGTTCATCATAGGCGGTGTTTGGATGAGCCTAGGAATAAGGAAATAGCTTCTTTCTACTTTCAAATTTATTATAAACAATTCAAACTCTTCACAAAATTACACACTTCTCAATACTTCTTCTCTTATTCCTCTTATTCCCACACCATCCAAACGGAACCATAGCAACAATCATTCCAACAATGGTTATGGCCTCATGGGCCTTGTGGCGTAGAAGCTCTTCTAAGAAATAAGAATAGGTGAAAAAGAATTTTCTTGTACATAACCTGAATTTTAAATTTTTTAAGAAATATTTTTTCCTTAAAAGATTTGACAATTATATATATGGAGTAATGGTAGAATAAAAAATATATGATGTCAAACACGATTCAAACGTCGACCATTAAAATTTTAAATGATCGATCCAAATCGTTCAATATGATCTCTATATAAAATATCTTTGAAAATTATATTTTATATTTTTCAAATTTTCTAACTATTTTTTCGAATTTTCAAAATTGGAGGGTTCATAATCTTTTAGATTGAGCATATTCAAAATTTTCAAAAAATTAGTAAAAATATTTAGAAAAAATATAAAATTTGATTTCCATAGAAATTTTATAACGTACAACAACTTAAAAGATAAAAGATGTGGATCGTCTATTATAATCTTAAAAATTAATTTTTTTCGTGTTAAACAAGTATATATGTCATACATGTGTGAAAGTTGGACGCTAGCCACTCCCTTGTAGATGCGAAATAACGAACTGGATGTGAAACAATAAAACCCGACCCGATAAACGGAGCGCAAAACTAAAAAAGCCTGACCGGAGGTGGTCTGGTCAGCGGGAAGCGCCATTGACTGAGCCGATGGCGGCCGTCTCTCTCTTTCGCACGGCGCGCAAACTTCGCCTCCAGTTCCCTCCGCTCTCTTTCCTCTCCATTTCTTCTTCTTCTTCATCCGACCTCCTAAACCCCAAAACCTTAGCGCGATCTCCCATCCCTTTTCCAGCTACCCATCTCCGTCAATTGCACTGCCTGATCTCTCCTCCGCCTTCCAAGTCGGTTATTCACCATGGATTTCTGCGCCACGCGTTGTCTCTCACGAGCTCCTACTCGAGTGGCGTTAGAGAGAAGGGAGAAGATGAAGAGGCCGCGCCGAAGCCGGTACAGTCATGGGTTGATCTTTACTTGCCAGAAATGGTGCGACCTTATGCGTTGCTTGCGCGATTGGATAAGCCGATTGGAACTTGGCTTCTGGCTTGGCCTTGCATGCGGTATATAGTTCTTTTGCATCATAATTGTATCATGAACTTTTTTTATACTGAAACCTGAGAGAAATTTTATGGGTTTTTCTTATGTTTTGTATAATGTATGATGTTTAATAGGTCTATTACCATGGCGGCTATCCCTGGAGAGATCCCAGATTTGAAAATGCTGGCACTATTTGGTTGTGGATCCGTGCTTCTTCGAGGAGCAGGTTGCACAGTTAATGATCTCCTTGATCGGGATATTGATGTCAAGGTATCATAAACTCATTAATTATGCTATCTTAAATTCATAAATTTCTAAGTTGGTTGAGAATCTTGAGATTAACTTTGATAGATTGGAGGTGTAATCACACATTTCAGAATTGGTTGAAGTTAATTAGTCAGATTAAATGTCACATTGGGTTTTTGGGTATAGCATTATGCCGGTGTTCTAGATAAAGGGCCCACTCGATTGATAAATTGACATGTGTGTAAACTGTAAACCAAGACAAAGATAACTATTTCTCTACGTGGTACTGACAATTTGATTGTTCATATGCTTATATCTATTGGAGGTCGAACGGACAAGAAGCCGGCCATTTGCATCTGGCATGTTGACTCCATTTCAGGGAATCTGCTTCCTAGGTTTTCAGCTGCTTCTTGGTTTAGGAATTCTCCTTCAACTCAATTTTTACAGGTTATTTTGTTTTTTTTGCATTTGATAGAATTATCATTTTGTTATTATTGTTTCCTTTGTTAGATAACCAGCATGCTAGTATACTTGCTGTTTAACCCACTTGTAGCCATCTAAAATAATAACTAGTAAATTACAATCTTATGATGTTCGTATTTTGCTGATATAGTTTGATCTTTCATTTAAACAGCCAAGTTTTAGGAGCATCATCTCTATTGCTGGTGTTTACTTATCCTCTCATGAAGCGGCTTACATTTTGGGTTGGTACTCCTTTTTTTCCCCCTTTACCTTTTCATTTAGGTTATTTGATAAAAATGGTTCAACCCAATATTTATGATTCAATTCTTTTGTCCTTCCAGCCTCAAGCATACCTCGGCTTGACTTTCAATTGGGGTGCTTTATTAGGTTGGGCTGCCATTAAAGAAAGCCTTGACCCTTCCATAGTTCTACCTCTTTACACTGCTGGTGTGTGCTGGACACTTGTGTATGATACAATTTACGCGCATCAGGTGTGCAAATTTGCATAAATTTCTATTGTATACCTTTTTCATTGTGGAACACACTTGCTTGAACTGAAGCTTTCTTTCAACAGGATAAAGAGGATGATGTAAAGGTTGGTGTTAAGTCGACTGCACTGAGATTTGGCAATGATACTAAATATTGGACATCTGGCTTTGGTGCAGCTTGTATTGGTAGCCTAGCACTCAGCGGTTACAATGCAGATCTTGGTAGGTGTTCATACTTTTTCTCGTTTTGTTTATTTATTTAGGTTTACAAATTCAACTTGATTTATGTTTCAGTTGATGCCAGTAAGGTCTTTTCAAACTTAAAGCAAAGCCAGTAATTTCAACATATTTGCAGATTAGAGCAAGTTATTTTATTTAACATATTTGCAATTAGAACAACCATGAAGTTATGGTGGCTGAAAGGATGTATTCCATTGAATATTTGACAAATCTAGCCCCAGTCTGTAATTGTCTTTCTTCCTTTCCCTATATTAAAGTAAACAATGTTTGGATGTTGAGTTTCTATCTGGCTGTCATTCTTTACAAAGAAATTTGGTTGAGTTGATATGAAGATTCATGCAATAACTCGTTTTATTTGATATAATTTTGGGGGCCGAAGTACAGGAATTTTGGGCCTACCTGGGCCCTGTTTTCATGATTACTAATAATACATTAAATTCTTTCAATTAAACAAACCAGGCCCATTGTACTGGGCTTCTATTTGAAAAAGAAGATGAAAATGAGAGACTGAGAGTTGGAACTTGGAAATGAGACTCATATTTTATGTAGGACAGCATGGCCCTTCTATCCATTTCTCCTAGCTGCGACTGGACAGCTGTTGTGGCAGATCTGGACCGTTGACTTGTCAAACCGTACCGACTGCAATAGAAAGTATGTCTTCTGTCATATTATTTGATATAAGCCTACTATACTCACATCTTTAGTTATATATACACATTCTTTCTGTCATTCATAAGTCATAGCTTTTGAGACCATTAAATTTTCTGAGCTCCTAATTTTTAATCTTCATGCTTTCTGTTAAATTTCATTTTATTGATTGGTTTAATTTCTCTGCAGATTTGTTTCCAACAAGTGGTTTGGAGCTATCATTTTTGGGGGAATTTTACTAGGCCGGCTTACATCATGAGGTACCAATGCTCACCAATCCTTTGACCTGTACCGAAGCTACACTGCATCATTAATTGTCCTTTTTTGTTGGAATTCATTGTATAAGATTCCACTGTTAGCACAGAAATGTTGATGCAGAAAAATAATTGAAACAGTACAGTTCTCCTGAACCAATAATGATGTGATATTGCACTTGTACTAGTATTCAAGTTTGTTGACTACTTATTTTTCTTGTGCCCTTTAGTTACAGCAAGTGTAAAATTCTGCTTCTCAGTATTTTGGAAATATTTTCACAGTTTCAGTAGAGATATAAAAGAGGGGTCTGCTAAGAAATGCTTGACATGTCATTCCCATGCATAGCCAACTTGGAAAGCATGTTGGTAGGTTGTGCATTGGGGAACTCTTGAATCTGGAGTTGATAAAGTTAGCTCGAGAATAAGCGTCGACCTTCTCAACCTATTCTTTGCATATTATGTATATTTATTGCTGAGGGGCTAAATTTTTTTATTCTTTTTTTGTTGTGATAAAATTATTTTTACGACTCTCTATATTATCTTGTGGGGTTAGGGAATTTTGACAGGGACACTACCTTGATCGATGTTCAGGTATTTAAGTCATAGTTTAGTTATTTGTTTGTAATTATTATATTAGATTATCTTGGCATCGTTGGATGTACTGTATTTTATTATTTCTGAAGTTTATTGTAATAGAAAATTGTTCTCCTTTGGTATTAAGAATGTTGAGTTACTAAAATTTGTAAAGTTTGCTAGACTTTATTTACCTCTTAGAATTTTGGATTATCAAGTTTACTCCGTTCAAACAATTGTATATTATATTTTAATATGCAATTAAAAGAAATGAACCAAAAGTGGCTACTAATGTAAGATGAGTATTTTTAAAGGCATGTCGTGTTGAAGTCCACACATAGTGCATCTCTCTGTTTATCATGGCATTCTAACATTTTTCTTGTTTTTAGGTCAAAATTGAACAAAGTCGTTTAATGTTGCGCAGAAAACCTGTCTATGTTTTTGGTACATAGAAGGCTAAAAGGAACGTCATAAAGATGCAAAAGTTAATGTTCAGAAAAAAAATATACACAGTTCTACAAACTTCTAGAATATGTTTCTTACCAACATACAGAATTCAATCTCTGAGAAAGAAAAAGGCATCCTATTGATCACCTTTTGGTAGTGCCTTCATCTTTCCTCAGTTTTAATATTTCAGTTGGTAGGGTACCATGCTTTACAACAACCACGCCTTTATCTTGTAATAATTACATCAAAATTATCTCTTATCTTTCATTGCTTTTCTCCAATTAAAAATTATATTAATTAATGGGCCCTCAACTTTATCTACATGATAATTTCTAATTACCAGAGCTTAGGTTACTTTCAGGAAAAAAAAAAGCCTAAACTCAATTAACACCCATAACCATCATCTGATCATCAATCATCATAATCACCAATATGAAAAATAATAATAAATTTTAATTCGTAGATATTTTATCAGTTTGCTAGATATGGCTCCAATAAAATTTGAGGTAAGTTGAAATTGTTTGGCAGTTCTTTGAATTCTGAACAATCAATCAGCAAGTGTAACAAGTCATCAAATCAATTAAATTTCACATTATACCAAATAATCAGGCTGTCAATATAGAGGAGAGTGCGTCTGTAGCTTCTTCTTTTTTTCTTTAATTCCACAAATTTTGGATAGGTGTGGGAAGAAGGGAAGAAGGGAAGAAGGGAAGAAATGGGAAGAAGTATTGGGAAGTGTGTAACTTTGTGAAGAGTTTGAATTGTTTATAATTTTTTTTCTTCTTCTTCCTTCTTCTTCTTCTTTCTTCCAACGATCCAAACGTCTCGTATGCATTTTTAATTTTAAAAAAATTAGATGGCAAGAGCTCTTTCTTTTAAAAAAATATTTTTAATAAAACATGTATTATATCGAAGCACCAAACTTTAAATATAATTTTTTAAATTAAAAATTAATAATTTAGAAAGAATCAAACAAATAACCTTCAGCTTATAACGTGTATTATGTAATAAAATTTTGACATCTAGTTCAAGAATGACATGAAACTATTTGTTAAAATAAAATGAAAAACAGTGGTACAATGAATCAAGAAGATTAGACAAAGGGACACATGTCAAGCAAAGTGCGACAAAACAAACAAAAGGGAAGAATGAGAATTTAATGTAGGCATGGAAACAGCTTGAACTTAGCTGTAACGCAATGAAAATGAACATACCACACCTTATTATGGGTTCTGGACCTTCTTGTCATGAATACCATCAACTTTGAATATTACTGGAGTCGGCTCTGTACAAAAAATATTACATTTGGGAGAAAATACATGCCGAAAGTAAGAATCGTATAGAATTTTGAACATTTCAATATAAACACAAAAATTTATATAATTAAAGTTTGGAAAATTCTGCTATAAAAACCAATCTTGAATCAAGTTTTAATCACTACTGTTTTATGAGAGCTAACGAATTAATATTTCTTGAAAATGTGCGGTTGATTTTAAAATCCGATTCATAGGCACCAATGTACTTCTTTTGTTTCTCAAAAATGGTGGAAGAATACACAAATGAAGAATGTTTCTACAATAATTGTCGGTTTTAAGTTGAAAATAGATCCAAAGTACATCGGATAAGGTCAAATAGAGTCAAAGAAGAGTTTCAAAGAAAACAGTGTTTGCCATGATTTTTTTTAATTTTATTATTATTATTTTTTGTGGGGAATTTATTTTACTCGTGGATTTTACAACCTCCAACTGCACATTTATCAATAAGACCCTGAACCTTCCAAGTATTTGCAATGACACATCGTATCACGGGTCCTTTCATAGCCTTGTTAGGGCTGTCAATGGGTACGGTACGGTACGGTAGAAGGTATTTTCATTACCGTACCCGTTAAAATTTTCTTTACCCGTATCCTACCCGTACCCGTTAAAAATAGCTTTACCCGTACCTTACCCGTACCCGTTAAGAATTAACGGTACGGGTACGGTAACGATAAAAAATAAATATAATAATAATAAAATTTGTGCACTCTATATAAATAAATTATATCAATAAGTATATTAATAAAGTGCAACAATGGTGGCGAATATTTTAGGTTTATGCTTTTTTATTTTTTCGTACACTGAATGGAAAGAATTATAAATCTTAAATAAAATCTAGCAATATTTTTTTACCAATCATGCAATATAAGATGCCATATGTATCATGTAATTGTATCTTTTTAATTGTGGCAATTACCCGTTATGAAAACGGTACGAAATAACTTTTACCCGTACCCGTACCCGTTAAATTAACGAAAAAATTTTCTTACCCGTACCCGTACGCGTTAACTTAACGAAAATAAAACTTTATCCATACCCGTCTTATACGGTACGGTACGAATTGGGTAAATGGGTTTCATTGACGGCCCTAAGCCTTGTCATTTTTATAGAAATCGGACGGCTCAAATACAATGCAAAATCCAAACTGCACAATTATCAATAAGACCCTGAACCTTCCAAGTATTTGCAATGGCACTCACTCGTATCACGGGTCCTTTCATAGCCTTGTCCTTTATACAAATCCGACGGCTCAAATACAATGCAAAATCCAAACTGCGCAGCTACTAATCACAGGAATTAACTCCCCATGCCGGTACACAAGTTGTAAATGATGAGGTTAATTTATGTAGTACTTACACTCCCCACTATCACCTCCCTTGAATGAACCCTCTACTCTAGTGCCTAGCATTCTCCACTTCCGTGTGGAACAATTCCTTTCTCTTTTAATGCAATAAACTATGCTCTCCTCATGTATAAATAGGCAATAAACCACATAGCTTCATGCCATGTATAAACCCTAACAGCCTCTACATACCCAATATATCAAGTTTTATTTGTTAATACAAACTCTAAAACCACATTTTTCTTTATCTATCAATGGCTTCATCTCGAGTTGTTCTATTTTCTCTTGTGTTTCTTCTCTTGACCCTCTGTTTGGTGGAGTCTCGTCAAGTGCTTGAACTTAATGTGGTATAGTTACTTTCACCTTTCTTCTCTTTATTTCTACTAGTACATTTTATCAATTTACCTAATTGCATTTTAATTATATGAGGAAATCTGATAAATGGTTCCTAATTGCAGTCTGGCGCGAGCAAAGCAGGGGTGATTGGTAAGATGCTTAAAATTTAGCTTCTAAAAATCTTATTTTCTTTATAAATTAGCTAAGTAGCTAACTGATCTTGGAAATTTTGTGCTCTTTAATTTGCATAACCAATGAAGGAGAGAACTTTTTCGCCTCTTGGGAAAATGACAAAGAAAATTTTTAGCTCATTTCTTAATTTATAATGACATGAAGAAAAGCTTGAAATTAACATTAACAGTCATAGCTTGTAGAAATAAGGTTATTAAATAAAATTAATACACAAGCTACCAACGATGATGACAGAAAAAGAAAATTAATTACTTTAATATATAAATTATCAATGCATTGCGAGTCATATGCCTTTTATTTAACAATTCCTTATCAGATTGCGGAGGCGCATGTGTTGCGAGGTGCAAGGACTCATCGAGACCGAACCTGTGCAAGAGAGCCTGCGGCACATGTTGCTCTCGGTGCAGCTGTGTTCCTTCGGGCACCTATGGCAACTATGACTCATGCCCGTGCTACCGCGACATGACCACCCGAGGCAGCCAGCACAAGTGCCCATGATCATTAGATCATAGATGTTAATGACTAGGAAAACATGTTATCTGTTAATTTTAAGTGTAATATTTGTGAAGTAAAGCTTTGTAAAATAAGAAGAACGATATGTGCACTTCTGCTCATGTTTAATGTACGTGTAGTCAGATGCTGAAGAGTTGAAATTGTGTGAATAACAATAATATTACAATTTCTGGATAACAATATATCCATGGTTCCAGTTTTATTTACCATATCGTTCTAGTGTTCTTTCATAGAAAACTGATGGTACCCCAATTAAGCCTAATTGGGTTTTCTAGCCTAAGTGAGTGGGCTTTCTTAAACCACTGTATTTCTTCTGACAAGTAAAAGCCCATATAGCAATTCATGATTCATGAAAGACAAGTTGACAACAGTTAGATGAAATGAAACCATCTTCATGCAATAATTTCTTTTTTTCGATTCCATCGCCCAATTACACATTTACAATTACAACAAGAGAGAAAACCAGTGTCCCCTTTATATAAGTTTTTTTTTGGTGCTGATAAAAGAATACTCTCTTTGTTATATATTTAACAAAATATTAATTGTGGGTCAACTGCCCTCTTTGCTAATTGGGCCCTAAGAAAGGGGATATCTAAACTGCAAACATATATTTCAAATTATTATCTATATATGTGTTTATAAGTGTTTAAGTCTAGTCACGGGCCCTAAGAGGTCACTATTATAAATAAGAAAAAAAAAAGCGCATTAAGTCATTAACAATTCACAACCAATGAGACTTCATTAAATATCACTTGCTCAAAAAAGGCACGCAAAACAAATCCATCCAACTCATACCTGACTCCCCGAGCAATTGAGCAATCAATAACCGCGTAGTCCTACCCAAAAAGAAAATAAATAAATAAATAGAAGTTAGAATTCTGATCCTCTATGAACAACAAATCGTATAGTGTACCAGAGAGTATCACTTTAACGAGGTCGTACCAAGCTAAGCTACCACAAGCTGCTCTTACAAATCATTGTTCTTGCTATGATCTTCTAGTCAGATAAATACTTCACATTTCTTTACACTCACATGAACCACAGAGAATCTACACTTTATACTGAAACAAAGAGACGCTGAATTAGTGAATTGGCAGCTGGACAAAAGGACAAAAATTAATTTTGTTTCGTACATAATTACAAAATAAAATGAGAGACGGTCGCCACCTTCATTCAAAAATAATAATAATGATGATAATAATAATAAAATGAATAAAGACCCAACCGTACTGGTGATTATGACTTGATGAGATGCTCGGTACAAATACTAGTTGACTGCATAACTGAATACGATATGGTTGATTTAAAAAACAAAAAAGAAATGTTAAATTTTAAATTATTTCCTCTAACATATTTATTATAAACAATGTTAAATTAATTTAAATCATTCTATTAATCAAAGGACGACATATGAAAACAAAAAAAAATTAGATTATGAGATTGAGAATTAGATCTAGGCAGGTTCTGTTAGGCTCAATTTATATGCTGTTCATTAATTCTGAAAATTATATGATTAAATGCCTCTGACAGCAATTTTTTAGTCAAATCATGAGCAACAAATACAATAAGATAAATCGTCTAAAATTATTTAAAAAATTAAAATATCATTCAAAATTTTATTATTATATTTTTTTTATTGGAATATACAGCATTTTGATGCATGTTTCAATTTGGGCTTAGTAATGTTTCTCTAGCGCCAACTCTGCGCCAAAGCAGAGAGGTATTAACTATTAAGTTCACAATTCTGTGTAATTAATACCAACAAAGTTGTGAAGAGGATTATAGGAAGCAATAAAATTGCTTCACAATTACTGGAATTTTGTTTGGTAATATATTACGATCGTTCATTTCAAAGCATTTACGAATTAAATTACTTGATGAATAATGTCATATACATCAAATTTTATTGCAAAAACCGGCAATAGTTAGCACGTCAGCAAACCGAGTAACGAGAAACATACACATTCGAAAATTTTTTAAACTATATAAAAGAGATGAAATTCGCTAATATTGACCTAAATTCCAGACTGATCATACGTTTGCGGCGTGTCCGCGTGTGACGAACGTGTGGCAGGTGACTTTAGATTGGTTTTTGTTTTCACATTTTAACCGTTATATCAATACCTACAAAACAATATGGGGCTGTTTGGATTATATGAGAATATGATGAATTTTCTATTTTTAGATATAAATTTATTATAAACATTCTAAATTTTTCACAAAATTACACACTTTCTATTCCTCCTATTCCTAAGTAATTCAAACGCCTCATAATGCGGAAAGTTGCCCCATTAGTCGACAGACTTTCTGCAGTCAATGTTTGCAATCGTTTGTGTGGTCAATTGATATGTTAACCTCAATTTTCCTATAGTTACACGGAAGAAAATTCTCAGAAATAAATACTGCAGTTCTGTTAAATTTAAACTTAAAAATCTCGCGAAACGAGAAGAATAATCTAGTCTTGATAATTGCTTACTACAAAATTACTCGATTCGATGCTGAACTTGAACAGTGGAGGCGTCATTGCTTACATTAATTTTTTTTTTTAAGTTTCCGTACCAAAAGTAAATTTCCCTTTTACTAGAGCTAGTGGGCAATAAATAATTTGATAGGACAAAGTTTTGATCCTCTGTAGATATGTCATATGTGCCCAGTCGCAAGCTGTAATTAATCTGACGCTTTAGCAAATTGAAACTAGTTCTTGCTACAATCTCCTGATAACTCGTATATACACCACGGGGAATCTATACATTGATGTATTGAAGGACAAAAAGGACGACAATACTTTTACTTCGAACAAAACAAAATGAGACGATACTCCGTGCCGCCCGTTTAATTGGATTTTTAAAAAGGTCTTCAATAATAATAATAATAATAATAATTAAAATAAATGCAAGATCAAAATTTAAAAAATTTGGTCCCAATATAATATTTTTTTGATATAAAAGGTTTAATTTCATCATTGGATTAATCAAACAAAGCGATATGTATTAATATTTAGATAATTGTATTTTAACAAATTTGACAAATAAGATTATGACATTGAGAGTAAGATCATGTGGGAATCTGTCGGGAACAATCTATTTTTGTCCATTGATTCTGAAAATTAATTGACCAATTCCTCTGACCGCAAACATTAATTAAATTATAAGCATCTAACGAAATTAATATAGATGGTCCAAATAATTTATTGTACTAAAACATAACTCAATATTTATTGTACAGAGAGCATTAAGTAATAGTTCACTCTTGGACCATCTCTGACCTAGAAATCATACCGGGTTTAAGTAGAGAGTTTTGAGTTCCACAACTCTGTGCTGCTCAAATAATGGTGGCCTATTGACGCAAGAAATCTTTTATTTACAAATAAGTTCACAATTATTCCTCAACTTTTTCAATGCGGTAATAACTAATAAAGCCAACAACAAAACATAATTATCAACAGGGATAAAGAGAGTAGTAGGTAGGTTTGAGCACAACACTAGAAACAACAAATCAAACATCACTAAAATTTATTGCAGGGGGGCACGTATAGGGGTGTCAACGGCACCATTTTTGACGTTATGCTGTTTCGTTTATATTAAATGGAACGGTTTGTGGTATGAAATTTTATATCATTTTCTAAACGAAACGGTATGTGGCACAGTTGGTTATACCGTTTAGACCGTTTCAATCCCATTTCAAACCGTTTTATGTGTAATTTCTAAAGTGGAACGGTTGATGGCACAAAAATCTGTTTCGTTTAATAAACGGAACGGTAAATGATATACCGATTTCGTTCCGTTTTTAAGTGGCACGATAACGGTAGGGGAGAAACCGTGGTCGTTAACCACGTTAGGCACCCCTAGGCACGTACGTACAGCAGGACAAGTACAAAAAAAACTAATAATATTTCATCAAAGATCGTCAAATATATACTCTGAAGTAGAGCTGTCAAAATTTCATTCCGCATGAGTGTTCCGTTCCGTTCCGTCCAAACGGAACGTTAAATGGAAGATATTTCAGTTTCGTTTCTGAAAACGGAACTGAAATTTATACATGTTTTTGAAACGGAAAACGAAATTTCGCTAAAATCAATGGTAAATAAAGGACGGAACGTTAAATGGAATAAAATTTTGTTACGTTTGACGAAACGGAACGTTAAACGGAATCAATTTCTGTTCCGTCGACTAAAACGGAACGAAAGCGGAACAGGTCTATTCCGTCTTCCGTTTCAACGTTTGACACCCCTACTCTGAAGAGTTCTCGATGAAACATTTCAACTCATTACACAAGGAAAAAAAGGTCCTAAAACTCATCTTATTGTACTACTAATTAAACTACATACAGTTCATAAAATCTTCAAAATTATCCTCATGCAATAAATGCCATCTTGCTAGAGCAAATAAACTCTAGTTCATGGGCACTTTAGCTGACCATGTGGGTTGCGCATTTTATCGTAGCAGGGGCAAACATTGCGCGTGTCCTGGCCGGTTCCTGGAGGCACGCAACTGCACTTGGAGCAGCATGCGCCGCACATCTTCAGGCACATCTTGTACCTCCAATTCCTGCTACATCTTGTCTGGCATGCCGAGTTGCAGTCTTGAGTTCACAACACAATTACCATATTTTATTAGTTAAGTTCATAACAAAATGAATTTTACTGTGTGAACTATAAGTTATTTTCTTCTTTTTTTAGGGCCAAATTAAGTTATTTTCAAGTGTTAAACTCTAATTGTTACTGATTATAACATGGGAAAAAATAGGATAAAAGTAAGTAACACATTCAAATTCCGTTTTGTGGCGTACAAAAAGGTACAAATACTGCATTATGATTTATGACATGGGAACTTACTTAGCTGAGGAGGATACTGAAGGAGAGATCTCCCATTGTTCATCACCTACAAAGGAAAAATAACATCAATTTGACAATGACAAAGGAAACATTACTGAGAGATCGGCTCATTTCGCTCTTACCATAATTTACAAACAATCAGACTATATGTCTGTATATATCAGATTTAAACACACTATCATGCACACATTGGCACGGCTAATAACAGAACAAAAAGAAAAGGGAAAAATATAAATAAATGAAGCAGATAAATGAGAAACTCAGGAACATACAATGTCACCAAGCACAGATCGCGACTCGACGACATGTACGGTGATGATGAAGAGAAGCAGAACTACAAGAGAAATCCTAGAGAAAGCCATAGTGAAAACTTGAGAGTGTGAACTGAGAAATATGTAGTAAGTGTGGAGAGGATGTATCTAAGTATGGGATGTATTTATACAAGGTTAGAGAGGAAGAAGGAAGGATGCTTCGTGTGGGACAAAACCCATGTGATGAGTCTGAAATTTTTCGAATGGATTTCAAGGGTTGGTTTGATGCTTGTCATGTGCACACAAATTAATTAGCTGTCAAAAACAAGTAGTACTTTGACACAGGTCAAACCCAGGAATGCCTGTCTCTTCTCTCTGGACAGTTCTCCTCACCTGCTTTAAACTTTTGTATTTGATTTTTTGCGTGCATGTGTTTATTTTTCCTTTCTCGCTTTGTTATTTATGATTATTTCTTAAATTTTGGAGGACTTTTTATTTAAAAAGAGATAATTACGATCAATTAGAAATGCTACCTTCATATACTCCCTATTGTTACGTACTAAGAGCCAAACTTTCAGATAAGAAAATAATCAATTCTTGACTTTTTGTATAGATTTGTTACAGGGACAGCCAAAAATATTACAATGTGGGAAAATTTTTCGGGTTAATATATAATTTACAATTATTTTATATTTATAGTTTTTTTCAAAAAAAAATAGTCCAAAAAGGCCAATATTTGAAAATTTCCGGAAAGACTTCACTTGGCTAGCTCCGGGGCTCCGCCAACGAGATGTTATTAGATAGTTAATGGAATTATTTTGAATGCATATTATTTATGATCTGAAGGTAAAATTTTATATTCAGTAAAAATTTTGAATCATGCCGATTGAAGCAAACATTTAATTAAACTTAATTCTGTATATGACAGCAAAGACGATCATAGTTATATTAAATATTTGTTTTTTTATTTCAAAATAAAGTTGAAATATACATAATATATCTAAAATGTAGAATACATTTACTAAAATGATAAATTGAAAAACGACTTGGTTATTAATCATAATTCATAAATACAATGGTTCAAACATGTTTGATCACTTACAGCGCCCATTTAATAGCGTCATTAATCAAAATTGAAGATTTGGTTGGAGATTATTTTCACAAAATTGGGAACTTTTTTCCCCTTTTCTTTCTAGATTGGTTGTTGATTGCTAAGTAAATTAACGCTCGATGTGGAATCCATAAAAGTCAGAAGAAAGAGGTGGCATGATTCCTAATTCTATTATATTAAACTTAAAAATCTTGGAATCTTATAAACACGCGGAAAAACATAGGTGCCGGTTCGGTTCCGGAAAAGCAAAAACAACTGCACATGTTATTCCTTTTTTTTAATTACCGCTATACCAGCGTATGTTTTGCACACGCGTGACATTTCACATTTGTATTCAGGTTCACAAAATTATAATATATCTAGAAATAAATTTTTGGAACTTCTCTTCCCACCTGTGACATTTCACATTTTTTGTATCAAAGTTCTCAAAAGTGATCTTGCTCTTAAAATTCTCCTTGTATTTTACTCGCATAGTCTTATCTTATAAACTCACGATACACAAATTTTCCTCTATTAAAGAAAAGGATGGACTAGTCATAGAAATATAATTTTAGGTATTGAACATAGAACAAATTTCATCGTCGCTTGGCTTCTTAAAAAATGACAACAAGATCGTGTTCCAATTGTAGGTACGTTAAATATATAATGTTATTAGAACAACATAGTTTTCATGATTTCCTTGGCACAACTACTTTAATAAGATTATCTACTACAAGAATCTTTCTCTACTTATGCAATAACTTCTATGGAAAACTTGGCACATCAAATTAAAAAATAAATAAAAATGATCGAAAACATCTAGAAAACTGTTATTGGATTGTTAAACTCATAATTACAGTGTACGTTCAACACACAGTCCATGTACAAAAATCCATCTTAATACAATGGCAAAATGCCTTGACAGAAGTTTCTCTAAAATCACTGCCTTGGACTTGTCCATTCCATTCTCCTTAGAGCCCCATGACACATTGCTAACACGAGAGAATAATAAATTAGTGCAAATTATAGAATTTGAGAGAAGTTAGACCCGGCCCATGTAAGCCCATTCGTCATTAAAAACATGTGGCCTCAGAAAAACAAAATTAATTGGAAAATCATAAATAGGGCTGCATAACGTAAAAAACGGCTACGAAATTAAACAGTTTCATTGATCGTTGTATTTTGAGACGAACATTTTTTTTCCTTTTCTGTGTTTTGTTCCGTTCTTTGAACGCAAGAGTATTTAGCTGCGTTGTCTGTTGTGTAACTTGTGTTCTATTTAACGATTAAAACGGTAGAAACCGTTTAAACTTTGTAACCGTTTTATCAATATATAATTAACCTTAAACGAATTTTAATTTAAGACCTCAAAACATACTTATCAAATTTACTTCACAGCAGAGTCAACCTTAAAATTGTACAGACCAATTCTAAACCCAAATAAGAAATACATACTTATCAAATTTAAGCAAAACAAAAAATAAGTACATCAAAGCTGAGTAATTTGCTCGTAGCATTCAGTGCTCCTAAGCTAAGTATATCCAGTGCTCCTAAGCTCCTTGCTTGCAGCAGACAGTAAAAAAATCAATGGTTTTAGTAAATCACACAGATGACTAGAAAATTAAATCTATTTTAGAATATTCAGTAAAAAATTCATACATGTAACAAAAAATTAAATCCATACATGTAACAGACTTATGTTAGAAACAATCTAGGGAACTTTTCAATTCAGTAAACAATCCATCTCAACTCAGAAAAACCACTTCTTACCAGAAAAACTAGTAAACAATCCCTTAACATCCCTATGTTCTTACCATAAAAAACAGAAACTAGTACTAGCAAATTTCTGTCCTTTCCTTTCTTAGCAAGCTGGTACCAGAAAACTGGTTACCACAAGTTGTGACCCAATTTATCAACAAAAATCAAGAAAAAGCCATGATCAACAAGAATAAACATGTTCAACCTTCACCAGAAAAAATCATAAATTAGAACCAGATAACCTCTTAAATAAAAAAAAGTAAAAAGATTACCTGCTTTTAAACCAAAGTCTACCCTTGAACGTGCAATCTCAGTGCATCAATCCTTCAAATCAAACTCCGGGCATGCATGTCTTCTGTTGGCCGAGGCAATCTCAGCAATATCTTCTGCTGGTCGAGGCAAGAAGGGGCTTCATTGCTGGCCAGAGAGGCTACCTGAGATGGAGGTGAGAGGGTAGCGATCGGAGAAGAGGTGTTGTACGAAACAGTTTCGTTTCGTTGGTACGACGAAATTCATTTCTATTTGCGTTAACCGTTTCGTTGCTAAAACAAAATCAAAATTCTTAACCGTTATCGTTCCGTTTCGGACGAAACGAAACGATCGAACGGTCAAAACGAGTTCGTTTTCAGGCCTAATCATAAATGATAACTGCAATGTGCATTTTGCCATCATTTGAACAAAATAAACATATAAAATAAACAAAGTAAATATTTAAATAATCAAAGTGAGCGCATACAAACAAATAAGTTCAATAAAAATAAATTGAATGTGCATACAAAAATATAAACAACAATACAAAAAAAAACTAACTCATAATTGAATAAAGTGGCGACATAGATAAACAAACTGGACATATATATGAATAAAGTGAACAAATATAAATGCAATGGCACATGATAGCACGTGGAGAGATGGTAGATAATGATTTTCGTTAAGTTATCGGATATATGGCGGATAAAAGTAATTTGTTAATTTATTGGGTAAAGGTATGGGTATGACTATTTTGTATTTGTTAATTACTTGTACCGTTATATATAGTTTATAATCTTTATCATAATAAAAAAGAGATAATTTTAAGATTCAATTGATGAGTTAATATCAAACTAAATCAGAAAGATATGATTGTAAGATTAAATTCATACGTTAATAATTAAATTAGGTATGGAAATCGCCAACCTTCAAAAAAAAATTAATTAAAATAGGTAATTAAATAATTAGATTTGATTGAAATAATACTACATTAAATTGAAAAGATATAATGGTAAGATTATTTGGTATGTTAATTCTTTTTTCGATTTTATTCATCGTCCATTCACGGGCTAAATTTTAAAAAAAAGCACTGTACTTTTTTCACAAGATCCCTTCTTCACTGCTGTCGTTTGAGAAAATATTATATAATTTGTAATTAGTTATGTAGTTTTTTTTGTGACAACTGACATGAGAAGATATTGTATGACTTTATTATATTTAAAGTATTATTCAATATTGCACTTTATTAATATATTTATTCAATTGTATAATTTTTTCATTGAGTTATTAACATTATTATCCATTTTTTACTGTTATTCTATCATTATCATTAATTTTTAACGGGTAAAGGTGAGGTACGAATAAAGTCAATTTTTAACGGGTAAGGATAGGGTTTGGATAAAGAAAATTCTTTTGGTCACAAGTTTGTTTTATTTTTCTTTTTTCTTTTTCCTTGTTTTTCTTCTTCCTTTTTTTTTTTTTTTGGAACTTACTTTTTTTTTCCTTCTTCTTCCGTTTTTTTTCCCTTTTTTCCATTTTTTTTCATTGCGTTTTTTTCAAACTAAGCCTGCTAAGTCCTGCTCTATTTAAAAAAAAATTTCATTCCTTTTTCCCCCCTCGTCTTCCCTTTTGTTTAATTTTCTCTATTTCTTGTATACCTTTTCTTTTCTTTCCTCGATTTTTTTTTTTATGTAAGCAGGCAGAAAAAGTCACACTCAAGCCAAAGAAAATAACTCAAGACATTCAGAGAAAGCTGCACACAAAAAAGATTATTCTCAACTCTATCTTTTTTTTTCTTTATTTTAGTCAATTTACAACACAAAAAAAATAATAATAATTTGAAAAAAAAAATAAAGAAAAAAAAATGCCGCCTTTTTTTAATTCTAACCCTAGGGTTAGTCTAATCTTACTCTATCTAAAAAACAAGAAATGAAGAGAAAAAAAAAATAAATAGACGGTACCACAATTAGTGGTACCGTCTTGATTCAAAGAACTCGAAGTCCGGGTGATGGTTCCCGGACTCCTGGCTCCCTCTCATGACTCGGGCTCGAGCCATGAGAGCCGCAGTCAGGTTGAGTAAGCCCAACCTTTCTGCCATCAGCTCCCCTCCAGCTTGGTACCTTTGGTGGTACCAAGACTCCTCCTGAAATAAGTAAATAACTAATCAGTCACTTTGTTTAGGAAATGTAGTTTTAATTGAAATTCAAAATATTTTTTTCAAGGATAAATAGCAAATCTACCTTGGTGTTGTAGGACATTAGTCCTACAACTGGCGAGGAGAGAGCAGCTCGACCCTCCCCCAATCGGGCCACTGCTGGAGCGCCTTGCACGAAATGTGCAAGGGAGTGGTAGGTCAGAAAAGCAGCTTTAAAGCTGCCCCTACCCTCCGGTACCCTGTATGCAGGGTACCACGCAACGCAGTACCTGAAAGCAAACATATTGAAGGATCTTAGGTTCAAGATAACAAAAGAATAAATAGCAGTTAGTCAATATTGGTGTTGATCTCAGCAAACCCATGGGTTTTTCTCTTCAATATTTGCTCTCTAACCTTTTGTCTTCTATTCCAGAAAAAATGGTATTTTCAATAACATTCATAAAATTCACCCTATGGCATATAGTAAACAATCCCTTTCCTCAAACATAGTTAGCTTCAACATCCAAGTTTAAAATACTTATTACCTAATTCTTACTTCACAAAAGAAAATAAAAAGAATGAAACAAATAGAAAGAATAATATTTTTTTTTTCAAAAAAAAGTAAAAGAAAGAAACATACCAGGAGGCTGGATGGAGGTCGCCAAGTCGAAGCGCCTCCAGGTTCTGCCCATGAGCCGCTCCGGCAACGAGTTCCTTGACCCTGCCGACATAATAATGGTTCCTATTAGGTGCAAGGGATGATAGTCTAGGATTTTTGTACCATACAGGCTTCAGATCTAACCCTGGCATCTCCACACAGGTTACATCCAGTGATGGATAGCCTGTAGGCGATCTTGCGCCAATTCTTCTGGGTTTCTAAACTTAGTTTTTGTCTCTTTCAGATTTTCCTGGGCTTTTGGTTTTCAAGAGTCAAATTGAGACTAGATATGGCAAGATTAGGTTTAATACTGGTCCGATTGAACTAGGTACCTACATGGAAAAGAGGAAGCTAGTGATACTAAGTTGGTACTTCGATGGAAAGAAAGAGGAAGAAGGACTGGAATGGGGCTGAAGTAGAGTAAGAGAGGTACAAGGGTTTCTAGAGAAGCGGTGGAATGCAGAGGGGAAGAGAGCCACCTTATATAGGGAAAAAAGAGTGTTGTAGGTGTGGAAGCTATAAAGGATACAGCAAGTGTAGGTGGGAAGTTACGGAGAAAATGAGGTTGGTAAGTGGGAAAGTCATGAATAGGACAACCGGGGGGGGGGGGGGGGGGGGGGGGGGGGCGGAATTATCGATGTAGAAGTGAGCGGTTTTGAAGGAGTTATCAACAGAAACATAATGAGTGGTTTAAGTATAATTATGAGGAAAGTCATAATTAGGAAACGACAGAAGCAGAAGTGTGGAATTATAAGGAAAAAATTAGTGGTTTAGACAGAGTTATCAAGAAAACAATAAGAGTGGATCGCCATAGTTGACAAGGAAAACAAGAAAATGTGAGAGGTTTAAGGTGGATACTTCGGCCAGACTTATCTAGGGTACATGGTGCACAGTAGCATTCCAATCAATGCAAATATTACAGTGCAAGTTATCAAAGAATAAGCCGCTTTTTGAAGGTTATAAAATATGTAATTAAAGAAGGAAGCATCTGATTTCGTATTCTGACAACATTGTCTCTGTTACTGGGAGATATATATATAAAAAAGGAAGTTCTTCGAAAACAAAGAAGGCAATAACATTATTTCTTTTCAAGGAATTCGGAGCCCATTCCTTTCTCTTCCTTGAAGAGACAATTAGGTCACAAATGTAACCCTCCCCTCATCTTCCATTCCAATTGTACCTTTGGCAGCAAAATTTCTCCTGTGATTATCCCTACCCATGTTAAACTAAATTTAAGCCTCAATTTGACCTTATAAACCTCTGCGCAATTATAAACACACAAAATTTCAAGCAAACCCAGAAACGATAAATGAAAGTCTAGACTTGCCATTACGTGTGTCCAGTTCCTAAGGAAAGGAGAACCCTGACTTGACCATTTTCAAATTAAAAGGTTCAGGTTCAGTCTCAGCCTGACCCACCATTCACGTATAAAAATAGATAAATTAAGTAGGTTGGAAAGAATAACTCACTTATCAAACAATGGCAGCCGATTATGTGGCTGTTCATATTCAAAATATTCAAAAACAAGCTCAGCACACCCCGCACCTATACCCGACATCTCAGGGGAGCCACGCCGCAAGAAGAGTTGTACTGCTGACAGAGATGGCACAAAATGTGCAGTGAAGTCCACCAATCGCTGGTGGTCATGGCAACCCCTCACCTCCAAAGCATAACAGCTCGGCTCCTCATACCACCGCCAGATCTTTTGCAACGGTAGCCCAGCAATCTGGTACGGAGACAATTCAACAACTGGAGAGGCATAGCGGCACAACAACTCATAGTCTGCAAGCGGGCCACCCATCGCAGCCTGAACCATCTCCGCCATCTGCTGTACTCCGTGGGATGCCTGCACCGCCCCTAGTATCTCCTCCAGATCTCTTCTGTACACAGCTGGGATATTCTTCTGCTCACCAATATTGAGGCAAGACATGTTGGCGCGGGGTGAAATAGGCGCAGTGCTGGCTGGAGAACTGCATATGGAAGAACCAGACCTACAAGCATCTATATCGGTTGGGGCATTGCTGTTGAAATCAGAGGGGCAAGATTCATGATCTGATTGGGCTACATTGGCGGTGGAGTTATCACCAGCGGGATCTGAGGCAGAGATGTCATCACCTGACTGCCTTACATTATAGCCTTGATTAGAGCCAGAGGGGCACATGTCAGGTCTCAGTTGGGTCTCATCTGAAGCTTTGGAGCTTCTCGGGGAATCCAAGCCACTAGTGTCATGGCTTGATTGGTTCATTTGAGATGACTTGGAACTGTCAGGCGAGAAAAAGGCCCCAGATGAGGATGAGGATCCACATCCAGATCCAGATTCTTCGACTTCACCGATTTTCACCTCCAAAATATGGGTGCTAAGTCGGGTCACAGCCACCTCGCTCTCTGATTCTTTGCATTGTTCATGGGACTTCTGGGGCAATGGGATAGGTGGCTTTTTCAAATTGTCTCTTCGGGGTGGCCTCGGACCCACCTTGTGCCTAACTACTTCCTTCGGACTGCTGCTTGGCCTGGGTAAACCTGGAAAATCATCTTTCTTAAAGAGAGACTTGCCCAAATCCCCTTGACCACTGCAATTTCTGTTACTATCCTTTCTTGAATAAACAAGTAACTTGGTGGAACCAGAGCGTGCATCTGGTTTCGAGTCAGGTTTTCCTGATGTCTCAGCCTTTTTGCTGGACTCATGTGCCAGTGAAAGTGAAATTTCAGCTCTCAATTCCCTTTGTTTGGAGTCTTTGAGATGTGCAGCAGGCCTACCACAGCTTTCAATCTTCGAGGGCTTCCCTTGCCACTTTGGGAACCAATCAACACTACGACCATTAGAGCCAGCAAATTGGCTAGGCTTATCACCTTGTTGACTGAATTTTCTACCATACCGCCCTCTCCTTCCAGAAACTACCGGGATAAAATCACTGCCCGTACATGCATCAGAACTATACTGAGCCCTATTTTGCTTATCCATCTCCTCAAGGACACTAGAATCTTCATGGTCAGCATCCTCTGCGGGCCCGACAATTTCGGGCAATGCCGGTTCAGTGTCCTCCCCTTCATCGCCACTGAGCACAGAGTTCGAGCAGCTGACATCAGCATGGCACCGCTCTGACGAGTTGCTGGAGAAGCAACGAAGCATGGTCTCAGTGTCACTCTTCACTCTCTGATCTCCACGATTTCCATCCACCAGGGAAGTTTCAGCATGAGAACTGGAAGCGGAGTCAGACAAAGCACTAGGCTCTTCTGACAGGTTGTCATCAGATCTGGCTTGGGTCTCAGATGTCCTGTTCTTGGCGCCACCTTTCTTCCTATTTTTCTTCTTCTTAGATTTCTTTCTTGAGCTTCTTTTGGAATAAGCCTTGTCAGGGCTGCCCTTCTCAGCATTACCCATGTCAGAACTATCCTTCACTGAATTCCCCTTGTCAGAGCAACTGTTAAGGGTCTTCAAAATTGAATCAGCAATTAGATTGACTGTCGAACATAACCCTTCGCCAGAAGAAGTTGATGATTCAGGTCCGTCAGTAATAAGATAGCATGGTAAGGTGACACGAGAGGTGGAAGGCTCATCAGACTCTCCCTGTCTGACTGTAGGGGCATTTGTGGCATTCGCCCCTACATTCATTTGAAGAAGAAAGGGTGCTACGACAGATGTAGATCCAGAACTGTCAGGGTTAGAGGAGGACCCCACTGTGAGTTGATTCTGGTGATGGTGGTCATGTACTGGATGATGAGGCATTAGATAAGGATTTACTTTCAAGCAGTCACAGTCCGGGCAGCAATACCTAAATAATGTATACCTGAAAACATATACAACGAAGTCAGTACAGCATACAACTGTTATAAGGCTGATATGGTATTACACCAAGTAGGTTTTGTAACTAAACATCAAACTTTTATACAGGTCTATTCCTTAAATAAGTTTCTTTGAATGAATTTATTGCTTATATCATATTTTGAATGAAAGTAACAGTAAGCACTCATTTAAACATTTCATCAGACTTATTTTTATTTCGCCCTACACAGAGCTGGGATGTAAAACAAGGGTACAAGCGAAAGTCACAAGGGGGTTAAGAGGCAAATCAATTTAGTGACATCAAAAGGAACCCTATGTTTAATTGATACAATAAAATAACACCATTATTATTACCTTTGATCCGGATGTCTGGTACAAATATTCACTATGTCAATTTCCTGAAAGAAAAAGGGCAAAATATAACTACTGAGATGACATCTGTTGCGCTGAAGAAATTTGCGAAATTGTTAACAAGAAAAAAGTAAAAATTCACTAGCAGCATTTTTTTTCCTTAAAAAGGTAAAATTATATTTGAATCTCAAAACTGACCCTAGCAGTGAGACGTCGCCCATCTTTCTCAAGAGCTTTGCGTATATCATTACGCTTTCTTCTTTCTAACATTTTCTCCAGGGTGTAGTCGTCTCTTCCATGCCCACTAGGCATCTTCTACTGGTCCACTAGTCTGTTTATAAATAATAAATATCATTAAGTGGCTTTCTACTAAAGAAGGAAATATATATTCGGTTAAGAGGAACAATTTTCCATACACCCTAATTCTAAAACCTAGAGGGATCAACCAAATAAATAACAAACCCAAAACCCCATATTAGAATTTGAATTTTTGTATTCAAGGAGTTACTGTGTGATCAAATTGTGACAATTGTGGGATAATTACAAATTGACAAAATTTAACCCTCAAAGACTTGACTATAAACAATGACATGAGAACTGATATCCAAACATGCAGGCATGTATGTGGTATCTCCATAAACACTACATATGTTAGTTCCTCTAATCACATATGTACATAACCGATCACAAGTTCACAAGCTAAATATGATCATGCCTATAAAAATTAACACTTATCTTTTATTCCCTAAGTAACAGCTCAAACCCCATCATGTAATAAATATGTTTCCCACATTATACTGCATACCTCTATTTATCAGTTAAAAGAGAAATATTTATAATATAATATATACAAAAGTTAATCCAGCAGCTAATCAGTCAAAAAGGTACCAGTACCAGTTAGTAAGCAACAGAAATAAAAATAAATAAATAAAACAACCCCATGAACTCACATTGATAAATCAGGTTTAAATTCAGAAGAAACAATATTTGATCCATCATCAGAAAAAGGAGACAGGAATCCTAACTTCTGATAAAACCCAAAAAAGAACAACTTCTCACATAGCCTACTATATCTCCGATCAAGTCATGAATACCAAAGAATTGTATGCTCTGCTTCCTTAGACTCAGATCAATCAGTGAAATTAAGACATCCCAACCGAAACCAAACCAGAATTGTAAACACATGCATAATCTATTATTAGAATTCTCACAATAAGAAGAGCAACTTAACTTCTAGTTCCCTCAAACAAACAAGGCCACTGAAAATCAAGTACATACTAGAATTTGAACCAAAAACAAATAACAAAAAAAGAATTGAAATTAAAAAAAAAAAAGAGAGATGGTCAGATAGAGAAAGCGACCTGGCCGAATCAAAGCAAGGCGTCTGAAGTGGGGCCCGATTTGCACTCGAAATAGTAAGGCAAAGGAAAGACAAGGAAGGAAATGCAACAATTCCAGTTCGAGATTCCTGGAATTGCGCCTGGACAGGAATAGTAATTCTATTCCTCCTGGACGATTCCTTGGCGATCAGACAAAGGAGCAGCACAGAAAGAGAGAGAATTGTCGAGTGAACCGAGAAAGCGGAGGGATAAAGCAATTTATAAGCGGAGATGGAGAGAGGAGAGAGAATGGGAGTGAGAGATTTAATTTGGTTTATGCTCCGAGTTTTGTATATGTATATGATGTGCAAAAAGGAGAGAGAAAGAGAGGCCTTGGAGAACGGGTAGGTGGGTAGAATGAAAGAAAGTTAGGAAGGTGTTAAAGAGCAGCCGAGCAAATTTCAAGGGGATATCTGAAATAATCACTTCACTTTTACGGCTAGATCCGGATAAAATTTATTTAAAATGGAATGATCACTGTAATGTTCTTATTGATTGAATGAATATTGAAATGAGAAGTTTTCCCCCAATTAGTGAATTTTTTTAAAAAAAATAATAATTTGGTCACTCTTAGGATCTCAATCAAGTAGAATCTATCATATTTTTGTGAAATATTTAATTAGCGAGAAATTACGTGATACAAAATAAGCATTCTTAATAACATAATATTTTGTCAGGCACGGGCAACCAGTGAATCAGTGACACGTTTAATAATATTACACGTCAAAGCTAATTTGTTTTAACCAATCGCACGTGAAAGAAACGAAACGACAATTCATCGGGACTAGTACGTTTACAACATCACGACAAGTATTAAAGCGACACGTGCTTGGAGAGCATTTGTTGCTTACGTACGGAATGTGGATAAATACGACAAAACAACATTTATGATATCTAATAATTCTAGCAATTATAATTCGGGATTGTTTTTACTATAGTTACATGATCATGCATCGATTGTACTTAATGAAGGCATATCAATTTTAATCAGAATATGAAAACTCATAAAAAAAAACTTTATTTTAACAATCCTAATGATGGACATTATTATTTGAAAAAAAGCTAAGAATATCATATTAATCGTTAAATTTAATTTATAAAATATGCCAAGGATTTCGCATTATTCTTATATGTTTTATCTCGAAGGATATAAATATTGCCCAAAAACCTCTTCAATTATAGCATGAAAAAAATTCTTTAACAAGAAATTACTCATTGAATTACAAATTCTAATTGCTTAAAGGCCATGTTTAGTAATTATTCTTTTTCTTTCGATCATTATTTTAATAGATAAAGTACATTTAGTTATTTCTAAATATGAATTTTCATATAAGGCCAGAAATGTAGTTTTCTACAGAAAATACTAATAATATAATATTCCCAAGGGGCACAGGAAAATTTTTGTCATTGGAAATAAAGGGACACTAGGGAGTATTTCATAATATTGTAAATAAAATGGACAAATATGTGTAGAATTTAAGGCTTGATTCTTCAAGGATACTCTTCTGATGCGGCATGCCTCATGCTCCTCCTCGTGTGCACAGGAGCGTCCCCGCAAATGATTTATATCTAATTGTAATTAGGCTTGGTTTATATCTAAACCCTCTGTGAGCTCTTGTCATTGCAAGCAGGTTCACAGGAAACCGGTCCACCCAAAATTTGAATGCTTATCCTAGATTTTCTTTACAATCAATTATAACACCTGGCGTATCCGGACAAATTGTAAAATGGGTTACCTTCTGTCCCACAGCCATACAATTTGTTCTTTAGCGAGGAAGGTTGATTTAGACCGGATTTACACCAGGTGTACTTATATTGTGTTTGCTTACTGGAGCGAATTCGGTTTCCCAAACAGAAACCGCTGGTGCACTTTTTTGAACATCACCTATGTTTTAAAATATCTGGAGATGTCCATTTCAAAACGAACTACTGTGATTTTTTTCCAGAAAGAAATTTGGAAAAGTAATTAAATCTTTGTGGTTGGATGGACCGTTCTTTTTTCTAACGGTGAAATAAAGGAGAAATCCAGTGCATTGACTGGAGAAAATTGTGTCAAATATGTGTTTTATTTTTTATTTTTTGTCTCTCAGGAACCCCAGAAATTATAAACCTCTGCTGCTGACGTCGTTTGCAAAGGATTTACTGTAAGTTCTGTAATGCAGGATCCTGTTAAAAAAATTTCCTTTTATTTATTTTGGAAATGCCACGAAATCAAGTATCTATGAATTAATCTAACAAACATATATATAATTATTTTTTTCTTGTTCCTTTGTGTCATTATCTCAGTGACTTAATTGAGTGAATTCGTCAATATTATAATATAGTTGAAAATAATTTTCGAAATTAGGAAAACTGCGGGGACTAAAATTGATTCCTATAATTTCAAGAACTATCAGAGCCTTTTTCATATCATTTTGGGGAAAAATGCATATATTATTTGTACAGATAATTGACAATAAAATGTAATTAGAAGTACAAATATTAGATAAATTTACAACTATATCGCATAGAAAAATTTGTCCAATGATTTCAGAGGCACTCAATTTTTAATATAACGGTCAAGTATTACTAGAAATATATATACTATTATATAGTAAGTAACAAAAAGGATAAGTACACATTAATTGCTTAATCAGAAACTTATTATTAGAGTAAAAATAACTTCTAAATTCTAATAATACAAAGAAAAATAAAAAATACAATGTATTATGTTTAACCGTAGCCGCTCAATCTCTCATTTATTCGGCATTAAATGTGTATGAAGAAATTTTGTAAAGTAAGTACATCTAACAATAATTTGGTAAATCTTCTACTGAGTCTACAACAACGCTACTTCGAAAAATAAATAACTATATGACGAATTTTTTTTTTCTGATTCTACATTTCTACTAATTAAATTAGCAAATCTTCTACTGAGTCTGCAATATATTTCGAAAAAAACTTTAAACTATTCATTATTCTACTAATTTAAATCAGTAAATCTTCCTGAGTCTCCAATTCTATTTGAAAAAAAAAAACATTTAATACGAAGAAACTTTTCTTTATTCTACTAATTTAAACCTGCAGATCTTCAACTGAATCTACAACGCTATTTCGAAAAAAAAAATTTCTGTGACTAAACTTTTCATTATCTACTAATTTATATCAGTAAAAATTTCTATTAATTAAGTAGCAAACTTAACAAAGTTTAGTGCATACCCTCCTAACAGTATAACACCACAAATCATACGTACTAAAAATTCAACTGTAGTTTTAAAGGATAGACTCAATAATAGTCGTATAAATATCTAACGGATATCTTAATCGGGCAAATGTCACGGGAAAAATTATTTAATAAGTAAGAAGAAAAGTTGATAACAGCATCTTGCCTACACAATACAATTTGGACAAACATGCGACCATAATTTTTTAAGATCCATTCTTAGATTTAAATATATGACAAACTATATTACACATATTCTGCTCACTTGTATTATTATTATTATTATTATTATTATTATTATTATTATTATTATTATTATTATTATTATTATTATTATTATTATTATTATTCAGTACTCATTTCATGTGAAAATACCAACAGATAGAAAACCAACTACTTCTCATGGCATTCAAAATCATTTATTTTATTACGAAAAAAAAAAAGAATGCTTGATGAAAAATATCCATAAGTTATAAATCTTTTACCTCATCTCTATTTCATATAATATACCAACCAATACAGAACCAACTACTTCCACTACAACAAAAAGGATTATTCGTACCGGCTCATAAGTACCGGTTTTTAAGAAAACCGGTACTAATAATAAATCATGGCAATTTCGTAATTGTCAGATTTATTATTTAGTACCGGTTTTACTAAAAATCGTCTGAAAAAAATCGTTTTTAATTTAGTACCGGTTCTTTATAAAAAATCAGTACTAAATAATTGATTTTTAGTACCGATTTTTATACTAAATAATTGATATTTAGTACCGGTTTTTATAAAAAAAAAACCGGTACTATAAATCAATTATTTAGTACCGATTTTTTATAAAGAACCGGTACTAAATTAAAGACGATTTTTTTTCAGACTGAAAGGCTGAAAGAATAAAAAAAAACCATTATAAATTTAGTACCGTTTTTTTTTAAAAAAAAAACCAGTACTAAAAATCAATTATTTAGTACCGTTTTTTTATAAAAATATACAAAAATATATGTTCATGAGTGCTAATGATATGAATTTGTATGCGATAATAGTATTAATCGGTTTCAATGCAGTTATAGTAGCTGGCATGATGTGCCAAAAGAGTTGAAACTAAATTTGTTAGCAGAAATAGGGAAGGATTGGAATATTCCAACAGACCTACCATTGGCTATTAAAAAGAAAATTCTCTCTAATTGTAACGAGAAATAGAGGCATTGGAAAGACAGATTGGTGAGATATTATTACCTGAAAATCAATTATAATTCTCTCTAATTTTCATTTATAAAAGTTTGATTCAACATTAATTTTAATTATAACATCCATTTCTGTCATTGTAGAATAAAAAATACAGGATCAATGCGCAAGAAGGTGAACCTAAGCCATGGGATGTACAAAACATCTCGAAGGAGGAATGGGAGGCAATGGAAGCATATTGTTCTAGTGAGAAATTTGCGGTATGAAAACAAATTTAATATAAAATAATCAATTATTTGTAGTTACTAATTTTATTGTTTATACTAACAGTCTTTTGAATTTTTAAATAGAAAATGAGTCAACAAGGAAAGATAAATGCTGCAAAGAAAGACATGCCCCACACACTCGGATCAGGAGGTTACATAAGTGCTGAGTTGAGATGGAAAGAAGGAGAGGAGGTCCATGGTGGGTCCTCAGTTATTATCAAGGATATGGATGGTCGGACTTATAATTGGAGTAGGGCACGCGCAGTAAAGGATCCAGTTACCGGTAAACTTGTGGTTAAAAATCCTAGGGCTGCCGCGGTGATCGACAAAGCGGTACGTGTAACAACTCCGATAACTTTATTTATGTATTAAATGAATTTAATTTAGTCTAACTAACATCAATTTCTTTTTGTGATAGGTTGCTCAAGTTCAGTCAGGCGAAGTTGAGTATGTTCATCAAAATGACATCCTAACATCTGCAATCGGTACGCCAGAGCACTCCAGACGATTGAGAGGATATCCAAATTTTTCCGGTGTGAAGCAGGTGTATGGTAGGGGTACGAGAAAATCATCAAAGGGGTATTCCAAAAAGGAGGTTGATCGGTTGATGGAGGAGGTGAAAGCACAAATTCAAGAGAAACTCAATAAGCGAATGGATGAGGAAGTCAATAAGCGAATGCAGCAAAGCTTTTCACAAATATTTTTGCAAGGCCAAGGTCAAGTGCAGACACCGTAGACCTACGATCCAATTTACCAACAAGCTATGCTGATGCTATCACAGGGTAGCAACAATCAACCACATCCGATTCCTCATTCGAGTTTTCAGGTTATTAATTTTATCAAGCTAATGATATATATTATTTTTCTAGCATATAATATTTAGGGTTTGATAATTCGTTATTATTTTTTATATTCCAAATAAATACAGACGCCTGTCGAAGCTTTGATTCTCCTCCCAAGAACGTCCGGCACACCTGTGTATGTAGCTAGAGTTATGGTGCATGCACAGACTTATGGTGATACAGTCCATGGAGAGCCATTGGATATAGGGGAAGTGAAGGTACAAATTTTGGAAGTTTTTGATAATGCGAGACACACGATTGTACCTTTTTCACCTCCTAACGGAGATGATCGGCTTGGTGTTCTGATGGGTTCATTTCTGAGATGGCCAATTCATCTTGTGAATTATGACATGTCAAAATTGGTATGTATAAGTAATTATAAATATTAGTATAATTTCAAATGAATAATATTATTTTCATGACTAATATGTTGGTTGTTTAGGAGCAAGTGAGGCAAATCACAAAACAAACTCAACAAATTAATCCGCAAGACAAGGATAAGCAGATGGCGCAAGAGGATGACGAAGATGATGAACCGAGCGTGGATCAGTTTTTTTGCAGAGGTGGAAATTGAATTACACGATCCGTTGGTCTCCGAGGAAAAATTGATAGAGATTGGGCCTAACGCCAAAGAAATTCATGAATATATCAGGATGTTCGACAAGTCAGTCACTGTATTTACCGATCTTCCTGCTATATTCGAGCTTCAAGATGTCAAGACATTCATTCTTGAATTTAAAGACATCGGCCATGTCTACAAGCGGGAGAAACTTTTTCGTTCAAGTGATTAAACTTTGGGTCTTGTAAGTATTCTCCTAACTTTACAATAGTTGATTATTAATTATATGATATGTCTAATTAAATACATAAAAAATAGAGAAATATAATTGAATTGTAAATAAAACTTGCAGGCGGTGCAGGGAATATTGTGCTCAATGAGCGATGAAGAAGTGGGTATTTTGGGATCCGGAAAGATGCTCGGGTTCTGATGTAGAGAATGATCCAAATCGGAACTGTAAGCTACATATTCAGTCTATTAAAGAAGTATGCCAAAAGGGATCCATATCATGTTTTAGTGCATCAAAATCGGTTAGTTATAAAATTTCTAATTTTGACTTTACTTAAGATTTTGAATTTGCAGTTTATTGTTAATTTAACCAACAAAAAGATATGTATGTAATCACAGGTCGCATTGTGTGATTATTATCGTACAACTCTCGACACGAAAGATGTGGATAGTAGATTCACTCCAATCAAAGGAAGCCTACCAATCTCCAATTCTAGAAAATTACGATCAGTAAGTTTAATATTAACATAACATATATATATATATATATATATATATATATATATATATATAATACGTGTATGCACTATTTAGTTATTTAATAATATCTAGAAATAAATTTTTATAATTTTATATTTTATTTTGCAGAGCTTTGTCAAGATTGGTGAAAGTTCCGAAATTTGAAGTTCAAATGATTCCCGTACATACTTCCAACTAATATATATATATATAGTTTCATTTCATTTGTAATTTATTAAATTTAAAATTAATTATATTAATTTTTTCTTGTAGAGTCCACGACAACCAAACAATACAGATTGCGGCTTTTATGCGATGGTAAACCTACGCAAGATCCTTGATCACTGTACGCTGCATGAGGACCTCCCATCAGTATGGATTAAATTTTAATATTACTATGTATATGATTAGGGTTAGTAGCAATTTTCATAGGTTATTAACTATATAAAAATGTCAAAATGCAGGTTTTGCAGCCGATTGGTAAGCGTTACAGTGAGAAAGAGATCAATGACACGATAAATGAATGGTTTGGTCATTTACTTATGCTTGTAGGTCGTGGTAAATGAATACAATTAACTATGTGTGATTTGAAATATATATGCTTGGATGGAAATATTTGTATGTCATTTATATGTGAATGATTTCATATTATATGTGTTTTGATATTGTTTGTGATCGATGATGTGATTTTTTATATTGTTTGATATATATATTAATTGGTACAATTAATTGATGGCTAGCAAAAATGGGGCTAGCCCAAAAACAGATTTAATTTTTGTTAATTTTAGTACCGGTACTAAATGAATTACAATTTTCGGTTTTTTTTAAAATGAATTAAAATTTTTGGTTTTTTTAAAATTAATTTTAGTACCGGTTTTTTACAAAAAACCGATACTAAATGAATTAAAATTTTCGGTTTTTTAAATTAATTTTTAAATTAAAAACCGGTACTAATTTTTTATATTTAATTACGGTTTTTTAAATATAATTAGTACCAGTTTTTTATAAAAAACCGATACTAATGTATTATTTTTAGCACCGGTTTTTATAAAAAACCGATACTAATTGCATTTCCCGCCACCTCCCCAATCCTACTACTACCGGCTTATTAGTACCGGATTTTTTATTGCTTTTAGTATCCCTATTATTAGTACCGCTGCAAAACCGGTACTAATAATGAAAATTGGCGTTGTGTTCATGTGACGTATGCAATCCTTGATGAAAAATACCCATATTACAAGTTATAAACTTATAATCTGTTTTCATTAAATTCAATTGCACTGGATGATATTCGGATTGCTATCATGCCACACCCTCCCCCCCCCCCCAACCCCAACCCCCCTCGGACAATAGTTTTTGAACTAGAGGAATATATTCAATGGCAATCAATGGCATCAGATATGCTATAGCATCGAATGTGAATTCATCGTAATGGATTCAATCAAAGCGCTTTGACCGGAGTCTCAGTTAAACCCCATCAGTTCTCAATTTTGAAAGTTCAAACGACCGATCCGAACCATCAAATATGATCTCCATATTGAAATCTCCTTGCCGATCAAAATTTTCATTTTTTTGAATTTTTTAAGTATTTTTTTCGGATTTTCAAAGATCGTTAATCTAATTTGTTCTGAACCCTACAAAAATTGCTGTTTTTGAAAATCCGAAAAAAATACTTAAAAAATTCAAAAAAATAAAAATTTTGGTCGACAAGGAGATTTCAATATGGAGATCATATTTGACTGTTCGGATCGGTCGTTTGAACTTTCAAAATTGACAACCGACGGGGTTTAACTGAGACTCCGGTCAAAGCGCTTTGATTGAAGGCTTTCTCTCTCTCTCTCTCTCTATATATATATATATATATAGAGGATTGCTAAAATGCTATGCATAGCACGGATGGCCTTCGTGCTACGGATTCGTTCTTGAATTTCATGCTTCAAACAACCGATCCAAACCGTTCATTATCTTCTTCATATTGAAATCTCATTAGAAACCAAATTTTATATTTTTTTTACTATTTTTCTCAGATTTTTTAAAATCACTGTTATTGAAGGGTCCAGAATTTATTAGATTAAGTATTTTCAAAAATCTAAAAAAAATAGCAAAAAAATGTAAAATTTGATTTCTAATGAGATTTCAATATGAAGAAGATAATGAACGGTTTTAATTGGTTGTTTGAAGCATGAAATCCAAAAACGAATCCGTAGTACGAAGGCCATCCGTGCTATGCATATCATTTTAGCAATACTCTATATATATATATATATATAGTGGATTGATAAAATACACTCTGGTGTATGGATCGTCTCCCGTACACCAGAGTCGTTTATAAAATCCAAAAATCAAACAGTCGATCCGAACCGTTCAAGTTATTCTCCATATTGAAAAACTCTCGGAGACCAAATTTTACCATTTTTCGAATTTTTTTGCTATATATTATGATATTTTCAAAAAACACTACAATTGGAGTATTTCAGGCCCTCCAATTTGAAAATATCATAATATATAGCAAAAAAATTCGAAAAAATATAAAATTTGGTCTCCGAGAGTTTTTCAATATGGAGAACAAGTTGAACGGTTCGGATCGACCGTTTGAGTTTTGGATTTCAAAAACGACTCTGGTGTACGAGGACGATCCGTACACCAGAGTGTATTTTATCACCCCTCTATATATATATATATATATATATATATATATATTGCATTAGACCATATCTTTATATTAGTGTTCAATTGCACTTAATAGTCACATTTTAATCTTACTGATAGTATATCTCCCGTTACACATATGATTTTCAAATCTTCACAGTAAAGTAAATCCAAAATTCAATTGTAGTAGAAAGAAATTTGTTACATTGTGATTTTCATTATGCGGGGCTTTCAAAAGGTTTGTCAATATTATCGAAGAGAACAATTTTCTGTACTATAATATTTCATGTAAACCCTCCAATTAATATGCTGCGATTTTTATTATTATTAATTAATTACAGAGCCATATAGATTGCATATTTGCATTTAATATAGAAACATGATGAAGATATACCAAATTAAGACACTATTCAACTAATTTTCATATAATATCTATATATTTGTTACTTTAGTTCCTTTTTTAGAGATTTGTGTTTCACCATATAAGTATTATATCAAATTCGACTTGCTTATCCACATCCATGCAAATTAGGAAATGCTTAAAAAATTTTCAACCCTTTTCTGAATTAATTCCAGCATAAACGGATAGTAGCGTGCAAATTAATTTTTAACCCAAGTCTATACTTTTATGTATTTGAATGATTGTTCAGTAGTTATAATCGAAGATAATAATTGCCATAAACAAATTCAAGATGCATTTGATACATAACTCATTACAACTTATTACATCCGAGGAGGTTGCATAACTTATGCGCCAAATTCTTTTCATCTCTTTTGACATTTGTACCATTCAATTAATTCTACAAGCTCTCAATGTCCAACATTAATGCAGTTCATAATAATTATTTTCAAAATATTATTATAATAGTATTATTATAATAAGAATATTGTAAAATATATAATGATAAGACCATTAATTATTTTATTATAATACTATTTGTTTTTATTACTTTTATTATTATTTATATTATTAGTATTACATAGTAATAGATTAATTATTATTATAATATTCTTCTTATTATTACTTATTTTATTATTCTTATTATTAGTATTTAATAATAATAATTAGGTCAGATTTTAATCGTCTGATCTGAAATAAACTGTCTTAGTATATATTGCATACTAAATAGATATTGTCCTTTATTAAATCAAATAACTCAAATGTAAAGACATTTTAGTCTTTTGATATGAATACATATATAAACTAAGTTACTTTTTCTCACTACACAACTAAATATCCATTACATAACACTATATAAAAGATTTGTACATCTTCAACTTATACAACTCTTTATTACACAACCAAATGCTTCTAAAAACTACGATGCGATGTCATGTAGTGCGATTATTATTATAATATAATTCTTTTCTTTTTGAAGATATATAGTGCGTTTATTTAATGTATAGTTACAACTATTGAAATTACTATATTTTTGGAACGTACTACAAATAAGTGGGTTTCATTAATGGGAGTCAGGAAAAACCATGTTCGCCTGTCATGTGTCACCGAGATGATAATGGGGCACCGGGCACCACTTGTTAAACATGAATGAGGAAGCACACTCTCCATTTGCATAGATTTGTGACCTGTCCATTTTTTATGATGTTCTGACATTTAGATTTTTTCCCCCCTTTTTTTTTTTTTGCATAAATAGAGCCTTTAGAATGGAGTGCTGCTGTTGTCATGTTATATTTACACGGACCTTCATACTTCATTTTGAATTTTTATATCATAGTACTGTGAAAAGAACCATTCATGAGTACTACTGTTATTTTCCAAATTATACGAAGGTGAATGTAAAGATTACAGTTTAATATAAATTAGGGCGGAACTACAATTGACAACTGCGACATGCATGCAATAATTTGGTATAGTTCATTAAAGGAGAGTAATCACTTGATAACATTTTTCTTAATAATTTTTATAATATTTTTTGAGATCAATTCAAATATAGTTGAAAATTAAAATTACATTTATTGGCAAGTGGTGGAATGCATGTAATATTTAATTTTAAACTTAAATTTTTATCAAGTGATTTTATGTTGATAAATGGTTGAAGATATATTTTTCAATTTTTTTTATTGGCATGTTCTTTTCACAATAATTACAGGCATATAATATTGAATTTTATACTTAATTTTTTTTTAGAAGCGGAATGATAAAAAGATAATTTTTATCATATCTAAGACTGGTGATAAGAGAAATCTTAATATCTCTTTAAGAGTATACCATTATCTTTTAATTTTATCTCCTATTTCTTTATCCTTTTGTTTATGTTTGACAGAGGAATAAAATAGTGATAAAAAAGATAACTTCTATCCCATCTAATATTGGTGATAAAGACATATCTTCATCTCTCTCTATCTATGAGTATGATTTTATTCTTTTAATTTTTGTTGCCTTGCCAAACATAAATTTTTTAAAAAATTATGAGCGTTTTTAGTGATATCTCATATTTATATACATATTTTTGGCCAAACTTAGCACCAAAATAGCACTCAAACCATTATAAATGTCTCATTATTAATTGTGTTTTCCAGGATTTTGTACTGTCGTCGCTTCTATCTCTATTTTGTAGAATTCTCGTAGAAATTGAAGACAAGACGCCTAAGACATGAAGAGTGGAGCCCAACCCTCAGCCAGATGACTCATTCCTGGCTCACACATGCGTGCCTAGACCTAGACTACACCACCATGGGCCGAGATAGATCACAGGCCCTGGTTTCAGCCCATTTGACCCCATCTGCTTTCAATTTCGGTCCGAAATGGTCTGATTTCGGTCCGAAATCTGGTTATGGAAAGTAGATTTTGGCAAGTTTCAAGGGGGGAAAGCGCGTTTCTTGCCCTAGCCGCCTCTGGACCGACGAAGGAAAGTATATAGGCACATGTTCTCGACCAGAGGCGGGTCTCTTCCTCCACTTTTGATTTTCTCCACAATTCACGATTGATTTTAGGCGTTTTTGGCTCTTTTTACGGGTTTTCTTGAGGAGCAGCAGTGTTTGTGTGCGACGGCAGCGATCTTGCATCTCCACATCGATTCCTTGGCCTTAGGACAGCGAGTATTTGCATTGGATACCTCGGTTTACTCCTTTATGCTTATGTTTCGTTGTTTTATGGCTTGTATCTTACTTATTTGCATGATACTTTTTATTTCTGTTATGAGCATGTTAGGCTAGACTCCTTTATGATGTTCTAGGGATAGCTAGTAGATTATTTTGATATTATGTGATGACTTGATCATTTATGCTATGTTTATGTGATGAGTTATGTTGAGATTTATCGTTTGCTTAGTTAGTTTAATTACTTGCTTTATTGTCTACTTAATGATGTCTGCAGCACCGTTAGGGCATTAGACAAAAACAATTAATTGAATAGTTAAGTATATGAAATAAACCAATCACTTGAAAGAGGAGGTTAGTTGTGACCGACAGGTGCAATTTTTATTGATCCGATAGGACTTTAAATATTTCTAGAACCCCGATTTAACTCACCTAAACAATCAAATTAGAACGAAAGTACATGTTTGATTGTTTATGAGGCGAAAAGCAAGTTCCAAACCAAGTTAGAGTCGAAATCGCGAAAGCTGAGGTCTTAACTTAGGTCTGGTTGTTTAGTACCCTTCGCATAGCATTGTGTAGAGAAAACAAGTCGAAACATTAACTCTAAAGCAATTTCGGATCAAAACAGTAAGGATTTCGGACCGAAACCCTTACATTTCGGACCGAAATAAGCCTCTGTCTGGATGAAAATCGAAGGCTGAGGTGCTTTAGGGCCAAACTAATCGAACGCTAAGCTCCTAGGACATCGCTTGCATTTATTGGACATTTTAAAGCAGAAAAAAAAAATCAACCCAAAAATATTTCATAATTATTTTATTAGTTTTCAATTGTTATTTAGTTGTTTCCTTTAAATTAAATCCTCACAATTTTTATTTGTCTAGCTTTTAAGAAAAACTAAGTCCGGTACTCATTTTTACCGTCCCTTGGGTTCGACCCTTAGCTTTACCAGAACGATTAGTAAGGTAGAACAAGGTTATAAATTTATTTGACCTAGGTTTTAATTTCCTTATCAAATTGGCGCCGTTGCCGGGGACGGTTTCGATATCGAGTACTTATTTTAGTATTAAGAGACTAGATTTTTCTGTTTTATTTAATCTTTTCGTTGTTTTCTTCTTACCTGCAGGTTGAGAACTGGCCGGGAAACCAAAGAAAGGCAAGTCAAAGCCCGAGATCGTGCGCAAGTACTTCACCAGGGGGCTTGACTCTGATCCAGAACTCATTGACCAAGCGACCTCTAGCCAGACTCCCTCTGTAACTCAACCAGCACCCCTTAACACACCAATTTCGGTCCGAAACCCTCTGATTTCGGTTCGAAATCCACAGCCAGAGGAGGAAACAGCAGAGGAAATGGCGGCAAACCAAGGGCCCATCAACGCCGAAGCAGAGGCCCAGAGGCTTGAGAACCTGAGGCTCCAACTCGAGCAAAGGGAGGCCAGATTAGCCAACGATCGTACTAACCTTGAGAATCAAAGGCGAGCACTTGAAGACGATCGGCGACGATGGGAGAATGACGACGAGAGCGTTCATGATAACTCAGATGGAGAGGAGCAAGGGGGGCAAAACAGATCTCTCATGGACTTTGCAGCCCCAAAAGCTAGCCACATAGGCGGGCCAGTGGTGATCCCAGGAATTGAAGCCAATAACATGATAATCACGGCCAACCATGTGGCACTTGTGCAACAGAATCCGTTTTACGGAGATGATAAAGAGGATCCCCATGCTCATTTACAAAGTTTTATTGAATGCACTCGTTTAATTAAGTGTAACGGTGTCCCTCAACAAGCCATTAGACTTTTGTTATTTAGGTTTACTCTTAAGGACCGAGCCATCAAATGGTACAAAACTTTAAAAAAAGGGTCTATTAGGAGTTGGGACCAAATGGCACAAACCTTCCTTGATAGGTATTTCTCTTCTGACAGAGCAGACACAATTAGGAAAGAAATTAACAATTTTCAACAAAAAGACAATGAAACAATGAGGGATGCATGGGAAAGATTTAGGGATTTAGAAAACTCTTGTCCACATCATGGTATCCAAGACTGGATGGTAATTAAGGCATTCCACAGTGGTCTTTATGACAATATTAAAATTAACCTTGATTCCCTTTCAGGTGGAGCCTTTAAGCGACTAGATGCGGCGCAGGCACGTGACAAGATTGATGAATGCGCCAGGAACTACGAGTGGTATCCGATTCCCAACAATCGTCGCTCATCTAGCAAGGAACAAGTACATGAAATCACAGCAAGAGACACAAGGATTGCCGAGCTCGAAGCGGAATTAGCGTCATATCACTCACTTCAGGGCACTCACCTCAATTCCAACTTTTGTGGTGCATGCGGCGAAGAAGGGCATAGGTCAATTGATTGTCCGCTTGCGCGAGGAGGCAGCGAGGGGCATCAAGTCAACTCGCTTAACAGCGAGCCTTCTTACTTTCCTGGACATATTTTTAGTCGCAGTTATTCTTTGAGTGATAGAGAGCAGGCCAATTGGGCAGACATGAACCACCCTAATTATCACAACAATGAGGATAGACCATTTGTGCCAAAGAACCAGTACAAAAACACCAACCCACCAACCTTGTACAAAAATAACCATTTTAACAACAATGGTCGTGACCAACCCTTTCTAAGAAAATCTGTCTACAATAGGGAGGGTATACCGTCGGTTGTCCAAAACTTTATGCATGAACAAGGCAAGTTTAATCAAATGTTGACTGAGGAACTCAAAAATAATGCAGGGACTTTGACTAGGTTGGAGCAAATGATGGAGTCGCATTTTTCAAGGCAACAAGGGAAGCTGCCCAGCCAATCGGAGGTGAATCCAAATGCCCACCAATGCAAAGCTTTGCACACCTTGCGAAGTGGCATGCAATACAAGGACCCTCCTATGCCAAATGAAGCCGAGGCGAATAACACACACCACAACGAGCATGGAGGACCGGTTCTGGTGCAAGTGCTACCTTTCCCCCCTCTCCAGGACGCAGCAGGAGCAAATGGGACTCAAACCGATGCATCAACTGCACAAAAGGGGCTGACAGAGCCTCCACTTCGGTCCGAAACCAACACATTTCGGTCCGAAATGTGTGCTCCAGAGGCCCAGAAAGAGCATCCAGGGAAGGAAAAGACCGCGAGTTCAAACCCAGAGGTTGCATACCAACCCCCTATTCCTTTCCCCAGAAGGTTGGCCAAAGAGAAAGATGACGTTGTGTTCATGCGATTTTGGGAGATGCTAAAGGAGGTCCATATCACCATTCCTTTCTCTGACGTGTTCACTAAGGTGCCCATTTATGCCAAGTTTCTCAAGGAATTATGCACTGGAAAGAGATCCTTGGAAGAGTTGAAAGCGATAGTTCTAACAAGGATAAGCAGTGAGGCCTTAAAAAGTAAAATGCCACCTAAGTTAAGCGATCCAGGCAGGTTTGTCTTGCCTTGTGTGATTGGAAAGGAGTTCATCAAACAAGCATTATGTGATATGGGGGCAAGTGTAAGCTTGATGCCCAAGTCAGTTTTTGAAAGAATAGGATTTGGTGAATTGTTGCCCACAAATATTACAATCCAGCTCGCTGACTCATCCAAGCGTTTGCCTATGGGTGAAATCAAAGATATTCCAGTGCAAGTTGGCAAATTCCTTGTTCCAGGCGACTTTGTGGTGATGGACATGGAAGAAGACAGTGAGGTTCCAATTATTTTAGGGCGTCCTTTCCTGAGTACCGCGGGAGTCATGATGGATGCCAGAGAAGGCACAATTTTGGTTAGAGTGGGAGGGGAAACACTTCGCTTCTCCATCAAGCACGCCATGAAGTGTCCTAATACCACCAACGGATCATGCTTCATGATCGAAGAGATTGAACACACAATTGAAGAATCCCTTGAAATCCAATATGAAACTACTATTAACTTGTACCAATCTTTTCTCTCTGATATGCAGGAAGCCATAGGAGTCGAGGAGACCATGGAGGAGCTCGAACCTGACCATGAACATGGAAAATTTCCCCTGCCAGAGGTGATTTCGGACCAAAATTGCCCAGTTTCGGACCGAAACCTGTCCCTGGAGGAGGCCAGAGCAGCAACAGCAGAGGATTTCGGTCCGAAACCAATCAATTTCGGTCCGAAACCTCCACCTCAGGTCGAATTAAAGCCCCTTCCAGCGACTTTAAGGTATGAATTTCTTGGCTCAGATCAAACATTCCCTGTTATTGTTAATGCTGGGCTGAATGCAGATCAAACAGAGAAACTTTTGGTAGAATTACGAGCTCACAAGGGTGCAATTGGTTATTCCATCGACGACTTAAAGGGTATCGATCCCTCCATTTGCACGCATAGAATTCTCTTAGAAGAAGGGCACAAACCGTCCATTGAAGGGCAAAGGCGACTCAACCCTAATCTCAAGGACGTGGTCAAAAAAGAGATTCTCAAACTTCTCGACGCAGGCATCATCTATCCGATTTCTGACAGCAAGTGGGTGAGCCCAGTGCATGTGGTGCCCAAGAAGGGAGGTACAACAGTGGTCAAGAACGAAAAAGATGAGATGATTCAAACAATAATGGTGACTGGATGGCGGATGTGTATCGACTATCGCAAGCTCAACACTGCGACACGAAAAGATCACTTCCCACTTCCATTTGTCGACCAATTGCTTGAAAGACTTGCTAATCACTCATATTTTTGTTATTTAGATGGTTACTCTGGTTTCTTCCAAATACCTATCCATCCAAATGACCAAGAAAAAACCACTTTCACTTGTCCTTATGGTACCTATGCGTATAGGCGTATGCCTTTTGGTCTTTGTAATGCACCTGCAACCTTCCAAAGAGCTATGATGGCCATATTCTCAGATTTTATTGAAAAAGAAATGGAAGTGTTTATGGATGATTTTTCTGTTTATGGCACTTGCTTTGATTCATGCCTTGCTAATCTTTCTAAAATCTTACAGAGATGTGAAGAAGTTAACTTGGTCTTGAATTGGGAGAAGTGCCATTTCATGGTGCAACAAGGAGTCGTACTGGGGCATGTGGTGACATCGAAAGGCATAGAGGTTGACAAGGCAAAGATCGAGGTGATAGAGAAGCTTGATATGCCAAGAAGTGTCAAGGATGTCAGAAGTTTCTTGGGGCACGCTGGATTTTATCGCCGATTCATCAAAGATTTTTCAAAAATTGCCAAACCTCTAACTAACCTTCTGATTAAAGATAATGAATTCGTTGTCAATGATGAATGTCTTGATGCTTTTCGTAGGTTAAAGGAGGCTCTCATTTCAGCACCCATCCTCCAACCACCAGATTGGAGCCAACCGTTCGAGCTTATGTGCGATGCAAGTGACTATGCAGTAGGGGCAGTTCTTGGGCAGCGAAGGGACAAGAAACCGGTGGCCATATACTATGCTAGCAAGGTGCTAGACCCTGCCCAAGTCAACTATACAACCACAGAAAAGGAACTCCTCGCCATAGTCTTCGCACTTGACAAGTTTAGGTCATACCTTGTGGGCTCTAAGGTGATCGTGTACACTGACCATGCCGCCATCCGATATCTCTTAAGCAAGAAGGATGCCAAGCCTAGATTGATTCGATGGGTGTTGCTTCTCCAAGAATTTGACCTTGAGATCAAGGACAAGAAAGGCTCAGAAAATCTAGTGGCAGACCATCTATCTCGTCTTCATTGGGAAGAGGAACAAGGTAACCCAATCCCTATCAACGATTTCTTTCCAGATGAAAAGTTGTTCTCTGTACAGGCACATTTCGGGGCGAAACCAAACCATTTCGGACCGAAATATGACGATCTGGTGGCAGAAATCATGGCGACAGCAATGATTTCGGACCGAAATGTCCCTATTTCGGACCGAAATGAAAGGGAAAAGCGCAGAACAGAGGAGCCTTGGTATGCGGATCTGGCTAATTTTTTGGCAAGTGGGTATGTGCCCTCTGACATGACCCCACAACAGAGGAAGAAGCTCAAATCCGACTCGAAGTATTACTTTTGGGAGGAGCCATATCTTTTCAAGCTTGGAATCGACAATGTCTTTAGAAGGTGTGTGCCCTATGACGAGGTTCGAGCCATTCTTGCAAGTTGCCACTCCTCTGCCTATGGTGGCCATGCTTCTTTTTCTAAAACCGCAGCCAAAGTACTCCAATCAGGTTTTTACTGGCCCTCTCTTTTCAAAGATGCTCATTCTTTTGTTTCTTCTTGTGATCAATGTCAAAGAACGGGCAACATATCCAAAAGGAATGAAATGCCTCTTAACCCTATTCTTGAAGTTGAAATTTTTGATGTATGGGGCGTGGATTTCATGGGGCCGTTTCCAAGTTCGCACGGATTCGAGTACATTTTGGTAGCTGTTGACTATGTCTCGAAGTGGGTGGAAGCAATTGCATGCAAGGCAGCAGATTCAAGCTCAGTCATCCGCCTTTTCTCAAAAGTCATCTTCCCTCGATTTGGCGTGCCAAGGGCGATGATAAGTGACGGTGGCAGGCATTTCATCAATCGACACTTTGATGGTCTCTTGAAGAAACATGGTGTCATTCACAAAGTGGCCACTGCCTATCACCCTCAAACAAGTGGGCAAGTTGAGGTGTCCAACAGAGAAATCAAAAGCATCTTGGAAAAGACGGTGGCTCGTTCACGCAAAGACTGGGCAAGCAAACTTGATGATGCACTTTGGGCTTATCGAACCGCCTTCAAGACACCAATTGGCATGAGCCCTTTCAAGCTAGTTTATGGCAAGCCGTGTCATTTGCCAGTCGAATTTGAGCACAAGGCTTATTGGGCAACTCGAGCCATCAACATGGATTTGCTAAAATCTGGTGCAAAGCGAATATTGGACCTACATGAATTGGATGAGGTACGCCTAAACTCCTATGAAAATGCTAAATTTTATAAAGAAAAAACGAAACTTGTGCATGATAGGAGAATCTCAAGGAGAGAATTCAAGGAAGGCGACTTGGTGCTATTATTCAATTCGAGATTGAGGCTTTTTCCTGGCAAGTTGAGATCGCGTTGGTCTGGCCCATTTCGAGTGGTGAAGGTCTATCCTTTCGGTGCTATTGATATTTGTGACAAGGATTCGGAGCCTTTCAAAGTCAATGGCCAAAGACTTAAGCACTACATCGCCAACGAGGATATGGAAAAAGTGGCTAGTGTTTACTTCTCCGAACCTCCAATAGAAACCTAGTCAATGACGGTCAAGCTAATGACCCAAAACGAGCGCTTCTTGGGAGGCAACCCAAGATTCTCCTTCAATTTCTTTTTCCTTATCTCTAATTTTCATTTTCATTTCGCCCACATTTTTTGTTGAAAAAAAAAAACCAGAAAAAGAACTTCAAAATATCATAAAAACCAGAAAATAAAAAAAAAAATTAAAAAAATTGTAAACGTGTTTATTTATTATTTTCTAGAATTAATTTGTTTGTTTTTTTTTAATGTAGGCAAAAAGGGCATCGATTTGAGAATCGCTAAGCCAGCAACTCGTGCTAGAGCACCACTGGTCAGGAAAGATGACCTACACACGACCTCATGCGAGTTGCAACATGGAACGACTTAGGAAATACGAGCAGAGCAGCACCCTCGCCTCAACATTTTAAATTTCGGCGACAAATTCAGGACTTTCGTTGCACCAACATCTCCCTTATCTCTCTGTGCATTTACTGAAAAATTTTCATTGCCAAATAACCAACAGAACTTCAAATTTTTACATCTGCACTTAGATTTCGGTCCGAACTCTCATCATTTCGGTCCGAAATGAAGCCTGTCTCAACTGTTTTGGGTAGATTTAATTGGAATTTTGGGCCTTTTATTATTTTCATTATTTACTGGGCTTCATTATCTTGTTTGTATTACATTTTCTGCAGGCCCAATTTTTCAAGTGCAAAATCCACCTCTTAATGGATGTGTTTTTCCAAAACCAAAACCCACTACCCATCAAACCCCACCCCCCTCCGTCTCCCTCTTTTCCCCATTCGAAAAACCACCACACCCCTTCATCTCTCCTCTCTTCCAACCGAAACCACACCACCACCACCACGCAACCCCCATTTCTCCACCTCTCCACGAGATCGACCCACCATCGGCACCACCTCCCCATCCTCTCTCCATAGGCAACCTTGGTTTCGCGTGAAGAGGCCTCTCGACGGCAGATTTCTCCGAGGAAAGTGGCGGCCTAGAGGTTGTTTTGGTCCGAAATTGACTCCTATAGGGCCTCCAGCAGCATCTCGGCCTCTAGTCTGACTCACCAGGGACTAGGAAGGCTTTCTCTTTTCACCCATCTTGTTTTCACCGACTTCCATGGACATTAAGGTCGGATTCCTCCTTTTTCCTCTTGGTTTCACTTCTTTGGACTGAATAAGGGGCTACGAAAATTGCTGCCGCTTCGTGCTTGTGATTCATTGGGTGTACCCGAAAATTTGGTGTGATTTGCTCACTTCCAGGGACTTTTCTGCACATTTTCGTCCCATTTCGGTCCGAAACTAGACCATTTCGGTCCGAAACCCTTCTCTGGATTGACCGTTTTGAGTGACCATGAACCCCTCTAGGAGAGTCACTAGGTCCCAGGGGCGCCAGGGGGCAGCACCACCACCCCCACCACCTCAAAATGACCCTATGGAAGAGTATGACCCGGCGGCCGCCCCATTTGAGCGAGAATATGGTTTTCACATGCCTACCAAGAGGCAATTTGAGAATTTCAGGAAGATTTACCGCCGTGAGTTTCAGCATACCAGATTAGTGGACTTGGATGTCTTGGCTACTTTTGGGGTTAGGGACGAGTTCTTGGAGTTGACTGCGCGAGTTGGTTTTACACCAGATTTTTGGAATATCAATGTTAAGTCCTACAAGAGGCTCACCATGGAGTTTCTCTCTTCTTTGGATGTGTTTGCTTTGGATGGCATTGAGTACATTCAGTACAGGTTGATGGATAGGGAGTGGAGATCAGAGATAGATGCGTTGAGTGTGCTTTTTGGGACAGAGGAGGGACACCCTGTTCGGAGGATTGCTGAGGTAGGAGGCCTTCTGGATAGGGAGGATGTATGGAGTGGGATTACACGGTCCCCAGGGTCAGATACTCTTGCCACATGGATTGAGCATCCTACCTTGCGATTGATGCATCGGTGTTTAGCTTCCACTGTCTTCGCTCGTGGGGAGACAGTCAGACGGTGCACTGTTAGTGACCTTGTACTCATGGATGCTATTATGAGGTTGACTACAGAGAGGATTTGTATCCCTAGGTTGATGGTAGAGCATTGGCTTGAGCAGCGTGATGAGATTAGTTCTGGGGCCATTTCTATCGGAGCTTATGTTACCCTTATTGCACAGGCTGCTGGATTACGCCTCCCTGCTAGGACTGACTGCACTGCATGGTCCAGAGCCACCATTGATAGATATAGGGAGATGCGTTTTCTCGATATTGTGAGGTCTGCTTCTGATTGCCGGTATAGATGGCTCATGAAGAACCGCCCTGGGTTCTTCTTACCTTATCCTCACAGGATTGATCTCAGGGACCGTCGCACATGGTTGGTCCCACTTGATTATGTTGAGGGAGCACCTCAGATGGGTGCTGTTCCACCAGCTCCGGAGCCCCCACATGCAGACATACCAGAGAGCTCCCAGAGACGTGATGTTCCTATTGAGTACCCTCCGTGGTATGGGGAGTGGAGTGGGATGATGAGGACCCTCGTTGACACCACCACGGCCACTCAGGCAGCAGTCACACGACAGGGGCAGCAGCTAGAGGAATTGAGTCGCCTGGCCAATGCGAATCATCACTACTTGCGGCATGGACACTGGCCACCAGAGTGGATCTCCTCACCTTCTTCCTCGAGCTTGCCATCTGCCCATTCACCAGCACAGCAGCCACATGACGGGCCGGTTGATGGCCCAGCTTCTCCGCCCTCTTGATTTGGTAATTTCTCCTCCTTTTTCTCTTTATTTTTCTTTATGAGATGAATGTATAGCACTAGGGACAGTGCTTAATTCAAGTTTGGGGGGGGGATCAGCAATAAAATGGAATTCTGGATGTGTTTGCAAAATTTTGGTAATTTTTTGTCTCTGTTTCGGTCAAATTTTGATTTTTTCTGTTTCATTTCGGTCCGAAATGGCACCATTTCGGACCGAAATCACCTTCTGGATAATGCAATCTTGCATAGAATTGTCGGAAAATTGTTGAACTTAATTTTAATGCGTGATTTGTCTCTGGTCTAATCAATTTATGAAGTTTTTCTCTATTTTACACTATTTGGAATTTTAAAATCATTTCTAAGATTTCTTTTTCAAGGACTTTCGATGTTTAGAATGCTTTAACGTGACTTGTGCACCAATAGACCAAATTGGTAATTAGTTCAAAAGTCTAGAATCTGAAATTGGATGCTTGAAAAAAAATAAAAATGTCAAAACAATCTAAGTCAAGTCTCACAAGTTTTTGTCGAGTGAACGATTTTATATCTTGCAAATTTTTGTCTAAAATGGATTTTATAAACTTTAAAAATTATAAGATGAATCCGGATGTGTGTAAACGCTTGAATCACCAACGAGCAAAATTCTAAATTGACAAAAATTTAAATAGTTGTGAAAACGAGGATGCACCGAGGCCTTCTTCCACTAACTTAGCCACAAATTGGAGGGTATTGGGATTAATTATAAGTTGTCAGGAATTATAACTCAAAGATCTCGAGTTATAATTGGGTAGTTTATAATTAGTTCCTATCGGACCCTGTGCGAAAGCATTGGTAAAGGAGTTGTTGAGTATTATGGCCCAAGTGTACCGTGGCCATAGTCGAGCAACACCCGTCCAACCTCCCTAGCGCGACATGTGCTAGTAGCAAACTTAAGGCCAATGACACCGCATTATATCCTCTAGGGTGTAAAGCCCCACGACTCGACTTGCACAAATTAAATTGGTGAAAACAAAAATTGCTTTGAGAAGGATTCGTTATGAAATTTTCGACTTGGATAAAATTCCTTTTACAAACTTTTGTGAGTTATGAAAAAGAACGGACGAATAAAATTGAGTTTGCAATTGAATTGACATAGAGAAGCTAGGATTCTTGACATGACAAATGAAATCCATTAGGGCTAAGAGAGGCACAAGTTCAATCCAAAAGAGACCTAAACTCTTGTTCTTGATTAGAAATTTCGGATTTGCTTTAAGATTGTACATCCATGTGAAATTTTGAGTAAAACATAGACGATTGATTTGGTTTGAGATGATTTAATTTTAAGTCTAAGTATAGTTGATTCTTTTAAGCTTAGGATTTTGTTTGAGGACAAACAAAGATTTAAGTTTGGGGGGATTTGATATCTCATATTTATATACATATTTTTGGCCAAACTTAGCACCAAAATAGCACTCAAACCATTATAAATGTCTCATTATTAATTGTGTTTTCCAGGATTTTGTACTGCCGTCGCTTCTATCTCTATTTTGTAGAATTCTCGTAGAAATTGAAGACAAGACGCCTAAGACATGAAGAGTGGAGCCCAACCCTCAGCCAGATGACTCATTCCTGGCTCACACATGCGTGCCTAGACCTAGACTACACCACCATGGGCCGAGATAGATCACAGGCCCTGGTTTCAGCCCATTTGACCCCATCTGCTTTCAATTTCGGTCCGAAATGGTCTGATTTCGGTCCGAAATCTGGTTATGGAAAGTAGATTTTGGCAAGTTTCAAGGGGGGAAAGCGCGTTTCTTGCCCTAGCCGCCTCTGGACCGACGAAGGGAAGTATATAGGCACATGTTCTCGACCAGAGGCGGGTCTCTTCCTCCACTTTTGATTTTCTCCACAATTCACGATTGATTTTAGGCGTTTTTGGCTCTTTTTACGGGTTTTCTTGAGGAGCAGCAGTGTTTGTGTGCGACGGCAGCGATCTTGCATCTCCACATCGATTCCTTGGCCTTAGGACAGCGAGTATTTGCATTGGATACCTCGGTTTACTCCTTTATGCTTATGTTTCGTTGTTTTATGGCTTGTATCTTACTTATTTGCATGATACTTTTTATTTCTGTTATGAGCATGTTAGGCTAGACTCCTTTATGATGTTCTAGGGATAGCTAGTAGATTATTTTGATATTATGTGATGACTTGATCATTTATGCTATGTTTATGTGATGAGTTATGTTGAGATTTATCGTTTGCTTAGTTAGTTTAATTACTTGCTTTATTGTCTACTTAATGATGTCTGCAGCACCGTTAGGGCATTAGACAAAAACAATTAATTGAATAGTTAAGTATATGAAATAAACCAATCACTTGAAAGAGGAGGTTAGTTGTGACCGACAGGTGCAATTTTTATTGATCCGATAGGACTTTAAATATTTCTAGAACCCCGATTTAACTCACCTAAACAATCAAATTAGGACGAAAGTACATGTTTGATTGTTTATGAGGCGAAAAGCAAGTTCCAAACCAAGTTAGAGTCGAAATCGCGAAAGCTGAGGTCTTAACTTAGGTCTGGTTGTTTAGTACCCTTCGCATAGCATTGTGTAGAGAAAACAAGTCGAAACATTAACTCTAAAGCAATTTCGGATCAAAACAGTAAGGATTTCGGACCGAAACCCTTACATTTCGGACCGAAATAAGCCTCTGTCTGGATGAAAATCGAAGGCTGAGGTGCTTTAGGGCCAAACTAATCGAACGCTAAGCTCCTAGGACATCGCTTGCATTTATTGGACATTTTAAAGCAGAAAAAAAAAATCAACCCAAAAATATTTCATAATTATTTTATTAGTTTTCAATTGTTATTTAGTTGTTTCCTTTAAATTAAATCCTCACAATTTTTATTTGTCTAGCTTTTAAGAAAAACTAAGTCCGGTACTCATTTTTACCGTCCCTTGGGTTCGACCCTTAGCTTTACCAGAACGATTAGTAAGGTAGAACAAGGTTATAAATTTATTTGACCTAGGTTTTAATTTCCTTATCATTTAGGCATCAAATTCTTTCGTCCCAACAAATTTATTGTGTTATATATCTTTGATGTGGAAATTTTTGTCATTTAATATATTATTTGTCAGAACGAATTTGATGGACTATTTAACGGTAAAAATATTCATATTCCCAAGTGAATTTGATTAATGAGCAGTTTATGTATTATAGTTTTGAGATATTTTTATATTTACTAAAAGCAACTGACTGGCATTGAGAAAACGATAAAAAAAAAATCTAGTATAAAACCCTCATTCCGGAACTAAAATTTGCAACTCAACATATTTTACCTCATATATATTTTAAAACAGATGAGTGCCAACATTTATTTGCTTTGGAGTGGAATATGGTATGAGTATGACTTGTAACTCCCTCTTTTTCTGTTCCAAAGAGGAATTCAAGTGCTAACTTTCGCTTTATAACCCCCGTCGACCAAAGTTGAATGTCGGTTACCATTGAAACTCTCTTTGTATTTTTATGTACCAACCTCATCACATTTTTTTTAAAAAAAATTTGAGATAAGTAAAGAAGCGACACTACCGCTTTGAATACCAACTTCATCAGATGACACGTAAGGCATATTTTGGACATCTGCAAGCATTTTATGAATTTGTAACTGCCAACGTGTCTTACAATTTTTTTAAAAATTGCGTCAGTGAACCTAAACCCACCGTAAAAGATAAGAGGATAAGAATCATTATCGTAACAATTGTAGAGATATACAAGTAACCGTTATCTTTTGTATATTACTTGTGAATCTTAGATATGTGAAAGGTAATGGTTAACTTTATTGGGCTGGATTGGTGGGAGTTGTTTAATATTTCAAATTATAGACCTAAATTTATGGCCCAATAACAATCCAAATACATTTTGTTTTTAAATCTTAATTGGATTGGACTCCATTTCTAATTTTCTATTTTATTTTGCATTTAGTATTATTCCATAATACAGGGCTGAAAACAGAAGCCGTTTCAACTGTTATTTCGTTTCATTTCTTCCAAAACAAAATGAAACGACTAAGGAATATGATTGTGTTTCAAAAGCGAAACAGTTAACGAAATAATGAAACGATTTCGTCCATGTGTAAATCACAAAAATTTCATCGATTTCGAACGAAACACTCTAGTTTTGTCACTGTTTCGATCGTTTTGCAGCCTATTAACATAGTTTTTGGGAGGTATGGAAAAAATTCTGATATGTCATTTCCTTTTAGTTTACTAGAATCGGGCATATATTCTTTTAATCGGACTTGATATATGGGTCAAAAGTTTTAAGAAATTATTCAAAATTCTTGTAAACTTTTCTTTCGGTTTTAAGGCAACAATCCGAACCGTCCCGTTTAGATCATAAGGCTCGAAACCGGTGACAAGCCCCTGTTTTTGCTGTTATTTGTTGACAACAGAAGCAGATGTGACTTTTATCTTATTAGTGTGTAGCAAAATCCAAATCCTCGCGCGCCATAGGCCGTCTGATCAGATCTCAATAGATGAGGGAGTCTCGTGCATGTAACAGATTGTAAGGTCCGAAAAAATGGACCTGTCCAGATCTGATCGAACGGTCCATGGTGTGTAGCATACTGAGAGCTACTGATTTTAGCGTGAACATCGTCTAACGTATAACTAATTATTATTATTTTTAATATTGGAATATAATATGTAAATATATTTACTTTGCATAATTCCACGAAAGCTCTCTCTCTCTCTCTATGAGTATGATTTTTATTCTTTCATTTTTTTTTTTATTTCCCCGCCAAATATAATTTCTTTTTTTTTCCATAATTCGAGTGTTTTAGGCATCAAATTAATTGTGTTATATATCTTAAATAATATTTTTGTCATTTAGTATATTGTTCACTATAAATTTGATGGATTATTTGTATTCATATTCCCAAGTGAATTTGATTAGTAGGCAGTTTCTATTCTCGCCTAGAAAATTTGAATGTTTACTAGAAGCAACTTTCTGGAATTGGTATGAGATTTAAAAAAAAAGGGGAAAAAGAATTTTAGCACAAAAGACCTCATTCCGGGACTAATATGCAACTCAACACATATTAACTAATATATTTTTAACCAGATGAGATGCCAACATTTATTTGCTTTGGAATAGAATATGGTATGACTTGTAACTTCCTGAGGAATTCATGTGATAACTTTTGCTTCATAAATCTCGTCAACCAAAGTTGAATGCTGGTTACGGGTTACCATTGAAACTCTCTTTGTATTTATGTACCAACCTCATAATTTTTTATTATTATTTTTTTTAAATAGTGGAGAAGAAACTAAAGCACTTTAAATACCAACTTCATCAGATGACACCTAAGACATATTTTGGACAACTGCATGCATTTTATGAACTTGTAACTGCCAAGTTCTCTTATAATTTTTTTAAAAAGCTATGTCAGTCAGGGGCGGATCCAATATATGAGGTAACTTGGTAAGTGCCTGGGTAAAAAATATAAAAATAAAAGATTTGATATATGTATTTTAGATGTTGCCCGCTCTAAAAAATAAATAGTGCCTAGACTGTTAAAAAAATTTTGTGTATTTGTTTTTATATCTTGCGTTCTGGGTCTAGAAAATTTTTTTATATTATAATTGTGTCTAGGTTAAAATAATTTTTGGATCCGCCTCTGATGTTAGTGAACCTAAAACCACCGTAAAAGATAAGCTGATAAGAATGACAACTGTTATAGTGTTATGTAACAATCGTAGAGATACAGAAGTTACCGTTATTCATTATCATTTGTATATTGGAAATTGATTACTGCCATCTGCAGTTTTGCCATCCCTGTCATCGCTAAATATAAAGTGAACATATACAACAAATAAAGTAAATATATAGATTATCTAAGTGAACACATACATATGCATGTAAATTTATGAACAAGGGTGCGTTTGGATCGTTGGAAGAAAGAAGAAGAAGAAGGAAGAAGAAGAAGAAAAAAAATTATAAACAATCCAAACTCTTCACAAAGTTACACACTTCCCAATACTTCTTCCCACTTCTTCCTTTCTTCCCTTCTTCCCACACCTATCCAAACGCACCCCAAGTGATGACAACACTTATTTGTTTGTAAGTGTTCACTTAGATCGTCTATATGTTCACCTTATTTATTGTATATGTTCTCAATTTGTATTTAACGATGACTGGAATGATATATTTGCCGGTGGCATTTATAATTCCTGTTTGTATATTTGCTTCTACTCGTGAATGTGAATCTTAGATCCATGTGTCATGTGTGAAATGTTAAAACTGTAAAACTTATTGGGTTGGATTGTACGGGGGTAGTTCAATATTTCAACTTATGGGCCTAAATATATGACCCAATATCAACCCAAATAAATCTATCTGGTCCAGATAGATCAAGCGTGTTTATTTTTTTTTTTTAAAATCAATTAGATTGTGCTATATTCTAATTACTTTCAGATGATGCCATACCATATATTGGGAAGTATGAAATGGGTTTTGCATGCCTCATTCCCATTTTTGTTGAATAGAATGGGCCGATATTAGTTTGATCAGACTTCATTTGATGGGCTAAGTTTAAGAAAATTTTCAAAATTCTATATCTTTCTGTTTTAAGATCATATGGCTCTGTGATAAATCCCTGCTTATAATAATGTTGAAAACAGAAGCAGATGTGACTTTACTCCGTGAAATTACAATTACCAACCATGATTTTCTATTATCTCCTGTGTGTGACAAAGTGGCTAGCACATTGAGAGCTACTACTGATTTTAGCCTGAACATCGTCTGTTTTAGCTATTTTACAGCTTATTTACTTCTTGTCGCTGTGTTATTAAATTTTATAAAATGGATACATAATTGGAAAATTATATGCCACCCCGCATAGTACCAGCTTGTTATAGCTCTTGATGCGCTGGTAGATTCGTATTCAAAACTGCGCGCCTTACGTGAACTTTTGGAGGCGGGTAAAACTTTATTCATATCTATTCTCGCGCATATTTTAGGCAGGCAAATTGTTCTTTTTTGTTGTTCATGTTTCTAAATTGGATTTTGTTTGGATTGATAAGGAACAACACATATCAGTATTAGTCCATATTAGAAACACTATTGGACGTTTGGATGATAAAATTGTTGTTCAAAATAGTAGCTAACTTCAATATTTTGCTATTTCGATATTGAGGTTCCACGAGAATAAAGAGGAAAAAAAAGAGTTAGTTTTCTTCACCAGAAAATAATCCAAGCTAAATCAAAAGAAAGGACTACATAATATTTATCCCACAATGGAAATAAGCAATTAAGCATAAGTACACACATAGTTTGCAAGCAAGGCATGAATTATTAAATTGATCTTATGATCTAGAACTTAAATTTAGTCAATATAACTTGCTTTAAAGAGAATTAACCAAATTTTGTCATACACCTTCAAAATAACCTCATGATGTTCTCTCGCATTGAGATAGAGATAGCAAACCAGAAGCTCATCTAGATCCTTCAGTCTCACAATATTTTTGTCAACAATCATCTTCACCATGCTTTCTGTGAAATCCTTCTCTGGATTGCTGGAAGACATCTCCACCAAAGAGCTCTCTGACAACCATCTCCTCTGTTTGTCTACTGAATTGCACCTTGGCCATATCGACCTTACCTTGATCTTCCTCACGCTCTTTCTGGGTTTTGTCAGAATTGGCTTCAGGTTGATTTTTGTGCTTGTTTGTTTTGATTTTATGTCAAATGAAACAGGGCCTATGGGTTTTGATTTGGGTTCCAGTTTGTTTTGCTGAGTGGGAAATTTAGACAACATATGCAGTCGCTCTTTGGTTGGGATGTATTGAGATGCTCTCTTTGGGATATAATTTTCTAAATTTGGTAGAGATGGTGGAGAAATTTTGAGTCTTGGTAAATTGGGAATGTTTCCTTCTGCATTTTCGGAGATTTTTGAGCCATTCTTGATCCTTTTAGGTTTTGTCATCTCTCTTAGTTTGTACAGCCATGAGTTTGGTATCTTCATGCAAGACAGCCCAAATCTATTCTTCCCCATGAAATAGAGAAAAACCTCTCTCTGGAATTCTGAATTCAAGCTTTTCGATAGATGTCTATGAAGAGAAAATGCTAGGTATGAGGAAAGTGCAAGACATGCAAGGGAGGCAAGGAAACCATGGGCTAGCAACATGTATTAGGGTTTTTATAGCAATGATGTTCGGTAATGATACCATGCACAAATGGCAAATATGTTGTTTCGATTTAGCGGATCGAATATTTATATTATAATAAACTGAGGAATATAGTTAATTAGTGAGAACTCTTATTTTCTTTTATGCTGGAAGCTTGGAGTTTTACTTTTGAATAATCAAATGATTAAAGTCCTTTTATCTAAGATTTTGACAAATATATATATTTACATTTTGGGGAAAAAATGTTTTAAGATGATTTTTGAAAGCTTAAAAAGTATTATATAAGCCCCCCCAAAAAAAAGCTCTCTTTTATTTTGCAAGCTGATTCGGGCAGCTCCTGAGTTTTGTACATTTCAAATATTTCGTTTTCCGAGCTCACTTCATAGAAGAGCGAATCTTTTTTTTTTTTTACGTACCGCAACTTGCAACAATCTCCTTTCTTTTGATCAGAACATTTTCATTATTTTGAACCAATTTAATGATAAAATTTGGCACTCAATGATTCGAGAAAATGGTGTATTGCCAACAATTAATGCAATTGTTGATATAATAGATTTAGCAGAAGCAAGCCAATTTCAAAGCTACATCCAGCTGGTGACAGGTGTACTTGTTAATATAATTAGATTTAAATTACTATATTCAATTATTCGGTTCAAGAAAAGTTACAAATGCTGAAGTTTCCAACAGTGGCTCAATAAAACTACACATTCCTAGTTTACTTTAGAAAAGTAAAATACTACTTTTAACTGTATAAGTATTCTTCATATGTGGGAAACATCTGGGATCAGCATTCTTTCGTGCCACAATTCCAAAATGATAATGGCACAATGCTTGGCGGAATTTGAGTGGAACATATTACAATTAAAAAATTTTCGTGTTTCTGTCGATGTTTTGTTTTTTCCTGTTTTTTAAATGATAGATATATATGAAATGGTTCTTATTATACAAAGGTAATTTTCTGGTAACGTACTTCTTTAATGGCGTCATGCATAGACATTTGGAATGTATTTACTAGTTGTGTCCTTTAAATTTCGATAACACAAAATTAAATTTAATTATTGTGGTAAGATTACAATCATTCGGGCTTAATTTGATTTTCAAAATCTACGCCTGGAATATGGAAATTCACGTCTCCATCAAGACAAGTTTTGGGCATGTGTCCTTTTTTTACGATATTCTGTATTGAGAACTTTGGCATTTTATTTTTTTATTTATTTTTCAATGAATGCAGTCTTTGAAAATGCATTTTATTGACAGTGGCTATATTCAAAGAAATAAAATTATGAGTAAGTTTAATTAATTAGCGTATGCACAAAATAAACTCAACCATACAAGCAAAGGCCTGAATAGCGTCAATTTGCAAATTCATATCAAATGACTCGTAATTATTATTTCACAATTAAAGATATTTAGAACGGAACTATCATATATATTTAAAAATCATCCTCAAAAATCATGGATTATGTTTGTACGAAGATACAAAAAAGAGGGTAGAAATAAATCTATCTAATTTATCTTTTATCTTACCAAACGTCCAAGATAACGCAATTATATAAAATATCAAAATCATAAGTTTAGAACTCACAAATCTAAAGCATATATTGTTAGGCGCAAACGTACCAATCTTTAATGATTTTACTCAGTCTTGATTATGGTTAGTAAAAAGAGTTTTAGTCTCTTCTATTATATTTTTTTATGGACGAAAAATGACAAATAGGTGCATCCAATATGACAGAATTGATTAAAGATTGGTAAGAGTGGTCAAGGGTAAGAATACGAGGCTGATATCTTTGGAGTTTTCAAAAAACGTACTTAGTGGATCGGTTGTAAGAATATTAGAGTGACATTAAAGAGGTCAATCTTTTGAAAAAGTTAGATTTCAAAGACCTCCTTTATTCTTTAGAAAAAAAAAATCTTGTTTAGTGTTTGAGTAGTGATATAATTATCCTTTTATCCTGGTACCAAAACATAAGAATATATATTTTACGTTAATATTATGTTTCGTAAAGATATAAAATAAACAAATAAAATGTCAATTTTTATCACATATGATGATAATAAATTAATAATCATCCTCAATTAGAATAGAAAAAATAAATAAAAGGAAACTAACGCTTCCTAATCACCGCTATACACTACGGGAAAAAGGACCTTCTGTAACGGCACTTCTGTAACGGTTTTTGAAATAACCGTTACAGAATAGTGAGGCATTAGGCGGGAAAATTGGCGCCACAAATCTGTAACGGTTATTATGAAACAACCGTAATAACATTTCCGTCATGGTCAGGAAAAAAAATGCATCAAGCTTCTGTAACGGTTGTTGGATAATAACCGTTACAGATTTCTAATATTCTGTAACGGTTATTATCCAGAAACCGTTACAGAAAAGAAAAAAGAAATATATAAATATCAACCATCTTTTGTAACGGTTATTAGTAAATAACCGTTACAGTAGGTTAACGTTTTTTTTTTATTTTTTATTGATTCTGTAACGGTTATTTTTAATAACCGTTACAGAAAAGTTCTGTATTTAATTAGGTCTTCTTCCCATCCCAACAAACTCACAGCTAGCGCCGCACTTAACTCTTTTCTGATCTTCTCATTTATTGCGATTTGTGGTGTCCTACTTCACTCCAAAAAAATAGCAAAAATTTTCTAAAAATTCTGAAAAAATAATAATTAGAAAGAGAATACGAAGGAGAGCAGATTTAAGGTAAAAAAAATTAATTTCGAACCGTATCTTTTATTTTTACATTTTTTTCTTATTTATTTCGATTTTTTCATTAATTCATGGTTATTTTTGTTTTTTTATATATTTTCAGATCTCATTGAATAGGAGAAGATCTTACATCGGCCGGATAAGTCGCACGATTCAACGGATCGGAAGTCACACGATTGAAAGTATATATTTTCATGAACTTCTCTTTTTTTAAATTATTTGCATTTGGTTAATAATTTGCATATATATATAGGCATGGATTTTGTATTGTCATATAGGAACCAAATACCGGAACTCAACTGAATTTAGGTCATTGTCCGTCCGAGATTAATCCATTAGGGATTAATCTCGGATAGTACTCCCGGTCGGGAGTACTGCTCTTTGGATACGATCTGTCTCATTTAGGACAGCGAGTTGTACGTTAGATGCAATGTGTTGTCTGAGAAAAATTCGGCGGCATTTCCCTTGTGTTCCCACGGATACGTACGCACGAGCAATCGTGTGTTGGCGTATTCAGGGAACATAAGGGGAAATGCTGCCGAATTTTTCTCAGATAGCACATTGCATCTAACGTACGCTCGCTAATGAGACAGAGTATCCAAAGAGCGGGCTAGGATGGTGACCGGTCCGAAAACCTAATATGACAAATTGGTCCGAAACCCTAATAATTTGCATAAATTTTATTGCTCAGATGAATCGGACGTGGATGTACTCAAGTAATCGATGCTCGTCTACATTTTTGAGAGGACTTGAAGAATTTATGGTTTGTGCTAAAGAGAATTTGAAAATGAAAGAAGATGATAAAATGTATTGTCCTTGTCGTGTTTGTCAGAATTTGTTGAAGTGGTCTAATTTTGAAGAAGTGAAGGCTCATTTGATTATAAATGGATTTCAACCGGATTATAGTCGGTGGACACTCCATGGAGAGAATGGGGGGGATAGTACTAGCACAAATGTATTGGATTCTGTGTATGAGGAAGAAAATGTATCATTGGATGATGAAATTGATGATGTCAATGTATTTGATGATGAGAATGTAGATGATGATAGAAATGTAGATAACTCAGAATTTAATGCCGATTTAGATGAAATTGTGAACAATGTGGATGAAAATTTTGTTGATAATGTTGAAATTTTTGGTATGTTACGTGAAGAAGATAAAATAGCTTTATATCCTGGTTGTGAATTGTCAAAACTTAATGCTGTTTTCAAACTGTTCAATCTTAAAGCCAAAAATGGATGGAGTGATGCAAGTTTCACATCTTTGCTCAAACTATTACATAAAGAATTTCTTCCAAAAGATAACCAGTTGCCAGATTCAATTTATAAGGCTAAAAAGATGTTATGTCCTTTAAAAATTGGAGTTGAGAGAATTCATGCATGTCCAAATGACTGCATATTATTCCGGAATGAGTACGGAGAGTTGCATAAATGTCCAAAGTGTAATGCGTCACGGTATAAACCGAGGGACGATCAAATTGAAGATGAAGGTAGTAAGGGACCAGCTGCGAAAGTGGTGTTTTATCTACCAATAATACCAAGATTCCAGCGGCTTTTCTCTAACGCGAAGGATGCCAAATTGTTAAGATGGCACGCAGACTGCAGGAAAAAAGGCGATGGCATGCTCAGACACCCAGCAGACTCTCCAGATTGGATAAATATAGATAGGGAATTTGAAGATTTCGGCAGTGAACCTAGAAATTTGAGATTGGGTTTATGTACAGACGGGATGAATCCTTACGGCAACATGAGTAGCCGGCAGACTACGTGGCCGGTCTTGTTGTGTATTTACAATCTTCCTCCCTGGCTATGCATGAAAAGGAGATACATGATGATGCCCTTGTTGATTTCTGGTCCCAAGCAACCAGGTAATGATATAGATGTGTACTTGGCTCCATTAATAGATGACCTTGGTGAATTGTGGCAGAATGGAGTGAAAATATATGATGCACACTCTAGAAGTGAGTTTAACCTCCGTGCCATGATATTTTGCACAATTAATGATTTTCCTGCATACGGAAACCTGTCAGGGTATAGGAATAAAGGAGCGAAAGCGTGTCCTATTTGCATGGAAAACACCCATTCTGTGTACCTGAAAAACTCCAGAAAAAATGTTTACTTGGGACACCGGAGGTTTATTAAGAACCGCAACAACCCTTACCGTCGAGACAAGGAAAGGTTTGACGGTACTGTAGAAAAAGACAAGGCCCCAATACCGTTATCCGGTTCATGGGTGTATCGACAGGTGAAGGACATTAATGTAAAATTTGGTAAGAAATTTGCAAATGAGATACCCAAGGGGATATGGAAGAAGAAGTCTATATTCTGGAATCTTGAATATTGGCAGAGTTTGGAGATTAGGCATTGCTTAGATGCGATGCACATAATAAAGAACATATGTGAAGCTTTGATCGGTTGCATGTTGGAAATTCAAGGGAAAACTAAAGATGGCGTAAATGCGAGGAAGGACATGGTTGAAATGGGGATCCGGCAAGAACTAGCGGCACAAGATAAGGGAAAAAGCCAAACTTGGCTGCCTGCAGCACAATTTAATTTATCAAAGCAAGAGAAAAAAAGCTTATTAGAATGCCTGAAATCTATTAAGGTTCCTACTGGTTATTCCTCGAATATATCAAGAAAGGTTTCTATTAAGGACAACAAATTACTTGGTATGAAGTCACATGATTATCACGTCCTACTGACCCAGTTACTTCCGGTCGCAATTCGAGGAATTCTAAGGGAAGAAGTGAGGAAAACCATCACTAAGTTGTGTTTTTTCTTTAATTCCATTTGCTCTAAAGTGATTGATCCGAATAGTTTGGACAAGTTACAAGAAGGTATTGTACTAACCCTATGTGAGCTGGAAATGTACTTTCCGCCATCGTTTTTTGACTCCATGGTGCATTTGACCATTCATTTAGTTAGAGAGATAAAAATGTGTGGTCCTGTATTTCTACGATACATGTATCCTTTCGAAAGAGCCATGGGTCAATTGAAGGGGCTTGTTCGTAGCCGATCTAAACCAGAAGGAAGCAAAGTGGAAGGATATGTGGCCGAGGAGGTTATTGAGTACTACACCGATTATTTGCAGGATGTACAACCAATCGGTCTTCCAAAGTCTCGACATGAGGGTAGACTTGAAGGAAAAGGTTATACATTAACTTCCAATGTTCACCTAATTTAGCACATTTGTTCACTTAAAGCACACTATTTGTTCACCTTATTTAGCACAAATGTTCACCTAATTTAGCACATTTGTTCACTTAAAGCACACTATTTGTTCACCTTATTTAGCACAAATGTTCACTTAAAGCACACTATTTGTTCACCTTATTTAGCACAAATGTTCACCTAATTTAGCACATTTGTTCACTTAAAGCACACTATTTGTTCACCTTATTTAGCACAAATGTTCACCTAATTTAGCACATTTGTTCACTTAAAGCACACTATTTGTTCACCTTATTTAGCACAAATGTTCACTTAAAGCACACTATTTGTTCACCTTATTTAGCACAAATGTTCACTTAAAGCACACTATTTGTTCACCTTATTTAGCACAAATGTTCACCTAATTTAGCACATTTGTTCACTTAAAGCACACTATTTGTTCACCTTATTTAGCACAAATGTTCACTTAAAGCACAATATTTGTTCACCTTATTTAGCACAAATGTTCACCTAATTTAGCACATTTGTTCACTTAAAGCACACTATTTGTTCACCTTATTTAGCACAAATGTTCACCTAATTTAGCACATTTGTTCACTTAAAGCACACTATTTGTTCACCTTATTTAGCACAAATGTTCACTTAAAGCACAATATTTGTTCACCTTATTTAGCACAAATGTTCACTTAAAGCACAATATTTTTTCACCTTTCAGGTACAATTGGAGCTAGTACTCATATACCGGATCTTGCAATGAGAACCAAAGCACATATGAAAGTTCTCCAACATCTTGCTATTGTGGCGCCTTACATCAATGAACATCTAATCGAGTTACGTGAACAATACCCTTCTTACACCGAAAACTTGATTACCATAGAGCATGAAATAAAATTTGTCCAATGGCTAGAAGATAAAGTACAGTCCCAGTTGAAAGAAGGAACAGAGGTCGATGAAACCGTGAAATGGTTATCAAGACGTCCTGATGCCGTGGTCGAGACATACCAAGGGTATGACTTGAATGGATTTACCTGGTACACAAGGAAACAGGATGGTAAAAGTGTTGTGCAAAATAGTGGAGTCACTGTTGTAGCTTTATCTAGCGATAATGTTAGGTCGGCTAATTATTATGGGTGGATCGAGGAGATTTGGGAACTAGATTACCTGAAATTTAAGATACCCTTATTCAAGTGTGCATGGATCGACAACGGTCACGGTGGAGTTAAAAAAGACAAGATGGGATTTATAACTGTTGACTTCAATAAAAGGGCTTATCGAGACGATCCCTTTATACTTGCAAATAAGCAAGCAATGCAAGTTTTTTACATTCAAGATCCGGCGGATAAGAAAAGACATGTTGTGCTTCAAGGTAAATGTTCATCTTATTTAAGTACAAATGTTCACCTTATTGAGTACAAATGTTCATCTTATTTATTACTTGCCACTTTCAGGAAAAAGACGTATTGTCGGTGTGGGTGATGTCGTAGATGAAGAAGCATACGACCACTTCGAGGAAATACCTCCTTTTTCTATCGGTATCGACGATACACCACAGCCAGTATCGATCAGTTGTAGGCGTACAGATAACACCGAAGGCGTGTGGGTCGACACACGAAGGAAAAAAAAGAAAGTAGCTACATAGATATGCTAAATTGTTAAGTTAATAATTTTATTTTTATTTTTTGCAGGTCATTAATTGGTGAAATATTTTGTTAACAAGGAGCTAATGTATTTTTATTTTTTGTTAATTTTCTAAATTGTAATTTTATTTTGTTAGGAAAAATGTAAAACAAAATTAAATTCATGTGTCACCAACACAAAAATTAAATTCAGTCAAAACACTTAATAACATGCATGGATAAACCAACACTGAAAATATCAGTACTAAATGAAATTAAAACAGACACAAACTTTAAAGTTAAAAAAAAAATGAAATTAAACTAATCTGTAACGGTTATTAGCTAATAACCGTTACAGATTAGGCTGGGATAATAATATAAAGGGTTTGAACCTTCTGTAACGGTTATTAGCTAATAACCGTTACAGAAGAGCCTAATCTGTAACGGTTATTAGCTAATAACCGTTACAGAAGGTTATTAGTAAAAACGTTTGACCTTCTGTAACGGTTATTAGCTAATAACCGTTACAGAAGGTTATTAGTAAAAACGTTTGACCTTCTGTAACGGTTATTAGCTAATAACCGTTACAGATTAGGCTCTTCTGTAACGGTTATTAGCTAATAACCGTTACAGAAGGTTCAAACCCTTTATATTATTATCCCAGCCTGGCGTCTGTCCGTCACTTCTTTCCTTTCTCGATCTCGCCTCTTTCTTAAAACCCTAGCTCTCGACAGAAGCACTCAGCTCTCTCGGCGCCTCTCTGACTCCCTCTCGGCGGCCCTCTCTCGTAAAAGGTAATCCCTCTCCCCTCCTTCCCCCTCTCACTCCCTCGCTCTCTCTGAGTCCCTCTCATTCTCTGTCTCTCTTTGTTGTGCAGTTTCGATCCCTCTCTCTCTGCCGCTCTCTCAACTCCTACAGCCAGCAACTCCCCTCTCTCTCTCGAAGGTAAACCCCTATTCCTTTCCCTCTCTGTCTCCTCTTCCTTTCCCTCTCTGTCTCCTCTCTCTCTCTCTCACTGACTCCCTTTCACTGTTTCTCTGTTAGCAATCCCTTTGTCGCTCTCTCAGCTGTGACAGCCAGCCAGCAACTCTCAACCCCCAACTCTCAAGTAATCCCTCTCTTTTTTCTCTCAAAATTTGAACTGTTTAAATTAGGTACTATTTTGCATAATTTGAACTGTTTTATTTTGGACTGAAATGCACAATTTGAACTGTTTTGGGGTTGATATGGGGCTGTGGTGCATAAATCACAATTTTATGGACTAATGTGCATAAATTTGAACTGTTTGGGGGCTGTTTTGGGGATGATATTGGGCTGTTTGTTGCTATGGTGCATAAAGCACAATTTTAGGGACTAATGTGTATAAATTTGAACTGTTTGGGGGCTGTTTTGGGATAATATTGGGCTGTTTTGATTATGGATAAGGAACTATGCTAGGAATAGATGTGCATATGAATTGATTATGGATAAGGAATTGTGAATTGATTATTAGATATATATATGCATTGTGAATTGATTATGGATAAGGAGTTAAGAATTTTATTTAAAATGGAAATTAGATGGAGAAGGATCAAAACGTCAATAAGGTGGGGGAGGAATCCAAGGTGGGGGAGGAAACACCTAAGGTGGTGTCAAAAAGGGTCCCGTTTTACGGACCTCTTAAAAGAAGGGTTGTCTCGGCTGTACGTCGTCTTCCTCCAGGCTGTGAAAGGGGCCCTGATTTTAGTATGGGAGTTCAAATAGATGAGGGATCCAGTGAGAATAAGGAGGTGGAGAAGAATAAGGAGGAGAAGAATAAGGAAGAGAAGAATTAGGGTTGAATTGTCTTAGGAATTTGTAAAATTATCTATGTTATTTTGTGTGAACTTTATTTATGTAATTTGAAGTTTATGTTATTTGTGTATGAATTCATGTTTGAATATTAGTGTGTTTTAATTAAATGAATTTTAAATTTATGTATTTTTAATTATTTGAATATTTATGTAATTTGAAGTTTATGTTATTTGTTTATGTTTATGTTTGTTTATGTTTATGTTTATGTTTATGTTAACTTGATTTGATTGCTTTCATTGTTGTTAATTATTTGTTAATAGATATGTCTGGAGACCAAGATAGAGATTTACAGGGTGAACAGGCTACAGAATCCAGCGATGGGGAGGTCACAACGTTCGAAATAAAGAAAAGGAGCAGAACGACAATGGAAGAGTTTAGGAGGAAAAAAGCTGCTGGGGAAAAGTTTGAGATTAAATTTGACAAAGAAGGAGTGCCAATTGGTACTGAAGAGGCGGTGAACAAATTTGCATCATATTGCGGGTATCTGGCTAGAACAAGAGTGCCAATCACAATTAATGATTGGCGGAAGGACGTTTCAAAGGAAACCAGACTTGAGTTGTGGTTGGACATCAAGGTGAATAAATTTTAACTTAAATCATCTAATTTAAATTTCTATGCTACCAATTAACTAACGTTTCGTTATGTTTCAGAAAATGTTCAACATCGAAGATGATAAAGCCATGAACAATACTCTCAAAGCGATGGGCATAAGTCACAGGGCTTATAGAAGTAGGATTGCTGAGGAGTACATCACAAATGCCGATCCAAACAATCCAAAAAATCCATGCGATAAACACCCAATCTCACAAAAGGAATGGGAAGAATTTTTCAACAAAAGGACGGGTGCAGATTTTGTACAAAAGAGCAACAAAGCGAAGGAGTTGAGAAAGAAATGGAAAGAGCCTCATAGGATGGGTTCCACTGGCTATAGAGGAAAAAAAGGTTCATGAAAACCTACAGACAAGATTGTCATACCAGGAGATTCTGAAGGGGCCGGTTCCACGAGCATTACCATCGGCGATTTGGAACCGAGGAGTCAAAGGTATTTCATGGGAAGGACTGTGGCTACGAAGGATAAAGGTACTTACACATGTAAAGACTTGTTATATATGCTAACTTCAAATTCTGTTTTGTGATTATTAATAAGATTTGTTTGTTGCTTGTTAGATACTTACACGTTCCATAGCTCTGATTCGTCGACTATTGAGGCATTCAGTCGGTTGAGTGCCATGTCTGGTGAAATCAATTCCGGGTCAATACCGGAACAAGAAGTCTTAAATCGGGCGGTTGACAGGCCGGAACATCCAGGAAGAATCAGGGGATATCCTTTATGGACCAAGAAGGAAGATGTGTATAAAAGAAAATCTAGAAAGGATGCGCATGAAGGATGGATGGCACCAGACCAGATTGAAGAATTGATGAGCAGGGTCGCAGCTGAAGCCGCTGAGAAAACCAAAAGGGACTTGATTCACTCTGAGGAGATAATGAATGCGGCGAGACAACAAGCTTTTCAGGTAATCCTTTTTGATAATCAAAATGTAATCAAAATGAATGAAAACTATTCTTCATTATCCAGTTGCTTCATAATTTTCAGGACGTGAAACAATGGTTGGCCAGTAGCGGATTGCAGATTCAAGCACCACAGCAATTTGTGACGCCGTATCAGCCATTCGTTGAAGCTGAGGTAGACTCAGGAATGCCAAACGAAGAATTATTCCGAACGGTTGCCTCAAGCTATATGCCTCCGGATCCGAGAAGCGTTGTTCAGGTTCATATTGATCATTTTCCTCTTTTCTCTTTATATTTATTTTTGGCAGCATTAGAGTTTCTGATTGAACTGAATTTCAGGAAGAAATGCCGTGCGATCTCTTTTCTCTTGATCACAACAACCAGAGGATTAAGGTGGCCGAAGGAAATATTATTCCGAGTGTTGTTGGTCAGATCGTACACGGCGTGCCTCTAACTGATCAACAATTGTATGTCCATCTTCTCCGAGTAGGCGATGAATTTCGTGAATGGCAAGTCCCTGGTAGGTCAGATGAGCTATTGGGAAATAATATAGGGGGCCGATTCCCATGGCCGTCATTTTTGGTGGACATAGGCCACAAGGTATCGTTTTATTTAATTATGACAATCTGTTTCATACATTTCTCCTAATGACTTATTAATATGATGTCATTGAATGCAGAGTTTGACCAAAAAGAAGCCGGCCAAAAAGAAGGCAAAGGCGAAGGAGGCGGCGAAGAATGTGGAGGAGAGTCCAAAGGTCCCAAGTGCGGGGTCGTTTGTTACTCGTGATCCACTCCTCCCTAAGGATATTATTGACAGGCTGAGCCCATCCGAACAAGCAGTATACAGACTGTTGATGCTCCAACCAGAAGAAGAGATGAACTTTGAGCTGCCTAATTGCAATCCTTGGGGTACGCACGGTGGCGATGTTAAGTTCAACGTTAATGTCGAGGATATTGTCGAATGTTTTAAAAGGGAGGAGCTATCTCAATCGATTGTGAAATTTTACTGCTGGTTTGAATTTTTCAACTTTAATGTTTATTTTTTTCTTCATTCAATTCATTCAAAATTGAAATTGTTGAACTTTGATATCCATGTTTGCAGGTTTTGGATGGAAGAACTTTCAACAAGGCAAGAAGAGAATGAGTTCTCCAAGAGCATCACCGTACTGGATCCAGAGTTATTGGCTGAGTGGAAGTTCAAACACGAAGAACTCGGTGCGGTGAATTACCTAACGAGAGCATTCATGGAGAATCCATCCTCCTATCTTGTTTTGCCGTATAATCAGCAGTAAGAAATATAACCAATATGGCTACTAATGAAAGAATTTTGTAGTTTCCTTTAATTCCACCAAAATAATAAATCTCTATTAATTACAGGTTTCATTGGGTTGTCCTTGTTATTAATGTCGAGAAGCGCACTGTTCACTTTGTTGATTCTCTGGAACGCAAGAATCCAAAGTTATATATTAAGCCATTCATATCTTCGTAAGTTTTCATTTCTGAATTAAGTTAAAGCATGATGAGATTTTTCAAATTAAAAAATATTAGATTTTGTTGTTTTAAATAATATTGCATGCAGGGTATACAAGCGGTATTTAGTGGAAGCCGGAAGATATAGCCAAAAGAGCAGAACAGGATTTGATTGGTACCGAATTAAGGTACAGAACTTATCAGTTTAAGATATTATTTGTTTGTGAAATTGAAATTAACTAAAAAAGATTGTGTTTCTTTTGTTGAAATCTTAATTAGGGACCGATACAAAGGGGCGGCACAGAGTGTGGATATTTCACAATGCTCAACATGAGGGCGATATTAAGTAGTTGGACTACGGTCGGAGAATTCCCTGAGGTAATGTTAAGCCGATTTATTATTTTAGGATTTTATATTTTTATTGGTTTAGGGCTTAGGGTTTACAAAATTATTTGACTTTATCAATTGTTAATGATCAAATTGCAGTATATCGAGCCGGTTGGACAACCATATAAAAACGAAGACGTTGATGCAGTCGTTTCGGAGGTTATGGACTTCATGTATGGGGTATTATTTTAGGAAAATTTTGACTTGATTTGGTGTTAACTCTATGTATAGTTACTTTGTTAATTTTTGCTACATATTGATATATGTATTGATATATGTTTTGTGCTTGGTATATATATGTGACATCTGATATATGCATGATATATGTTTGTCTGCTGCATGTTGGATTGTATAATGTAAATTGGGTACCAATTTGGTACCAATTCGGCTAGCAAAACTGGGCTAGCCAATAAAACATGCCAAATTCAAAAAAAAAAGAAGGTCTTTTGTAACGGTTATTAAGGAATAACCGTTACAGAATTCATAATTTCATTTCTTTTATATCAACAATATCTGTAACGGTTATTCCTTAATAACCGTTACAAAAGACTGGATTCTGTAACGGTTATTAGATTATAACCGTTACACTGGATCTAAAAAAATAGTAAAAATGTATTTCCGTCAATAATAGGATAACGGTTATTATATAACAACCGTTATAGAAGCCAGTCTTCTGTAACGGTTGTTATCTATTAACCGTTACAAATGTTCTCAATAAAACCGTAACCACATTTTCCGTCCACTATACCATAACGGTTATTAGATAATAACCGTTACAGAAGCCATTCTTCTGTAACGGTTATTAGATAATAACCGTTATAGATCTGTAACGGTTATTAGACATTCTGTAACGGGGGCTACTGTAACGTTACGTGTACCGTTACAAATGCCTTTTATTAACCGTTACAGAAGTCGAAATTTCGCGTAGTGATATTTGCATATTTTATCTCTTCATCCTCCTCTGCTTTATAGTTTACTAGCAAACGAGCCCACCCGATTGTGTGGAAATAAGAAAGAAAATTTGAGGTGATTTTGTTAACCATCTGTGCACAGATGTTAACACGGTTTAAACGAAAGGTTTAAATCTTTTATCTCATTATTAAATCTACACCACTGATCTGATCAAATCGCAAAAATGGACGATTCATATTGCATTGGGTAAACAATTGTTTGCTCCTTTAAGTTTAAATTTTAGATAGATCTTTGAAGTGATGCTTTTATAAGGAGTAAAGATTCCTGTACAATATTGGTAAAGAGATAACAAAAAAACTTCTTATCACCGTTGTCATATAATATTGAATACAAAATTATGTGGATGAATGTTATATGTAATTAACCCATGCACGCCATCACTCAACTACATATACCTGGTGCGCTTATTAACTTTCATGTTTTCATAGAAGAATCCAAAGAAGTGTTTGGAGTTATTTTTTGTTTCATAACTCCTTGTAAGTTGTAACTGAACTTCAGTGTCTGCTAGCGTTAAAAACCCACTTTGTGTACACCACCAACTAATACAAATGCTGATGACGTGACTGCATTTATTATTAGCTGGCATGTGGCTTCAGATTTAACTTGTAACTTCCTCTTTAATTTATTTTTTTCTATACCAAAGAGAGAGAGAAGATTAAGGGACAATGTAGCAAGTGTTGCTCTCTATATTTTATATTTATAATAATAATATAAAGAATCGAGTGACACGTATCCATAAATTATGGACAGCTTCTTGCATTTTATTAACTTGCAACTGCCAACCTGATTTTCCCATAGAGGAATTGATAAGGGTTTAAGGAATTCCATGGTAGAAAGAAAGGTTCTTTTTATTTATTAATATAACACAAAGTTGGAAATTCGGAATAGCAATACTAGCAACGGCAGGCCAAGCTGGATCAGATTTATTCCATGTTACATGATGTACAATGTTTTCCTGCAAAGTTTTCGGCCCGGTAGAGGCTAGGCACAAGTTATTTCGATTTCTTTTGATTTATTTAATTATTTCTCTCATGTTTTTATTATATTTTAAGGAAAAGTTAAAGTTTTACTCGTTTAAACTTTCTTTAAAACATTTATATTTTATTTTATTAATTTTTAAAATATTTTGAGCTAAATTAGTTTTTCCAATTCCTTGAATTTTCTTAATAAATAATTGCTCTTTTATATTTAATTCTCAAGGTAGACTAAAATCAGTCGCGACTGACCGTCAGCTATGATAAAATTTCAATTTTCGAGATTCTAACGGTCGATCCGAACCGTTCAATCTCAATTTTCGAGATTTTAACCGTCGACTCGAACCATTCAATGTGTTCTCCATATTGAAATCTCCTTAGAGATCAAATTATACATTTTTCTGAAAATTTTTAATATTTTTTTATATTTTATAAAATTTTTAATCTAACCAATCATGAATCCTTCGATAACAATGACTTTTAGGCCCTGATCGGAACCAAAAAAATCACGCAAGAATCAGAAATGGAATTCTCTTTTTAACAATTCCTCTGATCGGAAAGGAGGAAATGCGGAGAATTGATTTCAATCGGCCTGACTTGGAGGAAAAAATCGGATCAGCGAATTCCCATGTAAAAGGTAGAAATTTCGCACGATTTGGTCTCTGCGCACAACGAGCTTCCGATGAATTGACCCAAATACCCCTTCCGATACTCATCTTTCTCGTTTTCTTTTGGTCGCATTCACTTCATTGGGATTGGGAAAGAGAAGCCTCCATGAGGGATCCAGCTATATGGCTATATGATTGTTTACTTGAAAAGGAAGAAGAGGTTCTGCCTTTTCTCTTTCCTCGAGAGCAGAGAGGGACAGTTGAAACCAACTAAGTAGTCAATCGATAATCTCTAGAGATCAATTCTCTCTTCTACTAGATATATCTTGCCATGGCCTTGTGCAGCAGTTCCATTGAGGGTATAATTGTCCGTTTTAAATTATGAAATCATTCCTATTGTATTAATTCCGATCATCAAACTTCAATTCTCGTCAATTGACAATTAATTCTTTTCTATTGGATTGAAATCAACTCTCACCAATCCACCATTCCGATCATAGCCTTAAAAATCTAAAAAAAAAATAAAAATAATATTCAGAAAAATCTAAAATTTGATATAAAAATTTCAATACGAAAATCACATTGAACGAGACTTTTAAAAATCTAAAAAAAAAATTTCAGAAAAATATAAAAGTTAGTCTCAAATATTAATATGAAAAACACATTGAACGATTATATCTCAACTGACAATCATGACTAATTTGAGTCCTTTTAATTTTCACCATATCCATGTTTAACTTTTGAAATAATAATAATCCAATAAGTACTTTTCCTTAAAAATAATCTATAGTTATCCCCTGTTAATAATTCTTCGGAAAACACCGATTAAATTTCCGTTTGCTAAGTAGAAAAACAAAATTTAATTCTCGGAAATACAAGAATCGACTGACAGTTCCTTCTTTATATATTTATAAGTTAGTATTTGACCTTTTGCAATTTAGTGACGTTGTGTAGGCCCTCAGAGTGTGAGGGCCTTCCAAAAATTGGCGAGCGAGGCGAACTCGAATGTAGGAGCGGCCTCACTCGCCTGAAAGAATTGAGTTCGTCAATTGGTCGTTGGCAGAACACGCTTCAGATGTTCCTTCACTAGCGCGTTCCCCTCAACCCTGACGGGGACAGATGCTATCAAATCTTTACACCTTCCTTTATTTATAGCGCAGCGCCGTTGTCTGCTGTTTTTGTTGAAAGCGTCGTGGGACTAACCAATATCTATCCTCTTTTTGCTCCGGTTCTTTTTTGGCCGGCCCATTTTAGAAACTTCTTCTTGGTTGTAGACTTTTAACAATTTCTGTGTAATAATATTATAACATTTGTTTGTCGAGTTTGGTGACGACTGACGAATAAAATACACCACAAGCATAATCTTTGTCTCTTTACGTCGTGGAGCATTTTCATTCATGAACTTTTCGATGCTATTTTTGAGTATTTGTGGCTCAGATAAAGTAATTAATTTGTTAGTATCATTCTAGTGAATCTTATTTTATTTCGCATATTAAACAGAGGAATATGAATATTTGACATCTTCAAACACAGGACCAGCAGAGCAGAGAAATTATTAATCATATAAAATGCGAATCGATCAGCAATTACATGATGAATCCAATAATCCAGAGACCACATATAAAATTTAAGAACAATCCAAGAATATAATCTGTGACGGATACAACATTACATCAACCATTTTTAGCAGCTAACGTGTTAAATTCCTATCAAATTCAAGATATATATTTCGAAATTTTAAATTGTCACTCAACCGAAATGGTCATAAAGAATAAATCTTATTTTCATCAAACAACAAAAGCTAAGTTTGCAACAAAATAATTACATACAGTATCCCTTTTATAATCCTTTATACAGTGATCCTCATAGTGGCATAGATACAAAAACTGCTTTATGCTGCAATCGGTAATATACCGAAGCAAGACACCGTCATTAGCTAACATACATTCTCACTATCTGAAATAAAAAAACTCGCTGCATACGTCATCAGCTAACATACCGAAGCAAGACACCGTCATTACCAAGTACAAAACCCTTGCCATCATTGAGGAATCTACAACAAATATACAACAACAATAATAAGGACAAAAATCTGCAACTAGTGCATCTCATAAATAAAAAGCCGACCAAATACGGTCTGATTGGTAACACTACTACCAAGTGATTGAACCATCTTTTGATCTTTAAGAAATCTTTTGTACTGCCTAATGAAAAAAACATATTTAAAACTGCAAAAGGGGTGACTTTGGTTTGGTAATAGTTAATACAGTTCGCCAGGGATACAAAAGAAAGAAAAACAAAAGAAATTTTAACAATTGAAACAGAATATTACTTGACAGAGTAGAGATTAGCAGCTATATCATCAGCCGCCTTGTCACGGGCCCAGTTCTTTCCGCCGTTTGTTGTTTTCAGTAATACACCACTTCCTCCTGCTGCCCATCCTTCCTCCTGAATAATGTTCTTTCTTTTAAATTTTGTTGGACACAATTGAAAACTTTCCAAATCGATTCCATGTCTTTAATTACTGGTTTCTGTTTATTAAGGTCTCTAAGAGAAGTAGAGAAATAAAAGATAGTTCTTCTGGCAATTTGAATTACCTTTGAGCGAAAGCCGACATCTAAGAGCCCAAATCCTCGACTCTGCACTGGGACTTCTTCAAAATCTTCTGTTATCTGAAATCAATAGCAATGCATTATAAAGAAAAGATTATTTTCCATTTAATACTTTGAAAGGCATCTTAATTGCATTGCAACAAATTTTATATAGGTTTACATATGCTTTAAGAATTCTTCACGGTGATGTATTAATTCAAAGCATGATAATTTTACTTAGCAGCATTAATGCGCGACTGATATAATTCATAAAAATATATTTTCATAATTTAGTTAAATTTATTAATATGTAGTATAAAGTGTTGAAAGCATACTCCAGTTCCTTTACTGAGGTAAAGGCCACCGCCTCGCACCAGCAGCCAAAGACCGCCATCAGCTCTCCACCCCATGTTTTGTATGCGCCTTGCCACAGCTCTGTTATGAGGTTGCCAGAAAAGCTGCCAATATATTTAGGAACAACTTATTACCATGAAAGAGACTCTTAATATGTGTGGAGAAAAAACTAAGAATAAATAGAAGTAAAAGCTGCCTGTGGAGATGAGGATCCTAAGGAAATTGAAGGGCAGTGAAAATGTGGAGTAGGACGATGTATAATAGTATAGTATAATTTAGGAACTTCTAGGGTTGTATTAATTTGTAAGAGGTCAGATATTATATTTGAGTAATTGGAAACTTGTATTATGTATTCACATTGGTACTGCACTACTGCTTCTTTTTTTACCAAAAAGAGACGACAAATATTTTTACACCCATCCAGTCACGCCAAGTTTGGATCTCCAGGTCCATTTTTATTTGCAGAATTAATACATTACTACAACAGATTGTTGTTATTCATATAAAAGGCCAATATGAATTCAAAATTAACTTCTCTAAGGGTACATATTTCGTCCTAGGACTTGTACCAAACACTGATTCAATTTATTAAAAAAAAAAATCAAAAGTGAACCATTCAAAGATCCAAATTGAACTACTAGAAAGCCCCTATTCTTATTCTCTCTGTTGACAGGTATAACAGATGTCGAGGCCTCTGTAAACAACTTTTCACATTTCATAGACAGTCATAGTTGAACAAAAGTTAAAATAAAAAGATACCTGGCCTGGCTCCCAGGTCAAGTAGAAGTTGCCACGACTCGAGACAGCAACATAGCGTCCATCAGGAGAACGGTTTACAGTGTTAAAAGTTCCAGTGTAGTAGCTGGCACCACTAATCCCACTTGACACTGTTCTGCATAAGAGACAAACAAACAATGGTCATGTACTAACCATCTGACTTGGTTCGTTTGAGCCAACATCCTGCCCTAATATCATATTGAACTGCTAGGTGCTCTAAATGGTAAAGGACAACTTCGCATGGACCCTTACAAAGCCCAAAAAATTAACAAATTTGGCTTCTTGTAAAATGAAAATACAATCCATAATCACCAGAATACACAAGTAATGTCATATAGGACCCTACATAGCAAAGAAGACATATAATGGTGGAAGTTAAGATCAAAAGTATTTTTGATATGAAATTGAAGAAACTAATAGTAAGGAAAGTTTTCCATTATTTTACATGGCATATTAGATAATTTTTAGGAGCTTAAATGAAAGCTTTATTTTTTTTTCTTTTTTGAAATTTAAGGAGCATAAATAAATAACACTTTGAGATTATATAGAGGTTCAAATTGGTGCGCTTACAGAGGCCATTCTTTCATTTTACCCTAATTAGGGAAAAAGCTTTTTAACCTCAGTTAATATAGTAAGTAACTAATAATGGCATAAAGTTACCTGTTCAGAGTAGCAGACACAGTCTCCTGCACTGCAGCTTTCCAATTATAACCCCGGTTTGACGTCACATATATTGCACCTTGGTCAGTTACCATTTCAGCACTTTTTTCACCAGTGGCTTTAATATAAACCTATAATATATTTAAGAAGATAGTAATTTCACCATTCCTTCTGTCTACATTTCTATTTACCATCATTATAAGAGTTCTCATATTAATGATCTGTTCAAATTTTAGGTATGAGATGCCATTTACACTTCGTCTGATCTATGCCAATTTAAGAATTACTGTATTACATTACACTGCCATATTGATCATTATGTACCATCTACTGACAAAATGACCTGATTTGTTAGACATGTTTCATTACTCGCATTATCTTACATTCTGACACCCTACTTAAGCCCCATTTGTTTGATTTGGTGTTAGTAGTTTGATTGAGTGTGCATCTTTGGGTACAAATCCAGAATCAATTGCATTGGGTTTAACAAGGCTCAGCTAAAGGATATAATAAACAAATACCATGTCTCCAGGAAGTTGAGCACTAAGAGGAATTCGCTCCCAACTCTCGCCAGCATCAGAAGTGTACAGCAAAATTGCTGGTTTTCCAACAATCCAACCTTCCTTCCCCATGAAGCTTATGGAGTTGAACCGGTAGTTGAAATCTTCATCCTCGGCTGATGGGATGGAGAGCAGGACCCACGTGTTACCTCCATCCTTTGTCTCCAGTATGGTTTGCCTTGTCCCCAGAAGAAAACCTGAAATTCATGCAAATATAAATAAAATAAACATAATAGTACAAAACACACACACACACACACACACACAGAAAAATATAGAGTACGGCATTATAAGTTAGTTATTCACTAGCATCAACACAGTATTACACTAATTTTGCACTCTAAAAAGATTAAACAACACAAACAAACAAAAGGAGTAAAAAATCAAACCATGTTTGGGGTCATCAGGGACAAAGCCAATGTCGAGCAAGACAACACCCGGATCAATCGGGAGGTAGACACGCTCCCACTCGGACAGTTGCGGGAACTCGTCGGCCTTGGCTTCTTTTTCCAAAGATGAAAGCGCAAGAGGCACCACAGCGGCCACTGTCGCCGCGGTCTCCGCAACGAACTGTCGCCGAGTTTTAGCAATGGAGTTGGTAGAAGGAGATGAGGAGGAGGAGGAGGAAGAGGAGGCTCTGGGGATGATGAAGCGGGATGGTCTTCTTGTAGCGTGGGATTTGGGGAGGAAGGGAGTGAGGTCAGTGAGATGGAGGCTCGCCATTGGAGGTGTACTGAACTACTGAGAGAGAGAGAGAGAGAGAGAGAGAGAGAGAGATTGTGGCTGAGCTTTCGGAGAAAGGTGTCACGCTCTGTGCCTCGAGCTTTTCGGAAATGGAGCGTTTCAATTGGTTTCTTATCCAGTGTTATTTCGCGGGCCTCACGATCAGCGGCTTCTCACTTGTTGTAACGGTTTTGAGAGAATAGTTAAGACAGCATTTCAACGTGGGGATGTAGCTCAGATGGTAGAGCGCTCGCTTAGCATGCGAGAGGTACGGGGATCGATACCCCGCATCTCCATTTCGAATTTCACATTTTGACAATATACATTATTTTTAATGAAAAAGAAGGTCGAAGAAATATCAATTGCAATGCTACTTTCAAAGAAAATTAAAAGTCGCTACATAAAACATGAATGACACGCAACTGCTTTAAAAAGGTACTAAGTGAAATGCTTCCTTTTCTTTGGTTAGCGAATATGGTGTTAATTTCAAGATATAGTCAAAGTCAGAATTTCGGACTGGTTAGTAATGATACTGATAATGGTATATTTTCACAGACTGCAAAATCAGAAGGTGCAAGTCATCTTGCCCCATAAATTTCAGATTAATTCCATTGAACTTCAAATTTACAGTGCAATTATCACAGGCTAATATGAATTTTGGCCACCTGAGAAAGAAACATAATCTCAACTTTCAGTCAAGCAAAACATAAAGCAGAAAGTGTAAATTTGGCACACCTGGCTGAGAAAGAAACATAATCTCAAATTCTCAACTTTCAGTCAAGCAAAACATAAAGCAGAAAGGGTAAATTTGGCACACCTGGCTTCAAGATTAATGATTTTTTTTTATATCACTTTTCTTGTCAGTCTAACAAGCAGCATCAACTGTCGCTAATTAATGTAAACACCAAAATATAATTGAGAATTTTCCAGTTGGCATGATGTTATGTTAGTTGAACTTTATGATATAGACATTCTCCATGTTGGAGACCTTCCAAAAAAATTCATAACAAATCCTATTTTTGTAACAACTAACTAACAACAGCATTCAAACTTTCACCAAAGTAGCACAATTCCCTTGTGTAGTTTTAATCCAATCAAGAATGCTTTCAAAATTTTCAGGCTTAACAAAATACTTATTCTGTGTCTGGTACATTTTCATTACTTTGTACTCCTCCTTCCCACCACTTTCCCTACTTATCTCCAAATCTTTCGGCACCTCTCTACTGACATTACCATGGTAACAGTCACAAACAAACTCCACAATTTCATCAAAGTTCTTTGAAGCATCTATCCACATATATGTCTTCTCGTTCCTGAACCAAATTATCTGCCTCTTGGCAAAATTACGCGAAGCCTTTTGGAAGGTCCATAAAAAATCAGAGAATTCCTCGACTGAGCTCTTACCACCACTCTCACGACAGTTTGATAAATATATCATGGCTTGCCTATACCCGATTGCACGGGTTGCAGAGTTCATATCAGGCCTAAGCCCGATATCGAGAAGCCATGAGGCCTCTGATAACAACCCATCAGGGTTCCTCACCATTTCTTCGCAACGCAAGTCGATTGACCAGTACAACTCAACACGAGGCATGCTAAGAAAAATGCAAATGAATTCATAATCCAAATCCTTTACTTCAAGATCTGTGCTCAGGTCCTGGTTGCATAACTCATCATATGGGATGGGGAAGGCTGAGGGAGGGGCTCCTGCTGACCTAATAATCTCTAATTTGCGTCTTAGTCTGTACCAGTCATTGACTGGTAAGGTACGTGCACTTGGGTCCCCAGCCTGTACCACATGCTCGACACCCTCACACCAATCTCCATTTCTTTGAAAATCCTCCATCTCAGCCCAAACTGCTGCAACAATATCTAGTCTCGCCTTTGGTACACCTGGCTTTCCATACAAAAACCACCGGAGATACAAGCCCGTGCCACCTGTGACAATAGGGACACGGCCTTTGTACAACACCAAATCAGTAGCTGCACGGGCATCTCGGTAGAAGTCTCCAGCAGAGTAGTCCTCAGAGGGATGCAGTATGTCAAGCAGGTGGTGTGTGACCTCAGCTCGCTCACTGAGAGATGGCTTGGCTGACCCGATATCGAGTCCCTGGTACACAGTTACCGAGTCAGCACATATTATCTCACCATTTAGCCGCTTGGCGAGTTCAAGTGCAAGACGGCTCTTCCCAACAGATGTGGGGCCCGAAATCACTATGACCTTCTGTTTTTCAGGAGAGGATAGGGATGAAACAGTTGCCAGGGATTTTCGGGAATGGCGAGAGACGGTTTGGAGATATGGAGAGAGAGGAGAGACAAGTTTCATCCGTGCAATCATTAGTGAAAAAACATCTACAAAAATATAAATAAAATAATATTTATATAGAGATATGAAAGATAAAGTTTGGTATTGTCAGTACTTCAAACTAAGTACATGAAATCTACCCATCACTTATTTGTCAGATTTCACCTAGTACATGAAATTTACTAGGGTTCATCTGCAGCCAGAAAGTACCAACCCAAAGGACTGTTACCAGTACAATATGCCTTCCCAAGTACATATAGAGATGGTATAATACTATAATGCTCAATAGTAAAGTACAGCATAAATTTCATTCAGGCATTTGATCGAATACGTGGTGAGCAGAGGATGCTGCTGCAAAAGCAGCGTCCCTCCAGGAAGTAACTACTGTGCAGACACTGTAAAGAAAGAAATAGAAATTCACGAGAAGAGACTAATAGTACCAAATCTAAGAATCACTTGCTTTGTATGGGGCGTATGCAGAGAGATTAATCCGAAATAGAGCTCTTAACATGTGGTTTATGTTCTAACTTTAGGAGAATCAGGTTGGGATTGGGTTGTTGATGTTGCGATAGTTTGCAGATGGGCCCTAGGAATGGTTTTTTTTTTTATGTGAAGTTGGCCCAATAATCTCCTTTGGAAATTTTCTAGTCCAGTAAAACTACTTTACTTAATTACTTTTATTTTAAAATTTTATGCAGAAATTATATCCACCATCGCGTTTTGTACCATCGCTACCATCGCTAACCAAAAATAGAATTTTCGCTCCTTCTCCTCTCACGCGCGCTCTCCTTCCCTAGCGCGTTCATCTTCTCCACCTCCTCTCTTCCCTTCTTTGCCACACTCCCCTCTGTCCCTCTTCACTCTCCTTCTACCCCCGTGCCTTTTCTTCTCTTCTCTGTCTTTCCTCTGACAAGTAAGAAAACAAATTGAACATATAGAATAACAAATTGAACATATGAATGAACAAAGTGAACATATACACCAACAAAGTGAGACATAAAATAAATACAGAAGAACTCTGACGCACAGCAAAACAAATTGAACACATAGAATTAACAAATTGAACATATAGAATAACAAATTGAACATATAGAATAACAAATTGAACATATGAATGAACAAAGTGAACATATACACATAAATCTGACAAGCAAGAAAACAAATTAAACATATAGAATAACAAATTGAACATATGAATGAACAAAGTGAACATATACACATAAATCTGACAAGCAAGAAAACAAATTGAACATATAGAATAACAAATTGAATATATGAATGAACAAAGTGAACATATACACCAAAAAAGTGAGACATAAAATAAACACAGAACTCTGACGCACAGCAAAACAAATTGAACACATAGAAGTAACAAATTGAACATATGAATGAATAAAGTGAACATATACACCAACAAAGTGAGACATAAAATAAACACAGAACTCTGAAGCATAGCAAAACAAATTGAACACATAGAAGTAACAAATTGAACATATAAATGAACAAAGTGAACATATACACCAACAAAGTGAGACATAAGATAAACACAAAATTTTAATGCACAGCAAAACAAAATGAACACTTAAAATAACAAATTGAACGGATGCAATAAACAAAATGAACAAAATCTGAATCACAGAAGAAAGGGAGAGAGACAGAGAGGGAAGGGAGAGAGACAGAAGGGTGCGTAGAAGGGAGAGGGAGTTTATCCACGCTGGGTGAGGAGAGGGGAGTGCTTCGTTAGGTGAGGCGAGGTGAGCATTTCGCTGGATGAGGAGAGGAGAGCATTTCGCTAGAGGGAGCGATGGTAGAAATAGGGATGACAGTAATCAATTTCTAATTTTATATTTCTTCATCATGATAAATTAAGGAAATTGATTACTGTCATCGGCAAATATATCATCCCAACCATCGCTAAATATAAAGTGAACATATACAGCAAACAAAGTGAACATATAGACATCTAAGTGAACACATACAAATAAATAAGTTTAATGAAAATAAGTTGAATATACATGTAAACTTCTGAACAAGTGATGACAACACTTATTTGTTTGTAAGTGTTCACTTAGATCGTCTATATGTTCACTTTATTTATTGTATATGTTCACTTCGTATTTAGCGATGGCTGAAATGGTATATTTAAAAATGACATCCTGATAAATTAATACAACTGTTACTACAAGGCACGTAAAGTTTGTTGGCCCGGTAAGCAACTAAACAAATTGCCATTTGCTTCAAATTTTTAATTGCAGTGGCCAGTCAAAAAGTGGCCTTTTTCTTTTCATTTAAGTCCTTATATTAAAATATATATAATGAAGCATCATTCGTCAGATAGTGGAAGACAACATGCAAAGGAACAAGAGTGCGCGTTGACACTTGGCAATCAATAAGTATCTGGTCATAATTGACCCACCAAATCTATTTGGACATTTTTTTTCGTTTTATTTTACCCAACCCATGTGCTCCAGCCTCCATTCCAAAATTTAAAACATTGTACTATTTTATTCACACACAAAAAAAAACATTGTACTAGATTCACATGACTGACAAAATTATAATTTATATTTCTTTTATCTAGAAAACCATCGAAGATAAAGGAAAATGCTAAACATTTTAAAGTTTGTTATTTGTGATAAAGCGATCATTCATTTCCGTCATTCACGGAGAAGAAAACAAAAGAGGTTTGTCAAAGACGCGCCTAACTGTTAACTCTAGCGAAATTTTTCCCTCGAACAAAAAAAAAAATCTAGCGAAATTAATTATGCATTCATTGGCATTCGGGGGTAAAAAAGAATGTATATATATTCTCTTCCTAAGAATCTAAGCATATATTAAGAAGTCGGTAAACTAACGAAAAGTTTACTAAAAAACAAATAAGAAGTTAGGCAATTTAATTCTGACATAATTATTGTAGTATAGTTGAGAAGTAAGGTTTTCATTATTATTACTCAAAGATGAACAGAGACATCCTTCGTACGTTCAATCAAATATTCTCATATTAATAAAATTCGTTATTTCGTCTGCCACACAAATTCTATTATGCCTTGGGTTAGTACATTTAAAGACTTTTATGTCGTGTCACTAATGAAAATATATGTCAATAGAGTGGACATGCAATTATAATTAAAGTATTAAACATAGGTATGTCAAAAACCATGTTGAAAGCTTTTTTTTTAAAAAAAAAAAACCTCCTAGAGTACTTTCGTAAAATTAAGTGGGATTCAGCTTCATATGGCTCTACTACTTGTCATTACAGTATCCAAAATAAAAAGGAAGAAAAAGACAAAATACCCTTTGGTAGTGAGATTCGACAAATATGGAATGAAAAAACATTAAAATGACATCTTTTTGTTTGGGGATGATTTCCCATCCATCATACTTTGGACCACAAATTGACATAAATTTTAGTAACAATATATTTAGTAAAATTTAATATCAACGACACATTCAAATACTGATCTTTATCTTTGTTTTCTACAAATGTTATATATAAATTTACATATTTTTTTAGTTTTTCCTTACAACCGAAGACACTGACATCTATATATTGCAACTAAATACAGCATTTTACAAGTATTTAAGGCATGCACATTTAAAATATAAAAAATAAGTACAAGTCTACAATTGACGAAAAAATTAGGCATTTATTTAGAATTTGAAAATATAAAATTCACTGAAAATGTTAGTGATGTATGACACAAAAAAATAATACTAAAATAATTATATAAATTCTCCTCAATTTATACGCAGAATGAAACATCGCAAAAGCTAGAGGAATGAAACCTCCTCTTGTAATATGCTAAAGATAACACAAATTGATGGAATATGCCACCGCACCATATAAAAGGAAGAAATACTCGTAAAATTCTATTAATGCTTTTAGTCGTATAAATCACATTGAAATAAAAAGTGGGCCGCGAGTAAGGAACACTTTACACGTATTAGAATAACCTCAAGTGCTTACAAGTTTTGCAAACTTCAATTGATTATTCTTGAAGTACTGACGGCATATTATCGGATCCTTATCCCGTGCCGCGCGGCACCGTACCGCTCAGCGATCCGAGCCGTTCGATTTGATCTGGACGGTTAAATTTTTTCGGGCCTTACGACACAGGTTACATGCACGGGGCATCCATGATCATTGGATTTAATCTGAACGGCTCAGATTGCGCGCTGCACGGTGCCGCGCGGCACTTGATTTGAGTTCCATATTATGAGCATGTATTATTGCATTCCACATACTTCAAAAATTAAAGAGGAATCATGTGGTTCAACATTCGATAGATGCGCGTACGAAAAATATTATAATATAAAGGGGAATCATTTGTTTATTATTTAAGACAGCAAAAATTGTAATATAAAAATCACAAGTTAGCTTTTTTGTTGGATGCGCGTACGAAATTAGTAACTTGTGGTCACTTAAATGTAATTGATATAATGAGAATGAAAAATCATAAACCTAGATGATTGGACAATATACTGTTAGCTGTTACTCCTAACATAATGGAGATCTCTCAAATAAAAATGATCTATGTTAACATAAATTTTGAGTGGACGGAGGAGCAAGATATATAATAGCTTGAAGTTTCAATTTTTTTTTTAAATGTTTACTTAGTAACACTTCATTTGAAAGATTTAGTAACGACACTAAATAGTCTAAATATAAAAAAGGTTTTGAACAATTCTAATCGGAAAAAAAAAATTCAAGCAACGGACAATAAAAAAAGGGCAGATGCTCAAAACATTCTATTTTGGGCTAATCTGCAAGACTCTAGCAATTAAACGATCACAAAAGGAAGAATGTATGCATATTTTTATTTAAAAAGATAATCTGCTTGTTCTAGATTGATTATATAATTATATATTATATTATTGCAAATCGATATTAGATTTGAATATTTAATAAGAAAGCCCTCGTATATGATCTTTTACTGAAAACTACTCATAATACGATATATTAACTTGCTCCGCATAATCGGGAAAAATGGAAAGAGAAAGCTAGAGTGCCTACGGCATTTTTTTTATAAAAAAAAAAAAAGCTGCAGAAATGCCCACGCGGATTTTTTTTTCTGGGTTTAGTTGTGGCTCTATTATAAGGAGGAGAGAATAGCTTTTTGTTGGTTTCTAAATAATTGCAATTAGTTTAATTAGATCTTGGTACATTATGTATAAATGTTCAATAAAACAATTAATAGAATCGATTATCTAAAGTTTCAAAAAAAAAAAAAATCGATTATCTATCTTTACTACTTATAAAAACATCGATCCAAAGGTTTATCTATATTTATCTGGTAGCCGCTACATGGTCTGTCAAAAAAAAAAAAACATCAATCAAAAGGTTATCTAAAATTTGAATCCAAAGGAGCAAACGATTGTTTATCCAATACAATATGGACCGTCCATTTTTTCGATTTGATCAGATCAGTGGTGTAGATTTAACAATGAGATAAAAGATTTAAACTTTTCGTTTAGACCATGTTAACATCTCCTCAGATTATTATTTTCTTTCTTATTCTTTCTTAATTTGTGTGCATAATAAAGGAAAAAGAAAAAATAAATCCCTCTCTCATCATACCAAAATCGGGGGTGATAAGAATCATCCCCGATATTCATCATCCCCACGCGTTTTTTCTATTTTTGGCTCTACGTGTTTTCTATTTCTGAAAATTGTTCTGTTTCCCTCCCTGCCATGTACGCTCGTCCCCCCTCCCATCCCTCCCACGTACGCTCCCCCCTTCCCCTCCCCTCTTACACGCATACTATATATTGATTCTAACTGTTGAGGTTAACATATTTAAATGTTGAAGTTAATACCGTAACTGTTGAAGTTAATATATATGCCAACTTCAACAATTTAAATATGCTCACTTCAAATATTATATTCAACATTTAAATATGCCAAGTTCAACAATTATATATATTAACTTCAACAGTTATATATATTAACTTCAGCAGTTACATATATAACATATTACTTACATATATAAATTCAATAACTACATATATAACTTCAGCAGTTACACATATTAACTTCAACAGTTAATAAAGCTTTTAAAAACGCCGTTTTTTCGGAAATAACGATATTTTGTAGCCAACCGCACGAATGTCATAGAAAAAAATGATAAAATAACGTAACGCGTCATTTACGTTTTTCGGCGAAAAAACATAGAAAAATTGTGTTTTTTCACCGAAAAAACGTGTACAATATCAAAAGACATATCGTGTATTGAGAACATAGTGTATTTGGTATATATCGTGAATAAAATGCTTAGAAATGTTCAATATTGTGTACCACTGCCTCTCTTTATATACCAATTGTCCATACAGATATAATACTGTACACAAAAATACATATGAGTTTGACATAAATGTTCGCATACATACACCGTTTTTTCGTCGTTTTTTCACCGAAAAAACGCCACACCGTTAAATCAACTTCGGACCGTCATACCGAAAAAAACGCATTTTAAAAGCTTGACAGTTATATATATTAATTTCAACAGTTATATATATTAACTTCAACAGTTACATATATAACATATTACTTACATATATAACTTCAATAACTACATATATAACTTCAACAGTTATACATATTAACTTCAACAGTTATATATATTAACTTCAAAGAAATATAGGACAGAACTGGAAAAGTAAGGAAGCTGTAAGCTGCAGATGCTAGTGGTGGGGAGAAGAGGAATGGGAGGGCGTCAATACTGGAGGAGAGGCCATGGGCCCATGGCTGAAAGAGAGGCGTAGGTGGAGCGAGAACGGATGGGATGGGAGATAGTGTACGGAGGAGGGGGAAGAGGCAGGAGATAACGTACGTGTGAGAAGGGAAGAGTTAGTTACAGCGTACACGTGAGGATGATGGGGATGATAGAATCTTAGGGATGGTCCTAAGCAATTCCGTACCAAAATTGCCATCTAATAAAACCGTCTCAAATTTTTTTTTTATTCCCACACACAATCGGGTGGGCTCGTTTGCTAGTAATTTACAAATAAATTATGACACCGCATTATTGAATAATATATCAGCGAAAACATCATTAGCCACGTAACACAACATCATTATGTCAACATAGGAGGTGCGTCATCATTACAAAAATTTTATTTTATTTTTTGGAAACAGAAAATTTAAAATATTTGATAGAACAAAGAGAAAGAGGAACAGGAGCCATCCCAAACGAAAAATAATATATTAATATATATATATATATATATATATATATATATATGAGCAAGCTTTTAAATTTCACCGAAATGACAATATTATGACTTAAATAATGAAATTTTGGAGCAAAACGCATCAATGTTACAACAATCAAGAACGAAATAACAGTAGCGTTATATTTTCGAAAAATTGGCGAAATAACTTAAAATTTTGGCATTTGGTGACGAAAAAATGGATCGGTCATTGAACTTACAATTTTTTTTTTGATGAATACAAATCCATATCAAGTTCTAATTTGTTTAGCGTGATTTTGTCTATATATTTTTTTGACTTGTTAATTTTTTTATATTTTAATTTTTCAAGTATCTGATAAGATAGGCAAGTAGTATAATTATATATTTTTATACACCGTTTTTCCTCCGTTATATCACCGATATAACACCGAATCGCTATATCAACTCTGTACCGTTATACTGCAAAAATCGCATTTTAAAACCTTGATTATGAGTATTATCCGTTATAAAGAAAAATAAAGTATCAAGCTATTATGTGCATTAAAAATAAAAAAATAAATTTTATTGAATTTTCGTTTTAAAACTCTTTGCTAATTTTAATGGAGGTTGAACTTTGGGGTAAAAAAAAAAGTATCAAGGGCTAAGGCAAATTTTTCTTTACAAGGAAGGAATATTTAGCAAAAGTGACGTTGCCAAAATGCCAATACACAAAAATTATTTTAAAAAGTTTATAGAGTTCCTTTACCACGTGGAAGGTGGAGGGAGTCCAAATACCGCGTCAACTTCCACCAAGCACAGAAAATTCTCCTTTGAAGCGGACTGAGAACTCCCTTCGTAAGTGAATAAAAAAATCATTGCAGCTGGCATTTGCACACCCAACTTTCACAAATAAGCGTACCTAGCTGCGCAAAGCCGCAAAGGGACTACAGCAAGGTCATTCGTAGAAATTAGTAAACATTATTTTTCTTATTAAAATTTAAATGTGGTCCCTGTAGATTTTTTAATTTCGTTCAAAGTTGTATATTAGAGTGCGAAGCACACCAACACCAAACCTTCTATGCGACTCTTCTTCTCTCTCTCTCTCTCTCTCTCTCAATCAACGGAGCGCGACCCACCACCACCAGCTTTCCAATTCTCGACGAAATCACGCGAAACAATCAACCCAATCTCTCCTTTTCTCCTCAATTTCGGGATCTCAAACTCAAACCTTTCTATTTCGACCCAAATCAAGCCGCAAAAGTAGTAGTTTAAGGGTTTGTGTTGCGTTTTGAGATGGGTATTCGAAGGGAGGAAGTGCTTTCTCATCCCTTCTCGGAGGATTTCAGCTCCGACGACGGATCTAGCTCTCCTGAGAGAGAATTTGATGTCTTCTCGCAAGATTCCGATTCCATCTCCTCTTCTAATATGGGTTCTTCTGATTCGAGGGATTGTGTCGTGCATCAGGTTTCTAAATTGGATACGCTTGCTGGTGTCGCCATTAAATATGGCGTCGAGGTAATTTTCTTGTTTTTTTGAAGTAGTAACACAAATTATTTTTATTTTTAATTATATGAATAGCAACATCTTGTAATCTGGACGCATTTCTTTAAAAACAAAACCCACAAATTTGAAATGGTCAATTATGAATATATTTCTGGCGATTAAGACAGTGAAAAGTACGTGTTTATTTTAATTTGGTGAGGTAGACTAGTTAAAATTTGGTGAGTTAGAAAGTGACAATTGGTCAGACCCAAATAGATTTAATTTGGTGAGTTAGACAGCGATAAGTAGGTGCTATTTTAGACAACAAGCTCCTGTTGTCAAAATGCAACAACCGTTATTTATTTATATTATTTGTTTTTATCCTTTTTTTATGATACAATTTTTATCCTGTTATATATATATTATTCTATCCAATAATTGGAGCCCCAAAGTGCAATGAAGTAATCAAATAGAAATATAAAATAGTATTAATCCATCTTGAAAACTATCTTAAAATAACATTTTGGTATTGCTGTCCAGTATGTGTAAGATGAATTAGGTTTTGATTTCAAGACAAATGCACTGATGAAAAAAATTGATAAATGATTGTAGATTGCTGATATAAAAAGGATGAACAACTTAGTTACTGACCTTCAGATGTTTGCGCACAAGTCGTTGGTGATTCCCCTCTCAGGATGTCATAACCGATCTCCTCTTCATGGTTCTGCGATTAATTCTAAGAATAGGTTTGTCTTAAATTATTTAAACATTATGAAATCTACTTATTGTTATAGTACCATTACATATGCAGTAGTTTATGTTAAATTAAGAAGAGAGGAAAGTTGCAACTGGCTTAAGCTTAAAAAATATTTCCTTAAAGTCTAAGCCTTTTATCCCAAACAAGTTGGGGTAGGCTAGAAATGACATCCCGACCCTGGTCATTTCTTGTATATATGGTTGAGTTTTTACGCTGGCTTGCCAAGCCTATCGCAAGCATGCGGGCTTGAACCCTGGATCTCTTAGAAGAGAGCCAAGTGCTCTTACCACCTGAGCTACTAGACCACATGCAACTGGCTTAAGCTAGGAATTGTAATAAATAAAATGTTCAAAGCTTGCTATTATGAAAATTCTCTGTAGAAATGTGGTAGGACTGGTAAGTTTACCCCCAAAGAGATGAAAACAAATTGATGTAATTACAGTCATGGATAAGTGAAATCTACAGTTACTGGTAAAATCATAAATATTATATCTCAAATGCCGTTGGCATTGCAAGATTGCAACATTTTATATATATTCAGTGTAATTCAAATGTTGCATGCCTTATGTTAAAGGACTGTAAGCTAAATGATCTGATGAACAAATGTATATTGCAGAAAATTGCCACCTAAACCTGTTAGAAAGCAGCCTGATTCATATTCGTTGTATTGCCCCAAATCTAAATCTCCACCTCACAGAACATCTTCAGCAATGAGCACCCTTCAGAGATACTACGGCCTCTTGCCCCAGAAAACCGACCTGTCAGAGGAACAATGCACTGAAATGGCACTCTTCAGTAAAACCACTGCCCTCACTGATTCTAAGAAAAACTCAGGGAATCAAATTGGGAATAAAAGAGATATGTACTCAAGACGGTCCAAGCAAAGCGATGTTGATCCACTTTCTGATTCAACAACACCTGAAATGGGGGAATCTAAAGGGTTTTTTATGCGTAACACCACTAGTGAGGACTCATTAACCCACCCATTGTTGGTTAACGGGTTTAATTTTGTGAGAAGGTCAGCTAGTGCTTCAGGTCTAAGACTGAGGTTTTAGGGAGGCTTTTGCTGTAAAGCTCTGTGGATTGGTGCTGAATTAGTGGCATACAGGCTTGTGTGCCATTAGTAATGCGTGTTGTTTGGTATACTTGAATTCTAGCTCCATATTCAGCTAAAGGTACAGTGGCTTGGGAGCTTGTTACATTATATTTATAGAGTTGTTACTTTTACTGGAAAGGAAAAAAATAGTCATACCTTGAACAACAGAAATTATAGAGGTATATGGACCTAATGTAGCATTTTACAGAATGAATGGTACAGCAAAACTTTTACCGAATGTTTTTGAGATTGAGATTATTTTACTGAACTTTTCCTGTCTGTCTCAACTTTTATAAATACTGATAATTACTGTTATCTGTTTTCGAAAACTCACAAAACTACGACTGGTTTGTGAGCAGCGTGGTAAATTTTTTTTTTTTTTTTTTTTTTTTGAGGCTGGTTGGCGATTGCCAACTAGCAAAATTTCATTAAATAAGAAAAAAAAAATGTACAAAAGTTACAGGAAAAGAGAGAAAAAAAGAAGGAAAATTTAAGGCAATAAGTAAACAAAGCAGCCTAAAATCCAAATTACAACGCTATATACTTAAGTATGGAGCTTCCAAAGTTTTAAGTTTGCCAAAAGTTTGTTAAGCTTCTGGGGCTTTCACTACACACTACTAAAACTTTATAGTATTTTTGTCTCTTTGTATGCAAGTCCAGATGGCTTTTGGGTTGATTTACTAAATTTTGATATATATTGTTCTTTGATATATAGGATGAATGGAGTTCGTCCAATATGATCGTTTCACATTTTTAAATTTCAAATAACCTATCTGAACTGTTCAATATGTTCTCTATATAGAAAACTTATTAGAAACTAATTTTTATATATTTTTTTATGTTTTTTACTATTTTTTTGGTGTGTTAGAAAATTGTTGTTATTGGACGATCCATCATGTTTATATCATGAATTTTCAAAAATACAAAAAAAAAAAGTAAAAATTTTCGAAAAAATGGAAAAATTTGATTTCTTGTAAGTTCTCAACATGGAGAACAAATTGAACTGTTCGGATCGGTCATTTAAAATTTAAAAACGTGAAAACGAAACATACTGTGGACAGTACTAGCATCTCTCTAATGTTGATGCATGATACATCACTGAAAACTTTGGTGGATTTTATTCCCCTACTGTCTCTATTAAATTCCGTCCCTAGTTGTAAACATATGCATTTAACTTCTTTGTCTGGATGCAGGTGTAAGTGATATAGATGTATTTGTTCCGATTTGTATTATCATTATTTTTTAATAATTATTGTCACATATATTCAGATATCACTCGTCAATGCATGCATTCAGAAACTTGATGTAGTTTTGTCTTCCTAATTAGAGATGCATTTCTTTCTTTTTTTAATATCGGGACAGACAAGACAAGAAGTTCAATTTACCCTTGTGTTTGGCTATTTATAAGCCTTTTGACTTGTCATACTGTCATAAGCAAACTTACTATTTGAGTGCTTTCAGAGGGACTAGTCACTAGGCAATCCATAAATCAACGCAAACTTGGGGATAATTGTGCACGTATGAACACGCGCATGTCAAATGCCTCGATCTAGTTTGTTGTTCTTAAATCAATTATCGACTTCCCCTGTAGTAAAGAAAGAAAGGAAAAAAAAAAAGCCTTGAGTGTGCTCAATCAACAATTGCTATCTGACATGGTCGAGTTTAACAATGAATAATATATCTTACAGGAAGACACATTCAAATACAAACTAAAGTAGTTTGCTTGTTGCCTTGTTCTTCCATCTATATTTTGGTGGTTGAGTTTCTAAAATAGAAAGAGAATGTGCTTTTAGGCAACTTACAAGTACGACCTAGAAGAATTCAATAAGTATTTCGCTTCGTTTTCCAGATAACAACTCGGAAAACATCCTGATTAGAGTAGAACTGCTTGGCATAGCCTAGGTACAATAGGAGTTGTTTGAGTTCCACAAAGGATGAGTTGGAGACAGGAGACTCCCAAATCCCAACTACTACTCGAAACAATACAAGGTCTTATCTATAGTATAATATAATCTGCGTAAATTTTTTGCGCGGATTTTAAAGTAAAGCACACGCTCAAACACCGAAAACAAATTTTATCCGTTATTTTTTTAAAGTTTTTAATCTAAGCCGTTTATCATATTCGTTGCGTAGCTTCAGTTTCTTCCCCGTGTTTAACTTTTTCATTTACTCCTCATTTACTGCCTCGGCGCATCTTCAGTTTCTTTCTTTTAATTCTCAATTTTTCTTTTTAATTCTTCATTTCCTCATTTTGTTTCTCGTGGAGACAGGAATAGCAGTGGGACAGAGTCATAGAGAGAGAGAGAGAGAACTAGTGATGGCAGAAGGGAAGGAAGGGGCACGGAGGAAGGCATGTCTCCAGTAGACCCGACTATGGTTCCTCAGCAATTGTTTCTCCGAGCCATTTGCTTCGTTATCGACCTCACTGCCATCCAGCCCATCATCAAGGTTGACTTCAAGGATCCCCTCTCCTCTCTATTCCATCTCCACTGTCGATCAGATCTTACTCAACTGCTGCTTACCCATCTCCAATTTCACGCCTCAGCCATCCAATTCCCAATCCTAACGCGGTCACCTCTCTGTCTGCAACTCCGCCAATCACGTTCCAATCCCAAACTCTAGTACTCTTTCTCTCTCTCTCTTTCCTTCTATCTCTATCGCTCTATTCTTATATTAATTTTGAGAAACAATCAATATGAACCAATATTTGTGAAATTACAGGGGGAGGTATACAAACTGTTGCTGATTACTAAGTCTGTAGATTCATAAAAACATATTTTTTGAGTCGTTAACTATTTTTAGCATTAGTCATGATATTGTGCTCAGTTTAGTTATCAACACTTACAATTTAACTTGAATTAATACAGTTATATATATGAGAACTCTTTAATCAATTTGAATTAAAAATAATGATTTCATTGGTGCATGTTGAAATCCTTCTTAGCACATGCATGCCTTAGTTTACAATGGTGAATTGCTGGATATTTAACAAGCGTTGTGAGCATAAGGAACCAAAGGTTTCAGAAACCGATTTAGCGATTATATCAAATTTAACAAGTAATCATGGTAGACCTTGATGACTGTCGTGATTCATTTTCTACAAAATTAAACTCTTATTTTCAAATGTTTTTTATTCTTCTTATGTTCAATGATTTTTTTTACAATTTTACATATTTTGACTTAGAGGTGGGTGTTCAAGATCATGGGCTTCATGTTAGTGACACTATAATTGTTGTCAGGTACAATTTCCTTACCTCGCTATTCACGTGTTTATTCATCGAATTTGATTGCTTAATTTTTTTCCTGTTTGCGTTTTTTTTATTTGTATAATATTTCTTTTTAATCACAGATATTTTTATTGGATTTGAAGTCTATTAGAAATTAGGGGCTGATAAGCAATGTTATAAATATGAACATTGAAAAAATTAGAGTATGATAAAAAATAATAAACTATGTATTTGAGCTATATATAATATTTTTTCGATTAATAGAGCTATTGTTATAAGCGATAACAAGAAATTGATATGTAAAAAGTGAAACTTTGTGAGCAATTCTTGTTCTTCCTTTTTTTTTTGTTCTACGTTATTCATCTTTTAATTTCAAATCTGAACTAAGGCTAAGTACGATTGGGCTATATTTTTACAAGGTTTATAACATTTTGTTGTTCCTTGGTATTTCTTTCAATTTCAGATCGGAACTGAGGACTAAGGGAAGCAACATCGACTGCAGGAGCATCTTTGCTTCAACCTCTTGCAGACTATCATTTTCTTCGAGAGGTAAAATTTATAAGGACAATCGAACTGTTCTGACATAAGGAGGCCTTTGGATTTTAATGAATTTCTATGACTTTTACTACAACTGGTGATTAAAGATTAACCCGTATGTTTGATTTTTTTTTATTAGGTGTGGACCGTTTGGTACCTCCTATTTAAATTCTACCAAATACATATCAGTAAGGGTTTATGATTTCTTTCATATTATTTATTATTATCTAATAGACAATCAATATTAGATAGTGTTTATTTATTCACTATTAATTAATATGAAGAACATCACTGATGGCAAAGTTGCGATATATGAACCTGACATTGGTTCAGTTAATTAAACACCCATATTGAAATTTAAAAATATAGACCAGCCTATATTTTGTGGCGTATTCATATATACTTTTGTATGTGTCAGATTATACTAGACCGGTGAAGACCCGTTACGTCATAATACACGATGGCAAATGTTGCCATCGTGTATTATGATTTTTCACTCTTCCATGGTCTCTCTACATCTTCCTTGGAATAGGTTTTACCCCATTTCTCTTTTGCCTGATGGCGCCCCTCTCCATCATCTCTCTACCTCTTCCATCGTCTTTTCCGGGTGGTTCTCCGTCTCAGTGGCTCTTTCTCTCCATCGCCTCTTATGCGAGTTCTCCTCTCTCTGTCGCCTCATGTAGAAATTCAAGTCGAGATAGGTTTTATTTCTTGCGATCCATGTCTAGATGCACAAATCCCACTTGATTGATTATGGCAAGGCAAGTTTTTATCTATTTTTATACATTTTTTCGTATTTTTCTGTTTATTTTTGTAGCTAGGTCTTTGTTTTTATTTTACGCCTCAAATTTTTTGGTGGGTGTTTTTATTTCTTTTCATGAGAGATTCCCCCCACACAAAAAAAAATAATAATAATAAATAAAGTCCACTTGGCGCACACAATTCATCAGCCCCTTACACCCCTCCAACTGAACACCATATCGGACTGGAAATTTTAAAAAAAATAAATAAAAATTCAAATACTTGACATGGCAACAGAAATAGTTGAATTATTTTTGGACGATCCTTTTTGTGATTTTTTATTTTTATGTGTGATTTAGGATTGTTGCATTGTGTTCCTGGCTCCCGACTCTTTATTCCCAACCAATGATATTTAGACTGTATTTGATTTTGTCATGCTATTTATAAAATGTGATTTCTCATGTGTTTTATTTTATGATAGGAAGATTTAAGGATTGAGATTCAATAATTTTCCATATTCTTGCTATTATTATTTTAGAAATTTAGATTTATTACCTTTCCTAAAAATCTTATTATATGATTCAGTTTTGTTTAAAGAAATTGAACTCTTAGGTCCATTTAGTACTGATGCCGTTATTTTATCATTTGGTTGGCTATTCTGTACCACTTAGTATATATATATATGGGAGCAAATTTTAGTTTTGTTGACCCTTCAATTTAATTTCAAAATTTTTAAGGCAAGACAACTCATTTTCTTACCAACCATGGATATATGCACAAATCAAGGGAATTTTTGATGCTGCCATTATTATTTTGTATTAAATGTGCTTCAAAACTATATTTAAATAATATTTATTTTCCTTATATAGTGCTTAGAGAAATCAAATTGGTATCAAAACCATCATTATTGTCGCACTCTCCATTAATTTTATATCTACTGCACAGGTAATCCCTATCTGTGAAATTTTATGAAAAAATGACCCTTCTTCTCTCTTCTTTTTATCTAGGTTATCGATTATCGATCTTTTAATTTCAAATATAAACTGAATCCAGGTACTATTGGTGCTATATTTTTGGGAGGTTTGTAATTGTTGGTTGTTGCTTGGTATTTTCTTCAATTTCAGATCTGAACTGAGAAAAAAGGAAGTGATATCGACTGTAGGGCATCTTTTATATCTTTTATATTGTGTGCTGCTGATTTTGAAGGAACAACCAAACAATCATCTTTTGGATGGTGGTTTCGGTATATTCATCTCTTACAATTAGTTAACTTAATTTCGTTTTTCTTATTATTTTTTTGAAAAACTTTGAAGCTAACAATGAGAAACAAAAATGAGATAAGCAGCCATAAATTGTTGAGGGAATGCATATAAATGATTGAATATTTTTCATGTATTTTTTTTGTGCAAACTTCACTACATTAATTCCTCATGTTGGGTTCATGTATTTGTGAAACAGAAACCTACACGTGTTATATGATAAGTCAACAAGTAATTACACATCAATTGTTTCTTTAAGCATCAATTTTTCTATTGTGAGTTTTTTTTCTAATTTGAATTAATAAAAATGTGATTTGTCTTTCTTTTTATTATAAAGTTAGAAATTGTATGGCTAATTTGTTTAATTTTTTTAAATTTTTGTCAATTTTGATCAGATCTTTTGGCATAGAAGATCTCAGTTGATGAGAGAGTGAATTCATATTGATTTTAGGTGTCTTGGTATATATTGGTAGGACCACTTGATATCAGGTATGGTGGTATAGAAAGCTGGGAGAAATTAGGGCTGGTATGACACAACAGGCTTGATACCAGTTGCATTCAAGGAAAGACATTGGTACAAGGGTAGGTTTTTTAGTATCAAAACAGTGAGGAGAAGGAAGAAATAATATTTGTTATGGTGATTGTTAATTTTGGTGAGCTGATTTCTTAGTCGGTACGGTGGTTGGTACTAATGGATGCACAAGGAATTGGATTTATTAAAATGGCAATTGTCACTACCATGACCGTTATCATGTTCGTTGACCCGTTTAGTTTAGAATTAGGTGAGTTTACTTTATTATATTAAATTTTGCCTAAAGTTTCAAGTAACATATTGAATTTGATATATACCATGTCTTGATATTTAATAATGCATGTACTTAGTTACATATCATCAGGTTCTCCTCTTTTTAGTACATTCTAATAATTGTAATATTATTTATCTTACATTCTATAGGGAAATTTAAATTTTTCTTAATATTTAAACTTTTTATATAGTCTAGAATATGTTTATGAGCTGACATATTCAATACGATTGGATTATAAATTGTAATTATGCACATAATGTGAAGGTTTGAAAGATTCTGAGTAAATTTGAACATTTCAAGCTACTTTACATTCATTTTAAGTCATTTTATCACAATAAACAATATTTATGTTTTTCTTATATAGTCTAGAATAAGTTTACGAATTCACCGATTTAAAACAATTGGATTATACATTATAATTTCGAATATAATGTGCAGATTTCAAAGATTTTGAGTATATTTGAGCATTTCAAGTGATTTTACATTCATTTTTACTCCTTTGATCACAATAATCTCTCTTTATAGTCTTTATATTGTCTAGAATATTTTTATGAGGTCAATTATTCAAAAAATTGGTTTGTACAATGTAATTATTCACATAATATGCAGATTTTTCAGATTTTAGTATATTTAAGAATTTTAAGTGATTTTTCATTCATTTTAAGCCATTTGATCTCCATAATCTCTATATATGCTATATATATAGTCTAAAATATGTTTAAGAGATCAATTAATCAAAAAGATTGGTTTATACGTTGTAAGTATTCACATAATGTGTAGATTTTAAAGATTCTGAGTATATTTGAGCATTTTAAGCGATTTTGATCACATTTTAAGTCTTTTGATCTCAACAATCTACATTAAAGCTCTTTATATAGTATAGAATATGTTTATGAGCTAAATTATTCAAAATAATTGCATTATACATTGTAATTATTCACATAATGTGCATATTTTGCAGATTCTAACTTTATTTGAGCATTTCAATTGATGTTACATTCATTTTAAATTATTTGATGACAATAATCTATATATAAGCTCTTTATATTGTCTAGAATATATTTATGAGCTCAATTATTCAAAATGATTGGATTATACATTGTAATTATTCACATAATGAGCATATTTTACAGATTATAAGTTTATTTGAGCATTTCAATTGATGTTGCATTCATTTTAAGTTATTTGTTGACAATGATCTATATTTAAGGTCTTTATATAGTCTGGAATATGTTTATGAGCTCACATATTCAAAATGATTGGATTACACGTTATAATTATTCACATAATGTGCAGATTTTACAGATTCTGAGTATATTTAAGTATTCCAAGCGATTTTGCATTCATTTTAAGTTATTTGATGACAATAATCTACATTTATACTGTTTATATAGTTTATAATATATGTATGAACTCATTTATCCAAAATGATTGGATTATGCATTATAATTATTCAAAACAATTGCAGATTTTACAGATTCAGAGTATATTTATGAATTTCATGTGATTTTGCATTCATTTTCAGTTATTTGATGACAATAATCTATATTTATGCTCTTTATATAGTTTATAATATGTTTATGAACTCATTTATTCAAAATGATTGGATTATACATTATAATTATTCACATAATTTGCAGATTTTACAGATTCTGGGTATATTTGAGCATTTTAAGCGATTTTAAATTCTTTTTTAGCCATTTGATCACAATAATCTATATTGATGCTCTTTATATAGTCTAGAATATGTTTATGAACTCACTTATTCGAAAGCATTGTATTATACATTGTAATTTTTGACATAATGTGCAGATTTTAAAGATTATGAGGTTATTTGAGCATTTCAAGCTATTTCGCATTCGTTTTAAGTGATTTGAATACAATAATATATATTTAAGCTCTCTGTTTTGTCTAGAATATGTTTATGATATAACTTATTCATAACAATTGGATTATATTTTGTAATTATGCACATAATGTGCATATTTGAAAGATTCTGAGTATATTTGAGCATTTCAAGCTATTTTGCATTCATTTTAAGTCATTTGATCACAATAAACTATAGTTGTGATTTTTATATAGTCTAGAATATGTTTTTACGAAACTATTGGATTATACGTTGTAATTACAAATATAATATGCAAATTTTAAAGATTTTGAGTATATTTGAGCATTTCAATCCATCTTGCATTCATTTTAACTCATTTAATCACAATAATCTATATTTATGCTCTTTGTATAGTCTAAAATATATTTATATGGTCAGTTATTCAAAAACATTGGTTTATAAATTGTAATTATTTACATAATGTGCAGATTTTACAGATTCTAAGTATATTTGAGCATTTTAAGCGATTTTGCATTCATTTTAAGTCATTTGATCACAATAATTTATATATATTCTTTGTATAGTCTAGATTATATTTATGCGGTCAATTATTCAAAAAGATTGGTTTTATACATTGTAAGTATTTGCATAATGTGCAGATTTTATAGATTTTGAGTATATTTTAGTATTTTAAGCGATTTTGCTCTCATTTTAAGTCTTTTGATCACAACAATTTATATTTAAGCTCTTTATGTAGTCTAGAATATGTTTGTGATCTCATAATTCAAAATGATTGGGTTATACATTGTAATTATTCACGTAATGTGCATAATATACAGATTCTGAGTATATTTGATCTTTCCAAATGATTTTCTATTCAATTTAAAACATTGGATAATAATCATCTATATTTATGTTCTTTATATAGTATAGAATTTATTTATGAACACACTTATTCAAAATGATTGGATTATACATTGTATACACACATAATTTGCAGATTTTACAAATTCTGTGTATATTTTGGCATTTGAAGAGATTTTGCATTTATTTTAAGTTATTTGATGACAATAATCTATATTTAAGCTCTTTATATAGTCTAGAATATGTTTATGAGCTCACATATTAAAACGATTGGATTATATATTGTAATTATTCATTTAATATACGGATTTTACAATTTGTGAGTATATTTGAGCATTTCAAACGATTTTGTATTCATTTTAAGTCATTTGACCAGAGTACTCTATATTTATGATCTTTATATAGTTTAGAATATGTTTCTGAACTAAGTTATTCAAATCGATTGGATTATACATTGTAATTGTGCACATGATGTGAAAATTTTAAAGATTCTGAGTATATTGGAGCATTTGAAGCGATTTTGCATTCATTTTAAGTCATTCAATCACAATAATCTATAATTAAGCTCTTTATAAAGTCTAGAATATGTTTATGGACTCAATTATTCAAAACGATTGGATTGTACATTGTAATTATTCACATAATATAAAGATTTTACAGATTCTGACTATATTTGAGCATTTCAAGCGCTTTTAAATTCATTTTAAGTCATTTGATCACAATAATGTATATTTAGGCTTTTTTATATAGTCTAGAATATGTTTATGAGCACACATATTCAAAACTATTGGATTATACATTGTAATTATTCACATAATGTGCAGATTTTATAGATTCTGAGTATATTTGAGCATTTCAAGCGATTTTGCATTACTTTTAAGTTATTTGATCACAATAATCTATATTTAAGCTCTTTATATTGTGTAGAATTTGTTTATGACTTCAATTATTCAAAATAATTGGATTATACATTGTAATTATTCACATATTGTGCAGATTTCACAGATTCTGACTATATATGTGCATTTGAAGTGATTTTGCTTTTAGTTTAAGTCATTTGATCACAATAATCTATATTTATGCTCTTTATATAGTTTAAAATATGTTTATGAGGTTAATTATTAAGAAAGATTGAATTATACATTGTAATTATTCACATAATATGCAGATTTCACAGATTCTAAGTATATTTTAGCATTTCAAGCGGTTTTGCATTCATTTTTAAGTCATTTGATCATAATAATGTATATTTAAGCTCTTTATATAGTCTAGAATATGTTTATAATATCACTTATTCAAAACAATTGGATTATACATTGTAATTATGCACATAAAATTCAGATTTGGAAGATGCTGAGTATATTTGAGCATTTCAATCGATTTTGAATTAACTTTAAGTCATTTGATCACAATAATCTATATTTAAGCTCTTTATATTGTGTAGAATTTGTTTATGAGCTCAATTATTCAAAACAATTTATTTATGAGCTCAATTAATCTATATTTAAGCTCTTTATAAAGTTTAGAATATGTTTATGAACTCACTTATTCCAGACGATTGGATTATACATTATAATTTTTCACATAATATACGGATTTTACAATTTCTGAGTATATTTGAGCATTTCAAACGATTTTGTATTCTTTATAAGTCATTTGACCACAGTAATCTATATTTATGATCTTTATATAGTTTAGAATATATTTCTAAACTAAGTTATTCAAAACGATTGGATTATACATTGTAATTGTGCAAATGGTCTAAAGATTTTAAATATTCTAAGTATATTGAAGCATTTTAAGCGATTTTACATTCATTTTAAGTTATTTTATCACAATAATCTATATTTAAGCTATTTATATTGTCTAAAATATGTTTATGAGCTCAATTATTCAAAACAATTGGATTATACATTGTAATTATTCACATAATGTTCTTATTATACAGATTCTAAGTTTATTTGAGCATTTCAATTGATTTTGCATTAATTTTAAGTTATTTGATGACAATATTCTATATTTAAGCTCTATATATAGTGTAGAATATGTTTATGAGCTAAAATTTTTCAAAATAATTGGATTATACATTGTAATTATTCACATAACGTACATATTTTACAGATTCTAAGTTTATTTGAGCATTTCAAGCGATTTTGCATTCGTTTTAAGTGATTTGATCACAATAATATATATTTAAGCTCTTTATTTTATCTAGAATATGTTTAGGATATAAATTACTCAAAAAGATTGGATTGTACATTGTAATTATGCACATAATGTGCAGATTTGAAAGATTCTGAGTATATTTGAGCATTTAAGGCTATTTTGCATTCATTTTAATTCATTTGATCTCAATAATCTACATTTAGCCTCTTTATATAGTCCAGAATATGTTTATGATCTACAAAACATTTAGATTATACATTGTAATTATGAATAAATGTGCAGATTTTACAGATTTTGAGAATATTTTAACATTTCAAACGATTTTACATTCATTTTGAGTCATCTGATCGAAATAATCTTTATTTAACCTCTTTGTATAGTCTATAATATGTTTATGAACTCACTTATTCAAAAAAATTGGATTATACACTGTAATTATGCTCAAAATGTGCAAATTTTATAGATTCTGAGTATATTTGAGCATTTCAAGTGATTTTTGCATTCAATTTGAGACATTTGTTCACGATATACATATTTAAGCTCTTTACATAGGCAATAATTTGTTTACGAGCACACTCATTTAAAACGATTGGATTATTTATTGTAATTATACAAATAATGTACAAAATTTAAAGATTCTGTGTATATTTGGGTATTTCAAGCAATTTTGTATTTACTTTAAGTCATTTGTTGACAATAATCTATATTTAAGCTCTCTTTATATAGTTTAGAATATGTTTGTGAGCTCACATATTTAAAACAATTGGATTAGACATTGTAATTATTCACATAATATACGGATTTTACAATTTCTGAGTTTATTTGAGCATTTCAAACGATTTCGTATTCATTTTTAAGTCATTTGTCAACAGTAATCTATATTTATGATCTTTATATAGTTTAGAATATGTTTATGACGTCAATTATTAAGAAAGATTGGTTTATACATTGTAATTATTCACATAATGTGCAGATTTTACAAATTCTAAGTATATTTGAGCATTTTAAGCGATTTTGCATTCATTTTAAGTCAATTTGATCACAATAATCTATTATTAAGCTCTTTATAAAGTCTAGAATATATTTATGAGCTCAATTATTCAAAATGACTGGAATGTACAATATAATTATTCACATAATATGTAGATTTTACAGATTCTGACTATATTTGAGCATTTCAAGCGCTTTTAAATTCATTTTAAGTCATTTGATCACAATAATGTATATTTAGGCTTTTTTATATAGTCTAGAATATGTTTATGAGCACACATATTCAAAACTATTGGATTATACATTGTAATTATTCACATAATGTGCAGATTTTATAGATTCTGAGTATATTTGAGCATTTCAAACGGTTTTGCATTAACTTTAAGTCATTTGATCACAATAATCTATATTTAAGATCTTTATATTGTGTATAATATGTTTATGAGCTCAATTATTCAAAATGATTGGATTGTACATTGTAATTATTCACATATTGTCCAGATTTTACAGATTCTGAGTATATTTGAGGATTTGAATCGATTTTGCATTCATTTTAAGTAATTTGATCACAACAGTCTATATTTATGCTCTTTATATAGTCTTGAATAAGTTCATGAGGTCAATTATTAAGAAATAATGGTTTATACATTGTAATTATTCACATAATGTGCAGATTTGACAAATTCTTAGTATATTTGAGCATTTGAAGCGATTTTGCATTCATTTTAAGTCATTTGATTACAAAACTTATATTTAAGCTCTTTATATAGTCTAGAATATGTTTATGAGCACACATTCAAAACGATTGGATTATACATTGTAATTATTCATTTAATGTACGGATTTTACAATTTGTGAGTATATTTGAGCATTTCAACATTTCAAACGATTTTGTATTCATTTTAAGTCATTTGACCATAATAATCTATATTTATGATCTTTATATCGTTTATAATATGTTTCTACACTAAGTTATTCAAAATAATTGGATTATACAGTGTAATAACGCACATAATGTGCAGATTTTAAAGATTCTGAGTATATTGGAGTATTTCAAGCGATCTTGCATTCAATTTATGTTATTTGATCAAAATAATCTCTATTTAAGCTCTTTAGATAGTCTACAATATGTTTATGAGCTGAATTATTCAAAACTATTGGATTATAAATTGTAATTATGCACAAAATGCGCATATTTTACATGTTCTAAATTTCTTTGAACATTTCAATTGATTTTCCATTCATTTTAAGTCATCTGATCACAATAATCTATATTTAAGCTCTTGATATAGTCTAGAATATGTTTATGAGCTCACATATTCAAAACGATTGGATTATTCACATAATGTGTAGATTTTACAGATTCTTAGTATATTTAAGCATTTCAAGCTATTTTGCAATTATTTTATATCATCTGATCAGAATCATCTATATTTAAGATCTTTATATAGTCAAGAAGATGTTTATGAACTCACTTATTCTAAACAATTGCATTATACATTGAAATTATGCACATAATCTGTAGATTTTAAAGATTCTGAGTATATTTGAGAATTTCAAGCGATTTTGCATTTATTTAAGCCATTTGACCACAATAATCTATAATTAAGCTCTTTATAAAATTTTGAATATGTTTATGAGTTCAATTATTCAAAACGATTGGATTCTACATTGTAATTATTCACATATATGCAGCTTTTACAAATTCTGAATATATTTCAGCATTTCAAACGATTTTGTATTCATTTTAAGTCATTTGATGACAATAATGTATATTTGAGCTCTTTATATAGTCTAGAATATGTTATGATATCACTTATTCAAAACGATTGGATAATAAATTGTAATTATGCAAATAATGTTCATATTTTAAAGATTCTGAGTATATTTGAGCATTTTAAGCGATTTTGCATTAATTTTAAGTCATTTGATTACAATAATCTATATTTAAGCTTTTTATATTGTGTAAAATATTTTTATGTGCTTAATTATTCAAAACGATATGATTATACATTGTAAGTGTTCACATATTGTGCACATTTTACAGATTCTTAGTGTATTTGAGCATTTGAAGAATTTTGCATTCATTTTAAGTCATTTAATTACAATAATCTATATTTATGCTCTTTATATAGTCTAGAATATATTTATGAGCTTAATTATTCAAAACCATTGGATTATACATTGTAATTATTCACATGATGTGCATATTTTGCAGATTATAAGTTTCTTTGAACATTTCAATCGATTTTCCATTCAATTGAAGTCATCTGATCACAATAATCTATATTTAAACTCTTCATATAGTCTAGAATATGTTTGTGAGCTCACATATTTAAAAAAATTGGATTATACATTTTAATTATTCATATGATGTGCAGATTTAACCGATTCTTAGTATATTTAAGAATTCCAAGCAATTTTGCATTCATTTTAAATCATTTGATCACAATCATCTATATTTATGATCTTTATATTGTTAACAAATATGTTTATGAACTAACTTATTCTAAACAATTGCATTATACATTGTAATTACACACATACTGTATAGATTTTAAAGATTCTGAGTATATTTGAGCATTTTAAGCGATTTTGCATTTATTTAAGTCATTTGATCACGATAATCTATAATTAATCTCTTTATAAGAGGAATTATATACTACACTCTGGTGTATACATGCCCCATACACTGATTTTTCCTACCGTCGGATCGCTCTAATTTTCGTGGTAAGATTTTGATGAAAGACTGGGATAGAGGCACTAGAGGCTTTCCGTTTTCTCCGTTTTATTAAAATTTTCCGTCTTCTGTTGAATCCTCCGTCTGAAGATTCTTTGTCCTTCAAAAAAAAAAAAAAAAGAAAAACCTTGACAGCCTCAGTCACCTCTACCTCCTCAGCAACTCTCGCTTTCCCCCACTTCATCTCGCAATTTTCTCTATCATCGCATCGACACCTTTCTCTCTCCTTCACTCCTTTGTTGACATTTCCTCCCTTCTAGTGCTTTGTGCTCCTTGAATTCGTCGATTGACAGTTTGACACTAGTGGAGGAAAAACCAACAATAGAAAGAGGCGAAGGTCCAAATAAACAGGCGAGAAAAGATACCTTTGTTTATTTTTTTTATTCATTTGCGATATTAAATGTCTCAAATCAAAGATTCTTGTATTCTTTTCATTGTTATGAAAGTTCTAACTTATAGCGTACATATATATCAGAGAAAGGGTATGATGTGTGACCAAAACAGAACAATCGTCTAGGTGTGTTCAGATGTGCGAGCTCAAGTTGGCAAATCCTAAGAGAGAAGCGTGCTGAGTGAAGTGACAAAAGTACAAACTACGAGAGAGAGAATCGTGCAAATAAGAGTTTTGGCGTTCAATTAGGTGCAAACGGAGATGATGAGACCATGAGTGCGAAGAGAGGTGTGAACGGAGAATTAAACAGAAGGAGACGGAAATTTTATTGGAAACAAAGAATCGTATAGCAATCAGCGCCATAATCTGATCCACTCATCTAAATCTGGTGCACGATTTTTAAAGCGATCCAAAGGCTCAGAAATTCAGTGTATGAGGACTCCAGAGTGTAGTATATCATTCCTCTATAAAGTCTAGAATATGTTTATGAGTTCAATTATTCAAAACGATTGGATTGTACATTGTAATTATTCATATTATACGCAGCATTTATAGATTCTGAGTATATTTGAGCATTTCAAGTGATTTTGCATTCATTTTAAGTCATTTGATCACAAAAATATATATTTAAGCTCTTTATATTGTCTAGAATATGTTTATGATATCACTTATTCAAAACGATTGGATTATATATTGTAATTATGCAAATAATGTGCAGATTTTAAAGATTCTGAGTATATTGCAGCATTTCAATTGGAGCATTTCAAGCGATTTTGCATTCATTTTAAGTTATTTGATCACAATAATCTATATTTAAGCTCTTATATAGTGTAAAATATGTTTATGAGCTCAATTATTCAAAACGATTAGATTATACATTGTAATTTATCGCATAATGTGCAGATTTTATAGATTCTGAGTATATTTGAGCATTTGAAGCGATTTTACATTCATTTTAAGTCATTTGTTCAAAATAATCTATATTTATGCTCTTTATATAGTCTAGAATATGTTTATGAGGTCAATTATTAAAAAAAATTGGTTTATACATTGTAATTATTCACATAATGTGCAGATTGGACAAATTCTAAGTATATTTGAGCATTTTAAGCTATTTTTCTTTCATTTTAAGTCATTTGATCACAATAATCTATATTTAAGATCCTTATATAGTTTAGAATATATTTATGAACTCACTTATTCCAAACAATTAGATTATATAATGTAATTATTCACATAATATACACATTTGACAATTTCTGAGTATATTTGAGCATTTCAAAAGATTTTGTATTATTTTTATGTCATTTGACCATAGTAATCTATATTTATAATCTTTATATAGTTAAGAATATGTTTCTGAACTAAGTTATTCAAAACGATTGGATTATACATTGTAATTGCGCACATAATGTGCAGATTTAAAGATTCTGAGTATATTGGAGCATTTCAAGTGATTTTGCATTCATTTTAAGTTATTTGATCAAAATAATCTAAATTTAAGCTCCTTATATAGTCTAAATATGTTTATGAGCTCAATTATTCAAAACGATTGGATTACACATTGTAATTATTCACATAATGTGCATATTATATAGATTCTAAGTTTATTTGAGCATGTCAATTAATTTTGCATTCATTTTAAGTTATGTGATGACAATATTCTATATTTAAGCTCTTTATATACTCTAGAATATATTTATGAGCTCACATATTCAATGCAATTGGATTATACATTGTAATTATTCACATAATATGCAGATTTTACAGATTCTGAGTATATTTAAGCATTTCAAGTGATTTTGCATTCGCTTGAAGTCATTTGATGGCAATAATCTATATTTATGGTTTTTATATAGTTTATAATATGTTTATCAACTCATTTGTTCTAAAAGATTGGAATATACATTATAGTTATTCACATAATTTGCAGATTTTACAGATTCTGAGTATATTTGAGCATTTCAAGCAATTTTGAATTCATTTTAAGTCATTTGATCACAATAATCTATATTGATGCTCTTTATATGGTCTCGAATATGTTTACAAGCTCACTTATTCATAAGAATTGGATTATATATTGTAATTTATCACTTAATGTGCAGATTTTATAGATTCTGAGTATATTTGAGCATTTCAAGCTATTTTGCATTCATTTTAAGTGATTTGATCGCAATAATACATATTTAAGCTCTTTATTTTTTCTAGAATATGTTTATAATATAACTTACTCAAAACTATTGGATTATACATTGTAATTATGAACATAACATGCAGATTTGAAAAATTCTGAGTATATTTGAGCATTTCAAGCGATTTTGCATTCATTTTAATTCATTTGATGTCAATAATTTATATTGAACTTCTTTAGATAGTCTAGAATATATTTATGAACTCAAATATTCAAAACGATTGGATTATACATTGTAATTACGCACATAATTTGTATATTTTACAGATTCTGAGAATATTTGAATATTTCAAGAGATTTTACATTCATTTTAAGTCAACTGTTCACAATAATCTATATTTAAGCTCTCTTTATAAAGTCTCGAATATATTATGAACTCACTTATTTAAAAAGATTGGATTATACATTGTAATTATGCACAAAATGTACAGATTTTAAAGATTCTGAGTATATTTGAGCATTTCAAGCATTTTTTGCATTCAATTTAAGACATTTGTTCACGATAATCTATATTTAAGCTCTTAACAAAGTCTAGAATATGTTTAAGAACACACTCATTCAAAACGATTGGATTATATATTGTAATTACGCACATAATTTGCAGATTTTACAGATTCTGAGAATATTTGAATATTTCAAGCGATTTTGCATTCATATTCAGAAATTTATTCACGATAATCTATATTTAAGCTCTTAACAAAGTCTAGAATATGTTTAAGCACAATCCAATTCAAAATGAATGGATTATTCATTGTAATTACACACTTAATGTGCAGATTTTACATATTTTGTGAAAATTTGGGTATTTCAAGCGATTAGGCATTCATTTTAAGTCATTTGATAACAATAATCTATAATAAAGCTCTTTGTAAAGTATTGAATATGTTTATGAGCTCAATTATTCAAAACGATTGGATTGTACAATGTAATTATTCACATAATATGCAGATTATACAGATTCTGAACATATTTGAGCATTTCAAGCTATTTTGCATTAATTTTAAGTCATTTGATCACAACAAATCAATATTAAACTTCTTTATATTGTTTAGAATTTGTTTGTGTACTCACTTATTGAAAACAATTGGATTATAAATTGTAATCATTCACATAAAGTAAGGATTTTACAGATTCTGAGTATATTTGAGCATTTCAAGCGATTTTAACATTCATTTTAAGTCATTTGACTACAGTAATCTATATTTATGCTTTTTATATAGTTTAGAATATGTTACTGAACTAAGTTATTCAAAACAATTGGATTATGTATTCTAATTATGCACATAATGTGTAGATTTTAAAGATTTTGAGTATAATGGAGCATTTTGCATTCATTTTAAGTTATTTGATCACAATAATCTATATTTAAGCTCTTTATATAGTCTAGAATATGTTTATGAGCTTAATTATTCAAAACGATTGGATTATACATTCTAATTATTTCCATAATGTTCATATTTACATATTCTAAATTTATTTGAGCATTTCAATCGATTTTGCATTGATTTTAAGTCATCTGATGACAATAATATATATTTATACTCTTTATATAGTTTAGAATATATTCACGAACTTACTTATTCAAAACGATTGGATTATACATAATAATTATTCACATAATTTGCATATTTTACAGATTCAAGCATATTTGAGCATTTTAGGCGATGTTGCATTATTTTAATTTATGTGGTCACAATAATCAATATTTTATGCTCTTTATATAATCTAGAATATATTTATGAGGCCAATTATTCAAAAAGATTGGTTTATGCTTTGTAATTATTCACATAATGTGTATATTTTACAGATTCTAAAATTTTTTGAGTATTTCAATCGATTTTACATTCATTTTAAGTTATTTGATGACAAGAATCTATATTTAAATTCTTTATATAGTCTAGAATATGTTTATGAACTCACGTATTCACAACGATTGGATTATACATTGTAATTATTCGCATGATGTTCAGATTTTAAAGATTCTGTGTATATTTAAGCATTTCAAGCGATTTTGCATTGATTTTAAGTGTTTTGATCATGTTAATCTATATTTAAGCTCTTTATATAGTCTAGAATGTGTTTATGAGCTAAATTATTCAGAATAATTCGATTATACTTTGTAATTATTCACATAGTTTACATATTTTACAGATTCTGAGTGTATTTGAGCATTTGAAGAGATTTTGCATTCATTTTAAATCATTAGATCATAATCATCTATATTTAAGATTTTTATATAGTCAAGAATATATTTATGAACTCACTTATTCAAAACGATTGTATTATACATTATAATTACGAATATACTGTGCAAATTTTAAAGATTTGGAGTATATTTGAGCATTTCAAGCGATTTTGCATTCATTTTTAAGTCATTTGGTCACAATAATCTATATATATGCTATTTTTACAGTCTAGAATATATTTATGTGGTCAATTAATCAAAAAGATTGGTTTATACATTGTAATTATACACATACTATACAGATTTTTACAGTATATTTGAGCATTTCAAGCGATTTTGCATTCATTTTAAGTCATTGGATCACAAAAATGTATATTTAAGCTCTTATATAGTCTAGAATATTTTTATGAGCTCACTTATTCAAAATGATTGGATTATACATTATAATTATTCACATAATTTGCATATTTTACAGATTCTGAGTATAATTGAGCATTTCAAGCCATTTTGTATTCATTTTAAGTGTTTTGATAACATTAATCTATATTTAAGCTCTTTATATAGTCTAGAATCTGTTTGTGATATCACTTATTCAAAACAATCGTATTATTCATTGTAATTATGCACATGATGTGCAGATTTTAAAGATTCTGAGTATATTTGAGCATTTCATGTGATTTTGCATTAATTTTAAGTCCTTTGATCACAATAATCTTTATTTAAACATTTTATATTGTGTAGAATATGTTTATTAGCTCAATTATTCAAAAATATTGGATTATACATTTTAATTATTTACATATTGAGCAGATTTTATAGATTCTGAGTATAATTGAGCATTTCAAGCCATTTTGTATTCATTTTAAGTGTTTTGATCACATTAATCTATATTTAAGCTCTTTATATAGTCTAGAATCTGTTTGTGATATCACTTATTCAAAACAATCGTATTATTCAATGTAATTATGCACATGATGTGCAGATTTTAAAGATTCTGAGTATATTTGAGCATTTCATGTGATTTTGCATTAATTTTAAGTCCTTTGATCACAATAATCTTTATTTAAGCATTTTATATTGTGTAGAATATGTTTATTAGCTCAATTATTCAAAAATATTGGATTATACATATTAATTATTTACATATTGAGCAGATTTTATAGATTCTGAGTATATTTGAACATTTGAAGAGATTTTGTATTCATTTTAAGTCATTTGGTCACAATAATCTATATCTATACTCTTTATTTAGTCTAGAATATGTTTATGATTTCAATTATTCAAAACGATTGGATTATACATTGTAATTATTCACATAATATGCAGCGTTTACAGATTCTGAGTATATTTGAGCATTTCAAGCGATTTTGCATTCATTTTAAATCATTTGATCACAATAATGTATAATCAAGCTTTTATATTATCTACAATATGTTTATGATATCACTTATTCAAAACGATTGGATTATATATTGTAATTATGCAAATAATTTTCAGATTTGAAAGATTCTCAGTATATTTGAGCATTTCAAGCGATTTTGCATTAATTTTAAGTCATTTGATCACAATAATCTATATTTAAACATTTTATATTGTGTAGAATATGTTTATTAGTTCAATTATTCAAAACAATTGGATTATACATTGTAATTATTCACATGTTGTGCAGATTTTACAGATTATGAGTATATTTTAACATTTGAATAGATTTTGCATTAATTTTAAGTCATCTGATCATAATAATTTATATTTAAGCTCTTTATATATTCTCGAAATATGTTTATGAACTCACTTATTTAAAAAAATTGGATTATACGTTGTAATTATGCACATAATGTCAATATTTTACAGATTTTTAGTATATGTGAGCATTTCAAGTGATTTTGCATTAATTTTAAGTCATTTGATCACAATAATGTATATTTATGATCTATATATTATCTAGCATATGTTTTTTATCTCAATTTTTCAAAACGATAGGATTATACATTGTAATTATTCACATAATGTGTTGGTTTTAATGAATGTGAGTAAATTTGAGTATTTTAAGTGATTTTGCATTCATTTTAAGTCATTTGATCACAATAAGTTATATTTATACTTTTTATATAGTTTAGAATATACTTATGAACTTATTTATTTAAAATGTTTGGATTATACATTGTAATTATTCACATAATATGCATATTTTACAGATTCTAAGTATATTTGAGCATTTTAAGCGATTTTGCAATCATTTTAAGTCATTTGATCGCAATAATCAATATTTAACCTCTTTACTTTGTCTAGAATATGTTTATAATATATTTTATTCAAAACAATTGGATTATACATTGTAATTATGCACGTTATGTGCAGATTTGAAAAATTCTGAGTATATTTGAGCATTTCAATCTATTTTGCATTAATTTTAATTTATTTGATCACAATAATCTATATTTAAGCTCATTATATAATCTAGAATATATTTATGAACTCATTTATTTAAAACGATAAGATTATACATTCTAATTCTTTACATAATGTGCCGATTTTACAGATTCAGAGTATATTTGAGCGTTTCGAGTGATTTTGTATTCATTTTAAGTGATTTGAACACAGTAATATATATTTAAGCTCTTTATTTTGTCTAGAATATGTTTATGATATAACTTACTCAAAATGATTTGATTGTACATTGTAATTATGCACATTATGTGCAGATTTGAAATATTTTGAGTATATTTGAGCATTTCAAGCGATTTGTTTTTATCACAATAAGCTATATTTATGATTTTTATATATTTTAGAATATGTTTCTGAACTCACATATTCAAAACGATTAGATTATGCATTGTATTTATTCACATGATGCGCAGATTTTACAGATTCTGAGTATATTTGAGCATTTGAAGCGATTTTGCTTTCAGTTTAAGTCATTTGATCAAATTAATCTATATTTAAGCTCTTTATATAGTCTCGAATATATTTTTATACTCAGTTATTTAAAAAATTGGATTATACATTGTAATTATGCACAAAATGTGCAGATTTTACAGATTCTGAGTATATTTGAGCATTTCAAGTGATTTTGTATTAATTTTAAGTCATTTGATCATAATATTGTATACTTAAGCTCTTTATATTGTCTAGAATATATTTATAATCTTAATTATTCAAAATGATTGGATTAAACATTGTAATTATTCACATAATGTGCATATTTTACAGAGTCTTAGTATATTTGAGCATTTCAAGCGATTTTGTATTCATTTTAATTCATTTGATCACAAATAATCTATATTTATGCTCTTTATTTAGTCTAGAATATGTTTACGAGGCCAATTATTCAAAACAATTGGATTATACATTGTAATTATTCACATAATATGCATATTTTACAGATTCTAATTATATTTGAGCATTTTAAGCGATTTTGCATTCATTTTAAGTCATTTGATCACAACAATCAATATTAAAAACTTCTTTATATTGTTTAGAATTTGTTTGTGAACTCACTTATTGAAAACGATTGGATTATAAATTGTAATTATTCACATAATATATGGAATTTACAGATTCTGAGTATTTTTTAGCATTTCAAGCGATTTTTACATTCATTTTACGTCATTTGACTACAATAATCTATATTTATGCTCTTTATATAGCTTAGAATATGTTTCTGAACTAAGTTATTCAAAACAATTGGATTATACATTCTAATTATGCACATAATATGTAGATTTTAAAGATTCTGAGTATAATGAAAAATTTCATGCGATTTTGTCTTCATTTTAAGTTATTTGATCACAATAATCTATATTTAAGCTCTTTATATAGTCTAGAATATTTTTATGTGCTCAATTTTTCAAAACGATTAGATTATACATTGTAATTATTTACATAATGTTCATATTTTACATATTCTAAATTTATTTGAGCATTTCAATCGATTTTGCTTTCATTTTAAGTTATTTGATGACAATAATCTACATTTAAAATCTTTATATAGTCTAGAATATGTTTATGAGCACACATATTCAAAACTATTGGATTATACATTGTAATTATTCACATAATGTGCAGATTTTAAAGATTCTGAGTATATTTAAGCATTTCAAGTGATTTTGCATATATTTAAGTCATCTGATGACAATAATCTATATTTATACTCATTATATAGTTTAGAATATATTCACGAACTCACTTATTCAAAATTATTGGATTATACATAATAATTATTCACGTAATTTGCATATTTTACAGATTCAAGTATATTTGCGCATTTCAGGCGATTTCGCATTATTTTAAATTATGTGAACACAATCATCTATATTTATGCTCTTTATATAGTCTAGAAAATTTTTATGAGGCCAATTAGTCAAAAGGATTGGTTTATACTTTGTAATTATTCACATAATGTGTATATTTTACAGATTCTAAAATTTTTTTAGTATTTCAATCGATTTTACATTCGTTTTAAGTTATTTGATGACAAGAATCTACATTTAAACTGTTTCTATAGTCTAGAATTTGTTTATGAACTTACGTATTCACAACAATTGGATTATACATTGTAATTACGCCAAAAATGTCCAGATTTTAAAGATTTTGGGTATATTTAAGCATTACAAGCTATTTTGCATTAATTTTAAGTGTTTTGATCATGTTAATCTATATTTAAGCTCTTTATATAGTCTATAATGTGTTTATGAGCTAAATTATTCAGAATAATTCGATTATACATTGTAATTATTCACATAGTTTACATATTTTACAGATTCTGAGTGTATTTTAGCATTTGAAGTGATTTTACATTCATTTTAAATCATTTGATCACAATCATCTATATTTAAAATTTTTTAGTCAATAATATATTTATGAACTCTCTTATTCAAAACGATTGCACATTATAATTACGAATATAATGTGCAAATTTTAAAGATTCAGAGTATATTTGAGCATTTCAAGCGATTTTGCATTCATTTCTATGTCATTTGATCACAATAAACTATATATATGCTATTTTTATATCCTATAATATGTTTATATGGTCAATTAATCAAAAAGATTGGTTTATACATTGTAATTATACACATAATATACAGATTTTGCAGATTCTGAGTATATTTGAGCATTTCAAGCGATTTTGCATTCATTTTAAGTCATTTGATCACAATAATGTATATTTAAACTCTTTATATAGTCTAAAATATATTTATGAGCTCACTTATTCAAAACGATTGGATTATACATTATAATTATTTACAAAATTTGCATATTTTACAGATTCTGAGTATAATTGAGCATTTCAAGCCATTTTGTATTCATTTTAAGTGTTTTGATCACATTAATCTATATTTAAGCTCTTTATATAGAAAAAATATGTTTGTGATATCACTTATTCAAAACAATTGGATTATACATTGTAATTATGCACATAATGTGCAGATTTTAAAGATTCTGAGTATATTTTGAGCATTTCAAGCGATTTTTGCATTCAATTTAAGAAATTTGTTCACTATAATTTATACTTAAGCTTTTTACATTGTCTAGAATATGTTTATGAACTCACTTATTTAAAATGATCGGATTATATATTGTAATATGTTTATCAACTCATTTGTTCTAAAAGATTGGAATATACATTATAATTATTCACATAATTTGCAGATTTTATAGATTCTGAGTATATTTGAGCATTTCAAGCGATTTTGCATTAATTTTAAGTTATTTGATTACGATAATCTATATTTAAACTCTTTATATAGTTTAGAATATGTTCATGAACTCACTTATTCAAAACAATTAGATTATACGTTGTAATTACGAACCTAATGTTTGGATTTTAAAGATTCTGAGTATATCTGAGCATTTCAAAAGATTTTGCATTCATTTTAAGTCCCTTGATCACAATAATCTATATTTAAACTCTTTATATAGTCTACAATATGTTTAGGAGATCAATTATTCAAAACTATTGAATTATATATTGTAATTATTAACATAATATGTAGATTTTACAAATTCTGAGTATATTTGAGCATTTCGAATGATTTTATAATTATTTTAAGTCATTTGATCATAATAATCTATATTTATGCTCTTTATATAGTTTAAAATATGTTTATAAACTCACTTATTCAAAATGATTGGATTATACATAGTAATCATTCACATAATTTTCACTTAATTTGCTGATTTAATAGGTTCTTAGTATATTTGAGCATTTCAAGCGATTTGCATTCATTTTAAGTCATTCGATCACAATAATATATATTTAAGCTCTTTATGTGGTTCATAATATGTTTATGAACTCACTTATTTAAAACGATTGGATTATACATTGTAATTACGCACAAAATATGCAGATTTTACAGATTCTAAGTATATTTGAGTATTTCAATCGATTTTGTATTTATTTTAAGTCATTTTATCATAATAATCTATATTTAAGCTCTTTATATAGTCTAGAATATGTTTATGAACTCACTTTTTCAAAACGATTGGATTATGCATTTTAATTATGCACATGATGTGGATATTTTATAGATTCTTAGTATATTTGAACATGTCGAACAATTTTGCATTCATTTTAAGTTATTTAATCACAATAATTTATATTTAACCTTTTTATATAGTCTAGAATATTTTTATGAGCTTAATTATTCAAAACGATTGGATTATACATTGTAATTATTCACATGATGTGCAGATTTCACAGATTATGAGTATATTTGAGTATTTCAAGCGATTTTGTATTCATTTTAAGTCATTTGATCACAGTAATCTATATTAAGCTCTTGATATAGTTTAGAATATGTTTATGGGCTCATTTATTCAAAACGATTGGATTATACATTGTAATTATTCACATAATGTGTAGATTTTATAGATTCTGAGTATATTTGAGCATTTCAAGCGATTTTACATTCATTTTATGTAATTTGATCACAATAATCTATATTTATGTTGTTTATATAGTCTAAAATATGTTTGTGATTTACTTAAAACATGATGATATTGATATTTTAATTAGATATTCACATTATTATTAACATTTATAAAAAATAATATAATAGAAACTAAATTTGAAATTATGTAAAAAAAATATTGTATCTCGATGTCCAACTCTAGTGTGAATAAATGGTTGTGAGCCTTGGGCTTTAATTGTGCCTTTCCTCGTTAAATGGGCTGAGAACTTGTGTTTAGCTGAGCAAGTGAGCATCATAGGATCTAATTTCTTATCTGATTGTCTCTGGTCTTTTTGAAGCCTATATGGCTATATCGAAAGGAAGAACCCTTCTCGATGAACATTTGGTAAAGCCTTCATTTTATTAAACAAAATAGGGTCAGCGCTTATTTGATTATCTCTATAGACTCGGTCACTCGGTCGTATCTTTTGTTCAGAATGAAAAGCTATCAGCATTTCCTAGATAGTCGCTATCTAGTCTTTCTAAAAAAAGAAAAGCTATCAGCATAGTTAGTTTGGAAATTGAAAATAATTTGACAAGAATGAAAATTTTGAGATAAATATAATCAGTAATATTTTTGTTTTTTTATAACGATATATGTATACCAAGAATATGATGTTTCTAGAAAAGAGAATTTTTTTTATAATAATATGAGTGATAATTATATTATTTATATAAAGATGGGTTGCTTGACCCCATTTTTACTTAAAAAAATATATATCTCTACTCCTTTTAAAAGCACAGATCCAAGAGTGATTATATTCTAGATCTAGCGTATAAATATATGTTTATGTCGTTTGATTGATTTGATCTTCGATTAGACATCAATCCCTAGACGAATCAACAATATATTTTGATTTCTGTTTAATAAGAAAATAAATTGCACGAGAGATCTACATGTATCGTTGGTAGATTGAGCAACATATGTTTATTACCTAATATTATTTTGTTTCTTTATTTCCCGGATCATCTTTTGCTAACATTTGTACAAATTGACAATTTTTTTTTTTAAATATAACGATATAGATATACTAAGATCTCTGGCCACGCAATGACGCAATTGAAGGAGACTACTGAAACATACGTCATTAGTTCATTTGTTATTTATTATTATTATTTTTTCAATAATCACGTGCTATACAAAGAAATATATTATATTATTAATTTTCATGTTATATTATATTAAGGCCTATAATTTATTGCTAAGATTTCCATTATTCAATTGGAAAATTGGATATAACCCCTCTAATCTTCACTAACCGGATATAATCCCTCTTATCTTTAAAACTGGATATAATCCCTCTAATCTTCTTAATTTGGAATATAGGCCCTTTTCATTAATTTCAATCATATTTTAAATATAAAAAAATATTTTTTATAAATTTAGACAAAAATATCCTTACCTTTGTTTCTGTCCGCGATGCTGATGAAGAGTGCGGATCTCTTAAGGGGATTTCTACTATCGATAATAGGTGATTTCATATTGCATGTTTGAGAGACACTAGCGTATACAAGCTTCACTTGTACGTACCCTCTAAAAAAATCTACTGCAGCTATTTTCCATCCACTTCGAAAATTCTCTGGACGAAATAAGTTTCAATTTTCAAATTGGAAGTGATGTAACGCTGTGGATTCAGCATGCATGGTTGAGAGGGTCTTTTAGTTTTAATTTTATTTGTTTTTTCTTTTTGTTTAGAATTAGTGTTTGTACGTATATATCTTTTTTTATTTAACCCTTTCCACTTTTTTTTCCCTTTGTTTTAATCATACCACGTCACCGATCTTGGTAAATGAAGTTGCTATTATTTTTCGTTCCCTCGAGTCCTCGACTAGGAATCCATATACTCTCCATCAATCCAATAAAAATGCAGACAAAGCAACTAGTGCATAGGAGATGGGATTGGGAGGGAAAAAGGCCTTAGGAATTTTTGCTTTTCCTTCCCCACGTTGACATTCATTGTTAACGACTTTGAAAAAAATGGAGATAGAGAGGTATTAGAGACCGGACAAAAGGAGGTAAGGGCAATCATGTCAAAATATATAAAAACCGATTTTTTATATTTTAAAATATAATTGAAGGGTTTATATCCCAAATTGAGAAAGTTAGAGGGAGTTATATCCAATTTTTTCTATTCAAGTATTTTCATGAAAACAAAAGGGTAAAACCCTGTCATTTATTACTAAGATTTCTTCCCCAATCCCCAAGAAAGCAAATTAAGGCCAGATTAGACAAATTGAACTCTAATTATTAAACGTGAAGGAAGGCTAAAAGAGACGTTTTTCCTCTTCAAAGCTAATCACAATCAAAACGTGGTTACTTTGATAAAGTCTCCCACAAGATTTCCCTTATCAAATCCGATAATAATCCAACCCTCTATAAAATTTGAAAGGGAAATATTTTCGGTCTATCTAGGGATTATGCGAAACGAGTTAATCGTGTTTTGCGAAAGCTTTCTATTTTTTAATTAATATTTTATGGTTATGAGATTTAAAACTATTAAAACTGAAATAGTGTAAAAATTACATATTACATTATTGATAATGTTTTTTTTCAAAGTTTGACACACATCAATTCTGTAACTATCAATTTATATATTTATACATCTCCAATACTCCATACAAATAGCATACGGCCATACCAAATTCAATATACTGCAGTGTACCAATATTGAGTAGCAGTAGCAACTTGTACCAATTTAACAATAGTTCAATATTGAATATACAATGTAGCAATAACAGCTTGTTATTTCGGCGAAATAACTGAAATAACGCGTTACGTCATTTTCTCAATTAAGACTGTAACGTTCATGCGGTTTGACACAGAATACCGCTATTTTTGTTATTTCGCAGAAATTTAGAAGCTTGTTGTTAACATTATTCATGTCATATGTTAAATAATACGTAAGTCAGGTCAGATTAGAGTTTAACTGATTTACTTAATTAGCACTTAGCAGTTTGATCAAAATTAATCTTTTTCTATCCAAATAAATTCTAAATCTGCTATTTTTCGGATCGGGTAGACGGGTTGGTAGGAGAAATCCGGCTAGACGAATATTTGTTCATCCGTAGATCGAAGTCTCAAATCACGTGTATTTGCATGGAGATTTCTTTTATAATTCCCTTTTCTATACGTTTATTTATATAACAAAGCATGTGATACATGAACTTCTGGAAGTATTTTTTCTATAAATACATACCCAGTTAAAAGTAATTTTTCTTTCGAAATAAGGAGAAAATTCGTCACAATTTTAATTAGATGATGATTTTTTTTTTTTTTTGATATTCAATTAGATGATGACTTACCATGCGGAGCCGGCGAAGAAGTGCTGATGTAAGATCTGACATCATAGTGAACTAGAAAATTTTTTTTTTTTTTTTGCTATGCAAAAGAAGGAAAAAAAGAGTAATATGTTTGCAAACCAAGCAATTCGCCAACTCATCATTTGACTCGAAAGGCTCATTTATAAAAAGGGCAACTCAATATCAATTTCTCTAACCTATCCTAATTAATTAATCTCTCCTCTGAAATTTTGTGAGCCTCATTTGGTATAATAGTTATGCACGCCATGGATAAACACACAAGGTTACAATTTGTATATGAAGTGGCGCCTCTGAAGTTCATAAGAGTCATAAGGCTAAGAGCATCGAGAAGCCTCGAAACAATAATTGAAGAAGACGATGAGGTGGATGTCGAGATGCAAAGAATTTGGTCGTCTCGTTCATCTCGGGATGACATTTCGTGCCGGGATATAAAGAAAGAGTGAAGATTATTTCTGAGTTTTGTAGTTTGGTTTAACATGCACCTTCTTCTCCATCTTTGTCGCGGGAAAAAGAAAAGAATAGAAGAAGAGTCTTTCCTCTCCATTAAGCACATTTGTTTAGCATGGAGGGATTGAATCATAGAAGACTACTACTTGTGAATAGGTCTCATGCTGTTATGATAATACCGCCTTTTGATTTTTCAAGTGTAAATTTATGATTAGTATTGCAGAAATAGAAGACTTCTTCACATCGACTTATCCTTTTCAGGGAAACAAAAATTAGATATTGAGTTTTGTTAATATGTTGTAATGTAATTTTTTTTTTCGGAAGTGCAGAATATTTAGAGAGTTTTAAAATCTATGTCTTGAAATTATGAGAAACTGTCTAGTTAATGAACCAATCTAGGAATTTCAAAAGTATTTCAATGAATCACGCGGTGAAGGAGTCAATGTCTAATGCTTATAGTGTACATATATCGATTGATTTATTTTCTTTTTTGATGGAATACAATAATAATAATAAATGAATTTGACAATTTTAAGAATTGTTAAATAAATGTAACTGAAAATACGAAATGTGATTCATATATATATTAAACATACATCACGAACATTGAAAAATGCAAAATCAGGTGATTCATGATAAGTTTACCGTCATCGGATGTCTCCGAAGCGACAAGTTTACTGTCATCAAGCGATATTATTACGACCAAAAAAAAAAAAAACTATTGATACGAATCAAACTAAAGGCAATATTTGGTAAATAAAAACAATTATTGTTGTCTATAAAATATAGTTTCTGAGTTGCATTAATCAAATATGATGTTGTCAACGTTTATTACATGACCTAATATTAATATAGTAATATATATAGGGGTGCATAACGTCTAAAACGACCACAAAAATGGGTTGTTGCGTTAACCGTTTCGTTTTGACACGAAACTGACTACATATTTGCGTTAACCGTTTCGTTTTGAACGAAACGATCAAAATCACGAAAATACACAAGGATGAAACTGACTACATGTTGCGTTAACCGTTTCGTTCTTAAAATGCAACCAAAATCTTTAACTGTTTCGTTTCGTTTTGAAGAAAAAACGAAACGAAACGAAAGAATAGTTAAAATGGTCGCCGTTTTCACCTCTAAATATATGTTGCTAATTTGCTGACTATGAACTAAAGGCCGTATGTCTCAGTTTCCCTTTAAAGGCCCAAAATACAAAAAACCAAGATTGAGCTACAAACGTCACTAATTAAATGAGATAAGAAAGGCCCATCGCTCTTGATTCTTGAACAGTCATGTACATCCCTTTTGGATATGTATGTGCATTTTCATGAAATATTTTTATGAAAATATGGCTATGATTCAGTTTTTATGAGAAATATCATATATTTCTCATAGAAATTAAATTTCCACGAAATTATTATTCATGAATTTCATAGGGATTTGGACTTGGGATCAGTATAGTATTGACATGATTTTGGCTATGGTTTTGGTTTGGTTTCGGCATGATTTTTTCCGTGTAATTAAACAAGTTTTAATTAGATTAAAATTATTTACGAAAGTTTTAACGAATTTCAAATTCTTATCCAGCTAGATCCAACTATAACTAGAGCACTTGTCACACTTACAGAGTAATTATACAGATGTATCCAACTATAATTTGTTTGAAATTAATTATCTTGGGAAAAAAACAAAAAAAAGTTGTGTGTTATAGCTCACAAGATGTAAAACTTAAAATTCAAAAAAATAATAATAATAATATAAAAATACGTAGTGGATCTCATGATGAAAAATTATTTAACTGCTTGTAAGGTGAAAATGCCGTAAATTTAATTGTCTCGGCAAAATTATGTTGCATAATTGAAGAAGGATATATATATGCGTTTTAATAGCTTAAATGTTGCCGATGCACAAACTGGACTGACTAAGGTTGAAATTATAGGAGTAGGACTTGAAACTAGTGTTTACCAAAAACCCGCCGGGTCAAACCCGCCCCGCCCCAAACCCGCCCCATGGACCGGACCGCCCCGGACCGTCCATGGACCGTGATGGACCGAAGGGTTAGACCGGGGCGGGTCTACGGCGGGTTTGGGCCGCCCTTTCTAAAAGAACCCGCGTTAACCCGCCCCGTCTTAATCCGTGGACCGGACCGCCCCGCCCCGTCAACCCGTCTTAAACCCGTGCAATGTTATTATTTTATTTTATAACTCCGCCTATGTTATTATTTTATAAAATAATTTAATAGCATAGCCGGTTCCATACCCGAAAAAAAGAGGAATGTAATTTTATATAATTATATTCAATTTTTTTCATTTAAAAAAATAAAAGAAAAACGTAAAAGTAAAATATAAAAATAATTTACGAAAAATAAAAAAACAGAAAACAATATTGAAAAAAGGAAAAAAATATTGAAAAAAAAGAAAAGAGAAAAACAACAAAAAAAGATTTATAGTGATTATTATAGTATATAATATATATGTAGTTTATATATATACTAACGAAAAATCCAAAAAAAAATATAGTAATAAAATAAATAAAAACCGGCGGACCGGACCGGACCGGACCATCATAACCCGTGCGGGTTACATGGGGCGGGTTTAAGAAGGGTTAGGGTCAAGATTTTTAGAATGGACCGTCCTAATCCGCCCCGTCTTAACCCGTGGACCGTCCTAACCCGTCCCGTCCTAACCCGTGGACCGTCGCGAGTTGGACCGCCCCGCCCCGCCCCGCCCCGTTTGGTAAACCCTACTTGAAACCTTTCACGTATATATGACAACCATTTTTTAGGGAAAAAACATAGATATGCTGTCAAATCCGTCGAATATTTTCACACAGTTTAATGTCCGTACAGAATTTTGGTATAAGCCGACTGTCATTTTGGTATTTCAAGGTTTTCGCCGGATATTGTACATCTTTAAACCAGAAAAAAAAAATTTGGCACAACAATGGGCAATTATTTGCACCACCGCCTCCGCTTTTTTCGAAAGCTATTTTATCACTAATGTCTCTGACAAGTGAGTTATGCACGACTAATATATTAATTAAATAAAAGAAAATTAAAGAAAGCTATTTTCTCGAAGGAAGCGAACACAACTAATTGACAAACTCAAATGTCACAACTCACAAACACCAGCAAGCAATTGTCATTCACTAACTCCCATCCATTGAACCTATATATTCCTAAATCCTCGTTCACACAGAAAGAACAGTATAAATATAATTAAACCCACCCCACCTCTAACCCTTCATACCAGAATACCTATTTTTCTCTCCTGGTACTAATCATGGACATCACAGAGGCATATGAAAGATACAAAACTGCTGTATCAGACATGAATGAGGCCATTGAAGCGCTGTGCGTCACCGCTCAAAGCCTCCCTATTGAATCTATCAGTTCAGTCGTGGAGAACTTCCAAAACGGGCATGAGATCCTTGTCAATGTGTCAAAAGATATAAACAGGGCTTTGAGATTGATAACCAGTAAGGTCAAAAAGCTGGAGAGCGAAATCCGCGAGGCTACTGGGTCAATGGTGTTTATGGCGATGGCTGCTGACAATCAGCCGCTGCAGCCAATGCAGCCTCAGCCTGATACTGGAGTTAGCAGTGGGGCTGATGTGACGGGGGAGCGCAACATGGCTGCACCAGAAGATGCAGATCAGGAGGATAAGTTGGCTGAACCCAAAGAGAGAGAGGAGAACAACATTGTTGATTCCGAAGAGTCCACAGAAGACACCAGCATGTCTGCTATGAACATTGATTAAGAAAATGATGCTTGAATTAGCCTACATTTTTTAGCATAAGATGCATAAGCTTTTCTCGTTTTGTAGAACAAGGAAAATGTCTAGTGGTATAAGCAAGTCCAAAAGAAAATGATACTGTGTTTATGTTTCTTGATTTGTTCTTTTTCCCCCCTTGTTTCTTGGCTTCTTTGTTTTTGTCACTTGTTAGTATGGCTGTATGGGATATGCAATGGTGAGTTTCTGAGATACGTTTCTGAAGGAATGTGATTTACTTTTTTCTGTGGATATTTTTCGTTGAGTTGATTACAATCCAGAGAATTGCTTTGTAAGGGTTAAAAGTTCTTTGAATCTTGGTTTCTTGTTCCCATGAAAAATGTAAGGAGACCTTGGCTGGTGTAAAATCTCTGATCTTGGAGCTTGCATTTAGAAACTAAATTACAGTTTAGTTTTTTTTTTTTTTTTTTTGTCTTTTTGGCATCTTTTTTTGTAGTTTTTATATTTCACAGTAACGATCTCATGTTATTTAGAATTACATAATGCTAATTAAGTATTTTGAGCTGCAATGACTCGTGACTGTGTGAAGATTGTCAGGACCGATACTTCTATTGAATTAGTACTTAAAAACTAACACAATCCAATCCAATAGCAAAACCAATTTATTTCTTATTTTGTAAAATAGTTTGCTGGAAAATTGTTAGCGGATGCCTACCTTACTGGAACTCACCACTAGCACAATAATTTTGCATGTAATTAATCTGAATCATCAAGAAAAAAAATATTGGTGAAATAACTTAATAGGTCGATCTAACTTCAGCAGTGATTTTTCCCCCCTGGAAGCTGTCATAGTATTCAAGTTTGGCTGTAACACAAATTAAAGAATTGCCATAGTATCAGTTCTGATCGGGAAATACCGTTACCATAACCTATTAGTTTGATAGTTTGTAAGGATAGGGACTTTAGTTAAGTTGCACAGTTACAGTTTCTTTGAAAAGTGAGAAATTCAGAAGAATTATAGTACCATTTTAAGGATTATTATATATCATGAATAAAATGGAATTGCGATGTAGTTTCATTCAAAAATAAATTTTAGATTACTAAAATTGAAACAGCTGATATTCAGAGGAACGTAGCAATTTTACATGTCCAAATCATGTAAAAAGTAAAAGTTATCATACTAGCATCATGTAAAAAGTAAAAGTCATCATACTAGCATCAATAAACAAATTGTCTACATTAGAAAATTAAAGAAAGCTATTTTCTTGAAGGAAGCACGACTAACTGCCTAACTCTAAGGCATAAACACCAGTAAGCCATTGTCACTCAGTATATCCCATCTACTGGACCTATATATATATGCCTACTTCATTTTCACAGACAGTAAATAAAATGAAACCCATCCCAACCTCTGACACTTCAAACCAGAATTCCCATATTCTCTCCTAGTACTAATCATGGATATCACAGAGGCATTTGAAAGATACAAAAATGCTGTATCAGACCTGAATGAAGCCATGGATGAGATGCGCACCTCCTCCGCTGAAAGCCTTCCTGCTGAATCTATCAACTCAGCCGTAGAGAACTTCCAAACCAGGCATGAGAACCTCGTTTCGGACCTTAAGGTATCTAAAAATATAAGGTTGTGTTTGAGATTGATGACCAATAAGGTCAGAAAGCTGGAGGGCGACATCCGCGAGGCTACTGGGTCAATCAGATCAATGGTGATTAAGAGGATGGCTGCTGACCATCAGCCGATGCAACCTGATGCTGGAGTTAGCCGTGGGGCTGATGCGAGGTGGGAGCACAACATGGCTGCACCGCAGGCTTTGGTCGGTTTTGATCTCAACAAAGCTCCATCAGAAGATGCAGATCAGGAGGATAACCTGGCTAATGAACCAAAAGAGAGAAGAGAACAACATGGCTGATTCTGAAAAGCCCATAGCAGGTCCCAGCATGTCAGCTATGCAGATTGATTAAGAAAATGATGCTTGAGTTAGCCCACATTTTGAGTATAAGATGCGTAAGATTTTCTCATTTTGTAGAAACAAGGAGAATGTCTAGTGGTATCAGCAAGTCCAAAAAAAACTGATACTGTGTTTATGTTTTTTGATTGTTCTTTTCTTTTTCCCTTGTTTTTTGGCTTCGTTTTTGTTTTTTTTTGTCACTTGTCAGTATGAGATATGCAATGGTGAGTTAATTTCTGAGATATGTTTCTGAAGGAATGTGATTACTTTTTTTCTGAGGATATTTTTCATTGAGTTGATTGCAATTCAGAGAATTGCTTTGTAAGGGTTAAAGTTCTTTGAATCTTGGTTTCTTGTTTCCATGAAATGTAAGGCCACCCTTGGTGTAATATCTCTGATCTTGGAACTTGCATTTAGAAAATAAATTGTAGTTTAGTTTGTTTCTTGCCTCTTTGGCATCTTTTTTAGTAGTGTTTGTTCGACAATCCACAGTAATGTACTCATGTTATTTAGAATTATAAAATGCTTTTTAATTATTTTGAGGATGCCATTCTCATAAGTGTGTGAACAAAATTATTATTATTATTTTTAATTATTAAAATGCCATTCTCATATTAAAATGCTTTTTAATTATTATTATTATTTTTTTTTGAAGGACAGTTGGCAAAGTGCGTGTGCGAAAATTGTTAAGATCAATACTTCTAATGATTTAGTACCTAAAAGCTAACACAATCCAATTCAATAGGCAAAACCAATAGTGCTTATTTTGTAGAATAGTTTGCTGGTAAATTATTACCGGATGCCTACCTAGCTTACTGGTGGAACTCACCACTAACGCAATAATTTTTCATGTGATCTGAATCATGAAGGAAAAACAAAAAAAGCTTGTGACTTAATGGGTCGTTCTAGCTTATTCCAGTAGTGATTTTCTTTTTATTCTTTTTTTCCCTGGAAGCTGTCATAGTACTCATGTGTTGCTGAAACACACATTAGGGAATTGCCATAGTATCAGTTCTGATCTGGAAATACTGCTACCGTAATTAACGACTTGCACGCTTATTTGTAGTTTGGATACGGACTGTAATTAAGTTGGGCAGTTACAGTTTCCTTAAAAAGTAAGAAATCCAAAAGAATTATAGTAATTTTTTTAAGGTTTTTTTTATATATATACTATGAACAAGATGAAACTGTAATAGTAGTTTCATTCAAAAGTACTTTTAGATTACTAAAATTGAAACAGCTGATATTCAGAGGAATAGCAATGTTATAGCTCCAAATCATATAATTGGTAAATGTCATCATACTAGTTTTGTTTATAAATTTCTTTGTCAGCGTCAATAAACAAATTGTCTACATTTGCTAAATTAATGTAATTTTAATTTCAAATTAAACCCGCATAATTCATTAAGGTTAATAAAAAAAAATTAACATTAAATGGTAAATATATAATTGCTTTAAAAAATTTGTAATTCAATTTAAATTATAATTTGAATATTTTTTTATAAATAGTTAAAAATTTAAAATAGCAATGTCTGATACAAACTTAAATATATTTTCTTAATATTACTAAAAATACAGAGTAAAAATTATAATCCTAATTAAAATAACTTATATAAAAAATTTTACTAAACTTTTAAACATGTGTTATACCATTGCATGACGAATTTTTTTGGGTAAGATTAATACCATTGATGCGTAGTCCAGAAATAGCTTAAACATGTTTATTTAACTTGATTGAAATATTTAGAATTACACAATGCTAATTAAGTATTTTGAGCCCGAAAAGTGACACAAGTCGTGTGTGAAAATTATCATGACCACATCCAATTATTTAGTACTCGAAAAATAACGCACTCCAACAGTCAAAAACCAATTTAGTGCCAATCGTGTAGAATGGTTTGCTGGTAAATTTACCTACCGGATGTCTCGTTTATATCAGGCCCAGTCTCTCTCTCTCTCTTTAGTCAGACTCTTCCTCTCATCTCTCCGGGAGGGTATCCTCTGCCAATCTTTTGAGGTTGGTAGAGGGCCGACTCTTGATCCGAGCCGTTTGATCTAATCTCGACGGTTAAGATTTTTTGGGCCTATCAATCTCAGTTACATGCACGGGACTCCCTTAACCGTTGAGATTAGATCTAACGGTTTAGATCGGAAGCTATCACTCTATCAACCTTAAAAGGTCGGTAGAGGATGTGATTCCCATCTCTCCCCCTCTCCCTCACAGAGTCACAGTTAGAGTTTCTCAGCCGATCTCTCTCGCGCGCGCCTTCGCCCATTCACGATTCTCAGTTTCTCAACTTTTGCTCCCTCTCTCTCTGATTCTCAGCCGATCTCCCTCTCGAGTCTCGACCACTCTCCAAATCTCAGGTTTCCATCTATCGACTTACCTCCCTCTCTCTCCTCTCTATCGACTTACTATAGCTCAGTTGAGTCCGATTAGTTTAGACCCTTGTGTATTGTTGTTAGTCAAAAGAAAATGATCCAGCTAGTCCCACTAATTCTGAATTGTTTCAAAGCTTAATTGCTCAAAGTGAAGCCTAACTTCACACTTGGCTTAATTGCAGAACAAATCATCTTGCTATTGTTTTCAAGTGAATGCCTTTGAGGAAAGTTGCTCTATTGTGGCCTTTACTAGTGCCAACTTGGCTTAATTGCGCCTTATTTCTTCTTTTCTTTGTGTTACAGGTTTTCCATTACTTGAAGAAATGTCAGGTGTGATAAAAAAGTTTTTCATCACTTCTATGGCTATGTGGATAGCCCCACTTGCAGTACTTTACGGTTTCTATTATGGCTATATCCCAGGTAATTTTCATCCTTTTATTACTTTGTCCTTATTTCTTTTTTTACTGCATTCTCTAGTTCTTATTTGCTGTTGCAATATCTGTCTGGTTTTGCAATTTTTCCTCGTATTCATGTATAAAGTATAGAGCAGACATAAATGATCCTTAGTATACTCATTTCCTAAATTTCCCTTGAAGTTAAAATTTGTAATATTGGTCCGGAAAGTTTTCAATGTGTACCCAATTGTCCTACTATAATGACCAATTAAAAAGCTAGATGGAAATCCATATTAGCATGAATGTCATGGTGATTTTAGTCAATGTGATACCACGGATAGCATTGTTAATATTCACATCATCTTTATTACTTGTGGAACTAAATCAACACCATTTGCAATGCTAAACTGATGTTTAGATGGGTGATAGTATTATCTTTTTAATGGATGTTAAATGCAGAGTCAGTTTGGTATCAATTTATACTACAAGGAATAAATTGATAGTTGGACCAGATAGAAACTATTGCTACTTTTAAGGACCATTTGTGTAATTTGTGCATCTTTATTGCGTCAAATGAGTCTTCTGTTTAAAGTAAATTATACTCTTATTGTGCATGCCTCCATTGCTGAGGGGTACGATATTGGTGCAATGATATTCTCTTGCCACTGAAAATAAGAAATTAGACCACTACATATATAGTATGAACATTCTGAGTATGACACTGGTATCAGGGTTTAGATACTTAACGGCTGGTGTAATACTGATTCTTGAGCATTGTTCTATGATCATAGTAATTTTATTTTACAAGTTACAAATTGGTTTGGTTTGCAAATAGGAGGAGATATTGGCTTTTTGAACCTTTTTTTTTTTATAAGAGATTGTATATAGGAAGAAGATAGACATTTATTGGCCTTTTTGTTTTGTTTAACATTTTCTTATACAATACATTATTTAACTTTTTAACATCAGGTGCGAGCCAGCTTTCCGCAGAGAACAAAACCTTGATTAGTGGATTTATTGCAGTTATATCCGTTAACTTGGTTATTGGGTTTTACATCTGCATGGCAATGAAAGAGTCTCCGGCCAGTACTGCTCCTCAGCCAGATCCGAATTTCCTAGCAGAAGCTAAAGCCAGCATCAATCAATCAGAAACTGCTGCCTCTTCATCCACTGCTGCTGAACAGACCAGTGGAAAAGATACTGACCAGGTCAAAGGAAAAATGGAGTGAGAATCTGTGTCATTTATATGCAAATTTTCTCTCTTTCATGTCCATTTCCTAAGTTGGTTTAGCAAAGCAGCATTCCGTTTTCTAATAGGATAATGCCGTACTGGAGGATTAAAGATATTGAATTCAGCTTTTTTTAAAGAAAGCTGATGTCCACAAAAGAAAAAAAATTCACCCTCTTATGTGATTTTGGTAGTTGTATGCTAGTATGAAAATTTTATTTGCTTATTGATATAATTAGCATATGGCAAAAAAAGTTTTGTAATTTGATTACAAATTCAATTGTTGAGAGATTTACGATAAGATTAGCAGTTCTGTGGATGCTAATTACAGGCAATAGATCTGTCTTCTTGCCACTTGCCAGTGTATTTTCGCAGCTTCTGTAAAGTGCACTCTTATTTTCGTGTTAGAAAGTTGACGTGATAATACGCGCACGATATGAAGTAAAGAAAACGCAGGTTGAATATACTGATTATTTTCATTGGACGTTTTTCATGCGCATGAAGTATATAATTGATATCATTTTTCATAAATAGTCAATTAGAAAAAAAAAACATTATACAAATACTAAGCCAACTTGAATTTTCGGTTTTTAGAAATACCCACACAAAATTATAAAAATAGTCACCTAACTTGAATTTTTAATTTTCATAAATAGTCACACAGAAAATAAAATTACAAACATAGACATCAAAACAGCATTTCAATTCTTCATAAATAGAAACAAATAAAAATTAAAATTACAAAACTAGTAATCGTAAACTGCATTTTTCAAATTTCATAAATAGCCATAGCAAAAACTAAAATTATAAAAATAGTCACCTAACATGAATTTTAAGTATTCAAAAATAGGCACGAAAAAATTAAAATTACAAAATAGTAACCGAAACATGAATTTTCACTTTTTAAAAATAGGCTTATTAAAAATAAAATTATAACGATAATCGCCTAAAATGGATTTCAAATTTACAAAATTATCGACGAAGAAAATAAATTTTAAACAATAATACCGAAACCTGAATTTAACTTCTCAAAAATAGGCCTAGTTAAAAAAAATTATAAAAATAATCACCACATATGAACTTAGTATTTTTCAACAATAATTCTGTAACAAATAAAATTTCAGAAGTAACATCAAACTGAATTATAAAATCATAAATTGGCCTGGTCAAAACTAAACTTTTAAAAATAATCACACAACATGAATTTTCCGTTTTCAAAAACGAAACGGAGAAATTAAATTACAAAATAGTAACCGAAACCAGAATTATGACTTTTAAAAAACATGCCAATTAAAAATAAAATTATAAAAATAATCACCTAAAATGGAATTCAAATTTCCAAAATTAGCCAACAAGTAAGTAAATTTATAAAAATAATATCGAAATCTGAATTTCACTTCACAAAATTAGGCATAGTTAAACAAAAATTATAAAAATAATCACTACATATGAACTTAATATTTTCTTAAATAATTCCGTAAAAAATAAATTTACAAAACTAGCAACCAAAAACTGAATTTTTAATTTTCATAAATAGGCCTGGTCAAAACTAAACTTTTAAAAATAATCACGCAAAATGAATGTCATGTTTTCAAAGATAGGTGTTTTAAAATTAAAATTATAAAAATAGTAACACAAACTAGAATTTTCATTTTACAAAAATAGACATTCTAAAAAATAATAATATAAATAATTACCTAAAATCAATTTCAAATTTCCAAAATTATCGACGCAGTAATAAATTTTAAACAAAAACACAGAAACTTGAATTTAACTTCTCAAAAATAGGCATAGTTAAACAAAAATTATTAAAAAATCACCACATATGAACTTAGTATTTTCAACAATAATTCCGTAAAAATAAAATTAAAAAATCACCACATATGAACTTAGCCGGAAACTGAATTTTCAATTCATAATTAGGCCTGGTCAAAACAAAAATTTTTAAAATAGTCGCCTACCATGAATTTCCAGTTTTCAAAAATAGAAACGAAGAAACTAAAATTATATAAATAGTAACCGAAGAATGAATTTTCGATTTTGAAAAAAGGCCTATTAAAAATAAAATTATAAAAATAATCACCAAAAATGGATTTCAAATTTCCAAAATAAGCCACACTTTAATAAATTTATAAAAATAATACCGAAACCTGAATTTTACTTCTCAAAATAAGGAAGTGTTAAACCAAAATTATAAAAACAACCACCACGTATGAATTTCGTATTTTCAAAACTAAGTCCATAAAAGTTGAGATTGTAAAACTATTAATCGAAAACAAGATGTTCAGTTTTCGGAAATAGGCCTGGTCAAAACTAAACTTTTAAAACTAACCCAACATGAATATCTAGTTTTCAAAAATTGGCACACAAAAATTAAAATTACAAAAAAAAAGTAACGAAGACAAGAATTTTCACTTTGCAAAAAAAAGGATTCTATAAAATTAATCACAGAAAATGGATTTCTAATTTCCAAAATTAGACACTCCTAAAATAAATTTTTAAAAGTAGTACCCTAAACTTTAATTTCACTTCTTAAAAATAGACATAGTTGAAGAAAAATTAGAAAAATTACCACGACAGATAAATTACGTATTTTCAAACAAAATTCCTTAAAAAATAAAATTACAAAACTAGTAACCTTGAACTGCTTTTTTTTCACGAATAGGCATAACTAAAACTAAAATTGTAAAAATAATAAGCAAACATGAATTTCTTGTTTTCAAAAATAGGCACGCAAAAATTAAAATTAGAAAATAGTAACGAAAACCTGAATTTTCACTTTGCAAAAATGGCATATGTAAAATAAAATTATAATAATAATCACCAAAGATGGATTTTTTATTTTCAAAAAGTGGCACACAGAAAATAAAATTAAAAAAAGTATTCGAGACTAAAATATAAAATTATAAAAGTAGTAATTGACACACGAATTTTTTATTTTCATAAATCGATATTGTCAAAACTAAAATTATAACAATAATCTCCTAACATGAATTTGTTGCTTTCAAAACTAGGCACGCTGAAAAAATAATTAGATAAATAATAAGCGAAGCTCAATTTTTACTTTTCCATAATAGACATCTTTAAAATAACATTATAATAATAATAACCAAAAATGAATTTCTACTTTCCACAAATACATGTGCAATACATAAAATTATAAAAATAATACCCAGAACTTGAATTTTAACTTTTTAAAAATATGCACTTTTCATAAATAGGCCCGTTTAAATAAATCACCTTATACGAATTTCCAATTTGCAAACTTAAACACGCATAAAATAAAATTACTAAAATAGTACCCCGAAACCTAAATTTTACTTCTAAAAAATAGGAATAGTTAAACAAAAATTATAAAAATAATCACCAAACATGAATTTCCAATTTTGAAAAGTAGACACGCAAAGAAATAATTAAAAAATAGTAACCGAAAATGAATTTTCACTGTTCATAAATAAACATGTTTAACTAAAATTATAAAAATAGCCACGTAACTGTTAGAGATATGTCCTAGAAGCTAATCATATCTGGCTACTTCTATAGTTTATGTTATTGATGATGTCTGATCATTTGTTCCTTGATTTATTTATTGACAGTTCATTCAGGTTGAGAATCTGAATTGTAGATCACTGTAGTTCATTAATGATCAAATGACAATAATAAACTTGAAAGGTCCATAATCTTGATAATTAACAAGGAACATTAATTATCAATAAGATTAGTATGCAAGTTAAGTGATGATTAAGTTCTACAAATCATAGGTAAGGTGGTATCAGCTTAATTGCATATGTGTATGTTATAGAACATAGTACAGGACTTGACCCCACGAAATAAATATATGGATTGTGTTACATGTCATTATTTATTTCGTTATGATTTTGGTTCTAAGTTTGAGATGATTATCTTTTCCACATGAGGATTGGTTCTATATATCTTGTCTACCGCTGATTCCTGATAAGGGCTGCTATACGGACTTGATTTAAGTTCTCTTGAATTGTGCGGGAAAAACCTAATTATCAAGAAAATCGTATGTCCCTCATTAATTCACTTTGTGAGTGACGATATCTGTTTGGGCCTCTTGATGGAGATAGATTGTTTGCTAGCAACTGATACAATTATCTCTAAATCAAGAAACGTATAATCTGCAAGAATGACACTAGGGGTGAGCAAAAAACTCGTAACTCGTGAGTTACTCAAACTCGACTCGAGAAAAACTCACTTATAACTCGAGCTAAAAAAACTCGAGTTGGCATAACTCGAGTTGAACCAACTCGGTTAATCGACGAGTCGAGTTTGAGTTAGGCTCGACTCAGCTCGTTGACTCGTGAGCTAACTCGTGACGTAATAAATTTTAATTTTTGAAGATTATCAACATGATTTATGAGGGTTGATATTGAGTTTCAAGACATATTTTGATTCAAATCAATGGAAAAGAATAAAATTGATGATAGATTTTATTTTTTATATTATTGTATATATCAATTACTTTAATTTTGAAATAATGTATCAATTAAAAAAATGAAAATTTGAAGTAGACATACTCATATCAAGTTGGCTCGTGACTCGTGAGCCAACTCGAGTTAGAGTCGAGTTGAGTTTGAGCTAACTTAAAAAACTCGAAAGTATTTTCAACTCGAGTCGAGCTAACTCGAGTTATAGCCGAGTTGAGTTTGAGTTAGCCCCAACTCGCTCGAACTCGGCTCGTATACAGCCCTAAATGACACATTCTTATCTTGGATTCTACGATGATATCTTGTGACATAAGAATCAAAATAGAGAAATACTTTTATTCTCCTATGCAGGATTTAAATACTGTAGAAGTACATTATTTATGCGAATTGGAAATCATAACGTGTTGCTAGATACCGCTTATGATTATTGGAATTAAATAACGATTTAATTCCATGTCCAACATAACATAAATCCTCAATGGGTCACACAAATAGAGCTTTAACCATACAATGCATTATTTATTTATTCGCAACAGTGTGTATTGCGAAAATATGATGAGTTGACTAATTAATTATATACCGTTACGGACCGTTATAATTAATTAAGTCAAAGGGATCATATAGAAATAAATTAATGCATTGGCTAATTCCATATTAATTATTAATAAATTAATAATTAATTATGTTCAACATATTTTTATTTATATGAGCTATTTGGGCTTCTATTTAAATTGTTATTTAAAAGTCCAATTTGAGGTGCAAACAAAAGACAATTGTATGGATCATTAATTAATGAATTAATGGACCATTTGATACATGATAAAATGGCTATTGAGCCCATTAAAATTCAGCCAGGGCAAGTGACAAGGTTGTAAATAGTTGTAAATTGTCATGATGGGTGGTTGGCTATAAAAGGAGACCATTTGGAGAGAGAAACCCTAGCCACCATAGTCTTCTCTCTTCCTCTTCCTCCTAGAACGAAAATTAGAGATAAAATATCAGAATTTTCATCTCTTTGTCTTGCTCTTTTTCACCTTTAGCTCATGTGTTGAGTATAGATTTTTCTCCTCCATTAAAGTATAGACTAATTAGAAGTGGGAAAACCTTTGGATTAGCCTCTTTCCTTCCTCTTGCTAGCACTTGAGTTGCAAGGAAGCGGCTAACCTCTAGGTGGACTCGAGGCGGCCATCAAGCTTGGTGGAGACGAGGAGAGTACGCCACCGACTCCTACGCCGTTGGATCTAACCCCGTAAATACGATTTTGCGGGAGGTAAAGATTCAATCCCTTTTCTCTTTGTTTGTGTGGTTGACTTTTGCACTAGATCCTTTTGTGCATGTTTGTTTGTGGTTAATTAAGGGTAATTAATCTTAAAAATTAAAATTGTGCATTTCCTAACAATAACATGATTTCCTAATTTCCAAAAATAGACACATAGAAATAAAAATACTAAGAAAAATCGAAAACGTGAATGTTGTTAATTATAACAGGATCTTCATTTTGGTGTTTATTTGATATTTGATCAAGAGACTAAAAAATGAACTAATGTTGTTAATTATAACAAAGTAATTTTAATTCATTCATGTATTAGTTTTTTCATTGAATATCAATAAACTCCTTGTTGGATTAAGCCATCAACTCTTGATTTTAATTCCTCTGTTGTGCAACGCTACAGGACGTTGCACGCTCTGACACTGTTAACGGCAATATAAAATAGCTGTTTGAAATTTCAAAGATTATATTGAACATTGCACAACGTTGATTAGCGTTAGGCAACACTAGAGAGACAATTATACTGGTTTGGAGCTGGTTGCGCCCTCTATTTATACCAGTCCATTTTGGATTGGTTTCATACTTTTGAAACTTGGCAAAATCTCTCTTTGAGCTCCAACTAACTAGAATCAATTCTTTCTTGTTTTTGAGCATTTATCTTGCAAAATCATTGAGATTAGAGTGTATCAACCAAACCCATAGTTACTTAGTGCTAGATTATTGAGTGTTTTGGTTGAGAGAGCTTCAATCCTTGGTGTATTTGATTGCTAGTTAAAGGTTTGGCTGATCCACCTCGAGTTTCTTATAACGAAGTAATTCGTTTCGAACTTGTAATCTCGTTCTTGGTGGAATTGAACGGAGTGCGTCCTTTCGTGATAGCAAAATTCCCAAAGACTTACGACTAAGGCTAGCTTAACCTAGCGGGTCGGAACTCTATAATCACATCGCTTGTCATTTCTTTTTCTCTTCTCTTTATTTACATTTGATTTGACTTGCTTGTGTGATTGTTTGTATTGGACCCTTTTTGAATTGAACAAAAAATTGACCATATTAGTTTATGAAACCAAAATTGTGTCTATTCACCCCCTCTAAGCCTTTAACTAGGGACAACACTCCTAAAATTATAAAAATTCCATAGAAATGCATAGATAGAACCCTTCTCTATCGTATCATGGCTCCTAAAATTTTGAATTTTGAAATATTAATGGAAAAGATAAATTGTGGCACCTAAAAACTTATGTTATTAGAACCCTTCTCTTAAAGTATTATTCAAATGTCTCACTTTAGTAATATAATTATTTATCCATATTGTACAATTGTTTTAATTGAATATAACGGATAAAGGTAGAATATGAATAAAGAAAATTTTAATGGATATGGATATGAAAAATATTTCTATTGTACTGTATCTTATCCATTGACTGCTCTACCAGTTCAAGAATCGTTATGGAAAATGATAAATGTTATTCTTTTTCTCATTGTCTTGCAAAATAAAACATGAACAAAATCGAGAACAAGCTCTTGATTTAGTGGCAAAGAGCAATACAGGTTCGAAATCCAACTTGGGAGTATTTTATAGACATTTAATTTAGAAAACTTAAAAAGAAAAAAAAAAACTGGAACAAAATCTCTTCCCCAAACTTGTGCCTCTTAAGAATGCAGAATGGATTGGTAAACATTAAGAAAAAAACTAACATTTACTTAAAAAAGAACTAAAACTTTCTAGAAACAATAAACTCTGCAAGATCACGTCTCAATCTTTTTAACTTGTTTTTTCCGCGTTAGTTAGTGCGACCCCACTTCTCTCGGACTAACGCGTTAAATGGTGTCGCTCTTCTACGTGGCTCCCATCATCCCATCATCCCATCCAACGGTCTAAACTAACTCTTCTTCCCTACACGACTTCTATCTCTTCAAGTCACTCCTCTCATCTTCTATAAAACCCCTCCAATTCAATTCAGTTTCTCCATCAATCAAACCTTTCCATATATGGTTTAAGTGTTTAACCCTTCTCTTCAATTCTAGTTCCAAGCTTTACATATCGGAGATGGCGAGAGCGAGCAGATTCGAGTTTGAGATTGAGGTGGCACCACCAGAGCTGATGGTGATTGCGAGAGAGAAAGTGAAGACGCAGCTCGATACAATTCCTGAGGAGGATGACGTGGAGCTTCTGCAAGATTCCACCCTGTCGGATTTCGACGGTGATGAGAGAGGAGATGGAGACAATTAATTGAATTTGATTAGGTTTGTGATCGGCGATCGATTGGATACTTGAGCCGTGCTCTTGATGCTTCCTATGTGAATTTAGATGCTCTTTTCCAATTCCTGAGGAAATCGAGCCGCTTGAGATGTCGTTTTAATGGAGAGATGTTGTATCATAGGTGTTCTTTTTTTTTTCTCCCTTCCTTCTTATGAATTATTTTGGAGCAATGTTTTCTCCAATTGCTAGTCACGGCCATGCAGACTTGCAGTTGTTACTTGTTAGCAATGGATAGATGATGGCCTTGTTGTAAATATAAGAGCCTTTCATCTCTTTGGAATTTCAATTTAAAAATGTTGTTTATGTTTAACCCCTTTTTTTTCCAATGTGGAGTTGCGAAGCATGTTACATAATAAAAGCGAAGATGCTTTAATTTTTTTCGTAAAAAAATATAAAGAATATGAATTGAAATAGAGCACCAAAGTAGAGCAATCTTGCACACGAGTTGAAAAATTGCAAATTAATAATAATAATAATAATAATAATAATAATAATAATAATAATAATAATAGTCTAGTGGCAAAGAGCAATGCTCCTTGACTCCTTGAGTGAAAGGTCGCAGGTTCGAAATCCGGTCTATCATAGACATTTAATTTAAAAATAAGTTGGGTGGCTTAGACCTCCAATTTATCTTCAAAAAAAAAAAATAATAATAAAAAACTATCTAACCAAATAGAAAAGTAAAATTATGGGGGAAAAAGGGTGTTCCGCAATGTTAAGATTTTTTAGCTCCTTAAAAATAGTGATCGATCACAGCTATTTATAATTTAATTTTAAGAAAATGATCTTTTTTGTTGTCCAAATTGTTTTGTTTTTGTAGTCCTATATTTATTTGAACTAGAGAGATACATCGGGTTTCGGTCGATACAGAAATTCTTACCGGCAGTTTATTACAACAAATCGAGTTTAATTATAAGAAAATTTTCTTAAAATCATTATATTGATTATCATTTGAAATGATTATATTGCAAGTTGAATTATATGATATTATTTGAATGTTATAAAATTTATTGCATAGGAATTTAAAACAACAGTTGATGAAACCAAATAACAATTAGGTATGAATTACCTTAGATTTCCAAATGTAATTTTTAAATTGATAGGTGAGACTATTTTTAATATATTTAACCAAAAAAAGAAAGAACTATTTTTAATTATAAAAAATTACTTTTAATTATAGAAAATGCGATCATGATTTTTAATTAATATTATAGATTACCAAGTAAAATTTATACAGCATTTTAAATATCTCTGGTGTGCTCACTATTTCTCATGTATGGTCTATGGATTGTTAACTTGAGTCAAGTATCATCTCATCTATTATTAAAAGTATGGGTTAGATATCAATCCATGTGTCTAAATTAATTAACACTATTCTCTCTTTTTGTATGTGATGATTGGAAATATTTGGTATTAGTGTGACACGTGTCACTGCAGTACTAACTAATGACCAAGGTGGCATTGGCAAGCTCATCTCTTCTAAGTTCTAAGTAAAATCTCCAAAACAATTGCAATTCTGGGAAAAAGCATAGTCATTCTTAGATTTTATTTATTTATTGAAAGATAATTACTTTGCTCATTCGCAAAATTTTCGTTCGGACTTATTTATCAATTTTATTATGTCCCGTGTAAATTCTATGTAATTCCCTAATTTTAATAATTGAAAACTCTATATAAATTATTTGTACATAATTAATTCATGTAAGTGGCGACTGATGTGATAACACAATAACTGATAGATAAGTCCAGGATTACAAATTTATCTGGACTATAGCTCTTATTAAAATTGTAATACAATGAGATGAGTGAAATAAATAAATGATTTGGGAACGAGCAATAATTCAATAGAACATTTGCTCCGACTGGTTCATAAAAAGAAAAAGGTAAAAAAAAAAAACATTTGCAGCGACGGCCGGGCGAATCAATCACGAGAGATCAGATCGAGTCAAATCAGGCCTCTGTGTATAAAAAATATTTGAAATTTTATTGGGTTTCCTAAGCCGCGTTTTGAATTGAAAATGATCAAGTTGCAGGGTTAATGTTTAAATAACTAAAACTATATTAAAATGTGGTGATATCACCGATGGATTCAAGGAAAGAAGATTACTTAACCATGAGGATCCAAACTCGATTTATTTTATACAAGAAGCTTCAAGTTGAATCATCTTTAAAAGCTGCGTCATTTAATTAGGCCGAATCCATATCTCTTTTGATGTCTGCAGAGAACAAACTTTTAATCCGAACCGTCCGATTAATGATAAATGTTCCGTGATTAATATTGAGATTCGTCAAAATTTGTGTGGCCTGTTAATTTTAACCATCAAAATTAGATCAGACAATTTAGATAAAAAATCTTCCCTCTGCAGATCTCAAAAGGATGCTGATGAGCTGATCCCATTTAGGCCTTCTACCGGAGATGATTTATGTTTTTTCCACGGTGATAAAATATAATAAAAAATTATAAAAAATAATATAATTTTTATAGTCTACAAGATTTCAATAATATGAATATCCAATTGAGTAGATTGTGTTAATCTCAAAAAAAAAAAAAAAAGCTTTTGGAGTTATAGCTCCGACCATGTAGCCCAAAATTCTATAGACTAACGTCACATTCAAAATAGTCAAAAATTGAAAAGACGCATATTGGAAAGATGTATTGTACTAAAAATAAACAATAGTTATCATTATGATTCACCATGGCTCCGTTTGGATAGGTCTGGGAAGAAGGGAAGAAGTGAAAAGAAGTATTGAGAAGTGTGTAACTTTGTGAAGAGTTTGAATTCTTTATAATTTTTTTCTTCCTTCTTCCTTCTTCCTATATCCAAATGCACCCCATTTTCACACATTTCCCATCCAATATTCTCTTTTTCTTAAAAAAAAAAACTGCCGTTCAATATTTGCAGTAGATTCTCAATTGGGCCCATTTGGATCGCTTAGGAATTTGGAGAAGTTGCAATTCCTAGAAATAAATTTATTGGGAAGTGTGTAACTTTGTGAAGAATTTGGATTGTTTATAATAAATTTATGGTAGGAAGATGAAATTCCCCAAATTCCTTGAGGAATCCAAACAGCCCCAATAATAGTCTGCAAACTCTGCACACACGTACCAACATTTTTTAAATGGAATAAATTCTCACATATAATTTTTAGGATAAAATAGTTGCAATTGCATATAAAAAATTTGTGTTTCATATATTGCATCCGAAATTGCAATGAACATGAAAATAAAAGTAAGAAATTATAAAATAAGAATAAAAAATCTTGGAATGTGTGCTTATTCAAATTTCTTATTCTTATACCATAATTTTGTTAGAATATAGGGTGCGTTTGGATATAGGAAGAAGGAAGAAGAAGAAGGAAGAAGGAAGAAAAAAAATTATAAACAATCCAAATTCTTCACAAAGTTACACACTTTCCAATACTTCTTTCTACTTTTTTCCTTCTTCCCTTCTTCCCACACCTATCCAAACGAAGCCATAAATAAAGGCCAAATTTCTTATTCCATAATTATTTATGTTGCACAAAAATAAAAAATAAAAATTTATTCTTATCCGGACTCTTGTTGTTGCGGTTCCAAACACACCGAGTCACCGACTTGTATCCTCTGGACAAATCCAGACTTTCTAGAATGTCTAAATATAATCACTTCACTTGTACCATTATTTTCTGCTTTCCTTGTTGGGAAGTTGAGAAGTTCCCAAAAACCCGCGATCCGAAAAATGAGATGTGGTAACAGCATCTATATGACTATGTGCATATATAATTGCCACGTGGCTCTGGTTGATCAAAAGAAGCCTCGTTCCAGGCAGTTACCACGTCGTCACTCGCACGATGGAAGGAAACAAATGAGATATTGGGATAGTGTCATTTTTTTGGACTTTTGTATCGTGCGTTGCGTCCCTCTTAATTTTAGATTTTACTTGATTGGATAGGTGCAACAGTTATCTTCTTGGAAGTTGCTCTACACTTCGTCTATAAATCCCTTTCCATTCGACTCAAGTTTCTCCATCAAACCTTTAACCTTCCCAAGTTTAAGCCTTTCTTCAATTCAATTCAAGTTCTCTCCAATTTCAATCTCAAGCTCTACAGATCGGAGATGGCGAGAGCGAGCAGATTCGAGTTTGAGATCGAGATGCCGCCGCCAGAACTCATGGTGGTTGCAAGGGAGAAAGTGAAGAGACAACTCGACACCATTCTGGAGGAGGAAGATGTGGAGCTTCTTCAAGATTCCACAGCATTGGATTCCGATGGCGATGCCGATGAGAGGAGAGATGGAGATGACTAAATTTGATTAGGTTTCGTGATAAGCAAACGTGTTCTTCGCTACCAGGGTCTCAAACTAGCTCTCAGGCCGTGCTCTTATGTGAATTCTTTTGGATTTAGATTTTCCTGAGGAAATCGAGCCGCTTGAGATGTCTTTTGAATGGAGAGATTTTATTTCAAACTTTTTTTTTCTATCCCAATTTGTTTTGGAGCAATGTTTTCTACAATAGCTATTCATGGCCTTATTGTATAGTAAATAGAAGAGGTTTTAAAACAGTTACGAGATACAGAGAGACAAATAGACAGAGAGATGATATTCTTATTGAATTCTCTTACTCGTGAATACAGAGAGGAATAATTCTTATATGATTGTGCTAACCTATCATTACAGGAAAGATATATTACATGGAAATGTTTCTAATTATAACAATATCGTGAATATCATAAAGATTTCAGTTTCCATCAATAATGATTCCATATCAATTAACATCTTCGCATATCCATCAGATTGTGATTTGATATCAACCAAAGATTAGCATAATCTTGTCGTAATCTCAATTACTGTCAACAGCCCCCCCGCAAGCTAATGGTGCAGATATCACTGTTAGCTTGTCGCGTAGCCAAAGAAATCGAGGAGTGGACAGTGGTTTGGTAAGAGCATCACCTCTCCTCTCCTTCAAGCTTTTATGCAAATCCTAAACCTAAATATCAACAATATCCTAAGCAACAAAACCAATCCCATCTTGGTGCTCGTACTACCTACTATAAGCCACCACAAACCTCCTTTAAACAGACTCAAGAGGGTCTCCTCCCTACACCGCCTGTCCGATCACCTCAACCTACTAATCCACCCAAGCCTCCCAATCCATACAAACATGAGATTTGTCAAGTCTGTTCTAAGCGTGGCCATATTGCCTTGGGCTGTTGGTGGCGGTTTGACACGAAGTATGGCGATCCTGTGCCACCACCCTTCCAACCACGGGCTCCGAGACAACCACAGGCCTATGTGGCGCAACCGTTGTCTTCTCCGTCTCCTCATGAATGGTGCATCGATTCAGGAGCTTCTCACCATGTCACACATGACATCAATAATCTCTCTTCATTTGCACCATATGAAGGCAATGACTCGCTTCAAATAGGCAATGGGATAGGTATGGCTATTGAACACATTGGTACCACACTCTTATCTATTTCTAATTTCTCTCTAGTACTTCATGATGTTTTACATATTCCTCATTTTACAAAAAATCTTTTAAGTCTGTCCAAACTTTTACAAGATAATTCTATTCTAATTGAGTTTTCTTCTTCGTGTTGTCTTATAAAGGATCGTGAAACCAAGAATCTCCTGCTTCAAGCTCCACTTATTAACGGACTCTATCTTCTTACTTTTCCACCCTCCAAACATCACGCCTATGTTGGAGAACGCGTCTCAACTGACTTATGGCATGCGAGACTTGATCATCCATCTTCTGCCACCACTTTACATCTTTTGCAAGCCTTTAGATTACCTTGTTTAGCTACTAAATTATCTTTATGTTATGAATGTTGTATGGCAAAATCACATAAATTGCCTTTTAATTCTAGTCTTTCTTTATCTCATGAGCCTTTAGAGCTTGTACACTCTGATCTTTGGGGTCCTTCTCCAATAAGTTCAAATGATGGTTTTCGTTATTATGTGATTTTCATTGATGTTTTTACTCATTTTTGTTGGATTTATTTTCTGCGTACAAAAGATGAGTTATCACATATTTTCACTTTATTCAAATCACAAGTGGAAAATCTTCTCAATCACAAAATAAAAACTCTTCGATCTGATGGTGGGACAGAATACAAATTTCTTTCTCGTCTTTTTTCACAAATAGTTCATCAAATTTCTTGTCCTTACACTCCTCAACAAAATGGTTTGGTAAGAGCATCACCAAGATAACAGATTCATTCTGTTACTCCTCGAGCCGCATCACCTAGTGCCTCTGATTTCTTTCATTCACTTGCGCAACCAATCCAAGCTGCTGCTACGTGTCACAACCCTGCTGCCACTCATCAAACCCCTACTGATTCGCATCACACACCTAGCGCCTCTGATTTTCACCTCTTACCTCCTATAACTTCCGCTGACCCTTCTTCCAATAATAATTCACGGTCAAGCATCCCATCTGACCGAGATTTTCCTGCAAATTCATCCTCTCCGCAACAGCTCGATACTCTGTCTTCTTCATGCGCTGATAATCCTATCTCTTCTGCTGATGCAATATTACCAGAACAATCTGTCTCTCATCCTATGGTGACTCGATCTAAGGACAACACTCGAAAACCTCGTTGCTTCCCTGATTTTGAGGCATATCTCTCAACTTCAAATCTTGAGACTGAACCTAGAACCTTTCGAGAAGCAAATGCCTCTGCTGTTTGGCGTGATGCAATGGCAAAGGAAATTGATGCTCTTGCTTTCAACCATACCTGGACTCTTGTTTCTCCACCTCAGAATTGTAATGTTGTTGGCTGCAAATGGATTTACAAAATTAAACGCCGTGCTGATGGATCTATTGAGCGGTATAAAGCACGTCTTGTTGCTAAAGGTTTTACTCAAGAAGAAGGCCTTGATTTCTTTGAGACGTTTAGTCCGGTGGTCCGACCTATGACTATACGGCTCGTTTTATCACTCGCCATCTCCTCTGGTTGGTCTATCAAACAACTAGATGTCCAGAATGCTTTTCTTCATGGTGAGTTACATGAGACGGTTTATATGACCCAACCACCCGGATTTATTGATGCTACCTCTCCAGATCATGTTTGCCGTCTTTCTAAAGCATTATATGGACTCAAACAGTCTCCACGAGCTTGGTTTCAGACATTAAGCTCGGCTCTTCTTACTCTTGGTTTTTGTGCCTCAAATTATGATCCGTCTCTCTTTGTTTATCATCATAAGGGTCACACGGCTGTGGTTCTCATCTATGTCGATGATATAATTATTACTAGCAGTCATGATACAATATTGGCCGATCTCATAGAGTCTCTCAAATCTCGTTTTGCTATTAAGGACCTTGGCTCCCTTCGGTTCTTTCTTGGTATTGAGGTCACTTCCACTGCTAGTGGTTTACATTTGTGTCAAACTAAGTACTTCAAAGACATACTTCAGAGGGCCAATATGCAAGACTCCAGACCTTGCTCTTCACCAATGGCAGCAAATCTATCTTTATCAAAACATGATGGTGATCCTATGGATAACCCACATCTCTATCGTACCATTGTAGGTTCCCTACAATATGGCACGATCACTCGCCCCGACATTGCGTTTGCAGTTAACAAGGTTTCACAGTTTATGCATTCTCCAACAATTCTACATTGGGCTGCTGTAAAGCGTATTTTGCGCTATCTTAATGGGACACTCTCTCTTGGTCTTCAACTCAAAGCCTCATCTTCTCTTACTCTCCATGCATATAGCGATGCTGATTGGGCCGGATGTCCTGATGATAGGCGATCTACAACAGGTTTTTGCATTTTTCTCGGTCCCAATCTAATTTCTTGGAGTTCTAAAAAGCAAGCTACAGTTTCTCGATCCTCAACAGAGGCTGAGTATCGCTCTTTGGCTATGGCAAGCACTGAACTTATTTGGTTGCAATTCTTGTTGACTGAATTACATATTACTACTTCCACTCCTCCTATTCTTTGGTGTGATAATATTGGTGCTACATTTTTGGCTTCTAATCCAATGTTTCATGCACGCACAAAGCATGTTGAGATTGACTATCATTTTATTCGGGAGCGGGTACAAAACAAAGAACTGCTGGTTAAATATGTTTGTTCTAAAGATCAACTTGGTGATGCTCTTACCAAACCACTGTCCACTCCTCGATTTCTTTGACTACGCGACAAGCTAACAGTTACGAGATACAGAGAGACAAATAGACAGAGATATGATATTCTTATTGAATTCTCTTACTCGTGAATACAGAGAGGAATAATCCTTATATGATTGTGCTAACCTATCATTACAGGAAAGATATATTACATGGAAATGTTTCTAATTATAACAATATCGTGAATATCATAAAGATTTCAGTTTCCATCAATAATGATTCCATATCAATTAACATCTTCGCATATCCATCAGATTGTGATTTGATATCAACCAAAGATTAGCATAATCTTGTCGTAATCTCAATTACTGTCAACAGGTTTACATCTCTTTGGAATTTAAATTGCAAAATGTTTGTTTATTTCTCTGTTTTATTCCCTTTATCCTTTTTCTTTTGGAAAAGAAAGACTATGAATTGAAATCTCCTTCGCGAATCCTCTGATAATTATTTCTCGCTGGGACCCTCGAAAGAAAAATATTTCATGTTTGTGCCAAAAAAGAGCAAACATTGCAAATTAGATTTTTTTTTTTTTTGGGCGGGGAGTATCTAAAAAAAATGTGTAAATAGGTTTAAAAACAAATAGTTTGGTTTCCGTTGGAAAATTAATCCCTGGTTAGACAGAGTAAAATATTCCTTCTATATAAACACCTTCATGTATTTATTTGGAATACTAGGCTAAATTTGTACTTCATCTAAAATATGGGAATATCAATCCATGTGTCACTGCACTACTAACTAGTGATCTAAGTCATCTCTTCCAAGTAAAATCTTTGCAATTCTGGGAAGAAGAATAGTAATTCTTAGATTCTATAATTTATTTATTTAAAACAGAATGATTTTGCTCATTCGCAAAAATTTCGTTCGGTCTTATTCATCGATTTTGTGATGTCTCATGTAAATCAAAAAATACTCCATTTCAAGGTATCTTTTCTACAGTACTCTTTTAGATTTATCTAGAGATTTATCTACACCGTTGATTTCAGCTGGTGATTGAGATTGATACTCAATCTCGATCTATCCGTCCGCTTCGATCTGTCCGTCGCTCTCTATTTTCATCACGCGAGCTCTCTCTCTCTCTCTCTCTCTCAGACTCTCACCTTTCTTTTTTCCCCTCTGGTCCTCCCAGCTCTCTTCAACGCTCATCTTCTTCCGCCGCCCCTCCGTTTCCACCATGCCTACGACTGAGCATTTTCTCGTTATATATAATTTTAACAAGTGAAGCTCTGTATAAATTTAAATTTTGTATATAATTTATATATAAGAAGCTTGTGATGTGATGCGGCAAGAATTGATAGAGGAGTCCACAATAAAATTTATCCGGACCATACCTCTTATATAAGAAAGGAGATGATTCACAAATTAATAAATAAATAAGGACGGAGAGTGGATGGGATCAGATAGATCAAGTCAAATCAGGCTGTATGTAATAACATTTGAAATGTTATTGGGTTTCCTAAGCCGCGTTTTAAATTGAAAATGATCTGGTTGATGTTTAAATAATTAAAAGTATATTAAAATGTGGTGATATCACCGATGAATTCTAAGAAAGGAGATTACTTAGTCATGAGGGATCCAAACTCCAATTATTTCACACAAGAAGCTTCCGATTGAAAAATTCAAATCATGTGTGGCGCGCGACATACGGTGTCACGCACATGAGGACAAAATTTTATTATGGTGTAGCACACAAGTGAATTAAAGGAACCTCATATTGTCCCCAGAAAAATCAAGATGAACAATCATAGTTTATACTTAAATTTTAGGACAAAATATTCATAAATGGTATAATCAAACCTAAAATCCGGCCTAGAATATTCGAGATAAAAAGTCATTTAGTCCGAGTTAGTTGCGAAATTTCCTGGGAACGCCATTTCTAGTATCAGAGCAAGGTTCGTTTCTTAATAATCTTATGACTTTCTAAGTTCAATTTTCTAGAAAGGCGATTAGGGGAGGTTATACCTAATCACTAGAACTGTTTATAAAATGAAATTAAAGGTTAAATAATGGAATAACTGAAAATAGTTTATGGTATGAGAATTTTTCAAAAATTTTAGTTAAATCAAAAGAACCATCCTACCGTACAGTACCTAAAGAGAGGGAAGATCGCGAAAAAACACGATGAGATGAGGTTTTGCTAAACCAGACAAAAATATCAAATCATAAAACTAATAACATAGGTTATACGGGTACACATTTGGGAGCTACTTATTAAATCAAGTTGAAAAGTGTCCGAATCAATTTTTTATATTTTGTCTTTTAGTGTGCTACAAATTTTGTACAACAGCGGATAGGGATTCCCAATTGAATCATTTTCAAATAGTTACTTGATTTAGACCCTGTACCAGTAACGATTTTTTCTTCACAGAGATAAAATATAGTAAAAAGATTATAAAAAATATATATATAAAATATGATATCCTTCCAGATTTCGAATTGCGTAGATTGTGTTAATCCCAAAAAAATAAATAAAATAAAAAGCCCTTTGGATTTATAGCTCCAATTATGCGCTACTCGTTATTCTATAGACAAACTTAAAATTCAAAATACTTCTAAATTGAAAAGAAACATGTTGGAAAGATTTATTGTACTTAAATAAACGGTAGTCATCAATTACCATTCACCTTTTACCATCCTTTTCCTATCCAATATCTGCAGTAAATTCTCACAAATAGTCTGCACAAATGTACCAACAATTTTTCTATATGAAAATTTTTTCTAAGTTCATATCTAGACTTTTTTTGGATGCGTTGAGAATAAGATAGGAAGAAGAAAGAAGGGAAGAAATTTATTGGGAAGGGGTAATTTATTGGGAAGTGTGTAACTTTTGTGAAGAGTTTGGATGGTTAGAAATAAATTTATTAGTAAAAAGTGATTATTCCTTATTCCGGGAAGAAGTCATCCAAACGGAGCCTAATATATACGATGAGCAGTTAAAAATAAAAGTTTCTTGTTCATATGTTCCATCCAAAAATTGCAATTAACATGAAAAAAAATCTCAATTTTAGGCCAAAGAATTTTGTTGTGACTCCTCAAAATCCTTGAGTTTGTATCCTCTAGACTAATTCAAACTGTGACTTGGTCAGCTGACACTATCTAGAATGTCTAATTATAATCCTTAGGCAAATTTATAGAAGACAGAGATTTATTGTGAATGGTTCAGTTCAAGGCCTCACTCCTAAACAGGGGCGGAGCTAGAAATAATAGTCTAGGGGGGCAAAAATACAATTTTTAATGACCGGGGGGCAAATTGCTTAATTTCTATACAATATTATAAAAATTAGTAATACTAATACACTAAAATCTGAAATCACAGGGGGTGCAACAGCCCTTGCCCGCACCCCTATTGGCTCCGCCCCTGCTCCTAAATCCAGTGTGTTTCGTACATTATTCAAATAAATGTTCGTTGTATGATAATGAAGTGTGCACTTCAATATTAAACAAGTGTATCTAATACAAGACGATCGTGTATTCGACAATCAATGAGTCTAGTTACGTTGTTAGTGGTTGTCAATCCTTGTTATTTTGATAAAATCAATTAGCAATTGATAATTTATGAAAAAATATATTGAGGATATATTGGATGATTCAAGAAAAGAAACTGGTAAAAAGTTACTTTATAATCATGAAAAGAAACAGTAAAAAAAAAAGTTAAAACTTCGATGTAAGCCACAATTTTTTCCACTATTAATTTGAGCACTCATGAGCTATTGAAAAGAAATAATTAAATACAACACCTTTACTTTTCTAAAGCCAAGGCCACAAAATCTTTCACTTTGATTGTGTTACGTTATCTAAAACATGGAAAACATGATTCTAGTTTAAATGTTTAATATAAGTTTATTCAATGGCCCCCCTTTAGTGGGATGGTTACAGAAAACGACTTGGACACTTGGCTCAGTTGGCCACAAAAAGCAACACACTGTTTATGGCCACAGAAAAGTTTTAAACTTAAAAATATCCAAAAAGGCAGAAACGCACGAGCAAGAAACCTACAACAGACACGTGGTCACAGCATCTCCGTTCTTACTCTTTGCCAGCTGTAATCGCCACGTGGTTCTCTAATCACGGTTCATCCAAAGAAGCCTCTTTCCACGTAATTACGTAAGTACTGCCCCATCACTCACACAAATACACAAAAATGAAAACAAAAGCAAAAGAAAAAGATAGCGACTTTTTATTTGGACTTTTGTATTATATGCCCCTAAAAGTTTAAGATTTTACTTAGTGGAGTAAGGACAGAGGACAGTAGTTATCTTTCTTGGAAGTTGCTCCTTGCTTCTTCTATAAATCCCCTTCCATTCGCCTCAGTTTTCTCCATCAGACCTTCCCAAGTTACAAGCCTTCTCTTCTATTCAAGTTCTCCATTTCAATTCCAAGCAGAACAGATCGGACATGGCGAGAGTGAATGGATTGCAGTTTGAGATGGAGATGGCGCCACCAGAGCTAATGGTGGTTGCGAGAGAGAAAGTGAAGAGGCAGCTCGACACTATTCCCGAGGAGGATGACGTGGAGCTTCTCCAAGATTCAACGCCGTTGGATTTGGATGACGACGAGAGAAGAGATTGAGCTATGAGCCGCTTGAGATTTAGTTTGGAAACAGAGATTTTGGCGTCATAACAAAATTTTTTTGAAACTATTTTGGAGCAATGTTTTCTGTAATAGTTAGTTATGGACTTATTGTAAATATAAGAGATTCACATCTCTTTGGAACTAATTGGAAATTATATTTTAATTTTTGTTTTGTTTCTTTTTTTTCTTTTTCCATGTGAAGTAGCGAAGCATGTTGCAAGTTATGAATTAACGCAATAGGATTTAATTCAAGAGGAAAGGTACCGAGCGACAAAGTAAGTACAGTTTATATATACAAAAAAAAAATGCTGTCTGCAAAAATGGTACAATTGTAACTTAATTCCTGAGTCAGTAATTGTAATTAATTTAAGAATCATGATCATCACGTATTCACGTTGGTAGTAATTACAATGAATTGCAATATCCTTAGCAAATTCTCTGATGTGCATTAATATGAGAAGCTAGATTAATGCCTCAGTTGGATTAACAAGTCAAATTTTAAATTTAAACTGCATCTAAAGTATCTCTTATGGACTTCACTATTTCTCAAATTAATATCCGATTCAAGTGAGATTTATTCAGATCGTCCTCGCCATTTGATCTATTATGAAAAAGAAATGTGGAAATATCAACCCATGCGTATGTGCTGATTTGGTAACTAAATTAATGCTAATATTTTTAAAAGTTTTCTATGGTATTTAAAACTTTTGTTTACTAGTGAACACGTGCCACTGCAATACTAACTAGTGGAACTAGATATTTTTAATGTAAAATCTCCAACAAAAGAAAATTGCAGTTCTTGTAAAAACCGTACTCGTTCTTAGACACAATTTTTTAAAAGGAGGATTGAAAATTTTCTCTTAGACTTATTCACTAATTTTGTGACGTCATAACTCTTAAATTAAATTTTGTCACTAATTTTAATAAGTCATAACTCTTATATTAAATTTTGTTCATGGTTCATATATAAGAATATAGTGATGTTATGCAACAGAAGATAGACCCATGCGGAAAAAAATTATTCAGACTATACCTCTTATTAAAATTATATACGCCTACGGGCGTTACAATTTCAAAAAAAAAATATTAAAATTATATACAAAGGAGATTAACGAAAAAAATAAATAAATTAATTAAGAGAAAGGATGAGGAAATTTAATAGAACTTTGGGGGCCGTTGTGTATGAAACAAAAATTAATAATTTATTGGGTTTTCTAAGCCGCCTTTTAAATTGAAATCGGTCAAGTTGCGAAGTTGATGCTTGAATGATTCAAACTATTTCTAAATATGGTGATATCACCGATAGATGCAATGAAAGAAGATTACTTAGCCACGAGGGAGCCTGCTAAAGCCTGATTATGTATAAAAGAAGCTTCCAATCGAATCATTTTAAAACAAACAGATACTTCAATTAGAAAATTCAAATAAAAGCATGATTAAATTGGTTAAATCGGGAAGAATAATGTTAATTTCATTTCTACTATAATTTCATAACAATTTTTTTCTTACCTTTAAAAAGAAAACGAAAGAAATAGATAGACATGTATTTAAATAAAAGGAAAAATTAGTTTTATGCCACTAAAAATATTGTCAATTTGGAAAATGCCACCCTTAAAGTGCTAATTATATTTATGCCATTGTAAAATTGTTACAATTAGCTTTATGCCACTATTTTTTCCAAAAACATACAAAATTCTATAAATGCAAATCATCATTCTAGTCATTTTTTTTAATAATGACCAAATTATCCTCATGAAAACTAAACCCTAAAAAAGAAACAAATTTGACGGTGGCGACCTTAAAGTGCTAATCTCTTCTCCCTGGCTATTAGGTTCTAAGTTTATTGTCTATTCATTCCATTAGTTTTAACGGAACTACGAAACGTACTACTCCTACAGGTTTATGTGAAGAATGAAGTTCGTTAGTTTTTTTCTCCTTCGCAATATATTTTTTTCCGGTGACTTACACAAGCATATTATTGAATTTCATTACTCTCATGCACTATAATCGAAGGAAGTGCCATTGCCAAATGGATATCCTATTTTTTTTAACCTGATAAAAATCAGCACTAAATAAATTAATTTGCAAATAAATATTGAAAATTAAATCCCTTTTCTTGGAAATTGAGATTTAATGAATAATTTTTTTATTTTACATGGAATAAAACTATTTTTTTATTTGCAGTGGCGTTATACTAATTATATCATTTATAATGGCATATTTCTAATTATATTATTTTACAATGGTAAATTCAAAAGGGCAGAATTGTCATACCAATTGTTCGATGGTATAAAACAAATTTATATTATTTTGTAGTGGCATAAAAATAATTTGTCGTTCAGTGATGGCATATCGCTAATTTTAAATATTTTCAGTGGCATAAACCTAAATAAAATGATTAAACGGAAAAATATTTGATTTGTCTTAACTGAATCGTCAGATGAATGTGGAAGAATAATTAATTAACTAATTAATTAATCTTATCTTAACAAGATTAATATAGCTGCGAGAATAGAGCAAAATGCAGCAAATTTAATACAGTGAATACAATGTATGTGGCAATAGAGCAAAATACAGTAAACCAAAAAAAAAAAAAATCTAGAAAGCAAGTTAGCTATACTAGATTATTTTAGGTAAACCAAAAGATCAGGAAAAAAAATACACTTTTGAATGTTTTGTATTATTTAAATAGTTTGGAAGATTCCAAAAGAATTTATTGTAAAGAATATGTCAATTATTTGTTTGCAATACCAACGCACGGTCATCAGTAGCACTCCATAAAAATATCAACTTCAATCAAAATATAAATAAAAATAAATATAAAAAAGACAAAAGGAGAAAATATTGGACTTTTCTGTTTGGAAAACGAAAATTATTGCACGTTTAATAGCAAGTTCAATGGCATTTCTTGTTGAGTCATTGGACAACGACTAGCAGACTAGCGAAATGAAATCCAGTCTCGCGCGAGACCGTGCAGCGCAGGAATTTCAGCCGTCTGATTTAATTTTAATAGCAAAGAGAGGTCCGTGTATGTAACTAGATTGATAGGTCCGAACCGTCCAGATCAGATCGGACGGTTCGTAAACTGCACTGGACGGTCCCGCGTGGAAGCGGATGGGGATTGCAGACTAGCAGTCACAAAAAAGGAACCTTACTGGAAGTGGCCACAATGTTCAGGGGCCTATTCATTATTTTTCACTTGGGCCACACGGCAAGAAACAAAACTGCACTGCACAATGGCAGCTTCCTTCATAACTGACACGTGTCAGTTCACCAACCACTTCTTCAGTTCTTCTATTAAACCCCTTCGATTCGACCCATTAATTTTATCCATCCATTACCAAGTTTAAGCATTCTCTTCAATTCAAGTTTTATTCGATTTCAGTTTCAAGCTTTACATGTCGGAGATGGCGAGAACAAATGGATTCCAGTTTGAGATGGAGGTGGCACCTCCAGAGCTGATGGTGGTTGCGAGGGAGAAAGTGAAGAGGCAGCTCGACCCCATTCCAGAGGAGGATGACGTGGAGCTTCTTCAGGATGCCACGCTGTCGGATTTCGATGGCGATGAGAGAAGAAATGGAGAAAAATAGAAAATTAGATTTGATTAAGGGTTCTTTTTTGGGGATAGGCGATCGATATGTTTCTCCAAACCGCTTCAGATGTAGGTTGAGTCTTTGAATGGAGATTGGAGAGATTTTTCAATTTTGGTGACTATTTTTCTTTTTCCAAATTATTTTGGATTAATTTTTTTTCTACATTAGCTATTCATGGCCTTGCAATTGTTACTTGTTAGTTCATGGCCTTATTGTAAAACTAGTGGGTGCTCGCGCAATGTATATTTTTTTTTAATAAGGTATTAGCAGATCGAAGTGGCGGGATATTTTGTTGTTGATAATAATGATGGTGAGATTTTTAAGGTTAAAAAAAGAATGTTTGAAAGAGAAAGAAAGAGAGATGTATAAGCGAATTCTGAGTCGGGTGTAGTATGCTTTCAATGCAGGCTGTTTAATTTTGATATATAAAAAAACATCTAATCTGAAGTGCTAAAAGATTGAGAGAATAAAACACAGCCCCCATGAGATTCAAATAGTTAACTTTGAAAGCTTACACATTAAACAAAAGGACAGTACATGTTTCGCTACTCTCCTTTATTTCACCAGAGAGGCCATCATAGTTTAACCAAGTCCTGATGCATATCCTAAAAATTTTGCAATAAGCAAACCAAAAGATGTAAGGCACTTTCAATATTTTATGTTTATTATTGATAAACGATCGAACCGTCTTCGTACCTTATTTGAAATCATTCTGTCAAGAAGGAAACACAAAGCAATTTTATTTTGTCAACTTTAAATGTAATAAATAAGTTAAAGTACCCTATAAATGAAGTATCTAATAATACGTCAAAAATTGTGTTCACCAGTAGCATAATAAAGAGCATCCTACTCAAATTGGTTTGTTAATATAAAAAAGAGACTACCTGACCCTAATGAAGCTCTTGGACGTGATCCACTGTACGACTATCCTATGTAGTTCATCTGTGCCAGAAATTGCTGATATAGTGCCTGATCCGAGGTGAAAATTGATCAGCTAGAAAGTTCACATAAAAATAAAAATAAAGAAGATGAAAGGTAGGCAAGATTATTAATACAACTAAATAAACATGACTCAATTTGACACACCATAATTGAAGAAAATAAAAATCTCGAATAGTACCAACTAATAAAACATTCAAACATCAAAAATATTATTTTGTAGCAATCTCATAACCACCAATAATTGAATGTCAACTTCGTTTAATTAGATATTTCTATCCTTTTCATTTTGTCAATCAACATCTTAATAAATAAGCTGACCAAGTACCAGCCATCAAGTGAAATCTTAATAAAAAAATACTCTAACTTAGAATTATAGAAAAGAAACAAAAAAGTATACAGATTTGAAGACTTACTTTAGAAAATCATTGACAGTTGCTGAAAGCTTCCTCAACTGTCAACAGCCCTTAACATGAACATGAACAACCTACAAAATCTTTTTCAACATGCAAAAACAAAATAAAGATCAAAATCAAGCATCTGAAAGAAGATTATAGAAAATGTTGTCCCTAAAATTAGGCCTAGAGGGGGGTGAATAGGCACAAAAACGAATTTCTAAACCGGTATGGTCAATGTTTGGTTCAATTCAAAACTTGGTCTAATACAAACAATCAAAGCACAAGCAATTCAAGTCAAGCAAGATAATAAAGAGAGAAAGAGAGAGAGAAATTGAACACGCGATGTATTACGGAGTTCCGACCCGCTAGGAAGTGCTAGCCTTAGTCGTACGTCTCCGGGAGTTTCGCAACCTCGAAATGGGCGCGCTCCGTTCAATTCCACACGAACGGGACTACAAATTCGAACCAAATCACCTTGTTACAAACACTCTCAAGGTGGATTGGCCTAACTCAATTAAACAAGCTCAAACACTCAAGGGATTGAGGCTCTAACCAAATCACTCAACAAATCTAGCAATTAACACTAGTGGATTGGTTTAGCACACTCTAATCTCAATGATTTTGCTAAATAATGCTCAAACACAAGAGAGAGTAATGTCTAACTGGTTGGAGCTCAAAAGGGAGGAGTTTCAAAGGTTTCAAAAGTATCTAAACAGTTCCAAGAGGCCCCATATTTATAGAGGGCGCCAACAGCTCCAAAGACCAGTCAAAACAGACTCTGGCGTTATACAACGCTATATGCCGTTGTACAACGCCTAAATAGCCGTTGAAAAATCAAACGGTCACAGACAATAACGTTGTGAGTTGTCAGAGCATTGTGTAACGCTGTATAGCGTTGCACAACGCTTCAGCAAAAATCCAAAGCAAAAGCTCGACAGTTCCGTTGGAACTTGTCAGAGCGTTGTGTAACGCTTGGTAGCGTTGCACAACGAAGTCAAGAAAACAAATAAGGCAGAACTGACAAACTCAAACAACATTGTCAGAACGTCATACGACGCTGACTGGCGTCACACAACGTCGCCGTTGCACAACGCTATTCAGCGTTGCTCTACGCGACCAGAGAGAAAAAGCGAAGTCTGAGCGAAGTTTAGAGCGTTACACAACGCTACAATGCATGGAACATGGCAGCATGCATGCAGCATCGATGCAGATCGATGTCTGAACAATGCAGAGTCGCCTGTTTCATACTGCGTTGTACAACGCTGGGTAGCGTTACACAACATAGGAGTAGAAACGTTGTGTAACGTTACTTAGCGTTGCATAACGTTATGACAAGGGGAAATAGTGGATTTAACTGGTTTAAAAACAAATGAACTAGCGTTGCACAACGCTACTGAGCGTTGTGTAACGTTGTTCCAACCTTGTCAGAGATTTTGCAATTTAAAATCGAATTAACTCAGCGTTGTGTAACGGCAACTGGCGTTGTATGACGCTGGACAGAAAAACTGAGCATTTTACCAGCAAATTGATTGAGATTAGTTTAGAGTTTAATTAAACCTTAATTACTGACTCTAAACTAGACCAAAGCAATCTCTTGAAGCTCCAAACTAAGTGCCACACTTGCTTTAATCCATTCTTCAATAAATTTAGCTATAAAACACTAAAAAGAGATGTTAGTTTAAAGGTTTCGGTGTTGTTTTGCAAATCGGCAAATCGAGAGAAAATGTTTAACCAACAATCTCCCCCTTTTGCCGAGTTGCAAAACAACACCTAAGGTACATTTGGGACTTGATACAACAAGGCGGAATAACCCAAATTACCTAATTCTCCCCCTTTTTGCAATTAGGGAAAAGAATACCCAAAACGCCCTTGATGACAAACCATAAGAATCCTCCCCCTTTCGAAAAGAATTTGGCCACTAAGTTCATTTGATTAGGGGTATCTAACAAGGTTTAATGAGGGCTTAAACTAACAATTATAGACCATGCATGCATATTAAAAGAAAAAGAGCTAATGAACGAAGCAATTTAGCACAACATAATTCATTAAAAATATACCAAGTCATACAACATTCATAAGCAAAACAAATCCATTTAGCACTAACTTAAGCATTCAAAAACATCGAAAAAAAAAACACACGAAAGGCAAAGAAACTACGAAAAGCAAAATAAAAAGAAGGAGAGGGCTAAGGCTTGGAGATGGTTTCGGCTCGACTACTCCTCATCATCATCACCCGCTCCACTACCGGATCCCCTCTTGAGGTGGAGCTCCATCCTTCCCCAAAGATTGATCATCTCATCCTTGAGATGAGTGATCGAGGCATCGGTCTTGGCTTGGTAGGCGGTTAAGTTTTCTTCAATAGTGTTGAACCGCGTATCAATGTGAGTGGTCAAAGCGGCGAATTTTGCATCAAGATAGGCATGAAAGTCTTGAGGTGCGCCTTGACCCTCCACCCGTCCTCCGGGCACATGCAATGGTTCATTGCCTATCTCCTCATATTGATTGATGGTGGCATTTGGGCGGAAGATGTAATTGTTGCGGTGGAATGCACCGGGCACAATAGAGTTATCATCTTGGGCCGTCCATCCGGTAACATTGAGATGTGCCATGAGGTTTTCGGGAGTTGCAATGGCATTCTCGGGCACGGGTTCGCCCCAAAGAGGTGTGTCAAGAGGGATGCCGTTTTAAATGAGAATAGATTGAATGATGTGGGCATATGGAAATGAGAAGCGAGAAGAGGAATCGACCCGTGCCATATGAGCAAGCATTATGTAAGGGAGATTCACCTTTTGATTCATCTCAAGGAGGGAGCGAAGGAGAAACACGGCAAATTGCTCCACATTGGTTTTGATTGTTGTCTTTGGAGTGATGATGTTGTTGATGAAGAGGAAGAGAAGGCGGTGCAAGGCCGGTAGCTCGGTGGCGGTGAATTGGCGAACGTTTAAGTTCCTCCAACAATAAAAGAAGCGGTGGTACTCGTCATACGGAGGCAATTCACGGGGCCAATTGGCATGGATGTAAATCTCCAAATAGTCATTGTCGAGGCTAAGGAGGTTGGCCAAGGTTTCCTCGGTGATTGAGATGTGACGACCGAGGATATAGGAGTTTGCGGTTGGGTGGCCATCGGTCCATGTCATGGTAAGATTAGCATAGAAAAGCTTGATTAAGGACGGGTTGTAAGGTTGAGAATGCGCGAGAAGACCCGCCATGTTCCAATATTCGATCCTTTCTTTGATCCAAGTCAATTCTCTTGGATTCAAGTAGTAGACACCATAGGGGTGCTCGAAGTAGAAGCACTCGGAACACTCGCGATTGACATCGCGGTATTGGCAAAAATGCATGTACGAGACCGAGTCTTTGAATAGGTAGTTATTTGAGGAGGAGAGGGTCCAATCCACGGGTACCGGTGGTATATCCATTGGGATCGGTTGATCGGTTTGATCGGTTTGAACCGGTGGGTTGGAGGAGGAGGCACCCTTGGGGTTGCGCTTGGTCCGTTTGTTGGTAGCGGTTTTCGGTGCCATTGAAAATTGAGAGAGAAAGGATGAGGTTAAACCTTTGAATTTGAAGAGCGGGAGAGGATGAGATGGCCTTGGAGAGCACAGAACCGAAGCCGATCGAAAATCCGACGGTCGGATCGCCGGAATTGACGGTGATGGCGGTGGCTAGGGTTTCGGTGGATTGAGAGATAGAGAGAGAGAGAGAGTGATTTGAGGGTATGAGGGTATAGAGGAGAGAGAGAGTAGTATTTTGGTGGTATTGGTTGGAGTGGAGAGAGAGAATTGAGAGAGTATTGAGAGAGAGAGATGAAGGGGTGTGAGATGGAGAGAAAGAGAGAAAAGAAGAGAGAGGCTCGGATTTGAGAGAAAAGAAGAAGAAGAAGAAGAAAAGGTGGGGTCGCATCTGTTAAAAACGCGTCCACCGTTACTTAACGCCAAAGGGCGTTGTACAACGCAGGAGTCAAAACAGCGAAAAATGAGCAGAAACTGACTGCTCCGTTGTACAACGCTGAGTAGCGATGGGCAACGCTACAACCCAGCGTTGTGCAACGTTAAAGGGCGTTGTACAACACTAAAGCCAAATAAATAAATAATAAAAAGAAATAAAATAAAGAAACAAAACAACGTCTTACAACGGTGAACAGCGTTGTACAACGTTAAGTAAAAACAACATACAGGCGTTGTACAACGGTAACCAGCGTTGTATAACGTTGAACTCGACAGATTTTAAAATTCAGCAAAGGAAAAATAAAATAAAACAGATAGCGTTGTACAACGATAGTCAGCGTTGTGCAACGTTACAAGAAAAAGTCAACCAAGCGTTGTGCAACGGTAGGCAGCGTTGTACAACGTTTAACTCGACAGAATTCAAAAATCAGCACAAATTCATTTGAAACTAACGTTACTATGGCGTTGCACGACGCTGAATGGCGTTGTGTAACGCCAGAGTCAACAGAAAACCAGAAAATTCAGAAAATTAAGACCGAAATAGTTAAAAACTTATTTTTCATGGTTTTCAAAAGAAATACAACCAATTTAAACTGAAATAAGCTCCAAACAACAAAGACAACACCATGACATGCATAAATTTAATCTTTGAGTTCAAGCATACCAAGTTTGAACCTAAGTTCAAGATGTTGTTGTGTTGGAAGAGGTTTGGTAAAGATATCGGCGATTTGCTCCTTTGTGTCGATGTAGACCAATTCCACATCACCTTTCTCAACATGATCACGGATAAAATGATGTCGTATCTCTATGTGCTTGGTTCTAGAGTGCAATACCGGATTTTTGGATATAAGGATGGCACTAGTATTGTCACACAAGATTGGTACCTTTTGGAAATCTAACTCAAAATCCCTAAGGGTTTGCATCATCCAAATAAGTTGAGTACAACAACTACCGGCCGCTACATATTCCGCTTCCGCGGTGGAGAGAGCAACCGAAGTTTGCTTGCGACTAGACCAAGACACAAGTGAACCACCAAGAAATTGGCAAGTTCCACTAGTACTTTTGCGGTCCATACGGTCACCGGCAAAATCGGCATCGGTATAACCTAACAAGTCTAGTTCGGTTTGTCTACCATACCAAAGACCTAGGTTTTGAGTACTCTTGACGTATCGCAAGATACGTTTTACCGCTTTGTGGTGAGACTCCTTAGGATTGGCTTGGTACCTAGCACATAGACATACGGCATACATAATATCCGGCCTACTAGCCGTGAGATAGAGTAGGCTACCGATCATGCCCCGATAGAGAGTTATGTCCATAGACTTGCCTTTCTCATCCGCATCGATATTCGCACTTTTGCCCATGGGTGTGTCTAAGCTCTTGCTATCTTCAACACCGAATTTCTTCACTAACTCCTTGGCGTATTTGACTTGGTTCACAAAGATACCATCCTTGAGTTGTTTGATTTGAAGCCCCAAGAAGAAAGTGAGTTCTCCCATCATGCTCATCTCAAATTCACTACTCATCAAAGAAGAAAACTCTTGGGCAAGAGTTGCATTAGTAGAGCCAAAGATAATATCATCCACATAAATTTGCACAAGTAGCAAATGGTCATCTCTTTTCTTAGTGAAAAGAGTTGTATCCATTTTGCCCCTACTAAAACCATTGTCTAGAAGAAAGGTACAAAGTCTACCATACCAAGCTCTAGGAGCTTGCTTTAAACCATACAAAGCTTTGTGAAGCTTGTACACATGGTCCGGATTAAAATGGTCAACAAAACCGGGTGGTTGTTGGACAAAAACTTCCTCATCTATCCAACCATTTAGAAAAGCACTCTTGACATCCATTTGGAAAAGGGTAAAGCCTTTGTTAGCGGCAAAAGCCAAGAGCATTCTAATGGATTCAAGACGAGCAACCGGTGCAAAGGTCTCCTCAAAATCAATACCTTCTTGTTGCTTGAAACCTTGTGCAACCAAACGGGCTTTGTTTCTAACCACAATACCATCCTCACTTAGCTTGTTTCTAAAAACCCATTTGGTACCAATAACTTGCTTACCTTTTGGTAATGGTACAAGTTCCCAAACTTGATTTCTCTCAAATTGGTTCAACTCTTCTTGCATGGCAACAATCCAATTTGGGTCAACATTGGCCTCTTTGAAGGATTTTGGTTCAAGTTGAGAAACAAAGGCACAATGACCAATAGTTTGGTGCAAACTAGACCTAGTCCTAACACCTTCCCTAGGGTCACCTATGACATTAGTAAGAGGATGAGAGGAAACTTCTCTAAGCACTTCGGGAGGCTCATGAACCGGTTGGGGAGATGGTTGAGGTTGAGGATCATCATGAGGCGTTTCATTTTGAGTTGTGTCTAAGATGCCCTCCTCATGAGTCTCTCCCCCTATCAAAATGTCATCAACCCGGTTCAAAGGCTCCTCAATGATCACCGGTGGTTGTGCTTGAGGTTGTGACTCGATTTCTTGTGTAGTTTCTTCCATTTGTGTACCTACAATAGAATTACCTTCCTTGGATTCCTCAAGGACTTTTTCATCAAATTTGACATTAATAGACTCAATAACTACCTTTGAGTTTGGCAAATAGACTCTATACGCTTTGCTTGTGGTTGAGTAACCAACAAAAATACCGGGCAAAGACTTGGCATCAAACTTGGTTACTTTAGGAGACTCATCAAGGACAAAACATTTGGAGCCAAATACACGGAAATAGGATATATTAGGAGTATGACCGAACCATAATTCAAAAGGAGTTTTCTTGAGTTGAGAACGAATGCATGCCCGATTTACTACATGACATGCCGTATTTACCGCTTCGGCCCAAAGAAATTTGGGTACGGCAAATTCATGTAGCATGGTGCGTGCTAATTCTTGTAAGGTTCGGTTCTTCCTCTCCACTACACCGTTTTGTTGAGGGGTGCGTGGAGCGGAAAACTCTTGTTTATATCCTTTTTCTATGCACAATTCATCAAATTTAGCATTTTCAAATTCCCTTCCATGGTCACTACGAATTCTAGAGATTTTCAACCCTTTTTCGTTTTCAACCCGATTGCTAAATTTAACAAAATGGTCAAATGCTTCTTCCTTGTGAGCAAGAAAGAAAACCCAAGTAAAGCGACTATAGTCATCTACCACCACAAAGACATACATTTTCTTACTTATACTCAAGACATTGATTGGTCCAAACAAATCCATATGAAGCAATTGCAAAGGTTGAGTGGTTGAGATGATCTCTTTGGTTTTGAAACTAGACTTGGTTTGCTTGCCTTTCATGCAAGCTTCACACAACCCATTTAAGTCAAGTTTATGTGATGGAAGACCACGGACAAGTTTCAATTTCACAAGTTTCTTAATGGAGTCTAGGGAAACATGACCAAGTCTTCTATACCATAACCATGAACCGGTAGCTATGGCACTAAAGCATTGTTCACCATTTGTGAAGTGATCAAAGTTTAAGTAATAGACATCCTTTTTCCTTTGTCCCGTGTAAACAAGAGAATTATCCGAAATTTGATGCACAAAACAAGAGGAGTGATCAAATTTCAAATAATATCCCGCATCACATAATTGGCTCACACTTAAAAGGTTGTAGTTGAGACCATCCACAAGGTAAACATTAAAAACCGTTAAATTTTGGTTTCCAACCGAGCCTATACCAATAATAGAGCTCTTCCTAAGATTATTACCAAAAGTAACCTCACCACCATCAAAAGGTTCAAGTGTCTTGAAACAAGATTCATCACCCGTCATGTGATGTGAACAACCACTATCTATGATCCAAGCACTTCTCTTGAATGATGATAACAAACAAACCTACAAGAATACATATTAGTTAGAAACAAACAACTAATATATTATTCTTGTAATCTCTCCCCCTTAAGATTTGACAAGAATAACCTTGGGGAAAAGATGGCTAACTAAGCCACACTCGAACCACTTCCACCAATCAAAACGGATGAGGAAGTGACTTTAGGAACCCAAATCATTTTTATTGAACCGGATGTATGATTTGCTTTCCTAACTTTGCATTCTAGTGTGACATGGCCATTCTTACCACAATAGTTGCAACAAGCACAAGTTGGCTTGTTCACTTGTGAGCTTTCTCTAACAAAATGGGTTTCAAAATGACGCCTAAGCTCCATGGCCCTAATCTTTGGATCCTTAGAGAAAGTGTATGATTGAGAGTTTCTCAAAATTGGTTTTTGAAAATTCTTTTTGTTTTGTTGAGAGACCTTTTGATTTCCCCCATTGGTTTGAGGTCTAGTGTGTGTTCTATTCCTATTCCCACCATTGTTTTGAAAAGGATGAAAACACCCATCGGGTCCCTTGAAATACAAGTTGTTTGGGCCCCGATTGTTTTGGAAGTTCTTTTGAGGTCTTTGAGACCCATTTCTATTCCTACCAAAACTCTTTTGAGCACCATTTTGAGAGCCAACAAAATTCTTTTGCCCTTGCCCGTGTGTGTTTCTACCATTGGTGCTCTTGTGATAAAGTCTCTCATTTTGTGTTGGGCTTGACATGGTTCTTGGTCTAGAAAAGGATTGATTCCTCTTTTTGAAGCCAAGACCCGTTTTGTCATTGGGTTTTTGTCCCACAAACATTTTATCAAGATTCATCTTGGTGCTATGAGAAGCACTAGACGAACTTGAAGCCCTTTCATTTTTCAAAACATTTGTCTCACTCAAAGGAGTTTGACATTTTTCACAAACACTTGGTTTTTCAAAACTTTCAATCATACCCTTATACCTTGTCACCAAAGATTCAAGATCATGCACCTTAGTCGTCAAAAGACTAATTTGCTCTTTTTGACTAGCAATAGTCTTAAGAGACTCATCAAGATAATCATTCAACCTATCAAATTGCAAGTTTGCATCATCATTCAAACTCAAGTCATTCTCACTATCACAATCGCTATCACTACTAGAGAATGAGTTTAGAAGTACCTCATTTGTGACCTTTGGCACTTCAATGGCAATTGTGAATGGTTCCTCTTGAATAGTCGTTGGAGCTTGTGCGAGAGTCGATGTAGAGGATGATGCTTCATCAAGGCTAGCTTTGCTCAATGGATGCACATAGATTTTGCCTCGGTTGAACTCGTTGAAGACCTCTTTCACCAAGTCATCTAGGTCGTCATCCACCGGCATCACCACATCATTCACTTGAGCCACAAGAGCAAGGTTGTCAAAGTCGCACTCGGATTCCGAATCGGATTGAGAGGATGAGCTCGAATCGGAATCGTTGTCCCAAGTGGCTTGCATGGCTCTCTCACCCTTCTTCTTGCTCTTGTAGTGTCCCTTCTTGGACTTGAACCGGCCATCACCTCTTCTCTTGCCACCATCTTCCTTGTCCTTCTTCAAGTGAGGGAAGAGCTTGAAGCAAGAGTACATGGTATGACCTTCTTTTTGGCACACGAAGCAAAGAGCTCTTTCGTCATTCTCAAGCCTTTCTTTGTTGAACTTTCCCTCAAACACCATGATAGCTCGAAACATCTTTGAGAGAACGGCTCCTTGCTTGTCCTCATCAAGGTCGATGATGCCTTTGGCCTTGTCACTTGAGTGGCGGTGTCTCCCTTGGTGGTTGTCATTGTGGCGGTTCTTGGAGGGAGATGTCTTGTTGTCACTTGCCGCCAATGCTACGGTTTTGGGCTCATACTTCAACTCTCCAAGTTGCTTGAGCTTCTCCTCCACGCACCGATAATGAGTGTAGATGATCTCCGGTGTGAGGTTGTTGTGGGACCTTTGTTGTGTCTCAAGAGTCGAGATGAGAGTGTCGAATTGAGATCTTCCCACCAAAGCCCTAAGCAATCTTCCTATAACACGACTATTAGATAATGACTCTCCTATGTTAGTGAATTCATCGAGCAATTGTATAAATCGAGTATACATCTCCTCGATGCATTCACCTTCCCGTATGCGGAAATTATCCAATCTAGACTCTAACTCAAATTGTCGAGAGCTTTTGATTAGAGAATTTCCCTCATAACGGTTCAAGAGAGAGACCCACATTTCATGTGCACTAGTAGAGCTACCAAAAATGGCCGCTATGGACTCATGTACCGAATTTAGCAAGACATTAACGGCATTATCATTTTTGGTCCTAATGGTCTTAGAGGCATGGGTTTCTCTACCTTCACTATCAACAATTGGTGTGTATGGCTTATCAACAACCTCCCAAAGATCAATCAAGTTAAGGTATACAACCATACATCTCTTCCAATAACGGAAGTTCTTGCAAGTGGAACCAAATTTGTCCGGTTTTTCTATCACCCTAGAGGCCATGAATCGAGATTATCTACCTAACAAGATGGTCAAAAGATAACCCCTGCTCTGATACCACTTTGTTGTCCCTAAAATTAGGCCTAGAGGGGGGTGAATAGGCACAAAAACGAATTTCTAAACCGGTATGGTCAATGTTTGGTTCAATTCAAAACTTGGTCTAATACAAACAATCAAAGCACAAGCAATTCAAGTCAAGCAAGATAATAAAGAGAGAAAGAGAGAGAGAAATTGAACACGCGATGTATTACGGAGTTCCGACCCGATAGGAAGTGCTAGCCTTAGTCGTACGTCTCCGGGAGTTTCGCAACCTCGAAATGGGCGCGCTCCGTTCAATTCCACACGAACGGGACTACAAATTCGAACCAAATCACCTTGTTACAAACACTCTCAATGTGGATTGGCCTAACTCAATTAAACAAGCTCAAACACTCAAGGGATTGAGGCTCTAACCAAATCACTCAACAAATCTAGCAATTAACACTAGTGGATTGGTTTAGCACACTCTAATCTCAATGATTTTGCTAAATAATGCTCAAACACAAGAGAGAGTAATGTCTAACTGGTTGGAGCTCAAAAGGGAGGAGTTTCAAAGGTTTCAAAAGTATCTAAACAGTTCCAAGAGGCCCCATATTTATAGAGGGCGCCAACAGCTCCAAAGACCAGTCAAAACAGACTCTGGCGTTATACAACGCTATATGCCGTTGTACAACGCCTAAATAGTCGTTGAAAAATCAAACGGTCACAGACAATAACGTTGTGAGTTGTCAGAGCGTTGTGTAACGCTGTATAGCGTTGCACAACGCTTCAGCAAAAATCCAAAGCAAAAGCTCGACAGTTCCGTTGGAACTTGTCAGAGCGTTGTGTAACGCTTGGTAGCGTTGCACAACGAAGTCAAGAAAACGAATAAGGCAGAACTGACAAACTCAAACAACATTGTCAGAACGTCATACGACGCTGACTGGCGTCACACAACGTCGCCGTTGCACAACGCTATTCAGCGTTGCTCTACGCGACCAGAGAGAAAAAGCGAAGTCTGAGCGAAGTTTAGAGCGTTACACAACGCTACAATGCATGGAACATGGCAGCATGCATGCAGCATCGATGCAGATCGATGTCTGAACAATGCAGAGTCGCCTGTTTCATACTGCGTTGTACAACGCTGGGTAGCGTTACACAACATAGGAGTAGAAACGTTGTGTAACGTTACTTAGCGTTGCATAACGTTATGACAAGGGGAAATAGTGGATTTAACTGGTTTAAAAAAAAATGAACTAGCGTTGCACAACGCTACTGAGCGTTGTGTAACGCTGTTCCAACCTTGTCAGAGATTTTGCAATTTAAAATCGAATTAACTCAGCGTTGTGTAACGGCAACTGGCGTTGTATGACGCTGGACAGAAAAACTGAGCATTTTACCAGCAAATTGATTGAGATTAGTTTAGAGTTTAATTAAACCTTAATTACTGACTCTAAACTAGACCAAAGCAATCTCTTGAAGCTCCAAACTAAGTGCCACACTTGCTTTAATCAATTCTTCAATAAATTTAGCTATAAAACACTAAAAAGAGATGTTAGTTTAAAGGTTTCGGTGTTGTTTTGCAAATCGGCAAATCGAGAGAAAATGTTTAACCAACAGAAAATAATACAACAACAAAAATAAACTTAGGAAAAGCACATGCTTTCGTTTTAAGAAAATACAAATCCAATTCTTTTTGCTCTTTTGCCTGAGGCTGTAGTGTTTTCAAAAATAGGCGTCGATATCTAATGCCGAATTTCTTATACAGTAGCAAAAGGGGAGATATTTTTTTGATTCAATAAATATAAGACAACTGAGAATTAGAAATTTTACATAAACTTTATTTGTCAATTAAACAAAGCAAAAACAATATTCAACATCTCTCCTAGGAGCTTAATCTGGAACAAATGACCTAGATGTTAATTCTGACAAACAGTTTTTTATTTTTAGAAAGAATCAAAACAATACAATATCTATTAATTGATTATAGACGTAACTAAAAAGAAAATAATAACAACAATAGCATGGCAATACCAAATAAAGTATATTTAATGATTAAACAACCATTGAAATTTCTAAAAGTTAACGTAATTTATATTTTACCTTGGATAGTGACACCATCAAAGTTTCATCATCATGCATTGAGGCATTGGTCATCTGCAATTAAACAATAAAGAAAAACAAAATTCCAATTTAAAGCAAATTATACCAAAATAAAATATTCTAAGAGGAAATCCGGGAACTGTTCCCGTCACTCCCAATCCGAAGATACACTCCAAAAATGACCGAAATACCCTCACTTTAATAGACATTTTTTTTTCAAGTGCAATAAATCAAGATTATTTTAGTCCTTACCAAAAATTTTCGGAGTGAATTTTCAAAATGAGGAGTGAGAGAAGCAATTCCCGAAAATCCAAGCACATATTCAGTCAGACAACAAAACAAATGAAAGATTTCAAATTTACATCTTATATATTAGAAATAAAATAAAATAGAGATAATATTCCAAAGATACCTAAATCTGAAGTCCGCTTAAAAAATCTGCAATGACATAAAAACAGATCAGTGAAAAGAATAAGAAAAAATAGAATTTGCGCCATGGGTACATTATTGGAGAGGAGATGAGAGAGATGACACAACCTTTTTTCCTCGGTCGCATGAGCCGTTGTAGAAAACCATTGCTCAGATTAGAGGCAACCTAAATTATTCTCGTCTAAAACAAAAAAAAAAGAAGGAAATGAGGAAGGTGAAAACAAAATGGAGCAAATATGGCGAGGTGAGAGCAAAGTGAAGCTAGTCTAGCTAGAGATTGAATTCTCTAGAAAAAAAAAAAGGTTTCAGCAATCCACGTGCACGGATAGAAGAAAGAAAGTAGGTTTCAGACTTTCAGTACATGGATTAGTACTTTATAAAGATGTTATCTTTTTCTATGACCTACTCCATAGAGCCATCTGTGCAGCAGCGTATTTAAAAGAGGAAAAGTAAGCATAGTAAGAGGCAACGACAGAAGACCACTTGCATGCGCAACTAAAAAACCAATGAAAAGTAGTGGTCTCTACCCATTTCTCAGAAAGTAACGGAGAAAAGCAGTGAGAGAGGAGACAACAGCATATCCGCAGAATATTCTCCAAAAGAGCCATCTAAGGATGAGACGCATCAGACGACTGCGATGCCAAAGAACAGAACAAACGGCCAGGATCAGTTTACTGTCGGGAGAACTGTGGATCCACAGTATTTTCGGATGCGGATGGAATTCTGCAAATGAATGTATTGTCTTTTGATGTGAAGAAGGGAAGAAGGGCCGGGTCCGTATCCTCTGCCAACTTTTTGAGATTGGTAGATGGCCAACTTTTGATCCGAGCCGTTCGATCTAATATCGACGGTTAAGATTTTTCGGGCCTATCAATCTAAGTTACATGCACGGAACCTCCTTAACCGTTGAGATTAGATCTAATGGTTTAGATCAGAAGTTGTTACTCTACCAACTATGTGAAGAGTTTGGATTGTTTATAATACATTTTTTTTCTTCTTCCCTTCTTCCTTTCTTCCCACACGGTATCCAAACGGAACCTCCATGTAACCATGTTCCCCTAACAGAGCAATTTTGCACACTATCTGGAAACTTGCAAAATTAGCAAATCATAAGAAAACCATTTTTGCGTAACATATTCCTTCTAGAATCCTGATTACCGCCTGCATATATTAGTGGGATTGACAAGTTAAGTTTTATATCTCATCTTTTTTTTTTGAAAAAAAGTAGCAATGCTACCGGTTTCATTAGAGAAACAAGTTTACAACCTATCTTAAAAACGAAAACCCATGCGATCACACCTTGATCAGCAGTTCAGCACACCACACTTCTCAAAACTACCTATCCAGACTAACTATCTGGAAACACAAACACACAAACATCTCATTTCGCTCTACAGTTCACCTACATAATCCCAAACACTTACATAAAACAAAAGAAACTAAAATTTTAAATTCCCCTGCTTGTGTCCTTTCCTTGCTCAATCTCCTCTCCCTCCTGATTAGTGATTGCCAGTCTTTCTTCTCCAAGATTTGCCTGCAATGGCACCATATGCCAGTCCTGCACCTTCCACTTTTTCAAGCTTTCTATATACCTCCCTGGAATTGTCCCTGCCCAATATTTAACAGTATTTTCAATTAACATTAACATCACTCTAAACGATTTGATATGAACTGAATTGAAAATTACATCATTCCTATGCAACCAAAGGTTCCAACACAAGGCACTATAAATCACTAAAAAAGCAATTCTATCATTTTTATTCAAATTTAAAGAGAAATCATAAATGTCCCTAAGTGACTGCCAACCCTCCAAATAGTTAGCACATTCCCCCAACCAAAACCAAATTTGCTTTGCAAACCTACAATTCAGAAAGATATGATCAGTAGTTTCATCAATTCCACACACTGAACAATCCACATTCCCCTGCCACTTCTTTTTTGCTAAATTGGCTTTTGATAAAATTTTATCATGAAAAATCAGCCACATCAATATTTTTCCTTTATGGGGCACAGGTAATTTCCACCAAATCATTGTTTTTTTACACTTTACCCCTCTGAACATTAGAAAATTATATAAGGAAGCAGTGGTGAACTTTTGCTTGCTATCTCACCTCCATAACAACCTGTCACAATCATCATTCATATTAGTTTGATCAATAATATTTTGTAACTTCATTCTTTCTTCCCATAAGACCCCTGTGAGGATCCTATTAAATCCTAAATTGGTGCCTCTGCAGGTTATAACTTCTTGCACAGAACAAAGCTTGTTGGAGCACATTACATACAAAAAAGGAAACATGGTACTAAGAGAACAATCTAGATACCAAATATCATCCCAAAAGCTAACATGATTACCATTACCTACCTTAAAACTACAAGAAATCTTACCTAAAGGATTCAACTTACTAACTTCCTTCCAAAAAGGAGAGAAATTAGCAAAATTGTGACAATTATCATACTTAGCTTTAATAACAGACTTCCAAACGCCACTATAGCAATTATCTTTAAACTTCCACCACCACTTTGTTAAAAGGGCGATATTCATTTGCTGCAAATCAAGTACCCCCATTCCATCAGACTTTTTAGGTGAACACACCTTTGCCAATTAACTAAAGGATATTTTTTCCTATGGTTACTACTACCCCAAAGGAACTTCCTCCGATGCATGTCAATCATCTTTCTTACATTCTCCGGTATTTTGTATAAGGAGAGACTGTAGAGGGGTATTGCACTAAGTACAGAATTCACTAAAGTTAATCTACCCCCTATTGACAACAAGTTGGCTTTTCCAACTTTGTAGCTTCTTACTAATCTTATCAATTATAAAACCCCAATCTCTAGAAGCTAGTTTCCTAAAATGTAAAGGTATGCCTAAGTAATGAATAGGAAGCTGCCATACTTTGCATCTGAAAGTGTCAGCCAACATTTGACAGTCATTCTCAATAATATTCAAAGGTATCATTTCAGTTTTATGGAAGTTGATTTTGATACCAGAGAGAGCTTCAAAGCCAAGCATGGTCCAGTAAGCCCTTTCTACAATAGCATTATCTGCTTCTAAAAATAAAATAGTGTCGTCAGCATAATGAGTATTTATAATACAATTTCCATCCTCTAACCTTGGTCCTAAACCCCTCAATAAATGTGCCTCTTTTCCTATATTAAAAATCCTACTAAGGGTATCAGCAGCTAAATCAAACAGAAAAGGAGAGAGTGGATCTCCCTGTCTAAGACCTCTCTTACAGAGAAAATTAACACTTGGAGTACCATTAATATTTATACTAGTCATAGAAGAATGTAGTAAATTGTGAATCCAAGACATCCATCTACTACTAAAACCCCTAAGCGCTAAAATTTCTTATAGATAATCCCAATTTATTCTATCATAAGTTTTTTCAAAATCTATTTTGATAAGCACCCCTTTTTGTTTTCTAGTTTTACTATAATGCACTATCTCATGAGCCAACACAACATTATCAAGAATGAAACGTCCTTTGAGAAAACCAAATTGGGAATTATCAATCAATTTATCCATCATCTTTTCTAGTCTAGTAGTCAACATTCTAGTTATTATTTTCATACTACAATTCAATAGACTGATTGGTCTAAATTGTTTAATTAATTTAGCATCTTTTTCTTTAGGAACCAGACTAATAATGGCTTTATTAATTTTCACTAATTGAAGATTATGAGAATAGAAACTATTCACTAAGTTTTATATCTCATCTACATCTAAAATATCTCTTGTGGACTTCAGTATTTCTCAAGTAACCAAATTTAAGTGAGAAAATATTCATCGCGCTAACCATCTCATCTATATAAGAAAATGTGGAAATATCAAGGTATCAATCCTTGTGTCCTAAACTGATAACTAGATTAATGCTAATTTAAGAAAATCTGGAAATATCAAGGTATCAATCCTTGTGTCCTAAACTGATAACTAGATTAATGCTAATATTTCTGCAATTGGAAACATTGTTTACTAGTAGTAGACACGTATAACACTGCACTACTAACTAGTGAAATAGATATGTTAATGTAAAATCTCCAAAAAGAATATTGCAGCTCCTGTAAGAAGCATCAACGCATAGTCATTTTTCGATCCTATATCTTCATTAAAAGAAGAATAATTTTGCTTGAAAATTTTCGCTTAGACTTAATTACTAATTTTGTCACGTCAAGTGTGCATCTTAATTATAGAATATTGATAAGTACTGATAACTCTTATTTTAAATGAGGTAGACTAAGATCAGTTGCGACTAACGAATGAAACCGTCAGTTACGATGAAATTTTAATTTTCAAGAATCTAACAGTCGATCTGAACCGTTCAATGTATTCTCCATATTGAAATCTCATTGGAGACCAAATTTTTCATTTTTCTAAAATTTTTTAGTATTTTATAAAATTCTTAATCTAAATAATTCTGGACCCTTTAATAACAATGATTTTTTAAAATCTAAAAAAAATAGTAAAATATTTCAGAAAAATGTAAAATTTGGTCTCCAATGAGATTCAATATGGAGAACATATTGAACAGTTCGAATTAGTCAATAAAACCTCAAAAGTTAAGATATAATCGTGACTTACGAATCCATCCGTCAGTCATGGCTGATTTTAGTTACCTCATATTAAATTTTGTACATGCTTCGTATATAAGAAGAGAGTGGTCTTATGCAACAGAATTGACAAACGACTCCAAAGTAAAATTTATCCAACCTCTCACTAAAAATATATACAAACATGATGAATTAATTATGATAAATAAACAGAGAAAGGATGGGAAATAAATAAATAATTCAATAGAACTTTTGGGGGCTGTTGTGTATGAAACAATATTAGAAAACTTATTTATTGGGTTTTCTAAGCCGCCTTTTTTAATTGAAAATGGTCAAGCAGGACAGTTGATGCTTAAATAATTAAAACTATTTTTAAATGCGATGATATCACCGATGGATGCAATGAAAGAAGATTACTTGGCCTTGAGGGATTCCTACTAAAACTTCCATGACTCGAATCATCTTCGAAGAAATATTTCAATTAGAAATTTAAATAAAAGCATGCTTAAATTGGATAAATCTAGAACATAAAGACTCTATTTGTCTTAACTGAATAATCGGATTCATGAATAATGACAATTGATTGATTCATCTTAAGTCTTAACTGGGTTAATAGATTGCAAAAATATCGCTTGTGTTAGTTCACACTAGCGCAAAATAGAGAAAAAAAAAAATCTAGACAGCAAGTTAGCTATTATTGTCTCTAAAGGAGGCGGCTTAACCAAGATTTAGCGAAAGCAAATAAGGTTTTAGACCGGTTTGGTAAGGACTACCCAAACATAATTCAATTGATACACAATACAAGCAAGCACACAAACAATTCAAGTATAGCAAGATAATAAAAAGAGAAAGAGAAAGAGAAATTGAACACTCGGTATGATTACGGAGTTCCGACCCGCTAGAAGAAGCTAGCCTTAGTCGTACGTCTCCGGGAGTTTCACTACCACCAAAGGGCGCGCTCCATTCAATTCCAATAAGAACGGGTCTACAACTTCGAACCGAATCACTTCGTTACAATGACACTCGAGGTGGATCGGCCTAACTCAAATAGCACAACGGCCTCAAAGGAGAAGAACACTCAACCTATTCCAACCTACACCTAACGATAATGTCGGGATGGTGGTGTTTGAGACTACTAAATCTCTCAAAATGGTCTAGCTATGAAAAGCTCAAGTGGGAGAGTATCCTTGTGCTCAAAGGCTCTATTCTGGTCAAATTTTGCAAAGCAAAGCTCTCTATTGAGAGAGAACAAGGGGTGGATATAAATAGAGCTCGTCAAAAACTGCAAAACAACTCAATTTGTTGTTGTGCGTTACACAACGCAATATTGCGTTATACGATCCACAGATAGCCGTTATAATAAAACAAAGAAAACAAGCTATCCGTTGGCAGTGCGTTACACGACCCAATATTGCGTTGTACGACGCACTGGACGACCGTTGTAATAAAACAAAACGGATAAACTAGTCGTTTGAGCTGTCAGGCGCGTTACACGACGCACTGGTCCTGAGATTTAGAAAAATACTGAGTTCTTCAGTTTTTCTGCTAACTAGACCATTTCAAGGATAAAAGGACTAAAGTAAACCTTCTATTAAAGTCTAAACTAGCCTATAAGCTCTCTAAAGATTTGATCTTGATCTTGCACATAGTTTTTATACAAGTTTTCAAACTTTGCACCTTCTTCCTATAAAATTCAAAAAAGATTGTTAAATGTTTAATGATATTGTTTTGCAATCGACAAATCTAGAGACGTTTAGTACAACAACTATATAGATAGATTTTTCTTAGGTAAGCCAAAATATCGGGGGGGGGGGGACTCTTGAGCTTGTATTATTTATATAGTTTGAAAGATTCCAAAAGGATTTATTGTAAAGAAAATATCTTTGTTTTCTGCGATACCAACGCACGGTCATCAGCAGACCTTCACAAAATATATCAACTGCAATCAAATATAAATATAAAAAAGACAAAAGGAGAAAATATTGGACTTTTTTGTTTGGAAAACGAAAATTATTGCACGTTTAATAGCAAGTTTAATGGCATTTCTTGCTGAGTCGCTGAACTGAACGACTTCTTTTGTCTAGTAGCAAAAGAAAGGGACCTCATTAAAAGTGGCCACAATATTCAGGGGCCTACTCATCTTTTTCACTTGGGCCACACGTAGGGGTGGTTTCGAGTCGAGTAGCGATCGAGTTATAGTCAACTCGAAGTCACGTCGAAATATTTCGAGTTAACTCGCGACTTATTCATAAGGCAGTTTCGAGTTACAATGACTAACTCGAAATCAAGTCATGATTACTCGAGTTAACTCGTAACTCGAAAATTCTACTCGAAATTCAGTAAGGCACTGATATAGTTATCTCATATAAGCAAACTTGGAAGGTACATTAACAAAATAAACTGATATGATAAATGCATCAATCAATCCACAATTCTATATTCCATATCAGTAACATATTGAGCTTTGAATAGCACATAAATGATACATCTAGAATTGTAAATGATACATCCATATTCCAGAATAGCACATAAACGAACTAAATATTTGAATAGCACATAAAGATCATACATCCATAATTTTAAACTACATAAAATGACATTAGCTTTGAATAGCACACAAAATGAAATGTCTGAATAGCCTAAAGGACATATTAGAAAAATATAACACCTAATGACCTAATTAACTAAACGACATCAGCTTTGAATATCTGATTACTGCCTCAGTTCATGTTCCTGTAAAAAATAATTTAGAGAATGTAACACAACAGATTTGAATATCAGCAATTCCAATAATCATCCAATTCCAACATAATAAAAAGAATAACAGCAAACATACCATTACCAACAGAAAAATCAACCCATGCTAAGATTCTTCATTGCAACTTGTACTTCCAAATTTTCTTCCTCTTTTGCCACTTGCTGAAAAGAAATAAAAAATAAGATTGTTAGTACTGAAAATTTAATATTTAAAATATGAAAGATAAGATATGAAAATTGTCTCACTTCTAATGTCAATACTGTAGATTTTGATATTGCTCTTAGCCAATCACCTCCACAGACAAGAAGCTCAACCATATCCTTTGAGAGAGAACTCCTATAGTCATCTAAGACACTACATAATGAATGTATAATATCAGAACTTATAATGTTCATCCAAAACATCATTACACATTAAAAAATATATAATAATGTGCTGTTAAGCCACAACAGTGAATATATAATATCACTGCATAATGTATATCACTGAATATATAATAATGTTCATCACTACATAATGTCACTACAAAACATCATTACACATTAAACCAAATCAGCATCACTGAATATATAATATCACAACAGTGAATATATAATATCACTGAATATATAATAATGTTCATCACTACATAATGTGCTGTAGACACTACATAATGTGCTGTTAAGCCACAACAGTGAATATATAATATCAAACACCATCACCTATCAACTGACTCAAAAGTCGAAACTAGCAGGTCATAGAAATTAGAAACTAAGAAATTAACAATTATATATCATCTAGTTTAGATTAACAATGACACCTTTTCCATTGAGCAAACTTAATTCTCGTCTTTTTTTTAGTATAGATAGAATATGATCAAAGTATCCCAATCTGTGTGCAATATTGACTGATCAAAGTATCCCAGTATAGATAGAGCATTTTTGTTACAGAGAAGCCATACTTCTCAAATTTGTGTGCAATATTGACTGATTATTTTTATCCAATAATCTATGGCAACTTAGCCAGCGAGTCATGATTAGTTACCCGTCCAAATGGTCCTTTTATAATTTTTATTTTGAAATATATTGTTAATGGTTTTTTCCGACATTATAAATAGAGTTTGATAATTAAATTAAAAACTACATGCAAAAATAATAATCGAGTACCAACAAAACTAGTATAACTTTGCAATTTCAGACCATTTCTCAGATCAACAAAAAAAAAAGAGTCAGCTGCTAATTTCAGACCATTTCTCACATATTAATCGAGAGAGAGAGAGAGAGAGACTTAAGGTTCTGAGAGAGAGAGACTTGCCTTAGCAGTTAGCACTTAGCACAGAACTCAGGTGGGTCCGTCGGTGGTTAAGGTCCTGAGGGCGTCTGAGAGCACTGAGCGTCTGAGAACACTTCAGGTGAGAGAGGCGGAGTTTTGGAGCACTGAGAGTCTGAGAGCGAGAGGCGGATTGAGACTTGAGAGTGAGAACTGAGCGAGGCTGCGAGAGTAGAGAGAGCGAGAGGTGGATTGAGGGCCGAGAGTAGAGAGAGGTGGATTGAGAGCGAGAGGTGGATTGAGGGGATTGAGAGCGAGAGGTGGATTGAGCGAGAGTAGAGAGGTGGATTGAGCGAGAGGTGAATTGTGAATCTGTGATGTTGTCTGAGGAGTGAGGAGGCGGAGTGTGCAAGGACCAGGGACAGAGGGACTTAGGTCTTAGGGTTAGCGATTAGGCGATGGGCTTGGTTGCGAGATTTTTTACATGGGCTGACTATGTTGATAACTCGAGTTATGGGCCGATCGAGTTGGGCCTAACTCGAAATCACGTCATTTAATTTCGAGTTGGGCCTAACTCGAGTTGCAGTAACTCGATTTTTCCTAACTCGAGTCATATCCGAGTTTTTTTCGAGGCGAGTTCGATTAATTCACGAGTTACGATTTTTTTGCCCACCCCTAGCCACACGGCAAGAAACAAACTGCACAATGCATGGCAGCTTCCATCAAAACTGCCACGTTTTCACCAACCTCCTCTAAATATTGTTGTGAAAATAGGATATGTGTTTTTTTTTTAAGAAAGAAGGAGGTATTTATCATCTAATTTTTTTTTTAAATTAAAGGTGAATGCGAGATTTGAACTCTTGATCTCTTGGAGACCAGTTTAGTATTCTTACCACTGAGTCATTAGACCACATGCAAAATAATATGTGTTTAATGGACTAGTTGGGCATCATCAAGAGATTAATTGTTATGGAGTCGATTGATAATTTTTTGTGAATAATTTTATGTTCATGCTAATGCATTTACAAATACTATAATTTCTATTAAAAAAAGATAAATTATTTATCCATTTGAGAAACATAAAATCTATTTATACATATTAACAATTATTTTAATGTTTTTGAGAATAAATATGCAACGCCTCATTTTTAATTATTTGTAACCAGAAAAATATATTATAAAAATATATTATCCGGTTTAATAGAACAAAAACTAACAAAATTATCAATTTGAAAGCCACTAGTCGAATTTGGTGTTCAATTAATTGTTTCGACGGCCCGCCAATCAGTTTTAAGATTTTAACAACCAGTTAATAATTTAGCGGGGCTGATAAGGATCATCCCGTATTTCACCATTCCATCATCCCAGCGATACTTCATTAATAACAGACGCGTTTTCTAAAAATGGAAAAAAAAAATTCATCCCCATCCCTCTTTCCTTTTTGTTCTCTCTGTCCCATACCCAGCGATATCCCTCTGTTTTCTACCTCCCTCTCACATTAACTACAACAACAACAATTACTAATACTAACTACAACAGTTAGTATCCAAACTACAACATTTACTCATTTTAACTTCGACAGTTGATATCTGAGCTACAACAATTACTAATACTAACTACAACAGTTAGTATTCAAACTACAACAATTACTCATATTAACTTCAACATTTAGTATTCGAACTATATCAATTAATCATATTAACTTCAATAGTTTGTATCCAAACTGCAACTGTTGAAGTTAATATATATAACTGTTACAGTTATATATGCCAATTTCAACAATTTAAATATGCCAACTTCAACTATTACCTTCAACATTTAAATATGCCAATTTCAACAATTATGACATTAGATTCAACATTTATGAATATTAATTTCAACATGTTATCAAGTGTGTGAGAGGGGCAAGGGGGTGGGGGCGAGGGGGAGGGGGGAGCGTATGCGGGAGGGGTGGGGCGGGGGAGTAGCGTACGCATAGAAACATGTTTTTTTAATTTCCGAAAATGGAAGAGAGAATTTCAAACACGTTTTCTAAAAATAGAAAAAAAAATGTATTTTCTAAAGGATGGTGGGAATGATACTAATCAATTCCGATAATTTACTGGTGCAAAATATCCAAATGGCCATTTAACCACTGCCAATTAATAATTGTTATTTGCGGCTATTTTTTTCCCCCACAGTGCCTCTGACTATAGATAATTTTCGTGTAGTTACTACACTACTACTAGCTATTAGAGACTGCCATTGTTTTAATGTTTATTTTATTTGCTATATTTTAATTGTATAAGTTCAATAAAGACTAGCGAAAGTTTCAACAGGATATGCACCTATCAATTAATGGTTGTGAATAAATTTGAAGCGTAGATATCGTTTGTTATTAATAAATATACTTCTAATATAAAAACTTACAAGGTAATATGGTATAAATGATATGCATATATAAATTGTTCATAATTGTTTGAGATTCATTAATCGACCACCAAATATTAAAAAGAGAAGATCTAGAAACTCTTTTTTGAGTGCATTGCATAACTAGTCTTTAATGAGAATTCGAAATCTCAATGTTAACTATATACTTTTTAACCAAGTTTCGTTAAATTTGGCATTGCTATGTTTTCTTCTGACAACGTAGGTTATAAGCTTTACAGAAATTAGTCAATTAAAGATGACTATTTCTTTTCCCTGAACACTTCACACAACAATTGTTTGAGATTAATTAATCAACTACCAATTAAACATTAAAGAGACGATCTAGAAACTCTTGTTTAGTGCATTTTAGTACTAGTCTTAATTAGAAATGCGAATCATGCACAAATCTACAATATATATACTTTTACGTAAATTTTCATTAAATTTAGCGTTGCAACATGGGTCATAACTTCCAGAAATTAGTTAATTAATTAAAGACGTCCATATGTTTTTCCCTAAAATCTTTACAAAGTAGTTGTTTCACATTAATTCAACCACCAAATATTAATAGAAAATCTAGAAACTCTTTCTTAAGTGCATTTTATTGCCACTACTATTTATTAGAAATGCGAATCGCAAAGCTATAAATATATACATTTTAGTCAATTTTAAATTAAATTTAGCATTGTAACTTTTTTTCTGACAACGTGAGCTATCAGCTTCCATAAATTCGTTAACTAAAGATGGCCATATATTTTTTTCCCCTAAAATCTTCACAAAGTATATGTTTGACATTAATTCAACCACAAAAATTAATAGAAAAATCTAGAAACTCTTTTTTTAGTGCATTTCATTACTAATCCCTATCAGAAATTCGAATCACAAAGCTCCAAAAAAATTCTTTCTAGTCAATTTTCAATTAAACTTAACATTTCTTACTTTTTTCCTAACAACGTGGGCTTAGCTTCCAGAAATTCGTTAATTAAAGGCGACCATATTTATACCTTTAGACACAGTAAGCCACAAAGTTAAGAGAAATAAGAGATCTGAATGATCCTTAACTTCCAGGCATCTACCTCCTCCCACGCGGCGAAATCGGAAACTCACGTGTTCTCTGATTTTATATAGAAAGTGATATCTACGGCCAATTTCTCTCTTGCGTGACTACGTGTCACCTTTTGCATCCATCTCACATCTTACCATCAAGCGGGCCCCACGATCCAACGGTCCGCGATCTCTCTTCCACAAAAAGATCCTCTAGAAAAATAAAAATAATTAGACGCGCGCAAAAAAAGAAAAAGAAACCATTTTTTTATTTTTTCTCAGCCTATATAAACATCTTTCTCTTGGTTTGTTTCAAACAAGAAGCAAGGATTGCACATTTAACCAATTCGCACTCAATCTTCTCTCTATTTGCACAAAGTCGAGCAATGGCAAGAGATTTGTATCTCCGGTTTGAAATGGAGGTGGCGCCGCCGGAGTTCATACAAGTGGCAAGGCTCAAGGCGACACCCATCCTGGACACCATTCCCGAGGAGGAGGATGACGTGGAGCTAATCCAAGACGTCCAGACGGACTCACAAGGGAGTCCCTTACCGTCTGATTGGCCCCACTGTGACTGGGAAGTTTCGAGGACCTTTTCTCAAAATTTCTCTGTGGAAGAGGATATTTAGAGTTTCTAGGGTTTGATTTGAGATCAGGAATAGTTTTAGAAGAAATGTTTTTGTTATAGGAAAGAATAGAACAGCCGAGGCACAAAGTCTTGGTTGAGTAATGCAATAGCAATACAGTTAAAGTTATTTTGTAATTTTGGGTTCTTAACAGGGTGCTCTTTTGAAACTATTATTTTTGAAAATTGATTAGTGGTCATCGCACTAATTACCATCCGCGTCATCGCGCTCCACAGCGCCTCAGCGAAAATTCATCACCCAGCGTACTTTCGTCGTATCTAAATATACATTTTAATAAGTACAAAAGATATGTTATTTAAGTATAAATATTCAATTAGTTGCAACAAAAAATTATAAATGTTATAAGCAAAAATGTTTATTTTATTAAGTATAAATGTTTATTTCAGTAAGTACAAATGTTATGTTAATTCAGTATAAATAAACTATAAAGGTTCAGTTAGTTGCAACATAAAATATAAATATTATACGAAAAAAATACTATTATTAAACCAAGCGAAGGGGTCACGAACCGGACAAAAAACACATGAAAAAATTAAAAGGGGTTATGAACCGATCCGGTTCAAATTAAATTTTTTCCGACTCTACCCGTCTCCTAGAGCACCTCTTAACCCATGCGCGACTCTGACTCTGGCGCGACTCTGACGCATTCAACTGAACTTTTGATTATTAAACTGAACATTTGTAACATACGGCAATGGCGCGGATGGTTTTTTAAGCGATGACAGTATGACACTTAATATTCATGATTAATTTTTTGTTCGAGGACCTGTTGTCTAATTTTACGTGGCAGTTTTGTTACAGAAACTTTGTTAGTAGAAATGTGTAACCGCTGAATTCTGTCCCTCTAATTAATTTGTTTTGTTTTTTTCTTTTCTGGGTTAAGGTTAATTAATATTTATGTAAAATAATATGACATAACTGACACTTTCAGTATTGATTAAAGTAATTACCACCAGAGCTAAGCCAGTGAGCTCTAAAACTAAGTGGCAATTTCAGTATTATTTATCAAAAAATGCAATTGATTCCATTTATTTTTTTCTGCAATACCAACAAACTATGTGCGCTTCTGAAATCAAAGCCACCCTAAATGTGCTTCAGGTTTAAAAAAAAATATATTTTATCTCTCATATGATTATATCCCTCACAGTATCACAATTTAAGGGGATAATTTTTTTATTTGTAATGTAAAAAGACAGCACCCATAATCGAAATTTTCACCAAAAAAAAAAAACACAAAAGAATAGTATCACCACAATCAAGCAAGCATGAAAGAGGATCTAAATTACTTCATTGTCAATGATTAAAGCTTTTAAATGCATCGCTATATTGTCTCTATATGGTTATATAATATTTCTATTTTGGCACCTATAATCGATAATATACATACAACACATAATAAAGCACCAAAGACATTTTAAATAGGCTACCTACTACCTATTTAAGGAACTGAACCCCCAAGGCAAAAATTACAGAAGGAAGTCAATTGTTATGTTAGCTCAGTTAGAAGCTTAGAACATCCCTGATGCTTGTCACTTGTCAGGATAAAGATTCCACTCTGGACTCTTCTTTAGTGGGTCCAGTGACAGACTCTCAGCTGGTGCTGGAGATTTCTCTGGAAGGGTTTCGAGATGAATATTGGCCTTCTCAGACTCCATTTGTACTTCCTTATCAGAGCTGGCACCACAAAAATTTTTCACCGAAATTAACATTTTAGTTATAACAATCTAGATTGTTTGAAAGAATATTACCAATATCTGCTAGTACTCCTTTTGTGCTATTATTATTTTTTTTTCTTCACTTCCGTTTTTCTAATTGATTAGATCCAATGGGGTAATATATGTTGATCCTGAAATGTAGGGACTGTAGGTGCCAAGATGAAAAATGTATTATACACCGTCAAGATATTTTAGTTAAATGTACATGATTGGATTTTCAATGCTTACCAACATCTGGATGCATTATCAGTCAAGTATTGGACAGCATTGCTCAAGGCATGTAGCGCGATTTTTTTCACCTAAAAACAAGAAACAACACAGATTATTATGGAGAATAATCATTATGGCTTCACAAGATTACATTACAATTACCCAAAATCAAAAGGGACGGTTTCTGGTATTACCAATCAATACCTAAAGATATCATGCATGCCACCACAAGAGGGATGCATCTTGGAAAAAAATTTCTCATAAAACCTTTTAGGCATCTTAGGAATTCATGGCATTTATTTTTCAGGGTACAAGAAGATATTTTTTAGCATTTGTCTAGATTGTAAAGTTTTCATATAAGTACCTCTAGTTTATCTTCTTTTGCTTTGTGCTCAGATGGAAGCAGCCTGAACTCCTCAGTTAGCCTAATGCACTCTCTAACATTCTCAGGTGACACAAAGTCAACTGCCACCTTGATACATGACTGCACAAAAAATACAAAATGTAACATGTCAAATATAGGTACAAAATAACAAGTCGAATTTGTTGATGTTCAAAAATAAAATAACTAGTCCAACAATAAACTAGTATGGTTTGACTATATTATATTATATAAAACTTCCTGCAGAAATCAACATCATATTTGGATTTGAAATATTTCCCTGAATGGACACAAAATCGAATTTGGAAACATTCTATAAGCTAGAGAATTTTCTGAAGTTTTTCTATACAGGTCCAAAGCATAACCAAAAAAGAGTAGAGAATCAAGAGATGAAATGTTCAATAGAAACTCACCCTGCAGCAAGACAGTATTCTTAATTATTTCTGATCCTGGCATATGCTCCAATTATAGATGATGACCCGTACTTGTTGTACATAAAACCTAACTACTATACAAATTTTGATATTCTAATACTTGGATCATACCTTTAGGTTTCTGACCTGATGGGGGCAACCAGCAGGAATAAAAACTGCCTCGCCAAGCTTTTGCTCAAAGGTCCAAGGCTCAATTCCTGTAAAAGAAGTACAAATCAATAGAGAGAACAAAAAATAAATCAATGTAAAATGAAAAATTTGTTGAATTCTCCTTAAACACCAACCAAAAAGTCATGGTTGAAAATGAGGACCTTCTGTGCTTATTAGAAAACAAATAAATGAATAAAAGCTTTACGAATGTTTTGCATAGCAAATTTAGGTTTTTCTCTTTTTCTAAAAATAAAAAAAACTAACCATATTCTTCCTTGAGCTTTATCTTGTGCTCCACAGTCAAATAGAAGGATTGGTCATGGATCGGGTGAAGAACCTGAAATATATACTTCCGTTAGGAAATGGAAAAAATAAAGGAAAACCTATGATACCCACATACAGTTGTATAGCAGCTGTACTTGTATCTGATACACATCCGATATAAATTGGCATACATTGTATAAGGTAGGCCAGGTGGTGTAACAGAATATTCTAATAGCCTTACCAAAGGATTCAGTTTCCATTATATTGTGATAAACAAAGGGTATATTCTCTTTCCTAATGATCCTACTTTGCCTTTTATATAGGGAACGGAAGCAAAGCTATCCTTTGCCACCACACAATGTGGGACTAATCAAGCACATAAGCACTTTAAAACCGGGCACTGTAAACCTCTTTATTAATTATTTCTCATGCTGTCTTCAATATTTACTATTGGAGTATAAGCTGAGGCCAACCAGCCCACACAGTGCTCTTGGGCTCGGAGAGAAAATTAATTCAAATGTCCTCTCCTATTCTCCTAATTCACTACATTGATTTTTTTTCCAGCCATTTAACTATTAGCATATTTTCCTTTTCAAAGAATGAAATTCTTATCTCTATTTACTCAAGAGCTGTTGAAATATTACAGTAAGAGTTGCTATCTTCCGTCAAAATTTTTCTGAAAGACGCATTGCTATTTACTATTTGTTAAGTTCTATTAATTAAAAATAAATTTTACATTCATACATTAAAATCAGGGATGATAAGGATCATCCCCGATTTCTATCATCCTCATCATCCTCAAACGCGTTTACTATTTTTAGACAACGCGTAATTTCCATTTTTCAGAAATGAGGATGATGGAGATGATTCCCTGGGCAGTTACATTAATGCGTTTTTGGGTGAGGGGATGAGGAGAGGAGGGCTGAACAGAGGAGAGGGAGGGAGCGACACAGACACAGAGAAAAGGAAAACAACTGTTATAGTTAATATATACAACTATTCTAGTTATATGTATAACTGATCTAGTTAATATGTATAACTGTTCTAGTTAACAATATAAAGAACAGTTAACAGTTCTACTTAATATATATAAAGGTTCTACTTATATACATAACAATTCTACTTAATATATATAAAGGTTTTACTTGTATATATAAAGATTCTACTAAATATACATAAAGGTTCTACTTATATACATAATAGTTCTACTTAATAAATATAAAGGTTCTTCTTATATACATAAGAGTTCTACTTAATATATATAAAGGTTCTACTTATATATATAAAGGTTCTAGTTAATATATGTAAAAGTTCTACTTATATATAAAGGCTCTGGAAAATCTGGTTTGCTTCCACCCTCCGATTCGCTCATCTTCTTTGGACTTCCCCATTCCTCTTCTATCATCCCCTGGACTTCTATCATCCTCCCTCTTCTATATCATCCCCCGGACTTCCGCGTTTTCTAAAAATGGAAGGAATTAACGCGTCTGTAGAGGGGATGAAGGGGATGATAAAAGAGGAGGATGACAGAAAGCAATTCCGCATTAAAATTATTAAAATAGCATTTATCTTTTAAAATTTAACTCTATGAAAAATTGAATTTTGAAAAATGCCCCACCACTGCATCCAATCGTAGGTGTGCAACACAGGTAAAATAACAAGGTCCTTAATCATTTAGGAGGATGTCTGTACTATAGTTGTGATGATGGTCAAAATTATAGGCAATAATATGACAGATAGCACAAATTTCTGTATCTTCAACTAATAAAGTATAACTGTTGCAATGATCATTGGTCATATAGTAAAATACCTGTTTTACAGGGTTGCAATGTGTGTGTCTGAACTCTCGTGAGTGCTTGGTTAGAAATTCTCTTAGCTTGGGCACATCTTCCCTTCTGAAAATATCCCAGAGTGCTCCTCCATCTAGAACTTTTTTTTCTTCATCTGATACATACCATTTGTGACAGGGTTCGTCAGCTGAATTCTGAGATCCATTTTCTGCATCACTGGTCCCTTTCAGCTCTTCCTGTGTTTGTCTTGTGTCAGATGAACGTTTGTTCAGGTCAGCATCCTCAGGGTTGAGCTTGCCATGCATGCATCCATTGTCCACTTCCTTTTCATGAATGATGGGGCCCACAGAACTAATGTGTGATTCTTCCATTTCAGGTTCAGTTGCAGATGGTACGACGTCCTGCAAAATTAGTTGAAATTTTTCAGAACTTGAACTTTGAACTGAACAATTCATTAGTGCATATCAAATCTGGCAACAATTGTGGGTTTCTAAAATCAGATATATTTTGGTACAAACTTGATATGATATGTGATTCTTAAATAGATGTATATCCATTTGCTTCAAAAACCACCTTTATAAGGCCCTGATCAAAATTTTGTTTCTTTAACACAGGATTTCATTTCATTAGAAACTTTTTTATCAAAACGAATGGATTAGGTCCAACGAAATCCTCAGAAATCAATTCAAATGAAACAAAATCCCGCATAAAAAACATTTTAATCAAAGCCTAAGACTGCTAAAAGTGCATGTGTATATCAGTTGGAACTTGGAAGAAAAAGTAAATATACAAACCATCCGAAGCATCCAATTTAAGAGCTAATAACATATAGAAAAACATATATCATTAGATGTGTCAATATCTTTGCTACTATTAACCTCATTGCCGAAGGATGTAGCAACTGCGCCAGTGCATAATAATTCAGCCAAGTCCTGCTTCTTCATTGTACTTTTTAGTTTCTTTATTTCTGCTAGATTTTCCTCACCACAGTCTACCTCAGCAGTATGTGTCAATATATTGACCTGATGAAACAACAGAAACATTGTTAAAAATGCATAATCAATATTTATGATAAGTTGCATGTCTTCAAACAGTAGAATTAGATAAAGCAATAAATTAAGAGCAGAAACATTTATGGAAGCCAGATGATGTAATGTCAACCACATTAAAAAAAGTAACAGGACCAGCATAGATCAAGTAGTAAGTACTATATTATTAACCTAATCCACTAATCAGCAATTGCTTCACAAACCACAAATTAGGAACTAAAAATGCTCCTTGGTTTGGTAATACTTTTCTTTCAAAAAAGAAATAAAAAGGAAGTGGTCACAACCTTCTTGCCAGGAGGTCAAGAAACCTTGACCTGAAAACAAGAACAGGTCAGCGAAGGTCAGTGTCCGATTCAGCATTGCAAAATCTAATAACAACATACCGCATCAGACATGTCACAGTGAAGTTTTGTGACAGAATCACCCCTGCCAAGCTCTTCCCTAAACCCATACGCAATGTATGTCTTTGGACCAAGATCAGGCTTTCTGACATCTGTTGGGAGTAAGGTAGCAAGGTTGAGTGGTCCATAGCAGGGGTCAGTGTACTCAGGAAAGGGTAAGGCCATAATAAATTCAGCAAAGTGACGAGGCAATTTCTCATTGAACCAGCTGCCCGGGGGCCAGTCCTTCAGCTTGAGCATCTCAGGCCAGCCATTTGAGTGGTATCTTCCACTCTCATAACCAGTAAAGAATGTGCGGATGTTAATCTCCACCTGGAAAAATGAGAAACTAATATTATTGTTTTCCTTCTCAAATCATTTCCATTTTATTGTAGTTCATGTTTCTCTCTCCTTGAGAAAGTTTAGTACTATCCATGTACTATTAATAGCAATTATAAAAGGCCAGTGGTAGAACAACAGCAGAAGAAAAAGGATGTAGGGCACAAAATTCTAAACCGTAGAGTACTGATTGCTAAAAGCATAAATTCAAAAATCGTACAAACTGAAACCACAACACCTGACATACCTTAATCCTGAACCCTAAATCCTGTATAAACTATTGAACATAGCCCGCATCAGCAAATCATTTCATACCATTGGACATATTTAAAAACTAACCTTGCACCAATCAAGACAATCAATAGCTTTTATAGCTAGCAAGGAGGCATTGTCTCTTGTCTTTGTCTCTCTGAGGGCACGCCACATAACCATTGGCTCCCAGCTGAGCCCTGTTGTTTGATTCAGAATATCCCGCACAATTACCGGTTCACCCCTCACCCAATGCTTCTGAAAATGGTCAAGTCCATCCTCCTTTATGGCAGCCCCACCTGTTGGGCAATATATGTGATTATCCCCTGACCACTTTCTATTTGCCGCTCTTCTCAAATTTTCACTTTTGGTATTTGTGCTGCCAGGACAACTGCATGGGCTTGAAGAAAAAAGAAATCCTGAAAATTCCTTTTGTTGCATGATTTTCTCAGCTTTAAATTGGAGTTCTGGAAAAAAATTCTCGAGTTTCATGCGTTTTAGTTGTAGAAGTGATCTGCCACAGCCGCCAAGCTCATTTGGTGCACATGGAATGCTGCCATCATTGTTAGCTTTCCAATTAAAATAAGTGCTTTTCTTGTCTTTCCCATTTTTAACTTTCTGTGAGGAAGTTTTGGAATCTTCAAATGCACCAGTGGGTTCTCTAGGTCTGTTATTATGACCTCCGTTATCTAGTTGCATCTCACCAAATAAGTACTTCTTGCCATAGTCTTTATATGGCTCGATCTTGGCTTCTATGCCACCAGCCACAAGACCAGTACGGAGTTCAATGCAGCACCTAAGGCAGAGATCATAGGAGCATTTGGGGCAGCTCCGGTGAAAATCTACAATTGATGTTTTGCAATTGTTACTGCCAAGGAAAAAGGAAAACACAGAGAGTTAGTCTGAATGCTTTCTGTAAGATTATTTCCTTGTTGAAGTTGGCAACTAAATTTATATCTTTTCAGCCATGTACGCTGTTAAATATCACAGCAACAGTTGACCTTGTTTGGCGATAGTTCACTGCCTTAATTTTCTAATAAAAAGTTTCTACATGTAGAGCTATTGCCATGTGGTGTTCTATTGCAGTAGATCTACTTATTTCTGTCATTTTGTGGGAAATTATAAAATTTGACATACCAGTATACGCGGTCATCTTTGTCGAATACAGCCATTTCAAGGATTACCTCACTCGCAGAAACACCTATTAATAAAAAAAAAAGATGGTCATCTCAAAGTAAAATATTTTCAGATAAAGACAGCGAATCAAATAAACAACATGAAAATAAAACTAGTACCTTGTATTTTAGCTTCTATTTCCTTCTCATTATTCTGCTCTTGTTGGAACTCTTTAACCCAAGGAAGCAAATGGTCTAGTATATAGCAACAGTATCTGTAATGGTCTGATTCTGAAATATCCTTCCTGGCTGGCTGCATGGACAAATTAAATAAGGTAATAATTAAATAAATTTCCATGAGAAAGTACTTTGAGTGTCCGACTGTCCGTATTACAAATGCCCACAATTTTGGATTGCGCATAGCCAGTATCTGCAACTGTCTAAGAGTGTATGATGTTTCAGAAAAGGTACGCTGAACACAGCTAACACATTAATTCATGAAACATGCTATTAAAATATTCAGGTAACAAATTGCCGCAATTTAGGACTGCACAAAGGCAAACATCTGGAAATATCTAAAAGGTGTAAGGTTCCACAAAAGACACATTCATTCATGAACATAATATCATAATAATTAGTACACAAATTTTAATTGAAACAGACCTCTGCAAGGCCTTTCATGCGCAGACATGTCTTGCAATTGCAGTTTCCTCGGCAAATTGGGCACTTAGCTGCAAATTCTTTCTTTGATATCTGAGGATACCTACGTGCCAACAAAATGAGAGAAAGTGAGATACATATGGTGATCCTAAGTGTCATGGACTTCATTTGAGCAGAACATATGCACTGTCTAAAAGCTAAATGTTAAGTTCTTAACCTTGTGCACTTTCTCTGAAGTTGTTCGGAAAGTAATTGCTCAAACACAGGGCAACTTAATTATAACTCCAGTTTATCATATTATCACGGTAATTTTTTTTTACTTCTTTTTTCGATCTTTTTTGGGGGAAACATTGCCCATAGCCAAATTTGAATTAACAGGTTCAAGGGGTAGCCTACTAACAGTAAATGGCCAAATTGCAATAGCAAAATAGAGTAAAAAAAGACAGTATATAATTATTTCATATATTAAACAACCAGCAAGTTACGCATTGAAGACAATATCGCCTCTTACAACAGAGCTTGCAACGGATGACTTTCCTAATGTTATTGTGACACTGATGACAGTAAAGTGCGTCTTTTCCTACCAGCGACTTCTTTCTCTTTTTCTAATATAAAACCCAAGAAAAACAAATTTCTTTAGATGACCCCACAAATCATAAATATAGTTTTTAAATGAATTGATACAATTGATTACCACAGTTTTAACCTTCATGCGGTCTACTGGATCATCATTTCTTATGCTTTTTACCCGCTTTTTCCTAAAATTTGAACTCCGAACCTCCTTTTTAGATTCCTCTTCTTGCTATTTAACAAATAAATAAATATTAAATAATATCTTAAGAATTTATAATAATATTATCTTCTTTAATTATATATTGGAAAAAAAAAAAATCATGAAAAATTAAGTATTGATGCAATTTTTCAGTAGGACATCCAAAAATTAAAATTTTGCTCTCTCAGATGCCTCTTTCTGGAATATTGCTACCTGATTAGCAGATAAATTCAAAACATCTAAAAAAAAATCAAAACATAAGAACATAAATTTCATAACTTCCTCCATACCGATTCTTTCTTGCTTCCATTCTGCACAGCAACTTCCTCCGTTGATGCATTCCTCGCTCTTTTTGCGTGCAATGATCGATCCTTGCTCTTATAATCCCTCTTTCTCTTCTTCCCTTCTCTTTCCTCCAACGGCTTCCGACACCTCGGCCGGCATGATCCCTCCTCTTTCTCTCTCAACTCATCATCTCCAGAAATTTTACCTTGCGTTTTCTGCAATTCCTTCCTCTTCATCCGCTCCAACTTCCTCGTGTCCGAAACGCTAACCTCCTTTTTCTTAACTTCAATTCTCTCTTTAGTAACCGACGATCCTTCCCCACTACTCTCACGACCTTTCTTCTCCATTCCCTCTCTTTGATCGCCATCGCCATGCGCGCCATTTTGGAAAGAACAACGCGCCATTTCAAACTTCTTCAAGTGAGCATCGCAGTAGCTCCGACCATAGACTCGCGCCTTTCTACAACGCCCCACGCCGGAGCTAGCAATACACCGCTCTCCGTCCGGCGGAAGACAGCAGCGTTCCGCCATTGTCGGAGAACGGGAGATGGGTTTGGGTTTTTTTAGAAGGGTTTTGGGTTTAACCTCTCTCATCTCTCATCTTTGAATTCTGATGTCAGAGATCACAGGTCTTTATGTACTGTTGTTTCAGCATATGGAACAATTGGGACCTTGCTTTTTCTAGAATTCTTCTGCGAATTAACTTTTTAATTGTAAGATATTATATAGATTCTTTTATTAAATGTTTAAGAGAAGTAGCATTATATTTATATAAAAAAAAAACAAAACATTGGATCCAATGGAGAAATGACTTTTTTTGGGACAAAAAAATACTTTCAATATGCAGATGTGTGAATACAATGGAGAAAATTATGTATCTTGAGAATATAATTTTATGATGAAATTTACATGCATCAAAGGATACCCAATTCTCACATTTTGTTCTACTTGTTATTGTACATTTGCAAAGCCAAGTGGATTGAATTTCATGTACTATAAATTACAATTCCATCATAATATAATAATTACTTTTATAATTATTATTATTATTATTAATTGTTATTGCCCAACATAATTGATTGGATTTTTTTTTTCAACTGCCCATAATAAATATAAGCATCAAATGTATGGATTTTGTAAATAGTTAGTAACATAAAAAGCAGCGACAAAATTTTGGATTCTGTATTTTGTAAATAGTTGGAATTAGAATAAGACCTTGAATAAGACCTTATTCGGAATAAGACTTATTCCGAACGCGTTTGGTTTCATCCCGAATAAGCCTTATTCGGAATAAGGCTTATTCTAACATGATACCAAACACACCCGTTAGTATAGGAATAAGAGTCCAAATTCTTTATTCTTGAGTTGTTTGGATTGCACAAGAATAAGAATAAGCACGCATACCGAAATTTCTTATTCTTATTTTTTATTCCATGCTCATCCAAACGCACCCTTTGTTAACCTTGCCAAAAGTCCGGATTGTTGAAACTTTGGAATTGTATTTAGAAAAGAAACTGTGGTCCATGTTGGTACGAAATGGCTTTTGTAGTACAGAGAACAGCTTTTAATTTTGTCTGTATGCAAAAATCATTGATTTTATGGGCTCCTAGGTAGCTACTGCCTAGTTTTTCTTTAAAAAAAAAAAGTCTGAATCCTATTCCACCTCTCCTCCGTAATCAAGAATGGTTAGTTGTAATGCTTCTTCTTTCTTCTGTGCTCATTTATTACTTTCTTTAAAAACCCGTTCCATCCTCCCCCTCTCTTTTACTACTGTCTCTAATATGTACCTTGCTGATTCGTACTGTTTCTATTGGGTCTAAGTTTCTCTTCATTTACTCTATCCTTTTCATTTAAGTCTCACTTATTATTTTCAAATCTTTTAGGATTCGTGGTTTTATCAGTCTGTTGTCCGTTCAGTGGAATTTTTTAAACTTAGCACCATTGTAAGGTGTTGTACTTTACTCTATTTAATGAAGCGGCCTATTGGCACATTATCAAAACAAAAAGTCTCACTTATTATTCAACCCTTTCTTTTTTTTTTTTTGGTTAGTAATTAATTTGTTCCCGTTCTCTTTTTAGTATGAGTTATCCCTCTTATCAGCTCTACTTGATGAATGATGAATTGATGATAGACCAGTTTGGAATTCCTTGGGAACATTACAAAAGCTACTAAGACCCTTTTATCTGTTTGGGAAGCCGGGTGGGAGGGAATTTTTTTTTTATTATGGGCCCATAGGCAAATTCATTAAAAGTAAAAACGCATTACATATGTGTCGAACTTCCGGGTGGGAGGGAATTAAAAGCAAGTAAGGAGGCCACCTGTCCCAAAATTAACAATAAAAATATGAGGATTGGCCAAATTAGCACTCCATGTGAGCACTTTGCATAATTGCACCAATTAAAGGATCAGATTGCCTATTGAGGAAAGATGGAGTCAGAACTAATGCTCTCTCCCTCATTGAGTCATTGTCTATTATTTTCCCTGAGAAGGCCGATTGCAGCTTTACTTTTGCCCATTTAATAACCCATCTCCCACAGTCCCTGACGGCCCATTAATAATCAAATAAAAAAAAAATATATGAGAATATGATGGAGAAAATTATGTGTATTGACGGTATAATTTTATGATAAATTCACATCAATGAGATACCCAATTCTCATATTTTGTTTATTTTTTTATTTTACATTTTACAAAGTCAAGGGAGAAAATTATGTGTATTGACGGTATAATTTTATGATAAATTTACATCAATGAGATACCCAATTCTCATATTTTGTTTATTTTTTTATTTTACATTTTACAAAGTCAAGGGGATTGAATTTCGTGCATTATAAATTACAATTTCAATCATTCCTACGGGATGTTTTTCAAAAAAAAAAATTACAATTTCAATCATAATAGCAATGCAACTTGAGTGAAAGGTCGAAGGTTTGAAACCCGGCTGTGACTATGAGGTCTTTCATAAACATTTAATTTAAAAATACTTTGGGTGACTTAGACCCCTAATTTATTTTAAAAAAAAATTCAATCATAATATAACAATAACTTTTAGAGAAATGCTAGAGTCCAATATATTGGACGGATGGACTCCGTCCAATACGATCGTTTTCACATTTTTAAATTTCAAATAACCGATCCGAACCATTTAATATGTTCTCCATATTGAAAACTTGTAAGAAACCAATTTTTACATTTTTTTCGAATTTTTTTACTATTTTTTTGGCATTTTAGAAAATCGTTGTTATTGGACGATCCATAATGTTTATATCATGAATTTTCAAAATTACCAAAAAAATAGTAAAAAAATTCGAAAAAATGTAAAAATTAGTTTCTTGTAAGTTTTCAATATGGAGAACTTATTGAATGGTTCGGATCGGTTATTTGAAATTTGAAATTTGAAAACTTGAAAACGATCATATTGGACGGACTCATCCGTCCTATATATAGGACACTAGCATTTCTCTAACTTTTATAATAATAATTACTGTTAATAGTTATTGCCCAACATAATTGATTGGATTTTTTTCCAACTGTCGACAATAACTAAATATAAGCATCAAATGTATGAATTTTGTAAATAGTTAGTAACATAAAAAGAAGCGATAAAAATTTTGATTCTGTATTTTGTTTCAAAATCTCTGTACGTGAACAATTCTAGAGAAATGACTCAAATGAGGGTTGGAATGGGACCAGTGGACCACTTTATGGGTTAATTTAGGGAGTAACATTTTGTTAACCTCGCCATAAGCGTGGAGCCGTGGAGGCAAACCCTTTGTTAAGCCCGGATTGTTGAAACTTTGGAATTGTACTTTAAAATTGTGGTCCGTGTTGGTACGAAATGGCTTTTGTTGCACAGAGAACAGCTTTTAATCTTGTCTGTATAAAAAAGAGAGAGGGTTTTCAAAGTTTGACCCATTTTTTAAGGTGTGCAAGTCTTTTACTTTTACTTAGGTTTTAATCGGAACCAAAAAAAAATTAACTCCAGAAATGAAACGGAAATCACTTTCTTCAACTCCGCTGATTGAAATCGAGAAAGTAAGCGTGAGAATTCTCTTCTAGTGAGAATTGGCAAAAAATCTTGGTCGGAAAATTTTCATCCAAAACAAAAATATTTGGCAATAATTCTTTTTTTTTCTTTTGTTTTGTTTTTCTTTCTTGCTTACCTCCGGTTCTGATCAGAGCTTCAAAGTCTTAAAAAATCGTTTGTTCCACAACGAATCATAAAAAAAATTATCAATTTTTCTTTAAAACCATGTTATGAATCAGGCGCAAGTCTATGCCAAATCGGAGTTAATAAGGATCATCCTCATTATTCTCTAATAGTTAGATTAATTACATTAAAAAAAAAAGAAGATGATGGAGATTTTTTTTTTAGAATGTCATTAATGAAACCCCTCTCTTCATTCCATCATCCTTATCATCTCACGCCTACTTTCTATTTTTTTCGGCCATCCTCTGAATTTTAGTAATCGTTTTAGTTAACATTCTTTTTCTAGAACATTTAGTTATTTTTCCGGACCAGTTAGTAATATTAACCAGAACAGTTAGTGATTTTTCCAAAACATTTAGTTATTTATCCAAAACAGTTAGTAGCATTAACCAGAACAATTAGTTATTTTTACAGAACTTTTCTATTAATATTTGAAAATGAAACTTAATTAAAAAAACAGTGAAGAAAGGAGGGGAGTACATTGGATTAATTGTATTCTAAGAAAAAAAAGAGAGTGGATGAGGATGAAGGGGATGATTCCATCATCCCTTGGACTTTATTATTAATGAAGACATGATAGATAATTAATGAAGATTTGAAAATAATTAGGATGATATAATCTATAGGATGATGCAATTCCGTATGACAAATATATATATTGTTTTTCTCTTTTCTCTCTAGTTTTCATCACTAGAAAAAAATTCTGAAATTATCAAAAAATGAAAAATTTTGGTGGTTTAGACATTGTGAACACGGAGAGAGGTTTACAGTGATCTATTCTATCATATGGGGAGTGAAACGAGGCAGTTTCTAAAGTAAACCAAATATAAATGTTTAAAGTCAATTTTCAATCCAATTTGTCTGCATCAATTCGTAACTCTTGATTCTTAAACTTGATTCAAATGTCCATATCATATTTGACCAATTTTTTTCACATCTGAAATTCCAAGTTTTTTCCCCCCGTAATGCCAATTTTATTGCCATGCCGCGAAGACGTTGATTCTATGCGAAGTGTCTTCTAAAACCATTTTGGGTGTTGGTTTTTTACCCCTTGAATTTTCATATTTAAAAATATTATTATCAAGTATACATTATACAGTGATTACTTTCTTTGCCTTCTTCTCTCTTTTAAAATTTGATGTTTTAGAGAAATTTAAGAATTTTGTGCTTAAAAAAAATTAAAAGTATTCAGAAATGGAGGACTGATTTGTGAAAAAAATAATTCGGTGGCCACCTTAAAAAAATTTCCCACTACTTGTCTGGATTCGGGAGCCTCACTGTCTTGTGGGACCGTGACAGAGATTCGCCACAGATTCGAGTAGCGAATAGCGATTCGAAACCTGAACCAGGTTTGAACCAAAAAAAAAAAAGATTCTGGTTCGCAATGCCAGACTCGGCGACCTGAAGTGCGACGAGATCGTCTGCGGCCGTGGCGGAGCAGTAGATGGTGTGGCACTTCCCTCCAAAGCAGCTCGCGACGAGCGGTTGTCTCTTCCTCCTCGGTACGGCGCTGATAGCGGCGGGGGCGCACATGTCATACGACAACATCGATCGACAGCAAGCTCGTGTGGCCGCTCGACGGGAGTTCGTGAAGGAGTACTTCCGAAGGAAATTCGATCGATAATTGGATTGAAGAAGTTTTGAAGTTCCATCGTTTTCTTTGTAATGCATAGACCTTCAATTTCTGTTTTATTGTTAAGAAATTCAACCATCATAAAATCATTTGACGAAGGAAAAATTTTCTAAGTTATATTGTTAAGAAATTTTCCTTGATCCAAGTTGGAGCTGCTTGCTGACTGTCAAACAGGCTGTATGAATAAAGATTAATTATCTTAAATCTGCAAATTTAGCGTTTCTATTATAATATTTGCTTGATTGGTAGGTTACTTTCTTCTGAATTTGCTCAGAGATAAAATGAATTTGAGACTTGTTCGAATAGTTTTTTATGTCAGTGATGCTTTCTTGTGAAGGCCAAAGGATTTTTACTGGTAAATAAGTGAATCCTTTGGGCTTTTGCTTACCAGAACATAGATGCCAATACTGGTATCAGTATTGATACTGCTACAGAACTCTGATTGGTCTATACTGGTATTTATCCAAAATGTTAGACATTATCCAAAACTAACGTCAATAATACATAAAATTTCATTTATTCGACCTATTGTTTGTTAATTTGTTTAATTAATCACTTTTTAGTTTTTACTTATTTAATATTCACGAATCTTATTACTTTGTGCATTGCAATTGTTCCATATCTACATATTATGCTTAAGCTTAATATGCATGAGGTAGAAGACAATGTGTCTTAACCATGTACGTTATCGGTGATGTGACGGTTGTGGTTGTGTCATTATCTCTCTTTCAGGTAAGTGTATCCCTATTTCGATCTGATCGCAAAATTCTTCATCAATATCGCAATTTTCATTTCCTGTTGTGTTGATTTTGTGTATTTGATTTGTACTTTTTGCGTATTTTATTTGTGGTTTTGAAATTAGAAATAGATTTAGATCCATTCTAGTCTTTTAAATTTCTCTGAAAATCAATTGTTCGGAATCGGATCAAGATTTTTACATTTTGTTTGAAACAATTTGTACTGATCAATTATTCGGAATCGGATCTAGGTTTTACATTTAGTCGCAGCAATTAACTGTTAGTCTATCCCTATCTTGTTCGGAATCAGATCAATTTATTATGTTTTTTATTCCTTATTTTTCTGATTTATTCCAATACTGATTTGTTTCAGTCTATAAGGTAACGATTTTGATTATTACGGTTTGAATTTCACTGTCTCGTGAAATTAGAAGTTATGTATGTCAGAAATTTCCCCTTTGACAACAATAGAAAATAGTTTGATAATTTTTGTTAGCGATCAATACATGTTAGTTTCATAATTATTATGTGCAAATATAAGTTAGATGACAACAAAGCAGTACTTATTTGACAACAAAGGAGTACTTATTTGACAGAAAGGAGTACTTATTTGACGAAAAGGAGTACTTATTTAACTTTTATTATTACTTTTTAATTTACAGAGTTTTCTAGTTCAGAGTCACCTTCTGCAGGTCGTGCGCGAGGTCTTCGAGGTGGCAGTCGAGGTGAATCTTGTGCCGATTATCGAGGCGGCATTAGAAAATGGCCCGTTGAAAGTGACGGTTGCGGTGAAGACAGTAAACGTGGCCGTGGTCGTGGTTATGGCCGTAGCCGTGAACGTGGACGTCGATTGGAGCATGAAGTACCCCCCTCTGTATTTGGTTAGACTAATATGTTTTTAATGTTTTATTTAAAAATTATGTTGACATACATGTTCATATGGTATTTGAATACTTTGATTCTATTTATACAAAACAATAGAGTATGTAATTCAGTATATATATCTTAATCAGTACCTTTAATTGTGTGTATCTAATTAATTGGTACATGGGAACAGTACCATATACAACTTGTTGATTGCTATGATGTCATACCTTGAATGTAATCAAATAACTTTCAAAGAGTATGTAAATAATATTGGGCGTATCTAACTAAGATACTGTTGACCCTAAAAATTAAACCCTCAAAACTAAAACCAAATTGCGAAAACCAAAAGTCAAACAGCGAAAACCAAATTTCCAAAAATCAAAATCAAATTGCCAAAAATACCAAACAAACTCCAAAAATTACCAAAAAATACCCAAAAATTCCTTGAGAATTATGATGAATTATTATAATTTTTAAATCCCAAAAATAGCAACACAAACTCCAAAATTTTCAAACAAACCCAAAAATTTACAAAATTACCAAAATAATTCTATGAGGAATTTAGCAAAACCAGTTAAACCATTAAATTCCTTATATTTTTCTAAGCCTACCCATAAAATCTCATCTCAAAATACCCAAGGGAAGGCCTCTAAACAATTTATTTTGGTTTGGCCTTAAAGAAATAAAGGGAAATTATGAAAATCAAATGGAAATTCCAGAAAAATCGAAATGTTTGGCGCGTGCATACCATTGCAGCGGATCCAGGCCAGAGGGAGGAGGCGCTGAGTTTAAATTTTTCACCATCTCAATTGAAGTTCTGCGTGAATTTGGTTTGTACACCGAAATGCATCAAATCCCCACACCTCTTTGTTGGTGTACTGTGAACCAACTTCATCCATCTTACTCTCCCTCATTAAAACTGATAAACGGGACCCGCCTGTAAGGGTTTTCTTCTCCGCTGGTAAAAAGAAACAGAAGGTAAAAAAAATGCGATTTTCACCGCGTGCACGCCGGGTAAAGCGAGAGCAGGGGCGACGTGGCCTTCTCCTCAGCCTCAGACACGAAACCAGACACCCAACCCATGGTTTGGCAAAACCAAACCCTAGCGCAGTCGACTGCAAGCCATTGGATCAAGATCAGACAGTGAAGATGGCTACGGCTTCAAACCACAGCCCTAATCCCCAAACCTATATAAACCCCAATCCGAGCAGCAGAGGAAGAAGAAGAAGAGAGGGGCTAGGTTAGGCTAAAGCGCAATTACTGCGATTAGGTATAGACAGAAGGAATTAGTGAGAGCCATTTCATCAAACACTAGGAAAAGAGGGAAGAGAAGTAAAATTGAGTGAAAAAAGGTTGTAATCCTCAGTGTACAGATCAAATAAAGTGAATTTGAAGTTTCAATTTGCTGTTTTGCTTCTTTCTTTCCTTCAACTCAGCCACCAAACAATGGTGTGCTTGAGTACATGTCATACAGCTCTTATGAGCCATGGTCTAGAGCACAGCTCCAGTCATGGCCATGGGGTGAGTCAAAGAAAGGTGCTTCATGAAGGTTTAGAGCCCAGCTCTTCGCTTCATGGAGTATTCTCAAGTCCAATATAAAGGCACCATGGCTGCCATGTAGAGATCTTTAGCCCAGCTTTAGTCTCTCATGGCAGTATCAACTTGACTTGGCATAGGTCCAGAGCACTGGCTCTGGCTTAGCCATGTTCAAGCCATTGACAATCCAAAAATGTCATTAAAAATAATAGAGGTCATGCCAAATTCTAACCAGTCCTTACCTACGGATTAATTCAAAATTAAGGGTTTATATGCATGATATGTTTATATGCTTGCTAATTCTTAGAATTTTGAACAAACATAAAAAGTATTTCTCATTTGTTGCAAAAGAATTAAAATTGTGTATATAGATAAATGGTTGCAATAAAAAGGTAATAAAAATATCAAAACTGCTTTCAATAGCCTCTATATTCCTATTGTGACTGTGTAAAGGGTTTTCCTGTAATTGGAACAACTCAAATCTAAATCACATCAAAACAGTGGCAAAAGCATTTAGAAATAAAAAGTGCAAAAAATGGGATAAATGCTAAGTGGTTTACATTCACAATCTGCATTGACTTAGACAAATGAAACGGACTCAAATGGACCTAAATTGAACATCAAACCAAACTTATTTGCAGTAAATGCACTTACATGAAAAATGGCAAGTTGAATAAAAATGTTCAAAATTCAGAAATTTTGCCTCAATGCTCCTTGCGTCAAATTATGCAGTATAAAGCTAAACTAAGGACATGGAAAACTTGTATTTAACCTCCTGAAACTCACCAAATCATTTCTGGCATCCAAGGAACTCTCTGTGGGCCCCACCATATGAACTCAATTTTTCTCAAAACCAAACCGAAGTCCCTCAGTTGAGACCACTTCCTCCCAAGTCTCTCCACGCAAAATTGAACTCTTTAACACCTTCTACATACCTTTTTGAGTGTGTATAACCTGCTGCTGGCAAAGAAAAAGAAGAAGAAAGCTCCAAACTCCATTAATGGCCATCTGAAATTCCTCAGACCCCACAGGGCAACACAAGTGTGCGTGACTTCAACTGATTACACCAATGTCTTCCCATCACCTTCACGATCCCAATAAGTCAAGTCTTGACGGAAATGGTGGTCGGAGCAGCCGTAATCTTGCTGGAGAAAAGACAGGGACTAAATTGCGAAAAAGCATCCCTATCGGGTTTGAAAGAGATGAAGTCTGATGCCACAAACCATCCTCTGTGGCCAAATCACGTGTGACGGCTCGTTTTCCTGTCAGCGACCTGCTACACACGTCAAACAAGAGGGCAAGCGCCATTCCACATCATCAAACTTTGTCAGACGTTAGTCAGCACCACGTCATTCCCTCCTGTTGACGTGGACCAACCAGAAAACGACAAATAAGCAGAAAACTTCAAAAATTCATTAAAAATAGTAGGAAACTCAGAAAAATACAAATAAAATATCCATAAAATCCTAAAAATCCAAATAAACCAAATTCACTGATATTTTGATATAAAACTCTGTCAAATTATTGGCCTTTTCTATTTTTGAAGTATTTTCAATATTAAATAAATTTTATAAAATTTTAAAATGATGTTAAATCAATTTGTAGAATTCCAAAATGATATCAAAACTCAATTAAATTGTTTTAACAAATTTTCAAAAATAAATATTGAGAATTTAAAGAGAATATATTAAATAACAAATATTTTTGAAAATAAACATAATTAAAAATATAAAAAGATATTCCAAAAGTCTAAAATTAAAAATAAAAATAAAAGAAAATTGTGAAAATTGTAAAACCTAAAGAGAAACTTAAGAAACTAAAAGTCAAAACACGAAACCTAAAATCAAGACTGAAACCTCTCCACATCAAGAACGAAAACTCTTCAGCAGATCGAAATGTCCTCAATCGGGTCCCGTCAACTAAGTCTGGTACACCAATCGAGTCCAGTTCAAACCAAAAGAAATAAACCTAAAACAAACGGTTCCCTAGCCTTTATATATAATTCTTCAGATCCCTTAATCAGAGGTTCTCGTGAGCGATCACGGGGTAATTAACAGTAGGGGCTTGCGCCTACTGGAAAGAAAGGACCCACGAAATCAACAAACCTCTTTAAGAAGTGACTCGTGTTTTGGTTCTCTTGTCGTTAAGAGATACTCGAACGGAGATCGAACCTTAAGGGGGGTGAATCCAAGGCTATGTTCCCATTTCTCGAGGAAGCCCAATTCTATTCTTCGAGGGAATGACGAAAAAGCCGCGACAGATATTTGCTACATAAATATGTAAGTGCATCTAACTAAGATATTTGCTACATAAATAACACTGATTGTTTTGATGTCATTCCTTGGATATAATTAAATAAATCTCAAAGAGTATGTAAATAATATTGAAGGAGTATTTAATTATATATGTAGGTGTATCTAACTAAGATAATTGCTACATAAATAACACTGATTGTTTTGATGTCATTTCTTAAGTAGTAAATAAATAATCATGAGAGAGTATATATAAAAGTTTGAGGGAGTCAGATCACAAATTCTTCATCTCTTTCATATTTTTCAATTTGCTATATGATTTTGTGGTTTTGTTGTGTTCTATTGTTGATCATAGAGTATATAAATAATAATGAAGGTGTAATTAATTATATATGTGGGTGTATATATCTAAGATAAATAACAATGATTGCTTTGATGTCATTTACTGAGAAGTAAATAAATAATCCTGAGGGAGTAAATAAATTAGCGAGAGGGAGTATCTATAAACACTGATTTTTTCATTTAGGTGTTAAATACATTCATTAGGGAGTACCTAGATTCATAAATGCGAGTGAATGCGTTTTCCTTGACTTTGAGTGAGAAGATTGAAACTTGGTGCTTGAGTGAGAAGATTGAAACTTGGTGTTGATGTTGGTTTTTCATTTAGTGAATAGTAATGTTTGTATCTTATTTGAACAAGGTTGGATGAAATTTTAATGTTGGATGCTTATTTGAATCCCTTATGAAGAAGTTTATACTCTCTTATTATATTGAATTTTTATTTGTACAATTTTTTGTCTGTTTATTAAATGCTAATTTTGTATTCCATATGTAGAAGTATATACTTTCTTACAGAGAAGTATTTACTTCCTTAAGATTATCAATTCTTATCTGATTATTCTTAGTTGAAATTCGTATGTTGAATGCTTATTTGAACTTTTTATGAAAAAGTATATACTCCCATATAGAAAATTATGTAATCCTTTACGAAGAAGTACACACTTCCTTAATATTTTCAATTCTTATTTTAATAATTCTTAATGTTGGAAATATAAGTATTGCATTATCGAGAATAATGAAGTTATTTGTATACTATATACTCCCTTGTATTTCCAACTGATAGCTCCAAATGGCACAATTTGATTTATTAATAATGTTATTAAATTTTTTATTTTATTAGAAAATATATTTATATACTCCTTTACATTATTTTAAATACTTCAAGTTTTTAAGTGACGTCAGCCTTTAAATCGTCGGCTCTTCTTTTTTGGGCCATCGGTGTCAGGACCTGCAGGTGCGCATGTGTTTTGGGCCAGCATCGCGTGGGATGTCTGGGATGTTCCATGTCAGCTCTGCCTGCTACAGGTAGAGGAATTTAAGCCAAAGAGATAAACCATAGATTTTCCTTCCATATAATGAATTTGGTAGAGCTGTAACTTTAGATCTTAGTTGTAGCAAATGATGTCCTCTAGTTTGTTTGAATCGATAATCACAATGACGCCTCATAGTATCTGAGATAAAAGTATAAAACAAATAAAATTGACAATTGGAGTAAGTCACATCTGTTGGAAAGTTTTTTCAAGGTTCGACGCTTTTCCAGCATGAGTCCTTGAGATTGCAGAAAAAGAACATGTGCCAATTCAGAATGAACAACAAAATTTGGCAGGTAGGATCTGTCAAATCAACAGAGTAAATCATCTTGAATCTTGAATACCGATCATCTGTAGTAAATGGATGATGATGAAATGAGTTATTTCCGTAACTCTAATTAATGTTTACAATATATTATGTTTAATTTTTAAGTATGCAGGGATTATCTCCGGTTGCCGGAGTTTATCGGATTATTCTTAATTTTGCCTATAATATATATTTATAACTCTATTCATAAAAAAAAAAAATTATCTTCATTACCACCCATATCGTTGGAAGAAGTTAAAACATCACATACACATCTCTTTTACTACTATTCGAGAAATCTTTTGGGCAAAATCTAATTTTTTTTGGACAATCATAAAATAGTTCATAATGCCACTGGTGTAATTTGGACAATCATATAATGGTACATAACCCTATTTATTAACTAATAAATTCATTCATTACCTTCAAGGTGAGTATTATTTTGGTAGGATAAAAACATATTCACATTTGTTTTATTATTGCAAAATTGTGATAGTAGTGTTAGATTATTCGATAAAGATTTTCTCCAATATCTTATTCTACATAATAAATTTATTTGTTATGATTCTATGAGCAGTTGCGATTCTTCTTTTGTTTATTTATTTATTATTATTGGCAAACTTGATAGCCGTAATTCTTCTGTTACTTGATCAAACAAATGGAGGAGTTTGTACAAATATAAATCAAATAAGCACATCACACAATTATGGTGAGTTGTGGTTGTTGGTCACGCAAATGTAATATTATTTAGATTTCAAACCCTAATTTCCAATTCAATTGGATGCGTAAAAATAAGGATCCGGATAAGAATAAGCTCTAAATTTTTTATTTTTGTGCAACCCAAACAACACAAGAATAAGAAATTTAGACTTATCCGGCCCCTTATTCTTGTACTAACAAAACTATAGAATTTGAATAAAAATAAAAAATTCTAGAATCTCGTAACAATTCTTATTCTTATGCTTATCCGGTCTCTTTCCAAACACACCCTTAGATATAAAAGCCAGAATATCAAGAAAATACCGTAAATTCTTTTAACAAACGTATCCGAAAAGTTTAATTTCATACTAAATATTAGAAAAAATATTTTGAACACTAAACATGGCAGAGCACCGGTGGCAGCGGCGTTGTCGCAATCGCGCCAGTGGAAGTGGCGCAGATACTGGCCTCGCCAGTGGCAGTGGTGCAGGTCCAGCCATCTTCCTTTGTGTCGTGCTCCTCTTCAGAGATGGATAAAATCCGGTCAAGAGGGATCTCTACAGACTTGCCACGGCAAGGAGAGCAAGGATTCGTGGTCGAAAGTTATGGTAGAAGGACAAATGGCCGGAAAATCGACGTTCACCGTCTTTCTCTCTTTCTCCTCCCAAAGCTGTTAGCTGTCTCATTTTCTAAATGCTTGTCAGAAGAAGAAAGAGAAAATAAAAAAGGTGTTTGTGGAAATTGCATTATGAACTAACTAAACCTGGTCCAAAAACAGACCTCCATGGACCATCAAACACTACCTTCAATAAAACCCACAAATTAGCCCACGCAACCACCCCACCAGGAGCAACCCCGTCACTGCCGCCGGTGTTCTCACCTCCCGCGCCAGTGCCAGTGGCGTCGCCGCCGGCACGCCACTGCCATGACGCTCTACCATGTTCATTGTTTAAACTCTGATTTTCTAATGTTTAGTGTTAAATTTTCATTTTAAGAAATGGCTATTAAAAAAATTTACGGCAAGAAAATATGTCACACCAATCATGTCACCATGTTATATAGTTCAAATAAACATGCACAAATAACGAAAACAACATTGTTATTTCGCTGATCCAGTTGGCATACAATGATTACCTTCTCTCCCTTCTTCTCTCTTTTAAAATTTGATGTTTTAGAGAAATTCAAGAATTTGTGCTTAAAAAAAATTTAAAAGTACTTATAAATGGAGGACTGATTTGTGAAAAAAAAAATTCGGTGGCCACCTTAAAAAATTTCCCACAACATACTTGTCTTGATCCAGCAGCCTCACTGTCTTGTGGGACCGTATCAGAGATTCGCCACAGATTCGAGTATCGAATAGCGATTCGAAACCTGAACCAGGTTCGAACCAAAATAAAAGATTCTGGTTCGCAATTCCAGACACACTTGGCGACCTGAAGGCGAGGAGATCGTATCCGGCCGTGGCGGAGCAGTAGATGGTGTGGCACTTCCCTCCGAAGCAGCTCGGGATGAGCGGTTGTCTCTTCCTCCTCGGTACGGCGCTGATAACAGCAGGGGCCCACATGTCATACGACGACATAGATCGACAACAAGTTCGTGTGGCTGCGCGACACGAGTTCGTGAAGTACTTCCGAAGAAAATTCGATCGATAATGGATTGAAATTATCAGATGGTTGGTGGAAGTTTTGAAGTTCAATAGGTTTCTTTGCAATGTATAGATCTTCAATTTATGTTTTAGACTTGTTTTGGTGAGAATTAGTTGGAAAGTTTTGGAGAGAGAAAAGTTTGTACTTGATTCAGTAGTTATCTTTATTTCTCCTTAATTTGTTCAGAGATGAAATGAGTTTGAGACTTGTTCTAATAGTTTTTTGTGTCAGTGATGCTTTGCATTGTGAAGGCCAAAGTTTTTTACTGGTACATAACTGAACCTATCGAGCTTTTGCTTACCAGAACATAGATACCAGTATTGGACTGATTGATGCCTGTACAAACCTTCGACTTGGTCTGTATTGGTATTTACAGAACAAAGAAATCAAGCATTCAGTCCTTTACTTTACATGTTGGTTCCCTGATGTGATTTTACAATTTCTTTTATTGATTTTTTAGGTCATGTTCGATTGTTACTTTGATGGAAGCCGATTTTTCTAGCTCCAAGTAAAATGTAACTGAAACAGGCTGTGCAATTGTTATCATTCTATATCGAGAGCATCCTCATTTCTTTTATTGATGTTACAAAATTATCATATGTAATATTTGATTAAATTTGAGCAAAGAATTCTCCAATTTTTTGATGGATTTAATGTTCAATTTTGGAAGTTTTTATCAGTAGCATGTTTTACAGTTTTATAAAATTGTTGAATATTCTCTTGTAAGATTAGTGCCGTGTGGGAGAGTGTAAACTCTCACTCAAAAGTGGAGGGAAAAAGACGAAAAGTCTTTTTATTTGCGCAAGAGATCAAAACAAAAGATAGATGTCAACAGCTTCTAGCAGCTGGATTTAAAGACAGTATCTGAATTTAAAGCAGTTGTACTTGTGCAGCTGTGCTTTTAATATCTGAAGAAATGTACAAGATGCGAGACATATTATCCAAAACGAACGTGGATATATAATACATAAACTTTCATTCATCCGACGTGTAGTTTGTTGAATTAATCACTTATTTACTCATTTAATACTAACATTTGAATAATTTACATATTTTATTCCTTTGTGCATTGCATTTGAACCATATCGAACACTATGCTTAGTATCCATAAGTTCGAAGACAGTGTGCGTTAGCCATATATGTTTTCGGTGATATGATGGTTGTATCATTATTTTGTCCATATCATTTTGTCACCGTCTAGTATTAGAGTGTTAAGATTAGAAATGTTTTGCAAGTAACGATGAAGAAGAGAGTTAAGAACAATAATAGAACCAAAAGCTAGATTTTATTTCTATTTTCTTTGTTATAGATCTAGTAATTTGAATCTAAGCTGTAATTTAGACAGTTTTGATCCCTCTTCTAGATAATAAATATATTTGTTATGATTATTCGAACAGTTGCAATTTTGTTTTTGTTTTTGTTTTTTTTTTTTATTTTTCTGACAAATTGACCGTCGTAATTGTTCTTTTACTTGGATCAAACAAATGGAGGAGTTTGTAGAAAAATAAATCTAATAAGCACATCACACAATTATTATGAGCTGTGATTTTTGGTCACGCAAATGTACTATTATTAAATTTCAAATCCCAATTTCATTGCAAGGCTAGAACTTGTAATACAGCCACCATGTTGCATCAAGAAAATATGTCACACCAATCATGCCACCATGTTACATCGTTAAAATAAACATCTCGTATGAGTCATGAAAACAACATTTTTATTTCGCTGATCCAGTTTGCATACAGCAAATTGATCTTCACTCTTCGGATTGGAAAATTTTTATAAGAGATGGAGTAACACTCAACCAACATTGCAAAAAAGATTTCACTATGTTTGTGAGCATCCACGTAATATAAAACAAATAAATTATGTTAGTTATGTTTATATTTGATATTTCAAATTACTTGGATTTTGATTAAAGCATTTTAGTTATTTGTCTCAGATATTTTTAATTGCCTGTTATCTATAACTAAAAGATGGGATCAAATTATTATGTTTGTCAATAATAAACCATTTCAAACGAACAAACAAACTATTTAGTCCAATAAAAAACGTGATGTTGTTTCAAAAGTTAAGATATAGATGACGGCTCAAGCGCATCTTGCTTTGCTTCAGTCCCAAAGTTGAAAGTTGCCTACCATGTAATATTGAAATATACGTATACGGAATTGATTAGTATCATTCTAGCATTTCTATCATCCCCACCATCCTTTAGAAAACGCGTTCATTTTTTTTTATTTTTAGAAAACGTGTTTGAAATTCTCTTTTCCATTTTCGGAAATCCAGAAAACGCGTTTCTATGCGTACGCTAGTACTCCCCCCCCCGCCCCACCCCTCCCGCGTACGATCCCCCCTCCCCCTCCCCCCCTGCCCCTCTCACACACATCATAACCTGTTGACATTAATATTCATAAATGTTGAAGCTAATGTCGTAATTGTTGAAGTTGGCATATTTAAATGTTGAAGGTAATATTTGAAGTGGGCATATTTAAATTGTTGAAGTTGTCATATATATTAACTTCAACAGTTATATATATTAACTTCAACATTTAAATATGCCAACTTCAACTTCAAACAATTGGTCTATTTATATATATTAAATGTTAATATATATAACTGTTGAGGTTAATATCGTTACTGTTGAAGTTAATATATATAATTGTTGAACTTGACATATTTAAATGTTGAAGATAATATTTGAAGTGAGCATATTTTAATTGTTGAAGTTGGAATATATATTAACTTCAACAATTATATATATTAACTTCAACATTTAAATATGTTAACATCAACAGTTAGAATCAATATATATTGTGTGTGTGAGAGTACGATATTACCAGAGGGTGGGGAGGGGAGGGGGAGGGGGAGCGTACGCGGAAGGGTGGGGGTTGGGGAGCGTACGCAGGAGGGTGGGAGGGGGGGGGGGCGAGCGTACACGGGCGGGAGAGGAGAGCGAAAAAAGAATGAGTATTGGATTTTCGTATTTAGAAAACGCGTGAACAATTGTTTCCTAAAATAGAAAACGCGTGGGGATGATGGGATGACAAATATCGGGGATGATCCTTATCACCCCGTATACGTATATATGTTATTTTAGCTTTATATTGCCTTTATTTTCCCAATGACAAAAAGGCTGTCAGAATGATAAGAGCATATAGGGGGCGTTTGTTTATGTAGTAAGGAGTTGCATAACTTAAAGGATGCCTAAGTGTTTATGTAGTGTTATGTAATAGATTTTTGGTTGTGTAGTAAGGATGACTAACTTAATGCATGCATATATTCATGTCAAAAGACTAAAATGCACTTAAATTTGAATTAGTATTATGTCTTATATTTTGTGACCTAATTATTGTTAATTATTAATTATTATAAAAATTAATTATTAATGATGATAATAAATCATTTTTACTATTATGAAATATTAATAATTACTTTTAATTAAATATTATAAATATTATTATTTATTTTATAATAAAAATTATTATTGATTAATTATCTTCAATTAATTATTATTAATAATTAATATTACTTGTTAAATATTATTAATTATAATAATTAATCTTTGTTATTAATTATGATTTTTTTAATAATTATTGTTACTTATTAAGTATTATTATTTATTTATTTATATTAATTAATTTTTAATTTTTAATTATTATAAAAATTAATTATTAATGATAATAAGAAATCATTTTATTATTATAAAATATTATGAATTATTTTTAATTAAATATTATATATATTTAATAATAAATCAATATTGTTTATTAATTATTATTATTACTTGTTATATATGATTATTTATTAATTATAATTATTAATATTGATTACTAATTATGATTTTTTAATAGTTATTGTTACTTATTAAATATTATTATTTATTAATTATTATTGATTATTAAATATAATTATTAATTATTTCTAAGGGGTATTGTTGGGGAAAAATTAAAGGGGACTAGTGCATAACTTATGCAACCTATTTAGGTTGCATAACTTATGTATCCTTAAGACATCTTATGTAAGAGGTGTTTGGCGACTTAAGGATACATAACTTAAGTTATGCACCCTTTTAACTCATAAACAAACGCCCCCATAGAATATAAAAATTCGGATAAAATAATTTACTTTCAATATATTCAAATTCACTTACATCATTATTTTTGGAAAGAAGAATAAGCACGTATTGAACACAGTCCGAAATAAAAATGACATGTACACTAGTAAACGCAACTCAGATGCACATATTGTATATTTTTATTTTGGCACTCTAATCTCTTTGATGCCTTGAGAAACTTTTTGCCAGTCAAAATCCCCGTTAAAATTGTTGGCTGGCACAAACATGCGATCTTAATTATGTCATTATCTAATCCAAAATTTATTTTATTTTATTCCGTGTAAAAGTATACTGCCAATCTAATAACAGATATCTGACACTGAGAATCTGACAAAGCAAGAGATGAAGAGATGCAGTATGAGAGTTATGGGCTTTACTGGGTCTCGCGTTTAGTGTTTAATAGGCCCATAGTAAATGGACATATTAAAATAAACCCGACCCGAAATTTCCTCCTCTTTGTCCTCCCATTTTTCATTTTTGTTGTTTGTTTATTACTTCTTTGAATTCCTTTTCTGCGATGCGATATCCGATAAATAATCCCTCCCTTTGATCGAATCTCTCGCCTTGTCGGATTCGCTGTTGAGTCTCGAAAACCTTCGTCGGAAGCAGCGGCGCTGAGGTCTAGCGCTTTATTTTTCTTCGTCGAAAGGTACTTGTAGATTTATTTTGCAAAATTATTCTCAGCATTTTTTATTGTACTCGTTCTTACAAGGATTTTGGGAGAAGGTGAGGTTTAGGGTTTTGAAAATGGTTGGTGATTCTTTAGTTTCAGGAAGTTTAGGGTCATTTTTTGCTCTAATTATTGTAGATCATGAATCAATTTAAAGTTGGGTTTGCAATTTGAGTGAACTTTTGTCCAGAAATTTATCAGGATTGAATTTTAGGGACATATGTGCAGTTGGGTGTCAGTGCAAATTTCTTGTGCCAGAGATATAGAACTGATGCAAACCTTATAAGCTATGAATGTGATCAAATTGTGAATTTACCTCTCTTTATTATGGTCACAAATTAAGATTTATATGCTGAGGTTTTTTCTTCTTCATTCTTGGTTGAATAAACAAACGCTAACATGAAAGGACACTTGCCATATGCATTATTACAATTCTTATAAGAACTGGTGTTCATTTAGTTTAAATTTTCTTTCTAGATTTTAGTAATGGACACTCAATTAAAAGACGTCTCAGAACTGTTAGACTTGAAGTTTGACACCCGCAATGAACTGCTTTATGCGGTGCGACGATTTTATGCAGCAAGGGGCTGTGTGCTCTCCATACGTAGCTCCCGTCCTGACAAGAATGTGATCCTGCGCTGTGATAAGGGTGGGTCTTATAGAAACTCTCATCAGCTAACAGAGGACCTGAGGAAGCGAAAGCGAACTAGTCGGCTTATTGGGTGCCCATTTGAAGTTCGAGGGAGAAAGCAAGAGGAGGGATTTTGGATTGTTGATATTAAAGAGCCAAAGCACAATCATGATCTTGATGGTGATGCTGAGGGAGAATGCTCAGAGGTAATGTTGTATTAATTGATGATTCAGTACCAGGTTCTGTTAATACTTTGGTGGGTGTTTGTACAATGACCGGTGTACCAGCACTGTATTTTTGTTGCTTTTGTTTTTAGCAGTTGCCAGGAACTTAATAAACATATATACTGTATCTTGCCTGTGTTAATACACAGCCATATGTTTTAGTGCGTTATTGATGCCTTTTTGGTATAATAACCATACCAAGAAAAGACTTCCAAATTTCCTTTTCTACAGTTTTAGTTTCATGAGTTGGTTCTGATGAAAAGAAATTATTATTAGTGCTTTCAAAGCTTATTTGCACTGAAAAAAAGAAGGCAAGAGCATGATTTTGTAAATTTACTAGTGGAGTATGTAAGAGCAAGAAATTGAGCAGAAATTTTGGGCTTTTTAACTTGCATGTTAATAAAAGCTGTAGTATATGTACTGAATAAAATTTTTGTTTCCAGGCTTAAGTTTCAATATTTGGTACTTAATAGTAGTAAGTAGTAACAGCTACAAGTATGTGTTTGTTACTCTCCGTTGCAGGTTGAACATGGAGAAACTCAGCCAAATGCAGATGTTGTCCCAGCTGAGAATAATGTCCCAGATGATAATATAGCATTGGAAGAAATAACTGTAGCAGAAGAGCAACAAGAACAACAACAAGAGCACAGAAACAACAATGTGGTGCCAGTGAATGATGTTAATGCTCATTTCCAAATTTTACATTCGAGATTCAAAACTCGCACAGAGTTGCTACAGGCTGTGCGAGGATCTTATGCAGCGAGAGGGTATATATTGACCACACGCAGCTCACGGCCTGACAAGAATGTGATCTTAGGTTGTTACAGAGGCGGCACATACCGAAACACACATAAAGTTCCACTAGTCGAGCGAAAGAAATCAATAAAATCACGGTTGATTGGCTGCCCATTCAGATTATGGGGCATAAAGCAAAATGACGGGTTTTGGGCAGTTAGAGTGAAAAATTCCACCCATAACCATGAACCGGCTAATGATATCTCTGCGTATCCATTGTCTCAGCGATTAACCAGAGATGAGCTAGAAACTGTAGATGAACTGACAAAATCAGGCCAGACACCAAGGCAGATTATGTTGGCACTTAAGAAAAAGAATCCAGATCTCAAAGTGATCTCAAAAACCATTTACAATGCCAAGAAAAAGATTGTAAAGGATAAATTAGCTGGCCGAAGTACAATCGAAGCATTATTCGATGAACTGATTAAAGCTGGGTTTAACTGTAATTTTTTAAAGGACCAGGAGGGGCACCTAACTCACCTCTTTGCGGCGCATCCTTTATCTGTAGTGTTAACAAAGTGCTTTTCTAATATCTTTGTGATGGATTCTACTCGTAAATGCAGTGGGTATAAGATGCATATGCTTGGTATTGCCGGTATTTCGAGTTTTAATACTGCATTTTATTCGTGCTTTTGTTTTCTTGAAAAGGAAGATAAGGAGAGCTATGTCTGGGCTTTAAAGATGTTTAGTAATATTCTCGGTCATGACAGAAATACTCAGCCAAGTGCTTTTGTGTCAAATAGGGAGTCTGCCCTGACAGATGCGATAAATGTCGTTTTTCCAACAACGGCTAATGTTTTTGGCTTATGGCATGTAGAGAAGAGTGTGAAAGACAACTGCAAAAGATATTTTGAAACAAAAGAAGACTGGGATGCATTTTTATCTCATTGGAAGAAGGTTGTCTCCTCTCCAACAGAAGCAGAATTTTTGCAATCGTGGGATGAGTTTGAGTCAAGTTACTCAGAGAAGGGAGATGCTATAGGATTCATTAAACATGACTGGATACCATGGAAAGAGAAATTTATCAGTGCATGGTCTGACAAGTGCTTTCATTTCAGCAACCAGTCATCTTCAAGCGGAGAAGATGCTCTTGAGAAGTTGAAGAAACTTCTTCATGTGTCAGCTGGTGACCTTCGAGAGGTGAAGAATAACTTTTCTACAGCTGTCGAAAAGGAGTATAAAGATACGACAACTCGACTTGAGAGTGAGAAGATTAGGGTTCTATATTATTGTTGCAAGGTTTCTCTTTTTGAGAATATTTTGTGCCGTGTGTCAGAGCATGCACTGGTGGAGCTGTACAAGCAGTATGAGAAAGTTAAGAAAGGCGAGGTGGATCCTGTTTGCACAGGAAGGTTTAGGGCTACTATGGGTCTGCCATGTGCACACTCAATGGTGAATTCTGAGGCGTTGATCCTGGATTCGGTGCATCAGCAGTGGAGAATTGACACGAGATTATTGCCGAGACGAAACCCGTTGATTGGATTTAAGAGAAGAAAGGAGGATCTTTGCCCTTATGTTGATCTTAACGGGCCAAAGACTGAACTGTCTGATGACACATGATTTAATCTATTTATTATGTTTCTTTTTGAGATAAAGATGGGTTCAAGCTTAAAATATTTATAAGGAATTAGTCAAGTTTGATCTTGTGTCCTCTACTTGGGAATTGTTCTTAAGGCCTTAACCATCAGACCAAATGCTGATTTCCAAATTTGATATGATGTTAGTAAATGCTGCTTTTTGTAAGCTCATGTTACAGAGATTATTTGTGTTTATTTATTTATTTTTATTTCTGTCTATTTAACTCAATGAAACTCTACCAATACAAACAACCTAAGTGATTGTGAAATTAAATCATAGTCAAAATATGGACGCCATATTAAATTTCACTGTTACGTGACGAGTGCATAAAAGTAATAGCAGGATTGAAAGAGAATGCAAAGAGAAGGGAGATATATGATTAGGTTATGCAATGATACTGATAAACCTCATGCTTCGTGATTCCATGTAAAGTTGTAAACAATACTAAGAGAAGTTACAAACATGCCCTACAGAGAAGTAAAATGAAATCATTCAAAATAACATGCCCTACAGAGAAGTTACAAACATCACAAATGAACCATATGAAAAATAGAAAGTTCTAAAACAAACTTGACTACGCCCAAATTAAGGACTTAGAGGTGTCAAACGTTTATACCGGAAGCGGAAATCATAATTTTCATTTCCGTTCCGTTTCATCAAACATAACAAAAATCTATTCCATTTAACATTCCGCCTCTATTTTCTATTGATTTCAGCCATATTTTCGTGTTCCGTTTCATTTACGTTAACAAATTCCAGTTCCGTTCCGTTTCTGAAAACGAAACTCATTTCATCTTTCATTTAACGTTCTGTTTCGACGGAACGGAACGGAATAGCGGAACGGACGTTAATACTCACAGGCCTACCTATTATTCAATCATGAAGTTGTTTTTACCATACAACAGTTGAAAGAAAAAACTAAACAAACAACAACACCAAATTTCATCTCGGTCCTGACAAAACAGATGCAACGAGAGGGATATCTGCAGCAGTGATCATTGGAATTGAAGAAGAAAAGTTATAATCCAATGATGTTTCTACCTCCATTGCTCCCTCTAAAACCTAACTACCACCGACATGGAAGGCCTTCTGGTACAATCACTTTGCAAACACCACATTGCAAGTTCCATGACATGCATAATTTCCTCTTTGTGCACTTCAAAATCCTCCACACTTTTATCAATTAGATCAAATAATTCGTTGCTCTTGGATTTTACCTCCAGCAAGGTAATTAGATGGCGGTTCTCTTCTTGATGAGAGTAGTCGAGATTTCTTCTTCCACATAGGATCTCCATTACAACCACACCAAAACTATAAACATCAACCTTCTCAGTTATCATTGCGGTCAACCATTCGGGTGCTAGATATCCAGGAGTGCCCCGCATTCGAGTCATCACTTTGCTTTTATCCCTGTCGATTAGCTTGCATAACCCAAAATCAGCAACTTTTGCATTGAAATTCTCATCCAAAAGAATATTTTCTGGCTTTATGTCTAAATGCACAATTCGTTGCCTACATTCTTCATGAAGATAACATAGACCTTTGGCAATGTCGATTATAATATTATACCGAGTCCCCCAGTTCAATCGGGTTCTCCCATCCTTGCCATAAATCCACTTGTCTAGTGACCCATTATACATATACTCATAAACCAAAAGTCTTTTTGATTTCTCCGCACAAAAACCAATCAGCCTCACCAAATTGATGTGATGAATATTGCCAATAATCTGAACCTCTGCTAAAAATTCCTTCTTCGCTTGTTCCACACCCTCCAGCCGTTTCACGGCAACCTTCTCATCTCCCAAACTACCCTCAAACACAGTACCAAATCCTCCTTCTCCGAGCTTACTGCCAAAGTTTTGAGTAGCTACTTCTAGCTCTTGGAGAGAGAACCTAGATGGCATTCCAGGTACTTCATCAATGTAATCCTGCTCTTGCTTTTCTTCACCTCTTCGCAAAAAAACCAAAAAAACACCAATTATGAATATCAGAACAAGTATACCTCCAAAGGTAAAACCTAGAACTTCCTTCGGCCCAGATCCTGCTTTTTTATTGTTGGAAGATGGTGGAGAGGGAACAGATCCTGGTTTTTCATTGTAGGAAGATGGTGGAGAGGGAACCTTCAGATACACCGCAGAGGAATAGAAGTAGTTGAAGTTGAGCTGCTCGTTTATTAGAGTAAAGATCTCTGTTGACAGGTAACAACCCCCATTGGTAAAGGAATACAGAGCAGCTTTGCAACTGCAATTCCGTAAGCAAAACTCCTGGCATTCCACCACATCATGGCCCCTAATACGTGTTTCAATATCATCAATATAATTATAAATGGTGACAGCATCAATGGGTGAAAGCATGTAATTTTGACTGCCCTGGCATGATATGGGAGTTACCCGTGAGCAACTGAAAGTGTTAATGTTTACATCCTGCCTGAAATAAGTGTCATCGGCACATTTGCACTGCCCATCTTGGAAAATCCCATAATGACCACAGATTTCCGGGTAAATACACAAACCATCTGGGATTCGACCCAAAATTTCTAGTACATCTATCACAGAATTAGGATAGCCCCTTGTATAATTAATATAATCATAAAGCAAAAGCATGCCATTGTGCTCTAATCTGATGAATTGTATGGAGTCGGAGCGAGCATTGGGTAAGGTTATCCTTCCTGTTGGATCGTTATAATTTGAGAAGGACAAGCTGCCATTTGTGAATTCCAGCTGGTAATCTGAATTATTCTCTGTTATGTTTCGCAATATATTACAGTCTATGTAAAGTTGTTTGTGGTTTGAATCTGCAAATGCACGCAGGCCATTTGAAACGACAGTGAGATGAACCTGGCCTTCGCTCCAGTTTGTTAATGAGGCATTGGCAGTGAGACTTGCGCCTAAGGTCAACTTTTGTCCCATCAGTAGAGTATCTGTGGGGTGGTCAAAAGATTGCCATATTGTCGAGTTATTTCGATCAAATAACACCAAGTTACCAGATTCAGTTATATTTATACCAGAAACAGAATGGTCACTCACATTAGCAGACCAAACCAAGGTACCGTCACTGTCATGCAGGGAAAGACCACCATCAGAGGTTAGTAGTAGCGTGGCATTTTCACTGACAGGGTTAGACCGGTTTGCGGACCAAACCACTTTTGTAGGAGACGATGTGACTATTCCTCCTGTGTCATCCACTTCAAAAATGAAGACAGAGAAGAGGTAGATCGTACAAGAGTTAACGCAATAGAAACCAGCAGCGAATGAGGCGCCAAGACCAGTAGGGTTCGTTTGATAAATGATTCTATAAAATTTGGTCAGATCATCTTGGTACCCAATACTGCGTAGGGAGACGGTCCAATTATTTAGTGCTGTGGCCAAGCTGTATAGCAAAGGGTGGGGGAAGAGAAAGCATGGACAGAGAAAAGGGTAACAAGGACGATGTAGAGTGAATGGATGGCAATCAAGGCATTATAGACACGAGTCATGGCGAGACTCCGTGCTTGATAGCTCAAGGGGAGATTAGGAAGCGTAGGACTTGAGGGAAACTAGGTCTGAGTGACTAGGTGCATAAAAGAGGTAAGAGGATCAATTTTTAATAGAGCACTCCATTATTTGGGTCAATGCCATGCAAAATTCATCTTCTTTAGAATTCCAAGGCCAGAGGAGTGTAAGGAACAGGGCTGTCCAACGCTTACAACGGCAACGAATGGCTCATTCTGTTTGCCGTTCCGTTTCAGTAAACGGTATGCAATTTTATTCCGTTATTCGTTTCGTTTGGACGGAATGGGACGGAACAACGTATATTTACACTAAAAACAGATGTATTTATCGAAACGGAAGCGAAATGATTCGTTCCGTTTATCGTTCCATTTTAACAACGGTATGCTCTATTATTCCGTTTACCGTTCTGCTTCTGGAAACGAAATGTAAATTCGTACCGTTATCCGTTCACGGAACGAAAAACGGTGAACGGTATATCGTTGACAGACCTAGTAAGGAACGAGTTCTACAACTTTTTAAATAGATTCACTGCTTTCTAGGATCTCGTAATTAGTTATGTATACTAGCCTAATAACAAGTATATACATATTTTTCCATTTGGAGTCAACTGACCTTACTCATGACCAAGGTATTAACCGGGGAAGATGAAATTGAGATTTGCCTCTTATTTTAAATAAATATTATATTTCAGGCTGTCCAATTCGACAAATATCAAAAAAAATTTTAAAAAATATAAAATTTGGTCTTCAAAAATATTTCAATATGATGATCAACTTGAATGATTTAAATTGACCATTTGAATTTTAGATCTTCAAAAACGAGTTAATAGAAAATGGGTGGCACGTGTCATGAATTACATGTTAGGGTGTTAGCCATCCGTGAATAAAGTGGGAAATTGGAAATGATAAACCTATTTCCTCCTGGTGTTATTATTCCGATTTGTATTTCTTTAAAGTACCATCCTTTTTTTTTTTTTTGCCATTACTTAACTTCCAATTAGTTCTCCATAGAAGTTAGAATTGGAGTTTATGAATATTTAATTTGACATCAACAGATAAAGTTAATTTCTTATGCTTATATTTTATTAATTTTCATTTATGATAAAAGCTTTTTTGACGGGTTCCAATCAGTAAAAGAGAGAAGAAGGGACTGAACACGAGAGAGAGGGGAGAATTTATAGACGAAAGTAAAAATGTTGAAGAATAAAGGGGAAAAAAATGATGTATTGAAAATTGATTGAAAAATATTAAAATATAGAAAACTTAACAGGGCATATGAAAATTAATAAATTATTTTGTCAGACCTATATTATCGAAGGGAAAGCAAGTCTAACTCACCATTTATGTTGTTGTAGCTCAATAAAGTGGAGATACAAATACTTTGTATCTTTTTTCTTTCACCATTTATGTTCTTTGTGTTTCATTTTTTTTTTTAATTTCGTTTCAATTTTTTCAATCAGGACTAGTTAGTCAAAATTCTAAAAACACATCTCAGTTGGTATCAGAAAGACATTTAAGGGGACCACTGCCTCTACCACCACTGGACATTAAAGGAGGAAGGCACTCTTTTTTAATCTACAATAGTTCATGACCAATTTCACAGGGAGTTTTGCAAGATTTTTGAGACTTCCTGTTAAAACAGGGATAGATGTAGGATACCGTGTAGTAGCATTTCATCGAACACCTTGTGTGCGCATAATCAAATACAGGCATACTTATACGGTTATACCACACTCCCCTTTTTGTCGAAGGAGAAACTATGTCTTAGGAGAACCTTGATAACATACCAATCAATCATCCCTACAAAATTGCAGAGGGTTCATACTTTATAACACCAGCATGATAATGGCTCTACATGTCTCACAAATCCTATGTTAACTAAATCAAGGTCTGCATATTCTAGATTGTTGGGTGGCATTTTTTGAAGAAACTTTACGAGTAACTTTTTTTTTTCCCCACATATGACGTTGACCACATATTCACATTAGCCTGAATCCATGGACGGGTCCAGTTTTTTAATTTATCCATCTTTTTCTGACACAATCATTATGCTTACAATTTAACATTTGCATGTTGAAATATCAATACATAACACACCAAGGGGCAATTCATTACTGTAATAACTAATAATACAGGCTAAGATAATTTGGATACAATTTATAAAATGCAAAAAACAAATCTGCGATTTGTCTCTCCACTTGCTTTAGATTAGGATCTATAACAAAAATTATCCTTAATGTTCCACCGCTTTCAAGGAATCTCGATCATTCCTTTGCCCAGAATTTATTTCCTTCAAAAAAGGGCAAAAGATAACAACCAATTATGCACAACAAATTTAGCCGGCAAATTACAAGCATACATTTTGAAGGTACACACACAAACACACATTATAGCAGCATTAGTTGCAGCACCCTCCACTATCCGTGCAGCATGGTCGGCGTCCACGAATTGGAGAATATCTAGGACCAGTAGGCTTAGGAGTATACGGCGCTACATTATCTTGAACAGCGTAAAAACATCAAGCTTATTTGTGTGCATATCGGTGAAGCAACGTTAAAAGCTTTACTAAAGATTGGAACGTCAATTTTTATTTTAAATATAGAAAAAGAAGTACACGGGTGACCATCATTGCTATGTAATTAGCTATACAATACCAAAATTCTCCTTGATCTTATTGTTAATACAATCAGTACTTCCACACCATGCTTGCCATCTAAAAAACAATCATGGAAAGCGGCAACAGTACACTGGATATATGGCATGAAAAAAAAAGGTGCAAGCTGCTCGTCTTTTTACTAATATATATTGTTTAGCAAATATTGTGCAAATTTTGGACATCCCAGAAAGACTGACCGGTCTTTAGAGCTTTTTAAACCCAAAAACCCATTTGGCAATTCTAACAAGACGATCTGGCAGCTAAATTGTTTCTAGACCTCAGCATGACTTGACAAATTGACAATCAAAGAGCTTGAGCTAAGCTTCGATTGAACAAACTTCAATTTATGGTTTACGTAATTAAGACACTGAAAAAGAGAGAGCACTTACATCCAGTCCGGACGCAGGCACCTTGGCAAGGCTTGTTCGGGTCCAGAGCACCATCGTTCGAAGTTTGAGCTGTGGTTTGGATTATCATTAAGCAGAGGAGGAGCAAATAGAGCATCACTAATTTAGTCGTCATTAATTTTGCCCCTTGAATTCTCCTTCTTTATACCTTCCCCTTTCTTCTATCTTCATCAATTTATACTGGGACACAAGATAAAGAAACAGTAGTAACTACTTCGTTCGTTCATTCCTTATGCAAGTTACTCCCTCTAATTTAATCGTATTCGCAAAATTATGGAAACACTTTTTTTTTTTCTTTTTGTTTTGTTATGTTTGTTTTAATGGAAGGTCTTCTTTTTTACACAAGTCTTGCCCAACAAGATGTCATAATTCTTCTTTATTCTAGTTGTGACAATTTTTAATTATCTATCGAATAATAAGTGTTTATTTATTAATCAATTTCCAATCATCTTCAAAACTTATCTAACATACTAGCTATCCATACACTGTGTAATTTGAAACTGTATCATATTAAAAAAAATGGTGGAATCATAATGACAATGACATTGTATTTTTTTTATATATATATAAATTGTTGCTACACGTTATAGAGATGAAAGTGTTAGAGATATGTCCTAGAAGCCAATTCATTAGGCTACTTCTATAGTTTATGTTATTGATGATTTCAGATCATTTGTTCTTTGATTTAATCGTTGACAGTTCATTCAGGTTGAGGATCTGAATTATAGATCACTGTTATTCATTTAGTAGTAAATGACAACGATAAATCTAAAAGTCCATAATCTTGATAATTAACAGAGAACATTAGTTGTCAATAAGATTAGTATGCAGATTAAGTGATGATTAAGTTCTATAAATCATAGGTTAAGAGTAACCAACTTAATTGCATATGTATATGTTATAGAACATAGTACAGGACTGGACCCCACGAAATAAATATATGGATTGTGTTACGTGTCATTATTTATTTCGTTATGATTTTGGTTCTAAGTTTGAGATGATTATCTTTTCCACATGAGGATAGATACTATAAATCATGTCTACCACTGATTCCTGATAAAGGCTGCTATACGGACTTGATTTAAGTATTCTTGAATTGTGCGGGGAAAAGCTAATTATCAAGAAAACCGTATGTCCCTCATTAATTCACTTAGTGAGTGATGATATCTGTTTGGGCCCCTTGATGGAGATAGATTGTTTGCTAGCAACTGATACAATTATCTCTAGATCAAGAAACGTATAATCTGCAAGAATGACACGTTCCTATCTTGGATTATACGATGATATCGTGTGACATAAGAATCAAAATAGAGAAACTAATTATTCTCTTATGCAGGATTGAAATATTGTAGCAGTACACTATTTATGCGAATTGGGAATCATAACGTGTTGCTAGATACCGCTTATGATTATTGGAATTAAATAGCGATTTAATTCCATGTCCAACATAGCATAAATCCTCAAAGGGTCACACATAATAAGGTGTTTAACCACACGTGCATTAATTGTTTATTTGCAACAATTGGTTTTGCAAAATATGATAAGTTGATTAATTAATCGTATACCGTTATGGACCGTTATGATTAATTAAGTCAAATAGATCATATGAAAATAATTTAATGCATTGACTAATTCCATATTAATTATTAAATAGTTAATAATTAATTATAATCAACACATTTAATTATTTGAGCAATTGGGCCTTTAAATTAATTAGTTAATTTAATGTCCAATGGAAGGTGTAATTAAATAGAAGAGAATTGGGCTCAACTTGTCTTGAGGCCCAACCCACAAAGGAGGTAGGTAGGGTGCGGCTAGGGAGGGGCAAAATTGCCATTTCAATTTTGGATGAGAGCTAGGTTTAGTGGCCTATATAAAGGGGTGTTCTTTGGGAGCAAACCCTAGCCTCCACACACCTCTCTCTCCTCTCTCTCCCTTGGCCGAAATTCCCAAAGAGAAAGGAAAATTTTCAGAATTTTCCCTCTCTTCTCTCTTCTCTTATCCACCTATTAGCTCATGTGTTGAGCAAGCTTTTCCACTAAATTAATTGGAGAATTAATCTTGAAGAGGGAAAGCTTTGGAATTAGACACACTTCTCTCAATTACTAGCATAATTGATTTGAGAAGGTGGTTAATCCCTTTGATGAAGGAATTTAACCTAGGAATCAAATAAATTTGTAACCTATAGCTAACCTCACTAATCGTTCAGAATATAGCTTTAGGGTCGAACCCAAGGGACGGATCTATGAATACCGGACTTGTCTTTTCTTAAAATCTAGATGAAAATATTTTATGGGATTTTGAGTAATTAAATAGTGCTTAAATTGTAAATGTTTTTGGTTATTTTTGGACTTGGAATAAAACAAACCAAAGTAAAATATTAAAATAAAGTCTTTTGAGGTCTTAACAGAATTTAAGGCGCCTTAGGAATTGGATTTCATCTATGTTTGGCTGATAAATTAGAAACTCAAAATACTTTCGCATTTTAATTTCTCAATTTAACTACAATTAACCTTCTGGTCAATTCGAACACCAATCTGTTCGATTCGAACAGTGTCCTGTTCAGTTCGACCAGATCTCTGTTCGGTTCGACCAGAGGGCAAGGGTGCGTTGAGTTTGTCTACTATGTTTACTAATGTTTTGAGATAGGTTTAAATGGACGAACCTAGCTAATCTAAACCTCAGCCTTCGCTTGTTGGAATAGATTCTGGTTTGTTCACAATCTAACCTAATTAACTTGATTGGTTCACAACTTTTGGTATAGAATTCAATTTGTTAAACCAGTCTATCAGAGTTCTTAGGAGTATTTAGAAGTCTTTTGTACTAATCTAAAAGTCGCACTTTTGATGCAGACTAATCTCCCCTTTCGGTTCTAAGATTTACTCCAAATACTTAAATCAATTTAGACTTGCTATTCCTAACTTAGACTTACTAGAAGCAGCTGTTCAACTAGAAGGTAATTAGAGAATTCAACAAGTAATTAACTCAAGCAATTAATTAATTCATAATAAACTAGGTCTCAAAACATAGCAATTCATAGCATATCAAACTAACTTCATCCAAACATAGAGTTACTCTCCTAATCCTAAGGCTATAAAAGGGTCTAGCCTAACATAGTATCAAAGCAAACAACAAGAGTTAAACAACAATAAAGATACAAGCCCATCAAATCACAAGATAAAAACATAAAGAAATAAAACCAAATACTCCTTATGCTTTTGATCACGATCTTCAAGGCGATGGAGTGATGCTAGATGGAGATGTCACGTGAAACACTGCTGCCGTCGTCAAAAGGATGATGGTTCCCAAGGAGAAGAAAGTACTTGACCCTTAGAAAAAGTGGAAGATGGTATTGAGAAGCGAATCCCCTTTTCTTCAGGCCTCCAGGTTATATATAGATATTCCAGGACGCAAGGATGGAAGGCTAGGGCACCAGGGCGCAAGAAATTGCCATAGCGATCAATTTCCATACAAGAAATGCTACCATAAGTGATATGGCGGCAACCTGGTCGGATCGAACAAGTGGGCAGTCGAACCGAACAGGAGAGAGAGAAAGCAGCCACGCAAGCATGCCACTGTGAGGTCCAGTCGGATCGAACAGTCAGGCAGTCGGATCGAACATGAGAGAGATGTCGCCTGATAGCCATGAGTTTAAGTCGATTCGAACAGGAATCTGTTTGGGTCGACCAGAGAGAGAATAAAGCCTCCAATGCTAGGAATGAGTCATCTAGCGTGCGTAATACGTCGGAAATCCATCTATACGCTCCAAAGTCATCAGAAATCATCAAAAACCTGTACATAGAAGAGAAGAAACGACGGCAGAACCAAATCCTGGAAAAACATAGCAATTTATCAAATAATTTATTGGTTTGAGTCTATTTTAAATGCTAAGTACGGTCCAAATAACAATAAATATTGACTACGTCAAATCCCCCCAAACTTAAACTATGCTTGTCCTCAAGCATCGCCCTAAGCTTAGATTCTTAGACTGTACTTAAATCTAAATCAAGTCATATCTCAAACCAAGAAATCAACATAGAAATTAATTGCTCGTGCCTAAAATTTTCTCACACTTTCAACAAATGAGTCACACAATAATTTTAAAAATAAACCAAGTCAGGTGTTCACAACTTAATCAATACAACTCTTGGGCCTAAGTGAAATCTTTTCCCATGGTTAAGAACTCTAGCCCCTCTTTGATATTTCAAAAGCAATCTCAATTTCAATCACCCGTTCCTTTTCATATTTCTCAAAAATTTGTAAAAGCCTTTATCAACTCCAGAAATTCTATAATGAACTTTTCTTAAAACAATTTCAATTTTTCACCAATTTATTTTTTTTATTTTTTTTTTTATGCAAGTCGAGCAGTGGGGCTTTACACCCTAGAGGATAATGCGGTATCATTGGCCTTAAGTTTGCTACTAGCACATGTCGCGCTAGGGAGGTTGGACGGGTGTTGCTCGACTATGGCCACGGTACACTTGGGCCATAATACTCAACAACTCCTTTACCAATGCTTTCGCACCGGGTCCGGTAGAAATTAATTACAAGCTCCCCAATTATACCTCGAAACTTTGAGTTATAATTCCTGACAGCTTGTAATTAACCCAATACCCTCCAATTTGTGGTTAAGTTAGTGGAGAAGGCCTCAGTGCGTCCTCGTTTTCACCGCTATTTAAAGTAACTTCCCTTTTTATTGTTGCTCGTTGGTGATTCGAGCGATTAAAAAGCAATTTCAACAAGACAAAGTTCATCTTTTAATTTCCAAAGTCGATAAATTTCTTTCAAAAGTTTGTCAAATACAAATCAGTTCACTCGGCAAAAACTTGTGAGAATTGACTAAGTTTGAAATAACAATTCTAAGCATCCAATATCAAATTCAAATCTAAAAGAAAATACTTCAGTTTGGGTCCATTGGTGCAAGATCAAGTATGATATCAAAACATTCTAAGGTCATTTGAGAAAATTTTTGTTTGACTCAAAAACAAGTTCAAGCAGTGTGAGAGTTGTCATTTAAAATCCAAATCGAGAGAGTAGGCAAAACCAACTTATTTCAAAGCCAAAATCATACTAAATTACACAAATTTTAAGTTCTGGTCGAGTCGACCATAGCTATGTTCGAACCGAACGAAAAGAGTAGAACAGAACAAGTGTTTTATGAACTGGTCGGATCGACCAGGTATCCGTTCGAACCGACCAGAGAAGACAATTATGCATAAAATCCAAATGAGAGACGTTCGATTCGACCAGTGCTTGTTCGACTTGACCAGAGAAGAGAAAAATTCGAGAAAAATTGCCCATTTTCACAGAAAAACAACCTTTTCATCCCACAAATCGATTTATCTTCTATATGCCCTCCCCCAAACTTATCAAATGCTTGTCCCAAGCATACTTTCACACAGAAATAGCAAATAGGAGGAAAATTGATGGTTACCTTTTAGTAGGGAGGAGGGAGGCTCCTAGAGGAAGAGCCTTGGTTGACACCACCATCATAGCTTGGGAAAATGCCAAAGAAATCGCCTTGCTGCTCCTGCTGCTGCTGCTCCCCTCCTTGGTTGCCCAGAGATGGATAGTAGCTTGGGTCGGAATTTGCAGGGCGCCATTGTCCCTCAAAAGGTGGTGGCATAGGCTGCTGTGGCGGCTCTAGAACTTGTCCTCCAAGATATGGGTAAAACCCATAGTCGGAGTGAGCGGAGAAGGTTTGCCGTGGAGAAGGAGGAAGCGGTGATGCTTGGCTATGAACCGATTGGGCTCCCGGGCTCATGATCGGATCTTCATCATCGCGTGGCCAATATCCTCGTTGCAAATAGAAGCGACTCTCAAATGCCATGTCATAGGCCATGCTAACCTTCCTATTCAAACGATCAAGCTTCTTGGTGCAATCGGCCATGCCCTTGCGCATCTCATCCCGTGTGTCCAAGTGAAGTTGAGTGAGGTTGTCCACCATTTGGATGAGATTGTTGGCCCATTGTGGTTGTGTCTCACTCCCTTGAGGAAAGGGTACACGTGGTGGCGAGTTAGGCCTTGTTGATGGCCCCGCTTCATCGGTTTCCATGGGGATGATCCTAGGGATTGGGTGTTGCAATTCCTCCGCTGTCCTAGGAGTCACATAATCATGAGGAATTAGCCAAGAGAGAGAGTTAGAGAGATCTACCCGGTGAGGATATGGAAGAAAGAAGTTGCTCCCCTTGTCACGCACCCACAAATATCGCTCGGATATGTCTCGGCTCTCGCGGAAAATTTGCAAGAAGCGAGCGGCTCGGAACCTATCATCATCATAGACCATGTAGCCGGTGCAAAAGGTTTGCTCGGGTAAAGGTAGGCCCATGCGCTTGGCTAGGATTGTAACAAAGGAGCCCATAGTGATTTTGCCCCTAGCATTTTCCATATCCCTTTGATAAATCCAATGTTTCACCATTAACTTGATCCAATCCAATTTAGGGGATTGGGGTTGAAGTACGTGCCATAGGATGCCAATCTCCTTGTCATTGGTGATATTCACCGTCTCCCCCCGTGCAAAAATTGTAGAGGCAATGGCACGAAGAACGATTCGAAGGGTAGGGTGCTGCACATGCCTAGATTGAAGCCTACCCCCAGTTGTGCCTGTGAGCCTTTCCCATACTTGTCTCCCGAAGACTTCATCATTAGGGTCCCTTGTCCAAGTAGTCTCCTCCACCTCCCCTCTTTCTAACTTGAAAACCACGGACAAGTCATCAAGCCATGCTTTATGAGTATTGTTTCCAAGCCGGAACCAAATGTAATCCCGGCCATCTCGTTCCATGAGTCGTAGAGAAGAGAGAAACTCTTGGGTGTAGACTTGGTATGCCTTCTCTCGGAATTCCCAAAAGGCGGGGGTAATACCGGCATTGCTCGTGATCTCCAAAAATTGCTCCGCTACCCCAAATGTTTCCAATGTCTCCATATCCATGAACCTCGTGTGCTCAAAGACCCTATCTCGCATCCTTAGATAGTTTTCAAACATATAGTTCCAAGGCATTTCAAAGTTGGCATCCCTTTCAAATGGTGCTGCAGCGGGGTTGCGGACCAAGTCCGGATCGATCTCAGGCCCGATAGGGTGCTGCTGGGGTTGAGAAGAAGAAGCAGCGGCTGCTAGGCGTGCACTAGCACGGGTTCTTGGTTTGGGTGCCATAGGTAAGGGACAAGAGGTGAGGTGATTGCAGGGTTTGGGTGCTCTGGTCGAACCGAACAGGGGGGTGTTCGAACCGAACAGAGTGGTTTTAACAGAGGGTTGGCGCTATAAGATGTGCTCTGGTCGATCCGACCAAGGTCTTGTTCGACCTGACCAGAGAGGGGTAAAATGCTGGTTCTGACAGGTTCTGGCACGGGTTGACCCGTTTCACTGGTACACCTCAAAATTCGCTGGTACAAACTTGCAAAACCCTCAAACAAACCAATACAAGGCACAATTGAACAAAAGAAAAGGAAGTAGAAGTAATTGGACCTTTGTAAACCTCAATTTCCCAAACTTGCGGTGGTTGGAAATGGGGCAGCGGCAATAAGGGGTTCCCGGCACTCCTTGGGACTTTGTGGCGCAAGAGAAGTGTGCAAAGGTGCTCGGGAAGAAGAAAGAATGCAAGAGAAGCCGGAGTCGCGCCCAACAACGACGGAATGGTCCCGTAGTGGTGTCCCTTCGGCCAAACCTAACTTGAGTCCTTCAAGTGTGCACTTAGGGCAAGGAGAGGGCCCTGGAGTACTTCCCCACGAGAGAAATTGAGAGAATAGCAAAATCGCTTGAAACCTCGTGGAGCGTGCCTTGAAAAACCCGTCGCGAAGGAACTTCAATAGCAAAAACTAAGGACAGTAGTGAGAAGAGAGTAGAGAGGAGAGCAATTTGGGCTTTAGATCTCTTAAAATGGTGGAGAATTGAGGAAGTTGAGATTTGGGAGGGTTGGTTCGGTTTGGAGAAGAAGAGAACGAGAGAGAGAGATGAAAAATGGGTTGAGTGGGGGAAGGAGAGAGGTAAGGGACGGTTTTGATTAGGCTTAATGGGTTTCGGGTCGGGTTTGGTGGTAACGGCCCCCTTGTAACGGCTAGTCGCGACCCCTGGGGCGTCTCCTACGCACATGAATGGAGGCGTCCCTTCAGGCTATGAAAAAGGCGCCCCTTCAGAAAATGGAGGCGTCCATTGATGCATAATGGGCCCTACATAGACAAAAATCAACTGTCAGCCCAAAATCAAAATGAACAGGCCCAATTATTGCTTTGGTCGAACCGACCAGGACACTGGTCGATCCGAACAGCAACCATGTGTGGCTCTCCTTGCACCGCTCCTTTCAGTCGATTCGACCACCCTTGTGTTCGCTTCGAACAGGCTTAGTTCCTGCTTAGGTCCCCTCCCAGCTTCCGTTCGACTCGACCGGAGGTCTGTTCGACTTGACCAGGAAGTGATTTTCATTGATCCTCTTCATGTCATCATGCTGTTGTACTTCCTTGTTCTCTCGCTTCATCCAGGATGGCAGTGCTCCATCGCTTGAGGTGTTGTGCAGTCCATATGAGGTCGATCGGGGCTAGTTGGCTCACGTAACCCAAGGTGCTCTAGCATGGAATGCATTCTCTTTCGTTTGTTCCTCAAAATTTCCCTACAATCAAACAAACACAAACATCAAATTCTATTTTTAATATATGTCTTTTTTTTTTATTTAAAATAAAAGAGAGAAGAGTTGAGAAATCCTTGGGTTGCCTCCCAAGAAGCGCTTGTTTTCGGTCCCTAGCTTGACCATGCCATTCTAGCTTTCGCGTGGGATTGGCTCGCCTAGCTTGATGGCTTGAATCTCTTCTTGCACCTCACTGGCGATATAATGCTTCAAGCGTTGACCGTTAACCTTGAATGGCTCCGAGTCTTTGTCGCAAATGTCAATGGCACCAAAGGGGTAAACCTTGACGACTCGGAAAGGGCCGGACCATCTTGACTTTAACTTGCCCGGAAAAAGCTTGAGCCTTGAGTTGAATAGTAGCACCGAATCCCCTTCCTTGAATTCTCTCCTTGAGATCCTCCTATCATGCACAAATTTCGTCTTCTCTTTGTACAATTTGGCACTTTCATATGAGTTTAGGCGTATCTCATCCAACTCATGTAAGTCAAGTATGCGCTTTTCACCTGCCTTGAGGAGATCCATGTTGATTGCTCGGGTTGCCCAATATGCTTTGTGCTCTATTTCAACCGGGAGATGACACGGCTTCCCATAGATAAGCTTGAAAGGACTCATGCCAATGGGGGTCTTAAAGGCGGTGCGATAGGCCCACAATGCATCATCAAGCTTGTTTGCCCAATCTTTTCGGGTTCGAGCGACCGTCTTCTCCAAAATACTCTTGATCTCCCTATTGGACACCTCCACTTGACCACTTGTTTGAGGATGATAAGGGGTTGCTACCTTATGAATCACTCCATGCTTTTTCAAGAGGTTATCAAAGTTCCGGTTGATGAAGTGTTTTCCACCATCGCTAATTACTGATCTAGGCACCCCAAATCGTGGGAAAATCACCTTGGAAAAGAGTCTAATCACTGAATTGGAATCCGCGGACTTGCATGGAATTGCCTCTACCCATTTAGAGACATAGTCGACGGCAACCAAGATATATTCATAACCATGGGAACTTGGGAATGGTCCCATAAAATCAACTCCCCATACATCAAAAATTTCAACCTCAAGAATGGGGTTAAGGGCCATCTCATTCCTCTTTGAAATATTGCCCGTTCTTTGACGTTGATCACATGTCATAACAAAAGATCGTGCATCCTTAAAGAGAGAGGGCCAATAGAAGCCGGATTGGAGTACCTTGGCGGCTGTTTTGGAGAATGAGGCATGCCCACCATAGGCCGATGAGTGACAACTCGCTAGGATCGCCTTAACTTCATCGTATGGGACACATCTCCTATAAATGTCATCTATCCCAAGCTTAAAGAGGTACGGCTCATCCCAAAAGTAGTACTTGGCATCCGTCTTGAGCTTCTTCTTCTCCTGCCAACTCATTTCAGGAGGTAGGGCACCACTTGCAAGGTAATTGGCTAAATCAGCGTACCATGGGTGCTGATTCTGTGCCATCTTCCTGATCATTCGAGGCTCTGGTCGGTTCGAACCACCATCTGGTCGGTTCGACCAATGCTCTATGGACAGCATTTCGTGGGCCAGGTCAAGCCAGAATTGGTCCTGCTCAGCTGGTCGGATCGACCATGGTGCTGTTCGGTCCGAACAGGCATCGATTTTCATCAATTTCTCATGTGGGAAGGAGTCATCAATTGGAATTTTAGCATCTTGACCTTCCTCCCAGTGCAGCCTTGACAAATGGTCTGCAACGGAGTTCTCTGTGCCCTTTTTATCTCTAATCTCAAGGTCAAATTCTTGAAGGAGAAGAACCCATCGTATGAGACGCGGCTTGGCATCTTTCTTACTCAAAAGGTATCTAATGGCAGCATGATCAGTGTAGACAATCACCTTAGAACCCACTAAGTAAGGTCGGAATTTGTCCAGAGCAAAAACAATTGCAAGGAGCTCCTTCTCGGTGGTTGTGTAATTTGCTTGAGCCGGGTCTAACACCTTGCTTGCATAGTAGATGGCGACCGGCTTCTTGTCTTTCTTTTGCCCAAGCACCGCTCCAATCGCGAAGTCGCTCGCATCACACATGAGCTCAAACGGTTGGGACCAATCGGGCGGTTGCAAGATTGGGGCAGAGACAAGGGCTTGCTTCAATCTGTTAAACGCATTCAAACAATCCTCATCAATAATAAAATCATTGTCTTTAACGAGAAGATTACTCAATGGTTTGGCAATTTTAGAAAAATCTTTAATGAATCGGCGGTAGAATCCGGCATGGCCTAGGAAGCTTCGCACGTCCTTGACATTCTTTGGCACTCCAAGCTTCTCAATCACCTCGATTTTCGCCTTGTCAACTTCGATCCCTTGAGATGTCACCACATGCCCTAGTACCACACCTTTTTGCACCATGAAATGACATTTCTCCCAATTCAAAACTAGATTAACCTCCTCGCATCTCTGCAAGACTTTAGATAGGTTAGCAAGACAAGAATCAAAACTAGTACCATACACAGAGAAATCGTCCATAAACACTTCCATTTCTTTTTCAATAAAATCAGAGAAAATTGCCATCATAGCACGTTGGAAGGTTGCGGGTGCATTACAAAGACCAAAAGGCATTCTTTTGTAGGCATAAGTACCATATGGGCAAGTGAAAGTGGTCTTTTCTTGGTCATTTGGATGAATTGGTATTTGAAAGAAACCCGAATAACCGTCTAAGTAACAAAAATACGAGTGATTAGCTAATCTTTCAAGCATTTGGTCAACAAAAGGAAGAGGAAAATGGTCCTTGCGAGTCGCCGCATTGAGCTTGCGGTAATCGATGCACATCCTCCATCCGGTTGCTACGCGGGTTTGAATAATCTCGCCTTTATCATTCTTGACCACCGTTGTGCCTCCTTTCTTTGGGACTACATGGACCGGGCTCACCCACTTGCTATCGGAGATTGCATAGATGATACCCGCATCGAGGAGCTTGAGAATCTCCTTCTTGACCACCTCCTTGAGGTTGGGATTGAGTCGCCTTTGTGCCTCTCGAGTCGGCTTATGATCATCTTCCATGAGAATTCGATGTGTGCAAAACGAGGGGTCAATGCCCTTCAAGTCCTCAATCGAGTAGCCAATTGCACCTCTATAGGCTCTTAGCTCCATTAAAAGCTTCTCCGTTTGCCCTGCATCTAGCTCTGAGTTAACAATAACTGGGTATGTTTGACTTGGGCCAAGAAATTCGTACCTTAACGATGCGGGAAGAGGTTTCAACTCGACTGTTGGAGGCTCTGGTCGACTCGGACAGGTTCTGGTCGGATCGAACAGGTCGCCAGATTGGGGTTCCATGCCTGGTCGAGCCTCTGGTCGACTCGAACAGGAGTCTGGTCGGATCGAACAGGTGGTCGAACAGGCCATGCTGAGAGTGGCGTTGCCTTCTTCCTCGACTTCCATGGTCTCTTCTACCCCTATTGCCTCTTGCATGTCACATAAGAAGGCTTGGTAAGTTTCTAGAGCTATTTGGTACTGGTCCTCAAGAGACTCTTCAATTTCGGGTATCTCTTGGATCATGAAGCAAGTTTTCGCGGGGTCGGGGCATTTCATAGCATGATCTATCGAAAATAGGAGACGCTCCCCCCCCACTCTGACCAAAATTGTCCCTTCCAGGGCATCCATCATTACACCGGCTGTTCTAAGAAAGGGCCGACCCAAGATTATTGGTACTTCTTTATCAACCTCCATTTCCATGACCACAAAATCGCCGGGCACTAGGAATTTTCCAACTTGCACAGGGACATCCTTTAAAACGCCCAAGGGCAGCCGGGTTGTGGAATCAGCGAGCTTAAGGGTCATGCTCGTGGGTGTAAGCTCTCCAATTCCAATCGTTTCAAATACCGACTTAGGCATGAGGCTTATGCTTGCTCCCATATCACACAAGGCTTGCATAACAGTGGCTTTTCCAATAGTGCAAGGAATGACGAACCTACCTGGATCCTCAAGCTTGGGTGGCATGCGGTTCTTCAAAGCCTCACTGCTCTTGTATGTTAATGCCACCGTTTTCAGCTCCTCCATGGACCTTTTGCCCGTGCAAAACTCTTTCAAGAATTTGGCATAAATGGGCACGTGGGCAATTGCGTCGGTGAAAGGAATTGTAATTTGCATTTGCTTGAGTATCTCCCAAAAGATTCTAAACTGAGCGTCTTCTTTGGATTTTACCAAGCGCTGAGGGAAAGGTACCGGAGGTTGGTAAGCAGGCACTGGTGTTTCAGCACTGCTTTTATCCTTAGGTTGTGCCTTTTTAGCCTCCTGGTCGGACCGAACGGTGGTCTGGTCGACCCGAACAGGCTCCTGGACTTCCACATGGCCTTGTGCAGCTTGGTCGGGCTCTACTATGGGCTGGTCGGATCGAACAGGGGGCTGGTCGATCTGACCAGAGAGCTGGTGTTGCTCGTCAGCCGGCATAGGAGGGTCTTGATACTCTCGTCCGCTCCTTAAGACGTGCATTGCTTTGATTTCAGCATTTGGGTTGACTAGAGGCTGCCCTGGAAGCTTCCCTTGAGGTCTAGAAAATTGTTGCTCCATCATTCGCTCCAGGCGTTGCAAGGAAGCGGCACTACCCTTTAACTCATTTGTGGTCGCCTTGAGCTCATCCAACCCCTCGGCCATCATCAAGTTGAATTTGCCTTGCTGATGCATGAACTCTTGGACAACCGGAGGAACCCCGTCTGTATTATAGACTGATTTCCTAGAAAACGGTCCATTAGAATTGTTAGGTTGCTGATCTCGCCTAGGGGGCTGCTGATTCTGTCCCTTGTAATTGTACTTGGGTTGGTAGGGCCGGTCAAGAGTGGATTTTTGCATTGTATTCTTCAGATTTGGGTCATTCATGTGCTCCCAATTTCTTTGCTCACCCTCATCCAGTGAATAGCTCCGGTTGAAAATATGCCTCGGGTAATAGGAAGGTTCGCTATTCAGAGAATTTACTTGAGCCATGTCATCATTGATTTTAGCAAGGGGGCAATCGGGAGATTTATGCCCTTCTTCGCCACAAGCACCACATTCGTTTGAGTAGAGATGAGACCCTTGGGCGGATTGATAAGATGCTAGCTTGGCTTCCAATTCAGCAATCCTCTCATCTCTAGTAGTGATCTCATGCACTTGGTGCTTCGCATGGCCAGAGCGGCGGGGGTTGGGGATTGGATACCACGTATAGTTCCGTGCGCAGTGATCGAGTAGGTCTCGCCCTTGAGTCGCATCAAGCCGTTTGAATGCCCCACCTGAAAGTGAATCAATATTAATTTTGATATTGTCATATAGACCGCTATAAAAGTTTTTAATCAAAAGCCAGTCTTGAATGCCATGGTGTGGGCATGAGTTTTCAAGATCCCTAAATCGCTCCCAAGCGTCCCTCATTGTTTCATCATCTTTTTGGGCAAAGTTGTTCAATTCCCTCCTAATTGTATCAGACCTATCAGTTGAGAAATATCTTTCTAGAAAAACTTGTGCCATTTGATCCCAAGACCGAATTGAACCCTTTTTCAAAGTCTTATACCATTTGCGGGCACTATCTTTAAGGGTGAAATGAAACAGTAACAGCCTAATTGCTTGTTGAGAAACCCCATTAATTTTAATCAAACGTGTGCAATCAATGAAATTTTGTAAATGAGCATGAGGGTCCTCTTTGTCATCTCCGTAGAACGGAGTCTGTTGGACTAGTGAGACATGATTTGGAGAGATTAGCATGTTGTTGGCCGCGATGCCCGGAATCAACACGGGCCCGCCCACATCTTTGGCATTCGGGGCTCCGTATTCTCCAAGTGTCCTTTCACGGCCTTGGCCATCCTCATCATCAGAGTTGTGGACGCTAGCCTCGTCCTCTTGGGTCCAGCGGCGACGCTCGTCTTCTAATTCCCTTCGTTGTCCTGTCAGAGCGTCCCGCTCTGCTGCGAGTTGAGCCTCTCTTTTCTCGAGTTGGAGACGGAGGTTCTCCAGTTCTTGTGTGCGCTGGGCAATGGCCTCGGGAGTGAGTTGGTCGGCCATCGCAGTGTTTTCTTCTCTCTGTTCGGGGTGCTGGTCAGATCGAACAGAGCCCTGGTCGGTTCGAACAGGACTAAAGGAGGAGAATCTGGCTTCTTCGTTTATTCTTCGGAGAAAATCTTTGATCCTCGGAGGAGGGGACTTCTTCCTTTGTGTATTGCCTGCCAGTCCTGAAATTTAAGAGAGAAGAAAACGTACGTGTCAAAAGAAAAAGAAAAGATCTAGTCTCTCAATACTAAGACAAGGATCCAATATCAACACCGTCCCCGGCAACGGCGCCAATTTGATGAAGGAATTTAACCTAGGAATCAAATAAATTTGTAACCTATAGCTAACCTCACTAATCGTTCAGAATATAGCTTTAGGGTCGAACCCAAGGGACGGATCTATGAATACCGGACTTGTCTTTTCTTAAAATCTAGATGAAAATATTTTATGGGATTTTGAGTAATTAAATAGTGCTTAAATTGTAAATGTTTTTGGTTATTTTTGGACTTGGAATAAAACAAACCAAAGTAAAATATTAAAATAAAGTCTTTTGAGGTCTTAACAGAATTTAAGGCGCCTTAGGAATTGGATTTCATCTATGTTTGGCTGATAAATTAGAAACTCAAAATACTTTCGCATTTTAATTTCTCAATTTAACTACAATTAACCTTCTGGTCAATTCGAACACCAATCTGTTCGATTCGAACAGTGTCCTGTTCAGTTCGACCAGATCTCTGTTCGGTTCGACCAGAGGGCAAGGGTGCGTTGAGTTTGTCTACTATGTTTACTAATGTTTTGAGATAGGTTTAAATGGACGAACCTAGCTAATCTAAACCTCAGCCTTCGCTTGTTGGAACAGATTCTGGTTTGTTCACAATCTAACCTAATTAACTTGATTGGTTCACAACTTTTGGTATAGAATTCAATTTGTTAAACCAGTCTATCAGAGTTCTTAGGAGTATTTAGAAGTCTTTTGTACTAATCTAAAAGTCGCACTTTTGATGCAGACTAATCTCCCCTTTCGGTTCTAAGATTTACTCCAAATACTTAAATCAATTTAGACTTGCTATTCCTAACTTAGACTTACTAGAAGCAGCTGTTCAACTAGAAGGTAATTAGAGAATTCAACAAGTAATTAACTCAAGCAATTAATTAATTCATAATAAACTAGGTCTCAAAACATAGCAATTCATAGCATATCAAACTAACTTCATCCAAACATAGAGTTACTCTCCTAATCCTAAGGCTATAAAAGGGTCTAGCCTAACATAGTATCAAAGCAAACAACAAGAGTTAAACAACAATAAAGATACAAGCCCATCAAATCACAAGATAAAAACATAAAGAAATAAAACCAAATACTCCTTATGCTTTTGATCACGATCTTCAAGGCGATGGAGTGATGCTAGATGGAGATGTCACGTGAAACACTGCTGCCGTCGTCAAAAGGATGATGGTTCCCAAGGAGAAGAAAGTACTTGACCCTTAGAAAAAGTGGAAGATGGTATTGAGAAGCGAATCCCCTTTTCTTCAGGCCTCCAGGGTATATATAGATATTCCAGGACGCAAGGATGGAAGGCTAGGGCACCAGGGCGCAAGAAATTGCCATAGCGATCAATTTCCATACAAGAAATGCTACCATAAGTGATATGGCGGCAACCTGGTCGGATCGAACAAGTGGGCAGTCGAACCGAACAGGAGAGAGAGAAAGCAGCCACGCAAGCATGCCACTGTGAGGTCCAGTCGGATCGAACAGTCAGGCAGTCGGATCGAACAGGAGAGAGATGTCGCCTGATAGCCATGAGTTTAAGTCGATTCGAACAGGAATCTGTTTGGGTCGACCAGAGAGAGAATAAAGCCTCCAATGCTAGGAATGAGTCATCTAGCGTGCGTAATACGTCGGAAATCCATCTATACGCTCCAAAGTCATCAGAAATCATCAAAAACCTGTACATAGAAGAGAAGAAACGACGGCAGAACCAAATCCTGGAAAAACATAGCAATTTATCAAATAATTTATTGGTTTGAGTCTATTTTAAGTGCTAAGTACGGTCCAAATAACAATAAATATTGACTACGTCACCCTTAGTGGACTCGAGGCGCACGGCGAGGAGGTTCTTGGAGAGCACGCCACCGACACCAATCCGTTGGAACGAGCCTCTTGGTTGCGATACCAAGAGAGGTAGACTTCCAACCTTTCTCTCTTGTGAATGAATAGCTTATGTACTAGATCTCTTTGTGTGTGATTTGCTTGGTTAATTAATTGGTAATTAGCATAAAAATGAAAATTACACACTTTCTAACAGAAAGTTCTATACACATCCGGATGTAATTTAATATGGATTCATACAGGTTGGTATACTTTTTAAAATCCGTTTTACCATATGTTGTTTCCGTGCATTTTATTTTGTGTATAGTGATAAACTATGATGTGTATATCTGTAATATAAAAAATTCTCAAGATTCGTATTATCTATTTTTTTTTTCTGAAGCACTTATTAAGCTTGACCGATATCTTTACCTTTACATTTAGATAGATAATTTTTTTTTGATTAATCGATATGTATTAAACAATATTATATTAAAATTTTTGTAGGAGGGTTTTAATACCACAAAGTTTTAGTGCCACACGATGTCAAAACTTAATTTTCTTTATTTATATTTAAAAAATTAAAACACAAATATCCAGTCGAAATCATTGATATTTTTAATATTCACGAAAGAAGTGTATAATATTTTTTTTTATTTTTATGTATAGTTCGTTTTATATTATATCAAAATGTCATAAAGAAATGCAAAACCAATCCACCGTACTTGAATAAATTCATTCATTTTGTGTCCGTTTGATCTAGTATAGAACTAACTTTAATAATCATAAATTTTAACATGAATACGAATCACACGACAAAGAACAATATCAATTATTTGGATTCAATATTTTAGTTGATAAATTTGAAAATATAAAAAAAATGTGTATGACATTATGTGGCATCAAATTTTTGTGTTACTGGAATTTATTTAACGCAAAATACATAAAAAATATTTCTCCCTTACAGAATAGTAGCTTGTAGAAGGTTGCTTTTTCTCTATTCGAAAGAAATGACCAAAGTCAGTGTTTTCAATACAGCACTAGATATTATAAAATTCTGATAATACCGAGAATCACAACAGTAACCGAAACAGCAGGATCTGGTATTGTGAGAGAAAATACTGGGAAATTTACCGGATTTCGACTGTTAAAAACACTGACCAAAATTCCAGTCAGAATGTAAGATAATTGTGTAACTTTGTCAACTTAGTTGACGCGTTGATTCCAAACATGTGGATGACTGGATGTTGAATTTCAAGTCTGTGCTTTCCATTTTCCTCTAGAATTTCTGCACCCAAAAAGTAAGATTCCTCGGGACACTTATATATATATTCAACTTACACAAAAAAAAAAAGTCTTTAACAAATCAAAAGGCAAACCATGATTGAATGTTACATCTCAACAACCCAATAACTGGTCAATATTGTGCAAAAGGTAATTAATAGAAAAACGCTCCCACCACAAATAGAATCGTCGATGATTCTTGTTAAAGTGTAATTTGGAGTTGAGCTATTTTCAAATCACAAATTAATGATTTGTATTTGATTTAGAAAATTTGGAGTGAATTTTATGATATTATTAAATTGATTACTAATTTATGATTTGTCTTTGATTTACTAAATTTGGAGTGAATTTTATGATATTATTAAATTAAAGAATTTGGAGTAAATTATTGAAATTCTATGATATTAGATTATTAGTAAATTTTTGTTGATCCGTAAATTGCTGTAAGTGGATTGAAAAATTATATCCTTCTGCGTTCGTTTAGCACGCTATTGCAAAAAACACAATTTCATCATGCATTTTTTATTTATGCTCTATATAAATTACTAAATTTAAGATATTTTACCTTAATTACTCCATAATTTTTATAGAGAAATGATAAATTTCATCTCCAGTAATGTCATCGTTGCCATTGTTTGAACAAAATGAACACATAAAATAAACTAGAGGAACATATAATTGATCAAAATGAACACATATAAAAAAATAAATTTTATCATCACTTGTTAAGATTTTTATATGTACACTCAACTTATTTTTTATTAACTTATTTATTTATACGTGTTGATTATTTATATGTACATTTCGTCTATTTTATATATTCATTTTGTTGAAGCGATATAAAACTGAAACTGTAATCAATTTTAATTTCTATAAGTCGGCTCGTGGTTGGCCGTTGGCGCACAGACGCACAGTCTTCACCTTGGTTTAGGTCCAATAGGCAATAGCCCGTGTTGTTTCTTTTACATTGTAGAACTATTAGGCCCGGAACCGTTCATATATAGCATAAGTATATTTTACACATAAACGACCCGATATTATTAAATCTTTGCGCAAGATTAAAATCCAGAGAGCTTATAACCAAAAGATTCAATTAATGGACCCACTTAAATGCAGAGAGCTTTCAAGCAAATGGATTTTTAACAGCACACACAACAACAATTCTGTATACAGTGGGGCAAATTTTGCAACAAAGTGGTGTTACAGCTACACGTCTCAGGCGTCAGGTACCAGCTTACCAAAGTATCAAAATTGTACAAATCGGCTTATCAGATGCCAATGTCATGGCCCTGATGGTGATAATGAAGTATGCAGAATGGAGAATCCATGATTATGATTTGTTTTGAAATAAAATTGGGTGGCGGGGGAGGGGATACTGGTACAGCCGTACCAATGATTAGTGTATGATTGCCTTTCTGTTTTAAAAAAAATTTAAAAATAATAAGCAGTGCTACATCCTAACACTTTGCATTAAATTTACATAAAAAGCCAAAACATAGTATCTTACAAACCATCTGACAAGAAATAGGACAACAAATAAACAAGCTGCGTGAAACAATCAGCAGTGGTACTGGTACCTGTCATCTATGGTTCTTGTGAACCTGCCCTATTTGAAATCCCATAATAGCCAGAACTAATTAAATTATCGTGCGCCAGAAAAATAACATCTGATGCCACAATAAAATAAATAACAAAATTACACCAAACATGAGTACTCAAAAACACAAACGCTAAGAAATTTGATCGCTGACAAGATCCTCTTTTTCATCCTGTGTCGGCTGCAGAATAAGTACTCCAGGTCTTGAATCAGGGAAAACATTTGTAACTTCAACTTCCCTATCCAAAGATCTGAAAATGCGAAGCAAGAACCTTAACTTCCCTTCTGTTCTTGATATAACTAACACAACAATAGACACTGCCAAAGTCATTGTGGAAAGAATTATATCTAAAGAACTATGAAGAATTGTAACTGCAGAAATGATTAAAATAGACCATTCAAAAAAATAAGCTGCTCATGAGTCGATTGAACCTTCTTCTGTGAGAACCAGGTTACACACACTCCAATATCTAAACCACGCTCCAACTAGTAGAAGAACTACCAAATTAAGAAATGTTCCTAAGGGAATGTGCAGGTCTTCACCAATTCTCATCTCCATCATCAATTCGTGAACAAATTCTGACAAAAGATGAAGCAGAAAGGTCACCACCCCAACAACAGATGAATACAGAAATATTTCCAGAGAGCTCTTTCGGCCTAGTGACAGCAGATTCATTCCCTGAAAGAGAACAACGAGTACCATAACGACGGTACCAATTGTCATAGCACCACCATAATAGAAAAATAACGACTGGCTAAGTGTATGGGCCGACAGCATCATTAATCACGCCAATAATTAGAAATATCAGACGATGCAAGAGAAACTCTTCTGATGTAGTTAATTCAATTGTTTATTGAAGCATCAGGTGGCATTCTTTTGTCCACGATTCTATGCTCATAAGGCGAAATGGAGTGCATCCAAGTATTATTTGCGAGCTTTATCCACTGAGAAGCCGGACACATGCCCATCCCAATTGAAGTGTTCCTGTGGAAGCAGAGCTCGACAGTCTGAAGTCGAAAATGGGCTAGCTTCACTCTCTGAAATAGCAAACATGATTTTCAGTGTATTGGCATACTTAGACAAGTGGTAGATCCTGGAGTAGCCATATGTATATATGTGGACTCGATTACATGTTAGTTTATCACTGGGTCAGGAACCTGGAGAAACTTCAATAATCTTTCCGGTGGGGAGCACAACAGTTGAAGGATGAGAATTGACTGTGATTTTGATGGAGGAAGAGAGAGGTGCAGAGGAGGAGCGGATGAGTAGAGAAAAGAGAAGAAGGAAGCAGTGCATCTCTAATGGAGATAGATAGTGTGGTAGAGGAAAGAAATGGAGAGTGAAAAATAGGACTTATTAACGGAGCGGGAGCAGCTTTTAAATCAAGGAAAGAGCGAGGATATTTCTTTTCCTTTTCCTCCATTTACATGACAAAGAGTTTATTGCCTTATTGGTTTGCAACTTTGCATTCTCAAATTCATAGGAATTTTCATTAAAAATTACCTGAGAATTTATCCAACTTTTGTGGGATGAAACCCTGCAAGAAGAATTGCTGACTCGAGAGATTGTATTCAGAGGTGATGGTTTTGAAAAGCCAACGGCGGGGTTCACTTTTTACTAACAAGTAACAACTAACAAGTTCTCTAAAAACAATGAACCAGATCAATTCTAGACTTATTTCTGAATTCTGATCCCATCATTTGCACTTAAATTATAAATATCCATCAATAACCTGGCCGTATCTGAAGCGTGGCTAATTACTAGACATAGAATTTCGATCTATTTCCGCCTTAAGATCGAAATTTTTAAAGAACCTGGCTAATTTGTAATTATTACTTGGTTAATTAAATAAAAAAATAAAAGTTTGATGCTAGTTTTTCGTAAAATAAAAATTATAAGAAAATATAAAGGGACGATGTTTTCTTATAGAACAATACCAATATGGAATTGTGTAAATTTTTTTAAAGGTGGAATCAATACTTGTAACTAGGGGCGAAGCCCTAATTGGTGGGTCCATGGACCCACCTTGAAAATATTTTTTATTTGAAGTATTACCTATATGTAAATAAAAAAATTTACATGAACCCATCTAAAAAGTTCAAAGGACCCATCTTAGAAAATCTGAAATTAATTTGTTTCCTCTTATGAGCAAATTCTTCTATATTAGTTGTTATATTGTATATATATTTAAAAAAAAAATTTATGGATTCTACTAACATGAAATCCTAGCTACGCCCCTGCTTATAACTTTCTTAAATTTAAAATATTCACAGTTTCAGTCGGATTTTTAAACCCACGGCTTTCATTTAAATTGTGTTGCTCTTAACCACTTGATCAAAGTGCATATAGTCTCTAAGGAACGATTAATTATGTAAATATTAAATTTTCTTTTAACGCAAATGCATGAAAAAAAAAATATTTTACGTACTGATCATGTTCCCCTTTGTTCCTCGCAATAGTGCATTCAAGAACTGACATGAGTCCAGGAACATAAGCGCTTATCTCACGACCCTTAGAAAGACGATCGCGACTCCACTTTCCAAAGATGTAAATGCTATTCATCACACAATTAGCACAGCCATAACACATGTCAGTTCTTGAACATAAGCACTTAATGTCAATTCTTGAATGGTGTCAGTTTTTGTTTTACGTACTAAATTCCAAAAATTGAGGATAAGAATGTCACACCCCGCAGCAGCGGCATGACAGATTCTCGCCGCAGGCACTTGCTTCGCACGCGCTGCAAGGCTTACTACTTGGTCACAAGTCAATATGTCATGTTTTAACATACTAAGTACTATGCAATAGTCTCAAAAACTAAATTGAGGTTATGCTTGTAACATGTGCAAAACAAAAATTTGACAGAGTTTCTCCTGTAATAGGCAGCCAGCCATAAAGGCAAGCATTCACACAGTTTATCAAGTGTTTCCCCAACCCAAACCCACCAAGTAACAGTCAAGTAAACTTATCAACTGAAATTTACACACAACAAGCATATAATTACACAATCGAACATGCAACAGTACACAAGTAGACAAAACATTGCATATAATTTACATGGCTTACTTCTCCAATCTTCCTTAGCCTCGCCTTCAATCTGGGACCCATGGAAACATGGTACGGTGAGAAAGGAAATCATTTCTCAGTGCAGTATTTAATTCAAGCCACGCATGTACCCGAAGTCTCATGTTGTGGAACTAAATACACACTGTTTATATATAGAACATAGTTTGCATTGTAAACACAATTTAGTCATAAAACATTTAGCAATCCATGCAATGCAATGCAAGGCCAACTAGTAGAGGTTATCGGAAACCTGTCATTTCAATTAATACAAAAGTCGGCACTTGTTTGGACACCTATCCATGCATAATACTAAGCTGGTTACCAATCAGCCAAGTCTTTGTCTTTCCATCAATACAATCAAATAGTACTCAATTGCTGAGAACATTTATCCTCTCACAGTCCATTCAAGAACTGACATGAGTCCCGGAACATAAGCGCTTATCTCACGGCCCTTGGAAAGACGGTCGCGACTCCGCTTTCCAAAGATGTAAATGCTATTCATCACACAATTAGCACATCCATAACACATGCCACAATTCAGCCACAATAACATAAACCATTCAATATGCATGTCAATAGATAACAATCCATCCTATGCACAGTCATGTAGCATATATATAATATAGCAATTCATACATGCAGGCTACATGCTAAGTCATGCAAAAGCAACAAGCAACATGCATAATATAACTTTAAGTTTAGCACAGCAACAAGAGTTAGGGTCCAGGTGAAATCCACACCTTAAACTTTTACCGTTTAACCCGCTGTTTACTACTGCGATTGCTCCGCTTCACCGCTCGGTTCCACCGCTTCGTTCTGCTCAAATTTTGGTTCAAGCAACAAAACGTAAGTCTCAGTTACACTCAAAACCAGCCTATAACTCATGCATTTACATAGTAAAGGCACCAAGCCAAACACCGTTGCATGACTGGTTTGCGGTTGGCGCAGTTTGTACCCACGCTTCATGGTTTGATTATAACCCAACACCAGACCTATGGTGCTTACTAGCACGTGGTCAGTTAGGGTGCACAAACAAGACTATGTAATGCACCAAAATCATCATCCTTAAGGTCTGTTTGAGTCATGGAAACCAACCACCATACACAACTCCTGCATCGTCATGAACTTTCCAAGCTTGTTTTGGGTAAACCAGGGCAAGAACCATGCATGCAACCTTGTTCTTTACCTTCCCAACTATCCAGCTATGTCCCAAGCACTGTTTTTCACTGCCTAACACCACCAAACTGAACTCTACTGGTCTGTTTTGGCAAGGAACAGAGCAAATATGAGTTTGGCAAGGAGAAGGGCATAATTGTCCACAAAATTGGGCCAGAGAGGGAGGTTAAGAGGTGGGGACCAGGTGTCAGCTAGTCCTCTCTTCCTGCCCAAGTGACTAAGCAGCTAAGTGTCACACAACTGTTGGGGCTGGTCAAAACCAGGTTAGACTGCCTATTGGACAGCTCCAAAGGTCACCACTGGACAATTCCAGTCCTACATGCAAGGAATAACTCCAGTACTCACTGCCAAACATGCCTAAGTACAGAATTCATGACTGGGCAACTATGTTAACCACCGCACACGCAAAACGGCCGTAATCGTCATGCGTTACAGCATAATTTGGTCACTATTTTGGTCACAGTTTGGATCATCATACTATTTCAATTTACCCCATAATAATTTATTTTAGTTTAGCATACATGATGCAAAATACACACATGGTCTGAATTTAAGGCAACCGTTATCATAGCGGGACAAGTACCGCTTTCAACCACGCATTACATGGGACTCTGGTCAGCATAGATCTCAAATATCACCACCCACTAATAAACATAATGCAAATTGGAGCATTGTATAGTATATGGTATGCCAACCCCTGAATTTCCCCCACGCCCTAAGACCTGGTTACATGGTGTTTACATGACAGGGACACCATAAAAAACAGCCGTATCTCACAAAGAATATGTCACATCCCGTGTCGACGCACCGACACACGGGGCACGACGGTGGAACGGTATCTTCTGCATCCATCCGACGACCCGTCAACCTAAACGGATGTCAGCTACAAAGCTCAGTAACCGATTATTTAACGACGCAGCTTTTATATATTAGTTGATAAAGCAAATTAAACATGACTGGATTAATCCACATAACAAACCATACATTTCACGGTTATTATCAGGTTTAGATTAGTCATATCATGGTCATGTCTCCTAACCCAACTAGCTGGGCAGACAGAAGGAGATCTCTCCCTAACCCAAGGGCAGACAAAAGAGACTCATTTCTAACCCTGGGCAGGCAAAAGGGAGTTTCCAATTTGTATATACAACAAATTCAGAATTCAGATTCTAAACACGATATCCCGCAAAACATACCACATACAAACGAATACATGCAAGCAAAGCCAAGCGATAATCAAATCAAGCAATACGAAACTAATTATAGAGAAGTTCGGTTACCTGACTGAGCGATCTAATGCACGAGCAAATCAGGAGGACGATAACTGCGATGTAGAACTCGAATTCCAAATTGCTGACTATTCAAAGCCAAGGCGGTATTCAAAATTTGCTATGGAGAGAGAGAAACAGAATGATATACGAAATGAAATGAAATGAAGCGGGAGTCTATTTATAATGGAGGTCTGGCTAAAATGGTAAATATTCTAGATTACTTAATGGCTAAGTAAGCAAAAAGGAATTACTTAGCTACTGTTTATGAAAATATTAATACTATTTATTAAGATATTAGAGCCTATTTATGAAAATATTAATTATTGAAAATTAGTTATATAAATATTGATTACTTAGCTACTAAAAATGTAGATAATATCAAATAGATATTTTCAAGTGGACAAACATGGACATTTTTCAAATAGGACCTTAAAATTTGAAGTATTGCAAACAGGTCCTAAAATTCAAGGATGTCACAGAATAATAATGTTATATAATATTATACAAAATATTTATTATTATTCAATTTATATATCATTCTTTTCTTATTTATTTTAATATTAATATTTGATATTGTAAAATAAAGTAATTATTATTTAATACTAATAATAAGAATAATGACATAATTAATGATAAAAAAATATTATAATAATATTATTATATAAATTTATTATTATTATTTAATATTAGTAATCCGAATAATAAAATTAGTAATAATAACAATAAGATTATTATAAAATATTTAATATCGTAATAATAATAATAATAATAATAATAATAATAATAATAATCATAATCATAATCATAATCATAATAATAATTATTATTATAATAAAATAAATGTAATTAATATTATAATGTTATTCTAATATTTATAATAAAATAAATATAAATAATTATCATGCGAGAGAAAATATTAATTTTTTTTATTTCACATTTCTTTCCATTCTTCTTCCTCTTCTTCTATCAAATGGTTGGAAGAAGTTATTCCTAGAAGAAACCTCTTCTTCTCCTTCTTGCTAACTTGTTTGGATGTTTAGGAATAACTCTTTCTACTTTTTTTCTTAGGAAAAGTTATTCTTGTGCTATCCAAACACACCCGAGAGAAATAAAAGGCGTCATGTTACAATTGCCATATAACCTGAGTTGCCAATCACTCGCTAGGATTTTTTCATGGATTCAAACATTATTACTAAATAACAATTAACAAAATGGGAGTTGCATTATATTGGGGAAAACATTACCTTCTTTTATCAATGGTACTGTACCAGACTCGGTATTACATTATACCAACCCCGGCCTATATATACATTATATTGTTGCTTTGCATTGCATACCTATAAATTTGTTGTTGCAAGCATGACAATAAACTATGTACGCTAGTTGTAAATTTGTGGTTTCAAGTATGCATGTCGATTAACTATGTGTTTTGCTCTATATTACATACCTGTTAATTTTGATGAAGGCATGCAATTTCTAGATGTGACGAGAGTTCAGTGAATCTAATGTCAAGATAAAATATCCATAAAAGATGTGAAAACACTTAATACTATAACAACTAAAGTAAATCGTAATTTGCATCATTAGATACACTCATCGTAAATGATATAATGCAAGTATTGTTTTTTTCTCCGAATCAAACTATATCAAAGTTGTTAGAAACCGACAAAAGCAAACAATAAGTAGGTTAAGGAAAATTTTTTTAGCCACGTGTATGTGTTGCCAACTTAATGACGTAGATTGCTTCTTAAATGTTACGAGTATATCATTTAGTATATCTAGTGTATTAAATGTGACCACTGGTTCTTCTATAAATAGTTGCATTGGATGCTAACAATTTCAAAACATACGAAGTTCATCAAGAATTTCAACTATTCGTATTTGTTCCTGGTACTCTCTATTTTTGTTTTTGTTTCTATTTCTATATACTTTTTTGACACTTTATAACATATTTCAACTATTCTTTGACTATAATTTATTTTGAAACTTAGATTTTATGAATGCAATTATTGAAAAATAACATTTATTTTCTAACCAATTATAATAAAGAAATATGCATGTGGGAAGAGAACTGCTTAGTAAGTTATTTTGTTTCACATGTGTAGGAATTTTCTTTATATGCTATCCTTGAAACATTCATTTCAAGTTATTGGATTACTACATATATCTAGTTAAGGATTCAAACTGAACAAACGAAATTTAGTGCATTGCGCCCTCAATTGCACTTTGATGCGAAACAATACTTGGAGACAATATTTCAAGCAGGTAGTTTTTAAAGGAAACACGAATGCATTTTATGTGCTATTTCAACGTCCTGTTTTGTTTAGTTTTTCCTATTTACACTTTATAAAGATGAAATATATCTATAACTGTACTGATAATATTTTTAGACAACACTTTACAATGACGAGTTCTCAAGTTGTAAAAGTGCTGATAGTGGATGACGATATTTTTACTCGGAGGATTTATAGGACGATGCTATTTCACTTTGGCTTTGAAATAACTGAAGCAGAAGATGGAAAGAAGGCCATCAATCACTTTCTTGATGGCAATGAATATGATCTAGTGTTGATGGACAAAGATATGCCCAAAATGAATGGTGTGGAGGTAAATATTCAGTACTTACAAGATTTAATCATACTAAAAGAAAAGATTAATGTAACACAATTTTGGTACATACTAATAAAAACAACTAAATTGATTTAAAATTGTTCTTATTTAGATTGATGCTTAAAGATCATAATTAAATTGATGCTTTTATTTAGATATTAACGTTGGGTTCGTTTTTATAGGCAACCCGGACACTGAGGAGCATGGGGATCCCGGTGAAGATCATTGCTATAACGGGAGACGAAAATTCAAGGGGTGCATTTCTCGATGCTGGCGCTGATGAGTTCCTCCTAAAGCCTCTCAGTTTCCCTGCACTCACTGACATATTGAAGGCCTTCAACTTTGTCAACTGAGATTTATGTTGTTGTGGTGTGTTTTCTGCTGCTGAGCAGAATAATTATGCATACTTGTTTGGTAAAAAATAAAATATCCTTTCATGCCATTGGAGCATTATGTAGAAAGGACATTGGTCTTGTGTGTCTTTTAAATTAAAGTCTGTTTAGTGTGTTTGTGATGTCCTCTTGTCTTGTGTGTTTTCTAAATAAAAGTATGTTTGTGTGTTTGTTGTAAATTTATTTTGGATTGAAATGTTATGTTGTCTTGTTGAATCACTTGTTATTAGATCATTTGTTGCAATCATTTTTTTAGGGTTGCATTAGGTTTGGAGTTTTTTTTGCGTTTTTCAGCAAAACGGTATCCTATTGTGGATACAGATCCGTGTTACGACTCATAGTTAAAACTGCCATAAAGTAGTTTGACCGAGGTCTATAATATTTAGTAGAAGTTTAAAACCACAGTACGTAGTTTTATTTAATTTCGTCATGTTAAGATGAAGATTATGATTTGTTCACTTGCTATAGCTATTACTTGTAGTCAGATACACTTAAAGGAAAGATTGGCAAGATTGTTGCTAATTTTTAGTTTAATTAAATATTTGTGTTTGGTTTATTTAATATTATATATATATTTTTTAAGAAAATCATAAGTTTATCCTATAAAAAATATTTCAATTTTAAATATTTATAAATACAATGGTATCTCTATTTGTAATTTTTATTGTTTGAGTTTGAATGAAATATATCTAACTACAAAGTTAGATATACCGTTTATGCGGAAGTCTTTGATCTACAGTGACCTCTTTCACGTCATGGACTTCATATCCGTTGTCTTCAACACACCACCAGGGACAGCAAACACATTTGAGAAAACAAGTTCTGCCTTAATTCCATAGTACAAGTTCCCTTGACTCACTGCACAATCACAAGGATTTGCCGTTGTGACCCAGTTACCCCTCTCGATTGTTTGATTTTGTACTAGATGCACAAAATTAAGGTGGTGGAGTCTATCCCTCTTTCTCCTTACTCTCTCTTATGTCAGAATCTCTGTAAAAGAGTCTGCAACGTCTCTTTTATAAGAGACTTTCAGATCTAATAGATCAGGACATCAGGCGCTCTTTCCTGAAAAAGTGCCAATCTGTTGGTTCCCACAGCGGCCCGCTAATGATACAAGCGGTCCGCTGAACTGATGAAACAATGTTTCCACTTATCCACTATATAAAACTAACATTCAAAAATCCTGTCTTCACGACCATTATATGATAGCTTTATAATTCACAAATTACAACTAGAGAATTATTTCCGGGAAGAGTACGTGGAGGAGAAAGACAACAATAGTTTCTTTCTTCCTAATCCATTTTCAAAAAAAAAAAAACAAGAAAGAAAGAAAAACACAAACAAAAACAGGGATAAGCAAGAAAAGAAAAACGAACCAGGACAAAGAAATTTGGATGCATCAAGCCAGAGAGTAATTAATTGGAAACTTTGCCTGTCCAAAATAAATAATACGTTGTTTTATTAAAATTAATTTGACCGGTAAAATCGATCGAACCAATTCTGAAATCGAAAGATATTATAAATATGATATAATCATTGTTAGTATAGAAAATGCATTAATCAAAGTAATTTTTTTCATTTTTGGAACCATAAAAGAGCTAAAACCGGTGGATTTTTTTTTTTTTTTGATAAACTAAAACCGGTGGATTTTTTTTTTTTTTTGATAAACTAAAACCGGTGGATTAATTATTGAATCAAAAAAATAAATTAATAAGTTGGTTTGATTTACCACGTCAACTAAAAACCAGAGTCCGGTCAATTTTACTGATTTAGTGGCATGAAGCGAAAGTGCAGCGAGTCATCATGAATCACATAAACGAACTAATTATGCTTGCTTCACAGGAAACTGCACAACTTTTTCTGCAGAAACATTCTTTCTGGAAAAAGTAAAAAGAGATGGTGCAACATTGCGCGAGCCACGTGTTCGAGAAGGGTCATCCGTTTAAATATTATTTCCTTGAATCTGGATCTTGTGCACCGTACTTCTTTCCAATCAATTTTATGAAGCGGTGTTGGTGCTCAACTCTGAACCACGCTCATCTACTATTTTCAGAGAAAAAGACGGCACGTGACAATGGCTGAAAAATGGTTCGTCCGATCTTATGCTGCTGTCTATATGTATCTCCATATTGCTCTGTCCATTATACAAATGAAAACTTCATCAGTGCACTATGATTCTATGGCACCGTTTGGATATAGGGTGCGTTTGGATAGGTGTGGGAAGAAGGGAAGAAGGGAAGAAGTGGGAAGTGTGTAATTTTGTGAAGAGTTTGGATTGTTTATAATTTTTTTTTCTTCTTCTTCTTTCTTCCAACGATCCAAACGCACCCATAGAAAGAAGGAAAAAAGAAGAAGGAAGAAGGCCCAAATTTATTATAAATAATCCAAACTCTTTACAAAATTACACACTTTCCAATACTTCTTTTCACTTCTTTCCTTTTTCCCTTCTTCCCACACCTATCCAAACAGAGCCTATGGAGTAACCTTGTTTTCTAAATCATAGTCACAATTATCACCTTTTAAAATACATGAACTAGTCATGATATCCGGATTATCACCAGAATTCACATAAAAGAAAAAGGAGAAGTTATCAATAACCCTTGATTTCCTTATTGTCCGTCTTCCATTTGGACAAAATACAGAATTGGTGTGGAAAAAAAGTTAATTTAGATTTTAAAATAATGGCGACATCTGACGGTTCCGGTACCATGAACAAATGTGTGAATTGTGGAAACATTATTTTTCTATTTCTGATTTTTCTCTGCTGATCCAGATTTGTGTTAAAAAATAAAGTTAAACTGCTAAATAGTGATTTGATAATGAGGTCTACGATATTAGCTCCACGGTAATTTTATCCTCGTCCTGTTGAAATAAAACTTATGATATACTTGCTTCATTAGGCGGGCGGAGACACTTGATAGAAAAATTGTCAATGTCTCCGATTAATATTTCTTTTGTCTTAGGCTCCGTTTGGATGGCTTCTTCCCGGAATAAAGAATAAGGAATAACCACTTTTTACCAATAAATTTATTTCTAACCATCCAAACTCTTCACAAAAGTTATACACTTCCCAATAAATTTATCCCTTCCCAATAAATTTCTTATCTTCTTCCTTCTTCCAACCTTATTCTCAACGCATCCAAACGGAGCCTTAAATATGTCATGGTTATTAATTATTACATATGTACTTTTCGTACAAATTATAATTGATCCAAGTAAAACTGTTTTAATTATAAATATTTATAAATATAATGGTAACGGGTAACCCCATTTAAAAATTTACGAATCGTACCTTAGCTTTATAATTTACAAATTGCAAATAGAGAATTTTTTTTTTCCGAGAAGAGTACGGAGAGAGGAAAAAGACCATGATTTCTTTTATCGTATATTTCCTAATCCATTTTCCAAAAAAATAAAAATAAAAATAAAGAAAACGAACCAGGACCAAGAAGTTTGGATGCATCAAGCAAGAGACTAACTTGGATAAAAAAAGATACACTAATCACAATTGAAACCCTTGCATGTCCAAAATAATTAATCTGTTGCTTTATCGAAATAAAGAATTTGACCGGCAAAATCAATCGAACCAAGACTATATTCGAATGATGTTATAAATATGATGTAATCATTATTAATATAAAAAATAGATTAAAACTCCAAACAATTTTTTTCCCATTTTAGGAACAATATAAAGACTTAAAACCTGTGGAATAATTATTGAATCAAGCAAGACAAAATAATAATAACAAACCAGTTTTAAAAATTTTTAAAAATAAATAGACTGCTTTGATTTACCAGTTGGAGTCACCACCAGACCGACCACTCGATTTTACTGATTTAATGGCATGCGGCGAAGATGTAGCGAGTCAAATGGATCATAATGTACTAATAACCTCGCTGCACGTAAAATTGCACAATTTATTTCGCAGAAACCATCTTGCAAGAAAAAGTAAAACATATAATAGGAATTGTTTTTCGCACGGTTGAAATTAGCAAAACACGCTAAAATTTAATGAAATGACAAAAATGCCCTCGTCTTGTTTCCTAGACTGCAGGTCTGCAGCCTGTCCCCGTGATTTTTTTAAAAAAAAATCTCAAATTTTTATTTTAATAAAAAAAACCTACGAATTCTGAAATTTGAGATTCAAACATGTTAGTGCGCAGGTGGGCTGCGCAGGCTCTGACGGCGCCACTGCGAGTGGCGCGAGCAATACTTTCTTCTGAAAATCGGGTTTAAAGAATTGTATTCGCCTCTCTGACATGACTGCCCGCGTCAGTGACAGTGGCGTCGTTATGCCCGTGCCAATGAAAATGATACCGTGAGAGCCCGAGCAATCTACTTGTGCACTGACATGTTTATTCCTCTACTGAATATCTTTGTCGCAGGTTTTTTATTAAAATAAAAATTGAGAATGAATTTTTTTTTAAAAAAAAATCACGAAACCTGTCCGATGCAGTCCCCCTATCGTTGCAATTCGAATCCGTCTATCTTTCACTTGGTCTAAAATTTGAAGTTGTATTGAATAAAAAGGTTTACATATATTGAGGTTAAACTAATTCTTAGCGTGAGATTCAAATGACAATTTTTACTCGAGAATTGACGAGATCGAGCCAGTGCGCTTCCTGGAGAGAAATAGAGCGAGGGACTCGAAGAGATCCCGATCGAGAGCCAAGAGAAGAAGAGGGACGGGTTTCACAGGTAAGAAAGGGAATGCATGCTTCAATATCTTCGAGGCGAGGGCAATTTTGTCATTAATAAATTTTGGGCGTGCTTCGTTAATTTTCTGCACCCAAAACATATGGGGCGCTGCGCGAAGTATTTAAATTAAAAAAAAAAAACAGTGCGCGACCACGTTCTCATTGCTCAACGAGGGGATAATTGATTTGTCCGAACTCATGCTTCTTCGATCATATATGTCTTTCCGTATTGTTTGCTCTATTCAACTTTAAGCTTTTCTTTTTTTCATTTTTTTTCCCATTGAGACCATTATGCAAATGGAAACTCCTGTCCACATCAGCTGTTCATCAGCAAAATGCTGGAGGTTGAGAACGGCACTCTGGGCTATGAAGTATCCCAATCTGCTTTCTAAATCAGACCGTCAAAAACTCAAAATAGGAAAAACAAAAAACTAAAACTAATTTGTTGACACTCAGTGATCACCTTTTCTATTATAAAACATTTAATTTTCGCACGTCCGGATCGTAGAAATAATACTTAACGACATCTACCAATAACATACAAATCCTTTTCCTGCGCTTTTTGCATTATACACCGTGGACTTTTTTAATATTGCCTTTGTACTAGATGAATTGAACTTAATATTTATATATAAAAAAAAACTGATTAGTATCATCCCAAAATTCCTCATTTCCATCGAGAAGAACGTGTTTTCTCTTTCCATTTTTAGAAGTCAGCGCTAATTACCTTTTCATTTTTGCTCATCCCATCATTCCTAAAATTTATCATCCAAATCATACTCTCTCTCCCCTCTTAACATATATGTTTCCGTCTCTCCTCCATCTTATGTTGACCTACCACTCCACTCCCCTCCCCTCCCCTCCCCACATTATTTTCCTAATTAATTGTTCTAGTTTTATATGTTAAGTGTCTGAATACAATTTAATTGTCCTAGTTCATAGTATTATTTTCTGGAAAGTTAGTATTATTGTTCGAGTAAATTTTAATTGTCTTAATTTTGTATGTTAATTATCTTAGTTTTGTATGTTAATTGTTCTGGTTTTGTATGCTAATTGTCCGAGTAAAATTTAGTTGTCATATTTTCTTGGACAATTAGTATTATACTATTATTGTTTAGATACAATTTAATTGTTTTAGTTTTGTATGCTACTATAAGAAGTTAGTATCATAATATAGAAAAATTAGTATTATTTTATAGACAACATGAGGTGGGGGGAGGAGGATGCACTGAAATGTAGGCATCAAAAGGGATGGGGTGGGGACGCTCCGGATGACTGGTGATGGGGATCAGAGAGGGACGGGGTGAGTAATTGCTAGGAGTTAGGGATGGTAATATGAGTAGGCGTTGGATAGGGATGAGGGGATGATGGAATCTTACATATGGTGGTAAGCATGGAAATTGATTACTATACCATTTGCAGTTTTACCATCGTTTACCATCGCTTGAACAACACATAAAATATACAAGATGACCATATAAATGATCAAAGTGAACACATACAAAACTGTTGTCCCTAATTTAAAGGCCTAGAGGGGGGTGAATAGGCACAAAAGCAAAGTTCTAAACCGGTATGGTCAATATTTGGTTCAATTCAAACTTGGTCTAACACAAACAATCAAAACACAAGCAATTCACAATTCAAGAAAGGTAAAGAGAGAAGAGAAGAAGTGACACGCGATATATTACGGAGTTCCGACCCGCTAGGAAGTGCTAGCCTTAGTCGTACGTCTCCGGGAGTTCCGCAACCTCGAAATGGGCGCGCTCCGTTCAATTCCACACGAACGGAACTATAAATTCGAACCAAATCACCTTGTTACAATCACTCTCAAGGTGGATTGGCCTAACTCAATTAAACAAGCTCAAACACTCAAGGGATTGAGGCTCTAACCAAATCACTCAACAAATCTAGCAATTAACACTAGTGGATTGGTTTGCACACTCTAATCTCAATGATTTTGCTAAAATAATGCTCAAACACAAGAGAGAGTAATGTCTAACTGGTTGGAGCTCAAAAGGGAGGAGTTTCAAAGGTTTCAAAAGTGTCTAAACAGTTCCAAGAGGCCCCATATATATAGAGGGCGCCAACAGCTCCAAAAACCAGTCAAAACAGACTCTACCGTTATACAACGCTATATGGCGTTGTACAACGCAGAAATAGCCGTTGAAAAATCAAACGGTCACAGACAATAACGTTGTGAGTTGTCAGAACGTTGTGTAACGTTGTATAGCGTTGCACAACGCTTCAGCAAAAATCCAAAGCAGAAGCTCGACAGTTCCGTTGGAACTTGTCAGAGCGTTGTGTAACGCTTGGTAGCGTTGCACAACGAAGTCAAGAAAAGAAACAAGGCAGAACTGACAAACTCAAACAATATTGTCAGAACGTCATACGAAGCTGACTGGCGTCACACAACGTCGCCGTTGGACAACGCTATTCAGCGTTGCACTACGCGTCCAGAGCGACTGAGCGATGTCTGAGCGAAGTTTAGAGCGTCACACAACGCTACGATGCATGGAACATGGCAGCATGCATGCAGCATCGATGCTGATCGATGTCTGAGCAATGCAGAGTTACCTGCTTCATGACTACGTTGTACAATGCTGAATAGCGTTACACAACATAGGAGCGGAAATGTTGTGTAACGTTACTTAGCGTTGCACAACGTTCTGACAAGGGGAAAAATAGATTTAATTGGTTTAAAAACAAATGAACTAACGTTGCACAACGCTACTGAGCGTTGTGTAACGCTGTTCCAACCTTGTCAGAGATTTTACAATTTAAGAGCAAATTAACTCTGCGTTGTGTAACGGCAACTGGCGTTGTATGACGCTGGACAGAAAAACTGAGCATTTTACCAGCAAATTGATTGAGATTAGTTTAGAGTTTAATTAAACCTTAACTACTGAATCTAACTAGACCAAAGCAATCTCTTGAAGCTCCAAACTAAGTGCCACACTTGCTTTAATCCATTCTTCAATAAATCTAGCTATAAAGCACTAAGAAGAGATGTTAGTTTTAAGGGTTTCGGTGTTGTTTTGCAAATCGGCAAATCGAGAGAAAATGTTTAACCAACAAAAACAAATAAATTCAATAAAACTAAGTTGAATATGAATATAAAAATCTGAATAAGAATGACAAAATTTTTTTGTATGTGTTCACTTTGATCATCTTCATGTTCACTTTGTCTATGTAATATGTTTATTTTATTCAAACGATAGCAATTGATAGAAAAATTATAGATGATAGTTATCATTTCTTGTAAGAAATTCCCAAAAAAAAATACTCAAATAGTTATAACAGTGGGTGTGAATGATTTCATAATAAAAATGTTGCTCATATAATTATATAAAAATTAGAACTCGATAATGTTTTACTATAATACAACCAATTAATATATTATCACCATGTAATTAGTTTCAAATACACTGCAAAAAATATTACCGCTTCGATGTGTTCTCTAGTTAATTTATAAATTAAAAGTTCGTCGTTGTTGCGTGATATTATCTGGTGAAGGACTTTAAGAGTATATAATACATAAGAGTTGGCGGTTGGGTGGTCATCGGTCCACGTCATGGTAAGATTTGCATAGAAGAGCTTGATTAATGACGGGTTGTATGGTTGAAAATGCGCGAGAAGACCCGCCATGTTCCAATATTCAATCCTTTCTTTGATCCAAGTCAATTTCCTTGGATTCAAATGGTAGACACCATAGGGGTGCTCAAAGAAAAAGCACTCGGAACACTCGCGATTGACATCACGGTATTGGCAAAAATGCATGAAAGAGGCCGAGTCTTTGAAGAGGTAATTGTTGGAAGAAGAGAGGGTCCAATCCACGGGTACGGGTGGTATATCCATTGGAATTGGTTGGTCGGTTTGAACCGGTGGATTGGATGAGGAGGCACCTTTGGGGTTGCGCTTAGTTCGTTTTTTGGTAGCGGTTTTTGGTGCCATCGAAAAAATATAAAATTTTGTCTCTGAGAGTTTTTTAATATGGAGAATAACTTCAACTGTTCGGATCGACCGTTTGATTTTTTTATTTCGAAAACGACTCTGGTGTACGAGGACGATCCGTACACCAGAGTGTATTTTATCACCCCTCTATATATATATATATATATATATATATATATATATATATATACAGTTTTGCTATGGTGAGTTGCAACTCACCAAAGCGTCCGTGAGTCACGCTCAAAATTCTGAAATTTAGTTCAAAATGACCGATCCAAACCGTCTAATACGATCTCTCTATTGAAATCTCCATGCAGACCAAATTTTATATTTTTTCGAAATTTTTAAGTATTTTTTTGAAATTTTAGAAAATCATTAATCTAATTAGTTCTGAACCGTTCAAAAATAGCAGTTTTTTAAAATATGAAATAAATACTTAAACATTTCAAAAAAATATAAAATTTGGTCTGCATGGAGATTTCAATAGGGAGATCATATTAGACGATTTGGATCGGTTTTTTTGAATTAAATTTTAGAATTTTGAGCGCGACTCACGGAGGCTTTAGTGAGTTGCAACTCACCATAGCAAATCTCTATATATATATATATATATATATATATATATATATATATGTATCATGTATCATGTATGCCTTAAAGAATCAAACTATTTATCCAATATTTGTTCAAAAGGGCCCAAAGACATTTATCTGAGTCGATGAATATGGCCCAGTTAGCAAAATAAGCAAGCCGATTATTGTGTTTTATTTGCATTCTTTAAATTACTGTATATATTGCGACTTTGCAAGTTGATATCCGTTTCTTATATATTATAAAGTCACGTCTCTAGCTGTCACCTAACCAATATACATCGGTAACAGGAATCCAATAACTCATGAGGAGCAATGTATGGAACGAGAACAACTTCTAACTAAATAAAACTTGGCTTCTTAGGTTGTAGTACTCGTAATTATATAATACCGCTGAATGTTAGGAAATCCATATTCACGGACATAACTCAAGACGCAACCATTCGCTGAGTGCTTTCTTTTTTTACTACAACAGCGGTCTGATCTAGGCCTGTCAAACATTGAAACGGAACACGAAATAGTCCATTTTTGTTTACTGTTCCGTTTCAGTAATGAAACGAAATTATTATTTCATTTTCATTCTGTTTCGTCAAATGAAACAGAATTTTATTTCGTTTAACGTTCCATCCTTCATTTACCATTGATTTCAACCGATTTCCGTTTTCCGTTTTATGGAAAGATTTGCTATTTCTAGAAGGGATCGTGTGCTTTCATTAGCTGAGATTGTTTCCTTCTATTCATTTTCCTTTCTATTTTATTTTACTTCCTTATTATTTCTTCTCTCTCTGTTAAAACCAAATAGGCTGCACATGTATTGAGACATGGAAAACGTGTGTGTGTTGTAAACTCCTCTCTTTGATGAATAAATAAATCGGGTGTGTTGAGTAATCGTGGAGTGCGCTTTAGGCGATACCACGTTAAAATCTGTGTCATCTCTTCTTTATCATTTTGTGTCATGGTATCAGAGCACCAGGTTTAGGCGGCTGCAGGAGGAAGACGAAACAAAACCCTAGACGGAGTGTAGATCGGGATCCATGGCAAGCGGCGGCGCTGACAGCAAAGTGCGGGTGCATCCCGTGCGGGTGCATCCAGGTGCATCTAGTTGCGTCGACAGCAAAGTGCGGGCGCATCCAGTGCAGGTGCATCCAGTGGCATGGACAACAGCAAGAAAGAGCCTCAAAACTCTACACCAGGTTTTTCGTGTGCACGAGTCCAACAAACCAAGGCTATTCTAGCCAACTCTAGTGTCTCAGATGCAGGTGCATCCAGTAAGAAGTTGCATGATAGGATGCAAAATTTGAGATGGATAATTGATAGTGGAGCATCTCACCATATGACAGGAAATTATGGTTGTATTGATGATATTTGTGATATAAAACCCACAATTGTTAGTCTTCCAAACGGAGAGCAAATAGTGGCTAAACATGAAGGTAGTGTGGTGTTGAATGAAGGACTAGTTCTTCAAAGAGTCTTATACGTGCCCAGTTTGGATTGCAATCTCATTTCGGTAAACCAACTGATTAAAACCAGCAGATGCTTTGTTACATTTACTGATGAGATTTGTGTCATACAGGATCACAATACTAGGATGTTGATTGGTGTGGGTGAGCAAAGAGATGGGATCTATTACTTTCATCAAGTGGCATCGGCAAAAGTTTTTCACATGCATGGAAAAGAACCCTATGAGTTGTGGCATCAAAGAATGGGACACCCTTCAAAACAAGTAACTTCACTCTTAACTGGTAACACTAATATTTCTGAAGATGTTTGTGAAATTTGTGTACGAGCCAAGCAAACGAGAGAAGTATTCCCTATCAGTTTGAATAAAGCAAGTGAACCTTTTGAATTAATACATTGCGACATTTGGGGTGCATACCGTGTGGCTTCACATTGTGGTGCTCATTACTTCTTGACATTGTTGATGATTTTTCCCGTGCTGTATGGGTCTATTTAATGGCTGAGAAAAGCGAAACTGGTGGTTTACTTAGATCTTTTTGCAAAATGGTCCAGACACAATTTAATAAATCCGTTAAATGCATTAGAAGTGACAATGGTTTGGAATTCAAATCTGGACCAATGAAGAACTTTTATTTAGAATATGGAATCCTACATCAAACCTCATGTGTAGCCACACCTCAACAAAATGGGAGAGTGGAAAGAAAACACCGTCATATTCTTAATGTGGCGAGAGCATTGAAGTTTCAATCTCATTTGCCTATTGAATTTTGGGGAGAGTGTGTGCTAACTGCTGCATTTATCATTAATAGAACTCCAACTCCATTGTTAAAAAATAAAACACCTTATGAAGTATTATTTGATAAACCACCTTTATATGGAGCAATTCGTGTGTTTGGTTGCTTGTGCTATATCAAATCTAGAACCTCAGATAAATTTGAAAGTAGAAGTAGAAAGTGTGTTTTTGTAGGATATCCTTTTGGACAAAAGGGATGGCGTGTGTATGATTTGGAGACCAACGAGTTTGTTGTCTCTCGCGATGTGATTTTTTGTGAAAATGTCTTTCCATTTGCTCAAATGGGAGTAGATAAAGCCATCTATGATTCAAGCCATGTCACAATGCATTCATATGATGATGAGGCATTTGCTATAGAGTTACAGAATTATGATGCATCAGATCAGAGTGCAGGTGCATCGGGTCAGAGTGCACCCGGACAGAGTGCAGGTGCATCGGGACAAAGTGGATCCGGACAGAGTGCAGGTGCATCGGGTCAAAGTGCGCCCGGACAGAGTGCAGGTGCATCGGGTCAGAGTGCGCCCGGACAGAGTGCAGGTGCATCAGGACAAAGTGCAGAACTTGCAGGTGCATCGGGTCAAAGTGCAGAACTTGCAGGTGCATCGGGTCAGAGTGCGGGTGCATCGGATCAGAGTGCACCCGGACAGAGTGCAGGTGCATCGGGTCAAAGGGCATCCGAACAGAGTGCAGTTGCATCTGGACAGAGTGCACCCGAACAGAATGCAGGTGCATCAGATCAGAATGATCGTAGTCAACGATATCGCAAGCCACCAGCTCATCTTCAAGATTACATATGTTACACAACATCTTGTCATCCATCTAAATCTCACTCCACTACAGTTGACTCCTCAGGTAGTCTCTATCCAATAGCTCATTATGTGAATTGTAATAATTTTTCTGCTGCACATAGAAAGTTTTTGGCTGCAGTCACAGTAGGAAAAGAACCTCGGTATTTTGGAGAAGCGATGAATTACAAGCACTGGAGAGATGCGATGCATGCAGAAATTGATGCACTTGAGCGAAATGAGACATGGACAATTGAGGATTTGCCACCAAAGAAGAAGGCAATCGGATGCAAGTGGGTGTATCGCATCAAGTACAATTCAGATGGAAGTATTGAAAGATACAAGGCACGGCTCGTTGTGATGGGAAATCGACAAGTTGAAGGAATTGATTTCAATGAAACATTTGCTCCAGTTGCTAAGATGACCACCGTTAGAACTCTTCTAGCTGTGGCAGTAGCGAAAGGATGGGAGTTGCATCAAATGGATGTACATAATGCATTTCTGCATGGTGATCTGAATGAAGAGGTTTACATGCATCTACCGCCTGGTTTTGCTTCTTCTCACCCAGGCAAGGTGTGTAGACTTAAAAAATCGCTCTATGGTCTGCGCCAAGCACCTCGAATGTGGTTCTCAAAATTGACAGGAGCTCTTCGAACATATGGTTTCATTCAATCATACGCTGATTATTCATTATTCACATTTAATAAGGAAGATGTATTCCTCGCTATTCTTGTATATGTTGATGATTTGGTCATCGCAGGGAATGATTCTGCCGCTATTAGCAAATTCAAGGAGTATTTGCATGGTACTTTTCATATGAAAGATCTTGGAGCATTGAAATATTTCCTTGGCATTGAAATAGCACGGGGACCCAAGGGCCTTTTGTTGTGTCAGCGCAAATACACCTTGGATATTTTGTCTGAATGTGGTCTCCTTGGTTCCAAACCGGTAGCATTTCCCATGGAACAAAATCACAAACTTTCCACAGCAATCGGAGAGCCTATGGTCAATCCAGAACGTTATCGGCGACTTGTTGGAAGACTGATTTACCTAACCATCACACGTCCAGAGTTATGTTACTCTGTGCATATTCTGGCTCAGTTCATGCAAGCTCCTCTTCAACCTCATTATGATGCAGCTCTTCGCGTTGTGCGATATTTAAAAGGCAATCCGGGTCAAGGAATTGTACTTAGTAGTAAAAGTGATCTTTTATTGTCTGGTTATTGTGATTCAGATTGGGCGAGTTGTCCATTGACAAGATGATCTTTGACTGGTTATTTTGTGATGTTGGGTAATTCTCCTATCTCTTGAAAAACCAAAAAGCAGCATACAATCTCTCGCTCCTCAGCAGAAGCAGAGTATCGGTCCATGGCTGCCTCTTCTTGTGAGTTAATTTGGTTGAAATATTTACTCAAATCTCTTGGAGTTTCACATTCACAACCAATGCAATTGTTTTGTGACAGTCAAGCTGCACTTCACATAGCGAGTAATCCTGTTTTTCATGAGCGCATATCGAGGTGGATTGTCATTTTGTGCGAAATTTGATTCAAGATGGAGAAGTTGCTACATCACATGTCCGAACAAATGAGCAATTGGCAGACATTTTTACCAAAGCTTTGGGTAAACATCAGTTTCATTATTTACTTTGCAAGTTGGGGATTCACAATCCTCCAACTTGAGGGGGAGTATGGAAAGATTTGCTATTCCTAGAAGGGATCGTGTGCTTTCATTAGCTGAGATTGTTTCTTTCTATTCATTTTCCTTTCTATTTTATTTTACTTCCTTATTATTTCTTCTCTCTCTGTTAAAACCAAATAGGCTGCACATGTATTGAGACATGGAAAACGTGTGTGTGTGTTGTAAACTCCTCTCTTTGATGAATAAATAAATCGGGTGTGTTGAGTAATCGTGGAGTGCGCTTTAGGCGATACCACGTTAAAATCTGTGTCATCTCTTCTTTATCATTTTGTGTCACGTTTCGATAACGTTTACAAATTTCAATTCCGTTCCGTTCCATTTCTATCTTTAGAAACAAAACTAATTTCTCTTTCGTTTAACATTCAGTTTGGACGGAACGGAACAGAACTGAAAGCGAAACGTTAATATTGACAGGTCTAGTCTGATCCAATACATCATGCCCAGTGATTTGACATGCATTAATATATACTTCAATTGCTAATTTAATTTAAATATATTGTCATTAATTTTAGAGGGATAAATAGCTAAATAAAATTTGTTTTCCATTTTGACAATTATATATTAATATAATAAATAAAATTTGAAATTTGAAATACAACATTACTGTAATGATCTATATATATTTTTTAAATATAACAACATAACAAAATTATTAACCATTTATGCTTAGACTCCACATTCAAAGAGTAGCTATAGGCTGATGTTCAAATATCGCTGGCATTCTCTTCAAGGAGCTTTTATTGGGGATCAACGTGATCATCCAATGCCAGTGGCCTAATTAAAAAGAAACACAAGACTTTTAAGTTGGACTTGAACTACCTCGATAAGTGGCATATATAAGATATATCCCAGGGACTTGCATGGGAGAGGCCGAAAAATTTGCCATATATGTATCCCTGAAACAGTTCTATCAAAGTGTCAATCTCTCTGTTAAATGTGTGCATTATGATGGATTGACTTGTTCATTCCCCAAACCATGAGATGTAAAAACCGAATCATGTTTAGGCCTGTCAACGGCTGCTATTTCGCCGTTTCGCCGTGACGTGAAATAATAACGAAACGGTTCGTGGCAGGATTATTTCTGCCGTTTCGATAACGGAACGGTAAATGAAACAAGAGCTGGAATGAAATTACACATACCGTTTACTGAAATTGGAAATTTTACACATGCCGTTTACCGTTTCAGTAAACGGAACGATTGACGAAATGCTGAAACTATACCGTTATTTATGTGGCACGGTATATGAAACGGCTAATTTCTCACGTGAAGACCAGGTTTGACAGGTCTAATCATGTTTAACTGACGTATATATCTGCCTTATGAGGATTTTGAATTGCTATCTAGGATCAACTTGATCATGCATCCAGTGGCCTAAAGAAAAAAAAAAAAACAATTTGCATGTTGAATTGTGCTTGGAGAGTTGGAGTGCCTCGATAGATGGCATAACCAAGCTGGAGTGGGGGTGGAGACGTGGAGTTGGTGACTTGGTGCCTTTCATTATGCACATCGTATCTCAGCAAATTTGGTGAGACAGCGAATTAGACGGGCACATTAAATGCTAGAGGTAAGACATGAATTAAACTAAAAAGGGAAAGGGAAGCTTCATAATTACTAATTAAATTAGTCCGGCATGTTGAATGTTTAGCTTCTTTTTTTTTATACTGCTTTCAACTCTATTATAAAATATAACTTGACTAAATAGAATCCGATTTGTGGAATCTTGGGGAACAATGTAGCAGTTTGAATTGCTCATATTGTCAGTTTGAATTATTTACCTTTTCATATTATTTATATTTTCTTGTATCCTCCATAATAGTCTATCTATTAATTTGGTCAAACAATATATACTTCATTTAGGCTCCGTTTGGATGGTTTTTTCCCGGAATAAGGAATAAGGAATAACCACTTTTTACCAATAAATTTATTTCTAACCATCCAAACTCTTCACAAAAGTTACACACTTTCCAATAAATTTACCCCTTCCCAATAAATTTCTTCCCTTCTTTCTTCTTCCTACCTTATTCTCAACACATCCAAACGGAGCCTTATACTGTCTTTTTATTGTTGTTTTCCTAATTCTATATGATTATGCATTTTAAAAAGGACGTGTACGTATATAATTAAAATAGGCAATTCTATAACGCAGCAAAAAATTTGCTAGAGAAATGGTGTACTATATAAATAAAAAACATCTCAAGTGAAAGGTCGCAAGTTCGAAATTCGATTGTTGGATTTTTATAAACATTTAATTCAATATTATTCATCTTTTTATGTAATTTAGAATTTTCCTTGTAAATTGTTCATATTTAGTTGGATAATAAAATCACGTATAGTGATTCACGTTGGTAGTTTACTGACTTCAACAATTTTTTTTCCCAAAACTGAATATATTAATGTGATGGTTACAATAAAAAAGAACAGTACAAAAAATTTACTTTTTCCAAATGTGACGCGTAAATTCTGCAGTGCATTAGATAAATTGTTCTATACTTAAAGCAAAAGAGTTTTCAAAGGAATGTGGCACTTGAATTGTTGCAATTATTAATAAGATTATAGGCTATAGCTAGGGTAAATTGATAATTCATGCAGAAAAATACGATATTATGATTTTTTAGGTTGTCATTCTTAAATAAGACTATAGCTATGATAAATTGTACCTCTCAGGTTCTTGTGAAGCTCTATCCATAGATGACGTTCTTCCCCTGTTTCTCCACAGAAACTACTAATCTCAACTTGTACGTATACCCTACAATGTTACACACAAAACTTTAATTAATTTAATATTACAATGGCATAATTGGATGCCCCTAATGGTAGAGGGGGGGGGGGTTTCAATTGGGAGGTTTCAGATTTTTTTTTAATCCAAGATTTTAAAACGACAATTACCTACAATCATTACAAGCAATTGTCTATATAATGGACGTGTTCCTTCAGCTGCGATGTCGAAGCCAGGGGTTGAGGTTCAAGGTGGAGATCTCGATCAGATATATCATTCTAAACCCTGGTATATTTATTCAATTATTGTTGGTAAATTCTTATGTTAATACATGTTAGAAATGAGCTAATCATTTCAGCTTATGTGTGAGTTTGACCATGCATTATCAGGCTATATATGACAGAGCCCCAATGCGCTAGGGCCAAGCGATCCATGTCTGAGGGAACACCTTCAATGGTATGTAACAACTGTTGGAAACATAATTGAGAACTCAAAATTCATTAAATATTATTCTATGAAAATTTCTTTTGCTGAACGTAAAATTGATATCATGAATTTCATTTGTCACTTGCCAGTTTCTATAAACCATTCAATCAAAGAATTTACTCATTATTTTTCGTTGAATCGTTCAATTGACTAATAAAGTTGTTAATTAATTTATTTTCCGTTGGAGACCATTCATGTATCGAATATATAATTCTTAATAAATTTGGCCCATTAATGCCTATATTCATCATCAATTTCTTACCATTCGTTGGCCAGAGATTTTAATTGGATTAATATATACTAATTAATAAATGTTGAATGGATTACGGTTGTATTAGTCGTAACTAATCTGCTATATAAAGATCCCATTTCATGGATAATTGAGATATAATTAAAAAAAAAGCCATACTATTGTCCATTTTCTCATATATTTCTCTTGATAATATTTGATATTTCCATTCATAAAGATGCTACTAATTTTATTCCAAATCTCGATTCCATTTGAATTATGCAGGATTTTTTTTTAGGTTTTTGTCCGTCATTTTCATGATCGTTCCCTAAAAGACAACGGTTAGTGTGATTTGGATAACTTTGTTCATTATATTTCTTTTATTTGTTTTCATATTATCCTATCCTATTTGAATTTGCACCAACAACAACTAACAACTTGCAACAAATTAAATCCATTTCTTATCAAATTATTTTTACATATACATAAATAAGGCCTGAAACTCGTCATGTCCTAATTCAGACAAAAGCCAGATCGAATATTTAGAATGATCATCACTTGCGCCCATGAGTATTGAATAAAAATTGCATGCAAGGATAGATATATGGTAACAAATTGGCAATCTTTTAGCGAGAAAGAACAATTATTTGATTTATTTATTCATCAGTTAATCGTGTGACACATCATGATAAGTCATAAGTGCTTGTTTTCCGTAAAACGAAATGAACAGTTGATCTAGTTCTATATATTTCGTATAAATAATCCCTACTACTCATAAAACACCCATAAAAAAGTCAGAACAATTTCACTAAAGATGGAAACAATTTTTTATTAATTATGGACCATTGATTTATATGGGATCTGATTTGTATCTAGATATTGATTTCAGATAAACAGTCAAATTCTTTGACGGAAAAGGGCCAGACACAATTTAAACAATTTACATTTTGTAAAGATATCTACCTATATCGGTGGTAGATTGAGCCACCTATGTCATTGGTAGATTGAGTCATATATATTGAGTAAATCTATTATGAACCATGATACATAGAGGGTTCCATGCACCACGACCATTTTGGTCGGTGATTTCACAAATGTCAATCTAATTTAACCAACCCAATCTATATATTGAAATCTCATAGAAAACAAAAGTTTACAATTTTTAAATTTTTTTACTATTTTTTAAATTTTTTAAAACTTACCATTTTTTGCTATAAATTAGTGTATTTGTAGAAAAAAAATGGCAAGCTTTAAAAAATTCGAAAAAAATAGTAAAAAAATTTAAAAAATTGTAAACTTTGTTTGCCATGAGATTTCAGTATATAGATTGAGTTGGTTAATTTAGATTTATCAATTTGCGAAATCACCGACCAAAACGGTCATGGTGCACGGAACCCTCTATGCATATCATGGTTCACAATAGAAACTCTCCATATATATTTATTGTCTAACATATATTATTCAATATATATAAATTAGAATAATATCAATTATTTTATTTCTTTATTTGTCCACATATTGGGACATTTTTGCTAGTTTCTTAAAAAATTGTAAACCTTACAGTTTACTTTATATTTTTCTTCGACGTGTTAGTCTTGATATATATTTTTAATTAGGCTGAGACATTATTTATGACGTTGCAAGAGATTAAGTACTATTCACTTTTTAGTATTTTACCATTTAAAAATGTGAAATTAACTAATGACTATAAATACAACTAATAAAAATTGTTGTCAGGCTTGGTGCCCAACAAAATTTTATTCATCAGTAATTCTAATGTACACATCGAATAATTATGTAAGCGCATAAGGAGACAGTTGCATTCTATATAGAAAAAAATGGATTCATCATTTCAAGATAGGGTGTTTATAAACTTTACAGTTGCATATTCTGTCGAAGAGCAGGTAGTATTAGCCAACAGTTTTGCCGATAAAGACTTGGAAGTATTATTGGACTTTTGAAATATGGCATGCTCTTCAAGGAGCTTTTATTGGGGATCAACACGATGCCTTGATAGTTGATATATATAATGGGACAGGCAGAACACCTGCCTCTTGCCACTTTTATTTCTTCTATTTATAGTTATGGAAATTCCATGTGAACCGATCCCTGCAAAAGTTTAAAATATAACCACATATTGATGGGTAGTCCAAGGACCAGGGGTGTGATATTTCCCTACACGGTTTGCGAACTTTTAGTTGCAAACAACTAAAATCTCAAAAAGACTCGTGCTTATCTTGCTTCTGTTTTTGTTTCCATGGTCTCAGAATGTTGTTCCACTTTTTCTTTGTTATGGTTTTATCCAAACTTTTAAATTTTGGCGAAATAACGGCGAAATAACAAAAATAGCGGTATTCTGTGTCAAACTGCATGAACGTTACAGTCTTAATTGAGAAAATGACGTAACGCGTTATTTCAGTTATTTTGGCGATATAACGCGTTATTTCAGTTATTTCGGCGAAATAACAAGCTGTTATTGCTACTATTGTTAAATTGTGTATTCAATATTGAATTATTGTTAAATTGGTACAAGCTGCTACTGCTACTCAATATTGGTACACTGCAATATATTGAATTTGGTATGGCCATATGCTATTTGTATGGAGTATTGGAGATGTATAAACATATAAATTGATAGTTATAGAATTGATGTGTGTCAAACACTACACCGTTATATCGCCGTTATAATATCAAAATAACACTGAAATAACATAGGGACCTGGACCGTCATACCGAGAAAACTGAAATTTAAAAGCTTGATTTTATCTGATCTTAATCTCCTCTAATTCTGATTAGGATCAAATTTTGATAAGGATCAACAGTTAATAAGGATATATCTAGGAGTTCAAACTTTAATTTTAGGATCAACTTGATGATCCAGTGGCCTATAAGGAAAAGAATATTTCAATTTGCCTGTTAAATTAAGCATTAAGTGCATTGATAAATGGTATAGTTATATACGGGAGGAGGAATGAAGTTAATTATCAACATCATGTTGTGGATGTTATCCTATTAATTAATATGTCGGCAAATTTGCTAAACAGTAGCGAATTACATAGGCATCATAAATGTTAGAGGTAAGTTGAAACTAGAATTTAACTAATTAGAGGAAAACAAAGCAATTCATTAACGCTGCGTCTTGAATCTTTAGCATATATATTCATACTATTTTCAACTCTATTGACTATTATTATTATTATTTTTTTTTTGAAAAAAGGTGGGCTCTATTGACTATTATAAAACATGACTAGAATCTAATTAGAGGAATCTGAATGTGGGAAGTAATGCAACAGTACTGCAAGGATACTCTATTGTTTTTTAAAAAGTCAAATATATATTTATGCAAGAGGCTAGGTGACCTTGAAAATGCTTCTAATATTCAACAATGATACCTCTCCCTGGTTGCATCAAAAAAAAAAAAAAAAAATTAAGATACCTCTCCCAGGTCCTTGACAAGCTTTATAAATAGATGACGTTCTTTCCCTTTGTCTTCACCGAATCTAATTATTCAATTTGAATACCCTTGCAAAAACCAAAATGCAACACGCACTTCTAACTAACTAATTACTATTTACAATGGCCAGGCTGTTGGATCCCTTGATTGTAGAGAGGGTGATTGGGGAAGTTATAGATTCTTTTAATCCAAGTGTTAAAATGACAATTACCTACAATTCTAACAAGCAAGTCTTCAATGGACATGAGTTCTTTCCGTCAGCTGTGGTGTCAAAGCCAAGGGTTGAAGTTCAAGGTGGCGATCTCAGATCATTCTTTACACTGGTATATATATGCTTATTCATAATCATATAAAATTATTGTTGAATTAAATTTTATTTTTAATACAACATTTGAAAACAATATTATCATTTTAGCTTGTGTGTGAGCTTTATATACTTCAGGTTATGACAGATCCTGATGTGCCAGCACCAAGTGACCCGTGCCTGAGGGAACACCTTCACTGGTATAAATATATGTCACAACTCAAAACTAAATCCTTGTATTATCAAATTATTTTCACAATCACAACAATTAATAATATAGAACTCCCATCTCATGCAGGATTGTTACTGACATCCCAGGAACGACTGATGTTTCTTTTGGTAAGTCTGTTCCTCCTTTCGATCTTAATCTCTGTACGTTGTTCACCCGACTTGTGCACGTGTGTGCGCTTGATATAGAGAGATTGAGAGAGAGTTTCAATTTACATATTTTCATTCTTCTGCTTATAGATCAATCTTTTGTTTTTGTCTTTTTGAATAAACAGGAAGGGAGGTTGTGAGCTATGAAAGCCCAAGGCCATACATAGGCATACACCGGTTCATCTTTGTGCTGTTCAAGCAAAAGCGCCGTCAGACTGTTGAAACGCTGTGTTCACGAGACCGCTTTAACACTCGCCAATTTGCCGAACATAATGACCTTGGCCTCCCTGTAGCTGCTGTTTACTTCAACGCACGGAGAGAAACTGCAGCACGCAGAGAATAATGACTAAATGCTTATGACTAAGGAACTTCTAATTAATCACTGTCACAACCTAACCTAATAGACATCCTTACATTCTGTTTGTTTGAAGTCAGAATTCCATAATTTCCATCAGTTTGTCGCAGCTTTAGTTAGTTAAATGTTGTAATATATAATGAAATAAAATATATTAAGTGAAAATCTGGTTCAGGGAGCCGTACGTGCATGGGTTGAAAACTCAAAACATCAGCGCGGGTAGAATAGCCAAAGATGAGAGAAGATATATTGAGGTTTTTCTAGTTGTTCAGAGTTTTGCGATAATTATTCATCAAGTTTTACATATATTGGTTTTATAAAAACTTGGGTCCTTTTTATGCGTAATATGCTGCTGCAAATTTTGACAGGTTGCAGCCTCCTCAGTCCTTATTAAGATATTAGCAGCACATCCAATGTGTGGGCGGACCGTAATATATGAAAATATTATTTGACATGAGTATGAATATGTTATCTATTTTCATTCAATATTTAAGATCAACGTTATCTTAATCGACGCTAAGTCTCTAAAGATAGCAACAATATTCACTGATTTAATTAAATAGAATCAATGAAAATATTTCTCATAAAAAGTTTCAAATAAAAGTAAATCATTTCAAACATAAAAAAAAAGAAAAATACAACATGACAATATTTTTTAATCGCTCTTGTTTCACTATTGTAGCGCACAATCATCATACTCAAGACAGAGACAAGTTTTGTAAAAATTAATAACAAATTAAAATAAAAATTTTACGATAAATTTAGATGTTAAGTGCATATGCAAGTGTGATATAACAACAATAAATATTTTTTAAATAAATTTTGTTATCTTAATCATTTCGCATCACTTCTCGATCGTAATACAACATTTTTGTGCTTGTTCCGTCTTCCGGATTGATAAATCTGCAACTTAGTTGTTTGTCGTGACACGCCTCTCCAAAACGCCACATCGCAAAGCACAATCAAAATGAGAAATGGTTTCCTCATAGAAATTATTTCCTCATCGCAAAGCACAATCAACTTAGGTTTAAGGATATTTGACTAGTAATTTTGAGTATTACTATATCACGCTAAGATGCATACTATGTATGAAAAGGTTGGAAATTCAAATATTTCTACTATATATAGATGGTAACTCATGAATAAGATACAAAAAAGGAAAGATTCCTTGATATAGGATACCGTTGATTCTAAGTTCACTGCATCTTTAGAAAGTTTTACCGGCAAATTTAGTATAGACAATTTGACGAATTGGTGCAAACTCCTAGAAAAAATATATAAAGAAATCACACATCTCCTGGCAAGAATTGTCTAGTCCAATGCCAACCAGATTCAATGAAACCTAATGTGGATTTGAAACGAAATATATAGCTCTTTTCCAGATCATTTCAAGTATTGAGTATGCTTTAATATTTTGGTTTTGAATGGTTCAAGGTTTATGAAATTCATTCATCGTGCCATGCAGGTTGTTTTGAACATCAGTACAACTAGGGCTGTCAAACGTGGTTAACGACCACGGAAATGGTCATTTCTGTTATCGTTATGTTTAATTAAACATCACAGATTAGTTTGTCGTTAACCAAATCGTTTATCAAACGACACAAAATCTAATTACGTTAATCGTTTTGTTTAAGTAAACGATATAATGGTTTAACGTTTATGTTTACCATTAGCAATAAACAATGTATTAAATTACTAAAATGGAAATGGGGACTGTACTAATTCTCAGAAAAAAAATACTTTGCTCAAATTATCCAAAACAAGGAGAAAACAGATGAACGAAAATGGGAATAGTTCATAAATTTTCCAAGAAATTTGTTAAGAAAAATTCAATCTCCTTGAGAAACAATTTACATACAACATCTCAGCCCCCAAAAAAAAACCAAAAAAGAATGAATAAACAACAATCCCCAAATTGTACCGATCTAATTAGATCATCCACTCCATCTTCATTGTCGAACCACCCCATCCCGTTGTCAGAGCTAGCCCTACCCTACCCCACCCCACCCCGTGAGCAACCAACATCCCCAAAATCAAAACAAGTAAAAAAATAGATCTGAAAGCTCACGTCTTTTTGAAGCTTCCTCTTTATTATTGTTGTTTGAATCACTAAGATTCTGTGGGAACAAAGATTCTTCTTGTGTCTCCAGCCGATTGAATCGATCCAAATCACTTCCAGTAGGCGGTTTGGGCTCATGAGCTGACAAAGAAATTTAACTAGCAAGATTGGTGTCTGTGTTTGGAACCCATTTCTGACAGCAGTAGGCTCATGATTTTTCTCACTTTTCGGTGAAGACGACTCGAACCTCACCTTAATCTCAGGTGTTGCCGACAGCATGCGAGAGAGAAAGGCAAAAAGGAGGAGAAATATTTTAGACTCGGTAATGTTTTATTTGTTATTTAATTCATGGTCCAAGGAGTTACTAAAAAAAAAAGTACAGGACGCCTCGTATCCTCCGCATCCGCAAGATATATACCTAGCCCCTCTACTATTGTGAAAATTCTAAGCCCATAGAATACTAGACGCGAAAACAATTTAACGATAACGAAACGCTCTATTCCGTTTACCGTTCCGTTTATGAGTCTGATATACCATCCTATTTCGTTTGCCGTTTCGTTTCGTTAACGAAACATATTTCAGTACTGTTATTCGTTCCATTTTTTCTTAGCGGAATAGAATAACGTGGTTTTTTTTTTTTTTTTTTTTTTTTTTTTTTTTTTTTTTTTTTTTGGTGGTAACGCCCATAGGCTAACATTAACAGCAGTTTAAGAAGTACAATAGAATCTCCTGTACAAGAAATGGCCAAACCTTTCTAAGAAACAACAACAGTAAAGTCTAAAGTAAAGAGACGTCCATAAAAACAAAAAGAAAAACAGCCATTCAACAGGAGAAAAAGCTAAAGTACAAATAAAGCCAGAAAAAAACTGCTGTGCTCGAATAGTAGAAAGTGCTCAAGGTGGCTTGAAAGTGGGAAAGTGAAACCCCTTAACTTGCTCCTCCATAAATCTCCCATTAACCGCCAGGATATGTGCTTCTTGGTTGAGACTTCTAGGCAGATATGCAAATGTGACATGCGGCAATGACTGTGTTTCCTGAAGGATAAGGTAGAGCTCCCTTTCTGCCCTCCAATCTAGGTAACTATCTCTCTCTCCATCTGAATTATTGATGGCTTTGATGAGGTTGTTACAGTCTGAGAGGAGAACAACATGCATTGTATTGAAATCATCCTGCTGACAGATTTGCTTCAGGGCACGTATTGAGTATAGAATTGCAATTGCCTCTGCTTGCATTGGAGATCGAGCTGGTGTACTGCCACATTCAAATTGGAGCAGAATTTGATTTTTAGAGATTAAGTAGCCCCACCCTCCTGTATTTAGATTCCAAGACCCATCCGTGTGGATGGTAACTTTTGTCAAAAGGAGCTGAGGGTTACGCAAATCTTCCTGCATACAAACCAGTTGTGTCTCTTGTTCATCACTTGGGCAAACCATTGACACATACTCGGCTCTGTTAAGTATTTTTTGAGGAGAAGAAAGCTTTTTAGAAAAAACCCAACAATTGCGTTGTTCCCATATGGCCCACATGATTGCTCCAAGGAGTATAAACTCCTCATGAGCAAGATGGTTTTGCATTGTACTTAGGAACTGGGAGATTGTGCCAGTGATTCTATCAGAGCAAAGACTTAATCTAGAAGCGAACCAGGTTGCTCGTGAGATTGGACAAAGGAAGAGAATGTGAAAGTCCGTCTCGTCTACCTGTCGGCAACGAGGGCAGAGAGGGTTGATTGTTGTGATACGGCTCGCTAATCGAAGGGCTGTCGGTAATGCTCCTGAAATAAGTTTCCAAAGAAACATTTTCACTTTTGGTTGCATTCCTTTGATTTTCCAGGGAAGATAGGTAGGGTTTTGTTGATCAATTTGAGAGTTTAGCTGCATAGTTTTGTAAGCTGATCGAACCGAGAACATGCCAGTAGTAGAAGATTTCCAAACTAGGCGATCATTTTGACCCGATGACACTGGCTTTAAGGCTGGGTCAGAGAGAATATTAAGTGTGACCTGAAGGTTAAAATTGCTGATAAGTAAGTTGATGTCAATAACGTGGTTTTCGGTGCCGTTGACAGCTCTAAGTACAACAAAAGACCTGAAAATTAATATATGCTTTGTCAGGCCGAGTAACGGAGTAAGACAAATCTGGGCTCAAACACGTTTCTGCTCTCTAACTCAATAAAGGCCGGGCCTAATTAACTATGAACAATTTTATCGGAAAGCTCATTTATGAATCCCAAAATAAATTAAAATTGTCCATGGATAAAAAAGAAAGCAAAATTGTCTTTTCTATTCGTATGAAAATTCGAACAATTTGCATGAAATTTGATGGGCTCATTATCCCTCAGTTCCTGCAAAAATCTCTCTTTTCTACCAGATCTTGGACTTGTCGCAGTGGAAATAAGTCGACTAGTTGAGTAACTATCTTGAAGTACCATATTCAACATTCGTTTTTTTTTTTTTTTTTTTTTGTTAAAATTACACTTTGGTCGGAATGCACACGTTACAATTGTATACATTTGCTAGTTAAAAAATTATCATATCATGATTTTCAGGCCATTTTTAAATATAATATAATCTTATTATTATTATGTAATTTTACTTTGATTGTAGTGGAGTACATCATATTTATTTATTTTATTTTTAGATCATAAAAACTAATGGGATATCCAAAGAGTGAGGAAAATTAACATACATGATTGTAGTCTGTTGGTAGCATTCACCATAAGTCCCATTCTGTGTCTTTAATCTGAAATGAAAATTTATGTACCTGGTTTTCAGTACTTAATGTACTCTACAAGTGGCAGTTGTTTAGTAAAATTTAATTTGTCCCATTTTTACGGTCTTGGTCTTGGTTCACTTTGCCAAAGGTTTTGCATGAATGAGGGAAAATTGGGTCATTTAAATGGATTGTTTCTGCGTTATAGAGGCAAACTCATGTCTTACTGAACCTTCATCAGGATTAATTTAGCTAACTAGAGATTGTGGATGCCCTATGCATATTAATACTTGAATATGTCCCTTCCATAAGCATTTAATCGATTTTTACTGTTCTCGGTGTTATCAAATAAAATAGTTTTTAGCATATCCCTTCCCTTTTTATTATGATTATGCTCTTAATATCATCCTTTTCTGGAACCAGGGATGCATGAAGCTTTTTGGCACACACGTTTACCCTATGAACAAATATTTGACGCTACAACTTACACGATTATCTTTTTAATTGGGCACATTCATTATTTTGGCAGCTTAAACATTATTGAACCAAACTTTATCTAAATGCAAATTGACTGTGCAACTAAGCCTGGTTCAGACTTCCATACTAGGTGATGAAAAAACTTGGACAGTGAAAGATTGAAAAAAAAAATTCTCAGTAAATTGGGATTTAAGAGACGAAAAAAAAAAATCATTATTTGTTTTATTTAATTATTTATTATTATTATTATTATTATTTTTGGTTTCACAAAAGAGGCTGAGGTAGGACCATTTAATATTAAAAATTTAAAAACAATAATATTACAAAAAAAACCAAGAAAAAAGTGTTCTAAGAAAACAAATAGCAAGCTAAAACCTTAACCGAAGTTTTAGCTATTAAAGAGATAACAGACTACCAACCCAATAGTAATGTTTTATCCAAACCAATTCGGACAACATAAAAATCATTGTGAATACAGAAAAATGTTAAATTGGCTGCGGCCCTTCCTCCATTTCAGAAGGTAACTTGCTGGGTACAAATCATGGTTCTGAAACTCGGAATCGGAATCGGAATCGGACAGTTGGACCGTGACCCGGAATCGGTTGAATCGGAAAAATCGGTGGAATCGGATAAAAAAATCGGATTTATTTTAAAAATACATTTTTATGCCGCTAAAAATCAGAAAAAATTCTGAAAAAATAGGGAAATTTATGTTTTCATAAATAAGTAAAAAAAAATTAAGATAATTGTCTTAAAATCCACTCAAATAACTTTTAATATGCCTTAAAGTCAAGTAGGCAGACTACGCACATCATCTTACAATCACTTACATATCTTAAATAAAGATAAATAGACTAAAAAGTAAATCATATCATCTAATTATACGAAAAAGGCATAAACTAGTAAACTACCAATTGTACAATAAGACAAAAATTTCCAAAAGGCAAATCTAATGAAAAACTAAATTTATTATTTACCAATTGTATAACCTCACATATCTGTAAAATAATACAACTACTCAGCATGTGAAGTAAATTGTTAACAAAAATTAATAACGCACATCAAGCATTTACACAGTAATTTATAATTTTATATAACGTTTTTCCTTTTAATTATTTGCTACAATTCCTCCAATATTATTTCCTTTGGGGCTTCAATGGGGGAAGCTAATTAAATATTTTCTACCATTAATTTCCAGCCGATAGGAAAGATCAATTCATCAATCCGTCATAATAAATTCATCCGCTAGACCCAAACCCAATTACCCACCACCAGTAGGTCCAATACCAACGACGGAAACCTAAAAGAGAAAAGAAAAGAAGAAAGATCCATGCTCAATTACCAAGCCAGTAGATGGCAGTATGGCACAGCCGCACAGCGGCACAGGTCAAGCGACGGCACTCTCCAGTCTTGATCTCTTCTCCACTGCGATGGGCAATGGTCAGTACTCTGGCCTCCTGGGCGATAGTAGGTGCTCTTGCGATGGGCGATGGCACTATCCAGTAAGCCAATTTCTCTTTTCCACTCCAATAATTGCGATGGGTTGTCTGAGAGAGTGGGGCGACAGTGGTTTTTCAATTTTTTTTTTCAAATTTCACTTTTCCAAACCTATTTCGGTCGATTCGGCCGATTCCTTCCGATTTCGCCCGATTCTGTCCGATTCCTACCGATTCCAGCCGATTTCAGCCGAAAAAACGCGATTCCGCTCCAAACCCACCAAATTCGACCCGGCACCTCCCGATTCCGATCCGATTCAACCGATTCAAATCGGAATCGGCCGATTTTCTGAACCATGGTACAAATAGAGAAATGTCACTCTGTGTTGGACGTACATAGGTTAACTGAATTGCCAAGCAATGCAAGCTCACGATCGATTTCCCCTGCACACCTCACTTTGGCCAATGTGTGCCTCTGACATCTTCTTGCCATTTCTAATCTCTCAGCAACTTCCCTCATTGTCGGCCTCTCTTCCCGGTTCATGCTTAGACATTGCATGACCAAATTCCCAATCTCTTCGAGCACCTCTAATTTAAGCTCATTCCTCACTTGAGCATCAAGAATTTCGAGGAAATTACCATCCTTCTTGGCTGTACAAAAGATTGATGCCAGACTCCTATTTTCCTCTGGTCCTTCAAAATAAAGTGCCTTCTTTCTAGTGAAAAGCTCCAGTATAACAACAGCAAAGCTATAAACATCACTTTTATCAGTTAGTTGACAGGTTAAAATATAGTCAGGGTCCAAGTAACCAACAGTACCTTGTACTAATGTGGCAATTTCAACCTCATCATTAGGAACAAGTTTTGAAGCGCCGAAATCAGAAACCTTTGCAATAAGATTATCATCAAGCAAAATATTAGCAGATTTTATATCACCATGAAGGATAGGTGGTGAGGCATAGGAGTGCATGTAGGTTAGAGCACCTGCTGACTCGATTGCAATTCGAAGTCGTATGTCTGATGGAATATGGGCCCTAACATTTTTGTCATGGATGTAGTGATAGAGGGTTCCATTAGAAATATATTCATAAACGAGCATTGGGACTTCGACTTCCAAACAACAACCCAACAGCTTTACGACGTTCTTGTGGTTGATTTGCGATAGAATCATCATCTCTTTTGCAAACTCTTTGGTTTCGTGTTCTTCCATGACTTTTGATTTCTTTATTGCAGCAACAGTACCATCCTCCAAGATGCCTTTGTAAACAATACCGTGGCCGCCACGTCCAAGTACTCGTTCTTCTGAAAACTTGTTGGTTGCCTTCTCGAGCTCTTCTTCCGAATAAATTTTAAATGTTGTGGTTTTGAGTGAATGCATATGTTGTTGCAGTAGGACACCTCCATTCTGCTCAAAGAACCTTTGCTTCGCCCTAATGAGCCTTCTTTTTTGAATTCCAAGGTATAGCCAGAAACAAGAAAATATTACCAAGAATACACCAACACTTGCTCCTACAAATTTCACCAAAGAATTTTTTAGACGTGACGCAAATTTTCCATTTAACAATACTATTTTTAATCAAAGTAAAATAGAGAGTTAAATTTTTTTTCAGAATATTATCAAGTCGTTATCACGAAAAACATTTAAATCAAACACATTTGACAATTGTAGCTTTCTAATTATAAGCTCGAATCTCATGTTTTGATATTTAAATAGTCAATCTGGATAGCTCAATTTTTTGTTCACATTAAAATTTCGCTGGAGTCCAAATTTTTTTTTTTAATATGTTTAGAAAATCACTTAATCAAAAGATTATGAACTGTACGATAACAGTGATTTTCTATAAATATAAGGAAATAGTAAAAGAAAATTAGAATAAAATATAGAAAAATGTTTTCTGTGAGATTTCAATGAAAATATACAATGAGTAGTTCATTTCAATAATTTGAAACTTAAAAAGGTGTCCAATAACACGTTTGATCACTATAGCACTTTTCTTACGATTAATGCAAAATTCATATATATAATTGACTGTACGTAGTAGTATGTACCTGAATTCAAGAATTCTATTGTTAAATCTGGCAGTTATACTCCTATTGATGTTCTACTGTCAAAGTGATAATCAATTTTAGTTAAGTATTTGCCTAAAATTTTGTTGCGGAAATTCATTGATAGATAAAAAAGAAGGTACCAGTAACTATTTTCAGCGCTAAAGTGAAAATGTCTTTTTTGCGACAACCATCCTTTGTAGATGCATTTCCTTCAGTTCCATGTGGACAGGTACAAATGAAGCTCCCGATAGTGTTTGTACAAAAACCGAAGCATGGATATTCATCTTTCAATTCGCACTCGTTGATGTCTATGTTAAATCATAAGTGGACAAAGAAAGTGAGAAAAATCATCAACAGTTACTTTCCTAACAAAGCGTCTTTACTTTTTAATTTTCATCTCAACTAACAAATTTTAAAATCATGCTATTTTTTTAATCTATACTATTTATAAATGCACGCATGCGAAGATGTGTTACGTGCTATATCTAGCATGTAAAGCAACACTATTGATTGGTTTTCCATCTAATATAGAAATAAATTGAATAACGCATAAATTTGTATCGCTGGTAAATTAAGAAATATATTTTTTCGGGGGTGATAAGGATCATCCCCGTATTTTATCATCCCCATCATCCCCAGCGATACTTCATTAATAACAGACGCATTTTCTAAAAATGGAAAAAAATTCTCATCCCCATCCAGCGATATCCCATCCCTCTTTCCTTTTTGTTCTCTCTGTCCCTCTGTACCCAGCGATATCCCTCTGTTTTTCTACCTCCCTCTCACATTAACTACAACAACAACAATTACTAATACTAACTACAATAGTTAGTATCCAAACTACAACATTTACTCATATTAACTTCAACAGTTGATATCTGAGCTACAACAATTACTAATACTTCAACAGTTGATATTTGAGCTACAACAATTACTAATACTTCAAAGTTGATATCTGAGCTACAACAATTACTAATACTAACTACAACAGTACTAACTACAACAGTTAGTATTCGGACTACAACAATTACTCATATTAACTTCAACATTTAATATTCGAACTATATCAATTAATCATATTAACTTCAATAGTTAGTATCCGAACTGCAACTGTTGAAGTTAATATATATAACTGTTACAGTTATATATGCCAACTTCAACAATTTAAATATGCCAACTTCAACTATTCCCTTCAACATTTAAATATGCCAATTTCAACAATTACGACATTAGCTTCAACATTTATGAATATTAATTTCAACGGGTTATGAAGTGTGTGAGAGGGGCAGGTGGGAGGGTGGGGGCGAGGGGGAGGGGGAGCGTATGCGGGAGGGGTGGGGCAGGGGAGTAGCGTACGCATAGAAACCTGTTTTCTGAATTTCCGAAAATGAAAGAGAAAATTTCAAACATGTTTTCTAAAAATGGAAAAAAAGAACGCGTTTTCTAAAAGATGGTGGGGATGATACAAATGCTGGGATGATACTAATCAATTCCGATATTTTTTATTGTCTAATTATTTTATTTTATTATTTATCCACATATGAGGGCATTTTATGCTAGTTAATATTAATATGGCTAAATTTTCACATCTTTACTTTCTAATTCTTGCTTTATGCCCCCCTCCCCACCGGGGAAGACCATTTGGTACGGGTTAGGCAAGAAGGAAATTCAAAAAGGGTGCTTGTGGCAAACAAAGATCAAAGGAAAATTTTGAAGTATTTGTTTATGACTATTTCAATGTAGCAAGGAATGGAAAAAAAAATAATAAATACTGGGCTTTATTTTTTAAAAAGATACCATTCTACGGTTAAATATATATATATATATATATTTTAAAAAGAATGGCTAACGTACCATCGATGGCACGAAGGGTCTTATGCAATTGAGTTATTTTTTAAGATTTAAAACTCAAATGGTCAATCCGAACTGTTTAACTTATTCTCCATATTGAAATATCATTGGAGACCAAATTTTATAAATATTTTTTTTTGCTATTTATTATGATATTTTAAAAAATATTATGATTAGAGTATTTTAGACCCTCCAATTTTAAAATATCATAATAAATAGTAAAAAAAATTTGAAAAAATATAAAATTTGGCCCTCAAGGGTATTTCAATATTGTGATCAACTTGAACGGTTTGGATCGACTATTTCAATTTTGGATCTCGAAAAATGAATCGATAGAAAATCAATGGCACGTGTCATCGATGGCGTGTTAGCCATACTCATATATATATATATATATATATAGAGTTTTGCTATGGTGAGATGCATCACAAAAAGTCTTCTGTGAGATGCGATCAAAACTCATGAATCTGGTTCAAAATGATCGATCCAAACCGTTTAATATGATCTCGCTATTGAAATCTTCTTGTAGGCCAAATTTTATATTTTTTCATAATTTTTAAGTATTTTTTTCGGATTTTTTAAAATGACAGTTTTTTAACGGTTCAGAACTAATTAGATTAACGATTTTCTAAAATTTCAAAAAAATACTTAAAAAATTCGAAAAAATGTAAAATTTAGTCTGCATGGAGATTTTAATAGAGAGATCATAATAGACGGTTTGGATCAGTCATTTTGAACCAGATTCATGAGATTTGATCGCATCTCACGGACGGTTTTTTGTGATGCATCTCACCATAGCTAAACTCTATATATATATATATATATATATAGAATGGCTAACGTGCCATAGGTGGCACGAAGGGTCCTGTGCCATAGAGTCATTTTTCGAGATCCAAAATTCAAATGCTCAATCCGAACTGTTCAAGTTATTCACCGTATTAAAATATCCTTGGAGGCCAAATTTTACATTTTTTCGAATTTTTCTGCTATTTATTATGATGTTGATTTCATATAAAATGTTAGATCCTTTAACAGAAATGACTCAGGTGATGTTAATAGTTTATTTTTTGGAAAGATATCCACATATATCTGGAAAAATCGATCAGATAATTTTATAGTTTCTAATAATAATATTATTATTTGTTTCTTTATTTTCTCATGTATCTTTTGTTAGTATTTCTAAATAGATTATATGTGAACATGAAGGAATTAGAATAGAAAGCAATAGTACCTTTACATCCATTTGTGATATACGGATTACCCTGGTATCCCTTTGAGCAATTGCAAAGGTAACCAGCACCGTTTTGAGAATCATAGCAATCAGAATTTGCACTTCGACAAGCGAAAGTAGTCATGTTACGCTTTGCTTCGCTACAATTTACCGTCTCTCTTATGGCCCAATCAACAGTTACCTGGACCTCGAAGTCTGTGGTCCTTGACAGGTATGAGCTGTCAAAATGGAACCAATTTGAATCAGCCAGAAAAACATATGAACAATTTGTTGGATTGTATGACATTGCTGCATCAGTGGTATTTCTAGAACGCCCAAAACTTCCTAAATATGGTACGTAGTATTGGAGCCTTTTTGGAATAGAGCTGCGGCAGCATCCAATTCCGGAGCATGATGACTCTAAAGTGAAGTAATCTGGTCGACAAGTTGAAAGGCACCCGCCAGAGTAAAAGCCAACATCATTATCCATAAAATATCCCTGCATGGGGCAGCCAACCGCAAAAAAGCTGTTACTGGTGGACAGGACGTATGGTCCTGTAAGAATTATGGTGGTACTGCCATTGAAATCTGCTATGCCAGTGCCAGATATATAACTGCCACTAGAGTTGTAACAAGCACGTGTGGCAGTCATTGTTATGTGCAGCTCCCCTTTTGGAGAGATGTCAGTGATTTCATGGATGCCATTGAACGCGTCGATAAAGGACAGCCGAGGCGGGTTGTAGGATTCGTTGCACAAGAGATCGAAACCTTTACGGAAGCAGCCAAGCTCAAAGCCGAATGGGTAGGGTACGCTAATGTTCCCGCATTTGTTACTGCAACCCAGACCCGGTAAGGAGGCGGGTGGGGATGCTTGTGATAAGGCCCATGGGGACTGTAGAACGATAAGTAGAGGGACGAGTACTAGGAGGTACGGGATAGCCATTGATGGTAGCAAATTTATGTACCCTGTTTGCTTAATTATCCGATATTCCGATTATTTATAATGTGAGAAGGCAACAATGGGACTGATGCATTGTGTTAAGAAATATAGGCATGTTAACTTGCAGTAATGGCATGAGGGAATTGGATGTGTCTTTATCGACTGCAAGTTGCCATTGGTCAATTGTTCAAGTTGAAGCATTCAAATACAATGGGTTGATTTGTTCGGTTGTTCCGCTATTGCTAGTTTATCACAGTACGGTGTACGAATAGTACGTACTTAACACACTACAGGAAACTGCAACAATGGCATCAACTTTTTAACAGTAGCATCAGGCTTTTATCAATGGCATCAGCACATTTTAGATGCCTACTCAAAAAATAATTTCATGGCACTTGCATCAAATTTGCGGATGCTATCAAAAGCAATTGCATCAATCTAACCAGTGCTAATACATTTCACTCTTTTGAACGGATTTTGCCGATGCAACCGATATTTAGTTGCATCAAAATAATTGATGCGATAATATTTCATCTTATTGAATAACTTCTGTGGATGCAATTGAAAATTATTTTCATCAAATTAGTTTATTATAAATAAATATTAGGTGTCACTTACAAATGATTTAAGATTTGACCGGTTGAAATTGAGTGCTAGTATATATCCAGGTAAAAGAACCGCAAAACTAAGTTGTAACGAAAATTTTACTTCCTGCAAAATTAAATTTAGATTCTATATTTTTACAACAAAAACAACTTGGAATAAAGCAAATAGTTTAAGATCAGCAAGCTTAATTAGGACAGGTACCTTGGAGGACCACATACTAAAGACATGATTGATTATAATTTATAAAGCATGTGCTGGAAGCCTGGAAGGTTGTTCACTGGTAAATTGGTACACATTGGATTTTTGGAATCCATAAGAGCAGCTTAAGCACAACAGTGTAAAACCCATGACTATTTTGAAACAAAATAAAATTTTTTTTAAGGGTTTAATTTTTTTATTTCTCTAGCCACGATCCAAGACCCCATTTAAAGGTGGTGCCTTGAGTAATTTAGAGTGTTTTTAAGTCCATTAGCATTCAAAACAAGACATTGCCGTGAAGCTATCTTGCTTTGCCAAGATGGACTTGAAATGAAACATAAGCTAACAGATAGAAACTATTGAAAATATAGTATTTTAATAGCAAGATAATCCACAAAACTTCTTACCAATGGAAATTGTAATGTGAAGCCTTGATGTACATGAGCAATTACAGAAAACAAAACTCATGTAACGAAGGCACCAATTATTAAATCTTCCATGAATTTAACTGTAAAAGCCGCCCTATTTTTTGTTAGGTACAGGACTTCCACCTGACTTATACTTGATTACAACCCACTAATAAGTATGCACTGCAAAACTACATTGCACATAAACCACAATATTTAAACCAAAATTAAATCAAAGGCATAAACCAGAAGAGATAAATTAAGGCAAAATTAGACACTATCAAGGAAAGATTAAGCTTTAGTATTTGAAAGAGTATGAAAATTAGAAATCACTGATGGGAGGAAGATGGAGATATGGAGATGTGTCAGATCTTAACAAGAGCAGATTCATGGAGATTTGAAAACCAGCTCCGTCAGATGATCGATGGCTTTGATTTCGCTGGCCTTAGGAGGCGTTCGGCCATTGACAAAAGGCTCGGCACCGCTAGTCCAGCATTGTCATTCTCTTTTCCTCTCTCTAAAATCGATAAGCATACGAAAAATAAGGTTAAACAAAGATATAAATCGAAAAATCAATTGAAAACTAGGTGATGGAGGAGATATTTTTTGCTATTGTAAGAGTAGAGTAAAATTTACAAAACTACCGCTTCTTGGCTTTTTTATATTTGTTGCATAATTATGCCACTCCATTATATTAGAATCAGTATGGTGGTTGTTGTGGATCCTTCAGGAACACAATTTGGAGGTACTAACTTTAAATTTCAATATCAAACATAAAAGAAATATCTGATTTCCAGGGATAAGATAATAAAAACAAAATAGAGAAATTAAACTGTATTTCCATTGGTCAAAACAACAGTGGCATCCTCTCCTTGAATCTGAGAAACTTCTCCATCTATCCAGACCAACATTTACAAACTAAATAAGAAAAAAAACTATAACTAAAATAGTCCAAATAGCTACTCATAAACAAGCCTAATTGGTTTAGACAAACGGTTTGACAATAAGTAATGATTCTTGTCAGATTTTAAATTAATTTGTCACTCCCACTTAATTTAATTAACTTAAATATATTCTTGTTACCATAATTTAGTTTTATCCAATTATTTTTCTTAGCGAGCAATAGATTTCTAAAGTCAACCATTCAATAAAATCAGAAAATACCATGATGTCCACAAACATGCAACAAGAGAAAAAAAAAGCTGTTCAAATTTGTTCTGATATCGGGGGAAAAAATTGGATTCTGAAAGTCATAGTTTTCTGACAATTTATTACTGATGTCGGGGATTTATTACTCGATTACACTATGAAAGTAACAAATTCCCGATTAGAAAGATGTAATCAAAATCATTACTTGATTACACTATGAAAGTAACAAATCCCCGATTGGAAAGATGTAAACAAAATCAAATTGATTCCCGTTCAGACAAGAAATTGTGCAATCAATTTTTCTTCAGTCAAAGTGCTCTTTGACTCAAAAAGATCAGATGATATAAAAGCACTTATTATACAAGGTTATGCCACGAAGAAAGAGAAAGAGCAATTTCGAGTAATCCCAGGAATTAGCAAAAAATGTAAAGGCCGAAGGTGGGTGGGTGGCCTAGCCCCGAGCAATAGAGGGGGAAGGGAACTAAAAAACCCAAGTGCTGTTGTCACGCACAGAGAAGAAAAATTGACTGTGATTTAAGCAAGGAAATGTGCTGATATATGCAAACAAATCCCCAATTAGACAGGTACTTGGAACGAACAAAAAAAAAATAAATGTGACTATTAAAAAAGAGTGAATTTTGACGTAGAGAAGAGGAACTCACAAGTTTGGCGTTGATGTCGTTGTTGCTATGCCCAGTTGTCGCAATGCCATAAAGAGAGAGCAATCAAGCAAACGACTTACGAGAGAAAGAGAAAGAGAGGGAGAAAGAGAGAGAGAGTAGAAGCCAAAATAGTTAATTGAGAAAATGGAAATTGGTATCGAGCCGCACCGAGCAGACAAAATTACTCTCTTAAATTTTCCAAATCTTATTTCCCTCCTTTGTTCCTCCTAATCTCACTTCCCTCCTTTTTTTCCCTCCAAATTTTACTTCCCGTCATCAATTTTTCCTCCAAATTCTACTTTTCTTTTTTGTTTTCTGTCAAAATTTTCATTTTACCTAAAAAATTCGGTAAGTACAATTTTTATTTTGTTGATATTATTTTTTTATGTATAATGACATTAATTAATACCTTTACTCGAATGTATGATTTTAATATTGTTAACCATAATATCCAAATTTATTATCAGATACGAATATGTTCAAATATAGATACAATTGGAAATTAAACAGATATGAATGCAAACTGAATATTGTCTGATACAAATACGAATTCAAATATATTTGGATATTAAAACGAATAAGAGAATGGATTAATTTTAATATTTTTATCATATGTAATCATCATGATCATAGAAAAAAAAATTAATTTCACACTACTAGTCTAATCAAAATGTTATTGTAATTCAATCTATCTATCTGTCTAATAAAACGATAAGTATTGTTTGATCAAAAGTCTTCTCAATAATATTAGAGGAGTAATTATATTAAGCGTCCTATGCCACTAAAGATATAGATAAACGGATTGAATATCTATCGGATATAGATAATATCTATATTTTTCTTTGTCGAATGTAGATATGGATCGAATAGTATCAAACCCTCCTCGTAGAATTAATAGATTCAACATTATTCTTGTTATTTGATATTGAGTTACTGCTTAAAAAAATATTTAATCTTAAAAAAAGAGCAAATAAAATTTACAAATGTATTCAACGTGATGTATTATAATAAAACTTAAATAAGTAAACAATAAAGATTATGAATTGAGATCATTAAATTTACGAAATTGCTTAGGACCATTAAGCTTCTATCATCCCCATTATGTATTATATATATATAACTGTTGAGGTCAATATCCTAACTGTTGAAGTTAATATTTATGGGTGTGTTTGGAAGTGGAGTGAATAAGAATGAATAAGGAAATTCATGAATAAGAATTTTGAATTAGAATTAGGAGAATTGTCTATTCATGAATAAGGAGATGTTGTTTGGATAGTGTGTTGTGAATAAGAATAAGGAAAGAAAAGAATATAATAATGATTTGATTTTATTTTGAACAATTAGTCATTATAAGAATGGATGAAAATAATATAATAATAATTTATATTCATAATAAAAATAATATAAACATATTAATTAAAAAATCATTAAAATAATAATTTAGATAATATTAATAAATACAATAATTATTATATTTATTATTTTAAAATCAATAAATAAAATTTTTAAATAATTATCATAATAATAATTGATTCAAAAAAATGAATAAAATAATACTAATAATATTAATGATAACGTTTAATTATAATATTTATTATGATTACTATTAAATAATAATTATTATAACGTTTAATAAATAATTATTATAATAATGATAATAATTAATAATTCATTAAAAAAATAAAATAATAATTAATAAATTGTTATTATAAATCATTGTTATAATGTTTAATAAATCATTAATAAATAATATAATTATTATAACGCTTATAAAATCATTAATAAATAATAATTATTAATTAGTAATAAATCATTATTATAACGCTTTGTAAATCATTAATAAATAATAATTAATAATTCAGTGAAATAATAATTGATAATACTTATCATAAATAATTATAATATTTATCATAATAATAATAATAATAATATTACTATTATAACATAAATAAATATTTAAAATAATACTTATTATTACAATATATTAATTATTATTACTATTATTATTATTATTATAAAATCATTAATAAATAAATAATTATTAATTAGTAATAAATCATTATTATAACGCTTTGTAAATCATTAATAAATAATAATTAATAATTCAGTGAAATAATACTTGATATTACTTATCATAAATAATTATAATATTTATCATAATAATAAGGATAATAAATAAACAAATAAATATTTATAATAATACTTATTATTACAATATATTAATTATTATTATTATTATTATTATTATTATTATTAATATAATAATATGTATAATATAATAATAATTATCAACTGAATTATGTTTACAAACTAATGGTCAAAAATGCCCACTTTAGTTGAAGAAAATATTATTTCTTTCTCTCTCCACATGATTCCAATTCTAATTCCTAGTTTTGTCTTGAATAAGAATAAGATAGTGAATAAGGTGTTATTCTTATTCCAATGTGTGTTTGGGTCACCTCACAATTGGCTAATTCATGAATAAGACTTATTCAACTCATTCCAAACACACCCTATAATTGTTGAAGTTAATATCACAACTGTTGATGTTAATATATCAAACAGTTACGATAATAATTTCAACAATTAAGATATTAACTTCAACAGTTAGAATAGTGAAGTTAAGCTTATGCTTAAATTGAAAATTTGAAAGAATGGGAGGTGACATATTTATAAAGACAAACTCATCATCTTAAAATTTTTTAATGCCATAGGAAAATTACTTGAACAATTTTAACCAAAATGATTTACTAGTATTATTAAAAATTTTCAAAATTAATTATAAGAAATTTCTTCTTCTTATATATTTTTATTTAAAATAATTGTAACATATGGCAGATTGAGTTTCAAGACATTTTGAAAATTAAATGAATTGGTGATATTTTAAAAGTTGAAGATCTTAAATTTATATAAATTAGTAATATATTGTATATTAGGTTCTAAAAATTTATAAATTAATAATTAAAATTATATATCGAGCCAATTTGACCTCAAGTGAGTCATGAGCTACGAGAAAATATTTCAATTTAGACATCATTTGACAACTACTAATTACATATCAACAAGATTACTAGATTGTCATTTCATTACATATCAATTAGAATGTAAAAATATTTCAATTTATACATAATTTGACAACTACTAATGTACACATCATATCATGTCATTACATATCGTGTTGATTGTACTTGAAATGACACTCTAACACGACATGTCATGTCGTGTTGACGCATTATATATAAAAAAAGATAGAAATTGATATCATTACAACACACTTTTTATGATAAGATGGATATGGGTAAGGTTTTATTTCCATTAAGTTATCGGGTATGGGTATGGGTAAAAAAAATATTTCGTTAATTTATCAGGTAAGGGTAAGGGTAATGCTATTTCGTAACCGTTATTTACCCATACCGTTATATATATAATATATAATTTATAAATTATATTCTTTAATAAAAATATATGATTATAATATCCAATTAATATGTTAATAGCTAATAAGGCAATTAAATTGGTAGATTTAACTGAGACAATATACTACATTAATAATTTCTAATTTATGTTGATGAGTAAGTATTGATTCTTCAGTTTAAAACTTTCAATTATTAATTAGTTATATATATTTTTGTGATAATTTACATGAGAAGATATTATATGATTTTATTATATTTAAAGTATTATTCAATGTTGCATTTTAATTATATTTATTTGATATTATTTATTTATTCTACAATTATCCTATCCTTATCGTTAATTCATAACGGGTAAGGGTAGGGTACGGATAAGTCAATTTTTAACGGGTACGGCCGGGTAGGATATGGGTGAAGAAAATTTTAACGGATACGGATAACGAAAAAATCGCTACCGTACCCTATCCTACCCATTGACAGCCCGAACTACTGGTCGACATATCATTGGTCAGAAGAGTTATTTTTCACGTGACATGTTTATAAAGAGGTTACTAATAATTAATCTGTTATATCGAATCAATTTCGAGTTAAATTTGAGCAAGTCGAATTTAACTCGAGCTTAAATTGATCGAGTTATTTCGAATTAAAACAGACGTTATCTCAATAGAAATTTTAAAATGGAAAATATATAGTAAATTTAAAAAAAAAATTAGTTTCAACTTAATATATTATAATAAATTAGTGTTAATGATTATATTAAAGGATTCGGAATTTACAACATTAAATTTATGATATAAACTCATTTTAATTTATATTCTAAACAAATAACATTAATTTTTGTCGTGTCAAATTGTGTCACGTGTTTTATTGTGCCGTGTTAAAGTATGTCATTGTCGTATTATTCTGCCAATTTGAGTTTCGTTGGCTCGAGTTATAACCGAGTTTTTTTCAGTCGAGTTCGAATAATCTCACGAATTTTGAGTTTTGTGTTCACTCGAAGTCGTGTCGTGTCAAAATATCGTGTCATGTCATCATTATAAATTATTAACTAATATTTTAATTTAGTTATGCTCTAAAACAAAAGTCTATTTGATTGCAAATTTGCAATATTATTGTACGGATATCATTTAGGAATTACTAATGCACATAATATTTTCTAATACACGCTATATATCTTCCTTTAAATATATAATAGTTATTATTTAGGAATGCACATAGCATTAGGCGCCACTTTGCCGTAAAAAAAAAATTAAGCGCCAGATCCCAAATAATTTCCCCCCAACTATTCTAGACTATTTCAAATTTTCTATTGTAATGACGTAAAATTTGAACATATAATAGTCATTATTCCATTTCATCTAGGTAGAATTATAGCTATTCCCTCCATAGAATTAGACAACAAATCTTTACCTAAGCAAATTCATTAATTGACATTTAATTTTGCCATCTATTATCTGTACAGACCCTTCGTGTACCCGTCTACTAGCTTAACATTATTTTTATTATACTATTTCGCCACTTTTGTCTTGACAAGTAAGAACCTAATTTCAACTCTAATCCTCTCGGTTCTCCTCTCCTCTCGTTGCCTCTCTCAATTTCCTTCCTCCTTCTCTTCCCTGTATTATTCGATCCCAATTAGTAAGAGTATGGAGGATGCAACTGAGTTAGACCCTCTAGCGGCGCCATCTCACGTCGATCGGAAGCAACACAAGAAGAAAGGCCCAAGGCGGCCGCATGCTTCCCGCACGTGATGCCGCTCTCAAAGTGTCGTCTCCGTCTTCTTAAGCTCGAGCGGGTCAATGATTACCTTCTGCCAGGAAGGTCGGGAGATTCGCCGCCAGGTCCCACATCCTGGCTTCTTTGCGGCTCGTCCTGTCTATGCCATGGTTCCACCCTCTGAGCAGACCATGGGACATGGGGCATCTACCTGAACAAATTACAAGTTTTCATCTTGCATTCCATGGTAATCTAAATTTGAGGGGAGTAATCGTGTTGCTCGTGGTGACTACATGCTTTGTTAATTTGATTTATGTCAGATTCTCAGTTGTATTATGCACTGTTATGCAGTGGGTTACTAATGTTTTAGAGTGGGGTTTATATTTCCCTTGTAAATTCTAAAATCATGTATTACTATATGCCATTGAAAAAAATGTTATATTGGATATCTGTCCTGTGAAAATGATGCCCGTTCATGAGCCCACAATAGGACACATTGTGATTTCCTTTTACATTTTATCTTTCTTATTTCATTCTCATACAATCAGACGTTGTCTAGTTCATACATGTATTCAGCCAAGGAGGAGGAGTTTTTGGAAATGATTGTATCCCTGCTCTTCTCTTGCTGGAACCCTGTTCAATTGCTGGATCTCATTTTTCCTTTTGTACTTCATTTGGAGCGAATCAGGAACTTCTGTTAAAATTGAACCAAATAAGTATCTTAAATTCGAAGCAACAAGCTTTGACTCAAATCCTATCTGTGATTTATACCGAGCTGAATTCAGTAAATACAGAATAGACCAGATAGTGATAGACATTGTCATCTCAACCAATTAGACAAGCCACCAAATTATACTGCTTGAACTATCAAATTTAAACCTACTTGTCTAATCTCCAATTGTTAACAATTCATTTAATTTTGTTGAATAGATGACATCTACAGAAGAAGAGAAGACATGATTGCAAGAAGAAGCCATCACCATCAATGGATCACCTCCGGCAGTTCAAAAGATGCAAACTTTCAAACATATTGGGTCTCAGTGGCAAAGAGCTATGGCCCCAGAAGTGTGAAAAGTAGAATTTTGAAAAGCATTTATATTGTTTTTATCAAGGCTAAAATTAATGTCCTTTTTCCCTTCAGGCCACTAGCTGTTATTCCTCACTACCTCACTGGAAAGCATTTACGAATTAAATAATTTAATTTGGAATGAAAATTGTGCTTGTGTTCTAGCGGAGGATTAACTGTATTATTATTTTCTTAAACTTTGTTTGTTCTTTCACAGGGATGGATATTCTTTTCTAGCTTAATTGGCATTACACACCTATGGCAGAGCGGTTGGGTTATGCTACTGAGTAAGTGATATGAAAACAAATCCAGCTTTTGTTATTTTTACCCATGCATTTCAGCATGTTTAACATCAATTTCTTTATTTATACAGACAACTTGCTTGTTACACTGGCCCAACAGGTTTGACAGAGTGGCACTACATAGCATATTGAACCAAAGTAACTTGTTGGAAAAAGTGATGAAGTGCTTGAGATCAAACGGGAGACATTCTATTTCGTATTTATCAGATTTGTTTAGTTATGTTGTAAGTTAATTTGATTATTATTGATATAAGAATACAAATAATTAGATTGTAGGTTGGAGAAGTTATAATTTGCATGCTTTGGTATTTAGTTCAAATTTGTAATTTTATCTTTCGGTGATGTTGTAATGATTTTGAATTGATCATTAATTAAATTTGAATTAATCATATGTGTCATGTTTTCGATGTACAATTTAGATTACTTTTAATTTACATAATAGTAATATAATTATTATATTAAATGCAAACTAATAAGAAAATAAAAAAATAAATTTGTGAGCCTTTTCAGATGTTAATCGAAAATATAGCATCAGCTTAGCGGATTCAAATAATAGACCTTAGCATCTATTTAAGCTGATGCTTACAGAAACAATGACATCCATTTACTTGATGCAAAGAACATATATTATCATCCACTTGGTTGATGCTAACGAAATTAATTACATGCGCCTAGTGGATGCAAAGAATGGACCTTAGCATCCGCTCTAGTTGATGCTAACAAAAAAATAGCATCTGATTTTTTGATGTAAAAAAGATATTTTATCATCTACTTAATTGATGCTAACGAAACCAATTGCATGTGTTCTACGGATGCAAAACAACAAGCACATGCATCAGGCATACTGATGCCACTGACAATTCCAGTTGCATCGGATTAATGCCCATGCTATCGAAATACTGATGCTATTGGATCAGTAGCATCCATGGCAGTTGCACCAGAAAAAAGCTGATGCCACAGGTCTGTGGCATCGACAAACGGATGCAACTGACCTCGATAGCATCAGAACGATTTGATGCACTTGAAGCAGTTTCCTGTAGTGACATGGATTGAATGATATTTTAAATATGTAATATATTTTTTCGCCCAAAATCTACGTTTATCGTTGAAAATTATTATTATTACTGTCCAATGCAGACAGTGGTTTAATGCTATTTCTTTATGACAAATTTATATATATTAATTTTTTATATAAACTGAATAATATCGATGGTTTAAAACAAACGGTCCTAATTAATTCCGACTCAAATTATATTAAAAACACTTTTCACCAAAAGATATTTCCTTTTTATTAATGTAAATATAAATGCAAAGAAAATTTTACTTTCAGAATCTGAAAATTCTATTAGTGTGCGCGGCTCCAATTAGGATCTGATCATCTGCCCACGAGGGCCCACCAGCTGGACCGACCAATAAAAATAAGAAAAGCGGTCCCATTGTGAAAATAATAAAATAGTACAAGTTTTTTTAACATAAAAATATCATCAGGTACGTAAAAGAGGGAAGCCAGTTTAAGAAAAAAAAAACTAAAAATAAAAAAAAGGAGGGAAGCATATGTAAAGTCGATTTCAACCAAGTAGGACCGTCAACGACAACCGTTTAATTGTTATGCCGTCAGATTACCGGTAAGTCGAACAATTAACGACATTGAAATTTATTTCGTTTTCTTAATGAAACGACAAGTGGCAGTGAAATTTGTTTTGTTAACGTGTCTTTTGTACATGCCGTTTAGCGATCAAAATCGTTTCGTTAACAAAGTGGCACGAAAACCACACTGAAATATATAGATTTTGTTATCCTTACCAATACGAGAAACGAAACAAGGTGTTCCGTTGTCACTTAACACCCTACGACCAAGGCCGTCTGGCACAACGCACAAGTATATTCATGTGTTGGTACTTGGTAAATTTATAAGATAACGCAAGATGGAATATGTAATACTTAAATCTCAACCTCGCCCGAAGCTTCCATCAAGTCCACTTGAACGAGACGTGCAAGACCAATTGACGATGATTCAATACCACGTCATTAATTAATTTAATTTCTTAGAAATTTGATATGCTATCTACTGTACAATTTTAGATCTAGTGGATAAAAAAAACAGCATTAAAAAGAAAATTAAAAACTAAGTTTTTAGAGAGAGCGGATATAAATTATTACTAAATACTTTGTTCGAAACACAGAGCACCAGCGTCCAATCAAATAAATCTTTCTAGTGAACTTTATACAACTTTATTTACTTAAATTTTTTTTTTCCGCGGGGATCCATATCCTCTGAAGTTCGACCTAAGATTTGAACTATGTTATTCTTCATCACAATCGTCCAATTTAATTTCTACGGTTAAGATTTTCAAGCTGTATGGATATGATATTAATCACAAGTTATCCATTATTGATCGAACGGTTGTGATGCTTAACTCCACCCTGAAGTTCCTGCAGAGGATATCGTTCGAAGGGGAGGCATGTAATAAAAGCAGTTTGTTTCATTAAGCCCACAACATTTGAATACATTGTCCTATTTTACTACCATGAAAATAAATAAAAGCAGCTTGTTTCATTAAGCCCACAACATTTGAATACATTGTCCTAATTTACTACCATGAAAATAAATAAAAGCAGCTTGTTTCATTAAGGCCACATCTACATGAAAATAAATAAATAGAAAAGGTCGAATATCTACTTTTAGCCTCCGTTTGGATGCGTTGAAAAGAAGTAGGAAGAAAGAAGAAGGGAAGAAAAAAAATTATAAACAATCCAAACTCTTCACAAAGTTACACATTTCCCAATACTTCTTTCCACTTCTTCTCTTCTTTCCTTCTTCCCACACATATCCAAACGGAGCCTTAGTTTATGTCGAAAAGGAAATAAGAGAGAATTAGTCGGGCTATTCCAAAGGCATCACGGAAAATTAACATTTTATATCTTGATCTCAGCCCCTTTATAACAGCAGCTCTCAGATTAATTAATTTATTTATTATTTTTTGGTGCAAAGCTTATTCAGTTTTTAACACTTAAACCAGTTGTTTTTTATGAAGCACCAAATTGCTCCTTTTGAATTTTCATGATAAAATATAATAAGAAAATTCCACGATGAGAGATCTTTGCTTTGTTTTGTCCTTTTGATTTTTTATCAATTGACCTTGGCCAATTTGCTTGTTGTATTAATTACACTGTATTCTACTATGGGTCGCAGACCTAATTCCGTAGTTCCGATGACAGGTAAGAAAAGGAACCGCAAGGTGTCATTTTTATTTTATTTACTTATTTATTTTTATTTTTATTTATTATTTTTTTAAGGCTAGGTGATAACCACATCAGAAAATTGTATTAGAAAGATTATTTATTTTCATTTTATTTTATTTACTTATTTATTTTTATTTTTATTTGTTATTTTTTTAAGGCTAGGTGATAACCACATCAGAAAATTGTATTAGAAAGATTAAAAAATTACAAATATTTACAATGGAAAAGTAATAAAAAAAAGAAAGAAAAAACTAGATTACATGTCAACGAAAGAAAAAGAAAAAAAAACTAAAAGTACCAATCTCCAGGCATGCGACGAGATAACCGTTACTCGTTTTTCGTGGACGTTCCGTCCATAATGAACGAGTAACGGTACAAAATTTCATTTTGTTTCAGAAAACGGAATGGTAAACGGAAGGAGTGAACATACCGTCGTCGAAACTGAACGGTAAACAGAATGATCTATTTCGCTTCGGTTTCGACAAATAGTGCAATTTTTAGTGTAAATCCACGTTGTTCCGTTCCGTTCCGTCCAAACGGAACGTACAACAGAATGAAATGACATTTCGTTTGCTGAAATGGAAAGAAAAACAGAATGAAATGATAACATCGTTGATGAAACGGAACTGTAAACGAAATATTCAAATGGCCCATTCTTTTGCGGTTTTAAACGTTTAACAGGCCTATCAATCTCTAAGCATGCGAAGTCCAAGTACTAATTGAAGCTTTTATTTCTAATTGTATCATTTCTATTTTTTTTTAAGAAAAAGACCCGTAGGTTAAATATTTTATTAATAAAAATTTTACAATCAATATTACATATCCATATGCACTACTGCGTGATTTCTATAATTAAGGTCTATGTAGATTGGTTGCGCGGGGTTGATTGGTTCTTTTACCAAGCCAAAAGTCAATTGGATCGTTGTGGAACGTATGCATCGGTAGACTAAATTGGATCTGAACGAGCAAAGTTGCAGGGTCTAAGCGGGTTTGATCGTTGTGGACGTTTCGTCCATACGAAACAAATGACGGTATAAAATTTTATTTCGTTCAAAAAAACTGAACAGTAGAGAGAACATACTGTTGCTGAAACGGAACGATAAATGAAATGATCTATTTCACTTCCGTTTCGACAAATACTGCAGTTTTTAGCGTAAATCCACGTTGTTCGAACGTAACGTATGACGGAGAATATACTCAGTCGTCCTCACGGACTCACTGTGTGTATGGATCTATACATACTTTACTGGTTCGGGTTAATTAAGAGGAATCCGAACTGATATGACCCTTTCCCTTTCCGGCTTTCCCCGCCTCGAGCCAGAGCCAGCTCCAGCTCCTTCCTTCCACTGTTAACAGTCCCAAAAAATGGTGAAGAAAAGCGACACCAAATCGGACAAAAACAAAAGCTCCACTCAACCAGACGACCCTGAGGCCGACCACAAGAAGCGCCTCCGATCTCTCGCACTATCCAAGAAGCTTCTCCGCCGTGGCGCTCCCGCCGAGGTGGCCGCGCCGCTCCGTGCGGCGAAGTCGGTGGTGAAGCTCGACGGACGGGATCTCGTGAAGAGAGGCCAGAGGAAGAGCCGCTTCCTCTTCTCCCTTCCCGGCCTCCTAGCGCCTCTCTCTGGCGGCCGCATAGGGGAATTGGCATGCCTCGCCTCGAAGAATCCGATTCTGTACCTGGAATTTCCCCAGGCTGGTTCTTCTTTTATGATATGCCAATTTGGTTTTAGGGTTTTGCTGAGGTTTATGAGATAACCTGTTTGTAAGGGGCATAACTGTAGTCTGTAGGTAGCATTCACCATAAGTCCCATTCTGTGTCTTTAATCTGAAATGAAAATTTAAGTACCTGGTTTTCAGTACTTAAATGTACCCTACAAGTGGCAGTTGTTTAGTAAAAATTAATTTTTCCCATTTTTACGGTCTTGGTCTTGGTTCACTTAGCCAAAGCTTTTGCATGAATGAGGGAAAATTGGGTCATTTAAATGGATTGTTTCTGCGTTATAGAGGCAAACTCATGTCTTACTGAAGCTTGATCAGGATTAATTTAGCTAACTACAGATTGTGGATGCCCTATGCATATTAATACTTGAATAAGTCCCTTCCATAAGCATTTAATCGATTTTTACTGTTCTCGGTGTTATCAAATAAAATAGTTCTTAGCATATCCCTTCCCTTTTTATTATGATTATGTTCTTAATATCATCCTTTTCTGGAACCAGGGACGCATGAAGCTTTTTGGCACACACGTTTACCCTAAGAACAAATATTTGACGCTACAACTTACACGATCATCGAAAGGTGTCATGTGTGAAGATATTTTTGAGAGTTTGGTGAGTCTCATAAACATCATTTCAGTACATCTTCTGACTGACTGCTTAGGGATTTGTATTTGTCTGCTACTGTATCTATACAGCATTAACAGGTCAGACTGGTCAGAGTACCAGATATGGACAAATGCAAACTTGCAAATAGGTTGATTCACTACCATCTGGTAGTTGCCTGTATCTGACCTAACCAGTTCCCTCCTGCCATGTTGAGTTGCACCTCTTGGTTACCACTTCGATGTGTTTTCATTTTTCAGAAAACAAAAAACTGAAATAGAATAAGCAGAAAGTGTTTATAATTGGCAGATAGTCTTTTCTGAGGCTTGGTGGATAGGTACAAAAGAAGAAAATCCAGAAGAACGGCGACTTGAATTCCCCCAGAACCTAAAAGATGTAAGTCTATAATTTTTCCTTTTTATATATGGTTTTAAGAACAAGGAGACTTGGTTCTTTAAAGCTTTATCTGATTTCTGGTTTCGTCTTGCAGTTGTAAATGATCATTTTATACTTAATTCAATGCCTTTTGTCATACATATAGACTTTTAAGGCTACTTTACACTAAATACAATGCACAATTTTTTAGTATCTTATGGAAGTTGTGTTCTACTTCTTTCCATTCAAAACTTTAGAGAGGATACCATGTTTATAAAGGAAAAAAATGGATTGGGTAGAAGTTTTTTGTTTGATCCCTAATAGGCAAATACCCCTTATTGGCGGTTAACAGTTTGTTATTGCACAATTAGCTACCATCGGTTATTATTTTATTGCTAAGAGAGTGCACATATAGAGTATAGTTTACTACTGTTGAAGTTCACCTAGCTTCAGAACACGAATTGCATCAAACTGAGTGATAACTTCAAGCTATCTGTTTGTGATGCTTTTAAGGGGAAGCAAGAAGTTGAGTGCGATTTTAAAGGAGGGGCCGGTTCAAGTGATGAAGCTTCCAATGACGACAAGCTTGAAAAAGGTCATGCTGAACCAATTTCCCCTGATCTAGACTTTGACAAAGATAATAATGACAGAACCAAGGGTTCAGCAGAGTCTCCAGTTCGCCAATCTTCCAGAATTTCTGCAAAAAGCTTGAAGTAAGATGCAAAGCTTACATTTTTTTTTTTCATTCATTTACAGTTTTAGTTTGAACCTTACATGTTAAATTTGCAATCGAGCTGTCCTTTTTGCAATTAGGCCTCAAACTAAGCTCTCATAAGGATCAAGTTGATCAGTATATGCCTCAATCTAGACACCGAATATGACCAGCTTATCATCGAATCTAGCAGTCAATTATGAATTGAAATAATTGCACATGCATTTCCAGTTATGCAGAGTTATCTCCTAGTGATGCTTCAGCTGATGCTGATGATGAAGATAAGCAGACACTTGACAAGCTTTTGGGATCTGAAAGCACACCTGCGAGCTCAAACTTAGGAAATATCCTTCTTCAGTATATTATCTTTTTAATTGGGCACATTCATTATTTTTGCAACTTAAACATTATTGAACCAAACTTTGTCTAAATGCAAATTGACTGTGCAACTAAGCCTGGTTCAGACTTCCATACTAGGCGATGAAAAAACTTAAAAGAGAGATAGGTCAATGAAATGGTTAGACCAAAGTTGAATATGCAATTTTCTTTTTGACCTAAGTCAAACCAATGATATTTCTTTTAATGAAAACTATATATTTATGAAAGATTTTAAGATGTTGAATATGCTTGGTATAAGATCAGGAGAATGAAATATTTATGGACAAAATTGATTTAATATAAAACCAAGTCTATGTACTAAGTATGTGCATTTATTTGGCCCCTTTCTTGAACTTAGGTAACTGCACATTTTGCAATGTAATCTCATTTGATCAATGGTTATGTAGTTCATGTTCTGGATTTTGCATATTAATTCCAGACAGAGTCGGGCCAACTTCTAGTACCTGAATACTATGTCAGCATTGTGCCTAGCAAAGAATAAGTACTCAATTTTTCTGTTGTTTCCTTGACTATTCAACTTATTTCACAGACTGAAAGTGTGAAACAAAAGGATCCTATTCTTAATGCTAAGGAGGGTTCAACAATAAAAGAAAAATCAAAGTCAAGGAGAAGTTCAGAAGAAAATCAATCAAATAAAAAACCACATGTTCAGGCTACTCTTTCAAGCCTTTTTCAGAAAGCAGCTGAAAAAAAGGTGGAATTATAGAATGGGCATTTTAAATGTTATGCACTGTGCCTAATAGTTTTGTTCGCTTATACATTTTTATTCAAAATTTTAGGAGGAAGCAAGTAAATCTGAAGCTTCGTCAAGCACAAGAAGAAGTGGTTAGTATATATTTTTTTATTTTTGAAAGTTTGATGGGTAGCTCTGTCAAGTATGTGACATAAGTCTTTTTCATCATGAATGCAGAAAGAGTTGCAACTCCAAGAAAAAACAAGTCTAAGGTACTCAGGAATTGCATGTTTTCATTTTCAAAGAGAGGTCATATGTTACTTTCTTATTGTTTACTGTAGTCCAATTTGTCAGCCACAGGTATAGGTCTTCTTTTGTTGTTATTAGTGTATATATGCTTGATTTGTACAACTTTGTCATTCACATCTGCAGGTAATAGATGAAGAAATTGAAGAGATATCAAGTGGATCTGAGGTCTGCCAATATAATTACAACTTATTTTTCGAGACATTTAGCAATAATTGGAAAGTTATGCTTTTTTTTTTCTGATGATGCATTTCTATGGATTTGGTAACAGGACGTAAAAGATGATAGTGATGAAGATTGGGCTGCATGATATAGTGAATTGTCAGATCCAAGGTGCTTAAATACTTTTAAATTATGAACATTTTTTTGAAATACTTTGTTCTACATTATTGAACTAAAAATAAGACTATTTTGTGTTTATTCTACTTGGTTACATTTGCTGTTCCTAGTTCTATGACCACCTCCTGATACCTTTGATTGAGAAACTCAGTTATTAAACACCTTGATTCACTAATTGGTACAATGTGGGTGAACAGTCTACCTGGTTTACCACATTTTATCATTGCTCAAGGCTCATATATGGGATGGTGGTAGAACAGGCATGCATTATATCAATTGGTTTCTGACATAACTTGATGCCTTGATCATTGCAAGCTGATTGTTGCTCGGCTCGTAGATGGGGACCCTTGAATTCAAAGTTGGCATTGATTTTAGTATTCTGTCAATGTCAGATTTGTCTAGTTCAAATATAAGGTTTTCAGGCTTTCTCAGATTTATAGCAACTAGGAATGTACTATTTAATACTGTTTAGCTTGCTGAGCGCACATCAATAACGCTTTGATCAAAATGATTTTTCACATTGGATTTCATTTCATTTCATTTAACTAGAATTGATTTCTCGAGATTTTGTTAGGTCTAACAACATAGAAATTCCAATCAAATGGAATGAAATCTGTTTATTTTGATCAAAAAATTTCCAATGAAATGAAATGAAAACCCACGTGAAAAAATAGGTGAGCTTAATCAGGGCCTAAAAGAACTGTGCGAACTGATATTATTAGACACAGGATGGGAGTTGTTTCTAATAAATTCTACCATATACTCAGTATTACACAAGGAAAAAGAAAGGACAAAAGATTGTTGTTCCCTTCACTGCTGAGTATATTTAGTTTACAGTTGCTTAGCTACTAGTTTATACCAGATAAGTGGATTTCTTTTTTTTCCCCATTTGATGTTTGATTGAAATTGTCAACCCTGGTACCTTAACAAACACGAGCAGTTCCAATTACGGCACAATATTCTATGTTATTTAAAGAAAAATTGATGCATTCCTGTAACTTAAATATATGGAAATATCTAGATTTAAAGTCAAATAAAAATTGAACCTCCCATTTGCATGCTATTGCTTAATCTTAATTTATTTAATATGGAAAGCAATTAAGCAAAGTTTAGCTATGATGGAGACCAATATCTTTTATTATTACAGTTGAGGTCGAAACTCCTAATTACTTTTTTTTCTTTCTTGGAAGTGCAGATCAAAAGCTATCTTTCTTTTCTATTTTTTAAACTTATGGATAACACAACAGAGGTTTTATGAGTGCAGATAACAAGGTATTTTATTCATGCTGACTAGCCGGCGCAATATATAATGAATAAATCAGCCATATAATGGCGAATAGGCAATTAGCTTTCAATTTGGAAAGCTCAATTAGATAATTGGTCAATTTGGATACGGTCCTACCTAATTTATGTGGAGAATTGAAGCCGTAGAAATATTGGATAGTGGTTTGTTTATTCGTATTACTGAAACAAACTTGGATTTGGCAAATTCAGACAATGATTATTTAACCTGTATTATGTTGCAACTTGAGTACTCTTTCCGAGAGACTTTTACTTGTTAGGTTCAGTGTCCTTTATTCGTTTTGTTTCTGTTTGTCATATTAATTTTGCACTTTTAGTAACTTATTTGGAAATCTTTGATTTTTGGGTATGTTTCTTGGTTTCTGATAATGAAGCATTTTGAAAAGTCAGCTCAAGAAAAGAAAAGAAAGAAAATAATTTGAATCATGCTATTGATGTCACGGCTGATGATAGTTGTAACATTTCATGCAGGACGGCGTTGACATGCCAAATATTGATTTCTTTCAAGGCATCATATAGCTGAGAATTTGATTGTCATGTCTTAAAATAGTGCGCAATTATACAAGAATATACCGATGGATAATAATTTTTTTTAAAAAAAATCTCGAATTATTATTTTCTCTGTAGAATTGAGCAAAATTCTAACAAGCAGTATGGATTTAATAACATGTTTCAGCTGATTCAGAGCAACTGGCTTGAAATTAAAGAGGAAATTATAAGCACTAATTTTCTGTGTTGATGTTTTTTTTAAATACTGAGGTCCATTAGTTTAAATTAATAGCGCTGTTCTCCCTCAGCTTAAAACATTCAAGAGTTAATAGTTAATCCTCCAATTATTTTAACTGCAATAATTGACAGATGTTTGTTTTGTAGAACAAGACAGAAGTTACCGAACTACACCAAATAGAAACCAAACAAACCGGAGAAAGTTGCACTAAAATATTGTTGAACAGCTCAATTATTAGCAAATCTGAAAATGACTTCTAACATATCGGAAATTACAAAATCTACAGGAGTGGGGACAGTAAAAGCATTGACACTATTTATTCACTCAAAATTACAGATGAGAAAAAAAAAAAAAAAGTTTCTCCACTCTCCAATACAGTCTGCACCATATAGTTGCTTGCCAGAAAAAAACTGCAAGACAACCAAATCAGCATGACTTCCTCAACAAACACTGATGTCAAAGCCCCAAAACATCTCATGAGCCATAAAAGGCATCATATATTTACATAAACAAAGAAAAAACCAACTAATTATTCTCGGAAAAAGCTGAATTTCCCAAGTCACACCATCAATTTCGACCCTCCACAGCTCACAATCCATGGATGCTCTGCCACACAAGAAAAATAAGCATATTAAGTAAATTGTAACATAGAAACCACTAATCTCAAAATTTACAGATTAATTATAAGAATTAAACATTAAAACTCATGAAACTTACCAAGAGCTTGCTCAGCAGAGAACCTCCTCGTGACATCCCGGCAGAGCATCCGACGAAGCAAATCCTTCGCCATGGATGAAACAGACCCGAAGATCCTTGTCGGAAATCGAAGGTTTCCACGTAACACGGCCTCAAAAATATCGGCAGCCGACTCCCCATCAAAAGGCGCCCTACCAGACAACATCATATATATAACCACACCAGCACTCCACACATCCACTTTCTCACTGTACCTCCTCCCCGCAATCACCTCCGGTGCGACATAGTATGGCGTACCCACAATCCCTTCCATCTTCTCCTCCCCATCAAGTCCACCGAACCATGCAGCTGAGCCAAAATCAGCTAATTTCAACTTCCCATTCATGTCAAACATAACATTATCAGTCTTCACATCCCGGTGCGCAACCCCTCGACGGTGACATGATGCTATTGCTTCTAATAATTCAGCAGCTAGAGCTGCTGCCTCGGGTTCAGAAAGCGGTGCGTCAGATGAGATGCGATCAAGGAGGTCGGTACCGGAGCAGAGATCGAGTACTAGATGTATCGACGACTCATCTTCGAAGGAGTCGTGTAGGGAAACAATATGAGGGTTGTCCCGTGACGCAATTCGGTGAAGCTTGGCCTCGTGCTCGACGCACTCGCGGTCGTAGGAATCCGCAAGAAGCGACTTGTCGACGGTTTTGACGGCGAGGGAATTGCCTGTGCGACGCGAGAAGCAGCGGTAGACGGTACCGAAGCGGCCCCTGCCGATCTCTTGTCCGACCTCGTAGTGCTTGTTGAATTGCTCGCTCATGGATTGATGTCTCTTCTATGTGTTTCTGGGTTGTTGCTAGTTTAAAGGCTGTGAAGGGACGGGTATAAATAAATGTAGAGGAGTGCAGTCTTGCAGAGGAAGTCCGGGAAATTCTGAGGGGAATATTCTATTTAGTTTATTCTGGGAGTCGGTTTGATCCGACGGCTAGGAGCCTAGGATGATTTTTGTTTCATAAGGTAGTTGCGTCAGCTATGACCCAAGTGGAGTGCTTTGATTGATTCATTTGCCTCTTTAATTTTTTTTTTTTTTTTTTTGAATGCGGCCTCTTTCAAGTTACCGTGTCTAATTGGAACAGTTGCAATTCAAAAAAGAGAGAAGAAGAAATTAAAGTTGTTTATTTTCAAAGGCTACGTTTGGATGGTGTGGGAATAAAAGAAATAAGAGAAAAAGTATTTTGAGAAGTGTGTAACTTTGTGAAAAGTTTGGATTGTTTATAATAAATTTGAAAATAGAAAGAAGCTATTTTTTATTTTTGCTCCCATCCAAACGGAGCCAATCAGACAAAGATAACTGAATTTTTTTTTTATGTTTTAATTGAAAGGTTTGGATTGTGAGATTGTGACAATCAGATTGACGACAGTGTGAGAGAAAATAAAATTCAAGAAAATGACAAGAAAAAATTTTAAAATGATTTAAAAGATTGTGTGCAAATTAACGAGTGAAATCGAAATTTCAATTTCATGGATCTTTTTACGTTTCGGAAACCACTATATTTTATTTCAGATTTTTTTTGGTTCGTTCTACAATAGATGAACTCTAGCTTGCATGACTTTAATGATTTAAGAATTCTTGTTTAATGTGGGATTTTTTACATGGAGCCTGACAAGATTTGCATGTCTTTCTAAAGCACGGAAATTTAAGTAGATAGGAATCCACATACAAAGGACCCATTATTACAAATGCTGACAAATTTTATAAAAAACTAGCAAATTATTTAAGATTTTATCTAAAAATTTCACAAATAGCATTATAGCATATGTAAGAATTTTGAATTTTCCATTTATAAACTGTTAATATATCTAATAATTTTAGCAAGTAGCAACAGCACATACATACGCAGCGTCAGTTTTTATGATGCAACTTTTATTTAATTTTCATGTGGAAATAAAATTTTGATACGCGGTGTAAGAATCGTGTGATTTCCGTAGCACTTTTGACATAGATGTGAGATTATGACTTGTATGTGATGGTCCCATTTTCGGTGTGATATTTGTTGCTTGTGATTTGTGACCTTGGGGCTTGGTTAAATGTTCAGAACCTTCAATGCAGGGCAGCAGGGGTTTATGACTATGACTGTGATAGATTAGTTTGCGGAGGTGGTGGTTTTTATGCTTTCTGCCTTTTCATGCTTTCCAAAAGTAAAAGAAAAAAAACAGCCAGGTTAGACGAATGAAATGTGCTTTCTCACAATATGGCGAAGAAGATGTTGTGCACTATAATGGGACAACCGTTGTAATAATTAAAATATTTATAAAATCTATTAGGTAAAATGTCATTTATTGAGTTCAAAACAATTTAGTTTAAACAAAGGAATCGTTAATCAATCTATTTAAAATCTATAATTTCAATTTGATCAAAATTTGATATATTGGGCTCCGTTTGGATCGTATGGGAATAGAAGGAATAGCTTCTTTCTAGGGGTAAATTTATTATAAGCAATCCAAACTCTTCACAAAATTATACACTTTTCAATACTTTCCGTCTAGGAATAGACTATTCCTCTTATTCCTAAGCGATCCAAATGGCCCCTGTAGATCAATTTATCAACTTTACCAAAGTAGTATACAATATTCATTTTGTTAGGAACTCAAGTCCACGTGCAAATTTAATTTTTATTAACATTTAACAAATAATTAATACGCACGATTAACGGATCTAGTTATCCAAGTGATTAACATCATAAAATGAGAAGCGTAGGAGGTTACCTCTTCCGAAATCGTATCCGGAAGGCTCGAATCCAATCTTTTGGAGTCGGTGGCGTGCTCATCTCTTCACGGCTACCTCCGGTTGCCTCGAGTCCACCTAGGAGATTAACCAAGGTCTCAAGACAAGTGCTAGCTTGTCCGAGACGATCGCTAATTCCCTATTTCCTTCGCGTGCGATTAACTGATTAATACATGGAAGGAACTGCTCAACGCATGAGCTATTGAGAGAGATTAAGAGCTAAAATTTGGAGAAACAAATTTTCTCCACTGTGAACAGTACGTGAACAATACATGAACAGTGCGTGAACAGTGCGGCCAAGGAGGAAGAGAGAGAGAGAAAAAATTCTGCTGGCTTGTTCCCAAAGAAACAACCTATATTTATATGGAACGTTTCCATAATTAGGTTTCTCTCTTTCTATTTTCTCCTGGACGAAATTGCCCCTATCATGGCTGAAATTTTCAGGCCTCATGTGGGCCGGGCCATATGATATAATGGTCCATTAAATCGCTCCTTTAATTCGTCTCATATCGGACTTTTCAGTTAACTGATTAACTAAAAGGCCAATTAGCTCGGTATAATAAATATGCGTTGAACTAACTTAATTATTAACAAATTAATAATTAATTTGGAATTAGCATATGCATTATATTATTTCTATATGATCCATTTGAGTTAATTAATTATAACGGTTCATAACGGTATATAATTAATTAATCAACTTATCATATATTCACAGTACTCACTACTGCAAATAAACAAATAATGCACGTATGGTTAAAGTCCTATTTGTGTGACCCTTTGAGGATTTATGCTTTGTTGGCCATGGAAAATAAATCACTATTTATTTCCAATAATCATAAGCGGTATCTAGCAACACGTTATGATTCCCAATTCGCATAAATAAATATTGTACCAATACAATACTTCAATCCTGCATAAGAAATGGTATCTTATTGTTTTGATTCTTATGTCACATGATATCCATGTATAATCCAAGATAGGAATGTGTCATTCTTGCAGATTATACATTTCTTGATCTAGAGTTGATCGCCTAGTTGCGCGCATACGATCCAACTCCATCAAGGGGCCCAGTAGATATCATCACTCACTAGGTGAACTAATGAGGGACATACGGTTGTCTTGATGAACAGTTTCTCCCCGCACAATTCAAGAGAACATAAATAAAGTCCGTATAGCAGCCCTTATCAGGAATCAACGTTAGACGATATTTATAGAACCTATCCTCATGTGGAGAAACTGAATCATCTCAAACTCAGAATCAAACACGTATGAAATAAATAATGACACACAACACAATCCATATATTTATTTCATTGGGTCATGTCCTGTGCTATGTTCCAGTAACATACACATATGCAATCAAGTCGGTAACTCCTTACCTATGATTTGTAGAACTTAATCATCACTTAACTTGCATACTAATCTTATACGATAATTAATGTTCCTTGTTAATTATCAAGATTATGGACTCTTTAGAGATATTATTGTCATTCTAACGAATGATCCACAGAGATCTACAATTCAGATCCTCAACCTGAATGATCTGTCAATAATAATCTCTAGGAACAAATGATCAAGCATCATCAATAACATAAACTAATATAATAGCTACCAACTGATTGGCTTCTAGGACATATCTCTAACACATTTTGTATCTAAATAATAAAAATAATTTAAAATGTTATTATCAGTTCTTAACTTTTAAAATTATTAATTATGAACCTTTTCAATTTGTTGTTGGTGAAGATGTAAATGTATACTGGCCAAGTAACTTGTCATTTACTAGTGGATGTAAAGCCACAGCCTTCAAAAGGACTATTCTGACTTCTGACGGCGTCTTAGAGCCGTTAAAACGGTAGCAGCTCAAAATCAAACAATGAAAGAACGTGTTCAACAGAAGAGGCATTTGTCTCAGAGTTTCTCACCAAACAGCTGTCTGCCTGACTTGGAAATCAGGAAATGGAATATGCTCTCTTGACGCACCAGAGACGGCGCGAAAAGTTCTTCCTCACATTTTTTGCATGTTTTCCATTTGGCCACAGAACGAAATTGCTACTGTTGTTTCAACTTCCAGTCTTCCACCTTCCTAATATCAGGACTAATATTTGATATGTGGCAATATTCAACACAATTGTATGCGAACAAATATGCACAATTGAATTCATCTAAATAATATATGCACGAAATTTTCTTCTGTATCTATATTGTTAGAATGTTAGGTACCACTAACTGATTAAAGTCATTTTACAAGAAATAAAAGTGTGCTAATAAATTAAGATTCATAAAATCTAAAATGTTATTGTTGACCACTTTAATTTTTTTGACCTAAATGACACTTCGAACCAGCATGTACTGTGATATTGATATTTAAAATTGCCAACCTGGTTTTCTGGTGGTCGATGTTCGTATCAATCAACCACTTTCCACTTATCACTCGAATATTCTCGTTCGGATTCTAGATCAAAGTTTGAATATATAATTTACTTAATTACTTTTATGTGTTTCAAAGTCTGCATTTGGTCAGATTATGCAATGAAATCTGACAGGCTGCGCCTATATTATTTGGTAATACTAAATTTATTTTATAACAACAGAATAATTGTGTTATATCCAATCCCCCCCCCCCCCAAAAAAAAAAAAGAAAAAGAAAAAAAAGCACAGTTTTTAGTAAATTAATTAACATTTATTAATTTCTTGTATTATTTATTTGTAGTTTTAAGAGAAGGGGTACATGAGTATGAATTCGTTGTATTTTATTGTTGACCACTTTAATTTCCTGACCAAAATGGCATTTCAAAGCAGCATATTTTCTATATCGATATTAAAGAATTTTAACTGATTTCTTGGTCGATGTTCTTATCAACCAACTACTTATCACTCGATTATTCTCGTTCCGATTCTAGGTCAAAGATTGAACATATGTAGAATATGATAGTATATGTATTTGGTCATAATTATGCAATGAAAATCGAAGATGCACAGGTTGAATATAAGATATCACGAGGGCGCGAATAGAACATTCTAGAAAGGTTATAGCCAAGAGAAAAGTAATTAGATATATTATTATAAGAAACTTGTGCACTTAACTTATACTTGGAACTTGGAAGTATTATTTTGGACAAAAATTGGGCAATACAAGAAAATAAAAGTTCACATTCTTTTGTATATATACGTTAGTTACTTTGAGCTATGAAAACCTATAATGTACATGTGTATTCCGGCAGAATAGCGAAGCTATTCAAATTTTAAGCTCAACATAAAAAGTTCCGTGGAAATTTCTAATTTTTCTTAATGTTGTACCAACGTTAATGTATATTATTCATTTATTTGTAAATACTTGATCTAGATCGTTTGTACTAAAATCATATAAATCAGCAATCATTAAACATTAAAAAGCACAATAGCATCTCTAGACCAAACCTCTTTTTTATTTTACTTATGATCAAGTTTACCGTTTACTTATCAATATTTAATACATGGTGATGACTAAGTACGAAAGGAGCTTAATTTGAAATTATTTATATTAAAAGAAAACGAGGCCAATCTTCCAAACTTCAAATATCAGTGTTGAACATTCAGCTCAGTTTCAAACCAGGAGCTTGATTTGTTCAAACAATATTTTCTTCGTAGCTCTAAAATAATAATAATAATAATAATAATAATAATAATAATAATAATTCTCAATTCAGAAATTAATTTTCGCAAAACAAGACTTGCGACTTGTATAAACGCATATGCTTCTTTTTTGCCTTTTTTTTAAGATAAATTGGAGGTCTAAGTCATCCAACTTATTTTTAAATTAAATGTCTATGAAAAATCCCCCAGTCGGATTTCGAACCTGCGACCTTTCACTTAAGGAGTCAATGAGCATTGCTCTTTTCCACTAGATCAAGAGCTGGTTCTCTCTTTTTTGCCTTTTTGTTTTTAAACCTATATCAAACTGCACGTTTGTAGGACTCTTATTTCCTTCTTCTTTTTACAATACATAAGATTCAACCAATGAAAATATTTAGTATATGATGCAAAGTAAATTTGACAGATACTAATTTAGTTTAAATTATCGGTATTAGATAATAACAAAAAACTGTTTAAAGTTTTATTAATAAATTAAAAATAAATTATCAACATAATGTTATACCTCAAATTGGCGACTACAACGTTGTTGACAGCTTGCAATGGGATAGCCGGATAGGTAGGCTTTTGATACGACCAAACAAATTCATGTGGTGAAGTTTAGAGCTGGGGGAATAAAGCATACTCATAGGATTGTGATATTCTGTAGCGTTCAGGAACCATCATGTTGGTGTGTTGGGTCACTGACATTTCGAATGTACATGCATTATTTAATTATATCTTCATTCTTACTTATATTTTGCAATGAGCTCATGGCTGCAGTGGCGGAGATAAGTGGAAAGGAGGGGGGTCAATTGACCCCATTCAAAAAAAAAAACTTTGTAATTAACATATAAAAATATGTATCTTTATTATGAAAAATTGTATGGGTGTACTAGTTTGAACCCCATTAAGTTTATAAGTAATTTTATTGGTTGAACCCCATCAAAATATATGAAAGTATCCTTACTAGGTTATTTTTGGGGTAAAATTAGCATTTTTCTTATAAAATAATAAAAGATATTAAATGGGGACAAAAAAGTAAAGTGAGCTAACTTTTTTCATCCAACTTTCTATTCCCAGACCAACAACGCACCATTCCCCATTCATCAAAAACCCATCTATTTCTTTTCTCCTCCTTTCCCTTTTTTTTTTTTCTTTCTGTCTTTGTGCGCAGATGGTCCACGAGAAAAAAACAGGAGACGAAAAAAAAGAATTGAAGAACTTGGATCTTGACATCTTGCTACATCTAGGTACGAGGATTGTTTTAATTAAATTGCAATTTGACATATTAAATAGTTTATGCTATTATACAACTCACGGCCCCCTTGTCAGAACCAAGAAATTTATGTTTTTTTTTTGGCAGTCCTTGATCGTTGTGATTAATTAGCATAAGCATGACCATAGAACTAATTAGAAATTGAAATTTATTCTTACCCATTTTAATTTCTAGAACTATGATTCTACAAACATAAAATTATTTTATGTGCGAGTAATGTGTTCTATTTAATATTTTAATTTGTCTATTGATTAGTAGAGTAATGTGTTCTATTTAATATTTTAATTTGTCTATTGATTAGTAGCTTCATCCGATCATCTCTCTTGATATTTTTCTATTAGATATTTCATGGAGAAGTTTTTGAAACGAAAACAACCACATGATGATTCATCTACCTCTCAAGCCCCTAAACGGATTCAAATTAACCCGAAAGATTGCCCCGCCGATCCGGCAAAGCGTCCGAAGATTTTCGAGTACCATCCGAATGAGCGAGATGAAGTTCGAAGAATTTACTTAAATAGAGGTCCAAATCAACCAAAAGCATGTAAGTTTGAGCAAATTGAAATAGGAGGAGTGTGGCGAAAGTTCAATCCTAAATGGTATGATGATTATGTGGGGTGGCTAGAATATAGTGAATCAAGTCATAAGGTATATTGTCTATGTTGTTATTTATTCAAAGATATTAAGAAGGGGGGTGATGCTTTTACAATAGAGGGTTTTCAATGTTGGAATAAGAAGGAGAGGTTAGATAGACATGTTGGTGGGCCCAATAGTTTTCATAATCAAGCAATGAAGAAATGTGATACCTTGATGAACCAAAAACAATCAATCCAAACTTGTCTTAATAAACAAACTGAGCAATCGAAGCATAATTACCGCATTCGATTGAATGCATCAATTGCTACCGCTCGGATACTTTTACATCAAGGTATCGCTTTTCGTGGACATGATGAGTCTGAAGAATCACATAATAGGGGTAATTTTATAGAATTCTTAAAGTTTCATTCTGAAGGTAGGGAAGAGGTGAGTAACGTGGTTTTACAAAATGCACCTAAAAATCTGAAGATGACATGCCCAGAGACACAAAAGGATCTAGCTAATTGTGCAGCAAAAGAGATCTTGAAATCAATAATGAGTGATTTAGGGGATGATTTTTTCAGTATTTTGGTGGATGAGTCATGTGATGTTTCAGAAAAGGAGCAAATGGCGGTTGTTTTGCGTTATGTGAATAAGAGAGGCATTGTCTTGGAGCGATTTATTGGGATTGTTCATGTTGAAGATACATGTGCTTCAACTCTCAAGGAAGGAATCACATCTTTACTTGGCGAGCACAATTTGAGCTTGACAAAAGTACGAGGCCAAGGTTATGATGGGGCTAGCAATATGAGTGGCTCATTCAATGGTCTTAAAAGTTTGATATTGAGAGAAAATCCTTCGGCTTATTACATCCACTGTTTTGCCCATCAACTACAATTGGCACTAGTTTATGTTGCAAAGAGAAATGGTGATGCCGATTGGTTTTTTATTTTGATGAATCAAGTCATCAATGTGGTTGGAGCTTCTCCAAAGCGACGAGACTTGCTTCGTGAAAAGCAAGCAATTAAGATCATAGAAGAATTGAGTCACAATGATTTGGAAACAGGAAGTGGCTTAAATCAAGAACTTGGTGTCCCAAGGCCATGTGAGACTCGTTGGGTTCCCATTATAAGTGCATTTTAAACTTTATTGCAAATTTTTCTTGTATCATTGAAGTACTTGAGATGGTGGAGGAAGAAAGTACGAAGCAAGAACAAAGAACATAAGCAAATCGTCTTCTAAAGTTCATACAAGATTTTGATTTTGTTCTAATGATGCACTTGATGAAAAATATTTTGGGAATCACCAATGAGCTTTGTTTAGCTTTGCAAAAGAGCGATCAAGATATTGAAAATGCAATGTCTCTTGTGAGAGTGGCAAAAGAGCGTTTGCAAGTTGTTAGAGATAATGGATGGACATCTCTTTTAGATGAGGCCTCTTCTTTTTGCAAGGAACACGCAATAAACATACCTAACATGGAAGAAAGGTATGTACTTCAAGGTAAATCGGCCCGTAAAGCTCGGCATATTACTTATTTCCACCGATATCGTGTAGAAATTTTTTGTGCAATTATAGATACACAATTGCAGGAGCTTAATAATAGATTTGATGAGATAAATTCAGAATTACTTCTATGTATCTCTTGCTTGAATCCAAGTAATTTATTTGAATCATTCAACAAAGAAAAGTTGATCAAGTTGGCTTCCTTTTATCCTAGTGAGTTTTCTAATTCAAGTCTTTTAGCTCTTCCAAATCAATTAGAAAACTTCATTGCCGATGTGCGTACAATGAACCAATTTGCTAACTCGAAGGGAATTAGTGAATTAGCAAGAGCAATGGTTGAGACCAAAAAACATAGAGTGCATTCACAAGTTTATTTATTAGTGAAATTAGCATTAATCTTGCCGGTTGCAACGGCATCCGTTGAAAGGGTCTTTTCGGCAATGAATTACATTAAGAATGACTTACGGAATAAAATGTGTGATCAATGGATAAATGATTGTTTGGTCATTTACATTGAGAAAGAGATCTTTGAGAAGGTTACCAACACCGCCATACTACGTCGATTTCAAAATATGAGACCTCGGAGAGTTCAATTGGATGATGAAGATTGTAGTTAGAATTTATAAGTTAAATGTGCTATGTATGTGTTTCTATTTTTTTTCTCCTTTTATGTACTTGCTTTTAAATTATTTTTGAACTTTTGTATTCTGTAAAATTTTGAACTTTGAAATGTTATTACATGTATGAACTTTGAAATGTTATTGAATTTTGAATTTATAATTATATATTATTACATGTATGAACTTTGAAATGTTATTGAACCCCATTCTTGAAATTTCTGGCTCCGCCACTGCATGGCTGATGATATATGTCACATGATGTGCTACTAGAGATTGGTTCGAGGAATTGCATTAGGCATTCAGGCACCATGTGTGTGTCCTGTTAAACATATAGGAAGATGTCATGGCTGATCGTATACCATACAATTATTGCTCTTGAAAACACATTATAGTATTATACTTACGTTATGTACAGATATAAATATTTAGATATACATATGCAAATTTTTTAAGGAAAAAAAAAGGAATTCGGAACCACATGTATTGATGTATATAGCACTGTTGAATTAAGGATCGTTCATTTGTTTGGAGAATAAAAATCAGAAATTGAACTAATTCCTTTTTTTGCTCGGAATATTATGCTTTTATTCACTCTACAGAATTAAATGTTTAATCTGCGACTTCAAACCTGCGACTAGTGAATTGCAATCTTACCGTATCGTTGTGTATCGTGGCAAATACGGTCGTATTTGGCACCGTGTCGTGTCGTGTTGATACAGGTCGGATTTGAAACCGTGTCGTGTCGTGTTGAGAAAAAGATCGATACGCCATAAAAATTGACACGCCACGGTTAACACGCCGTGTTGACACAATACAACACACCTGTGTCAATCGTGTCGAACCGTGTCAACATTTTATTCTTTTTCTAAAAATAGTTAAATATATTTTAAAATTAGAGAAAAAACGAGAAAAAATGTATTAAATTTTATAAATCAGTTATATAGTTGAAAAAAATAATATGATAATAATTGATGATAATACAATATAATAATTAATTAACTAGCTAATAAAATACGAATTACATAATATTAATTAGTTGAAAATTTTTAATTATAGTCTATGTATGATTTATTTTTCTTAAAATTCAAATCATCATTAATTTTTATAATATATGAATATTTTTATAATATTGTTTTAAGTTTAAATTTTAAAATAAAATAAAATCGTGTTGTGTCGTGTTGTAACCGTGTTGTGTCAAATCGTGTCGTGTTAAACCTTGTCAGTTTTCAAAAAATACTAACACAACACAGTTTTAACACGACACAACAACACAGTCGTGTCGTGTTAAATCCGTAGTGGCGTGTTATGCCATGATAACACGAGTATGTACCGTGTCAACATACCTAACACGCCACAATTTGTAATTCACTACCTGCGACTCCTAATTTGGCATTCACATTTGACGATCCAAATTGGTAGTTGTGTCCGATTTCCTTATCACTCACCCGCTTATCAGTCAATATTCTTTTTTGGGTTTTTCTAAATCAGATATGACTAGCTAGAGAAGACACAACATGCTTTGGAAAGTCCGATGCTTTTAGCTTATGAAATAAGAATCATATATTTTAAATGAATTTGAAAAAGGAACGACGCAAATGCTAATCCGAATATATAGTGTTTCTTGTGGTAAATTATTTATATTACCAAAAGAAAAACGTGACTGATAACAAAATCCCCCCACAAACACACACCAAAAAGGAAAAACAAAAGGACATATTTTCTTGTTGTTTTTCGTATGGTTTTGATCAAAAGATTTTTTACACGAGATCCCATTTTCTTTCATTCCATTTGAATTGATCATTTCGTTGGATCTATGAAAATTCCATTCAAATGACATCAAATCTATTCATTTTGATAAAAAAAAATATAATGAAATAAAATACCACGTTAAAAAAAATAAGCAGGGCCTAAGATTATTTATGCCTCCGGTCGTGCCGGTGAACTTTGCAATATATACCACCTTTATATACAATTCGTACTTGATATACGTGCAGAATTTAATCACTATTCTTTTATGTTAGCGGTCATCATTTTTTTTTAAAAATCGGTGTTATATCTCAAAAGAAATTATAAAATCTGGTGATGGTAACCGCTTAGTCTGCAGCTTTAATCTCACACATGTTGAGTTCATTAAATTTATTTATTTTCCATTCAAAGAAACTCCCTTTTTTAAACGATCTAGTATATAATTTATTAAGAGTAAGTTTTTTGTGCATCATCATGATGCTTTTCATTAATATTTTACAATTTGTAAATATAATCTAATCAATCTAATCTACATATTGAAATCTTGCATCAAATCAAATTTTACATTTTAAAAAATGTTATATTATTTTTTTGAATTTTCTTAAAAAATATGCTATTTTTGGAATATTGTTGGTATAATTTGCTTCAAAAAATGATCAGTTTTAAAAATTTTGAAAAAAATAGTAAAAATTTGGTTTGCTATAAGATTTCAATATATAGATTAGATTAGTTAAATTAGATTTAAAATTTACAAAAATACATGCAGACAAAAAAAGTATGGCCCTATGCATCATGATGCATAATAAACTATCTAATTTTTTAATGTTGTACGTTATTTTCCTGGCGAAATGCGTATGAATAAGTTCATCTTGTTTTTTTCTAATAACTATTTTATGTTTCCACGTTTAAATTTAAAAAGGATAACACAGAGATGATCATCATCCATGACGTCAAATTAAAGTGATAACACTATTGTTAGCTTCATCTATCTTTCCCTTTTTTTTTCTTTATTAAAACCTATTTTTTAGGTACAGCATTCGACAAATGATGATATCTAATCCTATCCCAAAAATGTCTCAACTGCCGTGAGCAAATTTGTCAAATTTAAAAATATATATATAATTTTTCATGAAATTATGATATGCATGACAGCGCTAGCATAACTCCCTGTGGATAGGTTATCAAATAAATATCAACGTATATATATTAATGAGTATTGTTGACGCTCTAGATAGTCCTAGACGTAAGTAGGCAAAGCATGCAATCCTCCAATTTCCAATGATTCACATTTTTACATATTTTATTCAAATATTTTTAAAAATATCATAAATATTTGATATTGACAATAACGTAACTTTATAAATAGTGTAACCCTTGACAACTACAAATACCATGTTTTGGGAAACCTACTAATTAATATGGCGTTTTTCCTTAATTAACAAGTTTCAAGTTTTCCATGTTACGCACCAATTGAATACTATTTTCTGTGGAATAAATAGGATATCCCAAAAATTTTGGATTCTTATTTCTGACTAAAAGCGCAATATATTGGAGTGCCTGTGTGTGTGTAATCTAAACAGGTGGCTACCGAGTACTGATTACAGATTAGTCTGCTAAAAAAATTGAAAAGGAGCATTAAATGCGTATTCACCACAAATTGGCAATTACTTTCTTGTTGGCTTGTTGCAATTGGAGGAATTAATTGCTTTTGATACGACCAAACCTACTTACGTACGGCTCCGTTTGGATAGGTCTGGTAAGAAGGGAAGAAGAGAAGAATATTGGAAAGTGTGTAACTTTGTGAAAAATTTAAATTATTTATAATTTTTTTTTCTTTTTTCTTTTTTTTTTATTTCTTCCAACAATCCAAATGCACCATACGTGAAAAAATTGAAGCCGGGGGAGATGGTATGGGATCGCTTTAATATCGGATTTTATGTGCTACTTAAGGAGCACCAAGCAGTATGGCGGATGATTAACGGCATGGACTAGCATTATTTTATTTTATTCTTTTTGGGTCTTCTGGTTTTTTTTTTATCTAACTAGCTATATTTTTAAATTAGTTGTGGGATAGTTAACAACCACATTTATTTGATAGTTATAATATATAACTCATCGATATTTTTCCTAGAAAATATAATATATATAGTTGTATTATCTATTGTTTATATACATGGTGTCGAATTATAAATATATATAATATAGAGAGTTTAATTTTTCAAACTCCTTAGTCATACCACATCTCTTACGTCCTTCATTGTTGGAGGACTCATGTATTTTTTTTATTTTTTTTCTCGTTTTAACGAGATGTTTATGTTGTCAGTAAGATATATGAAAAAAAGCTCCTAATCATTTTGTATTATTTTACATGAATTTCATGACCTATCTTGTTATTTGGAGTGTTAATATCTTCAACGTTTTTGAAAAGAAAATTCTAACAAAATATTTTTTTATATGAAAAGTGTTTCATTTTAATTTTTTCTTTTCAAATATTTTTTAACAAAGTCCACAAAACAACTTCAGTTTGTTGTAATTTAGAAATTGCTGAATATAAAATTCCAACCTACAAAAATGAATTGTTAATTTTCAAATGGCTCATTAAACAATCAATTTAATCATTCAAATGAATCTACCCCTTTTTTTTAAATTGAGAGTTAATTTTATTTCCTCCGGTGGCAACAACGAAGAATTTCGGAAGAGCCACAGAAATAAAAAGGATGTCATGGCTGAGAGTTATCACACCGCGTGTCTCCCAGCAATTGGTTGGAAAAAGGCATCATGTGTGTTTCCCAAAAGAGCCGTTGGAAACAACCAGCATGTGTTGTCAAAAGAGCACCGTTAAAGAGAATATGCTTCCTTATTGTTTAAAACTGAATCAAAATTGAACAAAAAAAGAATTGAATCAAAATCCCACTCTCACGTTATCTCTACCTGCTTTGGGCGAGGAGAGCGCTTTGTGGTTCCTTTTATTTGAAAAAAAATAATAATAATTTGTATTATATTTTCCACTAGAGATGACAGTATTTTGTTCTATTGATTTTACGGTGGATTGATCCAGGATGGATTGTTGAACTAGATGTCCTATTCTTTCCAAATACCAATTATGGTGTCCAAATTTGGACCATCCGGTTATGATCAGATGGTACAGATTTGATATAAATCTTTGTGATTAGAATCTGAAAATTATCAAATCTTAACCCTTCATGGTACACCACAAGAAAGTTCACCTCATATACTTTTTCCCCCCTCAAGAGAATTATGTATATTCTAGGTGGTCGACATGCTTAAGTATTTTAGTAAAACATGACATAATAATTTAGCATAATTACAAACAATAATATATAGTATATATATCATTCATGAAATTTTTTTATAATTAATATTAACTTAACTATGATATATAATCTAAACTATTCCAGTCATGTTGTACAAATCTCAACATATCCTCTTAAAAAAAATTATCTCATCGTATATAACACATTCGAATAGAACAGTTAAAATAATATGCAACAACTATTTATCCTGTTATAGCAGCATATGTGAATCCTGTCATAAAAAAAGGTTTCAATATTTGTAGAAGCAAAAAAAAAAAAAAAAAAAGGTAGCTCTGGTAAACTTTTATATTACACCCAAATAGTGTCTATAATTTGTCATGACGTTGGGTCGTGGCCTCGTGGGATAATTAGGATAGTAAGCCTTCAATTTTGGTTATTTCCAATATATTTCTGACCAGATTGACTCCTGCAGGTTCTTGTGTAGTTGGATTAGATATTTTGATAAAAACAAATTGTTATCTTCTCCTTGTCATCCATTTATTTATTCTGACTCAGCGGTTCTCTATAATATTAGGCCCCACCTTGTCGGAGAATGTGGATCGGATCGGATAGTGGTGAAATCATATCCGTATCTGGATTTCACCGCATCCATATCCCGATACGAATATGTTGAGATACGTATACGGTTCGAATGTTAAGTGGATACGGATACGAATATGAATCAGATATTGAAACAATTAACTATAAATAAATAGCCTCTATCTAGTACATATATAAAAAACTATAAATAAACAAATTAATAAAATAAAAATAAATAAAATACTAACTTCTATATCACATTTAATCAATTTTTATTAATTATTATTAATCATTATCTTAGTCTCTAGTGAATAGTGATCCTTTTGAAATTTCAGTAGAAATAAAATATAAGAAAAGATTTAGAAAAATAAAGGACAAAACCCCACTTTAATAATAATAATAATAATAATAATAATAATAATAATATATTTGGTTAGTTACGTTTACTCGGATGTTCTCTCGGTAAATTTACCTTTGTTTTCATAATTTGTGCTTTTCTTTTTTTCTTTTTTTTTTGATGTGATATAATTTTCTGTAACAATAGTAATGTTGACTAGAAATCACCAAAGTTATCCCATCGCTGTTGCTGATAGTGAAGTTACCGTACATTTTTATTTATATAAACATGTACCACATTCTGGTGTATCACCTTTTCTGTTGGCATCTTACGATTGGACGGGTGGCTTAGAAGTTAGATATGGCCAAACTTATTTCTATGATGAAAGGAAACATTATAACACAGGGAGAAAAACAATTATTTGGTATTTTTTTAATATCTGCGACAAGATTTTCCGAATACAAAAACATAGATTTTTAGCTGCGGAGATCGAAAAAAAATTATAGCAGTATTTCTTTTTTTTTTATATAGATTCTATGATAATATTTTTTAAATTTCAATCCTTTTGAAGTACTTGAAGAGCAGCACAAGCGAATGTTGGTAGTGGTACAATGATATTTTTTGAGATTCCAAATTCGTCAGTTGCGTATCATCCACTTATTCATTCATCCCCCATTTTCCTGTCGCGGGTCCCGCCTTGTCAGGGACGCCTGTATTAGAAGACGAGACAATTTTGGTGTTATATGGTCGTACGTACGGAGTCAAATTAATGCACGTTGCTCTGAGACAACTTTTTTGGGACGGTGATTACTATTCCACGTCCAATCTTAGGAAAATGGATCACATTGATCGTATTCAAAATACATTTTGATGCAAATTTTTTAATTGTTGTAAAAATAATAACTTATTATTAGTAAAAATTAGTTCTTTAGGACAAATTTAACAGCAGAAACAAAATTTTTGTTTTTTTTTTAAATTAAGGATGTTTATTTAGAGAAATCTCTAATTCAAATACATTGTTTCTGTCCTGCATTCAGTGGGAATTAAACTTGTTATTTTTAGATAGGCAGCGTACACTTTTTTTAAATATAAATTGAGGATCAAGCCTCTCAACTTATTTTTAAATTAAATGTCTATAAAAGACTCTATTCGGATTTCGAATATGCGACCTCTCACTTAAGATGTATTAACAGTGCTATATTTTTGCTGTAATTTAAGATTTTTTTTTAATGTACTATCATTCATAATGCTTATTTTAGTAGAAATTTGAGTTTATACGATGTTGATATATAGACGGAAATATATAACGCGTTTTGGTTGATGAACAATTTAGAAACTGTTAAACCCATAAAAAATAAATACATAATGTAGCCCCCCCCCCCACGTCAAACTTCTGATTTCCAAGTTTTACTTTCATAGAAATTTTGAACTGAATTTCCCAAATATGACAAAAAAAAAGTTGAAAAAAAAGAAAAGTTTGACAGGAGCATTGCGTACGGTTTGAAGTTTCTAACGTAAGGTGTCAGTTCAACAAATTGATATGAAACCGTATTGATAAAAAAAAAACAATTTGATCTAAAACCAATATAGACTGTAATATGAAATATAATCTTCCATTATAATATAGAATGGAGCCTATTCCACGACTAAAATAAAAATATGTTTTGGGTCTACATGATCCAGTGTTATATCGTGCTAGCTATCAGTATTACAAAAGATCATTAATTTTAAATATCAATTCAGTATTATTACTGTACAATGCTTTGATTGAGTGTCTATGAGAAAATACTACTGTTACTTTTAATTACAGTGAAACTAGTTAAATTGCAAATATAATTGTGTTGAGGAAAACATGATAACTACAACTTGTACGACCGGGCATTTTTTTTTTAAAGCTAAAATCAAGCTGTTGAAATTTCAATTGATTTTAGTTATAATGTTTATCATGATCTTTCTTACAATAACTAGTGCCTAGGTACAATCATAACACACTATGCGCATGATTCACGTTCTAACATATGAGCAAGGTTCGGATGCCACATTTTTTTAGTGCCACAAATGTCACACTTTATTTTGAATTTTAAATTTCAAAATTTAAAATATAATCGTCTGATCCAAACCATTGATGTTGTTCATTTTAACGACAGATGCGTTGTCATAAAATTTTAAAATTCTTTAAGTTTATTTGATGCTTGATCAAAAGGTCAAAATGAACGAATTAAAATATCTAAAATAGATTAATTCTAATATGTCCATTTTTCAACCTCTTAATCAAGTATCAAATAAACTTTAAAAATTATGAAATTTTAGGACAAAACATCTGTCATTAAAATGAACAAGATCAACAGTTTGGATCGGACGATTATATTTTAAATAAAAAAGTAAAGTGTGATATTTGTGGCACCGAAACCTTGCTCCTAACCTAACATATACTAATTCAGTTATTGAGAAGAATACACAATCTGATATCAACATTTTCCATTTAATTCTAATGAAGTCCTCGCTAAACTTATGCTATTTTTTTTTCATTTATTTACTAATAAATATGCTGACCATGAAATCACAAAATTGTCACAATCCTGTTGCTGACTGTGAAGGCACCGTACAATTTATGAATACTATTGTACCACATAATGGGATCGAGTCACTTTCTTGTTGGCATTTTGCAATTGGATTGGTGGGTTACATAGGGACAAATCCTATTTCTTTCAAGAAATGAATCCAAGTAAGGCAAACAAACAGCGTATCTGTTGGAGTTTTTGAAATTTAATTTTATTTTTTTGTGGGAATCAATTGTGTAATCTTTCATCCTTTGAAGGGTTACTAATCAGAACAATGCCACAATCTTGGTTTGTTTTTTCGCCTCGTTTCTTCTCCTTGCTGACCCATTCATTCACCAGAGGATAACAAAACAAAAAAAGAAAAGGGAAAGAGAAAATATGTCTTGTTTGATTGTGTACCATGCTAAGTAAAAATTTGATACAGAAAGATGTTTTTGATGTGTCGACTAGATATTTGTTCAGTGAATACGTCGTGGCACTACAAGCCAACCTTTCTATGCTCGTTTAATGGCCAGCAACTAGGGCTGAAAACGGTAGCCGTTTCGATCATTATTTCGTTTCGTTTCGTCCAAAACAGAACGGTAATGGTCAAGAATTTCAGTTTCGTTTAAGGAACGGAACGGGTAACGCAAATAGAAATATTGTTTCGTCTCAGAACGGAACGGTTAACGAAACGGAGCTGTTTCGTGATCGTTTATTTCCTCTGTTTCGTCTTAAATTGTACGGTATTGCTATTAAGCTTACAGAGAAGAGAGGGCAGAGAGATCTGATAGAGAAAGGAGATTTGTATTGAATTGTGTTGAAAATGATTACAATTACATTGTATTTATAGACTACTCTAAGTTTACTACTAACCATCTCCAATAGTGCATCTCCTACCAACCCTCTACAATCTCTATTGTTATCAATCTCCAACAATTATACAATCTTTATATCTCCTACCTAATACAACCATACTCTAACATTCCCCCTCAAGCTCATCGTAGTGACACACGATCGAGCTTGCCATCTTCGAATGGTTCAACTCTTGTCGAAATTGAATTGCCAACTTGCATTTGTACTCCTTGAAGAAAGAAAAGAGAAGAAAAGGAGAGCTCTTTTGGCTCAATTTGAAGAAAGAAAATGAGTTCTTTTGACTTAAGGAAGAAGAGAATGAGCTCTTTTTGGCTCAATTTGAAGGAGCTCTTGTGGCTCATGCATGCTTTCACAAAGGCTTTTTGCCTAGCATGTGTGTAAAAGAGGCTCGTGGGAGTCCTCATAAAAGAAAAAGAAAGAAAAGTTGAAAGTTTCTTTTGGTCAATTGGCTTTTGCCAAAACACATATTCACAGCTCGTTTGAGCAACACAAGTCATAAGAAAAGAAAAAGAGGAGTTCAATGCTTTGTGGCAGTGGTTTGAGAAATTGGGGGATTGTTCTTTTTGTTTAGGCTATTGGATAGGTCACGATTTCTTGGTGACTGGCAATAACCAAACTGTTGTGTCAGACTTTATTTCCAAACTGCAATGAACCTTTATTTCTATCAAGAACGAAGCCATCGACAAAACGTAATTGCGCCGCTTCTCTCACCATCTCTCTCTCTCTTCTTCGATCTTCCTCTGTCTTCTCCGATCTCTCTCTTCTTGCCTCTTCTTCCATCACTGATACCTTCCTCTTTTCTCTCCTGCTCAAATCGGAACCCCTCCTGCTCCCTGATCTCGACTGCTCTGCCGCCTCCCTTGATCTCGACAGTGCCTCAACTTCATCTTGAGTTGGAGCTGTAGCAGCTCGGCTTGCACCTCCTCCCTGAAGATGTAGCTGCAAAATAACAAAACAGAAGCCTTCTTTCTGAATTCGACTTAAGGAAAACAGAAGCTGTAGCAGCAAAATAGAAATTGTAGTAGCAAAACAGTGCCTCAACTTCTGGTATTTTGCTCAATTTGACTGATCTCTGCAACTTCACTCTTCATGTATATTCTGGTTTTTTTTCTCAATTTGTTAGCACTAGGTAGTTATTGCTGAACATTTTTTGGGGTTTGATTGAACTGTTTTTGTATTAAGAAGAACATGTTGTAATAAGAGAAATAAATTGAAATTAGTATTGATTTTGGTTGTTCTTGTTGCTTGAGGTATTTTCTCAATTTTCAATTTTTTTCTCTTTGTTTGATCTGAATTGTGTCTCTCTCTTCCAGATTGGCGTTAAATTTTTTGTTTTGTTTTGTTTGTAGTTTTTCTTTTAATTGATTTTGTGAAAATCTCAATTTTGATTAACTTCATTTTTAATTAATTTTTGTTGATGCTGGGATAAATTTAGAAGGGTACCAGTGCAGTATACAATATATTGGTACGATAGATAGAGGGGATTAATTTTGATTATCTCAATTTTGTTGGTGTACTGTTACGATAGAAACAGGGTACAAGTATACTGTTATGCTTTGTGATCGTTTGTATAAAGTTCAAACGGTTTCTTGCGTTTTGACCGTTAAATTGCACGCAACAGACAACGCAAGTAGCGTTCAATGAACGAAACGCAACACGCAAAAGGACAAAAAATTTCGTCTCAAAACGTAACGACTGACGAAACAGTCCATTTTCGTGACTATTTTTCACGTTATGCAGCCCTACCAGCAACTAGGGGTGAAAACGGAAATCGTTCAAACCGTTTTTTCGTTTCGTTTCGTGCAAAACGAAACAAAACAGAATGGAATTTTGGTTTCGTCTCTTGAGCGAAACGATTAAACGCAAATAGAGGCAGTTTCGTCTGGATTGCGAAACGATTAGCGAAATTGTACTGTTCCGTTTCGTTTCAATCGTCTATTTCGTCAAAACATTCTACATTGTTGCTATTATTAATATACCAGGGAACATTTTGCGGAGAAAACTAAGAAAATCTATTTTTCGCCGCTCCCATCCAGATTTCATTTCTCCTCCTGAGCGCTAGGGTTTCGTCTCCTCCTACCCTGCGCCGCTAAGCTCACGATTCACCCCTCTACTTCTTCTCCGATCTATACTCACCCTTCTCTCTTCTCTCCTTCTTCCCTTCCACCAAGCCGAGCAACTACCTCACCCGATTGCTCCAATCGAAACCCCACAGAGAATTCCGTCTTCGTCGTTCCTCTTTCTCCTCTGACAGCCTCTCCCTCTCACTCATCCCTCTTTTTTTCTCAAACCGAAACCCCAACTAAAAACCCTCTCACTTACTGCCTCTCTTGAACTGGCACGGTGGTGCTTCAGACCTAGCACGATGGCGCTTCAGACCTGGCACAGTGGTGGTGCTTCGTGGGATCAAGATGTACCAAAAAAGCACTGAGCTTTTGATCAAGGTCAGTGCGCCATTCAAGCCAAGAGGGTTACCATCATGCCCAAAGTCAGTGGTAGCCGACTGATAGATCTGTGTTGATGATTTGGACATCTGCACTTCTTACTGAACTGACAACAATCGAGTGCTACTGCTATCTCTCCCACTTCTGTAGGCGTTAAGGTGAAGAGCAGTGAAGGTTTCGAATTCTGGCTCAAAGTTGGAGATTTTGTATAGCCTGCAAAGCAACTTTCATTGATTATGTATTTCTTATTCTTTCTTTTTTTATTATTAGAGCTTGTACAGTCTCCTAATTGCTTCTATTATCTTTTGTTGTGTTAACCTTGCTGATTATGCAAAGCAATTTGCTGATTTTGTATAGCCTCCTAAAACCAGATGGTTATAATTAATTTAAAAAAAATGGAAAACGGTTAAACAATCAAAACGGTTAAGATCGTTATAATTGACGGAACGATTGGCGCAACGGAAAGTTCTTGCGTTCAGAGGGCGCAACGCAACACGAAACAAAGTAAAATTCCGTGATATAAGGCGAAACGATTAACGAAATCAGTCATTTGCGTGATCGTTTGAGTCGTTTTGCACCCCTACCAGCAACAAACAAGAAGAATTAAAAAAAAATGGAATGCAGAGATAGTAAAAGCGGCCCAAAATACAATACTAGACCCACAAATGGGAAGATGTAGCCCTGATTAATTTTTTTTTTTAATAAACACGGGATTTCATTGCATTAGAAATTTTTTATTAAAATGAACATATTTGATGTCATTTGGTTGTAATTTTCATGTTATTAGACCCAGAAAATATCCTGAAAAATAAATTCTAATGAAATAAAATGAAATGAAATTCCACGTAAAAATCTTTTTGATCAAAGCCATAGTGTAGTATAATAATTAATAATGAGGATTGATCATTTGACAATTATTTATTTTGAGAATCTTCAAAGTTAATTTAAATTTGAAATCCTATATTTTAAATACAATCTATGGTGCACATATCATGCCTAAAAAATGATAAAATTGGATTTCGTGTTTCAGAGTTCATCAAGCTACTAACCTTTCAACAGTCCATATTCATCGGCCCTTAATGCTTCATCAAACAATATTGTATAAAAATTGATTGTTAGACAATATATATGTTCAAATATATATGGGTTCATTCGATTTCTTGTGTGTTGTTAAACTGTGTATCACTTGGGTTTCTATTCAATAGAAACGGGTCCAATGGCCTTTTTTCAAAAAAGAAAAATAGTATATGTATAAATTTACTTTTTTAAATTTTTTTACTTTATTTAAGCTTATTTGGAAAACTCGTGTCAAACTTGTAAAAGTGATCCGTCATCAGGAATAGTATAGCAGCGTGCGCTTGCAATATAAATTGTAGTGGCCCAATTAATATGTGATGATCAGGTGACCAATGAAGCAAACTTGGACCCGAATCTGGTGCCGCGCGGCATACCGTGCAGCGCGCGTACGAGCCGTCTGATCTGGATCGGACGGTTCATTTTTTACGGGCCTATCAATCTAGGTTACATGCACGGGGCTCCCTTGTCCATTGGATCTTGATCAGACGGCTAGAATGCCATCTGAATTCAGCAAACTTGGACAGTTGTACGATTCACGACCAAAAATTGTCTATAGCATGGCTCAATTACAACTATAGATTTCATGCAATCAGAACAAATCAAGTCTAACATGCTTTACTTGTGCATTTTCGTTAAATGTGAGACTCTTTGTTTAATTAAAGTCAATTCAGACTCAATTTTATTAGCTGCAAAGGACAGTATATAAGCTGGCACAAGATACCTTCATCAAAATACATAATCAAATTGAGTGGCACACTGGCACATGCTTTACACCCAACTTTAACATAACAGCACTGTCCAAGTACACAGCGCTGTGAAATTCAACCTAAAAATACATAATATCACATTGACTCAAAACCAAGATAGATCTAACTTCAAAGAAAAAGGAAATTAGAAGCGAATTTCTCAGTGGAAAAAAGAAAAATATGATAAATCACCTTGCCAGAGAAAACACTCTAGATAACTGGCACATTCAACCTATCGTTGTTTTGTCAAAACAGTACCTCAATCTTTAGTAGAAATTAGTGATTTAAGCTTAACTAATTAGCTCGGTCCATGAGAACCTGGAGGTCCATTTCTGAGGGTTCAGTGGCCTGAATTTCATAGTGGACACCATCAAGTTCGTGTCTGAATCTTTCCTTTGATGTGGCATATAGCATCTTTGCACGAATTCGGGATACAGAAGGAGCCCTAAAGACAAAAAGGAAAAAAAAAAAGTCATTACAACAGAACTGCACTAAAATTGGCTTAGCGTTAAGCAAAATTCTAAAATTTGGTGTACCATCTGCTACGGAACAGTTAGATACTGGCGAAGTTGTACCAGGCAGTTGAAAACCATGGCTAAAACAAAAGATTAAATTTATGATGACTTTTCTATGGACTCAATAGGGTTTGCTCAGTTCATCCAAACTTATAATCCATGTCGCATGGACATGGAACTGGGTGTCCGACATGGAATGGACATGACATGAACGATACACTATTTTTCAAAAATCATATAACCAACACAGCTCAGGATACGGTAATTAATAATTAATAGCCAACTTTAGGGATATAATATCTGTTTGTAACATAGAAGGGATGGACAAGCTAATAACACTTCAAAGCTTACAAGTCACAAGTCCCATGTTCACATCAGAGGATGAAATTTTATGTCCGATTTTCAGTTTGATCCATTCTGTAACGCTCAACATAATGGCTTGGTTGATTACAGCACAGTGGTGCTCTCCTTTCAATCATAAATTCCCTAGAATGTGTCAAGCACATGCCAATCCAAAGGGACATAGTATCAATCTGTTGACCGTGCCTAACGCATGTCATGTAAGTATCCGACACATGTCAGACATAGATGGCATGATTCTAGATATGTCCAGGTTACATAGCTTATAATCAACATGTAAAGACGAATGACACAATTTTACTATAAGTGGGGGAGTTAATAAAATAAAAATAACCTAATCATGATCAGGGTTAAAATGTTCAACTTCAACATAAAAAATACCCAGCCTATCTACCAAAAGAAGTTGAGACTGCACATTACTTACAGCAAAAAATGGTCAGTTCAATTAGCAGAAACAAACCAAGATACTAAAGCTTAGACAAGCAAGTGCTGTCCTGCTACTTCCTCCTTTCTTTGACCCAAAGAGAAACACCACAAAGCTCAGATAGAAAAATGAGTAATCAAGTTGGCCTTTTCTTTCTGTTCTTTTTTTAATAATTTAAATCTGTTTATTAATTTTATAGCTTTATGATCATATCAGTAGGAATAGGACCATAGAGAAGTATTTCTGGCTGCAAGCTTAATAATCATGGATGATCATATTAGATTCTACCTCCCTTTGAAGTTTGAAACTAGTCTGAAATGTTGCACTTAGGCATGAGTCATTGCTCAATTTTCAGAGATGTTAATTTCAGTACTAAAAGTGCCATCATTTATCCTCTGTACATAAAGACAATCAAGAACATGTACTCTTCTGAACACATCTTTCATACGATTAATTGCCTTTCCTGAACTCTGTTGCAAACATTTAATTACCAAGCACAGAAACCAAACAAAAATACAGATAAAAAAATGAAACACTAACCAAGCAATGAAAAAGATCTTGCTTTTCTGACAATTATCCTCGGTCACAAAATCATAGTCATAAACAGCAAATCGGCAATTGTCAGCAGGCAATGCGGCTGTGAAATCATCATAGCTCTCCCATGGGGCGCCTTGCTTCTCTACAATCACCTCTTTTTCCTTGTCATCAATTCGAAATATCACATACCGGTGTGCCTTTTTTCTCTTTAGGTCTAAAAAGGTAATCTTTGTATCATCGGCAACTTCAATCCCAGTAATAGAATTTGTCTTCACATCACCAAAACAGATGTTAGATTAATGGTATTTGCAACTTACGTACAATGTTTATATATTCAGTTGCAACCCATATTTCTAATTTTGCATCTAGAACCCTCCTTTGTTTGGAAATTGTTTGCAATATTAAGTTTTGTATGTCTAATATTTTTCTTCCTAATGGTTATAAGAATTAATTAAAAATTTAAAACACAATCTTGGCCTGGACTAAGGTCTGAAGCTTATTTGCGAGAAGCCAAATTTGCATATCATTGTAAATGAAAATGGTGTTTCACAATAACCCGAAAGAACCTCTGAGGGCCCAGTTGGCTGCCATTAGCAATAAAGTATACTGGTGTTTTCCTCCAAACGAACTATTATTACCCTAAACTGGTATGCTATGTGATTGGTTACTGAAAACAGTGAATACACTGAAATTTAAGATATTACACTGAAAACAGTGAATATACTGAAATTCATGCAAAAAGAAATTTCTTTAAGCTGATAAAATGATAATTTACTCCTATTTTGTTTCTCACAACAAAACCAAACAAAAGATTTATAAAGTTGCATAATGCCTGAGTTGCAAGTTTTTATACAGAATGAATCCTTACATACCTATTGAAATATCAGCTTAGTTAATAAACATTTCTTTTTCTATTATTTACAACCAGAGTTCTTATCATCAAAACATTCCAAAACACCAAGTACGCTTAAGGAATAAAAAACCCCAAATTAGAGAAATAATTTTAAGTGATCTTCTTATATCATCCAGGTAATGGGGTTTGACTTTGGCTATTCAATTAAATTAGTGGTTTGTATAAATGTAAGAATGCACAACTAATCAAATTTAAAAACCACATATTCAATTAATAAGTCTTGATTTCAAACATTTTTGCCCAAAAAGAAATTGCAAAAGCTAAGTTCGCAAGAATTCTTTAATCACTTCGTGTTAAGTAGGATTAATAGTACCAAAAAACTAAGAATCGTTAGGTAGAGAACTCACCCTTTGGAAAGACATTCTTTGATCGGCTTCTCAGTCGCAGTCGAAATCGTTAGAGAGAGAGAGCTATGGGTTAATGAAAACAAAAGATTAATGGCGAATGAAGGCAGCTTTTATTTGAAATTAAAGCGACTGATGGGATGGTCGACTTTTCTCGACTCTCTCTCTCCCTAGTGCGCATTCAGTAGGACCATCAAAGGAGATATCAACCGTCTATTTCAGATCGGACGGTGCATCTCCTCCCTTATCATGTCTAGGTTAATCTTCAATTTCATTAAAAACCGTTCAATATGAAATGAACGGCACAGATTTGTCTGAAAAGATGGAACTTATACTACTAGAGAGGAACGAATCGGCAACCATTCGTAGTCTGTTTTGGTGAAGCAGTGTTCGGCGCCGCGTCCTGCCTGCTGCGCTGTTGGGATCAAAACAGCGAACACGATATTCCTCCAATGGTCGCACGCCACCAAAGTGTTAGGAGAAGAAAATGAATAGGAAGGAATATTCATCAGTGATGGATTAGAGTTCTAATATCAACCGTTCGATTTCTATCGGACGGACATGAAGCCCATGGCGGCAGAAGAGGTCCCTGCGGAGCTTTCTGTCGAGATTCTCTACCGCACCACACTATGGAATGGAAACTTCTTCGGTCTAGATTTCTCCTGGAGATTCGTTTTGCACGAATCGTAGAAGGAGGAGCGGTAGAAGATGTACGAAATTTGACTCAGCGTGGAGAGGATCAGAGACTTATCCCACGCGTGAAATCTACGCTTACAATGAATTCCTTTATTGCGCGTCAAATGCACGCATCTGAGGTGATTTTGTTCGTGAATTGCCAAAGTTATTGATCATTTTAGTCGATTTTATTTATGTAAATTTCAAATCATTTAACCACTAAAATATAAATTTATACAAAAAGAATTTAAATATTCACTTGGTCGATTGCTCAAAAGTTGAATAACTTTTTTTGCATTAAAGTCCAGTAGAAATGCATGTAAAATGCACTTAGAAGTCGTTCTGATGTGATGTGATCATTTTAAGAATTTCTAGACACCTTTTTAGTCACATAATCATAAAAATCTTCTGCTATACTCCAATTATCATCTTATACGACATAAAATATTCATTTGTTCAATTATTACAAAATATATATACACTTTTTGCATATAATTTTGCTAGAATGAATTTAAAACTTTTTTTTTAGAAGTTGTTACTGATTAGTACTAAACTATTTGGAGCAGTGCCGAAATTAATTAATATAAAAATTTGGACACAAAAAATTTTAATATACAGAATTACTTTATTTTTTTTAATAAGAAGAAAGTTCCAACGCGTTTCAGAAGCGAGTATTTGAATTCCCCTCCGTACGCGTTTATAAAACGCGCTCCAACCCTCTGAACGCGTTTTATAAACGCGTACGAAGGAGAGATGCTGTCCACTTTCCTCTCGTTTGTCAGAGCTTCGTACGCGTTTATAAAACGCGTTGAAAGCCCTGGAGCGCACTTTATAAACGCGTTCGAAGGTGTATTATTTAATTTTAAAAAAAAAAGTACAAGCATGCTCTGATAAAGACTGCAAAAGACATGACAAGATTTGATTTTACAATGTCATCTTTGAACTACTGAAATTATTTATAAAAGCAGCCATTGTTGAATTAGAATGCACAAACACCCACTACCTCCTTCTTGTTAAAACCTTCAGTACAATGGACAAAGGAAATAGCTCTAACTCAAATAATGATGTTCCAAACTATCGAAAAGCAACCCGCATTGAGTATTGGCCAACTTTCTTCCATTACCCTGCCAATAGAAATCAACCGGAAAAACGGAGAATACGAGGCAATTTGTCGCTCTTGTTATCGCACTTTGAAATACAACATCCATGAAGACACGACTGAAGAGGGAGACGTGCTCGAGTTAAAAATACACTACCAATGGCACATTAATGGTGGGCCGGAAAGGGAACAGAAGGAGTACCAGGAGCGGCGATGGCGGGAACACGAAAAGAATCTGAACCGAGAAAGGCGATATGACTGGTACAAAAAATATTACACAGAACCTCAACCCATCCCCCAACAACAACCGAAACCCTACCTCTCGTCTGAACCAACTCACTGGACTGTTTACGAGAAAATATACAACTTTAATGGAGACCACACAGTGACCTGTACAAGGTGTGCTCAAGTTTTCAATTACAAAGAAAATATATTGCGTGACCACTACCATGAGCACAAACGTCACGACGAGAATGAACAAAGAGCTCGGGACATAGAGACGCAGAGGATTATTAAAGAAAGAAATGAAGAAATGGATCGTAAACAAAAAAATTAGGGAAGAAGAGGCAAGGAAAAAAAGGCTCAAAAAATCAGAGCAAAAATTGAGAGAAATGAATAAGAGGGATGAACTTCGACAAATTGCGGCAAGCCGAATGGCAGAGATAGAAAAAGAAGAAACCGAAGCAGCTTTTTGGAACGAAGCCGCTCAATTCGTTGACAACAGTGTTCCGAGTAATCAACAAGAAGATGATGCTGCTTTTTGGAACAAAGTCGCTCAGTTCGCTGACAACACTGGTGCGAGTAATCAACAACAACCGAATGATGAAGATGAGCAACCATGGTGGGATGAAATTCTACAACATGTAGATAGTCAAAATCTCTAAATATTTATATCATTGTAATATTTATGTGTTTTATTATTATGGTTGTTAATGTAATTTAGTTGGAATTGTTAATGCAATATTTTATTTTTTATGGTTGTTTTTTATTTTCCTTTATTTTTTGTAGTGCTTTGCACTAAAAGTTGTGGTTTTAATGTGTTGACGTTCAATGGATAAAAGTTGTTGTTTGGAGTATTTCATTTATTGGCGTTTCAATACATAAACGTTTATGTTTCAAGTAGTGCTTTGCACTCCGAAATTCCAAGTCATAATAATACACAAGTCAATCATCACAAGTCATAATAAGCAATCCAATAAATACACAAGTCAATCACAAGTCATAAACGAAAAATAGTCAATCATCATCAGTAATACACAAGTCAATCACAAGTCCATAAACGAAAAATAAACGATCCGTCCATCATCAGTAATACACAAGTCCATAAAAAAAAGAACTGTCATCATCAGCAATAAAATCAGTCCATCATCATAACTAACGCCGCCGCCTCCTCCTAGGTCCTGAAGGTGAAAATCTGTCAACCACCCTCACCACACGCCTATCTCGTATGGCCGGGGCAGTAACATCTCCCGAGTCAGTGGAGTCCGTATCCCCATCGTCCTCCTCCTGGCGGTCCTCCTGCTGGTCCTGCTGAGGCTCCTGCTGTATGGGCCCAAACTCAACAGGCTGCCCAGCCTCCTGAGGAGTCGCTATAGGGACATAATCACCCTCATCTCCGGCCGTCCGCAGTAATGTGCTGAACGAGTCTGTCCCTCCCATACTACCCAACGGAGTGCCAAATGATGGAATAGAAGAAGGCGTAGGCACTGACGGAATAGTAAATGGAGGAACAGTAAATGCAGGAAAAGAGGAAGGCATACCAAATGGTGCAAAGGAGTACGGTGGAGGATCCTGAGGCTGGAAAATGCCAGTGGGATCCTGAGAAATGCCAGCAAACTGCGAGGTCGATGCTGATGCACTATGTATGGATGGAGTAGGACCTGAGGCTGGAAACTGAGTAGGAAAGAACGTGTGTGGTCCTAAAATATCATCTAATCGCCCGGTATTCAGTCGACCATCCTATAATATTAAAAAAAAACAATGTCAATATAAATAAATTAGTATCTAAAATTGAAACTTGCATATGAACGAATACTAACCGCATGCATCAGATCCTCCGCCTGAAGGTCTGTGGGTACAGTCGGACGTGCAGAAGAAGACTCGTCCCCAGAATCTGGTATGTCCTCAATATTTGTTGGAAGTCCTCGCTGCTCCAACAAATCCTCCAACCTGTAATTTATAAATTATTGAATTTAAAATGCAAAAACGCAATCAAAAATTAAATTATTTAAAATTACCTCAAAGGGATGGAAGCATCATGCAACTGCGAACGACAGTTGGCGAGAATTGCCTTTCCCACCCTTCTGCACCCCTTCTTCACAACCAGTCCCAATGCATGAAGTGCATTCTTCAGCGCAGAGTTGCCCTGCAATTTACGAGAATAATGACATATTGCACAATTCCATTTACCAATCATACATTCCATATTTAAAAAATTAAGATGTACCGTATTGCGAAGTCTGGACCCCATGTTTGTGTACTGCCTCTGAGCAAGAGGCAGCTGCTGAGTGCGCTGGAGACGTGCCTCGGCATCCTCTCGTGGCGTGGGTCTCTCGGAGGCACCGTATCGCCAAAACCATCGGAAGTACCGCAGCGTATCAGAAGCACTCCAGGATCGAGTCTCCAGCTGGCGTGTCTGTAATGCCTCGTCAGTCCACTCAGCATGTGCACTCGCAAAAATGGTAGCAAAATCTGGGCGATCTCGATAGGTACCGTGCTGGAAACCCAGCAGGTTCTGTGTCACGTCCCAACTCTGTTAAAATAAACACGTTAGTTCTTTACTCTAATTAAATTGAAGTTGATCGTATGATAAATCAGAAAAATATAGCAAACGTACCACAGGTAGTGGAGGAGGAGTAAACTGGTACAGTCCAAACTGATGCCTACAACGGTCGGGGTAGTAGTAGGCAACAATGTGGTAGAAAATGAGCGGCAACCGAACATGCTCCGCTATGGAACCCTGCTGTGCTACCCGTGGCATAAGAGCTCTGTCGAGTACGTACGGAAACCAGTTGACGTCTTCAACGTTCAACACGGCTAGGTAGTCCCGTGCGTTCTCCACTGCCCCGCGGTGCTGGCTCCGTGAGAAAGACCGAGCTTCGCCCCATTTTCTGAAAATTTTGAAGGTTAGGATTGATGTGTTGTAATTTGCATAAAATTATTGAAAAATTATTATAAGTTATTACCTGCCAAACGGCACACATGAATCTAGGTTAGGCTGTCCTAATCCACCGATAGGAGCAACCTCTGGGCGACAAACAGGGAGGTATGACCATGCCCAAAACAATAGTAGCATCCAAGGTCCCGTCACAACCTTGAAACGCATGGAGGCACGGTCCAGAGCACGATATAGACAAGCAAGCGTGGCACCTCCCCAATTGAAGTCCGGAACTTCATTCAAATTGCCCTGCATTTAAATTAAACAACGCATTGAAAAAAAAATAATTTGAACATTGAAAATAACAAAATTAAATTGCAACATTGAAAATAATTTCAACATTTCAACATTTTTTTTTTCTTTTTTGTCATTGGTAATTTCTTTATCTTCGATACTAACTGATGTATTAATATGTTTTAACAAAAGTATCTTTGCTTAAAAATTAGACTGTTAACGAAATTATAAAAATGCAAAATATTATGTGTCAGCTTCATTATGTGTCAACAAATAAAAATATTGAATTTGTAACATTGAATTCTACTATTTTCGTAAACAAATAAAAATATTATTTAAGTTAAGAAAATTATACCGATACGAGCTCTAAATAGTATGCTGGGAGGGAATTCTGAGAAATATCGGGAAACATCAACGTCCCAAATAACTCTAGAGCCACTGCACGCGTGTATCGGTCTAACTCCTCACCAGGAGCATCTGCCTGTGGCGCCACCCCGCAATTTTGCTGCAACCATTTCAACTTGATGTTGTTGCCCACAACAACATTGCCCCTGCATTGTACAAATTTAAAATAATCAATACAAGTAAGCAATGCATATATTGAATATGCAAAATCAATATTGCATTCTTATTTTTTTCACTTACTCCCTGCTACTCCTTTCTCGGTGCCACTCTCCCAAATCTTCATGAGGATAAAGATTTGCACGAATCTTTTCCTCCCAGGGCCCTCTCGTATTCGATCTAACTGGAATGCCAGTCGAGCGCAAACCATATAAGAAGGCAACATCCTGGTAACAATTACAAAATACGTTAATATTACGAAAATATTAACAACATCCTGGTAACAACATCCTGGTAATATTATGTCATGTAAATATTGCAATTTGTGTCATGTTAATATTACGAAAATTAATATTCAAATTTGAATTTTAAATATAAAGTTTAAATTAATGTTAGAATTAATTGTGAAAATTAATACGAAAATTATATGTTAGAATTAATTGTGAAAATTAATACGAAAATTATATTAAAAAAAATTAATATCAAGTTTAAATAAATTACCTGTAGAGTAACGGTCATCTCTCCAACGGGAAAATGAAAAGTATGCGTCTCCGGACGCCAAAACTCGACCATTGCCTTCAGTAATGGCATGTCGATGTTGACATGCTTCACCTTCGTAATGTGACTGAGCCCCAGTTTGATCAGCCTTCCCTCAATCCGATCGTCCACCTGAATTGTTCGCTTGTGCGATCTCAACTCCAAATATTTTTCACGCTGCAATTTTTAATACAATTTTTAAGCATTTACAAGCATTTAAAATAAATACAATTTATTACATTGAACATAAAAATATTATAAGCATTTACAATAAATACAATTTATAATACAATTTATAATAAGAATTTTCGATTAATTTTTTACTACAAATTATAATAAACATTTAATACAATTTATAAGTCTATTAAGAAATCTAAATTATTAAATCAAAAAAATATAAATTAACATAAAACAATCTATTACCTCCTCAAAAGACAAACCAACGAGATGCTCGTTATCCGTAACAAACAAAACCTGTTGGTTTTCTGCGTTGGCCGGTTGCACAGGTGGATTGACATTTTGCGCGCTCGGACGGGCTGCGCGACGCCTACGTCATTTTGGCCGAGGCTGGGTGGAGGCTGCTTCGGTGGGGGGTGCTTCGGTGGGAGGTGGTGAAGCACCAGAAGGACCAGCCTCATCTTCTGCTGAACTCATCTGATTCAAATAATATAAGAACAACAATTTAAAACAACAATGAATTTAATATTTTTTCAATAATCAAAACGAACAAAACAAAAATTATTTTTCTATGTAATTGACATTTTCACAACTAATTCCATTTATACATAATTATCATAATTATCATCATGCATCAATTAATAACAATTATCAACAATTTCATCAATTATCATCATGCATCGATTATCAACAATTTAATCAATTTTCAATAATTCCACAATTTCATCAATTATCATCCATTATAAATAAATAATTGATCAATTAACTAATTCAATTATGAACAATTCCACAATTTAATCAATTATCAACAATTCCATCATAATTTCATCAATTAACATCAATTATCAACAATTCCACAATTTCATCCAAAATACAATTATCAACAATTATCACTATTTCACAATTATCAACAATTTCATCTAAACCCTAAACCCCTAATTATCCACAATTTCAAATACAAAATACAAAATGCAATACCTCGCTGCCGCTTCCGCTGCCTTCTCCTCTTCTCTTTCTCTCGCGGCCGCTGCCTTCTCCTCTTCTCTTTCTCTCGCGGCTGCCGCTGTCTTCTCCTCTTCTCTTTCTCTCGCGGCTGCCGCTGCTTCCTCTTCTCTCCTTCTCTCCTTCTCTCTTTCTCTCTTTCTCTCCTTCTCTCCTTCTCTCCTTCTCTCTTTCTCTCTTTCTCTGGCGAATGAAAGGATGGCGAACAGAAAAAATGAAACGGCTAACTCGATTTTGAAAGAGACGACCTTCGTACGCGTTTATGAAACGCGCTCTAGGGCTCCCAACGCGTTTCATAAACGCGTACGAAGGCCTGACTCGTCTCAAAAGGCGTAACGGAAGGCTTGAATTTATTCCCCTTCGTACGCGTTTATAAAACGCGTTCGGAGGGTTGGAGCGCGTTTTATAAACGCGTACGGAGGGGAATTCAAATACTCGCTTCTGAAACGCGTTGGAACTTTCTTCTTATTAAAAAAAAATAAAATAATTATGTATATTAAAATTTTTTGTGTCCAAATTTTTATATTAATTAATTTCAGGGAGCAGTGTGATGGTCGTGGTACTAAACTCGTTTTAGTAAAATCTTTAATATGTTTGACACCATAAGAAGCAGTAAAAAATATTACTATAGTAAATAATAATAGATAATTTGAAGAGAATAATCTTTCAAAACAAGATTATATATATATATCAAATTACTAATTTGAATCAAAAGAAATCTTTACGTAGTCAATGGAATTAAAAAAAAAAACACACACATTGTTTTAGATGAAAATAACTATCAAGATAATGATCAGAATAAAATAATAAATACATTCTACGTAGTTTGTAATAGGGAAGTGGCTAGTGTCAAACATATAATACTTGTCCAACATGATAAAATTTAAATTTTTAAGATTGGGATGGCTGATCCAAACCGCTCAAATTGTTTAAAGTTATAAAATCTCCGTGGAGACCAAATTTTATATTTTTCAAATTTTTTTACTATTTTTTTGGAATTGTTTAATATGCTCAATCTAAAAAGTTATGAACCCTCCAATTTTAAAAATTCGAAAATATATTTAGAAAATTTGAAAAAAAAAATATAAAATTTGATTTTTAAGGATATTTTAATATAGAGATCATATTAAACGGTTTGGATTGGCCGTTTGAAATTTTAATAGTCAGTATTTAGATCATGTTTGACGTCCTATATGTTTGATTTCTAGCATTACTCCAAATTAAACAGCAGAAGCAGCAATTGTCATGTACGTAGCAAGATAAGTACTCAAGTCAATGGTACTTGCACAGACCAAATGGAAGCATACCCAAAATTTACAAATTAATAGTCATTAATATTCGCCTAATAATACAAAAGATGCAAAATTAGAATAAAAAAAAACAAAGAGAAACAATGGTAACTCTGAGCTTTGACCGCTCATTCCTACATCATGAGAGCAATCAATTAGTTAGTCTTTATTATACATACTAGTAGTAATAATTCATCATGCAACCCAACTTAATTTTACAGTAATAGACAGTACTCTACTCAGTTTTATCTTTTGACAATGTATGATGTGTTAAATTAGCATACACAACAAATTAATTACTATTCTAACAAAGTGTTAAAGTACTATATATACTGATTTAAACCAACTAGCTAGAACAAATCCAATTCTATTTTTTTGGACACTCTTTTGAGCAAAGTAGCCTTGAATTTGTGAATAATCAACTCTTGGATTCAAAATATTGAATTTCTTCTTCAACTACATATTTGTGTGTGTGCAAATGGGTTAAGTGAACAAGATGGATAATTTTAGTGAAGTAGCAAAAAATAATATGGAAATGGAAGAAATCAGTAACACTACAGAGGAGATACACCAATTAAAGCCTTAATATCCAAAGTTGAAAAAAGTAGAAAGTGAATTTGACCTTTTTACTCTATCTACTAAAGCGGGAAAGAGGGATATTTAATAAAAAATGCCTTGATCTTTTGAGAGGAACTAAGTTTATTTTGCATGTTATCCTTGCAAAATAAATACCGTTGCCTTTTGGTGGATGACATGATTTTGGGCTGTGGTTCTGAAACTCAGATGAGAATCAGAATAGGCTTGTAGTCTAAGCATTCAAAATTTCAAATATATTAATCTGGAACAGTAGACCCTAAAAAAAATGATGATGTGGAGCAATAATTGGTTGATCAAGGTAGAAATAGTTTTTCATTAAATACTATTTTTATGCTATAGTAATTGAGAAAAAAACTTAACAGTTGAAATTATGTTGGAACAAAGATATTTGTCTAATGAGCATTAGGTTGTTGGTTATGCCAAATTAGTTAAAAAAATCAATAAATTTTATCTTTGTTTAACTTGATCTGTACTCCGCTTTAAGCTATTTATATGGTTACCTCCCGTGTTTTCAAATCAGAAACTGTTGTTCTTTTGAAGTAGCAGCGTCCACTCAATTTATTTATTTATTTATTTATTTATTTATTTATTTTTTGTGATGCAGGATGTGAAACCTATTCCAAGATATGATGAACCCCTCATGCATTTGATTATTGCTGGCTGTGACATCATATTATGTTCTTCCTGTGAAGATCCATTATTACAAGTTCTGGTATGTACTTCTTAATTAAAATTGCCACCTACTTTCATGAATATATTTTTACGTTTTAGTGATTATAGTTTTCAAAAACATTGTTGATTATAGTTCATGATATTCTGTCCCGCCTTGCATTATTTACAATTAAAAACGTGACAACTTTAAACCAAGGCCTATAAAACCTGGTCATATGGAGAGAAACCCTCCCAACAGAGACCATAAATATCTTAATTAAAACTAATCGTGGCACCCACATTGCCAAATAGGCAAGTTTGGCATTTCTTGCCAGGTACCCATCCTAACATAACAAATCATGGCATTACTTAGTATATGTAATAAGTTGTATGTGATGGGTACTATCGGGTGTTGTTTTTTTTTTTTTGCCTTTTATTTTTGGGATTGAAGTGTTGCTAGCTAGTTGCTACATTATCTTATCATATTTATCATAGGTTATGTATTGTGTTAAGTGTGTTTCTAATGTTAAGTGTCTTTTCTTCAATTGGATATGAGTTGCAAGCTTTTTTTTTTTTTTGAAAATCCACTGTCCTTAGGCTTTCATGTCAAAGGCGTATCAATTGGAATTGATAATGCATCACGAGCTATATTAGCAAAATTCAAACATTGACATCTCTGATACCTTGCCACAGTGATGTAGGAAAATTACACAATTCTAAATAAAAACTTCATGGAAGATAGGTTGTCTCATTTAAAATATCTTTAATAAGTCTCACGAGTTAAATTTTTAATGCTATTACATTTAATTAATCCTAGACGACAAATTATGAAAAATAAGTTGAAGAATACAAAACTATTTTGCAAGTCTCATGGCTTCAACTTAATAAGTATATGATAAATTTAATGGAAATCTCAAAAGATATGTAAAATGGCCTCCTTAAAAATTTAAATTTTTATTTTGACCCACCTCAAAATATATTTCTAGTTTCGCCTCTGATACTGATGAGGAATTGCATGAACACAAACTTGAAATACAGTCCCGTGAACCAACCTCGTCAGCAGATTACTATCGGGTGAACCAACCTTGCCAGGTACCCATCCTAGTACAACAAATCATAGCATTACTTAGTATATGTAATAAGTTGTATGTGATGGGTACTATCGGGTGTTGCTTTTTTTTTCTTTTTCTTTTTGGGATTGAAGTGTTGCTAGCTAGTTGCTACAATACCTTATCATATTTATCATAGGTTATGTATTGTGTTAAGTGTGTTTCCAATTTTAAGTGTTTTTTCTTCAATTGGATATGAGCTGCAAGTTTTTTTTTTGAAATTCCACTGTCCTTAGGCTTTCATTTCAAAGACGTATCAATTGGAATCGATAATGCATCACGAGCTATATTAGCAAAATCCAAACATTGACATCTCTGATACCTTGCCATAGTGATGTAGGAAAATTACACGATTCCAAATAAAAATTTCATGGAAGATAGGTTGTCTCATTTAAAATTTCTTTAATAAGTCTCCGGAGTTAAATTTTTAATGCTATAGCATTTAATTAATCTTATACGACAAATTATGAAAACTAAAGTTGAAAAAATACAAAACTACTTTGCAAGCATTCAAGGTTTCAACTTAATAAGTATAAGCTAAATTTAATGAAAATCTCAAAATATATGTAAAATGGCCTCCTTAAAAATTTAAATTTTTATTTTGACCCATCTCAAAATATATTTCTAGTTTCGCCTCTGATACAAATGAGGAATTGCATGAACACAAACTTGAAATACAGTCCCGTGAACCAACCTCGTCAGCGGATTACTATCGGGTGAACCAACCTTGCCAGGTACCCATCCTAGTACAACAAATCATAGCATTACTTAGTATATGTAGTAAGTTGTATGTGATGGGTACTATCGGGTGTTGCTTTTTTTTTTCCCTTTTCTTTTTGGGATTGAAGTGTTGCTAGCTAGTTGCTACAATATCTTATCATATTTATCATAGGTTATGTATTGTGTTAAGTGTGTTTCCAATGTTAAGTGTCTTTTTTTCAATTGGATATGAGCTGCAAATTTTTTTTTTTAAATTCCACTGTCCTTAGGCTTTCATTTCAAAGGCGTATCAATTGGAATCGATAATGCATCACGAGCTATATTAGCAAAATCCAAACATTGACATCTCTGATACCTTGCCATAGTGATGTAGGAAAATTACACAATTCCAAATAAAAACTTCATGGAAGATAGATTGTCTCATTTAAAATTTCTTTAATAATAAGTCTCCCGAGTTAAATTTTTAATGCTATAACATTTAATTAATCCTAGACGACAAACATGGGCGGATCCAAGAATTTTTTTAGCCTAGGCACAATTTTATTTAGAGGGCAAAAATTTGACCTAAGTAGTAACAAAGAGACATAATTGTGTTCTAGGCTTGGTCTTTTACCCAGGCACCCATTATTTTACACCCGAGGCACAGCTTAAAATACAATGTATGGATCTTTAATTTAAAAAATTCACCCCAGGCACATGACTAGGGATGCCATGCAGTGGATCCGCCACTGACGACAAATTATGAAAACTAAAATTGAAGAATACAAAACTACTTTGCAAGCCTTCAATGCTTCAACTTAATAAGTATAAGCTAAATTTAATGGAAATCTCAAAATATATGTAAAATGGCCTCCTTAAAAATTGAAATTTTTATTTTGACCCACCTCAAAATATATTTCTAGTTTCGCCTCTGATACTGATGAGGAATTGCATGAACACAAACTAGAAATACATTCCCGTGAACCAACCTCGTCAGTGGATTACTATCGGGTGAACCAACCTTGCCAGGTACCCATCCTAGCACAACAAATCATGGTATTACTTAGTATATGTAATAAGTTGTATGTGATGGTACTATCGGGTGTTGCTTTTTTTTTTTTGCCTTTTTTTTTAGGATGGAGTGTTGCTAGCTAGTTGCTACATTATCTTATTATATTTATCATAGGTTATGTATTGTGTTAAGTGTGTTTCCAATGTTAAATGTCTTTTCTTCAATTGGATATGAGCAGCAAGTTTTTTTTTTTTTTGAAATTCCACTGTCCTTAGGCTTTAATGTCAAAGGTGTATCAATTGGAATCGATAATGCATCACGAGCTATATTAGCAAAATCCAAACATTGACATCAATGATACCTTGCCGTAGTGATGTAGGAAAAATTACACAATTCTAAATAAAAACTTCATGAAAGATAGGTTGTCTCATTTAAAATTTCTTTAATAAGTCTCTCGAGTTAAATTTTTAATGCTATAACATTTAATTAATCCTAGACGACAAATTATGAAAGCTAAAGTTGAAAAATACAAAACTACTTTGCAAGCCTTCAAGGCTTCAACTTAATAAATATAAGCTAAATTTAATGAAAATCTCAAAAGATTTGTAAAATGACATCCTTAAAAATTTAAATTTTTATTTTGACCCAACTCAAAATATATTTCTAGTTTCGCCTCTGATACTGATGAGGAATTGCATGAACACAAACTAGAAATGCATCCCCGTGAACCAACCTCGTCAGTGGATTCTGATTCTTCCGAGTCTAACGACGACGACGACGAAGAAGAAGAAAAACGTGACAACTTTAAACCAAGGCCTATAAAACCTGGTCATGCGCGGAGAAACCCTCCCGACAGAGGCCATAAATATCCTTATAAAAACTAACTGTGGCACCCACATTGCCAAATAGGCAAGTGTGGCGTTTCTTGCCAGGTATCCATCATAGCACAACAAATCATGGCATTACTTAGTATATGTAATAAGTTGTATGTGATTGGTGATAGGCGGGTTTCACATCAAAATATTCAACCCTTTTAGGCCTTAATTTCAATTAAATGCCTGTGTTTTAGTTAGATTTAATGCAATTTAGGTTAGAAATATGGTACTGCTATTTGCCCTTGTCTAATTTCAGGTTCAGGGACGATTTGGAGCAAAATTGGGCCCAAGGCAGAGTTAAAGCGGAGCAAAACAGGGTCCAAGCAACAGGAGCAAAGGAACAGGAACAAACCAGACAAGTCCCCTGTTCTGGTGACCCGCCAGAATTTCTGTCGACCCGCCAGGATTTCTGTCGACCCGCCAGGATCCTGTCGACCCCGCCAGACATAAACCGACCTGCCTAATTTGGAGAGATATTTCTGGCAGAGCACCTTCTCTATTCTTGGAAACCGCCTTTGAGAGTTATTTAAACATAGGAAGAGCTCCAGAAAGGAACAAGTCAGTTTAGAGAGAGAGAAATCGAGTGAAGATAGCAGAAATTCCACCCAGCTGCCTCCTGTCGACCCGCCAGGAATTCTGACGACCCGCCAGAAAACAGGCTGAGAGTTGTTTGCTGTTGTTTCTTGTTGTAAACTTTCTCTATTTTCTGTCTTTGATGTTTAGTTTGCTGAAACCTTTTATCTTTATGTTTAGCATGACTTGTAGTGAGTAGTTTAGTATAGGGGCAATTGTAGGGAACCATGACTTGGTAGATTAATGAAGTTTGATTTAGTTTTCTAATTTTTCTAAGTTGCTTTGCATTACTTAAGTTTATTTGCTGAATTTGTGAATTGAATTGAATTGATTTGAAGGTTTGCTCACTTGGTTAGGCCTGACCTCGTAGATAAGCAAATAGAACCCTAATTTCAAAACAATTTGTATTCTCAAACCATAGGATAGTTAGTATACCCAAAAGGTGAAACCAGAACTTAGCCGAGAGGTTTATTCCCTCCTAAGATCGAGAGATCTATGATATCCTACCGAATAGTTAAAGCAAACCCTAGAATTTAAGCCAAGAAACGAGAGTTGAAACTTAAGTTTTAGGGAGGTTAGAGGTTAAAACTTAGTAATACCAAATCAAGAACGAGAGTTAGTATTTGGACCAGAGTTTAAGCCAAAGACCTGAACTTAGAGAACTTAGAAACTAATTAAACTGAATTGTCGTACTGTTCTGGCGACCCGCCAGGAATCCTGTCGACCCGCCAGGATAGTGCCTGGAAGTGAAACCCGATCAATTGACCCTAGTTTAAGTCCTTAATTCGAGTTTAAATCTTACTTTAATTTTTAGAGTAATTTAGATATTGATTAGAGTTTAGAATTAATACCTTTAGTTTAAATTTATTACTTTAAATTAATTAACCAACTTTTTGACTTGTTTACCCCTAGATTAATTGAATTTAGTTACTTAAAGTCTATAGTTTAGAATAACCGTCCCTGTGGATTCGACCCTCAAGCTATACTGCATTAGATTAGATTGAGGTATTATTTGACCTAGGTTTTACCTCCGACCAAATTTGGCGCCGTTGCCGGGGAGGGTGACTAGATTTAAGTTTAGGTAATTAAGTTTTATTGATCTTTTGTCTTTTCCTCTTGTTTCCTTGTTTGTAGGAGTACACGCTGGCCGGGAAGAAGAAGTCTAAGCAACCTCAACCCGCAAGCGAGTGCAAGTACTTTACGAGGAGCCAAGCCAAGAGCGACGAGACACCCCGACCTTCCGCTTCGTTTGTTTCCCAAAGCCAATGCTAAGGCCTTCTTGGAAAGGTTCTACCCTAGAATCAAAACCACATCGATTGTGAGGGAGATAATTGGGTTTAAACAGGAAAGCGATGAAAATTTGTTTGAAGCTTGGGAACGCTTTAAAGATTTGTTGAGAATGTGTCCTCATCATGATATAGGCCAGGATAGACTAATTTGTAGTTTTTATGACGGTTTGAACCATCAAACTCGTCAAAGTGTTAACTCAACTGCAGGTGGGTCTCTTCTCGACCTAGGGTGTAGGGATGCAAAGGCGCTAATCGAAAGCATGGCAAGCTCTCAAACCAATTGGTCGGTGAGAGAGAAGAATTCCAAAGGAGGGATGATAGAAGTGGACAAATCAACCAATTGGTCGGTGTAGTAATGACGCCTTGACCACAATGATGAAGGAAATGAAGACCAAATCCGTGGAGGCAGTCCAGAAGTGTCAATTCTGTGAGGAAGAAGGATATACAACAAAGGCATGTTACTTGGTAGCAAGAGACGAGCCCGTAGCCAATGTTAATGCAATAATGGCACCTCCGCCCTACGCCCCCCAGAACTACGTGTACCGAGACAAGAGAAACCATCCTGGGCTATCTTATGGCAATCCAAGCGGGTGCGCGAATCCGGGGCAAGCTCAACCACCACCTCAAAACAAGCCTAACAACAACGCTGCAGGTAATAACAATCAAGTTAGTTACTATCAGCAACATAGGAATTTGGTGGACAAGTTCATGACAGATCAAACGGAGTGGAATCATACGGTCTTTGATGAGATGAAGCAAGTTCGCGAGTCCTTGCAATTCCTCATTCAACAAAGCAAATTGACAAACCCTCAAAGCCAAGGAGCTTTAACGAAGACCGGGATGTTTCCAAGCCAACCTGAAGTGAACCCCAACGGAGAGGTCAAGAGTGTCACACATCGACTAAGGAGTGGAACGGAGTACGATGGGCCCAAGAATCCAGACGAATCGGTCTCAGGACTGATCTAGGCGGACCCGCCAGAAATCCTGGCGACCCGCCAGAAAAATGAGCAGAACACAGAACCCTCGGGACAGTTTCTGGCGACCCGCCAGGATCCAGGCGGGCCCGCCAGAAAAGGTCCTGAGGCTCAGAAATGCAAGACCGAGGCTCCGATTCAGACCCGCTATGCGCCAGAAGTTCCATATCCTCAAAGGCTAGCCAAGGCAAAAGAAGAGAAGGAATACAGCAAGTTCATGGAGATAATGTCACAAATCCAAATCTCCATACCCTTCACCGACATGTTGACCAAAATGCCCTCCTATGCTAAGTTCCTAAAAGATATTCTAACAAACAAGAAGAAGCTAGAGGATGTTTGCATTGCTGTAACACATGAGAGCAAATCTGTATCAACCAAAAAACTTCCCCCGAAGTTGAAGGATCCAGGGAGATTCACGATTCCGTGTAAGATTGGGGAGGCAAACATCAAGCGAGCCTTGCTAGACTTAGGAGCGAGCGTGAGTCTCATGTCCGAATCCATTTTCAACAAGCTGGGTGTGGGAGAATTGAGGACGACTCGAATGACATTACAACTTGCAGACCGATCGACCCGTTTGCCCTTGGGAATTGTTGAAGACGTGCCACTTCAAGTTGGAGATATTGTGGTTCTGTGCGATTTTGTGATTGTAGACATGGAAGAAGACCCCGAGGTACCTATTATTCTTGGTAGACCATTTCTAGCGACTGTTGGTATTTTTATCAATTGTAGGAATGGAAAGATGCTCGTGAAGGTAGGGGACGAAACAGCCGAATTTGAAGTTGAAAAAGCATTGAAGCTGCCCAACCAAGTAGATACTTGTTGCATGGTGGATTTGCTTGATGAAATGGTGAAAGAAGAGTTCAATTCGGCGGTAACGAAAATCTACACCTACCCCATCGACAACCAGGAGGAATGGGATGCTTATTTGGCGAGTTTGGAGGAAGAACCAGGCGCTGAAGAGGAAGTGATCGCTCTCAGGACAGTTTCTGGCGACCCGCCAGAAATCCTGGCGACCCGCCAAGAAGCCAGCCCTGAACAACCGAAGTTGAATCTGAAGCCTTTGCCCTCCAACCTCCAGTACCAATACCTGGGGCCTGATGAGACATATCCGGTGATAGTAAGTGCACATCTAAGCAGCGAAGAAATTGAGAAACTTTTGAAGGAATTGCGATCCCATCGTAAGGCTATTGGTTACTCGATTGATGATTTGAAGGGACTAGATCCGAGCATTTGTACTCACCGGATTCTCATGGAAGAAGATTGCAAGCCAACCATTGAGCATCAAAGAAGATTAAATCCAACCTTGAAGGAGGTGGTGAAGAAAGAAGTTCTCAAGCTACTTGAAGCCAGGATCATTTATCCGATTTCCGACTCCATGTGGGTTAGTCCGGTTCATGTGGTGCCTAAGAAGGGAGGTACTACAGTGGTGAAGAATGACAAGAATGAGTTAATCCAAACCCGAGTGGTCACGGGTTGGAGGATGTGCATTGATTATCGAAAGCTCAACACCGCCACGAGAAAAGACCATTTTCCCCTTCCATTTGTTGATCAACTCTTGGAGAGACTAGCCAATCATTCCTATTTCTGCTATTTGGATGGGTATTCCGAGTTCTTCCAAATCCCCATTCATCCAAGCGACCAAGAGAAGACAACCTTTACATGCCCGTATGGTACCTATGCCTACCGAAGGATGCCATTTGGGTTGTGTAACGCCCCAGCCACTTTTCAAAGAGCTATGATGGCGATATTCTCCGATTTCATTGAAAAAGACACGAAAGTGTTCATGGATGATTTTTCGGTCTATGGTACAACCTTCGATCATTGCTTGGCCAACTTGGTGAAGGTGTTGAAGCGGTGTGAGGAGGTGAATCTAGTGTTGAATTGGGAGAAATGTCACTTCATGGTTCGCGAGGGGGTGGTACTTGGCCACGTAATTTCGTCTCAAGGGATCTCGGTTGACAAAGCGAAAGTGGAAGTCATTGAGAAATTGAGGCAGCCAACATGCGTTAGAGACATTCGAAGCTTCTTGGGTCATGCCGGTTTTTACTGGCGGTTCATTAAAGATTTCTCTAAAATTGCAAAACCATTAACTAATCTCACTATGAAAGATGTTCAATTTGACTTTGACGATGATTGTGTTGATGCTTTTCGCAGGATTAAGGAAGCTTTGGTGGTAGCACCCATTCTCCAACCGCCCGATTGGACATTACCTTTTGAGTTGATGTGCGATGCAAGCGATTATGCAATCGGAGCAGTTTTGGGACAGAGGCGTGACAAGAAACCTTATGCCATATACTATGCAAGCAAAGTCCTAGATGCGGCTCAAGTGAACTATACCACCACCGAAAAGGAGTTGCTTTCCATAGTGTATGCATTGGACAAATTCAGATCATATCTTGTTGGATCGAAGGTGATTGTCTATACCGACCATGTTGCCATCAAGTATCTCATGACTAAGAAGGACACCAAACCCCGCTTGATCCGATGGGTGCTCTTACTTCAAGAATTCGACATAGAAATCAAAGACAAGAAAGGCACAGAGAATCTAGTTGCAGATCATTTGTCTAGGATTCAAGTGGAGAGGACAGAGGACCAATTGATGCCCATAAACGATAATTTACCAGGCGAGCAGCTGCTCTCGACAGAATTTCTGGCGACCCGCCAGGATTCATCCTGACAGACCAGCCAGGCGCATTCACCTCCAGGCGACCCGCCAGAGTACCTTGGTATGCAGATTTCGCGAATTTTCTAGCGAGCGGAATCAAGCCTCATGGGTATTCGTCCCAGCAATTCAAAAAGTTCCGAGCCGATTCAAAGTATTACCATTGGGATGACCCGTTCTTGTGGAAGAGAGGAGTAGATGGAATGTTTCGAAGATGCGTGCCCCTAGAGGAGGTTGAAGATATTCTTTACCGGTGCCATTCGTCCGCTTATGGAGGACATGCTTCCACCGACAAAACCGCCTCGAAGGTGCTTCAATCCGGTTTCTATTGGCCAACAATTTTCAAGGATGCAAGAGCCTTTGTTCTCAGGTGTGATCAATGCCAAAGGGCAGGGAACATTTCTCAAAGACAACAAATGCATCAAAATCCAGTGCTTGAAGTTGAGATATTTGATGTTTGGGGAGTGGACTTCATGGGACCATTTCCGCCATCCCTTGGGTATGAATTCATCTTTGTAGCTATTGATTACGTGTCCAAATGGGTAGAAGCAATTCCAAGCAAGCATGCCGACTCAGCCACGGTAAAGAAACTCTTCAATAAGGTAATCTTTCCCCGATTTGGGATTCCAAGAGTTGTAATAAGCGATGGAGGAAAGTATTTCATAAATCGACAGTTTGATAATCTCTTGAGAAAATATGGTGTTACTCACAAGGTTGCTACACCTTATCACCCACAAACCAGTGGTCAAGTTGAGGTGTCAAATAGAGAGATCAAGAATATTTTGCAAAAGACGGTGGGTAGCACGAGGAAGGATTGGGCGTTGAAGCTAGATGAAGCACTTTGGGCATATCGGACTGCTTACAAAACTCTAATAGGAATGAGTCCTTTCAAGTTGATCTATGGAAAGGCTTGTCACTTACCGGTGGAACTAGAGCACAAGGCTTATTGGGCAGTCAAGACAATTAATTGGGATGCACAAGCCGCAGGAGATAAGCGAATTTTGGATTTGCATGAGTTAGATGAGATCCGTTTGGATGCCTATGAAAATGCTCAGTTGTACAAGGAGAGAACGAAGAAATGGCATGATAAACATATCCAACGGAGAGTGCTCAAGGAGGGAAACATGGTCCTACTTTTCAATTCAAGGTTGAGGCTATTTCCAGGCAAGCTTAAGTCAAGATGGTCTGGACCGTTCCGAGTAAAGAAGGTCTATCCATATGGAGCGGTTGAGCTGTGGGGAAATGACGGGAGCTATTTCACTGTGAATGGACAGCGCCTCAAGCTTTTTGTCCAAGGGCAAGAGAAGGAAGAATTGGTCTCGAAATCACTCGTTGATCCGAGACCCGAAGAGACGTAGATATGAGGGGTCGAGCTCGAGACCTTAAACGAGCGCTTTTTGGGAGGCAACCCAAGGGTTTTATTTTAGAATTTTATGATTTAGTTTCTTTCAATTTATTTACTTGCAATATAAAAAAAATTTGAGAAAACACAAAAAAATTAGAAAATACGAAAAATACAAAAGAAATTAGGGTTTAAATGGTTTATTCTGTGGTTGATTTAGGTGGAAAATGCATCCAGGCGGACCCGCCAGAGAGAAAGGCGAAAACATGGCTCTCAGGATGATTTCTGGCGACCCGCCAGAAGAAGAGGTGAATATGCAGACTCTCGGATCAGTTTCTGGCGACCCGCCAGAAAACCAGGCGACCCGCCAGGACCCATGTCGGCAAAACCCTAGTAACTGACCCATGTTGCGACCCGTTTGACCCGTTACGCGTTTTGTAACTGACTCAACCCATTAAACCCCTCTCTCTCCCTCTCTCTCTTCCTACCCAACCCATTTCTCTCTCTTCCTCTTCGACCCTCTCTCTCCCTTTCTCGATCGGACCCGCCGAAGCCAAGCCGAACCACGCGAGCCACCATTTCCGGCCACCTCTCGACGAACGGAGACCACCCCTCGCGTCGTCTCCACCCCTCTCGACCCTCTTCCTCGGATTTCACCGCGGCACCACCAACCCGTCTCTCTCTCTCGAACCTTCGCCGTTTCGCTTCGATTTCCAAGGTAACCCCTTTCTTACTCACAATTTTCATTTGTTCAAGTCTCGAAAACCCTCCGGTACCGCAAATTTCTCGAAAAACCGCAAAAACCCGTACCAACCCAGTTTCTGGCGACCCGCCAGAAAACTTCCTGAAAGCTAAACCTTAGCCTACTCAGTCATGCCTCGCGCCAAGAACCCTACCATCGGTAGCATGGCGAAGCGCCTCCGCTCCGCTGTTACCGGTGCTAGTTCCTCTCGAAAGAGAGCCCATGATCCTACCCCTTCACCATCAAGTTTCGAAACCTCTCAATCCGCGTCCCGCTCCGCTTCTCAGTCCGGATCTGAATGTATGGAAGAAGAAGAGGATGTGGTCGGGCCAATCATTGCTGACTCACAAAAGATGGCCGATGCCATAGCATATTTCAGTAGCAAGAGGATTGAGAACACCCGAGCCGTAGACCTTGACATTCTGGAGAAGGTAGGGATTTTGGAACCATTTCTTGCTATATCTGAAAAGAGGGGGATTATGAGGAAGTTCTGGGATATCAAGAGGCCAGCCTACAAGAGGCTCACGGTTGAGTTTCTATCCTCTTTGACCGTTCAATAAGAGGATGAGGTGTTTGTGATGAGGTACCGTCTCCTTGATACTGATTATGAGACTGATGCCCTTGAATTGTGCGAGTACATGGGATTCACGCCCGGTGGAGTATACAAAGGAAAATACTCGAGCAATCTTTGGGGGCATATTTCTGGAGACACGGGTAAGGCGGGTGAGCAACCAAAGAGAAAGTTCATCCAGCATCCTGTCATTCGGATGATGCAGAGGGCTCTTGGCAACACTTTGTTTGCAAGAGGAGAGTCTTCATCAAAGATTAGAAAGGAAGAATTTATGGTGATGACACGGATGCTGTACGGTGTGGCAAATTATCCCAAGCTGGATTTGGGAGTGATGATGATGAAGTATTGGGAAGGGATTGCGAAGTTGAGGAGGAAGGGAGAAGGGCAAGTCACCATTGGAGGGTATGTGACCTATCTGGCCGAGATGAATGGTATCCCTTTGGCACGACTTGAGGATCTGACCGAATGTACTGCTCCTTCTCTCATGGATGCGAAGTACTTGAGGCAGATTGGGTTCTTAGTTGGCCCGGACGATGGACCTTGGGCATGGAAGAATGAAGTTAGAGAACCCGTGCCATTGCCACTCAATGACGATTTCAGGTTTGGGGACCGATACACATGGCTGCTACCCGATCCCAACGAAGGAGCGGACATACCTGATGCTCCTATGCAACCACCACCGCAAGAGCCTGTGCAAGAAGAAGAGCAAGGGCCGCAACCGTTTGGCCAGTACGGGATGCCACCGTACCAAATGCCGCCCTATGCCATGCCACAAGGAGGTTTTGATGCGGGTGGTTCATCTTCCTATGCACCGCCACAAGAAGAGTTCAACTATGTATCTCTTTGTGCTAGTTTGAACAACCTAGCTCGCCTCTCGAATGAATCGATCGAGCTAGGAAGGAGGATAAGCGACAAGTGCGATGCAATTGAGAGGGAACAAGCGGAGGCAAGGCGAGACATCAACCTCCTCCTCCAACACGAAAGAGAGAATGAGGTGGCTCGTGGACGGGTGAACGAGATGTATGATTGGTTCTTCCCGATCTATGGACAGCCACCGCCTCCACCGCCTCAGTGAGATTTGATGACCGGAAGGTCGGCACGCCAATTTGTGAGTTTCCTTCACTTTTCTTTGCTTTTCTCTTTTAAATTCTGTTTGTTTGTGTTTGTTGGATGCAATTGAACAAGTTTGGGGAGGGGAATTTGAAAATTTGATGGAAATGCACATGTATCTAGGAATTTGCATCATTTTCATGTAGAATTGTAACTTTCGGGACCATTTCTGGCGACCCGCCAGGAATAAATCCCCTTTTGCATTCACTCTCGGGACAAATTCAAGCGGACCCGCCAGGATCCTGGCGGGGTCGCCTGAAAACTTGGCTTGAGCGTTTTTCATATAGTTTTGTATATATTGCATGGTTAATTCATATAATTTGCATTTAGATAGTTTAAGGAGGTAATTAGTAATGATTAGGATTGAAGTTTGAGCAAATTAAGAATTGAGTATGACTTGAAATTGAAATTTGAAAATCTGAATTTGAATTTGACCTAACTTAATGCACTCAAGGATTAAAAACAATTGAAAAGCATTGAGCATGACTTGTCTCGTAGTTCTTTGAGTTCAATTGAGTTTTAAGATTTTAAAGTTTGCATTGAAATTCTAGATTTCGGTTTATTTGGCATCCACACTTAAAATTGAATACCCGAAATGCCCTTAGATCGATTCTTGCAACACAAAATTGAGATTCAACAAAAGAAATCTTGGCAAGAGTTAATGAAATGTCACATTGTTTTTAAGTTTAATTAAATTGTTCTAAAAAAAAAATCAGAAAATCCAAAAAAAAAATAAAAAGGGGAACTAAAAAGTGGTGCAGTGCCATGGACACTGTAGGAAGCTATAGGTACTAGCGGATTAAAAGAACTCCATAAACCATGGGTAAGAAACAGAAAGATATTCATGGTATATAAAAAAATAAAGAGAGAAATAAAGAGGAAAAATCCTCTAAAGTTAAATCCGCTTTTATCTGGCTGACTTCTCCGCCTCGGGAAAAATCTCCTTACCCCAGGAGCAAAATGTATCTTTTTATTTTAAATTGTATAGGTGAATTGTCTTAACTCTTGCTTGATTGAATTTGTTGGGCTAACGTTTGTGATGGGAGGGTGTGATCCCGTGTCTTGATTGATAATGCAAATTTTAGGAACTTGAAATCCAATTGGGATTAAAGAGAAATGGGGAAAGTCATGAGGAATGATGGCCAATTGTTTTGAGAGTTGTTTGTGTGAAATCATGGTCACTTGGACTAAAATTGCTTGAAATTGAATTTGAAAAATTGTTTGACATGCTCTATTTTGAAATTGCTCAAATTTTGATGTTTATTATGCTAAGGACCCTTCTTTGACTTAGGAAACCAACCATTGAATTGCAATTAAGTCCTAAACTATCTTTCTAAGTTTGAATTGTTGCTTAGGGACAAGCAAGTTTAAGTTTGGGGAGATTTGATAGGCGGGTTTCACATCAAAATATTCAACCCTTTTAGGCCTTAATTTCAATTAAATGCTTGTGTTTTAGTTAGATTTAATGCAATTTAGGTTAGAAATATGGTACTGCTATTTGTCCTTGTCTAATTTCAGGTTCAGGGACGATTTGGAGCAAAATTGGGCCCAAGGCAGAGTTAAAGCGGAGCAAAACAGGGTCCAAGCGACTGGAGCAAAGGAACAGGGACAAACCAGACAAGTCCCCTGTTCTGGAGACCCGCCAGGATTTCTGTCGACCCGCCAGGATCCTGTCGACCCCGCCAGACATAAACCGACCTGCCCAATTTGGAGAGATATTTCTGGCAGAGCACCTTCTCTATTCTTGGACGAGCCAGACATGATCTCCACCTATGGAAACCGCTTTTGAGAGTTATTTAAACATAGGAAGAGCTCCAGAAAGGAACAAGTCAGTTTAGAGAGAGAGAAATCGAGTGAAGATAGCAGAAATTCCACCCAGCTGCCTCCTGTCGACCCGCCAGGAATTCTGGCGACCCGCCAGAAAACAGGCTGAGAGTTGTTTGCTGTTGTTTCTTGTTGTAAACTTTCTCTATTTTCTGTCTTTGATGTTTAGTTTGCTGAAACCTTTTATCTTTATGTTTAGCATGACTTGTAGTGAGTAGTTTAGTATAGGGGCAATTGTAGGGAACCATGACTTGGTAGATTAATGAAGTTTGATTTAGTTTTCTAATTTTTCTAAGTTGCTTTGCTTTACTTAAGTTTATTTGCTGAATTTGTGAATTGAATTGAATTGATTTGAAGGTTTGCTCACTTGGTTAGGCCTGACCTCGTAGATAAGCAAATAGAACCCTAATTTCAAAACAATTTGTATTCTCGAACCATAGGATAGTTAGTATACCCAAAAGGTGAAACCGGAACTTAGCCGAGAGGTTTATTCCCTCCTAAGATCGAGAGATCTAGGATATCCTACCGAATAGTTAAAGCAAACCCTAGAATTTAAGCCAAGAAACGAGAGTTGAAACTTAAGTTTTAGGGAGATTAGAGGTTAAAACTTAGTAATACCAAATCAAGAACGAGAGTTAGTATTTGGACCAGAGTTTAAGCCAAAGACCTGAACTTAGAGAACTTAGAAACTAATTAAACTGAATTGTCGTACTGTTCTGGCGACCCGCCAGGAATCCTGTCGACCCGCCAGGAACTCTGTCGACCCGCCAGGAACTCTGTCGACCCGCCAGGAATGCTGTCGACCCTCCAGGATAGTGCCTGGAAGTGAAACCCGATCAATTGACCCTAGTTTAAGTCCTTAATTCGAGTTTAAATCTTACTTTAATTTTTAGAGTAATTTATATATTGATTAGAGTTTAGAATTAATACCTTTAGTTTAAATTTATTACTTTAAATTAATTAACCAACTTTTTGACTTGTTTACCCCTAGATTAATTGAATTTAGTTACTTAAAGTCTATAGTTTAGAATAACCGTCCCTGTGGATTCGACCCTCAAGCTATACTGCATTAGATTAGATTGAGGTATTATTTGACCTAGGTTTTACCTCCGACCAATTGGTACTATCGGGTGTTGTTGTTTTTTTTTGCCTTTTCTTTTTGGGATTGAAGTGTTGCTAGCTAGTTACTACATTATCTTATCATATTTATCATAGGTTATGTATTGTATTAAGTGTGTTTTCCAATATTAAGGGTTTTTTCTTCAATTGGACATGAGCTGCAGGTTTTTTTTTTTTTGAAATTCCACTATCCTTAGGCTTTCATGTCAAAGGTGTATCAATTGGAATCGATAATGCATCACGAGCTATATTAGCAAAATCCAAACATTGACATCTCTGATAACTTGCCATAGTGATGTAGGAAAATTACACAATTCCAAACAGATACTTCATGGAAGATAAGTTGTCTCATTTAAAATTTCTTTAATAAGTCTCCCGAGTTAAATTTTTAATGCTATAACATTTAATTAATCATAGATGACAATTTTTGAAAACTGAACTTGAAGAATACAAAACTTAATTTGCAAGCCTCAAAGCCTTCAACTTTGTTTCTTCTTCTTCTTCTTCTTCCTTGTAAGACTGGGGCCGTTTGGATCGCTTAGAAATTAGAGGAATAGCCTATTCTTAGGCGGAAAATATTCATGACTATCCAAACAGAGCCAAAATTCCTGAACTTTCTACGCACAATGTTGCTATACCAGTAAATGTCAATACATGCCAGTATATGAAATGTCAATTGTCCTAATTGTAAATTACAGTAAAAGCATTAACACTTTCTTGATGTAAGGTACATGTGTTTTCCAATAAATCTACATTCTTTAATTGGAAAGTAAAGAAATAATATATGAGATATGAGCACACCCAGCTATCTACATTCTTTTACCAGTTTCAGCACCATAGGTAGTCTGGACTGAGATATGAGCACACCCAGCTATCTCTTAAGAGCACATGTATTGACACAAATCAGCATGACTTTCTTACACATAATTGCCAACTACTAGCTAAAATTTTACTTTTTCATAATGAATTTTCAAGGGCTAAGTAACTCTATTGGTAAACAAATCTTACAATTGGCAATAAAAATGAAAATATCAGCTAAGTAACTATATTCTAGCGGAGACGAAACTCAACGTCTCAACAGAATTCTCAAACCCCCGTCTCCAGTTATTACTCGTCCAGTTATGGACCCCACTTCTCAATCTTTCAGTTTATCAAAGTTTTTAACAACTCCAAACATTAAGTGCAGAACAAAGTAGCGACCCCAACATTTAACTAATTCTCACTCAACCCTGGGCCCCACCAGCAGGTATTACCTCTTTAGTTAGCTAAAACACCTTATTTAATCCCCTCTTTGACTAATTCAAACTCATTTTCAACTGTCATTTAATTAACAGATGCTGACAAACAGGAAACGAGTCATAATTTAGGGGTAATCGGTTTAGGATCTCAAGTTTGAATCCGAGTCAGACAAGTACTTTAACTCGATCAGTTTGGAAACAAGGTTATTCAATTTAGTCCCTCTAATAAGATGTATAACTGATTCTTAACTAATTCCAATGTTTAAAAACCGTACCGGACCGGCCGGTTCAACCGGATTTACCGTGAACCGGACCCTGGTCCGGTAGGTTTAGCCCATAAAACCGGAAAAAACCGAAAAAAACCGTTTAAACCGGTAACTGAACCGGCCGGTTTATTGTTTTGAACCAGAGAAACAAGTAAGTTAAATTGAAAACAATACAAAATTTGTTGAGATGGGAAATCGAACCCTAGTCTTTATGCATAAAAGACAACATACTTAACCATTAGGCCACATTATTCTTTTGGTATAAATGGACTTTTATATAATATTATACCGATTTGTAAATCGGTAAAACCGGTAAACCTCGATAAATCCCATACCGGCAGCCTCACCGGTTTGATCGCCGGTATGGTATTTAAAACACTGACTAATTCTCGGAGTTTACTAGGATCCACGAAAGGGTTAGTAGGCGAGGTTTTTTGTACCAGTATAGTAACAGGGACGATACCGGACCGGTATAGATTTGTACTTGCACCAATTAGAGGCATGAAGTAGTACACACAAGGAGAAACAAGTTCTCAAAATTACGACGGTACACCACTCTTTTAGGTCGATATTCAACACCCGAAAGAAGAATGGTGCTAAAGGGTCAAAGGAAGGCGGAACAATCAGAACAATTCCCAGGGAGATATCTCTAATTAATGTCGCCTCTCGATCGTTGCCTTCGTCCTCTTCTCCAGACCGTGCCCTCCTCTCTCACCTTTCGCCATCACTCTCATTCTCAATTACGAAGGATTAGAAAAGAAGATGAGTACGAGGAGCGTATCGGATTGGAGAAAATGAAGATGAGTTAAAAAAAAATGAGTTAAAATGTGTTTCTTTTGGGACCCATATCTCAATCCAACGGTGCAGATTGAACAAAAATTTAGTCTAATAAGTTAGGAATAAACAAGAATAGCAAATTCCAGGCAGAAATTTATTCATAACCATTCAAACTCTTCACAAAATTACACACTTTCCAATATTTTCCGCCTAGAAATATGCTATTTTTCTTATTCGTAAGCGCTAAGGTTATAATTTAGATATTTCATGATAGGGCCAGACCAGTATTTTTAAAACGTCCAGTGAAAATCTTTTGATATGATATGAGCCATCTGAATTAATCTGATCGGGATGATTTTTACGGGCCGCACAATTTATAGTTAGTTAATGACAAATTTAAAAGGACAATATTGCCATTTTAATTAATTAATGGAATAAAATTTTTTTTAAGCATTTTGTAGTGGTATAAAACTATTTAGTTATTTTGAGATGGCATATCTCGAATTTCAAACTTTTCTAATGGCATAAACCAAAATGCCCTTAAAATTTACTATATTAAATAATAACAAATAATTTGAAGAGAATAATCTTTCAAAGACGAGATAATATATATCAAATTACTAATTTGAATCAAAGAAATCTTTACGTAGTCAATGGAATTTAAAGAAACACTTTGTTTTAGAGGAAAATAACTATCAAGATAAATAGATAATGATCAGAATAAAACAATAAACACATTCTACATGGCTCCGTTTGGATGAGCCTGATGAACATGAAAATGACATAGTATTTGTGTCCGATTAAGCCTAATTATCTTCCTAATTTCTGTCCTTTTCACGCTCATTTTATATCATTTTGTCCATTTTGTAAGAAAGAAAGAGATATTGTCGTTTTGTTGTTTTTGTTGCATTTCAGGTTTGAGGGTGCACCCGCATCTCAGGGTGCATCATGGCGCAGTCTAGGAAACAATGATGTGCTACAGTCTAAGAGTGCACTCGCATTCCAGGGTGCATCCTGACGCAAATTTGGAAACAGATCCAACTTTTCACGTGACAGCTAGCTAAAATCTCTCAAATTTCGCCCTTTATTCTTGCCTGGCTGAAAGAAGGAAAGTCCAGCTCTCTCCCTCCTGTAATTTATGGCAAGGAATTTAATTATTGAGGAGAGAAAATGAGGAAACCATCATAAAAGGAAGCTAAGGGGCTGCTGTCCAAAGGACTCTCTCACCCTTCTCAGATCCAGATCTGTTCTCTCTTTCCCTCTCTCTCTCTACACGAAATTGGAGTTCAAGCTGCCTCTCTTGGTGACAGCAAGAGGCATAAGGCGCTGGAGCACTGTTTGGTAGAAGCTAGGGTCGAAGGGTTTATCAGTTTTATCTTATCTTTGCTTTCTTTCATGATGTTTGTATCCAAAACTATTGTTGTTTGTTTTTATTTTATTATGAGTAGCTAAACTTTAATTAGGGTTATGATGTAACAACTGAAATACTTGGTTTATTGGATGCTTAGTTTATTTTATAACTGGTTTGTTGTTAATTCTTTCTATCATTTACTGAAATTGTGTTGTGCGATTTATTTGATCACTTGCACGCTTGTTTAAAGTCTGTTTGGATTTATCTTTGAGTAGCTAGACACAAAGGTGTAATTGATTTTCTAACTTTCCAGCAATCCGCTTAAACTATTTGTTTATAGTTTGAGTAGACAGATTCGAGAGGTAGTTAGAATAAACTATTACCAAACGGTCCGCTCAAGATTAATGCATTTCAGATTTTACACAAGTAGATATGCACAAAAGTACTTATAAACCACTTATTAACACTCATCTATTAAACCGTGTGAATACAATAAACAAGCTTCATTAATCCAAGTATTACACAGTTGTGAAGTCATAACCCTAGTCCAAAAACACATAAATACATTCAGTTTTTATTCGAGTCTTTTCTGTCAACCTGCATCCAGTCTTGAACCAGTTGCATCTCAACCTGCATCCTACTTCAACACTTCACCTGCATCTCTGGTTGCACTCAGTCCAGTGCGACTGCATCGTTCCCCTGCATTGTCGTTCAATTTAGTTATTTACTTTACAATTTTACCCCTGTAGTTTAAACACCAATTCAACTATTTGCCAGGTCTAGATTACCCAAATTTGTTAGTCCGGTAATTCTAAACCGCCTCCCTGTGGGATCGACCCCTAAGTACTACGCGGTAGGATAGTGCGCTTGCATTCCGACCAAATAGGTTTAGGGTTTTTAATTAGTCTTGTGTACCCTAAAAAGCACACATCAAACTTGGCGCCGTTGCCGGGGATTTGTGCATATCTACTTGTGTAAAATCTGAAATGCATTAATCTTGAGCGGACCGTTTGGTAATAATTTATTCTAACTTCCTCTTGAATCTGTCTACTCAAACTATAATCAGATAGTTTAAGCGGATTGCTAGGAAGTTAGAAAATCAATTATACCTTTGTGTCTAGCTACTCAATGATAAATCCAAACAGATATTAAAACAAGCGTGCAAGTGATCAAATAAATCGCACCACACCATTTAGCAAAAGATAGGAAGAATTACCAACAAACCATGATATAAAATAAACTAAGCATTCAATAATCAAAGCATTTCAGTTGTTACATCATAACCCTAATTAAAGTTTAGCTACTCATGATATAATAAAAACAAACAACAAGATTAATGTGTGCTTAAAAACCCAAATTAAAGTTTGATGTGTGCTTTTTAGGGTACACAAGACTAATTAAAAACCCTAAACCTATTTGGTCGGAATGCAAGCGCACTATCCTACCGCGTAGTACTTAGGGGTCGATCCCACAGGGAGGCGGTTTAGAATTACCGGACTAACAACTTTTGGTAATCTAGACCTGGCAAATAGTTGAATTGGTGTTTAAACTACAGGGGTAAAATTGTAAAGTAAATAACTAAATTGAACGACAATGCAGGGGAACGATGCAGTCGCACTGGACTGAGTGCAACCAGAGATGCATGTGAAGTGTTGAAGTAGGATGAAGGTTGAGATGCAACTGGTTCAAGACTGGATGCAGGTTGACAGAAAAGACTCGAATAAAAACTGAATGTATTTATGTGTTTTTGGACTAGGGTTATGACTTCACAACTGTGTAATACTTGGATTAATGAAGCTTGTTAATTGTATTCACACGGTTTAATAGATGAGTGTTAATAAGTGGTTTATAAGTACTTTTGTGCATATCTACTTGTGTAAAATCTGAAATGCATTAATCTTGAGCGGACTGTTTGGTAATAATTTATTCTAACTTCCTCTTGAATCTGTCTACTCAAACTATAATCAGATAGTTTAAGCGGATTGCTAGGAAGTTAGAAAATCAATTATACCTTTGTGTCTAGCTACTCAATGATAAATCCAAACAGATATTAAAACAAGCGTGCAAGTGATCAAATAAATCGCACCACACCATTTAGCAAAAGATAGGAAGAATTACCAACAAACCATGATATAAAATAAACTAAGCATTCAATAATCAAAGCATTTCAGTTGTTACATCATAACCCTAATTAAAGTTTAGCTACTCATGATATAATAAAAATAAATAACAAGATTGAACACAAACACAAGAGATAAAGAGATAAAGATGCAACCAATCTTCTTGGCCTCCATCTCTAGGATCGGTGCTACAACCCTTTTTCCTCCTTGCTGTCACCAAGAGAGATGCAGCCACGCCTCCAAGAGAGACCAGGGCCGAAGCCCTAGGTCAAAATTCGACCAGAGAAGAGAGAGGAAGAAAGAACAGATCTGGAATTGAGAAGGGTGAGAGAGTCCTCTGGACAGCAGCCCCTTAGCTTCCTTTTATGCTGGTTTCCTCATTTTCTCTCCTCAATAATTAAATTCCTTGCCATAAATTACAGGAGGGAGAGAGCTGGACTTTCCTTCTTTCAGCCAGGCAAGAATAAAGGGCGAAATTTGAGAGATTTTAGCTAGCTGTCACGTGAAAAGTTGGATCTGTTTCCAAATTTACGTCAGGATGCACCCTGGAATGCGAGTGCACTCTTAGACTGTAGCACATCATTGTTTCCTAGACCGCGCCATGATGCACCCTGAGATGCGGGTGCACCCTCAAACCTGAAATGCAACAAAAACAACAAAACGACAATATCTCTTTCTTTCTTACAAAATGGACAAAATGATATAAAATGAGCGTGAAAAGGACAGAAATTAGGAAGATAATTAGGCTTAACCGGACACAAATACTATGTCATTTTCATGTTCATCAAACACCCCATGCTTGAATCTTTGCTTGTCCTCAAGCAAAAGGAACGGTTTAACCTAATCAATCCTTATTAAGTGTTTTTCATCTCATTTTGTGCAGTCAAGTTTCAAAGTTGAAGTGTTTTGTTTGATAATTTCTGGAATTTCTCAAGTACAAGAATGCAACAGATCAAAAACCTTTCTCTCAATTGAATGCACAAGACACAAGGAGTTATCGATTTTAAACAAAAGCAATTTATTTTTAGAGATTCAACCGACTTTGAAACAGACTTAAGACTAAACACAATGCACTGTCCATGAGTCATTTACCTAAACATTAAGTCGATTAATTCTTCAAAGTTCTTTAATCGATTTCAAGACAAATAGAAACGGGATCGAACCCCTTCAACTCAAAATAATACTAAACCAATTCTCAGTCCTGAATCACATGTTTGGAAAATTTAAACCACACGAAAATTTTTGAAAATATTTTTGGGTTAATTACACATTTTCCCGGGGCAAGGAGGTTTCCCGCGGCGGAGAGGTCAGCCAGATGAGTGTGGTTTTTGCTTGAGGTTTTCCCCAAAATTTTAGATGGATCCATTTTTTTATCCACACAGACCTATAGCTTTCCGCAATGGCCATCGTCAGAGCACCGCTTTTTAGTTCCCCTTTTATTTATTACTATTTTTTTTTGTTTTTTCTTCGACTTTTAAATAAACTTGAAAACAGTGGTTTAATCATCCAAACATGCATTTCACTTCCTGCAATCAGTTTGATTTTTCAGTTGAAAGAATGATCTTAAGCAACTCGAGGTTGCCCTTTGCCGGCTCTATCAAACCGAATTCAATCAAAACCTTATTAAATTAATCAACCTAATGATTAGAAAAACGACTCTCGGACAGTTCTTGCTTTCATCTTTAGGTCGCTCGAATTCAGTTTCATCAAATTCAGTTTAAAACAAAATTTACTTAACAACTCCCAAAGTCCCATGAATTCAACCAAGAGAACAAAAATTGACTAAAGAATTACAAGTCCTTAATCTATTCCAGAAATTTTCAAAACCGTCATTTCAACCCCAAAACTTATTTGCTCGCTATGAGATTAGTTGACTCTTCACATTCAAACACAATCAATCAGGCCCATTAAAAATCCAAAACAGTGCCATTAGTTCATCCCCAAAGACATCAAAACAAACAAACAAACACCCCATGCTTAAGAGTAAGCATTGTCCTCAATGCACAAATGAAAACAAGAAGAAACAGAGAAAGGAAAAGAGAGGAACTCACTGAGAATAGTGCAGGGCAACAAGTCTGGCTGCATTGCAGCATCTAGGTGCACTCGGAGGTTGTGCAGGTGCATCCTGAGGAAGTGTAGGTACACCATGAGGTAGTGCAGGTGTACTGGTTGTTGCTGGTGCAGCTGAGGATGCGCCTGCATTACCTCTTCGTGTTGAGGCTTCTTGGGTGCATTTTTCAGTTTAAGTCTTGGTGTGTTCCTTCATTATGCTTGAGAATTCTCTGCATTATTTGTTGGGATGCAGTCTGACTGGATGCACTTGAAATGAGAGGGTGCACTTGGATGAGGATGAGCATTGTGCTTAGAAACACCATCTGGATGCACCTTGTCTTGATGCAGGTGCATCATTGTTTGCTGCCTTTGAATTTGAAATTTTGTCGTTAGTTGCATCCTTCAATTTTCTTTTCTCTTGTTCTCTGAAAAATCAAGTGTCAGTCTCAATGCTTATGTCTTTATTGAAGATCAAACTAAAATGAAATAGAACGAAAGAAAATTATTTTATTATTATTATTTTTTTTTAAGAAACTTGGGCTGCCTCCCAAGGAGCGCTTCTTTTAGGTCATTAGCTTGACCGTTGCATTGCATCAAGTTGGAGAAGATGCTGCAAGAGAGATGAGGACTCTCTTTTCACCAGGATCGAGGGCCAAAAACTCCAGAAGATAGTCATGGTTTGGGCCGTCATCTTCTGCTATTGGCGGTTCATGCTTTGTCTCACACCTTACTTTGTCTCCGCAACTCGCATTGCCGCTTGCATTATAGGTTGCATCGCTTGATTTCTCCTTTAGGCCTGAATATTTCTCATTGTGGCTTAAATTGTCGATGCAACCCACCTTGCTGCTTGTATCACCAAGTGAGTCGATAAAGTTTGCATTCTGGATCTGAACTGCATCTATAGCTGATAGGCGGGTTTCACATCGAAATATTCAACCCTTTTAGGCCTTAATTTCAATTAAATGTTTGTGTTTTAGTTAGATTTAATGCAATTTAGGTTAGAAATATGGTACTGCTATTTGCCCTTGTCTAATTTCAGGTTCAGTGATGATTTGGAGCAAAATTGGGCCCAAGGAAGTGTTCAAACGAAGCAAATCAGAGTCCAAGCGACTGGAGCAAAGGAACAGGGTCAAACCAGACAAGTCCCCTGTTCTGGCGACCCGCCAGGATTTCAGACGACCCGCCAGGAATCCAGGCGACCCGCCAGGATTCCTGTCGACCCGCCAGAACATTAACAGACCTGCCCAATTTGGTGAGATATTTCTGGCAGAGCACTATCTCTATTCTTGGACGAGCCAGACATGATCTCCACCTATGGGAACCGCCTTTGAGAGTTATTTAAACATAGGGAGAGCTCCAGAAAGAAAAAAGTCGAGTTTGAAGTCAGTTTAGAGAGAGAGAATTCGAGAGAAGACAGCAGAATCCCCCAGCTGCCTCCTGTCGACCCGCCAGGATCTCAGGCGACCCGCCAGAAGACAAGCTGAGAGTTGTTTGCTGTTTGTTCTTGTTGTAAACTTTCTCTATTATCTGTCTTTGATGTTTAGTTTGCTGAAACCTTTTATCTTTATGCTTAGTATGACTTTTAGTGAGTAGTTTAGTTTAGGGGCAATTGTAGGGAACCATGACTTGGTAGATTAATGAAGTTTAATTTAGTTTTCTATTTTTTCTAAGTTGCTTTGCTTTGCTTGAGTTTATTTGCTGAAATTGTGAATTGAATTGAATTGATTTGAAGGTTTGCTCACTTGGTTAGGCCTGACCTCGTAGATTAAGCAAATAGAACCCTAATCTCAAAATAATTTCTATTCTCAAACCTTAGGATAGTTAGTATACCCAAAAGGTGAAACCGGAACTTAGCCGAGAGGTTTATTCCCTCCTAAGATCGAGAGATCTAGGATATCCTACTGAATAGTTAAAGCAAACCCTAAAACTTAAGCCAAGAAACGAGAGTTGAAACTTAGGTTTTTAGGGAGGTTAGAGGTCAAAACTTAGTAATACCAAATCAAGAACGAGAGTTAGTATTTGGACCAGAGTTTAAGCCAAAAACCTGAACTTAGAGAACTTAAAAACTAATTAAACTGAATTGTCGTACTGTTCTGGCGACCCGCCAGAAATCCCGTCGACCCGCCAGAAATTCTGGCGACCCGCCAGAAATCCTGTCGACCCGCCAGGATAGTGCCTGGAAGTGGAACCCGATCAATTGACCCTAGTTTAAGTCCTTAATACAAGTTTAGATCTTTTCTTTAATATTTAGGGTAATTTAGACATTAATTAGAACTTAGAATTAATTCTTTTAGTTTAAACTCAATCCTTTTAATAAATTAATTAACTTTTTAACTTGTTTACCCCTAGATCAATCGAACTAAATTACTTAAAGTCTATAGTTTAGAATAACCGTCCCTGTGGATTCGATCCTCAAGCTATATTGCATTAGATTAGATTGAGGTTTAATTTGACCCAGGTTTTACCTCCGATCAAATTTGGCGCCGTTGCCGGGGACGGTGACTAGATTTAAGTTTAGGTAATTAAGTTTTATTGATCTTTTGTCTTTTCCTCTTGTTTCTTGTTTGTAGGAGTACACGCTGGCCGGAAAGAAGAAGCCTAAGCAACTTCAACCCGCAAGCGAGTGCAAGTACTTTACGAGGAGCCAAGCCAAGAGCGACGAGACACCCCGACCTTCTGCTTCGTTTGTTTCCCAAACCGTTCGTTTTCCGGGAGAACAAATAGAAGCCAAGGAGGCCACAACTTCGACTTCATCACCTATTTCGACTCCCTTGCTGGTTTACCAACGAGGAAGGCGAAATCCATCAGCTCGATTTGCGAACCAACCACCAGGACCAATCCAGGCGACCCGCCAGGATTCAGGCGGACCCGCCAGAAAAGATCCTGAGGAAGGTTCGAAAGACGCAGACGACGCGAACCCAATGGCAGACCTGAACGGGAACCCGCCTATTGGTCCAGAAGGAGACGGGCCGTTGATAGTAGATCCAGCCATTATTCAACGAGCCCTTGATGACGCTAGGGAGGCGGCAAGGATTGCGGCGGAGAACCGACCTTTGAAGGAGATCGGAGCCCCAACCGCAAACAATGTCCGACTTGGAGTCAACCCTCCCCAAGCTCGAAGGACTCGCGATCTATTCTTCAACCCATCTCTCATTGCCCTTATCCAACAGAACCAATTTAGTGGGAATCCAACGGAAGACGCGAACAAGCATTTGCAGCGATTCCTACGGAATTGCATCACTCTCAACCTCGAAGAAGTCGCTCCTGATATAATCCGGTTAACTCTTTTCCCTTTTTCTCTTAGAGACCAAGCAGAGGATTGGTTGAATAGTTTCAATAGTAACCCGTTTACCTGTTGGGATGATTTGGCCAAGGCCTTCTTGGAAAGGTTCTATCCTAGAATCAAAACCACATCGATCGTGAGGGAGATAATTGGGTTTAAACAGGAAAGTGATGAAAATTTGTTTGAAGCTTGGGAACGCTTTAAGGATTTGTTGAGAATGTGTCCTCATCATGATATAGGCCAGGATAGACTAATTTGTAGTTTCTATGACGGTTTGAATCATCAAACTCGTCAAAGTGTTAACTCGACTGCAGGTGGGTCTCTTCTCGACCTAGGGTGTAGGGATGCAAAGGCGCTTATCGAAAGCATGGCAAGCTCTCAAACCAATTGGTCGGTAAGAGAGAAGAATTCCAAAGGAGGGATGATAGAAGTGGACAAATCGACCCATTTGCAAGCTCAACTGGACGCCTTGACCACAATGATGAAAGAAATGAAAACCAAACCTGTGGAAGCAGTCCAGAAGTGCCAATTCTGTGAGGAGGAAGGACATACAGCAAAGGCATGCTACTTGGTAGCAAGAGACGAGCCCGTAGCCGATGTAAATGCAATCATGGCACCTCCGCCCTTCGCCCCCCAGAATTACGTGTACCGAGACAAGAGAAACCATCCTGGGCTATCTTATGGCAATCCAAGCGGGTGCGCGAATCCGGGGCAAGCTCAACCACCACCACAAAACAAGCCTAACAACAACGCTGCGAGTAATAACAATCAGGTTAGTTACTATCAGCAACATAGGAATTTGGTGGACAAGTTCATGGCAGATCAAACGGAGTGGAATCATACGGTATTTGATGAGATGAAGCAAGTTCGCGAGTCCTTGCAATTCCTCATTCAACAAAGCAAATTGGCAAACCCTCAAAGCCAAGGAGCTTTAACGAAGACCGGGATGTTTCCAAGCCAACCTGAAGTGAACCCCAACGGAGAGGTCAAGAGTGTCACACATCGACTAAGGAGTGGAACGGAGTACGATGGGCCCAAGAATCCCGACGAATCGGTCTCAGGACCAATCCAGGCGGACCCGCCAGCAATCCTGGCGACCCGCCAGGAAATTGCGCAGAACACAGAACCCTCGGGACAAAGTCAGGCGACCCGCCAGAATTCAGGCGGACCCGCCAGAAAAGGTCCTGAGACTCAGAAAGACAAGACCGAAGCCCCGATTCAGACCCGCTATGCCCCAGAAGTTCCATATCCTCAAAGGCTAGCCAAGGCAAAGGAAGAGAAGGAATACAGCAAGTTCATGGAGATAATGTCACAAATCCAAATCTCCATACCCTTCACCGACATGTTGACCAAAATGCCCTCCTATGCTAAGTTCCTAAAGGATATTTTAACAAACAAGAAGAAGCTAGAGGACGTTAGCATTGCTGTAACACATGAGAGCAAATCCGTATCAACCAAGAAACTTCCCCCGAAGTTGAAAGATCCAGGGAGATTCACAATCCCATGCAAGATTGGGGAGGCAAACATCAAGCGAGCCTTGCTGGACTTAGGAGCGAGCGTGAGTCTCATGCCCGAATCAATTTTCAACAAGCTGGGTGTGGGAGAATTGAGGACCACTCGGATGACATTGCAACTTGCAGATCGATCAACCCGTTTGCCCTTGGGAATTGTTGAAGACGTACCACTTCAAGTTGGAGATATCGTGGTGCCATGTGATTTTGTGATTGTAGACATGGAAGAAGACCCCGAGGTACCTATTATTCTTGGTAGACCATTTCTAGCAACAGCTGGTATTTTTATCAATTGTAGGAATGGAAAGATGCTCGTGAAAGTAGGAGACGAAACAGCCGAATTCGAAGTAGAGAAAGCAATGAAGCTGCCCAACCAAGTAGATACTTGTTGCATGGTGGATTTGCTTGATGAAATGGTACAAGAAGAGTTCAATTCGGCGGTAACGAAGGCCTACACCTACCCCATCGACAACCAGGAGGAATGGGATGCTTATTTGGCTAGTTTGGAGGAAGAACCAGGCGCTGAAGAGGAAGTTGACGCTCTCAGGACAGTTTCTGGCGACCCGCCAGAAATCCTGGCGACCCGCCAGGAAGCCAGCCCTGAACAACCAAAGTTGAATCTGAAGCCTCTGCCCTCTAACCTCCAGTACCAGTACCTGGGGCCTGATAAGACATATCCGGTGATAGTGAGTGCACATCTAAGCAGCGAAGAAATTGAGAAACTTTTAAGGGAATTGCGATCCCATCGTAAGGCTATTGGTTACTCGATTGATGATTTGAAGGGCCTAGATCCGAGCATTTGTACTCACCGAATTCTCATGGAAGATGATTGCAAGCCAACCATTGAGCATCAAAGAAGATTAAATCCAACCTTGAAGGAGGTGGTGAAGAAAGAAGTTCTCAAGCTACTTGAAGCCGGGATCATTTATCCAATTTCCGACTCCAAGTGGGTTAGTCCGGTTCATGTGGTGCCTAAGAAGGGAGGTACTACGGTGGTGAAGAACGACAAGAATGAGTTAATCCAAACTCGAGTGGTCACGGGGTGGAGAATGTGCATTGATTATCGAAAGCTCAACACCGCCACGAGAAAGGATCATTTTCCCCTTCCATTTGTTGATCAACTCTTGGAGAGACTAGCCAATCATTCTTATTTTTGCTATTTGGATGGGTATTCCGGGTTCTTCCAAATCCCCATTCATCCAAGCGACCAAGAGGAGACAACATTTACATGCCCGTATGGTACCTACGCTTACCGAAGGATGCCATTTGGGTTGTGTAACGCCCCAGCCACTTTCCAAAGAGCTATGATGGCGATATTCTCCGATTTCATTGAGAAAGACATGGAAGTTTTCATGGATGATTTTTCGGTTTATGGTACAACCTTCGATCATTGCTTAGCCAACTTGGTTAAGGTGTTGAAGCGGTGTGAAGAGGTGAATCTAGTGTTGAATTGGGAGAAATGTCACTTCATGGTTCGCGAGGGGGTGGTGCTTGGCCACGTGATTTCATCTCAAGGGATCTCAGTTGACAAAGCGAAAGTGGAAGTCATTGAGAAATTGAGACAACCAACATGCGTTAGAGACATTCGTAGCTTCTTGGGTCATGCCAGTTTTTACCGGCGGTTCATTAAAGATTTCTCTAAAATTGCAAAACCATTAACTAATCTCACTATGAAGGATGTTGAATTTGACTTTGACGATGATTGTGTTAATGCTTTTCGCAGGATTAAGGAAGCTTTGGTGGTAGCACCTATTCTCCAACCGCCCGATTGGACGTTACCTTTTGAATTAATGTGCGATGCGAGCGATTATGCAATCGGAGCGGTTTTGGGACAGAGGCGTGACAAGAAACCTTATGCCATATACTATGCAAGCAAAGTCTTAGATGCAGCTCAAGTGAACTATACCACCACCGAAAAGGAGTTGCTTTCCATAGTGTATGCATTGGACAAATTCAGATCATATCTTGTTGGATCGAAGGTGATTGTCTATACCGACCATGCTGCCATCAAATATCTCATGACTAAGAAGGACACCAAACCCCGCTTGATCCGATGGGTGCTCTTACTTCAAGAATTTGACATAGAAATCAAAGACAAGAAGGGCACGGAAAACCTAGTTGCAGATCATTTGTCCAGGATCCAAGTGGAGAAGACGGAGGACCAATTGATGCCCATAAACGATGATTTGCCAGGCGAGCAGCTGCTCTCGGCACAATTTCTGGCGACCCGCCAGGAATCCTGGCGACCCGCCAGGATTCATCCTGACAGACCAGCCAGGCGCATTCACCTCCAGGCGACCCGCCAGGATCCAAGCGGACCCGCCAGAGTGCCATGGTATGCAGATTTCGCGAATTTTCTGGCAAGCGGGATCAAGCCTCATGGGTATTCGTCCCAGCAATTCAAGAAGTTCCGAGCCGATTCAAAGTATTACTATTGGGATGACCCGTTCTTGTGGAAGAGAGGAGTAGATGGTATGTTTCGAAGATGCGTGCCCCTAGAGGAAGTAGAAGATATTCTTTACCAGTGCCATTCGTCCGCCTATGGAGGACATGCTTCTACCGACAAAACCGCCGCGAAGGTGCTTCAGTCCGGTTTCTATTGGCCATCGATTTTCAAGGATGCAAGAGCCTTTGTTCTCAAGTGTGATCAATGTCAAAGGGCGGGAAACATTTCTCAAAGACAACAAATGCCTCAAAATCCGGTGCTTGAAGTTGAGATATTTGATGTTTGGGGAGTGGACTTCATGGGACCATTTCCGCCATCCCTTGGGTATGAATTCATCCTTGTAGCCGTTGATTATGTGTCCAAGTGGGTAGAAGCAATTCCAAGCAAGTATGCTGATTCTGTCACGGTGAAGAAGCTCTTCAATAAGGTGATTTTTCCCCGATTTGGGATTCCAAGAGTTGTCATAAGCGATGGAGGAAAGCATTTCATAAATCGACAGTTTGATAATCTCTTGAGAAAATATGGTGTTACTCACAAGGTTGCTACACCTTATCATCCACAAACCAGTGGTCAAGTTGAGGTGTCAAATAGAGAGATTAAGAATATTTTGCAAAAAACGGTGGGTAGCACGAGGAAGGATTGGGCGTTGAAGCTTGATGAAGCGCTTTGGGCATATCGAACTGCATACAAAACTCCAATAGGAATGAGTCCTTTCAAGTTGATCTATGGAAAAGCTTGTCACTTACCAGTGGAACTAGAGCACAAGGCTTATTGGGCAGTCAAGACAATCAATTGGGATGCACAAGCTGCAGGAGAGAAGCGAATTCTGGATTTGCACGAGTTAGATGAGATCCGTATGGATGCCTATGAGAATGCTCGGTTGTACAAAGAGCGAACGAAGAAGTGGCATGATAAACATATCCAACGGAGAGTGCTTAAGGAGGGAAACATGGTCTTACTTTTCAATTCAAGGTTGAGGCTGTTTCCAGGCAAGCTTAAATCAAGATGGTCTGGACCGTTTCGAGTGAAAAAAGTCTATCCTTATGGAGCAGTTGAGCTATGGGGAAATGATGGGAGCTATTTCACTGTGAATGGGCAGCGCCTCAAGCTATACATCCAAGGACAAGAGATGGAAGAGTTGGTCTCGGAATCGCTCGTTGATCCGAGACCCGAAGAGACGTAGAAATGAGGGGTCGAGCTCGAGACCTTAAACGAGCGCTTCTTGGGAGGCAACCCAAGGATTTTATTTTAAATTCTATGATTTATTTTATTTCAATTTATTTACTTGCGTTGAAAAATTGAGAAAAACACAAAAAAATTAGAAAATACGAAAAATACAAAAAAAATTAGGATTTAAATGGTTTATTTTGTGGTTGATTTAGGTGAAAAATGCATCCAAGCGGACCCGCCAGAGTTTCAGGCGACCCGCCAGGGAGAAAAGCGAAAACATGGTTCTCAGGATGAATCCTGGCGACCCGCCAGAAATCCTGGCGACCCGCCAGAAAAAGAGGTTAAAAAGGAGGCTGTCGGGACGATTCCTGGCGACCCGCCAGAAATCCTGGCGACCCGCCAGAACTCATGTCGGCAAGAACCCTAATAACTGACCATGTTGCGACCCGTTTGACCCGTTACGCGTTTTGTAACTGACTCAACCCATTAAACCCCCCCTCTCTCTCTCTCTCTTCCTAACCGACCCCTCCATCTCCCTCTTTCGACCCTCTCTCTCTCTCTCTCGATCGGACCCGCCGAGACCAAGCCAAACCACGCGAACCACCCTTTCCGACCACCTCTCGCCGAACGGAGACCACCCCTCGCGTCGTCTCCACCCCGAGAGCTTGTCTACACCGTCAATTTCGACCCTCTCCTTCGGATTTCACCGCGGCACCACCAACCCTCTTCTCTCTCTCGAACCTTCGCCGTGTCGCTTCGATTCTCCAAGGTAATCTCTTCCCTACTCTCAAAATTCACTTTTTCAACTTTCAAAAACCTTCCGGTACCGCGAATTTCTCGAAAAACCGCAAAACCCGTACCAACCCAGTTTCTGGCGACCCGCCAGAAAACCAGGCGACCCGCCAGGATTTGTCCCGAACCACCATCGTTTCCAACCAATTTCTGGCGACCCGCCAGGAATCCAGGCGACCCGCCAGAAACCCTCCTGAAAGCTAAACCCTAGCCAATCTCAGTCATGCCTCGCGCCAAGAACCCTACCATCGGTAGCATGGCGAAGCGCCTCCGCTCCGCTGTTACCGGTGCTAGTTCCTCTCGAAAGAGAAGCCATGACCCTACCCCTTCACCATCAAGTTCCGAGGCCTCTCAATCCGCGACCCGCTCCGCTTCTCAGCCCGGATCTGATTATATGGAAGAAGAAGAGGATGTGGTCGGGCCGATCATTGCTGACTCACAAAAGATGGCCGATGCCATAACTTATTTCAGCAGCAAGAGGATTGAGAACACCCGAGCCGTAGACCTGGACATTCTGGAGAAGATAGGGGTTTTGGAACAGTTTCTAGCTATTTCTGAAAAGGGGGGGATCATGAGGAAGTTCTGGGATATCAAGAGGCCCGCCTACAAGAGGCTCACGGTTGAGTTTCTAGCCTCTTTGTCCATTCAAGAAGAGGATGAGGTGTTTGTGATGAGGTACCGTCTCCTTGATACCGATTATGAGACTGATGCCCTAGAATTGTGCGAGTATATGGGATTCACGCCCGGTGGAGAGTACAAGGGAAAATACTCAAGCAATCTTTGGGGGCAAATTTCTGGAGACACGGGTAAGGCGGGAGAGCAACCAAAAGGAAAGTTCATCCAGCATCCTGTCATTCGGATAATGCAGAGGGCCCTTAGCAACACTTTGTTTGCAAGAGGAGAGTCTTCTTCAAAGATTAGAAAGGAAGAATTCATGGTATTGACACGGATGTTGCATGGAGTTGCAAATTACTCCAAGCTGGATTTGGGAGTGATGATGATGAAGTACTGGGAAGGGATTGCGAAATTAAGAAGGAAGGGAGAAGGACAAGTTACCATTGGAGGGTATGTGACCTATCTTGCTGAGATGAATGGTATCCCCTTGGCATGTCTTGAGGATCTGACCGAGTGTACTGCTCCTTCTCTAATGGATGCAAAGTACTTGAGGCAGATTGGGTTCTTAGTTGGCCCGGATGATGGGCCTTGGGCATGGAAGAATGAGGTTAGAGAGCCCGTGCCACTGCCACTTAATGACAATTTCAGGTTTGGGGACCGATTCACATGGCTACTACCCGAGCCCAACGAAGGAGCGGACATACCTGATGCTCCTATGCAACCACCACCGCAAGAGCATGAGCAAGAAGAAGAGCAAGGGCCGCAGCCGTTTGGCCAGTACGGGATACCAACGTACCAAATGCCGCCCTATGCCATGCCTCAAGAAGGGTTTGATGCGGGTGGTTCATCTTCCTATGCACCGCCACAAGAAGAGTTCAACTATGCATCTCTGTGTGCTAGTTTGAACAACCTAGCTCGCCTCTCGAATGAATCGATAGAGCTAGGAAGGAGGATAAGTGACAAGTGCGATGCAATTGAAAGGGAACAAGCGGAGGCAAGGCGAGACATCAACCTCCTCCTCCAATACGAAAGAGAGAATGAGGTGGCTCGTGGACGGGTGAACGAGATGTATGATTGGTTCTTCCCGATCTATGGACAGCCACCGCCTCCACCGCCTCAGTGAGATTTGATGACCGGAAGGTCGGCACGACAATTTGTGAGTTTCCTTCACTTTTCCTTTGTTTTTCTCTTTTAAATTCTGTTTGTTTGTGTTTGTTGGATGCAATTGAACAAGTTTGGGGAGGGGAATTTGGAAATTTGATGGAAATGCACATGTATTTAGGAAATTGCATCATTTCATGTAGGATTATACTCTCTCGGGACCATTTCTGGCGACCCGCCAGGAATCCTGGCGACCCGCCAGGAATAAATCCCCTTTGCACTGCTCTCGGAACAGATTCAAGCGGACCCGCCAGGATCCTGGCGGGGTCGCCTGAAAAATTGGCTTGAGCATTTCTCATTTAGATTTGTATATATTGCATGGTTAATTCATATAATTTGCATTTAGATAGTTTAAGGAGATAATTAGCAATGATTAGGATTGAAATTTGAGCAAATTAAGAATTGAGTATGACTTGAAATTGAAATTTGAAAATCTGCATTTGGATTTGACCTAACTTAATGCACTCAAGGATTAAAAGCAATTGAAAAACATTGAGCATGACTTGTCTCATAGTTCTTTAAGTTCAATTGAGTTTTAAGATTTTAAAGTTTGCATTGAAATTCTAGATTTCGGTTTATTTGGCATCCACACTTAAAATTGAATACCCGAAATGCCCTTAGATCGATTCTTGCAACACAAAATTGAGATTCAACAAAAGAAATTTTGGCAAGAGTTAATAAAATGTCACATTGTTTTTATGTTTAATTAAGTGTTGATAAAAAAAAAAAAAAAATCAGAAAAATCGAAAACAAAATAAAAAGGGGAACTAAAAAGTGGTGCAGTGCCATGGACACTGTAGGAAGCTATAGGTACTAGCGGATCAAAAGAACTCCATAAACCATGGGTAAGAAACAGAAAGAGACTCATGGTATATAAAAAAAAAAAGAGAAATAAAGAGGAAAAATCCTCTAAAGTTAAATCCGCTTTTATCTGGCTGACTTCTCCGCCTCGGGAAAAATCTCCTCGCCCCAGGAGCAAAATGTATCTTTAAATTTAAATTGTAAAGGTGAATTGTCTTAACTCTTGCTTGATTGAATTTGTTGGGCTAACGTTTGTGATGGGAGGGTGTGATCCCGTGTCTTGATTATTAATGCAAATTTTAGGAACTTGAAAACCAATTGGGATTAAAGAAAAACGGGGTGAGTCATGATTAATGATGGTCAATTGTTTCGAGAATTGTTTGTATAAAGTCATGGTCACTTGAACTAAAATTGGTTGAAATTGGATTTTGAAAAATTGTTTTGACATGCTCAATTTTGAAATTGCTCAAGTTTTGATTTTAATTATGCTAAGGACCCTTCTTAGACTTAGAAAACCAACCTTTGAATTGCAATTAAGTCCTAAACTATCTTTCTAAGTTTGAATTGTTGCTTAGGGACAAGCAAGTTTAAGTTTGGGGAGATTTGATAGGCGGGTTTCACATCGAAATATTCAACCCTTTTAGGCCTTAATTTCAATTAAATGTTTGTGTTTTAGTTAGATTTAATGCAATTTAGGTTAGAAATATGGTACTGCTATTTGCCCTTGTCTAATTTCAGGTTCAGTGATGATTTGGAGCAAAATTGGGCCCAAGGAAGTGTTCAAACGAAGCAAATCAGAGTCCAAGCGACTGGAGCAAAGGAACAGGGTCAAACCAGACAAGTCCCCTGTTCTGGCGACCCGCCAGGATTTCAGACGACCCGCCAGGAATCCAGGCGACCCGCCAGGATTCCTGTCGACCCGCCAGAACATTAACAGACCTGCCCAATTTGGTGAGATATTTCTGGCAGAGCACTATCTCTATTCTTGGACGAGCCAGACATGATCTCCACCTATGGGAACCGCCTTTGAGAGTTATTTAAACATAGGGAGAGCTCCAGAAAGAAAAAAGTCGAGTTTGAAGTCAGTTTAGAGAGAGAGAATTCGAGAGAAGACAGCAGAATCCCCCAGCTGCCTCCTGTCGACCCGCCAGGATCTCAGGCGACCCGCCAGAAGACAAGCTGAGAGTTGTTTGCTGTTTGTTCTTGTTGTAAACTTTCTCTATTATCTGTCTTTGATGTTTAGTTTGCTGAAACCTTTTATCTTTATGCTTAGTATGACTTTTAGTGAGTAGTTTAGTTTAGGGGCAATTGTAGGGAACCATGACTTGGTAGATTAATGAAGTTTAATTTAGTTTTCTATTTTTTCTAAGTTGCTTTGCTTTGCTTGAGTTTATTTGCTGAAATTGTGAATTGAATTGAATTGATTTGAAGGTTTGCTCACTTGGTTAGGCCTGACCTCGTAGATTAAGCAAATAGAACCCTAATCTCAAAATAATTTCTATTCTCAAACCTTAGGATAGTTAGTATACCCAAAAGGTGAAACCGGAACTTAGCCGAGAGGTTTATTCCCTCCTAAGATCGAGAGATCTAGGATATCCTACTGAATAGTTAAAGCAAACCCTAAAACTTAAGCCAAGAAACGAGAGTTGAAACTTAGGTTTTTAGGGAGGTTAGAGGTCAAAACTTAGTAATACCAAATCAAGAACGAGAGTTAGTATTTGGACCAGAGTTTAAGCCAAAAACCTGAACTTAGAGAACTTAGAAACTAATTAAACTGAATTGTCGTACTGTTCTGGCGACCCGCCAGAAATCCTGTCGACCCGCCAGAAATTCTGGCGACCCGCCAGAAATCCTGTCGACCCGCCAGGATAGTGCCTGGAAGTGGAACCCGATCAATTGACCCTAGTTTAAGTCCTTAATACAAGTTTAGATCTTTTCTTTAATATTTAGGGTAATTTAGACATTAATTAGAACTTAGAATTAATTCTTTTAGTTTAAACTCAATCCTTTTAATAAATTAATTAACTTTTTAACTTGTTTACCCCTAGATCAATCGAACTAAATTACTTAAAGTCTATAGTTTAGAATAACCGTCCCTGTGGATTCGATCCTCAAGCTATATTGCATTAGATTAGATTGAGGTTTAATTTGACCCAGGTTTTACCTCCGATCAATAGCTGAGTGATATGACAGCAGTGCAGGTGCATCTGAGTCGCAAGCCAGCAGTGCTGGTGCACCTAAGTCGCATTCCAGTGGTGCAGGTGCACTGGAGTCACCTTCCAGTAGTGCAGGTGCATTTGAGTCGCAAGCCAGCAGTGCAGGTGCACTGGAGTCGTGTTCCAGGGATGCAGGTGCACTGGAGTCGCATTCCAGGGGTGCAGGTGCACTGGAGTCACCTTCCAGTAGTGCAGGTGCATCTGAGTCAGGATGCATGGAGAGAAAAGAATTCAGATCTTGTGCAATATCAATCACTTCGCTAGAGCGACAGAACAGCTCAGAATTCTCGAGTATAAGTTGGAGCAGGTCATCTAATGAATCCTCTTCAAAATCATCATCAACCGTTTCTTCAATGCAGTCGAATTCCTTCGGCTCGATGTCCTCAGTCTGGTTGGGTGCAGGGACACAGTGTGAACTGATATCGAATTCACCCTGGTTGAGTGCAGTTGCATTCTGGTAAGATGCAACTGCGTCCTGGACTGATTCATCTACACCTTGGTTGATGCAGTTTGAAGCATCTGCTTGCTGTGCTATTCGGATTTGCAACATATTACTTTGCATGATAAGCAGATCAACATTGAAATTTAGCTTTTTAAATGACTCCTCCATATTTTCGGTCCACTCAGCTTGAGATTTGATGTAGTTTTCTAGTGAAGATTCCCATGCTGGTTTTTGTGGATTTTGAGGTGGTTCAAACTGAGAGTAATTAGGAAGTTGTCAGTTTGTGTGTCGAGGTGCACATTGGAGGTTTTGGTGTGAGGAATTGAAATGATCCCACCTATCGAAATTGTAAGCTCTAGAGTATGAGTAATTTTGATATCCATTGAAATTTGGTTGCTCAAACTCAAACTCTAAAGAACTATTGATCTCGGGTCTTCTGAATGCAAGTGGTTGTGCAGCCCGCATTGTGTGCCTATTGCTTGTCCAATGGTAGTCGTTCAGTGCCATAGTTAGGTGCAGCGATGAGAGTGCACCTGAATTGTGAGGGTGCAGGCGCACTAGACTTCTGAACCTAAAAGATGAACAAAAAAAGTGCAAGATGAAATAGAAAATAACAGAACCAAAAAAATAGAAAGAGAAAAATAAACAAAAAAATAAAATAAAATGGTGGTCTAGCCTCACTTAAGTTGGTTCGTATCGATATTCTGTTGCCTCCCCGGCAACGGCGCCAGAGCCCTAGGAATTAGAGAATAAGAAAATAAAGAAGTAAATTTATTATAAACAATCTAAACCTTCACAAAGTTACACACTTTCTAATATTTCTTCTCTTATTCCTCTTATTATCATACCATCCAAACGGGAGCCCATAGTTTGTATTTGTTGTTTATCAAACTTGATACACTTTGAAAACCTACTTGGTCATAAATTTAAAATACAATGGTCTATTTTTTTTTTAATAATTGTATAATTTTGCGTATTGTAATGAATTAAGTACAAAATAGAAATCTAAATTAGACATTACATATTAAAAAAAAAATAGTTTCTTATTTTAATTGGATTTATTTGTTAGCACATTAGCACTAGTTTTGAAATTTGAACACAAACACTTCCATGGCATACCTCCTACGTTACCTTGGGAGTACCGGTATCGAGTTCCTCCTATGTTACCACTTACCAGTTACCACGAACCGTTTCACTTACGAGAAACAAAAATTTCCAACTGTTTATCGTTTCATTTGGCACGAAACGAAACGAAACGAAAACATAGTGTCCAGTCCAGATCTTGCCTTACAGTTACAGATAGAAAGCCCGAATTAGCCTTGCCCCACCTGATTGACTGAGGTCCGAGACTGTTCCTCTCTCTCTATACACCGTAAGCTCATCGGCGCACAGTGGCACTCTTTCCGATGGAGGCTCTGTGCAAGGCCTCAGCCTTATTCCCTCCCTTTCACTCAATTCCCACTAATTCCTCTTCTTCTCCTCATCTCCACAGGCTGCCTAAAACCTTCTGCCTTCGGTACATTTTCCTCCTTTTCCTTTCTTCTCTACTGACTTTTTACTTTTTTAATTACCGCAGAGATCCAGCCTGCATTTTTTATTTTATTTATTATTATTTTTTTTTTGCAATTGTAGGACTAGGATTGATGGAAAGGAAAAGGTCCCTTCTGAGGTACTGCCGATAATGTAGGCGTGCCGCTTGTTCTTTTATTTTCTTCCTTTCCTTTTTGTGCTTTGTATTCTATTAATTCTAATCTGCTCCCCCACCTTCACTCAAAAAAAATATAAATAAATAAATAAAAAATTCTTTCAGGAACCCAATGTACCTTCGACGAAATCAGACTTGCCTGGTTCTGACGTCTGGAAACTGTTTTCTCATGCACAGAGGAGTATGTCAAGTTCTGTCATTATCCTAATTAAGTTTATTAAGAATAGTTATGGAATATTTATTATTTGCTAACTGTTGAATACTAAGATATTTTATTAGGAATTTTAATAGATTGTTTTAATAGATTGCATCCTAGATTTTGTGTACATTTGATGGTTCAAATTTCAACAGATTTGAGACCTTCGCATTTTAAGCAGAAAAATGCTAGTTTCTTTTCAATATATCATTAGAAGACCAAACACTAATCTGCATTAGTTATACAATGTGAAGCTGAGAAAGATTAGAGTTTAAGAAATCTTTATATATAAGATACTCATTCTATTATTCTCATTATGAATGACTTTAATGTCCTTTAAAAGATCAGCGGCTGTTATTTTGAATTTACACAAATAAAGAAAAAAAACAGATGAGCACAAAATCTTAGACGCATGCTAGAAATAACTTTGCCATTGATTTATCATATTTTCTTATGCTGTTCTAGATATCACGCACATTAACAAACAGCGTCTAGTTGCAATGAAGGAGGTGAAGAGATTAAAAGTTGAAAATGAGACCCTTTTGGAGAATTTGGAACAACTGGAGACTGAAATGAAAAGGACCCTAATTGAACTTCAAGGTGCGTTAGTTCCATATAGATATTATTTCAAGGTTCAGATTATAAAGGAGCTCAACAGATTACTTAATCTATTAGCCACTATTTTTTTAATATGAATGAGTGTTCATAGTTATAGTGTGGTTATCCTAGTTTGAATTTTTCCTTAGTTTGTAGAATAACATAATTTATGCTGTTGTTGTGTTGTTCTGCTATAATTTATTTATGTCAGGTAGAAACAGTGCGGGGGCCCCATCTCTGAGTTTATGTGAGTTACTACTGCGCATAGATTCAATGGTTATTTCAGGCTTGCTCAGTAAAGGAGATGCATCTGAGCTCAGAAAGAAGTTTATGGAGAGTAAAGTTGCAATACATGATGCTCTTGGCGACATACATCACAAAACTGACGGACAATTACTTTCTGAACTTCACAAAATTTCTGAGAAAATTACAAAGTATATAAACAATCAATATTGTAGCTCTTCTTCACAATGTACATACTATAGACTATTTGTTTTTCCTGTTGATACAATAGAATTCATGTAAATTTTGAAATTCCAATACAACAGTCTAGGTTTACAATTGATTGTTTCTGGTTCCGTATTTGGTTTCGAGTTGGGTTAGCATTTTGATTTCTAAAAGTCTGGTTAGGCTAACCAAAACCAACAGCAGATGATAAATATCATGACCAGCTAATGTGATTACTGAAATTATGTGAGGCAGGTCCAGATTGATCAGATAGGTCTGCAACTTGAATTGTTAATGCAGTACTCATGTTTTGCGTGCACAATATTTTTCTTTAGTTTCATGTTTTCAATTACTCAGTGGGGAACTTTGAGTTCATTGATGGTTCTTCATCACTATACTGTAACGGACGTTACAATGAATTACTAAATTGGGTTATGAGCAATTTAAGAAACTCTAACGTGCTCTAGGGTTGTTAGTTTAAGCCAGGTCTGGCGAAAATGGTTGGGTTTGACTGTCTTTTATTAGATCCTGAAATTTAGTGCATGTGTGATTTGTAGGAAACCCCTGCACATTGTGCATATATGTTCTGAGATGGACCCGGTTGCATCATATGGGCCCTTGGCAACTTATGTGACTGGCTTATCAAGTGCACTTCAGAGACGGGGAAATTTTGTAGAGGTCATTTTACCCAAGTGAGTATTATGGACATAAAATTAATCTTGAATTTGTCCTATGAATGGAAATGACCTCCTTTTTCTTTGACTTAATTTTCAGAAACTATACTTTGTTCTGATTGTGCCTTGAACTTGTAACCTGATCAGTTTAGCTATTTTTTGTTCTTTTATCCCCAGTTGAAAGCCAGATGTCATATTGTGATCAGTTTAGCTCATTTCTTCTGTTTTCCCTATTGAATGTGTTCAGAAACCAAAATGCTTAGTCTGGACTCTGGGTTGAACAAACAAACTATGTTTGAGGTGGTCTCTTGAACAACAGTGAAGACTTTTTAGAGTTCACATTACATACTTTATGTTTTCTGCATTCACAAAAATAAAAATAATATCAGAACTATATTATATTCTGTTCAGTCACAAATATTTAGCTAATTACATTATTTGCCTACCTGCCATGATCAACTTTTTAGTATAGTCTTACTTGCCCTGTTGATATGATTCTATCAGGTATTCAAATATAAATATTGGTATGATACAAGGGCTGAGCAGAGTGGAAGCAGAGTTTGAATCTTATTTTGGTGGCCAGTGGCATAATAATGCAGCGTGGATTGGGTAAGACATGCTGAGATACTGCACCTGTCAGCAGTATGTTGGTCCATTTCCCATGAACTTGTTGAAGTGATCCTTTAGTAGTATCTAATTGCAAATATTGGGTCATAGCCATGTACTTTTTTAAATGCAGCAAATGCCAATTAAAAATGCGAGAAATAACTGCCCACACTTAGGGTCGTTCTAAAAGGAAAGCCCAACTACACTCTTAAACTATTTAATCCCTAATCCATAAATAAATGAATGAGAAAAGAGTATAGCATGTCTATCTTAATTTGTTTAGAATTGGTAAACTTCATCTAAAATTTGTCAGGGCATATGGGTGTCAGACTGTCAGTTAATAGTCTTGTGTACACTCTTGCAGAAATCGCACTGATTAATTAAGTTTGAAATTATATATTAGCCCTCTATGTTTTTTTTTTATTTTTAATTTTTTTTAATCTTTTCATGTTGCTGACTGAGTTAATTGCTGCTGAAGATCATACAAAGGAGTTGGCATTATAATGATTGAACCACTTCAGTACTCAGCATTTTTCAGTCGTGAGAGATCACATGGATACTCTGATGATTTTGAACGGTTAGTCACCTCAGGTACCTAATAAGTAGATAATGCTTCTTTCCTTTTGTGAGATCAATCTTCCTTTTTTTTTGGTAAAAAACCAAAAAATATCATTGACATCCTTCAAAACATCAGCATTTGATTTGTGTGGGAGCAGACAACACTCATCTCTCATGCCCCTTTTAAACATAAAAAACATCATAGCCTGTCTCATTCTTGTAATTCAAATAAAATAAAAATTATTGAAGAATGAGAAGCAAAAAAGTGGGAATGCTTGCTTTTATATGGCATCAGCTATCTGCTAACTAAATTCTGACACTAGTGCAGATTCTTGTATTTCTCTCGTGCTTCAATGGATTACATTGTTAAAAGTGGGAAGCAACCAGATGTTTTGCATATACATAATTGGGAAACTGCTGTCGTTGGACCTCTCTTCTGGGATATCTTTGTTCACCAAGCATGCTTGATCAAAGAAGTTCAATTTGTCAAAAAAAAAAGAAGACAAGATAATTGTGCTTTGTTTGTTAATGTTAAAGTCCACTACTTTCTTGTTCGATTTGCTCCTAGCACATACAACTCAAATCTATAAAGCAAATATTTGAGAACATTTTATCGTACATGTTATGCTTTTTAACCTGATGTTCTTTTGTTTCTTTCCTTTTTCCTCCCTACCTTAGGGACTTGATAGCACTCGGATACTACTGACATGCCAAGACTTTGGGTCACAGGTAAAAATAGTTCTGTGTTAGTACCTTAGGTAAAATATTTTATGATTGTTATTTGGTTCTTTGAAAGATAAGAGTTGTTGTGCATGTGTGAAGTGCCAAAACTATATTGGATATAGAGACCATGAATAGTAAATGTTTTTGCAAACTCAGATTAAATTTCCACAAATGCTACAACCAGTTTCCCCTCTAATCTATGGTGAAAATGAGGAGTGGTTTGAACATTTTGTGGAAAAGAAAAGAACCATGAGGATATTTACTTGAAAAGTAATAAACATTTTGTCTAATACTTTATATAATGCAGTGTCTTGAGCAACCAAATAAGCTAGAATTATGTGGACTTGATCCCCATAAGCTTCACCGCCCTGATCGGTTGCAAAATAATGATGATACAAATCTTATCAACATTTTGAAGGTTAGAAATGTGATTTTCTATGAAAGTGCTTAACTGCTCATTTGAAGTGTCTTTGATTTAAGGTGACAATATCTGGATTTTAAGTCCACTGGTTGATTAGCCACGCAGTAAAAATTAGGCTGACATCTCCAATATATGATGTTTCATATTTTTTTTTATGCTTCCAGGGAGGAATTGTTTACTCTAACAAAGTGGTTGTGATGTCAACAATTCATTCAAGAGAAAGGATTATTCACAGCTTAAGCTGTGGGCTGGAACCAACCTTAGCAATTCATAAGTGGGTACATGCACTTCACTGTTTTACCATGCACGCCAACACAACTCTTATGTTGGAAACCATCTCTCTCCATGAGTGGTTTAAATGAACTTTGAACAAATATCCAAAGATGTTCAGCGACAATGTAGTTCAAATTGAGCTCTAATCAAAAGATTTCTTGCAGTTTGGTCCAAACTTATTCATATTCAATAGATTATTAATATACCATTATGGTAATCTGTGGTATAGCTTTATTTTTTTTTAGCAAATGTTGGCTTCTTGTTCAAAGTATGGGAAATATTTGTTGTTACTGCAAAATGGGTTAATATGTGAATTAGTATGAAGAAAAGGGTTTTTTAAGGAGAAATCCATTTAGTGGAACATGATTAAATGAACACCTAAAGTAGGAGAACAAAACAATTATTACTTGATGTTTAATGGTCAAATGATTGCATTATACAGGGAAAAGCTAATGGTTGCTCCTTATGGGATTGATGCTCAGCAGTGGGACCCATCAAGGGACAAGTACATCCCTAGAACTTACTCTACCCATGACATGGATGGCAAAACTGCTTGTAGGGAGGCACTTATACAACGTCTCAGTCTCTCCAGACGCATCTCTGTAGTTGTATGCTAGAACTATTGTGTAACATCAAATTTTAGTCTAATAAATGTTTCATTGCTTGGCTTTTCTGGATGCTTTACCAAAAAAAAAAAATATTAACTGGGAAAGAATAAGAAAAAAAATGAAAAAAATACTTGATCAAGTGCAGAGCTAAAATTTTGCTATATTGTCACCTATCTTTCTTTCTATTCACAGTTTCACTTGTATCATACTATTTCCAGGTTGGTTGCATCTTCCATGGAAAGTCAGAAATAGATGTTAAAAATTTGAAAATAGCTCTGCAGAATGTCACAAGACAGGGTGCCCAGGTTAACTTTTTTTTTTTTTTGGTTCCTTTACTTTATTATTTGCATTTTTTTCATAAATAAACGGAACATGTAGATAGGGTATTGCAAATGTGTTGTGTCAAACACGTGTGTTAGAGCTTGTGCCTTGTTGTGTTGTGTTCACACGAGTTGCTATTTTGAATGTGTCATGTCATATCAAGTGAAGAAATTTTATAACATTTTTTTTTTTCGAAAAGGCCCGTAGGCATGAAATTTTATAACATGACACACATTGTGGCATGAAACGTCTAACACGACAGGTTAATGTGTCAACTCATGTTAGAACTTATAATGATTTTTTTTGCTGAAAATTCGATAAATATTAATGATCAAATAAAAAGATTATGAATCGACATCATTAAATTTATAATATTAGTCATCTTAATTTAATAAATTCTAAATAATATACTGAAAAAATAAATAATATTATTTTAGTCATGTCAAGTGTCTTGTCAATCTGTGTTCATGTTGTGTTAAAATGTGTCAATGTTTGAAAATCTCCAACACGGCCCAACTTTGACACGACAGGTCAACACTCGTGTCGCGTTAGTTTATTATACGTGTCATGTCATACCAACATGCCTACATATGTCATTTTGTAGAACCCCTACCTGTAGATATATGTTTGGTGTTTTATAATTTGCATGTACTAATTGCTTGTGGCTATGTTAGGATTGATAAGTAATACAGTTGACCTGAGTTGGTGACTATTCTGAAACATATTTTGGGTTTAGATAGGTGGGCAGTGGTCCAGAATAGTGGCAAAACCTGCTGTTCTGCTATTCCAGCAAAAAGTTGGCTAGCCACTAGAATGAAAACTCTAATCAGCATGCCATCCTTGTTAATCCAACTCGTGATCAAATTGTATCAGCATTTATTTAGTTTTTGGATTTGTAGACTGACCACCTTTAAATATGCAGTTTGTATTGATGGACTGTAATTCTATACTAAAACCATTGCAAGATGAATTCAAGGTATTTCCTCTCTCTGTGTACAGTTTTAAGTATACTAAAGTGTTGGTGTGGTTGGAGCATGTTATCCTTGTAAATAATTTTACTGTTACCTTTTGGTGGATGACATGATTTTGGGCCATGGTTCTGAAACTTGAGATGAAAATCAATCAGAATAGCCTTTGTAGTTTGTTGATTCAAATATGATAATCTTGAGCAGCAATCATCGACTCAGGTAGAAAACATTTTTCATGAAATACTAATTTTATGCTAAAGTAATTGAGAAAAAAAATTAGAAGTTGAAATTTTGTTGGAACAAAGATATGTCTAATGGTGTTAGGTTGTTGGTTTTGTCAAATTTGTTTAAAAATGTCAGCAGATCTGATCCTTGTTTAACTTTATGCTATTTATATGGTAATCTCCCGTTTTCAAATCAGAAACTGTTGTTCAGCATCCACTCACTTTTTTGTTTGTGATGCAGGACGTAAAAGTTATTCCAAGATATGATGAACCCCTGACACATTTGATTATTGCTGCCTGTGACATTATATTATGTCCTTCCTTTGACGATCCATTATTACAAGTTCCTGTATGTACTTCTTAATGAAAGTTGCCACCCTTTTTCATGAACATTCACAATTTAGTGATTATAGTTTTCAAAAAGATTGTTGGTTATAGTTCAGGATATTCTGCCTGCCTGCATTATATACAGTTTACACCCGGCATTTGTACTTGGGTAGTAACTTTTTTGTTGTATGTTGGCTATATCTATTTTTATTTATTTTTGAACTTTTTTTGTGCGAGATATGTGGTCTGTTTAATTGTAGATTGTAATTTTGACTTTCATGAAGCAAAAGATGTTTGAGGGCAATTCATTATCATAATCATGTTCATACTAGGTCTTTTGACTATACTTAAATCACCTGTGCAGCTGAAGGCAATAAAGTATGGATCTGCTCCTATATCTCTGAGCTCAGTAACTGATGACTTTAGGTAATCAATTACATGTTTTCTTATGCACCATTAATTGAATTTATAAAAATTTTCTCTCATTTTTCTGTTGTATTGTATTGGGAAATGGATGGAAGAAATCTAAATAGGCAGTCTGAAGGGCATGATCAAGGAAGCACAAATGTGTATTGTACATCCTCTCAACATTTGGAGAAATGTCTCTCTCCCAAGCTCTTACTGAATTTGTAAGTTAGAGATGCAATCTCTTCGTGTAATTATATATAATCTCTTTGTGACACTGGGTCCTACGAACTTGTAAGATTTGAAAATTAGGTTTATAAATTTAACTTTTACATTAGTGCTACATATCAAAGGTTGTCGGTGGCTCCATTAATACTCGGTGAACATGTTATTACATAATTTACAAAAACGTGTAATCAATTGCATCCAATATTAAAATGGATGAGGCTTTCTTGTGCAGAAGAATGATCCGGGAAGGTGGGAGTGGAGGATGAAAGATGGGATGGCGAAGGATTTCTCATGGGATGCTGAATGCCTTGACATACATTTTTCTGCATATTCCTTCGTTCAGAACCTGTGACATCTCTTAGAGGCTAAATGGTTAATACAAAATTAGGCTGCTTCTCCCATGATGCCAATATATCAGAGTTTTTTTTATAGTGGAGCCTTAAAACTTTTCTGTGATGGGCCAAATAATTTTTGTTTTACTAGCTGTAAAACCGAAATCTTTCGTTTTAGATAAGTGTAAAATCCAAAATCCTTAGAAAGCTATATGCCTTTTTGAGGTCCCATAATACGAATGATAGAAGATAAATAGGTTTAACTGTATATTGTATGATAAGTAAGAGTTCCAAGAGCGTGAAATGTATTCCAATAATAGCGAGCTACTTGAAAATTGGTGGCATATAAAACTAGTTGTTATAGTAATAATGCTTGTTGCTTTGCTTAAGTGTAACACATGTAACTGTAAGAGCATCCTATTAAGTGCATGCAAGTATCAGAATGTCTGGCATTTCATGGTGTGATGTGTAACTAGAATTGTATCAATATGACATAATTTAAAACAGAACAACATCAAGGCAATCTGTTAGTCGGCTCAATTTAAATCTATTTTGTCTTCGAAGAAGTCATCAGATACTAATGCAGATGAGGTTTCTTTCAAGCCAATCAATCACGGTTTCAACCATGAAACCATTTGGTACTTGAGGGGGACACATGCATCTGAGGGAACACCACATGTAGAAGGAGAAGAAATAATTAATAAATGAAGAGGAAGGGGAGCTGGGTCAGGTCTAACGAAGAAGCCGTTGAAGATGGAGTAGTCAGATTGGGTGCGTTTGGATCGTTGGAAGAAAGAAGAAGAAGAAGAAGGAAGAAGAAGGAAAAAAATTATAAATAATCCAAACTCTTCACAAAGTTACACACTTTCCAATACTTCTTTCTTTCTTTCCTTCTTCCCACACCTATCCAAACGGAGCCATTGAAATGAAAAGATGAAGTACAGTGGCGATACTAGAAAAATATTTGACAGTTCAAGATATCCCCATATAGAATGCATATATACATTTTAATGTTGTTTTTACTAATCACATATTTTTAACTTTTAAGTATGTCTTGTATGTTCTTTACTTGTTGACAAAGTTCCGTTATAAATTCAAGGCAATGGTAAGCAAAATTTTGGAGTTTACCCCACCAAACAATTTTCCGGAAATTCAATTTCAAACAAAGTCAACGAAGAAATATCTTCTTATGACTCCGATCTCGTGTTCTTTCATTTTCATTCATGATCCGACTCAATGTGGTTTTGAAATTTGAATGGGATACCTAATCACCAATCATAATTATTTAATTTTCTTTTCCATATGTAAGAGCATTCCTCGGAGGGACGCGGTTCATTAAATAAATAAAATTTCTTTTTGAGGAAAGGCAATGCAAAATATCTATTATAGGTTTGACCCCTATATGAGCAGGGGTTGTAGACTTGTAGTCAATCTGTCAAGAGGCTTGCTGCAGCCTGCATGCATGTGATGTCAGCATGTGCCTTTGTTGACTGGTCCATTCTTCGGGCGGCTTGGCTGTTTGCATTCTGGTACCTCTACTCTACTTAATTAAAAATACTACAGTGCTCGTGTTACTCCATTATCCCCCCCCCCCTTTTCCATTAAATTCATGCCACTTCAAAACACTTCATTTTCAAATATGTCATTATAAAATAACTATCAAAATATGGTATCGTTAAACTATACAAATCATCTTATGCCATTATTAAAAATGTATATAATAAATTTGATATTTGCTATTTTAATTTTATCATTTTTTTATATAATTTTTCCCATGTTTTGGTTATTTATGAAATTAAATTTTATTATTTTACAGTGACATAAAATTATTTAATTGTTTGTGATCGATTTATAAATTTATTGTTTTGTAGTGGCTGTGTATGTCCGAATTTTCATCGCTTCATATTTTATATTAATAAAACCTATCGATTTCAATCATACAATACGGCCAAAAGTCGTTGATGTACCGTGTACCGGTGTACGTGCTACATATCCGAGCTACTAATTAAGAATAGACAGTTGTGGAAAAAATCCATGAGATTTAGAATACTTCACTAATTGACCAATAGCCACTAGTTGTTGTACTTGTAGTTGCAGACTTGCAGTTGCAGCCAATAAAGCAAGATCCAACCCCCTTTAACAAATCCTCCTCCAAACACAACCGCGTTATTTCTGGCACACAACTTGTCCGACTAGGTCCAATTGTTAATTTCTTATATTTATAAATCGGCTAATAAAACGAGCTACTTCCTTTCATACCATCAATGGCTCCTCCTTACTTCCTACTACTCCCTCTTCTCGTTAACGTTGTTCTACAGTCCCCACTGACAGCATCACAAGCATCTCCACCCATTTCTTTACCAGGTTGCCCAAATAAATGTGGGAACATCACCGTACCCTACCCATTCGGCTTTGAGCCCGGCTGCTTCCGTGAAGATTTCGGTCTAGTGTGCAACGAATCCTACAGCCCGCCTCGGCTAACTATTTCTGGCTATGGCTATGAAATCACTGACATCTCTCCAAAGGGCGAGTTGCATATATCAGTTGTTGCGAAACGTGCATGTTACAACTCCAGTGGCGGTTATATATCCGGTACTAATACGTATATAGCTCTTGGGACAAGCCCATACCTCCTTTCTGTCAGTAACAGCTTATTTGCTGTTGGCTGCCCCAACCAAGGATATTTTGTTGATGGGGATGGTTATTATGTTAGCGGGTGTGTTTCGGCATGTCGACCGACTCAAAATTCATTGGGCAGCACCAACGGGTCGTGCACGGGAGTTGGATGCTGCGAGAGTTCTATCCCTAATGGACTCAATTTCTATGAACCATCATCACAGAACTTTGGAAGTGCTAGAGAAGGGACTGACCCGATATTATTCGCCAATACCACAAATTGTTCATATGTTTTCCTCGCGGATTCTAATTGGTTCCATTTTGATAACTCATACCTGTTGAGGACCACCGACTTCATGGCTTCAGTGGCCATCGATTGGGCCATAAGAAATGTGGGAAATTGTAGCTATGCAAGCCGCAACATGACTGATTTCGCCTGTCGAAGTGCCAATCATGATTGCCACGATTCTGATAATGGTGCTGGTTACATTTGCAATTGCTCGAAAAGATACCAAGGCAATCCGTACATCACTAATGGATGCATAGGTATTATTACTTTTTTCTAATCCTTCCTATCATATAATCTGGATATAACTGAATTACCCTTTTTACTGTTAAATTATTGAATATAAGACAATTTGATATGTAATTTTATATTATTTGCATTCTGGTCCCATAAGGATTACAAATTTTTGCAATGAGCTCCTCAAACTGTGTATAGCAATAGGTAGACCAGAACTTTGATTTGTTCAATTAGGTACTCGAATTCCAAAACCAAGCAAATGCAATAACGGAAAAATGTTGATAGAGGGGGACAATCGCCATTCGCCAAATAGTACTACTGACTATGCACTAATTCGTAGTAACACTCAGTATTTTGCTCAATTTAACCCTTTCTTAATTAATAATCATGGAGCTAAGTGATATTTACATAATTAGTTGCTGATGCATTCAATAGAATTCTACTTAGTATTTTCTATTTGTCTGACAATATATAGTCTCTCTTTCATAAAAAAAAATGCATGATGAAATCCAGTTGAAAATTTCCCTTTCCTTACTAAATTGAACTAGCCATCAAAAAGTTCAAATTTTCCAGTCTCTTGATCTTCGTGTGCCACAGGCACCCCTCTTGAATGGGTGGCTTCCGGAAAAATATATAAAAAAAAATAAAACAATGGAACTCAATTGCTACAATAGGTTGCTTGGGAGTGATGATGAAGTGTTGAATTTAGTTTCTGATTGATAAGCTAATTTATGAATGTTGATTGCATTTGGCCATATCAAGTGAAAAAAGCATGAGCATCATCTAGTTGGGATGTGAAAATAAGATGCTTTGCTAGGCAAATAATGGTAGATAATTTCTCTTCATTTTTCCAACTTATGTTTTAATAACTATGATTTGGGCATACAGATATCAATGAGTGTGAAATGAAAGATGAATATCCATGCTTTGGTGTTTGTACAAACACAGTCGGCAACTATAGCTGCACCTGTCCACGAGGGACTGAAGGAAATGCTTATATGAAGGATGGTTGTCGCAAAAAAGACACTTTCACGCTAGCACTTAAAATAGTTACTGGTAAGTTCCTTCTAGTTTCATTCATGATTTTATTCAGAGGAACAGTTTTGATGGTGACTTTTGAACATTGTTGGTACTTGCTTTTGAAAGAAGAGTGATTCCAATATGAATCGTGGTGTACCAGCACATGCTTATCTCTATATATATATATTGAGCAACAAATAGGGATCATGTCCCCATCTTTTCATTAAATAAAATTCAATACAAATTTTAGCCAGCAGCTAAACAAAAGAAGAAGCAAGTAACCAAAAAATAAATAAAATAGCTTTATATATATATATATATATATATATATATATTTATTTTAAGGTTCGTTGGATGGCGAGAGCAACAAATTATTATTATTTTTTTATATTGTACAGTTACATAGTTTTGTATTTGGTACAAAATATTATTTCCTGCTAAATATGACCCCATTGCCATCTGAATACAGAATAAGCTCTACTAATATGACCCCATTGGTTCAAAATATGACCCCATTGCCATCTGAACATGTTCTTTCTTTCATTGAGAAGTCCACACACAGAAAGGAGTATGAATTTGATATAAACTCTGTCTCTATTAATTAATATGTGTGACCAATGTCAATAAAACCTGGCTAGTTATGGAATATCTATTTGCTTTCGAACAAAGTTTAATATATAGTCTCTCAGGAAAATTGAAATTGTAACTTTGCATCAGAACTAAGATATTATATGTTGAAATTCATAGGAGCAAGTGTTGGTGTTTTCTTAGTAGCTTTCGGTTGTTTCTGGCTATATCTTGGAATGCAAAAGAAGAGGTTAATCAGGACAAAGCAGAGGTTCTTTGAGCAAAATGGAGGTGTCCTACTGCAACAGCAAATGAGTTCTTTCAAAACCACCACATTCAAAATTTATTCAAAAGAAGAGCTCGAGAAGGCAACCAACAAGTTCTCAGAAGAACGGATACTTGGACGTGGGGGCCATGGAATTGTCTACAAAGGTATTTTTGAGGATGGTACTGTCGCAGCAATAAAGAAATCAAAGTTAATGGAAGAACATGAAACCAAAGAATTTGCAAAAGAGATGTTGATCTTGTCACAAATCAACCACAAGAATGTTGTGAAGCTTTTGGGTTGTTGTTTGGAAGTTGAAGTCCCAATGCTTGTTTACGAATATATTTCTAATGGAACTCTCTATCACTACATTCACGATAAAAATTTCAAGGCTCCTATTCCATCAGATGAACGACTAAGAATTGCAGCAGAATCAGCAGATGCACTAGCCTACATGCACTCTTCTGCCTCACCTCCCATCCTTCATGGAGATGTAAAAACTGCTAATATTTTGATCGATGAGAATCGTGTTGCAAAGGTTTCTGATTTTGGTGCCTCAAAACTTGCGCCTAATGATGAGGCTGAGATTGCCACATTAGTGCAGGGGACTTGTGGGTACTTGGATCCGGAATACTTGTTAACTTGTCAGCTAACTGACAAGAGTGATGTTTATAGCTTTGCGGTTATTATATTGGAGCTGCTTACTAGAAAGAAGGCGCTTTATTTTGAAGGACCCGAGGAGGATAGGAGTCTAGCATCAAGCTTTTGTACAGCCAAAAAGGAGGGGAGGTTCCTAGAAATTCTTGATGTTCATGTAAGGAATGAACTACAATTAGAAGTGCTTGAAGAGATTGGTGATTTAGTCATGGAATGTCTGAGCATGAACAGGGAAGAAAGGCCCACAATGAGGGAAGTTGCTGATACATTAGACAAGGCAAGGAGATTTCAGAGGCAGCACAATCACAGAAGCATGATGCACAATGAAGAGAAGAGCACAGAAGAGACTGAGAGCTTGCTTGGTGATTCAATCGACATCTACGCTAGAGAAAGTAGCATGTCTTACAGTTTAGCACAACAAGCTATACTTGATAATATGGAAGCTGGGAGGCGACGGTTTTAGTTCTGGTATTTGATTTTTCAGAATAAACAGTTAATTTGGGCATGTTTCATGATTATGTATATTTCATTCCTGCCTCTTTACTCCCTTGTTTTTTTCTTCTATAAATTATAAGTCCTTGCTTACTTGCAAATGTCCTAATTGTATATGCAGAGGGAACCCTGTTTATTCAATTTGATTTTAGAAATTCGAAAATTTACAGAATATTTCAATTGACATTTTCAAATTCAGTATAATACATGATAAGTAAATTGGCTAATGATAATACTGTAGCAAATAGAAGCATAATAAAGTGAAAATAGCATGCCATTAATTTCTGTTTTTAAAATAAACTACTGCCAGGCCATTGAATATTAATGGAACTAGGAAGGCATTTAGAAATTGAAATGGATACTCTTCTAATATTTACTATCTTTTAGTGATATACTTTCTTTTCTTAAAACACTTAATGAAAGGAAAATCCATCTTTTGACTTTATTAAACCTGCTCTCAATCGGTAAATTTGTTGGCATGATCGTCATGAGCTTCTAGAGAATCTCTTATATAATATAACAAGATATTCAACCAAAGTACAAACAAAAAAAAAAAAAACCCTACTACTTTCAGTCCCTTATGTAATTTCTATAACTACTTGTAGCGCAAAGTACAAAAACTTTAATTAAATATTAGTTAGAAGATGGATTTGAGCGAAGATCAAGGCAATTATTAGTCCCTCTTGTTAAAATTCGAGTTGTAGTGGTTGCTGAGTTTGATGGCTGATTCGGATTCATGGCAAAAAACTACGGTTTTATACTTTTATCCTTAAGTTGAAGGCTGGGATAGAAAATTTCTATGTGGTAATTTCAAGTGTTATGTGACATGTTAATATAGGGATTTTATTTGTATAATCAACCATTGGTACAGTAATAGTGCAGGAAAACCTCAATAAATTCTAAACCAACGTATACCCTCGGTTCTAGGTGGTGAACTCCTTGTTTCCGAGCATTGTGGGGTACTGGGGTGAGATGAGCTCTATAGTGGACTGAGGGGTTAGTTTAGGCCTTGTACCAGTTCTTGGTACGGTGTCAACCTATCTGGTACGACACTGGGATGGATGTCCATGGGTTCAGAGATTTCTGTGTAAACAATTTTCGGGTCCAAGGACTTGTCTATAAATTTCAGGGGATCAAACAAAGAAGTATAAAGTTTAAGGGCCTCTAAGCAAATGGTCGAGACTAGTGGATCGGATTCAATTTTTCCTGTTAATGGGTTCTGTCGGACCCGATACGCTGGCTCAGATCAACTAGGTCTGGTTGACCTGGCTCAGCTAGGTTGAAGGTTGGGCTTGGTTGGATTTTTTCTTTGTGGGCTTAATCGAATTTTTATGTGGGCTTGGCCGAATAAATAAAGGATGGGCTTCTCTCTTGGATCGCTTAGGAATTTGAGGAATTTCATATTCCTAGGCATAAATTTATTAGAAAGTGTGTAATTTTGTGAAGAGTTTGGATTGTTTATAATAAATTTATGCCTAGGAATAAGAAATTCCCCAAATTCTTCAAATTCCAACTTCCATCCAAACGGTCCCTATATGAATTGACATGTCCTATATGCCATAATGACTTGTTTGTGCTTAGACCGTATGGTCATCCCAACAAAATGGATATAATAAGTTCCTTGCTCCGTTGCTCGGTATGCAATTGGTGAGATTTTTTTTTTTTCCCTATAGTTGGTTGGAGATTTGCATTGCACTGCTTTTATGTTTCTAGTTTATACTTGCAAATGTGGTTTCATTTATTGTTAATTGCCATTCATATTAATTATTACGGGTATTAATTTTGGATTAAGATTTTGACTAGAAATTCATGTTTAGAACTGAAATCTACATTGAGAATTTAAATTCTCATTTTTTGTGTTTTTGCATGTTTCCACAATGATTGTGAGTTACATGTTGTAGAGACGGACTCGATCAAGTCAAGCGAAAATTAAACCAAAAGTACCTTACCATGATGACTCAATGAGTCATAGAAATGTAATATAATAAATCATGGTAAGTTTGAACTTAAACTTTTTGATTGGTAGGGAAATGCCTTACGGATATAGAGAGATTGTATATTCGCGGGGGGATTGTCATACCCTATGTGTCTTTGTGTGACATTACCAATCAAAAGTCATTAAATTTATAATATAAACTCAATATAATTTAATAAATTTTAAATAATAATAATTTTTATCGTGTCACGTGTCGTGTTGTGCCGTGTCATATGCCAACTCGTGTCGCATTAAGACGTGTCAATGTCTGAAAATCTCCACCACGACACGACTTTGACACAACACGCTGACACGCACGTGTTGTGCTAATTCCATAAACATGATTTATCGTGTCAACACACATGTGTATCGTACCAACACGCTCGTGTCGTGTCATTTTGGAGAACACTAATGATAGTGAAAGGCAAAAGGGTCGAGCCAGATTTCAAAGGACTGGATTTTACGAGTTTGGTAGAAGGACCAGGTTGAGATGAGACATGTTTGACGGATTTTCTTTTTGAAACATGAGACCGGCCCTTCAAGTCCTAAAATAATACCAACATTTAATTTTTTTTAATAATTTTTTAATCTCTATCGTCTCATGATGATCAAATAGTCACTACAATTGAAGGACTAGGTCAGATCCGGCACTTCAACATCTGTATTTGAAAAAAATTAGATCCGACCCTTTCAAAATTTTGTCTTTCTAGGCCCTTGTCTATCGTAAGCCCTTCAAAAGACCTGTCCGATCTGGTCCGGATTTTAGAACGGTCTTTCAAAAAACGAGTCAAGTTACAAGGATTTTTGAACTATTACTGACTAATGTGAAATGATAATTTTTAACATTTATTTTATCACTTGACCTGTGTAAAAATTTATGATATTTTAGTATTTTTTTTTGAGAAAAAGGCTCGTAGGAATGTAAAAAATTGTGGTTTTGAAATTTGAACGGGGTACCTAATCACTAATCACAATTACCTATTTTTCTTTTCCATCTGTATGAGCATTCTTGGGAGAAATTTCTTTTTGGGGAAAGGCAAATGTTGACCTTGACGGCTTGACCCCTAGACATGATTAACATGAGCACCGGTCATGTCATGTGTTTCAGAAAAAAAAAACATGTATGCTTCCACTCCTGTAATTAAGATGCCAAAAATATGGCCCATTAGTAGAGTTTTGAAAAGAAAAAAAGGATATAAGCCTAAATATTTGCTGATTAAATTAATAATAATATTAACATGAAGAAATGTCATTTAGTACACTAAATATCATTCATAATATCCTGTGATTCCCATTACAGATTAGCTCCATAATAAAACTACAAATCAATACGATTGCGATATAAAAGCAATAAAATATTAAATAATCCATTTAGCCTGTCAAAAAAAAACAGAAGCAAATAGATATTGTTGCATAACTCGGTAGAAAATGGTAGAGAAACAAACTATACAACAAAAAGACATATATCATCAAGCGTGATATTTATATATTCAAGGTGACAATTGAAAACATCATGGAATAAAGTGAGGTAAAAAAAAAAAACGTGAACCAACTTGAGTGTTCCTATTAAAATATAATTAAAAATTAAGGACAACAAATGATTGCAAATCGGTTCATATTAGTAACAGCCAACAGTTCTTAATTATACCATTTAACCCCAAAAAAAAGTTGGCTTATTAGTACGTGTCTTCTTAAAAGTACTGATAGTCTGATACAGCAAATTAAAGTGAACGTCCTTTAAAGCTTAATCATGAATATACCGGAATATGGTACTGGTACTAAATTTTAACTGAAGCATCAAAACCTTTTATTATTAATATCGCCTATGTTTAGCTCGAGTCAAATAAAAAATATAAAGTGCGCGTAACGTATAGGATATATATATACTCTTTGCAAACTGTACTAAATTGTAATAGCATAATTTAACTTTTTAACTTGTTAAATTGGAAGAAATATATGATTTGTCTCACTGTCTCTTATGCAATCATGAATTACTTTTGGAGTTTTGGTGGCATAGTTTGACTCAAGTGCTGGATTGCATGTTCATCCATAATGTCAGCTGAATGTAAAAAAAAAAGAACAACAACAACAATAATAATAGTTAGTAAAAATTAATAATCATATGAGTAAGAATGTGATATATTTCCTTTATTTCCAAAATATCCCGTATGCATTGCTATATATATCACTTGTATTGTGCCAAGCGGGCCATTACGACATATATCAACACCTTAATAATCTACTCCAATGATAATTCATCTATTTTTCCTGACATAGAATTATGATCCTGTGCAAAATTTTGAGCTTATCCAGCATAGAAGTAAATGATCATTATGAATCGTATAATTCCTAACTTTGCAATTTGATATCATTTGTTTACCCCAAATTAGAATATATATTTCAGCTTGTTCATAAAATTAAGACATACTTGAGTTATCCTAGAAGAGATTTTTATTTTTCACAATTATGAGTTATTGTGCCAAGTGACTTGATTATCACAGTTCATGATTAACTAATCCTAATCTTTCGCATTACATGTCAGCTCAAACAAAAGTGAAATCTATTTAACCTTGTGGAAAAATAGTTGTTTGCTTAGTATAAAAAACAAAAATCTAAAAAAAAATTGAGGGCAAGCTGCACATATAAACCGTCTAGCACACCGTGCAAGAGCCTCACGGTAAAGAGCCCTTCAGAGGCCTCATGATATTATTTCCTGTATATTAAAAAGAGAAATATATCACATTCTGAAGTACTATCAGAATGTTTAGTTTGTAAACATTTAAGTTTGTTTTAAGAGAAATATATCACGCTGATAGATACAAATAGAAACGGAAATTAATTAGCAAGAGATAGAACAATTGATTTAACAATTTGACGGCACGTCGGCACATACAATGGAAATCTACAAACTTAAAAAACCTGAAGTTACCACATTACTTAAATGGATTCAATCATACCTGAATTTGAGTAACCCCAAAGTAAAAAATTCGAAATTAGACATGGTATAAATAAATAAAATTCAGATTATTTTGAATAAAAGATTTTACCAATTTAGAGGCTAATTCTTTTGATTTATGAAGCATTTTGCCTGTCTGGTCCCTTTCAGAAATAGCAGTATTTATTTTCAGCTGCACCTTGTGGTTCTTTATGTCTTCCAAATAATGCCCATAATACCTCATTTGTTTTCTAGAATTAAGCTGATGCACTTTCATTCGGTCAATCTCTTCAGTTATATACTATCCAAAAGAGAATAATAAACATAATTAAAGTTTAAGAAAGTAACTTGAAGATGAGCCAAATTTTTCTAGAAAGGTAAATTTCCGTCACTATTTCTACCTGAGCATTTCTTCAAACACCTTCAAGGCACCACTAAATTGGAATTCTGACGGTGGTATGAACACCAATATTTTCTAATTTACTACATATAAGAAAGAAATAAAATAAAATCAAAGACAAATATAACAAAACCGCTGCTTGAAGAACAAAACCATTTTTTTATTCTATGAATGGGAGAGAGATAAATTTTGATATAAACGAAGCTTACCGATTTCTAGGTCTTGTGGTTCCACTGTTCTGTTGGAGAAGAGGAGGAACAGAGGGAGGAGGTGGGACCAGATTGATGGGAAAGGATGGCGAGAGAATGAGGTAGATCTACCAGAGGAGCACTAAGGAGGAGAAGAGAAAAGGAAAAGTGTAATAGGGGCTCGAAACAGCACAAAACAGAAGGAAACTACGAATTAGACAGGCAACGCAACAATGAAAAAAAAAATATTTGCTACCAATTAAACATGAACCGGTGAAACGAGTCAATTTTATGAGGATAAGAGTCAGCACAAAAATAACTACAGAGTTCCTGTTGCAAAAATCTAAAATATATGAAAAAATTGACTTGCCGTGTCGGAGTAGAGTATAACAAACCAATTTCGACTCCCACGGATCTTTATTTATAAATAAAATACTGATACTGATGATTCCATGTTTAATTACTTATAAAATTAAATTTATTATTTTGTAGTCACATAAAATTATTTAATTGTTTGAGATCTAGAATTAAATTTATTGTTTTGTAGTGGCCGTGTATGTCCGAATTTTCATCACTTCATATATTATATTAGTAAAACCTATCTGATTTCAATCATTCATGCAATATGGTCAAAAGTCGTTGATACGTGGTATATATCCGTACGACTAATTAAGAATAGACAATTATGAAACAAAACCAATGCATGAGATTTTAGAATGCTTCAATAATTCACCATAGCCACTTGTAATTTTTTCTTTTTGTCTGAAAGACATAGCCACTTGTAGTTGCAGTTGTATACATGTATAGTCAATAAAGCAAGATCCAAACCCCTTACAAAAATCCTCCAAACACAAACGCATTATTTCTGGCACACAACTCTTCCGACTTGGTCCAATTGTTAATTTATAAATGAGCTAATAAAACGAGCAACTTCTTTTCATAATTAACATCAATGGCTCCTCCTTGCCTGCTACTACTTCTCCCTTTGCTCATTGTTCTACAGTCCCCACAGGTAGCATCACAGGCATCTGCACCCATATCTTTACCAGGTTGCCGAAACAAATGTGGGAACATCACTGTGCCCTACCCATTTGGCTTCGAGCCTGGCTGCTTCCGGGAAGATTTCGGTCTGGTGTGCAACGAATCCTACAGCCCACCTCGGCTATTCATTTCTGGCTATGGCTATGAAATTACTGACATCTCTCCAAAAGGCGAGTTGCACATATCAGTTGTTGCGAAACGTGCTTGTTACAACTCCAGTGGCGGTTATATATCCGGCACTAATACGTATATTGCTCTTGGGACAAGCCCATACCTCCTTTCTCTCAGTAACAGCTTATTTGCTGTTGGCTGCCCCTACAAAATGAACCAAGGATATTTTGTTGATGCGGATGGTTATTATGTTAGCGGGTGTGTTTCGGCATGTCGACCGACTCAAAGTTCATTGGGTGGCACAAACGGGTTATGCACAGGAGTTGGATGCTGTGAGAGCTCTATCCCTAGTGGACTCAATTTCTATGAACCAGCATCACAGAACTTTGGAACTGCCACAGAAGAGACTGACCCAATAATATTGTCCAATACCACAAATTGTTCATATGTTTTCCTCGCAGATTCTAATTGGTTCCATTTTGATAACTCCTACCTGTTGAGGACCACTGACTTCATGGCCCCGGTGGCAATCGATTGGGCCATAAGAAATGTGGGAAATTGTAGCTATGCAAGCCGCAACATGACTGATTTCGCCTGTCGAAGTGCCAATCATGATTGCCACGATTCTGATAATGGTGCTTGTTACCTTTGCAATTGCTCAAAAAGATACCAGGGTAATCCGTACATCACTAATGGATGTAAAGGTATTATTACTTTTTTCTAGTACTTCCTTTCATATAATCTGGTTATAACTGAATTATCCTTTTTGCTGTCAAATTATTGAAGATAAGGCCATTTGATATGTAAACTTGTAGTATTTGCATTCTGATCCCTGAAAGATTCCAAAATTTTTGCAATGTGCTCCTCAAACTGTGTATAGCAGTAGGTAGACCAGAACTTTGATTTGTTCAATTAGGTACTTTAATTGCAAAATGAAGGAAATAATGGAAAAATGTTGATAGAGGGGGAAATCACCAAATACTGACTATGCACTAATTTGCAGGAATACTCAGTATTTTGCTCAATTTCACCCTTTTTTAATGGATAATTATGGAGCTAAATGATATGTACATGGATAGTTGCTGATGCAATCAATAGCATTTCTACTTGCTATTTTCTATTTGTCCATCAAATAGTATCTCTTTTTTTTTATATATACAGGATGAAATCCAGTTAAAATTTCCCTTCCCTTGGTAAATTGAACTAGCCATCAACAAGTCCAAAATTTCCTCTCTTGATCTTCGTGTGTCAAGCACGACTCTTGAATGGAACTGAATTGCTACAATGGGCTACTTGGGAGTGAGGGTGAAGTGTTGAATTTAGCTTCAGAATGATAATCTAATTAATGAATATTGACTGAATTCAGCCATATTAAGTGACAATAGAATGAGCATTCGTCTAGTTGGGATGTGAAAAGAAAATGCTTTACTAGGAAAATAACGGTATATAATTTCTCTTCATTTTCCCAACTTATGTTTTAATAACTATGATTTGGGTACACAGATATCAACGAGTGTGAAATGAAAGATGAATATCCATGCTTTGGTGATTGTACAAACACAGTCGGCAACTATAGCTGCACCTGTCCACGTGGGACTGAAGGAAATGCTTATATGAAGGATGGTTGTCGCAAAAAAGATACTTTCACGCTAGCTCTTAAAATAGTTACTGGTACGTTCCTTCTAGTTTGATTCATGTTTCATACTTAGCTTCGGAAAGAAGACTGTTCCAATATGACTCGTGGTGTACCTGTACATGGTTATGTTTTTGTTTTTATAAGGTTGGTTGGATCGTCAGACCAACAAATGCAAAAAAAAAAAAAAAAAAAAATCAGGTACTGGTATATAGCTTTGTATTTGGTATAACTGTATAAGATATTATTTCCCGCCACAAATGACCCCATTGGCCATTGCCATCGAAAAATAGCACAAACCCTACTATTTTAATTGGTTGACAATATTAATGTTGGACATGACATGTAAGAAGTTCACAGAAAGGAGTAAGAATTTGATATAAAAACTGTCTCTTTCAACTAGATTTTTCATTGCGCCTCCGCCGCAACAAAAATTATATATATGCATAATGATTGTGGTTTACTGCGTTGTTTTCTGAGGTATCATTTCCTTTTTGCGTAAGAAAACATAAACAAACATATGAAATTATGAATAAGTAAGACTAAATATCCTAGCATATGATTTCTCACCACCCATAAATATCTTTGGGCAATGGGCATATACAAGATGTGCACTTTTCTCTGTATCAATAAATAAAAATGATGCCTCTACAAAACATGATAAAACAATTAAAAGTGTGGTGCTGGTGCCAAATACCAAACAAAATATTTTTTTATACATCCACCAATGCTCGGCTATTCTGGCGAGAGATGCCATCGCCATTCCAAAAAAATGTACAATATTTTTGGTGACAAAAATAAGTGAACGTTGAAAAACAACATAAATAAATTAAGTACTTTGGGCTAAAAAAAATGGAGAGGCAGAGAGCCATGATGAGGTGAAACACAATATTCAATTACGAAGTCCCTTTTTATAAAAGTTTTGTCAGTATTACTTATTTCTAGAGAAAAATTTGGGAATCGTCCTTAGATGATGATGATGATGATGATGATGATGATGATGATTATTATTATTATTATTATTATTATTATTATTATTCTTTTTTTTTTTAGAATTATGTGACAAAATAAAGATTTAATAAGAAAAGCTTATTTCTGAAAACTACAAATTAGCAAATCTGAGTGCTGAAAACTTCTTCTCTTGGCCTCTCGCATATCTGCCAGACCCGTCCTATTTTATTAAATTGTAAATCCTAACAAAGTAGCAATCTGAGTGCTGATCACCCTAATAACCTGAGAATATAATGCTAAAGATAGGCTTAACCACTGCCTGAACCCTTATTTATTTATTTTTTTATGGTCTGCTAGAAGAAGACCTGAAATTCCTTTTTCCTTGCGAGGCTGTACAGCAGGGAACTTTTTTTTTTTTTTTTGAAACCTTACAGCAGGGAACTGGAGAAGAAGAAGAGAACGCAAAAACGAAAAAAAAAATAAATTATAGTTTTTTTTTGTTTGCATACACCAATCCCACATTTAAAGCCTGCCAATGATGGTAGAAAAAATTGGAGTCCAACAGTTCAAAAGATGGTTCATGGATAATTGGAAAAACCAAACTCAAGCGAAATTACAAAAGATGTCTCTAGACTCGCGGGTCCCACACGATGGGAGGACACGCTTTATGTCCTGGCCGAGTGGCACTCGGAAAAATTATTGTGATGTGCCTGTATAGGCGAGTATGTTTCTTGTGCAAGACAATAGGATATCGACAACAAAAAGAAAATCGCACTGTAAACTACATTGACTTGAAAATAGAAAATCAAATTTATTTTGGTGTGGCTGTGTAGGCTAATATGTTGCTTATTCAAGACAATAGAATATGGCATCACACCAAAGAACTACACGGAGTGAAAAACAGAAAACCGATAACACTGTTCATTTCTGTTCATCCTGAAGCAAACTTTATATATAGTATAATAAATATAGAACCAATGTCAATAAAACCCAGCTAGTTATGGAATATCTATTTGCTTTCACACAATGTTTCATCTATCATCTTTCAGTAAAATTCAAGTGGTAACTTTGCATCAGAACTAAGATATTATATGTTGAAATTCGCAGGAGCAAGTGTTGGTGTCTTCTTAGTGGTTTTTGGTAGTTTCTGGCTATACCTTGGAATGCAAAAGAAGAGGCTAATCCGGACAAAGCAAAGGTTCTTTGAGCAAAATGGAGGTGTCCTACTGCAACAGCAGATGAGTTCTTTCAAAACCACCACATTCAAAATTTATTCAAAAGAAGAGCTCGAGAAGGCAACCAACAAGTTCTCAGAAGAACAGATACTTGGACGCGGGGGCCATGGAATTGTCTACAAAGGCATTTTTGAGGATGGTACTGTCGCAGCAATAAAGAAATCAAAGTTAATGGAAGAACATGAGACCAAAGAATTTGCAAAAGAGATGCTGATCTTGTCGCAAATCAACCACAAGAATGTGGTGAAGCTTCTAGGTTGTTGTTTGGAAGTTGAAGTCCCAATGCTCGTTTACGAATATATTTCTAATGGAACTCTCTATCACTACATTCACGACAAAAATTTCAAGGCTCCTATTCCATCAGATGAACGACTCAGAATTGCAGCAGAATCAGCAGATGCACTAGCCTACATGCACTCCTCTGCCTCACCTCCTATTCTTCACGGTGATGTAAAAACTGCTAATATATTGCTCGATGAGAATCGTGTTGCAAAGGTTTCTGATTTTGGTGCCTCAAAACTTGCGCCTAATGATGAGGCTGAGATTGCCACATTAGTGCAGGGGACTTGTGGGTACTTGGATCCCGAATACTTGTTAACTTGCCAGTTGACCGACAAAAGTGATGTTTATAGCTTTTCAATTATTATATTAGAGCTCCTCACTAGAAAGAAGGCATTTTATTTTGAAGGACCAGAGGAGGGTAGGAGTCTAGCATCAAGCTTTTGTACAGCCAAAAAGGAGGGGAGGTTCCTAGAAATTCTCGATGTTCAAGTAAGGAATGAACTACAATTAGAGGTGCTTGAAGAGATTGGTGATGTAATCATGCAATGTCTGAGCATGAACAGGGAAGAAAGACCCACAATGAGGGAAGTTGCTGATACATTAGAAAAGGCAAGGAAATTTCAGAGGCAGCACAATCACGGAAGAATGATGCACAATGAAGAGAAGAGCACAGAAGACACTGAGAGCTTGCTTGGTGATTCAATCGACATCTATGCTAGCCATAGTAGCATGTCCTACAGTTTTGCACAGCAAGCTATACTTGATATGGAAGCAGGGAGGCGACGGTTTTAGTTCTGGTATTTGATTTTTCAGAATAAACATTTAATTTGGGCATGTTTCATGATTATGTATATTTCATTCCTACTTCTTTACTCCATTGTTATTTTTTTCTTTATATATCCTTGCTTACTTGTAAATGTCCTAATTGTATAAGCAGAGGGAACCCTGTTTATTCAATTTGATTTTAGAAATCGAAAATTTACAGAATATTTCAATTGACATTTTCTAATTCAGTATAAATATAATACATGATAAGTAAATTGGCTAATGATAATACTGTAGCAAATAGACTATTAATTTCTGTTTACAAAATAAACTATTGTCAGACCATTGAATATTCCTCGAATTAGGAAGGCATTTAGAAATTGAAAACGATACTCTTCCAAAATTTTTTTTTTTGAAGATAAATTGGAGGTCTAAGTCACCCAACTTATTTTTAAATTAAATGTCTATGAAAGGCCCTCCAGCCAGGTTTCAAACCTGCGATCTTTCACTCAATGAGTCAAGGTGCATTGCTCTTTGCCACTAGACCAAGAGCTGGTTCTCGATACTCTTCCAATTATTTACTATCTTTTGGTGATATACTTTCTTTTAGTAAATCACTTAATGAAAGGAAAATCCTGCTTTTGATTGTGACTCTCTGAAATTTAGAATTTATAAAACCTGCTCTCAATCGGTAAATTTATTGGCAAGATCATCATGAGCTTCTTGAGAATCTATTATATATAATAACTGTTGAAACATATTCAGAAAACTCAAAAATTTTCATTTATTAATTTTGTTTAGCGTTATTCATTTTGATGAATTAAACATTTGATGATCATTAAATCCTCTTTGTCATGTTGCATCAGTTATAAAAATCAATTTATATCTTTAATGCATTTATCTACCATTACATATCAGTTTTGATTTGTCCACCGATTAAAGAAAATTCATTTGCTCCATGCCTAACAACGTGGTCATTAATCCATTAAATCATATTTATGTTGCTTTAATATGGGCTATACTAAAAGCCATTTGATATGCTATATAAACAGCTCATTTTCTAAGATATTGAGATAACAGAAAAAACAAATTGATCAAATAGAAGTTGTGATAGAAAAATAAGCTTGATCAAATTTCTATTCTCCATTTTGATATTCTTCATGATAATTTTCAACTTGATTTTGAATAATATTCCGATTGATTCTGCTGGATATTGTGGAGATCTCTCATCAGTCACTTCTCCGGTCGTGTCCTAAGAAGTGACACTTACCCGTCTTATCTTGGTTGCGGTTCCTCTTGCACGTTGAGACGGAATACGCTTAAGGACAGCGCCTAGCGCGATTCGGGTAAAAATATTTTGATTACTTATTTTATATATTTTATGCTATCCGAATTTGTTTATTTGATTTTTGCATCAACAATCTTAAGCGTATATTCCGTAATTCGGTTAGCAATTTTTCTGACAATTAATGGACTAATTTTTTGGTTATATTGAATTGGTTAAATTTGAGAAATTAAGTTTAATCAATACACCGACTTTTATAATGTAATAGTTTTATTAAGGAAGGCGAAAATGTTTAGATTTCACGAGTGTATTGAAGTTCTAGGATTATTCGAATTCAACATTTTTGCTTGCATTAGTTACTCATCAGTAACTCTGCAATTCTTATTCGCTTCTCAAAACAGAGATAAAAAAAAATTGTGAAAGAAACATCTAATGCCATGTTATGAATTTGAAGATAGATAATCTGTCATATCTAAATGTTAATTTAATGAATTCTCTATAATAGAGATATTAAATTGTTAGAGAGTTTCTCAATTTAATTGATTATTACTATATATTGATCCTGAGCCTTTTATTTGTTTGTATCGGGCAACTAGTTTGCATAAAGCGATCCCTCCATTTAAACTTTTTCTTTGTCTATTGTTAATCCTTAATTTGTTTAAAATAATTAATTACCAGATCCATACCACTGCCTTATTGCTTTTGTAGCATATGAGTCTTTGTCGCATCATTATTTTGTTCTTTATTACTTAATATTGATCTGAATTATTCTGGCAAATTGATGAATTTGTGAGATTTCAAATTTGCAACCATATGTCTCATATATTACTCCTGTACCAGTTCTTACTCTTATAACATATCCATTTGAGATCTTCTTTGACTCTAAATCATAATTATATACTATTTGTGATTAACCAAATATTTAAATTTGGGTTTTGACCATTTGTTGACAATAATCGTATTATTATTATTTCTGTGATTGATGACTCAATTTAATTTGAGATATAAAAGGTCAGAACCTTTTTCATAACGTATTATGCAGTACTCTTGATTAATCTTTGACCCGTTGCACTAATTAATGACACCGATTATATATGTTTCATTAGTCCAGCAATGTTCTTCCTCGTCAAATCAAACTAATGGTGTTTTAATTGAGAAATTAAAAGACTGGTCACCTTTTACTTCTTAATTATAAACCGCCATGGGTTTTATTGTTATATATCCAATTGCTAAACACCATTTAATTTGGTCTAAATAACCATTACTTCTTGGAATCAATGAGACAAAGAGTCATTCCTAATTAGTAACTTGCTCAAGTATATCTTAGAAGTTTAAATTTAGAAATCCCATAAACCATATCCGGTTGCTGATCTATTACTCAGAAATTACTATTTTGAATTTGTTTAATATTACTAGACAAGAATATTATAATATATATGGGATTAAATATTTTTTCAGTTCTGATTATTCCATTCATTGATGATTAATCAAAGAGAGTTTTCTTTATCGTTAAAAAAAAATTATAGTAATGGGAAATGTGGGGGGTATAAATAAAAAAAAGATCGGATAGTAATGATCAATATTATTGAAAGAGTTTAACTGATTATTAATTCAGATTATTTGAATTAAAAGAAATGCTATAATTGACGTTTAACGGTTATAAAAAAAAATTTGTGGGGGCTTTATGTGGGAGCTCAGTTGATCATTCATTGAAAATATTGATTGTGAGAATATACACTAATAATCATGTGTGATTAGTTTTGGCATAATAATTGTGGATCATTATTTCATAAAATCAAAAGCTTTTTTAATCGCTTATTACTAATCAAACATTTTGGAGATTTTTGAAAGTTTCTTTGCAGGAAAAAGAAATGAATTGAGCTCAAGTATCGAAGCGACTAGTCGGCATGAGAAAATGAAATAAAAATAAAAATGAGATGAACTTAATGAGAAGTTCTATATATATACGAACTTAATGAGAAGTTCATATTTCATCGAGGGGGATGGGTATTAGCCCTAAAGGGCCACTTGCGGGGGCAACCCAATCTCCGAAAGGCAGACCCCTGGAAAGAGATTCAATGGGTAATAACAAACCGACAAGTGGTCGAAGAGTACACACTTTTTAGGAGCATAGACTCCAACCCCATCCCTATGGTGAGTGTGCTCTATGTAGATGTAAGGTTGAGCATATTAGCTCTTAATGAGGACCAAAGCGGTAATTTCCGTGGGTAATAACAAACCGACAAGTGGTCGAAGAGTACACACTTTTTAGGAGCGTAGACTCCAACCCCATCCCTATGGTGAGTGTGCTCTATGTAGATGTAAGGTTGAGCATATTAGCTCTTAATGAGGACCAAAGCGGTAATTTTCGTGGGATGTGCATCTACACACATCCTTGGCAGGAACTCACCTATATGAGAGTGTCTGTATACGGCCGCGGTGCGGGGCATGGGTAAGCCCTTAAGACTCTCATGAAAAATCCAAGGTACATGCGTATGGCCATTAATGCGCACCCCGCGATGATTGTTCTCCGTATTACGTGTATAGTGTCGTAGAATTTGGGTCCAAGGAATGAGTTCAAGACATAAGTTCTCTCTGTCTCCTCCAAATTTGATGCACCTATACTAAGTGAAGTTCAAAGTTTGAAAACTACTTCATGATGCGAATATAAATATCCAGCAATTTGTTATTCACCATTTTCTTTGTTCCAAATTCCTAATTTTATCCAATTTGCTTAAATATCATTTTTGCTTCAACGAAATTCTTAATCTGTTTTTCAATATCTCATAATTTGATGTTTATAAAATTTTAAGTTTTGTGGGGGATTGTTGAAACATATTCAGAAAACTCAAAATTTTTCATTTATTAATTTTGTTTAGCGTTATTCATTTTGATGAATTAAACATTTGATGATCATTAAATCCTCTTTGTCATGTTGCATCAGTTATAAAAATCAATTTATATCTTTAATGCATTTATCTACCATTACATATCAGTTTTGATTTGTCCACCGATTAAAGAAAATTCATTTGCTCCATGTCTAACAACGTGGTCATTAATCCATTAAATCATATTTATGTTGCTTTAATATGGGCTATACTAAAAGCCATTTGATATGCTATATAAACAGCTCATTTTCTAAGATGTTGAGATAACAGAAAAAACAAATTGATCAAATAGAAGTTGTGATAGAAAAATAAGCTTGATCAAATTTCTATTCTCCATTTTGATATTCTTCATGATAATTTTCAACTTGATTTTGAATAATATTCCGATTGATTCTGCTAGATATTGTGGAGATCTCTCATCAGTCACTTCTCCGGTCGTGCCCTAAGAAGTGACACTTACCCGTCTTATCTTGGTTGCGATTCCTCTTGCACGTTGAGACGGAATACGCTTAAGGACAGCGCCTAGCGCGATTCGGGTAAAAATATTTTGATTACTTATTTTATTTATTTTATGCTATCCGAATTTGTTTATTTGATTTTTGCACCAACAATAACAAGATATTCAACCAAAGTACCAAAAAAAAAATTGCGAAAAATAAAACTACTACTTTCAGTCCCTTGTATAATTTCTATAACTACTTGTAGCGAAAAGTACAAAAAAGTTTAATAAAAATATATTGGAGAATTATGGAAACGTTGTTTGGAAAAAAATATTTAGTTGAAAATTAATTATGTCGTATATAATATATTTAGAGATAGCTATATATATACTAATTTCTTTCCATATCTCTAGTCGATCTATTGCTGAAAAGTATATGAGAAGTTGATTAAAAATCTGTGGAAGAAATTTTAATTGCACCGTACAAAGGGTATTCACAAACATAATTTTACCCATTTTTTCGCAGCTTCTTTGATTTCCCAAAAAATTTTTCTTTAATTTTCAAAATTTCTAACAAATACAATATATAACATATTAAAAAACAATACAATATTCATGAAGAACGCCATATATTACATTTTAATTGCTAGTCGAATTTTAAATTTTAAATTCTATTTATTTTCTCCAATGTAGCATCTCTCTTGTTTATTGTGTCTTTTCCGTTCCTGTACACAATAAGCCCGAGGTTACTTTGTCCTTTTTATCTGCAATTTGATCGATTCCACTTTGATTGATTTTCTTATATTGTAAAAATTCACGCGGCAGCGGCACAGAGTAACTACGGAAGCAAATTAAACAGATTACGGAACTTGGAAGTCTCATATCAACTCTATAAGGGATCAAACAAAACGCTCTACAATATGTTGGGTTTCATGTGCTCTCTCCTGATACATGAAAGTTGTGGCCTATCCTAGTAAGAATCCAGGGTAACTGGGTAATTAATACTTAATAGAACGTGAACATGGAAAATTCAGAACAATTCAGAGAGCCCAAGAGAGGCAAGTCAGAGGCTCAGAGCTGATAACCGGCATCCCGGTAGTTTGTCATCCTGCCATCCCACATTCCCACCCATTCTATTATGCTAAATGGGCCGCTGGTCCTTTGGACACTGCATTTTTGTCGTCCGATTGTGAAGCATGGGAGCAGATCGGACGGCTGGGGTGGAGGATTGCCAATCACGCCTTGGCTAAGGCACCAAACAGGCCCTTGGCTGGAGGCACCAAACCTTTACTTGTCAGTTCTCTCTTTCTCAATCCCTTCCTTTTTCCTCTTCGAAAAATTGAATTAACGATCAAGAAGTGCTTTGATTTAGTACAGATGGCATACCAGTGTATAAGCTTGCGAAGGAGGAATTATGCAAGAACAAGAAGCTGGAGCAACCAATGAAAGAGAAGAGGAAGGAAAATTTAGAGTTGATTAAACCGAAAGTAAGAATTAACTTGAAAAAGTGAAGGTGGAGATCGAAGAGCTCAAGCAAAAATGGAATGTCTTGAAAAAAAAGAAAGTTTTGGAAAATAAGTATGACCAGATAGTGAATCAGAAAAAATGAAAAGAGGCCTAAATTATAAAGGGTTCGTTTCCATCGTATGAGAATAGTACCAAGAATATATAGTACTTTTTAAGTCATTGCATAAATATTTTTGTAAAACAAAAATAATAGTATTTTTAACATACAATTTAAGATCGGGGCTGATAATTAAGGATCATCTCCAATATTCATCATCCCATCATCTTCAACAATTAGATTAACTGTATTTCAAAAAAAGAAAGAAGTGAGGACGAGGAGATGATTAACGCGTTTTTTCTTATTTGGATGAGGGAATGAGGAAACGGACAGAGCGGAGGGGAGCGACACAGAACCACTTAACTTCAACAATTACATATTAACTTCAACAGTTACATATTAACTTCAACATTTAATATATATAACTAGAATAGTTACGATATCAACTTCAACAGTTATAAATATTAACTTCAACAGTTATAATATTAACTTCAACAATTAGGATATTAACCTCAACAGTTATATACATTAACATTTAATATATATAAATAAAATAATTATATATATTAACTTCAATAGTTATTTATATCAACTTCAACAGTTATGTATATTACTTCAACATAGGGGCTGGATAATTAATGATACTTAATATGTAAAGGTTGAAGTTGATATGTAATTGTTGAAGTTAGGAGCGAAGCAGAAGGCGCTGGAATACGCGTGGATGATCCTTGCCAAAAATAAAAACGCGTTATCATCCCCATCATCCCCTGAAATCTTCATTAATTAACTAACTTTCTCATTAATAGAAGTCCAGGAATGATGAAGATAATAAAATATTGGAGATGATCTTAAGTAATTCCGATTTAAGATACTTCCATAAAACAAATAAATATAAATACGTCGTTCTTTTACTTGATCGATGGCTCGACTTTAATATGTACTCTACACTTTTCGGTAGTTGATGATAACTTAATGCTCAAATTAAATATTGTCGAAATTAAGCATTGTTATACTATCATTTATTTTCTTGATAAGTCCAACGTGTCTTGTTTTTATTCGGTCGGTCTCGCTAATGGTTACCAGTGGGCAGATGATCAGATTCCATTAGCAGGAGAGTTCATATGCAGTTCCTGACTTCCTGGTTACTTCATGAACCAAACGGCCGGCTCTAGCTAGTAATTTGTAATGTGAACCAATTTTTTTGGATTGAAAATATAAGCTGAATGGACGACCGGCTCTAATAAAAAAAATTTGAAATCTGGAAATGAATCTCTTTTATGATTTTATCATGAAAATTACATGGTCTTAGTGTCTGCACTGCAGTTTCCTACGGAGAATACGACAACGTCGACAAGCATGATGCCTTTAAAGGGACGCGGTTCATTAAATATTAAAAAAAAAAGATTCTTTTGTGGTGATTGTTCAAATTTATAGGGTGGACCACTGTCAACTGGTCAGCAGCGGTCATAATTATCACTTATCAGATGGATGCATGCTTTTTGTGGAACCAGATTTAATATGTTTGACGCGTACGTATGTACAGTTTTAGTAATACTTGAATCAATTAGGGGATGGGTGCTTCCTCTTTATTATTATCTATTAAATGGTTTGTTCAATCATGAATAACATGGCAATTTATTAATTCGCACAACTCGTCAAGCTTTTATGCTGCACTGTGGTCAATCGTTTAGTATGGTTCATGGTGGAATATGTAAGTGAAATTTGTTTTTTAATTACTTATATTGCTTTTCTGTGAAATAATTGTGGTTCTGAATGGGTGCTCACTCAATTAGTCAATTATAATCCTAGCAACAGAAGCTTGCTTCTGGGGGGGTCGGCTATACAAGTAATATAACATAATGATACTTTCTGCAATCTTATAATAATTCTATTAAGTGGCCATTAAAAAGCCGAAAAAGATATACTTCCAGCCCTTGTTGTCCGCTATTCAGAGGAATATTCAAGGCTGGAAGGCTAGGTATCTCTCCCTAGCAGGGAGGTTGACGTTAGTAAAGTCGGTACTGACAGCAATGCCCTTGCACTTAATGCAAGTTATCAAACTACCCCAATGGTTAATAGAAAGTATTGATAGGGTGAGGCGAGGTTTTCTTTGGAAGGGGGAGAAAAAATGTTTAGGGGTCACTGTTTGGTGAACTGGTCCAAATGTTGTCTGTTGAAGCTCAATGGCGGGCTAGGCATTCATGATCTAAAAGTTCATAATGAGGCATTGCTAGCAAATTGGGTGTGGTCTTTCCTAACACAACCAAACTCAAGTTGGACTGGCACGATTTTAAGTCTCTATGGTACTGTTCAGATCGATGAATTGCAACAGAACCCGTTAGTATATAATCAGTTGAAGGATATTTTGCAAACCTTCACAGTCATGCGGCATGCGATCTCTGTTGCTGCGGATGGTCACATCACCTGGAATTGGGCAACAGATGGAAACTATTCAGTTTCTAAAGCCTACACACGCATGATGCATACTGGGGTGACTTCCTTGACACATAAAATTCTATAGAGGGATGTCTGCACCACCAAAGGTCAGGACCTTCATTTGACTTTTGTTACAGGATCGTCTTTTGACACAAGCTAATCTACAGTTGCGAGGGTGGTCATCCCAACAAGCCTGTGTGCTTTGTTAGTCCCAGGTGGTAGAAGACACACAACACCTTTTCCAAACTTGTCAGTTCGCTACTTTCATTTGGCAAGCGATTAGTCTCCTTTTCAACCTGCGTGATCTACACTTCAGCTTTCATGAAATGACAGATTTTTGGTTACACAACAGGAGAAACCTCCACTTTAATAAGAAAAAATTATGGGATAAAATTTGGAAACATCGATGCAAAATCATTTTCGAAGATGATAGGCCAACACCGCATTTAGTTCTTTTGGAGGTTGAATCCCTAGTACGCAGTTGGTGTGCAGTGTTAGACCATTTTCATGTTTAGCCAACAGTTTTGTTCGCCGAGTTTTTTCTTTTTTGAGATTTAGTTGTATCTTCTTTTTTTAAAAAAAATTTAAACCTTGTATAACTTTTCTTTTTTATAAATTGCAGTTGGCACCTTGCCGGCTTGCCTTCGAAAAAAATAATTCTATTAAGACGAACGATATGTTGTTTTTTTATTTAATGGCTCGACTCTAAAATGTAATCCACACTTTTTGGTAGTTGATGATTTTTTTTAACATAAATTGGAGATCTAAGGCATCCAATTATTTTTAAATTAAATGTCTATGAAAGACCTCTCCCATTCGGATTTCGAACCAGGGACTTTTCATTTAAGGAGTTAAGGTGCATTACTCTTTGTCACTAGATCAAGAGCTAACTCTTTTTGGTAGTTGATGATAACTTAATGCTCAAATTAAATATTGTCAAAAGCATTGTACGTTATGCTATCATTTATTTTCTTGATAAGTCCAACTTGTCTTGTTTTTACCGGTCGGTCTCGCTAATTGTTACCAGTGGGCAGATGATCGATCAGATTCCATTAGCACTAGAATTAGTATGCAGTTCCTGGTTACTTCAAGAACTGAATGTGCGCCGGCTCTAGTACTGGACTTTGCTACACCGAATACGATAAGCAAGCCTTTGGAGGGATGTGGTTCATTAAAATATAAAAAAGATTCTTTTTTGGGGCAAGAAAATATTGTTCAAATTTTATGTTGGACCACTGGACTGTCTGGACAGCACTGTGCATGGTCGCAATTATCACTTATCACATTTAGATTGGATGCTTGCTTTTTTGGACCCGGATTAAAAAAGTTTCACGCGTACGTATGTACAGTGGGTGTGTTTGGTTGGACAACACACAAGGAAGGAATAAGAAATTTGGACAACACATAAGAGACTTATTTTTTATTCCTGTGAAAATCAAACAAGGAAGGAATAAGAATTTGAGTTTATTCCGGTCCTTATTTATATTCTAACAAAATAAAAAAATTTGAATAAGAAATAAACTTTTCTCTATTCCTATTCTCTATTCCCACTCCATCCAAACATACCCAGTGTGTACAGCAAGAATCAATTCTTGGATGGATGCTTGCTTTTCATTATTATATAAGTGTGGTTTGTTCAATCATGAAACACATGCTATTTATTAATTCGCACAACTCGTCACCCTTACCTCCGCTGTTCATTTCTTACATTATAAATCTGCCTAACTAGCTTCAATTCCTTTCATGCCCATCAAATGGCTCCTCCTTACCTCCTACTCCTTTTCTCTCTACTCCTTGTTCTACTGTTCCTATTGCCAGCATCACAGGCATCCCCGCCAGTTTCCTTACAGGGTTGCAAAAACAAATGCGGGAACATTACCATACCCTACCCGTTTGGCTTTGAGCCTGGCTGCTTCCGTGAAGGTTTCAGACTCGTGTGCAATGAATACTCCAACCCTCCTCGGCTGTTCATCTATGACACTGATTATGAAATCACTGACCTCGATCCAGATGGCGAAATGCAAATATTAGTTACTGCCACCCGTGCTTGTTACGACTCTAGCGGACGTTACATATCCGGCACTAAAACTAGCATAGATCTCGAGTCAACCTCGTACCGCCTGTCTATCAGTAACTATTTCTTTGCCATTGGCTGTCCCAACCAAGGATTTTTTGTGGACAGAGCAGGAAATTATGTTAGCGGTTGTGTTTCAGCTTGTCCACCGACTCACTATTCTTTGGATGACCCCGACATGTCGTGCACCGGAGTTGGGTGTTGCGCAAGCCCTATTCCAACCTCAACCTGGCTTAGTTACTATGAACCATATGCCAAGTGGGTTCAGTTACAGGACTTCAGGAGTTTGCGAGGCACTGACCCGACAATATTTCCCAATTCGACAAGCTGTACATATGTTTTCCTCGCTTCAAAATCGTTCAATTACGACAACTCATACCTGTCAAATATCAACGACTTCAAGGTCCCGGTGACAATCCAGTGGTCCATAAGAAGCGAAGGAAATTGTGACGCAAATCGTCTCCTGACTGATTTTGCGTGTCGTAGTGCCAATCATGATTGCTATCATGACAAGTCTCTCGCTGGTTATCTTTGTAGTTGCGCAGATGGTTACGAAGGAAATGCATACATCCCCGGCGGATGTCAAGGTATTATTTGTATTTTATTTAATTTATTTTACTAATAATCCTCCTTATATTATATATAATCCGACTAGAACTGAATTGTCCTTTTATTGTTAAATTGTTTACGCCACGTTTGATGGAGAATAAAAATAATTTAAAACTAATTAAGTGGTGAGAGTTTGTTCCCCAAACTTATTTCAATAAAAAAATTAGGTGAGAGTTAGTGGGTAAAATAAGATATTTTGACTTATTAAATATTATATATCAAATCAATTTTATCATCTTAATTAATAATACTTATATTATAATTAACAACGATAAGAGTATTAATTGTAAGAAGCAATAATAGTTGTAATAAGATTATAATCGCCATAATAATTACTAGAGTAAAATATTGATAAAGTTTAATGTTATATATATAATTATTAATAGAATAAATCAATAACAAAGTAATTATAACAATTTATATAATGATGACATAGAGAGACAATTACTTATGCTCTTACTATCATAATTTATAATTACCGTTGTTATTATTACTCTACTATATATTATAACTGTTATTATATCTCTCAATCAAGTGATTCTTAGTAAAGTTGTTGATTTTCTCAATAAAAATTTGTTAAGTTGGCAATACCGAAACCAACCTAAAAAAAAATGATAAAATGGGCAAACTAAATCCCGGTCAGAATAAATAAAGCGACTACAACCTTTTCAGTTAATTAAGTTTAATATCTCTTATGGTAGTTTCGGTGATTAATTTATCTTACTGCGCCAAAATTACTTCATATTTGGTGGAGGAGAACATGTAATATAATTGAATAACTTAGGCCACCAGGCATAAACCACAACTTTGATTTGTGCAATTGTGTATCTTAATTGCAAATGAACCCGTTATAATGATGGAAAGGGACAATCGCATAACTTATTGGAATGCTCGCGCGTTCATCAAAAACGTCTATGCACTATATATATATATATATATATATATATATATAGAGAGAGAGAGAGAGATTGGCTATTGTCCTTTGGATAGGACTGAGGCATCATCCTATTCAGTTTCTGACCATTAGATTGCATCAAGATGGATGCGCAGATTTAAATAGAGGGTTTAGATAGTGGCGCTGAGGAGATTTTTTTCATTTATTTTTCCGTTTCCTTCTGTCAGATATCTCCGTCTCCCTTTCTATCCATATCCATGCTCTCTCTGTTTGCTCTTCGCAGAAAGTCGAAACGCCAGAGAGTCTCTTCTTCTATCGCACGATTCGCACCTCATTCTCTCTCTACTTTGAAGTTTGAAACAAAGAAGAACCTAGGCTGACAGTCTCTCCACGCTCTGTGCTTCTGCCCTTCCTCCGCCCACTTCTCGTATCTTTTTCCACCTGACACAAATTTCTATTCTCTCCTTCTCTAGTTCGGCACATCTCTCTCCCCACCAGAGAAAATCCTAAATGGCGCTGCTTTGTCGGTGGTCCAAATCAGTAGGGGCAAGTGCTGATTCCCCTTCCTGAGAACTTATAACTGTTCATTTTCTAATACATCTCTTTTATTTAGTTCAATTTTCTCATTTGACATTCGCTATTGGTACTGGTAAAAATTTAATTAGGTTTTGCGCCTCTTACTTTACTGCTACAAATTGTTCATTTTATGAACTGTTCATTAAGCATTTTGTTTGGAAGATTTAGCTAAAAGAATAATATGGCCGTCAAAAAAGCATATAACTTTTAATTTTAAGCGTGTGGAAAAAAAAAGAAAAAAGTAAAACAAGCTCTGGGTACAAAAGGTTTCATGAAATTTGGTGTTATTCACGATAATGAATTAGCAACAATCGCTACATACATAGTCAATTGACTAAACCAACTACAACATACCTATGAAAGCGTGAGAGGAGAGGGTTTCAGGCGAAATAACATGGTTTCAATTTTGGAAGCAGATGAAGGGATGAGTTTGACAAATATACCCTTCGATTTTAGGAGATGAAGAGATGAACTTGAGAGAGAAAACCTTCGAGTTTGAGAGAGAGAGAGAGAGATGAAGAGATGAGGTCATGCCAAACAGAAGAGCTATCGAGCAATATTGGAGAGAGGTGTTCGTACTATTGTACAGACCAAGCGTGAGAGAGAGAGGAGATCAGCGACTTCTGGAGGAGGAAGCTGTTGTCCCTAAAAATAGGCCTAGAGGGGGGGTGAATAGGCACAAAACGAATTTCTAAACCGGTATGGTCAATATTCGGTTCAATTCAAACTTGGTCTAATACAAACAATCAAAGCACAAGCAATTCAATTCAAGCAAGATAATAAAGAGAGAAAGAGAGAGAGAAATTGAACACGCGATGTATTACGGAGTTCCGACCCGCTAGGAAGAGCTAGCCTTAGTCGTACGTCTCCGGGAGTTTCGCAACCTCGAAATGGGCGCGCTCCGTTCAATTCCACACGAACGGGACTACAACTTCGAACCAAATCACCTTGTTACAATCACTCTCAAGGTGGATTGGCCTAACTCGATTAAACAATCTCAAATGCACAAAGGATAGAGGCTCTAACCAAATCACTCAACTAATCTAGCAATTAACACTAGTGGATTGGTTTAGCACACTCTAATCTCAATGATTTTGCTAAAATAATGCTCAAACACAAGAGAGTATAATGTCTAACTGGTTGGAGCTCAAAAGGGAGGAGTTTCAAAGGTTTCAAAAGTGTCTAAACAGTTCCAAGGGGCCCCATATTTATAGAGGGCGCCAACAGCTCCAAAGACCAGTCAAAACAGACTCTGGCGTTATACAACGCTATATGGCGTTGTACAACGCTGAAATAGCCGTTGAAAAATCAAACGGTCACAGACAATAACGTTATGAGTTGTCAGGGCGTTGTGTAACGCTGTATAGCGTTGCACAACGCTTTAGCAGAATCCAAAGCAGAACCTCGACAGTTCCGTTGGAACTTGTCAGAGCGTTGTGTAACGCTAGGTAGCGTTGCACAACGAAGTCAAGAGGAGAACAAGGCAGGACTGACAAACTCAAACAATATTGTCAGAACGTCATACGACGCTGACTGGCGTCACACAACGTCGCCGTTGCACAACGCTAGTCAGCGTTGCTCTACGCGACCAGGGCGGAAAAGCGAAGTTTGAGCGAATTTTAGAGCGTTACACAACGCAACAATGTATGGAACATGGCATCATGCATGCAGCATCGATGCAGATCGATGTCTGAGCAATGCAGAGACGCCTGCTGCATACTGCGTTGTACAACGCTGAGTGGCGTTACACAACGTAGTGGTGGAAAGGTTGTGTAACGTTACTTAGCGTTGCACAACGTTCTGACAAGGGGAAAAAGGATTTAACTGGTTTAAAAACAAATGAACTAGCGTTGCACAACGCTACTGAGCATTGTGTAACGCTGTTCCAACCTTGTCAGAGATTTTGCAATTTAAAATCGAATTAACTCAGCGTTGTGTAACGGCCACTGGCGTTGTATGACGCTGGACAAAAAAACTGAGCATTTTACCAGCAAATTGATTGAGATTAGTTTAGAGATTAATTAAACCTTAATTATTGACTCTAACTAGACCAAAGCAATCTCTTGAAGCTCCAAACTAAGTGCCACACTTGCTTTAATCCATTCTTCAATAAATTTAGCTATAAAACACTAAAGAGAGATGTTAGTTCAAAGGTTTCGGTGTTGTTTTGCAAATCGGCAAATCGAGAGAAAATGTTTAACCAACAGAAGCAAATAACGGAAGGAATAGAGGAAGGAAAGTAAAGGAGGTGTGGAGAAATGTAACGGACATAACAGAGAATTTTAAAACATCCCATCTCTAATCTCTCCTCAGCGCCTCTATCTAATACCTCTATTTAAATCTGCACACTCATCTTGATGCAATCGAATGGTAAGAAACTGAATAGGATGATGCCTCAGTCCTATCCAAAGGACAATAGCCAATCTCTCTCTCTCTCTCTCTCTCTCTCTATATATATATATATATATATATATATATATATATATATATTCCGATTTCCATAATATACACTTTCCATATAATATTTAGTTTTTGATGCTTTACTACTAGGAAAGGTAAAATAATTATGGTGAAATGTGGGTGTTAATCGATTAATTATCTCTAGCTAGTTTTACTGTTTTAGGCTTGGCTTTGGCGTCTGTTGATGATATCTTTCTTTTTCGCCTTGATCAGTTTAAAATTTTAATGACTATGATTTGGCTATGCAGATATCAATGAGTGTGAATTGAAAGATCGCTATCCATGCTTTGGTGATTGTGAAAACACAATTGGTAACTACACCTGTAATTGCCCACGTGGATTTGACGGAAATCCTCGAACGATGGATGGTTGTCGCAAAAAAGACACTTTCACGTTGGCACTTAAAATAGTGACTGGTACGTTCTTTCTAATTTTATTCATTATTTTATTTATAGAAATAACTTAAACAGTAATATTTGACGATCAATGAACAACTGAACAATGATACTTTCTTTGGAAGTTGTTTTTTTCCTTAACAGTAAAGCATAATGATTTTATTTATTGAAAGCTTTTCTGTCCAATTTACATGCATGATGACTACATTAGGCTAGCTATTTATATTTATAGCCTTGGAGTGAAACAAAAAAATATTGGCTATTTTCTTACACAAAGGCGGATTTAAAGAGCTAATGGGGTGCACGTGACCCCACAATTTTTTTTTTCCAATCAAGCATTTAATATACTAGCAGTAGTGCCCGCTCAATGTGCGGGCGGACTTTAGTCGATCTCCAATGAAAGACAACACCAAGCACACATTAATTCAAATGCAAATGCAAATATATGACATGGCAACTTCAATGTTTCCAGAACTAAAAAAAGAAAGGGAATTGACCATTTATGAGAGTGACTCAACTCTTTATATACATCATTTCAACGAAATAACCACGTTTATGTTATTTCTGATTTCAGCAAAAGGAAACAGAGAATGACTCATCTAGCCATAAAGAAAAGCTCTTTAAGTAAGATATATCTTACACAAATAACATCATTTTCGATGAAGATACTTCGCATATTCAGTTCATCAATAGCTGTTCTCCTTCTCTGCAAGAAAAATAAAGTATGAGGGGTTAAATGAAATTATCTCTTTAGGTAAAGACAAAAGCAAGCAAATGCTGATGTTCATATTTAGATAAATTGATACAGATAGGAATGGCATACACAAATAAGTGCCGGTGTTGACAAAAGAGTAACCAAACTAAAGCATGAAAATCAAAATTAAATGATGCATTATTGCATAATTAGAACCATCCCCATGTTAATTAGCCCTCTGAAACAATCAACAGAAATATTAGGAAGGCAAATTCACCTGAATACCATCAGGTAAATTCATAGAAGAAAGCATCAAAAGATTCAAAACAACATCTTGACTGAAATTTATCTCCAACCTCCATCTTTTTGGAGCAACCTTAACAATGTGGAGTAAATCCATTAGTTCGAACTATTAGTAAACACAACAGAAATATGGTAACAATAATATGTGCAAGTACCTCAATGACACGTTCCACAATGATGTCGCCAACCTCAGGCTTATACCTGAAGTTCATTAACAAAACAACAACAGATAAAAAGCCAATGAAATACCAAAGCTTGAAAAATACCATAGGAACTACTGTCCCTAATTGAGAAAATAATTTGTGCCTTTGCTCCATGTGGCTTCCTTTCTTAGCAAAAGCATCATATGCATGGAAAGTGTCAGCTAAGAAATGATAAAATAAAAGGGCCCATATTTTTAGTTAGGGACACATCTAGACAATAAATTTTTAGTTTCTACGATTTGGCTTTTTCTAGGTTAAGATGCGAAGGGATAGTTCTTTTCTTTTGTATAGATCGAGGAAACTGTGCCAACAATACTGTGCGAAATAATAAAAATAGTACCAACTAAGATGTGTTCTTATAAAACTCAAATCAAATAGCGAAAAATCTCAATCAAACTCTAATTTTCCCTAATCAATACTTCTACGCATCAAATTACATTGGATATAATAGATAAATCGAGTTTTTTTAACATGAGACAATTTGACCTCCTACTACAGCTAGTAATGCCTTCTATACTGTCCATGAATGCAGTTTATGCCATCACTTTTTGGAAGCTAGTACCATTTTCTCACCAAAAACATAAAATAATCAAGGGAAAAAAGGGGGGAAAAGAGAGCACACCTCACTGCCATTATACCGGTGTAGAGTATTAGAATACCCATCAGATGCACCTTTATCCTCCTTTTCATCATTATTCTTATTGTCGAGAGTATTTGGGACTGCATATTATTAAGTTAATTAATGTCCGAAATTGGAAAAAAAATGGATGATAATATCACAATAGATTTCGCTCTAAATAAAAAAGAGGAATCAAAAGAAACCATTGTGCCGGGCCACACCATCTTTGTAACGGCGGTAACATGATGTAGGAGAAGTCATTCTCATTGATGATTTGAAGTAAAGCCACGTGAGAAGTAACACGCTGTAGGAAAAGATATATTTCAGTACCATTTCTTATATAATTTATCCAAATAGGCTGTAAAAAAATGCTCAAGGATCTCTCTGAGCGTATCTAAGAAGCTAAAGCGAGACCTCCATTGATTATGGACAGAAGTGCGAACGTTCTAGACAGCTTGTCGTTCGAAATGTGTGACATATTCAAAATTCTTAATGCAACTATTATGTAATCACAATAGATAAAGAATGGCAGTTAGAGATAAATACAGACCTGAAAGCTCCTCTCCTCCAAATGCCATTAGAATTATTCCTTAGTGCCCCTTACAACAATCCTTGTATACACTGTAGATAGATAGATAGAGAGAGAGAGAGAGAGTAAATTGACAAGTAATTTAAAATATCATAGTAAAATTATAATCTATACTTTCAGAGTATGTCAGTTGACCTTGGTTGGTACCAGTAATGACAGTAGCTAGATAGTGGCCAATAGCATCATAACTCCCAGTTTCTACCACTTATTTCATCTTTTGCCGCCCATCCATTTTGCCTATCTATAAGAAGACACGTACACAAAATTTGGTGCTAGTTTATTAATTAAAAATAAAGGACATATGAACAGGTAATGTGAGCACTTCAACCACTAAGTATCTCAATTTCATTTTTTTTTTCTTCTGCTTCTAAGGTTCCAATGCTTGCTTGGAGAACTACATTTTCTATGACAGTAGAGAAAGACAAAATTCACCAGAATTGTTAAATTACATTCCATATTTTAAGATCAATTGAATGTAATTAGCTCACAATTACTGTTTTGTATAATTGTTACTCGTCTCGTCAAGAATTAATCGAGGCAGTGCCTTAATATTGCTGTGTTCATGTCTTTCTTCCTACTGGAAAAATGCAAAAGGATTGAGTTAACTTTCAAAAATCAAACACCATCTATGAAATTCAAGCTCTAGAAAGGTTGAAACCTTTAAGAAGGGGAGAGCGAACTTGTGGATCTGTTGATGCAGAAGCCTCGCCTAGTCGCCTTGATTGCCCAACGCGAATAGGGAAAAATCTAGAAGAGCTCACTTGGGGAAGACACGGCGAAGGAGAAGCGTATCCTCGTTCGATTTCATTTTTGCATCAACAAAGACTGGGTTCGATCGAGAAGAGAGAGGAGGAGAGGCGCGAGCGAGAAGAGGGGCAGGGTGTGAACTTTTACGGTCGGGAGCAAAGAGGCTGATGGAGGCGGTGGTGCAGGGATTTGGCTTTGGCGAAGAAGGCAAATCGCCGGGATGGATGGTGGCGGAGGTCGCCCAATGAATCATTGTGGAGCGCTGAACGGAAAATTGAAATGAAAATAAAACCTAGAGGAGATATCGGAATGGATATGGAGAATTTTAATAAAAAGCGCAATAAAAAAAAAGAATGGAACGGAGAATCGAACCTGGTTAGGACGCTAATTTACGCGATCGCAGTTCCGCTCCAGTGAAAAAAGTTAACAGGTATAAACGAAAGGTTTAAGCCTTTCATTTCACAGATAAATCTACGCCACTGATCTGATCAAATCGCATAAATAGACGATTCATATTGCATTGGGTAAATAATTGTTTGCTCCTTTCGGTTTAAATTTTGGATAGACCTTTGGACTGGTGCTTTTATAAGTAGTAAAGATAAAGATAATTTTTATGATTTTATTGATATATTTCTTAAGAAAATACTATTTGACCTCCAAAAAAAATGTTCCAATAGTGACACTGTTGACCCCATAGTTAAAAAATTTATTTTCGTTATGATTATTTTATTATTGTTGAGAAAAATTAATAACTTTTTTATTTTAATTATTTTGGTGAACTCCATTTATATAAAATTTTTCTGGCACTGCCGATGCAAGTAAATTGTTAATAAGGATTAAGGGAAAAAAATAAATAAGGATTAAGGAATGAGTTGTGATGCTAACATTTTTAATCATCATGATAATATTTTTCGGCTGCATATTTGGGGAAGATGGAAACTTGATCCTGGTCCTTTACTTATGACATTGCTATCTGAATATCAGCATTCCCTCAACTAACTTGGGTTGGAGATGGCAAATTTGGACATAATAGAAAAAAAAAATTAGGAACTTTTCTATCGTTTCTTTGAAAGTTTTACAGAAGGGAGTAGTACTACTTCGATAATACGGAACTAATGTCAACAAAACCCAGCTAGTTGCAGAATCAATTTGCTTTGGTTACTTTTTGTCATGTAGCTCCGCAAAGTAACCTTGCATCTGTTAGGGTTTTGTTCTTCGGAGAAAAACCAGAGAAGTAAGAGTGTGCTGTCTCAGGAATTTTCTCTATCTTCAAGGGCAGACCGAGGAATAAAATTTGGAGGAACCAATTTGAAATATTTAGTTTTAGGAGTCAAATTGCAGTAGTTTGTTTTATATATTTTAACAAAATGAACATATTAATTAGAAAATTTCAAATTTAAGGAGATGGCAGGCCCTCTAGAGCCACTCTTCTGATTCCGTCCCTGTCTATCTACAATAGTTTTTAAATTACTTACGTATTTTTCGAAAAAAGATGGGACCGCCATCCAGTTTTCATTTTATAAAAATGAAACAGAATTTAAATTACTTAAGAGACATAATAGTGATCAGATGTAGAGATATTCTAACACAATTAATACTAAGAAACTATTTGTTGAAATTTGCAGGTGCAAGTGTTGGTGCTTTCATAGTAGCATTCGCTTGTTTCTGGCTGTACCTCGGAATGCAGAAACGAAGACTCATCAGGACCAAGCAAAGGTTCTTTGAGCAAAATGGAGGACTACTATTGCAACAGCAGATGAGTTCGTTCAAGACCACATCATTCAAAATTTATTCAAAAGAAGAGCTCGAGATAGCTACCAACAAGTTCTCAGAAGAACGTGTACTTGGACGTGGGGGCCATGGGATCGTCTACAAAGGCACTTTTGAGGATGGCACTATCGCAGCGATTAAAAAATCAAAAATAATGGAAGAACATCAGACTAAAGAGTTTGCCAAAGAGATGCTGATCCTGTCTCAAATCAACCACAAGAATGTGGTGAAGCTCTTGGGTTGTTGTTTGGAAGTCGAAGTCCCAATGCTTGTTTATGAATATATCTCCAATGGAACTCTCTATCACTACATCCATGATACAAAAATGTGGCTTCCTATTCCGTTAGATGAAAGGCTTAGAATTGCAGCCGAGTCAGCAGATGCATTTGCTTATATGCATTCCTCTGCCTCACCACCTATCATTCATGGTGATGTAAAATCAGCTAATATTTTGCTTGATGATAATTTTGTTGCAAAGGTTTCTGATTTTGGTGCCTCAAAACTTGTGGCTAATGACGAGGCGGAAATTGCCACATTGGTTCAGGGAACAATTGGTTACTTGGACCCCGATTACTTCTCAACTTGTCGGCTAACTGACAAGAGTGATGTTTATAGCTTTGCAGTTATTATATTGGAGCTTCTCACGAGAAAGAAGGCAGTTTATTTTGAAGGACCAGAGGATCATAGAAATTTGGCATCAAGCTTTTGTAGAGCCAAGAAGGATGGGAAGTTCCTAGAAATACTTGATGTTCAGGTAAGGAATGAACTAAAATTAGAGGTGCTTGAAGAGATTGGAGAATTAGTCATGCAGTGTCTGAGCAAGAATAGGGACGAAAGACCCACAATGAGGGAAGTTGCTGATACTTTACAAAAGTTGAGAAGATTCCAAATGCAGTCATGGACTGATGATAAGTGCATAGAAACCGAGAGCTTGCTCGACGATTCCATCGACATGTACATTGGAGATAGCATGTCTGCGAGTTTTTCACAAGAAGTTATGCTTGATATGAAGCTGGAAGGCGATTCATATTCTTCTGGTTTTTGATTTTCTGAATGAAGAGTTTATTTTGGTTTTTTTCATATAATTCATGTATAATTCTTTCCTTCCTTTTGCATTTTTTTTTCTTTTGTAATCCTTGTTAACATGTCAATGCCCTTACTGTATATGCAATATACAGAGGAACCCTGTTTTAGTCAATTTATTCTGGCAATTCCAAAATTTACAATATATGTTAATTAATTACTTTAAAATTCTGTACTAAGCAAACTTTTATGAATAACAGCAAGCAAAAGAGCAACTTATGGTGTTACAAACTTGCAATTAAAGGTAAAATACATTATATCTGAACGTCAGCAGGATTTAAAGTACAAGAAAAAAGATGACATTTCACAAAGGATTTATATTATGTCTGGACCTATGTGTGAACGTGAATCAGATAATAATAATAATAATAAAAAAAGCAAGACCGTGTAAAAATTAAAATGCCATCATTTTTTTTTTCAATCAACAATTTTGATACGCTGTTGAACTTTGGATATTCATCGGATTGGAAATTAAGGCATACAAATTTAAAATGATAGTTCAATTTAAAAATACTATGTTTGAGTGAAAATTATAAACTTTTTCTAACAATTAAAACAAATTCAAGGAAATTCCGCTTTTGACTTGTGACTGTTTGAACCTTTTCAACTTTATAAATCCTGGTCTTCATCGGCTGCACCTGTTTTTTCTGATTGTAATTTTTTTTCCTGATATTATTACTCATATTTTGAAATTCGAATCGAACATCAAACTGATGTAGCTACTGGTTTGATCAATCGGCTTATGCCATAATTATACTAAACGATACTCAGTTATTACAAAATGAACCATAGAAATACTGAACAAAATATTCTGTGTTCTATTGGGTTGAATAGTAGCAAAATATTTTATACACTTGAAACATTTAAAGGTTATTTACTAATTACTAGAGAAAGATCCAATGCCACAACTTTCTGATGTCACAATAAGTGATCATATGTTAGAGATGCAATTATGTGCGAAAAATTCGTGATTAAAATTGACAAAATTTGCGTTCCTCCTAAATAAGAAATTTCTGCTTTAAGCCTTTAACCCGACAATGAAATGCAATACTACTTTATGATTTGATAATCAGTTGAGGCCAAGCTTCTAAATTTCGCCGAAATAACGGCGAAATAACAGAAATAGCGGTGTTCTGTGTCAAACCGCATGAACGTTACAGTCTTAATTGAGAAAATGACGTAACGCGTTATTTCAGTTATTTCGGCAATATAACGCGTTATTTCAGTTTTTTCGGCGAAATAACAATCTGTTATTGCTACTATTGTTAAATTGTGTATTCAATATTGAACTATTGTTAAATTGGTACAAGCTGCTACTGCTACTCAATATTGGTACACTGCAGTATATTAAATTTGGTATGGCCGTATACTATTTGTATGGAGTATTGAAGATGTATAAATATATAAATTGATAGTTATACAATTGATGTGTGTCAAACTTTGAAAAAAATACTACACCGTTATATCGCCGTTATAACATCGAAATAACACCGAAATAACATAGGGACTTGGACCGTCATACCGAAAAAACCGAAATTTAAAAGCTTGGTTGAGGCTTAATAATTACAAAAGCTGCTGTTCGTTACTTCGTTGGGGAAAAAAGAAAACGCTAAACTGACTGGTCGGATGATTCCATTTAACATTTTAACATGAAACACCGAAACAGGACCGGTTGGTATTTTTGTAGACATTTCTGATAACTGTTTTGTCATCCCTTGTCATCGCTAAACACAAAGTGAACACATAAAATAGACAAGATAAATATGTAAACGATCAAAGTGAATATTTACAAATAAATAAATGTATGCACATTCAACTTATTTGTTTATATATGTTCACTTTGATAACTATATATGTTCACCTTATCTATTTTATGTGTTCACTTTCTGTTTAACGATAGTAAGGATGACAAAACCACAGATGACAGTAACGAGATCAGACCCCAGTCCGGTTCACAGTCATATTTAGGGCTGAAAACGGAAGTTGTTTTAACTATTTGTCGTTTCGTTTCGTCTGGACGAAACAGTTAACGAAACAACAAAACGATTTCGTTTGGTTGGACGAAATGATTGACGAAACGGTTTCGTCCATGTGTAAATCACAAAAATTTCGTCAATTTCGATCCAGACAAAATGATCAATGAAATAAAAAATCTGTTTCGTCGCATATGACGAAACGATCGACGCAACAGCTCATTTGCGCCATCGTCTCGATCATTTTGCAGCCCTAGTCATATTCAACCGAAATACTTAAAAACAGCAAAATTGCCACAAAGGCCTGGTCCAATAAAGCCCAGTAAAAATCGATGGTCAGGCTTGTACCACGGCCTCCGAAGCTCTCAGCACTGGTGTTCTGCTCTTGAGCTCTTCCAACAAAACACCTTTCCTTCTCTTGCGCAACACAAGGACAACACAAATCGAGGTTTTAGATTTTGAGCTCGAGAAAGGGCCTTCTCTTTTCCTCTTTGAGCTGCGACTGAGAGAGACAGCGTGTGAATGGTGTGTGCAATTGTTGGGTTTTCAGAGATTGAGCTTCTGCGTTGAAATGGTTTCTCTCTCCACTTGGGTTCGTTACGCTGCCAAGAAGTTCGAGTACTCCGTCTCCCTAGGATGGAAGGTTTCTTTTCTCTCCTTTCCATTTTGCCCAATCAGTATAAGTTGTTTTGTCTATTACGAGTTTTACTTCTCTTTCCTGCGGTTTTGACCTGTGTTTTGTGTTAGTGTTGGACTTATTTTAGGATATTTTGGGTTGGAAAGTTAGCTCGGTTTGTTTTTGTGCCACTTTATTTTCTGCTCTGGTTAATTAGCATTTGATCCCAGTTATTCTGTTTCATTGGAGAAAAAGAAATTAAACTTAACATTGTTATGACAAAAGTAGTTTAGTATGTGTTACTTTTAGCAGGAATTCACTGCATCTTTTTCGCTGAAGTGCTTTAAATAAATAAATAAATAAATAAATATAAGGGAAAATGAAAAACTGGATAAAAAAAGAAGAAAAATAAGCATACCTTTGAATTTTGAATTTCCAACTTATCACATGTTTGAGCTTCTAACTGGATTGTATAAGGAATTCACTACCCTTTTGGTATCTCTTTTAAGGAATCCTGTTTTTTTATTGTATAAGGAAGTTTCTTAAACTCTTTTTCAACTACTCGCCACTAACTTCTGTGAATGTTGCACAAGAATATTAAAAGAAAAAAAACAAGTAAGAGGTATTGGAACTTTATTCAATTTCATAATCCCTGCAATTGTTTTGGAATATTTCATCTAATTTTACTGTTGGTGATTTATGCTCTAGTGGTTGCTACCTCAATTCCAGAATTTTCTTTCTCTGATTACGAGTATTTGGCTAGTTTTCTGTCGTATGCATTTACTTTTTCCTGTTTCACTAAATACTGCATCAACAGTAGCTTGCTGTTTCACAGGTTTTTAGGTTTTCTCTTATTTTCCCCGGTTAATCTTCAATAATGCTTGGGTTAAGCTTTACTTGTGCATTTAATCCCTAGCTGATCTTGGTTTGTACCATTACTTCAGTTTTGTACAATATTGTTGTTTAGTCTAGAATCATCTAAATTGCCATTTCTTTACCCAATTTATGTTCATAGCTTTGAAGTTAGCTGATGGAATATTGAAATTTACGCAGAAGTACAATGTTGGTCAGATCAATGTCACGGAGCTGAGTGATGCAATATGGAAAAACTTTTTCCAGGGGAGACTTACATTTATGCACTGGACAAAGGGAGAAGAGATGACACCTATAATCTCCTCTGGAGGAACTCTTCTCATTAGAAAAATACCTTCTCCTACCCCCACGTACTTTGGTTCATTATCTCATTTCCTTTTTATACTTACTCATATTTGACATGGCTTATTGCGCTCTGTGGATTTGAAACGTGTGGTTTTAACCGTTGCTTCATTGCATTCTCCTTTTCAATTTGGCTTGACTGTTTAACCAATGTAGTTTTTGTTTTCTTTTTTTTTTTGTTTTTTTTGTTGGGTGTATTTTCATTCTGTAGGCAAGTATTTGTAGGAGATGTGGTACTGATGAAAGATCCAGAGAAATCAGACAATTATATAGTCAGAAGATTGGCAGCAATTGAAGGTTATGAGATGGTTTCTACAGATGAGAAAGAGGAGCCTTTCGTACTAGACATGGATCAATGTTGGGTGTTGTCTGACAACTCTTCTCTGAAATCTAAGGTTCATCTTTTCTTCCTTTTGTTGGGTGTACTCTCCCTCTTTGGAATCATGCTTGATGTCACTGAACCTAAATTGTAGCATTTTTTATATATGCACGGAACATTCAATATTTGGGATTTGTAGACAACACACACTTACTCAAGAATTAAAATTAACGTTAATTGAACATTGTCCTAGTTTGGTGGTAGTATGTTCTGGAAAAAGTAGTAATCTTACTAGAGGTAGGTTGAAATGATCATATATTTGATGGAATGCACTTACTGACCTAAGTATATCAATTGCCCACCGAGGGGTCAGGGTGACCCGGAAAGGAAGGGAGGGGGGGCTCGTCATATTTCTCCTGATAAAAATTCTTGTGTATTTCTTCAAAATGAGATATAAGTTCATTACCATAAAAAAAGTATATCACGCAGCTCATCATATTTCTCCTAGCAACATAAATTATTCATCGTGTGGTGAAGAGACATGTGTGATTATGTGTAAATAACTTAAAGAAAATGACAAAATCAGGAGAACATTGGAAATTGTCTCTTCTCTAATTCGGGATTACAAATTTCATCTGAGATTTCGGGGCAGATCTGAACAGCCATTTTGGATTGAAAGATCCAGGTCAAGTCTGCCTTTATTAATATATCAGGCAGCATGAGCAGGTCAAGACAGATATTCAGTCAGAGTTAAATCTGGATTCTGGACATGTTCAATCTGAAATGGACAGTGGAGATCTGCCTGAGATTTCTGCACAATCGGAAAGGAGCTGATTCCAATATATTGTGAAGGGCTGGGTTTGAAATGTTGCATTTTTATAATGGACATTTGCTTATATATCTAGGAGCATGTTCCTATTTTTCTATTCATTCCCTGCAATAATTCTCTTCACGAATTGATGCGTTGATGTTCTTAATCTTGAACTATTAAATGTAAGCGACTTTCATATTTTCTGTTTGTTCGATTAATTTAGATGAAAAAATTCTTGAACCGAACTTGTGCTTTTTGAAAAGATCAGACACTACAATCAAAAAATATTTTTCATTACTCAATTGCAATGCATTTGAACCATATTCCTATCTATGCCAATTTATTTTGCAGACACAATGGTGAGATTGAATAAATTTTGATTACAGGAAGCAAGGGACAGCCGTCTGTTTGGACCAGTGCCTATGACCGACATTTTTGGCCGAGTTATCTATTCACTGCGATCAGCTGTCGATCATGGTCCTGTTGAGAACAGGTACCTTTTCTTTTTGAATTTGCTTTGATTTGGCTTCATTTTAATGCCCTAATAATTTCTCGGCATTTTTGTTTTTCCTTCAACTGAAGGACCCAATTTGCAGTAGCTTACTGTCTTATTTGTGCTATTTCCTTAAGATTGGTGGGCCACATGTTACATAAGCTTCCAATATATAGCTTTGCCAAAAGTTTAAAAAAAAAGAAAAAGAAATACAAGTGCGAAGTTTGCTAAAAATATAAGGTATAGAGTATTGATTAAATTTGCTGATGGTTAGACTAATGGGGGCAGTATCACCAAAATATGAAAATATGGTAAAATTGTCTTAGTTCTCTCTCTCTCTCTCTCTCTCTCTCTCTCTCTCTCTCTCTTCGGGCCACTAATTTTGTTTGAATTTACTATCTAGTATATTGTATTGTATATTTGTATATTCTTTATCTACTGCCTTTCTAAAGGAAGACTTCTTTCACTCTGACGAGTTATTTGGGTTTATTTAAAGACATATTTTATGTTGTAGTTGTGAAAAGGGAAGCTTTATAGTGTTCATGTTGTGAAACCATATAAAATGCATGATGCTAATTAAAAAGAAAATATTTGAGCTGAATACTGGACAATTGAAAAATAGAAATTTGTATTACTGATTTTTTTTTTTTCTTTTTTATGCAATGCAGTCGTAGTGCTATGATCCAAGACAGACCTGTCCTGGCAGTTGAGTTGGATGTAGAGGAGATGGCAAAGAATTCAAAATCGTAAAAAGGATTCATTTTCATCTGTTCTTTGTTGTATCAGCTTCACGTGTTAGTGAAGTTCCATCCTGTTGCATCTCATGGCTGAGAATATATTGCATGATGTTGACATTTTTTTTGTTCTTGAATTTCGATTGATGTTATGCAACAAGGCCTGAGAGACTGTTTAACTTTGTACTGAGGAGATGTGTGATGCAGCTGTTTATTAGGGTCACACCCAAATAATTTATAATAGTGGATATTTTCATCCATTCACAACTCGTTCCATTTCCAAGTGGTGCAGATGTCCTGCCAAATTGCAAGATCATTAATTTCTGCCTTGTTTCTCTTACAGTTTATATTATTTGGTGATTTTTGCATATAGGTATGGTTTTGCCGTTTTGGCAGTTTCCTGAAATCTCTCTAAACTATTTGATATTATTCTTCATCATTCATCAAGGTTTACTGATAAAAAAAAAATTTACATATCTTTGTGTATATTTGAATCCTCTTTTAAGAGGTGGATTATTTCATTTTTCAATCAATTAGATTTTTTTTTTAATTCTAAATGGGTTACTGCCTGACTGAAAGCACTGTTGTTAAAGATTTGGCAAAACAGTTCCATGGCATATGTCGTTTAATTTAGCTGCATTATTAAGTGCTAATTCCAGCCTAATTTAACCTAATTAATGATCGCAGCTCATGCTTCAGTTTCCATTTTCCGAGTTTGAGAAATTAAATTATCTCTGAACATTTGTCATTTTGCAAGACTTTTTTTTTTTTTTGATGAAGGCCCGTAGGCATTTTGCAAGACTTGAAATTTCATCCAAAAAGTAGCCTCTATATTGGGCCGGTTTAGTGGGCTAAAACATGAAACCCGATTTGCAAAGGCATCCTATAACAAAGGTGAAAAAGAAAAGAAAAACCCTTGTTTCTCCGGACAAGAAAAAAAAAAGGGTTTTAGAAATTGGAGCCTTATCCAATCTCCTCTTCACCTCTCACTCGCCGAAAACCTCGCGCTCTCACCGCCTTGCAAAGTCCGACCCGAGAGCGGAGGCCATATCTCTGTCGTTAGCATAGAGAAGGTACGAAGGAGAAGAGAGCGATGTCTATTTCCGGCGGAGCACATCTCGTCTCCAGTAACCACCTCCACGGTAACAAATTTTAGTTCTCTGTTGATTTTGTTTCTTTTTTTGTTTGCTTTTTTTTGGGTTTGTGCGCACTTGACTTGACGGTTAAATCCCGGTAAAAATGAGCAATATGTTCAAACTATATCACATACGTTCCAATCCAGTCCATTTTACAAGTGTATCGCTATGCATTTGTCAAAAAAATTTAGACTATTGCTAATTTGCTTTATTTCTGGCTCAGTGACTAGGTAAGAGCAATTATGAAAACCTTGTTAGTTTTCTTTTGATTTTATCTCATGGGGACTTAATTAAGGGGAATCAGATTTCCTTGTGTGTACATGTTAATCTCAAATTTTCTGACTTGTGATTGAAATTATGCTGTCCACAGAATTTCAAATGTTGGTGGTTGTTTCGTTGTGTGGATTGGATTGTGTAAATAAAAAAAAAATGAAATTTTGGTTTATATCTGGGAAATAACATCTTAACTGAAAAATGGCTCTTAAGCTAGTAAATATCTCTACTGGTGGAGATACCAATTGAATTTAGCTAGAAAAATAAAATCCAAACTTCCTCTCTGTTAGCCAACAAATCTTGATCTTTCAATGCAACTGACATGCTGTTCCGTGTAATCTTTCCTTAACTTGTTAATTCCATAAATATATTTATTTATCTTCTATATACTATAGTCACAAAATTGACAAATTCTCATGTAATATGTGGGCTACAAAAGTATCTAATAATTAATTTATACACAGGATATGTTACATTGACAACAAATTGTTTAACATCAATGGGAACTATTGAAATGCTTATTTATACTTGAGATAGACTATCAAAACTATAAACTTAAAATCACAGATATCTTCTCTGTAGTTTATATATGTTGGTTTAAAGAACTATGGTTCATTTTCAAAACCTATTTCTCATTGTCAAGAGTAATTAACGGTTCATTTTTGTCAGCACCTGATTACTGATCAAACAGTTTCCAAATTGCACCAAATTTGACATGCAACCTATTTCAATTTTTTTGACCACATGATTGTCAAACATATGTATGTTTGTCACTTGTATAGTTGTTGTTCAAGATTTTAATTTCCTTAAAAGTGGTATACTATAAAGTTTCAAATATTTTTCCATGTACTGTTTGCAGACTTGTTCTACTTTATGTTTGGGTGTGCATATTTTTGTGTTTGTGTGCCAGCCTATGGGCTCTAGTCCTTCCTTTATTCAACTTAATAGATGAGGGTTCAGAATCAAGTGTTCTTCAGCAATGACACTTCTATTGAGCTATGTCCAAATTATAAACTATTTGTATATATTAAACTATTCGTATGAAATAAAAAAATGGAGAGAAATTTGATATTTATTATAAAATCTAGTTCACGTACCTCTGAATTTTGCTATTCTTTCTGATGTAGGATTTTCTTCATACTAGTTACTATTGGATGAATTGATGATTGTCACCTCTTATGTTTGTGCAGTGATACCAGTGAAGAGATCTCCTTCGCCTGCATTTTCCTCTAGGGATGTTTTACTTAAAAACAAGTGGCCTTTATATTTCCAACCATTAGCTCGATTCCCTCTTTCTCTCTGTTGCAAGGCTGGCGGCTCAAACGATGAGTGGAGAAAGTCTAGCTTCCCAAGAAATAATTACCAAGGGCCCCCTCCTCCCAAAAGAAAGTTCAAGAACCATCAAGACCACGAGGACCTTCTAGAAGCAAGCCAAATGTTGTCCTCACAAAATGGGCGCAGTGCAACTTCAGATGACATAACTCCCACTAAATCAGGAATATCAGCAATTAAAGAAGAGGTTATAGAATTAATTAGAAGGCACCTATCACTGTTACAAGGGACTGAGACTCGACCGGTGAACAGAAAAAGAACTTATGGCTTGAATGCAACTATGCAGAAGCAAAGCAAGGAGGACAGAGAAGCCTTTCAGTCACTTCTCAAGCTGTTGAAAGCATCTGGTGCCAATCAAAAGAAACCAGCCAACACTAATGGTACTAGCTTTGAGAAAACTTTGGAGTGCTTTGAGGCTGCTCTTGATGCCGCCTATGACAGTGAGAATATTGATGAAAATAGTGACCTTGAGGAGAATGTATCTGATGTGCTGGATGCTGCACCTGTTTCTAAAACTGTTTTTTCACACCAGTCTCCTGTCCCAGCGGGAAAATATGAACCAATCATGAGATCTGATACTCAGGGAGGAGAGACTCAGAAACTGAAGGTGGAAGAGAAGTCTGGGTCAGATTCTTTGTTTTATGAGTCTGAGTCCAAGTCTGAGGCAGAACAGAGTGAGGGCCCACAGTCAGAGGATAAGATTATGAATTTGGATAGATTGAAAGTGTCTGAATTGAGGGAGATTGCGAAATCACGTGGCCTGAAGGGTTATACAAAGATGAAGAAAGCTGAGTTGGTTGAGCAACTAAGCTCAAGCTAATCTTAAGGTGGGTTGTACTGTTTCTTAGCTGTTCACTTATTTGCAGCCTACTTAGGTTGTATGCATGAAATTTTGTTATTTGGTTCTTTTATAATTTTTCATGTCTTTTTTGTGCTAATTTCTTGTCTAAACTCTGCCTGCCCAAGTTGATAACCTGCTGAGATTTTGGTTGTTAATGAAGGCTGTGTTGTTGCCGTCTTGCTGGTTAGAATAAATTCGTCTTTATAGGTTTGTTTCTTTTCTTTATCCGCAGCGACTGATCACATGATGGTCACTGCAAGGCATTGTAACTACTAGCCTGTAGCGTACCATGCCTGGATAACGTGATGCATTAAGATTTACTTTAAATATTTTACTGAATTGAATTTGCAAATGAGTCACGCAACCTTTATATGTTAAAGTATAGTTGGGATGTTGCATTGTCCTTCGTAATGGTTAAATGGTTTATTACATAACTCATTCCCGTAAGTACATATTATGGTCAGTCTGTCAAGCTAATTGGTCCAATTGCTTGGAAGTATTGCCTGAGCGATATCCCGAACTTTTAAATACAAAGCTAAACATCAACGATGGTATTTTTGACTTTAAAACATCAACGATAGTTATTCAATGTTATTGTTTAGTCGCTGAATTCAACAAGCCCTATTGTTCGACATATGAACCCTAATTGGAAAATCAAATCTACAAAAAGATAACACGATTTATATCATGGGCTTGACTGAATAGAAGTACTATCCACATCGAAGAAGTTGACCACAAACATTGGGCTTTGTGGTGGCACATGCACTGGTCTGCGTCCATCGAGCATATCAACTACTTCTGTTGTGCTTGGTCTTAGCTCAGGGTTCTCTTGGATGCACCAAAGAGCCACTCGAACTAAAACCATAACTTCTTCTTCCCTTTATATCTTCACACTTCAAGCATGGGTCGACAACCTCCATTAGCTTACCTTCCAGCATTTTCTCCTTGACAATCTTAGGAAAGTATGAGTGATGTGTTTGTCGACTCTCTGAATCCACCGCAGTCATGAAGTTCCTTCGGCCACCGACAAGCTCTAGAAAAACCATCCCATAACTGTACACATCAGACTTGGTTGAAATAGCATTCGGCACAAGCATTCTGGAGGTAGGTAACCAATCTGCCATCCCATAGATTCAAAAGTTAATATTACTAAGATATAAATCAGGTGTCTTAAAATCAAAATGTGCTTGACAGGTTGAGTTGAGTTAATTATAATTATAATTACCGTGCTCCTTGCTCTGGTCATGATGGTACTTTCATCCTTCCCAATTGATTTGGAGATGCCAAAATCTGATACGAGAGCTCTAAAGCCGGCTTGATATCTAGATGCAGTATTTGATGATGACACTTGTGGTGCAAATATGCTAGTGCCTTCGCCACATCGCTTGCAATACGGTACCTATGCATCCATGTGAGGTGCACTCTTTTCTCCTGATCTTTAAAGAGCCAAGCATCTAGAGACCCATTTTGAAAGAATGGATATATGAGGTAGCGATCACCTCCCTTTGAGAGACCGTACCCCAGAAAACGCACAAGACTGATATGTTGTAGGCTTGTGATGATTGTGATCTCTGTTCTAAACTCTGCTTCCCCACTTACTTGGCCTTTTATGCATTTCACTGCTACAATAGACCCATCCTCCAATGTCCCCTTGAACACTGCACCAGAACCACCTTCTCCTATTGGTGTTTGGAAGTTCCTGGTTGCTGTCTCAAGCTCTTTTATGGTGAACCTTGTGGGTAACCCAGCCATCTCAAGAAAGTTGTACTGATCATCTTGAAGCATTTCTTCATGCCGAGATTTTTTGGCATATATTGATAGCGCCATAAAAAGTGATGAACAAGCATCAATGCTTGTGATCAAGAAAAATAGAATCTGCCATTTGATCCCAAATAAGAGAAATACCACTATAATAGCAGAGGCAGACGCAGGTATCACTGCTACCTTCCACCAATTGTTGGAAAAGTGCTTTACATAAACTAGTAAGAGCACTAGGTAGATTCCAATAGATAGAATGCACGAAATAATGGAATGAAATTGTTTATCTACATTTCCAAGGTTAATGTAAATCAGAACCAGCGAACTGACAAACAATGCAAGTAGAATTGTGATCTTCTTGTCATCAACAAACATCAGTAGCAAAAAGACCACCATACTCACTGTGTCGATGCAGAACATCATCTCAAATTCAAAATCCCAGCCCAGAGGCTTCGGCAAGAAGCACAAAGAAAGAATTGCTCCAACTAAGGTGAGGAATGCACCTACAATTAGCATCTTACGTCTCAGGGTTGGTGCCCTTCTAAAGTGAAGACAGCTTATGGCAAAGCAAATTAAGGCTGCGACCGAAGTGGCAGTTGTGTACACGGTTTTTGGTTTTTCTGTATCATAAAAGACTGGGGCTATACCATCTACAATGAAAAGGATATAACAAGAGAGAGGACTATAATGGCTGAGGCTATGATATCTGTTTTTGTTATTGCCATTTTGTTTCTTTGCCGTAAGTTTTTTTGTTGGTATTTCTAATGGAAATTCTGAGCTAATATATCTGCATGTGTATATGTGAGAAAGAAGTGGAGTAGGTGAATAGAGAAATCAGATAGTACGTTCCTGTACATAAATAATATCTTGGATAGGTGTGGGAAGAAGGGAAGAAGGGAAGAAGTGGGAAGAAGTATTGGGAAGTGTGTAACTTTGTGAAGAATTTGAATTGTTTATAATTTTTTTTCTTCTTCTTTCTTCCAACGATCCATAGTGAACGCCTTCCAGGGCCGGGCCGGGCTCCCGGGAGGCCGGGTCTAAAAGGGCCTACTCAAGGGCCGGGTCGGGCCGAACATAGGGAGGCTTTTGGAAGGGCCGGGCTTAGAAGGGCTTAAATATGAAGATTGAGCCTGGCCCTTCTCAAGCCTGGCCCTTTTAGGCCCTCCGGGTTTCGAGAGGCCGGGCTTGAAGGGCCTGAAGACAATATATTTCTTTAAATATTTATTAAAACTATATTTAAAATAAATAATTTTATTTATAAAAGATAATAAAGATGAATAATATTTTTTATTTTTCATTATATATAATATTTTTTTTCATCTTTAATTTGGGTTTAAGAACGGTTATATTATAATAACATAAAAAATAAATTTTTTTTATTAATGTATTAATGAATTAAAATAAACTAAAATTACAAATGTATGAAATAATGTAACGTAAAAGATGAGAAATATGTATATATTTTTAACTTGTCTTAACATCATGTTTAAAAATTAAAATATTATTTGAAATGATATGTTCAATTTACATTGTATCAGATAGGATCTTACCTTTCACTTGAGATTGTGCCTGATTATTCATAACTTCGGTCTATCTAGACCTTAGGCCCTTCCTAAGCCTGTCCTCTCTAGGCCCTGGCCCTTCCAAAACCTGGCCTCTCTAGGCCCTGGCCCTTTCAAAACCTGGCCTCTCTAGGCCTCTCTTCAGTTGAGATTCTGGCCTGGCCCTTTCAAAGCCTGGCCTCTCTAGGCCCTGGCCCTTCTTAAGGACTTAGAGAGGCCGGGCCGGCCCTTCGTGTCAGAAGGGCTTGGCCAGAGCCGGGTCCAGGGCCAGAGGCTTTTAGATGTTCACTAACGATCCAAACGCACAAAGAATCACTTTTGCGCATCTAAATAAACGAGAGAGATGTTTCGCGCGACAGAACAAAGACTATAATTTATGGCAATATGGGCCCCAAAAAGCATGTTTCTAAACTGGAGGCCTATATTTATCATATTTATTGCTACTGCTTGGTCCAGTGGGTCTTATTTCTAAATTTTAGATCTACATTATGGCGAGGGCTGAAAACGGAAGCGGTTGAAACCATTATTTGGTTTCGTCCAAAACGGCTAAAGAATATGGTTGCGTTTCAAAAACAAAACGGTTAATAAAATAATAAAATTGTTTCGTCCATGTATAAATTATGAAAATTTCATCTATTTTGATCGTTTCGTCTAAAACGAAATGATTAACAAAATTAGTGGTCAGTTTCGTTAACAAAATAAAACGGTTAACAAACACTCCAGTTTTGTTTCCGTTTCAACCGTTTTGCAGCCATAATTATTGCGCTGAATTTAAAATTTCTTTTTGTGGAACCTGGTGATATATCAAAATATAATTTTATTATAGGTCCGCAGCCTATTTGGATTACTTTTTCCTTTTTTTTTTTTTTTTGAAAGAATGTCAATCGAGTTGGATCAGAATGTTTGTTCTATGGGCGAAATCATTGCACAGTACAAAATGAGTTTATTGCACATTTAACTAAATATATAAGTGTTATGGCATACTTTTATAGGGTGCTTTTAAACAAAGAGTCAGAATAAGAAGAATGCTTTGTTATTTGAATTAGCAGAATAATACCATTTCAATTCGATTGATATTTTGAGTTTGACAAAAAAATTGAAGCTCCAAAATAATCACAAATCTGAATTAGAGACTACTATTTTATCTAAACATGCTCAAGTTAAAGGTTCGTTAATTGTGATAGATGATGTTGGCAGTTGGCTCGTCAATTAACTATAAGTGTTGAGTGAAAATTATTCTTCTAGTTAGAGGTTCTTTTTATTTTAATACTACAAAACACTTATTAGTACAAGTTCTATTTTCCAATCATTAAAAATTGACTCGACGAGTTAAGATTCGCAGTTAAACAAATAACTGTTGATAATTGACGCTTTATCGAATTTTGTAGTTGGCTGAAATGGTAAGTCTCTTCTTGTTTACAACTTTATTTGATCCGTTATGTCGGATGATGGTTCCTTTCGGTTACGCGACCTGGTCAATGTTGGTGTCTTATTCTAATGTTTCAGTTCAATAGATTATGTACCACATGTTTCACATGCACATGGAATTATATATGGAAATAATTATTAATATTCATGTGGGGTCATTCCCTAATACGCACACCAAACTTCTTGTTCTGTTCACTGATGTCCGAACTGACAACCCTAAAACCAAAAAAAAAAAAAAAAGGACACACACCAGCCGTCCTATACGCTTTTAATAAAGAAAAAAAAAATTCGACTTCATATTTGAGTTCATGTCGAACCTAATTGACATTTCCCTGCATTTTCCGGTGAAAGGGCGAACTTTCCGGTGAAAAAAAAAATTCGACTTCATATGGTAGTTCATGACACCTTTCCGGTAAAAACATTCATTTTTAATGTACTCTTAGCTCATTAATTCTGAGCAATAATTTTCTGAATTGATTTTCAAAATCCGACGTTCATAATTTTATTGTGTTATCATGTTCACAATAATTGTCTATCTTATTTTTTTTCCATTACAAGTTATTTTGTAAAGATTTACTTAATAAAGAATTTTTAAGCCGTTTGATTTGGGTGTAATATCATGGAATCAATTTTTAGATAAACAACCACACTTTTTGAATAAAAAAAGATGTAAAAATTTGGTCGGCAAGGAGATTACAATATGGAGATCATATTGGACGGTTTGAATCGGGCCATTTGAACTTTCAAAATTGAGATCTGACGTGATTTAACCGAGAGTTCAGTCAAATCCATTCTCTTGTATATCGATTATATATTGGTTGTATACTTGTATTATAAATTTATAATACGACATTATCATGATTTATTTTTATTTTTTGTTTATTTATGTGAGCATATTTAATTATTACGAAAGCATTCACATAAATTGATATAATTATATGAATATTTTTTTTTATAAATTCTAAGTTTAATTGATCTAGTACAACAGGCACTTTTGTGATATTAAAAAATATTGCAGTAAAAAATTGCATAAAAAGGGGGGCAGGAGGACCTGTGTGGATTTTTTTCTATATGTGAAGCTAGTATCTTATTATTTGATTTCGTCAAGTATTATTTTTTCGATCTGGAAATTTGTGCGAAAATTAAATGATTTTTTTAATAATAGAAAAGGTGATCCCTGACTGTCAACAAATTAGCTTTGTTTTTATTTTATTTTTTTTAAAAAGTAGAAAATGATGTTACAGTTGCAGACCGTCGGATTTAGAAAATAGACGGGATACTACAGAGTTGATAGTGCCCTTCTGAAGCTCCAGCATTTCGCCGACGAACATGAGCTTAAAGTCGAATGATGGCCTGAATGGAACATGAGCTTAAGTTGAATAGACCTAACAATATGGAAAGATTTATAGTTGAAGAAGCATAAGATCAGACGATTCATTTGTCCTCAAGTGTCGCACTGTCGCGGACGGGCCTTTCTTTTTTTTTCTAAGGCTCCGTTTGATGGTTTTTTTTCGGAATAAGGAATAAGGAATAATCATTTTTTACCAATAAATTTATTTCTAACCATCCAAATTCTTCACAAAAGTTACACACTTCTCAATAAATTTACCCCTTTTCAATAAATTTTTTTCCTTCTTCTTTCTTCCTACCTTATTCTCAACGCATCCAAACGGAGCCTAAAATAACAGATGAGCGTGGTGCAGAGGGATGCGTAACACCTCACAAGAAAATTTCACGGGAAAAAGTACGGTGCTCAGGATCCCGGTCCAACAAAACAATTTTCCAACCGGGAAACAAACGGATCCGTTTTTTAAAAAACAAGCAAACAAACAAACAAAAAGATCCCTTTATTGTTTTCGAGTAACGGCCCGTAGCGTAGGCAAAGCATAACATTAAAAAACAGAGAGGCAGTACATGGGATTACATGATAGGATAAGTATAACCTAGACTAGCTATCTCTTTCGATCTGGGATGCCGAATCCTTATCCGCTCCCGCACGATACCGTCCAGTGCAGCTTTCGAATCGTACGATCTAGTCTGCACGATTCGGATCGATCGATCTGGTTACATACACCGGACTTTTTTTATCATTGAGATTAAATCGTACGGCTGTGTGATTTGTGCGCCGGACGTCCCCGCCTAGCTATGAAATCCGCGAGTTAATTAAACGGATCCCCTCGTTGACCACGTGTCTCGCTCGACTTTGTTCCACTTCCTTCGGTTTTACTTGAGATAGTTTCTGCGAAATAAACTGTATAACTTTACGTGCATCAAGCATTATTAGTTCGTCTTTATCATCCATTTTGACTCGCTACACCTTCGCCGCATGCCAATAAATCAGTGAAATCCACCGGTCGGTCAGGTGTGGAGTGTGTGTCTGTGTGTTTTGTTTTATGCGAGTCCTCGAGCAAATCCATTAAAAAAAGCAACAAAAGATTACATTGTCAGTAATTCTGAGGGCTCAAATGAAACCAAAAACCTGTGCTGACCACAAATCTCTAAACAGTCACCACCGACCTAAAATAGAAAGAAAAATAAAAATTGAAAAACTATGAAAGGTAGCTGAGCCATTGTCCCTCCTACTTAAAAATTAAAATCCTCAAGTCTTAATGGGACCGTTTGGATTAAGTGGGAATTTGAAAAATAGTCTATTTTTAAGTATAAATTTATTATAAACAATCCAAATTTTTCATAAATTTACACACTTCTCAATACTTTCCGTCTAGAAATAGACTATTCCTCTTATTCCTAAGCGATTCAAACGGCCCCAATATTCGTCCGGCAAGCCTAACCCCTGACAAAACAATTTATGGCTCCGTTTGGATAGGTGTGAGAAGAAGGGAAGAAGGGAAGAAGTTGAAAGAAGTATTGGAAAGTGTGTAACTTTGTGAAGAGTTTGGATTGTTTATAATAAATTTGAGCCTTCTTCCTTCTTCCTATATCCAAACGGTGCCTATACCTAGTACGTCTGAATTTTTATATTTTCAAGTTGCAGGTGTTGAGTTGAACTGGTAAATCAAAGCAGCCTATTTATTTTTTATTTTTTAAAGCTACTTTAGTTTTTTTTTCTTTACTTCATGCAATAATTATTCTTCCAGTTTTAGTTCTTTTATGTTTCCTAAAATGGATTTTTTTTGTTTTCTTTTTTAATATATTTTTCTCTTAACAATGATTATGTCATATTTATAACATCATTCGATTTTAGAATTGGTTCAATCGATTTTTCGGGTCAAATTCTTAATTTCGATAGAGGAACAGATTACTAACTTCGGAAAGGCAAGATTTCCAATTTTGATTTAGTGAATTTCGTTTATCCTAGTAAGTCTCAGACTAGATGCATCCAAACTTCTTGCTCCTGGTTCGTTTCCTTTTCTTGTTTATCCTTTTTTTTTATATTTTATTTTATTTTATGAAAATGGATTAGGAACTTTACCCTCAATTTTACCACTAAACATCTCTTCTTACAATGTCAGTATGCAACTTTAGTATGGTCCTTGGTGCAACTGCGCTTCAGACTTCTTATCCTCAATTTTACCCTCGACATTGGTGAATTCTGGCTCTCTCAAAGATACTAAGGACTAAATTTATGGGACACCATCTGGGCTGCCACGACTTGGAACATCTGAAAATCATGTAACAGACGTGTTTTCTCGAATTGCACTACTCCCCCCTGAATTTGTGCTCAAGGAAATTTCAGCAAACTTAAAATCTTAGAGAAAACATGGCTAGTTGTTGTTTGATTAGCTTTTCTACTTGTAGCTCTTAGTTTAGCTTGCTAGTCTCTTTTTTATTTTTCTTCTTCTCTTTATCTTTTTTCGATTTGTAAATATATTTTTTTATTAATAAAATTGTCAGTGTGGTACTTTGCCACCCGTCCTTCAAAAAAAACAAAAGAAAATGGATTAGGAGGAAAGAAATCGTTGTCTTTTTCATCTCCGTACTCTTCTTGGGGAAAAAAAATTATGTTGTAATTTACAATTTGTAAATAATAAAGCTAACATTAATAGGTAGTGAAGGTAGGACTCATAAAATTTTAAATGAAGTTACCATTCTATTTATAAATACTTAAAATTAAAACAGTTTACATTGGGTCAAAATCATTTTTTATTTAAATTAATACACCATCACACATTTTTAAAACTAAAAGCTAGACATTCTCGCAATTTTTCTATCAAGTGTATCCGGCCACCACTAATGAAGCAAGTGAACAATCATAATCTTCATTTCAATAGGACGAGAATAGAAACTATTGTTCATCAAAAAAAAAAAAAGAATAGAAACTAGAATAATGCTAGAATCAAACTTATAGGACGTCAAACACGATTAAAAAATCGAGCATTAAAATTTCAAACAGCCGATCCAAACCGCTCAATATGATCTCTATATTGAAATAACCTTGAAAATCAAATTTTATATTTTTTTCAAATTTTCTAACTATTTTTGTCGAATTTTCAAAATTGAAATGTTCATAACTTTTTATATTGACCATATTCAAAAATTCCAAAAAAATAGTAAAAAAATTTTAAAAAATATAAAATTTGGTCTCTATGGAGATTTCATAACATAGAACAATTTGAGCGGTTTGGATCGGCCATTTTAATCTTAAAAATTAAAATTTTATCATGTTGAACAAGTGCATGTGTCCTATATGTTTGACACTAGCTACTCTCTAGAAACTATTGTGGGGGCTGTTTGGATTCGTTGAGGAATTTGAAAAATTTCATCTTCCTAGCATAAATTTATTATAAACAATCCAAACTTTTCACAAATTTTCACACTTCCCAATAAATTTATGCCTAGGAATAAGAAATTCTTCAAATTTTTCAAATTCCTAAGCGATCCAAACGGCCCATGGTTCTAATATTGTAGTCCTCAATTATGTCAAGTGGACCCGTATTATGAATACCGATTTGGTAAAAAGACAAAATGACCAAGACCAATGTAACTCAAAAAGAAAAAAAAAACTATTGCAACAAAAGATTTGATAAAAACTGAACCAACAAGACAATTAACAGTTCAATCTAAGATAAGTTTATATATAACAAGCACACAAACATATACTTTTATTGAAAAAAGACACAAGACGACAGCACAAACACACTACATAAACTTTAATTTAAAAGACACAAGACCAAGGTCCTTGTTACATCATGCTCCATAGCATAACAAAGGACATACTTTATTTTTTACCCAACAAGTACACATAATTATTCAGCAAACAACGATAGAAAACACATAAGAACGACAACAGCCTCAGTTGAGGAAGTTGAAGGCCTTCAGAATGACAGTAAGCATAGTAAAATTGACAGGCTTAAGGAGGAACTCGTCAGCCCCAGCATCCAAAAGTGCTCCCCTAGAATTGGCATCAGCTGTTATTGCAATGATTTTCGCAAGAATCCCCATGCCTCTCAGTGTTCGAGTTGCCTATAAAAAAGAACCCAACGTTAATATCTAAAAAAACATCAAGTTACATTCTTTAATATTCAAAGTGATTATCTATAAATTCTCTTTTCTGAACAGAGACGAGACAAAAAGATCTAGCACAAGAATTAATAAGAACAATATTAAATCAATTAAGTTGTTTTATCAGTACATACCAAAAGGTTTTAAATTGATCCCTTTTTTTTAGACCAATTTTGTTTGCTGAAAAATATAATAATGTTTTTTTTTATTATAATTTTCGAATGTAAACCATGTATAGTCATAGTATGATTGAACATTAGAAGTACTGAATAATTACCTCCACACCATTCATGCCGGGCATGTCGTTATCCATGAGAATTAAATCATATTCATTTCCAATAAGGAATTGACTAACTGCACTCTTTCCGTCTCCTGCTTCAGTTATTTCAAAACCAAAGCGAAGTAGCATCGTCCGATAAATCCTCCGGGTCACAACGTCATCATCAACAATCAGTACTTTCACAACTTGAGAACTTGCCATCCTTAAGTCTTGTCTGAAAATCATATAAGTACTGTTATGGATATAATACATATTTATGAAAAGTAAATATGAAAAATAAAAAATATAGCCCACTTTTGAATATCATATGAGATGATAAATTATTTGTGTTTCCTTTAAAATTTAACTCTTTAAAACATTGTCTTTGAATGTTGTTTCACATCAAATTGAAATTGAGGACGTAGTGCATTAAATTTTGCTTGTTCCTTTTGGATCCTTAATTTTTCATATATATATATTTCGTGATAAAAAAACTTGCAATGAATGTTTCAAAACAAAGAAACAATTAAAAAAAATTATTCATGTGAAACAAAATTACGAACCAACCTGTTTTCTTCGAACAAAAAAATTCTCGAGCATAATTGGTTATAAAAATGAATACTGTTTTTCAATAATTACATTCATGAAACATAAGGTTTAAAGAAGAATCAAATCTCAAGGCCATGAATAATGTAAACCTTTGGCATGAGAAATATGTGTATTATATATGGTCATAAAAACCATGCAATAGAGAATTTTGTGTGTTATATATAGTCACAATACAATGCAATAGAAGAAATTATATAGAATGAAGAATGAAAAAGTCAACAAAGCATATAGAAATAGAAACGAAAAATTAAAATAGAGAGTACCGGGAGGAAATAAGAACAGTTGAAATTCTTGATGAACTTGGTATGTTTTGAAATTATTAGTGCCGAATGCAATTATTTATAGAAGAATTAGAGTACACATTTAACGCACTGAAAAAACTAAATGATATACTCGAAATACTTAAAAAGCAATCTACGTCATTGAGTTGGTAACACAGACACATGTCTAAAATTTTTTTTCCGCAACCTGCATATCGTTTGCTTTTGTCGATTTCTCACAACTTCGATATAGTTAGATTTATAGAGAGAGAGAAAAAAAGAAACTTACGTTACATCATTTATGATGAGTGTATCTTATGATGCAAATTATGATTTAGTTTAGTTGTTATTGTATTAAGTGCTTTCACATCAATTATAGATATTTATCTTGATACTTGATTCACTGAACTCATGCCGCACCTAGAAAATTACATGCCTTCATTAAAATTAAATTTTGATTTCCAAAAAATCTGCAATTAACGTAATAATCATCATGCTTGCAACCTCATATTTATCGGTATTCAATGCAAAACATAATAGTGGATACTTATACGGGTTGGTAAAACTTATATGACCGAGCCTGGTACGACACAACATTGATAAACAATGGCCATGTTGTCCTTAATACAATTTACATATCTATGCCTTTCTCCTTTTGTTATTTAGTAATAATGCTAATTGAGGTTTACATCAATGAAAAATTTTTAATTAGTGAGTGATCAACAATTTAGGCTAGATGGCACTTGTATCGGGATGCTTTTTATTCCTCTTGACTTACATGATACCAACTTTTTTTTTAACTATATTTAGTGTGCTAGGAGTCCTCTTAATGGCCTTAATAATTCTTCTAGTAATCCTCAATTATGCATTTACGTTCATCTTAATATTAAAATATAGAAACATACACGTACACACAGAGCATCAAGAAAATAAGATTGAGAAGAATAAACTATGGTTCTTTGGATCTCCAAAATTTAAATGTACTTTGAAAAATTTATTAGGTTCATTTTGATCGATCGACTCGAATATATTCTCTTTGAAATTTTGATATTATAACACAACCCCAATTGTTACAAAAAGAATTCACTACAAGAATTTTAATTATTTGTGTCAGAACACCGAAAAATTATCGTTCCTATCAATTTAGGTTGAAAAAAGGGCTAGAGAACTTTTATTATGCATCGGTAGGCCGACACATATTAGTTAAGATGCATAAATATACTAAATAGAGACGTTGTCAAGTTTTGTACAGTGATGCGAATATCTTGAATGTAATTAGCGTCAGTATACTGACATATATAATCAGAAATGCATATTATTGGGACGCTTAACTCCTTCAGATAGAGACACTATTTTTCTTTTCACAGGCGCGCACAATCTAAAAATAATTGGAATAGCTAGTTGACACATATCAACACGGACTTTAATAAACAAATTGCTATATTTTTTAAATTAAAATTACATGGTGATCTAATGTGTCAATAGACTGAGACATATAGAGAAATATATTTGATAAACATTGCTTCGTTTTCTACTGTTTACCAGTTTCAGTACCATTCGTTTTCTGTTGTGTACTAGTTTCAATACCATTCATTCACCATATATATGAACCAAATACCTGAATATCCAATACCTGAATCGATTAAAAAGTTAACCATGAACACTTTTATGGTAAACGGTCAATATTAGATCCATGAATCAAGTAAATATTTCAAAACAATACAATTTGTTAAGTAAATAGAAATATTAAATGCTTGCTCCAGAAAGGTTTAATGGAGGGGAAGGAAGGAGAAGGTTACCTATCCTAATCTATCTAAGACACTCCTAAGAGAAAATTGGATCAAAGGATTTTTTTTGGTTAAGTAAAATTTAGTATATAATTTATTATTTCAAGCCAACCACCTTAAATGTGGGCCCCACTATATTCTGACAATATATTATCTGGTTCGCTGATTAAAAGCGCCAGTATACTGACTATAATAGATTGTGGGTCCCGATAAATTCTAATAATATATTATCTGGGTCGCTGACCAAAGGCGTCAGTATACCGACACAGTAACCTCAAAATGGAGACGCGCTTAATGTCTAAATAAACCATCAGACAAGAAGGCATGCCTTCTTATACAGATATTGATAGAAACATAATTAGAGACGCGTTAAGTAATTTGCGTCCATCTGACACAATGTTTATTATTAGCGGCTAGATTATCGGTGTCGTTTAGGTAGCGTCTCTAGATAGACGCATAAGTCTTTTCGTGTCAGAATATAAACGCCAATTCACGAAACAGATAACTGACATTCTAGTAGTGATTCACAACCATGGATTAAACAACACAATTGCCTCCATTCTTAATACTTCATCATCACCATCAGGGTCGTCATTGTGTTTCTGCTCTCTATTTCAACCCTCTAAAAACCATCGTCTTGCCTCCAATAGTCATTTGATAAGCCGCGATCGTTGTGCACTTTTGATAATGTGGGCAAAGATTTAATATCATGAGTCGGTTCGAGTGAAAAGTACTTTGTGTGTTTCTGGACCAAAAAGTTCTACACAAAAGAAAATTGTGATAAATGATGTACAATTTTACAAGCAAAAGATCATGAGGAAACTTAGGGTCTGATCGGAATGATTTTTTAAGAGAGTTCAATTCAATTCAATAGAATAGAGTTCAATAGAAATGATTTTCAAATGAAATCCGGCGATCGGAACAAATAGAAAAAGAATTGAATAGAAATGAATTTTGTGATCGGTACCTTATGGAAATAAAAAAGAAATGATTTCATCTCTTTCTATTTGACCATTTTACCCTTGCTTCCTTTAAAATCGTGATCTTACTCCAGTAGAGGCCGTGCGCACAGCTATCTTGAAATACGCATATTAATCAGCCAGTATATACCGGCACATGCCTTGACAATTTCATTTTTTTCCAATAGAAGCCGTGTGCACAGCCCCAAAATAGATTGTCCCTGAAAAGTGAAAATACAAATAATTTTGAGTGTTTGAAAATGCAAGCATGGTGAAATTAAAAGGACCGCACAAATATACTGGTTGTCCCCATGCCAGTAGAGACCGTGTGCACATGCCTGAGAAGGGACTAAATGACTCATTTTGTATACAAACAAACAAAATTTTATTGGAGCTGATTAATTACCGTGAATTCCAATTGACGTTTTCGCACTCAATTTTTCATTCCGATCAGACCCTTATACGGGCTATTAGACCTGGAACCAAGGTGAGCTCTGGGAATGGACCAATTCGGATGGACTAACTAAATTAAAAATTACAGATAAAAAGAATAAAAGAAAGAAACACAAAAGGATACTCCCAAAAAAAAAAACATTCGATTGAATTTAAAATTATGGAGTGACTAAGCTAAAATGTAATGGCTTCTAATAATATGAAAATGTATGATTAATTTCTGATTTTATAGCTTCTTATAAATTTTGTTTAAAAAATCACCGAGAATTAATATTTAATATTAATTTCGTGAGTTGAATTTTTAAATCAGTCGATGTTCATGACTTTTTTGTATTATCATCCTCACAATAATTGTCTATATTTCTAGGTAGCTACTGCCTAGTTTTCTAAAAAAAATAATTGTCTATATTATTTTTCCTAACGAGTTATTCTGTTAACAATTTAACATAAACAGTATAGAGATTTTTATAGCTTCCTATATTATTTTTGTATTATCATGCTCACGATAATTGTCTATATAATTTTTCGTTTCAATTTAGATTTTATGGTTCGAAATGGATTTCTCAAGGTATTTATGCAATATTTTTGTTATTTTTTGTTCGATTTGCTGCATTTATTTGTTCAGTTTGTTTCATGTATTTGTTCATTTTTTTTTCCGCTCAATATGTTGTATTTATAAGTTCACTTTGTGTTATTCAATATGTTCATTTTATTTTTTATTTTATCTATTTTTATATATGTTCACTTTGTTTTGTATACATTAATTATATATTCATATGTGTTCACATTGTATGTTGAATCTGGACATGTATTTCTTATTTAACAAATTTTTATATATGTTCACTTTATTTTTGTATATATTCACTTTGTTTGTCGTATATGTTCATTCAACTAATATTTATTTCTTTTTCACTTTATTATTGTATGTGTTCATTTTGTTTTTGTATATATTCATCTTGAAAAAACAAATTGTCTATGGTGGAAGCAACGGGCATTAAGAAAGTACAAAATAGTCAAGTAAATCCTAAAAATTCTAAAAGAATCACTATGTCATGAACGTTTGTTTAGTCACTGTTCAACTAGCCCTAGTACCAGTGGCGAAGACAGAGGGGGACTGGCCCCTAATAATTAGAATATTCTCCAACCATATATTAATTTATTAAGATAGTGTTTGACCCTAAAAATTGCCGTGATATACTGCCATGGGATCAAATCCGTAATTCAAGAGATGAATGAATTAACGCAAGGAATTGCAAGAAACCCGTTCAGGAATATATGGAATGAGATATATGAAAATTCGTGGAATTGACAAAAGATGCAGTCGTAAGATCGAAATGCAATACCATGGAATCGTAACAGGTTTCAGGATCACATCTTAAAAAATTTTTATTTTTATTAATGAAATTTTATTTTTGTTAATAATATAAAATTTTGTTAATACAAAACCCATCAGAAATGCTGGCCCAGTCGCAAATGGACAGCCCACTCAAAATACAAAAAATAAAAGAAGCCCACAGCAGCCTATTTCAGTCTCGGCCCATTCTTCTCTTTTATTTTTCTGAATGGGACCCATTGTCAGACCTCTCCTCTCCTTCGTGCATACAGACTCGAGCCACAATGGATTTTCGTCGCCTCCCCCTCTTTTCTGGAATTCAAACTCCACGCGAGTAACACGCCATCAGCCTGACGAGCGGGTGTTGACCCTAAAAATTAAGCCCTGAAAATCAAATTACAAAATACAACTTCAAGACAAAACCAAATTGTGGAAGCCAGAAGTCAAACAGCGAAAACCAAATTTCCAAATTGACAAAACTCAAAACCAAATTACGAAAAATACCAAACAAACTCCAAAAATCACCAAAAAATACCCAAAAATTCCTTAAGAATTATGGTGATTTATCATAATTTTTAAATCCCAGAAATGCCCACAAAAATTCCAAATTTTGCAAACAAACCCAAAAACTTCACGAAATTATCAAAATAAATCCATATGGAATTTTGCGAAACTAGTTGAACCATTAAATTCCTTATATTTTTCTAAGCCTATCCATAAAATTGCATCTAAAAATACTCAAGGGAAGGCCTTAAAAGAATTTATTTTGGATTGGCATTAAAGAATATGTGAAAAATCAATGGAAATCAAAGGAAATTCTCAGAAAAATCAGAAATCAATGTCGCGTGCATCCGTTGGAGCGGATCCAGGGGTGGCCAGAAATGTCGCTGCCTCCCCTGATGAAATTACCATCTCCATTTGATCTTAGGTGCGCTTGGATCATGAACCGAAAGCAATCTGAGTTTGGAATGCTTGATTGGCTCACAGAAGACTGAGACTACCCATCCCACCATCTCTCATTAAACCTTACAAGTGGGGCCCATCTGTAAGGGTCGCCTCCTTCATCAGGTAAAAAAAAAAGAGGAAGTAAAATCGCGATTTCTTACCGCCAGATGCCGGGTAGAAAGGAGATGGAGTCAGAAGCTCTAACGTGGCTTCTCCAGCGCCACAGACGCAAAACCAGACCCAGTCGCCCATGGTTTTGCAAAACCAGCAACCTAGCGCAGCCCATCCTCCACCATTGATGAAAATTGGACGATGGAGATGCACACGGCTCAATGAAGCGTTGCCCTAACCAATTGCCTATAAAAGGCCCCCAAATCAGAAGGAAAAGGAGAGAGAAGAGAAGCCGCCATCTTGGATTAGGTTTTAGACAGATAATTAGGGAATTAGAAGGGAAATTGGGGTTAGGCATTTCATCAAACACTCGGAAAAGAGAGAAGATAAGTGAAATTGAGAGAAGTAAGCCTGTAATCTTCATTATACAGATCAAATAAAGAGGATTTGAGGTTTCAATTTGCTGTTTTGTGTTTTCATCTTCTTCAACTCGGCCACCAATCAATGGTGTACTTGAGTCATAAAAATACAGCTCCCATGAGTCATGGTCTGCAGCGTAGCATCAGTCATGGCCATGGGATGGTTCAAATAAAGGTGTCTCATGGAGGTTTAGAGCATGGCTCTTCGCTTCATGTGGCATCATCATATCCAATATAAAAAGCACCATGGCTGCCATGTGGAGGTCTTTAGCCCAGCTTTAGTCTCTCATGGCAGTATCAACTTGACTTGGCACAGGTCCAGAGCACTGGCTCTGGCCTAGCCATGTTCAAGTCATTACTAATCCAAGAATGACATAAAAATGGTAAAAGTCATGTTAAACTTCAAACCAGTCCTCATGTTTATAATTTGTTAAAAACATAGGATCAAAGTGCATAAGATAACATGAGCTCTGCATCTTTAAACTCAAATTCACATTTTAATGAAGTAAAAATATATGCATAAATATACAATTTGGCCAGCAAAAAATAAATAAAGAATATATGGATATATTTGCATAAAAATACAAAAATAGACATGGACAGCAGATACATAGTCCTAGGGACAGTAAGGCGCAATCTTTTCCATTCTTAGAATTTTGTATGATTTTATATATGCATTAATAAAGATAACAGAACACTTTTCAAATAAATGGTCATTTTGCAGAAACTTTGGACATCTGTGTAAAAGTGCATGAATGAAAAGTTTGTAAACATGTCAGGGAATACTGATACTAATCTTCATGGTTTTTGAATAAATATAAGGTGTTTTCTCATTTACTTTCAAAAGGACAGAAATTGCAAAAATAAGTAAGTGTTTGACCAAAGAATCATCATTTGACATAAATGCATTTCTCAGGAATGCCTCGATACTTCTGTAAATGAATTCCCTGCATATGGAGCAACTCAAATAAAATTCATCACAACAGCAATAAAGATTGCTTAAAATAAAAAGTTGTAAACTGTGGAAGATGCTAAATTGCTTGTTCATACCCTCTATGCTGACTAGGACTCACAAAACATGTTTAAGTTGACTTAAATGGGGTGTCAAATCAAGTACATTTGCTGTAAAACTACTTGCATGGAAATTGAAAGTCGAACAAAAAAGTGCTTAAAACGTGTGATTCTGCCCCTTTGGCTCCCACATCAAACTGTAATGTCTCAAACCAAAGAAAGTACGTAAACAAACTAAATTTGAGTTCCTGAATCCATTCAAATGGTTGCTGACATAACGAAATGATCAAGTAAGCCCCACAACGAAGGCTCAGTTCAGCTCAAATTGAGGCCGAATCGTCCCAGTTGAGATCGCCTCCCTCCAAGATCCTTGATGACAAATTGACTGTATATTGGTCATCTTCTCACTTCCATAGGTGATATGGACCTATATCTGGCAAAGAAAAGAAGGTGGAAAGCTTCAACTCCATTAATGGAGGCTCGAGATTCCTCAGGTCCCACAAGACCATACAAGGCATTGCAACTTCAATTAATCGCACCAACGTGCTCTCCTCTGTTCCACGATCTCAACGAACCAAGTCTCAAGTCTAACGGCCGCCGGAATCGCTTCAATTTCATCAAAGAAAACACGGGGGCTAAACTGCAAAATACCACCTCCAGGCGGGGAAGAGGGGTTCAAACCCGCATCAAGCGTGATCTTCTGTGGCTAGCAGATTTGCGACGGGTCGCTGACACCACAGCGACTCGTTACACCAAACATTCCGAATTTAAAATAAATCTGACACGTGGGGCCAACTGTCAGAAAAATAAAATAAATAAAAAACAAATAAATGCCACGTCAGCAGACTCATCAGCGCCACTCCAGACGCCAGTCAGCTGCCATCTCAGTCTTCTCTGCTGACGTGGACCAATCAGAAAATGACAAATAAACAGAAAACTTCAAAAATTCATTAAAAATAGTAGAAAACTCAGAAAAATTCAAATAAAATATCCAAAAAATTCTAAAAATCTAAATAAATCAAATTCACTGATATTTTTATATAAGAATCTGTCAAATTATTGGTCTTTTCTATTTTTGAAGTATTTTCAATATTAAACAAACTTTATAAAATTCTAAAATTATGTTAGATAAATTTTGTAAAATTTCAAGATGATTTTAAAACTTAAGTAAACTCTTCTAACAAATATTCAAAAATAAACATTGAGATTTTAAAAGAAAAAATATTAAGTATCAAGTATTTTAAAAATAAACATAATTAAAAATATAAAAAGATATTTCAAAAGTCTAAAATTAAAAATAAAAATAAAAATAAAAGAAAATCGTGAAAATGGTAAAACCCAAAGAGAAACTTAAGAAATTAAAAGTCGAAACACGAAACCCAAAGTCAAGACCGAAACCTTTCCATTTCAAGAACGAAAACTCTTCATTGTCTTCAACAAATCGAAATGCTCTCAATTGGGTCCCGTCAATTAGGTTTGGTACACCAATCGAGTCCGGTTTAAGCCAAAGAAATAAACTCAAGATAAACATGGAACAAATGATTTCCCTAGCCTTTACATATAATTCTTTAGATCCCTTAATCAGAGGTTCTCGTGAGCGATCGCGGAGTAATTAACAGTAGGGGCTTGCGCCTACTGGAAAGAAAGAACCCACGAAATCAACAAACCTCTTTAAGAAGCGACTCATGTTTTGGTTCTCTTGTCGTAAAGAGATACTCGAACGGAGATCGAACCTTAAGGGGGGTGAATCTAAGGTTATGTTCCCGTTTCTCGAGGAAACCCAATTCCATTCTTCGAGGGATGACGAAAAAGCCACGACAGCGGGTCCCACCTGTCAGTCTCCACCCATGGTCCCATCAAATAGTAACGAGTTCAACAGGAGGCATCGAATCACTTTTCTCGACTTGGTTCACCAATTCAAATCGTGCGATTGGGTGCCAAATTGATTGCCTGGACCCACTCGATTGCAACCCCACATGTCAGAGAAGCAACGAGCACGACAGCACCTCATCAATTGCCATAATCCCTGCCTTAATTGGCTTGATAGCTCGGCGAATTGGGGGCTGACAGCTGGCTTGTACTCGGTTGGCAAACGACACAATAGCAATCAATGAAGGCGTCTACGCCTCAGCTCATCCGTCTTTGACAATTGGGCCCCATCTGTCAGATTATGGACCGACATGACAAATATCAGCCATCTGTTTATCACCCCCTTCTTTCCTTGTTCCTGTGTTAGTTTCACCACACGCAAGCAGAAACTGAAATTGAGCTTTCCCCCTGACAAGTGAACCCCACACGCATGCCTCTCCCAATAGTCAATGCTGAAGTGTGGGCCCCATCTGTCGAACTCTCGATTGTTGGAAATACCATCGTTGGTGAGTAAACAAGACTGCAAATGATACCCCTTTGATCAAGCCTTATCCGTCAGATCTCTTTTAACAATAAATGGCAAGGACATGAGACCTACTTGTCATGGATACAACATCTACCCACGTAGCACCCCCCCCCCCCCTGGATGTTACAAATTGACCAAATCTGCCTCGCATAAAATCTCTCCTGTATTGACACCTGTCAAGACCCCACAGCCCCTCTCACTAATCACCTCAACCAATCCTGATCACCATTAATGCAGATGAATACAATTGAAGTATGGTGCGATGAGGAAGCCACCAGTTCCTTCATGATGATCAATTTTGACTTTTAATCATGACTTTCATTATGAGTTACCCCAAAATAAACATATGGTAGGAGAGAATATGAGGAATGCAACCACAAGTTGTGTAATAAAATGCTAAGTTTATACAGGGAAGTTGTGAAAAAAGGGTTTTGTGCAAAGTTGCCATGTCAAAAAAATTCAAGGATGCTTCCTGGAGTATGATCAAGTCCTTTGTGAGGACAAAATTAAAGGATCTTGGAATGCTTACCCACTGCCTTAACCAATTGGAAGCGACTGCAAGAGGAAAGTCAAAAGAAAGGAAAAGAGATTAGTAAAAAAAAAAAAAAACAAGAGTGACTACAACAATAAGTAAATCATATATATGCTAAAGAGAGAAGAAGAGGTAAAGATATGATAGTAGAAGTGGCAGCAAAATGGATTGCATCGTTCTACCTCTATTGATGGCTCCATTGCAGCTAAGCAAAGAAGAAATCAATGCTCCTGGTTTGAGAATAATTATTGGATTAAGAATGATAGACGGTAATTGAACTTAACTCAAGTGCCAGGGAAGAAATTGAACAAAGATGAGGTAATAAAAGGAATGAGAAGGTAGCTGCTTTATTGGTGGGACAGTAAATGCCACAGTGGCAACTGTTGTGAAAAGTCAAATGTGCCCCAAGGGCATTTCTGTCCACTAAAAGTGCTACAGGCTTCATGCTCCCTTTCCTATATAAGAGACCCCAGACCCCATACAAAAAGAGAGAGAGAGAGACGCCAGTTTGACCCCTCACATAGTGCCTTAGGATCTTTCACACTTGCACTGCACAGCTCATGTGTTGAGCACCTAGAAATAGAGAGAAAGCAATTATAATCTTGTAACTAGCATAAGAGAAGATCGGTAAAGCTTGGTGTTTGCTGTAACTACAAAAATGTAAGCTTAACAAGTGTCTTGGTCTCTTTGTTCATAGAGATTAAGGCACATGATTGTTAGTGCAATGTATATAGTTTGTTCTCTCTCTACTTTCTTTTCTTTCTTGTTTGCTTCCAGCATTTTATTAGCCTTGTTTGCTATTTCTCTTCTCCCTATTCTCTTACATTATAAACAAACAAAAGCTTAATGAGATAAAAGTAAAAAAAAAGAAATAAAAGAAAAACACATATCGGTGGATGACATTAAAGGACAGCAGATACTCCCATCCAGAGAGAGAATAAGCTCTCTGGATTGAAGCCCATTTGAAGCCACCACAGGGAGAGAATAAGCTCTCTGAGGCCTACTTCCTGAAGACATCTCAGAGAAAGAATAAGCTCTCTGAGATATGCCATATGAAGACCATCCAGGGAGGGAATATACTCCCTGGATTTGAAGGCCATTTGAAGCAAAATCATGCTCAAATTGTATGTCTCTTGCATGCTAAAACCTAACCGTCATGCTGCCCAATTTTTACCATCCCCTAATCCTTCAGCAAATAGGCTCCATCACATTGATTTGCTGCCTAAACCTAGCCTCTACAACTGCCATTGAACCTATGCTAAATCGCTCTCTCACTTTACCAAGATCCTCCTGTTTATGGTCAGTTAAGCCCCATGTCATTTCCACAAACATCTCTATTATAGTCATGTTCATACAAAACTACCCCAGCTCCACAACCACCTCCCTCATGTCTTGCTAAAACCCTTCTCTCATATCATACTTCCATGCCATGACATAACATCAACACCCCCTCCCTGCTGCAACCATCAAAACATACCCCCCTAAACCATGTTACCACCTGGTTAACACCCCTATCACGGCTATCAAACCCCATGTCCTAATATCAGCAAGTAACCATCAAAGGATTTTGATACCTGTATGGAAGTTGCCACCCCCAGTTACTGTAACCATGGCTGAATCTAGGTCAAGATGTAGCACCATGCTGGAGCAACCTGTCTACTAAATTGATGACCTGAACCACCTCCCACATGCCTCATCATGCTCTCAGATGACCCATCAACCTTCCATTGCTGTTAGGAGAGTGTAATCAACAACCCGCCATGACTGGATTCATGCTGAGATGAAGCACCATGCCGGAAGCCTCTATCATTCGAATCAATCATAAACCAAGCTCTTTAAAGGTTCCACGATGCTACCTAGCCATTCAATTTGGAGTCGGCGCCACCAGGAGGAATCAATCACCTCTACGCTCTCTTGAAACCCTAGTAGTGAAGGAGGAGGTCAATTATAGCGGAAGAGGAGCTCACATGTGCGACAGATGGGTCCTACAATAGCACATTGTCACTACGACGCTAGGAGATCCCTCCATGGCGCTTGGATAACGCTCGATCACCTCAATTGAAATAGCCATGGCGGGATAGTGAGCGATAACTTGGGAAAGAGAAGAAGAAAGAAGGAGGAGATCCTTGTTATGTCCGAAATTTGCATAGACCCGGCGCAGAAAATGAATAGAAACCGACTCTGGGGCCCACAGATCAAAGAAAAGGCTAGTTCACAGGAAGCCCAGCCCATGGAGGAGGAAACCCGCTTCTTTAAAAACCCGTCTCATTTCTGGAGATTTTCTGTGGCACCCATGCGTAGTGAGTCACTGACAGGGGACAAGAACCAATCGTCTATTGACACGTGTCCTTTTTATTAAGCGACACCAAAGGAGCGCTGAGCTCTCTCCTCTCTATGCTGACCTGGTCCAATGGGATTCTGCCACGTGCCCGGATCTGATTATCTGGACCAATCACATTGCTGGAAAAACTTTAAAAATTAATAGAAAATCAACCACAACTCGGAAAAATACAAATCTAATTTCTATGGAATCAGAAAAATATGAGGAATTTAACCATGCTGAAACCATGACCAAATTCAAAGCCAAACCATTTTTAATCATTTAAATGGCCAATCACCACTGTCACCTCAACAGAAACCTTGAACAATCCGTTAAAAATCACAGGAAACTCAGAAAACTACATGGAAAATCCCTGTGAATTTAGAAAAATATGAGGAACCCAATGGTATCAAGGGTCATTGCCAAAACCCGATAGAAGATACATCAGGTACCATAATCATGCTAGAACCACTACCAAAACCTGGAAACCACATACCCCAAACCTTTCAGATCAAATCGATAAAGAAATGGACAATACTCTAATGCCAAGCCAAAACTCAGAATTCAGTTAAGGCCCATAAATCAATCCTTAAAATGGTGCAGTGAAACGAAAGCCGAAATTGTCTGAGCAGGACCGAATCGGGTAAAATTTCGAAATCCCACAACAAACCCTGATGACTCCTGTTTGACCCCGAATTTTCGCGCCCAGAGAAGCATAACAAATCTGCAAAGAACGTCACAAATCCACCAAAATTATCAAATGACCTCCAAAAATCACCAAAAAATATCCAAAAATCCCTTAAGAATTATGATGATTTATCATAATTTTTAAATCTCAAAAATACCCACACAAATTCCAAAATTTACAAAGAAACCCCAAAATTCCACAAAATTACCAAAATAAATCTATGAGAGATTTGCCAAATCCATTTGAACCATTACATTCCTAATATTTTTCTAAGTATACCCATAAAATTTCACCCAAAAATACCCAAGGAAAGGTTTTCAAATAATTTATTTTGGTTTGGCTTTAAAGAAATAAAGAGGAAATTATGAAAATGGAATGAAAACTCCAGAAAAATGGAAAAGGGGTGGCGCGTGCATCCATTGGAGGGGATCCAGCATGGGCCAGAGGTGTCGCTGCCCAGGGGAGAAGAATTTACCATCTGAAGAAGTGTTGAATACGCCCGGTTCATGCGTCGAAAGGAGATTGTGTTTTCTGGATTTTGTTGGTTCACCACAGACCCAGTCCATCCATCTCTCACTCCCTTAATAAACCTGACAGGCGGGGCCCGTACGTAAGAGGCGTCCCCTTCACCTGGTAAAAAGAAAAAGAGATGAAAGCTGCGATTTCACCGTGGGAACGCCGGGTAAATCGAAGGAGACGCGATGACGTGGCCTCCTCCGACACCACAAGGCCAAAACCAGATGCCCCGCCCCTGGTTTTGCGAAACCTAAGCCCTAGCGCAGCCGAGGGACAGCCATTGGATGAAAATTGGACGATGAAGATGCACACGGCTCCAAGATGAAACCCTAGGGTCACTGCCTATAAAAGGGCCCCAAATCGAAGAAAGAAGAGAGAGGAAGAGAGGGGTAAGGTTAGGCTAGGATTAGAATAGCATTTCTGTATCAAATTGAGAGAATTGAAAGGTAATTGTAAGAGGCATTCTATCGAGCAGATTGAGATAAGAGAGAAAAGGTGAAATCGAGTGGTGCCAAGCTTGTAATCCTCTGTGTTCAAATCCAATAAGTGAAATCAAAGTTGAAATTGTGCTGTTTTGCTCTTCTTCTTCCCTCCTCTTATCTCCTGACCTCTCCTCCCATGGTGTAGACTGAGGGGTCCTCAGATCTATGCTGAGGAAAGGTCGCCTAGCTTGAGGTTTCCTCTTGACTAGGTGTAATAATGGTCTAGGCTGAGGGTTCCTCAGTTCTAAACCGAAGTTCCATGGTTTGAGCTCAAAATAGCTCAAATTATGGAACTTTTGTATAATATGCACAATTGCTGTTATTATGCTGTCCAATTTGCCATAGAAATTGTAATAAGCTAGAGCGCTAGTTCATCACAAAACAAGGAAAAAGAAAAATACAACAGCATTTACATATTTCTTCAAATTTGACCAGAATTAAAATAAGCAAAGTTGAGGATTTTATTTGCATAAAAACACAAAAATCCACATGGACATGTTAAGTGATGTTTCTGCAAATTCTTAGAAATATTGAATAGATATATTAGTGCTTCATGAGATATCTTCAAAAAGAACAAAGTGACATCAAATATATGAGCATAACTATACAAAAACATCAAAGATAATTTTAAACTATTGAAATGCGCTTCTTAGAGTGTGTTGAGGTTTCTGCAACTAACTTTCATGCATTTGTGCAACTTAAACCAAAGATCTTCAAAACAGTGGTTATATCAATTAAAAATGAAAAAGTAGAAATTATGAAAAGTGTTAAACTATTTGCTCTCACTCCCTGTGATGTTTTGAGCATACATAACAAACTCAAATTGACTGAAATTGAAGGCTAAATCAAACTCTTTTACGGTAAAATCACTTACATGCAAATAAAAAAAAAATTGAACTGAACAAATTTAAACAAAATGCTATTCTGCTCCCCTGGCTCTCACACCAAATTACAACTTCTCAAACCAAATTGAATGTTCAAATAGGTTAAATTCAATCTCCCAAAGCTATATGAATCGTTTCTGGCACAAGAAAACCTCTGCGTGAGCCCCACATCACAGATCCAAATCTGTTCAAACTCAAGTCGACATGTCTCAGTCCCAATCACCTCTTTGCAACCTTCTCCAAGTACAAGTATACGCATAATCATCGTCAAGGTACCTCAACGGATGCATGAAACCTCTCTCTGGCAAAGAGAAGGAAGCAAGAAGTTTCGAACTCCATTAATGGAGGCCCGACATTTCTCAGTTCCCAGGTGGTGGCACAAGCCTCCTCAGAGAGAACAACTTGCACCGCTGTACTTTCCTCAGCCCCACAATCCCAACGAACCCAATTTCAAAAACGGTGGACGGAGTCATCGTAATTTCGTCGGGGAAAATACGAGGGCTTCTCTGCAAAAACGCCAGAGCCAAGCGGGGAAGATGGGTTTAAACCCACGCCACACGCGATCCGCTGCGGCAAAATCACTTATAGCGGGTCTCTGACGTGACAGCCACTCGTTACACCAAAAATTCTGAAATTCAAAATATATCTGACATGTGGGACCCACTATCATAAAATAAAATAAATAAAATAAATAAATGCCACGTCAGCAAATCCGATCAGCGCCAGCAGCAAGCCCTCTCAGCGCCAATTCAATGCCACGTCAAGCCCTTGCGCCTACGTGGACCAATCAGAAAGCTCCACATGAGTAGAAACTTTGAAAATTCATTAAAAATAGTAGGAAACTCAGAAAAATACAAATAAAATATCCATAAAATCCTAAAAATCCAAATAAACCAAATTAACTGATATTTTGATATAAAAATCTATCAATTTATTGATTTTTCCTATTTTTGAAGTATTTTCAATATTAAATTCTAAAATGATGTTAAATCAATTTTGTTAAATTCTAAATGATTTCATAACTTGATTAAATCCTTCCAACAAATTTTCAAAAGTAAACATTGATATCATTTTAAAAAAAGAAATACATTAAATATCAAGTATTTTCAAAAATAAACATAATTAAAAATATAAAAAGATATTTCAAAAGTCTAAAATTAAAAATGAAAATAAAATAAAATTGTGAAAATGGTAAAACCCAAAGAGAAACTTAAGGAATTATAAGTCAAAACATGAAACCCAAAGTCAAAACTGAAACCTCCCCATTTCAAGAACGAAAACTCTTCAGCAGATCGAAATGTCCACAATTTGGTCCCGTCAATTAGGTCTGGTACACCAATTGAGTCCGGTTTAAACCAAAAGAAATAAATCCCACATAAATACAAAAATCAATGATTTCCTAGCCTTTACATATAATTCTTTAGATCCTTTAATCAGAGGTTCTCGTGAGCGATCACGGGGTAATTAACAGTAGGGGCTTGCGCCTACTGGAAAGAAATGACCCACAAAATTAACAAACCTCTTTAAGAAGCGACTCATGTTTTGGTTCTCTTGTTGCCAAGAGATACTCGAAGGGAGATCAAACCTTAAGGGGGGTGAATCCAAGGCTACGTTCCCATTTCTCGAGGAAACCATTCCATTCTTCGAGGGATGACGAAAAAGCCGCCACAGATTCTCTGGCACGCCCGGTGGGACCTCTTTCTCCTCTCATCTTTGGGATTTAAAGAATATAATGTAAAGGCTAGGAAAATTATAAAATAAACATTTCTAACGATAACATTTGGAGTTGTTTTCTTGCAGGAAATGGCATCCACAACGGTCGATATGAGCAAGCCTAAAGGAGTGTTCACGATTGGGGCAATATCGATCTGCTACCAACACGTATTCATGTTTGGATCCATACCATACGGGTTCTCTTATGTGCCCATTGTGCAAGTAAAGGATGGAAGTTTTCAACTCGCTCATGTTAATGAAGAGCAACAAGACAAGCCGGTGGTGGTTTCAAAGTCACTTGGAACTCCTAGTGGAACTAGAGCCAAAGAAGAAGAATGGGTTCTTATTTCTCAAAAGAAGGCTCGCCCAAGCTCAAGTCACAAGAAACACCGGTCCAACCACCGTTTCCCTCAAAAGAAATCAACACCAAGGAAAGTCTATGTGCCGGACTTTCATGGCACAAAGAAATTCCAAAGGGCATGTCAGAATGAATTGGACATAAGGCATACTCTCCCAATCAGTAACTCGTTTGCACCACTTCGATTGGTTCATGTGATGCATGCACGGGTCAATATGATTAGAATTGATGAAGACCGCCAAACGCACACATTGCTGCATAAAGTCGAGGGCGAAGAAGAAAATAACTCTTAATTCAAAATAGTTAGAACCCATTATACGCTAGAGCTAAAGCAAGAACACTAAAGTCGAAGGAAAAATCTAAGCGGCGACTCAGCACCTCCTACCTCGCTCCCCGTACCTAAGCACCTCGCAGTAAGTCAGCAACCCTTTGACTCGCAGAAAAGGTGAACCCTTGAAAGTCGACGCCTCCATCAGAATATCAAAAATCAAAGGGGTCATGGCGCTGAAACTCTATCGAAGACGACGGGTTTATACCCATTAGCATTTCTAGCTACCGCATGTCATGGGAATGGGCTCTCTAGCATCGTATGAGAGAGAGAAATTCAATGGTGAAGCCGATTTAGATTGCATCGGCCTCAGGCAACGGGAATACCAAAGTCGGGGTACGGTGGTACAAAGACTTGGTACTGATGTCATTTGGAGAGATGAAACATGAAATAACTGTAAAATAGTACCTAAAAGTCATGATATCCCGGTTTTACTTAAACCTTATGGCTTAACATGAGACAACTATCTACTGCTCATGCAATGTTATGAACCAGTCATTAACTCATTGACATTTACTTGTATACCAGAAACTATATCGCATTATGAACCAGTCATTAAGACAACTATTACCGAAGCAGTAGCGCAACAATACATACAATTATTTACTCTAATTTATTTACAAAATATAATACATATAACCCTTTGGTCACATTATTACATACAAATAACAACCGTGCACTAGAAAATTGGAATTGATAGGAAAAAATGGCTAGATTGCTCAATTGTATTTGCTCCCCAACACTGTGAATGATGCATCTTTATGCTAGAACTGGTATCCAGTAAGAAATTGGCATAGGATGTGAGACTTGTAGATTGTATCTAAATGTGAATGAGCCCATTATTACAAGAAATTTTAAATTTGGTTATTTTACAAGATCACTACTCGTCCTATTTACCAGTCAATTTAAGAATAAATTGCTTATAGTACTGACACTTTCTAATTCAAATTCACAGTTCTTAATCTAACAAGTTGTAGCTATTTTAAGGCTAATGAGGAATTAAGCCCCACTAAGCATATACTTGAAATAGAGAAGGTCACTAAGCAACATTCGATTCCAAGAAACCTAAGGAGAAATAGCGAACATTTGGAAAAAAAAATTGAAATTGCTGCTTTGTATCACTTGTTAAGAATATGTTCCTTTCCCCTCTCCTCATATTGCTGCCACAAATCAAAACGAAATTGAGAGAGAGATGTGAGGAGGCAGTGAAGAAAATAGAGGGAGCACCGGAGGAGCAAAGGAAACGAGCTGTGGTGCATGAAGAATCCAAAGTTTTTTTTCCCTCTGTCGAATAGAGGCGGACAAAATGGTTTATAGAGGCGGAGTGGGAGAGAAAGAGAGAGGCGGATCGCGAGAGCGCTAGCAGAGTTCGTCTTTAGAGAAGAGAGAGTTCAGATCGAAAATTCTCTCAGCCACGAGTCCTTTTCTTCCGACGAGAGAGCGAAGATGTATGTGAGAAGGAGAGGTGAAACGGAGTAGTGGAGAGGAACTAACGCCAATGGAAGGAAAACAAATTGAGGAAACGGAGATCTCAAACCTCTCAGCGCTTCATTTTGAGCCTTCGGACAATAGCTAATTTTAAGAGATCGAACAGTCGAAAAATGAATATGACATAGGCTCAGTCCTATCCAAAGGACAATAGCTAATTTTTCTCTCTCTCTCTCTCTATATATATATATTAAAAAGAATAGAATCTTATAGTTGACAGACCTTGTCAATATTTTTCTTCGTTGCAACTTCATTTTATCCGTAATGTCGGATCATGGTTCCTTTTGGTTCATCAACCTGGTCAATGTTGGTGTCCCATTCGACTCTTTTAGTTCACATCTTTCACATGCAGATGGAACACTCGCGCAAAAGAAAACACATCAGCCAGCCTGCCCCTTTCGTCTTTTTATTTTTTTATCATTTTTTTTCTGTAATTATTAAAACAGACCAAGTATATATTTTTCACTCTTTTTTAGTCTCATTGTCATGATGGCCTTAATTTTCATGGGTTTGGGTTCGGACCGGAGCTGTGTTTAGACGGATCAGATAAAAAAGTTTGGTCGGTTGGGTCCAATAGTGGTTAGATTCGGCTTCTCTTCCTCTTCAATTAACAGGGGTTACTACACGTTACAAATCTCCACTACTTATAAAGAATCAGTAGAACAGGCATAAACTTCGAGATAAAAGGGAATTACACCCCTCTAATATCAAATATGGATCATTGATTTCGTTAATCTACTATGATCTACGGTTTAGATTTAAATATCAGACAAAAAAATCGACTTTTTAACACGAACTGTCTAGGTGCGTTGGTAAAGTCTATTGGTTTGTTCCACCCTACGCGAGGGTTCGAGTCTCGATATCTTTTTTTTTTTTCCGCTGGCATTTTTATTTCTTTCCTGCTCTTCCCCTCCATCTACGGAAAGTTTTGCTCTCCTTCGAAATTTCGCACCCTTATCTGAGAAAAGGAAAGAGAGCATGTATCCTTTATTGTGCTAGGGTTACTCTTATGTTCCAACGTCGAGCCTCGAAGATGCAATCGGTTAAATTGCTTGGGCTGATTCCTATTTTCCTTCGCGATGTGGCCGAAAACGAGGGCAGTCAAGCAGCCACCTCGGCCATGTGAGGTGTGACTACCACTACGCGCCTCCTCGCACCTCCAACACTTCCTCCTAAACTCGATTGCCTCTACACTTTTCTGCGCAAACGAGCACTCCTATACCTATCTATCTCCGTACTTCACAAGATCCGATCCTATCTCCACTACTGTTTGTCGCCTCTCCATACTCGACCAAGCGGCATCACCACCACTTCATGCCACCTCCGATTGCCGAAGACACCTCTCTCAGTTCAATTGACCTGGCATGAAGTGTATTGTACTTTTTTTCCCTAACTTCAATCTTTTCATTTTCTTCGTTTGATTCTAGGTTCTCTTTGTTTCTATTGGCTTATTTACATATTTCATCTTCATATGCTTTGCGTAATGCTTCATCTTAACGCATTTCTGTTGTTCATGACTTTCAGGTCTTTGTCTCGATCAACAACTGCAGCAAGGAGGTGCTAGCAATTTCATCTTATGGGTCTCTTCTTCGGGTTATCTCTTTCACTTTTTCACTGTTATTTGCTCCCTTGAACTGTTAGGTTTAATTTCATAAGGGATTTTATCATGCAATATTTGAATTCCTTTTTCTTTACCCCTGCTATTTTCTGTTCTCTCTTTTTGTTCTTTTTAGTCCGAATTTGCTCTCTCACAGAATGAGAAATGATGCAAGTTTTTTTTTTGTTACTTTGTATTGATCTACACCAGACCGTGGATGTGCCTATCTCAAATTGATAAGCTTTAGGCATAAATTTTTGTCTAAATCGATTGGCTCTGGATCTAGATCCATCCTCTCAGAAAGCTGCTCTTTCAATTCTATTAATGAGGCTTGTGATCATTTTCACCGTTTTTTTTTTCATCAGTACTTTAATACTATTCATCCCTTTTCATTCATTCAACTTCTCAACACCTCTTTCTTTATTATGAAGCAATGCACCCTGGTCTAATCCAATAAGCCTAGGTATAGTTTTTCAGGTAATATTAGAGCGCTCTATCTTCCATCTTGTTACATGCTCTCAGCATTCTCAAGTAATATTAGAGCATGATTTCTACAGTTATCGCCACTAATGTCTTTCTCTCTTGATTTGCTTCTCTCGGTACTATTCATTGTTATTTACCCCTTTTCTTGATTTCTTTGATTTAGGACACGTTAGTCTTGAAAGTGTTTCATCCTGCTTCCTTCCACAGAAACACACCTCCTAGCCATGAATTTGGACTTCTATCAAATTTAGGGTACTGCTAATTTCAATTTAACATACCTTGCACTGGTAAATACAATTTTTCATTAAGGGCATGTTAGTTGATGAAGTACAGATTACTGGATAATACAATTTCAGAGGTTACAATAGATGTGTTTAGGCCATTTTCTCCATCCCAGATATAGTTGTTTGGGTATAAATTTATTCCGAAGTCTGATCTAAATGCTTGATAGTTATCCATTTTCTTGGTTAAAGGTACAAGTTTTAAATTTTTAAGGATTTTCATTTCCTTTCAGGGGTAGAAAAGATTCTCCTGGTTAATTTACTGTGATGATTGGGAGAATCACTCCATATTTAGCTATAGTGAACCCAATTTAGCTACAAGTTTCATCTTATTTTATAGTTGTCTATCTCCTTTGTACGGTGGTACATTATATTGGCTGTTGCTTGATTTATAGGTACATTGTTATGTTGTTTCTTAATTTTCTTGTGCTATATTAGTACTGGTACAATAGTACATTATATTTAGTTATTGGATCCTGCTGATCTAGAACGAACTTGGTCAGCTAGGTGATGGCCCGCTATACTTTTATCTGTTTATTCACATTTGTTGATATGTTAACATCGTTAAAGTTAAGCTTTAGAAAATATTAGTGGTTCAGGCTCAAATTTCAGAAACTTAGTGGGTAATTCTAACCAATCCATGTGCTTGTATAGTTTTGATGCATTAGGAGTTGGGTGAGTTAGTGACTGACAATTTACCTTTTCTTTGTTAATTGCAGTACACTGGTCTCATTGATGGAAAAGAAGTGCAAGTTTCATTCTTTTTATTTCTTTGGAAGCTACCTCTTTTGGGTATTTAGTTCGTTTACAATATTTACTGTTTGAGAAGCAATTTTTTAATTATAAAAGGAAGGAAAATGGCGACTTTGATGAGTTCTTCACCATTGCGATAGGGGCTTGAGTTCTCTGGCAATCCTCGGAAGAAGAGTAATTAGGTGCTTTGCGATCTTTACCAGAGATAATTACTAGAAGACGCTGAGTCTGAGACCTGGTGCAACCGAGGAGGAGGTCAAGAAAGCTTTTCTCAAGCTCACTTTAAAGGTCAGTTTATGTTCAGTTTAAATTGTCTATTTTCTATTTTGCATTTGCATTAGTTCTATTTTGGTGTTTTTGAAATTATAAAATAGGAGCTGTTCTTTGATTTATGAAAAATATGGTTCTTTAGCAAAATTTTCCAAACTTTTCTATTACATCACACTTCCACAAGATGTTTCAGCTTTTGCTTAGCATTATATAAAAATATTTTTCCCCTAATAATTGTCTTTTTTCCTTGGCAGTATCATTTAGAGGTATATCGAGAAAATCAATGCACTGTTCAATTCCAGCAGTTAAATCAAGCATATGAGGTAATTTATTGATAACAATGAATATAATTTGTTTGAAATAATTTTTTGAAAGAATTAGGAGAATTAATAAGAGCTGTATGTAGTTATTAATAGAAGGTAGATATAAGGAACAAAGAAAGATTAAACTGATATCCAATTGTACGAAATTGCAGATGATATTAGAAGAATTGAGTAGATCAGAGCGATAAGAGGAAGAAGTATGCGTATGCTCCTGAGGAGGAAGAATATGATACATACACTACTGAAGAGTCGTCAGACAAATGGATAGGTTCCTAAGCTGCCAATTTTTTTTTCTGGTGGCAGATCCGAATCCATTTATTTTTAGTAGGACACAATTAGAGCTGTAAAGATGAGAAGCATAAAAGAGTAGCTCTGGTTTTTTTATTACAAAGAGATCCTCTTGTCTTTCTTAGTAATGAAAAATTTACATACAATTTGGTTTAAATTAACCTGTAAAATGAATTGTGTACATAAGTGAAATTTGGTTTAAATTTACATACAATTTGGTCACATTGTCAATATGGAGATGGCACGAATCATGGAAAGATTTGATGCTAGATAGAAATTTGATTTGAATTTAGTTCTAAATAGTAAGATATGCATGAGAGCTTAGGTCACAATTTAACTATAGATTCAAAAGATCGATCAAATATTGACAATTTTCCATTTTTTAAATGTCTGCTATGGTATGTATTGATCGAATTTATTTGAAGATAGTAATGGAAATACTGACCAATCATAATAAATGTGCATTCATAAAAAATTGTTGATTCTGTCGGGATAAAATTAATGGATGACCATGAATTTAGTGTGATTAGAAATAGAAAGATTGAAATACTATAATAATAATTATCGAATTTGGTAGATTGTTTAGTTAAATATATTAAAGGAAACATATAAATGATAAGATCGTGATATTTGTCATCGAGATTGAGAAAATACTAATAATAATAATAATAATAATAATAATAATAATAATAATAATAATAATAATAATAACAACAACAACAACAACAAGAATTGAAGGATTTTTGTCATGTTGGTATGTTCATTTCCTTTAGCTGGTCTTTACTTTTATTTTTTAAACCAAATAAAAAATAACTTCAGTTGGTATGTTCATTTTATTTTTTTAATCAAAATGACAAAGTAACTTTAGTCCATCTTTTGTCATGTTGTATTATGTTTTTATTTTTTGAGATGGGAAGATATACTTTTATATGTAATTTTTTTATTGAGAAACATATTTATTTTCATGAATTTCTTTTTAGTTGTTCACATGTTTACTTTTATTTATTCTATTTGTTCAGATAAGTGATTACTGCTCTTACCTTCAGCTGTCGAATGTTGATCTTAATTATTTAAAATATACAACATATTTATGTTAAAATATTATTTTCACATATTAAATTCCGCCCACACATAGGGTGGCGTTGCTGCTAGTTTAAATAGTAAATATGTTGCAAATTTTCAATCTAACTGTATCGAGTATCGATTAAAAAAAATAAACCACGTCGAATGAAATGGAAAATAAAGCTGACTATTTATCTACAATAATTCTGTACTAGCGTACTACTATAATAAAAGATTATAATTTGAAATCAAGCATCATTACCCAACGAAACCAAATAAACCCATCTTTTTGCCTTGTTTCCTTTCACAATTCAACACTATTGTGGCTGTAATCATCCAAGCGCTCGCCGCCTATCTCTCTTTCTTCCGATTGCCTTCCTTCAGCTCACCTCTTCTTTTTGCAAGAAAATTGTTTGTGAAAATTCCCGGAGAGATCTCTTCTCTTCTAGCGCCACAGTTGCCTAAACAATGTTTAGTTATCGATCTCTTTGTGGAAATGCAAGAAGGCGATTTAGACTCTCTCTTACCAGGGTAAGTGCTCTGCCCTCTCCTGTGTAGCTTCTCTATATGCTTTGCATTTAGGCTAAAAAATTAGGAATTTGATAGATTTTGGTGACTTCTTCTACCTTTCCTCAAATTGTGTCCTGTATTGGGTACTGTGTTGGTAAAATTTTGAATTAAATCCCTTGTCGTTCACTCATGTTGATTTCAGAAAACGACTTTACATTTTGGAATTCACTCAGTTATTTCATTGCTAAAAGTATTATTTCCTTTGTTCCTCAGGCATAAAACCAATTAAATAGAGTTAGGAGCCTTATAACTGTAATTATGCAAATTTTTATTTGATTTGTTTTGTTCATTTATAGACACCGCCATTGGTACTTAGGATAAAATTGGATGTCCCGGCGGTAGCATAGATCCAACTATGTATGACATATGATATGACACTTTATCTAAGCTAATAGAAGAAATTCACTCCACAGATAACTTAACTTTCACTTTAATTGTACTGAATGTGCTGTGTAATGTGGATAATTAACCTGATGGGATTGGGGGGAAGCAATGCTGCTAGGGACAGTCTTTTTCTTGTTGAAGATGGTTAATCTGGGTAACTCTTGGTATTTGGTAACAATTGGGCAATTTTGAATTTTGGACACAGATTTTATTTTAATGAGTTTTACTTTAGTTTTGAGTGTTTTGCTGTTTTCCTTAGCCGACTTTGAGTTTACTTGAGGTAATCAAGAAATTGGAAGAAGAGGTGAGTTTTTTTTTTAATCAAAAGACTAGCAAAAGATGTCCCAGTACGTGGGCAAATAAGAAAACAAATAATTGATATTATTTTTGTTTTATATAGAATTTTACATGTTAGACAATAAAGATATGGTAAAATCAATGATTTAGTCTTTCTATTTTTAAATAAACAACCAATTTGGTAGCGACTTACCTTTTCTAATAAAAAGTCTTATCTTTTATCGTAACTTAAAATCTACACCACAAATCAAATCAAATTACACAAATCAATGATCCATAATTGATGTAAGAATTGTTTACACCCCTTATAGTAATTAAGACACGAATTATTTGAGTTTCAATTCTTGATCATTTCTAGATCAATCAACAACAACTACTAATTGAGTTTCATTTCCATAGAGATGGTTGAATTTTTTAGATTGGCTAGCCTCGCCTATCACAACCCTCCTCCTTTTACTCGGACTTAGGACCAAAACAAACAGAGACGCTATGTTGGAGCGGTGACTCGAACTGGGTTACGAATGAAACAACATACAATTGTAATTTTTTTGAAGATAAATTAGAGGTCTAAACCACCAAACTTATTTTTAACTTAAATATCTATGAAAGATCCCCCAGCCGGGTTTCGAATCTACGACCTTTCACTCAAGGAGTCAAGGAGCATTGCTCTTTGCCACTAGACTAAGAGCTAATTCTCAATAGTCTCAGATGGTTCACTTTCAAAACTTTACCAGTATAGCACTCCACATTACTGCAGGTTACGATGCTTAGACTAGTTTTTCTTTTTCTTTTTTTGCGTTTCTTTCTCAGGGTAGTCCTTTACTCTTGTTTTTTCTTTTTTTACTTTACTTTAGCCGCTGGCTAAATTTATGTAATTCTCTTTTTATTTATAAAAAAAAGATGAGGGTTAGACCCCCATTTTTTACTCAAAAAAACATACAATTGTAATTTTAACTCAACGAGACCATTTCTAGATCAATCATTATAAAAAAAAATAATAATAAATTCTAGGTCAATCTTTATATCTAGTATTTATGGAAATTCGCTGCTATGGCTTGTTAGGTTGAGCGCTTTTTGTATTCTTAATTGAATTTTGGTGATTGACTAGGCTAGGTCGAGGACAAGTAGTAAAAAGAAACAGTAACAGCTCTGGTACTAAGTGACATTCCCAGAATTATATGACATGCATATATCAAATAAATGTACATAAGAACCCATACAAATACATCAGTGATACAACAAATATGTATTCTTGTAGGTTTGTTTGTTATCATCATTCAAGAGAAGTGCTTGGATCATAGATAGTGGTTGTTCACATCACATGACGGGTGATGAATCTTGTTTCAAGACACTTGAACCTTTTGATGGTGGTGAGGTTACTTTTGGTAATAATCTTAGGAAGAGCTCTATTATTGGTATAGGCTCGGTTGGAAACCAAAATTTAACGGTTTTTAATGTTTACCTTGTGGATGGTCTCAACTACAACCTTTTAAGTGTGAGCCAATTATGTGATGCGGGATATTATTTGAAGTTTGATCACTCCTCTTGTTTTGTGCATCAAATTTCGGATAATTCTCTTGTTTACACGGGACAAAGGAAAAAGGATGTCTATTACTTAAACTTTGATCACTTCACAAATGGTGAACAATGCTTTAGTGCCATAGCTACCGGTTCATGGTTATGGCATAGAAGACTTGGTCACGTTTCTCTAGACTCCATTAAGAAACTTGTGAAATTGAAACTTGTCCGTGGTCTTCCATCACATAAACTAGACTTAAATGGGTTGTGTGAAGCTTGCATGAAAGACAAGCAAACCAAGTCTAGTTTCAAAACCAAAGAGATCATCTCAACTTCTCAACCTTTACAATTGCTTCATATGGACTTGTTTGGACCAATCAATGTCTTGAGTATTGGTAAGAAAAGGTATGTCTTTGTGGTGGTAGATGACTATAGTCGCTTTACTTGGGTTTTCTTTCTTGCTCACAAGGAAGAAGCATTTGACCATTTTGTTAAATTTAGCAATCGGGTTGAAAACGAAAAAGGGTTGAAAATCTCTAGAATTCGTAGTGACCATGGAAGGGAATTTGAAAATGCTAAATTTGATGAATTGTGCATAGAAAAAGGATATAAACAAGAATTTTCCGCTCCACGCACCCCTCAACAAAACGGTGTAGTGGAGAGGAAGAACCGAACCTTACAAGAATTAGCACGCACCATGCTACATGAATTTGCCGTACCCAAATTTCTTTGGGCCGAAGCGGTAAATACGGCATGTCATGTAGTAAATCGTGCATGCATTCGTTCTCAACTCAAGAAAACTCTTTTTGAATTATGGTTCGGTCATACTCCCAATATATCCTATTTCCGTGTTTTTGGCTCCAAATGTTTTGTCCTTGATGAGTCTCCTAAAGTAACCAAGTTTGATGCCAAGTCTTTGCCCGGTATTTTTGTGGGTTACTCAACCACAAGCAAAGCGTATAGAATCTATTTGCCAAACTCAAAGGTAGTTATTGAGTCCATTAATGTCAAGTTTGATGAAAAAGTCCTTGAGGAATCCAAGGAAGGTAACTCTATTGTAGGTACACAAATGGAAGAAGCTCCACGAGAAATCGAGTCACAACCTCAAGCACAACCACCGGTGATCATTGAGGAGCCTTTGAACCGGGTTGATGACATTTTGATAGGGGGAGAGACTCATGAGGAGGGCATCTTAGACACAACTCAAAATGAAATGCCTCATGATGATCCTCAACCTCAATCGTCTCCCCAACCGGTTCATGAGCCTCCCGAAGTGCTTAGAGAAGTTTCCTCTCATCCTCTTACTAATGTCATAGGTGACCCTAGGGAAGGTGTTAGGACTAGGTCTAGTTTGCACCAAACTATTGGTCATTGTGCCTTTGTTTCTCAACTTGAACCAAAATCTTTTAAAGAGGCCAATGTTGACCCAAATTGGATTGTTGCCATGCAAGAAGAGTTGAACCAATTTGAAAGGAATCAAGTTTGGGAACTTGTACCATTACCAAAGGGTAAGCAAGTTATTGGTACCAAATGGGTTTTTAGAAACAAGCTAAGTGAGGATGGTATTGTGGTTAGAAACAAAGCCCGTTTGGTTGCACAAGGTTTCAAGCAACAAGAAGGTATTGATTTTGAGGAGACCTTTGCACCGGTTGCTCGTCTTGAATCCATTAGAATGCTCTTGGCTTTTGCCGCTAACAAAGGCTTTATCCTATTCCAAATGGATGTCAAGAGTGCTTTTCTAAATGGTTGGATAGATGAGGAAGTTTATGTCCAACAACCACCCGGTTTTGTTGACCATTTTAATCCGGACCATGTGTACAAGCTTCACAAAACTTTGTATGGTTTGAAGCAAGCTCCTAGAGCTTGGTATGGTAGACTTTGTACCTTTCTTCTAGACAATGGCTTTAGTAGGGGCAAAATGGATACAACTCTTTTCACTAAGAAAAGAGATGACCATTTGCTACTTGTGCAAATTTATGTGGATGATATTATCTTTGACTCTACTAATGCAACTCTTGCCCAAGAGTTTTCTTCTTTGATGAGTAGTGAATTTGAGATGAGCATGATGGGAGAACTCACTTTCTTCTTGGGGCTTCAAATCAAACAACTCAAGGATGGTATCTTTGTGAACCAAGTCAAATACGCCAAGGAGTTAGTGAAGAAATTCGGTGTTGAAGATAGCAAGAGCTTAGACACACCCATGGGCAAAAGTGCGAATATCGATGCGGATGAGAAAGGCAAGCCTATGGACATAACTCTCTATCGGGGCATGATCGGTAGCCTACTCTATCTCACGGCTAGTAGGCCGGATATTATGTATGCCGTATGTCTATGTGCTAGGTACCAAGCCAATCCTAAGGAGTCTCACCACAAAGCGGTAAAACGTATCTTGCGATACGTCAAGGGTACTCAAAACCTAGGTCTTTGGTATGGTAGACAAACCGAACTAGACTTGTTAGGTTATACCGATGCCGATTTTGCCGGTGACCGTATGGACCGCAAAAGTACTAGTGGAACTTGCCAATTTCTTGGTGGTTCACTTGTGTCTTGGTCTAGTCGCAAGCAAACTTCGGTTGCTCTTTCCACCGCGGAAGCGGAATATGTAGCGGCCGGTAGTTGTTGTACCCAACTTCTTAGGATGATGCAAACCCTTAGGGATTTTGAGTTAGATTTCCAAAAGGTACCAATCTTGTGTGACAATACTAGTGCCATCCTTATATCCAAAAATCCGGTATTGCACTCTAGAACCAAGCACATAGAGATACGACATCATTTTATCCGTGATCATGTTGAGAAAGGTGATGTGGAATTGGTCTACATCGACACGAAGGAGCAAATCGCCGATATCTTCACCAAACCTCTTCCAACACAACAACATCTTGAACTTAGGTTCAAACTTGGTATGCTTGAACTCAAAGATTAAATTTATGCATATCATGTTGTTGTCTTTGTTGTTTGGAGCTTATTTCAGTTTAAATTGGTTGTATTTCTTTTGAAAATCTTGAAAAATAAGTTTTTATCTATTTCGGTCTTAATTTTCTGAATTTTCTGATTTTCTGTTGACTCTGGCGTTACACAACGCCATTCAGCGTCGTGCAACGCAAGAGTAACGTTAGTTTAAAATGAATTTTGAATTCTGTCGAGTTAAACGTTGTACAACGCTGCCTACCGTTGCACAACGCTGGTTGGATTTTGTCTTGTAACGTTGCACAACGCTGACTATCGTTGTACAACGCTGGCTATTTTATTTTAATTTTCCTTCGCTGAATTTTAAAATCTGTCGCGTTCAACGTTATACAACGCTGGTCACCGTTATACAACGCCAGTCTGTTTCTTTTTACTTAACGTTGTACAACGCTGTCCACCGTTGTAAGACGTTGATTTATTTCTTTATTTTATTTTTTATTATTTATTTTATTTTTATTTTGTTTGGCTTTAGTGTTGTACAACGTCCTTTAACGTTGCACAACGCTGGGTTGTAGCGTTACCCATCGCTACTCAGCGTTGTACAACGGAGCAGTCAGTCTCTGCTCAATTTTCGCTGTTTTGACTCATGCGTTGTACAACGCCCTTTGGCGTTGCTTAACGGTGGACGCGTTTTTAACTGTTGCGACCCCACCTCTTCTTCTTCTTCTTCCTCTTCTTTCTCAAAACCGAGTCCCCTTCTATTTTTCTCTCTTTCTCTCCAACTCACACCCTTTCATCTCTCTCTCAATACTCTCTCAATTCTCTCTCTCCACTCCAACCAAAACCACTAAATTACTCTCCTCTCTCTCCTCTCCACCCTCATACCCTCAAATCACTCTCTCTCTCTCTCTATCTCTCAATCCACCGAAACCCTAGCCACCGCCATCACCGTCAATTTCGGCGATCCGACCGTCGGATTTTCGATCGGCTTCGGTTCTGTGCTCTCCAAGGTCATCTCATCCTCTCCCGCTCTTCAATTCAAAGGTTTAACCTCATCCTTTCTCTCTCGATTTTCAATGGCACCAAAAACCGCTACCAACAAACGGACCAAGCGCAACCCCAAGGGTGCCTCCTCCTCCAACCCACCGGTTCAAACCGATCAAACCGATCAACCGATCCCAATGGAAATACCCCCGGTACCCGTGGATTGGACCCTCTCCTCCTCAAACAATTACCTATTCAAAGACTCGGGCTCGTACATGCATTTTTGCCAATACCGCGATGTCAATCGCGAGTGTTCAGAGTGCTTCTTCTTCGAGCACCCCTATGGTGTCTACCACTTGAATCCAAGAGAATTGACTTGGATCAAAGAAAGGATCGAATATTGGAACCTGGCGGGTCTTCTCGCGCATTCTCAACCTTACAACCCGTCATTAATCAAGCTTTTTTATGCCAATCTTACCATGACATGGACCGATGGCCACCCAACCGCCAACTCTTATGTCCTCGGTCGCCACATCTCAATCACCGAGGAAACCTTGGCCAACCTTCTTAGTCTCGACAATGACAATTTTGAGATTTACATCCATGCCACTTGGCCACGTGAGTTGCCCCCTTATGATGAATTTCACCGATTCTTTTATTGTTGGAGGAACTACACCGTTCGCCAATTCACCGCCACCGAGCTACCGACCTTGCACCGCCTTCTCTTCCTTTTCATCAACAACATCATCACTCCGAAGGCAACAATCAAGACAAATGTGGAGCAATTCGCCGTGTTTCTCCTTCGCTCTCTCCTTGAGATGAATCAAAAGGTGAATCTCCCTTTCATCATGCTTGCTTATATGGCACGGGCCGATACCTCTCCTCGCTTCTCTTTTCCATATAACCACATCATTCAATCCGTTCTTATTGAAAATGGCATCCCTCATGACACACCACTTTGGGGCGAACCCGTGCCCGAAAATGCAATTGCCAATCCCGAAAACCTCATGGCACATCTCACCGTACCGGATGGATGGCACAAGATGATGACTCCATTGTGCCCGGTGCATTCCACCGCAACAACTACATCTTCCGGCCCAATGCCACCATAAACCAATATGAAGAGATAGGCAATGAACCATTGCATGTGCCCGGCGGCCGAATGGAGGGTCAAGGCGCACCTCAAGAGTTCCATGCTTACCTTGATGCCAAGTTTGCCGCCTTGACAACTCATATTGATACGCGGTTCAACACAATTGAGGAAAACTTGACCGCTTACCAAGCCAAGACCGATGCCTCGATCACTCATCTCAAGGATGAGATGATCAATCTTTGGGGAAAGATGGAGCTCCATCTCAAGAGGGGATCCGGTAGTGGAGCGGGTGATGATGATGAAGAGTAGTCATAGCCGAAACCATCTCCAAGCCTTAGCCCTCTCTTTTCTATTTCCTTTGATTTTCGTAGTTTATTTGCCTTTCGTATCTCTTGTGTGTTTTTTTCGGTGTTTTTGAATGCTTAAGTTTGTGCTAAATGGATTTGTTTTTTTTATGGTTGTTGTATGAATTATGTTATGCTTTAATGAATTATGTTGTGCTAAATGGCTTCGTTTTTAGCTCTTTTTATTTTAATATGCATGCATGGTCTATAATTGTTAGTTTAAGCCCTCATTAAACCTTGTTAGATACCCCTAATCAAATGAACTTAGTGGCCAAATTCTTTTCGAAAGGGGGAGGATCGTTATGGTTTTTTATTCAAGGGCGTTTTGGGTATTCTTTTCCCTAATTGCAAAAAGGGGGAGAATTAGATAATTTGGGTTATTCCGCCTTGTTGTATCAAGTCCCAAATATACCTTAGGTGTTGTTTTGCAACTCGGCAAAAGGGGGAGATTGTTGGTTAAACATTTTCTCTCGATTTGTCGATTTGCAAAACAACACCGAAACCTTTAAACTAACATCTCTTTTTAGTGTTTTATAGCTAAATTTATTGAAGAATGGATTAAAGCAAGTGTGGCACTTAGTTTGGAGCTTCAAGAGATTGCTTTGGTCTAGTTAGAATCAGTAGTTAAGGTTTAATTAAACTTTAATCTAATCTCAATCAATTTGCTGGTAAAATGCTCAGTTTTTCTGTCCAGCGTCATACAACGCCAGTTGCCGTTACACAACGCTGAGTTAATTCGTTTTTAAATTGCAAAATCTCTGATAAGGTTGGAACAGCGTTACACAACGCTCAGTAGCGTTGTGCAACGCTAGTTCATTTGTTTTTAAACCAGTTAAATCCATTATTTCCCCTTGTCAGAACGTTATGTAACGCTAGGTAACGTTACACAACGTTTCCACTCCTATGTTGTGTAACGCTACCCAGCGTTGTACAACGCAGTATGAAACAGGCAACTCTGCATTGCTCAGACATCGATCTGCATCGATGCTGCATGCATGCTGCCATGTTCCATGCATTGTAGCGTTGTGTAACGCGCTAAACTTCGCTCAGACTTCGCTTTTTCTCTCTGGACGCGTAGTGCAACGCTGAATAGCGTTGTGCAACGGCGACGTTGTGTGACGCCAGTCAGCGTCGTATGACGTTCTAACAATGTTGTTTGAGTTTGTCAGTTCTGCCTTATTCGTTTTCTTGACTTCGTTGTGCAACGCTACCAAGCGTTACACAACGCTCTGACAAGTTCCAACGGAACTGTCGAGCTTTTGCTTTGGATTTTTGCTGAAGCGTTGTGCAACGCTATACAGCGTTACACAACGCTCTGACAACTCACAACGTTATTGTCTGTGACTGTTTGATTTTTCAACGGCTATTTAGGCGTTGTACAACGGCATATAGCGTTGTATAACGCCAGAGTCTGTTTTGACTGGTCTTTGGAGCTGTTGGCGCCCTCTATATATATGGGGCCTCTTGGAACTGTTTAGACACTTTTGAAACCTTTGAAACTCCTCCCTTTTGAGCTCCAACCAGTTAGACATTACTCTCTCTTGTGTTTGAGCATTATTTAGCAAAATCATTGAGATTAGAGTGTGCTAAACCAATCCACTAGTGTTAATTGCTAGATTTGTTGAGTGATTTGGTTAGAGCCTCAATCCCTTGAGTGTTTGAGCTTGTTTAATTGAGTTAGGCCAATCCACCTTGAGAGTGATTGTAACAAGGTGATTTGGTTCGAATTTGTAGTCCCGTTCGTGTGGAATTGAACGGAGCGCGCCCATTTCGAGGTTGCGAAACTCCCGGAGACGTACGACTAAGGCTAGCACTTCCTAGCGGGTCGGAACTCCGTAATACATCGCGTGTTCAATTTCTCTCTCTCTTTCTCTCTTTATTATCTTGCTATACTTGAATTGCTTGTGCTTTGATTGTTTGTATTAGACCAAGTTTGAATTGAACCAAATTTTGACCATACCGGTTTAGAAATTCGATTTTGTGCCTATTCACCCCCCTCTAGGCCTAAATTTAGGGACAACAGTAAGCATTCTTGATTCTAAAAATGACTACCCCCCTCTAAAGAAAGTCCTTTTGCAAACCAGGTTCTAATGCCAAGAAAGAAGGTACCCAAGCCTTCCCTATTCTGCTTCTTTCTCCTTCTCTAATCTTCTTTTGTTATGTATTGTACAACAAAGTGAATAAGAGAAAACAATGACAAATTGACTGATTTTTCTAGCAATTGGCTCAATCTAGGGATATATAATTAGGGTTGATTCTCAGTTCATATGTGCATATTTTTATTGAAGTAAATAGGCTCTTAATTGGAGCAAAAATTTTGTTTGGTTTTAAATATTTCATTTAATGACAGGGAATTTCATGGTTGATGACTGTACAAATGAATAATGAAATAGCTATTCCATTCTCTTAAGAACTTGCTCAAAGTTTATTCTAAAAGGTATATAAATTTTTATTATTTTTTCCTTGTTTCTTTCTCTTCATGATGTTTTAGAAAGGCTAAATATCTTTTTATGTTGTTTGAAAATTGATGTTTGGATATTTCTCATACTTTTAGATAACTGATCAGCATCCGCTGTAGTTGGATCTCTCATTGGACACCTCTCCTCCACACCACCTGTGTAAGAAATCTCTATCCTTGTCATATTCATCTTCTAAGTTTTATTACTTCTGGCGATCTATTGATATGAGAATTAGATCATGTGTCGTGCAAGTGTCATTGTGTGGCAATTTTGATGCTCTTCAGAAAGCGGTTTGTGTATTTCAATTAGATAATGGTACAGTGAATGATTGCTTCGTAAAAAGAGTCTTATATTTAAAATGAGCCAGTGTACCAGTAAAATCATTTTTGAGTTTTCTACATTCAAATGGATATTTCAGTTTTCTTTTGGGACAATTTAATATTGAAGTTTGAGTTGTTATTTTGGTTAAAAAGGGCATTTTAAGATTAGACATGTAATATATAGACTGTAGAGAGTTTGGAAAGGTGTACATGCATTTTTTTTATGTCGTGCAACCCATGGTCTTCTTCCTGTTCAGGCATGGACTCTACTGGTAGCAGCATATGTGAAGGAACACTGTTGTACCTTGGATTCTAAAGTATGTTCATGCTAATGGAAAAGGCGGTGGGTCTGCCCATTTGTTTCAAAAGAAAAAAGTTCTAAACCATCTTATGTTAATATTTGATGGAAGATTAGGTGAAGAAACTGAGAAAGGACTATGAAAAGCCAGACCACCGAGATAAGCATATGTGAAGGCATTGAGTTGAATGAATTTATCAATGATAGCGATCCCAATCTCATCATGCACAAATCAAACACTTGCTTCAAACTGCCAGGGCCATCAGGAAGGATTAACCAAATGAGGACTGGGTTCGCCTTAATGGCCTTATTCATGGTACATATAGTGTGTCAATTGATCGATTGGTTACCTATGCATTATTCAATACTTTTTGTGTCTAATGAAAGCACTTGCAAAGTAGCATGATTCCGTTGTCCTTGCTAAGCAATAATTCTGTAGTTTAATCAATGAAAAGAAAAGGGCATAAGCTTTTATTTTTCTTCAAATCCTTTTCATATATTTTTTACTTTATATACTTTTAGAACTTTTTTTTTTGGAGCCTTATGTTAGAATTCTCATTGTGTATCTGCTAGGAGAAGCTCTCGTCAGTTGATTATGGCAAAGACATACTCAGATTGACAGCCTCCAGGTACCCTTGTGTAGTTGTGTTATAAAAAAAAAGAAATTGAGATCAATCCATAAGATTCCTTGGTTGCATTGCATTCAGCATCAACTTATTTCTAGAACTTCAGCTTAATATATATTATCTTTATCGATGGTTATTCCTCAATTTCGGCATATTTATTCACAATCGTACTCATAGAATTGTACTGGTGCATATCAATTTTTGACCTCCACCGATGGAGAATAAAAAAAAACAATCTTAATTAATAAAATATTTAGTCATTAATATTTTACTTTAATTTTGGTTACAAGTAAGATGGATGTTGGACAGGGAAGAGAGGTAAATCTAAAGAGATACTGAGGATGCAAAATTTAATGTGCAGATTATCCAATCTTATTACGTGAAAACAAATTAATTTTCGTAATGATATGCAGAACAGACTAAAAAAAAATAATTGGACTGGGGCAACGTATTTTGAATTTTATCGTGGCCTCTGTAAATTTTTTTTGCCCTTTGTTTTATTTTGTTATTAATAGTGATATTCTTGTTGCAACTTTTAAGAAAGCCAATATAGTAAGCTAAGTGCTTTTTGAGGAATAACCATCGATAAAGATAATATATATTAAGCTGATGCTGAATGCAACTTTTAAGAACTTCAACATCAACTTATTTCTAGAACTTCAACTTTTAAGAAAGCCAGTAAATTTCTAGAACTTATCACAAGTTGTATAGTAAGCTAAGTGCTTTTTGTATTTTTTTTTGTTTCATGAAATCATTATCATTTGAAATTACAACTTTATTTAACTATGAAAATTGTTACTTGCTGAAATAATTGAGAAATTGACTGATATATGCATCTGTTTTTTTATTTATTTTTTATTTTTAGAACAGTATATGCATCTGTGCTTGAAAGCAACACAGATACCTTAGCAAAGACGCATCATAAGAAAGTTTGTTTTTCATCAGTTCTTATATTATCCCATGAGATTTCTCTAAACACCTAAGCAGTAGGCATATAAATTGTTTAGTTTCATCAGTGAAAAAAAAAATTTCACCTATAATCAATCGTATTCGTACCAATGGTTACAACATACAAACAAAAGCAAAGTGACAGAAATGCAAAAACATATCGCTTTTGTTCGATCTTAGCATATCAATTTAGTGAAGGCCCATCTTATGATCCTTCGTCTGTCACTGCTCTTGAAATTGTTTTGTAATGAACAAAGCCTCCGTTTGGATGGTTGAGAAGAAGTAGGAAGAAGAAAGAAGGGAAGGAAAAAAATTATAAACAATCCAAACTCTTTACAAAGTTACACACTTCCCAATACTTCTTTTCTTCTTCCCACACCTATCCAAACGGAGCTAAAATGGAAGAGGGGTTGACCCAAAGAAACGTGTAACTATTGTATGGAAATATGGAATGTAGTCATCATAGATCTCTGCATGGGAATTTTCAGATAACAGATTTTAATTTGTTTTTCTTAATCAATCATCCGGTCAATGTTATTTACGGCTCTGAATTTTTTATCATACTTATAAAATTGCTGAAACACATATATTATTACATTCAATAATTAAATTTAATTTAAATTTTCCAGAATTTTATATTAACAATATTTGGTGTTATCTTAAAACAATATTCAAATTGTGTAAAACTTATTTCCATCAAGTTGGTTTTTCCATGTTCTTTTTAATGTTTTTTAAAAGTATAAAATATTTTTTCAAATAAAATCGTCCACACATTGGGTGGGCACTGCTGCTAGTTATATTAAATATAAGTTGTAGTGACCACTGTCTGGTATATGATTCCCACTAAGGGAGTTTGTAATTTCTGAGAAAGTAACATTTAAAGCAATATGAAATTTAATGAATTTACGAATATCTTTTAAGAAGTTAATGTCAGATTATTCAGGTTGAACAGCTTTGAAATTAAGAAAGGATGGATTATTCTCGAACAATTTGACAGGTGGAATCTCAGGACATTTTGTCAAAAGTACTTGGAGAGTGATTATACAATATTATTATTAAAAGTACTTGCTGAGGGATTATAGAATATTGTTGCATGAATTTGTGTTTGTATCATTATTTTCATGATTTTACCTTCGAGTAAACCAGAATGAGAGACAAAATTTTATATTTTCACTTAATAATTTGTTTGATCAACGTATATAAAATATATTTAAAATTCAATTCTCTTTTCAATTTGTTCTCCCATCTGTAAGATTGCAACAAATTTTCCATTGCATATAAAATATATTAAAAATTTAATTCTCTTTTCAATTTGTTCTCCCATCTTTAAGATTGCAACAAATTTTCCATTGCATATGTTATGTGACTTATGTCCGTTACTACTCACAATCCTGTCTTGAAAATTTTTTGCATTATTGTTTATCTTAAGTAACCTGAAATATGAATTTGAAAAATATTGTTTGTCAAAAAGATGAAACAACCAATCAAATATATTTTGTGAAAGAAATATACTGATTTCAAAGGTTATGTCCACCATTTTCCATATATATATTTTATTTCCGTTTTCTCTTCAATTTACTCCCTCTATTTCAATTCGTGTAATTAAAAAAGAAATGAAGACTATAATCTTCTTTCGGTCCTTGCTCAAGACGATGGCATGTCGCACAAAAAATACTAATTAAACATTAAACATAAAGCTTATACAATATGGTTTTCTTAAGAAAAAATGGGCGTTAAGTCTTTCAACTTTGAATATTCAGAAAAATGTTTCAGATGGATTTTGAAGTCGCGACTTTTACTTAATGCGTTGCCCATAATCATTATCCTAATACGGTTCTAGTATAGTAACTTATAATAATCAAATTTATGTTGCCAAACGCGGCTTACAGCACTGTCCTGTGGCTGTACTAGGGGAAAATTTGGGGTTTATTATGTCGGTGCCTTATTATCTAATTAAGCTGAACAACGACGAGGTTGGGCACTAGATCATAATGGCTGTATTCTTCAAAAATAAAATAATAATAATGGCCTTAATTGAACCAAGGAACAGTACAAAAAGTATCAAAGAAGAAATAAAAGAAAACATAACAGTACAAACAACGTGCAGCAAGCCAGCAATGGAACACTACAAATACAAAGTGCCCTTCTGTTTTTTTACTTTGACAGTAAACTTTACAAAAATTGTAGTACCTACTTGATTTGTTTCCAAAGTGCCTTCCACTCCTAAATTTGACAGTAAATTACTGTTCGCTGTCAAATTTAGTGCTGCAATGTTATCAGTAAAAAAAGAATTTCTTTCGTCGATAGCAAAGGGATACTTTTACACAGTGTTTTTAATATCGTATCAGCACTCCCATTGGTCAGTTTGGGGGAAATTTAGTAATTTTCGGTATTTTCTATAATTTCACGGTATTTCGTCTTACAATACCAAAAGCCGTCGTTTTGGTCATTATTCCAATTCCTAGTATTATTGAAATTTTCCGCTATCCTATATGATATTGAAAAATACTGGTTTTACGTACTAAGGCAACTTAGGAATAGGCGAATAGCAAATTTCTGATCAATAAAGTTGCAACAAAGTGTTGAGTAGGTCAGGGTCAATAAAGAATAACACGGTCGAGACTAGAGATAGGATTATAATGACTGCTCAATTTTAGTAGGATGTCCACTTGATTCTGTGTTTGATTCGCAAGATAAGACAGCCTTTTTGTTTTCCTTGAAAGCTGACCCAATAAATAAATTAAAAGTTATTCTTGTATACTTCCAACATGCATCTATAATAATTATTATTTTAAAGAAGAAGAGATCATCTAATAGTTACTTAACTTAATAATCTTAATAACATCGGGAAATTATTTTAAATCCAACATTTATACATGATATATTGTAAATATTATGACGATGATAAATAATGATATTTTATTCATGATTTTAACAATTCACAAAAATAAGTTTAATTTTTCAATAGTTTGAGATTCTCAAATTGCATGTAATTTAACAAATATTTAAAATATATGGGTATTAATTTTTTAAAATTACAATATTATTTAAATTAATTTGAGAAAATAATATTATAAAGTTTATATCATTGTTAAGCGACTCCCAGTTTAATTAATTAAAAATTTAAAAGTATAAATTTAAATGTAAAGATTATATCATTGTTAAGCGACTTGACCCTCCCTTTGACCCTGTCAGCTGTCAGTCCAGTGGTCTGATCAACATCATCAACCTCACTTTTCAACTGTCCCTCCTATGGCTGTCAAACGTGCAGAACGTACACGGAAATAGTATCTTCCGTTTACGTTCCGTTCATTACAACGTAACCATATTAACTTCCGTTGATGTTCCGTTCATTACAACGTAACTAAAAGTTTTTCCGTTTAATGTTCCGTGAGATTAAACGGAACAAACGTTAAAAACGTTAATAATCCAAAAATTGTAAACTGGTATCAAATTATGCTCCGTTAGACTAAAATTGTGTTCGAAATGTACCAAACTGGTACCAAAATTGAAAGAATAACACAAATCAAATAGTCTTGCAACAGATTTAAATAACACAAAACAGAATCATGGTACCAAGCTAGTACCCGTTCATTTTTTCAACAGATTCAAATAATCTTAACTCAAAAACAGATATGAATAATTGAACAGAAACTTATAAACATTGCAAACTTAGTATTAGAAACATTGAAAACTAAAAAAAAAAATCTACTAATTACAAACTTAGAAAACTGCTATAGGTACATGACTGTACAGTACCTGTATCTAATTATACACATCAATGAATCACAATTAAACATAAACAAACATTATACACATACTCATTATCTTTAACACAAAATTCACATTATTCTAAAAAAAAACACACACACACACACACACAAAATTCACATGGTATTTCATACATCCAGCTAGTTATCTTCATAAGAACCTAATAATAACAAAAAAGAAAAACGAAAAGGAGAAATTTACCAGAAAATTTACAAAAAAAATATATATAATAAATGTTTGTATAGATTTACCACAAAAGAGAAATGTACAAAAAATTTACCAGAAAAAAGAGAAAATTACCAGAAATTGACTAGAAGAAGAGAAATTATCAGAAATTTACCAGTTCATAATCTTCTAATGGATGCTAGCAGATCTTGGAAGCAAATTACTCTGAGCTAGCAGAAATGATGCTGACAAATTAAAGAGAAGCATATTACTAGGAGTCAGCAGATCATGGAAGCATATTTCTTCACCTTAAAGCTGACAGAAGGAATGTTGCCTTCACTGCTCTAAGGGATGATGCCTTCACAATGTCTACACCAGTGTCTCCTTTCACCATCGTCGATTGTAGCCAGCCTCCTAGCAGCAGTTTGAGAAGAGAGATAGTGAGCGAGTGAGAGCGAGTGGGGGAGAGGAGCAGTGATGTCAGAGGGGTTTCTCTTATGGGGTTTCAAGTGGAGAAGAAGGAGGTCATGAGCGGAGGAGGAGGAGGAGATCTGGTCCTCTGGTGCGAGAGGAGAGGACGGCCCCCAACTCCATGGCTCGAGAGAGAGAGAAGAAGGAGGTCTGGTGCAGGTAGGGCCAAGCTCTGCGATAGGAGAGAGAGAAGAGAGTGAGCTGATTGGGCAGAGAGTAGCAAGGGGGTGGGGTCGAGAACTTCTGCCATGAGGGAGAGAGGCAGGGCTTCTCCGATTGGAGAGGCGAGAGAGAAGAAGCGGAAAAGAGGTGGGAGATGCAATTGAGAGAGAGAAGAGAGAGGTGCGGTTCTGAATTTCGGTTGGAGCTCAAGTGAGAAGGAGGAGGAATGAAAATCGAGTGAGAAGGAGGAGGAGATAGACTCAGGAGGGAGGCAATCGATGGATTCGAGAGAGAAGAGAGACAGAAGAGCGGCGCTCTAGGTTTTGCTTATGCACGCGAGAGAAGAAAATGGGCTGGGCTGAAACTTTGAACGGAATAACGTAATAAACGAAACGTGCGAAACAGATGGATATTGACAGCCCTACTCCCTCCTGCGCGCATCGCATGGTCGAAGTGGGTCTCTTTTTTTCTGTTGGCCAAATTCTATGCCTTAAAATGTAGCAGACTATGTCAAAGCGACTACCGTGTGAACATATTATGCAACTCCATTAGCATTTAGAAAAGTGCTTCAGGAGATCTCCACAGAAACCCACGTTCGACGAGACGGTATGGATAAATTTTTTTTTTTTTTTAGACTAGTGGATGTGGACTGTATTGAAAAAAAAAATTTCATTAACTTTTCAAGTACGGATAAAGATAATGGCTATTTCGTACCTATTATCTAAGAATAAAATTTTACAAATATATACGTATATATAATCATACTATTAGCATATTTTATAAAATATGATATTAGATTTGATCTTCATCTAAATTTATTTATATTGATGAAAAATTTAATTTATACTATATTATGCTATGATTTATAATTAGTTACATAGATTTTTTAAATTTCAATTGACATGAGAATAATGATTTTTGTTATATATAAAATATTATCTAAATATCGTAATTTTATACATATATTTATTTGATATTATTTATTTAGCACATTATATATTTTTTTTAAATAATAAAATTATTATTACTCATTATATATCATTATTTTACTTTTATCGTTAATTCTTAATGGATACGAATAGAATACGACCATACGGCTGAAGTTATTTTTTAACGAATACGGATAAAATATGGATAAATAAAATTTTAATAAATACAAATATAAAAATACATTCTAAAGTACCGTATCGTACCAATCGACATTTGTAATTTCCGGAGCACTTGCATTGTCGTGTTCTTGCCAATGTCGATAGCTAATGCTATTCCCACGTTACCTTTTGGATTACCATCGTCTTGTAGATTTACAATTTTATTCTCTTTTTGATGTATTTGATTTCACAAGAAAAAATAAATAAATAAAAGAGTAAATATCAAGAGATAAGGCATACCAAACAACGGATAAATCTATAGTATATATATATATATACATATATATATACTAGCAGCAGTGCCCACCCAATGTGTGGGCGGAGAGGATCATAGTGATGTCATTTTTCAATTTTGGACGATCGGCGTTGTTGCATTTTATGAGGCTGGGTTTATTAGAATTGTGCGAGTACATTGAATGCAAGAGTGAAGTCAGTTTGTGTTGCGTCACACAATGTGTGGGCAGACTTTATTATGTGATATCTGAAAAAGAAAGTCTTATTTGACACAGATATATTGTCCATTTTTTATATTTAAGGTTAATGTTGTTTTGATCGGCGCCGAAAGTAGCAGTAGTACTCATTGGTTTAAACAATTATAATTAATAAAAGTAGACATGTGAACAATCCAATAAAAATAGTTCGACGAAAAAAAATATCTTCGAAAAAAAAGTTTCACGTAAAAGTATATTGTCTCAAACAATAAAAAAAATACAATACAACATGACAAGTTTCTTGAATCGTTCTTGCTCCTTTGTTGTAATGAACATTGATCATAGTTAAGACAGAGACCTATTTTAGGAAAAAATATTAATTAATAATTATAATAAATAAATAAAATAAAATAAAAACTTTAAGATAGTTTTATATGTTGCGTGCATGTGTGAGCATTATATGAGATAGATAAATATTTTTTAAATATAATTTCGTTACCTTAAGTCTTCCGTAGCACTTCTCGATATACAACATTTTTGGTGCATGTTCCGTCTTGCGGGTTGATATCAGCACTTGGTTTTATAAGCAACTTTGTTTTTTGTCGGGACACACCTCTCGAGAGCGCCACATACAGTTGTCCATGGGAAAAAACCGGCTCGGGTAAGTAAACTCCGACATTAGGAATGGTTTGTCCTTGTGCCTTGTTGATTGTCATCGCAAAGCACAATCGAACAGGAAATTGTTTCCTCTTAAACCTAAAAGGGAACAAATCATCATCCGGCGGGCTTAGCGGAATCCTGGGAATAAATATTCGTTTCCCTGCATGTCCTCCAATAGCGATCTCTGCATCAATTACATTCCTTTGAAAATTCCGGCACACCAATCTTGTGCCGTTGCAAAGTCCATTTGCAGGATCTAGATTACGTAACAGAATTATTGGAGATCCTTTTTTAAGTTTTAGGATATGCGGCGGCAATCCATTGGGCGTCAGAGAGTTCAAAAATTCAGAGGGGTAGTTGCCACATGCGTCATCCTCTGCTGTATCAATGCTGTGGTATATCAATTCTTCTCCAGGATAAGACTTAATCATATGCTGGTTGAGCTTGTCGACATACTCATTCTTGGTGGAGAGAATTGCTCGAGAAGCAATGTAATCTGTTTGATGGCCATTTTCATTGAGAGAGGGGAATACAGTCTCAATTAGTTCATTTACTGAGTCTTCCTCTGTAGTGTATGGGATTATCATATCATCAGGGATACGTATGAAGTCATTCCCAATAGAGGGCTCGGTTCCATCGCCGACATTGAGTAGGAACTGAGCGAACCATGGATCACTTGAAGCTCTCATGTTTCGGGTCAGCTTTCTCTTCTTTATGTAGGACCATAGAGGGGACATTGGCAGTGTCGCATCGACGATTTGAGCTTTGGTCCCACGTCTAACCACAGGCAGAACTTGTCTGAAATCGCCGCCAAATACGACAATTTTTCCGCCGAATGGGTGGCGATAGTCCGTGACATCCTGTTGGACCAAAATGCAACAAAAGTTGTTTTATTTCATAAGTATAAGTATAATCCAAAAGTAATGTATGTAATATTACAATGTTAATGTATTACGTTTAATTAAATTTATTTCGTTTTTAGTTGTCAAAACTTCATGATAAATCAAAATGCGGGATACTCATAATATTAAAAAAAATTAAACAAAATCAAATATCTATCAAATATAGACCAAAGATCTATTCAAATATTAACTTTGAAAGACTCTTTTGACGGGAACTGTGTAATTCGAACTATTAGCATCGCCAATCTTGTGTGCGCCCATCTGTAGAGTTTCTTTATCTTTTCCTTTGTGTTGTTTATTAACTGCCATAGATGCTTCAACTGTTCCACGGTTATCCCGGCTCGACCGCGGCCACGGCTTTTGTCCTCTCCGCACCGTCTTTTCCTTAATCTTCCAATGCCTTTTTTTCTTAGATTTTTGTTTCTTATATTTCGGTGGTACTGTGCCTGATTGTCTCTTAGGCCAAATGTATATATACCTGACATTTATTAATGTTAAGTTATTCAACGCCTGGTTATTTGCAGCGGCACTTATTAGTGGTAAGTTATTTGTTGTTGCTCCTGTTTTGATTTTTTTTTTCAAGTATATTTCCATATATGCTTGCTTAATAATTATCATATTCGCCCAATATGTCCGACTTCATTCGCTAATTTTTGCTTTCTATATTGATGGTAAGTTATTTTCTTTTACAAATATATGAATTTGTAAATTGCAGCACCAATTATAACAAACCACATGTTCTGTCAACTGGTCAAATGAAAATATGATCTCATTTGGCGTGTATAAGATGAATGGGCAATAAATAGTATAATAATGGTGAAATTTATCTTATAAAATTAGAAGTCTGCCTTGAATATTTATTGAGAATCTAATAAAAGGTTACAAAAATAAATTTCTGGAGCTTAATATCTAAATTTGGTTCTACCTCTCTGTAGATCCTTTTTATTTTCCCTATACGTCTGCTAGAAGGTTATTTAAAATATGGGCGGAGAAAATGGCTGACCTGGCACCCTTTCATTACTTGGTTTCAATATTTTCCGATTCACTTCCATAACCGCATATTTGCCTGAGCAACGCAAATGATATTCGTGTGTGATTCATCTGGCCAGTGGGTCCCATGATTGCAACTCTATTTATTTCTATTTCTGCACAATGTCTATTTATTGTGCCGTTTTTTTTTTATATTTAGCAAATGGGAGAAGATTAAGCAATACAAATAACATAACATTCGAGTGTGATAAAAGAAATTACGTTGGAATACTATTATCCTTTGTTTTATCTCAAACATATCACACGAATACTGGACCATGTCTAAATGTTATACAGCCATTGGACTCTACTATATATACAATAAAAGACTGCTGTAAGATGTAATAAAAAACATAGAAATCGAATACAATAAAAGTTCGAGTCATTCTCTTTTTATCAGTACTATACCAGTATCTTTACCAGCATCAAATTTCTGTTCATTTCCACCTTACGTTTTACTAATATATAAAAAAAAAACAAAAAATAGAAAAATGCGCACAAAGTAATTTAACAGAACAAAAAAAAAGCGGAAATAAAAGTAGCATATGGCTTGATAGGAGATTGAGTCTGATGATGACCAGCTACACAACTAAATTATGAAACATGAGTGTAACCACTTATTTACTATCATTATTGCTATATCCTAAACATGAGATAGTGCAAAAGAATGATTTTACAAATGAAAAAGATTTTATGCAGACTCACTATTCCTGTGACTTAAATGCAATCCTGATGGATGAACATATACTTCACTTCCTTTTTTTAAATGAAAGTCTAAAAAGCATTTAAAGAATTCAACATACTAAATAAGTTATAAACATCAGGAAAAAAATTGCAAAAGAGATAGTAAATAAGTTATAAACATCTAAACCTTTATGATTCAACATAAATTTCTAGCTACTAAAATTCAACATACTAAATAAGTTATAAACATCATGAAAAATTGCCAGTGCAAAATCAAATTCTACCAATTGATCAGCTCTATAAAAGTAATTACTGTAAAATTGAAACTTCTATGTCCTTCTCTATGTCCTCTTATGAAGTCAATCCAGATGTCCTTTGCTGCTTGTATTTGGAATCATAAATCTCCTGCCTAAGTATCTCAGTTTCATACTTTATTTCTAATGCGAGATTTAACTTGATCGCTTCTATTTCTTCTCGAACCTTGCCAATCGCATGTTCAAATCTACGGGGTGCTAATTCCACCATAGTTTTTATCAGAATTTCCAAACTTCGAACTTTTCGATATGGCCACTTCGGGATGCCTAGCTCTCTGCACCTTAATTGCAGTGTTGGCACAGACACCTTGAGCTCTCTTGCGGCATCTTTGATTGACAGTGAGAATTTTTGTGCTACATGCTCGAATTTCAGCTTCTTCCTCCTAGCTTTCTTCCTAAACAGTTATTCATCATTAGCACATATGCTTTCATTGAATAAAAATTATTTTAGAAGAATTGTCCAAGTCATAATGATGAACACATTTAGTACCAATGACTAAACAAACTAACGTACAATAATAGTTTCATTCATTAAACAAACTAACACAAATTTAGAATTATACTGATGAGATATGATAAGAAACAATTAAGATCAGAGAAATAAAAAAGAGAAAGCCACGAAAGCATACGGATGAATAAATTAGAACTTTGATGATCAACCAAATTAAACACAGCAAAGAGAAATTTAAATAGTTCATCAAGTGATGCCAAACAAATAATACTTAACAGAACCAAACCTGACCAGAAGTTGGTTCTGCCCCTGGATGTGAGGTCCAGCTATTCATATGCACTGTTTGGCACTCGCATACAAGGCTAATGTTGTGTTAATTACTTAATTGTAATGAATTTTTGTGTGAAGCTGCTTGTATATGCAACTTAAGGGACCCACAGATTTAGAATTATACTGATGCTAGAATTGAAGTACACTTCATGCAAAATTGTCAATTAAAGCTTATCCTACATCAAAGGTTTTCCTTTCTATCATTACAGCTCTAAAGTATTGTATTTGATGAATATTCAATTTAAAAAGGAAATTCATATTGCTACAGTGCATTACCAGTACATGAACATAGTTTTAAAATTTCTTAGCAATATTGTTCATTTATTTCCATTTTCATTTGTGTTTAATGAATTTTGGGAGCAGTTTATAAAATTTGTTAGCAAAGCTTCATTTTTATTTATCCATTATATTTCTGGCTTTGTACCAATGCATCCAACCGCTCAAGCACATAGAAAAATAATTCTTGTCATTTGATCAAGTTTTAATGATTATAACACGCTTCAATGCCAAGTCACTTGTATTTATGTATTTTTGTGTATGCATAACTATTTGATTTACATCTTCATTGTGATATGTAAAGTTTATTAAAATTTAGGCCACGCATTGGGTAAGCTGTTAAGTGTCTTAAATTTGACATTTGCCTTGCAATTATTGAAATACACTTGGATGCAAATTGTACCTTCGATAGAGATGCTCGGTTCGTCCACCATATCTATTGGGATGCAAAGTTTGACCCCTTCCTTGTCCAACAACCGTAGCATCCATCGCACCCAACAGATGAAGCTTGTGTGCCCCTAGCAGCATACATGCGATGACTTAGCTTGTATATAGGCATCATAGTATTCAAATCCTACAATCAATCGAACATGATATATTTATTATTAAGCCGAATACATGATATTTCTTTTCAAGAACTATGAACTGAAGTGCTAATAGAAGCCAACAATTATACCCCATTCCCATCCAAAAACTAAATTAGAATAAACACCCCACATTTCAATTGGGGATGTTTGGTACCGACAGAGAGCCAACATATAAACAACAAAGAATAATTAAACTCAAAACTCTGACAAATTGCATATCAGGAAGAAAAAAATAAAAAAATAAAAAGATAGCAAGTAACATCAGAAAATGCCTTTATAACCATTAGAGATATGCTTCATACAAATGAATTCACCTTAGTCTATTGTATATTGAAAAAATAGAGTAAGAACTTATTCAAAAAAAAAAAAAAAGAGTCTAAGCCTTTTATCCCAAACAAGTTGGGGTAGGCTAGAAATGACACCCCGACCCTGGTCATTTCTTGTATATATGGCTGAATTTTTACGCTGGCTCGCCAAGCCTATCGCAAGCATGCGGGCTTGAACCCTGGACCTCTTAGAAGAGAGCCAAGTGCTCTTACCACCTCTAAGAACTTATTCAATTAACGAATATTGTGAGAAAAGTAAAAAAGCAATCTATGTAAAACAAATCATACTTTAAGTATAAAGAAAAAATATTTACAGAAAAAATATGCACTGGGTTGTATGGGGCTGGTGCTGGTGCTGAGCTGGCAGTTGCTGTTGTTGTTTCAACTCTGGTGGATGATCATTCTGCAGTAAAAAGAAAAAATAGATAAGTAATCACATTAAATGTGTAAATTGTATATCGTTTTGAAAAAAAAAATAAGAAGAAGAAAAGAACAAGAATCAGGCCATAGAAAACAACATTGAAATATGGAATCTCAATCCATCCCTTGTACTCTTGTAGAGGCTATTTGGACGATACAGCAAACAAGAAAATAGAAATAAGGAATATGACAGTGCCATGACTGTAGCCAATAAACAAGTCAATTTTTTTTTCTTTTAGAAAGAGCAGGAAATATTCGAAAGCATTTTATAAGGCACAAATAGATGGCTCATTTGGTGTGACATGAAAATAAATTTCCAAGGTAAGATGTGACAAGGGTCTTACTTCATTGCTTTGATGGTATTCAGAAGGGCTAACCACAATTGGAGAACTATCACTTCCAGAGAAGGCCTGGATAGAATTTTAATGTTATAACCAAATCTAAAATTGCAAGAAATAAGTAAATATATCCTACCAGAATTTAAATTTTTAGGGCCTTGCTAAATATTGTCTCAGGCTTTTCCGCCTATAAATCGCGAATGGGGTGCCGCCACATGCATGAAGCCCCACAAAATTTTTTAACATGGTTTACACTTGTCTGAATTTTTTGCTTCGATTTTCAAACACCATTTCAGAGAAGATGACAATTATAGTTTTGGAACATTTGCAAGACCTCAGAAAGCTACTCCATTATCTTTACCAGTAACTTATCCTTTTTACCAGTAAACTCATTTCGATCCCCACTATCAGAAAGAGACCCTTCGGGTGCCTTCTAATTTATCTACACTTCAATTTAGAATTGACTGAGCAGATTCGTGAAAAGTAAGAAACCCCTATAAAATCCTACTTCAAGGGTCTGTATGAATACTCTAGTACATACGCTACCTTGAAACTCATTTACTTTGCCAGAAACCTTGACACAAAATGAAATCGAATAATGAGAGAGAGAGATAGAGAGAGACGCACCGATAGGCGAGGAGGTGACAAAATCAGGGTGCCAAAATCAGAATTGCTCTCCTTCGTTTAGACATCGTTGGTTAAATAGGCACAAAATTGAAATTTCAAAATAGCGATCCGTGGGACTTGGGTTGGGGGTGGCGATCGACCGTTGGATGTGGGGCGATGGATGGTTGGATGCGGGGCGATCGGTAGTTCGGACTGGAGTTAGGTTTACGAAGGGATGGAAGTCGGAAGAGATGAGAGTGAGGTGGAGACGCGGCTTGATGAGGGTGGCGATCCGTGGGACTTGGGTTGGGGTGGAGATTGACCGTTGGATGTGGGGGCGATGGATGGCTGGATAGGGGGCGATCGGTGGGACTGGAGTCGGAAGGGAAGAGATGAGACTGAGGTGCGGAGAGTTCTTTGAGTCGGAGGAAAAGAAAAAAATCCTAGGACCGCTGAAAATAAATAAAAAAAGGGGATCGCTGAAAATAAATAAAAAAGGGGAGCGCTGAAAAAAAATAAAAAAAGGAGATCAGAAGGGATCGAATCGGCGAACGCACTGTAACGAGCGAACATTCGTTCCGCTCGGACATCTGCGCGTTCCGATCAAATGAGATGAACCAATGTAAAACATTCTCTTCGTTCTGCGATATAATCTGGTCCCCTTATCAAGTTTTTATTTTAATAATCAACGATGTAGATTACAAATTTAAAACAATCAATGATCCAGATCGTTCAGATCAAGGTTGTATCTTTAAATGTTACATCCTTCCATTGGTGCTTTTAATATAGTAGAGATTATTTTTATTTATTTATTTATTTATTTTTATTAATTAAATCCCGTGGGTGTCGTAGACCGCTATTTTTTTCCGTCAGGACACGGCAATCTGACCGTTCATTTTCTTCGTAGCCTCCAATCTCCATCGAAACACTAACCTAGGACTCTTACGAGCCCCAGATCTCCGCTCTCTCATTTGCTAGAACTGCCTCCTCCTCTCTTCCTTTCTCTCACCTTCCTCGCCTCTTCGCTCTCCCCATCTCCATCTCCTTCTCCTCTCGAAGCACCTCCGCCTCATCTCCTCTCGAAGCACCTGTCTTGAAAGAGGTAGACCTGAAAAGCACCCTTCGATGTCTTGCACAACGAAAAAACCACCGCCTCACCTCCTCCATGGCCAACCCCTCCTACCTCATCCGTCGACTTCCCCCACCAAACAGAAGCTTTCCGAGTAATTTGTTAAATCTCAAAAGCTTCTACGATTTTCTTTGTTAATTCTAATTTTATTTTGGCTTTTTAAATTTCTTATAGTTGCTTGGTTTTCATAGATGGATTTTGCTCAGCTCAACAGCCTTTCGTGTGACATATTTGGGGGCAATTGAGGTGGCAGTGGTGAGGAGGTAGTTGGGGTGACAACAAGGCTAGAAGAGTACAGGGGCTCCCTCGATACTGTTAACAAACCCTAGCTTTTGATCTGTCCGACCCCTGGTCTTTTGAGGTAATTAATTTATTACTTTTAACTTATGCAAGAAATAGCCGACATCTTTACATGGAGTTTTGATCATGGTTATTAAAATGACCTAAAAGACTTTGCACAATTTGTCAGCCATTTTAGCCCCGTCGGGTCAATGTGACCAGTGTTACAACTTTGTCAGTCGAGTGTCATTACCAGTGAGAATTATTTTATTTCTATCAAACTTTCAAGTATGATTTTGTTTTGTTTACATGGAATCATTGATATTTTCTCTTTACCTTTTGAGTTATAAAGAACACTGGTCATCTCAAATGATTGAATGACTAATTTCTAATTCCAGGAAAACAACTACTTTGAAATGGTAAAGCTATTTTTTCGGAAGCTAAAAATTTCTCAAGTACATAAAACAAAAGGGACTATTCTTCTACTTACACAACATTGAAAAGTACATTTCTGCAATGAAATTCATACAGCTTTCAATAAAGGAAAAACATGAACAAGCTGATATCTGACACTGTTAATTATATTCAGTTGTGCATATCACTATCAACATCATAACTATGTCTTTTTTCTTTCTTTTATATTTTTAGAGTCAGAAAAAGGAAAAGTGAGGTTACCATTTGTAATCGACGAACTTGACGATGGCGAGTCATGCAACCTGTTCAGCGGAAGTGGGTCAGAGATGCGGTAACTCAACTGCTATACCAAGAGGCCGATTGTCCCTTTATACAGCCACAATTACCTGTCTCGAAAGAAGCAGACTTGAAAAGGAATACCAATTCTGGCGTTGGCAACGCTTCGAGTATGACCTTCCCAGGTTGGAACCAAATTAATTTAATCTCCATTATAATTAAATCCATTAAACTAGCTAGATCAATTTTCAAGTGACTGACGTTCAAATTTGACCACCACTCAGACTTAGGCTCTGAAAGTGCATGTTAGTGTCTTTGAATCTTTGATCATAAACTTCTTTTCTGAAATCTGAATTTGTTGAAGTACTTAAAGATACTCTTAAATTACAATACATACAATGAGTTTGATGGTAGAATGATACAATTTACTGGAAAAGGGTAAATGAAGGATTAATGAAGTAGTATTTAATACTTTGTGGGAACAACACAAATATACTGATGGTGATTGACAGATATCATTAACTAGCGAAGCTAAAGAAAAGAATATCAAACAAAGATCAGATATCATTAACTTGCTAGGCTGGAGAAAGAAAGCCAAACAAGTCGACCGCTTAATCAAGATTATTTTGGATAACATAACAAAACTTATGACTTTATTTTGGCAGTAATGTTATCATCCATAGTGAATATTCCTATCATTTAGTTCAGCAAATTTCATAAATATTCCTATCATCCATAGATTCTATGATACTAGAGATAGAGTGTGCAGTTTATAGACTATGCTGGTCAAGTTAGGTGGCACAAGTATGTGCCAGTTTTTATTTGACAATACACAAGCTATCTGATTCAAACTAATTCATATTTTGACTAATCTATCTGAACTTCTGAAGCATGTGATGGCAGAAAAAAAAAATGTAAAATCCAGTTATTTGGTACCATTTTGTATTGAAACTACATCGGCTATTTATTCATCAAAAAACATCGGCTATTCTGATTGAAGATTTTGGATGAGGCTTTTGGCCAAGCAGCTATTCGAGGCTTGCCTTCTCCGTTGATGAATGCCTTTCAAAATGCTGAGCACATGAATAATATGGTAACCTTCTTCTTTCCTTCCTTCTCTATTTTTTTGTTTTTTTTTTCTGAGGAATTTGTCTGAGTATTGTTGGTCGGATTATGTAGTCGGAATTAAGATGGATTTTACATATTACCTCAAGATGTTGTTTGGCACTGGTAGGTGAACTCTGGTGCTTATGTACTAATGACTATGGCAGTTTGTCGTTTTGGACGCTGTGGAACCAGACCGCATAGACATGCTTCACTGCATGTTGCTTTGTGCAGGCTATTGTCTATTTTAAGTTAAATTTGAGGCAAAGCTTTTAGGATTAACTAATATGTATTGATTTTGACCCATCATACGTAATCTTACTTTGATTTGGATACATTTTTTATGGTGTCTGGCCTTAGAGGACTTTTTAATCAAAGTATTATCACAGTACCCTTGAACTTTAATCAAAGATGCAGAATTAAGCTTCATGAAAATTATTCGAGATCAAGGGTACTGTGATTCTATGATAGTCCAGTAATTCAAAGTGACTTTTATTTCCTTCATATAGAAGAGAAGCCCCTGATGTGACGATGTCCCTTGAGGAGCCTTTGGAGACAGCAAAACCTTTCTTGATGGCCTATGACGGATTAAACAGCCAAGAGGAGTGGAAGGTGTGTCTCCATTAACTTAAGTAGAGACTTTTTTATTTTTTTTGGTATCCTTGGAGCTCACTGTTTCCCAACTAATATGAAAGTGCTTGGTAATTATTTCACTTTGCTCTTAATTTTCTTTCATCATTGAAATGTGCCTATACGAGCAGCAATTTAATGCTTTTCTCTATTTCTTATTTTTGTTTCGATTGAAGTTTCTTAAAGCTCTTAAAAAGATAATCAGATCCCATAAAAAATATAGTTAAAATTGAAGAGAATTAAATGTTGAAAAAGAAATTGTCATCTATGTGGATTGTTAAATTATTTTAACAATACTACAATAAGTTTGTGTTGAATTTAGTATATTTACTAATACGTTTTTTTATTCTTTTGATGCAGTGTTTGAAAGAAACTAACAGATATGTGTCCTTGCAATGGGCCCCACAACCTACCTCACTCGCATCAAAGCACACCGTTATACTACTCTGGTAAAGGCCAATCTTTCTTTTGCAGTATGGCATTTAGAGTAGTTTTCTTTTATTTTTGCAAGTACATTCTGTGTGATGTAAGTCTGCTTATGTTGACCCTGGATTTTGCTCATTCAGATGTAATTAAGTTGAGGAGCCTAGGAAAGGGAGAGGCTGACATGTCCTGTTTCTGTATGGGACCTGCCACATCAGGTAACTATTTTGATACTCAAATGGCATTAACTCTTTTGAATTTTGATAATTATAACTATCCAACAATGACACACTGAAATATTTGATTTTATTTTAAAAAAGATAATTAAAAAATTACCATACCGTAGATGTTATATTTAATTTTTTTCTTATTTATTTTACTACACGTATGCAATTCTTTTGTTAGGTATGCATGATATGGTTACTTGGTTGAACAGGAAAAAGAATTGCGCTGAGACAACTTTGTCTCTATCCGGATGATGCTCAAGGTAGTATATGGTTTCTTTTTTCAATTTTTTCTTATGCTACTAATTTACTCGATAGCCATCCCATGATTCTGACTTTCTATTCAACGATATATGGTATGGAGTGCAGTTAAGAAAATGAGGATGATACTGATAGCCTATCTTCTTGAAAGGCGATGCAAGAAATGCTGAGAATAATGAGAATTAAGAACCAATTAAGAAATTAGATACTGGTAATGCATATGTGGTCAGGGAAGTGGTAAGGCAGGCAGTTGTGCTGGCAAATGTTACAAGAGTGAATGGTATGGAACAGTGGAGTTCCAAGGCAAGTACGTGCTGAGGAAAGGGGAATTAATGCGACTATAAGAAGTCCCATCATGATTGTGTGTCCATACTGGTAGTGTCCCACTTGGTGTTAGGAGTTATCTTATTTAATTGTCGTTTAATTCAGGATATTTAATTTAATTATATGTTTACAAGTGTAATTTTAATTTAATTTGTCATTAAGTCATATCCTTAATAAGGTTTATTTCTTAACAAAATTTTATTTTGATGAAATGCATCGTTAACAGTGTGCCATACAGAAGAGAAGAGATGATAAGAGAACTAACTGCTTGATATGTTTACAAGTATCAATTGATATGTTCACAAAATCAAGTAAGCACTGATTAGATACCACCTATTTAAGTATTAAGACATGTTTACTGGTAAACCTATTGAGATGGCATTATGGTCAGACAAAAAAAAAATTTACACTTAATTTTTTACTCATGTATGATGCTTATGCACTTAATTTTTTACAGGTCATGTGAAAAGAAAAATTATGGCATTCTTCCTTTGCATATATATGTGTGTCTCACATAATTTGGACTTGATGACAAAATATTAGTGGTTTTTTAAATTGAAATAGAAAAAATTCACTAAGACGCGGCGAAGCCGCGCTTCCCCACCTAGTAATGAGATAAGACTATTTATTTCTTATTTCCTATTCCTCTAATCAACGTAGTATAAGAAAGAAGGAGATAAATAACATTATCCTATCATTTATTCCCGTTTGACGTGAATTATTTCTTATTTCTTTTTTTTAATTCTATTATCGTGCAATTAAACACATCATTTAACATTTGTATACAAGCGCTCAGAGAGTTTTTTTTTCCCCCCTCCATCCGCTAACGGAATACTATAAAAGATAGATTTTCTGAAAGGTAGTATGAATTTTGAATTTAGACCAAAAGAAAAAAAAAATGCAAGTAAATATGCCAGTACACTTTTAATAAGTAAATTGAGATATTTAAATATATTAAGTTAGAAACTTTTTTAATTAGAGCGAATGAAAGTAAAAAACCACAGAAAAAGTACAAAATCGGAAATAAATGAGTGTCAAGTTCTTGTTGTTGGTGCTACTAGAATTCGAACAGTTACAAAAAAAATGTAGACACCTTTGAATAGCATGATTGACAGAAAATACTTAATCAGCATGACCAACAACTTAAATTGACTTTCAATCTACCTGTCTTGTTCTTAGATTTGCCTCACTGAATGTGTTTACTGTTTAGTCATAAACATGCTTTGATGCTTGGGACTCGTAGCTGCTCGTAATTGCTCATTCATGGCCTTGTGCGGGAATTATCCAGCTCAAAGTAGAAGGTAGTATTTAGGCCCATAGAGTATTGTAACCGGCCCCAATCAGATAAGCTGGAGTAGGCTGTAGGCCCATTATTTATAGAACACCAAGGCTGCAAACATCGAAGCCGTCAAATGTGATGGACTACAATAACGCTTCCAGTGAGTGAAGTCAACTTCTACAGAATATCATTATTGTATTGGATACCAACTATACCAAGTATTAAAAATCTTTCTGATAAAATAAACGACTAAACTAAATGCTTATTCTAGGTAATTGGACTATTTGGCTTTGGAAATTGATTACTATCATTTGCAGTTTTGTCATTCCTTGTTATCGCTAAATAAAAAATGAACACATAAAATAAACGAGGTGAACATATATAGTGATCAAAGTGAACACATACAAACAAATAAGTTGAATATACATATAAAAATATGAACAAGAGATGACAATACTTATTTGTTTGTAAATGTTTACTTTAATCGTCTATATGTTTATCTTATCTGTTTTATGTGTTCACTTTGTGTTTAGCGATGACAAAAAATGACAAAACTACATACGGCAGTTACCTTGTATGGTTTTGTTCTCTTGCCATCCAAAGTAAAATGAGATTTCTCTTGTTAATAAAAACAAGGTCAACAAACTGAACGGGACATAATAAAGTCATGGTAGCAATTGGATGCTGCTTTCGTTAGTGTTTGGATGGTTTGGGAATAAGGAAGACTCTTTTGGAAAGAAAAATTAGGAAGCGTGTTATTTCGGTAAGAATGAAAAGAGTATTATTCAGAAAACAGGGGCGGATTCAGTGGTGGGGCGGGTGGGGCTAGAGCCCCACCTACCGCCGTCAAACCCTAAAGCCCCTCTTTAGCCTCAATGAATTTTTTCAACTATTGGAGCACTCAAAGGTGGGGCTGAAGAACAGAAAAAGAGAAACCGTTCGATCAAATGATTCATTAGAGCATTCAGCCCCACCTAAATATTTTTGCTAGATCCGCCACTGTCAGAGAAAAAAAATACATTATTTAGATGGTGAGTTGAGAAAAAAAATGAAAGAAAGAAATTAAATATTAATTTGTCTTTTTTTAAACTTGTATTTCTTTAATTGCAATTTTTCATTTGTATTCTTTTTTGCACTAACGACAAATACGACACGTAGTTTATGCAATAATAAAATTCGACCATAGGCATTAGCCAAAAATAATCATATCATTGCCTTACTATCAAGATATCAAGATCAAAAGATAACATCTATTATATCTATATAACACTCAACGTGGGAAGTGTTTTCTATGGTACCCCCAAAATCTTTCTCAGCGGTCCGATTTCAGCATCTTTCCTCATCAAACTGTTAGTTTTTTTTTTTTTTTGCAATGTTCTTCTGTTGTTCTTTTATATAGTCTTACGTGGTGCTTCAGTGGTCAATATTAGTCACAACAACTTAGCTATTGCACATTAGTTTCAATTATTTTAGTTCACAAACGATCAAATCGTACAAAATAATAACATGATGGGTCCCACGTGGTCTGATTTTTTCGATCTTTTTTCACCCATCCAGAATTTAACTTATCTTTGATTGCCACGTTTGGAGTATCATCAAATAGAATTGGAACATATGTTGATACATGTACCTACAATATATGTATTAATGTCATGAAAATAAAAGTAGCTCAATATTTTGGTCACGGACTCACCGCGAGTAAAAAAACTATATATTTGTTGTATAAAAATATAATGACAATCGTTTGAAGGGGGCAAAAAAACTAATTTAATGTTGTATAATTGCTAAGTCATTAGTTTCGCTAGGAAAAAAAAAATTTCGTGCTCACTCGATTTGTTTTTAGTTTTCATATTTTTATGTTGGTTTAGCATTATACTGATATTTTTTGTGCTTTGAAACATATATAAAAAAGAAAAGAAATAAAAAGTTATTTGATGATCTTCATTTTTGTGATTTGGCACAAAATATTGCGTTATTTTTTTAATTACTGGAGGATCTTTTAAAATTTACTTGGACATGAAACTTTATATGCATACATGATGCACAAACCATTTGTTGTCATATATAATGATATTAAAATAAAACTATAATTAAGTAATGCTATAGTGCATCTTGATGCACAAACCATTTTGTGCATCATGTGTTTATTTTTCATATTTTTTAGAATGATAAATCTAATTTAATCAACTCATTCAAAATATATTGAATCTCATAAAAAATGAAATTTTATATTTTTAACCAACTCATTCAAGATTTTAATTATTTTATTAACTATTTACAAGTCCTCTAAATTATTTTTGCATAAAATTTCATAGATGTTCTTGAATAATTATAAAAGTTCTAGTGATATATTTCTCTATTTTATATATATATTTTTTTATTAAAAAGTATTTAAAAAAAATTAATTGTGCGAAACGCGCTTCGCATATTTTTGCTAGTAACATCCAATTTGAGGGGCATCATCTACCGTACTTTATATTTATTTACATCGTTGATTTCATTTGAGACAGATCGAACCGTTGATTCCCACTTAATTTTATATATATATAATTTTTCCAGCAATGCAAGTTACTTGGGTGGGTCCCCCGCTTCCTCCATGTGATGTTGCTGCCATTGCCAATTTGCCATGTTTTTCCACCTTCATTTCCTTCTTGTTAGGTGGCTATGTTGGAACCCTTGAGTGAACGTTGGAAATTAATCGACAAAGGTGAAGGCCTCGATAGATAACAGTGTGGAAAAAAATTTAGAATTCCATGTGAAACTATTGGCCGCACCAAACCGGATTCACCATCCCTCTTCCTGAATTTGTCTCCATTTACTCACAAATTGGACTTTCCTACTTATGTTTTGGTAAAAATATTACATTAGTTTTTTTTTAATTATTTGAGAACCTTTTAAAATTTATTTGGAGATGAAATTTTATACGCATGCACGCAAATATGTGAGGATCTTCAGATAAAAAAATTTTCAATTAAGACTTTAGAATGCTTAAAGAAATGTATTTCATTTCTATAATTTAAGAAATCTATTAATAAAATGCATTTCATTTCTATAATTTAAGTGATGCATTCACCTGCTAAAATGTTTGAGGGCCTTCCTAAAGTTATTTATGCATGAAATTTTATGTACATACTCACAAAATTATTAGTGATGATTTTTTATTTTAGAATTTTAAAATATTTGGCATAATTTTTTTATATCTTACAAATTTCAGGAATGAAATTTTTATTTTTTTTATTGCTTCATACTTTTCCTAAAACTTGGTTACAGTGATATTTTGCATTTTAATGGTTTGAATTTATCAAACATTTTCTATAATTTATTAATTATTTTTTATTCTACTGTAAAATCACATAGTCTTATTATTTAAAAATAATTAAAGTATGTGATATATGTATGATATGTATGTAATGCTATGGTGCATCATGATGCACAGACCCTTTCATACATCATGGGTTTATTTATCATATTTTGTTGAATGATTGATTTAATTTAATCAACACATTCAAAATATATTGAATCTCATAAGAAATAAAAATTCACATTTTTAACCAACCCATGCATTCAAGATTTTAGTTCTTTTATTTAATTGTTTACAAACCTTCTAAAATTCTTTTTTGATCGAATTTTTATAGATGTTCTTAAAAAATTGTAAAAATTCCCATGATTATTTTATTTTATATATTTATATATTTTTTAAAAATATATAAAAATTAATCGTGCGATGCGCGAAAATGTCGCTAGTTTATTTCAAAGTACATGTGACACGAATTAATAACTTCATCTGCAAAATAGAATGCGCAAAAAAAAATTTAAAATTAATTGTCAAAACAAATGAATTGCCATAAATTTTCCATAAAAGAATTGCTAGAATCTGGTTTTGTAGTGACCATCGCGGCATCGCCACATTTTTTTGACACAAATATGGTTTCAGCTAAGAAAATAATTGTAAAAAAATTGCCAAAAAATCGCATTAATTAATTGCCATAAAATATGAATATTTTAAAAGTAATGAATTGGCACAAACTTGAATCTGATCATATATAACATATAATTAACATATAAATACTGGGATAAAATTATATATTATATGAACTTGTAATCTGATCATATATATAACTTGTAATCTGATCATTGATAACTTGTAAAAAATAGCAGGTGAAACAAAGGAAAACCTGAAATTAACATAGTACTATTATACTAACACCTGAAATTTAGTTTGTTTTGTATTAGTATTTAATTTGTTTAGTATTAGTATTAGACATCAATAATTGAGGAGAGAGATAGGATGCAAATAGTATATTTTAATTTGGAAGGAATCCAAATAATAATATTTTATTCTACGATTTTCTTCCTTCTTCCTTCGTCGTAATTGAGTCGGAACTCGGAAGTAGTTTTCCAAGAAGAATTGCTTCTTCCGGTCTTATCCTTAGGTGGTTGGATAGAATTTTCTTAAGATTTTTCCTTGAAGAACTCTTCTTCCGGCCCATCCAAACACGTTTATTGACAAATTAGGAATCCAAAGCTAGAAAATAAATTAATATTAAAGTGATTTTTCTGGATGAAGTCACCTAATTGACTAATAATTCTACAGAGTTTTCTGCAATAATTGGCCAGCTCACACTCTTTGAATAACTACTAACTACTTGTTCATCTCAAGTGCTACTCTCGGAGGGCAAATAAGGATTCTGGTCCTCTCCAATTGTATGTGTATTTAATTGGAAATGGTAACATAAATTGCGACTTTTGATCTTTAATCTAACGGCTTAACTATAAACATAATAATTTATGGGCTAATCGAGGAGATCAGGATTGATTCGCCTAAATTAATCTGAGCCGTCAGATTTAAACCTAATAGTCCAAATATTTCTTGAACATCTCACATCTGTATCATATTTGTACAAATGGAGACTGTAGAGGGGCCAATGGTCCCAATCCAAAGTGAGTAGTTTCCAGGCAGGGAGCGACCGAGCGAGAAATTATATTTTCTTTTGAAGGTAGAGCGAGAAATATATTTCACTTTTTTTATTTGGCAATAAAAAATTTCAAAATAAGAAAATCGGGCTATGAAGCTGAACTTGTGCTCTCTTCTCTCCGTTCAACTCTGCTTGCTCTGTTTTCATACTGAAAAGTAGGCCTGTCAACGGCAGGCGTATACCGTTTGCCACCACGTTTCAATATAAACGAAACGGTTGACGAGATGCTGAAATGTTTCGTATCCTGAAACGAAACGGCAGACGGAACACCAAATTGTACCGTTTCGACCGTTTCAGGTTCATTTCAAACCGTTACATGTGTATTTTCTGAAGTGGCACGGTAAACGAAACGGAATTATGAGCCGTTTCGTAAACGAAACGGTTAACGGAATGGTTTTGTATACCGTTTTTTTTTACGAAATAGTAACGATTTGGGGCTTTTCCGTGTTTTTTTAACACGTTTGACAGGCCTACTGAAAAGTGACAACAACTGAATTACCATTCAAACAAATGAACTGGGCTAAATATTTCACTATTTTGTACCATACACGATTACAAATATGTCTGCATTTAATGTTCTGAATACATTAAATAAGTAAAAACACGTTTGTCCATAGAAATGGGTAAATAATTATATACAATATTTTTTTTGCATTTCATCGGCCTGATTGAATGGAAATTGAAAGATTATTGGCTGACATTAGAGCCGAATCATACTCTTGAGCTCCAGTAGAAGTACTAGACTGCGGTTGTGATTCCAAAAGGTTCATCACGTACATGGAGCTTTCTGGCGGCACATCCACTGGCTTGCGACCTTCGAGCATTTCAACAACCTCTGTCATGTTCGGTCTTAGCATGGGGTTCTCTAGAATGCACCATAGACCAACTCGAGCTAAGGCTACAACTTCTTCTTCTCTGATCTCTTCAATCTTAACCAAGCTCTCGTCGACTACCTCCATTAGCTTATCTTGCATCATTCTATCTCTAACAGTAGCAGGGAAGTACATGCTCTGTCTTTGTTGATTCTCTCTCTCCATGGCCAATATGAAGTTCCTTCTCCCACCAAGCAGCTCTAGAAGAACCATACCATAGCTATAGACGTCAGATTTGGTCGAGATAGCATTTGGCACAAGCATCTCAGGTGCTAGATATCCAACCTGTCAATGGTAAAAAAAAATATGTTGTTAATTTCCATATCTATTTTTCATGTACACGTTCAACTCCGGTAACCTATCTTTATTTGTTTTTTTAATGCCTAGCTTTGTTTTGTCAGTTAGTAAAGAAACAATAACTACATAATTACTTAGGAAAGATCAGAATATATAGAACATTATTATAATAAGTATTACCGTGCCCCTTGCTCTGGTCATGACGGTGCTTTCGTCCCTCCCAATTAATTTCGACATCCCAAAGTCCGATAACAACGCTCTGAAATTCCCGTCAAGGAGAATGTTTGCAGGTTTGATGTCGAGATGCAAGATCCGATGATGGCACTCATGGTGGAGATATGCTAGCGCCTTAGCAACATCAATTGCAATATTATACCTTATTACCCAACTTAATTGGCTTCTTTTTTTATCATCCTTGAAAAGCCATGCATCAAGAGAGCCATTTTCGAAAAAGGGATAGATAAGGTAGTGGTCTCCACTTTTTGAGAGGCAATACCCCAGAAGGCGCACTAGATTGACATGCTGTAGACTTGCTATGACTGTGATTTCAGTTCTGAACTCCATTTCGCCACTCGGTTGCCATTTGATCCTCTTTACAGCAATGCTAGTGCCATCAGCAAGTGTCCCCTTGAAAACAGAACCAGAGGCACCTTCTCCTATCAATGATTGGAATTGGAAGTTTCCTGTTGCTGCTTCAAGATCTTTGATTGTAAACATTGTGGGTAATCCGGGTATTTCAAGGAAATTATATTTCTCGCCTTGGATTGTTTCCTGCCCATGGTAGGCTTTCCACCATGCCTTTATTTTTGGGACAAGCATAATCCACAGCCAGGGAACAAGGGATAAACAAGCATTGATGCTTGCAATCAATATAAATAGCAGTGTTTTGTTGTACCACAAGAAGCTTAGGAGGATAACTAACACCAAAACAGCAACGAAAGCTGCTGCGATTGCTGCTACCTTCCATTTCTGGTCCAACATTTGCTTTACATGAAATGCGGAGAGTATAATATATACTATAACTGACAGAATGATCGTGTAAATTTTATTGAATTGTGCAGAATCTTGAAAATTTTTGAATGAAATAACCACATCAGCTACGAATGCTGTGAACAGAATTAAGCTTCTTCGATCATTTGTAAAGTTCTTCAGCAAAAATGCCTCCAATGCCACTGTGGTAATACCACAGATTTGACTGGATACAAACTTCCATGTCCATGGTTTGATGAAGAAATGGAAAGAAAATAGCACAGCAATTAAACCGACTGATAAAGCTGCCACTAAAATTTTCCATTTCGTAGCGGATATTCGGTTGATGTAGAGATAACAAACAGTAAAGTAGATTATGGCACTGAATATGGAAATTCCCAAATAGCTGGATAATAATTTTACTGAGTTTAGGATAAAGATACCTCCAAGTAAGAGAACTACTGCGACTGAGGTTATGATCTCAAATCGTTGTATGGCCATTTGATTTTACTCAATATTGATTCACACTTTCAGTGATGGAATAGGCCTTACCTTGAAGCAGAGAAAAAGGCCATGTTTGAGCTCAACCTATATAAGCGGGTTGGTCTGGCTTTCCCTATCAGAATTTCTCTGCTTCTACTTTCGCTTCCAGCCAAATATCGATTTGTTGTGCAGAATTTGGTTTTCTCTAGTTAGGAAAATAATACATGCATTACAAAGAACCCTTGTATCTATCCCCTTTTACTTATCTTCTCACCCTTTAAAACAAGACGCACTAGTAGGGCTGTCAATATTCCGTTCCGCGCACGTGTTCTGTTTCGTTCCGTCCGAACGGAACGTTAAATGAAATAGAAAATCAATTCCATTTCTGAAAACGGAACGGAAACGAAAATGAAAAAAACGAACGGAACGTAAACGAAATATGGAAATGGACGGAATTCTGCTGAAATCAATGGTAAATAAAGGACAGAACGTTAAACGGAATGAAATTTTGTTACGTTTGACGAAACGAAACGTTAAACGGAATCAATTTCTATTTCGTCGACTGAAACGGAACGGAAGCGGAACAGGTCTGTTCCGTCTTCCGTTTCAACGTCTGACACCTCTACGCACTAGTCCTGGTCTAAGTCAACAACGAATTAGTCAGACTTTCCGGTTGGACCGGTTCTCCACGTGTGTTTGACGTAAAGAACAAATAGTAAATCAAATTATCAAAATGACCTTTAACGACAGACTGATATAAGACAAATCATGATCATCCATCCTGCTAGGCTGCTAGCACATGGTCAATTAAGTAATTTAACTTCCCTCCGTGGTTGCTTAAAGGTCCCAATAAGTCAAACTTTGTTATAATTTTCTCGCCAAGAAAGAGAAAAAAAGAGTAGAGAGAGAAAAAAAAGTTACTAGTAAATAAAAGTACATTAATTTCCTTAATAAATATAAATATAACAAAATTACATAATACATGCATATATAATAACAAAAATTAAGAAGATATGTAACATAAATTTCAAACTTTATATAACAACAATTAACCCATAAATCAATCTTTATAGCACTCTGTGTAGCGGGGTATAAATAACACTTTGAGCTCAAGTATCAACACACATGAATAATAGATAGTGCTTTTTGTTTTTTTTTCGCCCCTTGATTTTTAGGGTTTCATCTAATACCTTTGCGCTTATTTGCTTCTTTTATTTTTCTGATTATTTTCATGAACTTTTTTTAGTATGTATAAATATTGATAGTAGGAATTCCTATGCTCAATATCATTCTCTCATTCTAGCATTCTCATTAATTATCCAGCGTCCTCAATAATTATGTGTTTTATTTTTTTTTTCATTTTTCAGAAACATGCCCAGCGTCCTCTCCTTGTCGTCCAGTCGTGTCACTCAGTACATACGCACCCCATTTAGCGCCAACGCTTAACTAGCACAATTACGTATATTAACTGGAACAATGAGGTATATTAACTAGTTAATATAAATTATTGTGCTAATTAAAATGAACAATTGTGCTAGTTAATATGAACAATTGTTCTAGTTAATACGGACAATTGTGCTAGTAATATGAACAATTGTGCTAGTTAAAATGAACAATTGCGTTAGTTAATATGAACAATTTGTCCTAGTTAATATGAACAATTATTCTAGTTAAAATGAACAATTATTTCAGCAAATAAATTTAGTTGTTATGGAAAAAAACTCATTGTGCTAGTTTTTAGATACAAATATTTTAGAAAATAGAGGAGGGGAGGGGGTGACGGGCGAAACATAATAAGCGAGTAATTTGCGTTGGGAAGGGAGGATGAGCACGCAAAAAAGTAAAAAAATCAAGCAATAAGAGAATGAGCGCAAAAATAGAAAATTCATGGGATGAGAGGATAAGCGCAAAAATAGAATGATAATTAAAGCTTAATTAATCACATTCCGAAAATAAAAAAAGGAAAAATGTGCTTTGCCATGGATAATGAGATGAGGAATATTAAGGATGATCTTTATAGTCTCGATTTTGCATACTATGAAGAATAATTCTTAACTTATATTAAATTATCCAAAATTTTAATAAGGCTTGATACATATGGATATTTTACTTTGAAAATAATCCGGAAAAATGTTTAATAACTTGTTATAGAAAAAATTGAAGGGATAAAATTTGCTAACGTCTTTTCTTGAAAAAAAATTATTTGCCTAAAATTCCAAACTTTATGTGCCACTAGATAGGGTTGTAAGTCGAGCCCCACAGTATGTGCTTTTATTGGTAAGAGGATATTAATTAGTGTATTGGTTTTTTTTAATCTACAGTTGAGTGAAATATTATTTATATAAAAAGTAGAAAAAAATAATCCATTTATGTAGTGTTGTAATCCGATATTTCATAGGCGATATTGGTTTTTATTTGTCAAGTTGTATTTAAAATGTATTAATTTTTTTCTCGTTAAAAAAAATTTTAATAAGATTGAGTTGAGTTGTAAAAAAATTAGATTTTTAACATAATTTTTAAAACAGTTTTATGTGATTTTGAAATTAAAATTATATTATGTAACTTTGTGTAATTTTAAATAACAATTTACTGCATGAACGGAAAGAAGAGAGATAATTACCCTCAAATCTCAATTAAAGTACTATCAAGATGACGTCGCCTAATTCTACAGAATTTTTCTGTAGAATTAGTCTAATTTTTTTTCTTTATTAGTCTAATTGACTGAGGATGTTACAGAAATTTTCTGCAATGATTGCGCATATAACAAAATTAATAGTTTAAGGCCCATTTAAGGCCTGGAACTTTCTTTACATTACATTTGTACAAATGGGGATTGGGGAGCAACCAATGGTCTCAATCCAAAAAGAGATGGGCTAAAATCAGCCACGACTGACGGATGCAACCGTCAGCTACGATCAAATCTCAATTTTCGTGATTCTAACAGTCGATCCAAACCGTTCAATGTGTTCTCCATATTGAAATCTCATTGGAGACCAAAGTTTACATTTTTCTGATTTTATTTACTATTTTTTTGAGATTTTTAAAAATCACAGTTATTGAAGGGTCCAGAATTGTTTAGATTAAGAATTTTGTAAAATATGAAACAAATACTAAAAAATTTTAGAAAAATATAAAATTTTGTCTCCAACGAGATTTCAATATGGAGAACACATTGAACGGTTCGGATCGACTGTTAGAATCGCGAAAATTGAGATTTAATCGTAGCTGACGGTTGCATCTGTTAGTCGTGGCTGATTTTAGTCCATCTCATCCAAAAATGAGTAGTTTCTGGGAAAGTACAATGTGAAATCGCGCTCATCTCTATTTTGGGAAATTGATTACAAATGCAATTTTTTGGAACTTTTTTTACATTACCACCATCTTACAGTTTTACCATCTCTGTCATTGCTAAACAGAAAGTGAACACTTAAAATAAACAAAATGAACATATATAGTAATCAAAGTGAACACATACAAACATATAAGTTCAATAAAAATAAGTTGAATATGAATATAAAACTCTGAACAAGAGATGACAATACTTATTTGTTTGTAAGTATTTATTTTGATACTCTATATGTTTATCTTATTTGTTTTATGTGTTCATTTTGTATTTAGCGATGATAAGAATGACACAATTAGAAATGTCACTTATAATTTTTGTCTATTTTGTAGGTAGCGATTAGCGAACAATAAAATTTCAAATGTTTTTTATTTGGCAATATAAAATTTCAAAATGAGAACGTCGCTCTTGAAGCTGAAGTCGTGCTCTCCTCTATCCATTCAACCTGCTTTGGCTCATCTCTATTTTCATACTAACAGGTGACAACAACTGAACTGGACCAGTATCTTCTGAAGAGCTGTCCACTCTGGACATCTCATCACGACCGTTCGATCTAATCTCAACGGTTAATTTTTTTCGGGCTTTACAATCCAGAGAAAAATAGAGACCATCCGATTTAAAGCTGACGGTCAGGGTGAAATGTCACTATGTCTGTCCAGAGAATTTTGTTTCCAACTGAACTACCATTCAAGCAAAAAAAGCCAGGCTTATTGTTTCACCAATTTGTGCCATACACGATTACAAATATATTCAGCATTTTTTTGTTCTGAACTCATCAAATAAGCAAAAAAATACAATTATATATACAAATGCAAAAATAATCATATATACAAGCAAGCATTTAGTCCTAGTAAAATGATTTCTTCGTTATCCAAAAATAGTTGTATTCTTCCCAGCCAGAACTGTAATTCTACCAATCAATTTTATAACAATTCAATTTATTTAAATTAAAAGTCAATTACTTCTTGCATCATTGGTAGCTCCAATGTAGAAAATTGAAACTGACAATCTTCATGTTGCTAAGCACCTATATTTTTTTTTTCTGTCATCTGCCTGATTGAAAGGAAATTGACAGATTATTGGCAGACATCTGAGCTCTGGTAGAAGTACTAGACTGCGGTTGTGATTCCAAAAAGTTCATCACAAACATGGAGCTTTCAGGCGGAACATGCACCAAAGACCCACTCGAGCTAAGACTAAAACTTCTTCTTCTCTTATCCCTTCATTCTTTACCAAGCTCTCGTCGACTACTTCCATTAGCTTATCTTGCATCATTCTTTCTCTAATGGTGGCAGGGAAATACAAGCTCTGCCTTTGTCGACTATCACTATCCATCGTCAACATGAAGTTCCTTCTCCCACCAATCAGCTCCAGAATGACCATACCATAGCTATAGACATCAGACTTGGTTGAGATAGCATTTGGCACAAGCATCTCGGGTGCTAGATATCCAACCTTGTCAGTTGTAAAAGAATTTGTTGTTAATTTCCATATCTACTTTTCTTGTACAAGTTCAACTCCGGTAGCCTATCTTTATAGTTTATTTTCTTTTATTTAATGACTAGCTTTATTTTTTCAGATAGTAACAAAACAATAACAACATAATTCCTTAGGAAAGATCAAAATAGAACATTATAATTGTTAGTTGAGTGCATAATTTTCATTTTATGATTAAATACACCTAATTAGCCATAAACAATCATGCACAAACACGGATCTTGCACTAAGCCATTTACACAATAGAGAAGGGTTCAAGGTATACCTCTCTTGATGTAGTAATCAAGAGGCTCGAACCGGCTAGGTTGTAGGTGGTTGTGCTCGCGTCTAGCTCCCGCCTCCTTGTCGAATCACCTCGAGTCCACTTGGTATTAACCAAATCCTCAACAAGTTATGCTAATAACTTGGAGGATGTGACTAATCCCTAGCTTTTCCAATCTTCTTGCAAATCAACAAGTTATTTGAGGAAGAATGGAGGGCTCAACACATGAGCAATAGGGAGAGATGAGAGGGAGGAGGCGCACACCAAGGGAGGGGGGGCGGCTAGGTTAGTGGGAGAGAGAGAGAGGGGGATTTGCAACCATCCACATCCTTATATAAAGTGCAAACCCTACCTACCTCACACTAACTATTTACCAAATTGCCACCCCACCTACCTCCATGCATGGACGGCCACAATAAAGGCCTTTATGGGCCAATTGCTTTGCCTCATGGGTCCACTTAATCAATCATTAAATGGCCTCTCTTGTTGCTCTTAATTTGGATCCCTATTGGGCCTTTAATTAACTATTTAATTAAAGCCCTATAAAATGCATATGTGTTAAAATAAATAATTATTAACTTAATAATAATTATTTAGGGATTAGATAATGCATTAATTTATTTCTATATGATCCCTTTGATTTAATTAATTATAATGGTCTACAACGCTATTTAATTAATTAATCAACTCATCATATTTTGCAATACCAATTATTGCAAATAAATAAATAATGCAAGCATGGTTAAAACACCAATTCTGTGTGACCCTTTGAGGATTTATGCTACGTTGGACATGGAGTTAAATCGCTATTTAATTCCAATAATCATAAGCGGTATCTAGCAACACGTTATGATTCCCAATTCGCATAAATAGTGTACAGCTACAATATTTCAATCCTGCATAAGAGAATAAAAATATATCTCTATTTTGATTCCTATGCCTCACGATATCATCGTATAATCCAAGATAGGAATGTGTCATTCTTGCAGATTATACGTTTCTTGATCTAGAGATAATTGTATCAGTTGCTAGCAAACAATCTATCTCCATCAAGGGGCCCAAACAGATATCGTCACTCACTAAGTGAATTAATGAGGGACATACGGTTTTCTTGACTATTTAACTTTTCCCCGCACAATTCAAGAGAACATAAATAACGTCCGTATAGCAGCCCTTATCGGGAATCAGCGGTAGACGATATTTATTGAACCTATCCTCATGTGGAAAAGATAAATATCTCAAACTTAGAATCAAAATCATAACGAAATAAATAATGACACCAAAACACAATCCATATATTTATTTCGTTGGGTCATGTCCTGTACTATGTTCAATTAACATAAACATATGCAATTAAGTTGGTTACTCTTAACCTGTGATTTATAGAACTTAATCAACACTTAACTTGCATACTAATCTTATTGATAATTAATGTTCCTTGTTAATTATCAAGATTATGGACGCTTTAGATTTATTGTTGTCATTTACTACTAAATGAAACACAGTGATCTATAATTCAGATCCTCAACCTGAATGAACTGTCAACACATAAATCAAGGAACAAATGATATAAAATCATCCATAACATAAAACCATAGAAGTAGCCAAATATGATTGACTTCTAGGACATATCTCTAACAATAATAAGTGTTACCGTGCCCCTTGCTCTGGTCATGACAGTGCTTTCGTCCCTCCCAATTAATTTCGACATCCCAAAGTCTGATAATAATGCTCTGAAATTCACGTCAAGGAGAATATTTGCAGGTTTGATGTCGAGATGCAAGATCCGATGATGGCACTCATGGTGGAGATATGCTAACGCCTTAGCAACATCAATTGCAATGTTATACCTTATTACCCAAGTTAATTAAATAGCTTCTTTTTTTATCATCCTTGAAAAGCCATGCATCAAGAGAGCCATTTTCGAAGAAGGGATAGATAAGGTAGTGGTCTCCACTTGTTGAAAGGCAATACCCCAGAAGGCGCACTAGATTGACATGCTGTAGACTTGCTATGATTGTGATTTCTGTTCTAAACTCCATTTCACCACTCGGTTGCCATTTGATCCTCTTTACAACAATGCTAGTGCCATCAGCAAGTGTCCCTTTGAAAACGGAACCAGAGGCACCTTCTCCTATCAATGATTGGAATTGGAAGTTCCCTGTTGCTGCTTCAAGATCTTTGATTGTGAACATTGTGGGTAATCCGGGTATCTCGAGGAAATTATATTGTTCGCCTTGGACTGCTCCCTGCTCAAGGTAGGCTTTCCACCATCCCTTTATTTTTGGGACAAACATTAGCCACAGTAAGGGAACCAGGGATAAACAGGCATTGATGCTTGCAATTAAGATAAATAGCATTTCTTTGTCGTACCAGAAGAAACGTAGGAGTATACCTAATACCAAGACAGCTACGAAAGCTGATGCGATTGCTGCTACCTTCCATCTCTGGTCCAAGATTTGCTTTACATGAAAAGTGGAAAGTATAATATATACTATAATTGACAGAATGACCGTGAAAATTTGATTGAATTGATCTGAATCTTCTCGATTTTGGAATAGAATAACTACATCAGCTACGAATGCTGTGAACAGAACTGTGCTTCTTCCATCATTTGTAAAGTTCATCAGCAAAAATGCCTCTAATGCCACTGTGGAAATACCATAGATTTGACTGGATACAAACTTCCATTTCCATGGTTTGAAGAAGAAATGGAAAGAAAATATCACTGCACTTAAACCGACAGATAAAGTTGCCACTAAAATTCTCCATTTCTTAGCAGATATTCGGTTGATGTAGAGATAACAAACCATAAAGTAGATTATGGTATTGAATATGGAAGTTACAAAATAGTTGGATAGTAATTTTGCTGAGTCCAGGATAAAGATAACTGCAAGTGAAAGAACTACTGCGACTGAGGTTATGATCTCAATCCGTTGTATGGCCATTTGACTTTCCTCAATGTTGATTCACACGTTCAGTGATTGAATAGGCCTTACCTTGATACAGAGAAAAAGGCCATGTTTGACAGTTTGAGCTCAACGTAGGATGAGAGGTGAGTGCACAATTACCAGAATACTTGAAAGCGGTTTGCCAGACTTTGCATATCAGAATCTCTCTGCTCCTACTTTCACTGCCAGCAGAATATCGATGTGCTGTGCAGAATTTATATTTTCTCTGGTTAGGAAAATAATACATGCAATACAAAGCACACTTGCGTTCAACCCCTTTACTTTTCTTCTCACCTTTTAAAACAAGATACACTAGTCCTGATCTAAGTCAACCACGCATTAGTCAGACTTTCTGGGCGCCTTGTTCTCCCCTGCTTGGATGCTAGCACACATGGTCAATTAAGTATTTAAACTTCCCTCCGTGATTGCTTAAAGGTCCCAATAAGGCAACTTTGTTATAATTTTGTCGCCAAGGAAGAGAAAAGAGTAGAGAGAAAAAAAAGGTTACTGGTAAATGAAAATCACATTAATTTCCTTAATATATATAAATATAATGTAATTACATAATGTATGCATATAATAGCAAAAATTAACAAGATACGTAAAATAAATTCAAACTTCATATAACAACAATTAACCAAAAAATCTATCTTTATAGCACTCTGTGTAGCGGGCCAGGGTATAAATAACTCTTTGCGCTCAAGTATCAACAACATGATGAAATAGATAGTCCTTTTTTTCTTTTTTCCTCTCCCTTTGATTTTTAGGGTTTCATCTACTACTTTTGTGCTTACTTGCTTCTTTTATTTTTCTGATTATCTTCATAAACTTTTTTTAGTATGTATAAATATTGATAGTAGGCATTTTGCCTACTACAAAAAATAATTATTAACTTATATTAAATTATCCAAAATTTATAAAAGGCTTGATACATATGGATATTTTATTTTGAAAGTAATCTGGAAACAAGTTTAATAATGTATTATTAAAAAAAAATCAAGGAATAAAGTTTGCTAACGTAATTTCTTGAAAAACTAAATATTTGCCTAAACTTTGGAACTTTATGTGCCATAAGGTTGTAAATCAGGCCGGACAGTATGTTTATTGGTAAGAGGATATTAATTAGTGTATTGATTTTTTTTTTTATCAACAGTTGAGTGAAATATTATTTATGTAGTGTTGTAACTCGATATTTCATAGGCGGTATTGGCTTTTATTTGTCAATTTGTATTTAAAAAGTATTAACTTTTTTCTCGTTAAAAAGAAAATTTTAAATAAGAATGAGTTAAGTTGTAAAAAAATTAGATTTTTAACATAATTTTAGAAACAATCTTATGTGATTTTGAAATTAAAATTATATTATGTAATTTTGTGTAATTTTAAATGACAATTTACTGCATAAACTGAAAAACAGAGATAATTACCAAATCTCAATTAAAGTACTATTTAGATATGTGGCATAGTGGTTCAGTGGTAAAAGCAATAGGATGACTTCCATTAGGTCAAGGATTCAAACTTCGCATATATTTTTCATTTCAAAAAAAATTAAATGACAAAGAAATCTCTCTTTCTTAAAAAAAAAATAATAAATTCTATCTAGATGACGTCACCTAATTCGTAGCTTAATTAGTCTAATTGAGTAAGAATGCTACAGAATTTTCTGTAATGATTGCACAGCTCACGTTCTTTGGAAAACGACAGATTACTTGTTCATCTCAACTCTCAAGTGCCACTCTTGGAGGGATCAAAGAACAAATAAGGGGTTCTGCTGGAGGAGACGAGCAGTGGCGGATCTAGAAAAAATATCTAGGTGAGTCTGTTTAAGTTTTCAGCCCCACTTTTGAGTGCTCCAATGACAGAAAAAATTAGCTGGGGCTAAAGAAGGGCTCTAAGGGTTCGACGGCGTGAGGTGGGGCTCTAGCCCCACCCGTCCCGGTGGTAGATCCGCCCCTGGAGACGAGGATATACGGTCAGAGTTAATCTGAACCGTTTGATTTAACAAATTTAATAGTTTAAATCAGTCTGGAACTTTCTTTACATTTGTACAAATGGGGAGCAACCAATGGTCCCAATCCAAAATGAGTAGTTTCTGGGAAAGTACAGTGTGAATAAAAAGAAACACAATTATACATCAAATGCAAAAATAAGCAAAAAACGTAATTATACATACAAATGCAAAAATAATCATATATACAAGCAAGCATTTAGAAAAATAATCATATATACTAGTTGTATTCTACCCAGCCGGAACCGTAATTCTACCAATCAATTTTATAACTATTCAATTAATTTAAATAAAAACTCAATTACTTCTTGCATCATTGGTAGCTCCAATTCAGAAAATTAAAACTGGCAATCTTCATGTTGCTAAGCACCTATAATTTTTTTCTGTCATCTGCCTGATTGAAAGGAAACTGACATATTATTGGCAGACATCAGAGCTAATTCATCCTCTTGAGCTCTGGTAGAAGTACTAGACTGCGGTTGTGATTCCAAAAAGTTCATCACAAACATGGAGCTTTCTGGCGGCACATATACCGGCTTGCGACCTTCCAACATTTCAACAACTTCTGTCATGCTCGGTCTTAGCATTGGGTTCTCTTGAATGCACCAAAGACCAACTCGAGCTAAGACTGCAACTTCTTCTTCCCTTATCCCTTCATTCTTTACTAAGCTATCATCAACTACCTCCATTAGCTTATCTTGCATCATTCTATCTCTAACAGTAGCAGGGTAGTACATGCTATGTTTTTGTTGATTATCTCTCTCCATCGCCAACATGAAGTTCCTTCTCCCACCAAGCAGCTCCAGAAGAACCATACCGTAGCTATAGACGTCAGATTTGGTCGAGATAGCATTTGGCACGAGCATCTCAGGTGCTAGATACCCAACCTATCAATGAACAAAAAAGTATGTTGTTGAATGTTGACATCATTTATCTGTTATGAAAATGTTGAACACAACAAACCTCTAATTCTTTTATTAAATTTTTTTAATGATCAGGTCTGGATTAAAGCAACAAGCCCTAAATGAAAAAGATCATTTGGAATGATGAAAATAAAAAATGAAATATTCAACAATAAGTATTACTGTGCCCCTTGCTCTGGTCATGACACTGCTTTCATCCCTCCCAATTAATTTCGACATCCCAAAGTCTGAGAGCAGCGCCCTGAAATTTCCATCAAGGAGAATATTTGCTGGTTTGATGTCGAGATGCAAGATCCGATGATGGCACTCATGGTGGAGATATGCAAGCGCCTTAGCTATATCAATTGCAATATTACACCTTACTACCCAAGTTAAATAACTTCTTTTTGTATCATCCCTGAAAAGCCATGCATCGAGAGACCCGTTTTCGAAGAAAGGATAGATTAGGTAGTGATCTCCACTTGAAGAGAGGCAATACCCCAGAAGGCGCACTAGATTAACATGCTGTAGACTAGCTATGATTGTGATCTCTGTTCTAAACTCCATTACGCCACTAGGCTGCCATTTGATCCTCTTTACAGCAATGGTAGACCCATCTGCAAGTGTCCCCTTGAACACTGCACCAGAAGCACCTTCACCTATCAGTGCTTGAAATTGGAAGTTCCCAGTTGCTGCTTCAAGATCTTTGATTGTGAACCTTGTAGGTAATCCGGGTATCTCGAGAAAATTATTTTGCTCGCCGTGAATAGTTTCATGCTCGAGGTAGGATAGCCACCATCCCTTTAATTTTGGGACAAACATTAGCCATAGCCAGGGAACCAGGGATACACAAGCATTGATACTTGCAATTAAGATAAATAACATTTCCTTGTCGTACCAGAAGAAGCGTAGGAGAATACCTAACACCACGACAGCAACGAAAGCTGATGCAATTGCTGCTACCTTCCACTTTTGGTCCCAGATTTGTTTTACATGAAAAGCGGAGAGTATTGTGTATACAATAATTGATTCAATCACTGTGAAAATTTTATTAAATTGTTCTAAATCTTCACGATTGTGGAATAGAATAACTACATCAGCTACAAATGCTGTGAACAGGACTGTGCTTCTTTGATCATGTGCTAAGTTCATCAGCAAAAATGCCACCAAGGCCACAATGGCAATACCGTAGATTAAACGGGACACGAAATCCCATGTCCATGGTTTGAATAAGAAATGGAAAGAAAATATCACTGCGATTAAACTGATGGATAAAGCTACCATTAAAATTCTCCATTTCGCAGTTGATATTCGGTTGATGTAGAGATAACAAACGGCAAAATAAAGTAAGGCATCAAAAATTGAAGTTCCTATACTATTCGAGATTATTTTTGCGGAGCCTAGGATAAAGATGAGTGCGAGTGAGAGAAGTACTGTGGCTGAGATAATGATCTCCTCCCTTCGTATGCCCATTTGAAACAGAGAGGAAGACCATTGATTGAGCTAAACCTAAGATGAGAGGTAAGTGTACAATTACCAGAATACTGGAAAGCGGTTCGGCACTGCCTTTTCAGATCAACATGTCTCTGCTCCTACTAGCATGCATGTCAATGTGTTGTGTAGAATTTGATTTTCTCTGGTTAGGAAAGCAATACATGTGCATTAGAAAACACACTTAGACTTAACTCTCTTAACGTATCCTACCCTTTTTACTTAATTTTCCTCTCACCTTTTAAAACTATATGCAATAGTCTCGGTCTAAGTCAACCATACATTAGTCAGACTTTCCAGGCGCCTTGTTACCCTGCTAGGCTGCCAGCACATGGTCAATCAAACTTCCTCTGTGTTTAGTCAAAAACCCAACGTGAGACAACATTTTGTTATTTTATCACCACACATGGAAGATAAAAAATAGAGTTAAAAGGCAAAGTAAAGTTACTAGTAACTAAATAGTACATTAATTTCGTTAATTTATATAGAATTAAATGACAAAGTAAATACAACAACGAAAACAACAAATATGTACTCGAACAACAATTCCCAAAAAATCTATCTTTCAGCACAAGTATAAACAACATGAACTAGAGTTGGTGTTTTTTTTTTTTTAGATTTCATCTACTTTGCTAACTCTTGCTTTTATATTTTTAAACTCCCTTTTTTTTATGTATAAGTATTATTTGTAGCCATTTTACCTTCCAGTAAAATGATGAACAATGTTAAAGTCTAACATGTTTGACGGCATGTCTGTCAAACTCGATCGAATCTTGATTTTTAAGATAATGACGAACAATCATAACCATTCAATCTTTTTCCATGATTAAAACCTTCTCGAAGACAATTTTTTTTTTTATCTTTTTACTATTTTTCAGAATTAAAAAAAATTCAATCTATTTAATTTTGGGCCCTCTCATTTTTAAAATCTAAAACAAATGGTTTAAAAACAAGGGAAAAAATATATAAAATTTTTTATTCAATGAGATTTTAATATGGAGATAATATTGAATAGTTTAGATCGTGCATTTGAAATTTAAATTGTTGGAACTCAAATCGAGTTTGACCTTAAACATATTTGATGTTAGCATCGCTTCAAAAAAATATATCATAACATATTTAATTATCTAAAATTTAACAAACAAAGGTTAGTAAAGCATTTCCTTAAATTTTCTTTTTGCCTAAAATTTAAAACTTATTTCTTCATATAACTTTCTAAAAAATCTATCTTTATAGCGCTCTGCGTTTAAAAAAAAAAACAAATGTACAAAGTTAAATACAATATACAAACTATAAAAATCGGCAAAACGACAATAATGAATAATCAAACGGTAATGGGGAAAGGCTCTTTGGTGATTGACTGATTGGCTATGTCGCTTTAAAGGACCCCACTCACGGTCACAAGTCGCAAAGTCGCAACATGATTTCTCAAAAAAAAAAAAAAAAAAAAGTCGCAACATGGATTTATGAAGATCTCCTGCACTACGTATAACGGATTATGTTAACTTTTTTTTTTTTTAAAGCTCGGATTACGTTAACTCACAGTTTACCTTTTATATATATTGCTACACGTAAAAGACATATGGTGTGTTTGGATAAGTCGAGAATAGGGAATAGGAATAAGGAATTTCGGTTTACGTGCTTATTCTTATTCCTTATTCTTATATCATGGTTTTGTTAGTATAGGAATAAGGGTCCTTATTCCTTATTCTTGTGTTGTTTGGATTGCACAAGAATAAGAATAAGCACGCAAAACGAAATTTCTTATTCCTATTTCCTATTCCCGGCCTTTCTAAACACACCCATAGAATTTAGTCAACAGGAAGAAAAAGAGACGCATAGGCCTGGCTAACATGTATAACGGTAACGGAACTGGACCTATACGTTAGTCGTTTTGTTTCATGGACGGTTATAAATATTTTGACGTTTGACGTTCCATTATTAAAACGTCACCAAATTTTATTCCGTTGACGTTCTGTTCTAATTCACCAAATTAAACGTTATAAACGCCTATTTTTTCTTGTGTCATAATACCTTAAAAAAATTGTAATTTTTTATACAATAACATACTAACATTTACAGAAAATATTATATAAGCAAATACACCTCACAAAGCATATTTACAAATTACAAGCAGTCACAACTCAAAAAAAAAAAAAAAACCAGTAAGCATAACTTACAAACACATACAAGCAAAGAAATAAGACAGATAAATACTGAGTAGTAAAAAAGAACTAATGAACAACATGAAAATAAGAGGGGCACCTCTAGAGAAAAACTAGTGACAAATCCTTGCTGAAGTGGGTTGCCAAATGGGGAACCACCATAAACTGCATCTCTTATTCTATCATTAAAATTGCGAAAAGGTAAAGAGTTAAAATTGAGTACGTAATTTGTTTCATGTGATTTTTGGATTTCCTAGGCAGATTAGAACTCAACTGGTTTTTCTTTACATTTGTTTTAGGCAAAACTGAAATTAAAATTTCAATAGAAGTAGTAAATGTGTACCTACCTATACCAGTACCGGATATATTAAATTGAGATGCATTTATGCCACACTGGTTCTTTGCCACCTCACCAAAATCCCAACCTTCTCCATACCTACAAATATATCGTTTTTTAAGGCTAAGACAGCCATAAATTAGGGATCTAGGCCTCTAGGGTTAACGAGATCAGAGAGGGTAATCATTTGGTTAATAGGCAAATAAACAACAACTGACAATCGCCGTTGCAAGGATGTGAGAGTGAAAGAGGAGAGGTGACAGTGTGAGAGATCAGCATGGTCTGATTTGATGGGGAAAGTTGGAAAGAGAAGATGATGAGTGAGGAAGGGAAAAAGGGAAAGTGGCGGAAAGGACGAAGAGGCGATAAAACCTAACACATTCAAGATTCTTCTACTGAACCCCTAATCTATAATCTGCTATTGCATGTATTCTAAATGCGTACAATTTAAGACGGAACGTGTTGAAACGAATTACGGAATATATCGTTTCGTTTAACGTTCCATATATACCAACGTTATAGGTCTGCTTTTCGTATAACGTTCCATTTGTGGAACGAAATGGAAATCAATGCCGTTATACGTTTCAACTGCACGAAACGACACAAATTCGCGAATCAACGTTGTTCCGTGCCCAGGCCTAGAGACACAGCTGTCAACGGTCAATGGGCGGACCATGTGATGTGCCGTGTGCGCAGGAGTAGGGTTGTCAACGGCAGTGCCACCAACGTGGTGCCGTTCCGTTTAACTGAAACGGAACGATTAACGGCACCAGTTTTCATTTCATTTCAATAAAGAAACGGCAAACGGAAAAAAAAATTGTGTCGTTTCGAACCGTTTCGCCTCTTTTAAAATCGTTCCATGTGTATTTTCTTATGTGGAACGAATAACGGAATGAATTTCTGTACCGTTTTGAAAACAGAACGGTTAACGAAATGGTATATTGTATCGTTTTCTTAAACGAAACGGTAAACGGTAGGAGGTGTTATGTGGTATTTTTTCACGTTTGACACCCCTAAGCAGGAGAGGACAATTGAGAAAATGTAAAAAAAATATATATAAAAAAGTGAGGTTGATCATACCTAGTGTATTAAACGTGTGGTGTCATATTAAATACGTGCGTGTTAGCTCGTTTCGTGTCGTGTTAATACAAATTAATATTTTTAATGTGTCATATCAAATGAAGAAATTGATTAACACGACACGCATAATGACACAACATGTCTAACACGACGTGTTAAACGTGTCAAATCATTATAATTTATTCACTAAAAAGCAAGCTTCTAATTTCGGCATTTTATCATCGTTTTGGCCGAAAAAACGATTTTCCAAGAAAGACCGCACGATAAAATAGCTCGCAAATAGAAAAAATGCGGTCTCGCGATAATTCCGAATTTTCGGCGATATTTCGGAAAATTAAGTGCGTTTGGCGGAGATTAAACGATAAGGTGAGTTAATTGGACGAATACACTAGTAGTCTTAGATGGAAATCGACAAAAAATTTAAACTGACAGTGGATCACATGAATTCTTTACTTTTTTTTTCTATTACTTTATCTTTTTCTTATATCATTTTTTATTAGATGGTAGAACTTTTGAGTCGTGAAAAAAGGAGAAAATACAAAATTATATTTGGTGACCAAATACTAACTTATAACTAGATACACTTATTTCAAGTTATTTGCTACGACTTTTGTCCACAGAATTTAAAAATCGGAATTTTTTATTGGTGACACACTAATATTATTTTTATTATTATTGAATTATAAGATTTCTAGAAATTATTATATATTATAATGTGAAAATAAAATGGTATTATTTCTACATATTATATTTATTAAAATTAAAATCATAATAATGGTAATTTATACAAATTTATGGTATATATATAATATTAATATTATAACTTTGTTTAATGATTACGATAATTATGAATTAATAATTATAATTTATATATTATATAGTATTATATGTACAACCGTTTTATCGCCGTTTTAATACCGAAAAAACGCCGCACCGTTAAATCAATTTCGAACCGTCATACCGAAAAAATCGCATTTTAAAACCTTGCTAAAAAGTCATTAAAAAATATTTTAAATTTTTTTAAAATAGATAAATATAATAAATTAATAAAATTTATATATTAAAATGAAAATTAATGATTGAATCAAAAGATTATGAATAAAAAATTATTAAATTTATAATATAAACTCAATGTAATTTGATAAATTCTAAATAATAATAATTTTTATCGTGTCAACTCTTGTTGTGTTAAGACGTGTCAATGTCTAGAAATTTCCAACACGACACGATTTTGACGTGACACGCTGACATGCACGTGTCGTGCTCATTCTATAGACGTGTCGTGTAGTGTCGTGTCAATACGTGTGTGTATCGTACAAACACGCTCGTGTCGTGTTATTTTGAAAAACACTAATCATACTGACAAAAAATCAAACGGATGGTAAGGTCAGTATCACTCAACAATCATATTATATTGCTAGTACTATTTTTAACAGCTTGCAAATCATAATTCATAATGTATAAATATTTGGTTTGATATATGATCGAGAATCAGTTTTGTGAAATTTGAAAAAGTCCGAACTGTTTCAAAAATTTATATTATTTAGTGGGCGGTAAAATTCATCGATAAAATATGATCTTTTTCGGTAAACATGATAATTACACAAAGAGAAATGCCGTGAGAACATAAGGATGCACCCATGGGAACATAAGGAAAAATACCGTCGAATTTTTTAAAACAATAAATTACATCTAGCATATCACTCTCTAATTCTAAATGAGATAGAATATCCAAATAGCAGTCATAAATGTGGACTATCCGATGGATGAGAAACAACTTAAATTTGACATTGTTCCAGTATTTTGATTCTATATGACAATGCAATTAATTAATTAAATGCATACATAAATAATTAATGCATAATTTGGTGACAAATAAAAATAAATAGAAAAGTTTATAAAAATATACTTTCAATCCGTTGTAATTTTTCTCCTCTTGAATGAGATTTGAAATTATGTCCAAAAAACATAAATCACTAATTTAACCATAAATTAAAATAAAAAAGAAAAAAATAAGGAAACATTGAAAACATGGAATATTGCTCAAATTTAATTTTTTTTCTTACCTTAAATCTACTCTCCTTCTCCTTCTCTTTCTAATTCTTATTTTTTCAGATTTTTTAGATTTTTTTTTTGCTATTTTTGAGTTAAAATAGATATGAGGACAATTCTATAACAGTTTTTACAAAACTATCGTTATAATTTTAAAATTTTAAATCTGTAATCAGAGGACATTTTATGACGGTCGGTTTTTATATAAAAAACCGTTACAAAATGCTTGACAGTTTTTTTTTTTTACGGGAAAATTGTAACACGCTGACATAGTGGTGACGTGTTTTAATAAAATCGTTAGCGATGACACGTTACAGATTTCTGTTTTTTGTGGTAGTGCCAGTTTCTAATACCTAGTTCCATATCAAGAAACAGCCTATTTCTAATACCCAACCAATTTGGTTCAAATAAATCCTTCAATTTACAAGGTACCACAGTTTCAGAAATTCAATCCATATAAACCAATTTACATATCAATTAATTTTTTATCCACCACATTGAATGGAAACAGATAAACGATGAACTGGAATTTGAGCAAACTCATCCTGCTGAGTTCGGATAGAAGTACTATACTGTTCTTCCACATCCAAGAAATTAAACGGAAACATTGAGCTTTCTGGTGGCACATGCACCGGCATGCGACCTTCTAACATCTCAACCACCTCTGTCATGCTCGTCCTTAGTTCAGTGTTCCCTTGGTTGCACCAAAGAGATAGTCGAACTAAAATTGTGACGTCTTCCCTTATCTCTTCATTCCTCACCAAGCTCTCATCAACTACCTCCATTAGCTTGCCTTGCATCATTTTATCTCTGACAATCATCGGGAAGTATGAGCTCTGTCTTTGTCGACTCTCTCTGTCAATCACAAACATGAAGTTTCTTCGCCCACCGACCAGCTCCAAAAGCACCATACCATAGCTATAGACATCAGACTTCGTAGCATGCGGCACAAGCATCTCAGGTGTTAGGTATCCAACCTGTCAATGGTAAAAAAATATGTCCTAGATGTTATATATTTGTATGCAGAATTTCATCTTAGATAACCTCTATTTCTGTCTTTCCTTTCATATATTTATAGAATTATCAGCATTCATTTGTAGCAGGTGACAAAACGAACACAATGAATTATTTAACAATTACCGTGCCCCTTGCTCTGGTCACGACACTATTTTCAATTTTGAGATACCAAAATCTGTTAGTAACGCCCTGAAATTCCTGTCAAGGAGAATGTTTGCGGGTTTGATGTCGAGATGCAAGATACGATGCTGACAGTCATGGTGGAGATATGCTAGTGCCTTGGCTATATCAATTGCAATATCTCACCTCAATACCCAAGTTAACTGGCTTCTTTTCGGATCATCCTTGAAAAGCCAAGCATCGAGAGAACCATTTTCAAAGAATGGATATATCAGATAATGGCCTCCTCTTGGGGAGTGACACAATACCCCAAAAGGCACACTAGATTAACATGTTGCAGACTTGCTATGACAGTGATCTCTGTTCTAAACTCTGCTTCACCACTCGGCTGCCATTTGATCCGCTTTACAGGAATGGTAGAGGAGTAGAGCCATCTGCAAGTCTCCCCTTGAACACTGCACCAGAAGCACCTTCACCTATAAGTGCTTGGAATTGGAAGTTTGCCGTTGCTGCTTCAAGCTCTTTTATAGAGAACCTTGAGGCTAATCCGGCTATCTGGAGGAAATTATATTGCTCTCTTTTATTCTTTTCTGCTCAATGCATGTTTGCCAACATGCCTTTAATTTTGGAATAACCATTAGCCATAAGCCAGGAACAAAGGATAAACAAGCATTGATGCTCGCAATAAAGATAAATAATATATCCTTATAGTACCAGTAGACGCCTAGGAGAATAGCTAACACTAAGGCTGCGTTTGGATGCGTTGAGAATAAAGTAGGAAGAAATTTATTGGGAAGGGATAAATTTATTGGGAACTGTGTAACTTTTGTGAAGAGTTTGGATGGTTAGAAATAAATTTATTAGTAAAAAGTGGTTATTTCTTATTCTTTATTCTGGAAAGAAGCCATCCAAACGGAGCTTAAGACAGCAAGGAAAGCAAATGCGATGGCTGCTACCTTCCACCTATGTACCCAGATTTGCTTTACATGAAAATTGTAAATATACTATACTTGACACAACCAAAGTGAAAATTTTATTAATTTGATCTGAATATTCACGATTTTGGAATATAAGAACCACGTCAGCTATGAATGCCGTATATAGGACTGTGTTCCTTTGATCATGTGTAAAGGTGATCATCAAAAATGCCTGACAGGCCACTGATGAAATACCATAGGGGCCGTTTGGATCCCCATGGGATTTTGGGGAATTTCATCTTCCTACCATAAATTTATTATAAACAATCTAAACTCTTCACAAAATTACACACTTCCCAATAAATTTATTCCTAGGAATTGCAACTTCCCCAAATTTCCCAACTTCCTAAGCGATCCAAACGGCCCCATAGATAAGATTGGATATGAACTTCCATGTCCACGGTTTGAAGAAAAAATGGAAAGAGAATATTACTATGATTAAACTGAAGGATAATGCTACCACTAAAATTTTCAATTTTATCCTAGATATTCGGTTGATATGGAGATAAAAAACAGTAAAATAGATTAAGGTATTAATTATTGAAGTTTCTAGAGAGTCCGTGACTACTTTTGTGCAGTCTAAGATAAAGACAACTGTCAGCGCGACAACTACTGTGACTGAGGTTATGATCTCAATCCTTCCTATGGCCATTTGATTTTTTCTCAATAATGTTGGTTTACCTGTCGAGTAATGGAATAGGCCTTACCTTGTACAGAGAGGTGTCCAAGTGACTGAGCTCTATATATATAAGATTACCAGAATACTGGAAAATAACACTGTCAGACAAATAGAGGTTTGTGTTGTCTTTATCTACAACCAAAGTGGTATGTGTTGTATAGAAAAAAGACGTTCTCTGGTTAGGAAAATTACACATGCATCTCAAAGTACACCTAGACTTGGCAATCTAATGTAATCCACCCCCTTTTCTTGTCACTCACCCTTTAAACTGGATCCACTACGCAGTGACGGATCTAGTAAAAATATTTAGGTGGGGCTAAGTGCTCTAATGAATCATTCAATCGAATGGTTTCTCTTCTTCTGTTCTTCAGCCCCACCTTTGAGTGCTCCAATGACTGAAAAAATTCATTGAGGCTAAACAGGGGCTTCAGGACTCGACGGCGGTAGGTGGGGCTCTAGCCCCACCCGCCCCACCACTGGATCCGCCCCTGCCACTACGTTACTAGTCTTCCGGTCTAAGTCAAGTAGTTAACCAAATCATAGTCAAAGTTTCCGGGCGCCAGGTCTACGCTGTCATCACTTTAGCAATTAAACATTCACCCATCCCTGCCGTGCGTCAAACGTTGTTAGAAATTCATCACCAAGAGGAAAGAAAAAAGTACAAGAAGAAGAAGAAACAGTCCTAATAAAGTAACAAGATTTATATAGCCGAATATGTTTTAGATCACAACATAATTAACAATATCCACCATAAGTTAAATTGCCTTTAAATAAGCTCAATTTAGCAAGTAATATGTTAAAAAAATCGAATACATGTAAAAAAAATATTCTTTGAAATTAAAAGAGACTTCAAAAAAAAAATTGGCTTGATAAATTTCAATTCGATACAATTATATACCTTTTTATTGAGTTAAGTAATTTCAATTTTTGAATAACAGTTTGGCAATCTTAATGTACATGGAAATTAAAAAAAAATTATAAATGCATAATAAATAAATTTTGTAGGTCCAACGGCATTACAACTATTTCTAGTTTTTATAATTCTATATTACATGTTTTTACTAAAGGTCACAGTTAAATCTGTCGATACTCAGGACTTTAGTTTGGAAGATTAATCAACCTTATCAATGGATGTGCTCAATTCCCATTCATTCATCTAAATTTAAATCCTGACGGACATAAAGTACTGTATTCATAATCCAAAGAAACACCGCTAAGTTTGTAAAATTTACGAACTCTGCATTATTTTAGCTCAAGAGCAGAGATAGCACTTACACAACTCAAAGCTATTCCTCTGTTTAAATAAGTTGATGACAAGCTGCTCTGCTCTCTCTCCCCACCCCACCCAGGTGAAACAAACGACACAATAAATTGCATAAATTTTGGAAAATTTTTGGTACATACAGTTGTTCACCGGCTCTTCAACAAAAACAAAATATATAAATGAAATAACCAAATTAACAAGAACACACAAGTAATCATAAACATGAAACTTATGTTTGTGCTTTAACATAATGTTTTCAATATTTCCGGCCCTCCAAAAAGTTGTGGTGGTACATCCTCTGTTTTCTAATTACTCAATCAATATGGATCAAAACAATCAATCAACTTACAAGGTGCCACAATTATCGTTCAGAAATTCAATCCATAAAAAGACCAATTTACTGACCAAATTCAATTTATCCACCAGATTGAATGGAAATAGATAAAGTATGAGCTGGAATTTGTGCAAATTCATCCTCTGGAGCTCGGATGGAAATACTATACTGCTCTTCCACATCCAAGAAATTAAACACAAACATTGAACTTTCTGGTGGCACAGGCACTGGCATCCGACCTTCTAACATCTCAACCACCTCCGTCATGCTCGGCCTTAGTTCAGGGTTCCCTTGGATGCACCAGAGAGCTAGTCGAACTAGAACTGAGACTTCCTCTTCCCTTATCTCTTCATTTCTCACCAAGCTCTCATCAACTACCTCCATAAGCTTGCCTTGCACCATTTTCTCTCTGACAATCTGAGGAAAGTATGAGCTCTGTCTTTGTCGACTCTCTCCGTCAACCACCAACATGAAGTTCTTTCGCCCACCAACCAGCTCAAAAAGCACCATACCATAGCTATAAACATCAGACTTGGTCGAGATAGCATGCGGCACAAGCATCTCTGGCGCCAGATATCCAGCCTATCCATGGTAAAAAAAAATGTTGCTCATATCATTGTCTTTGTCATGTAAAATCCATCTGGGATCATCTATTAATCTCACATTATTTCTTCATTTCCTGTTTATTTTATGGAATGATTAGCTTTGGTTTTTAATCAGGTGACAAAAATAACAAATTTAATTATTTAACAATAAATTGTATTATTTACCGTGCCCCTTGCTCTTGTCATGACACTACTTTCATCCCTCCCAATTAATTTTGAGATACCAAAATCTGATAGTAGCGCCCTGAAATTCCTGTCAAGGAGAATGTTTGCAGGTTTGACGTCGAGATGCAAGATGCGATGGTGGCAGTCATGGTGGAGATATGCTAGTGCCTTGGCTATATCAACTGCAATATCACACCTCAATGCCCAAGTTAACTGGCTTCTTTTCTGATCATCCTTGAAAAGCCAAGCATCGAGAGAACCATTTTCAAAGAATGGGTATATCAGATAGTGGTCTCCTCTTGGGGAGTGACAATACCCCAAAAGGCGCACTAGATTAACATGTTGCAGACTTGCTATGACAGTGATCTCTGTTCTGAACTCTTCTTCACCACTTGGCTGCCATTTGATCCGCTTTACTGCAATTGTAGAGCCATCTGCAAGTGCCCCCTTGAACACTGCACCGGAAGCACCTTCACCTATCAGTGCTTGGAATTGGAAGCTTGCTGTAGCTGTTTCAAGCTCTTTTATAGTGAACCTTGTGGGTAATCCGGCCATCTCGAGGAAATTATATTGCTCACCTTGGATTGTTTCCTGCTCAAGGTAAGCTTGACACCATGTCTTTATTTTTGGGATAACCATTAGCCACAGCCAGGGAATAAGGGATAAACAAACGTTGATACTTGCAATTAGGATAAATAACATTTCCTTGTTGTACCAGCAGAAGCATAGAAGAACAACTAACACCAAGACAGCAATGAAGGCTAATGCGATAGCAGCAACCTTCCATCTCTTGTCCAGCAGGATTTGCTTCACATGAAAAGCGGAGAGTATAATATATACTATGATTGACACAATCAAAGTGTAGCTTCTATTGAATTGCTCTGAATATTGAAGGTTTTGGAATAAAAGAACCACCTCAGCTACGAATGCTGTGAATAGAACTGTGTTCGTTTGATCATGTGAAAGGTACATCAGCAAAAATGCCTTCCAGGTCACCACTGCAATACCATAGATTATACTGGATACGAACTTCCATGTCCATGGTTTGATGAAGAAATGGAAAGAAAATATCACTGTGATTAAACCAAATGATAAAGCTATCACTACAATTCTCCATTTCGTTGTAGATATTCGGTTGATGTGGAGATAACAAACAGCAAAGTAAATGAAGGTACTAAATATTGAAGTCCCTAGAGAGTCCGAGACTATATTTGAGGAGAATAAGATAAAGAGAACTGTTAAGGAAACAACTACCAGGACTGAGGTTATGATCTCCATCTTTTGTATAGCCATTTTCACTATGGAAAAAGGCTTGCCTTGTTACAGAGAGGAAATCCAAGTGGGTGTAGTAATCCAACAAAGTGGGTTGGCCTGCCGCCTGTCTTTTCAAATTAATATTGTATCGATGTGGTGTGTCAAACCTCACCATGTCAGAGGTTTCCACCGCCTGGTCTGCCCTGCCATTGCTTGGACAAACCCCACCCTCACGAAGTCAAGCAGCCCCTATCCTGAGACAAACATAGTCAAAATTTGGTAAGATAAGTTGGGAAAAATTAAAAAAGAAAAGACATAAGTGCTAGTAAATAAAACTATATTAACACCCATTAATATAAAACACGTCTAATTATATAATATATGTATGCAATGACAATATAATAAAATACATAGTCAAATTTGTTTTACGCCACCGTATAATAATTAATCTTCACTACAAAATCAGATTGAGTCTACATATATAAGTATTTTGAGGAAAGAAGGGTCAAGCCCAGTCTAATTATATAATTCAAACATAAAGTTCCAACAATGTAAGAATTCACATGACCGATTTACGTAAATATTAAAGTTGAAATTGGAAAAAATTTCGTCAACATATTGACTTTCATTTCATTGAATAAGAACAAATTAAGTGCACTGAAAGTGGCACCTCAAATTGAATATATGTGGGCAAACCTAACGCAAATGGACATAAGCACATAAATAAAAATATATGAATGAATAAGTAAATGTTAAGAGTATTTATTTTTTTATATAGAATATAAGTTCAAATTAGAAATTATGCTAAAATGTCGCAAATAATTTAATTTTTGCTAGGATATCAATTTGAAGGATTTATCAATATGATTAATTAAAGAAACGAGACCAATTTAAGAATTATAACTAGTAGATTCATTCATCAAAATTATATTCTGATTGATCTAAAATACGTATACCCTTAATTGTATATAACTCAGCTATGGAGCGAGCTTTTATCAAGCTATTAAACGGCTTATCATAACCCATGACTTGACAAGTTCTCTTCCTAACCGGTCATGCCGTGTTTTTCTTTAAAAAGCATAATCTAAATTTTATATTTAATAATAAATATATAAAATAAATAATTTTAACAATAAACATCCAGATGTGCTACTGGTGGGGGCGCCGGAGGCCGCGCCAATGGGAGTGGTGCGCCTGACTGGTTAAGAAGAGAGCTTGCAACTCTGCTCTATTTCATCTCAAGAACAGAGATGGGTATGGCCAACTCCAGCTGTTCTGATGTGGTTTTTTACAAAGAGGTTCTCTGTTCTCTCTCTGCAGTCAACTCTGTTTTTTACAAAGAGAACTGAATCACCAGTAAAATGAAATTAGCCAATATTTAACTGTTTTTGTTTGTATATGATACATATATTATTTTTATAACTACTTTTACAAAAAAAAAACAATTATTTACAATTTAATATAACTAAAAAGCAATTGCATAACTAATCTGGATCGAAAGAATCCTTTTATTTTACCAGGTATCACATAATGACAATTAACAAATTCGCTCAATATAAAACCATTTTACTTGGTAGATAATTTATCGACCAGATTGAATGGAAATAGATAAAGTATTGGCTGACATCAAATCAGGATCATCCTCTCGAGCTTGGGTACTACACTGTCGTTCCCCATCCAAAAAGTTAACCACATACATCGAGCTTTCTGGCGGCATATGCACTGGCATGCGACCTTCTAGCATCTCAACAACCTCTGTCATGCTAGGTCTTAGTTCAGGATTCCCTTGGATGCACCAAAGAGCCAATCGAACAAGCATTGAGACTTCTTCTTCACTTATCTCTTCAATCCTAGCCAAACTCTGATCAACTACCTCCATTACCTTGCCTTGCATCATTTTCTCTCGGACAATCTTAGGGAAGTACGAGTTCTGTCTTTGTTGATTCTCTTTGTCAATCACCAACAGAAAGTTCCTTCGCCCACCGATCAGCTCCAAGAGAACCATGCCATAGCTGTAGACGTCAGACTTGGTTGAGATAGCATTTGGCACAAGCATCTCAGGCGCCAGGTATCCAATCTGTCCATGGCCGAAATTATGTTGTAAAATGATAATTTTTTTTTCATTTTTAATGACCAGATTTGGTTTGTAAGCAAGTGAGCAAGGTATAATTAAAGAAATAATTTGGAAAAATTAAAAGAACAACAGATTATTCAACATTAACTATTACCGTGCCCCTTGCTCTAGTAATGACACTGCTTTCATCCCTTGCAATTAATTTTGAGATACCAAAATCCGAAACCATCGCCCGAAAGCTCCTATCAAGGAGAATATTTGCAGGTTTGATATCGAGGTGCAAAATTCTATGGTGGCACTCATGGTGGAGATATGAGAGTGCCTTAGCTACATCAGTTGCAATCTGATACCTTGATAGCCACTTTAATTGGCTTCTTCTTCGATCATCCTTGAAAAGCCAAGCATCAAGAGACCCGTTTTCGAAGAATTGATATATCAGGTAGCGGTCTCTTCTTGTAGAGATGCAATACCCCAAAAGGCGCACTAGATTAACATGTTGCAGACTTGCTATGATTGTAATCTCTGTTCTGAACTCTGTTTCCCCACTCTGCTGCCATTTTATTCGCTTTACTGCAATGGTAGATCCATCTGCAAGCGTTCCCTTGAACACTGCACCAGAAGCACCTTCACCTATTGGTGTTTGGAAGTTCTGGGTAGCTGTCTCGAGATCTCTGACCGTGAACCTTGTCGGCAACCCAGCCATCTCAAGAATATTGTATTGATCATATTTTAGCATTTCTTCATCACGGTATACTTGCCAACATGCCATCACTTTTGGGGCACACATCATCCATAGCCAGGGAAGAAGAGATAAGCAAGCATTGATGCTTGCAATTAATATGAATAACATTTCTTTCTCATGCCAGCAGATACTTACAAGAATACCTAACACTATGATAGCAGTGAATGCTGATGCTATTGCTGCTACCTTTTGGCTTTGGTCTAAGATTTGCTTAACATGAAATGCAGAGAGTATTGTATATACAACAATTGATAAAACCACTGTGAAAATTAGATTAAATTGCTCTGAATCTGCAATATTGTAACCTATGGTAACCGTGACTGTTACAAATGTTATAAAAAGAATTGTGCTCCTCCGATCATGTGCGAAGACTATGAGCAAGAAAGCCAACATTGCCACCGTGTCGATCCCAAAGATTAAACGTGATACAAAACCCCATCGCAAGGGCTGAAGGTAAAAATGACAGCAAATTATCAGTGCAACTAAACTGAGAAATGAAAGTGCAATCAAAATCTTCCATTTCAGAGTAGATATGCGTTTGGAGTGAAGATAACAAATGGGAACGTAGATCAAGATCAAAGCTATGGTAGTTGCAAGATAGTTTGAGGCTAATTTTGCTGAGTCTATGATGAAGAGAACAGAAAGAGTTAAAACTACGGTTGCTGACGTTATAATATCTATCTTTTGTAAGGCCATATGAATTTTTCTCCAATTTATTTTCTTTCTAGACTACAGAGATGAAAGCATTCTATCTTGAAAGAACTCGGTATATGTGTGGCTCCCCTCGTCCCGCTTCTAGTTGTCTAGTGGTTAGCCAGGTCAAAGTAGACCAGAAGGTGGTAACAAGGATTCAAAGCCATTACAGGCTTACTCACCAAAAAAGCACTTTACCGCTCGTTTTTAGTGATTGTTTCTGAGCCTTTCTGTCTCCGGTAGCCTCTGTCCGTGTGCGTCCCTCAAAAGGTTAGGTTTTTAGCGCCTCAGGTGGAAGGAAATAGACCGATTAGAGCGAGTTACTGACTGAATTGGTCGGAGCGTAGATGAGCGAGCAGAGCAAAAATCCAAGCAAAGATGAGAGAGAACTGTATATTGAGCAGACTTCGAAAGCGCGTAAAGACTTCAGAAGGAATTCCCAAAAGAAAACAAACCTTTTTTTTTGAGGGACGGGTGGCAAAGTACCACACCGACAAATTTTATTAATAATAAAATTAATTACAAAAAGATGAAAAAGAAAGGAAGAAAAAAAGAAAAAAAAGAAAAAAACTAAAACCTATACAAAAAAGAAAAAAGAAAGAGGTTAGGCATGTTTTCTCCAAGATTGTACACATGCCAAAACTTCTTTGAGTACTAAATCTGGTGGAGTACTGTGATTCGAGAAGACGCGTCTATTGCGTGCCTTCCAGATATTCCAAGAAGTAGCAGCCCAAATGATATCCCACATTTTCAATCCAGGATGCCTAAACGATAGCCAGAAGTTGCCAATATCGAGGGTAAAGTTAAGAAAGGGAAGCCTGTAGTGAGTTTGCACCAAGGACCAAACTGAGGTTGCATATTGACAATGTAAGAAGAGATGATCTGTGGTTTCCATGAGACTGGTATTACAACAAGGACAAGAAGTAGGGCATGGCCAACCTCGTACTATAAGATTTTGTTGCGTCAGCAATCTGTCTTGCAGTAAGATCCAAAGGAACACTTTAACTCTAGGTGGCGATTTAACTTTCCAAAGAGCCAAGTGGTATTTGGAAATCAAGCCAGTGTTTGAAAGAACATCATAAGCACTAGATGAGGAGAAGATCCCATTAGCAGTCCATTTCCAAGTAGCGATAGAGTTTTCAGACATGACAGAGAGGTTGAAGAACGGTACTTGCTGGAGAATATCAACAAGTCCATAGGATACCGAGCGAGAGATCAGTTGATCTGCATCTGAAGTACCATAAAGTAATTGTACTGTTGATGTCCAAACTGAATCAGGTTCATGTTTGAGTTTCCACAGCCATTTCAAAAGCAAAGCCTGATTTTGACGTTGTAAGTCGAGAATACCTAGACCTCCGTTTGCTTTAGGAAGACAACATTTGGCCCAACTTACTAAGCAGTGACCACCAAGACATTTGTTGTTTCCTTTCCAAAAGAACCTTCTTCTTATACCCTCTAAATGTCTTAAAAGCCAAGGCGGTAACTTTAGCACTTGCATAAAATGCAAAGGCAAAGCTGTGAGTACCGATTTGACTAGAGTAAGACGCCCACCCAAGGACAGCAACCTTGCCTTCCACCCATCAAGTTTTCGTTGAAAAGCTGAGATTAAAGGCTGGAAGTGGATTTTTTTCGGTCTGCGGATAGAAAGAGGCAGACCTAGGTAGGTGATAGGGAGTTCCTTAGCTTGACATCTAAGAATAGATGAAATATGATTAACGGCAGGAGCACTAACAGAAATGGGAACAAAAAGACATTTAGCATCGTTGACTCGGAGACCAGATAGCTGGGCAAAGTTAGAGAGAATCTCAGAAACTACAAGCAAAGAACGAGGATTAGCCTCCATCAAGATGATAGTGTCGTCAGCATATTGCAATGCCCGAGGTGGAATTAAGATTGGCCCAGAAATGAGAGAGGAAAACAAACCTTTTTAAAAATGCCTGGGATGGGAAATGATTTTCCACTTTTGTGTAGACTACGATTTGTATAAGAGGCTGATTTTCTAAAGTCATGAGTCAGTGCTGTCAAACGTGCAGAAATGGAACAGAATTGATATGTTTTGTTTGTGGCAACGTAAGGAAATTCCATTTCATTTCCGTTCTTTATTTTTTACCGATTTCAGTCTATTTTTCATTGATTTTAATTATTTTTCGACAAAACAGAGCACTAACGTGCAGAGTAATCCATTCCGTTTCTAAAAACGCAACTGATTTACCATTTTGTTTATGTTCCGTTTCAGACGAAAAAGAACGAAAACGATCGAAACAGCAGAGCATTGGTACCGTGTCGTGTCGTGTTGACACAGGTTGGATTTGAAATCGTGTCGTGTCGTGCTAAGTAGAGGAAAAGATCGATACGCCACGAAAATTGACACGCTACATTTGACACGCCGTGTTGACATGATACAGCACACCCGTGTCAACATTTTATTTTTTTTCCTAAAAATAGTTAAATATATTTTAAAATTAGAGAAAAAACGAGAAAAATAATTAACTTCATAAATCAGTTATATAATTGACAAAAAATAATATGATAATAATTGATGATGATACAATATAATAATTAATTAACTAGATAATAAAATACGAATTACATAATATATAATATTAATTAGTTGAAAATTTTTAATTATAGTTTATGTATGATATTTTTTCCTTAAAATTCAAATCATCATTAGTTTTTATAATATATTAATATTTTTATAATATTGTTTTAAGTTTAAATTTTAAAATAAAATAAAATCGTGTTGTAACCGTGTTGTGTCAAATCGTGTCATGTTGAATCGTGTCGTGTTAAAACTTTGTCAGTTTTTTGAAAATGCTAACACAACACAGTCGCATCGTGCTGAATCCGTACATGTAGCATGTCGTGTCGTGATAACACTGCTATGTACCGTGTCAACACATCTATCACGCCAAAATTTGTAATTCACATTCATGACCGCTAAAGCGTTTTAATATGTATTTTTTTTTCTCATTATATTCGAAAAGTTGACTTGGTAGTTGGTACAATGGTACTAAAAACTAAAAAACAGAACGGTCATTTAAATAATTACATTTGACTCACACAGTTAAGTAATCAGTACCACTAACGTCACTATCATAGCTGTGTGTGGGACCTTCATATTATCTTCTAGATCAAATAATGTTTTTTTTTTTTTTTACTTTGTAACCTAGTCTTAAGCTGGAGGCGCAAAAAAAAAAAAAAAAAATACAATGCAACAGTTGATTATTAACTTGGATTTTCTAAAATATTTTATGCTTAATGGCTCCGTTTGGATGGGTGCAAGAATAAGGAAATAGTTTCTTCTTATTCTCAAATTTATTATAAATAATTCAAACTCTTCACCAAGTTACACACTTTTCAATACTTCTTTTCTTATTCTTCTTATTCCCACACCATCCAAACGGAGCCAATAAGTAACAACTGTGTGTTAAATATGCATCCAGTTGTGCTTACAGCCAGATTATAATTTTCGCACTCCCTTTTAATTTCAAAATATGGAAAGCTTATATTACTCATAATAACACGGCCATGAGTAAATTTCATGACAGGCATGAAATAAATTTGTATCGAAATGTTGACTGTATTTTGGTAGTCTACATAATAAATGGTACTAAAATAAAAGCTGTCTAATTTATCCGCCGCCCTTATGGCTGGCACTGGTTTTATACTCTGAAGCTAATAAATGCAATCAAAATTTTAAACAATCAACCAATCATCAATCATAAATAGAAAAATCGAAAATCTAAAAACGAAAAGAAAACCCTCTCACCTTCACCACCAAGCTCCCTGCACGTCCCACCTATTTCACCCTATCCCAATATATCTCATCCACCTCACCTTACCTTCCTTCCAGCGCGCCTCACCCATTTCACATCTCTTCCCCTTCCAATATGCCATGCCCTCCCTCTCTTCCCTCTGCAAACATTCTATTCTTTTTGCACTTCCTCTTTTGTTGTTTTTCTGTTGTTGCCTTCATTTTTTTTGCACATTTTTCTAATATACTCTCTTGCTTGATATAAGTACTCTCTTATTACAAAATAATTACTCCTTATGGTATATAATATTGTAATCTTACAATTAAGGTACTCTTTTAATAGAATATGAATGCTCCCTTACTGTTATTAATTGCTCCCTTAAATGTACAACATATATAAACTTATTATGTACTCCTTATAACTTATTAGTTACTCCCTTGTACATACTTATTTTGCTCCCTTATAACTTATTAGTTACTCCCTTGGACATATTTATTTTCCTCCCTTATAGTTATTAATCAAGTATTTAGAATTCAAAAAAGGCAATATATCCATGGCTAGATCTGAGAGGAGAGAACCTAATAAAAGAAGAAAAGGAGAGGAGATTTCGAGAGGGGGAGAAGGGAAAAGAGAGGAGAAAACTCAATACCTTTCAATCATGTGTGAAGAATCCAATTCAATCCATGTGTGTGAAAGAAGAGGAGAGGAGAAGGAAAGACAAAGGATTATGACGAGGAAAGGAATCAGAAAGAGAAAAAGAATAATGGAGAAGTTCGTAAGAAGGAAGAGAAGGAGTAGGAAGGAGTGGAGGTAGAGGAGAGAGCAAAGTCAAGGTTGAAGAGCGTAAGATGAGGGTGAGGGAGAGGAGAAGAGGAGCGAAAGAGAGGATATGGTTGAGAGGTACAGGGAAAAGAAAGCGAGGGGGTGAGAGACAGGAGAAACGAGAGGTGATGAGAGGAGCGAAGGAATGAAAAAAGGGAAAGCGCGTTATTTTGATTGTTTGATCGCACGATGGTATGATTGTCATAAGTAGGGGTGCAAATGAAACTCTAGTTAACTGTTGATTGTTTCATTTCATTTCCTTCGAAACGGTTAATGGAACTATTTTATGTTTCGTATGTTAAATGAAGTGGTTAATGAAAATGACATTTTTCGTTTTATTTATTTTCATTTAACTCTTTTATGTCATTTATTATGCATTTTGTATGTATTTTTTAACTATTTATAAACAAATTTGATGGACGGGAATATTGTAGTTTCAAATCGGTTAGTTATGCATGAAAAGTAGAAAAATATGTATAAAAATTAATTGTCAAAGCAGCAAATCGAACACAATTACATGTTTTGATTGTTTCGATTAATTGTCGGTTAATTAATTGTTGTGATCATTTCGATCGTCTTTTAAAACGAAACAGTGAAGCAAATTAATTTTTTTTTCGTGCCGTAAATGAAACGATTAACGAAAATGGATTGTTTTTGTGATCCTTTTGTAGCGTTTTAATTTCCCAGTTTTTACGTTGATGGTGAGCTCATTGGGCCCGTTTAGGGTATGCGTTGTTTCAAGTTTCATTTTAGTTTAAAGTAAAAAAAGGCCTTTTGAGCCTGTGAACCTGTGATTCTTAGTTCCGATATAAAATTTGGGCCAATAGCAATATCAATATGCTAAAAGAAAGGCCTCTTTAGATTAACTGATTAAAGGTGTTATATTATAATTTTTAAATTAAGGCCCACATTTGCTCTATCTCCGTTTCCAACTTTCCATCGTCTCAAAACATGAACTCCATTTTGACGATAAGTTCAAATAGTCCCTACAAAAATGCATCATCATTCTCACTTTCAAACAAAAATTTATTTTGTCTGATAGTACTTTTTTTCTTTAAAATATTTATCCTAACAAAAATGAGAAAAAAATTCTGTTATACCTTATATGAAGGGAAAATTAGCCATATACACATTGTCTAATAAAGGGAGAAGAGTTCTTCTAATAAGTTATTTTTTTATTTTTGAAGAAATGTTTAGTACCAAATTAATCTCTCCATTAACACATTGTCTAATTAAACCATTGTCGTCAAGAGCACTTACGCTTAACAGAAGTCCTTAAAATTTCTGCCAAATTCAATTTCCAGTCAAATGGAACTTCTGAAATCATATCCTGGGTACCACGACCATTACATAAGGGGAAAAAAAAAAAGATTACATTGATTATACCGTTCAGACTAAAAGGGGAAAAAAAAAAACGAACATGAAAAATATCCCAATATGTAAGAACATGAGTAATGCAAATCATTTGTTTCAAAATAGAACGTGGCTTACAAGGTTTCCTGTTTCAGTTGATGACCAAAGTGAGACAGTGGTGATGCATTGAAACTGAAGGTATATTGATCGTCATATCGAGACAATATTTATACAATGAATCATCAACCCAGAGAACAACAGTTTCAGGCTTTCAGACATAATGGCTGAAGGCTACCTGGAAGTTTTTCCTTCCATACCCTTCAATAAAAATTTTCCTTTCCATGTTCATCTTGTAAAACGCTTAAGAATTAGAATGCAATTAAAAAACCAAGGATTCAGTACTGTCAAGTTTTTGTGCTGGAAGCCTCGAACTGAAACAATAATTACAGTCTGCTCCTGTCTGTGTTTACTTGATCAGGGCGTTGCGCAAATGGCACAAAATACAGACTGTGTTGTATGTATTCTCCTGTATCGGTCGAGGATTTTAAATTTGCAGTAGATTTCAGTGATTATGATCGGAGCTGTCAAAATTGTGTCTACAAAATTAAGAGGTGATATATATTATTCTGTAACTCTGCACCAGAACTAAATTTGTTCCCAATCTACAGAGCATATTTGTTGTATGAATTATCCTCTATTAAGCAAGCTTTCAAGACTTTGAACATCTTGAATTTAAGACCTCTTACAAGCCATCTTAATTAAATAACATATAGGACAGTTGAAATTTTTTATTTGCCTATCTCGACTTATTAACAAATAATAGGTCCGATCTTAAAATCTTAAAATTTTGACAATACTATGTGCCTTTTGAATGCATAGATCCAAATGTACTAATTGAACAGAACATATAAAATAATATAGACATATATGCTAGATACGATAATAGACTTGATTATTTGAATGCATGCAACTATCTGACTGCGTGTCCATATTATTTAATATGAACTGTAAACGGATGCTATGGACATTTATAAGTTAAGCTTGGAATTATGCATTTAATTAGGCAAATATCATAAACACATGCATTGATGGCCACATACAAAAAAATTAAATAAATAAATAAAGTTTTTACAGAACTAAATATATGTGAATAAGTAATCCCCCCCCCCCCTAGAACATGGAGGTCTAGTTCTTGTGTTAAAGTTAATTAAATATAAGTCTTACAAATTTATCAAGCGGTTAAAATTTTGTATTTTTTTTAGAAAACTAAGCGGGTAAAAGTTAAAAAAGAAACAAAAAAGGAAAGAACTGAAAGTAAAGGAAACAAGAGACTTATCAGTCATATGAAAATAACAAGGAAAAACTTAGAAGCAAAACAGTACAAAAATGGAGATTATTGAGTGCATATCAAAATACAAAAATCTAACTAAGGATTTGAAAAGCAAATTGGAAAGCTAATCTAAATTTTTGTTCTCTAGAGGTGACAAAAACCTTTGACCTGGTATGATCATCCGTACTGTCTTTCTAAACTTGAATCGGAGTAGATTATACAATTTTTAAGTGTCAAACTAATCTAAATTAATTCTTTTCGGATGTGATTGGAATGATTTAAATTTCAGTCAATCTGATGCCATATAAATTGGAACTTGGAAAAACTAAAATCTAAAAAGTTCCGAATAAATCTGACCCGCTAATCCAAGGCAGAATGACTTGAGACCTAAACATAATTTGAAGCCAAGAACCAAAACCACCACCCGGCCATCTTGATTGCCGCTTCTATTAGAATTACTCATGTAGACTTAATTTAGCAATGATCGATATTTGAGATAGTAATAATATTACTGATACTGTCTTAATTAACAATTGGGCTCTGATTTAATTATTAGATCAAAAGGTTCAATAATAGTACTTGTCGATTTCTTTTAAATCGGTACAATTCACTGTTTTCTCCTTTTCTTTTTTCTAAACTTTTATTGAAGTCTTTTCATTTTCCTTTTCCTAATTTTGTACTTTTTTTTTATCACCTTCTTTTTCAATGACAAAGATGCCAGGGGAAGGGTACCGAGCCTATTATTTTTTACCCTTATATAAATGATAAATATTATTTACCGTACTCGCACTCTAGACGTAGTCAATTACATGTAAACAATGCACATGCATGCAAAACCTCCGGACTTCAATTTCTCTTTGACAATAACAAGTACATCATGCATCAAAACGTACGTAATTTGACAAAACAGTACACTACGCATCCAAACCCCACTCAGCTAGCACAGCATTAATTTGTCTATAGATCCTACCTAGGTTTTCTAAGAATGGCTTAATGAATTTAAAGCTGCTATGTATAGCCTATGTTGCAGCTCTTTTGACCAAAAAAAAAACTCTAACTTATCACACAGCACCCCTTGAATGTTTAGATCTAGCTAGGACACTAGGCCATGCCATGAAACAGGCTACTCCAAAAAGATAGGTTCTTATTTCAGGTACAATTAGGTCGGCACATGTTAAGGTATGTCATTAAACTAGGTGCTCCATGCATGCATGCCAATTGAACGAACCAGGTCGGTGCAGTACCGGTACGTTTGTAGTGTGTTTTGACCACCAATCGGGATATCCAAACTAGTTACTAGCTAGCCTATTGATTGGCTGTTGGCACATAACACTTACTTTGTGGTCGGTTACATGTATAAGAGCCTCTGCTAGTTAGTACAAAATGAGCGGTCTATCTAACTGTCTTGATGTCGGTACATGATGACTCGATGCTTTACCAATTACAAAAAACAAAGATAGAATGCTTGAATGTTGATATTCACCAATGTACAATTCATTGTCAACCCAATTAATAGGTATGGGAGTGAGGTGGGCATGCAAATTTGAGACTGTTCAATCGACTAATTTACAGTTACTTTTAAGAGGCTAATTATTTTAATTAATTTGGGAGTGTTTGGTACTACAAATTATAATCTAATATTTCTTTAAAAAAATGTATATACTAATATATTAGTATTGTTATTATTAATTTATTATTATTAAGTTGTGGGATATGGCAATTGAAAAATTAACTGCGGTTCACCGACATCCATTGCAGTTCAAAAGTCCACACTCACGAGTCACAGAAGATAATAAAACCTATCCATTTGGTACTAAACAGTTTGTACCAGTATATAGACCCATCATACAGCATCTAAGGCTCCGTTTGGATACCGTGTGGAAAGAAGGGAAGAAAGGAAAAAATTTATTATAAACAATTCAAATTCTTCACAAAGTTACACACTTCCTAATACTTCTTCTCACTTCTTTCCTTCTATCCTTCTTCCCACACCTCATCCAAACGGAGCCCAAAAGTTGTCTCGTTACGTTGTCACTTAAGTAAACAAATGACGAATGTAATGTAGTATAAGATATTCAAATCAGTCCTTCGATTCTTTAAAATAAGCTAAAGTTGGAATTATGTTGTAAACTACATAAGTTTGCATTGCTCGTTCCTTCTTCGTAATTATCCACACTTTCTATTTAAATCGCACTGGCTGTTGCCCAGCTGCAAGACATCTATTCCTATTCTTACCATACCTCTCTACAGGGGCTCTATTTAGTCATGAATAAGAGTTATTCTGGACTAAATAGTTAATCTAGATTAAGAGACAATCCAAACAGTTTAGGATTAAGGACTTATTCCGAATCAGAGTAAGATTAGTTAATCTAACTAGATGTTAGAATAAGAATAAGGAAAAGTGAGATTAAAATTTTGGTTTGTTAACGGTCAAATATAAAACTCATTGTTATTCCTACATCATCCAAACAAAAATCTTTATTCTGAGATTAAGCTTATTCTTAAGAATTTGAGACTAACAATTTTAATCTTGAATAACTAATTCTACTCTTATTCTCATATGATCCAAACAGAGACGGTTTCTTAATTAGGATAAAGTGATGAATTAATGATTAACTTTTACTAATTAGGAAAGTAGTCGTTTTTTTTTAATTTATGACCATTGCTTAACATTAAATAATTTGACCACTTCAATTTGGTAATAGATATAGTGAGGCTAGTATTAAGTCCATTTTTTAAATAACTAACAACTTGTCCTAGATAACGTGCACAAAAAATTAAACATATGAAGCAAGTTTTCCAGCGTGCGCGGCATGTGTAGTCGTTATAAAGAAGGATTTTTAGTGATTAAAATAATCATCTTCCTTCATAAAATATAGGAAAGAGGACAGTGACAGCATAAACATTCAAATTAAGTACTTTTGTGTTTTGTTTATAATGGCATGTGTACCTGTCATTATAAAGTTAAATAATTTATTATACATAGCTCGATTAATTACTGTAATTATCAGGATGGACATGTTTGCCAATATATTGATGTAATAAAATTTTGCTTTATATGTAGTCTCAACTTGCCGCAATTAGATTTAAGCATTTCAATCCCATTAATTTGTAACCAATTAACACATCTAGGCGCTACATGTGGTTCTTGTATCTATCTCATAACCTCGATCATTGTAGATTAATACGTTACAAACAAATTAAACGAGTTTCTGTTGTTTCAAATGTTGGACTTCTAATTAATTTTTGCACGATGGTCGATTCTTCAAATTAACAAAGCATCCATCTTGAGAAGATCAGTCTAATCATATCATATATATCATATATATAGTAAATCTATTGTGAATCATGATTTATATAAGCTTTCGTGCACCATGACTGTTTTGGGTCAAATTTAATTTAACCAACTCAAATCTATATATTGAAATCTCATAGCAAACAAAATTTTACAATTTTTTAAATTTTTTTACTGTCTTTTTCGAATTTTTAAAACTTGCCATTTTTTGCTTATAAATAAACTAATTTGTAGCAAAAAATGGCAAGTTTTAAAAATTTCAAAAATTGTAAAATTTTGTTTGCTATGAGATTTCAATATATAGATTGGATTGATTAATTTAGATTTGTCAATTTGTAAAATCACCGTTCAAACGGTCAAGGTGCACGGAGCCCTCCATGCATCATGGTTCACAATAGATTTACTATATATATATAGAATTTAGCTATGGTGAGATGCATCACAAAAAACCTTCCGTGAGATGCGATCAAAATTCATGAATCTGATTCAAAATGATCGATCCAAACCGTTCAATATGATCTCGCTATTGAAATCTTCTTGCAGACCAAATTTTACATTTTTTCAGAATTTTTAAATATTTTTTTTAGATTTTTTAAAATGACAGTTTTTTAACGGTTCAGAACTAATTAGATTAACGATTTTCTAAAATTTGAAAAAAATACTTAAAAAATAAAAAAAATATAAAATTTAGTCTGCATGGAGATTGTTAGGAAGTGTGCTAATTTTCATTTTTGTGCTAATTACCAATTAATTAACCAAGCAAATCACACACATAAGAGATCTAGTACACAAGCTATTTAAACACGCGAGAAAAAGGGATTGGAAGTCTACCTCTCTTGGTATCGCAACCAAGAGGCTCGTTCCAATGCGTTGATGTCGGTGGCGTGCTCTCCAAACACCTCCTATTCGCGGCGCCTCGAGTCCACTATGGTATTAACCAAGCCCTTCTCAATTCGTGCTAGCGAAGAGAAGAGCGAGTCTAATCCCAAGCGTTCCCTTTCTTCAACCAACGAACCAAACGATTTTGTGGGAGAATGGGACGCTCAACACATGAGCTAGAGTGGAGAGGGGAGAGGGGGGGGCGGCGCACCACACAAGGGAGGGAGATCCTATGGTGGCGGCTAGGAAGAGGAGGAGAGAGAAGAGGTGCAAGGGAGCCTCCAATAGGTGCCTTATATAGCCTCTTAACCCTAGATAGGAGTTCACACAAATTACAATTGTGCCACCCCTACCTACCTCTTGTGGCCGGCCTCCTAGTGGGCTCTCTTGGCCCACTAGGCCATCTCTATTTGTTCCTTTAATTCTATTAATTAAAGGCCCACTCATAGCCATTCAATTTGGACATTTAATTTACTAATAAATTAAAGCCCAAATAACTTAAATTAAATTAAGTGTGTTATTTATAAATAATTATTAACTTAATAATAATTATTTAGAGATTAGACAATGCATTAATTTATTTCTATATGATCTATTTGACTTAATTAATTATAACGGTCCATAACGCTATTTAATTAATTAATCAATCTATCATATTTTGCAATACACATTATTGCAAATAAATAAATAATGCACATATGGTTAAACACCAATTTTGTGTGACCCTTTGAGGATTTATGCTATGTTGGACATGGAATTAAATCGCTATTTAATTCCAATAATCATAAGCGGTATCTAGCAACACGTTATGATTCCCAATTCACATAAATAATGTACTGCTACAATATTTCAATCCTGCATGAGAGAATAAATGGTTTCTCTATTTTGATTCTTATGTCACACGATATCATCGTATAATCCAAGATAGGAACGTGTCATTCTTGCAGATTATACGTTTCTTGATCTAGAGATAATTGTATCAGTTGCTAGCAAACAATCTATCTCCATCAAGGGGCCCAAACAGATATCGTCACTCACTAAGTGAATTAATGAGGGACATACGGTTTTCTTGATAATTAGCTTTTCCCCGCACGATTCAAGAATACTTAAATCAAGTCCGTATAGCAGCCTTTATCAGGAATCAGCGGTAGACATGATTTATAGCATCTATCCTCATGTGGAAAAGATAATCATCTCAAACTTAGAACCAAAATCATAACGAAATAAATAATGACACGTAACACAATCCATATATTTATTTCGTGGGGTCCAGTCCTGTACTATGTTCTATAACATATACATATGCAATTAAGTTGGTTACTCCTAACCTATGATTTATAGAACTTAATCATCACTTAATCTGCATACTAATCTTATTGATAATTAATGTCCTTTGTTAATTATCAAGATTATGGACTTTTTAGATTTATCGTTGTCATTTACTACTAAATGAATAACAGTGATCTATAATTCAGATCCTCAACCTGAATGAACTGTCAACGAGTAAATCAAAGAACAAATGATCTAAAATCACCAATAACATAAACTATAGAAGTAGCCTAATGAATTGGCTTCTAGGACATATCTCTAACAATCTCCCACTTGGCCTAGAGTCAATCAATAGTGACTTCTAGCAAGTGCATAGTACTCAATGTAATATCCAAAATATACATGTCTCATACTAAAGCCTAGTAATAAAAAGATACAACTCAAAGCCACTCAGGCATACGCCTAATCCCCATGGATGCAACGTGCAACTCATGTGCGGCTCGAGATAAAGGCTTTGTCAGAGGGTCCGCTGTGTTCGCGGCACCGTCCACCTTCTTGACCTTGACCCATCCATCATTGATCAACTGACGGATGAGATGGAATCGTCGTAGAATGTGCCTAGTCTTTTGGTGAGACCTAGGCTCCTTGGACTGAGCTATGGCTCCCGTGTTGTCGCAGTAAATATCCACTGGACCTGAGATGCTTGGAACCACCTCTAGCTCGGTCAAGAACTCCTTGATCCATACACCTTCTTTCGCTGCTTCACCAGCCGCTAAGTATTCTGCTTCGGTGACGGAATCGGCCGTAGTATCTTGCTTGGAACTCTTCCAACTCACGGCACCACCATTGAGCAGAAATACGAAGCCAGACTGTGATTTTGAGTCATCTCGATCGGTTTGGAAACTAGCATCGGTGTAACCACTTACAACGAGCTCTTGGTCTCCACCATATACGAGAATGCTATCCTTTGTTCTCTTGAGATATTTGAGGATATTCTTGACTGCAGTCCAATGTGCCATGCCAGGATTGGCTTGGAATCGACTAGTCACGCTAATCGGATGTGCCACATCAGGACGAGTGCATAGCATGGCATACATAATCGATCCGACCACAGACGGATACTGGAATTTCTTCATGTATTCACGATCTGTATCATTGGTCGGACTTTGAGACTTGCTCAAGAAAATGCCATGTGACATAGGCAAGAATCCCTTCTTGGAATTTGCCATGTTGTGTTTGTTCAACACTTTGTCAATATATGCATCTTGGCTCAAGCCTAACATCCTTCTCGATCTATCTCTATAGATCTTGATTCCTAGGATGTAGGCGGCTTCGCCCAAATCTTTCATTGAGAACACCTTCTTCAATGAATCCTTAACTGCATTCAACTCGGGGATATCATTCCCGATCAAGAGGATATCATCAACATATAGGACAAGAAACACAACCACGCTCCCACTGATCCTCTTGTAAACACAAGGTTCCTTTTCGCTTTGAACGAAGTTCAATTTCTTGACTTCTTCATCAAAGCGTTTGTTCCAACTCCTCGATGCTTGCTTCAATCCATAAATGGACCTTTGAAGTTTGCATACCTTGTTAGCATTCTTTGGATCCACAAAACACTCGGGTTGTGTCATATACACATCCTCTTCCAAATTTCCATTTAGGAAGGCGGTTTTGACATCCATTTGCCATATTTCATAATCATAAAATGCGGCAATTGCTAACATGATCCGAATTGACTTGAACATAACGACGGGCGAGAAGGTTTCTTCATAGTCAATACCATGAACTTGTTTGTAACCTTTCGCTACAAGTCGTGCTTTGTAAATGGTCAAGTTGCCATCCATGTCGACCTTTCTTTTAAAGATCCATTTGTTCTCAACGGGTTTTACTCCGTTGGGAAGATCAACCAAGGTCCATACCTTGTTGTCATACATGGATTGCATTTCGGATTCCATGGCTTTGAGCCATTCCTTGGAGTCTGGTTTTCTTTTCATGTCATCAATGGTCAAAGGCTCATCGTTCTCCATGACGAGAACGTCGTGCAAACCTAAATATCTTATAGGTGGACGACTTGGCCTTGCCGATCTTCGTAGGGTAGATGCTTGAGGTTCTTGAACTTGCTCCACAACGGTTTGTGGGCTTTGTTCTTGAACTTCAAGTATAGGTGCGTCCTCAACACTATCGACACGCGATATGTTTGAGTATTCATTTGAGGGAGCTTGTTCTTGAACCTCTTCTTCCACAACAACTTGAGGAATGGGTTCGACTACAATCTCGTTCGATGCAACCTCATTTGGCACTATATTTGGAACAACTACATTACCTACTTGAGGTATGTTTTGTTGTTGCGGTTCTTGAATTTCTTCAATAACCACGTTGCTCCCACTACTTCTTCTTGAGATAAACTCCTTTTCCAAGAATTCCGCATGTCGTGCAACAACTATTTTGTTCTCGACACGGTTATAGAAGTAGTAACCCTTTGTTTCCTTAGGGTATCCTACGAAATGACATTTGTCCGATTTGGGTCCAAGCTTATCGCTCACTAGCCTTTTCACATAAGCTTCACAACCCCAAATCTTGAGAAACATCATGCTAGGTTTCGAACCAAACCATAGCTCATAGGGTGTTTTCTCAACGGACTTTGATGGAACACGGTTCAAAGTAAAAGCTGCGGTTTCAATTGCATAACCCCAAAAGGACATAGGCAAATTAGTTTGGCTCATCATCGATCGAACCATGTCTAGCAAAGTTCGATTCCTCCTTTCGGACACACCATTCCATTGTGGTGTTCCTGGTGGAGTGAGTTGTGGAATGATTCCACACTCCTTTAGATAATCACCAAATTCATGGCTCAAGTACTCACCACCTCTATCGGATCGTAAGGCCTTGATCTTTCGATCAAGTTGGTTCTCAACTTCACTCTTAAACTCTTTGAACTTGTCAAAGGTTTCAGATTTATGACGCATTAAGTAGATATACCCGTATCTACTATAATCGTCAGTGAACGTGACGAAGTATGAGAAACCTCCACGTGCACAAATGCTCATAGGTCCACATACATCGGTATGTATGAGATCTAACAATCCATTTGCCCTTATCCCTTTATTGGGGAAAGGCGCTTTGGTCATTTTTCCCATCAAACAAGATTCGCAAGTGTCAATTGGCTCGAAAGCGAATTGATCCAAGAGACCAACGGATTGTAGTCTCTTGATGCGTTTCTCGTTGATATGACCTAAGCGGCAATGCCACATTAAAGTCGCATTCTCATGTGAAACCTTACGTTTCCTTTTGTCATTTTCAACACTCAAAACAAATCCATTCGAATCGAGCACATAAAGACCATTCAATAAATGTGCATCACAAAAACGAACTTCATTTCGAAACAAAGTCAAGCACTTGTTCTTTATTACAATATTATAACCATCCAAATCCAAACAAGAAACGGATACAATGTTTCGAGTGATACATGGAACTACAAAAACATCCTTGAGTTCCAATACAAAACCATTAGGCAAAGTTAGTTCCACGCTCCCAACGGACATAGCGGAGACGCACGTGCCGTTACCGACGCGGAGTTGAACTTCGCCTTTCTCTAGCCGTCTTCTATTCTTTAGTACCTGAGGTAGAAGGTTGGACAGTTCCCGCCTTCTTGTCAGCTAGGTACCTTGGGCAGTTTCTCTTCCAATGGCCCTTGTTGCTACAGTAGTAGCAAACGGTCTCGGAAGAGGCCGGGTTCTTCTTCTTCTTAGAACCCACGGGAGCACCCTTGGCCGGACCTTGGGGCGTCACCGGGCCTTTGCCTTTGCCTTTGCGGCCACGCTTTCTTATCTTCTTGCTTTTCCCACTCACCGCAAGAACATCCTTGGGGCCCTTCTCTTTCTTAAGACTCTCCTCCGTCTCAATGAGCATGTTTTGGATGTCATCCATGCTCTTGTCCATGCCGTTCATCCGGTAGTTCACAACGAAACCGGTGAAGCTTGGAGGGAGAGAATTGAGAATGAAGTCTTGTATCGCCCCCGAAGGGAAGGGCGTATCAAGCTTCTCAAGCTGCCGAAACAACCCCGCCATCTTCATGACGTGTGGCCCGACATCATGACCTTCGGCCAAGCGAGTGTTGGCGACGGCCTTGATGAGACGGGCCCTTTCGGTGCGGGCCTTTGTTTGGAACATGTTGGATAGGCGAGTGATCATGGCGAACACTCCATAGCCACTATCCATGAACTCCTTTTGGAGTTCCGCTTCCATGGTTGCCACCATCACGACGGACATCTCCATGTCCTCGTTCTCATGCTTCGCAAAGGCATCCTTTTCCTCTTGGGAAGCGGTTGCCTTTGGAGCCGATGGCATGGGAGTGGTGAGGAGATACTCTCTTTTCTCATACCTAAAGGCAAGCCTTAGGTTGCGATGCCAATCCAAGAAATTGGCACCGTTAAAAGCGAGTTTCTCTCTCTCAACAAGAGAACGTAGCGTAAAAGATGAGGAAGACATCTACAACAATACATAAGTTTTAAGGTCAATTAGTTTATGCTTTAAAATTTGTTTTAACTAAGTAAAACTTCCACTACATTATATCATGTCCCTAAATGTAGTGAATTTCCAAGACTCCCACAACTTGTTAATGCAACGACGGCGTCGGCAGAACATTGCACCAACAAATGTGAGATAGGTTCTCCAACCAATCATACGTTCCTATGATTCTTGGTTCGATTAACGAACTTCACTCCAATGACCAATCCGATTTGAATCATTGTTAAGTCACTTCTTTCTATTTGCTCCTAGTAAATCCGATTTACACCCCGACACGGATGATGGATCACGATGTCCCGCGTCGGCGAGAATACATCAATGACCGATCATACTACGTAAGAAGGGGATAGAAAGAAGGAGAGTGAATTTTGTTTAGACTTAATTCTTTTTAGTTTGGGACAAACAATTCATATGACGCTTTGTTTGGTGGTCGTGTAATCATACACCCATACCTAACCTAACACAAGCATTCATACAAGCATCTCATAGTTGTGGGTTTGTATGGCTCCCGCTTGCATTAGTTTCGCCACATCCTCCATGAAGCAAAACTAATCTACTCCATGCCCTCCCACTAAATTCTATAAGGATCTAAATCCTATATAAAATAAAGCTACAAAATACATGTGAAAACATCCTATTCCCTTCCTATCCTTAGGGGCATGCAAGCCTCACAAGTTACATCAAAAATTAATCAAAAATTAATTAATGGCACCAAAGGCCGCATTACAAACATTCACACATGCATTCATTTACAACCACAAGGCATTGAGTCTTGAGCCATACTAAACCCACTATCCACCTACAAAACAAAGTTAGCACATACAAGAACTTTGTTTCCAATTAACGATTTTCAAGCATCTTTGCGTATCGTTTGCTATAAGTAAATTCCGTGTACAAATCCTCAATTTTAAACAACCAACCTTGTTTAAATTCATTTAGAAAGTTCTTTCAACATCCCATAACAGAAAGGAGATCAAACAAGGAGTTTTCTAATTAATTTCAACTAGTTTGAATACTTAGAAAAACAGTAATTTACCAAAAAACGTAACTAATGGAATTCAACAAAAACAACAGTTTTCGGTCTCCAAAAATTCTCAAATAAATTACTTAAGCTCCTTATCATAGTTGTGATTACCAGTAAAAATTTCAAGAAGAGATCTTAAACCATCTGGGAGAATCAAAAATGACAAATCTCTTACAAGTGTACGAAACACCGTTATGAGATTTTCAGCTTATCCTCTCAACCATTTGGTCTGTTAGACCACCTTCTATCCAGTTTTAATATATACAATATACATAGAAAAACTTGTTTATACTACAGGCTATCCATTCATGAAAAGAAAACAACCAAGTTCAGTTCAACAATCTTAAGTTACATGCTAAACAATCAACAAATTCTGTACTGTAACAGACTGTCGATCGAAACGTTTTAACCTAGCTGAGGGTCCAAACATCCACGAAAAATTATGAAATTAATTTTCCTGGAATCCTAACTCAAAATAGAACAACTCCATTTAAACAGAATTTTTAAAGGAGTTCTCAGTTGGTACAGTTTATTAGAACAATCGATTTGCTCAATAAAATGGATCTGATAAGATCTTCCTTTTCATACTTGAAAACCCACAAATTAATCCGAGTCATGCAACAAATTTTACATGCTCAGAAAGAGCTTCAAGTCCTCTTTATTTCTAGCCATAGAACACTGGTACTTATATTCAAAATATAAATCTTTCAAGCCATTCAAACAGGACAGTGCAAGCAGAAACTGGTTCTGTGCACTGTCGCCGTTTTATTCACAGTAAATCTATACTAATACAGAAAAAAGTGAATCCAACGCCAAAAGAATCACAATCCACAGATCTACAACTTTCATGTAGATGGAAAGATCTTCCAGAGGACATATCACAGAGAAAAATGCGAAACAACACAGAAAATACCATTTCCAGACAGCAAACAAACGCATCATCTCTACTAATCCATTAATTAGCCAATTTCTCTTAATTAAGTGTTAAAATAGCTTAAGTACAACCTGGCTCTGATACCACTGTTAGGAAGTGTGCTAATTTTCATTTTTGTGCTAATTACCAATTAATTAACCAAGCAAATCACACACATAAGAGATCTAGTACACAAGCTATTTAAACACGCGAGAAAAAGGGATTGGAAGTCTACCTCTCTTGGTATCGCAACCAAGAGGCTCGTTCCAATGCGTTGATGTCGGTGGCGTGCTCTCCAAACACCTCCTATTCGCGGCGCCTCGAGTCCACTATGGTATTAACCAAGCCCTTCTCAATTCGTGCTAGCGAAGAGAAGAGCGAGTCTAATCCCAAGCGTTCCCTTTCTTCAACCAACGAACCAAACGATTTTGTGGGAGAATGGGACGCTCAACACATGAGCTAGAGTGGAGAGGGGAGAGGGGGGGGCGGCGCACCACACAAGGGAGGGAGATCCTATGGTGGCGGCTAGGAAGAGGAGGAGAGAGAAGAGGTGCAAGGGAGCCTCCAATAGGTGCCTTATATAGCCTCTTAACCCTAGATAGGAGTTCACACAAATTACAATTGTGCCACCCCTACCTACCTCTTGTAGCCGGCCTCCTAGTGGGCTCTCTTGGCCCACTAGGCCATCTCTATTTGTTCCTTTAATTCTATTAATTAAAGGCCCACTCATAGCCATTCAATTTGGACATTTAATTTACTAATAAATTAAAGCCCAAATAACTTAAATTAAATTAAGTGTGTTATTTATAAATAATTATTAACTTAATAATAATTATTTAGAGATTAGACAATGCATTAATTTATTTCTATATGATCTATTTGACTTAATTAATTATAACGGTCCATAACGCTATTTAATTAATTAATCAATCTATCATATTTTGCAATACACATTATTGCAAATAAATAAATAATGCACATATGGTTAAACACCAATTTTGTGTGACCCTTTGAGGATTTATGCTATGTTGGACATGGAATTAAATCGCTATTTAATTCCAATAATCATAAGCGGTATCTAGCAACACGTTATGATTCCCAATTCACATAAATAATGTACTGCTACAATATTTCAATCCTGCATGAGAGAATAAATGGTTTCTCTATTTTGATTCTTATGTCACACGATATCATCGTATAATCCAAGATAGGAACGTGTCATTCTTGCAGATTATACGTTTCTTGATCTAGAGATAATTGTATCAGTTGCTAGCAAACAATCTATCTCCATCAAGGGGCCCAAACAGATATCGTCACTCACTAAGTGAATTAATGAGGGACATACGGTTTTCTTGATAATTAGCTTTTCCCCGCACGATTCAAGAATACTTAAATCAAGTCCGTATAGCAGCCTTTATCAGGAATCAGCGGTAGACATGATTTATAGCATCTATCCTCATGTGGAAAAGATAATCATCTCAAACTTAGAACCAAAATCATAACGAAATAAATAATGACACGTAACACAATCCATATATTTATTTCGTGGGGTCCAGTCCTGTACTATGTTCTATAACATATACATATGCAATTAAGTTGGTTACTCCTAACCTATGATTTATAGAACTTAATCATCACTTAATCTGCATACTAATCTTATTGATAATTAATGTCCTTTGTTAATTATCAAGATTATGGACTTTTTAGATTTATCGTTGTCATTTACTACTAAATGAATAACAGTGATCTATAATTCAGATCCTCAACCTGAATGAACTGTCAACGAGTAAATCAAAGAACAAATGATCTAAAATCACCAATAACATAAACTATAGAAGTAGCCTAATGAATTGGCTTCTAGGACATATCTCTAACAGAGATTTCAATAGAGAGATCATATTAGACGGTTTGGATCAGTCATTTTGAACCAGATTCATGAGGTTTGATCGCATCTCATGGAAGATTTTATAGCTAAACTCTATATATATATATATATGCAATATAATAAATTATATCGATTATGTGTTGGGTTAGGATATAGAGCTACAAGTATATGTAGCCAAAGGTTTTGTATTTCAAGCTTTTAATTTATTTCACGTGATTCTAAGTCTTTAAACAACCCATCGAACTTGAGTGAAGATATTATTATTGGCTACGGGCCCATTTTCTTTTTTTTTTAAAAAAAAGTGAGGATACTATTATAAGAAATATAAATATTACATATCGACATTTGTTATGTATGCTTCTAGAAATAATAATTATCAATTCCATTCACCATGCATGAGAGCTACACAGCCTACACTTCAATTAATTAAATATATAATAATATTACATTGGATATATATACAAAGGGGAAATTAAGTAAAACACAGTGAAAATTATACAAAATCGATCAGCAAGATTTAAGGGACCATTTACTCATAACTTCTTTGTCTCCATCCCATTCCCTGTTGCTCTGCTAGGAGGGCACATACCACACGTCTCTTGTAGTGACATATTACAAATAGTATCAAGACTTTCACACCGAGTTTCTAGTGAAGTGTGTAAACTGTAAACCTTTCTTTTTTTAAAGCAATAAATATTTTCTTCTTGTGGAAAACATATTGTTCAATACGCAAAAATACGTGCAAATCTGAATAGAAGACCAGAAGACCAAAAAGCACTCAAAAAAGGGGAAATCGTAAAAAAATAAAAAAAAGGCACCAATTATTGGAAAGAGGATCGAGGAGCACTGCAAATTTGTTTCATTTTGGGTGCTTTTTGATGAGCAAGAATAAGGAATTATTTAGTCTAGCTAAAGTAACTCATTAATCCGTACGTGATCCAAACATATCCAGAGGAATATATTATTCCAAATCGATGAGGGGGTGTTCGGAATCTTGTAATAATAAGATTAGGATTAGTTATTCAGAGTAGAAAACATTATTCCTAAACGATCAAGAATAAGAGGACGTATGGATCATCTAAGAATAAAATTAAGATTAGCTATTCAGAGTAAAAAATATTATTCATAAACGATCAAGAAATAGCTTTTTAGGATATAGAGTGTTATTTTTAAGTGGTCCAACATACGGATTAAATTTTTTATTCCTAAAAAAGATGATCCAAACACACTAGAATCCAAACACACTATGATCCAAAGATGATCCAAAAAAGATGATCTAAGTGTTTGGATCATATTTTTAATCAGGATTAAAAAAGATGATCCAAACACACTAGGAATAAAAAATTAATTTATATGTTGGACCACATAAAAATAACTCTCTAGATCTCAAAGTTTATCCTTGCTCGTTTAGGAATAATAGTTTTTACTTCGAATAACTAATCGTAATTTTATTCTTAGATGATCTAAATGCACCCAAGTTCTTTTAAGGTCTCTAGAGAGTTATTTATAAGTGGTCCGGACTTTTGAATAAATTTTTAAAAAAAGACCAATTAATGTCAAATGTATAGTATTAATTTTGAATTTAATATGGCTAACGCACCATTGATAGCACGTGCCATCGATTTTCTATCGCCTCTATTTTTAAAATTTAAAATTCAAACAGTCGAACCAAACCATTCATATTAATCACTATATTGAAATATTCTTGGAGACCAAACTTTATATTTTTAAAAAATTTTTTACTAATTATGATATTTTCAAATTGGAGGGCCTGAAATACTCTAATCATAATATTTTTAAAAATATCATAATAAATGACAAAATATATATATATATATATATATATATATTAAATTTGGTCTCGAAGGATATTTCAATATGGAGAACAACTTGAACGGTTCAGACTAACCATTTAAATTTCGGATCTCGAAAAATAACTTGATGGCACGTTAACCATTATATATATATATATAGAGAGAGAGAGAGAGAGAGAGGATGGCTAACGTACCATCGATGGCAAGGAGGGTCCCGTGCCATCAAGTCATTTTCCGAGATCTAAAATTCAAATGGTCAATCCAAATCGTTCAAGTTGTTCTCCATATTGAAATATCCTTAGAGACAAAGTTTTATATTTTTTCAAATTTTTTTGCTATTTTATTATGATATCTTTAAAAACATTATGATTAGAGTATTTCAGCCCCTCCAATTTGAAAATATCATAATAAATAGCAAAAAATTTTGAAAAAATGTAAAATTTTGTCTCCAAGTGTATTTAAATATTGTGATCAACTTAAACGGTTTTGATCGACCGTCAGAATTTGGATCTCGAAAAATGAATCGATAGAGATTTTAAAAGATACTTAAAATTTTCAAAAAAAATATAAAATTTGGTTTGCATAGAGATTTCAATAGGAAGATCGTATTTGACGATTTGGATCGGCTATGTTGAACCAGATCTAGAAGTTTTTGTGTGCGACTCACCATAGCAAAACTATATATATAGATAGATAGGCTAAAGTGTGCTTCAACATATAGAGGGTCTATATGCTAGAGTGTTTTGACCGTCGGATCTGAAATCTAACGATCTAGATTCAATCGCTCAGGTTGAGTACTAACTCTCGTTTTCTCTGCGTTTTCCGTCACTTTCTCCTCCGTTAGGCTATTACATAGGAAATAAAAAAAAAAAGAGAAAAAACAAAGAGACTTTTCGTCTCTCTTTCTCTGACGCAGAGAGAAGAGAGACTTAAGTTCTCTCCCCCTCTCTACTCTACTCGCTCTCTCCTAAAGTTTTTTCGATCAAAATCGCCGAGTCCATCGCCCGACCACCTCCTCTATTCCGATCAAAAAACGAAGAGACCTCTTCGTCTCTCTCTCTCTCTCTTTCTCTTTCTCTCGTCGGTCACTCCACCTCCGTCGCTCGGCCGAGCTCGTCTCTCTCTCTCTCTCCGCTCCACCTGCATCAAAGAAGAAGAGATAGGTATATAGTTTTGTAGTTAATTTTGATTTAATTTTCTCAATTTCATCGATGCACGAATCATTGGTTTATAATCGGTAGATGAAGAATAACCCTAGATTTTTTTTTTTTTGAAATTCATGGAATTTGTGAATTGAAATTCAAACAAAGGTGAAGAAGGTTGCATTGTGCTTCCAAGTTCTCTCCTCCTCCGTTTAGTAATATGTTTAGTAAATGTTGTTCCAGTAAACAAAATTGAAGGTTATTGAGTGATTGTTGTTCCAGCAACCTAAAATTGAAGGTTTCTGGTTTTATATTCCTCCGTTTTTTTTTTATTTTCATTTTTTGTTGTTGTTGGCTCCATTTGATTAAGCGCCTCTATTTTTTCTTACTATGTTTGCATGTAGAGCTATCACTTGATGAAACTAGGAGATTTTGACTAAATGTGCCAATGAAGGTGCACCTTCGACAGTTGACGATCAGATCGACCCATATAAATATTTAGAGTTGGTTCCCTTTGTTGGAAAAGAATTCTTCACAATAGATGATGCAAAGGAGTTCTACAATTCATATGCCTATCAATAGTGAACAAGAGGATAGTGAACAAGATGATGATGTCGAAGACGTGGAATCGAATGATGCATATGAATATGAAGACTTATAGAATTGTTATAGAATGGTTTTATTTTGGTATAGAATTGCTATAGAATCGCTATATTTTGGTATATAATTGTTATAGTATGGCTATATTTTAGTATAGAATTATTAGAATAGTTGTATTTGTTAGAGATATGTCCTAGAAACCAATTCATTAGGCTACTTCTATAGTTTATGTTATTGGTGATTTCAGATCATTTGTTCTTTGATTTACTCGTTGACAGTTCATTCAGGTTGAGGATCTGAATTATAGATCACTGTTATTCATTTAGTAGTAAATGACAACGATAAATCTAAAAGTCCATAATCTTGATAATTAACAAAGGACATTAGTTATCAATAAGATTAGTATGCAGATTAAGTGATGATTAAGTTCTATAAATCATAGGTTAAGAGTAACCAACTTAATTGCATATGTATATGTTATAGAACATAGTACAGGACTGGACCCCACGAAATAAATATATGGATTGTGTTACGTGTCATTATTTATTTTCGTTATGATTTTGGTTCTAAGTTTGAGATGATTATCTTTTCCACATGAGGATAAATACTATAAATCATGTCTACCGCTGATTCCTGATAAAGGCTGCTATACGGACTTGATTTAAGTATTCTTGAATTGTGCGGGGAAAAGCTAATTATCAAGAAAACCGTATGTCCCTCATTAATTCACTTAGTGAGTGACGATATCTGTTTGGGCCCCTTGATGGAGATAGATTGTTTGCTGGCAACTGATACAATTATCTCTAGATCAAGAAACGTATAATCTGCAAGAATGACACGTTCCTATCTTGGATTATACGATGATATCGTGTGACATAAGAATCAAAATAGAGAAACTAATTATTCTCTCATGCAGGATTGAAAATATTGTAGCAGTACACTATTTATGTGAATTGGGAATCATAACGTGTTGCTAGATACCGCTTATGATTATTGGAATTAAATAGCGATTTAATTCCATGTCCAACGTAGCATAAATCCTCAAAGGGTCACACAAATAAAGCTTTAACCAAACAGTGCATTATTTATTTATTCGCAACAGTGCGTATTGCGAAAATATGATATGTTGATTAATTAATTATATACCGTTGCGGACCGTTATAATTAATTAAGTCAAATAGATCATATAGAAATAAATTAATGCATTTGCTAATCCTGAAATGATTATTAATAAGTTAATAATTATTCATATTCAACATATTTTATTTGAGCTATTCGGATTTTAATTAAATGTTAATTAAAAGGGCCGAAATTGAGAACTATTGGAAAGACCAAATAAATGGAATTAAGTAATGGACCTAGCCAACAAATTGTTGTAGGCCTTCTTGGCCCATGAAGGGTGCGGCAACCTAGGGGCAAATTTGTCCAATGGAAATGTTGGTAGGTAGGTCAAGAGAGCTCTATATAAAGGGGTTCATTTTGGGGAAACCCTAGCCACCTTTCTATTTTCTCTCTCTCCTTCCTCCATAGCCGAAATTCCAAGAGAGGAGAATAAATTTCAGAATTTATTCCTCTTTGCTCTTTCCATTATTTCATTAGGGCTCATGTGTTGAGATTTAGCTACTTCATTAATATAGATTAATTGGAAGAAAGGCTAGAAACAAGGATTAGCTATCTCTCTTTGTTCTTGCTAGCACAAGAACTTAGAGGTTGGTTAATCCTTTTGGTGGATTCGAGGCCGTCGAAAGAAGAAGAAGGGAGAGCACGCCACCGCCGCCAAATCCGTTGGAACGAGCCTCTTGGTTGCGATACCAAGAGAGGTAGACTTCCAACCTTTCTCTCTTGTGAATGAATAGCTTATGTACTAGATCTCTTATGTGTGTGTTTTGCTTGGTTAATTAATTGGTAATTAGCACAAAAATAAAAATTACACACTTTCTAACAGTATTTTGGTATAGAATTGTTAAGCTATATTTATAGAATTGCTACCAGTAGCATGATACAGCAATGTTTATTTAACTACATTTGCTTATTTAATTTCTACATCAGCAGCATGATCAATTTGTGTTGCTTACTCTTAATTTCTGTAGCATGATCAATTGCTTACTCTTTAATTTTTATAGCATGTACCAGTAACATGATCAATTGATTACACTTAATTTTTGTATCAGCATTGATTTTAACAAATCTGTCAAAGTTAGATAGCTTGGCGTCCAATGCGTTTTATTTTGCCTTCAGCTTACAGGCAAGATGCACTTTCATGTACTGGTTCTTTTATTAATGAAGTTGGCCTATGGGCGTTCAATAAAAAAATAATAATAATAATTATCCAAAATAAGCACAACAGAAGAAATGCAAAATAGCATAACATTAATAGATGAAAGCCGAAACAAGCTCCAGTTAATAAAAATGCTAGATAAATTCATAGAAAAATGGAATCTTAAATAAAAAAAAATGCACATTCATACTAATACCAGATCATGATATACAAACTAAACATTACCAAATTCAGTCATTCTTTACAAAATTACCCCAATACCCAATATGATATTAAATTAAAAAAAAACATTTCCTCGGTCCTAATCTTCTCCATGGCAACCCTGGTACAGCACAAAAAAAATGAAGAAGAGTGTCTTGGTACAACACTGGTACCAAATTCAGCAACGCATCTTATGTATGGCAGAGCCTACAAATGCATAGAAAAAGGAATGTAAAGAAAATACTGTGTAAGAGAGATCTTAAAAGAAGTATGTTGTGTAAGAGAGATCTTATACTAGACGGTAATCAAACAAAATTAAATAATTTGTTGTAGAAAGAATATCTACCCAACTCCTTCCCACTTGATGCCAATTGATGTTGATAATGTGCAGTGCCTTACTATGACCATTTAATGTATAATAAGATAATGCAACACTAGAAAATAACTACATTTTCAGTGACTAAGTATAGGGACCATACACATTCTTTCATATACAAATACTAAGTCTAGTTGCTTTATACATGGATCTCAGCAAGGAAACACACGTCATTAAAACAACCAGGCTCTTTAGTTTCAACTAGAAAAATTCAGAATTCAGTTAACTAATTGATTCCCACCAGAAAAACGAAAATCCCATTGAAAGACAGTAGTGTTTATACCTCAAAGTTCAAACCATAAGCCCAGCCAGCAAGTATAAATAAAAACAAAAAAGAAAAACCTACATCCCAAACTGAAATCCTATGATAGTGCCATGGACAACGGTCCCGTTCTTGAGCTCAATCGTCACCATCTCGTTGTTCAGCTTCATAAAAAAACCTACATATTCAGCTCACAAATCAGATCCAGTTGAAACAACTACTAATGTTCAAAGTAGAGAGAAAATTGAGAGAGAGAGGAGAACCTGACGAGCTTCATATTGGCGGAGGAGAGCAAGAACTAGGGTTCCGACCAGAGGTGGAGCGGCGGACGAGAGAGAGAGAGAGAGAGAGAGAGAGACGAAGAGGTCTCTTTGTTTTTTGATCGGAATAGAGGAGGTGGTCGGGCGATGGACTCGGCGATTTTGATCGGAAAAGCTTTAGGAGAGAGCGAGTAGAGTAGAGAGGGGGAGAGAACTTAAGTCTCTCTTCTCTCTGCGTCAGAGAAAGAGAGAGGAAGAGTCTCTTTGTTTTTTCTTTTTTTTTATTTCCTATGTAATAGCCTAACAGAGGAGAAAATGACGGAAAACGCAGAGAAAACGGGAGTTAGTACTCAACCTGAGCGATTGAATCTAGATCTAGATCGTTAGATTTCAGATCTGACGGTCAAAACACTCTAGCATATAGACCCTCTATATGCTGAAGCACACTTTAGCCTATCTATCTATATATATATATATATATATATTGAAACAAGACTATTTATTTAGAGAGGCATAACCCATAGTTTGAAATACTATTTTTTGCTTTTGAAACAAGACTATTTTTTAACATGTTACTTCTAGAATAACCGCAGGAATTGAACGTGTTACCAATTTAGGATAATATTAGAGTCATTGACTATCTATATTAGATTCTCACGTTCAATTTTGAAATAAGTATAAAAACAAAACTACCATAATAAGTGAAAATAAACCAGCTATAAATAAATACTTTAATTAGTCAAAATAATAATTCCTTGTCAGGTCAACACATCACATCCTAATATATAGCATGTCATTTCGTGTTCCAAAAATAAGTATTTTTTCAACAATTTCAAAATGACATTGTTAACCCTAGCTAGTCTTATTCACAAAAGATCGAAATGTATCTTTACAGACTTTTTTACTATATGTCAAGACCAAAATAACAATATATATATCATATATGAAGTCTTATAGTTGATCTTACATTTGAATCCTTCCCTTGCACATTGTTATATATATCCACATTCAGTATCACTACAGTATACTCAAATTTTAAATATTATGAAGTATTGATAACTTAACATCGGGATGAAAAATATCGCTTACAAGTTGCAACTAAGAACTAACTAGCCTAGGACATGGAAGAACCTACCATGCATATCCACTCGTATTGTTTCAACAGCAATGTGCATGTTCTGACTGTTTCATTTTCCTCTTTAGCGAGTTAGAGAGAGAAAGGGAGAGATCTAGCATCTAGTCAAAGGGATCAGAAACACAACAGAAGAGTAAATGTGAATTGATTAAAACGGCCAAAGCTTTGCCATTGGCACGTTCTTCATGTACAACACTACTTGTGCTGTACATGTCAGCTACAGCTTTGATTCCCTTCCCCCGCTTTAGCCCGCCTTAGACCTAACTCGACCTCTATTTATTTAGTGCAACTACATGTCTCCCCTACTTTTTATTTCTATACCCCACAAATCTTGCCTAACGTCTCTCTCGACTCTCTCTCTCTCTCTCTCTCTCTCTCTCTCTCTCTCTCTCATTTTGAAATCAATACAGAAATAGTTATTTCTCTTGCCTCCGTTTGAATTAACAACACAGTTACACAGTATATTCATGCTTGCGCGATCCTTGGTTATTATTTACAGCAGACATTTTCTTTGGTGAGGGCCTGAGGGGTAAAAGCCCGATTAATTTGTGGACTATGCTTTTTTAAATAATCAACTCTTTCCAAGATTATTTAAGAAAAGGTGCGTAATCCCAACGTACGTGTTGTTTATATTTTCATGCTCATATATAAATTATACGTTGTAACACGGACGTCGTCTAACTTACATATCTTCATAAATCTTGATTAAAGATGTGCATAATTTGAAATTTAAAAGAAAAAAATCTTAAATATATTCTAAGTAACTGTCTCATATATTTTTTCTTCACTGTATTAATATATCTTTGCAATCGCAAACCATTCATAGTCCTAACGAAAATTATAGAGAATTTAGTGAACATGGGAGACTTTGATCATAGTCATGGAATAGAAGATATTCTGCTAAAACTAACGTTGATATAATTATGCGCAAGTAAAATTGAAATAAGATATTGCGAAATAATTACTGGATGTTGGAGACATGCATATGAATTATTGAACGGAGAATAATATATATACAGCTATATATTTGCGAAATAAGTATACAAGGGTATGAAAAAAAATCATAGTGACTATGAAATTAATATTTGCTCCATTAATTGCTTGTTTGTAGATTATACGATTGCTCTTGCAGCTCAAAATTTTTTGTTTTGTTTATAAAATGAATGTGCAGTTTGACTTGTTTTCTTGAATATGTATTATGGCTGGTGTATGAACAAGTCTATTTACAAACGAGCGTGCATCTCCATTCTTGAATACACAATCAAATATATATAATCTTCAATTCAAAGATAGAGATATTTTTTCTACGCTTAGTTGGAATAAGTAGTAGTGAACAAACATCTTCATCTATATTCTCAAGTTCGACTGGAATGTCCTTTGTAATTTAATTTCAAAATAAGTTAGAGGGCTTGACCCTCATCTTATCTTCAAAAGAAATTCATGTTGGTGAGATGTCAGCTTGATCTTAATTAGGACAGGGCGGAGTTAGAGGGGATGCAGGGTGGGCTTTGCAGCTTCAATGTCTTTCTTAGAAACAATCAACCGTTAAAAAATACAAAGATGTAAAACAGGGTATGTTGCTTCAATTCGGCAGAAGGTGAGTCCTAAGACAACTTTGTTTTTTCACAAGACATAAAAATTTTGATTTTGGCGAAACCAAATCAGGCATGAATGCATGCAAGACTTTGTTATTTATATTCTTCATTACAATTTACAAATAACAAATTGAGGAAATTAAATATATATCAAATTAAGTTTTTTTAAATTTGTTACCAATAGATATTTACTAAATTCCTCAAAAATAATAAATTTGTGTAGTAATTAAAAAGATTATTGGAGCTGTGATCAGGAGGTCAAATTCATGGGAGATGTTTAGAATTGTGAAAATTATTATTATTTTAAATGTATTTGATACGTAATTGAACAAATAAATATTAAAACTATCTGAACATTAATAGGATGATGGATTACACAGATACAATTTCCGGCCACCCTTGCTGGCTGAGTCAAGTGTAAAACCATATCCGAATAAATCATCTCCGAACGAGAGCACTCTTACACCGTAGTATAGGTCTTCAAAAGATTTCTATGTAAATATTTTTTTGTTGAGAGATTAAATGTGGCTTATAATTAAGCCCACAAATTTATTGAAATTTAAATATCACAAGAGATATTCAGTCGGATTTTAAACTTGTAACATTCACTCAGATGTGCTGTCAATTACCACAAGACCACCAATGGTAGTTTCTTAAATTTTAGTTTTTTTTCCTTTAGTGGATATTTTCCATTTTTTGACTTTGGGAAAAATGATCATTCTAAACTGAAGGGAGCAAAACCAACTAAAACTCTTGAGTCGTGAGTAACCAATTATAAATGATGTCAAAATTGTTGATAATTGTTTAGTAATTATATCAACAAATTGAAAATTGCCGTAATTAAGTTCTACGTACATTCAATATATGACCGTTACTTGATGAATTACACACATTCTTACCTAATATCGTTAAATTATTGGTCTCTTTTAATTAATTTGATACTTTTTTATAGTATACATAAAATTCATCATAACTATTTTAAACATAAATCCAACATTGGATTAGGATTATTGATCGAGTAGATAAAGTTTTCTGATATATTATTTAGAAAAAGATAGGAAAAAATTAATGAAGTTTGAGTAGATTATATTGTTCTCCATTTCGAGTTCAATTTATATGTACGAAGTTTGTGGTTTTAATCTGATGTCTAGGATTGAAGTAGTAGTAACCAGATCGATGTTGAAACCACATGACTTCCAAGATCCTCTTCATTTTTGGAGGCAACTAGAAATGGATTCTTTCTTTCGATTTATACCATATGTTATTTTTTTCGCTTTCGTATGAAAATGTTCATACTTATTAATCTAACATACAAAACTGATGCGACCAAATAATTCTTGGCACATGCGCGTAGTTAACCAATCGTCTTTTCGTCTATGTAGGATTGGCAGCATTGGCTGCTAACGGTCAAAACTAAAAACATGCCAAATTTCAAATATTTGCACAAGAACAGGTCGGAAAGAAAATATCAGTCGACTAATCAAGGATATATGCGCGCATACCTTGCTAAGTCTATTGGAAGTGCGTTTTCAGCCACAAATGATGCTTAGGAAGCATTGATTATTTGGGTCTGGTAACTCGCTGAGTTTTTACTTTACTTTCTCACACATTTTCTAGCTATTTGCTGCTGTCAACATCATGCTTCATATCCGGAGGCTTCCCCTCTCCTCTAACTCGTAGCTAGGCTGCTGCTTTCTCTCTCTCTTTCTCTAATAAGAGAGAGAATAAAGTTCCGGAAAGAAGTCCCCGTTACCCTCTTTTTTGAGCCAGACACAACACTCATTAACACCTGAAATTCCTGTTATCCCATTGAAATCACACTGTTTCAATATTGATCCAGTAGCTCTCACTCTCACCTCTACAGTTTATTCACTCCAAAGGTAACTTCTAGCTTTCTCTCCATGCATCCATCTTTCCTCGACCTTTCATAATCTAACCAGATTTTTTTTTTCTTGTTCTGCATACTGTTTGTCCTCTTAATTTTGTTTTTTCTCGGCCCTCTTTGCACCCTCCCTCCTCCATGAAGAAACATAAAAAGAGACAGCATCTAACAATTATTAATATGGGAGAAAAAAGCCTTAACATGGATATTGAGGAAAAAAGTTTCACGAAAAGCAATTTTAGATTAACTCTGATATACATTTCAGTCAGCGGGCAAAATTTCAGATATTGCTACTACTGGGTTTTCCTGAGCGGTTCCAGAAAGATCTTCCCTAATTTTTTTTCAGCGGGCATTATTTTTTGTTAACATTTTAAATAGTTTGTCCCTTCCAAATGCTCCTCGACCACAATTATAGTAGCAATTATTTTTAAAGTACCCGGTCCAAAAAAAAAAGTGAAGTTACTGACTCAAACCCTAGATAGTAAAACTAACAAAGGTTAGCTTCCTTCATTTCAGGTACAACATTTTAATTTGTTCACCGCTCCTAACATAAATGTCCAGTAAGGAGGTATCAACAATAAGTTAAGCAGACTAGCAACAAGATCTCTGCGAAAAAATAACACCAAAGGTAAATGGACTTGATTCCAAACCCACCGGACAGTCCCCCATCAGAAGGATTCTTTGCATCCTTCTCATCCTCCTCTTCCACCTCCTCTGCCGCTGCTGCTGCCACATCTTCCAACCCTTCCCAGTCACAACCCCAGCAGCCCCAATCACCAAGCCGTTATGAATCACAAAAACGCCGTGATTGGAACACCTTTGGACAATATCTTCGCAACCACCGGCCGCCACTTGCACTCTCCCGCTGCAATGCTGCTCATGTTCTTGAGTTTTTGCGCTACATGGACCAATTTGGGAAGACCAAGGTGCACACCCAAATGTGCCCATTTTTTGGACATCCCAACCCGCCTGCTCCTTGCCCTTGCCCTTTGAAGCAGGCATGGGGTTCTCTGGACGCCCTTATTGGTCGGCTCCGTGCCGCTTACGAAGAAAATGGTGGGAGGCCAGAGACAAACCCATTTGGGGCCCGTGCTGTCAGGTTGTATCTGCGTGAAGTGCGTGAGACACAGGCCAAAGCAAGGGGCATTAGCTATGAGAAGAAGAAGAGGAAGAAGCCTCCCCAACATGGAGGAGCCGGCCCATCTGACAGAAGCCCACCTCCGCCGCCAACAGCTGGTGCTGGTGCAACCTCGCCACCGTTCATTACTTGATTAGGGCTCTGCTCCATGTGTTACAATTAAATATTCTTCCTATTGTCAGAGGTATGCATTTGATTTATTTGTGGTGTTGTAGTTTTGTTTCTTGTCTGAGGAGTGCAATTAATGACTGATCACATGAGGCGGTTGGAATTGCAGTTGTTGTACTTGTTATTGTTTTGGTAACTCTTGTAGATTGGTTTTGTCTATGTTTATGTTAGGGGAACTAATGATTTCCATTTGAACATCGAATGTCAGTTTCTAGCAATGATTTCTTTTCCATGGAACTGATTGTTATGAACTAACATTGTCATAACAAAGCACTATAGACTAAAAAACTTTCACGTATATTTGGTTGAATTACTCAATTCTATTTTGGTTAACAAATCGATCGGGATTCTCTAAAAACTTCAGCCACCGTAACTAGAATCAAATTTAATTAACATGAAAAGATGCATATACCTATCAAAGAGATTTCAACTCATTCTATCTGTCAATGACACACGAAGACCTATGTGAAGAACATTTGAAACTACACATAATTCAGTTGACGGTTTGACTAGAGTGTAATACCAGCTAACTATCTGCTCTATGTTACTCATATTCATTAACGCTTGTTTCCATTTTTTTTTGTTTGAAGATTTTCTGTCTTTGACAAAAGAAATGATTAGTGCCTACTTCATTTGGTCATGCATGCACGGTTGCCTGTTTTCGTTCTGTTCATGATTTGATTTACTAAAATAGGAACTTACCTACTTTGTGTTGTTTTCTCCATCTGGTCTTTATTTGGGACTGAAAGAAGTTAGTGTGGTCCTTCTGCCTATTTTGAGCATTGTCAAAGCGATTCTTTTGCTACAGACCTTCCTTGCCAAACATAATACACTATTTTCCTTGTTCCTATTTCATTAACATATACAGTATTACCTCCTCCTTTTTTGCTCTTTATTTTTTTTGTTTATAGAAATTTAAAGTATAGCTGTTCCAAACTGATCCTACCTTATCTGGGACATAATAAGATACACATCTGGATTTGTCCAATGGTTCACGATCTGTTCTTTTCGTTTTTATCTCATCATAAAATTGAAATTAAATTCAAACGAAGTATAGGTACCTTATTGCATTCGTTTGATCACCAATATCATTCAGAAGTCAAAACCCACAACTGCAATAATGATTGATTTCTTGCTACTACAGCGGCAATACTCTCTAAATTCTAATAGGTGTGCTGTGTAACATTCGCATTCATTTAAAAGTGTCATTTAGAAAAATAAAAGAATGGATCCCCAATTATTTATTTATTGTTATATTTTAAAAACATAATAAATGTATCTTGCCATTTGTGCTGCCCTTATCATGAAATAAAAACATTGGCGATATTATACTCGCCGTATTATTTTATATAATGAGTATCTAGTATATACACAAAAAAATACAAACAGTCGTTTATATTTCATTATATGGATATTATGTGCTAAGAATGTTTTCTGATATGAGTATATACTCCCCATTGATGTTTAATCGATCTATCTGTTTTGAATTGGAGTTTGCCTATTTGAAGGACGGCTACTACATATATCGAGAGTCAAAATTAGAACATGATACTTATATTCGAACTGCCAACTATATTAATTTGATCACCTTTAAGAAAACTAAACAATTAAATATAATAATTGTTTCGAATACATTTGACCACCTTTAAGAAAACTAAATTAACAATAATTAAATATGCATTTGAATACATTCATATCTTTATCTGAGGTTATTCAAGTAATCAAGTGCGTAGCTTATTGTCATTAGAGAATAATTATATAGAAGTTTAAAACAGATAATATGCAATATAATAATTCATAATAATAAAGTATGTATTATGTAATAGATAAATATTTTCTGGCAGGGCTTTAGGAAAATAAATCAAGAAACTTAAACAATTAGTATCTGGATTGCAAAAAAATAAAATAAAAAAAATTACGGGACGTGCTCCGGGTGTGATCAAGTTTCAGTTCATTAGACTAGTTACCCAACTCGTTTAAATTTACAATTTGGCATATTATAATCAACAAGAATTAGAGTTAAACGTGTTTGAGAGATATATATATTTTCATCAAACATGATTACATCTCAATTTGTGAAGTCTATATCAATCCAAACCCTTCAATATGATTTTCATAATAAAATTCTGTTCGAAATAAATTTTTATATTTATTGAAAATTTATATATTTTTAATTTATTAATAACTCCTTCTTACTGGATGTTCAAATTATTTTGATCAATTAAATTTCTAAAAAGTTTAAAATATGATTTTTAATGAAATTAATTTCAATTTGAGTATCGAAATAAGCCGTTTGAATTGACTATCTAAAGCTAAAAAATTAAGATCCGATCGAGTTTGACTGACTCATTAATCAAAGATGTTTGATTGTAGCATTTCTTATTATAATATATATGTATATTATTGGTGGACAGAATTGTTCAGTGTGTTGGGTGATTTGAAGGCTGCTGCTAATGTGGCGAGATTAATTGCAACATGGTGAATACTAATTTGAATGAGACTCAAAATTATGACAAAAGAGAAAATTGTTGTAGCTTAGCTTATCTATCTATTTAATAATATTACTAAAGAATTTCCCTATAGTAATAAATTAAGTCTTGTGCCTCGCATTATTTCGAGTCTCTGTGTTTTTTGTGTGACCCAGTATCTTAGGAAGTGGTATCAGAAATTCAGAATATTGTCCAAGAGCTAGTACTAGAGAATGAATGGTTCAATCTGATTTTTTGAGAAAATCAATTGCCACAACCTGACGCCACAGCCCACAGGTGAAGATTCACAAGGCGGGCGGCTGTAGAACAGTTGTACTGCGCAGCTCAGAGGACGTTTGCATGCATGGTGGGCAGGGGATCAGTAAGCGTTATTTATCATAGTATTAATTATAGGTAGGTATCGATCCTGATATTTTTGTTTAGAATTTTATCTCTTATGATCTTATGATAAAAGTAAAAATATGAAGAACGTCAAGATACTGAAACATGTCAAAATACTATAAATAATTAAAGCAGGTTAAAATGCGTAGACTAGCTAGCTAGTATTTGAAACTACATATTGCTCTAGAATTTAATATATAATTATATATGATAGTGTACTCTACAATGTGACTTCTACAAAATGAGAGCAATCCTTGTTCAACATCAGATATATAGACGGTTTTAATTAATTAACTGGAAACTAAAAGGGAACTCTAAATCCTTTCGGTTAATAGCTTTCAAAAAAAAAAAGGAAAAAAAATCAATTGATGATCTTAAGAAAGAATATATAATTAGGGGAACATTAGAATTTTCTGATGAACTTTTTTAATTACCTGGAAACTAATCCATCATGTGTTTAATTTGGATGAAATTGTCTGTGAGACGCTGATATTCAGCACTTCATCGAGGCCTTTTTCCTTGAGAATAAATTCGCTTCAAGGAGTTAAGTTTTCAAATTTCACGTACGCATTGTAAGTAGTAGAAACGTGGAATAAAAAAAGAAATAGTTGTTGTATCGGGGGTGATGAAGATCATCTCCGATATTCACCATCTCTATCATCCTCATCAGTTATTAAACGCGTTTTCTATTTTTGACTATCATCTCCTGTTTCGCTCCTCTTCCTCCATCGCTTTGCTTCCCTCCCTCTCGCGTACGTGTACGCTGTCTCTCCTATCTTTCCCCCTCCCCCCCTCTCCATCCCGCGTATACTGTCTCACACATCCCTCCCCCTCCCCTTCCCTCAAACTTTATAATTGTTGAAGTTAATATCGTAATTGTTGCACTTAATTAGATAACTGTTGAAGTTAATATATACTATGCATAAATGTTAAAGTTAATATCGTAACTGTTGAAATTAAAATAGATAATTATTGAAGTTAATATCGTAATTGCTGAAATTAAATAGATAATTGTTAAAATTAATATCGTAAATGTTGAAGTTAATATATTTAAATGTTGAAGGTAATATCGTAACTGTTGAAGTTAAGATCAGAAAGATAGACCTTGGTTCTATTCTATCTCTGCAACAAGTTTAGTATAACAGTTATATATATTAATTTCAACAGTTACGATATTACCTTCAACATTTAAATATATTAACTTCAACAGTTATGAAGTGTGTAGGAAGAGGAGGGGTGCAGGGGACGGAACGGTGTATGTGGGAGGGAGGAGGGGGGAGGGGGGACAGCGTACGTGGAAGGGAGAAGGGGGAGGGGGGACAACGTACGTGGGAGGGGCGGGAGACAGCGTACACGTAAGGAGAGAGGAGTTAGTTGCAACATACGCGTGAGAATGATGATAATGATAAAATCTTAGGAATGATCCTAAGCAGTTTCGATTGTCGTATGGTGATTCATTTGCTTGAAAATAAGCAACAATTAATAGAGTTGACTTTCAATCTTGTATATGTGCTTAACCTCGGAGACTGAGAACCATTAATTCGGTATGTTTTATTATTATTTGTAAATCATATGTAGAATCTTCCTTCTATATCAAAACTTTCTTTACTAAATATCAATCAACTCCAACTATATTAATTTGTCGATATTACAGTTTGCAAATACATCGATCCGTCGGCTCCCTCAATCATATCGTTGTACTCGTACCTAAAAACAACGATATAATTATACCAGCACTACGCGAAATTTTGGCTTCTGTAACGGTTAATAAAAGACTTCTGTAACGGTACACGAAACGTTACTGTAGCCCCCGTTACAGAATGTCTAATAACCGTTACAGATCTATAACCGTTGCAGTAACTTAAGCACATAAGGACAAATTATATATATTAATATTATAGAGTCGATGACATCGTTTTTAAATTTAATCCAGGAAAATATGCTTTTCATATTTCAATTTATTTAGCAAAAACATGTAGAACATATAGTGTCACATATGCACCGGACCGAATTTTTTTTTAAAAAAAAAACAGAGTTTTTCGTTCTCCCTCGCTACATTCAGAAAAAATTTTCCTCGACATTCAAACATTTAGTAATGTAGATGAAAAAACGAATATCATTTTTTATAAAAAAAATGTCAAATGAAAAAAAAAATCAATTTAACAATTATTATGAAAGAAAATGGAAATTAAATTAGTATGTAAAAACAAATTATAGAATATAAATGATAATAGACTTCAAACACAGCAGGAAGAACAAATATTTGGATACAATTGATCGCATCCTAGACTGAAATAAAGAAGAAGGGAATTTTACACTATGTCCATACGTACTAGCAGCACATCTACGTTACTTAATTATTACTTATAAACGCACGCATGCAAAGAGGTGTAACAAGCTAGGTCTAGCGCGTAAATAGAGGTTCTATCGTTCGATTGATTTGATCTACGGTTGGATATTAATCGTCAGCCAAAGCAATATTATTGATTGGTTTTTCTATCTAATATATATAGAAATAAATTGAATACCACATCTATTTGTATCGCTGGTAAATTAAGAAATATATTTTGACGGTTCGGATGTCACACCCCGCAGCGGCGGCGTGACCGATTTCCGCCGCAAGAACGTGCTTCGCACGCCCCGCAAGGCTTACTGATTGGCCACAAGTCAATATGCCATGTTTTAGTATACTAAGCACCATGCACTTAACTAGCAACAGTTCAAATAAACAAAGTAGAGGTTATGCTTGTATATGCGCAAAACAAAATTTTGCCAGAGTTTCTCCTGTAACATTGGTATCCAGCCATAAAGGCAAGTAGCCAAACAATTTATAAGCATTTTCCCCAACCCAAAACCCGCAAGTAACAGCCAAGACAAGCATCAAACTTCGATTTACACACAACCAGCACATAATTACACAATGGAACATGCAACAGTACACAAGTATACAAAACGTAGCATAGCTTAATGTACATGGCTTACTTCTCCACTCTTCAGCCAACGCCTTCAAAACCTGGAACCCATGAAAACATGGTACGGTGAGAAAGGAAACCATTTCTCAGTGCGGTATTTAGTTCCAGCCACGCATGAACCCGAAGTCTCATGTTGCGGAACTAAATACACACTGTTTAATATATAAGAACATAGTTTGCACAGTTTATTCATAAAACAGTTAGCAATTCATGCTATGCAATGCAAGGCCAGCTAGCAACGATTATCCGAAATCTGCAAATTCAATTCATACAAAAGTCGGCACTTGTTGGACACCTATCCATGCACAATACTAGGCTGGTTACCAATCAGCCAAGTCATTTTCTTTCCATCAATACAACCAAATAGTACTTAATTGCTGAGAACATTTACCCCCTCATAGTCATGAGTCCCGGAACATAAGCGCTTATCTCACGGCCCTTGGAAAGACGGTCGCGACTCCGCTTTCCAAAGATGTAAATGCCATTCATCACACAATTAGCACAGCCATCCATATATCACAATTCAGCCACAATAAAATAAACCATTCAATATGCATGTCATGAGATAACAATCCATCCTATGCACAGTCATGTAGCATATATATATATAATATAGCAATTCATACATGCAGGCTACATGCTAAGTCATGCAAAAACATCAAGCAACATGCATAATATACTTTAAATTTAGCACAGCAACAAGAGTTAGGGTCCAGGTGAAATCCGCACCTCAAACCTTATACCGTATACCCGCCGTTCACTGCTGCGGTGCGCCCGCTTCACCGCTCAAATCCACTGCTTCGGTCTGTTCAAAGTCTGGTTCAAGCAATCAAAACCTTATGTCACAGTCATACTCAACACCAGCCTATAACTCATGCAATTACGTGGTAAAGGCACCTAGCCAAACACCGTTGCGTGACTGGTTTGCGGGTGTTTGCAACACCGCTTCATGGTTTGATAGTCAACCAACACCAGACCTATGGTGCTTACTAGCACATGGTCAGTTAGGGTGCACCAACAGCACTATGCAATGCACCAAATCATCATGCCTTGGTCTGGTTAAGTCATGAAATCATCCACCATCCATGAACTATGCACTGCCATGCTTAGTTTTCAGCCTGGTTTGAGTAATATAGGGCCAGAACCATGCATAAAATCTTGTTTTCTACCTTCCCAACTGTTTAGCTATGATCCAAACACTCTTTTTCACTGTCTAGCACCTTACAACCAAGCTCAAGGGGTCTGTTTTGGTAAGACACAGTGGTAATACGAATTTGGCAGGGATAAGGGCATAATTGTCCACCAATTTGGGCCAGAAAGAGAGAGTAAGGGGTGGGGACCAGGTGTCAGCAAACCACTCTCCCCCTGCCTAAATGACTAAGCTGCTAGGTGTCATGCAGCTAATGGGGCTGGTCAAACCAGGTTGGACTGCCCCTTGGCCAGCTCCAAGGGTCACCACTGGACTACTCCAGTCCTACATGCAATGGAACACTCCAGTACTCACTGCCAATATGCCTAAGTACATGAACCATGACTGGGCAGCTACATTAGCCACCGCACACGCAGACCGGCCGTAACCGTCATGCATTACAGCATAATTTAGCCATCATTTTGGTCACAATTTGGATCATCATACCATGTCATTATACCACGCAATAATTTAATTCAATTTGGCATACATGATGCAATAAACACACATAGTCTGATTATAAGGCAACCGTTACCATAGCGGGACTTATACCGTTTCCAACCACGCTTTACATGACTGCACTAGTGTCTGGACAGGGACGGGGGTATTTTACATGGGTCTCTGGTCAGTCAAGGTCTCAAACATCACCACCCCGTAATAGACAGGATGCAAATTGGAGCAACATCTAGTATAGTATTTACCAACCCCTGAATTCCCCCCACGCTCTAAGGCCTGGTTGCATGGTGTTTACATGACAGGGACACCGTCAGACAGCCGTATCTCACATTCCTCCCCCCTTAAGAATCCGTTCAGTCCTCTGAATGAATCGTACCTGAACTCACGAACAACTCAGGGTAACGCTCTCTAATCGTGCTCTCAAGCTCCCAAGTTGCCTCTTTTTCTGAGTGCTGCCCCCACTGCACAAGTACCAGTTTAATGACCTTGGTTCTCAACCGTTGCTCTCTACTATCCAGAATTCTCATGGGTGCTTCTTCATAAGTTAAGTTTTCACCAAGGTGCAGCTGAGAATAGTCCAATACATGAGATTGGTCACCAACAAACCGTCTCAGCTGTGACACATGAAAAACTGGGTGTATACGGTTCAATTCATCCGGCAGCTTCAACTTATAAGCAACCGCTCCAACTCTTTCCTCCACCGGAAAAGGGCCAACATACCGAGGACTTAGCTTTCCAGTCACACCGAATCTATACACTCCACGCATGGGAGAAACCTTCAGCCATACTCTTTCTCCATCCTTGTACTCAATCGGTCGCCTATGTACATCAGCATACCGTTTTTGTCTATCTTGTGCTGCCTTGAGCCTACTCAGAACCACCTTTATTTTCTCTGAATTTTCAGCCACTAGCTCAGGTCCAGTTGGGACAAAATTGCCCCTGGGTTGCCACCATAACGGTGTACGGCATGGTTCCCCATACAACGCCTCATACGGCGGCATGCCAATGCTGGAATGAAAACTATTGTTGTATGCAAACTCAGCCAAATACAAGTGATCAAGCCATGAGCCACCAAAACTCAATGCACACGCCCTCAACATGTCTTCCAGGGTTTGTATAGTGCGCTCTGACTGCCCATCAGTTTGCGGGTGATGTGCCGAACTGAATTTCAGCTTTGTACCCATAGCCTCTTGAAAACTCTTCCAAAAATGAGATATAAACCGGCCATCTCTATCTAAAATTATCTCCTGTGGACAGCCATGATACTTGCAAAAATTTCTGAGGAATATTTCAGCCAATTCCTTAGCCGCAACATCTGCCCGAATCGGTATGAAGCGGGCTACCTTAGTCAGCCGATCCACTATCACCCACACTGCCTCAATCCTTCCTTTTGTTTTTGGAAAACCAGATACAAAATCCATTGTAATAGACTCAAATTTGCTCTTTGGCCGCCTCAAAGTCTGCAACAATCCCGCACTTTTCTTTCTATCGGCCTTTACTTACTGACAGATTAAACACTTCTCAACAAATCGAGCCACTTCTTTCTTCATGCCTGGCCACCAAAAATATTTTCTCAAGTCTTGATACATTTTCACCTCACCAGGATGTAAAGCATACCCCGATTCATGCGCCTCAGACAAGATCAACGCCTTGATACCTGCATCATTTGGCACACAAATGCGATTTCTGAACCGCAAAACACCGCTTTCATCTACACGGAACAGGGTCTCCTTCTCAGCTACTGCTCTTTCTTTGAATCTCTTGCAATTATCATCCATTACTTGGGCTGCCTGAATTCTATCATGTAAATCAGGTTGTACCTCTATGGCAGCCAACATTACCGTCATAAGTACGGGAGATGTAACACTCATTGTTTGGACCCGCCTCAACATCAATTGCCCGAGTTCCTGAGAAACACCAACTTGCAATTCCATACGCCTCATTTCCTCAAGCAACTTTGGTTCCTGTGTTAATAAAGTAACCGCATTCATTCGACTCTTCCTACTCAAAGCATCAGCCACCAAATTAGCCTTACCGGCATGATACAATATCTCCAAATCATAATCTTTCATAAGTTCTAGCCAACGCCTTTGCCTCAGGTTCAATTCTTTTTGTGTGAAAATATATTTCAAGCTCTGATGGTCTATATAGATTTTACACTTAGCTCCATACAAGTAATGCCGCCAAATTTTAAGTGCAAAGATGACAGCCGCTAGCTCCAAATCGTGGGTCGGATAATTCTGCTCATGCAGTCTCAACTGCCTTGATGCATAGGCTATTACATGCTTTTCTTGCATCAACACACATCCCAAACCCGACTTAGAGGCATCAGTATATACATCATAGTCTCGGCCTGAAACCGGCATAGCAAGGACCGGCGTTGTCACAAGCCGATTTTTCAACTCCTGAAAATTTTTCTCTTGCCTTTCTTCCCATACAAACTTTACTCCCTTATGCAACAACTCTGTCAATGGCTTGGCATTTGAGAGAAACCAGCCACAAATCGCCTATAGTACCCCGCCAAACCCAAGAAACTTCTTATCTCACTTACCGATTTCGGTTGGCTCCATTCAGTCACTGCCTGCACTTTTGATGGGTCTACAGCCAATCCTTCTCCAGAAATAACATGGCCTAGAAATGCCACCTTATTTAGCCAAAATTCACACTTAGAAAATTTGCCATACAGCTTGCACTCTCTCAGCCTACTCAATACAATCCTGAGATGTTTGGCATGCTCTTCAAATGATCGGGAATAGATCAATATGTCATCAATAAAAACCACAACAAAGGCATCCAGAAATTCCTTAAACACCCGATTCATAAGATCCATAAATGCAGCTGGTGCATTCGTTAAGCCAAACGGCATAACCAAAAACTCATAGTGCCCGTACCTCGTACGAAAGGCCGTCTTTTCTACATCATTAGGGCGTATCTTAAGTTGGTGATAGCCCGTTCTCAAATCAATCTTAGAGTACACTGATGATCCTTGCAGTTGATCAAACAGATCATCAATGCGTGGCAAAGGATAGCGGTTCTTCACCGTCACCTTATTCAGCTCACGGTAATCAATGCATAACCGTAAGGTACCATCTTTCTTCCTTACAAACAAAACTGGGGCTCCCCACGGTGAACTGCTGGGTCTAATGAAACCCTTTGCTAATAGCTCTTCCAATTGCACTTTCAATTCTTTCATCTCAGCTGGGGCCATCCGGTATGGGGTCTTGGATATTGGAGTGGTACCCGGCAGCAACTCAATACCGAATTCCACTTCTCTATCAGGTGGTACTCCAGCTATCTCATCAGGGAACACATCTTTAAACTCTTTCACCACAGCAATAGTATCAATATTTGCTTTTTCTTCAGCCGCTTCGCCAATAACGGTAGCCAAATATGCGTCACACCCGGCCTGAACCAGGTTACACGCTTCCACCGCTGAAATAATTATCATAGAGTCTCCAATAGCTTTGCATTTAAACACACAAGGAGCTAGGCTGCCCGCTTGAAATCGGACCAGCCGCTTTGCACAATCTATCATCGCATGATGCCGAGTCAGCCAATCAAAACCGAGTAGTGCATCATACCCGGCTATGTCCAAAACCAACATGTCAGCTTCCAAATCACGCCCATTTATCATCACCTTAAGTCCCTTACAACATTGCAACACCTCTTTAAAGTAACCAAGTGGAGTCTGAACACTGAGAGCTCTCTCTTGCGACTTAGTCGGCCAGCTGCAACTCTCCACGAAATCCCTCGCCGCGACCGAATGACTACATCCCGTATCGAACAACACAAAAGCCCTCTGACCTGAAATAAAAACATTACCTGTCATAAGTTCAGTGGGTGCAGTAGAACTTGGGTCATCTTCTTGTTGTGCCTCTTCGGATTCTTCTGGAATCACTTCCACAGCATGGACGGCCACATGACCGCCCGATGGCCACCCCGCCATGCAGGGTTTCCACGTCCTCTACCCGCCATCCCAAAGGCAGGTCCTCCTCTCACGAAACCTTGTTGCACTTTCGGGCACTCATTCTTCCAATGCCCGCTTTCTCCACAATTAAAACACAAATCTTTAGCAACTCGACATTGTGCCTCTGGATGGGGACTATTACATGTACGACACCATGCCTTTTGAGTTTGATTACCAATACCAGTCTTGAATTGCACTGGTGCAGAAGATTGAGGTCCTTTCACATTAGCAACCGGCTTATTAAATGGAACCGGCTTTACAAACTTAGGCTTAACATTTCTGACTTGTCCCCAACTAGCCTTCCTTTTCCCATGCCCTTCCATTCTTTCGGCACGATCCATCAGTTCTTGCACTTCAATTTCTCCCGTAGCATCCAATGCTTGTGCAATGTCTGGGTCAAGCCCGTTTAAGTACTGCCTGCGATACAAGTACTCATCACCGGTCACATCCGGTGCATAGCGAGACAGCTCAACAAATGTGTCATTATACTGCCCAACTGTGATGCCTTCCTGAGTAAGAGTGAGAAACTGCTGCCTCAACTTCTCTTTTTGGGCAGAACTCAAGTACCTCCTTGTAAACACTTGCTCAAACCACTGCCACGGTATCCTTAACTGTTCACCGGTAAAACTCCTTCGTGCAGTTTTCCACCAAAATCTGGCCGAGTTCTCCAAGTACGGAGTGGTCAGCTCAACCTTGTTTGCATCCGGTACTCTAACCAACTGGAACTTATTATTAATGCTTTCCAACCATTCCTCAGCCGCTTTGTACCCGCCTGTGCCATCAAACCGTGGCGGGTGCTGGCTACCAAAATCAGCCAATAGCCGCCTGAACTCATTGGCTTCATTCGCTGGGGCTGTTGGCACTGCTCCAAGTTCATGAGTTAAATAGCGGCCTTGTTCATATGCTGCCAACAGTCTAACATCAATGGCAGCCTGTCTGCGTATCGTCTCAACCGGTACCGGCTCATCCGGATTTGGCTCTAATCCTTCATCATCTGCACGGTTGAGGGGGTCACGCTCACGTGCCCTGCTTCCTTGTCCCGCTCCACGTTCCATGGCAACCTGTCCAACTCAAAACCCGTTAACAAGCAGCCACGTAAAGAAAAGGAACCCGACATACCACGGCCCTTAGACCTACCCCACTCAGACATCCTACAAGTCTGGTTGGGTCATACCATGCTCTGATACCACTTTAGAAACCTGTCACACCCCGCAGCGGCGGCGTGACCGATTTCCGCCGCAAGAACGTGCTTCGCACGCCCCGCAAGGCTTACTGATTGGCCACAAGTCAATATGCCATATTTTAGTATACTAAGCACCATGCACTTAACTAGCAACAGTTCAAATAAACAAAGTAGAGGTTATGCTTGTATATGCGCAAAACAAAATTTTGCCAGAGTTTCTCCTGTAACATTGGTATCCAGCCATAAAGGCAAGTAGCCAAACAATTTATAAGCATTTTCCCCAACCCAAAACCCGCAAGTAACAGCCAAGACAAGCATCAAACTTCGATTTACACACAACCAGCACATAATTACACAATGGAACATGCAACAGTACACAAGTATACAAAACGTAGCATAGCTTAATGTACATGGCTTACTTCTCCACTCTTCAGCCCACGCCTTCAAAACCTGGAACCCATGAAAACATGGTACGGTGAGAAAGGAAACCATTTCTCAGTGCGGTATTTAGTTCCAGCCACGCATGAACCCGAAGTCTCATGTTGCGGAACTAAATACACACTGTTTAATATATAAGAACATAGTTTGCACAGTTTATTCATAAAACAGTTAGCAATTCATGCTATGCAATGCAAGGCCAGCTAGCAACGATTATCCGAAATCTGCAAATTCAATTCATACAAAAGCCGGCACTTGTTGGACACCTATCCATGCACAATACTAGGCTGGTTACCAATCAGCCAAGTCATTTCCTTTCCATCAATACAACCAAATAGTACTTAATTGCTGAGAACATTTACCCCCTCATAGTCATGAGTCCCGGAACATAAGCGCTTATCTCACGGCCCTTGGAAAGACGGTCGCGACTCCGCTTTCCAAAGATGTAAATGCCATTCATCACACAATTAGCACAGCCATCCATATATCACAATTCAGCCACAATAAAATAAACCATTCAATATGCATGTCATGAGATAACAATCCATCCTATGCACAGTCATGTAGCATATATATATATAATATAGCAATTCATACATGCAGGCTACATGCTAAGTCATGCAAAAACATCAAGCAACATGCAAAATATACTTTAAATTTAGCACAGCAACAAGAATTAGGGTCCAGGTGAAATCCGCACCTCAAACCTTATACCGTATACCCGCCGTTCACTGCTGCGGTGCGCCCGCTTCACCGCTCAAATCCACCGCTTCGGTCTGTTCAAAGTCTGGTTCAAGCAATCAAAACCTTATGTCACAGTCATACTCAACACCAGCCTATAACTCATGCAATTACGTGGTAAAGGCACCTAGCCAAACACCGTTGCGTGACTGGTTTGCGGGTGTTTGCAACACCGCTTCATGGTTTGATAGTCAACCAACACCAGACCTATGGTGCTTACTAGCACATGGTCAGTTAGGGTGCACCAACAGCACTATGCAATGCACCAAATCATCATGCCTTGGTCTGGTTAAGTCATGAAATCATCCACCATCCATGAACTATGCACTGCCATGCTTAGTTTTCAGCCTGGTTTGAGTAATATAGGGCCAGAACCATGCATAAAATCTTGTTTTCTACCTTCCCAACTGTTTAGCTATGATCCAAACACTCTTTTTCACTGTCTAGCACCTTACAACCAAGCTCAAGGGGTCTGTTTTGGTAAGACACAGTGGTAATACGAATTTGGCAGGGATAAGGGCATAATTGTCCACCAATTTGGGCCAGAAAGAGAGAGTAAGGGGTGGGGACCAGGTGTCAGCAAACCACTCTCCCCCTGCCTAAATGACTAAGCTGCTAGGTGTCATGCAGCTAATGGGGCTGGTCAAACCAGGTTGGACTGCCCCTTGGCCAGCTCCAAGGGTCACCACTGGACTACTCCAGTCCTACATGCAATGGAACACTCCAGTACTCACTGCCAATATGCCTAAGTACATGAACCATGACTGGACAGCTACATTAGCCACCGCACACGCAGACCGGCCGTAACCGTCATGCATTACAGCATAATTTAGCCATCATTTTGGTCACAATTTGGATCATCATACCATGTCATTATACCACGCAATAATTTAATTCAATTTGGCATACATGATGCAATAAACACACATAGTCTGATTATAAGGCAACCGTTACCATAGCGGGACTTATACCGTTTCCAACCACGCTTTACATGACTGCACTAGTGTCTGGACAGGGACGGGGGTATTTTACATGGGTCTCTGGTCAGTCAAGGTCTCAAACATCACCACCCCGTAATAGACAGGATGCAAATTGGAGCAACATCTAGTACAGTATTTACCAACCCCTGAATTCCCCCCACGCTCTAAGGCCTGGTTGCATGGTGTTTACATGACAGGGACACCGTCAGACAGCCGTATCTCACATCGGATCGGTCGTTTGAACTTTTAAAATTGAGAACCGACGAGATTTAACTGAGACTCCGGTCAAAGCGCTTTGATTGAATACATTCTCTATATATATATATATATAGAGAGAGAGAGAGAGAGAGAGTTTTGCTATGGTGAGTTGCAACTCACCAAATGGTCCGTGAGTTGCGATCAAAATACCTAAATCTAGTTCAAAATGACTGATCCAAATTGTCCAATATGATCTCTCAATTTAAATCACCATGCTGACCAAATTTTACAATTTTTCGAAATTTTTAAGTATTTTTTTTAATTTTAGAAAATCGTTAATCTAATTAGTTCTGAACCATTCAAAAATAGCAGTTTTTAAAAATCCAAAAAAAATGTTTAAAAATCTCAAAAAATATATAAAATTTGGTCTCAATAGGGAGATCATATTTGACGATTTGAATCGGTCATTTTAAACTATATTTAGGACTTTTGAGGGTGACTCATAGACCTTGGTGAGTCGTGACACACCATATAGCAAAACTGTGTGTGTGTGTGTGAGAGAGAGAGAGAGATTGATTTATTTGTAAGATGACAGAAAATTTAGTTAACGTAGATAAAATTTACGCAAGTATAAAAAAACAAAATCATTGCTAATTCACGGTGTGGCCAACCAAACGAGAATTTAGCTGGTCATCTAAGAACTAATACAATTATATGAGCACTTCTCCTCTTCTGTGTCCCTATTGGGTATATCAGGAATTGAAATGGAAGACACAATATGAGCCTTTTGGCTCGTCTAAAATAAGATTCAAGTAAAATGTTCTGCAAATTCAATTTTTTGGGACAATATATATACTTTGATAAAAATAAAATTAATGGACAATTAATATAATAAATTTTATAGTACTGTTGAATGGAATCATTTCTTTCACAACACTGTTGAACGGAATATTTATTCTCTGCCGTGTTGTACAGTACATGTTTATTTTATTTTGGATGGAGCATTTTTGCAAGAATCCTAGCGAAATCTTTTACGAAGCACAGGATCTCAGCCCCTGTTTAATAATTTTCCAATAATAACAGAATATAAATGAGAAAGTTTAGAGAAAATTGCTAAGAGGAAGCAGAATCCTCGAATCACGGGATAACACCATGCAGATGCAATGTGGAAAAAGTGCCTGCACTTTTTGCACAGACCGTGCCAGTTGAGATGTGAACAGGAGGATGTATATATTCTCATACATGCCTATCCTACTAGGCCTATATTTAGGTACACACATCTTACTCTCTCTAGCTGATGTCACTTTCTTTGTACCCCTCACCTTATTTATTCTCCCTTGTCACATCATTCACACAGTTGCTCTCTTTGTCCTGTTAGCAGCATCCTCTACCCTTCTGTTATGTACTTCAAATAATACACATTATTATATGACACACCAGCCCTTTTTGAGTGCTGATAATAATTAATAAGCATGAGATGTAAAAAATTGAAATCCCAAAAAGCAATGCTCCAATTAAAACATGTTCAGTTTTTTTTATACAAGTTCCTAGGCACGCAACCTCCACGTTTCAATTAAAACATGTTCTATTTTAAGGTGCAAATTCAACTCATACTAGAATTTAATTTCTAATATAGTTCATCAATTAGAGAGACTGTACGTATTACTACTATTAGATCCTGGTAACCTTGTTTGACATTAATGAGTGCCTTGAGCTTCTCTAGACAAGGTATAATTAGAAAAGAAAATATGGTTTCGGTAGCACTTCGAATGGAAGTCACGTTTGAAATTTAGTTGAAGGATCTTTTATAACTGTTTAAATTCAAAAAAATACGAGAGGTTGATCCCCTTTCTTTTAGAAAGAACTGACTAAGTAGCAACGTTGAAAACTTTGTTTTCTCAAAAAAAAAAAAACATTATATTTTTTAAGATATTGAAAACTTTGTAAGTAAATGGATTTTGATTTATTTAAGGAGAGGTGAAATTTTTTATGGTGTTGATTCATTAAAAATTACAATGCATTGATGCAATCATCATGTCAAAGATTTGTATTATTGATCAACTCCTTATTTAATGCGCTTTACAATGTCTTAAATCAATGATATTGTATATTTACTTCTGTAATGTTTTTTGGATAGTGCAAGTTTTTTTCATATGCAAAATGTTTTCATGAGTATGAATGTTTATGTATTGCAGATATTTTATAATACTAAATCATTAATCCAATATGCTCTGGTATATATATATATATACACACACTAGACGAATACATAATATAAGAACTAACTGGCAAGTACAATACGATAAATTTCATGTGCAATCCCAGTTGCATAGACAAACTTGTTAGTACATATTTGCAATTGGTGGGGATAACAGAGAAAATAAACATCCCTCTCTTCAATTATGAATGGCTCTTTTAAATTTTGAATTCTCATAATAAAGTTGTCTTCGGTTGGTCAAGCATGCATTGCTGTATATACTGTATATGCTATGCTTCCGGGCTGGAATCTGCTCCATGTGGAGAAGCATAACAGTTGTTTGATTGTTACTAAGGAGCGTCATGATGAAATTTGACAGATCAGATTTGATCATCCGTCGTGTAGCGTCCCATATTACCTATGGATAGCGAATTCCTTTTCCGCACATATATATTGGCTAACGCGCCATCGATGGCACGTGCCATCAATTTTCTATCAACTTGTTTTTCGAGATCCAAAATTCAAACGGTGGATCTAAACTGTTTAAGTTGATCACAATATTAAAATATCCTTGGAGACAAAATTTTACATTTTTACGAATTTGTTTGCTATCTATTATGATATTTTCAAATTGTAGGGTCTGAAATACTATAATCATAATGGGCTTGTTTGGATGGTACGGGAATTTGAAGAATTTCCAATTCCTAGGTATAAATTTATTATAAACAATTCAAACTCTTCACAAAGTTACATACTTCCCAATAAATTTATGTCTAGGAATTGGAAATTTTCCAAATTCCTAAGCGATCCAAACGGCCCCAATGTTTTTAAAAGTATCATAATAAATAGCAAAAAATTTCAAAAAAAAATAAAAAATTGTCTCCAAAACCATTTCAATATGGAAAACAACTTGAACGGTTTGGATTGACCATTTAAATTTTGAATCTTGAAAAATGACTTGATGGCACGAGACCCTCCGTGCCATCGATGGCAAGTTACCCATCCTATATATGCATTGCAAAAAAAGGAAACGGTAGCTTGGACCCTTGAATCAAATTATTTGATCGGTCTAATTGAATTATATATATGCATTGCAAAAAAAGGAAACGGTAGCTTGGACCCTTGAATCAAATTATTTGATCGGTCTAATTGAATTATATTATAGGCAGACTTTTTTCTGACAAATTGTTTTCGCAAATATGGTCCATTCATAGTTCAGATTTGGATAGCTTGAGAAGTAGCTATCTTCCTTTTTTTTTTAAGATAAGATGGAGATCAAATCCTCTAATTTATTTTGAAATTAAATATCATAAATAATCTCACATCTAAGTTTCGAATTCGCGATCTCCACTGAAGATGTGTTGCTCTTTAACTAGATGAAGAGTTAGTTCTCGTCCTTGATAGTTATCATAGAAATTAAAATTTGTTTCTTAGACTAATAGTCAGCTAGTTCATTGTCACCATCTATAAAAGCATACATATATACATGATCAAAAGTTGCTCCTAGCTAGTATATGTCAGCAACAAAATGAAAGGTCAAGGGCAATTCAACCGTTCCAAAAGAAAGTTGCATCTTGCCTAGAAAAAAAAAAGATATGATCACATTCTTAATCTATTTCCTTAATTTACAATTAAATTCGCTAAAATAGAAACTACCCTATGCAGGTGTCCGCTGCTCTTAATTATAAAGTCATGAATAATTTATTTTATCATCCTGTAACAATTAATTTCTCAGGTAATGTATCTTCATTCTTTTATATTGATTCAACACAAGTTTGTAGGCTGCTATTATATATTGTTCTGAAATACCTTTATTTTTCTCGTATTAATTTCATTCTCATGAAATGCTGGAAATCCTCTGCAAACTGTTGTAGAAACATTGTACTCCGTATTATTGGCGAACCAATGAGATGCCAACAGAACAGGGAATGAATGATTTTGAGACGAAAGGACGTCCTTGTTTACACGAAGAAATACAGAGGATAAATTCTAGTCAAAGTTGATATAAACAAAAAAAAAATGTACTAAAGAAAAAATAAAGAGAAAAAACGGTTTTGATGTGACCCCACGCTTTAATCTCTGAAGTCAGGGGGTGGGACCCCGGAGTCGGAGGCACCACATGGTATCACGTCCTGAGTGTCGGCGCAATGGCGGGCATGGGACGAGTGAGTTCGGCCACGTGTCAGAATATGACAGGCTCTGTACATTGTACGGGAAATGCTTTTAGTCGGTATCCACTAGTGCCACCTTGCTCGTGTGTTTGTGTGTTAGCGCTGCTATTCGGTTCTGTTCTGCGTCTATCTGATGCGCTCTGATCCGTCGGATACTTCTCGGGATCTGCGCTGCCCAGTTCTGAGTTCTGACCGTCAAGTGTCAGTGCTAATTAATTAAAGATTCTTACTTCCCATCTTATCTCTCTCCCTGGAAAACATTAATCAGTTTTCCTATTGCCTCACTTATTATTGCTCCCTTACTCGTGATTACACATCACCAAACTTGACCCGACCGATTGGACCCGCTTAAATCCCCAACACAAATCAAATTTCAACTCAATAAACTCGCATGCCCCCACTTGCCATCCGACAAAAGGAAGTGTAATTTTAAATTAATGATTGGACCCAAATTAACATGAAAGAAGATCTTTTGTTCAAAAACATGAAAGAAAATCTTACATTAATCCGTATGTAGCAAACAATATTGCCTTCATACAAAATGTATGTATTTCTCCCAGCACAATTTGTAGGACTTATCTATGACTTTTCCTACCTCCAAGAAAAAAAAATCTAGGACTTCCTAAAAAACCAACAAAATTTTTTCTTAAAATCACAGAGCAATAATTGAGTTTGTATTTTTAACTTTTTATTAAGACATATATCTTTTGGGTCTTGGATTTCAATTTGAAATAAGGAGTATTTCTGTCAGATTTTTAAGTAGCGTCTCTTGCTGCTCACTACATACATTGACGTTCCATTCTCCAACCGTACTTATTCAATAACTTGAAGACTTAATTTATTTACCAAAGAAATAAAATTAATTATCCAAATACAAACAATAGAGGTTGCATGTACAAGTGTGGCATAAAATTAATTATCAAAATGCCAAAGTATTCTAAAAGAGGCTTTGCGGTGCTTGTGATGAAAAAAGAATTTATATAGGCTAAATATTAATTTGCCATCCAGCTAGCTAGTTCATGCCAAAAGATTAATTAATTCTGACTGATTAATAATTTGACGAGATAACGTTCATCTAGGATAGACGTCAAATGATACCATGTTCTCAATTAAGATTAAGAGAAAATAAATGTACACAATATTCATGGATTCTTCGTAGAGGACCTACAGACAACCCAGATATAAAATAATCTATAAAGGATATTCTCTTACAAAGAAATTTTCTTGCCGCCGTCCCTTGTTTGGGCAACATAATAGTAGAAGATAGCAAATTGGAGTCGAGGAGGATGCAGACCGGCTGGCTCTATCCCAGCTCTACTTCGAATTCTACAAAATCTATTATTTTTTGGAGGAAAAGTAGAATTGTAGAAACTTGGACAGCTCTGCTAAGATCATGGGCTTATAGGCCTACAATGGCTTTTGGTTCAGGCCCGCTTTTTATTCCTAACTACGACCGAAAATTTTAAAAATAATATAAAATATTAATAATAATATCTAAATAATTCAAATTATTTAAATAGTTATCTGGGATTCCGTAATTAAGTTTGGAATTTTGAATTCCGTAATTACGATACTATTTAAATAATTTGAATTATATAGATGTTATTATTAATATTTTATATTATTTTTAAATTTTTCGGTAACTACGATCGATTAAAGCCACGAACCATAACCTCTGAAGGGCCCTGTTTCTCGCCGAGCCCATCGAGTTGACATAAGAAGGTCTCACTCTTAACAAGTTTTTTAGAAAATTGATTTGTGCCGTCGTTAGAAATGTCATCCCTACCATCGCTGAGCCAGCGATCCCTTCGTCTAGCACATTTGTTTTTGGTCCAGCACATTTTATCTTGTGCGTAAATGTTCAGTTGAATAAGTATAAATGTTTTGTTAATTAAGTATAAATGTTCAGTTAGTTGTAATAAAAAATATAAATGTTATTAGCGAAAACGTTAATTTGGATAACTATAAGCGTTTAGTTTAGCAACAACAAATGTTCAGTTTCGTAAGTATAAATGTTCATGTTATTACATATAAATGTTCAGTTTATTAAATATTACTTTCAGTTTTTTTTTATAATAGGCGCATGTCAAGCGAAGGGGTCACGAATCGGAAAAAAAACCAGATGAAAAAATTAGAAGAGGTCATGAACCGATCCGGTTCAAATTAATTTTTTTTCGACTTTACTCCTAGCATGCCTCTCTCCAAGGCTGACGCAACTGACACGTAGTACTATATAATAAAATCATAGTTGATGCATTTAACTAAACACTTTTGATTATTAAATTGAACACATTTGATTATTAAACTGAACATTTGTAACATACAGCAGCGATGACGCGGGATGATTTTTTTAACGATGACACTTATCATCCTGAGTTTTTTATGTACCCGAATTAATTCCTGAGTTTTTTATGTACCCGAATTACTTCCTATATGCCTGGACCAAAAAACAAATTACAAAAATAAAAAGAGAAGGAAAAAAAAATACCGGATCCACAGAGAAAGGAACACACTGACTCGTGAAATATTAAGATGCCCAAATACTAATATCGTCCATTCGTCCTGATGTAAAAAAGCTGATACAAATCTTTCGAACGCGGGCCAGTAAACAGAAGTTACATATCATTGGACTGCGAAAGACTATTTGTGGGCCGTAATAAAAGTAAGAGCTTCTCTACGGAAGCCTAATCAGAAATAATAATTGTCATCTGAAGTTTAGGGCTGAAAACAAAAATCCATTTAACTGTTTTCTATTTCGTTTCGTCCGGACGAAACAGTTAACGAAATAATAAAATGATTTCGTTTGGTTTGATGAAATAGTTAACGAAATAATGAAACAGTTTCTTCCATATGTAAATCACGAAAATTTCGTTAATTTCGATCGTTTCATCCGGACGAAATGACTAACGAAATTAAAAATCTATTTCGTCGACGGAACAAAATGGTTAACGAAACAATCTAGTTTTGTGACCGTTTTGCACCTCTACATATATATGATTAAAGTAAACACTTATACTAACAAATAAGTGTTGTCATCTCTTGTTCAGATTTTTATATGAATATTCAACTTATTTTTATTGAACTTATTTATTTTTATGTGTTCACTTTGATCATTATGTATGTTCATCTTGTCTATTCTATATGTTCACTTCTTGTTTAACGATGATAAAATTGCAGATGACAGTAATCAATTTCTAACCCAAATTACTACAGTACTGGGGAGGGGGAAGTGGTCCAATAATGATCATATGGCCCAGCTAAGCTTCACATAATCACATTTCTTGCAATACTAAAAAGGAAATTGATTAGTGTCATCGCTTTGAATAAAATGAACACATAAAATAGACAAAATGAACATATAAATGATTAAAGTGAACATATATAAACAAATGAGTTCAATAAAAAAATTGAATATGCATGAAAAAAATCTAAATTAGAGATGACAAAACTTATCTTTTTTATATGTGTTCACTTTGATCATCTTATATTCACCTTATCTATTTTATGTGTTCATTTTGTAATAATGACAAAACTGCAGATGATAATTATCATTTCTCATATACTAAAATATTTTTTTTAAAAAAAAAAAATTCTACACACCAAACGATTTTTAAGGGTTTTTTTAATTTATAAAAATATTGAAATGAATTTCCAAAAATTAAAAACAAAAAGAGTGTGAAAAGCAATCTCCCTCTCAGGGTTCATAGGACAAAAGAGAAATGATAACTGTCATTTACAATTTTGTTATTGTTTGAACAAAGTGAACATATAAAATAGTCATGGTAAACATATAGATGATCGAAGTGACGACATATAAACAAATAAATTTTGTCATCTCTTGTTCAGATTTTTATATGCACAATGAATTTATTTTTATTGAACTTATTAATTTGTATGTGTTCACTTTGATCATTTATATATTTACTTTGTCTATTTTATGTGTTCATTTTATTTAAACAATGGCAAAATTACAAAGAATTAATTTCCGGGACAAAAGAGTACTAATTCAGTGGTTAAATCATGGTCCTCGAAACCATAATCCGACGGCAGAGAGGGAAAGAACAAATTACCCGTCATGTTTCATGTTTTCTAGGTACCTAACTAATTAAAATTTCCAAACAATATCGCCCAGTCTTCGTGCAGGACTCATTTCCAGAAGAGCGCCTCTTTTATTATGTTCCAAGAAAAATAAATAAGCACTGTTATAATGCCTAAATTAATTAACACCAAAATATTATCATTAATTGTATGTACGATCTTTTCTTATGGCGGGTGCCTCTGTTTTTCAATTGTTTTTGGGATGCGTAATACTATTTTCAGTGATAACAAATTAAACATTTTGAGTATCTCAAATTTAAAAATTTTGAATATTCAGATTTTGTATATGAGTGGTTTAACAGGCTATAAAATATTTACGTTGGTCATTAACCTTTATTATTGAGATGTTTTATCGCTAAACGCATTACGACCTTTGTTCGAGAAACAGTATTGTGCAAAGGGCTGTCATCATCGAAGTGACTAGTTCTCGTTCCATGTCATTCAATTTGGGTTAAAATTTTTTATTCTTATATTACAAAAAAATCAGGGGGAGACGTGCAAACGGCCGAAACATTAAATAAGACTAACCCAGCAATTGGGCTAGTCAATGATGCTCCTTTATAACCAACTTCAATTTTTTTATGAAATAAAAGACACGCCATAAGGTAAATTTGAGAAATTCTAATATTTTCACTTGATCCACTTCATAATTCTTTAATTTGTACAATCCAACTCTCCTGGATGCTACCTCCCCAGACCCCAGCTTAGAATTAACATCTTCCAACTGAACTCACGTGCTGACAATGACATGTAGATCACCTCAAATAGTTATTTTATTTTAATTGACAAGCTGGACTTAATTTTAGAGCATTATTACCCTGGTATCTTATAACGAAAGCTCACTATTTACAATTTTAGAGAAATCAATGCATACAGTACAAGCATTATTATCCTAATATTTCCTTAGCAATTAAGTGACTTGCCTTGTCATAATATAAAGTTTTAATGTTTTCTTGCTTACAATTTATTTTGAAATAAAATTATATTTCTACGGTGCCTAATTTTGTATTTTCAAAATTGAGATATTATCTGACCAATATATTTTAGATCAATTATTTATTCAGAATCAAACATGGATAGTGAATCATACTTGTAATTATTTGGAATCAATACAACACTCCTTTTTAGACAAAAATACACTTAGTGAATTGAGAATATTTCAATGAACAAAATACAACATGGATATTTTAGTCTAAAAAAAGAGTATTGTAGTATTTTGTGGTGTGCGAATTATTTTGATATATATTTTGATTAGGAATATTTTAGTCTAACCAACAATACATCAGCGCATCATAATTAATGTTTTAATTTTAAATTTTGATTAATATTTCAGTAGGATTTTACCTATTAAATTTTATTAAGAAATTATAAGTAGTCGTACAGAGAGAGGATTTAAAAAGAAATGAAAAGAAAGGAAGAGAGAAACATATTAGGAGCAATACTTAGAGAAAAATATAATATATAATAAAAAAAAAAAAAGAAACATCATCGCCACCCACGACCCACCACAATATTAGAGCCGTCCATTGTTACGACTTTGAATTTATAAGGTAGCTTTTGAGGCAGGTGATGTGATGTAGTTTTGTGAAGTACACATTTTTGTACTCCCCACACTGCAGCGATCAAGTACAAATTAAGTGCACCTTATGTACTTTAATTAGTTCTTAGAGTAATTAGATGGAGGTGGGCTAAAGTGTCATAGATGGCAATGCCATAGACGTCTTTTTTTATTTATTTTTTGAAGATCCGAAATTCAATCAGTTAATCCAAACCGTTTAAATTGATCACCATATTGAAATATCATTGAAGACCAAATTTTATATTTTTTTAATTTTTTTGCTATTTATTTTGATATGTTCAAATTGGAGGGTCTGAAATACTCCAATTATAACGTTTTTTTTAAAATATCATAATAAATAGCAGAAAAATTCGAAAAAATGTAAATTTTGGTCTCCAAAGATATTTTAATATGGTGAATAACTTGAACGGTTCAAATTGAGCATTTGAATTTTGGATCTCGAAAAACGACTCTATGGCACGGGACCCTCTTTGCCATCTATGGCACATTAGTCATTCTCTAATTAGATGTCATATACAACAATAAATATCGATCCTCTGAAGCAAACACGACCGTATAATCTAATCTCCCAGTGAGGTAAACACGACCGTATAATCTAATCTCGGCAGTTCAGATTTTTAACGGGTAGCACAAATCTGGATATTAATCATAGAACATCCGTCGTTGATCGACCGTATAATCTAATCTCGGCAGTACTGCAGAGGATTTCGTTCCTCATGTACAGTTATACCTTCTTACTAAAGAATTACACATATATTTGTTTTATTTTAATTCATTATATACGGAACACTTTATTACTCCTATAGTCCTATTTCAATAAAAATACCTCAAACTAGTAACACATAACTATTTCTCCAAAAAAGAAAAGAAAAAAATAAATAACAATATTTAAATTAATAAATAAATGTGCGAACTTATGAGTCTATCTTACGTCCTTAATCCATCTTACATCCTTTGCTGTTTAAAATTCCGTTGAGTCTATGTTGAAAATTAATTCCATGCAACTTACATGTCACTGTTACACAATATACTGATAGTACAAAAACCAAATTGAAAGAGAGGCGCACGTCATAGTGGAAATGTTCACTGCTTCACTGCATTTACTTTTTTTTTTCGATGAAAGGGCTCTTAGCCTGCTTCACTGCATTTACATTTGACTAGAGATCACTCCGTCTCTGTCACGGAAATGCAAGTGTAATACTCAGGAAAGAGGAGGTGAAACCACTTCTTCATATACATACATTGGGAGCTCAGAAGAAAATATGTATATGCAGAGAAATTAATGCCCTGTCGTTAACATTGACAATAAAGTCCTATGTTACAAATTTACAATTAAAAGGGGCAACTCGGAAATTTAACTTTCAAAGAATCAAATAATCAGAAACCCAAAGACTTTATAACCAGTCTTCTCTCATAAGGAAGAAAGGAAAAAACTAACGCAATTTGATGTGAACATGATGTCCTTTTGTTGACGAAATTAGCCTATATAATAAACTGTACTCTTTTTTTATTGATACTAGGGAATCATGACCGTACCATGTTAAACAATTGATAATACAATAATGCCAAATCACATGTTGTCTCTCTGTTGACGGAGGTAGCATATATATATAAGTAACACGGTACATACACGCCCTTCAATTATTCGCTTAATTTGTTTATTCCATGATTCCATCTGGCTTCGTCCACTAGCTTGCCCATTGTCATTTTTCAAGCTCAGTCTTTGAAGAAAGGAAGAGAAGAGAGAAAGAGAGAAAGACTGGCTTCGAAATGGATCTAGAGAGCGGAGCTGATACTCCAGATGGCCAGCAGGTAAGGTTTTCTTTTGTATTCATTTTCATTTTTTGTTTCGTTCTTCTTTGGATGAATTTTGATCCAACATCTCCGATGTTCAATATTTAACAGAATCTCTTTAGTCCTTGGTAGATAGAACAACAGTTAATACATGTGTATAGTTATTGTTTTAAGTCGCATTTTTTTTTCCTTTTTTTGCTCTTTTTATTCTGATTAATAGAATTATAGTAGGCATTCCGCGGCCTGCTATCTTAAAAAATTTCAGTAGTTATATGTTATTTTGTGTTGCTTGTGATGAATTTAGGTGAAATTTGGCTCTTTACACTCCCATTTTTGTTCTCTCAGTGATTATTTCTTTTTGTTTTTACAAGTATATGATGAAACAATTAAAAAAATTCATCTCTTAACCTCATATCTTTCATGAAATGTTGGACAGATACTTTACGGTAGTAAAATCAAAATGATTGGATAATTGCGTAGTGATTCATATATATAATTTGCCAGTGTGTGTTGGTTTTTTTTTTCCTTCACTAAAAAGTAAAAAATTTATCTAAAACAATTGATAGCGAGTCAAAATTGTATGTTTTAGTAATGTTCCACTATATAACTGAATAGACATCGTGAAATCAAAGAAAATTGTAACATTTGCAATAATCAAGGAAAATTTTTACATAAATTTAAATTGTCACATCCATTAACTGCGAGGTTGCAATAACCAAAATGAACATCATCACTGTTTCTTCTCTTTTTATAGAACTAATATTTGAGAACTGACGTGGCAAAAGAGAATTGAGCCAAATTATAACTTTGCCTCTAAACTGATAAAACATCAATAACACAGAATATACGAAAAGGAAAGACAGAAAAGCTAAAGCATTGAAGGTAAATAGATATCTGAAGTTCTGAACCACTGTACCAGGTTTGTACAATATTTGACTGGACCTGATGATAGTGGCATCAAGTATAATGCTCATTTTGATGCTGCATTTAGTATAACAAGTAAGGATCCATCAAGTATAATGCTCATTACTAGCTGCTATTGAATTGTTTAATTTATTTATTTTTTATTTTCTAGTGGAAGGGCTACTATAAGAATCTCCTTCTTCTAGCATACCAGAGTGTAGGCGTGGTATACGGTGACCTAGCCACATCACCTCTCTATGTTTACAAAAGTACATTCTCAGGCCAGCTACGCCACTACCAATCAGAGGAGGTCGCACTCGGTGCATTTTCCCTTGTGTTTTGGACTTTCACTCTTATCCCTTTGCTGAAATATGTTCTCATTGTTCTGGCTGCTGATGATAATGGTGAAGGTATACAATTTTACATTTAGGACCAGGTTTTTTATATGATCTGGTAAACTTATAAACTAGTACTGGTTTTTCACATCACCTCAATTATTTCTTTGTAAGAAGACCCTTGGCTGTAGTATATTGCCTTTTTATTTAATCTATTTTTGCTTATGTCATCTGCCTTCTTTTCGGAATTCCCAATTTGGAGTTTGGCCTCAATTTCAGCCAAGTTTTAACAAATTGGCCCTTAATTTCTAAACTAAAAAACTATCTTTTTTTAGGGTCAGGTGGCAATCACCACGCCGACAGTATAATTAAAATTTAAAAAAGTTATTTACAATAAATGAAACAAATGTAAAGAAAAAAATAAAAAATATTTAACTAAAAAAACTATCAATTGGAAAACAAACATAATGCTAAAATTTTCTTCAATACATTACCGATAATTGAGGCCTTGAAATACAGGAGGTACATTTGCTCTGTACTCGTTACTATGCCGGCATGCCAAATTGAGTCTGCTGCCACACCAGCAGGCTGCCGATGATGAGATCTCTATGTACTACAGTACAGGGAGGACACGTAGCTCCATCTCATCCCCACTCAAGCAATTCCTGGAGAAACACAAAAAACTTCAAACTTGCCTCCTCCTGATTGTCCTCTTTGGCGTTTGCATGGTTCTTGGAGATGGCATTCTCACCACCTCTCTTTCTGGTTTTTTTTTTTTTACCACAAATATCAACTTAGACCTTTTCGTTTATTTTTGGTGTATTTAATGAAATTTTAAATAAAATCTGGAAAGAAATAACAAGCTTTAATGAAAAAATTTTATATTATGTACAAAAGAAATAAGTTGTTTGTCATTTTGTTTGGAAAGCTTATTTTAAATTCGAATACAACAACTAAAAATGTTCTATTTAAATTGTTTTCTTGTTATAGTGATGTCATCTGTTTCTGGGCTGCAAGTACCTCTGGATGGGCTACGGAACAGTATGTATTTCTATTTCTCCTCTGCTATTCATATATCAATAATTTCTGTATTGGTTTGCCAAAACTAAAATCTTTTGACCTATAGTAAGCATTTCCATCAGAGACCATGCATACATTTTCTTAGGCTTAGTTATTATATGAAAACTTTAAGTTAATTGTCCTAGCAGTCAAGTAAGTTTTTGTTTGACAGCACTTATTCAGTATATGCCTTAGAAAATGTGCAGATTTCTTTGAAGGGCACTACAACAGAAGAACAGAACAGAACAGGAGTAATGAGATTAGAAGAACATAGATGTTCACAACGTTCTGTTGAATAACAATTATATCTTTTAACTGTTAGAACAAATATAAAATTAATTTGGATAGCAATAAATAAAATAAATCAAATAATTGAAATGATGTTACTGGATCGTGATACATGCGTCCTAAGGCATATCCTGTCTTGAACCATATAAGATCCTCGTAATCATCCCAATCAAAATGTTTTTATGTGGGATTTCATTTCATTTTGTTTCATTTTAATTGATTTCTCAGGATTTAGTTGAAGCTAATAACACAGAAATTTCAAGCAAATGACACCGAATCCGTTCATTTTGATCAGAAATTTTCTAATGAAATGAAATGAAATCCCATGTTAAAAGAAGAGGATTTGATCAGGGCCTAAATTTTTCACTCCTTGTGGTACAAGTGTACTACCATAGAAATGCTCATTGTCATTTCATTTGAGATCTGTTTCCATAAAATATTATAGTTTGAAGTTCATTTAGTATAGTCATCTACGGTCGTTCATTTTTTGAACTCTTTATCGACTATATTCAAATTATAATTATCTTATCATAGTCAACTATATATGTTGATTCGTTTTTTACCTCATGATCGAGATTGAAATGAACTTCAAAACATACAAAATTTTATTGAAACGGATCTCACATGAAATTACGCTTGAATTTTAAACTTTGAATTAAAACTGAAAAAAAGTAAAGTTGTGGCATTTTCTGCGGACTTGTGACATTTGAATCCTTTCTCATAATATAAGTTATAGAAATGAAATTTTAAGTTCTAATATACTCTAATTCCAACATTAATTGGAGCATTGTTTACGTTCTATAATGACACACAAGGCAACCAAATTTCCAAAACAACCCTGCTATTACTAAGATATTTCTTTTACAAACAGGAGAGGTGGTCATCATCTCATGCGGGATCTTGGTGGGCCTTTTTGCATTGCAGTACCGCGGGACCCACAAGATTTCCTTCCTCTTCGCACCCATTGTGCTAATCTGGTTGCTTTGCATCGCAGTCCTTGGGGTTTATAACACAATCTTCTGGAATCGTCAGATCTACCGGGCCCTTTCCCCACACTATATCATCAGATTCTTCATACTAACAGGAAAGGATGGCTGGATCGCCCTTGGAGGTGTTCTTCTTTCTATCACTGGTAATTTCTGACTTGCCTCAACTCTGTTATATGAGATCTCACTGATATCTTCAAATGTTGTACAATAGTATACTAAAACTGGATCAGAACTTATTAACTGAAAAGTGTATTTACACAATAATTACTTGGGAGGTTATCCTTTCATTGAGATTATCAAATAGTCTACCCAATTTTTAACTTGTTTTGAGAACCAGCTCTTGATCTAGTGGCAAAGAGCAATGCACCTTGATTCCTTGAGTGAAAGGTCGCAGGTTCGAAATCCGACTGGGGAGTCTTTCATAGACATTTAATTTAATTTAAAAATAAGTTTGGTGGCTTAGACCTCTAATTTATCTTCAAAAAAAATTAACTTGTTTTAATTTCTGAATATTAAATAATTATTGTTTTTTCTTTTTCTTGCTTGTATATTTTCAATGGCTGGGTAGGCACTGAAGCTATGTTTGCAGATCTCGGACACTTCACAGCTGCATCAATTAGGGTATGCAGATTTAACTGTCCTTGACTACTTCACTTGCTTGCTAATACCAGTACTTCGGTTGGTTTATCATAGTAATGATAAAACACCAATTTTGTATGAGAAATTCTCAGTCAAGGAAGAGACATAATAAGTTGGCACGTACAATATGTTTACTAGAATCAAATTCACTGCTTAACTATATATCTCCACAGTTTCAGATTTAAGCAGGGCAAAATGCAAAATTGTGAAAAACATAATTAATAAGTACATGGAAAAACAAAGAAGAGCCTAACGCAAGCTTTGTCAACAAAAGAGTTAATTAACAAACAAGCATATAATCAGAGGGTTCAAAGTATCCTTCTTAACTTGAAAGTAAATTTTATGCAGCTTGCTTTCATTTCTCTGATATATCCATGTCTGCTATTACAATATATGGGTCAAGCTGCATTTCTTTCAAAGAATAGATCGGATGATCCTCCAACCTTCTATGATTCTATTCCTGGTAATGTATTTTTTCCCCCTTGCATATGCATCTCTATGGAAATTACTACTTTATTAATAATATTAATTTCTAATTTTGTATTACTTCTGGTGCAGAACCTGTATTCTGGCCAGTTTTTGTCATTTCCACATTGGCTGCAATTGTAGGGGCCCAATCCGTTATCACAGCTACATTTTCAATTGTGAATCAGTGCCTTGCTTTGGGCTGCTTCCCTCGTGTGAAGGTTGTGCACACATCTAGGTGGATCTATGGCCAGATTTACATCCCTGAAATAAACTGGATTCTGATGGTTCTATGTCTGGCTGTCACTATCGGCTTTCATGACACCACACTCATTGGGAATGCTTACTGTATGTTTTTATCTGTTTTTTCTATCAAATGTTTTTTAAAGAAGTTGTTTGAATGCATTCTTGATTCTTACTCAAGTTTCATGACAAAATAGTCTTGAACATTTCAGGCATTGCATGCATGATTGTGATGTTCATCACTGTCGGGCTGATGACCCTAGTTATGATATTCATATGGCACATAAATCTAGTATACGCTCTCAGTTTTCTCTTCTTCTTTGGCTCAATTGAGGCTACATATCTCTCCTCAACACTCGTAAAGGTACCCCAGGGGGCATGGGTCCCACTCATCCCCTCCTTCATCTTCATGTTAATCATGTATGTTTGGCACTATGGAACTCGTCGCAAATACCTCTATGATCTCCAGAACAAGGTCTCAATGAAGTGGATTCTAAGCCTTGGCCCCAGCCTCGGCATCGTACGTATACCTGGCATAGGTCTCATCTACACTGAGCTGGTAACCGGTGTACCGGCCATCTTCTCCCATTTTGTGACCAACGTCCCAGCCTTCCATCAAGTCCTGGTTTTCGTCTGTGTAAAATCATTACCATCCCCCCATGTGTCTGAAGATGAGCGTTACCTCATAGGACGAATAGGCCCCCGCAACTACCACATGTACCGGTGCATCGTTCGGTATGGCTACAAGGACTTTATAAGGGATGAAGAAAACTTTGAGGACCAGCTTGTGCTGAGCATTGCAAAATTCATTGAAATGGAGGCACAAGATATGGGTTCCGCCTCATCAGGTTCGTATACCCTGTCAAATGAAGGACGAATGGCAGTGATAAGGACAGCTGACCTGTCAGTCAATACAATTCTAAGGGAGGAAGAAGATTACTCCCTTGGTGACGAAGACTCAATCCGGTCAATTCGAAGCTCACGATCAGAGATTGTGCATAGACGGCAGCTGGTGCATGAGCATGAGTCCCCAGGCATCAGCCACCAACGTCGTGTGCGCTTCGAGCTATCCCCAACCAACTTTATTGACCCTCAGGTATAGCTTTGCTTGTGATGCACTTAATTTGTTCCAGACCAAAAATGGTCTTATGCGCATGAAGAGTACCTTGGAAACCTCAAACTAATATGTAACGTGACCATGAGAAGAATGAAATTTTAGTTGAATATTAAAAGCATAATAACTGTCACCGAGTTCCTGAGATATGCTCCAAACTAATTTCCATTTATTGAATATATATGCCTGAATAAAAGCATAAAAACTGCATGTTTTATAAATTTCAATTGATGTAACCATTTTTAACTTTGAATTTTAATATAGACATATAGTTGTTGCTTGCCAATCGCCAACCAACCGCACTTAAGAAAAAAATAATAATTTCCTCTAGTAAGTGTCTTGTTTTCTGTTGGGAAAAAAAATGGAGAAAATGGGCAATTATATACACGATAATTAATCCTCATGTTCTTGTAGGCATAGTTATGTATTCAGAAATTCAGAGAGTTAGGACAGAAGTGTAATTTCTCATTTATGGCTGCGGTTCATGATTTTTTGACAGTTCTTCATTTGACTTTTTATATTCTTTAGCAATTAAGCAGTTGATACCAATAAAAGCTGACTTGATGTGCAGGTGAGGGATGAGCTCAATGTGCTGATCGCTGCAAGGAATGTAGGTGTCACATACATAATGGGACACTCATGCGTCAAGGCAAGGAAACATTCCTCATTTGTCAAGAAGTTCGTTATCGATATTGCATATGCTTTCTTACGCAAAAATTGTCGCGGCCCGGCAGTGGCATTACACATCCCTCATGTTAGTCTTGTTGAAGTCGGCATGATCTACTATGTCTAGAACAGTTGTTTATCTAATTAATTGCAGTACTGTCATTAGGTTCAGTAATCTTCGTCTCACTTGCCAGTGTTTTAGTTTGGCGAGCTAGCTACCAGTGTTTTGCTGCTTGCAGTTGACAAGCAAAAAATCTTAGACTCTGCAGAATTATGGTAAGCTGAGAAAAAATATATGTTTACAACAGAAACAAGAGAAGTAGAGAACAGACAAAATTAACTTATAATATTGAAGAGATAAATTGTAACATAATAATAGATTCCGATACATCTAGGAATCTTGATGTCTCTGAGTCCGTCCAACTATGTATATACCTATATCTTATTATTTATTTGTGGTGAATATACATTATACAATCTATAGGACAAGCATTCGTACAAATTTAGTACTCACCGGAAGACATAGAATCTGACAGTAGATGTAACTTAAAAATACCATCAATTACAAAAAAAGGGAGATAAAAAACTGTTATAACAGTTCGATTTTATTATATGTCATCAAATGATGTCATTACTATTATTTTTGAGGCCTCATTATTCATTTGAACGTCCTTATGTGCGACAGTAAAGGATAATCTTAAGCCTTTTTAACCTACTTGCAATCTACAAACTGTCGATGTTTACAGTCTCAATTTTTGTTCTCTTCGGAATTAGGAACCTGAAGGCCTCAAAATCTAGTTCCGGGATTTACTATTTACAAATTAAGCCCGATAAAGAAAGACCCAGAGATTGAACTTCCCGAAAAATTTAAAAATAATACTAAAATATTATTAAATTTCAGAACTATTACTAATTTAATCAGAATTATATCAATAGGTTCGCGATATCGTTCTTTGAAAAAACAATACTGATATCATTCTCGTTCTTTGAAAGAACGATATTAGCTAATATCATTCTTTCAAAGAACTATACTAGCTAGTATCGATACTTGCCAATTTTCTTTTTGTATGTACCTTGAATAATTTATTAATATATTTTTTATTTTAAATGATTTTTTCTATGTAATTTTAATGTTTGTATGGTTTTGTTATTGTCGATATGTATTTTAACTTGTATTATTTTGTTTTCGCAATATGTCACATATCAGTCTTGTTTTTCTATCTTGTATTATTTTTCTTATTAAATTGTATCATTTTGTTTTCTTATTAAGAATGATATCAGTCTCTCGTTCTTTCAAAGAACCATATTGTGATACTATTTATATAATTTAGATTATTTCAGTAATATTTCTGAATTTTCAGAATAATTTAATATTTTTTTAAATTGTTTTTGTTCAACTTCTACTAGGGATGCCTAAATCGTCTGCATCAGCATACTTTCTAACCTTCTCATCCACTGTTCTCGTTTAAAAATGGAGATCGTATGTATTGTTTATTTAGTTTGGTGAATAGTTCATATGATCGAATTGCCTTTGCAAAATGCGAATGCTCATTGACTGCTTTCTTTATACTTGTTTGAGATTTGCAAACTGAAGGAAATCACCTGATTAATATTCTAGTAGAGGCACGTGATGAAAATCATCTGATCATCACTAATAATTAGCAATGAATACTGATAAAAAGCTATTTTAAAATCAGCATGCACTGAGAAGATTTTTTACACCACCCAACTAATAAGCATCAGTTATTTGGTAACGAAGAACTCAACATGATCTTATTACTAAGCCGCAATGTCAAGTACAAAGAACAAAATTCTAGAATTCCGCCCACGTTAGGTGTATCCTCACTGAATACATGTACACTAGATTAAAAAAAATTAATAAAATGGAAGGAATTGTATGAATTGGACTTGTTGACCTAGATTATCAACTTGGAAATCTTTCAATTTGTTTGTTTATAAGTAACAATGCCTCTTGCTGGGGGATTTCATTATATAAAATGCTACGCAATGCTTGCACTTCTTCAAGGTTGGCTTTCGTTAGGAGCTTTTCTAAAGCACTAATACTTGTAAGAGATTTTTCATTTTGGGTGGGGACTGATGAAATGGCAGGTGTTTGTTGTGCATTGGGTCTTGAACTCCAATATGCAGTGCACATGTGATCTCGATCTAGTACCTCTATGGCCTGTTCAAATTAATAAGAATTAACAAGAGAAGTATGCCTAATAATTGATCCAGCTCAACAGCCTAACTCGATCTCTTCCAAGTTGAACAACTTGATTGAAATTCAGGTATATAAATTTTCATGAAAATGACATTTTAAACTGAGAAATATGAAAATGATGTTCTAATGGTAGGATGCACCAAAACTGGCACCCGTTGCGATCTTCTAGGAATCACATTTTGGCATAGTTTCAAAGATAAAACAAGTATTATTGTGTTATCTGGTTTATTCTAAATTAGATTCTGTACTTCACATGAATTGGCCATGTGTTCAAGGTATGTAGGGATGCATTTGAAAACTTTCCCCCCAAATTATCCTTTCTATTGTGTGAGAATAGGGTGTGTTTGGATGGTGTGAGAAGAGTGTCAAAAATTAAACAGCATTAGCATGTATCTGGCTTATTCGAAATTATATTTCTCAGTTCCACTAAATTTGTCAGAAACACCAAGCTGCCACAATTTTTTTTGTCCTTTGCTGTCATATTATTATTATTAGACCTTGGTTTAATATATAAAAGTTTGATCAAAGAGTCAACATGATAATTATCACAAGAACTATCGGTCAAGAACTATACCTTGACAATATTAGGTGAGGTCAAGCCAAACATTTCAAGGCCATCTAGGGTTCCAGGAGGTTGTAATATGGTAAGCTCAACTTTTCCTTTTATGTGTTGCTTCCTGATTTCCATATTTACCCTTTCTCTCACCATATCCCAGCATCTCATGGCTGACACATGTATGAATACTTCATTTCTACATTCTTCTACCATCACCTGGACATATTGTCATCACTTGAGTAAGTTATCAAAGTATTTTTCAAGTTAGAAAAGCTACAATCTAGTATAAAATCACATAGCAAAAAGTTGCAAAAGTTTCAATTTACCATAAATAATGGCCCTATATCCCCACCATCAAGAATTTCTGATATATAGTAGCACATCTGTGTAGGGTCAAGAACGCTCAGGTACTTCACTCTACTTTTAAAACCTACATCCAATCAAAACTAAAAAAAATTGAAGAACTACACAAAATGGAGGGAAAATATATAACACAAACAAAAACCATAATTCGAGATTTACCTCTGGGGTATATGACCCGGTCCGTGCACCATTTGTTCCCAGACAAAATTATCCCATACTCTAGAGGCTCAACTGTATAGTTACTTTTCCTGACAACATTAGCAACTCGTGGGCCCCCCTTAGTTTTACGTATCCATCTCATGTCAGGCTTACAAGATAGCGCAACCATCATTGATTCAGTATTAGAAGCTGATTCAGAAGTCGTACATTCAGATGTACTATTGGAGGTGGCTATTGCCAATTTTGCATCCAACAGCTGTGATGAATCTGACAACTTTGGATCTTCCTTTACCGGCACTATATCCATGCAAGCATGATGCAAAGTATTATCAACATTGGAAGATGTAGGATTTTGTAACGTAATTGTGGAAGCAGCAAAGGACTGCACTGTTTCTCTTTTTATTTCTTTAGATGGCACAGTCTCCTTGTCAATTTTCAAACTAGTTGATTGAGACAAAGAGTTTGTTGGGCTTGAGCCTGAGCTCTTGCATTGTTCTTCCATTTGTTGAGATTGAGTAATACTGCTTGGCAAATTATTAATCATCGAGCAACTATCCTTCGCAACCAACAAACTTGTTGGTTTATTCTCAATTTTTGTAACTACCTTCTCACCCTGTTCATGCTCAGTGATTTTAAACCCTTCTTTTTTTGCCCCATTGTTATTAAGCAAGCTCTTTACCTCTATTTTTGAAACATTGAGTTTAGCATCTTTCCCAGCTTCTTTCTTTACCTCTTCTTTAACAGAGTTCCCTTTTGAAATGCACGAGCTGAGGCTGAGACGTAGGTGTGACAAGCCCCACCTATGAACAGCACTCAGCTTACCGGAGACGGCATCAGCCAGGATATTGAGCTCGGTTATATCATACCGAAAGAGAAAGAAGCGTGTGCTCCAGTCACATGTGCATAGGTCCTTTGCATGCAAAAGACATGCAAACCGGTCAGGGTTGCATGTGCAACCAGCAGCTGAGAGGTGCAGATCATAGTGGCACACCACACATTCTCGGTCAGTTGAATCAAAATCAGGGTCCATCTTTTTAGGTTGAGAGGTGTTGCACAAGTTTTCTCTCCTTTCACGCTCTATCCCTATGCGTTCCTGGATAGGAAAGTTTTGGTTAGTACCATCATCTCAATTTATGAAATGCAAAATGCAAAATATTAAAGAATAGTTCTGTTGCTTATAAGATTCTTGGCCTGTATACCTCGACCAATACTGCATTATACTATTATGAATCATTTTTTGTGCAACAGAACTTTGAACTGTCCAGCATATCAATTATGAGAAACTTTTCTACAAAACAATTCTAAAGCAATGAATATTGAATATATCGAAATCTTTTTGCAACAAAGTAAAGACATTTATGAAATGATGAATTATCAGAAAATGCATGCCATTATGTGCTCCTTAATTACTGTTATTCCCTCTGCATTAACCATTTAACCAACCTTGAGAGCCTTGGAGAGAATGCCATTGGGCCCAGATGCATTCTTCCATCTCAAATTATCTTCACTCTTATTCTTCGTAAACATGATCTCCCACTGTGCTCTGACTGCTTCCCTGGAAGCCCCGAGGAGCAACTTGTCATGAGAAACTGAGATCTTGCGCGCCTGCTCCCGGTACAACTCAACTGCATTCTGGCCATGAGGCAGCCAATCAACCGGCGCCACATTGACAGCCTCAGCACAGTTGAACCCACAGTTGAAGCCTGCATGGTATGCCCGTGGAAATGTGATGACGAATTCGCCCTCACGCTGGACCGAACGGTACACTGGTACACCCTCTTGCTTTAATAGTGAAGGTGAAAACTGAGTTACCTGAAAAGGAAAAAAAAAGAATCTTTTCTTCAGCACCAGAAACAAAAAGCATAGGTAAGTAGCATGCCTATACTGCATATATGACATAATATAATCAGTTAATGACAATTTATTCTGTAATTAATAAACTTAGCTGCTTGTTGCTATTTTGTAACTAATTGATTAATTGAGACTTAATCACGGCTATTGTTTTGAGAGAGATCAATTGAGGTGCAATTCATAGTATGGCCAAATAATTCAAATCATTGCCCTCGAATAAATGTAAATAACAGGAGTACTCACAAGATTGTGAAGCAGGTCAGGTTGTTCGTCAAATAAATCTGGCAGGTACTTCTTCATGGCCGCCTCCAGTTTAGGCGCATCATTTCCAGGTACACCGTACCAAACCTTTGGTGCACCCCAGTGCATATAATTCAGTGAGTATAAGTGGTGGTCCTCCACATGCTGTCGAATTAGAACATGTATCCATTATCTTTATCAACTTATCAAGCATAATTGTTGCATATACATGAATTTTTTGGGCTTTTTTATCTCCTTACCCAGCAAAAGGATGAGAAACACATGCCCACATAGAGCCACGGAACCAACACACCAGAAATATCACCACCTTCAAAGGAAAGAACTGAACCAGGAAGCTTAGGGAAGTTATTCAAGTTCCAACCAGATTTGACATATTCATCATCAGTTTCAGACGAATTTGAGGTTGAGGCTTTGGGAAAACCACTTCCAAAACTCCCGGTCTCCAAATCAGCTCCATACAGAACCTAAGTCAAATACAGAAATGCAAATTTGTAAGAACATAATGACTTGTGTACTCAATTGCAAGTGCACTTAAATTAGCATCAATCTATAAGAAAAATCACAAAATCCCCCAGTTAATTGCATTTAGTACAGTACCTCCATCTCTGCAGTTGGTTTCTCTACAATCCGCCAATATTCTCCCTCAATAATTTCAACTGAAGGTTCAAATCCTGGATTAGAGTCGCCTTCAAAATACTCTCTCCTAAAATCATCCGCATATTTCTTAAATGTCTCCAAGGTGAACTCAGGACCTGGTTCAAACCCAAAAGGATTCGGCCTAGCTTGATTGGAACCAGTTTCCATGAGTTTTCTTCGCTTCCTCATGGTGTTTTGGTTTTGACAAGACTTATTCGCTGTTTCGCGATTTTGAAGCTTGTCTAACCTCTGCACACGGGTGGCAAATTTCGAATTTTCCCAGATGTTTTTTGCCTTGAGTTGACATGGTGGCCTCCATGACCATGGTGGAACGATGCGGCAGATACCATACGGCTCTGCGTACGTCCGTATGCTCTCTATGTACTTCAGGGTATCTTTAAACTCCTACAAGAATAACAGGAAACAAAATTTTCCAAGCCCAAATTATGCCACTAATTATAAATTTGCAATAGTGAAGAAATTACAAAATACAGAAGTAATTGTTAATTTGTTATTACCTCCTCTGTTGGATAGAACACAGGAGCTTCATCAACAGCAGGTCTACATGCACTGTCAGGCTTCCATTTCGCCAAGACCTGTCATAAATTCAAATAAACTTTCACTTTAACATAATATCAAATTAAACTATTTTGTAAAAGAAAGTATGTAAAGAATAAGTAAGAAAAATATAAATGATAAATTTACTTTTTGACAGTTCAAACATTCTGCGCATCCACGAAGAACCCCTTTAGGTAAACTTCTACCTGAAGGCAAATCCTGTTTGAGATTTAATAATTGCCATCAGCAGTCAGAAGAGAAAATTAAATAAATATATAAATACAACGTATAAATTGAATTGACCAATATCAACTAGACCTGTGTGTAGTCTTCTGTGCAATCATCAAACTGGCTGTAGTCGACCGACCTTCTATTCCTGCGCGACTTCCTCTGATTTCCAGTTTCAGTCACGGAAACAGAATCACTTGTTGAAGAGGAAACAGCAGTCATGCCAGTGTGGTCCCCACTGTCTTGGGTTGCACCCAATGAGAAAGAAGCAAAAGGGCCAAACCCAGGTGGGATCGCCGGATCTGTATCGTGGTTAAGCATAGTTGTAGAAACACATTCAGTGCCCATCATAGCTGGAAAATAATAAATTTAGATTCATTAGCAGTTCAGCTTTGGTTCTTACCCGTTAAAAATGGGGATAATCAGGGAGAACAATTGAGTGTAACTAGTTACTTTAATTAAACTAGCAAGCATGCAAAAAGGGGATCAAGGAAAATATCCGAGAAATATAGGCCTTTGATCAAATTAACCCTTAGCGAGCAAAAATAGCAAAAAATCACAGAATGAAAAATATCTATGAGAAATAATATTGCCATAAAAAGGGTGATAGATGGAAGCTATAATCTACGCTAAAAGGTAGAACAAATTTGGGACTCACGAAGCAGATCTGCATCTATCTTTTAGAGCAAAGATAGATCTATTCCTATTGAACTGAATAATTGAACAATCGGCCTATATATCTATTTACCAAAATTTATTAATTAATATCTGATGTACTTATCTCTAGTTCTAATTGGAAATTTCTCCCCAAATTCAGCACTGGCAAATCATCATTTATTATAGTCAAAAATCGAATCTGAGGATAAATCATGCCTGGTTCTGATTTAAGTTAATTAGCTTACAAATTTTGAGACGCGCTCTGAATTTTCTCCTCTTTTGTTTCATTGATTGATTGAGTAGTAATAAATAAATAAGCAGAATTGCAATTGGAATTGGAAGAAGAAGGAGAAGTAAAAAAGCAGGCAAAAAAATAGAGAGCAAAATTAATAAGCGAATTTACCAGTCCTTTAATTCGCAAAAGGGGATTTGCAATTGGCAATTGCTGATCTAGTCAAATAATCCCCAATTCCAATTCCTAACCCTAGATGACAGAAACAACGGGCGTGACTCGGTACAGTGGGCTGCCCACAATTGCTTTTGATTTTATTTTTTTGGTACAACACTTACACCAAACCAACCCCACTACTTTTCCCAATTATTATTTCTTTAATTTAATTTAACGCGACTACTAATGAAAAGTTGCGTGGAAGGAAGGGAGAGGCGTGGCCAACCAACCTAGCTACGTTGTCTATTGTTATCTACTCTTTTTTTTTATTTATCTCCGGTAAAAACCTTCCGACTCGTCAAAAGTTAAAAGTTAAAACCCAGACGAAATATAAATGGTGTTTAAAAACAAAGAATTGTTACCGTTTTGGCGTTTCCTAAATTTGAAGGGGAGAAATTAGCAACCACTTTTTAGTAAGCCTTTTAAATATAGACGCGGAAATAGAATTGTGTGTAATAGAATAGAAAATAGAATAATGATGGGATAAAGAAGGACAGGTGGAGCTAATTATTACCCTAGTCAATGAAATTAACGGCTGGATTTAAGCCTCGTGAACCGTGTCATAATGTTGGCCTTCCGATTAAATAATGACGCGGCTTTGAAGCGAGACGAGCTGCTAACGCTAGATTTTAGATCTAACGGCTAGTATGATGACACATTTAATGCTTTCAGCTGCCTGTCGGCGCGACTTTTTAGGAACACTAATTGTATGCCACTAACTAAAGTTTACGATTTTTAACTTTTGTCGTAATGTTCTTTTGCTTCAGGAATATAAAATTTTAAAATTAAATTTTAACTAAATAGCTAGTAAATTGCAAATTTTACGACCCGCATCAAATTCCATGCAGAAACTAAAAGAGAAAAGTAAAATCAAAGACAAGAATTTCAAATTACCAGGAAACACTAATTAAATTAAAATTTAATATTTAAGGATCGATGTTTGAAAATACGAACTTATTCTAGAAACACTATTTCAGATTTGTGATTCCAAAAAATTATGGGACATTATTTGTTTTCTCTTTCTTAAGCGGTTCGGTGAAAAATTATACGGATGTAACGGAACCAAGATATAAATTCTAACCTTCTTAAATCTCAAAATTATTTCCTATTCGTTTACAAATTTAATTTATTACTTTTTATTCATCAAATAAATAAAATAATATGTCATGCCTATTTTTAAATGAAAAAAATATTGATGAAAGAAACAAAGAGTAAGAACTAATTCTGTGTTTTATGTTTTTCTAATTGTGAAAATTCATGTCTGATATAATAAGTCTATCAAACGATGATATGATACTTTAAAGTGTTGGTTAAACATTTTCTCTCGATTTGCCGATTTGCAAAACAACACCGAAACCCTTAAACTAACATCTCTTTTTAGTGCTTTATAGCTAGATTTATTGAAGAATGAATTCAAGCAAGTGTGGCACTTAGTTTGGAGCTTCAAGTGATTGCTTTGGTCTAGTTAGATTCAGTAATTAAGGTTTAATTAAACTCTAAACTAATCTCAATCAATTTGCTGGTAAAATGCTCAGTTTTTCTGTCCAGCGTCATACAACGCTAGTTGCCGTTACACAACGCAGCGTTAATTCGATCTTAAATTGCAAAATCTCTGACAAGGTTGGAACAGCGTTACACAACGCTCCGTAGCGTTGTGCAACGTTAGTTCATTTGTTTTTTAAACCAGTTAAATCCATTATTTCCCCTTGTCAGAACGTTGTGCAACGCTAAGTAACGTTACACAACATTTCCGCTCCTATGTTGTGTAACGCTATTCAGCGTTGTACAATGTCGTCATGAAGCAGGCAACTCTGCATTGCTCAGACATTGATCTGCATCGATGCTGCATGCATGCTGCCATGTTCCATGCATAGTAGCGTTGTGTAACGCTCTAAACTTCGCTCAGACATCGCTCATTCGCTCTGGACGCGTAGTGCAACGCTGACTAGCGTTGTGCAACGGCGACGTTGTGTGATGCCAGTCAGCGTCGTATGACGTTCTGACAATTTTGTTTGAGTTTGTCAGTTCTGCCTTAATTCTTTTCTTGACTTCGTTGTGCAACGCTACCAAGCGTTACACAACGCTCTGACAAGTTCCAACGGAACTGTCGAGCTTCTGCTTTGGATTCTGCTGAAGCGTTGTGCAACGCTATACAGCGTTACACAACGCTCTGACAACTCACAACGTTATTGTCTGTGACCGTTTGATTTTTCAACGGCTATTTCGGCGTTGTACAACGGCATATAGCGTTGTATAACGGCAGAGTCTGTTTTGACTGGTTTTTGGAGCTGTTGGCGCCCTCTATATATATGGGGCCTCTTAGAACTGTTTAGACACTTTTGAAACCTTTGAAACTCCTCCCTTTTGAGCTCCAACCAGTTAGACATTACTCTCTCTTGTGTTTGAGCATTATTTTAGCAAAATCATTGAGATTAGAGTGTGCAAAACCAATCCACTAGTGTCAATTGACCATACCGGTTTAGAACTTTGTTTTTGTGCCTATTCACCCCCCTCTAGGCCTTTAAATTAGGGACAACACAATGTAGATTACCGTGTATAATCCAGAAACGATTGAAATAACTGAGAATGAATCCAGAAACGATTGAAATGCTAAAACGACAATCAGATTGCATTATTTGAACTTTATATGAGTAATTACCGTGTATAATCCACTCTTTTGAATAAATAAAATATGGATCATATTGTAGATAATATAAAGATTTCAAATATATATTATTTTGCTCAAATTACATAGAATGAATAAAGAAACGATTAAAATGCTCAGACGATGCTCTGAATTGCATTATTGGAAGTTTTATATGCGTAATTACCTTGAATAATACAATATTGATGTATTAATAATATTTGCATCATATTGTTGATAGTATAAAGAGTTTAAATGTAGATTATTGTAATGAAATGACTAAGAATGAATCCAGAAAACAATTGAAATGCTCAAAAGACGCTCAGAATTACATTATTTGCACTTTATATGCGTAATTACCATGTATAATCCATCTCGTTGAATAAATAACATATGAATCATATTCTAGACAGTGCAAAGAGTTTAAATGTAGATTATTGTAATGAAATGACTTAGAATGAATCCAGAAATGATTGAAATGCTCAAACGATGTTAATAATCACATTATTTGCACTTTATATGCGTAATTACCATGTATAATCCAATCTTTTTGAATAAATAACATATGAGCCATATATTCTAGACAGTACAAGGAGTTTAAATGTAGATTATTGTGATCAAATGACTTAGAATGAAGCCCGAAACGATTGAAATACTCAAATGATGCTTAGAATTGAATTATTTGCACTTTATATGCATAATTACCATTTATAATCTAAATCTTTATGAATAAATAACATAAGAATTATATTCTAGACAGCATTAGAAGTTTAAATTTAGAATATTGTCATCAAATGACTTAGAATGAATCCAGAAACAATTCAAATGCTCAAACGACGCTCAAAATTAAATTATTTTCAATTTTTATGCATAATTATCGTGTATAATGCAATCTTTTTTATTAAATAACATATGAATCATATTCTTGATAGTATAAAGAGTTTAAATGTAGATTATTGTGACCAAATGACTTAGAATGAATCTAGAAACGTTTGAAATTCTAAAATGATGCTCAGAATTACATTATTTGCACTTTATATGCGCAATTACCACGTATAACCCAATCAGTCAGTATAAATAACATATGAATCATATTCTAGATTGTATATAGAGTTTAAATGTATATTATTGTGATCAAATGACTTAGAATAAATTTAGAAACGATTGAAATGCTCAAACGAAGATCAGAATTACATTATTTGCAATTTATATGTGTAATTACCAAGTATAATCCAATATGTTTTGAATAAATAACATATGAATCATATTCTAGACAGTATAAAAAATTTAAATCTAGCTTATTATGATCAAAAGCCTTAGAATGAATCCAAAAACGATTGAAATGCTAAAAAAACCCTCGGAATTTCATTATTTACACTTCATATGCATAATTTCCATGTATAATCCAATCTTTTTGAATAAAAAATAAATGAATCATATTCTAGACCATATAAAGACTTTAAATATAGCTTATTGTGATCAAATCATTTAGAATGAATTCAGAAACGATTGAAATGCTCAAACGATGCTCAGAATTGCATTATTTGCACATTATATGTGTAATTACCGTGTATAATCCAATCTTTTTTGAATAAATAACGTATGAATCTTATTCTAGACAGTATAAAGAGTTTTAATGTTGCTCATTGTGATCAAATGACTAAGAATAAATTGAGAAACGTTTGAAATACTGAAACGATGTGCAGAATTGCATTATTTGCAATTTATATGCGTGATTATCTTGTGCAACCCTATCTTTTTGGATAAATAATATATAAATAATATTGTCAACAGTATAAAGAGTTTAAATGTATATTATTGTGATCAAATGGCTTAGAATGAATCCAGAGACGATTGAAATGCTCAAATGACAATCAGAAATGCATTATTTACACTTTATATGCACAATTATCGTTTATAATGAAATCAGTCTGTATAAATAACATTTAGACTGAATAAAGAGTTTAAATGTAGATTATTGTGATCAAATGACTAATAATGAATCCAGAAACGTTTGAAATGCTCAAACGACGTTTAGAATTGCATTATTTGCACTTTATATGCGTGATTACCGTGTACAATCTTATCTTTTTGGATAAATAACATATGAATCATATTCTAAACAGTCTAAATAGTTTCAAAATGTAGATAATTGTGATCAAATGACTTAGAATGAATCCAAAAACGATTGAAATGCTTAAACGATGCTCAGAACTGCATTATTTGCACTTTATATGTGTAATTACTATGTATAATCCAATCTTTTTGAATAAATGACAGATGAATCATATTCTAGAGAGTATAAAGAGTTTAAATGTAGCTTATTGTGATTAAATTACTTAGAATGAATACCGAAACGTTTGAAATGCTCAAACGACAATCAAAATTGCATTATTCGCACTCCATATGTGTAAGTATCATGTATAATCAGAAATTTTTGAATAAATAACATATGAATCACATTGTAAACAGTATAAAGAGTTTAAATGTAGATTGTTGTGATCAAATAACTTAGAATTAATCCAGAAACGATAGAAATGCTCAATTGACGATCGGAATAGAATTATTTGCATTTTATACACGTAATTACGATGTAAAATCCAATATTTTTGATTAAATAACACATGAATCATATTCTAGACAGTATAAAGAGTTTAATATAGCTTATTCTAATCAAATGACTTAGAATAAATACTGAAACGTTTGAAATGCTCAAACGACAATCAGAATTGCATTAATCGTGCTCTGTATGCGTAAGTACCAAGTATAATCCAATATTTTTGAATAAATAACATATGAATCACATTCTAGACAGTATATAAAATTTAAATGTAAATTATTGTGATCAAATGAATTAGAATTAACCCAAAAACGATTGAAATGCTCCAACGACGATCGGAATAGAATTATTTGCACTTTATATGCGCAATTACGATGTATAATCATATTATAGACAGTATAAGAAATATAAATTTAGATTATTGTTTTCATAAGTCTTAGAATGAATCCAGAAATTATAGAAATCCTCAAACAACGAACAGAACTGCATTTTCTGTAATTTATATGCTTAATTACCGTGTATAATCCTATATTTTTGAATAAATAACATATAAATTACATTCTAGACAGTATAAAAAGTTGAAATTTAAATTATTGTGAACAAATGAATTAGAACGAATCCAAAAACTTTAGAAATGCCCAAACGACACTCAGAATTCCATTATTTGCACTTTATATTCGTATTTACCACATTTAATCCAAACTTTCTGAATAAATAACATTTGAATCACATTCTAGACAATATCTGGAGTTTAAAATTTGATAATTGTTATCAAATGACTTAAAATGAATCAAAAAACAATTGAAATTCTCAAACGATTCTCAGAATTGTATTATTTGCACATTACATGCGTAATTACCATGTATAATCCAGTCTTTTTGAATGAATAACACATTAATCATATTCTAGACAGTATAAAGAGTTTAAATATAGCTTATTGTGATCAAATGATTTAGAATGAATACCGAAACATTTGAAATGGTCAAACAACAATCAGAATTGCATTATTTGCACTCTATATGCGTAATTACCTTGTATAATTCAATATTTTTGAATAAATAACATATGAATCACTTTCGAGACTGTAGAAAGAGTTTAAATGTAGATTATTGTAATCAAATGACTTAGAATGACTCCAGAAACGATTCAAATGTCTAAACGACGCTCAGAATTCCATTATTTGCACTTTATATACGTAATTACGATGTACAATCCAATCTTTATAAATAAATAACACATGAATTATATCCTAGACAGTATAAAGAGTTTAAATGTAGATTATTGTGACCAAATGACTTAGAATGAATTCAGAAACATTGGAAATGCTCAAACGACACTAGGGATTGCATTATTCGCACTCTATATGCGTAATTACCATGTATAATTCAATCTTTTTAAATAAATAACATCTGAATCGCATTCTACACAGTAGAAAGAGTTAAATGTATATTATTGTGATCAAATGACTTAGATGACTCCAGAAATGATTCAAATGCCTAAACAATTCTCATAATTCCATTATTTGCACTTTATGTGCTTAATTATGACGTATAATCCAATTTATATGAATAAATAACACATGAATCATATTATAGATTGTATGAGAAATTTAAATTTAGATTATTGTGATCAAATTACTTAGAATGAATCCAGAAACGATTGAAATTCTCAAATGATGCTCAGAGTTGCATTATTTGCACTTTATATGCGTAATTTCCATGTATAATCCAATATTTTTGAATAAATAACATATGAATCATATTATAGACAGTATAAAGAGTTTAAATGTTGATTATTGTGACCAAATGACTTAGAATGAATCCATAAACATTGGAAATACTGAAATGACACTAGGAATTGCATTATTCGCACTCTCTATGCGTAATTACCATGTATAATCCAATTTTATAGAATAAATAACATATGAATCACATTCTAGACAATATAAATACTTTTAATGTAGATTATTGTTATCATATGACTTAGAATGAATCCATAAACGATTGAAATGCTTAAAGACACAAAGAACTGCATTTTCTGCAATTTATATGCTTAATTATCGTGTATAATCCAATATTTTTGAATAAATAACATATGAATCATATTCTAGACAGTATAAAGACTTAAATTTAGATTATTGTGATCAAATGACTTAGAACGAATCCAAAAACTTTTGAAATGTCCAAACAACACTCAGAATTCCATTATTTGCACTTTATATTCGTAATTACCACATATAATCCAAACTTTCTGAATAAATAACATTTAAATCACATTCTAAAGAGTTGAAATGTAGCTTATTGTGATCAAAAGACTTAGAATGAATACCGAAACATTTGAAATGCTCAAACGACAATCAGAATTGCATTATTCGCACACTATATTCGTAATTACCATGTATAATCTAATTTTTTGAATAAATAACATATGAATCACATTCTAGATAGTTTAAAGATCATAAATGTAGATTATTTCGATCAAATGACTTAGAATGAATTCAGAAACGGTTGAGATGCTCAAACGATGCTCATAATTGCATTATTTGCGCATTATATGTGTAGTTACTATGTATAATCCAATCTTTTTTAATAAATAACATATAAATCATATTCTAGACAATATAAAGAGTTTAAATTTAACTTGTTATGATCAAATGACTTAGAATAAATACCGAAACGTTTGAAATGATCAAACGACAATCAAAATTGCAGTTTTCGCACTCTATATGCGTAACTACCATGTATAATATAATATTTTGAATAAATAACGTATGAATCACATTCTAGACAGTATAAAGTGTTTAAATGTTGATTATTGTGTTCAAATGACCTAGAATAAATCCAGAAATGATTGTAATGCTCAAACGACGATCATAATAGAATTATTTGCTCTTTATATGCGTAATTAGGATGCATAATCCAATCTTTATGAATATATAATACACGAAACATATTCTAGACAGGGGAATTGCTTTGGGCAACATTCTTTTTTCCTTCAAGAAGCATTATTTTTGATAAAATGACCAAATTGTCTTTTGGACGAACAAGTTCATCAGATGATATCAAACGCTGCTATGAAAAATATGAGGATATTTTTGTCCTTAAATGTTGCTCAAAGCAAAACACAGGTTGTCCAAAGCACCACCCTCTAGAGTGTATAAGAAGTATAAATTCAGAATATTGTGATCAAATGACTTAGAATGAATCCAGAAACGATTGAAATGCTCAAATGACACTAAGAATTGCATTATTAGCACTCTATATGCGTAATTACCATGTATAATCCAATCTTTTTGAATAAATAACATATGAATCACATTTTACATATTATAAATAGTATTAATGTAGATTATTGTTATCAAATGACTTAGAATGAATCCAAACACGATCCAAATGCTAAAACGACGCTAAGAATTCTATTATTTGTACTTTATACGTGTAATATCCATGTATAATCCAATATTCTGAATAAATAAGTTATGAATCATATTTAAGAGAGTATAAAGAGTTTAAATAATGCTTATTGTGATCAAATGACTTAGAATGAATCCAGAAAAGGTTGAAATACTCAAACGATGCTCTGAATTTTGCATTATTTGCACTTTACATGCGCAATTACCATGTATAATCCAGCCTTTTTAAATAAATAACATATGAATCATATTCTAGACAGTATAAAGAAATGTAGATTATTGTGATCAAATGACTTAGAATGAATACCAAAACGTTTGAAATGCTCAAACGACAATCAGAACTGCATTATTCGCACTCTATATGCGTAATTACTATGTATAATCTAATTTTTTTGAATAAATAACATATTAATCACATTCTAGAAAATATAAAGAGTTTAAATGTAGATTATTTTGATCAAATGACTTAGAATGAATCCATAAACGATAAAATGCTCAAACGATGCTAGGAATAGAATTATTTGCACTTTATATGCGTAATTACGATGTAAAATCCAATCTTTACGAAAAAATAACACCTGAATCATATTCTAGACAATATAAGAAGTTTAAATTTAGATTATTGTGATCAAATGACTTAGAATGAATCCAGAAATGATTGAAATGCTCAAACGATGATCAGAATTGCATTATTTGAACTTTATATGAGTAATTACCATGTATAATCCAATCTTTTTGAATAAATAACATATGAATCATATTATAGACAGTATAAAGAGTTTAAATGTAGATTACTGTGACCATGACATAGAATGAATCCATAAACGTTTGAAAAGCTCAAATGACACTAAGAATTGCATTATTCGCACTCTATATGCATAATTATCATGTATAATTCAATCTTTTTGAATAAATAACATATTAATCACATTCTAGACAGTATAAATAGTTTTATTGTTGGTAATTGTTATCAAATGACTTAGAATGAATCCAAAAACGATCCAAATGCTCAAACGATGCTCAGAATTCAATTATTTACACTTTAAACGCGTAATAGTCGTATATAATCCAATCTTTCCAAATAAATAAGATATAAATTATATTTTAGACAATATAAATTGTTTAAATGTAGAATATTGTGATAAAATGACTTAGAATGAATCGAGAAACATTTGAAATACTGAAATGACGTTCAGAATTGCATTATTTGCACTTGATATGCGTGATTACCATGTGCAATCCTATCTTTTTGAATAAATAATAGATAAATAAAAAATATTCTAAACAGTACAAAAATTTTAAATGTATATTATTGTGATCAAATGAGTTAGAATGAATCCAGAAACAATTTAAATGCTTAAACGATGCTCAGAATTGCATTATTTGCACATTATATGCATTAATTACCGTGTACAATCCAATATTTTTTAAATAAATAACATATGAATCATATTCTAGAGGGTATAAAGTATTTCAATGAAGATTATTGTGATCAAATAACTTAGAATAAATCCAGAAACGATTGAAATGCTCATACGATGCTTAGAATTTCATTATTTATATTTTATAAGTAAAATTACAATGTATCATACAATCTTTCTAAATAAATAACATATGATTAATATTCTAGAGAGTATAATGAATTTAAATGTTGATTATTGTGATGAAACTATTCAAATGCTCAAACGACGCTCAGAATTGCATTATTTGCAGTTTATATGCGTAATTACCGTGTATAATTCAATCTTTTATAATAAAAATATATGAATCATATTCTAGAGAGTATAAAAAGTTTAAATGTAGATTATTGCGATCAAATAACTTAGAATGAATCCAGAGATGTTTGAAAGGCTCAAACAGCAATCAGAATTCCATTATTTGCACTTTATATGTGTAATTACCATGTATAATCCAATCTTTCTAAATAAATAACATATGAAACATATTCTAAACAGTATAAGAAGTTTAAATTTAGATTATTGTTATCAAATGACATAGAATGAATCCAGAAACGATTGAAATGCTCAAACGATGCTTAGAATTGCATTATTTGCGCTTTACTCGCGTAATTACCATGTATAATCCAATCTTTTTGAATAAATAACATATGAATCTTATTCTAGATAGTATAAAGAGATTAAATGTAGATTACTGTGACCATGACATAGAATGAATCTATAAACGTTTGAAAAGCTCAAATGACACTAAGAATTGCATTATTCGCACTCTATATGCATAATTATCATGTATAATCCAATCTTTTTGAATAAATAACATATTAATCACATTCTAGACAGTATAAATAGTTTTATTGTTGGTAATTGTTATCAAATGACTTAGAATGAATCCAAAAACGATCCAAATGCTCAAACGATGCTCAGAATTCAATTATTTACACTTTAAACGCGTAATAGTCGTGTATAATCCAATCTTTCCAAATAAATAAGATATAAATTATATTTTAGACAATATAAATTGTTTAAATGATTTATAATGAATACAGAAATGTTTGAAAAACTCAAACGATGCTCAGTATTGCATTATTTGCACTTTATATGCGTAATTACCATGTATAATCCAATCTTTTTGAATAAATAACATATTGATCATATTCTAGACATTATAAAGATTTTGAATCTCGCTTATTGTGATCAAATGACTTAGAATGAATCCAAAAACGATTGAAATGCTCAAACAACGCTCGTAATTGTATTATTTTCCCTTTATATGCGAAATTATTATGTATAATCCAATTTTTTTTAATAAATAACATATGAATCACATTCTAGACAGTATAAATATTTTAAATGCAGATTATTATGATCAAATATCTTAGAATGAATCCAGAAACGATTGAAATGCTCAAACGACATTAAGAATTGTATTATTCGCAATCTATATGCGTAATTAGCATGTATGATCCAATTGTTCTGAATAAATAATATTTGGATCATATTGTATATAGTATATAGAGTTTAAATGTAAATTATTGTTATCAAATGACTTAGAATGAATCCAGAAATGATTGAAATGCTCAAACGATGCTCATAATTACATTATTTAACTTTTTTTACGCGAAATTACCCATGTATCATCTAATATTTTCTAACCAAATAACATAAGAATTATATTCTGACAGTATAAAGAGTTTAAATGTAGATTATTGTGATCAAATAACTTAGAATGATTTTAGAAACGATTGAAATGCTCAAATGACAATCAAAATTGCATTGTTCGCACTTTATATGCGTAATTACCTTGATAGTCCAATCTTTTTGAATAAATAACATATGAATCATATTTGAGACAGTATAAAGAGTTTAAATTTATCTTATTATGATAAAATGACTTAAAATGAATCCATAAACGATTGAAATGCACAAATGATGCTTAGAATTGCATTATTTGCATTTAATATGAGTAATTACCATGCATAATCAAATATTTTTGAATAAATAGCATGTGAATAAAATTATAAATAGTATAAAGAGTTTAAATATAGATTATTGTGATCAAATTACTTAGAGTGAATTCAGAAATTATTGAAATGCTCAAACGACGCTGAGAATTGCATTATTTGCATTTTATACTTATAATTACCATCTATCATCCAATATTTCTAAATAAATAACATATGAATCATATTCTAGACAATTTAAAAAGTTTAAATATAGATTATTGTGATCAAATGATTTAGAATGAATCAAAAAACGATTGAAATGCTCAAACGACAATCAGAATTGCATTAATTGCCCTTTATACGTGTATTTATCATGTATAATCCAATCTTTTTGAATAAATAACATATGATTCATATTATAGACAGTATAAAGAGTTGAAATGTAGATTTTGTGATCAAATGACTTAGAATGAATTCATAAACGATTGAAATATTCAAATGACGCTAAAAATTGCATTATTTGCACTTTATATGCGTAATTACCATGTATAATCTAATTTTTTTGAATAAATAACATATGAATCATAGTCTAGACAATATAAAGAGTTCAAATGTAGATTATTCTGATTAAATGACTTCGAATGAATCCTGAAACGATCGAAATGCTCAAACAACGCTAAGAATTCCATTCTTTGCACTTTATATGCGTAATTATGACTTAGAATGAATCTAGAAATGATTGAAATGCTCAAACGACGCTCAGAATTGCGTTATTTGCACTTTATATTTGTGATTACCTTGTATAATCTATCTTTTTGGATAAATAACACAAGAATTTTATTACAGATAGTATAAAGAGTTTAAATATAAATTATTGTGATCAAATGACTTAGAATGAATCTAGAAACAATTGAAATGCTCAAACGATGCTCAGAATTGCATTATTTACATTTTATACGTGTAATTACCATGTATAATCCAATCCTTTTGAATTAAAAAGTTATGAATCTTAGCCTGAACAGTATGAAGAGTTTAAATATAGATTATTGTGATGAAATGAATTAGAATGAATCCAAAAACTATCGAGAGTAATTTTATTTATGTAAGGGAGTATTTTATTATAGAGGAGTGTTCTGGTGCCACAAGTTTATGGTGCCACCAAATGCCACGACTTTAATTTTTCATCATTTTTATAATTTTAAAATGTAAATGTCCAATCTAAACCGTTGATCTTCTTTGTTTTAATGAGTGATGCATTTCCATATAAGTTTATAAAATTTGAAGTTGATTTGATACTCGATCAAGATGTTAAAAAACGAACGAATCTGGTTAACTATAATAGATTAATTATAATACGTTCATGGTTTGACTTATGGATCAAGTATCAAATCAACTAAAAAATTTATAAATCTTATATGGAAATGCATCGTTCGTTAAAACGAAGAAGATCCACGGTTTAGATTTAAAATTTACATTTTAAAATTTTAAATTTTAATAAAAAAAATAAAGTCGTGACATTTGGTGGCACCCTAAACTTGTGGCACCGGAACTCTACTCTTTATTATATTATAACATAAGAGATTATAAATATATTTACTAAAGAGAGTATCAATTTTGACTGAAGGGAGTATTTGTTATGACTCAAAAGATATGTTAAATTATCATGTGCGGTTGTATAAAAAAATGAAGAACGAGAAGAAAAAGTGGTAGAAGGGAGGACGGTGGGGATGAGGAAGAGAAAATAGAAGGGAGATTGGAAGAGGAGAGTGGGCTGAAGGGGAGAGCGACATAGAGGGCGTGGAGCCCAAAATTAGGCCCAACGTCGCCAAACCCAAGGGTGAAAACGGCGATTGTTTTAATCGTTCTTTCATTTCGTTTCATTTTCATGAAATGGTTAAAGATTTTGGTTGAATTTGAAAAACAAAACCGTTAACGAAAGTTTGAAACGGTTTTGTCCATGTGTATTTTCGTGATTTCGACCGTTTTATCCAAAATGAAATGATTAACGGAATTAATAATCTAATATATGCATAGACCACAACAGCATGTGGGATCAACCGGCCTAATGGCCCATGTTACATTTGTATGAGAGGAGGCACCTCAACAAATACAAAATTATATAACTTTCATTGCACAACCTGGGTCCTGGCCTCCTGGGTGTAACCATGACAGTATCAAAATGTATAGCGTCAAAACTACAATTCTGAAGTAAAAGGAGGGTTCTTCACCAGCTAAAAGATGTACAGTGTTAAAAAATTATGTTCATTTATAATTACAAAACAATTCATCTCTCTCTACAACCAATATTTCATTCTACCAATCCTAGTTAGCTAGAAAATTAATAACCAAAATGAAAACAAAAAACTTATCAAGTAGGCTCATGAGAAAGTAGGTGATACGAGGAACACATAATCTAACTAAAAAGAAAAAACAAAAAAGGAAACCATCTCTGATTAAGCATGAAATTAAAGTTAGGCCTCCTTGCATTTGCAAGTTTCTTTCAAGGATTTCATCTCCTTCTGAAGAGTGATATATTTCTGGCAAATCAACAAAAATTTAAATCAACCTGTAGATTAGTAATTACAAATATTGCAACTGTTGAGTTTCTAAGTTTACAAAAAGAAATTGTTATCTATTGTATTTCGGGAACAAGAAGGGTTAAATTTTGAAAAAGAGAAAGAACATTTTTATGTATGCATCAGTTTATCTCATGGCTCTCTTTCCATTGTTTACTCATTTGGGAAGGTGGAAAAATATACAAAAAGAATATTAAATAAAATAAAATACAATAAAATAATATACTGATTGCTACTGAACCTTTTGCATATCAGAGACTCTCTTAGTGGAAGCTGCTAAGGAGGCCTTAACCTTCCAATATATGAAATCAAACAAACATATTAGATACTAGTATAAGTTACTAAATTATACATGATACTTATGGTGATTTGGTTACAACTTCCTATGATTTCATCTAGATTATCATTTGCCTTCTGTTTTTTTTTTTTTGCAATTCAGTGGTTAATAGTACTTCAACATCTTAAGTCAAATTAAAGGGGATTAAACTGCTGGCATCAATTAAGTAAAGAAATGACTAATTGCCACAGATATTATCTTGTCAACAGAAGCATAATTCACATACCCTTCTTAGCCTATAACTATTAAATGTTCAGTACCAAATTTTGCGTTAAATAATCCTGCCTCGAGGCAGAAATGTGAACAGCAGCAAAATTGTCACCATTTGAATCATACAAATCTAGTGCTTTTCCTATCATCATGAAATGCCTAAGACATGCTTTATGCCTAATATGCACCTATCAATAGAGTATTAGCTAACATAAATCTCACCTTGAGGAGTTCTTCCTGAAACTGCCGGCTTCTGTCAACTTCACCATCATATTTCATTCGCCATTCTGCTGATTCATCCATGGCTTCTAGATTTGCACGCTCAAATTGCTGCCTGCAAAAAAGATAACCTCAAATTCAAATTTACCCACAAAAATATAAAAAGAAAACAAAAAAAAAGGCAATTTTCTGTTAACTCTTACAAAATATATTAAAAAAAAAACATGTAAAAAATCACACATAATGATAAAATTATGCACATGCCTCAAAGTTTTAAGTTATACGATGATACCCTTCCCTGCAACACGTGCTATGATTAAATTAGAAAACATGTTATTTGGATATTTCTGTAGAAAGAGGAAGGATATGCGATATTAGTAAGCTTTGCAAGGTAATTAGGAAATTTGTTTTCAGGGAGGCGTGATATGTTATATACAGTCAGATATTACATTGATTCTTATTAAACCCATAACAAGGAAAAGGACTAAAGTGTCACTCAGACAATCATCCCATTTATACCTTCTGATAAAGAACCCTCGTTACAAGTTAGCTTTAATTATTGCTACTTGTAAAGTATAGAGAGGAAAGTGTTGCACAATGAATTATTCTAGGCAGCACAATTTATGCACAAACAAACAATTCATATATTGTCATATAAATATGTTCATATGCTTGATCTATTCTACAGAATGTTGCCCTAAATAACATGCACATATTAAAATAGTATGGTTTACACTTTGCACCTACAAATATATAATTATGATATAGATTAAATGACATGCAATTGCTCATGGTAATTTAAATTATTAATACAAGTGACAAGTGAGCATTAGCAAGCTTTCAGGAACAACAATACTCATTATTGCTTAACAGAGAGAAGTATTGAGCTACTGGGAACAATTCAGTGGACTAACTAACTCAATTATACATAAAATTGGTAAACATTCACTGTCACATTTTAAAAAAATAACAATGGAAAGCAGTAAGACAGTACAATAGGATTTTAGAACAGTAAATTGCAAATAACAGTAAACTTCTATATAGCAATTAAAACAAAAAATTCAATACTGTAAACAACACCATACAATTTAAACATATTCAATAGAGCAACAAAATCAAAGTAAATTACTGCTAAAATTTTATAAATTCCTGAAGCAGATGTCCTCATCACTAGCTCATGCTAATAAAATGGCAATTTAAATAATCAGTGCTTGATCATATCTCTGAAAATGTGATGGTTTTATTTGGGAATACGTTGAACTGAAGGGTGTAATTTGCAAAAATTGTGAGGGAATCAGGGAGGGGAGAACGAACCGAAGGATCTCACGATCATCAGCGGTGAAGGAGGAATCAATGGACCAGATGCGAAGGTAGACTCCCACACCCAGCAACAACGCCACCGCGAAGCCTACCATCACCGTCTGCCTCCTCCCTCCCATCTTCGCCTCCACTAGCATCGCCACAAATGATCCAGCCCGATCAGTTTCAGTCTTTCTGACAGGAAGGAGAGAGAGTATCAGATTCTCAGCTTCCGCTACTATTAATGCTCAAAAATCCTCGGTGGACTTATGGGCTTTCCATAAATATTGGGCTTGCATTTCTGTTGGATCGGATCACATCCTTGCAGGCCTCCGATCCAGTTACAGCAAAGTCGAAACCTATCTATCACCGTCGTATCTGTCACAGCCATACGTTTTCCGATCCACGTGGACCGTGGCGTGCTCCATCCACTCAGTTCACTGTTGTGCTGTATAACATCCTAACCATCGATCTTGAAATTTGCATAGATGTACCTCATCTCAACGGTTCAGATTCGTTCCTCAGATATTCTAGCGGATCCCAAATTCCCAACTCCTTTGTCGTTACTCTTCCCTGCTTGAGTGCTTGTTGCTAGGCAGGCTCCTAGTTCGTTGGGTTTCTCGACCCGGCTCTCATTTCGCACAAAACCTAGTACTGTACGATTGAGGAGTGTCGTCACTTCTTTTCTTCTCCAGTTGGCGAAATCACTTGAGAGAGAAACGGAGGTGGAGAAGCTAGAGGAAGAAGGGGATGGCGGCTAAGGCGGCGGTGTTGCCTGTCTCCGCCATTCTCAGCCCCAAGAAGCAGAAGCAAGTCAAGCATGTTGAGAAATTGGAGACTATGTGGTCTAGTTCTGATGGCAGCAAGGGGAAGGAGACTAAGAGAGTAGTATTTAAGGAGGCCAGTAGTGGTTTGAGAGGAGGTGGAAGTGAGGTGCTGAGAGTGATTCGGTCCGATGTGGAGTTCATCAGCAAAGCTACTGCTCCCATTAGAAAGGCCGTCGGCGACTTCCTGTGGTTCCCATTCCTTGAGAAGAAACCAGAATCATCAGTGCTGAAACAAGGAGATGATTTGGCAACTGCTCAACCGCCGGAATCAGTATCAGTGCTGAAACAAGGAGATGATTTTGTAACTTCTCGGCTGCCAGAACCAGTTTCATCGCCGAATCAAGATGATGGTTTTGTAACTGCTCGGCCGCAGCAAGAGTTTCCAGTTCTTTCTCCATATTCACAAGGTATGATTTATCGTCCCTATGGATATCATCCTTGTGAATAGTTTACAGGCTTGAGATGCGACCAATGCTTACTGTAAATTATGTTCTGCATAAACATTTGCAGTGTTCTTGGTACATACTAATTCCAATCATGATTGGATATTTCAGATGAACTTGACTGTGATTATTGGGAGTATTATCATGTGTGCAAATAATTCATTAGTGCCAGAAGATGAATGTTGGTATTTTGAAATAAAGAAATCAACTGCCAATAAATCATCCGTACAATAAGGGACAACTTTTTCTTTGATGTCAGCTATAATTTTAGGAGATACGCATTCCATTTAATATATTGTGCAAAATTTCCATCATAAATATTCATTTCTTGAGCAGTAACAATACAGCTTTTCGTTTGCTAAGTTATGATGAAAAGTGATCTTGTGTGGAAATACTGATTCTCACAATGGAAGATTGAAAATCACACTAGCTGACATGTTTGCATACTTGACAGGGTTGTCATGTGTTGAATTGATGATGGCTGATTTTGAGGCTCTCAAACTGTATGCCAATTATTTCTGGCAGTCTTCTAAGGTTGTGTCAACTCCTGTGCCTGAAACCTATGATCCACAAATTGTCGCTGATTATTTTTTATGCCGGCCCCATATCTTGGGATATCGTATTATTGAGGTATTCTGACAATAGAATTATCTTCACTTTTTTCCATGTTCACTTTTCTTTTTTTCGTTGCCAGCAGGGTTTGTTTTGTCAAAGTATGTACAGATAGAAAATGTAAAGAATTTTCAAAATGCAAGAAACCTAAACAGATTGGTGGGTGATTTGGGCAATTTCTTTGGGTACATTTTTCATGCTGATGTGAAAGTATCATATCCTTAAACTTCTCAATTATGCATAGGATAAATGGAATCCCTTAATTCAGCAATTGAGAGAAAAATAATATTCTCTTTTAAATATTGTGGGATCAAGCTTTTAAATTTCGTTTTTTTCGGTATGACGGTCCAGAGTTGATTTAACGGTGCGGCGTTTTTTCGGTGAAAAAATGGCGAAAAAAGCGGTGTATATATGCAAACATCCGTGTCAAAATCATATATATTTTTGTGTGCAGTACTACAGTACAAGTCGGAATTCTATGTTTTTTTTTAATATGCTAATAATACAAATATCTAATTTTTTGAATATGCTAATAATCTATATTTTTTATAATATCTAATCTTAAGCAAAGAGCACAATTAAATTACTAATCCTAATGTTGTGTAATCTAACAGAAAGAAATTAAGCAAAGAGAATAACAAAGAAAAGAGAATAACAAATAGTGAGCACAAAACCTAAGGAAAAAGAACGGAAAAAAATTAATCTCTATAATAAATTAATACTATAATACAATATAAAATTATGTTGTATAAAAAGTCTCTCCTGTATCAGTTATTTCGCCGCAAAAATGAATTTTTTTCGTCGAAATAACGGTGTTATTTCGGAAATGACGCGTTACGCATTTTTCTGGTTTGAAACTGTAATGTTGGTGCGCTTTTGTCCGGAAAACCGAAATTTCGGAAATAACGCCGTTATTTCGGCGAAATTTAAAAGCTTGTGTGGGATACATGTGTAATGTGTTATTTGGGTGGTGGGGATGGGGAGTAAATTAGAAGCAATATAAGATTATTCAGTACCAAAATTACTACTGAAATGGCTTTCAAATGCTCTAGTGGACTATACTTTTGACACTATTAATTGTAAAACCTCTATCATTTTTAGATACTTTTTGCATTCCTTACCGCCTCTGTGAAACTTCGTGCATCTAATACGACCATGGTGGAGCCAGATGTGCATATTGCCAAAAGGAGCATAAGATTTGACAGTTCAAAGTATTATATGGGTCAACTTCTAAAGGAAACACTATTATATCTTGGCCCGACTTTCATCAAAGGTACTATTTGTTCCCAGTTAATCCTAATTGATTATAATTTTGTATTTCTGTTTCTTAATTTCTCAGCAACTTTGAGTTTCATCGGTACCAGCACCATTTCGACTAATACATGCTCAAATAATTGGTTGAAATTGTGAGCCTTTTCTGAAGTAAGAGTCTTATGATTACATCTCTAATAGTGTGTTTTTATTTATTGATCACAGTTGGGCAGTCACTCTCCACTAGGCCGGATATTATTGGTTCTGAGATTTGTGAGGTTAGGTAAAATATGCCCTGACACTTTTGTGGAGTTCCTTTTTCAGTACGTTTAATCCTTTTTTCTGTGTTTTTTCCCCTGCTTGATTGTTTTCCAATTCTTTTAAGTAGGCTTTATCAGATCTGCATGACAAAGTTCCACCATTTCCAAGGGAGACTGCCATGAAGATTATTCAGAGTGAATTAGGATGTCCTTTAGATAAAAAATTTAGCTTCATCTCTGACCAGCCGGTTGCTGCTGCTTCATTTGGCCAGGTTCTTGTGCTATTAATAAGTAGTTCAAAGATTTATTTATGCCATTTTGCCTTTTCTTGGTTTATACAAAGTGGAAAGCTTATTCATAGAACGTAATAGGAGGGTATTTCAAGGTTATGTTGTACTCATTTGAGCCATCGTGAATTCCTTCTTTGTTGTTTAATTCTTCTTCTTTTTCTACATCATTATCATCTTGAATATAATAAGGAATTCAATGTTCCTATAGTAACATAGCAGGAAAACTTCAATGTTCACAATCTTAATTTCAGAGGAAATCTATTATTGTTTAGGTCAAATCTTCTATTGTATAAGGCAGATTTTGTTCTCTCTTCTAAATCTTTTACTTTTTGAAAACATATAACTCAGGTATATAAAGGGTGTATGACAGATGGGAAAATTGTGGCAATAAAGGTTCAGCGTCCTGATGTGCTCCGTTCTGTAGTGCGAGATATGTACATATTACGTCTTGGGGTCAGTGCCTCTATTCAACTTGCTTTACCAGGAATGTCAATCTGGAATGAGAAGTGATTGGCTTTTAAACAGCCTCTCTTTAACAATTGAATAATAGAAGAGCCAAAAAAATAACATATGGATCAATTGGTATTAAACTACTGACTGAATTTAACACATCACATGTCAATAATATAAGAAATAAAGAAAAGGTTAGACCCTAAGTTCTCTGGTGCATTTGACAAAAGCACTATGATATTGCCATTTGATTTAATTGGGAAGTACTACTAGCTATATACACGACCAATTCATTTGGAAGCCAGCGACATACTGACATTGTAGTTTTGTTTTGGTTTCCTATATGTTAGCTTATTTCTTTGCTACATTGTTACTTTTTACATTTTGAACTAATGTGAATATGTCATCATGCAACAGCCCCAATAAGAAAAAAGATAGATAATAAATAAATAAAACAGCATTTGCATGATAATCATTGGTAAAAATCACTCATATGAGTAGCTTATATCGCCTTTCTGGATCGATATTTTATGATTGAACTATAATTCTCTACTGTAGTTGGGCCTTGTGAGAAGAGTAGCCAAAAGGAGGAATGATATAGCTCTCTATGCTGACGAGCTTGGTAAAGGCTTTGTTGGGGAGTTGGACTACACTCTTGAAGCTTCCAATGCCTCCATATTTCTTGTAAGTAAATATTACTTTTGAAGTTGTCCATTTGCTCTTCTATTCAATGACCTATAACAGAAGCATCCCAAATTGTATGAGCTGCTCAATTAGCTCCAACTTGTTTGGGGCTAAAGTCTGTTGTTGCTCAATTAGCTCCAATTAGGCACCTGATGATCCTTGACTTGGTCAAATAGTAATCACAGCTTTTCATATATTAATCATTTAATCTGCATTTGTTCACTTGATTCGAATGAGCCACATATAAGGCCTAATCTAGCTTTAAATCGTATCGTGGAATTACATGCACAAAAGTCAACCCGTATATCACCTGACCAATATGGTAGTAAATACTGGATTGAAGTCTTTGGTCCAAATAATTATCTGTCCATCTCCAAACATCAGTGAATTGAATATTTTGGCAGTTGCTGTACCAGCACCAACAAGGTGCTGGTATGTTTAAGGCACTGCTTTAAATTTCTTACATCACAATTATTAAGTTTCATTGAAAAAAAAGAAGTGCTCAATTAACCTAAATTAATTTGGATCTGATAACCACCAATGTTGCAATTTCACCCAATTTTTCTTAACACTATTTATGATTTTTTCTAGCCTCAAATTAGCTTTGTTTCTGACAATAAGGACAAATCAAGGCAACATGACTGCAGTAATAAGAAGGAACTAAAATTGATATTACTGATTAAACTGGGTCATTTTTTCCCCTTTTTTTTGTGGTATGCAATGCAGGAAGCGCATTCACAGTACTCATTTATGGTGGTGCCAAAGGTTTTCAAAGAGCTCACGACAAAGAGAGTGTTGACTATGGAGTGGCTTGTAGGTGAAAATCCCACCAAGCTGCTTTCTGTCACCAAAGAACTCCCCACTAATAGCACCAGTAGCATGATTACTAATGCTGATTACTTGGGTGAAAAACTTCAGGTTGAAGCAAAAGATCATCTTCTTGACCTGGTATTTTTCAGGCTAAACTTGTATTAACTTGGTAGACCATTTAGTAACTCTACTAAGGTATTAAGTTTGGAAAGTTTTCTTAAAATTAGAAAGTACACCCCAGTGAGGTGTGGAATATATCATGTGTCAACTAGACGTCCTAACTTTGGAGGATCACATTTCTTGTATTGCACGAGTATAGTTCATCCTTTTTCAGGCCCTTGTAGGGAGCTGTAGCCAGTCTATTTTAGCTATGTCGGCTGGGCTTTTCAGATGACATTTTACCTTTCCCAATAAGTAACAACAAGTAGTTCCAATTAAGTTTTGTTTGATAAAATGCCTAGCCCTTAACCTTATTTTCACTTTGCCAAATTGTGGTAGAAGTTTGTTTAGATGTTTCTATTGAGAAACATGTCTTTACTTCATGGCTATTGCAATAGCATTCTCTAAATGTTCCCCTATTTTGTTTTATGTTTGACATAAGGTCAACAAAGGTGTGAGAGCATCATTAGTGCAGCTTCTGGAGACAGGTCTTTTGCATGCGGATCCACATCCAGGGAATCTGCGTTATACTCCTGATGGCCGTATTGGGTTAGATTTACATTCTTGCAATGTTTCATCTAATGACATTGTTGCATGTTATTCCTACTTGTGCATTTTAGGTTTCTAGATTTTGGGTTGCTATGCAAGATGGAGAAGAAGCATCAGGTGGCCATGCTGGCCAGCATAGTGCACATTGCAAATGCAGATTGGGCTGGCCTTATCTCTGATTTGACTCACATGGATATGGTCCCACCTGGGACCAATCTCCGACGTGTTACTTTAGTAAGCCACATGCTGGAAAAAGTTGATTTTATTTTGTCTAATAACTTAGGCTCTAGACCCTTAACATTTCTCCATATAACCAATTGAATCCAATCTGTTGACAGTTTTCTTGTGTTGATTCATCTGGTTTTCTTTCAACAGCTCCAATAGTCACCAGATGACTGGCATGGAAATAATTAATGCTACTGTCTATACTGGTTTGTACCATTTTAGTTTGCTTTGTAATGAGCGATTTCAGCCCTCAATGCTGGTCTTGGCTCTCCGAAATGATATAAACTGCTATGCTTTACGTACAATTGGGTTTGTACTTTTATATACACAAGTTATATATGGTTTCTTTGGCAATGTTTTAGGAGTTAGAAGATGCTTTAGGCGAGGTTGCATTTGATGAAGGAATTCCAGATGTTAAATTTAGTAAGGTATGATATTTATTTTTAATCAATTTGTACTCTTTGTCTGACATTTTTTTTATTTATGTTGATTTCCCTAAATAATTGAGGTTGCTGATAACCTTTTCAGTCCTTCAGTTAGTTGTTTCTATTCCTTTATTTTTTCACTGAATTTAGCCAACATTGTGCAATTTTAAAGTTTTTCTTAAAGATGTATGGTTAACTGCAGGTTCTTGCCAACGTTTGGTCAGTAGCACTGAAGCACCATTTTCGCATGCCACCTTACTATACACTTGTCTTGCGGTCCTTGGCTTCACTGGAAGGTAAGCTTTTGTTGTTTAGCATCTATCTTGAAATTCAGCTTTTGTAAATATATGTTACCTATTTGTGTATCTTTCTTTTGTTGGTTGTTAACAGGCCTGGCAGTGGCAGTTGATGAGAACTTTAAAACATTTCAAGCTGCATACCCTTTTGTTGTCAGAAAACTCCTTTATGATAATTCACTTGCTACAAGAAAAATTTTGTACTCGGTATCTCCTTTTAGTATTGCTTTCTTTTTATATTTTATTATTGCTCTTGTTTTTTGCTAGAAGGGAAGAGAACGGAGGGTGAAGCTGTCTGAAAGTAAATTGATAACTTAGCTTAATGACTGGACATTTTCATGGAATAGACTTGTGGAAATATGGGATCTATAATGAATTTTCTGTCGCTGTTTTGAAATTTTTGCAGTGTCCACGAGTACACTCATTTTCATTGGTAGTAACTGTTAGATTGGTTAAGTAGAATTAAATAATGTGATGAAAAATGGATATCCATCCAGGTTGTCCTGAACAGACGGAGAGAGCTACAACTGAAGAAGGTTCTTCTATTTCTCAGACTAGGTTCAACCAGGTGAGCATATTGTATTTTTATTTTATTATTAGTCCAAATCCTAGGGAGTAACTTATTACTGATATGTAAAAAGCAGAAAGAGCATTGGTGTAGCAGACTGGTCAGAGAGAACAAATAGACGAGAGATTGGGGATGCTGGTGAATTTCAGACGGCAAAATTAATCCTGAATCTTTTACCTTCTAGAGATGGTGTTGTTTTAAGACGACTTCTTATGACTGCGGTATGATTTTTTCACCAAGGTTTGTCATGTTTGCTAAAAGAGGTTTGTATGTAAATGGGTTACATCATAGGCATTTGAAAGAAATTTTAAGTTTAATAAAAAAGATACTAACTCATTAGCATATTATCACAGAAGAATTAAAATCCATATTATGAAATCAACCAACCTTGTTGTATATTAATAATAAGTTCAATATTTTGTTGCCAGAGATATGACTTTGGCAATGTTTACAACTATGACAATTCAAAATTTGACCTATATAAATCTTTAAAAAGAGTTGGTACTTTAATTTGTTATGGTAACCATCCAATCATTGACTTTATAAGAACAAACAGAAGGAATTAATTACATTTACCCAAAGTTCTGATGTTTTAAACTGGATTAGGATGGAGCATCCTTGGCAGGAGCCATGCTTTGCAAAGAAACTGTCTTTTTCCGCCAGTTTCTTGTATCTGTTTTTGCCGATTCCATCTGCCAATGGCTGATGAAAACTACAATTGGCAAAGAAGGCACCAGGCAGTTAACTAGGGAAACAACTTCACAAGTGCAAGCTATCATAACAGATCGCAGGGTAAGAGTAGTACTTTTCAAAGTTGTCAGAGACGTGAGCAGACAACCCTTTCTAGCACTTCGGTCAGCATGTTGTTTGCTTAAAATTTTCGTTGTTGCCTTAGCAAGAGCTTTGCACCGATTTGTGGTGCAATTGTCTGAAGGATACTTGCCATCCTTTTCAATGGCACCAAGGCAAATAGTTGGCACTACATAGATAGCTTGTATATAAATTTGAATCAATATTACAATTTTTTATCGTTACTAGGAAAGACTGGCTAAAATTGTATATTGTCAACAGTTTAAGGAGTGATCTCAAGATGGATTTATATCTTAACTAACACAATCTTTTTTAAAACATTTTTGTATATGATCTTTTATTAGTTTCTTATTTGTCATTATGTGGTGAGGTGCAACCTCGGTGGTGTTGACAAAATTTCGTTGCAATCTTTTCAAGAACATTACCGTCTCACAATTTGTGAAAGTTATTCTTGGTAGTTTTTAAGTGCTTTGCTAGTGCTATAGAGTATGGAAAACACATACATTGGGTTTTTAAAATTAATGTTTTTTCTTTGTTTGAAATTTTCTTTTCTTGTTAATGTTTCATTCTTTGTAGCTGGTGTTCGAAAAAAATGACTACAAAGAATGAGAAGCATTTCGGGGGACCAAATATTATGTACTTTCATTTATTCTCATAATGGCCATATATACAAGGGCAGCCATTCCACGAGTTTAAAGTCAATGCAGCTCTCTAAAACCACATGATATAGTTATACAGGATATGCGATGCTCGTCTATACAAGTAAATTTACATGACCTTGTTCAGTCAAACTTGTATAAAACTGCTTAGTTAAAGATTAGCTATTCTAGCACAGTTATGTGAACTCTATTTAAACAAAAGGTTATAAGCAGGAAGATCTCGAATTCTATGCACATCGTCGAGTGAAAGCTCTCGCTCAAGCTGACTCTTTGTTGACTCCATTATCTCCTAATGGACATCATTCAGAAAAAAAAATAGCATTATAACATAGATTTCTAATTAAAAAATGAAGATCTGATAGGAGTTAATGAATTATTTTGCAGTCGTTTTGTACTGAAAAGTGATAGTTCAGGTCATGTCAGGCTCCATGTAAAGTTAAAAGCATTTTCTAAAATTGATTTATATTACGAATAACATGGATAGCTTTCTACCACATTATTCTGAGGCACCATGCCTTTAACAAGAATGTGTCAACCATATTTTAGAAAGGTCTGATACATAATAAGTTTGAAAAAGGGAAGGGTACATTAAATTGCATATATGAAGCACGCCTTGCCAGCCATTGCGCGTCCATCATCTCAAACGCTATACAGAACAACACATCAAACGATTCTTCGTCTTCTAAAGTCAAATTTGAAACTAAACTTATTACAAAACATTAAGTGAAATAAAAAGAGTGATTTATTTATTTTTTAAAATTAGGTTCTGAAAAGGAACAAGTGTAATTCACCTGATAATACTCTTATGAAGTTGATTGCGTGATGAGATTTGGGTTTTTCTGTACAAAGCAACCAAATTTCACATTAAGTTTAAAGAACTTACAAGTTTATTCTCACAAAGAGAAGGGACAATGCAAATGCAATCAGAACGTAAGAGATGAAGTAGTATGTGAAACAATACCTGAATTAAGTTCCAACAATTGAACTAACATGTATGAAATGTTGAGCCCGGCAACAGCAAAGGGATACTCCCAGGCGGCTCGTTCTCCATCTCTCTTGTGCAATAGCCTTTTGAAAGAGCCCTTTATGCCATCAATACCAATTGAATAATTAATGTGCAGGGGAAAAGGTTAGATTATTGAAAACAGAAAATGAATCATGAATTTAATAAGGAGAAATATAATAAAAAAAAACAATAAACTTTCAAAATAAGCTCTTCTATCATACACAAATACAAAAATACCTACTGGGTAAGTCCTTGCAAAGAACAGAAGATTCTCCAAGGAGATGAACCCACATCCCCTGTCAGACAATATATAAAAATAATTAGAAAATGCAACAAAATTGCTTACAAATTTTTTATGAAAAAACATTTCAGATGACATATAGTTCCCCGAAATTTGAGCTCTAAACTGTCGTTGATAACTTATTTCAAACTAGCCTCTCTTGCCCTACATCACAGTATTTATTGATAAATGACTAGATTTATGTCTGGAACTGCTTGTTTGAACCAAGTTCTGGTACTTCAAAGCTATACCAGAATTCAATTTTATATTACAACTGACGTAGTTCAAATTGAGATGCAGACATATATGTGCACACCAATAGAGAAAAAGAGAAATGAACCTGAAATCTGTGGAAGGATTGGCACCTTGCCAACCCATATCTTTCCATTGCTCTGATACAAGTCCCGGCTGTTCCCTTTCTGGGAAGGATGCCTGCCAGAGTGCTTTTAGTGCTTCCTGCATGCATGCACACCAGTTTGATGAAAACACACTACTAATGATATGGACTTTGTAGGGAATGATTTTCAAAGATTGAAAATGTGTATGAAACTATGATATTTATGTTATAACATCTGGTAAGAACATTGTACGGAATGCACCGGCAAACAAAAGTCAGCATTTTACAGTTCCTTGATGTTCCACAGCTCCTTTTTAATGAGTGATTTAGTGGTTGATTTTTTGATATTTTGAAGTTTTTATATTAAACACTTGAATTTATTTGTCAATTGCAATTGTTCATCAATAAATGGTCATGGATGGAACATATCCTTACTTGATGATCGGGTCGGGTTTCATCAAAAGGTATGCCCAATCTGTCCTTTAATTTATGTAGGCGCTCTTCCTGCATAGATCAATACAAAGCATTTGAGAGCACAAAAACTCAGTTTTTGAAAATTAAAGGAAAGTCACAAATAGAAAAATAGAACGTTTGATAAAGCTTAGTAAAGATATTTCCAAACTTGTTGTAACAAAATAAATTTACAACTGTATCACACAAACTTTTTTTTTTTGACAAATGGGTGCATGTAAAATAATCAAATCAACTAATCATTAGTGCATATAATATGGTTTCTACAATGCAACAAACCAAAAAAAAAAAAAAAATCTTCATGCTGGTTTAATTGTTGAAATTGTAATTTTGTTAAAAAATAATGAAAAATTGCTGCAGTTTCACTAAGAAAGATCAAAGAAGAAGCACAAAAATTGAGATGATGCAGACTTTAGGAGCCACCAAATGATGACTACGTAAATACAAAAGTTACCTGAAGAGGGGTTAAATCAAAATTTCTGGAACCAAAACCTATAACTTGTCTTCTAAACGTTGAGCGGTTCAACAGACCTCCAAACCATGACCGATTTCCGACCATATCATTAGCTAACAATTAAAATGAACTTTTTAGCATGATATCTCTTTCTTGTTCAAATGTACAGGACATAAAAATTTGATAAAAGAAGCTTGTTAGGAGAAGGAATATTGCACCATAAGCTCTGTTCTCTAAAACTTCGAGAACAATTTCTTCAACCACCTAAAATAACGAGAAGGGGAGAAAATCTAGATTGCTCCGAAAAAACAGTTAAAAAAAATAGTTTAAGGGGTTTGACTGCAAAAACAAGGAAGATAAAATATAAAATGTTTCTTTGGTTGGCACCGACGTGGTGCTGTCCGTATTTTCTAAAAAAAGATTCCTATATATATAATATATATAAAAAAATTAGATCGACACTTCACTCAGAGGATTGACTACATCGAGTGTAAAATAGAATGTAACCAAATACCAAATTAATGGTAAAGATAAAAGGTACTATAAACATATTAAGGCAGCACGTTTTGTTTTTCTTTAATTCCTTTTTCTCTTTGTTCTTTGATGCCTTATATCCTCGTCACCGAACCAAAAAAAATAAAAAAAATTTGAACATTCATGTAGCAAAACACTGTTATATAATATAGTTTCACCATTTGAGTAACTCAATCGTAAGCGTACACATATGTACCTTTTATCATGTTATCCATAAATATTTTTTTTTTGAAAGGTAGTTGGAGAGAGCCATGTTATACATAAAATTGTTTGGCTAAATGTTTTTTTTTGCCTATCGAATATGATTGATTGGGTAGCTTGAAAGCATATGAATCTATTAAGCTTGGTTTTCCCAAAAAAGAAAACAATATATTAAGCTTTTCTTTTACCGGCCTTTACTGGATTCAAGATTTGACGAATTGAGTGAAAGAAATTTCGATGCTTGCAATAATGTGCATTCTGAAATTGGGCTTGGGTTAGGCCCATAATGTTTGGATTACAATATGTTGTGTACGTACTTGGCAATTTGGCATACAATACAGTTCAATAGTTCATTCATAAGTTGCTAAAATTCAGTCATTAAACACTTTTAACGAAAGGTTAAATGACTTTTACATTGTCAAAACTTTGATGCGCCGACATGAAAAATGAAAAAAAAAATACACATCTACAATTTTAATTTTCGAATTTGAACAATATTTTCCAAAATATGAATGAAAAGTATCACAATATTGAAAGTATCCTACTTCTAATGAAATAAATCTTAAGCCGAACTCTTTGTTAACTAGTTAAGGTAATGTACCACGCATTCCCATGTGGTAGCATGTATTTGATTGTTGACCTTAACCCAAAATTTTGCACCAAGATCGATGAAGATGATGTATGCAATAGATTCTATATCTACCAGGCTGGAGGCTATCATACATAGTTTTTTAGGTTGTTGTTTCATCTTTTCCGCATGTATTGTTGTTTTTTTTAGTTTCACAGTAGTTTAGTTTTTCTTCACTGTTGGTTACGTTTCTGTTTAGGTTAGTCTTTCTTTCTTTGCTCAGGACCAGGTGTTGGGGGTGTAATGTTTTCTCAGTTGTACTGGTTGTAACTTTCAGCAGCCGTGTTTGGCTTGCTTTCAGTTAATTTGATAGCCTACGGGCACTTTAACTTTCAAAAAAAAAATCATACATAGTAAATGTTCATTTTTACCGATATCAATCATGAACTATTTGCCAGACCAGAGGATGGGGATCTACATAGTCAAAACTGAAAAAGCGGTCTGGTTTCTGATCCATCTATGAATGCAGTGTGATTAATTTTTTGCCCTGTCTCAAGACCAGTCTGTGTAAGAGCCCCACCACATGCTTCTTTCAGAAACTTGCATGTTTTTTTATTGGCCAGTGGCACTGTGGCAGGCTCATACTTTGACTCCTTTTTAGTACAACTCATTTTTGCGTATACCCAAATATAACAGTATACATATGTATATGGAATTATGGATACGTATATGTAATAATGTATTATGAAGAGAGTGACTTTATACGGATGCAAAATATGGTGATGTTCAGCTCCAGCTCCCATACGGATGCAAAATATGGAGGGATGCTGATTGGAGAACAGAGATTTTACAGGCTAAAATTGGGTTTAATTGATCAATGGTATGTCTTAGACAAATTATTTAAGAATTACCAGGAATTACATAATTAATGTGCAGCCAGCTACAAACATAATAAAAAATAATTTTAAAAAAATACACAATAAAAATAGAAGTATTATACAAAATGCAAAATAAAAATGCTTAACACAACTAGTTCACGTGATGCAGATCTGGTATATATAGATAAATAACCGGTTCAACAAACTGAAATCAGTTCCAGCTCATTTTTTTTTTTTGGAAATAAGTGAGCCTAAAAGACTCACCACTTTCCATTACGAAAAGCAAAACAATTATTACAAAACTAGTCAAAGTAAATGAAAATCAGATCTAAACTGAATCTGACGTTTCCCTATGTATTTATTCAATAAATTCCTCTAAAAACCTCTTATTGCTCTATCACTCAATCCCACAGATATCAACTAGTAACTTTTTACAAAAATAACCAACACATGTAAAATCAACATCTCATCTAAAGAATTCGGACACATTTCCACTTCTACAATCAGTTCATGATGGTAATTGCCATCGCCTCATCTCCCATGTCCTGCTCATTTTTTTGAATCAACCATTTTTGATCCACCAAAACTCCCTTAAAGGACCACGTTTCTGCTGAATTTGAGGAGTCTAGTTTAATTTTTTTTCTTAACTCTCAAGTCTCATCACATTTTAATTAATGGCTGTGAGGGGGTAGCTAGCTAGGTCTGAATTATCTCCACAAAAGCCACATTATGCTCAATTGTATTCAATGATATATTGGGACACTACTACAAAGCATTATATATTTGCATAATACCTTCGCTGCCGATTATATCTGCAAATAGAAATTTAATTCTCACTCCTAAATTTGTTTCTAAGAAGTTCAAACTTCAAAAAAAAAAACTTTTGATAATGACTTTTTTTATTACCATAACAATGGTTTAAAACAAAAGTACTAAGAAATTTTGTTATCCTGTAGAAGTTGAGAGTAAAGAAAAAGTCACTAGCTACTGTTATCATGCATGAGGTAATTTATTGGTAGACAGGCCAGATTGATCAAGTACTGTAACAACCGGTATTCTGGTACAGGAAACATCATAGAAAGGATCTGGGGTAGGGACCCTTCCTGCAACTACTGCTCCATAATGCTCCGTAGTACCATAGCAATGTTCATCTCAACCACCTTATTCACCACCAATTGGGAACAAAACCGATGCAGTTAGCAGTTTAGACTTTAAACCACAGACACTGACACACTGTACCTTAGTTGTAATCGATATGATGAGAATTAATGTACAGAGATAAAATTTTAGTGCTTTTCCAGTCATTTCTGAGATATTCTACTTGTTTTTTCTTGCTCCTAAAATTATATTCACAATCGTTTTTAAATTACTATGGGGCCGTTTGGATCGCTTAGGAATATGAGGAATTTCCTATTCCTAGGCATAAAGTATTGGAAAATATGTAATTTTGTGAAGAGTTTGAATTGTTTATAATAAATTTATGCTTAGGAATAGGAAATTTCCCAAATTCTCACTTGATCCAAACGGCCCTATAATATTAATGCCATACAAATTAATTTGTGTTAAATAAAAACTTAAAAATCATTAATTTTGGAAAAGGTACGGAAGCGGGCCCGCCCCTGCAATGATACAATTTCATTTATTGCGTCAATTATCTTATATTATTATGTCAAATTATTATATTTTCCTCCTTAAAAAAATCCAAAATAGCCCCCGCCCCACAAGCAAAAAAACTTCAAAATCATGATGATGAGGGTTTTCCTGTTGGGGAAGGGGGGGGGGGGGGTTGACAGGATGATGACAGGTAAGTGATCCTCCCGATCTACTAATATCTTTTATCTTTCAAATTTTTTTTTTTCTGTTGGAGAGAAGCATCTAAAAATTTTGCAGAGTACGGTAGGTGCAGCTTCCGATGGTACAATTTACTTAAAATTATATATAAATTTTCTGTTTTCTTTTTTGTATTGAACCCACCACCCTTTTTATGTTGTTCTATGAGGTTATTGGCGTAGGCCTTAGGCAGTTGCCTGAATAGAGAGGGGACAGTTTTTCTTTATAGAAAAAAGAAGTGGTCCTTAGCTGAATAATAGAAGAAAGTCGGCCGATCTGCCTTCAAAAAACAAAGCAATTACTGGCTAGCTTTTATTCTGTCTCTTCTTCGAATTCTTGAAGTGCATCTAACATAAAAAATATTTAATAAACAACTCATGTTGAGTAGAGATCAATGTCCGTTTAAATCTATCTTTTGAATATTTAACTTTAGGAGTTTTGACTCCATTTTGATCTCAGAAGAAAACAATGGCTGTGCACTGACAGTTGTTAATATTTATGTTCTAAATCTCACTTCTCCATTTTGTCTGATAAATGTGCATTTTTTATTTTGTTAGTATATCATATCAAATGTTTGTTTGGATTTGAAAACATATTTGTTTCGCTCCAAATAATTAATTAAAATATCTTTATGAGATGTTCAGATTATAAACCTTGAAGTTCAATGATTGTTTATATCTTAAACTGTTAATGAATGCCTTAAATTAACATAGAAAATATTCAATTTTTTTTTTGCTAAAATATATATTCCAGTATAGTAATTAAGTGTCCATTATACATGACAATAATAGCATTAGTAAAGTATGCATTCTAATGTGAGTAAAACTGCTTAAAGGGTATTTTGGACGTGTGTGGTGGGTTTTGTGTGTGTCAATAGCTGGCCCAATATATTTTTTTTTTTCTGAAAAAGAATAACTAATGATAATACGAGACAAGTGGCTATATTACAATGGCTGTATAGTTTATCGATTAATAAAATTGCAACTTATTGCACACATTGGAGAATATATATATAATTTTTGTTTAGCATCGATCCCTTGTCATCAGGAGATAGCATTAATAGGTTTATTTATTAATTACATGGTTAGAATTTTGTGGGGAAATTAATCAATATATTTTAGTATGGTGTATATAGCTTGATCGACAAAGGAAACCATCAACTTATTTGAAGGACATAGTTCCAGAAAAAAAATAAACTAATTGGAACAACGATAGTACATGCCCTCAACCAAATTTCGTGTATTTGGAAGGTCAAACACTGTAAGACGATCAATACATGAATTAAACAAAAGCTCTATGTACAAACTACAAACAATAGGAGAAAAGAACAGAAAACCTTCCAAATTAAATAATTGCCTAGTACCTTTTTATTTCTGCATCACCATATTGACAGCACACCTTATTAATTAATTATCTATTATACACACACACGCTCCAACAGCCACCAGCAAGCTAAATAAACAGTAGTGTATTACTTAAATTTTGATTTCCTTCTAGTAGAAAATGTGACTATTATCTTCATGTACCCTCAAATCTTCAATAGTTGCATCCCCCCCTCCTACAAGATCTCGGTTCCCTCTTCCCATGTCTAGAAGTAACATGTAGTAATCTCCATCTCTATAATCCATGTCAACTGTTTCATGGTTAATATTCATCGTCTCCTGTGGGATATCGGGTATGTTATAGTGCAACAACCCCATATTAATTATGGGGTCATTGTAATCCTGTGATGACGAGTTAATGTGCTCGTTATTAAGCCCATTTATCTGATTAGAATGAACAGAAAATTGAGAAGAGCAGCCTGTAATGCTGGCATCAGTCACATCGACATCAGTGCCGCTGTAGTCTGTGTAGGATTCGTCACTTTTCTTCTTGTGAAAGACTCTACAAAGAACCCAATCCTCCTATATTGAAAGTACATGGAATAATGATCATAATTAATAAGATATGATAATGACAACCCAAACACTGTAAGAATGATCATTATGACATATGTCGTAACTTGTAAAGTGCAATAAGAAACTAATGCAATAGCGACTGATCAAACCTGAGTAGTTAAGAAATTCTCTTCCTGTTAACTATATCAAATGATCAATTAATTTCACTTAATTAACAAGAAAACAAAGCTATCTATCACTGTTGCATTAGAAATTTTCGAAGGATACACAATTAAGTCTAGTGAAAGTTAAGCAAGTATAGACATGGAAAAACCTGGTGCAACATTTATGGTGGCCAATTATTTATCAGGATACAGTATTTAAAATATATGGAAGAAAAGCTTAATTAAAAATAAAAAAAAGAAACGATCAAAGAAAGATTCAGATTGAAAATTATTTGCTGGGTCAATAGAAGAAATCATAAGACTGAGAATTTGAATAGACGTAGCTACTGTTTAGCTATGAAAATTCCACAATTAGCACGAACAATATATATATTTAAAAGCATGTGCAATGCTTGGATATTATATATATATATCAAGGACCATGGGTTGATGGGTACATATATATTGATTACTAGAAATTAAATAGAAATTTTGCTCATGAGTCATGACCTCATTTTCTTATATTTAACTCTACACCAATTGTACGCTGGTCATTAATTGCAATATAAATATCTCTTACAAACCAATGGGGTAAAACCACGCTGGTATTGTTAGACTAGCCATTAATTAAGAAAATAAGCTTATATCAGCGCAGAAAGCACTTTGTATTATCAGATAGCTCCAGATAATTGGATCTGCTATACAGGGGGCATAACATAGTTAATATATATGTTGGATGCCCTATGCGAACAAAATAAAAGAAATTTTATTCTGAAGCTAGTTTTACAAAGAAGGGTTAATAACTCAAATATTCCTTCAGGACAATTAGGTATCCGATACCTCAGTTGTCAATTTTATAATTAAATAGAATTATTTAACTAATTGGCTCAGAAACATGCTTAAAATATGGAGTTAATTGTAAAAACTTGCATAATTTGTGAATTTAAGCTAACCTCGCATGCATCAATGGACGACAAAATATATATTGATAATTTTCCATAGGAAGCTTGCTTGAGTTGAGACTATCAAGTATCCACTCACTAAGTTCACAAACATACGTGAAAATACTAAATCATTTGCTATTGTTGATCCACACAATTAATATGTTGCCCTTCTTCATTAGATAACAATAACGATAGCTTAAAAACTCCAATTATAGAATAACATGTTCAATACAATTAATACTGGAGTAAGATTTTTATAATTCTATATATATATAATTAGGGGAAATAATAGTTACCTTAGGAGGAGCATTTGGGTTTTCAAGTCTAAACTCATGCATTACCCAGCTGGTCTTCACACCATTTGGAGCTCTCCCTTGGTAAAACACCAGAGTCTTTCTCATACCTACAATGACATGGCTATTCGGATTGTATATCATACGATCCTTTCCTGTAGCCTTCCAGTATCCAGTTTTTGTTGCCCTGTTTGTTCGCAAACCTGTTGCATATTTGCGGTCTCTGAAGCTGAAGAAGTACCACTCGTTTGCACTGATCCTCGCTGTATCTGAAACACATCGAGATTCCAAACTTAGAACAATCAACGGTGTTTTTAGTACACAACTACACACATGCGCACACACACACATACAATAAACTTATTTATTTCAACCTAGATTGTTATTTTTCTTTGGTGTTTAAATTACATCTTATTCAGGACTACGTTTATAATATCAAATACTATGAAGAAGAGCTCATAGCATAATCTCCTCATTTTACTTGGAGATGATGCCGAAGCTATACACAGTTATGAGCATACTGGTTGCAAACTTGCAATAAATGATTTATTTTTAATTTTTTCCATTCCTTATGCATGAGATTATCGTAATGATGTTATTGGGTTACTGGTGTATATCAACAAAACATGCTAATAATACAATGCAGAATGAAAAGCATGCTGGCTTTGTTGTTGGGATGTCACCTTGTAGATAAGTTCTGATAACAATATCGACCCTCAAAAAAAAGTTCTGATAACAATATCATACAATTTGTGCTACTATATCATGCAGAAGGACCAGCTAGTTTCTTACTGTTGTTTCTGATATGTTGAAGCAGAGGGTTTTTAAATTTCTGATATGTATTAAGGTTTTTAAATTCAAATAAGAAATCATGGAGAGGGTTTAAGAAATTTTATTTTTGGATATCCACATCACATTTGTTTCATTCTACATAGACCTTCACATGTTTATTAGTGCTAATGTCCATATATGTCGTTCATTAAGTAGATATGACAAAATCTTGAAGAGTTTGTCCTTTCATAAAAGACAAATACCCAAAGTCCATTTTGCTACAGCAGTATGTAGTGGATGACAAAATGATCCTGTTCAAAACTTAAATCTTAATTACTCTAATTAGATTAAACACCAACTATCCAATGCATAAGACAAAATGTGATCTGTGAAACTGCAAGAGGAACAAAGACAAAATATGCTCTATTGCATTGTAAATAATAACATTATTGCATTAAAATTATACGATAGGTTATACAAAAAGATGATAAGTTGTACATATCAAAATATCTAGATATTCTAGACTAATTAAACAGAGAATAAGATATTAAATTTGAACATTGATTATTAACATCCTAATTCTAGGCAGAAGTTGAACATATATGAGAGCAATTTATTAATTAGTAAAGACCCAAACAAAAGAAAAAGCTATGCACGCATGCACTTTTTAGCACCCTTCTTCCCAAAGACTAGGAAAATATGTCTTTATGCATTTCAATATAAGAATTAGGATGAGGGCAAGAATAAGAAATAAGAATTAGGATCCTCGAAATGAGTGCTTATCCAAATTTCTTATTCTAATACCATGATTTTGTTAGAATTTGGATAAGAGCCCAAATTCCTTACTCCATGGTTGTTTGGGTTGCACAAAAATAAATAATTTGGAGCTTATTCTTATCCAAATTCTTATTCTTGCGCATCCAGACACACCTGAAGAAGAGATTTTGTAAAGTAACCATAATTTTAGTGACGTATCCGAGATGTTGTTCTTCTGCAGAGAAATTCAACACGAAGAAACAATACAAGTGGATATATATACTTTTTCCTTTGCAAAAAGATACAATTCAGGAGCAAAGTTATATATAGTTCTATATATTTAAAATTAATTGAAGCAAAACTTTGCGTTTGGCTATGTGTCTATATACCACTCAATTATATTAGCCTATAGGCTGCGTACAATGACTACCATTTCAGAATGTTAAAACTAATCAACAACAATAAAGGAAGTAAAAGAAGATCAAAATTAACTGAATTCTATCAGCCAATTGTCTAAAAGGGTTCTGTTAAATCCAAAGAGGAAAAAAGTAAAATTTCAATAGAGAGAGAAACACCCAAGCAAAAGTATTTCCCGAAGAAAGCAATGGATAAAATATATAAGATACCATAAGATAAGATGTAACTAAACTATATATGATGAGTTAATTTAAAAGAATCAAATTAACCTGGCAACTCCCAAGGCTCATGAATGTGCAAATCCACCTCCACCAATGTTCCTCCCGTCAAGATTTCATTCATAACCTTCTTTTGCAAATAATGACAAACAAGCTCCTCATCGCTTGGATAAAACCTGAATCCCGGTGGAAGTGTCGACTCTATCTCTCTTAGACCCATCTTAACTAATATACAAGAGAGGTTATGAGAGAAAGAGGGAGGGGTGGGGTTCTGAGGGTTTGGTGTGATGTTAGGATCGATGACAAGTTTATATGTAGGATGTATATTTAGGTATTGTTGGACATGTATGTTGTAGGAGATAATAAGGAAGAAACTTTTCTCTTTCCTACTTGGATTACTTGGATAGCTAACTAAATGTCTTTATGTATATATATAAAGAGAGAGAGCAGCAAGAAAAGGATGCTATCCCATGGTCATGACCTTAGCCATCTACAGAATCAATGTTTTTGGATTGTTGCACTTGCCCCCTGAAAGCAACCTTTGAGTTATTAAAAGTTTGAGATCCGAATCCGAATTGGGATAAATTTTTGGATGTATTGAGCTGATGAAGAGTGAGTATGGGTCGTAATCTATCTTGGATGAAGATGCCACTTAGCTTCTGATGCAAGAACTTGAGAGCGAAGAACACCATGCCCACAAGGAAACCTCTCTCTCTCTCTTCTCTCTGTATCCTATCTCTCTGTTATTCTTCGTTTTTCTCTCTAGATCTCTAGGTTGATTGGTAGAAAAGACCAAAAAGTTGACCATTTTTGGCTCTCCTTACGGAGTAGTGACTTTGGAGCTGTAACATGTAACTATGTAAGGCGAGTTGTTGACACAAAACTCGCATGTTAATTTATTCATTTTAATACTTCTCTCTTAAGAAAGTTTTCATGCATATTCAAAGAGGCAACTTAATTGTTGTGGCCTTTATTTATTCATGACACGTTGTATATATCGTTGTATATTGAAGCGCACTAGAGTATCCGAATTCCTGAGATCCCACATCACATGATGTGGAATGTTGGTAGGGAATGGGGAGGAATAGGCAGTGTATTAATTATTTATGTGACCTTTTTTTGTTTTCTATAAAATTCTGTTTGAGTGCGACGTGCTAATTTAATTGATCCTCCTGGATGGATTTTAGAGGCCATTTATTATGCAACCATGAATCAGTAACTCTAACTGAGATTTTCTGTGTTCTAGCTCGTGCATCAAAATTGTGTGGCACTTGAAGATTTTAGCAGGGTATATAGAGAAAACGTATTCGAACTTTCGAAGCAAATTTTGATGTATTCACATGATTTTAATTAAGTCGAGAAATAAAAGATGTATAATTTATGAATAATAGTAACAATTATAATATAATAATGAATAATAAACAGATAGAATTAAATAACGAAATCGATAACAAACTTGCCTAATTTCACATATTATTTGGATATCATATTATCGATAATAATGTATATAAAATATGATGTTAATTATGTCCACAAAAAGAACATAAAAAACGTAGAAAAGAGACTATATGATATCCAAACATGATGTACGTCAATCATATAGTTATCTAAAGCAAAACATGATGTACGTCAATCATTTTAATTTAGTTATCCAAAATAGACTGTTCTACAAATATGAAATTTATATCCAAATATGATGCTAATTAGGTTGACACACTGTTCTACAAATATGAAATTTATAACTACATTTTTATACGCTGATTCTCATAATATTTATTTTCATGATATTCTCATAATATATTTGTAAAAAATTTTGTTAATTAATATCGAAACATGAAGAAGAAAATAATATTTATTCCCTTTATATCCCAAGATTGAGAGCCGGCAACTGCTTCTATATTGCTTTGAGTAATGAAACTATATACAATCTGGCTGGGCAAATTAAGAAATATCATTCAATATGACGAATCAACCAGTTTATGTATCATTTTTTCTATTCTAGTGTAAGGACATAATTTAAGGGGCCTAGATTAGAATGACGTTTTTTTTTTAAACTTTATATTGAATAGCTTGAATAATAATTTCTAAAGAGGACTCCCTATAGACAGTTTTAAAGAGGTAGTAAGACAAGAACATGATATTAAATCCATCATGATATGGTTAAACAAGTACTTTCCTTTAAATAATTGAGAATTTAAAAGATTTTGTGAGACGTATCCCTACGTATCTATTTCTGTTCAATGGTTTTGAGGCTTTTGACCATCCTTATAATATTATCAAGTTTCTAGTTTGCTACATGTCAATGGCTGTTACAGTCGTTTCTGCACAATCGAAACAAATATCACGAACTAGAACAAGTGGCGAAGCTAGGATTTCGTGTCAGCAGGGTCCGTAATTTTTTTTTGCTGAAAATATATGTATGATGTAACTTTTAATATAGATATAGTATAATAATATTTTTTAAATAAAGAACTCTAAATAATGTGATATAAAAAAATCATGAGAAATCAAATATATATTATAATAACAATAGAAAATCTAAAATAATATATTTAATATACAAAATAATAATTTAAAAATCAAGACAATAAAAAAATACAACAATTTACTATGAATTTTTATTTTCTCATAATTTTACATAATAGGTTCATTAGAAATCTTATTGAACATTTTTTTTCTATATTATGGATATATAAAGATATGAGGCATACAGAGGAATTTGACCACTATTCAAATCACAATATTTCTTATCTTTTGTGGCGCTCGAAATTTGTTTTGACAAAAATAGTATTTATGATTTTTACTGGCAGTTTTTATATAATATCCGAATTGCATTTTTTATCTTATGTGGTAGCTTTTGTTTATTATGTCCTAAAGTTCGCAAAATATTATATAGACGAATCCTGCAATGCACGAGATTCACGCTAGTATATATATGCTACAAATAATTATTTATCCAAATATTCCATTCTATTCTAAATTTTGTCTTAATAAAATTAATTGGGGATGAAGGAAGAAGATGATTAGTCAGGAACAAATGCTACCTGGAACCCTATGCGATTTTTTCGACGTCGTTATACAATTCAAATCAAACACGACATGTCTAGCTGGGTCCTTCAAGATGGGTCCCTAACTTCTTGTGACCTTTGTTTTTAATTACAAACAAATATACTATTAAGAAAATATTTTTTTTGAGGTGGGTCCCTCCACGTAGCTTCGCCCCTGACTAGAACTGTAGTCATGCCGACTGAAAAATACAACAGATCATGTCACAAAGAAATCAGCACAGAGGATCTAGGTAGGCTCAGTTACTGGACTCTGAAGGCCTTAATTAAATTCTTCCAGGACATGTATTTAGTCGGGAAATCATTACGGTCAACACGTTTAATAAAATAATTTAAACCGTTTAACTTCCTGATATTTTCTACCTAACTTCTGATCTAATTTTCGTAGTAATTTTGTTTAATCATTATACCTAATTTGGCGGCAAATAATGATTTTATATACATGTCCAGCCGGCCACATAAATAAAAAATGGATAGAAACGGTATAACAAGCAAAAGTTGTAACAGATATTTACAAAGATAATGTTCTATATACACCTGAATGTTAAACATATTATAATGAAGAATTTATATATACATGTAGTGTGTATAAAGAAACGTACGTTACGGGTAAAAAAAAGTTATAAAAATATTATATAATATTTCATAGCTGTGTATATATATATATATGTTAAACCCGAACTATATGCAGTATATTACATAAAGATTAATATAGAGTAAAGGTATATATTGAATTAAAATATCATATATATAGTATTATATATACATAAAAGTACAATGCATGTCCATTAATTTGAGGGAGAGGGTTGTTCTCAATCGAATTTTGTGTGCTTACAGCCAAAACAAGGCGCATCTGAAATACCAATTCCAAAACATGATACTTTTTTAAAATCAAATTTTAGTAATTTGGACTGTACGTCAATCATCATCTCTTATCTATATGTAAAACGTTCAATTATATTGAGGTGAGACTATATCTAAGTGGGTATCTAGGATACAGTATGCGCGCGTGTATACAATATTATATATATACATATAATTGAAACGTCAAGTTAAAAAAAAAAAGCATATAACATGTCGAGGATTTCACGTCTTTTCCTAATTTTGTCCATTAAGTCGCGATATTCATATTTGTTGTTAGCTTAATTAATTTATATATTTCTCATTTTCCTGTCAAAAGAAAATTGTGTTTCCTGACTTTACATCTAGGCCTGTCAACGGCAGTGCCAACCACGTGATGCCGTTCCGTTTAACTGAAACGGAACGAATAACGGCACAAGTTTTCATTTCGTTTCAATAACGAAACGGCAAATGAAATAAGAAATTATGCCGTTTCGAACCGTTTTGCCTCTTTTCAAACCGTTTCATGTGGAACGAATAATGGAATGGATTTCTGTGCCGTTTTGAAAACGGAACGGTTAACGGAATGGTATATCGTACCGTTTTCTTAAACGAAACGGTAAACGGTAGAGGGTGTGCCGTGGTATTTTTCAACATTAGACACCCCTATTTACATCATCCGTACTGAGAGCTTTAATTAGCCATTAATTATTTATACGGAAAAGGGATTGAAAAAGAATCCTAGGGGCCGTTTGGATCAAGTGAAAATTTGGGGAATTTTCTATTTCTAGGCATAAATTTATTATAAACAATCCAAATTCTTTACAAAATTATACACTTTCCAATACTTTATGCCTATGAATAGGAAATTTCTCCTATTCTTAAGCGATCCAAACGGCCCCCTAAAGGCCGGCCATAACGTACAGGTATATGGCATAAGATCATGACCTAATACCACATGAGAAATGCTAGTGTCCTATATATAGGACGGATGGATCCGTCCAATACGATCGTTTTCACGTTTTTAAATTTCAAATGACCGATTCGAACCGTTCAATACATTTTCAATATTGAAAACTTATAAGAAACCAATTTTTACATTTTTTCGAAAAGTTTTACTATTTTTTGGTATTTTTTAAAATTCATGATATAAACATTATGGATCGTCCAATAACAACGATTTTCTAAAATACCAAAAAAATAGTAAAAATTTTGAAAAAATGTAAAAATTGATTTTTTATAAGTTTTCAATATGGAGAACATATTGAACGGTTCAGATCGGTTATTTAAAATTTAAAAACAAGAAAACGATTGTATTGGACGGAGTCCATCCGTCCTATATATTGAATACTAGCATTTCTCATACCATAGACAAAAAAGATAAAAAAAAGTAAAAAACTCGCTGTACTATATAGTGATGAATTCACTAACTTCAGCTCTACCATATAGTAAATATGGCTCTCATCTCTTACGCAAAATTTTCCGACTAACAGGAATGACCCGAACTATATATATATGTCACTCCGTGGGTCTGGCGTGTGGGAAAGCCGAAAGCAGGTCTCGATCTGTTCTCTATGTCAAACAGGTAGTTTCTGAACTGTCCGTATATAAGAATTCTGAATGGATCGTGAAGGTTGCACAATACCGTTGTTTTTGAACCATCCAACAGGAGCTCCGCATGCACCAGATAGCTCCATGGTTCTTTTGCTGGTCCGGCCAGTAAACGCTTCAGGGTTTTGAATCCAGCTAGAAATGTATCGGCTGTGGCCCCTGTGGATAATCCCGGTGCAAATTCAGGTTGAATTGTGCAGCCTATAGTCCAAATAAAAGTAAAGGGGGGCATGTGATAATTAAGTGATGGCAAGGTAAAATTGAGACCGAAAACGATCCTCGATCAGTCAATGAAGAGGAAGAGAGGGGACATATTTTAGGACAAGATTAGGGGATGAAAAAGAAGATTGAGCATATTAAAAATGAAAAGAAGGTGAAGCATTGGTTAGAATTAAACTTAGAGATAACTTCAAAAGAAGGAAATTAAAAATAGTAAAATTAAATAAAGGACACATTAACGAAAAGTAAATTAATATTTTAAAAATCCTAACAAGAAGAGGTGAATATATATTGATGGTCAAGGAGAGAAAGAAAACACGCGCGAGTTCAAACGGATATGCACTTTTCTATTAGAATTTTCTTTTGATTTAATAATTTATTCGTGGTCTACAAGCTCTCGTTAAAATTTTTGTCGTATTTTTTTTTAGTTTTTTTGTAGAAGGATTAAAAGGTCAGCTATAATTATAATGGTATATGTTATTATTCTCCGGAAACATTACTTTGTTTAGAACTTCCTATTACTTAAATTTAAACAATTCTTCCCATTATTGGACATATTTTTTTATTATTTATGGGGCGGTTGTTTCAACTGATACAATGAAAAATGCTTTCTTAACTTTTGAGGAAGAAAACAAAATTGGAGCATATATATCCGTCGACACCTTCCTCATCATGTTTCGATTTGTTGCTATATATGAACATTGGGTTAAATTTGAGCATAAGTTGGTATGGCCTGATAACAATTTTATAATTCATCTCTTAAACACATTGAATGAAAATTCACAAATGCTTTATCTGATATATTAAACATTTCCCAATTGCATCAATAGTCACTATCTATTTTAACAGATAATGCAAATTGAAAGGAAGGTTGCAGATTCGAATCCCAAGTTGGGATTCTTTAATTAGAGACATTTTGAAATTTTTTTAAAAAAAAGTTGGGAGGCTTGATCCCCGTCTTATCATAAAATAAACTTAAAATATTTTACTGATATATCTTGTCATATTTCAATTAAAACACAGCTATTGATACGTGATACACAATTAATTTTTGCCAATTTAAAGTGCAATTATGACAGCAGTTAAATAATTTTTTTTTGGAGGGAGAAATGTCACATTACATTTTTCTGCTGCTTTGAATTTTCAATTTTCTCCAAGTTGCTTGAAAATTTCTTATTGGTTGATTTTATTCGTAAATTAAAAAAAATAATTATGAACAATATATTTAGCTTAAATTTCAAATTCAAAATCATATTTGGAGTCTTGAGTGCATTCTACTATTTCTCAGGAAATTTCTCTGCATAATAATTAATTACTCGCTTTTAGTCGAATATTAATTATGGAGAATTAAATATTGAAAACAATTAATTATTGAACTTGTATACTTAATTTACAAGTCTTGGCCTAATGCATATATGAATCAGTCTTGCGCCATTAGTTAAGTAGGTAAAGAGGTAAATATTTGCCTTAGTAAAGTGTTGAACAAATGGACCAGTATTATTCAATTGTGAACCGACATAGGTCCTTTGAATATTTGACCAAAGAGATAAAGATGAATGTTCTTAAGTCCTTGTGTCTCTTCCCCATTGGTGCACGTAAACACTTCAATAATTACTGAGCATTTAAAATTTCGGCTGGGGATAAGATCAAAGGAATAGAAGTGGGACATGTTGAACCCTTGTATATAAACATATATGACAACCTCATTCCTTTCTTCTCTGATGTGCGCACCAAAAAAGTTTAGGAAAATCAAGGAAAATAGAAAAGGAAAAAACAAAAAAACATAGAGGTGATTCTCCAGTAGACGGCAAGGTTGCAAATTCAAGTTGTATAGAGTCGGGAAGACGTTTATCGGAGTCGGGATAACCGATACGACTGAGGATTGTAGATTGTTGTGCTTGCAAGTTTACTGCATTTTTCTTTTCAGGTGCGGATCCCACACAACTTGATTACATGCCAGAAATTATTTACGCATAACTGCATTGCATAATTTGAACTGATACTTGCACGCATATTTGGATTGTATCATATGACTTATATTATTTAATATTATTATTGCATGTTGAAATGGTTCCGAATTGAATGGATTGTGATAATTGTTGGTACTCTTGTACGGTGAAATGATACTGGTTGGGTTGGGCGTTGGGGTCGCTCCCTGACGTGCCAGTCTCCGTGAATAAGCGCTTATATCCGTGGTTTGACAGTGTTCACGTAATTAGTACCGTTTGCTTATCTGTTTGTCTGAATTAATGATAATTGTATGGTATCGTATACAATATATGTTCTATTGTATACTCAGTCTCCTCTGATCAAGGAGAAATGGATCCTTCGGGATAATTCAGTTCTGTTTTGAATGATTGAAATTGAACCAGCCTCAGCATTAGATAGTTGACCAAGTTGAACCGACATTTTGTGCTACCATTTGAATGTGACAGTTCAAATTGATTAATATGTCGGATTCATTTGCATTGGATCTTCATAATGTCATTTTATATTGTATTATAAGATGTATCGATATTTGATTTATACAAATTGTGTGTCTTTTTACTTCAGTCGGTAAATAGTTCCGAAGCATGTAAGATTGTTCGTGTGGCTGGAACTGAATACCGCACTGAGATAAATTATATTTATCTCATTCTTTGCTTTTTGCATTGTTTCCACTGTGGTTGTGGGTTCCAGGTTGCATTTAGAGCTCTGGACAGCAAGACGACAGATAAGCCGTTGGACTGTATGGTTAGCAACCAAGCATGTGAACCAGCCTATTGTAACACATATTATTTTTAAGTTAATATTTAAAAGTTTATATTTGACTTGTAACTTAATTGTTATAGTGAAATTTTGATTAGCTAGCAATATTTAATTTGACAATTAGAATTAATTAAGTCTTGGTAAGCCTTGCGGGTGCAGAGGCATCCGCGGCGGGCACGCCGTCGTGTACCGTCCAGTGACGGGATGCGGCGGGGTGTCACAGGTGGTATCAGAGCAGGTGGTATCAGAGCATGGTTTAACTAACTAACCAGACCGGTAGGACGTGAGAACGGGGTCGGTGGGACGTAAGAGCGGAATTAGTCGGACGATAGTTGTATATAATACTTTCCAGTTGAATAGTTTAAATTAATTCAAGGAATTGTTTGTTAGTTTTTTTTAAAACATAAAAAACATTGTGAAATGTATTATTACTATGTTATTTTATTAAGTGAAAAATTTTGGTTCCTTGTACTTGATTGAAAAATTATAATTATTTAAATTTAGCCTGACAGTAAGCATAAAGAAATTTCGAGGACGAAATTTTTTTTTGGAGGGAGAAATGTCACATTACATTTTTCTGCTGCTTTGAATTTTCAATTTTCTCCAAGTTGCTTGAAAATTTCTTATTGGTTGATTTTATTCGTAAATTAAAAAAAAATAATTATGAACAATATATTTAGCTTAAATTTCAAATTCAAAATCATATTTGGAGTCTTGAGTGCATTCTACTATTTCTCAGGAAATTTCTCTGCATAATAATTAATTACTCGCTTTTAGTCGAATATTAATTATGGAGAATTAAATATTGAAAACAATTAATTATTGAACTTGTATACTTAATTTACAAGTCTTGGCCTAATGCATATATGAATCAGTCTTGCGCCATTAGTTAAGTAGGTAAAGAGGTAAATATTTGCCTTAGTAAAGTGTTGAACAAATGGACCAGTATTATTCAATTGTGAACCGACATAGGTCCTTTGAATATTTGACCAAAGAGATAAAGATGAATGTTCTTAAGTCCTTGTGTCTCTTCCCCATTGGTGCACGTAAACACTTCAATAATTACTGAGCATTTAAAATTTCGGCTGGGGATAAGATCAAAGGAATAGAAGTGGGACATGTTGAACCCTTGTATATAAACATATATGACAACCTCATTCCTTTCTTCTCTGATGAGCCCACCAAAAAGGTTTAGGAAAATCAAGGAAAATAGAAAAGGAAAAAACAAAAAAACATAGAGGTGATTCTCCAGTAGACGGCAAGGTTGCAAATTCAAGTTGTATAGAGTCGGGAAGACGTTTATCGGAGTCGGGATAGCCGATACGACTGAGGATTGTAGATTGTTGTGCTTGCAAGTTTACTGCATTTTGCTTTTCAGGTGCGGATCCCACACAACTTGATTACATGCTAGAAATTATTTACGCATAACTGCATTGCATAATTTGAACTGATACTTGCACGCATATTTGGATTGTATCATATGACTTATATTATTTAATATTATTATTGCATGTTGAAATGGTTCCGAATTGAATGGATTGTGATAATTGTTGGTACTCTTGTACGGTGAAATGACACTGGTTGGGTTGGGCATTGGGGTCGCTCCCTGACGTGCCAGTCTCCGTGAATAAGCGCTTATATCTGTGGTTTGACAGTGTTCACGTAATTAGTACCGTTTGCTTATCTGTTTGTCTGAATTAATGATAATTGTATGGTATCGTATACAATATATGTTCTATTGTATACTCAGTCTCCTCTGATCAAGGAGAAATGGATCCTTCGGGATAATTCAGTTCTGTTTTGAATGATTGAAATTGAACCAGCCTCAGCATTAGATAGTTGACCAAGTTGAACCGACATTTTGTGCTACCATTTGAATGTGACAGTTCAAATTGATTAATATGTCGGATTCATTTGCATTGGATCTTCATAATGTCATTTTATATTGTATTATAAGATGTATCGATATTTGATTTATACAAATTGTGTGTCTTTTTACTTCAGTCGGTAAATAGTTCCGAAGCATTTAAGATTGTTCGTGTGGCTGGAACTGAATACCGCACTGAGATAAATTATATTTATCTCATTCTTTGCTTTTTGCATTGTTTCCACTGTGGTTGTGGGTTCCAGGTTGCATTTAGAGCTCTGGACAACAAGACGACAGATAAGCCGTTGGACTGTATGGTTAGCAACCAAGCATGTGAACCAGCCTATTGTAACACATATTATTTTTAAGTGAATATTTAAAAGTTTATATTTGACTTGTAACTTAATTGTTATAGTGAAATTTTGATTAGCTAGCTATATTTAATTTGACAATTAGAATTAATTAAGTCTTGGTAAGCCTTGCGGGTGCAGAGGCATCCGCGACGGGCACGCCGTCGTGTACCGTCCAGTCACGGGATGCGGCGGGGTGTCACAGCACACTTGAGTATTGCGTCTATATAAGAGTATTATATATGTCGATGTACAAAAAATTACTTGATATTGTTTTAGAATGTTGGTCAAAATAATTTACTGTATATATATTTTTTGAATAAAGAGGAAGTCTTTGCCATCAAATATATTTTTTTTTTGAAATTAAAGATGCATGCGGGATTTGAACTCTTGACCTTTTGAAGATTAGTCTAGTGCTCTTACCACTAAACCATTAGGCCACATGTATTGACTTTGTATTTTTAGATAGGACTTAAGTAGCTAGTACAATATTGTTTATAATTAACAGCCCCAATCCTAATTTGAGAAAAAAAACATAGGTCCTGATCAAAATCAACTTTTTATGTAGGAATTGAAAAATGGAAATTTCATGATATTGAATTTCTCTGATTATAATCTAATAAAATGTTGGATTTCATTTCATTTGATTGGATTTCGTAGGAAAAATTTAACTCCATTAAAATCCTGAAAATTGGATTGAAATTTGGTAAAATTTCACGAGAAGAATAAACTCTTAATTGGAGAAGGCCTTAATACCCCTACTCTGAGTACTCTCCTTCAAATAGATGAGGGCAAAATAGTCATTTTGAAGAATTCAAATCAATTCTTCTTATATTTGTTTTGATCATGGAATTTCAATTTAAAATCATCTCCAATCAATTCTAATACAATGAAATGAAATTAAACCCCATGTCAACATCATTTTGATCAGGGCCATAGAGATTTCAAGAGAGAAATAATTAAAATGAAAAGTATTTTATATATATAATAAAAAATGGGTAGCATAGATTGTGGAGGAGGTGGGTAGGTTAAGGCTTCTGTACACTCATCCGTTGAATAGGGCATGAAATTAGACCTCGATAGGTGCTTGATTGCAGTGCCTAATAAACTGTACAGTAGTCAAAGACACTATTAAGTCATTAACTCTCTCATGCAATCCCACCTCAACAAGAAGAGCATTTAGATTAATACATTGCGCCGTTCTTTGCACTTAGCAGCATCTCAGGCACAGCAACTTTTCCAACATAGAACGTGCGGTGATTCTCTGACATTCATTTTTTATAATAATTATAAAAGAAAAGCTCTTGTATTCTTGCACCATTTAATATCGGGGTTGAAAGAAAACAATAAACCATTTTGTGGAGATTTTCTATTCAAAACAAAAAAGAAAAAAAAAAACTTTGGAGATTGGGATTTGGGAACCTAATCTATAGTGGGTAAAGATACTAACTTCTGGGACCCGCGTACAGAAGCCCTCCTTTACAAAGCATTTTTATTTTCACTAAGTTTTCTATTTTTAGGGTGGACCATCAAAGAAAAATTATTAGGTCTTTGTAACAGAAGAAAACTTATATTCAAAGAAGTAAAAAGGGGGCGTTTCGATCATCTAAGAATAAAATTAAGATTAGCTATTCGAAGTAAAAAAAATTATTCCTAAACAATCAAGAATATATATTTTTTAGATCTAAGATGTTATTATTTTTAAGTGGTCTAACATTCGGATTAAATTTTATTTCTGGAGTGTTTCGATCATCTTTTTAATCCGGATTAAAAATGTGATCCCAATTACTTCTTAATCTATATTAAGAAGATTATCCATACATCTTAGTAATAAAAATTTAATCCGGATGTTGGACTATTTAAATATAGCACTTTAGATTCTAAAAAACTTATCCTTGATCGTTTAGAAATAATATTTTTATACTCTGAAAAATTAATCTTAATTTTATTCTTAAACAATTCAAATGCACCCTGTAATAGATTTAAGGAATTTAAATTGCTTTCTATATTCATCATGTATTTATTTACATCCGCAACAGCGCAACACACGTGCCAAAACTCTCAGCTTATTAATAGAAAACGCAAGATTTCTACAAAAGCTTAACAATGATGCTTACACGGAAGGCGACATCAGTAGTCGCCACTAAGAAACCAAATAGTTAATTAAAGGAGATAATTGTAGCCTGACAAAATATCAAGCATCAAGTGACAAGGCAACCTCGGAAGGTGTCCCATCTCGATCAATCATAATGTTACAAATCACTGGGCAACATCTAAAATATTTGAATCACATTTCTGGTCTCAAAATGAAACAGCATGCCTCATTTTGGGACCAAAATTTGTGATAGATTGAAAAATATTTATTAAAATAAATGTTTGTTCGAAACAAAAAGTCAAAAACCTCGAGATCTTCATCACAGGACATTAATTTGCAAGTGAGAATTTTATTCCTACGATGTGGGAAAAATCTTGTGTAATTATGCATGAACTTCTAGGATTTTTTGTTTTGTTTTGCTTGTTTTTTTTGTTTGTTTTTTTTTTTTGAAACATTGACAGAGGCTGTCAATGGGTTTTTTTTTTTCTTGATTGTGAGCCCACAGGCACATGAACTTCTAGAATTAAATGCAGTTTCAGCCCTATACCTTAAATGGTACAATTTCAACCGAAATAGGAACGGAAAATACTACTGTAAAGCATCACGTGCAAACAAACGGAGTATGCTTAACTTTCAGTTGGCAGTTATTAGTGAACGATACATTAATACCGGGTAATTTGTGGATTATAAATTAATGTTTTCCTTAATTATTAAGCGCAAAATTGCAAATCTACCCAACAACTTTATCTAATTAAAAAATATGTTATTAGCTCAAAAATAAAAATATTTATTAGCCCAACTTTGTTTCTCTTTATTTTTTTTCATAAAGTTGTGATAATCCATAATTATTAAATACAAGTGCTTGATTAAAAGAATTACAAGCTTCTGTATAGAAAATATATTCCGGTTGTGTTTTGTTTGCGCACACTATAAATATTTAGAGCAACGGTTTAATCCGGCGAAGAAAAGGCGTTGAAGGAGAAATTAAACCTTGGAACGCAAGAGGAAACATAAACAGTTGGTTTTGGCGGATTTTCGAAATTTGTTGTTAAAAAAAGGGAAAATAATCATCCTCAATTTTGAAAAGAATGCCTTTTATATGTTAGTTAGTATAAGTAAGATTATGAACAAGTATCTTGTAAAAATTGATGCAGGGAGTCCATAATCGGAGGCAAGTGCACCAAAATTGGGTGCATGTACTGTCACCTTTTTTTTTTTTCAATCCATTATTTTCATATGCATTTTGAGGTTAAATGGATAATTTTATGAGAAATTATGTATTTGAACCCAACAAAATTATGAATATAATTCCACTGTTGAACACTAATAAATAATTTAAAATTAATATATTTTCATGTGTGATATTTCTACAAGTACTATTATAATTATAATTAATTATTTAATTATTTTAATGACTTCTCCATTGAAAAATTTTTCACCTCCGCTAGCGGAGTATACATTCCTTTTCATCAGAAAAAGATTGTGTGCCATTGTTAATTTGTTATAATCTTGCAAATTTGATAAGGATCAGACACCATTCACTCACGCACCTCTTCCTGTTCTTACATGAGCGAATGGTACATTCACTCTAGAAGATGAAGCACGCCCATTTCATGAATTAATTTTTTTTTTCTCTACTGGATCCTTGTTTTGGGGCGACTTTAAGTGTAATTTCTTTTATTATATTTCTAACCATTCAACCTCTCTTTCTTAAGCCTCACACAGCAGGCAACATTATTAAAAATGTGAATGTTGTTAATATTGATCAAGTTCATTCGCATTGGCTTCCGTGACTTACGGACCAAGAGAATGCTCTCCTTTCTCTCTTTAAAAAATAAAATAAAAAAAAGAGCAAATCGGCTGTGTTTTTGTTGAATGGAAGCTGTTCTAAGTTCTCTAAGCATATTCAATATAAGGGTAAGATCGATGTTCCCTAATGGTAAATTCAGGCTTTTCTTAATAGTTATATGATATATCCATGGAATTAACAAATATGAAAATGAGGCATCACAACAAAAAGGGTTGAGGGATCAGTGACTAGAGTTTTAACATATATATCGAATTGCTTTGGAAGCATGATATTTCACAACACAATTAAAGAAGATAACAATACTCGGTTAGTGACAAAGAGCAATTCACCTTGACTTATTGAGTGAAAAGTCGCAGGTTCGAAACCTGGCTGGGAGGTCTTTCATAGACATTTAATTTAAAAATAAGTTGGGTGGCTTAGACCTCCAATTTATCTTAAAAAAAAAAGTACTCGGCATGCTTAAGAATATTAATTATGGTTATTATTTGTTTTCAAACTTTTGACAATTTTATGTTTACTTTTGAACGAATGCGCTACAACGCTTCAAATGTCTCCATTTCTGTACGAGTACAAAGCTGGAAATTTCTGAATACATATATTTATAGAAATCTAAAGACTAGATGAGCGCATGAAATTATATCATATGAAGGCAGCTTTATATTAAATAACATGATAAATTACTGCCCTCTTAATTTTTATGTATAGGACGACATTTGACATAAAAGTTAAAACACAAAGAGTGATGAGGTGGTTGAAGCTGACTATAATGAATTTGAATTTTATTTTCAATGATCGATGACGCTGGATGGTAAAAGCATTACTCACTTTAAAATGTCATCTCTTATTGAAGTCCTTTTGAGAAATGTAAAGCTGTAAGTTTTAATTTCTCTCCTCCATGATTGGAGAAAACATGCATCATGCTATCCCAACTTCTCAGATATCAGTTTCTTTTCTTGCAGAAGGAGTGACGGCTTCGCTCTCTCTGTGTCTCTGTCTCTCTCTGTCTGTCTCTCTTTCTCTCAATCAATCAATCAATCAATATAATTATAACAACAAGGTTTATTCAAAGAAGTTATTAAAAAAGAGAATGCAAATATAAGAAAGCGACAGAGGAAAACTCCAAAAGTGATATAGCTCACCAGATTTGGAATCTAAGTCATAAGTAATTTTAATCATCTTTCAATAATTTCTAGCTATGCTTTTAGAAACAGTTAGGCAGGAATAACTCACACTTGAAAGAGTATTAACTACCTTTATATAGGTCCATTCTGTCAATCAACTTCCATGAACATTTGATAATGGACTCCCTGATAATAAATTCTTCAATTCCCAACGGTTCTATGTAAAAAGAAAGTAAAGATTCATCGATACTGTTTTTCAATTATTTTTTATTTTCTTTTACTTTAGAAAAATTATTGATTTAATTGGACGATCATGATAATGTGCAGTCATTTCGGTTCAGGTTTGGACTGACCTTAGTTTATCCTGGTTTGAGACTATAGATCAGCTCAGACCGAATTTAATTAGTTCAACTTAAGTTATAGTCGAAACAGAAAACATGTGGGTTCATATAAAGATACGTATTGGATAATATTTTGTCCAGTTCTGATAAGTAAGTGTTGCAAGTTTGTGTACTTATTATCAGAAAAATTCAAAATTGAGATATATGGAAGAAATTCTCAGTATTATATGTATAGTTTAAGGAAAGATTAAACATTCTGCTGACAAAAAGTTAACATTTTTCATGGGTAAAAATGATACTATATTAGAAATTAATTTTCTTGTTCACAAACGATATTACAAATTAATTTTCATGGTCTAGTAGCTCAGGTGGTAAGAGCACTTGGCTCTCTTCTAAAGTCTAGAGTTCAAGCTCGCATGCTTACTAGGCTTGAAGAGTCAGCGTAAAAATTCAGTCATATATACAAGAAATGACAAGGATCAGGATGTCATTTCTAGCCTACCTCAGCTTGTTTGGGATAAAAGACTTAGACTTTAGACTTTTAGACAAAAGATTATAATTTAAAATATATGCTAAGATAAATTAATCATTAAATTATTATGCATAAGTTATAAGGGAACTGATTATCCAATGAATACGCACTATATATATAGCTACCAGGGAACTGAGTGGTGGTCTAGTACCAACGATCAGGAAACAGCTCAGACTTCAAATGAGCACTAAATTTGAGACTTCAAATATACCCTAAAGTTTTGTGGTTCAATTTTCATAATCAGAAAGCACATAACAAAACGGCGTTTTAATTTTTTTTCCCTTTTCAGAGACGGAGACAAATATAGCACGCATTAATTAAATGGTGGTTCTATAATTTTTTTTTATATCTACACGTTTGACTTAGGTACATAGCTGGGGTCTAGCAAAAAGAAGACATGGAATGCTTTCTTCCATATATATATATACTGCTTAGATACACCGTATCTATAATGTCAAACTGTTGGTTACAACTTACGACTTACACAAGTATCTGTACAGAGTTTATAAAAACGACAGGAGAGAGTAGTATATCATGAAGTCTAGCGCCCCTCTATAAAATAGTAAGAATATGGATTGCATTCTTAGAGTGTGTTTGAATTGTTGGAAGAAAGAAGAAGAAGAAAAAATATTATAAACAATCCAAACTCTTCACAAAATTACACACTTTCTAATACTTCTTCCCACTTCTTCCCTTCTTTCCTTCTTCCCACACCCATCCAAACGCACAAGGACAAATCCTTGGTAGTTGGTACTGCAATTGTACACAGTTAATTAATATCGTCATTTTTCTAAAATCAAAGTACAAGACAACATTAGCAGTCGAGATATAATTTATTATTTACCTCCCGACCGCACAATCCCAATAGATTGCGCATACATTTGACTTAAGGTGCCTCATCCCACACAAATAGCGCTGTCAAACTCGGAAAACGGACACGGAACATATGGCCCTTCCGTTTCCATTCCGTTTCGGTAACGAAACAAAATTACTATTTCGCTTTTGTTCTATTTCAATAAATGAAACATTTTTTCTGTTATGCTTCTGTTTTGTTCTCCATTTACCATTGAAATCAACCCATTTTTGTGTTCCGTTCTATTCCGTTTCGGTAACGTTGATAAAATTTATTTTCGTTTTTGTTCCGTCGTTTCTGAAAACAAAATAATTTTTTCTTCTACTTTTATTTCATTTTGGACGGAACGAAACAAAAACGTCCTAAACGGCGGTATATTGACAGCCCCACAAACAAACCCTTTTTTTTGAGTCTCCATAGCGACAATTATTAATTTTTTTATTATAACTATTATTTTCATTTCCGCATGACATAACCCTTTACCAATCGATTATATTAGATATGGAGTTGTCTCTTAATAAACTGCAAAAGGATGGTCTTATTAGTCCCTTCTCACCTTTCACATACTAGTACAATTAATCATGCATGTATAGTTGATTATCAATGAGGGAACTGATTGCTATATATTTCTTCAACAACTGTGTTACACTATTACTGTACAATTTTCCATGCATATCTTTTAATTCTGCACTGATAACTAGTAATTCAGAATGTGTCATTATCAGATATGCATTGTATAGCTAGTCATTAATTAAAGGATCAATGTGAATGTGGCAATGTACCATTAGTCGTTAACGCGGAACTAGCTGGTTTCTTTCGGATCTTAACAATTTGTTTTCATCGCATTGCCGCACGTTATGGACAATACAACTCAATGTGAATTGCATTGATCAACAATCAATGCATGTTCATTGTAAGGCTCTCAATACAAGTTCATTACTGATTCTTCGTGGACAATGGATTAATTTTGTGTTTGAAAATTGAGAGGATGTTCTTCCTTTCTAGCTGTGCCTTTCTAATTTCTCGTTTTCCTTTGATATACATTTGCAAATTGTCGAATCTGAATGTAACTTATGCTAAAATGTCTTGTCTCTCGTGCAAAAATTTCCATGTATCAAAATTAATTGCTCTGTAAGCTCTTAATCATTCGTACGGTGCTAATGCCAAAACTTTTCTTAAAAATATATAGATATACACGCATCCGAATGAATCAAAGTACTTACAAACTTCATAGTGAAGAATTCATTGATAAGGGTTTACATACGTCTTTAGATTTGTCGATTACAAAACGATATCATTTGACATTTAACAATCTTCCACTACAAGAAAGATATGATGGTCTTTATGTTAGGAAGTCTTGGATATGCCATTTTTTAATTTTTATTACAATTAATACTAATTAAACAAGCATGCAACACATAATAGATATAGGCTTAAGCATTCAACATCATCCATCAAGAGAGAAGGTTAGGATGATCATTACCTCTCCTTGAATCGTATCAAGGAGGCGATTCAAATGCTTGGGAGTCGGTGGCGTGCTACACCTACTTCCATCAATCCAATGGCGGTCGCCTCGAGTCCACCAAGAGATTAACCACGACCTATAGCTATGCTAGTAGCTTGACAGTCAAAGCTAATCACCTAGTTTTCTCTCTTCTTCAATCAACAAATTTAAGTGTAGAAGAGAGAGCTCAACACATGAGCAATGGAGAGAGAAAAGGGGAGGGAGGCGCCGGCCTATAGAGGAGAAGAGAGGAGATAGGTGGCAGCTAGGTGGAAGGGAAGAGAGAAAGTTCCAATTTGCTTCTATGCACCTCCTTATATAGTGCAAAACACCTATCTACCACCTACCATTTAATTACTAAAATGCCATCTACCTACCACCCTAGGCCAGCCTCACATGGGCCCAATTGGGCTATGTGACTTGTATTATGGATCCACTTAATCAATTATTAAATGGACTTTTCTTGTTGCTCCACTTATAATTAAAATATGTGTTGAATCAATAATTATTAGCAAATGCACTAATTTGTTTTTATATGATCCTTTTGATTTAATTAATTATAACGGCCCACAACGGTATATGTTGTCCATAATAAACGGCCTAGAGGGGGGTGAATAGGCACAATTTCGATTTCCTAAACCGGTATGGTTAATTTTTTGTTCAATTCAAGTTTGGTCTAAACTCAATATAAGTCACAAGCAATTCACAAGGCAAATAAATAAAGAGAAGAGAGAAAGAGATGAAACGCGATGTGATTACGGAGTTCTGACCCGCTAGATAGCCTTGCCTTAGTCGTACATCTCCGGGAGTTTTGTAACCACGAAAAGGGCGCGCTCCGTTCGATTTCACAATGAACGTGTCTACATCTTCGAACCGAATCACCTCGTCACAAAGACACTCGAGGAGGTTCGGCCTAACTCGAAACAATCAAACAGAAACTCTCAATTGAACTGAGGCTCTAACCAAATCACTCAAAAGTCTAGCAATTAGCACTAAGGATTTGGTCTAAGCTCCCTAAACTAAATGATTTTGCAATTTGAATGCTCAAACACAAGAGAGAATTAAATCTAACTGGTTGGAGCTCAAAACGAAGGATTTTTCAAGGTTTCAAAACTATTTTATCAGTTCAAAAGGGGCTCATATAAATAGGAGCGCCAACAGCTCCAAACCAGTTAGAATTTTACTCCAGCATTGTACAACGCTACATAGTGTTGTACAACAGTGAACTAGCCATTGAAAAATCAAACGGTAACAAACAATTCCGTTGTTAGTGTCAGAGCGTTATGCAACGTTATATGGCATTGCACAACATTTGAGCTAACAGCCAAAGCAGATGCTCGACAGTTCCGTTGGAACGTGTCAGAGCGTTGTGCAACGACAGGGAGTGTTACACAATGAAATACTAAGCAAGGAGGAAACAACTCTGACAGACTCAAACACAATTGTCAGAACGTCGTACGACGCTGAGTTTCGTTACACAACGGCGACGTTGCTCAACGCTACGCAACCTGCAGAATTGCATGTAAAAAGGCTGTTTTGCTTGCAAGCTGCCTGCATGGTGCATGGGTCATGCATGCAGCATCGCTGTCTAAGCAGCGCAGAGGTACATGGCTCAGACAAGCGTTGTGCAATGCTGTATAGTGTTACACAACATTAATGCGAGAATGTTGTGCAACGTTATCCAGCGTTGTATAACGTTCTGACAAAAAGCGAGATTTGAAATCCAGATTCTCTTTAAAGTGATGTAGCGTTGCACAACGCTATTGAACGTTATGTGACGCTGCCTCAACCCTGTCAGAGATTTTACAATTTCTAAACGAATTTTCTGAACGTTGTGTAACGGCATATAGCGTTGTATGACATTGGACAGAAAAACTGAGCATTTTAATAGCAAATTGATTGAGATTAGTTTATGGCTTAATTATATCTAAATTATTGACTCTAACTAGTCCAAAGCAATCTCTTGAAGCTCCAAAACTTGTGCCACACTTGCTTTAAACCATTCATCGAGTAAAATTACTAAAAATCACTTAAAAGAGATGTGAGTTGAGAGGTTTGGTGTTGTTTTGCAAATCGACAAATCAATAATTAATTGTTTAAAGAAACAATCTCTCCTTTTTGTCGAATTGCAAAATAACACCTAAGTAAATTGACAAATATATAACAATGAAATTTAATTTACTTAACTATCCATTTCTTCCCCTTTTTGCAATAATGGAAAAAGGATACCTGAAATGCCCTTCGATACAAACACGTATCAAGACTCCCATTTCAAAAAAATTTTACACAATAAAGAAAAATGCCATTTAGCATAATTAAAAGACAAAGAAAAAAAAAGAGAAAAAATGAATAGCATATAACACAAACATCATTTAATTAACAACAAGTTCATAAGCCATTTAGCACACAAATTAAGTTCATCACACATAAAACAAACCATTTAGCACACAAAAAGAAGTAAACATCTAATCCAAAGAAACTACAAAAAGCATGAAAAAAATAAAAATAAGCTAAGGCTTGGATTTTGGCTTGGGTCTCGGCACGACTCACTAATCCTTTTCTTCATCTCCTCTACCGCTTGAGGATCCTCTTTGGATATGGAGCTCCATCTTGTCCCATAGCTTTAACATTTCATTCTTGAGGTTTGTGATAGAGGCATTGGTCTTGGCTTGATATGTGGCCATTGACTCCTCTATTTTGGTCTTGGCTTGTTATGTGGTCATTGACTCTTCTATTTTGGTAAGATCATGAGAAGATGTCCCTTGATCTTCCGCACTTCCACCGAACACATGTAATGGCTCATTGCCTATCTCCTCGTATTGATTGATTGTTGCATTGGGAAAATCATTGTTGATCAAGGACCATCCGGTTCCAATGAGATGTGCCATAAGGTTCTCCGGCTTGGCAATGGCATTGTCGGGCACGGGTTCACCCCAAAGTGGAGTATTAGGTGGGATACCCTCTTCCATAAGAATGGTTTGGATGATGTGAGCATAGGGAAGAGAGAGCTTGACTGAGTGCTCGGCTTTGGCCATATGGGCTAGAATGATATGTGGAAAACTAACTCTTTGTTGCATTTCAAGAACGGAGCGGAGGAGAAAAATGGCAAACCGCTCCACATTGGTCTTAATGGGGGCCGTTTGGATTGCTTAGGAATTTGGAGAATTTGGAGAATTTCCAATTCCTAGGCATAAATTTATTGGGAAGTGTGTAACTTTGTGAAGAGTTTGGATTATTTATAATAAATTTCTGCCTAGGAATAGGAAATTCTCCAAATTTCCTAAATTCCCACTTCAATCCAAACGGCCCCAATGGTGGCTTTGAGCGTGATGATGTTGTTGATGATGAGGAAGAAAAGGCAGTGCAAGGCCGGGAGCTCGGTGGCGGTGAATTGGTGGACGGTGTAGTTCCTCCAACAATAGAAGAATCAGTAGAATTTTTCGTACGAAGGAAGTGCACTTGGCCAATTTGCATGGATGTAGATGTCGAGGTATTCGAGTTCAAGTTTGATGAGAGAGGCCAATCATTCTTTGGTGATGTGGATGTGTCGACTAAGAACATAGGAATGTGCACTCGGGTTTTGGTCGGTCCAAGTGGTGGTTAGGTTGGCATATAAGAGTTTGATGAGTGTCGGGTGATATTCTTGCTTGTGAGAGAGAAGGCCCGGCATGTTCCAAAAATTGAGCCTCTCTTTGAGCCATTGTCATTCCTTTTGGCGAATATAGTAGTCGCCGTATGGGTGATCGAAGTAAATATACTCGGAACACTCTCGGCTGATCTCCCGATATTGGCCAAAATGCATGAAGGATGCGAAATCCTTGAAGAGATAGGTATTGGCCGAGGAAAGGTCCAATCGACGGGAACAGTTGCCAATTCCATTAGTACGGGTTGTTCGGGTTGTTCTTGACCTGTAGGGTTTGAGGAGGATGTGGCCTTGGAGTTTCTCTAGGACCATTTGGCGGCATAGGTTTGGTCAACTGCTTGTTTTAGTGGTGCCATTGATAAAAGAGAGAGAGAGAGTGAGTTATGAGAGAACCTTGAAATTGAAGAGCGGGAAGAGAACATGAGGCCTTAGAGAGCTTGAATCCGAAGTCAATTGAAAATTCGACGGTCGGATCGTCGGAATTGAGTGTGATGATGGTTGTTAGGGTTTTGGTGAAATGAGAGGAGGGAGAGAGAGAGAGTGATCGAGTGGTATGGTTGAGTGGAGGAGAGAGAGGATAGTAGATTGGTAAATCTAATGAATTTTTCAGAAGAGCAAAACTAAAAGAAACTCAGTTATGTAACGTTGTACAACGATACCTGGCGTTGTGCAACGTTACACAATATAGAGCCAAAACACAGATTCAAATTAACGTTGTACAACGATATGTGGCATTGTGCAACGTTAAAGGAAAAGAACCAAAAAAAATTTGAAACTAACGTTGTACGACGATAGTGAGAGTTGTGCAATGCTAGATCTGTCAGATTTCAAAAGAGAGAGCAAACAAGTTTCAACATAGACTTCAACGTTTCATAATGCTGTATAGCGTTGTGTAACGCTGATGCTAGTAAAAACTAGAAAAACCTCAAAAACTGAATCGAAACCAATTCTGAAACTGATTTTTCATGTAATTCATTTGAAATACCAATCAAAAACTCTGAGATAAGCACCAACAAATAGAGATACCAACATGATATGCAAAAATTTAATCTTTGAGTTCAAGCATACCGAGCTTGAACCTAAATTCAAGATATTGTTGTGTAGGTAGAGGTTTGGTGAAGATATCGACAATTTGCTCTTTTGTGTCAATGTAGACCAACTCCACGTCACCTTTTTCAACGTGATCACGGATGAAGTGATGTCATATCTTTATGTGTTTGGTTCTAGAGTGCAATACCGGGTTTTGGATATAAGGATGACACTAGTATAGTCACACACAAGCTTTTAAAATGCGTTTTTTTCGGTATGACTGTCTGGAGTTTATTTAACGGTACGGCGTTATTTCGGTGAAAAATGGCGAAAAAATGGTGTGTATATGTGAACATATGTGTCAAACTCATATGTATTCTTGTGCACAGTACTACAGTACAAGTCGAAATACTATATTTTATTAATGTGCTAATAATCTAATATAGTAATATACTAATATCTAATTATTGCAGTAGTACTATTATGTACAAGTATAATATTAAGAGTATAATATAATATTGTATAAAATCTCTCCTGTCTCCGTTTTTTCATTGCTAAATGCAATTTTTTTGCCGAAATAACGGCGTTATTTCAGAAATGACGTGTTACGCATTTTTCTGGTTTGAAACTGTAACGTTCGTGCGTTTTTGTCCGGAAAATCGAAATTTCGGAAATAACGCCGTTATTTCGGCGAAATTTAAAATCTTGTTCACACAAGATTAGTACCTTTTGGAAATCTAACTCGTAATCCCTAAGGGTTTGCATCATCCAAAGAAGTTGAGTGCAACAACTACCGGCCGCTACATACTACCTTTTGTCAAAATCATATATGTTTCTCATAAAAAGATATCATGAAAACGTTTAACATGATTTTGTATTTGTGTATCAAAACCAGTCAAAACTCAGTAATTCTTATAATTAATAATAAATTAACTAGTACAAAAGTATGATTTTTGAAACAAAGGAGGATCTTAGATGTACTATTGTGGGGATTTGGTCGCATTGAGATCAAATGATTCACTACTTGTTCGTTGTTTAAAAAAAAATTTGACTAGATCGGCTGTGAAATGATTTACCTCACTTGATTTATCAAGGTTCACATCATTTGACCGACTGCCAAGTTTATTCATTAACCAGTATTCATACAACTTGGATATAGAGCCGCGACGTGAGTATCTAGAATCCCTTAAACAAAATAACGGTGAGTCGTTTGGATCCTATGTTGGGAGATGGAGAGCCGTGGAAGTTAGAGTCAAAGTAAAACCCACAGATGAAGAATCCATAAATACGATCGTTAAGTTCTCATCACCATCAAATTCTGACTTTTTCGATTATAATCAAAATCGACGCTCAAATTGAGTCGATTGTCAACCAAGGGTTAGTTCCAGTCCTAGACCTTCAACCATTCCTACCAAATCCTTCAAAGGCCAAACATGCCAGAAGTGACCCCAAAATCATTGTTGTTGGTACATCAAAAGGTTCCAAAGATGCCAATGCAACTTTTGAAGCATCAACTCTCAAAAACACTTATTTATCAAACTTCTACTCAAAGTTGTCAATGCACCTTTTGATATATTAGATGTCAATGCATTTGCAGTCTGATACAAATTATTTTAGGGCTCCACAATTCATTGTTTTATACAAAATTTTTTATTTCATGCAGATTATTTTTTATTATTTGATGCAAATGTAAGTATGTGTAATTTATTCACGTTCACTTTATAATGCATTTGGGTTTGGGGTTTATGTTGTGAATGTATTGAAGCCAGTACAAAACCACTGGAAAAAAAATTATTGATTAATATATTTTGATATATGCATCGGTATACCCACAACGCTAACTCACTAAATATTTTTAATTTAATCTAGAAATTATTTTTTTAGCGCCGACATTAAATCATATGTGCGTGCTAATAAATCTTCCGCACATGATCGGTTATTCAGCGTGCATATACAATGAAATTTAGCGTGCTTGAGAATAAATATTTTTCCGTGCTAACTAAATGACGTCCTCCTACCGATACCTGATAATAAATCCTCTGAAATTTAGTTATGCTATGAAGTTGGCCTACCGACGCACATCTAGTAGTGCATTAATTAGGGGGCTCAATCACAATCAAAGAATCATCTATTGAAACCAGTAGTATCATGACAAATCCTCTATCTCAACACAAAAAAAATGAGAAGATACCACTAGTATCACGACAAATTCTCTATCTCAACACAAAACTCTCAAAAGAGACTGAAACGCTGAAGGCTGCTGCACAAATGAAGATACAGAAACGCCAACATAAGATCCTCAGCCAACTATCGAACACCTGTCGATATCGCTTCACGAACAAACACAACTCCCCCAAAACCCAATCCACGTCAGCGATCCGAACCACCGCCCGAATCCAATCTTCTCCCTTCATTTTCTAATCCAACAGCCCACAGTACACAGTCCACGGATCGACTCTTAATCAAAACTTCTATAAATCAAATCCTCTCTTTTCCCTTTTCCATCTCATCTTCCGAAAGAACATTCCTCTTTGAACTCTCTCTCTCTCTCAAAAATACACGAAAATGTCGGGCCGAGGCAAGGGAGGCAAGGGGCTAGGAAAGGGAGGCGCCAAGCGTCACAGGAAGGTGCTCAGAGATAACATCCAAGGCATCACCAAACCCGCCATCCGACGGCTGGCGAGGCGTGGCGGAGTCAAGCGTATCAACAAAAAATTGGCAAGTTCCACTAGTGTACCAACAAAAAATTGGCAAGTTCCACTAGTATTTTTATGGTCCAAACGGTCACCGGCAAAGTCGACATCGATATACCCTACCAACTCTAGTTCGGTTTGTCTACCATATCAAAGAACTAGGTTTTGGGTACCCTTGACATATCTCAAGATACGTTTTACCGCTTTGTAGTGGAATTCCTTAGGATTGGTTTGGTACCTAGCAAATAGACATACGACATACGTAATAACCAGCCTACTAGCCATGAGATAGAATAGGCTACCGATCATGCCCCGATAGAGAGTAATATCCATGGGCTTGCCCTTCTCATCCGCATCGATATTCTCACTTTTGTTTATGGTGTATCCAAACTCTTGCTATCTTCAACATCAAATTATTGATATTCAACACATGTTTATCATTATTTATATCAAGCAAATACAATCCATTTGAAATGAAAGCGTTTGCATAAACTATTCCATTCTTCGAGATAACCATACAAGAGTTATCTATTACGTACAAAACAAAAGCGTTCTGCATCCAAGCATGATACAGAGATAATGTTTCAAAATACAGAAGGAACATGATAAACATCCTTTAAAGTTAAATATAAGCCACTAGATAAATGAAGGTCCAAGGTGCCAACTGCAACTGTAGAGATATTTGCACCATTTTCAACCTTCAGCACAACATCTCCTTTTGAAAGAGATCTCCTATCCCTTAGTGCTTGCACATTAGAGACTAAGTGAGCACATGATTCGGTATCAATTATCCAATCTTGGATAGTTGTGACTAAGTTTAAATTTAGCTTAATAACAAGTATACCTTTCAGACCCTTCCACTCAATCTTGCCACCATCCAAGTCACTCTTATACTTGGGGCAATTCATTTTAAAGTGTCCCTTCTCATGACAATGGAAGCACTCTGTGTTAGAGTTAGGAGATGTCCTCCTCTTACTTCCCTTAGAGGTGCTCGCTTGAGCCACTCCACTTTTGTCATTACTTGTTTTGTTCTTTACTTTGTCTTTATTCTCGGCAATCTTCTTGCCACTAGACGTAATGATCCCGTCATTAGCAAGGGGGTATTTTTCGACCATAGAACACAGAAAATTAGAAAGTGTAGACATAGCTGGAAAATTCACAATTAAGGTATATGTTAATGTTTATGACTTATCACAGTTTGTACTAACAATAAAAATTATACCTTTTGTTAGTCACTCAAGATCCTTTTCAAGTAAATGGCCCCACCAATCACTTGTCCAGGTAGGTACTAATCACCAATCATAACTTTTAAGTAAAACGTGACTTTTTACGTAACCTTATGACTCTTATCGTTCTCATTAAGAAAGAATAATCCAATTTCTTAATAGAACTCTCTTTTTCAAAACCCAAGCCTAGATCTTGGTGATTCTTATAAGAAAACTCGTTTTATTGGTCAACAAGCACGGCCGAATTGTTCCCACATAATGAGAAAGAGAAGTGCCTCACACAACTCCCACTCACTTTTGGCCTAACAACCAGTTCATGCAAGTTCCACGATTTCCAGCAACCAAGTCACACTCATGCTTATCCCGAATTACTAGCTTAAAGTGGATAAAATGAGAAGGAAAAATACTCTTAAATTTTTCATGGACATAGTAAATATATGACATTTCGATAATTTTGGTAGGTCATGTATTCAAGCACCAATACCTATCCTAACAATTCAAATTATCACATACATTCATACATTCATATACTACGTGGGTTGTATGGCTCCTGCTTGCATTGTTGTAGCTCTATCAATCACCTTCATAAAAGATATATTTCTAAGCTATAAGAACCCACTCAATTCTTATTCTATCTTTAGAGCTACTCTAAAAAATAAAATAAAAATTACATTTAGAATCCCTCAATCCTAAATTTCATATGTGACATGCAAGCCATGAATAAATTAATACATCAATATTAATAAATGAATTTAACTGACACTTTAGCCATATTACAAGCATTCATTCACATCATTCATTACAACACACAAGACATTGAAATCTTGAGCCATACAAACCCACAATCCTCCTGCAAAATAAAGTTAGTGCACATACATAATCTTACTGCACTATTTAATTTCATTTTAGTTAAACCCATATCTCTCAATCATATAATTCATCAAAATCATTTCAAATCTCAAAAATGATTTCTATAGAATAAACATTTACCAATCAAATGTTATTCTAAATAATCTGTTAAAGATTTCTTAATCATCATTATTATTAAATTATAAACTTTTAATTTAATATCACATCTGATCCTTGGATGAGCACTTACACTATAGACTTTATAAAGTAGTCCCTTGTGCAAGAAAAGTAATACAAAACAGATTTTAGAAAAGATTTCTAATTTCAGACAGCTGCGCACCAGTCAAAGATTTTATTGCCGAAAATTGTATGATTCGAATTAAAATTTAATATATATATTTATGGAAACAATATTTAAGCATCTTTCTAAATATATAAAGAAATCTAAAATTGGTTCAGCTATTTAAAAGAAAATCACGTTTTAATTCAGAATTCCAGATCTGAAAAACAACAGGTAGTTACCATAGTAATTTTCACGTTTCCTTAAAATCTGTAAAACTTTTGTATTACATATTTTGATTTTTTGAAAATTAGAATTCAATATCTTTCCAATGATATATATTAGTAAAAAATCCATTCATCCAACTTTATGAAAAATTATTTTGAATCATGACCAAAACAGAAAAACTGGACACAAAAAATCCAGCACTGTACCTGTTTTTGTTATTTTTGTTTAGCATAATAAAACGGTTTAAACTCCTCATTTTATTATTGATTTACATTCTACACATCTTATAATTGTGTAGAAATTTTTTTAATCCATAAAAATATGATTCAAAAATTACCAAAGTGATAAAATGCATTAAGGCATCGAAAAAACAGATTTATGAATTATAAACTTTGAGAGATAGTTAACTAAATACTTGGGTAATTAATTATACACAAATCAAATAGTCTTATTGTCATAAAATAAACCTATGCTCTGATACCACTGTTGTGATTTCGTGTGTATGTCAAGGAAGCGGAATTTTTAAATTTTATTTGACTCGATACACAAAGGACTTTATTTATATGACAATAGCAAGCAATATATCGATTAAACATTTAATCAAGCATCTCAGGTGCATAACAGAACCATCAAATAACTTTATTTGAGAAGAAAAAATATTTTACCTAAAATATTGTCAAATCTCTTAGTAGAGAGAAGTCGATTTCTCTCTAGGTCTCTTGGAAACCTTTGATTCTCGTCGCCGTTTAGCGCGTTTCTTTCTCTTGGTTCACCTTAAACCTAAACAATAAACTCAACCAACACTTAGATAGATCAATGGTGAGTTTCAAATTTAGATCCAACCACCTTAGATCTTCAATCAACAAACAATTTGATTTCTTGGTGGCTAAACTAATATGCAAAATATATATGAAAAATATAATTTTTCTTTTTCCTCTATTTTTCCCTTTTGCTCTTTGCGCAAGTCAGGACATTTACACAAGGAAATAACATCAATATAAAAGGAGGTGCCGGCCAATGATTAAAGAAGAGAGAAATTAAATTTTTATTTCTTTCCATTTTTCCTTTTTCTTGCGCAAGAGACAACCATCATAAAAATGGAAAATGTACAGAAAACCAAAAATGAAAATAATATCGGCCAAGAAAATTGAATAAGGAAAAATTAAAATTCCTTATTTTCTGAAATTTTCACACGACACCTTTCTTTTATATAAAAGTTCTAGAATAAACTTTTATAATTATATTTTGCAACTTCTTTAATAAATCAATTCATGAAGTAATAATATGAAATATATTAATACAATATATGATGTCTATATTATTCTTATAATGCTCTTTAACATTATACCAATAATATTCATATACTTTTATGAATTTATTTATCGTCTAAGCATGTCATTTTTCGTTACATATTATTTTAATATTTTATCACATGTATTTTCATGCATCATATAAAATGTAAAATACTTGTTGTTTCTCTTCAGTTGCTGTGACCTTATAGGGGATCTACGTCGTCTTGGTAATAATATAAAATATTTTATATTATAGACTATAAGAGGTTCTATCACTACATTATAGCCACCCAAATGACATAGTCATTACGTACTCGATCCACTCGATGTGTGTCTATCCTTGTCTCATGATATTATGAATAATATGCAAAATAGGATCGTGTCATTTTTGCATTATATTCATTTTCTTAGTCTCTTAAGTGAATTATAATTATAACTACATAAGTTATATTGCATGCTATATAATTCCACTTTACCAAGGGGCCCAGTAATATCATAACTCAAATAATCGAGGGACGACGATAATTGACATATAAATTTCTCTTGCACAAGTCACACACAATGAACTACTAATTCCCTCCATCAACAGATAACTAAGATTAGTAAAAACATGGTCTTAATCAGTAATTGCATTGCATGTTTCTCATGTGAGAAATCTATAGATCTCATATCTTGGATTCAAAGACATGATGGAAATATTAATGACACAAAACACAATCCATATAATATTCCATCCAGTTAAGTCATATTCAATATATATAAAGCATGCTCATTTAATATATACTCATGTCATTGAATGATAATCATTTATCAACATTTATAGAACTACAATGTACTTTCAATCGACATGACTATCTTACTCGGTAATTATTATTCCTCTTTAATTACCACGATTGTGAACCTATTTAGAAATATATGTTTTCATCTTAAGAGTTCTATGGTTCAAGACCACGAGCATCTTCTTGAACGCTTCTAAAGATATTACATATTAATCTCAAGGAACAAGAATGTATAATAACATTTAACATCATGAACAATACATAAATTATCATTAATAAAGATAACTTTCAAAACACACATCCTTCAGTCTCCCACTTGTTTTTAAAGTTTCTAACACATACATAACTCATGCATGAACTCAAAAACTGGAAACATAACAATATCAATCTACAAGCCACTCTCCATGGTCTCGCAGACCCATGGTCTCAAAATGAATTTGGCTTTTGGCTTGCGATAATGGTTTGGTGAAGGGATCAGCTGTGTTGTTGTTTGTGTCTATCCATAATAGTGAAATTTTCCCTTCGTCGATAAAGTCTTTTGTTACGAAGTACTTTCTGTCCATGTACTTCGTCTTGCGATGTGACTTTGGCTCTTTAATTTGCAAAATAGATGCACTATTATCGCAAAATAACTCCAAAGGCCCTTCACTGGACGGAACGACGCCTAGTTCCTCAAGGAACTTCTTGATCCAGACTCCCTCTTTGCTTACCTCTGCGGCCACCATGACTTCTGCCGCGGTGGTTGAGTCAGCCGTAGTTGATTGCTTCAAACTACGCCAACTCACAGCTCCACCATTCAGAAGAAAGACGAACCCAGATTGAGATCTTCTGTCATCCGAATCGGTCATAAAACTAGCATCAGTGTAACCTTCTACAATGAGCTCTTTTTGACCACCATAGACAATAAACTTATTTTTGGTCCTTCTCAGGTACCTAAAAATATTCTTGACTGCAGCCAATGTGTTGGGCCAGGTGAAGCTTGATAGCGACTTGTCAAGCTCAGAGCATACGCGACATCGGGTCTTGTGCAAGTCATAGCATACATGATTGAACCTATAGCATATGCATAAGGCACATCCTCCATGTATTTAGCGTTTCTCAATGCTATTTAGCTTTGGTGAACGTAATCTGCAGAATTGCATGTAAAAAAACTGTTTTGCGTGCAAGCTACCTGCATGGTGCATGTGTCATGCATGCAGCAGCACTGTCTGAGCAGTGCAGAGGTGCATGGCTCAGACAAGCGTTGTGCAAAGTTGTATAGCGTTACACAACATTAATGCGGGAATGTTGTGCAACGTTATCCAGCGTTGCATAACGTTCTGACAAAAAGCAAGATCTCAAATACAGATTCTCTTTAAAGTGATGCAGCGTTGCACAACGCTACTGAGCGTTGTGTGACGCTGTCTCAACCCAGTCAGAGATTTTTTAATTTTTGAACGAATTTTCTGAACATTGTGTAACCACTACGCGAAATTTTGGCTTCTGTAACGGTTAATAAAAGACTTTTGTAACGGTACACAAAACGTTACTGTAGCCCCCGTTACAGAATGTCTAATAACCGTTACAGATCTATAACGGTTATTAGACAATAACCGTTACAGTAGCCCCCTCTTCTGTAATGGTTATTATCTAATAACCGTTATGGTATTATGCAAGGGAAAATCTGGTACAGTTTTTTGGAGAACATGTGTAACGGTTATTACCTAATAACCGTTACAGAAGCCAGTCTTCTGTAACAATTATTATCTAATAATCGTTATGGTATTTTGGACGAAACAGGTACGGTATTTGGAGAACATTTGTAACGGTTAATACCTAATAACCGTTACAGAAGACTGGATTCTGTAACGGTTATTAGGTAATAACCGTTACAGATAATATTTATAATTAAAAAAAAATAAAATTATAATATTCTGTAACGGTTATTCCTTAATAATCGTTACAAAATTCTTAATTTTTTTTGTGTTTCGCTTGGATTGGTTAGTCCCAATTTGCTAGCCGAATTGGTACCCAATTTACATTAACACATGCAGCATATATATATATATAATGGCTAACGTGCCATCGATGGCACGGAGGGTTCCGTGCCATCAAATCATTTTTCGAAATCCAAAATTCAAATGGTCAATCCGAACCGTTCAAGTTGTTCTCCATATTGAAATATCTTTAGAGACCAAATTTTATATTTTTTCGAATTTTTTTGCTATTTATTATGATATTTTTAAAAACATTATGATTAGAGTATTTCAGCCCCTCAAATTTGAAAATATCATAATAAATAGCAAAAAAATTCGAAAAAAATGTAAAATTTGGTCTCCAAAGGTATTTCAATATTTTGATTAACTTGAATGGTTTAGATCGACCGTTTGACTTTTGAATTTAGAAAAACGAGTCAATAGAAAATTGATGGCACGTGCCATCGATGGCGCTTTAGCCATTCTATATATATATATATATATATATATATATCACAAAGCACACATATATCAAACATATATAATCATGCATATCACACAAACAATAAACAAAGTATTTACATATATCACAAGTATCATCAAACATGGCAAGTCATCAAATAACACATTTTAATCAAAATAATACCCCTTGCATGAAGTCCATAACTATTGTCACGATACCATCAATCATTTCTTTGTTGTATGGTACTCCAACCGGCTCGATTATCTGCATATTATGATAAACAAGTCAAAAATATTATTAGTTAGATTATGAAATTCTAAAATCTAATTGTTTGATCAAATGTCATTAGTTAAAAGAATAAGTTGCTTACATGAGGTATTTCCTGAATTGCTATCCAATAAGATAATACGTTTTTCATGGCGAGCATTGTGAAATATCCACATTCTGTGCTGCCTTTTTGTATCGGACACTAATTAAGATCCAACAAGAAAGATAGTTAAGATTTTGCACAGTTTCAGAAACCCTAGGTAGCTAATATATTTTTTAAGTCTCGTACCTGAATTTTGTACCAATCAAATGTTGTTCGGGTCCTTGCGTTATATTTTCCATTTTCCATAAGGTATCGCTTGTATATCCTGCATACAATATCATTAATAGCTTAGATAGAACCGTACGTAGTCCTTATCTCAATATCAGAATCTCATTTAGAAACGAAAACTTACTGGGTTATTAATCCCTTAATCAATATCTTTGGATTCTTGCGCTCGATAGAATCTGCTATTTGAACGGTGCGCTTCTCGACATTAATAACAAGGACCCAATGAAAGCTGCAAGAATAGAGATTATTATTTTCATGAAATTAAACCAAACATGTAAACGAGATAATTGATATTTTATTAGTTATAATTGTCCTTACTCTTGTAAATAAGGCAGAATCATATAATTGGATGAATATTGCGCGAATGACTTCATCAAGTAGTCCGCAACAGCATTTTATTCTTGTTTGATTTTAGGAGCATTCAACATCTCTGGATCTAATACGGTGATGTTGTTTTCTCCCTCTGAAAGTTCATTCATCCAAAACCTACACTCACTGATATTAATTCATACGTTTTTCACCTCCAATTGAATATGGTACTTTAAAAAAAAAATTTAAAGGTTGAAAATTCATACCAAGAGTACAACTTGATGATCGACACGTTTAGAGATTCTATTCTAAAGCGTTGGAGGATGTCGCACAATTCAACGTTGAACTTAACCTCGCCGCTGTGTGTACCCCAAACAATCGACCCTGCTCAAGTAGCGGATCGCGAGCAACAATCGACCCTGAAATAATCAGTCACAAAAGAATAGATTATTCGACGTTGAGCAACAATCTACCCTGAAACAATCAATTGAACTAATTAAGTTTTGGATGAACCTGCACTTGGAACCTTTGGACTCTCGATCACCTTTTTCACCACCGCCTTGCTCGCATCTGGCTTCTTTTTTATCAAACTCTGCATTCAATGTCATCACATAATTAATTAGTGAGTTCTAATAGAGATGGATGAAATAAATTATCATAATTAAATAAAACGATACCTTGTGGCCTATCACCACAAAAAATGACGGCCATGGGAATCGCCCTCCTATATTATTTCCTAATAGCTCATTTGACCTACTAGGGACTTGTCACTGACGAAAATCATCGCCTACTCGGAGAAGATGGATATAGAGTTGTTGATCAGTCAGTGGCACGCCGTGTACGATCTGACCAACAACACTCGGAATAATATTTCCCTCGGCCACCTTAATCTTCTGGTTAAATGTGATCAAGGGAAAAGAGATCGCACGGCGTTTCTTCTTGAAATTTAGTTCAATCAGAAATCCTAATGCTAAGCCAAACATAAATCTAAATAGAAAAGAGAAAAGTGATCAATATGAACCTGAACAACTCTTCTCGGATCCGGAGGCATATAGCTTGAGGCAACCGTTCGGAATATCTTCTCGTTTTAGTCTACCTTAGCTTCAACGAATGGCTGGTACGACGTCACAAATTGCTGCAGTGCTTGAAACTGCAATATGCTACTGGCCAACCATTGTTTCACCTCCTGAAAATTATCAAGCAACCGGATGATGAATAATAGTTTGCATTCATTTTGATTACATTTTTATTGTCAAAAAGGATTACCTGAAAAGCTTGTTGTCTCGCCGCATTCATTATCTCCTCAGAGTGAATCAAGTCCCTTTTGGTTTTCTCAACGGCTTCAGCTGCGACCCTGCTCATCAATTCTTCAATTTGGTCTGGTGCCATCCATCCTTCATGCGCATCCTTTCTAGGCTTTCTTTTATACACATCTTCCTTCTTGGTCCATAAAGGATATCCCCTGATTCTTTCTGAATGTTCCGGCCTGTCAACCGCCCGATTTAAGACTTCTTGTTCCGGTATTGACCCGGAATTGATTTCACCAGACATGGCACTTAACCGACTGAATGCTTCAATAGTCGACGAATCAGAGCTATGGAACGTGTAAGTATCTAACAAGCAACAAACAAATCTTATTAATAATCACAAAACAGAATTTGAAGTTAGAATATATAATAAGTCTTTACATGTGTAAGTACCTTTATCCTTCGTAGCCACAGTCCTTCCCATGAAATACCTTTGACTCCTCGGTTCCAAATCGCCGATGGTAATGCTCGTGGAACCGGCCCCTTCAGAATCTCCGGGTATGACAATCTTGTCTGTAGGTTTCCATGAATCTTTTTTTCCTCTATAGCCAGTGGAACCCATCCTATAAGGCTCTTTCCATTTCTTTCTCAACTCCTTCGCTTTGTTGCTCTTTTGTACAAAATTTGCACCCGTCCTTTTCATGAAAAATTATTCCCATTCTTTTTGTGAGATTGGGTGTTTATCGCATGGATTTTGGGGATTATTTGGATCGGCATTTGTGATGTACTCCTCAGCAATCCTACTTCTATAAGCCCTGTGACTTATGCCCATCGCTTTGAGAGTATTGTTCATGGCTTTATCATCTTCGATGTTGAACATTTTCTGAAATATAACGAAACGTTAGTTAATTGGTAGCATAGAAATTTAAATTAGATGATTTAAGTGAAAATTTATTCACCTTAATGTCCAACCACAACTCAAGTTTGGTTTCCTTTGAAACGTCCTTCAGCCAATCATTAATTGTGATTGGCACTCTTGCTCTAGCCAGATACCCACAATATGATGCAAATTTGTTCACCGACTTTTCATTACCAATTGGCGCTCCTTCTTTGTCAAATTTAATCTCATACTTTTTCCCAACAGTTTTTTTCCTCCTAAACTCTTCCATTGTCGTTCTGCTCATTTTCTTTATTTCAAACGTTGTGACCTCCTCATCGCTGGATTCTGTAACAACAATGAAAGCAATTAAATCAAGTTAACATAAACATAAACATAAACATTAACATTAACATAAACAAAATGTATTAACATTAACACCATATATAATATATATTAATGTTTGGCGCAATGTTCAATTTATTCAAACATGGACAAGTTTAAAATTCAAATAATTAAAACAAACATAAATTTAAAATTCATTTAATTAAAACACAATAATATTCAAACATAAATTCATACACAATAACATCAACTTCAAATTACATAGATAAAGTTCACACAAAATAATATAGATAATTTTCTTAATTCCTAAAATAATTCAACCCTAATTCTTCTCCTCTTCCTTAACCTCCTTATTCTTCTCCTCCTCCTTATTCTCACTGAATCCCTCATCTATTTTAACTCCCATACTAAAATCAGGGCTCCTTTCACAGCCTGGAGGGAGACGACGTACAGCCAAGACGGCTCTTCTTTTGGGAGGTCCGTAAAATGAGACCATTTTTGATGCCACCTTAGGTGTTTCCTCCCCCACCTTGGATTCCTCCCCTACCTTATTGACGTTTTGATCCTTCTCCATCTAATTTTCATTTTAAATAAATTTCTTAACTCCTTATTCATAATCAATTCACAATGCAAATATATCTAATTAAATTAAATTCTAAATTTTCAAGTAATAACATGCACGTCTCTATAATCAATTCACAATGCATTTCAGCCGCAATTAAATCCATTATTTGCATTTCAGTCCCTAAAAAGCCCCAAATTATGCATTTCAGTCCCTATTAAATCCCAAATTAAGCATTTCAGTCCCAAAACAGCACATATTTATGAAAAACAGTCCCTAAAATTAAGCATTTCCCCAACATTTTGCATATTAAACCCCAAATTAAACATTTTGCATTTTAAAACCCAAATTAAGCATTTTGCATATTCACAATTATGTCCCTATTATTTGCAAAATAGGCCCTAAACAATTAAAATTATGCAAAACAGTCCCTAAAACAGTTCACATTAATCAAAGCAGTCCCTAAAACAACAAATCAAGCAATACTGTCCCCATTAAACACCACAAATTAAGCATTTCTGTCCCTAAAACAATTCAAATTAAGCAAAACAGTCCCAAATTTTTCATGTCAGCCCCTAAATTAAAATTTCAGAGAAAATGGGTTTACCTTCGAGAGAGTGCTGTCGGGGGTTGGTGGTTGTCGGAGTTGAGAGAGCGGTAGAGAGATCTGTAACAGAGAGGAAGGTGGGAGGCGAGTCAGTGAGGGAGAAAGGAAGAGGGGACAGAGAGGGAGAGGAAGAGGAGACAGAGAGGGAAAGGGGTTTACCTTCGAGACGAGGGAGAGAGCGGCAAAGAGAGAGCGCCTATCGGAGTTGAGAGAGCGACAGAGAGAGAGCGCCTACAACAGGAGAGAGTCAGTTAAAGAGAGAGGAAGGCGAGAGAGAGAGGAAGAGGAGACGTGTGAGAAGAGGAGACAAAGAGGAGATAAACCTTCGAGAGTGCTTTAGAGGGAGAAAGAGGCGCGAGTGCTCGAGAGGGGGAGAGGCTAGGGTTTTAAGGAGTTTTCGAGTTTTCGAGTTTAGAAAGAAGTGACGGAACGACGCGGCTAGGATGTCTATATAAAAAACGTTCACATCTTCTGTAACGGTTATTAGCTAATAACCGTTACAGAAGGTTTTCCTGTGAATTTTATTTCGGTATTAAGTGATTTTGACTGTTTGTCGGTGTTGGTAAAGTGATTTTGAAAATTTAATTAAGTGATTTTGACTGACTGTTACATTTAAGTTGAACAAATAATAATTTTGACTGATTATGTAGCTACTCTCTTTTTTTCCTTCGCGTGTCGACCCACACGCCTTCGGTGTTATCTGTACGCCTACAACTGATCGATACTGGCTGTGATGTATCGTCGATACCGATAGAAAAAAGGAGGTATTTCCTCGAAGTGGTCGTATGCTTCTTCATCTACGACATCACCAACGCTGACAATACGTCTTTTTCCTGAAAGTGGCAAGTAATAAATAAGATGAACATTTGTACTCAATAAGGTGAACATTTACCTTGAAGCACGACATGTCTTTTCTTATCCGCCGGATCTTGAATAAAACTTGCATTGCTTGCTTATTTGCAAGTATAAAGGGATCGTCTCGATAAGCCATTTTATTAAAGTTAACAGTTATAAACCCCATCTTGTCTTTTTTAACTCCACCGTAACCGTTGTCGATCCATGCACACTTGATTAAGGGTATCTTAAATTTCAGGTAATCTAGTTCCCAAATCTCCTCGATCCACCTATAATAAGTAGCCGACCTAACATTATCACTAGATAAAGCTACAACAGTGACTCCACTATTTTGCACGACACTTTTACCATCCTGTTTCCTTGTGTACCAGGTAAATCCATTCAAGTCATACCCTTGGTATGTCTCGACCACGGCATCAGGACGTCTTGATAACCATTTCATGGTTTCATCGACCTCTGTTCCTTCTTTCAACTTGGACTGTACTTTATCTTCAAGCCATTGGACAATTTTTATTTCATGCTCTATGGTAATCAAGTTTTCGGTGTAAGAAGGGTATTGTTCACGTTAGTCGATTAGATGTTCATTGATGTAAGACGCCACAATAGCAAGATGTTGGAGAACTTTCATATGTGCTTTGGTTCTCATTGCAAGATCCGGTATATGAGTACTAGCTCCAATTGTACCTGAAAGGTGAAAATTTGTGCTAAATAAGGTGAACAAATATTGTGCTTTAGGTGACCATTTGTGCTAAATAAGGTGAACAAATATCATGCTTTAAGTGAACATTTGTGCTAAATAAGGTGAATAAATATTGTGCTTTAAGTGAACATTTGTGTGAAATAAGGTGAACATTTGTGCCAAATAAGATGAACAAATATTGTGCTAAATTAGGTGAACATTTGTGCTAAATAAGGTGAACATTGGAAGTTAATATATAACCTTTTCCTTCAAGTCTACCCTCATGTCGAGACTTTGGAAGACCGATTGGTTGTACATCCTGCAAATAATCGGTGTAGTACTCAATAACCTACTCGGCCACATATCCTTCCACTATGCTTCATTCTGGTTTAGATCGGCTACGAACAAGCCCCTTCAATTGACCCATGGCTCTTTCAAAAGGATACATGTACCGTAGAAATACAGGACCACACATTTTTATCTCTCTAACTAAATGAATGGTCAAATGCACCATTGAGTCAAAAAACGATGGCGGAAAGTACATCTCCAGCTCACATAGGGTTAGTACAACACATTCTTGTAACTTGTCCAAACTATTCGGATCAATCACTTTAGAGCAAATGGAATTAAAGAAAAAACACAACTTAGTGATGGTTTTCCTCACTTCTTCCCTTAGAATTCCTCGAATTGCGACCGGAAGTAACTGGGTCAGTAGGACGTGATAATCATGTGACTTCATACCAAGTAATTTGTTGTCCTTAATAGAAACCTTTCTTGATATATTCGAGGAATAACTAGTAGGAACCTTAATAGATTTCAGGCATTCTAATAAGCTTTTTTTCTCTTGCTTTGATAAATTAAATTGTGCTGCAGGTAGCCAAGCTCGACTTTTTCCCTTATCTTGTGCCGCTAGTTCTTGTCGGATCCCCATTTTAACCATGTCCTTCCTCGCATTTACGCCATTTTTAGTTTTCCCTTGAATTTCCAACATGCAACCAATCAAAACTTCACATATGTTCTTTATTATGTGCATCGCATCTAAGCAATGCCTAATCTCCAAACTCTGCTAATATTCAAGATTCCAGAATATAGACTTCTTCTTCCATATCCCCTTGGGTATCTCATTCGCAAATTTCTTATCAAATTTTACATTAATGTCCTTCACCTGTCGATACACCCCTGAACCGGATAACGGTATTGGGGCCTTGTCTTTTCCCATAGTACCGTCAAACCTTTCCTTGTCTCGACGGTAAGGGTGATTGCCGTTCTTAATAAACCTCCGATGTCCCAAGTAAACATTTTTTCAGGAGTTTTTCAGGTACATAGAGTGGGTGTTTTCCATGCAAATAGGATACGCTTTCGCTCCTTTATTCCTATACCCTGACAGGTTTCCGTATGCAGGAAAATCATTGATTGTGCAAAATATCATGGCACGGAGGTTAAACACAATTCTAGAGTGTGCATCATATATTTTCACTCCATTCTGCCACAATTCACCAAGGTCATCTATTAATGGAGCCAAGTACACATCTATATCATTACCTGGTTGTTTGGGACCATAAATCAACAAGGGCATCATCATATAGCTCCTTTTCATGCATAGCCAGGAAGGAAGATTGTAAATACACAATAAGACCGGCCACGTAGTCTGCCGGCTACTCATGTTGCCGTAAGGATTCACCCCGTCTGTAGATAAACTCAATCTCAGATTTTTAGGTTCACTGCCGAAATCTTCAAATTCCCTATCTATATTTATCCAATCTGGAGAGTCTGCTGGGTGTCTGAGCATGCCATCGCCTTTTTTCCTGCAGTCTGCGTGCCATCTTAACAATTTGGCATCCTTCGCGTTAGAGAAAAGCCGCTGGAATCTTGGTATTATTGGTAGATAAAACACCACTTTCGCAGCTGGTCCCTTATTACCTTCATCTTCAATTTGATCATTCCTCGGTTTATACCGTGACGCATTACACTTTGGACATTTATGCAAGTGTCCGTACTCATTACGGAATAATATGCAGTCATTTGGACATGCATGAATTCTCTCAACTCCAATTTTTAAAGGACATAACATCTTTTTAGCCTTATAAATTGAATCTGGCAACTAGTTGTCTTTTGGAAGAAATTCTTTATGTAATAGTTTGAGCAAAGATATGAAACTTGCATCACTCCATCCATTTTTGGCTTTAAGATTGAACAGTTTGAAAACAACATTAAGTTTTGACAAATCACAACCAGGATATAAAGCTATTTTATCTTCTTCACGTAACATATCAAAAATTTCAACATTATCAACAAAATTTTCATTCACATTGTTCACAATTTCATCTGAATCAGCATTAAATTTTGAGTTATCTACATTTCTATCATCATCTACATTCTCATCATCAAATACATTGACATCATCAATTTCATCATCCAATGATACATTTTTTCCTCATACACACAATCCAATACATTTGTGATATTACAACAATCCCTCCCATTCTCTCCATGGAGTGTCCACCGACTATAATCTGGTTGAAATCCATTTATAATCAAATGAGCTTTCACTTCTTCAAAATTAGATCACTTCAACAAATTCTGACAAACACGACAAGGACAATACATTTTATCATCTTCTTTCATTTTCAAATTCTCTTTAGCACAAACCATAAATTCTTCAAGTCCTTTCAAAAATGTAGACGAGCATCGATTACTTAAGTACATCCACGTCCGATCCATCTGAACAATAAAATTTATGCAAATTATTAGGGTTTCGGACCAATTTGTCATATTAGGTTTTCGGACCGGTCACCATCCTAGCCCACTCTTTGAATACTCTGTATCATTAGCGAGCGTACGTTAGATGCAATGTGCTATCTGAGAAAAATTGGGCAGCATTTCCCCTTATGTTCCCTGAATACGCCAACACACGATTGCTCGCGCGTACGTATCCGTGGGAACACAAGGGAAATGCCGCCGAATTTTTCTCAGATAACACATTGCATCTAACGTACAACTCGCTGTCCTAAATGAGACAGATCGTATCCAAAGAGCAGTACTCTAAGACGGGCAATGACCTAAATTCAGTTGAGTTCCGGTATTTGGTTCCTATATGACAATACGAAATTCATGCCTATATATATATGCAAAATATTAACGAAATGTAAATAATTTAAAAAAAGAGAAGTTTATGAAAATATACTTTCAATCATGTGACTTCCGATCCGTTGAATCGTGCGACTTATCCGGCCGATATAAGATCTTCTTCTATTCAATGAGATCTTAAAATATATAAAAAAAACAAAAATAACCATAAATTAATGAAAAAATCAAAATAAATAAGGAAAAAATATAAAAATAAAAAATACGGTTTAAATTTATTTTTTTTACCTTAAATCTGCTCTCCTTCTTATTCTTTTTCTAATTATTATTTTTTCAAAATTTTTAGAATTTTTTTGTTATTTTTTGGGAGTGAAGTGGACACCACAAAATTCGCAATAAATGAAAAGAAGAGAACCCTAGGAAGTGCGGCTGAGAGTTATATGAGACTTAATGAGGAGGAAGATAGATTTATACAGAACCTTTCTGTAACGGTTATTTCCTAATAACCGTTACAGAATCATTAAGGCCCTGATCGGAATGGGACTTCAATGGGATTTCATTTCATTTGGTGAGAATAGAATTGACAGGAAATGATGTCAATTGAAATTCACTGATCGGAATCATTATAAGATGAATTGATGGGAATTGAATTTTAGTGATCGAAAATCCTGCAATAATCGAGGGGAAATGATTTCATATTTTATATTTTACCATTTTACCCTCAATACGAACTTCTTCGAAACGACAGTGTACTCTATACGAAAATATCTTGTAGAACAGCAGAAACTATAAACAAGTGTCGTAACTAAAACATCATTCTTCTTTCTTCAAAGGTTTCAGCACAAAATTACTGCTATACTGTACCCTTTTTTTTTTTGGCATTTACATGTATATAAACTCAAAATTTAGATGATGGGTAAATACATTTTTTTTTTATTTTGCTTAGTTTGTTATTCAGCGTCTGTGTATTGTAATAAAGCAAACCAATCTGTTCTCGCACTTTGTTTCTGAGTTTTTGTCAAGGATAAACGTAAAGTTTAGTTACATTATTCAAACTTTGAATTTGAAATATGAATACAAAAGAAAGATAGCTATAATTAATATTACAAGAAACTTGGCTCATTTTAACCTCCATTATTTTTTTACTGATAAATTATTAACATGCTAACCGTAAGAAATGATTTCACATCATATTTTTACCATTTAATCCTCATTCTTATTTCTTTGAAATGGCAGCACACACATACCACATATCAACCAATTCATTACATTTGCTACTTTTTTTCCAAATCTAATACAAAAAGCATCATAATATAAATATTAAAAAGAAAGAAAAACTAAAAATATACCGAGATTGATCGTCTCTCTCAGCAAATAACTTGGATAAAATCAATGGACCCACAAACAATCCAAGACGTGGATAAAATCAAAGGACCTACATACAAAAGTAACCTGCATTTCATATTTGCTTCTTTTTTTTTTTCTCCATTCTGCAACTAAAAAAGAAAATCAAACAAAACTTAATTTAGGTTTCAGGAAAAAAAGTGTCATCATTCCATATAAGTATGATTTCCAAATTCTAAAGACATTTCAAGCATTTAACAAAACTCTGGTCAATCTAAAGATCTTGTAATTTCAACATTCTCCATCTCTAAACTAAATATGCATATTCTCGTTCCAGTAAATTTGAAAAGAATAGGAAAGCAAATAGATACTAATACTATCATACCTAAATGACAGTACACATACCAGCAAATTATTAAATAGGAAACAATATAAAAGGCCTTGCCTGGCTCCACTTTTTAAAATTAGTGTCTATAGGTTATCATAATGCATTTATACCATTGATTAATTTATTTTTCTGTTTGTTTTAACGTTAGTGAATAGCTGCAATAATTAATGCAATTTTTAACTTTTTGGTAGGATAGTTCTAGCTGATTTAAGACATCTTCTGCCTATAATAAGCATTTGTACCAGAAAAGCTACTTTGTCCTTTCCTAAGAGCAAAATATATCACACACGTAGTTAATTTGAACTTTCAGTTTTATCTTATGTGCAGACTTGATTCCTTTTACATGCTGACTTGCTTTTAGTTATAAGAAATGACTCAAATATTATACTTGCTGCTAATGCAAAGATTTTTGTTATTTAGAAAATGAAAATATACCTGTCGGGAACAATGAATCCTAGAAAGCTTTTGATTCTGATTGACACACTCACCTTACAAGAACCTCTCACCTGAGATAACAAAGAAAAATAACAATATGTCGAGCACATATACAAAATTACATGTTCCATATATTCGATCAGATAATTAATGGCCAAAAGATATTGCATTTTAGAGTGACAGTCCAATAAGTAATAATACTAGAACAATTTTTAAAACTATTGTTCAAGGTTCCAGCTGCTCAGATAATTGATGGTACATACCTAATCATAAAGAAAATGACATAAAATTTGGGTTTATAATACTATGTAAAATGCATACTATCAACCAGGTTCCAGACTGGTGGGAGCCCATACTGGTATTGTTATGGGATAATATTTATTTAGAACTTGTACAAAAAAAAATCTTGATTGGTTTCTTACTTTAATACCTTACCTAGCCAGATTTAGTTAAAACATAGGTACCATCTAACATGGGTAGAATCTCATTAGACATGTTAATTGCACAAAACCAAAATTTAAGTCTTATCTGACAAAATTGCACTATCGAACACCAAATCAAAGCTTTAATTGGTCTCAATGTCCTTTGCAATTAAAGCACTCACCTTCAAGCACCACATCATCCATTTAATCTCTCATCACTATCTCCATCTTCATCATTGATCCAATTTAAGTCATCAGGAAGCTTAAGCCCCATCTCAGTCTCAGTCGCTCAATCAGCCGACACGCGAGAGGAGAGCCACCCAATGGCGAGCCGATCCAGAAAAGTACAGTACTCGACATGCATCGCATCCATCTTGTACACAGCAGCGCCTTTCCATGGTTGGCTGTTAAGGAAGCCCTAGTAACCTTCGTTGTTTATCTTGATCGGGATGTCGTATGTGGCACAAGGCGGCGGGAAAAAGGGGAGGGAATGGGAGAGAAACGTGAGGTTGCGAAGACGGAGAGGAAAGGGGTTTGAGGGTTTCTAGATCGCCATAGATCGCCATGGATAGGTCAGTAGATCGCTTTCTCTAGTAGAAGAGAGAGAAAGGAGATTGGTAGAGAAGGGATTTTATCAGGGGCAATTTTGTCCGATAAAAATATACGTCGCTCCGCGTCCCTGAATTCTCACCAAATTTCTTGGTTTTTCGTGAGAATTCTCTGAGAGAAAATTTTCTCACCAAATTCTTCCGAATGAAATCATTTTTCATCTACCAACCGTTTCCGATCAGAGGAAATGGGAAAATGGAAAAATCCATTTCCGATTCCCACGGAAAAATAAGTTTCCGATCAGAGCCTAAAAAAATTATTTGCCTTTATGTAACGGTTATTAGGAAATAACCGTTACAGAATTACAGAGATACTGTAACGGTTATTTATATATAACCGTTACAGAAGATTATTATTAATTCTTTTTTTTTCTCGTATCTTCTGTAACGGTTGTTGGATAATAACCGTTACAGAAGGTGGACGCACTTTTTCCCTATTGCATGAAGAAAATATTATTACGGTTTTATAATAATAACCGTTACAGATTTGTGGCGCCAATTTTCCCGCCTTATGCCTCACTAATCTGTAATGGTTATTTCAAAAACCGTTACAGATGTCCCGTTACAGAAGGTCCTTTTTCCCGTAGTGAACGGCATATAGCGTTGTATGACGTTGGACAGAAAAACTGAGCATTTTAACAACAAATTGATTGAGATTCCTTTAGGACTTAACTATACCTAAACTATTGACTCTAACTAGTCCAAAGCAGTCTCTTGAAACTCCAAAACTTGTGCCACATTTGCTTTAAGTCATTCATCGAGTAAAATCACTTAAAAGAGATGTGAGTTGAGATGTTTGGTGTTGTTTTGCAAATCGGCAAATCAAGAGTTAATTGTTTAAGGCAACAATATATAATTAATTAATCAACTTATCATATTTTTATAGAACTTACTATTGTGAATAAACAATTAATGTACTATGTGGTTATAACTCCATTTGTGTGAACCTGTTGGCCATGGAATTAAATCGTTATTTAATTCCAATAATCATAAGCGGTACCTAGCAACACGTTATGATTCCCAATTCACATAAATAGTGTACTGCTACAGTATTTGAATCCAACATAGGAGAATAAAAGTATTTCTCTATTTTGATTCTTCTGTCTCACGATATCATCGTATAATCCAAGATAGGAATGTGTCATTCTTGCAGATTATACGTTTCTTGATCTAGAGATAATTGTATCAGTTACTAGCAAACAATATATCTCCATCAAGTAGCCCAAACAGGTATCGTCACTCACTAAGTTAATTAATGAGGGGCACATAGTTTTCTTGATGATTAACTTTTCCCCGCACAATTCAAGAGAATATAAACCAAGTCCGTATAGCAGCCTTTATCCGGAATCAGCGGTAGATGAGATTTATAGAACCTATCCTTATGTGGAAAAGATAACCATCTAAAACTTAGAACCAAAATCCTAACGAAATAAATAATGACACATAACACAATCCATATATTTGTTTCGATGGGTCAAATCCTGTACTTTGTTCCACAACATACACATATGCAATTAAGTTGGTAACTATTTACCTATGATTTGTAGAACTTATTCATCACTTAACTTGCATACTAATCTTATTGATAATTTATGTTCCTTATTAATTATCAAGATTATGGACATTTTGATTTATCTTTGTCATTTAATTATAAATGAACCACATAGATCTACAATTTAGATCCTCAACCTGAATGATCTGTCAATAAATAAATCAAGAAACAAATGATCAAATATCATCAATAATATAAACCACAGAAGTAGCCAGATTTTGGAGATATATTTTTTTTATTAATGTTGGACCTTGTTCTATTGCTAGATTTTATTGATGCACTAAATCCAGCAATTTTTTAGCAAGACTCAATTTTCTATTAATAGGTCCTTAAAAATCTAGAATTTTATTTTTGATAGAATTTTTGAATCTTGCAATGTCTTTGATTGCTACATTAAACATTGCAAGATTCAAAAAGTCTATAAAAAATAATCGCTAGATTTTTAAGCAGTGGCGGATCCACTGCATGGCATCCCTAGGCATGTGCCTGGGGTGAATTTTTGAAATTAAAGATCCATAGATTGCATTTTAGGCTATGCCTGGGGTGTAAATTAGTGGGTGCCTGGGTAAAAGACCAGGCCTAGAACACAATTATGTCTCTTTGTTACTACTTAGGTCAAATTTTTGCCCACCAAATAAAATTGTGCCTAGGCTAAAAAAAATCTTGGATCCCCCCCTGTTTTTAAGGACCTATTAATAGAAAATTAAGTCCTGCTAAGAGATTGCTAGATTTAGTGCATCAATTAAATCTAGCAATAGAACAAGGTCCAACATTAATAAAAAAAAGTCTATCTAGGAAAATCTATGTAAAGACCATCTTTCTTATAGTGTTCTTTGAGTTTTATATATTGGAAGAAGATGCATTTTATGAAGACTTGGATAAAAGTTATGAGCAAGATCAAGATCTAGTGTTTAGAGAGCTTGTATGATAGTTTAAACTAGAATATAAGGTTTATTTAGTCCTTATTTATCCTTGAAATGGTCTAAATAGCAGAAAAACTCAATTTACTAGCAAAATTCAGTTTTCATTGATAGTGATAGAAAGTGCTCAAATTTTAATTTTTATGCTAATGATAACTAATAAACTTCAATTAAACTCAAGCACAATGGATCTTTCCAAGCAATCAACACACAAGAGAATGTGTAGGAGAAATTGTAACTCTTGCGGAATCGTATCCGCGAGGCTCGACCAAGGCATGGGAATCGATAGCGTGCCTTCTCCACCGTCTCCACCACGTCTAGCCGCCGCCCTTGAGTACACCAAGGAGGATTAATCATGTTCTACAAGGTACGTGCTAGCATACCCGAAGAACAAGCCTAATCTTTATGATTTTCTCTCTTGCATTAATCAGCAACCTTGATTTAGTGGAGAGAAAAAAGCTCAACACATGAGCAAATGAGAGAGAAAGGAAGAGGAAGTGGTGGCGTCAATTGGGAAGATGAGAGGAGAGAGAAAATGTTTAGTTTTGGCTCTCATAAGTGGTCCTTATATAGAGCACAAAACCTAATTGATCTCTTGTATAATTACAACTATGCCATCCCACCTACCACCAAATGAGATCGGCCCTTATATGGACTTAAATGGGCCACTTCAACTTCTCTCTTGGGTCTATAATTCATATTAATTAAAGCCACTCAATTTTCTCTTCAATTGGGCTATTTAATTGCAATTAAATGACGACCCAATTAATTAATGTAACTATTTATATTAAAATTATGTTGAACTAAATTAATTATTAACTCATTAATAATTATTTTAGGATTAGTTAATGTATTAATTTATTTCTATATTATCCCATTGACTTAATTAATTTATTAATTATAACGGTTCACAACGGTATATAATTAATTAATCAATCAATCATATTTCCACAGTACTTACTGTTGTGAATAAATTAATAATGAACTGTGTGATTAAAGTCATATTTGTATGACCCTTTGAGGATTTATGCTATGTTGGACATGGAAAATAAATCATTATTTATTTCCAATAATCATAAGCGGTATCTAGCAACACGTTATGATTTCCAATTCACATAAATAATGTACTACTACAATATCTCAATCCTGCATAAGAAATAAAAGTATTTCCTTGTCTGATTCTTATGCCACATGATATCATTGTATAATCCAAGATAAGAATGTATCATTCTTGCAGATTATACATTTCTTGATCTAGAGTTGATTGTACAAATTGGCCAAACAATCCAACTCCATTAAGGGGCCTAAATAGATATCATCACTCACTAGGTATATTGATGAGGGGCATACGGTTTTCTTGATGAACAACATTTCCCCACACAATTCAAGAGAACATAAATAAAGTCCGTATAATAGCCCTTATCGGGAATCAGCGGTAGACTAAACTTATAGAACCTATCCATATGTGGAAAGATTGAACCATCTCAAACTTATAATCGAACTCATATGAAATAAACAATGACACATAACACAATCTATATATTTATTTCATTGGGTCAAGTCATGTGCTATGTTTCAATAACATACACATATGCAATTAAATTGGTAACTCTTTAACTATGATTTATAGAACTTAATTATCACTTAACTTGCATATTAATCTTACATGGTAATTAATGTTACTTGTTAATCATCAAGATGATGGACAATTTAGATTTATTATTGTCATTCTAAAGAATGATCCACAGAGATTTACAATTTAGATCCTCAACCTGAATGATCTGTCAATAATAAACCTAGGAAAAAATAATAAAATATCATCCATAACATAAATTAATATTTAAGTCATTTAAATTATTGACTTCTAGCCTTCAAGGACATAACTCCAACAGATAGAGCGTCGCACAACGCCATTTGGTGTCACACAACGCCGTGGTTCAAAAACTGAAATGGTTAAATTCTGACATATTGTGAAACAACGTCACACAACGCTACATAGCGTTAGGTAACGCTGAGTCACAACATTGTAAGATGCTCAATAGCAATGTACAAAGCTCAAGTTAAAGACTTTGAAAATTTCATGTGTACTTAAGGTAGAGTGTTCTGCAACGTCTTTTACAGTTGCACAACGCCCCTGGGTACCATTGTGTAATGGCATATAGCATTACACAACGCTCCAAAATCTCAAGTCCTCTTCGCTGTTCAGATAGCGCTGCTTCATTCCATGTAGCACTGCCTTGGCTCCAAACAGCGTGTTTTACATGCAAAACTGAAGGCAGCGTGTGATAATGCCATTCAACATTGTGTAACGACAGTATTGTGTAACGGTCTTTAGTGTTGTATGACGATCTGTTGAACCTGTTAGAGTTGTTTCCTTTGTCTCTATTCGACCGTTGTGTGACGCTCATTAGTGTTGCACAATGCTCTGACAGTCTAACGATTATATTAAATAGCTGTTTGATTTTTCAACGGTAATATGCAATGTTGTATAACACTATTTGATGGCAGGCAATGTTCTGTCTAGTTTTTGCTAGTAAACTGCTCATTTCGAGCCCTATATATATTCACCCCTTGTTCCCTCTTTGTAGAGAGCTTTGTCTTACAAAATTTGACCAGAATTGAGCCTTTGAGCACATGGATACTCTCCTAGTTGAGCTTTTCATAGCTAGATCACTTTAAGAGATAAAGTAGCCCTCAAACACCACCGTCCCAACATTGTCTCTAGGTGTATGTTGGAATAGGTTGAGAGCTCACCTCTATTGGAGGCCTTGGTGCCATTTGTATTCAAGTTACCTCGAGTGTCCTTGTGACGAGGCGATTTGGTTCGAAGTTGTAGTCTCGTTCTTGTTGGAATTGAACAGAGCGTGCCCTTTCATGGTAGCAAAACTCTCAGAGATGTACGACTAAGGGTAGCCTTTTCTAGCGGGTCGGAACTCTATAATCATACCGAGTGTTTACTTTCTCTCTCTCTCTCTTTCTTCATTTATTTTCTTGCCATACTTAAATTGTTTATGTGTGCTTGTTTATATTGGATACCAATTGAATTGTGTTAGGGTAGTTCATATCAAATCGGTCTAAAACCTTAATTGATTCTGCTAAATCTTGATTAAGGAGTCAATAATATTGATAAATTATATCGAACTTAGTCAAACTTTCAAAAAAAAAATTAAAATATATATTGTAAGTCTTACAAATTATTATTTCATTTTTTGTCTTTGTGCTCAGTATACTGATGCATAAAGTTATGCTTACATGAGCCTTTATATTTCATGATTTATTTTATTGTTGATATGCGACACAAGCATTTTGATAGATAGAGCATGCTTAATTTAATAAGAAAGATATGTAAAAATTAAAATAGATGTTCTAAAAAACAAAGTCTAAAGATCAGTGATGAACATATTAAAGTAGAATTCATGATTTTCCTTAATTGTTTTCATATATATTATAACTTTTATATATATATAGAGAGAGAGAGAGAGAGAGAAATGCTACGGTGCATCGCGATGTATTAAGGCTTTTGTACATCACGACCATATTTGCCGATAGTTATACAAATTGAAAATCTAACTAAACAAATTCAATCTATATATTGAAATCTCATTACAAACCAAATTTTATATTTTTTGGAATTTTTTTACTATTTTTTTGATTTTTTTAAAACCTGCCATTTTTAGAATTTCTTTATTATTAATTGGTTTCCAAAAAAGGAAAGTTTTAGAAAATTCGAAAAAAATAGTAAAAAAAAATATATAAAATTTGGTTTGTAATGATATTTCAATATGTATATTAGATTAGTTTAATTAGATTTGTCAATTTTAAAAACGGTTGACGGATAATGATCGCAATGTACAAAAGCCTCAATACATCGCGATGCACCATAGCATATATATATATATATATATATATATATATATATATAATTTAGCTACGGTGAGTCGCGACTCACGGACCCTCCAGTGAGTCGCGACCAAAACTCCTAGATCTAGATCAAAATGACTGATCCAAACAGTTCAATATGATCTCCCTATTGAAATCTCCATGTAGACCAAATTTTTCATTTTTTTTTTGAAATTTTAGAAAATCGTTAATCTAATTGGTTCTGAACCATTCAAAAACATCAGTTTTTAAAAATCCGAAAAAATACTTAAAAATTTCGAAAAAATGAAAAATTTGGTCTACATGGAGATTTCAATAGGGAGATCATATTGGACGGTTTGGATCGGTCATTTTGATCTAGATCTAGGAGTTTTGGTCGCGACTCACCCGAGGGTCCGTGAGTCGCGACTCACCGTAGCTAAACTCTATATATATATATATGTATGTATATATATATATATATATATATATATATATATATATATATATATATATATATATATGAGGATATCAATTCTTTTCTTTCTTTTGTGTTTTTCTTGCACACAAGCATAAATAATAACAGCAAATTAAAAAAAAGGCTAACAATCACTTGAAATCTAAATATAAAAGAGCAAATTTCTATTACTAACATTTTGGTTGTCCCAAAATGTCAATATTTTACTATTAAGTTATTTTTTTCAAATTTTAAAATTCAAATGTTTAATCTAAACAGTTGATCTTATTTAGTCTTTAACGAGCAAAGCATTTTCATATAAGTTTTGTAAATTTTGGAATTTATTTGATACTCGATCAATAGATAGAAAAACAAACGAACCTCGCTAACTATGATATATTCGTTTTAATACGTTCATGTTTTTACCTTTGATCGAGTATGAAATAAATTTCAAAATTTACAAAACTTATATGAAAATGCATCGCTCGTTAAACTAAATAAGATCAACAGTTTGGATTAAATGTTTAAATTTTAAAATTTGAAAAAATAACTTAATAGCAAAATATTGACATTTGGGGGCAACAAAAATATTGGTAGTGGAACCCTTCTTATATCACTACTCCATATAATATTTTTAGCATCGGTTAAATAGAGCTTTTTAGCACCGGTTTCCAACCGATGCTAAAGAGTAGTGGTGTTAAAAATCATTAAAAACCGGTGTTAAAAATCCGGTACTAAAAATCAATCCACTTTTTTTTTATTATTTTATTCGATTTTTAGGACCTGTTTTTAATAAATAACCGGTGCTAAAGATAATCTTTAGCACCTGTTATTTATTAATAACCGGTGCTAAAGATCATCTTTAACACCTGTTTTTTTATTAACAACCGGTGTTAAAAATCAATATTTTTTTTTAAAAAATTACTAATTCTATTGCCAGACCATTTTGCTAACCATAATTTTTTACATATATATATCTATATAACACAGAAAATATAAAATCATCAAGAAATTAAAAAAAATAGATCTAAGTAAATTAAACGAGGCATGAACAAAGATATTTCTAGAGAGTTAATTAAGCGTTGCCAACGAGTAAGGAACGCAAACCGATCTGAATCATAATAGGGGTTTATAAAATTAGTAAAGAGGAATTGGCGAACCATACCTTGAAAGAGGAGGAGGAGGAGGAGTAGAATTAGGAAAAAGCTAATCGATGAGGTGGTGGCAGATTTCCACAAGCAGTTTAAAACTTGGAAAAGCCCTGAAGTCGACAAACAAGGCCGTGAACAAAAGTACAAGTATGTGAGTCACTGCCGGTATAGCGAGCGAGCACAATTAAGGTGTCAGTGAACTGAAGCCTAGGCACGATAAGAAACAACCATAGCACACAAATAAGCAAGGAGCAAAGAGAAAGGGCTTGTCAAGGGAATACCTAACCAAGAAGACAGTCGCGCAGAGGCAGTGTTCGATCGAGGGGAAGAGGGACAGCGGAGTCGAGAGGAGTGGTGGCGCAGTCGGAGTCGAGAGGTGGCAGTGAGGCAATGAGGAGTTGTGGAGAGGGGAAGAGGCACAGTCGCAAGAAAGAGAGCAGTTCGAAACTTAGGAAAATTTTGAAAATTTTCGAGTGAGAAGAGTGAAGAAAATAGTTTTAACTTTTAAATAAAAAAACTTTTTTTTAGAATTTTCTGGATTAGAGTTTTAGAACCGGTTATTAATTAAATAACCGGTTCTAAAAATCATTTCGAATTTTTTTCCTATTTAATTTCTGTTTTTATGATACTTTAATACTTTATTATATGAAACTATATTTTAAATATTTCTGTTTTATTATATAATTTATTTTTGTGTTATTGTGTTCTTTTATTCTATTTTTTTCGGTTTTTTCATTTTCAATTTTTTATTCTGTTTTATTATATTTTCATTCTAAAATTAAAAATATTTCTTTTTTTATTTTCTAGAAATCACGCGTTCCTTTTTATAAATTTTAATTAATATGTATATACTTTTCCTAGTTATATCATGATAACATGTATTTGTATGTATAGAAATGTGACTGAATCTATGACATCATATGCACTAAGAGAAAAAAAAAAGTAATAACAAAAAATATGTAATTTTTAATCTTCTCTCCTCCATATTTGCAAGTTTATTAAACTATAATATATTAATCGTTACCCTATGATTCTCAATACTCTCTTTAAAAGAGCATGCATATATATCTTTAGCAGTGTCATTTTCGTATCAATCATAAAGAGCATTGAGGTAGTCATAAATGTTTAACATTGTAGATTTTATATTTTTAATAAAATTCGGTTCCTTTTAAATCATATTATTAGCTTACATAATTTAAATGTACGATATTCTATAAATTTAAAAATAGTGAATTATTTTTTAAAAAATGTGAAATTTGGTCTTCCATATATATTTCAAGAGCAAGGTTCCAAGGCCACATTTTTTTTTTGTGCCACAAATACCACACTTTATTTTTTATTTAAAATTTTAAAATTTAAACTATTTTCATCCAATTTGAAAAGTTAATCTTGTTCATTTTAACATAGATGTAGTGTTATAAAATTTTATAAATTTTGAAGTTCATACTTGATCAAGAGGTTGAAAATTGAACATAGAAGAATTAATCTATTAGAGTTAAATAAATAACAAGTACGAAAATTTTAAAAATATAAATATATAAAATATTTGGTTTGCTATGATTTTATATATGGAGGAAAGTTCCTATACCAACATTTCGCTATTTAATTACTTTTTACAAATATCAAAATTCAAATGTCAAATCCAAACCATTAATATTCTTCAATTTTAACGAGAGATGTGTTCTCATATGAGTTTTATAAATTTTAGAGTTCATTTGATATTCAATCAATGGTTAAGAACACATGAGAGTATTAGAATAATTCTATCGTAGTTGACAAGGTTCGTTTATTTTTCTACCTCCCGATCGAATATATATCAAATAAACCTCAAATGTTATAAAACTTGTATGAAAATGCATCCACCATTAAATTGAATAAAATCAATAGTTTAAATTTGATGATTGAATTTTACTAAATTTTAGTCGAAACTAATACTATGATAATTAAAAAATGAGAATACAATTTTTTTATAATTCATGAAAAGTTTCAAACTCATATAGCAAGAGTTCTACGAATGTAATACTGCATTTTTATTTCAAATACTAAGGATTCATATATTTCGTTTCATTTTTAATGCGTCAAAATGTCAAATAAAAAAAATCTGAACACATTTTAAATAATATTCTAGAATTTACTGTCTATAATTTTGTTACCTTCTTAAATGACTCTATATGATATGCAAGCATTTTTCATATTGTTATATGTTATATATTTAGGATGATTTTTAAAAGTTTTGGAAAAATAAGAAGAAGAATAATAAAGCACATCTTATGAAATTTTATTGTTTACTTTACATTTTTGATATGGATGCGAAAAAAATAATTTATTATTTTTAACTGTTAAATTGTTTATTATGGTAATTGTATTCTTCTTAATTAAGTGATACAAATTGAAATGGTCAAACATTTAGTCAGGAAATTAATACGTGAGAATGGTAACTAATTTATTTGACAGCGCAAAATATAAAAATAATTCAATCGAACGATAAATTTTGGCAATATTTCCATATGTTTTTGACAATGCATCCTACAATTATTATATACCTACTTTGAAAAGCTTGATTGAAATTCCAAAAAGTAACTTGCACAGCACAGTACATTAAATTCCAAATCGTTACTTTCTTATTCCAAATCTTTAGGACCGGTTTTTTTATAAAAAATCAGTTCTTAAAATTAAAGTATTAAGACCGGTTTTTATAAAAAATCGGTCCTAAAGAAAAATTGAATTTTCTTTTTTTTTTTGCAACTCTTTAGAACCGGTTTTTATAAAAAACCGGCCTTAAAAAAATAACTAACAATATCGAAATTGCCACTGGTTGTTTTTAGAACCGGTTTTTGAAAAAACCGGTGTTAATGTGGTGGTTCTAAAAATCATTTTTGGCGTAGTGTATAAAAATGACGCATAAACCATTTTTTATATTAAAAATATTCTTGTATTCAACAAATTTGCAAATAATTATTATATATTCATATTTTTTTTCCAGTTTAGTCAATAAAACCATTTTAGGTATTTCTCTATTTTATTGACTAGTTATGTATTTATATAAAAAAAAGAAATTTATAGTTTAGATATTTAAATATTCTACATTCCATCAACGGCATCGTTTGGATGCGTTGAGAAGAAGATAGGAAGAAGGAAGAAGGGAAGAAATAAATTATAAACAATTCAAACTCTTCATAAAATTACACACTTCTCAATACTTCTTCTCACACCTATTCAAACGGAGCCAACGAGAAGTGTGATTAGTGAGACAGTTACATAGTTACGAAACGAAATTATTTTATGACTTGTTGATGACGAGTTCTAAATTTGCACTTGAATAAAATTTAAAACCTAGTTTAAAACTGAGTTTTGACAACTTGTAATAACTGATTCTTACTCTGCACGTTTACATGATTTTCGGCCAATCTCTTATTTAGACTATAGTAAAACTAGAGGAATAATTTGGAATGCGTGTGAGTGTTGACAACAGTAGAAGTTCAGATTTTCTATTACAGACATGAAACTATATTCCACATACGACGAATCACTGTCTTCTGGGACCTCGTACACTTTTCTCATAATTAATATCATACAACCAAATTCATATATTCCTTGTTGAAGGGAAAAATTTAAGGTTATTATTTATTACTTGTTGAACTTGACATGAACGCCCAAACACGGATAGGGGGTGGACACATTATACCGCGAATACGTAAAATCGTTTTGTTCCGTCCATGTGGAATGTGTAACGGAATGAAATTTTATTCCGTTTCGCAAACGGAACGGATAACGGAATGTATTTCGTGATTCGTTTGTGCATTTTATAGTGTAAAAATATAGTTGTTCCGCCACGTTCCGTCGAAACGGAACGAATCACGAATCATCCGATTCATACCGTTACTGAAATGGAACGAAAAACGAAATGACCCCATTCCGTTTCCGTTATATACGTTATCCACCCATAAACACGGAACACCAAGTGACTCGTTGCAAATTTGTATTTGCTTCAACACGCAGGAACCCTGAAATCCACTTTTTTTTTCCCCTTTTTCTAACTGAAAAACTAGAATCCAAAGTAAAAGTAGACTTTAGGCCGCTAGATGTCCCTTGTCAAGAATCGTCATCTCATTCTCTCAGATAACTACAGGTCCCAGCACGAGATTCTCACAAACTATGATTGGTGGATTATCTTTCAAAAAAAAAAATGATTTGTGGATTGGGTCAGATCTTATGTGGCAGCTCTTTCAACTCTATATTGTAACAAATTATATATATATATAGCCATTTTAAATTTACACATTTTCCATTTGATTTTATTTTACAAGCATTTATTTATGTTTCAATTTGATCTATCTTCTATTAGATCAAATAATAAATTTTTCACCTATAAAATCTAAAGAATTATTGATGGAACTCTACTCTGAACTCGCTGCATGAAATTTGTGGAAATATGATTGTAGCATTGGGTACTCCAACTTAGGTTTTTGGACTTTAGCATAGATGGTTAGGGGGTTTTGGTTGGCTTGAGGATGTGGCAAAACGGTTGTCTACAAGTATTGCTTTTGCATGCATGACTATTGATCCAGACCTTTTCTACTCATTAGGGAATAGGGATGCACTTTTTCATTGCTTTCTGTTGACACACTTGTGTATATAGTATTTCATCCGGGCATCCGGCGGCCACCGCCAACATATATGTTTACAATTTACATGACAAAAGCTTATCCGTGGAAGATAGTTAATTTTAGTTTTGTCTCAACCGAATGTTGATGCGCACATATATCTTATCAACTCATAGTTTTTTTTTTTTTGTGGCAAATTGGTGTGCTCCCAGCCGCCAGGCACGGTTATATATATTGATTAATATGGCCATTTACCATTGCCGACTTCTAGGTCTTGGATTATGATAAATTATTAATAATACAAGAATAGGATTGCAAGCTATAATGACTATTATCATGCTAAAGCACATGACAAAAAGTGCACTATTTGTGGATTGATTACTTCATAGATTTTAAATTTCTAATATTTGCCCACTTGACACCGGCAAAATGATAGATCTTGGTCATGATTCTGACATCAAGTTCTTGATATAGAAGCTTAATTAATTTTAAATATAATTGCGTTACGCAGCCGAAGTCTCGAATACGCGTTGTATAAATTAGTGTGACTCATAATAATACTCTATAAGACAAAACAATCACTGTATGTACATAATTTTTTTTATTTTTTGAAATAAATTATAACTTCTTAAAAATCAATCAAAAACTAGCGGCCGGATTTGAGAAGGACAAATATATGCAAAAGGCAGGAGGCGACATTTGCCACATCCCAAAATACTTTTAAAACCCTATTTAAAAGGTATGCCTATTTAAGAAAAATCATATCAATATATTAAAGTTATTTAATTCCGGAAATTTTAGCCCACCTTTTAGTGACTTCTAACTCAAAGTATTCTGCATTATTTTATATACATTTATTTATATATTAGTATATTAAATTAATTAGTTTATTTGTTTTTTAAATTAATTATGACTTACGATATATAACCACCAGCTTTCATTACGAAAGTTTAACAAAATATGATGTCTACCCACTTATGTAGTTATGTGGACTGTGATAACCTATCAGAACTTTTAAATTTATATCCAAATGTGTTCAATTTTGATTGTAAGCGTATAGCCTACGTTGAGTATTCGGGATCGATCCATGAGAATAGTTATTCAATTTTTTACTAAACCTTAGCTCGATTGCTTTGATATGGTTAGGGAGTGTGGGTGAAGAATAATATATTTTCAGGGGTAAAAATAATAAAATAAAATGGTTCCAATTAGAGAGTAAGTTTTGCTTATACATATACAAATTGGGGTTTATGATTAACAAACTTCCTGCTTAACTTCTGTTCCCAGACTGTTCGCTTACTTTCGTGGTTGCCAGTCCGTGAACTAGAGCAGTTAATTACAGACTAACCCGATTGTTTCTAGATTGGCACAAACAACCATCCTATAGTCCAAACGGTTAGATTTCTCTAACTCTAGTTGTACATAATTTATTAGTCCTACTTAGTTTACTTAGCAGTTAATTGGCTTAACTAATCTCCCTATAATTCTTCTTTTGAAAGTTCAAGTTCATTCAACTAAACCAATTAAATCCTTATCTGGCTTAAGTTTCAACTTTCGTTCCTTCGCTTAATCATACAAGACTACAACCCAGATCTAAGACTTCCCCAACTTTTGCTTGTTGGGAATAGATTATCATTTATGATTTGTGATCTAGATCTCATCTTTCAAACTATTGATCTTCTATTTGTATTGATATACTCAATGCTATTTAGGTTTGGTTGGGTTTAACTTCATATCATTCAAGACTGGTCTAATCTTGACCGAAAAATACCAATTTACTCAAACAGATCAAGTATAACAAAATAGTAAATGAAAACACAAGTTATAAAACTAAGCAAACTGAATAGAAACTAATCAATTAATGTAAACTAAGTTAAGTATATGTTTATCAACCATAATCCCTAGATCTAACTACTTGAGTAAGATCATTATAACAACAAATATCAAGGTATAAATCATCATTACATAAACAAATAAGAAATATTGAGATATTACAATAAATCAGATGTGAATCCCTTGCTTGGCTGCTGTGGCATGAACTTAACTCCTCACTTGACTTCTTGTCCTGACAACTCAAAGACAAGAGATCGGCTCACTTCTCCTCTGCAATAGCGTAACTTCTTTGTAAAATTGGGAACGCTGAACTCTAGAGATCCCTGCCCTTTTATAGCGATGGAAAACAACCGTCGAGGGCGAAAGTGCGCTCAGAAGTGGGGCAGATCGTGGCAGAAATCATGTTGGAGTGGTTGCCAAATAACTGTCTTGAACGTGAAAACTTCTTGATAGATCTCCTAGCAGTCTGCTTATTGACGTAGTCTGCCTACTTGGAATACTTCAAACTGTCTCATGACCATCTCTAGTCTGGTTACATTATGTCTGCTCAATTCATCCTGTCGGACACTCTGTTGAGTCGCTTGAAAAATGTCACTTGTTGCAGATTTTATGCCACATTTGATGATTGTCCTGTCAAAATATAAAAGGGTATGGCAGTACCTAAAAACTAATAAAAACAAGTAAAAATTAAGTTAAAAATCTCACAAAGTCAATCATGCATAATTTGAGCCCAAATTAGATCAAAACCCATATGTAAAAACGTCCTTTCATCCACAAACACAAACACAAAAACTAGTAATATACTCTAATCATACAGGAAACCCTCAAGACTAAAAAAAAAAGTACGCTCTATTTGAGGAGATGTTAAGACGCTTTAAAAATATATAAATACCAGTTTCTGCGGTTCAAACGAGTTACTTTTGGTATTGTTGCAACTTTCAAAATCGTACCGGCACTCCTACCGGACAGATGGCCAAAATCTTGTATTTTCCGGTATTTGAAATTTTTCGGTATTTCCTCTCAACATATCAAATACCGTCGTTTCGATTTCTGATATTATCGGAATTTTTAATTAGATATCCGATACGGTTTTCAATGCTGATATGTGCACTATACGGCATTGTGTCAGCTCAAGTTTGTATAAAATAATTATTTCCTACTTCAAAAGATGTTTTCCCTTCCTCCTTCCTACCAAAACAATGTCCGGTGTGGAACAAAATATATGGAAATAGGGAAAATAGAAGTTTGTACTCCAAGGTTGGTCGAGAATTTGAAACAAAAAATATGCCCAGGCCAGTTTGGACTGTAGTTTCAAATTCTTTTAATTTTAAGGCTCAATCACAATCTAAAAGATTTGTCAACTGGTAGGACATAACCGCAACTATTTGATTAAAAAAAAAGCTGGGAGAGCATTCGCAAATTGCAGAGAAAAACAAAAATTTTAAAAATATATGCAAATTTTATTTTAGAAAAATGATAATAATTTCTTTTTTTGGCTCTTCATTGTTCTATTCAAAGCAATCATGGTAATGACAAAATAATATGATTAACATTTTAACAGTTAAATGTTTATAAATATAGCGTATATACGAAGAGACATGATCATTGTACAGATCCACAATATATGTTTATAATTGATACGGATTTCGAAAAATATTTAGTTGTCGATTGTCATGTCTAGGCAATTGATGTTAGTAGCTATACATTATTATTATTATTATTATTATTATTATTATTATTATTATTATTATTATTATTATTATTATTTTAGTAGCTTCGTTTATGCAAATAACAATTCTGACTACTTACTAATAAGTAATTATGTTTCTAAGGTTGGCACGGTTGCATAGGTATGTGTTTTCAATCTGTTCTAATAATAATTAAAGAAATAGAAACTAAATTAATGTGCCTGATAAAAGATATTTGTAAAAATTTGGAATATATATGATAACATTATATAGACCCCAGAACCAATGTTATGATATGTTCAAGACTTGTATTTTGATTCTCTACTCTAGCAATAAATTACTAAAATCTAAAAGAGAACATCCATACCACTTCTTTATTTTACGCATTAGTTGGACCGAGCTAGCTAGTTAATTGGTGCAATATATCTGGGACTGTAAATTGCAGAATCCAATTATGTCAGATTTTGACATCATAACAATGAGTGCGACGTGGGTCCTAACATATCATTCACACAACGCAAAAAAAGGGATAAAAAATATTGAAGCAAACAGACATAAAAAGCCGTGACGTCTGGAACAAAAACGCAGGATGTGTAATGTACAGGAGGAAGCTAGCCTAAAACGGTAGGATGCAAACTCCTTTTTATTGTGTATATTTAGTCCTTGGATCTTTGCTACCTCCAAATCCAGGATTTGATGCTAGCTTTAAATGCTGAACCAAAGTCGCCGTCGTCATCATCGTATCTTTGCTTGTCCCTAGCTAGTTAGGTGTGAACTTCTGTTGCCTATCTATTTCTTTATAAAGAAGAACTGCACGATTTGTCAATTTCATAATATGACAATAAAGAACAACAAAAATACATCAAAATCTTTGAATCAAACTTTCAAAAATAAAAAAATACGCATCCTGAATCCTGACAATAACTGTGAAAATATGGGCTCATGATATCCAAACATGATTTTGTTTTTCTTTTAAACGAAATTATATTTTCAATAAATGGGGTACAGACAAAAGTAAATATGATTTCAGAATATAAAAATTATAAATTGATGTTACAAAATTCTGCAAGTATGCGTTCAGACAATAATTCTGAACATATTCTTGCATATATATTCTATAACCTAAATCATTTTGCCTCTTTTAAAAATATGAAATTATATATTTAATAGAGAACAAAATATGTTTGTAAGGTTTTGGGGGTGTTGTGCTTGCTCTTGCAAAGGACACCGGTACTTTGTTATTTTCAAAAGTCGTCGAACCTTTAACCCACTCAATGTTCTACTTTCTTAACGGGCAATAAAAATCTCATAGTTAATTGTAATTTCAGTTGACGCTTCTAACCGGTCACAGCTATGTTTTAAACAAGCATCGAACATTCCACATGCTTCCTAACAATTTATTAGTATTTAGTAGTCTACAGGCATTATATATTCTGAAACAACGTTAATTAATTATAGGTTGCTTCATTTGTGTTTTAGCACGTAATTATTGAACTTTATTATTATTGTGTATATTTGTATTATTTGTTTATAGCAAGTACGTCATCGGGGGGATAAATATTTAATAGATAGAAGGATATCTCAAGCTTAGATTCTGTCTTGTCGATGGAGATACAATTGATCCTTTTCGTTTTTTTTTTATAAAACTTATATATATTATATGTACAGTAAATTTATTTAATGGCTATGATGAATTGATGATTGATATGTATTTATCAAGAATACATTTTTTTACTTTGTATTAATTCTATTTCTTTTCTACTTTATTGTGTCCTTAATTAATTAATAAGCTCACAGTAAATTTGATTTACTATTATATTTAATTAGCTGCTTCTTTTTTTTTGCATAAAGTTTATTAAAAAAGACGTAAGTTATTAGTTACAATCATGACTTAAACAGGACAATGGATTTGCTTCATCATCAATTTGGCTCCTGTTGTGAGAGAATCAAAACTTTGATTTATATAATCGTGGGGATTTTTGAGTATGATATCCGGAAGCTCCCAACCAAGTCAATATCTGAGGCAACGACAAAAGCATATCTCAAAATTTGTGCAGAATAGACTCACGGGGCATTACTAATTATGAAAGATTAAAGAATAATCATGTCAGTATGTCACATGATAATATTGGAATATTTTCCTTGGCAGCAAAATTTCCTCATCGACTAATTCCAGTATTTCGTTTAGGTTTTACTGAGTATATTCCAATATCTAATATTTTTCTTATTTGGTGCATGCAATTTGTATTTAATATACTGATGTGTTATCTTTTACTTGTATATCTTTTGGATTCCTTTGCATGACAGTGACACCACACTGTCCGAAATCTTTGTCATTGGATTGCTCCAATATATAAGCCAAACGTAATATTTTGATTTGCTACATTTATTAAACAAACAAATTAATAAATTTTGCAAATTGGTTACTTAAAATAATAAATGATATTCGCCAATTGGGTGATGGAGTAACTATGTTTCGACACATTTTTTGTTGGCCATTTTTTATTGGACCACGATTAAATGTTAAGAAATTATTGCATTATTTTAGGAATATGATCTATTTCATTTTATGTGATATTAAATGGTCCTCCATTTAAAGGCAATTTATTGAGTTCTTTTTTGAAATTTTGAGTAATCATCATTCATTGGGCAGATGATATCGATGATTGAAAATATGTCAAGCTTTTAACTTTTATAACCTACATAAAACGCAATCATGAGTGCTTATTGTTTCAAGAGGGAAACAGAGAACAAAATAGGCAATGTATTGATTGCGAGTAGACGTCCCATTCTAACCGTTGCACACAACCATATAGGTGACAAAAAATGATCCGAGCAGGGAAGCAGTTTTGAATGATCGGAATTCAAATTCAACTTGAGTTATTAAAAAATAATTAAAATTTTAACTCAAAACGACACAACTTGATCTAAAATTCGAGAAAATCCTAAATATAACTTGATCCTGTAATCTATATGCCAAGATTATGCTAAAGACGGATGATTTGAAACCTAATCTCGATTGGAACTTTAACAGTCCAAAATGCATACATAACAATTTGATTGCTTATGCTTTCTTTCACATGCAAATACACGAGACTGAAACTGAAAGGTCTTACTCCCAATTCCCAAATAGTTAGTTCAACTCTCTTTTTTTTTTTTGTACTGGAAGCAATATTTCTCTTATGGTGATTACGATATGTTTATAGACAAGTCGCAAGGTCGTGCATCATAGTAAGAAAAAGGGAAAATTTTTTCTGTGCCACTCAAAAGTTTCGAAATTGAGCATTTGCCACCAAAAAATTGAACCTTTTGATTTTGCCACCCAAAAAGAAGGCCACTCTTCTGTTATTGCCACTTTGGACTTTTTTATAATAAAAACAACATTTAAAACAACAAATCTATTTTTTGTGACCATTCTACCCCTGAACCCATTCGTCAGTCGACTCGGTTGATTTCCAAACCCAGATCCAGACCCAGTCGATTTACTCTTCAACTCTTCTGTCCCTCGTCTCTCTAACCCAGATGAGATGAAACCCTAGCCCAGGCTTCGTCCACCACTCCACCTCCGTCCACTTGCGACACTCCTTCCCCTTGTGAAATCCTAGCCCAGGCTTCGTCCACTACTCCACACTCCGTCCCCTTGCGAAACCCTAGCTGGGTGAAGAATTGATTACCTTAAATGCATCATCAATCTAGCCGAAACAAAAGAAATAGACAGTGAAAATGCATCATCACTTCGTCCACTTGGTAGTTTCGGCCATTAGTTGAAACTTTTTTGTTCTGAAAAAAAAAGCGAAACAAAATGATCAAAACAAAAGAAATAGACAGTGAAAATTTGATCAATCTGTTCAGGCTACGACATGCCAATAACTTAAAAAAATTGATCAAGCTGTTCAAATTGATCAATCTGTTGAAAAATTTGAAGAGACGGAAAAGCAGTGTAAAATGTGAAAAACTTGAAGAGCAGTGTAAATGTTCTACATGACAGTACGAATCAAACAACATTGAACAAACGCTTTGAAACAAATAACCTATTCTGAACAAAAAACATTTCCAAAACTACATGATAGTAAGAAGAGACGGAAGGAATACATACCTGACAAAGAGAAGATTGATTGCCTGAGGAACAGCGTGAGAGAGATGAACAGCGATTCAGCAAAGAAGAGATTTTTACAATGTCTCAGAATCCTGAACAGCCCACAAATTTTTAATGGGACCAGATCAGGGTGGTACTGGAAAAGTTTTTGAACTCTTCCAAAAGAGTAGCCTGCATAAGCAAAAGGATGGATTTTTATTTTTTATTAATACAAATCCCAGTTCATTTGCACCAATTTATTGCTTATACCAAAATTAAAGTTTGAAATTTAAGTTACCAACATTTTTTTCCTGTTGTGCTCTCTCAAGTCTTAATCATTTTTATCGATTCTGACAATTAAATTTGAATTCTAGCTGCTCTAAAATCTTGAAGCTCCTGATAAAGTGATAATCATAGTTGCTTATGCTTGTTTTGTCATGCAAATACACGCGACTGAAACTGAAAGGGCTTACTCCCAAATAGTTAGTTCAACTCTTCTTTTTTTTTTTTTTTTTTTGGTACTGGAAGCAATATTTTCTTTCTGTGGTGATTACGATATATTTATAGACAAGTTGCAAGGTCGCGCATCATAGTAAGAAAGAATAATTCATATATAAGAACAAATAATTACGTAATCCCAGTTCTTCTTCATAAGTTGGTAACTTCTGATAAAAGGACAAAATTTCTTTGTATTGATTCTTACGCTATCTCAAAGGCAGAGAAAATTTGGAAGAACATTTTCCCGCTTAAATTAAAAATCCAAAAATCAAACTTACTAATTATTTTTCTTAAGGAGCTGTACATCACCAATATGAATAGAAAAATAATAGCGAAACCCCAAATGCTTCAGTGGGTTATGTACTTAATTTGCAACGATATTCAATAGATCCAATGGTAATGCACCCGCCACTGAATAACACCAATTGATCAAACGGTTCCGAATGGATTGTTGTCTCGCCATCAAAGAAGAACAACCCCGTGAGCCACATTGACCCCAAATAATTTAAGCCAAAAGATAGACTACCAAAAATTATTGTTTGAATGTGATTTGGTTTGAAAAAACTCCGCCTATACTAAGCTTTGGTTGCATTGTTTAGTATAGCCCGGTCCCAAGCCCGGGTAAAAGGAGGAGGGTTGTGATAGGCTAGGCGAGCCAACGTAAAAATCCCAGTCATCTCTATGGAAATGAAACCCAATTACTTTTCGTTGGGGCGTAACCCTCTTAGCGACGCGTCTTATCGGAACCCGGATGAGATGATAAATGAGCAAGGGCCGGGTCACCACCCCTTTAGTGGCGCGCCTTATCGGAACCCGGATAAGGTGATAAGTGAGCAAGGGCCGGATCGTCACTCCCTTAGTGGCGCGCTACATCAGCGCCCGGATGTAGTGGCAAGTAAGCAAGGGTCTTCGCACTTTTCACGACGGGTGCGGGGGGCAAGGAAGATAGTCAGTGAGAGTAGGATTCGTTTAGGTAGTTGGAATGTAGGGTCTCTAACAGGAAAGTTAAGAGAGTTAGTGGATACGGCGATCAGGAGGCGTGTGAACATCTTGTGCGTACAAGAGACAAAGTGGACGGGCCAAAAAGCAAAGGAAGTGGAGAACACCGGTTTCAAGCTGTGGTACACTGGAAAAGAACGGGGCAGGAATGGAGTAGGTATCTTAATCGACAAGAGCCTTAAGAGTGGAGTTGTCGACGTGCGGAGACAAGGGGATAGGATCATTCTAGTGAAGCTAGTTTTGGGGGACTTAGTTTTGAACGTCATTAGTGCTTATGCACCACAAGTAGGACTAAGTGAATCCATCAAAATCCAATTCTGGGAAGATTTAGATGGTATGATTAGAAGTGTGCCAACCACTGAAAAGCTCTTCATCGGAGGAGACTTCAATGGACATGTAGGTGAAACTAGTGGAGGGTTTGAGAGGGTGCATGGGGGTTTTGGGTATGGCGATAGGAACCAAGAAGGTGAGGACTTCTTGAACTTGGCCATAGCTTACGACCTCATGATAGCTAACACCTTCTTTAGAAAAAGACAATCCCACTTAGTTACCTTTAGTAGTGCCCAACACTTTTCTCAGATTGATTTTGTTCTTGCTAGGAGAGAGGACAGACGAGCCTGCATGGATTGCAAGGTTATACCTGGGGAATGTGTCGTCTCACAACACAAACTTGTGGTGGCTGATTTTCGCTTTTCGCTGCGTTCTAGAGTAGGTAGAGGTGCTCGAGTTGTGAAGACGAAGTGGTGGAAGCTCAAAGGAGACGTGTCTCATACTTTTAGGGGCAGAATGATTGAAGAAGGTCCGTGGAAAGCAGATGAAGAAGCAAACAAGATGTGGGAAGATATGTCAGCTAGCATTCAAAAGGTAGCTACGGAAGTGCTTGGAGTTACTAGAGGAAGCAACCGCGAACCCAAAGATACGTGGTGGTGGAACGACGAAGTGCAGAAAGCTATTAAAGAAAAGAAAGAATGCTACAAACGCTTGCACCATGACAAGACCGACGACAATGCGCAGAAGTACAAATTGGCCAAGAAGAATGCAAAGAAAGCTGTGAGCGAAGCAAGAGGTCGGGCTTATGAGGATCTATACCAGAAGCTGAGTACGAAGGAGGGTGAGAAGGACGTGTATAAGATAGCCAAGCTTCGAGATAGGAAGACGAGAGACTTAAACCAAGTGAAGTGCATCAAGGACGAGACTGATAGGCTTTTAGTGAGGGACGACGAGATCAATAATAGGTGGAGGGATTACTTCAACAAGTTATTCAATGGAGAGGATGACGACTTAGGAATTGTGTTGAACGACTCCTTTGATGACTCCAATAGACGTTTTGTTAGGAGAATTCAAGAGTCCGAGGTGAAAGAAGCCTTAAAACGAATGAAAGTAGGTAAGGCTCTAGGACCTGATAACATACCAATCGAAGTATGGAGGTGCCTCGGAGATGTGGCTGTAGTTTGGTTAACCAAACTATTCAATAGCATTTTCCGATCAAATAGGATGCCAGATGCGTGGAGGAGAAGCACTCTAGTACCAATCTTCAAGAATAAAGGGGATGCTCAAAGCTGTACAAACTATAGAGGAATTAAGCTTATGAGTCATACAATGAAGCTTTGGGAGAGAGTGATAGAACATCGTTTGAGACGGATGACAAACGTTTCGAAAAACCAATTTGGTTTTATGCCTGGGAGGTCAACCATGGAGGCCATCTTCCTAATAAGGCAATTGATGGAGAGATATCGGGAGCGAAAGAAGGATCTACATATGGTTTTCATTGATTTGGAGAAAGCATACGACAAAGTGCCAAGGAAAGTTATGTGGTGGGCACTAGAAAAGAAGAAAGTCCCCACAAAGTATGTTACCCTCATCCAAGACATGTATGATGGTGCCGTTACTTGCATCAGGACATGTGATAGTGTAACTAGTGACTTTCCTATTAAAATAGGACTACATCAGGGATCAGCTTTGAGCCCGTATATTTTTGCCTTAGTGATGGATGAGATCACGAAGGATATACAGGGAGAGATTCCTTGGTGTATGCTCTTTGCGGACGATGTGGTGTTAGTCGATGAGAGTAGGACGGAGGTCGATAGGAAATTGGAATTGTGGAGACGAACTCTAGAGTCCAAAGGGTTTAGGCTTAGTAGAACTAAGACGGAGTATATGGGGTGCGAGTTTAGTGGGATACGACCAGTGGACGGAGATGTCTGTCTAGACGGGCAGGTAGTACCTACGAAAGATACTTTTCGATATTTAGGGTCGATGCTGCAGAGCGATGGCGAGATAGATGAAGATGTTAGTCACAGGATAAGAGCGGGGTGGGTGAAATGGCGACAAGCATCAGGCGTCCTATGCGATAAGAAAGTCCCGCAGAAGCTAAAAGGCAAGTTCTACAGGACAGCGATTAGACCTGCGATGTTGTATGGCGCAGAATGTTGGGCTACTAAAAGACGACATGTCCAGAAGATGAGTGTAGCTGAGATGCGTATGTTGAGGTGGATCTGCGGTCACACGAGGAAAGATCGGATTAGAAATGATGACATACGAGATATGGTTGGGGTCGCACCAATAGAGGAGAAGTTGATCCAACATCGTTTGAGATGGTTTGGACATATCCAACGCAGACCTCCAGAGGCACCGGTACGTATCGGAATTCTTAATCATTTCGAGAACACCCGGAGGGGGAGAGGGAGACCAAGATTGACATGGGAAGAAGCGGTGAAAAGAGACCTTAAAGAATGGAACGTCTCCAAGGAGTTGGCGATCGATAGGAGCGCTTGGAAGTTAGCAATTCATGTACCGGAGCCATGACGTAGGAACTTAGGGGTAGGAGCGATGTCATAGGTTTGTAGGTCCCTCTATTAGGTCACGGTCGAGGTCTAGGTTTCTACTATTACTATTATTATTAGAGGTATTATTATTAGTATGGCTAGTCTTACTATTAGTATTTTTTATTTTTTATTTTTTTTTATTTTTTTTTATTTTTTTTTTTTATTTATTTTTTTTTTTATTATTTTTTTTTTTTCGATGTGTTCTCTTATTGGGTTTCTTTCTAGCCTACCCCAACTTGTTTGGGACAAAAAGCTTAGTTGTTGTTGTTGTTGTTGTGATTTGGTTTGAAAAAACTGAGCTTCCCTCCTGACACCGGACCCAGCATATAACAGTAACAACAATCATAGTTTTACATGTATCACATGATAAATATGAAGCTGCCAAAGACTAAAGTCCCAGAGAATAAATACATGCTTGAAATTTGAGCTTGTCCCATCTGTAATAGTTCAAAGATTTTGAAATCTTTTCACCGAACGAAATTGTTATTGGTTCCCCTGATTCAATCAAACAATATATATTACAATGCTGCCAAAAATGACTGAAGACTCTCGACCAGAATTATCAGAAAGCAAAGACAGAGTTCTGACGAAGTTAATTTGCCAAAAATTGTTATTGGTCTCCATTCAACAGGAATTATTTAGCATTCAACATATGTTATTAGATTTTCAGCATGTGATTAGTTGAACACAACAAAGTCATTATAAAGCAATGTAATATCAAAGAAACAAAATATATGCTAAAGCATCGTATAGTCATACAATGCTGCACATATGATAAGTTTATTTAGGATCAGGACTCTTGCCATTTCAAGTTATAAGATACATAGGTCCTTGTATACATTTCTTTAGCAACTCTTTAGGAATCAATTTGCATGATTCAATTTTGTCAAGTTCATACAGAAATTGCAACCACAAGCATCAGAATCTCAATTTAATTCTATGCACCAAATCATTGAAATGCAATGTGACATCAAAGAAACCAAACATGAAATATGTGCTAAAGCATATTGTCTTGTGCCGACCAGTCTGGTTTAATTAAGTAGTTCTAAAGGTATGATAGGTCATAGGTGTATGATAGACCTTTCTGTTATTTGAAATTATATGTTTTCACTATGAAAATATGAATGCAGAGTCTTCAAGAAAATGAAAGAAATGCAGAGCCTCAAGTCATACCAGTCGCACACAGCACGGATCAACAATAAATTTGTAACGCACCCTATCCAACTACTTATCAGTTGAAAGATGTCGAGGTTAGCCCATGGTAAAAACCAAGAAATAAGCAAATGATGTGACTAATAATAAAAGAGATTTTTACAATATCTCAGAATCCTGAACAGACCTCAAATTTTTAATGAGACCAGGTCACTGAGGTGAGGGTGGTAGTGGAAAAGTTTTTGAACTCTTCCCAAAGAGTAACCGGCAAAAGCAAAAGGCTGGATTTTGCAAGGGAACTTTCATTTCCTCCAAAACCTAACAAAGAGTTTCAACTAGGCCTCAAATTTCAAGGGATGCTTCAGGACCCAAGCCCAAATGGTAGTATTCCCAGGATAAAAAAAAAAAAAGATTGATCAACAGATTCAACACATATTAACGCTATTTTTAGGTCAGTCAAATGAACAAGTCAATGAGCACAGATTCGAGTTAGTTGTACAAATTTTTACTTTCTATAACTTTCAATCAAACTAAAACAGGGTGATCATGCACATTGGGGTTCTGAAACCCTACTGCCCAAGAAAATTCAAGTCATTAGCACAGCGATTAGGGAAGGTTAAACTAAGGTAATATGGCTCCGTTCATTTGAATCTCTTCACATCCACCAAGGTAGAGCATTTGTTTCCTTAAATGAAGTATCTGCAATGATATTAAAAATAATTGCTTTCAGCAGCAGAAATGCAGATCTTACTAACTGATTTTGTGCTCTTTTTTGGTTCAGTGCAACTTTCCATTTACTTCAAATGCCAATTTCCACCAACAACTCTAGTAAGCAGAGAAAATTGGGAAAAAAAAAAGGGGGGGGGGGGGGCGAGGGAGAGAGAGAGTGTGCCATGTTCCTATTTGGTACCACAGACAATACGGTACAATAACTTGCATTCACAAATGTAACTGTAATCATCCACGTACTATCATATTGTGCTACAATAACTATTGATATATTCTAAACAAAAGAATGAAAAATAAAGACAAACCTCCAATTGAAGCAGTTCAGGCAGAGTGTCAGTTGATAAAAGACTGAGTAATTCATCGAGCACATTATGATCTCTAACACCTGACCATGTACTAGGGGGCAGAGCTAACAGCAAAACAGTCAGAATATCATTACTTGCCGGGTATTTCACAACACAACTACCAGGATCAGATCCACACCAACCAGGGTTACCAGAAACAGGTAAAAGAACATCCACTCCCTGCTCGTTCCCACCCAAGACCACTATCGTCCCAGAAACAATGGTCTCGTCAGTGTTACTCTGAACACAATTTACACACGTCTCTTTGCAACATGACATCTTTTGATCCATGATGTGAGGATTCCCTGTTAAGAGAGCAGCACCTTGGCAGCAGGCTGTGGCAACAATTTCTTGCAAAGAGGAGTCATTACCGAAGGGCGACTTGGTGTAACTGCAGCATGGGTCTGACAAAAGCTCCTTCACCAGCTTGAATAGTCTGGTCCCACGGACATGACAAAGCACCTCTTCCTGCATGATGTTGCATGCTTAATCTATGGATACAGTATAGTGGTTCATATGCGAGTCAGTGCGTGCGTGTGCGCATGTTTTATACAATTGTAGTCAACACCTTTCAAATGATTGTTTGAGTTCTTGTACATGCAATCCTTAAAATCTTTATTTTTTTGGATACAAATCTTAACCAATCAAAATTGAAGCTCCCATTAATCTCAATTCTCTATAAATCTAATGTTTACTATGCAATAAACCAGAAGAAAACAAACAACCAAGGAAGAGACCAAAATAATACTGGGATGAATAACTGCAAGACAAAATTGAGCCCTTTGCATTGTGTTAGAGTATGATTGATTGGTTGTATTAGGTAGGAGATATAAAGATTGTATGATTGTTGGAGATTGATAACAATAGAGATTGTAGAGGTTTGGTAGGAGATGCACTATTGGAGATGGTTAGTAGTAAACTTAGAGTAGTCTATAAATACAATGTAATTGTAATCATTTTATCACAACTCAATACAAATTCTCTTTCTCTATCATGGTATCTGAGCCAGTGAAATGCTGGAATTAGGCTCACGCCTATTCCAGGAATTATGCCAACTACTCTATCATATTCCACCTAATAAATAGCATATTATTTCTTATTCCAGAATTTCAGTTCTCTTATTCCAATATCTACAGATCTAGTTTACTATTCTCGTTATTCCCATCTCCATCACAGATCCGAACTATCCTCTTCTTCACGATCTCTCTTTTCACGAGACCTAAATAAGATCCAACTTTGGCCACCAGGGCCATCTCCGGCGACAGTCGCGCGCCACCTCTCTCTCGATCTAAAGCAGATCCTTTAGTGAACAGAATTTTCCTATTAATTGCATTCAAACTTTTTCCAATTGAAATTATTAAAATGGGGTAGTGAATACATAAGAACGTCCTTTTAGTGAAGCTTTGATTCACCATATTTCCTACACAATGTCTGAACATAATGTGGTATCAGGCATACTTTGGTAACAGGTCACTCTCTTCTAAGAACATATTATAATTTACTCAGATAAGACAAGCACTTTTTAATTCTGCAATACACAAGACAGAGTCAGAGGGAGGAAAGGAGGGACGAATAGAGAGGGGGAGAGAGAGAGAGAGAGAGAGACCTTCCAATTAAGACGCTCTCTCTCCTCTGGACTCAGGCTGGAGACACCTTCCTCTTGCCTCCGCACTTCCACTACCCATTTTATAAAATCACCTGCACTCGATGGAAGTGTTCTGAATAATAAAGAAAAAAGGGCTTGGACGCTATTTACTGTTTCAGACCTAACTAGCTTAGGTACATCTTCTCGCAAATATTTTGCAACTTTGACCCAATTGTCATCCCTGCAACTCTGGTTTACCATGTAAAATAAAAATAATAAGTACAAAAAAAAAAAGTTGAAATGAAAACATGAAAAATATAAAAAGAAAAAAGAAAAACTTTTTACCTCTTGCCTATATTCATACACTTTTCCTTCTTTGCTTTCTGTATTTCCTCCAGTGTGTATTGAATATAATAAATATATAACAGTTCTAGAAAATGTCAATTAATTTTTTTTTCTAAAACTTTGCTTCTTATTTCAATATAAAATGGAAGAGGGCTGAAGACCATAAACCAGGACAAATAAGTTTGATAGCTAAGAAATTATTAGTTCAGAAAACAATTATAAATAATGCTTATAAAGTTACCAGTGTATAAAGAAGAGATGGAGCCTTAGGAAGCCTTGAGATGAGCATGAATCTGTGTAGAAATAACATAACCAGTGAGGAGAATAAAATAAATTCAATCCAATATTTGCTAAGTTAACTCTGCAAGCTTAAAGAGGGACATTGTGTAACTTTATTTGGGCATCATTGTAACTACACTTTTGGACGGCAACATGACCAGGACATGCTAGATTAGAACCCACTGCTTTACCAGTAATGAAAAATGCATGTGTTGAGTTTTCTAAAACCAACCACATGAGACTAAAGTTTTAGGTAAGCGTGGTAACAATATCCTTTTTGAAAGCATAGTAAGCCAAAATTTAAGGTGGAACCACCTGCTTTAAACCTTTATGTACATTATCTGTCACATGATTACATCTTTATTGGCAAAAATTACAAGCAGATCCATTCATATCTTTAGATAGCTCATGTATACTTTCTACAACACTTTCCAATAGGAAAGGCCCCTCTAGTTTAGGCCCCATTTGACACAACACATTAATCCAAGACTAATTTTGTTTACTTAATCAAAAAAATTTGCCACCTTTTGTGTACTGCTTTTTTTGGCGTGTTGTTCAATAGAATGTTTAAGAACAAACTATATAAACTATATAAATGTCAACAAAAAGGCATGTTTATATAAGAAGAAATAGAAAAGACCAACTTGCTTTACTGCAGGAATATATATGCAACTATAAACAAAAATATCAATGATTAACCTCATTACTCAATAAATTGATCAAAATAAGTAAAGAGCCAATGCTATTCAATTTTTTAGCAAATAAAAAATTAAATATCAGATTCTCCCAAGAATTAAGTTCAATCTGACTACAATGCCGCATAATTTTAGAAGTGTTTGGTACCCTAATTTCAGACCAATTCCATTTAATCCATGGTGCCAAACAGGGCCTTAGTAAAGCCTGTATTTGCAGAAGGATAGAACCATACCCTCTGGGGAGGCCAGTAGCATCATCGACAGTGTTAATGGCTTCCCAAAGTAGGGAAAGTGGGACCCAATGGGGAGGGTACTTAAATCGAGCTACATCCAATATGAGTGCCATATCCTTTCCAGCATGGTAGCCTCCTAGTGGTGAGAAATGACCAGTGCCTGTCTGCATAAGTCACATTTGCATTGTGAATATATTAACGATCAAGCCGACAAACTCAGAACAGAAGTAGGAAATAATAAAAGGATTTTAGCTCTAGTCATTTTGAACAAAAGCAATATAAACATCGCGTATTTTTATAAAGTGAAAGTGAAAAAAGATTCAATATATATATAGAGAGAGAGAGAGTTTTGCTATGGTGAGTTGCAACTCACCAAAAGGTCCGTGGTCACGCTCAAAATTCTGAAATTTAGTTCAAAATGACCGATCCAAACCGTCTAATATGATCTCTCTATTGAAATCTCCATGCAGACCAAATTTTATATTTTTTATAAATTTTTAAGTAGTTTTTTTATATTTTAGAAAATTATTAATCTAATTAGTTCTGAACCGTTCAAAAACAGCAGTTTTTAAAAATCAGAAATAAATACTTAAAAATTTCAAAAAAATATAAAATTTGGTCTGCATGGAGATTTCAATAGGAGATCGTATTAGACGGTTTGGATCGGTCATTTTGAACTAAATTTCGAAATTTTGAGCGCAACTCACGGAACCTTTGGTGAGTTGCAACTCACCATAGCAAAACTCTCTCTCTATTTATATATATCTCATTTGAATTTCTTGGCAAAGATTAAAGACGATAATATTAATGGGATATAAGAAAGTAGTTTATAATGGAGTACCATCTTAGTAAACTGATTAAAATAACAGTACGTACAAAAATGTAGATATAACAGTTTCCAAATAACACTGCCCTTTTTACACATCTCTGACCTAACTACCTCAGAACACTGATGTATCAACAGCTAATTTTCCTTTAATAAAATTTCTCTTAAAAGTATATAGCCAACTCTTACCTGTTGGAAAGGTCTCCGGTGATATGATGCGATGACATGGCAGTCTTCAGAGGTGGTGCATTTGATGACGTGCTTTCTGAAGTCCTCAAGGTTGCTTTCATTGGCTCGATAGGCTTCCACTTTGGCGCCTGCACAATGAGCCAAGCATGCAACTTTCCCAAAAGTTATCCCTTCAGCTTTGACTTTTTCCAAAGGCTCACAACAGTCCAACATTGACTCATCAAACCATCTCCATGGACCTATCAGGAGAAAACAAATATTATACATAAGTACCCAACAAAAAATAAGATAGAAGGCCTTTCTCGACTTCCCAAGGCCTCCGAATTCATGCAATTAGCACCCAAATTGCCTAAAACTAAAAGAGAACACAACTACCACCTACAAGAGTCATCATATTTAAAATGGTCCATCTTTAAAGAAGCTTGGTTGAAAGTTTTCTCAACAGACAGAAATGCAATAAATGAACAGTGCACAGTAATAGATCGTATTCTAGTCAGGTCTGGGATGGCAACTCTAAATTTCTAATAGTTTCCATTTCTAGTGATTGCTTAATTAAGTAACATTAACTGTTAAGTAACAGTTTGCTTGCATATGAAAAAAAACAAAAGAAGTAAGGTAGTAATTAAAAATGCTGGAATAATATTACCTTTCCACTTTCTTCCAGGATCAATGGCAAGAGCATTTAGCACAACAGATAAGCTGGCAAGGCCGCAGTATGCGGGCTCTGATTGGGTTTGGAAGTAGGATATTAGCCTGAAAAATCCCTCCATGGTCCCACTTTGAAGTGCCTCTGAGAAAAGACGCTGCATCAATTAATAAATTTCTTTCAATTAAAACTCGCTACTGTCAGATGGCAAAACGAGCATTATGTGCAGACACACTATTGAGTTCACAGTAGAGACACTAAGTAGATCTGCCATTAAATGCAATATTCCAAGAAATACACACAGCCAACCACACTTTTTGGGATTTAGTGAACAGACAATGCACACATCTTTTGGGCGATAGAAACTACACAAGGAACAAGCGTAAATGAAGGGTTTAATCAGTGTCGACTCCATTGATGAAAGCTAAAATTGAAACTACATAACACTTCCACTCACTCAATCACAAGAAAATTAGCATGAAACTTAATACAACTCGATTAAGCAACGACAGGAGCTAACCTTGCCATCGCAAGAGGCGAACTCGATCGCTGGCGAACTTGAATTGAATAGGGGTTTTATGTCGCTGCTTGAAGAAGGAGAAGAAGGAAGGATCAGGAAGGGTTTAATTGACTGTATCTTTATTATTTTATTATTTATTGTTTAATATGGTTTAAAAGCAGGATTAGTGGACTGATTAGTGGGAGGAGCAGCACCAGTGCATATTGCTTTTTTTTTTTTTAATTGCTTTTGATTTGCCAAATGTCAAAGGTTTAGAATTTGTTTCTCCAGTGCCACGAGTTGGAATATGTCCAGTGTTAGTTAAATCATATTGGCCTTCTGTCACTGTCATGTGGGCCATACTCTTGGCGATGGACTCGAACAGGACGGATGGCATGACAAATCAGTCCAGTGAAAAAATAGACATCTTTGTTGGGCGTAAGAAGCCTTTTCGAATTCATCCTAATTATAAGTATCTCAATTTCAAGTTGGAAAAGAACTGTAGACTAACTTCAAATCCCGTCCATCCGTTTCTCCTGCTGTGTTTCATCCCAGCCCTTCGTTGTTGGTCTTCCTTCTCCGCGTGGGCTAGCGCTGAGCTGGCTGTGTTTCTTTCGGTTTTATGTTGCAGTTTCTATGCTCCTTCCCTTTTCTGTTCTGCGCATATCGATAATCCTTCCCTTTTCGCCGCGATGGCAAAAACGAGCATTATGTGCAGACACACTATTGAGTTCACAGTAGAGACACTAAGTAGACCTTCCATTAAGAGCAATTTCCAAGAAAAAAGGTAGAAATACGCACAGCCAACCACACTTTTTTTGGGATTTAGTGAACAGACAATGCACACATTTTTGGGCGATAGAAACTACACAAGGAACAAGCGTAAATTGCTCTAAATGAAGGGTTTAATCAGTGTCGACTCCATTGATGAAAGCTGAAATTGAAACTAAATAACACATCCACTCACTCAATCACAAGAAAATTAGCATGAAACTTAACACAATTCGATTAAGCAACGACAGGAGCTAACCTTGCCATCGCAAGAGGCGAACTCGATCGCTGGAGGAGAAGGAAGAATCCTTCGGTACAGACCCGCTACTGCCATTTCTAATCTCTCTTTGTGTTTCTGTTCAATTTGCGACTTCTTTTGAGATAGATTGAATTGAATAGGGGTTTTATGTGGCTGCTTGAAGAAGAAGGAAGGAAGGATTTAATTGACTGTATCTTTATTATTTTATTATTTATTATTTAATATGGTTTAAAGGCAGGATTAGAGGACTGATTAGTGGGAGGAGCAGCGCCAGTGCATATTGCTTTTGATTTGACAAATGTCAAATTAAGCTTTAGAATTTGTCTTCTCCAGTGCAATGAGCTGGAATATGTCCAGTGTTCGACAAATCGTACTGGCCTTTTGTCACTGTCATGTGGGCCATACTCTTGGCGATGGACTCCAACAGGACGGATGGCATTACAAATCAGTCCAGTGGAAAAATAGACGTCTTTGTTGGGCGTAAGAAGCCTTTTCGAATTCATCCTAATTGAACTCAAATTGTTTGGGTCGTTGTATTTCATCAACAAATTGCAATTACAATACATTGATTATTTTAATTTTTTAATCTTTTAAAGATTCTTCAGTTAGGAGAAAAAATGAATAAATAAGTTGACTTCAATGAAATACTCAAAATATATCTCTTAAGCAAAGCATTTGAAATAATCGGGAATATCAGTTACACATTAAATTAAAAAAAAAAACAATGTTAGCAAACACTAAGTGTTGTAGTGGCGCCTAGTTTTTTTTGTAAGAAATATTATTCTAATGTACTACCCCATTAGCATTTTTTTTATTATTTTTTGTCAACTTTGTTAAGATATATATATTTGAATAAGCTAAGTGAAATGAGTAAACGACGCATTTTTAATATAGTTTGAATGGTCCAAAATAAGTTCGGGTGATTAAGAAAATTATTTAACAATTGTCCAAATGTTTATAATTTGATTAAAACATCATACTAATTATTATTGGCAAAATTTTTAAAATTCTCAGAAATTTAGCATGCAAAAAGTTTAAGAAGTACTTTCGAATTCATGCAAACGATATGAAGTGCAATTTGTTATATATTGAAAAAACATTAAGAAGAAAGTTAGTAAAAAAAAAAGTCTACATTTGTCATTTTAAAAATAAATTAAATAAAACGCTCCTCCAATAAATTTATCCATACTTTAGATAAGGTATTTTCAATATTACAATGAGTTATCAAAGAAAATTAATGAAGGTAAATTAATTTATTTAATGGAACTCTTTATTTTTTTCATTTATATTGCATGCTTAATTTCATAGATATTTTGCCCCTCTCTAGTACTATCAAGATTATCATGCCAACAATTCATCTGATCAAATTGATTCATTGAGTTGTTTAGTGTTCTTTAAGAACAAATCTCCATGTGAGGGTAAATTCAAAATAGAATAATATTTACAAACATGGTAAGTAATAACATTGGTGGACCAACTACTAACTAACTTAAGAATTTTTGCAGATTATATGTCACATAATTTTCATCTTTGGCAAAAATTAATCAGCTAATCCATAGACATCTTTAGACATCTCAATTACAATTTTTCTATTAAAACTTGAAAAATAATAACAGTGATAAGCCTCACATGATTTTCATCTACAGGTAGTGAGGCTTATTTTGTTCGTACAATTCTTTATAACTATTTGTAATTACTTTGTTTGTAGTTAGTTAAACACTGGTCTTATCTGTTCTTGATTTTTTTTAGGCGACTCTTTATATATATATATATATAGGAATATTCTTTTGTAATTACAAAGATTTAATACAATCTATCTTTTTCTTCTCGAATAACATTCTCACTCTCTGAATTAATTCTCTTTTTTTTTATACTTTTATTACATTACTCGAGTGAGCTATGTCGTGACAAAATTCTGAGCCAAGTAAAATGGATGTTCTAAATTTATATGAGTTGATGATCATCCACAGCTATGAAAACAGAAGATCAAAGATTCTAAACAAAGCTGCCATTGCTATAAATTAGAAAAAAAAATAATGTCATTCATTTAATAATTCATTTTACTACGTTAGCTAGTTAAAATAGAAAAAGTTAGCAATTTATTTTTTATTATATAGAAATATTTTTTAAGTTATTGAATTAAATAAAGATCAATCTGGATTGTGAATTAAATAAATAGTTTTTATTACGTTAGCTAGTTTTACAAAGTAGATTGATGAAAAATGTGTGATTAACTCACATATCATTTTTTTCCTTTTAGAAGGAATGAAAATTGAAAATTAATAATTTTCTTTGTCGTGAAATATTGAAATTAATATACAAAATACCCTTTCAGTCAATGCTGGAGGGAGTTCGGTAAAAAAGAAATGTATAAATTAATATGAATTTTCAAAGCCTTTGTTAGCAATCTTTGTAAGCATTAATTCATATTAATTTTAGCTGATAAATTATAGAAATTTTTTCTTCGTCCACCAGTTCTGACTTGTAGAAAGGTCGGCTCCTCGATTCCTTTTGGAAAAAAGTGGAACGATTTGCCAAATAGTTTGCTGAAAAATGGTTTTGGATCCTTCAATGGATGTGTAATAGAGAAGATCAGTTATATTGGAACTAAATGAAATTTAGCCAATAACAAATTAATCATTTGCCGGTCATTGTCGTTAGATTTTTTTTGTCATTTATAAATATTCAATTTAACAATTAGAGGACAAATCAATATAAAATACGTCCACAAAAATTATTGAAAGAACTAACCTAAAAATAAATAAAATATCGCACCATCTAAATATTGCAATAATTATTTCGGTTTTTAGCTATATTGCTATTATTTATGTAGTCATAAAGACTAACAGAAAACCATTATCTATTGCTCGTATTTCAAAAACTATGTTTTATATAACCACGATATCAACCATCAAAGAAAATAGAAGTGAATATTATTCGCTGAATGCAGTTTCTGAGTATAAAGGATTTATCAAAATTACATTCCCTTTGGGATTTATTGAATAGATATTGCACACATTGGTTAGTAATTGAAACTACACACGAAGATAGCAGACATTTCTCTAAATGAAGGGTTAAATCAACGTCGAATTTATTGATCAAAGCTAAAATTGAAACAAAAAAAAATTCAACCTACTCAATCATAAGCAAATTAACATGATTCAATTAAGAAACGACATGAGCTGACCTTGCCATCGCAAGAGGCGAACTCGATCGCTGGCGGAGAAGGAAGAATCCTTCGGTACATACCCGCAACTGCCATTTCTGATTTATTCCTTTTCAATTCCTCTTTATATTTCTGTTCAATTTGCGACTTCATTTGAGATAGATTGAATTGTGGTTTTATGCCGCTGCTGCATGAAGAAGAAGGCAGGGTTTAATCGACATTGACTGTATCTTATTGCTTTTGATTCAAGCAGAATTAGAGGACTAATTACTAATTAGCGATAGAAGTGCGAGTGCGCAGCATACATATTGCTTTTGATTTGCCAAACCATGGGTTTCGAATTAATTCCTTTCAATGTCAAAGGTTTAGAATTTGTCTTCTCCAAAAGCAAGGAGTCGGAATATGTCCAGTGTTAACTGTTAAATGCTGCAAGTTCTGGCAAAAGCCAGCTTTCAAAAAAAAAAAAAAAACTGTTAAATGCTGGTCTTCTGTCATGTGGGCCATACTCTTGGCGATGGACTTGAACAGGACGGATGGCATGCAAATCAGTGCAGTGAAAAAATAGACGTCTTTGTTAAGGCGTAAGAACCCTTTTCGAATTCATCCTAATTTAACTCAAATTGTTTGGGTCGTTGCATTTCATCAACAAAATACAAATTACAATGAGAATTGTTCAACGTCATCCTAGAATGTATCATCCGTATCATCCCAGCGCAAAAACGATGCCACGTGGAAACGCTTTCCCTCTCACGCGACTCTCTCTCCATCTCCTTTCTTCTCTGGCGATTCTTCCTCCTTTCCGTTTCGATTTCACTTTCTCTCCTATAAATGTTTAGTTTATTAAGCACAAATGTTCAGTTAATTGTAATAAAGAACATAAATGTTATGAGTAAAAATGTTCAATTTAGTACGTATAAATGTTCAGTTTCTTAAGAACAAATGTCCAGTTCAGTAACTATATATGTTCAGTTTATTAAATATATATGTTCAATTTAGTATCTATATATGTTCTATTTATTAAGTCTAAATGTTCAGTTTAATAATTATAAATGCTGTAAGCATAAATTTTCCCTTTTCTGCATCATCAAATCTAGTGTATAAATGTTCAGATTATTAAGTATAAATGTTCATTTTTTAAGATAAATGTTCAATTTATTATAAATAAATGTTAAGTATCGTTCTTATAAATGTATAAATGTTCAATTTTCTAAGAATAAATGTTCAGTTTATTAAATATAAATATTCAGTTTCTAAATATAAATGTTTAGTTTATTAAGTATTAGTTTTCACTTTTTAATAGATGTGCATGGAAACAATAAAGAGTTCACGAACCAAACAACAATGCATGAAAAAAATTAGAAGAGGTCATGAACTAGTTCGGTTCAACTCAAAAAAATTTTAACTCTGCCCCTAGTGCATCCCTCTCCTTTGTCTCAAATTTTTCTCATTTTAGTAAATATAAATGTTCTAGTTTGTCCAGTATTTATGCACAGTTTATTAGTAAGTATAAATATTCAGTTTATTATGTATAAATTAGATAGAGGAGATGGATGCGCTTAAATGAAAAAAAAAAAAAAATCTGGTGACTTTCATTTTTAGAGATGGGATGATATAGATGATAAAGTGTAAGATTTCACTTATCACTCCCAAATTACAATACATTCATTTTTCTATAAAGTACTTTAATTATTTTCGATTTTAAATTTCTTAAAGATTCTTCGGTTAGGGAAGAAATTAATAAATAAGTTCAGTTTAATGAAATATTCAAAATATATATATATATATATATATATATATATATATATCTTTTAAACATTTGAAAATAATCTGGAATCTCAGTTACACATTAAATTAAAAAAAAAATGTTAGCAAAAACTAAATGTTGCAGTGGCGCCTAGTTTTTTCAGAAGAAATATTATATTTATGTGCTACCCCCATTAACATATTTTTTTTTATTATTTTTTGTTACCTTTCTTAAGACATATATATTTGAATAAACAAAGTGAAATGAGTAAATGAAGAATTTTTCATATAGTTTGGATGGTCCAAAATGATTTCGGCTGATTAAGAAAATTATTTAACAATTGTCCAAATGTTGTTTTTTTTAATAAAAAAAAACTTAAGCAGCGACTGCTAAGTGAAACAATTGTCCAATTGTTTATGATTAGTTTAAAACATCATAGTAATTATTATTGGAAATTTTTTTAAAATACTCAGAAAAAGGTGTGGTGGTAAAATTTTTAAAATACTCAAAAAGTTTAGCAAGCAAAATGTTTATGAATTACTTTCGAATTCATGCAAACGATATGAAGTGCAATTTGTTATATATTGAAAAAACATTAAGTAGAAAGTTAGTAAAAAAAGTCTCTATTTGTCATTTTAAAAATAATTAAATAAAACGCTTTTTCAATAAATTTATCCATATTCTAGATAAGTCAATATCACAATGAGATATCAGAGAAAATTAATGAAAATAAATTTATTTATTTAATGAAACTTTTTATTTTATTTATATTGAATGCTTAATTTCATAGATATTTTGTCCCTTCTCTAGTACTACAGTTACAAGATATTTTATAGCAATTTCATAGCAATTTGAGGTGTAACCTGAGATAGTCTAATACGATGACAAGCGCCGCTCCGTAGCCTTCTTTCCCGTTATTTGGGTGGGTGAGACCAGTAAAAGTAGAATTAGAATGCTAATTAGTTAAAAAAGAGTGAGTGGATTTTACTTTTAATTTGCTAACATTGATTTCTAAACCTTTCACACTGTCATATGGCCCATACTTTTGGCGACCGACTCAAACCCAACAAATATAATGACTATTGGGACCGGGTGAAAATATAGGACGTTTTTGTTAGGCGTAAGAACTAAGATTTTTTTTCATTTGGGTCCTTGCATTTCAATTCAACAAATTACAACATTATTGTTTTTTTTATGAAATATTTTTATTAGTTTAAATATTTAATTTCTTCAGTATTCTTCGGTAAAAAAAATGAATGAATAAGTTTACTTTAAAATTAATGCAATAATATTCAAATATATTTTCAAAAGATTTGAAAATAATCTGGATTTAAAGATCTGCACCCAAAAGATGAATAAGTTTAATTTATTAGAACAGAGCCACCGACATCACTTACAATAAGAATACCAGGCACACATTATATTACATGTTGTAGTGACGCCTTAGTTTTTTCGTAAGAAATATTATAAATTTTTTAGTTACAGAACAATGTATACATTTTTTATTATCCTTTTTCAACTTTATTAAAACATATACAGTTGAATAATCAAGTAGAATTGACACAATTTTAAAATATAAATTGGAAAGGCCCATAAAATAGGTTCGGGAGATAAAGAAAACTATTTAACAATTGTCAAAATGCTTTATGATTTGATTAAAACTACATAACAAGTATTATTGGCTGATTTTTTTTAAAACATTAAAGAAAAGTGTATTCTCACAATACTCTAGTGTGTAGTTTAGAAAATTCGAAAAATTAATTTCGAAAGATTAAAACAACTATTTGACGATCATCAACTCGCGCGGACAAAAAAAATAAAATGATAATAATAATAGATTCAACCAACTTTTAATGTTAATATTGATTATCAATTTTTTTAGTAAATTATAATTATGCAGGTCAACTTTAGAATTATTAACACACTTTATTAGATTTTAAATATGATATTTCTTTAGATAAATACCAATTTATTTAATATTTAAGACAAATACAAATGCGTATACCATTTTAAAAGTAATTGGTGAAATTGCACACATTTAATATATCTAAATTCGTCTATGGCCATCAACATGCATTCGGCTTATTAAAACCACATAATAACTTAGAAACAACATGATGTGATATAGTGACAAAGTGTAATTGATCTTTCAGTGAAGAATACGCGTTTGAAATCCGATAGAAATTTAAATTAAGAAAGTAAAAGAGCTAACCTTGCCATCTGAAGAGACGAACTCGATTGCTGGCGGACAAGGTAGAGGCCTTCTGTACAGACTCTCTACTGCCATTTCTGATTCATCCTTTTTAATTTCTTCTTCCATATCTCTGTTCAATTTGCAACCCCTTTGAGATAGATTGAATTGTGTTTTATCTCGCAGCTTGAAGAAGAAGGCAGGGTTTAACAGAGGACTAACTAATTAGTAGAGCCATAGAGCCATTATTTTAACAAAGGAGTAGATTTTTTTTTTATTTTGCTAATGCATGGATTTCTTTCTTTTTATTTTGGCAACGCAAGCATGGATTTCTTTCTTTTTTCCGGCCATCGAATCGAACCGAACAGATTGCATGAGATTCGGTCTAAGAAAATTATAGGAGGTCTTTGTTCGTTTGTTTGCCTTAATTGAGATCGGTGGATGTCTAATTGTATTTACTTATTGTAATTAAACTCAATCGTTTGGGTCGTTGCATTTCAATACATTATACTACATATTTTTTCTGTGGAATATTTTTATTATTTGTAATTTTTAAATCTTTTAAATATTCTTCATCAGTTATTAAAAGAATGAATAAACAAGTGCACTTTTGTAATAACAACATATATTTAAATGTAATATTCAAGTATACATTTTAAAAGATCCGAAAATAATCTGGAATATTAGAAAAGGTGGGCCCAAAGAACACAATTCCCATGTAGAAAATATTTAAATGGAATAAGTAAATTCATCATTCATTTGACATGCGTGATGGACAGATAGAAAATATTTAATTAATAATTTATTTCCAACAGAAGTTACAAAAGAAATTGGAAAAATTTAATATGCCAGATAATATTTTCAAGAGAGCGGTGTAGAGAAACGAACAGGTGCCAGATAATATTTTCCATCTTTAACCAATTTAATACGTAAAATTTAATTACCATTTAATGCATAACACACAAAATTTAAATTGATGTCTTCTTGCTCACTACATAATGGTCCTGGGAAGAATAAATTCAGAGATTGAAAATCGCTCCGTCAGGAAAAAAAAATGCTTATCATTTCACTTGGGTAATTGGTGTAAATCTGAGGACAAAATTGTATTACAGAGTCGAATTGAAACATCAATGCTTAATCTCCTCTTTCATGTTTAGGTTGTATGGAGAATGTTTAAGAGCTGTAGTAAGTTCAAAATGATTCACTAATCTAATTTTTTCGTTTATTGCTTCTATATTGAAGTGTTTGTCTGGAGCAAAGGACAGTGACAACACTGGCGGAAGAAAATGGAACATTTTAAGGGAGTTATCTATAAAATAAAAACAAATAGAGAGGGCTTGCACAAGAATGCATATGCTCCTCTTACTATTGTTTGTGATGGATGATATCCAATCTATGGTGGACTCTGTGCTCCCCTAAGGTAAACAAAATTTACTTTGTAAACAATTTATTTATGTGTACCAGCAAGTGCCACTTGCTTAATAATCATTGATCCTCTTACAATCGTTTGTTCAGAAGAGATTAAGATCAGACAGTCCATGGGCAGCACAATGAACGTACATCTGAATTTTATTACGATATTGCTTGATTTTTTCATAAAGGACTCGAAGATATTCAGCATGTGCTTTCTTTTTTTTACTTGGAATAGGCAGTAACCTGAGCCTGTAATGACAACTAAAAATATTTCTATGGTCATACAAGTTAAAGCATAGTGAATGTAATCAATTGTTATTGTAAATGTTACTCTTAATAACAGAGCAGTTATTTTGCAAGTATATTAAACAAATTCTTTCATGTATTGGTTGATATTAGCTTGGTCTAAATAACTATCCAATTTAGTTTCGGATCAAGCCATTAGGGTAATATCCACACTTTGTGCTTTAGTTGCTGATTAAGCCATTAGGGTAAATATCAGACAGTAAGTTTTGGTTAGTTTGAATGCAAACTAATCATTTACGTCACCTGCAGGAGCAAAATAATGGAAAAGTCTCGGACGAGGTCTGGGATACTATAAATTCAAGTGAACAAGAGATACAAGACAGTATTGAATCAATGTACAACCAAATTCTTTATCTTGAAAAGATGAAGAAGGGTACCACCACTTATGCCATTGGAAGGAGCATTGATATCGTCATTATTTGTAGGCATTTGGACCGTACTTGGAACTCAAATAACACTCAAACCATTGAATTATTCAATAGATTGCTATGATTTCCATGGAATTGGCTCTACCGTCGTTTCTTCTCTCATTTTACAGGACTTTAATGATTTCTGATGATTTTGGAGCATATAGATGGATTCCCGACGTAGCACGTACGCTAGACGACTCATTCCTAGCATTGGAGGCTCTTTTCTCTCTTCTGGTCGACCCGAACAATCATCTGTTCGATCTGACCAGCACCTATGGCAGCCAGGCGTCATTTTCTCTCTCCTGGTCGACCCGACCACAAGCCTGTTCGATCCGACTGGACATCACTACAGCAGACTTGTGCAGCTGTCTTTTCTCTCTCCTGGTCGGTTCGACTGCACACCTGTTCGGTTTGACCAGGTTGCCGCCATATCACATAAGGCATTATTTTTTACATAAAAACTGATGGAAATGGCAATTTCTTGCGCCCTGGTGCCCTAGCCTTCCATCCTTGCGACCTGGGACATCCATATATACACCTCTAGACCTGAAGGAAAGCATTCAACCTTTCATACCACAAAATTCCACTTTCCATAGGCGTTTCTCTTTCTTCCACCATTGGAGATCATCAAAACTTGGTTCTTTGAAGCAACGACAGCAAGGAGACGAGTTTGGTGACCATCTTGCAATACACCACTGCCTAGAGATCGTAGTTCGAAAGCATAAAAGAGTATTCGGTTTATTCTTCTATGTTTTCTTCTCTATTTTCAATGGGCTTGTATCTTGTTATTTCTATGTTATTTGTTGTGTGTTTTAGTACTATGTTAGGCTAAATTTATGTAGTCTTAGGGGTAAGGTAGTAACTTAGGTTTGGATGTTGATATGATATGATATGTTTTGTTGATTTGTTTTGTTGAGAATTATGTTAATGGCTTGTTTGAATTGCTTGTGATTTCCTAATCACCTTCTAGTTGTACGGCCGAAAGGGGAGATTAGTTGGCACCAAAAGTGTAAATTTTAGACAAGTCCAAAAGACCTCTAGATATCCTTATGAACTCCAACAAACAAGTTTAAGTTGATTGAATTCTATACCAAAAGTTGTGAACCAATCAAGTTAATTAGGTTAGGTTGTGATTAAACTAGTTTCTAGTCCAACAAGCGACAGCTGAGGTTTAGAATATCTAGGTTTGACCAACAAACCCTAGAACAAGGCATAAAGTATCATAAAAGGTCAAAACCACACACTTATACCATCTGTTCGGACCGAACAGATTCCTGTTCGAACCGAACAGAGCGGTATATGCTTGAAAAACACCAATCGATGCACGAAAGTGATAAGTTTTGTGTTCTAGAGTCCAAACCGAGGTGAAACCTGAACCCTAAGACGCTTTTTATACTGTTTGAAAACACAAATACTTTACTTTAGTTGTTTACATTATTTTAATAGACAAAAATAACCAAAAATATATAGTTTACTTGCACCTTTACATTTAATTCATCAAAACTCAAAAATATTATTGTCTAGCTTTTGAAAAAGGATAAGTCCGGTAATCAATTAAACTGTCCCTTGGGTTCGACCCTAAAGCTGTACTCCAAAAGACTAGTGAGGTTAGCTCTAGGTCTATAAATTTATTTGATTCTTAGGTTTTAAGCCTTCATCAAGCATACATTGCCAAGAAAATGAACCTGACGAGCCATCAGGATTTGTGTTCCTGACCAAGAACAACGAGGCAATGGAAAATGTGAAACTCGGAGAGGAAACTGATCTATCGCCTCCTGATCTTGATACTGATCTTGATACTCATAAAGATACTAAAGAGGTGGCCAATGGGTTTTGGTGACGATGATCTGGATGCTTCACCAGGTTTCAGTTAGGAATCTATTTGGAAAGCCTAAATTTTTTTATTATTTTTTTAAAATTTGACTTCTTATTTGTGAGTAACATATAGATTATTATATAGATATGGTGTTTTAAGATGGTATAATGAATTAATGATTGTAAAAGGGAATTAGAGTTCTTATTGGGCTGTGTAATTGCTAATTACTTTGCAGACTTGCAGTTGAGTTTTCTACGTTTTACACGGCCTGCTCGAATGAACTTTGGGCTTCCGCTCCGCAATACGACAACAAAAATAAGGTTTTAAAAATAACAATGTTCAACCATTAAAATTAGATAGAACCAAAATTGAAAAATATATTCATCGGATTTGTTGGTTATAGTTGCTTATTTTTATATTGATCATGTTTTCTTAAGAAATTGGCTGCAAAGGTTGTTAGTAGAACAAATCAGCATAATGTGTCAATTTATTAATGAAGTTTGTTAATCATCCTTTATTTTCTTATTTTCTTATTAAAGACTGTCAGGATCGAGCGAAGCTCAATGTATCCTTCTAGTAACATAAAAATTCCGATAAAATGACATCAAATTCATCCATTTTGATCAATAATGTTTTAATGAAATGAAATACATGAAGTTGTTGTTTTTTTCTTTTTTTTTTTTTGCAATGGCCTAGGAATGAGACATAAGTTGTATATAAGCAGTATATCTCAAGTCATGCCATTATTTGGGACTATTGGGAGTGATCGAACCTACGGCGGGCAACGACAGAGAGCGGCCAGAGAGGTTGAAGGCCGGCGGGAGAAGACAGAGGTCCGAAGTTCGGCTCTTGAAAATGATTAGACACAATTAATAGCTGGTTAACTGATTCGATTGACAAAATTTTACATAGAGGTGCGTTTGGATAGGTGTGGGAAGAAGGGAAGAAGGAAAGAAGTGGGAAGAAGTAATAGAAAGTGTGTAACTTTGTAAAGAGTTTAAATTGTTTATAATTTTTTTCTTCCCATCTTCTTTCTTCCTCTTTTTCTTCTCTCATCCAAACGCACCCTAGAAGTCGATAGAAAAACATAATTTTTGTTTTTTTCTCAAGCACCAGGATCAGAACCGACACTTACCGTTTGACAAATTATATATAAATAATTTCATAGAAATCCCGTAAGAAGTTAAAAAAAATAGTAAAAACGGAACGACAATGTATAATGTATTAAGTATATATTAAAAAGAGAGGCAAAAAGGGTAGGATTTTTAGAGTAAAATATTTCCTTTTACTCTTCTTAAACCTCTTCTTTAGGCCCATAGGTGTGGTGACACCGTGACATTCTGGCTCTGAAATTTCAGGCCCATTTTATATGTGTTGCATAATTCCATCCGAGAACCGAGATGAAATGTTTTTGCATAGGCCATAGCTGATAAGTGATAGCTCATTTTATTAAATATGATTTATCACCAGATATTTTGATCGAACGGGGTTTCCAATTAGTGAACATTTTATTTGTGAAATATATATGTCATTTGTGTATTCATATATTTGATGATGCCAGTCCTCAATTCTAATAATAATTAGGTGGATATCTTCAAAAAACATAATAATTAGGTGGAAAACATGTTTTCAGCCTAAATTAATTGACAAACCAGATAAAGAAATTCAATATTTTATTTTGAGCATTTATAATTTCGAGAGAAAGATACGTTAGGTCGTCCTGAGGTCAGTGTAAATCAATTAATGAAGTATTTTCTGAATGGTAAAATTATACGGTTTAAATTCATGTTTGACAATATGCCTTGTCCTATATATTTGATTCTAGAAACTCTCATTTATATATATAGTATCTCCCTTTATAAGTAATAAAGTATCATATAAATTAAATAACTTATTGGATGTCTAAATCCGTATTCTATTAAAAGACGAAACACAAAATAAAAAATGTTTCCTTTTGTCTAGTGCCAAAAAAAGGGCATAATTTTGCCCTTCTAATTTGTTTCCCTGTATTTTAGTCAGCCTACTCAAAACCGTATTTGTAATTACGTATGGGCAATTCGATCAAACAAAACAAGGAAACCCGACCTCACAGAGAAGAAATAAATACTCGCCGCTCTTTGATCGCTGATTTATTTAAGGTTCGTTAGAACAATTGATCATCGCAAATTCCCTTTTGATCATTCTCTTCGCCAGACAATCTTTCTAGGAGTGAAGCTTCCTCATGCTCAGAAATCCTTTGAGGGGTATATATAGTTTTTGCTCCTAATTAGCCTAACCAGCGGCAGAAACCTTATTATTATTATTATTATTATTATTATTATTATTATTATTATTATTATTATTATTATTATTATTATTATTATTATTATTATTATTATTATATTTTTTATGGTAGTCCAATATTCTGAAGCACCCGCCTAACCAGCGGCTTTGAAAGGACATTAGGAAAACCAAATGATTTGTTGTTCCATCTGATTTTTATTTTATTTGGTTTTTTTGATTATCAATTCTGTTTTCAAAATTTTTCTTTATTATTTTAGTGTCAACTATGGTATGGAAGCTATTTATATGTGATGGAGGTCATAATAATAACACATTTGGGGTTCACCAAATGTGATAACTTTATATTTCATCGGTATTTGAAATTTTCAGATTCAAATGTCGAATCTAAATCGTTGATTCTATTCAATTAATGAGCGATGTGTTTTCATATAAGTTTTATAAAATTTAGAATTGATTTGTATGTGATCAAGTGGTCAAAATTAAAACTAATCTACTATAGTTAATCTAATTTATTCATTTGTTTGATCAAATATCAAATGAACTTCAAATTTTATAGAATTTATATAGAAATGTATTGCTTGTTAGATTGAACAAGTTAAATGGATTGGATTGGACTTTTGAATATAAAAATTTATAAATATTGATGAAATATAAAATTATGGCATTAGCGGCACCTAACATTGATGGCACTAGAACATGCTCATTGTATATAAACCTAATCAGGCATAATATATTACGATTTGATTGTTCAACAGAAATTTCAATGGAGAGTGCTCACACATCCGAAACTGATTTCATGAGCAATCTGCCAGAAGATCTTCTGCTTCATATTATTAGATTATCATCAATGAAGGCAAGAGCTGCCGTGCAGACGTGCACCATATCCAAGAGATGGAAGCATCTCTGGGAGTTTTTGCCAGATCTAAATTTTGACCTCAAAGAATTTAACAGTGGATATTCCAAACAAGATAACGAGAAGTTCTCCTGTTTCGTCACTAAAATGCTAGAACACCGCAAGACCGAAATCTTGGACAAGTTTCGGCTCTCATGTGTGAATCTATGCAAAGAACAATATGGTTCGTCTATCAATAAATGGACCAAGTATGCCATTAAGCATAATGTTCGGATTCTGGAACTTGTTGTTTGTATATGTAGTGTTGGGACAGTGTTGACTGACAATGTCTTTGCTTGTGCCTCAATAGAGGAATTGCATCTACATTTAAGTGACTGCTGCAGATTTGGTGGAACGGGAAAAATAAATTTACCTAGACTTCGAAAGTTGCAACTCCATGGTCAATCTCTAAGTAACAGTGATTTCATTGCTAACCTGATCTCGGGGTGTCCTTTGCTCGAAGAACTTTGGCTAGAGTCATTTGATATATCAAGTGAGTCAACGATTTGCTCACAAAAGCTACAGCATCTGACTTTAAAAAACTGCCGATGGGTCTATGATTTAACCATCAATGCCCCTAACCTTGTTTCTTTTTGCTTCTTCGGTTCGATCCATGATCTCAGGTGGATTGTCAAGCAATGTGGATCTATATCATCGTTAACCATTTCAGGGGTTTCTCTTCACGCTGGTTGTTATGACTTTTTTTCTTTAAAGAATATCCTTATCAACCTTTCATGTTTGGAAAACCTTGAGCTTTGTGTATCCAAAAAAATCCCACCAAGATCAGAGTCACATTCATATTACGGAATAATCAACAACCTGAAGAAGCTTTCCATATGTGGACATAGCTTTGACCATTTTCCTTGCATATGGAAGTATTTGCCAAATTTGGAGAAGCTTACTTTTTGGGCATCTTGTCAGCATTCACATGAGCATTATCCCGAGGTACTTATTTCATTCTCATCTGAGTATTTTTCATTCTAACTCTGTAATTAACCTAATAGCGCAAAACAAAATCTGTTATGCACAACTTCAATTGAGGCCATTATCTGTGTTGATTGATAATCTAGACATGACTGACACAAAATTTTGTGAGCTGAAGATAGCCAAACTAAGTTCCACAACTAATTTGTGACATGGAACAAAGTTTTGCGACCTTCATTATTTCAAACACAAAGACAATTTAGTTTGTGCTGGAATGACTTGTGATTTTAGAGTAATTAATTATTCATTCTAAGAAAGGCTTGTCATTGGACCTTATCAAACATATGTACGCTTCTCAAATGGCAGGATTGTGATTTTTCTGATTCCCATACTGATTAAGAATTGTTTTCAATTTTTTTAAAAAAATGTTTATCTGCATATGAGGTACTTTAATTCATAAGGAAAATGTAGATTGAAAAAACTTACAACTAATTTATTCTTTTTTGTCTTTTTCTAATAATGTTGATGGTTCTGTTTTAAATTCTTTTGATTTTTTCATACTTCAGAACAAAAAAATGGGATGATATGCTGCAAAGAGCAGTAATTGAATTCAAAAGGCTTAAGGTAGTTGAGGTTGCTTTTGCTACTTTTGATGACCACAAAAGGAAACTTGTAGATGATTTGCGTCGACTTAGAGATGTTGAAATTGCCACATCCAACAGAAGCTTCTAACTTTCCAGAGGAGGAGAGTAGAGGAGAAGCTATGAGACAAACGGCCATGTCTTATGCATTATTTTGATTTATTTTCATCTTTGTGTTTTTACTATTTTCCTTTTCCTATTTTTGCTACAGTGACTTGTTTGCATTTTAGTTTTACGCCAGCAAAATATATACACTTGTTAAAATCAATTTTGCTCACATTATTGTTAATGACATATGTACTTGTTTTTCTTGTCTATTTTTATTTTTACTTATATATACGTGCAACTAAATCAGGTTCTGTGTTTATGGTTTCTTTGGTTCTGCTGACACAAGGACAAGGGATAAGTAATTAATATAGATAATGAGATGAGTTCTGAGAGAGATTAGTTTACTGGAATGAACCCTGACTTGATAACAACACAGAGAATTGCTTTGTGAGATTAATATTGCTCAAGTGTTGTACGGTCTTCATTGTTTTGATATGTGTGGTGCACATAATTATATATATCTCTGATCATGGAGCTTGCTGACTTCACATCATAATTCAGTCAGTAATTACTTTGGTAAGCAGGGAATATTGAAAAAAAAAAAAGAGAAACACCACATTCCTATTTAGTATCAGACATTATACAGTACAGTAACTTGCATGCACAGATATCACACCCTATCATCAACATACTGTATATCATAGTGCGGTACAATTACAATTGCTCTTCTAAAATAAATAAAGAAAGCAAAAAGTAGATTTACAGATGGTTTGGGTAACCTGAGGCACATGATAAAAGAAAAGCATAGATAGTACTTATTAAAATCGAAGAGGAGAACGACCAATATATATTAGCAATAATAAAAATAAACAAAAAAAGGAATGGTATCCCGCCGTTTTTATTATATATATATATATATATATATATATATATATATATATTACCCGTAGAAAAAGAGGAGAACAAATTCAAAAAAGGAATGGCATATTGGTATACGAGGCTGAATTTCCCATTTTATCATCATCATCATCATAATCATTATAATACTATATACTAACTTGTCTTCTCCAGTGACAGAAATCGAGTTATGCCCAGTGCTTAAACCCTCGAGCCTGGAGGCCTCCTGTCATGTGGGGTCGATACTTCTGGCAAGGGGCGACCCACTCAAGCCGAACGCATTGCGTGACCAATCATTCAAGGAAAAATAATATATATGTGGAAGCGAACTTATCGTAATTAAATTCAATCGTTTGGTCTTTGCATTTCAACAAAGTACAATCGATAAATTCCTTAAGAACTATTGTAAATTTATAATTAAATTTATTTTTAACCTCTTAACTTTTCGCCAATATTTCTGATTAACTGTTGAAAATATTACCGCTAGCTAAAACATCCTTAAAAATATATATTTCTGAAAAAAAGACGCCTTATGCTCAGAAACCCAAGCTCCAATCTATTGAACCTTTGGTAAACCCTGTTGATAGTACAATATAAATATAACCCCAATTAACTTTGACAACATCTCACCGCACAGACCCAAACTCAAGAGTCTCCATGGAACAATACCTCCTGTTAGAACACTATTCCACCATGAAAGAATGCATTTCCTCCCTGGAAAATGCCAATCAAATCTACAAAGATGCGCTGGCTGAACTTGGGCTGCCGTGCAGACGTGCATCATATCCAAGAGATGGAAGCATCTCTGGGAGTTTTTGCCAGATCTAAATTTTGCCAGATCTAAATTCTGCCCTTTAGTGATCAGAATTTTCCAATTATTTGCATTCAACCTTTTTCCAATTGGAATTATTAAAATTGGGTAGTGAATACATAGAACTTCCTTTTTGTTTAGCTTTGATTCACCATATTTCCGTACAAAGTCTGAAGATAATATGGTATCCGGCATATTTGGTAACAAGTCACTCTCACCTAACAACATACTCTAAAAGTATTAAAACTCAAATAAAACAAGTAATTTTTTTAATTCTGCAATACACAAGACAGAGTCAGAGGGAGGAATGGAGGGACTAATAGAGAGAGAGAAAGAGAGAAAGACCTTCAAATTAAGACGCTCTCTCTCCTCTGGACTCAGGCTGGAGACACCTTCCTCTTGCCTCCGCACTTCCACTACCCATTTTATAAAATCAGCTGCACTTGCTGGAAGTGTTCTGAATAATAAAGAAAAAAGGGCTTGGACGCTATTTACTGTTTTAGACCTAAGTAGCTTAGGTACATCTTCTCTCAAATATTTTGCAACTTTGACCCAATTATCATCCCTGCAACTCTGGTTTACCATGTAAAATAAAAATGATAAGTAGAAAAAAAAGTCAAATTGAAAAAAAATGATAATTTAAAAGAGAAAAAGAAAAGCTTTTTGCACAAGCAGATATAGTAAGACTTCCTCATATTGGTAATTGTACACTTGTCTCTTTTATCTATTTTTTATTTTTATTCATATACTTTTCCTTCTTTGGTTTCTGTATTTCCTCCCATGTGTAATGAAAATAAGTATATAACATATAACAGTTCAAGGCAATGTCAAGTAACTTATTATTTCCTAAAACTTTGCTTCTTAATTCAATATAAAATGGAAGAGGGCTGAAGACCATAAAGCAGGAAAAATAAGTTTGATAGCAAAGAAATAATTTGTTCAGAAAACAATTATAAAAAATGCTTATAAAGTTACCAGTGTATAAAGAAGAGATGGAGCCATAGGAAGCCTTGAGATAAGCATGATCTGTGTATAATAACACAATCAGTGAGCAGATTTAAATAAATTCAATCCAATATTTGCTATGTTTAAGAGGGTCATTATGTAACTTTATTTGGGAATCATTGTAACTACACTTTTGGATGACAACATGACCGGGGCATGCTAGATTATAACCCACTGTTTTCCCAGTAATGGAAAATGCATGTGTTGAGTCTTTCAAAAACCGATCAGATGAGACTCAGGTTTAGGTAAGCGTGATAACACTATCCTTTTTGGAAGCATGGTAAGCCAAAATTTAAGATGGAACCACCTGCTTTAAACCTTTGTGTACATTATCTGTCACATGATTACATCTTTCTCGGAAAAAATGACAAGCTGATCCATTCACATCTTTAGATAGCTCATGTATACTTTCTACAACACTTTCCAATATGAAAGTTTAGGCCCCATTTGACAACACACATTAATTCCAGACTAATTTTGTTTATTACTTAATTAAACAATTTGTCATCTTTTGTGTACTTTTTTTGGCATGTTATTCAATAGCATGTTTAAGAATAGAACATATAAATGTCAACAAAAAGGCAGGTTTATAAAAGAAGAAATAGAAAAGATCAACTTCCCTAAAACATTGAATTTTACTGCAGGAATATAAAAACAAAAATATCAATGATTAACCACACTACTTCATAAATTGATTAATATAACCAAATAGCCTCAATGATATGTACTATTTCAGCAAATAGTTCTATATACTATACTTAAAAACTAGAAATCTTAATAGATCATAAACTAAAATAAATCAAAATCAGGGAAAGAATAGTTATTATAAGATACAAAACTAGCTAAAAGGAATTAGAAAGTAGCTTCTCCCAAGAATAAGTTCAATCTGACTACGGTTTCAATACTGCATAAAAGTGTTTGGTACCCTAATTTCAGACCAATTCCATTTAATTCCATGGTGCCAAACAGGGCCTTAGTAAAGCCCGTATTTGCAGGAGGAAAACATACCCTCTGAGGAGGCCAGTAGCATCATCAACAGTGTTAATGGCATCCCAAAGTAGGGAAAGTGGGACCCAATGGGGAGGGTACTTGAAACGAGCTACATCTAATATAAGTGCCATATCCTTTCCTGCATGGTAGCCTCCTATTGGTGAGAAATGACCAGTGCCTGTCTGCATCAGTATATGTGTAAGTCACATTTGCATTGTGAAAATATGAAACCTCAAGCCGATAAAAGGATTTTAGTTCTAGTTATTTGGAACAAAAGCAATAAAAACATCACCTATTTTTATACAGTGAAAGCGAAAAAGATTCAGTCAGATATATACATCTCGTTTTGAATTTCTTTGCAAAGATTAAGGCCCTGATCGGAATGATTTTTGGAAAGAGTTCAATTCATTTCAATAGAATAGAGTTCAAAAGAAATGATTTTTAAAGTAAAATCCGGTGATCAGCATAAATAGAAAAAGAATTGAAGGGAATTCAATTTTGTGATCGGATACAAATAAAAATAAGAAAGAAATGATTTGATCTCCATAAATTTGTCTATTTTACCCTTGTTATTATCTTTAAAATGAGAACTTGTTTGTTTCAGGAGGGATTGTTCGGTACCTTGTGGTACACCCAGCTATTGTGCACGGAACAAAATACAACACAAATAATCCGAAACTAGTAAATTCAACATGGAACAAACAAAATCACATGGGCACATGCGTATGGAGGGATTGTCTCAGCATAAACCAAACAAAAACACAACACTGGTACCAAAGCCTGGTACCCTTTTGGTACCACCCGCTGTTGTGAGCAAGAACTCCTTATAATGATGACATTATTCACTGGACTGAGTCCCTCCTCACAGAAACAATTATTATAGAACAAACATTGTTCTATAAGCTTCAAAATCATTCATCGTTACCTACAAATAAAGCAGATCATTTTTCAATTTGCCCATTTCTCTAATCCAAACCATGAATAATGAATTTTTTACTTTCAAAAATGCATTGATCATTACATGACCATATAACTAAAGGAAACTAAAGGGAGTAAAAAAAGCTACCAGTGGAAAAAAAAAACAGCTACTGGTACCGAATTTAGGAAAAAAAAAAACTGGTAAAAGAAATAGCTACTGTAAAAAACTGTACATGACAGCTTCTGGTACCGATTAAGAGGTAACCTGACGGGGGGCTTCCTTAATGGAGCTTATTGTGTAAACTAATAAAAGAATTTTGCTAGATTTTGGAAAAAGACAAAAAGTAAAAATTTCCTGGTGCATAGTAGTAATCTTTTGAACTTTGACTGGTGCATAGTAATAAAAATTTTCTGGTGCATAGTGGTTAAGAATTTCTGGTTCATAGTAGTAAAAAGTTAGATGAACCAATAGAAAAAAATTATTCGATAATCTTCATACCAATAAATACTCGTAAAAAGTCGGATGAACCAATAGAAAATTCTTCTCTATCTATTACTGTCTTTTATATGGAAAAAGACAAAGGTAAAAAACAAAGAGACCTTACGGAATGAAGTTGAAGAGGTGATGTTCGTAAGAGAGAAGCGGGAGGGAGGGCAGAGATTGACCGCGCAGAGATTTCCCTCCGCTTTTCACCCAGCGAAATCCTCGGAAATTCCTTGCTTTTTCACGCAATTTCGACCGCCATATTTTTTCTTCTAAAATCACGCAAAATCGTCGGAAATCGCAGCGTTGTATCCATTCCGATCAGGAAAGATATATTTCCCGTCAATTCTGATTGACGTTGGTGCTGTATTTTGTCATTCCGATCAGGCCCTAAAGAAGATAATAATAATAGGATATTATAAAGTAGTTTATAATGCAGTACCATCTTAATAAACTGATTAAAATAACAGTATCTACAAAAATGTAGATATACAGTTTTTAGTCCGAATAACACTGCGCTTTTTACAAATCTCTGACCTAACTACCTCAGAACACTGATGCATCAACAGCTAATTTTCCTTTAATAAAATTTCTCTTAAAAGTCAAGAAATATGCACCATAGCACATAGCAAATAAAGAGAACATTAACAATAGAAAATAACAACTATATAGCCAACTCTTACCTGTTGGAAAGGTCTCCGGTGATATGATGCGATGACATGGCAGTCTTCAGAGGTGGTGCATTTGATGACGTGCTTTCTGAAGTCCTCAAAGTTGCTTTCATTAGCTCGATAAGCTTCCACTTTGGCGCCTGCACAATGAGCCAACCATGCAACTTTCCCAAAAGTTATTCCTTCAGCTTTGACTTTCTCCAAAGGCTCACAACAGTCCAACATTGACTCATCGAACCATCTCCATGGACCTAACAAGAGAAAACAAATATTATACATAATAACTACCCAACAGAAATTAAGATAGAAGGCCTTTCTCGACTTCCCAAGGCCTCCGAATTCATGCAATTAGCACCCAAATTGCCTAAAACTAAAAGAGAACACAACTACCACCTACAAGAGTCATCATATTTAAAATGGTCCATCTTTAAAGAAGCTTGGTTGAAAGTTTTCTCAACAGACAGAAATGCAATAAACGAACAGTGCACAGTAATAGATCGTATTCTAGTCAGGTCAAGGGATGGCAACTCTAAATTTCTAATAGTTTCCATTTCTAGTGATTGCTTAATTAAGTAACATTAACTGTTAAGTAACAGTTTGCTTACTTAAGCATATGAAAAAAAAAGTAAGGTAGTAATTAAAAATGCTGGAATAATATTACCTTTCCACTTTCTTCCAGGATCAATGGCAAGAGTATTTAGCACGACAGATAAGCTGGCAAGGCCGCAGTATGCGGGCTCTGATTGGGTTTGGAAGTAGGATATTAGCCTGAAAAATCCCTCCATGGTCCCACTTTGAAGTGCCTCTGAGAAAAGACGCTGCATCAATTAATAAATTTCTTTCAATTAAAACTCGCTACTGTCAGATGGCAAAACGAGCATTATGTGCAGACACACTATTGAGTTCACAGTAGAGACACTAAGTAGATCTGCCATTAAATGCAATATTCCAAGAAATACACACAGCCAACCACACTTTTTGGGATTTAGTGAACAGACAATGCACACATTTTTGGGCGATAGAAACTACATAAGGAACAAGCGTAAATTACTCTAAATGAAGGGTTTAATCAGTGTCGACTCCATTGATGAAAGCTAAAATTGAAACTACATAACACTTCCACTCACTCAATCACAAGCAAATTAGCATGAAACTTAACACGAATCGATTAAGCAACGACAGGAGTTAACCTTGCCATCGCAAGAGGCGAACTCGATCGCTGGCGGAGAAGGAAGAATCCTTCGGTACAGACCCGCTACTGCCATTTCTGATTTGTTCCTCTCTAATCTCTCTTTGCGTTTCTGTTCAATTTGCGACTTCTTTTGGGACAGATTGGATTGAAGAGTGGTTTTATGTCGCAGCTTGAAGAAGAATAAAGGAAGGGTTTAATTGACTGCATCTTTATTATTTTATTATTTATTGTTTAATATGTTATAAAAGCAGGATTAGAGGACTGATTAGTGGGAGGAGCAGCGCCAGTGCATATTGCTTTTGATTTGCCAAATGTCAAAGCTTTAGAATTTGTCTTCTCCAGTGCAATGATCTGGAAAATGTCCAGTGTTAGTTAAATCATACTGGCCTTCTGTCACTGTTATGTGGGCCATACTCTTGGCGATGGACTCCAACAGGACGGATGGCATTACAAATCAGTCCAGTGGAAAAATAGCGTCTTTGTTCAGTTTGTTGGGCGTAAGAAGCCTTTCCGAATTCATCCTAATTGAACTCAAATTGTTTGGGTCGTTGTATTTCATCAACAAATTGCAATTACAATACATTGATTTTTCTATGAAATACTTTGATTATTTTAATTTTTTAATCTTTTAAAGATTCTTCAGTTAGGAGAAAAAATGAATAAATAAGTTGACTTCAATGAAATACTCAAAATATATCTCTTAAGCAAAGCATTTGAAATAATCGGGAATATCAGTTACACATTAAATTAAAAAAAAAACAATGTTAGCAAACACAAAATGTTGTAGTGGCGCCTATTTTTTTTTTGTAAGAAATATTATTCTTATGTACTACCCCATTAGCATTTTTTTTATTATTTTTTGTCAACTTTGTTAAGATATATATATTTGAATAAGCTAAGTGAAATGAGTAAACGACGCATTTTTAATATAGTTAGAATGGTCCAAAATAAGTTCGGGTGATTAAGAAAATTATTTAACAATTGTCCAAATGTTTATAATTTGATTAAAACATCATACTAATTATTATTGGCAAAATTTTTAAAATTCTCAGAAATTTAGCATGCAAAAAGTTTAAGAAGTACTTTCGAATTCATGCAAACGATATGAAGTGCAATTTGTTATATATTGAAAAAAAAACATTAAGAAGAAAGTTAGTAAAAAAAAAAAAGTCTACATTTGTCATTTTAAAAATAAATTAAATAAAACGCTCCTCCAATAAATTTATCCATACTTTAGATAAGGTTTTTTCAATATTACAATGAGTTATCAGAGAAAATTAATGAAGGTAAATTAATTTATTTAATGGAACTCTTTATTTTTTTTAGAGAAAGTTTAATATGCACCATAGACCATAGTGCATAGGGCATTCCGTTCACCACAAATTTTTTCGGGAATATTTTTGTAAATTGACAAATCTAATTTAATTAATCTAATCTACATATTGAAATCTCATACAAAACCAAAATTTACAATTTTTAAGATTTTATTACTATTTTTTTCGAATTTTTTAAAACATGTCATTTTTGGAATGTTGTACTATTTACAATTTTCCAAAAATGGTATGTTTTAAAAAATTCGAAAAAAATAGTAATAAAATCTCAAGAATTGTAAAATTTGGTTTTCTATGAGATTTCAATATGTAGATTAGATTGGTTAAATTAGATTTGTCAATTTATAAAAATACCCCTGAAAAAGTCCGCGGTGTACGGAATGCCCTATGAACTATAGTGTATATTAAACTTTCTCTTTTTTTTATTTATATTGCATGCTTAATTTCATAGATAGTTTGCCCCTCTCTAGTACTATGATCGAGGTGTAAACCAGGGTCAAACAAATTAACCTTGTACTCGACTAGTCGTTTATAGCAAAGTAAAGGTGTCGATCCCACAGAGATGGGTATGATTACTATTCTTATTGGTTCGTTAAATCTAGACAGTAAAAGTTTAGAAAAGTTTTCGAGTAACAAATGGAATAAATAAAAGAGAAATTAAGGAATGCAATTGCAAATATGAAAATAAAGCAAAACAATGCGAGTAAATATTTTTGGGGTTTTCTAACAGTTTAATATATGATGCTAAAAGTGCCTTAGGGTTCGATTTCACTTAGGTTTGGTCGCAGGGTTGCGAAACATACCACTTTCGTGTCTCTGTTTCACTAATCCGGTCCGGATCGTGGACAATCCGGTCCGGATTCCACTGCGTGAATGCTGTGATTTACTCAATTGCTGATTTATTCAAGTCAAGGGTCCATCTAGCCATACCTAAACTCCCTAACCCTTTGCTGTCACTTATTGGGTACGGTATTTGGTATGGAACCTAGTGTTAACCCTCATCGAATGCATTGCACCCTCAACTTTCGTTTGCCGGTGGACCTATTCGAGTTTACAATTGGTTTTCTGCGAGATATCTAACTTAGACTTTCGCCTAATTAGAAGTGTTTACTTTTGGTTACTAACTGGTCGACTTTCGCCATTGACCTACCTCGAAATACTAGTGAATGGTTCAGTTATTATAATGAGTTGATGTCTCAAACAAGTGCGGCCGTACACAAGCAGAGCAACACAAGTAATAATAAACACAAAACACAAGCAATCAATAAAACTCCCAAAGGTAATTGACTTCCTCCATCAACCAAAAGAGTAAATCAAGCAATCCAAACCCTAAGCTACATCTACCCCTAAAGCATTAAAAGTTTAGCCTAACATAACTTCAAACAACAAGCAAATAGCAAGAGATAAAGTCACACAAGCCATAAAAACAGAATTTAGAGAAAAACAACAAATATCCAAGTTTCTTAGGTTGTAAACCGCTGCCGTCGCGCTAGAGAACACCTTAGATCCTTTAGAACTCGTTGTCACAGCAAGGAATGGCTCCAAAACGTCCTAGCCTCTGCCCTAGTCGCACAAAGAAGAGAGAAAAGAGCCAAAAACCTAGATCTGCTGCTGGAGAGAGAGAGAGAAAGTTGTGGAATGAGGAATGATGCCTTTCCAAAGATGGAGCACGCCTAAATTGCCTCCCCTGCCTGCCTGGACGTCCAGCTACCTTCCCTCAATCACACACACGAAATTACCTCCCTTTCCATAAAAGAAATCGCCTTTAATTTCTGATCAGAACCTTCTTTATATGGCAATCCGGACCGGACAGGATTCAATCCGGACCGGATTAGAGCCACTGGATTGAGTTTGCATAAGGATCGGGTCCGGATTAGGAGGAATCCGGGCTGAATTGTAGAGGTTGAGTGAGATAGGCTGTGGAGTGGTTGGACTTGTGCGTAGGCGGTGCATCGGGCTGAGTCGAGACTTGATCTAAGCTAGGAATGAGTCGTCTAGCTATCCAATTCATTGCTTATTTGCTGCTTTCTTCGAGTTCCTATAAAAATAAAACAAAACGCAACGGCAGTGCCAAATCTGGCAAACAAAAGCGAAAAACAAGATAAAATCACAGTTTTAGTTATAATTTCGACGTGAAGTCTGGTCAAAATATCGATATAAATATGAGATATCATACTATCAAGATTATCATGCCAACAATTCATATGATCAAATTGATTCATTTGAGTTGTTTAGCGTTCTTTAAGAACAAATCTCCATGTGAGGGTAAATTAAAAATAGAATAATATTTACAAACATGGTAAGTAATAACATTGGTGGACCAACTACTAATTAACTTAAGAATTTTTGCAGATTATCTGTCACATCATTTTCATCTTTGGTAAAAATTAATCAGCTAATCCATAGACATCTTTAGACATCTCAATTACAATTTTTCTATTAAAACTTGAAAAATAATAACAGTGATAAGCCTCGCATGATTTTCATCTACAGGTAGTGAGGCTTATTCTATTCATACAATTCTTTATAACTATTTGTAATTACTTTGTTTGTAGTTAGTTAGGTACTGGGCTTATCTGTTCTTGATTTTTTTAGGCGACTCTGTATATATATATATAGGCATATTCTTTTATAATTACAAAGATTTAATACAATCTATCCTTTTCTTGTCGAATAACTTTCTCACTCTCTGAATTAATTCTCCTTTTTTATACTTTTATTATATTACTCGAGTGAGTGATTAATATCTCGTATTTATATTGTTATTTTGACCAGACTTTACATCGAAATCGTGATTAAAACTTTGATTTATTGATGTTTTTACCTTTCTTTGCCAGATTTGGCACTGCCTTTTGCACTTTGTTCTTATTTGTAGGAATCCAAGAAAATCAGCAAGAAAAGCAGCAATTCTGATGGCTAAACGACTCATACCTAGCCTAGATCAAGTCCCGACTCAACCTAATGGAGCAACCTCGCACGAATCAAGACTATTCTCAACCAGACTCTGCAATTCGGTCCGGAATTCGGACCGAATTCCTGCGCAGACGACACTTCTGAATTCCAGTGAGCTGAATTCGATCCGAATTCCCCTGAATTCGGTCCGAATTGCTATACAGGGAAATATTTCTGGCTGCGTTCTGGAGGCGTTTTCTCTATTAGGAAGGCTCCATTTTCGCCTGAAATCAAGGAAAACGTGTGCTAGTTGTCCAGGAGCCAGAGAAGAGTATTAGAGGTGCCTTCCATCTTGGGAGATGGTCATCTTTCATTCTATATTCTATCTTTCTCTCTCCAACAGATCTGGATCTGGTCCTTGGCACTTTTCTCTAGACTTTGGCGACTTGGACAGAGTTGGGAGGCGACATTGGTGTTATTGCTTGTTGCTCCGACGATTTTCGAAGGATTCTCCATTCCTTCTTCTGCATTTGGCAGCGATTTGTGTCCTAAAACTTGATCTATTTGTGTATCTCTAGTACTTTTCTCTATTTTCTGGATTTATGGCTTGTTTAGACTTATCTACTCTTATTTGCATAATTTCTATTAGTATGTTAGGCTAAAAATTTGTTGCTTTAGGGATAGATGTAGCCTAGATTTAGGTTTACTTGTTTTGTTGATGGACGAAGCTAGTTATCTTTGGAGCTTTTATTGAATTGCTTGTGTTTGAATTGTTTATTACTTGTGTTGCTCGACTCTTGTACGGCCGCAACGGTTGGGAACTTCGACCCATTATAATAACCAAGTCCTGTACAAGTATTTCGAGGTAGGTCAAGGGCGAAAGTCGACCAACTAGTGACCAAAAGTCAACGTTTCTAGTTAGACGAAATTCTAATTAGATACCTCGTAGAAAATCATTGGTAAACTCGAGTAAGTCCACCGAACAACGAAAGTTGGGGGTGCAATGCACTCGAAAAAGGTTGTTCAACACTAGATCTCATTCCAAATACCGTACCCAATAGGCGAAAGCGGAGGGTTAGGGAGTTAGGTATGGCTAGATGGACCTTTGGCTTGAATAAATCAACAAAAGAGTAAACCACAACATTTACACAGTGGAATTCGGTCCGGAATTCGAACCAAATTAGCAAGACTGAATACGACAGTGCTAAGTCTTGTGACTCTGTGACCAGATCTAGGTGAAATCGAACCCTAAGGCACATTTATTATCATATATTAAACTGTTAGAAAACCCCAAAAATATTTACTTGAATTGTTTTGCATATTTTCATACCTGCAATTGCATTTCTTTATTTCTCTTCTATTTACTCTATTTGTGACACCAATTCTCTTCCTAATTTTTATCGTCTAGCTTTAACGAACTAATAAGAATAATACTCATATCCATATCTGTGGGATCGACACCTTTACTCTACTACAAACGACTAGTCGAGTACAAAGTTTATTTATTTGACCTTGGTTTACACCTCGATCAGTGATGTCGTGACAAAATTCTGAGCCAAGTAAAATGGATGTTCTAAATTTATATGAGTTGATGATCATCCACAGCTATGAAAATAGAAGATCAAAGATTCTAAGAAAAGCTGCCATTGCTATAAATTAGAAGAAAAAAACTAATGCCATTCATTTAATAATTCATTTTATTACGTTAGCTAGTTAAAATAGAAAAAGTTAGCAATTTATTTTTTATTATATAAAAATATTTTTTTAATGGATGATTTAGATATATGCCACTGAAAAAATTTGAAATTAGAGAAATGCCATCACTAAATGACAAATTATTTTTATGACATTACAAAGCGTTAAAAATTAGTTTTATGCCATCGGACAATTGATATGACCATTTAACCCTTTTAAATATACCACTATAAAATTTGAAAATTCGAGATATGCCATTGTGAATGAAATAACGAGTTTTATGCCATTACAAATCAACTGGACTAAGATGAACATGCCTGGATTTATTATACCTAATTATTTTAAAATTATTTTTTGTAAATAAACAAGAATATAAGTGGAGCGAGCATATCAATGCATATAGAAAAATATAATGGACATTATAGTTTTTTGTTGTATTTTTTCACACAACCAGTAAAGGACTAAAGGTAGTTATGTAATAAAGAAGAAAATACAGAGACAAAAAAAAATCATGATTATTCTAAATAGTACTATCGGTATAACAAAATAATGAAAATTTTCTTTCTTGAGTGAGTTCATTTATTTTCCCTCCAGCGCCGTCTTTTTATTTTAGATTAGGGTTTATTTTCAAAAGGACAATTTGGTCATTAATAAAAATTATGACAGGTTAATGATGACATTTTTAGAATTTATTTTGTTTTTAGAAAAAAATAGTGGCAAAAAACTAATTTTAATAATTCTATAGTGGCATAAATATAATTAGCAATCTAAGAGTGGCATTTTTCAAATTGACAAAATTTTTAGTGGCATAAAACTAATTTTTCCTTTTTTAATTATTGAATTAAATAAAGATCAATCTGGATTGTGAATTAAATAAATAGTTTTTATTACGTTAGCTACTTTTACAAAGTAGATTGATGAAAAATGTGTGATTAACTCACATATTATTTTTTTTCCTTTTAGAAGGAATGAAAATTGAAAATTAATAATTTTCTTTGTCGTGAAATATTGAAATTAATATACAAAATACCCATTCAGTCAATGCTGGAGGGAGTTCGGTAAAACAGAAATGTATAAATTAATATGAATTTTCAAAGCCTTTGTTAGCAATCTTTGTAAGCATGAATTCATATTAATTTTAGCTGATAAATTATAGAAATTTTTTCTTCGTCCACCAGTTCTGACTTGTAGAAAGGTCGGCTCCTCCACCAGAGCAATTGCTCCTCGATTCCTTTTGGAAAAAAAGTGGAACGATTTTCCAAAAAGTTTGCTGAAAAATGGTTTTGGATCCTTCAATGGATGTGTAATAGAGAAGATCAGTAATATTGGAACTAAATGAAATTTAGCCAAAAACAAATTAATCATTTGCCGGTCATTGTTGTTAGATTTTTTTTTGTCATTTATATTCAATTTAACAATTAGAGGACAAATCAATATAAAATACGTCCACAAAAATTATTGAAAGAACTAACCTAAAAATAAATAAAATATCGCACCATCGAAATATTGCAATAATTATTTCGGTTTTTAGCTATATTGCTATTATTTATGTTGTCATAAAGACTAACAGAAAACCATTATCTATTGCTCGTATTTCAAAAACTATGTTTTATATTACCACGATATCAACCATCAAAGAAAATAGAAGTGAATACTATTCGCTGAATGCAGTTTCTGAGTATAAAGGATTTATCAAAATTACATTCCCTTTGGGATTTATTGAATAGATAATGCACACATTGGTTAGTAAATGAAACTACACACGAAGATAGCAGACATTTCTCTAAATGAAGGGTTAAATCAACGTCGAATTTTTTTTTTTTTTTGAAAGCTGGCTTTTGCCAGAACTTGTATTAAAGAAAAGTTTGTATTTACAGGGAATATAAAAGAAAAAAAAAATACAACACTAAAAATAAAATAAAGAACAAAGAAGGATCAGCAACTAGAGCTCCATTCTCGCATGTCCATCAGTGTATTTCTAAGAATGTCCATCAAAAAGAGTGGCTTGGACTCAAAGATCATCTTATTCCTAGCCTTCCACAATGACCAGCATACCGCCACCCAAATTATATCCCATTTCCTCCTGCCTTTTCCATCCAGCAGTCGTCTATTTTCATACCAAAAAAGATGGGGCTGGTCATACCAGACATGTAAGAGGTTTCTGGTTGCTTGATGTACTTCCAGCCATAATTGTTTTGCCACGGTGCAAGTTGAAAACAGATGCTGAGCATCTTCAATTGAATTAGTATTGCATAACACACAAGTGAGGTTAGGAGGGGCCCCCCTAATAATCAAATTATTTTGTGTCATAAGCCTGTCATGGAGTAGCAGCCAAGCAAAAAATTGCACTTTTAGTGGTGCTTTAATTTTCCACAAGTTTATGCCCCCCAACATGTGTACGCCAGGGTCGACCAAGTTCCGATATAGAACTGAAGTCTTAAAAGTACCATCCGACGACCATCGGAATACCATTGCAGCAGAACCCACATCCCAAGTGACTAGGTTATGCGCAAAACCAGAGAATGAAATAATAGACTTTAAAGTATGAGAGGTGTTGTTGGATGCTGCAAGAGCTGACACCGAGGTGGTGCCATGGATCCGTTGCACTATAGCTGTCAAGATTGAAGAGGAATCAGAGCAAAGGAGCCAAACCCATTTAGACAACAGTGCCCGATTCTGCGCTTCAAGATCAATTATGCCCAAACCTCCATTTGATTTTGGTAAAATTGCGACTTACTCAATCATAAGCAAATTAACATGAAATTTAACCTACTCAATCATAAGCAAATTAACATGAAATTTATTGATCAAAGTTATTGATCAAAGTTAAAATTGAAACTAAAAAAAAATTCAACCTACTCAATCATAAGCAAATTAACATGAAATTTAACACGATTCAATTAAGAAACGACATGAGCTGACCTTGCCATCGCAAGAGGCGAACTTGATCGCTGGCGGAGAAGGAAGAATCCTTCGGTACATACCAGCAACTGCCATTTCTGATTTATTCCTTTTCAATTCCTCTTTATATTTCTGTTCAATTTGCGACTTCATTTGAGATAGATTGAATTGTGGTTTTATGCCGCTGCTGCATGAAGAAGAAGGCAGGGTTTAATCAACATTGACTGTATCTTTATTATTATGGTTTAAATTCAAGCAGAATTAGAGGACTAATTACTAATTAGCGATAGAAGCGCGAGTGCGCAGCATACATATTGCTTTTGATTTGCCAAACCATGGATTTCGAATTAATTCCTTTCAATGTCAAAGGTTTAGAATTTTTCTTCTCCAAGACTCCGTTTGGATGCAAGAAGAAGAAGAAGAAGAAGGAAGAAGGGAAGAAAAAAAATTATAAACAATTCAAACTCTTTACAAAATTACACACTTTCCAATACTTCTTCCCACTTCTTTCCTTCTTCTCTTCTTCTCACACCTATCCAAACGCACCCCAAAGCAAGGAGTTGGAATATGTCCAGTGTTAACTGTTAAATGCTGGCCTTTGTCATGTGGGCCATACTCTTGGCGATGGACTTGAACAGGACGGATGGCATGCAAATCAGTGCAGTGAAAAAATAGACGTCTTTGTTAAGGCGTAAGAACCCTTTTCGAATTCATCCTAATTGAACTCAAAAAATTGTTTGGGTCGTTGCATTTCATCAACAAAATACAAATTACAATGAGAATTGTTCAGCGTCATCCTAGAATGTATCATCCATATCATCCCAGCGCAAAACGATGCCACGCAGAAACGCTTTCCCTCTCACACGACTCTCTCTCTCTCTCTCTCTCTCTCTCTCTCTCTCTCTCCATCTCCTTTCTTCTCCGATCATTCCCGTTTCGATTTCACTTCCCCTCGTATAAATATTTAATTTAGTAAGTACAAATATTCATTTAGTTATAACATAAATGTTATAAGTAAAAAAAGTTCATTTTTATTATGTTCAATTTAGTACGTATAAATGTTCAGTTTATTAAGAACAAATGTCCAGGTTCATAACAATAAATGTTCAGTTTAGTAAGTATATATGTTTAGTTTATTAAAAATATATTTTCAATTTATATAGTACCTATATATGTTCTGTTTATTAAGTATAAATGTAAGTTTAATAATTAATTATAAATGTTGTGAGCATAAATGTTCCTTTTTCTGCATCATCAAATCCAATGTATAAATGTTCAGTACCATTCGTATAAATGTTCAAATTTATCAAGTATAAATGTTCAGTTTTCTAAGAATAAATGTATAAATTAATATTCAGTTTTCTAAGTATAAATAATCATTTTATTAAATATAAATATTCAATTTTTTAAGTATAAATATTTAGTTTATTAAATATGAATGTTCAGTTTCTAAATATAAATGTTTATTTTATAATATATAAATATTTAGTTTATTAAGTATTTGTTTTCACTTTTTAATAGGCGTACATGGAAACAATAAAGAGTTCACGAACCAAACAACAATGCATGAAAAAATTAGAAAAGGTCATGTACCAGTTCAGTTCAACTCAAAAAAAAATTTCGACTCTGCCCCTAGTGTATCCCTCTCCTTTATCTCAATTTTTTTGAAGTTTAGTAAGAATAAATGTTCTAGTTTGTCCGGTATATATGCACAGTTTATTAGTAAGTATAAATGTTTAGTTTATTAAGTATAAATTAGATAGAGGAGATGGTTGCTCTAAAATGAAAAAAAAAAAATTTGGTGACTTTCTATTTTTAGAGATGGGATGGTATGGATGATAAAGTGTAGGATTGCAGTTATCACTCCCAAATTACAATACATTCATTTTTCTATGAAGTACTTTAATTATTTTCAATTTTAAATCTCTTAAAGATTCTTCAGTCAGGGAAAAAAAATTAATAAATAAGTTCACTTTAATGAAATATTCAAAATATATATATCTTTTAAACATTAGAAAATAATCTGGAATCTCAGTTACACATTAAATTTAAAAAAAAATGTTAGCAAACACTAAATGTTGTAGTGGCGCTAGTTTTTTCAGAAGAAATATTATATTTATGTGCTACCCCTATTAACATATTTTTTTCCAAATGTTTTTTTTATTTTTTCTTTTAGAAAACTTAGCAGCGACTGCTAAGTGAAACATATACAGTTGAGTAATCAAGTTGAATTGACACAATGTTTGCAAATCAAAACATATACAGAACAATGTATACGTTTTTTATTATCCTTTTTCAACTTTATTATAACATATACAGTTGAATAATCAAGTTAAATTGACACAATTTTTAAATATAAATTGGAAAGGCCCATAAAATAGGTTCGGGAGATAAAGAAAACTATTTAACAATTGTCAAAATGCTTTATGATTTGATTAAAACTGCATAACAAGTATTATTGGCTGATTTTTTTTTAAAACACTAAAGAAAAGTGTATTCTCACAATACTCTAGTGTGTATTTTAGAAAATTCGAAAAATTAATTTCAAAAGGTTAAAATAACTATTTGACGATCATCAACTAACGCGGACCAAAAAAATAAAATGATAATAATAATATATTTAACCAACTTTTAATGTTAATATAGATTATCAATTTTTTGAGTAAATTATAATTATGCAGGTCAATTGTAGAATTATTAACGCATTTTATTAGAGTTTAAATATGATATTTCTTTAGATAAATACCAATTTATTTAATATTTAAGACAAATACAAATGCGTATACCATTTTAAAAGTAATTGGTGAAATTGCACACATTTAATATATCTAAATTCGTCTATGGCCATCAACATGCATTCGGCTTATTAAAGCCAAATAATAACTTAGAAACCTATCCAAACGGAGCCTAAGAAAGTAAAAGAGCTAACCTTGCCATCTGAAGAGACGAACTCGATTGCTGGCGGACAAGGTAGAGGCCTTCTGTACAGACTCTCTACTGCCATTTCTGATTCATCCATTTTAATTTCTTCTTCCATATTTCTGTTCAATTTGCAACCCCTTTGAGATAGGTTGAATTGTGTTTTATCTCGCAGCTTGAAGAAGAAGGCAGGGTTTAACAGAGGACTAATTAGTAGAGCCATTATTTCGTGCAGCGGGAGTAGATCTTTTATTTTGCTAATGCATGGATTTCTTTTTTTTTTTTTTTGGCAATGTAAAGCATGGATTTCTTTCTTTTTTTTTTCGGCCATCGAATCGAACCAAACAGATTGCATGAGAAATTCAGAATCGGTCTAAGGAAAATTATAGGAGGTCTTTGTTGATTTGTTTGCCTTAATTGAGATCGGTGGATGTCTAATTGTATTTACTTATTGTGTAATTAAACTCAATCGTTTGGGTCGTTGCATTTCAATAAATTATACTACATTTTTTTTCTGTGGAATATTTTTATTACTTGTAATTTTTAAATCTATTAAATATTCTTCATCAGTTATTAAAAAAATGAATAAACAAGTGCACTTTTGTAATAACAACATATATTTAAATGTAATATCAAATATATATTTTAAAAGATCCGAAAATAATCTGGAATATTAGAAAAGGTGCCAAAGAACACAATTCCCATGTAGAAAACTAATAAGAAAAGAGACACCGACAGAGCGACACCACCTGCAGCCTGCAACAAGAATATCAGTTACTCATAAAATGTTTTTTTTGGACATACTAGATAGTGGCTATCTAGCAGTTACTCATAAAATGTTGTTGTGACGCGTTAGGTGTTTTTCATATATATGGCCTCGTTTGGATGAGTTAGGAAGAGGGAAGGAAGAGAGATTTTAGGAAGATAAATTAGAAAGAGTGGGAAGAGTATTATTCCAGAAAGAGAAAATGTTGTTTGGATGGCTAGTTAGGAATAAGAAAGGGAAGAGTTGAATTAAAATAATAATTTATCTTTTTTTATCTATCTATAATTTATTTATTTGTCTTTTTTTATTGTTGTAGTTTATTCATTAATAAAGTTAATATTTTTATATCAATCTAAATAAATGATTAGGCCAAATATTAATATTATAATATTATAAAATAACACTACATAATTGTTTAATATTATAAAATAATTTTTTTAGTTTTATATAATTAATATTGTAATGTTTAGTTTTACAATATTATTATAATAAATTAAATAATAATAATAATTTGATATCAATTTAATATTATTATAATAAGATTATTAATATTATAATATATTAATAAATATCAATATTCACTTATTTTGAGACATAATATTCACTTATGATAATAATAGTAATTATTATTATTTAATAATCAGAATAATTAAAATAATTAATAATATAATATTATAATATTATCATAATAAATAAAATAATAATAATATTTTGATATTAATTTAATATTATTATAATAATATTATTAATATTATAATATATTAATAAATATCAATATTCACTTATTCACATATGATAATAATAGTAATTATTATTATTTAATAATCAGAATAATTAAAATAATTAATAATATAATATTATCATAATAAAATAGTTAATCATAATATTTTGATATTAATTTAATATTATTGTTATTATTATTATTATTATTATTATATCATATAATAATAAATATCAAATTATTTGAGACATGAATTAAATAAGTATCTAATTATCTTGTTAATTTAATAATAATAATAATATTATTATTATTATTATATTATAATATCTAATTATCTAATTATTTGAGACATGAAAAATATTTTTTTAATCACTCTTTCCTCTTTCTAATCCTAATTCCACCAAATTGGTGGAAGAGGCTCTTCCAAGAAGAGTCCCCTCTTTCACCTCGTTTGGATGAGTTCCTCTTCCCAGAAGAGCACTCTTCCAACTTCATCCAAACGAGGCCAAGATGCTACATTTATTTTTTAGGTACTATTCCATGAACACTTTTTTCAATTATATTTGGTGAACTTTCTTAAAACATTTTTTGAGTAAGCAATGTGAATTGACACAATATTTAATATAAACTAAGGATCTCATCGCGCGAAGTTGCATTCACAAAAGAACCCAAAATAATTTTCAAAGGTTAGAAACTAAATCCAGCTGTAAGATCACAAATTTATTTTTATATATACACAATTTTAGAACTGCATAACAACAACCATAATAACTTATACCAACTGGTACCAATTGTCCAAAATTAATAACAGTCGGTATGTCACCAAGGATAACCTTAGTACGTGTGACATATAGGCTCCGTTTGGATTCTATTTAGGAATAAGGGAATAAAGGAATAAAGGAATAAATTTATTATAAACAATTCAAACTCTTCACAAAGTTACACACTTTCCAATACTTCTTTCCACTTCTTCCCTTCTTCCCTTCTTCCCACACCTTATCCAAACGGAACAATAAGAAGACAGACACGATTAAGTAAACTCACACAGTACGTTACAACCGAATGAAATTGTCATTCTATATATATATTTTTTTTTAACTATGCCTGCTGAAATTTCCCAAAGCCCGAAAATAAAAATGACATAAATCTAAAAAAAATCACATAACATTTTGTAAATCCAATATATAAAATTAGTAACATGGCACAATCTTTTCTTTATAAAAAAAATAAAAGAAAGCAAATCCAATTATATAAATGACATTAATAATAAATGACACAAACTAAATTTAAAGAAGGCTTGTAAATAACTTTAAAAAAATTTCCCATAAATATTTAAACATCCAATATTGAGAATCTATATCATCTGATTTTTTTTCTATCTACCGCAGTTAAACGAACAACAACAGACATATCGAAAAATTTATAAAAAAATTCATATTAAAATGTTATGTGTTCTAAAATGTAAAAAAATTGCTTCAAATTAAAATATCGATAAAAGAATATCAAAATGTAAAGTAGGGGAAAATATATTAGTGGATTCTTTGCAATTTTCTGAGAATATCCATAAAATTTCAGGAAGAAGTAATCGAAAAACGACTTTCAAACGATTAAGCAAAATAACTAATTTATGAAAATTGTTAATTATGTAATAGAAGATTGAGGGGTCAAGATAAAATAAAAAAAAAGTTGAAGGGATACTTAAAAAACAACCCCAAAATATGGTGCCAACCGTTTTTTCTTTTTGGGTCATTTGGATCGTTTAGGAATAAGAGGAATAGCCTATTTCTAGGCGAAAAATATTGGGAAGTGTGTAACTTTGTGAAGAGTTTGGATTGTTAGGAATAAATTTTTACCTAGAAAGAGACTATTCCTCTTATTCCTAAGCGATCCAAACGGCCCCTTTGATTTTTTGATTGATGTTTTTTTACAACAACCTAGTTGCATTTCATGTTGCATGTTAACTAAAAACATAGTTTATTGGAGCTAACCACATAGGAGAATACACAACCAAAGGCACGACAGATCCGAAAACAATCACACGGGTTGTTTTGGCCCGGATTATTTTTATGCAACGAAGACTGCGGCTCTTTGCGTTGTGCACTAAATTGGAATTTGTAGTTGGATCTATTATAAAAGAAAGCACACGAAATAGTCACAGAAAATAAAGAAAGCACACGAAATAGTCACAGAAAATCGCAAAAAAAAAAAAAACAAATTGAGGACATGTAGATTGGGTCACTCAAATATGGAGGAGTATATATATATATTCGGGAAGGTCCAGAAAATAAATTCGGGAAATTAAGAAAATTATTCAACAGTTGTCAAAAAAATGCTTTAAGACTTGATTAAAAACTGCATAGAAAAGTATTATTGGTATAAATTTTTAAAAACACTTTAGAAAATGTGTTTGGGAACAATGCTCTAGCGTGTGTTCAAAAGATTAAAGGCTTTGACTAAAATGATTTTTACGCCGGATCTAATAGCATAAAAATTCTGATAAAATGACATCAAATCCATCCATTTTGATCAATAATGCTTTAATGAAATGAAATACATGAAGGTTTTTTTTTTTTTTTTTTTTTGCAATGACATAGGAATGAGATATCAATTGTATATAAGCAGTATCTCAAGTCATGCCATTATTTGGGACTATTGGGAGTGACCGAACCTACGGCGGGCAACGACAGAGAGCGGCCAGAGAGGTTGAAGGACGGCGGGAGAAGACAGAGGTCAGAAGTTCGGCTCTTGAAAATGATTAGACACAATTAATAGCTGGTTAACTGGTTCGATTGACAAAATTTTACATAGAAGTCGATAGAAAAACATAATTTTTGTTTTTTTCTCAAGCACCAGGATCAGAACCGACACTTACCGTTTGACAAATTATATATAAATAATTTCATAGAAATCCCGTAAAAAGTTAAAAAAAATAATAAAAACGGAACGACAATGTATAATGTATTATGTTTATATAAAAAAAAGAGGCTAAAAGGTTAGGATTTTTAGAGTAAAATATTTCCTTTAACTCTTCTTAAACCTCTTCTTTAGGCCCATAGGTGTGGTGACAACGTGACATTCTGTCTCTGAAATTTCAGGCCCATTTGATATGTGTTGCATAATTCCATCCGAGAACCGAGATGAAATGTTTTTGCATAGGCCATAGCTGATAAGTGATAGCTCATTTTATTAAATATGATTTATCACCAGATATTTTGATCGAACGGGGTTTCCAATTAGTGAACATTTTATTTGTGAAATATATATGTCATTTGTGTATTCATATATTTGATGATGCCAGTCCTCAATTCTAATAATAATTAGGTGGATATCTTAAAAAAAATAATAATTAGGTGGAAAACATGTTTTCAGCCTAAATTAATTGAAAAACCAGATAAAAAAATTCAATATTTTATTTTGAGCATTTATAATTTCGAGAGAAAGATACGTTAGGTCGTCCTGAGGTCAGTGTAAATCAATTAATGAAGTATTTTCTGAATGGTAAAATTATACGGTTTAAATTCATGTTTGACAATATGCCTTGTCCTATATATTTGATTCTAGCAACTCTCATTTATATATATAGTATCTCCCTTTATAAGTAATAAAGTATCATATAAATTAAATAACTTATTGGATGTCTAAATCCGTATTCTATTAAAAGACGAAACACAAAATAAAAAATGTTTCCTTTTGTCTAGTGCCAAAAAAAGGGCATAATTTTGCCCTTCTAATTTGTTTCCCTGTATTTTAGTCAGCCTACTCAAAACCGTATTTGTAATTACGTATGGGCAATTCGATCAAACAAAACAAGGAAACCCGACCTCACAGAGAAGAAATAAATACTCGCCGCTCTTTGATCGCTGATTTATTTAAGGTTCGTTAGAACAATTGATCATCGCAAATTCCCTTTTGATCATTCTCTTCGCCAGACAATCTTTCTAGGAGTGAAGCTTCCTCATGCTCAGAAATCCTTTGAGGGGTATATATAGTTTGTGCTCCTAATTAGCCTAACCAGCGGCAGAAACCTAATAATTATTATTATTATTATTATATTTTTTATGGTAGTCCAATATTCTGAAGCACCCGCCTAACCAGCGGCTTTGAAAGGACATTAGGAAAACCAAATGATTTGTTGTTCCATCTGAATTTTATTTTATCAATTCTGTTTTCAAAATTTTGGATTATCAATTCCATCTGATTTTGGATTATCAATTCTGTTCAAAATTTTTCTTTATTATTTTAGTGTCAACTATGGTATGGAAGCTATTTATATGTGATGGAGGTTATAATACTAACACATTTGGGTTCACCAAATGTGATAACTTTATATTTCATCGGTATTTAAAATTTTCAGATTCAAATGTCGAATCTAAATCGTTGATTCTATTCAATTAATGAGCGATGTGTTTTCATATAAGTTTTATAAAATTTAGAATTGATTTGTATGTTATCAAGTGGTCAAAATTAAAACTAATCTACTATAGTTAATCTAATTTATTCATTTGTTTGATCAAATATCAAATGAACTTCAAATTTTATAGAATTTATATAGAAATGTATTGCTTGTTAGATTGAACAAGTTAAATGGATTGGATTGGACTTTTGAATATAAAAATTTATAAATATTGATAAAAATTATGGCATTAGTGGCACCTAACATTGATGGCACTAGAACATGCTCATTGTATATAAACCTAATCAGGCATAATATATTACGATTTGATTGTTCAACAGAAATTTCAATGGAGAGTGCTCACACATCCGAAACTGATTTCATGAGCAATCTGCCAGAAGATCTGCTGCTTCATATTATTAGATTATCATCAATGAAGGCAAGAGCTGCCGTGCAGACGTGCACCATATCCAAGAGATGGAAGCATCTCTGGGAGTTTTTGCCAGATCTAAATTTTGACCTCAAAGAATTTAACAGTGGATATTCCAAACAAGATAACCAGAAGTTCTCCTGTTTCGTCACTAAAATGCTAGAACACCGCAAGACCGACATCTTGGACAAGTTTCGGCTCTCATGTGTGAATCTATGCAAAGAACAATATGGTTCGTCTATCAATAAATGGACCAAGTATGCCATTAAGCATAATGTTCGGATTCTGGAACTTGTTGTTTGTATATGTAGTGTTGGGACAGTGTTGACTGACAATGTCTTTGCTTGTGCCTCAATAGAGGAATTGCATCTACATTTAAGTGACTGCTGCAGATTTGGTGGAACGGGAAAAATAAATTTACCTAGACTTCGAAAGTTGCAACTCCATGGTCAATCTCTAAGTAACAGTGATTTCATTGCTAACCTGATCTCGGGGTGTCCTTTGCTCGAAGAACTTTGGCTAGAGTCATTTGATATATCAAGTGAGTCAACGATTTGCTCACAAAAGCTACAGCATCTGACTTTAAAAAACTGCCGATGGGTCTATGATTTAACCATCAATGCCCCTAACCTTGTTTCTTTTTGCTTCTTCGGTTCGATCCATGATCTCAGGTGGATTGTCAAGCAATGTGGATCTATATCATCGTTAACCATTTCAGGGGTTTCTCTTCACGCTGGTTGTTATGACTTTTTTTCTTTAAAGAATATCCTTATCAACCTTTCATGTTTGGAAAACCTTGAGATTTGTGTATCCAAAAAAATCCCACCAAGATCAGAGTCACATTCATATTACGGAATAATCAACAACCTGAAGAAGCTTTCCATATGTGGACATAGCTTTGACCATTTTCCTTTCATATGGAAGTATTTGCCCAATTTGGAGAAGCTTACTTTTTGGGCATCTTGTCAGCATTCACATGAGCATTATCCCGAGGTACTTATTTCATTCTCATCTGAGGATTTTTCATTCTAACGTTGTAATTAACCTAATAGCGCAAAACAAAATCTGTTATGCACAACTTCAATTGAGGCCATTATCTGTGTTGATTGATAATCTAGACATGACTAACACAAAATTTTGTGAGCTGAAGATAGCCAAACTAAGTTCCACAACTAATTTGTGACATGGAACAAAGTTTTGCGACCTTCATTATTTCAAACACAAAGACAATTTAGTTTGTGCTGGAATGACTTGTGATTTTAGAGTAATTAATTATTCATTCTAAGAAAGGCTTGTCATTGGACCTTATCAAACATATGTACGCTTCTCAAATGGCAGGATTGTGATTTTTCTGATTCCCATACTGATTAAGAATTGTTTTCAAATTTTTTAAAAAAAATGTTTATCTGCATATGAGGTACTTTAATTCATAAGGAAAATGTAGATTGAAAAAACTTACAACTAATTTATTCTTTTTTGTCTTCTTCTAATAATGTTGATGGTTCTGTTTTAAATTTTTTTGATTTTTTCATACTTCAGAACAAAAAATGGGATGATATGCTGCAAAGAGCAGTAATCGAATTCAAAAGGCTTAAGGTAGTTGAGGTTGTTTTTGCTACTTTTGATGACCACAAAAGGAAACTTGTAGATGATTTGCGTCGACTTAGAGATGTTGAAATTGCCACATCCAACAGAAAGCTTCTAACTTTCCAGAGGAGGAGAGTAGAGGAGAAGCTATGAGACAAACGGCCATGTCTTATGCATTATTTTGATTTATTTTCATCTTTGTGTTTTTACTATTTTCCTTTTCCTATTTTTGCTACAGTGACTTGTTTGCATTTTAGTTTTACGCCAGCAGAATATATACACTTGTTAAAATCAATTTTGCTCACATTATTGTTAATGACATATGTACTTGTTTTTCTTGTCTATTTTTATTTTTACTTATATACGTGCAACTAAATCAGGCTCTGTGTTTATGGTTTCTTTGGTTCTGCTGACACAAGGACAAGGGATAAGTAATTAATATAGATAATGAGATGAGTTCTGAGAGATATTAGTTTACTGGAATGAACCCTGACTTGATAACAACACAGAGAATTGCTTTGTGAGATTAATATTGCTCGAGTGTTGTACGCTGTCTTCATTGTTTTGATATGTGTGGTGCACATAATTATATATATCTCTGATCATGGAGCTTGCTAACTTCACATCATAATTCAGTCAGTAATTACTTTGGTAAGCAGGGAATATTTGAAAAAAAAAAAAAAAGAGAAACACCACATTCCTATTTAGTATCAGACATTATACAGTACAGTAACTTGCATGCACAGATATCACACCCTATCATCAACATACTGTATATCATAGTGCGGTACAATTACAATTGCTCTTCTAAACTAAATAAAGGGTGCGTTTGGATAGGTGTAGGAAGAAGGGAAGAAGGGAAGAAGTGGGAAAAAGTATTGGGAAGTGTGTAACTTTGTGAAGAGTTTGGATTGTTTATAATTTTTTTTCTTCCCATCTTCCTTCTTCATCTTCTTCTTCTCTCATCCAAACGCACCCAAAGAAAGCAAAAAGTAGATTTACAGATGGTTTGGGTAACCTGAGGCACATAATTAAAAGAAAAGCATAGATAGTACTTATTAAAATCGAAGAGGAGAACGACCAATATATATTAGCAATAATAAAAATAAACAAAAAAAGGAATGGTATCCCGCCGTTTTTATTATATATATATATATATATATATATATATATTACCCGTAGAAAAAGAGGAGAACAAATTCAAAAAAGGAATGGTATATTGGTATACGAGGCTGAATTTCCCATTTTATCATCATCATCATCATTATTATAATACTATATACTAACTTGTCTTCTCCAGTGACAGAAATCGAGTTATGTCCAGTGCTTAAACCCTCGAGCCTGGAGGCCTCCTGTCATGTGGGGTCGATACTTCTGGCAAGGGGCGACCCACTCAAGCCGAACGCATTGCGTGACCAATCATTCAAGGAAAAATAATATATATGTGGAAGCGAACTTATCGTAATTAAATTCAATCGTTTGGTCTTTGCATTTCAACAAAGTACAATCGATAAATTCCTTAAGAACTATTGTAAATTTATAATTAAATTTATTTTTAACCTCTTAACTTTTCGCCAATATTTCTGATTAACTGTTGAAAATATTACCGCTAGCTAAAACATCCTTAAAAATATATATTTCTGAAAAAAGACGCCTTATGCTCAGAAACCCAAGCTCCAATCTATTGAACCTTTGGTAAACCCTGTTGATAGTACAATATAAATATAACCCCAATTAACTTTGACAACATCTCACCGCACAGACCCAAACTCAAGAGTCTCCATGGAACAATACCTCCTGTTAGAACACTATTCCACCATGAAAGAATGCATTTCCTCCCTGGAAAATGCCAATCAAATCTACAAAGATGCGCTGGCTGAACTTGGGCTGCCGTGCAGACGTGCATCATATCCAAGAGATGGAAGAATCTCTGGGAGTTTTTGCCAGATCTAAATTTTGACCTCAAAGAATTTAACAGTGGAATTATATGATAGACCTTACTCTTATTTGAAATTATATGCTTTCACTATGAAAATATGAATGCAGAGTCTCCATGAAAAGGAAAGAAATGCAGGGCCTTAAGTCATAACACTTACAGACACAGCACGGATCAACAATAAATTTGCAACGCACCCTATCCAACTACTTGTCAGTTGAAAGAGGTCGAGGTTAGCCCATGGTAAAATCCAAGAAATAAGAAAAATGATGTGATTAATAATAAAAGAGATTTTTACAATGTCTCAGAATCCTGAACAGCCCTCAAATTTTTAATGAGACCATCAGACCAGCACACCACGTCAGGGTGGTAGTGGAAAATGTATTTGAACTCTTCGTCTCTTCCCAGGTGCGTTTGGATAGGTGTGGGAAGAAGGGAAGAAGTGGGAAGAAGTATTGGGAAGTGTGTAACTTTGTGAAGAGTTTGGATTGTTTATAATTTGTTTTTCTTCTTCTTCCTTCTTCTTCTTCTTTCTTCCAATGATCCAAACGCAGGGTCTGACAACAGCTCCTTCACCAGCTTGAATAGTCTGGTCCCACGGACTTGACAAAGCACCTCATCCTGCAAGATGTTACATGCTTAATCTATGGATACAGTATAGTGGTTTATATCCGAGTGAGTGAGAGTGTGCATGCACACATGTGTGTGGTTTTATACAATTGCTGTACTCAACACCTTTTCGAATAATTGTCTTGAGTTCTTTTACTTGCAATTCTCAAATCCTTTTTTTTACTTTGGACAAATCTTAACCAATCCTAAGAGAAGCTCTCATTAATCTCAATTCTCTGTAAATCTAATCTTTATCATGCAATTAATCAGAAGAAACAAACAACCAGGGATGAGACCAAGATAATACTGGGATGAACAACTGCAAGACAAAATTGAGCCCTTTGCGTTGGCATCGGTTGTCCCTTTAGTGATCAGAATTTTCCAATTATTTGCATTCAACCTTTTTCCAATTGGAATTATTAAAATTGGGTAGTGAATACATAGAACTTCCTTTTTGTTTAGCTTTGATTCACCATATTTCCGTACAAAGTCTGAAGATAATATGGTATCCGGCATATTTGGTAACAGGTCACTCTCACCTAACAACATACTCTAAAAGTATTAAAACTCAAATAAAACAAGTAATTTTTTTAATTCTGCAATACACAAGACAGAGTCAGAGGGAGGAATGGAGGGACTAATAGAGAGAGAGAAAGAGAGAAAGACCTTCAAATTAAGACGCTCTCTCTCCTCTGGACTCAGGCTGGAGACACCTTCCTCTTGCCTCCGCACTTCCACTACCCATTTTATAAATCAGCTGCACTTGCTGGACGTGTTCTGAATAATAAAGAAAAAAGGGCTTGGACGCTATTTACTGTTTCAGACCTAAGTAGCTTAGGTACATCTTCTCTCAAATATTTTGCAACTTTGACCCAATTATCATCCCTGCAACTCTGGTTTACCATGTAAAATAAAAATGATAAGTAGAAAAAAAAGTCAAATTGAAAAAAAATGATAATTTAAAAGAGAAAAAGAAAAGCTTTTTGCACAAGCAGATATAGTAAGACTTCCTCATATTGGTAATTGTACACTTGTCTCTTTTATCTATTTTTTATTTTTATTCATATACTTTTCCTTCTTTGGTTTCTGTATTTCCTCCCATGTGTAATGAAAATAAGTATATAACATATAACAGTTCAAGGCAATGTCAAGTAACTTATTATTTCCTAAAACTTTGCTTCTTAATTCAATATAAAATGGAAGAGGGCTGAAGACCATAAAGCAGGAAAAATAAGTTTGATAGCAAAGAAATAATTTGTTCAGAAAACAATTATAAAAAATGCTTATAAAGTTACCAGTGTATAAAGAAGAGATGGAGCCATAGGAAACCTTGAGATAAGCATGATCTGTGTATAATAACATAATCAGTGAGCAGATTTAAATAAATTCAATCCAATATTTGCTATGTTTAAGAGGGTCATTATGTAACTTTATTTGGGAATCATTGTAACTACACTTTTGGATGACAACATGACCGGGGCATGCTAGATTATAACCCACTGTTTTCCCAGTAATGGAAAATGCATGTGTTGAGTCTTTCAAAAACCGATCAGATGAGACTCAGGTTTAGGTAAGCGTGATAACACTATCCTTTTTGAAAGCATGGTAAGCCAAAATTTAAGATGGAACCACCTGCTTTAAACCTTTGTGTACATTATCTGTCACATGATTACATCTTTCTCGGAAAAAATGACAAGCTGATCCATTCACAGCTTTAGATAGCTCATGTATACTTTCTACAACACTTTCCAATATGAAAGGCCCCTCTAGTTTAGGCCCCATTTGACAACACACATTAATTCCAGACTAATTTTGTTTATTACTTAATTAAACAATTTGTCATCTTTTGTGTACTTTTTTTGGCATGTTATTCAATAACATGTTTAAGAATAGAACATATAAATGTCAACAAAAAGGCAGGTTTATAAAAGAAGAAATAGAAAAGATCAACTTCCCTAAAACATTGAATTTTACTGCAGGAATATAAAAACAAAAATATCAATGATTAACCACACTACTTCATAAATTGATTAATATAACCAAATAGCCTCAATGATATGTACTATTTCAGCAAATAGTTCTATATACTATACTTAAAAACTAGAAATCTTAATAGATCATAAACTAAAATAAATCAAAATCAGGGAAAGAATAGTTATTATAAGATACAAAACTAGCTAAAAGGAATTAGAAAGTAGCTTCTCCCAAGAATAAGTTCAATCTGACTACGGTTTCAATACTGCATAAAAGTGTTTGGTACCCTAATTTCAGACCAATTCCATTTAATTCCATGGTGCCAAACAGGGCCTTAGTAAAGCCCGTATTTGCAGGAGGAAAACATACCCTCTGAGGAGGCCAATAGCATCATCAACAGTGTTAATGGCATCCCAAAGTAGGGAAAGTGGGACCCAATGGGGAGGGTACTTGGAACGAGCTACATCTAATATAAGTGCCATATCCTTTCCTGCATGGTAGCCTCCTATTGGTGAGAAATGACCAGTGCCTGTCTGCATCAGTATATGTGTAAGTCACATTTGCATTGTGAAAATATGAAACCTCAAGCCGATAAAAGGATTTTAGTTCTAGTTATTTGGAACAAAAGCAATAAAAACATCACCTATTTTTATACAGTGAAAGCGAAAAAGATTCAGTCAGATATATACATCTCGTTTTGAATTTCTTTGCAAAGATTAAGGCCCTGATCGGAATGATTTTTGGAAAGAGTTCAATTCATTTCAATAGAATAGAGTTCAATTCATTTCAGCATAAATAGAAAAAGAATTGAAGGGAATTCAATTTTGTGATCGGATACAAATAAAAATAAGAAAGAAATGATTTGATCTCCATAAATTTGTCTATTTTACCCTTGTTATTATCTTTAAAATGAGAACTTGTTTGTTTCAGGAGGGATTGTTCGGTACCTTGTGGTACACCCAGCTATTGTGCACGGAACAAAATACAACACAAATGATCCGAAACTAGTAAATTCAACATGGAACAAACAAAATCACATGGGCACATGCGTATGGAGGGATTGTCTCAGCATAAACCAAACAAAAACACAACACTGGTACCAAAGCCTGGTACCCTTTTGGTACCACCCGCTGTTGTGAGCAAGAACTCCTTATAATGATGACATTATTCACTGGACTGAGTCCCTCCTCACAGAAACAATTATTATAGAACAAACATTGTTCTATAAGCTTCAAAATCATTCATCGTTACCTACAAATAAAGCAGATCATTTTTCAATTTGCCCATTTCTCTAATCCAAACCATGAATAATGAATTTTTTACTTTCAAAAATGCATTGATCATTACATGACCATATAACTAAAGGAAACTAAAGGGAGTAAAAAAAGCTACCAGTGGAAAAGAAAAAAAACAGCTACTGGTACCGAATTTAGGAAAAAAAAATAAACTGGTAAAAGAAATAGCTACTGTAAAAAACTGTACATGACAGCTTCTGGTACCGATTAAGAGGTAACCTGACGGGGGGCTTCCTTAATGGAGCTTATTGTGTAAACTAATAAAAGAATTTTGCTAGATTTTGGAAAAAGACAAAAAGTAAAAATTTCCTGGTGCATAGTAGTAATCTTTTGAACTTTGACTGGTGCAACAACAACAACAACAACTAAGCCTTTTGTCCCAAACAAGTTGGGGTAGGCTAGAAAGAAACCCAACAAGAGAACACATCCAAGAACAAGAAAAAAAAAAAAAAAAAAAAAAAAAAAAAAAAAAAAAAAAAAAAAAAAACATAAAAATACTAATAGTAAGACTAGCCATACTAATAATAATACCTCTAATAATAATAGTAATAGTAGAAATCTAGACCTCGACCGTGACCTAATAGAGGGACCTACAAACCTATGGCATCGCTCCTACCCCTAAGTTCCTACGTCATGGCTCCGGTACATGAATTGCTAACTTCCAAGCGCTCCTATCGATCGCCAACTCCTTGGAGACGTTCCATTCTTTAAGGTCTCTTTTCACCGCTTCTTCCCATGTCAATCTTGGTCTCCCTCTCCCCCTCCGGGTGTTCTCGAAATGATTAAGAATTCCGATACGTACCGGTGCCTCTGGAGGTCTGCGTTGGATATGTCCAAACCATCTCAAACGATGTTGGATCAACTTCTCCTCTATTGGTGCGACCCCAACCATATCTCGTATGTCATCATTTCTAATCCGATCTTTCCTCGTGTGACCGCAGATCCACCTCAACATACGCATCTCAGCTACACTCATCTTCTGGACATGTCGTCTTTTAGTAGCCCAACATTCTGCGCCATACAACATCGCAGGTCTAATCGCTGTCCTGTAGAACTTGCCTTTTAGCTTCTGCGGGACTTTCTTATCGCATAGGACGCCTGATGCTTGTCGCCATTTCACCCACCCCGCTCTTATCCTGTGACTAACATCTTCATCTATCTCGCCATCGCTCTGCAACATCGACCCTAAATATCGAAAAGTATCTTTCGTAGGTACTACCTTCCCGTCTAGACAGACATCTCCGTCCAGTGGTCGTATCCCACTAAACTCACACCCCATATACTCCGTCTTAGTTCTACTAAGCCTAAACCCTTTGGACTCTAGAGTTCGTCTCCACAATTCCAATTTCCTATCGACCTCCGTCCTACTCTCATCGACTAACACCACATCGTCCGCAAAGAGCATACACCAAGGAATCTCTCCCTGTATATCCTTCGTGATCTCATCCATCACTAAGGCAAAAATATACGGGCTCAAAGCTGATCCCTGATGTAGTCCTATTTTAATAGGAAAGTCACTAGTTACACTATCACATGTCCTGATGCAAGTAACGGCACCATCATACATGTCTTGGATGAGGGTAACATACTTTGTGGGGACTTTCTTCTTTTCTAGTGCCCACCACATAACTTTCCTTGGCACTTTGTCGTATGCTTTCTCCAAATCAATGAAAACCATATGTAGATCCTTCTTTCGCTCCCGATATCTCTCCATCAATTACCTTATTAGGAAGATGGCCTCCATGGTCGACCTCCCAGGCATAAAACCAAATTGGTTTTTCGAAATGTTTGTCATCCGTCTCAAGCGATGTTCTATCACTCTCTCCCAAAGCTTCATTGTATGACTCATAAGCTTAATCCCTCTATAGTTTGTACAGCTTTGAGCATCCCCTTTATTCTTGAAGATTGTTACTAGAGTGCTTCTCCTCCACGCATCTGGCATCCTATTTGATCGGAAAATGTTATTGAATAGTTTGGTTAACCAAACTACAGCCACATCTCCGAGGCACCTCCATACTTCGATTGGTATGTTATCAGGTCCTAGAGCCTTACCTACTTTCATTCGTTTTAAGGCTTCTTTCACCTCGGACTCTTGAATTCTCCTAACAAAACGTCTATTGGAGTCATCAAAGGAGTCGTTCAACACAATTCCTAAGTCGTCATCCTCTCCATTGAATAACTTGTTGAAGTAATCCCTCCACCTATTCTTGATCTCGTCGTCCCTCACTAAAAGCCTATCAGTCTCGTCCTTGATGCACTTCACTTGGTTTAAGTCTCTCGTCTTCCTATCTCGAAGCTTGGCTATCTTATACATGTCCTTCTCACCCTCCTTCGTACTCAGCTTCTGGTATAGATCCTCATAAGCCCGACCTCTTGCTTCGCTCACAGTTTTCTTTGCATTCTTCTTGGCCAATTTGTACTTCTGCGCATTGTCGTCGGTCTTGTCATGGTGCAAGCGTTTGTAGCATTCTTTCTTTTCTTTAATAGCTTTCTGCACTTCGTCGTTCCACCACCACGTATCTTTGGGTTCGCGGTTGCTTCCTCTAGTAACTCCAAGCACTTCCGTAGCTACCTTTTGAATGCTAGCTGACATATCTTCCCACATCTTGTTTGCTTCTTCACCTGCTTTCCACGGACCTTCTTCAATCATTCTACCCCTAAAAGTATGAGACACGTCTCCTTTGAGCTTCCACCACTTCGTCTTCACAACTCGAGCGCCTCTACCTACTCTAGAACGTAGCGGAAAGCGAAAATCAGCAACCACAAGTTTGTGTTGTGAGACGACACATTCCCCAGGTATAACCTTGCAATCCATGCAGGCTCGTCTGTCCTCTCTCCTAGCAAGAACAAAATCAATCTGGGAAAAGTGTTGGGCACTACTAAAGGTAACTAAGTGGGATTGTCTTTTTCTAAAGAAGGTGTTAGCTATCATGAGGTCGTAAGCTATGGCCAAGTTCAAGAAGTCCTCACCTTCTTGGTTCCTATCGCCATACCCAAAACCCCCATGCACCCTCTCAAACCCTCCACTAGTTTCACCTACATGTCCATTGAAGTCTCCTCCGATGAAGAGCTTTTCAGTGGTTGGCACACTTCTAATCATACCATCTAAATCTTCCCAGAATTGGATTTTGATGGATTCACTTAGTCCTGCTTGTGGTGCATAAGCACTAATGACGTTCAAAACTAAGTCCCCCAAAACTAGCTTCACTAGAATGATCCTATCCCCTTGTCTCCGCACGTCGACAACTCCACTCTTAAGGCTCTTGTCGATTAAGATACCTACTCCATTCCTGCCCCGTTCTTTTCCAGTGTACCACAGCTTGAAACCGGTGTTCTCCACTTCCTTTGCTTTTTGACCCGTCCACTTTGTCTCTTGTACGCACAAGATGTTCACACGCCTCCTAATCGCCGTATCCACTAACTCTCTTAACTTTCCTGTTAGAGACCCTACATTCCAACTACCTAAACGAATCCTACTCTCACTGACTATCTTCCTTGCCCCCCGCACCCGTCGTGAAAAGTGCGAAGACCCTTGCTTACTTGCCACTACATCCGGGCGCTGATGTAGCGCGCCACTAAGGGAGTGACGATCCGGCCCTTGCTCACTTATCACCTTATCCGGGTTCCGATAAGGCGCGCCACTAAAGGGGTGGCGACCCGGCATAGTAATAAAAATTTTCTGGTGCATAGTGGTTAAGAATTTCTGGTTCATAGTAGTAAAAAGTTAGATGAACCAATAGAAAAAAATTATTCGATAATCTTCATACCAATAAATACTCGTAAAAAGTCGGATGAACCAATAGAAAATTCTTCTCTATCTATTACTGTCTTTTATATGGAAAAAGACAAAGGTAAAAAACAAAGAGACCTTATGGAATGAAGTTGAAGAGGTGATGTTCGTAAGAGAGAAGAGGGAGGGAGGGCAGAGATTGACCGCGCAGAGACTTCCCTCCGCTTTTCACCCAGCGAAATCCTCGGAAATTCCTTGCTTTTTCACGCAATTTCGACCGCCATATTTTTTCTTCTAAAATCGCGCAAAATCGTCGGAAATCACAGCGTTGTATCCATTCCGATCAGGAAAGATATATTTCCCGTCAATTCTGATTGACGTTGGTGCTGTATTTTGTCATTCCGATCAGGCCCTAAAGAAGATAATAATAATAGGATATTATAAAGTAGTTTATAATGCAGTACCATCTTAATAAACTGATTAAAATAACAGTATCTACAAAAATGTAGATATACAGTTTTTAGTCCAAATAACACTGCGCTTTTTACAAATCTCTGACCTAACTACCTCAGAACACTGATGCATCAACTGCTAATTTTCCTTTAATAAAATTTCTCTTAAAAGTCAAGAAATATGCACCATAGCACATAGCAAATAAAGAGAACATTAACAATTGAAAATAACAACTATATAGCCAACTCTTACCTGTTGGAAAGGTCTCCGGTGATATGATGCGATGACATGGCAGTCTTCAGAGGTGGTGCATTTGATGACGTGCTTTCTGAAGTCCTCAAAGTTGCTTTCATTAGCTCGATAAGCTTCCACTTTGGCGCCTGCACAATGAGCCAAGCATGCAACTTTCCCAAAAGTTATTCCTTCAGCTTTGACTTTCTCCAAAGGCTCACAACAGTCCAACATTGACTCATCGAACCATCTCCATGGACCTAACAAGAGAAAACAAATATTATACATAATAACTACCCAACAGAAATTAAGATATAAGGCCTTTCATGACTTCCTAAGGCCTCCGAATTTAAGCAATTAGCACCCAAATTGCCTAAAAGAGAAGACAACTACCACGTACATGAGTCATCATATTTAAAATGGTCCATCTTTAAAGAAGCTTGGTTCAAAGCAGTTCAATAATTCTTTGATTTTAAGTATCTCAACAGACAGAAATGCAATAAACGAACAGTGCACGGTAATAGATCATATTCTAGTCAGGCCAAAGGATGGCAATTCTAATAATTTCCATTTCTAGTAATCGCTGCTACTTTCAGTCTAAGTAGCAATAACTGTTAAGTAACAATTCGCTTAATTAAGCATATGAAAAAAAGAAGTAAGGTAGTAATTAAAAATGCTGGAATAATATTACCTTTCCAGTTTCTTCCAGGATCAATGGCAAGAGCATTTAGCACAACAGATAAGCTGGCAAGGCCGCAGTATGCGGGCTCTGATTGGGTTTGGAAGTAGGATATTAGCCTGAAAAATCCCTCCATGGTCCCACTTTGAAGTGCCTCTGAGAAAAGACGCTGCATCAATTAATAAATTTCTTTCAATTAAAACTCGCTACTGTCAGATGGCAAAACGAGCATTATGTGCAGACACACTATTGAGTTCACAGTAGAGACACTAAGTAGACCTTCCATTAAATGCAATATTCCAAGAAATACACACAGCCAACCACACTTTTTGGGATTTAGTGAACAGACAATGCACACATTTTTGGGCGATTGAAACTACATAAGGAACAAGCGTAAATTACTCTAAATGAAGGGTTTAATCAGTGTCGACTCCATTGATGAAAGCTAAAATTGAAACTACATAACACTTCCACTCACTCAATCACAAGCAAATTAGCATGAAACTTAACACAACTCGATTAAGCAACGACAGGAGCTAACCTTGCCATCGCAAGAGGCGAACTCGATCGCTGGCGAACTTGAATTGAATAGGGGTTTTATGTCGCTGCTTGAAGAAGGAGAAGAAGGAAGGATCAGGAAGGGTTTAATTGACTGTATCTTTATTATTTTATTATTTATTGTTTAATATGGTTTAAAAGCAGGATTAGTGGACTGATTAGTGGGAGGAGCAGCACCAGTGCATATTGCTTTTTTTTTTTTAATTGCTTTTGATTTGCCAAATGTCAAAGGTTTAGAATTTGTTTCTCCAGTGCCACGAGTTGGAATATGTCCAGTGTTAGTTAAATCATATTGGCCTTCTGTCACTGTCATGTGGGCCATACTCTTGGCGATGGACTCGAACAGGACGGATGGCATGACAAATCAGTCCAGTGAAATAATAGACGTCTTTTTTTTTTAGAGAAACTAGATAGCGACTATCTAGCGAATAATAGACGTCTTTGTTGGGCGTAAGAAGCCTTTTCGAATTCATCCTAATTAAACTTAAATCGTTTGGGTCGTTGCATTTCATCAACAAATTGCAATTACAATACATTGATTTTTCTATAAAATACTTTGATTTTAATTTTTTAATCTTTTAAAGATTTTTCAATTAGGAGAAAAAATGAATAAATAAGTTGACTTTAATGAAATATTCAAAATATATCTTTTAGGCATTTGAAAATAATCTGGAATATAATTTACACATTAAATTTAAAAAAATGTTATCAAACATTAAATGTTGTAGTGGCGCCTAGTTTTTTCATAAGAAATATTATACTTATGTACTACCCCATTAACATAATTTTTATTGTTTTTTTGTCAACTTTGTTAAGATATATATATTTGAATAAGCAAAGTGAAATGAGTAAATGACGCACTTTTAAACAGTCAAGAGAAAGCTCAAAATAAAAAAAAAATTATAAGAACAGCGATGAAATATGGATCTGCTGCGAGTGGTAATATTGTCCAAAGAATTTAAAGAAAAACAATCATGCCATAATGGCTCCGTTTGGATAGGTGTGAGAAGAAGGAAAGAAGTGGGAAGAAGTATTGGAAAATGTGTAACTTTGTGAAGAGTTTGGATTGTTTATAATTTTTTTTCTTCTTCTTCCATCTTCTTCTTCTTTCTTCCAACGATCCAAACGCACCCAACGATGAGATTGAATATGTAGCACCACTGACGCAAAAAATTAATAAATAAAATATCAAGTTTAGTAATTAATCTTCTTATATACTAAACTATGTCAAATGACAAGTGATAACATTGTCCTTAATTAATATACATGTGCTAGTTAAAAACAAAATGGTTACTATGCCTCAACTAATTACATAAGAATATCGACAATTTAGTTCAAAATCATAATTCAATGCTAGAGTTCCACAACTAATAGAAAGTGATACTTTATTGAAGAAAAGGAATAAATATTATTCATAAAGTTTTAATCCATGATTTAATATTATTATTCCACAATCGCTCAATTGTGAAATTCTTTTCTTTGAAATGTTTGTGCAATGATTAATATTTCTATTTTTTTTCTTCCTTTTCGAACTTGACTCTGAAACGGACCTTGTACTCAAAATGCCACGCATATTGAAAAAAAAAAGAGTTTAGAGAAAGCACTTTCTTGAAAGAAACCAAGATTGATTAATCGCTCCCATCCATTAAACCTTTGGTCTAAACCACGTTTATATGGTACGGATATTATAAATACAACCCCAAACAACCTCTGTGCTCTGACCCTTCAAACCCAAATTACCAGTTCTCCTCACAGTCACCATGGAACAATACCTTTCTTCCATGGTGGATACCCATGAGAGGTACTCAGAGGCTTTCATAGCGTTGGTAGAGGAGTACAACACCTTGGGAGAACACATTTCCTCCCTGGGAGAGGCCAAACAAATTTTGCCTTTGGAGAACACCTTGGGAGAACAATTTTGCCTTTGACACACTAAATGAAGTTTCCCTTTGGTCCTATTAATCAATTGTCAAGGTATTTGGTGTTTCTTGTAATTGTTTTTTTTGAGGGTCGGGTGGCAAAATACCATACCGACAAATTTTATTAAATAAAATAGAATATTTACAAAACAAAAATAAGAAGAAGAAAAAACTACAGCCTATACAAATCTAAAAAAATAAAAATAATTAAAACTAGCTAGGCATGTTTCATCCAGGAGTGTACACATGCAATAATTTCTTTAAGCAAAAACTCTGGAGCAGTGGAGCAGTCAGAGAAAATACGTCTGTTGCGTGCCTTCCAGATTAACCAAGATGTAGCAGCCCAGATGGTGTCCCACATTAGAAAATGAGGAGTTCTGTGTGAGAGCCAGAAATCACCTAAATCAAGTGTGAGGTTGAGTAGAGGAAGACTGAAACGAGTTTGCACTAAAGACCAGACAGAAATCGCAAACTGACATTGTAGAAAAAGGTGTGCAGATGTTTCCAAGGATGTGCTTGTACAGTTTGGACAGGTAATACCAGAAGGCCAACCCCTTAGGATAAGGTTTTGTTGTGTCAGTAATCGATCTTGTAACAGCAACCATAGAAAGATTCTGACTTTTGGAGGTGATTTTAACTTCCACAAGTACGAGTGGTACTCTGAGAGGACACCAGTATTGGAAAGTATGCTGTAAGTACTGGCAGAGGAGAAAAGTCCAGTGGAAGTCCAACGCCAAAACGGTTCGGAGAATCCATTTTGGGGAATAGAAGAGAATTTAAAAAAAGGGCCATTTTGGAGGATGTCTGCTAAGCCATAAGAGACATCACATGTTAGTAAGTCGTCTACTTCCAAGGAACCATAGAGACGTTGAACAGTTGATGACCAAACCGAATTTGGATCATGCTTAAGTTTCCAGAGCCACTTCAGTAGTAAAGCTTGATTCTGTCGGCGAAGATCAAGAATTCCCAAACCTCCATTGGATTTCGGTAAACAACATTTTGCCCAATTAACAAGACAATGTCCTCCAAGGCATTTATCTTTTCCTTTCCAAAAGAATCTTCTTCTGATCCCTTCCAACTGCTTTATGAGCCATGGAGGCAGTTTCAAAGCTTGCATGAAGTGTAGGGGTAAGGCAGTGAGTACGGACTTAACTAAAGTAAGGCGACCCCCTAAGGATAGGAACCGGGATTTCCAGCCATCAAGTTTGCGTTGAAATGCAGTTATCAGAGGTTGAAAGTGGATCTTTTTCGGACGACGGATAGATAAAGGTAAACCTAAATAAGTTATAGGTAGTTCCTTTGATTGACAACAAAGAATGGAAGCGATAATGGAATGATAAGATTCATGAATGGATATTGGGACAAAGAGACACTTTGAATTATTTACGCGGAGACCCGAAAGTATTGCAAAGTTAGTGAGAACCTCTGAGACTACAAGCAAGGAATGTGAATCAGCCTCCATTAGAATGATTGTGTCGTCCGCATATTGCAGAGCTCGAGGAGGAATAAGGATAGATCCTGAGATGAGTGGGGAGGCATTATTGAAAAAGGATTGAAGAGCGTCTGTGATGATGATAAATAGTAGCGGGGACAAAGGATCGCCCTGTCGAAGTCCTCTTTTGTGCATAAAAAAGGCCGAGAATTCACCATTGACTTTGACAGCAGACGACGAAGATCTGAGAATCTGAAGAATCCAAGAAATCCACAACGGAGGGAAACCCCTTTCAACCAGGATATTTGTCAAGAAGGTCCAGGATACCGTGTCAAAAGCCTTTGCAAAATCAATCTTGTACAGGATTGCAGGTATCTTATTTTTTTTCCAGAAGGAGATGACCTCCCTAGTAACCATGTAAGATTCCATGATAGTCCGACCTTTTGTAAAAGCAGTTTGAAGGGGGCTCACGAGATCCACCATAAAAGGTTGAAGCCGGTTTGCTAGAACTTTAGTGACGATTTTGACAAAAGAATTGATGACACTTATGGGTCTATAGTCAGATATCTCTGTACAAGATTCTTTTTTCGGGACTAAGGAAATGTTTGCCTTGTTTAGCAAAGACAAGTCTAGATTGCAGTTCTGAAAAGCTATAATGGCACGCATCACATCCGATTTTATGATCTCCCAAAATTTCTTAAAGAAATCAATTGGGAAACCATCAGGACCGGAAGCTTTACCAGATGGAAGGTGATTGATAGCTTGAAGAACTTCAGACTCAGAGAAAGGGATTCCTAAGGCCGAAAGATCGATTGGAGTCCCAAGTTTCCCAGATAGATTGTAAGGCGGTGGTTGTGGTGGACTGGCTCCCAAGATTGAGGAAAAGTGATTAAGAAAAGCCAATTCTAATTCCGTTTGAGATGAGAGAGTATTTCCATCTAGGCAAACGGAATTAATAGTATTGAATAATCGTCTAGAAGAGGCAACGGCGTGGAAAAACTTGGTATTTTTATCCCCAAGTTTTAACCAAGTAACACCACTTCTTTGTTTCCATTTCTCTTCCTGATTCTGGATTGTTTCTTGTAATTGTTAAATCTTTTAGTTTTTATTACTTTAGAAAGTCAGTAACCAAATCCTAACCAAGAAGTCCCCCGGAGCCTCAAAATTGGCTGTAAGTTTAACATTGACTAAACAATGAAACCAGAAGAAAACAATCAACCAAGGAGCAAAAGAGACCAAAAATGGATCAAATAAGTGTCAGCCAAAATTTGACCCTTTTGCATCAGTACCGCTTGTTATTTTTGTAATCAGAATTTTCTCTGTAATTTGCATTCAACCTTTTTCTAATTAGAGTTATATAAAATTAGGCTAGCGAAAGCGAACACATTAAAATTGGGCTAGTGAACAGAAAAGAGAACTTCCTTTGGGGAGTTTTGTATCACATATTTTCTCCAGAAAGTCTGAATATAATATGGTACTATGCAGTTTAGTACCAGGTCACTCCTTCTAAAAGCAACAAACCGTTTTAGAAAAGAAGAAAAGACTTCACTTGGACTTTCCTAATTTCAATAAAAAAAGCGGTACCTTAATCACTCTCAGTTTAATCTTGTTTGCTTGTCCCAGCAAACTCCTCTCGATAACAACTTATTTCGCAACCCTTTAATAGAAACCTTCCTCGTACCAGAATCAGGTGACATCTCTCTCTTGAGCTCGGCAACAAACACCTCTCGTGCATCATCAAATTTGCCCTTCTTTTTTGTGAGATAGGCTCAAATCAGTCGCCACCGATGGGTGAGACCATCAGTTACGAAATTCTAACAGTCGATCCGAACCGTTCAATGTGTTCTCTATATTGAAATTTCGTTGAAGACAAAAATTTTTCATTTTTCTGAATTTTTTTAGTATTTATTTGATATTTTACAAAATTCTTAATTTAAATCTTTCTAGACTCTTCAATAATTATGATTTTTTAAAATTTCAAAAAAATAGTAAATAAAATTAGAAAAATATAAAATTTCAATACGGAAAATACTATGGGGGCCGTTTGGATCGCTTAGGAATTTGGAGAATTTGGGGAAGTTGCAATTCCTAGGAATAAATTTATTAGGAAGTGTGTAATTTTGTGAAGAGTTTGGATTGTTTATAATAAATTTATGGTAGAAAGATGAAATTCCCCAAAATCCCATGGGAATCCAAACAGCCCCATGAATGATTCAGATTAACTATTAAAATTTAAAAAGTTGAAATATAATCACAGAGTCCATCCGTCTGTCCCGCTTATAAGTTGTACGCATCCCATTCTTGCTTTCCGTGCGTAATTTATCACAGGGACTGGGGTCCGCGGCCTGCGGGTGGGTCCAGACGAAAGTGGGAGTTTTCCTTTATTTCTTTTCCGCTTCAAAGCTTTCCAAGCGGTTTTATCGTTTATGGGTTTTGGATAACAAGTAATTAATTTGGGGCTCACTTTTTAGTTTTCTTTTTAAAATTTTAGTAATTTAGATTTATTTTCAATATAAGTAGTATTATGTTATTATTTTCATGATTATAGAGCATATAAGATAATGAGGTCGTCAAACATAATACTTTTGTTCAAATCTTTCAAGAAAATGTTTACATATATTTTCTGTTGGATCTGTCGTTCTCTGATAAATCGAACTCTAACGTGATTCTATTTTCAAAATCCATGTAAAAGTTGATAGTTTCATAAGAGTTTGAATTTGAATTATCTTAAATTAGCAACTTAAATTTGGATATATAAATATAATTTTTAGCAAATTTCAGATTGAATTTAAATATAATCTGAATATTTTGGATAAATTAATTAAAATAGCAACTTATAATGCATGTGTTTTTCACATATTTACTAAATTAGGTTAATACCACTGATGTTTGGTTCCAAAAATACTTTAATTCTATTTACCAAATTAGATTAAAATTATTTATCAGTGCTTAACGAACTTAAAATTCAGATCCTCCTTGATCCAAGTATCTTTTAAGATCAATGTGCAAATCAAAAATCGGTTTGTTATAATTTGGATCCACTTGCGGATCAATTTATGCATACTCAAATCAGGATATCTGATTACTTACTTAAATTATAGTATTATACAATCAATATTGAATTGCAAAATACTTAAAAGTATCAAGAACAGTAAGAATAAAATAATTCGAACACCCCCCATATAATTAGACCATTTGCATAATTGCATAACAGATAATGAAAAGTAGTTGCAAATACTGATGTGAAAAATACAATTAAATCATTTGCAACAAAATTGCAAATATTGATCCGAAAGTTGCTTAATTATTAATTTTGTTTGAAATAGTATGCCAGTATATCGATATATTAATATTATCAAAAAAATATTTCGAAAAATATTAACAACTGTCAAATTGCAACACATATAATAAACGAAATAGTATGTCGAATTGTTGAAGTTAAAGGGCCTGGCTGACTATTTCGTCGAAAAATCCCTGCAAAAAAGAAGCACAAAATTTTGAATTCCCAAAGTATGATAAGTGTCCTGTCCTGGGTGTCTTCTCTTCTCAAGTGCTGTGGCAGTGTATTGGACTATTGGGTGGGTGGGGCCGTGGGAAATTGAGATCCGCTGCCGCGCGACACAGCATGTCGCGCGGTATGCTGGCCGTTTGATTAAGATCCAATGGACAAAGGAGCCCCGTGCATGTAACCTAGATTGGTAGGCCCGTAAAAAATGAACCGTCCGATCAAGATCAGACGGCTCGTAGTGCGCGACACGCGGTGTAGCGCAACAGCGAATCCGGATTGGGGCCGTGGGGGCCTTTACAAATAGAGAAAATCTAACGACGCAACGAAGGGGTTAAACCCTGGCAGCTGTTCTCCTCTCTCGATCTCAGCGCAGGATTTGAGAGGTGAGTTTTGGGAATTCTTATATTTATTCATCGCAAGTTGTGTTCTTTAATTCGAGCTTAGTAGCCACCAAGCTTTTTATTCCTCTTAAATCGCTTAATAAATCAACATGACTGGTTAATTTAAAGGAGGATCCAAAAAATCCGGTGGCATGTACGGTTAATTTTTCATTCCTGTTGTCCAAATTATCTGATGGTAATGTGAGACTGATCGAACCTAACATAATAGAAAGACATAATCTGTCGTTCTATCTTTATATTTGGTTTTTCTTTCAGATATTTTCTCTGTGGTTATTTGATTTATTATGGGCTATTTATACAAGTAATAATGCATATACTTTAATTCTTCGACCGGAAATCACAGATGATGAGTTCTCAGGAATCAGAAAGTGATAAAATGACAAATTTGCCAGAAGAGCTGGTTGTTGACATCATGGGATTGTCATCGATGAAGACAAGAGCTGCCGTGCAGATGTGCATGTTATCCAAGAGATGGAACCACCTCTGGCCCTTCTTGTCTGCTCTCAATTTCGACCTCAAAGAATTCAACAGTGGAGATCCCAAACAAGACAAGCATAGCTTCTCCCGTTTCGTTACCACAATGCTAAACCGTCGCAAGGCTGTCAACTTGGATAAGTTTCGGTTATCGTGTGTGAATCTCTGGGAGAAACAACATCATTCATCTATAGAAAGATGGATCATATATGCCGTTCAACATCAGATTAAAGTGCTCCAACTACCTGTTTTTTCATGGTGCGGCAGCCTGGTTTCTAAACATATTGTTGCTTGTGAGTCATTGGTGGAATTGCATTTACATTTAATTGATTGCAGCCAACTTGGTCTTGATATTGGGTCCGAGAATATAAATTTACCTAGACTACAAAAGTTGCATCTTCACAGCCAAGGTTTGATGAGCATTGATTTCTTCAAAAATCTTATCTGGAGGTGCCCATTGCTCAAAGATCTTTTTCTCGAGTCATTCATCGTGCCATATTCATCTTTTATTAGCTCGGAGATTCTGGAGCACCTGACATTCAAAAACTGTAAGGTATCGTATAAATCAGCTATTTGTGGCACAGGTGACAATATGACCGAGAAGATATATTGTCCTAGCCTGAGGAAGATGTTTCTTCTCGGTGAAGGTCTATGTTTTTATTTTTCAGAGTTCCTCTCAGAATGTCCCTTACTTGAAGATCTTTGGCTAGAGTCATTCAATGTACCATTGGGGTCAATTATTTTCTCGCAAAAATTACAGAATCTGACTTTGAAAAACTGCAAAAATATTGAACGGATATATAGCATTAAAGCACCAAGCCTTGTTTCTTTTTGCTTCGTTGGTTTGATAGAGGATGTTGTGGTACTAGCCGATAAAGTTGGATCCATATCATCTTTAATCCATGCAAATGTTTCTCTCCGTGATGGTAGTTATGGCTCCAGTTTTTTGACATATGCCCTCAACAGCCTTTCTTGTGTTGAAAACCTCGATCTCTGTGTACACAAATTGGCAGCAAGCTCACAATTCCCATCTATTTATCCAACACTCCATAAGCTAAAGAACCTTTCCATTTGTGGACATTGTTTCAATTATGTTCTTTACATGTGGAAGTATATGCCTAATTTGGAGAAGATTACTTTGTGGCCATATTGTCAGCATTATCTTTGGTCTTCCGAGGTACTTACTTTATTTTTATTAAGGTATCGATGCTTTTATTGATTTAATTAAAATTAAAATCACACAAAAATAATGTTTGATGAAACTTCCTGTGATACAAGCAGTTGTAATGATCGAGATGGATAATGGATTTACCTAGATGGAATAAATAGGAAGTTTTGTTACTCTTTAAGGCGACCCCAAATGAAGATCAATAGCTATTTTGTGACACAGTAAAGTTTAGTGACCTCTGAAATGCAAATATTATGTTGCATTCATTTTTTTTTTTCATTTTGGAATGCATAATTGAAACAGGAAAGCTACTTCATTTAGAATGAGCTTAGAAATATTGTAATTTTGTTTGGAAGGTTTCTGAGTAGAACTGATCAAACATAAGTAGGGATTTCAATTGGCAGGGAAAAGGTATGTTTTCTGCCATAACCAGTTTGAGAAGTTTTTCACATACACCTACACTAGTCCATTTTGAACTTTCCATCATGTAATGTTTTTCTTTGTACCTTCTTCTTCTTCTTCAGGGCCTAAATAGAGATTATGCGCTGCTCAGAGAAATAATGAAATGCAAAAAGCTTAAGGTACTTGAGGTTGTTTGTGCTAGATTTGATGATCAAGAAAGGAAACTGATGGACCATTTGCGTAAACTTAAAGATCCTAAGATTGTCATATCCAACAAGCAGTTTAAAAATTGAGAGGGATTGCTCCTTTACCGCAAGTATTATCCCTGATAAATAAGGTCTGTTGACAGAAAATGGAGATAAACACTGCAAAAAGACTGATATCCTGGCAATTATCTTAATTGTGCGTCACAAAAATTTATTCTAGTTTGCTTTTAATTAAGCATGATCTGTATTGAGTTTCACCAGGAGTAGAGGTATCTGGCTTAGCCTCCTCTTTTTTTTTTTCTTAATAACTTCTGACAACCACAGTCCACAGAATCATTTTGTTTTTTTTCATGAGCAATGTGATTCTGCAATGAAATTGGCTTTCTATATTGATATAGGTTATGATTTGTTTTTAAATTACTCCTGTCTCTTGAATTATAGATTGTTAAAACCTATTTCGAAGTTGTGTTTTCATCAGCAGTGGTGACTTAATAATATAATTTCATTGTAATCTACGATAAAAGTAATATAGGTTATGATTTTATAATAGAATTTCATCAGCAGTGGTGACTTGATAATATAGGTTATGATTTGTTTTTAGCATCCATGTAACTAATAATTGGAGAAGTTTGGACAATGGTACTAGAAATTTGTTGCCAAATATTGGTTACTAAACCGATACCTGGGACTTTAGCAATGCAGAACATTGCTGAGCACTGATAGGGAATTATTGTACTAGTGAGAAGTCTGGAAACAGAGGATAAGTTGAATTCGATTTTAATGATATAGATCTTATGAAACCATTTTCTTCTTCACTATATGGCACGGGACCCTCTGTGCCATCTATGGCACATTAGCCATCCTCTCTCTCTCTCTCTCTCTCTCTCTCTCTCTATATATATATATATATATATATAAATATATATATATATAATAGAAAAAATAAAGGAGATATATAATCCGTAATTATTCTCCATACTATACAAGTAAAAAAGTACAGAAATTGCACTATCTGCTGCCAGATGGACAACCCAGCAGCATGGTAACACAGTTGTGATTTTTCACCAAGAAAAGCCTTGCTTTTGAATCAATCAGGTATAACTGTTGAAAAATCCTGACAAATCATGCCGCTGCGCATGGTGGGTGACTTGAAAAAAAAGAAAAAAAATCTTCTATTGAAAATAGTTACTCTGCTGTATTAGGATATTTTAAAAACCATATAAACCAGTTGTCCGACTAGTTCAATTTACCATAATGCGAGACTGTTTTAACAACAATAATTGGTCTACAATTATGACATTATTTGATTTTTTTTATTGTCAGTTCGTTCGATATCCGTTTCAAAACATTTGTTTTAAACAAATGAATTAGATAATAATTAAATAGTCAATTCAATCTTAGTATTAGGAATAACAACTACATTAGTTAATACAACACTGGATTCAAATGGTAACAAAAATAGGCAAACTTACCGTGCTTAAATTCTTTTAATTTCTTTGATTCTTCTTCTTTCTTTGGTTTCGTAATTTCGTATATTTACACTTTGCTTCAGAAACATAAAGGCTGCGATAGGAAACCATAAATTTAGCGTGAGAATCGGAAATGGAATTTTCTCTTTTCCAAATCTTCTGATCGGAACCGAGGAAGGAGGTGTGCGAGAGTTCATTTCGCGATAGTCGGCGAGAAAATTTTGGCTCCGTGAATTCCGCTCATAAACCAAGAAATTTGGCGAGAATTCGTTTCGTCCGTTGGATCTTCTCTTTCTCCGGTGAGCGATTGAACTCTCGCGATTTCCTCCGACCACCGCCGATCGCCGGAAACGATTTCGCGTCAGATTTCTTTTCTTTTCTTTTCTTTTCTTTTCTTTTCGTGCTTGTTTGTGTTTCCGATCAGGGCCAAAAAGTTAAGGCAAAGGAAAGGAGAGGCAGAAAAGTTCTCCTCCTTGCGCTCCCGCCCCCTCTTTCTCCTGCAAATTAGTTTTAGCGCAAGCAATAATCATTTCCCTCCCTTTCCTTTCCCTCCTTTTACCTCTTTTTGGAGCAAAATTTTAGTCCCCTGACTCAAAACAGAATCCAACGGCGAAGAGAGATAAACCCTTGCCGCTCTTCTTGACTTAATTCTCCTCTCTCAAATCTCAATAGTCAAATACCAACGCAGGGATCTACTGCCGTGAGGTAAATTAAGATATAAACGTTCTTTTTATTAAAATTCATAGCAAATTCCCAACTAGTGATCTTTAGTTGAAGCTTCGTTAAATCAAACTAATATAATTTCCATTAATTATGTAGACGTACAGGTACTATTTCTTTTCCCTATCGTTTCAATTTCCAAAACTGTTCCCTCATTAGTTGAGATTTTGATGTACCCCAACCAGCCGTCACAAACCTATCTAGCCTTCTAATTTTCCAAGGAAAAATCCTTGGTGTTCCCTATTTTCTTTTTGCTACTATTTGATTAACTACACTAATTTGATGTACCCCTATTTGATTGCCCAACAGAGAATTTTCAATGGAGAGTGCCTACACATCCAAAACTGATTCGATGAACAATTTGCCAGGAGAGATACTTCTGGACATCATAAGATTATCATCAATGAAGTCAAGAGCTTCAGTGCAGACATGCATCTTATCCAAGAGATGGAGGCACCTCTGGGAATTTTTGTCAGACCTTGATTTTGACCTCAAAGAATTTAACAGTGGAGATCCCAAATAAGACAAACAGAGGTTCTGCTGTTTCGTCACTACAATGCTAGATTGTCGCAAAACCGACATCTTGGATAAGTTTTAGCTCTCATGGGAGAATCTATGCAAAAGACAATACGGTTCATCAATCAATAAATGGACCAAGTATGCCATTCAGCATAAGGTTCGGATGCTTGAACTTGCTGTTTGTATATGTAGTGTCAGTAATCAGGACAGTGTTGACTTAAATGTCTTTGCTTGTGTCTCAATAGAGGAATTGCATTTACATATAAGTACCTGGCACAGATCTGTATATGGCAGACTTACTGATCAGATCCAGAATAAAATTTACCTAGACTTCTAAAATTGCGACTCCATAGACAATGTCTAAGAGAGTTTGATTTCATTACTAAGCTGATCTCAGGTTGTCCATTACTTGAAGAACTTTGGCTAGAGTCATTTCACATACCAGATGAGTCTACCATTTGCTCACAAAAGCTACAGCATCTGACTTTAAAAAACTGCAAATGGGACTATGGGTTAACAACCATCGAAGCCCCCAACCTTGTTTCTTTTGCAAAGGACAATACACCAGAAATGTACTTTGCCTTCATCTGGTATGAAGTATGAACTACTGGACTTTATATATGCAATTTTTCCCCTTGTATCAATCTTCCTGTATTTTTATTGTTCTAATATTTGCTGCCGTGACTTGTTATCATTTTTTTTGTTGGGATTTGGCTTAGGTTTAGACTTCTGTGGTTTCGTTACTTTGGCAGCTTGATTGTGTATTGAGATCGGTGATCATTCAAGTTCTATTCTTTCCAATGTGTTTTGCTTCATTCTGAGGAATGGATAATTTTTCTGAAAAGCACTGAATTTTTATTTTTTTTTGGTTCTGAATTAAGTTGTGAGCCTCGTGCGGTTGATCTGCCAGCTTGTATTTCTATGATCATGATAGGCTAAATTACATTTTTCTGGGACTAGTGGATGTACTTTAATTCTTGTTTTTGTGAAGTTGATATTAGCCTATACACTGGCGCTCTCCAGGTTTTGATACTGGTCTGCACACTGGAGTTCACCATTCCACATAAGCGCGTTTCTGACTCGAGAAATTAAAATCAAGGTCGGTTGGAAACTTGGAAAGAAGGGTTATATTAGTTAGCATAAGATTGTATCCAGATAAGAAATACAATCGCCTCTTTACTGTTCTTTTTTTACCAGTAAAAAGCGTTTAGTTGGTTTTTTTTCTGAAAGTATTAGATCTCATGTTCCATATTAATTATATAGGAATATGTTCACGGACACAGTCAGAAATATCACGATTAATCTCTGATTATTTTATTTATTTAATAATTATCATATGTAATATATCACGAATTCTCGTGACCTAAGTTGTCGAAAACTGCCTTTTTGCTAATTAATTTTGCCATCTCAGATCATGAAAATGCTGGAAAAATACTGATTGAGAGAAAAAAAATGATTCGAAAAATTTCATTTTTGTTTCTTTTTTTTTTATCGGTCCAAAATGCAAAAATAGTCATTTTTGCCAACTCAATTACTCAAATGATGAATAATAGCCAGAAACAGCCGAAGGGGAAAAAAAACTATCCTAACGAATTGACTCAAATTGCATGAACGCAATCGTGTTACTAAAACTTTTGCTCGTGCTCTCTACCTCCTGCAACTTATCTTATCCCCGAATCACGCTAGAAGCTCTACCAGCCCCAACCTCAGACCACTGCCCCTTACTTCTTAAGTGCAGGCAGTGTCCTACCAAACCCAAGCCTTTTAGACTTGAGCGTTTCTGGCTCTCTAACCCCCAGTGTGCCTCCATTACTTCACAGGTGTGGAATTCTCCTGTCCCTTCACACGAAGCCATTGACAACTACTTGAGTAAAACCAAGCGTTTGCACCATGCTTTAAGAGCTTGGCATCTCAACAATTATCCTTTCCCGGCGGTATGTCTAGCTAATGCAAAGATGTTCATAGCATGCTTAGATACTGTTGAAGAGCATAGAGGTCTGTCCCTAGTTGAAAAGAAGTTAAGATGCCTGTTAAAGGAAAAATCATATGAGTTAGCTGCAATTGTTGAGATAAGATGGCATCAAAGGGCTAGAGTGAAGTGGTTGCGTTGTGGTGATCACAACACTCGTTACTTTCATGCTTTGGCTACAGATAAGATGAGGAACAAGTTTGTGTCTTCGCTTCATGATCAGGGTGCGGACATTTCTGACCCTCATGAAATTCTCTATACCTTCACTCACTACTTTAGGGAACTCTTGGGAACAGAAGCAACTTCTCTTGACTATAACCCCTCGGCGTTATACCGTGATGAGTCGAGTATGTTAGCAGCACTGGGCCTTCCTTTCTCTGAATTGGAAGTTAAGAGAGCTGTTTTGGGCCTTTCCGACAACAAAGCGTCTGGCCCAGATGGCATCCCTAATGAATTCTTCAAAATTCATTGGGAGTTAGTTAAAACAGATCTGCTGCAGATTTTTCATTCTCTTTCACAGCACAAACTTGATCTCTCTGATTCTAACTTGGCACATCTAATTCTCGTGCCCAAAAAAGATGGTGCGAGGATGACTTCGGATTTTAGACCTATTAGCGTTGTTAGTTATCTGCCGAAATTGATTTCAAAGGTACTTTCCAATAGGCTTAGGGTCTTCCTCCCTGCACTCATTTCCCCAGCTCAAGCTGGTTTCATTAAAGGGCGCCTGATTTCTGAAAACTTCATTACTGCTCGGGAAATTATTGCTAATATCTCAAGAAGTGCAGAACCTAGTTTCATGCTTAAGCTCGACTTCTCTAAAGCATTTGACTCTGTTTCCTGGTCCTTTCTCCTGAAAACCATGCGCTACAGAGGTTTTCCTAGCAACTACCTTTACTGGATCGAACTTCTGATGAGCTCTTCCAGATCAGCCTTGTTGGTGAATGGCTTGGTAGGCCCAGTCTTCAAACATCGCAGAGGACTCCGTCAAGGAGATCCTCTCTCCCCGTCTCTTTTCCTTCTAGCAGCCGATGTGCTCACGAGAATGATACAGTCAACGGCCTTGACGGTCTCCGAACACTTGTCACCCCTTCTTTTGGACCCCTTTTACATCTTGCAATACGCAGACGATACCCTAATCTTCTCTACTGCAAAAGGTCAAGCACCTAGGTCACTTTTACTTGCCTTGGAGCTCTTCTCCAAGGTTTCGGGTCTGAAACTCAACTTGTGTAAGTCCTCTTTCGTTCCCTTCAACTTACAAGCCCCTCAGGAAGTTAATCTCCAAAACCTTCTCGCTTGTTCTGCTACAACCTTGCCAATCACCTACCTAGGCCTTCCCCTCTCTCACAAAAGACCTGACAGAGCAACTTTTCAGCTGCTTATCGACAAGTTACTGCAAAGGCTTTCTGGGTGGAAGGCAAAGCTGTTATCTAGAGCAGGTAGACTTGTTCTTGCCTCCTATGTCCTCTCTTCAATACCAATTTTCTTTATGTCGGTTTTTAAACTTCCTGTGTGGGTAGTTAAAGCAATCGACCGTATTAGGAGAGACTTCCTTTGGAGAGGGCCTTCACAAAATAATAGAGGTATACACCTACTTTCTTGGGACCGAGTGTGTTTACCTAAGCAGTTTGGGGGTTTCGGCCTTCTCAATCTGAATCTATTTAACATCTCACTTTTACTAAGATGGTGGTGGCGACTATGTGACAATCCTCAGTCTCAATGGGCCTCTATAACAAGACTTCTTTATGCTTCAGCTGGCCATCTCAACACACCGCTAATGTGGAAACAGATGGGGTCCTTTTTCTGGAGAGACTTGAGGAATTTGAGATCTTTTTTTCAATTGTCAGTTAAATCAATGGTACGTAGTGGGGAAGGTACTCTTTTTTGGTATGATAATTGGGCCGACTTGCATTTGCATTTCTTCGGCGGAGATCCTCCTGCTGTAAGAAGTAACATTACCTTAAAAGAAGCAATTCCTAGGGTGCACCTATTGCTGCCTTCCCCTCTTAGTTTTCCTCAGTCTCAGGCGCTGCATTTTGCTCAGAATCTTAACTTGACATCGGGTCCAGATAGGACTGTGTGGAGATGGAGGTCGGATGGCAGATTTTCTACTGCTTCGGTTTACAGACAGTTAGCCTCGGCAGGGAAATGCTCTTTCTTTTACAAAAGCCTATGGAAGTTGAAGGTACCTCATACTATTCGAGTATTTCTGGTTCTCCTAGTGCATGGTCGTATACTAACTCAGGACCAACTTTTAAAAAGGGGCATTCATATTCAGCATAACTGTGTCTTGTGCGGTATGGCGGTACTGGAAGACAAGGAGCACCTCTTCTATAATTGTACTTTCTCTCAAAGTTTGTGGTCCAGGTTACAATTGACTGCTCCTTCTTTAAGTAGTTTACTTCTGGTCCTTTGCACTCAAAGTACCCAGCGCAATGTAACCTTAGCAACAGCTGTGTGGGCCTTATGGCTAGAGAGGAACAATCGTACCTTCAGGAACGAGCACCGCACGTTGGACACGATTCACAGGTGGATTGTTCACCAGGCTACTCTGTTTTGGAAATTTTGTTAGCAAGTTGGTGCTGTTTTGTTTTTTCTTTTTTTATTTGCTTTAGTTGTACCTAGATAGCCGCTATCTAGTCTATCGAAAAAAAAAAAACTTTTGCTCGTGCTATTATCAAAATATTGGATAAAAATGACGCAACTAAAAACAATATAAGAAAATAATTATATAATTATTAAATAAAAGTAATTCTGTCATAAATATTAAATGGACTAAAAAATCTAGATTCTTCCGATCAAATCACAACTATTCATGAATTTTTTTTATAGCAATTTTATTACTAAAAACCAGAATCTGGTGGGAAAGGAAAGAAAAGGGGTGGGAAGAGAAGAGGAGTACACCTTAAATTTAAGTGTAATTATAAGTGCACATCTCTTCTTGTTTTTACATAAGAGTTAAACTCTATTCTTTCTCATTCTCCTTGACTTTCCTTCAAATTTATGGAACATGATAAAGATCTTGGACAGAAAAAAAAAACAGTTCACTTTCTCCCGTTCACCCTTTTGAAGCATACCTAAGAAACTTGAAATAAATATTTTGTTCATGATTCGAACAAGAACACCTAGAGAAAATAGTGCCAAATTATTAGGCCAAATAATCTAGCTTAATTATTCATTATTTCAAATGAATGATTTAGATTAAAGTCCGCATAAAAAAAAAAATCCATAATAATTACCTTTAAATAAAAATATTTCATAGGATTTCCTCCCAAATTCACATAACATTCTATTTCCGGTTCATAAACTCTTCAATTTTTTTCATCTGACGCCGACGACGACAAGGGGAGATTAAACCGCAACCGCTCTTGTCTTCTCAATCAAAGCGCAGGTAAAACGCAAAACAAAATATTTCTTTTGTTAAAGTTAAAGTTAATTGATTATCACATGCCCTTCTTGAATTTCTAAATTCGCTCAATAGATTCGACCTCAATACAATCTCCATTGAAATCTGACACTTATAATTGATTATTACGGTATGGTTGCTATTTTCCAAACTATTTCATAAATATCAGAGATTTGCTGTCACAAACCTATGATTCATTTTGGTATCCCTTTTTTCTCTTCGGTTTTGCATTCACAAATTTATGCATACAATTTTATTGTTCATCAGAGAATTTCTATTGAAGAGGCCCCGCAAATCCGAAATTTATATGATGAGCAATCTGCCAGAAGAACTGTTTCTTGACATCACGAGATTGTCATCAATGAAGGCAAGAGCTGCCGTGCAGACGTGCCTCTTATCCAAGAGATGGAACCACCTGTGGGAACGTTTACCAGACCTTAATTTTGACCTCAGTGAATTCTACAGTGAAGATCTCAACCAGTATGAGCAGAGGTTCTCTCGTTTCGTGAGTACAATGCTAGAACGTCGCAAGACCGACACCTTGGACAAGTTTCGGCTCTCATGTTTTGATGTATGTGACAAACAACACTGTTCATCTATCGAACGATGGATCCTGTATGCCATTCAGCATAAGGTTCGGGTGGTCGAGCTTGAGGTTTGTGTATGGAGCGTCAGAAGGGTGTTGACTCACAAAAACATTCCTTATGATTCAATAGAGGAACTAGATTTACGTTTAGGTGACTGCAACAGCTTTGGGATAGAAATGTTGAAGGCCCAGAGAGATTATATCGCGCCCCAGAGTGTTCATTTACCTAGACTTCTAAAGTTGCAACTTCGTGGGCTATGTATGTGCAGCCGTGATTTCTTTACTGAACTGATCTCGGGGTGTCCCTCCCTTGAAGAACTTTGGCTAGAGTCATTCAATATGCCGCGTAAATTTTCAATTTGCTCACAAAACTTACAGCATCTGACAATCAAAGAGTGCAGTGGGATCCACAATTTAACCTTTGAAGCACCCAAACTTCTTTCTTTTTGCTTCTTTGGTTCTATTTCCGATTTCATGCATGTTTCTGATCAATGTGGAGATATGCCATCATTAACCCATGCTACTCTTGCTCTTCTTACTGATAGACATAACCTTTATTCTTTGGATGAAACCCTTGAAAACCTTTCATTTATAGAAACCCTTGAGCTTTGTGCATCAAAAATTAAAGTAGAATCAAAGTCACCTTCATATGACCTAACAATGTACAACCTGAAAAAGCTCTCGATTTGTTTACATGGTTTTGAATATTTTCCTTGCATATGGAAGTCTTTGCTCAATTTGGAGAAGCTTACTATGTGGACATCTTGTCAGCATTCATACCAGCATTACAATGGGGTACTTATTTCATTCTCATGAATTTCAATGCTATATGTAACCTGAAAGCACTAAACAAACAAAATTTGTTCCAGATAACTTTGAGGGAGGCTAAGAACCAACTCTTGGTCTAGTGGCAAAGAGTAATGCACCTTGACTCCTTGAGTGAAAGGTCGCAGGTTCGAAACCCGGCTGGGGGGTCTTTCATAGACATTTAATTTATAATTTAAAAATAAGTTGGGTGGCTTAGACCTCCAATTTATCTTCAAAAAAAAAAAGGAAAAAAACTTTGAGTGAGGCTGGTAGCTCTTTTCGGATAACCTAGATAGGAGCAATATTAAATTTGGGACTCAAAGGGGGATGGCCAAAGGTCGATATTTAATTTACGGTCCAGGATAAAATTTCAAGAAAATATTTACCAAATGCAAATGTTTTATTGTACTTTGTTTGACATTGTTGGAATCCTTATCTCAGAAAAAGGAGGAAAAGGAAAATTGCAATTCAATTAGGATGAATTTAAACTTATGAATATTGAATAATAATTCATTTTGAAGAAGAAGAGATCGATAATATACCCAAATTGGCTCTTTTGTCGCTGTTCAGGGTTATTGGTTTGGAGAATATTGGATACTATCAAGTGAAATACGATATATATGTCCAATCTAGTTTGAAGAAATTTCCACTCAAAAGTATGCCAAATATGTTGCAAAGTCTAACTTGTTAATTCATTAAGTAGATATATGGTTAACCCTTTTAATCATAGAGTTAGAATTTCGAAATTTAAGATATTGGGAAGTAGGGCAGTTGAAGTTGAAAAAAATAATTCAACGGTTGAATGTATTGATCAACAAATGGGCAATGATTGTTTTGAAAAGAATCTAAATGTAGACATGCAAGTAAAACTTAGGAAATTACAGTAAAACTTTTTTTTTTTAAGTTCTTCAATCATATGCAGTTTATCGTTTGAAATTTTGTTTATTTATTTATTTTTTTATCTTCTGATACTTAAGATCCTAAACTGGGATGAAGAGCTGCAGAGTGCATTAATGGAATGCAAAACGTTGAAGACAGTTGAGGTTGTTTGTTCCACACTTGATGACCAGAAAAGGCAACTGGTAGATGATTTATGTCAACTTGGAGATGTTAAGATTGTCATATCTAACAGAGGCTGTTCTTAAAATATGCCAGGCATATTCAACAGAGACATCTAACTAATTAGAAGGAGGCTTTTGTTAAGATTGTGAACTATGTGTGTTAATCTGGTGAGGAGTCAAGTTAGAGGAGAAGCTTGAAGGACAATTTTATGTCTTATGTATTATTTTTTTTCTTTATTTCCTAAAAAGTTTTTGCTTTTCTAAATTTTTGGCTGAGGCACCTTATTTCATATATTTGTTTGCTTTACTAATTGGTAACTGTGCTGTTCTTACATGGGTCTTTAATTTTGGCAGCTCGATTGAATACTGTGGTTGTTGTGAATGCATTTTGACTTTAAATTTTTATTTATCGGTGGTCACTCGAAGGTCGAAAATAAAAAGGGAAAATTTAGGATTGGTAATGATTCATGGGGGCGGGGGGTTATCCTAGATTATAATTCAAATTAAATTGTAATTGTGCCACATGGATTCATTAATGGGTCTCTTCCTCCACACTGCATTTGGGCTCAAGTCAACTGCATTTGATACCTTCTTTATTGATTATAAGTTTGGATTAAGGTTAATGATAAATCGTTTAAGTTTAAGATTAATTAAAGTCCAACATTAATTTTCACCGGGCCAAGGATATAACTCACAGATCCAAAAACAAGGCCCACTCTCCAACAAATTATTTTCGGCCCAAGACCAAAGAGGAAAATCCAATGCCAAAACAGGCCTAGGCCCAGATCACAACGTGGCCCAGACAAGTCAACCTGACCAGTTGACTTGAGCCCAACCTATCGGGTCCGACAGGATCTGTTAGCCCTGGAAATGGATCCAATCCATTTAAGCTAAGAAATTTACTGAATAGCCCCAGGAATTTACTAGAATCCTTTTATTATCACAACAGTCCTTACAACTTTTAATTTCGGATAAGCATCAACCAAGAGGTCCCACTTGACAGGTCGGTTAAGAGAGAGTGAAATCAAGAGAGGAAGGAACATCAGAACAGCAGAACTTCAGGACCTCCGATATAAATGAATATTAGTACAGGCCAAGCTTTGATTTTGCTAAAATTATGTAGGTTGATTATAGATGCTACATAAGATAGGAATTTTCGGTTTTGATTCGGTTTCACTGTTGCATTCGCTTTACTTCTCAAAAGTTACTAATTGATAAGGTTAATTTTACTTCTTTGGTCTTAATTAAGGCTGATTTTATGATATCATTTTCTCATTGATTTGATATTTATATCGTAAGGTTTGGTTATTATCTATTATTTTCAACTATCTTCGAATATTATTTTTATAGATTTATCTTCGAGTATTTTGCTTTTCTAATTTTGGCTTGAGTGACTTGATTTTTTTATTTTGTTTGCTCGGATTCGGGCATAGACAGTTAGAAAAATATTCAGTGCCAACACAGCACGACACAGGTCGGAGAACCTGTATAATATATTTATGTAAGAATCGGATTATGAAAAATATTCATCTAGAACTAGACCTGGGCAACGTGGATAACGGAAACGGAATGAGGCGTTCCGTTTCAATAAACGATATGTACCGGCTGATTCGTATTCGTTCCGTTTGGATGGAACGTAGCGAAACGGTATAATTTACACTGCATTTCACATAAATGAATCACGAATTGCATTCTATTTTCCGTTCCGTTTGCGAAACGGAATGAAATTTCAGTCCATACGTTCCATATGGATGGAACAGAACGGTTACGCGTATTCGCGGTATACCGGGCCCACTAACTATGATTCGAACCTATCTGCAGTCCGGCCCGTACCATATCTCTGTCAATGTCCTGAAAGGTGTCTTCTCTTCTCCGGTCCAAAAATGTCGTCATATATCCAGTTCATAAACTCTTCTAATATTTATGACCAATTCGTTTAAATCAATTTATTCGGCACAAATTGACAAACTCATAATCGTACATATGATTATGTCTTGAACTCTTTATGACCAATTCGTTTAAATCATAGCGGCTCTCTTCCTCGTATGGTCCCAGCACAAGGATCTGTTTTGTGAGTTATTAAAAGGAAACAAATATATATAATTTAAGCGTGCAATCATTTCCTATTTCTTAATAAAATCTTGTTATCCTTAATTTAAGCATCGCAAAATCAATTGATGCTTCCAAGCCTTTTTTTTTATCGTTCATTGGCCCCCAAATTTTCTATTTCTCTAAATTTGGTCAATAGAAGGAGGCTATTTATATTTTAAACACTAATCATGCCTACGATTAGATTTTTTAAACAGAGAAAAAAAAATGATGATGGAGAGTACCGACACATCCGAACTTGAATTGATGAAGAACCTGCCAGAATCCGAACTAGATTTGATGAAGAAGCTGCCAGAATCCGAACTTGATTTGATGAAGAAGCTGCCAGAAAAGTCGCTTCTTCACATCATGGGATTGATGAAGACAAGAGCTGCCGTGCAAACATGCTTGTTAACCAAACAATGGAACCACCTCTGGCCCCACTTGTCAGTTCTCGATTTCGACCTCAAAGAATTCAACAGCGGAGATCCTGAACAAGACAAACAGACGTTCTCCCAATTCGTTACCATGATGCTAGAACGTCGCAAGGCTATCAACTTGCATAAATTTCGGCTATCATGTGCCGATCTATGCGAGGAACAGTACTGTTTATCTCTTAAAAAATGGATCATGTATGCCATTGAGCATCAGGTTCGGGTGCTCGAACTTGCTTTTTGTAGAAGGATGTTGAGTATAAACATCTTTGAATGTGACTCAGTAGAAGAATTGTATTTATATTTTTGTGACTGCTCTTTGTCTATCTCTAACAGATTTACTATGCTGAACCCGAAAATAAATTTACCTAGACTTAGGAAGTTGCAACTTCATGGTAAATGTATAAGTAGCCCTAATTTCCTTACTAACCTGATCAAGGGATGTCCCTTACTTGAAGAACTTTGGTTTGAGTCATTCAATGTGCCATTAGGATCTACTATTTACTCAAAAAATCTACAGCATCTGACTTTCAAAAACTGCAGAGAGATCTATAAGTTAGACATCTATGCAGAAAACCTTATTTCTTTGTGCTTCATTGGTTTAGTCGATGATTTCATGCGGATATGCTATCAATGTAGATCTACGGGATTTTCGCTATCATTAAGCCATGCAACTGTCTCTATCCTCACAGATAGTTACAGCCATTTTTCCTTGAATACTATTCTTGACGACCTTTCGCATGTAGCAAACCTCAAGCTTTGTGTATCTAAAAGCACACCAGACTCGCAGTTACTGCCATACGACCGAGCAATCCCCAACCTGAAAGAGCTCTCCTTTTGTGGATATAGTTTGGACTATTTTCCCGGCATATGGAAGTATTTGCGCAATTTGGAGAAGCTTAATTTGTGGTTATTTTGTCAGCATTCGCACGAGCATTATGAGGAGGTACTTATTTCATTTTCGTGAGAGTATATATTCATGTTTTGAATCCTACTTAATCTGAAAGCTCGCAACAAAAGATGCTCTGCATAATTTTGAGTGAGGCTGGTGGCTGTTTTCATATATAGATAGAAAACTGACAACCGAGATTGGACAATATAAATTTTAGTGAATTAAAGGCATCCAAAGAAACAAGTTTGAATAACTAATGTGAGGCGTGACACAGGACAAAGTTTAGTGACCTCAATTGAATTTCAAAATAAAATTATTGCATTGCACTTTTTTAGACATTGTTTAATTAATTATATTATTTTAAAAAACGGTCCAATTAGGATGGGATTAATTGGACTTATGAATTTAGAGGTATTTTTAGGTTTGTGATAACAAATCAAACATATTCGCAGCTTTCAATTGGTAGGGTGAAGATATTTTCCATCGATCCGTGTTTCTTTTTTCTAATATATATATTTGCTTTATCTTGTGCCTTCAGATCCTAAACTGGGATGGTGCGCTGCAGATAGCACTTATTGAATGCAAAAAACTTAAAGTTGTTGAGATTGTTTGTGCTATACTTGATGATAAAACAGAGCATTTGGTAGAAAATTTGCGTCAACTGACAGATGTTAAGATTGTGATATCCGACAGAGGCTTTTAACTAATCAAAGGGATGGTTATGTTAAGACTAGACAATAAACAATTTCTTCATCTGGTGAGGGGTCAGGACAGAGGACAAGTTATAGGGGGAAATGTCTGACGCATATGCAATTTTATTTTGGGTTTATGTCCAACTTCGTGTACTTTGCTTTTCTAATTTCAGCTGTAGTGACTCGTTCTTATTTCCATCAACCTCGCTTCAGTTTCCGAAATTTTAATTTTGGCTGTAGTGATTTTTTTTTTCTTTAGTGAATTTTAAATTTAGGAATGTATTGATACGAATTGCAAAACTCTACAAACTGATATGACATATTCATACTTTACAACCAAAATAATAAATCGATGATACTTAGAGCAGTTGACTTTTTTTTTTTGTGCAAAAATATATTTGCAATCTACAAAAATGGAGAATACAATGGGATACCTTTATTGATCTTTATTATGCACCTAACTGAAATTTTTATTATGCACAAATACTATGGGATAACTTTATGTCCATCTTCTGGTTTTATCGCTAACTGAATCGGAATAAGATAAATAATTAAAACGTATGGACAATCATTTTGATTAATTTGAAAATTATTTACACATCAATTAAGTGTCTTTAAAACTAAGTTGTTAATTTTCAAACTGATGAAAATTAACCAATCAAATTTAAAATTGTATCACGTTTGATACATAACCATATAAATTAGAAATAAAATATTTATATATTTTTAAAATTTTGTATAAAATATTAATCAGTGGTCATGATAGTTAATAAAGTAAGTTGTCCGTATAAAGTGAGTGCAGTCGTCAATAGTCAACAATCTAAAGCTCGTTGCCAGTTTAGACTGTACGAAAAATGTACCACTTGTGACAAAAAATGGAACCTAGAGGGTCGGAACAGAACACGGCAGAAATAGATAAATTATTACTAAAATAATAAAATGCAATTAAATAGATGAAATCTCATAAATAATGATGAAATATATTATGAATTCTGAAATATATATATATATATATATAGAGAGAGAGAGAGAGAGAGAAAATGGATTCAATCAAGGCGCTTTGACCGGAGTCTTAGTTAAACCCCCTCGGTTCTCAATTTTGAAAGTTCAAACGACCGATCCGAACCGTCAAATATGATCTCCATATTGAAATCTCCTTGCCGACCAAAATTTTTATTTTTTTTGAATTTTTTAAGCATTTTTTCGGATTTTTAAAAATCGTTAATCTAATTTGTTCTGAACCCTACAAAAATTGCTGATTTTGAAAATCCGAAAAAAATATTTAAAAAATTCAAAAAAAATGAAAATTTTGGTCGGCAAGGAGATTTCAATATGGAGATCATATTTGACGGTTCGGATCGGTCGTTTGAACTTTCAAAATTGAGATCGGACGGGGTTTAACTGGGACTTCGGTCAAAGCGCTTTGATTGAAGGCTTTCTCTATATATATATATAGAGAGAGAGAGAGAGAGAAAGCTTTCAATCAAAGCGCTTTGACCGGAATCTCAGTTAAACCCCGTCAGATCTCAATTTTGAAAGTTCAAACGACCGATCCGAACCATCAAATATGATCTCCATATTGAAATCTCCTTGCCGACCAAAATTTTTATTTTTTTGAATTTTTTAAGTATTTTTTTCGGATTTTCAAAAACAGAAATTTTTGTAGGGTTCAGAACAAATTAGATTAACGATTTTTTAAAATCCGAAAAAAATACTTAAAAAATTCAAAAAAATGAAAATTTTGGTCGGTAAGGAGATTTTAATATGGAGATCATATTTGACGGTTCGGATCGGTCGTTTGAACTTTCAAAATTGAGAACCGACGGGGTTTAACTGAGACTCCGGTCAAAGCGCTTTGATTGAATCCATTCTCTATATATATATATATATATAATTTTATTTGTCATGAACTATATTTGAAACTTTATCAGTTACGATCGTTTATACTTTGGAAGAATCACAAGGATTTCCTCCTCTCCCAGTCCCTGAAGCCACAAGGATCTGCTGCTGCCTGCTTGAGGTAAAAGAAATAATAAAAAGAAAAAACTCTCAAGACTTTCTATTTCTCTAAATTCGCTACATAGTATCGCCAACCTTTCCTCTCCATTCAAGAGGGCAATTTGTATCATGGCCTCCTGTCTTTACACGATACGGGTGGAGACGGGGGAAAGATAAAGGATCGAACTGGATGAATCCAGTTCTATTAGTTAAAAAAAAATTGGCCAGTAGTCAAGAATTTTCAGAACTGAAACAATCTATACTACTTATAAAAACACTATATAAAAGGAGTAAACTTGACATATAAAAAAGTGTAAATAATTCTTATATCAATCATGGACCATTGATTTTTGTAATTTGATTTGATCAGTGGTCTATATCAAAGTTAGACTTTTCTTAAAAAAAAATTTTACTACCAAATTAACTATTTATTTAAAAGGAAAGACTAAGTTATTAATTTTACCATATCTTAATTGCCTAACATGTAACATTTTATATATAACAAAAAATAATATCAATATATTTTTTTTATTTGCCCACGTATTGAGGGCATCTTTTGCTAGTTGAATACAAAAGCATGATTGATCAAAAGACGCAAATTTCATATGTTCTGCGATCTTACATGAGAAATTAAGGTTTTTTTAACAAAATTTTAGTTATCAAAAATTTATTTTAAACGAAAAATGTTTTATCATCATGAACATTTAATTTAGTTATTTAAATTTTTTTTCCGAAGAAAAATTAAATTACTGTTATATTTTAATTGATTTCATTTTTCCAATTTCTTTTCTTTTTTTCTGAATTTTAAATGCATAAAAGTCTATTTTTCTCTGATTTTGTCTGATTTGACTCCTTGAGCCCTATTTATAAAACTAATCATGCTTACCATTTTTCCAATGAAGAAGGCCCACACATCATTGAAAGCCAGAGCACCTATGGGAGTTTTTGCTGGATCTTGATTTTGAACTCAGAGACATTAACAGTGGAAATCTCGAATCGGGTGGTCGAACTTGAGGTTTGCAGATGGAGTTTCAAAACAGAGTTGACTCAAAACAATATTTCTTTTGATTCTATTGAGGAATTGCATTTACATTTATGTGGTTGCCCCAGCCTTGACAGAGAATTTATACTTTTTTTTAGATAAACTAGATAGAGGCTATCTAGCGGGACAGAGAATTTATACTTGCCAGAGAAATTTTTGGTGTGATGAACCAGAGAACAATTTTCCCTAGACTTCTAAAGTTGCAACTTTATGGTCGATGGGTAAGTATATTTATTCTCGTATTTGCTTAGAAAAGTTACAACACCTGACTGTAAAAAACTGCAAACATGCCTCTAGGTTAACCATCAAGCTAGGCACCTATCCTTGTTTCCTTTCAATTCTTCGGTCATATTTTTTATCTCATTCCGCTAGCTAAATGTTAAGAGTACAACATTGGCCCAAGATACTAGGCCCATCATAGAGCTCAACATGATTGAACAAGAAAATTCTAGAACAAATTAGAAATACTTAAGTATTTTATAGTATCATATAGAACAATCAAGAATATCATTTCTATTAGTTTCTAGGAATATCCATAACCGACTTTAAAGGGTATAAATATGGTGTAGGTCACTTGTATGAATCCAAGCTAAGCAAATCTAAGTAAAGGGCAATCCAAACTAAGCTAAGTAAAGAGTGTTAGTAGTTAGGAGGTGTAGGAATATAGTGAGAAGTAGAGTTGTATTCTTGGAGGTATAATATTTAAGTAGTAGAGGTTGTGACGATAGTTTTAGTGATAATAAAGAAGCAAGTTTTATCATAGCGCATCGCCTCAACTCAACAATCTGGTATCAGAGCCGGTACGAGCCAGTGCTGTCGGAGGATCGGTCGGATTTCTCGTGAAGGTCACGCATAGCGTCGGGAGTTTGTGATTCCTAGAGGAGGCTTGCTAGACGTCGTGAAGCTAGTTGAAGCCATGGATTTCGCAGGTACGACTAGTGGTCTTAAAAAATTAAACAACACCAATTATACAAATTGGAGAACTTGTATAGAGTCCTACCTACAAGGTCAGGACCTATGGGAGGTAGTCGGCGGATCCGAGACAACTCCGCCGGAGGTTGTAGAGACCACGGTACCAGTAGATGACCCAAACCAGACCGAAAGAAGCACCCAATCCATAGAAAAATCGAAAGAAATCGAGGCTCTACGGAAATGGAAAATTAAGGCTGGAAAGGCCATGTATGTGCTCAAGACAACCGTAGAAGAAGAGTTTCTTGTGTACATACGAGATGCGGCCACGCCTAAGGTCGCATGGGATACTCTGGCAACGCTATTCTCCAAGAAGAATGATGCCCGCCTCCAACTACTCGAAAGCGAGCTCATTACAATCTCACAAGGGAGCATGACGATCAACCAATACTTCACCAAAGTGAAGTCGTTATGCAACGAGATTGCACAACTCGACCCGAAGAGAAGATTAGCGAGCAGCGCATGCGAAGGATCATCATCCACGGCCTTAAACCCGAGTATAGCGGGTTCATAGCGGCGATCCGAGGATGGCCTACTCAACCAACCTTGTTGGAGCTCGAGAATCTGCTCGCGAATCAGGAGGCTCTAGCGAGGCAGATAGCCGGAGTCTCGCCACAGCAGGAAGAAGAGGCGCTATTCAGCAGCCGAAGGAAGGGTCGATCAGACAATGAGTCGAAAAGCAGACCCAGTCACAGGCCAAACCAACAAGGAAGGCCGAAGGGGAGAAGTAACTCTTCAGGGGGAGCTCGCAATCAGAGAAGCAATAACCGCCAGCCCGAAGATCAAGATGATAGATGCTACAATTGTGGCAAGAAAGGACACTATGCTCGAGAATGTCGGTCCAAGAAGAAAATCCAAGGGAACGTGGCAACATCGAAGGATAGTCGACATGACAAGAGTCAAGAATGCAGCAGCGAAGACGACTGGGATGTCGAGGCTGCCTGCGCGGTTGCAACTATTGACTCAAAGGAGGAGCAAGAAGAGAAGCACGAGGTTGCTCTGACTGCGGTGTCCAAGTCAGAGAGAATCAACTATGAGAGTGACTGGATTGTCGACTCTGGTTGCTCAAACCACATGACGGGTGACATCAGGAAACTCGAGGACTTGGAGAAGTATAATGGAAGGCAGGTGATCGTGACTGCCAACAACTCCAAGCTGCCGATCGCTTACATCGGTAAGACAACGATTTCCTCTCGCTTCAACCCAGAGCAAATTGAGTTGCAACGAGTCTATCACGTTGCCGGTATGAAGAAGAACCTGTTGTCAGTCTCACAACTGACCGCACAAGGCAACTATGTGTTGTTCGGACCGCATGAGGTTAAGGTGTACCGCAATATAAAGGCGTCAGGCACACCGATCATGGAAGGCCGAAGAATGGAGTCGATCTATGTGATGTCGGCAGAGTCGGCCTACGTAGACAAGACTCGGAAGAATGAAACTTCTGATCTCTGGCACGCACGACTAGGGCATGTGAGCTATCACAAGCTGAAGCTAATGGTCGAGAAGTCTATGGTCAAGGGCCTATCAGACGTGGAGGTACGTACCGACATAGTATGTGCGGGTTGTCAGTTTGGTAAGGCACATCAACTTCCTTACCAACAATCGAAGTTTAGAGCTAAGGAGCCCTTGGAGTTGGTTCACTCGGATGTCTTTGGGCCAATTAAGCAAACTTCCATAAGCTGCTCAAAGTACATGGTGACATTTATCGACGACTTCTCGAGGTACGTGTGGGTGTATTTTATGAAAGAAAAATCGAAGACACTTTCCAAATTCAAGGAGTTCAAAGAGAAGGTGGAAAGTGAGCTCAACAAAAAGGTACGGTGTCTTCGCACTGATAATGGAAGAGAATATGAATCACATGAGTTTGACACCTACCTAAAGAAACACAAGATACGACGACAGTTAACCTGTCCCAACACCCCACAACAAAATGGCGTAGCAGAAAGGAAGAATCGACATATTGCCGAAACATGTCGAAGCATGATACACGCTAAGAATGTACCAGGAAGATTTTGGGCCGAGTGCATGAAGACGGCGGCACACATCATCAATCGTCTACCTCAAGAGAAGATGGGTTTTATCTCACCATTCCAGAAGCTTTGGAAGATCAAGCCCACAATAAGTCATTTTAAAGTTTTCGGTTGTATGTGCTATGTGTTCGTGCCTGATCATCTTCGAACCAAGTTCGACAAGAAGGCGGTACGATGTATCTTCGTCGGCTACGACGATGAAAGAAAGGGCTGGAGGTGTTGTGATCCTACAAACGGGCGCATTTATACTTCAAGGAATGTAGTCTTCGACGAAGCCTCGTCATATTGGCCATCAAAAGATATAATCCAGTCTGAAGCGAAAGACATGGAAGCAGAGATAGAAGAGATGGCAAAAGACGTAGCACGAGATGATCACGAGGTCCAAGATGACGAAGGTAAGACCTCAACTCCTTCAAAATCCAAGAGTCCATGGCAGACAGGAGCGCATGAAGAAGTTCAAGATGTGACTCCACAACTGCCAGAAGAAGTTGAAGAATTTTCTCCACCACTTCGGAGATCGTCTCGAGAAAGACGACCAAACCCGAAATATGCGAATGCCGCAGTCATTGAGGATTTTGAGCCAACGTCTTATGAAGAAGCGGCAAAGAGTGACAAGTGGAGAAAAGCGATGGAGGAGGAGATGGCGACTTTGAGGCAGAACCAAACATGGGAGTTAGTGCCTAAGCCAGAAGGAGTAAAGCCAATCTCGTGCAAGTGGATATACAAGGTGAAGACCCGAGCAGACGGATCGATAGAGAGATATAAAGTTCGATTAGTCGCACGAGGATTCTCGCAGCAGTATGGACTAGACTATGATGAGACGTTTAGTCTAGTAGCGAAGCTAACAACGGTACGTGTTCTACTAGCCTTAGCTGCAAGAAAAGGATGAAAACTTTGGCAGATGGACGTAAACAATGCCTTCTTACACGGTGAGCTTGATCGAGCCATATACATGAACCAACCACAAGGTTTCGAGAGCAAGGCACATCCGGAGTATGTGTGCAAGCTAAAGAAGGCATTATACGGTCTCAAGCAGGCTCCAAGAGCATGGTACGGGAAGATAGCTGAGTTTCTCATACAAAGTGGCTAAACAGTGGCAACATCGGATTCGAGCTTATTCACCAAGGAAGTCAAGGGCAAGATCGCTATAGTCTTGGTGTACGTAGACGATCTCATCTTGATCGGAAACCTTACAGAAGAAATTCGACGAACGAAGGAGAATTTGTCAATCCGGTTTCAAATGAAGGAGTTTGGAGAACTCAATCACTTTCTTGGGCTTGAAGTTGAGAAGACGAAAGAAGGTATGTTCCTTTGTCAACACAAATATGCAAAGGACCTTCTAGAGACATTTAGAATGTTAGAATGCAAGCCACTATCAACACCAATGGAGCCAAACCTCAAGCTTCGTGCTGGAGAAGGGAAGGATCTAGAAGACACTCGAATGTATCGACAGTTGGTTGGTAGTCTCATTTATTTGACGCTTACTCGACCAGACATAGCCTATGCAGTCGGCGTTGCAAGTCGTCACATGCAAAATCCCAAGAAACCACATCTAGAAGCAGTCAAGAGGATACTACGATATGTGAAAGGTACTTTAGACTACGGCATCATATATCGTAGAGGTGAATGCCAAATGACGGGTTATTGCGATGCCGATTATGCTGGAGACTGCGATACGAGGCGATCAACAACTGGGTATGTCTTCAACCTAGGATCTGGAGCATTGTCTTGGTGCAGCAAAAGACAACCTACGGTATCCCTTTCCACGACGGAAGCAGAATACAGGGCAGCAGCAATGGCAGCACAAGAAAGCACATGGCTAGTGCGAATACTGAAGGATCTTCATCAATCAGTTGATCAAGTGACACTTCATCGTGATAACAGGTCAGCAGTATGTGTAGCAGAAAATCCAGTGTTCCATGCAAGGACAAAACACATTGAAGTACACTATCACTTCATAAGAGAGAAGGTCTTACAAGGCGAGATTCACATGGAGTTAACACCGACTGAAGAACAAGTCGCTGACATATTCACGAAAGGTCTCAATGCAAAGAAGTTCGAAGAAATGCGTGAACAACTTGGAATCATCAGAAGACCGGAAGTCAAAGGGCTCAATGTTGAGGGGGAGTGTTAAGAGTACAACATTGGCCCAAGATACTAGGCCCATCATAGAGTTCAACGTGATTGAACAAGAAAATTCTAGAACAAATTAGAAATACTTAAGTATTTTATAGTATCATATAGAACAATCAAGAATATCATTTCTATTAGTTTCTAGGAATATCCATAACCGACTTTAAAGGGTATAAATATGGTGTAGGTCACTTGTATGAATCCAAGCTAAGCAAATCTAAGTAAAGGGCAATCCAAGCTAAGCTAAGTAAAGAGTGTTAGTAGTTAGGAGGTGTAGGAATATAGTGAGAAGTAGAGTTGTATTCTTGGAGGTATAATATTTAAGTAGTAGAGGTTGTGACGATAGTTTTAGTGATAATAAAGAAGTTTTATAATATTTAAATCATCACATAAAATGTAAATTGAATTATATCGTACATCCCGTTACTCTAACAATCATGAAATATTATAATAAAAAAATATAAAGCTTGCATGCTATTTTGACTAGCTCAAATTTGCATGCTTTCGATTGATTTGGTTCTTTATTTAAATACAATCTTCTAATTTCATCTCGTTCATTTGGGGTATAAAAAATCTTTTCTCTTTACTAGATGATGTGTGCTTTTTAGGGTACACAAGACTAATTAAAAACCCTAATCCTATTTGGTCGGAATGCAAGCGCACTATCCTACCACGTAGTACTTAGGGGTCGATCCCACAGGGAGGCGGTTTAGAATTACCGGACTAACAACTTTGGGTAATCTAGACCTGGCAAATAGTTGGATTGGTATTTAAACTACAGGGGTAAAACAATAAGGTAAATAACTAAATTAAAGACAATGCAGGGGAGTGATGCAGTCGCACTGGACTGAGTGCAACCAGAGATGCATGTGAAGTGTTGAAGTAGGATGCAGGTTGAGATGCAACTGGTTCAGACTGGATGCAGGATTGACAGAATAGACTCAAAATAAGACTGAATGTATTTATGTATATTTGGACTAGGGTTATGACTTCACAACTGTGTAATACTTGGATTAATGAAGCTTGTTTATTGTATTCACACGGTTTAATAGATGAGTGTTAATAAGTGGTTTATAAGTACTTTTGTGCATATCTACTTGTGTAAAATCTGAAATGCATTAATCTTGAGCGGACCGTTTGGTAATCATTTATTCTAACTCCCTCTTGAATCTGTCTACTCAAACTATAATCAAATAGTTTAAGCGGATTGCTAGAAAGATAGAAAATCAATTATACCTTTGTGTCTAGCTACTCAATGATAAATCCAAACAGATATTAAGACAAGCGTGCAAGTGATCAAATAAATCGCACCACACAACTTAGCAAAAGATAGGAAAAATTAAGAACAAACCATGATATAAAATAAACAAAGCATTCAATAATCAAAGCATTTGAGTTGTTACATCATAACCCTAATTAAAGTTTAGCTACTCATAATAAAATAAAAACAAACAACTTTGAACACAAGCATCACAAGAGAGAAAAAGATAAGGATGCAACCAATCTCCTTGGCTTTCATCTCTGGGATCGGGTGTTGCAACCCTTCTTCCTCCTTGCTGTCACCAAGAGGGAGGTAGTTGCTGCCCCAAGAGAGACCAGGGCCGAAGCCCTAGGTCAAAATTCGACCAAAAAAGAGAGAGGAAGAAAGAATAGATCTGGAATTGAGAAGGGTGAGAGAGTCCTGGACAGCAGCCCCTTAGCTTCCTTTTATGCTGGTTTCCTAATTTTTCTCCCCTCAATAATTAATTTCTCTGCCATAAATCATAGGAGGGAGAGAGCTGGACTTTCCTTCTTTCAGCCAGGCAAGAATAAAGGGCGAAATTTGAGAGATTTTGGCAAGCTGTCACGTGAAGAGCTGGATCTGTTTCCAAATCTGCGTCAGGATGCACCATGGAATGCGAGTGCACTCTTAGACTGTAGCACATCATTGTTTCCTAGACTGCGCCAGGATGCACCATGGGATGCGGGTGCACCCTCAAACCTGAAATGCAATAAAAATAACAAAACGGCAATATTCCTTTCTTTCTTACAAAATGGACAAAATGATATAAAATGAACGTGAAAAGGACATAAATTAGGAAGATAATTAGGCTTAACCGGACACAAATACCATGTCATTTTCATGTTCATCAAACACCCCATGCTTGAATCTTTGCTTGTCCTCAAGCAAAAGGCACGACTTAACCTAATCAAACCCTATTAAGTGTTTTTCATCTCATTTTGTGCAGTCAGATTTCAAAGTTGAAGTGTTTCGTTTGATAATTTCTGGAATTTCTCAAGTACAAGAATTCAACTGATCAAAAACCTTTCTCTCAATTGAATGCGTACGACCCAATTTAGAGATTCAACTGACTTTGAAACAAACTTAATACTAAAGGCAATGCACAGTCCATGAGTCATTTACCTAAACATTAAGTCGATTAATTCTTCAAAGTTCTTTAATCGATTTCAAGACAAATAGAAACGGGATCGAACCCCTTCAACTCAAACAATTCTAAACCAATTCTGAGTCCTGAATCACATGTTTGAAAAATTTAAACCACACGAAAATTTTTGAAAATATTTTTGGGTTAATTACACATTTTCCCGGGGCAAGGAGGTTTCCCGCGGCGGAGAGGTCAGCCAGATGAGCGTGGTTTTTACTTGAGGTTTTCCTCAAAATTTTAGATGGATCCATTTTTTTATCCACACAGACCTATAGCTTTCCGCAATGGCCATCGTCAGAGCACCGCACTTTAGTTCCCCTTTTATATTTTTTTTTTGTTTTTGTTGTTTTTTTTTTGACTTTTAAATAAATTTGAAAATAGTGGTTTAATCTCCAAACATGCAATTCACTTCCTGCAATCAGTTCGATTTTTTAGTTGAAGGAATGATCTTAAGCAACTCGAGATTGCCCTTTGCCGGCTCTATCAAACCGAATTCAATCAAAAACTTATTAAATTAATCCACCTAATGGTTAGAAAAATGACTCTCGAACAGTTCTTACTTTCATCTTTAGGTCGCTCGAATTCAGTTTCATCAAATTCAGTTTTAAAACAATTCTTAACAACTCCCAAAGTCCTATGAATTCAACCAAGAGAACAGAAATTGACTAAAGAACTACAAGTCCTTAATCTATTCCAGAAACTTTCAAAACTATCATTTCAACCCTAAAACTTGTTTGCTCGCTATGAGACTACTTTGACTCTTCACATTCAAACATAGACAATAAAAATCCATCAGCCTAATTTAGAACCCAAAGCAACATTCAAATCAGCCCATTGACAACAAATAAGCAACACCAAATCCAAAACACCCCATGCTTTATAGAAGGCATTGTCCTCAATGCACAAACAAAGACGAAGACAAGAGAGAAAAAGAGAGGGACTCACAGAGAATAGTGCAGGGCAACAAGTCTGGCTGCATTGCAGCATCTAGGTGCACCCTGAGGTAGTGCAGGTGCACTGGTTGTTGCTGGTGCAGCTGAGGATGCGCTTGCATTATTCCTTCGTGTTGAGACTTCTTGGGTGCACTCTTCATTATGCTTGAGAATTATTTGCACTATTTGTTGGGATGCAGTCTGATTGGATGCACTTGAATTGAGAGGGTGCACTTGGATGAGGATGAGCATTGTGCTTAGAAACACCATCTGGATGCACCTTGTCTTGATGCAGGCGCATCATTGTTTGCTGCCTTTGAATTTGAAAATTTTTCGTTAGTTGCATCCTTCAATTTTTTTCTCTTATTCTCTGAAAAATCAAGTGTCAGTCTCAATGCTTGTGACTTTATTGAAGATCAAACTAAAATGAAATAGAACGAAAGAAAATTATTTTATTATTATTATTTTTTAAGAAACTTGGACTGCCTTCCAAGGAACGCTTCTTTTAGGTCATTAGCTTGACCATTGCATTGCATCAAGTTGGAAAAGATGCTGCAAGAGAGACGAGGACTCTCTTTTCACCAGGATCGAGGGTCAAAAACTCCAGAAGATAGTCATGGTTTGGGCCGTCATCTTCTGCTATTGGCGGTTCATGCTTTGTCTCACACCATACTTTGTCTCTGCAACTCGCATTGCCGCTTGCATCATAGGTTGCATCGCTTGATTTCTCCTTTAGGCTTGAATATTTCTCATTGTGGCTTAAATTGCCGATGCAACCCACCTTGCTGCTTGTATCACCAAGTGAGTCGATGAAGTTTGTATTCTGGATCTGAACTGCACCTATAGCTGAGTGATATGGCAGCAGTGCAGGTGCACTTGAGTCCCATGCCAGCAGTGCAGGTGCATCTGAGTCACCTTCCAGTAGTGCAGGTGCATCTGAGTCGCAAGCCAGCAGTGCAGGTGCACTGGGGTCGTGTTCCAAGGATGCAGGTGCACATGAGTCACCTTCCAGTAGTGCAGGTGCATCTGAGTCGCATTCCAGTGGTGTAGGTGCACTGGAGTCACATGCTAGCGGTGCAGGTGCATCTGAGTTGCATGCCAGCGGTGCAGGTGCATCTGAGTTGCATGCTAGTGGTGTAGGTGCACAATGTGATTCACTCTGGTTGAGTGCAGTGTTATCCTGGTGGGATGCACCTACGTCATTGACTGATTCCTTTGCACCTTGGTTGATGCAGTTTGAAGCATCTGCTTGTTGTGCTATTCGGATTTGCAACATATTACTTTGCATGATAAGCAGATCAACATTGGAATTTAGCTTTTTAAATGACTCCTCCATTTTTTCGGTCCATTCAGCCTGAGATTTGATGTAGTTTTCTAGTGAAGATTCCCATGCTGGTTTTTGTGGGTTTTGAGGTGGTTCAAACTGAGAGTAATTAGGAAGTTGTCGGTTTGTGTGTTGAGGTGCACATTGAAGGTTTTGGTGTGAAGAATTGAAATGATCCCACCTATTGAAATTGTAAGCTCTAGAATATGAGTAATTTTGATATCCATTAAAATTTGGTTGCTCAAACTCAAACTCTAAAGAACTATTGATCTCGGATCTTCTGAATGCAAGTGGTTGTGCAGCCCGCATTGTCTGCCTATTGCTTGTCCAATGGTAGTCGTTCAGTGTCATAGTTAGGTGCAGCGATGAGAGTGCACCTGAATTATGAGAGTGCAGGCGCACTGGACTTCTGAACCTGAAAGATGAGCACAAAAAGGTGCAAGGTGAAATAGAAAATAATAGAACCAAAAAAATAGAAAGAAAAAAATAAACAAAAAATAAAATAAAATGGTGGTCTAGCCTCACTTAAGTTGGTTCGTATCGATATTCTGTTGCCTCCCCGGCAACGGCGCCAAGTTTGATGTGTGCTTTTTAGGGTACACAAGACTAATTAAAAACCCTAATCCTATTTGGTCGGAATGCAAGCGCACTATCCTACCGCGTAGTACTTAGGGGTCGATCCCACAGGGAGGCGGTTTAGAATTACCGGACTAACAACTTTGGGTAATCTAGACCTGGCAAATAGTTGGATTGGTATTTAAACTACAGGGGTAAAACAATAAGGTAAATAACTAAATTAAAGACAATGCAGGGGAGTGATGCAGTCGCACTGGACTGAGTGCAACCAGAGATGCAGGTGAAGTGTTGAAGTAGGATGCAGGTTGAGATGCAACTGGTTCAGACTGGATGCAGGATTGACAGAATAGACTCAAAATAAGACTGAATGTATTTATGTATTTTTGGACTAGGGTTATGACTTCACAACTGTGTAATACTTGGATTAATGAAGCTTGTTTATTGTATTCACACGGTTTAATAGATGAGTGTTAATAAGTGGTTTATAAGTACTTTTGTGCATATCTACTTGTGTAAAATCTGAAATGCATTAATCTTGAGCGGATCGTTTGGTAATCATTTATTCTAACTCCCTCTTGAATCTGTCTACTCAAACTATAATCAAATAGTTTAAGCGGATTGCTAGAAAGATAGAAAATCAATTATACCTTTGTGTCTAGCTACTCAATGATAAATCCAAACAGATATTAAGACAAGCGTGCAAGTGATCAAATAAATCGCACCACACAACTTAGCAAAAGATAGGAAGAATTAAGAACAAACCATGATATAAAATAAACAAAGCATTCAATAATCAAAGCATTTGAGTTGTTACATCATAACCCTAATTAAAGTTTAGCTACTCATAATAAAATAAAAACAAACAACTTTGAACACAAGCATCACAAGAGAGAAAAAGATAAGGATGCAACCAATCTCCTTGGCTTTCATCTCTGGGATCGGGTGTTGCAACCCTTCTTCCTCCTTGCTGTCACCAAGAGGGAGGTAGTTGCTGCCCCAAGAGAGACCAGGGCCGAAGCCCTAGGTCAAAATTCGACCAAAAAAGAGAGAGGAAGAAAGAATAGATCTGGAATTGAGAAGGGTGAGAGAGTCCTGGACAGCAGCCCCTTAGCTTCCTTTTATGCTGGTTTCCTAATTTTTCTCCCCTCAATAATTAATTTCTCTGCCATAAATCATAGGAGGGAGAGAGCTGGACTTTCCTTCTTTCAGCCAGGCAAGAATAAAGGGCGAAATTTGAGAGATTTTGGCAAGCTGTCACGTGAAGAGCTGGATCTGTTTCCAAATCTGCGTCAGGATGCACCCTGGAATGCGAGTGCACTCTTAGACTGTAGCACATCATTGTTTCCTAGACTGCGCCAGGATGCACCATGGGATGCGGGTGCACCCTCAAACCTGAAATGCAATAAAAATAACAAAACGGCAATATCCCTTTCTTTCTTACAAAATGGACAAAATGATATAAAATGAACGTGAAAAGGACAGAAATTAGGAAGATAATTAGGCTTAACCGGACACAAATACCATGTCATTTTCATGTTCATCACTAGATCAGTAGAATAATATTTTGGATTAATTGGAACCCGTTCAGGGGCTCGAGAGATTGAAGTATCATCACTGTCGTTTTAAGAATTTCTCCCTTGTTAATCTAATAACAAATATCAAGAGAGTAAACAAAAAAAAAAGAATCAAGTTGCGTTTTAAACTACAATTTGTGTTGCAAACTAGAATTTTGATATATTCTACTTATAAATTAAAAATAAAAGAATGATTTGATGAATATAAAAGGATCAATTTGAGTAAGAGTACCTTTTTCTAATTGTCCTTCGAAAGAAATTTAAAAGAGAGAAGCCGAAGAATAATTTATTTCACAACAGAGGAGTGCTCAGCTATTCGCATCTCTTTGTTTTTTTCGTCTTGACAAATGAAAATATGAGTATATATAAAATTATAAAAAGGGGAAAGTACTTGGCTGGCTCTATTCCATTCTTTATTATGTTTGCAACTTTCTCTTTTTGTCTTTTCTGAATTTTGAAACGGATGATGGGATTAGGAAAGGCAATCAAATTAAATTATTTGATATCTTGTTAATTTAGTCATTTGGATTTACGTGTTTTAAAATTTTAATTAATTATAAATCTTGCTGCTTGCACAATCAACAACTAAAAATAGTAGTAGATAGTTTTACCAGAGAAAAGGAAATATATTATACATGGGGTTCAATAGTAAAATTGTACACAAATGCTTATGGGGTTCAAATAGGTAAAACTCATGACAAAATTATATTTTATAACTATAAATATTAATCTCTAATAATATTATTTCAAAAAAAATGGGTGATATTGACACCCATATCATGAATGTAGACTCGCCTATGGGGTGGTTATGTTGACTCTCACATTTACTTGCTTTATTCCTTGAATAGTATCCGTGACCACCTTCCACATGTCGAAAACCTTGAACTTTGTGCATCTCATATCACACCAGGGACACCAAACCCAAAGTTATCACCCGATTAACAAACATTTCACGGCCTCAAAATGCTATCCTTCTGTCGGCGTACTTTTAACATTTTCCCTTGCATACGAACGTTCTTTCCTAATTTGGAGAAGCTTATTTTGTGGCCATCTTGTCAGCATTCACAGGAGCATTATCGTGAGGTACTTAACAACTTATTTCATTTTTTTTTAATGCTATACTTAACATTACTTGTTCAGTATAACTTCTAGTAAGGCAGCTGGCACATTTGGACTGATAGGCAAATGATGAAGGGGACCAAAGTATTACATCGTAGTTTGTTTTGGCATTCCTGAAATGGTTATTTCAAACAAAAAGAATTTTAAAAAGGATGGGATTGAACTTATGAATTTAGATATATTTTTCATTTCTGAGAAAAGGTTTGTGATTGGAACAGATCAAACATACATGCACAGCTTTCAATTTGATAGGGTGAAAACACTTTCAACACAGAATTATTTTTACAAATCCATGTGGGTTAAATTGGCTCTTATCTTACTACCTTAAACAAACATAGAGTTAATTTTGTCAAAAATTAAGATGTTGGTAAGTATTAAATTCAAGTAGAAAAAAATAATTTAGCAGTTGATTGTATTGATCAGCAAATGGTGTTTGACACGATGAGCTTTTTAATTGAATGTGAAATGTGCAGATGCATATTTGGTACTAAAATAAACAGAGGTTATAATAACCATATCTTTAGAAATCCAACAATTTTTTTTTTCCTGTCATATAGGGTTCCTTTTTTGACCTTTTTTTTGTTCTTGTTTTATATACTTCAGAGCCCAAGATGGGATGATGTGATGCAGGGAACACTTTCTGACTGCCAAAATCTTAAGGTAGTTGAGGTTGTTTTGATGTATTTGATGACCAAAAAAAGGCAATTGGAGAAGATTTGCGTCGACGTAGAGATGTTGAGATCGTCATTCCTGACAGAGGCTTCTAACTGTTCAGAGGATTCAGAATAGAGGAAGCTATAGGGGAAGGAAAATGGCGTGTGGCTTACTGGTTTATGCAACATTATTTATTTATCATTATTATTGTTCATCTTTATGTCAATCTTAAACAGATGAACTACAAAAGAACGACAAACTTTATGGAAAGATTCTATTGTGTAATTGTGTACCCAACTTATTATATAAATTATAAAATATTTGTAATGTTATTTGTTTGAATAGCTTTATAATCAGTTGGTTAGTTGTCAGTATAAACTAAGTGCAATTGTTTACAACATACAAAGTTTTATGCTAGCGTCGACAAAATGATAATACCTCTTGTGTTGAAAAATGGAAGGAGTGCAGTTGATATAACTTTCCCTGTTGCTCTGACATTAGCCAAAACCGACATAAACAGACAAGAAAAAAAAAAATTCCACAGAATCATACTGGGAATCAATAAGCCTACGCCCCAAAGAAAAGGAAAACAAATTAAAAGAAAAACTCGAACGATGTAAAACCCTCATTTTTTTGTACAAATTTTCATTCAAACCAAGACCCCCACCCCCAAAAAGACCCAATCTCCTAACATTGTATATATGCAACACTGAAACCAATTAGAAGTCGCCATCTCCTCTACCTGTTATCATCTGTGGTCGTGCTGCACCAGTTTCCGGCATTGCTGATTCTTCATCCGCCTCGAATTCTTGTGCTGCTACCATCCCTTTTGACTTTGACTTTCCGGAACTGATGCCAGAACCCTTGGGTTTTCTTCGTTTACTTTGCTTTGGAAGAGCCGGTGCATCTGGCTCACCAGACGTGCCAACAGTACCTGAGGAGGCAGAGTAGCGGCGTTGCGTCTGACGGCTTGATGCTTGCATGTCATACTTTGGCGATGCAGCATCACCAGAGGAGGTGCGACGTGGTGGCCGGGTCAGCTGTTTGTCTTCTGTGAATTCTCTGTCCTGATAGTTGTTAGAATATCCTGTGAGAAAATCAAAATAAATTCAGTTACAGCACTAAAAAAAAGAATTGCATAGGCCAGAGAAGCACTTTTAACTTCCTTCAATGAGGAAACTAAAATAATTTCAAAATTATTTGAACTTATTTTCAGCAACAAAGAGTGGTGGAGATATTCTTCACTTGTTTTTATTTTTATTTTTTTTTAAAAAAAAGAGAATACTTGAAATAATTATAAGTAGCTTTCTTGAGTCATTAATATTTCTTTGAAGTTTGGTATATCAATTAATTATTTGTGATTAAAAGTTTACCTAAATTACAAAACAGAACTATTTCTCCAATATTGCAAAATATATTTCAGTTGTTTCCTAAATATTCCATCAAAGTATGCATATATATATAATAGTTATACAGTACGGAAAAATTAGTAATTAATAAATGAATACCAGAAGACGGCAAATTTGCGTGGCCACTGCCCTGTGGAGTCTGCTCTCCAGACTTATACTCATTCATCTATCCCAAAAAAAAAACACAAAAAACAAAAACAAAAAGTAAAATCGTTAGTTATTATTTTGAAAAATGTTCTCATCTTTACAAAAGAAAGAAACAACCACCAGAACTACCGTTAGTAATGTTTTTTGGCACATGAGGTATTACAAAGTACAAAAAATAGTTGATAGTTTCTTAAAATGTCAAAGCTAAAGGCAACGGTAGAACTATATAAGAAACATGAGGTATATATGATTTAGTTTCATATTTTCAAAAATCGTAGAAAGATATTTAATAAAACCATAAACTACTATCAAAGGAGATTACCCAGCTGGGGCCGTTGGTGCTGGCTTGGTTCTGGCTGTCCCAACCGATGTGTGCCACGTGTTTCACGTCAGTAGGAAATCCGATCTGCATCTCTGCTTCTTTTGAATCTTCCAAAATTAATATTAAAAATAAGTATTCTACGTATTAAATCAATTAAGATGTGTAAAGCTAATTTTATGACATTAAAAAGGAAAACAAGTTCCTCTATATCCAATTTTGGCATTTGCTGGCAAAGTGGCAAGCATGTGTGTCCATGTTTATGTTAATATATATTAAATGTGCAAGAAAATCAAAAGCAGATTTGAATGATTTTATGAGGGAATAGATACCGAAAATTTGAGATATGTAGCGGAGGCCTTTGAGTAGGCCTTTCATCTTTGTCTCCATTTCTTCTAAATTATTTATTTTATTCCTTTTGTAAGCTAATTGCTGCACTTGAATCTTAAAAATTTTATAAAATCTGCAATTAGAGGTGGGGAAAAAAGAACAAACATAATATCAGTTGACAAATGCATCATCATATTATGTTCTGAATTTTTTTTTTGTTTTAATTTGGAGAGTAAAGAATTTGAGAGGTGATCTATTCGATCTTTTAATTTTTTTTACTTCATCAACAAACTTTTGAGACCAATGTAAGGACTTTTGACTTCCAGAAGAATAAAATTTTCAAGCCAGCTAGGGAAATGGAGAATAAAAAAAGAAATTCACATTGTATAACATTTTTTCTTCAAAATGTTCCTTTTATGAAACCAAACAAATAAAATTGAGCAATGTCAATCCATACATGAGCGTTCTTATCAACTCAAAATCAGTTTAGGGAATAATTGAAGGCGTAATTCCACTGATCAAATGCCGACAAATGAAGGTGAAAACAAAATGATGTTAAAAAATCTCGCAATCAAATATTTAAACAATAGCAAATTGGATCTCAAAACAATTTGCAAAGGAAGCATTCACACATAACAATTCACTCACCTTGAAAATCAAAATTGCATGATTAGTTCCAGCATCAGAGCATTCTTCCTTTCCTGATTCCATCTCATCTTCTCTGACTAGAACAGACTAACCGTTGAATGACAACTCAATTCTTCAAAGCCTAATTCTGGTGTGGCCTTGAACGATCGGTAACAAAATCAGTGAGAATATCTATCTAATCTAATCATACAATTTGGGATAAGTGGTCGCTGGATTTTCTCTTTTTAGGATAGAAATGGGATGGTCAGAGAGAGGAGATATTCTTGATAGAAAATTTGCTGGATTGGAGTGGAAATAATTGGTAATTAACAAGAATTATAAGGGGTGTATTTTTAACAATTGCCGCGGATTTCGTTAATGGGTGGTTCCCCTTCTTTTTAATTATTTTTTTATTTTTCGTTCGATGTGATTTTTTTAACGGGTCATGGGCGCAGGTGGCGGGAACAAGCCGTTATATAATATAAACTGTCAATCCAGAATAACTTTATTTACTAATGACAACAATTGGGAAAAAAATAATAGGGAGAGAAAGATCGATCAATATTTCATAGCGCCAGGATGGGACCCCAAAACAAGCTAATCAATAATCATGGTAGACATTTAAACTTTCTCCTTTGACTGTTGTTTTACATATATTGTTCATTCAATTATATTTATGCTCTAATAAAAAAAAATTTTTTGCGCGGAATTTTATTTGAATTGATTTCTCAGGATTGGATCTAATAACATCAAATCCATTTATTTTGATCAAAAAAATTTCTAATGTAATAAAATGAAATGAAATCCATGTTAAAATATAAAAAGAGATTTTAATCAGGATTATATATTGTTACATAAAGACTGGTCATATTTATTTCGACAAATACACATATGGTTCAAAAATAAAAGGGGAAATGTTGGACTATTTTATATTAGAGAAAGTGAAGCTATTATTCTTATATGTAAGAATCCAGAGCCATCCTTTTTTGTTTATTATAATTATTATTTTTTTTTTTTGGGGGGGGGGGGGGGGGGGGCGGTTTCGCCAAAGGGCTTCTTCAGCTTGTTCAGAAAAAGGTGTATCCAGCTGCTAATTTATTTATTGACAACCCAGATAATTTCAAATCACGTATTTATTTGTTTAAGGTAGTTATTAGTTCATAAACTTTATGTACGCTATCTAGAATATAATAAAACTATATCAAATCTAATGCATAGTAACTAATATAAAATATTTAATTATAATTCAATTGAAAACAACATTCTAATAGAATTAAAAAAAAAACAAGACACCTCGGAGCAATCCTTAGATTGCAACTGTATTTTAATCAAACAAAATTTTTTTTGTTCATAGACGCCACCTCAGCTTTTGGGCCAATGATTCAATCGACCAATCTCGAAATTGCGTTCTTGGATTTAGCTGTTTAAACTTGAGCCCCGTTCTCCAAACTTTTGCATTGGTTTGCCATGAAAAAACATAATCATTAAAAAGTCAAATTTACAAAGTTGGAACTTATGCATGAAGAATCAGATTGTACTCTCAGGTCACAGATATTAAATTATTAATTAAATAATATCAATTGATTAAATTCTCGATAACTTTTTTTTTTAAAGTTAATTCTCGATAACTCATTTAGCTAGCAGCTTTTAGATTAGGATTTTTATTTTATGTACAAGATTTCTAATGCACATTATGTGACAAGTTATAAAGTGACCACATTTTGCACCCGCAGCACGGAGGCTCTCAGGAATAAGTTACAGTATAATGCAGGCAGGTCCACTAACTTTTTGAGAAGTTCGTGTCATATTTTCTGCAATCCGACTCTGCTCTTGCGCGACACAGCGTGTAGCGCACTACGAGCCGTCTGATTTTGATCGGACGGTTCACTTTTTATGGGCCTATCAATCTAGGTTACATGCACGGGGCTCCCTTGTCCATTGGATCTTAATCAGACGGCCAGCGTATCGCGCAACACGCTGTGTCGCGCGGCAGCGGATCTGAATTTTATTTTCTGTGGAATATTTTGTATTTCTTTACGTATGTCCATATCACATAATGTATTTTAAGTGGGTCGCACGGAGAATTGTGCACACAATCGGTCGCAGAGGATTTCTTCTGATAGAAAACGCGTTTCAGTAAAACGTGCACGAGGGTTTTTCTTTTATTCCTGATTTTTTTGTGACAGCTTCTGTGTATCTTAAACCGTCGCCGACGATCCTCCTCTTACAAAAAAAGCCTTTTTTTTCTTTTTTTTCCGTGCGATTATAGCCCGTAGGTAATCTTAATAATATATACCAGAATGATTTCTATATTAAAATATTTTTGAAAAATCAAATTTTCTAACTATTTTTTTTCAAATTTTCAAAATTGAAGGATCATAATTTTTTAGATTGAGCATATCCAAAAATTCCAAAAAAAAAAATAATAAATTTTGACAAAAAAATACAAAATCTGGTCTCCACGGAAATTTTATAACGTAGAACGATTTAAGTGGTTTGGATTGGCCATTCTAATCTTAAAAATTAAAATTTTATCATATTAGACAGGTGTATATCTCCTATATGTTTGACACTAGCCACTCCCATAAGTATATAAACAGGAAGATCATACAAAATTCGTACCAAATACATCAAGCATTGGCATATTGATAATTAAAGAAAGAAGAATGCTATTGTCCAATATATTGAACATATAAGTCTATCCAATATGATCGTTCTCTCATTTCAAATTTCAAACGACCGATCCAAACTGTTCAATATGTTCAACGCTGTTCAATATGTTCTCCATATTGAACAACTTATAAGAAATCAATTTTTGCATTTTATGAAATTATTTACTATTTTTTGGTATTTTAGAAAATTCATGATATAAAAATTATAGATCATCCAATAATAATGATTTTCTAAAATACTAAAAAAATTCGCAAAAAAATATAAATTTTGGTTTCTTATAAGTTTTCCATATAAAGAATATATGAAACGATTCAGATTAGTCATTAAAAATTTAAAAACATAAGAATGATCGTATTAGACGGATCACATCCGTCTAATATATTGGACTCTAAAATTTCTCTTTCATTATTTATAAGTTACACAACTACTATTACCAAACACCAATGGCAATGATCTTCCGCAAATATAGATTAAAAAGAAAAGAACAAAACTTAAACAAAATAAATGATGCATCCAACCAGCTAGAAAATAGATTTGACCCATATAAAATCTCAAGTTCTCAACAAACAACAGACACAAATCTCGTCCAGAAGAGGTCGGCACCTAGCCTGAGCCAGTACAATAGTACGAAACAAAATGTCCTTGAACAAGATTATTGGAAGCACAAACATTACCATCCATACATGATCAACGACACACAACTCAGAGACGAATAGTACACCATAAACACAGTGGAAATAATTGTAAAAGAAGGCATGTACATAATACACAATCACCTCTATTCAGATATATTTTAACTTTCTTGACGTGAATACAACAAATTATATGCAAGAAGAATGAAAAAATTGGACTTAAATGACTCAATGAAATATATCAGAAAAGGAAAAGATGCATCTGATATGAACTTACCGTATTTAATTTATGACCAGCCTTGTCAAATTTAAACCCGTACATGTTATCATGACGTTTTGACCTGCACCAGATTTCAAGTTGCATCAAAACATGAGATATATGCAACCACACATCTCTGTGCGCTAATATACAATTTATGTTTAATTGAATAAATAAGTGCTTTTGTACCAAAGAATGATGTTTGATAGAGTTGATAACCATAACAGAGACAAAATATAAGTGTTACCAAAGTTCATTTAAAAGTAACAAAATAAGAGTAAAGCTTACTTTGTTGAGATACTTTTTATGTATCTTCAATGCCTCCTTACAAGCCTTCTTTGCATCCAAACTTCCTGTGATGTCATTCAAAATCTGGCAAAAAAAAAAATTATCTATCAGTACATTGTTGATTGGACAGTTCCATTTTGCAAATACCACAGCTAACGTCCAATGCCAAATGCATAACAAGAAATGTCAGGAGTAATTTGCAGAAGTATCTGATAATGCATGAGAGAGGAAGAAATAAATACCTTGACAACGTCATCGAGTCCCTTGGCATCTTGCATGAGGCGTTTGTTCTTGAATTCTAGAACACTCGCAACCAGAAAGATGGAGAGAGGAGGGTGGTGGGCCCCGCCTCCCTGGCCTGCTTGCAAGTACCTCTTCTCAAACCTTCCACACTTCTTCAAGGTGCTCCCATCACTTGGCCCAGCATCCTGGCCATTGATGTCAGCTGAAAAACCGCTTGATGACTCAAAAACTGTAAACAAGTTTGGGTTGTACTCCATGCTCCACATCAGCTGAAGACAATAGAGTAAAAAAAAAAGGAAGATCGCTAAGAAATTGTTTCAAGCACAAAAGGCGGAAATGCTCAAACAGACTCCACCACCTGACTAGGCATACTTTCAAGGAGCTTCCCAATACTTCTCTTTTCTTATTTGGCAGGTCAGCAAGGGGAGTGTTAGTGCATGGTCTCAAGAAATAGAGAGAGTAAGTAAAAGAGAGAGAGAGAGAGACCTCCCAGAGGTAGAGAGTGTCAACAAAGGAGAATTCTCTACGAAAAAGAACCATCAGCATACGAAAGGCGAACAGATACTCTCCACCATCTAAATTTTCTGCATTTCATAAAAATAAATGTAAAAAATTCAGTTCATCAGGTACTTAAGCCAGCATAAAAAAAACCATATGTATAGGTTTTTATTCTAAAGATGGATAAATTGAGAGGTCAGGTTCACAAGGTCTATAATTCTCTTCAAAATCACAAAAAGGAAAGAGAGAATATGCACTTGTATATATATTTGCTACCATCACCATTACCGCATATTAAAGTGTACTCACTAATTTTTAATATTTCACCAATTTGCAGTAAAAAACAATACACGATAAGCAATTGTTACACTCATAAAAATCATAAAGAACCCAGCCAAGCAAGGTCTGCCTTCTGGATTCAAATTTTCAGCAGTGTGCCTGAACAACTTGTACAGCCCCAAATATTTCATGTCCCAGTTAACCTCAGTTCGACCTGATTTTGCCTTCAATGAGGATCGGTTGCACATTTAACACATTAAGCCAAGAAAAGACAAAATAAAGATGCAAATAAACACATCCCCTATCAAGCCCACCATGATGACATAACTCTGCCAATACCAGACCTGACAATCACAATACCAGAATCTGGTGTTGCAAGGTGGTCACCCTCGTGGAGGAGCTAATATCATCTCATAAAAGACCTCAAATATGTTTAGGAACAAAATGAAAAATAGAAAAACAAAAAAATGGTACCAATGTGTTCATGAAGCTTGGGATCAACTGTTTTAATTATATTTGATAGGGTCATCAGTTGGGACCGAACTCCTATTGATGTTGCTGTTGATTTAAAATTTCCTCGCTTTGATTTTTCAAGAGTGGGGAAAAAAAAAGAAAATTATTGTAAGCTCAAATGAAATCAAAAGAAAAGAGAAGTTGATTATCATGTTGGGAAAAGGTCAGGTAAAATAGCATGAGCTATGTTTTCTATTGAACCATGATAAAGAATTAAGAAAGATGCATTGCAACATTGTCATGCTCAGAATTCTCATTCATAAAATAATTATAACATGCACACTACAGATCGATGAAGAACTGTTTCATCAGAAGTTAATGGATAATTAAAAGAGTAATGCTCTTGAAATAAACAAGTAATATCTAATATGTTCTAGAAGTGAGGATGATATGCAAGGAATCCAAGTTAAATGTCTATTAGCATAAAATTAACAGAAAGAATGTAACAACAACCATGAAATTTTCTAGTATACTTCTAGAAGAGAACTTATTTAGAATAGGATAATACAAATTGCTTAAATTAACAAAATTAAAAGTTCAAAGAATAAATAGGTGGAAATGTACCAGTCTCCGCATAAGTCGTTCAAAACACCAGAAAGCATCAGCTTCATTCTCGATAAGGATTGATATTGGTGAGCAAAGATCACTCATTCCTATCAGAAACAACATTAAAGAGAAACACAAATACAATATAACAATTACTCAGAGAAAATAAATTGCATTCATCACAAAAAAAGTAGCAGCACTTTGTAAGGCATGTTACAAAGAGAAGGCCCAACTATACAAAAATATCTAAAATTAAGCACCAGATATTGATTCGGGAATGGAGAACACAAGTGCTATATGGAGAAAATATTTCCAAAAAAGGCTATTTGGATTAAAATTTGGTAAGAAGATAGACATTTTTGTAGAATCGCCCCTTATTTTATGTTTATCAATGAAGAAGGGCCTTGATTATATTTTTTTATAAAAACCTGAGCATGAAAAAATAACAACTGAAGTAAACTAAAAAATTGTGATATACAGTCACTACAAACAAATCTAGTATTCAATTTTTCTTTGCATTCCAAAGGATAGAAATATAAACAGAATTGAACCTTGACAGTACCCAATATCTCTGTCAATCCAGGAATAAATGGCTAGTAAATCCCACAGCCTAGATCTATTCAATGGATCCTCATAATAAACAAGCGACCGATCTGTACGAACCACGTCAAGACCTAAATGTGTGCAAAACATAGAAAATGCATTCCATAAACTTGTCAGTAAGCAAATAATCCTTTTCTTCGAGAAAGAAACAAAAATCTCTACTACAGAAAAGAAAAATTGAGAAAGCTCCAGTGTACTGTTTCACAAAAGCCCGTCCAGTTTGAACCAATTTGTTTCACTGTAGCATCTTAAGTTTTTTCTGTGGACCCTCTAGACAAGTTTTATTGAACTGAACTTATAGACATGTAATGTAAAGAAAAAGTTTATCATGAAACTGGATTACCATTCTAAAAAAAAAAAGCAAGGGAAAAAAATTATTTGAGATTTTCTGTTGAATGCCACTATAATTTTATAGAAAACTGCAAAAAAAAATACAAATGATGTTGAGAGAGTAGAACTTTGAAAAGTTATAACATTTATAAGCTTCAGGGACGGATCTAAGTAGATCAAAGGGGGTGCAATATCACCACTATTTTTTTGTGAATCTAATATTTTTGTATGTATTTTGTGGTTAAGTAGACCATATTCATAAGAAATTATGCATTTGAACCCCATAAAAATATAAATATATTTCAATTGTTGAACCCCATAATTAAAAATCCAGATTTTTCATGTTCAAATTCTATTAATATTATTATTAAATTTATAATCAAATTTTAATGACACCCATTGAAATATTTTCTGGCTCCGTCCCTGATAAGCTTGTCCCTGTAAAGGAATTAGAGTAATATTTAAAGGACAATGGTTATAAAGCAATATATAATTATTCTGAACACATACCATATATGATTCCTTAAGTTTATCCTCTCGTTATATATTAAGACATGAATATTGGGCTTATTTAGCTAAATGGTTCAAGGTTAAGTTGTATTAAGGCCACTTAATAAATTGACCACTGGATTGAGGTATTAACATTATTGGGCTTTGGTAGATTTAGTTGACTGATAGATTTGTTAAGTCTCCACCATTTTACACTCCCAAAAAAGAAAGGGAAGAACCAGAAGAATTTTGAAGATATAGTTGACTCCTAGGACAACTCAAGCTCCCAGATGGCATAATGTTTTTTTTTTTTATGAATCTAAACTATACAAAAGAAGATCTCAATCAAATTTGTTCAAAAATATATCAAGTATTCTATCGCACAATCAGATAATTAACTCATGGAGTTAAGCCATATCAACTCATGGAGTTGAGCCACTCAAAACAGTTTGACAGACAAATAAGTTAGGTCATTTCTGTGCCAGTATATATGGAATATAAGGTTGTCTTTTGTCAGATCTAAACCATTTTCTTCTGTAACAACGAGCTCCCAACCCGGTTACCTGACCCAACACTTAGCAACCGTTTTTGCTCAACATACCTACCAATTTGATGGTAGAGGGAGAGGGAGACCAAGATTGACATGGGAAGAAGCGGTGAAAAGAGACCTTAAAGAATGGAACGTCTCCAAGGAGTTGGCGATCGATAGGAGCGCTTGGAAGTTAGCAATTCATGTACCGGAGCCATGACGTAGGAACTTAGGGGTAGGAGCGATGCCATAGGTTTGTAGGTCCCTCTATTAGGTTACAGTCGAGGTCTAGGTTTCTACTATTACTATTATTATTAGAGGTATTATTATTAGTATGGCTAGTCTTACTATTAGTATTTTTATGTTTTGTATTTTTTTTTTTTTTTTTTTTTTTTTTTGTTCTTGGATGTGTTCTCTTGTTGGGTTTCTTTCTAGCCTACCCCAACTTGTTTGGGACAAAAGGCTTAGTTGATGTTGTTGTTGTTGTTGTATACCTACCAATTTGATGGAGGGTAAGCTTCCACTGAACAACAGCAGCATCAACCGGTTCACTTTCAATCACTGGCTCCACTTTTTCTGTTCGTGAGGGGCCCTCGGCATCACCAGTGATAACTTCAGGCTGCTGTGTCTCTAGTACAGACTCAGGACCATTGTTAGATCTTAAAGTTTCTACAGGTCGACCATCTTCTGTAATTAGAGGCATTGTTATCACAACTCCGCTGCCAACTGATGGCTCCATCTCTTTGCATTTTGACTTTAGCTTCTCATATTCTAATCTGCAGTTGTCAATAAAATTCTATGAATTTTGATTTTCGAGACCACCTTGTCTTTTGTTGGTTTTTTGGATGGAATTTGTATGTTAACTCACATTTAAATTTCCTAGCTAAAATATAGATTCAAGCATGCTTGTTTCTTGTCATCAATGAAATAATACCAGTTTCAAGCTTTTTTCCATAGCTATTCGACAGTATCTGACTTTAGCTATCATGACAGGTCTAGCCTATATCAATTAAACCATTAACAAACAAACAATTAAGGCAAAAAGGAAAACAAATTACACTCTGATAATTGCCTAGTACCCATCAAACCAGGAAACACAGTGAAATGAGAGACTATTTACCTTCTGGATTGCCTGAGCTCGTTTCTTTGGTCTAGAGTGGTATTGGGGTCATAGCAGCTGAGCAAGAACTCCCAAACTTCTCCTTTAATTTTCGGATGAACACCCTACAATTGTTTGAAACAAAACATATAATACCGTACAAATGGCAATTCAACTAGGTACGCGCAAACAAGTATAACTTACCAGAACAACTCAGTACAGTAATCCTCCAAATGCATTTGTCCTACTTAACCCAAACTACCTCCAACCCTCATTTGTGAAATTAATTTGCTAAAAATAAATCAAACCAAGAAAAAAATAAATAATAAGAAATGAGGACTAAAAGGTGACCAAGCAATCCATTACGTACCAGCCAGAACAGGAACTAACCAGTATGATGCCAAACTTTAATTATGCAATTCTTGCAGCCTGGTTAACTGAATCTTCGATAAATAAAACAGGAAAAATGAAATACCCCACGTTGTATCCGTTGAATGACAGTGGATATGTCTAATTGACCATCTGGTGAGAATGAAGCATGCCATCTTCTCGAACTTAGTGTTTTCCCAGGCTTCAACATAAAAAAAATAAATAAAATACACAATTGATTATGCATTGCATACTAATTGCTCCTATGACATTAATCTCATCAAGAAATTTTAGAATGGTTTGTCACTAAACAAATTACGGTAGAGTTTGTACAAATTATAACATAAACTGTAAAGAGGAGTTAAAAATCTTTAATTACAGTTTAGTAAGTTCCAGGACTATTTATTTATATTGTTTTATTCAATACTGCCAATAAACTACCCAAAAATTATATTTAAACAGCAATGCTCAACGAACCGAAAAATGGGAATTAGGAAAACAAACCATGGGCTTGAATCGGGTGGGGGGTGCATCCTCCTTGCATTCAGGCCTGATTGGATAGAACGACTCAGGATCTACCAATGCCTCGGGATCCGCGTAGCAGCAGAGCATCTTCGATCCGTCAAATCAAATTCGATCAATGATCAATGATCAATGGTCAGTTAGTTCCTCCTTGTACCAACAACGAAATTAACAGATAAATACCTAAATCTGTACGAAATTCACGACCGGGTACTGGGTCAACCAACTAACAACGATTGTGACGGAACCCCGAAAGAATGAATTGATAAAATATTGGGGGTTTAATTGAAAAATTGAATCTGAGGAGACATGAGAGAGAGAGAGAGATTGGGGAAAGGAAAGGAAAGGAAAGGACAGACAACGGAGGAGAGATAACGGCTACTTTTTGCGCAACTGGGGGAGGGAGGTGGGACCCACCAATCGGGCAAAGGAGGAGAAAGGAAAGAAGATGGGCGAAACAATGGAGCGGTTCCAGTCTCCAGACCAGAGATATGGAAACGCACAAAAGTCCTATGTTGCAATAATATGTACTATTTAATGAAGCGGGTCATCTAGTTGCCAAATAAATATTCGTTACTTTGATAGATATAAAGGGGAGACATGGAGAAGCCTGCGTGACAAATCAAGTGAGACGCTGAGATTCTAGGCTGGGGACAGAAAATTAAGAGCGTTTTAAGGATACTTACTTCAAATAACAAATATTTGTTGTAGGAGAGGAGATTATATTACAACAAAAATTAGCCAAACTTGGACAATTACCTAGACCAGCAATTCAACAAATGTATAAAATTCTCAGAATATATATATATATATATATATATATATATATATATATATATATATATATATATATATATTATCCATTTCATAAATGCTCTCGTTTAATGTTGCAACTGCTCTCAACACAAAATTTTGTCACGACATAACTCATGACTTTAAAATGTGCGCGTGCACTAACTGGGGTCCTTTGTAGCTTCTATTCAACTTTGATTAACCTTTCTTATTCTATATTTAAGAAATAGTTAATATAATAAAATGAATTACTCAATCAATTTTAAAGAAAAGGAATAAAAAATAACAAATCAAATGTCAGAGAAGTTATAAAAAATAACTAATCAAAGTCATACTTCTCATAGTCATGTATATATGTTTTCCTAACATTTAAGGCAAATATTTTAAGCACTGTCATACGTCTCATTGTGCAATTTATTTATTTGTTCGGCTGACGAACTTGTGGAATTCAAGAGACATGTCCTTTAATAGGAAAAATCTAACAACATTGTACCCAATTATTATTCATATTTTTTATAGGAAAATTGTTAAGGGGTCAATGGTAAGTAGGGGTGTAGATGAGCTGAGCCTGAGCGAGTCGAGACTAATTCGAACTCAAGCTCATCTCAAGTCGAGCTGGCTCAGCTCAACACACAAGGCAATTTCGAGTTTTTTTAGCACCTCAAACTCAACTTATTAGAACTCAAGTTGGCTCATGGTTTAAAAATTAACTCGTTATTAAATATCAAACTTTGAGACTTCGTGGTGGGCTAAACTAAAAAGCAAACAACATAAATATTAAACAAACGTTTAAAATGTACATAGAAAGCACACGAAGATATCAGGACGAAGATATAGCTATTTCAGTCCTAATGGTAAGTCTCTAGGCGGCAGATTATACATCTGTATTGTGGTTACGAAGGCCCACTTGGCCTACTCACTACAACTTTTATATTTGATTTTGGCAATGAAACAAGCTCCCCAACTACATGAGCTATTTCTTTTTTCAAATAATATATATATATATATATTAATATGTTTCTTTTCTTAAATTTGACGAATCGTACGTAAATTATCTCACAGATCATTCGAGATTTTAGTTTGATTTGTGCAAATATTCCTATTTTAGTTTGTTATTGCACTATATCGACAACAAACTACCTCCAAATTATAACTGTATTATACAAGAATAAAAAAAGTTAGGCTCTTGTTACTACGATAACAAGTAGCATTGAAAAAATAATTAAACTTCAATTAAACATTGAACAGCATAGAAGATTGAACTGAGAATCATTAAGGTATCGTCGTTTTAATTGAAATTAGGGATGTCCAAATTAAGTCTTTTCGTCTTTTTCTAGAACGGTTTATTGCTTTTAGAATATGAGTGAGAGTGACCCTGGTAGTCTGGTACCAAAATGCATAGGACTATATTATATTCAGACTTTGTGGAAAAAAATATATGGTGGTACAAACTACAAAGCCTCCCAAAAGGAAGTTTCTTTTTTTCTGTGTTCGCTAGCCCAATTTTAATGTGTTCACTAGCCTAATTTTAATAACTCCAATTAGAAAAAAAAAAAAAAAAGGTTGAATGCAAATAACTGGGAAAATTGTGATTACTTAAGAACACGCAGTACCAATGCAAAAGGGTCAAGTTTTAGCTGACACTTATTTGATCCATTTTTGGTCTCTTTTGCTCCTTGGTTGATTGTTTCCTTCTGGTTTCATTGCTTAGTCAATGTTAAAATTACAGCCAATTGAGGCTACCCAGCACTTCTCTGATGCTTGGTTAACATTTGGTTAACAAACTCTCAAAAATAAAAAATAAAAAGTTTACCAATTACAAGGGGAAATTTCATCTAGTATTTCAAAGAAATTTTATTGTGCTGGTCATTGTACTAGACGTAGGCTTCTTGACAGTGGTGAAGTTCAGTATGGTAAGTGTGGTGAGGTAATGATATACCAGCACACCAGTATTTGAAATTGGCCTTAGCACAGCGTCTATTAGATTTGCAAAATTATAAATGATCAAAATTATTGGTTTACTGATTTTTCACAAACACCTGTCTGTATTTGCATGCTCAAAACACTTAATTAGCGTTATATTAATCTGGTATCATATGAGATTGTTAATATAAAAGTGCCACTATAAAAAGTTGGCAAAAGAAATGAAAGATCAAATAGCATTAGGCTATTAGCCCTCAAAACAAGATTCGAATAGTATTAACCCTCAAAGGAATTCTCTGTAAAGTTATCAAGTCAAATATTATATTCAAGAAACTTATTCGTCTAGAAACTCATCTCAGTACCTCCATATATTGCTTATACCAAACATCAAAAGAACCCAAGAAAACAAGAAACAAGACAATCAAGAAATGTGTAAAACTCAGAACCAGTTTCATTTGGACCTAGTTGCACCTCTACCAGACTTAACTTTCAGATCTTTACAAAGGAGACAAAGCTCATACATGCTAATTCAAGCTGTCTCACTTGGATCAAGTTCTGGGAACCTGTGATGCAGCCATTTTGTGATCCACGGTCTCTTCTTGGGCAGCCGTGTCGCTGTTCACTGTTTCTTCTGGCGCAGGGCTATTGAGATCAAGTTTAGCCAAAGCATGTGACACATCCATCTTGCACTCCTCTGATGCATCGGCCTCATCTTCATGTCCTGTGTCAGACTCCATGTCTCCCTGGCCCTGTGTTGACTGCACCAAGAGATCTATCGGTTGAGCATCCTCCGGAATGACAACACGTGCCGCCTCTGTTGCATCGGTGGGGAGGGCCACCGCCAGCTCTCTGATATGTTGGAACCTGGAATCGATGAAAGCTCTGAAATTTTCACATTCCAAGATGAAGCACTGTTGCTGTGCATTGAGGTTTTGGATGGTCGAGTCGTTAAACCGGGGGCCACCAGCAGTAAATTGAGCCAACATTGCTGTCAAAGCATCTTTGTAGCTTTGTTTGGCGTCTCCCAGGTAGGAAATGTGTTCTCCCAGGGTGTTGTACTCCTCTACCAAGGCTATCAAAGCCTCTGAGTACCTCTCATTTGCGTCTACCATGGAAGAAATGTATTGATCCATGGCGACTGTGAGGAGAACTGGTAATTTGGGTTTGAACTTTGAAGGGTCAGAGCCTCAGAGGTTGCTTGGGGTTATATTTAATGTCTACAATATGTAAACGTGGTTTAATTAGACCAAAGGTTTAATAGATGGGAGATAATGAGTGCGAATCGATCCTTGGGTTTCTGACTCTCCGTTAAGCGATTAAATAATCTTAGTTTCTTTCAATAAAGAGCTTTCTTTGACCTTCTTTTTCTTTCTTTTATTTTATAATATACATGGTATTTTGAGTACAAGATCCGTTTCGGTTTGAAAGGAAGAAAACACATAAAAATATTAATCATTGCAGAAACGATCCCAAAAAATAAAAGAATTTCAATTGAGCGACTGTGGAATAATAGTAATGATAATTTTAACAAATATTAATCACGAATTAAAACTTTATGAATAATATGTGATTTCTTGAATAAAGTATCACTTTCTATGGATTCTGACTTGATTGTGGAACTCTATCATTGAATTATGATTTTAATCTAAATTATTGATAGTCTGATATTAATTCTTATGTCATTAGTTTGGATAGTAATCTTATTCTATTTAACCAGTATGTGCATTGATTAAAGACATTGTTTCACACTTTCACTGGTCATTTGACTTACTTTAGTATATAAATATTTTTTTACTAATGTTAATATTTAAGCTTTCAGTTTTGGATCAGTGGTGATACATTTTCAATCTCATCATTAATTGGGGCATTATTGTTTTCGTCAAATTCTTCGAAGTTCGAACAATATTAAACCACTCGTAGCAGATCCATTTGAGCTTTTTCCTTGATTGTTCAAAAAATATATTTCATAACATTTTGCACCATTTTTCATGCCATGTTCATATTGCGACATCAATCCATCATTTAATATATTAATCCCCGCAATTCAACCCGGATCCGAAACAACTGTGGCTAAACAGTTGTTGGCCCAGTAACAGATCCTGGCCGTTCATTTAGGTTTGGCTCAATCGACGCCCTTCGTTCCGTCTTTTTCGATCGTGCCCGTCCGATCTCCTTCTTCTGGAGACTTCTTCGTACCTGCCTTCGATTTCATTCATCTCTCTTCCTTTTGACCAAGCCGACACAACTCCCCAGGATAGAGGGGAGAAAAAAGAGGCCTCCGGTGTTCGTCGCTTGATCACGGCCATCTCCGACCACTTTTCGCAATGATCTCTACGTGGATGGAATCCTGGTCTCTTCTTCTTTCAAACGAGTACCACTTTACCATTTCGGGTTCTCGAGGTCCAATCTATATGATTAAACTTCCGTACATAGATCAATTTCAATTTTTTCTTTCAATCTTTCTATTTCATTTGCTTAGATAGAGTTTTGTACGGAGATACCTTTTGAGTCTTTCACAGGCACACGGCAAAGCACTTCCATCTCTCTCTTCTCCTCTTCTCACATGCTCTCTCTTTTCCACGATTCAGAAGCTTCTTCTCTCTCCTGTCCTCATCGCCTGAAAAGTCTGATCGAAGAAAGGAGGTGGTCAGCGGTCTTAGTTTTTCCCTCTCTTTCGTTCTGTTGAGTTTCGTCTCGATTTAGATCCTTTTTATCTCTATTTTTTTGGAATTTTTTATTTTGGTTTCCTCTTAAACTAACTGCTAATTGGGCGTTTTTCCCTTCTTTTGGTTTCTTCTGCTGAAGGATCACATGGTAAAAAGGAAATATATATGATCCATAAGGTATTGTCTTATTTAAGGAGACTTTTTACCCCCTTCTTTTTGTAATTGTTTACTAAATTTCGTGCTTTTGCTGTGTCATTTATTCAGGTGCATGCTTTTGTGGAATATGACTCTTTACATGCTGCTGAGAAATCTGTAAGTATTTGGTAAATCTTTGGCTCAGTAAAGGAAAATAACATATTGTATTTGAACTTAAAATTGATTTTGTCAGGTTGCGACGTTGAATGATGAGAAAGACCAGAGGAGGGGGATGAGAGTCAAGCATTTATCCAAACAAACAGTAAATATTTTTTATGGATAATTCTACAAATTGCATTTGTTGTTCCTTTGTAATGTGCAATAACATTTCAATAACATTTCGTCTACCAGGGACTTCACATGTTTACCGATTTTAATGAAAAATTTTAAGAAGCTCAGAGTGGACAAGTTGGCATTGAGAAACATGATAAGGTAAACACAAATATCCTCTCATAAATATACAATAATTTTAAATGTTCTTTGACTTGAATTATTGTTCAAGCTTGAGATTTTAATGCTTCAGCAGTATTGGTTATGGTAGTTACAGCTATGTCGTTATGGTTATACACCAACCACTCAACCAGTACTATGCAGTGTGCAACTTTTTAAGTCTCCAGTTCCTTGCATATCAAAGATGGAGCCTGCATCTTTGTGCTTTTTTTTTTGCTTTTAATTTTTCGTTCTTGGTACGGATCAAAGATGGAGTCTAAAATTTCAAATATCTAATTTGTATTCTTCAATTTCAATTTCTGTTAGGCTGAGATTGTGCCACATGTGGAGCCTTTGTTTGGATTGCTATGGAAAGATAGATAATGCAAAATCAAGGTAAATTGTTTTTAGCTCTTCATGTGTTCGATGAAATGCTCAAGCCAAGATTATGTGTGGAGTTTGAGCGCTGCTAGGATGATGATAGAATCTCATAATTTTACTAAATCTCACACTGTCTACTTTTTTATTCTTCTTGATTTTTGAATTTTTAATTATATTTCTGATTCCTATTCCTTAATTTTGATTTCTATTGGGCTGAAATTGTGCTGAATGTTGAATCTTTCATTTGATTGCTATTATTTTGCAAAGTCAAGGTAAATTGTTTTGAACTCTTCATGTGCTTGATGAAATGCTCAAGCCAAGATTTTGTGGGGTTTGAGCACTACCAAGATCATGATAAAAATTTATAATTTTACTAAATCTTCCACCATTTGCTTTTTTATTCTTCTAACCTTCAGATTTTTATTTAATTTCAATTTTCATTGTGCCTTTTATGCGGCTGTCAGGGTTGGTACATTTCTAAGGCACTAACTTGCATCTGAATATTTCTCTTGATTAGGGTCTGGTTTTTCTTTGCCTTTTCATTATATGGCTCAAAGTTCAGTTAGTCATGCCTTTCCTTTTTATGCAGCTTGGTCTCAAATAAAAAAAAAAATATCTGAAAATTGTGGTGCGCAAAACTTCATTTTTATTCCATGCATTTTTATGTGAAAATGTGAAAGTACGATTAATATGGTCAAAACTTCATTTTCTGGTGCTCACCATGTATTCCACGCATTTTTATTTAAATTATATGAAGAAATTTTAGAAACCCAAATTGTGAGCTTAAAAATTTGTAGAACACAAAACTTAAAGCCTATTAGAATATTGTTTTACCATATAATAGAGTCTAACATGAGAAGAAATATTTTTGCTACTTAATTAGCTTCCTGCAATATTTAATAAAGAAATATTGTTGGAGTTTGCTATAGAGTGTCAGACTCTTATACATTTGATTGCAATTGCTATATAACTAGCTGTGGATTTTACATTATATTCTTGAAGCCAATAAAAGCATGTTTTATTTTTCATGCAGGTTGTGTGTATTTGGCATATTTAAGGAATTGGACTCTTCAGTTAGATGACCCTATTAACTAAGGTAAAATTTCAATGATATAAGACTCATTCTTCAGATTTTCAAGCAAGCAACAAAAAAAAAGTTAAAATGTATTTCAAAAGTGTGCTATATTTGAACTGTATCCCATAGTCATCAGATAATTGGATTTGGATGTGCTTTTTTATTATTTCCAAAGTTTGATACTGGGGACTGCACTGATTCGCTGCCTCTATTGCATGTTGTGTTCTTCAAGTTCTGTTGATTTGTAATAATTATCATCAAGGGTCATTTATCTTTCCTGTTGATTCTCATGTAGACTTTTGGATACTACTGGATCAATGACAAATATTAGATATGGAACTATGCACTCAATGACTCTTCACTTTTTCTTTAGTTGGCATATGAAGTTGTCATTTTCTCCTGGCTGAACGCGTAAGCTATGTCTGGAGCAATCAGATTTCTCAAGGTACCGTAACAGGTTTCTTTCGCCTTCGATCTCTAATCTGTCTCATCATAAATAATTTTTTGTGCATTGAAATATGAGGTAATTTCTTTAGATGTATTGTTGGTCATTTAAAAAGCCTACTAGGCTGACAATTTCAGTCGAAAATAACAATTCGATTTGAAACTGATTTTCTATGGTTCAACTCGAATTATATATTTGCTTTGTATATATGTTCCTTGATTGGTTCTGCTTACGATTGGTCGTTAAATTACCTTAAGCATGATCGTAATTTAGAAAGATATAACTATGATTAATACTGTCTTACTAGCTTTGATTATGCTTATTAATATGTTACACAGATAACTTTTGGTCATACACCTTTACCAGTATATGATATTGATGCCATACTGAACCAACGTAGATAAGCAGCGCATAATTGTCTAGATGAAGCTGCACTGCGCTCCTGTAAAATTTGGATTAAGATCATGATTGATGTGTACAAGACTAAGTAATAATGATATTAGTTGAGAATAAATAGGTGGCTTATTTTTTATTTATTTTTTTCTGTGATTTCGGCTATCATGAGTGCAGTAATTCTCTGTGCCGATTCTATTAACCACTCTTTTTTTTGTTACAGATGCATATTTCTAATATGTACCGCATCAAGGAACTGAACTTTGGTCTCTTATGACAGATATTTTTTATAAGGAAACAATTGGAAAGATAAGAATTAATGTAAGTGCAAAAGACCTCTTAGATTCAATTTAATAAATTTTATTGATTTATCAGATTTATTGGCATATTGTAGTATTTAGCTTCAAAAATGGTACAAATGGTAGGCGCACATTGTATCAAATATTGACTGTATAATTATTGACAACCAGTGAAAATAAATAAAATAGATCGCACTCTTGGCCAACAGTTCTTTGGGAGACTTATCGAGATCACTGTTGTCTTTTCTATGTTTTATCGCATCATCAAAAAATATTATTTTTAAAATTTATTTTTTCAGACACAATTATCTTATATAACAAATTTTACTTCTATTGTAAGTGCCAGGTTCACAATAGCTATATGTGGTAAAAATAGGTCGCGCAACACGCGACGCACCCACTAGTTTCTTTTAAATATAGGGAGAAGGTTCGGAAAAATTTTATTAAATTGAACAAACTTAGAAGCGAATTTAAAATCCAATGTCAAATATTTTTAATAAGAGAAAAATCCGAAATTATTTTAAATAGAAATTTACACCCCAAAAATTTTAATAGAAAGAATTAATTAATTTTCTTTTAATAAGAAGAAAGTTCTTACGCGGTTCATAAAGGGGTACACTCTCTCTCTCATTTTTACCCGTTTTATAACCGCGTAAGAAGGCTTCTTACCCTTTTATAAAACGGGTAAGAAGGCTTCTCTCTCCTCCTTACCTTTATAATAGATAATTAATTAAGTAATAATAATTAATAATAGTTAATTAAGTAATAATTAATAATTATGGTAATATTTATAATTATTAATAATTGATAATAGTTATAAGTAATAATAATCGTAAAATTATAATTATAACGATATTTAATAATAGTTATTATAATAATGATAATAATAATTAATAATAGTTTAATTTTTATAATTTATAGTTAATAATTAATAATAATTTTTATTAAAATTAATAATTATTAATAAAAGTTAATAATAATTTACACCATTAATAGTTGCTAACCTTAATACTAACCTCAATATACCGCGCCAAACAACATTTACTAACCTTAAATTAGTACTAACCCCATCAAATCACTACCCTTACCAATAATTAATATTACAATAACTATTATTAATTATTATAAATATTACTATAAGTATTAATTATTATTATTATTATTTATTTTGAATTATTAATTATTAATTAATTTAATTCTTATTATATTAACTATAATTAATTACTAATTAATTATACCAAACTTACACCACTAACCATACTAACTTTTATTTTTCCAAACGCACCCTGTTGATGACTATTGGAACCAGTAACACTGTACTAGCTAGAAGTTGCTCCTAAAATGTACTAGAGGGATAGAATGGTAAGGGTAGTGATTTGATGGAATTAGTGCTAATTTAAGGTTAGTAAATATTGTTTGACGCGATATATTAAGGTTAGCAACTATTAATGGTGTAATTATTATTAACTTTTATTAATAATCATTAATTTTAATAAAAATTATTATTAATTATTAACTATAAATTATAAAAATTAAACTATTATTAATTATTATAATAACTATTATTGAATATCATTATTATTATAATTTTACGATTATTATTACTATAACTATTATCAATTATTAATAATTATAAACATTACCATAATTATTAATTATTACTCAATTAACTATTATTAATTATTATTACTTAATTAATTAATTATTATAAAGGTAAGCAGGAGAGAGAAGCCTTCTTACCCGTTTTATAAAAGGGTAAGAAGTCTTCTTATCCGGTTATAAAACGGGTAAAAAGGAGAGAGAATGTATCACTTTATAATAAGTAAAGGAGGAGAGATAAGCCTTCCTACCCGTTTTATAAAAGGGTAAGAAGTCTTCTTACCTGGTTATAAAACGGGTAAAAAGGAGAGAGAGTGTACTCCTTTATAAACCGCGTAAAAACTTTCTTTTTATTAAAAAAAAATTAATTAATTCTTTCTATTAAAATTTTAGGACGTAAATTTCTATTTAAAATAATTTCGGGAGAAAAACGGATAGAAGAAATGGACGGAAAACCTAAAATGTCAGAACAGCTGCTCCCTAGGCCCACATCTCAGGTGTGCGGTGCCTGGACCTTGACACAAAAGCCCACTTTTGCCTCCTTTCGTGCCCATTAACTTCGGAATTTGCCTCTTATATAATAATCAGAAAATTGGATCTAACACCCTCTAAGGCTCTAAATAATATTTTAGACGTGATCATAAACTGTGCTATATGCCTTTGTGAGATGAAGGAAGGTGATTACATTATGCAATGGCGGCACTGTGTCCATTTGTTTCATGACGAATGCATCAACCGGTGGATGACGTTGACGCGTAACACTAGCTGGAAATGTCCATTATGTAGGAAGTCCATAGGCGACAAACGGCTTAAAGAGTAAAAGATATTGGTAAAGTCTTAGGCTCCGTTTGGATGGCTTCTTTTCGGAATAAGGAATAAGGAATAATCAATTTTTACCAATAAATTTATTTCTAACCATCCAAACTTTTCACAAAAGTTACACACTTCCCAATAAATTACCCATTCCCAATAAATTTTTTCCCTTCTTCCTTCTTTCTACCTTATTCTCAACGCATCTAAACAGAGCCTTAAAGTCTGAGGCTGATTGATTTTTCTTTTGCCTGGATTGTGCCTGTGGTCAACTTGTAATTTTTTTTTAAAAAAAAACATCGGTCAACTTGTATAATTAATTAGTCCCATGTTATTATTTTGAAAAAATTTTGATTTATGTCACTCTAAACAATTCAATTTTAATAATGCCACTGTAAAATAGCTAATTGGAGATATGCCATCATAAAACATCACAAATTTGTAATATGCCACTACTTTTAACAAAAATATATTGAAAAGTACAATTTAAATGTCAGATTTGTAATATGCCATTATTTATGTTGCTTTATTGTGGGGGAATTACGACCTATATATTTTGCGCCAAAGCTAGGTATCTTAAATAAATTACTAACCACAACTATGAATGGTTCTAGTTGGGGTGACGCCGTGACCTGTGTAAGACTGCCAGCTTTGCTAACAATACGAGGCATTCTAGAAGAAGTTTAAGCATTATTTCTTTCAACGAAATTTTACTGTTCACGTTGGCATTTCTATGATTTACTCATTTTTTGTACCTAGGACTCTAGCCTGTAGGTCTGTAGCGAAAGGAAAATAGAAATTATAAGTGTCATTTCTAAGCTTCTGTTTGGATGGTGTGGGAATAAAAGAAATAAGGAAAGAAGTGGGAATTAGTATTGAAAAGTGTGTAACTTTGTGAAGAGTTTGAATTGTTTATAATAAATTTATTTCCTTATTCTCACACCTCATCCAAACGAAGCCTAATTGTGTCATCCATGTCATCGCTAAATACAAAGTGAACATATAAAACAGATAAGATAAACATATAGACTATCAAAGTGAACACTTATAAACAAATAAGTATTGCCATCTCTTGTTCTGAGTTTTAAAGGCACATTTAATTTATTTTTATTGAACTTATCTATTTGTATGTATTCACTTTGATTACTATATATGTTCACTTTGTCTATTTTAAATGTTCACTTTCTGTTTAGCGATGGCAGAGATGGAAAAACTTTCAGTAATCAAATTTCAAAGGCAAATAAATTTTGGATGTTGTTTAGTCTTTTAAGTGGATCTGTGATTGTTACGACATAATTTGCAATAGGATCCATTGAGCCCATTTCATTGAAACGCACTCTACCCAAATTTGGACCTGAATGGATTGGGCCTGGTACCACTTTCAAAACAAATTTTCTGGTCTAAGCTGCTTCGATTGGAATTGCGTTTCTTTTTTTTTTTTTTTTTGTGCATAGCAATTTGTGCAAAGGGAATTACTCGGCAACTTCCTGGTCTCCTGGACAATCTGACCTATATGCAATGACCTCACCTATTTAGTTATAGTTAAAACACGAATAAAACTATATATATCATATCAGCAGAAACATCGGATATATCAAATTAAGATTTGGTTTAGACGATTCCAATTATAATTGTCAATAGATTCAAAAACCATTACTAGATTTGTTACACCCAAATAAACTGAGACATAAATAAGAATACTTAAATCGCATCAGACAGATGAATATAATTTTATGAGAAATGCTAGTGTCCAATATATTGGACGGATGTCCATCTAATATGATTTCACATTTTTTAAATTTCAAATGACCGATCCGAACTATTCAATATGTTCTCCGTATTAAAAACTTATAAGAAACCAATTATTACATTTTTTTAAATTTTTTTACTATTTTTTTGGTATTTTTGAAAATTCATGATATAAAAATTATGGATTGTCCAATATCAACGATTTTCTAAAATATAAAAAAAAATAATAAAAAATTTCGAAAAATATGTAAAAATTGATTTCTCATATGTTTTTAATATGGAGAACATATTGAACAGTTCGGATCAGTCATTTAAAATATAAAAACGTAAAAACGATCATATTGGACGGACCTCATCCGTCCAATATATTGGACTCTAGCATTTCTCTAATTTTATTTAACTAAAAACAAAGAGTAATTTCAGTACAGATCTCCGAACTATATATCGTGTATCCAATTAAGTCAATAAGTTTGTCTCCAGTCTTATATATTTTCTTCAGTTCGCCTGAGTCTAAATTGAAGAAAATTCAATATAGATGGGTCATTTTGGCGATTTTTTTGTTTTATCGTCTTATATATTTTTCGTTCTTGTAGCCGGACTTGCGTCTGAATCTCACTTACCGTCACATAAAGCACCGAAGAAGATAAAAAAAAAGGGTACAAATTTTTTCTTAATTTGAAAAAGAAATCTAATATAAGATTTATTATTGTATTAAACTATTAATATATTGTTTCTTTTTTGAACCCAAATGCACAAAATGCATATATGGCCATATGAGTATACACGGAAAACTAAAATAGTTCATCCACTATTATTTAATTCGATCCTTAATTTAACTATATGAAACCATAAATTCGCAGACTTAATTCGTGACTTAATTCTCACGCGCAACCATAAATTTGCAATGGCACGGAGCATGCATGCGTGATATATTTGCTACTCAAAACTTGAAATGGCACGGATCAGCTGGAGGCTCCTTTCAACAAAAATTCGCAGAATGAACAGAAGATTAAAAACTGAAACAACGTCAAGAGATGATGAGAGAGACTGGAGGGAACTTCCCCCAGAACTGCTCGTCCTCATCTCACAAAAACTTGCCGATCTCCGATACTTCATCCGCTTCCGTGCTGTATGCAAGTCATGGCGCGCTTCCGTCCTCGTGTCCGACCAACCCCCTCAAATCCCTTGGCTCCTTGAATGCGAGTTTTGCGAGGGCTTTTCTTTGGAGGAGGCTTTTATCAGTGAGGAGCTGTGTTTTTATTCTCTTGCTGATGCTAATCCCAAAACCGGAATAGGCAGAATTCTTATCAAAGAATGCTACCAGTACTACGGAACTGGCAATGGCTACCTTCTCATCAAGGATGGTAGCAACCTTTCTTTACTCAACCCCTTAACCAATAAAACAATCTCCCTCCCACCGGTACCGTCTGATTGCATTAGCATAGATCTCCATTCAGTCTTCTTCAGTAGTTCAGATTTGATTCTAGCATGGTGCATGTTCTTAGCTTGCGACCACGGAAACTGGAGCTGTGGGTTCTGTCATCCAGATAAGATGAAATGGAAATATATTGGCAATTCCTATAACACTTGTTGTTGGAATGGGATGATTTTTACTACATTGGAATTCACATGGACGAAAGTGTTTGATGCGGCCTCTGGAAAAAAGTTGTACCAAGTACCACATGCGGAGGAAGAGGGTTCTATTGCCAGCCAAAGTTACCTTGTTGAGTCATGTGGAGTGGTTTTGAGATTAGCCATGTATTATACTAGTGATGCCAAGATTTATATTTTTGGTGTTTATAAACTTAGTTTTGAGGGAAGAGACGGACAACCTTGCTGGGTTAAGGTGAATAACATCGGCGATCAAATATTGTTTTTGGATGCCAGGAATGGTTTTTCTGTCAGAGCTACCGCTGGATTTAAAGAGAATAGCATCTACTACATATCAAATGATTGGTCCAATAAATGTAATACACTTTGGAGGTACGACATTGCTGTTGGTACAGTCGAAAGAGTGCCTTGTCCTTTTCAAGGTTTTATGTGGTTTATTCCTAAATTGTGTTAACAAGTGGTTTATTCTGCTACCTATTGAGTCTGACAATCTTCCTATCAGAATTGTACTCTCTTACTACGAAGTTTTTTTTTTTTTTTGGCATATATTTTCCCTCAAGCTTTTACTTGTTCATTAGAGGCAATTTGTGTCCATTTCAAACAGAAGAATGCTACAAGACTACAAGATTCAAAGATATGTAACCACAAATTGTCGGTTAGGTGCTATAAGGTCATTAGGCAATTGGTTCATTAAGTGCAAATAGTTATATTTAGCATGTAAAACCTAACGCCACATTATAACTGCATTATACACGAACAAAAAGAAGTAGCACGGAAAAATAATTAACCACTGAACGGTATAGAATGGTGAGCCAAAAATCTGGAACTATAAGGGATGATAAGAATAATAACAGAAGTACCTAGTAAAGTAATTTGATTGCCATCGAGTGATAATTCACTAAACAATCCATCAAAATCTCAATAATATGAATACACTCCCAAAATTTAACATTTAACTAGGTCTTCATAAACTCCAAAACAAAATACTCATACCAAAACCCTAACAACATGCAAACAACCTAAAACCTTTCCAAGTCCCCTCAAGCAGCTTCCTTCTTCAACCTCGCCAACTCCTGCTTGATGACACCACCTCTCTAAAAATTATAACAAAATAAAATGTCATAAGTCTCCAGACAACAGAGCAGAGGAAATATCCTAATACCCTTCATAAGTATGAAAATAAACTCAAGGTTCAAATAATGCAAGTAACTTTAGCCACTTCTGAAAAATGAAGGGATTAAGTAGCATATTACATGTTGTATTGGCTCCACATATTTTTACAGTATTCAGGATACCAAAAGAAAAAATAAAATAAAATGAGGAACTCACATAAAAACTGAACAATAATAAGAAAGGAAAGAGATGAGCTATCTAATTATATGGGAACCAGGAAGGTACCTTGATTCTGGCGAGCATAACCTTGAAGCGGTCAAAATCATTCAAGGAAGCTCTCCTCTTCTGAACAATCAACTTCCTGCCCCATGAGCTATTCTCCCACCTGTTCTTTACATCTGCACAAGAAAAAAAAATAATAAATAAACATAAATGAATTTCAAAAAAGAATAACAGGATCACCTCACAAGTAGTATAAAATAAGACTTCAAAAAAATCTATCCTAGTCCTGGCACACCCTGTTTTCTTTTGTTCTAAAGACTAGTAATACTAAATCTTTCATGCAGAAGACTGGGAAAGCATACAAAATATCTTTCATTACCATTTCCTAAAACAAGTTATCTTCAGGTTTACATATTATATATGGGACAAATTAAGGGTATAGTATTATACCAGCAGCTTCCATAGCAGCAACCAAGGTCTTTTTGTTGGGAACCTTAGGGATGTCAATCTTGATATCAGTGAGAGCCAACCTCTTGAAGTTTATCTGGCACCTCACCATGTCTGGTGCATCTACCAAGGCCTGAAACAAACAATCTCATATATCAGACTTACAAAATCTATACTAAAGTTTCAAAATAGCCAAAGCATCTGAACAAATGAATTAATTAATTATTGCAAAAGTATTGCAGAACATTGAGCTGATAAAAATGAGCTTTACTCTCATTTTTCACGAAGTAATTTCAATTTTAGCACATTACAACAAGAAGTTGGGGTAGGCTCAATACTTGTACATTATCATACACAATAAAAGATTGAGCAATATGCCTGATGGAATAGGCTAAATCCCAGTGGTCTGACACTTAACCAATATGCCTAAAGCAGTAATACTGGCTTAAAGTTACTACTGACGTCGATTGGAGGCATAGTTCCTTGGGATTATACAACCCAATAGAAACAATTTTAATTGCAAAAAAAAAACAGTATTCCAACAAACAAATCAGTAAAACGTAGCCTAAATGTCTGATGGAATTAATACGTTTCTAATACCCTTATATCACCGTGCTTGCTGGCAACATGATAAACTCTGACAATCTCTGGTGCCAAAGTAACTTAGCATACACTTGAATCAGTGAGAGTTTTCTCTCATTATCCTAGCATAAAGGTTCACAAACTGGAAATTCCAAAACAATAACAAACCCGATTCTGATCGACGACATCGACGATGACGACGAGGCGGCCGTAGTCCTTTCCATAGTTGATCAATGCGACTCTTCCGATCTCCACAAACCTCTTGAACGTCTACAAAGAGAACAAAAGAGCGTAAGAACCTAGAGAAAAGAAGCTCCGAGAGAGATCTTTGGTCTTCCGTTGAGAGAAAAAAAAACAGAGAAGAGAAGAGAAGAGGAAGTGGAGATGGTACGAACCATGGTTGCGACTCGGCGGCGACGAGACGAGGAATGGGAAAGAGAGATGGACAGACTGCTCGCGTTAGGGTTTTGATTTCAGAGAGAGAAGGTTTTTATTGTACCATCACGCGCCGTCGGATCGGATGTAGGGTTCTACTTGGGCCTTTTGGGCTTTATTTTATGGAGGATCAATTTACTTTGGGTTATAGTAGTGTGGGCTAGTTTAGTATTGGGCTTTGAAGTAGTATGGTGTATATGGAGTCCAAAAGTTAATAGTTACGCTCAACCTATCATCTAATATAATATAAAAATTTTAATTAATTGAAATTGAAAGACATCAGTTTTCAGCTTCATAAGACCATTTTACACTTGTAGCCTTGTAGGATTGTTAAATGTTAAATTAGATTATTAGTTTTAGTAATAAATAATAAATAACCACAATATAAGGTTCTTCGCTTCAAGTTCCTCGTTTTGATCTCTGACAACATAAAGTCGCCAAATCGGCGTGTGTTGTTGTTGACTTGTTGTACATTTGATTAACCAAACCTCTTGCAAGTCTCTCAATCCAATGAAATAATCTTGAAAATAATATGGAATCGCATTCACTAAACTATTCAAGCAAATACACAATAGTTTAGGGTCTGGATCGGTCATGCTAGGTTGCTGACTTGCTATAAGCTAGTTAACTTGGGGTCTCTTGCTGTTAGGTAATGACGGCTCAGTCTCAGTTAATTTTCTCTTATACCTGACGGCTAACTATGCGCTGTAAAATCCTTTCAGAGCAGTACTTTCTTAACCCTAGGTCATGTTTCCTGATTTAAGAAGTTTATATTTCCGATCACTCGGTTGAATAGAGTATGGAAAAATACGTTTTTATCATATTAATGTAGTCAGAAGCTTACCCGGATCTATAGATTAATTCACAAAAATGCTAGAATTGCACATTCTGGAAATAAATAAAAAGAAAAAAAATATTTATTGAGCTTTCAAAGGATTGTCATTTTCCCTAAAAATAATTCTACCTGTATGGGAAAAATTAAATAACCAGTGATCAAATTGAATGCACATGTTTCATAAATCATACACAAGATCACTTTTTTGTGTGAAGTAAATAGAGTAATTCATGTCACAATTTAGAGGCCAATAATTCACATGTGATCAAGTCATCCATGTGTGCAGATTGACCCGACCCTATGACTGGTACCAGGTTAAATAAAGGCTCCTTTCCAAATTTGATGCTTTCATCGTCTCGTGCTAAATCTAAAAAGGCTTCTGAGAATACACAATCCATGAGATCTGCACTTAATAAAAGGCTTGTTGGATAGTAGAACCTCAAAATCTGCATGGTAGGGTGAAAAAGAACTCAATGATCAAACTAACTCAGACAATGTCTTCAGACAAACTGAACTTTTATTTTAATAAAGAAGGATAAATGTATAAAAAAAAAATACAATTAGGAACTCTGAAACTCACCACCAGATCATTCCATGAGAAACCATTCTCACATAAGGTTTTAGCAACAATGGAGGCACAAAATGTTGAAATGATCGTCATATGCTTCTTAGATCCACATTGAAAATCAAACGCACTGTCATCTTGTGAGCATATCTTTGATGCCTCAGTATTGGTGATAGAAACAATGCATGAAAGAAGTTTATCTTTGATGTTGCAAAGTTGATAGCATGTCTTATCAATTTGTAATTTACCAAATATGTTCTCCAATGGCATTCTCAATTTGCCCACTTCAAGTTCCTCCGTCTCTTCTTCAACTTCTGGTGCATAAATAACAGGCTTTACTTCTACACTTGCCCTGCGAAAAAACAAAACCCATTCAGTTACAACTTCCAATACCAGTAGTGCCTGACCTGACAAAATCAAAGTGCAATCAATCATGTATAAGTAAATAGTACTTTTCGTTTCTTTTGGTTATTTATTTCAATTATGGCTTTGTTGAGTCATAATAATGATGGATGTATGTTGCTTTCATAATTTCAGAAAACTGCATTATGTTCATAAAAAGAAGGATACTATAGATTATCAGAAATAAAGAATCAATGAAGATAGTTACCCTTTGGGAAGATCAGAAGCAAGGACATATAGAAAGGCGGGGCTGTCAGAAGAGTCAAATGAGCTCTTCAGTTTCTCCCGAACTTGCATTTTCTCACTTGAGGTTAAACGCGCAGAGCAGTAAATGACAAAAAGGAAAGTGGAGGTGAAAATCGAGGTATTAAAACATTTGGCTACAGCCTCGCTGTTTTGTAGGGCCTGTTCGAGCTCAGCTGTGGGACCCCCCACGCAGAGGTTCATAGTTGGAGGATCAAGACCCAGCTGCCCAGCCATGTAAAGGACTCCTTTATATTGTGTAGCCTGAAAAGGAAGGACAGAAACCTCCAGTTTTAGTAATCAAGACCAAAAGTGCAAGCCAAAATAAGAGAAGCAAGTACTGTCTCAATTCAGGAAGTTAGTACAACAGACAACAATTAAAATATCATTAACCAGTGAAGTATATAATTGCAGAGCACCCAACCAAAACTCCACTAATGACTACTACTTTAACATGTGGGGTCGATTGTCCCCACATTTATTGAAAGGTCCCCACATTTATTGAAAGGTCCTCAGAATAATATGGATTTTTAATTTTATTAGAAAAAAAATTCTTAAAAAACCTCTTACTTGACATCACCAGATGGGAATCTTGTTCTGTAATCTGTAACTGTGAATAGTATTTGGACTTACTCAAAACCCATGCAATTAAAAGTTATTCCTTTGTGAAGTCCATACAGAAGAAATCCTGTGTTCTTTTGCCAAACAGAAGTCCCAGTGTGCCAAAAATAAAATAAAAAAAGAAAAAGAAATTTAATGTCAAACTAACAAGCTCACTTGACTATAAGGCCCAATACAACTAGGAGCCCAGCAGGAAATACTCTGCACATGAAGCACTTTCTTCTTTTCAGGTTCTCTGGCCACCAAAACCTCAACATATCCACCACCCAATCCACACTTAACCAGGGGGAGCTCTATTGTGCTTCTTGAAGGAACCCCAAAATGGCATTCTGCACTGGTAATGTACTTCACATACACCTCATTTGCCAATGCAAACTGTTTCATGTCTGAGATGTACAGGTGGACGTACAATACATTGACCCAACCAAAACCTTCAGCACCAAGTCGCAGCTCAATTTGTCTTAGGACTGCCGCAAGATCTTCCTGCAGACCTGAAGTGTGATATAAAGAACAGGTATGACTTACTAGAGGTTATCATACTCATTGATAAATATCATTATGGGCAGTACTATCCAGTCTTGTGACAGGTTAATTACTGGTTCCTTGTTTATAATAATTTAATTACCTTGGTACTAATTTGTTTGATTTATAAAAAAAACTCTAGTTGTCAGTTTATGTATGAAGTTGGGTACCATTTGGTCATAATGTCATTTCATTTTGGCTATAAGGCCTGATATAGACTACAAGAGATCAAACAACAAGGTAGTACACAACACTCAACAAAACGCTGGGCAGTTACTCGCATGAGGGAGGAAAATAAAATGTGTACCATTTGATGTTTTAGAAGAATTCTGAATCCAGCACCCAACAGACAATAAGTTCTTGCCAGTAGAAGAGATGCGGAAGTTCACTGCTTGTTCACCTTTATCGGGATCAAATTCTGAATCTAATGGTTTTGAACTTGAAGCCTGGGTGAAAGTAGGGTTTCCCTCCACTTCAAAAACAGCAGGGAGATGAGAGGTACTATATGAGGCATCTTTTTGCTCAAGATGGAAAGACAAGGGGTGAAGAACTCCAACTGATGCAATAGTAGAGTTAGGGTTGTCGAGTATCCCTTTATATTTATCTATAAATATTCGCGCCTTCTGAACAAAAAACAAAAGGAACAAATGATACAGAATATTGATACATGAGAACGATCATGGTCTAAGCATAAGATGAGGCACCATAGAACTTACATGAAACAAAGGACAATCAAGAGTTAATGTTTCGTATTCTCCTCCTTCCCCACACACATGTATCCCATATTTTCTAGACAAAAATTGTCATAAAACACTAATCAGAAAGGATGAAATCAGATGTTGAGAAGTTCAATAAACTAGAAGCCAAGAATTAGTCATGACTCATGAATCATCACAAAATTTTGCTTCAACAAACTAGGGACGTATGAAATTTAACTAAAGGAAATTTAGGCCACAAAAGATGACTCTCAAAACTGATCTTTCTTACTTTTGATTACATACTTCGAGTTACCTTAGATACTGGGTATATTTATTTGTGTTTGGAATAGCCGCCTATGTTAGGATGCTATTCTCAGACTTGGTTTCGCATCCAAACATGGAATATAGAGTGCAGGTTAAAATTGTTATTGCTATTCCACTAATCCATTCACGATGATTTAGTGCTAACTTGGGGTTAGGGCTGTTATCACTATTACGATGGTTGCATCAAAAGAATGTGTATTTGTGCGCAAGAGAGAAAGAGAGAGAGGATCAACGAGCTTACTCATTCAATTTAAGGAGGTGTAACTTGAGATCTTTTAGTTCCCTTCCCAAATGCTCCGAAGGGTTCAGTCCTATAGCTGCAACCTATCAGTCCACATAAATCTCTAGCTCAAAATATATTTCCTGTTTTCTCTTAAAGGATCTCAATTTATTAACTCTTAAGTGGTTTACAAAAATATAAAGTTGTAAAACACTAGAGACCAAGACCAAACCATATAAACAGGTATCAATTTAGTCCTACCTTTGGCTGCATATGAACTGGGATGAGGTACCAATCCAGATGGTGCCAGCTAAACAGATGCTAGCAATGCCATAAGGAGAATATATACACCTACCTTTTCTGAGGATTTCAGTAATAATAATGAGTTGTACATATACACTTCAGATGTTGCTGCTCGAACTGTGGTTGCTGTTTTTGCTAAGTATTGGCTTTAATTTTGCTGTGGTTTGTTTAGGAAAAAGGTCAATGATGCATAACTGAGATCTAAACTTCTCTAGGTTTAGCTCTGACTTCTGTGAGAGGCTTACTTCTCGACATTTTGATGTACTGTTTGTTTCATTCTATAAAATGGAATGGCTAAATATGCTTATCTTTCCTCCAATAAAAAACATAATGATTTTGAAGTCCCAAAGATACAAATTATATGGATTTTTTCTATGGAATGATATACTAAAAGAACGAATAGTTCAGAAGTCCAATAAAAAAGGTTAGTTCAAATACCTTAACTGTTACAGCAACTATACCCCTTCTTATCTGCAAAGAATTACAAACACAATAATTATAATGCAGTCCTAAAGGAAAGCATATTAACGTCCAGAAAAAGAGGGGATTTTACATGTGTACCCAACAATACCTCAACAAGATGAGAAAAATCTCATTATTGCTATTAAATATGTAAACAAATATACCCCGGTATACCTCAACAGATATGTTAAGATTTCACAGAGTGATCATAAAAGCATGTCCAGAAGTTATAAGAATGCAGACCAGGGCATCCAAATTAATGTCTGAGTTTTTTCAGGTGTTCATGTGCATTGCTGTGACTTGCAGTGGTACACATGCTATATCTCCTTTTTACAGGAGAATATGTAATATTCTATTGGTTTATGGTAATAAACAGAAAATGTCCTCAGCAAAAGAAAAGAAAAGGAAAAAGAAAGAAAAAGAGATACCATTTCTTCTAAGAGAGTGATTTGGTCTTGTTTCCAGAGAAATGCAAGAGAAACAAGGCCTAACCTGGAGCAAACACTCTCTACTCTCATCCTCTGGTAATCAGATGCAATTGCACCTGAAGAAACTGCATTGACAGATGGTATCTGCCTCTTAACTTCATGCAAGAGAGCATACATGTCTTCAACTTCATCTCCAGGTGTCATCCTATAATTCACACTGTGCTCCCTGTTCAAAACTAGCACAAACCACAGATCAGTATTATCTAAATTAACATTTTCTTTATGTAGCTGTGCTCTCTTTGATGATCCATCAACATATCAAGTCCACTGTTATAAACAAAGAAAGTTTCCCAATGCACACTCAAAACTTGATATACTCCCTTGCTCTCCTAATTTTACAATAAGAAACCAAAGAGGTACTTCACATTTTATTTTCTCCAATTTTAATATTGAAGTTACAAGGGGAAAATATATTTCCAAAGAATAGGAAATGCTTCTCTCCATGGATGGGGTAAAACATGCATTTTGTGGATAGAGCACACAAGCCTTATTGAGCGCTTTGGCATAGGCCGAACCATGAAGAACAGGCCCCAACCTAAAACCAAATTTGACCATAGATCCACCTTGAGCCTCAAAATCAAGAAAATAGCATCAACCACCTCAGTCAAATCTACAAGGATTAATTAAGCCAGTGGCCTTTTAATTTTATTAGTTTATGTTTTACCCCATTGGGGAGGCAGCAGGGGGAGAGGGGCAAAATTGTTGTATCTGGCATCTATTGTCTACTCATTGCTACTAAGAGGGGTTGCAGTTTTAAATTTTCAGCAATAGGCCAGACCAAATCAATATTTCTATTTCATTATTTACTCTTCTCACCCTTTATTGAAGGATTATTAATTATTTGTTTTCATTAAGAATTGGGTGAAAAGCAGAAAATGAAGGCTCAAAGCACTTTCCATTGCCTATAAAAAGCGCTCTGAAAGACAAAGTAACCAAGAGAATTTTTAAAGCATGTGCAGACAAATATGTTTGCCCTTATTTGAACTTTTTAATCTGAGATATTAGACAGCTGAGACCTTGTGGAGCCATGAATTCTTCTACGAAAGAGAGGTAAACCCATGCACTCTGCATAGCTTACGATAATCTGGTGTCCAGCCTGGTTTATTCAAATGGTAACAAAAAGTTAGTCATCTACACTCAATGATACACATGATAGGTATTTAATAAACCATGTATGTACTTGTATTTAATATCACTCACTTCCACAAATGTAACCTTTTCCTTAAAAATGTTACTACATTTTAATTTCAACTAGGAGCCCTAAGAAGACAAGATGCAGATACATATATACACAATTTGAGAGAAGAAAATGAATCTAATCCATCAAATATCTAAATCTTTTTTGGTGGTTTATCAAATTGAGATAAAAAAATTGTATGGATACTTTAACAATGCAAAAGACAGAAGCCTAAGATAAAAGGGTATAACCGTAAATGAATAGATTTGCCTAAAATTTTTTTAAAAAGAAAAAAAAATAACAAAAATCTCACAGTCTGATACATGTAGCTATCCAATTCATCGACAGAGTCATCAAGCGGTATCAAATTAGCAAGCGCGACAATCTATCAAAGGGTATCGATCAAAATAAAAATTAGCACAAATTATAAAAAAGAGCAGAAAATAGAAGAGAGGAGAGAGAGGGATTGAAGAAAGATACCTGGTGGCCGTAGTCGATGCAACGCATCATGGCAAAGCAGCTGTCTTTTCCTCCGCTGACCAGCGCCACCACCTTCATCTCTCTCTCTCTCTCTCTCACTAGGCGATTGAGGTTTGAGATGAGGATTTATTTTAATTTTTTTTAAGAAGAAAAGAAATCACTAAATTCGTTCCTTACCCGCTGCCCTCTTTGTAAGCAGTACAATTGTTGAAACAGCAAAAATATTCAAACTATTATACATTTACACTACAACTAAACAACACAAAAGCTCGTACCAGTACCAAGGGAAAAAAAAAAAAAAAAAAAAAAAACATAGCTGATGAAAGGAATCTGGTTGAATGAAATTAACTAATTTATAGGGGGTGTGCATCCTGCACTTGTGTGAAGATTCTCACATCCAAACTCATCCTCGTCTTGCTTGAACTAAATTACCAGTAATAACAGGTCCTTGGTAGTGGGCGGCACTTTAATAACCAACCTTGAATCGAGTTGTTGGCGCCAAAGCCAACTGCTGAAATCACGAAGAGGAGTAGTGGGTCCAACTAGGGTTTCGAAGTGTTTTTGATCTGTCTGGCGCAAGGCGAAAGAAACGAATAGTGGTGCGAGGGGCAAAGGGAGAGAGTCGAGATGGGTCCTAGTCTCATGGAATCGGTGGAAGAAGAGAGCTATGAGAAGGTCTTTTTTTTTTTTTTTTTTTTTGATAACATCCAGTGGACGTTTTGTAAAGTTCCGTTTTGTAAAATGAACCGTCCGATCTAAAAGAACGGTGGGATGTCGAGCGGCTCAATTCTTGGGTTAATTGGTTTGGAATTTTGATTTAATTTTGTTAATTCGCTCGACCTGATTTATATTGTAAATTTGGTTTGGCATAAGTCTGGACTAAGAAATTGCTCCTGTAACTTTTCCTCAACTAGTTAGCTTGGAACCACATTTTAGTTAGTTCACTAACTTATCCTTGGTACAGAATACTGTTCTTTCACTTCTGTGATTGTACTGACATGGATTTAACATTTCTTAACTTGATTTTTCATTTTTATTTCAAATGTTTTAATTATTTCAATCTCATATCAGTCATTCTGGTAATTGGTAGCATCGTACTACTAAAAAACAAGCTGTTCAACCAGCACTCATTGTAATAAAGTGAACACAATGAATAGGGATAGTAATAATTCTTCTATTTGGTGGTTCATGTTCCCATTATTTTCTCAGTCACAAATTTTGAATTGCTACCACAATATAAGTTCCACTAATACGCCAAACTACCAAAGCACAATTTTGTTATATTTGAATTGTCAAATTTGGGTAGAAGCTAGTAGTTAGGGATCACTATTTTTTGTCACTTTAGATAGTTCCTTGATGATAGATCTGATATATGATAATCTAATTATCTTTCTTTCTTTTCTTAAATTTAGGTGAAATCTGACATCTTGTTCGATGGTGACGAGTTTAATTGCTCACTTCAATAATTATAGGGTGCTTTATCTTTTGTAAAGTTAATAATACTTAGTGTTGTGTTATCCATCGTAAACCTGAATTATAGGATTTTTTTGTTTTGTTTTGTTTTTTTTTTTTTTTTTTTTTGTAAATCTGACTTATGGCATCTTTGTAAAATGTGGAGGTTTACTTTATAAATATAAATATGACGTGCCACTTGAATGTTCATGCAAGACCGAACTATATTACTCACTTGTGAGAAGTTCTTTTAATTTTTTTTTTTAAGTTCAAGTTCCTTTGCATATATACCAGTTGGTACAATAATATTTTAAACCATAATGGAATATAAAACCAACTTGAATCAAGCCTAGGCACAAAGTAAGCACAACATATCAAGATAAATGTAAAAGGAAGAATAGAATAAATCGTTAACAAACATCAAGCATTGAAAATATTGTTCTGACAAATCATATTTTATATATCACTAGTGTTGCTCAATATTACATGAAATTCTAAATCAAATTAGAATAACACAACTTCATAAAGCTAAACCTACTACAATATGAAACGTCTTTGAAGCCTCACATCTGAAAGTTTCCATGCAACAATCAAAATTGATACACCATGTATGGTTAGCTCTACTAAAAAACATCATGCAACTTCATCTTAATCACAATTCTTCATAGTCAAATTGTCAACATGGGCTACTAAAATTTAGACTCAGAACAAAGAACAGTTCTCTATGTCAGTTTCTATACAATTTCAGTTTGGTCGTGACGATCATTAGTACATACTGCACAAGCAAGATTAGCAGTTTCAACCATCCAGAGGATATGACTGTGCATTCTCTAACACAAACCCATTACTGATAGCATACCAGTAACAAATTCAGGAGGTACCAGTTGAATTTGCATGATCAATTTCGTAAGTAGAGGAGTCAAAAGTAGAATTGAGCTCTGTCATAATACAGAAATTAATTGAGTCAAAAGTACAAACTCAGCCAATACAGGGTCAAATTGTCTTCCATGTGTAAAATTGTAAATGATGCTGATATATAGTAATTATGGTAACATAACTCAAATCATAACAAATTATATTAGACACTTTTGATTGGGCAACATTTGGTAGATTCAAAGATTCAGTTCCAATTCTAATGGAAGAAAAAAAGATCCACTTATATGAAACACAGAAGTGAAATAGAAGAGTCTTAATATTTTATTGAGTTGTAATTTTAATTGAAACTTCTTTTGTAAAGAGAACAAACCTCCAGCAGAGTCTGACAACTGAGGTTGCTTTGTCACTTTACCCCTGTAAGATCAAAATATAGAAAGAAACAAAAAGATCATATGAGTTTGATTGTCATCTCATGAAAGATTCATCAGCTTGATAACTGATTATATAACTTCGGTCAGGTTTAAAAGCATTTTCTAGATTGTACATCTCTGAGCAATTGCAAAAGTCAGTTTTCAAATTTTCTTGACAAGGTCAGAAGGTACATACCAACAACATAGTGAAAGCAATTCGCTCATGAAACTCGAACACAATTTTCAAAGGACAAGAGGAAAAGAAAACGAAATTTGTATGCGAGGATACTCACTGCTCTCTTTTTGTATATCTCCACACAGATACACGCTTTCTGATAGAAGCATTTGTATAAGGATTTGTAATTACTAGCCGGTTTCAAGTACAAACAACCGTAAACAACCTAAGCCCTCCAGTTTCAATATAACATGTCAGTGTCAGAAATCAGAAAAGTAGAAGCACGCTCTCATTCATTTCTGTTAGAACTAGGGTTTTGAAACAGAGGGAATACGGGTACATGTCACGAAGCGGAGGCAGAGAGAGAATCGACGAAGAACTGGGGTTAGCTTCGATTTCCAGCGATTTTCTGCGATCGGCAAAGAAGAGAGGTGGAGGAGAAAGAAAGAGAGAATTATACTGAGAGGCGATACGAAGAGAGGAACTACGAATCGTATACGAGTTTTTCTTTTTTTTTCATTTTTTTTATGGACTCTGAGATCTCACCGTCCGTTTAGATTGGGCGGCTGAGATTGCGAGACGTCTACTGGATGGTTTTTATTAACCATCCAGAGGATACGACTCCTTAAGAGAACCCCCCAGTAGTGGCCGGGCGAGTATCCTCACAATCATATGGTGGACTTTTTTTATCCGAGCCGTCCGATTTAATCTTAACAGTTAAATTTTTTCGGACCTATCAATTTTAATATTTAGCACGGAACATTTATAGCCATTAAAATAAAATCAGAGGACTGAAATCGAAAACCATCCATAAATGGACATCCACAGAATGTAGTTTCAATAGTGACCCGCTTGATATCTCTTACTGCTTGTGCTTGGCAATCCTCTTTTTATTTTTATTTTCTTTTCTTTCCCTCTTGGTTTACTTCATTTTTATTGGACGAGCCAACAAACTATTCGGGGACCGAAATTCTCTACAGCCGTAAATGGCTGTAGAGGTCTCCAGCCGACACAATATTTATAAAATTTAAAAATTTTAAAATTAAAATGATGAATCCAAATCGTTAATTTTGTTTAATGTTACGGCAGATGAGTTTTCATATAAGTTTTATAAATTTTGGAGTTGATTTGATACTAGATTAAGTGATCAAATTATGAACGTATTAGAATTAATTAATGATAGTTAACCAGATTCGTTCATTTGTTGACCACTTGATATAGTATCAAATCAATTCTAAAATTTATAAAACTTATATGAAAACAAATCTCCTGTAAATTTTAACAAGATCAACTGTTTAGATTCATCATTTTAATTTTAAAATTTTTTTATTTTGCAAAAATTTGTGCTGGCTGGACGTCTCTACAGCCATTTACGCCTGTAGAGAATTTCGGTCCAACTATTCGGCGCCTTATGTAGTTATGTTCCCTTTATAGTTTATTCGATCGATCGAACAGCTTGTTCATGCCAGGTCACTGGGCTACTTCTCCTAAAAAAAAAAAAAAAAAAAAAAAAAAACGTGGGCTACCAATTTACCAATCATACAGCCAGGTCAACTTTAAAGAAGGGATAAGAAGGAGCAGTGGCGAAGCCAGGATTCCGTGTCAGCAGGGTCCATAAATTTTTTTTTGCTGAAAATATACATATGATGTAACGTCTAATATAGACATAGTATAATAATAATTCTTAAATAAACAACTCTAAAATAATGTTAGATAAAAAGTCATAAGAAATCAAATATATATTATAATAACAATAGAAAATTTAAAATAACATATTTAATATACAAGATAATAATTCAAAATTCAAGACGAAAAAAATACAACAATTTCTTATGAATTTTTTTTTTCATAATTTTACATAATAAACTCTTTAAAAATCTCATTGAGCACTTATTTTTCTAATTTATTGTGGTAGTTTTTATATAATATCCGAGTTGTATTTTTTATCCATTGTGGTAGCTTTTATTTATAATGTCTTAAAGTTCATAAAATATTATATAGATGAATCACGTAATGCGCGAGATTCACGCTAGTATGTATATGCTACAAATAACTTTTCACCCAAATATTTCATTCTATTCTAAGTTTTATCTTAATAAGATGCATTGGGTAGGAGGGAAGAAAGACGATTAGCTAGGAACAAATGCTACCTGGGTCCCTATGAGATTTTTTAAGTGTTGTTATGCAATTCAAATCAAACACGACATGTCCACCTGGGTCCTTCAAATTTTTTAGATGGGTCCCTAACTTCTTGTGGATTTTTTTTAATTAAAAATAAATGTAATATCAAATAAAATTTTTTTTTGAGGTGGGTCCATGGACCCACCTTATTACATGTAGCTTCGCCCCTGAGAAGGAGAAAGAGAGGTTTGGAATCTGTAGAGTGGACCGTTCGATTTGAAAATGAACGGGGTATATGGTTAGGATCGATGACATGTGGGGTTTGGCATAGTTGTGTACGATGTTGGCTAGGATCTTGCGTTGACATTTGTACAGCATGCAGCCTCACAATCTCTAATTTTTTTTAAGAGTTGTAAATACATATAGATTAGTTAATTCTAAATAATTTAACTTGTTCAAATTTTAAATTAGTTAAATTTGAATTTGATACGTCTAGGCCGGATATGTTTGGTTCAAAACGTAAACAACATAGAATAATGAACAAACGACAAGAAAAGTAAGACCCACCTTATTATTGCTCCCAGTTCTTATTCTCTGTTTGTGGGATTTTTTTCGTGTTTGATTTCGTGCGAACTACACAGTTCGCGAACTATCCTTACCAAATATAGCCAGAGTGTTTAACCATGAATAGTTGGGTGGATGGAGCTTCTCCTTCTGACAATTATTTGCCCTACACGAATGGAAGAAACTCCTTAACCCTCGTTCAAGGTGATTGGCATCCTTTTACAATAGGAGGTAACACATTTTATACTGTCTCCTTAGGGCAACCTTTTATTTTAGACCGTACTAGTCCTTACAGATCCAACATGTAGATATCCAATTATGCACTTAGTTATCAAGCGGTATCAAATTAGCAAAGACAACAATCTATCAAAGGGTTCGCACACAGAATTGATCAAAATTAACACAACTTATAAAAAAAACACGATGCAACACCTTACGGCTGTAATCGATGCAACACATCATGGCAAACCAGCTGCCTTTGTCACCGCTAACTAGCTACCACCGTCACCACTCGTTTTTAGGCGATTGAGGTTTTGAGCTGAGCATTTTTTTTTCTCTTTTGGGAATAAAATAGCAACGAGGGTTTTGAGCGAAGAACCCCACTTGCGATATTTCTTGCATGCGGAACGCATATGGCACTTGTTTTTATTTTATTTCTCTCTTTTTTACCTCATTTTTATTGGATTGTCAGAGGTGCATTATCTTTAATGCGGTGTTAAATAGAAAAACTATCGATTTGTTAGCATAATTGAAAATTACAAAATTTATGAGAGAGGGTTTCAGCTAACAAAATGTTTTCTTTCTTATTAGTTATTTTTCCATTTCATTGTTGAACTTCAAGGTAAGTCTCCAAGATGACATGTTGATTTCACTATGTTATTTTCCCGAAAACTGTATATGATAGGAACTAGAAAGATTTTAGAGCTAAAAAACGAAAAATATTATTGCAACATTTCGATGGTAGAGTAATTATTTATTTATAGGTTCGTTATTTTGTCAACGCTTTTTAAATTGATTTGTTCCCTATTTGTTAATTTGAATATAAATGGGAAAAAAAAAATGTGTAACGACAATGATGGGCTAAGGATTAATTATTATAGGCTAATTTTCGTTTAAAAGTTCCAATAGAACTGGCCTTCTCTTAGTTCTCTATTGCATATCCTTGAAAAACCCAAAACATTTTGCAACAAAAATTTCTACAACTCAGAGCTGGTGCAAGAAGAACAAAATTTCTATAATTTATAAGCTAAGATTAATCTGAATTCATGCTTACAAAGATTGCTAACAGAAGCTTTGAAAATTCATATTAATTTATACAATTTTTCTTTTCCGTTTTACCGAACTCCCTCTAGCATGTACAAAAGGGTATTATATATTATTTCTTTATTTCATGACAAAAAAAAACTTATTTTCAATTTCCATTCCTTATAAAAGGCAAAAAAAAAAAACGATATTTAAATAATACAAATGCTTGTGAGGTTATCACAAATTTTGCATCAATCTACTTTTTACAAAACTGTTCATCGGTAGTAGGCCATATGGCGGGAGCTTCTAAAAGGAGACCCGTCAAATGGAGATGGTCCACCAGACCGGACAGAATTGGCAACAGCGGCCTTTTTGGGAGCTTTGACCTCAGACTGGAGCCATGACTCCACGACAGAAAGCAAGTTATCGGCACTTTTCATTTCATTTATGTCGGACAGTTTTGCACACTTCTTCAATTCACCATCTTGGATGTAAGCCAAGTGTGTTGCCCATGTCTCCAGGCCATCAAATATATGTGTTGCATACACTATTGTTGCTCCTCTCTAAAGAACAGGAAAAAAAAAGAAAGAATAAGGTTTTCATCAACATGAAGTGTCAATTTTGTTAATAATTCTGGGTGGACCACATCTGTTTCATTTGAATTTAACTGAGGCTTTATCAATATTGCAGAGTTGATCACACACTAGATACAAGTAAGATTTTCACTAGTTCCTAGTAAATAATGGGAAGCAATTGCAAAATTTGAAATTTTAATTGCATAATTGATATCTGACAGAGATAAAATTGTACCTTTGGAATTTTTTGCTCTTTACTTTAGGCTAAATTACGCAAATTCTGTCTGGAGGGGGATGGGGGGACCAATACAACTATACCCATTTCTTCTGAACTCATTTGTTTGTGTTTGCTTTGTGATAGTTTGGGTGAATTAAGGAAATAGAATCAGTCTTATTTGGATGACAAGCTGGCAAAATAGGTATCAGTTGAGTTATGTTATTTTATTTTAGGCCCAACAAGAAAGGATAAAGTTGAGAGATACACTGACTTCTTGCTGGTTCTACTTGTTAATGTGATCTATAAAATTAAGGACCTTTTTACCAAGCTTGAGGTAAATTGATGCTAAATTAGAGCTGGGAACTTGGGAGCTAAGATAAGTTATAACCTAATTCAGAGGCCATATACTAAGATTCTGAAGTACTAGAAATGTAACAGAAGTCAATTTTATAATTCAAGGTTTGATCATGCTTAGTAGGGCTAATTTGCAGGAAGTTGTGTCATAGACAAAAGTCGTATCTTTCCCGCAGGGTTGGGGGGAGCAGTTCCTGCTACAGTGCGATTTAAATCTTTGGCAAATATGGATGTATTTGGATTATATTACCTGCTCGCATTCTTCTTTGAAGAAGTCAAGTAGGTCCATTCTTGTGACCACATCTAGATCTACTGTAATTTCATCAAGCAATAGCACCTGCATTTGATTATGCATATAAAAGGTCAATCAGATTCTTGTTTTAAAAAAACTAATGTTAAGGACAATCTTAATGCGCAGTAATGACTGATGAGATAGGCCAAATCAGAATTAAGACAAAGATCCTTCACAATATTTGTGTCAAATACTTAGAAAATTATACTCATAATGGACAAATTACCAATTTTTTGTCATATTGGGGAAAAAAAAAAAGATAATAGATAGGGTGCAAAAGCTTAGGTTGCTCAAGTGAGGGAAATCCTTATGTACACATTGTAAGAGGATATATATACATTTCCTATTTATTTGAAAATTACAGCATATATTTCTAACAAAACAAGGCAACAAATAGATTGCAAGGTTGCCTCAATTTTAGGGGGGGAAAAAATCATATGCCAAGGATGGGAAAAATTTGGTGTTATCCTTATATAGCAAGAACAAGAAACATTGGGAATCATATGCAAATATTCTAAAACAACTAGAGCAATTTAGAAAGATGTAAATGAAATATTTACAAGGTCAGAGATGAAAAACAAGAAATAACATGGAACCTTGTAAGGATGTAGAAGGCCCATGCAAATCTGAACACGCCACCTCTGGCCATCAGATACTTTATGCATTCTCCATTCCAAATCAATGTCCAGTAAATCTATCAGTTTCTCTCTCCTATCAGGATCAACCCCTTCAACTGTTATTATTACCCAACCATTAATAAGTAACAAAATTCACATATGTCTGATGATAAACCAGACATACAAAACAAAACCAATAACATTCTAGTTTGAAAAATGAGCATTGCAAGAATTGCATACACAAATACTAGAAGAAGGACAATGGTCCAGATTTCTGCTTTTTTTTTTAAAAAAAAAAATCTAGATTCCAGATGATGAAAATGCACCAGTTTGGTAGAAGGTTTTATGATCCATACAATCATCATATTACTATCCTAATAATTAATTTTAGAATTCTTAATTGCTACCTTTTATTCGATAACCTCATTGTCGAGTTCATAATATTTTACAGAAAATCTCTTGAATTTAAAACACTTCCAGCATACCTCCAAAGATCATATGCTCAGCTGAGAAATCACCTTGCAGTGGCACTTCACCCTGAAATTTTCTTTTTCATGTTATTTAAAATACAGTAGGAAATCATATGGCATGTTTTTTCCAAACCAAAAAAAAAAACAAAAAAAGATCCCAAGGGAGAGGAAACCTACACAACAACCAACATTGCGGCTCCAAGAACCACCGAGATATGAAAGGTCGCCACTACAGACAAGTTGCGTGTCATGAAATGCAGAGCCATTTAATACTCTAACCACATCTCTCCCTCCTACCATATGTTTTCCCGCCAATATTTTAAGTAAAGTTGTTTTACCTGCAATATAATAAAATTAAGTCATTTAGTTAAATACATTGTAATTTTTTCCTGTGTGTTTGTGTGTCCATGTGTGTGTGGTGAGCTACAACTAAACAAAAATAAATAAATATCATGAGAAAACAAAAAATATTGATTTGCAGGCACTTGACTGGAATAGGTTTGGTTTAGCCATATTCATATTTATATTCTCCAACAGATAAAATGGGAGTTGTTTGCTTGACCATATTTTTCTAAACAGGCCTAAGACTGATATAAATGCCAACTTACAAAAAAAATAAGGCTCTCTTGTACAAAATGCAAGCAGAAAAGACAAAAGATAGTGAATCAAAACCATCTCACAAGGAGAATGGTCGTAGTTTACATTTATGCAAAACAAACTATAAGACCTAGCAGAAGACTTCTAAAATTCAAACTGAAGGATCAGGATTTTTTCTTCTTTCTTTTTCTTTTTTTTGAATTAGGAATTAGAAGTACCAGATCCATTAGCACCAACAAGAAGGCACTGAGAGCCTGGGGTGATGCGCAGGTTAAAATTTACAAACAAAGGCAGCTCGAAGTCGTATGCAAATTGTAGGCCTGAGACCTCAATACCAGTCGACCTCCATCCCTCTTCTTTCTCTAACCCCATTCTCTGGATACTTTATGTTATGGGGATCAAATTTCCCTTTAATTGGAAAAAAAATGCTATTGATTTGATATAACAGGAAGATAGAAATACAAGGAGAAACACAGAAATTCGAAATGGAAGACGCATGGAATACCTTCAAATTTACTAATTGAGGAGGATGATTACTGTATTGTATACTGGAAGCAAGACTAAACTTAGACTAGTAAACTTATAATGTGAAAATATGCTTTTGTACTAAAACACCAACCGAACAAAGCTTCAGATCTAGCAACCATTGGGGGTATATTAAGCCTAAATTAAAAAAAAAAAAACTAAAGCTGATGCAAATCACAAATACTATCTGATGGAGCAGAACGAACCAGATCCGTTAGCGCCGACGAGGAGGCAGCGAGAGGAAGGAGAAACGCGGAGGTTGAAGCGCGTGAAGAGCGGCGGAAAGCCATCGTAGGCGAAATTCAGACCCGACACCTCGATCCCAGTCGATTTCCATCCTTCCTCTTCGTCCCTTTCTCTTTCTCTTTCTCCCTCCATTGCTGTTCTTCTCTCGAGCTACCAACCCCGAATAAAATGAAATGAAAAATGAAAGCTAGTTCAGATGCGTCGAACGGCGCTTGGGAAGGAAATCGTAGATCGGACGGCTCAGATTGACTTTAATAGTTCAGATGAACGGCTGTAATCTTCGAGGTCGGAATACGCTGTGACCCGATTTCTACAGATTCATTCAACTATGAATAATGAATAGGACGATTCTAAATGGGAATTACTTACATCAATCAGACTTAACGCAATCAAGCAATCAGACTCACGCTCGCTCCCCTCACCCTCACCCTACCGTGCGCTCCCCTCACCCGATCCCGCTGACGCACGCTCCCCCTCACCTCTCACTCACCTTACGCGATCTTCTGACGCGCGCCTCTCCTCACATTTCCCTCGTCTCACGCGATCCCCTGAGGAGCACCTCTCCGCGCCTCCTCTCACGCGCCTCCCTTCCCGCCTCCCTCTCCTCCGCGCCTCCTCTCATGCGTCTCCCTTCACGCCTTACTCTCCTCCGCTCCTCCCCTCACGCGCCTCCTCTCCGTCACCATTGAGATCTCTCCCTATCTCCCGATCTCTTCTCTCTTCCTCTTCATCTCTCCCTATCTCGCCATCCCTTTTCTGGGTGAGAAGAGAAAAGATCTAGTTCTCTTACTACACGGGAGTAAATAGAAAAGTACAGGGAAGTAACTAAAATAATACGAGAGAGTAAGTAATAATCTTTGTGTACTTTTTATTAGGGAGTAATTAAACACTATAAAGGGAGAAAATAAAAAAGTACTGGGGAGTAACTAAATGACTATAAGGAAGTAAAATAATGAGTATAAGGGAGTAAAATAATATTCGAATCTAATTCAGCTATTGTTTGGGAGTAACTACATAACTATCAGGGAGTAAATAAAAAAGTATAGGGAAGTAACTAAAATGATACGAGGGAGTAAGTAATAAATCTTTGTGTATTTTTTATTAGGGAGTAATTAAACACAATGATGGGAGAAAATAAAAAAGTACTGGGGAGTAACTAAATGACTATAAGGAAGTAAAATAATGAGTATAAGGGAGTAAAATAATATTCGAATCTAATTCTGCTATTGTTTGGGAGTAACTACATAACTATCAGGGAGTAAATAAAAAAGTACAGGGAAGTAACTAAAATGATACGAGGGAGTAAGTAATAAATCTTTGTGTATTTTTTATTAGGGAGTAATTAAACACAATGATGGGAGAAAATAAAAAAGTACTGGGGAGTAACTAAATGACTATAAGGAAGTAAAATAATGAGTATAAGATCGCTAGGGAAAGGTATTAAGCATGTAAGGGAGTAAATTATTAAGCATAAGAGAGTAACTAAATAATGCGAATGGAGTAACTAATACAAGATCAAATATGTATAGACAAAGGCGCTAGAGTAGGGAGGCGCTAGGGTCAGAGGTGTTAGGGAAAGGTGCGCGGCTAGAGAGAGACGCGAGGAGACGCTAGGGTAGGGAGGCGCGAGGGGACAGAGAGGCGAGAGGGGACAGAGAGGCGAGAGGGGAGGGGTGTGCTCGTATCGCGACGGGACAGAGAGGCGAGGTGCAGGAGGCGCGAGGTGCGCGAGATGCAGGAGGCGCGCGAGAACATAGGAAGGGTGAGTGGAAGGGAGGCGCGTGGGAACGGAGGGGAAGCGGGTGGGAACGGAGGGGAGGTGAGCGGAAGGGAGGCGTGTGGGAGCGCTAGCGTGATTGCTATTTTCGAAAGCGCGTTTTTTTCTATTTTTAGCGTATGATTGTTTGATTGCCTGACTGCTTGATTGCAGTTATCAGCTCCGATTCTAAAATTGGGTTTGTATCTTTATTGGGCCTATAGCACTGCTTCCAATTTTCATGCAAGGCCGAGGCCCATTGTTAAGGATCAATCTATAGGAACAAACATTACACATTTTACACTCTTCTCAGCAGTCAGCACTAATAGTAATGCACTATGCCACTATCAAATAGGATAACATGTTCATTATTTTGCATATATTTTTCATTACATTTTCCCATATATGCTTTGTCCCAAGATGCTTAACGATTACCTGAAGTAATTAAACAAAACTTATCGTCTTTCCAGAAAGAGAGCTACAGTTGGATAACCAAAATAGAGACCGAGTAATTAAATGATTAAGGCCGAGTAATAAACAGGTGTCAATCTAATTTGTGACAAACCCTACTTTCTAGTACAGTCAGATCGATATATTAGTTATACCAGGATAGTTTCATAACAACCAAGCAATTCTTGGCTAAATTTTCATTGGCATGTAATTCAAAATAAATGCACCACATCCACATCTAAGATTACAAAAAAATAAAAAGAATATCACAAAATACACATAGACACACAACTCTAAATGCCGCTCGTGAAACCTAGGTGGAGACCAGAGGTGAACCAAGTTTGTTCTCCAATGGACTCAAGGGAAGATGAATGGGTCGGTGGACCCCATTTTTCAGAGGGCGTAGAGATGCGAGATACCCGTCGATTTTGTTACTGCACTTTGGTAGATTAGTCACTTGGATCTCTGCCTCCATTTCTTTCGCCACTGGGGCCCCCATAGGATCCTGTTTATTTACAATAATGAAAATATAATGTATAAGTAATCAATAACAATAAGTTCTGTTCAATACTTTCGATATATGTAAATAAACAGGGTGGCATAAGATTGCTGAGGCTGATCTAAACAGGAGGTTGCCAGTTTCAGAGTTACCAGTACTGATACTGTCCTCATCATTAAAAGTCTCAAAAACTAGATTGGCACTCAAATCCAAATAATACATACCTTAAGAAGGAGAAATACAAAATCCTGATTGTTGTTCTTCTCGTTAAAATGTGCCTCCAATACCGATCTCAGTCTAGACAAGGTTGAATCCTTTGGCACTGTCAATTTTGTGATCATGCTACCAGAAGATTCCTTGGAAACCTCCCATTTGACATACACATCTAAACCTCCCTCCATCTCTCCCCACTTGGCTTCCTTTGGACAAAGTGGACTTACTGATTTTACCTTAATTGGACTCCCGGCAAGTGCAGCTACCAATTGGCTCTTTGCTGATAACGGAGAGGGTTCCGCATTCTCATCTCCATATTTCTGAATATGATCCTTATTATCATCTTTCTTAGCCAACTCCCTATAATTCCCGCATAGGCGGAATATGTTCTCGATTCTGGTCTGCCTATCCGCCTCCGTGACTGGTACCATTTCATCCCTTCTTTCTTCCTGCACTACTTCCTTTTCCACTTCTTCAGACTCCTCTGCCTCAAATATTGTGCTGAGGTTCACCTGGTCACGATCCTCACTCGCCTCCTCCTCAATTGTTGGCAGAAGATTACGAGCCCAGGAAGCAACACTCGTATCCTCTTTAACCTCCTTCACATCCACAAATCCACTACTAACCTGGTCGCTGTAATCCAACTCCATTGATTTAACCATGTTCTGGTCGTCTCCTACCATCTCAGCAAGCCGTGAGGTGACATGCCCAAAACTCATAACCTCCCGGCCGCCACACTCAAACTCCCGCAATCTGTTTTTCAGTGACTCAATCTCGTTGTCCTGCCTCAAGAACTTCTCCTCCATCCTCTTGACCTCAAATCTCACTACTGCCAACTCATCCTCCTTCAATGACAGGGATTTCAGAGCCTGGTCACGCTCCTTGAGTAGGGCTCGTTTGTCCCGCTGGAGTTCGCATATGTGCTGGTTCATCAGTGCAATTTGTGAGGCAAGGAGGGTGACAGATTCAGCATTGCTTTGGGAAGTAGGCTTGGGAGTGGCGGGGTGAGCTGCACGCACGATGCACTTGGCCTTGGCACCATACTCGAGGGTTGAGATAGTCTTGTGCATCTCACGTGGGTCTGGGCTCGCACACAGAATCATCAGTATTTTTGACTTGTCATCCAAAAATGAATCCTGTGGAAATTAAATGTGTTAAGGAAGTAAGAAAAAGAGAGGAGAATACATGTGTTTAATCCCCTAAAATGGACATTGTGTTAAAAAGAGCTAAATAAATGTGTTAGAGATGTTTAATTTGGCGGAGATTGTTATTTCTCCCTCTGGTCACTTTCCTTCCAGTATTATAATACTGCATGTTCAGTAAACTTTGTTGTAATTAAAGAAATTTTCCCTCTCAGTACAATTGCATCAAGTTGGTAGTACTAAGTGCCAACAAGTACCAGATCCTGTGTACCAGGTTAAAACAGCTGGAACACTTCCTTGGTTACAGCAATAAAAGAAACAAGGTCCCAAAATAGCACTGACCTGAAGGAGCATAGTGAGTTTGCTGTCACGAAATGGAACGTGTGAATCTCCATTTGCGATTGATTCGACCACTCTCTTCAATGCAATGTTACCTTGGTTTATTTTTGCAGTCTGACAAATAATTCAGCAGAGAAATTAGTTACAGAATCACTAAACTACATTGTGGTATGGGCCTAATTACTTTCATTTCAGGAGATAAGATCAGGGAAACGGGGACATTTTGGTCATAACTCAAAAGATATTGTAGGTCTACAGAGAATGGTTTGAGCAAGATAAAAAATACCTACCACAAAAAATCAGTCAAATTTCACTGATTGTATATTGTTTACAAATGTAATACACTTCATATAGTGTTTGGGAAATTAAATATTTGAGGATATGTACTAACTTTAAATATGCTTTTTCTGGGTGACAGAAATCATTGCTCAAATTAAGATAAATCAGAATAAGCAAAATTTAAAACTGAAGTACCTGCATTTTGGCTTCAAAACCTGTTTGACCGGCAGCTTCTATGTTCTCGGAGCCAGCCATGTCAACTAGCATTAGCCTTCCACCAACAGATGGTACATCCAATATAATCTGTTATCAATTGATATTTAGAGTTTAAATCAACCGACTCCCAAAAAGAAGTTTGAAGATCTTCGAGTAGTCATTTCAAATCAGCAGACTCCAAGTGAGCTGTGCCTTAATACAATTCCTCATGCAAACTAATTGTCTCGTTAATTAGAACCAAATACTAATTATATTTCACTTTTTAACTTTTAGATGCAGCTTGATGTTATATCAGCATTTTGACTTTCTAGAAAATTTTATAACTAGGGTAAAATGGCCATTTTACTAAATTCTTGATATTGAAATTCTTAGGCTTAGGATTTCAGACTTTCAGTATGAATAGTAGGATAATCAGCTATGAATCGGGTGGTTTACAAAATCATTCCTACACTAGTCTTTGTATCTAAATTTATGGTGTTAAAACATCCACATTTCTCACTCAGTTTGAGGGTATTTTCAGTGATTTGATGAACAATTTTAACCACTTGATCAAATTATATTTACAATTGGGAAATTTTCTGAACATTGTAACGGGGCAATACACTTTAACAGAAGGAGGGGGGGGGGGGGGCGCAAAACATTAAATACCATGCAGTGGCTCCTAGAGCTTCTCTCATTACAGAGTGTACTTCTCACGATTCTCCGCTTCTCGACCTTGGCAACCTCTCGTGAAATCTTTCCAGCTTCATTTCCAGAAAGGTAGGTCGGATTCTTAGCCTTCTTCCCAATAATTTCAAGCCGGGTCTGAAATTTTACTTTCAATTGGTCAACTATTGTTTGTTGTTACTACTAGAGTTAGACAGTAAAATTATTAAGAAAAAAATATAGGAAAGACAAATTACCTTTTGAGAATTTCCTTTTGCTATGCCATTACCAGCACCAGCGTTCAAGTTGGCTGACAAAAGATCATAGATCTCTTCATTGTATATCTCTAAAACGGCAACTCTCACAAAAATGCCAAGCTTGAACCCGGTCTCATCAGCCTCTTCACCTACCGGATCTCCCTGTTCATGGGTCCCATCTCCCAGTATATCTTTTAGAGCTCTGTACACTATACCGGGCTCTCTGGCACAGCCGAACATGGTGTGGCTCTTACCGGACCCAGTAGGCCCATACATCATGATGGTGCACTTGGACCCGACCCGCACACCCTCGACCCGTGATTTCACGAACTTGTTGTAGAAGACCTCCAAATTTTCGTTTTCTGAGACCGAGACCCCGTCTAGTGTGAAATCTCGGTAGCCGATATCTGTGCGGACCTTGATGGACTGACCATCTGGCGGAATCTCGATCAAGGGGTTGTGGTTCCTCTCCTTGGAGTCAGGATGGTCGCGGATCCGGCCAATAACCTCGACCGGGTGTTCCGTCGGCACAGAAGAGAGGTTGTGGGTCCCACATCCGGCTTTGGGTGTGGGAAATTGGAGGCGCTGTCTTGGGTTAGGGGTTCTTGAAGGGGTATGATACGTTTGGTTCGGATTTGGGGTCGGTTTTGGAGTAGGTGCCATGGCTAATTAGAGAGAGTAGGAAGTTGAATTAGGGTTTTTGGGACTGTGTTGAGATGTGAAGATTTGGGGGAGAATTTGGGATTGGCGATTTTGGGTTTAATTCTGTGTCTCTTGAATCGAATAGAGAGAGAAGAATTTGGAATTGGCGATTTTGGGTTCGTTGTTCGTTGAAGAGTTGAAATTAAAGATGGAATCTTGTAAATGGAGAAAGAAAGAGAGGTGGGGAAGGGCGGCGAGAAAGCTTTGGTAGGTTTAACGTTTTAATTTTGGAATTTGAAATTTTAGAATAGAGCCGTTGGAACGAGGTTCAACGTCTTGCTTGGCCTGATCTTCTGAGGCGGATGCTAAATGTGGTCCTGTGTGCGTATCGACTGGAATTGGGATTCCAATTTGCAACCTGAAACGTTTGTGAAAGGGCTGAAATTTAAGCGTTTGAACCCAGAGTGGCCAAGTTGTCAGTGGAAGGTAAGACGGCCCCGAATAGTTTTATTTTGTGAAATTTTTGGTGCTTACCTTACATAATTATTTATTACTTAATAAAGTGATAAAAATTATTTAATAAGTTACTGTAAAATACGTTTAGAATTTCTTTGAATTTTACAATATTGCAATTTCAATTTCTGATCCACATGGTGTGTGATATCTTCACCATTAAGAATAATATGATGAAAATCGGGTTTAATCATCAGTATGCACCAAATTGTGTTTAGATAAATATGACTAAACATGTTCACAACGAATCAAATTCTAGATAAGCTTTGGAAGTTATTTTTAAGCATTATGTAAAGAGTTATTTGGCGATAAACCAAACAGGTCAGATTTAAAAGCAAACAGAAAGTTTAATATGCAATGTAATGCATAGAGAGTTCTATGCATCGCGGATTTTTCAGGAATATTTTTGTAAATTGACAAATCTAATCTACATATTAAAATATAATAGAAAATCAAATTTTATAATTTTTGAGATTTTACTACTATTTTTTTCGAATTTTTAAAACATGCTATTTTTAAAATGTCATACTATTTACAACATTTCAAAAATGACATGTTTTAAAAAATTCGTAAAAATAGTAATAAAATCTCAAACATTGTAAAATTTGTTTGCTATGAGATTTTAATATGTACATTAGATTTGTTAATTTATAAAAATACCTCCGAAAAAATCTGCGGTGCATGAAACTCTTTATGCACTATAGTGCATATTAAACCCCCCCCCTCCCGGTTTTACAGATATTTCTATTGTTAAAGGACTCATATTGGATGGTTTAGATCTGCCATTTTGAAACAGATCTAAAAATTTAATAAATATACATCGAAATTTCGGTATATTAGTATGGACCATAGATCCCCCCTCTCTCTATATATATGCATGCTCTCTATAAATTTCACAGATATTTCTATTGTCCTTTAAAAACCGAATAAACAAAAAAGAAAACTCTCTTTTTTTGTGGTTAAAATTGCAGAATCACTAGCTTGTTGCGTGCCCTCGAATAAGTATCTTGTTTTACAGATGTAGGGGGACATTCACAGTCGCAGGGGAGATGAATACCCCCCAATCGCTTTCCTGGTTTCCTTCCACTTGCACAAAACCAGGTGCTGTGCATGCAAGTTGATTGTTCCGTACGTCCAAGGTCCAACACTTATCCAGTCATTTATGATTATCCATTTATCCTCCTCCTCGCAACTCACAAGAAAACAAAATAGACTTTTTTTCTTTATAGGTTTTGTTTATGCGACAATTGGAAAGGTTTTTATGAGTGGAATGGAACAGCTAACAGGAGATGTTACATAATACACTTGTATACGCAGGCTTCTACTATAAAATAAATATATATTTTTATTTAAATTTGAAATAAGACAAATAAAGGAACTATATATAATGCTCTGTGTACGGAACCGTACGTCTCTAATGAGAATTAAAAAGGAATATAATTCTCGTATCCTCCATTAATAATCATATCAAATATAAAAGAAATGAGAGAGAGGCTTGTATTTCTTTGTTCCTATTTACAGAAATCAAACTCTTCTAGCACAGTATTTTGCTATTTTTGTGTCAACTCAACTTGGAAACTTGTAAATTGAATTCAGTTGGTTTAAGTTCTTGTGGATCAAAGGCAGTAAGTGACATAAGGGTTGGTTTGAAAGATTTTTTGAATGTTAAGAAGAATACTGATCCCATCAAATCTGAGCTAGATCAATATCTAGATGAACCATTTGATGATTGTAGCTTGGATGATGATTTTGACATTTTGTCATGGTGGAACCGTGGAAGTTAAAAGGTCCAAAGTATCCAGTGATGGCTAGATTAGCCACGGACATATTGGCACTACGCCATATTTCATTATTAACACCGGTTAAATTATGGTCTTTAGCACCGGATAGGAAGTGGTGCTAAAGATGAGTGGTGTTAAAAATATATAAAAAACCGGTGTTAAAGGTGCGGTGCTAAAAACAAGCCAGAATTTGGAGTTTACCTTCAATACTACTGGGAGAACACTAAGCACAGTTAGAAACTCTTTAAATGATAAGAGCATTAAAGCTTTAATATGTACTTAAGATTGGTTGACGACTTCAATGATTAGTATATTTTTTTTCTAACTTTTCTTTTCTCAATTTATACTTGAATTCAATTCAATTATTAATTTTATTTTGTTCACTATTAATGTAGCAGTGGTGGTCAACTTGGTGATACTTTATGGACCACTGGTGATCAAGATGATGTTACCATTGGTGGCATTGCAAGTCAATGTTGAGAAGTTAGATATTATGTTGTGTATTGTGTTGTAGGTTTAATAAAATTGAATTTTTTTTTTATATATGGTACCCATATTTGATATTTGAATATGAGGAGTAGTCAATGATATGGTGCCTATATTTGATAGGATTAAGGAGAATCTATAGGTTTAACAAGAAGATTATTTCAATATGAATGTGTCAATGATGTAGGGTACCAAGTACTGGTTAATTAGAGGGGAAGAGACTCTAACTTAGGAAGTTTTATGGATTAGTCGAAATTATTGGATCTATTGATATTTCCCTAATAATTTTAAATTAAAAGACTGAGACCAACTTAATTTATCTTGAAATAATTCCTTATTAAACAAGGTATTAGTTAGATATTTTGGTATTTTAATGTATTTTTCTTTATCTAATATGCAATTTGTTATGTTACATAGTCTATATTGTGTTATCCATTAATATGTTATTTTTAAGTGCTTTTTCACTTTTTTTTAAGTATTTTGCTGTTTTTTATCATTCTTATATTCTGCTGACTAAGTCAAACGATTAAAAAAATTTGATTGTTTAAACCATTTTGATCGCTGGTTAAGACGAAACGATCAACAATTTTTTTCACTTGCGTTTAAAAAATAAAACGATCAACGAAACATAAATTTGTTTCGTTGTATAAACGAAATCGTTGACTAAAGTGATTACTTTCGTCATCGTTTTTAACGTTAAACAGTCATAAACAAACATAAAAGAATATATATTCAAGGGAACAAAGATATAGGCGACACACGCATGTTACTCTTTGTAAATTCTCTTCTTTCTTTTTATTTTTTCCTTTCTTAAACTTATTTTACTTGTACCATATTTTATTGGTTCAATGAAATTGTAGGAAGACTATCGCCTACCTACCTTCAAAAAAAAAATTGTCTTGTGAAGAGAGAAGGAGATTCTTCTATGGAAGAGGAAGCCAGATCACTTAACACTACGCCATTTTTTTTATTAGTACCGGTTAAATATTAATTATTAGTACCGGTTTTCAAGCGGTACTAATAATAGAGGGTGCTAAAGATAATTAAAACTGGTACTAAAAATCCGGTACTAAAAACGCACTGGAATTCATGAAAAAAAAGGCGGAGATCTTTAGCACCGGTTTTTAACTAATAACCGGTACTAAAGATGTCATCTTTAGTATCGATTATTAGTTAAAAATCGGTACTAAAGATTCTTGTCATTTTTTTATTTACTATTTTTAGTACCGGTTTTTATAGACTAATAACCGGTACTAAAAATCATTGTAAAAACAAAAAAAAAATTTGAGACTAGAGCTCTTTTTGCAAATTAACAAAAAATCAAAATCTATATATTATACAAATAATTTACATACACAATAAAATAAATAATAATGTACATAATTAATAAAAATTTTAGATTTTAACCCAATTATACAAATTTCAGATTTTTAATCCAATTTCAATTATAAAAATTTTGGGTTTCAACCCAATTTCAAAATCCATTAACAAAAATTAAACTTAGTTTGTCGGATTTAACCATTTAACACAAATATTTAACCAAAATCCATTAGCAATGAGAGAATGAGGTACCTTACTCGTCGTAGAGGTGGCGAAGTCGCGTCGAGAAAGAAAGAGCAGTAAGAGAATGTCACAGTCGAATCGAGTGAGAGAGAGAGAGGCGGTGGAGAGGGAGGGAGATGCAGTGGATCGAGAGGGACCGGAGAGGCGTGGAGAGAGAGAAGAGGCGGTGGAGAGTAGATCACGAGGAAGAGGAAGAGAGGAGAGAGAGAGAGAGAGGAGGCAGCAGCTAGGTTTTGAACTTAGAAAATTTTTCACGCAAAGAGAGGCAGCATATATTGGTTTTGGAGGCATTTTATTTTAAAAAAAAATTAAATTGATCTTTAGTACAGGTTTTTTCTAAAAAACCGGTACTAAAGATACTATTTTTAGTACCGGTTTTTTAGAAAAACCAGTACTAAAAATAGACAAAATTTTGATTTTTTTCACAACCCTTTAGTACCGGTTTTTTATTTAAAAAACCGGTACTAAAGATAAACCGTATTTTTTTTGCCAATATTTTAGCACCGGTTTTTCTAAAAAACTGGTACTAAAAATAAAACCTGATAATTACGAAAATGCCACCGACTATTTTTTATACCGGTTTTCTTAAAAACAGGTATTAATATAGCGGTACTAAAGTTTTTTTTTGGCGTAGTGTAAAGGCCTTTTTAGTAATTATAAAATATAAAAATATACAATCTTACTTCGTTTTTGAACTAATAAATTTATTTTTTTATTTTCTTCTTCCCTTCTTCCCAAATGGAATCCAAACGACCCTATAAAATTTAGGAAAAACACTCAGCAGAGTGTTTCGTCATTATGGAAATATACACTACAAATGTCTGAAATTGGTTCCGACACCCTATTGTATAACTGTATCAACCATTTTGAACTAAAGAGTTCAATGCGTATGAAGAAACTAAATACTTGGTTCTTATTAAGTTAATGGATTGTAATTGTCTTGTTTTGTGGTTTTTTTTTTTGTTTCTTAATTCTCATTTTTCGTAACTAACAAACGTGCCGCCAAATTAATGTGCGAGCAAAGGAATATTTAAAAAAAAATTATAATTATACTTAAACAAATAAAAAACGTAGATATGCACCAAAAGAATTAATAATTATAGTATTAGTTATTTTTTAATAAATAAAATTCCATTTGAGTACAATTCTTATATTCATTTCTGTCCTATTTTCAAAATTTGAAACCTCCTCAATTTTAATGCATGCAATGTTGTTTTTTATTTTAGATGAAAAAGCATTGGTTAAATAATTAATATAATTATTTGTAGTTTTATACACATATTTTAGCCGTACTTTACACTCAAATTGTACTCAAAGTTTCATGCACTTGTATTTACTCTGTGTTTTGTGCATGTTTTAGCCGTCGTACGTTTTTACTTTATTTTGCAGGTTTTTTGGGTGAAGTTTGCTTGGAAATAGCACAAAGACCGGCGTCTATACTGATGAATACATGTCCGATACGACCCTATATACGGATGGTCAATTAATTAATTGCCTCATTCCTGACCTTCATAAGGATCCAGCATGCCACATATACGAATTAGATGACTCATGCCTGATCCTGATCCTGCTGCCTTTTCGAGTTCTAGTTGGAGGTGACAGAAGATATGAAGTTGTCTTAGTGTATTTCTCCTTTTCTTGTTGTTATTTTATGATGGAGCTGCATTTTACTTTGTTGTTAATTTTATGCTCAATTGGAAACTATGTTAGGCTTTTTTCTTTAATTCTGAAGTTCATTAGGTAGTAATTTTTTGTTTGACGTTATTGTGTGACACTACCTGATTTTTTGGATTTTGCAACGGTTAATAAAATGGGATAACCACGGTTTCCATCCGTTGTAGAAGCCCCTGTAGCAAATTAGATAAAAACCGTCTTAATTGTAACGACGGTTTTCAAATAAAAACCGTCTGCAAACACGGCCTAATAAAGACGGGCTTTTGAAATAACCTGTCGTAGGCCCAAAAGTAACGACGGTTATTAAAATAAGAACCGTCCATATTTGAATACAATAACTGCCTTATAAAAACATACTTGTTAAATTACTGACAGTTTTATATACAAAAACCGTGGCTATTAATGTTTTTTTTTTTATTTTTCGATTTTCTGTGGCTAGCCCAATGTTGCTAGCCGTACCAAATGGTACCAATGTACCATTGTACCAGCATAAATAATCCAAATCACAAATGGCAAACACACACTCACATATCATAATTCACACATATTCACATATATATATAGCAAACATATTACACATAAATCACACACAGATGTTGGTACCAACTAACTACATCACAATTCACACACATATATATCAAACATTATTACACAAATAAGCCAAAATCACACAGATATACATATGCAACATGACAAGTTAATTTTTTTTTTAAAGTGCACCCCAAGCAGGTCTCAGATTAAGATCTACTTAGCAAATACCAAGTAATTCAAAATAGTTAAACTAAAAGAGAGTTATTTCTGAGTCACAAGAGTGACTTATACAAAATACCAAGTATCAATGCAGCAAAACATAAAAACCACCTAATCTACTCAGCATATACCTGACACATTAGTTTAGGCTAGGAGTAAACCAACAAGACACAGTGGCCCAGGAAGACTTTCTATCTATTAATTGAATCAAATCCTCATCATCAGAATCTTCCCTTGTTGCCAAACTGCATGAGCCCTCCAACTCCCTACACACCTCTTTCCAATCTAGCTAGCCTCCATACCTATCCACATCAGTTTGTTGAAATAAGTCGATGAGCTCTTTAACCACTAAATATCACTAAACATTGAAGAAAATGTTGCAAGTCATGGATACAAACCTCTAACTCAGAATAATTTATTTTTCATGAAGTCCATGAGCTCTTTCACCACTACTCCAATCTCTTCATTACTATATGCTCTTCCAACAGGTTCTATTATCTGCATTTGATTAAACAAACCAAAACATTGATTAAACTCCAAATTCATGAACCCTAAAATGTCGGTATATAAATACTAAATCTTAAAGCGGTACCTTGGGCAATTGTAGATCTTCGATCATTGAGATTATTATGCGCTTCATGGCAAGAATTGAGAAATATCCGCATTCGGTTTCGCCCTTTTGTTTCGGACTCTACAAATCCAAATTCAAAAAGTTTATACAGATTTTAATAAATATCTGAAACCAAGAACAAAGCATAATAGCTAGTTTAAAAGGAGTTCAAAGCATAATTTTATGCATGTGGATTCTGCCAGGTTTATTTGAGTACAGAGACAAAGGGTACGTACATATACTAGCTTAAATACCTCCTGCAGCAAGCATGCTTACAAGATCACCCACTCAAGAAATGGTCAATGTGACTATTCAAATCAGGCAACCATATATACATATCTCCTTATTAGAAACTATTACCTTTAAATTCCTCTTAAGGAAAAAAAAAACTTAAACATCCAAATTTTCTCTTGTTTGTGAACAAAGAACTCATGACGTTCCAAAAGAACTGTCAACCATGAAGCATCCAAGTAGTATAGGGAAAAGAGAAGGCTGATCAAACGAAAATATATAGCACTTAAACAGGCCCGGGACTTATTCACTATAATGTCATAAAGTTAATAAAGATTATCCCTAATTTCATTAAACCTAAACTCCATACCACAATTCCTAATTTGCGTACAGGAATTTCGATCCATCTAAATGACCTGGTAGCACGGCTTTGATAAATTTCCATATGATAATGTTTATAAGCCCTGCAATCAAATCAAATTAAATTAATTTCCATATGATAATGTCTTTCAATCTGATTGTTATTATGCTAATGTATCAGTGGTGCAGGGATATATTGCTCTTTTGCAGAAATTGCCAAAGGTCAGGGTGAAATATGCAAAAAAGGAGTATTTGGAGCAAGCACACTCTCTGGCAACCAAGGAGGAAATTAGTATTGACTCACAGGAGCACTACTTTTTGGCGCCGGAGGCTTTTAAATGGGATGATGCCGCATGACTATTACTTACTGATTACTCTAAGCATCCCTAAATTTTGTTTCTGTAATATAAGGGAATGCTGTGCCTTTATTAATCTGCTAGTCAGAACCGTGTTAGTCTGATTTAGGCGGCAGACTTGTTACTTTAGAAAAAATGTTATGTTTTGTGATATTTTATGTACTAAACTTTATGTTTAATAGACAAGCCTATTGCAATAAACACAAAAAAAACTTACGTATTTATAAATCCCTTAATATCTAGCAAATCCGGGACCTTTTTGCGTTCCACAGAATCCACGTAGTGAATCGTTAACTTCTCGACATTAATTACAAGGATTACCCAATGAAACCTATAATAAACACTAATTAGTATTGTGATGAAAAGAAATTTAACTAGTACTTTAATTAATATTTATCAGATTACTTATTCGTACCCCTGATTGTATGGAATGATAATATTAGTGGATGGATAAGCCTGGTACGATCTCTTCAAGTAACCCACTGTTGCAGCTTCTTCGCGTTGGTAAGTACCTTGAGCCACCATATTCGGATCGAGTACGGTGATGGTTGTACATCCAAATTCTTCCGAGAGTTTCTCTATCCAATACCTGCACTCATGGATATCATATAAAGATGTTCAAAGTGAATGGAAAAATAAAGGAAGCATTGAGTTTGAAAAGAGGATAAGGTCTGACTACATGCAGCTTTTAGCTTCTTGATTTTGGCTGCTTGCACATATTCCATTTTTATCATGTTGAATGATCAGCCTAATTGTCTTGATTGGAGCTGCCTTGTTTAATTTTTATAAGGACATTAACTAGGATATAGAAATTTATACATATGGCAAAATTCTGCATCAGAGTTAGTTCGTATTTACTTTATTTTTTGAGCTAGCCAGATTACCCATCCTCTACAAGTATCTTTCTCAGTTCATTTAGATCAGTGAATAGCTTGTGTGAAATTTAATTTGATTGACTTATAATAAAGAGAATGCAATACCAACTGTACATCTTGATTATTGATATCTGTAGAGATCGCCTTTTCAAACATTCAATAATATCTGCCAATTGCACCACGAACGTGACCACATCATCATGTGTACCCCAAGGATTACAGTCCTCTGGTTTAAAATAGGCTTCGCCTGCCGGTTGGAGCATCAACATGTTGTACAAGGAGCGCTCGGATGTGTCAAGTTTAGCAACGATCTCTGGTTCGAGCAGCGGCTCACGACCAATTCCTGAAGCCTCACTTGCCACCTTCTCCTTGCTCTGCATTTCATGACCAACTGCTTGTGGCAACGACTGCTTGTTACTCTGCATCTAAGGACATTATTCACTTATTTTTGTAAACAAACCCATTCATTCTTCATTATTACAAAAATTCTATTGACAAGGAACAGTAAGCAATAGGTTGGCCTCTGGAACTAAATCTGCTTCAGACCATGTCGTCAGAGGTGTTTTGTTATCTACTTCTAATCAGACCAGAGAAGAATGCAAGAAAGAATATAGAACAAACAGATTCGACTTCAACATGTTTAACATAGAATACCTGTCCCTGTAGCTCCACATCAACTTTCGGCCACGGAATTGGAGCCCCTATATTATCAACTATCTGTTCTTCATCTAATCCTGGGATATCCCACATGCGGTACATTTCACCTACGCGGTCAATTTGGACCACAATCCAGTCTGGAGGTAAAGGCTGACAATGTACGATTTGACCTGGATATGATGGAAGGATTAATCCCTCGGCTACCTTAACCCGCTCACCTACCCTATTGCGGAGGAAGAGGTTGCACGATCGGAGTTCCTGAAAATTACAAATGGATTTATATCATAATTTATTTTCAGATTTATCCAAACTCATTACTTGATAGGAAAAAGAAAAATAACCTGACAATCGCCAATCGGATACGGAGGCCTAAAGTTTTCGCCCATATCTGTTTGGAATGCTGCATGTCTGGGCATTGCTGAGTCCACCTCCACTGACAATGGTTGGGACGGCGGGGTCTGAAATTGCAATTGCTCCGCGGTCGGGATTGAAATTTGCACTCCCATCGAGGAAAACCAATCTTGCATCTTCCTAAAACATGCCTCAGTGGTCTCTTTGACCACCTTATCATATTGCTCCTGGCTCATGCCATTCTCTTTCAATTTTTTCCTAGGCTCTCTGTCGTACTCATCTGTCAATTTGCTCCACGAAGAAGTTCCTCTCATTCTCCCTGGGTGTTCAGGCCTCCCGATCACCCGACTTAACACTTCTTTAGGCGGGATTGCACCGGAACTGATCTCTTGAGACATAGATCGTGCTCGTTTGAACGCTTCATGGGTCTCCTTATCCTCTTTTCTGATTTTGTAAGTTCTTTTTTATCAGTAGCCACAGCTCTTGCTCTGAAATATCTCTCGGCTCTCGGCTCGAAGGAACCTAAAGTGATACCCGTTATAGCAACATCATCATCATCGGAATCACCTTCTGCAACAATTATGTCGGTAGGTTGCCAAGTCAGCTGTGCTCCTCTGTAGCCATGGGATCCCATTCTGTGAGGCATGCGGAACTTCTCTCTTAACTCCTTCCCTGCCTTACTCTTTTGCTGAAATTCTTCGGTCTGTCTTTCAGAGCAAAATTCTTCCCACTGCTTGGGTGTGATTGGGTAATAGTCACATGGATTTTGAGGATTATTTGGATCAGCATTAAGGATAAAATCCTCGTAGAGCGTATGCCTAAATTGTCTATGCCGATCACCCAAAGTTTTGAGGGTTTTCTTCTTTCCATCATCATTGTCGATGTTGAACATTTCCTGAAATAAATTGGAAAAACATTCACAAGTTAGGATTCCCTTGAACATTTGACAAACTCTGGTTGCTATGAAAGAGATTGAGACAATGGCTTTAATTGACAAACTCTGGTTGCTATGAAACACCTTTTTTTATTTCTTTTGACACCAATTTAACAGTGACTGAATTTTTGTAAACAAGGAAAGGGACTTCAATTGAGGAAAACTATCATAAGTTATTTCAATCTGACTTCAGTTTAGCCCCATGTATTTATTTAGGAATTCACTTTTATTTCCTGACAAGTCCAACAAACCCCATATGTTCCTTTAATTCATTTTTCTTGAATGCATATGCACTGACTATGTTTGAAAGAACACTTTTCTTCTTTTTTTTTTAAACAGTGAGCTAATAAAGTCCTTAATTTCCATGAATGCACATGCACTGACTCTGTAATTTAATTGCGGAGAGTGGATTAGCTTTACCTTGATATCAACACCTTTGCCTCCTGTGATTTTGGGAGAGAATTTTAGGACAACATCAACACCTTTGCCTCCTGTGATTTCATAAAAATTTATTAAAAATGTGAATTAATAAATTAATAAATTGTAGTAAAATTAATAAAATTAATAAATTAATACATAATTAACTCACACATTAATCATGAAGCTTTTTTTTTTTCCGTCGTGTTCCAACTATCATATTTTCGATTTCTGGACGACAATGACTTGTGCAAACCGGCGTTGATGTATCATCAATACCAGTAGAAAATGGAAGAATTTCTTCGAAGTGATCGTATGTTTCTTCGTCCACGACATCTCCAACACCTACAATGCGTCTTTTACCTGAAATGACAATATGTCTTTTCTTATCGGCCGGATCTTGAATGTAGAAAACTTGCAGTACTTGTTTGTTTGCAAGTATAAAAGGGTCTTCTTGATAAGCTCTTTGTTTGAAGTCAACGGTTGTGAATCCATTTTTGTCTTTTTTGACTCCACCGTGTCCGTTGTTGATCCATGCACACTTGAATAACGGTATCCTGAATTTCATGTAATTTAGTTCCCATATCTCCTCAATCCACCCGTAATATGTATTAGTACTTCCGTTATTATCACTAATAGCTACAACTGTGACTCCACTATTTTGCACGGTGCTTTTACCATCTTGTTTTTTGGTATAAAAGGAAAATCCATTCAAGTCATATCCTTGATAAGTTTCGACAACCGCCGAATGACCTTTCGATAACCATTTCACGGTTTCATCGACATCTTGCTTGTTTAACAATTGGGACTCTACTTTTTCTTCAAACCATTGCACAAAAATTCAAATTGTGCATTCTGTTAATCACATTTTCGTCGAAAGACAGATGCTGTTCATGCAATTCGGCTATATGCTCACTTATGTAAGGTGCCACGATGGCAAGGTGTTGGAGGATTTTAAAATGCGCTTTTGTTCTCAATTCAATCCCCGGTCTGAAACTGCTAGCTCCAATTGTACCTTTTCCTTCAAGTCTACCTTCGTGTCGAGACTTTGGAAGCCCGATAGGTTGGACATCTTCTAAATAATCGTTGTAGTACTCAATAACCTCCTCGGCAACATATCCTTCCACTATACTTCCTTCGGGTTTAGATCGGCTACGGACAAGCCCCTTCAATTGACCCATTGCTCTTTCAAAAGGATACATGTACCGTAGAAATACTGGACCACACATTTTGATCTCCCTAACCAAATGTATGGTTAAATGCACCATTGAGTCAAAAAATGACGGCGGAAAGTACATCTCGAGCTCACAGAGGGTCAATATAACATCGTCCTGTAACTTGTTCAATTTTTTTGGATCGATCACCTTAGAGCAAATTTCATTGAAAAAATAGCACAACTTAGTGATAGTTTTCCTGACTTCTTGACCGAGAACTCCTCGAATTGCGACCGGGAGTAACTGGGTTAGTAAGACGTGATAATCATGCGACTTCATTCCAATTAATTTGCTCTCCTTAATGGACACCTTTGTTGATATATTAGAGGAATAACCCGAAGGAACCTTTATTGACTTTAGGCATTCTAACAAATTTTTTTTTTCTTCCTTTGATAAATTAAATTATGCTGCAGGTAGCGAAACTCGGGTTTGACTCTCTTCATTTACTGCTAACTCCGTTCGAATTCCCATTGCAACCATGTCTTTCCTCGCATTCACACTATCTTTGGTTTTTCCTTGAATTTCCAACAAGCAACCAACTAAAGCTTCACATATATTCTTGATTATGTGCATCACATCTAGGCAATGCCTAACCTCCAAAATCTTCCAATATTCAAGCTTCCAAAATATAGACTTTTTCTTCCATATTCCCTTCGGAATCTCCTTTACAAATTTCTTACCAAACTTAACATTTATGTCCTTTACTTGTTCATATACTCCTTTCCCAGATAACGGAATTGGGGCCCTACCTGTCTCCACTGTTCCGTCAAATTTTTCCTTGTCTAGTCGGTAAGGATGATTGCGGTTCTTAAGAAACCTGCGGTGTCCCAAATAAACATTTTTCCTACATTTTTTCAGGTAAATAGAATGTGTATTCTCCCCGCAAATAGGACATGCTTTTGCTCCTTTATTCCTATACCCCGATAAGTTACCGTATGCAGGGAAATCATTAATCGTGCAAAATATCATGGCACGGAGTTTGAACTCTGTTCTAGAGTGTGCATCAAATATTTTTACTCCCTCACGCCACAATTTATCAAGGTCATCTATTAATGGAGCCAAGTACACATCTATATCATTACCTGGTTGTTTGGGACCAGAAATCAACAAGGGCATCATCATGTATCTCCTTTTCATACATAACCAGGGAGGAAGGTTGTAAATACACAATAAGACTGGCCACGTAGTCGTACGACTACTCATGTTGCCGTAAGGATTCATCCCATCTGTGCATAATCCCAATCTCAAATTTCTAGGTTCACTGTCGAAATTTTCAAATTCTCTGTCTATATTCCTCCAATCTGGTGAGTCTGCGGGATGTCGGAGCATTCCGTCGCCTCTTTTCCTACAGTCTGCATGCCATCTTAACAGTTTTGCATCCTTTTCATTAGAAAAAAGCCGCTGAAATCTTGGTATTATCGGCAGATAAAACACCACTTTCGCAGCTGGACCCTTTTTCCCATTATCAATCTGATCGTCTCTCGGTTTATATCGTGATGCGTTACACTTTGGACATTTATCCAGATTTCCGTACTCATTACGGAATAATACACAGTCATTTGGACATGCATGAATTCTTTCTACTTCTATTTTCAAAGGGCATAACAATTTTTTGGCCGTATAAATTGAATCCGGCAACTCATTATTTTTAGGAAGCAAAAGTTCACGCAAAAGTTTGAGCAAAGATGTGAAACTGGCATCACTCCATCCATTTTTGGCTTTCAGATTAAACAATCTGAAAACAACATTAAGTTTTGACAATTCACAACCGGGATATAACTTTATCTTATCTGCTTCTCGCAACATACCAAAAATTTCAACATTATCAACAAAATCTTCATCTACATTATTCACTATTTCATTCAAATCATCATTACATTGTATATTGTCTACATTTTCAAATACATTAGTATTCAAATTTTCTACATTTGCACCATCCAATGAATTATCATCATCCGATAATACATTTCCTTCATCACACTGTAAGTTCAACACATTTGTACTAGTCCCAACATATAAAGATTCATCCTTAGTCTCTCCATGACGTGTCCAACGGGTATATCCGGGCTGAAACCCATACATAAGCAAATGACCTCTCACTTCTTCAAAATTAGCCCAACATCTCAAATTCTGACAATCACTACAAGGACAACGCAGTTTATGATAGCCCGTCAATTTCAAATTCTCTTTAGCAAAAATCATAAATTCTTCAAGTCCATTAAGAAATTTAACCGAGAGCCGATTATTTGTGTACATCCACGTCCGATCCATCTGAACAATAAAATGTATGGAAATGGTCAGGATTTAGGGTTATTAGGCTATTTATCACATCAAGTTTTCTTGCCGGTTACCATCCTAGCCCGCTCTTTGGATACTCTGTCTCATTAGCGAGCGTACGTTAGATGCAATGTGTTGTGTGAGAAAAATTCGGCAGCATTTCCCCTCATGTTCCCTAGATACGCCAACACACGATTGCTCGTGCGTACGTATCCGTGGGAACATAAGGGAAAATACCGTCGAATTTTTCTCACACAACACATTGCATCTAACGTACAACTCGCTGTCCTAAATGAGACAGATCGTATCCAAAGAGCAGTACTCCCGATCGGGAGTACTATCCGAGATTAATCCCTAATGGATTAATCTCGGACGGGCAATGACCTAAATTCGGTATTATTCCGGTATTTTGGTCCTATATGACAATACATGTAATTAACATGCAAATGCAATTAATGCATAATTAATTGGGTGTGAAAAATGAAAATAAATAGATAAAATTATAGAAATATACCTTCAATCTATAATTTGTAGGTCTTGTCTCTTTCAATTAGGTCTGAAATTATGACAAAAATTACCAAAAAATCACTAATTTAATCAAAAATTAAGATAAAACCGAAATAAAAAAGAAAAATTAGAAAAATATCAAATATTTACTTAAATTTATTTTTTTTACCTTACATCAGCTCTTCATCCTTTTCTCTTTCTATTTCTTATTTTTTCAGAATTTTAGGATATTTTTTGGTATTTTTTTTAAGAAGTGGCTATGGAATATTAATGAAGAATTTAATGAAGAAGAGAAAATTGGTTGAGGCGGCTGGATCAGCTTGGCACTTGTCGAATGAGGAGAGGGGGAGAGATTGCGCCAGACCTAATTCGCACAAATAAAGACGGTTCTTTGATAAAAACTGTTGCTAAGGATATAAAGACGGTTCTTTAGTAAAAACCGTTGTTAACTAAAAATATAAAGAAATACGGTTAATACAAAAAACCGTCTCTGTATGGACCTGACAGATTGGAGGCCTTCTAAGCCGGGAAAGGGGAGACGGTTTTTATGTAAAAACCGTTTGTATTTGTTTGTCAGATTTTTTTCTCTCTCTTACCATAGATTTTCAAACGGTTTTTGAAAAAACCGTCTTTAATTATCCGTTGCAAAAGAGCTGTTTTCTGGTAGTGTGATGACTTGCCAATTAGTTTATGTAAGTGTTTTTTTTTATTATCGATCGAGTATTAATTATATTTATATATGTTTGATTCAATTGATTTGGTTAACCCGTTAGATTAATGCCCAAATTTAGATTTTAGGTTGCAGGATTAAACTAATTAATTGAATTAGATAAGTAAATGAGACAGTGAGTTATATAACTTTTTAATAACATTTAGATTATCTAAGCACATTTAATAACAATATAACTTTTACAACTAAGCATGATTTTTAGCTTTAAACATATATAATTAATCTAAAGACCAAAGTTATTAATTTATGTAAGAGTTATTATAAATTCTTTAGCTACTACAATTTTGACTAATTGGCTAAAGTAAACTCCAACATATGGATCGAACCCGTATGCCTGAGTCGTTTTCGAAAATAAAATTTAGACAATTGATCTGAACATTCAAGTTGTTCTTCATATTAAAATATCTTTGGATACCAAAATTTACATTTTTTCGAATTTGTTTTACTACATATTATGCTATTTTTAAATTGGAGGCCCGAAATACTCATTTATAGTATTTTTTTTGTAAACAACATAATATATAACAAAAAAAATTTTAAAATAAAATTTGATGTCCTTGGAGATTTTAATATAGAGAACAACTTAAACGGTTTGGAGCCACTAGTTGAGTTTTATTAGATTTCGAAAAACGACCCCGCCAAACATGATGTGTGCTCGAGTCTACTTAATTTAGCCAATATCTATATATATAATTATATGCAATTGACTAAATACTCTTTTTTTTTTGCTATGGTGAGTTGCAACCATGGTTTTGAAACTCGGACTCAGATTCAGACTCGGAGTGTTGGACTAAGGAGTCGAATCGGATGACTTGAAAAAACTCGAGTGACTCGGATCAGAAACTCGGATTTTTATAAATAATCATTTTTAATCTCTTAAAATTAGAAAAAAAACATGAAAAAATTGAGAAAAAAATATTTCTTCGAAAATAATTAATAAATTGAATATTTGATGAGTGAAAATAAGCTACAATATAAAATTATATAATATCAATTTATTGAACATTAAATTGTTCAACCATAATATAGTTCAAAAGCATAGTTTGTCTTTAAAAATAATAAAATAATATAAAAAAATTAGGAAGAAACATTCTTTCAAAGTTTAGAATTAGATAAAATGTAAAAAAAAAAATACAATTTTGAAATATTATATCATTAAAATGACCAATTTTTACCCGCTTCATCTTTTCTCCATTGATATGGCCACATTGAATCCTAGATACCAACCCTTTCTCTCCCGAGAATCCAATCTTCCCCATTCCCACTAATTTATCCCCCTTTTTTTTTTACTGAGCTTCCCCCTCTTCCCCGCCTACGGCCTGAATCACATTAATTCTCAAATTCCAGCAGTTTATGTGGTGAAATGATAACAAGAATTGATAGTATTTGTGTTGAATTGGTAGTTCCCTTCTAATTTTGTCCAATTTCAATTAGATTTCGCCTTAATTCATCTTTCAATCCCGATTCCGTTCCAACTCGTCAAAAATCGGCTCGTCCTCTGCCGAGTCCGATCTGAATCGCCCGAGTCGGCTCGGACTCAGCTGAGTTTTAAAATCATGGTTGCAACTCACCGATCTTATTAGATTAAGGATTTTTAAAATTTCAAAAAAATACTTAAAAATTTTGAAAAAAATGTAAAATTTAATCTAATTTCGATAGGGAGATCATTCTTTTGAACTAAATTTAGAAATTTTAATCGCAACTCACGGATCTTTTGGTGAGTTGCAACTCACCATAGCAAAACATTGTATGCAATATGATCCAAAAGACCTGGAATTGCTGCAACGTATATATTACCTTATATCCAACTTGAAATTTTGAGCAATCAATCAAAAATCATAGTGCAAGCTTATAGATACGTTGCAACTTCATTGAACATACAACACAAGCTAGCAGTAATATTTGAAATCAAGTGCAACACTTGCATCTCTCATAATTAATTTACAAGCACGAAATAAAAAAAAAGAAATAAAGACACAAGCTCACTCGATAATATGCCATACTGATACCAATGTAGCCATTGGTTCAGAAATCAACCAAATCATAAACCCACTTGACATCGGGAACCTCATTCCTACCATCCTGAAACATATCAATGCCGCAGAAAATTCCATTTCCAATCTCACTGAGTCTCGTCCGTTGCATATTGTCTATTATTAAACTCAGAAAAGATGATAACATCTCAGTCGAGTCATCAGATGGTGCCGCTGTTACTGATGATATCTCGCTCTCTGTCGCATAGCTATCAGTATCACTCAGCAACCTCAACTGCGCAAACGAGTGTGCAAAGAAACACACCTTTCTCTTGCATTCCATGCCATCTTTGCAGAGCTGTGTGCGGTAGCTGTCTGGGTGGAGCCACATCTCGAACACACCGTGTGCAAACTTACACTTGTCACGGTCAGGACACCACCCATTCTTCTTGAACTCGGTGCAAAGTATGCCGGAGTAGTCAAACTTCCTGGGGTCACGGCGCCTTGCCTTCTCGCCTTGATGGAGGTAAGGGCAGTCGGTCCAGTCGTGTCTGAGCCTAGTTAAGGTGCACCGATCCACCTTGAAATGGTACATCCGAAACTCGTCGCTGGAGTACAGATCCTCCAGCTTCTGATCATGGTCTTCTTCTAAAGAATGGTTGCAGCAGGGGCATTGCCGGCCTAGTGAAGGGAGCGCGGCGATGGGGGACTTGGGACTGCAGATGGCGCCGGTCCCTAAGGATTTCGTTGTATGAAACATAGTATAGTTAAGTACTAGATTTGGAAGGGTGGGTTTGAGGTGAGGAATCATTTCTTCTATGTGTATATATAGGCCAGCCAGGGAACTTTCCGGAAGAACATTAACATAAAGGAAGAAAAAAGAAGGCCCAATAATTAATTTTGACATCGACTTCTTATCAGGAAGAAAATTGATTAGTCTCGTTCCACTAATTACCATCGCGCTATCGCTGAGGTCCGTTACTCAGTGCACTTATTTCGTAGGTAAATGTTCAATTTGATAAGTATAATGTTTCTTTATTTAAGTATAAATATTCAGTTAGGTGCAATAAAAAAAATATAAATGTTATAAGATAAAACGTTATTACTAAACCAAGCGAAGGGGTCACGAATCGGATACAAAATACATGAAAAAATTAGAAGTGATAATGATCCAGTCCGGTTCAAATTAAATTTTTTCTGACTCTGCTCTTGGCACACCTCTCTCAAAGACAGACGGGCAATTTCATAATAAATTATTAATTGATGTATTTAACTGAACACTTGTGATTATTAAAGTGAACACATTTCATTATTAAATTGAACATTTATAACAAATACAGACACTCTAGTCACGCGAGACTTACGCACGTGCGTCATCTGTTCAGCGATGACGCGGGTAAATTTGCCGGTGGCAATTATCATTCCTGTTTCGGGAACTCAGCTTCCTATAAAAACGTAATCAGCACTCGTCCTCCATGGCAAGCGGTTTTGTGGATCTCTTTTGCCGCTTCTCACTGAGTCCTTGTGTTGACATGCCACAAAACTATATGGGTGCGTTTGGATGTTTTGAGACATGAGAATAGCATATTCTAAAAAAAAAAAAAATTTAAATAGCATAAGAATAGTTTTTTCGATGAATTTAAATGGTTCAAAAATAAAATTAGAGTTAATTATTCACTATTAAGAGTACTATTTTTAAATTATTAAATATAAATTTATTGTGAGAATAAAAATTATTTTATCAGTGATGTATTGAAAAAAAAAAATGTTGTTTGAACTTATTTAGAATCTTTTGCCATGCCTATTTTCTTTTTTACCTAAAACAATATTATATTTAAATTTTATATGTTGATTGGTCTCTCTTTAACAATTTTATTTCGACAAAAATAGTGAAACACTTTAATATATCCTTGATTTGAAATAATTCTTTAAATTGAGCCCGTTTGTATCACTCTATAATTCAATCCGATTAATTAGGAATTAATTAATCTGGAATTTTTTGTTTGCTCATCCAAACAAACCCAGAACAGTGGTTGAGAAGGCTATTCGAAAAGTTACGTTGAAAAAAAAAAAAGAAATGTCGTTTACTTGACGCATGTGTTGAGAAACGTGTGACAGAGAGAAGAAATATTGTAATAAATGTTTTCGTTCCCATGTCTAATATATTTCTTTTTAAAATTCATTGTCGGCTGTGATATTGCACAATAATAACGATCGATGTTGATGATGATAGTCATCATCATCGTCATTATTAAATTAACAACCACAGAATAATTCTGATATTTATATTCTGTTGGTGAAAAATCAAATAAAAAAATTCGAATAGCATAAAATAAATAATTAAAACTGTTTTACTCGAATCGCGTTAAGCGTTGTCCTTAAGCGTATTCCGACTTAACGTGCAAGAAGAACCGCAACCATTATAATGACGATGAAGAAGTGACTGATGAGTAGTGAGAGATCTCCACAATATCCAGCAAAATAAATCGGATTAATATTCAAATCAAATTGGAAATTACTATGATGAATATCAATATGGAGAATAGAAATTTGATCAAGTTTATTTTTCTATCTCAATTGCTCTTTGATCAAATTGTATATTTTTGTATATCTAATAGCTGTTTATATAGAATAGCAAATGACTTTTTGTATAACCCATATTAAAGCAACATCAATACGATTTAATGGATTAATGACCACTTTCTTAGACATGGAGCAAATGAATTTTCTTTAATCGGTTTAATAGACAAATAAAAAACTAATATGTAGTGGGAGATAAATGCTTTAAAGACAGAGGTTGATTCTGATGAATGATGCAACGGGACAAAGAGGATTTAATGATCATCAAATGTTTAATTCCTCCAAATAAATAACGCTAAACAAAATTAATAAATGAAAATTTTGAGTTTTCTTAATATATTTCAACAATCCCTATAAAATTCAAAATTTATGAACATCGAAATTATGTAAAAGGAGAATAGGGATTCTATTAAAGTGAATGATCACTTTCAAATATATAAGGTATATATAAACAAATTGGATAAAATTAGAAATTTGAAACAATCAACTGGTGAATAATAAATTGCTAGATATTCATATTCGCATCATGAAGTAGCTTTCAAACTTTGAACTTCACTTAGTATAGGTGCGTCGAATTTGGAGGAGACAAAGAGAACTTATGTCTTGAACTCGTTCCTTGGACTCAAATTCTACGACACCATACATATAATACGGAGAACAACTATCGCGGGGTGCGCATTAATAGCCATACGCATGTAACCTTGGATTTTTCATGAGAGTCTTAAGGGCTTACCCATGCCCCACGCCGCAGCCGTATACAGACACTCTCATATAGGTGAGTCTCTGCCAAGGATGTGTGTAAATGCACATTCCACGGAAATTACCGCTTTGGTTCTCATTAAGAGCTAATATGTTTAACCTTACATCTACATAGAGCACATTCGCCATAGGGATGAGGTTGGAGTCTATACTCCTAAAAGGTGTGCGCTCTTGACCACTTGTCGGATTGTTATTACCCATTGAATCTCTTTTTATAGGGATCTGCCTTTCGGAGATTGGGTTGCCCCCTCGCAAGTGGTCCTTTAGGGCTAAAATTCATCCCCCTCGATGAAATATGAACTTCTCATTAAGTTCATTTTATTTTTATTTATTTTTTTTTCATTTTCTCATGCCGACTAATCGCTTCGATATTTGAGCTCAAGTGGTTTATTTTTCTGCAAAGAAACTTGCAAAAACAAAATTCTCCAGAAATTTGATTAGAAATAATCTTCGAAAAAACTTATAATTTTAAGATATAATCATTCTCAAATATTTCCAAATTAATCTCACGTTCTCATATTTTTATTACAATGATAAATTGAGTCCCACATAGAATCTCCACACTTTCCTACATTTTTTTTTTCGATAATAAAATTGTTGTCTAACAAATTGAGGTAATTGTTGCATTCTTATACACTCACATGATAAATCATGAACAATCAAGAAGTCTCAATCATCATAACTATCGAATATATATATATATATGTATATATATTTAATTTATAATCTCACATTTCGAATTACTATTAGTAAGAATATATATATATATTGCTATGGTGAGTCAAGCCAAAAAACTCTTAGATCTGATTAAAAATGACCGATCCAAACCGTCTAATATGATCTCCCTATTGAAATATCCATGCATACCAAATTTTATATTTTTCTAAAATTTTTATGTATTTTTTTCGTATTTTTAGAAACTGTTTTTTTTAACGGTTCAGAACTAATTAGATTAACGATTTTCTAAAATTAAAAAAAAATACTTAAAAATTTTGAAAAAATATAAATTTGGTCTGCATAGAGATTTCAATAGGGAGAACGTAGCGCGACTCACGAACCCTTTGTGAGTCGCGACTCACCATAGCAAAACTATATATATATATATATATATATATATAGAGAGATTGGCTAAAGTATACTCCAGCATACGGATCAAACCCGTATGCTAGAGTCGTTTCTGAAAATCTAAAATTCAAACAGTCGATCCAAACCGTTCAAGTTGTTCTCCATGTAAAAATATCCTTCAAGACCAAATTTTACATTTTTTCGAATTTTTTTGCTATATATTATACTATTTTCAAATTGAAGGGCCAGAAATACTCCTTTACATCTCCTTTACAATATTTTTTTAAAATAGCATAATATATAGTAAAAAAAATTGAAAAAATATAAATTTTAGTTTCCTAGGAGATTTCAATATGGAGAACAATTTGAAAGCTTCGGATCAACTGTATGCACTATAGATTGTGAGAAACGACTCCAGCATACGGGCTATCTATATGCTAGAGTCGTTTCTCAAAATCTAAAATTCAAACTGTCTATCCAAACCGTTCAAATTGTTCTCTATATAAAAATATCCTTCAAGACCAAATTTTACATTTTTTCGAATTTTTTTGCTATATATTATACTATTTTCAAAATTGAAGGGTCAGAAATACTCATTTACAACTCCTTTACAATGTTTGTTTAAAATAGCATAATATATAGCAAAAAAATTTGAAAAAAATTATAACCACTTGATCAAATTATATTTACAATTGGGAAATTTTCTGAATATTGTAACGGGGCAATACACTTTAACAGAAGGAGGGGGGGGGGGGGGGGGGCAAAACATTAAATACCATGCAGTGGCTCCTAGAGCTTCTCTCATTACAGAGTGTACTTCTCACGATTCTCCGCTTCTCGACCTTGGCAACCTCTCGTGAAATCTTTCCAGCTTCATTTCCAGAAAGGTAGGTCGGATTCTTAGCCTTCTTCCCAATAATTTCAAGCCGGGTCTGAAATTTTACTTTCAATTGGTCAACTATTGTTTGTTGTTACTACTAGAGTTAGACAGTAAAATTATTAAGAAAAAAATATAGGAAAGACAAATTACCTTTTGAGAATTTCCTTTTGCTATGCCATTACCAGCACCAGCGTTCAAGTTGGCTGACAAAAGATCATAGATCTCTTCATTGTATATCTCTAAAACGGCAACTCTCACAAAAATGCCAAGCTTGAACCCGGTCTCATCAGCCTCTTCACCTACCGGATCTCCCTGTTCATGGGTCCCATCTCCCAGTATATCTTTTAGAGCTCTGTACACTATACCGGGCTCTCTGGCACAGCCGAACATGGTGTGGCTCTTACCGGACCCAGTAGGCCCATACATCATGATGGTGCACTTGGACCCGACCCGCACACCCTCGACCCGTGATTTCACGAACTTGTTGTAGAAGACCTCCAAATTTTCGTTTTCTGAGACCGAGACCCCGTCTAGTGTGAAATCTCGGTAGCCGATATCTGTGCGGACCTTGATGGACTGACCATCTGGCGGAATCTCGATCAAGGGGTTGTGGTTCCTCTCCTTGGAGTCAGGATGGTCGCGGATCCGGCCAATAACCTCGACCGGGTGTTCCGTCGGCACAGAAGAGAGGTTGTGGGTCCCACATCCGGCTTTGGGTGTGGGAAATTGGAGGCGCTGTCTTGGGTTAGGGGTTCTTGAAGGGGTATGATACGTTTGGTTCGGATTTGGGGTCGGTTTTGGAGTAGGTGCCATGGCTAATTAGAGAGAGTAGGAAGTTGAATTAGGGTTTTTGGGACTGTGTTGAGATGTGAAGATTTGGGGGAGAATTTGGGATTGGCGATTTTGGGTTTAATTCTGTGTCTCTTGAATCGAATAGGGAGAGAAGAATTTGGAATTGGCGATTTTGGGTTCGTTGTTCGTTGAAGAGTTGAAATTAAAGATGGAATCTTGTAAATGGAGAAAGAAAGAGAGGTGGGGAAGGGCGGCGAGAAAGCTTTGGTAGGTTTAACGTTTTAATTTTGGAATTTGAAATTTTAGAATAGAGCCGTTGGAACGAGGTTCAACGTCTTGCTTGGCCTGATCTTCTGAGGCGGATGCTAAATGTGGTCCTGTGTGCGTATCGACTGGAATTGGGATTCCAATTTGCAACCTGAAACGTTTGTGAAAGGGCTGAAATTTAAGCGTTTGAACCCAGAGTGGCCAAGTTGTCAGTGGAAGGTAAGACGGCCCCGAATAGTTTTATTTTGTGAAATTTTTGGTGCTTACCTTACATAATTATTTATTACTTAATAAAGTGATAAAAATTATTTAATAAGTTACTGTAAAATACGTTTAGAATTTCTTTGAATTTTACAATATTGCAATTTCAATTTCTGATCCACATGGTGTGTGATATCTTCACCATTAAGAATAATATGATGAAAATCGGGTTTAATCATCAGTATGCACCAAATTGTGTTTAGATAAATATGACTAAACATGTTCACAACGAATCAAATTCTAGATAAGCTTTGGAAGTTATTTTTAAGCATTATGTAAAGAGTTATTTGGCGATAAACCAAACAGGTCAGATTTAAAAGCAAACAGAAAGTTTAATATGCAATGTAATGCATAGAGAGTTCTATGCATCGCGGATTTTTCAGGAATATTTTTGTAAATTGACAAATCTAATCTACATATTAAAATATAATAGAAAATCAAATTTTATAATTTTTGAGATTTTACTGCTATTTTTTTCGAATTTTTAAAACATGCTATTTTTAGAATGTCATACTATTTACAACATTTCAAAAATGACATGTTTTAAAAAATTCGTAAAAATAGTAATAAAATCTCAAACATTGTAAAATTTGTTTGCTATGAGATTTTAATATGTAGATTAGATTTGTTAATTTATAAAAATACCTCCGAAAAAATCTGCGGTGCATGAAACTCTTTATGCACTATAGTGCATATTAAACCCCCCCCCTCCCGGTTTTACAGATATTTCTATTGTTAAAGGACTCATATTGGATGGTTTAGATCAGCCATTTTGAAACAGATCTAAAAATTTAATAAATATACATCGAAATTTCGGTATATTAGTATGCACCATAGATCCCCCCTCTCTCTATATATATGCATGCTCTCTATAAATTTCACAGATATTTCTATTGTCCTTTAAAAACCGAATAAACAAAAAAGAAAACTCTCTTTTTTTGTGGTTAAAATTGCAGAATCACTAGCTTGTTGCGTGCCCTCGAATAAGTATCTTGTTTACAGATGTAGGGGGACATTCACAGTCGCAGGGAAGATGAATACCCCCCAATCGCTTTCCTGGTTTCCTTCCACTTGCACAAAACCAGGTGCTGTGCATGCAAGTTGCTTGTTCCGTACGTCCAAGGTCCAACACTTATCCAGTCATTTATGATTATCCATTTATCCTCCTCCTCGCAACTCACAAGAAAACAAAATAGACTTTTTTTCTTTATAGGTTTTGTTTATGCGACAATTGGAAAGGTTTTTATGAGTGGAATGGAACAGCTAACAGGAGATGTTACATAATACACTTGTATACGCAGGCTTCTACTATAAAATAAATATATATTTTCATTTAAATTTGAAATAAAACAAATAAAGGAACTATATATAATGCTCTGTGTACGGAACCGTACGTCTCTAATGAGAACTAAAAAGGAATATAATTCTCGTATCCTCCATTAATAATCATATCAAATATAAAAGAAATGAGAGAGAGGCTTGTATTTCTTGTTCCTATTTACAGAAATCAAACTCTTCTAGCACAGTATTTTGCTATTTTAGTGTCAACTCAACTTGAAAACTTGTAAATTGAATTCAGTTGGTTTAAGTTCTTGTGGATCAAAGGCAGTAAGTGACGTAAGGGTTGGTTTGAAAGATTTTTTGAATGCTAAGAAGAATACTGATCCCATCAAATCTGAGCTAGATCAATATCTAGATGAACCATTTGATGATTGTAGCTTGGATAATGACTTTGACATTTTGTCATGGTGGAACCGTGGAAGTTAAAAGGCCCAAAGTATCCAGTGATTGCTAGATTAGCCACGGACATATTGGTTGTGTCAATTAGTACAGAGTTTCCCTTCAATACTGCTGAGAGAACACTAAGCACAGTTAGAAACTTTTTAAATGATGAGAGCATTAAAGCTCTAATATGTACTTAAGATTGGTTGAGGACTTCAATGATTAGTATTTTTTTTCCTAACTTTTCTTTTCTCAATTTATACTTGAATTCAATTCAATTATTAATTTTATTTTGTTCGCTATTAATGTAGCAGTGGTGGTCAACTTGGTGATACTTTATGGACCAATGGTGATCAAGATGATGTTACCATTGCTGGCATTGCAAGTCAATGTTGAGAAGTTAGATATTATGTTGTGTATTGTGTTGTAAGTTTAATAAAATTGAATTTTTTTTTTATATATGGTACCCATATTTGATATTTGAATATGAGGAGTAGTCAATGATATGGTGCCTATATTTGATAGGATTAAGGAGAATCTGTAGGTTTAACAAGAAGATTATTTCAATATGGATGTGTCAATGATGTAGGGTACCAAGTACTGGTTAATTAGAGGGGAAGAGACTCTAACTTAGGAAGTTTTATGGATTAGTCGAAATTATTGGGTCTATTGATATTTCCCTAATAATTTTAAATTAAAAGACTGAGACCAACTTAATTTATCTTGAAATAATTCCTTATTAAACAAGATATTAGTTAGATATTTTGATATTTTAATGTATTTTTCTTTATCTAATATGCAATTTGTTATGTTACATAGTCTATATTGTGTTATCTATTAATATGTTATTTTTAAGTGCTTTTTCACTTTTTTTTTAAGTATTTTGCTGTTTTTTATCATTCTTATATTCTGCTGACTAAGTCAAACGATTAAAAAAAATTGATTGTTTAAACCATTTTGATCGCTGGTTAAGACGAAACGATCAACAATTTTCTTCACTTGCGTTTAAAAAATAATTAAAACGATCAACGAAACATAAAATTGTTTCGTTGTATAAACAAAACCGTTGACTAAAGTGATTACTTTCGTCATCGTTTTTAACGTTAAACAGTCATAAACAAACATAAAAGAATATATATTCAAGGGAACAAAGATATAGGCGACACACACATGTTACTCTTTGTAAATTCTCTTCTTTCTTTTTATTTTTTCCTTTCTTAAACTTATTTTACTTGTACCATATTTTATTGGTTCAATAAAATTGTAGGAAGACTATCGTCTACCTACCTTCAAAAAAAAAAAATTGTCTTGTGAAGAGAGAAGGAGATTCTTCTATCGAAGAGGAAGCGAGATCACTTAAAGGCCTTTTTAGTAATTATAAAATATAAAAATATACAATCTTACTTCATTTTTGAACTAATAAATTTATTCTTTTATTCTCTTATTCCCTTCTTCCCAAATGAAATCCAAACGGAGCCTATAAATTTAGGAAAAACACTCAGCAGAGTGTTTCGTCATTATGGAAATATACACTACAAATGTCTGAAATTGGTTCCGACACCCTATTGTATAACTGTATAAGGTTAACCATTTTGAACTAAAGAGTTGAATGGGTATGAAGAAACTAAATACTTGGTTCTTATTTAAGTTAATGGATTGTAATTGTCTTGTTTTTTTTTTTTTTGTTTCTTAATTCTCATTTTTCGTAACTAAAAGTGTATAAATGTATTAAATTAGTACTAACAAACGTGCCGCCAAATTAATGTGCGAGCAATGGAATATTTAAAAAATTATTATAATTATACTTAAACAAATAAAAAACGTAGATATACACCAAAAGAATTAATAATTATAGTATTAGTTATTTTTTAATAAATAAAATTCCATTTGAGTACAATTCTTATATTCATTTCTGTCCTATTTTCAAAATTTGAAACCTCCTCAATTTTAATGCATGCAATGTTGTTTTTTATTTTAGATGAAAAAGCATTGGTTAAATAATTAATATAATTATTTGTAGTTTTATACACATATTTTAGCCGTACTTTACACTCAAATTGTACTCAAAGTTTCATGCACTTGTATTTACTCTGTGTTTTGTGCATGTTTTAGCCGTCGTACATTTTTACTTTATTTTGCAGGTTTTTTTGGTGAAGTTTGCTTGGAAATAGCACAAAGACCGGCGTCTATACTGATGAATACATGTCCGATACGACCCTATATACGGATGGTCAATTAATTAATTGCCTCATTCCTGACCTTCATAAGGATCCAGCATGCCACATATACGAATTAGATGACTCATGCCTGATCCTGATCCTGCTGCCTTTTCGAGTTCTAGTTGGAGGTGACAGAAGATATGAAGTTGTCTTAGTGAATTTCTCCTTTTCTTGTTGTTATTTTATGATGGAGCTGCATTTTACTTTGTTGTTAATTTTATGCTCAATTGGAAACTATGTTAGGCTTTTTTCTTTAATTCTGAAGTTCATTAGGTAGTAATTTTTTGTTTGACGTTATTGTGTGATGACTTGCCAATTAGTTTATGTAAGTGTTTTTTTTTATTATCGATCGAGTATTAATTATATTTATATATGTTTGATTCAATTGATTTTTTGATTTGGTTAACCCGTTAGATTAATGCCCAAATTTAGATTTTAGGTTGCAGGATTAAACTAATTAATTGAATTAGATAAGTAAATGAGACAGTGAGTTATATAACTTTTTAATAACATTTAGATTATCTAAGCACATTTAATAACAATATAACTTTTACAATTAAGCATGATTTTTAGCTTTAAACATATATAATTAATCTAAAGACCAAAGTTATTAATTTATGTTAGAGTTATTATAAATTCTTTAGCTACTACAATTTTGACTAATTGGCTAAAGTAAACTCCAACATATGGATCGAACCCGTATGCCTGAGTCGTTTTCGAAAATAAAATTTAGACAATTGATCTAAACATTCAAGTTGTTCTTCATATTAAAATATCTTTGGATACCAAAATTTACATTTTTTCGAATTTGTTTTACTACATATTATGCTATTTTTAAATTGGAGGCCCGAAATACTCATTTATGGTATTTTTTTTGTAAACAACATAATATATAACAAAAAAAATTTTAAAATAAAATTTGATGTCCTTGGAGATTTTAATATAGAGAACAACTTGAACGGTTTGGAGCGACTAGTTGAGTTTTATTAGATTTCGAAAAACGACCCCGCCAAACATGACGTGTGCTCGAGTCTACTTAATTTAGCCAATATCTATATATATAATTTTATGCAATTGACTAAATACTCTTCTTTTTGCTATGGTGAGTTGCAACCATGGTTTTGAAACTCGGACCCAGATTCAGACTCGGAGTGTTGGACTAAGGAGTCGAATCAGATGACTTGAAAAAACTCGAGTGACTCGGATCAGAAACTCGGATTTTTATAAATAATCATTTTTAATCTCTTAAAATTAGAAAAAAAAAAACATGAAAAAATTGAGAAAAAAATATTTCTTCGAAAATAATTAATAAAGTGAATATTTGATGAGTGAAAATAAGCTATAATATAAAATTATATAATATCAATTTATTGAACATAAAATTGTTCAACCATAATATAGTTCAAAAGCATAGTTTGTCTTTAAAAATAATAAAATAATATAAAAAAATTAGGAAGAAACATTCTTTCAAAGTTTAGAATTAGATAAAATGTAAAAAAAAAATACAATTTTGAAATATTATATCATTAAAATGACCAATTTTAACCCGCTTCATCTTTTCTCCATTGATATGGTCACATTGAATCCTAGATACCAACCCTTTCTCTCCCGAGAATCCTGTCTTCCCCATTCCCACTAATTTATCCCCCTTTTTTTTTTTACTGAGCTTCCCCCTCTTCCCCGCCTACGGACTGAATCACATTAATTCTCAAATTCCAGCAGTTTATGTGGTGAAATGATAACAAGAATTGATAGTATTTGTGTTGAATTGGTAGTTCCCTTCTAATTTTGTCCAATTTCAATTAGATTTCGCCTTAATTCAACTTTCAATCCCGATTCCGTTCCAACTCGTCAAAAATCGGCTCGTCCTCCGCCGAGTCCGATCTGACTCGCCCGAGTCGGCTCGGACTCAGCTGAGTTTTAAAATCATGGTTGCAACTCACCGACCTTATTAGATTAACGATTTTTAAAATTTCAAAAAAATACTTAAAAATTTTGAAAAAAATGTAAAATTTAATCTAGATAGGGAGATCATTCTTTTGAACTAAATTTAGAAATTTTAATCACAACTCACCGATCCTTTGATGAGTTGCAGCTCACCGTAGCAAAACGTTGTACGCAATATGATCCAAAAGACCTGGAATTGCTGCAACGTATATATTACCTTATATCCAACTTGAAATTTTGAGCAATCAATCAAAAATCATAGTGCAAGCTTATAGATACGTTGCAACTTCATTGAACATACAACACAAGCTAGCAGTAATATTTGAAATCAAGTGCAACACTTGCATCTCTCATAATTAATTTACAAGCACGAAATAAAAAAAAAGAAATAAAGACACAAGCTCACTCGATAATATGCCATACTGATACCAATGTAGCCATTGGTTCAGAAATCAACCAAATCAGAAACCCACTTGACATCGGGCACCTCATTCCTACCATCCTGAAACATATCAATGCCGCAGAAAATTCCATTTCCAATCTCACTGAGTCTCGTCCGTTGCATATTGTCTATTATTAAACTCAGAAAAGATGATAACATCTCAGTCGAGTCATCAGATGGTGCCGCTGTTACTGATGATATTTCGCTCTCTGTCGCATAGCTATCAGTATCACTCAGCAACCTCAACTGCGCAAACGAGTGTGCAAAGAAACACACCTTTCTCTTGCATGCCATGCCATCTCTGCAGAGCTGTGTGCGGTAGCTGTCTGGGTGGAGCCACATCTCGAACACACCGTGTGCAAACTTACACTTGTCACGGTCAGGACACCACCCATTCTTCTTGAACTCGGTGCAAAGTATGCCGGAGTAGTCAAACTTCCTGGGGTCACGGCGCCTTGCCTTCTCGCCTTGATGGAGGTAAGGGCAGTCGGTCCAGTCGTGTCTGAGCCTAGTTAAGGTGCACCGATCCACCTTGAAATGGTACATCCGAAACTCGTCGCTGGAGTACAGATCCTCCAGCTTCTGATCATGGTCTTCTTCTAAAGAATGGTTGCAGCAGGGGCATTGCCGGCCTAGTGAAGGGAGTGCGGCGATGGGGGACTTGGGACTGCGGATGGCGCCGGTCCCTAAGGATTTCCTTGTATGAAACATAGTAGTTAAGTACTAGATTTGGAAGGGTGGGTGATTGAGGTGAGGAATCATTTCTTCTATGTGTATATATACTTATATAGGCCAGCCAGGGAACTTTCCGGAAGAACATTAACATAAAGGAAGAAAAAAGAAGGTCCAATAATTAATTTTGACATCGACTTCTTATCAGGAACAAAATTGATCAGTGTCATTCCACTAATTACCTCGCGCTATCGCTGAGGTCCGTTACCAGTACACTTATTTCGTAGGTAAATGTTCAATTTGATAAGTATAATGTTTCGTTATTTAAGTATAAATATTCAGTTAGGTGCAATAAAAAAATATAAATGTTATAAGATAAAACGTTATTACTAAATTAAGCGAAGGGGTCACGAATCGGACACAAAATACATGAAAAAATTAGAAGGGGTAATGATCCAGTCCGGTTCAAATTATTTTTTTTCTGACTCTGCTCTTGGCACACCTCTCTCAAAGACAGACGGGCAATTTCATAATAAATCATTAATTGATGTATTTAACTGAACACTTGTGATTATTAAAGTGAACACATTTCATTATTAAATTGAACATTTATAACAAATACAGACACTCTAGTCACGCGAGACTTACGCACGCGCGTCATCTGTTCATCATCTGTTCAGCGATGACGCGGGTAAATCTGCCGGTGGCAATTATCATTCCTGTTTCGGGAACTCAGCTTCCTATAAAAACGTAATTAGCACTCGTCCTCCATGGCAAGCGGTTTTGTGGATCTCTTTTGCCGCTTCTCATTGGGTCCTTGTGTTGACACGCCACAAAACTATATGGGTGCGTTTGGATGTTTTGAGACATGAGAATAGCATATTCTAAAAAAAAAAAAAAATTAAATAGCATAAGAATAGTTTTTTCGATGAATTTAAATGGTTCAAAAATAAAATTAGAGTTAATTATTCACTATTAAGAGTACTATTTTTAAATTATTAAATATAAATTTATTGTGAGAATAAAAATTATTGTATCAGTGATGTATTGAAAAAAAAAATGTTGTTTGAACTTAATTAGAATCTTTTGCCATGCCTATTTTCTTTTTTACCTAAAACAATATTATATTTAAATTTTATATGTTGATTGGTCTCTCTTTAACAATTTTATTTCGACAAAATAGTGAAACACTTTAATATATCCTTGATTTGAAATAATTCTTTAAATTGAGCCCGTTTGTATCACTCTATAATTCAATCCGATTAATTAGGAATTAATTAATCTGGAATTTGTTGTTTGCTCATCCAAACAAACCCAGAACAGTGGTTGAGAAGGCTATTCGAAAAGTTACGTTGAAAAAAAAAAGAAATGTCGTTTACTTGACGCATGTGTTGAGAAACGTGTGATAGAGAGAAGAAATATTGTAATAAATGTTTTCGTTCCCATGTCTAATATATTTCTTTTTAAAATTCATTGTCGGCTGTGATATTGCACAATAATAACGATCGATGTTGATGATGATAGTCATCATCATCGTCATTATTAAATTAACAACCACAGAATAATTCTGATATTTATATTCTGTTGGTGAAAAATCAAATAAAAAAATTCGAATAGCATAAAATAAATAATTAAAACTGTTTTACTCGAATCGCGTTAAGCGTTGTCCTTAAGCGTATTCCGACTTAACGTGCAAAAAGAACCGCAACCATTATAATGACGATGAAGAAGTGACTGATGAGTGGTGAGAGATCTCCACAATATCCAGTAAAATAAATCGGATTAATATTCAAATCAAATTGGAAATTACTATGATGAATATCAATATGGAGAATAGAAATTTGATCAAGTTTATTTTTCTATCTCAATTGCTCTTTGATCAAATTGTATATTTTTGTATATCTAATAGCTGTTTATATAGAATAGCAAATGACTTTTTGTATAACCCATATTAAAGCAACATCAATACGATTTAATGGATTAATGACCACTTTCTTAGACATGGAGCAAATGAATTTTCTTTAATCGGTTTAATAGACAAATAAAAAACTAATATGTAGTGGGAGATAAATGCTTTAAAGACAGTGGTTGATTCTGATGACATGCAACGGGACAAAGAGGATTTAATGATCATCAAATGTTTAATTCCTCCAAATAAATAACGCTAAACAAAATTAATAAATGAAAATTTTGAGTTTTCTTAATATATTTCAACAATCCCTACAAAATTCAAAATTTATGAACATCGAAATTATGTAAAAGGAGAATAGGGATTCTATTAAAGTGAATGATCACTTTCAAATATATAAGGTATATATAAACAAATTGGATAAAATTAGAAATTTGAAACAATCAACTGGTGAATAATAAATTGCTAGATATTCATATTCGCATCATGAAGTAGCTTTCAAACTTTGAACTTCAGTTAGTATAGGTGCGTTGAATTTGGAGGAGACAAAGAGAACTTATGTCTTGAACTCGTTCCTTGGACTCAAATTCTACGACACCATACATATAATACGGAGAACAACTATCGCGGGGTGCGCATTAATAGCCATACGCATGTACCTTGGATTTTTCATGAGAGTCTTAAGGGCTTACCCATGCCCCACGCCGCAGCCGTATACAGACACTCTCATATAGGTGAGTCCCTGCCAAGGATGTGTGTAAATGCACATTCCACGGAAATTACCGCTTTGGTCCTCATTAAGAGCTAATATGTTTAACCTTACATCTACATAGAGCACATTCGCCATAGGGATGAGGTTGGAGTCTATACTCCTAAAAGGTGTGCGCTCTTGACCACTTGTCGGATTGTTATTACCCATTGAATCTCTTTTTACAGGGATCTGCCTTTCGGAGATTGGGTTGCCCCCTCGCAAGTGGTCCTTTAGGGCTAAAATTCATCCCCCTCGATGAAATATGAACTTCTCATTAAGTTCATTTTATTTTTATTTATTTTTTTTTCATTTTCTCATGCCGACTAATCGCTTCAATATTTGAGCTCAAGTGGTTTATTTTTCTGCAAAGAAACTTGCAAAAACAAAATTCTCCAGAAATTTGATTAGAAATAATCTTCGAAAAAACTTATAATTTTAAGATATAATCATTCTCAAATATTTCCAAATTAATCTCACGTTCTCATATTTTTATTACAATGATAAATTGAGTCCCACATAGAATCTCCACACTTTCCTACATTTTTTTTTCGATAATAAAATTGTTGTCTAACAAATTGAGGTAATTGTTGCATTCTTATACACTCACATGATAAATCATGAACAATCAAGAAGTCTCAATCATCATAACTATCGAATATATATATATATATATATATAATTTATAATCCCACATTTCGAATTACTATTAGTAAGAATATATATATATATTGCTATGGTGAGTCAAGCCAAAAAACTCCTAGATCTGATTAAAAATGACTGATCCAAACCGTCTAATATGATCTCCCTATTGAAATATCCATGCATACCAAATTTTATATTTTTCTAAAATTTTTATGTATTTTTTTCGTATTTTTAGAAACTGTTTTTTTTTAACGATTCAGAACTAATTAGATTAACGATTTTCTAAAATTTAAAAAAAATACTTAAAAATTTTGAAAAAATATAAAATTTAGTCTGCATAGAGATTTCAATAGGGAGAACGTAGCGCGACTCACGAACCCTTTGTGAGTCGCGACTCACCATAGCAAAACTATATATATATATATATATATATATATATATAGATTGGCTAAAGTAGCATACGGATTAAACCTGTATGCTAGAGTCGTTTCTCAAAATCTAAAATTCAAACAGTCGATCCAAACCGTTCAACTTGTTCTCTATATAAAAATATCCTTCAAGACCAAATTTTACATTTTTTCGAATTTTTTTGCTATATATTATGCTATTTTCAAAATTGAAGGGTCAGAAATACTCCTTTACAACTCCTTTACAATGTTTGTTTAAAATAGCATAATATATAGCAAAAAAATTTGAAAAAAATATAAATTTTGGTTTCCTCGGAGATTTCAATATGTAGAACAATTTGAAAGGTTCGGATCGACTATTTGCATTTTAGATTTTGAGAAACGACTCCAGCATACGGACTATCTGTATGCTGGAGTATACTTTAGCCAATCTCTCTCTATATATATATATATATAGCAAATCTATTGTGAACCATGATGCATAGAAGGCTCCGTGCACCATGACCGTTTGATCGGTAATTTTGCAAATTGACAAATTTAAATTAACCAATCCAATCCATGTATTGAAATCTCATAGGAAACAAATTTTACAGTTTTTAAAATTTTTTTACTATTTTTTTCGAATTTTTTTAAACTTGCCATATTTTGCTACAAATTAGTGTATTTATAAGCCAAAAATAGCAAGTTTTAAAAAATTCAAAAAAATAGTAAATAATTTAAAAAATTGTAAAATTTTGTTTGCTATGATATTTCAATATATAGATTAGATTGGTTATTGACAATTTGTGAAACCACCAACCAAAACGGTTATGGTGCACGAAAGCTTATATGAACCATGGTTCACAATAGATTTACTATATATTTATATATATATATATATATATATATATATATATATATATATATAGAGGATGGCTAACGCGCCATTGATGGCACGTGCCATCAATTTTCTATCGACTCATTTTTTTGAGATCCACAATTCAAACGGTCGATCCAAACCGTTCAAGTTGATCACAATATTGAAATACCCTTGGAGACCAAATTTTACAATTTTCCAAATTATTTTGCTATTTATTATGATATTTTCAAATTGGAGGGCCCGAAAGACTCTAATCGTAATGTTTTTAAAAGTATCATAATAAATAGCAAAAAAATTTAAAAAAATGTAAAATTTTGTCTCCAAGGATATTTCAATATGGAGAACAACTTGAATGATTTGGATTGACCATTTGAATTTTGAATCTCGAAAAATGACTTGATGGTACGGGACCCTCCGTGCCATCGATGGCACTTTAGAAAATGCCATTTGATCTCTCATTAATGATGAATGGAAATAATTAGAATCCAATAGCTTTTAATTATACACAAACTCGTAAAATAATTGAGGAGTATTACATCGAACTTCCAAATGTCTACTAGATCAAGTTCACATGTCTGATCACTCATTCATTTCTAGAAGTAATGGTTATTTAGACCAAATTGAATGGAATATAACAGTTAGATACATAACAATAAAACTCGTGGTGGTTTATAAGAATTAAAAGATGGCCAGCCTTTTAATTTCTCAATTAAAACACCGTTGATTTGGTTTATTTCGCTAAGGAAGGAAACGGTATCGAATCAAAGCTATTAATTGGTGTTACAGATCAAAGATTAATCAAGAGCAAGGAGAATATATAACGGATACTACGAAAATACTTCAGACATTTTACATCTCAAAATATGATCATTGCTTTCGAGAGGTCAAAGATATATTTCATATTTTGTAGGATTTTAAACACAATTAGTAGGGAATGATACTTTGATTTAACAAATGTCTCTAATGAGAACTGGTACGGAGAGCAACATATCAGGCTCAAAAATTAAAACATCATATATTCATTAATTTACCAGAAAAATTTCAGTCAAATTTGCACTTGAGTTATATAATCTAATTAGATATTAGACTTAAAGAGAATCAACAGATTTAAGACAGACCGATATAGAATGAATCAAGGTTCTGAAAATCATTTTGGCATTATGATAATAACATCCCGAATGATAGTCAAAACTAGTCAAATCAACATCAATTTTGATAACAAATCAAACAATCTAAATATCATCTCAATGTTATTGGAAAACAATATTCATAGGAAGAAAGAGGAATGGTCAAGAAAATATTTGACGCATACATACTCCAAATTCGTTGCAAAAATTGGCTAGTCACATACCAATAAATTATATCTTAATTGTAAATAAGGGGCTAGAATCAAATATCAAATAATAAAGAAAGATATCAATATTGAGATGATAAACATACATATTGGAAATAACAAAGATGAATGATGCTTCAATAGTTTAAATGATTCAAATATAAATTATACAGAAATGATGGGTTTAATCTATTGAGAAACGATACCGTTTATTCGAATTTGTTTATTTGATTTTGCACCAACAATCTTAAGTGTATTTCGTCTCAACGTGTAAGAGGAACCACAACTAAGATAATTCGGGTAAGTGTCACTCCTTAGGGCACGATTGGAGAAGTGACTAATGAGAGATCTCCACAATATCTAGCAGAATCATTCAGATTAATATTCAAATCAAATTGGAAATTACTATGAGGAATATCACTATGGAGAATAGAAATTTGATCAAGTTTATTTTTCTGTCTCAATTGCTTTTTGATCAAATTTTATATTTTTGTATATCTAATAGCTGTTTATATAGAATAGCAAATGGCTTTTATATAATCCATATTAAAGCAACATCAATACAATTTAATGGATTAATGACCACTTTCTTAGACATGGAGCAAATGAATTTTCTTTAATCGGTTTAATAAACAAATCAAAAACTGATATGTAGCGGGAGATAAATGCTTTAAAGATATAGGTTGATTTTGATGACTGATGCAACGGGACAAAGAGGATTTTCATCAAATGTTTAATTCCTCCAAATAAATAACGCTAAACAAAATTAATAAATGAAAATTTTGAGTTTTCTTAATATGTTTCAAGATATTCTCACACTAACGGTTAGCGGAATACATTGGGAGTCAAACTCAATTCGAGATTCAACTATTACGATTTCAAACTAACTGTTCAATATAATCTTATAATAAAATTCTTCTAATTAAATACCAAATTAATATATGTAGAACCAAACACATGATTGAATATTCATAAAAAAAATACCCTTAAAAAAGAAGGCCGAACCTAACATTGTTGTCAAAATTCTTCCTCAAAATTCCAAAAAAAAAAGAAAAAAAGAAAATATAGTAATTAATTGCTCGAACAACTGTCTCATCAACCCATTATTGGATAAGAATTCCTTGGCATCTGTTACATCCTGCATAAATGATGTAAGATCAAAATAGACCTCAATCCAAAACCAAAATTTTCTAGTTGAATAAGAAAAAAATAACTCTTCACTTTTGGCTGTATCAGGACCAGTATCTGATCTCTGATTCTGACGGTAATAGAATTTTGATTTCCATATGATCTGTTAGCCTACATGGTCAGGATCTTTAGGCAAGTACTGATATTTTAATTTTACAACCATTTCCTGTGTTGCACTCAAGGACTCAATTCTGTGTTTATGGCGGATGTTTCCGGCGGAAACTTTCTTGCATCTCGCGCGGGGAGATCAACAGCGGAATAGAACTTTCACCGTTGAAATATGCAAAAGCAGAATTGTACTCCATAAATAATAAAAAAAAATACAATTTACACAGTGTGTCTACTGCTATCATTTGGAGTCAGTGGACCATCTTTTCTTTAGATGCACTCAAAATATTATATTGTGGGAATGTGTTAACACTAAAACAGCTGCATCACTGTCCAGTAATGCAATCAAGATTGTGTAATGGATGTAATTCAAGATTAGTTGGATCCGAATGCATTGAATTTAGACTTAAGAATTAGGATTAAGTTGTACTACTCTCTCTACAAATACCTCTATCTGTAATCTGTAAACATAATTCTTTCATTCAGTAAAAATCAATTATTCTCTCTCTTACTTCTCTCCTGTTGTTATTACCAGAAAACTGGTAACAGAAAAATCTTGTTTCATGGTATCAGCGCCAATCATGGATTCCAATCCATCTTCGATTCCTATCTCTTCTCCATCTTCCACTCCATCTTCTTCCACTGATTCTATGGTATTCTTAACAATGCCCATCTCTGTCAAATTAAATCAATCAAACTACCTGGCGTGGCAATCGCAGATCATTCCAATTCTGCACGGCTACGATCTTTACAAATTTGTTCATCTCACCTCTGCACCCCCTTCTCCGACGACGGTTAATTCAAGCGGGGCTCTTGAGTTCAACCCGCAATACCTCTCATGGCATAAGCAAGATCAAGTCCTTCTTGGATGGCTTCGGGCAACATTGTCAGAACAGATTCTTGCACAGATGGTCTCATCTTCCTCCTCAGCCCAGCTCTGGAGTGCTTTACAACGCACCTTCTCCTCTACCTCACGTGCGCGCATCACTGAACTCCGACAATCTCTTATCAACTCTACCAAAGGATCTACTTCTTGCACTGAATTTATTGCTCGGATGCATTCAATTGCCGACGAATTAACCTTTGCTGGCCAACCATTGACAGATGATGATCTTGTCACTTATGTTCTCAATGGTCTCAGCTCGGATTTCACTTCCTTCATTGCTTCCATTAACGCTCGTTCTGAGCCGATCTCCAGCCATGATCCTTTCTCTCTACTACTGACTCACGAGCAACTCCTTCAAAACCATCACCTTTCCTTTGTTGCTTCTGCTAACTCTTCCGCCACTACCTTTCTCTCTACTGCTGCTTACTACACTCAAGCTCAAAATCGATTCAAGGCCAACAAGAACCAGCCTCGACAATTCTTCAATGGCAATAGACAGAATTCTAAGTCCAATACAACCTTCTCTGGGCCCTCTCGGTCTTCTTTTCCCAATAATGAGCCTTCTTCTTCTAACCCCTTTGCTAGGCCTGCTCGCTCTTCTATACAAAATGCAGATGGGCCAGGTCTTCTCCCCACTCCTTCGACACAGACCAGAGACAAGAGTTTGCCAAATCCTTACAGAAATGAAATATGTCAGGTGTGTTTAAAGAAGGGACACATTGCTGCCATTTGCTATCATCGCTTTGACACCCGCTATGGCGAGCCGACTCAACCACCGTTTCAAGCACATGTAGCTCAACCGTCTTCCTCATTCTACTCCAATGATTGGTGTCTTGACTCGGGAGCGACTCACCATGTAACAAGCGACATCAACAATCTTTCCTCTTACATCCCTTATGATGGGTCTGATAGTCTTCACATTGGTAATGGTACCGGTATGACCATAACTCATATAGGCTCTTCTATTCTTAATGTCTCTTCACATTCTATTGCTCTTCTTGATGTGTTGCATGTACCTACTTTTACTAAAATCTTTTGAGTGTTTCAAAATTACTTGAAAATAATGATAATTTGTGTATTGAGTTTGTTTCTACCTTTTGTTTTGTAAAGGACCGCCACACCAAGATTGTACTCCTCCAAGCTAAAAATATCAATGGCCTCTATTTCATCCAACCATCCTATCCTCCTCTTACTTCTCCTCAAGCCTTTGTTGGTGAAAGAGCTTCTTCTAATGTTTGGCATGCTCGTTTAGGCCACCCTTCTTCTTCAATTACTCTTCAAGTGCTTAATTCCAATAGTTTGCCTTGTAGCACTAGAGATTTGTCTATTTGTCAAAATTGTTGTATTTCTAAGGCACATGTTTTGCCTTTTAGTAATAGCTCTTCTTCTTCCACCTCTCCTTTAGAGCTTGTACATCCCGACTTGTGGGGTCCCGCTCCCACTATTTCTAATGAAAATTTTCGTTACTTTGTTATTTTTGTTGATGACTTTTCTAGATTTACTTGGATTTATTTCTTGCATACTAAAGATGAGCTTGTTAAAGTTTTTACTTTGTTTAAAGCTCAAGTTGAGACTCTTTTAAATGCTCATATTAGAACTTTTCGTAGTGACAATGGTACGGAATTTAAGCCCTTGCATCGTCATTTCCCTCAAATTACCTTTCAAACAAGTTGCCCTTATACTCCGCAACAAAACGGTGTTGCGGAACGAAAATATCGGCACATTGTTGAACTTGCCCTTGCCACCATGAATTATGCCTCTATTCCTTTAAAATTTTAGGATACCATTTTTGCTAGTATTGTATACCTCATTAATAGGTTGCTAATTTCTAGAACCAATATAGTTCCTTTTATCAAATTGTTTGGTAAACAACCCGATTATACCTTTTTAAAAATCCTTGGTTGTCTTTGTTTTCCACTAACTAGACCTTACACCAAAAATAAACTTGAGGATAGATCGTTACCATGTGTTTTTATTGGTTATGCTTCAAATCAAAAAGGCTATAACTGTCTCCATTTGGAGACAAATAGAATTTTTGTGTCCAGGAATGTTGTCTTTCATGAAGCTCAGTTTCCTTTCGCCAAACAATCTGTCTCGGTCTCCTCCAGTTCTCAGGAATTACCTGCGCCATCATTCAATGCTTGGTTGCCGTTAGTTGCAGTTAACAGATGTGCAGACCCTCATCAAAATCACTCTTCTATCTCTTCGGATGAACATCCATCCGCTAATCAGTCCTCGTCTTCGCCATCCAACGGCTCACAGCATTCTGGCGTTAGTTCTCCATCTTCGAGTCCTCCTATTCCCACAACGGCTACTTGTTCTAACCGAAAATTAAATGTCTCATTGCGGTCAGCGCACCCCTCTGACCGATCCTCCCTTTCTTCTCCTTCAATACCTGACAGTGCAGACATGTCCTCTGTTTCGACCAATTTCTCTAATCCTGTCTCCTCTTCATCACCTCATGCACAACCTCTTGCTCCATCTCGACATCCAATGGTTACTCGTGCCAAAAACAATATTACCAAACCCAAAACCTTCCCTAACCATGTTGCACTCCTTACATCTACTCCAACTAAAGTGGAACCTTCTAACTTTAATCAAGCTAAATCTAATGTCAATTGGCGTCATGTTATGGCTCAAGAAATAGATGCCCTAGCCTCCAATAAAACCTGGACTCTTGTACCCCCTCCTGCTAAACAAAATATCATTGAAAGCAAATGGGTGTATAAGATAAAGCGTAATGCCGATGGTTCCATTGCACGGTATAAGACTCGTCTTGTAGCTAAAGGCTATACTCAAGAGGAGGGTGTTGATTATTTTGAGACTTTTAGCCCAGTAGTTAGGCCAACCACCATTAGGCTAGTGCTTTCTCTGGCTTTATCACATGGTTGGTTTATTCGCCAACTAGACGTGCAAAATGCCTTCCTCCACGGTCATCTTCAAGAAACTGTCTACATGGCTCAACCTCAGGGTTTTATTGATTCATCTTATCCTAATCATGTTTGTAAGCTATCCAAAGCTCTCTATGGTCTCAAACAATCTCCTCGTGCATCGTTTCAAACATTGCACTCATCCCTTCTTAGGCTTGGGTTTACCTCCTCCAACTATGACCCCTCTCTCTTTATTTTTAACTCAAACGGTTGCTACATGGTTCTCTTGGTCTATGTTGATGATATTATCCTGGTTGCTAACAATCATCAATCGTTATTTGACCTCATTTCTTCTCTCCAAAAAGATTTTGCCATTAAAGACCTTGGAAATCTCTCATAATTTCTTGGCATTGAAATTTCAACTTCTTCTTCCTCCCTTCACCTATCCCAAACAAAATACCTTCAAGAGCTTCTTATCAAAGCAAATATGCATACCTCCAAACTGTGTGCCTCTCCCATGGCCATTAACTCTCCTCTTTCAAAATTTGATGGTGACCCTATGAAAAATCCTCATCTCTATCGAGTTATTGTAGGTTCCCTTCAATATGCTACGATCACAAGCCCCGACTTAGCCTTTGCGGTGAATAAAGTCTCACAATTCATGCAATCCCCTACAACTACTCATTGGGCTGCAGTGAAAAGGATATTAAGGTACATCAATGGTACCTTAACCCATGGACTCTTGCTTAAGAAAGACCCTTCTCTTGTTCTTCATGCTTACACCGACTCGGATTGGGCGGGCTGTCCTGATGACCGTAGATCCACCTCTGGTTTTTGCATATATCTCGGTCCTAACTTGATTTCGTGGAGTGCAAAGAAACAACTGACGGTCTCCCGTTCTAGTACCGAAGCGGAATATCGAAGTTTAGCTTTGGCGAGTGCTGAATTGATATGGCTTCAATACCTGTTGGCCGAACTACATATCAATTGTTCCTCTCCATCAATTCTATGGTGCGATAATATAGGGGCTACATTTCTTGCGGCCAATCCCATGTTTCATGCACGAACTAAACATGTTGAATTAGACTTTCATTTTGTTCGGGAGAGGATTGCTTCGAAACAGCTAATGGTCCGATATGTGTGTTCCAAGGATCAAATTGCTGATCTTCTTACAAAGAGTTTACCTTCTCCTCGTTTTGAGTTTCTACGACACAAGCTCAATGTGGTTACTCCACCATTGGCTTGTGGGGGGGGTGTTAACACTAAAACAGCAGATGCAGCGCTTCTGTCCAGTAATGCAATCAAGATTGTGTAATGGATGTAATTCAAGATTAGTTGGATCCGAATACATTGCATTTAAACTTAAGAATTAGGATTAAATTGTACTACTCTCTTTATAAATACCTCTATCTGTAATCTGTAAACACAATTCTTTCATTTAGTAAAAATTAATTATTTTCTCTCTTACTTCTCTCCTGTTGTTATTACCAGAAAACTGGTAACAGGAAAATCATGTTTCAGAATGGTTCTGTAAGTTGATAAATGTTTCTAAATTACCTATGAAATTGGAAGATTTGCTTACCCTTGATACACATACACAATGTACACAGGCTGTTAGATACTACTATGTTGCAATTTTATGGATAATTTGGAAAAATAGAAATGATTTTTGTTTCAATGAGGTAAGGCCACATACAGCGCGCTAACCAGTGCATATTTGAGATAAAGAGAATTTTGCAATGTTGGTCAGGTGCTTGGAAAACTTCTCTTAAGGATGCGATATAGAGCATTTGGTCAGACACACAGATTCTGCCAGAGCTGCAAACATGGGACTATTTGATTTTGTGCATTTTATACAAGTTCAAGTATTCGAGAGGGGGTGTCGGTTACGACGAGAGCTCTTGTGATTGTGCAATGAGTCCATGGCATTTGTATTGTAGAACAAGAGTTAGACTCGACATACCGTTGTCTAATCTCACGGTTTGCAGAAGACAAAGGACGAGCGGTCAATCGACGTGAAAAAGACCAAATCGATCCAAGACTTCCGCAATTGGTATATCTAAATTTGTGTTTAGATTACTTTTAACGTCCAAACTCTTACCATTAGAGCCTCTTTTGTAGTATTTGTGAAGTACTTCTTTAGATTGTTTGTGTCGAATTTACTGATTTTATGGTATTTTGTGCCCTTGTTGATTGATTAATATTATTTTAGTCATTAGGGTTGAGAGAGATTGTCTTAATTTGGTTGTTGAGAACAATAGCCATACTTACCACACCATAGAAATATTTCTGGTACGAGATTTAGGCTAGAAATGACCAGAATCAGACCACAAATCGTCTAGATTGTTAGGATCAGCGGGTCGCCTATTATATCAGGCGGGCCACTAAATATCTAGACTAGTCGCTTGGTAGACATGCTGCCCGCTAGAGGTTTAAACAGACCACTTGATGAGCAGGTAGGCCGCATGCTAACTAAGTGGGTCGCTTGAGGATTCTAGCGAGCCTTTTAACTGTTGGCGGGCCACTTGATGTCCAAGCGGGCCACTAGGAGGGATAGTGGGTCACTTATCCTGGGCGGACAGAGAGAAGTAAATGACACAAACAACCAGACTAATGCCGAATTAATATTAAATTAGTACAAAATGTTTTCTTGATAATAATATATGTTTGGTACTCGCTCTACCTTACCAAAGTTTGACATGGTCATTATGTAGACACTTGTAGTGTCTCTCATGAGTCATGACATATATAAGAGAGTTGCTTGAGTTACATGATATCGTGTTAGTTCACATATGTGATAGTATAAAGGTGAATCTAGATTGGTAGATTAAGAGATCTCATCTAGTTTCTGATTCTTGTCACGGATTTGAGTTATGTAAATACTTTGATACTTAGCTCTTGCGGTTTGATTGATTGTCTTGAACTTTATTTTGGATATCAAGGCTAAGTTGTATAATTATTTAGTATTAACTCTAGAATCAAGCAACGAGATTTTAAATTATAACTGAGTTGTTATGAATTATTTGAGAGAATTCTACAAGCATACATATTGTGCTTTGTCTCTATTGTATTTAAAGATACAATTTCGGAGAGCAAGAGTATCATTACTGATCTCAACTCTAGGGAAAAATTGAACGACCACAATTACAATGTGTGGCATTGTAAGGTTCAGTATCTCCTTGAGGACCTTGGTTTAGAGGAGACCTTCACAAAATAACTTATTAAAGCCGAGCTTGCGGATAACAACAAAGTTGTGGCAAATGAGGAGTTCAAGAAGAGGGACTGTGCCGCTCGCTTTATGATGCTGAGCAGTATGTCCGATGACATTATTCTTCGATTTGAAAGGTATCACACCACAAAAGAGTTGTGGGATGTATCAAAGTCCAGTATAGTGGTACTTTTACCATACACCTCCACCAACTCAACATTAAGTTCGATGGCTATATGAATAAACTTGATCATTCGATGCAGAAACATCTTAATTTCATGGCTAATATGACCAATGAGTTGGCAAGGGCTGGTCATACTCTTTCAAATGAGCAACAAGTGCAGGAAATCATTAGGTCATTACCTTGCTCATGGAAGCACATGAGGATAAATTTGACCCATAATGATAATATTCGCACATTTGAGCATGTTGCCCACCATGTTGAACTAGAAGAGGATTGGCTTGTGGCAAAGAAGACCGAGAGGGTTGGTGGAGAGGTAATTATTGCTGATGCATCTAATTATCAAAAGAAAAAGAAGAAGGGTAAGAATCTGCAACAAGAGAAGAATACCAAGACTGGAATTGAGAGCGTTACTAGTTTGAAGAAAAACAAGAAGCACGACAGGCATGGAAAGGAAAAGGTTGAGAAGGCCTGTTTCAACTGTGGAGAGGTTGGTCACTTCATTCGTGATTGCACGAAACTGTTTGAAGACTACACTGCTGCTAATAAAGTCTCCAAGAGGAAAATTTTAGTATTATATGGTGGAGACATTGTTCGAAGTGGACCTCTTATATCTCGATCAAGAGGGCTACTACCGAAATCGACAAACTGGCATCTTTTTAGTAAAGAGTGATTAATCTGAATGTTTTTTTTTTATAAAAAAAGACGTTACTGACTCATTTCTAATTGATCTTAGATAGAGCAAGACAGAAGATAGAGGAAGAGTCCCACCATTTTGATCTTGTACATTTTATACAAGTTCAAGTACTTGAGAGGAGTGTTTTGGTCATGACGGGATGTCTCGTGATTGTGCAGTGAGTCCAGGATATTTGTGCTGTGGAATAAGAGTTAGACTTGACATACTATGGTCTAATCTCACCAATTGCAGAAGATGAAGGACGAACTGTCCATCAACGTGAAATAGACCAAAGTGATCCAAAACTTCCACAATTGGTATATCTAATTTTGTGCTTACATTATTTTTAATGTCCAAAGTCTTACATGAAGTTTTGCAAGGATGGAAGCCTCTAATCTCACCAATTGCAGAAGGCTAGCAGGATTTTATGTTTCTATTCTGCCTGTGTTGTTACTCTTTTAGCTTGGAACTTTATCTTTGTTATTTTTTTATATTTAAGTCTTTAGTTACTGGCTAAAGCGCATTTTTATTCGTTTTTATTAATTATTAATAATAAGGTTAGGGCTTTGTCCCTTATTTTTCATAAAAAAAGGCACATGACCAGTATATTACTCCAATGATTACACTACTAAATCATATGAAAAAAAAACAAGGGTTTGGTCTTAAAAACACTATTTTTACTAGAAAAAGTACTGTCGAGAGTACTTGCCACATATTTAATTTGATTTTGAACTTAAGTCACAACAATTTGAATTTATTAAGTTCATTATTCCAATTAGTTAGAACGTATATATTGTCCCAACGCATATTCTTAACTTGAGATAAATTCCAATGAGAAGATATTACGCATATTATTTCAGTCATCAACTTGCTTTGCACTTCAAGTATTTCGTTACAAGTTGATCATTATTTACAAAGGAACGGTGACATACTGACAGATATAATTAATTAGTAGGGAGGACTGGTGGAGACATTACCTTTTATGTCTAACGGTCATTACTTAACGCTTATTAATTATCCATAATAGCGCTTGTAATGACCTATTTGTTTTTTTTTTTTTAAAAGAGAAAGAAAGAAAGGAGGATATATATATGTTCAGATATTTTCTTTCCAACAACCTTATCCTGCGCGAATTCTGGGCTCCACTCTAACTCATGCTTCGAAAATAATTGAACATGACTTTGTCAACATCAGTCCAGCTCCTATCACGTGTAAAGCTAAAGAAAATTTAAATGGATCATGCTAATTATTATTCATCTTTAATTGCATGCAGTCAACAGAAAATAAATTAATTACAAATTTTCTGACCAATTTTTTTTTTAATCTTTTTATGCATAAAAGAATGATGAATTAGAATTTAAAAACATTCCTGAATAATTGGGTCATGACCTAGTTAGATTCGTTTTACCTTTCATTTAGATAGAAAAGTTGGACGATTTTTTTTTATTTTGATATGCATGTCTTTTTTTTAATAAATATAATTAATCATAATTATTTTAAGACGCAAAATGTTCATCTATTTCTGTATATAAAAAATAACTATCATTAATCATATGTATTAATTAACTTCACCTTCCAATTAAAAAATAATAGCAAATTACTCATCTTCCGTACTGATTCAGTCCTAACTGAAGTTGTTTTTTTTATAGTGGGACCAATCTCCTCGCATGATTTGTAATAATAATATGTATTATATTTACTATTATACTAATAAATATTACTTAATTAAATGTTACTACTGACCACTGATTGTGCACCGTTGCCACTTGCCATGCACATGACCAGTGCGGTGGTGCACAGTCAGTCTTTATCGGGCACCAACAAAATAAATTTAAATAAAACTAGCTATTACATCGCGCTTCGCGCGATGAAAGTTTAATTTATTTTGTACTTATAGTAGTTCGCTTGGTAGAATCAGAAGAACATAAATTTGAATACAAAATATAATATAAACCAATCCATAGAAAAGAGAAAATAAGTTTCTAATTATTTTGCTATAATATGAAACTAAACAACAATGTAATCGAATTATTTTTTTGTTTTCCTTGTCTGATACCAGCTAACCTCGAACAAAGTTTTTCTTTATACGGCACTTCCTTGGTTACATTCTAGATGCAACAAAGAAAAAAAAAACTCTTTAATAAAAAATGTTAAAAAAAAATATAAAAAACATTCTTCCTACCGAAGGTATTTATGTTTGTCTACACAAAACATGACTCATTTCGTCGTGGCCCAATCAAACCAATGCATTTACAATATATATTTTCAACTTCTCGAGCATGACAACAGTCCTTAACCATCATAATGTTTAAGTTATTAGATCAATCTACAATGGAAATTTAAAAGAGAATTAAAAAAATTACCATCTTGTTGTGTGTGTCTATTTCTTTGTTTGCTTGTATTGCTTATTTACTTTGGTTACATTTGGTGTCTTGACCTGAATCAATGTCGAAACAATAAAGATTCGAATCAATGTCGATCCACTTTGGCTCGAAAACATGTCAGCTCTTTTGCAACAGCTAGAGGTCTTAAGGTGCACGACTGAAAAGAGTTCATGGTGTTGTTATCGATTCTTGGACATAATAGGTGTTTTTTATGGGCTAAGCAAGTTAAAAATAGGGAAGCACAACATCTTTACCGATGCATACCTGGATGTATTATCCAGTCCATTGGTGCCATCCTTTACATCGGATACTTGTGTTTATTTGATATTCTTTGTGATGCTGAGTGGTAACATTCCCTCTCGGATGGAGGTGTTTATTTGATATTCTTTGTGATGCTGAGTGGTAACATTCCCTCTGGAATAACATGAACTTCAGTAGAAACACTGCCAAGCATAGATATCATTGTTAGGGATTTTTTTGTGTCAGCTCAGTTTTTTGTGATAAGTTATAAGGTAGAAAAATGCACTATTTCAAAGGTCATACCTTTCCTGTTCGGGTAACTGTGCATCTAAGGAGATCCTTTTTTGGGAAGTGCTAGCTGTGTCAGTACCCGTTTCATACTGGCTAGATTGTTTGCTGCGTAATGAATTGATGATTTCAATAAGATGAAGAGCAATAAGATAATAGGTACCGTAATAATTTTGGTATAACTTGATTTTATGATTGGATTTCTTATGAAGCAGAGACAGAATCATACTTTTTATTGCTTGAATAAAATACATAATTGAAAGGTACTGTTTATTTACATGAAGTGATCAGTGGTGTCAATATATTTTCATGTGGTGTTACCAAGATGGCATAAATAAAGTACATTTTTTTTTCCTTGAGCTACCTTGGGGACACCTGAACAACAAACAAAATAAAGCAACAATACTTGGAAATAATACCCTCCCTAAGAACCAAGACAAATCCCTTTAATATCTAAACAAAATACAGAGCCTTTTTTTTTTCTTGAAACACCTCGGAAACATCTCAACAACAATCCAAAAAAAGCATCAACAGTTGGAACCACAACAGCATGACAGGAGCACAACAGAACCGAAAGAATAAATAAATAAAAACACCAAGTAGATTGCTCCTCGATAGCAATCTAAATTTGTTACCTTCAGTCTCTGAAGGCACATCATATCTGCCCTTAGATAACAGTACAACAACAGAGTTGACTGATATGATCTTAGGAGCAAGACCAACAGTATTTACACCAAACCTGGCAATAAAGGAAAAAAAAAATACAATAGTCAGACCATTGACAAACTGCAATCTGTTAGAAACCTATAAATCTGTCGAAGTGCTGAACATGTACCTCATTTATTTCCTGTAATAAATTTGTATTGCAGTAGTGATAGATAACAAAAATTGTTTCCTGTTAGAACCCTGTAACAGTATTTGCTTTGCAGTACAGACGCACTACAATGCCCTTGACACATGGAACAATATTTATCTCAATGATCCAAAGCAGATAGATAAGAATCACTATAATAAATTTGTTCATTCTTAAAATTTCATTCGTTTCAATAATCCAAAGCTGGTAGATAAGAATTACCATAATAAATTTGTTTGTTCTTGATATTTCATTTATTTCTTGTAAATCTATACAAATACATCAGTAGATATACAAATCAATCCATCAACTGATAGGAAATAATTACATTGAAAAGGAAATGATGATTATTGATATTAAGCTGACCTAAACACTCGCAATTCTTTAAGCTCACAAATTTTAGCTCCATTATCCAGTAAGCTTGAAAACTGAAAAAACTGAAACATAGATAGCTGAATTGATCGACAGTACAATAATTTTTTTTTTGTTGTTAGAACACATTCATAATAGTCAAATTAAACATCCATAATAGTCGTTTAATTTGACTATTATGAATGTGTTCTATCATCAAATTGATATCGTATATATTCCTTCTTCTCTTCTGGAATACGAGGAGGTGAACACACCTGGTTGCAAACCGCACAATTTCGGGAATATCTTGGTCGGAGTAAAGCTTAGAGCCACTAAATGGTTTGATGCCATATTGTTCTGCAAGGAGGCCAGACAACATGCATACCTTATAAGCAAACACCAAACAACAAACAAATGTAGCTAAATGGAACCAAAAAAAAATGCTGAAGGAGGCCAGAGAGCATGCGTACCTTATGACAGAAGACTGAGAGAACAGCAAATGAACACCAATAGCAAACACCAGAGGCAAAAAAACTGGAAAAGGAAAACATAAATGAATAGTGGTATCATTTCTCTATTTTCAACGATAGCTTTGTGTAATATATATATAATTGAAATCATTTTTGCTATATACTTCAAAATTAGGCTCCATCAAAAAAGTTATCAGCTTATTAACTTGTATCATTTATTTCTAACATAATAACTTATAAAGAACATACTATGAAGTGCCGAGCCTGAAAATCCACAATTTCCTCCAAGCTGAATGAGTTGTTAGAAAAACTAAGGGAGAAAAATTGTAATTCCTCTGCCCACCATCTCTTTTGCTGCAATTTTGAGCCAATTGATAGATCTCTTTGAGGGCTCTTCAAGTTTAGTTTCCTCAATGCTGAAAATAAATTTGATAATGAGCTAATTAGGCAAAAAAAAAAAGGTCAAAGATACATTTGTCATGTGAGAGCTGTCCTAAAACTACATAAATAGATTATAATATTAAACCCAAATTATTCTTTTGCAACTGAAAAAACAAAGCAAAAAAATCAGAGGCATATATGTGCATTTTTTGAATTAATTATCTGACATGAATAGATGGAAAAGGAGCACAAAGGAGTTTACCAAGCGCTTTACCTCTCTAGTGAAAACTCTCTCAGTACTTGCCCTTGATCGGCATCACTCTACTGAAAGGGAAATGATGGGTTAAATCCAAAGCATATCCAAGATTGAAATGGATCAGAAGCTAATAAATGGTGAGATGAGTTCCACAAATTGAGTTTTTTAGAATAGACAAAAAGGTAAATCATAGAAAAAAACTAAAGAACCATTGTTAAATACGAAACTTGAAAAGATGAAGGACAACCCAAGTGAAAAATTGCGTTATTAATTGTTATTTGAGCTAAAATGAGTTAAGGAGTCGTACGGGGCTTCCTTGGAGGTAATTTCAGAAACACACAAAGTAAACCCATTTGTTGTAACTTAATATACTAATGAGAAAAACTAATATAAGATTAAATTCATGTAGTATTGGCCAATAAATTAAAATCTGTACCTATAAGAGAGAATTGCTTGAACGATTAGAAGGAAGGTCGCCGCTTGAGGTGTTGGAAGTGAAAGCGCTACAATAGCAAGTTGCTAGAGGAGACAGAGCCTGGAAAAATTGAGTGAACAAACCTGCCGTGAATAAAAATTAATAAAACTTAACACTGTGATGCCAAAATCAAAGGTCAAAAATTGAGTAAAAAGAAAGAAAAAAAGTACATGCCAGGAAAATCCTTGCCAAAAGGAGGGAGGCAGAGTGGAGCCATGGCGAGAGAGAGAAGGGGTAGAAAGTCCAGCCTCCTCGTTGAGCCGATGGTGCGCCGAGAGAGAAACCCTAGACCTAACAGAAAGAGAGGGAACATGTCTGGACTCTGGAGTCTGGACGAACCTTCGCGAGAGAGAGAGAAGGACAGCGACAGCTGAGCTCCGCTCAGGATCAACTATGACGGCTCGGTTGTGTGGCCCGAGTAGAAAGAAAGATTGAAGAGGATGAAGAAAGGAGCCTCACGGGAGCGAGTGAAGAGAGGCGAACAGAAAATCTGGTACGGAAATTTTAGTGGAGGCGAAGGGTGTAGATCAAATCCATCGGAAGCGGAACAGTAACTCAAACCGTTGCGATTTGAGATTCACCTACAGTAACTGAAGGTATTGAAATTGAGTTACTTATAATTACTTAGTCAACTTTTAAAAATAGACATAAAATTTGGGTCAGGGGGATTGACGTTGTTGCTAATGACATCGTGATGTCACATGATGTCATTAGCAACGACACAGAGTCACAGACCAAACATATGCAGTAACATATTTATTATTAAAATTTAGATTACATAATAATTATTATTAAATTTATATAATATTTATAGATTATGGGATCCTCTTATTTGCTCAGTACTGTTTCGGCTAAGCGTGAGACTTGTACTTCCCAACAATTTTCTTAATTTCTTTCTTTTATTTTTCTTTTTTTTTTTGTGAAAGGATAAGCCTAAGGCAACTTAGGCAAGTACTTCCCCACAACGGCCGGCCCCTCCCATCGAAGACATCAATTAGCGGTACTTTTGTGAATAAAGACACAAAACCGGGGGCGACTTGGGAGGTGGTATAACAATACAGGGGTTTAACACCAAAAAAAAAAAAAAAACAGTATCACAATATAATGGTGATTTTTAACCAATTAATCAAGTGGGTCAGCTATGTAACAATTTGACACAGCAAACACAACACAAGAACACACGAATTTAACGAGGTTCAGCACCAATTTAGTGCCTACGTCCTCCACACACACGCACCATCTTTCTTTTATTTCTGTTTTAATTTTTCAGAGATACAATGTTTAGGGAGAAGGGAAGATAAATAGACAAAATTACATAAGGCAACTAGCCAATTTGGTAACAACAATAAAGGAAATATTCTTTGTCCTTAATCTTCAAATTTCCTTCTCTTCTGACATAAATCAGATCCTTTTTTTATGGAAACAAACCATCCTATAAGCAGCCTTCATACCTTAAAGGATTTGGCAAAAAATACCAAAAAATACTTGCCAAATATGCTAGGTCGGTAACGAACTCGGACCGAGTTGTCCACAACTCGGACCGAGATGGCTCATTTGGGCTGTCAAAAAATTCCTGCTCGGACCGAGTTGGCCCAATCTCGGACCGAGTTGAAAAAGTGGATTTTGTACACTCCCCCTCAAGTTGGCATGTACATATCAATCATGCCTAACTTGTCAATTACATTCTTAAACACGGAGCCAGTCACACTCTTTGTTAGGATATCTGCTAGTTGGTTACCGGATCGGATGAATCTAAACTCAATCTCTTTATCATCAATTTTCTTTTTTAGGAAATGACGATTCACCCCAACATGTTTTGTTCTATCATGTTGCACCGGGTTATGGGCCATATCTATGGCTGCCCGATTGTCCACATGAAGAATCATTGCCCCTCCTTGAGCTTTACCAATTTCTTGTAGAACTCTTTTTATCCAAACCATCTCACACACACCCTTGACCAAAGAGATCAATTCTGCTTCTGCACTTGAGAGAGCTACTGTTCCTTGTTTTTTACTTCTCCATGTCACTAGATTTCCTCCAACAAACATAAAATATCCAGAAGTTGATCGGCGATCAGTAACACTCCCAGCCCAGTCAGCATCCGTATAACCTTCAACTTCAAGATGACCATTTTTCTTGAATTGTATTCCTTTTCCTGGACAACCCTTCAAATATCTTACAATTCTCATAGCAGCTTCCATGTGTTCTTCACTTGGGTTATGCATAAACTGACTTATTAGGCTTACTGCATATGCAATATCAGGTCTCGTGTGTGATAGATATATTAACTTACCAACTAGCCTTTGATATCTTTCTTTACTAGTAGGCACTTGATCGAGTGCTTCACATAACTTCAAATTAAGTGCCACTGGAGTATCTACTGGTTTACAATCAAGCATACCCATTTCAGTCAACAAGTCCAAAATATACTTTCGCTGGGTTAGGAAAATACCTTCTTGAGATCGGATAACTTCAATTCCAAGAAAATATTTAAGACCTCCCAAATTCTTCATCTCGAATTCACTTGACAATTGTCCTTCAAGCCTATTTATTTCTTCAGTATCTTCTCCTGAAATGATCATATCATCAACATATATAATCAAAATAGTTATTTTTCCAAATCTTAGCTTGTAGAACAATGTATGATCTGATTCTCCTTGATTGTATCCATAACTCCTCATTGCTTCACTAAATCTTCCAAACCATGCCCGAGGTGATTGTTTGAGCCCATATAACGCCTTGTTCAACTTACAAGTCATCCTTTTTGATCCTAAACTCGAAAAACCAGGAGGTAGCTCCATGTAAACCTCTTCCTCCAAATCACCATGTAGAAAAGCATTTTTTACATCAAACTGATGAAGAGGCCAATCTAGATTAGCTGCAACAGATAATAACACTCGAACAGTATTTAGTTTTGCTACTGGAGAGAAAGTCTCTTGATAGTCAATACCATATGTTTGTGTATACCCTTTAGCAACTAATCTTGCCTTATACCTTTCTATCTTTCCATCTGGACCATGTTTAATTGTGAAGACCCATTTACACCCTACTGGTTTTTTTCCCACTGGTAACTCTTCAATTGTCCAAGTATTATTTTTCCTAAGGGCTTCCATTTCAATTCTCATGGCTTCAATCCACTTTGGATCTTGAGAAGCCTCCTCAAAGTTCTTTGGAACTGGTATGCTAAGTACTTGGTCAAAAACCTTTAAAGTATCTGACAGGTTGGTTGAGGTAACATAGTTCACAATTGGATATTTCACCCTTTCACTCGCACCAATTTCTGGTATATACCTCTTTGGTGGAACCCCTCGGTTTTGTCTTGGTGGGAGAATATATCTTGAGTTAGAAGTATTTACCTCTAGAACATCCTCACGAGATTGTTGAGCCAATGGTGTAAGTCCAGCCTGTATCACTTCTTCAGCTTCTTCAGGACCTTCATCATTTGTCTCTTCATTGTGATTTACTTCAGATGGATCAAGATCAATGGAATTTTCCTCAAAATCCTGCTCATTTGGATTGAAATTCAAACAACTCGGACCGAGTTGTAAGGAACTCGGACCGAGTTGTGGGGAACTCGGACCGAGTGGTGTGAAATTCGGACCGAGATGTGGGGAACTCGGACCGAGTTGTGGAGAACTCGGACCGAGCTGAGAGTTGACGCCCCTGGTTCCTTCTGTTTGAAGCCACTCTTTTCCACTTCTCTCCCCCTGAGGATTATACTCGGTGTCTTGATAGAATGATTCACTTTCTAGGAAGGTAACATCCATTGTTACAAACCATTTTCTTGATTTGGGATCGTAGCACCTATATCCTTTTTGATTTGTTCCAACCCCTAGAGACACACATTTAACTGCACATGGTTCAAGTTTCGTTCTTTGATTTTTCTGTACATGGACATAGGCTACACACCCAAAAATTTTTGGTGGAAGGCTAAGAACTGACGGTATAGACACAAAGGTAGCAAGTTTATTTAGTGGTGTTTGAAACTTATGAATCATAGAAGGTAATCTATTAATCACATAAACAGCCATCATTACTGCACAATCCCAAAACACTTGTGGTACTCTGTTTTCAATGAGAAGTGCCCTCGCAGTCTCAAGTACATGTCTATTCTTCCTCTCGGATACGCCATTTTGTTGAGGTGTTCCCACACATGATTTTTCATGGATTATTCCCATTTTTGAAAAAAACTCCATTAATGTTTTGTTTACAAACTCACCACCATTATCGCTCCTAAAAACTTTTATTCCTTTTCCAAATTGAGTTTGTACCATATCATGGAAATTTATGAAAACCGTAGGCACCTCATCTTTTCTTTTCAACATGTAAACCCAAGTCATACGGGTACAATCATCAATAAACAACACAAAATACTTATATCCATAGATAGATTCAACCGGGGATGGTCCCCAGACATCTGAATGAATAATATCAAAAGGATTTTCACTTTTATTGAGACTAATATTATAGGATACACGATGACTTTTTGCTTTAACACAAGTTTCACATTGAAGTTTTGACACATCAACACCACATAATAAATTAGGTAAAATTTTCTTCATATACCCAAAAGACGGATGACCCAGTCGCCTATGCCATTTCCATATTGTCTCTTCAATCTTTGACTCCTTGCTAGTCAAATTAACTTTTCCATAATCCAAGTCTTCTAAGTGATACAGGCGACCTTTCTTAGTACCACGGCCAATGATCTCCTTCGTGAGGATGTCCTGAAAAATACAAAAATCAGGGAACATTAGAACCACGCAGTTTAATTCCTCTGTTATTTGACCAATGGATATTAACCGAGATGTTAGAGATGGAACAAGTAGAGTATTCTTTAAAATTAAGGATTGAGAAAACTCTACATCCCCTGCCCCTCTTACGGGATATTCAATACCATTTGCATTCAATATTCTATGTACCCTGGGTTCCTTCAATTCTTTGATATCTCTCCTCATAAAGGTCATATGGTCAGTGGCACCTGAGTCAATTATCCAATTATCCAAACTTTGATGTGTGAAGAAAGTCATACCTTGACTTGCTGTTTTACCTTCCCAATCCAATTTTTGTTCTTCTCTAGAAGAGGTCTGACCTCGACAAAGTTGTGCCCTGCCAGTTCCATGATCTGCTGCCTCAATTCTAGCTGGTTGCTCATCAACTCGGACCGAACCCCCTTCAACTCGGACCGAACCTCCATCAACTCGGACCGAGTTCTGTCCAACTCGGACCGAGTTGTCATCAGCTTGCACCAAATCTGCCTGAGCTTGGGACCTATTAACAGTCACATAGGCTTGTGGCCTTCCTGATGACTTCCCTTTCTTTCCTTTGAACCAATCAGGGTAGCCAAATATCTCAAAACATTTTTCTCTTACATGTCCCGTTTTTCCACAATGAGTGCATTTTAATTTTGACTTATCCTGATTATGGAAATTAGATGACCCTTTAGTGTACATGACCATAGAATTTTGAGTAATACCTTCCTCACATTTGATCATGACGTTTTGTCGGTTGACTTCTCGTCTCACAATCCCATAGGCTTGTTCAACAGTTGGAAAGGGAGTGATTTGTAGCACATGTGACCTAAGGTTGTCAAGACGATCATCTAGTCCATCCAGGAAGGTGTAGACTCTTGATTTTTCAAGGTATTCTCGGAATTTCTCAATGTCTTCTGAACTAGTCATGGGATTGGGACGCCTGAAATCAATCTCCTTCCATAGCCCTTGAAGGGTGCCATAATAATCCTCTAGTTTGCCTGTATGCTTTACTCTACATACTCTTCTATTAAGATCAAATACTTGTGCCTCATCATTGCCATCATAGTAGGTGATCGCAAGAGCTTGCCACATCTCACCGGCCGTCTCATAACGGTAGTAAGTAGGCATGAGAGATGGTTCTAGAGAATTGATTAGCCAGCTCTTCACAACCGAGTCTTCGGCACTCCACTTAGAGAATCCTACATCATTAGGCTGTGGTGGTGGTGGATTTCTGGTTAGGTGTTGCATCTTGTTTTTTCCTTTGACATGCATACTGACGACTTCAGACCAGATTGAGTAGTTGGTTCCATCAAATTTAATTGATATAGGTGAGGCAGAAATTTCAGAATTTGACATATTTTGAGGGATAGTTTAAGATGTTTGTGTTTGAAAGGTTATGATTTGGTTCATCTGAGCTTGTTGAGCAATAACAAGTTCAGTCAGTTTTTCGAGGATGGTTTTGGTCTCGGTTGGTGGATCGCTATCTCCCATGGTTTAGAATTCACCACGCTCTGATACCATGTAACAATTTGACACAGCAAACACAACACAAGAACACACGAATTTAACGAGGTTCAGCACCAATTTAGTGCCTACGTCCTCCACACACACGCACCCTCTTTCTTTTATTTCTGTTTTAATTTTTCAGAGATACAATGTTTAGGGAGAAGGGAAGATAAATAGACAAAATTACATAAGGCAACTAGCCAATTTGGTAACAACAATAAAGGAAATATTCTTTGTCCTTAATCTTCAAATTTCCTTCTCTTCTGACATAAATCAGATCCTTTTTTTATGGAAACAAACCATCCTATAAGCAGCCTTCATACCTTAAAGGATTTGGCAAAAAATACCAAAAAATACTTGCCAAATATGCTAGGTCGGTAACGAACTCGGACCGAGTTGTCCACAACTCGGACCGAGATGGCTCATTTTGGCTGTCAAAAAATTCCTGCTCGGACCGAGTTGGCCCAATCTCGGACCGAGTTGAAAAAGTGGATTTTGTACAAGCTAATAGTTACATTCGGATGTTGAAATTTAGAAGGAACAGTTTCTCACATGAAAGGACTATAGCTTTTTGGTTTTTATAAAGAATTGGAATTGCAATTGGAGTTGAGAGAAATCTTATGACCGGAATGAAAGAGAAGGGAATGTAATATTAATTAAATAATATTGTATATAAAGAACTTCAATTTGGTGCATTTTAATGGAAATGGAATTATTAAACGATTTATGTCATTAGATGGATGTTTATTAACGAAAATTAGGATTTGTTTTAACGCCATTTTGACTCGGTGAAATTTGAAGAGGCTGAAATTTCGTCATTAAATTCTTTCAAATAAATAAATCAACTCAATCGAATTTGTTTATCGCTCTTTTAGTAGAAAATCTAATAATGAGAAAAGTAAATTATGTTTGCATCTTATGAGGCCGAACTAGTTTTGGGCTCGAAAGCCTAGGTAGCCCAGTACGTAGGGGTGTCAATTTCATACCGTTTCGCACGTTTCCGTTTCGTTCCGTCCGAAACGGAACGGAAACGGAGCGAAATTTGGTTACGTTTCACTCAACAAAACAGAAACGGAAATGAAACCATTTACGTTGGTAAGGACGGAACGTAAACGAAATGGGCTGATTCCGTTCCGTCGTTCCATGTTATTCCGTTCCCAATTGCATCGTTTTAAAAATCGAAGAATTGCAGACTAAAAAAAGGCGGAGAAATAGAGGAGAGAGGAAATACCCTAGCCGCACAGCACAGACGAACGGTTCTCCTCTCTCTCTCTTTCGTTCTTTCTCTCTTCCCTCACTCGCCAAACCCTCGCTCACCTCCCTCTCATCTCCGATGGAACCCCTCACCACAACGGCACAACCCCACCTGTCAAGATCTGAACCAACCCAAGACCGTGATACCACCACTCTCTCTTTCTCCCTCCGCCTTATCTCTCTCTCTGACTTGAGCTGCCGAGCACCACCCCCAAACCCCATATCGCCTAACTATTCACTGTCTCTCTCTCAAGCATCTTCTTTCTCTCTTTCTGAGAAGTAAAGAACTTGACACCACTAGAGAAAGGTGCGAAATCGAAATGAGCGAAGTTAGGGTTTTCGAACTAATTTCTTCTCTCCTTTCCCTCCTAGAGCAAAGATGACTTCTTGCGGCTCTCTTCTCAAAGAATTTCAGGTTTGGGTCATCTTTCTTTGTCTGTGATACTTGATTTTTGAGAATTTTTTAGGATTTTGTGCGAATTTACCAATTTTCGAAAATTGGTAATTTCGAGTGTTATAAATAAGTAGGTATTTAGATTTTTGTCTAATTTCGTGTCTGATTTTTTTTATTAGTTTTCTCCAATTTCAATAATATGGTTTTGATTGTTATTCTATGTTGGTTCTTGTTGAATTTTGCTGCTGCTACCTATTTCATTTTTTCTGTTATAGACAAATTTAATTAAGCAGCCAGACCAGACATGTAATTTCTAGCAGTTCACATGAACATAACCCAGCTGTTTGTCCTTATTGATATGAGTTGTATGTTTTGAGTATTTTCATTCTATAAATAATTCTCCTTTTTTGTCTATGTATGGAGTTGTATAGTGTATTTGACATCCGATTAATGAGTTTTTTTTTTGTCTTATTACTCCAGTTGGAGAACAAGAGGGCAGAGGGGCACTTTCAAGGAGCAAGTGGCCATGATAAATCTGTTGGATGCTCTGAGAAACAAAAAATTAAGAAGAAAGAATTAAAGAGCTTATCACATGATACCGTTTTTCCTTTAATTTTGTTTTTGGAATATTGAACTTGTCATTTTGTTGTTTTATTTCGTTCAATTTTTTTTTCAAATTTTGGGCTTGTGAAGTTGTGAATTCTGTATTGTCTACGGAAAAAGAAATTAAACGTTAGTTACGTTCTTCCGTTCTTTATGGACGGAACGTACAACGTAACAAATTTCATTTCCGCTATAATTACGGAACATTAAACGAAATTAAAAAAGGTTACGTGCAATATAACGGAACGGAAACGAAAGTTGTCATTTCCGTGTCCGTTGTACACGTTTGACAGCCCTACCAGTACGCTGGAAAAGAAAAAGACATTGGATGCACTACTGCACATGAAAAAATTAAAAATATTATTAAAATAGTAACGAATATCGATAATATTACTAAACTAATCAGAATTATATAAATAGCATTACAATTTCGGTTTTTGAAAAATCGATTCTTGTATCGGGAAAAAATCACCTTGTGTAAACGAGTGATTCTACTTTTATACCTATAATTTTTATAACCTAATTTCAAACAGAGAAAAAAAAATCATCAAAGTATTTAACAAATCAATTCCGAAATACTATTCATTTAAATAAAAACATAAAAAAAATAATTATTGTCATAAATAATATATATTATCTTTGTTATAAATATGTTCAAAATAAATACATATTATTTTTTCATATAAAAAATTAACCTGAATAAGTGATGACAAAATTTATAATTTTTTCTGTCTTCATGTTGATTGTCTCTATGTTCACCTTGTCTATTTCATGTGTTCACTTTATTAAAATGACCACAAAAAATAACAATTATCATTTCTCAATTTCCATTGCTAAACCTCTCCCGTCCCCGGTCCCCAACGCAATCGGATCGGAAGCCCTCTGTACGCTCCTCTCGATGCCTCTTCTCTCTGCCGCTCTGACGGCCTGCCTGTCTCTCTCAAATTTCCATCCATGCATTTTTCGTTAACATCCCTGAAGTTTCTCATCATTGGACGTTGAAACGCTCGTTAAGGTTACTGAGGCTAAGCAACTTCAGCTCCACAAGTACGCGCTTAATTAAACTTAAACCCCTTCTCTTCTCTTCGGCTCCGTTTGGAGAGGTGTGGGAAGAAGGGAAGAAGCGGAAAGAAGCATCGGGAAGTGTGTAACTTTGTGAAGAGTTTGAATTGTTTATAATTTTTTTCTTCTTCTTCTTCTTCTTCTTCTTCTTTCTTCCAACGATCCAAACGCACCCTAGGAAATGATCCCACTCAATAAAATTAGAGTCGTGAAGAACAATAAATCCTAAATCCTCAATGACTCGTATTAAATTTCCCAAATGACACTACATACTGTGATTTTTATCAATTCCCTTCCTTAGCTTGGATGCAATTGATTAACTATCATTTTCTACTGCATGTGCTCGAATCCAGGTCTGAAAGATTATTTAGAAATCATTCGTTTTTACGAGTACAAAAAAAGTTCTGAAAAAAAGCAATAATCGTAGAGTATAAAAATACTATACCGGAATGTATATATACTATAAATAGCGAAATATACCATAACTAAAACATAATTTAGAACTATTTTGTTTTTCTTTTGCAATGCAAAAAAAAGTATATCAATATACTAATCTTTTTTAATATAAAAAATATTCATAAATTATTGGGAAAATTCGTTGCTACTAGTACGACCAATAATTAAAACTTGAAAGGGGCCAATTATTCCTTGCCAAATAAGGCAGATTCCGTAAAAGAATTCTATGGTCTCCATAGTCTAATTAATAAAAAAATTTAACACAGATTGCAATCTTTGTTAGTCCATAGTCAATTTGGATAAATGTTTTATTGTTTTTTGTATATTAAGGCTCCGTTTGGATAGGTGTGGGAAGAAGGGTAGAAGTGAAAAGAAGTATTGAAAAGTGTGTAACTTTGTGAAGAGTTTGGATTGTTTATAATTTTTTTTTTCCCTTCTTCTTTCTTCCTACTTTTTCTCAACGCATCCAAACGGAGGCGATATATATATCCCCATGCTTTAGATGATAAAACATCATGTCTGCAGCTCAAAATACTTTTAAATTTCTGGTCCAATTTTCAGAGATATGAGTATGACAATGTTTCCTTGACACGTGCTAATCGTCATGAACAGTTTTAATTCTTGTGGCCAGTCGACGGATCTGAGACAACTCCGCCGGAGGTTGTAGAGACCACGGTACCAGTAGATGAATCAAATCAGACCCTAACCCAGACCGGAAGAAGAACTTCATCCGTAGAGAAATCGAAAGAAACCGAGGCTCTACGGAAATGGAAAATCAAGGTCGGAAAGGCTATGTATGTGCTCAAGACAACCGTAGAAGAAGAGTTGCTTGTGTACATACGAGATGCGGCCACACCTAAGGTCGCATGGGACACTCTGGCAACGCTATTATCCAAGAAAAAAATCATCCAAATAAGGCAAGCTAAGAAAAGCTAAGTAAAGGACAATCCAAGCTAAGTTAAGTAAAGAGTGCTAGTAGTTAGGAGGTGTAGGAATATAGTGAGAAGTAGAATTGTATTCTTGGAGGTATAAAATTTGAGTAGTAGAGGTTGTAACGATAGTTTTAGTGATAATAAAGAAGCAAGTTTTATTATAGCGCCTCGCCTCTACTCAACAATCTGGTATCAGAGCCAGGTTCGAGCCAGTGCTGTCGGTGGATCGGTCGGGTTTCTCGTGAAGGTCACGCACAGCGTCGGGAGTTTGTGATTTCTAGTGGAGGCTTGCTAGACGTCGTGAAGCTAGTTGAAGCCATGGATTTCGCAGGTACGACTAGTGGTCTTAAGAAATTAAATAACACCAATTATACAAATTGGAAAACTTGCATAGAGTCCTACCTACAAGGTCAGGACCTATGGGAGGTAGTCGGCGGATCTGAGACAACTCCGCCGGAGGTTGTAGAGACCACGGTACCAGTAGATGAACCAAACCAGACCCCAACCCAGACCGGAAGAAGAACTTCATCCGTAGAGAAATCGAAAGAAACCGAGGCTCTACGGAAATGGAAAATCAAGGCCGGAAAGGCTATGTATGTGCTCGAGACAACCGTAGAAGAAGAGTTGCTTGTGTACATACGAGATGCGGCCACGCCTAAGGTCGCATGGGACACTCTGCAACGCTATTATCCAAGAAAAAAAATCATCCAAATAAGACAAGCTAAGAAAAGCTAAGTAAAGGGCAATCCAAGCTAAGTTAAGTAAAGAGTGCTAGTAGTTAGGAGGTGTAGGAATATAGTGAGAAGTAGAATTGTATTCTTGGAGGTATAATATTTGAGTAGTAGAGGTTGTAACGATAATTTTAGTGATAATAAAGAAGCAAGTTTTATTATAGCGCCTCGCCTCTACTCAACATGGCCCAACCATTTGATGGAACTGGGTCAAGCAACGTTATCTCATCATGTCAGTACCATAAAACATGACCTTCAATTGTGAAATGACGGCACGGCAGGTGTATGAGTCTATGAGAGGTTACATGCATATTTTGATGTGTTACTGGAGTGTGGCGTACCTGAAGCCTTGTAGTTGTAGTACATTTATTGTTTCTTTTAAAATCTTGATAATCCCCGATAGAGCTTCATTTAAGGAGACTTTAGAGTCGAGTGTGAAAGTACTTGAGAGTTTTAAGGTAGAGAAAATGCTGCTTTAATATAACCTTTACTTTGTAACATCACTAATTGCTATTTGAAATAATGCAATCTATCATCAAGCACTACTAGTAGTATTTTCTCTAGATTTATAGGTATGCACTAGTATGAGTATTCCTCTTTTTGTCAAAATTTTCTCTTTCAAAACAATTTATGCCAATGATTTTCAGGTATGCACAAGTCTCCATGCACTTTTTTTTTTTAATTACTTGCCAAAATTATATGTCATTAGACAATAGGACATCAAAGATTGCCTTGAGTACTACAAGGATTCAACTAAATTAGCAAATGTAGCGTAAAAAAAAGGGGGTGGGTGGGAGGAAGAAAACATTCCTTACGAAGACATTCCTGTCATTCCGTTACAGTGTTCAACTTAACCTTTGTATAATTGAAGACCCAGAATTCAACTAAATTAGCAAATAATCATCTACATCCACAAATCATTGCAGAATCACAAACTAGAATAAGATTATGAGTTCATTTCCATTTGCTGTCAGCAGACTTTAATTATTTAAGGATAAACTAAAGCTCCCGGCAATTAAAGAAGCAATCCTTCTGAATTGTTAAAGAATCTCTTGGATATGACAATTAATCTTTGACATTTTGATTTTACAGAGACCATCCAGTTGTTTTTCTTGGTCAATAAATCTAGCAGCGACAACCTCAACTTCCTTGAGCTTTTTGCATCGTATCAATAGTCCAAACAGCGCATCATCCCATTTTATGCTCTGAAGTATATTAAAGATAGAAATTAGATGTCGAAAGATAAAAAAAAAATAAAAATAAAAATGTGATAACTGTCAGTCTGTCACGGCCATTAAAATTGTACGTCTCACCAGAAGTTATGTCAAACATGTTTTGCTTCTTTGTGAATTTCAGTGTAGCAATAAAAACGTCAATACCTAAACAAAAATAAAGTTATTACCTTAGGAAACCAAAGAGAATGCTGACAATTAGGCCACAAAGTAATTTTCTCCAAATTTGGCATATCCTTGCACATGGCAAAAATATATTTGAAACAATGACCACAAAAGGAAAGACTCTGTAGGTTGTAGAGTGTTAGGTGATATGGTGGTGATTGGAGGTTTGCTGCAACTTTGTATGCACAAAGCTCAAGGTGTTTGGCATAAGAGAGGCCTTCAAGGTTATAATTCAAGATATAGGATTCGGAACAACTATGGCGAAGAGATGAATTTGCAGTGGTAAGAGAAGATAAGGATCCAAGTTTAAGGTCGAATATTCCGGTAGCAACCGGACCAACAAAGTAAAAAGAAACAAGGCTTGGCGCTTCAATGCTAATTTTCCAACATTTGCAGTTTTTGAAAGTCAGATTCTGTAACTTTTCCAAGGAAATGATAAACTCAAACTGCATATCTAATGACTCCACCCAAAGATCTTCAAGCAAGGGACAACCCGATATAAGCTCTAGAATGCAATGACACAAAATATTTCCACCTAGAAAAGACAGCTTGTGAAGCCTAGGAAGATTTATCTTCTTGGTCTCGGTTTCATATCTTCCAGTGAGCTTACAGTTTTTGAATGTCAAGTGCTCCAGATTTTCCGATCTAATAATAGCTGAAGATAGCACTGTGACCGACTCTAGCCAAAGATCTTTGAGCAAGGGGCACCCTGAAATAAGATTTGTAAAAAGATCACCGCACATCATTCCTGGAATGTGAAGATGCAACTTTTGGAGTGTAGGTGAATTTATACTCACATTTGGCATATAAAGTATGCGATCATGCCGACCACATTCATTTAAATGTAAATGCAATTCCTCCAGTGAGTTTGAAGCAGCAATGCATTGAGTAATTAGTTTGCGGATCCCTGAACAAACAGTAAGTTCAAGCACTTTAACCTGATGCTGAAGGGCATACATGATCCATTTTTCTATAGTTAAAGCATATTTTTTCTTGCAGAAATTTACACATGAGAGCCGAAATTTGTTCACTTTGGCAGCCCTGTGACATTCTAGCATTCTGGTAACAAAATGGAAGAACTTCTGCTCGTCTTGTTCTGGATCTCTGGTGTTGAATTCACTGAGGTCGAAATCAAGACCTGAGAAGTAGGGCCAGAGGTGGTTCCATCCCTTGATTAAGATACACGTCTGTACAGCTGCTCTTGTCTTCATCAATGGCAGTGACAACTCAAAGATGTGAAGAAGCAGATCATGTGGCAGATTTTTCATCTTATGAATTTCCAATTCCTGGGTGCTGGAATAAGAATAAGAAATTTCAGTTTGCGTGCTTATTCTTATTCTTGTGCAATCCAAACAACACAATAATAAGAAATTTGGGCCCTTATTCCTATACTAACAAAACTATGGTATAAGAATAAGGAATATGAATAAGCATGCAAACCTAAATTCCTTATTCCTATTTCCTATTCCCGGCTCATCCAAACATACCTACTAGTCTTCTATTGAACAATTTAAAGTATAATATTATATTAATTCATGAGTACTAATATAATAAATAGCTTCAATTTCATTAATCAAGTATGAACAAAAGAAAACTTCCGATGATAGGAAAACCAAAAGGAAAGATGAAACAGCAGATCATTGCTGGAAAACCCTGGTTTGTGTTCATATCAATGTCTCGAATTACCATGAAAAATATTTGAAGTACAAGAGGAATAAAAACGAAACTGTACCTATAGAAGGATGCTTTGACTGGGGATAATATCGTCCACTAGATCATTGAGAGTAGTTGGCGGCTAGGGTAAAGCTTAGAGATCGATGTTGAGTCAATCGAGTGATCCATGTTGAGAAAAATAAAACTTGGCGGCTAGGGTACTAAAATCTCAAACCAAGAGACAGGGGCTAATTAAGGTTTAACTTTAATTAATAGCGTTTTTGTGTTGTTGATTTTCCTTATTTAGGATTCATTCGATCAGTGGTCGTACATAATACGGTCCCACAAGTACAAAGACAGAAGGGTTTAAACCTTACAGATCGAGTACCGATTCCTTGCACTAGAGATTAGATAAGAGAGCGCTTCCGGGACAAAAAAAAAAGAAAAAATGGCAACACGTTATATATTGATATAGAAGTATAGAACAACATATTGTGTTTTGCTGCCATAAAATAATATCAAGAGAAGTTAAAAGTATACTTTAGTCTACCGTATATATTGTGTTTTGCTGACGGGTTCATCCGAGCAGGTTGATTTTAGTGTACCTACTAGGCTTGCAAACAGAAGCCGTTTAAAACGTTTTTCATTTCGTTTCGTCCGAATGAAACGGTTAACGAAATAATAAAACGATTTCGTTTGGTTTGACGAAACAGTTAACGAAACAATGAAATGTTTCGTCGATATATAAATCACAAAAATTCCATTAATTTCGATTGTTTTGTTTGCACGAAACGATTAACGAAATAAAAAATTATTTTGTCAATAAAATGAACAGTTAACGGAACACTCTAATTTCGTCACCGTTTCAACCTTTTTGCAGCCCTACTACCTACTTTATAAGAGTAATGCTAAAATCAAACATATAGGACGTCAAACACAATCCAAATGTTGACTATTAAAACTTCAAATGACTGATCCAAACCGCTCAATATGATCTCTATATTAAAATATCCTTGAAAATAAAATTTTATATATTTTCAAATTTTCTAACTATTTTTTTTCGAATTTTCAAAATTGAAGGGCTCATAACTTTTTAGATTGAGCATATTCAAAAATTCCAAATAAATAGTAAAAACATTTGAAAAAAATATATAATTCGGTCTCCAATGAGATTTTTATAACATAGAACAATTTGAGCGGTTTGAATTAGTCATTATAATCTTAAAAATTAAAATTTTATCATGTTGGACAAGCGTATGTGTCCTATATGGCTTCATAACGTCTAAAACGACCACGAAAACGGTCGATTTCGTTAACCGTTTCATTTTAAAACGAAATTAATCACCCATTTGCGTTAACCGTTTCGTTTTGGACGAAACGGTCGAAATCACGAAATTACCACGAAAATACACATGGACGAAACTGTTCTAATCTTTCGTTAACCGTTTCGTTTATAAAACGCAACAAAAAATCTTAACCGTTTCGTTTCGTTTTGAACGAAACGAAACGAAAGGACGGTCGAAACGGTAACCGTTTTCACCCCTAGTGTCCCATATGTTTGATACTAGCAACTCCCACTTTATAATGCTCAAAGAGAAAAGAAATAACGGCCCAAATATATTTGATCTTAGTACAAAAAATCACGGCCCAATATTTTTGTGTTAGTTTTAGTTCAGGACCAGTTTTTAACCGGAATGAAATCCTCTGCTGTCGAAGCATCTCTGTAGGCTGTAGCTTTGTTTGGCGTCTACCTGGGAGAAAATGTGTTATCCCATTCCCAGGGTGTTGTATTCCTGTACCAAGGGTATGAAAGCCTCTGGGTGTGCGTTTACCATGGAAGAAAGGTGTTGTTCCATGATTGTGAGCAGATATGGTAACTTGGGTTTGAAGGGTTAGAGGTTGCTTGGGGTTCGCGCGCCTCAATTTGAACAGAAGCAAGAACATAAAAATTTTAATCATCATCCCAGAAACATTTCAAGAAATGGATTTCAGTTGAGTGCCTTCCATTCAAAATATACTCGTCAGCCTAGTCTAGGATTGATTTACACTGCCTTTGAAACAACTAAATGAATATTATTATTTTAACAATAGTATGCGTAATAATTATTATTTTTATACTACTTATTGCTATTAATAACAATGAGTAATAATAATTATTACTGTTAAAATTTTAAATTATGATAGAAGTACTAATATTGTTATTAATATTAGTTTTTTTCTTTTTTTTTTTTTTGAAGTCTAGGTGGCGATAGCCACACTGGCAATTTCATTGATAAAGAAAAGTTACAACTTACAAGGTTAAAAAAAAAGAAAAGAGAACAACTAAACCCTAAACCTTAGGACCCTATCTAAAAGGAAAAAAAAAAAGTAACAATAGCCCCTTATCAGTGCTCTATGATGTTCTGCATCACTACAATTCAGGTTATCAGTTTAGTAACCAATATTTGGTAACAAATGAAGGGTTTTAAAAATAAAACAGAGATTACGATGACATTTATAAATCACCACCATTGATGAAATCACATTTTTTACAGCGTTGAATTTAACCTTTTGTATTATTCAAGACCCAGGATTAAGCTAATTAACAAATCATCAAAGAATCACAAACTAGAATAAGTTTATATATGTCTTTATTTCCATTTGTTGTCAGCTGACTCTAAGGCCCTGATCAAACTCTCATTTTTTTTAACATGGTATTTCATTTCATTTCATTTCGTTGGAAAATTCTTGATCAAAATGAACGGATTTGGTGTCATTTGGTTGGAATTCCCATGTAATTAGATCAAACGAAATCCTATGAAATCCTATGAAATCAATTGAATTGAATTGAAATCCCTTGAAAAACACATTTTGATCAGGGCCTAATTATTTAAGGATAAAGCTTCCGGCAAAGTAGCAATCCCTCTTAATCTTGGCAGTCAAGTCCTAGGTTAAATATTGTTTTACATGTAAAGCTCTCTTCTGGAAAATAAGTTGTAATGCTGGAACCGAATTTTGAGGAAATCAAGAAATGTGATGGAAGAAGAGTTAGAGTTATAGAATCAGCTCCTGATGGGTCTGAATATGACTTTTCCACTCGATTCTTCTACCCCAAATTTGGACTTGATGTGCATGATGACGAAACAAGTTTTGGAATTATGGCAGCTGCTGGGCTACTGGCAAATAGATCCCATATCATCCAGCTTTCAGTTATCTTTCTTTGTGACTTCGTGTGGCACTGCATACTGTGCCTTGGTTCCATACTGGAGCAAAAGGCTGAGCAAACAAATCTTTACTGCTTTCATGATATGTTATTCATTCACTATCTAAATTAATATTTCTTATTTCATGGTCCCATGGGGTTTATTCATATCCATTATTTTTGCATTTTTCAGGCTAAACCAAGACCGAAGTAGTGTTACATGTAGAGCTGGCGGAGAAATCTCTGAGAGCGCGCATTTTACATATGTTGAACTTCTCATGAGTTTATAATAGCAAAAATTTATGTTGTCCATAAATTTTACTCCATCATGACAGTACACACTACGCCATTTAAATCTTTTAGTACCGGTTTTATACATATTACTAGTACCGGTTTTGTACTGGTACTAATAATAGGGGTACTAAAAATAATAAAAAACCAGTACTAATAAGCCGGTACTAGGAGGTGGTGAAAAGTGGCGGCAAACACGATTAGTACCGGTTTTTAACTAAAAATCGACACTAAAAATATTACATTTAGTATAAAAAATCGGTACTAATTAAGTTTAAAAAAATCAAATTTAATTTTAAAAGTTTAGTACAGGTTTTTTATAAAAAACCGGTACTAAATTAAAAATGATTTTTTTTTCAGCGACACTTAGTATCAGTTTTTTTAATAAAAATCGGTACTAAATAATATGTCTGACAATTACAAAAATACCATGACATTTTATTAATACCATTTTTCTTAAAAACAGGTACTAATGGTCCGATACTAATAATCTTTTTTGGTGTAATGACATGATATACATGATCTAATGGACTATATACATGATCTATTGGACTATATATATATATATACTTCCTTTTTCTTCCAAAAGTTTGTTTTTATTGAAGCGTCATGCCTTTGATAATTATTTACTCCAGATTTTTTCTGTTCCAAAATTTAAACAATAGAATCTAAAAGTGGCTGACAAAATTATGCATTATATACGATCTGTTCTTATTGTATTTGTGTATGTTTATTTTTTATTAGGCTGTTGTATACTATATAATAAACTGTTGTATAATATATAAAATAATACCCAACAAATATTAAATATAGACATCATATAAATTCCATCAGAAAAAAAAATTTAAGTACATTAATCTTTACGAATTCAAAACTGATAACGTATTTTACATTTACTAGACACGGCAGTCACAGTTCGATGCACTATGTTTTTTTAGATGACAATAATTCAGCATAAACTATCTTAGATTTTCAAATATATTTAATTCCTAAATTAAATGATGATCGGTATGACTATTTTCAATATATTTAACCAAAAAAACTTTTAATTATAGAAAATATAAAAATAAAAATATTTTAAATTATAAAAAAATACAAAAAAAATATTTTTAATTATGCAAAATAGCGGTCAGAAATAAGAAAAAAAATATCACGACTTAAATTAAAACTAGACATGGCAGTTGCAGCTTCGCTGCATTATGTTTTTTTTAGATGACAATAATTCAGCATGAACTATCTTAGATTTTCAAATATATTTAATTCCTAAATTAAATGATGATCGGTATGACTATTTCTAGTGTATTTAACAAAAAACATTTTAATTATAGAAAAATACAAAAATAATAAAATATTTTTAATTATAAAAAATAAAAAATAAAAAAACTATTTTTGATTATACAAAATAATGGTCAAAAATAGAAAAAAATATATCGCGACTTAATTAATATTATAGATTATAGATTATAGATTATAGATTATAGATTATAGATTATAGATTATAGATTATAGATTATAGATTATAGATTATAGATTATAGATTATAGATTGTAGATTGTAGATTGTAGATTATAGATTTGTAAGTCAAATATTTATAATATTTGTAAACTATTTAGTGAAGCTTGAAAGACTACCTACGTCAAGCATGACATTAACAAAATCAATGACTTGTATATAAAATTTTGAGTTTCGAACTTTTGATATCAGTTACTAGCCCCAAATTAAGTGCATTTAGAGAATATTGCTGCCCCAGAATGAATATACATTGGATGTCCTCCAATAGAAAAGAAGGGCAACGAACATTTTGTCTGGTAAAGATTTAATTTTTGAATTCATACATTCAGTGGTCAGGGATTATTAAATCGAATGCCTGAGGCAGGGAGCATGAGAGGCTTTGCTGTTATTATTTGGAGGATTCTGCAGTGTCCTACAGTGGTCTGCATGATTAAAATTCCGGTTATCAGTTTAGTAACCAATATTTGGTAATAATTTTCTACTAATATTACTCAAACTTCTTTATGTGTTAGTTCCGTGAGATGAGATGCTAACCCAAATTATGCACAACTGGTGGGACAGTGGGAGCTAATAATCTTAGATTACGTTGATATTCTATTATGAAATCACCACCGTTGATGAAAACACGTTTTAAATAGTTAAAAAAAAAGTTGCATAATTCAGGACCCAGGAGTAAAGAACAAACCATCGCAGGATCGCATTGCTCACACCTGAACATGAAAGACAAAACATACGAAAAAGGGCTTAACTTGCCAAAAAAAAAAATGCATTTCAGAAGTCAATTATCTAAAAAGTAAAAACAAATTAAGTTGACGCAGCCTAATGCCTATACATCCTTCAGGTGGGGATAAATCCATCAAGATCATGCTCAACTAATTAAAAAGCAAACTATAATATATTTGTGTTTATATCTATTTGCTTTCGACAACCTTTAATTAATCAGGGATGACACTCCTTGTAAAGTAGCAATCCCTCTGAATTGTTAAAGCACCTATATGGCTATATCCTCCTGGATATGACAATCTTAACATCTTTGAGTTTACAGAAATCATTCATCAGCTGTATTTCTTGATCATCAAATCTAGCAGAGACAACTTCAATTTCCTTAAGCTTTTTGCATTGCATCAATACTCCAAAAATCGCATCATCCCATTTTAGGTTCTAAAGTATACGAAGATCAAAATAATTAAAATGAGAAACATTACATGACGAAGATTAAAAAAAGAAGAAGTTTAAAAATGAAAAAGTAAAATTGCTGCAACATATCCAATATATTGAAGCTATCTGTCTCACCAGAAGTATATCAAATAAGTTACATTTCATTGTTTTTATTTTAAGAAAAATAATAAGTGGAGAATTTCCCCCACTTTCCTTTAATTCAAAAAAATCAAACCTTCACATATGCAATTAATTGTTTTGTAATTCACCGGTACATCTCTCCTTATCTACATACCAGTGCAAGTTTTATTTCATTGTGATTGTAAATATAGAAATAAAAACATCTATACCTTAACGAAATAAAACAAGTACCTCAAAAAACCAAGGAGAATGCTGACAATATGGCCAGAAAGAAATTTTCTCCAAATTAGGCATATCCTTGCACATGTAAATAACATAATTTGAACAATGTCCGCAGAAGGAAAGACTCTTTATGTTGCAGAGAGTTGGGTAATATGGTGGTATTTGCGGGCTTGCAGTGAGTTTGTTTACACAAAGTTCAAGGTTTTCGACATAAGAAAGGATTCTTAGCGCATTTTCCAAGCAATAGGAGTCGTAACTACTGTCATGAAGGGAAAATTTTGCATGGATTAAAGATGATATGGATCCAACTTTATGGACCAGTGGTGCAACGTCCTCCATCAAACCAATGAAGCAGAAAGAAGCAAGGTTTGGTGCTACAATTCTAGAAAACCGATCGGTATTTTTACAGTTTTTCAAAGTTAGATTCTGTAACTTTGGCAAGCAAATAGCAGACCCAGCAAATGGCACAGTGAATGACTCTAGCCAAAGATCTTTGAGTAAGGGACAACCCGACATAAGCACCATAATGTACCAACCAAAAGATGGATCTTTTCCTTGATAAAACAGTTTTTGAAGCCTTGGAAAATTTATCTTCTTAGTTGCTGACTTAACATTATATTTCAGTTTACAGTTTTTGAATGACAAATTCTCCAGGTGTTCCGCGCTAATAATAGATGAATATGGCACAATAAATGACTCTAGCCGAAGATCTTTGAGATGGGAGCACCTCGAGAAAAGATCCTTAAAGAAATGACCATACATCATTCTTCGACTGTGAAGATTCAACTTTTGGAGTCTGGGAAATATACTCAGAGTTGTCATGTTAACTCTTCTACCAATGCAACTGCAGTAATTTAAATGCAAATGCAATTCTTCCAGTGTGTCAAAAGCAACATCAATCCATCTAGGGATAAAACTGCCGATCTTTGAACAAAGAGAAAGTTCAAGCACCTTAACCTGGTGCTGAAGGGCATACATGATCCATGTTGTTATAGGTAACCTATGTTGTTTCTCACAGAGATCAACACACGACAGCCGAAATTTGTCTACTTTAGGAGCCTTGCGACGTTCTAGCATTGTGGTGACGAAACAGGAGAACCTCTTCTTATCTTGTTCGGAATCTCCACTATTGAATTCACTGAGGTCGAAATCGAGACTTGAGAAGAAGGGCCAGAGGTGGTTCCATCCCTTGAATAAGATGCATGCCCGCACGGCAGCTCTTGTCTTCATTGATGATAATGACAATTCCAAGATGTCGAGAATCAAATGATGCGGCAGATTCCTCATCTTATCAATTTCTAATTCTTGGGTCGTCATCATTTAAAATCTTCGACTGAGATTCAAAATTAGAACTTAGAAGCTGATTAGATTTTGTTAAAACCCTGGTTTGTGTTGATTTTCAATGTCTTGGATTACCATGAAATAGTTTTGATATTTAACAGAAATGAGAACGAAACCGGACCTAGCTACATGTCAAATTAGGATCCTTAATTGGGGTAGGGATAATATCTACGTACTCTAAAATAATGAAAATTGTATCAGCTTGAATCTTTGGATTGATGTTAGAGAAATAGGGGGGAAAAATGGGCGGCGCTACAAATTAAGCTCAAACTAATGATAGAAATTTAATTTGTCATGAATTAATATAAGAAAAAACTTTCAAACTCACCCATTTAATTAAGCTCTGAGAGGAGAAATAGGAATAGCGTCTTCGACTGTTCGGCTTAATGAATCCCCTTTTTGGTCGTGAAATTTCTGTATTTCAGGAATTGGGTCATACAGATACAGGGACCAAGACGTACAAAACTACAAATATATACCTATGATTTGAGACGATCTGGTACCTCAAGACAGAATTGGGTACAAGGACTGGATAATTGCCGAGTTCTTATACTGGAGAAGAGAAACATGTAGAGGACACAAGGAATTAAGAGGCAGAGTCAATGGGCTAATTCATGGACAAGAATAGTACAAAATCATAAATAGTATTTTGTTGCTATATTCTTATCTATCAAATACTACGGATATTTCAAAGGATTTATTTTATGTGGCTACGCGTGTCTGACTATAGCTCAGGATAATTTAAATTGAGTTTGATATCCGTCGGATCGTATTATAGAACCTCCTCTAAATCACTAGCAAAGATGTCCTCAATACGGGCAAATAAAAAATAAAATATTGATATTATTTTTTGTTATATATAAAATGTTACATGTTAGGCAATAAAGATATGGTAAAATCAATAATTTAGTCTTTCTTTTTAAATAAATAGCTAATTTGGTAGTAACTTAAATTTTTTAAGAAAAAAATCTAACCTTGATCAATGGTCCATAATTGATATAAGAATTGTTTAAAACATTTTATCTGACAAATTTACTCCTTTACATGGGTGCTTTATAAGTAGTAATAGATAATAGATAATAGATAATAATAGATAATATAAGAGTCCGAGTTAAAATTGTTTATTCAAGATCTGACGGGAAACTTTAGGCATTTAATCTTAAAAATGCTAGTGTTTAATATATACTAGCGGGGTTTCGCGCGTTGCGCGATCTATATTTTTTATCTACCGTTTATTTGTGTATATATTTGTAACAATATATAATCATTATAAAAATATTGGGTTATAGAAAAGTATTTGATATAATAAGATAAATTAGTGCGAGAGTATTGCACAATAAAATTCATTTTATTTATTTAGATTGGATAATCTATAATATTTTAAAATTCGTACAAAAATGCCTAAAATTATAATACTTACTTGAAAAATAAAATTTGGTTTTAAAACCGTAAACATGATTTGGACATTGAAAATATAAAAGATTTGGCATCAAAAAATTTAATATAATATTTATAACATCCATATAATTTATCTTGCATAAATTTAATATAATATTTATATCATCAATCCTCCTTGAAATCTTGTCCACTCAAATATAAATTATTTAATTATTAAGGTTTAACAACCTGAAAGGGTTACAAATAACCAAATCTTAGCTGCATACTGCCCTATCACCCCAAGTTCTTTGATGAATGGATTAAAAAGGTGGAAAAAATAGTAAAATGTATAGAAGAAACAATCGAAATGTCTAAAATAATCACAATTCCAGCATGTACCAGATCATCCATTAAAAGTACTAATCCCTGAAATCTCCCTGAAGTTAAGAGGCAGAAAAAATTCCCATTTGTGGGAAGACTCGAACTCACCTTGGTCCAGAGGACTCTTCTACTGGGATGAGTCAAGTTGCATTGTAACAGGGCCATCATTTACCGAATTAAGCTCTACAAAAGCAATGCGTTTGTAAATTACAATTGTGTAAAACTTTTGAGAAGAAATACCAAATAATACACATTGCCTCAACTCATCTTCATCGTTGCAGCAAAAATGCCATTTGTGCAAAAACATATTTCTAGTATCAAACCAAAAAAGGGAAAAAATAATAAAGCAGGCGATATTGCAAGTGTCAGATTCAAACAATACTATTACCTTTAACTGCATCACTGGAGTATGCCTTCTGAAATATGTCAACCAACGAAGCATAAAATGGTTTGGCTTTCTGGAGTTCGCATTGCCACATGAAAATCAGGCTTATTACCCTTGAAAACTCCATATAATGTAAACTGATTAACTGCAAGATAATAATATGAACATTAGAAAGCAGAAATATGTGACAAAAGAAAGAACCATTGAACTGATCAAACTTATCCAGTAGAACTCTATAGTTACATGCACAACCTGAGAAGAAAATCCAGATATATTTATTTACAGAAATAGTTTTAAGCACATGATAAACTAAGGATCTCATCTTCACCAAATCAGCTGAGGACCACCACAGCAAGTGTCATCGTGTAAATCGAAGAAGAATATAAGTTTTCTGCCTCCATTCAACAAAAAGTCAGTTCTCCTTCATGCTCACCATCAATAGTGGTAAGAGTGCCATGATTGAATAATCTGAAACTTAGATTATTGCAGAAGAGAAGTAAGAAAGAGAAATGAGATAAAAATTGAATGCACAGTCTAAAGCAAATTAGGAAGAGAAAGATTGAAACCTAAAATCTTAATCATGGAACCGTGCAAGAAAAATCCAGAAAAGCTTAAGCGTACAATGCAAATCTTACTCAATAAATGAGAAGCTGTAAAGGTAATAAAAGAACAAACGATCATTACCCTAATAAAAGAATTCATCCAGTTAGGTCCCTTCACTTGCTCTTGAACAACTGGTAGTACTGTAAAAAAAACAATGAACATAGATAAGTCAAAAGTAAAAAAAAAAAAGCATTGAGGGACAAAGATTAGATATTAACAAACTTATATCAAAACCATGGACAACACTTAGCATGGGCTAGTCCCAGATCTTGCGTAGAACGAAACAATCGTGAGTATGTTATAATTCACAGTTAAGAATACCAAAAAGGAAAGAGGGAAGAGAAAATACCCAACTAACAATGTACCACAGCAGCAGCAGCATCATGAAGAACAGGTGTGATCGTCCATGGTTCATCTCCCTGCATATAATCAATGTTTTCTGAATCAAAACAGCTCAGATTGAATCCAATTTCATTGGAATCATCTTGAACAACAAAAATTGAATGAACTCGTATAAAAAGGGGCTAAAGAAAGGACTCACCAGGAAGACCAATAGTTGGGCTAATATGTTTTCTTAAGTTTCTCTGTTAGCTTTCCAAGGGGGTGCTTGGTGTTCAGTAGCCTTTAGGCATCCTAATTAAGTTAATCCTTTCTATGCTTATTCATATACTGTAATTTGAACCATTTTTAGTTTTTAATGAAACCTGAGCCAATGGGCAGTTTCCTAAAAAAAAAAAATTGAATGCACCTACAATTGTATCATACATTTTGATCCAATGCGTAGGATCGCAGCAATCTCCTGAGTAAGAAAAAATTTCAAAACTGAAATGGAAAATTAGTTGGCAAATTATGAAGACAGACTTGCGGGATTTATATGACAACATAAATTGCTTTGTTGGGCCTCTCTATCTATATAACCTTATTTGTAATAGTCTAATATGAGAATTAAGAAAGATGAACCTCAACAGATAATTAGCTATTGATACTTTTTTATGAAAAAAAAGTAATTGTATTTGGCATGAACGTAGAAACTAAGGTTAGATTTTTTTTAAAAAAAAAAAAACTTGAGGCCATTATCATCATGTATAACAATGTCTAATTTTAACGTAAATACAATTAATTTTTCGAGAAAACTAACAAAAGGAAAATTGAATGTAATCTCAAAATGATTTTACTCACCATGCTCTGAAGAAACCATATCCACATAATTTTCTTGAAAATGCATCCGAATTCTTTATTAATCCATATCTGCACAGTAAACAACCAGTGGAAGGACCAGTAATAAGATAAAGAGGCAATTTTGACATAGAAAGAAAGAGGATGGAAACTACAGAGCCAAGAGAAGAGGAGAGGATAAAAATTCTACCAATGTACAGAAAAAAAAAACAACCAAAAATTTTCGGACTTCATAAACCTCCTCCTGTTGCTCCTTCAGCAATAGCTTAGAAAGAAATGAACAACAACAACCATCAAACATCAAAAGGAAGAGAAAATAAAAGGAAAGCGAGAAATAAAAAATGGAAGAGAAATGGTACTCAAATGAAAGAGGATGGACCGATCTACTCATCCGTGGCACTTGTGTTTTGAGCTGATTTCGGAGGCTGCCATGATCGGAGAAGAAAAGCAGTAATGAACAACTGTATTTCTCTTTCTTTGGGAGCTGTGCTGGGAGAGACAGAGAAAAGAGGAGAATTGAGAAAGAGAACGATGGAGAGAGAATGGTCGAGTAAATAAATAGCTGCCATCGTACGGAGCCACATGGGATGATGGGCGAGCCTGCCGGTCTGTCCAGAGCACCTGAGGATGAGAGAGAGTCAAAGCGAGAGAGCGGAACTCTCTAGAATAACAAATCCGTTGAAATATCCGAACATCGGATTCGGATCTTAGTGAGTGGGTCCCAATTGTCAGCCAGACTGTAGGCCTACAGTTCTTAGCTACAGTAATGGATCCGGATCTAATTAGTCCGGATTAATATATGTTTCGATAGGACAAATACGTTCAATATGATAGTCATAACGTTTCAAATTTTAAATTATTGATCTGAACCATTCATGAGTACTAAATTTCATATTTAAAACAAAAATCTCTATTTTTTTTTCCAGATTTTTCAAAAATCATTGCTATTTCGGGTTCATCACTCCTTATACCATGCAATTTCTAAATATCGTTACAATATATCTCTACTATTTATAAATACACGCATGCGAAGAGGTGTTACACGCTAGGTCTAGAGTGTAAACAGGTATTTCTACCGTTTGATCGGTTTGATATGCGGTTGGATATTAATCTCTAGCCGAAGCAACACTATTGATTGATTTTTCATCTAATGTAGAAATAAATTGAATAACACATCTATTTGTATCGCTTATAAATTAGAAACATATTTTTATTGTCTACCATTATTTTGTTTCTTTATTTGCTCACATATGACGGCATCTTATGCTAGCAGTAAAAAAAAAAACATAAATCTAGTTTTATATGAGTTTTCACATGGAGAAACATTGAATGGAACACATCTGTATCCGTCTTATATATTAGACACTACCATCTCTTTATTTCTAGTGTTAAGTTATTTTTAAACAATGTGATGTAAATTTTCCTCAAATATTGCATGCCCCGGACAGTAGGCCATATTTTCTTAAAACAAAAGTTGTAAAATTTCATTATTTTTATTATTTTACATAAATTTCAATTAAATAGAAAAGTAAAATAATAGATATATATCTTCATCATCATTTGAAAATTCTATATATTTATTTTTTTTGTGTAACTAAAACATTGCTTGCATGTTCAGCATGATGCATGATAATTTTGGTGATCGCATCTGTGACGCACCAATGATGTTAAATTTCGGTGTTATTACATGCTAATCATAGAAAGATTCAATTTTGGGGCTGTAATTTAATGTATTAATAACATTGGATTGGTATAGACGTAAGGTACATATAATTCATGTTATTGAAGTTGTTCGCATCAAAGAATTTTTTGTTTTATATAATTTGTGTTATTCGCACCATTTGATTGTTGCATTGCTCATATAATTATTTTAAAATTGAAAATCTTTCAAACTAGAATTTTTATATAAATTTAAGATTATTCCATGGTGGACGGAAAATCCTAATCTTTCATCTCTATTCAAAATTAATTTTATATGAACGATCTCAATTTTAAGTTGGATTTAAAATTTCTGTCCAGTGTCCACATTCGAATTTGAGATAGAGCGGTACTAAAATGAATGAACAGTGTATCTACTGCATTTCGGCCGTTGGATGGAAATCAGAGGGATGGGACTAATCCCGCTGGGCTTTTTATTCCTTCCTCCTCTCTCTTGCGAAGGGAGGGATGCGCCTCCAGTGGGGTCCAGAACTGGAGATTTGAGAAACCTCCTGGCTCCTGCTCCTCATTTAATGGGTATAATCTCCATCCGTTCCACCTGACTTTTTGATACTTCGATGCTGATTGGAATTGTTATGATATACCATCAAAAGTTGGAATGTGGTAGTAACTAGTAAGTTTCATTTGTGTAATATACAATTGTGAATTATTGTTTCAACTTGATTTCACAGAGGAGGGGTTAAGGTTAATTATGGGAAATTACTGCGCACCAACCATATTTCTAACTCATGAAGTAAAGTGCGACGTGGGTATTAATCTTTGCATTTTTCAATTGCCTAACAGTACCACAGTGTTGATCCTGTTCCATGAGGATGCTGTTCCACCCATCTCCGATCGCCCCTCTCCATCGGCTCTTTGCGGGTGCATCTGCCGCTTCAGTCTTGCCTCCCTCGCCATCTTCCCAACAGGTGCACAAATTACTCAAAACATTGTTTTATTTACTATTATTAGCATGCCAATTGCCAATTGTATAAAACATGCATTCAAGTTCAATAAAGACTTTCTTTACACTCCTCTATTTTCCAATTAATTAATTTCACAAAATCAGTCGGTCTTGCAACTGGCTAATTGAATTTTGATAAATTATACCACACACCTGGACATTAATGAAATTTTTTTCTGCAAAAAGGCTAACTGAACAGTATTATGATACTTTGTAATTATTCAACTACTCTTTTGGATTAGAGGCTGAAATATGATACTTTGTTATGCTTTGCTTGTGGAGCATTATGTAAATCAGTATGCAATGAAAGAATTTTGTATTCATTCCGCATCACAATATGCAAAACTATGCCAATAAAATAGATAATTCCATAACCGGACAAATGTATATAATCAGTCCAACATTTCACATTACTCAAACTCTAACAATCCGGTATCAGAAGTCCTAGCATATATATACATACTGAAGTGGAACTGGAAACCAGAACATTTATAAATAAACATTCTAATGGTAATGTAAGGAAAGAATAAGTTTTTTTTTAGATGGCCGGGCAGCGGCTGCCAAGCTTAAAAAGCAAAAAAAAAAAAAAAGAGAATGATTTTGTGAAATTAATTAATTGGAAAATACATTCCAAGCGAAACTAATTTTGCGAAATATATAAGTTAACTTCATAAAAAATAAAGGTCACTGGAACGTATATTCATGGGCTGGGTTGTAAACAACTGGCCTAAAAATTTTGCTCTGCATGGAACTAATTGAAGGCCCCTTCTATGAAATTGGGTCATTGTTTCAAGTAGTGAAAGTGGGTTTATTTTTTTCCCTTTTTCTTTTATTTTTTTTCCTTTGTTTTTCATGGTACCTGGAGAGAACAAAATAACATCAGATTCCCTCCATTTCTTTGCATGATCTATGACATTATGCAACTCTAAAATAACATCATACTGGTACTGTAAAAATGCTTCTACAAATGGGGGAAAAAAAAGGAAACAAGCTAATCTGCAAATTCTTTTTGGGGCTGTTTGGATTATGGTAGGAATTTGGGGAATTTCATCTTCCTACCATAAATTTATTATAAACAATCTAAACTCTTCACAAAGTTACACACTTCCCAATAAATTTATTCCTAGGAATTTCAACTTCCCCAAATTCCCAAAATTCCTAAGCGATCCAAACGGCCCCTTTAATTCCAAGTTGCATGTTCAGAGATTATTATGTCAACTACACATTTCAAAGAGACAAGAAACAAGATTTGAGCAATGTTAAACTCAAAAATAAAGCAATTATCTGGTTTGTAATCAACTCAAAGAACATATACTAAAAATCTGATTCCATTAGAAATTCATCTCAGTATCTCAGCATTGCATAATCCACATATAAACAAAACCCAAGAAAACAAGAAAATAAGACCATCAAGAAAAATATTAACAGAGAACTAGTTTCCTCTGGACTAAGTTGCACTACCAGAATTTTTTCAGATTTTTTCTAACCAGACAAAGCTCATACATTTCCAAACTCAAGATGCTTATTCAGGCTTTTTCTTTTTGATGAAGTTCAGCAAGACTTTGGCCGGATGCAGCCATTTTGTGTTCCAGTGCCTCTTCTTGTGTGCCGGTGCATTCTCCACTCTCTCATTTGTGTGAGGCTGCTCTGACATGTTGTCCTCCATAATAGTTTTCAGCCGATTGTCATGCTGCATGCCTCCCTTTGATGATTCCCCGACGCGATCTCTCAGCTGGGCATTACGTGTGCTGCCAGATGCCGCCTTTGTTGCTTTGGTGCCCACTGCATTGGTGTGACCAGCCTCCTCCAGCTTCCTGGCCTGATATAACATCATTTGGTTGACACCAGTGAATTGATTGCATGATGAGAGGAAGCGCTCATGCTGTTCGTTGACGTCCTGGTTGACCGACTCAAGGAACTTCTGAAATTGTTTGTCGTGTTGCTTGATGGCGAAGTCATTGTGCTCATCCACCGTCTTTGTCGCACCTACTTTGCCTTTTTGAAGCACATATCCGTCTGAGATGATTTTTTCTCCAAGGCTTTCGTATTGATTGACTAAGGCTATAAATTTATCTGTATATTCCTTGCGGGAATCTACCATCACGGAAAGGGGTTCTTTGTCCATGATGGCTTTGATGGTAATTCTGGTTTGATGGTACTTCTGGTTTGAGGGGTCTGAGGACTGAGGTTGCTTGGGTTTATATTTATAATGTTTGTAAACGGGGTTTAGACCATTGGTTGAATAGGCGCCAGGCGATTAATTAATCTTGGTTCTTTCAAGAAAAGAGCTTTCTTGCATTTGTAATGTAAAACTCAGTGGCACCGGCCAATTTTCTTTTTCCGTGGTATTTTGTACTTAATTACTTCATTCGAAAAGAACTACAAAGCATTATTCGATACTAAACAGGAAAATAAAATAAATAAAATCAATTAAATAATAAGAGAAAGTTTGGTCGGCTCATCATCATCATTTTATTATTATTATTATTATTATTATTATTATTATTATTATTATTATTAATTATTTAACTGATTTAGTAAGTCCCGGTTATCAGTTTAGTGACCAATATTTGGTAATAATCTTCTACTACATTCCTAAACTTCTCCAAAAGTTAGTTACATTAGTCGATAAGCCAAAATAAACACAACTGCTGGGTACCAAAAATTTTAGATTACGTTGAAATTCCATTATAAAAATCACAACCGTTGAAGACAACCCGTTTTAAATAGTTACAAATTTTGTACAATTCAAGACCCAGGAGTATAATCTAAACTAGTGCTAATTTCGCGCGTTGCGCGATTGCTTTTCAATTACATTCATTGCTAATTACATGTTTTAATTATAACGACCATGCCTAACTAACAGGTGCCATCAATATAACTATAAATTTATATAGACTAATTATTTTATTATAATAGCACCATGCTATTATAATACTATGTACTATGTTGTAATTATGATACTATCCAATATTGTCAATGAAAGCAGTATTTTAGTACACATCGTCATTGACTTCCCTTAAAAAGAACATGCTCTTTTAATGTAATACTCTCATGAAACTACAACTAAATTTATTTTAAAAATATAGAAGAACCATCTTAGCTGACTAATAGAAGTGTTTTAATTATTATATATTCATTGTATCAAATATAATTAGATAATTACCATTCAAAGAAAATTATGAACTAATTAACATTACAAAGAGAGAAATGCACTATTAACTCAAAAGGGTAGAATGAGGTGCAAACATGAAATGATCTATATAAAAGGATCGATTCCATTAACAAAATGTAATAAGGAGAAAGGGTATAAGAAAAAAAATTACATATGACAATCAAATAAAGAGAATTCTTACTCCTTGACAGTCGACGGCAATACTGCTCCAAATTCCAAGCAAAGATTGCTGGTCAATAAGAATTTCTGGTAAAAAAAATTATCTTCAAACTCTAGCTTATGCTGTTGCAAAGTCTAATAAAGAGAATAAGAAACTACAGAGAATTAATTTTCTCACATAAATGCTGCCACAACTGATACCAGCACATATAAGCTAGAACTGTGTAATAAGATGTTGGGTATTGTTAAGGGACTTCAACGAAATAAAGTATCGGCATTTTGGAATTTTAGTCTCTAAATATAAAAAATAATACATTGAAAATTTGCAATCATCTAACCATGAGTGAAATAAATATAAAATCATACCAGATTTTTTTTTTTTTGTATAGATCCTAAATGCTCTAACCTTGGAGAGCTCAACAGGTCATTTATGCGAGGAAACCTAAAGCACATTGAAAACTATCAATAATTAATGAAAAAGTGTCTTCATAAAGAAAAGAATGAAACTTATGATTAGAATATTTAAATAAATATCGCTAATTTACAGATAGGCACTCTTTAGATAACTATCTTTACATTTTCTTTGCAAGTAGTATGTGCTTGTTACGAAGAAATTCAAAAGGAAAAAAAAATTGCATACCTTGCTCTATGAATTGCAGCACGTGCTTAACTGAATTGATGCAGCTTTTGACTATGCCGTAAAGTATAATCTCTCCACATTCTATTTTTTTAAAAGAAATCCCAAGTTAAACATAAATAAGTGAAGTCTAACAGTATAGTAAATTTTCAAATAGTGTACAAAAGCTTAGAACTATATGAACCAAATAAAAAAATTCAGACTGTAACATCACTGCTCCAAGACCAGAAAGGAGTGATGAATATCCTGCCAATTGTTTTCTTCAAGCACAAATAACAAAAATGTCGATGAACCTTTTTCAAGTGCAGGAATACAAAAGAGGAGATGTTCTTCAATAAATAATAAATAAAAAATACTCAGATCTTCATTTGGCAGCAATTAAATAATAAATGTCGATGAACCTTTTTCAAGTGCAGGAATACAAAAGAGGAGATGTTCTTCAATAAATAATAAACAACAAATACTCAGATCTTCATTTGACAGCAATTAGCAGGATAGACATTTGACAGCAATTGGCAGGATATACAATCCATTTGTAATAAAAAAAATAAATATTTTTTTTGCATTTTCTGCTAGTCAATCCTTAGATCTTCATTTGACAGCAAACAATCTCAAAAATATAGTAGCCATTTTCTCCTCTTATCATTAGGAACTGTGTAGGCAATCAATAACCCGAGTGTATTAATATACAGATTGGATTGCACCTCCATATTTTAAATATTGAGAGGATATAGCATTAAGAAAAAGACAAACGTTGAATGCATGAAAGAGAAAGACAAACGTTGCTGTCCAACAGAACAAAATTCATGCCCCGCACATTATCATTTTTTGGATTGACAGTTTCCCACATTTTGAGGACTCTAGCATGAATAATATCTTAAATCCTCTAATTATTTATTAATAAAGAAACTTCCATGAATAAGTTACTGCTACCCTCCAAATATAAGACTACTTTTTATCCATTCCTAAACATATTTTCAAAAAACCAATATAAAAAAAAACAAATAAAGAGAAAAAAGTCATCTGCTCTTTCCCTGAAGATAAGTGAGAACTAATGGGAAATCTAATCTAAATAATATATAAAAGTTAACCTGCTCATATTGTCCAAAGTAAGCTCATCGTTGAACAGCTTTTGCAAAGCTCAATATTTCATCACTGGAAACTCTTCCACGTATCAGGAGGTAACCACAAATGCAACACCAATAGAAAACAAAAATAAAATCAACCCCAAAATGTAACACTAAATGTAGCCGTAAATATAAAAAATTCAAAATATATAACCAAACTTTCAACACGACCTTGTTTAAAAACTGATCAAGATCTTCAACTGTTTGTTTGAACTCCTCACTTCGTGAAGCCTAAACCTCCTTTGCCATTTCTTTGGCAGTATCTTGCAAAATTTTGGTATATTCTATTTTTCCTTGGAGTCTCCTTTTTAAAAGTTCCTGCAAAACAATGTAGACATATGCAAGACTAATATGAGAGGACCTCAGTAACATCATACCAACATGAACCAACAATCAAATATTATAAAAGTTTGAGCTTCTTGCTGGTCTTTATGATTAAAATTAATATCAGATAGTTATGGAAAGGAATAAAACATTTTCCTTGCCAAGAGATATCAATTTACATATGTGAATTTTAACTTAATTCTATGGAAGGAATAGCCACAACCATGTCATATTCAATGCATCAATAAACATAACAACATCAAATCTTAATCGAATCCGTACCCGGTAATGATTTTGCCATCTCAACATTTAGTGGCCTGCCACCAACACCAACATTATTAAGGGCCAGTGCCGATGTGACCTCTTTAGGCTTCGAGCACTCAATGAAAGCGAAGTGCTTTAACTTAGTTATCATGCAATCAGCCAGCGTCGCACAATAGCCAGACAGTTGCTTGAGATGCTCAACAGTTAATAGGGGGCTCAAGTTGCTGATCTGGATAGTTCTCTTCAAGAGGTCAGCCTCAGCCACCTACTCAAGTGAGCCTATTGTCAGACACATAAAGAAATATGATATTACATATAGCGCAGTAAGTATTTGCATAGTAAGATAACCAAACTCACAGATAGTTCCCATGTAGCATCTAGTTTCTCCCTAGAATGACATTGTAAGACAATTTGGACCTTTATTTCAAATCCCATTTTGATTCCTAAAAATTTGACAAATCACTTTCAATCCCTACAAAGTGGATATGGAACAATAGGAACTATAACTCCTTAACAACATCAAAACTTATCAGAGATACACCCTGACATTGCTCCTACTAACACCAAGAAATATAAAAAAAAAAGAAAACATCAAATCACTTGGACCTATAGCATCCCCATCCTCTGGCTTCTGCAACTGGATCTGAGCTGCGTGAGCCACAATGGCCTGAGCAGCGGCCATAGCAGCAGCCGAGAAGCCCATGAGGTTCTTATCCATGGTTCTGCCAGCCGTCGACAGCACATGCATCAACAAATGAGAAATATGATCTTGTCTGACATTCATAAGACTTCTGGCTTCCGATCCAACCTTCATTGTGTCCTATAAAAATGAGAAATATGTTGCTATATCCGAAACCAAGATAGACAGTAATCTCTGTAGGAAAATCAACCTAATATGAGTTGAATGTGTTATTTTCAAAGAAACATAAAAGTACCTCGCATTCATGGCGATGCTCCCGTGCTTGATCAACTTCTCTACTGCTCTCCACAACTCAACCCTGATCTGAAATCTCACCAGAAACGATGATGAGAACGTTCTCCCAAAACCAGCGGCACAAAAAAGGTTCCAGAAATAATAAGTAAGATAGAGGAAAAAGAGATAGAGATGCTCAAAACAAAACGGTACTCATCTGAAAGAAGAAGAGCCGATCTATTCATCGGTTCATCCCATCTCGCTAGGCGATGCCGGAAGATGCGAAAATTCAGCGATGAAGGGCAGCACAATCTTTGAGCTGCCTTGCCTCGGGAGGCATGCACGCCAGGCTGGGAGAAATGAGGAGAAAGAGCCTCTTCATGTGGAAATATCCAGAAGCCGAAGATCAGACGGATGGATGCACTACAGATCGAACGGGCAAGATCAAACGCAGAAGACAGACGGTCCAGATGAATTACTGTACTAACTACAGTAGAAAAGGCATCCCACGCGCAACTCACGCCGCGCAAGCTTTATATAGTTTTAATTTAATAACAATATCGCAGGAACACATTGCTCACAAGCAGCATGTGAACGACCAAATAATCTGACTTATTTTTCCCTCAAATATTTGTGTAAAAGGACAGTTGGTCATTATTTTCTCCTAACAACAAAAATACAATTTTGTCATGAATTGAACGAGCTTAGGAGTTATGAAGGAGACAGGTCTGTTACGGTGAAACATTGGGCCGAATATTTGTAATAAATAAGTAGGCTTTGTATTGGGCCGATTAGAACTTCAAATTTCTATTTGCTTTGTTTGTTTAATGAGCTGTCTAAATACAGCTGTTATTTTGCAATTTTTGTCTTTATGCGAACCATTAGATCAATGTAACAGGAGTAGGTGAGATATTATCATTATTACCATTTTTGAATGAAAATCAATCTTATCTTTCTATTAAGCTATCTGTAGCGAAAAAATATCCAAAAATCCAATCATATATTTACATCTTTTCATCAACATAAATCCAAAAATACAAAAAATTCTATTCTCATATCGCTGGAGCATATCAAGTGGTATCGGAGCCATCGTTCATGGCAACCAAACAATCTACAGATGAGAAGATCCGAATCTTGAGAGAAGAAGTGCAAAAAGAGCTTGTTGGTAGATTGGAGGACAACCGTGAAGCACTCTCATCAATTCTGCATCAACAAAGTCTTCAACTTGAGGCTAAAATTGACTACAAGCAAGATTCAATGGAAAAGAGGTTAGATGAGTTGACCAATCAGATGCAGAAATTAACTGAAGTACTAAGTGGGCTAGAGAAAGGTAAAGTAGTGCAAACCAATACCGGTGGTACAAGTATGAATAGAGATGCAGCTGGTACAAGTGTGAATAGGATAGCAGGAATCCAACCAGTGGTACCTGATCCTCCTCAAAATACTAGTGAACCTATAATTGCTGTTGGTCGAGTCGTATCTCCCCAAAATACCCCTCATCATGCTTATACCTCTGTAGGTACCGCCTCTATACCACCTCCACCAACACCAGTTATAGGTTTAACCAACCTTAATCCACACAGTGAAGCTTACTATCCTGACAACCATGCAACTAATTCAAATTTTTACACACAAATTCCTAATCACAATCAAATACCAGAACCACCATTCTATTTTCATGACCAATCAAGAGTCTACCATCCTACTTACAACCCCATGTCTTCTCCATACACGACTTATCCTAATCATCAATACTACCCTCAGCTGCAAACTCATCCTCCTAACCAACCACAAGTAAATCTTCAAAATAACCCTTTTAGAAATTTCAATGCTCACAATCAAAGACCTAACCCATTTCAAACTACTACTTTACCTGCACCAAGGCTAGAATTTCCTACTTTCAATGGAAATAATCCTAGAGGCTGGCTATACAAGTGTGAAAAATTCTTTCAAATGGCTCAAATACCCGAGAGACTTAAATTAGAAGTGGCGACTATGCACATGCAAGGAAAGGCAGAAACTTGGGTACAAGGTGTGGTAAGAGATGGTATGTTTTGGGAGGAGTTTGCACAAGAAGTGATTGATAGGTTTGAGCCGAAAACAACCATGGGGCTGGTAGGAGAATTTAACAAGTTAAAACAGTTAACAGATGTAGAGAGTTATAGGTGTAGATTTGAAGAATTGAGGTTGTTAATGTTGAAGGAGAATCACACTTATGATGAGCAGTATTTCATGACAAGTTATCTAAGTGGGTTAAAAGAGGAGTTGAGACTTAAAGTGCTGGGTACTAGACCTCGGAACCTCAAAGAAGTCTATGAATCTTCTATTTATCAAGAAATGTTAGTGGAGCTGAAGAGAAAACAGAAAATGAGGCCTCATACCCAACATAATTCTGCTAAGGTAATACAAGCAAGCAAAAATTACATACCTAAAGTAGTACCTTCAGGGGTTAAGACAGCCAAGGAAGAGAAGGAGTGTTATAAGTGTCATGGCCCATGGTTCCCTGGCCATAAATGTAACTTGAAAGCTGTTAATACCATCATAGTGGACTCGAATGATGAAAATGCATGGCCTGAAAGTTTTGTAGAGGAAAATGAAATAGAAATGGAGAATCCAAGCCATGTCTTGCTTCCTGCACCTGAAAATCAATGTGATAATGAAGAAGTGAGAATTTCCTTACATGCAATGGGTGAAAATAGAAATCTAGATTTGATTAGGTTAAGAGGTGAAGTTAAAGGAATACCTATTACGGCTCTTGTGGACAGCGGTAGCACACACACATTCGTAGACCCAAAGGTGATTGAAGAGGCTGGTTTTCAAGTGACTAAGATAAACCCTATGATAATTACTGTGGCTAATGGAGAAAAGATGCAATGTGACACTAAGTGTGAAGGGTTTACTTGGTGTATGCAAGGTAATGAGTTCGATTTTGATGTACGGGTAATGGAAATTGGTGCTTATGATATGTTGCTTGGCGGTGATTGGATTAGAAAGATGGGTCCTATTTTACTAGATGTGAAATCATTGACACTAGCCATGATTAAGGAAGGTACCAAAATTGAGCTTAAGGGTATACAAAATATGGGAGAACTACAATTGATAGATGGGGCAGAACTAGGAGAGGAGTTCAAAGATGGAGCAGTTTGTATGCTTACTCAATTATATCCAATCAGAACTAGTGAGACTGAAATATTGATGCCTAAACCCCTTCAAAATCTGTTAACCCACTATTCTGATATATTTCAAGAGCCAAAAACTTTACCACCAAAGAGGACCCATGACCATATTATTCCTCTTAAAAAAGGGACTGAACCCATGAATTTGAGACCATATAGATACTCAAAGGAGCAGAAGGAGGAAATTGAGAAAATAATTGATGAAATGTTAGCAGCATCAATCATAAACCCTAGTTCAAGTCCTTTTGCTAGTCCAGCCTTACTAGTTAAGAAGAAAGACAGCTCGTGGCGATTATGCATAGATTATAGAAAGCTTAATTCTTTTACCATAAAGAATAAGTATCCTATACCTGTTGTAGATGAGCTTTTAGAGGAGTTAAAAGGAGCTGAAATTTTTTCAAAAATTGATTTAAGGGCTGGCTACCATCAAATTAGGGTTAAAGAGGAGGATATACATAAAACCGCTTTTAGAGTACACCATGGGCACTTTGAATTCAAGGTTATGCCATTCGGCTTGACAAATGCCCCAGCTTCTTTTCAAAATCTGATGAATGATGTATTCAAGAAAGAATTGAGAAAGTGCGTGCTTGTTTTCTTTGACGATATTTTAGTCTACAGTAAGAGTATGGCTGATCACTTAATACATCTTGAGAATGTGTTCATGAAGTTGAGAGAACACCAACTGTTTGCTAAAATGTCAAAGTGTTCATTTGGTAAGAAAGAAGTCGAATATCTTGGGCATATCATTTCAAAAGATGGTGTAGCTACTGATGCAAGCAAGGTTGAAGTTATGCTTAATTGGCCTGAACCTAAGACAATTAGAGAATTGAGAGGATTTTTGGGACTCACAGGTTATTATAGGCGATTTATAAAGAACTATGGAGTCATAAGCAAGTCACTGACAGATTTATTGAAGAAGAATAGCTTTGGCTGGAATGAACAAGCACAAGAGGCTTTTGGCAAATTGAAAAGAGCAATGAGCAGTGCTCCAGTTTTGGCTCTACCCGATTTTACACAACCGTTCTACATTGAAACTGATGCATGTGATGTGGGAGTAGGTGCTGTATTGTCACAAGGTGGTAGACCTATTGCATATTTGAGCAAATCTTTTGGGCCTAAAAATAGAGGAAAATCTACTTATGAAAAAGAACTCTTGGCTGTCCTAATGGCGATAGATAAGTGGAGACATTATTTACAAGGCAAACAGTTCATAATTAAAACCGACCACCAAAGCCTAAAACATCTTTTGGAGCAGAAATTGACACATCAGTTGCAACACAAGGCTTTAACAAAATTCATTGGTCTAGATTACATAATTGAGTTCAAAAAGGGAAAAGCCAATGTTGTTGCTGATGCCTTATCAAGGAGAAGCCCAACACATAACCAAGACACAAGCAATTTTTCTAATCACCTAAATACACTTCATACCTCATTTATCCAGCCACTGTGGGAAAGAGAAGTTAAGAGAAGCTATGCGAATGATGAACTTGCGACTAAGCTGTTGCAAGAATTAGAAGAAGGCGATGCAGGGAATGAAGATTGGAAGCTTGAAAATGGAGTGATCAAGAGGAAAGGCAGATTGTATGTGGGCAGCGATGCAGCCATGAAGGAGAAGATTATGAAGGAGTTTCATGCATCATCAATTGGAGGTCATTCTGGAATGCAAGCCACCTATCAAAGAATAAAGAGAGCATTTTATTGGTCAGGTATGAAGCGTGAAATTTGCTCGTTTGTACGAGAATGTGATATATGTCAAAGAAATAAGAATGAACATGTGCCTTATCCGGGATTGTTACAACCTCTACCAATTCCAGAAAAGGTATGGGACTGTATAACCATGGACTTTATAGAAGGCTTGCCAATTTCTGAAGGAAAAAATGTTATTTTTGTGGTAGTGGATAGGCTCACTAAGTATGCACATTTCATGGCTCTATCACATCCATATAGTGCACAAGGGGTAGCTAAGATCTTTATGGAAAATATATGTAAACTACATGGAGTACCTAGCTCAATTGTGTCCGACAGAGATCCTGTGTTTACTAGTCAATTCTGGAAAGGAATTTTTAAACAGTTGGGAACTACCTTGCACTATTCGACAGCTTACCATCCCCAAACAGACGGTCAAAGTGAAAGAGTTAACCAGTACCTTGAAACTTATCTTCGGTGCATGGTCAATACACACCCAAAGAAGTGGAACCAGTGGTTGGCTCTAGCCGAATATTGGTATAATACCTCATATCATACATCCCTCAAATGTACCCCTTTTGAAGCCCTTTATGGCTATGCACCCCCTCACATGGAATTAGGAAATTCTCCAGTGACTTCAATTGAACCAATTGATGATTATTTAAAAGAGAGATGTGCAATGCTACATAAACTAAAGGCTCAGTTGACAGAAGCTCAAGCTAGAACCAAATATTTTGCTGACAAACACCGCACAGAGAGAGAATTAGAAGTTGGAGATTTTGCTTACTTGAAATTGCAGCCTTATAGGCAAACTTCTCTTGCTGTGAGAAAATGTTTGAAGTTAAGTTCCAGGTACTATGGACCATTTCTAGTGGTAGAAAGAATCGGCAAGGCAGCATACCGACTACAACTCCCACCCGACAGTCAGGTACATCCTGTTTTTCACATTTCCCAACTCAAAAAGTGTATTGGCAAGAATTCAGCTTCACCTACTCTGCCGATTGTGGGGCCAGAAGGATCATTTAAGGTCGAACCGGTGGAGGTTGTTGATCGAAAAATTGTAAACCGAAATGGTACACCTGTGGCCCAGATTTTGGTGAGATGGTCGAATTTGCCGGATGATTCGGCTACCTGGGAAGACTACTTGTTTATCAAAAGAAAATTTCCTGAATTTGTGGCTACGATAGCTCCTTGAGGTCAAGTCGTCATTGAAGGGGAAGGTATTGTCATGAATTGAACGAGCTTAGGAGTTATGAAGGAGACAGGTCTGTTACGGTGAAACATTGGGCCGAATATTTGTAATAAATAAGTAGGCTTTGTATTGGGCCGATTAGAACTTCAAATTTCTATTTGCTTTGTTTGTTTAATGAGCTGTCTAAATACAGCTGTTATTTTGCAATTTTTGTCTTTATGCGAACCATTAGATCAATGTAACAGGAGTAGGTGAGATATTATCATTATTACCATTTTTGAATGAAAATCAATCTTATCTTTCTATTAAGCTATCTGTAGCGAAAAAATATCCAAAAATCCAATCATATATTTACATCTTTTCATCAACATAAATCCAAAAATACAAAAAATTCTATTCTCATATCGCTGGAGCATATCAAATTTCACTTAACATTTACTTGATTTTCAATCAAATAAAAAGGTATCCTAATTTAGTAATTTTAATTGCAATATAGAAAGTTCAATTACACTCGTATAGATGGAGGTATTATATCCTGTTTACGATACATACATCTTCAAGGGTGTCAAACGTTAACAACAGAAGCGGAATAGGGGTGTTTCGTTTCTGTTCCGTTCTAGCACACATAAATGAAATTTATTCCGTTTCGGAACAGAAAACTAATTCATTAGCCGTTACGTTTTTCATTTTCCACTGTTTTCAGCCTACTTTCCATTGATTTCAGTCATTTTTCGGTAGAACGGAACACTAATGTGCAGTACAACCTATTTTGTTTCCTTTTCGTCTCTGAAAACGTAACACATTTACCATTCGGTTTCTGTTCCATTTCGGACGGAACGAAACGGAAATAGCTGAAACGGCAGACTATTGACACCCCTATGATACATATATAAGTACACATTGACATATTGTGCTACGTTTCACCCCAATCTGTAACATACTAGCACGAGTGAATATATTTTATGCATTGTATGGTATGGTATGACTCCCTCAACAAATCTATGTGCATTTCGACGGATGCATGTGAATATTTACCATTCCAATCATGGATAATTTACCCATGGGAATGGGAAACCAGGGATCTCTGGTTAAATTGATCCCAGAAATTCAAAGGGATTCAAAGAGAAGTGGGTATGACATATAAGCATTTTGTAAGTCTCTTGAAAAAAGGGTAAAATTTGATATGCACGAGAGGTGTTTGATGGCGGGCTCAAGAGAGGAAAATTCTGGCAGGGGGAAGGTTTTTATTAGAGGGATGATGAAATAATATGAAGGACTTTGTAGGGAATTAGGATTCAAACACTTTGTAGGGAATTGGAAGGACTCTGTTGGGAATTAGGATTAGCAAAGAAGCAGAATCTGAGAATGATTAAGGTATTGTTTTGAAAATTGAAATTAGTGGGGCCGAATAAATAATATTCTTCTTTTCTAAAATGGTTTGCTCTGTACTGTGCCAAGTTGGACATCACATCACTATTTTCCGTGATTGAGAAATGTAAATAAACAAAAGTCAATTTGAATATATCTTTACTACTTATAAAAGCACCAGTCTAAAGGTCTATCCAAATTTGAGTCCAAAGGTGCAAACAATTGTTTACCCAATGCAATATAGACCATAGATTGATTATGATCTAATCAGATCAGTGGTCTGGATTGAACAACGAGTTAAAAGATTTAAACTTTTGAGATAGAGCTGTTAACTTTCGCTGGCGGAGCGGAATTGCGCTGATTTTAAACCGCGTAACACCAGACTTCGATTCGACGCTCCGTTCCTTATTTTTTTGCATTTCTTATGGAATAATTTCATTCGATTCACCAGAGGTCTTTTCTCTAACACACTCCAGCGCCGCACCCTCCTCTCCGCTATCTAGGGTTTTCTCTAGCGATCGAATCTCCCCGCTCTCCACATATGGCAACGTATCCTCTCCGTTGTCTAGGGTTTTTTTTTCACGCTCCAGGTCCTTTTCTCTTTCCACTTTCCTCTCCTCTCCTCTTCTCATCTCTCATTTCCCGCTGTCCTTACTTTCTCCGCTCTCTTCTCCTCTCTTGTTCTAATCTTGGGTTTTACGTATAGGCTCTTCATCTCCTGCCGGTCTTCCATCTCCTTCTTCCTCCCGGTATGATGGTGTGGCTGTGCTTGCTGCTCGCCTGCTCGGTGCCTCCTCTCTCACCTCTCTCCACCACAACCACGCTATTGCTTCCGACTCGGCAATCCTCACTGCCCTCCTCACCCTCCCTCACCACCTACTGATCAACATCATTGCTCTCCGCTCTCAACGATCTTCCTGTTTCTTCCTTTGCCAGGTACGGATCTAAATTGTATTTCACTTTTATTCCTTTGTTTTTGTTCCTGAATAGTGGTTTCTTTTTAGATTGTTGTTTACTTGTTTATCCCAATTTACTTTATCATTTCAAACTTCTGATTTCTTGCAAAGAGATGTACCTAAAAGTCTTAATCAACACTTAGTTTTTCTATTTTGCCTTTTTATTCTTTTGTTTCAATATGCACCACAGAAAAATCAGTAATAAATTTTCAGTTATTATACAGATATTTGTTTTCTGTTCCTTCTTTTCTCAATCTAAGCGTACCACAATAAGGTAAGGTTTTATTGAAAATTGGGACTGAAATTTTCAGTAATGGTGGTGAGCTGGGTGTCATTATTCAACCATGACATCTTTTTAAATAATGGAGGCTCGTGAGCTCTTATTTTTTTGTTCTTAATAGCATATTCTCTTTATGTTTCTCGTAGTTGTTTTTTCTGACTATCTCCTTCTCTCTAATTTTTGCTCAGGAGGTCAATTTGGCATGTGATCATTAGACATTAGTTTTGGTTTAATGTCTTCACTGCCTTGGTGGATTGAGATAGCAAGTTATGGGCAAGCTAGCACCTAGCAGCATGATGCCTAGGAAGGTATCTATTATATCAGCTTAAAAGTAACTTTTTGTTTTTTCCTATTGTTTCTCGAATTTATTAGTGTTTCAGTAAATTTCAATTATGGCCCAACATTGTTATCTCATTGTTTTATTAGTGTTTTCTGATTATTATTTGCTTACTATTGAAATAAAAGATTTATTATGAAGTAATTTTAGCTGACTTTTTAACATCTCAACTGCTGTATATTGGTAATAATGAAAAGTCATCCATGGAGCAACTCTGTGCTACCAAGTATTGAATCAGGTGATGCTACCGAGTAATTTAAAAAGTTCTTCATGTTGCTTAACATCTGTGTTTGTTGAATGTAGAGATGCTAAATCGTAGTAGTATTCCAATTTTGTTAGTTGTGTTTTTATTGGATTACAAGTATACTGGTAGAGTCAAAAGGGTAGAGTGAACATGGATGCTACTCATAGGAGAAGCAGTAGTAGGGATTAGGGTCATTTTATTACCATTTTTTTCATTTTCTTTTTATCAAACACTGTAAATTTAAGTTTCTATAATGAAACATGTGGCATCGATCACCTTTTTGATCGATATCTGAATAGAAGCTTGCTTAATTGGATTCGGATCTAATTATAAATTATGGATCAGATTTTTGTTATTGGGTTGAATTTATGCCTAGACCCAAATACCTATCTAAAAATGGAGGTTAGTTGTCTATTGATTCTGTATCAACCTTTTATTTTGATACATAGCAAGCATCTACATAAAATTTACAACAAATTATCGTCTCTCTTTATCTTCTGTATTAACCATCGCTCATTTAGCTCATCCCTTGCGATTATTTTCCTTTGTTGGTGCAAAGTTACACCAAATTTACTCCTTTATAAGGTGATATTCAAGTACAAGGAGATGAGGGATAGTGGGCCACTGGTAAGAACATGTTGATTTTTTTTTAATTAGTTGTCAGGTCTGTAAATGAGATTATTTTCATGCTATCTATTATGTATAAATACAGAGGTGGATGAGATCGACACTAAAGATGAAGGATGAGATCGAGCATCTCCGACAAGCCATGTATGACCAAAAGTACAAGGAGCGTAGAGACGACTCGAGGGTTTCCGATTGAATTTGGTTTAGTTTGTTTGATCCATAATTTGATAAAATTAAAGTTAGTTTAGTTAATTTGGTTTATTTAGTTTTGCTTATTGGACGAATAAAATAAAAAAATGTAGAAGGTTAATTGAGTGTGATATCCTGTTTTATGGAATTATTATAATTAATTTGCTTTAGAACGATTGAATCACTGTCAAACAAAATTGGTAAAATGTTACAGGTCTTGTACCGATCTTTGACATGTTGGTTTTTCTCTGGTACCATACTGGTACGGTGCTGATGGGGTGCAGGGGTTGTTGTGTAATAGACTACAAAGAGCACATATTTTAATAAGCTATAAAAGGAACGCTTATGACTTCATTTTGCACTTCAATCCTTGATGTGTCTTTCTGGACTTAAATTAATGTGAAAATAGCTATTGGTTTTCAAAAACGTTCTTGTTAGTTATGAAGATTGTGATAATTATATGCGTGTAACTTTCAGCTTTTTGGTCAACAACAATAAGATTAAATATATCTGATGTTATATGGATGTTGAATTACTGAAAGCACCTTTATGTAATCCTTATTGATCTAGGAATGCTGAGTGACATTAGTATCTGGTTAAGCGACTGCACCAAATTTTTTAGTTAGTTTTTTCAGTACCATCCTATCAGGTCTTGTAGTTCATACTGGTACATCTATATGATGACCAAGCAATAGTATGCACCTACTGTTTTTGTGAGTATATACTATGTAAGAATGTGTTTTGGTATAGCATTAATCTTTCATTACTTATGTTTAGAATATTATGGACGTCATAGGAATATTGGCCAAAGTTGCTGGTGCAAAAAATTAAACAAAGGCTAACAAAAATGACACAGTATCGCATCAGGATGGTGAAGCTCAGCAAGAAAGTCAGGTATGGAGTTCTTTCTTTCTCCTATATTATAGATGTCGTCATTATTATTCTCTCTCATATTTAGTGTTATTCATCCATTCTCTTTTTTTCAAGTTGCAACAAGAAAATTGAAATTAAATTTTTTCAAGTTGTGATGAGAAAATGGGGAATTGATTTGCACACCCCGTAAAATGATAAAACACTCCAAAACGAATTTTAAAGACTAAACTACCCTGGTTTGCGAGATTCTAATGCATGGAGTTATAAATTAAATTAAGGGTATTTTGGTCTTTATATAGTTGTTTTAGAGTGTTTTATCAATTCATGGGGTGTGCAAATCAATTCCCGAAAATTGAAATTAATCTAAATTAGATGATTTTGTTTCATGAAATTATGTAAATCAAAATATTTTACGAGACCTTTTCCTCTGATGTAGAAATTGAACAAGGAGGGGCACAAGCTATTATAAGGTCAGTGATTGATTTCAAGAGAGAACCCTGGCCTAGGATTTTTGACAACGCCAATGATCTGGTATGAGGAATGTCGAATCCTGATCTGAAGAAGCGGCTGACAGCTTAGCAAGTTCTTGGTATGACAGTCTTATATTATGTAACTAACACAAAAAAATTATTCATCTGTACAGTAGGTTCTGATACAAGAAAACTATTCTGACAAAAATTCCCTTGTAGATCATCCCTGGTTGCATAACATCAAGAAAGCACTGAATGTTAACTTGTGGGGGAGACTGTGAGAGCAAGGCTTCAGCAATTTTCTGTCATGAACAAGTTCAAGAAAAGGGCTATGAGAGTAAGGCTTTTTAGTATCATTTTTTCACCTATGTTCAATTCTTATAATGGTTTTGTTTGCAGGATTTGGTGATTTTATTTAGCAAAGGAGGCCTAATCTTTATTCTTTTTGTTAAAATGTAGGTGATAGTTCAGCATTTGTCGGTGGAAGAGGTTGCTGATATAAAGGAATTATTTCAAAAAATGAATTTTCAATAATGATAACAAGATCTCATTTGATGAATTGAAACTTGGCCTTCACAAGCTCGGTAAATAGCTTCCTAATTCTGATGTTCAAATATTAATGGATGTTGTAAGCAGTTTTAACAATATTGAATACAAATTTTGAATTTAATTGTTTCATTTGAAAAAAAAAAAATATGTAAGAGGAACCAGAATGATTTATAGATAATAATCTTGAGTTCAAGGGTCACAACAAGAACAACCCCCTCTTCCCCGCTTCCTTTCCAAAAAAAAAAAAAGAACCTAAGCACCGCCGCACAGAATAGGAAGAGTAATGGGGAAGAACTGATGGGTTTTTTTTTCTAATCATATTTTATGCAATTTTAGGCCGATACAAATGGTAATGAGTTTCTAGACTATGGAGAATTTGTGGTGGTAGCAATTCATTTGAGAAAAATTGGAAATAACGAGCATCTTCACATCCCCCGGCTATGATGAAGGCTGGTACCGATTGGAGAAAGGCATCAAGACAATACTAAGGAAACAGCCTCAGTTTGAAGCTACAGAAAGACGAATCATTACAAGTAGTAATGGACACAAGATGATAAAAGTGAAATATATATTACGCGCATAACATTTCTTGTTTCGAAGTCTATCTACCATTTTGATGGGTGCACAGCTATGATCTACTGAACAAATACTTCGGGTTGGCATTTCTTCTTTCTTTTTGTTTGCTTGGGTTGTGTTTTGTTGCTGTGTCAAATTGTATATGTAATGGGGAGTCAAATTCATTAATGCAACGAGTCAGGTGCCATTGTGCCAGTATTTACTCCATAAACGTTGGTTATGCTCCCCTTATACTATATACTAGATATCTTTCATCTTAATAAAGGAATTGTATAGGTAGCTAATTGGTAAAAAATTCGTAATTATTCATGTTACTGGATTAGATTCATATTTTAAAACTTTTAGTCTTTTTGCATCATTATTTCTTACGATTCCGTGATTATTTCCAAATTAAATTGTATCTCTTAGCAGTGCATTATTTATATCATGTTCCATATATTTTGCCATTCAAATCATATCCTATATATTTTTCTTCTATCAATCAAATAATTTTTGCATTGAGGTACTCAATTTGGAGACATTAAGGGAAATATTAAGCGCATACAATGAGAAACTGCACTGAATAAGGAAAATAATTTGCCATTTATAAAACTTTTTACACAATTTGGAGCTATTATGGAAAATATTTTGCCATTTATAAAAGAAATAACTCTTTACACAATTTGGAGTTAATATGAAATATATTTTGCCATTTACAACATAACTTTTTTTTTTTGTATATTCTATAACCAAAAGATTAAGAATGTTGATACATATTTGCATGGTAAGTGGACCAAGAAATGTTCTACAAAAGAGATTCACAGTACACGTCAACAGACATTAAGCTAATGGAAATCAGTCAGGAATTTACTCTTAAATTTACAGGTACAGAGTATTTATTTTTATTTTTATTTTTACAGGTACAGAAATGTTCTACAGAGTATTTATTTTTATTAACGGACATTGGTTTCTGAAGGAACAAAGAAATCCAAGCTAATTTGTAAAAAGAATATTTATTTTTATTAATGCACGCATTCAATATTATTTTATTATACCTTAATGTAATATATCAATTTTTCACTTCAGCTATAGTATGGAATGATATCAATGTGGGATCATTTGTCTTTATTTTGTAGTATGGAATTGTATTATATTTTATATATTGCAATATACTTTCATTTTCAACTTGTATTACCTCTGTCACTTTCGAATTTTAATTATTATAATTACAACTTCAATTTTATCTTTTTTTTCACATTTGATTGTTTTATGTGTATCATGAATTAAGCAAGAGTTTTTTCTTCTATTCACTCTTATGTCCGAAGATATCTACGAATATTTATGATTCATATGATAATAGAACTCCTAAAAGATTTTAACTTTTTTGAAAAATAACAAATAAAATATTGCCCGCACATTGAGCGGGCACTGCTGCTAGTAACTTGTAAAAATCTACTACTAGAGCTTCCTCTTCCAATTTGGAGATAATTTTGCATAAAAATTCCTAATAACTACAAACTTTTCAAGTGTAACTTCAACCTATAGCCTCATTTCCTGGACCCTGTGTATTAAATCTGTTACAGTAGCAAGTGGGTACTAAGCAATTTAGTATTTCAAAGCCGAAATTTCATTGTTGGTCTTTGTACCAGTGCTAGGCTTCTTGCTAGTGATCAGTACAGTAAGTGCTGGTCTTTGGAATTGGCCTCAATTAGCATGGTATTGGACTATTACACCACATAATATTTTAAATTCTAAATTATCAAAATTCTTGGGTCTCCAACTTTCTTTAGGCGGTTAGTCTCCTTTTTTTCTCTCCGACAAAAGAGCTCTCTCTAAATTATGTCATTGTAAATATATTTTCTTCATGTAGAAGAAGTCCAAAGTCTTATTCGAAACACAAGGAAAATAAATAAAACTATAAAACTAAAAGAAATTAAAACAGAGGAGAAAATTGATCGGCTCAGGAAGTTTTGAGACCCCATCAGTTTGAGGAAAACAAAAGGCATGGAATTTTAACCACTACAGAAATATTTGGAAAAAAAAAAATAATGCTAAATCAAAAAAAGTTCTTTATCTGATTACTGCATCTTACTCCCAAGATTATAAATGCTAAATTATAAGAACCTGGTTTGTCAATTAATTCACCTTGTAATAATGCTTCCTGAACAGATGCATTGTTGGCTGATCAGAAAATTGATAAAGACAGCCTTAAAAACAAACTGGCATCATTGACTATATGTTTAACTGATTCAACATTTGCATATGCATTATTGCAAACCACTTTGATCAAATTATTTGTTGATAAGATCATGCTGTTGGGAATTGAGATTGAAGCTATGATACTAATTTGTATGAGAATAAAATTGGGAGATGAATGAATTAATGGAAGCTTTCATTCTAATTAAAACACACAGTGCAAGAGGCTTACAAGTTACAAGCTTGATTTATAGCTCTAAGCCCATTTCTACTTTGCTTCTACGATATGGGTTAGGAAATTCTCAAGCCTTTATTGGGTTCTATGGATTGCATACTCAAGTCAACGTGTTTCTACTTGCATCTCATTATTAAGCTTGGCAGCCGCTGCCCAGCAATCTAAACAAAAAAAAAAAAAAAAATACTTGCATCTCATTATTGATGTATTCGTTCTTAGTTACCTTACATTGTATTTCTCATTCTTGATTAATATATCGAATATATGCATACAACATACCTAATTATGAAGAATAAATGAACAATATATTTACGTATTAAATTATCATTTCAAGATGACTTTCCACTTAATTAGTTATTACTTCAAAAAAAATAATGAGTTTAGTTTTTCATCTAATTAATAAGATATGTTATTTGACCTGTTGATTTGATTTGAGTTACTCGAGTGTATTTTAAAACTATTTCTTTTAATCTTCGTTATTCACTCCATTTTACTCTTTTTGTCGACATCCTCGAGATTCGAGAAATGGCAAAAGGGAAAAAAAAAAAGACAATTTTCATTTTGTTTAATAAAATGCTTTGTAGACTATAGGCCTAGCTACTAATTTAAAAAAAATGTCATCTTTGCAACGGACAAATTACTTTTTTACAAACTATACCTTATTAACGATGTTAAAAAATAATTGCTTTCAACAAATCGACTAACTAATCAAGCAGCAAAAGTTGGATCCTTTTTCTTTCGCAATTTTTTTCCCTTTTTCATTTCTTTTTGTTATTTATAGTAGTAGGAGAGGAGAGAGAACAATGAATCTGGTTCTCTTTTTCCATTTTCTTGCATGATCCATCTACAAAATTGAATTATGAGCTCTTTCTGAAGGGTTATAATCATTTTAAATTTGCCTCTCAGCAATGAACAATCCAGGTCTGGTTTGTGAAAATACCCAATTAGAATAACCTGACAAGGTGAAACTTAAAAGTATCACACTAGCTACCTGTGACACATTTCCAATTAAGTTTATTATTATTATTATTTTGAATGATTTTTTTTTTAAATATTTTTTGAATGATCACATTTCCAAGTATTCGGTATTCCTTGAGGCATGATCCCTGTTGCCCATAAAACACGTCGGTCTTGGCACGTGGCAATACAAAAGAGTGGCGGCCATGGTTTCGTCTACAATTGTACGGAATTAATTTATCAAAAAGTTTAGTCTGATACTCAGATTTGCATATTTTAATTTTATATTAATAGATTTAAAAAATCATTTTAAAAAGATACAAGTAGAACTGATTTGTACCGCTCTATGTAAAATGAACTGTTTAAATCATTTTTATAATTATCCAATGAAATCCGTACAATATGAAAGAAGACTCTTTTATTTATTTTCGAGCAATAGCTTATCACAACATTGGATTCAATTTTGCTTAGGAATTAATTTAAGTTGGGATTAGTGAATCTAGGCAGTTTGTGTTTGCAGACAATTTTTTTCCTACAAATTGATTTGTGACAGAAAAGTAAGCAAAAATCGTTGCACTAATTTAATTGTGGGTACATTGCATGTACATAATTATAAATTATTATAAATTTTGAATACATAAAGAGAAAATAAGTTCTGAAATATTTTAGGCCATATCACACCATTCGTGTCCTAAATTACTCAATCAGGATTAGATGACTGCTATTTTTTTTTTTTTATGTTTCTCTCTCACTATATATAATTAAATTATGTTGGACGTGTCTAAGATAGGATAAAGTTTTAAAAATAGTGCAACTTCTATTTATTTATTTTTTCTTGATGGTCTGCATAAATTTATGTGCGACATATCATACAATTTTATGATATAATTACCCTTATTTAATGGCTACAGCCCGATTCTCTCAAAAAAAAAAAAATAATAAAATTTTGCTGCATGTAAATATACTTTAGATTATATTACTTGAAAAATTGTATTTCTCAAGTTATCTCTCTAGGCGAAACAAAAGGCGATTCCACGCCGATCTCCCATTCTCCCTCAGCAATTCTATCTATGTGCATATAAATTTACCCATGGGATTTGATTGGGAAACCAGAGGATGTGGTTGGTTACCCATCTCAGAAATTCAAAGAATTAGAAGAGAAGGGGATGCTTGTCAAAAAAGGGAACTTTTTTATGATGCACGAGAGGTGTTTGATGGCGGGCTTGAGAGAGGAATGGTACTGTTTCTCTTCTCTTCTCTTCAAGGGCTGATGAAATAAGTCGTTGCCCGATTTAAATATTCATTTCATTTGCAATGCAAAGCAGTTCAAAGGGATTTTTAATTAATTGCAAGCACTTTGCCGGGATTAAGGTACTGTTTTTCAAAATTGAAATTAATGAGGCCGAAATAAATTGTATATATTGATTTCTCTTTTCTAAAACGGTTTGCTCTGTATTAACCAAAGTCAATTTGAGTTCACATCATTTTGGTCTATAACTTTTGAAAATCTAATGCTAGAGTTTTCAAATGTATAAATCTACTGCTTGGGTTTTCAATTTGGAGATAATTTTTTGCACTTTTGATTGCTAATAATTAAAACTTTCCAAATGTAATTTCAACCAATAGCCTCACTTACTAGACCCTGTGTATATAGTAATATTTATAGATCAGTACACCTCTACAGCACTTCTTAAATCTGTTTCAGTAACAGTGGGTACTAAGCAATTTAGTGTTTTAAAGCCAAAGATTTTTTTTTTTTTTGCTGGGCTTTGTACCAGTGCTAGACTTCTTGCAAGTGGTAAGATCTGGTACAGTAGGCGTCGTCAGGATATAATTACCAACACACCAGTTTTTGAAATTGACCTTAATTAGACCACATAATATTTCAAATTCTAAATAATCAGAATTATTGGTTCCTTGATTTTCAAACACGTTAGTTTTCCAAGTTAGAAGCACTTAATTAGCGTGGAACAAATATATTGAAACAAACAAAACCAGATTCAAACAATATTAATTCACCTTCACAAAGCAATTCTCTGTATGATCCTAAAGCAATTCTCTGTTTTACTCTCAAGCTAACTATCTATCACATTCAAGAAACTAATCCTCTAGAAACTCATCGCAGTATCTCACCACTGCTTAAACAGAACCCAAGGAAACTAGAAACAAGACAATCGAGAAAGAACAGAACCAATTACATTTGGACCTAGCTGCACCTCTACCAGACTATTTTTCAGATTTTTACAAACTAGACAAAACACGTATGTGCCAAACTCAAGATGCTACTTCAAGTTTGGGAACCTCTGAAAGAGCTTTTCTGATCTAGCTTCTCTTCTAGTGCAGCCGTGGCATTGTTTACTGTCTCAGCCATGTCAGTGTCCACCATCTCTTCTATTGCAGCTTGTGACACTGATGTCTTGTGCTCTTCTGACGCATCAGCCTCATCCCCATGTCTAGTGCCAGAATCCATATCTTCCTGGCCCTGTGATGATTCTGCCAAGTGATCTCTCGGCTGAGCATTCTCTAGTCTGATGATATCAGGTGCCACCTCTGCTGCATTGTTGCGGAGGGCCTTTACCAGATCTCTAACTCTTTCGGTCTTCAAACTAATCATAAACTCCAAATTGTCACATGACCATAGGTATCTTTCATGTTTTTGATTGAGGATCTTTACAGTTGAATTATCGAGAGGGGGGAGATTGGCAGTAAACTTAGCCAAGATTTCATCATTGTATTTTTTATTATTTTTGCTTAGGGAGGTAATGTGTTCTCCCAGGCTCTTGTACTCCTCAACCAAGTTTTTGAAAGCCTCTGGGCTTTCATGAGGATCTCCAAGGTTGGAGATATTTTCCCCTAGGGTTTTGTACTCCATTTCCAAAGTTACAGAGGTATTTAGATACTTCGTATGTAAGTGCACAGATTTAAAATACTGCTCCATCATAAATGCTGGAATAGCTTTAGGCTCCAGAACCAAACCCGTGTTGTGCCTCGTAGTGAAAAATTCATAGTATTTTAGATGGAGGAAATCCCCTAGCTTATTGCAACTGCAAAGAAACAGGTCATGAACTATGGGTATTCTTTGGAGGACAGAGCTGTCAATTAGGCGGCCGTCAACTTCTTGATAAATGGCCATCATTTCTGCCATTGTTTCAGCATGTTCTTCAAAACCAGCTTTGAGTTCGAGAATGCCAGAATGACTATTCATTAGATTCTTTGCTGTGCTCTTGTGATTGTTACGAAGGGGCAGAGAGAGAGAGAACTGCAGTGCAGCACGAAGTCGCCTTGACCGGCATTGATTCTTTTGATAGCCGTCTCCATGCGAAGCTTCAAGTTTGGTCCACAGGTTTCATTAAATTTTGCAAGAACTCCTTTGAGTGCATCTTGGTGCTTGTCTCGAGCATTTTGTAGGGAGGGGATTGGTGCCGATGTTTGGCTGCTGGCATGAAGGAACCATTTCCCGATTTCTTCCAAAGCCTCTGCGTATTCCTCCTGGGCATTCACCATGGAAGAGAGACATCTTTCCATTTTAATTGATTTTGAGCTGAGAGTTATGATTTTGGGCAGAGAGTTAAATTTTGGTTTGGAGTGGTGGATTATGGATTGCTTGGCCTTGGGGTTATATTTATAATGTATTGTGTAAACGGGGTTTAATTAGACAATGTTCAAAGGATGGGTGGGAGCTGCTGAGTGAGAATTCTTGGACTTCTTTTTTTTTTTTTTTTGTGAAAGAATGAATTCTTGGGTTTTCCTTGCCCATAGTCTCATTTTATTTTTCTCCGACAAAAGAGCATTCTCTATTTTTTTTTCCCTCAGTTACGGCATATTTTTCTTTTATGTAAAAAAAGTCCAAAATCTTATTTATATTACGAAAGCAAAATAAATAAAATTATAAAAGTAGAAATTAAAAAGAATGGAGATAAATTAATCGGCTCGGGAAGTTTTGAAACCTCATTAATTTGAAGGGAAGCAAAAGGCATGGAAATTTAATCACTACAGGAATATAAAAAATATATATATATTTTTGAGGAATCCCATCGCCAATAACTAGAATCATCAGTACTCTCAGAAAATAATAATAATAATAATAATAATAATAATAATAATAATAATAATAATAATAATAATAATAATAATAATGTTCTGAACCAGTGAACTTAACTCAGCTTTCTTTTTTCTAAGAGTAGCAGGGGCTCCTCTTTTTAATCTGAGGTTAAAGATATTATTATGCCAACATTGATGAAGACTAGAGTATAATCAGATCTTTTAGTCTTAGAAAAGAGAGAGGAAATCTCTTGTAGTTGTACAGAGGTTGATTGTAGACTCAAGTGGGCTTCTCTATGCCTATAAATAAGGCTATGCTGACCGAAAAATTTAAAACAAAATAATAATAACAAAAACTTTATCAGGCCTGTCCATTAATTCACCTTGTAATTAATTCTTACAGAATAGATGCATTGACCATTATTGGCCGAAAAGAAAATTTAAAGACTGCTCTGAAAACATGTTTACCACCTGATTATATAAATTAAAATTGAGAACTGGCATCATTGAGTTAATGTTTATAGTTTATGTTGTATGTACTAAGTACTAACTGAATCCATAGGATTCTGAGTTTCCCTTGGAGATTATTCTTGGTCTTTCAAAAAAAAATGCCTCCTCTATTTTTGGTTCTTTTCCCTTTTTTCGGTGTACGTGGCATTTTGAATATATTTTACTTCAAACGAACAGAAATGAATAAAAGAAATTTTAATCGTCGCAGAAAAACATGAAAATTTTAATCGTCACAGAAATATTTCAAAGAAATACATTTCAGCCGAGTGCAATCCATTTAAAATATACTCAATCAGCTAAGTCTTGGATTTAATTGCACTGCCTTCGAAAACCAAATGAATATTATTATTTTAATTAACAATAATGTAAGTGTAATGATGTTAATAATAGCAACAATTATTATAATAATATTTGTAATTATAATTATTATTAAAGATGAGTGATAATAATTATTACTATTAAAATTATTAATTATACCAGTATACCACATGACATTATTCCATTATAAAATCACCACCGTTCATGAAAACGCATGTTTTTACAGCGTTCAATTTAAGGTTTGTATAAACAACAAATCATCCGCAGAAATCGCATTGCTTACACCAGCACTTGGATGACCAAAAATACCAAAAAGAACATAACTCGGAAAGAAACTGGAATAACTTTTATGTCAACAGACTTTTAACGATCGATAAAGCTTCCCGGAAAGGAAAGTAGCAATCCCTCTAAAGTCTAAATTGTTAAAGCACCTCTATCACTTGGATATGACAATGTTAACACCTTTGAGTTTACGGAAACCCTCAATCAGTTGTTTTTCTTGGTCACCAAATTTAGCAGACACAACCTCAACTTCCTTTAGCTTTTTCAATTGAATCAATACTCCAATCATTGCATCTTCCCATTTTAGGCTCTGAAATGTAAGAAGATAATAAAATTAGAAAGAGAAGCATTAATTACTTACATGTCAAAAGTTTTTTTTTTTTTTAATTGCTGTAGCATGTCCCATTGAAAACTATCGTCTTACCAAAAGTAATCTTCTCGGCGACCGCCATCACCGCCATATTTACATGTGCGACCTCTCACTTGAGATATCAAACAAGTTTTGATTCTTGTGGTTGTAAGTATAAAAATAAAAACATCAACACGTTAACGAAATAAAACTAGTACCTCATAAAACCAAAGTGAATGTTGACAATACGGCCAGAAAGTAATCTTCTCCAAATTAGGCATATCCTTGCACATGTAAATAACATAATTTGAACAATGTCCACAAAAGGAAAGACTTCTGAGGTTGTAGAATGTTAAGTAATATGGTGGTGATTGCGGGCTTGCTGAGAGTTTGTTTACACAAAGCTCAAGGTTTTCGACATTTGAAAGACTTCTTATAAGCGCATACTCCAAAAAATAGTTGTCACTATTATCACGAAGAGAAAAATTTGCATGGATTAAAGATGGTATTGATCCAACTGTATGGACTACTGGTGCAGCATCTTCTATTAAACCAACAAAGCAGAAAGAAACAAGGCTCGGTGCTACAATGTTAATTAACCGATCAGTGTTTTTGCAGTTTTTCAAAGTCAGATTCTGTAACTTTTGTGAGCAAATAGTAGATCCAAATGGCACACTGAATGACTCTAGCCAAAGATCTTCAAGTAAGGGACACCCTGACAAAAGCTCCGGAAAGTACGAATCAAAGGATAGATCTTCACCATGGAAACGTAGCTTCCGGAGGCTAGGAAATTTTATCTTCAAGATTGCAAATTCAACACTGTCGACCCAGGTGTCTATTTTATGTGTTAATATGCAATTTTTCAATGTCAGAAGCTCCAGACATTCCGACCTAATAATAGATGAATATGGCACCATGAATGACTCTAGCCAGAGATCTTTGAGCATGGGGCAATGCGAGATAAGATACCTTAAGAAATAACCGCACATCATACCTTGACTGTGAAGATGCAACTTTTGGAGTCTAGGTAAATATATACTCTCAATCGGAGAATCGACCTTGAAACCAAGGCAACCGCAGTCATTTAAATGCAAATACAATTCCTCCAGTGATTCAGAATAAGTAGCAATGCCTCTAGTCATTAGGCTGCCCATCCTTGAACAAAGAGAAAGTTCAAGCACTTTAACCTCATGATGAAGGACATATGCGATGCAAGCTAATATAGTGGGAATATATTGTTCATCGCAGATATTCTCGCAGGATAGCCGAAATTTGTCCACTTTGGCAGCCTTGTGACGTTCTAGCATTGCGGTGACGAAACGGGAGAACCTCTGCTGGTCTTGTTCAGGATCTCCGCTGTTGAATTCATTGAGGTCGAAATCGAGACTTGTGAAGGAAGGCCAGAGGTGACTCCATGCCTTCAATAAGATGCTTGCCTGCACGGCAACTCTTGTCTTCATTGATGACAGTGACAACCCCAAGATGTCAAGAAGCAGATGACGTGGCAGATTTCTCATCCTATCAATATCCGATTCCTTGGTCGTCGACGTCATCTTTAGCTTTCGGTTGTAGAATTTAAATTATTGGCACACGAATATTTGAATAGGAACAAAAGAAAATATTTGAATGCGAAACCAAAGGAGAGATGAAACAACGAATCGATCATTGGTCTTTATCAATCTAAAGATCACAATTTTATTTGCACGAATTAGAAGAAAGAATTTTTAAGCTCACCCTAGACTCCTACGCTTTTAGATGGGGAGAGGAAAAATGGGGCTATAGTTAGTTTATCTGCCTTTTTTTGGTCGTAAATATATATATAGAGAGATATGCTATGGTGCATCGCGATGTATTGAGACTTTTATACATTGCGATCGTTATCCGTCAACCATTTTATAAATTGACAAATCTAATTAAACTAATCTAATCTACATATTGAAATATCATTACAAACCAAATTTTATATTTTTTTAAATTTTTTTACTATTTTTTTCGAATTTTCTAAAACTTTTCTTTTTTGGAAACCAATTAATAATAAAGAAATTCTAAAAATGGCAGGTTTTAAAAAAATCGAAAACATAGTAAAAAAATTCCAAAAAATATAAAATTTGGTTTGTACTGAAATTTCAATATATAGATTGAATTTGTTTAGTTAGATTTTCAATTTATAAAACTATCGGCAAATATGGTCGTGATGTACAAAAGCCTTAATACATTGCGATGCACCATATCATTTATATATATATATATATATATATATAGAGAGAGATTGGCTAAGTTCATAAATATATATATAGAGATTGGCTAAGTTCAAAAATATATATATATATATATATATGGTTTATATGTGTTGAGACGATCGACTTAAATATAAATAACTAAGACAGAAGAGTGGATATTTTCGGAAGGAAATAATTAAGCTAGTGTCAATCAGGATTCAGGGGTGATATAAAAATAACTAGCTAAGTTATCGCGCTTCGCGTGATTAAGTTCTATTTTTCATTTCTTTAAATATAAAAGAAATGTAAAATATAAATTAGAAAAAATATATTAATGAATTTGTTTTAAGAACATTCATAAAATTCATGAAAAAAATAACAAAGCATCATAGAGAAGTCTATAAGACAAATAAATAAATGAGAATTACATGTTGGTATCTATAAAAAAAGAAACACAGTACCAAAAGAGTGTCCTATGCTTACATGAGATCGTCATCTTGTGTGTGATGGAGACAATGAGGTCACACAACCGGACCTTGGCATGAAGTCTATAAGACAAATAGAAACAGAAGAATTAATTTACAGTTGGAGAACATAAATAAGATAAGAACATACAAAATGATGACACACAGAGCCTATTTTTTGGTCCAAACTTATGGCAGAAATTTTGAAAGGTATGTAATGACCAAGATAGGCCAGCAGCCAAGCACCTTTTACCAGCAGATACTTTAGAAGAAAATCAAGCACCATGAGCATAGAAGTCGAGAAAAGGTAAAAAAAAAATGAGGAAAAAAATGAATCACTCACAAAGCACTTAATGGAAAATCGGCAGCCGCCTGAGCAATGTCCGCTCCTATCACGATGTCGGTGGCAACATTATATAATTAGTAGTTATCTCCCTATGCAGAAAATAATTTAATTAGCCATGCTGACTTCGTATAATACCAATTAGATTTAGTACTGAAATTGGATAATTAAATACATCTTTCTTTTTTATTAATTTTTTGAAGCATGCAAAATGAGGATTGCTTCATTGAAGTGCAAGAGATTCAGTCGTTACCCCTGCAATAAACTTAGCCAAAAACCTATTTATCACTCGTGCAATAAATTCATGAAAAAAATGTAATATAAACGAACCCTCTGATATAACTAATTACTCAAGATCTGTTTTATAATTTGCAATATGAACTTTTTTCTTACCAAAATGTATAACTCAGCTATAAAATGTATAAAAGAATTCAACTGTTACCTTGAGTAAACTCAGATCTTTTCCACCAAAATAATGGTCATAAAACCATAATGTAACGCCGGCCAGCTCTTCTGTACTTCAGGCATGAGCAACCTAACATAGAAATGGCATCAAAATCATCAAACAACGTAGTTAATAAAGTTTCATCTATCAAATAGCGCCAACATAGTTAATTGCATACTTAATATACATCTATGAAAAATTTAAATCTGTAAGAATAGTTTCTTTTGTACCAGCACTTAGAAAGAAAGAGGGGCAAGCTGACCAACTTATTACAACTTTTTCTCCTCACCCATAGCCTCTCCTATCTTCCTCCTCACATGTTCAGCAAAGAACTCAAGAAAAGGAACTCATATTTAATAAATAAAAAAAATGTTACCATCACAAATAGCAAATGATATAGGATATGATAGGTCTTTATTTATTTACATTCCTATACAGAATTAACAAATGAACATTTTTACTTCCTGTAATGCCATAAAACAAATGTATATAAAATTTTAGGAGAAAATCAATAAGCCTAAGAAAAGAAAAAGAAAAAAACTTTTAAAATTGCAAGTCCAAGAAAGATGTCATAGGAACATTATTATTATTTTTTTTTGTATATGCCGTAGATTTTAAGAACTAAGATTTGCCCTAAGCAAAAATATTTTTTTTACCACTTTTTCTTATGAACCCAATAGCTTGTCAAAACATAAGAACGACCTATACTAATTGGAAAAATTGCAAGTTGAAGGAATTATCATTTATTTGTCAACCTGCTGGTATCAGGAGCAACATTGTGATGACACGGTTCTTAATATTGTAGATTAGGTATGTAGGCCAAGTAATCTGGCACAAATCACACTGTACATATAGAAAGACCACAATATTCTCCAATAACTATTTTGAAGCATTTTCGTATTAAATTACGGGCATATGAAAATTTTCCTTCTAAAAATGACCACATGAATACCTTAAAAGCGAGATCTTTCATTCTTTGAAACCAATTTGATGCAACCTCATGCTCCAAAAAAAAAAAATCCTGTATTGTTTCAGACAATCATGAGCAGATCATATGGTGGTAAAAAAAGAAACATCACCAATAAAATTTTTACTGAGTTATGAGATACTTATGCCTAAATGATTCCTTGGCTCTTCGCAGAAGTTTTGTAAAACTTATTGGCTATTAATTTAAGAACCATAAATTTCTAATACAAATATAATAGATGTATACATTTTGTCAGCCATCTTTTCTAGTATATCTATCGTCTGTAACTGCATCATGCTTCCATGATTATTGTTGAAGACAAAATTGTTTTCATTGTGCCAATCTACAAAATTGACACTATTAATTATTAATTGATTATTTATATCAATGGATCAAATCAGCGTTCAAATTGAAGAAAATTCGATACAAGTGTAACCTAGTTAATATACCTCTATATGAAATAGAAGGGAACTTAATTAAGGGCAATGAAACTAAACAAATTTTCAGATAGATATTTGAGAAATAGAAGAGAAACACAAAAAGCTTACCCTCTAGATTTAATAAGGTCCAACCATTGGTCTCGTATCAGCAAAAGTTTCTCTGCTGCAATAGGTATGTATCATTTCACAGCATATTTTAGAAATATTTCTAAGCAAAACCTGAAACACAAAGAAGAATTTATTTTTTAAGTCAAAAGTTGAAAGTACAATGTGTAATGAAAAAACGGCTTCTAACAAAAAGATAGGATAAATATACAATTAGGTTCTATTTTGTACATCAATAAATTACTAAACTGACATATTTGTATGATTTCATAGTACCACATAAATAAATTACATAATCTATGGCAGCTCCAATACCTCTACAAAATTCAAAATCATCCCCTCTAAAAATCATAATGTCCCTTTACAAAAATCAAAACCGATTTATTTTTTTCAGCTTCTTTAAACAAATCATATAAAAGTTTGATTAGCAAGATCAAGATTAAAACACACTATCCATTAGGAGTAAAATACCATCTTTGTGCTGCCACGAAACTAATAAGATAATAATTAGGATCATAATTCTATCACTTTTAATAAAAAAATTATAATACAATTTAAATATCAAACTACAAAGATCCATCCCTATAATAAGAAACAGATGGCAAATTAAGTTCTTCATTAAACCATAAGTAAACAAAACAATAAAATTTTATTGTAAAGCATTAGGTCTTCTAATTCAATCCTAGCCAACTAACAATAATGTAAATGTATGATATTTGTGTGCTTAATTTACTTGGTAAAAGAAAGATCGATGCTTTGTGCCTAATTGCAAGGCAAACGTACTTATCTAATTAAGAAGACACAATGAAGCCTCAATTGAAGCATAATACCTTTTGAGAAAATGCATACACACCTGTAGAAAATGGAACAAAAAATGGTAAAATGGATATACGGAACTGTTTACATTAACATGGGGATCAATGAATGGCATCTATCCAATTTGCACATGAAAATTGAGAATAAGATCATCATAAAAAGGAGGCATTTGAATCAGTTTTTTATTTATTTTTTTTTGCATTGAATCCTTGTGACATGTCGTCATCATAAAACCAAACTAAATGAAGTATAAGATCAAATACCTCAATGACATATTCAACCTGAAATGGAAAAGCTTATGAATCCAAACCTTTTTAATTTATAAATCTATAATATATTTATATATATATATATATATATATAAATTAATAGAAATTTAATAGTTAAATAGAGCAACGAAATGATTCTGATGTCAGTTCAATTCATTTCTTTGACTAAATACATTGCTCCAGAAATGGGTTACTTTGATTTATTTTATTTAAAATAAAAACTGAGAAAGGGTTAAACTAACTAAATCATCTCACAATAGCATCAATATTTCTATATAAATTTACTATTCTTGCCTTTCTTCTGTAGGGGTCTATTGATGCAACTCGTGCTTTCAAACTGGCTCATCGTCATTGATGCTTTTGAAGAACCAAACTGACTAATAATGTGGTTGTCGATGTTCAAAGCATGGTGTATATGGTCTTGATCTATCATTATCCAAGTTTCAATATCACATCCCATGCCTAACTTGATCACAATACTTAGATGAGGAGCTGCTAAATCATTAACATTGTTTCTCCTTTTTCTTCTTTTGATACGAGATTTGAAGCCGGCGAGCTAGCATTGACATACCATCTTTTATTTCTTGTTCTAAATTCTTCTCTATTTCGCATTTAAGTTCGCCCCATATTTTCTATTATTCTCTTTATATCGCCTTTCCATTTGCATAATCCTGGTGAGAAAGATACTGTTATTTTTTTTACGTGATTTTGCAAAACAAATAATATATATATGCACATGAATATATAAACCTTCCATGATTTTATGAATATCTTTTCGGTATAATTTTGAATTTAATCCTAGAATAGGAATATTGTTCACTGAGAGAGAGAGAGAGAGAGAGAAAGGGGCTTGGGGAGAGACTTGTCCCTAAGTTGAGATGAGGACTTCGGTCTGGAACTTTTAAAAACAAAGCCCCTACTCTACATGAAGGCAACTCTATTTTTCTCAAGTTAGAAATAATGACAGAGGTTATACATGAATGCCTTATATATCAACAAACGAAAATTAAGATATATTTATAAAATATTTGATAGCATAAACATAAAAAGGAAGAAAGAGACATCCTGAAATTTGCAGTGTTATTTCTGTATAATGCTGGACCAACTCATCCATCACGCACCCGAATTTCAAAAGAAATTGATCTGATTATTAGACCAATAATTGAAATTAATGGTTGTTCCTTTTCTTATTAGTTTGAAATTTGAGAGTAATGGAGATGTAAAAGTGCAACATTCTTTAATTTTAGTAATTACGGTACAGATTTCTCATGAGAAATTTTTGCATAGAATATATATTTTATCCATTAAGTCAATTCTGAATATACTATCTACTAAAATATATTAGAGTATTTCTTGCTATACTCACTGCCCTCACTCTCCATCCCGAATTCATCTCAGATTAGTAGTAATCTTAACTATTACCCCCCTTTCCTTTTGCCAATTTAAATGCATTATACTCAAATCATAAGAAACTGAAAGAGAATATAGTTTTAGGACAGTACTGCTAGCACATCAAATACCCCAATTAATTTAGCAGCTCATTACATTTGAAGAAAAAAAATATATAATCACCAAGTTCAATCATGAAAATGTAGTGATAGGAAACAAAAAGATATAAAATTTGATTTTAATTCAACTGAGGTAGAGTATGTTTTACCCGAGAATAACATCAGGACATTTGTACTTTATTTAGCTTCCCTCATCTCCTACATTGTCAAATCTTTAGAACCATCTCTGCAGAATTGATTAAAATAAATACAAATAATCTCAGAAACAAAATTACAAAAGGGAGAAAGAAAAGTGGTGCTAACATGGAAGAGGCATATACCAGCAAATCGGGCACACAGTTGACGGCAAGGCAATACTGGAGTTGATTCAGCGTGGCGTCAGTGGTTGTTCACTCCTCTTCGACCAGCAGCTTTGGGTTAATACTCACCATATAGATCAATACTCGTTTGAAGAATCCATGGTTAGCCTCAAAGCAAACTGCGTGATCAACAGCGAGAGCGGAGAATTCGAGAGAAGCGATTTGGAGAATCTGTCTGTCAGCCTGGAGAGAGGAAATACTGATTGTAGAGAATTAACAAAATCCCAGTACTCGTTTAAGAGAGAGAACCGATCTAAAACCGGATTGCCATCCTCGTCGCTGTCGTCGCTCTCTCCCCATCTGCTTAGATCAATTTTTCTTTTTTTTTTTTTTTGTTTTGTCGAGCAGAGTGGGAGAGAGAATTCTGAGAGAGATCAAACTGCTATGAACGACGGAGAGATCAAGGTTTAATCTCACGCACAGGATCCACGAATGCAAAATGAACGACTCAGATTGTTAAGAGGTGACGTCATAAAAATCACTGTAGAAAAGTCCCCTGGAAATGGAGTATTTTTTTATTTATTTTGATGATATGAAGAGGATTAATATGCAATTTTTATTATTCGAAGGAGTCCTTTAGTGTTTTTGTTTATGTTTATATATTGATAAAATCAACCTTATATTTATAAGTAACATATCGGCTTTCATGGACAAGAATAGTACAACAATTATATTGTCTATATTTCAAAAGTTATATTTTATCTGTATCCTACGTTTGTTTATATATGTCCAATAATAGCTCAGCATAATTTGAATTGGGAATCGATGTGTATCGAATCGTATTTACACAAATCAGGAATTATAAGTGCCATCGGCAAATATACCATCCCAGCTATTGCTGCTATGAGTTACAAATGTTCAGTTTAATAATAAGAAGTGTTCAGTTTAATAATAAGAAGTATTCAGTTTAATGCGTCAGAATCGCGCTAGAGTCAGAGTCGCGCGTGGTCAAGAGGTGCGCTAGGAGGCAGGGGTAGAATCGGAAAAAAATTAATTTGAACCGGATCGGTTCATTTTCAATTCTAATTTTTACATGTATTTTTTGTCCGATTCGTGACCCCTTCGCTTGGTTTTTTTTCTTATAACAGTTGTATTTCTGTTGCAACTAACTGAACATTCATACTTATTAAACTGAACATTTGTACTTATTAAACTGAACATTCGTACTTACTAAACTAAAAATTTATACTTAATAAAATAAACATGTTTGCTCATAACATTTATATTTTCTGTTGCAACTAACTGAACAGTTCTACTCAATTAACTGAACATTTGTATTGACCAAACTGAACTTTTGGCAAAAAAAAAAAAATCAAAATGAACATATTTGGTCTAGCGAACACTTATAAAATAATGAACAATTCTACTACAAAGTGAACATTTGTACATGTTAAAGTGAACACTTATAATAACTAACTGAACAAAAAATACGCGCTGGATGAGTAGAGGGGTCAGAACGCTAGTTGAGGCGCTGTGCAGCGCGATGGCTCGGATGGCACTAATCAATTTCCTTACACAAACTCCTCTAATTAGAAGTGTCCCGAGTTAAAAATTGTTTATTCAGAATCTGACGGGCAACTTAAGGCATTTGTTCTTAGTGTCAAGTCTTTTTTAAGCAATCCCTATCTAGTGATTCAAAAAAAAAAAAAAAGGTCATTTTTAAGCAATGTGATGTATATTTTCCTCAAATATTGCATACCCGGACAGTTGGCTATTATTTTAATTTGTCATAACAACAAAAATAAAATCTCATGAGTCTTCTAATTTTACTTAAATTTCAATTAAATAAAAAAGGTGAAATAATAGATATGTATCTTCATCATTATTTAAATTCCATATATTAATTTTATGATAATTAAACATTGGTTGCTTGTTTAGCGAATGCATGATAAACTAAAACTGTAAATTTTTCAATTGAACAGAGTTTGTTATTTAATTTTAAATTTAAACAAAATTAAATACAAAACTTATCGAAGACTAATAAATAGAGAATGGAATTATATCCTGATGTAATTTTCAATTACACGCATATAGAGGTATATATCATATCATGTTTACTATGCATATACTAGTAAATATTTGGCGTGTTGTGCTTCTGTTTCCACTCCAATCTGTATAAACTTCTCTTTTAATTTAAGACGTGATGATGTACCATTGATGTATAGTATTCACATTGAATTTTATATATTTGATTACATAATTGGTGTTATTGGCCTCAAATAATTATTTATACTCTGCTACATTTTATTTATAGCAGTATAGTTTTGTATAAAAAAAAAAAACTTCAATTTTTTTTAGAGCCCAGAAACGTTATTAGCGAAGTACTAGGAAAAAAGTAAAAGGATAGGGGAAGAAAAATAGAGAACCTGAATTGATGATGTCCGAGAGCATATAATAAATAAGCATTTTGTATGTCACTTGTAAAAAAGAGGAAAATTTGACAATGCACAAAAGGTGTTTGATGGCGGGCTCAAGAGAGGAATGGTGCCGATTCTTGTACGGGGAATGTTTCTTTTTTTATTTCTGTGAAATTAGCTGTCGCTGGATTGAAATACTCATTTGCAAAGGAGTTCAAAGGGAATTTGAAGATTAAGGCACTGTTTTGAAAATTGAAATTAGTGAGGCCAAAATAATTTCTAAAACGGTTTGCTCTGTACTGTGCTAGGTTGGACATCACTATTTTCCGTAATTGAGATATGAGAAATAACCAAAGTCAATTTGAGTTCACATCATTTTGATATATATATATTACTTGTAAAACGCTACTGCTAGAGTTTCCTAATAATTAGGAACTATTCAAATGTAAAAATCTACTTCTAGAGTTCCCGATTTGTATATAGTAATATTTATAGATCAGTACACTTCTAGAGCAGTTCTTAAATCTTTTCAGTAACAAGTGGGTACTAAGAAATTTATAATGTTTTAAAGCCGAAGTTTTATTGTGCTGGGCTTTGTACCAGTGCTAGGCTTCTTGCTAGTGGGTAAGATCTGGTACAGTAGGTGTGGTCAGGATATAATATACCGACACACCAGTTTTTCAAATTGGCCTTAATTAGCATTGTGTTCGACTATTTCACCACATAATATTTCAAAGTCTAAATTATCAGAATTATTGGTTCATTGATTTTAAAACACGCTAGTTTTGCATGCTACAAACACTTAATCAGCATTATATCAATTTTAAATAATATGAGATTTTTTTTTTTTTGTAGGGTTAGTTGGTGAGTGCCAACCAACAAAAATTTTATTAAAAAAATAATATGAGATTGGTTAATATAAAATTCTTCCAAAAGATGGTAAGAGAAATCAGACAACTTAAACTACAATTGAAACAAACAAAACAAGTTTCAAACAATATTAATTCATCTTCACAAGGCAATTCTCTATGTGATCCTCAAGCTAACTATCACATTCAAGACGGTAATCCTCTAGAAATTGACCATCACAAAGCAATTCTCTGATTTATCCTCAATCTAACTATCTATCACATTCAAGAAACTAATCCTCTAGAAACTCATCGCAGTATCTCACCGCTGCTTAAACAGAACCCAAGAAAACATGAAACAAAACAATCAAGAAAGAACAGAACTAGTTGCACTTGGACCTAGCTGCACCTCTACCAGACTATTTTTCAGATTTTTACAAACCAGACAAAACACATATGTGCCGAACTCAAGATGCTAATTCAAGCTTTTTCATTTGGATCAAGCTCGGGAACCTCTGAGACAGCTGTTTTCTGATCTACCGTCTCTTCTAGTGCAGCCGTTTCATTGTCCACTGTCTCTTCTGATGCAGCCTTGTCAGTGTCCACTGACTCTTCTGGTGCAGCCATGTAATTGTCCACTATCTCTTCTAATGCATCATGTGACACGGCTGTCTTGTCCTCCTCTGACGCATCGGCCTCATCCTCATGTCCAGTGCCAGACTCCATGTCTCCCTGGCCATGTGATGATTGCGCCAAGTGATCTCTCGGCTGAGCATTCTCTACACTGACGACAGGTGCCACCTCTGCTGCATTGGTCTGGATGGCCACCACCAGGTCTTTGATATGTTGGAACCTCGAATCGATGTAATCCCTTAAACTATTGCATGCCGAGTTGAAGCGCCCGTGCTGTACGTTGAGGCTCTGGATGGCCGAGTCGTTCATGCCAAGAAGACCACGGACAGCATCAAACTGAGCTTGCACTACTCTCGAAGCATTTGTGTACCTTCGATAGGCATATAATAGGTAGCAAATGTGTTCTCCCAGGGTGTTATACTCCACCACCAAATCTATAAAAGCCTCAGTGTACACCTCATGGGCGTCTGCCAGGGAAGAGAGGTATTGTTCCATTATTACTGGAGTAGAGACCAGAGCTGTTTATCTTGGTTTGGAGGATGAGACATGAGAGGTTACCAGCTGGGGTTGTATTTATAATGTACCATGTAAACGGGGTTTGATTAGACCAAGCCACCAAGGTTCAATGGATGGGAGCTACTGAGTGAGAATTCTTGGGCTTCTTTTTTTTTTTTTTTTTTAAGAGAGAGAGAGAGGGAACGAATTCTTGGGTTTCTAACTTTCTATTAAGCGATTAGTCTCGTTTCTTTCTTTCTTTTTTTGAATTCCGGCATTTTAAAAATATTATTCTTCATATAAAAGAAGTACCAAGTCTTATTTGAAATTTGAAAGAAAAATAAATATAAATAAAAGTGAAGAAAATTGATCGGCTCAGGAAGTTTTGAGACCCATCAGTTTCAAGAGGGACAAAAGGCATGAAAAATTAATCATTACAGAAATGTTTAAAGAAAATTAAATGCTAAGTTAAAAGAATTTCTTTATCTGGTTACTGCATCTTTCTCTCAAGATTATAAATGCTAAATTAAATAAAGTTATCTGGTTTGTCAATTTATTCACCTTGTATGCTTTTGAACTGATGCAAGTATGCTGAGAAGAAAATTAATAAATTCGGCCTTAAAAACATGTTTTCCACCTAATTTATAAATTAAAAGTTCAAAACTGCCATCGTGGAGTATATGTTTAACTGATTCAAAATTTGCTCTAAACAATAAGCATATGCATTATTGCAAACCCCTTTGATCAAATTATTTGTTGATAGGATCATGCTTGGGAATTGAGGTTGAAGCTATGACACTAATTTGTATGAGAATAAAGTTGGGAGATGAATGAATTAATGGAAGCTTTCTTTCTGAATAAAACAGAAGCAGGAATTATAAGTGCCATCGGCAAATATATCATCCCAGCCATCGCTAAATACAAAGTGAACATATACAGTAAATAAGGTGAACATATAGACGATCTAAGTGAACACTTACAAATAAATAAGTGTTGTCATCACTTGTTCAGAAGTTTACATGCATATTCAACTTATTTTTATTGAACTTATTTGTTTGTATGTGTTCACTTAGATCGTCTATATGTTCACTTTGTTTGCTGTATATGTTCACTTTATATTTAGCGATGATAGGAATGACAAAACTGAAGATGGCAGTAATCAATTTCCAAACAGAAGTACAATACAAGAGCTTACAAGCTTGGTTTAAAGAGCACTATTAAGTCCATTTTTATTTTGCTTCTAAGATATGGGCTAGGAAATTCTCATGCTTTTATTGGGTTCTATGGATTGTAGACTCATGGGCTTCTCTATGCCTTACTCAAACAAGTCGACGTGTTTCTACTTGCATCTCATTGGAACGAGATCCTCTACGGGTTTTTTTTTTTTTAAATCTATAGTGCAAGTTTTTAATTTGCGGCCGTCCCATCAATGATGGATGTTCCCTGACTAATATTAGACCCATCGAAATTCGTGCGATACATAAAAATCTAGACGTCGAATTAAATTGGTCGATCATCACTGAAAGACTTGCTGTGCAGGTTTAAAAAAACTCGCAGAGGATCTGGATCCCATCTCATTATTCATGTATAATTTCTTGACCTACGTTGTATTTCTTATTCTTGATTAAATATCGAATATTATTTTGCAACATAACTAATTATGAACAATAGCGTCAAAGACTAAATTGTCATTTCAAATGACTTTCCGCTTAATTAGAGTTTTCTTCAAAATATTATTCTTGACCTGTCGATTTTATTAAAAGTATTCATATGCAAGGAATATAGATTTGTTTAGAGTTATTCGAGTGTATTTAATATTTCTTTGAATGTTTCTTTATTCTCTCCGTTTTACTTCTTTTGTCGACGGCATCGAAAAATAGCAAAAGAAAAAAGACAATTTTCTTTTGTTTTTAATAAAATGATTTGTAAACTATTGAGCTAGTAATTATAAAAGATCATCTTTGCAACTAACAAATTACTTTTTAACAAGTAATACTACACAACGATGTTAAAAACGATTGCTTTCAGCAAAACACTAAACTAATCAAGTAACAAAAGCTGGATCATTTTTTATGCAATTTTTTCCCTTTTCGTTTCTTTTGCTTTTTTTATAATATTAGGACAGGACAAGAGAGCATGTGATTCCTTTTTTCATTTTTTTTTGCACTATCCATCAACAATAATCTACATTTAAACTCTATAATTGTTTAGACTAATATTCATATCTTTTTATTAAAAAAAATTTGGATTTTACATCGTAATTACGTATATAAAATGCAAATAATGTAATTGCGTATATAAAATGCAAATATTCATATCGTTTCTGGATTTATTCGAAGTCATTTAAATACAATAATCTATATTTAAACTCTTTATACTGTTTAGAATATTATTTATATCTTATTCACTCAAAAAAATTAGATTATACAAGATAATTACGCATATAAAGTACAGATAATACAATTTGAGTATCATTTGAGAATTTTAATAGTTCTTTTATTCATTCTAAACCATTTCATCACAATAATCTACGTTTAAACTTTTTATACTATCCATACTAAGATTCATATCTTCTATATTCAAAAATATTGAATTATACATATTAATTACGCATATAAAATGCAAATAATGAAATTCGGAGTATAACTTGAGCAATTCAAACGTTTTTAATTCATTCTAAGTCATTTCATTACAATAATCTAAATTTAAACTCTTTATATTATCTAGAATATGATTTATATCTAATTTATTTAAAAAAATAGAATTATACGTGGTAATTACGCATAAAAAATGCAAATAATGCAATACTTAGTTTCATTTGAGCATTTCAATCGTTTTTGGATTAATTCTAAGTTATTTCATCACAACAATTTACATCTAAATTTTTTATATTGTCTAAAATATCATTCAAATCTTATTTATTCAAAAAGATTGGATTATACACAGTAATTACACATATTAAGTGCAAATAATGCAATTCTGAGTATCATTTAAGTATTTCAATCGTTTCTTGATTTATTCTAAATCATTTCATCACAACAATCTGCAATTCAACTCTTTATAATGTCCATACTAAGATTCATATCTTGTTTATTTAAAAAAAAAAATAGGATTATACAAGGTAATTAAGCATATAAATTACAAATAATACAATTATGAGTATCATTTGAGCATTTCAATCTATTCTACATTCATTCTAAGCCATTTCATTACAATAATAGACGTTTACACACTTTATAATTTCTAGACAATAATTCATATCTTATTTATTAAAAACGATTGGATTATAGATGATAATTACACAAATAAAGTGCAAATAATGCAAATCTGAGTATCATTTGAGCATTTTAATCGATTCTAGATTCATTCTAAGTCATTTCATCACAATAATCTATATTCATTCTCTATATATTGTCTAAAATTGTATTCATATCTTATTTATTTAAAAAGATTGAATTATATATGGTAAGTATGCATATAAAATGAAAATAATGTAATTCTAAGTATCATTTGAACATTTCAATCGTTTCTGAATTCATTCTAAGTCATCTGTTCACAATAGTCTACATTTAAGCTCTTTATATTGTCCAGACAAAGATTCATATCTTTTTTATTCAAAAAGAATATATTATACAAGGTAATTACGCATATAAAATGCAAATAGTGCAATTCTGAGTATCATTTGTGCGTTTCCATAGTTTCTGAATTTATTTTAAGTCATTTCAACACAATAATCTACATTTAAAACGTCATACTATCTAGAAGAGGATTCATATCTTATTTATTCAAAAAGATTGGATTATACAATGAAATTACGTATATAACGTGCAAACAATGCAATTCCCAATTTCATTTGAGTATTTCAATCGTTTCTGCATTCATTCTAAGTCATTTTACAAGGTAATTAAGCATATAATCGTTTCTGCATTCATTCTAAGTCATTTCATCATAATAATCTAAATTTAAACTCTTTATACTGTATAGACAAAGATTCAGTTTTTTTTTATTCAAAAAGAATGGATTATACATGGTAATTACGCATATAAAATGTAAATAATGCAATTCTTAGTATCATTTGAGCATTTCAATCGTTTTTGGATTCATTCTAAGTAATTTCAATGTAATAATCAACATTTAAACATTTTATACAGTCCAGACAAATATTTATTCTTTCTTTATTCAAAGAGAATCCAATACATGGTAATTATGCATATAAAGTGCAAATAGTGCAATTTTGAGTATCATTTGTACATTTCAATAGTTTCTGCATTTATTCTAACTTTCTAAGTCATTTCAACACAATAATCAACATTTAAACTCTTTATACTGTCTAGAATATGATTCATATGCAACTTATTCAAAAAAGATTGGATTATACATGGCAATTATGCATATTAATTTCACATAATGCACTTCTGAGTATCAATTGTACATTTCAATCGTTTCTGAATTAATTCTCAATAATTTCAACACAATAATTTACATTTAAACTCTTTATACTGTCTAGAGTATGAATCATATCTTTTTTATACAAAGAGATTGGATCATACATGGAAATTACGCCTATAAAGAGCAAATAATGCAATTCTAAGTATAATTTTAGCATTTCAAATATTTCTGGACTCATTCTAAGTTATTTCAACACTATAATCTTTATTTAAACTCTTTATACAGTCTAAAATATTATTCATATCTTATTTAATCAAAAAGATTGGATTATGAATGGTAATTACGCATATACAGTGGAAATAATGCAATTCTGAGTATCATTTGAGCATTTCAATCATTTCGTGATTCATCATTGGTCATTTCATCACAATAATACACATTTAAACTCTTTTTATACTGTCCAGACAAAGATTAATATCTTGTTTATTCAAAAAAATGGATTATATATGGTAATTACTCATATAAAGTGCAAATAATGCAATTCTGAGTATCATTTCTGCATTTCAATCGTTTCTGGATTCATTATTAATCATTTCAACACAATAACCTTCATTTAAACTTGTCATACTGCCTGAAATACGGTTCATTTATTATTTATTCAAAAAAATGGATTATATATGGTAATTACGCATATAAACTGCAAATAATGCAATTCTGAGTATCATTTAATCATTTCAATCGTTTCTGGATCCAATAAAGGTTATTTCTTCACAATAATATACATTTAAACTCTATATATTGTCCAGGCAAAGATTTATTTCTTGTTTATTCAAAAAGAATGCATTATACATGGTAATTACGCATATAAATTGCAAATAATGCAATTAATCTACATTTAACATCTTTATAATGCATAGAATATGATTCATATATTATTTATTCAAAAAGATTTGATTATATATGGTAATTAAGTATATAAATTGCAAATAATGCAATTCTCAGTATAATTTGAGCATTTTTATCATTTCAGGATTCAAAAAGATTGGATTATAACATGGTAATTACGCATATATAGTGCAAATAATGCAATTATGAGTATCATCTGAGCATTTCAATCGTTTATGCATTCATTCTTGGTCATTTCATCATAATAATCTATATTTAATCCATTTATACAGTCAAGAATATGATTTATATTGTATCTATTCAAAAAGATTGGATTTTGCATGGTAGTTACGCATGTAAAGTGCAAAAAATGCAATTCTAAGTATCATTTTAACATTTCAATCGTTTCTGGATTGATTTTTGGTCATTTCATTTCATCACAATAATCTACATCTAATCTCTTTATACAGTCTAGAATATGAGTAGTATCTTATTTATTCAAAAAGATATGATTATAAATAGTCATTACGCATATAAATTGCACATAATTCACTTCTGAGTATCATTTGTACATTTCAATCCTTTTTTTATTCATTGTAAGTCATTTCAACACATTAATATTCATTTATACTCTTTATATTGTCCAGAATATGATTCATATGTCATTTATTCAAAAAAATTGGATTATACTTGGTAATTATGCATATAAATTGCAAATAATGCAATTCTAAGTATCATTAGAGCATTTCAATCGTTTCTCGATTAATTCTAGGTCATTTCATAACAAGCATCTACATTTAAACTCCTTGTACTGTCTACATAGTTCTGAGATGTACATTTATGAATTGAAAGATCCGATCCAGGAGAAGTCGTTCGAACCACTACGTCTTCAAATCATTCTTTTGAAGAAATTGAAACCCTTCTTATGGAACTATCATAATACTTCTCAAAGATTGGACGATCATAATATTTCCCAAGGATCGAAATTATGGATAAATGAAGAAAGAATACCTCGCCCGTGAAGTAAATCATTGCACCTACGATCCAATCAATTGGGAGTACAAATATAAAGTACAAATAATGCAATTTTGAGTATTCCCATCGTTTCTGGATTCATAGAGGTCATTTAATCACAATAATTAATATTTAAACTCTTTATACTGTCCAAAAAAAGATTCATATTTTTTTATTCGAAAAGAATGTATTATACATGATAATTATGCAAATAAAATGAAGATAATGCAATTCTAAGTACCATTTGTGTATTTTAATCATTTCTGGATACAATCTAAGTCATTTCAACACAATAATCTTCATTTAAACACGATATACTATCCAAAATACAATTCATATCTTATTTATTCAAAAAGAATGGATTATACAATGTAATTACGCATATAAAGTGTAAATAATGAAATTCTAAGTATCATTTGAGCATTTCAAACATTTCTCTATTCATTCTTGGTCATTTCATCACAATAAACTATATTTAAACACTTTATACAGTCCAGACAAAGATTCATTTCTTGTTTATTCAAAAAGATTGGATTGTAATTGGTAATTACGCGTATAAAGTGCAAATAATGCAATTCTAAGTATTATTTGAGCATTTCAATTGTTTCTAGATTCATTCTAGGTCATTTCATCACAAAAATCTATATTTATACCCTTTATACTGTATAGAATATAATTCATATCTTATTTATTAAAAATTATTGGATTATACTTGGTAATTACACAAAAAAATATAAATAATGCAATTTGAGTATAATTTGAGCATTTCTATCATTTCTGGATTCATTCTTGGTCATTTTATCGCAATAATCTACATTTAAGATCTTTATACTGTCCAGGCAAAGATTCATATCTTCTTTATTCAAAAAAATGTATTATAAATGGTAATTACACATGTAAAGTGCAAATAATACAATTCTGAGTATCATTTGTGCATTTCAATCATTTCTGGATTCATTCTAAGTCATTTCGACACAATAATCGACATTTAGTATAAATTGTCGAGAATGTTATTCGTATCTTATTTACTCAAAAAGATTGGATTATACATTGTAACTACGCATATAAAATACAAATAATGCAATTCTGATTATGATTTGTGCATTTCATTCGTTTCTAGATTCATTATGAGTAATTTCAATTCAATAATCAAATTTAAACTCTTTATTCTGTCCAGACAAAAAGTGATTTCTTGTTTATTCTTAAAGAATAGATTACAAATGGTCATTACGCATATAAACTGCAAATAACACAATTCTTTGTATTATTTGTGCATTTCAATCATTTCTGGAGTCATTAATAGTCATTTTGACACAATAATCTACATTAAACTCTTTATACTGTCTATAATATGATGAATATCTTACTTATTCAAAGAGATTGGATGATACATGGTAATTACGCATATAAAGTGCAAATAATATCATTTTTGCATTTAAATCGTTTATGGATTTATTCTTAGTCATTTCAATACAATCAACATTTAAACTCTTTATACTGTCTAGAATATGATTCATATGCATCTTATTGAAAAAGATTGGATTATACATGGTAATTATGCATATTAATTTAACATAATGCATTTCTGAGTATCATTTGTATATTTCAATTGTTTCTGAATTCATTCTAAATCATTTCAACACTATAATTTACATTTAGACTCTTTATACTGCCTAGAGTTTCATTCATAATTTTTTATATAAAAAGATTTGATCATGCATGGTAATTATGCATATTAAGTGCAAATAATGCAATTCTGGGTATAATTTGAGCATTTCTATCATTTCTAGACTCATTCTAAGTAATTTCAACACATAATCTTCACATAAACTCTTAATACTATGTAAAATATTATTCACAGCTTATTTATTCGATAAGATTGGATTATACAAGGTAATTACGCATATAAATTGTTAAATAATTCAATTCTAAGTATCATTTGAGCATTTCAATCATTTCTGGACACCTTCTAAGTCATTTCATCACAATAATCAACATTTATACTGTTTATATACTTTACAGATAATTCATATCGTATTTAATCAAAAATATTGGATTACAAATGGTAATTACGCATATAAAGTGCAAAGAATACAATTCTGAGTATCATTTGAGCATTTCAATCATTTCGTGATTCATCCCTGGGCTTTTCAATATAATAATCCACATTTAAATACTTTATATTGACCAGACAAATATTAGTATCTTGTTTATTCAAAAAAAAATGTATTATAAATGGTAATTACGCATATAAAGTGCAAATAATGCAATTATGTGTATCATTTGTGCATTTCAATCGTTTCTAGATTCATTCTAATTCATTTCAACACAATAATCTTCATTTACACTCGTTATACTGTCTGAAATACGGTTCATATCTTATTTATTAAAGGAGATTGGACTATACGTTGTAATTACACATATAAATTGCACATAATGCAATTTTGAGTATCATTTGAGCATTTCAATTGTTTCTGGATTCATTCTAGATCATTTCATCAAAGCAATCTACATTTAAACTCTTTATACTGTTGAGACAAAGATTCATTTTTTTGTTTATTCAAAAAGATTGGATTATATACATGTTAATTACACATATAAATTGCAAAAATGCAATTTTAAGTATCATTTGAGCATGTCAATCATTTCTGGATTCATTCTAGGTCATTACAACACAATAATCTATATTTAAACCCTTTATACTGTCTATAATATGATTCATTTCTTATTTATTAAAAAAAATTGGATTATACAATGTAATTACGCATATAAACTGCAAATAATGCAATTCTGAGTTTCATTTGAGCATTTCAATCGTTTATGTATCCATTCTAAGTCAATTCATCACAATAATCTAAATTTAAAATTTTTATACTGTCAAGACAGATTTATTTCTTGTTTACTAAAAAAGAATGCATTATAGATGGTAATTACACGTATAAAGAGCAAATAATGCAATTCTGAGCATCATTTGTGCATTTCAATCTTTTCTTGATTCATTTTTAGTCATTTCAACACAATAATCTACATTTAAACTCTTTATAATGTCCAGACAAAGATTTATTTCTTGTTTATTAAAAAAGAATGTATTATACATGGTAATTACGCATATAAGGTGCAGATAATGTAATTCTAAGTATGATTTGTTCATTTCAATAGTTTCTGGATTCATTCTAAGTCATTTCTACACAATAATCTACATTTAAACTCTTTATACTGTCTAGGCAAAGATTCATATCTTGTTTATTCAAAAAGATTGGATTATATATGATAATTACGCATATAATGTGCAAATAATGCAATTATGAGTATCATTTGAGCATTTCAATCTTTACTGCATTCTTGCTTGGTCATTTCATCACAATAACCTATATTTAATAACTTTATAAATACTAGAATATGATTTATATCTTATCTATTTAAAAAGATTGCATTTGACATGGTAATTACACATGTAAAATGCAAATAACGCAATTCTGAGTATCATTTGAGCATTTCAATCATTTCTGGATTCTTTCTTGGTCATTTTCACCACAATATTCTTGATTCATATCTTCTTTATCCAAAATATTAGTTTATACATGGTAATTAAGTATAGAAAATACTAATATTGCAATACTGAGTTTAATTTGAGCATTTCAATCATTTCAGTGTTCATTTGATTTCATTTGAACATAATAATCCAAATACAAACTCTTTATACTGTCCAGATAATGATTTCAATCATATTTATTCAAAAATATTGGATTATAATGGAAATTATGCATATAAAGTGCAAATAATGCAATTCTGAGTATTATTTGAGCATTTCAATTATTTCTGTATTCATTCTAGGTCATTTGATCACAATAATCTGCATTTAAAGTCTTATACTGTCCAGACAAAGATTCATTTCTTGTAAGTTAAAAAAGAATTGATTATACATGGTAATTACGCATATAAAGTGCAAATAATGCAATTTGTGTATTATTTGTGCATTTCAATAGTTTCTGAATTCATTCTAAGTGATTTCAACGCAATAAACAACATTTGAACTTTTTATACTGTCTAGACAAAGATTCATTACTTCTTTATTTAAAAAGAATAGATTATACATGGTAATTACGCATATAAAGTGCAAATAATGCAATTCTGAGTATCATTTGTGCATTTCAATCGTTTCTGGATTCATTCTAACTCATTTCAACACAATAATCTAGAATTTAAACTCTTTATACTGTCTATAATATAATTAATATCTTATTTATTCAAAAAGATTGGATTATACAATACAATTACGCATATAAAGTGCAAATAATGCAATTCTGAGTATCATTTGTGCATTTCAATCGTTTCTGGATTCATTCTAAGTAATTTCAACGCAATAATCAACATTTAAACTCTTTATACTGTCCAGACAAAGATTCATTTCTTGTTTATTCAAAAAGAATGGATTATACATGGTAATTACGCATATAAATTGCAAATAATGCAATTCTGTGTATCATTTGTTCATTTCAATCGTTTCTGGATTCATTCTAAGTAATTTCAACACAATAATCAACATTTAAACTCTTTATACAGTCCGGACAAAGACAGTACACATATAAATCGCAAATAACACAATTCTGAATATCATTTGTGCATTTCAATCATTTCTGGTTTCATTCTAAGTCATTTGAACACAATAATCCACACTTAAACTCTTTGTACTGTCCATAAAATGATTCATATAATATTTATTCAAAAAGATTCGATTATACAATGTACCTACTCATATAAAAGGCAAATAATGCAATTCGGAGTATCATTTGAGCATTTCAATCATTTCTGTATTAATTCAATGTCATTTCATCACAATAATTTGTATTTAAAGTCATACACTGTCCAGACAAAGATTCATTTCTTGTTTATTAAAAAAAGAATGGATTATAGTTGGTAATTACGCATATAAAGTGCAAATAATGCAATTTTTTCGTATCATTTGTGCATTTCAATCGTTTCTTGATTCATTCTAAGTCATTTGAAGCAATAATGTACATTTAAACTCTTTATACTGTCTAGCCAAAGATTCATATATTTTTTTTATCCAAAAAGAATGTATTATACATGGCAATTACGCATATAAATTGCAAATAGTGCAATTCTGAGTATCATTTGTGCATTTCCATCGTTTCTGGATTCATTCTAAGACATTTCAACATAATAATCCAAATTTATACTCGTTATACTATCTAGAAGACGATTAATATCTTATTTATTTAAAAAGATTGGATTATACAATGAAATTATGCATATAAATTGCAAATAATGCAATTCTGAGTTTTATTTGAGCATTTCAATCGTTTCTGTATTCATTCTTTGTCATTTCATCACAATAATCTACATTTGAACATTTTATACTGTCTAGACAAAGATTAATTTCTTGTTTATTCAAAAAGAATGGATTATACATGATAATTACGCAAATAAATTGCAAATAATGTAATTTTGTGTATCATTTGATCATTTCAATTGTTTCTAGATTCATTCTAAGTAATTTCAACGTAATAATCAACATAACTCTTTATATGCCCAAACAAAGATTCTTTTCTTGTTTATTAAAAAAGAATAGATTATACATGGTCATTACGTTTATAAATTGCAAATCACATAATTCTGAGCATCATTTGTGCATTTCAATCGTTTCTGGTTTCATTCTAATTTATTTCGACACAATAATCTACATTTAAACTCTTCATACTGTCTGTAATATGATTCATATCTTACTTATTCAAAAAGATTGGATTATACATAATAATTACGCATATAAATTGCAAATAATGCAATTCTGAGTATCATTTGTGCATTTAAATCGTTTCTGGAATTATTCTTAGTCATTTCAGTACAATGATCATTATTTAAACTCATTAAACTGTCTAGAATATGAATCATGTGCAACTTATTCAAAAATATTGGATTATACATGGTAATTATGCATATTAATTTCTGATAATGCAATTCTGAGTATCATTTGTACATTTCAATCGTTTCTGGATTCATGCTAAGTAATTTTAACACGATAATTTACATTTAAATACTTTATAATGTCTAGAGTATGATTCATATAATTTTTATACAAAAAGATTGTATTACATTGTAATTACGCATATAAAGTGCTTATAAAACAATTCTGAGTATCATTTGTGCATTTCAATTGTTTCTGTATTCATTTTAAGTCATTTCATCACAATAATTTACATTTAAACTTTTTATACTATCTAGACAAAGATTAATTTTTTGTTTATTCAAAAAGAATGGATTATACATGGTAATTACGCATATAAACTGCAAATAATGCAATTATGTGTATTATTTGTTCATTTCAATCGTTTCTATATTCATTCTAAGTAATTTCAACGCAATAATCAATATTTAAACTCTTATACTGTCTAAAAGAAATTCACAGCTTATTTATTCAATAAGATTGGATTATACTTCGTAATTACGCATATAGAGTGTTAAATACTGCAATTCTAAGTATCATTAGGGCATTTCAATTGTTTCTGGACACATTCCAAGTCATTTCATCACAATAATCAACATTTATACTTTTATTCTTTACAGATAGTGATTAATATTTTATTTAATAAAAAATAATGGATTATACATGGTAATTACGCATATAAAGTTTTAATAATGCAATTTTGAGTATCATTTGAACATTTCATGATTCATGCTTGGGCATTTCATCACAATAATCCACATTTAAGCTTTTTATATTGTCCAAATTAAGATTAATATCTTGTTTATTCAAAAAGAATGGATTATACATCGTAGTTACTCATATAAATTGCAAATAATACAATTTTGAGTATCATTTCTGCATTTCAATCGTTTCTGAATTCATTCTAAGTCATTTCAACACAATGATCTTAATTTAAATTCGTTATACTGTCTGAAATTCGGTTGATATCTTATTTATCCAAAAAGATTGGATTATATGTTGCAATTACTCATATAAAGTGCACATATTGCAATTCTGAGTATCATTTGAGTGTTTCAATCTTTTCTGGATTCATTCAAGGTTATTTCATCATAATAATCTGTTTAAACTCTATATACTGTCCAGACAAAGATTCATTTCTTGTTTATTCAAATAGAATGGATTATACATGGTAATTGCACATATAAATTAAAGATAATGCAATTCTCAGTATAATCTGACCATTTCTATCGTTTCAGTATTCATTCTTTGTCATTTCAACACAATATAATCTACATTTAGACTCTTTATACTGTCCAGACATATTATAGATGGTAATTACCCATTAAAATTACAAATAATGCAATTATAAATATCATTTGAGCATTTCAATAGTTTCTGCATTCATTCTAGGTCATTTCATCAAAATAATCTACATTTAATCACTCTATACAGTCAAGAATATGATTTATATCCTATTTGTTCAAAAAGATTGGATTATACTTGGTAATTACACATATAAATTGCAAGTAATGCAATTTTAAGTACCATTAGAGCATTTTAATTATTTCTGGATTCATTCTAAATCATTACATCACAATAATCAACATTTAAACTCTTTATACTGTCTTCAATATGTTTAATATCTTATTTATTGAAAAATATTGGATTATACATTGTCGCTACGCATATAAAGTGCAAACAATGCAATTCTCAATTTCATTTGAGCATTTCAATCGTTTTTGTATTCATTCTAGGTCATTTTATCACATTAATCTACATTTAAACTCGCTATACTGTCCAGAATACAATTCATATCTTATTTATTCAAAAAGATTGGATTATACAAGGTAATTATGCCTATAAACTGCAAATAATGGAATTCTTAGTATCATTTGAGCATTTCAATCTTTTCTGTATTTATTCTAGGTCATTTCATCACAATAATGTACATTTAAATACTTTATATTGTCTAGACAAAGATTTGTTTCTTGTTTATTCAAAAAAATTGGATTGTACATGGTAATTACACGTATAAAGTGCAAATAATGCAATTCTGAGTATCATTTGAGCATTTCAATCGTTTCTGGATTCATTCTACATCACAATAATCTATATTTAAACTCTTTATGCTGTCTATAATATGATTCATATCTTATTTATTTAAAATGTATGGATTATTCTTTGTAATTACGCATATAAATTATAAATAATGCAATTTTGAGTATAATTTGAGCATTTCAATCGTTTCTGGATTGATTCTTGGTCATTTTATCTCAATAATCAACATTTAATCTCTTTATACAGTCCAGACAAAGATTCACATTTTTTCTATTCAAAAAAATGTATTATACATGGTAATTACGCATATGAAGTGCAAATAATGCAATTCTGTGTATATTTTGTGCATTTCTATAGAGGATTAATTCTAGGTCATTTCAACACAGTAATCTATATTTAAAGTTGATATACTATTTAGAATGTAATTGATATCTTATTTATTGAAAAAAGATTGGATTATATAATGTAATTACACATATAAAAAATGCAAATAATATATTTCTGAGTATCATTGGAGCATATCAATAGTTTCTGTAATCAGTCTAGTTCATTTCATAACAATAATCTTCATTTTAAAGTATATATATTGTCCAGACAATGATTCATTCCTGTTTACTCAAAAAGAATGGACTATACAAGGTAATTACGCATATAAAGTGCAAATAATGCAATTCTGAGTATCATTTATGCATTTCAATCATTTTTGGATTCATTCTAAGTCATTTCAACACAATAATCTACATTTAAACTCTTAATACTGTCTAGAATATTATTAATATGCAGATTATTTAAAAAGAATGGATTATATATGGTAATTATGCATATTAATTTCACATAATGCATTTCTGAGTATCAATTGAACATTTCAATCGTTTTTCGATTCATTCTATGTCATTTCAACACAATAATCTACATTTAAATTTTTTATACTGTCTAGAGTATGATTCATATCTTTTTTATTCCCAAAAATTGGACCATACATGGTAATTACGCATATAAAGTGCTAATAATGCAATTCTGAATATCATTTGAGCATTTCAATCATTTCTGGACTCATTCTAAGTAATTTCAACACAATAATCCTCATTGAACATATATTGTCTAAAATATTATTCCTACCTTATTTATTAAATAAGATTAGATTATACTTGGTAATTAAGCATATAAAGTGTAAATAATGCAATTCTAAGTATCATTTGAGCATTTCAATTGTTTCTAGACACATTCTAAGTCATTTCATCACAATAATCAACATTTAAACTTTATACTTTACAGATTGTGATTCATATCTTGTTTAATAAAAAGGATTGGCTTGTACATGGTAATTATGCATATAAAGTGGAAATAATGCAATTTAAAGTATTACTTGTGCATTTCAATCGTTTCTGCATTTATTCTATGACATTTCCACACAATAATCTATATTTAAACTCGTTATACTATATGGAATACGATTCATATCTTATTTACTCAAAAAGATTAGATTATACGTTGTAATTTCGCATATAAAGTGCAAATGATGCAATTCTGAATTTCATCTGAGCGTTTCAATCGTTTATGGATATTTTCAAGGTCATTTCATCACAATAATATATATTTAAACTCTTTATACTGTCTGGACAAAGATTTATTTCTTGTTTACTCAAAAAGAATAGATTATACAAGGTTATTACGCATATAAATTGAAAAAAAACACAATTCTGTGTATCATTTGTACATTTCAATCTTTTCTGGATTCATTCTAAGTCATTTCAACACAATAATCTACGTTTAAACTCTTTATACTGTATATAATATGATTCATATCTTAATTTTTAAGAAGATTGGATTATACATGGTAATTACGCAAATTAATTTCACATAATGCACTTCTAATTAACATTTGTACATTTAAATTGTTTTTGGATTCATTCTAAATTATTTCAATACAATAATCTAAATTTCAACTCTTTATAATATATAGAGTATGATTCATATCTTTTTTTATTAAAAAAATTGATTATAAATGGTAATTACGTATATAAATTACAAATAATGCAATTCTGAGTATCATTTGAGCATTTCAATCGTTTCTGGACTCATTCTCAGACATTTAATCACAATAATCTACATGTAAACTCTTTATACTGTCTAACATATTATTCATACCTTATTTATTCAATAAGATTGGATTAGACATGGTAATTACACATATAAATTGCAAATAATGCAATTCTAAGTATCATTTGAGCATTTCAACCGTTTTTGTAATCATTCTAAGTCCTTAATCATTCTAAGTCCTTTCATCACAATAATCTATATTTAAAATCTTTATACTGTATAAAATATGATTCATATATTATTTATCCTAAAAGATTTGATTATACATGACAATTAAGTTTTTAAATTGCAAATAATGCAATTCACAGTATAATTTGAGCATTTCTATCGTTTCAGAATTCTTTCTTGGTCATTTCAACCCAATAAACTACATTGGTGTGTTTGGATATAACACGAATTAGCATGAATAAGCAATTCATGAATAAGAATAGTGGTAATTCAGAATTGGTAATTCAACAACTTGCTTATTCAATTGCCTTATTCAGCCATGTTTGGTGGTATTAAACAAATAAGAAAAGAGGAAAAGTTGAATATTTTATTGCAGTCATATTTTCTTGATTCATTCTAAGTCATTTGAAGCAATAATGTACATTTAAACTCTTTATACTGTCTAGCCAAAGATTCATATATTTTTTTTATCCAAAAAGAATGTATTATACATGGCAATTACGCATATAAATTGCAAATAGTGCAATTCTGAGTATCATTTGTGCATTTCCATCGTTTCTGGATTCATTCTAAGACATTTCAACATAATAATCCAAATTTATACTCGTTATACTATCTAGAAGACGATTAATATCTTATTTATTTAAAAAGATTGGATTATACAATGAAATTATGCATATAAATTGCAAATAATGCAATTCTGAGTTTTATTTGAGCATTTCAATCGTTTCTGTATTCATTCTTTGTCATTTCATCACAATAATCTACATTTGAACATTTTATACTGTCTAGACAAAGATTAATTTCTTGTTTATTCAAAAAGAATGGATTATACATGATAATTACGCAAATAAATTGCAAATAATGTAATTTTGTGTATCATTTGATCATTTCAATTGTTTCTAGATTCATTCTAAGTAATTTCAACGTAATAATCAACATAACTCTTTATATGTCCAAACAAAGATTCTTTTCTTGTTTATTAAAAAAGAATAGATTATACATGGTCATTACGTTTATAAATTGCAAATCACATAATTCTGAGCATCATTTGTGCATTTCAATCGTTTCTGGTTTCATTCTAATTTATTTCGACACAATAATCTAAATTTAAACTCTTCATACTGTCTGTAATATGATTCATATCTTACTTATTCAAAAAGATTGGATTATACATAATAATTACGCATATAAATTGCAAATAATGCAATTCTGAGTATCATTTGTGCATTTAAATCGTTTCTGGAATTATTCTTAGTCATTTCAGTACAATGATCATTATTTAAACTCATTAAACTGTCTAGAATATGAATCATGTGCAACTTATTCAAAAATATTGGATTATACATGGTAATTATGCATATTAATTTCTGATAATGCAATTCTGAGTATCATTTGTACATTTCAATCGTTTCTGGATTCATGCTAAGTAATTTTAACACGATAATTTACATTTAAATACTTTATAATGTCTAGAGTATGATTCATATAATTTTTATACAAAAAGATTGTATTACATTGTAATTACGCATATAAAGTGCTTATAAAACAATTCTGAGTATCATTTGTGCATTTCAATTGTTTCTGTATTCATTTTAAGTCATTTCATCACAATAATTTACATTTAAACTTTTTATACTATCTAGACAAAGATTAATTTTTTGTTTATTCAAAAAGAATGGATTATACATGGTAATTACGCATATAAACTGCAAATAATGCAATTATGTGTATTATTTGTTCATTTCAATCGTTTCTATATTCATTCTAAGTAATTTCAACGCAATAATCAATATTTAAACTCTTATACTGTCTAAAAGAAATTCACAGCTTATTTATTCAATAAGATTGGATTATACTTCGTAATTACGCATATAGAGTGTTAAATACTGCAATTCTAAGTATCATTAGGGCATTTCAATTGTTTCTGGACACATTCCAAGTCATTTCATCACAATAATCAACATTTATACTTTTATTCTTTACAGATAGTGATTAATATTTTATTTAATAAAAAATAATGGATTATACATGGTAATTACGCATATAAAGTTTTAATAATGCAATTTTGAGTATCATTTGAACATTTCATGATTCATGCTTGGGCATTTCATCACAATAATCCACATTTAAGCTTTTTATATTGTCCAAATTAAGATTAATATCTTGTTTATTCAAAAAGAATGGATTATACATCGTAGTTACTCATATAAATTGCAAATAATACAATTTTGAGTATCATTTCTGCATTTCAATCGTTTCTGAATTCATTCTAAGTCATTTCAACACAATGATCTTAATTTAAATTCGTTATACTGTCTGAAATTCGGTTGATATCTTATTTATCCAAAAAGATTGGATTATATGTTGCAATTACTCATATAAAGTGCACATATTGCAATTCTGAGTATCATTTGAGTGTTTCAATCTTTTCTGGATTCATTCAAGGTTATTTCATCATAATAATCTGTTTAAACTCTATATACTGTCCAGACAAAGATTCATTTCTTGTTTATTCAAATAGAATGGATTATACATGGTAATTGCACATATAAATTAAAGATAATGCAATTCTCAGTATAATCTGACCATTTCTATCGTTTCAGTATTCATTCTTTGTCATTTCAACACAATATAATCTACATTTAGACTCTTTATACTGTCCAGACATATTATAGATGGTAATTACCCATTAAAATTACAAATAATGCAATTATAAATATCATTTGAGCATTTCAATAGTTTCTGCATTCATTCTAGGTCATTTCATCAAAATAATCTACATTTAATCACTCTATACAGTCAAGAATATGATTTATATCCTATTTGTTCAAAAAGATTGGATTATACTTGGTAATTACACATATAAATTGCAAGTAATGCAATTTTAAGTACCATTAGAGCATTTTAATTATTTCTGGATTCATTCTAAATCATTACATCACAATAATCAACATTTAAACTCTTTATACTGTCTTCAATATGTTTAATATCTTATTTATTGAAAAATATTGGATTATACATTGTCTTTTTTTTTCGAAAGTTTGACAGCGGCTGTCAAACGTACAAGGGAAAACAAACAAAAAGAGCAGAAATCAAATCAACAAAACTTGTAGTAATTCGCTGACTCCTCCTTAACCCAACTTGCTAGTAGTTCTATAGGTTTGCTTGAACTTCTAAAAATCCTGTTATTGCGCTCCATCCAAACAGCCCAGAAGGTTGTGCAGGCAACCGTGCTTAGAAGCCTGTCAGCGGCAATGTGCCCCAGCAGCTCTGTCATTGAGGAAAGTGTGGAATGGTTTCCTGACAGGTTAGGGAGTCGGTAAAAATTCTGTAGCCTGTTCCAAAGGGTGGAAATGAAGGCGCAATTGAAGAACAGGTGTGAACTATCCTCAAAGGCAGATGCTTGGCAGAGAACACAGGTAGTTGTCACTTGCATTCCTCGACGGCTCAGTTGCTGTTTGGTCAGCAAACGGTTATTGCAGAGCAGAAATAAGAAAAACTTGAGGGAAGGCGGCAACTTGAGGTTCCAGAGACATTTAAAATTTGTGGAGAACTTTCCTGCCGTAGAGAAAGCCTCATAAGTGGAGGAAACCGAGAACTTGCCGTTGGCAGACCATTTCCAACAGATAGTGTCAGGCCTAAAGGAGCTTAGCAGAGCTGGAGGTGGTGAAAGCATGAGATCTATGTAAAACTCTCTAGGTAGAGGTAAAAGCTGGTTGACAATGGCCAGAGCATCTCTGAAACAAACCTTTGGTCTTGGAGGCATGAGATGATTCTTTGTAAGTGCAATTAAAGGTCTCCCTCCCCAATTGTCAAGCCAAAAGGAAGTGTTAGAACCTGAAAAGACGGTGATTTGGGTTGAAAGTTGAAACAGGTATCTCAGAGAGCACACATCTTTCCAAAAGAAAGAGCCAGATTTATTCCAAAGCAGAGGTGAGGTGCATCCATGCTTAGGACAGTAGAGGCTGCGTGCTAGTTTGAACCAGAGGGAATTAAGTTCAGTGTAAAGCAGCCAGACCCAACGTAAGAGTAAAACTCTATTTTGTAAACCCAAGTCAATTATACCCAAACCTCCTACTTGTTTTGGCAAGCATAGCCGGCTCCATGCCATGAGATGAATTTTTTGCCTTCCGACTTCATTGCTTCCCCAAAGAAATCTCTTCCTGATTTGATCAATACGCTGAACTAACCAAGAAGGTAGAAGAAAAACCGACATAAAGTAAGAAGGAATTGCCGATAATACAGAGGTGACCAACGTCAACCTTCCGGCTCTAGAAAGGAACCTACCCTGCCAGCCTGCAAGCTTGTGTTCGATTCTCTCCAAGATTGGTTGAAAGCAGGTTCTATCAGGTCTACCAACAGTCAGAGGAAGTCCGAGGTACGTTAAGGGAAGCTCCGTCCTGTCAAAACCAAAAAGCTCTTGTATGAAATCAACATTTTGTTGTGAGAGGTTGAAAGGTATAAAGACCGATTTTTTACTATTGAGGGACAATCCAGAAGCTTTCTCAAACAGCTTTAAAGTTAACTCAAGTGTTCTTAAAGTGCGAGGATCGGCAGCCGCGAAAAGCAATGTATCGTCCGCGTATTGCAGTAAACAGAACGGGGTTGAGATCTTGGGGGAAATTGCAGAGGTTAAAGAAGTGGAGGCCGCTTGTAACATGACGGAGAGCACATCGGCCACCAAAAGAAATAAGAAAGGTGAAAGCGGATCGCCTTGTCGTAACCCTCTATTGTGTTTGAAGACACGTCCCAAACTTCCATCGATTAAAATTGAGGAAGTGGCTGTTGTCAGCAGCAATTTAATCCAGTTCACATATCTCGTGGGGAAACCTCTATGTAACAAGACAGAAAATAAAAAATCCCAACTGACGGAGTCGAACGCCTTGTAAAAATCAAGCTTGAGAAGGACGGCACTGTTGTTAGATTTGAGGTGGTGCACTAGTTCCCTTGCCACAATGAAATTCTCTGAGATTAGTCTCCCTTTTAGGAAACCAGTTTGCGAAGTCGAAATCAGATCAGACAGGAAAGGTTGCATTCGCAAGGCTAATACTTTGGAGATTAGTTTTGGAATGTAGTTGATTATACTGATCGGCCTGAAGTCAGTTACTACGTTTGCCCCCTCTGCTTTTGGAATTAGTATAATGTGGGCAAAATTCAATAACTCCAAGTCCAGATTAGAATCCATCAGTTGATCAAAAACCCTCAAAACTAAAGGCTTGAACACGTTCCAATACTGCTTAAAAAGTTCATTAGGCAGGCCATCGGGTCCACTGGCTTTGTTGTTTGAGAGGCGCATGACGGCTTTAAAAATTTCTTGCTCCGTGAAAGGTTCATCAAGATCGAGAAGTTGGAGGTTCTGTGGATACAGGGTTTGTAAATTGATTGGAAAAGTTGGAGGGCTGTTTCCAAACAACGACTCAAAGAACGAGGAGAAAGCGTGCATAATTCGACCGGGATCAGTAGTGTTTTGGTTATCTACCAGAAGTGACGTCACCGATTTACTCCTTTTCTTTGCTGTAGCAATAGCGTGGAAATACCGGGTGTTCTTGTCACCGCTCTGTAGCCATCGAGATCTAGCTCTTTGATGCCATTTTTTCTCAAGTACAACAGAAAGCTGAAATGCCTTTTCACGAAGCTTAATCCGCAAAAGAAACTCAAGTTGAGACAAAGAGCGACGTTCTTCCACACAGTCAAGAAGAGAAATCAGTCGCTTGGCATTAAAAAGTGACAAATTAGGCCGATTGAAAACTCTTTTATTCCAGGACCCCAGTTCTTCATGGTATGTACTGAGCTTGGAATGGAAGTCTAGAACAGGATTTGGATTTTCGTGGGCCGAGTTCCAAATTCCCTGAGAAATTATCTCAAACTCTTTGAGGCCCAACCAGTAAGATTCTACACGTTTTATTTTCTTTTGGGTAGGAAAGTTGGAACAACGTAGAAGGAGGGGGCAGTGGTCTGAAACAACCGAAGGAAGTGCATGAAGAGAAATTTTTGGAAAGAGTTGTAGACAGCCAGTGGACAAAAGAAACCGATCTAGACGAGAAAAGACAGGCTCTGGTTGTTTATTGGACCAGGTGTAACGACGGTTTTCAAGTGGAACATCAAAAAGTTGTAGCTCTGCAATAACATCATTGAAGGCTGCCATGGAGTTGAAATCGGTTGCCATTGTGGATCTCTCATGCATCCATCTCAGCAAGTTAAAATCACCAAGCAACACCCACTCAACACTCGCAAGTTTTCTGATAACACGCAACTCTTGAAGGAAAGAAAATCTGAGAGAGTCACTTGTGGGTCCATACACGCTAGTGACCATCAACACACTGTTGCATCTAGTATCTAGCAGTAAGGCTGTGCAAGTGTGTCTTGTAACCCACGAGTTTTGCAAAATGAAAAAGCGTTTCCAGGCAATTAGACATCCCCCACTAGAGTGAACCGCATCAAGCGTAACAAACGAGCGATCAAAAAAGGAAGGAATTAAATTATTCAACAGCTGGGGTGGAACTGCATCAAGTTTTGTTTCTTGCAACCCCAAAATATCACAACGAGAACTTCTGATTACATCACAAACAACATGCCTCTTGGCAACCAAACCGAGGCCACGGACATTCCAGGAAAGAAATTTTAAAGGTTTAGTCATTAAAACAAAAGAAGCCTCACGCGAAACATCAAAAAAGCATCAAACATCAGCAGTCACTCATAGTCAACGACATCAAGATATCTATCTTCATAAGCATCTTCCTCAGCAGAGGCAACAGTCCCACCTATGATGCTTGTGCTTGCAAAACTGGATGCTTGGGCCTGTTTCAAGGAAGTATGTGACTTAACTGGGGAAGGAATTAAGTTAAGTTCAACTGAAGAAGCCTCCTTCCAATTAAGCCTTAAAGGTATCGATTTTGAGGTCTCAGCTTGGTCTTGATTTACTAAATCCAACACAGTTTTCTTAGAGAACCCCAGAACCGTTGCTATGTCTAAAGTCTCAGCATAACTAATGGGGACATCAACAAAATCGTTTGGGTCAGGTGGGGCTAAGACAATAGCGCTGCTGTTAGGCCCAACACAAGGTTGCAACCCACTCGGTAACCCATTTTTCTTAATCCAGCTTTTCCTGATATTTGAAGCTTGACCGTTGTTGGCACGTGAGGTCAAGGTGTTTTTGTTTAATTTGCAAGCACGTGGCAGGACCGGTCTGGAGACAGCTGTGTGTTCCAGAACCTGAGCCTTTTCAGAAGTGATAGGTTGGCCGCTAGCTGGACACGTGCTATTGGGTCTTTGGGGGGTAGAAGAAACACATGAAAGCTCTGGAAAAAGCGAGAGGTGATTCACTTGAGACAAGACGAAGTTGGGTCCAGTGGTACGTGTCACTTGCATGTCTACCTCCCTATGACATCCTTCACGTACTGCCTCAGGCGCGGGTCTGGCTCCCAGTCCCACTGAGGCCTCCAGTTCAACCAAATCCACTGGAGAGATCCTTTTGTTGTTAAGACGGGTCGTAAGTGGATTGGAGATTGTTGCCTTTGGTGCGACCTGATGAGCAGCGGCGGCATTTCCGGCAGAAACAGAAACAGACAGATCCCGACGGAGGAGAGTGACCGAATCCATTGCCTTCTTTCCTTTAGGGTCAGATGGAGTGAGGTAGGGGGCAATATCCTCTGGAAGCTTGTCAACTGGCACATCACGGAAAATCCTCTTCAAAGCTTGGATAGTGAAGGTGATGGTGGGTTCCTTGGCTGGGGTTTGCTGGGTGGGTGACTCCGACGAAGCGGGAGGGGAGGGAGTTCTAGAGGATGGTCTCACAATCGAAGGGGGTAGTGGGGGTGTGTCTTTTGAGACGTAGACCGGGGAACAACGCCAACTCTGAATGCGAACTTGCACTCGGTACTGAAACATTCCCATGGTGAAGCCAATAACTCGAGGTATCTTCCTCATATCGGAAGTGGCCACAGCCACAGTCCAACATGACATGTCACCGGCCTCCTTTGTTGCCACAGTGCCAAGAAAGGTTCCAAATTTGGAAATTGCATTAACAACAAAATCTTCTCTCCATAGGTCCGGCGGCACGCCGACGAGGTGAATCAGGGCTTTGAAACCTGGTACCTGTAGAACGGCATCAATATGAGGAGACCATAGTTGAACCGAAAAACCCATTTCCCAAAGACTTTCAGGGAAAGCTTGAGCCAGCTGAAAAGCAGAGACATCCGACGGCGGCAACACAAGATACCTCCCCCCATTAAGCGATGCCACTTGAAGTTGTTTAGGGGTTACCAGGCCGGGCTTGGCCACCTTAGTTGCAATGTCATCCAAGGACAAATTTACTTCATAGTTCTCAGGCCGGGTAACTACTAGAGCTCTGCTAAGCCTCGCCACCTCTAGGCTATGAGCTGAGTCTCTGGTAAGGTGGCAAGAGATCTCCTCTGGTCGTTCATTGTCATCCGGCAATAAAGTGTGTACTGAAGAGGATCCTTCGAGGAGGAGGTCAGAGAAGTCAACATCCATCCATTGTCCAGCCAGAGGAGGAGTTACTGGAGCGGGCGGCGGTGGTCGAGAACCCTGAGAATTGAGGCGGCGGCCATCTAAGGAGTTGCGAGTGGCATCGGGGCAGTTAACATATTCATGTCCTAGCTCCCAACAGATTGCACAGCGTCTGTCGTTGGTGCAAGTGTCGGAACGGTGGCCTTTGGTAAAGCAGCGAAAGCATCTGGCTTTCCACTCTTCAAAGTAGGGTTTGGGTGGAAAAGGAAGTTTCACAGGGCTTGTCGGAGAGACGATGAAAGAAGGTGGCTGAATGCGAGGTCTAGGTTTTGTGGTAGTAGGTAAGGCGGAGGGGGGAAGGGGGTTGGTTCGCAAGGTTTGTGAGTAGGAGAGACGGAGCGTGGGGTAGGGGGAGAAGGCGCTGGTTACTTTGGGGTTGAAGCCGAGGTCGGTTTTGCCACGGCGGTTCACCGTCTTCCATCCTTGAGTCGCCATTGGGTCTTCAACGCAGCTGACCTTCCAGAAGAAAGTTAGGGACCGATGAAACATCGGATTATACATTGTCGCTACGCATATAAAGTGCAAACAATGCAATTCTCAATTTCATTTGAGCATTTCAATCGTTTTTGTATTCATTCTAGGTCATTTTATCACATTAATCTACATTTAAACTCGCTATACTGTCCAGAATACAATTCATATCTTATTTATTCAAAAAGATTGGATTATACAAGGTAATTATGCCTATAAACTGCAAATAATGGAATTCTTAGTATCATTTGAGCATTTCAATCTTTTCTGTATTTATTCTAGGTCATTTCATCACAATAATGTACATTTAAATACTTTATATTGTCTAGACAAAGATTTGTTTCTTGTTTATTCAAAAAAATTGGATTGTACATGGTAATTACACGTATAAAGTGCAAATAATGCAATTCTGAGTATCATTTGAGCATTTCAATCGTTTCTGGATTCATTCTACATCACAATAATCTATATTTAAACTCTTTATGCTGTCTATAATATGATTCATATCTTATTTATTTAAAATGTATGGATTATTCTTTGTAATTACGCATATAAATTATAAATAATGCAATTTTGAGTATAATTTGAGCATTTCAATCGTTTCTGGATTGATTCTTGGTCATTTTATCTCAATAATCAACATTTAATCTCTTTATACAGTCCAGACAAAGATTCACATTTTTTCTATTCAAAAAAATGTATTATACATGGTAATTACGCATATGAAGTGCAAATAATGCAATTCTGTGTATATTTTGTGCATTTCTATAGAGGATTAATTCTAGGTCATTTCAACACAGTAATCTATATTTAAAGTTGATATACTATTTAGAATGTAATTGATATCTTATTTATTGAAAAAAGATTGGATTATATAATGTAATTACACATATAAAAAATGCAAATAATATATTTCTGAGTATCATTGGAGCATATCAATAGTTTCTGTAATCAGTCTAGTTCATTTCATAACAATAATCTTCATTTTAAAGTATATATATTGTCCAGACAATGATTCATTCCTGTTTACTCAAAAAGAATGGACTATACAAGGTAATTACGCATATAAAGTGCAAATAATGCAATTCTGAGTATCATTTATGCATTTCAATCATTTTTGGATTCATTCTAAGTCATTTCAACACAATAATCTACATTTAAACTCTTAATACTGTCTAGAATATTATTAATATGCAGATTATTTAAAAAGAATGGATTATATATGGTAATTACGCATATTAATTTCACATAATGCATTTCTGAGTATCAATTGAACATTTCAATCGTTTTTCGATTCATTCTATGTCATTTCAACACAATAATCTACATTTAAATTTTTTATACTGTCTAGAGTATGATTCATATCTTTTTTATTCCCAAAAATTGGACCATACATGGTAATTACGCATATAAAGTGCTAATAATGCAATTCTGAATATCATTTGAGCATTTCAATCATTTCTGGACTCATTCTAAGTAATTTCAACACAATAATCCTCATTGAACATATATTGTCTAAAATATTATTCCTACCTTATTTATTAAATAAGATTAGATTATACTTGGTAATTAAGCATATAAAGTGTAAATAATGCAATTCTAAGTATCATTTGAGCATTTCAATTGTTTCTAGACACATTCTAAGTCATTTCATCACAATAATCAACATTTAAACTTTATACTTTACAGATTGTGATTCATATCTTGTTTAATAAAAAGGATTGGCTTGTACATGGTAATTATGCATATAAAGTGGAAATAATGCAATTTAAAGTATTACTTGTGCATTTCAATCGTTTCTGCATTTATTCTATGACATTTCCACACAATAATCTATATTTAAACTCGTTATACTATATGGAATACGATTCATATCTTATTTACTCAAAAAGATTAGATTATACGTTGTAATTTCGCATATAAAGTGCAAATGATGCAATTCTGAATTTCATCTGAGCGTTTCAATCGTTTATGGATATTTTCAAGGTCATTTCATCACAATAATATATATTTAAACTCTTTATACTGTCTGGACAAAGATTTATTTCTTGTTTACTCAAAAAGAATAGATTATACAAGGTTATTACGCATATAAATTGAAAAAAAAACACAATTCTGTGTATCATTTGTACATTTCAATCTTTTCTGGATTCATTCTAAGTCATTTCAACACAATAATCTACGTTTAAACTCTTTATACTGTATATAATATGATTCATATCTTAATTTTTAAGAAGATTGGATTATACATGGTAATTACGCAAATTAATTTCACATAATGCACTTCTAATTAACATTTGTACATTTAAATTGTTTTTGGATTCATTCTAAATTATTTCAATACAATAATCTAAATTTCAACTCTTTATAATATATAGAGTATGATTCATATCTTTTTTTATTAAAAAAATTGATTATAAATGGTAATTACGTATATAAATTACAAATAATGCAATTCTGAGTATCATTTGAGCATTTCAATCGTTTCTGGACTCATTCTCAGACATTTAATCACAATAATCTACATGTAAACTCTTTATACTGTCTAACATATTATTCATACCTTATTTATTCAATAAGATTGGATTAGACATGGTAATTACACATATAAATTGCAAATAATGCAATTCTAAGTATCATTTGAGCATTTCAACCGTTTTTGTAATCATTCTAAGTCCTTAATCATTCTAAGTCCTTTCATCACAATAATCTATATTTAAAATCTTTATACTGTATAAAATATGATTCATATATTATTTATCCTAAAAGATTTGATTATACATGACAATTAAGTTTTTAAATTGCAAATAATGCAATTCACAGTATAATTTGAGCATTTCTATCGTTTCAGAATTCTTTCTTGGTCATTTCAACCCAATAAACTACATTGGTGTGTTTGGATATAACACGAATTAGCATGAATAAGCAATTCATGAATAAGAATAGTGGTAATTCAGAATTGGTAATTCAACAACTTGCTTATTCAATTGCCTTATTCAGCCATGTTTGGTGGTATAGAACAAATAAGAAAAGAGGAAAAGTTGAATATTTTATTGCAGTCATAATTACTAAAGCACAAACTTTTTTGGGTACCATCCGTTACCGTACGAAGAAGAAATGTTTTTTAATGAACCAACGCAATTCACGGGCCTTATTCTACCGCTGGAATTAGAATAAGACCTCGAATAACTAATTCGGGCTTATTCATTTTTGTTTGGTAAATTCTGAATAAGGCCCTATAATGAATAAGCCTTATTCGAAGCACACCAAACACGCCGTTTAAACTCTTTTTGCTGTCCCAACAAAGATTCATTTTTTGTTTATTCAAAATTAATGGATTATACATGGTCATTACGCATATAAAGTGCAAATAATGCAATTCTGAGTTTCATTTGTGCATTTCAATCGTTTCTGGACTAATTCTAAGTCATTTTAACACACTAATCTACATTTAAACTCTTTATACTGTCCAGACAAAGATTCATTTTTTTGTTTATTCAAAAAGAATGGATGATAAATGGTAATTACGCATATAAAGTGAAAATAATGCAATTTTGAGTATCATTTGTGCATTTCAATCGTTTCTGGATTTATTCTAAGTCATTTCAACACAATAATTTACCTTTTGACTATTTATATTATCTAAAATATGATTCATATGCAACTTGTTCAAAAATAATGGATTATACATGGTAATTACGCATATTAATTTCACATAACACACTTCTGAGTATCTTTTGTACATTTAAATCGTTTGTGGATCCATCCTAAGTCATTTCTACACAATAGTCTACATTTAAAACTCTTTAAACTGTCTAGAATATGATTCATATCTTTGTTATATAAAAAGATTGGATCATATATGGTAATTACGCATATAAAGTGCAAATAATGCATTTCTGAGTATAATTTGAGCATTTCAGTAGTTTCTGGACTCATTCTAAGTAATTTCAACACAATAATCTACATTAAGCTCTTTATACAGTCTAAAATTTTATTCATACCTTATTTATTCAATAAGATTGGATTATACAATGTAATTACGTGTATAAAATGTAAATAATGCAATTCAAAAGTATTTGAGCATTTCAATCGTTTCTGGAAGCATCCTAAGTCATTTCATCACAATAATCAACATTTCAACTTTTTATACTTTAAAGATAGCGATTCATATCTTATTTAATCAGAGAGATTAGATTATACATGGTAATTACGCATATAAAATGTAAATAATACAATTCTGAATATCGTTTTAGCATTTCAATCATTTCATGATTCATCCATGGGCAATTCATCACAATCTATATTTAAACTCTTTATACTGTCCAGACAAAGATTCATATATTTTTTATCCAAAAAGAATGTATTATATAGTAATTACGCATATAAAGTGAAAATAGTGCAATTATGAGTATCATTTGTGCATTTTCATCGTTTTTGGATTCATTCTAAGTCATTTCAACAAATTAATCCACATTTAAACTCATTATACTATCTAAAAGACGATTAATATCTTATTTATTCAAAGAGATTGGATTATACAATGTAATTACGCATATAAACTGCACATATTGCAATTCTGAGTATCATTTGAGTGTTTCATTCGTTTCTGGATTCATTCGAGGTTATTTCATCACAATAATCCACATTTAAACTTTATATACTGTCCAGATAAAGATTCATATCTTGTTTATTTAAATAGATTGGATTTTACATGGTAATTACTCATTTAAATAAAAAAAATGCATTTTTTAAGTATCATTTGTGCATTTTCAATCGTTTCTGGATTCATTCTTGGTCATTTCATCACAATAATCTACATTTAATATCTTTATGCAGTCTAGAGTAGGTTTCATATATTATTTATTCAAAAATATTGGATTATACATGGTCATTACGCATATAAATTGCACAAAATGCATTTTTGAGTATCGTTTGTATATTACAATCGTTTTTATTATTCATTCTAAGTCATTTAAACACATTAATCTACATTTATTCTCTTTATACTGTCCAGACAAATATTCATATCTTTTTTATTAAAAAAGATTGTATGATACATGGTAATTACGCAAATAAAATGCAAATAATGCAATTCTGAGTATCATTTGAGCATTTCAATCGTTTCTAGACTAATTCTAAGTTATTTAAACACAATAATCTACATTTAAACTCTTTATACTGTCTAACATATTATTCATACCTTATTTATTTAATAAAATTGGATTATACTTGATAATAACGCATATAAAATGCAAATAATGCAATTCTAAGTATCATTTGAGCATTTCTATCGTTTCTGGACTCATTCTAAGTCATTTAATCACAATAATCTACATTTAAAATCATTTTACTGTATAGAATATGATTCATATATTTTTTATTTAAGAAGATTTGATTATACAAGGTAATTAAGTATATAAATTGTAAATGATGCAATTCTTAGTATAATTTGAGCATTTCTATCGTTTTTGGATTCATTCTCGGTCATTTCAACACAATAAACTACCTTTAACGTCTTTATAGTGTCCAGACAAAGATTCATATCTTGTTTATTCAAAAAGATATACATGGTAATTACGCATATAAAGTTTACATATTGCAATTCTAAACAATATTTGTGCATTTCAATCGTTTCTGCATTCTATCTTGGTCATTTCATCACAATAATCTACATTTAAACTCTTTATACAGTGTAGAATATGATTCATATCTTATTTATTCAAAGAGATTGGATTATACATGGTAATTACACATGTAAAGTGCAAATAATGCAATTATGAGTATCATTTGAGCATTTCAATCGTTTCTGGATTCATTCTTGGTCATTTTATCACAATAATCAACATTTAATCTCTTTATACAGTCATGAATCTGATTCCTATCTTATTTATTCAAAAAGATTGGATTATACATGGTAATTAATCACATAAAATTCAAAAAATGAAATTCTGAGTATTGTTTGAGCATTTCAATCTTTTATGGGCTCATTCAAAGTAATTTCATCACAATAATCTACATTTAATCTCTTTATACTGTCTATAATTTGATTCATATCTTCTTTATTCAAAAAGATTGGTTTATACGTTGTAATTAAGTATAGAAAGTGCTAATATTGCAATTCTGAGTTTAATTTGAGCATTTCAGTCGTTTCAGTATTCATTCGAATTCATTTCAACACAATAATCTAAATACAAACTCTTTATACTTTCCAGATAATGATTAAAATATTATTTATTAAAAATGTTGGATTATAATGGTAATTACGCATATAAAATGCAAATAAAACAATTCTGAGTATCATTTGTGCATTTCAATTGTTTCTGGATTCATAAGTCATTTCATCACAATAATCAACATTTAAACTCTTTATACTGTCCAGACAAAGATTCATATCTTATTTATTCAACAAGAATGTATTATACACGGTAATTACGCATATAAAATATAAATAATGTAATTTTGAGAATTAGTTGTGCATTTCAATCGTTTATGGATTCATTCTATTTCATTTAAACACAATAAGAAACTTGTTATACTGTCTAGAATAAGATTCATATCTTAGTTGTTCTAAACGATTGGATTATACAAGGTAATTGTGCATATAAAGTGCAACAAATGTAATTCTGAGTATCATTTGGGTCTTTAAATCGTTTCTAGACTAATTCTAAGTCATTTCATCAAAAAAATAAATTTACATTTAACATCTTTACGCTGTCTAGAATATGATTTATATATTATTTATTCAAAAGATTGGATTATAAATGGTAATTAAGTATATAAATTTTAAATAATGCATTTTTTAATACTACTTGAGCATTTCTATTGTTTCAAGATTCATTCTAATTCATTTCAACACAATAATCTAAATTTAAACTTTTTATACTTTACAGAAATTGATTCATATCTTATTTAATAAAAAAATTGGATTATACATGGTAATTACGCATATAACGTGGAAATAATGCAATTCTGAGTATCATTTGAGCATTTCAATCATTTCAAGCTTCATCCTTGGTCATTTCATCACAATAATCAACATTTTAACTTTTTATATTGTCCAGACAAAGATTAATATCTTGTTTATTCATAAAGAATGGATTATACATGAAAATTACGCATTTCAATCGTTTCTGGATTCATTCTAAGTCATTTCAACACAATAATCTTTATTTAAACTCGTTATACTGTCTGAAATATGGTTCATATCTTATTTATTCAAACAGATTGGATTATACGTTGTAATTACTCATATAAAGTGCACATATTGCAATCCTGAGTATCATTTGAGCGTTTCAATCGTTTATGGATTAATTCAAGGTTATTTCATCACAATAATCCACATTTAAACTCTATATACTGTCCAGACAAAGATTAATTTCTTGTTTATTCAAATAGAATGGATTATACATGGTAATTACGCATATAAGTTGCAAATAATGCAATTATGAGTATAATTTGAGCATTTCAATCGTTTCTGCATTCTTTCTTGGTCATTTCATCACAATAAGCTACATTTAACATCTTTGTACTGTATAGAATATGATTCATATATTATATATTCATTTGATTAAACATGGTAATTAAGTATATAAATTGAAAATAATGCAATTCTCAGTATGATTTGAGCATTTCTAACATTTCAGTATTCATTCTTTGTCATTTCAACACAATAATCTACATTTAACTTCTTCATACTGTATAGTATATGATTCATATATTATTTATTCAAAAAGATTTGATTATACATGGTAATTAAATATAAATTAAAAATAATGCAATTCTCAGTATAATCTAAGCTTTTCTTTTGTTTCAGTATTCATTCTTTGTCATTTCAACACAATAATCTGCATTTAAATTGTTTATACTGTCCATACAAAGATTCATATCTAGTTTATTCAAAAATATCGGATTATACATGGTAATTACTCATAAAAATTACAAATAATGCAATTATGAATATCATTTGAGCATTTCAATCGTTTCTGCATTCATTCTAGGTCATTTCATGACAATAATCTACATTTAATCACTCTATACAGTCAGGAATATGATTTATATCTTATTTATTCAAAAATATTGGATTATACTTGGTAATTACGCATATAAATTGCAAGTAATGCAATTTTAAGTATCAATAGAGCATTTCAACCGTTAATGGATTCATTCTAAATCATATCACATCACAATAATCAACCTTTAAACTCTTTATACTGTCTCGAATATGTTTCATATCTTGTTTATTGAAAAAGATTGGATTATACATGGTCATTACACATATAAAGTGCAAATAATGAAATTTTGAGTTTCATTTGAGCATTTCAATCGTTTCTGTATTCATTCTAGGTCATTTCATCACAATAATCTATATTTAAACTCGTTATAATGTCCATAATACAATTCATATTTTATTTATTCAAAAAGATAGGATTATACAAGGTACTTATGCATATAAACTGCAAATAGTACAATTCTTAGTATCATTTGAGCATTTCAATCGTTTCTGTATTCATTCTAAGTCATTTCAACAAAATAATCTACGTTTAAACTCGCTATACTGTCCAGAATAAAATTCATATCTTATTTATCAAAATGATTGGATTATACAATGTAATTACACATATAAACTGCAAATAATGCAATTCTTAGTATCATTTGAGCATTTCAATCATTTCTGTATTCATTCTAGTTCATTTCATCACAATAAACTACATTTAAACACTTTATATTGTCTAGAAAAAGATTCATATTTTGTTTATTAAAAAAGATTGGATTGAACATGGTAATTACGCGTATAAAGTGCAAATAATACAATTCTGAGTATCATCTGAGCATTTCAATCGTTTCTGGATTCATTCTAGGTCATTACATCACCATAATCTACATTTAAACCCTTTATACTGTCTATAATGTCACGTCCCGCACCGACGGGTCGCGGGGCGCGAGCTGAAAACGGTATCTTCTACATCCATCCGACGGCCCGTCAACCTACGTCGCAATAGAAAAACAAACAGAGTCAGGTACAAACCTCAGTAACCGGTTATTTAACGACGCAGCTTCTCTACATTTAATTAATATCACAAAGTTCAACCAGACCGGATTAATCCACAGAACAAATAATATATTTTACGGAGATAATCGGGTCCAGACAGTCAGTCAGTCAGTCACAGTGGTCCCTCCCCGATCTCAGGAGGATCAGGACCGGCCCCTCCCCGAACTCAGGAGGATCAGGGCTCAAATTCAAATTCAATTCACATCCAATTCTAAACCCGATAACCCGTAAAATATACCAATCACAATTCAGATAAACATATTCAATCAAAATCAAACGATAAATCAAATCATTCAATCAATACGAAATTAAATATAGAGAAGTCCGGTTACCTGATTAAACAATCCATAATTCAGAAACAAATCAAATCGACAGCGACGTAGACTCGAATTCCAATTGATCGGACGGATCAAACTTCTAAACCATAATCAAATTAATCATTATCTTCTGGTTTTAAGTGGGGTATCATAGGAGCATGATTGAGCTTTAGGTTGAAAGAAGACATATTCATTTACTTTCTACGATTCAGGTACTTAAAAATCACATAAAGAGATAAGACACGTGGCACAAAAGGGATAGAGCAAATTTTAAACATTGGACACGTAATATAGAGGAGGCAGGTGTTAATAGCAAATGAAAGGAGCATGGCAGGCGGCGGTTTGTTCGGTCCAATATAATATAATAAAAGCATGGAGAAAAGTTATAACTCGGCCAAAAAATTTTTTTCCTTCCATCCGGCCAACACAAGGTCAAGGAGTCAAATTTTAGTAAATGGCAAAAATAATTGGTCAACAAGTCAACACTGGTCAACAATGAAAAAAACAAATTTATGAATTTCAGTCAAAATGACGGGATGTTACATTCACCCCTCCTTCAAAAGAATTTCGTCCTCGAAATTCAAACGGACGATAACAAGTCAAGTTCAACTAAACATAATTCAAATTTCAAACGAAACGACAAGGACCCAAACACAGTCCGAGGAACGAATGCTCTGATACCATCTGTCGCGCCCCGCGACCCGTCGGTGCGGGACGTGACATATAATATGATTCATATTTTATTTATTTAAAATGTTTGGATTATTCTTGGTAATTACGCATATAAAGTATAAATAATGCAATTTTGAGTATAATTTGAGCATTTCAATCATTTCTGGATTCATTCTTGGTAATTTCATCTCAATAATCAACATTTAATCTCTTTATACAGTCCAAATATTCATATCTTTTTTATTCAAAAAAATGTATTATACATGGTAATTACGCATATAAAGTGCAAATAATGCAATTCGGAGCATATTTTGTGCATTTCAATCGTTTCTGGATTAATTATAGGTCATTTCAACACAGTAATCAACATTTAAACCTGATATACTATTTTGAATGTAATTCATATCTTATTTATTCAAAAATATTGGATTGTACACTGTAATTACGCATATAAAAATGCAAATAATGCAATTCTGAGTATCATTTGAGCATTTCAGTTGTTTCTATAATCATTTTAGTTCATTTCATCACAATAATCTTCATTTAAGGTATATATATATTGTCCAGAGAAATATTCATTTCCTGTTTACTCATAAAGAATGGATTATAAATGGTAATTACGCATATAAAGTGCAAATAATGCAATTCTGAGTATCATTTCTGCATTTCAATGATTTCTGGATTCAATCTATGTAATTTCAACACAATAATCCACACTAAACTCTATATACTGTCTAAAATAATATTCCTTCCTTATTTATTAAATAAGATTGGATTATATATGGTAATTAAGCATATAAAGTGTAAATAATGCAATTCTAAGTATCATTTGAGCATTTCAATCGTTTCTGGACACATTCTAAGTCATTTCATCATAATAATCAACATTTATACTTTTTATACTTTACAGATTGGCTTATACATGGTAATTACGCAAATAAAGTGGAAATGATGCAATTTTGAGTATCACTTGTGCATTTCAATCATTTCTGGATTTATTCTATGTTATTTTAACACAATAATCTACATTTAAACTCTTTATATTATATGGAATACGATTCATACCTTATTTATTCAAAAAGATTAGATTATAAGTTGTAATTACACATATAAAGTGCAAATAATGCAATTCTGAGTTTCATTTGATCGTTTCAATAGTTTCTGGATTCTTTCAAGGTCATTTCATCACAATAATCTACATTTAAACTCTTTGTACTGTCTACACAAAGATTCATTTCTTGTTTTCTCAAAAAGAATAGATTATACAAGGTCATTACTCATATAAATTGAAAATAACACAATTCTGAGCATCATTTGTACATTTTAATCTTTTCTGGATTCGTTCTTAGTCATTTCAATACAATAATCTACATTTAAACTCTTTATACTGTACATAATATGATTCATATCGTGCTTTTTCAAAAAGATTGGATTATACATGGTAATTACGCATATTAATTTCAGATAATGCACTTCTAATTATCATTTGTACATTTAAATCGTTTCTGGATTCATTCTAAGTCATTTCAATAAAATAATCTAAATTTAAACTCTTTATAATGTCTAGAGTATGATTCATATCTTTTTTATTCAAAAAGATTTGATTACAAATGGTAATTACGCATATAAATTGCAAATAATGCAATTCTGAGTATCATTTGAGAATTTCAATCGTTTCTGGACTCATTCTAAGAAATTTAATCATAACAATCTACATGTAAACTCTTTATACTGTCTAACATATTATTCATATCTTATTTATTCAATAAGATTGGATTATACATGGTAATTACACATATAAATTGCAAATAATGCAATTCTAAGTATCATTTGAGCATTTCAATCGTTTCTGGAATCATTCTAAGTCTTTTCATCGCAATTATCTACATTTAATCTCTTTATACTGTCTAGAATATGATTCATATCTTGATTATTCAAAAGGAATGAATTATATATGGTAATTACGTATATAAAATGCAAATAATGCAATTATGAGTATCATTTGAGCATTTTTATCGTTTCTAGATTAATTAAATGTCATTTCATCACAATAATCTTTATTTAACCTCTTTATACTGTCCAGACAAAGATTCATACCTTGTTGATTCAAAAAGAATGGATTATACATGATAATTACGCATATAAAGTCCAAATAATGCAATAATGAATATCATTTGTGAATTTCAATTGTTGCTGAATTTATTGTAAGTCATTTCAACACAATAATCTATAGATAAACTCTTTATACTATCTATAATATGATTCATATCTTATTTATTCAAAAAGATTGGATTGTACATGGTAATTATTCATATAAAATGGAAATAATGCAATTCTGAGTATCATTCGAGCGCTATCGTTTTTGGACTCATTCTAAGTCATTTCATCACAATAATCTACATTTAATCTCTTTATACTGTCTAGAATATGATTCATATCTTATTTATTTAAAAAGATAGATTATACATGGTTATTACGCATATAAAGTGCAAATATGCATTTCTGAGTATCATTTTAGCATTTCAATCGTTTATGGGTTCATTCTTGGTCATTTCATCACAATAATTAATATTTAAACTCTTTATACAGTCCAGACAAAGATTCAAACCTTGTTTAATCAATAAGATTGGATTATACATGGTAATTATGCATATAAAGTGCAAATAATGCAATTCTGAGTCTCATTTGAGCATTCAATCGATTCTGGATTCATTCTAGGTCATTTCATGACAATAATATGCATTTAAACTCTTATACTGTCCAGACTAAGATTCATATCTTGTTTATTAAAAAATATTGGATTATACAAAGGTATGCATATAAATTGCAAATAAAGCAATTCTTAGTATATTTTGAGCATTTCAATAGTTTCTAGATTTATTTAGGTCATTTCATCACGATAGTCTACATTTAATCTCTTTTATGTTGTCTAGAATATGATTCATATCTTAGTTATTCAAAAGGATTGAATTATATATGGTAATTACGCATATAAAGTGCAAATAATGCAATTCTGAGTATTATTTGAGCATTTTTATCGTTTCTGGATTAATTATAGGTCATTTCATCACAATAATCTTTATTTTACCTATTTATACTGTCCAGACAAAGATTCATATCTTGTTTATTAAAAAAGAATGGATTATACACGGTAATTACGCATATAAAGTTCAAATAATTCAATTCTGAATATCATATGTGCATTTCAATCGTTGCTATATTCATTCTAAGTCATTTCAACACAATAATCTACATATAAATTCTTCATGTTGTCTAGAATATGGTTATTATTGTATTCATTCAAATAGATTGGATTATATATGGTAATTACGCATATAAAATGCAAATAATGTCGTCTTATAAACTTGGTATAAATTTTCTACAAAAAAAAAAGAATCCATTTTAAAAGTAACTTCTAGTCTGTACTATTAATTAAAATTTATCACCATATTTTCTATAATTAAAATCAACGAAAAGTCAGATCGATCAATAGAAATTGAAGGAATTAGATCGCATGTCGTAGGTGATGATACATTTTTAATTTCTATAGATTGAATTATCTCAGATTTTCAAATATATTTAATTCTTAAATTAAATAATAATTGGTACGACTATTTTTATTATATTTAATTAAAAAAAGATAAAACTACTTTTAAAAATATGAAATGCGGTCTCAAATAGAGAGAGAGAGAGAAAAAAAAACCTATGGTGCATACTAATGTACGGAAGTTTCGGTGCATACTGATCTGAACTCTTGGATGTGCTTCAAAATGACCAATCCAAACTGTCTAATATGATCTCCTTATTGAAATCTCCTTTGCGACCAAATTTACTTTTTTCGATATTTTTCGGATTTTTAAAAACTGCTATTTTTAGATTTGTTTCGAACGTAGTATTTTTAGCAAGTCCTCTTCAAATCGGTTTCAGCCGATTATTTAATAAAATAAAAATAAAATAATAAATAGTAATAATAATCATCAGCTAAAAATTAATCCAATTATAATGACAAGGATGGAAGGAATAAATGAACACACGGAAATGGGCTCTGGGGCCTGAATGCAGGATACAGACGTGTGTGTGGTGTCAGATCCAGACCTACACCTTAGAAGCAAGTTAGTTAAGTTTAAATGCAGAATTAATTGCCTTCTTTTTTTAGCTCTAAATAAATAGATCCCATCTGCACCACAAGCTTATTCATGCATGAACGTTAAGGAAACAAATTAATAATAACCGCTTGTTGTTTATAAAGTCAAGGAATGAACGAATGAATAAAACAATTCCAAAACCACCACCGTACAAGGAAACAGTCAAATTCTAGATTTTTTGGACATTCATTGCTTCTTGCCTATTTTGCATTTGTTTATTTTTTAAACAACTCTTCACAATCTCTGAACCGCTTCCATCCAAATTTTTACCTAGTAACCATCATGTCCGACCGTTTTGACTGAGTATTATCTTTTTTTTTTAAATATGAAAAATGCATTGCTTATTTATGAATGAGCTTACGTGCAAGTATAATTATGGTCCGTTGATACAGCGCATTTGTGCGTTATAAGGGTAATAAAATTATTTTTAATATGTATAAGTTTTGAATAAATAAAATATTTGATAGTTAAACAAAGGCACCTTTGGTTGCCTCCCCCCCCTCTTTTCTTTTTTGTTTGCTTTTAAAAATATATTAGCATTTGTGGGAACTCAATTGCAAACTGTCTGCTTTGATCGGACAATCTAACTTCTATGCTAAACTGGAGAATTATTAAAATGTATCAAAGCTGTCATAAAATGAATTAAAATTTTCAGGTCTATAGATATTTTTATTAAATATACAATGGAGTACGGACACAAATTCTAACCAAAATTTATAGAGGACCTGAACTTGTTTATATAACCTTTAAGGATTTGATAAATGCACCCAAATATTAAAAGATGTATTAATTTAAGGGTTTTCATGAAACAATTGAAAACGTTTATTCTCAAACACTTACAAAACGATTGTAACAGAACCATTAAAGAGCTTTATTCTTAATTTATTTTTGAGAAAAAGACTTGAAAGCATGATTTTATTATTTATTAGAAGAATTATAGTTGAGTCAATAACTCAATATACATTTGATCTAAAATTGATAATTGATGATATTCTTAATTTTGTGCCACATGATCAAACATATTTTATACTCATTCCATTTAATAACAACAGGTTATTCAGCCGAACTTGATTAAAATAGACGGTTTTATATTATAAATTTGGATCTTAAATTAAATTTAGAAAAAAAAATCTCACGCATTATGCAGGTGAATGCTCTTTAATTTTCAAAATACTTGGACTTGGTTCCTCTTCAATTTATTATTATTTTTTTAAAGAAAATTACGTTTAAACCACTTCTTGTCGTAATAAAATTTTGAATCCAACAATTCTGAAAGGCGCAAAATCCGACCTTACGATGTACTTTGAACGGCTAGATAGAAAACAGATTCTCCAGTGATGAAACAAATGGAGGAAAAAGCATTAATAATAGAAGCAGTAAAGGCAACAGGCAGAAGCGAATGCGGAGATTGGTTAATAGCAATTAGCACAGATCTAAGTCGAAGTTTAGTTCTCTCTCTGTCCTCCGACGGAGAAATAATAAATAAATAAATAAAGAACAATTTCTAACTTCCAATTAGCCATCTCCATTGGATTCTGTTCTGTAGCAACTTAGCGCATGGCAATTCCGTGATTATAAAGAATTCCGAGTCCATTCAATATTTCTCTCACTTAAATAAAAAAAAAAGAAAAGCTCGAAAGACAGTAAGCAGCACGCAGCACACCAAGACCAGCTTAGAGAGAGAAGATAGACCGAGAACAGAACAGAACAGAACGAGAGAGAGAGAGAGAGGTCCTCTGACTCGACTGTTTCTCGTGCTCTTCTCTCCTTCGAGTTTCCATGGCGCCGCCTCCGTCTCCTCCGCCTCCCTCCGCGCGATCCACGTAAGCTCTCTCTAGAGTCTAGAATCTAGATCCACCTTCTCAGATCCCTCCATTCCGATTCAAGATCTCCGTCCAGAGAGATAGAATTGGTAATTTCGATTCCAGATCCAACCATCGGAATTTAGATGGATGATTGCTCCAAGTATGCGCACAGCCCCGCGCATCTGGCTGTGGCGCGCCGGGACCATGCCATGCTTCGCAGGATTGTAGCTGCTCTCCCTCGCCTTCCCAAGGCCGGCGAGGTCACTACTGAGGCGCAATCCATTGCCGGTGAGAAGACGGCCGATGCGGTCTCAGCCGTGATTGATCGGCGTGATGTCCCCAATCGGGAAACCCCTCTCCACCTTGCCGTGCGCATGCGGGACCCGGTGGCAGCGGATATTCTCATGTCGGCTGGTGCTGACTGGTCTTTGCAAAATGCCGAGGGCTGGTCGGCTTTACAAGAGGCCGTTTGTGCACGGGAAGATTCCGTTGCGGCTGTGATTGCGCGGCACTACCAGCCCCTTGCCTGGGCCAAGTGGTGCCGGCGTTTGCCTAGAATTCTTGCCTCAATTGCCCGGATTCGAGATTTCTACATGGAGATCTCCTTCCATTTTGAAAGTTCAGTCATTCCATTTGTTAGTCGGATCGCACCCTCAGATACTTATCGGATCTGGAAGCGCGGTTCGTCATTGCGAGCAGATATGACCCTTGCCGGGTTCGATGGATTCCGTATCCAAAGGTCAGATCAGACATTTTTGTTCTTGGGAGATGGTGCCACCACACCGAGTGGTAAGCAGTTGCCACCGGGGTCTTTAATTGTTCTGTCGCACAAGGAGAAGGAGATAACAGATGCATTAGAGGGTGCTGGGGCCCAGCCGACAGAGGCTGAGGTGGCGCATGAAGTTACGCTGATGTCCAAGACCAATATGTACAGGCCAGGAATTGATGTTACTCAGGCAGAGCTGGTGCCACATTTGAACTGGAGGAGAATGGAGAGAAGTGAAACGGTGGGTAACTGGAAGGCAAAGGTGTATGAAATGCTGCATGTGATGGTCACAGTCAAGTCTAGGCGGGTCCCAGGTGCCATGACTGATGAGGAACTCTTTAACATGGAGAATGAGGAGAGACTAGGCCGTGTGAATGGTGGCACGGATCTTGATGCAGAGCTAGATGGGGTGTTAACACCAGAGGAAAGAAGACAGCTCGACTCGGCGCTCAAAATGGGGAACCAAGAGGGTGAACATGCTGAACTTGAGAATGGAACAGAAAATAATAATACAGAAAGTTCCAGTGGAAGCAGTAAAGATAAGAAGGGTTGGTTTGGTTGGCATAGTGGAGGAAAAAAGACCCCAGGTAAACAGGGGGCCAATAGTGGAAATACAAAAGAGGATTCGCCAGATAAGGAGAAGGAGAAGGAGAAGGAGAAGGAGAAGGGGAAAGAGAAGGGTAGTAGTGGAAAGAAGAAAAAGAGTGGAGCCACACCGTCAGAGAGTGAGTATAAGAAAGGGGTGCGACCCGTGTTGTGGTTGACGCCTGATTTTCCTCTAAAAATTGAGGAATTGTTACCTCTACTCGATGTGCTCGCGAATAAGGTTAAGGCTGTCAGAAGGCTAAGGGAGTTGTTAACTACTAAGCTGCCAACTGGGACATTTCCGGTCAAGGTAAACCTAGTACTCATCTTATATTTATGTGCTTATATGTCGTTTGTCCGAAATTTTCCAGGTTTAGTAATTAAGCATTAAAGAAAGAACCAAAGATTGAAGAAAACTAATTATAAAAAAATGAACTCAATTGGTATTATCTGAGAGTTATTTGATTCATACCAGTACCAGTGGGAGTATAGGATAGATATTTGGTCAAGCCAACATAAAATTATTTCTTGAAACTGCTTACTATCTATTATGACACCACAAGCAGTCCTTTTTACTATCTAATTTTAGAGTTATGACAGCAACAAAATTAGAACATAAATTTTCTATCCTGTAAGGTTATGCATTCTTTGAGCCAGTGATAGAAAGACTAATTTTACCATTCTTCATTGGCAGAATGCCAAGCCACAATACTTGTCTTCACTTCTTTTAGATAATTATTATTCGCATTCAAATAACTATAAATAATATTGGTCGTTTGAGAGGCTGAAACTCCTGGAATTTATATATAGAAACTAAAAAATTTAACTAAGAACATGCAAATTATTACATCACATGGTGATATCACTGAGGATAGTTGGTACCAATCTGATCCTATATGCACACAGTCTGAAGTCCAGGCTCTGAAATTAGATCAAGACCTGAAGTAGGAACTTTTGTAACAACAACAACAACAACAACTAAGCCTTTTGTCCCAAACAAGTTGGGGTAGGCTAGAAAGAAACCCAACAAGAGAACACTAATTGGGTTTCATTTCCATAGAGATGACTGGGATTTTTACGTTGGCTCGCCTAGCCTATCACAACCCTCCTCCTTTTACCCGGGCTTGGGACCGGGCTATACTAAACAATGCAACCAAAGCTTAGTATAGGCGGAGTTAAGTAGGAACTTTTGTAATTATCAGTAAAATATGGAATTGTCAGACTTGCATTTATTGATGAGTTTCTCATCATGTTCTCACTTCCCCACTTTGGGTTGGGTTGTACCATTGTAGTAGTTACATTAGGGTAGGCTTTCTATTCTCAGCATGTTGGCCAATAAACTACAAATGCCATTCTTTCGTGTTGTCCATATGTGAGGTAGTGTGTTTATCAGGAGTGATTTGTCTTGGAATGATAACATGTTTGTGATATTCTGCAAGGAAATCTGGGTTGCTCAGAACCGGACTACCAGTACATAGTGCTGTTTGGGAAATTTGTAGCATTTAGTGTTAGCACCAGACTGGTTTAAGTTTTAAACAGCTATTCTCAATGCCACCATGTATCTTTAACCAAACTGCAATCAAATTTGAGCTGTTTTAATGCCATCCGTATGAATTCATAAGTTGCTTAGGGAACTGGTTGTTTGTTGTCTTGAACCCAAAAAGGAAGAAATTTTCTTAATGGGAAATCATTTCCCTCTAGATCAACTCACATAACAAAGCTTCCTGATTTTTTTTCCAATGTTTTTGGGAAGGCTATAGTTGATTGATTTTTTCTGGGTGTTATTGACATTATTCTCTGTTCTTTCCCCTTTTTCAGAAATTCTCCTTATTATTTCGTCTAATCCTTTTTTAATTTTTTTAACTTATGTCATACACAGGGATTTCCAGGGGTTCATGGAAATTCAGTTTTTCAAAATGTCCTTATTTTCATTGTCCCATAGGTACTAGTCCTTTGCAAAATCCTCATGAATTGGGTCCTTGCAGATATCAGAAAATTTGTGTCTTATTGGAACCACCAAAGTTTTGAGTGGAATTTGCATTTGGTGTTGGCCAAGGTGATCTGTGTTCATAAACTTTCGAAGAAACTACATTGATTTTAAGTTTGCAATTAAGATTTTGTCAAGAGATTCAAAATTGCTGTAGCCAAACAGGCTACATTTACAACCTTTACAAAATTCAAAGTTGCTGTAGCCAAACAGGCTGTTGGTCAGCACACACTAAAGAAACTGTCAAGAGATTCATTCACATTATTTCTCTTAATTTGAATTCCTATGTACCAAGTTGAGTTTCTAATATCAACTCTGAATATCTGCAACTTGTAGTGAAATTCCCTAACAACCTTTACAACAAAATTTTCAGATAGCAATTCCGATTGTACCGACTATTCGAGTTCTGGTTACATTCACCAAGTTTGAGGAACTGCAGACCTCAGATGAATTTGCAACCCCACCTTCCAGCCCTACTCAATTCCAAGATAGTGGCAAGGCAATGAAGGAACAGGATGGGTCTGGTTCGTGGTACTCCTGGGTAAAAGGAAGCCGAGGTGGTAGCTCCAGTGAAGGTAGTGATGATAGAGTTTTAAGAGATGAACCTGATCCGTTTATCATCCCTTCAGATTATACCTGGGTAGATGCTAATGAGAAGAAACGGCGTTTAAAAGCTAAGAGAAGAAATAAAAAAGCCAGTAGTGGTAAGAAACAGCCGTCGTCTTCTAGAAGCTCAGAAGGCCGGCAATTGATGGACGGTTTTGAGTAGGAGGGGAAAAGAAAATTAATTTTCCATTGTAATATTTCATTTACACATGATTTAGGGGTTTGGGCTAGTTTGTGTCGGTATTTGAGTTGATTTGTGTTCCCGTTTGGGAATATTCACATGGCTTGACTACAGTACGTGCTGTTTGTAATATGTTTTGGTTTTAAAATTCTTTTTCCAAGTTGTCCCTATTAGTTCCCGGTTCGATGTCAGGCAACTTCCTTCGTTTTCTGGTGTTACTAACTAATATATGTGATGACAAGTTTTCAGAAATAATACATGAAAGAAGTTTTATGATCTACCAATGTGTTTCTGTTGGTCCGACTGTTATAAGTTGGTATGTTTTTTCCCATACAAAACAGTTCCATAACCCAACATACTTCAATCGCGAACACTTAACTTTGAAAATGGGAAATTCAAATACAATTGTACAAGAAATATCACCACTTATTTATGCTTATTCCATTCTGAATAGCAAAGAACAAGGAACTGATAAAAAAAAAAAAACTCTGTTTATCGCTTGTGCCGTACAAAACCTGTTTTATAATGGCACTATGAACTGTCAGCTACTGTTATGTTAAGTTGTACAAGAATAAGAGAGATGGAAGAAGAAAGAAGCTAGAACTGCAGGTCAATTTCTCATTACTTTCTTTATTTATATCAAACTTTTTATCTTTTAAGCATTGTGAGGTTTTTGGGATTAAACATTAACTAACCAAATAAAGAATATTTGGCATTGCAGTTCAGTTCTTGTTCAAGTTGGAAGAATAGGGGTTGCCATTCAACTGAGAGGCTTGCTTGCAAACAATCACGATGGCATCTTTTGTCTCAATCAGACTTTGAAAACTCAGAATAAGCAGAGGGCATTTGGGTGATGTCACGACCGGCATAACAGATACGAGTATTATTCAACTACGCCGGAATGGCTGTATGAATGACTGAAACTGAGTTTATTTGTTGGGATTTGTTCTCTCTGACTGTTTTTTCTTGCTCAGCGAACGGGGTAATCAAATTTAAACTTTCCGATGATAATCAAAATTAGGATTTAATAAGTTATAGAAACATTTACTTAGAAATAATGGTTAAGTTTCACATCACACGACTCTTTTTTGGTGACATTTTAAGGTCTAACGATAATATGAAATCTGTAATGCAACTTTGTGATTGTTGTCTGGACTAAGGTCGAAACGGTGTGCGTTCTCAGTTATTAAACAAAGGTGTACACGAGGAGTTGTACATAAATGGATATTAAAATATACCCTGTAAAATTATAAACAGATGTGAGAAGCCTTAATTAGAATAAAGAAAAGAAAGAGAAAAAATAAATCTTCAGGCAATGCCTTTATAAATATATTGTTTCTCCGGGAAATTGCCCTCGCCTGATTAAAGAAATCTTAATTTATTTTTTTTTCCAAATATTTCGTTGTGGCATCATGATTTTTTCAGACATAACTTGTGGAGAAAGGAACCTCTTATCTTTTCTCTCCCATCTTCTCCTCCTAGTGTAGAGAATCCATCCACAGACAGTCAGACACAACAGCCATGGCAGAGGTCGATCGGATCAGCTTCCTTCCTGAGGAAATCAAAATTTCCATCCTGTCCTGCCTCCAGGTCAAGGACGCCATCCGTACGTCGACTCTCGCTCGATCATGGCGTCATGTCTATACCCTCCTCCCCTCCCTCCGTCTCGGTTGCTTTCGAGATCGAGACCGATTAGGTGACACTAGTAAAGACTTTGACTCTTGTCCTGTCAGCTCTTCCTGGATGCAGCGTGTTAATCATGTCGTCTCTTCTCTCCAGGGCCCCTTTCTCGATTTCCAGCTCTCCCTCCACGCGGACTTCATTCCCTCAAGCCTGCTCCAGAGCCTTCTTGACTTACTTTTCCAGAAAGGTGGTGTCCAAATGCTCCATCTTCATTGCCACTATTCGTTTCATTCTCACAAGGTGATAGTCCGGCTTCCTCCCTTTCATTCTCTCAAGGTGCTTCGGCTTTCTGGGTGTCAACTCATCCTTCCCAAGAAATTTCGGGGATTCCATTTCCACTGTCTCACAACTTTGTCATTATATAATGTCTTAATCTCCAACCACCATCTTCAATTGTTGTTGGACACATCCAAAAATCTAACAACTCTGATGTTTTATGCCCGGGACTTAGATGACTTAGCACCTGATATTTCACTAAATATCAGTTTTTTGCCTTTCCTGACGTATGCACAATTTGGAATTAATGTGATGGTTGATAAAATATGTCTTGTTTCTACCCCACGTCTGGAGGAAGCACACATTACTGTCAACAGTTATGTATCAGAAAAGTTGGCTAGGGTGACTCTGGGGCTGCTGACTGGTGTTTCCATGGTTTCTTCTCTCCATCTAGACTGTGGTGTTCTCAAGGTGAGCTTTAATTTGTGTGTTGGCAGATTAATTTAATTTCATTTTATAAATATCCTGATGGACATACTTATGTTGCGTCTCCGGTAAGCATATTTGGTACATGTACAATACCTTCTAATTCAAACACAAATCCAAATCATTAGCATGGTTAATTAATCCAAACCGAGAATGTTGCCCTTGTGATGCACATTTTCTTCTTTTAGTACATACAATCTTGTTTTTCTATTTACTTAACCACAACAGGACCTCTCATCTTTTTAAAAGGTCCAATTGGGTAAAGGTTGTTTAAGGCTGTTAATGGACGAGACGGTCTATGGATAATGTGGATTGAACAATGTTGGACATCTATGGATTGGACTACTTTTGGTCTGGATTGAAGTCCAGTCCAAGTCTAATTATCAAGTCTTATATGAACGAATTATGGACAATTATGGACGAATTAGGACAAATGTGGACTTTAAGTACAAATAGATTCAATTTAAATGGATGTGATTGTTTGATTCATGTATATGAATAGAGTTTGAATGTGAAACTTATAGATTTCTTAATTCTTGTTCATTTTGTTAAAATTTTCAAATGTCAAAATTTCAAAATTAATGGCTTATAAAATTTTAAATTTTGAATTTCAAAATACGAAATTTAAAAATAAAAAAATTTCAAATTTTAAATATCAAAATTTAAAATTTAAAATTTTCATAATATGAAATTTTAAAAAATGTTTCCTTATTTTAAAATCTCTTCACTATCATTACATTTTTATCCACTTCTTTCTTTTATAGGTAAGTTTGTTTGAAAGTTGATCCATATGGTTAACTTGTGAACAATAATGGACAAATAGTTGAACTGGATGTGGACGGAAAATAACTAAATATTGTGGGCATAGATTGAATATGGAATTCAAGTCTTAATAATTGGACGGACTTGGACTTCAATTGGAATCCGTCCACTAACAACCTAGTTGTGTATCATCATATTAGCTTCTGCTGAACTTTAACCTATATAAAGGGTGGGTTGTAAGATGTTTTGAGATGAAACTCCAGCATGTATAGCTTGGATTTATTTAAATGGAAGCCTACGGGCATTACAATTTCAAAAATAAAAACTTTCACCTATATTAAAATATATAGGGTATTTTGATCTAACTATCTTTTTCGTGTTTGTACAGGCTTTGTCTCTACTCGCTTTACCGTTTAGTTTCAGTTTTCCCCAACTGAAGTGCTTAATGTTCTTTCTGAATGTGGCCAGCATGGACCAGAGGACACGTGATGTTTTACATTGGTTGTTGAAGAGCATGCCTTTCCTTGAAGAACTAGACGTAAAGGTTATTTTCAATTATTCTTTCCTAGTTTCTTTATAAACCTCTTTTGGATTTGTTTTGAATTTGATTGTTGTTTCCATTGTCACATCGAATGGTTATTCATTTGTCTGCAATCTAACAGATTTGGAAGTAATCTTCATAGTTTTCATTGGTAATCTTCTAGTTAAAATGTGCAAAGCAATGATTATTTGTAGTGTTTTTTTTTTTTTTAACTTTTTACACATCTGCTAAACTTTCTAATTACCAGATGCATGATTGTTGGTGTTGAGCACTTATCTGTGCAATGCACTGACTGTGTTGAGCACTTGTCTGTGTAATGCACTGCAGCACTGATTTATTGTGAGATCTTTTTTGAAGAAATCATTATGTTAATCAAAATTAATTACTGCAGCTGTTAAGCTTTACAAAGCAGACCGAGGGTGTGGCCACTTTAATGAGAGAGTTACTTGTGACGAAGCAAAATGGTGTCCCCTGCCTCGATCAGACTTTAAAAAGTGTTACAATACACCTGAATTTGTTGAAAGAGGTCATGACCGGCATATCAGTTGTAAAGTTTTTTCTGCTGAATGCGAAAGTGCTTAAGCTATTGAAGATTCTTTATTATGATAATGAGCTGAGCTTAGTAGAGGAGCTACAGAAAGTGGAGGTTGCTTCCTTAGATGCTAAAGTGGTGATGTTCAATACTAAAACCAAAGTAACCGTTAATGTGAAGTGACTGTTGGTGACAATATATTGGTGTGAAATTAATAACTGGGTAATAATGAGGACGGAAGGGCCGGCAATATATAGTTTCTTCATTAATTTTTGTAACAATCTATAGTTAAGGAATGTAGTTTATAGAGTAGACTATGAGGCGCTATGCTCAAAATTTTTTCTTTATTATCACTCAAACTATTATATATCGGATAATGAATTGCTAAAATTAATTACATAACATACTAGATTTTTCGGTTCTGTAGTTAATTTATGTTGGCTATAAATTTAATAACTCTGATGTGTTTTCTCAGAAGAGGTTTGTTCGATAAGCATCTTGACTGTTAAAACATCAAATTTTAAAGCTTTATTAAATGCCAAAGTACTCCTAACTTTTTACAGGTCTATGGTTTATTCCTTGTAGACATTAGCTAATTGATCTGGTTTCATCTAGCATAATTAACTTGCCATTAGGATTTGGTGCCAATTTTTTTTATTGACGAAGCTACAATAAAACATACAAGTCTGTCAGCCATACACAAAATCTTTATTTTTTTTTTGTCATTTTATTGTTTAATGATTAATGATTTTAAGAATTTATTGGTCCTTATTTGAACATTCAGTCTCTTCATAAAAAATGGCACGTAGTGACTTATGCTATATACAATCAAACATGGAGTAAATAAATAAATTTAGTTCATAAATTATCTCATATTTAATTGTGCCCTCTTCGATCTCGGTGCTTCCCTATTTTTATGGATTCAAACATATCCTAATTCCTAAATTCAATTAAAAAGAATTAAATAAACAATCTTTAAATTTGAAATAAAATAAAATAAAATAAAACGGGCCAGATCCATCCCCATTTAAGGTTGGCAGGGTGCCAACTTTTGATCCGAACCGTTTGATCCAATCTGGACGGTTAAAATTTTTCGAGCCTATCAATGTGGTATTATGCACGGGGCTTCCATTAATCGCTGAGATTAGATCTAACGATTCAGATTGTTTTAATGTTGGCAGAGGATGTGATTCCAATCCATCCGACTGGACCTTTTCTCAGGGGCCGTTTGGATGGTATGGGAATAAGGAAGGAATAAAGATTTTGGACTTGTTTGGATGGTATGAGAATAAGGAAGGAATAAGGATTTTAGAAAGAAAATATTGGGAAGAGTGTAACTTTGGGAAGAGTGGAAAGAAGCTATTCCTAGGAAGAAAAAATGTTGTTTGGATGGTGAGTTTAGGAATAAGCAAATTAATATTAATTTAAGTAAATTATTAAAAATTATTATTTTAATATTAAATAAAGTATTAATTAAAGAGCACACAAAATTTCATTTAGCTATTAGTATTTAGCTAATTTTGTTGAAATTATGTATATATAATTGTTGGGAAAAAACTATTCCTAGGAAGAAACTATTTTTCTCTTTGTTCCTAACTTGTTTGGATACTTAGGAAGAAGCTATTCCTAGGAAGAAACTATTCTTCCTTATTCCTAAGCAATCCAAACGAAAACATTGGGATGAGTGTAACTTTGGGAAGAGTGAGAAGAGTGTTATTCCGGGAATAAGAAATGTTGTTTGGATGGTGAGTTAGAATAAGCAAATTAATATTAATTTAAATAAATTATTAAAAATTGTTATTTTAATATTAAATAAAGTACTAATTAAAGAGTACACAAAATTTTAATTTACGTATTAGTATTTAGCTAATTTTGTTGAAATTATGTATATATAATTGTTGGAAGACGTTATTCCTAGGAAGAAACTATTCCTTTCCTTATTCCTAAGCTGTTTTGATACTTAGAAATAAACTATTTCTGGGGCCGTTTGGATCGCTTAGGAATTTGGGAAAGTTGCAATTCCTAGAAATAAATTTATTGGAAAGTGTGTAACTTTGTGAAAAATTTAGATTGTTTATAATAAATTTATAGTAGGAAGATAAAATTCCCCAAATTTCTTGGGAATCCAAACAGCCCCTCTAAGAAGACCATCCATCCAAATACTAAAAGCTGCCATCGAGACAAGGAGATCTAAACCCTCCAATTTGATCAGACCGTACAGATTTTCTTAACATATCATATAATAATCCAGATTAATTGCAGACTTCTAAAATTCTAAAAAATAACAGATGCTCTCTCCCAAGGCGCAAGACGACAACGAAAGAAAGTACCACGTGGCCTGAAAGAACCAAGATTTCAGAATTCAACCCAAATCCAAAATTCGAAATTCAAATCTCTCTCCAAATCCGTCTCCTTCCCGGCCAAACCAAACCCTCAGCTCAAACCTTCTCTCTTCACTTTCTCCCTTTAAACCTTCTTCTCTCCAAAACTAATTTATTAATTGACCATGATCTCCTCTCGCCTCAAAGAGCGCGGCGGCGCCGGAGGCAAAATCATGGCTTCTAAGCCTTCCAAAACCCTACATCCCTCTCCTCCGGCCAAGCTCCGACCAACCCGTAACCCTAGTCCCAACCCTACTACTAACCCCTCTCGAAAGATCACGCCTCTTTCCTCCTCTAAGGAAAACCCAAGTACCAACTCCAGGTCCCTCTCCGCCGGGCGCCGTCGTGACCCAACCCCGACTCGAATCGAGAAGCCGTCCACTGCCCGTGCCAGTGCCGTGCGCCGGTCCACTTCGTCAGTGCCAAGAAGCCGCGCGCCTCTTAATCGAACCGCGCGCCGGCTTGTCTCGAATCTTCACAGTGATCGAACCGCACCGACTAGGGTTTCGACAGATCGGCTGGGGAGAGCTGTCGAGAAGGGTATAGAAGGCAATTCTGGGCTTAGGCGAAGTGCTAGTGCTAGTGACAGTGGTAAAGGGAAAGGTGTGAAGAGTAATTTGAAATCCGACAAGGTGGATAAAGTTGTGTGCAGTTCGGAGATATCTAACAGCAGCAGTGTAGAGTTGCGCAAAGATAAGGTATTGTGTTCTAAGCAACAAGATAGCTTGAGTTCAACTGATGGAATGAATAAAGCCTCTTTGCCTACATTTACTGTCAAATGGGATTATGTTCCAAATCCATGCAATTCTGGGGGTGTTGGAGAGAACCGAGAAAAGGAAGCCGTGAGGGTTTCAGACAAAGTAAAGATTTTTGAAAAGGTAATTGATGACTCTGTGGTTGCTGGTGTGCAAGGTTCTAACAATTACCCTAGTAAGTTGCATGAAAAATTATCAATGTTAGAAGGCCGGGTTCAGAAAATTGCCTCTGAAATTAAACGAACCAAGGAGATTTTGGATGATAGCAACCCTGACGAATCAAGGCTTATTCTTTCTGAAATACAAAACAAAATTTCTTCAGTCGAAAAAGCTGTGGGCCATGTTATTACAGATGGTTCAAAAAATGGTTCTGACAAAATTCTAATTTGTGCACAAGGTGCTCCCAAATTTTCTACCAAAGGTCTCAATTGTGAGGAATTGGAATCAAGGTTTTTCCCACACCAGAAGCTATTGAAAAACAATGTATCAAAGAATGCAATTTCTTTAAACCAGATTGAGGAAAGGAGCATAGAGGTGGAGTTTCTAGCCTCCTTGAGTGGTACAAAATCAACTGTTTGTGTTACTGGTGCTGGTTCTAAGATTTCTTCATCAGAAGGGAGTGGTACAAATACAGTAGTTGGTGGGGCTTGTGAGGAAGAAATAGAGTTGTGTACAGATGAGAAAATTGAGGATTTCGACTCACAAGAAAGTAAGCAGGTCTCTTTAGTGCAAGAGGAGACCGGGGAGGCTTCTGGGGATGAATTGCGGCAGATTGGTAGCAAATGTGCTGCTGGGGGTTGGTTTGTGTCAGAAGGAGAAGCAGTTCTTTTGGCACATACCGACGGGACCTGTTCATACTATGACATTGTCAATTGTGAGGTATTTAATTCTGTCCCTCTATATTAATTGTGAGTTGATTCAGCATGAATACTGGTTTCATTGATTGACCACCAATATATATATGATGACTTTAATTTAACAATAAATCACCTGTAGAGATACATAATTTGGTTTCAGTTAGTGCCCATTAAACTTATGTATTATAAACTTATATACTGTTTTTATTTTGGTATGTCAAGCATTGGATGTGTTGGCTGAATGCTGAATTTGCTTGCACTTATTCAATAAGACATAATCCTACTCTTTGAAATTGTAGAATAAGACTGAGTACAAGCCTGACGTTGCGGTACCTCAGAACACCTGGGGAGATTGCTGGCTGGTACGCGCACCGGGTCCAGATGGGTGCTCTGGCCGGTATGTAGTTGCTGCGTCAGCAGGACCCACTCCTCGTCCTGGATTCTGCTGCTGGGACTTCTACAAGAGGAATGTCTCAGCAATTCACCTGGAGAGAGAATCTCAAACATCTGATCCTGGCAAACAGTGGTGGTACCGACCATGTGGGCCTCTCCTTCTCAGTACTTCTAGCAAACAGAAGGCTATAATGGGTTATGATATAAGGGATGGGGACATGGTGATGAAATGGGAAATGGATAGGGCAGTTGGGTCCATGGATTGGTCATGCCCTCTCCAATGGAGGAGCAGGGGCAAAGTTGTAATTCTAGGGACTGACTTTATTAGCCTCTGGGATGTGAATTCAGTTGATGCACAGCCACTGTTGTCAATTGGATCAGGAAATAAACGGGTTTGTGCACTCCATGTTAGCAACACTGATGCTGAGATCAGTGGTGGAATTCGGCAGAGGTAAGTTTTTTCTTCTTTTGTAGATTGACAGTTGATGTCCATTATGTCCTAAAAGTTCTTTTTTTTTGTTTTCCTTTTTCAACATTTTTGTTTCATGATTAGTTTCTTTGAAAGTTGAAGTCTATTTATATTTTACTTTAGGAATAAGAGGTTGGAGAATTTGTTTAGTATATGGTATCTAATTTAATTATCTGACACTAGCAAAATAAAATTTGCTCCTTTTGATTTCTCTCCCACTATATTTAGTCCCCTGGTGAACAGAAAGAGAGGTTAAGGGTGGGATAGAATGTACAAAGGGGAAGGTAAATAGTAGCATAATATAATCTCTAGGAGGTTATAGGTTGTCAAATTGTAATTTCCACTAACCTTACTCTTTCACTAAATATCCATTAAAAAAAAGAATAATTTGTGAAGTTTTTCTTTACCTTCCATCCCTCAACCCTCCATCACAACAAGATGTTAATCTCATCCTTACTGTGATTTTTCTTTCAGAGTGAGTTCATCGGAGGCTGAGGGCAATGATGGTGTTTTCTCCACTCAAGAGAGCATTAATGTTTTAGACTTCCGCGTACCAACTGGTACTGGTCTGAAAGTCTCGAGGCATGGAGGTGTACCAGTTTCTGTATACTCACGTGGGGACTCAGTATTTGTTGGCAGTACTGAAGACAGGCTACAAATCAGAGGCGGGAGAAAGTCATGGGTCCAGCATTTCTCTTTGCGGAGAGGGAAGCTTGTAGCCAGTTATGAGTTACCAGTATTGAACACAGATTACCGTACTGGTTCAGTATCTCAGGTATGGGGGAACTCAAACCTCGTGATGGGTGTTTGTGGAAAGGGGCTCTTTGTCTTTGATGCATTGAAGGATAGTGCCTATGCCAGTAGTGGTATGGTTGAGGCACGAGAAACTGTTAATACTGATGCTGACTTCCAATGCCCGACCTTTGATTATTCGGGTTCAAGGGTGCTTTTGGTATCAAGGGATAGACCGGCACTGTGGAGGTACTTATCATAGTTGTCAATGACGCAATAGTATTTGTTGTTTCTTTTTGTAGTATATTGTGTTGTAGACTCCTTAGTATGTGTGATGCATGGTTTATGCAGAGCTATGTGAGTTATTGTCTTATTGTGTGAAGTGTCCTACTCCTATCTCTAAAGTTGAAGAGCTGATAAATTAGTATGTTATTTTCTAGTGGTTGATTTGGTACATTAAGATCGTTATGTGATGTACTCTTGCAGTAGTGTTAATTTTTAGTTCTTCAGTATGGCCTGCAAGGAAATGATTTTTTGACTGCATGGGTTATTCTCCAATGAATGGTATTTGGAAATCTACTAAGACCACTTGCTTATCATATTATAATTTGATGTAAAAAGTTAATCATGCTTTCCAGTGCTTTGCATTTACTTTATATCGTCAGATAAAGAAAAGAACTTTTACCATTAGGAATATTCTCCTTTGTAGGAGTTTGGCTGACTGTACACTTTATCTTCATTGGCACCTTTGTATTTGAATAATCCCCAAGCTAAAAGGTTTTATGATCGCATGAAATTGTGGTTTCTGATAGTGAAGATTTCATATGGTCAATTTGCATTTTGTCAAATTTTTGACAGATCTGCTATTCCAGAAATGAACATACACGGGCTCCTATTTAATTAGGGATTCGTTAATTTTCTGAACTGAAACTATTATTATTATTATTATTATTATAATAATAATTATTATTATTATTATTGACAAGCACTTATATGATTTAATAGATAACTAAATTCTCGTTCTTAACCTGCAGGGTTAATTTCCAAATAGAACGTAAAATGATACAATTACCAATTGTAGATTACAATTACTACTTTTTTTGGAATTGTGCTGATTTAAAATAGCACTTCATCAATCAAATACCCTGCAGCCTTCTACAATTCTCAAATTGCTAGATTCTAACCATCCTTTACATATTTACCTCTAATTAACCTCTGTAGAGCTACCATTCGTTAGATTTTATCCCTTGTCTTCGTGACTTTATCTGTGATAGTAATGCACCTTCTTCTGAATTCATTCATCGGAGCCATTGATCTATATACATACACTTGTTTATGGACTTAACATTTCTCTGGTAATTCAGTCAGAGTCCATCTCACGAAATGGCAATGGAATGTTCTTCATGGTACGGAACTTGCCAACATTGTTTAAATGTTCATTTTCCAATCGGTAATAGTTCCAGTGGCCACGACGAATTATTTCAAGTGACGCGAGCGTGAAATCAACCAGCCGGTGCTCGACTGGACCTAGGTTAATCTTCATCACACTTTCAATCCATGCAAGCCTCAGCAAAACGTTTAAGCCCTGAAAGCAGATAAATTTAACAAATTTTAAGTGCTGTGGCATTGTATTTGTAGGGGCTGTCGCTAATAAACCACAAGTGTAGTATGATCCGAAGAGTTAATTTCTTGTCACTAATACACAAGAATTTGATAACTGTCTAGCTGAATTGATCAATTGGCTAAGGATTGTCTCTGTGTGGTGTGTGGAAGTGTAGGATCAAAACTGGTAAGATTGTTTTGGCCATGTATTAAAAATGACGATCCCTGTCATGAACTTAAAATACTAAGTTTTCACCCAATTATTATTTTAGATTTCTCAGGACTCAATTTCCTTACCATCGAGACATAGTAAATGGATCTTTTCTTTAGGATTAGTTGGTCTCTAAGGAAGAAGTTCTTGGATTTAGGGTTCATTAGACCCCAGTCCTTGACAAAGTCCCAATAGAGCTGGTACAGTGTGGCCCCACTGCATGCAATGATTGCGAGGGCTAGCCTTACAGGTGTGGGGTCCATTGCATACAGCATTCTGGCTGCTGCTGCCACCATGGCTGATATGTACTTCCCACAGTTTGCCATGTGGTTGATATCATATCCTTCTTCCATGTATCTCCTTATACACTACAAGAAGATGAAAATAAAAACTATAAGAAACATGTACCCAGAAATATTATATAAACCCTCAGTCTTCAGAGTTGCTGGTACTTCAAAGCCATGTGCTACAAGTTCTGATGAAATTGTTTAGGTTTTGTGTGATACTTTGTGAACCATAAGTGTACAATTTAACTAATTAATTTAGTAAGTGATCAATGTGTTTTTTCTTTACATTTTTTACTTGTGTGCATGTGTATCAGAGTTATGGAGTATGTATATTTGTACCTGCATGGCTCTCCAGTAGTAAGGGAGAAAAGAAATGACATAAGCTAGAAGCTTGTATTGATGGCTAGAGTTACAAGTCTCATATGAGCCAGCCTTCAGTCCTCCAGCAATGAAGTAACATGCTGTAAACTCCATATATCTAAATAGTGGAATCTGTCATGTTGCCAACACTAAACCATTAGATTTGAGTGATATATCGATATAAGAACAAAAATTCAAGGTTTTACTTTGATCCTAATGGTTTAATATTTGTTTTCAACTTTTTTGCAGAAAAAGTTTCACCTGGCTGGTTAGTTGATCTGCCATGAAGAAATCGGCCATCAGCACCTGCAATTAACCATAGCTTCAGTTTTTACCGTCTATGATGGAAATTGAAGCACAAACCAGGGGAAGTAAATAGCTAACCTTGTAAAGGGGTGAGAAAAAAATATTGCGTACAACTCGCAAAAAACAATAGCGCGTCTCTCGATATAAAATGTTGAAAGGGCACACCAGTAATCCGAGACAGATCTGTTACCAAAGAAGTATATACACATTTGGGTAATTGACAATTTGACATGCTGTTAAACAATACTCAAAATAATAATTCTGATAATTTTCCTGTTTACAACATTTGATTAATACATGTTACTAAATTTATTCTACTTCGTTAATAATTTTAACTGAATATAGTTACTTGGACTAAATCAACAGACACAACAAGATGCATCCAATTTACCAATTATGTTGTTACAATTTGAGGTTATAAATATTTCTGTAGAAATTAAGTTCAAATACCCTAATGATAGAACAATTTTCTTCCAATATTGTGCTTCAACTTACCAACAGAAGTATTCCAGGAAGTGCATCTAGATGGTGCGAGGAAATGTGGTTGTACTTGAGAAACAGATGTGCCACCATGGCTCCTACGACAGCAGTCATGAAGGCACTGCTAATGAGGAACGCATCTCGGTGCTTAAGAGCAGTGTTTAGCTTGAAGTCGAATATGAAGTTGTGGTTGATCCTGGTGCTCTTCCACATGAACAAGTTGCAACCATACAGGAATATGTGCAGGCTAATAAGTGCGAACGTACTGCACAACAAACATTGAGGAAAAAAAAAATTTAATTACAATGCATCAATAGATTGCCTTAAATATGAAAATAATCTCCTAATTCCCTGAATAAATATAATATTTAATGATGATAGCTATTAGCTTCTGCACTGGATACAGAAATAAGAAGCATATACATGTAAATATTTAAATTGTGAAGAATTTTATTTAACTATAATTGTTGTTTTGTTTGGGGCCTGGAAAAAATTGTCACTTTTGTATATGGCATATTTCTCCCTTTTATTTTATATAAAAGGACTGCAAAGTATTTTTTATCTTTTATTTTTTGTTTTCGCCATATTGAAATTGCTGATTTTCTGATTTTGTTAACTTGGAGAGTGAATCAAGTTGAGTGGATAAAGAGGAATCGACTTTTTGCACAGCTGGAATCAATTCTCATCATTGTGCTACAGTCTTTCTCTCTATATATGTACGAGAATAGTTCGTTCAAATACTTTACAAATTAAGGTTAATGGTCTGGAACTCTGGATTGCCTTCCAATATGGCTTCATTGTCATTCTATACAGCTATGGATATATTCCACTAGTAAGTGGAACACTATAAATATGAAATAAAGTATTTTGCCTTGTACATTGTATGGATCTAGTTATCCATTGAAGTGGGGCCAGACTAAGGTAGCAAGTGGATGTAATTTAAGCAAGGACAAAATTATTAGATTCATTTGTATAACAAACTTAGTGGGTGCCTATTTGATGATGTAGACTCAACTATTATACCACTATTTAGTACAAACAGTTATAACCTATTTCCTCTTTTCTTCTTTAACAGAAGCAACAAGTCATGGCGCATTTATTTTTCTTTTCTTTAAAATATTTTGCGGTTTGGCTTTCTTAGCATCCTTCCATCAGTCCTGGTGGTGAGTTGCATGACATGTTTATTTTTTTAATTAACTTTTATCATTAGGGACTGCAGAGTATTTCCTTACATCAATATACTTTAGTTAATATGGAACATTTTTTTCTTTATTTCAAATTGTTACTAATAGTGAAAAAAGGAACAAAAAATATACCCACCTAAAAACTGGGTAGACAGTCTCAACATAACCTGATGTTGAAGTGGATGTAAAAATACCACAAAAATGAGCCAATATAGCATAGACACTAAACAAGGTTACGAATGTGCCAGTGAATAAGCCTGTATCAGGGAAAAAAAAAAGAAAAAGAAAGGAAGTCAGTTGCATTAATGAAAGACCAGCTGTGCTATCTAAAAATGATGCAATAAATATTTTTCATGCTAACTAGGTCTATTTGTTCACTTTTAATTTTCTGATCTTGGATATTTGTTTACCAGCGAAAAAGGTGATGGCATGAGAATCTTTGTTCTGCTGGGGCTTGAGAGAAATTCTTGCTATTTTTCGGTCGTTGCTCGCGAAATGCTTTGTGAAAAGTGATTCTACCTCATCCTGTAACCGCAGCACCTGCACATAGGTTGAACCTCTAGTTAACTACATGACCGATAGGAAATAAAAAAAGAAAGCTCATTTGTTGACTCATTCAGTCCAGTCAGATTATGCAAGCTAGTAGCTAGACATGTTTATTTCTGTAAATGATACATTGCTGGTGTTTCCACTAATTTCTGAGGCCTAAAATTTTCATTAATAGATGCTATCTTGCTTTTTAGGTTGTAATTTAGATTTCACTGTTCTAGAAGTGGTATTAGCTGAATTTAAGGATATGCTACAATTGAGAGAAGTTATGTATTGAAAGATACCTTATCTGAGACAATGAAATGAGAGCCCTTCACTTTTTTCATGAAACAAACTGAAGCTTCCTCTTCATTTGTTACCTTAAAAATCACAAAATAAAGCATATTCTTGTCATTTCTCTATTTTTGTCAGGTTGGAAATCATCAACAATTAAACAACTGATCAATAGACCTGACAATTTTCACCCTACCAATCGTTAAATCAGAACCTAGTTTGAACCTTGAAAAATTTTAATAATCAACTCATCAGCCGATATGATCTGAATCTAAATATATCACAACTTGAATATTCCATCACCCATAAAAAATAATCCAATAGTCAAATCTATCTTACTCATACCCATTACCCAAGGAATACTGATTAATATCGAAATATGACAGGTGCTTCATTCCTCACCTTGGTAAATTTCTTGATGATCTTGGTGAAAGCCAATAAATTCAAAGAGCTAGATTATAAAAAGAACAAATAAATACCCATTAGTCCAGAACAATGCGTGCTTGTCACATCAAGAGAGAAATTAGAGAATGAAGAAACCAGACAACTGCTAAGGATTACCATAACAAGTTAGAGCAGGTCAACTCATGGTCACCTAACTGCATACATCACCTACGTTCATCCATGCATGCATGCAGGCAGAAATACCAGTTTGCATATATACCCTCAAAGCTCAGTCTGGTATTAATTCAGTAGCAATAATTTTGTACCACTTCAATTTAATTTTGACATTTTAGGCAACCATGCATGGTTTCTTCAGATAATGAGATAAACATTGAATAATGGAACATACAGATAGATACCAAAAAGGAAAGAAAAGAAAAAGAAGATACTGAATTACTGATTTGGAGCCCTTCTCTGTACCTATATTTCTTCATGCGTTCGAGCCCTTTGTATAACTCAATGAGTGCCTCACGTATGATCTTCTCTGCCTTCTGTATCTTCATGCGGTGGAGGTGATACCCGTTGCCGCCTTCTCCTTCCTTCTGGAGCCCATTGACAAGGCTCTCCCAGAAGTTCATGAACGAGAGTGTTGGGGTCGTGCCTGGGATGTCGATTCTGATGACATCTGCCCTCGGCTTTGCTTCCTTCTTGACCTTGCCCCGTGCCGACCCGATGAAGCTCACCCCATTCCTCTCCAGCGCTGCTATAACCTCCTCCACAACTGCTACTTGCTCTTGCTGTGCCTCCTCTGTTTTCGTTGGTGTGCCCACTGTATTTGTAGAAATACAACATAAAAACAAAACTTCCAATTAATCACCATGGGCAGTTAAACTACGCACTTCTCCTTAGACATGCTTATGTTTTAGCATTAACAATTTTCATTTTAAAAGAAGATGATTGAAATCCAGTGCCTCCAACATATATTAAAATTAAGTAAAAATTGAAACGAAGTCTGCAAAACTAATATTTGATCGCATCAACATGTACAAAGAAATAATGGTTGATGAGGCATTATAAATTGTTCCTACTATAGGCAGGCATGTTCTTAAGTAAAAAGAGATAAAATGACATGTTACCTGGAACAGGTGAAGGAGAATTGATGCCCGACAAAAGAGCACCTGTGGAACCCGGGGAGGCAGCACCAAGGGATGGAGTTCGGCGACGGGGCCGGCGGTGACGGCTTTCCTTGAGCACTTGTTTTACTTCCAACATTATTTGGAGTTGCTTCAACACTTCCTCCCCTCTCTGGCAAAACCCTTCTTCCATTCTTGTGTAAAAATCGTTCACCTTCTCTAACTCCTTTTCAGCCCTCTCAACAAAGTTTTTCACCTTTATAAATTGCAATGTAGAAAACTTGTACAATTTAGAGAGGTGTTTAATAATCCTGTAAAAATATTAGATTGATATTTATTTATAGTATAAATGAAGGATCATAGTTATACCTCTTCATTTCCTGATTGAACTAGGTCTAGTTCATATCCATTTTCTTCATCTCCCTGTTAAAAAAAAAAAACCGAAATGTTCCATCAGGTATAGTATCGAAGCAGATACTAATCATGAAATTCCTAAAATTCCCTATTTATCAAATTTGAAATGCATGGAATATTTGCTAAAACATAGAAAAAGATGTTGTAGGGTAAATGCAATTTACACAAATCATAAAACGGGCATTCGCATGTGGTCTAGTAGCTCAGGTGGTAAGAGCACTTGGCTCTCTTCTAAGAGGTCCAGGGTTCAAGCCCACATGCTTGCGATAGGCTTGGCGAGCCAGCGTAAAAACTCAGCCATATATACAAGAAATGACCAGAGTCGGGGTGTCATTTCTAGCCTACCCCAACTTGTTTGGGATAAAAGGCTTAGACTTTTTAGACATAAAACGGGCATTCGTTACACCAACTTATGAGTTATGAGCTGGTTTCTAGTTTCTACCAAAGAATATACCTTATGAAAAAGTTGACAAGTCACGTGTTTTGATGCAGCTAAAAGGTTCGGTTTTAGTAAAGAAAAACTAAGCTCAATAGCACATCAGTTTCATGACACCACTTACGAAAATGAAATGAAAAAAAAAAAGATGATGTTTCTTAAACGGTTTTACCAAAAAACCAGGAAAAAAGGAACATTACCAACTTTCACTTCCCTAAAAACAAACACAAATTTCCTTACTTTTTTTATTTTTCCCCTATCACATGCATCCTAAGTTTTCCCTAGACATTGGATGAACAGTACCTGCAATCTGTTTTGTGAATTCGGCTCTGATGAGAAACGGGTAACAAGTGAACGGATCGGGTCTGCTATGGAGAACCCATATAGAAGGCTCTGACTCTCTGCTGAGTTTTCAGGAGATGAATTGAGAGAAATCTTGATGTTTTTTATGATCTTTTTAAGGCGCTTGTAATCTACATAGCCATCTCTCCATTCATGTACAAGCTGTGCCTCTAGCTCTCTAGAGAACTTCATGGTTTCTCTCTGCTTTGGTTGTATACTTGTATGTAAGAGAAGAGGCAGAGCTCTGAGGAGAGATGGAGCTGGAAAGGCCTAAGATGAGATGAGTTATATAGAGATGCATTGGAGGAAAACAAGGAAATAAAGTGGAAAAAATAAAATACAGATTAGAGAAAAAGCAAAAGAAAGAGAGAGTGTTGGAGACCACAGTGGAATTGCTTTGTTTGGTCAATAAATTTTATTTTTCCCAAATTTTGGATGAGTTAATAAGATGGTGCATCAATGCTTTGTTATCTTTCCTCTTGTTATTTTAGTTTTCTTTTTTATCAAAATGCCTGTGGGCGCATTTTATACTTTGTTAGGTAAAGGAAATTTTTATAAAATATGGACAAAAATTATGTGGCCCCCTGAAGTAGAGAGCATGCGGCATTTCACCTTTTTCCCTCTATAATTTGGTACTTACATCATTCTGCAAATTCGGAGTATGTTTATCGGGTGAATTATTTAATTTGTAATGCCAGTGTCATTATTTTCTCAATAATTTCTTTTATCCTGAATATGTGCTCTACTGAATAGTTTAACAAATATCTGGTTCATTACTGTACGCTGAAGGAAATTTCGATTTTAAATAAAATGTCAAAATTATTTATATTGGCTTATGTGTTCTATGTGCTCTACTGTACGCTGAAGGAAATTTCGATCTTACTGGTGTTTCATACTAAAATTAAAGTAGAAAAAATACTAACTAAAATAATTAAATTTGGAAGTCTATAACTAAGTGCCAAATATGATTTGTGTAACTAATCGAATCAAGCAATTCAATACAGCGGATTATTCATTATTCTAAATGACAACTTAGAGTTAGAAGTTTATATGACAGCATTGTTAATTTGGATTAAGAAATAGAATGAACCGGCCGTTCATTAACTGTATTAATCATCATATGACTGATCGTTCGTCATTGATTTTTTTTTTTGGGCCATATTATATCCACAATTCCACCGTTTTCAATTAGAACTTTATGTACCGTAGATAAGCCATTTGGTGTCATTAATTAAGGAGACTGTATTACAAAATACTAAAATTAATGACCAATGCAAATTTACAAAGTTCTGATTTGCTATTTTTGGCATATATCATTGGGTCTGTTCATGACCGTTATTGACTTGATACATTAACTGATAATATATTGTGCTGAGAGAGAGAATTAACTTTTAAGTAAAACAAAGTAATTACAACCCAATTTCTTAAGATTAAGTATACACATCATAAATACATATATATCCATGATTCACAAAGAAAAAGTAAGGTGACCAATTGTCCCAAATTGGATATACTAATTTGGAAGCATGAGAAACATGAGCGCAGCCCCTGTTCCAACAGAAGTGTGCATGGTTAATTTGATTGGATGTACAAAACAAATTAAGAGCCATCGGTCATGGCAAGTTGCATGCCAAGTTCTCCCTCCATGCTTAGTGGAGCTGCTACTATCATCTATATTCCTATACTTTTTTTCCTCAAATTTTCCATAAACAAAAGTAGATGATATTTTAATTGAAGTATTGAAACAGAGAAGCGATGTGTATATTTTGAGGAAGCTTCCCGTGTCACAAATGCTACACTTTATTTTTTATTTTAACTTTCAAAATTTAAAATATAATCGTCTGATCCAAACCGTTGATCTTGTTCATTTTAACTACTGATGGTGGGTTAAAATGAACAAGATCAACGGTTTAGCTCGGACTATTATGTTTTAAATTTTTAAAATTTAAAATAAAAAAGTAAAGTGTGGGATTTGTGGCATGAACCTTGCTCGTATATTTATTTATTGAAAAAAACCATATATCTTGAATGAAGGATGAACAGTGCCATGCTTAGTAGTTGGTTGACTGCTTTGTGTGGTCTTTTCGGTGGTGGGTTATTCTACCTAAAAATAAACTCTTCCTTGATTTGTTGCATGGATCCTACAACTCTTCCTGCATTGATTGATCTTGATTGGGCAGGGAAACTTTTTTCATTCTTTATTGGGTGCTCCATGCTTTCTGCAGATGTTAAAGACCATGTTTCAATTTTCTATCCGATGGCTCCACTGTAAGTGTGGTCTATGATAGGTTATATGCACCTTGGTCTATATTTCATGTGCTCTTGGTCGTGCGATTCTTCTATGGAAGAAGTAAATGTGGTCATTCCAATAACTGTTAGTCGATTTTTATAGTTTATTTGATCCGCCGTATAATGTGCCTCAAAATTTAGACCGCAAAGTTAATTATTGCTTCTCTTTTGAAAATGGACACGGTATACGCATTATGTCCTAAACTACAAAATTTTTGCCGCCCCATTTTCTTCCATATGGGTCCTCCTAAACTGTAAATTTTTTAATGTAAAGGTATTCCTCTTCTATACGCAGGGGAGAAGGAATTGGTTGTTGTTCTTATCCTTACCCGTTTTCTTTCGGGCAGCCAAATGAGAAAATATTATATATATATAAGGTGGGGCCTACTCTTTGCATATGTTTCATTAATATTGTGTGGGGTGGCATTCTAATGAACCCTTATTATTGTTTATGTGTTTGTATTGCTGGCTGGGCTTTTTTTTTTATTGGTTCATAAGGTTTATTTATTTATTGCAAAAGAATCGCTCCAATATAATTTTACAATCACCAAATAAAAAAAATGGAATGAAATTTTCACTCGACATTTATAAGCCCGAAGCTTCAAATTATTACAATTTTCAATTCATACTTTTTTTTAGAAGCAATTCATACTGATGTCTTTCCGATTTGAAATACCATTTTAATTGATTACAATAAAACCTTTTTTTTTATAAGCTAGATAGTGACTACCAAGAGAGATTACAATAAAAAGTTACTAATTTAGATTGTAAATATATGCTGGAAGAATATTATGATTTAATATGTTGCCTTCAATTTAGTATGAATAAATTTATAAATCATAAAAATCTAAAGATCATCATTACAAATAAATTTATGTGTGTAATAATGTTGTAGCATTTATTTGAGCAACATTTACATTCTTTTAGAACTAACACAAATAAATATGAAATAATTCTCCACATAGTTTAAGGGAAATTGATTACTGTCATCTTCAATTTTGTCATTACTTGTAATCGCTAAACACAAAATGAACACATAAAATAGACAAGGTGAACATATATAGTGATCAAAATGAACACATACAAATAAATAAGTTCAATAAAAATAAATTGAATTATGCATATAAAAATCTGAACAAGAGATGACAACACTTATTTGTTTGTAAGTGTCATTTTGATTGCTGATATCGTCATTATTTGTAGGCATTTGGACCGTACTTGGCACTCAAATAACACTCAAACCATTGAATTATTCAATAAATTGCTATGATTTCTAAGGAATTGGCTCTACCGTCGTTTCTTCTCTCATTTTACAGGACTTTGATGATTTCTGATGATTTTGGAGCATATAGAAGGATTCCCGACGTAGCACGCACGCTAGACGACTCATTCCTAGCATTGGAGGCTCTTTTCTCTCTTCTGGTCGACCCGAACAATCATCTATTCGATCCGACCAGCAACTATGGCAGCCAGGCGTCATTTTCTCTCTCCTGGTCGACCCGACCACAAGCCTGTTCGATCCGACTGGACATCACAAGAACAGACTTGTGCAGCTGTCTTTTCTCTCTCCTGGTCGGTTCGACTGCACACCTGTTCGGTTTGACCAGGTTGCCGCCATATCACATAAGACATTATTTCTTACATAGAAACTTATGGAAATGGCAATTTCTTGCGCCCTGGTGCCCTAGCCTTCCATCCTTACGACCTGGGACATCCATATATACACCTCTAGGCCTGAAGGAAAGGGGCAGACCTTCCATACCACAAAATTCCACCTTCCTTAGGCGATTCCACCATAGGAGATCATCAAAGCTTGGCTCTTTGAAGCGACGGAAGCAAGGAGACGAGTTTGGTGACCATCTTGCAACACACCACTGCCTAGAGATCGTAGTTTGAAAGCATAAAGGAGTATTCGATTTATTCTTCTATGTTTTCTTCTCTATTTTCAATGGGCTTGTATCTTGCGATTTCTATTTTATTTGTTGTGTGTTTTAATACTATGTTAGGCTAAATTTATGTAGTCTTAGGGGTAAGGTAGTAACTTAGGTTTGGATGATGTGATTTGACTAGTTATGTTATGATATGTTTTGTTGATTTGTTTTGTTGAGAATTATTTTAATTGCTTGTTTGAATTGCTTGGTTAAATCTAATTAACTTCTAGATGAATGGCCACATTTAGTTAAGTTCTAAAGTTAGGTTAATCAAGATAATTTAGATAAAGTATTTGGGATAAATCATAGATCCGAAAGGGGAGATTAGTTGACACCAAAAGTGTAACTTTTAGACAAGTCCAAAAGACCTCTAGATATCCTTACGAACTCCAACAAATAAGTTTAAATTGATTGAATTCTATACCAAAAGTTGTGAACCAATCGAGTTAATTAGGTTAGGTTGTGATTAAACCAGTTTCTAGTCCAACAAGCGACAACTGAGGTTTAGAATATCTAGGTTTGACCAACAAACCCTAGCACAAAGCATAAAATATCATAAAAGTTCAAAATCACACACTTATACCATCTGTTCGGATCGAACAGACTCCTGTTCGGACCGAACAGAGCGGTATATGCTTGAAAAACACCAATCGATGCACGAAAGTGATAAGTTTTGTGTTCTAGAGTCCAAACCAAGGTGAAACCTGAACCCTAAGACGCTTTTTATACTGTTTAAAAACCCAAAAACTTTACTTTAGTTGTTTACATTATTTTAATAGACAAAAACAACCAAAAATATCTACTTTATTGCACTTAGATTTATTTCAACATTTCTTCACCAAAATATTCTTGTCTAGCTTTTGAAAAAGGATAAGTCCAGTAATCAATTGTACCGTCCCTTGGGTTCGACCCTAAAGCTTTACTCCAAACGATTAGTGAGGTTAGCTCTAGGTCTATAAATTTATTTGATTCCTAGGTTTTAAGCCTTCATCAATTGCCTATATGTTGTCCTTGTCAATTATATATGTTCACTTTGTATTTAGCTATGGCAAGGAATGACAAAACTACAGATGTCAGTTATTATTTTTGTATTTTATGATTTTAAGTGTTGTTCTTAAATCCTTACATCTTATTGGACCTCACATTATTACGAAAATCATAGCTTTTGAATATAGAACAACAGTACATATTATGTGTAACCCTTAATATTTATGTTCTCATCAACTCATGTAAGAGAAAATATAGTACTACAAATAATTCTCCACATATTGCTCAATATAAGAACATAATAGCGTGTCGCGACGGAGCCGCGACGGAAGAATCTAGTATATAATAAAGACTAAAGAGCCACATTCAGCCAAAATTTTGTTGGCCATGCTTCTGACATTGAATATTCTGCCACCAACCTAAGAATTTTTTAACAAAGCTACCCAGATCAAATTATTTAGGAATCAATAAATACAGGTCTGTGGAGGAGTGAGATGCGATGAAGTTTATTTCTTTGCAATTATAGATTTAAATCAAATTAAATTAAATTAAATTTGACCTTCACGCTGAAATGGAACCAGTGACGTCAAAAGTAAAGCGCTTTAAAGGTCTTCCGCATAATCGGGCGATGGGATTTTCTGTAGCAGATTTGGAATTGACCAATAGTGTGGCGATCAATCAATTTACAATAAGCAGGGAGCCACACTTATATAATATATAATAGAAGGTAACTGCCGAACTCTGATTTTGGGAGAATGAGCATCCTATAATTTATAATTTACCTTTGCAATTATTATAAAATAAATTTTAAACGAGGTCTAAATTTAATTACTTTTACTTTTAACTTTTTCCTCAAGTGGCACCAACAAATATGCTCAACTATGCGTGTGTTTTTATGTATATTTGTCAAATGAACTAAATGACATTTAAATATTTAATGTACTTTTTACTACAAGAAAGATGATTTTAACATAAATTTTTCTAGCTAGACATTTTTATTTATATTGGAACTTATTCTATTGTTAGATTTACTTGATGTACTAAATCTAGTAATTTTGTTAGCAAAATTCAATTTTTTATTAATAGCTCCTTAAAAATCTAACAATTTATTTTTGATAGACTTTTATGAATTTTGTAATATCTAATGTAGAAAAACTAAATTGCTAGACTTTTTCAAATTGCTACACTAGATATTACAAGATATAGAAAAGTCTAGCAAAAATAATTTGCTAGATTTTTAAAGAGATATTAATAGAAAATTAAATCTTGCTAAAAAAATTCTGATTTACTACATCAAGTAAATCTAGCAATAAAAAAATAAATCTAGTAATAAATCAATGTCCAACATAAATAAAAAAATCTAGGCTTAAAAATTTATGTAAAGCCTATTTTTGTTATAGTGTTTCCAATTCTAAACTTTAAATATTCTCAATAAATTCTCTAATTAGACTTCCAACTTGCATCCATCACATATAGAAAGTACTTTTTGTTAGATTTCAATCGATGTAGCGATATCCCCTCTGTGTCGATAGAAACCCTTCTTCTACAAATTAGACCTAATTGTCAGAGAGGTCATGTAGCGATAGCATTCCGCTCAATTCAGGTATATCCGTACTGCGGAATACGTAGTATGAGGGTAAATTAGTAAAAAGATACGATAAGAAATCATTTCCGCTCAAATTTTATAGGGTTTAGATCGTTAAATTCAAATTCCTTTCAATTTTTTTCATAGGCTTCGTTTGGAGGGATGTAAGAATAAGATAATAGTTTCTTTCTACTTTTAAATTTATTATAAACAATCTAAACTTTACACAAAATTACACACTTTTCAATACTTCTTTCCTTATTTCTCTTATTCCCACACCATCCAAACGGAGCCATAGAGATTATATGATCACTGAATTTCAATCGAAAATTATTTCCATTGAAGTCATTTCTCGTGAAAAGAACTGAATTCTCATTGTGGCTCCATTCCGATCTCAACGTGCCATAGAGTCATTTTTCGAGATCCAAAATTCAAATACTCAGTCCGAACCGTTCAAGTTATTCACCATATTAAAATATCCTTGGAGACCAAATTTTACATTTTTTTGAATTTTTCTGCTATTTAAAAAAAACGTTATAATTGGAGTATTTCAAACCCTCCAATTTGAACATATCAAAATAAATAGCGAAAAAATAAAAAAAAATATAAAATTTGGTCTCCAATTATATTTCAATATGATCATCAATTTGAACGGTTCAGATTTACCAATTGAATTTTCAAATCTTAAAAAATTACTCAAAAAACACATCGATGGCATTGTCATCTAATTAGTTCACTTTAGCCCACTAAGGGGTGAGAAGCAACTCCAATTATATATATATATATATATATAGAGTTTTGCTATGGTGAGTTGCAACTCACTAAGGGGTCCGTGAGTCACGCTCAAAATTCCAAAATTTAGTTCAAAATGACTGATCTAAACAGTCTAATACGATCTCCTTATAGAAATCTCCATGCAGACCAAATTTTATATTTTTTGGAAATTTTTAAGTATTTATTTTGGATTTTTAAAAACTGCTATTTTTTAAAAGTTTAGAACTAATTAGATTAATGATTTTCTAAAATTTCAAAAACATACTTAAAAATTTCGAAAAAATATAAAATTTGGTCTGCATGAAGATTCCAATAGGGAGATCGTATTAGATAGTTTGGATCGGTCATTTTGAACTAAATTTCAAAATTTTGAGCGCGACTCACGGACCCGTTGGTGAGTTGTAACTCACCATAGCAAAACTCTCTCTCTCTCTCTCTCTCTCTATATATATATATATATATATATAAAGTTTAATATATATGCACCATAGTGCATAGAGGTTTTTATGCACCGCCGACTTTTTCGGAGATATTTTTGTAAATTGACAAATCTAATTCAACCAATCTAATCTACATATTGAAATCTCATAGCAAACCAAATTTTATAATATTTGAGATTTTATTACTATTTTTTCCGAATTTTTTAAAACATGTCATTTTTGGAATGTTATACTATTTATAATATTCCAAAAATATCATGTTTTAAAAAATTCAAAAAAAATAGTAATAAAATTTCAAAAATTGTAAAATTTGGTTTGCTATGAGATTTTAATATGTAGATTAGATTGGTTGAATTAGATTTATAAATTTACAAAAATACTCCTGAAAAAGTCCGCGGTGTATAGAAACCTCTATGCACTATAGTGCATATTAAACTTTCTCTCTCTCTATATATATAGGCTAAATAAATTAGACTCCGGCACATAGTAGGTCTGTGTACTGAAGTTTTTTAACCGTTGGATCAATAATCGGAAGGTGCAGATTGAGTCGCTGGGGAAGCGATAGAAGTCCCGTTTTTTTAGTGTTTTTCGTTAATTCCTTCTACCGTTCTCCGTTTGCCTATTAGTTCGGAAAGAAAATAAAAAAAAACGAGGAGTCTCTCTTTGCTTCGTCTCTTTCAAGCGAAGAAAAAAAAAACTAGCAAGACACTTCTCCCCTTCTTCTTGTAAACAATGGATGGCGACAGATAGTGAGCGGAGAGGCGATGGCGACTTACATATCACTTCTCTAGGCGATGCGACGGACGTTCGCCGGAGACGCACTGATGCCTACGGAATCGAAGAAGGAGATACGACAGCATGCATGGGAAGCAATGCGTTAGATATATACAAAAGACCACAAACTTAAATCTTTTATGTAACTACACAATGTATTGGATTCAAATTACAACCTTTTAAAATTTTCTGTTAAAAGTTGCAACATAATCTAATGTAATATTCGATGCAAATTCACTTGTTCATATTGGTATATAACATGATCATACGGATAAGCGAAAAGGCAACTGTGCGCACTACGCCAAATAAAATTAATAGTACCGGTTTTTTTCCTATCATTAGTACCGGTTTTGCAGCGGTACTAATAATAGAGGGTACTAACAGCAACAAAAAACCGGTACTAATGAGCCGGTAGTAAATGATGAAATAAACCATATTAGTACCGGTTTTTTATAAAAAACCGGTACTAAAATTAACTACATAAAAACCGAAAAAACGTTAATTAATATAAATTAAGAAATCATTTAATTAATTATTTAATCAATTGAATTAAAAAAACCGAAAATTAAATTCATTTAGTACCGGTTTTTTTATAAAAAACCGGTACTAAATTAAATCAATTTAAATTAAGAAATTATTTAATTAATTATTTAATCAATTAAATTAAAAAAAAACGAAAATTAATTTAATTTAGTACCGGTTTTTTATAAAAAACCGGTACTAAATTAAATTAATTTAAATTAAGAAATTATTTAATTAATTATTTAATCAATTAAATTTTAAAAAAAACGAAAATTAATTTAATTTAGTACCGATTTTTTATAAAAAACCGGTACTAAATTAAATTAATTTAAATTAATAAATCATTTAATTAATTATTTAATAAATTAAATTAAAAAAACCGAAAATTAAATTCATTTATAAAAACCGGTACTAAATTAATTATATTTAAATTAAGAAATTATTTAATTAATTATTTAATTAATTAAATTAAAAAAAACCGAAAATTAAATTCATTTAGTACCGGTTTTTTATTTAAATCTGTAAATTTTATTTAATTAAAATTAATAAAAAAACCGAAAATTTTAAAATTAGTACCGGTTTTTTATAAAAAACCGGTACTAATTTTAAAAAAAAAATTTAAATCTGTTTTTTGGGCTAGCCCCCTTTTTGCTAGCCATTTGTACCCATTCACTGTACCAATTAATTGTACCAATTGTACCAATTAATATATATATATCACACAATATAAAAAATCAAATGTATGGATCACAAATAATATCAAATCACAAACAATATCAAATCATCATGCATCGATCACAAACATTTCCATATGAAATCATGCACATAGTTAATATTTCCATGCAAGCACAAATCACACATAGTTAATTGTATTCATTTACCACGACCTACAAGCGTAAGTAAATAACGAAACCATTCATTTATCGTGTCATTGATCTCTTTCTCACTATAACGCTTACCAACCGGTTGCAAAACCTGCATTTTGACATTTTATATAGTTAATAACCTATGAAAATTGCTACTAAACCCTAATCATATACATAGTAAGATTAAAATTTAATCCATACCGATGGGAGGTTCTCATGTAGCGTACAGTGATCAAGGATCTTGCGTAGGTTTACCATCGCATAAAAGCCGCAATCTATATTGTTTGGTTGTCGTGGACTCTACAATTTCAAAACTAATACAATTAAGTTTAAATTCAATAAATTCCAAATGAAATGACGAAACTATATATATATTAATTGCAAGTATGTACAGGAATCATTTGAACTTCAAAATTCGAAACTTTCACCAATCTTGACAAAGCTCTGCAAAAAAAAATATACAATTATAAAAATTAGTTTCTAGATATTATTATATAACTAAATAGTACATACACGTAGTATATATATGTTAATATTAAACATACTGATCGTAATTTCCTATAATTGTAGACTGGTAGGCTTCCTTAGATTGGAGTGAATCTACTATCCACATCTTTCGTATCGAGAGTTGAACTATAATAATCACAAAATGCGACCTGTAATTACATACATATATTTTTGTTGGTTAAATTAACAATAAACTGCAAATTCAAAATTATAATTAAAGTCAAAATTAGAAATTTTATAACAAACCGATTATGATGCACTAAAACATGATAGGGATCCCTTTTTGCATACTTCTTCAAAAGATTGAATATGTAGCTTACAGTGCCGATTTGATTGTTCTCTACATCCGAACCCGAGCATCGTTCCGGATCCCAAAATACCCACTTCTTCATCAAAGTCTCAGCACAATACTCCCTGCATCGCCTGCACTTGAACGTAGTTAGGAGCTAGAATACTTACAAGACATATCATATAATTAATAATCAACTGTTGCAAAGTTAGGAGCTAGAATACTTACAAGACCCAAACTTTAATCACTTGAACGTAAAGTTCCTCCCGATTGAAGACATGGCTGATATCTTTAAAATCAAGAAAGAATGTCTTGACATCTTGTAACTCGAAATCACCAGGAAGATTGCTGAATGAAGTGACTGACACGTCGAACATTCTCATGTAGTTATGCATTTCTTTGGCGTAAGGCCCGATCTGTGTCAATTTTTCCTCGGAGACGTACGGATCGTGTAATTCAATTACCTCCTCTGCAAAAAACTGATCCACGCTCGGTTCATCATCTTCGTCATTCTCTTGCTCCAACTGCTTCTCCTTATCTTGCGGATTAGTTTGTTTTGTTATTTGTCTCACTTGCTCCTAAACAACCAACATATTAGTCATGAAAATGATATTATTCACGCTCGTTTTTTACTAAATATATATAATTACTAATACATACCAATTTTGACATATCGTAATCCACAAGATTAATTGGCCATCTCAGAAATGAACCCATCAGAACACCAAGCCGATCATCTCCGTTAGGAGGTGGAAAAGGTACAATCGTGTGTCTCGCATTATCAAAAACTTCCAAAATTTGTACCTTCACTTCCCCTATACCCAATGGCTCTCCATGGACTGTATCACCATAAGTCTGTGCATGCACCATAACTCTAGCTACATACACAGGTGTACCGGATGTTCCTGGGAGGAGAATCAAAGCTTCGACAGGCGTCTGTATTTATTAGGAATATAAAAAATAATAACAAATTATCAAACCCTAAATATTATATGCGAGAAAAATAATATATATCATTAGCTTGATAAAATTAATAACCTGAAAATTCGTATAAGGAATCGGATGTGGTTGATTATTGCTACCCTGTGATATCATCAGCATAGCTTGTTGGTAAATTGGATCGTAGGTCTGCGGTGTCTGCACTTGACCTTGGCCTTGCGAAAACATTTGTGAAAAGCTTTGCTGCATTCGCTTATTGAGTTCCTCATCCATTCGCTTCTTGAGTTCCTCATCCATTCGCTTATTGAGTTCCTCTTGCATTTGTGCTTTCACCTCCTCCATCAACCGATCAACCTCCTCTTTGGAATACCCCTTTGATGATTTTCTCGTACCCTTACCATACACCTGCTTCACACCGGAAAAATGTGCATATCCTCTCAACCGTCCGGAGTGCTCTGGCGTACCGATCGCAGCTGTTAAGATGTCATTTTGACGAACAGACTCAACCTCGCCTGACTGAACTAGAGCAACCTATCACAAAAAGAAATTAATGTTAGTTAGACTAAATTAAATTCATTTGATACATAAATAAAGTTATTGGAGTTGTTACACGTACCGCTTTGTCGATCACCGCGGCAGCCCTAGGATTTTTAACCATAAGTTTGCCGGTATTTGGATCCTTTTTAGCACGTGCCCTACTCCAATTATAAGTCCGACCATCCATATCTTTGGTAATAACTGAGGACCCACCATGGACCTCCTCTCCTTCTTTCCATCTCAACTCAGCACTTATGTAACCTCCTGATCCGAGTGTGTGGGGCATGTCTTTCTTTGCAGCATTAATCTTTCCTTGTTGACTCATTTTCTATTAAAAAATTCAAAAGACTGTTAGTATAAATAATAAAATTAGTATCTAGAAATAATTGATTGTTTTATATTAAATTTGTTTTCATACCGCAAATTTCTCACTAGAACAATATGCTTCCATTGCCTCCCATTCCTCCTTCGAGATGTTTTGTACATCCCATGGCTTAGGTCCACCTTCTTGCGCATTGATCCTGTATTTTTTATTCTACAATGACAGAAATGTTGAATCAAACTTTTATAAACGAAAATTAGAGAGAATTATAATTGATTTGCAAGTAATAATATCTCACCAATCTGCCTTTCCAATGCCTCCATTTCTCGTTACAATTAGAGAGAATTTTCTTTTTAGTAGCCAATGGTAGGTCCGCTGGAATATTCCAATCCTTCCATATTTCTCGTAACAAATTCATTTTCAACTCTTTTGGCACATCATGCCAACTACTATAACTGCATTGAAACCGATAAATACTATTATCGCATACCAATTCATATCATTAGCACTCATGCACATATATATTTGTATATGTATATAGTTAGGTAACTGCAAGGGATCATATCTCTTGTTTTTTCTGCACACCAATTCGTGAATCTTTTTGCATTCTCGCCGCAATGTTTGCCTTCTGTATTGAATTCCACAGTCATGTCTTCTCCATTGGCTATCGCTTTACGTGTTTTCATGCACTTAGCAGTTGATCTTTTTTCCCTTTGGCTAACAACCACCTGCTCCTCTTCAGAACTCGACTCATCTTGATTTGTCGTAAAATCCTGATCATCTTGATTCGACATGACTGCAACTTCAAGTATAATTACATGCAACTATTAATTACATAGCACAATTAACACATCAAATAAATAATTAACAACTATTAATTAGCACATCTACAAATCAAACAAACTAATAATTAACAAAATGAAACATAGATAAGTTCAAATAACATTCAAGTTCAAACCACTAAAACAAGTTCTAAGTACCATTGTTCTATTTATAACTATTTAATACCAATTACTATTCAATATCAGGTACTGACACCAATTGGTTCATCAACAATATGAGAAAACCGAACCTGGCTTACTACACTTTATCATGACATTACCTTTATACATTGAACACCAAAGAAACGCTTACATACATGTACCTTGTGTTGACCCTAAAAATTAAGCCCTGAAAACCAAAGTACAAAATACAACTTCAAGACAAAACCAAATTGCGAAAGACAGAAGTCAAACAGCCAAAACTCAAAACCAAATTACCAAAAATACCAAACAAACTCCAAAAATTACCAAAAAAATACTCAAAAATTCCTTGAGAATTATGATGATTTATCATAATTTTAAATCCCAAAAATACCCACACAAATTCCAAGATTTACAAAGAAACCCAAAAACTCCACAAAATTACCAAAATAAATCTATGAGGAATTTGCCAAATCCACTTAAACAATTAAACTCCTCATATTTTTCTAAGCTTACCCATAAATTTTCATCCAAAAATACCCAAGGGAAGCCCTTGAAAGAATTTATTTTGGTTTGGCCTTAAAGAAATAAAGAGGAAATTATGAAAATGAAATGGAAATTCCACAAAAATCAACAACTCTGGCGCGTCCAACCATTGGAGGGGATCCAAGGGGGGCCAGGTGTGTCGCTGCCCCTTGGATGAATTACTGTTTTCATTTAAAAACTTGGGTGCACTCGTTCTGCATAAACCATGCACAGAAATTTGAAATGTTATATTGGCTCACAGAGAACCTAGACTACCCATCTTGTCTCTCTCTCATTAAACTTACAAGCAGGGCCCGCCTGTAAGGATCTTCTTCCCCCCCCCAGTAAAAAGAAAAGAAGAGGAAATTCGTGTTTTACCGCGCGGATGCCGGGTGAAACGAAGAGAATCGTCGACGTGGCCATCCTCTCAGCCACAGGCGCAAAACCACTAACCCCAGCCCACGGTTTGTCGATACCAAACCCTAGCGCAGCCGAGGGACAGCCATTGGATGAGAATTGGACGATGGAGATGCACACGGCCAAGGAAAGCGAAACCCTAAACCCAAGCCTATATAAAGCCCCAAATCAAAGCCAGAAGAAAGGGGAGAGAGAGAAGAAAAGGAGAGAAGAGGCCGCCACACTTGGGTTAGGTTTAGACAGTCAATTAGAGATTTCAAGGTTAGATTGAAGCTAGGCATTACATCAAACACTCGGGAAAGAGAGAGAAAGAGGTGAAATTGAGAGCCGCCATCTTGTAATCGCTTGGTTTTGAAATAAAGAAAGCTATTTTGAAGTGTCAATTTGTGATTTTGTTGTCCCTTCTCCTTAGCTCAGCCACCAATCAATGGTGTGCTTGAGCCGTGCAAATATAATCACCATGAGCTATGGTCTAGAGCACAGCTTCAGTCATGGCCATGGGGTGAGTCAAAGAAAGGTGCTTCATGAAGGTTTAGAGCCCAGCTCTTCGCTTCATGGAGTATTCTCAAGTCCAATGTAAAAGGCACCATGGCTGCCATGTAGAGGTCTTTAGCCCAGCTTTAGCCTCTCATGGCAGTATCAACTTGACTTGGCACAGGTCCAGAGCACTGGCTCTGGCCTAGCCATGTTCAAGTCACTACCAATCCAAAAATGGTATAAAAAAAACATGTTAAACCTCAAACCAGCCCTAATGATTACAATCTATTAAAAATGTAGGACCAAAGTGCATAAGATAACACGATTTCTGTATCTTTAAGTTCAAATCCACATTTTCATGAAATAAAAGTATATGTGTATAAATATATAAGTCTGGCCAGAGGTGAAATAAAATAAAAATATAGGGTTTTATTTGCATAAAAATATAAAAATGCACATGGGCATCAAGAACAGGACCTCATGGACTGCATGGAACAAGACTCACTATTTTTGCAAATTTCTATGATTTTATATCAAATTGTGAAGGTAACAAGGGTATTTGATAAATAAACTGTTATTTTGGAGCTTTCTCAAGAATATAAACTCTTAATTGGGGAATGCACTTCTTGTAGTACATTGTAGATTCTGCAACTGGTTTTACTGCATTTGAGCAACTCAAACAAAGTCCATCTCAAAACAGTATCAAAATTACTTAAAAATGAAGATTAAAGATTGTCTCAAGTACTAAATAACTGGCTCATACATTCCGTACAATTTGAACATATAAATCAAATCCACATTGACCTGAATTTGGCATCAAACCAAACCTTATTGCTGTAAGTGCATTTGCATGTAAACTTAATATTGAATAAAAGTGCATAAACTAACATGTTATGTCCTAAGGCCTCTCCACCAAATTGTAATGCTTAAAATTGAAATGAGGACATTTACATCACGTATTCAACCCCCTGAAGCTCCCCCAATATCTTCTGGCACAAAAGAACTGCTCAGTAGGCCCCACGGTAGAAGCTCAAATCAGACCAAAATCAATTCGAAATGTCTCAGTTGAGATCATGTCCTCCTAAGCATCTCCATGACTAATCAACCTCACAAATCCCCTCAATACATGTCCTCGAGTGAAATTAACCTCTCCCTGGCAAAGGAAGATGGTCAGAGAGCTTCAAGCACCATTAATGGCGGCTCAAGCCCTCTCAGGTGCTACACGAAAAAAACAAAGGTCCACGACTTCAATTGACGACACCGGAGTGTTCTCCTAAGTCTTGCGATTCCAACGCATCCAAGAACGACCAAAATGGTGGCCTGAAAGGCCGTAATTTCGTCGGAGAAGAACGGAGGACCAAACAGCAAAAAGACCCGACTCTGTCGGAGAAGACGGATTCAAATCCGTGATACCATGGATCTTCTGTGGCGGAACATCTTAAGGCGGGTAACTGACACGATCATGACCCGCTACACAGATTAAATAAAACAAATCAAAGCTCAGTCAGCGCTCTGCCACGTCAGCAAGCGACGCCAAACCCAGTCAGAGCCACCACAGCGCCAACTCAGCCCCTGCGCACACGTGGCCCAATAAGAAAATTACAAATAAACAGAAAACTTCAAAAATTCATCAAAAATAGTAGGAAACTCAGAAAAATTCAAATAAAATATCCATAAAATTCTAAAAATCCAAATAAACCAAATTCACTTATATTTTGATATAAAAATCTGTCAAATTATTGGTCTTTTCTATTTTTGAAGTATTTTCAATATTAAATAGATTTTATAAAAATTCAAAAATGATATTAAATAAATTTTGTCAAATTCCAAAATGACTTTAAAACTTAATAAAGCTTTCTTGGCAAGTTTTCAAAAATAGATATTGAGATTTTAAAAGAAATATATTTGACATCAAGTATTTTCAAACAAAAACATAACTAAAAATACAAAAAGATATTCTAAAAGTCTAAAATTAAAAATTAAAATAAAATGAAAATTGTGAAAATGATAAAACCCAAAGAGAAACTTAAGAAATTAAAAGTCAAAACACGAAGCCCAAAGACAAAACCGAAACCTCTCCATTTCAAGAACGAAAACTCTTCAGCAGATCAAAATGTCCTCAATTGGGTCCCGTCAACTGAGTCTGGTACACCAATCGAGTCCGGTTCAAACCAAAAGAAATAAACCCAAAATAAACACAAAACCAACGATTTCCCTAGCCTTTACGTAAAATTCTTCAGATCCCTTAATCAGAGGTTCTCGTGAGCGATCACGGGGTAATTAACAGTAGGGGCTTGCGCCTACTGGAAAGAAAGGACCCACGAAATCAACAAACCTCTTTAAGAAGCGACTCGTGTTTTGGTTCTCTTGTCGGAAAGAGATACTCGAACTGAGATCGAACCTTAAGGGGGGTGAATCCAAGGCTATGTTTCCATTTCTCGAGGAAACCCAATTCCATTCTTCGAGGGAATGTAAAGGCTAGGGAAAGTAAAAATAATAATAATAATAAATAAATAAATAAATAAAATTGTTAAGTATTTTGTATCAAAAGCCCACCGCGTGCACAACAGATTCTCTGGCACGCCCGGTGGGACTTCTTTTTCCTCTCATCTTTCGGATCTGAAGGGTAATATAAAAGGCTAGGAAAAGTAAAAAAAAGTGATAAAATAAATAAATAAATAAAGAAAATAATAAATAAATGTAAAACTTCAAGTGCATTTGTATCAACAGCCCACCGCGTGCCATACAGATTCTCTGGCACGCCCGGTGGGACATCTTTCTCCTCTCATCTTTGGGATTTAAAGGATATAATGTAAAAGTTAGGGAAAATCATCAAATTTTTTTAAGTACTAATAATTTTCTGTGGAGTTTTATTCTTTGCAGGAAAGATGATCAAAATCGAGTTGTCGCTGCACACTGGGGCAATTCTTTGGGAGCAACCACCACATGGCCTAAAGCGTGGTGAAAACAAAAAATGATGAGTGATGACATCCTCTCAAATAATTGGTCGCCGCATTCACTGGGGCAGTTATTGGGGCAAAGGCCATATCTTCAAAAGACGGATAAAAAATGATGAATAAAAGGAAAGAAATAAAGTGGAGAGGAAATAAAATGAAGAAGAAAGAAGAAGGAAGGAAAAGTAAAAAAGGGAGAAATAAAGCGAAATAAAAATGGAGAAGGATAGAATAAAGGAGTAAAAGTCTCGAAACCGAAATCGGAAAACTAAGTCAAAAAAAAAATGGAAGGAGAAAACAAAGGAGGAAGAAAGTGAAATAAAAAAAAAGGATGAAGAAAGGAAGAAAGTCCCGAAACCGAAATCGGGAAATTAAGAAGTGAAAAAAAAAGAAGAAAGAAGAAAGAAGAAGGAAGGAAAAGAAAAAGAAGGAAGAAAGTGAAATAAAGAAGGAAGATGACGAAAGAAAGAAGGTTTTGAAATCGAAATCGGAAAACTAAGAAAAAAAAAGAAGAAGAAGAAAGAAAAGAAGATAGAAGGAAAGAAATAAAGTGGGGAGGAAAATAAAATGAAGAAGAAAGAAGAAGGAAGGAAAAGAAAAGGAGAAAGAAAGTGAAATAAAAAAGGAGCAAAGATAGAATAAAGGAATAAAGTCCCGAAACCGAAATCGGGAAACTAAGCAAGAAAAAAAAAACGAGAAAAGAAGAAGAAGAAGATAGAAGGAAAGCAGAAGAAAATAAGAAGAAAGAAGGAGGAATAAAGGGGAAAGAAAGTAAATAAAAATGGAGGAAAAAAAAATAGAATAAAGGGATAAAATTCCGAAACCGAAATCGGAAAATCAAAAGAGAAAAGGGAGAAAGATGAAGAAAAAAAAGAAGAAGAAAGAACAAGAAAAAAAAAAGAAGAAGAAAAAAGAAAAACGAGGAAGAAAATGGAATAAAAATGGAGAAAGAAAAAGAAAGAAATTAAGTCTCGAAATCGAAATCGAGAGGCCAAAAAAAAAAAAAAGGGAAAAGAAAAGGAGAAAGAAAATCAGAAATAAAAATGGAAAAAGAAAAAGAAAAGGAAAATGAAGAAGGAATAAAGTCCCGGAACCGAAGTCGGGAAACTAAATTGAAAATTTGCAAAGAAATAAAAAGACGGGGAAAGGAAAAGAAGATAAAAAAAAAGGGGAAAAACGAAATGAAGAAGAAAGTGAAAATGAAATGAAGAAGAAAGTGAAAGACAAAAATTTGAAATTACCAAAACCGTGCATCTTTGAAAGTATGCATCAAAACTCCAGCTTGAAAGTGAAGGAAACATCCAGCTTGAAAGTGAAGGAAACTCCAGCTTGAAAGTGAAGGACAAAATCCAAAGTTCTCAAAACCGCGCGCTTTATAAAGTGTGCATTAAAACCCCAACTTGAAAATGAAAAACAAAGACAAAGCCGTGCTCCATCACGCAACTCCGCGATTTCAACGCGACAAAGCCGTGCTCCATCACGCAACTCCGCGATCAACGCGACAAGCCGTGCTCCATCACGCAACTCCGCGATCAACGCGACAAAGCCGTGCTCCATCACGCAACTCCGCGATCAAACGCGACAAGCCGTGCTCCATCACGCAACTCCGCGATCAACGCGACAAAGCCGTGCTCCATCACGCAACTCCGCGATCAAACGCGACAAGCCGTGCTCCATCACGCAACTCTGCGATCAACGCGACAAGCCGTGCTCCATCACGCAACTCCGCGATCAAACGCGACAAAGCCGTGCTCCATCACGCAACTCCGCGATCAACGCGATAAGCCGTGCTCCATCACGCACCCTTGTGAATTTGACATGACAAACCCATTTTTAAAATTCCAAATTCCAAAATCCAAAATCCCATGCCTAAAACTCCAAAATCCAAAAATCAAAATTCCAATAAATTAAAACCAAAATTCCAAAACCAAAAACCAAAATTCCAAAACCAAAACTCCAAAATAACCAATAAAATCCACAATTCCAATAAAATGCCATGACCACCAAAACCCAAGGAACAAGTCTTATGTCTCAAGTCCCATCGGGCTAAAGCTTGAAAGGATGTTTCGTTCTTTTGAACATTATGGGACATTCCTTTGCAAGGCCCTAAATAAATAAGGCAAAATAAATAAATAAAAGTCCAATATAAAAGTCCCCAACCTCAAAAATCCAAATACAAATGAACCAAACCCAAATAAAACTCAAAGAAATAAAACCAAACTCGTCCCGCCGGGCCTAAAAACAAAGGAATGTCTTTGTCCTTTTGGACATACATAGACATTTCATTTATAAAGGCCTACATTAAAAAAAAATGTGTGTTAATACCGCCAATGCCGATATTTAGTGCTATTACATTGAGTGCCCATACCTAAAAAGAGAGGGTGAGAAATGAGAGGGTGAGCAAAATAAAGGGTGACTTGCCTTTATGGCCCCATAAGTCATTCCTTCCACCTAAATATTCCCAACTCCACAAAATCCACCAGCCAAAATGTAGTATAGAAAATTTTTCTTTTGTGACCGATGACGGATTCTTAAGAATCTTGAGGATGCAAAATTGTTCATATTTGCATCACTAAGGCCGCTACAAGACAAGGATCAACAACAACCAAACTGGGGCAAGAGCCAAAAGATCAACCAAAACCCGATACAAATCAAAGGGACAAGAAACAACCTGAGAGAATGCAAAAGAAGTCAAGTGTTGAAAAAGCTGAAGTGGTTTAAGATCAACATTCAAAGGGAAAATCGAAATTGGGGCAAAGCCCGTGTAAAACCCAAACCCAAGGAAGTACAGGTTGGATCAAAATACCCTAACCTAAATTGTGGTGAGGACTTATGGGTGCCTTAGTCCTAACGAAGAAGAAAAAAGAAGAAAGAAGTCAAAAGCGGGCCAAAATACCCACATTTCAAGAAAACAAAACCATTGAATGTGGGCCAAAATACCCACATTTCAAGAAACCAAAACAATTGAAGGCGGGCCAACATACCCGTATTCCAAAGAAACAAAACCATTGAAGACGGATCAAAATACCCGTATTCCAAAGAAACAAAACCATTGAAGACGGATCAAAATACCCGTATTCCAAAGAAACAAAACAATTGAAGGCGGGCCAACATACCCGTATTCCAAAGAAACAAAACCATTAAAGGCGGGCCAACATACCCGTATTCCAAAGAAACAAAACCATTGAAGACGGATCAAAATACCCGTATCCCAATAAACCAAACCATTGAAGACGGATCAAAATACCCGTATCCCAATAAACCAAACCATTGAAGACGGATCAAAATACCCGTATTCCAAGAAACAAAACCATTGAAGACGGATCAAAATACCCGTATTCCAAGAAACAAAACCATTGAAGACGGATCAAAATACTCGTATTCCAAGAAACAAAACCATTGAAGACGGATCAAAATACCCGTATTCCAAGAAACAAAACCATTGAAGACGGATCAAAATACCCGTATTCCAAGAAACCAAATCATCGAAGGTGGGCTAAAATACCCGCATTCCAAGGAACCAAATTGTTAAGGATGGGCCAAAATACCCACATTCTGAAACAAAACCAAGGTGGGAGTAAGATGACTCCTCACTTCAAAACAAGAAGACCTCGGACACGAAGCTCCAATCAAACATAAACCAGAAAGAAACCAAACTAAGATGAAAAACAAGGGGTCAAGAAGGGGCCACCAAAGCACGTCGTTCGGCCAAGATCCTCACAACATACTTTGGTGGGGGGCATTTGTTGACCCTAAAAATTAAGCCCTGAAAACCAAAGTACAAAATACAACTTCAAGACAAAACCAAATTGCGAAAGACAGAAGTCAAACAGCCAAAACTCAAAACCAAATTACCAAAAATACCAAACAAACTCCAAAAATTACCAAAAAAATACTCAAAAATTCCTTGAGAATTATGATGATTTATCATAATTTTAAATCCCAAAAATACCCACACAAATTCCAAGATTTACAAAGAAACCCAAAAACTCCACAAAATTACCAAAATAAATCTATGAGGAATTTGCCAAATCCACTTAAACAATTAAACTCCTCATATTTTTCTAAGCTTACCCATAAATTTTCATCCAAAAATACCCAAGGGAAGCCCTTGAAAGAATTTATTTTGGTTTGGCCTTAAAGAAATAAAGAGGAAATTATGAAAATGAAATGGAAATTCCACAAAAATCAACAACTCTGGCGCGTCCAACCATTGGAGGGGATCCAAGGGGGGCCAGGTGTGTCGCTGCCCCTTGGATGAATTACTGTTTTCATTTAAAAACTTGGGTGCACTCGTTCTGCATAAACCATGCACAGAAATTTGAAATGTTATATTGGCTCACAGAGAACCTAGACTACCCATCTTGTCTCTCTCTCATTAAACTTACAAGCAGGGCCCGCCTGTAAGGATCTTCTTCCCCCCCCAGTAAAAAGAAAAGAAGAGGAAATTCGTGTTTTACCGCGCGGATGCCGGGTGAAACGAAGAGAATCGTCGACGTGGCCATCCTCTCAGCCACAGGCGCAAAACCACTAACCCCAGCCCACGGTTTGTCGATACCAAACCCTAGCGCAGCCGAGGGACAGCCATTGGATGAGAATTGGACGATGGAGATGCACACGGCCAAGGAAAGCGAAACCCTAAACCCAAGCCTATATAAAGCCCCAAATCAAAGCCAGAAGAAAGGGGAGAGAGAGAAGAAAAGGAGAGAAGAGGCCGCCACACTTGGGTTAGGTTTAGACAGTCAATTAGAGATTTCAAGGTTAGATTGAAGCTAGGCATTACATCAAACACTCGGGAAAGAGAGAGAAAGAGGTGAAATTGAGAGCCGCCATCTTGTAATCGCTTGGTTTTGAAATAAAGAAAGCTATTTTGAAGTGTCAATTTGTGGTTTTGTTGTCCCTTCTCCTTAGCTCAGCCACCAATCAATGGTGTGCTTGAGCCGTGCAAATATAATCACCATGAGCTATGGTCTAGAGCACAGCTCCAGTCATGGCCATGGGGTGAGTCAAAGAAAGGTGCTTCATGAAGGTTTAGAGCCCAGCTCTTCGCTTCATGGAGTATTCTCAAGTCCAATGTAAAAGGCACCATGGCTGCCATGTAGAGGTCTTTAGCCCAGCTTTAGCCTCTCATGGCAGTATCAACTTGACTTGGCACAGGTCCAGAGCACTGGCTCTGGCCTAGCCATGTTCAAGTCACTACCAATCCAAAAATGGTATAAAAAAAACATGTTAAACCTCAAACCAGCCCTAATGATTACAATCTATTAAAAATGTAGGACCAAAGTGCATAAGATAACACGATTTCTGTATCTTTAAGTTCAAATCCACATTTTCATGAAATAAAAGTATATGTGTATAAATATATAAGTCTGGCCAGAGGTGAAATAAAATAAAAATATAGGGTTTTATTTGCATAAAAATATAAAAATGCACATGGGCATCAAGAACAGGACCTCATGGACTGCATGGAACAAGACTCACTATTTTTGCAAATTTCTATGATTTTATATCAAATTGTGAAGGTAACAAGGGTATTTGATAAATAAACTGTTATTTTGGAGCTTTCTCAAGAATATAAACTCTTAATTGGGGAATGCACTTCTTGTAGTACATTGTAGATTCTGCAACTGGTTTTACTGCATTTGAGCAACTCAAACAAAGTCCATCTCAAAACAGTATCAAAATTACTTAAAAATGAAGATTAAAGATTGTCTCAAGTACTAAATAACTGGCTCATACATTCCGTACAATTTGAACATATAAATCAAATCCACATTGACCTGAATTTGGCATCAAACCAAACCTTATTGCTGTAAGTGCATTTGCATGTAAACTTAATATTGAATAAAAGTGCATAAACTAACATGTTATGTCCTAAGGCCTCTCCACCAAATTGTAATGCTTAAAATTGAAATGAGGACATTTACATCACGTATTCAACCCCCTGAAGCTCCCCCAATATCTTCTGGCACAAAAGAACTGCTCAGTAGGCCCCACGGTAGAAGCTCAAATCAGACCAAAATCAATTCGAAATGTCTCAGTTGAGATCATGTCCTCCTAAGCATCTCCATGACTAATCAACCTCACAAATCCCCTCAATACATGTCCTCGAGTGAAATTAACCTCTCCCTGGCAAAGGAAGATGGTCAGAGAGCTTCAAGCACCATTAATGGCGGCTCAAGCCCTCTCAGGTGCTACACGAAAAAAACAAAGGTCCACGACTTCAATTGACGACACCGGAGTGTTCTCCTAAGTCTTGCGATTCCAACGCATCCAAGAACGACCAAAATGGTGGCCTGAAAGGCCGTAATTTCGTCGGAGAAGAACGGAGGACCAAACAGCAAAAAGACCCGACTCTGTCGGAGAAGACGGATTCAAATCCGTGATACCATGGATCTTCTGTGGCGGAACATCTTAAGGCGGGTAACTGACACGATCATGACCCGCTACACAGATTAAATAAAACAAATCAAAGCTCAGTCAGCGCTCTGCCACGTCAGCAAGCGACGCCAAACCCAGTCAGAGCCACCACAGCGCCAACTCAGCCCCTGCGCACACGTGGCCCAATAAGAAAATTACAAATAAACAGAAAACTTCAAAAATTCATCAAAAATAGTAGGAAACTCAGAAAAATTCAAATAAAATATCCATAAAATTCTAAAAATCCAAATAAACCAAATTCACTTATATTTTGATATAAAAATCTGTCAAATTATTGGTCTTTTCTATTTTTGAAGTATTTTCAATATTAAATAGATTTTATAAAAATTCAAAAATGATATTAAATAAATTTTGTCAAATTCCAAAATGACTTTAAAACTTAATAAAGCTTTCTTGGCAAGTTTTCAAAAATAGATATTGAGATTTTAAAAGAAATATATTTGACATCAAGTATTTTCAAACAAAAACATAACTAAAAATACAAAAAGATATTCTAAAAGTCTAAAATTAAAAATTAAAATAAAATGAAAATTGTGAAAATGATAAAACCCAAAGAGAAACTTAAGAAATTAAAAGTCAAAACACGAAGCCCAAAGACAAAACCGAAACCTCTCCATTTCAAGAACGAAAACTCTTCAGCAGATCAAAATGTCCTCAATTGGGTCCCGTCAACTGAGTCTGGTACACCAATCGAGTCCGGTTCAAACCAAAAGAAATAAACCCAAAATAAACACAAAACCAACGATTTCCCTAGCCTTTACGTAAAATTCTTCAGATCCCTTAATCAGAGGTTCTCGTGAGCGATCACGGGGTAATTAACAGTAGGGGCTTGCGCCTACTGGAAAGAAAGGACCCACGAAATCAACAAACCTCTTTAAGAAGCGACTCGTGTTTTGGTTCTCTTGTCGGAAAGAGATACTCGAACTGAGATCGAACCTTAAGGGGGGTGAATCCAAGGCTATGTTTCCATTTCTCGAGGAAACCCAATTCCATTCTTCGAGGGAATGACGAAAAAGCCGCGACACCTTGGTTATACCTTATTTGGCTATTCAGACTATACGCACATGACTAAATTGGTATGATGTAGTTTGCATATATGTAGATGCCAAACGCTAGAAATTGTTTAATGATCTTAACATTCTATCATCTAGCAAGGATAATACTCAAGATTTAAACAGAACACAGGGTGCATAGTTATTATCATTTTTACATATCTCACTATATGAAGTAGCAACAAGTCAGTGAATAAGTATATCCCTACATCTAACTGATTGTACACCCATATGCATATTGGATCAGCATCCTGACAGACTATACTAACTATTACGATTTGGTCCTCTCTTCTTATCAAATTGCAATCAAACCAAATTGCAATCAGCTCCACCTCTGCCACGACTGAGCTATGCATCAGATCTTAGTCAGAGAAGGAACGAGAAGGTGATGGGAGACAAGGTTCAATCTAATCAACTCAAGAGATCAAGGAAAAGAAGAAGAAGACAGTCACTAAACTTCATCTCTCATGAAGTTGGTGTTAGCAATTAAACCATTTTCTTAACCATTTTCTAAACATTTTCTTAAACATTTTCGGAATGGCAGCGGCATTAATTACTAAACCATTATTTCATACAAGAGATGAGAGGGGGGCTTACTTGAGGTGGAGGGGCAGCGGCGGCGAGGGGCAGCGGCGAGAGAGGTTGTGAGGGGCAGCGGCGAGAGATGGAGAGCGGCGAGTGAGAGTGACAGTGAGAGTGAGAGATCGAGTGAGAGTGAGATCGAGTGAGAGAGAGTGAGAGCTAAGAGAGCTGTCGGTTTTTCAATTTAGATCGAGTGAGAGAGCTAGAGTGAGAGCGTGAGAGAGAGTGAGACTGAGAGAGAGAGTCGGTTTTTCAATTTAGTTCGAATTCTCAATTTAGTACCGGTTTTTTATAAAAAACCGGTACTAAATCGGTTTTTTTTAATTGGTTTATTTTTTAAAATTCGTTTCTGTTTTTTAAAATTAAATAGTTTCGGTTTTTTATATGAAATATTTATTTAAATAATTTTTAAATTAATTAATAACATTAATTATATGAAATATTTATTTAATTATATTTTCGAATTATCAATTTAGTACCGGTTTTTTATAAAAAACCGGTACTAAATCGGTTTTTTTTTAATTGGTTTATTTTTTAAAATTCGTTTCTGTTTTTTAAATTAAATAGTTTCGGTTTTTTATATGAAATATTTATTTAAATAATTTTTAAATTAATTAATAACATTAATTATATGAAATTATTTAAATATTTAAATAATATGAAATAATAATTTAAATATTTTTTAAATTAATTAATAAACTTAATTAGAATAAATCATAAAGTTTCGGTTTTTTCTCAATTTAGTACCGGTTTTTTATAAAAAACCGGTACTAAATCGGTTTTTTTAATTGGTTTATTTTTTAAAATTCGTTTCTGTTTTTTAAAATTAAATAGTTTCGATTTTTTATATGAAATATTTATTTAAATAATTTTTAAATTAATTAATAACATTAATTATATGAATTATTTATTTAATTATATTTTCGAATTATCAATTTAGTACCGGTTTTTTATAAAAAACCTGTACTAAATCGGTTTTTTTTTAATTGGTTTATTTTTTAAAATTCGTTTCTGTTTTTTAAATTAAATAGTTTCGGTTTTTTATATGAAATATTTATTTAAATAATTTTTAAATTAATTAATAACATTAATTATATGAAATTATTTAAATATTTAAATAATATGAAATTATATAAATAAATTTATATAAATAAATTATATAAACCGGTACTAAATTGGTTTTTTTTTCGAAATTATATAAATAAATTTATTTAATTACTTATACATAATTAAATTAGTTTCTGTTTTTTAATTAAATAGTCAAATTAAATTATTTAAATATTTAAATAATATGAAATAATAATTTAAATATTTTTTAGGTTAATTTATTTTCTAATTCTTTTTTGTAATTTAATTTAACAAATATTTTGTAATCAAAATAAAAATATTACACGAAAAAAAGACTAATTTGTACTAATAAAAAATATTACAATAGACATGAAAGCTATTTATTTTTTGATGACTTCGGTCGATCTACCCACACGCCTTCTTCCTGATCGGAACGCAAATTACTTGTTAACTCTTCAATTGGTTGCGGTGTCCCATCAATACCTGTGAGTAATAACATATATAAATTGGTCAAATTCGTTACATTTAAAATTATTTATCTAAATTTTCTAAATATAAAATTATTTAGTACTACCTGTGGAGAATGGAGCTATTTCATCAAATTGGTCATATTCTTCTTCGTCCACGGCATCTTCAACGCCAACGATGCGTCTTTTTCCGGGAAGGACCACATGTCGTCCCTTTTCAGCCGGATCTGCAATATAAAAAACTTGCATTGCTTGTTTGTTTGCAAGTATAAAGGGGTCATCAGCATATCCCAATTTTTTGAAATCAACGGTTACAAATCCGTTTATATCTGTCTTGACGCCGCTTTTTAGCATCCATTTGCATTCAAACACTGGTATTTTAAATGCATTATAATCAAATTCCCAAATTTCTTCAATCCACCCATAATACGGCTCTGATGATGTTCCATCACTTGATATGGCTACTATCGTGACTCCGCTGTTTTGGACTGTACTTTTTCCATCTTGTTTTTTTGTATACCAAGTGAAACCATTCAGATCATACCCTTGATAGGTTTGCACATTGGCGTTAGGACCTCTAGCAGGAAATTTTACCGTTTCATTTGAAGGTCGAGACTCGGTTACCTTGTTTCTGAACCATTTTACAAAAGTTTTGTTGTGTTCCTTGGTGATCCAATTTTCTGATCTCTGAGGATTCTGCTCTCGCAACTCGGTTATATGTTCATTCACATAAGGAGAGACAACAGCGACTTGCTGCAAAATTTTAAGATGGGCTTTTTCTCTTTTTGCAAGGTCCATTGTAATTACTTTCATATCAATTATGCTTTTTCCTAGGAGTCTACCTTCGTGTCTATTTTTGGGCAGGCCAATAGGTTGAACTCCATCTAGATAATCATTATAGAAATCAATTACCTCTTCTGCAACATATCCTTCAATTATGCTTCCTTCGGGCCGAGATCTGCTTCTGACTAATCCTTTCAATTGACCCATTGCTCTTTCAAAAGAATACATGTACCGCAAAAATATCGGACCGCATTGCTTTATCTCTCTAACTAAATGAATGGTCAAATGCACCATAATAACAAAGAATGAGGGGGGGGAATGCATCTCCAACTCGCATATGGTCTGAACCGCATCGGTTTCCAACTGATTCAGTTTTTCGGGATCGATAACTTTAGAGCAAATTTTATTGAAGAAGAAACACAACTTAATAATAGAATTTCGAACTTCTTCTTTAAAACATGCTCGAATTGCAACCGGAAGTAACTGGGTCAGCAACACGTGATAATCGTGAGACTTCATTCCAATCAATTTCATATCTTTAATGGAAACCTTTCGTGAAATATTTGAGGAATAACCAGTAGGAACCCTTATAGACCTCAAACACTCCAACAAACTGAGTTTCTCTTTTTTTGTTAAAGTATAAACAGCATTAGGTAACCAATCCCGCTTCTTACTATTATCTTCCTTTACAGCTAGTTCCAGTCGAATTCCCATTTTCACCATGTCTTTCCTCACGTTAACATTGTCCACTTTTCCTTGAGCATTTAAAATCAAATTAAAATGTTCTTGATTATATGCATGGCATCTAAACAATGTCTAACATCCAAATAAGGCCAGTATTCGAAATCCCAGAATATAGACCTTTTCTTCCAAAAGCACTTTTCAGGAATTCTATTCACAAATGGTTTGCCCAGTACAATTTTAAGATCCTTCACTTGTTCATAAGTCTGTCTTCCAGATTTTGGTACAGGAGCCCGGCGGTTCTCAGTGTTGCCATCAAATTTGTTCTTGTAAGGTGGCCGACGGTAAGGGTGATGACGACTGAGAAACCTACGATGTCCCAAATAAATAGTTTTTCTACAATTCGATAACCATATCGAATGTGTTTCCTCCATGCAAATAGGACATGCCTTTTCTCCTTTATTTCGGTAACCCGACAAGTTCCCGTAAGCGGGAAAGTCATTAATCGTGCAGAATATCATGGCACGTAAGTTGAAATAATTCCTTGAATGTGCATCAAAGATTTTCACTCCGTCCTTCCACAACACATCAAGATCCTCTATTAACGGAGCCAAATAAACATCTATATCGTTGCCGGGTTGTTTTGGACCAGAAATGAGCAGTGGCATCATCAGATATTTTCTTTTCATGCATAACCAAGGAGAAAGGTTGTAAATAACCAACAAAACAGGCCAAACGCTTCGGTTGGTACTCATGAGACCGTAAGGATTCATTCCGTCCGTGCATAGTCCCAATCTCAAATTTCTAGGCTCACTGCCAAAATCAATGAAATGGCTGTCTATATTGTTCCACTGGGGTGAGTCTGCTGGATGTCTGAGTTTTCCATCTTTCTTTCTGCCTTCTGCGTGCCATCTCAACAGTTTAGCATCTTTTGAATTACTGAAAAGACGCTCAAACCTTTGTATTATTGGCAAATACCACAATATTTTCGCAGCTGGTCTTTTCTTACAACCTTCTTCTTCATCATCCAAATCACTGTCCCTTTGTTTGTACCGGGATGCATTACATTTCGGACATTTATTGAGGTTTTCATACTCCTTACGAAATAATATGCAATCATTCGGACATGCTGCAATTTTCACTACTTCTAATTTCAAAGGACATAGTAATTTTCTAGCCTTATAAGTTGTATCTGGCAATGTATTATCTGCTGGAAGCATTTCTCGCAAAAGACCGAGCAAAGATGTAAAACTCTTATCGCTCCAATTGTTTTTAGCTTTCAAGTTATATAGCTTAAAAACCGTTTTTATTTTTGAGAATTTCTCTTCATTGCAACCAGGATATAAGGGTATATGAGAGTTTTCATTCAACTTTTGAAACACATCAGGAACATCATCAATAAAATCACTAGGCAATTCATTCATCATTTCATCCAAATCATTTTCTCTAATGTCATCATTATATTGTTGTTCACTTAGATTTTCTATATGATCATCATCACCCACTATTACATTATCATCTGTATCATCCCCACAATCATTTTGTACAATATTTTCCAAATCATCAGATACATTAATATTGCTCGTTCCAGCATCTAAATTTTCTTCCAAATTTTCTCCATGTTTAACCCACCGGAGGTATTTAGGTGTTGTCATCCATCCACGCTGAATCAGATGTGATCTAATCACATTACTATCATGTCTCTCAAAGTTAAGGCAGCGTTTACAGGGACATAAAATTCTGGGTTTTCCAGTCAACTTTCGATGTTCTTCTGCACATTTTATGAACTCTTCAACAACTTGAACAAATTCATACGATATTCTTGAATAATCAAACATGTACTTCTCCCTTTGATCCATCTATATATATATATCCAAAAAATCAGGATTTAGGGTTTATAGATTCAATGCAACATATAAGGTTTTTGGGCCGGTTACCATCCTAGCCCGCTCTTTGGATACTCTTGTCTCATTAGCGAGCGTACGTTAGATACAATGCGTTGTCTGAGAAAAATTCGGCAGCATTTTCCCTTATGTTCCCTGAATACGCAAACACACAATTGCTCGTGCGTACGTATTCGTGGGAACATAAGAGGAAATGCTATCGAATTTTTCTCAGACAACGCATTGCATCTAACATACAGCTCGCTGTCCTAAATGAGACAAGATAGTATCCAAAGAGCAGTACTCCCGACCGGGAGTACTATCCGAGATTAATCCCTAATGGATTAATCTCGGACGGGCAAATAGACCTAAAATAGTTCAAATTCCGGCAATTTGGTCTTATATGACAATACTTAACTAAAAGAGATGCAAATACCAATTATAACCATTAGGGATAATGCACATACAAATCGACAAATTAACAAAAAAAAATTATTGAGGATTAAAATAAAATTACCGTAATTGCCCTTCTCTTGATCGATCGGCCTCTTCAATAAGAAAACCTCAAATGCGAATTTTTTTAGCTCTCCTTTGATCTCCTTTGCATCCTCCAATGATTTTTCAATTTTTTTGAATTTTTGCAAATTTTTTGCTATTTTATTTATATGGTTTTTGAGAGTAAGAAAATTTTCGGTTTTGTAGAGAAAGGATAATTAGCCATGAACAGTATATGGCCTTGAGAGAGAGAGGAATAGTGAAGGAATACATGTATTTCGACTAATAAATATCTGCCTATTTTTAGTACCGATTTTTTATAAAAAACCGGTACTAAACATCGCTTAAAAATAAAAAAAACCGTTATATTTTTAGTACCAATTTTTTATAAAAAAACCGGTACTAAAAATATAACGGTTTTTTTTAATAAATTCAAACCTTTAGTACCGGTTTTTATAAAAAACCAGTACTAAAAATCAATTAATTAGTACCGGTTTTTTATAAAAAACCGGTACTAAATAATATATCTGACAATTACGAAAATGCCATGATTTATTATTAGTACCGGTTTTCTTAAAAACCGGTACTAATGAGCCGGTACTAATAATCTTTTTTGTTGTAGTGGCGGAACTTATATGTCAGAAATTCATAATATATTGAATCATCGCTTCCGAAATTTCCTAATTTTCATTTAAAAAGATTCGTTTATTTAGGTATAATTTGAGTAGTGCTTAAAAGTTAAAACAGTCTTTCGGAACATTAACCAAAAGATGATGAAGGTAGACCGTAGACATAAGTAAAGCCGAAAGACATGATTGAACATTGCACCCAATGAGTATGCGTAGGATATGCAAATGCATGCATGTCATGGAAATATTTGAAATCTTATAATTTCAGTGGAATTTCTTAGAGAATTTTAGTTGAAGATAAGAAAATGCGTAATACTAGTATGTTCATATATAGATTTTACTAAATGATAGAGTCGATGGTACAAACTTTCTAAATTTAATTATATAAAGTTATATTTTTATATTTAATTAGACAAAGTTCTTCGAAAAAATAAGCTCGAATTTGTTGTTGAATATGTAAGAGTATACTGTTATACATACAGTCTTGTACCGTATATGTATATTAATTTGGCTGCACGAATTTTATAATAGTGAACATTTTAAGAAAATTATATATATTAAAAAATATTAGATCAAATGTTTAAACTAATTGTATTTGTGACCATATAATATTTTGCTTTTCATTTTATCTGCCATCATATCATATGCTAAGGACATTTACTGATTTACATTCCAGTGGGCCCCACACAGCTTAGATAAAGGATGAAATAAAACGGCAAAACACGAGATACGTAATATCATTTAATTATTTAACTATTATTTTTACTGTTAGCAAAAGTTACCCAATATCTGCCACGTGATTTTTCCATTTGAGCTTTTCAAATTTGTGAATGGACAGGTGAAGCGAATATTCTTGGCATCTATGTTTTACTGTCACTTTTCACTTCCTCATTCATTCCCGTTACCACTTGCCACCTTCTTGAGTGAGTCACTTTCTAATTGTGCGCTATTTTGTTTATAATCAGTGTTAACAATTGATCAACATTAATCGTGTGACCTGACAGCTCAGTAAACGTCTCTGTTGCGTCGAAACCTTATAGCAAATGGGAATTTCTACTATTATTTTTTGCATTTAATCTTCGAAAAAATATTAAAATGTCTTTTTTCTCTTTATGTATCTCTTCAGGTACCTTATGGTATAGAATTCACTCTAGGCCGTTTGGATTGCTTAGGAATAAGAGGAATAGTCTATTTCTAGGTGGAAAGTATTGGAAAGTGTGTAACTTTATGAAAAGTTTGGATTGTTTATAATAAATTTACACATAGAAAGAAGTTATTCCTCCTATTTCCATACGATTTAAATGGGATCTATATCATTCTGGGGAAAAATGGACCATGTAATTCAGTAAAATTTCCACATAATAAAATATAATAGTATGTGTAAACTTATAAAGCATATTAAAATTTTTGGGAGTGTAGTAGTTGAGTTGTGACCAGTGTTTAAAAAATCGTACCGGACCGGTCGGTTCAACCGGGTTTACCGTGAACCGGACCCTGGTCCGGTAGGTTTAGCCCATAAAACCGAATTTCTGATGAACCGAAAAAAACCGGAAAAAAACCGTTTAAACCGGGTAAACCGGTAACTGAATCGGCCGGTTTATTGTTTTGAACCAGAAAAACAAGTAAGTTAAATTGAAAAAATACAAAATTTGTTGAGATGCGGAATCGAACCCTAATCTTTATGCATAAAAAACAACATACTTAACCATTAGGCCACATTATTCTTTTGGTATAAATGGACTTTTATATATTATTATACCGGTTTGTAAATCGGTAAAACCGATAAATCTCGATAAACCCCATACCGACAGCCTCAGCGGTTTGATCGTCGGTACGGTATTTAAAACACTGGTTGTGACTCCTTGTCGATTATGTATAAATCACTGAATTATTTTTAACATACTAGGAGAAATTATTTCAGACACTTAAATTTTCGAGGAAAAAAATAAAGCATTTCTTTTCCAATCTTCTCTTTTGGCAAAAAGCTTATTTATTATTTTGAGGAACAACACAATATAGAGTTGGAAATTTGTGGAAGAAAAATTTGCGTTTTTGCTGCAATCGATCAGTAATGTCTTATATTCATGGAATTATTCTTAGAATATTTAGACTATTTTTGCTTCAAGATATAATGATCTAAAATTCCAAATGTTATTAAGAATAGACGTTTACATTCTGTCGACATTAGTTCTACTTTATTTGAATAATGCAATGTTAGGTTTGATCTTAGTTGTCCGACTTAGAGAGCGTCTCAAATCCTTTTGCTCATCTAAAATGAACTTCTTTTTTGTTAGATTAAATTCTGTCGCGGTAAAACAACAAAATACAAACATTGCTAAGGGGTTAATTAAGCAAAAATATATATATATATATAAATAAATAAAGAGAAAGTTTAATATTCACCATAGTGCATAGGTCTTTTTATGCATCGCGGACTTTTTCAGGGATAATTTTATAAATTGACAAATCTAATTTAACCAATCTAATCTACATATTGAAATTTCATATCAAACCAAAATTTACAATTTTCGGAATTTTATTTTTTTCGAATTTTTTAAAATATGTCATTTTTGGAATGTTGTACTATTTACAACATTCCAAAAGTGGTATGTTTTAAAAAAATCGAAAAAAAATAATAACAAAATCCCCAAAATTGTAAACTTTGGTTTTCTATGAGATTTCAATATATATATTAAATTGGTTAAATTAAATTTGTCAATTTATAAAAATACCTTCGAAAAAATCCGCGGTGCATAGATATTTTTATGTACTATAGTGCATATTAAATTTTCTCATAAATAAAAACAAGGAAAACTACATTAGAGTTTTTTTTTTTTCTCCGTATAGCTAGCGGAAAATGGTGTACAATTCCACATTCCACAAGATATTCGATAGTTTGTAAGGGTGTACAACTAGACAATTTATTCAATTTTTAGGAATTGCAAGGACCCAAGAGTAGCTTGATCCACGCCATCTCCAATCCTTCACCATGTACAGCTAGCGCGCCATCGTCTCTCCAACTTTCTTGAGATTCGTGCTGCACGAATAAATATTAACATCATGAATGGATGAGCTTGTGCCACAACAAATAAGAGGATTCCTACAGGTATGAATATACATAGAGAGAATTTTGCTATGGTGAGTTATGATTCGTCAAGGGTCTGTGAGTCGCGCTTAAAACTCATAAATTTGATTCAAAATAACCGATCTAAACCGTCTAATACGACCTCCCTATTGAAATCTCCATGTAGATCAAATTTTATATTTTTTCGAAGTTTTTAAGTTTTTTTTTTGAAATTTTAAAAATTCGTTAATCTAATTAGTTTTGAACCGTTCAAAAACATCCATTTTTAAAAATCCGAAAAAATACTTAAAAATATAAAAAAGTATAAAATTTGATTTGCATAGAGATTTCAATAAGGATATCGTATTGGACGGTTTAGATCGGTCATTTTGAATCAGATCTAGGAGTTTTTTAGCGCAACTCACCATAGCAAAACTCTCTCTCTATATATATATATATAGTTTTGCTACGGTGAGTCGCGACTCACTAGAGGATCTGTGAGTCGGGCTCAAAACTTCTAAATATGATTCAGACTTACCAATCCAAATTGTCCAATACGATCTCCCTATTGAAAACTCCATGCAGACCAAATTTTACATTTTTATGAAATTTTTAAGTATTTTTTTCGGATTTTTAAAAAATGCTACTTTTGAACGGTTCAGAACTAATTAGATTAACGATTTTCTAAAATTAAAATACTTAAAAATTTTGAAAAAATAAAAAATTTGGTCTGTATGGAGATTTCAATAGGGAGATAGTATTAGGCGGTTTGGATAGATCATTTTGAATGAGATTTAGGAGTTTTGAGCCCGACTCATAAACCCTCTGGTGAGTCGTGAATCACCATAGCAAAACTCTTTCTATATATATATATATATATATATATATATATATATATATATATAGAGAGAGAGAGAGAGAGAGAGAGTTTTGCTATGATAAGTTGCGACTCACCAAAGGATCGATGAGTCGAGCTCAAAACTTTTAAATCTAGTTCATAATGACCGATCCAAACTGTCTAATACAATCTCCCTATTGAAATCTCCATGCAGACCAAATTTTACGTTTTTTTTTATTTTTAAGTATTTTTTTTAATATTTTAGAAAATCGTTAATCTAATTAGTTCTGAACCATTCAAAAAAAGCAGTTTTTAAAAATCCGAAAAAAAAACTTTAAAATTTTAAAAAATATATATAAAATTTGTTTTTGCATGGAGATTTCAATAGAGAGATCATATTGGACGATTTGGATCAGTCATTTTAAACAAGATTTAGAAGTTTTGAGCACGATTCATCGACCCTTTGGTGAGTTGCAACTCACCAAAGGGTCTGTGAGTCGCGCTCAAAATTCTAAGATTTAGTATGCATAGCATAGCATTTTAGCGATCCTCTATATATATAGAGGATGAATCCGTAGCACAAAGGCCATCCGTACTATGCATAGCATTTTAGCGATCCTCTATATATATACACACATATACATATATAGAGTTTTGTTATGGTGAGTTGCAACTCACCAAAGGGTTTGTGAGTCTGCATAGAGATTCCAATAGGGAGATCATATTAGATGGTTTGGATCGGTCATTTTGCACTAAATTTTAGAATTTTGAGTGCGACTCATGGACCCTTTGGTGAGTTGCAACTCACCATAGCAAAACTCTATATATGTATATGTGTGTATATATATAGAGGATCGCTAAAATGCTATGCATAGTACGGATGGCCTTCGTGCTATGGATTCATTCTTGAATTTCATGTTCAAACTATCGATCCAAATCGTTCATTATCTTCTTCATATTGAAATCTCATTATAAACCAAATTTTATATTTTTTTGAATTTTTTTTACTATTTTTCTCAGATTTTTGAAAGTCCTTAATCTAATAAATTTTGAACCCTTCAATAATAACGATTTTTAAAAAATCTGGAAAAAAATTAGTAAAAGAATTTTAAAAAAAATATAAAATTTGGTTTCTAATAAGGTTTTAATATGAAGAAAATAATAAATGATTTGGATCGGTTGTTTGAAGCATTATATTTAAGAACGAATCCGTAGTACGAATGTCATCCGTGCTATGCATAGTATTTTAGCATTCCTCTATATATAGATTGTAAAATTTAAAAAATAGTAAAAAAAATAAAAAAATTGTAAAATTTTGTTTACTATAAGATTTCAATATATAGATGAGGTTGGTTAAATTAGATTTGACAATTTGTAAAACCACCGACTAAAACGGTCATGGTGCACGGAAGCTTATATGAACCATGGTTCACAATAGATTTACTCTATATATATATATATATAAAAACTCCTAGATCTAGTTCAAAGTGACTAATCCAAACTGTCAATACAATCTCCTTATTGAAATCTCCTCGCATACCAAATTTTAAGTTTTTTTTTTAATTTTTCTGTATTTTTTTTATTTTTAAAAATTGTTATTTTGAACAGTGCAGAATTAATTAGATTAACGATTTTTTAAAATTTCAAAAAAATACTTAAAAATTTTGAAAACAAATATAAAATTTGGTCTGCATAGAGATTTCAACAGGAAGATCGTATTGGACGGTTTGAATCGGTCATTTTGAACCATATCTAGGAGTTTTGAGCGCGACTCACAGACCCTCTATGAGTCGCGACTCACCATAGCAAAAGTCTCTCTCTCTATATATATATATATAGAGAAAGTTTAATATGCACTATATTGTGTTGGATTTTCTATGCACCGTGAATTTTTTTGGGGATATTTTTATAAATTGACATATCTAATTTAACCAATCTAATCTACATATAGTACAACATTCCAAAAATGATATGTTTTAAAATAATTCGAAAAAATAGAAATAAAATCTCAAAAATTGTAAAATTTGGTTTGATATGAGATTTCAATATGTAGATTAGCTTAATTAAATTAGATTTGTCAATTTACAAAAATACTCTCGAAAAGATCCGCGGTGTATAGAAAACTCTATGTACTATGATGCATATCAAACTTTCTCTACATATATCTCTATTACTTATAAAGCACACTTAGGAAGGTCAGCATTTTTCACACAAAGGGGTCTAAACAATTTTGTTAGCATCATTATAAACCATTGATCAATATGATGTACGATTTGGATTGTTATTTCTATAAAGGAGTCGACTCTACACACAAATAAGTCAAGTCGTTGGATGGTATGGCCATGTGGTTTCGCTTCTAAAACATGTGAGTTCGATTCTACTTTGCGCTGAATTTTTCTTTTTCTTATTTCGTGCACAAGGGGTTCAGCTCCTTTCACATCCTTCGTTCGTCCGCGATATATTTCATTAAATTCTCCGATCTGTGGGATGGATTAATGGCAGTAAGAACCTTTGTTTAATGGTCAAACTGAAAAAGAGCATATCGACAAGGTACAAATTTCATAAGTTGAGATTTAAGACTGTATTTTACTCATTGTTATCTAATATTCATTCGCTGGCCGACCAACCTGGTCAGAGGCTGGATTTGAACAAAATCCAATTTAATAAACAAGTCCCTTTACATTTACTATTATATTATTAGATATTTATTTGTGTTTAGAACTTTAGGTGCAACCATTTCATCCGTTATATACTGTGGAGGCTAGATATGGACAAGGAGGTGGTCATATTTTGACGAGATAAGAGTAGAGATAAGTTGCAGATATAATTGTATTAAATCCAAATCGTACAATTTACGGGTGCACCATCCATCCCTTCTCTTTCATATATATCTTTTTAAAATAGCAAGAAAATTTAAAATTACAGAATAAAATAAGATGTGCTATGTTTATTTTACAGAACAAAATGTTACAATTTATTGCTGCTATATTTAGTGATTCCAAATCTCTTGTCCATTTAGCGCCTAATTTACCATATACTTAATCGTGCTATTCTTTTTTTGTATTTAAATTTATTGATTCCTCTAGAACTAAATTTATTGATTTCTTTTTTGTAAAGAAAATTAAATTAATTACCTCCTATTGTTTCCATAGCCACGAGGAAACGTTGAGATCAGTTTTCGTAAAATAATCAATTAGAATTTTTTTTATTTCCTACGCTGCATAAATCTTGAAAAATAAATAAAGTAAAAAATTGTCAAATATACATTAAAAAAAAGATTATGTTTATAAAAATGAAAATGGTTATCTTCTTTGTAATTGGTTGGCGATTTGAGTATCACGTGCATTCAATCTAAATGCATATATTGAAAAACATTTAATTTTTAAATTGAGATGACACAAAGACGAAACAATACATCAAGTATCCAATATAGAATTATTTAATACAGTGATTTATTATGTTTGTTGAATGAGGTGGACCTAATGAAATAAAGTAGTGCAGGGAAACCTTGGATGGATCATTCTCTAATAATAAGAATTACGAAAACAATTAAACATTGAACAGTGCATTTCAGTAGAAATAAAGATGTCCAAACTAACATAAACATAATTAATGAAGTAGTTCATAAAAGCTCAATCTGTTTGTAAATTTATAATTTTCGCATCATGCTTCATACATAAAATATCTTGGCATGCATCTCAAGTCAGAACAATTGGTTACTGAACTCTACTAAAAAAATCTTTCAGCAATTAAAACACGAGGACTTAGTAAGGGTAAGAAAATAAATTGAAGGATATTCTAAATTGGCACAGGAGTAGGCCCTAATTTATTATTTGTGCTTATGGTTATTGGATTGAAATCAAAAGGATTACGTAATATGCAGGCTGGATCTACGGCTCCACAAAAGGTAATAAATTAGCAATTTCTCTTAATTAGAGGTATATATGCAGTAAGTAAGGATGTGAAAAGGGAAATAATATTGAACTATGGGTTGGATATAATTAATGTGATATGATTTGACTAATTAAATATTCTTGTTATAATTAATTAATTGCCTTTCCTTTTTAACTCCAGCTAATGACGTTAATTACCTTTATTTTTTACAATTGGGCAATTGTCTTTCTTTTTCACAATTGCTTTTAGTTTTCTACTTCATCGCAAATTATAAAAAATAGCTTAAGATGATCTCATATGTGGTCAAATAAAGAAACAAAATAATATTAGAATAATAGGGATAATAACAATATATTATTTAATCTAGCATCAATACAAATAGATATGTTATTTAATTTGTTTCTTTATTAGACGAAAAATAAAAATATATTGTTATTTCGTATGGCGATTAATATCCGACTACAGATCAAATCAATCGAACGGCATAAACACCTATTTACATACTAGACCTAGCATATAATAGCTCTACGGTCAGTGCGTTTATAAGTTGTAGAGATAAGAATTTATTTATTGTGCTTGCACTGTTGCAAAACATAGGCATAACAACTAATGTATCATATTGTGTGAAAGTGAAGGCTACTTTAACATGGAGACATTGTCATTCACGCAAGAAAGTAAAATGATCTTGTATCACTTAACAACAAGGTATATTAAACTACATAATCTAAAGATAACAAAACTCCTATCTACTAGGGAAAATAATTTCAAATACAATAACTGAATAACCCAGTAATTTCCTAATAAAATAGGAATAATATCAATTCGGGGAAGAAATATGTAAAAAAAAAATGTTGTAAATCAAGAAAGGTTGTGAGAGGATTAAAGTTAAAAAATTTCAAAAGTATTTTATTGTGTTCATATTACACATGACATATGCGTTTAACATATATCATATGTTAAATTTATCGTTTAACTTTTCTTATCTTTTTGTTTTTTAACAAAACATATCTTTTGTGTTGAGAATGATCATTTTCTCCATTGCAGCTGTGGAGCACGAGCGACAAAAAATATCGTTTATTTAGGTGCGTCAGGATCAAAATTTGCTTCATCCAAATTAAATATTCTTCCCATTCTGGCCAATATCATTTTAATGTTGATTGATAAAAAATACAACCATCTATGGATATCGTGTGAGGAAAATTGAAAAGAAATAATCAATTAGATGTAAATTCTCATCTTGTGTCCCAAACGTTAATATTATTGGCAAGACAAAACGTATTTTTTAAAAAAAAAAATTAATTGCTTTTCTTTTTTACAATTGGTTAATCGGGGGTGATAAAGATCATCCCCGATATTCATCATCCCCATCATCCCCACGCGTTTTCTCTATTTTTGGCTCTACGCGTTTTCTATTTCTGGAAATTGCTCTGTTTTCCTCCCTGCCGTGTACGCTCGTCCCCCCTCCCAGCCCTCCCACGTACGCTCCCCTTGCATCGTACGCTCGCCCCCCTCCCACCCTCCCGCGTACGCTCCCCAACCCCCACCCTTCCGCGTATGCCCCCCTCCCCCTCCCCCCCCACCCTCTGGTAATATCATACTCTCACACACACAATATATATTGATTATAAATGTTGAGGTTAACATATTTAACTGTTGAAGTTAATATATATAACTGTTGAAGTTAATATATATGCCAACTTCAATAATTTAAATATGCTCACTTCAAATATTACCTTCAACATTTAAATATGTCAAGTTCAACAATTATATATATTAACTTCAACAGTTATATATATTAACTTCAACAGTTACATATATAACATATTACTTACATATATAACTTCAATAACTACATATATAACTTCAGCAGTTACACATATTAACTTCAACAGTTATATATATTAACTTCAACAGTTACATATATAACATATTACTTACATATATAACTTCCATAACTACATATATAACTTCAGCAGTTACACGTATTAACTTCAACAGTTATATATATTAATTTCAACAGTTATATATATTAACTTCAACAGTTAACATATATAACATATTAACTTTAACAATTACATATATATAACTTCAACAGTACATATATTAACTTCAACAATTACGATATTACCTTCAACATTTAAATATATTAACTTCAACAGTTATGAAGTGTGTAGGAGGAAGAGGAGAAAGGTGGGGGGGGGGGGGGACGATATACATGGGAGGGAGGAGGGGGGACGGCGTATGTAGGAGGGAGAAGGGGGGAGGGGGGACAGCGTACGTGGGAGGGAGGAGGGGACAGGGGCGGGAGATAGTGCACGAAGAAGGGGAAGGGGAGAGAGTGTATGCGTGAGGGAGGAGTTAGTTACGTACGCGTGAGGATGATGGGGATGATAGAATCTGAAGGATGGTCCTAAGCAATTCCGTTGGTTAATTGCCTTGCCTTGATATGTTCTAATCTATTTGAATTTCTACCTGATATATTTTAAAGCGAGGTAAAAGAAAATCTCCAATTTCTTAATAAAGCAAGATGTGCAATTGATTTAAACGGATCAATTAAAAACGTCATTACAATGATTCTATATCAACCAATATCAATTTTTTATTTTATTTACTCTAAATAAAGAAAATGAACAATATATCTATGTCAAATAATTAGAGTCTGCCCACACATTGGGTGGACTCCGCTGCTAGTATGTATATATGCATGTGTGCGTGTAAACAAAAGAGAACAACAAATTAAGAGGGTCTCAGTCCCACATGATAAAGTTGCCACTTAGGGTGCGTTTGGATAGGTGTGGGAAGAAGGGAAGAAGGGAAGAAGTGGGAAGAAGTATTGGGAAGTGTGTAACTTTGTGAAGAGTTTGGATTGTTTATAATTTTTTTTCTTTTCCTTCCTTCTTCTTCTTCTTTCTTCCAACGATCCAAACGCACCCTTAGTTATTTTTGTAGAAGGTAGGCAGCATATATCTCCTAACAATGATAGTATAACAATAACTCAATCAAAATTTATTCATTTTAATTACACTACATATACTTTTGGAATATATTATCTCAATTAATGCGCACCTCTTAGGATTTTGGAAGGGTGTATATAACAGGAACCTTCCAGGTTTGGGGCAGCTGAGTACTTTAGTACACAGAAAATTAAGCCCAAAAGGCAATGAGATAAGGCTAATTAATTAAAAAAAATTCCCACAAAACATGTCTGACATTGGGCAACATTAATTTCTTACTCTTAGAGCCCAATATTTTAACTAATCCCTTGTTCTCCACATTTTCTTTGCTTTCTCATGAGTGTCCACTTTATGTCCATTGTTTTAGAAGATTTTTCTTATTATTTCCTTCTTTATAAATTGGAATACCGTTTCTCAAAGGGCACGGTTTCATTTTGGTCCATGCATTTTGGTCCAAAATGTTTTACTAGTTTAATCATTATCAATAATTGTAAAATTTGCTTTTCCATCAAAGGAACATGTAAACATTTAATTTGGGGGTTCCTTATATTTTAGTAACGCTTGAAAACTGGTTTCAAGCTCTTGAAAAAAAATAAATGAGGGTTTCAACTTTCAAGTGTAAGAAAACCAACTTTGTACGTTGATGTAGAAGATCGTCTCAATTTGGAAGAATATTTACTACATAGTTATGATATACAAGAAATGGCATAATAGAAACTAAAATTTCAGGGGTCAAACTAAAAAATTTGCTACATCTTATCAAGAGAAACTATACCTATTTAATTCCAGGATCGATCAATATAAAATAAAACAAATAAATAAGGAAATTGTGAATGGAAACTTTCGAGGAAAAAACACATGCCAAAAATAGACAAACTTGTTGGCTTTTTATGCAAACAAGACCTTTTAAGTATGCAAAATTATAATCCTTTTTTACTAAGTTTTCCATAACTAATAGCTAAGTGCAATGCCCTTTTTAAAGCGCACTGATTAGAATCAAAACATTCCTTGTGGAATTCTAACACATTACGCCTAATCAATTTGCTTATCTAAGTACGTATTTTAAGCTTTTCATCATTAGCATAATAACTGAACGCCATTGGCTGCTTGAAGTTTTAACTGCTTGCTGAATCAGTACTGCGCTATTATCTGTTTGACACGTGTAAATATTTTTTATATTCCGTGCATCAGTGGGTTGGTTCATTATGCACCTAATTGTGATTTTTGAACGTATCAACCTCGTATGAATAGTGATATAAGATTTCTGGACATATGGCTTGTTTTTGTTTTTATAATAGACAAGCAGAATATTTTATATATACTTTGGTCAGGTCAACAAAATTATTGCGACTTTATCCCATATGGTCAAAATAGTCAGAGTCTTCTTTCTTAAACAATCTTAGATATAAAATTAGTTATTACTTTTAATTTAAGATATGACTAATTATTTTGACAAATGAAGGCCAACTTTTTCTTGTAATATTGCAAATTAGCTGACAAATAATTAAAAATATTAACAGAAGTTCATTAAGATTGTAGAATGAAACAAATTTCAAGATCGGAGATCCTCCAATGTATTTAATGGGTTCGGCAACACTTAAATCTGAATTCAAATAAATCTGAACACAAACAAAAAAAATATTTTCACAATTTGGAAAAAAAAAAACTTTATTATGCAAGTCACAGTTTACAAATTATAAGCTCAAGCACTCAAATAGCTTGGATGCGGTCTAGCATATGGAAGATAGAAATGATGCAATGTGGTTACTTTATTAGATAGAACCATATAAAAAAAATAAGGTATGCCAATTTTTCTAAAACAGAAAAATATATATGCCTAAAAAAATTGTTTTCTTTTTATAAAGAGAAAAAAACTTGCATTCTGTGCATTTTTTTTGTTTCTTTTTTTAAGAATAATTTTTTTTAATGTCTAAATATAAGTTGATAGGAAAGAGGAGACATATCTATTCTGTTCGCTATGGTAGATGAATGATAAAACCATTCGAAGTCTTTCTAGCTAATATTCCAGTAGATGATTTGTTTTTGTTTTGGGAAAATTTTTTCTGTACCCCTCAAAACTGAGGAAATACAGCATTTGCCCTCCGAAAGTTCAAACTCTTGATTTTGCCCCCCGAAAATTAGACCGCCTCCTTTATTTGCCCTTTTGACATATATTATGTTATAAAATATTATTAAATAATTAAACTGATAATTTGTGACCTTTTTACCCTTGATCGAATTGGAACCCATTCGATCCAGACTAAACCCAAATGAATCGGAGTTTTTCCTCTCGGCTCCGCTTCCTTTTGCTTGGCGATTTTGATCCCTACTTCCCCATCTACGGCACCCACCCCAATCTCCGGCGCCGCCCAACCCCCTTCTCAAACCTCTCGCCGAAACCTAGAATAATCTTCCTCCCTCTCTTGCGTCGATAAAGGGACACCTTCACCTTGCTGTCAGTGAGATCCTCTCTTGTGTCAATAAAGGATGCCTTTTGCCCATGCTCTTCCCTTACTGACTCTTTTTCTGCAATCTGCCTTTACATGTAGCAGCAAGTCCAGTCTCTCTCTCTTTTATGACTTAATTTTCAACTTTTGTGCACGAACAAATAGGCTTTTAATCATATCCGTTTTTGTTCTAACACATTAAGTTCTTGAAATTAATTTTTACATTTGGTTCTTAATGTTCATGTCTACACCCTGGCTCCAAAATGTGCGCTGCAATTTTAACATTAATTTAAGATAGGATGCTAATTTTTGATATAGAGTTAACACCTTGACGTTGAAAATGTAAGTGGAGTTGGAAGATCTAAGTTGCAACTCTTTGCAATCCAATCAGATTGGGGTCTTGAATTAAATTTGATTAATCTTAGTTTTATTTACGTTACCATCTTTATGCATAAGTTTTGCAAGCATTAAACTACCTGATTTTGAAATAGTGGAATGAATACTGATACTGGTATAAGTGAATAGTATATTGATCTTGCTTGCATCTAATTTGAAGTTTGGTATTGTAGAAAGTTGGTGTGCCTCTCCAGCTTCATACAAATTTGAGTCTGAGTGATGACTTCATACACCTTTACATGTGGAGCACTGCCGGTGTGGTACAAATTTGAAAGAAAGAACAATTGAATTTCTATTTGATGTATTTAGAGTGAAGAGAAGTCAGAAGAAATGATATTTTGATTTTTGTAATTTTAGTTCTGTTGGTGACTCAGTGTTGGTCAATTTGGAATAAATAATTAGTGCTATTATGTTGTTTGTTTATGTTTGAATTATATTAGCCTTATATTAATGTTTGGATTTATATAAGTTGAACTATTTCTGTGTTAATATTTGATGTCAATTGCGTGAATAATTTGCCCAAGTTGTATGTTAATGTTCAAATAGACTAAGCAGGAACGCAAAATTGCTTTATACAGAATATAGACTGTCTATCATGTTGCTGGTTCATTCTTTCTAAAAAAAGCAGCCACAAATGATATTATTATTTTAGAGAATAAGCACTAGTTAATAAAATAGATATCCATATACTAATGGAGAGTACATCCACACATCGTTCAAGTACTCTAATAAAAAAATTAGCATCAATCGATTTGCAAAAATCCAAAGAAAATCTCAAATAAAAGAGAAAAAAACAAACTAAAAATATCTACAGCCTTGAGCCCAATCGCTGGCAAGCATTGCTGTTCTGGTTTTCTTCTCCATGCCATATACAACACAAAATTAGACCGGATAAAGCTAGTGAAATCCTTTACATAGCTGCACCTGAAAAATATGGAACAAAATATTTCAAAGATTATTAAATATTTTGACGCATCGGTACCACTCAGTCACTCACCTGTGCTGTCGTACTAGTTATTGGCTTCCCCACCAAACAAATGAGATGCATCGCAAACTGACCCCAGGAATGTATTCTCCTCACTCCCACAATGCGACAGAGCTTCTCTTTGAAAGCCGCGATAGCCGGAGTTGGTCGGAAGGGCCTAACGGGTTCACATTCGAAAGGCTGAGAAGTCTGATAAGAGAACTAATAACCTTCCAATTAGTCTGAATGTGGAGCGGATCCGATATACAACTCAAATATGGGGAGCGGAGTGGGGAATGCAAAGAGGGGATGGAGGAGCAGGTGGGCGTAGGATCTGCAGCTAGGGTTCATGCGTGCGAGAGGAGAAAGAAGGGTTCGAGAGAGGAAGAATGGGACTGGGTTGATTCTGGTTGGATTCGAACAAGGGTAAAAGTGTCAGAAAATTTCAGTTTTATTATTTTAATCATATTTATATTAGAAAATATGGCAGAGGGGTAAATAGAGAAGGCGTCCGAAATTCAGAGGGGCAAAATCAGGAGTTTGAACTTTCGGAGGGTAAATCCTGTATTTCCTCAGTTTTGAGGGGTATAGAAAAAATTTTCCCTTTTGTTTTTGTTTTTTTTTTTAGATAAGATGGGTCAAGTCTTTCAACTTATTTCAAAATTAAATGTCATAAAGAATCCCAGTTAGGTTTCGAACTCGCGTCTAACGTTGTTCTTTGTCACTAAATCAAGAGCTGGTTCTTCAATAGATGATTTGTTGTACATAAACCAACTTATCATAAGTTTATCTTATTTATAAATAATCAGCTACTTTGCCACACGAAATTTAGTTAACCCAAAAAATTAGAATTAATCTAGACTAGCTAGACTTTATCTTTTGAAGCTTTACGCTCCGTATTAAACTCTACTTCTACGTAAGGATACAGATCAGAAGCTCTAATCAAATCAAATCTAAAGGCATATCTAAGACATAAGTTAATTTTGTTTCTTCTTCTTCTTCTTCTTCTTTTTCCTCCTTTTTTTTTTTATAATGTCAGCTTAGTGTGAAGATTGAATTGTCAGAATATATTATAAGGTGAGAGGTGTGATGATGTGGCAATTAATGGCAGTAAAGTGGCTATTCCGGTATTAGCCTTACTCATGTGGGGGAGAAAATTAGTTCAATACTATTTTAAGTAGTATTTAGAAAGTAGATATACATTTGTCTTTCTGATATGTAGGTCCATTACAATTAGGTATATAAAGGTTTTCGGCTTTGAGGTGGATGGACCTAGCTAATATGCATTTAGAATTCCCACTAAATATATCGGTATTTAGATCTCGAACCTCAACATTACTTCAGAAATTCTTATTGAACAATTAGTAATTAATAGCTAATACAATAACAAGATGTTCCTCTTTCTTCAAAATAATAATAGTAATAATAATAATAAAAGGAGAAAATCTATATGTGCATACTAATGTATCGGAAATTTGATGGATACTGATGCGAACTCTTCGATCTGTTTCAAAATGACCGATCCAAACTATCTAATATGATCTCTCTATTGGAATCTCCTTGACGATCAAATTTTATATTTTTTAAAAAAAATTTAAGTATTTTTTTTTAGATTTTTAAAAACTATTGTTTTTGAACTGTTCAGAAAAAACTAGATCAGTGATTTTCTAAAATTTTGAAAAACAAATAGTAGAAAAAAAAAATCCGCAAGGAGATTATAAGCTTAATTCTGAGGAGACGTCAGAGCTATAAGCTTAATTCTTAAATTTGAAATAGTTTTCAATTAACTCAACTGTTTATGCTGAACAAAGTAATTACAGGTCAACATGCTATTCGGTCAAATTACGATGAGTAATGTTTGATTTGATTTGAAACGGACGGTCAATGATAAATATAATAGGACTGAAGCTGAACCCGTTACATGTCGACGTTGATCCAAAATTTTTTTCCATATATTTTCCTTTCCTTTTAAATGAAAAAGCCACCTCGTCCAATCTCGTCCCTTTTCAATAAAAAAGAATAAGAAAATAAATATATACAAACAGATTCGATTCTTGGGCTTACTTATTTCAAAAAAAAAAAAAAAAAAAAAAAAACTGATTCGATAAAAGTTGAAGCGCTGTACGGTTCCTAAGAGGTATTCTTTTAAAATCATTAAACCTATTTCAACTTGTTAACAACGGGGGTAATTATAAATTATAAATTAATTGTGTTAGTTGAATTTGACTGTGAAGATTCCTTTCTGTTGGGAGCCTGCTCGTTTGATTTTGTTACACTTCTAGTGCATTAAGTATTTGATAAATTTCCTCGCCAAAGCACGTCAATTCTCAATGTTAGTATGATACTTTTAGTAAAGCTGTTATCTTATTATTAGCACTGCAAGCATTCAACACTGCTATTGGAATTCAATGAATTAATAGAGGAATAGACCTTTAGTATTGACCAATCCCTGATGAAAGACAATCTTGCTTTCAACTAATTGAACTACTTTACCAAAATTATACTTTAATCCCAATGATAACACAAAATGGAGGCTAAATTATTGGTTGTGACAAATCTTTTAAGATAATGAATTTTATTACCATCAATCCCTACCATGAGAGCATTATAGTTGGTGGATTTCCCCATCTATTCTCACAATTATAGTTTCAATTTGGTAATTACTGGATCTATTCTTCCTTCCATTTCTCTTTTGATGTGCAATGGGATTTGGGTATTATCTTTTTTTTTTCTTTTTGAGTTTTCCTTTTAGGCTGAATATAACATTGGGATATCTTTTTATGGTTAAGAAAACTAAAAAAGGAGAAATGATACAAAACTTCTTGGTTGGCATGACCAATAGTTGATGTCACTCGTATATCTCTTTTGAAGCACTCACCTTTAGTTCTATCATCCACTATTAAATAAGGTTGAACCTTTATTGTACTCTTTTTTTTAAAATCAATTTTCCAAGGTCCACTTTTTTATTGTCTTTCTCCAGTAAAGAAACCCTGTATGAGGTTTGCTGCATTTCCTTATTAATACTACAAAATAAAGACAGAAAAATATATGCATATTTAAATTTTGTTACAATATTTATTATCTATTACTGATGGATGGTATTGCTGTGCCAATTTAAATAGATAAAACCAACAAAAAAAGAACAATAGAAAAGTATCAAAGAGTTCATAAGCATACATCTTGGTCTGTCCATTTAAACTATCTTTTGCAAATGAATAAAGCAAACCATTTTTTTTTTCAAGTTTGAAATACTAATTAAAAATGGTTCGTTATTTTGTAAATGAATGAACCATTTAGGACAATGATTTACCTGCACTGCTTAAATGCTATTATTTTTGCAGCCGGTTCCATAGCTTTACAGAGGGTAAATAAACAAAAGTCAGTTTGCATATATTTGATTTGAACCAAGTGACTCAATACATTAATTATCGCATCGGTTTAACCTGAATTATCCTTTGTTGCCACTTTCTCACATTTAAGCACTGAACAAATCAGGAAATGCAGTCTACTGTTTACAGAATCATCACAAGAGATTGCATTTCTCTTGTTGAATGAGTAGTTGATCTATATATGTAGTATCTGGGTTTACTGGACTTGACCTATATATGCACTGACTGAATCTCTTATTATTTGGCCAATCATTTGCAATCAGCACAAGAGATTTTTGTACCAGGTTGGTTAATAGTTTATTACAGAAAATTCTGGTACCAGATAATCAAACCAAACAATATATTTCCAAGTTCCAACTATTTGGGAGGTTAGAAACAAGAGGTACTATGATTCTGTTTGCTAAATTAGTACTTCTTCATTTATAATATTTAAAAACCTCGCAGCTTTATCTTTTTAGTTGTTTTTCCTCTTTACCCGTTTGCTTCTCTTAATTTCTTTAATTTACATTTCTTACATCTACCAGAAATTTTATATAATTTAAAGTAAAATTGACTATTGTTGACTGAATTTCTCAATTGAATTTTGCAAAATCTTCTACAGAAGAAGTTCCTGAGATATTTAGAATTGACAATTGACCCCCTATCAAATAATTAAAATGGTAAAACCGCCACTTTTTGGATGTCTATGTTTTCAAGCACCACTTTAACCTGACACTGGCCTCAAGATAGGTTATTATTTTTGTCCTTTCGGTCTTTTTGATAAGAGATATGGGTCGTTTTCTTTACTTAACCATATTCATTTAATGGGAATGTTTTGGTCAAAGGATAAGGGGAAAAAAAAAAAAGAAAGCTAGCACTCCTACAGTTCAGTAGCTCTTGTCACCTTTTCAGGAGGAAATTCTATAGCAAAACTGTTTCCAATTAAGTTGAAGCATTTTATTTTCTTTCTAAGTAATAACATTGCAATGCGAAATAAAAAAAAATACTGTCACCTTTAATTATTGTGGTATGTATGTAAATTTGAAGTTAACGTCGTAACTTCGAATATGGCAAAATACTTGAGCGAAATGGTTTGCTTATGCACATTAAATTTAAAACTGTACGTGCCAAAACTTGTTATTGCCAATTACAGAAATGTGGTACAGTCAAGGAGTTTCTACGGTTACAACTTAATTTGCAACTATGAATGGCAGTAGGTAAGAATTTCTTCGTGTCCTCAATTATACTACCATATATACACCAGAAAACTAAAATAAAAGAAACTATTGAATACAATTGCCTACTATCACATATGGCATCTGAAATAATCACAAAAACAGAAAAGGAAAAAATTAATAGAACTTTAGTTTTACCCACCATTTCTCTTATAGTGGGGTGCATGCTGTCGTGCATAGATTTTCATGGCTACCACTTGTTATATGTTTAGTGGAATTGTTCATTAATGTTATTACAACATACATTTTAATTATAGAAACAAAGACAGAGACACTACGTAACACCTGAGCAACCACATTGTGGGGAGAAAATAGGTTACAAGAATCACAACTCTCGTCCACTTATTTTTTCCAGGTGACTGTTCTGAGGTTTCCTTGTGTACCTTTTCCAATATTTTAGAGAGCACTATATATATACGCCATGGCATCCAAAAAGCAGACCCAGACATAAATGGACATAATGTTGAAATGATGAAATCACAGTAATTACTGCTAGCTGCATTCAGATATGGAAGAATATTTATGGGAGATTTAGGAATATTCCAACTTTAGGAGAATGGCAAAATATGAAAATTAGCATCTGCATATTTTAATCCAAGAAGAGAACTCACAACTCAGCAATCAGATAATTTGCTAATTGTTTCTTTCTTGGCTGTTGTTCTCACTGATTGGTTTGAAATCGAAACAAAGCTACACAGCTCCTATTTTGTACGAGGATGGCCATTAAGCAAACTTATTGTACAATAATAACAAAGCTTTTAGTCCCAAAACATGTTGAGGATAAGTTGGAAATGAAATCCAACCAGTCTGGAGTAAGTTTAATTTATTTAAATAAAGAATTAAAGATGCATTCCTTAAGAGCGCGTTGTCTGATTTAATGTAACATGCTCTGTATTCAAGTAATTTTCATTATTTTATTGACTCCATATACAGACAAATTTTTTGTTTGGTTTTTCAGAAAATCGAAATTAATTTTTGATGCTCTATTTGATTGGTTACTTGAATTTTAAGATTTATACATTTGCAACTATTTCTTCAAATCGTTGAAAGCTGCGAGACATGATGCGACCCATCAGCAGACACAGACCTTCATTCGATGCCCAGGTGAAGAAGAAGAAGACGATGTTAGCTAACATTCTTCGAAAACGAATTCTCTTAACCAACCAATAAGTAAACATGTATGTCGGAGGGTTGTTTAGTTCAGAACCAGCAGCACTTATTATTTTGAGGCACATAAAAGTATAAAACATCTTTATCCAAAACTCAGTATTTTATCCAATTTTGTAATACCAGTACAGTGTTATGAAGTTTTGTGCATGCTGTATCGTACCAGATTCAGAGGATACAATTGAAATGCTTCAACAAATACAACCACACATGAAAGTAATCGAATGTGATTGCTACTGATAAAATCACAATTTCCGTTGAAGGCTACCCATTGATGCTGATTGTATGAAAAACATAAACCAAAAGAGAGAATAAAGTGTTCCAAATACTAAAAAATCAACTATTTGATGGTCCTATTCCTATAGCCAGAGTGCACTACAGAAAGCTAATAATTAAATTGTTCTGAAAATGATGGGGGTATGACCAACAACAGAAAACAGGATTGTTTAGTTATGCAAACCTTCACTACCACAAATTCACCTCAAATTAATTACAAATAAGCGAAAATTGGTCCTAGGCAGAATAATGGCAATACCAAACAAACAATTACACTCTTTTTTCTCGACCAATTGCATCAAAAATAAATTTTCGTGCCTCCCTATTCTTGCGTCACCTTAAAATTTTATAAATTATCATCTTTCGGTGGATAGCGCCACTACCGATTTTGACTCTTTTCTATTTGGTCCATTTCCTAAAAGTAGAAATTCCACCAAAATTAGAAGTTCACAATGCTGTTACAGTCCCATGATGAATCAGAACTATTTTTGTTGTCTACCAACGTAATTGGCACTACTGGCTTTCATAATAAATTTTTTTAAAAATGAAGGATCTAAACAGCTCAACACCTGAAAATATTTGAAGAATTATTGTTTTAAAAAATAAAAATTGGACCAAAGAAGCCTTGTTACATTTATTATAGTTCAATTTGACATGAGTCTTCATGGCTTTAGGCCCATGGACTTTCTTCACTCATTGACATCTCTTATCCGGCATGATGTTGGGATTATGTTAATTACTTATTTCAATAACTTTGAAGTTTCAACAAAATAAAACAAAAGAAAAAAAAAAGGATAACCGAAAGGCAAGCAAATGTTGTGTGCTACGTGTTTGAATTTGTACTGATCTTTGCACACTCTTTCCATCTTAGAGAGGAAGGTACAATCAATTTTCACCTTGCCAATCACGTTACACTGCTTGTTTATCAAAAATAAACAAAAAATATATATATAATTAAATTCGTTCAAAACAAGAAAAAGATGTTTCGTAACTACTTAATGGCCTCCAATTATCAATCGTATAATACCATCTTGTTGTAGAAAAAAAAAAAAAAAAAAAAAACTATCATCTCTAACTCTAATTCATGCACTTAATCAAAAAAAGAAAAGGAAGAAACTTTTGTAAGTAATTTCATTAACATATATTTTATTCTGTACAAACTCACCAAGATATCTCTATATTACAAGTTAGTTTAAGAATTTACAGCCAGGCATAGCAATTAACAATGTTCACCAAAATCGATCCTTGTTAACTGACAAATACCCAGCCATAACCTTCGCACCAGTATTTCTCATTCCGTATATTAGGTAGCACCAACTTGAACCCAAAGCCCCCACAAAGAAATCAGCCTCCGTAGCCAATAAAAAGTTGACAAGTGGATAATTCGTTGAGAGCTGTCTGCCGAGGCTTGCCTCGTAAGCAGCCATGGACTTGTTGCCAGTCTGGCGTGTCACATTTGTGTAGTAGAAGTTCCAGTTAGGATAAAGACTTGTTTTATCAATTACTTCCTGCACAGGAGTGACAAATCGCATTTTTTTATTTTGATAGAATTCTCTGACTTTTATCATCATCAGCTGCTAATTGTATGATTCAAGTAGCTTTTTGAAGTGTGCAATGGCCCAACACTAATTGATCCATCAAAACTTAATTCATTATATACCAACTGAAGAGGAGAAAAATTACAAAATGATAAAGAAGAGAAAAATAATATAAAGAGAGCATGCCTGCATTTCAGTAGAGAGCCATATGTTCTTTAGGTCTGGGAAACGCTTGCGGATTTGGTTCGCTAATTCCATGTACTTTTCAAACTCGAAAACTTTCATTTCACAAGCTTTATCTCCCATCCTAACATGCACGCTCAGTAGAGGCCTTGGGACCCACGGTTTATGGTCAGACCACACAAGCAGCTCCATCTCTGATTTGGTTCTGCTGTTGGTACCCTGGAAATCAATGAACCATCTCGTCGGTACCAGTGATTGCAATGTGACAATTTGTCTGGGTACCATTTGTGCCTGGTACCCATCTGTCAATGGTCCCTTCAGTAAAATTGTCCTATGTTTATGATTTTGTGTTATTTTAAATTTTTATAGATCTGATTTGGTGCTAAAACAAACAATTTAGGAAAAATTCATGCTAAATTTACTAAATTATGCATTAGTTGAATCTCAACTCTGAAACTAAATGAACTGGCTTGATAATTAACTTCGGGACTCAAGTCTTTTGTTATAGAGAGCCAGGATGTCTAGTATTAAGGCTGAAACCCTTGATTTTATGTCTATTAGTTGCTCAAACGTAATAAAGCCAAAATAGTTGATGTAAAGCAAAGAACCTTAGGTAACTGTGCAGAAGGTGCATCAGTAACTAGTTTTGCTGCTTCTAAGCCAAAAGCTGCATGCCTGGCCTCATTCAACAGCTGACACATGTATTTTGTTTTAAACCTCATTAAATACCTTACTGCCTGGAAAAAGAAAATAATTACATAAGTTAAAAGAGTAGAGACCTGAGGACAGTTGAATTAAAGTGTTGGGTTCTTAAAAGAGAAGGCCTTTTTACCTGTGCACGCCACCACCTCCTGTCCATCTTACGATGTTTTTTCAGCAATTTACCATCAATTTGAGTATTAGGTTGCAAATTTCTCCATGGAGTGCCCCAAATCCTATAATTTAGACATTAACATAGAACCATGAGGTGTTGTGTGTGTGGGGGCGGCGCGGATATTGGTTCCAACACTGAGGAAATTTACATGTATTCAACATCTACTAACTCACATGCATGTAGTATTGAACAATGAAAGAGGAAAATCAAGTAGGTTATGTACCTGGGTGTACGTCCGGACCAAATTTCCTTGGAAGTGTAGTTCTCCTTGACTTTGACTATTCCAATGGTCAATGCTTCTTGGTTTCTGATGAGCTCAATGGCATGGTTGCGGCAATCAGCTGAAGTCTCAGGGAAAAAGTAGCACGACCAGTGAGATCGTGCAGTTCCTGTGTTAAAAGTTCCTTTAATTTGGTCAATTATGTCAATAAAGAAAGTAAAATGGTGTCAAATTTGTATCCAGTGTCATGAGGCCTATGAGCCCTTTTTAAAAAGTGCCCCACTGGTATGATATCCCCAATATAGAAATAGAACCATTGGTTTCTGAAATAAGGTTCGGATACAAAACCCTTGACTACCGGAGGAAACCACTGTAGATACAAAAATAAGGTTCAGATTTGCAAAGGTTGACGGTACCATACTCACACTGATTGGCACTTATGAAAACCCTAGATTTATTTTCCTTATTGTTACCTTGACAGCCTGGATGGTCAGCACGATTGTAAAAATTCGTGACGAGAACACGGTTCTCTTTTATCGCAATGGCTAGCAATCCTATCATCCCTGCCAACTGCGCCCCAATGCCAAAACCAGGTAGCCTTTCCCAATCTGCCACAAGAAATCTAATGTTGGGGTCTTTGCAATTTGGAGGGTGCTGATGTAACCATATGTCCCGTTGCACTGTCCTTGTCAGAGGGTAGTTGTCTTCATCTGATCCTTCAATCTGACATTTGTATTCAAAGCAGATAACTAATGAGGGAAAAGATGTATATGTGAAAGACTCTTATGCCTTGTACTAAAGCCGTTCAATGTCTACAAATTACTGGATCTATTAATTTTGAGGTTTGGGTATTGTTTCAGTACATACTGATACCAAAATTAAGTACATTAATAACCGTTACTGAATCTGTACTGGAAAAGAGATCCAGTCGGGTATATCAGGTTCAGATGTGGTACCTAACCAGTTTGTTCTCATTATGAGTTTATACCAAAGCCCCTCAATGTCTACAAATTACTGGATCTATTAATTATTTAATTTTGAGGTTCGGTACTGTTTCAGTAGATTCTGATACCAAGATTAAGTACGTTTACAACAGTTACTGAATCAGTACTGCAAAAGAGATCCAGCCAGGTATACCAGGTACATGTGTCATGTGTGGTATTTAACCAGTCTGTTCTCAGTAACACAGTATAAGTTCACAATATTGTTTTTAATCTTCTTATTAATGTTAGCTATTATTATCCTTATTCCTTGCTTTACTTGAGAAAATTTTGATTTAAATTACAATACCCAAGGAGGATAGGGTCCCAGATCACTCCATTCAGATATCTGCACCTCTGATGACAAATTCTCATGCAACACATGCCCGAACGAACCTTTCAATGTCCAGTCCGGGAAGCTCCCATCCTCGGCATGATTATCAAGGTGCATGTTTCTCTGTGTGATCATTTCACAATCCTCCAGATGCGGAGTTGTTGGTAAAGCAGCCCAAACCTGCACCTCAGGATTTGGTTTTCTATCGAGCCATGAGCTCCATGCATTGTAAAGAGTCATTATGCTGTCTTCATATTTTGGCTTCTTCTCCATAATAATAGAGTGCCCTTTTGTGCTGTGCTCTGCAAAACATAATATTTTTATTTTAATACCACTAGATACGTACACCTTGAACCAAATAATAGAGTAACATTATATGCAAATACATAGCCAGGTGAATTTTTTTTAGGACTTTTGAGTCATAGAAAATTAGAAACACAATTCAATGCTCTTCACAGTTATATAGTTTATGCTTCAATATTAGAAATCTTATGTTAATCTCTAAGGTGAATAACTGAACATATGAGGTGCACAGCCGACGAAGGAATAATCAGTATGTATTAACATGCACGGCTTAACTATACTACCCTTCTAATGCATTTATTCAATACATGAGCTACATTCAAATTTACACTATTATGAGATAAGAATTGGATCGTTGCATAGTAATTGTCAGAGTTAATTTCAATTCGAAAATTAGGAAACAAAATTTAATTTATTATTCAGCTTTGATAGAAATACCGGGGTAGTCTTGTCATTTCAGTAGATATTTTAAAATAATGCAAAACATGATGCGTAAGTTAAAACCCAAATTTGGCATACGTTGAAAAATGCTGCGAAATGTCACAATAGGTTATCAACATAATCCAAGAACACTTCTTTTCTAAAGCTAAAACCCTAGTAAAATGAAACTATTACCAGAATTTTGGAATTTTCAAATTGAAAATTCATGAATTAATTAAATCAAAGATAAAGAAGAAATATTACCAACATCAGAGAAGCTTAAATTCTTGAAAATTGAATTGTGCGCATTCAAATTGACAGGAAGAGAAAGGTTTTGCCAAAAGGGAGAGAGCAGAAGCACAAAGAGATAGGTGAAGCAAACACCACAAAAGAAACCAAGAATCCATACTTTGCATGTATTAGAGCTGCTCATCTGTAAAGCCTTTTGAGATACAATCCTTTCCAAGCTCTTTTCCCCATTTCCTTCCATCTCTTGTCAAAATTAATTGGTTAAATGTAAGAACAGCATGCAAGAAGAACTTGGATTTGAAGAAATTGCACACCTCAAAAGCGGATTAACAACCCCAATTGAACCTCACCAACTCTACAACCAACTAAAGGAATGCATAATTATGATTTCCTCTATTGAAGAGACATCAACGAAATAGATATGAGAGAACCTACTTCTAAAAGAACCCAAAAAGTGGAGTGAAATTATGAAGGAGCTCCTAGTCCCTGACAGGTGTCAATTGACACTGAACAAAAATACCAAACAGTAGACACATTGCTTATCATCTATCATCATGCAAATGCAAATTTTAAATAGAAAAAGATTTTGGTGGCCTATGAAACAAGGGCCTTGGGTAAGAGAAGAAGGTCAATGTACTTGGAAACAAAGGGTCTGATCAAACTCTCTGCTATTCCCTACCAAAACAGAGTGAAAGTACGTGGCATCATGTAAAGGAAAGATTGTGAGGTGGTATTTCTGCGGCGCTTTGTTTACAGAATCTTGTGTAGCACTTTGCTAGCCATTTCAACTCTCGGATTGCCATAAAGAGTATTACGCAACTTGGAAGTATTTTAGAGAGATCAATAATATATCCAATTTAAAGTCACCCATTTGCACATATAATTTTGTTTTTTTTTATTCCATGCATTGGATTTCGAAGATTGCGGCGAATTTATTCACTTGCTTAAATAATGCAATAATAATATTTAGAGAATTTTTTTGTGTCACCTGTCGCGGAATATTGAAAAAAATTCATGAATAAAGAGGTAGATATTATTTAAATTACATCTTTTTTTAGTGTGCGAAAATACTATATGATACTAAATTTATTTGAACTTTTTTTGGGAAACAAGGTAGGGAAATTTTTGGGCAACTGGGCAAGTAATATAAAATTTATAAGTTTTCTATTGTTTTGAGTTCTTTCTTATCATCTCTTCTATTCGACTTATTTTTCCCATACTTATTTAATTTTCTAAAGCTATTTCTTTCGTATATACATATCCAAATCCAATCAAGGTTAAAATATGGCTAGATTATACTTGTAAAGTTGTAATTTAGCTCTCGTCTCGACCGAACAATAATTTCTTTGCCGGATTTGAAGTTCATTCTGTTCCTTTCTAAAAGGACTTGCTCACAAAATGCCAAATAGAGGTGTCCCACATAAAGCACATTGCATTTTCAACGAGCATCATGATCATGAGTGAGAGTGAACACCTGTTGAATAAGAATTCTACGGCGGGTGAAATACCAAATGAATAGAACCAATAATTGTTTTGATACATACACAATTGAAATTAATTAAATTACAAATGAAATAGAAAGTATTAAATTGGATGGCATATGTTCTAAAGGGAGAGTTATACATAAATTGTTATAATTTCTTTTTTCAGACTTGATGGGTTTATTTCCCTTGTCCTTGTATGGGCATATTCCTTTGCTGGACTCGTTACATGAGTCGCGGTTGTTCTAAAATGTCAAAGGAGTATCTAGTTCTTTGCATAAAAAATGGGTACATTAGGAATTACGCAAAGTGCACCAAATTATCGTTGTACGAGACTCGGGAGTCGGAGCGATGATTGATGAAAGCTAACTAGTAACTACTCTAGTTATCTTATCTCCCACCTTGAAATATATTAATAAATTATAGTTACCAACGAGCCTCATCTCTTAATTTCATCACTTAAAATAACATGGCGATCTTTCCGTACATAAAAAAGCAAGAATTATACTAATCTGGATATCTTTTTACATAACAAACTTTTAAAAATCAATTAAATTGTATATACAGTTGTTCTTTCAAGAATAAATTAAAATCCCGACGTATAAGCCGTTTACCTGTACATTGTTTTCATAACTGGTTATATTATTTTAAGCCGTTTACCTATATGGTGATTATACAAACAATATGGTAGCTTTTCCAATCTCGGTTAAAAGAAATTTTTTTATTTTTATTTCAATAAATGTCGTATTAGTTGACCTCAAGATGTGCACATGCATTGAGTTTAATAGATTTAAGCTAACGAGGATCTATTATTACGAGTCCATCCAGATTCCAGAACAAGGTGTTACGTACCCTGGAAACCGTGAGAAACTATTGAGTTGTACGGTTGATATGTCCTACTGGCATACATGATTTATACCGTTGAAATATAATTAATGAGTTATTTTCAATGGCTGATAATTAATTACAAACGGAAAGTATTTTCAGAGATCAGGCAGCTGTAATATCATATTGTATGTATCAACCGCCAGAGTATTGTTCAGTATATATCAAATATCTCAGAGGATTACAAACTTGACCAAACATTGTGACGCCCAACAGTGAACTACTTGGATCAGTATCTTCACAAAGATTAAGATCTCATGTGTTGCATTATCTATTAATTATTTATGGTTACAGTATATCATACACCGGAAACGTTAACACTTCTTGGTACACTTCCATTGGTAACCATAGGGGGTGCTCAAGGGAGAATACTTAGAAATTTGGTTCCAAAGTAACCTTTTTCTCCACTCCCCTAAATGCCCGTGTTATTTAATTTTCGTGTCAGCACGTTTAATTGCCAGTAGTGCATCTTTTCTGTAAACAGTAAATTTTAAACCATAAATCTTAGATGAGCAATATGATTGCAAAAATGAATATCAACCCATCAACGTACTCTCCAAACATTTCAAATATTCAATTAAAATGTGTGTGTGTGTGCGCAAAGCTGTTCTTTCTAGAATGAATTAGCATCCCGATGTAACATTGGTTTCATAGCCGGTTATATGTAAACCGTTTACCTATATGGTGATGATATAAACAATAATATCGTACCTTTTCCAATCTTGGTCAAAGAAAATTTTGTTTTTTTTTTACAATAAATGTCGTATTAGTTGACCACAAGATATGCACATGCATTGAGTTGATTACTAGGTTTAAGCTAACGAGGATCTATTATTACGAGATTCCATCCAAAACTTGGTGCTAGCGCCGGGAAACTCTAAGAAAAAATATGAGTTATATGATTCATATCGGCTACTGATATACCTGATCTATACCGTTGAAACATGACTGATAAGTTAATTTTCACTGGCTAATATTTACAAACGGAGACAGCTATTTACACAGTTATAAACTGCAGCTGCTATAATAATATATCGACCAGAAGCTTGTTCAGTATATATTGGATATCTCACAGGATTACCATGTTGATCAAACATTGTGGCACCCAATAGTGAACCATTTGGATCAGAATCTTCAAAAAGATTATGATCTCATGTGTTGACATATTTGAAGTTGGCATGTGTTACATACTTAAATAGTTACATTATTTATGGTTACAGCATATCAGACACTGGAAACACTACTTGGTACATTTGGTGTTGAAAGGACAATACCTAGAAATTGGGTATAATTTTGCAAGTATACTCAGTTCAAGTGTTCCCTAGAAGAACATTCTGGTATTTTTACTGTCAGATACAGAACTGAACTGAACTGGCATACCTGAACTTTATTTTTCTCTGAAAAAAATGTGAGCACCTCCTGTCTTGCTCTGACACTAGGTGCTTTATGAATCCAAGGGCATTTGGGGAACTTCTGGAACAGCCAAACTTAGTCTTTAATTTAGTTAATTATTACTCTTTAACATCTAAAAAGACTTCAGAGACCGGTTAATGTTTTTCCTGTCTAATGTTGATTTTATTTGGGAACATAAACTCATAGATGAAAACACCGCTAGCGAACTTGCATTGATTGAAAATATGGAAGAAATCTGAGTAATAAAGATGGATATCACACTGACAAAAGTTGTGTGCTGCCAGTCAAGACAGTAACCTTACAGAGATAAATGCCATACCATTCAATATGAAAGATGCATGTATCACAAGGAGGACAAGAAGTGAAAAGTCAGGGGTATCGGTTAGAATCTAACCTCTATTGTTTCAGTTGAATGGGCTCCTTCAAAGGCCTTCCTCTCAAATGAATAAGCAAATGAATAGAAAACAGTCGAACTGCTCAAAATATGCATTTACTTCTTTTTTTGTCTCATAATACAGTCACAAACACAATAGCAAAGGTAGATAAACAAGTTCAGTATTAAGTAATAGAAAACAATCTGGCTACAACTGTTGTACAATTCTAAACCTTACAAAAACCCTTGATTTCAAAATCAAAGTTGCACAAATACAATATTCAAACAACACCATTGATATGATTAGGCATCACGATGTCTAATCATACTCAAGTTCATCTGCAGTAATTGGCCTCTTATAAGGTATAATGGATTTCTTTTCTACATCTCTGGAGAGTGCTTTCCTCATATCTGAAAACCACCACAAGAAAAAAAAAATTATTATTACCCAAACCAAAAGTTCCCACATCTACATTCTAAACACCAAATCATAAATTGAACTCACCTAATCCATCCTCTTCCCCAGAATAATAGCGCAGCACTCTTCGATAAATTATATAGCCAAGCTGGAAAAGAATGACAGTAAGATCAGTTTGGAGCAAACTTGATACAGACATTATCAAATTCAGAGGGATTAAGAAGAAATATATAAATAAGAAAATAAAAAATGAAAGAGAGGAAACTGAAGTGAACAATTGGGGTACCTTTTCATACATCTTGATTGCCGGTGTGTTGGATGCCCTGACAAAGAGATCCACAAAATAAGCCTTGTCCCTGCAAAAGATACAAACAAAAAAGACGTTTGTAGCAGTACAAAAGCATACCCAACAATTGGAAACTAAGAATTGAGTGAGAAAATACATTTGGTCACTGAAGTCTTCAAGGAGGGTCATGAGTTTCTTAGCAAGCTTCTGGCGTCGGAAGTCGGGAGCAACGGTGAGTGCAGTGACATGGCCGTGCCAGGACTCGCCTTGGCCTTCTACCTTACCCATAACTGCAACAAACCCAACAACAGAATCAGCAGTGCCAGTAAATCAAACAAATCTAAGACATAGAAGTAAAAGAAGAACAGACTGTATCCCATGATGCGGTGGCCGGGGGCAACAGCGACATGGAAGTAGTCAGGCCAGCGAGCGAGGTAGGTCATGTAGAAGGACATGTTGAACTGAAAACAAACATATGAGATATATGCATATGAGATAGAGAGAAGAGACAAATGATTAGAACTGAATTGAATCTGCAAGAGAGAAAGAGAGAGAGAGAGAGAGAGAGAAATTGTACAGTTTCGGTGAGGTGGTCGAGGTTGACATGGGCGAAGCGGAGGAGGTCGTCGCAGCAGAAGCGCCGGATGCTCGTCATCGCCTCCTCGCCGCCTTTCTTTTCCTTTCTCTTCTTCGTTTGATTATTGGATACTTTGGATTTGGATTCGGGTTTGCATTTTCCATTGCGCTTCGTCTGACATGTGGGTCCCGATCACATGGCCGCCTTTCAGAAAAAAAATATAAAATTTTGAACGGGCTTAAATTCAGGTTGTTTATACAAAGATGAATGATTACAACTTAATTTTATTCAAAATATACAATTTTATTGCATCTTATTGATACATTCATTTAGCAAAATTCAAATTTATTAGTCAATATACTTACTTGTTTATAATTTCCTTCATTGATAAGATAATGCATTATTATATTTTGGTTTTATTAAGATGTATTTTAAAATTATTTCTTAAAAAGAAGCCTTAAGTATTAGTTCTTCAAGGGGGGAAAAAACCTAAAGTGAGAACTCATGATACCTTATTTGGATGGTTCTGGATTCGTCACTTAAAATTATCAACATCGCACGGTTTTGAATATCTGATGAGAATTTAATTTCAATTAATTTTTCACACACTAAATACTTTGAGTTCTATTATAATATCATCAGAAGAATATTACCATTTTATTATTTATTATTTTAGCATATTTCAGTACTGGAAGTCTGGAACATTAAGAAATCGAAGAGTACTGCATTTCAAACAAAAATATGATAAATCCAAATCTAAGCCCATTTCTAAATTCTCACTCCTGCTGCCTGCGTGTTTCCATTCAATTTGTAATAGAAGGCCACTATGGCAGTATGGGCCTAGTTCAAACAAGAAATAAAGAAATCTGAAATCTGTAAAAAAAGCGATTCATAGAGTTGAGCTCTAAATCCCGAAACTATGGGCTTGTTTAGCAGAGTGGGGAAAACAAATATAAAACTACATTTTGTAAAGAAAAATAAAATATAAAATATAAAAGTTAGAAATTTCATATTTCAATTGAACTAAAAGGGAAAATTTGTCAGACTACTCAAATTAGGTACGACAATATTTATTCAACTGGGTAAAAACCGGACTTTAAATTCGGTCTTTTCTTTTGATAATCCAGATTTTATATGGACTTTTTTGTTATAAAAATTCTATCATTTGATTTCTCAAATTTTTATTTTATATTTCTTCCAGACAAAAAATTTTATCCGAGTTGGGAAAGAGATTCACTTAAAAATTAAAATATTTTCCCATGCACCATTCCTCGTCGCAAAACAAAACAATAAATAAAATTCAATTAAAAAAATTGCATGCTATATATATGTTCTGCTCTATATTTTTTATAATCTGGAAACTCTTACAGTACGCTTTTTTTTTAAATTACTGCAGAAAGTAACGTGTAAAAAGTGTCTAAGAATCAGCAAATTTTATTTTGAATTATGGTTTAAGAAGATATAAAGGATTACTTTTGTATATTAATTTGATAGAACACAAGGATATTAATTAAAAAAAATTACAACATTACCTAAAGCTGCCACTATGCTAGTTTGTTTTGCTTTAATGCTCCTTTCAAAATAAAAATGTCAAACAACATTACATAATGCAGAAAAACAATACGTCAATATTGCCTTAAAAGTGGTGTGTTGAGGCATTTTGGTCTAATCCTGGGCAATATTGCAATATTAGTACTAGAGCTGTCAGCGTGATAAAATGGCACGTGGTGCCGTTTCGTTTAAGCGAAACGGAACGCATAACAGAAATGGTTTTCATTCCGTTCCAATAACGAAACGGTAAACGGAACGTGGAATTATACCGTTTCGACTGTTTCAGCCTCATTTCAAACCGTTTCATGTGTTATTTCTGAAGTGGAACGGTTAACAAAACGGAATTCTGTGCCGTTTCAAAAACGAAACAGTTAACGGAATGGAATTCTATACCGCGTTCTTTAACGGAACGGCAAACGGAACAGTCCGTTCCGTGCTTTTTTGACGCGTTTGACACCCCTAATTAGTACTGAGTTACCTGGTTGTTTTGTAAAGGCATACATGGAATTATTCATTGGTTTACAGCCTTAAAAGAACCCCTTGTGGGCTGTGGCTTGTCAGTTGTCACATTAGAGATAGTGATCTGGAAAAAAGTCCTTTTGGACATTGGGACACTCCTTTGACCATCACTTAAAGTCTTAGACCCCGCTCCCTTCTATCAGTAATAATTACATTATAAAATGAGAGCGTGCAATTATTTTATTTTAATTAATTACGTTTTTTATTTATTTTAATAAGATTATCTAATAGAATCGATCTATATTACTTTCTTTACTACACGCATATATTTTCAAGAATTTTAGCTGTCCTCCCCTCCCCCTCCCCCTCTTTCTCTTTCTCTAATCTTGATTCCGCCCCTGCTCCAGAACATTATTATGAGAAGTATGAGCGGAGGAGAGATTAGGGAAGAAGAAAGACAGGAGATTACATTTATTACTTACTCAAACAACATCCCGAAATTGAGGAAAATAAATTGAGCATTTTGGAATGAAGTCTTCATCTCCATTAATCTCATCTCCATATATATGAATTTTGTGGAGCAGTAAACTCATCACTTTCACCCCCTCATCTAGCCTAACCCTTCAATTTTTGAGTTGTGGAGCAGAGTCTTAGAGGGTACTAAGAACGTAACATCATCAACTGACATTGATGTTGATGCTTATTGAAATAAAATTAAGACATCAAAATATTTTGCAAGGATACAGAGAAACAATTATAAATCACATCTTTGATGACTTACCTAATTCTTAATTTTCAAAAGTTTTTTTTTTATTAAGGCTATCGAAGCAGTGACACCGTTCAAAAAAAAAAAAAAAAAAGCAGTGACATAAGAAATACAAGATAAATGAACAAAAAAAAAAAAAAGTCCCTTCTCTGATATCGTACCAAAAAGATTGCACAAGTCGGAACAATTCGTCAATTACGAGTTTACGACTGCAATGCAAATTCACACGGAAGGACTTGACATTTGTGAATTTGGTACACTGTAACGAGAAAAAGAAGAACTCAAGAAAGCCAAAAGTTGCGGGGGTTTTAATGCACACACTACACTATTCATATGATCCTATCATATGCAACCCTAATAAAGCATCTAGGTCCTAGGAACAACGATTTTGACATTTGGATTTGTTTTTTTTACTTTATTGTTATTTTATTTATATAATTTAAAATATTTGATATTATTTATAATCATCATTTAATTTAAATATATTATTTAGAGAATATCTCTAAGATGTTATCATTCTTCGTACATATAATATTAAAACTTAATCTCATCTTATGCGCCTTGATTTTAAAGTATAATATTGTTAAGGTTATTCGTTATAATTTGTAACGAATCTCACGATAGGAAGAAAATAAATAAATGAGAGAAAGAAGGAAAATGATCCTTAGTGTTGCACTTGCACGCAAGGACTCAAGCTAGAAGGCAACAGCCAAACAGCAAACCAGTGAGGCTGAAGCAAAAGCTGCGACAGAATGAAATCACGGAGCACAGCTGGACCGCCGGATTGAAAAACGCAGAGGAACTAACAGTTAAGATTAATCTATATATACGGAGCAGCTTGGATAACTGAGATCCCCGTCTTTCCGATCTTTAATAATCGAACTATTAAAAGGAAAATCAATAGATGGAATGAATGATGGTCATTGACTCTTCTGATTCTTTGGAAAAAACGAGTTTTCATGATGCAAAAAAGAAATTTAACGTTTTAACATTGTAATAAATATATTGGTTTTCTTGTTAAATAAATTCTAATTAAATTGTTAAACTTGCGGATTAAATACTATATATATATATAAATATAACATGTATTACTTCTATGAGTATATACAGTTGTAAGCATATCCTTTCTCATGAAATATACTCTTTCTGTCCTCTTTGATGTCAAGACTTTTCAGTGTATTTATGGTCATCCATATGAAGACAAATTTTAAAATTTGTTCAGTACACAGTTTGATACTCTACAAAATTTTGATCTGACACAAGAATTCCTTTGCGCAAGCGGCGATAAGTCAGAAAATAAGAGTAAGACGTGGCAAGATCCGGAGGTGATATAATAACTAGATGGACCCATTCCGGCTCTGCCGGAACAAATTGATCTGAAAAACTTTAGATTTGATCCTTTTACTGTTTACATTGATGAAACTTCACTGAACAAATTCCATGATGAAAGTTTTAAGAGTTGACAGAACAAATTAGTAGTCATGGATTATTTAAAGGACAAATTATTAGTGGTCAAATTGAAAGAAGATAATACTATCGACAATAGTATTATCGACAATAGTAAAAATATGGACAATGAAAATTGAAAGAGTTCAACAAAACTAATATAATTGTAGAGGAAAGATCGTGCGCTTGATAATACTATCGACAGAAACGACTGAGGTTTTTAGTAAACATAAATACTGTCTTTCATATTTAGAACACTTTCCATCTTTCATACATGGACTATACCTGTTCACAAAGCCGCAAGGACCGTGCAACATGAATTTACTGACAGCATCATACCCAACAGGATCTGTATTGGGATCGGGTAATTCTGCTGCTATCAAACGGTCGACATCTGCAGCGGTTTTTAATTTGTCATGCGTAGCAAGCCAAATAATTTGGGCATGAGGCAATCCTCTTTTATAAAACTCTATCTGTGAGACAACTGCAATGAGAATAACAATTAGACTTTATAAATTTTCTACGGGTGCGTTTGGATAGGTGTGGGAAGAAGGGAAGAATGGAAGAAGTGGGAAGAAGTATTGGAAAGTGTGTAACTTTGTGAAGAGTTTGGATTGTTTATAATTTTTTTTTTCTTCTTCCTTCTTCTTCTTCTTCTTTCTTCCAACGATCCAAAAGCACCCTACATCTAAAGACCCCTACATGGTTTATAAAAAGATCTCCATTTTTTTAAGGGTGTGTATGAAAATTAAATAAATAAGAATAAAGAGGTTGTTGGCCCTCAAAAAAGAATAAATAGGTTGTTCATGAACGAAAATTGTTAACAATATTTAGGCAAAATAGTTTATTCATTAGTGACGAAATGCTACTCGAATGATGTACATGCTATTGATAAGAAACGAACCTAATAAATACACCAAGATAGTATATTAATAAAGAACCATATCTCTTCTCTCTCGGTTTTGAGGCCTCTCATCTCCTCTCTCGGTTGCACAAAGGGGAAATAGGATTCCTTCAAGAGTTGAACTATAGGGAGAAGATACTGACGAGGACTTGCTGCAGTAAAGATGTTCAGAGATTTAATGCCTTTTAGATCATAGTTTTAATTGCTTATTATCTTGGTTGTATGACTGGGTTGTTTCGTTTTTGGCTTAATAGTGAGTCAGGAGATACTGACCTCAGTGGTACCAGGTTTTCTTTATTATTATTATTTTTTTTTTGTTTTCTGTTTTGTATTGAGTCACTTGGTTAATGCATTGGTACCCCTTGTTTGGGTTCTTGTTTTAAAAAAAATAATAAATAAAGAACCATCCAGATGTTTTTTTTTTAATTTTCAATTATTTGGAGAGAGTGTTTGGAAATAATAAGATAATATTGTTTTATCATTTTCTCTCGTTTCTCACATCTTTTCTTTTCTCGGCAGTAGTAAATGCAACGTGAACAAACAAAATTCAATTAGTAATTATAAAATATTAAGAATAGCAATAAAAAGATATGAACAATCAGCATAGCTTATTAGACTAATATCAGTATTATAATAGTCGATATTAGTATTATAGCAATAGCTATCACTATAATGATGAAGAGAACAAAAATTATATTAAGTAATGTCGTTGTAATAGTCCAGGGGCGGAGCTAAGAAGGGCCACTACCCAGGTCTAACCTGCAGAAATTAAAAATTGAGTGTTCTTTTCATAAGGTTTTTAAACTTAATATTCAAAGTACTCTGGCTTCAATTTCAGTTGTGCCCAGGTTAAGCCTTAATTTGCTTATGGCGCATGAGCATTCTCTCCTCTTAGTCTCCCATTAGCCCAGTGCAGACAATAATAAATCGATAAAAAATTAAATGCGTTTCTTACCCATGTGATTCCATAAAATGGGCAAAGTCACTTTTCAATTATTTTCTATTTTTATTTTTCATCCTTCTCTAATAAATGATAATAATGAATTTACGCCAGCTTAGTAAGAAAATGGAATATATGTTATAATTTCCTATGGTACGTCTCTTTATTGGTTTTAAGAATTTTGTCGTTAATATGAAATTAAACAAACACCTAAAAAAATATACAAATTTTCACGCAAGTGAAAAAAAATTCTTTGTATAATAAGGAATATTTCCTTAAAGATGGTGTGAAATTTTCCTTCCTGAAAGAAGTAAATAAAATCTTTAAATAATTTTTCTTCTTTTAATATTGATATGCTATGCTTAGATTTTATTAAGGCAAGGATACAATTTATATTACCAATGTTAGTTATATACGCAATTGTATGTATAATCAGAAGAAAAAAAAAGAATTCACCAATCAAATCCTTACAATTATATATAGAGATTAGAATTGTATATATATTTTTTTTCATTTGTGCTTATTAGCGATAGATATAAAGATTAAACAAATTATAAGGATTATAGAAAATAGATGTATTTTGTAGTAAAATTCATTGAGTTTTATTTTAATATTAAACAAATGATTTTCATTGTGCCCAGACTTAAAATCAGCCTGGAATAGACGATGTTATTTTTGAAGGAAAATAGGAGTCGGGCTCCTATCTTTGAATAGACGATGTTATTATATAAATAGTTACTGCATCAAACAAAATAGCAATAACAATCATAATATTTATGATTATAAGAGAAATAATTATAACAATATTAACAGCTAATAGTTATTATGTCCCTTTTTTTCATAATAAGTAATATTATGATAGGTAATATTATTAGTTTTTTAAATTTATTAGGGCATTAACATTTTTTTTTTGCTATGATAAGACAATCAACGTAGTTTATTTAAGAAGTATTTCACATGGAAAAAATAAATATCTAATTAAAATAAGGAACATGAATATTACCTGCAATGGCTCGACCAAAATACGAACGTCGCTTGATGTCACTCATCAACTCATCATGCTTCATTTTGAAAACCCTACACACAATATTAGGGCGTTCATTAATTAGAGTGTTGCCCAAGCAGAATAGATTGTTCGATCTCCACCCATTGCGAGTTGCATGTAAACTTAACAAACAAATATGGGGGGCCAAAGAGCCGACAAAGAGCAATACAATCATGATAGTTCTGGAACATATATCGAGGGCTTCCAACGTGGGAAGAAGGCAACATAATACGTTTCCCAAGTTCACAACCGAGCATATCACGTTCAGTAATAGCACGTCTAATGCTACATAATTTGTCAGTTCGCAGTTTTTGCTGGTTATGTTCTATGAAATGAAGCCTTCTATGTTCATTGGAAACATAAATATCGATTACAATTTGTTGAAACAATCTTCTTGATTGAAATATAGTAGGAGGTTCATCGCGTTGTGGATGCATGCGAAATGAATAGTACTCTGCCATAGTTACATATTGTCTTTTAAGTTTTTTCGTACCTGGTGTATTGCTTTTGTAACAAATTTACGGATGATAGCCTTTTTCACCACGTGCAAATATAATTGGATATTGAAAAGGCATACAGAGCGGATTATCATTATAAATACGTTGTAATTTTTTTGAGTGATATTCAAGAATTATACTCTGTTAGATTGTCTGGCACTAATATCGCCAACAACAAAACCAAACCACCTCTGATGCAGATGGAGGGCAATATTGTGGGTTCGTTTGGTTGTAATCGGAACGTATATGTATTTGCAATTGAGGAGCATTTGCAACATCCAATCATTCTTTAATAGTACAATATTCTTTTACGAGAGCATTATGCTCAGCAAACATTTCACAAAGCTATTGGACAATGTGAGTTCTAGGTTGATCGTGCAAAGATGAATGTGAAAAAGGAGCAAGCCTATTTTGAATTTCATTTTCTGCATCATATATATAAAGCTGTGCAAAAGTAGGTTTGTAACATATGGTGCTGAGCCATTATTAATAGAATCACCAAGTTTACATCCGAATGAAGTAAATGAGAACATTGAATTGTATACACGTATGAGTCTTTTGAAATGTTACAAGTCGGGATTGTCACTTGATGAAAGAAGCTGTTGCAAAATATACGGAGATTGTTCTAACAGAGGGATACTAACTCGACCTTTTCTGCAATAAAGGTTGTATGTGGGATAATTTTTTGTTATACTATTACTGCATAAAACCATTCAGAAATTTTGTGAGAGGAAAAGTAAATAAAAAAGTATAAAATTCTACCATCACTTATTTAAGTCCCAAAGCACAAAATTGCGTGAAAAACTTTTTTAATTACAATACATAGGAAATTTTTTTTTTAAAAAAAAGAGACTGCAAAATCCAAATAATTATAACACTCGACAAACCAAATGTCCAAAAGAATCCTAAACGAAGGCCAAGCCTATTTAATTTAATTGAACAAACTTTGGAAATGAAATAAGCTCTTAGCAGAATTTTATATATATATATTTGTGGGAGATAAAAAATACAGCTTAAGTAACCGAATTCTGCAAAGTAAACAAAACTTGTTATATAATTTCTATCTGTACGAATTTGGTAGAAAAATAAAATATCACACGGCAATTGAAAAAAAATACAACTACTCTGCAGCATAAAATGTTCATAATCGTGTCAGAAATTTCAGTAGAAGAAAATTAAAAGGAACTAAGGTTATAAGACATACTATTGCTGGCATCAATATTTGTAAGACCAGGTGCAGTACTCTTCTTGAAGAATGATTCGTTATTGACCCGACCCAAGCTGTACAATCTATTTTTTAATTTTTGGAAAACATTTGACAGAAAGAAGGAGTTTATCGGAAGTGGAAGATTGACTCCACTGAACACGGGAAGACAACATCTCATAAGTATGCTCAGATGCTTCGACTGCTGCAAACCTGCATATAAATAGTACATTTCTAAATTTCCAAAAGTATCAAATAGAAAAAAAACAAATTAATGTGTTCAAAGAAAGAAAATAAAAGATCAATGGACAACCAAGTAACCTGTAACAGCAAAAAAAAAAATTTTTACTCACTTCACTACAAGACACAACGATAATTAAACAATCGTTGAAGAATTTTTTTTAAGCCACACAAATATGATAATTTTTTATGCATGCAATGTGTAAATATATAAACCGTTCTAGAATAAAAAATCAGAGTTTTCATGTTTGAGGCTGACAAATCAGATTTATCATAGACCATGTATTATTTTAGAGATTTTAATAGATGAACACAAAAGGAATCAAGAAAAAAAACGTACCGTGATCAACAACAATGTTCGTAAGACAAGATTCATCATCCCATGGAAAAGATTCATTTTGTACCCGATGTGAACAATATGGTTTCTTTGGCTTAATTCTTGGAAAAAATTTGGCAGACAAAGTGAGGTCATCAGAAGTGGAAGATTGACTCCACTGAGTGCTGGTAGATAACATCTTGCTAGAAGACAACATCTTATAATTAAGCAGGCTTCGACGATCCTAATTGTTGCAGGCCTGCACATAAATAGTACATTTTGAATTTCCAAAAGTATCAAATACATGAAACGAATTAATTAACACGTTGAGAGAAAGAAAATAAAAGGTCACTGCATATAATAGGACCTATACATAATACATGAGGTGGTTCATACGCATGTACCAGTATTAGATATTAGATGAATAGTGCCAGTTTTGGTATTAGGTAATTATATACCAGAATATTGTTGGATAATTGATAATAATACTGAAAATGCTTATACCTAATAGGCTAATACAACAAACTGCTTAGTGCAATATCAGCATATAAATTGGAAGCATGCCCAAACTACCCTTAATCTTCTCTCAATTGTTCTTCAAGAAAAGATGAAGCCAAAGGGTACTTTAGGTATATCTTTATTAACTTGCCGAGAAGTGAAACTCGGAGGATGTCTAGTGTTCCTTAGATAATTCTATTTTGGCAAGAGATAAACTCTTTTCAAATTAATTTAAAATGCAAAACTTTTAAAGCTAATAATATTTTTTTTGTTTTTTTTCAGCTGTTTCTGAAAGGAAGCATGTCACTAAAGCATTGGCCAGACTTGGCACTCTAGAGACTTGCTTTGAATAAATAATATATTTTGAGACTATGAATCTACACCTATTCGAGGAGACAAAAGAAATCATCTCTACTTCATCAGAAGTTGTTATGAAACCCTCTCCTAAGACAGCTGAGATAGCTGTATGCCTAGCTGGTTTCAATCCAGAAAGGATGGTATATAACTAAACTCCTTTTAGGGGTTACACTAAATTTAAAGGAAAAAAAGGAAAATATAAATGCAGCAGAAGTACTTTAAAAAAAAACAAAACAAAAGAAGCAAGAATTGCAGTGCAATAACCAATTAAATACAGAAAGTTATGTCTCTACTTCTACTATTTTGAATATGTTCCTTCCTTAAGTTTGGTATCAGTTTTAATATTACGGTTTCAATTAATTCATTAGTCAACAATAGCTTGTGGAAATAAAACAAATCGGTCTTTATTACAGCAATTCTAAGCAGGAATTAACATTTGCACCCTTTTTTGCTCTTTCTTTGAGTTCGCTATTTGTAGATGATAGTGAGAGAAACATGACCATGGGGAAAGCTGTGGGCTTAAAGACTGCTTTGGTAACTTGCCTCTTTTTTTTTTCTATTTCCTTCAAAGGAAATATTGTTTTGATGTTTTTTTTCCCCTTTAAACATATGTGACTTGAGTTATTGACGTTTTAATCAGCATTTCTCAAGCTGAAACTTCTAGAAAAATATTTATCTTTATAAATAAACCATTTTAAGCCATATATATAAAAAATTAGCATAAGCATCATTTTGAAATTGATGTATAAGTAACAATATGGGATACTTATTACTAATTGTATAAGTGCTGCAATTAAACGATGTAGTAGAATAAAGGGTAGGAAAAAAAAGCTATAAAAAGTAGAGTAAGGAAACAAATCTAAAAACGATGGAAAATAAAGGAAGAGGAAAAAAATAAAGCAAGGCCTTATAGATATCACAAACTTGATGATCTTGTTAAATACCAGCAATTGGTTGATCCAATCCAATAATTTAAGGCAGAAATCAAACGTACCTAAAGTAACTCTAGCCCAGTAGGCTATTGGAAAAGAAGAGAGGGATAGAAAAATGGGACTCAAAGATACCTAAGCAGGATCTGTTGTTGTTGCTTGTAAGGAGAAGAGCACAGAGAAAAATAGTGGGCAACGCTTATCGTCATCGTCTCTGCTGTTGGGAGAGGACGGAGCACTGGAGCAGTGCAAAAAAGTAGAGAGCAAGTTTAATTTTGCAATTTGCGGTGCATCCCTCCTATCCTATCTGCACCGACTGAAGAAGAAGAGATAAAATGAAGTTCAAGAGATCCTCTATAACCACCGGCGTATAGCCAGATGTAGTAAACAGACATCCTCTGAGGATCTATGACCCGTCTCATCTATGTTCACACGCACGTGCATGTAAGAACTTTCTCTCAGAAAACCAGATTGTGGATACGCGTATACGTGTAACCGCCCGTGTTTCTTCCATTGTTCTGTACACTATCTGACTAACACACACAGAAGACCATACAAAACTATGAAGAGAAAATCCAAAATACTGTTCATTCACTGTTCATTCACTGTTCATTTCTGTTGGCGTTACATGGCAAAGATTATATATAGATATATAAATTATTGTTATTATAAGATCAAAACCGAAAATGGAGACAGTATCTGAAATTTGGAAGAGATAATATGAGATCTGCTTTAGTTCATGTCTTTGCAAAAGGCGTAAGCTTGGGCTTCCCACCTCTAACAGCTTTTTCTCTTCTAAGTGTCTCACTCTCACCTCTGTCTCAGACTTCTAAAGCGTCTCTTTTTATTATTTTACATGGCATGTACTAAGAGAGATAAAGATCACACCATACTAATGTAGAAAAAAAATTAAAAATAATATATAATAATAATAATAATAATAATAATAATAATAATACAATTATTTTCATCTACCTTTATTTAGGGAAAATTGCACGACAGGCTGCAGGACAATTATTATTGTTGCTTTTTTTTTGGAATAAAATAAAATAAAAAATTACCCAATTAAGATCTCTAATAGTAGCAAACTAGCAATTGATAAACCAAAAATACATAACAAAAAAAGGGATAACAATTTATCTTGTAGAATATTTTTCTTGCTTAATTAATTTATTTCTTCCTACCTTACAATGGCGATCAATAATCCAGACAACTAATCAACTAGGGAGTATGGAGTATCCGAGTACGGGCACAAAATTGAAGACATGCATTGTCTTTCTCATTAGATTTATTGTCTTGAGAAATTGAATATTACTTTATTAATTTTATAGAATCTCTAAGAATTTTAAATGAAATGTATTGAAAATTAAGGATGAGTACTAACCTTCATAGCTATGCAAATGTACGTAATTTAATTGATCAGTATGTTGCCTTTTGTACAAATTATTTTGAGGTAAGCAAGATTTGTCCAATATGAAGAGACATGGTTTATATTTTGCATGCTTTTTATAAAGCAAAGTTTACATTTGATTCCGTGTTTGGTTATTTTTAACCTTTTTCGTAGGAGGAATCCAAGCTTTTTAGCTTTTTGGTTTCGACTTGAACGTAGCAAGTCTTATGTTTATGTTCCTTGCGCAAAGTAATCAAGCAAAAGGAGGTCTCATTTAGTCTCTTAAAATGCTAAAATAATCAAGCTTGTCAACAAAACTAATGATTATAAATGCCATGCTTCTTCTCATGCTTAGTTGATTTGGATTGTCTACGAACTCAACACAAATGATTCCGGAGTACAATAAATCATTCCAAAATATTACCAACATAGTAATTTAGTTTTAGGGCACCACATATGTTTGATTTATAATTTTGACTATAGTCATTAAAATCATGGAAAACTATTAAGCGGAAAATTCAGTCGGCAATTATTTTATCTTATTAATATTGAGCTAAATAATATGAAATATAAGTGAGATTTTATGCATATTATGTCATTTGTTGAGTAATTTGAACATTCAAACAATTTGAAATTATTGATTAATTGTTCATACATCACCAAATAATATGAAAATTACATTAAAAGAAATGATCGCTACTGTATTATTCACTCAAGTTATTTTGATGTGCTTTTCAACACTTTTCATCCTCTTGATTTAATACAGAACGATATGGAAAATTTTTAAATCCATAGCGTAGATATTGGATTTTATGCAAAATTATCTCACCAAGAGATAATTAAATTCAATAAATTTATTTTGTCGTTTGAAACTAAATTCGATCATTTTAAAGACTACTCTGAAAGACGCAAACTCTAACAATATACAATCACTTTTACTATCAGTTAATTAGTGATCACAAAATCAAGCACCGCCTCTTTTTTTTTTATATATTGAGCACCGCCTTGAAACTATAAATGCTGCACATACATCGTAACAACATATCCCATACAATTTAGATTATGTAAGAATAAACACTAGTGTCTGAAGACGTCGCTTTTAATCATCCGAGATTAAACGTGCCATAACTTGTCTCGGTGTTGACCGTCAGATCACCAATTCACGAGTCTCTCAACTTTATTTTGCACTAAGGTCCCTGCCACTACTTTATTGTCTCGTGGTCCCCTAAATAAATACAACCCGTATCGTCTGTTATTCGTTAGTTAATTGTAACCCCATGCAATTTATGATGATCCCAACTCCTATTTTTGTAAAAATACCATGTAATTCATGTTTCTAAAAGAAATTTAAAAAAGAAAATTGTTAATATTCAACGTATAGGATGGATATGGTCCATCCCACAAGATCATTTTCGCATTTCAAATTTCAAACCGCCAAATCACTAGATGGAGTCTTTATATTAAGAACTTGTATGAAACAAAATTTTATACTTTTCCGATTTTTTTTACAATTTATTTCGTATTTCTAAAAAACTGATCCTAGAATTTGCATGAACGTTCAATAAGAACGGGCTTTAAAAATACAAAATAAATAATAAAAAAATTCAAAAAGATGAAAAATTTGTTTTCAAACAAGTTCTCTATAGAAAGATTCAATATCTAACAGTTCGGATTGCCCGTTTGAAATTTCAAATGCAAGAACGATCATATTGTACTTCAGCATTATGGGCTTGAATACCAAAAAAAATTCATATTTCAATTACAGTACTAATGAACGTCCTATCTTATAAACTAATATATAAGAGCACATAGAGATACATAACTACAATAAATTTGTTAATTTTTAAATGATATGAGAATTAAAATTTAGACAATATTTTAGTGGTTATTAAACTTGTATTTCAAAATTTTATCATTGAGTCCTAATTAATTAACTAGTAAAAAAATTTAGGTTAAAAAATTGGAAAGTGTAGATATGAATTTTGATCCTATATTGCATCAAGAAGAAAGAAAAAAAAAACTTACTAATGAATGTAGTACTAGTAATATTTGATGTATTTTTTACATTCAAATCTGCACGTCTCACAACAAAAACTAAATAGAAGTCTTAAAAAAAATATGAAAACAAAAGCACAAAACTGGTTCATGGCTTCATGCAACTATATATTGATAACAAATTTGAATAATTAATGTTTTATTTTTGTAAAATGTACATATTTATAGATATTAGCAAAAGTTGCCTCCAACATGTGGAAAAATAAAGTAACACAATAATGTTAGTCAACAAAAATATTTAGTTAAATCTTCCAGTGATACATGTGGATATCTTTTCGAAAAATAAATCATTTAAACATCATCCGACTCTTTTCTGTCAAAGGATTTGACCTTTTATCTGAAATCAACATCTAGATCACATATTAGATCGCATCAGGCAAATTAATGATTCATAATTGATATAACAATTATTTTCACCCCTCTAATGAAATTGTTCCGATCTTTTTAGGGGTGTTTTTATGAGTAGTAGTGTAGTGCAGATATGTTTAGAAAAATATGAAAGAAAAGAATATATGTTAACTGGTCCTATTTGGTACCGGTGCTTAGGAGCATTGTAGAGGATGTGTGCTCTATTAAATGACCAACCATAGCAGAGATAATAACCTAATAAAGCTTTTAATGTAACTCTGTCTTCTTTTCCTTAAATGCATTACCTCACCGTAACATATTTTTGCATTTACATCTACCAATAATTGTCCTTTTTGACCTTACCACTTACAAACACCCTCAGAAACTTCTCTTCCATGGAGATAGAGTAGCAAGTTCTTGCACTGATATTATCTGCATGGCAAGATATAAATGGTCTGGTAGAATTGAGAAACTGCTCTTCTCTGCTCTCTTTTTACTCCTAATTGTGTTTATGTCGGTACAAAGAGTTGAGAGATCTTATGCCGCCATCTCTTCGCGCCGGCTTCTTGTCACTTCTAAGTCAGAATCAAACGAGTTGCATGCTAAAAGGGTTAATGGTACGGCAGAATATGATGAAATCAAGCATGAGGTGCCGAGTGGTCCGAATCCTGACTCAAACAGATAGTACCGACCAATGCTGATAAGCTTCGACCTCGTACCAGTTAGCTTTTGCAATGGATCAAGAAGGGAAACAAACTGTGTAACAATACATTACATGTTTGTTCTTCTCTTCCAGATCACCCAAGCTACAGAGATCAAGGCGTCAACCAGTGAAACCCTTAATACCAACCGACGACTAAGCGTGCCGAGATTTGGGATTCAAAATGCTCATATGTTTAGCCATTTTGGTGTGTTTTTCTTTTCCTTCAGAAATGTTCTTCTTTGAAAAACAAAATTGTTCACCAGCTTTTGTAGCAAGATAATTAATTTTATATTTTTCTTTTCCCATTTTCTTTTTTTATTTTTACACTTGAGTCTGTCCTTATTATCCTTTACTTAATTAGTTGTAACTGAGATTTAAATTGTTTATATTTGGATAATTTATCTATTTTTAAAAAAATTGACCCTCATTCCTTTCATATTATTTTGATAGTTCAATTACCATTACCTATCATCAACTTCAAAAAGCCAAAATAATTAGTTCATATACCATTTTCATGTGTGTAATACACTATTATCTGATATCATAATAGATCTTGCGTGTTAGCTCAAAATATACCATTTTCTTTTTTTTTTGTAGAAAATTGAACCAGCGTAGGAAAAAAATATTTAGTAGTTTAATTTATTGTAGTGGAAAATGTGGAATGATAATTTCGTCACACAGATTTGATGGTGCAGTTTTTTTATATATATACTGGAAGAAAAATTGGGTACATGAATTTACTGTTATTAAAAAACTTTGAATGGATACATAACAAGTGCGGCCCTTGAGATTTTAAAACTCTATGGAAAGATTTTATATTATATACTAAATTTTGTTGATATATAACATATTGCACCTTAATAAAAGAGTTCAATTACAATCTAATTAAGTTTATTATTTATTCAAACTAGTTTAATTATAAATTTTCTTTAAAAGCAAATTTAGAAGACAAAAAATTACAAATAAAACATTGCTCAAATGTGAAAAAAATTTTGCTTACTATTTTTGGAAGAAAAAAATACTTCTTCATTTATTTGATGATATAATTCATGTTAAGAAAATTACTACTATAAAATAATACAATATTATTTTTTATTGTCAATTTTTTAAAATTTTTAAACTTTCAAATTTTAGTATGCCTAAGTAAAAAATTTTGGGACCCTAAGTTGAAATCATGGCTCCGCCCTGTGCAGGGTCTCCAGAATTAAACTATTATAAAACATAAAAAAAGGAAAAAAACAACAAAAGGCACGGGCTGAATAAGAAATAATTATTAAATAAATAAAGGACCACCAGAACTCTAGAAGTGATAAATAAGTAGAAAAAGAGGCATTGCTCAGTGTAACACTGTAACTGATATTAGCTAGCTTTGGGTAGTTCTCAACCAATGATAATCAGTCCAGTACTACCTCTGTTCTACATTTCATCTTATTTATTTAAGAGGAACTTCCAGCGGAAGTGGGGTTGGTCTAGTCATCCAGATATCTGTGGCTAAGTTGCAGAAATTGGTTCGGGTCCTTTTTGGTAGTACCATTTTACATTGGAATTAAGGTTCAGATCGAGTTTGAGGTCTTACAAGCAATATGAAAAGAAAGGTCGATATGTCCAATCAGGATAGAAATGGTGTATCTAACTTAAAATGGCAAATTCAAATCTGCATGAAAGGATCCACTGAAATGAATATATACGATCGACAAGTTATCGAACATGTCGAAAAGCCATTATTCTAGATTCTATTCTAGGTTTAATCTGACAAAATTATATTTGTAGGTTTTAATCTGACAACAAAAGGACTTCTGGTTTGGCATAATGGTTTTTATGTTACTTGTGGATTATGCATTAGTCCATAGAGGAATCAAAGCCCATCCATTTTTAACTTTCCAATTGTAATTTTTGAAGTTCTAAAAAGAAAATTTTAAGTGCAACATTTTGTCAATAGAATGTGAGCCCACCACTCTATTATGTGAGATTAGGACTCAAATAATGGAAATTGATTACTACCATCTGCAGTTTTGTCATTCCTGCCATGGCTAAATATAAAGTGAACATATACAGAAAATAAAATGAACATATAATCGATCTAAATGAACACATACAAATAAATAAGTTCAATGAAAATAAGTTGAATATGCAATGTAAACTTTTGAAACAAGTGATGACAATACTTATTTATTTGTAAGTGTTCACTTAGATCGTCAATATGTTCACCTTATTTGCTTTATATGTTCACTTTATATTTAGCGATGATTGGAATGGTATATTTGCCGATAGCACTTATAATTCCTGTCAAATAATGCCTGCCAAGTGCCAACCAAAGTAAAAAATAATAATATGATACATATGTAGATATTTATCACCAACTTATAGTCGTAGAGTTTCATTTTATCAAATAAAGAGATTATGTTTAAAACAGAAGTTAGGATATAGTTAAGAGAACCCGGATCATCTCGACTAAACACCATCATAATAAAACTGTATATGAGTGTGGATTTCTTCAATGCTGTGCAAATGGCAAGACACCATTGTGTTCTGTACTACAAATAATTTTATTTAAACTAAGTCTCCAAGCACTCCACTCAGGTCTCCACTAAATATTCTAATTCAGGTGAGACAAAGTAAAGTTTCTCTCTCATTTTCTGGGAGAAATATTATGAGAAGAAAATTTAGGAGCACCAGACAACGGGAGGAACAAAAATGATGCATTTAGGAACAATGGGAATCTGTATTGTTAAAAAAAAAAATTGTCTAATGGAGATACCTTGAAAAATAATTCACACTGGTTTAGCAACAAGATTTTGACCAGTGTCCAGTGTCCAGTGACCACATCCACAGACCATAGTGGCTCCGTTTGGATGGAAAAAATAGAAATAATAGCTTCTTTTTAGGAATATTTTTTTTCTAGGCATCCGAACAAGTTAGGAACAAGAAGAATAATATTTTCTTCTTGGCTCCGTTTGGATGAGTCATATGAATAAGGGAGTAAAATGAATAAGGGAGTAAATTTATTATAAACAATCCAAACTTTTCACAAAATTACACATTTCTCAATACTTCTTCTCTTATTCCTCTTATTCCCACACCATCCAAACGGAGCCCAGTATAAGAACTCGGCAATTATCCAGTCCTTGTGCCCAATTCTGTCTTGAGGTACCAGATCATCTCAAATCACAGGTCTATATTTGTACGTCTTGGTCCAAAATGACCCAATTCGTGAAATACAGAAATTTGGATGGTATGAGAATAAGGAAGAATAACTTCTTTCTAGGAATAGTTTATTTCTAAGTATCAAAACAACTTAGGAGTAAGGAGAGGAATAGTTTCTTCATAGGAATAACATCTTCCTACAATTATATATACAAAATTTCAACAAAATTAGCTAAATACTAATAACTAGATGAAATTTTATGTGCTCTTTAATTAGTACTTTATTTAATATTAAAATAATAATTTTTAATTATTTATTTAAATTAATATCAATTTGTTTATTCCTAACACACCATCCAAACAACATTTCTTATTCTCGGAATAACATCTTCCCACTCTTCCTAAAGGCTCCGTTTGGATATGTGCAAGAATAAGAGAATAGTTTCTTCGTACTCCCAAATTTATTATAAACAATCCAAACTCTTCACAAAATTACACACTTCCCAATACTTTATGCCTAGGAATAGGAAATTCCTCTTGGGGCCGTTTGGATGAACCCGGAATTTGCAAGAATAGCAAATTCCGGAATTTAATTTATTATAAACAATCCAAACTCTTCACAAAGTTACACACTTCCCAATAAATTTATTCCTAGGAATTGCAAATTCCACAAATTCCTAAGCGATCCAAACGCCCCCTTATTCCTAAGCAATCCAAACCGCCCCTATTTTAAAGGGAAAATTGGGCCTATGCCACCTCAAAGTTACAAAATTAGAGAAATACCACCCCAAACTTTATTCTTTGAAAAATGTCACCCTAAATCTATTATACTTAGATATTTGCCACATTTATACAATTATTATACATTTTTAAAATAACAAAACTATATTTTAGGATGTATTTTAATTTTTCCTGATACGCCCTTCAACTCTCCTTCTTTATTTCTCCTTCTGCCTGTTGATCTCCCGTCTAATGCTCCCCTGAAATTAAGGGGACACCCTCTTCTGCTCTCCCCTTTACGTATTGCTGTCTCTCAATCTCGCATAAAACCTCTTTCACGTTCTCTCTCAATCTCGTAGAAATCCGAATGGGAGTGATTCACATCTAGGGAAACTGTGAAAAAAAAATACAGTGCATTGTAAGAATTTGGTGCCACTGGTAGTTGATATTTTGGTTGAAATGTTCGGTGTAGTAAGGAGGGACAAGGAGGACAATGAAGATGGATGTGTTGCAAATTGATTTGTTATAATAATAAAGAAAAAAATTTAATTGAGTTGGTCTGGTACGGATAAATGCTCATCTGGTTATGGGTTCATGCTTGTGTTCTGACTTCTGAGTTCGTCCTTTTTTAGTTGTTAATTAAGATATTTTGCAACGTTAGAAAGTTTTTAAGGTTTAATATTAAGTACGGACAACTATTGATTGATTAGCATTTCATTACATAATTTGAGTTCAAGTACTAACACGAAACAATGTACTTCAATTTCATTCGATATATACAAAGCATAAAAAGACTATTAAGCTAAATCAGTTTTCATTCAAAGGCCCAAAAAATAATAAACTAAACGACCACACATCAGTCACATATTTCCTTATCAATACATGACATATTATTGTACCACCTGCAATCAATTTTGAAGATATTACTTTCAGATTCCAACAAAATTGTCACGTTCCTGATGTGGAACCAGTGATTTTCAGCAAGTAAAAGTACTGGTTTACCAGACCAGATACATTGAAATGCAAAATTGAACAAATTTGCTTATTTGTGGACAAAATTGAATGCTAGAACTGATAATAGATGATAAACCGATAATATTGATATAAGAAATTGAAACGAATTTCATCTAATAAGCAAAGATAAGTTCTGATATATAAAACTGGAAAAGTTAACAATAAGAGACAAAAATTGAAATTTTTGAGATAACAGATTCAACATGTCTTGTGATCGGAGGTAAAACCTGGGTCAAATTAAACCTCAATCTAATCTAATGCAGTATAGCTTGAGGGTCGAATCCACAGGGACGGTTATTCTAAACTATAGACTTTAAGTAACTAAATTTAATTGATCTAGGGGTAAACAAGTCAAAGATTGATTAAATGGTTGAAAGGATTGAATTTAAACTAAAAGGATTAAGTCTAATATTCTAATTAACCTCTAAATTATTCTAAAAATTAAGGTAAAGATCAAAACTCGAATTAAGGACTTAAACTAGGGTCAATTGATCGGGTTCCACTTCCAGGCACTATCCTGGCGGGTCGACAGGATTCCTGGCGGGTCGACAGAGTTCCTGGCGGGTCGACAGGATTCCTGGCGGGTCGCCAGAACAGTACGACAATTCAGTTTAATTAGTTTCTAAGTTCTCTAAGTTCAGGTTTTTGGCTTAAACTCTGGTCCAAATACTAACTCTCGTTCTTGATTTGGTATTACTAAGTTTTAACCTCTAAACCTCCCTAAAAACCTAAGTTTCAACTCTCGTTTCTTGGCTTAAGTTTTAGGGTTTGCTTTAACTATTCGGTAGGATATCCTAGATCTCTCGATCTTAGGAGGGAATAAACCTCTCGGCTAAGTTCCGATTTCACCTTTTGGGTATACTAACTATCCTATGGTATGGGAATACAAATTGATTTGAATTTAGGGAACTTGGTGCTTATCTATTAGGCAAGGCCTTAACCTAATGAGCGAACCTTCAAGACAATTCAATTCATATTCTCAATTCAAGCAATTAAACTTAAGAAAAGCAAAGCAACTTAGAAAGATTAGAAAACTAAATTAAACTTCATAAATCTACCAAGTCATGGTTCCCTACAATTGCCCCTAAACTAAACTACTCACTAAAAGTCATACTAAACATAAAGATAAAATGTTTCAGCAAACTAAACATCAAAAGACAGAAACTAGAGAAAGAATACAACAAAGAACTAAAAGAAACACTCTCAGCTTGAATCCTGGCGGGTCGACAGGATTCCTGGCGGGTCGACAGGAGACAGGCTGGGTGCGATTTCTGCTAACTCCTCTTGAATCTTGCTCCAAAATCTGACTTCTAAACTGACTTCCACTCCCCCCTTTTCTGGAGCTCTCCCTATGTTTAAATAACTCTCAAAGGCGGTTCCCATAGGTGGAGATCATGTCTGGTTCGTCCAAGAATAGAGAAAGTGCTCTGCCAGAAATATCTCTCCAAATTGGGCAGGTCGGTTTATGTTCTGGCGGGTCGACAGGAATCCTGGCGGGTCGCTTGGATTCCTGGCGGGTCGTCTGAAATCCTGGCGGGTCGCCAGAACAGGGGACTTGTCTGGTTTGACCCTGTTCCTTTGCTCCAGTCGCTTGGACCCTGATTTGCTCCGCTTGAACTCTGCCTTGGGCCCAATTTTGCTCCAAATCATCGCTGAACCTGAAATTAGACAAGGGCAAATAGCAGTACCATATTTCTAACCTAAATTGCATTAAATCTAACTAAAACACAAGCATTTAATTGAAATTAAGGCCTAAAAGGGTTGAATATTTCGATGTGAAACCCGCCTATCAAATCTCCCCAAACTTAAACTTGCTTGTCCCAAAGCAACAATTCAAACTCAGAAAGATAGTTTAGGACTTAATTGCAATTCAATGGTTGGTTTCCTAAGCCTAAGAAGGGTCCTTAGCATAATTAACATCAAAACTTGAGCAATTTCAAAATAGAGCATGTCAAAACAATTTTTTCAAAATCAAATTTCAAACAGTTTTAATCCAAGTGACCATGGCTTCACACAAACAATTCTCAAAACAATTGACCTTCATTGATCATGACCTTCCCTGTTTTTCTTTAATTCCAATTGGTTTTCAAGTTCCTAAAGTTTGCACTAACAATCAAGACACGGGATCACACCCTCCCATCACAAACGTTAGCCCAACAAATTCAATCAAGCAAGAGTTAAGACAATTCACCTTTACAATTTAAATTTAAAGATACATTTTGCTCCTGGGGCAAGGAGATTTTTCCCGAGGCGGAGAAGTCAGCCAGATAAAAGCGGATTTAACTTTAGAGGATTTTTCCTCTTTATTTCTTTTTTCTTCTTTTTTTTTATACCATGAATCTCTTTCTGTTTCTTACCCATGGTTTATGGAGTTCTTTTAATCCGCTAGTACCTATAGCTTCCTACAGTGTCCATGGCACTGCACCACTTTTTAGTTCCCCTTTTTATTTTGTTTTCGGATTTTCTGATTTTTTTTTTTTTTTTATAACATTTAATTAAACTTAAAAACAATGTGACATTTCATTAACTCTTGCTTAACATCCTTTGTTGAATCTCGATTTTGTGTTGCAAGAATCGATCTAAGGGCATTTAGGGTATTCAATTTTAAGTGTGGATGCCAAACAAACCGAAATCTAAAATTTCAATGCAAACTTTAAAATCTTAAAACTCAATTGAGCATAAAGAACTACGAGACAAGTCATGCTTAATGCTTTTCAATTGCTTTTAATCCTTGAGTGTATTAAGTTAGGTCAAATCCAAATTCAGATTTTCAAATTTCAATTTCAAGACATGTTCATTTCTTAATTTGCTCAAATTTCGATCCTAATCATTGCTAATTATCTCCTTAAACTATCTAAATGCAAATTATATGAATTAACCATGCAATATATACAAAACTACATGAAAACGCTCAAAATAGGTCCTCTGGCGACCCCGCCAGAATCCTGGCGGGTCCGCTTGAAAACGTCCTGAGAGCAATGCAAAGAGGTTCAATCTCTGGCGGGCCCGCCAGAAACCTGGCGGCTCCGCCTGAAATGATCCCGAGAGTGTTAATTCCTACATGAAATGATGCATTTTCCTAGATACATGTGCATTTCCATCAAATTTCGAAATTCCCCTCCCCAAACTTGTTCAATTGCATCCAACAAACACAAACAAACAGAATTTAAAAGAGAAAAAGAGAAAAGTGAAGGAAACTCACAAATTGTCGTGCCGAACCAATCGGTCACCAAAACTCACTGAGGCGGTGGAGGCAGTGGCTGTCCATAGATCGGGAAGAACCAATCATATATCTCGTTCATCCGTCCATGAGCCACCCCATTCTCCCTTTCGTCTCGCTTGATTGCCTCGCACTTGTCACTGATGCGCTTTCCTAGCTCGTTGGATTCACTTGAGAGGCGAGCTAAATTGTTCAAGCTAGCGCATAGGGATGCGTAGCTGAACTCTTCATGTGGCGGGGCGCTCGAAGATGAACCACCCATATCAAATCTTCCACCTTGAAACGGTTGCATGGCAAAGGGCGGCATTTGGTACGGCGACATCCCGTACTGGCCAAACGGCTGCGACCCTTGCATCGACTCTTTTGGGGGTTGTTGCATAGGAGCATCAGGTATGGCCGCTCCTTGGATTGCTAGGGGTAGCAACCACGTGTTTGGATCTAGACCCTTCAAATCATCAATTGAGTATCCAATGGCTTTGCGATAAAATCGCAACTCCTTCAAGAGCTTCTCAATTTCTTCACTGTTTAGATGTGCACTCACAATCACCTGATATATTTCATCAGGCCCCAAGTACTGGTATTGGAGGTTGGAAGGCAAGGACTTCAAATTCAGCTTTGTTTGAACAGGGCTGGCTTCCTGGCGGGTCGCCAGGATTTCTGGCGGGTCGCCAGAAACTGTCCCGAGAACGTCCACTTCTTTTTCTGCCTCTGGTTCTTCTTCCAAACTCGCCACATAAGCATCCCATTCCTCCTGGTTGTCGATGGGGTAGGTGTAGGCTTTTGTCACCTCCGAATTGAACTCTTCTTGAACTATTTCATCAAGCATATCCACCATGCAACAAGTGTCAACTTGGTTGGGCAGCTTCATTGCTTTTTCAACTTCAAATTCGACGGTTTCGTCTCCCACCTTCACGAGCATCTTTCCATTCCTACAATTGATAAGAATACCAGCAGTTGCTAGAAATGGTCTACCAAGAATAATGGGTACCTCGGGGTCTTCTTCCATGTCCACAATCACGAAATCACATGGCACCACAATATCTCCAACTTGAATTGGCACATCTTCAACTATTCCCAAGGGCAAACGTGTTGATCGATCTGCCAGTTGCAATGTCATCCGAGTAGTCCTCAATTCTCCCACACCCAGCTTGTTGAAAATAGATTCGGGCATGAGACTCACACTTGCTCCCAAGTCCAGCAAAGCTCGCTTGATGTTTGCCTCCCCAAACTTGCACGGAATCGTGAATTTTCCTGGATCTTTCAACTTCGGGGGAAGTCTCTTGGTTGACACGGATTTGCTCTCATGAGTCACAGCGATGCAAACGTCTTCCAGCTTCTTCTTGTTAGTCAAAATGTCTTTTAGAAACTTGGCATAGGAGGGCATTTTGGTCAACATGTCGGTGAAGGGTATGGAGATTTGGATTTGCTTCATTATCTCCATGAACTTGCTATACTCCTTCTCTTCCTTTGCCTTGGCTAGCCTCTCAGGAAATGGAACTTCTGGCGCATAACGGGTCTGAATCGGAGCCTTGATCTTGTCTTTCTGAGCTTCAGGATCTTTTCTGGCGGGTCGCCAGGAATCCTGGCGGGTCGTCAGAAATTGTCCTGAGAGCTCTGCATTCTGCGCATCATCCTGGCGGGTCGCCAGGAATCCTGGCGGGTCGCCAGAAATTGTCCTGAGAGCCATGTTTTTCTGCATTTTGTTCTGGCGGGTCGCCTGAGCTTCTGGCGGGTCCGCCTGGACTTGTCCTGGGACCGATTCGTCTGGATTTTTGGGACCAACGTACTCCGTTCCACTCCTTAGTCGATGCGTGACACTCTTGACTTCTCCGTTGGGGTTCACTTCAGGTTGGCTTGGAAACATCCCGGTCTTCGTTAAAGCTCCTTGGTTTTGAGGATTTGCCAATTTGCTTTGTTGAATGAGGAATTGCAAGGACTCGCGAACTTGCTTCATCTCATCAAAGACCGTATGATTCCACTCCGTTTGATCTGCCATGAACTTGTCCACCAAATTCCTATGTTGCTGATAGTAATTAACTTGATTGTTATTACCTACAGCGTTGTTGTTAGGCTTGTTTTGAGGTGGTGGTTGAGCTTGCCCCGGATTCGCGCACCCGCTTGGATTGCCATAAGATAACCCAGGATGGTTTCTCTTGTCTCGGTACACGTAATTCTGGGGCGCGTAGGGCGGAGGTGCCATAATTGCATTAACATCGGCTACGGGCTCGTCTCTTACTACCAAGTAACATGCCTTTGCTGTATGTCCTTCTTCCTCACAAATTTGACACTTCTGGACTGCCTCCACGGGTTTGGACTTCATTTCTTTCATCATTGTGGTCAAGGCGTCCAGTTGAGCTTGCAAATGGGTTGATTTGTCCACTTCTATCATCCCTCCTTTGGAATTCTTCTCTCTCACCGACCAATTGGTTTGAGAGCTCGCTATGCTTTCGATTAGCGCCTTTGCATCCCTACACCCTAGGTCGAGAAGAGACCCACCTGCAGTTGAGTTAACACTTTGACGAGTTTGATGATTCAAACCGTCATAGAAACTACAAATTAGTCTATCCTGGCCTATATCATGATGAGGACACATTCTCAACAAATCTTTAAAGCGTTCCCAAGCTTCAAACAAATTTTCATCACTTTCCTGTTTAAATCCAATTATCTCCCTCACGATCGATGTGGTTTTGATTCTAGGATAGAACCTTTCCAAGAAGGCCTTGGCCAAATCATCCCAACAAGTAAACGGGTTACTATTGAAACTATTCAACCAATCCTCCGCTTGGTCTCTAAGAGAAAAAGGGAAAAGAGTTAACCGAATTATATCGGGAGCGACTTCTTCGAGGTTGAGAGTGATGCAATTCCGTAGGAATCGCTGCAAGTGCTTGTTCGCGTCTTCCGTCGGATTCCCACTAAATTGGTTCTGTTGGATAAGGGCAATGAGAGATGGGTTGAAGAATAGATCGCGAGTCCTTCGAGCTTGGGGAGGGTTGACTCCAAGTCGGACATTGTTTGCGGTTGGGGCTCCGATCTCTTACAAAGGTCGATTCTCCGCCGCAATCCTTGCCGCCTCCCTAGCATCATCAAGGGCTCGTTGAAGCACAGCTGGATCTACCATCAACGGCCCGTCTCCTTCTGGACCAACAGGTGGGTTCCCGTTCAGGTCTGCCATTGGTTTCGCGTCGTCTGCGTCTTTCGAACCTTCCTCAGGATCTTTTCTGGCGGGTCCGCCTGAATCCTGGCGGGTCGCCTGGATTGGTCCTGATGGTTGGTTCGTGAATCGAGTTGATGGATTTCGCCTTCCTCGTTGATAAACCAGCAAGGGAGTCGAAATAGGTGATGAAGTCGAAGTTGTGACCTCCTTGGCTTCTATTTGTTCTCCCGGAAAACGAACGGTTTGGGAAACAAACGAAGCGGAAGGTCGGGGGGTCTCGTCGCTCTTGGCTTGGCTCCTCGTAAAGTATTTGCACTCGCTTGCGGGTAGAGGTTGCTTAGACTTCTTCTTTCCGGCCAGCGTGTACTCCTACAAACAAAGAAACAAGAGGAAAAGACAAAAGATCAATAAAACTTAATTACCTAAACTTAAATCTAGTCACCGTCCCCGGCAACGGCGCCAAATTTGATCGGAGGTAAAACCTGGGTCAAATTAAACCTCAATCTAATCTAATGCAGTATAGCTTGAGGGTCGAATCCACAGGGACGGTTATTCTAAACTATAGACTTTAAGTAACTAAATTTAATTGATCTAGGGGTAAACAAGTCAAAGATTGATTAAATGGTTGAAAGGATTGAATTTAAACTAAAAGGATTAAGTCTAATATTCTAATTAACCTCTAAATTATTCTAAAAATTAAGGTAAAGATCAAAACTCGAATTAAGGACTTAAACTAGGGTCAATTGATCGGGTTCCACTTCCAGGCACTATCCTGGCGGGTCGACAGGATTCCTGGCGGGTCGACAGAGTTCCTGGCGGGTCGACAGGATTCCTGGCGGGTCGCCAGAACAGTACGACAATTCAGTTTAATTAGTTTCTAAGTTCTCTAAGTTCAGGTTTTTGGCTTAAACTCTGGTCCAAATACTAACTCTCGTTCTTGATTTGGTATTACTAAGTTTTAACCTCTAAACCTCCCTAAAAACCTAAGTTTCAACTCTCGTTTCTTGGCTTAAGTTTTAGGGTTTGCTTTAACTATTCGGTAGGATATCCTAGATCTCTCGATCTTAGGAGGGAATAAACCTCTCGGCTAAGTTTCGATTTCACCTTTTGGGTATACTAACTATCCTATGGTATGGGAATACAAATTGATTTGAATTTAGGGAACTTGGTGCTTATCTATTAGGCAAGGCCTTAACCTAATGAGCGAACCTTCAAGACAATTCAATTCATATTCTCAATTCAAGCAATTAAACTTAAGAAAAGCAAAGCAACTTAGAAAGATTAGAAAACTAAATTAAACTTCATAAATCTACCAAGTCATGGTTCCCTACAATTGCCCCTAAACTAAACTACTCACTAAAAGTCATACTAAACATAAAGATAAAAGGTTTCAGCAAACTAAACATCAAAAGACAGAAACTAGAGAAAGAATACAACAAAGAACTAAAAGAAACACTCTCAGCTTGAATCCTGGCGGGTCGACAGGATTCCTGGCGGGTCGACAGGAGACAGGCTGGGTGCGATTTCTGCTAACTCCTCTTGAATCTTGCTCCAAAATCTGACTTCTAAACTGACTTCCACTCCCCCCTTTTCTGGAGCTCTCCCTATGTTTAAATAACTCTCAAAGGCGGTTCCCATAGGTGGAGATCATGTCTGGTTCGTCCAAGAATAGAGAAAGTGCTCTGCCAGAAATATCTCTCCAAATTGGGCAGGTCGGTTTATGTTCTGGCGGGTCGACAGGAATCCTGGCGGGTCGCTTGGATTCCTGGCGGGTCGTCTGAAATCCTGGCGGGTCGCCAGAACAGGGGACTTGTCTGGTTTGACCCTGTTCCTTTGCTCCAGTCGCTTGGACCCTGATTTGCTCCGCTTGAACTCTGCCTTGGGCCCAATTTTGCTCCAAATCATCGCTGAACCTGAAATTAGACAAGGGCAAATAGCAGTACCATATTTCTAACCTAAATTGCATTAAATCTAACTAAAACACAAGCATTTAATTGAAATTAAGGCCTAAAAGGGTTGAATATTTCGATGTGAAACCCGCCTATCATCTTGTCTTTTCTCTCATGTCATTTATAGAAAAAATAAATTAACTCCAAGGTAAAATAACAAAAAAAAAGTATTAACATAAGATTCTAATTCTGTCGTAGTTTCTCGCTACTTAGTAACTTCCAGTGGAGACAATCCTCAATAGATTTTCTACGAGATTGAGATAAAACGTAAAAGAGGTTTTATACAAGATTGAGAGACATTGCAATACGTAAAGGGGAGAGCAGAAGAGGGTGTCCCCTTAATTTCAGGGGAGCATTAGACGGGAGATTGACAGGCAGTAGGAGAAATAAAGATGGAGAGTTGAAGGGCATATCAGGAAAAATTAAAATACATCCTAAGGAACAGTTTTGTTATTTTAAAAATGTATAATAATTGTATAAATGTGGCAAATATCTAAGTATAATAAATTTAGAGTGGCATTTTTCAAAGAGTAAAGTTTGGGGTGGTATTTCTCTAATTTTGTAACTTTGAGGTGGCATGGGCCTAATTTTCCCATTAATTTATTATATGCAGCACCATTAATTTAATGGACCAAGTCAAATTAAAAACTGTACCGTCAAAAAGTAACTTCCAAATAAAATTAAACTAAAAAAAAAAACTTCTAAATAAACTTTGACGGTTAAACACAATTGCTATATTTATGGAGGGCCTGATGGTAAGTATCACTTCCTCTCTTCACTTGTGTTCCCGTTTCTTAACCCCAAAGTCGACCGGACCTCTTACCAAAATTGTGGAGAAAAGCCTTAACCCCAAAGTCTAGAGCGAGCTCTTCTCCTGGTTACGTCAGAGCGACGCGGAGCGAGGTGAGAGATCTATTTGATTGATAATACGCTGAAATAACGGCTCTATTATCCTCCCATAAATTTCCGATTTCACACAAGATCTCTTTAAATCGAATATCGAATCAAAGATTACAAAAGATTTCAGACCCAACGTCTCTATTATCCTCGTTATAAATAAATTCTAATTCCCTCTCAGACGACAAACATTCTACCGCCTCCAAAGAATTAAAGAAAGAGAGAGAAAAGAAAGAACAAAATAAGAAGAAGAAGAAGAAGAAGGAGAGCAAGCGAAGAAGAAGAAGAAAGCCTTCTCCGAAGAAGAAGGTGGGAGACGAGACCAGACTCCGTCGACGATCTGATCTTCTCAACTCCTTCTCTCGAAGAAAACCTAGGGTTTATCGATGGGGGAGAGAGAGAGCGAGCGAAGAAGAAGAAGAAAGCCTTCTCCGAAGAAGAAGGTGAGAGACGAGACCACACTCCGTCGACGATCTGATCCATCAAAGCATTCTCCGAAGAAGAAAGCGAGAGACGAGACCAGACTCCGTCGACGATCTGATTTTCTCAACCCCTTCTCTCGAAGAAAACCTAGGGTTTATCGGTGGAAAGAGGCGAGGTTGTGATCGCTTATTAGCACTAGGGTTTCTCGATCTCACCTTCTCTGGTAAAGCATCTCTCCAAATCTCCTTTTTCTCTTGTCGTGTGGTGCTTAGTAGCATCTCCTGATCGCTTATTAGCGACTGTACTCTTTAATCAGTGCAATTTAGCATCTCCAAACTTTATTTTTATTTTGTGCTTTCTTTCTCGTTTGCTATTTAAAATGGTTGCAACACGTGTGGTTGTTTGTAGCCACTTATTTTTGCTTAGTTCTGATCTAGGTCCAGTGACCTTTTAGTTTGCAAGTACTTACCAATTTACTTATGCGTTGTTTTATCTTATTTTTTTTAGGTAGCAGCTGTTGAAAGATACTGAATGGGGGCATTACTCATGGCCATTCAAAGGATACTGGCAAAGAAACATCAGGTTTAAAGTTCTACTTCATTTATTTGTGATTAATCCCCACACTTATTTGTGATTAATCTGTATACTCAGGAAGTCAGTCATTTCAGAATAGCTTGAATATAAAATTGATTTTTTAGTTCCTAGAGGTTCCTTGTAGTTATGTTTTACCATTACTATAGCTAAATTTGTAACTTGAAGCGTCTTTTTTTTTTCACTTTAGGAACTACAGTGGCTATGAACAATATTATTTCTTCTGTGCATTTTTTTTTTTTTTGGAAAAACCAATCTGATTTTGTTTTATTTTCTGTCTTTCATTATGTGTGGCTTTTGTGTTAAACTTGAACTCGTGTTCTTCTATAGTCACAACTTGAGATAGTAAACCACTACCTTTTCCCCGCAAGCTTCCAATTTGGAAAGAAAAATGTTCTTACTCTGCCGTCCGGATAGCTATGCAAATTCATTTGTTTTTGTTCACCTCAAAATCGAAGCCTTAATTTGAAATAGTGCTTCAACCCAGAGTTATCTTATCACCCAGTTACCTAATTTATCTTTATTTATTAAGCAGGAAACGAGCCAATCAGACAGAGAATAATTCGAGTACTTCTAGCTGCTATCTTATCTTGCTCTCCTGTGTTGTCAGGTTCTTTGCTATTCATTATATTTATATCAAATCTCTAATGAAAAATATTGTTTCAATGTAATAGAAAACTGCTTAACAATATTATCAGATTGATAAACATGGTAGAAAATTGTTGTGTAGTGCATCAAGGTAAATAAAATAGACAACTATTGTTTGGATGTATTAAGGCTGACACTTAAATTGCTATAGTATTAAATTTTCTGTTAAATTACTGCAACCTTTATACTGATAGCATTAAGTTACACTCTAGATTGTATTTTACATGTAAATTTCTTATTGGTGTTCTATTTTTTATGATGAGTTGCAACGGGATAATCTGGAATTATATTCATACAAGAAGAAGCCAAACCGAATCAGATTCATCCTGATAGGGTGGTGGGGGCGTTCTTTTATGTGCCTGAAGGAGAAGCCAAACCGAATTGATGAAGGAGAACTGAAAGAAAAGGTGCAAACTATCCTGTGACAAAGTTATTTTTCCTCGTTGCTCACCACTTATTCTAAATTTTGAATGAACTACATTGTCAATTAAATCAGTTTGAGCATGGAAAATGCCAAATAATCCTGTGACAAATGTTAACTTTTGTTGTATTGGTAACTATTAACTACAAACTACACATTTTGCAGAGAAGAGGATGATAAGGGGCCTGAGAAGCATCCTATTAAAGCTACTGAAGCTTCTTCAATTGTATCAACTATAGATGCCAGAGGTAATATATAATTCTCGGTGTGCTTTCATTACTATCTTGGAAGATAATGCATTGTTGAATCGGATATATGTTATTAATAGTTAGGTTCATTGTGAGAGACCTGATATTCTGTGATGGACTTCAATTTGAGATTATTTTTGAGTCGTTAAAAATTGTATCACAACTACTCAAGGAGCTTTAATTAAAAATCATATTGATCAATATAAAAATTGGATTATGTTTTGACTCGTTTAACAGGGCCAGCCAGCTGGTGGAGGGGGGGGGGGCAGGGAAGCTTGGGCAAGTGGGACAGGTATCGGTGGCTATCTATCCGGTCCCACTGCTAGTTTCAGCAAGCCGTGGTGGTCACTTCACTGTCAAGATCTGGTGCGGTTAAGAGAAAATGAGGTGGCTTGGTACAGGTTATGCCTAAAAAATTTAATCATCCAGTACTGAAACTTTGTCCATACTATTGCTTTGCCAATATCAGATTGTACAGGTTGTGCCGACCAGGCATTCCTTTTCAATATTTTTTTATTTGTCTCAAGTATTTTTTTTTATCTTAATTGAGGCAGCATGCCAAAGTAGCATCTGTAAATTACTAAAGTCCTTACATGCATGCAATATGTAGTACTGACAGCTAAACTTTTTTTCTTTTCAGCCACTAGAAGCAATAGAGAAATTCCAGAAGAGTGTGGATGCACTAATTGTAATCCCTAATGAGATAGGCTTTTGGTCATAGTTGATGAAAACACGCCTCTCCAAAGTGCTTTCCTCTTTGCTGATTACGTCCTCCGCCAGGGTGTCCAGGGAATTTCTGACATCATCACGGTGAGTACTATATACTATGCCAAACGATAGGAGTTCTGCATTTTACTTATAAGCTGGAATAGGTGGTTGACAAAGGTTATCCAAGTGAAGAAGTCGGTATATGCAGTAATGTTGTACGCAAGATCTTGAGAACCATTTGATACTCCCTCTCATAAGTATAATAAAAAAGGGGTATACAATTGTGTAATTATGATGACCATACTTTCAAAGTACAGCCCTCATTTTAATCTGGGCCTTATTTTGAAATTCATGAATTCATGGCTAGTAATTTTTGAAATTGGTACCTTGATGAACTTAATTGGTCGATTAATCTCCAAACAGAAAAGTTTTCAAAGACTTGGTTGTGAACGTGTATTACTTGTGCAGGTACAAGGGTTGGTAAATTTAGATTTTGCAAATGTAAAGGCAGTGATGAAGAACTTAGGCACAACCGTGCTGGGGGTTGGTGTGTCGACAAGCAAAAACCAGGCCCAGAAAAGTGCTGAACAGGCAACCCTTGCCCCTCTCGTAGGTTCTTCTATCGAGCCGTCCACTGGCGTCGTGTACAACATCACTGGTGGCAAGGAAATCACTTTGTAGGAATTTCACCAAGTCTCTCTGGTTCGTTCAGTCTTCGTTCTTAGCTTAGTTCACTGTTGAAAAGGTAAAACCATTTATAACTCGAGCCTTAATTTATACCTGAGAGGATAGCAAGTCAAAGTAGGTTTTTTCCTAATTGGAGTGGTGCCACATTTGAGGGTTTAATTGTTGTGAGGTTGCATCAATCGCGTGTGGCCTTTCCCGGTGGTTGTAAGCACTTAGTTGTATTTTCAGTACAAACCTGAATCATTGAACACAATTAGTTTTACATTCAACTGTTGTTTTTAATATAGTGGGTCTGTCTGGTGCGGCAAAGAGAAAATGAGGTGGTCAGAGTATTTCTGCTGAACGCGGGTTAGTTTTTTCTTGCATATACTCCACCGCTTATTTATGGAAATTTTATGTTTATGAAAGAAAGCAAAATTGTTAATGTCCACAGAGCATAAACTAAAATATTGCTTAGCAATTCATCTTCAAATTAAAGGCTTCATATTTTATAACATTGATTTAGCAACAGTAGTTGATATGATTAAATTTGATTAATGTGTTAGCGATGTCCACACAGATAGAAATTGGAAACGTTGTTTTTGAAATTTAGTGAGATTGATTTATTCAAATTGTTAATGTCCACCGCTTATTTATGGTATCTTAATGAACTTATTTTTGTGCATTAGTCTTCAACCAAGAGTTATCTTATCACCCAGTTACCTAATTTATCTTCATTTATTAAGCAGGAAACGAGCCAATCGGACAGAGAATGATTCGAGTAGTTCGAGCTGCTATCTCTTCTTGCTCTCCTGTATTGCCAGGTTCATTGCTATTCATTATATTTATATTAAATCTCTAATAGAAAATTGCTTAACAATATTATGAGATTGATAAACACGGTAGAAAATTGTTGTGTAGTACATCAAGATAAATGAAATAGACAACTGTTGTCTGAATGTTATAAGGCTGACACTTAAATTGCTATGGTACTAAATTTTCTGTTAAATTACTACAACCTTAATACTGATAACTTTAAGATACACTCTTTGTTGTATTTTACAAGTAAATTTCTTATTGGAGCGTTGTTCTTTATGATGAGTTGCAAAGGGACAATCTGGAATTAGATTCATACAAGGAGAAGATAAAGGAAAACTAGGAGAAAATCAAACTGAACAAGCAGCTCCCTTATCTCGTTGGCAATATTGTTGAGGTACTAATTTTTTATATTTTATTCTTCTCAACAGTCAACTATTTTCATGCTTACATACTGAAAATAATGCTGTTATATAATATAGATTCTGGGGATGAATCCAGAAGATGAGGCCGAGGAAGATGGTGCCAACATCGATTTGGATTCTCAGAGGAAGGGCAAATGTGTTGTTTTGGAAACTTCTACTCGTCAGGTCATAATGACATACAGTCTCTCTGTTTGTTTGTTCTTATATTTATGAAAATGCATCGTGGCTTTGCAAAATATTATAAATATACAATATAATTTAGAATATATATATTGGGATTTGCTGCAAAGTTTGTTTTACCCCTTTGATATACCATGATTTGCACAAAACACATCTATTTTTTGTTTAGATTTTCCCATTTCAAGATAGATCATTTATTTTTTACAACATCCTGTTTTGGTAAATAACATGCAACTCTTTACAGTCAATTAACACTTTGTATGGATGTGTTACTTTTGAGTGAAGTATTTAGACTTTTAAAGCACCTGAAGATGCCCCTACAGTGTGCAATATTTGTGTTAATTCTGGTGCCTATCATCTATTGTTTAAAGCAAAGTTTTTTTGATTCCTCTAATATCCTCTCTCCAGTGTTGGTGCAGGCTGAGATGCATCTTTAAACTCTCTGTTCAAGCCATGTCGCCCATAAGGTGGTTGCAAAGAGCACCGGGCAGTCAGAGTTTGCGCGAAGAGCGAGGAGGATTGATCTGATAAAAGTCTGAATAGAACAATCCTCATGGGGGGGGGGGGGTCATTCCTCTATGTGCCTGAAGGAGAAGCCAAACCGAATTGATGTACGAGAACTGAAAGAAAAGGTGCAAGCTATCCTGTGACAGTTATTTTTTTTTTTGTTGCTCACCACTTATTCTAAATTTTGAATGAACTACGTTGTCAATTAAATCAGTTTGAGCATGGAAAATGCCAGATAGTCCTGTGACAAATGTTAACTTTTGTTGTATTGGTAATTATTAACTGCAAATTACACATTTTGCAGAGAGGAGGATAAGGAGCCTAAGAAGCATCCTATTAAAGTTACTGAACCTTCTTCAACGGTATCCACTGTAGACGCCAGAGGGTAATACATAATTCTCAATGTGCTTTCATTACTATCATGGAAGATAATGCATTGTTGAATCGGAGACATGTGATTAATAGTATGGTTCATTGTGAGAGACCTGATATTCCGTGATGGACTTCAATCCGAGATTATCTTTGAGTCGTTAAAAACTAGATCACAACTACTGAAGGAGCTTTAATTAAAAATCATATTGTTCGAAAAAATAATGGATTATATTTTGACTGGTTTTACAGGGCCAGCCAGCTGGTGGAGGGGGGCAGGCAAGCTTGGGCAAGTGGGCCTGGTACTTGTGGCTATCTATCCGACCCCACTGCCAGTTTCAACATGCCGTGGTGGTCACTTCACTGTCCAGATCTGGTGCGGTTAAGAGAAAATGAGGTGGCTTGGTACATGTTATGCCTAAAAAATTTGATCATCCAGTACTGATACTTTGTCCATACTATTGCTTTGCCAATATCAGATTGTACAGGTTGTGCTGACCAGGCCTTCGTTTTCAATATTTTTTTATTTGTCTCAATCATTTTTTTTATCTTAATTGAGGCAGCATGCCAAAGTAGCATCAGTAAATTACTAAATCCCTTACATGCATGCATTATGTAGTACTGACAACAACAACGACAAGCCTTTTGCCCCAAGCAAGTTGGGGTAAGCTAGAAAGAAACCCAACAAGAGAGAGAACACATCCAAGAACAAAAAACAAAACATAATATGTAGTACTGACAGCTGAACTATTTTTCCTTTCAGGCACTAGAAGCAATAGCGAAATTCTAGAAGAGTGTGGATACACTTATTGTAATCCCTAATGAGATAGGCTTTTGGACATAGTTGATGAAAACACGCCTCTCCAAGATGCTTTTCTCTTTGCTGATGTCGTCCTCCGCCAGGGTGTCCAGGGAATTTCTGACATCATCACGGTGAGTACTATATACTATGTCAAACGATAGGGGTTTTGCATTTTACTTACAAGCTGGAATAGGCGGTTGACAAAGGCTGTCCAAGTGAAGAAGTCGGTATATGCAGTAATGTTGTACGCAAGATCTTGAGAACCATTTGATACTCCCTCTGATAAGTATAATAAAAGGAGGGGTATACAATTGTATAATTATGAAGACCATACTTTCAAAGTACAACCCTCATTTTAACCTGGGCCTTATTTTGAAATTCATGAATTCAAGGCTAATAATTTTTGAAATTGGTACCTTGATGAACTTAGTTGGTCGATTAATCTCCAATCAGAAAAGTTTTCAAAGACTCGGTTGTAAACGTGTATTACTTGTGCAGATACCAGAGTTGGTAAATGTAGATTTTGCAAATGTAAAGACAGTGATGAAGAACTTAGGCAGAACCGTGCTGGGGGTTGGCGTGTCGACAAGCAAAAACCAGGCCCAGAAAAGTTCTGAACAGGCAACCCTTGCCCCTCTCGTAGGTTCTTCTATCGAGTCGTCCACTGGCGTCGTGTACAACATCACTGGTGGCAAGGACATCACTTTGCAGGAATTCACCAAGTCTCTCAGGTTCGCTCAGTCTTCGTTCTCAGCTTAGTTCACTGTTGAAAAGGTAAAACCATTTATAACTCGAGCCTTAATTTATACCTGAGAGGATAGCAAGTCAAAGTAGATTTTTTCCTAATAGGAGTGGTGCCACATTTGAGGGTTTAATTGTTGTGAGGTTGCATCAATCGCGTATGGCCTTTCCCGGTGGTTGTAAGCACTTAGTTTGTATTTTCAGTACAAACCTGAATCATTGAACACAATTAGTTTTACATTCAACAGTTGCTTGTAATGTAGTGGGTCTGTCTGGTGTGGCTAAGAGAAAATGAGGTGGGCAGAGTGTTTCTTCTGAACGCGGGTTTGTTTTTTCTTGCATATACTCCACCGCTTATTTATGGGAATTTTATGTTTAGGAAAGAAAGCAAAATTGTTAATGTCCAGAGAGCATAAACTAAAACATTGTTTAGCAATCCATCTTCAAATTAAAGGCTTCATATTTTATAACATTGATTTAGCAACAATAGTTGATATGATTAAAATTTGATTAATGTGTTAGCGCTGTCCACACAGATAGAAACTGGAAACGTTGTTTATTCAAATTTAGTAAGATTGATTTATTCAAATTGTTAATGTCCACCGCTTATTTATGGTATCTTGATGAACTTATTTTTGTGCATTAGTCTTCAACCAAGAGTTATCTTATCACCCAGTTACCTAATTTATCTTCATTTATTAAGCAGAAATCGAGCCAATCGGACAGAGAATGATTCGAGTACTTCGAGCTGCTATCTGGTCGTGCTCTCCTGTGTTGCCAGGTTCTTTGCTATTCATTATATTTATATCAAATCTCTAATAGAAAATTGCTTAACAATATTATGAGATCGATAAACACTGTAGAAAATCGTTGTGTAGTGCATCAAGATAAATGAAATAAACAACTGTTGTCTGAATGTATTAAGGCTGACACTTAAATTGCTATGGTACTAAATTTTTTGTTAAATTACTACAACCTTAATACTGATAACTTTAAGATACACTCTATGTTGTATTTTACATATAAATTTCTTATTGGAGCGTTGTTCTTTATGATGAGTTGCAAAGGGACAATCTGGAATTAGATTCATACAAGGAGAAGATAAAGGAAAACTAGGAGAAAATCAAACTGAACAAGCAGCTCCCTTATCTCGTTGGCAATATTGTTGAGGTACTATTTTTTTTTATATTTTATTCTTCCCAACAGTCAGCTATTTTCATGTTTACATACTGAAAATAATGCTATTATATAATATAGATTCTGGGGATGAATCCTGAAGATGAGGCCGAGGAAGATGCTGCCAACATCGATTTGGATTCTCAGAGGAACGGCAAATGTGTTGTTTTGGAAACTTCTACTCGTCAGGTCATAATGACACATGCAGTCTCTCTGTTTGTTTGTTCTAATATTTATGAAAATGCATCGTGGCTTTGCAAAACATTATAAATATACTATAAAATTTAGAAAATATATATATATTTTTGGATTTGCTGCAAAGATTGTTCTACCACTTTGCTATACCATGATATGCACAAAACACATCTGTTTTTTGTTTAGATTTTCCCATTTCAAGATAGATCATTCATTTTTTACAACATCCTGTTTTGGTAAATAACATGAAACTCTTTACAGTCAATTAACACTTTGTATGGATGTGTTACATTTGAGTGAAGTATTTAGACTTTTAAAGCACCTGAAGATGCTCCTACAGTGTGCAATATTTGTGTTGTTTCTGGTGCCTATCATCTATTGTTTATTGAGCAAAGTATTTTCCACTCCTCTAATATCCATCTCTCCAGTGTTTATGCAGGCTGAAATGCATCTCAAAACACTCTGTTCAAGCCATGTCGCCCATAAGGTGGTTGCAAAGAGCACCGGGCAGTCAGAGTTTGCGCGAAGAGCGAGGAGGATTGATCTGATAAAAGTCTGAATAGAACAATCCTCATGGGGGGGGGGGGGGGGTCATTCCTCTATGTGCCTGAAGGAGAAGCCAAGCCGAATTGATGTACGAGAACTGAAAGAAAAGGTGCAAGCTATCCTGTGACAGTTATTTATTTTTTGTTGCTCACCACTTATTCTAAATTTTGAATGAACTACGTTGTCAATTAAATCAGTTTGAGCATGGAAAATGCCAGATAGTCCTGTGACAAATGTTAACTTTTGTTGTATTGGTAATTATTAACTGCAAATTACACATTTTGCAGAGAGGAGGATAAGGAGCCTAAGAAGCATCCTATTAAAGTTACTGAACCTTCTTCAACGGTATCCACTGTAGACGCCAGAGGGTAATACATAATTCTCAATGTGCTTTCATTACTATCATGGAAGATAATGCATTGTTGAATCGGAGACATGTGATTAATAGTATGGTTCATTGTGAGAGACCTGATATTCCGTGATGGACTTCAATCCGAGATTATCTTTGAGTCGTTAAAAACTAGATCACAACTACTGAAGGAGCTTTAATTAAAAATCATATTGTTCGAAAAAATAATGGATTATATTTTGACTGGTTTTACAGGGCCAGCCAGCTGGTGGAGGGGGGCAGGCAAGCTTGGGCAAGTGGGCCTGGTACTTGTGGCTATCTATCCGACCCCACTGCCAGTTTCAACATGCCGTGGTGGTCACTTCACTGTCCAGATCTGGTGCGGTTAAGAGAAAATGAGGTGGCTTGGTACATGTTATGCCTAAAAAATTTGATCATCCAGTACTGATACTTTGTCCATACTATTGCTTTGCCAATATCAGATTGTACAGGTTGTGCTGACCAGGCCTTCGTTTTCAATATTTTTTTATTTGTCTCAATCATTTTTTTTTTATCTTAATATCTTAATTGAGGCAGCATGCCAAAGTAGCATCAGTAAATTACTAAATCCCTTACATGCATGCATTATGTAGTACTGACAACAACAACGACAAGCCTTTTGCCCCAAGCAAGTTGGGGTAAGCTAGAAAGAAACCCAACAAGAGTGAGAATACATCCAAGAACAAAAAACAAAACATAATATGTAGTACTGACAGCTGAACTATTTTTCCTTTCAGGCACTAGAAGCAATAGCGAAATTCTAGAAGAGTGTGGATACACTTATTGTAATCCCTAATGAGATAGGCTTTTGGACATAGTTGATGAAAACACGCCTCTCCAAGATGCTTTTCTCTTTGCTGATGTCGTCCTCCGCCAGGGTGTCCAGGGAATTTCTGACATCATCACGGTGGGTCCTATATACTATGTCAAACGATAGGGGTCTTGCATTTTACTTATAAGCTGGAATAGGCGGTTGACAAAGCCTGTCCAAGTGAAGAAGTCGGTATATGCAGTAATGTTGTACGCAAGATCTTGAGAACCATTTGATACTCCCTCTGATAAGTATAATAAAAGAGGTGTATACAATTGTGTAATTATGAAGACCATACTTTCAAAGTACTACCCTCATTTTAACCTGGGCCTTATTTTGAAATTCATAAATTCGTGGCTAGTAATTTTTGAAATTGGTATCTTGATGAACTTAATTGGGCGATTAATCTCCAAACAGAAAAATTTTCAAAGACTTGGTTGTAAACGTGTATTACTTGTGCAGATACCAGTATTGGTAAATGTAGATTTTGCAAATGTAAAGGCAGTGATGAAAAACTTAGGCACAACCGTGATGGGGGTGGCGTGTCGTCCAGGAAAAAGAAGGCCTAGAAAAGTGCTGAACAGGCAACCCTTGCCCCTCTTGTTGGTTCTTCTATCGAGTCGTCCACTGGCGTTGTGTACAACATCACTGGTGGCAAGGACATCACTTTGCAGGAAGTTCATCAAGTCTCTCAGGTTTGCTCAGTCTTCGTTCTTAGCTTTCTACTTTTTTTGCTGTAAATTACACAAATGGACCCTCAAGTACCACGTGTTACTATGTTTACTTCTTCATGTTGTGTTTTTCTCTAATTTGGTCCTTTTTTTCCCCACAATACTATATTTAGAAATTAATCCCCAATTTGGTATTTTATTTATTTTGCATACAATAGAAACATTGAAGGACTGAAATGGAAACTCATGATATTGTTCTATGTTCTCTGCAACACAAAAAAAAATGAAAACATTAATGCACTTAGAACAAAAGAGAGATTTACTTGAATCATATTAATATCTGAAAGGCTTCACCTTCCCTATCATTTTTGAAAATGTGAAATCACTGCCCTTCTTACCTAGCTGACACAGGAGAGGAAGCCTTAGGTCGGGTATAATGTGATTTAAGTACTTGCATAACCCTCTTTTAGGCAGAGCTGGCATGTTACACATCTAATTATTGTAAATTTATATAAAATCTGTTTATTTTGTAAGGTGGTGATGAGCCTCACTGAGTTAATTTTCCTTGTTGCTCACCACTTATTCTAAATTTTGAATGAACTACGTTGTCAGTTAAATCAGTTTGAGCATGAAAAATGCCAAATATTCCTGTGACAAATGTTAACTCTTGTTGTAGTGGTAACTATTAACTGCAAATTACACATTTTGCAGAGAGGAGGATGATAAGGGGCCTGAGAAGCATCCTACTAAAGTTACTGAAGCTTCTTCAACGGTATCCACTGTAGACGCGAGAGGGTAATACATAATTCTCAGTGTGCTTTCATTACTATCATGGAAGATAATGCATTGTTAAATCGGATACATGTTATTAATAGTAAGGTTCATTGTGAGAGACCTGATATTTTGTGATGGACTTCAATCCGAGATTATCTTTGAGTCGTTAAAAACTGGATCACAACTACTGAAGGAGCTTTAATTAAAAATCATATTGTTCGAAAAAAAATGGATTATATTTTGACTGGTTTTACAGGGCCAGCCAGCTGGTGGAGGGGGGCAGGCAAGCTTGGGCAAGTGGGCCTGGTACTTGTGGCTATCTATCCGACCCCACTGCCAGTTTTGCTGGGCAGCAAGGCGTGGTGGTGACTTCATAGTCCAGATCTTGTGCGGTTAAGAGAAAATGAGGTGGCCTGGTACAGGTTATGCCTAAAAAATTTGATCACCCATTACTGATACTTTGTCCATACTATTGCTTTGCCAATATCAGGTTGTATAGGTTGTGCCAACCTAGCCTTAATTTTCAATATTTTTTTTATTTTTCTCAGCATTGTTTTTTAATCTAAATTGAGACAATATGCCAAAGTAGCATGAGTAAAGTACTAAAGCCCTTACATACATGCATTATGTAGTACTGACGGTTGAAAATTTTTTTTTAAGGCGCTAGAGGCAATAGAGAAGTTGCAGAAGAGTGTGGATACATTTATTGTAATTCCTAATGATAGGCTTTTGGACATAGTTGATGAAAACTCGCATCTCCAAGATGCTCTCCTCTTTGATGTTGACATACTTCGCCAGGGTGGCCAGGGAATTTCTGACATCATTACTGTGAGTACTATATACTATGTCAAACGATAGGGGTTCAGCAACTTATAAGCTGGTATGGGTGAGGCGTGTACGGGGCGAGGCGGGGTGCCTGGACCTCGCGCGGGGGGGGGGGGGGGGTGTCGTGGGTGCAAATTAATCGCTCATGTTGTTTAATGTCCAAACTATCCTTCTCTGCCCCTAAGCTCTGCAAATTTATAAACAAACATTTTTCAAATTAATCTCAGCAAATCATTTTAATCTCGGCATTTCATGCATTACTTTTCAGCATTTCATGCTTTGCTTCGCAAATCATTTTAATCTTGGCAAAATAAGAAAATAATATGCAGGGCCCCACAAATTCATAAATACTTGGGGTATTGTTTGTTTTCTTTTAAACCTCCAAACATTTAGAGTATTTTTTTGCTTTTCCAAATTGACCTCCACAATTTCTCGTGGGATACTAGGAAATAATAGAAACTTCTATTAATATACTTCAAGCTCAGAGGCACAGTTGATATTTCTGGTGTTCATTAGGGCCAATCAGAGAGGCACGGTTAATATCCCTGGTCTTCACAAGGACATCTGTCTGAACATTTTGCAAGGAAACAAGATACCTCAAGTTTTTGCAGCAGTGCATGTCAACTTCTGATTATATTAAAATGATAAGAAATTAAGAAAATTTTACCAAGAACGGCTGCTGACATAGCTGACATCAGCAGTGCTCTGGTCAATTCCATGTTACAGCATATATCGAAATGGAGGAGTTGAAGGAAAAGGTATCTTTGCTGAGAAATTAAACAAATAAAGAATATATGTCAGTTCAGTTGTTTGCAAATCAAGATGCAGTGATGCTAACAACCAAAGTTTGTCAAGGAAAAGTTTACATTGAGGAAAGCAGCCAACTCAATAGGTTTAGTCTTTTTTATGTAATTATAATTTTCTGAATAGGACACTTTATAGTAAATCAAAAACCATGACCTATTTCTCAGGAAATGTCTAATTAAATCCTATTTTGGCAGCAAAGCACTTTTCTAAGAAAGAAATCTAATTGCAAAACTGCTTAGTAGTATGGCAGGTTTAGCTTTTCGTACTAGCTGACAGAGTGGGACATTCCTCCCCTACATATCTTGTTTGCAATATCAAGTAATTGAACATAGAATACTATGGAACAAACTATTTCGGTGCTACATAATTTATGAAAAATTCATATTTTGTTCTAATTTGTATGAAAATGCATTTTGACTTTGCAAAACATTATAAATACACTATATAATTTAGGGGAAAAAAATATATTTTGAGATTTGCTGCAAAGATTGATTTACCACTTTGCTATACCAATATTTGTACAAAACACATCTGTTTTTTGTTTAGATTTTTTCATGTCAGGATAGATCATTCATTTTTCACAACATCCTGTTTTGGTAAATAACATGCAACTTTCTACAGTTAATTAACACTTTGTATGGATGTGCTACTTTTGAGTAAAGTATTCAGACTTTGAAAGCACCTTATGATGCCCCTAGAATGTGCAATATTTTTTGTTGTTTCTGGTGCTTATCGTTTATTGTGTGACAGACAATATTCTTGCCGGTTGTTGTTTTTAGTGGATCCTGATAAATTGAAACCTGGTGATTGGTTGGTGTGAAGTCAACAAAGTCTCTCGATGTTTGCTTAGTCTTCTCTCTCAGCTTTCTACTTCTCTTTTTGCTGTAAATTACACAAATGGACCCTTGAGTACCACGAATTACTATGTTTACTTCTTCATGTTGTGTTTTGCTCTAATTTGGTCCTTTTTCTCCCCCACATTACTGTATTTAAAGATTAATCCCCAATTTGGAATTTTATTTATTTTGCATACAATTGAAACTGAAGGACTGAAATGGAAACTCATGTTATTGTTCCATGTTAAAAAAAGAAAATATACACTTGTCACAAAAGAGAGATTTATTTGAATCATATTAATATCAATATCTGAAAGACTTCTCCATCCCTATTATTTTTAAAAAAATGAAATCACTGCCCTTCTTATTTTTGAAAGCCTTAGGTTGGTTATAATGTGATTTAAGTATTTGCATAATCCTCTTTTACGCAGAGCTGGCATGTTCCACATCTAATTATTGTAAATTTATATATATAAAATCTGTTGATTTAATCCTGTGTCCTAACTGTTTGTTTGCATTTGAATAGGATTGTTGCTAAGTTCTTTTGCAGGAATAAAAATAAAATGGATAGTATGGTGAAGTTGCCCTGTGTGAAAAATGTATGAATGAATGCATGTTTGTGGTTGTAAGCGGCCTAAGGTGCCCATTATTAAATTCTTTTTTTCCTTTTTGGCAACCTGCATGTTGCTTCATATTTGTGGCTTGCGTGCCAAAAATAAAATTAGAATTTTGTTTCAGTCTTTCTTTCTACTTCTAGGGACCGTTTGGATCGCTTAGGAATAAGAGGAATAGCCTATTCCTAAGCGGAAAATATTGAAAAGTGTGTAATTTTGTGAAGAGTTTGGATGGTTAGAAATAATTTTGTCTAGAAAGTGGCTATTCCTCCAATTCCTAAGCGATCCAAATGACCCCCTAGAGTAGTTTTTCTTTATTAGGAAGTAGCTGATGGCGTCGTGCGTGGTGGGCGAGATGTATTCACGTGAGCAGATTTCTTTCGTTGTGACCATACTATCCATCGCTTATGATTTTTTCTTGCACTTATGTTTATATATACTAGGTGGAAAAATCGAGCTTCGCTCGATATATGCGGTACATATTACCAATGAAGAGGAGATTATGCGGTACAGATTACCAATGAAGAGGACGAAAAAATCCGTTGTTAATATACGTAATAATATAATTACATAGGAGCAGGTCTTATTACGGAAAACAAAAAAAAAATTGGAAAAAAAAGGTGAACGGTTAAATTGAAAAAATTAAAAAAGGGGAAAAATAAAGGCGAATAACTAAATTGAACATGAGTAAAAAGGATAGTAAAGCAAACAGAATTTGAAAATGATAGAGAATAAGATAATGAAAATATTATTGGGCAAGAAATTTTTTTTAAAAAATATATTTGTAAGTCTTCAAAGCTATGCATGGACGCATTGTTAGAGAAGTTGTCATCGTCATCCCAAAATAGCCGTCGTCTTCGATATCTACGTCGGGTGTAATCGTTGAAATGTTGTTAGATGGAGGAAGAAGTGAAAGATTATAACGCCCGCAAATGTGGTGAATAGAAAAAGATAAGAGGAATGGAAGAAAAAGTAACATGGCTAATAAGGAGGAAACATAATTAACTTGGAAGAAAACCAAAAATAGATTGTAAACGCAATAGCTCAATTAAAAGGATAAGATCAACATACATGCGAACAAACATAGTGAATGTAAAAAGAATTTGTAGGATGAAGACATAGGCGAATCTAAGTGGAGAGAATGGGGTGCAATGTCACCCATTTTTTATTCATATATATCAAGTTTTTAAATTTCGGTTTTTTCGATATGACGGTCCAGGTCCCCATGTTATTTCGGTGTTATTTCGATGTTATAACGGCGATATAACGGTGTAGTGTTTTTTTCAAAGTTTGACACGCATCAATTCTATAACTATCAATTTATATGTTTATACATCTCCAATACTCCATACAAATAGCATACGGTCATACGAAATTCAATATACTGCAGTGTACCAATATTGAGTAGCAGTAGCAGCTTGTACCAATTTAACAATAGTTCAATATTGAATACACAATTTAACAATAGTAGCAATAACATCTTGTTATTTCGTCGAAATAACTGAAATAAAGCGTTATATCGCTGAAATAACTGAAATAACGCGTTACGTCATTTTCTCAATTAAGACTGTAACGTTCATGCGGTTTGACGCAGAATACCGCTATTTCTGTTATTTCGCCGTTATTTCGGAAAAATTTAGAAGCTTGATATATATATATACTTGTTTATATTAAATTTTTGGTAAGATATTGATATTTTCCTAAAAAATATTATATTTGAACCCCATAAAATGTAATAGTAATTCTATTGTTGATCCCAATATTTAAAATTTTCATTATCAATTTGATATTGTACATTAATACTAACTAGCAGCAGTGCCCACCCAATGTGTGGGCGGATTAAAAAAAAAATAAAGCTGAACAGACCCGCTGCAAGTTAATTTATTATTTTTTATTTAAAAAATAAATGAACAGATCAACTGAAGTTAGTTCGTCATTTTGATTAAAAAAAATATATATACATGGATAGACGAGTTTAGTTACTTTGTTATTTTGATTTAAAAAACAAAAAAAATGATCATGGTTGTAAATATTCACGCATATTTTAATCAAAAAATCTCCAGGATTATGATTACTATGCGGAGGCATTTACATTTATGATACATTTATGATTAAAGGCGCTAATTTTTTTTCTAATTCCGTTTGAGTAATTATTTGTCCAAGAGGATATAATTTAAACTATCTATTCGAATGCTAAGTTGAGGTAACATAGATAAATAGAAATAGAAATTTATTTAATAAGAAAATGATGATAGATATAAGTCAATTAGCTGCCAATTATCATTTATTTAGCGGGTTCCGTTGTTAAGTCGGGCATGAACCCGTTAAATCCTTCCGGTCAGTTTCAACCACAGCAAGACGTGCAAATAAGTTCTATAGCTTCGTGATAGTCAAGAGAAAATGGTTCTGGGTTTGGTTTGTTGTGTGTCGGTCTGGGTTGATGGGAACACCGAGTGACTGGTACAGGAAAGTAGGGTGGTACCGATGAGGTAATAGATGCTATATAAATATGCACATTTAAAATACAAATTTCCAGTCAATCTTACACGTTATGATTAAATTAAGAAAGTAATAAAGTATATCAGAACTTATACGTTGATATCAAACTGCACTTAGTACCCTTACCAGTAAATCATCATCAACAAAGAAAAGCATCTAATAATCAACTAATCCCCAGGCGTTGAAAATTTCTAGCAAGCTTCAGTTGATATTTTATCATTTGGTCCTTATTTCTTCACTCAATTATAGAATAACTTTTTTTCTTTACCAAAAGTGTGACATATCAAAGTCAAAAAATGCTATTAATTTCATATGTAATATTATTGAAGCACAGTATCTAATCATCAGATAGTAAACAACTGAAATTTAAAACCTTATGAAAGAAATTATTGAAGTACAATAATTCATGAAAAGACACAAATCATATAGAATCTGACAAAATAATATTGATTGTTATTAAAGTACATATTGTATTAAGGAGATATCTTTGCTGAGATACAAACAGTCGCAACTTTTATATATAGCAGTAAAAACAAATGGGCAGTTGCCAAATTTTGCAACTGCCCTGTCACTTGGAGGATGTGATCATTTTGAAGAACTACCATTGCCCAAGAAAAAAAATAATAAACTAATAGAATAAATTGCCCAAGCATGTAAAAGTAAAATAAACTAACATTTTTCCAGAAAATAAAAAACCAAATAAATGAACTCAATAAATTGCCGTAACTAACTAATAAATATTATTTAAATACCAATAGTCAAACTAACTTTACTTGGCAACCATTTCATCATCTTAACGGCGTTTGTAACTCAGGCTCTAAATTTCCTACCTGAGATGCTCAATTTCATCTTTTAAGTCTAGAGATGGATCAAGCTTGATTGCCTCAATCTCATCCCTAATGTTGTTGACATATATTGGAATATCCTGGAAGCGCAGTATCCAATACAATTTGCACCAAATTATCAAAGCTTTTCAATTTTCTATACGGCCATTTGGATATTCCCAGCTCGCGACAACAAAACTTCAACGCTGCCTTGGATACCTTCAGCTCCTTTATTGCATTTTTAATTGGCAAAAATAATTACCACGCTACGTGCTCGAAATTAAGTGCTTTCCTTTTTTATCTAAAAGATAATGCAAAAAATTGATAACGCAAGTCATGTAACAAAATAGAAAAATAAAAATTAGGGAACTAAAAACAATTTGCTTAATTATATGAGTCAAAATCCTGGATTTTGCCTTAATTTTGAATTGAAATCCAAATCAGGTCAAGAGCTTGATAATGCCAGACCCAATCGGTTCAATGTAGAGACTAATGCCAGTACTCTGTACAAGGATATCAAGTATAAGTATCAAGTATGTACGCCTGTGTGGAGGTTGGTAAACATATGCCTTTACTTTTATAGTTGCCATGCGCTTACAGTTTGTTAAATATGTTTTTCCACATGATCCCTGTGACAACATTCCTCCAGACTATGGAAGTAGCAGGCTTGATTTCTGCTGACCTAACTGGACAAGACCTTGTAGAGACTGTCGCAAGCTCAGTATTTGCTGAAAAATAAGACATCAATAAGCATTGCATCCAGATATATGTTGACATTAATAAAAACTTTATTGCACATATAGCCTGTTAATCACTGACCAAACTCATGGCCATGCAGTATAACAGGTACCCCATTATTTCCAGCAGCAATTACAGTTGTATGGCTAGTTAGAAAAATAGTACTTTCATTTGCATACATAATAAACATATTTTATAAAGAAAAAGAAACTTGACTAATTAATGTCCTTTTGTAATTCCTTTACCAGAATGAGCTGCTCCATTTATGAACCGAATGCTTTCTTGAGATCTAATATTTCTTGCAGTAGTCCCAATCAACAAAAGAGCATATGCATTCTCGTTGATGGTGTAATTACACCATAAGAGCATAAGAGCTAGAAATAACAATACATTACACAATACATATCTGATATACATATCTGACTTTGCTTGTATATAGGCATCATATTATTCAAATCCTACAATCAATTAGACATGATTTATTTATTATCAAGCAGAATACATATATTTCTTTTCATGAACTATGAACTGAAGTGCTAACAGAGGCCAACAATTATAACCCCATTCCCATCCAAAAACTAAATTAGAATAAACACCCCACATTTCAATTGGGGGATGTTTGGTACTGAAAGAGAGCCAATATATAAACAACAAAGGTTCAACAAAAGAACAACACAAGTCCATTGAGAAAGAAACAATGCATCTCCCTGCTAGCCACATCATAACACAATTAGGCCTATAAAATACAAAATTATGCCAGACACATAGCAGAGAAAACAGTCCTAAAGAAAACATTAAATGAATTATTGTAAATTTCACACTAATGCAAAAAGAATTAAGTATATAAAAAAAAGAATGAACCAACAGTCCAACATATATCTTTTTTCACCAAAAATTCGCTCAAATTCAAAACATATAGCAGAAAAGTAAAATGACACAGTAGAATCCGTGCTAGGTAGCAACCCCTTTTCGTGAAAAGTTTATTATCAAATCAAATTGGTTTAATGTAAAAATTCAGAATATGATGAAAACAACTAAGAAACAAGCAACCATTAAAGGAAAGGTAAAGGAGAGTCCTATAATACTTACTGTGCATAACTGAAATGCCTTGATGGCTTGCCACCAAGGTAAAGAAGCCTTTTGTAGAACTCTGGACAGATCTGAAAGTAAAAAAAAAAAATATTAGAGGAGATGTTATACTGCCTATGCACAAATTGCAAATTGTAGGAGGAAAGAACAAGTTCAATTTGAAAAGAAGTCACATGTTCCTAATTCCTACATCTTGACAGATTACTAATAAATTGGATCATTACTTTGCCTGGACTTGTAGTAATTGGGGACGGCTAAGCAATTATATAGAGTTGAACAATACAATCAAACCAATGTATTAGTTACTGAAAGTAATTACTTAACCAATATCCAGTAATGAACAGTATTGGTTATCTAAATGGAAGCCACGCAAGTCTTTCTTGTTTTTCAGTAATTACTGGAAGCAATTACTTAACCAATACTCTTACTATTCTTAATTCACCAATGTATTAGTTACTACAGGCGAGGAGAGAGAGAGAGAGACGCACCGGTAGGCGAGGAGGTGCCATAATTGGAACTGCTGTCGTTTATGCATCACCGGTTAAATAGGGAAGCAAGCGCCAAATTGAAATTTCAAAATAGTATACGCATCAGGACTCTCGAGCGGAGGTGGCGATTCGTGGGGGGTGGCGATCCGTGGACTTGGGTGGGGGTTGGCGATGGATCGTTGGATGGGGGAACGATAGATCATTGGATGGGGGCGATGAAGAGGATAAGCGGAGAAGGGGTCCAGAGGATAAGCGGCTCTTTATTTCAAAAAAAAAAAATAATAAGGCGCTGAAAATTGAAAAAAAATATCGCTCTCAGTCTCACACGGAATCGAATCAGAGAACCATTATAATAAGAGAACATTCGTTCTGCTCGCGTTTTTGTGCGTTGCGATCAAATGAACCGAACCAAGGATTAAAACACTCTTCGTTCTGCGCTGTAATCCGGACCACTGATCAAATATTTGTTTTAACAATTAATGGTTCAGATTATAAATTAAAAGTAATTAATGGTGCAGATTGTTCAGACCAAGGTTGTATCCTGAGATGTTACATCCTTCTATTGGTGCTTTTAATATAGTAGAGATATATAGTTTAATACTTGAACCCCATTGAAATTTTTTCTGGCTTCGCCACTGGATGAAGATTATGTATGCAATACTGGATATACAAATATATTCCAAAATGGATGATTGGCCTGTGAAATGAGAGATATATATAAATAAGAGTTCAAATTTCGCCAAAAGAAAATATTGGAGTTATTAACCGTAATTACACAGTATTGATGTATAGTATTGCTCAAACGTATTGCTCATGTATAGCTGGCGTACGTAAACGTAATTAATAAAAAAATGGAAGGAAACGGTCAGTACGTTCTAAAAAATGCCACACGTAAGATATTGAATTAAACGCAATTATAATTAGTAATTATTATGGATTTATGTAAATGTAAGATAATGTAACATGATTATCATCGAAAAGGAAAAATATCATATATGAAGAATTAATTAAAATAAAGCTATAATTTCAATTAAGATAAATTAAGATAGATCTTGATAAAAGATGCAATGATTATAGTAAAATTAAGATCGATAATTATAAATGAAATTGTAACGGTACAGATCCAATTAAGATCGATAATTATAACACTGGAGACAGCTATTTAGAAAAGCATAAATCAAGAGCGGGTCAAAAGTTATGTGTCATGAAATACGCCAATAATTGTCGTTTATTAAGTAATATACAATAGTGCATTATAAATGTGAAAAATTTGTATAACCAAAAAGTTAATGTCATGTTCCCATAGGTAATGATAACAACAATCGTATGAACGATTTATGTATCTTTGTAAATAATATGAAAAGAATTTATCCTTAAATGTCAATCTATAAAAAATATAATGATCACAATTAAAAATAAAAACTCGTGAACATACTTATTTGCCAAATCAATCAATTATATATGTATATTATATTATTTTTATTGCCGAAAAAAATGTTATGTTGAAAATGTAGAAAAATTATGTTAGATTATAAGAAAAAAAAGGGTAAAAATTGTAGGCACAAAATAAAGGTAATAAATGATGAAATGACCATTATCCCCAATATTATGGGATCTAATTAGAATACCTGTTTATATATTAATTGCCACTTTAAATGATTTTCATAATAGTTAAATGCAATGACCTGTAATGGAGGTATCAGAAATTAATATCAATGGAGTTATATCAGATATGCACATAAGATGGAACCGTTAAGGATTACAATCCCTTAATTCCTCTATATTGTCTTAATTAAGAATGTAAATTAGATGAGGTCATTAAGGTGCTGATAAGGACATAATAAAATTGCATGTTCGATTTTATCCAAATTACAACACATATAGAATTTAATATTTATTAACATTCGAAAAATATAAAAATCTGAAGGTGAAAGCTTTTTGCCAGACACTTCAGGAAAAAACGATTGTAAAATAATTCCGTGTTGGGGTCCTGAGAAGAAATTTTTATAATAAAATATTTTAAGTATGTTCTGTCATTTATAATTTAGGAAAAAAATGTTTAACTCGGGATTATAATTCAGTGGCAATCATTATATTAGAACATATATATTTAATAATTTATTCATGATTTCGTTGGAGTTACCTCCAATATGAGGTGGGCAGATAATATTGCAATCAGATCCGACCCGAAAGACACGAAAGTTTGCTCAAAAACCCAAAGATAAAATAGTACAAACATCTTATCTGTTTGCTTAGATTAAAAAAATATGTTATAATTATTGAATTTGCAAAGATTAATGTATATAATATTATTTAATGATGATAGAATAATAATATTTCAAATATTTCTATTTTGTTTTAAATTTAATTCCGCATTGAGCCAATTGTATGTATTGAGGTGCCCCCATAGAGACCGTCTTTTACATGTTGAAGTTCAAAATCTTTGAGAAAGTGCAAGGGACCTCCAATGAGGAACTGATCATGGTCCGGTACCTCAACCGGTACCAGTATTCATATCCAAATGATGGGATGCGACCCTTGTTTCTCCCACCGGATTATATTGCCGACATCAAATAAGTAAAATTATCTAAATTGCGCTGTTAAATCAAACCCAAATTAAGGTTGTTAAACCACAAAACAGTCCCCTTTTTTTATGTTACCAAGTCTAAATTCATCTCAATCAATATATATAAGAAAAAAAATTAATCTTACTTCAAAGTGCAATAGCTCATTTTACTCATAAAAAAGATCAACCATTTATTTATATAAAGCTATTAACAATTAATTACTGATGCTTTGGCCAGTATGCACATTTTACTACCTTTCTCCTCTTTTAAATACAAAATATAATATCCATCCACCATCTTGTTATGGCCATCAATACCTACTTCTCTACACTGGACCAAATTTAAAAAAATAATAAAATAAATTTCTCTTGCAATCATCAGGATTTAGTTACATGGAATGTCACGAGATTGATTAGTACTAAAGTTTTCAGATTCAAGTCTCTTCTTTTGTTGATTAATCAACAGAAAAAAGTTTTGTTCATTGCTAATAACTCTACATGTGTAACTTGAGGATCAGATCTATGTTTATGTTTAAGCTACGAGTAAATTCAACTAATGACAGAATAGGGATAAATTTGCAACTTAAATCACCTAGCCAGCCATGGTCATGTATGTAAATTCAACTAACTAAAGCATAATTGGTTGAGTGTCAAAAATAAAGAATAAATTTGTACTGAACAACATATAGGATTTTGAATAAAATGAGAAGGCATGCCTCGTTTTAATTATGGCGGCAGACCAAACATTCAATCTGCTTAAAAACTACAATCTAATCAAGTATTTAGGAGGAAGATTAGCTAAACCCAAAAATAAGAAAATATAATTTATAATTTGATAAAAAGAGACCATCACCACATTCATTGCATCAGGACCAGCATGATCGTTGAGTAGGAAGAAATATGTATTAAACAGCAAAATGACACAATTATGTATTGAGATAGACTGAGCAATGGATTCGTTCAAAATAAAATTACAAAGATGAGAAAGTACAAACATAAGAAATTACCACAAACCCCTGTATATACTCCAAATTGGGGGACTGACAAAAGGATAAATCAAGAGGCTAAATGTAACCTACATATCAAAACTGGCCAACCTCAGACACGTTAGCTCATGCCTTGACCACCTTTTTAAGAGCGTTGTAATCCTCTTTGACACATCCTTCCATAATAAAGAAATTCTTAGATGAAATTTCATGAATCGATCTAGGGTTTCCGTGCTACAACCCATCAGTCGGAGAAGAGGATGACCGGAGAGAGGAGGTGCGTTTCTGGTACTTCCTGATCTCATGGGTCACTTTGATGAGAGAGGCGACCAGAGGAGAAAGGGCAGAGATAGAGAGAGAGAGAGAGATGAGAGGCAGAGAGGGTGAGCGGCTCACATTGTTGAGCGGTCTATGTTCTTAAAAAAATATTTGGTTCCTTGACTGATTGAACTCATTTTAAGCATTCAATCAATGTAAAGAGAACCTTGCTGTGACGGGTCACTTTATACTCTTTTATTGCCAGCAACACACTCTATTACATAGTTTATGTATCAAGATATATTAAATGATTAACACTGTCCATCTGTTACCTGCCGTGTCGAGTCCTCTAAAAAAAATTAGTACGCGGACTCCCACGACTTTTTATTTCTAACTAGGTGAGAAAATCGAACTAGGTGGGAAAATCGAGCTTCGCTCGATATATGAATATAAAATTTATTAAAAAGTAAGTAATATAAATTTGCGAAGCTTAGTGCGTGTAAATCTATTAAAGCAGTAAAGAAATTAATATTAGTTGTATAGGCGACAACAGTGAGATAAAGTTATAAGATGTGAAATTAGGGAATTTAAAATAAAAAAAATATGCGGTACAGATAACTAATGATGTGGTCGAAGAAATACATTATGTTGTTAATATACGTATTAATATAATTATTTAGGAACAGGTCGTATTACGGAAATAAATAAATTATTGAAAAAAAATGTCAACGGTTAATATGAAGAAATAAAAAAAAGCAAAAAAAATAATTTTATTGAATATGAGTATATAGGACAGTAAAACAACTAAAATTAGAAAATGATAGAGAATAAGATAATAGAGATATTAATGGGGACGAAAGTAAAAAAACGAAATTTATATTTGTAGGTCTTCAAAGTTATGAATGGACACATTGTCAGAGAAGTTGTCCTCGTCATCTCAAAAATAGTTGTCGTCTTCGATATCTACATCGGATGTAATAATTGAAATATTGTATGGAGGAAGAAGTTAAAGATTATCATGCCTGCAATCGTGGTGTATAGAAAAAGGTAAGAGAATTGGAAGAAAATGTAGCCTGGCTAATAAGGAGGAAATGTAAGTACCTTTGAAGAAAAACAAAAATAGGTTGTAAACGCATGGCTCAATTAAAATGATAAGATCAACATATATGCAAATAAACATAGTGGATGTAAAATGCATTTGTAGTATGAGGATTATGTATGTGATAATTGATATAAAATGATATTCCAAAATGGATATTGGCTTGTGAATTGAGCGATATATATAAATAAGAATTGAAAATTTTCAAAAAAGAAATAATGGAGTTTGGAAACCGTAATTACACAGTATGCACGATAAAAATTCGCTCTATATGGAAATTTCTACTATTTTTTTTATTATGAATTGCTTACAATAAATCGATTTTCGCTTAGCTAAATCATCTTAATAGATTTATCGTAGTGATTATCAGTATATAGTCTGATCATATGATTTTGTGTTGTCATTTTATTTTGTTATTTTTTCTGTTTTGGTATAATCGAACCTGGCTCTTAATATGCGACGGGAATCGACCAAATTTAATCTTAATAAATTTGCATTTATCACGATATTTGTCGGTTTCAATGCATGTCCTTTTGGTTTCTGATTTCACATTATTATGCAGGAATAGAAAGACCAACAGAGAATATGAAAATCAATGTTTAAGTATTAAAAAATAACTATCATGATGTTTATTAAGCAGGAAGACACAATACCAAAAGGCAATACAAAAATAAAAATCAATGGTTAAACATAACCGCCATAATCAAAACTGACTATATGCAACTTTGTTCATTTATAACATTCATTTGGACTTTTGGAGTAATGGCGTTTCAATTAAAATACTCCGGAATTAAGAAGAAGAAAAGGAGCTGCAATAATCGACATTTTCATTTGCTATGGATATGTACGATCTCATCCAACCCCTGCCAAAAAGAGGGAAAAAAAAAGCAACCATCTAGAGATTTAGGAGAGAAATTGTGTCTTTTTTACCTTCTAGAGAGAGACTTTAGAGAGAGAAACACAGATATTGGAGACTGATGTAATTATCACGAATAGCAATTTGAACAATCAAGAGCCTGCCACATTTTTACCTTCGATCCAAATAAAAATAAAAAAAATATACAATGTTCTTTTTTATTTCCCAGATGGCGAAGTGCCAGCTGCAGTTATATTGAGAAAAAATTATTATAATATAGTTACAGGAGGACTGCTACCTCAGAGCTACATACCAGTAAAACAACAAACAATCAAAGAAAGCTGTTATAGGGATGAAGCTCTCCTATCCTACCCTAATTATAGACGGTGAGCCATCTTCTAGCTTGGAGCTCAATCTCCATTAGCACTGACAAAAAATATACAATGTTCATTCAAGTGATTTTTTTCGTATTATTTTTTTCTCAATGCACTTTTCTAAAGCCAGTTTTTTTTCCCTAAAATAACATACATGTAATGCAAAAATATTTAGAAAGAAAACAATATTAAGTTAGAAAAAAGGTACAGTGTGTTAATTTGTATAACGAAGCTAGATTAAGGTATGACAAAAGTACCTCGTAATGAACGTTGACCCAGAATAGACACAAAAGATTGTGTCTATTCTGGTAACACTGATGCACCACATCAACTAATTCCACATAATCTCTCATTATCGGTCCTAGGTTCATTTTCGAAATTAAGATAAAAGGATAAAAAAGATACATGATAATTATATTAAGACAATATTATGTGACTTGTACCTTGAGCACATTGTCAATACTCAATAATGATGCTCATTTCTTGACCTTCTGTAGAAACTACCTAGAATTTCGAAAAATGAAAGGAACAAACTGCATGACACAACCAATTAAGAAAAAAGAAAGGGTTCTATGAAAATTGAGCAACAAATACTTAATTATTAATACAGTTAATAATTATTAATACAGTTATGTATTGTAAGAAATCTAAAATCTTACATTTATCCTTCATATACACCAAGATTAGGATCAGGCTTAATACTTACAGCTTTCTCTCTCCCAGAATGCTCAGTTAACATATCTACACATAAATCATTGTTATTGACGATACTCTACTTAGAAACAATTCATGTTATTTACCCTGGATTGTCGCGTCTCAGTTCATATCTGAAATAACATATCTACACATAAATCACTGTTATTGATAATACCGTACTTAGAAACAATTCCTTTTATTTACCATGGATTGTCACTGCACAATTTCCCAAGTCATTTATATGATTTTCTGTTTGTCAGTGTACCTGAAAGTTAAGAAGTTGAATATCTCACAACTCACAACTCACTTATAAATTCCACTTCAGACATAAATTTTCCAATGCAAATGAAAACATAATTTAAAATAGGAATTGGAAAAAATTATACCAAAATTTAGGCTATTACCTATTGAATATCTCTTAGTTGGGAAGCAAATTAAAGCAATTTGGTGACCTTCCATCAGATTAGAAGCTACAATTGAGGTTGACCCAATTTTTTTTTTCGACCTTTCTCTATATCTCTCTTTCAAAACGATATCGCTGACTTAAAATTTGAAAAAGCACCAGAGGTATACTGCGGCAGAGAAAGAGAAATGAAAACAAATTTAGGGTCATATATATTGAGAGAGAGAGAGTCTGGTGTGAGAAATTACATCTTGAGAAGCTCTATCAAATTTTCTCTGGGCCTCCTTATTGAGATTTGAGAGAAGAAGATGAAGAACATCCCTCAGAGAGGTGACCAACATTATGGGCAATAGCTGTTGCGAGCTTCGCCAACAAATCTCCGAGCGAAAGCAGAGAGAGGCGACTCCGAGATTCGTACTGGTGGCCTGGTTGATCTCTTCCATCGCACAAAGGAAAGGCGAGAGATATTTGTGAAAGAAAAAAAGAAAGGCGAGAGAAATAAATGGGAGAGAGGAGAGGCGAAGTTCAGAAAGAGAGAAACACTTGTGTCGTAAGTACAAAGAGAAACGCTTACAAATTTAATAGCTTTCATTGCCGTGTCGTAATTAGGAGAGTTGCAATGGGAGTTGTACAGATTTAATAGCTTTAATTTCGTCGTTGCAGATAGAGAAGAAGGACGAAGAGTAGGAGAGCGAAACGACGGAATGGGGTCTCCTAGAGGAGGCGATGAATGAAATGAAATTAGATTGGGGCCGCATATACACCAACTGGTAAACCGAGTCAATTATATGTGACTATAAGAGTTGACACAAATTTGGCTACGTAGTTAGCGCCGCAAAATCCGGACAAAAACGCAAAAATAAATCAACTCAGAAATGGATTGCCGTGTCGCCTGCATTTTAACAAAATAATCAAGACACCCACGCATCTTTATTTAGTACTAGATGGGGTAATCGAGCTTCGCTCGATATTTGACAATCTAATAATTTAAAAAAATGTTATAGATTTAAAATTTGGAACAGATAAAGTTTCAAAATGTTGTATTTATGATGAGAATCAATATATATAGAGGTGCGCTAAAGTGCCATAGATTTTTTTTTTTGAGTCATTTTTTTAAGATTTGAAATTCAATTAGTCAATCCAAACCGTTCAAATTGATCATCATATTGAAATACCATTGGAAACCAATTTTACATTTTTTAATTTTTTTTGCTATTTATTTTGATATGTTCAAATTGGAGGGTCTGAAATACTCCAATTATAACGTTTTTTAAAAATATCATAATAAATAGCAAAAAAATTCGAAAAAATGTAAAATTTAGTTTCCAAGGGTATTTTAATATGGTGAATAACTTGAATGGTTCGGATTGAGCATTCGAATTTTGGATCACGAAAAAGAATTTTATGGTACGGGACCCTCTGTGCCATCTATGGCACGTTAGCCATTCTCAAAAATCGAAAAAATATAAAATTTTGTCTCCAATGATATTTCAATATGAAAAACAATTTGAACGGCTTGAATTGACCATTTGAATTTTGGATCTCGAAAAATGACTTGATGGCACGGGACCCTCCGTGCCATCGATGGCACATTAATTAGCCATCCTCTATATATATATTGTAATATTTAATTTTAATTGATATTTACTTGATGTTTAGTTAGAAATAAATTTTAATTTTATATTTTAAAGTTAATTAAAAAATGTACACACACAGTATATCTTAAGATTTATATACATGACGAAGCAAATTTTATTGAGAAAGTAAGTACACAATCCAAATTTCATGTAAAATGTCCATTTTAGTATAACATCCTTACATAGGAGTGTCCTATGAGAAACTACATTTCTCCTCGCATGGTTTGTAAATCCTCATGATAAGCGCCAGTATGGCTATTGCTCTCCAGAGGTGTAATTCTTCAATAGCTAATTCCTAGCATGGATATGGCGTACCAGCACAGCCTTGTGCATCACATAAGGTGACAAAAGTTCAACATTCCAATCATTTGATTTTGCAAGCCAGAGTCTATATTGAGTTTGCATGGATTAAGTTCAAAGAAAATTAATAAGAATATATCCACCCGTCACATGATATTAAAATTTGTACTCTGAACCAAAATATAGTACTGCTCTTCAGCTGAGACTCAGACAGTAAAGATTCTTCACATTTTCTTCATCCTCCTCGGACATATGGGGCATGTACCAGCATCATCAGATCCTGCCACAATAGATTTATTATGCAATCAATCCCTAAATTTTATCCACATAATCTTATATCAGAGAATTAGAGCGTGACTCCCTTGAATATTTGTCGCTTCACCGACAATCATTATGTGTGTGATAAAGATCCAGATAAAAAATAAAAGAGAGACTAAAAATCAACAAAAAGAAGACATCATTTACAAATAAACATAAATGTAAAAGCCTACACACCTTTAAATTCACAACTTGATAAATTAATTGGTCAAGGATAGACTATTTGGTTTTGTATTAGGACTAATTTATTTCGGAATCTCTTTATATCTAAATGTAGAATATGTAAACAATCAAATAGTGTCATTTCTGTATCAGACTGGTTCACAGTCTCTCCTTCAGATTGTCATATTCCAGCATAGACCATTCGAATGGGTGTCTAGTTCTTCAAATAGTATTTATCTTGTACCTTCATGGCATATGCCAAGTATGTATCAGTATTAATGATCTCAATAAGCAAATTTCTCATAAAGTGGGGCCTCCTAGCAAGCAGCGTCTGTTAAATTAGATTTTCTCCTAAGGTGAAGTCTCTTAAGAGCTACTTGGATTGACCAACTATACATGATTAATTTCTGGTATAATACCCCTCTAAGAATTAACATTTTATACATGAAATTGAAAGTAAAACATGCATTGATTTCTCATTTGCATGAACACTGTTTTTGTAAAAATAAGTATAAGTATATATAATAAATGCAAACCTAAAAGACAACAAAACCTTTAGATTTTTCTTGCACATTAAGCGATATTTTGCAGAGACAAAATTGCCGTTTCATGCTCACCTCAGTCAAGAATATCACCGACTTGAACCAATATCTGCCATCAAATTAGACTTGAAGAATGTAAAACTTATTGAAAAGGTTAAGTAGCGTAGCATAAAAATGAATGAAATTTTATCTTGAGCGGTGAAACCATTGATTGTATTAATTTCAATTTAGATTGAAGAATAAAACTTGATAGGAGTCTAGGAGACGAATTAGAAAAAATAGAATAAATCGAGTAATATTTTGTTTAAGCCCTTATATCACAGACCCTTCAATTAAAGAAATCAGTGACTATTTAGAAAGGTATGTTTGTATTTACAAAAAGTATACTTGGTTATATTACAGTTTTACTCAAATCAAAGTGCTTAAATTTTGTTTGACATGGGTCATAAATTTAATTTAATGTTATTGACAAAAGGTTGGAATCAACTGGAAAAGTCATGAAGAAAGACCAGATTGTGAGCGTAGGGTCAAATAATATTACATCTATATCAAAAACTCATGATCGATCGCGTGGTACAGATCAGACCAAAATAGGTGGAGCTGTTGATTGGGTTGACTCCGGAAACTTGATCGATCTCGCGTGAGGCGATGCAGCACTTGGGTGGCGAGGTTTGGCGAAGGTCAATGGGGAAGCTGGAGATAGAAGACGAAGAGGAATTCATCATCGAACAAAAAGAAGAGAACAGCTTCCGATCCAATGTCTTTAAAATTGTTGTATGCGTGCTAGTGTCTCAAGTCAACTTATCCTACCAAAACTATTGTATGTAGTAGAACATAAATGAGAACATTGAGAATTAAAGGTATCTCAAATTGAACTGAATTCCCTTATGTCCTTTCAACTTGCTTTTGAAATTCCTTGCAGACTTGCAGTAGAATCCTTATTCGTCTACAATTGACGGTTCAAAAATTTATTCAAGAAGCAAAAGGCATAGTTACATTAACACCTGGTTTATTTGATAACCATCATTAACACCTGGTTTATTAAAATTTAATAATTTTTTTCAGTAACCCTAGTTTTTGAGAAAGAGGGGTGCGGATGAGGCCTACCTGTGTTGCAGAGGCGAGACGAAGGAGATCACGAACGATAGACATGAATCGAACGATTAAGAGGAAGAAGAGACGGTATGATCTCGCTTGGGGCGGGCCGCAGTTGTCAGAGGAGGTGACCACGCAGAATAGGTGTTGTGGTGGGGCGCGATTGGCTGCGGAGGAGGCGTAGACAGAGGGGTCGAGCGGGGTTGGTGGCGGAGTGGAGAGAAGGATCTGAGGAGGGGTTGGGTTAGGGCCTGGGGGTTGACGGAGGGAGGAGCGAAGAAAGGAAGATGAGGCATAGCCATAGCCGGCGAAGAGAATTTCGTAAGCGGAGCGAAACGCTTTTCATGCAGCGCAATAACCGCGTGTCCGCGAAAAAACAATCGGACTCCCACGCATCTTTATTTAGTATATACTGATTCTGATACTGATGATGATATATAGAGTTTTGCTATGGTGAGTTGCAACTTACTAAAGCGTCCGTGAGTCGCGCTCAAAATTTCGAAATTAAGTTCAAAACGACCGATCCAAACCGTCTAATACGGTCTCCCTATTGAATTTTTCATGCAGACCAAATTTTATATTTTTTCAAAATTTTTAAGTATTTATTTTAGATGTTAGAAAATCATTAATCTAATTAGTTCTGAAACGTTCAAAAACAGCAGTTTTTAAAAATCTGAAATAAATACTTAAAAAATTTCGAAAAAATATAAAATTTGGTCTGCATGGAGAATTCGATAGGGAGATCGTATTAGACGGTTTGGATCGGTCATTTTGAACTTAATTTCGAAATTTTGAGCGCGACTCACGGACGCTTTGGTGAGTTGAAACTCACCATAGCAAAGCTCTATATATATATATATATATATATATATATATATATAACAACACAGAGGAACATAGGATTTAATTTGGTTCAGTACAAAATTGTACCTACGTCTACGACTCACACACACCACCAATCTTTTATTTTTCAATAATAATGGAGTACAAGAAAGAATTGGGGAAGAAGATAAATTAGCAAGAAGAGAGGCGCTCTACGTTAATAGACAGGCTATTATTTTTTTTATTATATTTTCATATATGTATAAATCAAAAAAAAAAAAATTCAGAAAGTCCAACTTGGACCGAGTTCACGCCAACTTGGATCGAGTCTAGAATGGTAGTACATTACTTTTCAGCATTTCATGCATTGCTTTGCAAATAATTTTAATCTCGACAAAATATGCAGAGCCCCACAAATTCATAAAAACTTGGGGTATTGTTTGTTTGCTTTTAACCGATCCGAACATTTAGAGTATTATTTGCTTCTGCAAATTGACCTCCACGATTTCTCGTGAGATACAAGGAAATAATAGAAATTTTGATTAATATAATTCAAGCTCAGAGGCACATGAGTTGATATTTCTGGTGTTCGTAAAGGCCAAGCAGAGAGGCATGGTTAATCCTTGGTCTTCACAAGGACATCTACATTTTGCAAGGAAACAAGATACCTTAATTTTTTTGCAGCAGTGTATGTCAACTTCTCATTATATTAAAATGATAACAAACTAATGAAACAAGATCGCATCAGACAAATTAATGATTCATAATTGATATAATAATTATTTTCATCCTCTAATGAAATTGTTCCGATCTTTGTAGGGGTGTTTTTATGAGTAGTACAGATATGTTTAGAAAAATATGAAAGAATATATGTTGACTGGTCCTATTTGGTACCGGTGCTAATATAGATTAATTGGACTGGAGTAATATTTTCGAGATACTATTTAAATAAGTAAAATGGATTTTGTATTAAAAAAAATGTAAGAAATTTGAACAAAAATTAGGCTAGACCGCTCAAATTTTAGACTAAATTGGTTATATTATATAGTTTATGCTTAGGAGCATTGCAGAGGATGTGTGCTCGATTAAATGACCAACCATAGCAGAGATAATAACCTAATAAAGCTTTTAATGTAACTCTGTCTTCTTTTCCTTAAATTCATTACCTCACCGTATCATATTTTTGCATTTACATCTACCAATAATTGTCCTTTTTGACCTTACCACTTACCAACACCCTCAGAAACTTCTCTTCCATGGAGATATATAGAGTAGCAAGTTCTTCTACTGATAATATCTGCATGGCAAGATATAAATGGTCTGGTAGAATTGAGAAACTGCTCTTCTCTGCTCTCTTTTTACTCCTAATTGTGTTTATGTCGGTACAAAGAGTTGAGAGATCTTATGCCGCTATCTCTTCGCGCCGGCTTCTTGTCACTTCTAAGTTCAGAATCAAACGATTTGCATGCTAAAAGGTTAATGGTACGGCAGAATATGATGAAATCAAGCATGAGGTGCCGAGTGGTCCGAATCCTGACTCTAACAGATAGTACCGACCAATGCTGATAAGCTTCGACCTCGTACCAGTTAGCTTTTGCAATGGATCAAGAAGGGAAACAAACTGTGTAACAATACATTACATGTTTGTTCTTCTCTTCCAGATCACCCAAGCTACAGAGATCAAGGCGTCAACCAGTGAAACCCTTAATACCAGCCGACGACTAAGCGTGCCGAGATTTGGGATTCAAAATGCTCATATGTTTAGCCATTTTGGTGCGTTTTTCTTTTCCTTCAGAAATGTTCTTCTTTCAAAAACAAAATTGTTCACCAGCTTTTGTTGCAAGACAATTACGTTTATCTTTTTCTTTTCCCGTTTTCCTTTTACATTTTTACACTTGAGTCTGTCCTTATTATCCTTTACTTAATTAGTTGTAACTGAGACATAAATTGTTTATATTTGGAAAATTAATCTTTTTTTTAGTTTGACCCTCATTCCATTTTATATTATTTTGACAGTTCAATTACCATTACCTATCATCAACTTCAAAAAGCCAAAATAATTAGTTGATATATATACCATTTTCATGTGTGTAATACACTATTATCTGATATCAAAATAGATCTTGCGTGTTAAATCAAAATATAGAATGTTTCTGCATCAAAACTTCATGAGTAGGTATGCTACCAAGTATCTGATTATCGTTGTTGACTTGTTGGGTTTATACCTTTCTTTGGTTTATTTCGTAGAAAATTGAACCAGCATAGAAAAAAATTATTTAGTAGTTTAATTTGTTGTAGTGGAATAACAGTTTCGTCACACAGATTTGATGGCGCTGTTCTTTTATAGTAGAAGAAAAATTGGGTACATGAATTCACTTTTATTAAAAAAACTTTGAATGGATACATAACAAGTGCGGTCCCTGGTCTCCAGAATTAAACTATAATAAAACATAAGAAAAAGAAAAAAAAACAACAGGCACGGGCTGAATAAGAAATAATTATTAAGTAAATAAAGTACCACCAGAAGTGATATATAAATATAGAAAAAGAGGTCAGTGTAACACTGTAAACTGAAATTAGGTTTGGGTAGTTCTCAACCAATGATAATCAGTCCAGTACTACCTTTGTTCTACATTGCATCTTATTTACTTAAGAGGAACTTGCAGTGGAAGTGGGGTTGGTCCCCTCCTATTGATTGATTGCTTGCAACAGCTTTGAACTCGAACGCGGCCCATCAAACCATCCAGATTCCTGTGGCTAAGTTTGCAGGAATTGGTTCGGTTCCTTTTTGGTAGTACCATTTTACATTGGAATTAAGGTTCGGATAGAGTTTGAGGTCTTACAAGCAATATGAAAAGAAAGGCCGATATGTCCAATCAGGATAGAAATGGTAAGTTCAAATCTGCATGAAAGAATCCACTGAAATGGTAAGTTTAACTTGTCTATTTTATGTGTTTATTTTCTGTTTAATTAGCGATGACAGGGATGCCAAAATTATAAATCACAGTAATCAATTTACACATATTATATGAGTGTGTATTTCTTCAATGCTGTGCAAATGGCAAGACACCATTGTGTTCTGTACTACAATTAATTTTATTTAAATTAAGTCTCGAAGCAGTCAGGTCTCCACTAAATATTCTAATTCATGTGAGACAAAGTAAAGTTTCTCTCTCATTTCTGGGAGAAATATTATGCGAAGGAAATTTAGAAGCACCAGACAATGGGACGAACAAAAATGATGCATTTAGGAACACTGGGAATCTGTATTGTTAAAAAAATAATAATAATAATTTCGTCCGATGAAGATACCTTGAAAAGTAATTCACACTGGTTTAGCAACAATATTTTGACCACAGTTAGTCAATTGCCAAAGAAAATTGATTAATGTCATCGTCAGAATAATTATTCGAGCCATTAAATCTCCCTTGACCTGTACTCACCTAGCGTTCATTTTGGTTCATTTCGTTATTATAAGTGTTCATTTTATTAGATAGAAATGTTCACATTTTATTATAATTATTCACTGTGTTATAAGTGTTCGTTGTGTTCAATATGTTTATTTTATTTTTTTATTTTTATCCAAATGTTCAGTTTAATAAGTACAAATATTTTTTTATTTAAGTATAAATGTTCAGTTAGTTGCAACAGAAAATATAAATGTTATAAGAAAAAAATGCAAATATTAAACCAAGTGAAGGGGTCATGAACCAGACAAAAAATACATGAAAAAATTAGAAGGGGTCATGAACTGATCCGGTTCAAATTAAATTTTTTTTTCGACTCTACCCCTGCCCCCTGAAGCCTTCTTGAACCACGCGCGACTCTGACCCTGGCGCGACTCTGACGCATTTTACTGAACACTTTTGATTATTAAATTGAACACTTCTTATTATTACAGCAGCGATGGCGCAGATGGTTTTTTAAGTGATGACACTTATCATTTCTGGTTACCAAAGGCTTAGAGAAGAATAGAAGATCAACAAAATAAAAGTTCTACGCCCAAAAGTAGATCAAAATTTCAGCCCATTCATATAGAAGCACAATATTCCTATGTATAAGAGAAGCCCACTATATCTATCAGAAATAATTAGAAAAGATTTAGAAAAGCAAACCAGTAGATAATCCAAGCCCAAAAAGACTAAAAAAGGAAGCCTAGTTATTCCTTATTTCTTCTTTGCACTAAAATTATCTTCACGAATTAAAGTCCTACATATGAAAGAAAACAAATTTCTGAGATGAAATGAAAAAAAGTATACATAATTCCAGTTGTTTTGGACTGAAAGATCTAAGGCCACGCAAGAATTCAATATATTTCTTATTAGGTTCTGAGAGTCTTTTTTTTTAAGTACTTGAAGTAGTAGTGTAGTTACTGTAGTACTACAAAAAAGAAGAGATTAATTAGAGTTTGGGGCTCGAGGTAGTATGATATAAAAATCTGTCATAAATTAAAGAGTTTGTACTTGTATACATGTGAGAAGCTGATTAACTTTCATTATTTCTCTTATATATTCATCTTTCTAGATTGATGGGCTGTCAAGCATAATGTTCTTTTGTTACGGGTTGAGACAAAAGCTTCTTTAGTTTATCAAAACAGATAATTAATTCAAATAATCACACACAATCTAGGAACTTTGGCTCCATCCATGGAGAATTCTATTATACATACTAAATTACTAATAATTATTGTTTTTGGAAAAATAACATATTACTTCCCGTTGCAAATTCTTAGGTGGTTCAGTGTTCTTCTTCTAATGAATCTAATCGATTAAGCTGCAAAATCAAGGTTCATTAAACTTCTGGGATTAGTCAGTTTAGGGATATCACATGGCATAAGTTCATGCCCTCCTGTACAATGCATGTGTGTTGTTTGGTATATGATATTCATATATATTAAACAGAACTGTAACAATCATCTAGATATGCATGTGCATAACCTAAAGCATGATCCTTTATAAAATATCTCATATATAATATTATGATAATCATGCAACAACTAGGTGGTTGTTAGTTATTTTAAAACATAGTACTGATTCGTTCGGTTATAAAAATATCTGAATCCTTTTAAACCATTTTTTAAATTGTTGCGGCGAATTTCGAATCAAAATAGCAACCTTATTGCTAGTGCAGTAGTACCAAATTTAAAGTAAACTACAGTGTGCTTAAAGCTCGTCAAATTATCACACCCATTTGAAATGACGTATCCAAGCCATTAAATACAACAGAAATGATCCATACACATACCAAATTTATGAACTTTTATGTTCATTTAAAATAGAATTTGAGTTTTAATGGTGAGTTGAAATTATAGTCAGCATACTCTGAAATGCTGGTGCAATATGTTGGTAATTGTTTTATTCATAAATTCTGGGTTGGTGTGAGAGGCATTGAACGATAACTCTGTTAAAATGTTCAAAGAATCAAAATTAAAAGTTTTCACAAATTATTTGTTATGACACCATCAATGATTGTTATTGTTATTGTTATTGTGTAAAATTTAAAGCTCGAGAATTTCACAACTTGTCTGACTTTCCAGGAAAAATTACTGCACATTATTAATGCTACCTGTGAGGCTGTGAAAGAAATAGGTCAGATAAAGTATGCCAAATAACTTGCAAATAACCCACGGTCTTCCTAATTTTTCAAAATTATACATTCGAAATACATTTTCATCGTTTATTTAAGAAGTTGAGTTATTGCATGTAATCATAAATATTTTACTTCTTTCGTATGATTATTTTTTTATCATATATCAGGCACCGAAATTATTGTCAGAATGTTGACGCGCTCTGGTATATAATCTCGTAGAGGAAATATATTACCCCTTAAAATTTTATCAGAATGTTGACACGTTGTGCTGGAAATTGGGAAGTGCTCTCGCCAGGAGGTTGTAGATCTATTTGTTTGCTTTTCTCTTCAACATTGTCAGATGGAACTTACAATGTCTCTCCCCCCCCCCCCCCCCCCCCCCCCCAAAAAAAAAAAAGAGTTGCTATTCTGAAGGGTGGTTAATTTTCTTCCTTTATTTATTTATTTATTTTTTTTGATAAATATATTGACGGGAGGTTTTTAACTGTTGGATAAACTCAAAATTTCTCGTGAACTAGTTGAGAATTTCTTGTGGACAAACAAACATGTTGCCCAATTAAATTGACTTTCCGTTAGAATATTAATTTCCTAATTAAACTCATTATTCCCACTATTTATTTATTCCCACTACTTACCGTTTCTTTTATAATTAATCAATTAAATCTGAAAATTTATGTGAGGCCCAAAACGTTGATTGCTTTGTCCATCACTATTCCTCAATTAAGATATTGATATTTGTGATTAACAATTGCCTTTTAGCCGTTGCTTTATATATATTATGTTCCATTTTCATCAAATGACGAACCGGAGAAATACCAATATTTGTTATAGAGAAAACTTTGATTCCGATTCCAATTCAATTTTCCATTTGTTTTGATATTACTCATAGTAATACTACAACTTTATTTGAAATATTATACCGTTAAATTCTGCTGGATATTGTGGAGATCTCTCATCAGTCACTTCTTCGGTCATGCCTAAGGAGTGACACTTACCCGTGTTATCTTGGTTGCGGTTCCTCTTGCACGTTGAGACGGAATACGCTTAAGGACAGCGCCTAGCGCGATTCGGGTAAAAACTATTTTAATTATTTATTTTAAACTATCCGAATTGTTTAATATTTGATTTTGCACCAACATTAACAACACATGGCAACAGGAAGGGTGCAATCGAAGATGGACCATTCACAGTTTGTAGGTTAAAATTTAATTGTATAGTCAAGGTCAAAGCATTTGCTTGGGACATTTAATTGCACAATTCCACTGTGGAGTGTGGAGGGTGGACCCTCCAAACCTGGCGGAAGCAGCTGACATGTAACATGGTGGGTCCAATACCACCATACTATCAAAGTATCAAGTGTCGAATAGTCAAATATTTAGCAAGAGTTCTCCGTTGTCATCAATTTTTGAATTGTATGATCATGAAATTAGAGTATTAGACATTTGGGCCCGGATTTAACCCATGTTTTCAATACTCTACCGGTACCACCGATCAGTGGTTGAAATCTGATAATTTTCTAAAATTTTCCAATATTTTCTCTCTTGATATCGAATACCGTCGTTTCAGTCACTGTTACGATATTATCAAAATATTTGATAATCGGTTGGGTATTGAAAACAGAGGTTTTAACACAGATGCTTTGAATTGTCAGATGTTGTCCATAAGTAAGGTCTATAGAGAGTTGAATAGACACAATTTAAAGTTCTATACCGGTTTAGATAATTTTACAGAAATTAACAATTCACACAAGTAAATAATAATTTAAATAAACTAAATTCTAATGTCGCGGGTCTGTTTAATAATCTTACAACTCTGTTTATTCAATACAAACAAAGGCAATCAGGTCATCATTAAATGAAAGCCAATCAGGTTTAATTTGACCGAAAATCCAATACAAACAAAGCGTATCCAGAAATCTAGAATAGGAGGAGCTGATTATTCTATAGTGGATATATGCCGAGCGTGGTCAATGTAAGAGTTTATTTTTTTTTTATTATTATTTTTGTTTTTTGATACGAGGCCTGGAGCTGGTGAAGAATACTCATCTCACATCAGTACATCACTTCTTCTCGATTCGCCTACTGTAGGCCTCCGTTTGGATGCGTTGAGAAGAAGTAGGAAGAAAAAAGAAGGAAAGAAAAAAAATTATAAACAATCCAAACTCTTCACAAAGTTACACACTTTCCAATACTTCTTTCCACTTCTTCCCTTCTTCCCACACCTATCCAAACAGAGCCACAGAGAAGAGCGGAGTCTTAATTATATCTCAAAAATATGATCCCGTGAACATATCAAAAATAAAAAATCATAAAATATCTTGTTTGGTCTCGAATTGCTCTCTACTGTATGTATAGAAGAATGTAAGGATTAATTTAGGGACAAGCAAAATGATATATCATAAGAAGTTCCGAAAATCTATAACAAAATACTTTAGAGATGGGCTAAAATCAGTCACGACTGACGAATGCAACCGTCAGCTACGATCAAATTTCAATTTTCGAGAATCTAACAGTCGATCTGAACCGTTCAATGTGTTCTCCATATTGAAATCTCATTGGAGACCAAATTTTACATTTTTTCTGAAATTTTTTAGTATTTATTTGATATTTTACAAAATTCTTAATCTAAACAATTCTGGACCCTTCAATAACTATGATTTTAAAAATTTCAAAAAAATAGTAAATAAAATCAGAAAAATATAAAATTTGGTCTCCAATAAGATTTAAATATGGAGAACACATTGAACGGTTCGGATCGATTGTTGGAATCTCGAAAATTGAGATTTGATCGTAGCTGACGGTTGCATCCGTCAGTCGTGGCTGATTTTAGCCCATCTCAATACTTTATGAAAAAATGTTTCTTTTGCGGCCATCCAATTACACCAAGCATAAGCGGAAAAATGGAACGAAATTTCTGTTTCGTTTTCATTCCGTTTAGTCAAACGAAACAGAAACAGATTCTGTTTCGTTTGACGTTCCGTCCTTCAATTTCTATTGATTCAGTCCATTTTAGTCCATTTTCGTGTTATGTTTAACTTTCCGTTTATTTCCTGCATTTCCGTTTCCGTTCTGGAAACGAAATTAGTTTTTGTTTCGTTTAACATTCGATTCGACATAAGGGAACGAACGAAACGTTCGAAACTTAACGAAATTGACAAGTCTACATCCAATTACTACAAATCGTACGGATTGGAGATGTACTTTAATTGTGTTGTTTTTTCTCGAGGCAGTTGAATTATTTAATTACTTTTTTGTTGGAGTGTAGGTGCAGTTAAACCCATGTAAAATTTTAACCCGATCAATACAATAGACAGAACTAGGGCTGTATACGAGCCGAGTTCGAGCGAGTTGGGGCCAATTCAAACTCAACTCGGCTATAACTCGAGTTAGCTCGACTCGAGTTGGAAATACTTTCGAGTTTTTTTAGTTAGCTCAAACTCAACTCGTCTCTAACTCGAGTTGGCTCACGAGTCACGAGCCAACTTGATATGAATATGTGTACTTCAAATTTTCATTTTTTAATTTATATATTATTTCAAAATTAAAGTAATTACTATATACAATAATATAAAAAATAAATTTTATTATCAATTTTATTCTTTTTCATTGATTTGAAGCAAAATATGTCTTGAAACTCAATATTAACACTCATAGATCATGTTGATAACCTTCAAAAAATTTAAATTTATTACGGTACGAGTCAGCTCACGAGTCAACGAGCTGAGTTGAGCCTAACTCAAACTCGACTCGTTGATTAACCGAGTTGGGTCAACTCGAGTTATACCAACTCGAGTTTTTTTAGCTCGAGTTATAACTGAATTTTTCATGAGTCGAGTTCGAGTAACTCACGAGTTACGAGCTTTTTGCTCACCCCTAGACAGAACTAATGGACTAATGGATATATATACTAACAAACAGAAAGTAAATTTTACCAACGCAAAAGTGAATTTGCAACGTAAAAGGGAAACATCATATATAGGATAAGTTATTTGAAACTGAAAGGAATCATCACAAAATTTGCGTTCAGACACCCAACTTAAACTTTCATAGCGACAAATTTACCCATATAATAATCACCAAAAAAGTAATTCGATACATTTTTCAATTGAAATTATTATACTTAGTAGAGTGGGTGAAACGCGTTGCAAGTTTTTTTTTTTTTTTAAGATAAACTTGATAGTGGCTATCAAGTGGTTAACAAGAAAGAAGAAAATAAGGTAACAATAAAACAGCGACATAAAGCATGTTAACAGTATTTCCTGTACTGTTCTTGCTGAAACGCGTTGCAAGTTGCAACATGTTGATGGGCGATTATTTTTGTTTTAAATCTTAGCACTCGCACCAATTTATATAATTTTTTTTCAGAAATTCGAAATATTATCTTTTTAGATTATGTTTTACTGTCATCGAGACAAGAAAATCATTATTTAAAATTTAAAAATTATTTCATCTAATAATAATTATTTATTCTATATATTTTTTAAAGAATAATCAATTACTAATTTTGGCTTGTAAGTCGTATTTCCAAGGTCAAGAGTGTTCCGAACTTCCGATTGGTCGGGGCTTTGCAAAGCATTTTTCTACCTTTTAGGTCTTGGAACAAAACATTGCAATTAAATAATAAGATTGTACAACTCCAGGACTTAAGGGATATATGGAAAATCTTAATGATATTAAGATAATTTTACATTTGAAATTAACACTATGGCTCCGTTTGGATGGTGTGGGAATAAAAGGAATAAGGAAAGAAGTATTGAAAAGTGTATAACTTTGTGAAGAGTTTTGATTATTTATAATAAATTTGGGAGTAGGAAGAAACTATTCCCCTATTTCTAGACTCATCCAAACACAGCCTATGAGTGATATTTAGTAAATCTATTATGCCTATAGCCCTATACTAAAAAATAATGATGCTTGATGTATGTTTTAATATTTATGAAATTATTTGAATCTCGTGTAGATTTCAAATACTTTGTTAATTGAGGAAGAATCCAATACTCAATAGTCTTGATATTACTATTCAATGCATTGTACCTGAGGTACACTGAGATCAAGGCTAAAAAGGTTGAATTTAAAATTTAATGGAAACTATGTGATTATGATAGAACATAAAAAAAAATAATGAACATTGCAATAGCTCCTGTATATTTTGACTTATTATTCCAGCAGAGAGAGTGACACCCAATTCATCCCAGTAATTGCGATCGAAATCTGATATTTTTTTTAAATTAATAATTTATTATGATGAATAAATAAAAAATTATTAATTTATTATTGATGACCAGTTGGCTTTTCCATTTCAAATAATGCTGATTTAGGAAGGACAACCACACACTAAATTGTTTAATTGACGTTTATGTATATTGATTAGGGAAAACAACAATACGCAGTAAATATATTTTTCACTGATTTATCATCCGCCACAGAGGATCTGACTGTGCTATTTACCATTTATTTATTTTATTTTAGCCATATAAACTAGAGAGGTTCGAAACATCGGCACATAGGATTCTTTATTCCATTTTCTTCCCAGTTCCAGAATAGCAGTACCCCAAAACTAGGTTATTCCAACACTTTTCCCTCCTTGTGAGCATCCAACTGGCATATCCTTTTTACTTGATAATACTGCTGGCGCGCACATGGGATAGGTAAATAGATAATTTCCCCAAATCACGCTATTCCAGTCCAAACCCAGGTTAAGATTAATTCATTTATAATTGGAATAACAATTAAGAAAGGGTATTATGGTACAGCACTAATTGCTTTCTTGTTGTTACGCTGCAGTCATAATTATTGGCAGAAGCATCTTTGCTTAATTTGACCCCTAAGCGTCTACAATTATTGCGCAATGTCTTTATTTAGAATAGTTTCTTTTTCCATATTTAGTTACACTGTTTGGTCGGATTGTATGGACTTGCTTTTTGAAAAAATTGGAGAGAGCACTAATTCTGGCCAATACATCCACTAAAGTAATTTTTGTTTACAGCTAATTGACCTCGAAATTCGGGCCCCGAAAGAGTAATTATATTATGTTTGTTTTCTATTTCAACTTCACTTGGCCCCACTTGTCTGATCTTTTGGGAGTTTTACCGATGGACCCACAGATCTATGCCCCAGCCAGTTCATCTTGTAAATAGCTGTTCCAGTTCATTTATTGGGCTGAAATAAGTATGGCAGGAGATCTCCATTGGAAATAAATGGAGAAATTATTGTGTTGTACACTTGTACTAAGAGAGGAGCTCAAGTCTTCCCCGTCAGTCCGAAACATAATTAGCGAGACGAAGGAACAGAAGTGCAATTATTATAAGTAACAAATTTAAGTCTTAAGAAAACTGAACCCTGCGGCACTCGTTTTGAAATTATGTGTCTGAAATAACTGTAATGTGGTCCCCACTGAGCTTCTACAGCTACAAGAACCCTCTCGCAGATTAAACAGTGAACCGAAGCAGGAATGACAATAGTAAACTTATCCACAGAAAAAGTAATAGAGGAGCGTAAATGCTTCCCGTGTGGTCTTACAAGGCAGAATGCGGGCCCCACTGGCACCTCATTCCCAACTGTCATTACACGACTTACGAGATATGAGTCAGCACCCGCATAACAGGAAAGGTTTTAATCCTCTCCATTGAGGTAATTACTGGTCGAATTATTTACAAACTAAGCCAACTAAGGTGAAATAGCGGCTGTTAGTAGAAGACCGTTAGTTTGGCACGTCAATGACGTGGCGAAATATGATTGGTTACAGGAAGTCGGCCCAGGAACTGAGACTGGAGAAAGGTCGTACAAGTCAGTAGCTCTCCCCGCAAATGGACAAATTGTAACTTCCTCCACTGCATAGAGCCGAATAACCTCTACAATTATTTTTTTATTGCACATTCTTCCGGGAACTATTTTATTTCGTAACAATGTGTGAATGAATAATTTAAAACATTAAAAGTCTCAATCAATGTGTTACCGTAAATTTTGTATTATTATCTTATACATAACTTAAATTTTATTTATAGCTTGTGTAGTTATGTTGTTTACATGATTATATTATACTTATAGATAGATTGCATTTTTTTTTTTCATACAAAGAGAAACAAAACAAAAGATACCTATGATAAATTTGAAATTTCTCCTATCTATTTTTTTTTAAAGCAAAAGCAAATTCATGAGAAACCATTTTTATCAGTATTTTGACAACAAAAAAAAAAACCGTTTCTTGCAAATACAACGAAAAGAAAGACGAATAGAGGGGGGGGGGGCACTTGTCTCATCCCCGAGTAAAGGATGTAATTTTTTTTTCTTTTCTAATATGATAATTTTGAAAAAAATACAATATTCGTACAATCATATTAATTTATTAGTTGTGAAACAATGCCTCATTTTTTGGCTAAGATTTGTACTTTATTATGAATATCAGATTTGTTTGTAAAAAATGAGCTGTTTTTTAGTGTATTACTTATTCTGACTGACATTCTCATAGAAAAGGTTATTAACCAAATGTAAAGAATTAAGTTTTCTGTATTCGCTTCAATTCTCATTGCTATTGTTTCTATTTTTAATGTTGTTGTCATCTTTACATTTACCATTGCTATTTTTGTCGTGGATAATTGCACAAAATAAAAATACAAGCCCCAAGATAGATGAGCAAATCATCACTAAAAAAATACACTTGTAAATTATATAATAATAGAAAGTATTTAAACTACACAAACAGACAGAAAACTCGCCAATTCTTCCTTCACCATTCAGTCATTCACCAATGAATGCAGCCATTAATTAAAATTTAAAACACTAATAAATTCTCATGAACCTAACATACAATTTTACTAAAATTGCAGAAGATCCTTGACGAAAATCCCCATCCCATCCGAGGCGAGCGTCTCTTTCCGTTTCCCACCAAACTCTCATAAATCCCTCAAAACCCTCTTCTGAGTTCCCACAATTTACAAAATCCAAGAAATTGGAGAGGTGAGAGGATGGAGAACTACGCCTACTCCTCCTACCCCGAGTCCGGCGACTCCTCGCCTCGCTCTCGCGAGGTCGAATCCGACAACGGCAGCACGCACCACCCCGCCGCGTCCTCTTGGGCCGCCTCCGACGACGTCCCTCCCGCCGCCGCCGCCGTGGTGGGTCGCGTCAAGCTCATGATCAGCTATGGCGGTCGGATCCAGCCCCGGCCTCACGACAACCAGCTCTCCTACCTCAATGGAGAAACCAAGATCCTCTCCGTCGACCGCTCCATGCGCTTCCTCGACTTCCACTCCAAGCTCGCCTCCATCGCCAACGTCGACGAGGTCTGCATCAAGTACCAGCTCCCCGGCGAGGATCTCGACGCGCTCATCTCTGTCACCAACGACGAGGATCTCGAGCACATGATTCTCGAGTTCGATCGCCTCCACCTCCACCGCTCCTCCAACTCTTCCCGATCCACTCCTCGCCTCAGGGTCTTCCTCTTTCCCATCAACCCTCCGCCTCCTTCTCCAGCTCTTCTTGAACCCAAACAGGAGCGCCACTGGTTCCTTGATGCTCTCAATTCCATTCCTCCACTGCCCCCTCCAGTTCCCGTCTCTGCTCCCGCGTCTAATGGTCACGCCAGTCCGGATTACCTCTTCGGACTGGACAATGGATTCGTGCCGCCTCCTGCCGTCAAGGTCAAGGATCCGACACTGCCTGACCAGCCAATTGCGCGCGACAGTGCCGCCGCTACGGTTGAAATTCCTGTGAAGGAGGATCGCCAAATTGGGTCGGACCCGTCCCCGGTTGCGTCTCCTCCTGAGATCCAAAGACAAATTCAAGAACTGGAGAAACTCCAGGTGGCTGATAACCAGCCCCAGTCTCTGCCCCAAGCTCAAACCCCAACCCAATCCCTGACTCAACCCCCATCCCAACCGCAAGCCGTGCCTCCTGCAATGCCGAGGACCGGAAGCGAGGAAACCCTAGCTAGAGCCTTCGTCCCGAAGCCTCAAGAGAAGCCCCCTGTACCGGCGCCGGTACAATCGGTGCAACAGATGGCCCCACAGGCCCCACCTGCCACAGCTGTGCCTCAGCCAACCGTGACCGCTCCAACAGGATACATCCCTCGGTTCCAATCAATTGCCGGTGGGGACCACCACCCAGTTTATGTGATCTCCCATGCTCCACACGGTTACTATGCTGCGGCTCCTCCTGGAACCACGTCATTTGTGTATGCTATGGCGCCTCCTGCGCCGAATCATTCGGCCAATGGAGGGGCAGCAGGAGGAGGAGGTGACATGAATGCCGGGTACGGTGCGGGGCACGTGCCGGCGGGATATGATAATGCCGGTCGGGCGGTGTATTATACCAGTGTGGTACCTACTGCTTACCATCACCAGGCGGTGACCAGCGTGGCGCTGACCAGCACAGAGGCTCCGAAACCCGTGAAGCCTTCACAGGTTTCTTGAGTGCGCAACTGTTTCATTTTCTAGAAGTTTATTGTTTTTATTAATTGTCGAAAAAAAGGAGGCGTATTAGTTAATTTTTGTTGAACTGCCTGTGGCTGTGGTGTCTGTCTGTCCAGTGAGTAGTCAGTAGTCAGTACCGGTCTCCAGTGGGTTTGCAATTTTTCGTGTTTGTGTTTGTTTGTTTGTTGGTTGGTTGGTTGGTTGGTTCTCGTAAAGTTCTCCTAGCGTTGTAAATAGAATATTATGCGTATATGAAAGAATATATTAGCTTTATTGTGTTGTTGGTCTTGTATGAAAGAAAGACTATAATATTGATTAGCTTTATTGTGTTATTATTATTTTCAATGTTCAATTGTGCATCCACAAATTTGGTATGAGTGCGATTGTGTGTAGGTATGAATAATGATTGCTAGAGAAGTAACCTGAGCTAATGTCTTATTTGAGATTGCAGTTGATAGCTGAGAAGTTAGATTTGTTTTTGTGGGTTTGTTGATGGATATCTAAATATCCATTTCAGATTGGATAAGCTGTCTTTGAGATTAGATATGCTGCTATCTTGACCCAAATAGCATATAAAGATATGTTGATAAGCTCAAATATTCTATTTCAAGCTGGCTTTATATAGTCTTATTGTCCCTATCTATAGTTTTCCTTCTTTAGACGCCTAAACAATATTTAGCAATACGGATAACTATAGCCAAATTTATAATCATATTTCTTTCAAGCTGGCACAAATAATTTTCCACTCTACATTATTTATTTTTATCATCTTTATTAGTTAGTTTTATTTTTTTTTTGCACAGGAAATCAATTCGTTTCTTATTAGTGTCGTGTTATTTTTTTTTCCCAAAAAATCTTGTTTATTTTGAGTGAACTGTTAACTGATCCATATAGTTTATGGGACGTTGAATCTTCCATCTTTCTTCCCTTACGAAAAGTTCAAAGCATAAAAAGTTTCTCAAAATAAAAAAAGAGAAAAAAAAGCATTAAAAGTGATGATTAGGAATAAGTCCAAAGTTAATTCTTCAGTTGACTTCTTTACGTGTTCATATATGTCATGCGTCGGTACATATGAGAATTGAGTCTTCTTAGTCAAGCTCATAAGGGTTAAGAAAAGGCAACTTGCACTTTATTTTTGAGCTGTGGAATTGTGGTTACGGTGTCAAATTGGCCACTGGAACTAAGATAGCTTCATTAGATTCTGATATACACAAAAAAAAATGAAATTTCCGTAGCAAATCAGATAGTGTATTTTGTTCACACTTTTAAAATGTCGATTCAGACCAGTGTCGACGGTAGATATACATACAATACGTCATAACGCGTATATCTACATTATAAAATTAGATATATTATATTTTAAAAAGTTATTTTAATAATCATCATGAAAATAAAAAAGGCCAAACAAAAAGTTATTATTCAGAAAAATATTAATTCATCATGATTTATTTAGGCCACATATTAATTTGATATTTTGATGACTTCTATGTTAGAAGTATATATATATAAGGCAATGTAAACATGAATTTGTTATCAATCGAGTGATATGAAAACAATAATGGATTTGGGTTTTTGTTGATATTTCCATCTAAATGATAATAAACTTTTAGCAGTCTTATTAAATTTGGCTTATTGTCTTTAGTTGTTACTTCGTTGTAATTGATTTTACTGATAAATGTAAAAATCCTTCTATTTTCTGTGATCCAATTGAGCGTGCATTCTAAAAGCTTATGGCTTACTGGTGAAATATGACCTTGTTGGTGAAATAATCAATAGTAATCACATAGAATTTCTAAATATGACTTACATAAAATTCTTGAGAATACAATTTCAACGCAGTACACTGGTGTTAAAATGCTAATAAGTGAAAGACAATATTGAAACAAAGGAGCAACGAAATACTAAATCCAAAGCGCGTCTCTTTACAGCAACAATCAGGAAACTGCCATCATGGTGACCCTGCTGGCAAAATGGCATATCATCATTTTAGTATAGTTGTTACCATGGCAGCAACACATTATTGTACTTTTCATTTTCATGTGTTTTAAGCCAATCATGGTCGCTGCAGTTATATTGATAGTCAGCAATTCTACTGCAAAAAGTACCAATATCACATGGAATTTAACATGGTTTAAATTATAATGGAAATTTTTTGAAAATATTTTTGTTTATGATTCATTTAGTTGAAATAAATTGCCTATTATTAAATAAATAAATAATTGTGTATCTTTTTTTACACTTAAAAAACATGAATGTATTTCAGAGAGATAGTAATCAAAGTAATAAAATTTAATAAATATTATACATGAATCTATGCTAGAGTGTGGGGGTCAGACTCTTATGTTCGCTTGCTGTCAGAAGTTGAACACATTTTTGTAGTTTCTTCTGACCCGAAATATGTACAAAATTGACATCACCAACAAGGGAAAAAAGGAATATGTAAAAAATTCAGTTGTAGCGTTTTCTCTAGAACCATAAGACAGGCGCAGCTAATACTTCCATGGTATTCTTTTGTAAATTGTAATAGAAACAATTTTAAAAAATAATACTGAAGCACTAATTAATGTTCTGAGGAATAAACAACTAAGGTAAGCACCCGTATAATATATATTATAAAATAAGTAAGTGAACATATAATTAATATTGAAGTTCGCATGAAGTTCAAGGACGATGATGGAAGGGACCTCCATTAGGAAAAAGTGAGCACCAAGTGGCACATGGAGAGAAAATGGTTGCCATGTTAGGGAATTGAATTATACACAACGAGAGTATTCTACGGGGGCACTCTCAATGATTGAAGCTAGTTATGCCAAAGTGTGACTTTTTGTATATAAAACTTAAAATTTTGAGGGGAATTTAAACATACTTTTTTTTTTTTGCAGTCTCTATTTCTTTACTTTGAAATTTTATATATTTTAAAATTTTAACTACCAGACAGCTAATTTATTTACACTTTTAAGCACATAAAAAATTTTCACAAGGTCTTGACATTTTACAGATAAATATCAAGAGGTTGCAAACTTCATTAATGCAGATTTCTACAATTTTTAAAACTGATAAAAACAAAAGTTAATTATCACAGACATTATTAGGGAGAATTATGCATATTCAAATGAATACGTAATGCAAAGATAAAAGAACATAAACATGTGAATTTTTTTTAGATAGGTTTATCCTCGGTTCCATCTGTTGCATCTGCAGCATCCAAGTGGGCTCACCACATTAATTTTATGTGGAGTCTGCTATCCACTAGATTCTGCAGTGAAGATCTCGCAATTTGAAAGACATCATTATTTAATTGTTTGATAGTTTTGTCTCTGCAGAAAATGCAGGCGCAAGTTGAATTTTCCAGTTAATTGAGATTATTGGTGCCAAAAACATGAATTTACTTCTGGGAATTTAGAGACGTTAACATTTTTTTTTTATTTTGGAGAATAAAATTTAACTCAGTTGAAGGTTATTGTATTCTTTGCAAGTCACATGTGACGCGTTCGAAATTTAGTATCTATATTTATTTTTACAGATCATAAGTGAAAATAGACTTGAAAAAATGGCAAGGAATTGATCGGAGCACAATTTTATTATGAAAGAAAAACATAAATTGTGTATAATTAAAGACAAAAAATGGAATAACTTCGAAAATCACAAGAGCCATACCCATAGCAGAGTTGCTTGAAATCCAAGTGGTTCAAATATATACATGTTTATACTACAACTAGATAATCATAGTTTCAAAAGATAAATCTGATAGTAGTTTTCTTGCAAGTTGCAATAATTGTTCACATTCTGAATAATTTTCTTTTCGAGCAAGTAGTCAACAGCAAAATTCTGAAATTAAATAATTAACATTGTACAACGAGGTGACTCTTTTCGTTATCTCCATGTTGAGAAAGAAAAATAATAATTGTCATCTATATATTTGCCATCGCTTGAACAAAGTAAATAGGACAGACAAAGTGAACATATAGAAAATTAAAGTGTACGCATAAATACAATAAAGTTTTGTCATCATTGTTCATATTTTTATATGTATATTCAATTTATTTTTATCAAACTTATTTATTTTTATGTATTGACTTTGATTATTTATATATTTATATCTATTTTATGTGTTCACTTTATTAAAACGATGATAAAACTGTACATGACAATAAGTAATTTTCATTGAGAAATGCGTCAAAAAAAAATCTTGTTAAGAAATTGGGCCACAAGAAGAGATCGATTAGAAAACACTTCGCAACTAACTTCCTCGAATAAAATAAAAAAACACAAGCTACAAACTAGTCGAGTTCCAAATTTCCAATTAGAATAGACTCGCTCAAAGCTAAGGCTGCAAAACGGTTAGGGTGTTTCGTTTCGTTGACGAAACTTACCACTAATTTCGTTAACCGTTTCATTTTAGACGAAACTATTGAAATCGACGAAATTTTCGTGATTTGCACATGGATAAAATCTTTTAATTGTTTCGTTAACACCGTTTCACTTTTGAAATGCAACAATATTCCTTAGCTGTATCGCTTTGCCCACGTTTCGTTTTGGACGAAACGAAAAAACGAAATAATGGTATAAACGTCTTCCATTTTCAGCCCTACTCAAAACTAACTCGAAACAGAAATTATAACCACCATCGCGATTTATGCAATCGCTACCATCGCTAACCTCAATTTCCCTCCCGCGCGCTCCCCTCCTCTTCAGATGCGCTCTCCTCCCCTCCCGCGCGCTCCCCTCCTTCCCTAGCGCGTTCATCTTCTCCACCTCTTCTCTTCCCTTCTCTGCCACACTCCCCTCCGTCCCTCTTCACTCTCCTTCTACCTCCGTGTCTTTTCTTCTCTTCTCTGTCTTTCCTCTGACAAGCAAGAAAACAAATTGAACATATAGAATAACAAATTGAACATATGAATGAACAAAGTGAACATATACACCAACAAAGTGAGATATAAAATAAACACAGAACTCTGACGCACAGCAAAACAAATTGAACACATAGAAGTAACAAATTGAACATATAGAATAACAAATTGAACATATAGAATAACAAATTGAACATATAAATGAACAAAGTGAACATATACACATAAATCTGACAAGCAAGAAAACAAATTGAACATATAGAATAACAAATTGAACATATGAATGAACAAAGTGAACATATACACCAACAAAGTGAGACATAAAATAAACACAGAAATCTGACGAACAGCAGAACAAATTGAACACATAGAAATAACAAATTGAACAGATAAATGAACAAAGTGAACATATACACTAACAAAGTGAGATATAAAATAAACACATAAATCTGACAAGCAACAAAACAAATTGAACATATAGAATAACAAATTGAACATATGAATGAACAAAGTGAACATATAAACTAACAAAGTGAGACATAAAATAAACACAGAAATCTGACGCACAACAAAACAAATTGAACACATAGAAATAACAAATTGAACAGATGAATGAACAAAGTGAACATATAAACTAACAAAGTGAGATATAAAATAAACACATAAATCTGACAAGCAAGAAAACAAATTGAACATATAGAATAACAAATTGAACATATGAATGAACAAAGTGAACATATACACCAACAAATTGAACATAAGGAAGAGACTGAAGAGTGCGAAAGGAGGGGGAAGGGAGAGAGATGCACAGAAGGAAGAGACTGAAGAGTGCGAAGGGAGAGGAGCGTACCCGGATGAGGAGAGGGGAGCGCTTCGCAGGGTGAGGAGAGGGCTCACTTCGCTGGAGAGAGAGGAGCCTTCGCTTCGCTGGGTTAGGAGAGGGGAGCGCTTCGAGCGATGGTAGCGATGGTAGAAATAGAGATGGTAGTAATCAATTTCCAACTCGAAATAAAGTCGAGTTCTGTTTTTGGGCCAATCCAGTTACATGAAGTGAAAAATAAGACTCGAATTTTGGGCCTTTAAACTATCTAAAGTTTCAAATAAATAATTTTGTTTTGGTTGGCATGTTTATTGTTTGTAGTCGTCTCCAGAGTACAGACACAGAGAGACCCCCAAACATACATGTCACATGAAGAATTCGTGAATTCTCCAATTAAATGTTAAATGTGAATCTTTACAAAATCCTCGTTGATATTCCTTATAGACTTAGATTATTTTATTTTCGTCTGTGATAAATTGGAAAGAATTGTGCTTTATTTACTTCCTACAGTGATAACACGCTCTCGTATTATCCTAAAGACAAAATTAGCCGAAATTAAACTTAGCTTATGTTCTAGTATCACAGATACCAATGATAAATGGAACAAATTTAGCACAACAAGCACAAGGATAAAAAAGTGTATAATATTCGTTTATTAGGTTCCGAACACCAGAACTTAACAACGACGACATATATAATTAAACAAGGAAAAAAGAAAAGATAGTTATACACTTTACATGAAATATACATCCCTAGCACTCCCCAGCTTTCTTTTTCTTGTTCTCCGAATACTTTTCACTTGCAACCACTATGGCTTCCTTAGTATATTTGTAGACGGGAAGTCCACCTACACATTATTTGTAACACCCTTATTTTGTCAGATACAGTTCTAGCCTCAAAATTGCCCAACATATACAAAATTATAATTTTTTTTTTGCTAAAATAGTAAGAGGCCAGATATCAAGAGAAGTAATTACCTGTATAAGGTCTGCTGGCCTCATCAATGATGTGATCAGCAACATGCAACGCAACGATTCCGGCCTTCTTCCGCCCCTCGGGGGTGGACATGGCCTCAATCGCTGGTGCAGCAACTTGATGCACAACCTCCAATGCTTCGTTGGTTGTTTCATCTAGAAATGGTGCCACTTGAGGAGCATACGTTACAGTTGCTTTAACTGCAGTGACTGTTGCTGCCTGCACAACCGGCAATGCATGTGCGGCTTGTTCAGCCGCAGCTTTCATGGCATGGTGAGTTGTTGCTTCTGCTGCAGCTAATTTTTCTGACAAATGCAATTCTCTTGTCCCGTGGTTTCCCTGTTAATTATTTTCATAGTACTCTTTAGTGTAAGGTCGAACCCGAGTTCAGGTTCAAGAAGTGTTCATTGTATACACTATTAATTGTAGTATTCTGTACAGTAAAATATACACTATTTTAGTATTCAGTATTCTGACATGAATGTGTATACATCTTTATATATAATAACGTAAAGTGTTCTGTGTTCGTAATAAAATGAAATGTTTGTAAGAAGAAACAGCCTAAAAGGTCCACAATTATTCTCCAGAGATGCACATATAGACATTAGCTCAGTACTTCTTGGCCCATTTGACGCCCAAATGGAATAAAATTGAGCTGTAAAATTTGTCAGAAAATTATACGTGTGTGGCTCAAAAACTATTGGGCCATGCATCTCTTTCTTTCTTCCTCTCTTTGGACTGCATTTCCAATCTTTTTTTTTTTTTTCCGACTGTCAGCTCCAAATCAGAAATTTAACTTTTTGAACGTAATTTTGTACCATTGTTATGTTGACCATATTTTAAAGCGTAGGAATAATGTGGGGCCATAATTAAGTGCCGTTTAAAAATAAAATCTGCAAAGAGAATGATAAATGTAAATTAAGTTGATTCAGAAGAAAATAAAACATAATCGGACAAACCTTAAAATTGTGGCCATGCAATCCGGTCATGTTTACAGATAGGTTCTAGCGTAGGATTAGGTTTGATGAAAAATAGATCCTATTTGCGATTAGGGATGTAACGATGTGTTGAGAGTAAAGTCTATTCGCGAGAATTAATTCACGAATAGAGAATGTTTGAATGCGGCTCAGTTCGCAAACAAAAATCTCTATTCGCTACTCACCCTATTCTCACATTATCATTCGGACCCTAATACTACTATTTATTATAGGTGGAAGATGCAAATAGCTGGAATTAATGAACAATTGCCAGACTAATTCTTCAAGTCATCATCTGTAACAAGATTGAATTAGCGCCTAAACGGAGCATCCGGGTTGTTAGGCTGTAGTTCAGATAAAATTGACTAAAAAAAGGGAACTTTTGAAAAAGTCAACAGCATCTGTGTACCTCAAAGATTCTAACATTTAAGTGACTTTAATTTAGGAGAATTAAATGGATAGATTTAGTTATAGTGTGATTTGCAACTTAACAAATGTAATTCTAATGATATTAAAAATCTTCCAATCCTTATGTTATGCAAACAATATGAAATATAAAATAAAGCATTATTACTGTTGGGGCCGTTTGGATGGTATGGAAATAAGGATTTTAGGAAGAAAATATTGAAAAGTGTGTAACTTTGGAAAGTGTGGAAATAATGTTATTTCGAAAATAAGAAATGTTGTTTGGATGGTGAGTTAGGAATAAGTAAATTAATATTAATTTAAATAAATTATTAAAAATTATTATTTTAATTTTTAATATTAAATAAAGTACTAATTAAAGAGCACACAAAATTTCATTTAGCTATTAGTATTAAGCTAATTTTGTTGAAATTATATATATATAATTGTTGGAAGAAACTATTCCTAGGAAATAGTTATTACTAGGACGAAGTTATTCTTTTTCTTATTCGTAACTTGTTTGGATGTTTTTAGGAAGAACTTATTCTTCCTTATTCTCATACCATCTAAACGGCGCCATTAAGGGCTTACTCCAGAAGAGATAAATAGGAGCTAAGGTAAGGAAGATGAACCATGTTACATTGCTCCAATCATCATTGCTAGATGAAATGAGGGGAAAACGGAATAAACCCAGGAGTCCCAAAACTTAGTTTTAAGGAAAAGACTGGTTACCCCCGAAATCGAGGTGTAACAAAAAAAACCACCTTTTTTCTAACAATGCCCTTACCTTTTAATTGCATCATTCTCTTTCAATTCAAATTAAAGGACAATATTGTCTTTTTATATGTTAAAAACAAGGTTACAATCGTTTACTTTAATGTATATTCTTTTTAATATGGAGCAAGTAAACTGCATTTCCGTGAACTTCCTTAGTTTTCGCCGTCTTTCTGTTCCTTACCTTACTCCGATTTACCTCATCTAGAGCAAGCTCTAAGAGAAAGGGGCTTTGTCGCCTTGAATGTACATCTAGTTTATTGCACATTCAGTTGACATTTTTTTAAAATTGTCGCTCAAACCAAGAATGCATTCTTTAATAACTGAAATAGTTGTCAAATACAGAAATAGAAGCAAAGAGAACGAAGAAGAAGAGAACAATTTTACTTAAATTCTTTCTCGTTCCCATATACAGATTCATCCCGCCAGCTATAGAAGCAAAAATTCAAGGATCACCCTTAATCTTAAAAGATACTGTAAAAGTAACAAACTTAATTGTTGAGAGGAAGGCCGTCGACTTGAGTGGTGCAGAAAGGGAACTTGTGTGTCTCAGGGGCGGTAGGCGGCGATTAGGTTGCAAGTTGGACTTGGTTAAAGTCTTGCTAGTACAATGTGGGTTCGTATCTACCGACCTTTTGAGGTTAGTAGGATCCGAGCCGTTAGATTTAATCTCGACAGTTAAAATTTTTTATGTCTATCAATCTGATTACATGCATGGAACTTCCTTAACCATTAAGATTAGATCTAACGGTTCAGATCAGAGATCGGCACTTACCAACCTTAAAAATTGGTACTTGGTAGAGGATGTGATTCTGTACAATGCAGTGTTGTTCTACATCTTTTCGGGGGGTTAGATATGGTAGTGGTGTATTGGAGCATAAATTTTGTTAACAGTTTATGTTGGTTTTTTCTATTGTTCGTACCAGGATAGATGCTGGCATTGTATCACTGTTATTTTTTTTTTTCTTATTAATGAAAATTTATCAGTATTTTGCTGGCCCTCAAAAAAAAAAAAAAAAAGCTTAATTGTCTTTCTAATCCAATTACTATTTCTTATGTTGGTTTTTTCTATTGTTCGTACCAGGATAGATGCTGGCATTGTATCACTGTTATTTTTTTTTTTTTTCTTATTAATGAAAATTTATCAGTATTTTGCTGGCCCTCAAAAAAAAAAAAAAACTTAATTGTCTTTCTAATCCAATTACTATTTCTTACTATCTTAAACCCAAATAACAAAAGCCCAATTATTAATTTCAGCGCCTCATCGCCTCTCACTTCTCACTTCACTCTGCAAAAAGAAAAGGGAGAAGAAAAGGATGAAACAAGGATCGACAATGGCGCAAAAGAGAGGCAAGAGCTCCGAGCTCCGCCTCCGACGACCCGGAGAAGCTCGCTTAGTAACCACTCCACTGTGTGCGTGCGCGTTTGTGTGTCGTAATAGTGTGTTGGGTTAATGTCGTACTGCTGATTTGGGTAGGTTAAGACTAAAGACAGTGAAGGAGACAAACGAAGCTTGGTTACATAATTTTATTTATGTATTTCTTTTTTTTGTTTCACTCATGTCAACGTCAATTGAACTATAGAAAATGAATTAGGGATATAAATTGTCAAACCTGAACCCACTCTTATCGTCTGTTTGACTGTTCTGGTTTTGTGTCAGTTGGTACAAAAGAATTATTACAAGCTTTACTGTACTTTGCAATGAGATAGTGATCAAATTAATTAATAATTAAATTAACTGAAAGTCTGAAACAAAGAACTTGTGGTAGTGTGGTACTCATTTCAACCTCTTAGATAGGTGCGGATGGACAATTGGACATACTGTTATGTTATATCTGGCATAGAAATTGGAGTTTTAGGTTTCAACTAGGTCTTAATATTAACCTCATCTGAAGCTCATGCCTAAACCCCCAAATAGACAGTACACTAAAGAGGAATCTCTAAGCTGCTTGATAACTCAACTCCAGGTTTTGTTGCTGTTGGTGAACATGCCTGATAGACTACATGCTAGCTTGGCTGGATTCTGCAGGGGTGGAAGAGGTGTTGCTTTTTTGCTGTGCACTTGCTGAGTAGGTCAAGGAGAACATAGGCAACTCACACTGGAGTCAGAACCATGCTGGTTCCTCTACCACCACCATTGAATCAAATTTCTCATCAGTGCTGGTGATGCCCTTCACTTCATTGAGGGCAAAAATGTGGTATATGCCCAAAGTTCATCTACATTACTGTTTTTGCAGAAAATAATGTTTTCATTTGTGTTGTGTTTTTTTTTGGAGATTATGTTTTTTTGTATGTTTTTTCCTTTTTTTCAATTGATATACTTATTGCAACAAACATGGTTGATCTTTGTGAATACTTGCATGTCTATTTTAAATGTCATAGTCATCGTTTTTTAATAACAGATAGGCTTTCTGAAATTAGGTTGGTTCACAGAACATTTACCAGTACTTCTAACTGTTAAACTTCATGCAGTAAGGTGGTTAGGGCAGAATGGCCATTTCTGATAGTATCAGAGATCTCATTTTGGCCACCTCAAAAATCACAAGTACCTTAACCATGTTTATTATTTGTTTTGAGATGTATTACCTGAAGATGCAATGATACTTTCAGATTATGGGGAAACAGATATATACACATGATATTGAAACAAGTTATACTGCACATGTAGGCAACTACAGGATCTGTGACACCATAAGCAAGGACATAATTCAGCGATAGCCGTTTCTGTTGGTACTAGATGCCTTGTATGCTGGTAATTGTGCACGAATGAGATTTCACAGGGAACGCATATATAAAGGCCCATGTGAGTTACATACCACCGAAAATAAATATTTATAGTTGATTGTGGTACATTTGGGTTTGCTGAGTTGCAGCTCGTGGGCTAACTAGATCTGATAAATAATAGACATAGATGATAGATCATTTCTGGTTGGGTTGATTTCTATTTACTAATACTATTATTAAATTTGTGCATCAGTCACATTGAATTTTTTCATCCTCCATTTTAAAACTATACCATGCAAGCATGATTATGAAAAGGTAATTGTTGACACCAGTATAGTGATACTCTTTTTGGCTTTGTAGCTGAGTCTTAATCAGTGTTTCGCCCCAGAGAGCTCAGTAAATCATTGTAAATTAATTTTTAATGTACAGATACTAGAACTTATCAGGTCTAACATTGGTGAACTCATTAATGAGATCATAAGGACAAGATGGTTGTTCATATGGGTATGTTTGGCAGGTCACAAAACAGCTGTTTGTAGCGTTGTTCCCTATTCGCACGAACCAAACAGAACACGAACAAGAACTAGTCCCTGTTCGTGGCTTTGTTCCCAATTCCAACTTTTTTCCGAACTACGAACTGGCGGGAGCGAATTCCTAATTCCTAGTCCGTCCGTTGTTCGTGATTGCATCTAAACACACTATAATCTTATGAGCAGTACAAGATATAGAAGCATTAACACAGCAACAGTAGACATAAATCTCTCTTTTCTTTTTTTCTTTCTTTTTGTTTCAGGATGTTACACAATGTAACCCATGCTGAGTGTCTAGGAGCAGTATTTGAATCTGTAATTAAGATTTAAGAGTGCCATTGTTGCTTCCAACACCTCATAGTGTAAATTTTACAAAATATTATAACTAGTAACACCCATCCAACACTTTAAAGATTGCACAATGAAATAAAACATCATACTTGCTCATGTACATCAAATTCAGAAAAATATTCAATTGCCCTTTACTTTGCAATATATGTGTATCCAGCTTGCTAAAGGCAACTGTTGATTCAATTGGGAGATCAAAGAGTTTGTTGAGTTATTTCATAACAAACATCGATGAGGAGGTATGTTTTCTGGATTTTGTATCATTAATCTTCTGGCCTTTGGTCATTTTTCTCCTTGGAGTTGTACTTACCTGGTTGTCCATACTTAATGTTCAAAACTTCAAATGATCTGGACTAACACAAAACAGACAGCGTGCTACAAAATTTGGATCTATATTCTCCTTGGTATCTACTTCTTCCTTTTCTCCTCATTATCTTTCTCTCCCTTCCCAGCAGATGCTTTTGAACTTTGCCTTGGAGACTTTCTTGAGTATTTCCAGATTGTTCTTTAATAAATTGATGTTTACTCTGAAGAAGAAAAAAAAAAGATCTGATTTGGATCATCTCTATGTTATTTAACTATGTTGAATGGTAGTTTATCATAGTAATTCTTTTTATGATGTAACAAAAGCATAACAACTAACAAATAGGTATATATGAAGAGCTTTTCATTTGTTATATCAAACTTGAGGAATGTTACAAACTGAGGTGTTAGAACTTTTTGATTGCAAGGTGCTTGTCACTCAATCCTCTGATCAGTACTGCCGCACCAAAACAGAAGAAAATCATGTCTTGTACACAGTACAAACTTTGCACTGATACAGTAACAAAGATGATAGGGAAGTAACTTTATTATATCATGTCTTGTACATACTAATTTAGTTTGGCTTGACAGGTTTTGCATCAGGTGATAGGAAGTAACAACCGAAGATGGTCATTATAAAATGAGAGTCACAAAAAGCCGACACTGATGAATTTGACAAGGTCTTTGTCAACCAATCAGAAGCATTTCGAAGGTATCCACTCACCTCATTTCTACCACCGGAGTCCCCTTTCTCCCTAGGTTGTATGGTACCTTACCGAGCTTCAAATTATTGTAATATTGGGTCTTTTTTGCAAAAATTAACCCAGTTTATCCCATTTTGCAATTGAGAGAGCATTTTTCATGCTCGTGGTTCTGTGGCAGTTTTGAGATGCTTGGGTTATTTTTGTTAAAAGCGTAACCCTGTAATCTAAACCTTTTCTATCCCTATATATGCAATATTTACTGTGTATGGGCAAGAATTGAGATATGATGTTAAAAAAAGGAGGAGAATCGATATAACTGGGTATTAATTGGTGAAGAAGTAACTGAATAACTATGCTTTTAGTGGTTATGTGATAGTTAAATATCAGAATGAGGTGCTATTGCAAACACGTATTTAGCCTGATTAGATTTCTGAATAGTACAAGAGCTAGGCTTACTGGGTCACTATTCTTACTTGGTACTGTAAAACTAGGGTTAATTGCCTCTTAAAAAGCTCCTGAGAGGATGATGAAGACGGTGATTGTTCATGTTTGGGCCAATTTTGGAGTCAATAGCTGAGATAAAAGTTTGCTTAGAAAAAGGTGGAATTAGGGAAGAAATTATTCATGTGCGATCAATAAAATTATCACTTAGTATTCAGTGTGATGTATTTGATAAATTAACTTACCCCATTTTGTTTGGTATCTTGCTTTTTGGTTGCTTTTTAAGTTTTTATTATAATTTTGGGTTTTGAAGGCTTATGAATTTGATGGTTGCGGTTAGAAAAAGTGTGTGGAGCCATGTCGTTATGGTTGGAACGGTCTGGTCCAATTTTGGGACGGCCCGGTCCAACTTCTGGAACGGACTGGTTTGCTGGGCAAACCAACAGTCTCGCTGTGGTTGGGATGGCCCGGTCCAACCAGTTGGGACGGCCCGGTCTAACTCTGGACCGGACCGTTCCAGACAACAGTTATGAATCTGAAAGGTTTGTTTCCAGGCTGGCTATTTATACCCCTCCCTTCTGAAGCGACTCTAAGGTTGGAACTCGTGTCTTTTGAGATAACCACCATCCTAGAGAGTCCAGAGAGAGATCAGAAAGAGAGAGGAGCCATCCTATTGCTTGGAGAGCAATAGGAAGCACACACACGAGTCGACCGGCATCTGGATTCGTGAAAGGTGACGCCAAGCCCTCTCTTGTGGTTGTGGTGTGCCAGTTGCGTACGGAGAAAGACCAAGAGACCAGGAGGGGTTGCAGCCAGGCTTTGAGAAGAATCTAGGCAATCGATCAACTTCCGCTGCGGTACATCTGAACTTTATGCATGTATGATAGGTTAGATGTACATATAGGTCAAGGACCGACTAAAACCTTCAGTTGCATTTTTAGAATTAATGCTCGTGTTCTCCACTTCCACCCTTCTCTTTCTGCGAAACCATATAATGCTTGCGGTGTTGCCGTGTTGGCTACTTCGCCATATCAATCGCATTTCATGAATGATTATATTGCATATCATATAGTCATCATCTAGTGCGCAAACCTTGGTTGTCTGTATACTGTATAGTGTGACGGGATTCAAACATGTGGCAACATTACAGGAAATGGTCTGCATTGGTCCTTTTTGTCTGGAAACACTAATCGTAAGGTTGTATAAAAGATAATATAAAAAAAACGCTTTGGAATTAATCATTAGTTGCTCAGATGATAGAGGTGAAATCTTTGGAAAGAAGATGGAAGGTTCAAACTTGTAGAATGGTTGGCTGGGCGAGTTCAAAAGGTATGACGGTATTCAAAATTATATGTAGAACAATTTTTATTTTTATTTTTTTTTTGCTTAGTATTGCTTAAGTTAGTATTTTGAAGTCCAAATTTAATATTTTTATATCCGGTGAACCGATTTAAGATGCCTATAGTTCCTGTTAAACAATTAATTTTTTTTTTGGATTCTGATGACGTTTTTTTACCTATGGCTCCATTTGGATCGCTAAGGAATAAGAGAAATAATATTGGAAAGTGTGTAACTTTGTAAAGAATTTGGATGATTAGGAATAAGGAAGAGGCTATTCCCTTATTCCTAGACGTATCCAAACGGAGCCTATAAGATTTTTGAACATTCTGCGGTTCGATATGAGATATCACGATTTGTACATTTCATTAGCAAAATTCAACGTATAAAATGAAAAAGTAGTGATTACATAGAAAAGTTTGAAATATATTTGCACGCAAATGCAACACAATATTACATAGAAAATTGCACATTATGACATTTTTCAACCAAAGGCATTAAAAGTGAAGAATCTTAGTAAACAAAAATATTGAAAGGGAATAAAAAAAATTTAAAGGTGCATAAAAGAGAGGAGTGATAATATTTGGTGCATCTATTTGGCGATCAAAACCATTACTCGGACCAGCTCAGCGTCAAATTAAGAGGCATAACAATCCGAAATTAAGTACAATGGATTGCTTACAGCAACCTGGGTAAGCAAAGTTGAATGGCGCAACACAGAAAAGGGAAGGTGTGGAGATCAGACGTGTTCCTCATGTGGATTGCGTAGATATGTCATTTATCTTATATCAAAAGGGCCTTGATAGAGCCTTTCTTGGTGTTTCTTTTCTTAAAAAGAAAAGGGACTTCCTAAAAGTTGCTTATCCTTGAATTCAAAAGACAGTGCCCCAAAATTTAAACTGGTAGACCCAACTAGTTGCAATTGCTGATACCTTGGTATTTCTATATTTACTAGTATCTGCTGGATCCTCTGTGACATGTCTAGTCTGCCATTGAGCGTAACGAGTTTCTGACATTCAGCATTTACCAGTAAGAAAACAAGAGAACAAGATGCGTATGCTATATGATTTAATTTGAAGCAAAAAACGCAAGGCGATTTTATATTGAGTAAATGAAGCAAGATAACTAAGGACACATCATGAAGCCAAACTTTATGAGCAAGTCACTCCAGGTTCATGACAGAGCCTGTGGAAGAGTTGTGATCTTTTCCGATCTCGAGCCAAGTTGGTCAGCACAATAGTAAAATTTGAGCTCTATTCAACCGTGATTTGGAATGGAGCAGAACTTAAATGACAAATTCAAACGAGTGCGCTGATTTGACTAGCAGAAGTATCTACTTAAATTCCTCAACTTGTGATAGAGTCGGAAACAAGCTACGGCGAAAAGAATAAGCGACAATTGATACTGGACACCGAACTCTACTCAACTGTGGTTTGTGACAGAGTGGTATTTAATCTACGCTTTCAAATAAGCTTAATTTCATGAACTTGGTCATAATAAATGGTTAATTGAGCACCTGATCAACTTGCAGTATTGACTTAGAAGTTAGATCTCAATCTGAGTATTGAATCCAACTGAGCTTATCAAAGCTCGTTAGTAACTTAGTATAATATATAAGAAATAAATAAACCTTAACTTTTTCATGAAATTCAAATAATTAAAAAAATTATATTCCTTATGGCATACTTAATACTTTCCATATGGCTAATTAAGGCAAAGGATTGGCAATATCAATCATGCATCTTTCAGGGATGCAGGATGCAAACCCCTTGTTTATACGTTGGAACTTGGAACCTATTATGCTATGAGCCTATGATCCATAATAATAGAACTTCCAATCTTAGTGAAACAGTTGAAAAATACAAGCTCTTGGAAAGATGATTATGTTTATTTCTCTTGCACTAGCTAGCTTCTCCGAATTGATTCCTTATGCGGTTCTATAATTTGTGCTACAATTTCGCCAAAAAAAAAAAAACTCATTATTTTTAGAGCCCTTGATTCCTTTTTGGACTAAAATACTCCTAATCAACTGAGAATATCTATTGATCAGAACAATTACTATCATTAATTATAATATTTTCAATTCATTAAGGATATTTTACTATGATTTTTTTAAACCAAAATAAACTAAAATGAAAATTTAATACAAAACCTAGTAAAATCAAATTTCAAGAACAAACATGTACGTGGTGCGGCATGGGTCCAGTGGCTTCAAATTTTCGCCCTCTTTTCGTCAAGTTGAATTTTTTCCCTCCAAATTGGGTAAGTAAAAATACATAATAGCAACTGGTATTGCTATAATAGTACTCTAACTCTTCTCAAGCTTTCCATTGATACCTTGAATTGCAAAATCCATGCTGTGGATCGTTGTATTTGGTTGATAGGTTTTTTAATTAGAATGGGTAGAGCTTTTTTTTTTTAAAAAAAAAAAATTCTTGGTAGCGGCTACCAAGGGGAGAGCTTTATGCGAACAGATTTATGGGAGAAAGGAGAAGGATGGACTGGAGATGTCCATTACTTTTTTTTAAATGCGAACAGATTTTGATCATTTGATTTGTTATGCGTGTCATATCCCTGTTCATCACTCAGTTCATGCTACATGCTCTATTGTACGACTTTTCTTTATTTGAAAATGATTTGGTCAGTTTAAATAATATACGGTTCATATTTTGAAAATATGAAATGTAAGCAAAATTATGAGGTTTGATTGGTGAGAAATATGTCAAATATATCTCACTAAAATTGTGTAGCCCAATTTGGTTATTATGCAAACGAAATTGATTAATATCGTCACAATTTTGTCATCGTTTGAATAAAGTGAGCACATAAAATGGACAAGGTGATTTAACAATGTTGGAAATTCTTAGAACTTCAAAAAAAAAATAAAATTAACAATGAAATTGGTTAACAACCGTGATGATATTTATTACATTAATCAAAATTAAAACGTCATATTCAAACGAGCGTGTTTTCTTTCAACTTACGAAATTTTCTTTCAACTTGACTACAGCTTTAGTACAATGCAGTCGCAGGACAATAAATTCAGAGCATTGCAAAGTTCAAATCATATTACCGCGCGACAAAGAAACATTATTAAAATCCTTTATGCCATGTAGGATGATGTTTGGTATACTAGTTTCTAGATTTTAAATTTATCATGTAAGTATATACAAGTATATCGTTGTCAAATGTCAATAGGTTATATGACAAGTTTCAGGAGCAGTTGGTACGCTGCCAACAATAAATGCCATTTATAGCAACATACAACAGAATTCCAGAAAATGGGAGAAAAAAACGAGAGCATTAATTAATTGGGTCAAATACCGAACAGATTTGCCTGATACTTAGCAAGTAAGTTTTTCTCTCTTTCCTTAAATATTGTATACAAGAAAAAGGGATTACTTTGTTAAATCAAAGGACCAAAAAAAAAAAAAAAGCAAAGCGCCTCCGACCCTGCTCTTCTTACTTTTCTCACACCTTTCCGTTTTGACTTTTCTAATCTACATTCCAATGGAATGGATATCTCCATTACCTTCATATCTAGCAAAAACGTTTTTTTTTTTCTTTATATAACTGTACACTTAACATGTTAATTTTATATTAATAAAATATCGATTTTCTTATCATATAAAAATCATTAAATTAATGACGCGTGTTCTATTAAAATAAAAAAATTAATATTAAACCTCTATACTTAGCATAGTACAGTTACATTATACCATTATACTAATCCTTAAATTAGTTATTATTATTATATATATTATAGAGGCCGGATGTCTCCATTTTGAATGAATGGAGAAAAGGAGACCCCTAAATGCCCATGATCCATGCTATTTATATCCTGTCCCGCCGTCATGCTCTCTACGTAAATGCAGATCTGCATGACTGCATCCGTCAGAAACAAAGACAAGGGAGAATTAATTAAATTAACAAAACCATTTTCTAATTCTCGTCTAAATGGAACAAGATGCATTCTCTTCTCCTCCAATCAACTCTCTCCCGGAGGAGTGTGTTTCTCACGTGATCTCTCTCACGTCCCCGCGCGACGCTTGCATCTTCTCCCTCGCCTCCACCGGCTTCCGATCAGCGGTCGATTCTGACACCACGTGGCAACGATTTCTCCCATCAGATTATGTTTCCATTCTCTCTCGGGCAGTTGATCCAGTCGCGTTCTCTTCTAAGAAGGATCTCTTCTTCAAGTTGTGCGAGCGCCATGTGCTCATCGACGGGGGTAAAATGGTACTTTTCTCTTTCTTAATTGACCATGAAATGTGTTTGCCGAATTAATGCGTCGTTTGGTTTCTAATGGAATTACCTTCCGTTGTCCGTAGAGTTTCGGACTGGACAGGTCCAGTGGAGCGAAATGCTATATGATTTCGGCGAAAGCACTGGAGATAGCACATGTTGATGCGCCTCAACGTTACTGGAGGTGGGTTTCTCTCCGGGATTCCAGGTACTTATTATTATTAATTTTTGAATTTTGAATGGCTTTTTATAACAAAGAAAATAATTATATGCATTTTTCTTTTATTAATTATTTTATTGTCGTTAGGGAAAGACGATAATTTCAACATAAACGTGCCAGCGATTTAATGATAGTTCTAACATGCACCTCACCTCAATTAATGATGTACCCGTTTAGGACTTTTATTTAAATTAAAAAAAAAACAATTGTCATGTACTTTTTATAAAAAAAAGTTCTGGAGAAATTTAAAGAATTTATGCATTTTATGGAACATTTAACAGATTCTCAAGCAAATTTGAAATTTCATTAAATTTATACATGCATATCTAAAATAATAGAGAATTTTAGTACAATTTTAAGTTTTAAGTTTGAATGACATCTTTCTTATATTAATTAAATATACCGATAGTTAAAGGTCGCATGCATTCTAAATTTCTATTATGAGAAAATGCTCTCGACAGTTCCATAAAAATGCACCAAAGTTTATTTACCTGATTCTTAACGCTTGATTCCATTTATTAATAAGTCATAGGGGGAAAAAAAGAATAATGCTTTACCTGTGCAAATATTTGTAAAATTATATGTATATTGTTGCATTACTTAGTTCTTACTGCTTGATATCTTTGTTTTTCACAATGTTTGTTAAGTGTTTACTTTACATATTGTAGGTTGAGATCGTTTATATGTTAATTTTAATATTTACTTACAAACTTATAAAAGGATACAATAGTTGTATCATCGAGAATAAACATTCTTTCTCAAGTAGTATAAATACTTTTAAAGTGCAGATTCATAATGGAGCTGGATTGATCAAAGAGTTGCAGTAACGTGATATGAAATAAGGGATATATATAGTTATTAATTTCATAATTACTTGAATATAAATATTTATTCAATCATAGAATTAACTTCGCTGAATTCTAAACACAGATTTGATGGGGTAGCAGAGCTAATAGAGGTATGCTGGTTAGAAATAACCGGGAAGATCGACAGCAGGGCACTTTCTGCGAAAACAAGATACGGTGCATATCTCGTCTATAAATTGACGGAGACAGCGTGTGGCCTTGGTTGTCCGATTGGTAAAATCAAGCAACAAGCATCAGTGAGCATTGGTAGGCAAATCAGCAAAAGCACAGTGTGCCTTCAAACATTCCATGAGAGATACATAGGAAAAAGATTTAGGAAATGGCGGGTACCGCACGAGACGGTAGAGTTTAGTAATGGCGGAGCGGGAACGCCGAAAGAGAGAGGTGACGGGTGGAAGGAGGTTGAGTTAGGAACATTTTACAATGAGAATGGAGAGGATGGGGTTGTGGAAATGAGTTTGAGAGAGATTAATGGATTATATTGGAAAAGTGGGTTAATTGTACAGGGAATTGAGATTAGACCTAAGCATTAGGAATTAAATATGAATTATGGTTTTATTTGTGACAATTGTTTATCCTTGTTATCATCATTATTATATTTGGAACGATAGTGTGTCGTCCTGGAGCTGAGAGTCTAAGACCTTGATTTTTATGGATCGGCTTAATTAATAATTACATTTGTGGATGTGTTTCTCGGATACTGGCAATATAGAATCCGAATTGCTGTTTTTTTTTATAAGAAGCGGGTTCTATGTCTGGATTAACAGATATTTAGTGATCATGCATTACGCATAAAATAAATTTTTTTTATTTTTTTGTATATTACCAGAAAATGACATATATTGTAAGAAAGATCCTCAAACATGTAAGCAGGGAAGGACGTTCATGACATATATGGGAGAGGCACAAAATTAAAAATAAAATCTCTTTAATTATACAGCTAAAGTGTCACTACGGGAAAAAGGACCTTCTGTAACGGCACTTCTGTAACGGTTTTTGAAATAACCGTTACAGAATAGTGAGGCATTAGGCGGGAAAATTGGCGCCACAAATCTGTAACGGTTATTATGAAACAACCGTAATAACATTTCCGTCATGGTCAGGAAAAAAATGCATCAAGCTTCTGTAACGGTTGTTGGATAATAACCGTTACAGATTTCTAATATTCTGTAACGGTTATTATCCAGCAACCGTTACAGAAAAGAAAAAAGAAATATATAAATATCAACCATCTTTTGTAACGGTTATTAGTAAATAACCGTTACAGTAGGTTAACGTTTTTTTTTATTTTTTATTGATTCTGTAACGGTTATTTTTAATAACCGTTACAGAAAAGTTCTGTATTTAATTAGGTCTTCTTCCCATCCCAACAAACTCACAGCTAGCGCCGCACTTAACTCTTTTCTGATCTTCTCATTTATTGCGATTTGTGGTGTCCTACTTCACTCCAAAAAAATATCAAAAATTTTCTAAAAATTCTGAAAAAATAATAATTAGAAAGAGAATAAGAAGGAGAGCAGATTTAAGGTAAAAAAAATTAATTTTGAACCGTATCTTTTATTTTTATATTTTTTTCTTATTTATTTCGATTTTTTCATTAATTCATGGTTATTTTTGTTTTTTTATATATTTTAAGATCTCATTGAATAGGAGAAGATCTTACATCGGCCGGATAAGTCGCACGATTCAACGGATCGGAAGTCACACGATTGAAAGTATATATTTTCATGAATTTCTCTTTTTTTAAATTATTTGCATTTGGTTAATAATTTGCATATATATATAGGCATGGATTTTGTATTGTCATATAGGAACCAAATACCGGAACTCAACTGAATTTAGGTCATTGCCCGTCCGAGATTAATCCATTAGGGATTAATCTCGGATAGTACTCCCGGTCGGGAGTACTGCTCTTTGGATACGATCTGTCTCATTTAGGACAGCGAGTTGTACGTTAGATGCAATGTGTTGTCTGAGAAAAATTCGGCGGCATTTCCCTTGTGTTCCCACGGATACGTACGCACGAGCAATCGTGTGTTGGCGTATTCAGGGAACATAAGGGGAAATGCTGCCGAATTTTTCTCAGATAGCACATTGCATCTAACGTACGCTCGCTAATGAGACAGAGTATCCAAAGAGCGGGCTAGGATGGTGACCGGTCCGAAAACCTAATATGACAAATTGGTCCGAAACCCTAATAATTTGCATAAATTTTATTGCTCAGATGAATCGGACGTGGATGTACTCAAGTAATCGATGCTCGTCTACATTTTTGAGAGGACTTGAAGAATTTATGGTTTGTGCTAAAGAGAATTTGAAAATGAAAGAAGATGATAAAATGTATTGTCCTTGTCGTGTTTGTCAGAATTTGTTGAAGTGGTCTAATTTTGAAGAAGTGAAGGCTCATTTGATTATAAATGGATTTCAACCGGATTATAGTCGGTGGACACTCCATGGAGAGAATGGGGGGGATAGTACTAGCACAAATGTATTGGATTCTGTGTATGAGGAAGAAAATGTATCATTGGATGATGAAATTGATGATGTCAATGTATTTGATGATGAGAATGTAGATGATGATAGAAATGTAGATAACTCAGAATTTAATGCCGATTTAGATGAAATTGTGAACAATGTGGATGAAAATTTTGTTGATAATGTTGAAATTTTTGGTATGTTACGTGAAGAAGATAAAATAGCTTTATATCCTGGTTGTGAATTGTCAAAACTTAATGCTGTTTTCAAACTGTTCAATCTTAAAGCCAAAAATGGATGGAGTGATGCAAGTTTCACATCTTTGCTCAAACTATTACATAAAGAATTTCTTCCAAAAGATAACCAGTTGCCAGATTCAATTTATAAGGCTAAAAAGATGTTATGTCCTTTAAAAATTGGAGTTGAGAGAATTCATGCATGTCCAAATGACTGCATATTATTCCGGAATGAGTACGGAGACTTGCATAAATGTCCAAAGTGTAATGCGTCACGGTATAAACCGAGGGACGATCAAATTGAAGATGAAGGTAGTAAGGGACCAGCTGCGAAAGTGGTGTTTTATCTACCAATAATACCAAGATTCCAGCGGCTTTTCTCTAACGCGAAGGATGCCAAATTGTTAAGATGGCACGCAGACTGCAGGAAAAAAGGCGATGGCATGCTCAGACACCCAGCAGACTCTCCAGATTGGATAAATATAGATAGGGAATTTGAAGATTTCGGCAGTGAACCTAGAAATTTGAGATTGGGTTTATGTACAGACGGGATGAATCCTTACGGCAACATGAGTAGCCGGCAGACTACGTGGCCGGTCTTGTTGTGTATTTACAATCTTCCTCCCTGGCTATGCATGAAAAGGAGATACATGATGATGCCCTTGTTGATTTCTGGTCCCAAGCAACCAGGTAATGATATAGATGTGTACTTGGCTCCATTAATAGATGACCTTGGTGAATTGTGGCAGAATGGAGTGAAAATATATGATGCACACTCTAGAAGTGAGTTTAACCTCCGTGCCATGATATTTTGCACAATTAATGATTTTCCTGCATACGGAAACCTGTCAGGGTATAGGAATAAAGGAGCGAAAGCGTGTCCTATTTGCATGGAAAACACCCATTCTGTGTACCTGAAAAACTCCAGAAAAAATGTTTACTTGGGACACCGGAGGTTTATTAAGAACCGCAACCACCCTTACCGTCGAGACAAGGAAAGGTTTGACGGTACTGTAGAAAAAGACAAGGCCCCAATACCGTTATCCGGTTCAGGGGTGTATCGACAGGTGAAGGACATTAATGTAAAATTTGGTAAGAAATTTGCAAATGAGATACCCAAGGGGATATGGAAGAAGAAGTCTATATTCTGGAATCTTGAATATTGGCAGAGTTTGGAGATTAGGCATTGCTTAGATGCGATGCACATAATAAAGAACATATGTGAAGCTTTGATCGGTTGCATGTTGGAAATTCAAGGGAAAACTAAAGATGGCGTAAATGCGAGGAAGGACATGGTTGAAATGGGAATCCGGCAAGAACTAGCGGCACAAGATAAGGGAAAAAGCCGAACTTGGCTGCCTGCAGCACAATTTAATTTATCAAAGCAAGAGAAAAAAAGCTTATTAGAATGCCTGAAATCTATTAAGGTTCCTACTGGTTATTCCTCGAATATATCAAGAAAGGTTTCTATTAAGGACAACAAATTACTTGGTATGAAGTCACATGATTATCACGTCCTACTGACCCAGTTACTTCCGGTCGCAATTCGAGGAATTCTAAGGGAAGAAGTGAGGAAAACCATCACTAAGTTGTGTTTTTTCTTTAATTCCATTTGCTCTAAAGTGATTGATCCGAATAGTTTGGACAAGTTACAAGAAGGTGTTGTACTAACCCTATGTGAGCTGGAAATGTACTTTCCGCCATCGTTTTTTGACTCCATGGTGCATTTGACCATTCATTTAGTTAGAGAGATAAAAATGTGTGGTCCTGTATTTCTACGATACATGTATCCTTTCGAAAGAGCCATGGGTCAATTGAAGGGGCTTGTTCGTAGCCGATCTAAACCAGAAGGAAGCATAGTGGAAGGATATGTGGCCGAGGAGGTTATTGAGTACTACACCGATTATTTGCAGGATGTACAACCAATCGGTCTTCCAAAGTCTCGACATGAGGGTAGACTTGAAGGAAAAGGTTATACATTAACTTCCAATGTTCACCTTATTTAGCACAAATGTTCACTTAAAGCACAATATTTGTTCACCTTATTTAGCACAAATATTCACCTAATTTAGCACATATGTTCACCTTATTTAGCACAAATGTTCACTTAAAGCACAATATTTGTTCACCTTATTTAGCACAAATGTTCACCTAATTTAGCACATTTGTTCACCTTATTTAGCACAAATGTTCACCTAATTTAGCACATTTGTTCACCTTATTTAGCACAAATGTTCACTTAAAGCACAATATTTGTTCACCTTATTTAGCACAAATGTTCACTTAAAGCACAATATTTGTTCACCTTTCAGGTACAATTGGAGCTAGTACTCATATACCGGATCTTGCAATGAGAACCAAAGCACATATGAAAGTTCTCCAACATCTTGCTATTGTGGCGCCTTACATCAATGAACATCTAATCGAGTTACGTGAACAATACCCTTCTTACACCGAAAACTTGATTACCATAGAGCATGAAATAAAATTTGTCCAATGGCTAGAAGATAAAGTACAGTCCCAGTTGAAATAAGGAACAGAGGTCGATGAAACCGTGAAATGGTTATCAAGACGTCCTGATGTCGTGGTCGAGACATACCAAGGGTATGACTTGAATGGATTTACCTGGTACACAAGGAAACAGGATGGTAAAAGTGCTGTGCAAAATAGTGGAGTCACTGTTGTAGCTTTATCTAGTGATAATGTTAGGTCGGCTAATTATTATGGGTGGATCGAGGAGATTTGGGAACTAGATTACCTGAAATTTAAGATACCCTTATTCAAGTGTGCATGGATCGACAACGGTCACGGTGGAGTTAAAAAAGACAAGATGGGATTTATAACTGTTGACTTCAATAAAAGGGCTTATCGAGACGATCCCTTTATACTTGCAAATAAGCAAGCAATGCAAGTTTTTTACATTCAAGATCCGGCGGATAAGAAAAGACATGTTGTGCTTCAAGGTAAATGTTCATCTTATTTAAGTACAAATGTCCACCTTATTGAGTACAAATGTTCATCTTATTTATTACTTGCCACTTTCAGGAAAAAGACGTATTGTCGGTGTTGGTGATGTCGTAGATGAAGAAGCATACGACCACTTCGAGGAAATACCTCCTTTTTCTATCGGTATCGACGATACACCACAGCCAGTATCGATCAGTTGTAGGCGTACAGATAACACCGAAGGCGTGTGGGTCGACACACGAAGGAAAAAAAAGAAAGTAGCTACATAGATATGCTAAATTGTTAAGTTAATAATTTTATTTTTATTTTTTGCAGGTCATTAATTGGTGAAATATTTTGTTAACAAGGAGCTAATGTATTTTTATTTTTTGTTAATTTTGTAAATTGTAATTTTATTTTGTTAGAAAAAATGTAAAACAAAATTAAATTCATGTGTAACCAACACAAAAATTAAATTCAGTCAAAACACTTAATAACATGCATGGATAAACCAACACTGAAAATATCAGTACTAAATGAAATTAAACAGACACAAACTTTAAAGTTAAAAAAAAAATGAAATTAAACTAATCTGTAACGGTTATTAGCTAATAACCGTTACAGATTAGGCTGGGATAATAATATAAAGGGTTTGAACCTTCTGTAACGGTTATTAGCTAATAACCGTTACAGATTAGTTTAATTTGTAACGGTTATGAGCTAATAACCGTTACAGAAGGTTATTAGTAAAAACGTTTGACCTTCTGTAACGGTTATTAGCTAATAACCGTTACAGATTAGGCTCTTCTGTAACGGTTATTAGCTAATAACCGTTACAGAAGGTTCAAACCCTTTATATTATTATCCCAGCCTGGCGTCTGTCCGTCACTTCTTTCCTTTCTCGATCTCGCCTCTTTCTTAAAACCCTAGCTCTCGACAGAAGCACTCAGCTCTCTCGGCGCCTCTCTGACTCCCTCTCGGCGGCCCTCTCTCGTAAAAGGTAATCCCTCTCCCCTCCTTCCCCCTCTCACTCCCTCGCTCTCTCTGAGTCCCTCTCATTCTCTGTCTCTCTTTTTTGTGCAGTTTCGATCCCTCTCTCTCTGCCGCTCTCTCAACTCCTACAGCCAGCAACTCCCCTCTCTCTCTCGAAGGTAAACCCCTCTTCCTTTCCCTCTCTGTCTCCTCTTCCTTTCCCTCTCTGTCTCCTCTTCCTTTCCCTCTCTGTCTCCTCTCTCTCTCTCTCACTGACTCCCTTTCACTGTTTCTCTGTTAGCAATCCCTTTGTCGCTCTCTCAGCTGTGACAGCCAGCCAGCAACTCTCAACCCCCAACTCTCAAGTAATCCCTCTCTTTTTTCTCTCAAAATTTGAACTGTTTAAGTACAAATTATTTTGAATAATTTGAACTGTTTTATTTTGGACTGAAATGCACAATTTGAACTGTTTTGGGGTTGATATGGGGCTGTGGTGCATAAATCACAATTTTATGGACTAATGTGCATAAATTTGAACTGTTTGGGGATGATATTGGGCTGTTTGTTGCTATGGTGCATAAAGCACAATTTTAGGGACTAATGTGCATAAATTTGAACTGTTTGGGGGCTGTTTTGGGATAATATTGGGCTGTTTTGTGGTGCATAAAGCACAATTTATTTAATATGGACTAAACTGCAAAAAATGCTAGAAATTGATTATGCAAATAATAGGGACTGAAATGCAAAAAAGCTAGGAATTGATTATGGATAAGGAACTATGCTAGGAATAGATGTGCATATGAATTGATTATGGATAAGGAATTGTGAATTGATTATTAGATATATATATGCATTGTGAATTGATTATGGATAAGGAGTTAAGAATTTTATTTAAAATGGAAATTAGATGGAGAAGGATCAAAACGTCAATAAGGTGGGGGAGGAATCCAAGGTGGGGGAGGAAACACCTAAGGTGGTGTCAAAAAGGGTCCCGTTTTACGGACCTCTCAAAAGAAGGGCTGTCTCGGCTGTACGTCGTCTTCCTCCAGGCTGTGAAAGGGGCCCTGATTTTAGTATGGGAGTTCAAATAGATGAGGGATCCAGTGAGAATAAGGAGGTGGAGAAGAATAAGGAGGAGAAGAATAAGGAAGAGAAGAATTAGGGTTGAATTGTCTTAGGAATTAATAAAATTATCTATGTTATTTTGTGTGAACTTTATTTATGTAATTTGAAGTTTATGTTATTTGTGTATGAATTCATGTTTGAATATTAGTGTGTTTTAATTAAATGAATTTTAAATTTATGTATTTTTAATTATTTGAATTTTAAACTTGTTCATGTTTGAATAAATTGAACATTGCGCCAAACATTAATATATATTATATATGGTGTTTTAATTAGGTAGTAATGGAGAAAGGTGAAGGAAGCAATTCAAAGGGGAAAAAGCCGATCGAACGAGTCTATGTTAGGCGCAATATTCGTGCCAATCCATCCTCTCAAAACCAGACGAACCAAAACCAAGCCTCTCAAAACCAAAACCAAGCCTCTCAAAACCAGGGGCAACCGAGCCTCTCAAAATATGAAAAACATGCAATTTTTTTCAAGCTTTTGATTGACAAGTTTGTGGCACCGTACACAGAATGGAGAGAAGAAGTCATTGTTTTGTCGGATGATGATGATGAAGTCATTGTTTTGTCGGATGATGAAGACTAGTTTTAGGATTTAGATTTATGTTTGGTTTAGTATTAGGGTTCTCTTATCCAACTGAATGTTTATGTTTATGTTAATGTATTTTGTTATTTGAGATTGAACTTGTCGTTTAATGTTTATGTTTATGTTAATATATTTTGTTTATGTTGTTTATGTTTATGTTTGTTTATGTTTATGTTTATGTTAACTTGATTTGATTGCTTTCATTGTTGTTAATTATTTGTTAATAGATATGTCTGGAGACCAAGATAGAGATTTACAGGGTGAACAGGCTACACAATCCAGCGATGAGGAGGTCACAACGTTCGAAATAAAGAAAAGGAGCAGAACGACAATGGAAGAGTTTAGGAGGAAAAAAGCTGCTGGGGAAAAGTTTGAGATTAAATTTGACAAAGAAGGAGTGCCAATTGGTACTGAAGAGGCGGTGAACAAATTTGCATCATATTGCGGGTATCTGGCTAGAACAAGAGTGCCAATCACAATTAATGATTGGCGGAAGGACGTTTCAAAGGAAACCAGACTTGAGTTGTGGTTGGACATCAAGGTGAATAAATTTTAACTTAAATCATCTAATTTAAATTTCTATGCTACCAATTAACTAACGTTTCGTTATGTTTCAGAAAATGTTCAACATCGAAGATGATAAAGCCATGAACAATACTCTCAAAGCGATGGGCATAAGTCACAGGGCTTATAGAAGTAGGATTGCTGAGGAGTACATCACAAATGCCGATCCAAACAATCCAAAAAATCCATGCGATAAACACCCAATCTCACAAAAGGAATGGGAAGAATTTTTCAAGAAAAGGACGGGTGCAGATTTTGTACAAAAGAGCAACAAAGCGAAGGAGTTGAGAAAGAAATGGAAAGAGCCTCATAGGATGGGTTCCACTGGCTATAGAGGAAAAAAAGGTTCATGGAAACCTACAGACAAGATTGTCATACCAGGAGATTCTGAAGGGGCCGGTTCCACGAGCATTACCATCGGCGATTTGGAACCGAGGAGTCAAAGGTATTTCATGGGAAGGACTGTGGCTACGAAGGATAAAGGTACTTACACATGTAAAGACTTGTTATATATGCTAACTTCAAATTCTGTTTTGTGATTATTAATAAGATTTGTTTGTTGCTTGTTAGATACTTACACGTTCCATAGCTCTGATTCGTCGACTATTGAGGCATTCAGTCGGTTGAGTGCCATGTCTGGTGAAATCAATTCCGGGTCAATACCGGAACAAGAAGTCTTAAATCGGGCGGTTGACAGGCCGGAACATCCAGGAAGAATCAGGGGATATCCTTTATGGACCAAGAAGGAAGATGTGTATAAAAGAAAATCTAGAAAGGATGCGCATGAAGGATGGATGGCACCAGACCAGATTGAAGAATTGATGAGCAGGGTCGCAGCTGAAGCCGCTGAGAAAACCAAAAGGGACTTGATTCACTCTGAGGAGATAATGAATGCGGCGAGACAACAAGCTTTTCAGGTAATCCTTTTTGACAATCAAAATGTAATCAAAATGAATGAAAACTATTCTTCATTATCCAGTTGCTTCATAATTTTCAGGACGTGAAACAATGGTTGGCCAGTAGCGGATTGCAGATTCAAGCACCACAGCAATTTGTGACGCCGTATCAGCCATTCGTTGAAGCTGAGGTAGACTCAGGAATGCCAAACGAAGAGTTATTCCGAACGGTTGCCTCAAGCTATATGCCTCCGGATCCGAGAAGCGTTGTTCAGGTTCATATTGATCATTTTTCTCTTTTCTCTTTATATTTATTTTTGGCAGCATTAGAGTTTCTGATTGAACTGAATTTCAGGAAGAAATGCCGTGCGATCTCTTTTCTCTTGATCACAACAACCAGAGGATTAAGGTGGCCGAAGGAAATATTATTCCGAGTGTTGTTGGTCAGATCGTACACGGCGTGCCTCTAACTGATCAACAATTGTATGTCCATCTTCTCCGAGTAGGCGATGAATTTCGTGAATGGCAAGTCCCTGGTAGGTCAGATGAGCTATTGGGAAATAATATAGGGGGCCGATTCCCATGGCCGTCATTTTTGGTGGACATAGGCCACAAGGTATCGTTTTATTTAATTATGACAATCTGTTTCATACATTTCTCCTAATGACTTATTAATATGATGTCATTGAATGCAGAGTTTGACCAAAAAGAAGCCGGCCAAAAAGAAGGCAAAGGCGAAGGAGGCGGCGAAGAATGTGGAGGAGAGTCCAAAGGTCCCAAGTGCGGGGTCGTTTGTTACTCGTGATCCACTCCTCCCTAAGGATATTATTGACAGGCTGAGCCCATCCGAACAAGCAGTATACAGACTGTTGATGCTCCAACCAGAAGAAGAGACGAACTTTGAGCTGCCTAATTGCAATCCTTGGGGTACGCACGATGGCGATGTTAAGTTCAACGTTAATGTCGAGGATATTGTCGAATGTTTTAAAAGGGAGGAGCTATCTCAATCGATTGTGAAATTTTACTGCTGGTTTGAATTTTTCAACTTTAATGTTTATTTTTTTCTTCATTCAATTCATTCAAAATTGAAATTGTTGAACTTTGATATCCATGTTTGCAGGTTTTGGATGGAAGAACTTTCAACAAGGCAAGAAGAGAATGAGTTCTCCAAGAGCATCACCGTACTGGATCCAGAGTTATTGGCTGAGTGGAAGTTCAAACACGAAGAACTCGGTGCGGTGAATTACCTAACGAGAGCATTCATGGAGAATCCATCCTCCTATCTTGTTTTGCCGTATAATCAGCAGTAAGAAATATAACCAATATGGCTACTAATGAAAGAATTTTGTAGTTTCCTTTAATTCCACCAAAATAATAAATCTCTATTAATTACAGGTTTCATTGGGTTGTCCTTGTTATTAATGTCGAGAAGCGCACCGTTCACTTTGTTGATTCTCTGGAACGCAAGAATCCAAAGTTATATATTAAGCCATTCATATCTTCGTAAGTTTCCATTTCTGAATTAAGTTAAAGCATGATGAGATTTTTCAAATTAAAAAATATTAGATTTTGTTGTTTTAAATAATATTGCATGCAGGGTATACAAGCGGTATTTAGTGGAAGCCGGAAGATATAGCCAAAAGAGCAGAACAGGATTTGATTGGTACCGAATTAAGGTACAGAACTTATCAGTTTAAGATATTATTTGTTTGTGAAATTGAAATTAACTAAAAAGATTGTGTTTCTTTTGTTGAAATCTTAATTAGGGACCGATACAAAGGGGCGGCACAGAGTGTGGATATTTCACAATGCTCAACATGAGGGCGATATTAAGTAGTTGGACTGCGGTCGGAGAATTCCCTGAGGTAATGTTAAGCCGATTTATTATTTTAGGATTTTATATTTTTATTGGTTTAGGGCTTAGGGTTTACAAAATTATTTGACTTTATCAATTGTTAATGATCAAATTGCAGTATATCGAGCCGGTTGGACAACCATATAAAAACGAAGACGTTGATGCAGTCGTTTCGGAGGTTATGGACTTCATGTATGGGGTATTATTTTAGGAAAATTTTGACTTGATTTGGTGTTAACTCTATGTATAGTTACTTAATTGATTTGGTGTTAACTCTATGTATATATGTTTTGTGCTTGGTATATATATGTGACATCTGATATATGTTTGTCTGCTGCATGTTGGATTGTATAATGTAAATTGGGTACCAATTTGGTACCAATTCGGCTAGCAAAACTGGGCTAGCCAATAAATCAGGCGAAATTCAAAAAAAAAAGAAGGTCTTTTGTAACGGTTATTAAGGAATAACCGTTACAGAATTCATAATTTCATTTCTTTTATATCAACAATATCTGTAACGGTTATTCCTTAATAACCGTTACAAAAGACTGGATTCTGTAACGGTTATTAGATTATAACCGTTACACTGGATCTAAAAAAATAGTAAAAATGTATTTCCGTCAATAATAGGATAACGGTTATTATATAACAACCGTTATAGAAGCCAGTCTTCTGTAACGGTTGTTATCTATTAACCGTTACAAATGTTCTCAATAAAACCGTAACCACATTTTCCGTCCACTATACCATAACGGTTATTAGATAATAACCGTTACAGAAGCCATTCTTCTGTAACGGTTATTAGATAATAACCGTTATAGATCTGTAACGGTTATTAGACATTCTGTAACGGGGGCTACTGTAACGTTACGTGTACCGTTACAAATGCCTTTTATTAACCGTTACAGAAGTCGAAATTTCGCGTAGTGTGTCTACGTTAGCCTGGATCAGTGGAGGAGCCATTTGCTTGGTACGAAGACAGTGAAGCTTTGGTACCGATTGCTACAGCAGCAATTAAACTTCATTTCTGGACTAAACCCCAATTAAGACTTGATGTGTCACTGTTCGTGGTCTTGCTAGCTTTGGCTTTTCCGTTACAACCTCTACTTGCACACGGCTCTAACCACAACAAGGATGTTGAAGTCATCACCGACTTTAGCCTAGCCCAAATTGGACAAATCTTGATATTTCTAGAAGGCACTATACGTATTATTAAATTACTAGAAAGATTGAGGTTAATACATGTCGGTGGAGACATCTAGAAAATGTTTATGCATCTAGATGTATCTAATAACCGACATAAAACATATATAAATAGGAGGTGCCCGTTTATCATGTATGCACCGAAGTTGGGATAGTAGTTAGGTTCTAAAAAATGTAGTCTAGTGAAGTAAAATTAGTAGTGTAGGATAGTAGTAGGAGTAGAGAGAATAAATTGTTGTATAGTAATTTGGATAGTAATAAAAGTATGTTTGTTGTATCGTTAGTCAACAATTGGTATCAGAGCCGGATAGGGCTTGTCGGGATTGTTTGGTTTGTCGAGTCGTGTCGTGAGAGAAGTTAATTGAGTCGATATGTCCGATTTGAGTGGTATGAGTAGTTTGATAGAGAAGTTGAATAACTATAATTATAGGGATTGGCGTACGTGCATCAAGTCTTATTTGCAGGGACAAGACTTGTGGGATGTTGTCGGTGGTGATGAGATAGAACCGCCACCGAACTCGATCCGAGCGTACAAGAAGTGGAAGGTGAAGGCTGGTAGAGCCTTGTTCGTGTTGAAGACGACGGTTGATAAGAGTTTGTTGTCGCATATTGAAGATGTCGAGACGCCGAAAGAAGCATGGGATACATTCGCCTCATTGTTTTCGAAGAAGAATACGAGTCGGTTGCAACTCCTCGAGAGAGAGTTGATGAACATCTCGCAGGGCAACATGACTGTAAGTGAGTATTTTCTAAAAGTTAAGAATTTATGTAGAGAGATTGAGCAGCTAGACGCCAATGCGAAGATTGGCGAAGATCGAATGCAGCGAATAATCATAAACGGGATGCGGCCGGAGTTTGGCGCATTCGTGACGGCGATCCAAGGATGGCAGTCGCAACCATCCTTGTTGGATCTAGAGAGTCTGTTGGCAAGTCAAGAGGCACTTGTCAAGCAGCTCGCTGGAATAACGATGAAGAAGGAAGAAGATGAGACGGCCCTGTATAGTGGTCGACATGGAGTGTCGAACAGGAGCCAACACAGAAGGCAGCCGGTTGTCGAAAAGGCTGAGAAGACTGTGCACGAGTGCTGCAGGTGCACGTGTTCAGGGGGAGCTCCAAGAGGCCAGGAGGGTAATGGAGCTGATCGTGAATCCCGCAGGAGAAGCGTGGTGTGCTATAGCTGCGGACGACAAGGGCACTATGCGAGGAAGTGTCAGTTGAAGAATGAAGAAGGAAACGTCGTGGTGGCCATGAAGGAGAAGGCACTAATAGACGTGAAGAGTGAAGATGAGTGGGACGGTTTGGCGACCGTCGCGATAGTTGACAAGACGAATTCAGAGTTTGAAGAGGAGATCGACTTCGAACCGTGGTTTTTCGAAGAGGCAGTCGAGGAGGAGATTGCATTTGAAAGTTGCGCGGTGGTAGTTGAGGAGAAGCCACGAGAGGGCGCAACAATGGAAGCCATCAGTGAGAAGAGTGATGATGTCGCAGTCATGGAGAAGGCTGCAGAAGAACATGTGATTCCACAACAAGGTGGGAATGGTCGCAGAACTCGTCGAGTAAAGGATGGAATTGCTCGAAAACAGAAATCTGATTCGATGGTGGAGCGGATCGAAGACAGGCCGAGAAGAGGTGTGCGACGGCACGTTCAAAAGGGCTATAGATATGGTAAGAAGCATGATGATTCAGATGGACGAGGAGTACCGAAAGATACGCTAATCGAAAGTCGGTGCTGAAGGGGAGTGTTGAAGTCATCACCGACTTTAGCCTAGCCCAAATTGGACAAATCTTGATATTTCTAGAAGGCACTATACGTATTATTAAATTACTAGAAAGATTGAGGTTAATACATGTCGGTGGAGACATCTAGAAAATGTTTATGCATCTAGATGTATCTAATAACCGACATAAAACATATATAAATAGGAGGTGCCCGTTTATCATGTATGCACCGAAGTTGGGATAGTAGTTAGGTTCTAAAAAATGTAGTCTAGTGAAGTAAAATTAGTAGTGTAGGATAGTAGTAGGAGTAGAGAGAATAAATTGTTGTATAGTAATTTGGATAGTAATAAAAGTATGTTTGTTGTATCGTTAGTCAACAAAGGATAATTATCAGGAGGCTAAATTGGCATAGCTATACAAAGACTTGACAATATGTACAGGAAACAAGAAAGTCCGGTCACCCTATGCATACACGTTTACTATGAATTTGGTATATGTATTGTGCTTATTGAAGCAAATTTCAGAAAATTGAACTTTTGTATTGTAGTTTAGAGGAACAAGTCATGAAATGCTTTTGCACTTGACACCATTAGCAATTGTATTATCATATCATGTAAACAAACACACATAAGTATCATTCATACACACTATCCTTACTCCTTAGTACAGAATTTAGGTCATATCTCATACATGTAACCTTGAAAAGAATATGGTTTATTTACAGACCAATTTAAGACATTGTCTACCGCATTGGTTGTCGAAATCTGGATCGTTGGTTCGGATTTTCGCTCAAATCTGATAGTTGATTTTTTTTCCTAAAAAATGGCCTCTCTCTCTCCTCTCCTGTACTCATAAGTCATAACTCCTCCGCACCCCTCCTGATTTTTTATGGTTGTTTCCGAAAATAAAATGTTTTAAGCTTGATTTTCTTTTAACTTGGGATTGAGTTATCAGAACTGAATTTCATTTTGGAATTCATTGATGGATCGTATTATCTTTGCATTCTTTACTCAATTTCATTTTTTTTTTTTTTGAAGAAAAAGAAAGGTCTTTGCCATCCAACTTTTTTTTAAAATTAAAGGTGCATGCGGGACGTGAACCCTTGACCTTATGGAGGCCAGCCTAGTGCTCTTACCACTAATCTACTAGACCACATGCTACTCAATTTCATTTTGGAATTCGTAGATGGATCTTAACTCAATTGATAATTTTCCTACATCTTAAAGTACTACCTTTGCATTCTTTAAAAGCAATTACTGATTGTGGAATGTAATTATTGATCTCCATAACTCTTTCTTAAGTTCTTAATCAATGCTAAATCCTAATTAAGCCTACATAATCTGCTTTTTGTAGTAAGTTTTTAGACAAATGCAGGTTCTTATTGCTTAATCAACCTTGATTTTTTAGATTACACCATGAACTCTACAAATTCAAAATCTGGTAAGCAAAAATGTTTATTAATTTTGTAATAACCCTTTGCAAGAGATGCCGAGTCAGTCTATTTGAGAAATTGCTTACACAATTTCATTGGCTATTTGCTTTGTTGTTATTAGTTGCAAATGATGCACACTATTTTATCTTAATTGCAATTAATAGAAATTGAGGAATCTCCAGTTCTTTGTTTATTTTCTAAAATGAAGTCCACAAAAATGATTAGTGTAATTTGTGGACTTCATTTTACTATCCAACTGTTATCAGTTGAAGGCTTATTGAAAATGTTATAGTCCATTACAATCAAATGTATTGGTACCAACTGTATTTTTGATAGCATGAGTGTATGACCTGTAACATGCAATTTATGCTATAGCCCACATTACTATTTTTTCGTGATGGAATCAATTGTCCAAGATAAGGCTGTCTTTTTATTTGTTCCAATGGTAAATAAAAAAAATTAAATATTTGTATTTTCATTAAAAATGTATTATATTGGAATTAACTCAACTAAGATTAATTTCTTTCATTCTTCCCTTTTTTCTTAAAAAATTTCTGGTAGCTACTCCTTTTCATGACATTGCAATGTCACCAAAAGTCCAAAACAACTTACTAGCAGTAACATATTAATTGAGATGCTATAAAAGAAAGAAACTAATGGTGAAGTAGAGATTTTAATTGTTATTATAGGGCAGCACAAGTGCCAGTCTTTTGCTAGCAAGAAAAGGACAAATCTGGTCAAGTCTGGTGCTTGATATATTACAATGAGGTCTTTCATAAGATGGACTAATCTCAAATCTGATTTTTGGTAGGTGTCATGATCACCTCTCATAATTAAAAAAAAAAATAAAGATAAACTGGTCCAGTTTGGCACTTTGAGATAAGCCAATTATGGATGGAATCTCACGAATTGTTGTCTTATCAAATTTATAATTATACATAGTGATTGTCAGATGAATCCATGCATCTTTCATGAAACCTCTATCTCTAACTCTATGTCAAGTGGGGATACTTCGCCCTACTGACAACAAAGCATGAACATGTGCATTTCATTCAAATACATCTATTTTTCTTCTATTAAATTGTTCCACGCACAAATTGATTTTTTAACTTATGTTAATTTTTGTTGCAATATACTGTTGACTTCGGGCATTCATAGAGTTTGATTAACAAAGTGAAATACTGAAAAAATATTTACTATTCTTTTTATTTTTCGCTTAAAGAAATTAAAAGCAAAAATGTTGCTGATATGTACTGCATTTTCTCACAATCTTTTTATTTTCTGCTATGGTGCCACGACAGCTATGGTGTTTAATTCTGTTTCTAAAATTTGTAGTGCCATCTGGAGCTATTTATACTATTTTGTTTTTTTTCTTTTGTTTTTTTATTTAAGAATTTAATTTGACTTCGCCATACCCCTTATTGTTGTTCAGTTATTGTGGATATTGTATTTCTGTTCTGCACTCTTGCTTTTTTCAGGTAATCTTTAAGAAAACAGATTAACTTTTTTTGCGATTTTTCTTTCTTTGCTTGGTAGAAGGTCATCTGATCTGTTTGCATTTAACTAATTTAGCAATGTATTTGACAACATTTGAATAGCTGTTTAAGGACTTTTTTGAACATGCCAGTGCAAAAAGCAGCTATCGGTATAGTAAATAGTTTTTGTATTTTTACCCTTCTTACATCATTAAACATGAGCATTTTCAATTTTGTCAAGGCTTTCAATTAAGCTACGGGCTGGTAATTATATGCACTGAAGGGCAGGATAGACATGAGAAGAGGTTAATTTCGGAAGTGTTGTCTTTTTGATGGAGCTCTTCTTACTGTGAGCTTTTTCAAAATAATCATGTCAATATATATAGCTATGTGCATTCTATTCCCCTGTTGTTTAGACCTCTCTTAATTGTTCATTATTCATTATTATTTTAACTAGCAATTTTATTGTCATATCTTACACCATTTTCATGTCAGTTTCTAATTTGCCCATGTACAATTGTGCCTCTTATAACATCAAAAATGACGTAGATGGAAGGAATGAATGGAGGGTACCATTTTATTGAAAATTGACAATGCTAAGTCATGCGACAAGTGTTTGTGCGTAGAGAAAAAGGAGGAAAGAGGTATATTTTGCATGATCTATCATATAAATTTTATTTATTGCTACATTTTAATATGTTTTGAACTACATAAATAATAATAAGATTTATTATATAACATAAAAGAGTCACAATTTTTAGCACATAAGTCTATCTTTATATTTTATACAAAATTTGATAAAAATACGTGTTTCTTAGTTACAATCATATATATTTCAATGGGAAATTAGAGAAAACTGAATCTGAAAGCTAAATAGACATTATGAATACATTGACTATAAAAGAGAAAAAAAAATAGAACATAACATGACACCGGAAAAGTCATGAGAATTCTCACTTATCTGTTGTGGTAAGGTCATCGTCGCATCATAGATGCTCTTCTAGTTTTCTGTACATGACTTCCAAATGTCGAATCCTCAATAACTGTCATGCTACGTATGTATGCTATTTGTTTTAATCGATTAAAATTCTGAAATTAATGTTTCTATTAATATATAATTTATTTTGAATAGTTTTGAACGAAAGTTCAATTTAATTTTTAGTAATGTTATCTTTTAAACAATTTGGTTTTGTAGCATACTAAGTTTGATTAATGGTTCTTGTCAATTTATTTTATGTCGTCGGTTTTATAAAAGGAGCAAATTTCCATTTCCATTAAAAATGATTTTGATGTTTTCCATAAATTCCATAACTCAAGTCTATCCTTAATTGTTAGAGTGACAAGCTTCAACGGATTTGTAGGACCCATCAGTGGAAACTACGAGGACGTTCTGATCATATGGGAATTGGAACCTTCGGATAATCACATAGGCTTGATTCTCTTTCGTCATCTTATTAATCTCCTCAATTTTCATTACCCGATGGTTGTGCTGTTGGATACAAGCACTATTTTTTGCATCTGCAAGGTTTTCATGGCAATCAAGACACTGATATATTGCTTGAAAGTATTGTGACTGGTCTACTTGCCTGAACTTGTTCTTCCTGCTTCACGACTTTAACAAAAAAATGCAAATCGGGCTGACTTGCTATCAGAAAACCTAAATGTAAACAGAAAGTTAAGAAAACAATAAAAATGGTCAATGACACGATTCAAAGAAAACTCTACTATAGATCAGACGAGTTAATCAGGGGGTGTTCTTATAAAAAAACGAAATTTCAGTTCTCTTTAACAATGGTTTTTATAAAAAACCGGTCTTAATAGTAAATCTGACAATATCATAAATGCCACTGGTTTTTTTTAGAGCCGGATTTTGAAATAACCGGTGTTAATGTGCCGATTCTAAAAATCATTTCAAGTAAGATCGGAGGTGAAAAATATATATTTTTTAATTTAGAAATGCTAACTTACTGAATAAATTAAACATTGAAAATTAAATTAAAAATTATGAAAACATCAAATTGAATTAAAAAAGGTCTAGGTTCAGTATTTTCAATTGAAGAGTCGTTACCGTGAATATATACATCACTAGTTAACAAGAAAATTGAGCCGAAATAAAATAGAGTACTTTCACTAATCAAAGATAATTAATTCAAATTTCATATCGTGTATCTTGAGAAGCACATTGACATTCACAGGTGGGCCCAAATGTAAACAAAAATCAATTTCAGTATATCATAATTAAGTACTCCACACGTTCCTTATCTATTCTTACCCGATTAGAGATTGCTTTAAATAAATATGTAGACAAGATATTCGTGATGTCCCTCAAACAATAAACAGATTTTTTTTTGTACTTTTGTAATTTGTTGATTGGATTTGAAAAATAAAATGAATTGTAAGAGACAAATTGTAAAAGGATGAAAGTAAACAAAATAGAAGAAAACAAAATTGTAATAACTTTATTATGAATTTGATTGATTTCTCTAGATGTCTGCTCCTCTCTAATATAGTTGATTAGAGGATTCATTACCCTAACTAGAGATTGTTATAGTTATAATGCAAATAAGTTAAAAAAAAATAAAATTACAAATAAGTTAAAAGAGGAAATTAAATTATCAGCGCAAATCATATGCTCTTTTATTATTTGATTTGATAACTCATTCTTCCATAATTGATTTTGGCAACTGATTGTTTTAGATTTCAGAACATTGTAATTTGTAAGAGAGGAATAAGCTTGGGCCGAGACTTAACCATGCTTTAAATTTCTTAGGGGAAGCTGAGCAGTATACTGTAAATGAAATTCCACAATTATGGCATATGTCTCGCCTACCCTCGCCCCCCTTAAATCTGCCCCTGTCTTTGAGCCCTAGTTGCTTTCTCTGTTCTCCTAGAGAGATAGTATAGTTTCCAAGATCAAATGACAACACCCGAGCCAGCCCGACCGTTATACTTATTGTAGGATCCATCAGTGGAAACTACGAGGACGTTCTGATCATGTGGGAATGGGAACCTTTGGATAATCACGTCGGCTTGATTCTCTTTCGTCATCTTATCCATCTCCTAAATTTTCATTAATCGATAGTTGTGCTGTTGGATGCAAGCACAATTTTTTGCATCTGTAAGGTTCTGATGGCAATGAAGACACCGATATATTGCTTGAAAGTATTGTGACTAGTCTACTTGCCTGAACTTGTTCTTCCTCTTCACGGCTTTAACAAAAAAACTGCAAGTCGGGCTGACTTGCCATCAGAAAACCAAAATGTCAATAGAAAGTTAAGAAAACAACAAAAAATGTCAATGACACGATTCAAAAAAAAAAAAAAAACTCTACTCTAACTCTAGATCAGATGAGTTTATCAGGGGGTATTCTGGTTCAAATAAAATGAAAGCTCAGCCATGAAAGACAGCTGAAGAACGAAAATTAGAGAACAAACACAGAGTTTCGGATCTTTAATTTTTACTAGTAAAGCACTTGAATCTATCAAGAATGAGACTGAGAAAGAGAAGAAATCGTTTAGGGACACAATTCAAAGTGCAAGTACCCTGATAGTGGGTAATTTTAACAGTAAACCATAGTCCTTAAAGCAAGCGGGAACAAGGCAAGAAAAAAAGGAAGGAATTACCTACAGGGAAGATGTGAAAGCATGATCTGACCAAGGGATTCGCAGTGAGAGGCTATCGCCGGAGCCCCGAAGTGGAGAGGTGGAGAGGTGGAGAGGAAGAATTTCGCATCTCGCCTCGCCGCCAGATCCAAAATTTTTCAGTAGTGCTTTCAATAAAATGGACATAACTAGTACTAGCAGTAGACTAGACATAACTAGTGGCACAATATATTCTTTTTTTTTCCTTTTTCTTTTTTCTTTTACTCAACGGCGCAGATTAAATCGATTGATCCCATCCACGGATCCACCAATCCAACCCAATCAAATCGATTGAGCTCCGATCTAACTCAAATCGGATTATATCGACTTGATCAAGTCGCTTCAATCAACCAACCGATTCAGTTCCGATCTGAGCTGATCACTCCCACTAAAAAAAAAACTCACTACCACTTTGTACAATCGACTTCCCTTGATCAACTGCGAAATAATTTTATGTCAGCCTGTCGGCCCTGCGAGTTTTCTATTGTGATAGACTAATAATAGTAATACATGATCTCTCTTCTTTCTTGCTCCCTCCACCGTAATGTTTTTTTTTTTCAAATTTACTGTTTAAATTTGTGGGCAAAATAATTTTTACTATGCAGGAAGGTATTTAATGTATGACATACTAACATTATTACTTGCTAATTATCTTTAACACAGCTAGAGACTGCATCGAGGGTTGAATTGAAATTATGAACTCACTCAGTTAGGTCTAATAGGTTGAAATTCAGTTTTTAACAATGCCTATAATCCTCCATTTTATTTTACACATTCCCAGACCAATAACTTTCATCATATCTCAGCTAATACACTATGCAAACCACTTTATGTCTACTAGATAGCAAATTTTAGAAGCAGAAAACCATGTCTCTAAAGTTCTATACAAATATAAAAAAATTTTTGGTGTTCATAGTTCTTTTATTTGAAGAAGAAGATAACCTTTTTACGAACATATATTATTATCTATTTTACATTCAATATGATGAAACAAAGCAGTCAAGGAAGCTGCATTTTTTTTTAATTCGGTAAATAAACTTTGCTAAAAAAACATCAAAGCTGAAAAAAAGGAATATTTGTCATCAAAACTGTCAGAAAAAAAAAATCAACAGATTATCGATCTGTTTGCCTCTAAATTCTGATGCATAAAATCCTGGGATAAACAAACAAATTTTATTCCATGAATAAACAAAAATCCATGACACCAGCAACCAAACAAAATAGTCCTGACAAACGGTCATAAAGCATGAATGGAAAAATACATAAATTCTTAAAAAACGGACAGTACATTGATTACAGGAATGTCATTATGAGCATGTAATATCCTGATAATTAATTACATAAAAGTCCAAAAAACGAAAAATTTATAGCAACCATATTCCATACATTTTTAGGAGAACCCTGCAAAATCTAATCTTATAGCCTATCTTTAGGAGAGCCCTGCAAAATCTAATCTTATAGCCTACCAGTGACGGCAGTTTGGAAAATTGGCAATTTTTAACATAGCACATGATGTGACCATACATGCGTCGGCACAGTACTGCAGGTCGGATGACGTGTCAGCACGTTATTGGCCCCAACTATTAATTTTGATCGGATAAATAAGATGGTCTGTTGAGGGAAAAAAATAGTTGAAAAATAGGAGAACGGGTTCTGCTCGGGCACGGAATTAATTCCAGTCATGAGGCTTGTTTTGCTGCGCCAATTTTGCACTTTTTTAATTTCTGAAATTAAGAACTTGTAAACAATCTGAAAAAGAAAAATGAAATGGTTATAATGGCACTCAAATTTAAAAAATATCAATCACTACCAAGGACGTAATTGTTAAATGATAAGACCACCCGCACCGATTGTCATCATAGGATTATATTTGTTGTTTCATATATAAACACTTGTCACAAAATTTGAGATTTCTATCAAATTTTGCAACCGCTTTATGTTTAAAATTCCATCAGTTTTTCTTTTAATTTTAAAGAGTATGAAATCATTTTCTTAATAATTTTATCATAACAAATTAAAGGAGTAGTGAATTACTGATAAAATTATGTATTTAATATTGTATAAAAATTGGGTATGTTTTCTTGGAGAGGGCCATTGATTAATAAATTTTGATGGATTTAGTATGCTATAAAATTAAATGAAACCAAATTTACGGAAAACTAGAAAAACAACTTTGCAACAATTTTTGTACGAAATGGGTACTCAATGTCGTCCTCAAAATTTAGGAGTGGTTGGACTGGAAAAATATATATCAGAATAAAGGTGTTTCATAAATTTAGTGATATGATATCTAGTGATTTTTACACGTTAATAAATTTGGTGTTTCATAAACAAGAGCGAGGAACCGGCTCTTGATCTAGTGGTAAAGAGGAATGCATCTTGAATGAAAGGTTGCAAGTTCGAAATTCGATTAGGTGGTCTTTTATAGACATTTAATTTAAAAATAATTTGGGTGGCTTGACCCTAATTTATTTTAAAAATAAATAAATAAATAAATAAACCAAAGCCGCTGCAAAGCCAGCTCGGAGGTGGAAAATATTCTTTTAATTTAGAAATGCTAACTTCCTGAATAAATTAAACATTGAAAATTGAATTAAAAATTATGAAAACATCAAATTTTACTCTCTTTTTTTTTTGTTACCGTGAATACAACACTAGTTAAAAAGAAAATTAAGCCGAAATAAAATAGAGTACTTTCACTAATGAAAGATCATTAATTCAAATTTCATATCGTGTATCTTGAGAAGCACATTGACATTCACAGGTGGGCCCAAGTGTAAACAAAAATCAATTTCAGTATATCATAATTTAGTACTCCACACGTTCCCTATCTATTCTTACAGGATTAAAGCACCAACATAGATCTAAAAAATAAAATCTTAATGTTTAGGCCTTATGTCAATGCCTTGTATAATTAACCCCGTTCTATAGAATGCCCCACAAATCTCAGCTAACATCAATTTAATCTCTCCTTCCTCTCCATTTTCAATGTAAAACTCTCCTATCTCCGCCTCCCACCACTCCTGAGGAATCTCATCGTTGCAAGCAAATTCTTTGGTGGTCCTGTGCCTATTGATAGTCACAGAAGTACATAGAATGATTGGATATTGAGGAGGGACAAGATCATTGGATGTCTCCTTCACCTTGTAGACGAGGTAAGCAGCATATCTAGTCTCACGAGAGAGCACTTCGCTGTCGATCTTGCCAACAACATTTAAGAAGCACATCGCTGTTTTCTCTACCACGTCCACAAACCTGAGTGTTGCATTCAATAGAGTTAATATTGGAAGACTGGAGAACAACTCAAGGGCATTAATTAATGGGACCCATAATCATAAAATTGATATTTGTGTTAATAACTAAAAAAATTATAGAAATAATTTTCTGAACATAATATTATTTTTTAATTATTTTTTTATATTTTTATCAGCGTACTTGGTTAAAACAATGCTTCGGACTAATTTGTTAGTTAAAATAAGGACCTTTTCGGCGTGTTTTTAATTATTGACAAATACTATTCATGGCGAGGAACAAAAAAAAAAAAGAAAAAAAAAGAAAAGATGACTCTATATTTGTCAAATTGAGAAACATCGCTCAAATATGGACACCCGTTATTTATTTTTTAAAGACATCATTAGTTCCATAATTTAATTTGGTATTAACTAATTATTAATTTATATACTAGTATAGCTGGAAGTAATAAAACAGTTTAAAGATCAATTAATTAATAAAAAAAAGGTACCTGGAATCTGGGAGAGAGATCCACCTCAAATAATTACGTGGTTCAGTGTCACAGGCTATGTCCAGTGCTCTCGCGGATATCATATAGGATTTCTTACCACTGGATATATCCAGTTCGAAACTCTGCAGATGAAGTCACAAAGCAATCAATAAATCACCATTAAAACAAGGTTCGCATTCTATATACAGAAGATCGTAAGGCATTAAACAGAAGAAGGTCCAGAATTAAAAAACATTAAAAAAGTAAATTACCAGTTTGCCCTCGTCAATCAGCACAGGCTGCTCGCACAGCTTGACAAAGAGATCCTTCTTGGAAGAGAACACAACTGGATCAACGGCCCGAGAGAGAATGGAGTCGATATCCGAAGGGAGAAAGTGCAGCCACGTGTCGTCGGAATCAGCAACTGATCGGAAGCCGGTGGATGTGAGGGAGAACATGCATGCGTCGCGTGGAGAGGTGAGGGAGATAATGTGAGAGATGCACTCCGGCGGCAGAGAATTTATCGGGGAGAATACACCTTTCATTCTCCGTTTTTTAGATGCACCTCCCATTTTCCCTTGTTTGGAAACACGTTTCATTTTTCTTTGTTTGGAATTGGAATCGGAGATTTGCATTGAGGAAGGGAGATTTTAACGGCGGTTTGAGATAAATGGCAACTTGCCAAGTATACAGGGCGGTTTGAAACAAAATAGAATGCTTCTATTCCGTAATTAGAAACAAGAATTATATTAGGAAACTGGAAACTTACTTCCAAAGTCTTCAAACGCGTCTGTACCAGTGTTAAAAAAAGCCCTAAATAAATACAGTAAAAATGTAATATGAGAAATGAGTCCGAAAGCAAGGTTGAGATGGCCTATATATAGCATATATGGGTTGTATTAGGCAGTGTTTTTTAAACCGTACCGGCACCCTTACCGGCCAGAGGATAGAAATCCGGTATTTCCTGGTATTTACCGAAATTTTCCGGTTTTTCCTCTCACAATACCGGATACCGCCGTTTCGGTCACCATTCCGGTTCCCGGTATTACCGAAAATTTCCGGTATCCGGTACGGTTTTCAAAACACTGGTATTAGGATAGTGGGCAAATTCTTCGAGCATTGAGATGGCCTATATATAGCATATATGCAGTCGTTATTATATATTACTAATTAGAAACTAATTATTATTTTTGGAAACATAGAGTGGTGGTGTAGCCTAAATTTGTTAGTAAATTGCCCAATTTTAATTTTGTGACTAATTACCATTAATTAATCCAATTAAAACACAAGCAACAAAGGGATCTAGTACAAAGCTATTCGACACAAAGAGATAGGTGGAAATTATACCTCCCGCGAAATCGTATTCGCGGGGCTCGATCCTACGGCATAGAAATCGATGGCGTGCTTCTCCTTCGTCTCCAAATCGCGGCGGCCTCGAGTCCACCAAGAGGTTAACCATACTCTAATCGATTCGTGCTAGCGATTCGAAAGAGCGTAGCTAATCCAATGGTATTCTCCTTTCTTCTTAAATAACTCTTTTATTTAGTGGAGAATCTAAGCTCAACACATGAGCAAATGGTGGTGAGAATAGGGGAGGGAGGCCCCGGCCTAGAGAGGAGAGGAGTGGCGGCTATGTGGGAGGAAGAAGGAAGGTTGGTTTTTGCATCTATACATCTCTATATATAGTGCACAAACCCTACCTACCACCAACTCACTATTTACATAAAATGCCACTCTACCTACCACCAAGTCCGGCCTCCTTCATGGGCTTTTTGGGGCCTCTCAACCTATTTAATCTATCTCTAATTCATTTAATTAGAGACTCCTCCAAATGCTCTTCAATTGGGCTACCAATTTAATATACAAATTTCGGCCCAAATATTTAATATAGCTATTTATATTAAATCTTGTTGAGCTAAAATAATTATTAACTAATTAATAATTATTCTAGGATTAGCTTATGCATTAATTTATTTCCATATGATCCATTTGACTTAATTAATTATAACGGTATATAATTAATTAATCAACTCATCATATTTTCGCAATACGAACTGTTGCGAATAAATAAATAATGCACTGTATGGTTAAAGCTCTATTTGTGTGACCCTTTGAGGATTTATGCTACGTTGGACATGGAATTAAATCGTTATTTAATTCCAATAATCATAAGCGGTATCTAGCAACACGTTATGATTCCCAATTCGCACAAATAATGTACTGCTACAATATTTCAATCCTGCATAAGAGAATAAATATGTTTCTCTATTTTGATTCTTATGTCTCACGATATCATCGTATAATCCAAGATAGGAATGTGTCATTCTTGCAGATTATACGTTTCTTGATCTAGAGTTGATCGCTTAGTTGCGCGCATACGATCCAACTCCATCAAGGGGCCCAAACAGATATCGTCACTCACTAAGTGAATTAATGAGGGACATACGGTTTTCTTGATGATTAGCTTTTCCCCGCACAATTCAAGAGAACGTAAATCAAGTCCGTATAGCAGCCCTTAACGGGAATCAGCGGTAGACGAGATTTATAGAACCTATCCTCATGTGGAAAAGATAATCATCTCAAACTTAGAACCAAAATCATAACGAAATAAACAATGACACATAACACAATCCATATGTTTATTTCGATGGGTCAAGTCCTGTGCTATGTTCCATAACATACACATATGCAATTAAGTTGGTAACTCTTTACCTATGATTTGTAGAACTTAATCATCACTTAACTTGCATACTAATCTTATAAGATAATTAATGTTCCTTGTTAATTATCAAGATTATGGACTGTTTAGATTTATTATTGTCATTCTAAAGAATGATCCACAGAGATCTACAATTCAGATCCTCAACCTGAATAATCTGTCAATAATAAACCTAGGAACAGATGATAATATATCATCCATAACATAAACTAATATTTAAGTCATTAAATTATTGACTTCTAGGACATAACTCCAACAAAATTAAAGTCTATTAACTTGATTTTTGTGAAGGCGTAATTCCATACATGAATGGGCTTCCCAGGCAATACGGAATCCGAATAGATGATTTATTTTTTACTTATTGGGCTCAGTTTGGATGAATAGGAGAACGAGACTATTCGGGAGTAAATAGCTATTTCTGATTAAGACACAATACAAAACCGCAGAATAAGAAAATGAGATTAAGAATTAAAAAAAGAAAAAAAAGACACAACTCATTATTCCAATTTTTACACAAATCATTAAAGAGAAAAAGTTGCATGAAGCTGTCACAGAAACATATTCCAATTTTTACAAGCGCTAAGTGACTCTGGAATAATTTTAAGGCCATGATCAAAATGTTTTTTTCAAGCAGGATCGTTTCGTTTCGTTTCGTTTCAATTCAATTAATTTCACATAATTTCGTTAGATCTAATTATATGAAAATTCCAAATGGAATAACTATGTCTAATATAATCTTATACACCAAACGGAAAACTGTTATATAGAAAATAATTAAAAGAAAAAAAAACTAATACATGTCGCCATATTGTACCTATAACAGTACATGTCACCCTGATTGTACCCATAACAGTAACTATGTCTAATATAATCTTATGTTAAAAAATGGGATTTTGATCATATATGGTCTAATTGTTGGAGTTATGTCCTAGAAGTCAATAATTTAATGACTTAAATATTAGTTTATGTTATGGATGATATCTTATCATCTGTTCCTAGGTTTATTATTGACAGATTATTCAGGTTGAGGATCTGAATTGTAGATCTCTGTGGATCATTCTTTAGAATGACAATAATAAATCTAAACGGTCCGTAATCTTGATAATTAACAAGGAACATTAATTATCATATAAGATTAGTATGCAAGTTAAGTGATGATTAAGTTCTACAAATCATAGGTAAAGAGTTACCAACTTAATTGCATATGTGTATGTTATGGAACATAGCACAGGACTTGACCCATCGAAATAAACATATGGATTGTGTTATGTGTCATTGTTTATTTCGTTATGATTTTGGTTCTAAGTTTGAGATGTTTATCTTTTCCACATGAGGATAGGTTCAATAAATATCGTCTACCGCTGATTCCCGATAAGGGCTGCTATACGGACTTTATTTATGTTCTCTTGAATTGTGCGGGGAAAAGCTAATCATCAAGAAAATTGTATGTCCCTCATTAATTCACTTAGTGAGTGACGATATCTGTTTGGGCCCCTTGATGGAGATAGATTGTTTGCATGCAACTTCATACAATTATCTCTAGATCAAGAAACGTATAATCTGCAAGAATGACACATTCCTATCTTGGATTATACGATGATATCGTGAGACATAAGAATCAAAATAGAGAAACATATTTATTCTCTTATGCAGGATTGAAATATTGTAGCAGTACACTATTTATGCGAATTGGGAATCATAACGTGTTGCTAGATACCGCTTATGATTATTGGAATTAAATAACGATTTAATTCCATGACCAACATAGCATAAATCCTAAAAGGGTCACACAAATAGGACATTAATCACACAGTGCATTATTTATTTATTCACAGCAGTAAGTTCTGTGGAAATATGATAAGATTGATTAATTAATTATATACTGTTGCGAACCGTTATAATTAATTAAGTCAATGGATCATATAGAAATAAATTAATGCATTAACTAATCCTAAAACAATTATTAATGAGTTAATAATTAATTTAGTTCAACACTTATTAATATAAATGGTTATATTGATTAATTGGGTCGTTATTTAAATAGCAAATATATAGCCCAATTAAAGAGCAAAGTTGAGGGACCTTAATTATATGAATTAATGGTCCAAATGAAGGGGTTAAATGGCCCATAAAGGCCCATTTCGTGGCAGCCACTTATGATTGTATTTTTTACAATGGAGCAGGCAGTGGCTAATTCCTCAACCAATTAGAGTAGAGTACCAAATCAAGAATCCAGTCTAGTTTAATTTCCTAACTAATATAGGCAGTAGCTAATTCCTTCTCAACCAATGGACTGTCGTCGCCCCCAGCTGAGCACCTACTCACCTGATTTAAAACTCGTAGTGCCAGGCGTTGACGGTGCTTTCGACCAGTGCTTGACGCCGCACGAAGAGAATCTTGGTTGCCACCACCAAACCATCAGTCAAGCCTTGATTCATCGCGAGGTACTCGAATGTTTGGCTCCCTAGAACCCTCGTCGCTTTGTCTCTTTCTTCCTCAAACCACATAGTATACGATTTGGGATTTGGGAAGTAAATAATGGATTGATTTGGTGTTAATCATGGATTGATTTAGAGAGAAAAGGATCTAGAGGAAAGAAGGAAGAGGGATGAGAGTAGAGAGATGATTGATCGCCATTGCAAGATAGAGGAGTGAGAGAGGCGGTAGTGAGACCAACATGGTCTGATTTGAGAGACGGAGAAAAAGAGGAAAAAGGCAGGAGACTCGGCGGAAAGGATGGGTTTTCTTTCCAATATTTCTGCTGGAATCCCATCAACAATCGGCAGTATTCTAATCCAAGAATCAAGGACTGAACAAATCTGATACGTGGATGAAACAGTCCATTCCGTTTCACGTTCCGCTTCTTTCGAACAGTATCTGAGTTAATTCCGTCCTCCGTTTCGTTTGCACCAACGGAATGTATCATCGTTCCACCACTCGTTCCGTATGGACGGAACGTGGACGGAAAACGAATGACGTGCGTACCGTCGGCAGGTCTAATCGTGTATGTCAGAAGAGCAACATTTATCGTGTAAAGAGAATACTGGATGATCTGTGAACCTTCAAACAGAATATATGGCCATTCCCCAACATTAAATGTACCTTGTCTTTGTCAGTAATTTTTGCAGTCTGAAATGAGAAATCCAACCATTTTAGATGCCAGTTGCTGACTACATAGATGCATAGTCAAGATCAGTCCGAGCTTCATCATCAATGAAATTTATATAAAGGACTGCTATAAACCAAATGTAACAGTAGACGATTATTTGCACGATCAGTAAAAAAAGTCGCACTCTAATTCAAACTCTAAATCAATACGTTACATGCATGATTAAAGTATTAGAGTTTTTATGTATTGGGAACACATAAGGGGCAAAATTGACAATACAAAGAAACAATTTTTTTCTCATCATAGAACACCTGATGTTTGAATAATTTTTTGATCTCAATAATAAAATAAGGGCAGAGAGGTATTAAATTCACATCAACAAAAATCAGATAATGCCGGAAAAAATGAATGAAACAAAACTTGGGCCATTCTCTTTTGAGCTAGCAAATTCAAATTGGAGAGTTTTCTTAAATGCTTGAGAAAATTTTGACAATGAAAAATGTCATATTGGAACTAAGTTATATACACATCAATTATAGCCCCATGTCGCAAGCTTATCAAACTGGATTTTTTCTTGCATTCCTTTAGAGTGATACAGATATAAAATAAAATATTTAACAATTTATGTTAATTATTAATTTATCGACTGCTCTTTACAACCTAATAAATGAATATTTAAAAACGAAACCAATAAAGAAAGTGAGCATAGTATAACCTCAATATGTACAGTAGATCTGCCATGGTGATGGTTGATGGGAAACTGCAGTCATTATGTCTCCCTACAATTGGTGTGTTTGGATGCAACGGAATAAGCCGGGAATAGAGAATAAGAATAAGGAATTTTGGTTTGCGTGCTTATTCTTATTCCTTATTCTTATACCATGGTTTTGTTAGTATAAGAATAAGGGCTCTTATTACTTATTCCCATGTTGTTTGGGTTGTACAAGAATAAGAATAAGCACGCAAACCGAAATTTCTTATTCCTATTCCTTATTCCCGCCCTATCCAAACACACCGATACCATTGGTCCTTTAAACAAAATTATTCCTGCAATTATCATCTTTAGACAAAATTAACAAAATATAAAACCAAACTTTTGAAGAAGCTTTGCAATCTCAAGCTTCATAAATTTATTTCTGAATAAAAAAATAATTAAAAAAATATTAGCAATACTAGCATACACGCCCACCCAATGTGTGGGCAAATAATACAATATGACAAATAATACTTGATCATTCATGCTCTATCATTTTAATATAGAGAATCATACTCAACATGACAATAAGTTTTGCAAAAATAAAAATAATAATAAGAAAAGATTAAAAAATAAAATTGAACAGATGATATATATTTATGTTGGTCGAAAAGGTTAACCTTGCATTGAAATGTTTTAGAATGACCTGCCAGAGCCCAATTTATTTATCAAATATGATTGCAATGTGTCACGTGCATATCACTTTGACTCTTAAGATAAAAGCCACGGCTGTGGAATGAAAGCCATGGTCGAGAGAATAAAAGCCGTGGTGAAAGACATTTAAATTTCTATTTTTTTTTGTTTTACAAACTCATGTAAGGTTGTTGAAAAGAATGCTTGTTTTTACTTCATAGCATACGACGCACCAAATTTTTCCATGTACGTAGAGATTCCCAGAATTCCAACGTCTTCCTTTCTAAAAATGCAGCATAGAAGTATATAATTCAATAGTAATAAGAGAGAAAAATGACAAAGAAAATAATACTTGGTAAAAATGAAGGTTAAGGACAATATATGAGGAGTATTAAACTTATTAATCACTGCTTAAAAGCTAGCACAATTACATGACACCTGTTTTTTAAATTTGGGAAATAAGTGGATAAAATACCCACCACTTTTCAATTAGACACAAATAAATCGCTATTACGTCCTATTACAATAGATCATTCAACATTATTCGACCTAAAAATAGTCCCATCCTTTTCAAAAGCTGGACTGCACTGGTACCAAGAATTTGGAGGTACCAATGCACTAGACTGCATTGGTAGAAGATCCAGCGAGTTGGGATCCCTCAGCAGACAAACCGAAAGCCTCGATCTTCATATATTATCTGCAATATTTTATTTTCTATTTAGAAACCAAAATGAAATATCAAGGCTAACAGTTGATTAAATCACAAAAGCCACTTTGTTATAAAAAAGTTGTACCCACCTCTGGTATTAAATCCTCAAACTGGTATCGTGGATGTCGATTTCTAGAAATAGAAATGGGCCCAATGGCCTTTTTTCAAAAAAAAAAAAAAAAACCTCAAACTGCATGTACTTTTGATTCTAAACTGCAGGATAAAAATAATATTCAATAAACAAGCATTATTACCATTAGGATGGTAATTTTGTAACTTATGTATCCTTTGAGCAAACTACCACCCAAAATAAGTTTATCAAGTGATTAAACTACAGCAGCAGATTGATGTAATATAATTTTACAGAATTTATGGGAAAAAAAAATTTTCATGTGTGCTCCAAGCCTACAATCTAAACAAGTAATGCCATATCCTGATAGAAAGCATGGAAGGTGTCAGCAATATCCCAAGCTTCAGTTTCTTTAAAAAATATTTATCCAGGAGAGATCAAAGCATTGAGAAAAGAAAACTACATTGCATCTCCTATTTTATACATGGTATTTCAGGGATATGGAGTAAGAATTGAGATTGTATACTGATATGCAAACCTTAATATATCCAACAAAATTGTGGAGCAAATCCTGGCCATCATCCTGTAATTCATTTTCAGTAGTTCCCTCTGCATCAACTGAGAATGATTCTTTCCATTTCTCAAACTCCAAAGCTAATGCTTCTTTCTCTTCCTAAAGATAGTTTGATCAGCAACTCCTCTCGCAGAAAGAAAGGATATAAAGGAACATTTTATATATCATACTATAAAAGAATAAATTATCAAGAATACCCCCAACATATTAGGAATTCAGGTTGTCTTATTACTCCATATTGGGGGAATTTGGGTACTTTGCTGGAGACAGCACAACAAAAGGGCATGCGAAACGATCTTGAACCGAGGAGCGGAAGAGGAGAGAGCACACAGAGCGGAGGGTGAGTGGATGCGAAAATCAATAAATTTTCAGATCTGAAAGCAAGGAGATCTGAGCAGGCGCAGGGTAGCAGGTGAGGTAGAGGAGGTCGGTGGCGGCAGCCTCCCCGCATAGAATTTGCAAACTCTGGCTGGCCGCCAAACTCCCAACCAAGAGTTCCAAACTCTTGATCCCGTAGCCATTCCTCTCGCTCTCGCTATCTCTCTCTTACTGCCGCTCTGGAAGAAATTAGAAAAAAAGAAAGAAAGGAAAGATGAAATTGATAGTGTGAACTGTGAAGTTCAATTGATAGTGTAACTTACAGGGATGGAAATCACTAAAATCAACTTACAGAAAAATCGTTTCTCGATTCTCCGATAAACGGTGGTTGGAGTCGACATTACAAGTGCTGCTTGTACGGCGCTAGAAAGACCCTCGCTCTCTCTCTCTCTCTCTCTCTCTCTCTTTTTCATTCTAATGATGCAGCACAAGCACAACAATAGATGGGAAAGAGGCGAAGGGGTGTGGAGAAACCAAATTTAAAAATATGTCGGCCACTGATGAAGAGATGTGAGCGGGTGGTGTGGCGTGGCGTGGCGGGTAGGGGTCTGGATAAGCCTAAGAAAATTAAGAAAGTTTGTCGGACAAAATTACATGCAGCGGAGAATGGTGCGAAGTAATAAATTACGCATTTGTTCGAACCTAATAGCGCTGCAAACGAAAGACTAATTAACTCTTCGTTCGGAGACCTCATCTAATCCGCATATCAAATAACTTTTAAAAAAATCAATGGTATATATTGCTCAGAATCTTCAATCAACGGTTTAGATTGTTCAGACCAAGATTGTATCCTGAGATTTTACATCCTCCCATTGGTGCTTTTAATATAATAGAGATAGAGATAGAGATTTATGTACTTTTTGGGAGGCGCATGAACATTAGCAAGGACAATTCCTAAAAACGAAAATGATCCTTCAGTGACAAAATTAATGAAACGATATTATCAACAATTAGTGACAAAATTATAGCATAATTAATAGGCCGAAGAGTATGAATTGATCCTTTAAATTGAAAATGACAAAGGAAAAAATAATCAATGAAACGCTATTATCAACAAACCTTCGAGAAATAACCACCACTGAGCATAAATTAAAATGAGGTTTGAGATAGAACAGCAGAAGAGACACATACCTCAACGTCTTAAATATTTCTTTGGAAACAGTAAGGATTCTCCAGCCCCACCTCTTTCCATTTTATTAAAATGAAAAGCCCAAAACAATCTCCTAAACATAAGTATAGATCCTGACTGATCAACACCGAAGAACCAACCAGTCAACAATTTTAACTCTCTCTACAAATAATTTGATTGAAATTAAAGCAAAATAAGAGGTATTACCTTGATATCTCATTTTTATATGCTTATTTTGACCATACTTAGCACCAAAATAACACTCAAACCAATATAAATTGTCTCATAAGTAACTGTGATTTTCAGGATATTTGGTACTGCTGCCGCTTCTTTGTTCTTTTGTAGAATTATCGTGAAGATTGAAGACTAGACACGCAAACAAGACGAATTGGAGCTTAGGTCACTGCCAGACGTCTCATTCCTGGCCCACAAACGCATGAAATGGACTAGAGAAGGCCTACAAAGCACCATGCCAAGCCTGGATCTCACATGAATGCTCAGACCCCAGTTATCAGCCCAGACCAGCAGAATTTCGGTCCGAAATTCTGAAATTTCGGTCCGAAATTCCATGTATGGAAAGTTTTTTTTATGGCAGTTCAAAAAGAAGGAAACCTCTCTCTTGCCCTAGCCGCCTCTGGGATTTTTCTAGGGTATTTAAATGCGTCTTTCTGGACCAGAAGGCATCGATTATTCGCCCTAGATTATTTTCCATATTTTGAACTTGTGTTCTTGGCTCTTTTCACGGGATTGGGAATTAGGTCAGAAGTTGGCGAAGGCGACAGCACATCCAGAGTTTCTCTCATCGATTCCTTAGCCTCGGGACAGCGATATTCGCATCGGATATTTCGGTTTACTCTTTTATGCTTATGCTTCGTTGCATGATATTTATTGTTTCAGTTATAAACATGTTAGGCTAGACTTTATTATGATGTTCTAGGGATAGCTAGTAGATTAATTTGGTGATATGTTATGACTTGATCATTTATGCTATGTTATGTGATGAGTTTTGTTGAGATTGATCTCTTGCTTAGTTAGTTTGATTAATTGTTTTATTGTCTACCTATCGATGTCTGCAGCACCGTTAGGGCATTAGTCAAAATCAATTAATTGAATAGTTAAGTATATGAAATAAACCAACGCTCGAAAGAGGAGGTTAGATGCGACCGATAGGTGCACCTTTTATTGATCTGACAGGACCTTAAATATTTCTAGAACCCTCACTTAACTCACTTAAACAATCAGTTTAGGACGAAAGTACACGTTGATTGTTTACGAGGCGAAAACCAAGTTCCAAACCAAGTTAAAATCGAAATCGTGAAAATTGAGATTATAACTTAGGTCTGGTTGTTAAGTACCCTTTACATAACATCGTCTAGAGATATCAAGTCGAAATATTTATTCTAAAGCAATTTCAGTCCAAAGTAGTAAGAATTTCGGACCGAAATCCTTATATTTCGGACCGAAATTTGCCTCTGTCTAGACCATAATCGAAGACTTAGGTGCTTTAGAGCCAAATTAATTGAACACTAAACCCCTAGGACATCTCTTGCATTTATTCGAACATCTAAAAACACAAAATCAAACCTTAAATTATTTTATAATTATTTTATTAGTTCTCGATTATTATTCAGTAGATTCTTTTAAGTTTATTCACCATAATTTTTATTGTCTAGCTTTTAAGAAAAACTAAGTCCGGTACTCATTTTACCGTCTCTTGGGTTCGACCCTTAGCTTTACCAGAACGATTAGTAAGGTAGAACAAGGTTATAAATTCATTTGACCTAGGTTTTAATTTCCTTATCATACCTTCAAATCCGAAGTTCCAACACAAAGGAATTATCTTTACCCCATCTTTCTCTGCTTGGCTCTGATTTCAGATCACCAGAAACTAATTGGAGGACTGTTAGCATTGTAAGAAACTAATAAATGCAAAGACAAAAAAGACCACAACACAAATCATTCTTAATCATAAGAGGCACATTGTAAAAATGGCTGAATTGATGAGAGCTTACCAAGCAGTAAATGTGCATAGACAACTTACGTTGAGACCTAAAGAAAAGAAAGAAGCACCATTAGATGGCAGGAATCCTAAGAGACACAACAAAATTTGAAGGATTAAATTGTAGATAACGAAAAAACCCATCAAGTTTATTTATATATTGAGAATGAGAACTAATATCATAAAAATTGTGGTATCAGTTTTATTTATATATTGGGGTCGTGGAGCTTCATGTGCAAAAAGTAAGATTAAACTTTATTAGAGGAACTTAGGCCTAGACTTAACTATCCAGAGGCTGATACTGAAATGTCCTTCCTTTCTAATTTAGGCCTAGACTTATTTAAGCCTAAACTTATGTATTTATATCCAAATTCAGCATCTGTTAATTAAAAAATTAAGCCACCAACTTGTGAACCTCAAGATCAAAAGTTGTGAAGGATCAGAACGTCGCCTAAGCCCAGTCACTACCATTGTAGGCAAGACTTTTACCTCCTCTCCTTCGATCACCTTCACCTATACCCTCCTTTCCTTCTAAGTTTCTTCCTAAATCGGAACCACGATAGCTCAAATTTGTTACCTAAAAGAGAGAAAATTCAGTAATAAAATCATTTTTTAACCCTAAAATCCAAAAAAAAACGAAGAGAAATAATTAAGACCTGTATCCGTCTCAGATTTGAGAGAGGAGCTCATGCCCTTCTTCTTTTGCTTCATGGCCAAAGAGCTCTGATGGGCAAAGCGATGTTCCATAAAAGTAACTGAATGTTACAGGGAAACCAAAATTATTCATGCAAAAAAATCACACCATACTCATCTACACAACCCAGAACATAAAAGAATGATGCACAACAACCACAATACACCCCTCAGTATAAACCAACTATTATGGTAACACACATCTGTACATCTATTGTAAAGCAGAAAATAAATTAAAGATAACATTCGGTGTCTGTGTTGGACAGTAGAGAACCAACAAAAATCAGCAAAAAATGCAAAAGAATCACAAATAATAGAAAAGAACAATTACCTTTCAATTTGGCAACAATTACAATTTTGGCTAGTATATTTTTGGCGCTGGAGCTGCTTGGCGAATTTTGGCCTGGAAAATAAAAAATGAAAACATTAAGCATTGCCAATATTGTAAACGCAATGAACATGAAAACTAACAATCGCGCTTTCCAGCATTTAGAAGAAACATTAGCTTTTTCCTCTCTCCATGAGATGGAAAATCTAAGAAATAATATAGAAATTAAGGATCTACAGTATTAGGAAAAAAAAAGAAAAGTGTGAGAAGCAAAACCCCACTGCAATGAGCCGAAGATGAGAAAACCTAGGAGGAGAAGAATCAGAAGGACGAAGAAGAGCAGAAAATAAAAGTAAGAAAGAAAGGGGAAAAACTTAGAAGGAAAGGAGGGTATAGGTGAAGGTGATCGAAGGTAAAAAAAAATATAGATAGGAGCGCATACTCTGAAATACACAGCGGTAGGAGAATCGAAGAGGAATGCACAAAAGGAAGGATGGACCGACACCAACAAAAACCCAGCAGTAAAATAGCAAACCTCAGAACCTAGCGCAAGCACAAAAATCAGAAAAAGCGAGTCAGTAGACCGGAATCGAAGACGAAGGAGACACAACAGAGAGAAAGCGGCGTACAGAGTACAGACCATGACCACCATCTGAGGAACACCCGTACAAAGGCCACAAGGGCGATAACATCCGTGCGGTCTGTCCAGGGCGCCTGCTAGATGAAAGGAGAGAATGTAAGGGAGGAAGGAAATCGAGGCCACCAACGAAGAAGTCTCCAGAAAGAATAGATCGGACGGAAAAAAGAAATCAATCGGAAGGCAACGAAATGGACGACGCAGATTGAAACACTGTCGGGGATCCATTTCTGCGAAATAATATATGTCTTGATTTTGATTGATGATGATTCTTTCTAAGAAAGTTTTCAGGTGTCCACTACGCTACGTAGCTCTTGCAGCAAGTTCAAAGTTGATGAAACAAAATGTAACAGTGCGTAACTAAAACTCTTTCCAAAATTAATTTCAGGTCTCTACTAGACCACTAACACAAACATTTCATACAAATACACACACACACAACACGTTCTTGTTATAAGACACTGGGAACAAAAGACGAGACTGTCTGTTTTGGTTCAAACTCCGGCTATTTTTTTTCTTATCCCAGGCCACCTTCATCAGGTACCATAGAATTTTTTTTTAAGTTGTAATGCCCGTAGGCCATCCACTAATTAATGCAAGCCTGAAAACGGCTGCAGCGTTCAAATAATACACTACAAAGTGCTTAAACCCCTGAACTTGGAATTCAATGAAATAAAACGCAACCACTAGTGCCCCTAAAACAGAAAAAAGCATAACTAAAAGAGAAACAAATAAAAACCAAGAAGTACAACACTTAACTGACAAAGAAAACTAACTTAGAAGTACTCCAGGTTGGGGAAACCAAGAAAAAGAAAAAACAAATCAAGGTGGCTCAAACTGCACCTTCTTAAAAAACCTGTGATCAATATATTTTATTCCTTTTTCTTCTGCCTGCCACAATATCTGTTCCCTGATCTTCTAGTGAAATTAGCCAACATATGTGTCTGGTACACAGCATCCCTCCTCACATGTGTCACTAATAAATTGCCCAGGAACTGTTGTGTCATCTGTATCAGTTGCATCGTATCCTGCCAGGCTCGCCAAGCTGGGACATCATCCATATCCCCATCCTTCATAATTTTTACCAGTGTGCTGCAATCACAGAAGATTTCAATCTTTTTCTGTGACCCACCTCTCATCTGAATTCTCTATAGCACCTCCTTTATAGCCCATACCTCAGCCTGATATGGATCATATAACACATGACTTGAGTAACCAATTTCTATCAGCTGACCTTCAAAATACATTATGTATGCACATCCTGCCTTGTTCTGACTGTCCCAAGTCCCATCCATTATAATAAGTATTACAACTGTACCAGTACACCTCCCTCTGCTCAACATCCCTAGGGACAATACCATGTACCAGTCTTCCATTATGGGAATCCATCTCCATCCAGCCTTCCACCTTTCTCAAAACCTGTGCAGGCTCAAACTGTTTTTGCTGCAGGACCATCTCATTCCTTGCAACCCATATTTCCCATAGTGTATAACAAAATTTCTTTTTTTCCTCATCTGTCATGCTTTGAGTGTGCTGCCTAACAGTTGTTACCACATTTAGTGGTAAGTCTTGTGTTCTTATTCCAAATCTTACCCCAAAACCACACCCCTCTTGAGCCAGGACAGTAGAAAAAACAATGCATTTCAAATTCATTTTCCATGCTGCACCTCTGACACATGGGTGATACTTTACTAATTCTTCTATTCACATTTTGAGATAAACATAAGGATTTTGAGATTAGCCTCCACATGAAAATTTTTACCTTTGGAGCAATTCCCTTTCAGGAGTGAAACTTTTACCACAACCCAGCCTTCATTGGGACCCCTCACAATATCTTGGGTGATCATGTACCGGCAACCTTCTCTCACAGTATACTTTCCCATTTTTTACTGTTCCCAAATCAATCTATCTTGCACTGATCCATCTCTTGCTTGCTGAGATTGGATATTTTGAATTGCCAACATCTCACTTTGACTAAACCAGTTACCCAGCTCATCCATCCGCCGCTGCTGATTTCCAAAATCATACATGTCACCCACTGTTTTCCTTCTGACTGACCCAGGTACATGCTGTTGTAATTGCCAACAATCAAACCATGGCTGGCCAAACCCAAAGCTTCTTCTCTTCACTTATCAAAGCCCAAACCAGTTTTCTGAAAAGAGCTTCTCCAAATAATTCCAAATCCCTAACCCCTAGCCCACCTTGATCTACTGGTTTGCAAATGTATTTCCATGCCTTAGGAGCCATGTATCTGTTCTGTCCAATTTGACCCCAAAAGAACCTTGCTATCAAGGTATTCATCTCTTTGATCATGGACTTTGGTATAGTTTCAGCTGCCATATGATAAACAGGTAGAGACATGAGAACAGATTTTATGAGGGTAATCCTGCCAACATGAGATGACATATTGGCCTTCCAACCAGCCAACTTTGAGACCATTCTATCCAATAGCATCCTCCACTTCTCACTGTTTTCTTCCTCCTTGAATTTGGTCACTCGCTCTTTTCCTCAAGTGAACCTGATAGAATTTCTCTATTGAATCCACAACGACATAATTCGCCTAAAAGAAAAAATCGAAAAAGAAATAGATAAAATGAAAAGGATTCAAAATCAACAGAGAAAATCACATACAAAAAATAAAAAAGAAACCAGCAGGAAGACTAGAGCAAACTGTGCCTCCCTGTCCTTTCTTGCACTCTTGCATCAGCCGTCTCCGACACTCCACCAGACGAAGAAATGAGAAGTGAACAACCCTTACTACCTCAAGTAGATGTGTGACAGACAGTCCTTTCAAATTCGTCCTCCCTAAGTTATTCCTTCTGAATATATGAAAACCAAAAAAAAAGTGAATCGGTACGATTGAAATATGTTATGGGAATAATGTAACATGTACTGCCCTGTACATGACATTAAGTACACAAATTAAACCTACTGATATCAATATTGATAGAATAAAAAAAATATTCTAAAACAATGTATATATGGTATCTGCCACATTTCTAGACCAGTTGAGCTATTTTTATGTAACCCGCACAATCCAACACATACTTATAGAATTAATAAACCAATCTGATAGCCAAATCACATTAATTAAGCCAAGATATATTAGAACTTTACATAATCACATGCACTAACAGGAGCAGATTTTATGAACTTCACATGATGTTATCATTCATACTTTATGTAAATCTCAATGAAAATTAAATTGAATTTCTATTATTTCATAAAATTTCTTTGGTTCACCAGATAATATTAGTACATTCTTGGTTCTCTTAACCAGCATGTGAATAATCATGCAATTTAAAGAGCATCAGGGAAAAAATTGCAAACTACACCTCACTGTGGAAAGAAAGAAAAGCATGGTTTATATATAGTAAAACAAAACAAACCTGAACCTAAATCAATTAGCTTGCTACTGCTGCTACATGGCCTGAGAGACCCTTCCCTCCTACAAACCAAGATAAGAAGAACAACAATTAGGATTATTTCGTAATATATTCATGAAGAGTTAAATCAAACAAGAGAACACCTGAGAGGGAGTCCTTGGGTTTCTCCGGTGACAACGATGGAGCCTGACCGCCTGACGCAGTAGCAATAACACTTTTCTTTTTTCAAACAGATGGGTCAGAGAGCTCGTCTTCGTCAACCAGAGATGGATTTGTTTTTGTGCTGGTACTGGTATCGGCCTAACTGCTTTGATTAGGGAGGAGTTTGTAAAGTGGATTGATGGAGATGAGTAGATGAGAGTAGCGAGATTGTGGACAGTGGAGGAGGAGGGAGGAGAGAGGAGAAATGGGTAGGGAGGGACTAGGGAGCGGAGGAGGAGGAGGAGGGGAGGGAGAGTCGGAGAGAACAAAAAAAAATCTGAACTCATGAGCCCGTTTGAACTCAATTCAGAAAAAAGCTAGGTTTACAACCAACTCGGTTGGCTGAGGAGTTTGAGTTGAGCCGACTAACTCATGACATAAATAAATTTATATATCAGATTGTATTATTAACATGACTATAAATTTATAAATTAATAATAAAAAATTTCTTCTTATATTTTTATTTCAATTAATTGTAATCTACGACTGATTGAGTTTTAACACATTTTTTTTAAATCAATAGAAAAAATTTAGAAAACAATAATTTTATTTTTTAAAATACTTAGCATGTCAATAAGTTTTAATATTAAAATAACATATGAATTAAATGAATAAAATTTTGAAGGATATATGTTTATTTCAAGCCACCTCGAGTTGGAGCCGAGTCGAATTTCAATCAGCTTAAAAACTCAAAAAGTATTCTAACTCGACTCGAGTCAACTCGAATTATAATTGAGCCGAGTTTGAATTGTTCCTAACTCGCTCGAATTGGAATCCTATACAGCCCAAGTTCACTTACTGAGACATCTTCATTTACTAAAAAATTCTAACTTTTATATAATGGACCCTCTAGATACTTTTTGCATTTTTTTCCCACTATTTTAATTTAGAATTTTTTTTATGAATTGAAAAATTGTTTTTTTCTAGGTCATGGACAGCACAAGGGCTCTTCTCACTCTATTTACGCATGCATCATTTCTATGGTTATGCTGCTCTGCACCTACTCCTGACGGTATGCTTATCCTTAAAAAAAAAATATAGCTAAATTCTTTTACATGATTTTCATATTAGTCCTAGATTTACATTTCAGGCCCCATAACAAAAATAATTGCCAACAAGTTCCTGAAAATTAAAGGTTTAATAGCAGCACAAAAAATGTACTAGATGAACATTTTCATAAACTAGTTATAATGAGACGGATGGACTAGATGAACGATGAGACATATCCAAAGTGAAAATAAACTTGGGCTTTATCTCATATAGAGAGTGCACAAGAATTGCGTAAAATTGTAATCTATTTCCAGAATTATAAACTAGTCGTTAAGCAGTTCAAAGTATTCTAAAAATCGGTCCCTGATAGTAGGGCTGTCAAACGTGCAGAACGTACACGGAAGTAGCAACTTCCGTATACGTTCCGTTATAATGAACGTAATTATATTAAGTTACGTTTACGTTTCGTTATTAAAACGTAACTAAAATTTCTTACGTTTTCTGTTCCGTAAGATTAAACGGAACAAACGTTAAAAACGTCAAATGTTTTTTTCCGTAAGCAACTGTTTTAAGGCTTACCAGTAAGCAAAAAAGTAAAACGTTTCAACTGGTACCAAGCTACTACATGTTCTTCAAGAGTTTTTAAGCAACAATTACGCCATCAAACAACAACCGGTACCAACTATGTTCATCAAGAAATATCAACTTGAGCAGAAAAACCCAGATAACTATTTAAGAAACAAAACAGAAATTAATTAAAGGAACATACAGAGTATTACATATCACAAATCCAAAATTATTACATACCAGCAAACTGGTGCCCACTAAAATAACTAATTTTGCTGACAAATAAAATAAGAACTAGTCAAAACAGAAAAAGTACTGGTAAATAACATTATTGAGGAGCTTCTGTAGCCCTTTGAAAAAAATCTGTCATCAATACCAGCAGTCAGCTGTGCAGCTTGCTGTAAAGCCAAGCAATTGAGGTAGCAACTTAGCAAAGACAGATCTCACAAGTTTAGAGCACCAATACAGCAAAAATCAAAACATAAGCAAACAAAAAAAAAAAGAAATTGAGGTAAATTGAAAAAAGAATTGGAAATAATAAACTGACAGAAATCGAGGTAAATAAAATCGACATAATTTTTGAAATTGAAAAAGAAATTGAGGTAAATTGAATACCTGGCCTTTGCTTTCCCTTTAGAACCTTGCCAGTAGAAGGCCAGTAGGAGCAAATCAGCCATGTCACTCTTCCCTCTCCCATCAACCGAATCAGCCATTTCTCAGAGATCTCTACACCTCCTCTTTCCCCTACCTTCTCTCCTCGCTCTCTACTTCAACTGTTTTGTTGTTTCTCTTGTTACACTAGCCGTCAGTCGCTTCTCTCACGGTGGAGAGAGAGAGAGAGACAAGGAACAAGAGTGAGAGTGTGCAACTGCTTCCAAGTTGATGCAGATCGGATTGGAGGTGAGTTGTGCTGTATCGATCAGAGAGGGGGAGCGTGAGTTAAGAGAGAGGGAAGAGGTCTGAGCGGAGAGAGGGAGGGGGTTTTGTGCTCAGAACCGTGCGAGGTTCTGAGCGGAGAGAGGGTCAGAGGGAGGGGGTTCTGAGAGGAGAGAGGGAGGGGGTTCTGCGCTCAGAACCATGCGAGGTTCTGAGGTTTCGAGTGAGGCTGTGAGGGAAGAGATCGGCGGCGAGAGCGAGAGAGAAAGAAAGAAAGCAGAGGAGAGAGAACCGTGCATCGACTAGGGTATTAGGTCTCCTCTACTTTTCCGCATATCTTCTCCAATCTATCATTTCAAAATTGTACAATTGGGCCACGGAATAACGTGGGCCGACGGAACGAAATCGATCAATTTCGTTTATGTTCCGTCCATACCAACGAAACCTGTTTCGCTTCCGTTTCTGTTCCGCTGTGTGAAACGTAAAAAAAAAACCACTCCGTTTCTGTTCCGTTTCGGACGGAACGAAACGGAAACGTTTGAAACGGTGGTAAATTGACAGCCCTACCTGATAGGTCTCCCTGAACAAAAAAAATAATTTATTGGCGCCAAAATGGCATACCAGGAAGCGACACAAAGGGTACGAGGTTGATACCAAGCCTGTACCTTCTTGGTAAGAGAACCAGGAGTGTATCAAGAGAGTGGCAGGCCCAAATTAGACAAGCGATAAAGCCTAATAACTGGTTTAAATCTACTCGACAATTCAAATCGAACCAACAACAAGAAATCACAGAGCCAGCTACTCAAGGGATGGGGTTCGATTTGAGAGAGGATGTTTGGTTACAGAGAGAGAAGAAGAAGAAGAAGGAGGAGGGAAGAGACAGTGAGGGGTGATGTTGTAGTCGGGTGAGAGAAAAAAGTAAGGTCGAGAGAGAGAAAGAGATGTATTAATTTAGACAGGGAGGGAGTGGAAAGGGACTTGGTATAGCCGTATAGGTATAGGTATAGGGGCCTCCGTCGTCAGCTTTGCAGAGAAGGAGAAAACTGGGTTGAAGAAGGAGACTTGGGCTAGAGATCTCCTGTAGCGATTTCGTTTGGTCGAAATTGGTGTGTTTGGAAAGGCCAAGAACTAGTCTGTTCATGGACAAGATGCGGACAAGAGGTGCCAAACGCAGAACTGCTGTTCATGAACTGCGAACAGGGAGTAGTTTCCAGTTTTTAGTTTTTCACGAACTAGAAAACCACTCAACATGTTCGTGGGCCTGTTCATGGGCCGTTGTTCGTGGGAGTAGATCCATAGATGAAAATAAATCCAAGAATCAAATAACAGATCAAATGGTCGACAAATTTTAGAATCAAATTATTAAGTTTTCTAAATATTTATTTACCTTAAATTTAATTTACAAAATTTTATTTTGACTCATTAATATAATAAACTTATAATTTTTGAAAATTTTCAATAAATTTAAATTTAAGGGTTAGCAAACACATCATCACCGGCCGGAGACAAGGTATATCATACTCGGAGAGATATTGTCATACCGGGTTACATCATGGTGCTCGGACTTGTTGCTATTTGGGGATCTATTGCCATTCTCTTCCTCATTTGTTGGGTATGTCGAATAATAAGAAGCAACCGAGCAAGACATAATGCTAATCCAGAGATTGAGCTACAAATTGCACCACCGCTTCATGCAGCTCCGACCGATGGCCTGGAGCTTACGACCATCGAGTCCTTGCCGGTGGTAGCATTTCCACCATCTCCTCGCTGGCCAGATGATGTACAGGATCCGTCTTGCACATGGTGTTTGGAGGATATTGCTACAGGGATGGACATTCGAGTTCTTCCTTGTCGTCATTACTTCCATCCGACTTGCATTGACCCGTATCTTCTGGTGCGAGCCTCTTGTCCCACTTGTCGTCGTGTAGTTGCTCCAGCCTAGTATCAGGTACCATTTTTTCTTGATCTTTAATTATATTTACATGCTGCAATTTGACTTTATTTACTGGTAAGAATAAACTTCTTGCCTAATTGTATTCGATAACTGGATAGATGTAGCATACGCTGCATACCCCATGTCATGAAGTTGTGAATACTAGATGCAATTCTTAAACTCCAACATGGTAGCTGTAGAAATCGGTCAATAAGTACAATTGAAATTGGATAAGACTTTATGAAAAAAGGGAGTAGGGATATTTTGTATGTAATAATGGCACTAAAATATAAAAAAATATCAATCACTAGGAGGTCGTAATAGTTAAATTATTAGACCACCCGAACCTATTGTTATCATAGGATTATATTTATTGTTGCATAATGAAATTCATTTAGAAAAATCACCAGTGTAATATATAGCACATTTTTTTTCCCCCCATCCAAACAATTCTCACAATATTTTATAATTAAAATTGCTCCAGTGTTTTGGTTAAAGAGTATGAAATCGTTATTTTAATGCTGTATCATATGGAATTAAGGAGTAGTGAATTTTAAAATTATGCATTTAATATTATAGTAGAATTTGGTATGTTTACTAGAAGAGGGCCATTAACAGTTTCAGATGATTTTAGTTAGCATGCTAATAAAATTCAAACATTAATTCTTCTAGGATTTTTTTTGGGAAAATTTTAATCATACCAAATTTACAAAAAACTGGATAAAAAATGTTTCCAACAATTTTAGTACGAAATGGATTAAGATTTGCAGGATATTCGAAGTGGCTGGAAGAATATTTACATAATTTTATAATGCTGACGGAGAACTTTAAAAATCTTTTAAAACAATGCAAATCAAGAGATAAATTAGTTGAAACTGACTAAGGTTTTATAAAAATGTTTAATAATTTAGAAAGCATTTGCACAAACTTTTGATGCTGTAATATTGCACTTTAAGAATTTTTTAAGTGTCTCAACCAAAAGAAAAAAAAAGGAAAATTAGATTTGATGTCGTAAATTATTTAAAAAGATCACATCTATCAATACATATATTAATCCTGGCTTATTGGATCCAGATCCGAACACTATTCATAAGCACTGTTGCGCAATAGTATGGCTGACATGTGGGACCCACTTACTAAGATCCGGATCCGATTTGGTGCAATGGCTACGCGTCAGGTAAGAATTGGTAGGAAATCTGACACCTACTCACGTGCAGCGTTTTCCCAAGCCAAGCTAATGAATGAGAGGTAAAAAAAAATGCTTATATATTAGATATAAGGAATCTGACACCCACTCACGTCACGTGCCGTTCATTCCTTTTGAAAGAAACCCAGGCCAAACTATATTTTAAGAAACCTATGCGCAAATAAATTTTTTTTGTTTGGGGGTGTTGAGGCCCGTAGGCAAACTATAAAAGGTCAAAGTAAGGTTACATTGCATCAGAGATTTTTTTTTTTAAAAAAGAAAAAGAAAAAGCCCCCTAATCAAACTACAAGCTACGAAAATTAAACAGGGGTAGGTACAATCATTAAATGAAATCTCATTCACCCGTGCATATTTTCATCAAATTTTATACGCATGCTCATAAAATTGTTGATAGTTAACTGCTATAAAATTTTTTATTATCCAACGTTTTAAAATATTTCGCATGAATTTTCATATATAAGAATTGCGCAAAATTTTATTTTATCTCATAAAACATTTCATCGTTTTTATAGATTTATTTATGCAAGGTAAATTATATGGATGCTATAAATATTATATTCAATTTATTGATGCCAAAGTTCTTATATTTTGAATGTTCAAATAAGTTTTATGGTTTTAGAACCGTATTTTATTTTTGAAGTAAATATTATGATTTTGGCCATTTTTTTTGAATTTTCAAATATTATAGGTCATCCAATCCAAATAAATGAAGGTAAATTATATGGATAGTGTAAATATTATATTCAATTTATTGATTCCAAAGCTTTTATATTTTAAATGTTGGATGCTATAGATATTATATTCAATTTATTGATGCCAGGGTTTTATATTTTGAATGATAATTTTTATGGTTTTAGAACCATATTTTATTTTTGAATTAAATATTATGATTTTGGCCATTTTTTTTCAAATTTTAAAATATTATAGGTCATCCAATCCAAATAAATGAAGGTAAATTATACGGATGCTGTAAATATTATATTCAATTTATTGATGCCAAAGCTTTTATATTTTGAATGTTCAAATGATTTTCGTGGTTTTAGAACCATATTTTATTTTTGAAGTAAGTATTATGATTTTGGCTTTTTTTTCAAATTTTAAAATATTATAGGTCATCCAATCTAAATAAATAAAATAAAATTTATTGTGCAATGCTCTCGCACTAATTTATCTCATTATATGAAATACTTTTCTATAATCCGATATTATTATAACGCTTATATAATGTTACAATATCTGCACAAACAAATGATACATAAAAAAATGTAGATCGCGCAACGCGCGAAACCCGACTAGTACATATATTAATCGGGACTAATTAGATCCGAATTCAATACTATTCGTAAGCACTGTTGGTTAACAGTGTGGCTGACATGTAGGGTCCGGTTGACAGAGAACATTAAAATATTCATGTCTCTGGCTGCAACAATCGTACCCACTACCCAGTCTCTACACCACTAGGCACTAGGTCACGCGTTAGGTCACGCGTCTCTGCACCACTACCTATGCCTATTTTTTTTTTATGAAATTACCTATGCCTATGAAAATTTAAGCAGAAGGCATCAAATGTATACGCAGATAAACTATGCCTCTGCAGTCTGCCACGTGGATATATGAACGGCCATGTGGATATATAGTTTGTACATTTATTTGTGCATCTACATGAGAAAAGGGCAATGGCTAATGGGTCAGGTGGGGCCCGCACCAAGATGTAGAGAGAGAGACATTTGAAGACCATTTATCGTCCCTGTACGCATCAATAAAATTCATTTTTTTTTTAAGGATGAACCACTTTTCTTTTATTTGAATAGACCAAATGGGTTTTAAATAGTATCAATCACATTTTTTTTCCCGAAATTTATGTGTTTCCCTTAAAAGATTATAAAAACAAAAATCTAATGACACTATTTTTTAATTATTATATTTAATTTATATATTTGCCTTTCTAAGGAAAATTTTAAAAAAATTATACATCATACACAATCAATGAAAATGAAAATGTCGCACATATTATGATAGGCCTTATGTTGCAAAAATTTTAATTATTGTAATTTTGTTTGAAATGTGAGTGTATTCTTGAGCGATTGTGTATTATTAGTTATATACCATGCTAAAAATTATTGCACAATATAACTGATTTATATGATCCCTCGAATGAATAAAATAAAAATAGATTGCGCAACGCGCGAAACCTCGCTAGTTAAATATAGGTTGTAGAATTTTTATGCTTTGATACATGACAGTGCAGTTTTTTATTCCAATAATACACAACAGGAAAAGTTGCATGAAGCTGTCACAGAAGTAAATTCCAATTTTTACAAGTCGCTAATTAAGTGACTCTGCAATAATGTTTTTTTTTTTTTTTTGATTGAAAGCCCGTAGGCATGACATTAAACAAAGTTTTAGGTAATACAAATTTCTCCTAAATTACATAACAAATATCCTGGTGAGTAAAATAAAAGAGACCACAGCATCTCCAACTAACTTACAAAACACCAAAGGGTAAAAAAGGGAAAAAAAATGAAGAAGAACAAGCACTCAAAAGATTGGAAGTTACCATAAAACAGAAAAAACCGAAGGATCACCAGGATACATGAAACAACTAACATATCAAGGGGGTCATCCTAAACCCTCTGGAAAAACTTCTCATCAATATCCTTCTTCAACTTTCCCTGCTGCTTCTTCAACTTTCATAGCCACTGCCTCGGCCTGAAAAGAGTCATGCACAGAGAAAAAAATGCAGCCCCACTCCGTGCAAAATTCCTTTGTTGTACACCACATACCCGGCCCCACTCCGTGCAATAATGTTAATTAGTTACATTTGGTAGTATTTTATAATTAAGTTCCAGAAACAAATTTATAATCGACGGTAATGGGCTAATTGAGAGACATTATTGTATCTTCAGTCAAATTTCTGTGGTTCCATATATAATCCCGGAGGTCACACACATAAAACAACCACATAATTTTCATTCATACTTATATATGACTATTTCGCACAAAGTATACACTACAAGAGAGATGGTCTATTGCTAGATTTGCTAAATTTTTTAGATAGACTTTTTTTATTAGTGTTGGATCTTGTTCTATTGCTAGATTTAATTGATGCACTAAAATCAAACAATTTTTTAGCAAAACAAGGGTTACTACTCATCTGTTGTAGTGATATCTTTCTGGTAATTAACATTCACGAAATAATTAAATAGATTGTTAACATGACAAGGGTTACTACTCATCTGTTGATCAAGACATGTCAACACTCATTGTCGACATATACAAAAACAGAGACAAAAGGAAAAGAGTTCACTAAATCAAATATCGCAATATTAGCCACTGTAACAGTGTCATAGAGGATCTCACCGATAAATAACAAGATTGTTAGATAGCTTTTGGGTTTTTTATGTGATAATTATATAGATGGGTTCTTGTATTGGATCTGCGTTGTCTCAGACCCATTTGGGTTAAGACCCATGGCTATATATATCTGTATCAGTGTACTTCTTTGGATTAAGAAAAACATTACAACAAAAACCATTCTCTTATCTCTTTCTTAACAGAGCTATTCTGTAAATCAAGAATACTATTTTGGTATCTAACACCACCATGACCTTCGCCAAATCCCGATCAAACATTCTCAATTCCTACTCCGACCAATCTTGACGGCTCCTTCGCACCACCTGCCGCCGACAATGGACTCTCCTCTCCTTCTCTCTCAATCCCCAATCCTATCTTCACTATTAACATACCTGTCTCGACCAAGATTAACCACCAAAATTTTCTCACCTGAAAATCCCAACTCATGCCGATTATTCATGGCTACACCCCTCTTTCAATTCCTCAATTCTCAATCTCCATCTCCCTCCTTGATTAACTCCACTGGTCAAGTCCAATTCAACCCAGATTATCTACTTTGGGTATGTCAAGTCCAACTCTTATTGGGTTCGATGTGCTCCACTCTCACCGAATCTGTTCAAGCATAGGTGATTTCATGCTCCACCTCCGCTGAGCTATGGTCCACCTTGCAGAAAACAGTTCTCCGCCACTTCTCGAGCTCGATTGATCGAGTTGAAGTGCCAGTTGCTGAATGCCAACAAAGGCTCTAGTTCTTGCAACGAATTTATAGGTGATGAGACAACTGAGAGCTTGTTGCGTAGAGTCTGGAATCTAGTCTTGCGCAGCGGAAGCGTGTGGGGTCCATTTCCTGTTGTATCTTGTAATGGCTATAAATACTATGTCATTTTCATTGATGATTTCTCTCGTTTCACATGGATTTATTTTATGGCTAATAAGGGTGAAGTTCTCAATCATTTCACTCGTTTTAAGCTTCAAGTTGAGAACCTATTTAATGCGAATATCAAAACTCTTCGTACCGACGGTGGTACGGAATATAAGCCCATTACTACAATTTTTCCACAAATTGTGCATCAAACGACATGTCCATATACTCCACATCAAAATGGAATGTTCGAACGAAAATATAGCACATTATCGAGCTTGCTCTTGCTACAATGACAAATGCTTCCCTTCCAATCAAATTTTGGGATGAAACTTTCTCAAACATTGTCTACTTAATTAATAGATTACCTTCTCATGACAACTCATTAAATCCCTAATTTTTCAAATATTAATTATTTATTAGCCATCTTATTATTCAAACTAATATCCCCGCAATTCAATTTTACAAACAATGATATAAATTAGGCTTACCAGTATTTTTGGAACACATCGAGTAACACCTTATATCAGTTCTTCTCCAACTATTCATGAAATTAAAATAGAATGAATCATTAGAATGCTTATTCTCATAACAAATGTTTGCCCCATTTTTCTTCACCTTGCTATATTGCATAGACATTTTATCACGGGGTGATAAGGATCATCCCGATATTCATCATCCCCATCATCCCCACGCGTTTTTTCTATTTTTGGCTCTACGCGTTTTCTATTTCTGAAAATCCTTATCCCGCGTATTCCCTCCTTCTCGCGTACGTTATCCCCCTCCCTCATGTCGCTCTGTTTCAATCACTCCCGCGTACACCCTTCCCCCTCCCCCTTCCGAGCATAACTGTTGAAATTAATATATAAAATCGTTGAAGTTAATATCATAATTGTTGAAATTAATATGTGAAATCGTTGAAGTTAATATCATAACGGTTGAAGTTAATATACATAAATGTTGAAGGTAATATCGTAACTGTTGAAGTTAATATATACAACTGTTACGATATTAATTTCAACAGTTAGGATATTCCTTCAACATTTAACTATATTAACTTCAACAGTTATGAAGAGGGAGGGTGGGGGGACAGCGTACGTGAGAGGGATGAGGGGGGAGGGGGGACAGCGTACGTGGGAGGGAGGAGGGGGGACAGTGTACGCAGGAGGGGGAGGGATTAGTTCTCGCAGGAGGAGGGGGCACAGCGTACGCGGATGGGGAGGAATTAGTTCACCCGTTTTCTCTTTCTGAAAATCGGAAATGATGGGGATGATATAATGTTTGGGATGGTCCTAAGCAATTCCGATTTTATCAGTGCTTCAGCGTGAAGAAAAAATGACGAGCACAGAAGAAGGGAAATCGCGTTTATATAGAAGATTAAAAAGTAGTATCGTTTTTTTTATAAACGATCGTTGTTTTTTTCTTAAAAAAAGCACTAAACTATTCAATTATATTAAAAAAGCAAAATTAATTAGATGAAAAAAACATAATCAACAAAAATCAACTATTGAGGTCGTTTCGTGTGTGGAAGGATAGTGTCGGATTCTTAAAACTGAAACCGATACAATTGAATATCGAATTTAAAAAATCCGTCAGTTGCATCGGTTTTTATGAAACCGATAACGCGAGACCATTTTAAAAATTCGAAATTTTTTTTGGTTTTAATCAAAATTCATGATTATTTTAAAGTTATTTTTAATATTTTCTGATAAATCAGCGTGTTTTTGGCGGGAATGTCTTGTAGGGGTACGATCGTCAAATGAAAAAGTACGCCTTAGTTCAGCTCACTTGAGGCGAGAATCACACATTCAGCTTACTCCTCCCTGCTCCTCTGGTTGAATTTTCGGATTCGATGCTATCGGAAATCCGCTGGTTGGAGGCCGTCTACGGGAAACCCCAAGGTCATCCATGGCGCGATGAAGACGAGCTCTATCGTCTCTATTACAGGGACGACCTTACCGAGGAAGGTAACTAGCTAGCAATCTTTTTCATACCTTAAAAAATCACGGCCGTAAGAGATGAACCGATTTCCTTCGGTTGACACCATCTTTTTCTCGCAATATTGAATTTTTATACCGGCTCTAGTGTCGTTGGATTTGATCAACTAGAGGAGGGGGTTGGGGAGGCTAGGCGAGCCTTTTGAGGTCAATTTTCATGTACAGCCAGAGGCCTTTTGTCACAGTAGGCACTATACATAGTTGTATCCCAGTGCCTAGTTGTTTCTACACCTATAACCTAATAACCACCCACAAGTTTCTTCACTATCTTACACACATTTAGAGCTTGCCTGACCATGTCAACCATCCATCACCACTGGGACTGACAGCCCTGTATTCCTATGACATAACATTATAGATTTATCATTGCTTGTTTATTTTTACTTTTCCTTATGCTCCTGCTTTTGAGGCCTCTACTAAAGCAATATTTTTCAACCCTGCATCGCAGAAAAGGATGAATTCTTCAAGGTGCCACTACACGATCTTGACTATTTTTGTCGCAAATTCTGCGGCAACCATGATCCGTCCTGGTTAAGGTGTATGCTCGCAGATGCGGTGGTGGTTTTCAAACTGAAAAATACATGGCAGGTCTACATCTGCCCGATCCCCGAGTGTCATTGTTGCTTTCCAGACGATGATTACCTTGTTCTGCACCTGATGCGCGAGCACCGTTATGCCTGGCCGTTCCTTCAACTGAACGGGCCCCAGGAACCTTTTTGTCCTCTGGTCCCTGATATTGAAGTGTGGAAACCTATAGATGTCAGGGTTGCGCTTTACACACTCTCTACAACACACCATGAACTCAATGCTTTTGACCTTGCTAGATTGGAATGGCCATTGTCCGACGATTGTGCAAGGAGCAAACTCCTGGAACAATTACAAAATGGTTTTAATGTGTTATTAGCCTTGCAACCGCATAATTCCTTTAGAGTGCGCGCTAGTGGCTGTTTGAGGGCTCTTCTTGCCGTGGCTTCTGAGGTCGTCGTTAGACACCTTGACCCGATGAATGTTCTGCCACTCCCTTTTAGATTCTGTTTGCATCGCTCTCCCCTCTCCTTCCGTTTCATGGAGGAGGACTCTCTTGTCCATTTTGTTGACCTTGTGGAGGACATTTGCATTTTAACTCGAGTATCTCAAAACAGAGATTTGGAAGGGAGCAGCGATGATGTCAATCGGAGCAAAAGAGGATGTCATGATGCAGTTTCCTTTTCAGGTGATTGTGATTACATTGTTCTGGATAGTGCAAAGTTAAATTTGCCTGGAGAAGACGAGAAGGATATGGGCTTGTGGATGTATGAAGCACCTATTTTTCCCACAGTCGAGAAACTCCCGACCAAAGCTTCTGAGATCCTTGAACTGGCGCAAGGGATAGCAGCACCATTTTCTGCAATCCTTGGAACTGTTAATAAGCAGTCTGATCGTAATGTACTTGCCTTCTGCTTGAATATTTGGAATATGGGCAACTGGCCAACGCCACTTCTTGATACATCGTCTCCAGAGGTTTCATCGAACAGTGGATCCAACACTGCTAATGTCAAAGACATGCCAGCTCCTTGCTGTTCTTCTAGAGAGCCTGCCAAGCGACAGAGTACTGATTTTAATTCTCAGGTTTGTTTTGAGATCCCAAAAAATTTCTTATACTTGTCACCCAATATTGATCCAGTAAATTAACATTTGGTTTGCATACGGTGCAGCACTATCTTGAACTTATCAAATTAACTTGGAAGCTGCAATTCTTCGAGCTTCAGGTCCGCCGGCTCTGTGCTGTCGACCTGCGCGAGTATCTTTTGCCACTTTTGAAATCATTCTTCCGGGTTTGTAATTTCAGTTTTGTACAAACATCAAGGTTGTTCTTCTTGAACAGGCTAGACTAACGTTTTGCATTTTTCCCTTGTAGATGAAATTGTATATGTTCATCAGACTAGGTGACGTATCTGTGCCAGGAGATGTCATAGAAGAGGATACTTGTGAGGTAAGAGAATGTCAACTCAGAAAATTCATGCATTACCTACTTTCTGTAATGCCAGATCAAAGTCTTATTAAGTACTACCTACTTTCTGTACTTGGTTGTTGGACACTTGGCTCCCAGGATCCGTGCTAGCAATTAGTTTGTCAGTAGTGGATCTGACTGGTATGGTATTAGAAATCGGCATATGAATCTTGCTGCTAGATTTGTCAAACCTTGTGTTGTCAATGTGTAGGATTCCAGTCCTTATATTGGCTTTTATGTGACTTTAACTGCAGGGTGAAATAATGGAAAGGTCTCAAGAAACGCATAGTGAGGAGCATGTCCATAGCATAATCGAAGCAGAAGCTGCAGATGAGGATGCCTGTAATGTGATGAGGCCCAATATTAGCTTTTGCAAGAGATTTGAAGAATTTTCAACTGCTTCTCTAGAGGTCGAAAGTAGTGGCAGCAGTGCAATTGGCGTATCCATATCCAATCTTGATCCCATGATGATAGACAGCAGAGAAGCACTGGAGGGAAAACCACCTGGTGCAAGTGCAGGGTGCACAGACAGTAGAGCATCACAGGTTGCAAGTGCGGATGCAGCTACCAGCATACTGTCAGGGATTGAAGAATCCGAGACCAAACCTGAAGCCATACCCGAGTTAGATGTCGAACTTGAGTCGAAAGCTGATTCTCAGTGTTCACTGGAAGCCCAAGGCCCTCTCTGCTGTCATTTTGACTTGTATTCTGATTCTGATAGCCTCTCCGAATCTGAAGGAGACTTTAAAGATGAAGGTAGTGAGATGGAGTTCTCTAACGTAGTTTGGTTTATGAGAGGGAAATGTTCTTGGGAGCATAAAGAGGATGGTCTCTTTGTTTGCATGACGATAAATGATGTCATCAAGCATTGCCTAGAAAAATTCGGCTTGCAAACTGCACAGAAAATTTGGGAATGGAAAACCAACAGGACCCAGAAGTACTGGCGCTGCGGTACTTGTGGCATGGGGTTCCCAGATCAGAAGTTGCAAATGTTACACATGAAGTCTCAGTGCTTCATTGACCTTTCCTACATGGAAAACAGCTTCTTTTTTCCTAATCAAGTCTGTCAAATAGGTCAATTAGGTGCGGATGAAGGTGTAAAGGAAAGGACTGATAGGCTGGATGATTCAATTACAGTTGATTGCACTTACAAAACATTTCTCGTGGAAATGGAAAAGTTTGGAAGTTCATATCAGAATGAAGAAAAAGGCGAGATTCAAAATGACAATGAAGTTGATCTAGTTGCGTCCATAAAAGAACAAAGCATCCACTTGTTTTGTTTGAATGAAGTGAAAAAAAGGATGTCAACATCTAAGGTTGTGATCATTTTGTTTTCTTTTTCTTCTTTAAAGTTGAAATCCACCACCCTGTGACATCTCCCCCTCCCCACATCCCCCCCCCCCTCTCTCTCTCTCTCTCTCTCTCTCATGAATTTGTATTCTTTTTTTTATACAGATGGTTGAGCTAGATGCTATAATGCTACAAAAACTAGATGATCTCAAAATGTCTCTGGAAAATCTCTCTAATTTGTGGGTCTCCGACTACAAGAATGAAATCTTGCCTTCTATCAGTTCCTTGCTGCAGGTAGATGTCTCAAGCTTTCCCTGGTTTACCTATTTTTATGCATCTGTATGTTGATACTTTGATGGACTCATCATTTTGTTATGTTTTCCAGAAAAGTATGGATAATAAGTTTAGGTCATCGGCACTTCTGAGATTTAATGTATGAACTACTCGTTCACTTGTTACGGCATATCTTATTTAATAAATATTATCTTTATCGTTTTGATTTGAAATGTTTAATTGATTTTCAGGAGCTGCTTGTTTCTGTTAGATGCCCTTGCCTTCCCGACTCATTCTCCATAAAGCTAGCATCTTCTGGCAAGGTGGGTATTGTAACTATGATTTCTTAACATAGAATAAAAGCCAAATTAAATTAATAATAACAGAGAAAAAAAGTTCACCAGTCGGAGTGTTTTTTCTTGTATGTAGGCAACCAACAAAGGGTTTTGACCAAAACACCAATGTACAGGGGTTTGTGTTTAGCCTGTGTGTTAGTCATCAATTATTTTGTGGTCCTTGATAAATGTTATGAGCAGGTGATTATTAACATCGAGGAACACAGTGCTGGGATCACATTTGCTTATGTTGGACTGCGTTGGGAATTTTCTGGTGAGGTTTCTTTATTAGATTCATGTTCCTGTGCTTACTAAAGCTTTTCTCTTTTTCTTCATGAATGTCTATTTATATCACTACTGGTATCATATTATCTCTATTTTGATTGTTCGTTGTATGTTTTTTTTCCAGGTGATCTGTCATTAAAAGGGTCCAGGAAAATGGAAGGCATGTTTATGTTTTCAGGGGTATCAGATAAATATGATGGTATTCAGTATGACTGGAAACTTATTCTAGATAGAGAGATTAAGTTGACAATGAAAACGTCCTATTTTAAAGCAAGACTTGCAAGGCACTTCACGATGTATCTGCTGGACAAGTTGCCTAAGTTTCAAGCTGAGTTGAGGGCGATGTTACGAGGTTAAGGAAATAGGGGTAACCAGATTTCATAATTGATGTATTTTCTGGGTAATAATTGAGTCTAGGTAATTCTAAAATTGGTTTGTTGAGTACTTGAGTGTTTTTTTTTTAGTTCAAATATAGCTCATTTCAAATGGCGACTTGATCAATTTGTTATAAGGTTGCTTTTTGATACCGCAGCTTGAAATTTTTTATGGGCCTAATAATGTTTGTTTCAATGTTGAGACACACGAGTCATCTGAGATCTATATTTGTCGTCTTTTCCTTTTTACGAAGGAACCATTTGTCAATGCTATAATTTTCTTTGTTTGGAAAAAAAAACTTAAGGGTCAAAAGCCCCATAATTTTTATTTTAAAATTACAAGATATTTACAGGAGATTAATAGGTCAATGCTTTAATTTTTTATATATATGGGTTATCAAAGATGGAGAGAGCTTATCTATTTTATATTGATAACATTTTTTTTTTTTGGGAAAGTAGAGTGTTTGATAACTTATCATAGTAGATATGCCCATCGGGGTAAAGTGAAATAGCTTCTTTAATTTGTTTGTTAGAGATTTCTAGAAAGTTTTAAACTGATGGAAAGGCATGTATTTTCGTATCAGATTTTTTTCTCATTTTCGTAAAAAAAGATCTACAAAAGCTGACTGTCCGTAATGCTTGTTAAACTAATCTCTTATGCTTAAGGAGACTTTAATCATTGAAACCAATACTAGTAATATGTTCTTTTCTGATTAATTTGTAAATTTATTTATTTTTGAATGAAAATAGCTGGTCTTGGCCAAGCTTCAAAAAATTATCCTTCTTAAACTATATGTATTTTCTGGTTTACATAAATTTTGATGGCTTTCAACTATGATTTCAGTATCATGAATAATGATTTTATGTTCAAAATTAAGAAGAAATTTCTTGTGTACCCACTTTATTTTTTTGATCCCTTGTTTGCCCTTTCAAATAGGAATATGTGTTTACACCTCTACAAAATATGGAACTTTTAAAATCTAGTAGCCAGTCACATAATTTTTCGAATAATGTCAAATAGATGTATCAAAGTTAAATATTAATCTATCTTCAAAAAAGTTAAATATTAATCACGCAGAGCAACTTTGATTTGCTTCTATGTGTAATAATAAAATATCCAAGTTTAATGCTAATTGAGAAATCATCTTGGTTGATCTTCATACAATAAATCTTCTGCTCACTGGGCGTCTCCAAAGTGCACTAATGACGTTAATGAAAGGATCATTTTTCTCGATTACTCTTTATTTCGATGTATAGTTGTATACTCTCTTGCCAGAAATTAGGCGAAGACGAATCAGAGGAGATGTTGCACTTTTAGCTCAAATTTTCAAAATTATTTTTAAATATAAATGTCATTAAAATGAATAAAAAAAATCAATGTCTTCATTAAAAAAATTGAAGGATACATTTCCAATTAAAGAACAGTAGAGAGTTATATGCCTCATTTTGCCTATTATTTATGAACTCCAACATTTTCTTTGGTAAATGGCTCAAGTTCAAAGGTCCTCTAATCCAATAATTTCTGCCCGGTGGACCCCACCACACATGGTTCCAACTCCACGTCACTCCAGCACTCTACTAGGTGTAAGAAATACATGTTTCATAGGCATAAAAAACTGATAGGCATATCATCAAACAAATTACGAGCTTCTTTTCACGCAGTCTTCTCGTAGGTACATAATGAAAAATACTTTTTTTTTTTTCTAATTGATACTCAAAAACTACTTTTCATTTTGGTAGCGTCCATGACGAAATCCAATTCTGCAATTTTTTTTTTTTCACCCAACCAATTGAAGCCGTGGTCAATTTGATAGTTAAACAAAATTCATTGATGACAAATTCAGTTTTGCTCAAATTTAATTTAATCTTCTCAGGACGTAATGTTCAGTAGGTTTTGAGGGATAAATTTGTTTGCATAAAACATCTTAGATCGGCATTCTTAGCTAAGTTAGCAAGACAAGTATTATCTGAAAGTTGTTGGGTGGTAGTTACAGTTAGAAGGAGAGTGCGCTTAATATTTGTGAATTCGATAACAGTTTTGGTTGCATATTTTTTATTTTATTTTGCATATAGACCTATTTTTCTCTGGTATGCCTCCATTATTTTAGGATTTGGCTAGCACTTTGCAAAAGAATAACATCCCTTATGTTGGAAAAATGGTGATTAGGAATCGATCCGTCTTAAAATGAAGAAGATAGAATATGAAATCTTCTAATTGCAAAGTACTGCATGCACAATATTGAAAGGTTTATTTAATTGCTGAAAGAAGAAGAAGAACACACTTACAATTTTTTTCCTACATGCAATATGCGTCCATTTTTTTTTTTAAAGGCCAGGTGGCAAGTAACACACCGACAAATTTTATTAATAAAAAAATAATTACAAAATATCAAAGAAAAAAGAAAAAAATACTAATGCCTAACTATACAGGTAAGAAAATAAAACAACAAAAATCAATCAAGCATAATCTTTTCAAGAGCGAACACAAGCACATATCTCCTTCGATAGATGGAATGGAGTAGTGTCGACATTTGAGAAGATACGCCTGTTGCAGGCCTTCCAAATATTCCACGAGACTGCAGCCCATATGATATCCCAATCTTTAGTAGACGGGATTCTGAGAGAGAGCTAGAAATCACCGATGTCGAGTGTAAAGTCAAGAAAAGAGAGTTTGATGCGCATCTGTACTAAAGACCAAACAGACATTGCAAGAACAGGTGACTCGTCGACTCAAGAAAATCGCCATTACAAGTTGTGCAAGAAGTTGAGGAGGGCCAACCTCCGACTATAAGATTCTACCGAGTGAGAAGACGATCTTGGAGTAGAAGCCAAAGGAAGATTTTGACTCTCGGTGGCGATTTGAATCGATCCGTCTTAAAATGAAGAAGATAGAATATGAAATCTTCTAATTGCAAAGTACTGCATGCACAATATTGAAAGGTTTATTTAATTTCTGAAAGAAGAAGAAGAACACACTTACAATTTTTTTCCTACATGCAATATGCGTCCATTTTTTTTTTTTAAAGGCCAGGTGGCAAGTAACACACCGACAAATTTTATTAATAAAAAAATAATTACAAAATATCAAAGAAAAAAGAAAAAAAATACTAATGCCTAACTATACAGGTAAGAAAATAAAACAACAAAAATCAATCAAGCATAATCTTTTCAAGAGCGAACACAAGCACATATCTCCTTCGATAGATGGAATGGAGTAGTGTCAACATTTGAGAAGATACGCCTGTTGCAGGCCTTCCAAATATTCCACGAGACTGCAGCCCATATGATATCCCAATCTTTAGTAGACGGGATTCTGAGAGAGAGCTAGAAATCACCGATGTCGAGTGTAAAGTCAAGAAGAGAGAGTTTGAAGCGCATCTGTACTAAAGACCAAACAGACATTGCAAGAACAGGTGACTCGTCGACTCAAGAAAATCGCCATTACAAGTTGTGCAAGAAGTTGAGGAGGGCCAACCTCCGACTATAAGATTCTACCGAGTAAGAAGACGATCTTGGAGTAGAAGCCAAAGGAAGATTTTGACTCTCGGTGGCGATTTCATCTTCCAAAGAAAAGGATGGAATCTCTAAAGGATGCCAGTGTTAGAAATAAATTTGTAAGCACTGGCTGAAGAAAAGATTCCATTTGTCGTCCATTTCCATGAGGCTGGAAGGTTTCCATAAGCATGAATAATTGAGAGGTTAAACAAAGATCCTTGTTGTAGAATATCTGTTAAACCATAAGAGATTCCGCAGGAGCTCAAATCATTGATATCAATGGTTCCATAAAGAAGCTGTGGATGTCCATAAAGAGGTCGATTCATGCTTTAATTTCCATAGCCATTTCATTAATAAAGACTGATTCTGACGTTGTAGATCAAGAATACCCAGTCCACCATTTTCTTTGGAAAGACAACATTTGGACCAATTTACTAAGCAGTGACTTCCAAGACATTTTTCTTTTTCTTTCCAAAAGAATCTCCTTCGAATACCTTCCAAGTGCTTCCATATGCGTCCATTTTTAAATGTTGAAAGAATATTTTAATTATGTTTTTTTGTTAAGATTAATTTGGGCTAAAATTTCTCCCGACCATTGTCATTGACTCAAACTAAATTTAAGGCTATCTTAACTCTTTTCTTTTTGACTGATTAATTCAAGGTTTGACTGATGTGTGAACTTGAGGTTGAAGTATGAAAAAAGTACCACCTTATATAAGAAATTTGATGTTTTTATATGATTCAAGTTTACTTTTTATACAAAATTGTGTATTAAAAGATATCAATTTTCGTCTAATCATGTTTTTCTCATGTTCACATGTTTATTTTTATTAATTTCTTTTTAAATGCTTTCAGGATCAAGATATTGCGAGCCTGCTGCAATAGCATTAACCTGCCAGTTTAGTTGGGATCCGGTTCCAGGGTCATGTGATCCAAAATTAGAATTGACAGATTCTTTAATGGCCTTTATATAACCGACCAACTTGAGGTCCCTGAGTTTGAAATTCCTTCTCAGTTAAACCCAGAACAGATAACCTGTCACAATGCAAAACCCACAGTTGCATCAGTGCTAACTCTAAACTTCACCCCACACCATCCTGTTGCCCCTTCTTTCCAATCGCTGCAACAAGTTCCTTGCTGCTCAAATGCTCAAAATTCATACCTTGTGAAAGCTGAGTTCGCCACCAACATTTTTGTGAAAGACCACCAGACTTGCAACAACCACCATAGTGCGGGTTCATTAACCAACCCAGTAAATTTCCTCTACCAAAATGCTGGTTTTCCTGTTGAGCGTTGTGTTGGTGCAATGAATTGGGGATGGTGATGTCAGAAGTCAATGTGCATTGGAACAGTGTAGCAGCAAGAGTTAGGAGAAAGAAGATAAGCGACAGGATTCAAGAATTGGCCAAAGCTTATTCCAGGTGGGAACCACAGGAACATAGCACTGCTGCTCCTGGCCCCTTTTAAGTATGTAAAGTTTTTGCAGGTGCAGATCGGAAATTCTTGCTATACTGGATTCAATGGAGGTAGTTCTGTTATTATTGTTATTTTTTTTTTGTATTGTGAAGGGTTATATTGTCAGCTTTACTTTATTTCAGACATCTGTTTTTTTTTTTTTTTTTTTTTTTTAAGGTAGTTTGACAAAAAGCCATATACTTACAGATTCATTCAGATACAAAAAGTTTTACAAAGTTATAAATTTATTGACAGGATGCGAATAAAAACAAATAAGTAGAACAACAATCTGCAACGAGCTGAATTAGAACAGTTCAAATTCACTAATGATTTGGATATTGATGGCAATGTTTACTTCACTGACAGCAGCACTAGATCCAAAATAGGCATTTTTTTTTATCTATTTCAGACGAATGTTAATAACAAGTGCAAGAAATTTAGTTGCTTCCATAGAAGTTGGAATCGTACGATTCACGATGCGAATCGTACGATGCGTTACGATATATAGGCTCAGCGATGCATATCGTTAGTTTATATCGCAAGCCTACTGAATCGTCTGAATCGAACGATTCGATGGTGCGATACGCGTATCGTATCGAATCACAACGATTCCTCCGATTCGCTAACAACCAATCAGAACGAGATTTTCCTATCGACGATTCAATTTCCTAAATAAAATAATAGTTGTCCCTTTTGTTTGCACCTCGGAGAGAAAAGTAGTAGGGCTGTCAATACCGCTCCGTTTCGAACGTTTCCGTTTCGTTCTGTCCGAAACAGAGCGGAAATGAAAGAGTTTTTGCTTCCGTTTCAGCCAGCGGAACAGAAACGGAATGGTTTATGGTTTCGTTCAGCTGGACGGAACGGAAACGAAACAGCCCAATTTCGTTACGTTTTTTAACATTATTCCGTCGGCCCGTTTGTCAGCCCACAATTATTTAGGAGAGGAGATATACTCGAGGTCGAGGCTGCCACTCTTTCTATCACCTAATCCTAGCGCCGCGCAGGCGTAGCTGCCTCTCTCCGAAAGAATTAATACTAACTTTACTGTTCATATTAATTTTGATAATAAATGAAAAAAAAAATTGAAATTTTAATACTAACGTTGCTGGATCGTCATCCCAGTTGACGAAAGCCCAATACCCTTGGATCGTCATCCTAGTTGACGATCCCAGCTTGGATCGTCATCCCAGTTGACGACCCAAGCTTGGATCGTCATCCAACAAAAAACCACATATTAAAAAAAAGATTCTGAAATTTTTTTGTTTGGATCGTCATTTGCATTTTAGCACCCAAAATTTTTATTATTACAAAATATATAATTTATAATTAAAAATTAAACATAATTAAAACATCTATTATAAAAATATAAGTATATAATTAAATTATTGCATGTTAAATATATAATATTGTATATGTTTGTAATATTTATTCATACATATATATATAATGATGTATCGTATATTTTATATATTAAATACATATTATTGTATATAATTAAAATATATGATACATATTATTATGTACATATATTTCTATGTATATTTATTTATAAATTAAAAAAAATTATATATTAATATCTACATTTAATGTATAACAATTTTTTTTTATTGGACTACTACGTAAAAATAATAATTTTAGCACAAATTCCGCTCAGCTCAACCTAGTCTGGCCGAATCTTTTGTTTGATCAACTCGCCCTGGAGATTCCAACTCGAATCAGCCGATCAGACTTGGGATTAGTTGAGATCTCGGACTATGTGGTCTGCACTTGCTCGGCTTAGTTTTAAACTGAGAAGGAAGGAAAGATATATAAATATCATTTGGTACAAATTTCAAACGTTAATTGCAACTTCTTTAGATCATAGTCATGAGTAACAATTTTAATTCAAATTTTTCTTTTCAGTCCCATGGCACTCTGGTAACAAAGGTGACGCAACTGCCCCTCAACAATTTGCTGTAAGATAAGCAACAAAAGGTTCCTTTCGTAGGCATAGCAGATAGCACAAAGGAATTTCAAAGTGAAATTGAGGTGTGTCTGTTTCTTTTCTTTCGATCTGTGATAGTTCTTTTCTACCGATCTATGATATTTTTTAACTGATTTTTCCTTTTTTTCTCTATAATTTTTTACTGATTATTTCTCTTCTGATTTTTGCAGTTGTGAACTTGTGATTTTCTTGGCTGTCTTTTCTCTATAATTTTTAAGAGATTACTATGGGTTAATCATTTTGTGACTTGGAATTTCTTTCTAGCAAGCAATTGTTGCTAACTTGCTATTATATAGCAAAGGTAGAGAGAAGAGGAAAAGCCAGAAAAGTGAGAAGAGGAAAGCTGTGTTCATGTTGTTGCCTGTTAGTTATTACTAAGATCAAGTAGTTGTAACTTGTAAGTTGAAGCCTAGAGTTTTCAGCTCCAGGGCTCCTTACTCTCAACCCCAAGCCGGTATTCTTCGATGATGTTAACCTATGTATTTAAAGCTTTATAAGCTTCTGTTTTAAGCAAATGGCTGAGAAAGGTGTCTGAGAAGATAGCTTGGGGGTTGGGAATAGGTGGAGCTCGTTGCTGGAACTCTGGGTTTCAACTTCATAGCTTTTGTTGTAATGTGAACTGATTTGTAGTTGAATTTGTAATTGTGTAACTTGTGTTTGTGTGCTTATGTTGTGAACTGATTTTGTGACTAGTCAGACTTGGATTTGTGAACTCAGAAACTATTATGCAAAGTTAGTGTTGTGGATTTGTGATTTGTGTTGTCAATTTTTTTTTTTTTTGGTTTTTGGATTAAATTATGGAAGTTCTGATTTGCTGTCTCTGTTTAACATATTTTAACGTTTGTAACGTTATTCCGTTTAATAAAAACGGAACATAAACATAAGGGATTTTATTTACACTTTAGATACGGAACATTAAGTGGAAATTAACAGTGTACCGTGTTAAATAATGGAACGTAAACGTAAGGAAGTATTTCCGTTCCATCTAACACGTTTGACAGCGCTAGAAAGTAGTACTGGGTCGAGTAAAAAAGGGTAATGGAAGAGGCGATACAGACATGTGGGTCCCGAAGATTAAACAAAGAGAGAGTATATGGGCACAAAGTAACATTTTCTGTCTTTTAAAATCCGATTTATTTTTTATATTTTATTTTTTTACAAAGTATTGAACTTAAGGGACCATAGTTATGGGGAGTCCTACTAAAATTTTTTTTATATTGCACATTAAAGTCTCTTTTGTTAAAATTATTTAAATAATTAATTAATATTTGAAAATATATTTAAATAATAATATCAATAATAATTAATAATAATAAAATATCTGGATAATACAACATAATGATAATTTATACATATTAATTATGATTATAATTTGTACAGTTTATAATAAAATATCAGTAAATAATAACAACAATAATAATTTATACAGATTATGCAAATTATGCATTATATATTATAAACTATAATTTATTAATATTAATAATTTATACATGAATAAATAGATTATATATTATAATGATTAAAATGAGTATAATTTATACAGATTATGCAATATAATATTATAAGTTCTAATTATAAATAATAAATAAATATATTATACATTATAATATTAAGTAATGGCGAATATTCATATAACACTACATTATTAGATGCTTGAATTGCTGAATGATTACCATAATAGGGTGTGATATTATAATTTTCTTTTAATGAAAAAATTCAATATACATTCTAAGTAGTTAATTTACTTCATTTTAAGGGTCGTTTAGCGTATCTTAAACGATTCGATACGATACACGATACACGATACGATTGTAAATACTACGATACACGATTCCATTTACGATTCAACTTCTATGGTTGCTTCCTATCTGAGAAAAACTTACCTCTAAAAGAACTTAGTTGTTACTCACAAATTCCTCTGATGAAAACAATTTATTTAATTAAGAAGTATGAGGTGGTTCTAGCAACTGCATGCCTAAAGTTATTCTCTAATGTTAGGCGGTTGCTTCATGTTTAATTTTAGGTAATGGCCAGAATGATGGCTGGATACAATACAGCTTATCAATTTCATTGTCCAATTATTTTAATGTAATAATATTGTATGTTTAATTCTAATTTTGAATAGTTCAAAATTCATTTTATTCAGAAGGAAATTAGGATATCAAAAAGTAAATAAGAATATCTTTCTTTCAAAAGATCAAAAAAATTTTGATTTCTTCAATTCTCTATGGAAATGAAACCCAATTACTTTTGCATATAACTGATTAATCCCTTTTTCACCAAAAAAAAAAAAGACACTATTATATGAAGAACCTTTTGGACCTAAAGTACAATAGCATGGTATGTTACCACTTCTCTAATTTTGGTACTGTGATTTTTACAATAGGAGAATTGAAGTCAAGAGAAAGTTCAAGTTTCAACTTCTTTGGTGTGATTAATTTAATTCGTTTGGTTTAATTGCAGAACTTTTTATCATGGGCTGACAGTCAAAGAGCCAGAGCATGTGCCAGATTACAAGTTACAACTTTTGAGCATCTGGAGGAGAAGCCCATGAAAGATTATACGTATGCCATTAACTTTGAAGCCCATGGCCAAGCCTTTGATTTTTGAAGTTCCATCCAGTGATGATTAATGACTAGCGGGGTCTCGCGCGTTGCGCGATCTATTTTCTTTTATATAGTTTTAGTGTGTGTATATATATATATATTTTTTGTTGAACAAAAAGATTTTATTAGTCTATGTTTAGCAGATAGAAAATAGTATTGAATATGAGAAAAGAAGTATTGTTGATTATTGTTTTTTTGGGTTTACGATTGAAAACAGGATAAGAAAAATCATAGAAAAATAGTATAAATGTAATGTTCAGATGAGTATGATGGACCGTCTATTCCCAAATTGGTAATAATTTATACACATATTTTTTTTTTTCAAAAACGGTAAATTTATGAATCGCATCAATAAAATACGATATTGTTTGAAAAAATCTGTAAAATATTTAATGCATAGAAAATACAAAATTGAAAGTATTTCGAGCATCTAAATAAATATCGGATGGAAAAATAATTTAAGAAAGTCCTTTAAAAATTACAAAGAAAAAAATAAAATTATTGTGATTTTCTAAAATATTAAAATGATATAAGATATTTTAAAAATTTTAAAAAATATAATTTTAATAGTATTGATGTTTTGGAGGTTGGCAGGTAAAAAGCGTGCATGCATCATGCATTGGTGCATTTGAATTTTTTTTTTTTATGAAAGCATTTCGAAATAAGAACGCATGGTCACGTGGGTTGGACAGGTGGATTTTTTTGAAGCCTTGGTGTGGGTCCTACCCATCTTTTAATGACGATCACATGGCAAGAAGAGCAGCGACGATGCATTAAGGAGAGAGTGCGCGCTCAGGAATTAGATCCGCATCCAATAAACGTTAGTAGGCCCCACATGTCAGCCACACTGTAGGTCTACAGTTCTTAGCTACAGTGTTCGGATCCGGATCCTATACTCAGGATTAATATATGTATTGATATTGATTTGATCTCAACGTAGCTTCAGAACATGATGAGTTTAGGTCATTTTTTTGTGCTTTTGTTTACTTCATGCAACTCTTGTAACTTGTGGGTTTCGGTATTGTTTTGGATTTTGTTGTTACATTGTTGATAATTGTGTTTACTTATATGATGTATATTATGTGGTAATTGTTATCAAAATATTTTTATTGGATATTATTTGAATAAATATTCACCACAATTAATGCGAATGTAGACATTTTTTGATATATTAATTTATGTAATTTCGATACTTAAGCTATTTTTATATGTAAAATCGTGCAATTGCATTTGTCAACCTCTTACAAAATCACACACAAGCCTTTTTTTAGTTTGTAATAAAAATGGAAATTGCTTACTGAATTGAGCAATACTGATTATTTAAACTAAAGTATTCTCTTTATTATATAATTATGACTGATAACATAACTACTTCAAATGAGTTCGATGATACTTTTTATTGTAAATTTATAATTTATAAATAACGCCCACTTGTGTTTTTTATTTATTTATTAATTTTTTTCGTAAATGAGGTAGTACGATAATATATTGTTTGTCGTAACTAAGGTAAATAAAAGAGCCAGTGATCAGCTGCCAACAAAAGAAATTACACACAGATCTTCTTAGCCTAAAAATATTTGCAAATTTTCTCGGTGCGTCCAATATATATGAAGATTTCATGGCCCTTCTACGGTATTTTGTAATAATCAAGCTATTTATAGCAATCAAATGCCCAAAATTTACCAAAAGTCCGTTACCGCCGTATTTTAACCCACTACCCGATTTTCACACAGTACATACCATGGCCTTACAATTTGGAATCCCCTGCTATTAGCATAAGGCATTTATTTTCCCCTGTATCCTATACCAGAATACCCCTAAAACCGACAAAACAACACAAATCAAGAAAAAAACAGTCACTACATCAAGTAAAACATGTGATGTCAATTATTACAAGAGACAAAAACTTCTCATCACAAACTAGAACATTTTGCCACAGCCTTATGCAAAATCCTCATTTCAAAATTCCACAGTATTTTTTAGGCTTATATGAAAGCAAAAAAAAAAAATATAATAATAAAATAAAAAAACCATTGCACATGCAGCAAAGAAAACAATAACAATTTGCAGAACCATCAAATTTTTCACAACCACATAACAGGAAATAATGACAATTTTAAAAAAAAAACCTATCGTCTTTCGTATAGGCATTCACCCTACCTTCACCAGTAGATATTTCCTATACTATCCACGCCAACTGACAGCTCTCTCTCTACTATTCTCCTGTTTTTCCTTTAGTTTTTGTACACTCAAAGACAGTAACTATGCCTAATTGGTTACATTTCGATTGTGGTAGTATTTTGTAATTAAGTTCCAAAAACAAGTTTAATTATAAACGACGGTAATAGACTAATGGAGAGACATTATTGTATCTTCAGTTAAATTTCTGTGGTTCCAAATATAATCCCGGAGCTCACACACATTAAGCAGACCCTTAATTTTCATTCATACTTATATATGACTGTTTCGTACAAAGTATGTCTTTCTGGTAATTAACATTAAAAAAAAATAAAAAGATTGTTAACTTTACAAGGGTCGCTGCTTATCTTATCTGTTGATGAAGACATGGCAACACTCATCACCGACATAAAAAACAGAGACAAAAGGAAAAGGAGTTCACTAATTAATTAAAGATCGCAAATTACATATAACTATTACATATTAATTGCATGTTGTGAGACTGAGAACTGCATCATAGATGGCATTAACTCTAAACAAAAATTAACCAGTACTAATATCTCAGCAACAGTATTGTCACATATTCCCTACTCATTTCTACATAGAATTAAGGCACAAAAATCATAAACTTAATACAATCTCTAATTCTTAGGCCTGATCTCCAAGCCTTGTACAATTAACCCTTTCCAGTATTGGGTATCCTTCTCTTTCAAACGAATTTCAACCTCTCCATCATCTCCATTTTCATTGTAAAATTCTCCTATCTCCACCTCCATCCACCCATCGCGTCGCTCCTTTGGTGGCGCACCATCGATGGGTTCCTGCCACGTCCTGAATGTCTCTACAACATTATCTAGCATAGTTTTGAGGTGTGCAGTGTTATTGCTGATGTGGCCATTGGTGGTCACAGATGTATCCAATGTGATTTGGAGTACCAGAGGGCCATCATCGCTTGATGTCTCGATCATCTTGTAGATTAGGTATGCTCCGTACATCGTTTTTGGAGAGAGTCCCTTACGGTTGATCCTGCCGTGAATATATAAAAGGCAGTCCCCCATTTTCTCTGCTACATTAGAGAACCTGTATGTTGCGTTCAGTAAATTAATTGTGTACAATTTTTTAATGCTTATTCTTATGCCTATCTACGGAGAGCACAAATTTCTTGGCACATTGTAAAATCTTTTTTATATAAAATTCATCCAACAACTACGTAATATATGAGAGAATATATAATGATTTGGCTGACATGTGGCAAGAACATGTAAAAACGTTAAATTTGCTGATACAGATAATCCGGCACAATAAATAAGTAAAATACCTTGCAGACACAGTTTGCAGATCATATTAATTTTGTTTTAATTTACAAATATATTGCTGCAACTGATATAAACGAACTAAATTTTTTTTTAATGTAACAATCATTTTACTTTTTTTTAGGAAAACAGCTTTAGTTGGTCAAATAATAAAACCCGAAAGAACATTTTGATATTGTTATTTTTTATTATTTAAAATATAACTCCTTTTAAATTATATTTCTGTAATTCCCAAATAAAGATATTATTTTTTTTCTATCCTGAATCATTAACTCATTTATGCTAAACGGTTGTGATTAAAAACAGATTCAAATTAAATTGGTTATCATGGTAGAATTTCAGATTTTTTTACGCTAAAATCTAGCTACTTTTAAATTATATTTCTGTCATTAATTCTGTCCTGAATCATTAACTCATTTATGCTAAAAGTGCCATCTTTCCTAAAGCAATTATAAAACGTAATTGATAAACAGAAATATATTTACTTTTTCCTTATACACCAAACGGAAAACAGTTAAAAAAAATAATAAAAGAAAAAAAAAATTACCTGGAATCTGGCGGAGATATCCACCTCCAGTGAGTGTTCGGCTCATCTGCAAAAGATATGTCCAGTTGTGTCGCCGATAACATATAACATTTCTTACCACTGGATTTATCCAATCCAAAGCTCTACAGACAAAGCATTTAATAACCAACCGTTAAAAATAAAAAAAAAACAAGATATTGTAATAATTCATGAAAGAGGTTGAAGAATAGTTGAGGCATAATGAAGAAAGAGAAATTAACTTACCATGTTGCCTCCGTCTATCAGCACATGTTGGTTGCACAGCTTGACAAGGAGATCCTTCTTGGAGGAGAACAAGACAGGATTGACGGCTCTAGACAGAATGGAGTCAATATCTGTTGGTAGAAAGAGCTGCCATGTGTTGTCGGTGTCCACGACTGATCGAAATCCAGTCGACGCAAGAGCTAACATGCACGCGTCACGAGGAGATGCGAGGGAGATCATGTGAGAAATACAATCCGACGGGAGGGAATGGATCGGGGAGATTGATAGAGCTTCCATTTTCTGTTTCCTAGATGGACGGTCCATCATGGAGCTTTCTATGTACTTTTGGTGATTAGGATGAAATTCCAAACTCTTGACTTAATAATTAACATCCACAAGTGTTCCTCTCGTATTTATAGCCGCTGCAATTCCTCTGATCTGTTCTATATCTGGCAGTGAAGAGTTGCACCGACGTAGAAAGCGTAAATAGCGTGAGGTTAATTTAGGAAAGTTGAGTGTTGTCCTCCATTCTAACGATTGATTACAAACATCCAGCTTCCATAATTACTGATATTATTCTAGGATCTACTAACTTAAATGCTTCTCATGCGTACATACCAAAAATATATACCATCTTAATTTACCTAACAGTTACGGCATACATACCATAAATACATTATGCTGAATGATTTGTTTTAAGATATACGCATTTAGCCATGTACTGACGTTGTTTTTTCTTAATTTATTTTATTATATTTTTGGACATGATCCATATTGTTCAAGTCTATTTTTTTTTCTTTTAAAAAAAAACCCATTACTTGATTCACACGTTCGTATTATTGCAAGTCATGTATCTTCTAGAATAATTTGTGATGTGAATAAGTTAGTTTTTATATTGAAAAAAAATTGTTCAACAGTATGTGTGGAATTTTGGATAAAATGATGGAAGTTAATAACCAAATTTGCAATTTCATGCATTTAATGAGTAATTAAGAAACAGTATAATAAATTATGTTACACAAAATCTTCATTATAATTTCCATTTCTTTTAAGAAACATTTTTTTGTTTTATAAATACTTATATAATTAAGAGAAAAAAATATTTTCTCTTAGGAAATAGTACGTTTAATATCCTAAAAATCAAATTGACAAAAATAACTTCATTACGTATTTTAAAATCTTTTCATTCATTTTTTTACATTTACCATTAGAGAAAGTTTAATATGCACCATAGTGCATAGAGAGTTCTATGCACCGCGAACTTTTTTGGAGGTATTTTTATAAATTGACAAATCTAATTTAACCAATTTAATCTACATATTGAAATCTCATAACAAACCAAATTTTATAATTTTTGAGATTTTATTACTATTTTTTCTTCTGGTGCAGTCAATATGAATTTGATTCAATAATTTGGAATTAAATCTTGATTTTCTGATAATTTGATACTTATACATTTGGGTATTAATTTCGATACTCGGATTCATATAAAAAACTGTGTATTTGGAACTAAAATCTGCACTGAGAATATATTTCTCATTCTGTGCATTTGTTTTGCATGTTTTCCCGGAAGGTTGGGGGTTCCAGAATCAGAGATGGGCTCGCATAAGTCAAGTGATGGTTAAGCCAGATTCTTGTCATGGAGATTTATTTTGGAATTCAATTTGAATATTTAGAAAATTGTAATTTGTTTTGAAACTATAATTTTGTGCAATACATAAATACATGTTTGTTATGTTATCCATGGCATTGTTGTACTAACCTTATATTGATAGCATAAAAAAAAAAAATAGTCTTGCGAATATACTTGTAAATGTGTGTTCGCGGCATGTCATCCCTAGTCGGTCGGGTGTGACATATTCGATGTGGCTGGAAGCATATTTTATAGATTAAATATATTATTACTTCTGTAATGCTGTCAACGAACTTTAAAAATGTTGAAAGTAGTGCAATTTTTAAGAGAGAAATTAGTTGAAACTGACTAAGGTTGCATAAACATGTTTAGTAATTTAGAAGCAATTGCGCAAACTTTTGATGCTCACTTTTAGAATTTTAAGTGTCTCAACCAAAAGAAAAAAAGGAAAATTAGATTTGATGTCGTAAATCTTCACTACATATAAACGCAACAATAGAAAAAACATAAACTTTCAGATAAAAAAGTGTTACACCTCTCTAATATCAAATATGGATCATTAATTTTGTTAATCAACTATGATTTGCGGTTCATATTCAAATATCAGACAAAACGTCGACTAAACTGTCTAGGCGAGAGTTCGAGTCTGTCCGCTGTGCACTTTTTTTTTTTCTTATTTCTTGTGTAAGGGGTTCAGTTTCTTTCTCTTTCCGTACAGAGCACCTCATTCATTCCTTCTTCGCCTACCGAGTGCACATATTCATCTTTTTAAGAAGCAAATAATTGAATCTAATTCCCTAATTCCTGTCCTTCGCCGAAGGAAATAATGTGCAAAAAATCCAAATCAACCCTCCTTCCTCCCTCTTCTCTTTCCTCTCTTTATCTCTCTCTTCCCCGCCATGCCTACTTTCTCCCAAGCTCTTCTCTTCCTATTCTCACTCTCGCCACTTCAGCCACCTCCACCGATTCATCCCTCTCTTTTGCTTCCTCTTCGGCCTCTCTGGTTTCCTTTTCGGATCCATCTCCTTCCTCTCTGCCAGCTCCCCGACCTGCAAATACGGACGATCCGATCCAGTACTCTCTGTCTCCGTCTCATGGGATCTAAATTCGCAATTGCCTAGTGATGTTGCGATGGGAGCCAACGACCGTCGTCACCGTCGACCGCCACAAGGTGATGGGCTTCTTTGGGATCCAAAAGGGTTTCGGATTCGCTGGCAGGAGGAAGGCGCTCCGATCCAGTTGGTTCCCCTCTGATCACCAAGGCCTTCTTAGGTTGTCAGATATTGCATCTTTCTCAATTCTAGCTTTTGCCATTTCTAAAGAAAACTTCTTTCACATAAGGTTTAGTGAATTATGCAGCTAAATATACTACTGTCTTTTTTGTTTACAGATTAGAGGAGTCAACACGACTGACTTTTTAGATTTGTGATTGGAAAAACCAAGGATAAATCAAAGATGGCCGTTCTTCAGAGAGAGATTGAAGAATATGATGATTTTATCCTTTTAGATATAGAAAAAGAGTATAGCAAGCTTCCTTACAAAACCAATTTGATTTCAATTTTCCGCTTTCCGATTAATGGAGATCTGTCACACTGATTTTCGTTGATTTCATGTTATCTTCAAAACCTAGAATATTTATTTGCCTTTTGCTTTAAGGAGAACAAGATCAATATTGGTTAAGTACTCGATTAAGTTATTGGTTTATCGAGGCACTGCTACTTGACCCTTTTGACAAGGTTTTAATATGGATTTAATTCGTTTGGAGCTATCATTGTAGTTAAGGTTTTATGATTGGTTGAGATTTATTAATGATTATGCAGTTTTCTATTTAGTGACAAAGTTTCAGATGTGATTATGGAATCTTACCAACTAATGTTAATGCAGCACCTGAATGGTTTAAAATAATTAACTATTGAAAGAATGATTTCAAAGTTTTCATGTCAGATCTGCATTTCAATTATGATTTCTTTTGTTTGATGGATTTCTATTTGAGGAACCTTATATTGTCTAGATCTGTTAGCAATTGCTCTCCATTGGTCTAATTGTACTAAGTTGAAAAAAAAAAGAAAAATATTCCTGTATCTCTTGGATCTGAATATGAAATGAATATCCATGTTGCTTTTTGCTGATAAAATTTTTAGTCATGATATTGTTCAAAACCTACAAACTTTATTTGCTTTTTTGCTTTCAAGTGAACATAATAACGTTGGTTAACTACTCGATCAAGAATCTTTTCCTCAGGCCTCAGATACTGTTTCCTGTCCCTTTTGTAACACCCCACCGACATTGACCTATAATTTGACTACAGTTGACCAGAATTTGATATGTTTGACTAATGTTGACCACAATTTTGACAATTTGAACAGTCAAACCTTTTGACTTGTGTTGACCGAAAGTATAGGAAATGAAATTAGTGAACCGCTTTGACCACGTACCTCTTCAGCTCAATTGAGGAAATATTGCCACGTATCCTTTTTGTTTCCACGTGACAATTCACTTTTGCCGTTTCTTATTAAAGCATCACAAGTTATTCTTTCTCATTTAATTTTCCACACCCGAAAGAAGATGAGAAAAACAAAATAAATGGAAAAGCTTGCTTTGAGATGTTGAGGAATTTGATTATATTTGCCAATTGGAGTTTTGATTTATCACCCGTTCAAAATTCGAGTCTTCGTCGCAATTGGATTAGTTGATTTGATTCGTTCGTGTGATTTTCTGAATTGCTTAATCAGATAACCGGATTTCTTTGTGTTTAATTTCGTTTTGATTGAATGATCTGATTATCGTTTGGTTTTGATTGAAATTTATTTATTTGAATTGTGAATTGGTATACTTTACGGGTTATCGGGTTTGGAATTGGGTATGGAATTGGATCTGAATTTTGAGCCCTGATCCTCCTGAGTTCGGAGAGGGGCCGGTCCTGATCCTCCTGGCATCGGGGAGGGACCACTCTGAATGATTGACTGTCTGAACCCGATTATCTCCGTAAAATATATTATTTGTGTTATGGATTAATCCGATCCGATTGGACTTTGTTATATTAATTAAATGTAGAGAAGCTGGATCGTTAAATAACTGGTTACTGAGGTTTGTACCTGACTATTTTTTGTTTTTCTGTTGCGACGTAGGTTGACGGGCCGTCGGATAGATGCAGAAGATACCGTTCCCGGCTCGCGTTTCGCGACCCGTCGGTGCGGGACGTTACACCTTTGATCTTATTTTTTTTATTTGAATTTAATTTGTTTTGGTTTTGAGTTGATATGATCTGGTTTGATTTGAGTCTTATTTAGTTTTATTTTCTTTTTTATTTTATTTGTTGCAATATCATTCTTCTTAATTTTTATCCTGAAATTTGATATTAGTTTCTGGTAGAGTGTTGTTGTTTCATATGTAAGAGTTCATTCTATTCCTTTTCTACTTTTCTTTCATTTGGTAGCCATTTGTAATGAAAGTGTAAGGTAATATGATTACATATGATGTGAATTTAAAAGTAAATATCCTGTACTTGGGATAATTTGAAGTTTGTCCTGTAATCCGTTCAATTTTTATTGCATACTACATTACTACCTTCATTCATGGCTGTCAGCGTTTGCATTCCGCTGGAGTTACAGTGGTTCAACGAATCTTAGCGAGGACAGGAGTACGGTAATATTCAACGAATTTCATTTTTCTTTATTAAAATAAGCATATAAGATTAGCTTACTGCTTTCATATATGACCTGAGGACTTGATTTTTGAACCTGGCAATTTTTTTTTTATTGGTTAGATATTTGCATATCTTTTAGATCAAAAGAGGAGAGCACGTAGTTTCAAGCATTTGGCACACAAATTTTTAACGCCAATTAATGTTGTAGCAAAGGAGCTGAAGGTATCCAAGGAGATCACTTTGGTTGTCACAGTCTGTCTTTTCTCTATTGTTTTCTCCTCTTAGTTTGATCTGTTTTTTTCGATCCGAATATGGATGCCATAATCAATACTGCAACTATTGGAACTCATATTTATCCTCCTATTTTTGCCTTTTTTTTAATTCTGGTATATATTAGTTCTGGCACATGCCAGTAAAATTTAATGGATGCATGTATTTGTTACTTTATCCTAAGCACTCACAAATTGTTTGATAAAAATGCTTGATAACCTACATTCTAGCTCATAAGTTTTCAACAAAGAGATAAGTTGAAAAGAAGTAGAAATTTCGAAATTTTTCCTTTATAATTGTGTTTAGTACATAGGTTTCTCTATTTTTTTTCTATAGGATCTAACCCCTTTTTCTTATGGAGGGGGTGTCTATTTATAGTAACAGATACCACCATATTGGATCCTCTGTGGCCTTCTTGTGACACTATCTTCCTTCCTTAATTGTGTTACAAAGGTCGCTAAAACCTCTCCAGACCTCTCCAAACCTCACCCTACCCTCTCTCTGTTTTTAACCGGGACTTGCTTATGCGAGGTTTTATCGAAGTTTCCTCAAAACCTATAGTAGAAAGGTCACAAGGGATTCGATGGTTATTGTTGGAGATCATTCGTCCCTGAAAACCGTTTCTGAGCGGGCTATTTCTAACGGTTTCTGACTCTGGACCCACCTAAGGTATAACGGCTCCGGACCCACCTAAGGCATAACGGTTCTGGTCCCACCTTTGTGGGGATCTCGAGGGAGGTCTGTTTTTATGATTCTTTTCCTGATTATTTTTGTAACTGGGCCTTAAATGGATTTTATACAACTGCTAAGCTCAGATTCTAATCTGACTGTATCAATGCCTATGAGAAATTTATATCCACATTAACTGGTCTTCCAATACGCTTGCCATATAACTGCTTTAGTTTAATAGATCTTTACAAATTCCTTCTCATTTTTACCTTACTGCAAAGTGCAGCTTAATTTTTCAATGACTTGTTAGGTCCGTGCATCCATGGTTTCTATTGTATAGACTTGAGAATAATATAGATATTACTAACCAGCAGCTTGTTAGCTGAGCTAAATCCAAAATGCTTGGCATTAGTCATGAATCGAAAAATTTTGGGTTCTTTTTGGAAACAAGTTAAATATTGAGTGTAATTTGCGACAAAATTTAGAAATCACGGGAAAGTTCACATTGAATTTGGGTTCTAATGTGCAGAACCCCTACATTTGTTTACCAGATAATTGCTTCAGAGAATGGTCTTGAGGAAGGTTTACAGCCACCTGAGAAGTCCTGGGTTAAATATAAAATTATTTTCTCTGAAAAATAGCTACTTGAAGTTTCCAATCAAGTGCCTCAATTTGTGTGCTTCACCGCTGGACCTTTAGTTTAACGAAATATTTGAAGAGGATTTAAAAATTACTCTTTTTGAGGAATAAAAAATTCACAAAGTAAATATTTTTGAAGTTTCAAGTGCAGGCTTGAATACATGAAGTTGGTGCCTAATTGCAATGCCTACATATGCAATTCCATTTATTCATTTTTTGGTTAGTTTTGTAATAAAATTTTTGATTAATTGATTATTGAATTTGTATCAGCTATTGTGACACCCATTGCTTTGATATGATTTTAAATTTAAGTTGACCGAATTTTTATTTGTTGACCAGAGTTGACCACATTGATCAGATTTGACTTTGACCAGTCAATGCTTTTTACTTTGTTAATTGACCGAATGAAATGAAATAGAGACAATCCTTGCCGACTGAAATTTATTCCACCTGTCTCTTAATTTGTACGTGGCTCAATCCCATTTATTCACCTATTGACACCTCATGCTTATGTGCTTATACGTGTCCTTTTACTATTGATTTTGCTTTCAAAGAATTTCACCTTCCGTTTATTTAAACATGCATATGCCTTCTCCTGCTTTGCAAAACCGAACTCATGCATGTCCCTTAACTTCCGATTTTATGGTGTTCATGTTCCCTCAAAAACAAAATCATATCAATTTCATGTAAGTAAAGACCAATTGAAATTTGATGAGTCGATCGATTGGAGTCGGCCAATTAGAATTCTGAGTCTACGTCGCAGTCAGGATAGTCGATTGGATTTGTCTATTGATTTCTGGATCGTTTTATCAGGTAACCAGACTTCTCTATATTTAATTTCGTATTGTTTGATTGATTTGATTTATCGTTTGGTTTTGATTGAATATGTTTATCTGAATTGTGATTGGTATATTTTACGGGATATCGGAGTTTGGAATTGGATGTGAATTTGGATCTGAATTTTGAGCCCTGATCCTCCTGAGTTCGGGGAGGGGCCGGTCCTGATCCTCCTGGCATCGGGGAGGGACCACTCTGACTGATTGACTGGCTAGACCCGATTATCTCCGAAAAATATATTATTTGTTATGTGGATTAATCCGATCTGGTTGGACTTTGTTATATTAATTAAATGTAGAGAAGCTGCGTCGTTAAATAACCGGTTACTGAGGTTTGTACCTGACTCTGTTTTGTTTTTCTGTTGCGACGTAGGTTGGCGGCCGTCGGATGGATGCGGAAGATACCGTTCTCAGCTCGCGCCCCACGACCCGTCGGTGCGGGACGTGACAGCTATATTGTTTCTCTCCTATAAATTGGATTATTACCGTGATTTGTGTTAACTTTGTTAATTCCTTAAATTATCTAATCATTAACAAAGAACATTCATTTTATTGAGAATTTAAATATTGAAAATGAACAACATATTCATGTTAAATAATATTTTTATATATTAAAGTCCGCCCAGTCGCCCACACATTGAATGGGTTCTGCTGCTAGTTATTTAAAAAGATCGAATCTAATCTAGGTTGTAGAATTTTTTATGCTTTGGTACATGATAGCGCAGTTTTAGATTCCAATAATACACAACAGGAAAAGTTCCATGAAGCTGTGACATAAATGGACTAATGGAGACATTATTTTACCTTCAGTCAAATTTATGTGGTTCAATATATAATCTCGGAGGTCACACACATTAAAAATTTAAACAGCCCCTTAAATTTCATTCATACTTATGTATGACTGTTTCGTACAAAGTATATCTTTCTGGTAATTAATATTCAAAAAATAAAAAGGTTGTTGACTTTACAAGGGTCACTACTCATCTGTTGATCAAGACATGGCAAGTTGGCAACACTCATCACCGACATAAAAAACAGAGACAAAAGGAAAAAGAGTTCAATAATTAATTAAAGATCACAAATTACATATAACTATTACATATTAATTGCATGTTGTGAGACTGAGAACTGCATCATAGATAGCAAAAATTAACTCTAAACAAAAATTAACCAGTACTAATATCTCAGCAATACTGTCACATATCCCCTACTCATTAATTTCTACGTAGAATTAAGGCACAAAAATCATAAACTTATTATAATCTTAATTCTTAGGCCTGATCTCCATGCCTTGTACAATTAACTCATTCCAGTATTGGGTATCCTTTTCTTTCAAACGAATTTCAACCTCTCCATCATCTCCATTTTCGTTGTAAAATTCTCCTATCTCCACCTCCATCCACCCATCGCGTCACTCCTTTGGTGGCGCACCATCCATGGGATCCTGCCACGTCCTGAATGTTTCTACAACATTATCTAGCATAGTCTTGAGGTGTGCCAAGTGATTTTCTGATGGCCATTGGTTGTCACAGATGTATCCAATGTGATTTGGTGTACCACAGGGAAATAGGAGGTGCGCGCATCTAAAACACGGAGAATGGAAGGTCTATTCTCCCCGATAAATTCTCTGCCGCAGAAGTGTGTCTCTCACATTATCTCCCTTAAAGGAGAATAAAATAAGGAAGAAATCAGTTAATCAGAGGACCAATTATGCCACCCAACCAGTAGCATTGTGTCAACTATCTTCCTACTGCTGGTTATTTGCGGAATCAATTGTCAGCAAGTTAGAGCAATCAATCGCAGCCATTACTACACTGGTCTCGGCTGGGATATCTCCCAAGCCGGTAGGGACAATTTGATTACTCTCTCCCCACCGAGACATCTTTTTTCCTGATTGGACAAACAGCTCTATGTTGTTGACGTTCGAGTCTATATTATTAACATTGATTTCCTCTAATATTTTTGTTTTTCTAAATGTATCTAATTTCTCCTTGTATAGAAATCTTTACTTTTGAAATTGCTGATGATTTAGTTGCATATTGTATATTCTGATGACTTGCATAATTTGGATTTGTAGTTGGTGGCTGATCATGTTAATAGATGAAAAGATCATGCAAATTGATATCACCTTCTTAGTGGTTAAGTCACAAATTTCGTGTCCGTGAATACTAATGACTGCATTCACATGTAATTAATATGTCATACATTATTACTTCGTATGTTTTTGTTGTTTTATAGTTTATGGTCAAGCATACTCAATTTGAGAAAAAAAATGACATTTTTTCGCTCAAAACGAGAAAGGTTCAAATTAAGAAGTTTCTCTTTCCATTTATCCGTTTAACTACTTTTATTATCCGTTTTTAAATGCGACTAGATAATGAAACTATTGTGGCAACTATAGAGATTAAAACAATTTTAGAGACAAAATTTAACCAAGTTATTACTTATTACGGAAAGTGATACATTCATGTTTTGTTTTGCTTTTTTTTTTTTTTTTTTTACAAGCTAGATAGGGACTACCTAGAAACAAGAAATAAAACAAACATCAAAAGAACAAACAAAGAACAAACACTAGCAAAACTTCATAAAGATGGTCGATTCACTTATTATCCACTGATGAATTGCCCCAAGTCGTCTACTTTGGTGACGGAAGGTTCTGTTGTTCCTTTCAAACCAAATACCCCAAAAAGTGGTTGCTACAAGCACCAACTTTCTTTGCTGATTGGAGACGGGCAAAAACTGCAAGGAACTTATCCTGTAAACTGAAAGTTCCTTCATCTTCTTCTCCCGGCACCGGGATTCCTAGGGTCTGCCAAAGGCTGCCGGAGTATGGACAATTAAAGAACAAATGGCTGCCCGTCTCACACTCAGTGTGATTACACAAAACACATCCTTGAGAGCAGTGAAGAATGTCCCTCCTGATTAACTGATCTTGCTTTAGTAGACGGCCATGAGCCAGAAGGATTAAGAACAACTTTAAAGAAGGCGACACCTTAATTTTCCATATAAAATTGAGCGGGCTGCTGCTTTTGCCTGCATAAATGAATTTCTTATATGCTGAGGCAGCCGTGTATTTGCCATCCGGGGTCTGAACTTTTATGTTTTGTTGTCTGAACTTTTTTTAGAAAGAAAAAATCAAACAGGTCCCCAAAACTTTTATTTTAGCAAATTAATCCTACAAATTGAAAGGATCACTTAATTTAACTTGACAAAATTATCCGCACCAATTTGAAGGTACTTCTCCTCTCCCTTCGAGCAGCCTTTCTTAAAGGCTGAGTTATTATCTTGGAACATTGAGAATTGGTTCTTGTAATTTCATGACCATTTCTACTCGTGGTATTTGCGTAAAAAGAAAGGGGGGGGGGTTCTCTTTGAAATTTTCTCAAAAATTCATGACATTTCCTTCCTGTGTGATCATATATTCACTTCGAACAGTTTATGTTGGTGCATTAATTAGGGAAATCGTATCCTGTCTGGAGTTTTGATTTTGTTTGAACTATACTGGTAAGGCTTCAAGGATCGGCTTCAGACTCCAGATGCTAGTTTTGAGTTTGTTTGACCTCATCATTTGCCAATACCCCAATAGATGTTTGATATCTGCCGCAAACCTTTGTATAAACATTACCAAATTAATTAAGTTTAGAATTAGATAATTTATTTAGAATTAGATGACCTTTAACTACTCTCTGATGGTAAATGTCTATTAATTAATTGTATGTTTCAATACTCCTAAATGAAAATATCACAGAATGATTCCTGATTCTTAGATAAATTATGCATATTTCAAAAAAATGCAAATTCAAGTTTACTCTGTTGAACACCTCTATTACACTCCTAACTAATTATGTTTTTGTTTCCTTACAATAAAAAATTGAAAATGCAGGAAAAGGAAAAAAAGTAGAAGACATGGACCAAATCGATGGAGATGAGTTAGACAGAGAAGAAGATGATGGAGAAGAGGATATTAAGTAGATTAAGAATGATTTTGGTGATAATAGTTGTTTGTATGTGTGTTTTAGCTTGTCAGCTTTTCAATGTGCAAACATAATTTGTTGAAATCACCAAACTGTAAATATTTTGGGTTTAATGTTTTCATCTGTATTTCATCGTTCTATGCTGAAATGAGATTAACATTTTGGTTGTGTACCTTATTGAATTGATGCAACTGTTTGAACAACAACTTAAGAAGTTCAATAATTAAACCCTATAACTTGGTACAGCGTTACTTTTTATTACAAATGCATATTAATATGGTACAGATTAAAACACAGACATGGTGCATATGCTGGCACATTTATTTTTTCTTTTTCTTTGGGTAATAGTAGATGATTGCTTATAAACGAGAACTGACAAAGAGGCATGGTACTTTTTTTATTACAAACGCAGACATGATACATGGTACATCCATGGTACCAAGCTTATAAATTACATAAATTATATGAAATAGAAGTCTGAGCTTCTCAAACATACATAAATTACATGAAACAGAAATTAAATGAAATAGAACTCTAAGCTTCTAACAAACAAAAATAAGAGTATGAGCTCCTAAAAAATTAACATAGAAATTAACATGAAATAGAAGTCTGAGCTTCTCAAACATATAGAAATTAACATGAATTAACATGCTATCTGATTCTGCACTTATCTCCAAATTTGTCTCCAATGACCTAATTAAACAATAGAACAAACAAAAATTAGTATAGTTGCAATGGGCTTGTTCTTGCAGAAATTAAACAAACAATAGAACAAGCTGAAAATACAGATATTGCTCGTCCTCGTCGACAACGTTTATCGACCCAGCGTTTGTTGATGCCTATCAATCAATGCTCTCTTCCCAAATATAAGAAAAATTGGACATGCATTAGCAAAAAATAATTACCAATTGCTAACAGAGAAGGGCTGAAATAAATATTGTTTTTTCCAGAGAAGGGCAGAGCATTATATCTGATTTTTTCTTGGTTGTTTATAACTTTATCAAGTTCTTCTTCCTAACCATATTCTTAGTAAGCTTTTAAGTTTGTAAATTTATCACGTTTCAATTTTTGTATTTGTAGTGAACACCTGACATTATCAATCCCAGCTCACACTAATTTCCACCGACGATTGTAAGTTAATATTTCTGAGTTTTATGCTCCTGACAACTAATTGTACAAATGCATCATACTTTCTTCAATGCTTCTAGGTCCAATTATGCAAACGAAGGGCGAAATCTGCCTTGAAAGAGAGAAAGAAAACCTGCTGAAAATCAAAGAGGAAAAGCAAGTCGTGCAATAGTAGAGAGGAGACAACAGTGACGAGAAGAGGCATTGAGGCGCTGATGGTCCGATCTACTCTCAGCGTTTTCACGGGCGATGACTAGGAGAGAAGTCTTTCATCTCATGAACTTCATTGTAAATGCCCGTAGCTGTACGAAGATCCAATTGATTTCAAAAATATGCACTTGACCAACAATCATTAAGAGTAAGTGGTTTGACTAGATACAAAATGTTTCGACAAAGCTTGATTGTACGCACCTATTCAAATGAATTGGAGGCAACTCGCGAGGAAAGAGTGAGGAAGCAATAGTGACGAGAGGAGGCAACGTTCGAGAGGAGAAAGAGGAGGCAACTATCGCGAGGAGACGCTCCGATCAACTCTTAGGCTCCGCTCCAGAAGGGGAGACTCGGAGCGAAGGGAAGGGAGCTCGCTACCCTTCGATTTTGGGAGTAACCGATCTCTCCCTCTAGCAGGCTATCCGAACTCTCCTCCCTTCTCTTCTCTCTGACTCTCTCCTTCTGGAGCGGAGCCTTAGGGTTTGAGGAGGCGGCGCAGCTCTGTTTTTGATTTAAGAGAGAGAGGAAATAAAGTGAATGAGACGGAAACGGAGAGAAAGAGACGGGACGGAAAAAAAATTAATTCGATCCAGCGCTCAGCGATCTGCACGATTTTTGAAACAAATCCGACGGTCTGGATGGCGACTCACCAAAGAGGCTGTGAGTTGCAACTCACCATAACAAAACTCTATATATATATATATATTAATGGTTGCATATCTTATGTTCTTACTGCTTGATACTTTGTTTTGTTTACTTTGGGGATGTTTGAAACTCTTGGAATAAGATCTTATTCAGAATTGCTAATTCTAGAGGTTGCCAAACATCATTTAGAACAAGCAAAATAGCTTATTCGGGTCCTTATTCTTGTTCCAACAAAATGTTGGAACTAGAATGGAATAAGCTAACCATCCAACAATAAATTATTATTTTAATATTTTTTCTTGTTCTTATTCTTAACTAACCACCCAAACAACATCTCTTAATCTAAGAATAAGCAATTATTTAACATTTCTTATTCACCACTCTTGTTCTAAAATAAGCTATTCTATTCTTATTCACCACACTTCCAAACACACCCTTTAGATATTGTAGGTTGAGATTTTATATATGTTAATTTTAATATTTACTTACAAACATGGTTCAAAAAATCGGCCGATTCCGAGTTGAATCGGGTGAATCGGATCGGAATCGGCAAGTGCCGAGCCGATTTTGGTAGGTTTAGAGCGGAATCGCGATTTTTATCTTTGAATCGGGTGGAATCGGTTGGAATCGGCTGGAATCAGATAGAATCGGACGATTTTTGAACGAATTCGGCAGATTTCAAAAGGGACGGAAGGGTATCGTGTTTGTTCACCGCCATCACAAAAGGAGCAAACTTATGGAGTTTTTTTTTTTTTTGACAAAACTAAAGGGGGCAGTGGGCAAATCAAAGAGAAGAAAGGGTCATTTCGTCATTGAGTCTACTCTAGTACTCTACTGGTCTCATTCTCAAGGCAAGTACATTTTTATTTTGTTTTTAATGCAAGTACTTTGTGAAATGAAGGCATGAAGGGGCATGCTCCCACGAGGAGGTTTCTTAAAAAAAAAAAAAAAAAAGGGGGGGGGCATGGGGCAGAAATCAGAGTAAGTTTACCAAGGCAGCACCATTAATTGGTGTCCTACATTTTTTTTATTATATTATTTGTATTTCAAGTAAAATTCTCAATTAATTTACAAGTAGTGTATTAATTAAAAACACATTCCATGAATTTATATTGAGTTAAAATTTCATGGCGCCAACAAAATGTTATATAAAATATTTATGTCTTATATTTTATCTCATATTGGTATTTTATACCACTTTATTGTATAATTAATTAGATGACATGATGTACTTTTTATTCTATTTATCTTTATTTAAGATATGTAAGTGATTGTAGGATGATGTGAGCAGTTTGTCTACTTTAAGGTATATTAAGTTATTTTAGTTGATTTTAAAACTCATCTTTAATTTTTATTTATTTATTTATGGAAACACATTTTTTCTCTATTTTTTCTGATTTTTAACGACATAAAAATGCGTTTTTTTTAAAAAATCCGATTTTTTTATCCGATTCGACCGATTTTTCCGATTCGGCCAATTCCGAGTCACAGTCCAACTGTCCGATTCCGATTCCGATTCCGAATTTCAGAACCATGCTTACAAACTTAAAAAAGGATACAATAATTTTATTATCGAGAATAAAACGTTCTTTCTCAAGTATTATAAATACTTTTAAAGTGCAGATTCAGAATGTAGCTGGGTTGATCAAAGAGTTGCAGTAACGTGATATGAATAAGGGATATATACAGTTACTGATTTCATAATTATTTGAATATATATATTTGTTCAATCATAGAATTAACTCCGGTGAATTCTAAAAACAGATTCGATGGGGTAGCAGAGCTAATAGAGGTATGCTGGTTAGAAATAACCGGGAAGATCGACAGCAGGGCACTTTCTGCGAAAACAAGATACGGTGCATATCTCGTCTATAAATTGACAGAGACAGCGTGTGGCCTTGGTTGTCCGATTGCTAAAATCAAGCAACAAGCATCAGTGAGCATTGGTAGGCAAATCAGCAAAAGCACATATATATATGGGTGATTTAGATTTATGCCACTGTAGATATTTAAAATTAGAGATATGCCATCACTAAATAACAAATTATTTTTTTGCCATTATATAAAATAATAAAAATTAGTTTTTTGCCATTGGACAATTATATGACGATTTTACCCTTTTAAATATGTCATTATAAAACATAAAAATTAGTAATATGCCATCACAAAAGATATAATTGATTTTATGCCATTATTAATCATTAACGATTAGTTTTACGCCACTGCAAAATAACAAAATTATTTTATGCCACTGGTGCAAGCAAATAGCGACATATATTTAATTAGTCATCTAATTTTAAAATTAAAAATATTACATTTAACATTGAATTTACAATAATATTCTTGTCCGATCTTTTTTAACGTAAGTAATTATGGATTATTAAACTATAATGGTCTTTGTATACTTTGTTATACTCCACGATGATAACAACATTAATTTTGGAATGAATAAAATGAATCTATAATACTCTTCTGTAAATTATCATGGAAAACATAAAAAATTATTTTTTGCTCACGGATGAGTACTCTCTTCTATGAATTGAGCAACTCACCGAAGAAAGTGTATTGCGGAGGAGAAAAAAAAAATTTAATATCCTACTAATTCCAGACATGTCATATACTTATATTATATGAGTAATGTTTTAATGAAAAAAAGCGTGCCAATTATTAAGCGGGCAAGGCCTCCTCGCACAGTGAAGGTTTTGTGCATTAATTATTTTTTCTTGAGCGTCATCTTTCCTTTTTTTTAGTGTTTATATTTAATGAGGGGTTATTTGGTCATTTAAAAAAATAATGACAAATTTGGTAATGGTATTTTCAGAATTTAATATGTTTTTGAAAAAATAGTGGCATAAAACTAATTTAAGCAAATCTATAATGGCATAAATTTAATTAGTAATTTAAGAATGGCATTTTCCTAATTAACAAAATTCATGGTGGCATAAAACTAATTATCTCTATATATATTGTGCCTTCAAACATTCCATGAGAGATACATAGGAAAATGATTTAGGAAATGGCGGGTCCCGCATGAGATGGTAGAGTTTAGCAATGGCGGAGAGGGAATACCGAAAGAGAGAGGTGACAGATGGAAGGAGGTTGAGTTAGGAGCATTTTACAATGAGAATGGAGAGGATGGGGTTGTGGAAATGAGTTTGAGAGAGATTAATGGGTTATATTGGAAAAGTGAGCTAATTGTACAGGGAATTGAGATTAGACCTAAGCATTAGGAATTAAATATGAATTATGTTTTATTTGTGACAATTGTTTATCCTTGTTATTATCATCACTATATTTGGAATGATAGTGTGTCGTCGTGGAGCTGAGAGTCTAAGACCTTGATTTTATGGATCGGCTCTTAATTAATTACATTTGTGGATGTGTTTCTCGGATACTGGCAATATGGAATCCGAATTGCTGTTTTTTTTATAACAAGCGGGTTCTATGTCTGGATCAACACATATTTAGTGATCATACATTACGCTTAAAATACATTTCTTTTAAAATTTTTTTTATATTACGAGAAAATGATCGACATTTGGTCTAGTAGCTCAAGTGGGTAAGAGCACTTGGCTCTCTTTTAAGAGGTCCAGGGTTCAAGCCCGCATGCTTGCGATAGGCTTGGCGTGCCAGCGTAAAAACTTAGTCATATATATAAGAAATGACCATAGTCGGGGTGTCATTTCTAGTCTACCCCAACTTATTTGGAATAAAAGGGTGTGTTTGGTATCATGTTAGAATAAGCCTTATTCCGAATAAGATTTATTCGAGATGAAACCAAACGCGTCCGGAATAAGCCTTATTCCGAATAAGGGCTTATTCCGAATAAGGGCTCTCTTTTAAGAGGTCCAGGGTTCAAGCCCGCATGCTTGCGATAGGCTTGGCGTGCCAGCCTTATTCCATCATATAGGTGGAATTAGAATAAGGCCTTGAATAAGCCCTTATTCGGAATAAGGCTTATTCCGGACGCGTTTGGTTTCATCCCGAATAAGCCTTATTCGGAATAAGGCTTATTCTAACATCATACCAAACACACCCAAAGACTTAGACTTTTTATCTCCAGAAAATGACATATATTGTAAGAAAGATCCACAAACATGTAAGCAGGGAAGTACGTTCATGACATATATGGGAGAGGCACAAAATTAAAAATAAAATCTCTTTAATTATACCGCTAAAGTGTCTACGGATTACAATCGACCATTTATTACAACAATATATTGAAACGCAGTAACGATTGTTATTGGTATTAAGGTATCAAAAAGTACAGATAAATTTTATAACAAACTACCATGAATTAACTCAGGTATTATTACTGTATACTTTTACTGCCAGCTGCTTTATAAACCAGACTTGCCACTAGGCCAGATCGGAGGTGGGAGATACAAATTTTTTAAAATTAATAAATGCTATTTCTGGATTATAACATTATAATTTGAATTATCTATTTTTCGGGAAAAAAAAATATCTAGATTCCGTATTCGAAACCAATAATTAAAAATAATTTCGAATTAGCATTTAGCAATAGTGGTGGGGTGGGCTGGAAGTAAGTCTATGACTCTATTAGCAAATTAGATGACAAGAGAAAACAAGATTTGGAAATTTTAGGAAGAACAGCCCAGATATATTTTAATTTTACCTCTCTATTAAATCAGGGCCCAATATATTTGAGTTATTTTAACACCTCCTTTTAACCATCAGCATTAAAATATTATAATCCATTCATTGTGGACAATAAAAGCATTTCATCCTAATTTTTATCCACAAGACAGGTTTAGAATATTTGTCTTAAACTTGTCCATTATACATTTATTACTTCAATTCTTAAGAATAATTCTCTTAGGGCGTTTGGCAACACCATAGTTCAGTGAGATCAATGATTAAAGCTCTTTTGGACAATTATAGATTAAGAAAATAATTTACTAAATTAGAAGTAGACTAACATCATGGATGCCAAAACACACCTTAATATTATATTGTTATTGTCTAGGAATTATAAGTGCCATCGGCAAATATACCATCCCAGCTATCGCTAAATACAAAGTGAACATATACAGCAAATAAGCTGAATATATAGATGATCTAAGTGAACACTTACAAACAAATAAGTGTTGTCATCACTTGTTCAGAAGTTTACATGCATATCATAAATCTCTCAATTTCAAGTCTGGGAGAACTGTAGAATTAAAATTTAATCCCAGCCGTCCCTTGGTTCTGCTGCACTTCATCTGAGCCCTTAGTCCGTTTCGCTGTGGCAGCTTGCCTTCTCCGCGTGGGATGCTGATGTGCTGGCTGTCTCCCATTGGTTTGTTGTCCCTCCTCCGCGTGGGAGGACTATGACCTGGCTGTGTTTTTTCGGCTTGTGTGTTGCGATTTCTGTGTGGTTTTCTGGTGCGTCTTCTCCTGCGCTGGCCCTTGCCTTGGCTTGGACTTTTATCGAATCTGCCTTACCTTTTTCACGTGCAGGCTTGGCTTCCCCCCTTTTCTCGGAACTTCTTCTTTCTTTACTCTCCCCTCTTTTCTGCTTTTCATCAATTGCAACAGTAAAACCCTACCTTCGCTGCTCTCCTGCTTCGCCTACCTCCCATCTCCGCCATAGCATCGCTTGGATTTGCCTCCGCATCACCTCGATCTTCTACGGATCAAGAGCTATTCCTGCCTTTTTTACTGTTCTGGTTTCTAATGATGAAAAGTATTTTTATTACTTTGCCTGCCTCCTCTTTCTGTTGTAGCATCGCCTCAGTTGCTCGGACATGAGGTGAGCTTTCTCTATTTTTCTTTCTCCTTTGATAGCGTTGTTCTAATCTTTACAATTATTACTACAGATTGGTTACTTTTCTTTCTAATTTCTGATGAATTTCGCTTTGAGATCACGTATTGCACTCATTTGTTCTTCTTATGCTTCCTTTACAGCTTGCTTCGATGGTGTTTTTACTATTGAGGTAGAATTTTATCTTCCTATTGATTTTTGTTCCGCTGTACATGGTGGTTTTTCTCATCTTCTATGGGATTTTCTTCCCTCTTTCGTACTTGCGCTGAATGGAAACACAGATCATGAAAAGTAAAAGATGGCTTGCTCTGGAGTTGCTACAGAAGGTATAAGTGTTTTCATGTTGCTTTTTAACAGCCTTTTGTTTCTATTTTTGCTTCGTTTGGAAATTATTTTTGTTTCCTCCTTCAGATCTGTCATGACTTAGATGATAAGTTGTTTATGTATGATTTTTTTTCCTGTAAAATTGACACGCGTTTTTTTTTCATTCTATGTTTTAGTCTAACAACTGCATCTACATGCCAAAGAAAAGCTTCAAATTGACAATGATCAGGTCTTATTGTCAGTTGGTTAATTAAAAAAAGAATAATGGTTCATCAGTGAAATACTTTATGCTGGTACTTACTGCCGCTCCTATTGATTCATACTCTGGTATTTTTTTTAGTATGCTTTATTCACCTTTTCTCAATTCAAATTAATATTTACTATTTAGAACAACTTAGATCGTTTTAGGCTCACATACCTTTTTTTCTATTTCTCTGTGTGTTAATCAATATCTTCAATTCAGCTTTTTTACTGAAGCATTTATTGTCGCAACCGAATGCAAATGTTGCAGTACATGTCATCTCAGATAAATAAATTGTTGTCAAAATAATTACTACATAATTGTGATATTTTTTTTTGGCCCATCGAAATAGTTCTCTATGGTTAATCCTTATGCTCAGATGAACCGATAAGCTCCAGGTTAAAAAATTAATACTCTACATCTTTCTTTTGAAGTAGGTTTATTGGACAATTTTAGTCACTTAAGAAAAATGAAGAATTGCTGAGCTGAAATGCTTTGTTGTATATTTGTTCTTACAAGTTTTGATTTATTTCTTTTGTTCAAATTTTCTAAACAAACAATTTTGTCATTCAGCTGAGGGAAAGGCAAACAAACACCATAGACGGAAGAAGAGGGGAGGAGAAGCTATGGCAGAGGTGATGCTAGAGGTTCTAAAATAGTTTGTACCATACTTATACAATTTTAGTACAAGGAATGAAAAAAAAATGAGCTATGAGAAAATCTATGAGTTTCTAATAGAAAAATACCCTAGATTTTTGTTCTCATCCAGTTCGCCGAAGATACATTCTGGGAAGACAAGAAAAAGGTGGGATTTGTTGTGACTCATGCATCCTCTTTGAATATCAGGAGAGATCATGACGCTCAGATTTTTTTGCTTGGTAAACAATTTTTTTTTATTTTTGTTTGAGTTCCATGTTTCCCTCAAACTTTCAAAATTGTCCATTTTTGGAGACACAGCTCTATTTGTTTAGACAACATGATTAATCTTCGCCTCATCTATTTAGGTATTTTACACTTCTTTTTTGCGGTCTACAAAAGGAGTTGGTGCTGACAGGGAAATTGTTGTTAAGTTGCAGCAAGAGAAGACAAGCCTTGATCATGGCATTTTAGTAGGCAACCCCTTCTTTAGTTTTCTATTTCTCTTCATTTTTTTTATAACAGAGGAGTACTAACTCATAACTAATGTTGTTCTCAAGAAACACTAATTAGTACAACTGCTTTTTTTAATGCCGTAAGGTTTTATAGATTAACAGTATCCACGCGCCTCAACTAATGTTGGAATATACAAATTCTTTTAAGTAATTATTTTCTTTTGGAGTAAGCAAACAACCAATTTCAGTAGCATATATATATTAGTATTTTTTCATGTACATGATAGAAACTGTGCATTGTTCTTTTCCTTTTTTGGTCATTTCTGAAACACCCTTGCAAAATGAGCAGTGCCTTCGTATCTGTAAACATTAGTATATATACAGTTATAAAGAGCTTAATTATTTGATAACAGAATAGTTAGCTGATAATTTGGTTTTGTATAAATATATAAGGTATGTTCGTTTTTCTTATGTCACAGCAAAAGATTGTTGGCTGTGATGATCTTCCTAAGATAAGATTGTCGAGCCTCACTAAAGAGTACATTGTTAGAATCGTAAGTTTACTTTTTACCTATTATTAAATTGTTCTTAGATAAAAACTATATTTAGCTGAATTACTTCATAGTGTTTGGATTTTGAGAAGACAAACTATTGATTGGTCCTGAAAATAGATCGGAATAAATCATATATATTGTCTGACGGCCTTACAGACTTGAATGAAATCTAAAGAAATTGGTACTGGTGAACCAGTTCACTAGGCTTATGTGGTATATGACTAAAACTTTTGAAATCGAAAAAAGCTACAATTTTCTGATGCTGTCAGTTTGGCCCTATTCAATGCTGTCAGTTCTCTTCATCCATTCAACCATCCTATTGTTGCTTCTTTTTGTTTTGCCTTGCTGCAAAATAGAAAAGAAAAAAAAAACTCAGTGCATTTGATCCTAACGATTTTGTTCATAAAATTAAGGACTATCGGATTTTGTATCGGATTTCATTCATGGATACTTTGGAATGTTCTTTTTTAATCTATTTTCTGCTTGATTTGCAGACATGTTATGTTATTGAGGCTTTTATCAGGCATGTCTGAAAAAATTTAACTGGGAGTTTTTATTTATGGTGAAATCAAACCACCGGCAACCACGAAGGTAGTTACAAATATAATCTTTCTGTGTTTTGTAGCCTAATTTTTCAAAATATTATTGTTCAGAAACGGATAAAAAACATGCTGCGTAGGGGTAATGCTTCTAGGAGTTAGTTGGGTATATGTACAATTTTCGCTCTCAACATATTACCTAAAAAGATCATCTCTGTTTTTTATGGTTTCTGTTAGTGAATTTAAAACATGGCATGAAATTGGCATGCCCATACTTTTTTTTTACTTCAAATTGTTGTGAACTATAATTATTACAGGATATAGCAGTTGTAAAAAAAAATCCTGAATGACAGAATATATCAATTGCAAAAAAAGTAAAATCATACATCATTTTAAATACCTTTCTTTTTTGTTATAATTAATTTTCTTTAACTTTCAATATCATAGATAGGGAACTTAAGAAAGAGCTGATGTGTTTAGACTTCGTGTACTGGAGTTTGTCGACTCTATGTGTTGTTGACAAAATAGTATTAATCTGACATTTAGTAATATCTAGCATTTTATTGAAAAAAATTGTTTAATAATATCTGACATTAAACTTCATGCAGTAATGTTTGTCAAGCCACTTATTTTTCCTTATCCTTTAATTATTCCGCACAACACAAGTTAGTGCTCTCTTTCCAATAGTTTCGTTAAGTAATCAAACAATAAAGGGTTACAATATGGACTTCTTTATCCAATTTCTTCATATTTGTTTCAGTATGCATGAATGCCCATTACCAGCTGAAAAATTGTTGTGCTCTTTAATTAATTTTCAGAGCTTATGGAGACACAAACATCTCACTATATAGTTTATGGTCGCTATGTTACATGATGAATTCTGGGAGTATTTTTGTTCCTGTAACGAATCTCATATATTTTTATAAATTTTTTCATCATATAATTAAAGCAATGAAATCTTCATTATCTAGAGATGTAAATTTAGCTTCTTTTCAGGTTTTTGCGCATGCTGTCACTGCTTCTAGGCTCGAGGATCACTCATGCAGCAGTTGCATGGATTGTACAATCTAACTTGAAGTGGTTTGCGAACAACAGTCACCTTGAAATTTCAACCTCATTGCACCTCTATTGTTTACACAATATTATTCTCGTGACTGGTGTCAAAGACATATGCTTCCATGATCTTCCCGAACGATATAGGTTCCAATGCCAACATTAGTTATCTTCAAATATCAATATTTTGTTATTTAATTTTTTTGTTTCAAAGTTTAAAATTCAAATGTCAAATTCAAACCGTTAATCTTATTTTGTTTAACGAACGATATATTTTTATATTAGTTTCGTAAATTTTAGAGTTTATTTGATACTCAATCAAAAGGCCAAAATATGAACGCATTAAAATAAATCTATCATAATTAACAAAGTTCGTTTATTTTGCTTTCTCTTAATCAAATATCAAATAAACTCTAAAATTTACAAAACCTATATGAAAACGCGTCACTAGTTAAACTAAATAAGGTCAACAGTTTGAATTTGTAAATAAAATAATTAAATAACAAAATAGTTACATTTATAGCCTGTTTGGTTTTTGGGAAAGCGAAGGAAAATCGGAGAAGGGAAGGAAAATTTCTATTTTACTCCGTTTGGATAGCTATAATCGTTGGTTTGGATTTTCGCTCAAATCTGATAGTTGATTTTTTTCCCTAAAAAATCGCCTCTCTCTCTCTCTCTCCTGTACTCATTACTCCTCCGTAGTGTTTACCAAAAACCCGCTGGGTTGGACCGGTCCCGCCCCAAACCCGCCCCTTGGACCGGACCGTCCATGAACCGCGATGGACTGAGGGGTTAGACCGGGGCGGGTCTACGGCGGGTTTTGAGCCGCCCTTTCTAAAATAACCCACGTTAACCCGCCCCGTCTTAACCTGTGGACCGGACCGCCCCGGCCCGTCAACCCGTCTTAAACTCGTGCTAAACCCATCTAAACCAAAAAAAAGAGGGCAACTTTATATAATTATATTCAAATCTTTCATTTAATAAAAAAATTACAGATCAAATATAAGAAAACAAAAATATTTTAAAACAGAGAAGATAAGTAAAAAATAAAGAAAAACGCAAAAGCAAAAAATAAAAATAATTAACGAAAAACAGAAAAAAATATTGAAAAAAAAATGCAAAAAACGTATTAAAAAATAACATATATGTTATGTGTGTTTATATATATATATATTTATTTATATACCATAATGAAAAAATAATTAACGAAAAATTCAAAAAAAAATTACAATAAAATAAATGAAAAATCGGAGGACCGGACCGGACCGGACCGGACCGTCTTAATCAATGCTAAATCCTAATTAAGCCTACGTAATCTGCTTTTTTAGATTACACCATGAACTCTACAAATTCAAAATCTGGTAAGCAAAAATGTTTATTAATTTTGTAAAATTTCCCTTTGCAAGAGATGCCTAGTCAGTCTATTTGAGAAATTGCTTACACAATTTCATTGGCTATTTGCTTTGTTGTTATTAGTTGCAACTTGCAAATGATCGATGCACACTATTTTATCTTAATTGCAATTAATGGAAATTGAGGAATCTCCAGTTCTTTGTTATCGATGCACACTATTAGTACGAACTGTATTTTTGATAGCATGAGTGTATGACCTGTAACATGTAATTTATGCTATAGCCCACGTTACTAATTTTTCGTGATGGAATCAATTGTCCAAGATAAGGCTGTCTTTTTATTTGTTCCAATGGTAAATTAAAAAAATTAAATATATGTATTTTCATTAAAAATGTAATCTATTGGAATTAACTCAACTAAGATTAATTTCTTTCATTTTTTCCTTTTATCTTAAAAATATTCTGGTAGCTACTCCTTTTCCTGACATTTCAATGTCACCAAAAGTGCAAATTAAACAACTTACTAGCAGTAACATATTAACTGACACTACTAGAATTTTGTTTATCTGTGTCGGACCACCGACATATTAGAGTCGCTAAATCAAGTAGGGACGCAGAAAGAAAAAAGCGGGCTGGAGGACTTTTAATAGGAGTCGGTAGGCCGACACAGATTGGTTAGGACGCATAAATATTCTAAATAGAGACGCTCTCAAGTTCTATAGAGGGACGCGAATATGTTGAATATAATTGACGTCGGTATACCGACACGTATAATCAGAGACGCATATTAAGAGAGAAGCTCAACTCCTTTAGACAGAGACGCATATTAGGCGGGTTCAAATATATGGCATGAAATCAAAATGAATTAGGTGGGATGAAAATGAATTGGGCGAGGTTAAAATGTATTAGGCGGGATCAAAATAAAAATCAAGATGTAAAATTAAATGATTAAACATAAGTCTCGACACATGTCATGTAATTTATACACCTATTTTGTTATATTAGTGCGTCGATAAAGCTCTCCAATAATAATAAAGTAAAAGTGCAGAATAGGATATAAGTAGGCATGAAATCAATTTTCTCAAATATATTAAACTAAGATTTGATATATAACAAAATTAATATTTGGAATGGAGGAAATTTATAATATGTAAACTCAATTTTTGTTGCAAATCAAATTTTAGTAATATTTTAATATCCTTGTTTAATTCTTTTGGATTTAAAAAAGAAATTGTTATTGAGCGGTTCAAGTCAATTATTTGAGTATAAATACGACACGACTTTGATACGACACATCAACACGCTCATTTCGTGATAATTCCATAAACGTATCATGTCAACACGCCGGTGTCGTATCATTTCGGAGATACTACTTGTGCTTGTGTATCATACAATATTTAAAATGGCCATCTTACAAGTAATTTATATTTTTTGTGAAAAAATTAATATTTGCAGTAGAATTATATGTTTGTCTCACATGTAATTTACAAAATTTTGAAGCAGTATTATTTGTTAGGCGCTAACGTTAAAATATTCCCTCCGAAATATTCTACACATACTAATCATATGATTGTACTTGTTTAAAATTCCAAAATATAAGAGCAATATGTTAATTGTATACGGTAGAATTATATGTTTGTCCCACTTATAAAATCATATGTAGGAGTAACCTTCCCATTTCCAATTTTTTCTCTAGAGTTAATATCTGCCGACTCAACCTCAAAAAAAATAATAATAAATAAATAAAAAGAATGGCGCCAAGTAATTTAACAACTAATACCAAATTTAACTTTCCCCCCATTAATTTTCACTTTTTCAGCAATTGGTAATGGCACCAAGTATCATATGAAATTCGGGCTATAGAGTTTTCTAATTTTTCCCTCCCAAATAAAATTTTCATTCTCCTTAATTTTTTCCCAACCATATGGCGCCAACTTGCAATAATTGTAAGGAAATATATCAAAATTGATGTTAATTTTTAATCTTCTACTAAATATTTTTGCACACAGATCATGGCACCATAATGTATATTTAATTATGTGCAATTTTAATGCCACATATATGTAATCGTGATATGTCATGAAAAAAGAATGAAAAAAAAAACTACATAATATATTTGCTAACTTAAACAATATATATTTTAATTGTGTCATATCGTATGAAGTTGTAAACATACTATTAAAAATTATAGAATGTAGTTTGCTAACTTACAGCTAATATTTTTTTTAATTTTTTCATATTTAATTTTCATCCGGAAAACTTAAATGAAAATTTTTTAGTTTTTGATAACATTTGCTTTTAATAAATTCACGAAATAAGAAAAAATATATCCTCTTCAAATAAAGTTGCATAATATATTTTGATAAAAATATTTTATCATTAATGTACTATCTAATAACTTGAAATTTTTTATTATTTTTTTATTGTAATAAATATTTATTTAGCCACTTTAAAATCCATAGTATTGTCCAAAGTGCTATCTAATTGACACGGGTACGACATTAACGTTACAAAATTTAATATTATTTATTTTTTAATATATTATATAGAGTTTATTAATTTAAACTGAGTTTATATTATAATTTAAATAAAGTCCGTTTAGTATTTTTAATTAATCCTTAATATCAATTTAAATATATAGATATTTAATAAATTATATCAATTTATAACATAATTAACTACGTTAAAATATTTATAGCTATTACATAACTGTCCGGCTCTTTTTGACGGATTTCCCCGTTTGAGAAGGAAAACAAAAAGAAGGATCGGATCAGATATCCCCTCGCAGGCCAAAGCCCCGACCACGGGCGCCTCCCATTAAAGAGATGCTCGCTCGCGCGGACTTATGTTCCTCCGAGAGTTGATTATTTGGTGTAGGTTCTTTCTTTCCGACGGGCGCAAGCCCCCGCCGTTAATTACCCTGGTTACTCTCCTAGGCACCTCTGGATCGGGAATATCAAAGAATATATAAATCCTGCAGACTGTTAGAGAATTGTCAATAAAACAATTAGTGTCATGCATATGCGTATGGGCATTTTGTGAATGGTTATGCTTTGATGCTCGTCATTCGTTTCTTTCGATAGTTCTTCATTGGGGGTTGTATCATGTGTAAAAATAAAATGCTCCTTCTTTGATGCGATTTCATGCATGTTTGTCTTCATTGTTTCTTTTTTGGGCATTATTTCCTTTTTAGGTGGTTTCATCAGTTGTGATTTCATCAGACGGGTCTGAAGCTGTCAGAGTTCTTTCATCTGACAAGACATTTGGGTAATTTAAGTTTTGGTTCTTCAGTATCCTTGGTCAGATGGGCTTTGAACCGTCGGAACTATTTTCTTTGGCGGTCGAAACACAGCATCGTTGAGAGTGAGATCATGGGATCACTCAAACACCATGCAGTTTGGATCCGTCAGCAGATCTAGCCAGGTGGGCTTTGGGTCACCAGAGCTATTCTAGCAATCAGGATAGTGTGGCATCTTCAGTGAGGTCGCGGGATCACCTAGATGTCACAGAGATTTGGGTCCATCAGCAGATTTTGTCAGGTGGGCTTTGAGTCACCGGAACGATTTTAGCAGTCAGGATAGTGTGCTATCTTTAGTGAGGTCGCGGGATCACCTAGATATCACAGAGATTTGGGTCCATCAGCAGATTCTGTCAGGTGGGCTTTGAGTCACCAGAACGATTTTAGCAGTCAGGATAGTGTGCTATCTTCAGTGAGGTCGCGGGATCACCTAGATATCACAGAGATTTGGGTCCATCAGCAGATTCTGTCAGGTGGGCTTTGAGTCACCAGGACGATTTTAGCAGTCAGGATGATGTGCTAACTTCAGTGAGGTCGCGGGATCACCTAGATATCACAGAAATTCGGGTCCATCAGCAGATTTTGCCAGGTGGGCTTTGAGTCACCAGAACGATTTTAGCAGTCAGGATAGTGTGCTATCTTCAGTGAGGTCGCGGGATCACCTAGATATCACAGAGATTTGGGTCCATCAGCAGATTTTATCAGGTGGGCTTTGAGTCACCAGAATGATTTTAGCAGTCAGGATGATGTGCTATCTTCAGTGAGGTCGCGGGATCACCTAGATATCACAGAGATTTGGGTCCATCAGCAGATTCTGTCAGGTGGGCTTTGAGTCACCAGGACGATTTTAGCAGTCAGGATGATGTGCTATCTTCAGTGAGGTCGCGGGATCACCTAGATATCACAGAAATTCGGGTCCATCAGCAGATTCTGTCAGGTGGGCTTTGAGTCACCAGAACGATTTTAGCAGTCAGGATAGTGTGCTATCTTCAGTGAGGTCGCGGGATCACCTAGATATCACAGAGATTTGGGTCCATCAGCAGATTTTGTCAGGTGGGCTTTGAGTCACCAGAACGATTTTAGCAGTCAGGATAGTGTGCTATCTTCAGTGAGGTCGCGGGATCACCTAGATATCACAGAGGTTTGGGTCCATCAGCAGATTTTGTCAGGTGGGCTTTGAGTCACCAGAACGATTTTAGCAGTCAGGATAGTGTGCTATCTTCAGTGAGGTTGCGGGATCACCTAGATATCACAGAGATTTGGGTCCATCAGCAGATTTTGTCAGGTGGGCTTTGAGTCACCGGAACGATTTTAGCAGTCAGGATAGTGTGCTATCTTCAGTGAGGTCGCGGGATCACCTAGATATCACAGAGATTTGGGTCCATCAGCAGATTTTGTCAGGTGGGCTTTGAGTCACCGGAACGATTTTAGCAGTCAGGATAGTGTGCTATCTTCAGTGAGGTCGCGGGATCACCTAGATATCACAGAGATTTGGGTCCATCAGCAGATTCTGTCAGGTGGGCTTTGAGTCACCAAACGATTTTAGCAGTCTGGATGGTGTGTCATCGGGAGTGAGGTCGCGGGATCACTCAGACACTAGAGGAGTTGTACGTCTGGGAGGGTATCATAGAGCCTTCAGAATACAGTACTTTGATTTTTTGTTTTTTGGATTTGGACTTCAATTTCAATCATCGATGGGATTTGGATTGACTTGAACTTCATGCTTTCTTCTTCTTTTCTTCTTTTTTTTTTGCTTTGATTCTGGTTCTGATATCAGGATTCCATATCTGTGGCCTATCGGCTGGCTCCTGATGAGATCATGTGCATACTTTTCTTTTATTTTTGGATTGCGATGGAGACTCCTCATCTGGGACCTAGTGGATTAGGTCCTGAAAGAGTCGCATTTGGTCTTGTTTTGGGATTAAGACTCCATTTCTGAGACCGAGCGGTTGGGTTGTGAGATGACCTTGAGTACAGTTTATCTTTTCGACTTGTTGAAAGTGCATGGCCCATACTTCCTTTGATCATCGATGCCGGCTGAGACACTCCTAAGAACATGCCGCCCTTGTCGAGGGTGAGTCTCAGTTCCGCCGAATTCCTGAAACCAAACCATCTTTAAACATTTTGCATTAACGGGGTTTTTGACACCCGTAACAAATTTATTTTTCTTGGAGCATGATAGAATTACGCCTTGAGCATGTATTCCTTTCATTGTCTTGATTTCAGAGAATTTCTCCTCTCGTTTCTTCAAATTTCTGGTGATTCTTGATGAAACGTTTAATGTGGCGATATACTGATCAAATATAAGTTTAGGGTTTTGGGTGATTTAATTGGGTTTGGATGGTGTTTTTGACCATGATATTTAGTAGAAATGGGTTCCTTGTATTTTTCTGGATTTATAGGAATTTGGTTTGGATTTTTCTGAGCCTCCCATGATTTTTGGTGAAATTTTGAAGTTTTGACGGATTATGATCGAGCCACGTCAGCATTGCCACTCATGCGCACCGATGGCTGCACACCATGTTGTCAGAGACCCGCCATATGTCAGGAGGCCACAGAGAATCCATTGACTCGGGGCGTCTGCTCATGTTTTCTGTATGGACGTGGCTTTTCTGACCGATACATGGATGGGTCCAGTGGGGACCATCAATCAGTATTTCATGAGAGGTACACCGAATCCACTGAGGGTCCTTTCCTTCTCCTTCATCTCGTTCGCTCCGAGAGAGGTTTCAAAATGCCATGGATTTGTCGAGTCAGCTCCAAACAGAAAGAGGGAAGAAGAGTTTTGTGACCTTCGTGGAGGGGAACGCTGAGTCAGATGTCTGACGACCTCAGGGCGCGGCTGATCCTCTGTTGCACTTGGCCGTGAGGGAGCCATCATGCCGCTGAGAGTTGGAGGCAATGATCAGGAGCTTGGAGGAGCATCGCGAGGTAAGTGGTATATTCCTCTCCTTGATTTGAACAGTGAGGCCTCCCGACGCCATAATCCCCCTTTGATTGGTTTTGTCTCATTTTTTGTATATCGTCGATTTTCTGATGGAACGCCTGAGAGGGAGGAGGTCTGTCTTTGCATTCTCGTGTTCATCAGACGCTCAATGAAATGCCCGAGAGAAGAGGGGTCTGTCTCTGCCATGCTCAACCGTCAGAAGAAAGACAGGCAGGGAATTGAGCAACGGGGCATCGATATGAGGGTATGCGAGTGCTCTTGAGAGGTAAACGCCATCATTGTTTCCCTTCTTCTTTTGTGTTTTAGTAATAGGGAGGGGGTCCTGGGCAGAAAATTTAACTCAGCCGTGGCTTCATCTCTTGCATACCCGATAGGTGTTCGATGGAATGCCGATGAGAAAATTTCAATGTTTCTGTTTGGTGGAGGCAGATTATATGAGTCCCATCATGGTGTCAAAGCATCAACTAAACGAGGCAACACCATCTCATCCGGCCTATCTTCTAGCATCTCCAATTGCTTTCTCACATTAGCAAACTATGCCACCTCACCAACAGCTGACAAGCAATGCCACATGGTTTTGAGTGTTTCAGCAGCTTGGCAAAACGATGTTGTTGGTGATGTTTGAGAATTCTCTTCAAGCAGGTCCCATTTTGCGATGATTTTGCAACTTAACACTTGATAGAAACGGGGATATCTGGCATGCCAGTGGTATAGCCTGCAAGGGGGGGTTGGCAGCATCATTTCTGGGTTTTGGCATGTCACATATATGAGAGCATTGTGATGCTTAAGTGAGGACATGGAAGGTTGCAACGCCAACATCGTTTGAGGTTGACAGCAAGAGTATGACGTCGGCTCGATCTTCTTTGAGGTTAGATTCTTTTTGTTTCTGGTTCATTGCTTATGATTTAAAAGTAAGGTGGCATGGGGGTTGGTTTTAGGGACTGATATCTCTTTCTTCCTTCTCTTTTTTTTTTATCTTTGGGTCTGATATTGCATGGATGGGGCCTCTCAAGTCTGGGCATTGGCTTGAGGAATGGCATGAAGTCTGTTGACTCATGGTGGCCACAGTCATTTGGCATGGCTTCCAGGGCATCATGGAGGCATCTCATGGTCCCAGATTATGTGAAGAGGTGAGGCGGCATAGACAAGTACCTGCTGTCCAAAGGTCTTTCTCTCTTTTTTTTTTGCTTTATTGTACTTTTACTTTTTTTTTTATGTATGTCTGATTGTAACCCATTTAGGCTTTTACTAAGATGTGTAAAACAAAGCATGTTCATATCATTTTTGTGTATATAGAACTCATCAAGAAACAAGGTATGACCTTATAGTAAAGACTTTGAACTAAGATTCACTTAATCCATTTACAGCATCACCATTCCACTACATATACTTTCTTCATATGCATTAAACTATGATTGTGTGCATATATGAAACAACAGTGACAAAATGCTCATGAGTGTATGCTCTGACTTATTTTCCTTTCTCTTTCCTTAATGCATATATACATACAGATGCTCAGATTGTATTCATGCGTTTAGGCAAGTGCATATAGAATGGGTCTTATGTCTAGATGTTACTTATGTACACAAGACTCTCTTCCTTCTTTATTTACATTATTATTATCATATTTTTATTTCTTAGGCTCATGCAACAGTTTTAGTGTATATGAGAAGAAAGAAAGTCTTATAAGTTCCTAAGGTTTTGTTGTGTGCACCCCCATTTGTGTATCAAGTCATAGCCATATGCTTATGCATGCATTTTTTTATAAGGAGAAAATAGAATAATAATGGTAGTAGAAATGATAAAAATCAATTGAGATATGTCATTAATCCTTACTATGGAGTAACTTAATGTAAAGAGAGTATGATGTGAGTCAGCTTTAAAGACAAAGAAAATGAAATGAAGCAATAGGAAATGAACATGATTTTCAAGCTTCACCAGCCCTGAATCCATGCTAAATAACATGCCCATGCACACCATGGATTGGTGGCTGGGCTAAACATAAGATGTCCCTCAAAACAGCAAATGGAGATTTACCACTTTTCTATTGATTGAACAGAAGGGGATTACAAGCTTGCTCTTCCTTCTTGCAACTTCACCTACAGAGTCTTTCCTACTTACTTTTTTTTTATTTATTTTAGCTATCCTACACTCACTCTCTTTTGTTTTGCAGATTTTTGTGCTCTGTGTGCGTGTGTGGCTTACAAGTGTTTCTTCAGAAGTTTTTTGCTCAGAGTTTCCTCTCCTTCTTCTCTCTAACCCCCTTGAAATGGTGCAACTGCCTCCCTATTTATAGAAGGGCTCAAAGGCATTATGGTCATTTCACATTTCATTTTCTTTCCCCTTTTTTTAGCAGCCCAATTTTTAATCCTGTTTGTATAAGGCCCATTTTCCATTTTTTTTTTGCAGTATTTTGGGTATGATACTTGCTGCAGGAGGTGTCAACTCAGCACTTAATGCAGCTGCAGATATGATTCCCTCTACTCCTCTCCACTGTGCTTGAGGTATTTTTGGTATTTCTTCCCTTATTTGACTTTACTGTTCCCTCACAGTAGATACAATTTTGTTTGACCTGCTTGTGTTATGAGATGGAGTATGTATACTTCTATTCTTTCCCTGACTTTTGTTATCGATACGACAGCCTCTTAGTCCATATATACTCCCTCTTGCTTCCTTATGTGTCACTCTTCTTCACACTATTCCCAGGTTGCTCTGTGTGAATGAAGATGGGATTTGCTAGGAGCCCATAACTACATGGTGATTCTCTTTCTGTTTGTTTATTCATTTCTATTCCCTTCATGTGTTGACCAACTCTGGTCTTTTCATTTCTTTTCCCTTTTTGTTGTTGCCACTTCCTCGGACAGTTTCTCATTCTGTGCCATAACCCCACATGTTTTTTTTTATATGACATCTAAATGATTGAATCATAACTGTTTCTTCTTCTCCTTTTTTTTTTGCAGGTGCATCCTTAACTGATAATATCTAGCAGGTAACTTTATCTGCTCTATGTTTTCTTCTTTCTCTTTTTTTTTGTTTCCTGAGTCAACCCCATGCTAAATGTCATGTGGCTTTTTTGTCTTCACTGCCTTAATGCACAATTGATATAATCATTTGTCACAAAGATATGATGTAGACGATCTCTTTTTTTTTTTTTTTAGCACTTGGTTTTGTACGAGTATGGCTCAATAATGACAGTTTGTACACATTTTACTTTTAAAAAAAAGTCTCATTATTCTACTTCAGTCTCCTGGCCTTAATATTGCCTTATCTTGTCATTTTGCCTCTTGACTTGGCATGATGTTTATCCACACATACTTTCTTCCTCTGCATTGTTTCAAGTTTCTTTTGATCAATGTGGTCCCGCTTCTCAGAGATTTAGCATTGGTTTCTCTTTTTATTCAAATATGATATTTGCACATATTTTGTTCCAAAGGTTTCACCATTTTTTTTATTAGAGCATTGTCATCATTTCTCTTTGCTTCTTCTTTTTTTTTTTTAACATGTTCTGACCATTCCATTTCTTTCTTTTGCAGTGATTCCTTCTCTTCTTTTCTTTAGTCTGCATCTCCTTTTGGCTGCATTCAATCCCCCCCCCCAGAAAAGGAGTATTGTACGGATCAGGTGAGGTATTGACTCCCTAGTACTTGCAAATTTATTTCATTTTGTTTCATTCTTCTGCTGTCCAGATTTTATGAGACTTGATTGTCAACTTTTGTTATTTGCAGATCAACCCTTACTGTTCACACCAGCCTAAAGAGGGTCTCTTGGCTTTGAAGCATTAATTGGTATGTACAACACCTTGTTGTAATAGAACCTTTGAGTTCTGGGCTATCTTTTTGCAACATTTCGCCCATCATTATGATTTGCATGATCTGTATATCTGTGTATGTTATTGTTTTGTAATAGAGAGGTAGTCGTCGGATTTCATAACTAACTCCATTTTTATTTAAACTTTTTCTCAAGTTATCAACACGAGTAATAAACAGATGATTCACCATTGGGTTTTGTACTCAGCTCATTCTGTCTAAGCTTTGTATTTCCATTAATTTGTCATGTCATGATAAACTGGCTTCTCAATTAAGCTTTAATCCATAACTATATCTCACACTGATTTAACCCGAGACTTAATAAACATGATGGGCTTATCCTTTCCATCCCCTTTCGCGCGTGTAGAAATGGCCAGCCTGATGGTTCAAAGGTCAGGGCGTGTTAATTTAGTTTCTTTAGCTGCGCTCAATTGGAACGATGACAGCGACCGAGACCAATGTCATCAAATTCTTCTTTCCATTGGCTTTCATGCGATACTAAGCATAGCATCTCGAAAGATTGCCGAAACTGAGCCTGTTTAGTTCAACGCAGTGTTCGGCTGATTCAGGAGAGAGATCTGACGAGTGGGTCCCTCCTTACCCCATCATACGGCAAAAGGATAACGGACTCCATTTTTATTATTGAGTCCCGTTAGTTTTGTTTGGGCTGCAGTCAGTAAGGTTCTCGTAGTCCATATAGAATTTTACTTACTTTGCTAAGGCCCAAATCATCTATAAGATCAGCGTATGATATGTAACTCAAGGAATATCTCCATAAAATTCCAAACATATAGTCTGATAATCCTGTAACATCCCATAACATCATTTGCAATCACGGCTCTTCCATTTTTATTTAGCTAATGACTTTCGGACATCTCTTGAATTTGTCGTGAATTTTCAAGGGTCAACAATAACATAATTTATTAAGTTTTCATATAGTTAACTTACTATTAATATGTGAAAAAAAATTTATTTAGCGCCAAACCACACATTAGAGAAAATTTTTACATGCATATATTTTTGCCGCGAAACTTTTTTTGCAAAACTTTCCGCCAAAATTTGACTTCAACGAAAAATATTTCCCTCTTAATAATTGTATTGTGAAAGAATATATAAACTATAAATGCACTTTTTTATTTTACAACTAATTATCAAGACATGGGAGACCCACCCACGTATGAATCTTGGAGGATGCAACATGTCAGAACAAATATTAAGTAAATAACTTATTTCGTTTAAATGGGATTATTAGCACTTGGATTCGGCCACCTGTTTGTGTGAGTGATTTAGATAATTCTTTTATTAGGTTCGAACTTTCATCGGGAAAAAAAACAAATTCAATATTGTTTTCTAGACTCAAAACAACATAATGTCTTTGACTAAGCGATCGGAGAACATGGTATGCGTCGTTATCCCGACACAAATATAGAGACGCGTTAAGTAATCCGCGTCTTCGCGACACAAATGTTTATTATTAGCGGCTAGAGTATCAGGGTCGCTTAGGTAGTGTCTTTAGGTGGACGCAAATAGCTTTTCGTGTCGGAATAGGGATGCCTTTTTGCGAAGCAAATAATTGACATTCTAGTAGTGTGAGATGCTATAAAAGAAAGAAACTAATGGTGAAGTAGAGATTTTGAATTGTTATAGGGCAGCACAAGTGCCAGTCTTTTGCTAGCAAGAAAAGAACAAATCTGGTCAAGTCGGGTGCTTGCTTACAATGTGGTCTTTCATAAGATGGATTAATCTCAAATCTGATTTTTGGCAGGTGTCATGATCACCTCTCATAATTACAAAAAATAATAAAGATAAACTGGTCCAGTTTGGCACTTTGAGATAAGCCAATTATGGATGGAATCTCACGAATTGTTGTCTTATCAAATTTATAATTATACATAGTGATTGTCAGATGAATCCATGCATTTTTCATGAAACCTCTATCTCTAGCTCTATGTCAAGTGGGGATACTTCGCCCTACTGACAACAAAGCATGAACATGTGCATTTCATTCAAATACATCTATTTTTCTTCTATTAAATTGTTCCACGCACAAATTGATTTTTTTAACTTATGTTAATTTTGGTTGCAATATGGTGTTAACTTCGGGCATTCATAGAGTTTGATTAAAAAAGTGAAATACTGAAAAAAATATTTACTATTCTTTTTTTATTTTTCGCTTAAAGAAATTAAAAGAAAAAAAGTTGCTGATATGTACTGCATTTTCTCACATTCTTTTTATATTCTGCTATGGTGTCACGACAGCTATGGTGTTTTATTTTGTTTCTAAAATTTGTAGTGCCATCTGGAGCTATTTATACTATTTTTATTTATTTTTTGTCTTTTTATTTAAGAATTTAATTTAACTTCACCATACCCCTTATTGTTGTTCAGTTATTGTAGATATTGTATTTCTGTTCTGCACTCTTGCTTTTTACAGGTAATCTTTAAGAAAACAGATTAACTCTTTTTGCGATTTTTCTTTCTTTGCTTGGTAGAAGGTCATCTGATCTGTTTGCATTTAACTAAGCTCCTTAGCAATGTATTTGACAATATTTGAATAGTTGTTTAGGACTTTTTTGAACATGCCAGTGCAAAAAGCAGCTATCGGTATAGTAAATAGTTTTGTATTTTTACCCTTCTTACATCATTAAACATGAGCATTTTCAAATTTTTTCAAGGCTTTCAATTAAGCTACGGGCTGCTAATTACATGCACTGCAGGGCAGGATAAACATGAGAAGAGGTTAATTTCAGAAGTGTTGTCTTTCTGATGGAGCCCTTCTTACTGTGAGCTTTTTCAAAAATAATCATGTCAATATATATAGCTGTGTGCATTCTATTCCCCTGTTGTTTAGTTAATTTAGACCTTTCTTAATTGTTCATTATTCATTATTATTTTATCCAGCAATTTTATTGTCATATCTTACACCATTTTCATGTCAGTTTCTAATTTGCCCATGTACAAATGTGCCTCTTATAACATCAATAATGACGTAGAATCGATGGAATGAATGAATGGAGGGTACCAATTTTATTGAAAATTGAAAATGATGAGTCATGTGACAAGTGTTTGTGCGTAGAGAAAAGGAGGGAAGAGGTGTATTTTGCATGATCTATCATATAAATTTTATTTATTGCTACATTTTAATATGTTTTGAACTACATAAATAATAATAAGATTTATTATATAACAGAAAAGAGTCAAAATTTTTAGCACATAAGTCTATCTTTATATTTTTATACAAAATTTGATAAAAATATGTGTTTCTTAGTTATAATCATATATATTTCAATGGGAAATTAGAGAAAACTGAATCTAAAAGCTAAATAGACATTCTGAATACATTAACTACAAAAGAGAAAAAAAAATTAGAACAATCATTGTAGCTTAACATGACACCGAGATAGTCATGAGAATTCGCCCTTATCTGTCGTGGTAAGTTCGTCGTTGCATCATAGATGCTCTTCTAGATTTCCGTACACGACTTCCAAATATCGAATCCCCAATAACATCGAGTCTGAAATTCTAACATGATTCTCCATTTTCTCTCACACTCTCAAAACAAAAGTACTACGTTAGGGTTTCTCTCTTTTATTATTTCCTTCAACTCAATTTTCAATTTCCTTTCGCTTCCTTTCTCTCTTTCAGAAAGTTGTGCTTCAATACGGAAATTGACAGTGGGAAATATAGGTGTTTCCAAAATTCACAAGCCCATATCCATCTCATCTACTCCACACAAACTTAACTTTTTACCGTCTAGAACAAAGCAATCACTAGCGCAAGGGTCTATTTGGGAAGATTTATCAATTTGTGAATTTAATATACGAGCGCAAGGGACGAATTTTTAATTTGAAGCCTTTCTATTTTCATGAATGCCTATTTACATCGCTAGAATTATTATCTTTATTTTGCTTGTTCATTGGTGTTTTTTCCAGGTGATCTGTCATTTAAAGGGTTGAGGAAAATCAAGGGCACCTTTATGTTTTCCGGGGCATCAGATAAAAATGATGGTATTTCAGGACAATTATTGTAGATAGAGAGATTAAGAGGACAATGAAAATTCCCAATTTTAGAGACAGAGTTGCCAGGCACCTCACAAAAAAATCTGCTGGACAAGTTGCCTCAGTTTCAATCTGAGATCAAAAGAAGGCTACAAGGTTAAGAGAAACGAGAGTATTTTGTAGTAGAAAATAAATCATCTATTCGGATTCCATATTGCCTGAGAAGTCCATTCATGTATGGAATTGGAATTACACCTTTGCAAAATCAAGTTAATAGACTTTAATTTAGGCTACACCACCACTCTATGTTTCCAAAAATAATTAGTGTATAATTAGTGATATACAATAAAAACTGCTGTATATAGACCATCTCAATGTTCGTAGAATTAGCCCACTTTCCTAATACAGCCCATCAACGTCCTTACTTTCGGACTCATTAATTTCGCATATTACAGTTTGAGGATTGCTAAAATGCTATACATAGCACGGATGCCTTTCGTGCTACGGATTCGTTCTTGCATTTCATGCTTCAAACAACCGATTCAAACCGTTCATTATCTTCTTCATATTGAAATCTCATTAGAAATCAAATTTTACATTTTTTTAAATCTTTTTACTATTTTTCTCATATTTTTGAAAATACTCAATCTAATAAATTCTGAACCCTTCAATAATAGTGATTTTAAAAAATCTGAGAAAAATAGTAAAAAAATTTTAAAAAATATAAAATTTGATTTCTAATGAGATTTCAATATGTAGAAGATAATGAACGTTTGGATCGGTTGTTTGAAGCATGAAATGCAATAACGAATCCGTAGCACGAAAGACATCCGTGCTATACATAGCATTTTAACAATCCTCTTACATTTTTACTGTATAATATTATTTGGGTCCTTTTTTTTTTTTTGACATTGGTACAGATGCGTTTGAAGACTTCGGGAGTAAGTTTCCTGTTTCCTAATATAGTTCTGGTTTCTAATTACGGAATAGAAGCATGGAAGTCTCTATTGTTTCTATTCAAACCGCCATATGATAGGGCCAGCCTGATAAAGCTCGGCCCCAAATAGAAGGAGATGGAATCCAACCCAAAAGAGGCCCGCAATGGGGGTAAAGAAGCGGGAAAGGCGAAATTAAATCAGCGCGCCCCAAACGAAGTCGGGAGGACAAGCCATAACGAACTCACACGGAACACCTCACCGAACATAAGTCGGGAGAATCTAGAGGCACCCAGTGGGCTAACGGCTGTCGGGTGACGTCAGCATTCTGTTATGAGAAATAGGCCTATAAATAGAGGGGGTAGACCACTGTATAGGGGGTTGGCATTTTGATAGACGAAAGAGCCTGTAATACTCTGATTGTAATCCTCAAATAATCAATAAAATATCTTTTCCACTCATTCTCATCTCTAAATTCTCTCACGTTGTTAATCTCTACCAAAACTGAGCTTATCAACTGGCGCCCACCTGAATTCGACCATTGGCAATTCAAAGTTGCATTTGGTAACCTGAGAAATGGATGAGAATAGAAGTGCAATTCAACCCAGGCGGTTGGATCTGGAGTTTGCTACCGATAAACTAAACAAGGAGAGACATCGTGTCCTTCACGAAGCTAGATCTGAATCTCAGATCCAGATAGAGCTCTCCACACCTCAGGCACCAAGCGGTACAGTTCATCCACCACAAACAGATCTGATGAACACTGAGCCTCAAAACAAGCAAAACGCTGAAACTTCAAGAACACAAACAGTGGTCGGCGATTCAAATACGCGACCAGTCAACCCCGAACAACCAGACAACGATACACCATTAGATCTGGGATCAACAAGAGCAGCGTCAGCTGTGATACACCCGATCTTGCAAGCTGTACAATCTCGTGAAGAATCAGAGAGAGCAACACCAGTTACAATGCACCCGATCTTGCAAGCTATTCAACAACCTCGCGATGAGCCAAGATTGGACAAACCCGAAACATCTACAGCAAAACAGAGAAGCACCACCAATTTAGAGAACCAACGCTCTCTCTCTCAAGCAGATCTCACAAACTTCGTCGAGCAAACACTGCAAGCAGCATTCACATCAGCAACTCCAACAGTACAGTTAAACCCAGCAAGACCGGAGATCCAGGATCCGCGACAAATGCCAAGCGTAACACAACCTCCTCAAAGTTACGGGTATGTCGCTGATCCTCGCCAAAGCGTAGCATGGAGAACAGAAGGAACACCGCAAACGTACAATGTCGGACAACCTCCGCATATGTTCCAATGGCATCCCACGGGATATGTTCACCATACAATACCACAAGCTCATATGACAGACTGGTATCCTTCCCAACATAATACTTATGGTTTTCCTAGACCAGAGGGTCCATCCACCTATTTTCCATGGGGCCATCCAGCTCAGTGGGGTGTACATACTTCATGGAATACCCCTAATCCTTACTCATGGACACGAACACCTCAACAACCCGAACATCCTAGGCCACAAACTACTCCAAGGCCTCCCGAAAACATCATCCCAACAAACCCAAGTCCATCTCTTGCAATTCCTGTACCAACATTACCTATTCCACATGTGAATCAAGAGCTCTTAGGATCTCGAGTGGAAAGAACAAGGGCACCACAATTGGGTGAAGACAGGGAAGTATTATCGGAAAGAAACCCGAATAATGAAAGAAGGGAACGCGAGGAAAAAAGATCTCCTAGGGGCCGTGCGAAAACAAGGCAGCGTCGCGAACATAGTTCAGATAGTGCACGTGAATCAGAAGGATCAGGGTCACCACCTGTCGGTGCCCTAGCGCGAAGGTTATACCAAGGGGCGCGAATCGACATGAAAAATTACCCCCACCTTGATAGATACCCAGGAGGAGAAGCTAAGGATGCTCAAGCTTTTGTGAACAGCTTTCGAGCAATGATGGCCATCACACATGCATCCGACAGGGTGATGTGCTTAGTTTTTCCGACAAGGTTAACAGAAAGTGCATGGGATTGGTATTCGCGACTACCCCAAGGGTCAATCCATAGTTTTGATGACTTAACCGACAAATTTTTGGGAAGGTTCGGAGGATTAAGAGCACCAACCATCAAATGCACAAGCCTCATGACCCTAAAGCAAGAACCATATGAATCATCACGAGCATATCTCGCGAGATTCTCCGAAGAGGCGTATAAAGTTTCTGATTTTGATGAAAAGCTTGTGTTGGCGGCAGTATTGCAAGGTCTTCGGAGTAAAAATTTGAGATATGAGCTAATAAAAAAAGATTGTGGATCTTTTCGAGAATTCAGGGAATGTGCACAACAAGTGATACAAGCAGAGGAAGATGCGGAACGAATGGGTTGGAAAGATGTCACGGAGAGACACATCACAACACCAACGAGAAGAAGTTGTTCTCCTCTGCCTCAACCTCGCAATGGATCCCCTCTTGGGAGGAGGAGGAATGCAAAGGTGATCAAAGGAGCGACATACAAACTCCACAATTACAGAAAGACGGGAGAGGCATATGCACCCCTGTACTCCACTTACCACATATGTACAGAACCCAGGGAGCGATTGTTTAACGTCATCAAAGATAGTAAGGAGTTGAAACAACCCGAACCGTTGGTAGAAGCAGAGAAGTTTGATAAGTCGGCTTACTGCGAGTACCATTGCAGTTCGGGACATCGCACCCGAGATTGTTTGAAGTTGAAAGATGAGATAGAAAGGTTAATCCGACATACACATTTGTTGGAGAAGTACATTGAGAAAGAAGGAGCCAAGGATAACCGAACTAGAGAATCTTTCAACAACCAGTGGCAAAGAAAACCATACAACAACCAATGGAAAAGAACCGACAACGTAAACAACCCGAACAATATTCCCATCCAGCGACAAAATGTTCCGAATAAGCCTAGAGAAGAAAACAAAGGTTCCCCAGTAGTGATGTTCATAGCAGGGGGGGACGCATCTGGCGGCGACAAACCTCATCAACGAGCTTCATACGCAGATCCGAGAAGATTATCTCAACCTTCACGTTATGAGGTATTTCACTTACATGCAGAAGGATCCCTAACTACTACCCGAATATCCTTCGGGCCTGAAGATTGCGTAGGCGTCCGTTACCCACATGATGATGCCATAGTGTTGATGCTGCGAATACATGGCAGACGTGTCAAAAGAATCTTAGTGGATACGGGAAGTTCAGCAGATGTGCTATATTTCGACGCGTTAAGGCAACTCAATTTGGCCTCATACCCCCTGACTCCGATGGACACGCCATTAGTTGGCTTTGCAGGAGACACCGTGATACCACTTGGAACAATTGATCTGGAAGTTGAGTTCGGGGAACCACCCAACAGTGTAATATCGAGAGTAAAGTTCATAGTGGTTAATGCACCATCTGCATACAATGTGATCTTGGGAAGGAAATCTTTGAATGATGTTGGGGCAATCGCTTCGACCAAACACCTCATGATCAAATTCCCCACTAGACTTGGAGTAGGTGTGGTAAAAGGTGACCAACAAAAAGCCAGAGAATGTTATCAGGCAGCAGTGATAGATCAAGTAACACAAATAGAGAAGGGAAATGTTGAGAAGAAAGTGCGCGTGCCCAGTTCGGGCGCTCCAGGGGAAGATGTGGAAGAAGTAGAGCTGAGTGAAGGAATAACTACTAAACTGGGGACGGCGCTCGGGGCCAAGGACCGAGAATTAGTGAAGGACTGTCTTAAGAGAAACCAAGAGATTTTTGTCGCTGAAGGAGGGCAGATGCCGGGTATTAAGAGGGAGATTGCGGAACACAAAATCAAGCTCTTCCCAAATGTCAGACCAGTGCATCAAAAGAAAAGGAAGTTCGGACCCGAACGTAGAACGATAATTGAGGAGGAGGTGCAAAGGTTACTCGCAGCTGGGTTTATTCGCGAAGTTAAATGCCCTGCTTGGTTAGCCAATCCAGTGGTGGTTCCGAAACCCAACAACAAGTGGAGAGTGTGCATTGATTTCACTGACCTCAACAAAGCCTGCCCGAAAGATCCTTTCCCATTGCCGAACATTGATGCATTAGTGGATTCGACAGTGGGTTTTTCTCACTTGAGTATTGTTGATGCCAATGCGGGATATCATCAGATTAAAATGTGTACAGAAGATGAAGAGAAAACCAGTTTCCTTACAGAAAAAGGGATCTATTGTTACAAGGTCATGCCTTTCGGTCTGAAGAACGCAGGAGCAGAATACCAAAGGATGGTGAACAAGTTATTTCAAGACGAAATTGGGAAGATTATGGAAGCATATGTCGATGATATGGTGATCAAAAGTTATTCGGGGGAGGAACATGTGCAACACTTGGAAAGAGTGTTCGCGAAGATGAAAGAAGTCGGAATGCGATTAAACCCAAAGAAGAGTTTTTTCTGTCTCGGAAGTGGAAAGTTTTTAGGGTTTATCGTATCCGAAAGAGGCATAGAAGTCTATCCGAGCAAATGTCAGGCGATCGCGAACATGGAACCACCAAAAACAGTCAAAGAAGTGCAAGAATTAACTGGGCGAATAGCTGCCCTAAATAGATTCATTTCAAAGTCAGCCGAAGTGTGTCAACCATTTTTCCAAACAATCAGGAAAAACAAGAAGTTCCAGTGGACAGTAGAATGTCAAGATGCTTTTGAAAGGATAAAAGAATATTTGGCCACACCACCGATTATCAGTAGACCTACGAAAGGGGAAACTCTCTATCTTTATGTGGCAACTTCCGAAACGGCTGTGAGTGCAGCTCTCATTAGGATTGAAGAAAACCAACAAAAACCTGTCTATTTCGTGTCTCGCATTCTGCGAGATGCTGAGATAAGATACCCTCCTGTTGAGAAAGTGGCATTCGCGGTCATGATAGCATCCCGGAAACTCAAACCGTATTTTCAGGCACACCCCATCAAAGTACTCACCGACATGCCTCTCCGAAAAGCTTTGGGACAACTTGATGTAGCAGGGCGGATGTTAAAATGGGCAGTGGAGTTGTCCGAATATGATGTGAGTTTCGAACCAAGGACAGCATACAAAGGACAAATTCTTGCCGACTTCATAGTCGAGTGCACAGCCAGACAAATTGAAAATCCCAAGGAAGAAGTGTGGGAAGTATTCGTGGATGGGGCAGCTTCTGAGAAGGGTTCGGGTGTTGGCGTTGAAATAAAAGGACCGAAAGGCGAAAAATTTCACTATGCGATACATTTGACTTTCGAGGTGTCCAACAATGTCGCAGAGTATGAGGCGTTGTTGGCAGGTATGCGACTTATGGAGGCAATAGGAGCAAGAAGTGTGCGTTTCTACATGGATTCTCAGTTGGTGGTAAACCAAATTAAAGGAGAATATGCAGCAATAAACGAAAGGCTAGCCCTATACTTGGAGAAGGTGAAAACAGTGTTAGCTGCTTTTGAAAGTGCTTCTGTAGAGTACGTACCGCGAACTCAAAATGAAACAGCAGATGCTCTGTCAAAAATTGCTAAAGAAAGCGATCTAGATCGGGAAAATCCCATTGTTATGTTAGAAGTGCCACATCCCAGCATTGATGTTCTTGCTTTCGACGTGTATATTGTTGAGGCAGGAAAGAAGTGGTATGCTTTGTTATGGAATTTCCTCAAAGAAGGAAAACTCCCAGAAGACGACAAGGTCGCCCGAAAAGTCAAGCGGTGGGCTCTCGAATTTACCATCCGAGATGGTCTATTACTGAAAAAAGGATATGGAATACCTTGGCTCACATGTGTGGGAAGAGCAAAAGCGGACGAAATTATTGCAGAAGTGCATGAAGGAATATGCGGTAGCCATCAAGGAATAACTTCGCTAGGAAAGAGGATCGTTAGAGCAGGGTTTTACTGGCCCTCTTTGAAGAAGGATGTGGAGACATATGTTCGCAGATGCGAAAAATGTCAATTCCACGCCCGCATACCAAGACAACACCTCATCCGATGCAATCTATCTCCAGTTCATGGCCGTTTGATGTGTGGGGGCTAGATTTGTTGGGGCCTTTCCCTCAAGGACAAGGAAATGTTAAATTCCTAGTGGTGGCCGTGGAATATTTCACCAAATGGATTGAAGCCAAACCTCTAGCAACAATCACATCGCAAAAGATAGTGGACTTCGCGAGACACCAGATCGTGTATAGATACGGGATCCCACATACCTTCATCTCCGACAATGGCACACAGTTTACTGGCGCCCCATTCCAGAATTTTTGCAAAGGACTGGGTATCCGATCATGCACCTCTTCGGTCTGTCATCCCCAATCTAATGGTTTAGCTGAGGTATCCAACCGAACTATATTGGAAGGGTTGAAGAGGAAAATCGAAGGCAGCAAGAATACTTGGCCCGAGTATCTCGATGAAATCTTATGGGCCTACCGCACCACACCTCGCTCTTCCACAGGCCGTTCACCTTTTTCCATGGTTTATGGAATGGAGGCTGTCACGCCTATGAAGGCAGTACACCCTACTTTGAGAACGAAGTCATATACTTGGGAGAAGAATGGAACTCGAAGAGAAGACGATTTGGAGACCATTTACGAGTTGAGGGAAGAAGCTCGAGTGAAGATGGAAGAGTATCAGAGAAGAATGCGAAAGGGTTTTGATAGGAAAGTCGCTCCCAAACATTTCCAACCAGGTGATTGGGTGCTCAGGAAGATCGAAGCCACAGGAAAACAAGTGGGGAAACTTGATCCCGCATGGGAAGGCCCATTCGAGATCATTAAGTCCATTGAAGGCAGGGCTTACCATCTCAGGGATATGAGGGGCAAGCGCATTCCAAATGCTTGGAACGCTGCCCATCTCAGGAAGTTTTACATTTAGAAGGGATAGAAGTCGACCAATATCGTAGCCGGTCTCTTCGCGTCCAAGTTGTTTTTTATGATTTCGCTTTTGTTGTTATGGATAAGAACAAGAACCAGACCAATACCGTAGCCGGTTTCTTCATGTCCGAATTGTTTTCAGGTTTTCATTTTTTGTTGTGATGGCTAAAAACAACCAGACCAGTATCGTAGTTGGGTCTTTTTGTTCTTAGTTGGGGTATTAAGGCCCTTCTATCTTAATATAATTTTGGTTTATAAATGAAGACAGTTTTGCTTTCTACTCGTTGAGTCTCGCGTGTTAAAAAAAATAAAAAAAAAAATAAAAAATAAAAAAATAAAAAAATAAAGTCGTGACCCTCCTCGAGAGAATTCTCGGAGTAATCGCATTGAAAAAAATAAAGTCGTGACCCTCCTCGAGAGAATTCTCGGAGTAAGCGCATTGAAAAAAATAAAGTCGTGACCCTCCTCGAGAGAATTCTCAGAGTAAGCGCATTGAAAAAAAAAAAGTCGTGACCCTCCTCGAGAGAATTCTCGGAGTAAGCGCATTGAAAAAAATAAAGTCGTGACCCTCCTCGAGAGAATTCTCGGAGTAAGCGCATTGAAAAAAAAAAAAATTGTGACCCTCCTCGAGAGAATTCTCGGAGTAAGCGCATGAAAAAATAAAGTCGTGACCCTCCTCGAGAGAATTCTCGGAGTAAGCGCATGAAAAAATAAAGTCGTGACCCTCCTCGAGAGAATTCTCGGAGTAAGCGCATGAAAAAATAGTCGTGACCCTCCTCGAGAGAATTCTCGGAGTAAGCGCATGAAAAAATAAAGTCGTGACCCTCCTCGAGAGAATTCTCGAAGTAAACGCATGAAAAAATAAAGTCGTGACCCTCCTCGAGAGAATTCTCGGAGTAAGCGCATGAAAAAATAAAGTCGTGACCCTCCTCGAGAGAATTCTCGGAGTGAGCGCATGAAAAAATAAAGTCGTGACCCTCCTCGAGAGAATTCTCGGAGTAAGCGCATGAAAAAATAAAGTCGTGGCTCTCCTCGAGAGAATTCTCGGAGTAAGCGCATAAAAAAATAAAGTCGAGGAAAGCTGACAAATAACTGTACTTTGTTTGTACTTGAAAATAAAGACAAAAACTGGACAAATCTAACAATAAATGCTGACAATTAATACAGTTGGTTGGCAGTTAGTTGATAAAAAGCTATAAATAGAACCCATCGTCTTCCCCAAAGGAGATGCACCAGAACGCGCTCACAAAGCTTGAAATCAACAATGGCAAAGAGAAAGAAAAAGAAAAATAAAATATATCCCACTAAAATAAAAGGAAATTTAGGAGGATAGCTGAAGAGGAATCGGAGATTTAGGTGGATAGCTGATGTAAAATAAAATACTCGCATCAGATATACACCAATCTTCGGTTCCGAACATTCCCGAAACACCTGGATCTAGTGAATTCAGGAGCGGCTTTGTTATCTCAGTCGTTCCAAATTCAATGGATCGAATTTGTTTCGGGTGATGGAAGTCTCCCTAGCCTTAGAAGATTTTCTCCTAAGGCTGGGAAGATTTATTAACTAGCCCGGGGTTGTTAGTGTTAGATGACCCAAATCACTTCTTTCTGAGGATTGTCCGCGAATATATACAGAAAGAAAGTCAAGAAGAATTATCCTCGGTGCAGTTAGCAATAGTAGAAAATATTTTCCTTGAGAATGAATCTCAGATTTAATGTATTTTTGTTTCCTTGAGAATGTATCTCGCAATTAATGTATTTTTGTTTCCTTGAGAATGTATCTCGCAATTAATGTATTTTTGTTTCCTCGAGAATGTATCTCGGAATTAATGTATTTTTGTTTCCTTGAGAACGTATCTCGGAATTAATGTATTTTTGTCTCCTTGAGAATGTATCTCGGAGTTAACATATTTTTATTTGGTCCTGGAGAATGTATTGTGAAACGTGTATTTTTTTTTAATTAAGAGTACATCTCGGAGTTAGTATACTTGTTAATTTTGAGAACAAATCTCTAAACCAAGCTGCAAAAGGTATACCCAGTTGATGTTGTTAACATCTCGCAAAAAAAAAAAAAAAAAAAAAAAAATGATGAGGGGAGAGTATAGACAACTAAGGCAAAAGAAGTCACGATTTCCATTTCAAACAAGCACCATATTACATCAAAAAGTCGCATCACCAAAACCTTAATACGCTAAACCCCAGCTATACCTAAAAACATACTAAAAAATACTAGCCTATCCAGATCCCGAATTATCTTCGTCATCTACAGGCTTCGGAACATCTGCAGGCCAAGGCACTTGTTCTTCAGGCCACGGGTATCGAGGAGCAAACATCTCTCCCAAAACATCAATGGTACCCGATAACACATTTCCATCCGGGCCTAAAAGTCGATCATCAGAACGGCGCCAGCTACACTCAGCAACGGGAGGAAGATGTGGAATTTCATTAGCTGCAAGAAGTCCAAACTCTTCGTCTGTTATCGGATAGGACCATTGGAGCCCGCGACACACTCGAAGTAAAACACTTCTGAGAATTGAAGCCGACTGCATTCCAGCAGCCCTTTTGAAAGCACGAGAACGAAGGAAAGAAGGAAGAAGTTCTTCAAAGATCTTATACTTGTCATCTTGAGACAACTCGGCCGCCCCAGCAAGAAGAGAATTCTCCACTGATAGCTTTGTCACTTCTTCCTTGAGTATTTCCGAGATGTTCTCGGACTTCTGCCTTCTACTTGTTTCTTCAGCCAAATCTTTCCGAGTAGAAGTCAGAAGACCTATGACTTGGTCTTTTTGTCTCAAGGATGAATCCAATTTTAAAAGTAGTAAATGCCTCAGCCGCTCGAAATCCTCCAATTTCTTGGCCTGCTCGGTATTTTCCTTCAGAAGATTCTGGGCGAACAGTACAATGAATTTGTTAGAGTCAACATAGTTGTGAGTCATAGAATGCCAGTCCTTATAATGCTGGTCGTGTTCAACATGTAAATTTTGTACCTTTGACTTCTCCTTCGCCAACTCTACTTCCAAAGAAGCAATGCGAGCTTCTTGAGCAGAAAAGATCGCTCGAAGCTCTGCCAAGCAATGAGTTAAATGAGAAGATGAAGGAGATACGGGGTTCAAAGTAACAACAGCTGCATCCAGGTGAGATCTCAGAGAACTTGCAGGCATTTGAAGAGGAGTAGAAGCAGAATGCATCAGGTCTTCATCCTCCAAAGGAAGAGATCGGGCAGGAGTTGGAGGACAAGAACGAGCTGAACCCTCCGAAATCTGATGAGAGGGAACAGGTTCTGGAATGACCTCGAGAACAAATTCTGAAATAGGCTCCGAAACAGGGGGCTCCGAAATAGGGGGCTCCGAAGCAGGGGGAATCACGACTTTGGATGAACAAGGTTTTGGCAAACGAGGGGGGACCACGAACAACTCGTCATCGGAAACATCAACAGTTGCTCTTTCTAGAGGGTGAGAAGATGTCTCCAGGGAAGGTCGGGCATGAGAAGGACCCTTTCCATTAGTATTTCCAGTCCCTTTCAGCGAGATACCTCCTTCGGACACCGCAGGATGTGACACTTTAGTAGACCCAGTATCTCGTCGTGCTTTCTTCTGGCGACGCTCAGAAGCAGTGGTAGAACCAACCCCCCTTTTTAAGACCTTCGGGGGGGCCGCTGGGGGAATAACAGGTTCAACCCCGAGATGTATCGGAGATTCTTCCTCTAAGGAAGTCCCATTGAACACCAAGCGAATTGGAACTTCGGTTTTGATGACTGAGTCCAATTTGAGAAGGAAAGCGTATTCCTCTACACTGGGAGGATCAATGGAGACGCCATTGAAACTGTCGGTGTCTTTATTCCACTTCTTGGTAATCCCGAATACATCCAGATAAGGCTGACGAAGATAACAGAAGTGAGTTTCCCAATTGTCGAGTTTCTTGACCTTCCCGAACAAGACCATGTTGACTTTGTTCCGAACGGTACAAAGATCCCCAGCTTTTGAAAACCCAAAGTAATGCCCGAACATCCGTAAGGAAGCTGTCATTCCTTCAAAGCCCATAGCCAAAGAAAATAAAGTCACCACAGTCTCGAAGGATCTAATGATGCACCAGGCGTTGGGGTGAAGTTGTCCAGGAGCGATCTCAAGAAGCGATAGAATGTCGATCACGAATTGTGTAAGAGGGACTTTGAAACCACACCTCGATAAAGGTTTGAAGAGAACTGCCCCTTTTTCTTCATCGTAAGGTCGATCCTCTGGGGCGGCAGCTTCTAAGGCATCCTTCTCGGTGAGACCAATCTGACAAGAGAAGGCATACAGAGACTTCTCACTCCAGGGTTGAGATTGAAAGGTAGGCGTCTTCTTGAATACTTCATCAAGAGGACGAGAGGTGCGACGAAAAACCTCCTTTCTGGGAGCCACTCGACCTTTCCCCTTTTCGGGATCCCGAACAGGTGAAGAAGTGTCGACCTCCAGGTTTCCCTCAGATGAGGAGTGAACAACCATTTGTCGTTCCGAATTGGCAAATCTTTCTGGGACATCTGAAGATGGAACTTGTGGCTTAGAACTGCTAGAAGCCATAAAAACTGGAAAACAAAGCACATAAGTATATAAGGATGGATCGTGGCATCAACGAAAAGAGCTCGGATGCAAGTAGAATAGGGACTGGTAATAATGAACGGGATCACCACAGAAAAGATACCAACAGTATAGTGGGAGTAACCAATCTCTTATACTTTTAGTACCTTTTATACCAATCGGTACAAAGATAAGGCATATACCATACCTAAAAAGATAAAACAAGAAACAGTACAGAACTGTTTGCTAACTATAGGAAGGGTATAAGCAAGAACGTGGAGAATAAATATTCTTTATACCAAGACTACAATAGGTATCAACCATACCAATTCTAAATATACTCACATTCGTACCAAACAGATAGAAAGAGGCGATTCCATGGTATTTCTAAGGAAAACTAAGAAGAAAAAGGAGGATAAAGGAGAGAGGATACCTGAAAAGAAAGGAGTTCGCCGGAGAACTTGCCGGAGAAGGAGAGGAGGGCTCGTCGGAGGACGAGAAGAGGAGTTCACCGGAGAGTAAGAGGAAGGGTGAACGATCGTTCGGGAGAGTAGCAAAGAGAGAATAGCTCGACAAAGAAGAAAGAAGAGAAGAGGAGAAGGCTGAAGTGATAAATGGCAGAAGAAGAGAGAGAAATGGGAGTATAAAAGGCAAGGAGTTGAAAGGACAGCAGTAAAGACGGTAATAACTTTCACGGATCACGAGGCGAAGATGGAAGGGTTGGCGTTGGGATCAAGGTGCATACCAAGCGACAGCCAGGTAACCTGACCGCCTGACCGTTTCATGTGTTCGGGACACAAGGGTTTCACCACTTCGCGCTTCACCCAAGAGTCATATGTTCGGGACTCAAGGGCTTCACCACTTCGGGCTTCACCCGAGAGTCATATGTTCGGGACTCAAGGGCTTCACCACTTCGCGCTTCACCCAAGAGTCATGTGTTCAGGGCTCAAGGGCTTCACCACTTCGGGCTTCACCCAAGAGTCATGTGTTCGGGACTCAAGGGCTTCACCACTTCGGGCTTCACCCAAGAGTCATGTGTTCGGGACTCAAGGGCTTCACCACTTCGCGCTTCACCCAAGAGTCATGTGTTCAGGGCTCAAGGGCTTCACCACTTCGGGCTTCACCCAAGAGTCATGTGTTCGGGACTCAAGGGCTTCACCACTTCGGGCTTCACCCAAGAGTCATGTGTTCGGGACTCAAGGGCTTCACCACTTCGCGCTTCACCCAAGAGTCATGTGTTCAGGGCTCAAGGGCTTCACCACTTCGGGTTTCACCCAAGAGTCATGTGTTCGGGACTCAAGGGCTTCACCACTTCGGGCTTCACCCAAGAGTCATGTGTTCGGGACTCAAGGGCTTCACCACTTCGGGCTTCACCCGAGGGTCATATGTTCGGGACTCAAGGGCTTCACCACTTCGCGTCTCACCCGAGAGTCATATGTTCGGGACTCAAGGGCTTCACCACTTCGCGCTTCACCCAAGAGTCTTGAATTTAGCGACTTGATTTTCAACTTACGATGAATACTCATCCCAAGTTCAAGGACTTATGATAGGGCCAGCCTGATAAAGCTCGGCCCCAAATAGAAGGAGATGGAATCCAACCCAAAAGAGGCCCGCAATGGGGGTAAAGAAGCGGGAAAGGCGAAATTAAATCAGCGCGCCCCAAACGAAGTCGGGAGGACAAGCCATAACGAACTCACACGGAACACCTCACCGAACATAAGTCGGGAGAATCTAGAGGCACCCAGTGGGCTAACGGCTGTCGGGTGACGTCAGCATTCTGTTATGAGAAATAGGCCTATAAATAGAGGGGGTAGACCACTGTATAGGGGGTTGGCATTTTGATAGACGAAAGAGCCTGTAATACTCTGATTGTAATCCTCAAATAATCAATAAAATATCTTTTCCACTCATTCTCATCTCTAAATTCTCTCACGTTGTTAATCTCTACCAAAACTGAGCTTATCACCATATATACTTGGCAAGTTGCCATTTATCTCAAGCCGCCGTTATACTCTCTCTTCCTTAATGCAAATCTTCGACTCCGATTCCAAACAAAGAAAAATGAAACGTGTATCAAAACAAAGGAAAATGGATGGTGCATCTGAAAAACGGAGAATGGAAGGTGTATTCTCCCCGATAAATTCTCTGCCGCCGGAGTGCGTTTCTCACATTATCTCCCTCACCTCTCCACGCGATGCATGCATGTTCTCCCTCACATCCACCGGCTTCCGATCAGTTGCTGATTCCGATGACACGTGGCTGCACTTTCTCCCTTCGGACATCGACTCCATTCTCTTTCGGGCCGTTGATCCAGTTGTGTTCTCTTCCAAGAAGGATCTCTTTCTCATGCTGTGCGAGCGGCCTTTGCTGATTGACGGGGGCAAACTGGTAATTTACTTTTTTACTGTTTTAACTTTTGATTTAATGCACTACAGTATTCTGTATATAGAATGCAAATCTAGTTTCTAATTGTAATTCATTGATTTCTTTGTGATTTTGTCTGTAGAGTTTCGAACTGGACATATCTAGTGGAAAGAAATCCTATATGATATCCGCGAGAGCACTGGACATAACCTCTGATGAAAAGCAGCCTAATGATTTGAGGTGGATTTCTCTCTCGGATTCCAGGTACCTTTTGTTATTGATTGATCTTGGTTCTTGACCTGGTTTACTTTTTGTAATTTAAGAAGTAAAACATATTTTCCATAAATACATAAGAATTTTATAAAAAGTTTATATTTATATTCCGGGTTTCATCATAAGTTTATAATATAATTAAAAACATAATTATTTGAGCGATGTTTCTCACTTTGACAAACAGAGACTCAACTTTTCTTCTTTTTTTTTTAACTTTTTTTTTACAATAGCACAAGTTACTTGACCAAGAATAGTAATATATTGTCACTAAAAAAAAAAAACGTTGAAAGGGTCCTTATTTTAATTAACGAATTAGCCCCAAGCATTATTTTACCAAGACACAAAGTACGCTAGCTAATAAATTTATAAAATTAATGAAATAATAATAATATGTTCTGCAAGCTATTTCTATGATTTTTTTTTTAGTTAACAAATATTCAAATACAAATATTAATTTCATGATGGGTCACATTTCGCAAAAAATAAACATTTTAGATTTGTTCTCCAGTCTTCCAATATTAACTCTATTGAATGCAACACTCAGGTTTGTGGACGTGGCAGAGAAAACAGAGATGTGCTTCTTAAATATAGTTGGCAAGATCGACAGCCAGGTGCTCTCTCGTGAGACCAGATATGCTGCTTACCTCGTCTACAAGGTGAAGGAGGCATCCAATGATCTTGTCCATCCACAACATCCAATCATGTTTTGTACATCCGTGACTATCAATAGGCACAAGACCATCAAAGAATTTGCTTGCAACGATGAGATTCCTCAGGAGTGGTGGGAGGTGGAGATAGGAGAGTTTTACATTGAAAATGGAGAGGAAGGAGAGATTAAATTGATGTTAGCTGAGATTGGTGGGGCATTCTTTAGAACGGGATTAATTATACAAGGCATTGACATAAGGCCTAACCATTAAGATTTTTTTAGATCTATATATGTATGATATTTTTCTATTTTTTGTTTTGTTTTGTAAGAATAGAAAGGGAACGTGTGGAGTACTTAAATTATGATATGGTGAAATTGATTTTTGTTTACACTTGGGCCCACCTGTGAATGTGAATGTGCTTCTCAAGATATATATATATATATACACGATATGAAATTTGAATTGATAATCTTTAATTAGTGAAAGTACTCTATTTTATTTCGGCTTAATTTTCTTGTTAACTAGTGATGTATTCACGGTAACGACTCTCCAATTGAAAATACACTGAACCTAGACCCTTTTTTTTAACAAAAAGAAAAAGTAAAATTTGATGTTTTCATAATTTTTAATCCAATTTTCAAATGTTTAATTTATTCAGGAACTTAATTAGCATTTCTAAATAAAAAAAAATGTTCCACGTCCGATCTGGCCTGGCGGCGGCTCTGGCTCATGAAACACCAAATTTATTAACGTGTAAAAATCACTGAATATCACCAAATTTATGAAATATCTTTATTCTGACAAATATAAGTACATGAACAAAATATCTGATAGGTTTCGGGATCGGTACCATTGTACAACATCCATGCAAAGAGGCGATGGGTGGATGGAGGTGGACATCGGAGAATTAATGAAAATGGAGAGGAGGGATCAGAGATTAGAATGGGGTTGGAAGAAACTGGTGCGAGGACATGATTAAATTTATTAGGTTATGGTATTTCTATTTCATATCTGAGCCTTTGTCATATGAAGTTCTCGCAAGATTAATTTGTTAATATTTCCTCTTTTCTGACTAGTGAATCCAAATTTTCAAGTGATTTGAGATTTGTTGGCATGTGGTCACCATTTTTTGTCCGTTTTTTGTGATAAAAAAAAAAGGAAAGATGTGTTTTGTTTGAAGCTTCGCAAGCAAACCTGATAGGCCATATGTTTAGGACACCCATTTTCGTAAACAAAGCTATCTCCAAATTAGCATGTAGTGCATCTATTTGGGGAAATACAATTTTCACACAATATCCTACGAAAGCATCTAAATTTTTTGGCTAATTTTTAGAATAATGGCCTTGGATGATTAGTTCCATTAAACTGATTAAATGTTTTGATTTTCCTGTATGCACCATATGTTTAATTACATAATTTGATTTTGATTCGATGCTTTTTTATTTAAAAAATGGACTTTCTCATGTTGAAAGTTTTAAATTTTATATTCATTGCAAATTTACAATAATCACCGATCAAGATAGTTTTGGAGGTTTCAGCTTCCTACCATATTGTGATTTTAATCTTCGTCTTTTTGGAGCGTTAAGCCGTTAAATCAAATAAAATCTAATTTACAATTGTACCAAGCCCAGACTGAATGTCACGCAACCTGGCCCAGTAATTATATCAAGCCCAAACTCTCTCTCTCTCTCTCTCTCAATCACTTACAGGCGGACCCCACCAAAAGCTCACATCTTCCTCCCCAAGGCAGGAACGAGCCTCCACATCTAAAACCCCTCTCTAATATAAAACCCTTCTCTAATTATTTCACCTCACTCGACTCCATTCAACTCAAGTCAACCAACACAAAACACTCTCCATTAACCAACTTCCTCTCTCTCTCTCTCCATGGCTGCTGCGGGAGGTCCGGATGGTCAGGCCGCTGGATAAAAAAAAACGGTTTATGCGGTAAAAAAACGAATAAAACGATAGTGCGGTATAAATCAAGCTAAGATTAAACAGCGATAAAACAGAAAAAAAAACAGAGTTTTTTAAAAGCTTGGTTTAATTTTAGGTAATGGCCAGAATGATGGCTGAATACAATATAGCTTATCAATTGCATTGTCCAATTATTTTAATGTAATAATTTTGTATGTTTAATTCTAATATTGAATAGTTCAAAATTCATTTTATTCAGAAGGAAATTAGGATATCAAAAAGTAAATAAGAATATTTTTGTTTCAAAAGAAAGAAGAAATTTTGATTTCTTTTGCATATAACTGATTAATCCCATTTTCACCAAAAAAAAAAATAACTATGGGTGCGTTTGGATTGTTGGAAGAAAGAAGAAGAAGAAGGAAGAAGAAGAAAAAAAATTATAAACAATCCAAACTCTTCACAAAATTACACACTTCCCAATACTTCTTCTCACTTCTTCCCTTCTTCCCTTCTTCCCACACCTATCCAAACGCACCCTATATGAAGAACCTTTTGGACCTAAAGTACAATATCATGGTATGTTACCAGTTCTCTAATTTTGGTACTGTGATTTTTACAATAGGAGAATTGAAGTCAAGAGAAAGTTCAAGTTTCAACTTCTTTGGTGTGATTAATTTAATTCGTTTGGTTTAATTGCAGAACTTTTCTATCATGGGCTGACAGTCAAAGAACCAGAGCATGTGCCGGATTACTAGTTACAACTTTTGAGCATCTGGAGGAGAAGCTCATGAAAGATTATGGGTGTGTTTGGATAGGATGGGAATAAGGAATAGGAATAAGAAATTTCGGTTTGCGTGCTTATTCTTATTATTGTGCAACCCAAACAACATGGGAATAAGGAATAAGGGCCCTTATTCCTATACTAACAAAATCATGGTATAAGAATAAGGAATAAGGATAAGCACGCAAACCGAAATTTCTTATTCTTATTTCCTATTCCCGGCTTATTCCATTGCTTCCAAACACACCAATATACGTATGCCATTAACTTTAAAGCCCATGGCTAAGCCTTTGATTTTTGAAGTTCCATCCAGTGATGATTAATGATTTGATCTCAACGTAGCTTCAGAACATGATGAGTTTAGGTCATTTTTTTTGTGCTTTTGTTTACTTCATGCAACTCTTGTAACTTGTGGGTTTCGGTATTGTTTTGGATTTTGTTGTTACATTGTTGATAATTGTGTTTACTTATATGATGTATATTATGTGGTAATTGTTATCAAAATATTTTTATTGGATATTATTTGAATAAATATTCACCACAATTAATGCGAATGTAGACATTTTTTGATATATTAATTTATGTAATTTCGATACTTAAGTTATTTTTATATGTAAAATCGTGCAATTGCATTTGTCAACCTCTTACAAAATCACACACAAGCCTTTTTTTAGTTTGTAATAAAAATGGAAATTGCTTACTGAATTGAGCAATACTGATAATTTAAACTAAAGTATTCTCTTTATTGAATTATGACTGATAACATAACTACTTCAAATGAGTTCGATGATACTTTTTATTGTAAATTTATAATTTATAAATAACGCCAACTTGTGTTATTTATTTATTTATTATTTTTTTTCGTAAATGAGGTAGTACGATAATATATTGTTTGTCGTAACTAAGGTAAATAAAAGAGCCAGTGATCAGCTGCCAACAAAAGAAATTACACACAGATCTTCTTAGCCTAAAAATATTTGCAATTTTTCTCGGTGCATCCAATATATATGAAGATTTCATGCCCCTTCTACGGTATTTTGTAATAATCAAGCTATTTATAGCAATCAAATGCCCAAAATTTACCAAAAGTCCGTTACCGCCGTATTTTAACCCACTACCCGATTTTCACTTTTCATTTAAAGAAAAGCAACACAGGCACAGACTAGGCCTGTCTAACGTCCACTACGGACACGGAAAATAGAGATTCCGTTATCTGTTCCGTTACAGAAACGGTACATATCAACAATTTCGTTAGCCTTTTCGTTTGGACGGAACGTGACGGAACGACTAAAATTGAACTATATACCACACAAACGAATGACGAAATCCGTTCCGTTAGCCGTTCCGTTTCAGAAACGAAATATAAATCTGTACCGTTAGCCGTTCCGTTAGAACGGAACAGCCACGGAATCACGTGGACGAATCCTCCGTCTGCAGGCCTAGACACAGTACATACCATGCCCTCACAATTTGGAATCCCCTGCTATTAGCATAAGGCATTAATTTTCCCCTGTATCCTATACCAGAATTGAAGGTTTGGGTAGGTAGGACCTCTACTACAAACCTATCATGAATAATATAAATCTAATAGGGATTAGATTACCGTTTGCGGAAGAATCGAATATACCAGACTTCGATCTCGTAGGCGATACCGCAAGCCATCACCGCCACGCAACCGCTGCGCACAGCCTCTATCTCTCTCCGTATGCGGCCGATGCACTACGACCTCAAGTTAGGGCCTAGCACCACCATCCACGATTCCATGTGCCCGACATGCCGTGCTTCTCATTCATGCTTGGAAATCCATCAAGCAAGGGAGGAGAAGGCTCCCTCTCTCTCTCAGATCTCTCTCTAGGGTTCTGGACCTTTGGGGACGGAATAGACAAGACAACCACCAAGTAACAGAACACTAGATCTGAGTATATAAAGCCTCTGTCGGTTACAGAACCGAACAGACGCTTTTCTGATTCCGCGACCCAGCGGGTCGCTGGACCCTTCAGCGGGCCGCTGGAATGTTGAAATATCTCCGTAAATTCCAACATCTCCCTCTCGGAGAAGTTTCACACAGCATGTCACTCATACGGCAAATGGAACGTGCGACCAGCGCATACACCTGTCCATGCGGGAGCTCAAAAGCCTCACTTTGAATAAATTCAAAGCCAACGAGAGAGCATCTACCCTTTTATAAAAACAGTTATATAAATGTGTACACTAGTACCTTAGAAACATTCAAATCCGCACTAGATCAGACATTATTCACCGCTCAATAATACCTGTCTTTTCCGTCTCAGTCTTAGTCTGCTGTATGTTCCCAACCTCAGTCCATATAACGAGTTTGGTGAGCTCTGAACACCAACAAATCTATCGTTTGTGCATGATGAATTGAATCTTCCTTTCGACTCATGAGACTCAAAACGAAATCAGTCGCTTGCCCAGCAATGCCCCGACAGGCGGAATATACATCACCATAGGGTACACACCAAAGTAGCAGCCCTGACCCCATTTTTCATGACATAGTCAAAAGTCAAAGGGTACGTAATCATGGAACTCACACATGAGGAGTCATACGGTCTTGGTCCTGGAACCACTCAACCCACTTCCATAAGTCGCCAAGCACATGTGGTATGAGCATATGTTACAATGAATTATCTGCTAAACAGACGTGTGTTCACATTCATTGTACGAGTCTAGATTCAGTTTGCAAATCAAGTGTCTATGGTCTAGACTACTTCTTATTGCAACTAATCCTGAGATTCTCCACTTAGACACTCCCGAGTTCTAAGGAGATTCTCACCTCGGCTTTTATTGGACTACATGATTATTTGGGGCACAATCATATCGGATCGCCTAAAAGAAGACAAGCCTCATTTCAGTCCCAGACTGAAGCGACAATGAGCTTCGTCCATCCCAGATGGCTCCTTAGTCCCTGACTAAGCGCACATAGCTCAATCTAGTCTCATCTCTACATGCCCCAGGCATTAGAGGCGATTGCTCGTGTGAGCGAGACAATCTAAAGTTCAATGACACACTACCATAAGTGCTAACATGTACTTGATTAATAATAAACTCAATGTTCACTATCCAAGTTCAAGTACATATAACTATGAGGATCTGATTGTCATATAGACCATCTCCAAATGAAATAATTCATTTGACATCTCTCTGAACTATCAGAGAATTTTGAGTATCCTGAAACAGATCGTTAGGGTGTTACGAATTGTTCCATATAGGAATCCACTCAATATCAGATCAACTCCCTCTGTGCTATCATGTCTCCATATATCTGAATTTGTTTGTTTTAGTCCATTACCCCACAGTATGCTTCTAGAGCTATACATAAACAATGAGTTGTTATCGACCTCCCTGAAGTCACAACAACTACCAATTGTTTCAAGGACTATCTCAACCAAACTCCCTCTTGACATAATAAGCATTAATTATGTCAATGTGCTCTATCTCACAAATGAGAGAGCTAGTATGAAAATCAAAACATGCTTTTGACTCCATCTCCCCTATAAGAGAGTCAAACTCAATCTCCACAATGAGAGAGTATCATATTTACTCGATCTCCCAAATGAGAGAGCAAATAATTTGTTTCATGAGAAACAATTGTAATCAAGCAAACTTTATCATCAAAGTATACTTGGCATGTTATTTGTCATACTTTCTTTCAGATATATCAAACTCTATATGCATTTGCAAATAGGTATTGGAATTGGCTTATAACATATGTCAAACTCATAGCCTTGCTAGAGTGACCTAATTTTATAATCTGCAATAGGGTTACAAGTAGAATGTGCCTCATGCACTAGTCTACTATGCTCCTAACTCAATATAGAAGCTCATGAGTCCTAATATCTCATTTCTATTGCCACATGCATAGAAACCAAGCAAGCCTCTCTTGTTGCTTGAACTAGTCCTGTTGCACCATGCAACCAACTAGGAGATAACTGTAATGGTTAATCAACACATTACAAATAAGGTTTTGCAACTTCTTACAAGTCTGGCTCAGTCCTAGCGGTACGCTGATCCGTTCAGCAACCCGCTTAAAACTCTCAGCGATCCGCTAGGCTTCCCAGCGGTCCGCTGCGTATAGAACTGACAGAGGACTTGTACTGGAAGTCGTCTCAGTCTAGGCGGTCCGCTAGCCTAGCAAGCGGCCCGCTTAGATTATGCAGCTGAGAGTCTGATGCTTGTTGAGCTTCCTCTTCTTCAATAATATTTGACCCCAGGTCAGATATATTGAATTATGAAGGCATAGCTACAGTCAGCACTTTCTCTCACTAAACCTCAATTTACTTAGGAACTCATTTCACTGTTTGTACTACTCTTGGAAAGCAATTAGATGTGTGTGTCTTCCAATTGCTCCAAGCAATGGAATAGCCTCCCTCTCAAACCTAGTTCTACTCTCTATTCTAATAGTAGAAGAGAGAAGAATGGTTATTGTAAGGGGTATGTATAAGGAGCAATCTGAAATAGACAGTCGTCTATTCAGATTCCAATCCAAGCGGTCTGCTAGCCCAGCTAGCGACCTGCCAGGTCATTCTTTGTCAGCGATCCGCTAGCCCAGTTAGCGGTCCGCTAAGAATGGCTCCTAACACACTTTATAACATCAATGTGCCACATTGCACAACATCCAGTAGTACTAAGTGAACCCTATTATAATACAGATTACTTTCTTTCTTTTTAGACTTATTTAGATTTATGCATAGGGGATTCAACACCCAAAGATAAAGAAGTTATATATCTATTCTTCAAGCTAATAGTGCACTATATGTGCAATGATTATTTGACAACTTATTCTTGAACCATGTAACATATATTTTAGACAACTAACCAATTTGCTAAGCGTGCATCTCAGCCATGGATCAACTAAGTATGCACTTCATGTGCTCTTAGTTTTCCACTGTTCAATCAGTGAAGTGATCCTTGTCTAAAACTGTTATATGTCTACAATAGTTTCAACATAATCATATCTATTGCTTAGAATGAGATAGGTAGAGGCAAACTCATCTCCAACAAGAGAGTTTCCTTACACTAAACTCCCTCTATTCTGGTGTATCACTTCAAACGGACTATACCGGAGCCACCGCTCTTGAAGTACTCCTTATGTTATAAATCATACAAGTCATGCAATAATCTTTCTTTATTTACACTATCTCATATTTCATCATCGAATAAATTCCTTTAGCAATGAAACTTAAATTGACCTCAACATCAATTTTATTTCTACATTGCCTTTTTGAGCAAACACTCCTCCTAACTCTCAATTTTAAAAATCGAATATTAGGGCATATGTGTCTAAATTGCTCAAAGTGAGATTTAAACTCTATAGTATCTTTTCCTAAGCTTAACTTCATTGAACTTATACGAGAATGTTGAGGAAGAAGAACCTATTTCATTTCCCCCTCTTTTTCTCAGCATCCGAATCAAGTTCATAATAACTGAAGTAGCTTGCATAAGAAACTATAAGTTATTTATAAATCTTCACTCCTCAAGGAATCAAGTGATTCAACAAAATGGCATAATTATGGTTCTTCTCCAATAAATTTCCTTGAAATCTATAAGAAGGTACAATCAGACATGCAACTGAACCTATGGTTATATGAGAATCCTCCTAGGAATCTCTAGAAACACATAGTTCAAACCATAAAATAAAATGGAGATTTCAGTCTGCCTCAGACTGAATGCCAGCGGTCCGCACAACAATCAAGCGACCTGCATGGCGTTCCAGCGATCAACTTGTTGTTCAATGAAAGCGACCCGCTAGCCCAGCCAGCGACCCGCTTGAACACTCAAGCAGAAATTCCTCAATTGGAAATTCTCTTTGTGATGTGCATTTATCGATGCAAACTGCATACATAACCAGTTTTCAGAACACATCAGCTGCGACTTAGTTTTTGTAAGAACCATATCCATAATGGTACTTTTTCATCATCATGCAACACAATATGTCGCTCGATGTGAGAAATAGTGAATCATCGAACTATTTCAATCTTATCACAACTCATTAACTCGTACAGCAAGTCCAAATGACTGCGACTCGTTTTAAGAGATTTCACACTTTTATGACTGAATTGGACCTAGTCATAAATGTGATAAGAACCAAAAGCTTAGTGCATTGATCATATTAATTCTCCATAACTTGAATCACTTTTCAATAAGTATTCAAGTTCTCATATATCGCTTACTATGTTTCAAGTTGGAATAGATTGGTAATTATGACCTAAAAGTCAATCCCAGTCATTTAACCTCAACTTGTATAGTTAGCATGCCAAATAATCACAACTCATGAGATTATGTAAAACACAAAGAAAATGCATAGAAAGAAAACTTACTTAATTAGCACCACAAACCATAATGTTTTGGTACTAAAAATGAGCACCATCCACATACTCAATTATGAAATCCAACACCAAAAGAAAATTTCACAAGTACTAGTTATTGTCAAGGTTTGAAGTGTCTTAAAGTATCATGGAGCAATCATTTGTATCCCCTCTAGGAACAACAAATCTGCATGTGCCAATCCCCTGGACTGCACCATTGCATTGATTCTCACATATAGATCACTTTACTTCATATTTATGACAATGAAAATGCTATGTTACATAACTAACATCAAGGTAGTAACATTCAAGCAATTTAAAATTTTAGTACTTTATCCAAATTTAGAAACATATCTTCTTGTATATCAAGTCCACAACATTAATCTCTTAGTATTTATACAATTACTTGACTATGTCATCAAGCTTGACCAATTTGAGCAACATTCGTTAAGAAACGAACGACACAAGACAGTGAAGTTTGCTTGCACATGCTCTCACCAATTAGAAAGCAAGCAAGTTAACTCTAACACTTATTGCTCAAATGTCAACTTATGACTCTCTTTATGCAACTCAAAATTTATTTGACCTCATGTCAAGATGCAGCCTCAAAGGCGCTTCTTATACTTGTCAAAAATTTATTGAGCTTGCAAATTAACATAATCAATAATTATCAATACTATCATTAGAGATTAAGTTAAGTTGTAACTAATACAAGAAACAACAAATTCTACTCAGCAACAGAATGCGAGTGGAATTTTTGCAGGTCAGTGCTCGCTAGCGGTCCGCTACCAAAACAAGCGGCCCGCTACACTACCCTTACGCAATTTGTTTCTAACTTTTCACTATTTCTTTTGGGATTTCTCATTAGATGTGATGGTCTCGAGTCTATCCTGATTCTCTATAAGATAATGAGATACTATAATGCCCAGCAATATACATCCATCAATATCTTCTATAATCAGCGATGACTTTTGTAAGCCAATGCCATACATAGAGACAAGCACTTAAGTTAGCACTACACAGTTAGTCTCACCGCACAACCCTTGAATCAATCCAAGAAATAATGCAAACCTAGCAACGATAACCGAAAGATGACAACCAGGGCCACCAATCCTGTCTCATATACTAAGTGCACCACCTCCCAATCGACTCGATTGGCGCAAGACACAGAAATTGGATGAGACACCATAGTCTACATACCAAATTCACCCTTCGTGTGCTACCACACAGTGCTAGCCGGCACCCAATTGTGCCATGCATGCAATCACAATGGTGAGACGGTACCACATATACCATCAATCACCCACAATGCAAATATGCACCTAATGAAGGGTATATACCATGAGACTATCGTCCAGATAATCTCATACACCATTTTGGACATATAAGTATGTTCAAAGTTGGTCAGATCAAGTCATCGTTGTAACGGCACATTTTAGTTTCTGTCAAACTCAGGTTCTGCGGCCCGCTGATCCATTCAGCGATCCGCTCAGACTCCCAGCGGCCAGCTTGGCTTTCCAGCGGCCCACTGAGACTTGACAGACAACATAATACTGGTCTTAGGTTACTATTCAGACGACCCGCAGGCCCTGCCAGCGGTCTGACTGATAACCATACAGAACAACCCTTGGTTTTCTGTCAGCAAAGATTTTCTGCGACCCGCTAGCCCTGTCAGCGGCCCGCAGGTTTCACGTACTGAAACCCTGATTCTAGTATCTCCAACGATGGAGTGCCTCAGAATCAATTTTCTCGACCAGTAACCATGTCCTAACCCGAACCAGACTAGAAACAATGGTTTGCAACAGTTCTCATCAACTCTAAAGGAGAGAAATTTGCGAAAAACCAATTAGTCATGGATCTAGGGTTTCATAAGGACAAAAACGTCACAACAATGGTGGTTATACCTTAGCGGTACCATTCCTACGGAAGGAAGCCGTAATGGCTCTGATACCAATGAAGGTTTGGGTAGGTAGGACCTCTACTACAAACCTATCATGAATAATGTAAATCTAATAGGGATTAGATTACCGTTTGCGGAAGAATCGAATATACCAGACTTCGATCTCGTAGGCGATACCGCAAGCCATCACCGCCACGCAACCGCTGCGCACAGCCTCTATCTCTCTCCGTATGCGGCCGATGCACTACGACCTCAAGTTAGGGCCTAGCACCACCATCCACGATTCCATGTGCCCGACATGCCGTGCTTCTCATTCATGCTTGGAAATCCATCAAGCAAGGGAGGAGAAGGCTCCCTCTCTCTCTCAGATCTCTCTCTAGGGTTCTGGACCTTTGGGGACGGAATAGACAAGACAACCACCAAGTAACAGAACACTAGATCTGAGTATATAAAGCCTCTGTCGGTTACAGAACCGAACAGACGCTTTTCTGATTCCGCGACCCAGCGGGTCGCTGGACCCTTCAGCGGGCCGCTGGAATGTTGAAATATCTCCGTAAATTCCAACAAGAATACCCCTAAAACCGACAAAACAACACAAATCAAGAAAAAACAGTCACTACATCAAGTAAAACATGTGATATCAATTATTACAAGAGACAAAAACTTCTCATCACAGACTAGAACATTTTGCCACAGCCTTATGCAAAATCCTCATTTCAAAATTCCACAGTATTTTTTAGGCTTATATGAAAGCAAAATAAAAAAAAAAACACCATTGCACATGCAGCAAAGAAAACAATAACAATTTGCAGAACCATCAAATTTTTCATAACCACACAACAGAAAATAATGACAATTAAAAAAAAAAACCCTATCGTCTTTCGTATAGGCATTCACCCCACCTTCACCAGTAGATATTTCCTATACTATCCACGCCAACTGACAGTTCTCTCTCTACTATTCTCCTGTTTTTCCTTTAGTTTATGTACACTCAAAGACAGTAACTATGCCTAAATATTGGTTACATTTCGATTTGGTAGTATTTTGTAATTAAGTTCCAAAACCAAGTTTAATTATAATCGACGGTAATAGACTAATGGAGAGACATTATTGTATCTTCAGTTAAATTTCGGTGGTTCCAAATATAATCCCGGAGGTCACACACATTAAGCAGACCCTTAATTTTCATTCATACTTATATATGACTGTTTCGTACAAAGTATGTCTTTCTGGTAATTAATATTAAAAAAAAAAGATTGTTAACTTTACAAGGGTCACTGCTTATCTTATCTGTTGATCAACACATGGCAACACTCATCACCGACATAAAAAACAGAGACAAAAGGAAAAAGAGTTCACTAATTAATTAAAGATCGCAAATTACATATAACTATTACATATTAATTGCATGTTGTGAGACTGAGAACTGCATCATAGATGACATTAACTCTAAACAAAAATTAACCAGTACTAATGTCTCAGCAACAGTACTGTCACATATTCCCTACTCATTTCTACATAGAATTAAGGCTAAAAAATAATAAACTTAATACAATCTCTAATTCTTAGGCCTGATCTCCAAGCCTTGTACAATTAACCCTGTCCAGTATTGGGTATCCTTCTCTTTTAAACGAATTTCAACCTCTCCATCATCTCCATTTTCATTGTAAAATTCTCCTATCTCCACCTCCATCCACCCATCGTGTCGCTCATTTGGTGGCGCACCATCGATGGGATCCTGCCACGTCCTGAATGTTTCTACAACATCATCTAGCATAGTTTTGAGGTGTGCAGTGTTATTGCTGATGTGGCCATTGGTGGTCACAGATGTATCCAATGTGATTTGGAGTACCAGAGGGCCATCATCGCTTGATGTCTCGATCATCTTGTAGATTAGGTATGCTCCGTACATCGTTTTTGGAGAGAGTCCCTTACGGTTGATCCTGCCGTGAATATATAAAAGGCAGTCCCCCATTTTCTCTGCTACATTAGAGAACCTGTATGTTGCGTTCAGTAAATTAATTATTTAAAGCTTTTTATTGTTTTTAATGCTTAACCTTATGCTTAACCTTTCTTGGCACATATTGTAAAATCTTTTTTATTGAATTCATCCAACAACTGCGGAATGTATTAGATAATATGATAATATATAATGCTTTGGCTGAAAAGTGTCAAGCACATATAAAAACGCAAAATTTGCTGATACATATAATCCGACAAAAGAAATTAATAAGTTAAAACCTTGCAGACACATTTTGCAGATGATATTAATTTTGTTTTAATTTACAAATATATTGCTGCAACTGATATAAACGAACTATTTTTTTGTTAATGCAACAATCATTTTACTTTTTTTTTAGGAAAACCATTTTAATCGGTCAAATAATAAAACCCGAAAGAGTTTTTTTGATATTGTTATTTATTATTTAAAATATAACTACTTTTAAATTATATTTCTGTAATTCCCAAATAAAGATATTATTTTTTTTCTATCCTGAATCATTAACTCATTTATGCTAAAAAGTGGCATCTTTCCTAAAGCAATTATAAAACGTAATTGATAAACAGAAATATATTTACTTTTTCCTTATACACCAAACGGAAAACAGTTAAAAAGAAAAGAAATAAAAGAAAAAAAAAAAAACCTGGAATCTGGCGGAGAGATCCACCTCCAGTGAGTGTTCGGCTCATCTGCAAAAGATATGTCCAGTTGTGTCGCCGATAACATATAACATTTCTTACCACTGGATTTATCCAATCCAAAGCTCTACAGACAAAGCATTTAATAACCAACCGTTAAAAATAAAAAAAAACAAGATATTGTAATAATTCATGAAAGAGGTTTGAAGAATAGTTGTGGCATTATGAAGAAAGAGAAATTAACTTACCATATTGCCTCCGTCTATCAGCACATGTTGGTTGCACAGCTTGACAAGGAGATCCTTCTTGGAGGAGAACAAGACAGGATTGACGGCTCTAGACAGAATGGAGTCAATATCTGTTGGTAGAAAGAGCTGCCATGTGTTGTCGGTGTCCACGGCTGATCGAAATCTAGTCGACGCAAGAGCGAACATGCACGCGTCACGAGGAGATGTGAGGGAGATCATGTGGGAAATACAATCCGACGGGAGGGAATCGATCGAAGAGAATAGAGCTTCCTTTTTCTGTTTCCTAGATGGACGGTCCATCGTGGAGCTTTCTATGTACTTTTGGTGATTAGGATGAAATTCCAAACTCTTGACTTAATAATTAACATCCACAAGTGTTCCTCTCGTATTTATAGCCGCTGCAATTCCTCTGATCTGTTCTATATCTGGCAGTGAAGAGTTGCACCGACGTGGAAAGCGTAAATAGTGTGAGGTTAATTTAGGAAAGTTGAGTGTTGTCCTCCATTCTAACGATTGATTACAAACATCCAGCTTCCATAATTACTGATATTATTTCTAGGATCTACTAACTTAAATGCTTCTCATGCGTACATACCAAAAATATATACCATCTTAATTTACCTAACAGTTACGGCATACATACCATAAATACATTATGCTGAATGATTTGTGTTAAGATATACGCATTTAGCCATGTACTTTTATTTTTTTTTAATTTATTTTTTATATTTTTGGACAGGATCCATATTGTTCAAGTCTCTTTTTTTTTTAAAAAAAAACCCCATTACTTGATTCACACGTTCGTATTATTGCAAGTCATATATGTATCTTCTAGAATAATTTGTGATGTGAATAAGTTAGTTTTTATATTGAAAAAAAATTGTTCAATATGTGTGGATAAATTGATTGAAATTAATAACCAAATTTGCAATTTCATGCATTTAATAAGTAAGAAACAGTACAGTAAATCATGTTACACGAAATCTTCATTATAATTTTCATTTCTTTTAAGAATTTTTTTTTACTTTTATAAATACTTATATAATTAAGAGAAAAAATATTTTCCCTTAAAGAAATAGTACGGATAAAATCCTAAGAATCATATTGACAAAAAATAACTGCATTACGTATTTTAAAAACTTTTCATACATTTTATTACATTTACCATTTATATCATGCTACGTACTACCTAACTAATGATGATACATTTTCTGTTTGGATCACATGGGATTAAGGGTAGAATTTGTTATTCAAGATTAAAGTTCTAAATCGTAAATTTTTAAGATTAAGCTTAATCTCAGACTAAAGTTTTTCGTTTGGATGATGTAAGGAATAAATAATGAGTTATGTCCTTTTCTCATTTTTAATTCTTAATCTCACTCTCTTATTCTATCATTTTGTGAGATTAGTTAATCCGTCTCCAAATTGGAGTAAATCCTTAATCTAAACTATTTGGATTGTGCCTTAATCGAAATAGCTATTTACTCCCGAATAATCCCTTATTCCTATCCATCCAAACAGAGCCTTATTTAACTCATGAAGAGAAGTGATGCAAGTTTCTTAATCAACAAAATTAATATCGCTAATTATGTAACGATGTATATATGCATGAGAAGCTGTTGTTGAGTTATTTATAGCATTATGCTTATCTATAATATTATATTGTTTATGGTATTTTGTTATTTGTAGAAGTGTAGGGGCTATATTGTAAGAGACAATTATTCATTAATATAAAAGGGAGCCTCTGACTGTCTGATAGCAGAGGTGAATATCCTGTTAGAGTTATGTCCTAGAAGTCAATAATTTAATGACTTAATTATTAGTTTATGTGTTGGATGATATTTTATCACATGTTCCTAGGTTTATTATTGACAGATCATTCTGGTTGAGAATCTGAATTGTGGATCTCTGTGGATCATTCTTTAGAATGACAATAATAAATCTAAATGGTCCATAATCTTGATAATTAACAAGGAATCATAACGTGTTGCTAGATACCGCTTATGATTATTGGAATTAAATAGCGATTTAATTCCATGTTCAACATAGCATAAATGCTCAAAGGGTCACACATAATAAGGTGTTTAACCACACGTGCATTATTTATTTCTTTGCAACAGTGAGTATTGCAAAATATGATAAGTTGATTAATTAATTAAATAACGTTATAGACCGTTATAATTAATTAAATCAAAAGGATCATACAGAAATAAATTAATGCATTGTCTAATCTCTAAATAACTATTATTAAGTTAATAATTATTTATAAACAACACACTTAATTTAATTAAGTTAATTGGGTTTTAATTTATTGGTAAATTAAATGTCCAATTTAAGTAGCAATTGAATAGGCCTTTAATTAATTGAATTGAGGCATTAAATAGAAGAGCTAGTGGCCCAACAAAGCCCACTAAGAGGCCGGCCCTATAAGGGTGGTAGCTGGGGTGGCACACTTGTAATTAGAGTGAACTTTGTGCTAGGGTTTGGAGGCTATATAAGGACCTATATGGAGGCTCCTTGGATGGTTCCTTCTTTTCCCTCTCTCCACCTAGCCGCCACCTCCCCTATGGTGCGCCGCCCCCCTTCTCTTTTCCATTCTATTGCTCATGTGTTGAGCTCTTTCCCTTCCACAAATTAATTGGTGAATTGATTGAAGAAAGGGAAAGCTATGGGATTAGACTTGTTATTCTCATCGCTAGCACGATTCGAGAATAACTTGGTTAATACCTTAGTGGACTTGAGGCGGGCGATTTGGAGATGTTGGAGGAGCACGCCATCGATTTCTAATCCGTAGGATCGAGCCTCTTGATTACAATATCAAGAGAGGTACAAATTTCCCACATATCTCTTTGTGTCGATTGACTTAGCCCTAGATCCTCGTGTTGCTTGTGTTTTAATTGGATTAATTAAACGTAATTAGTCACAAAATTAAAATTGAGCAGTTTCCTAACATATCTCTTATTTTTCTATCTAAATTTCTCTCTTATTTCTTCTGAAGCCATTTGATGCAATAAGTTTCATAAAATAATTAGTATCTCTAATTACGGATTAGAAGCATGGATCGATTTGTCTCCATTCCAAGCGCCACTAATTAATATCTCATACTTGTGCCATTTTTATATATATCACATCCCTCCGCCATATTCTCTTACATTATAATGCAAATCTACATTTACCACCCTCATTAATACACGCGTACGCACCAGAATAGCTTAAATCTTGAAAAGAAAATTTAGAATTGATTCAGAGTTGAGATTTTCATCATAATTAATTATAAACAGTTTAACATGGCAAAAACAGAAGATGCATTGTTGGAACATTTTTTCCCTAGTTATTCGTAAATTTAGTTTCATTAAATTTTATAGCATACTAAATCCATCAAAAACTATTAATGTTCCTCTTCTAGAAAACATACCCAATTTTTATACAATATTAAATACATAATTTTAATATTCACTACTCCTTTTGATTAATTTTAACATACACTACATAAAATAATTAAGAAAATGATTTCATACTCTTTAAAATTAAAAGAAAAAATTGAGGGAATTTTGAACATAAAGCTGTTGCAAAATTTGATAGAAATCTCAAATTTTGTGACAACTGTTGATATAAATACATAGTAATTGTTTGGACAAACTAGGCAGTGACTACCTAGTAATTGTTTGTAGAAAGGTTGCATAGCAATCTTGATGAATCATAGGAAGGGGGATGCCAATGATCGAGTCGAGCAGAATCTTATTCAACTATTTTTCCTCTCAAGTCTCAACACTCAACACTCAAGGGATGATCGTATTCATCAATCGGGACTAATAACCTCCTAACACGTCAACCTTCCGCAGTGTACTGTGCCGAGACATGTTTGGACACATCATGTCATGTCTCCCGACCTGGAAATTGAGCTCTGTTATGTTAACCGGTTGACGATACTTCAAATTTGCAACGTGTTAACCTATGAGTCTAGTGACTTGGGGCCCGTTTGACGATTATAAATTTAGTTTGACTTTTAAGTCAACGAACTAATTTATGGGACTTGTATCGTCAAATAATTTTGAAGTCAACAAAATCAACACTATCTTTCTACCTTAACAATTCCATATGTGTCTCCATATTCTAATGCTTCATAGCTGAGCAGAATACACAAACGGTTGAAAAGGGAGAAACAGGTCTTGTCAATGCACGTTGAAATGGAAAAGAAAATAGATAGGTGTTGATGGACTTGCTTCAATTTTAAATTTCAAGATTTCAAAATTTTAAATTTCAAATTTTCAAATTTTAGTTTCAAATTTCAAAGTTTAAATTTTCAAATTTCAACTTTAAAATTGTAAAATTTTTAATTTTTTAAATTTCAAATTTTCAAAATTTCAAGATTTAAACTTTTCGAATTCTAAAATGTCTAGATTAAAATGAATGTTATAAGTGAATGCATTCACTTTGATCATTAGTTTTAGAGTTTTGCTATGGTGAGTTGCAACTCATCAACGGGTCATTGAGTCGAGCTCAAAACTGCTAAATCTAGTTCAATATGAACGACCCAAATCGTCTAATATGTTATTTCTATTGAAATCTCCAAGCACACCAAATTTTATATTTTTTTTCAAAATTTTTAAGTATTTTTTTTTTGGATTTTACAAAATAGTTAATCTAATTAGTTCTGAACCGTTCAAAAACAACAGTTTATAAAAATCTGAAAAAAATACTAAAAAATTTCAAAAAAAAAATATAAAATTTGGTTTGTATGGAGAATTCAATAGGGAGATAATGTTGGACGGTTTGGATCGGTCATTTTGAACTATATCTATGGGTTTTGATCGTAACTCACGGACCATTTGGTGAGTTGCAACTCACCATAGCAAAATTCCTAGTTTTAACCTATCATGCCAAACAACAATTACTAATTTTAACCTCAAATACTAACCCAAAAATACTAACTTTAATGTATGATCCCACTAAATTTTGATGTTGCCAAACGGCAAAATGTGGCTTGGTTCATAAAGATTTGGCAATTAATGTTTGTTCTGTAAAAAAAAAAAAAGGTCAGGCAGGAGAAGAAAAAAATGCAAAATGAAGATCACAAATCTCATTCAAAGTTCATTTTCATTGTCTGTATAGGTCTGGGTTCTGTGCAGTATGACATGCATATAGGATGCCTTACAGTACATGTCATTTTCTGGAAACCTTCACAAAAATAAAATTAGCAGATGGCAAGTTCACTGGCAAATCATATAGATACATATGACAGTCAAGTATGCATGACTCCACTAGGCACTAGTTATAGAAAATTTTTAAATAACGCAAGAGAAAAGTAATTCACTAAGTAGAAAATAAATCATCTATTCGGATTCCATATTGCCTGAGAAGTCCATTCATGTATGGAATTGGAATTACACCTTTGCAAAATCAAGTTAATAGACTTTAATTTAGGCTACACCACCACTCTATGTTTCCAAAAATAATTAGTTGTATAATTAGTGATATACAATAAAAACTGCTGTATATAGACCATCTCAATGTTCGTAGAATTAGCCCACTTTCCTAATACAGCCCATCAACGTCCTTACTTTCGGACTCATTAATTTCGCATATTACATTTTGAGGATTGCTAAAATCCTATGCATAGCACGGATGCCCTTCGTGCTACGGATTCGTTCTTGCATTTCATGCTTCAAACAACCGATCCAAACCATTCATTATCTTCTTCATATTGAAATCTCATTAGAAACCAAATTTTACATTTTTTTTAATCTTTTTACTATTTTTCTCATATTTTTGAAAATACTCAATCTAATAAATTCTAGACCCTTCAATAATAGTGATTTTAAAAAATCTCAGAAAAATAGTAAAAAAATAAAAAAATGTAAAATTTGATTTCTAATGAGATTTCAATATGTAGAAGATAATGAACGTTTGGATCAGTTGTTTGAAGCATGAAATGCAGTAACGAATCCGTAGCACGAAGGACATCCGTACTATGCATGGTATTTTAACAATCCTCTTACATTTTTACTGTATAATATTATTTGGGTCCTTTTTATTTATTTATTTTTTTGACATTGGTACAGATGCGTTTGAAGACTTCGGGAGTAAGTTTCCTGTTTCCTAATATAGTTCTGGTTTCTAATTACGGAATAGAAGCATGGAAGTCTCTATTGTTTCTATTCAAACCGCCATATATACTTGGCAAAGTTGCCATTTATCTCAAGCCGCCGTTATACTCTCTCTTCCTTAATGCAAATCTCCGACTCCGATTCCAAACAAAGAAAAATGAAACGTGTATCCAAACAAAGGAAAATGGATGGTGCATCTGAAAAACGGAGAATGGAAGGTGTATTCTCCCCGATAAATTCTCTGCCGCCGGAGTGCGTTTCTCACATTATCTCCCTCACCTCTCCACGCGATGCATGCATGTTCTCCCTCACATCCACCGGCTTCCGATCAGTTGCTGATTCCGATGACACGTGGCTGCACTTTCTCCCTTCGGACATCGACTCCATTCTCTCTCGGGCCGTTGATCCAGTTGTGTTCTCTTCCAAGAAGGATCTCTTTCTCATGCTGTGCGAGCGGCCTTTGCTGATTGACAAGGGCAAACTGGTAATTTACTTTTTTACTGTTTTAACTTTTGATTTAATGCACTACAGTATTCTGTATATAGAATGCAAATCTAGTTTCTAATTGTAATTCATTGATTTCTTTCTGATTTTGCATGTAGAGTTTCGAACTGGACATATCTAGTGGAAAGAAATCCTATATGAGGCTCCGTTTGGATGCGTTGAGAATAAGGTAGGAAGAAGGAAGAAGGGAAGAAATTTATTGGGAAGGAGTAAATTTATTGGGAAGTGTCTAACTTTTGTGAAGAGTTGGGATGGTTAGAAATAAATTTATTGGTAAAAAGTAGTTATTCCTTATTCCTTATTCGGGAAGAAGCCATCCAAACGGAGCCTGATATCCGCGAGAGCATTGGACATAACCTCTGATGAAAAGCAGCCTAATGATTTGAGGTGGATTTCTCTCTCGGATTCCAGGTACCTTTTGTTATTGATTGATCTTGGTTCTTGACCTGGTTTACTTTTTGTAATTTAAGAAGTAAAACATATTTCCATAAATACAGAATTTTATAAAAAGTTTATATTTATATTCCGGGTTTCATCATAAGTTTATAATTTAATTAAAAACATAATTATTTGAGCGATGTTTCTCACTTTGACAAACAGAGACTCAACTTTTCTTCTTTTTTTTTTAACTTTTTTTTTACAATAGCACAAGTTACTTGACCAAGAATAGTAATATATTGTCACTAAAAAAAAAAAAAAACGTTGAAAGGGTCCTTATTTTAATTAACGAATTGGCCCCAAGCATTATTTTACCAAGACACAAAGTACGCTAATAAATTTATAAAGTTAATGAAATAACAATAATATGTTCTGCAAGCTATTTCTATGATTTTTTTTAGTTAACAAATATTCAAATACAAATATTAATTTCATGATGGGTCACATTTCGCGAAAAAATAAACATTTTAGATTTGTTCTCCAGTCTTCCAATATTAACTCTATTGAATGCAACACTCAGGTTTGTGGACGTGGCAGAGAAAACAGAGATGTGCTTCTTAAATATAGTTGGCAAGATCGACAGCCAGGTGCTCTCTCGTGAGACCAGATATGCTGCTTACCTCGTCTACAAGGTGAAGGAGGCATCCAATGATCTTGTCCATCCACAACATCCAATCATGTTTTGTACATCCGTGACTATCAATAGGCACAAGACCATCAAAGAATTTGCTTGCAACGATGAGATTCCTCAGGAGTGGTGGGAGGTGGAGATAGGAGAGTTTTACATTGAAAATGGAGAGGAAGGAGAGATTAAATTGATGTTAGCTGAGATTGGTGGGGCATTCTTTAGAACGGGGTTAATTATACAAGGCATTGACATAAGGCCTAAACATTAAGATTTTTGTAGATCTATATATGTATGATATTTTTCTTTTTTCTTTTTTTGTTTTGTAAGAATAGAAAGGGAACGTGTGGAGTACTTAAATTATGATATGGTGAAATTGATTTTTGTTTACACTTGGGCCCACCTGTGAATGTGAATGTGCTTCTCAAGATATATATATATATATATACACGATATGAAATTTGAATTGATGATCTTTAATTAGTGAAAGTACTCTATTTTATTTCGGCTTAATTTTCTTGTTAACTAGTGATGTATTCACGGTAACGACTCTCCAATTGAAAATACTGAACCTAGACCCCTTTTTTTTAACAAAAAGAAAAAGTAAAATTTGATGTTTTCATAATTTTTAATCCAATTTTCAAATGTTTAATTTATTCAGGAACTTAATTAGCATTTCTAAATAAAAAAAAAATGTTCCACATCCGATCTGGCCTGGCGGCGGCTCTGGCTCATGAAACACCAAATTTATTAACGTGTAAAAATCACTGAATATCACCAAATTTATGAAATATCTTTATTCTGACAAATATAAGTACATGAACAAAATATCTGATAGGTTTCGGGATCGGTACCATTGTACAACATCCATGCAAAGAGGCGATGGGTGGATGGAGGTGGACATCGGAGAATTTTGTAATGAAAATGGAGAGGAGGGATCAAAGAGTAGAATGGGGTTGGAAGAAACTGGTGGGAGGACATGCGGGCTAATTGTACAAGGCATTGAGATCAGGCCTAAACATTAAATTTATTAGGTTATGGTATTTCTATTTCATATCTGTGCCTTTGTCATAGGAAGTTCTCGCAAGATTAATTTGTTAATATTTCCCCTTTTCTGACTAGTGAATCCAAATTTTCAAGTGATTTGAGATTTGTTGGCATGTGGTCACCATTTTTTGTCCCTTTTTTGTGATAAAAAAAAAAGGAAAGATGTGTTTTGTTTGAAGCTTCGCAAGCAAACCTGATAGGCCATATGTTTAGGACACCCATTTTCATAAACAAAGCTATCTCCAAATTAGCATGTAGTGCATCTATTTGTGGAAATACAATTTTCACACAATATCCTACGAAAGCATCTAAATTTTTTGGCTAATTTTTAGAATAATGGCTTTGGATGATTAGTTCCATTAAACTGATTAAATGTTTTGATTTTCCTGTATGCACCATATGTTTAATTACATAATTTGATTTTGATTCGATGCTTTTTTATTTAAAAAATGGACTTTCTCATGTTGAAAGTTTTCAATTTTATATTCATTGCAAATTTACAATAATCACCGATCAAGATAGTTTTGGAGGTTTCAGCTTCCTACCATATTGTGATTTTAATCTTCGTCTTTTTGGAGCGTTAAGCCGTTAAATCAAATAAAATCTAATTTACAATTGTACCAAGCCCAGACTGAATGTCACGCAACCTGGCCCAGTAATTATATCAAGCCCAAACTCTCTCTCTCTCTCTCTCTCTCTCTCTCTCTCTCAATCACTTACAGGCGGACCCCACCAAAAGCTCACATCTTCCTCCCCAAGGCAGGAACGAGCCTCCACATCTAAAACCCCTCTCTAATATAAAACCCTTCTCTAATTATTTCACCTCACTCGACTCCATTCAACTCAAGTCAACCAACACAAAACACTCTCCATTAACCAACTTCCTCTGTCTCTCTCTCCATGGCTGCTGCGGGAGGTTCGGATGGTCAGGCCGCTGGATAAAAAAAAACGGTTTATGCGGTAAAAAAACAGTTTATGCGGTAAAAAAACGGTTTATGCTGTGATAAAACGAATAAAACGATAGTGCGGTATAAATCAAGCTAAGATAAAACAGCGATAAAACGGAAAAAAAAACAGAGTTTTTTAAAAACTTGGTTTAATTTTAGGTAATGGCCAGAATGATGGCTGAATACAATACAGCTTATCAATTGCATTGTCCAATTATTTTAATGTAATAATATTGTATGTTTAATTCTAATATTGAATAGTTCAAAATTCATTTTATTCAGAAGGAAATTAGGATATCAAAAAGTAAATAAGAATATTTTTGTTTCAAAAGAAAGAAGAAATTTTGATTTCTTTTGCATATAACTGATTAATCCCATTTTCACCAAAAAAAAATAACTATATGAAGAACCTTTTGGACCTAAAGTACAATATCATGGTATGTTACCAGTTCTCTAATTTTGGTACTGTGATTTTTACAATAGGAGAATTGAAGTCAAGAGAAAGTTCAAGTTTCAACTTCTTTGGTGTGATTAATTTAATTCGTTTGGTTTAATTGCAGAACTTTTCTATCATGGGCTGACAGTCAAAGAGCCAGAGCCGAAAAAATTAATACTAACGTTACTGTTCATATTAATTTTGATAATAACAGAAAAAAAATTAAAATTTTAATACTAACGTTGCTGGATCGTCATCCCAGTTGACGAAAGCCCAATACCCTTGGATCGTCATCCCAGTTGACGATCCAAGGAAAAAACACATATTAAAAAAAGATTTTGAAATTTTTTTCGTTTGGATCGTCATCCCAAATTATGATCCAAACAAAAAAATTTCAAATTCTTTTTTTTAATGCAAATTTTACATTTTAGTCCCCAAAGTTTTTATTATTACAAAATATATAATTTATAATTAAAAATTAAACATAATTAAAACATCTATTATATTTTATTTACACATCGTGCGTGCTGTGTCAAACACGATCGTGTTAGAGTCTCGTGTCGTGTTGACACGAACTACTTTTTTAACCGTGTCGTGTCGTGCTTAGTGGTGAGAAGAGTCAACATGACACGCATTCTAACACGACACGACTGACACGATCGTGTCGTGTCGTGTTGAAACGTTGTGTTAGTCGTGTCAAATCGTGTCAGATTATTTTATTATTTTTTTAATTAAAAATAAAAATTAAGAAAAAAATTACTAAACGTTATAATTTATTATGTAATTAAGTTTAAATTTTTTATTAATATTTTTTATAAAAAATAATAATTAAATTAGAACAATATTATGATTTAAATGATGGTAAATATTATGTATTAAATATATAATAATAAATTTTAATTATATATAATAATATGTGCGTGTTGGCACGACACGATGTGCGTGTTGACACGACACGACGCGACGCGAAACGAATACAAAATTGGCACGACACGACATGTCATGTCATAATTGTGTCGTGTTGAACATTAGAAAGTTTGACACGATTCAACACGACCCGATTCGACACGCAACACGACACGAACACGAATTAACACGACACCTCAACACAAATCTAATTATTAATGTTGATTATTTAAGCAAAATTAATAATTTATTTTCAATTTATAATACCAAATCATATTATTTACCATCATTTAAATCATAATATTGTTCTAATTTAATTATTATTTTTTATAAAAAATATTAATAAAAACTTTAAACTTAATTACATAATAAATTATAACGTTTAGTAATTTTTTTCATAATTTTTATTTTTAATTAAAAAATAATAAAATAATCTGACACGATTTGACACGACTAACACAACGTTTCAACACGACACGACACGATCGTGTCAGTCGTGTCGTGTTAGAATGCGTGTCATGTTGACTCTTCTCACCACTAAGCACGACACGACACGATTAAAAAAGTAGTTCGTGTCAACACGACACGAGACTCTAACACGATCGTGTTTGACACGACATGACACGGCATGCACGATGTGTAAATAAAATATAATAGATGTTTTAATTATGTTTAATTTTTAATTATAAATTATATATTTTGTAATAATAAAAACTTTGGGGACTAAAATGTAAAATTTGCATTAAAAAAAAGAATTTGAAATTTTTTTGTTTGGATCGTCATTTGGGATGACGATCCAAACGAAAAAAATTTCAAAATCTTTTTTTTAATATGTGTTTTTTCCTTGGATCGTTGGATCGTCATTTCGGATGACGATCCAAGCTTGGATCGTCAACTGGGATGACGATCCAAGGGTATTGGGCTTTCGTCAACTGGGATGACGATCCAGCAACGTTAGTATTAAAATTTTGATTTTTTTCTGTTATTATCAAAATTAATATGAACAGTAACGTTAGTATTAATTTTTTCGGGAGCCAGAGCATGTGCCGGATTACTAGTTACAACTTTTGAGCATCTGGAGGAGAAGCCCATGAAAGATTATACGTATGCCATTAACTTTGAAGCCCATCGCCAAGCCTTTGATTTTTGAAGTTCCATCCAGTGATGATTAATGATTTGATCTCAACGTAGCTTCAGAACATGAAGAGTTTAGGTCATTTTTTTTGTGCTTTTGTTTACTTCATGCAACTCTTGTAACTTGTGGGTTTCGGTATTGTTTTGGATTTTGTTGTTACATTGTTGATAATTGTGTTTACTTATATGATGTATATTATGTGGTAATTGTTATCAAAATATTTTTATTGGATATTATTTGAATAAATATTCACCACAATTAATGCGAATGTAGACATTTTTTGATATATTAATTTATGTAATTTCGATACTTAAGTTATTTTTATATGTAAAATCGTGCAATTGCATCTGTCAACCTCTTACAAAATCACACACAAGCCTTTTTTTTTTAGTTTGTAATAAAAATGGAAATTGCTTACTGAATTGAGCAATACTGATAATTTAAACTAAAGTATTCTCTTTATTGAATTATGACTGATAACATAACTACTTCAAATGAGTTCGATGATACTTTTTATTGTAAATTTATAATTTATAAATAACGCCCATTTGTGTTATTTATTTATTTATTAATTTTTTTCGTAAATGAGGTAGTACGATAATATATTGTTTGTCGTAACTAAGGTAAATAAAAGAGCCAGTGATCAGCTGCCAACAACAGAAATTACACACAGATCTTCTTAGCCTAAAAATATTTGCAATTTTTCTTGGTGCGTCCAATATATATGAAGATTTCATGCCCCTTCTACGGTATTTTGTAATAATCAAGCTATTTATAGCAATCAAATGCCCAAAATTTACCAAAAGTCCGTTACCGCCGTATTTTAACGCACTACCCGATTTTCACTTTTCATTTAAAGAAAAGCAACACAGACACAGTACATACCATGCCCTCACAATTTGGAATCCCCTGCTATTAGCATAAGGCATTTATTTTCCCCTGTATCCTATACCAGAATACCCCTAAAACCGACAAAACAACACAAATCAAGAAAAAAACAGTCACTACATCAAGTAAAACATGTGATATCAATTATTACAAGAGACAAAAACTTCTCATCACAAACTAGAACATTTTGCCACAGCCTTATGCAAAATCCTCATTTCAAAATTCCACAGTATTTTTTAGGCTTATATGAAAGCAAAATAATAAAAAAAACACCATTGCACATGCAGCAAAGAAAACAATAACAATTTGCAGAACCATCAAATTTTTCACAACCACACAACAGGAAATAATGACAATTTAAAAAAAAAAAAACCTATCGTCTTTCGTATAGGCATTCACCCCACCTTCACCAGTAGATATTTCCTATACTATCCACGCCAACTGACAGCTCTCTCTCTACTATTCTCCTGTTTTTCCTTTAGTTTATGTACACTCAAAGACAGTAACTATGCCTAATTGGTTACATTTCGATTTGGTAGTATTTTGTAATTAAGTTCCAAAACCAAGTTTAATTATAATCGACGGTAATAGACTAATGGAGAGACATTATTGTATCTTCAGTTAAATTTCTGTGGTTCCAAATATAATCCCGGAGGTCACACACATTAAGCAGACCCTTAATTTTCATTCATACTTATATATGACTGTTTCGTACAAAGTATGTCTTTCTGGTAATTAATATTAAAAAAAAAAAAGATTGTTAACTTTACAAGGGTCACTGCTTATCTTATCTGTTGATCAAGACATGGCAACACTCATCACCGACATAAAAAACAGAGACAAAAGGAAAAAGAGTTCACTAATTAATTAAAGATCGCAAATTACATATAACTATTACATATTAATTGCATGTTGTGAGACTGAGAACTGCATCATAGATGACATTAACTCTAAACAAAAATTAACCAGTACTAATATCTCAGCAACAGTACTGTCACATATTCCCTACTCATTTCTACATAGAATTAAGGCACAAAAATCATAAACTTAATACAATCTCTAATTCTTAGGCCTGATCTCCAAGCCTTGTACAATTAACCCTTTCCAGTATTGGGTATCCTTCTCTTTCAAACGAATTTCAACCTCTCCATCATCTTCATTTTCATTGTAAAATTCTCCTATCTCCACCTCCATCCACCCATCGCGTCGCTCCTTTGGTGGTGCACCATGGATGGGATCCTGCCACGTCCTGAATGTTTCTATAACATCATCTAGCATAGTTTTGAGGTGTGCAGTGTTATTGCTGATGTGGCCATTGGTGGTCACAGATGTATCCAATGTGATTTGGAGTACCAGAGGGCCATCATCGCTTGATGTCTCGATCATCTTGTAGATTAGGTATGCTCCGTACATTGTTTTCGGAGAAAGTCCCTTACGGTTGATCCTGCCGTGAATATATAATTGGCAGTCCCCCATTTTCTCTGCTACATTAGAGAACCTGTATGTTGCGTTCAGTAAATTAATTGTTTAAAGCTTTTTATTGTTTTTAATGCTTAACCTTATGAGTTATGCCTATCTAGTATCTACGTACAGACCACACAAATTTCTTGGCACATATTGTAAAATCTTTTTTATATGAATTCATCCAACAACTGCGGAATGTATTAGATAATATGATAATATATAATGCTTTGGCTGAAAAGTGTCAAGCACATATAAAAACGCAAAATTTGCTGATACAGATAATCCGACAAAAGAAATTAATAAGTTAAAACCTTGCGGACACATTTTGCGGATGATATTAATTTTGTTTTAATTTACAAATATATTGCTGCAACTGATATCAACGAACTATTTTTTTGTTAATGCAATAATCATTTTACTTTTTTTTTTAGGAAAACCATTTTAATCGGTCAAATAATAAAAACCCGAAAGAATTTTTTTGATATTGTTATTTATTATTTAACATATAACTACTTTTAAATTATATTTCTGTAATTCCCAAATAAAGATATTACTTTTTTTCTATCCTGAATCATTAACTCATTTATGCTAAAAAGTGGCATCTTTCCTAAAGCAGTTATGAAACGTAATTGATAAACAGAAATATATTTACTTTTTCCTTATACACCAAACGGAAAATAGTTAAAAAGAAAAGAAATAAAAGAAAAAAAAAAACCTGGAATCTGGCGGAGAGATCCACCTCCAGTGAGTGTTCGGCTCATCTGCAAAAGATATGTCCAGTTGTGTCGCCGATAACATATAACATTTCTTACCACTGGATTTATCCAATCCAAAGCTCTACAGACAAAGCATTTAATAACCAACCGTTAAAAATAAAAAAAAACAAGATATTGTAATAATTCATGAAAGAGGTTGAAGAATAGTTGAGGCATTATGAAGAAAGAGAAATTAACTTACCATGTTGCCTCCGTCTATCAGCACATGTTGGTTGCACAGCTTGACAAGGAGATCCTTCTTGGAGGAGAACAAGACAGGATTGACGGCTCTAGACAGAATGGAGTCAATATCTGTTGGTAGAAAGAGCTGCCATGTGTTGTCGGTGTCCACGACTGATCGAAATCTAGTCGACGCAAGAGCAAACATGCACGCGTCACGAGGAGATGCGAGGGAGATCATGTGAGAAATACAATCCGACGGGAGGGAATGGATCGGGGAGATTGATGGAGCTTCCATTTTCTGTTTCCTAGATGGACGGTCCATCATGGAGCTTTCTATGTACTTTTGGTGATTAGGATGAAATTCCAAACTCTTGACTTAATAATTAACATCCACAAGTGTTCCTCTCGTATTTATAGCCGCTGCAATTCCTCTGATCTGTCCTATATCTGGCAGTGAAGAGTTGCACCGACGTAGAAAGCGTAAATAGCGTGAGGTTAATTTAGGAAAGTTGAGTGTTGTCCTCCATTCTAACGATTGATTACAAACATCAAGCTTCCATAGTTACTGATATTATTTCTAGGATCTACTAACTTAAATGCATCTCATGCGTACATACCAAAAATATATACCATCTTAATTTACCTAACAGCTACGGGCATACATACCATAAATACATTATGCTGAATGATTTGTTTTAAGATATACGCATTTAGCCATGTACTGTTGTTTTCTCTTAATTTATTTTTTTATATTTTTGGACAGGATCCATATTGTTCAAGTCTCTTTTTTTGTTTTATTTTTAAAAAAAAAACCCATTACTTGATTCACACGTTCGTATTATTGCAAGTCTTGTATCTTCTGGAATAATTTGTGATGTGAATAAGTTATTTCTAAAATTGTTCAACAGTATGTGTGGAATTTTGGATAAATTGGTGGAAGTTAATAACCAAATTTGCAATTTCATGCATTTAATGAGTAATTAAGAAACAGTCACTACAGGAAAGTGCAGCAGTTGCATGGGCAGTTCTCAATTGCATCAGTGGCACAAAATCAGTTGCATCAGCACATATTTTGCATCCGCATGACTCATGCAATAAATATAATTGTATCAGGACTACTAATGCAAATGATTTTTACTCTGTTGCATAGACAAAACTCATGCAACTGAATAACACTTGCATCAGCTTACACCGATGAAACTGATTACTAATAATTCTTAAGTCTGATGGGTCAATTGCATAGGAAAATCCCATGTAATTGGACATCAATTGCATAGGCGAAGTTGTTGCAACCGATATTTTAAGTTGCATAGGCATGACCGATGCAACAAATTATGAATTCATCTTAGGACAAAATGTGTGAGTATTAGGTTTTTAGTGATTCAAAAAAAAAAAAAAAATTGCGCAAGTGCTTATGAATTAAATAGGTTTTGTAGTGTGCATATGATTAAATGGATTTTGTAGTGTATTTTATTAAAATGTACGTACTTGAAAAAAATTAAAATTAAAGCAATAAAAAATCTAATTAAAAATTGATGAAATCAAGAAATTAGTACATATATATGAATAAATTTGAATTTAAAATTTTATTAACCGATTAATATTTACTTTATTGATAATTATTCTTTTTCAGTTTAATATATCCATTTTTTTATACGTATCATTTATTTATTTTTAACAAAGGACATGTGATCATATGTTGACAATTTAATAATTATAATTGCTTTCATATGGTGGATATATAAAAATTGGCAAAATAAAGTTTCAACTAGGAATCGAACTCTGGATGGCTAGTTTAAAACTCAATCTCCTTACCAGTGGACTACGCCACACTTTTGTTAAAAGACTTCGAATTTGTAATATATAATAGAAAAATAAACTACTTTCCTTCCACACGTTCTTTCCTTGCATTCGTTTCCCTTTCTTTCCGAATCCCTTGCGTTTTTTCTCTCTTCTCCGTGGCTGCACGGTGAAATTAAAAACTTAATCAAGGCCGCCGTTGCCGCCTGTCTGCGTTGGTGCTGAAATCTTGTAAGGTTGTCTTTATTACTCGTCGGTGTTCAAATCTCAGGCGCGAAACCCTGTTTGCGTTGTTATTTCTAGGAGTATTCCCAAGGTATAATTTCGATTTCGGTAACAATTTTAATTCTTTTGTTTTCGTTAATTAATCCTAGATCGAAATTGCTTACAGACTTTGAACTTATTAGAAGGCTTGCGTGTATGTTAATCCTAGTCAATTGCAATATTTATAGAGTTTGCTCTGATTTGATACAGAAGCAGAATATGTGTATGTATATTGTGTAGCACCTTGAAGAGGAAATTTGTCTAGGTGTAAACACCAGTGTTAGTGACAAAGCCTGAGGTTAATTACCAGCAATTATGTTTTAGCATAAGTCTAGTTAGGTCTCTTATATTTCATTTCAAGCTCTGATTTTCCTTATTACTTCACAAAATTCTCAATGCTGCCCGTTATATTAATAGTTAACTCTCCTGACTCCCCCTTTGTGAAGGGGGGCCACGTGACAGAGGTTTGACTGCCAACTCCTGCTATCTCTCTACTACCTACAATTGCTTTGCCTCCTGCTCTTTGTCAATTGCTCCTGTGTTGCCTCTCGTCTAGGTAATGGATAATTTACATATCATTTCTGTACATTGCAGGTTAAAAATGTCGAGGGATCGTAGATGGATGTATAGAAGATTTCTCAATGGAGATTATAATCCTGATTTTTTGCTTGGAGTAGAAAGTTTTGTTGAAGCAGCCTTTAAGCATAGTGCAAATGTACGTGTAAGAGGCAATAAGGAAATGATCCGCTGTCCTTGCAAAGTTTGTGACAACACAAGGTTCAGAACGGCTGACCAAGTTACTAAACATTTGTGTAAGAAAGGATTTACTCTCTATTACACTTGTTGGCGAAAGCACGGCGAGTCAGATGTCGACGAGGGCTCCAATAGATTGTCAGATAATGAAGGAGGGGAGGAGATGAATAGGATGAATGAGATAGTGTTAGATGCTGCTGGTCCAGATTTCAATCCGGACGCAACAGATCAAAGTGCTCCAAATCACACCGCAGCAGAGTTCTATAAATTGCTCGAAGCAGCAGAGAAGCCTTTGTGGGAGTTGGAAGCTAGTGAGACCAATTTGAAGTGCAAAGAATCTCTATTGTCAGTCGTGTCTGAATTGTTGAATTTGAAATCAGACTTCCAACTACCTAGAGAATGCTTTGATCGGATGATATCAATTATTAAGAAGATACTTCCTGAGAAGGACATATTGCCTCCCAATTTCTATGAGGCTAAGAAGCTACTACGTGGGCTTGATTTGAAGTACAGAAAAATTAATGTGTGCCCCAATGATTGCATGTTATATTACAATGATCGTGAGTTTAAAGAGAAATGTGATATCTGTGGTGAGCCTAGATACAAAAGTGACACAAGAAAGAAGAAAGGAAAACCTATAGGTGTAATATATTCCTGGCATGTTTTTGGTACAGGTGCTTCTATAATTTGAGGTTCTTTTCTATTTGTGGTACTACTATTGTAGCTCTGTAACATTTTAGCTAAACAGAAATACGTTTAGCATCTTTGAGGCAGTGGGAAGTCAACATTAGAGACGGCTTACTAGCCGGATTGGAAGGTCCTCAGGTTTTGTGGTGTCCTCCGTAAATATATCTGTGTCTAATTGCAAGTTTATTAGATTCATTTTTAATTGGGACAAATTGCCATCCTTTGACTCGATATGCAGCTCTGTGCTAAAATGAGAAGACAAATCAATAGCTTGTACATATTTGCTTGAGCTTGTGCTTAACTTAATGCGCCAGATAAGGCATAGGATAGGAATGAGTGTTCTGTACCGGGAGGCCGGTACCAATGGGAGAAGTTACGTTAAAAAGATGGGCTGAGCTGAAAGTTTATATGCCAGCTTTCCATAATTTTATAATTCAGTGTATTAAAAAAGATGCGCTGAAAGATTCAATGTCATAAAAAATGATTTGTCCTTTCATTAATTTAGAATTAGAATTAGAATGTCTCCTTGATATATCTAATACTTAAATGCAATTTGAAGTCAAAATAAGAAAGTTAACGAATTTCAAGTTGGCATACAATACTCCCTAAAGATAAGCTGTCCAATAATTTACTCCTGGATTAACTACCAAAATTTAGCAGGACTATTTTTGAATCGTAGGTTACACTTTCCAATATTTAATTACCATTACCTTATCTGTGATATATACAAACAATATTAACACTTTGTTGAAAATAATAAAACCAAATTTAATGTTATTAGTATATAAGTGAATAATAAAACTAGAAAGGTATTACTTTTATTTTTTTAATCTAGAATCTAAAGTGTTTGACACAACAAGTTTAATTTTAAATTTTGGATTGCAAAAGTAAACTATAAATTTATTGACTAAAAGAGATTACAGAAAATCATAAAAAAGTGAACAAAAGTTTATAGTTGAATGAAAATAACAAAAACCTAAGAAAAAACCTGATTGATAAAAAGTTGTAGTAGAAATAATATATGCATATAGCGATCGAAATGCACAAATTTTAATTTTAAATCAAGAATCTAAAGTGACAATCATACAAATGTACGATTTTGAAATTGTTATTTACTAAAAAATAAAATATAAATTATATTGATTAAAAGAGATTATAGAAGATCATAAAATAGTGAACAAAAGATTATAGTTGAATAAAAATAACAAAAATCTATGAAAAAAGCTGATTGATAAAAAGTTATAGTAGAAATAATATATGCATATAGTGATCAAAATGTACTAATTTTAATTTTAAATCAAGAATCTAAAGTGACAATCATACAAATGTCCGATTTTGAAATTCTAATTTACTAAAAAATAAAATTATATTATTTTGATTAAAAGAGATTATAGAAGATCATAAAATAGTGAACAAAATATTATAGTTGAATAAAAATAACAAAAAAATACGAAAAAAGCTGATTGATAAAAAGTTATAGTAGAAATAATATATGCATATAGTGATCAAAATGTACTAATTTTAATTTTAAATCAAGAATCTAAAGTGACAATCATACAAATGTACGATTTTGAAATTCTTATTTACTAAAAAATAAAATATAAATTATATTGATTAAAAGAGATTATAGAAGATCATAAAATAGTGAACAAAAGATTATAGTTGAATAAAAATAACAAAAATCTATGAAAAAAGCTGATTGATAAAAAGTTATAGTAGAAATAATATATGCATATAGTGATCAAAATGTACTAATTTTAATTTTAAATCAAGAATCTAAAGTGACAATCATACAAATGTCCGATTTTGAAATTCTAATTTACTAAAAAATAAAATTATATTATTTTGATTAAAAGAGATTATAGAAGATCATAAAATAGTGAACAAAAGATTATAGTTGAATAAAAATAACAAAAAATACGAAAAAAGCTGATTGATAAAAAGTTATAGTAGAAATAATATATGCATATAGTGATCAAAATGTACTAATTTTAATTTTAAATCAAGAATCTAAAGTGACAATCATACAAATGTACGATTTTGAAATTCTTATTTACTAAAAAATAAAATATAAATTATATTGATTAAAAGAGATTATAGAAGATCATAAAATAATGAACAAAAGATTATAGTTGAATAAAAATAACAAAAATCAATGAAAAAAGCTGATTGATAAAAAGTTATAGTAGAAATAATATATGCATATAGTGATCAAAATGTACTAATTTTAATTTTAAATCAAGAATCTAAAGTGACAATCATACAAATGTACGATTTTGAAATTCTAATTTACTAAAAAATAAAATATAAATTATATTGATTAAAAGAGATTATAGAAGATCATAAAATAGTGAACAAAAGATTATAGTTGATTAAAAATAACAAAAATCTACGAAAAAAGCTGATTGATAAAAAGTTATAGTAGAAATAATATATGCATATAGTGATCAAAATGTACTAATTTTAATTTTAAATCAAGAATCTAAAGTGACAATCATACAAATATACGATTTTGAAATTCTTATTTACTAAAAAATAAAATATAAATTATATTGATTAAAAGAGATTATAGAAGATCATAAAATAGTGAACAAAAGATTATAGTTGAATAAAAATAACAAAAATCTATGAAAAAAGCTGATTGATAAAACATGATGTATCAACACAACATGATACGACATCCGACACGTATGTGTTTGACAAGACACGACACATTGCAATTTTCCTAGATCGATCTCAACCGAGTTATGTCCCGAACTCTTTTGCTAGTGGCGATCAAAGAGATTATTGTTGAATAAACTTTCAACAATATAATAAAGATTCAAATGCATATTTTTCAATATAATTTTTTTTTCTCTTATTTACATATGATATCGTGAAACAAATAGAAAAATTTATTATTAAATTTTAATCATGTTATTTTAAATGTAAAATAATAGCAGCTACCTTTGCTCTTAATCATTGATTTGAGTATACACTTTATTAATTGAAAAAGAGTGTACAAAAATTACGGTAGATGAGATATTGCAAAATTATTAGAAAAAGAATTTTATTATCTGTCACTACTATTGTAAAAATTATATTAAAGCTTTGTATAGTATATACTTCATGAGAACATAAATTAATTAAATTATAAGATGAAATTTGTCACAATGCTATTTATTAAATGAAAAAAATAATAGTATTTCATATCTATACGACACCTATTTGATCAATTAATAAATTTAATTATTAATGTATCAAAAAGCATCAATATACTGAAGTACTAATTATTCGTTCAGCAAAAATTTTTGGCGGTGGAGAATTTTTGGCGCATAGGTTTTCCCTCCAGACTCTGAAATGTTAAGATACATCTAGATTTTATCGCCCTTTCTCTCGCCTCCTTGTTACCATTTTCGTCCAGATTGAGATTTTAATGGCCGATTATTTAGCCTTTGTGGCCTATCTATTTCTCTATCAGAGAACCCTAATCTCTCTTGCGCCTCAGACAACTCTTCTCCACCGGTACCATCGTCAGGTTAAATCATCTCTCCCTGTGTTCTTTCTTGCGATTTACACTTTTTCTGCTCATTTCATTTCAGATTTGCTAAAAGGGTTGACAAAGGTTGGGATTTTGAGTTATTAACTTTTTCGATTGGCTAGATGCCAAAGCAAAAGTTTTGAGGATATTTTGGTATCGTTATTTGGAGCGTATCTCTCCAATTTGGGTAGAGAGAAAAACAATCCCTGGTTCTGGGTGTGAAATATTGGCATAATTTTTGTGACAAAATATTTCTTCCATAATGATGTAAAATTTTTGTATAAGAATTGGCATAATTTACTAATAGTGTAAGAATTTTGAGACAAAATTTTCATTGACACCATGTAACGTTTACTGGTATATATGTCAGTAAGAAAAAGAATAGTGGTAACAGTAGCATAAATTCTTGTCGACTAAGTTCTGTAGTGTAGTTGAGGTTCTTTTTATTTTGCTTGTGCCTTTGAATGGGCGAGGCTATAGACAGCCCAGGGAGGGAGAGAAAAAAGCCCACAAGTTGCAGTTTTGTCTCCTGTCCCTACCAAAAGTAACCAATCAACTTTCTGTTGGAGTTAAAGAGCATATCTTTGTCCATTATTAGTTCTATCTTTGATTAAATCTTTGTTTCTTTTGGATTTTTAGGATGCCAGTCAAGAAAGGCTATAAAAAAAGAAGGGCTGCTGCCAAAAATCGACAAAGTCATACTACAGTCGATGAGGCTAGAGCTAGTGAAGATGCAACCATGGACGCTAGTGGCGAGGAGGCTGCATTAGAGGAGTACAGAGTCGAGGCTGAGGAGCCTATAGCTGAGGAGGCTTTGGCGGAGGATGCCTCATCTGATTCTAGTTCGGAATTGGACCGATCTAGGGCAGAGTTGTCAGCCGACGAGGGAAGAGAGGAGCAACCTATGACAAAGGAACGTAAATATAGGGGTAAACAGAGATTGGGTAGAAATCTCCCATGGAGAAAACGCCCAAGACTCTATGTATTAGGTGACAGGGCTTTCAAATCGAAACCTTATTGCCAAAAAGTTGTAAACACAATCACTCAGATTATGTTTAGCAATGTGGGAGGACCTTACACGTCATACTCACAGTTCACTCCAAACGAAAAGAAGGAGTGCTTGCGTGCTTTTTTGGTAAGTAGTGTTACCGTGAGTTAGAATTTATGTGTCACTATTAGTTCCAGTCACTTTTTTTTACTATCTTAGTTTCAGTCACTTACCAGTTAGGATGGGGCAAAAAAATAAAATAAAAAGTTTTGTCTTTCTGGTAAAAAAATATTGTTTCTTGCTTGTTGATTCTTATAATCATTATTATTGTTCTATTTTCTTTCCTTGTAGCTTAAGTATAGATGGGGCAAGAAGAAAGAGTCTGTGAACTGCTCAAAAGTTTTCCACCGCATCGCAGGGACACGTTATCAAAACACACTAGCAAAGATAAGGTGTGAGTTGGAAAACAAAGTGAAGAGCAAGGATCCGAATAAGTGGAAGAAGTTTCCCCCTGAATGGTGCCACCCAAATTACTGGAATAAAATGTGTGATGTGTGGAGCTCACCTGAATGGCAAGCTAAGTCAGAGAGACATCGACAAAATCGTATCAAGGGGGGTATTGGCAGTTACCATCGCCATGGGTCTATCAATGTGTATGATTATGCTAAGAAAATGGTATGCATTCCAATTTAGTCAATTACTTTTTATTTTAGTATATATATATATATATATATATATATATATATATATATATATTAGTTGTTCTGCCTGATCAGATATATTAAATTGTGATTATAGGAAAAAAAGTTGAAACGACCGGTAACTGTTATGGAAGCATTTGTTGAAACACATGTGAAGCCGGACAACAAAAATGAGTTTTATACTGCCAAAGCTCGCAAAATGAAGGTTGTTTAATATACTTATAAATTAATCTTCTTATTTTTTAGATTAATCTTCTTATTTTAATTGCTATTGTTATATTGGTAGGAAACCTATGAGAAATTGATTATCGATAAATATGGCCCAAATGAAAAGAAGTGGCCAAAAAAAATTGATCAGGTCATATGGGTTGAAGCATCAAAAGGAATGAGCCACGGTAGATTCTACGGAATCCCGGCAATACTCAACTTAGATAGCTTACCAGGAGGAAGCAAATCAAAGTACCCTGTATTGGATATGGTAATAAGTTAGCAATCCATCTATGCTTTCTCTTTTTTTTTTTTTCTTTTCATCTTTCGTGGAATTCTCTCACTTCTGGTCTTTCTTTTTAAGTTGCTTCTGTAAGTTTTGAGGTGATTTTATGGTGATTCTTTATGATTTGTTATGCTGGTATTATACTTTGAATTTTACATTTTGCAAGTTAGATTTTGTTTATAATCAAGTTAGATTTTACATTTTGCAAGTAAATCACCACAATTCAATTTACCGTACCACAATTCACCTTAAAAAAATCTTGAGTCACCACAAGATTTTCTTCACCATAAAAAATTTACTTTACTGTGCCAAATGTACAGTACTGTACTGTACCACAATTCACCACAAGGTTTTCTTCTTTTTAAACCAACTTGAGTCAATTTTCTTTACTTAAAAATTACGTGTGTACCACAAATCAGAGAGAATAACTATCCTTTCTATAAGTAAACCGTTCAAATCGTTCAAATTTTTTAAGTTGGCTCTGTAAATCTTCTAAAAAAATTTGAACGGTTTACTTATGGCCAATTGGCCATGTTACTCTGTCTCTGTAAGTTCCCTTTTTATTTTTCTTTATTGTACCACAATTCAATTTTCTTTTTAATTTTTAATGGATTGGCTCAAGTCCCTTTCTCGTGAAAAAAAAATCTTGACTATTTTTTTTTTCAGCCTAAGTCGAATTCAACTTCTTCTGGAAAAAGGAGGAGGAGTATGTTTAATAATGAAGATGAAGATGAAGATGAAGATGAAGATGAAGATGAAGATGAAGATGAAGATGAAGATGAAGATGAGAGTGAAGAAGAAGATGAGAGTGAAGATGAGGATGAGAGTGAGGATGAGGATGATGATGAGGACGAGGATGAAGATTATGACGAAGATGAAGACGAAGACGAAGATGATGAATATGAAGATAATGATGGCAACAATGTGCCAGATGTTATAACTATTGCTGGAACTATCTTTGGTAAGAATGAGTTTGATGCAGACGACTATGATGAGTCTCCTTTAAATTCTGATTTTAGCGATGATGAGTAGCTTATATAGGTGATTCTGTTGTGTTTTCTTTTGTTAGTATTGGTACAATTATTGGTTCTTGAGACTTTTGGTATAATTTTGGGTTGGGCTATCTATTTTACATTTTTTTTTTTATGTATTTGTTTTGTGTGGTAATTTTAATAAATTATTTTAGTTATCTCTTATATTTGGTACGTGAAGAGTGGTATTTCTTAACTATTAATATGAATGTAGATATTATACAACTATTTTATTGGTAAAATGATGTAATTGTTTTATCAAATTTATTACAAATAACATGAGTCAATTTCATCGGGTAATCTCATGTAAAATAAGTCAATTACATTAGATGGACAGATGCAAAATAAGTCAGTTGCATTCCTTAAATCCATGCAAAAGAAGTCAATTGCATTAGTACGTTGAATGCAAAAGATGTCAGTTGCATGGACTATTTTCAATACTAAAGACCTCAATTGCCTTGGCAAAATGAATGCAAAGAAGTCAATTGCATCAGTCTAACTCATCCTAAACATTTCAAGTGCATCGACTGAACGGATGTAATAGATGTCAATTTTCTCGTCTAATTCTATGCTAAATAAGTCAATTGCTTGGACAAAATAGATGTAAATAAAGTCGAGTGCATCAGTACAACCCATGCTAAACATCTCAAGTGCAACGACTGAACGGATGCAACAGATGTCAGATGCATCATCTAATCCTTTGCAGAAGAAGTCAATTATATGGGAAAAACGAATGCAAAAGAAGTCAAGTGCATCAGTCCAATTCATGCTAAACATTTCAAGTACATCGACCGAATGGATGCAACAGATGTCAATTGCATCGTCTAATTTCATGCTAATGAAGTCAATTGTATGGACAAAACAGATGCAAAAGAAGTCAAATGCATTAGTCCAATCCATGCTAAACATTTCAAGTGCATCGACCGAACAGATGCAACAGATGTCAGTTGCATTGTCTAATCCTATGCTAAAGAAGTCAATTGTCTGGGCGGAACAGATGCAAAAGAATTCAAGAGCATCAGTCCAACCCATGCTAAACAAGTCAAATGCATCAGAATAGCAGATGCAAAGAAAGTCAATTGCATCTGACAAAACCCATGGAAAATGCATCAGTTGCATCTGTTATGCCCATGCAACCTTGCATCGATTTAATTGATGCAAATAAATACGCCCATGCAATTGAAATGCCCATGCAACCGAGCATTTGCAAGGAAGCCAATTGCATCGGTCTGACTGCATCAGTGTAGCGGATGCAGAACGCATGTTGCATGGGCACTGCGGATGCAACCAGCCCATGCAATTGCTGCTACAGTAAATCATGTTACACAAAATCTTCATTATAATTCGGAATTGCTTAAGACCATCTTCGATATTCTATCATCTCCATCATCCTTGGACTTCTATTAATGAGGAAGCTAGTTAATTAATGAGGATTCCATGGGATGATGGGAATGATAACGCGTTTTCTATTTTTGGCAAGGATCATCCACGCGTATCCCAGCGCCTTGTGCTTCACTTCCGTTCCCCATCCTTGTGCTTCGCTCGTAACTTCAACAATTAGATATCAACTTCAACCGTTACATATTAAGTATCATTAATTATCCAGTCCCTCTGTTGAAGTAATATACATAACTGTTGAAGTTGATATATATAACTATTGAAGTTAATATATATAATTGTTCTATTTATATATATTAATTGTTAATGTATATAACTGTTGAGGTTAATATCCTAATTGTTGAAGTTATAATTTATTATTGTTGAAGTTAATATCATAACTGTTGAAGTTAATATATATTAATTGTAAATATATATAACTTTTGAAGTTAATAACGTAACTGTTGAAGTTAATATTTATAATTGTTGAAGTTAATATCGTAACTATTCTAGTTATATATATTAAATGTTGAAGTTAATATGTAACTGTTGAAGTTAATATGTAATTGTTGAAGTTAAGTGGTTCTGTGTCACTTCCTCTGTGTCGCTCCCCTCCGCTCTCTCTGTCCCCTCATTCCCTCATCCAAATAAGGAAAAACGCGTCAATAACCGTATTTGCAATTTCATATGTGGAATTTTGGATAAATTGATAGAAGTTAATAACCGTATTTGCAATTTCATGCATTTAATGAGTAATTAAGAAACAGTACAGTAAATCATGTTACACAAAATCTTCATTATAATTTCCATCTCTTTTAAGAAACATTTTTTTTGCTTTATAAACATTGTAAATATTTTCTCTTAGGAAATAGTACGTATAAAATCCTAAAAATCAAATTGACAAAAATAACTGCATTACGTATTTAAATTTATTTCATTCATTTTATTACATTTATCATTTAGAGAAATCTTAATATGCACCATATATAGTGCATAGAGAGTTCTATGCACCGTGGACTTTTTTGTAGGTATTTTTGTAAATTGACAAATCTAAAAATTTTATTGTTCATTATTCATTATTATTTTATCCAGAAATTTTATTGTCATATCTTACACCATTTACATGTCAGTTTCTAATTTGCCCATGTACAAATGTGCCTCTTATAACATCAAAAATGACGTAGAATCGATGGAAGGAATGAATGGAGGGTACCATTTTATTGAAAATTGACAATGCTTGAGTCATGCGACAAGTGTTTGTGCGTAGAGAAAAGGAGGAAAGAGGTGTATTTTGCATGATCTATCATATAAATTTTATTTATTGCTACATTTTAATATGTTTTGAACTACATAAATAATTAATAAGATTTATTATATAACATAAAAGAGTCAAAATTTTTAGCACATAAGTCTATCTTTATATTCTATACAAAATTTGATAAACATATGTGTTTCTTAGTTATAATCATATATATTTCAATGGGAAATTAGAGAAAACTGAATCTAAAAGCTAAATAGACATTCTGAATACATCGACTACAAAAGAGAAAAAAAAAATAGAACAATCATTGTCGCTTAACATGACACCGGGATAGTCATGAGAATTTTTCCTTATCTGTCGTGGTAAGTTCGTCGTCGCATCATAGATGCTCTTCTAGTTTTTCGTACACGACTTCCAAATATCGAATCCCCAATAACATCGAGTCTGAAATTCTAACATGATTCTTCATTTTCTCTCACACTCTCAAAAACAAAAGTATTACGTTAGGGTTTCTCTCTTTTATTATTTCCTTCAATTCATTTTTCAATTTCCTTTCGCTTCCTTTCTCTCTTTCAAAAAGTTGTGCTTCAATATGGAAAATGACAGTGGGAAATATAGGTGTTTCCAAAATTCACAGGCCCATATCCATCTCATCTACTCCACACAAACTTAACTTTTTACCATCTAGAACAAAGCAATCACTAGTGCAAGGGTCTAAATTTGGGACGATATTTTTCAATTTGTGAATTTATTATACGAGCGCAAGGGGCGAATTTTTAATTTGAAGCCTTTCTATTTTCATGAATGCCTATTTACATCGCTAGAATTATTATCTTTATTTTGCTTGTTCATTGGTGTTTTTTCCAGGTGATCTGTCATTTAAAAGTTGAGGAAAATCAAGGGCACCTTTATGTTTTCCGGGGTATCAGATGAACCGGATGGTATTCAGTGTGACAGGACAATTATTGTAGATAGAGAAATTAAGAGGACAATGAAAATGCCCAATTTTAAAGACAGACTTGCGAGGCACCTCACAAAAAATCTGCTGGACAAGTTGCCTCAGTTTCAATCTGAGTTCAGGCTACAAGGTTAAGAGAAACGAGAGTATTTTGTAATGCCGTTATTAAACGCATCAACGACGAGCTTGCAGTCGCTGTACAGATAAATTTTTTGGTACTTGTCTGGATTCTGGTGTACCAAAGCCAGTGCAAGTTCCATAGCGAATCACACTGTCAGCCTCTACCAAGTAATTGGAATCTGCTATGATTTGCCCTTGAGTCTTGAATGCTTTGCGTCGCCTTTGAGCCCTAGTTGCTTTCTCTGTTCTCCCAGAGAGATAGTATAGTTTCCAAGATCGGATGACAACACCCGAACCAGCCCGACCGTTATACTTATTGTAGGACCCATCAGCAGAAACTACGAGTAGGGCTGTACAACATGCGGGTTTGCAAATTTTATCAATCTTTCAACCCAAACCAATTATACCGGGTTAAAAATTTTATTTAGTTGACCCACCCGTAACCCAACTCAACCCATATAAATTTTTATCTACGAGTTTTTGCGGGTTTTTACGGGTTTTCGGATTGAACGGGTTATGATTTATATGATACATAAATAAAGCTAACAATATTAATTAAATAAAAATGACTTAATAAATTGATTCAGAGACAAAAACAAAAGTCCCACAATGTCCACTAGCAACATACAAAATTCATGATAAATGTCTAAAAAACATAACAAATGATTCATAACGATAAATATAATAAAAACTAAAAGTACAGCTCTTAAAATCTCTAAGTTTTTAGTCTCGATTTTTAATTCCCTTTCCATTATAATAAATATATCAGCAAGAGAAAAAAAAAATTGTCTCAGCAGTATAGGAATTTTTATGCTATGATAAGAATCATACACATAGACAAGATTTCTTTTGTGTACAAAGATTTCATAAACAATAAATTGCGGTTGTGGGAAAAGAAATAAAAAACAAATCAGACATGGATTTGCCTTCCTAGATTGTTCATCGTAAGGAAATTAGAGAAATGTTTAGTTAAACACCGGGTTGGATACAAAGCGGGTTTTCAAAAATAAATATATGACCCAACCCATTACAAACGAGTTGTCAAAAGTGAAACCCGAACCCAACCTGATAATGTTGAAACCCGCTAAAAACATGTCGGGCCGGGCGGGTGAAACGGTTTGGGCGGGTTTTCTTTTTTTTCTGTACAGCCCTAACAACGAGGACATTCTGATCATGTGGGAATGGGAACCTTTGGATAATCACGTCAGCTTGATTCTCTTTCGTCATCTTATCAATCTCCTAAATTGATGGTTGTGTTGTTGGATGCAAGCACTACTTTTTACATCTACAAGGTTCTGATGGCAATGAAGACACCGATATATTGCTTGAAAGTATTGTGACTAGTCTACTTGCCTGAACTTGTTCTTCCTCTTCACGACTTTAACAAAACACTGCAAGTCGGGCTGACTTGCCATCAGAAAACCTAAATGTAAATAGAAAGTTAAGAAAACAACAAAAAATGTCAATGACACGATTAAAAAAAAAACTCTACTCTAACTCTAGATCAGACGAGTTTATTAGGGGGTGTTCTGGTTCAAATGAAATGAAAACTCAGCCATGAAAGACAGCTGAAGAACGAAAATTAGAGAACAAACACAGAGTTTCGGATCTTTAAGTTTTACTGGTAAAGCACTTGAATCTATCAAGAATGAGACTGAGAGAGAAGAAATCATTTAGGGACACAATTCAAAGTGCAAGTACCCTGATAGTGGGTGGTTTTAACAGTAAACCATAGGCCTTGAAGCAAGCGGGAACAAGGCAAGAAAGAAAGAAAAGAAGAAATTACCTCCATGGAAGATGCGAAAGCACGATCTGACCAAGGGATTCGCAGTGAGAGGCTATCGCCGGAGCCCTGAAGTGGAGAAGTGGAGAAGTGGAGGAAGAATTTCGCATCTCGCCTCGCCGCTAGATCCAAATTTTGCACAAGTGCTTTCAATAAAATGGACATAACTAGTAGTAGTAGTAGACTAGATATAACTAGTAGCACAATATATTCTTTTTTTTCCTTTTTTTCTTTTTTCGTTTACTCAACGGCGTAGATTAAATCGATTGATCCATCCACGGATACACCAATCCAACCCAATCGAATCGATTGAGCTCCGATCTAACTCAATTCGGATTATATCGACTTGATCAAGTCGCTTCAATCACGGAGGTCACACACATTAAGCAGGCCCTTAATTTCCATTCATACTTATATATGACTGTTTCGTACAAAGTATGTCTTTCTGGTAATTAACATGGTAGCACTCATCACCGACATAAAAAACAGAGACAAAAGGAAAAAGAGTACACTAATTAATTAAAGATCGCAAATTACATATAACTATTACATATTAATTGCATGTTGTGAGACTGAGAACTGCATCATAGATGGCATTAACTCTAAACAAAAATTAACCAGTATTAATATCTCAGCAACAGTAGTGTCACATATTCCCTACTCATTTCTACATAGAATTAAGGCACAAAAATCATAAACTTAATACAATCTTAATTCTTAGGCCTGATCGCCATGCCTTGTACAATTAACCCTTTCCAGTATTGGGTATCCCTCTCTTTCAAACGAATTTCAACCTCTCCATCATCTTCATTTTCATTGTAAAATTCTCCTATCTCCACCTCCATCCACCCATCGCGTCGCTCTTTCCCTTCCACAAATTAATTGGTGAATTGATTGAAGAAAGGGAAAGCTATGGGATTAGACTTGTTATTCTCATCGCTAGCACGATTCGAGAATAACTTGGTTAATACCTTAGTGGACTTGAGGCGGGCGATTTGGAGATGTTGGAGGAGCACGCCATCGATTTCTAATCCGTAGGATCGAGCCTCTTGATTACAATATCAAGAGAGGTACAAATTTCCCACATATCTCTTTGTGTCGATTGACTTAGCCCTAGATCCTCGTGTTGCTTGTGTTTTAATTGGATTAATTAAACGTAATTAGTCACAAAATTAAAATTGAGCAGTTTCCTAACATATCTCTTATTTTTCTATCTAAATTTCTCTCTTATTTCTTCTGAAGCCATTTGATGCAATAAGTTTCATAAAATAATTAGTATCTCTAATTACGGATTAGAAGCATGGATCGATTTGTCTCCATTCCAAGCGCCACTAATTAATATCTCATACTTGTGCCATTTTTATATATATCACATCCCTCCGCCATATTCTCTTACATTATAATGCAAATCTACATTTACCACCCTCATTAATACACGCGTACGCACCAGAATAGCTTAAATCTTGAAAAGAAAATTTAGAATTGATTCAGAGTTGAGATTTTCATCATAATTAATTATAAACAGTTTAACATGGCAAAAACAGAAGATGCATTGTTGGAACATTTTTTCCCTAGTTATTCGTAAATTTAGTTTCATTAAATTTTATAGCATACTAAATCCATCAAAAACTATTAATGTTCCTCTTCTAGAAAACATACCCAATTTTTATACAATATTAAATACATAATTTTAATATTCACTACTCCTTTTGATTAATTTTAACATACACTACATAAAATAATTAAGAAAATGATTTCATACTCTTTAAAATTAAAAGAAAAAATTGAGGGAATTTTGAACATAAAGCTGTTGCAAAATTTGATAGAAATCTCAAATTTTGTGACAACTGTTGATATAAATACATAGTAATTGTTTGGACAAACTAGGCAGTGACTACCTAGTAATTGTTTGTAGAAAGGTTGCATAGCAATCTTGATGAATCATAGGAAGGGGGATGCCAATGATCGAGTCGAGCAGAATCTTATTCAACTATTTTTCCTCTCAAGTCTCAACACTCAACACTCAAGGGATGATCGTATTCATCAATCGGGACTAATAACCTCCTAACACGTCAACCTTCCGCAGTGTACTGTGCCGAGACATGTTTGGACACATCATGTCATGTCTCCCGACCTGGAAATTGAGCTCTGTTATGTTAACCGGTTGACGATACTTCAAATTTGCAACGTGTTAACCTATGAGTCTAGTGACTTGGGGCCCGTTTGACGATTATAAATTTAGTTTGACTTTTAAGTCAACGAACTAATTTATGGGACTTGTATCGTCAAATAATTTTGAAGTCAACAAAATCAACACTATCTTTCTACCTTAACAATTCCATATGTGTCTCCATATTCTAATGCTTCATAGCTGAGCAGAATACACAAACGGTTGAAAAGGGAGAAACAGGTCTTGTCAATGCACGTTGAAATGGAAAAGAAAATAGATAGGTGTTGATGGACTTGCTTCAATTTTAAATTTCAAGATTTCAAAATTTTAAATTTCAAATTTTCAAATTTTAGTTTCAAATTTCAAAGTTTAAATTTTCAAATTTCAACTTTAAAATTGTAAAATTTTTAATTTTTTAAATTTCAAATTTTCAAAATTTCAAGATTTAAACTTTTCGAATTCTAAAATGTCTAGATTAAAATGAATGTTATAAGTGAATGCATTCACTTTGATCATTAGTTTTAGAGTTTTGCTATGGTGAGTTGCAACTCATCAACGGGTCATTGAGTCGAGCTCAAAACTGCTAAATCTAGTTCAATATGAACGACCCAAATCGTCTAATATGTTATTTCTATTGAAATCTCCAAGCACACCAAATTTTATATTTTTTTTCAAAATTTTTAAGTATTTTTTTTTTGGATTTTACAAAATAGTTAATCTAATTAGTTCTGAACCGTTCAAAAACAACAGTTTATAAAAATCTGAAAAAAATACTAAAAAATTTCAAAAAAAAAATATAAAATTTGGTTTGTATGGAGAATTCAATAGGGAGATAATGTTGGACGGTTTGGATCGGTCATTTTGAACTATATCTATGGGTTTTGATCGTAACTCACGGACCATTTGGTGAGTTGCAACTCACCATAGCAAAATTCCTAGTTTTAACCTATCATGCCAAACAACAATTACTAATTTTAACCTCAAATACTAACCCAAAAATACTAACTTTAATGTATGATCCCACTAAATTTTGATGTTGCCAAACGGCAAAATGTGGCTTGGTTCATAAAGATTTGGCAATTAATGTTTGTTCTGTAAAAAAAAAAAAAGGTCAGGCAGGAGAAGAAAAAAATGCAAAATGAAGATCACAAATCTCATTCAAAGTTCATTTTCATTGTCTGTATAGGTCTGGGTTCTGTGCAGTATGACATGCATATAGGATGCCTTACAGTACATGTCATTTTCTGGAAACCTTCACAAAAATAAAATTAGCAGATGGCAAGTTCACTGGCAAATCATATAGATACATATGACAGTCAAGTATGCATGACTCCACTAGGCACTAGTTATAGAAAATTTTTAAATAACGCAAGAGAAAAGTAATTCACTAAGTAGAAAATAAATCATCTATTCGGATTCCATATTGCCTGAGAAGTCCATTCATGTATGGAATTGGAATTACACATTTGCAAAATCAAGTTAATAGACTTTAATTTAGGCTACACCACCACTCTATGTTTCCAAAAATAATTAGTTGTATAATTAGTGATATACAATAAAAACTGCTGTATATAGACCATCTCAATGTTCGTAGAATTAGCCCACTTTCCTAATACAGCCCATCAACGTCCTTACTTTCGGACTCATTAATTTCGCATATTACATTTTGAGGATTGCTAAAATCCTATGCATAGCACGGATGCCCTTCGTGCTACGGATTCGTTCTTGCATTTCATGCTTCAAACAACCGATCCAAACCATTCATTATCTTCTTCATATTGAAATCTCATTAGAAACCAAATTTTACATTTTTTTTAATCTTTTTACTATTTTTCTCATATTTTTGAAAATACTCAATCTAATAAATTCTAGACCCTTCAATAATAGTGATTTTAAAAAATCTCAGAAAAATAGTAAAAAAATAAAAAAATGTAAAATTTGATTTCTAATGAGATTTCAATATGTAGAAGATAATGAACGTTTGGATCAGTTGTTTGAAGCATGAAATGCAGTAACGAATCCGTAGCACGAAGGACATCCGTACTATGCATGGTATTTTAACAATCCTCTTACATTTTTACTGTATAATATTATTTGGGTCCTTTTTATTTATTTATTTTTTTGACATTGGTACAGATGCGTTTGAAGACTTCGGGAGTAAGTTTCCTGTTTCCTAATATAGTTCTGGTTTCTAATTACGGAATAGAAGCATGGAAGTCTCTATTGTTTCTATTCAAACCGCCATATATACTTGGCAAAGTTGCCATTTATCTCAAGCCGCCGTTATACTCTCTCTTCCTTAATGCAAATCTCCGACTCCGATTCCAAACAAAGAAAAATGAAACGTGTATCCAAACAAAGGAAAATGGATGGTGCATCTGAAAAACGGAGAATGGAAGGTGTATTCTCCCCGATAAATTCTCTGCCGCCGGAGTGCGTTTCTCACATTATCTCCCTCACCTCTCCACGCGATGCATGCATGTTCTCCCTCACATCCACCGGCTTCCGATCAGTTGCTGATTCCGATGACACGTGGCTGCACTTTCTCCCTTCGGACATCGACTCCATTCTCTCTCGGGCCGTTGATCCAGTTGTGTTCTCTTCCAAGAAGGATCTCTTTCTCATGCTGTGCGAGCGGCCTTTGCTGATTGACAAGGGCAAACTGGTAATTTACTTTTTTACTGTTTTAACTTTTGATTTAATGCACTACAGTATTCTGTATATAGAATGCAAATCTAGTTTCTAATTGTAATTCATTGATTTCTTTCTGATTTTGCATGTAGAGTTTCGAACTGGACATATCTAGTGGAAAGAAATCCTATATGAGGCTCCGTTTGGATGCGTTGAGAATAAGGTAGGAAGAAGGAAGAAGGGAAGAAATTTATTGGGAAGGAGTAAATTTATTGGGAAGTGTGTAACTTTTGTGAAGAGTTGGGATGGTTAGAAATAAATTTATTGGTAAAAAGTAGTTATTCCTTATTCCTTATTCGGGAAGAAGCCATCCAAACGGAGCCTGATATCCGCGAGAGCATTGGACATAACCTCTGATGAAAAGCAGCCTAATGATTTGAGGTGGATTTCTCTCTCGGATTCCAGGTACCTTTTGTTATTGATTGATCTTGGTTCTTGACCTGGTTTACTTTTTGTAATTTAAGAAGTAAAACATATTTCCATAAATACAGAATTTTATAAAAAGTTTATATTTATATTCCGGGTTTCATCATAAGTTTATAATTTAATTAAAAACATAATTATTTGAGCGATGTTTCTCACTTTGACAAACAGAGACTCAACTTTTCTTCTTTTTTTTTTAACTTTTTTTTTACAATAGCACAAGTTACTTGACCAAGAATAGTAATATATTGTCACTAAAAAAAAAAAAAACGTTGAAAGGGTCCTTATTTTAATTAACGAATTGGCCCCAAGCATTATTTTACCAAGACACAAAGTACGCTAATAAATTTATAAAGTTAATGAAATAACAATAATATGTTCTGCAAGCTATTTCTATGATTTTTTTTAGTTAACAAATATTCAAATACAAATATTAATTTCATGATGGGTCACATTTCGCGAAAAAATAAACATTTTAGATTTGTTCTCCAGTCTTCCAATATTAACTCTATTGAATGCAACACTCAGGTTTGTGGACGTGGCAGAGAAAACAGAGATGTGCTTCTTAAATATAGTTGGCAAGATCGACAGCCAGGTGCTCTCTCGTGAGACCAGATATGCTGCTTACCTCGTCTACAAGGTGAAGGAGGCATCCAATGATCTTGTCCATCCACAACATCCAATCATGTTTTGTACATCCGTGACTATCAATAGGCACAAGACCATCAAAGAATTTGCTTGCAACGATGAGATTCCTCAGGAGTGGTGGGAGGTGGAGATAGGAGAGTTTTACATTGAAAATGGAGAGGAAGGAGAGATTAAATTGATGTTAGCTGAGATTGGTGGGGCATTCTTTAGAACGGGGTTAATTATACAAGGCATTGACATAAGGCCTAAACATTAAGATTTTTGTAGATCTATATATGTATGATATTTTTCTTTTTTCTTTTTTTGTTTTGTAAGAATAGAAAGGGAACGTGTGGAGTACTTAAATTATGATATGGTGAAATTGATTTTTGTTTACACTTGGGCCCACCTGTGAATGTGAATGTGCTTCTCAAGATATATATATATATATATACACGATATGAAATTTGAATTGATGATCTTTAATTAGTGAAAGTACTCTATTTTATTTCGGCTTAATTTTTCTTGTTAACTAGTGATGTATTCACGGTAACGACTCTCCAATTGAAAATACTGAACCTAGACCCCTTTTTTTTAACAAAAAGAAAAAGTAAAATTTGATGTTTTCATAATTTTTAATCCAATTTTCAAATGTTTAATTTATTCAGGAACTTAATTAGCATTTCTAAATAAAAAAAAAATGTTCCACATCCGATCTGGCCTGGCGGCGGCTCTGGCTCATGAAACACCAAATTTATTAACGTGTAAAAATCACTGAATATCACCAAATTTATGAAATATCTTTATTCTGACAAATATAAGTACATGAACAAAATATCTGATAGGTTTCGGGATCGGTACCATTGTACAACATCCATGCAAAGAGGCGATGGGTGGATGGAGGTGGACATCGGAGAATTTTGTAATGAAAATGGAGAGGAGGGATCAAAGAGTAGAATGGGGTTGGAAGAAACTGGTGGGAGGACATGCGGGCTAATTGTACAAGGCATTGAGATCAGGCCTAAACATTAAATTTATTAGGTTATGGTATTTCTATTTCATATCTGTGCCTTTGTCATAGGAAGTTCTCGCAAGATTAATTTGTTAATATTTCCCCTTTTCTGACTAGTGAATCCAAATTTTCAAGTGATTTGAGATTTGTTGGCATGTGGTCACCATTTTTTGTCCCTTTTTTGTGATAAAAAAAAAAGGAAAGATGTGTTTTGTTTGAAGCTTCGCAAGCAAACCTGATAGGCCATATGTTTAGGACACCCATTTTCATAAACAAAGCTATCTCCAAATTAGCATGTAGTGCATCTATTTGTGGAAATACAATTTTCACACAATATCCTACGAAAGCATCTAAATTTTTTGGCTAATTTTTAGAATAATGGCTTTGGATGATTAGTTCCATTAAACTGATTAAATGTTTTGATTTTCCTGTATGCACCATATGTTTAATTACATAATTTGATTTTGATTCGATGCTTTTTTATTTAAAAAATGGACTTTCTCATGTTGAAAGTTTTCAATTTTATATTCATTGCAAATTTACAATAATCACCGATCAAGATAGTTTTGGAGGTTTCAGCTTCCTACCATATTGTGATTTTAATCTTCGTCTTTTTGGAGCGTTAAGCCGTTAAATCAAATAAAATCTAATTTACAATTGTACCAAGCCCAGACTGAATGTCACGCAACCTGGCCCAGTAATTATATCAAGCCCAAACTCTCTCTCTCTCTCTCTCTCTCTCTCTCTCTCAATCACTTACAGGCGGACCCCACCAAAAGCTCACATCTTCCTCCCCAAGGCAGGAACGAGCCTCCACATCTAAAACCCCTCTCTAATATAAAACCCTTCTCTAATTATTTCACCTCACTCGACTCCATTCAACTCAAGTCAACCAACACAAAACACTCTCCATTAACCAACTTCCTCTGTCTCTCTCTCCATGGCTGCTGCGGGAGGTTCGGATGGTCAGGCCGCTGGATAAAAAAAAACGGTTTATGCGGTAAAAAAACAGTTTATGCGGTAAAAAAACGGTTTATGCTGTGATAAAACGAATAAAACGATAGTGCGGTATAAATCAAGCTAAGATAAAACAGCGATAAAACGGAAAAAAAAAACAGAGTTTTTTAAAAACTTGGTTTAATTTTAGGTAATGGCCAGAATGATGGCTGAATACAATACAGCTTATCAATTGCATTGTCCAATTATTTTAATGTAATAATATTGTATGTTTAATTCTAATATTGAATAGTTCAAAATTCATTTTATTCAGAAGGAAATTAGGATATCAAAAAGTAAATAAGAATATTTTTGTTTCAAAAGAAAGAAGAAATTTTGATTTCTTTTGCATATAACTGATTAATCCCATTTTCACCAAAAAAAAATAACTATATGAAGAACCTTTTGGACCTAAAGTACAATATCATGGTATGTTACCAGTTCTCTAATTTTGGTACTGTGATTTTTACAATAGGAGAATTGAAGTCAAGAGAAAGTTCAAGTTTCAACTTCTTTGGTGTGATTAATTTAATTCGTTTGGTTTAATTGCAGAACTTTTCTATCATGGGCTGACAGTCAAAGAGCCAGAGCCGAAAAAATTAATACTAACGTTACTGTTCATATTAATTTTGATAATAACAGAAAAAAAATCAAAATTTTAATACTAACGTTGCTGGATCGTCATCCCAGTTGACGAAAGCCCAATACCCTTGGATCGTCATCCCAGTTGACGATCCAAGGAAAAAACACATATTAAAAAAAGATTTTGAAATTTTTTTCGTTTGGATCGTCATCCCAAATTATGATCCAAACAAAAAAATTTCAAATTCTTTTTTTTAATGCAAATTTTACATTTTAGTCCCCAAAGTTTTTATTATTACAAAATATATAATTTATAATTAAAAATTAAACATAATTAAAACATCTATTATATTTTATTTACACATCGTGCGTGCTGTGTCAAACACGATCGTGTTAGAGTCTCGTGTCGTGTTGACACGAACTACTTTTTTAACCGTGTCGTGTCGTGCTTAGTGGTGAGAAGAGTCAACATGACACGCATTCTAACACGACACGACTGACACGATCGTGTCGTGTCGTGTTGAAACGTTGTGTTAGTCGTGTCAAATCGTGTCAGATTATTTTATTATTTTTTTAATTAAAAATAAAAATTAAGAAAAAAATTACTAAACGTTATAATTTATTATGTAATTAAGTTTAAATTTTTTATTAATATTTTTTATAAAAAATAATAATTAAATTAGAACAATATTATGATTTAAATGATGGTAAATATTATGTATTAAATATATAATAATAAATTTTAATTATATATAATAATATGTGCGTGTTGGCACGACACGATGTGCGTGTTGACACGACACGACGCGACGCGAAACGAATACAAAATTGGCACGACACGACATATCATGTCATAATTGTGTCGTGTTGAACATTAGAAAGTTTGACACGATTCAACACGACCCGATTCGACACGCAACACGACACGAACACGAATTAACACGACACCTCAACACAAATCTAATTATTAATGTTGATTATTTAAGCAAAATTAATAATTTATTTTCAATTTATAATACCAAATCATATTATTTACCATCATTTAAATCATAATATTGTTCTAATTTAATTATTATTTTTTATAAAAAATATTAATAAAAACTTTAAACTTAATTACATAATAAATTATAACGTTTAGTAATTTTTTTCATAATTTTTATTTTTAATTAAAAAATAATAAAATAATCTGACACGATTTGACACGACTAACACAACGTTTCAACACGACACGACACGATCGTGTCAGTCGTGTCGTGTTAGAATGCGTGTCATGTTGACTCTTCTCACCACTAAGCACGACACGACACGATTAAAAAAGTAGTTCGTGTCAACACGACACGAGACTCTAACACGATCGTGTTTGACACGACATGACACGGCATGCACGATGTGTAAATAAAATATAATAGATGTTTTAATTATGTTTAATTTTTAATTATAAATTATATATTTTGTAATAATAAAAACTTTGGGGACTAAAATGTAAAATTTGCATTAAAAAAAAGAATTTGAAATTTTTTTGTTTGGATCGTCATTTGGGATGACGATCCAAACGAAAAAAATTTCAAAATCTTTTTTTTAATATGTGTTTTTTCCTTGGATCGTTGGATCGTCATTTCGGATGACGATCCAAGCTTGGATCGTCAACTGGGATGACGATCCAAGGGTATTGGGCTTTCGTCAACTGGGATGACGATCCAGCAACGTTAGTATTAAAATTTTGATTTTTTTCTGTTATTATCAAAATTAATATGAACAGTAACGTTAGTATTAATTTTTTCGGGAGCCAGAGCATGTGCCGGATTACTAGTTACAACTTTTGAGCATCTGGAGGAGAAGCCCATGAAAGATTATACGTATGCCATTAACTTTGAAGCCCATCGCCAAGCCTTTGATTTTTGAAGTTCCATCCAGTGATGATTAATGATTTGATCTCAACGTAGCTTCAGAACATGAAGAGTTTAGGTCATTTTTTTTGTGCTTTTGTTTACTTCATGCAACTCTTGTAACTTGTGGGTTTCGGTATTGTTTTGGATTTTGTTGTTACATTGTTGATAATTGTGTTTACTTATATGATGTATATTATGTGGTAATTGTTATCAAAATATTTTTATTGGATATTATTTGAATAAATATTCACCACAATTAATGCGAATGTAGACATTTTTTGATATATTAATTTATGTAATTTCGATACTTAAGTTATTTTTATATGTAAAATCGTGCAATTGCATCTGTCAACCTCTTACAAAATCACACACAAGCCTTTTTTTTTTAGTTTGTAATAAAAATGGAAATTGCTTACTGAATTGAGCAATACTGATAATTTAAACTAAAGTATTCTCTTTATTGAATTATGACTGATAACATAACTACTTCAAATGAGTTCGATGATACTTTTTATTGTAAATTTATAATTTATAAATAACGCCCATTTGTGTTATTTATTTATTTATTAATTTTTTTCGTAAATGAGGTAGTACGATAATATATTGTTTGTCGTAACTAAGGTAAATAAAAGAGCCAGTGATCAGCTGCCAACAACAGAAATTACACACAGATCTTCTTAGCCTAAAAATATTTGCAATTTTTCTTGGTGCGTCCAATATATATGAAGATTTCATGCCCCTTCTACGGTATTTTGTAATAATCAAGCTATTTATAGCAATCAAATGCCCAAAATTTACCAAAAGTCCGTTACCGCCGTATTTTAACGCACTACCCGATTTTCACTTTTCATTTAAAGAAAAGCAACACAGACACAGTACATACCATGCCCTCACAATTTGGAATCCCCTGCTATTAGCATAAGGCATTTATTTTCCCCTGTATCCTATACCAGAATACCCCTAAAACCGACAAAACAACACAAATCAAGAAAAAAACAGTCACTACATCAAGTAAAACATGTGATATCAATTATTACAAGAGACAAAAACTTCTCATCACAAACTAGAACATTTTGCCACAGCCTTATGCAAAATCCTCATTTCAAAATTCCACAGTATTTTTTAGGCTTATATGAAAGCAAAATAATAAAAAAAACACCATTGCACATGCAGCAAAGAAAACAATAACAATTTGCAGAACCATCAAATTTTTCACAACCACACAACAGGAAATAATGACAATTTAAAAAAAAAAAAACCTATCGTCTTTCGTATAGGCATTCACCCCACCTTCACCAGTAGATATTTCCTATACTATCCACGCCAACTGACAGCTCTCTCTCTACTATTCTCCTGTTTTTCCTTTAGTTTATGTACACTCAAAGACAGTAACTATGCCTAATTGGTTACATTTCGATTTGGTAGTATTTTGTAATTAAGTTCCAAAACCAAGTTTAATTATAATCGACGGTAATAGACTAATGGAGAGACATTATTGTATCTTCAGTTAAATTTCTGTGGTTCCAAATATAATCCCGGAGGTCACACACATTAAGCAGACCCTTAATTTTCATTCATACTTATATATGACTGTTTCGTACAAAGTATGTCTTTCTGGTAATTAATATTAAAAAAAAAAAAAGATTGTTAACTTTACAAGGGTCACTGCTTATCTTATCTGTTGATCAAGACATGGCAACACTCATCACCGACATAAAAAACAGAGACAAAAGGAAAAAGAGTTCACTAATTAATTAAAGATCGCAAATTACATATAACTATTACATATTAATTGCATGTTGTGAGACTGAGAACTGCATCATAGATGACATTAACTCTAAACAAAAATTAACCAGTACTAATATCTCAGCAACAGTACTGTCACATATTCCCTACTCATTTCTACATAGAATTAAGGCACAAAAATCATAAACTTAATACAATCTCTAATTCTTAGGCCTGATCTCCAAGCCTTGTACAATTAACCCTTTCCAGTATTGGGTATCCTTCTCTTTCAAACGAATTTCAACCTCTCCATCATCTTCATTTTCATTGTAAAATTCTCCTATCTCCACCTCCATCCACCCATCGCGTCGCTCCTTTGGTGGTGCACCATGGATGGGATCCTGCCACGTCCTGAATGTTTCTATAACATCATCTAGCATAGTTTTGAGGTGTGCAGTGTTATTGCTGATGTGGCCATTGGTGGTCACAGATGTATCCAATGTGATTTGGAGTACCAGAGGGCCATCATCGCTTGATGTCTCGATCATCTTGTAGATTAGGTATGCTCCGTACATTGTTTTCGGAGAAAGTCCCTTACGGTTGATCCTGCCGTGAATATATAATTGGCAGTCCCCCATTTTCTCTGCTACATTAGAGAACCTGTATGTTGCGTTCAGTAAATTAATTGTTTAAAGCTTTTTATTGTTTTTAATGCTTAACCTTATGAGTTATGCCTATCTAGTATCTACGTACAGACCACACAAATTTCTTGGCACATATTGTAAAATCTTTTTTATATGAATTCATCCAACAACTGCGGAATGTATTAGATAATATGATAATATATAATGCTTTGGCTGAAAAGTGTCAAGCACATATAAAAACGCAAAATTTGCTGATACAGATAATCCGACAAAAGAAATTAATAAGTTAAAACCTTGCGGACACATTTTGCGGATGATATTAATTTTGTTTTAATTTACAAATATATTGCTGCAACTGATATCAACGAACTATTTTTTTGTTAATGCAATAATCATTTTACTTTTTTTTTTAGGAAAACCATTTTAATCGGTCAAATAATAAAAACCCGAAAGAATTTTTTTGATATTGTTATTTATTATTTAACATATAACTACTTTTAAATTATATTTCTGTAATTCCCAAATAAAGATATTACTTTTTTTCTATCCTGAATCATTAACTCATTTATGCTAAAAAGTGGCATCTTTCCTAAAGCAGTTATGAAACGTAATTGATAAACAGAAATATATTTACTTTTTCCTTATACACCAAACGGAAAATAGTTAAAAAGAAAAGAAATAAAAGAAAAAAAAAAACCTGGAATCTGGCGGAGAGATCCACCTCCAGTGAGTGTTCGGCTCATCTGCAAAAGATATGTCCAGTTGTGTCGCCGATAACATATAACATTTCTTACCACTGGATTTATCCAATCCAAAGCTCTACAGACAAAGCATTTAATAACCAACCGTTAAAAATAAAAAAAAACAAGATATTGTAATAATTCATGAAAGAGGTTGAAGAATAGTTGAGGCATTATGAAGAAAGAGAAATTAACTTACCATGTTGCCTCCGTCTATCAGCACATGTTGGTTGCACAGCTTGACAAGGAGATCCTTCTTGGAGGAGAACAAGACAGGATTGACGGCTCTAGACAGAATGGAGTCAATATCTGTTGGTAGAAAGAGCTGCCATGTGTTGTCGGTGTCCACGACTGATCGAAATCTAGTCGACGCAAGAGCAAACATGCACGCGTCACGAGGAGATGCGAGGGAGATCATGTGAGAAATACAATCCGACGGGAGGGAATGGATCGGGGAGATTGATGGAGCTTCCATTTTCTGTTTCCTAGATGGACGGTCCATCATGGAGCTTTCTATGTACTTTTGGTGATTAGGATGAAATTCCAAACTCTTGACTTAATAATTAACATCCACAAGTGTTCCTCTCGTATTTATAGCCGCTGCAATTCCTCTGATCTGTCCTATATCTGGCAGTGAAGAGTTGCACCGACGTAGAAAGCGTAAATAGCGTGAGGTTAATTTAGGAAAGTTGAGTGTTGTCCTCCATTCTAACGATTGATTACAAACATCAAGCTTCCATAGTTACTGATATTATTTCTAGGATCTACTAACTTAAATGCATCTCATGCGTACATACCAAAAATATATACCATCTTAATTTACCTAACAGCTACGGGCATACATACCATAAATACATTATGCTGAATGATTTGTTTTAAGATATACGCATTTAGCCATGTACTGTTGTTTTTTCTTAATTTATTTTTTTATATTTTTGGACAGGATCCATATTGTTCAAATCTCTTTTTTTTTAAAAAAAAAAACCCCATTACTTGATTCACACGTTCGTATTATTGCAAGTCATGTATCTTCTAGAATAATTTGTGATGTGAATAAGTTAATTTTTTATATTGAAAGAAAAATTGTCCAACAGTATGTGTGGAATTGTGGATAAATTGATGGAAATTAATAACCAAATTTGCAATTTCATGCATTTAATGAGTAATTAAGAAAAAGTACTGTAAATCATGTTACACAAAATCTTCATTATAATTTCCATTATTCTTAAGAAACATTTTTTGCTATAATTAAGAGAAAAAAAATATTTTCTCTTAAGAAATAGTAAGTATAAAATCCTGAAATTCAAATTGACAAAAATAACTGCATTGCGTATTATAAAAACTTTTCATTCATTTTATTACATTTACCACTTATATCATGCTAGCTACTACCTAATTAATGATGATACATTTTTAGAATTTAACTCATGAAGGAGAAGTGAAGCAAGTTTCTTAACAAAATTAATATCGATAATTATGTAACGATGTATATATGCTGGAGAAGCCATTTGATGTAAGTTTCCTAAAATAATTAGTATCTCTAATTACGGATTAGAAGCATGGATCGATGTCTCCATTCCAAGCGCCAGTAATTAAAATATATCTCATACTAGTGCCTTATATATCATTTAATATATTAATCCCTGCAATTCAGATCCGATCCGAAACTACTGTGTGTAAACAGTTGTTCATACAGTAATTTAATCTGGACCGTTGGTTTTTTTTTGGATCATCTCATTCGTTCGTTCGTTTACATCTCTTTTTCTCGATTGACCATGTGGCAATGCGGGACCCGTGGGTTGGCAGAAATTAAAGCATCCCATCCCATCTCTCTTCGCATCCCATCCACCTCTCCCTTTTTTCCCCATCAATTCAATATTTGACTGCAAGCTCAAGGAGAAAAGGGTAAAGCCACTGGTCTTCTTCTTCGCCGGATTCCACGCGCCTCCGGCCTCTGCTCTAAATGTCGTTTCTGTAGATGAGTAGATCGCGTGTTCTTCTTCAGATCGAGGTCCAATTTGGCCGAGCAAGGCTTCTGGATGTATCCACTCATCTCATCTCTGTCATACCTCTAGGCAGACTGGTACGAAGGATTTTATTGATTATTCTCCTCTACGCTATCTCTCCTTTTTTCCTTTTCCTTTCTATTTCGAAATGATTTCCTTTTTTCTTTCGATTATTTTCTTTTTTTTCCCTTTTGAATCCTGATAAGAAAATTGAAATTTCAGTCTCTCTAAGTCGCTAAGTCGCCTTACAAGCTCGATTTAGTGCCTGTTATACTCATTTTTCTGGTGAGTACTACTCGATTTCCAATGGAGAACTTTGCCAGTGGATATCGAGAAAATTTACAGCACTTACCGGAGTTTGATTGAATCCAAATCTCATTTTGATTAAACATTGTGAGAGTAGGGAAAGAGGCAACGCTGATGGTTCTTGCGATCTGATTTTCATGCCAATGGATATCAGCAATTCAACGTTTGGTTGTGTACGAGAGTCATTTTAACATCTATAGCTCTTTCTAATTGGTTTTATTTTCGTTTTTGTTTATTTACCTTTCAGATTTGAATTTCATTTGTTTAGTTTAGAGTTCATGGAAAAATCTAATTTGAACACCCAAGGCCTCATTGAATTTCATTTGAATATCGTTTTTGCCATTTACTTTTATCGCTTTCACAACCTCGACCTCTTCCACAACGGTAATTTTGTAAATTCAGTCCAATTTAGTTCATCTTTCAAGGCTCAAAATCACCAATTGCTTGCTGATTCGTTGAACCCTTAACCCCTCGGTAATGCTTTAAGTTGAATTTAGATTTCAACTGTGTTGAAAACACATATGGATCTACTCCAGCTTGGTAATTGTATATGCTGATTTGATTACCTAATGTTTGTTTGGTTTCAGATGGTACCAACTGAAGATGAATGTTAGGTCTGAGGATACGAGTCGTCAATGGCATGAGATACCTGCAAGAGTCGTACAATATAAAGGTGATCACTTTTGCTTATCAGCTTTGTAAATTTTGCATGGTGTGGGTACACAGATTGACTCGGTTAGTCGGTGCTGTTCCTTTCTCTTTTTTTTTCCTTTTCCCCTTTCTGAGGAGTTTGTCGTCGTCGTCGCACTTCTGTGCCACTAGAACATTTATATATACACCAGGTAGCATACGATTTTTGGTGCCTTTGAGGTTGCTTTCTTTGGAATCTGATTTTTTTTTATTGTAATTTATTTCAGTGTCAGCTAGCTAAGACAGTCCTAGAAGGCTGTATTTGTGGGTAAAGTATGGATCTCAACACTGATCAACGTGTAGTTTACAGATTGATGGTTCATAGTCTTTGGTTTTTAGATATGATTTTGAGAGTGATTTTTTTTGTGGAAAAACGACATTGAATGATTTTGTGTGGTTTAGAGTTGAACTTTTTGTTAAATTAAAAGGTCATTATAACAGACAACATTCATTTGATATCAAACACCAGATGATAAACAGTAAGAGGTGAGTGTATAGATATAAGTAATTTAAGGAAATATTGGGGGTTATAGAAGATTATCGTTAGCTTTCTATGTTAAAAATTATTGCCCTCTAATAATATTTTCCTTTCCAGATTATTAAATATTCCAGGCTTATGATGCAAAAGGTTTCTTAGAGAATCACACAGAAAAAGAGTAGCATATGCTCAACCCTTCAGGTTCTATTTTTTTTTTCTTTTGTTTAGTTATATATCATTGATAATCAATGTTGAAAATATTTTCTATAAAATTATAGTTCTACTGTATAAGTTTTTTAAATTCCTTGGATTCAACTCCTGTTGATAAAAAATAGTTACAATCTTATTACTGGTCAAATGAGCTATTGTTCTCTTATTATGTTCATTATATGTCTGTGCTTTTCAGGCACAATGTTATGCAATTTTTATTAGGTGATGACCCTGTGCCTGGTGTTGTCAATTTGTTATTGTGCTATGCTATAATAAGATTTATGCATATACAATAGTCATTTGTTTGTGTCCAGTATGCTGACTTTGCTATTCTTATCCTCATCTCAATTAAAATAGAATTTTGATTGTTAACATGTAATTTTCATTGAAGTAACGAATTGTTTTGGTAGCCATTTGATTTGGTGTAATTTTATTTATTTTTTTTAGTACCATAAGTATCGCAGTGAGTTGATTTGAAAATAATGTGCACTTTTTCTTTTTTTGCCAAGTAGCTGCTTATTGATTGTTAGTCCTTTGTGGATTATTTATTTCTTGATTAATGGCTATACTAGCTTCGAAAGCTTTTTAATTTTCACATTTTCCCGAATTTATTATTATTTCATATAGTTCAAATTTTTTTTTCCCTCGCATTGCATGCTAACCTTCAAATGATAGAGCATGTGAAAATAGCGGTTTGTTGCTCTCTTTTTACTTCCTTCCTTTCATTTAGTTTCGGTTCCATGGATGAATAGATCGGTCCCTCCTCTTTCATTTGAGTACCGTTTTTTCTTCCTCTGTCTGAGCAGCTCAGGTGGCAATGGAAAAGAGGTCAAGGTTAAGTGTCGAGGTACGATCCAGATCGATTTACTTTGATTTTCTGAAGTGCAGGGGCAGATCTCTTCCCAGATTATCAGTGTTCAGGTATGTAATAGACTCAATGCAGGTTTAGTTTGGGTTTAGCGCATAGAAACTTAAGCGTTATATTAAAATTGAATGTTGCAATCTTTAATTAAAGGTGGCGTTTTTCCTAAATTTCTTCTTACAGTCGTTAATTTCTGATAATTGATTCGCACCATTTCTTCTTCTTTATTTTCGTGTACGGTTGCAGTTCCTTTTGTTTTTATTTTTAACGACAGGGACCAGATCAAGGGGATAGCATACATGCAACTCACTAGAAAAATGACGCTCAAAAATGATTTTAGTGATTTGTTAAATTAAGCAGCTTAACAATTTGGGGATTTGGTTGTTCTAAAAGTTGCTCTCACTTTTTTAAGTAGTTGTCCAACCATGTTGGCCGGTACCAGCTAGATATTTAGTAGGTGCTAATGCAAGTTTTATGGAGTGTTTGATTTTTTCTGTTATATAAGAGGGGTAATAAAATGATGCCCTTGCTTATTTTTGCGTGTGTTTGTTTAGATTATGTAACCTATATATATTCTTTATTGTGCATCATAACATAAAAAATTACTTCACATGCTAATAATTGTGCATTGGCCTTTAGTTTTGCAGTTTTGCTTCAATCAAGCTTATGGACTTGGGAAATACAAGGCTTTCTTCGATTAGCGAGTTCTATATGATAGCAAAGCTGCCGCTCAGTCATGCTGCCTGCAAGTGATTTGTCAGTAATTGGAATTTCAATATTTCTTCCTTTTTATCTTTTTTTAATATTATCATCTCTTTCTTTGTCTGTGCTGATAAGAGAAATTCATTATAGCTGTACTGTTATCTATCAGAGTTTGTTATATTTTATAATAAAAAATACTGATAATAGAAAACAATTCTTTCCATAGTTTATTTATCTTACCTGCAACATTTTCTTAGCTTTCCTTCTATTGCTTTTTAGCTTCTAATTTATACTTTTTTCGATGTTTTACCTTCTTATTTATGCTATTTTCTATTCCTTTAATTGAACAACCTTTAAAGTCATTACCCTGCTGCTCTCGGTGCTATTTAGCTCTTACATCCTTATGTATGCATATCCTTTTCTTTCAAGTCATCGTGACTATATTTTTCGATGTTGTACATAGCTTCATCTTTCACTAGATGAATTATTAGTTTCTCATAAATCCTCACAAATAGCAATTTTTCTTCCTTATCCCTAATATCAGAGGACATGGCCAAAGTCATGCATACTGCAACACATGTGAATATATTTCATGCTACCATTTAAGAAGAATGAAAAGCTTTTTTAGTTGTCATCTATACTGCAGCACATATGAATATATTTGACGATTGGTCTTTATGCATAAGTAACATAAATGCTATCTTTTGCATACATATCCTCATTTCTTACTGTGTACCATTTTTTTAATGGCTATACTCCCCTACAAATGCATAGAAATACCTGTGTGAATACATTACAAATGTAGCATCTATTGGACCTAAAAATAGAAATATAACTTTTCCTTTTCTTTTTTTTTTCAGGGAAGTATGGGCTCAAAGCATTTAGTGGTTAATGTTGAGTGGTCTGTGCTGAGTGCCACCTCACTTTTCTGTATCTCATCTGCAAGGTCTCTCTCACGGTGACCTGATCACCTTCTCTCTTTCTCCCTCCCTCCCTCTTTTAATGTTCTTTCAATTTACTTTTTGTTTTTATTTGTAGATTTGGTCATCCGAGCTTTAGAGGAGTGTTCTGGCATGCTTTTAGGTTATGTGTTCTTTGTCTAATCCATTTTTTTCTTCAAGCAATGTTTTTGTTTGTTCTTATTTGTTAAATATTTTGATAATAGAACTTCCATGTTGGTTTCGCACTTACATTTTAATATTTTAGTTTATGTTACGGTAAATTTTGCCTTATACTGCTTGGATTTGTTTCATTGGGTTATATGAAAAAATAGTATCAATAATTCAATATATGACAGTTTGAGATTTTTAAAAGCCATTTTTTCACATCGAATATTCTTTGTTGCAGTGGCCAAATAAGTGTGCAACTATTAATAGCTGAAAACTGATGTGCTTGCAAGATTATTTATCGTGGCATGTCTGACACATTTCATTAAGTCGATCATGATGTACATGTTAAAAAAATGTTCTAATGTTACATTCTCGGTTACAATCAAAATGACTGGACAAATATTTAGAGATTTGGGTTAAATTTGAAGTCTAAATTCATTCTTCACATTAGATGAATGAAAAGATTTGAGAAAAGATAGAATAAGAAGACGTGTTTCGAGAATGAAAAAATAAAGGTGAATGAGAGGAAGTTTGCAAAGCTAGACAAGATGGGAATGAGCATAGAACCCGTTTTATGACATTATGTCATTTATTTGACATCAGAATGTCTTTTCATTCATTTCAATTTTTGTTACAATCCGCTTAATATGTCTAATTAATTGAGTGAGATCTGTTGGCCAGCTGTTATTAGAATCAGCCTCTTCGACATGTAATTAAGTTATATTTGATTAAATTTTATTCATTGGTTGTTATTTTCTTAATTTTTAACCTTCAGCTTCTCTTTTGCAGAGAAATGAAATTGGATTTCATCTGCAATCAGCAAGCCTCACTATAGAATGTACATTCTTTCACTTCGTTGTACATAAGTGTGTAAATGTTTTTTTTTTGGGTATTATTGGTTAGGTAGTCAAATATTTTTGTTGATTTAGTATGTGTTGTTTTCAATAGGGGCCTACAAAGTATCTTGCTGCAGTTATTACGGAGCCTATGTCAGCAGTTGCAAATGGTCAAAGAAGGCACTGTCATTGCTTTGACAGTTCATTCTGATTCTGGTGACAAAGGGTTTTCGAAATACATCATCTTAGATTATAATTGAACATGCATGCTTTGCGAGTAGCTTCTTTTGAAAAGGATAAAAATGACAATGCCCCTTAATTGCTTCATTTGAAATTTCCAAAAAAACCTAACTTGCTTTCTAATGGATATGAATAATTTTTTTTCCATCTCTGATTTTGATCACAGAGTGCTGTAAGCAATGTTCTTTTCGTGGTGAATATGGAACTAAGGAAGAGTATGGAATAGGAGGCAATTAGAAGATACGAATAAGGGTCAGTTTCTATTATTGTTTGATTAAACCTCCCAAGAGTTCAAACATAGATGTAATAATTATGCGTACACCACCTCTCATTTATTGGTTCTCATTGAATTTACATTGGGTAAAGAGGTAATTTGGTAATAACTGAAACATGCAGGAATGAGGTAGCTATAGTGATATGTTTATGATCCCTTTATTTTTTGCATTTTATTTTTAAACATTTTTTTGTCATATTATTTTTTTTTTCAGACACATTTATCTTATATAATATATTTTTTTTCTATTGTAAGTGACAGGTTAACAATAGTTATATGTCGTAAAAATAGGTCGCGCAACGCGCGACGCCCCCACTAGTATATATATATCGCATCTCTCCGCCATATTCTCTTACATTGTTACATTGTAAAACAAATCTACATCTACCACCCTCATTAATATACTATACGCACCGCACTAAATGGAATAATCTTCTTGTTGTCCAGACCGCTGAGAAATACTGTTTGAGAGCTTCTCTCTCTAAAATTGCTTCTTCTCTCTACCTGATTTCCCAAAATATTTTCTCTCTGAACCCTGATCAAGCCTTAAGATCTATTTCCTCTCGCTTGTGTCTTATTTTCTTAAACTGTAAATCCATCTCCTTTCTCATCTTTCGGTGGGGTTTTAAACCCCTTTTTCTCTTCTCTCTAAAACATGGAGGCGGGGAATAGGCTTTATAAGGACCTGAGTGTAAATCTAGAGCCCTCGGAGGACTGTGAGGTGTTGAGACAGCAGATTGAAAATGCTGTTCTAGTAATGGATGAGACGAGAGACAATTTGGGAAACATAGAAGTGGTGAAACAGGAGTTAGTCGCAAGATTTGGGGGCACAATTGAGCATTATCCTGAATGGAGAATAACAAGTGGATCGTATGTAATCAGAGTCTTAAATGGTATGGATTTAAATACTATTGTCAATGGTATGAGTTTATGGGGTTTAAAGAATAATTGGTGGATTTTGCATTTTCATCCAGAAAATGGAGCGGTTGATTATTGTGAAAAGTACAAGGTGAGGATAAAAGTTAAAAACTTTCCCCTAGAATGCTGGTTGGAAAAATATTTTTATAAATTGGTCTCAACTTTTGGCACTTGTTTAGAGATTGATCATGAAAATATCTATGGAAAGGATAGAAGACACATATATGCATGGATCGCTTGTGAGGATCCGAGAGAAATCCCAAATAGAGTAAGAATTAAGTATGGCAGAAAGAAAAGAGTTTGTCGGGTGTATGTAGTTGATTGGTCTTTTGATACTTGGGTGCCTATGAGTGTGAGAGGTGGTGATGACTGGGATGACGTGGATGGTTGGAGCAGTGATGGAGAAAATGATGAGGATGAAGGAGATAGGCAGACAAGAAATAAGCTGATTGGTGGTCATGATAGGTTGACGAGACACTTTGAGGAGATGAGTTTGTCTAGAAGTACTTCATCAGAGCCATCAGACTCTCTCTTCATGAGGATGAGGTCTACAGTTACAAATCCTGTTGCCCATGCACCAGAGGAGAAGGATGGGGCTATGCATGGTCTATGTGAACCGGGTGCAGGTGGAAAAAAGGCTGATAAACTAAAAGATAAAGAACTTTCTTCATTTATCGAGAAGCTTCAGGAGGATGAGGTTTGGGCTCAAAATGGGCTAGAGGTTGTTAAAAATTATGAAAAACAATTTAAAAAGCCCAGTAGATGGGGAGCAGTTTGGGATTATTTGGGCTTGGAAATACAAGAAAAAAATAACACAAATTTGGTAAAGGATCATGGATCTGTTAAATACCACATGGATAATAAAAAGAAAATAGAGTGTGCAAATGGAGGGGATCAAATAATCAAAGAACCGTCTGCAGTATCCAAGACACTTGAGTGCCTGCAAAACTCAATGCTCATCTCAAGTCAAATCGCATCCCATCACCCTGAAGAAGTTATGATGATGGAGCATACTAGAACCCTTTTTAGTAATAAAAGGTGTGGTTTTCGAGGAGATGCAAGGAGATTTAGTTTTAAACAAGCACAACCAGATGGTACACAAACCACTCTTTCTTTCGTTCCCACAAATAATACAAGCAGAAAAGAAAAAATGGAGGATGACAAACTTCTTCAAAATTTTCTTGAAAAAATAAAATTAAATGAAGAAGAGGATGTTGTAGTGCAAGTTCCATCTCAATTCACACCAGCTAGGGACTGGAACAAATGCATTCTTATGAAGGTGATCTCTCAGGAACTGATACATGAGACAAGATTTGCAAATAGAATCAAAAGGGATATGAGAGTGCAGCCTGGTACAAGAGTGCAAGCTCAAGGTAGAAATGTATTTCTCATGGAGTTTGTGTCAGAAGGAGATATGCTGAGGGTTTTAGATAGGGGTGCATGGGATTTTAATGGTGAAGTGATGGTTTTTAAAAGAGTTTTCAACATGGAGCAGGTGGCAAATGTGAAGTTCAATGAGTTAGAGGTGTGGATCCAAGTGCATGGTATACCCCCTTATGCTGTTTTGGAGGAAGGCATACCAGCAATGTTGACAAAGTTGGGTACTCCTATCTCTGATGCGAGATGTTTTTTTTTATAATGGAAGGAAAGCATATAAAGTTAAAGTGCTAGTGGATTTAAATAAGATGGTAAAGGATAGACTTGTAATTGAGAATAAACAAATGGGATTTTCTTATGATGTTTTTCTGGTTTATGAAAATATTTCAAAGATCTGTCTTTTTTGTGGTTTAATTGGTCATTTAAAGGAGGAATGTAGGGACAGAATGACCATGTTTAGGTTAAGATCGAATCCAAATTTTAAGAATGTCGAGGAACTTTGGAATGTAAAGGATAAGGTGAGGGTTTGGATAAATAATATTGCTGAAATTCCAATGTTGGATGAAAATGTGATATATGAGAACAGGAGAGGAGATGTTTTATATTCTGGAAGTGCAAGTGGTGTGATAAGGGTTGAGTCTCCTGGTGTTGTTGATTTCTTCTCGCCAACACAGGGAAATAAGAGGAGTGCTTCTTGTGACTTGCAAATGGAGATGCTTAGGCAGCAAAAGGAGAATGAAGAAAATACAAAAAAGTCTTTAAACTTCAAGAGGGCCAGGGAGGCGAACCCAAACTCGCCTCCACCAGCGCCATGAGGCTCATTTCTTGGAACTGCCGCGGTTTGGGGGGGCCGCGGAAAAGAAGGTTTTGCGCCAGACTACTTGCAGCAACAAGATGTGAGGTGGCTTTCTTGACTGAGACAAAGTGTTCAAACCGAAAGATGAATAATGCAGTAAGAACTTTCCCCCTAAAAAATCATTTCTCTATTCCTTCTATTGGTAGATCGGGTGGTCTGTGTTTATTGTGGGAAGATAGTATACAAGTAAACATTTTTTCTTATTCAAAAAATTTCATAGCAGCGTGGGTGACACAAAGAGGGAAAAAGAGTTGGTTATTAGTTGGTGTTTATGGGGATCCCCATCACAAACAGAATAAATCCATATGGAGAGAAATTCAAAGTTTAACAACAAATGCTAAAATGACTTGTGTAATGGGGGATTTTAATGCCATTTTAAAGCCCAGTGAGAAATTTGGAGGGAGCCAATATTTTAACTCAAATAATAGAGATTTCAGAGACTTTGTGCACACAACGGGGTTAATTGATTTAGGCTTTAAAGGCCCTGCTTATACCTGGACAAACAAACAGAATGCCTCAAATGAAATTCATGAGAGATTGGATAGAGTTTTGGCTTCCACGGATTGGGTAAGGGAATTTTATCAAGCTTATGTAAATCATCTTCCCAGAATTTATAGTGATCATGCACCGATTCTTTTAAACACTGATAAATGGAAAAAGGCAAACAAATTTTTTAGAACTGAAAATTGGTGGTTGGGAGAAAAAGATTTTAAAAATTGTTGTAGCAACAGTTGGAAAAAATCAGAGAATTTACATTGGGAGGATAAATGGAAAAATTTCAGGAATGACATTCATAAATGGAGTAAGACTTTAGAAACACCAAATAAAAAACTGCAAAGACTGGAGAAGGAAATACAAAGCATTCAGGAGCAACACCCCTCTAAACAAGATCATAATCTAGAAATTAAATTAAAAATAGAATATCAAGAAACTGAAGATAAATTAGAAGAATATTGGAGACAGAGGTCAAGGTTAAACTGGCAGTTAAACGGGGATAAGAATACAATTTTTTTTCATATGGTAGCCACCAATAGAAATAGGAAAAATCAAATACAAATGATAAAGGACAGCCAAGGAAATATCAGAGCAGATGCTAAGGGGATTAGAAGGGTTTTTGTGGATTATTTTAGAGAGCTTTTTACTGATAATTCAAATATAAGTTTCCAGGAAATAAAAGATTTCATTATCCAAACCCAGCTTGATAGGGGACCTAAAATCCCGGATTGGGCTAGACATAGGTTGAGTGAGAAGCCAGATTTAAATGAAATCACTTATGTTCTTAATCAGATGGGGCCAGACAAAGCACCAGGTCCGGATGGGGTAAATACAAGATTTTTGCAATTTAATTGGAATCTAATTAAGGATGAGGTTGTCAAAATAATTCAACAGGCTTTTATAACAGGGCATATCCCAAATGATTGGTTGAAGTCAAAGATTATTCTTATACCTAAAAAGGATGCCCCAGATACACCTAAGGACTTCAGGCCTATAACTTTGGGTAATACTCTTTATAGACTTTTAATGAAAATAATTTCAGAAAGATTAAAGCCTTTTATACCAAATATCATAAGTGAGAACCAAGCAGCCTTTGTAAAAGGAAGAGGGGTTGTTGACAATATTATTTTGGTTAGAGAGATTTTACACTCCTTCAAACAAATGAATTTCAACCAAAAAGTTTTCATGCTGAAAGCTGATATTAATAAGGCGTTTGATACAATCAGATGGGACTTTATCCAAGCTGCTTTGTGGATGATTGATTTGCCACAAAATTTGATCACTCTAATCATGAATTGTATTAAATCAGGAAGAATAACCTTAAGTATAAATGGACAAGCTGATGGTTTCATTGTTCCACAGAGGGGACTTAGGCAGGGATGTCCAATGTCGCCCTTCTTGTTCATTTTGGGGATGGAGGTCTTGACGAGAATTTTTCATAGAGAGCTAAATATTGGAATCATTAAAGGGGTAAAATTAACAAGATCTGCACCAGTTTTATCACACATAATTTTTGCTGATGATCTAATTATTCTGGGTCAAATACACACACAAGAAATTCAAAATGTGCTTGGGATTATGAGAGCTTTTAATCAAATTTCAGGTTTAAAGGTAAACCCAGAAAAGTCAAAGATATGGTTTAGTAAAAAATGTTCACAGGATGAGGTTCAGATAGTTACTGATATGTTGGGGGCACAGGCGGTTTGTACGGAAAAGGAGAGGTATCTAGGGGTACATCTGTCTCAGGAATATTCTTTCATGAATTTGGTTCATAAAGATATTATAGATAAGATGTATAATAGATTGGCTGGGTGGAAATTGAATACTCTTTCATTGGCTGGAAGGATTGTTCTCCTAAAATCTGTTTTCTATTCTCTGCCGGTCTTTTATATGTTGACTTGTTTACTTGATGCTAGAACGGTGGATGAAATACAAAAAATCATGAGAAAATTCCTGTGGGGTAAACATGATAAAAATAGATACCTCTCTTATATTGCATGGAATAAGGTTTGCCAATCTGTAAAAAATGGAGGGTTAGGATTGAGGGATTTGAGGGTTTTTAATAAAGCTTTATTTCTTAAAACTGTTTGGGAGATGGCAGCTCAAAAAGATAAACTTTGGATAAAGATCCTCACATCTAAATATTTATCTAGAAATGGATTTTGGAAGGCAAGAAACATATCAGGGGTTAGTACTTTTTGGAGGCAATTACTGAAAGTGAGAGATGAGTTTAGAGATGAAATCATGTGGAAAATAGGTGATGGACAAAATATTGATGTTTATGATTCCCCTTGGTTTCCAGGATGGACTCAATTTGACAACCACACAAATAGCCGACAGAATATAAAGGTCTCTAATCTTTTTATTGCAAATTGTGAACAGTGGGATGTTAATAAACTGATTCATATTTTTGGCCCACAAATGGCAAATCACATAATGAGATCGGTGCAAGTTTTTCCCGATGCTATGGATACCCTAATTTGGCTACCAAGTAAAACTGGTAGATATGTCACAAAAGAGGCCTATAATAGATTTATAAAAAATTTTCAGGAAGAGATACCTTTAACGGATTCAAATTTTCAGTTGTGGCAGGACTTGTGGAAAGTGCGGGCCCCCCCTAGAGTAATCACCTTTATTTGGAGATGTCTTCACAATGGTTTACCAGTGGCAAAAAGATTGAGTAAAATTTTTCACAAAACTGAACCACTTTGCTTTAGATGTGGACAGGATGATGAGACAATTGAACATATGATTTTTAATTGCCCTTCATCCAGAGCAGTGTGGTTTGCTTCAGAATTAAATTTGAGAGTTGAGGTTTTACCACAAACTTTGGGTCAAATTATCACCCACGTGATGGAAAATTTTCAATGTGAACAACTCAAAATGTTTTTTAGCATCATGTGGCAAATTTGGAAGGGAAGGTGTGATCTTTGGTTTAGGGATATTAATTTTGATGTAGTCACCATTTTGAACAAGGCCAAATCCACAATTTATACAGATATGGCAGGTGTCTTGCAAAATAAAAGGATAAAGGATATAGATTTACATTATAATCTTTTTCAGGGGGTAGTTATTATCCTTGTTGATGGTTCATGGGACATGAAAGGAAGGATGGGTTTGGCTGCAGTTATGTATGATCCAGGGGGAAAACTTTATCATTTTCATTGCAAGGGAGGAAAGGCAGTTGATTCTTATGTTGCAGAAGCCGAGGCTGTTTTGATTGCCATATATCTAATAAAGACTGTCGGCCATATTTTTACATCTTTCAATATTTTTTCTGACTGTTTACCTATTGTAAATGCCATTACAAATAGAAATTTGCAGGATTTTCCAAGTTGGCGTGCGGAGCATATTTTAAGGAAAATTTTAATTGAGCTCTCTTCCATGAATCAGGTACAGATCAGGCATGCAAGAAGGGTTGCTGTTCATCCAGCACATTTGCTGGCAAATCAGGCAAGAAGAGGTGTATGCTACAACTTTTGTCTCAGTCCTGAATATCACCGAGCTCCCAGTTGTTTTAAGAGGATTTAGGCGTTATTTTGCTTTTTGGATGTTATGCTTTTAGGCTGTTATTTTACTGTATAAATTGAATCTTTCTTTTCGGCTAAGACTTCAAATTTTTGGGGTGTTACGAAATTTTAGCTGGTCTGTAGTGTAAAGGGGTAGTAATTTCGTTTTTGTGCTGAGTAAAAGGCAAGGTAGGATGGGAGCTGTAATGTATGTTGGGGTTGTGACCTTTTAATTCAAGTAATTGGATGCCTACGGGCTTTAAACTGTTCAAAAAAAAAATATATATACTATACGCACCAGAATAGCTTAAATCTTGTAAAGAAAATTTAGAATTGATTTAGAGTTGAGATTTTCGTCATAATTAATTATAAAAAATTAAACAGTTTAACATGGCAAAAACGGAAGATGCATTCTCTCCGATCAATTCTCTTCCGCCAGATTGCATTTCTCACATTATCTCGCTTGCCTCTCCACGTGATGCCTGCATGTTCTCCCTCACCTCCACTGCCTTCCGATCAGTCATAGACACCGACGACACATGGCAACGTTTTCTACCGTTAGATTATGCATCCATTCTCTCTCGGGCTGTTAATCCAGTTGAGTTCTCTTCCAAGAAGGATCTCTTGGTAAAGCTGTGCAAGCATCCTGTGCTGATTGACGGAGGCAAAATGGTAAACAATTACTACCTCTTTCTAAACTTATGCCTGAACTTAAGTAATTTGATTGATTGTGCTTTGTCTGTAGAGTTTTGGACTGGACAGATTCACTGGAAAGAAATGCTATATGATATCGGCGAGAGCACTGGATATTGAGTCTGCGAATGAGGCTCCTGATCACTGGAGGTGGATCTCTTCCCCGGATTCTAGGTACTTAATTAGTTTTCTATTATTTCTATCTTCAAGTTGAAATGTTTTAATTTTCTTTTTGTTTTAAAAATAAGACTGACCCCGCGAGTAGATAAATTCCGAGGATGCATCAGCATTAATATATAAAATTAATCATATTCCAAGATCCTGTCCATAATCAATAAATTAATATTTATTAAACTGTTTTTCCTTTTGTAATAAGGAAACGTAGATACATTTCTTCTATTCAATTTTCTTTTATAGTTGCTTTATTTAGGAATATCTTTTTAACGTCTATGATTCATCCAAAAATATCATTCTGTTTACATTTAATATTACTTAATTACGACTCAAAAATTATATATTAATTAATTATTTTTGTATCCTGCATGCCTAAGAAGTAAATTATATATATATATGTGTCCGAAGCAGTCTGAACATTAATTTGTCCTTAAATGTTAGGAAGAGGGAGTCATCTCAATTTGTTACTTTTTACCATAGCAAGAAGTTCTCTCTGATTCATTATTTGACCAATTAAAAGAAGTCGTGCGTCCCTAAACCAATTTAAAAGGGTCAATACTTTAACCAAAATAACATTTCGGAACATATTGCATATTTGAATTAATATGTGCATTAAACTATAAAAAATAATGTGGAAAACGAAAAAAAATAATTATAATATGTTTGCAAACAATGTCTATATACATTCTTTAGAACATTTTAATTACGATTTCATAATAGTGTAGAAAAACGAAAAATAATGTAGAAAAACGAAAAAAATAATTATAATATGTGCGCATTAAGTCAGGCATACTATTTTTATTGTGTGTTCTGATGTTATATGTGCTTGTATGTTCTGATGTTGTATGAAAAGTTTTATGACTCATTCACTAAATTAGCAGTTAACTCTTCTGAATGCAACACACAGGTTCGACGATGTAGCAAAAAAAGTAAGTAGATGCCACACAAATATATACGGCAAGATAGAGAGCAATGCACTCTGTCGTAAAACGAGATACAGTGCATATCTAATCTACAAGGTGGAGACATTAACATTTGGCCGTCCAATCCGCGACCAGATCATGCTACGTACATTCGTGAGCATTGGTGGGCATGTCAGCACAGGGTATGTGTGCCTTAAGAACTTACAAAAATACATAAACAAAATGTTCGATAGGTTTCGGGATCGGTACCATTGTACAACACCGAAGGAAAGAGGCGATGGGTGGATGGAGGTGGAGATTGGAGAATTTTATAATGAAAATGGAGAGGAGGGAGAGATTAGAATGGGGTTGGAAGAAACTGGTGGGAGGACATGGGGGCTAATTGTACAAGGCATTGAGATCAGGCCTAAACATTAAATTTATTAGGTTATGTTATTTCTATTTCATATCTGTGCCTTTGTCATAGGAAGTTTGTCGCAAGATTAATTTGTTACTTCAGAAATTGGTTATGTGTGACATTGTTGCTGAGATACTGAGACTGATATTGTGTAATTTAATTTTAGATTTACATAAGGATGCATTGTACTAGGACACGCATTATGAAATTTTTGAATTACTAATATTTCCTCCTTTGTAACTGGTGTAGCCAAATCTTCAGGTGATTTGAGATTTGTTGGCATGTGGTCACCATTTTTTGTCCTTTTTTATGATGGAAAAAAAGGAAAGACATGTTTTGTTTGAAGCTTCGCAAGCAAACCTGATAGGCCTCCTGTAGCTATTGAGGACACCCATTTTGATCATAAACAAAGCTCTCTCCAAATTAGCATCTAGCATCTATTTGTGAAAATACAATTGTCACACAAAATTGTACGAAAGCATCTAAAAATTTGGCTAATTTTTAGAATAATGGCTTAGGATAATTAGTTGCATTAAACTGATCAAATTTTTTTATTTTCCTGTACCCCATTTGTTTTGTTGATTTGATTCGATGCTCTTTTTATTTTAAAAATGGACTTTCTCATACTGAAAGTTTTAAATTTTATTTTCATTGTAAACTTAAAAAATTAGAATTTCCAAACATAAATTTCCTTTTTAATGCGCATATCTCCAAGTTTACAATAATCTCTTTTTGGATCGGTAAGCCGTTAGCCGTTAGATCAATAAAATCTAATTTACAATTGTACCAAGCCCACACTGAATGTCAACCTGGCCCAATAATTGTATCAAGCCCAAACTCTCTCTCTCTCTCTCAATCACTGACAGACGGACCCCACCAAATGTTCACATCTTCCTCCCCAAGGCAGGATCGAGCCTCCACATCTAAACCCTCTCTCTAATATAAAACCCTTCTCTCTCTTTCTTAGGGTTTCACCTCACTCGACTCCATTCAACTCGATTCAACCAAAACAAAACACTCTCTCTCTCTCTCTCTCTCTCTCTCCATGGCTGCTGCGGGAGGTCCAGCTGGTCAGGCCGCCGTTTCCTTTCTCACCAACATCGCCAGAGCCGCGATCGGACTCGGCGCCGGCGCCTCGCTTCTCGGTTCCTCTCTCTACACCGTCGACGGAGGTCAGAGAGCTGTCATCTTCGATCGCTTTAGAGGTGTCTTGCCAGATACCGTCGGAGAAGGGACCCACTTTCTTGTGCCATGGCTTCAGAAGCCTTACATCTTTGACATTCGCACCAGGCCTCACACCTTCACCTCTAACTCTGGCACCAAGGATTTGCAGATGGTACTGTTTTGTTTCTCTGGAAAAATTTTGCTTTTCTTACTTTATTTGCTATTTTATTTTTATTTCGAGCTGTTGACCTAGTTTCATGTTTATATAGGATAGAGTTGGTTCTTTTCTTAAAGTTGAAATTGAAATTATACATTGGAAGGATACTGCTTAAGTTGGAAGATTTAATGCTCAGAATAATGATTTATTTATTTAGTATCAATTTTGAATGTTTTAGGCCCTTTGCTGAATCCTGAGTTCGAATTAAAGTCCAATTGAGGACTTATTTCAGGATGAATATCTAAATTCAATGCTACTTTTTACATGGACACCCTAAAATGAGTCAAAATGATTATATTTTGTTCGTGGATTTTTCTGTTCTGCATTGATAGTTATGTTGTCAACATTCCAGAATGTTTAGTTTCACCGCTGGGGCTTTATAGTACTAGTTGTATTGTACTATGGTTTTTACCTACATGAGTTTGTTATTGTGTGAAACAGGTGAACCTGTCTCTGAGGCTGCTGTCCCGACCTGATGTGTCTCAGCTTCCAACCATTTTCACCTCACTTGGTACCGAATATGACGAGAAGGTGCTTCCTTCCATCGGCAATGAGGTTCTCAAAGCTGTTGTTGCACAGTTTAATGCTGACCAGCTTCTTACTGACAGGTTTCTAATTTTGTTTTCATACTATTTTATGCCTTTCCCTGTTTTTAGGGTTAGTTGTTATTGTTTCCATAGTTAAAAGCAATTAGTTATTGCGTTAGCAAGTTCATACATGATACTAGTTGTTGCATTGTTTCCATAGGTAAAAGCAATTGGTTATTACATTAATACGTTCATACATGATACTAGTTGTTGCATATGTGCTGCCTCAATGATTTTATTCCTATAATTTACTTAACTTATAATAGTGATAGTATCCCTAGGCTCCTTTTTACTACAACTCGACAGTCAGTTGCTCTAGTTATAACAGTCTGTAATCAATCTTTGTTATTTTCTAGTTCTTTATCACATAGATATAAGAATATTGTTCAAAATGTGTTAGCTTGTGAATTGCTTTCTATCATTGATCTGTTACCAACTCCATGGATTGCTTGCCATCCTGTCTGGGACACATTTTGATCCAGGAAAAGTATAATATGACACAGATCCAATTGTTATGTTTTGAATTACTACAGATTAACTAAATAATTGCAATGTGATTTCCTTTATAGGCCCAATTTGTGTATTATGGTATGCATTGTTTTAAATGTTCTACATTAATGTTAATAATGTTTTTCCAATGTTAAATATTGTGATTCATAGTTTGATGGTTATTAGTTATAGAAAGATTAACGAGTACACTATCATAGTGTTGCAAGTTTACTTCATACTTTGTGGGTTGCGCATGTATAATTGGAGTCTAGCTCAATCTTTAACTCAATTTGAAATAGCTTGATATGTATTATGAAGTTCAATTTGAAGTATAATAAAGCCATTAATGTTACATAAGATGCTCACTATTTTGGTCTTAAATTCCAAATTTACTATAAATTCAACAGTATTGGGAACGACACAAGTATTCTCTATAAAATAATGACTATTAGGTAAGGCATTATGAAAATAAATAAGAAAGCAAGCTTATATATGAATGAACGCTATTAGAGCTTAATTGCCATTTAAAATTCAAAATTAGTGTGAGCTTGAAAGCTCAATTTATTTCCAGCTTCAGTTTGTCTCTAATCAAGTTGTTTAAAACAAGCTTGAGTTAGGTCAGCTCACTCCAACTCAATGCTGGAGCCCCACTTTTTTATAGTTTTCCAAGTTCTGCTCAACATCACTTTATCATCTAAAAATCACAAAATAGCAACAACACAATGATGTATTTATACCTAGTTTCACTTGATTCACTGTATCTACACCTCAATAGTACCTTTTTAAGTCCCATACTGTACTCTGATCATAGTTATTGAGAAAGCAAAAGAAAATGCATTTGATTATTTTTATTTTTATTCACCACTTGACAGGCCACATGTGTCAGCCTTGGTACGTGATGCATTGATCCGCCGTGCACGTGAGTTCAACATCATTCTTGATGATGTGGCTATCACACACCTGTCATATGGTGTTGAGTTCTCTCTGGCAGTAGAGAAGAAACAAGTGGCTCAGCAAGAGGCAGAGCGTTCAAAGTTCCTTGTGGCACGTGCTGAGCAAGAGCGTCGTGCAGCCATTGTTCGTGCTGAGGGAGAGTCGGAGTCTGCACGCCTCATCTCTGAGGCAACTGCATCTGCTGGTACAGGTCTGATTGAACTGAGGCGTATTGAGGCAGCAAAGGAGATTGCAGCTGAACTGTCTAAGTCTCCAAATGTTGCATATATACCAGCTGGAAACAATGGGAACATGCTTCTAGGCCTCAATGCAGCAATGTCTCGGTGAAAACCAGAATGTTTTATTTAGGGTTTTATGTAGCTATTTTTGTGATTTGAAATCCTTTTTTTTTCTTTTCTAGTTTGTTCTGTTATCTGGTTGGTCCCAGAAGTTTTTATTTGGAGATTACTCTGTTGCCTGGCGTTGTCAAAACTTATCTGTAGGTAGATCTCGTTGTCTAATAAGTTGGCTTGAAAGACTGATATCCTCGGAATAGTCACACAGGGTAAACGGGGCTTTGGTATTTACTTAAGGCATGGAATGAGATGATTGGTTTGATTCTTCGTCCCTTCTTTGCTAAGAATGGCGAATTAAAATGAAAATCTTGGTATTTTCTTGTTTTTCACGTGTGAAATTCACTTGCGTTATGGTGAGATGTCCCAGGAAGTAAAAAAGCAAAAAATGAAAAAAGAAAGAAAGACTGCTATCTTGCATAAGTTTGGATCTGCTCTGATTTGTATAAATTTACTGATGAAATGTACTATGTAGCATGCTAAATCCAACGATTATAGTTTAGTGTGTGAAGGTAACAATTCACGTACAGCGAAATATATTGGACCCATTCCATTGCTAAGGCGACAATTCGATTTACAATATACATCCGACGACGGTAAAATTGTCGTCAAATAATTAAATTAAATATTATTATTTGAAAATAATTTTGGAGCTATAAAGAATTTGACTGTTTAGTAGCTCAGGTGGTAAGAGCACTTGGCTCTCTTCTAAGAGGTCCAGGGTTCAAGCCCGCATGCTTGCGATAGGCTTGGCAAGCCAGCGTAAAAACTCAGCCATATATACAAGAAATGACCAGGGTCGGGGTGTCATTTCTAGCCTACCCCAACTTGTTTGGGATAAAAAGGCTTAGACTTTAGACTTTAGACTTTTAAAGAATTTGACTGTTTCTTACTGATAACGAAATCATAGAAACAATTTTAGCCGCACAGGCCATTAGCTCTGTCCTTTCAGGATCACTAGCAAGTAGCAACGAGGAAAATCACGCTAGCTGCCACTATTTTACATAGGTAGGTGTACAGTCTTCTTCAAATTCTTTCTCAGCTTCTGCATTCCTTGTTTAATCTCATTTTACCCTTTATATCATTAACAGGACCGGCTTTTCTGTTTCAAAATTTTTCTGTTTATATAAAGCTTAAGGATTTCCCGACATTTCTGCATTCATTTGCAGAACCTAACCAAATTCACCAGACACTACTCTAACAAAATCAAATCAGTTCATCTGGCTTCCATCAATGTAAATGCACAATTATAATCTACTAAAACAATAGTATACTGTATAACCATACTAATTACACCATGTCTAATGTTTATTAAAAGAACAAAAAAATTTTAATACATAGAACTCTGAGCTTTTATTCTCTTATTACTCTTTAGTTATTAACAACTCTTCCTTTCTATCCTCTCTGTACTTTACTTCTTTCTGTACACAATTTACAAGTGAAAGTTAGTGCTTCGGCCTAATCTCAATTCCATGAAGAATCAAGCCCCTCTTCCAATGGCCCCCCTTAACCTCCATAAAACTCATCTCCACATCACCATCCTCTCCATTTGAGTTGTAAAACCCACCCATCTCAATCTCCATCCACCCGTCATCCCTTTCTCCTTCACTTTCCCATTTCTGAGGCAGTGCCGCATCTTTGTCGACCTCATTGGCCATACCCATACCTGCACCCACACCCCAACCTCCCCACATCCTAAACTGGCCTCGCAGGAGCCTTCTCCTGCCACGGTCGTCAGGCTGGAGGCACACCGACTTCCTCGACACCGCCTCTTCTCCTACAGTGATAGCCGTCTCCTGTGGAGGTGTGCCGAGACCCCGTGCAGTGTCTGCTAACTTGAAGATTAGATATACAGTGTATGATGTTTGCGGAGAGAGCGTTTTGGTGCTAATCTTGCCACGTATTTCAAGCCAGCAAACATCTATGAGGCCGATTGCCTCCGAGAACCTGCAACAAATGCAAAAGGTATGAGATCAAGGTTTTCGACACAGATTTGGATTTCATATTTTTTTTATTTATTTCTATAACGGTCCTAAATTTTTAATACATCCCCTTCTTTATTCCTTCAAATTTTGAGAATGTACCCTCATTAGTATTATACCAGATTTACATATGGTTCAACATTTTCAAATATCAGTTGCGACCAAGAATTTTCTTAAAATATCATTTTCCAATACACTATAAACATATATCTACTATTGTAACAGTTCTGCTAATATTGTCAATGGAATTGGTCATGTTTTCTTTCTGAAAGGAAGATTGACAATTGCAAAGCCTCAAAATTGACAATGTTGACAACCTCAGTCAAACTAAGTTAGTAAAAAACATACCCATTTTAAAAGAGATTGTATTTATTTGGTGAATGTTAAGTATGAAATTTTTTTTCTTCTCTCACATTAACAATCATCTATCCTTTGATGCAGGGTATTGACTTCCACAATTTTGAAACACATTCATTGCCCAAATTGACCCCCACAAAGTCTACTAGTGTGAAGAAAATAAATATTCGATGAAATAGGAAAAATCCTAATGTTTTCTACAACGAATACTCAAACTGAAGAGAAATTCCAAGCATTGATATCAGTGCATTATCCCCTCACAACTTGCTTTTCTTTTCTTTCTTTATTCTTAGTAATACATGTTTTAGATCTTTCTAAAATAGAAAGAAAGAAAAGACAAGCTGAGAAAGGAGAATGCATGGATATACATGCTTGGAATTGGTCTTCAGCTGGAGTACAAGGAACTCGATTGTCGAAGAAATTAGTATTTTTTTTCTTCTCACATCAAATTTTTGTATCATCCTCCCACACAGGGTTTCAAATTTAGAAATTTTGTAAAACCATTATTGCCCAAATTGAATCTCTAAGGACTGATACAGACATTGACAAACTGAATTGTTTAGAGTCAAGAATGAAATAAGAAAAATCCTAATTTTTCTACAACAAATACTTCAACTGAGGAGGAATTCCAAGCATTGATACCAAATGCATTATCCCCGCACAATTTACTAATCTTTCCTTTCTTTGCTCTTACTAGGTGCATTTTTTCTTTTCAAAAGAAAAAAAATTAAAGAATGGAAAAACAAGCTGAGCAGGGAGAATTCATAGATATTTCAAAATATTTTTCTTGAATGGACAAAATATTAGTAGCAATCTATATATTTGCAACTTCTACCCTAATTTTAGCAAACACAGATATCTATATGTAATTTACAAATTAAATTTTCAGTTTCATATTTACAGATTTAAATTTTTCAGAAAGGTATTAACTATTAAGTAGAAAAATATAAGTAATGGTTAAGAGGCAACAAAAAAGTTTCCAATAAACTTCAGGTCATCAGGTGGATAAATTACGCAAATGGACCCTAACACTTAATCACTCACTTCCCAATTTGTTCCGTAAAATATTAAGTCATCAATTGAATATGGAAATTTTCAATTTGCACCAAACTGATTCTACCGCTAACATTGATAGCGGAATTGGAAAAAATTCTACATTATGGGTTGGTAATGTTGATGCTGACATGGATAAAACATTCCCTTCAGGACATTCAATTATATAGTGTGTGGTTTTAATATCTGGATCAGCAATGCACGGACAAGATACACACCGTATGCTTATCACTGCCTGTTTGTAGATACCAGACAAATGATTTTCAAATTTTATACATTTGTCCTTCTATGATTCCTCCTTCCCGCTCTCTCGGTTTCCCTCTTTTTTGTTCCTTAACGGAAACTCTAACAATTCCTAAATAAGCCTCATTAGTTCTCATGAACTAACGAAAAATTGATAATTAAGTTCCATCTAGATAAGCTATTGAATAGTTCAAGCACCAATTAGATACGATGGTACCATCACATAAGACCGTTTTAGAAATCAGTAATGAACTGTAACTAAGATAGCACAGTTGTCCCCTATTAACAAAGACCTCATGATAATGGAGCAAAATAAGAGTGCTCATAATTACAATGTATAAAAGGAACCAAACCTTGAATCAGGAACAGGCATCCAACTCCAGTAACGTTCATCACTTCCCCACACAATCCACAATGCTCTTGCTGAAACCATAAAGGACTTTTTGCCGCTCCATCGGTCCAATCCAAAACTCTGCACCATGATCAAATAACAAATTATTATTAACTAATTTTGTTCCCTCATGACAAAGACTGACATAACAGGTCCCTCTACCAAAACCATCAAACTCTTCTTCTTTATTGCAGAAACTAAATTCCAACTTTCCCAATTAGGTTTTCGTAGAGAGTACAAGGCATGCGAGGGATTTAAACCAGTACTTGGCGCTTTTAATTTGATTGAATTGTCAGGACTCAGGAGTTCAATTCCCAAATTCTGGACTAACCCAGTAAAAATTAAAATTTCAAAAGGTTCAAGGTGCTAAACATAAATTTAGGTGAAATTATTTGGAAAAGGAATATAATAAATAAAACCCAACAAAGATGGCGAAATTACCAGTTTGCCCCCGTCGATCAACACAGGATGATCGCAGAGTCGGAAGAAGAGCTCCTTCTTCGACGCGTACTCCACCGGAGCAACGGCGCGAGATAGCATGTACAGATAATCGGGCGGCAGGAAGCGCTGCCACGTGTCGTCCGAATCCGCTGCCGAGCGAAAGGCGGTGGAAACGGCGGACGAGGCGCACGCGTCACGTGAGGAGGTGAGGGAGATCACGTGCGAGAGACAATCGTCAGGGAGCTGATTGATATCTCCGACAGCGGTCGCACCTCCGCTCTCCATCCTCAATTAATAATAAATATAATAAAAAAAAAAAGGATTTCTCTGTCGCTTGTTTTTGTGAAGAGAAATGAGGATTGATTCTTAAATTATTTATGTTCTGAGGGTAAGGATTATGATTATGTGGTGGAGTTGCAAGGAATTTATACTTGAAAATCTCTGCTTTAAGTTTTTGGGATTCACTGGGGGCTTCGCTATTAAGGAATTGCTTTTCTTAATTACAAGGCAACACGTGGCCACAAAATGCTCTCTTTTCCCTCCGAGTGCAACCGCCTTAAGGAGCCTTCTCATCCGCTACTAACATTCGCCATACATTTCAGAACTTGTAGAGAGTTTCTACCGTTAGATTTAGATCCTACGTTTAGGACCATGATGTCCTGATCCGAAGTTTTCGATCGAACGGACTGGATTTGGATTGTAAGATTCTGTGGTCCTGAAGTTGAAAAACATCTGATGGTTATCTCAATCGGGGACCACGAAATGATTTCGATGCGATGTAAATACTCCCTCCGTTTTAATTGAAATGGATCTCTCCAGTGATTTATTGTGCTGAATTGAGCAAAGCTTTTGGGAAGTTGGCTTTAGCAGCAGGTGTGTTCGAAAGAGATGCAAACAAGGGACGAACAGTTAGTTCGCGAACTAGCACTGTTCGTACGAATCAAACAACTCACGAACAGTCGTAGTTCGTGAACTTCTCCCTTGTTCCTAAATCCTCGATTTTTACGAACTAGACGCTGTTCGTGGCTGTCTTGTTTATTCCTTGTTCGTGCAAGTTCCAAACACACCTACTTGTCTTCTTCTCAAGTTGCCAAGTTACAGGAGGAACCGCCATAATTTTTCTCATTTTAGTGTTTTTAAAAATCTGGTGCTCGTGTCAGTTTAATTTTGTTTTACTGGTATTGTAACTTAGGGAGTAGAATGTTATTTTCAATTTCTGTTTTCTTTTGTTTATTGCATTAGGATATTTTAGTGGAGTTTGTTTCTTAGCTTGTTTTAGCACCAGATTTTAGCTGTCATGATAAACGCTGTGTAACTCTTTTATTTAATGAAATTTGACCTACGGGTGATCATCAAAAAAAAAAAAAAGTTGCCAAGTTGCCCTATAATGTGATTCTTTTTTTTTTTTTTTTTTTTGAATTGGGTGATTCATTGATTCACTTTCTTAGATTTATATGGCATCTTACTTTTTGCTTTTTGCGTCATTGTGTGTGTGCAAAAAAATTGAATATTAATTTTTCAAGGAAGGTGTTGGGTCTATAGCAAAGAGAAGTGTTGGGCCTACTAAATCTAAAAGTAGAGAATGACTAGAAAATTATTGACAAAGACTGCATCATCTGTCATTCTTTAAAGAATCGAATCTCAGTGTGACGTTTTCAATTTCATTTTCTTCTCTCTCTTTTTAACTTACTTACGAGAGTAATTGTTCTTTCTTAAGTTTGAATTACGAAATTCTTCTGTTTATTGCCGATAAATTCAGAATTTTATTAAAAATACATTCTGTGTGCTGGGATTTAAAAATAGTTCTAAATTTCAAGTAATATATGTTAATATGAACGGATAAGAGGAATATGAGATAAGAAGTAGAAAAAATTTTGTCATATTTAAGATTATGTTTCAAAGCGATCACACTTTTTTTTATGAAGAAAAAAATGGAGATCAGGTCTCCATCTTTTTATTGAAATAAAGTGACAATTACAGTGCTAGCCAGTGGCTAAACAAAGGTTAAAAATCAAAATAAACAAAAGCAAAAAAGGCAAAAAAAAAAAAAAGAAAGGCGAAAAAACAAGGACATCAGCTCAGAGCTACGAGTGAAGCGTTTTTCATTCGACGAAAAATTTCTCTACCAATGCATGAGATGGTTGAGAAGAGTCAGAGAAGATCCTGTTACATCTCTCTCTCCAAAGGCAAAAACATAGAATTCCCATAATTTCCCTGTGCATTAGTGGTTTCTTGCTGTCTGTTAAGAATTGAGAATTTGTAATGAACTGAATCGAGGCCAAGCGAGATGAAAAAAGTGATCACACTTTTTATCCAATTCAGATTTATTTGAAAAAAAAAAGATCATTGGAAGATAAAATACTCTTATTTGAAATTTAAGTGCTTGTTAATATATGAAGGTTTAAAAAACTTTAATGATAAACATTGAAAAAATGAATAATTGTGTTCAATTTGATCTCTCTCTGTAACATGGAATCACAAAAAATTGCTGAAATATTCTAGTGACGGTAACTTCAATTGTTTGAAACTGTTTTCTTAGGTTCATGTGTTTGGTTCCAATTCAAAGCTTTGGTCCATGTGTTTGGTGCCAATTTGAAAATATGTTATCCAGCATGCGGTCCGTAGAGTAAAAAAATTGTGGTGAAGGAGATATTTGGCATCCATCATCCCACAAATCTCATGCTTACATACATCCTTGAACTCATTGAAACTTCAAAATGTATAAAAGCTTGTTATTAGTCTCAACTAAAATGATATATAAATGCTTCAAATAGAATAATATTAAGATGACATTTTTTTAGCAGGTCTTAACAAAATTCTTAAATCACACGGTGCAAAATGAAAAATTATTCATAGATTTCATTAACGATACCAAATAACATTAAGATCTTACATATTATAATTTTTGTTTGTAATTGTATTTAGAACTTACAAAGAATATATTAAAAACTTATTATGTGAGCATTTTAAGCAATTTTGGACACATCTGATGTCTATAGATCTTTAAAATTAACATTTCGTAATAAATTTTGGTCAGTTTATTTTTTATGATATGATTAAAATAAGAGGAGCAGAGGTGATTTGAAAGTTAAAAATTTTGAAATAGAAAGTTCTTATATTTTGAAAACACATAATAATGAAATTTAGATATGTACCGGTGAAATTTTGTCATATTTGAAAGCAAAAATCTACAAATTATTGTAAAAAACAAATTAAGTATATTTATGATCATAACATCAATATTTACTAACGGCAAAACAAAAATGAGAATTAAAATTAGTTTTGGGAAACCATTTTATTTAACAATCCGCAAAAGTTAACCTTGGGATTCTGTAAAAAAAAGTTATGGCCACATATAATCCAATAACGATATAAATAATTACAACGTTCAATCAAATGAAATGTTTCTAAAGTAATGAGTTAATATCTTTAAGACAAAAGTATTTTTTTAGTAATAAAATGAAGAATTATGCAAAATGATTTTGTTTTTCATACTTATATTTCATGTTTTCTTAGTTTCCTCCAATGATATACCAAAATATCTACTTTAAGTTTAATTTAGTATTATTATGTTGAATGAAACTTGAGACGTTTTGTAATTGAATTAGTCCAGATATTTGAATCATAAGTATCCCATCGAGGTCACACCAATGTTGTTCCCTTCATAAGTTTTTTTGTGACGATTCTAAGTGATTTATAATTTCCAAGTTAATAATTTCTGCAATCATTCAATTAGCAAGACACATAAAACAAGAGGAGAATTATAATGTCCTCGAGAACTAGACTTGGATGTAATTCCTCATATGTTGTATTAATTTATCTAGTTCATCATTCATTAAATGTGAAGCATTACAAGAAATGAGTTGAATTATGGACGGGGTGCATGCGGTTCGATTCGACTAACTTTGATAAAGTGCGGTTTGATGGGCAGTATGACCCTATGAGGGCTTTTTTGTGTTATGACTAGGCCTGATTAACGTGGTAAACGGACACGGAATGGGGTGTTTCGTTTACCATGTCATTAACGAAACGAAATTGATTTCGCTACCGTTTACCGTTCCACTTACTAAACGAAATGATTTCGCTAAACGGCATGTACAAAAACACGTTAAAACACGTTAAACCGTTCCATTTCATGTTCCGTTTACCGTTTCATTTAGAAAACGAAACAAATATCTCTACCGTTTACCGTTCCGTTTCAGCAAATGGAACGGCATAACGTTTTTTGTGTTTCCGTTGGCAGGCCTAGTTATGACTATGTTTCGCATGTATCCAAAAAATTGGTTTTGTCGACATTAATACAACATTACAACTATACAACACTGTGCAATCTGTGCTTTAGTAAATTTTCCCTTGTCGCGGACTCGCGAATAATGCGGCCTTGAAGATTTAATTTTGGGCTTTTGCTTCTATTGAATTAATCTATACTAGGCTTGATTTAATAATGAACCTTTATATGAGGCCCATTACGCAACAAGCTGTGCGCTTTTAGGGAATCAAAATGTTAGAAAAAAGAAAAAGAACACAGAAAGGCGTCAAGTTGTCATATTTTTAACGATTGTATTATCTTACATCGGTGAGAAATTCTCTTATTCTTATCTGCTTGCTTTTAAATGACATCACATAGAAATAGTTAGGATAACATAAATTTTGATGTCACCCATGATGTACGCATATATTCGAACCCGACGAATGGTTGGATGCTCTCTATCATAATTCATCGATCCATTATAGGCTCCGTTTGAATGGTGTGGGAATAAAAGGAATAAGGGAAGAAGTGGAAAGAAGTATCGGGAAGTGTGTAATTTTGGCTCCGTTTGGATAGGTGTGGGAAGAAGGAAAGAAGGGAAGAAGTGGGAAGAAGTATTGGGAAGTGTGTAACTTTGTGAAGAGTTTGGATTGTTTATAATTTTTTTTTCTTCTTCTTCCTTCTTCTTCTTTCTTTCAACGATCCAAACGCACCATTTGTGAAAAGTTTGAATTGTTTATAATAAATTTACTTTCTTATTATCTTATTCCCACACTTCATCCAAACGGAGTCATGTATAATCAGACATCCAAACCCTGCCATGTGCCATCTAAACGGAGGATTCAATCAAATATCCAATTTTAATCTAACGGGCAAGATTGGTCATCTAAATATTTGTATTACGATAATTATGACGAAAAATAGGAGTCTAACTCCTACCTTTGCATTAATGAAAATTAAAAATATCATTACAATGGCGGCATTATACTAGCTGGTAAATTCCCAGAAAGGATCAAAAGCAAATTTAAAAAGAAAACAGAAAATAAAAACTAGCGGGAGATAAATAAAAGAAGCACCCTATCTAAAAAGTGAAACCAAATGAAAATAAAATGCAAATAGAAGCCCCAGAAAAAGTGCCTTGATCGATTAGATTTGCCTGAAACAGTTTTTTCCCCTTTTGTGGAATTGACTCATATGTAACTATTTTTCTAATGACTGCAAAACCCACTAACTTAAATAAATAGTGGAAGAGCATAATTACGCTGAACAACAAACCAAAAAGAATCAATGATCTCATGCTACTATCTCTTTACTGATTATTATTTTTTTTTTCATTTTTCAAATATTTCCGTCGCTTTTTGACATGCAGCTTTGAATTATTAACAATTTGATTAAAATGTGGAAGAAACAAGGCTTCGCAGGAATGTCCGAGAAGTTGCACGAATAATGGCTGAGGTAACTGTTGGTTTCAGTTAAATATTTTACACCTTTTGTTGATTTAAGTTAAATCTTTGTGTTTGCAATTGGCAATTGATGAAATTAAAAATTCCTTATATGTATGTGGACATTTACCAAGTAATTATGGACATAATTTAAGTTAAATCTTTTGTGTTTGCATTATTTTTTTTTAAAATATCATATATAATTGTCGTTTTGCATTGCTTATTTTTCAAATTCTAACAATTTCAGTGTCATTCGGCATTCGCACGTTTTTTCACCAGAAGTCCTTGCGAATTTTTGAGTTGTTTGGTGTATAATATTCAAATTTATAACTTTAAATGTGCATGATAGAAATTATAGTGTATAATATTCAAATGTTCGATATTAAATTAAGATGTAATATCTTTCATGAATTCGAAAATCATTACGTTAATTCATTTATCATTACCCGGTCTGAAATGTAAGTAAAATGAAGTAATGATAAATATATTTTTCTTCCATTAAAGAATAAATTATCAATAATTTCGCTTGACCACTTGCGCAAATATACCATTATTCTTCATTTCTTGCATAAATCTGTTAAACATGTAAAAATCCGGCCAATGGCCAATGCCTTGGTTCTATCGGTCACGTAAACAGAGTTTGATACAAAAAGTTGGCCTGACTTGTGACTTGTGAGCTGTGTGAGAGAGCGGGGAATGAAAAGCAAAGTTCGTCATGTCATTGGTGAAAACGACAAAAAATGATTTCAAAGTTAAATTATTTCGTAACATATGTATCACTATAATCACTACTAACGCTTTTTTCGTTTTAATTATAACATTATCAATATTAATATATTTATTTATTTTATAATAATAACAATAATAATTGTCAACTTTATTATGTCACTAGTGTTATCATAATTTATATAATTGTTGCTGTTATTTTATTCTTATTATTATATTATGTCCATAATTATTTATGGTATTAATATGTTATTGTTGTAGTTGTGAATCAATTTATCAAAAAAAATATTTATCTCAATTTTAATTAATTTTGTATTAATACATTTGTTGTCTTTTATTATAGTCTATATATGTACTCATCATTCCAAGAACTAAATTTTAATTATTTATTTTTGAAGCATACTTAAACACAGATTCTTCATTTTTTTTTTGTTAATATAATATTCAGAATTGTTAAAAAATGAGAAGGTAGTTGAGAAATTATTTTAACGTGGCTACATGCTTAATTTGTTTTTTAGTAGTTGGTTGAAGCATTAGTATAACGTTTCATTGCATGGATATTTCATTTCCCTGTTATAAATTAAATATATATAGGTTAGCAAATTTTAGATTAGTGTGAAGTCAACATTAACTCAATAAAATATATATAAAACTTACATTTTCGCAATAAAAAGTCCCCCGCGATATCAATATGACTAAGACTTAGATGAGTGGAAGAACGACAGCAATCTATACGGCGAGGAGGATGAAGAAGATGATGAAGCAGAGGAGGGTGATAATGTATAAAAGCTTGTTATTAGTCTCAACTAAAATGATATATAAATGCTTCAAATAGAATGATATTGAGATGACATTTTTTAGCATGTCTTAACAAAATTCTTAAATCACATGGTGCAAAATGAAAAATTCTTCATAGATTTCATTACGATACCAAATAACATTAAGATCGTACATATTCTAATTTTTGTTTGTAATTGTATTTAGAACTTATAAATAATATATTTAAAACTTATTATGTGAGTATTTTAAGCAATTTTGGACCCATCTGATGTCTATAGATCATTAAAATTAACATTTTGTAATAAATTTTAGTCAGTTTATATTTTTATGATATAATTAAAATAAGAGGAGAAGAGGTGGTTTGAAAGTTAAAAATTTTAAAATAGGAAGTTCTTATATTTTGAAAACACATAATAATGAAATCTAGATATGTACCGGTGAAATTTTGTCATATATATTTGAAGGAAAAAACCTACAAATTATTGTAAAAAACAAATAAAGTATGTTTATGATCATAACATCAAGATTTACTAACGACAAAACAAAAATTAGTTTTGGAAAACAATTTTATTTAACAATCCTCAGAAGTTAACATTGGAATTCTCTGAAAAAGTTATGGCCACATATAATCCAATAACTATATAAATAATTACAACGTTCAATCAAATGAAATGTCTCTAAAGGAATGAGTTAATAGCTTTAATACAAAATTATTTTTTTGGTAATAGATGTGACACTCCGTCGAATACCGTAACTGGACGGTGCGTGACAGAGTGTCCGCCGCGGATGCCTACTGCACCCGCAAGGCTTAACCAAGTCTAATTACAAATTTGAAGTTAATCATAAACAATTAATATACATGAAAAAAAATATAAATATAAATATAAATATATAACTATTTACTTGAAGAATAAATAATACAATGGTCTGGTTTATATATTACAGGTTGCTAACCATAGATCCAATGGGTCGCTACTCGTCTCGCTGTCCAGCACTCGATCTGAAACCTGGAACCCACAACCAATAGTGGAAACAATGCAAAAGCAAAGAGTGAGATAAATATAATTTATCTCAGTGCGGTTTTTAGTTCCAGTCACATGAACTTCTACTGTACATTTTCAGGAACTAATTACCGTACTAAGTTAAAACTAATAATAATAAAATAAAGAAGCAATACATAACAAATCAGTCATCAAAAGCAATCATTTAAAAACATATGCAATGCAGAGGAGCATGGCTACTTATTCAATTTGCAATTCAAATGCAATTTGGCATTTCAAAAGCCAGCTCGGTTTGGACATCTATCTAATGCAGGTCTGGTATATCACCGATCAATCAGTTCAGTCATTTCATTCAGATACCGCGAACCACCTTTTAAGATGGATGCCAACGGTCATAAAATTCCATTTACAATCCAGACAATTCCATATCATATCACTTTAACAATTCGAATAACAAATATACCACAAGTCGGGAACACTCTCCTCCCTTGGACCATTCTAGACTGGTACCGTATCGGGACCCGGATCATAAGCGCTTAAGTCACGGTGTTTGGCCAGACGGGTCATGACTCCGACTCCAAACAGATGGAGTGCTTTTTCTCAACCGAACAAGTGTATCAGAAATAATACAGATTCTCAATTTAATCAACCCGGCAACCATTCAACATGCAATTCATTTATCAATACTCATAATAGTTCAATATGACAATTCAAGAATATATATACAAAATGATAAATATGCACACAATTAAATTCAGACATGAAATGCAAATAGTTATTTCCTAGCATGCAAGTAAAGCTCATGTGAAATCCGCACCTGAAAATAAGAAGAGAAAGCACACAAGACACGAGCAATCCTATTGACTCTCAATCGTATCGGCCGTCTCTAACTTCAATAAATGACCGATCAACTCTAAATAACAACAATAACAATTCTAAGTTCTTATTCTAAATTAGAAATCAACTTGTTTTATTAACCGTGATATGTATAATAATTTATATAAGTACTAATCAGATTGGACTTAAAATAATAAACTTAATAATAATAATAATAATACGGTCTCCTATGTTATACAAATTGCAAGCAATCATTTGACTATGTAAAAATCAATTTTACAATTAATGAACGTAATTTATATAAGTTGCTAAAAGAAAATACTCAAAAGCTGGCTGAAGAATTAATTTAAAGAAAAACCTCAAATTGATAATTAATTATAAATAAATTATGAGAGCATAACTTATTAATTTTTTTTTCTTTTGTAAAAATCTCAAGTTCGGCCAACAAGAAAAATTTCAGTTTATTCAATGAAATTAGCAAAGAACCAATATAAATATTTAAAGAACTTGTATAGATACCTTTGTCTAAAACTATTGAGGTTTACTTGTACATCCCACTTTGGTACCGACCCTCACTTTCACTTTGATTTTCCTCTTGGTTTACGCTTGGTTTTGGGTTATGCTATTGGATTTGTGTAAAGTGTTTGCATGAATTCTTCAATATATTTCTTTTGGTGGCTTCGGTTGCAAGTGGATAAGTAGAAGAGGAAATGAATTGGTGAAATGTCCAAAGTGTAGCCGACTAAAGGTTTAAAAGGGACGGTACTAACAATGTGGAATTGTAATACTTTTATAAGATAAAGGTGCACCATTAATTCTTTAGACAAACACACAATATGACACATGGGTCCCATTTGTAAATCTCTTAATTAATAGTATGCCAAACTTTTACAATCTACATGGGCTGGAACATGGAACATAATTTAATACGTAAGTTATGGAGGTTAAATGACATATAGGCCCCACTTTTCATTCTCCTGATTTAAAGTATACAAAGTCCATGAACAATTGATCTTGTAAAAACAAAATAAAATAAAATACAATATGCGTACACCCAAACAGAGTTTCTTTTAGTTTTTATGATAAGAATAATTTACTTTTCTAATTGTTTTCAATAAATAGAATTTATTGAAAATAAAAGCTGAAAATAACTTCATAATCGTTTATATTTATGAAAATTAAAAAAAATATTAACGAGCCAAAATTTATTTCAAGTAAATTGAGAATAAACAGAAGAACTAAAACACTCAAAGTAGATATCAAGCAAATCACCAAATGTTAATTACCAACAGAAAATAAAATTCTAACTCTTAAGAATAAAAATAACTTATCGGTTCAAAATCATAGTTTACAAATTTGTATTGTAACATTCTTCCCCCCCTTAAATAGAATTTCGTCCTCGAAATTCTTTTAATCTTAGTTTTCCATTAAATTTAGATAATTTTAAAATTTTCAAACATGTGCAAACAACCTTAATTTATATTCAGAAATTGAGTTTCAAATTAACATATCAAAACACAAATTTACATACAATTAAACCACACCAATCATAGTAAGATTTTTTTTAATTATTTTATCAACCTTTTAACGGTAATACATTTTGTAAATATATGAATAGAAACTAATTGCCAATCTTATTTAGCAAAGCATTATAAAAACAACATAGTTGCTATTAAAATGAAGATTATAAATAATTCATTCACACATATGCAACAAATATGTTTATATAATCTTTTGTAAAAACTTTTATTTAGATAACACGAATAATTTAATTGCAATAGTTGAATAAATTCAAACTTCTTAGTTATAAATTACTATATTTTACAAAGCAACCCTTACACCAATCCCGCTCATACGTCCTACCGGTCTAGTTTGGTCGCTAAACCATGCTCTGATACCAACTGTGACACTCCGTCGAATACCGTAACTGGACGGTGCGTGACAGAGTGTCCGCCGCGGATGCCTACTGCACCCGCAAGGCTTAACCAAGTCTAATTACAAATTTGAAGTTAATCATAAACAATTAATATACATGAAAAAAAATATAAATATAAATATAAATATATAACTATTTACTTGAAGAATAAATAATACAATGGTCTGGTTTATATATTACAGGTTGCTAACCATAGATCCAATGGGTCGCTACTCGTCTCGCTGTCCAGCACTCGATCTGAAACCTGGAACCCACAACCAATAGTGGAAACAATGCAAAAGCAAAGAGTGAGATAAATATAATTTATCTCAGTGCGGTTTTTAGTTCCAGTCACATGAACTTCTACTGTACATTTTCAGGAACTAATTACCGTACTAAGTTAAAACTAATAATAATAAAATAAAGAAGCAATACATAACAAATCAGTCATCAAAAGCAATCATTTAAAAACATATGCAATGCAGAGGAGCATGGCTACTTATTCAATTTGCAATTCAAATGCAATTTGGCATTTCAAAAGCCAGCTCGGTTTGGACATCTATCTAATGCAGGTCTGGTATATCACCGATCAATCAGTTCAGTCATTTCATTCAGATACCGCGAACCACCTTTTAAGATGGATGCCAACGGTCATAAAATTCCATTTACAATCCAGACAATTCCATATCATATCACTTTAACAATTCGAATAACAAATATACCACAAGTCGGGAACACTCTCCTCCCTTGGACCATTCTAGACTGGTACCGTATCGGGACCCGGATCATAAGCGCTTAAGTCACGGTGTTTGGCCAGACGGGTCATGACTCCGACTCCAAACAGATGGAGTGCTTTTTCTCAACCGAACAAGTGTATCAGAAATAATACAGATTCTCAATTTAATCAACCCGGCAACCATTCAACATGCAATTCATTTATCAATACTCATAATAGTTCAATATGACAATTCAAGAATATATATACAAAATGATAAATATGCACACAATTAAATTCAGACATGAAATGCAAATAGTTATTTCCTAGCATGCAAGTAAAGCTCATGTGAAATCCGCACCTGAAAATAAGAAGAGAAAGCACACAAGACACGAGCAATCCTATTGACTCTCAATCGTATCGGCCGTCTCTAACTTCAATAAATGACCGATCAACTCTAAATAACAACAATAACAATTCTAAGTTCTTATTCTAAATTAGAAATCAACTTGTTTTATTAACCGTGATATGTATAATAATTTATATAAGTACTAATCAGATTGGACTTAAAATAATAAACTTAATAATAATAATAATAATACGGTCTCCTATGTTATACAAATTGCAAGCAATCATTTGACTATGTAAAAATCAATTTTACAATTAATGAACGTAATTTATATCAGTTGCTAAAAGAAAATACTCAAAAGCTGGCTGAAGAATTAATTTAAAGAAAAACCTCAAATTGATAATTAATTATAAATAAATTATGAGAGCATAACTTATTAATTTTTTTTTCTTTTGTAAAAATCTCAAGTTCGGCCAACAAGAAAAATTTCAGTTTATTCAATGAAATTAGCAAAGAACCAATATAAATATTTAAAGAACTTGTATAGATACCTTTGTCTAAAACTATTGAGGTTTACTTGTACATCCCACTTTGGTACCGACCCTCACTTTCACTTTGATTTTCCTCTTGGTTTACGCTTGGTTTTGGGTTATGCTATTGGATTTGTGTAAAGTGTTTGCATGAATTCTTCAATATATTTCTTTTGGTGGCTTCGGTTGCAAGTGGATAAGTAGAAGAGGAAATGAATTGGTGAAATGTCCAAAGTGTAGCCGACTAAAGGTTTAAAAGGGACGGTACTAACAATGTGGAATTGTAATACTTTTATAAGATAAAGGTGCACCATTAATTCTTTAGACAAACACACAATATGACACATGGGTCCCATTTGTAAATCTCTTAATTAATAGTATGCCAAACTTTTACAATCTACATGGGCTGGAACATGGAACATAATTTAATACGTAAGTTATGGAGGTTAAATGACATATAGGCCCCACTTTTCATTCTCCTGATTTAAAGTATACAAAGTCCATGAACAATTGATCTTGTAAAAACAAAATAAAATAAAATACAATATGCGTACACCCAAACAGAGTTTCTTTTAGTTTTTATGATAAGAATAATTTACTTTTCTAATTGTTTTCAATAAATAGAATTTATTGAAAATAAAAGCTGAAAATAACTTCATAATCGTTTATATTTATGAAAATTAAAAAAAATATTAACGAGCCAAAATTTATTTCAAGTAAATTGAGAATAAACAGAAGAACTAAAACACTCAAAGTAGATATCAAGCAAATCACCAAATGTTAATTACCAACAGAAAATAAAATTCTAACTCTTAATAAATTAAGAGTTAGAATTTTATAAAAATAAGTTTTGGCTCGTTAATGCTTTGCTAAATAAGATTAAACGACGCAATACCGTAACCGGTTCATTTTCATTCGGTGGTCAAAGAAATTAGAAAGGCAGACAAGCTATATTTTTTTCCCATGTAATTCGGTTAAACAAAGGCTTTGACTAGTCAAAGGTAAAATTTCGGTCAAAGTTAGTCAACTTGGTCAAAGTCGAACAAAATAAATATCAGGTGTTACATTCTCCCCTCCTTCAAAAGAATTTCGTCCGCGAAATTCAAACGGACGATAACAATTCAAGTCCAATCAAACAGAAATCAAATTTCAAATGAAAGGACAGGGACCCGAACACAGTCCGAGGAACGAATGCTCTGATACCATCTGTCACGTCCCGCACCGGCGGGTCGCGGGGCGCGAGCTGAGAACGGTATCTTCTGCACCCATCCGACGGCCCGTCAACCTACGTCGCAACAGAAAAACAAACAGAGTCAGGTACAAACCTCAGTAACCGGTTATTTAACGACGCAGCTTCTCTACATTTAATTATTATCACAAAGTTCAACCAGACCGGATTAATCCACATAACAAATAATATACTTTACGGAGATAATCGGGTCCAGACAGTCAGTCAGTCAGTCACAGTGGTCCCTCCCCGATCTCAGGAGGATCAGGACCGGCCCCTCCCCGAACTCAGGAGGATCAGGGCTCAAAATTCAGATTCAATTCCATATCCAATTCCAAACTCCGATATCCCGTAAAATATACCAATCACAATTCAGATAAACATATTCAATCAAAACCAAACGATAAATCAAATCATTCAATCAACACGAAATTAAATACAGAGAAGTCCGGTTACCTGATTAAGCGATCCAGAAATCACAAACAAATCATACTGACTATTCGATCGACTGCGACGTAGGATCCAAACTCCAATCGGCCGATGAATCAAAACAATCAATTAAACCTTGGTTGTATAAACACGATATAATTCATTTCAAATGGAAAAGTGATTTTGCTATGTTGAAAGAACGGAGTTTAAGAGAGAAGAAGCATTTCGGATTTGCAAACAGGAAATGGTGTCGTACAGATAAATAAAAAGAAGATTATAAATTGATAAAACAATTGATGAGAAGATGACACGTATAAGTATAAGTAGGAGGTGGCAAAATTTCTATGCTTGTTCATTTTCATTCGGTGGTCAAAGAAATTAGAAAGGCAGACAAGCTATATTTTTTTCCCATGTAATTCGGTTAAACAAAGGCTTTGACTAGTCAAAGGTAAAATTTCGGTCAAAGTTAGTCAACTTGGTCAAAGTCGAACAAAATAAATATCAGGTGTTACAATTGACCAAATTAATCAACTTTTGACCGTGATTGAACTTTCTTGAGCTGAACCGTAAATGCACCGAAAAAAAAATAGGATGACACCTCCTGCTTAATTCATGTGAATCTCTCTTGACACTTGCCTCTCCATGGGTACCACGTGTCACCTCTCAAATTTATCATGCCTATTTCTCTTGCCACGTTTTACTTTGAATAGCATCTTAATTCCTCATATAAATCATACCATATTAAGTCCTGTCGAGTCCGATCCATGGTTATACCATCTCCATTTATAAGAGAAATCCAAAATTTACATATTGCTTTGAGATGTCGAGGGATTAATTTGATTTGTCGATCAATTGGAATTCCGAGTCTACGTCGCAGTATCAGTTGTTCTGATTTGATTGTCATATCTAGATTGGTTGAGAAGGTAACCGGACTTCTCTATATTTAATTTCGTATTGCTTGATTGATTTGATTTATCGTTTGGTTTTGATTGAATATGTTTATCTGAATTGTGATTGGTATATTTTACGGGATATCGGAGTTTGGAATTGGATATGGAATTGAATCTGAATTTTGAGCCCTGATCCTCCTGAGTTCGGGGAGGGGCCGGTCCTGATCCTCCTGAGATCGGGGAGGGACCACTGTGACTGACTGACTGACTGTCTGGACCCGATTATCTCCGTAAAGTATATTATTTGTTATGTGGATTAATCCGGTCTGGTTGAACTTTGTGATAATAATTAAATGTAGAGAAGCTGCGTCGTTAAATAACCGGTTACTGAGGTTTGTACCTGACTCTGTTTGTTTTTCTGTTGCGACGTAGGTTGACGGGCCGTCGGATGGGTGCAGAAGATACCGTTCTCAGCTCGCGCCCCGCGACCCGCCGGTGCGGGACGTGACAGATGGTATCAGAGCATTCGTTCCTCGGACTGTGTTCGGGTCCCTGTCCTTTCATTTGAAATTTGATTTCTGTTTGATTGGACTTGAATTGTTATCGTCCGTTTGAATTTCGCGGACGAAATTCTTTTGAAGGAGGGGAGAATGTAACACCTGATATTTATTTTGTTCGACTTTGACCAAGTTGACTAACTTTGACCGAAATTTTACCTTTGACTAGTCAAAGCCTTTGTTTAACCGAATTACATGGGAAAAAAATATAGCTTGTCTGCCTTTCTAATTTCTTTGACCACCGAATGAAAATGAACAAGCATAGAAATTTTGCCACCTCCTACTTATACTTATACGTGTCATCTTCTCATCAATTGTTTTATCAATTTATAATCTTCTTTTTATTTATCTGTACGACACCATTTCCTGTTTGCAAATCCGAAATGCTTCTTCTCTCTTAAACTCCGTTCTTTCAACATAGCAAAATCACTTTTCCATTTGAAATGAATTATATCGTGTTTATACAACCAAGGTTTAATTGATTGTTTTGATTCATCGGCCGATTGGAGTTTGGATCCTACGTCGCAGTCGATCGAATAGTCAGTATGATTTGTTTGTGATTTCTGGATCGCTTAATCAGGTAACCGGACTTCTCTGTATTTAATTTCGTGTTGATTGAATGATTTGATTTATCGTTTGGTTTTGATTGAATATGTTTATCTGAATTGTGATTGGTATATTTTACGGGATATCGGAGTTTGGAATTGGATATGGAATTGAATCTGAATTTTGAGCCCTGATCCTCCTGAGTTCGGGGAGGGGCCGGTCCTGATCCTCCTGAGATCGGGGAGGGACCACTGTGACTGACTGACTGACTGTCTGGACCCGATTATCTCCGTAAAGTATATTATTTGTTATGTGGATTAATCCGGTCTGGTTGAACTTTGTGATAATAATTAAATGTAGAGAAGCTGCGTCGTTAAATAACCGGTTACTGAGGTTTGTACCTGACTCTGTTTGTTTTTCTGTTGCGACGTAGGTTGACGGGCCGTCGGATGGGTGCAGAAGATACCGTTCTCAGCTCGCGCCCCGCGACCCGTCGGTGCGGGACGTGACAGATGGTATCAGAGCATTCGTTCCTCGGACTGTGTTTGGGTCCCTGTCCTTTCATTTGAAATTTGATTTCTGTTTGATTGGATTTGACTTGTTATCGTTCGTTTGAATTTCGCGGACGAAATTCTTTTGAAGGAGGGGAGAATGTAACATTCCACCGATTTTTACCGAAGTTGACTAGATTTTGATTAGTTTGACTTATATTGATCATAGTTGACCAGACTTTGACCTTTGACCAAAGAAATTTGACACCTCTTGCTTGCATGTCACACGTGTCATTTTCCTATATTATCAATGTTGCTTTTTATTCATTTTTCTCGCTCATTAATTCCGTCTCCAACAGAGCAAACCAAAATGAAAACCGAATATGTATGACTTTGTTTTCATCCGATGACCTTAGTTTCCACCATAATTTAGACAAATAGATGTGTAATTAAATAGAGATTGCACTTTGATTTGGCCGTCGGTTCGGAATTCGAGTCTACGTCGCAGTATCAGTTGTTCTGATTTGATTGTGATTTCTGGATTGTTTAATCAGGTAACCGGACTTCTCTATATTTAATTTCGTATTGATTGATTGATCTGATTATCGTTTGATTTTGATTGAATCGATGTAACCGGACTTCTCTATATTTAATTTCGTATTGTTTGATTGATTTGATTTATCGTTTGGTTTTGATTGAATATGTTTATCGAATTGTGATTGGTATATTTTACGGGTTATCGGGTTTGGAAAATGGATGTGAATTTGGATATGAATTTTGAGCCCTGATCCTCCTGAGTTCGGGGAGGGGCCGGTCCTGATCCTCCTGAGATCGGGGAGGGACCACTGTGACTGACTGACTGACTCTCTGGACCCGATTATCTCCGTAAAATATATTATTTGTTATGTGGATTAATCCGGTCTGGTTGAACTTTGTTATAGTAATTAAATGTAGAGAAGCTGCGTCGTTAAATAACCGGTTACTAAGGTTTGTACCTGACTCTGTTTGTTTTTCTGTTGCGACGTAGGTTGACGGCCGTTGGATGGATGCAGAAGATACCGTTCTCAGCTCGCGCCCCGCGACCCGTCGGTGCGGGACGTGACAGAGGGACCACTGTGACTGACTGACTGACTGTCCGGACCCGATTATCTCCGTAAAATATATTATTTGTTATGTGGATTAATCCAGTCTGATTGAACTTTGTTATAATAATTAAATGTAGAGAAGCTGCGTCGTTAAATAACCGGTTACTGAGGTTTGTACCTGACTCTGTTTGTTTTTCTGTTGCGACGTAGGTTGACGGACCGTCGGATGGGTGCGGAAGATACCGTTCCCAGCTCGCGCCCCGCGACCCGTCGGTGCGGGACGTGACAATAGAAAGAAGAATCATGCAAAATGATTTTGTTTTTCATACTTACGATTTCACGTTTTCTTAGTTTCCTCCAATGATATACCAAAATATCTATTTAAGTTTAATTTAGTATTATTATGTTTTATTGAATAATATCATTTATAATTATAGGACTTTCAACATCTATATGTTCGTATCTTAAGAATGAAACATGAGACGTTTTGTAATTGAATTAGTCCAGATATTTGAATCATGAGTATCCCATCGAGGTCACACCAATGTTGTTCCCTTCATAAGTTTTTTTGTGACGATTCTAAGTGATTTTATAATTTCCAAGTTAATAATTTCTGCAATCGTTCAATTAGCAAGACACATAAAACAAGAGGAGAATTATAATGCCCTCGAGAACTAGACTTGGCTGTAATTCCTCAAATGTTGTATTAATTTATCTTGTTCATCATTCATTAAATGTGAAGCATTACAAGAAATGAGTTGAATTATGGGCGGGGTGCATGCGGCTCGGTTCGACTAACTTTGATAAAGTGCGGTTTGATGGATAGCAATAGTATGACTCTATGAGGCTTTTTGTGTTATGACTATGTTTCGCATGTATCCAAAACCAAAAGATTGGTTTTGTCGACATTAATACGACTATACAACACTGTGCAATCTGTGCTTTAGTAAATTTTCCCTTGTCGCGGACTCGCGGATAATGGGGCTTTGAAGATTCAATTTTGGGCTTTTGCTTCTATTCAACCTATCTATACTAGGCTTGATTTAATAATGGACCTTTATATGAGGCCCATTACGCAACAAGCTGTGCGCTTTTAGGGAATCAAAATGTTAGAAAAAAGAAAAAGAACACAGAAAGGCGTCAAGTTGTCACATTTTTAACGATTGCATTATCTTACATCGGTGAGAAATTCTCATTCAAATATCCAATTTTAATCTGGCGGGCAAGATTGGTCATCTAAATATCTGTATTACGATATTTGGGATAAAAAGTCTTTTATTGATACAGTAAAGATATGTAATTGCTTTGTCGAAAGTAATTGAGCTTTTGGATAGTTCGATTAGACTTGCCTGAAACAGCAATTTGACTATTAGAAACCTTTTTTTTTTTCCCCCTTTTGTGGAATTGAGTCATTATTTAATTATTTTTGTAATCACTGCAGTACCCACTAACTTAAATAAATAATGGAAGAGCAAAATTATGCTGAACAACAAACCAAAAAGAATCAATGATTTTCAGGCTACTATCAATTGTTGATGAAAATGTGGAAGAAACAAGGCTTCGCAGGAAGGTCCGAGAAGTTGCACCTATAATGGCTGAGGTAACTGTTGGTTTCAGTTAAATATTTTACACCTTTTGTTGATTTAAGTTAAATCTTTGTGTTTGCAATTGGCAATTGATGAAATTCAAAATTCTTTATATGGATGTGGATATTTGCCGCAGAGCTTGCACTTTTACATTTAGTACTATTATAAACGGCACTCTCTTATCACATTTGCAATTTATTTAGCAACTGTATATGATACATTGTTTTAGTACCATTCCGTAGCAAATAAAATACTCTTCCCATAATTTCTTTACATATCGTCGTAAATGTTTCAAAGTCGAAACGTGCAAATCTACGCATATATATATAAAATAAAATAGAGATTTTTATTTCATTAGCGTTCTCTTTTTAATTAATCTTATATATATATAGGATTGCTAAATTACTATGCATAGCATGGATGACATTCGTGCTACGGATTCGTTCTTGAATATCATACTTCAAACAACCGATCCAAACCATTCATTATCTTCTTCATATTGAAATCTCATTAGAAATCAAATTTTACATTTTTTTTGAAGTTTTTTACTATTTTTCTCAGATTTTTTAAAATCACTATTATTGAAGAGTCTAGAATTTATTAGATTAGTTGTAGGCATATATATATTTCTCTAGCTCCCTCCTTTATCCACATGTGCGGCTACCTTTTGATTTGTAGATTTAATCACTGTACTTGTAATTTAATTCACTTATATTATGCTCACATACATTTCTCTTACAACTAACAAGAGAAAAATTATCCACTTTTTTAGTTACTAGCAAAAGTATCTCGCTTCGCACGATTAAGTTTATTTTTCATATTTTTTTTAAAAAACTATACAATTCAAAAAATATTTCGCTAAATTTTTAGAATTTTTTAAGAACATCCATACAAAATTATGCAAAAATGATTTGAAAAGCTTGTAAACAATTCAATAAAAGACTTAAATCCTGAATGAGTTGGTTAAACATGTAAAATTTTATTTCGTAGAAGTTTTCAATGAATTTTGAATTAGTTTGTTAAATTAGATTTATCATTCTAAAATAGTATCCGAGCATCCATATAAAATTTCATGAAAAAATAAATGTAAGAAAGCCCTAAAAAAATCAAAAGATAAAACACGATTTTGTGGATTTTCTAAAACATTTAAGCAGTATATAGATTTCAAATGCGTAAAAGCAATAATTTTAATAATATTTAATTATCTATTTGATGAAAAATAAATTTAAGAACTTTAAACAACTAAATATGTAAAATATCATTTTTTAATATGACATCAAAAATAACATTTTAAACGTCCAAAATAAAAAATTCGATGTGATTAGGTTTTTTTTATTTTTTTTAATCCTATGCATAAAATTTTATGTAGAAATATATCTTGAGATCACTAATTATAAACTTAATATAAGTTTTAAATTATACAGTGATATATCCTGAAGTTTGAAAAAATATTTAAATTATTTTTTAAAGTCTGTTGAAAATTAAATAAAGAATTTATAATTATTTCTTTGAGAATTCATCAATATCGTAAAATATTTTTGATCAATTATAATACTACAAATATGATATTGGTATGATATTATGGAAAAGTATGTTAATAATATATTTGTTAATACATAAAAAAATTTAATGATTTAAAATATAGATTATTTTGAGTAAATATATGCTATAAAGGATGGGCTACTATTCAAATGTAACCATAATTTTCAGGATATAAGGGACCATAATGATAATATACCAAAGTAAAATGAGAAAGAAAAGTAACGCACATGCATGGCAGCGACAATGATGTGGGCTAAACCTCTCTCTTTCACTCAGGTGGTAAGAGCATTTGGCTCTCTTCTAAGAGATCCAGGGTTCAAGCCCGCATGCTTGCGATAGGCTTGGCGAGCCAGCGTAAAAACTCAGCCATATATACAAGAAATGACCAGGGTCGGGGTGTCATTTCTAGCCTACCCCAACTTGTTTGGGATAAAAGACTTAGACTAGAGATGTTTTATAGAATCCACAAAATTTACTCTTCTCTTTTAACAAACAACAAAAAAGAACACTAACAGACCCTAAAAATCAAACATATATGAAGAAAGCAACCAATTATATCTGCTATTGGAAGAAACCTAAATATTGTGAGCTGCAAAATGCATTAAAAAATCTCACTTTTATAGCTCTAATAATAATAAGTTAATAACTGTCATACCATGAATTTCTACTGTTCTGAATTTCCAGTGAAATTCTAATTTGAGTAATTTTATTTTATGAATTTGACAGATTTCTATATTTGTGATGTTAAATATTTTTGTTCATTTTGAAATTCTTATACACTTGCTTGAATTTTGATATGAGTGATTTTATTTCGTGAAGTTTAAACTTATATATTCACTGTTATTTGGAATATAAATATGAAAATTTCTAAGTTACTACCTGTATTGTAAAAAGTTTTAACTATTTATTTTATTTCATTTTATTGCTTAAATGCTTATTGATTATGATTGGTAGAGTGAAATATTAAAATTTAAAAATATGTATAAATTTTTTTCATTCTTTGGGCCGACATTTATAAGAAAAGGGAAAAGTCATTTCCATTTCATTTGCTTGGTATCTTGTCCATTATAATCTCTATGACATGTGGAGCCACATATAATATGAGCTTCTAGTTCCACTGATTAAGTTTGCACCAAGTTCAAATAGAGTTGCAAAGTTTAGAACTTTGTAGAAACTCATCTTTTTGACTTTTGGATGATTGGGTATGGTTCCATACGCCTCTGTCTCCTTGTTTCCTATTTCCCTTCTCAAGTTGAGCTGCCTTTTCTCTTGTGCCATACCCAAAATCACTTCTGAAATTTCATGTTAAAACCGTTCAAAAGAAAGAAAAAAAAAACAAAAAAAAAAATAGATTCCATAGGAGAAGGTGGTGGCCACACCGGGTCGAGGTAGTGGCAGCAACAAAGCAAGGTGGTGGTGGTGGTGGTTTGACATTTGCTTCTATCTCTTTGTCATTTCTCTTCTTTGAGCATTTCAGTGGTAACAATTGCAATCCTACCCTTCTTCACTTAATTTCTGTGATTTGTGGAATGTGTGTTTGATTGAGAGGTCTAGCATTTGTATTTGCTATGTGCCATTAGAATTGAAGTTGTTTGTGCCGTGGCTTCTATCTGTTTACTAATTGCAGGGTGCCCATAACCTTGTTGATAAATTTTCTCACTGAACCCAAGTTTGTGCTAGTTCATACAATTCAATTTCTCCGTTGTTTGGGTTATTATCTACTGTGCTTGACTCGATGCTGTTTAAAGATGAACTCTGATGTTGCTAGGAACTGATATTAGGTTTGTACCAACTCTCATTTTTATACTGGTACAAATCCCTTAGTCCAGGGACCTATTTCTGAAATTTTCTGGTTACAATAGCTTTTATGTTTAATTTTGTCAATTACATTGAAAACCTTGCTGCAATCAATTCTAGTATTTGAGGCTACAACTGAAAGCTGTAATTTTATTCTGATAGGGGGACTAGTTTGCATAAAAATCACTTCCAATTTGGGTTTGGTTCTGTTTTTCCTTGACTTGGTAGAAGTTGTTTTTATTAAGTTATAAAAAAAAAAATGTCTCCTTTGCTTGGTTGCGTGCCAAATAAATGATAATTACTAGTTGCTTAGCCAGCTCATCACTATTTGCTTTTGTTGGTACAATGCGTGGCATGGTTAAAATTCTCCTCGTTGTTTGAGTTATTGTGGGCCGACTGTATCATGACATTTTAAGAAAACAAAATCAAAACTTAACACTCTGATTGCTTTAGTTTGCTTAAGCTTGTCTTTTGCTTCTTTAGTTTAATGAGTGAATTTATTTACTATACTCGTTTTCTTTCAAGTTGGATGGTTTCCTAAAAAAAGAAAATCATATTCTTTTAAACTATATAAAGGTCTAAAGATGTACTTAATTCCTGGGCGTTGACTTCCCTGAGGAGCAACATCTCCTAGCCCATCATTTTCAAGGTTGGATGATTGTGTATCGGAGCCGAGAGCTGTTGATACGATCGAGGGTTATTAGGATTATCTTATCTCGATTTTGCTGCTACTTTTTCGACGTCAGGTACGGATTCCACTTGAGTTTTAATTACATGATATATTAGTATTATGCACTTTCGTTTCATAATTGTTTTTCATTCATGAGACATATTTTATGTATATGTATATTGATGCATGATTGCAAAGTGGCATATTGAGTGGTATTCAGTTGAATTGTGTTATAACATGACTATGCACTGTGAAGTAAGCGTTTATATTTCGGATTTGGTAATATTTTTGACTTGTTGTGCTTTTGATTTTCGATTGTTTGAATTGTGTTATCAATTGTTGGTAACCCTCTTAAAAGGTGATTCACGGTATCTGAATATCTATCTGGCCATTGGCAGCCCTCATAGAAGGAGACTCATGGCATATCTGTCCGGCCATTGGCAGCCCTCATAGAAGGTGACTCATGGCATATTTGAATATATGTCCGGCCATTGGCAGCCCTCATAGAAGGTGACTCATGGCATATTTGAATATCTGTTTGGCCATTGGCAGCCCTCATAGAAGGTGACTCATGGCATATCTGAATATCTATCTGGCCATTGGCAGCCCTCATAGAAGGAGACTCATGGCATATCTGTCCGGCCATTGGCAACCCTCATAGAAGGTGACTCATGGCATATTTGAATATATGTCCGGCCATTGGCAGCCCTCATAGAAGGTGACTCATGGCATATTTGAATATCTGTTTGGCCATTGGCAGCCCTCATAGAAGGTGACTCATGGCATATCTGAATATCTATCTGGCCATTGGCAGCCCTCATAGAAGGAGACTCATGGCATATCTGTCCGGCCATTGGCAGCCCTCATAGAAGGTGACTCATGGCATATTTGAATATATGTCCGGCCATTGGCAGCCCTCATAGAAGGTGACTCATGGCATATTTGAATATCTGTTTGGCCATTGGCAGCCCTCATAGAAGGTGACTCATGGCATATCTGAATATCTATCTGGCCATTGGCAGCCCTCATAGAAGGAGACTCATGGCATATCTGTCCGGCCATTGGCAGCCCTCATAGAAGATGACTCATGGCATATTTGAATATATGTCCGGCCATTGGCAGCCCTCATAGAAGGTGACTCATGGCATATTTGAATATCTGTTTGGCCATTGGCAGCCCTCATAGAAGGTGACTCATGGCATATCTGAATATCTATCTGGCCATTGGCAGCCCTCATAGAAGGAGACTCATGGCATATCTGTCCGGTCGTGGGTAGCACTCATAGGTGTCTCGCGACATTTCTGACTCTGATATGGAATTATAGAACTCGACTTGCATATTACTAGATTGCCCAAATATTTGAGTCAGCATTTGTATAATTCCAAATCTGAAATACGATTAAATTGGTTCTGAGCTCATAGTTCATATGCAATTAAATTGCAACAAGATGTAATGATAGTTATTGCATACTATTAATTACTTGTTCCACTATATAATATGACAATTGTCATACTTTGAATTCTAAAATGATATTGAATTGTACATAATTTATCTCATAATTGTATTACTTGATTGCAACTTTATTTTAATGCTTGTTTGAAATACATATGGATTTGATTAGAAAAATGTTTGACTCAGTCTTGTATTTAGTTCCAACACATGATAATCAAAACTCAAGTGGCTTGAACTGAATACCGTACTGAGATAAATTTTATTTATCTCATTCCGTGCTTTTGCATTATTTTCCACGATTGGTTGTGGGTTCCAGGTTTCAGGTCAAGTGCTGGACATCAGGACGAGTAGCGAGCCATTGGATACTGTGGTTAGCAACCTATATTTACCAGACTTTGTAGGATTTAATTCATATTGAAGTAATTAGTTATAAATTTATAATTTATACGTATATTAATTGTGTATAATCACAGTAATTTGTAAAATGAGTGGTTCTATGCCTTGCGGGTGCAGCAGGCATCCGCGGCGGGCACTCCGTCACGTGTTGTCAAGTTACAGTATTCGACGGGGTGTCACAATAACGTATAAAAAATATAGCAGCCACCTGATACGGAGGCACGGGAGAGAGAGCCGAGCTAATACATCCTTCAACCTAAACTAAGAAATACATATTTATAAAAGAAACCAATCATAAAAGTGCCACAATCACATCTAATGTTGTCCTCCTATTTATTATTTTTAAAATTTCTTCTTGTGAACTCATGTTTGTGAACCTGTGGAATTCCTACTATGTTGACAATAAAATAATTGGTTCTCTTTCCACCAAAAGATCTTCGAAAAAAAAAAATCATGTATGGTACTAAAAAAATGAAATGAAACAATTTTGAATCAAACTTACAATTCATATTCTTAAAGATTATCACTTTTTGTCTATATCAATAGGCTGCTGAGATAATCTAAACACAATTTTTTTTTAGTTTGTAGCTTCTCATGTTACATGGAATATAATTGATCATTACTATAAATAATCGATACCAATACAAATGTTTAGGGGCATAATTTTAACCTCTAATTACAGTAGAAATCCATGCTTATGGACATTGACGATAATAATATATAAAATCCAAATAGGCTTTATCTTTAGAATATTTTCAGCCCGTGACTTCCTTATTTAAAAAGTCTGACTACCTATGGTTGAAATAAAATGTGAAACTTACAAAATGAATACCAGAAAACAGAGCTCAGATTCAGTACGTTTCTTTTTGTTTGGAGAAGCCTCGGATGAACCTGCCACCATCCTCCTTTAGTAGATCTGTTAAATAGAGCACGTTTATCTAATTGCCGACCAAAGGACCAAAGCTACAGCCCAAACCCAAAAAAAATTAATTAATAAAAGTGTAGAATGTAAACTATAGAGACTAATCACACATTTGTTTATTATACCTTTCAGAATGTCATCAATCAGCTTCATGTCTGATAGCACCATAAAAAAAGGTATTCCATTATTCCTTTTTGTAAGAGCAATTTTTTAGCAAAATAAGTCCATCAAATTAACAGAAATAAATTAAAAAGTTAATATTAACTCATTCCAATTTGCTTTATTGGCTGATGTCCATGTGGCTATGTATCATTATACCTCATCCCACAGAAGTATTAGTTCTCAAAAGACAGACTATAGGGGGAAAAAATGAATTCTGAAATGAAAAAAATTTTATATCACAATAAAGCAATGTCATGCATAACCTAAGACAACAAAAATATGTCCAATCCCTTGAAAGCTCAAAATGAAAAGCAACTTTGTTTTTACCAGTGAGATTGTTGTGCATTGATGTAGATGTGATCATCACATGCATTGGTACTGATTATCATAGATGTAGCTCCCCATCATCTATCTACAAGCAATATTTTGTAACAGAATTAGCATTACATTGGTACCATGACATGGGGATGGTTAAGGCTGAAAAACTTGATATAGTCTCAGATATATATATCACAAAAGTTTGCACGAAATTGAAAGCCTAATAATTGTACACAATCTACTAATGTATGACTACATAACAGACACTGAATTGAGGAACCTTATAGAATTTCTCATGGCTCCGACTTAATCAGCACTTTAGCTACTTCCTAGCAAAAATTTTCAATTTCATCTGTACATAAATAAGACGGGTCAATTATATACTTAGACTAATAACGTGATAGCTATCCTCCAACCCTTGAAGAGCATCAAGCATAATATTATCGTAGAAAACAAATGAGACATTAAAATGTACTAACTTTTTTATTGTAGTTTTAAACAAAAATGCATTCCATAACTTTAAAATCCAGTAAAGTACCTTAGTTTTTGCTATTAAATCAAGTTGTCTTGACACTTTCTTTTCATCCTCATATTCTTTATCAGCCATCTGCAGTTACGAAAAGAAAAACACAAAGAAGATCGCCAATTATTTCAAGAAGGAAAACACACATAATTATTGCAACATCTTTTTGCCACAATTTCTTTGAAAAAGAAGACCTTTTAAACTCAAAGCCCACAATACCTGGGCATTGGAAATTTTGTAAACAAAAAATACAACAAATAAGTGCAGGACAACATTCCAATTTCGACTAAATTCATACCAGCGCATCACACAGTCAACCCAATAAACACTAACAAACCTAGAGGAAGACAAATAAACCAACTAAAAGCAAAGTAAAGGTTGAATTGGCAGGCAGGAGTCGCTTTTGCAACCCATAAAGAAGGAAGAACGAAACAAAGGGCTCTCCTTAATCAATGTGAAATGCTAACTTGCAAATGCACTACTTCACAATGCCCCTTTAAACTCTAGGGAGATTACCAGGACGCGACACTGCCGTAACCAACCGGGTAGGATAACCGCCACAGTAGGTCATCGATAGGGGTATAAAAGCAGATTACCAGAGGATTTTCAAGGATTTTATTTAACTATAACCTAGAACCAGCAAATGGAGGGAACCTGCGCTGGGTCTCCCCTTTCATTCAAGAGTCGCTTATTAAGGCAGATATCCAAAACATTAGGTATTGAGAGGTTATAGGCTAAGAAAGGAGTAGTCGTCTAGCTTATATTAAAAAGCAGATATGAGTGATGCTATGGACTTTCACCTTGATTGCATCCCCAATGACCATAGAAATTAAACCTCGGCACAGATCAAGACAAAAAAAAAGAAGAGAAATTTTGTACTGTATAACTTCCTCTATAGAATTTCCCACGGAATTGATAGATGGTTTTGGCTACGCAACCCTCATTCGATGGCCAAGCCAGCCACGTAGGTTTTTAATCTGAAGCTCCTAAGGCTCCGCCTCGTTGCCGCCAGAAGAGGAATTTTATCAGGGAATTTTATCAGGAAAGTGGGAGGGAGAGACGGAGAAGTTGGTATTTTATCGGGGAGATCGAAGGCGGACAGATCGAAGGATCCCAATCGCTGAATGGTTCGATCAGAGAGGCTATCTGAAATCAACGACTTGGATAAATCACCAGATAAATCTGAAATGGTACTGTAGAAAACCCCCCTAGGTATGAAGTATTTTTTGATTTTTGATTGATTTTGATTGATTATATATGATATATGATATATGATTGTTCAGCACACTATTATAATTTATTATAGGATGCTAACATCACTAGGAAAGTTATTCACATCGACAGAAAAAGGATCCAGCGGTGTTAAAATAATTAATGCTTTTTCTAAGTTTTTTTTAAGATAAATTGGGTCTAAGGTATCTAATTTATTTTTAAATTAAATTAAATATCTATAAAAAACTTCAGTTGGATTTCGAACCTGCGACATTTCACTCAAGATGCATTGTTGTTTACCACAAGACCATTTATTTTTTAAAGTCTGAAAGTTTAGGAATTAAAATGACAAATCGATGTCCATTTAGTAGTTTGTAAAACGTAACTAAAAGATTGTCCGTTTTCATTTTAGTACGCCTCACAATACAAAAACAAAATGCATGGCAGAATGTCACACGAATAAACAGAGATCAATAAAACTTTTCCACGCTCAATTAGCAATCATCGTCAGCAAAATTCATTGATCCTCTATTAAGATCATCATTTCCAATAAACTGGATGAAAATAATTCAAAACTAGTACATGAAAAGATTTTAATACAAACATAAATTTAACATGTTAAAATTTCCTCTTCTCCTTTTCCATATAAATTTTTCAAAAAAGTCTAGCAGTACTAGTTACTTGGTCTAACCTCAATGCCTTGCACAATCAAACCACGCTTCCAACGGCCACCTTCAATCTCCATTAAAGATATGTTGACCTCCATATCGATCCCCTCTTCATTATAAAACTCTCCCAACTTGACCTCCAACCACCCATACTGTCTCTCTGTTGGCAGCATCACATCCCTTCTTTCTAGAGGTTGAAACCTCTTCGATCCAATATCGAGACACACAAAGTGCTCAGACACCACATTTCCAGCAAGGGTAATTTTAGCTCTTTGGAATGGGTTTAATAGTCCCATCGCATTCCTTGTCAGTTTGAAAATGAGATATGCGGCATATATAGTATGTGGAGTGAGAATTTTGCTATCAATATTCCCACAGATTTCCAGCCAGCATACACTCTTGAGCTTTGCACACACAACGAACCTTCAAAATATATAAAGGAAACAATGAACCTTCAAAATGTATAAAAAAAAATTATTCTTTTAAACTACTAAAAGAGATAAGCTCTCCACGTTGAGTGATTTTAAGACTGCCTTTTGCGGTAAATCTAACAGATTTTAAAACCAAATGGTGAGACTTGATCATCAAGAATTGCAATCAAATGCACAAATAGAATGTTCCTTTAATAAATATTTTTTCTCTATGCATGCATATATAATGGAATTGTAGTAGTATTATTGTTTTTTTGTTATAAAATGGAAGTTCCTGTGTGTCCAACAGTTTGTATAATTTAAAGAATTGTTTCAGTAATACTTATCTGCATAATAAGCCATTAATCAATATGAATTTCCATCCACCCCTACTGCTAATTCATTTGTTATTGTGGTGAACTGTTTTCCAAATTGTAATATGAGTGATTATGAAAAGTTAATTGAGTTCCTCATGAAATCAATGACCTGCGAAAAAGCTAGTTATCATGCAATTTGCAGTCTGATTCTAACCCATAACTAAGCAGCCGCTGCTAAGATATCTAAAAAGGGAAAATAAAAAACTAAAATGTCACTGACAGAAATAATTACACGGTCTAAAATGGAATTAGAAAGAGACTAAATACCAATTTAATTAGTTTGCTATTGTTTAATTAGTTTTTAAAATCAGAGAGTTTATTTATAAACATAGTATTAGCATAAATGATAACTGTCATCTACAATTTTATCATCACTTGTCATCACTAAACATAAAATGAACATATATAATAAACAAGGTAAACATATAGATGATCAAAGCAGGGGTAGAGCCAAATGTTAGCAAAACCAGATAATATCCCCCCTATTTCCAAAACAACCCCTATAAAGTGCAAAACTCACATGTTATTATGTTTCATTCATTCAATTTTCCCCCCTCAAAAGTCTAAAAATTTTAACATGGTATCTTTTTGCCCCCTTGTTCTAAAAGTCCGGCTCCGCCACTGGATCAAAGAGAACACTTACAAACAAATTAAGTGTTGTCATCTCTTGTTCAGATTTTTATATGTATATTCAACTTATTTTTTTTAACTTATTTAATTGTATGTGTTCACTTTGATTATTATATATATTTTTACTTTATCTATTGTATATGTTCACTTTATGTTTACCGATCTACGCTTTAATCAATTTCCTAGTATTAGCTTTCCTAGGTATTAGCTTCGATAAACAAATTAAACCTATTTACCTCCTAAACTCGCTAAATAAAACAAACAAAAAGAGCAAACCAACTTCCAAATTGTCATTGCAAGTACCTGCTCGAGTACTTAGGAACCACAATCCACTTCCAATATCTCCCGTCATCACCCCAGACAATGGACAGCGCTTTGGCTGAAATCATGATTCATTTTGCCCCGCTTGATTTCTCCAATCCAAAACTCTACAAAATATAATAATCCAGTTACAATGAGAAGAAGTCCTTTTTTTTTTCCTACAAAATTTATACGAATTAAACAGAGTACAGTTTTTCCAACATCTATGAATAGCTGCCATGAAGGACAAATTAATTAACAATGAAATTACCATCTTGCAGCCATCGATCAAGACTGGATGATCACAGAGTCGGAAGTATAGCTCCTTCTTTGAGGCGTACTCCACCGGCTTGACAGCACGAGATAGAATTGAGGCGTAATCTGACGGCAGGAGGCGCTCCCACGTGGTATCCGAGTCAGCTGCAGATCGGAAAGCACGGGACACTGTGGAGGAGACACATGCATCACGTGCAGTGGTGCTTGATATCACGTGTGAAAGGCAATCCTCCGGCAGCTGATGGATGTCGCCGAGTTCGGCCATGGTGGTTTCTGTGGTTTCCATCTTGGTTTTGGTAGTAGCTAGTAAATAATGGTTTCCTTTGTGATTCTTTACTTTGGGGTCAAATACGTAATGAGACGTTAAGATAGGTGCTAATTTGATGGAATTGGAATAATAGAGGATAGAGATAATTAATTAACATTTTTTTTGATTAGTTTTGATGAGATAATTTAGGACCGCCTTACTCAGATTTATCAGTTGACAGTTATATATGTGTTAGCTATTAAGCACTTCTTCAGCGAAATGACTTCCGTCCCAAATTTTTCAATATTTTCATTTAACTCTCGATGACTTGGGCATAAAGCATTCTTCGGTGAAGCTTTTATTAGAAGAAATGAAAATACTAACTAAACAATAGTCGGAAAATTGTGTTCTAAAAGTGGCACAATTTTCTTATACTTTTGTATATTCTATAATTTACAAATTTTATAGTTGATCCTTCTAATTAAATGTTAATTATTAAATTAGTAAAGAAATATTCTCTTTCATAAATTTCTATTTTTTTCTATTTAAAAAAATTGTCATAGGTAGTAAATTTATGCCCCAGAAGGAACTTAATTAGTCGCGCTAAATAATTTCAGTTCATACGTGCTCAGAAGTCGTCACCTAATTAAATGCCCCCAGGCCATTTTATCTTTCATAAAATTAAAAATAAAGTACTATTAATTTTCAGTGTTTACAAAATTACTACTCAATCGAAGATGGAAAATTATATTGGACAATCCACATTAAATAAATTTATGTAAACTGAATACGGAAAAGAAAGAAAGAAATTAAGAAAACAAAATTTTGATTGCCCTTCTGGTTCAAAAAAAAAAAAAAGAAAGAAAGAAAAGAAAAAAATCTCTCTCGTCCCATTTATCTAAAATAGATCCATGCAAGGCCTCACATTTGATTGCACATAGCAATAACTGAGAGGATGACCTGTGTGCAGGGGCGGATCTACCACCGGGGCGGGTGGGGCTAGAGCCCCACCTCACGCCGTCGAGTCCTTGGAGCCCCCTTTAGCCCCAGCTAATTTTTTCTTTCATTGGAGTACTCGAAAGTGGGGCTGAAGACTTAAACAGAGATTGTCAGACCCACCTAGATATTTTTTCTAGATCCGCCACTGCCTGTGTGTAAGACTGAAGAAGTCGTACAACTAGAATCACAACTTAGGAGCCAAAAACAATTAACGAGAACCTGTTTTTGGTTTGTGATATCCAGAATTAAATTGTGGAAAGTGTAATTAAAAGATCACTACTTGTAGAGCGGTTATAACATAAAAGCAACACGGGCTACAGCTTCTAATCCGTGCTTGGCCTCCATCGATACAGATATGCACGGATTAGAAGGCCAAGCACGAATTGGAAGCATGGCCTTCAGATACGGCATGCTGTGCGGGAGCGTATCCTCTGGATGGTTGTTATTCAACCATCCAGTGGACGTCTTTCTATACGAGCCGTCTGATTTAATCTAAACGGTTAGATTTTTTCGGGCCTATCAATCTTAGTATCATGCACGGGACATTTATAGCCATTGAGATTAAATCAGACGGCTGAGATCGAACCATCCACTGGATGGCCATCCAGAGGATGCGAATTCATGCTGTGCAGCTCTATATCTGAATCTATAATAAATGTCTCGTGGGCTGTGGCGACTAGCGTCTTTTTTACAAAGGAGTTTGAGTTCTTTTGATCTAGCACAATTAATTATCGGCTATCTATCCCACATGCAAAAGGGTAGGCTACCTGTAATAAACACGCGACTTGTTAAGTTTAAACACTTTCTAGGTGCGTATAATACATTATCATTTCCTCTAAAATCTAATAAAGATTTATAATATCTCAAACCAAATGATTAATAAAACTTTTTCTCATTTTATAATCTACCTGTCATTGCCTATATGTACCAAATAGATCATGCACCATTGTCTTAATTCCCAAATTTTACAATATTTAATTATTTATGAATATTCAAAAAACGTAAATTAATAAATTTATAAGGCGAGTTAGATGTACCATAGACTTGGTATATATATACAACCCGATGTCTCCACATTGCTTTTGGCACCTGAGTTGCGATCCTAGTTGTACCAGCTTGGTCGCCCAAGAAGTTGTTGAAGCAAGCATCGCTTGTTGAAACAGAAGGGAAGCAAGTATAAGCTTAATTCAATGGTGTTTATTTTGTTTTAAATGACTGGCGCTAGTTTTATTGTTCTCATTAGTCCATTACTAGTGGGACATTTATAATGCAAGCATCGAATTGAACTTTGGGGATGAATTAATGCAAAGTAAACCAATCAATAAGTCCATGACTAGCTTTGAATCTACTTGTGAGTCCAATTAATTGGGGACAAATTGGAATCTAGTAGAATCTATGGCTCCGTTTGGATGAGGTGTGGAAAGAAGGGAAGAAGAGAAAAAAGAAAAAAATTTATTATAAACAATCCAAACTCTTCACAAAGTTACACACTTTCCAATGCTTATTTCCATTTCTTTCTTTCTTCTCACACCTCATCCAAACGGAGCCTATGAGTTTATTTATTTCCTTTTGTCTATCTGCTATCACAATTAATCCCTTGAAGAATACTTTTTTTTTGGGAAAAATAAAAAACAAAATGGTAGAATTAATTGCTGTATCTACTTCCTAGAGCGGTACAGAATTAAATGGAGATGCTTTTAATTAATTGCATATCTTAAAGTGGTTCTGGTACACATCTTTCATCTAGTGGACATCCTTCTCCACTGTAAAATAACTATTCAATTCAAAGAAATACTCGGTAAAAATAGTCCAAATACTCAATTTCTCCCCTTTTTTATGGTATTTACCCAACATGAACTAGCGAAAGCCAGAAAAAATATTGAAAGTTCAGCAATTTAAGTGCCAAATCGGTATGTCCATTTAGGAGTTGTCCGTTTTCATTACACTCCAACTCTCGAAATACGAAAACAAAATGCATGTCAGAATCTCACTCACATATATAACAGAGATGTAAATAGGGTTGAAAACGGAGTGAATAAACTCGCTCCTACCCGTATATATCCGAATCCGGAAAAAAAAAAATCTGTTTTCCAACAGTTATCGACTAACAATAATAATAGGGATTTAAAACACGCACACAATCTTAGATCTCAAATAAGATAAAATTCTCTTTATTGCTTCTCAAATAAGTTACAAAGTGACAAAAAAAAAAAAGAATGAAATAGTCAACGGTGTAAATAGCGATAGCGGATTCGTAGCGGACAAGCGAATATCATAGCAGATAGCAGACATTTAGCGACCGCTATCGAACTATAGCGGATAACATCATTTAGCGGCCTCTATCGGACCACATGTATATATGTATTGTTATATTGTTTTGTACCAACGAATTTGTTGAATATATTCATATAATTGATTCTATCAGCAATCTATAACTTTCTCATTTAGATTTTCTCACATTTTGTTACATGAAATGTAGCAACGCCATGGTATTTCCAATCTTCTTTAAGGGTGCGTTTGGATAGGTGTGGGAAGAAGGAAAGAAGGGAAGAAGTATTGGGAAGTGTGTAACTTTGTGAAGAGTTTGGATTGTTTATAATTTTTTTTGGCCTTCTTCCTTCTTCCTTCTTCCTTCTTCCTTCTTCCAACCTCATCCAAACAAAGGCTAAGTTCAGGCATTTCTGCTTAATGACTCCGTTTGGATAGGTGTCTGAAGAAGGGAAGAAGGGAAGAAGTAGAAAAAAGTATTGGGAAGTGTGTAACTTTGTGAAGAATTTGGATTGTTTATAATTTTTTTTCTTCCCTCTTCCTTCTTCCTCCTTCTTCTTGCATCCAAACGGGCCCAATGATATAATTGGTGTATATTTGCGTACTTTTTTAAGGGGTGATGGTCTCATGGATTATTATTTTTTTTGCTGATTTTTCATCCTTTCTATATATTAAACTCGCCCATAGTGTCTGTTAAATGATGTTGCGTTAGGTGCCTATATAGATGGAATATATTGGAAATAGATGTGAACGCTTCAATTAGTTTCATACTCGCTAAACTATGCCAACCAGTATGAATAAATACTGTACTAATATCGCGCGTTGCGTGATTTTATTTTTTTAATGTAATTTTTTCTAATAATTATTTATGGATTAATTAAGAGGAATGAAGAGAGAAAAAAATAGTAGGTAAATTTTCTAAAAATAGATATTGATTAACAGAAAAAAAGAAAAGAGAAAACAATAACTCCCAATCAGTGATAATAGTGATAAAAATGCTATTCTTTGGTCTTATCTATTTCTAAATAAAAATTCTATAAGAAATTTTATGCTAGAGTCGTTTCTCAAAATCTAAAATTCAAACAGTCGATCCAAACCGTTCAAGTTGTTCTCCATGTAAAAATATCCTTCAAGACCAAATTTTATATTTTTTCGAATTTTTTTACTATATATTATGCTATTTTCAAATTGAAGGGTCAGAAATACTCCTTTACAACTTCTTTACAGTAGTTTTTTTAAAATAGCATAATATATAGCAAAAAATATCGAAAAAATATAAATTTTGGTTTCCTAGGAGACTTCAATATGAAGAATAATTTGAAAGGTTCGGATCGACTGTATGCATTTTAGATTTGGAGAAACGACTCCAGCATACGAAACCCTATTCACATTTACTTTATGCAAAAACACAGCGCAAAGAAAATTAATGGATATACTATTCGCATAAATTCCAATTGTACCCCACAGGTCAATGCAAACAAATAGAAATTGTTTTAAATCATGGAATTGTTTTAAATCATGTGCTGAGAAATTTGGAAGAAAATCTTATGGTCCATATCCAATTGATCAAACGGCTCAAAAAATTGAAGAAAAAATTAACAAAATAATTTCTCGTACTTGGACAAATAAAAAACCAAAATAATGTTAGACATATCTTGCTCAATCTATCAGCGACACAAGTAAATATGTTGCTCAATTTATTTCATTATTAGATAGAAAATCAAAACAATCTGTCTAACAATTGATATCCAATCACATATCAAATCGATCAAACAATACAAATACATATTTACACGTTAGATCTAATGTGCCACTCTTAAATCTGTATTATTATAAGAGTAAAAGGTTGCGAAATCCACCGTCTTGGTTTGACCTACGATTAGCACTTACCTAGTGGCCTAATGGATAACTTTGTCTTTCCAAACAATTTGATTTGATTGATTTGGTTTGTTTAAACAATTGGATTTGATTGATTTGATAAGTTGGATGCCCCCATTTGAAGATCGGATTTGCTTTCTCTTATTATATTATAATTAGGTCTATTGTGTCAATTCTATTTAATTATCACAACTAAGACTGAAAGCACTCCCTTCCGTTTTCCCTCTATTTAGTATATATATTAATAGTAGCAAAAGCGTCTCGAAAAATTTTTATTTGAAAAGAATATTATTATACATCAATAAAAATAAATATAAATATAAAATATGGGAAACTAATGATGGCATGAAAATGAATTTTTCTTACTAAATAAAATTATGTAGAAAAATTATTTTGCGAGGTTTGAGTAATTAAAGCAAAATTTTTAAGCATCGAAAATGAACACAAACAAGTAGAACTAATCGTAAAAAGCAAATTTCGTGCAAACCGAAATAGAGATGGAATTAGAACTTGTACATCTTCTCGTATTGCAACAAAAATGATCATTCTATATATGGCATAGGAGGTGATAGCGTGCTCTTCTTTTTCCTCTTGCAAATTATAACATCTAATGTCCACAAATATTAACCTTTTTGCTTGATTTATGCTAGTAAATTAAGAAGAACTAGTCTAACCGTTTGTTTCACTCATTAAATTAATTCACCAATTAATTATGTGGAACTAATCTTAACGCATGAGATCTATTTAATGCAAGAGATGATGAACCATGGAGGCTAAAACTTAGATCCAAATATGAATTTTTTTGGCCTCCACTAGAGGAGAGAGAAAATGGAGGCTTGTGAGTTGTGAATTGTGATGCTCTAAATCTCCAACAAATGAAGGAGAAAATGGAGGCTTGTGAGTTGTGAATTGTGATGTCCTAAATCTCCAAATAAAGGGATTTATATAGACAATACCTAATTCATTTCACTTGTTCCCTTTATGGATTTTCATTTAGTGGGCTTTAAAGCCCATTAAACATCTTTCATTTTTTTCCTCTTTATTTCCTCTTTAATTGCATTTAAAACTAGATCTAATTTGACATATTATATGATAGCATATTAATTAATATATTTCTCATAATTATATTTAAAACTAGATCTAATTTAGTTTTATATGATTCTTTGAAATAATTAATTATAACAATTTATAATTAATTATTCAACTTATCATATTTTGTATTCTCCAATACAAATAAATTAAACTAAGCGAGGGGGAGAGGTGACGCAAGGGAAAGGAGGGGTGAAGCGGGGTGAGGGTTGTGAATAGGACTGCAAAACGATCAAAACGGTTACGAAACTAGGGTTTTCGTTTTGTTGACGAAACAGATTTTTTTTTTTTGTTAATCATTTCGTTCGAACGAAACGATCGAAATTAACAAAATTTTGGTGATTTTACACATGGACGAGACCGTTTCATTGTTTCGTAATTAATTAGCCTTTTCGTCTAACCAAACGAAATTGTTTTGTTGTTTCGTTAACCATTTTATCCGAACAAAACAAAACGAAAAATGGTTAATCGGGCTTACGTTTTCAACCCCAGTTGTGGATAAGCGCATAGAGAACAGAAAGAAGTTTATTCTATTTTTAGCAATTTAATGACTTGATTTTCTTACTACTTGATTGTGGTCATCGAACTCCTTTGAAGAACAAGGCAAATTTTATTAAGATTCTGAAAGGGCACAATTTGATTATTTGCATTGCACCGTCAATCATCTTTTTTTTTTATTATTAATTCTGTATTTTTGAAGAGATCTTTCGAATTTGAATGGCTCGGTTATAAAAGTCTTGTAAACTACAATAACTGTAAATTCTACTTTGACCGTTGATTTTTTTTTTATAGATTAATTCTGCTGAATAATTTTACATCGACTAATGTCTCTAAATTTGTACAAACTTCCAATTCAACGATATCTAAATATAACTGAGACAAAATAACAACAAAATTTGTTGTGTTGAGCACTTATATAAAACCGCTTCAAGCTAAGCCACTGAAGTGCAAGGCTTAATTAATTAGGAAGTCTCGAGTCTTCATCAAGAGTATATATTGATACTGACATATTATATCTTTGTATACTAGAAAATTAGGCGTGCAAAATTGACCCGGAAGCTCACGGTTAAAGTAGAATGTTGATTCCGTTAAAGTAAATTCCAATACAAAAAAAAAACCTCTTAATGCTCTTAAAACTAATGCTTGTTGAACTTCCCAAAGATGCCGTTAAAAAATTGAGAAAAGGAGCCCACGGGTATTGATTTTCAAAAAAATAATAATAATAAAATAAAAATAAAACAAATAAATAATTTAGAAAAAGGTATAATCTACGGGTTAGCCTAGTCTATAAATTGAATGATAACGAGTGGCTTGTTCAAATAACAATTTGTCTTAAAACGCATAATTCGAGAGCCCAAACAAAAGAAGATGATAAAATTGTTTCTTGTGGCCCTTGTCTCTTTCCTCATTACAATAAACTGTTCTAGTATAGCAAATGGGTGCTTTGAAGTGGAGAGAGATGCGCTTATCACGTTCAAAGATGGCCTCCATGATCCTGGAAACCTTCTCTCCTCGTGGAATGGTCCAAATTGCTGCAACTGGACTGGTGTCATTTGCGACAACATAACGGAGCATGTTGTGACGCTTGACCTTAGGAATCCATATGATTGTAATGACTATGTCTCTTGCTCCAACATGGATTCTCATAATTTGAGTGGTGAGATAAATCCAGCTTTACTATCTATAAGGCATTTGACACATCTTGATATCAGTAGTCATAATTTCTCAAACTCCTACATCCCAAAGTTCATCGGTTCTTTTCAAAATTTGGTTTATCTGAATCTCTCTTTCTCATTGTTCCAAGGTGCCATTCCTCATGAAATTGGAAATCTCTCCCAACTTCAATTTCTTGATCTATCTGGTTCTAGTTTCACTGGTCTGATGCCACCTGAAATTGGAAACCTCTCTGACCTTAGATATCTAAGTTTAAGTTATAGTTACTATTATTCTTCTAACCCAATTTGTGGCCGTCTTTCATGGTTTTCTCATTTGTCTAATCTTAGATACCTCGACATGTCCTGGAATAAACTAAGCAATAACATCGATTGGTCAGCAATTAATGAGTTGCATCTGCTAGAAGCATTGATGTTGTCCAGATGTGATCTTTCAGAAATACCAATTGATCTCTATCATGTCAATTTAACATCTTTAACAAAACTTGATCTCTCCTCCAATCGGTTTAATGTCACGCTACCGAATTGGATGTGGAACATCACCGGTCTTTTATACATTGACCTCAGTTATTCTAAGTTTCACGGAAGTATCCCAGATACCCTAAGCAACTTAGTTTCACTAAATTACCTTTCCTTAGGGGGGAACAACTTCGAGCATGTATTTCTCAAGCCGGTCAGCAAATTGCTTTACTTAAGAAGTTTAGACTTGAGTGAGCTAGGAATAGAAGGAGATGTTCTCAATTTGATCGAAAGGTTGGGTAACATGTGGTATAATCTAGAGGTTGTATATTTGAATAACAATAATCTTTCAGGGAATATATCCAACTGGATAACACAAATGAGAAATCTTTCAAGGCTCGGTCTAGGCAGAAATTCACTTTCCGGCCATATACCCAGCGATATAGGGTCACTTACCCACCTCAATGAGTTAGATCTGTCTTATAACTCGTTATCTGGTGTTATCACGGAAAATCATTTTGTTAATCTTTCAAAATTAAAACATTTAGATCTGTCCCATAACTTGTTAACATTGAAAATGAATGACAAATGGGTGCCACCATTTCAACTTAAGCATCTAAATTTAGACTCATGTAAGGTAGGGCCCATGTTGCCTAGTTGGCTACGATGGCAGACACAACTGTTGTATGTGCGGTTATCCAACACAAGTATTACTGGGGTCATATCCACCTGGTTTTGGAATTTGCCTCTTGCATACATTGACATGTCTTGCAACAATATTAGAGGTAGTCTACCAAGATCGTTTCGGTTGAGCAAGATACGCGTTCTGAATCTTAGATCCAATAACATTAACGGTCTAGTACCAAAGGAATGGGGCAGCATAGAAGCACTAGATCTCTCAAACAACAATATCCGGGGAACCTTTCTTGAATTTCCTCAAGCATTTTTTGTTGCACTCTCAAGAAATAGAATTAGTGGTACAATCCCACAAGCTATATGCAACATGTCAGATCTAGAGGTGTTGCAATTGTCAACCAATATTATATCCGGGGAGATTCCTGATTGTTGGAAGAACATCTCAAAATTACAATACATTGATTTATCCAATAATCAGATCAATGGCGAGCTTCCTTCTTCCATTGGATCATTGCAGCATCTTAAAACATTGCAACTCTATAATAATAAGCTATATGGTGAAATTCCATCAAACTTGCAATGGTGCAAGAATTTAGTTTTTGTTTCTCTCGGCATGAATAAACTTTCAGGAGTCATACCGACATGGATCAGTAAACAATTGTTAAATATTGTAGTTTTTCAACTACGGTCAAATAACTTTACTGGTTTTATCCCATCAGAACTTGGAGGGCTTAAAAAACTGCAAATTTTGGATCTTGCTCATAATTCTCTTGTTGGTTCCATACCGAGCTCTATTGGTAACCTTTTTAGTATGAAGAGTTCAACACAACATTATGATAGTACGAATGATACTAGTACTATGATTGCAGTGGGAGATTTATATGCATATATATCACGTATAGGAGATTTTTATGAAGATAAATTATATATAAATATCAATGGGCAACAAGTGTATACTTCTAAGCCTCTCGAATTGATCAAAACAATAGATATTTCAGGAAACAAGCTCAATGGATATATTCCAGAAGAACTATGGTTGCTTAAAGCTGTGATAAATTTAAATTTATCTAAAAATTTTCTAATTGGAGAAATACCAGAAAAAATTGGTGGTATGCGATCTTTAGAATCTCTGGACCTTTCATTTAATGAGTTCTCAGGTCCAATTCCAGAAATCTTGTCAACCTTATCCTCATTGCACAACTTGAATTTATCATACAACAACTTTTCGGGAAAAATCCCGGCTGGAAGGCAACTAGATACTCTAAATGACTCATCAATTTATGTTGGCAACTCGTACCTTTGCGGACCTCCGATTGACAAGAGCTGTTCTGAAGACCAAGCATCTAGCGAAATCAATTTGGTTCATGAGAACAACAGAATGGAGATGATATGGCTTTATTTGGCAATAGTTTTAGGTTTTATCTTGGGATTTTGGTCTATTCGGGGTATCCTCATGTTTATAAATGTTTGAGAGGGTTGCTTGATTTCCAATAATTGATAATTTCTATGATAAAATACACGTACAAATTGTGCTAGCACTGAGGAGGCCCGGTTGGTAGTAGTTCATAAATTAGAAAATGCTGATTAGAATATTCAGCAATGGGTTGTTTCTTGATATCTATTACAAGTGAACGTTTGTACTTTGTTATAAATAATCACAATTTATTGATGGATGGATCCCATACCTTTTGGTTTTTTTATTTTTTCCCTTTGTGCTGTCTTTTTTTTTTTTTCCTTTTTGCAATTCCCTTACTACACCATTTTGCTATTTTAAAGGTCTGCTCCAAGAGGAAGGTCCGAAAAGGAGTACTTTGTTATTAAAATTTTTTATGGTTAAATTCTTTATAATAATAATTTCGGCCTACTCATGTCAACAATAAATAACACTGTATACTATATATTCCTTTTACATCGGACATTCGGACTCCTTTTCTCCTCAGCTAATGACAATTAATTGACAGTACCGTTACCATTCATCAAAAAAAAAAAAAAAAAGTACTGTTACCCTGTAAAAATAAATTATTCAAACAAACCATACTAATCTAATTTTGAATTCTTTCTCCTGACCAAAAAAAATATTTAACGCACATGAAACTAATACTGCAATATAAATTTAAAAGAATAGATCGCGCGCGCATGTGCCCACTAGTATCTAAAATAGATTCATGCATGGCCTCATATTTGATTGCACATAGCAATAACTGAGAAGATGGCGGTTAAGAACCTTTTTTTGGTTTGTGATACCAGAAAGGTGTCCCAATTAAATTGTCGAAAGTGTACCAACACACACAATTAATTGGGACACCTTTCTGGGTATCGCCAACCAAAAACATGCAGGTTCTCATTAATTGCGTTTGGCACCTAAGTTGTGATTCTAGTTGTATGCACCCCAATGTCTCCGAAGAAGTTGTTGAAGCAAGCAATCAGCACCTAGTTGTAGCAATACCATCGCTTGTAGAAACAGAAGGGAAGCCAAGTATGAGCTTAATTGAATGGTGTTATTTTGTTTTAAATGACTGCCGCTCGTTTAATTGTTCGCATTTGTCCATTACTAGTGGAACATTTATAATGCAAGAACTTTGGGTATGAATTATTATAAAATAAATCAATCGATAAGTCCATTACTAGCTTTGAATCTACTTGTTGGTCCAATTAATAGGGGACAAATTGGAATCTAGTAGAATCTATGAGTTTATTTATTTCTTTATGTCTATCTGCTATCGCAATTCCTTGAAGAATACTTTTTTTTGTGGGAAAAATAAAAAAAACAAAATGGTAGAGTTAATTGCTGTATCTACTTTGTAGAGCGGTACAATATTAAATGGAGATGCTTTTAATTAATTGCATCTCCAAAAGTGGTACTAGTACTCATCTTTCTTTTAGCGGACATCCTTCTCCACTGTAAAAGAACTATTCAATCCAAAGAAATACTTGATGAAAATAGTCCAAATACTCAATTTCTCCCCTTTTTTACGGTATTCACCCAACATTAACTAGCGAAAGACAGAAAAAATATTGAAAGTTCAGCAATTTAAGTACCATTGTGCCAAATCGATGTCCATTTAGTCGGTGGCGAGCCAGCCCAGAAAAATAGTGGGGCCGAAATTAATTTGGGCCTGGATTCATGGGGCTCATGAAGAAAATTGATCAATTTGACTTGACAAAACAAAGTATATGATAGAAAATTATGAATATTTGGGAAAAATATCTGTATTTTAACTGCTGAGCCGGAGGCACAACCAAGTAACAAGTTTCTCCTTAAAAAAAGCAACGTCACAATCTATTTCGGGGCAAATCAGTATGTTAAGATCGTAAAGAAAATTATCCACATTGACAGAAAGAACATGGGGATATCAAGTCTTTTATAAGCCATCTACTACAAAATAAAATTTTGAAGTTCAGCATCTTAAGTAACACATCGACGTTTATTTATAGTTTGTAAAATGAAACGAAATAGAGGTCCGTTACAACATCTCTCACAATAAGAAAACAAAATGCATGTCAGAATCTCACACAACTAAAGAGAGATTGATAGAACTTTTCCGCACTCATTTAGCAACAATTATAAGCACAATGCATTGCTCAACTATACAGATCATCATTTCCAATAAACTGAAATGAAAAATTCAAAGCAAACACATGAAAAGTTTTTATACAAACGTAATTTAGCATCTCAATTTGTTCCTTTTCCTTTTATATAGATATAAACTCACCGAAAGAACACAGCGAGTACTAATGATTCGGTCGAACCTCAATACCCTGCACAATCAACCCATTCTTCCAATGGCCACCTCTAATCTCCATAAAAGACATGTTGATCTCTCCATCAGTTCCATCACCACTATAAAACTCTCCCAACTCGACCTCCAACCACCCATCTTGTCTCATTCTTGGCAATATCACACCTTCTGGCAGCCTACCACTCAAACGGTTAAGTTGCTCCCTCTCTCTAATATTAAGGCAAACGGAATGCTCAGACACTGTATCCTCAGCGAGAATAATTTTAGTTGTTTGAAATGGGTTGCCCAGGCCCCTCGCAACGGGTGTCAGTTTGAAAACAAGATAAGCAACATAACCTGTATGTGAACTGAGAACGTTGCTGTTTATCTTCCCAGAAATCTCTAGCCAGCATACAGCATTGAGCTTTGCACACTCATTGAACCTTCAAAATATATATAGAAAGAATTTAATTTAAATAAGAGAGATTCTCTGCATTATATGATTTGAAGACTGCCTTTTATGGTAAATCTACCAAAATATACAAATCCCATGGTGAAACTTAATCATCAAGAATTAAAAGGTAAATAATATTTGTTTTAAATAGACCATTTTCTCTATGCAAGCAAAACTCAACATTTTGGGAGTATATTTTATGAGGATATAGAAAAGTCATGTTTATCCGTCAGCTTTGTATATCATAAGAATTGTTTCAATGTAAAATGTTCAGCCATTAATCAGTAAGAAACAAATCCATCACAAGACAAACTGTCCAATGAATTTATCGCAAAATGTCAACATCATTAGTAAGCATGAAAAAGTTTACTCCACCTCTAAAACAACAGTGGCAATTGTTCTTGTAGGCACTGTTATCAAACAATTATATGATTGATTGCGTGAATAATCAAATTTCTCATCTACGAGAACCACTGAACTGCCAAAGCTGGTTATCATGCAATATTCAGCCTGATTCTACCCCAAAACCAAAATGTCTTTGGACCAACAAAATTATACCATCCAAACTGAACAAGAAGAGAATCAACCGCATTTCAAAATAAAATTATATATAAAAAATTAAGCAGAGTTATCCAAATTAACAAACATTAATGATCTAAATATATCCCCTTCTTTAGGTCTTACAACAGCCCATTTATCCTCGAATATTGTTCAAAGAAAGATGGAGGAAGGTAATGTTTCTCTTTTGGTCCTCTTTTTTTGTGTAATTGATTACTTCTATGTTAAATTTTAAACAATTAACTAAACAGAGACGGTTACGATATAACACAGCTTTAAATTTGTCTTTCCTGGGCAGAGATACATTGCAATATCTTCTTCTTCTATATTAACTCTTTGTTGTCCATTTTTAGTTGAAATAATTGCTTTGATAAACAATTAAACCCCTATTTACAAACTATATATAATATAATCGCAAAATTAAAACAAACAGAAAAAGTCTAGATCGTAATAGCAAATACCTGGATTCAGGGAGTTCAATCCACTTCCAATACCTCTCTTCACCACTCCAAATAATGGACAGCGCTCTGGCTGAAATCATGAAACACTTGGCGCCGGTCGATTTCTCCAATCCAAAACTCTACAAAATAACAAAATGAGAAGAAGTCTTTCTTTATTTGAAACATCTATGAGGATTGAGGAGTGTCTAGTAAAGTAAAATAAAAGACAAATAAACAATGAAATTACCATCCTGCCCGCATCGATCAGCACCGGATGATCACAGAGTCGGAAGTAGAGCTCCTTCTTCGACGCGTACTCAACGGGATCGACGGCGCGAGATAGAATTGAGGCGTAATCCGACGGCAGGAAGCGCTCCCATGTGGCATCCGAGTCGGCAGCAGAATGGGAAGTGCGGGACACGGCAGCTGAGACACAGGCGTCACGTGGGGTGGTGAGGGAGATCACGTGCGAAAGGCATTCCTCCGGCAGCATTTTAATATCTCCGACGATGGTGGCCTCCATAGCGATTAGCGACTGGGTCTGTCTGGGTTTACAACTTTTTGGCAAAGCACTAATAGTGAGACAGCAGTTTGTTTGTTTATTGATCTGATGATTTAGATCTATTGCTTTGGGTTTGGGTTTTGGGGTCAAATATGCAATGAAAGAAATGTTGAGATGTGTTGATCACTTGATCTGACGCAGTTGGAGTGGTTTAGGAGAGATATAATTAATTGACAACTTTTTAATTAATTCTAATGGATAATTTAGGAACTTTTACTCACAGTTTTCAAAGGCTTAGCCATTAAGTATTTCTCAGTATTGGTACTTGCTTTTGTCAATTTTTAATTTAAATGACTTAGCTATTAAGCATTTCTCTGGCGAAAATTTCTTTTTTTTTTTTTAACTAAGAGCTCCCCTGTAGGAACCGGCTTCCATTAGCACAGAAAAGAGTCAGATTGCAAGTTTGCAACTAAAACAAAAAGGTGCCGCTTAGACAGTTTGTGAAACCACCTACAACAAAAAGCATGTTGGGTGTGTTGACTTACATTCACATATAACTTCAGGGGCAGTATTGGAAGAAGATGAGTATCTTGGTTTCCATCCATTAATCTCCAAAATTGGAGGTGACAAGAATTTTCTTTACATCTTACATAGAATATGGGCTGCCAAATCAAAAAGTGAATATCCCTCCCCAATTCTCGTTGAGTTTCTATTTCATATCATAAATTAAGTAATCACTGGATTTTGATTGTGTAGGATTCACTGTAATACATTGCGACCAAATCACTATCATATGTAACAGCTTCACAAATCACAATCCACTTCAACATGTTAATAGTCGGAAGAAAAAAATTATCCACGTCATCAGAGAAAAAAAAAAACCTCGTGGGCTGCCAAATCATTAATCCATATACTCGGGGGAAAAAATATGAAAATTTACGGGGCTGATAAAGATCATCCTCAATATTCATCATCTCCATCATCCTCAACAGTTAAATTAATTGTATTCTAAAAAAAAGAAAGAGAGGAGTGAGGATGAGAGGATGATTAACGTGTTTTTTCTTATTTGGATGAGGGAATGAGGGGACAGAGAGAGCGGAGGGGAGCAACATAGAACCACTTAACTTCAACATTTAATATATATAACTAGAATAGTTACGATATTAACTTCAACAGTTATATATATTAACAGTTAATATATATGATTAGAATAGTTATATATATTAACTTCAACAATTATAAATTATAACTTCAACAATTAGGATATAAACCTCAACAGTTATATACATTAACATGTAATATATATATATATATAGTCTGTATGCTGGAGTCGTTTCTCAAAATCTAAAATGCATACAGTCGATCCGAACCTTTCAAATTGTTCTCCATATTGAAATCTCATAGGAAACCAAAATTTATATTTTTTCAAATTTTTTTACTATATATTATGCTATTTTTAAAAATACTATAAAGGAGTTGTAAAGGAGTATTTCTGACCATTCAATTTGAAAATAGCATAATATATAGCAAAAAAATTCAAAAAAATATAAAATATGGTCTTGAAGAATATTTTAATATGGAGAACAACTTGAACGGTTTGGATCGACTGTTTGAATTTTAGATTTTGAGAAACGACTCTAGCATACGGGTTTGATCCGTATGCTGGAGTATACTTTAGCCAATCTCTCTCCCTCTATATATATATATATAAATAGAATAATTATATATATTAACTTCAATAGTTATATATATCAACTTCAACAGTTATGTATATTATTTCAACTGAGGGACTGGATAATTAATGATACTTAATACGTAACGGTTGAAGTTGATATGTACTTGTTGAAGTTAGGAGAGAAGCACAAGGGTGGAAATCGGAAGCGAAACAGAAGGCGCTGGGATACGCGTGGATGATCCTTGCCAAAAATAAAAAACGCGTTATCATCCCCATCATCCCTGAAATCCTCATTAATTAACTAGCTTCCTGATTAATAGAAGTCCAGGGAGATGAAAATGATAGAATAATCTTAAGCAATTCCGATTTTTTATTGTATTTCCATTCCCAACAAAACGAAAACAAAATGGATGCCACAACCTCTCACAGATAATCATAGATCAATAAAACTTTTCCAAGCTCATTAGACAATCAACCTTCTACAATAATCTTTACAAATTACAATCAACCTATCACAGTCAAAGATAATATTGTATTTCCTAGCAGAATTATTCTTCGGTCTGACCTCAATACCCTCTACAATCAACCCACTCTTCCAATGGCCACCTCTAATCTCCGCAAAAGACATGACGACCTCTCCATCGATCCCATCTCCACTATAAAACTCTCCCAACTGGACCTCCCACCACCCGTCTTGCCTCTCACTTGGCAGCAAAGGTTTAAATAGCGGTCGTAGCGGCCGCAATAGCGGCGCTATAGCGGTGCTATTTGGTACACCGCTACAACGCTACAGATTTAGCGGCCCGTCCGATAGCGCGACCTATAGCGGGAAATAGCGGGATATAGCGGTGAAATAGCGGGAAATAGCGGGTGATATAGCGGTATAATAGCGGAAATAGCGGTACAGTTTATAATTTGCTGATATAACAATAGTATTTTGGGTATAACTTTCGCATACGAACTCCGATTGACGTGATTCAAAATTCTATGAAAAGTTTACAAAAGTGGCCACAATTTTTATGTTTTGAACATTTTCAAATTCTTAAAATTTAATGCTCAAATCTGCATAGAAAATAAATATAATTTTAGTTAGCATTAATTAGTTGCATGAAATTATTTTAATTTTTTATTTTAGACTAAACTAGACCTTCAAAATGCACTTGTGTGTGCAAATCCGCTATGGTCCGATAGCGGCCGCTAAATACCCGCTATCCGCTATCTGCTATGATATTAGCATGTCCGCTACGAGTCCGCTATCCGCTATTTAAACCTTTGCTTGGCAGTATCACATCATCTATCTCCTCAATGTCGTAACCCCACCAAGGGTAAGGTGGCTCTCCCTCTCTAACATCGAGGCATACAAAATGTTCAGACACCGTATCCCCATCAACGGTAATTTTAGCTGTTTGCACTGGGTTGCTTAGGCCGTGTGCATTGGGCTCCAGTTTGAAAACAAGATAGGCAGCATACGCAGTATGTGCAGTAAGAACGTTGCTATCTATTGTCTTAGAGATCGCCAGCCAGCATACTTCAATGAGCTCCGCACACTCACTGAACCTTCAAATGTATAAATATATTATATATATATAGATTCTCTTTAATTAAAAACGCATTGAATGATTTCAAGACTACCTATCACGATAAATCTACCAAAATTTACAAATCTCACACTAAAATTTAATCAGGAGGACAAAAAATTTAAATAACATTTGTTTTATATAAATTATTTTTTTTATGTAATTGATCTCATGTTTGTTATCTTTATAACATTTAACTTAATTAAACAATCCATCTAGAAATATAGATTTCTACATTGTAATTAACCTTTTATATCCCCCCCCCCCTCTTCCCCTTAACAAGAAGAAGTTGTTTTCCTATTGAAACAAACAAGTATAATTGGTTCGATAAACGAATTAAACCCCTATTTACCGACCAAACAAAAATCACACAATAAACACAAACAGAAGCAGGTTTAAGTGGTAATCGCAAATACCTGGATTCAGGGTGAGCAATCCACTGCCAATATATGACGTGGTCACTCCAAATAATCGACAGTGCTCTAGCTGAAATCATGAAACATTTCGCCCCGCTGGAATAATCCAATCCAAGACTCTACAAGTAACAATCCAATTACAATGAGAAGAAATTACCATACGACTAGTCGCAGTGGAAAAACAAATAAACAATGAAATTACCATCATGCCCCCATCTATCAGGAGCGGATGATCGCAGAGTCGGAAGAAGAGCTCCTCCTCTGATGAATACTCCACCGGGTCGACGGCACGAAATAGGATTGAGGCGTAATCCGGCGGCAGTAAGACGGCGCTGGGTCTCAACTTGAAGTAGCATGCAATAGCTGCAAATGCAATAATGGCAGCACCAGCAGCACCAGCTGCAATAAATGCTGGTGAGGAGAGCCCCACCTTCAGCTTATCCATCTTTGGCACAGTTTCTTTCAAGAATACAAATACGTCCATTTCAATTACTGATTTCTGGACTTCTTTGATGCAAAAGACAATTCAGAGTAAAGCATTTATGTGGTTGCCTGTTGTTTTAACTTATATATACATTACAGAGGACGGGGAGTTGGTTGCACGTTGCTTCAGCAAAATCTATTTTAAAATTTTAATGATAATAAATTACTTTTTGAACTAATCTTTTGTTATAACATTTTTTAAGTTTTATGTACAAGCAAAATCAGAGGCTGTCATAAAATGAAATAAATAAAGCTCAAAGGTATCTGCATTTAAATTACAAGAAACAAAAGCAACGGAAAATAAAATTTGAAGATGTTTTTATTATTATCTTCTTTTTTGGAAAAAAAAAATTGGCTTAATTTATTAGTTCTAAGAATTTAGAAAGGTTCCATGGATGCACCTAAATCCTAGAAAGGATCAGCATAAAATTGTTATTTTGTCAACTTAGAATTGTGAAAAACAAATAAATTTTTTTAACCGATTAATGATGATAAATTAAGCTAACAATAAACAAAACCAATATAATGTTACTTGAAATAATCTGACCAATTCTATTATTTTATCTTTCGTTTCCTTAATATGACGCGGATCTCTCTTTTTTATATACTAGGTTAGTGAATCGAGCTTCGCTCGATATTGTACACCGTAAAATGTTAATTATGTTTATCATTTTTAATGTTTTATTATAATTAATACAGTCGAAATAAAATTTAAAATGGTAATTATTATAGTTGAAATCAATATGTAGTAGTTTCTATTAGTCAGATTATGCATATTTACAATCAATGTTACTACATTTAATTGTCTAATCTTTTAATATATCAATATGGAATTATTTTAACCAAAAGACGTTCTTAATTTTTTTCAGTAATACAATTTATTTATGTTATTATTGATGAGATATACATATGAAGGGCATATAAAAAGGAAACGAACCGTCAGGACATGAATAATAACAAACTATCAAGGAAGCCTATATATGATTACTTAACCAAACTATAATTTTGGTAGTACAACTATAAAGCGGCATCTTAAATTTAAATTATCTTAGTAAACATATTAGCATGTGTTACCTTTGCAGAAACTTCCAATTTCTTTTGCTTTGAGAAAGAAAGTAAAATTGGACTGAATACAGGACAGTCAAATGAGAAAATAAGTCGCTATAGATGTGCTAACCATGTTTATCAGTTCATATTATTCAATTATAATCTTCAGCCCAAAAGTGCATTCTTAAGGTCTCAAGTACGAAAGTTTAAAATGAAAAATGTAACACCATCAAAGTATTATGGTATGTCTCCTTTAAAATGCCAAGCTTGCCTCAGCACAGCCGCATCTGCTGGTAGTCCAAAACACTAACAACATAATATCCTATAAACAAAACAATGACAAATTATATATTCGCAACTTTTGCTAAATTATTCTAGCTTCGTATCTCTGTAATTAATTATGGTTGGTAAGTTGTTTTGATGAAAGAGGAATGCGCAAAAAAATTTAAATATTTTAGCACAATAAACCAGTTACTGCCAAACAATTATTCATAATTATGACCATAACTTCATCGCCTTTCATGAGCACCATTTGAACTCCTGCACAAACCTTGCAATTGAAATGCATGTGATGAACATAGCCTGGATAAAACAAGCACAAACCCTCTTTCCTGCCAAAGGCCGTGGTCTTGTATAACACCTTTCTAGAAACCTCTCTGGCCTCCACTTATCAGGCTATCCCTGTCTTTCTTGTTCGTGTTGCATGCATACAAATTGATTGCAATCTGGTATGGTTTGATAAAGGTGATACATGAACTACCATTTTAGTGTTAATATATATATTTCAAATTAGAAGCAGACTGATACAGTAAAGTAACATATTTATCAGTACTTGTAATCAATTGACTTGTACCTGTTTTGGACCAGTGTGTGGTTGTATCCACATAGTGTGTGCCACTATATTAGACTTGAGTGACCTATACATTCTAATTGGTAATGGAACACGACTTGATGGTGTGGTGAATAAATTCAAGCACTGGACCATCGCAATACCAAGCTTCAGGTAACATTGCAATTAGTTATTGCTTCCTTTTTCTAGTTCAGAACACACGTGTAGTTTCAATTTGAAAAAAGCATATGAAATTACTATTCCATAACTAACGGCTTAGGTATTGGGATCACTGCCCCTTTGAACTTTCTAGTTTTTGAAAAAAAACACAAATAAAATAAAAAATTTCATAACCATGAAAGTAATTAATTAGTGATATTACCTTAGTTCCAGCAAGGATAAAAAAAATCCACCAAGCTGTGTGTCTTCAAGCACAAATCTCAAAGGAACAATTGGGGAAGGAAAGTAGTGTCTTAGAGTCTCATGGGAAAAAGAATAACATAAATATATAATATAATATGTGATATTAAGATAAAATTTTAAACTCTTTACCAACATTATAGCAATAAGTTTTCTTCTTTTACCTTTTCAGAACCACGAACCTCTTTAATTTCATTGTACAGTCGATCCTACAAATTAAGTAAATAGAAGGGTGTGATTTTAAAATTTCAAAAAGCAACAGATGCTACTTGAAATGCTGCTGCCAAAAGTTTCCAGGCAAAATTAAACATTTATTAATGTCTACCCTTTTTCTGCAAAATTTCTCTTATCAAATATGCAGTAACAAAATTCATCAAATCGAACACTAACTTATGGTAAAAAAATACTGATGGCATCATAAAATCTAAAAATTACATAACATAAGTATCATACTCCCAATCTACTTCCATACTTGAAATTGTGTACAACTATAGCAGGCAAGCTAAGCCATTCTAAACCAAATCATACGACCTTGAAAACCTTGTTAAAAAAGCTAAACAAGTACGAACAATCTGAGGAATAAAAAGTAAATCTTTGCCTTATATTTTGAGGCTATGGAGAAGAGCAGAGGAGTGGTATGTGGAGAAAGGGGTGGAGAGGCGGAGAGAAGGACAGGTAGGAGGAAGGAAGAGGTGGCGGCATCGATGTGTCGGAGGAGAGAGAAGAAAGGCCGAAGCTATTTTTTTCGGAAATTGGTGTTTACCATCCCTCATTTTTCCATCCAATCAAGGCACGCCATTCTTTTTGGGCCTGAGCGTCTGGCCCATCTAAACATCAAAATACATCGCGCGGCAAATAAACGCCCTTCCGAATCACTGGACCATTCCAGTCGCCTCCTTTCGTTTGAATTTCGATTTCAGAAATCAAACAACCTTACTTCTTCAGGCGATAACCTTCCTTCTCTATCGTATTCAATTTTTGCCAAAAAGACCGATAATTGGCACTGATAAACAGGTGTGTAATTTGTTATAATTTAAATCTCTTTATCATATTTCGTCTATTATTTATGTAAATCTCCTTTCTCCCTCGGATTCAATTGAAATATAGTTTCTATTGTAATCTGATGCGCGATAGACGCACAGTTACTTCATTGTTTCATCAAGAGTTGAAATTTTGTTGGATTTTTTTTACAATTACAGGTTTTGTATTGATCTTGTGCCATTGATTCGAAAGATTTCGAAATGTTTTAAAAAATGTCGGGATCAGGTTAGTAATTCGCCACCCATTCAGTTATTTATACATTTAATGTCTTGATTGAATTTCTTATCGATAGATTTCTACATGTATTGATGGTACAAGATATCACATGATGCTATCTATATTATTTGGTTTACTAATAATTTATTAATTAATTATTCCTGTTTAATATAAATATTTTTATAATGTTTTTTAGATCTTTACTAGTAGCAATGAAATCCCAATTCCTTTAATTCATGTTGTGGACTGAATCCTCTTAAATGTTCAGTTAGGTGCCTTACCTATTGTGTTAAGTGCACATAGCCATGAGATTATATTTCTAGAAGAGATTGGTATAGTTGGCACGATCAAATTCATGTGGATTCATACGAGTGATCAGTTTGTTACTTTAGATGTTATGTTAAATGCACAAAGGGATGTGATTACAATATTTTAGATGTTGTCGAAAGTTTTTCTTTGTTCAACTTATGACTGAAAATCTAATCCCACCCAAACAGTCTGCTAGGTCCAGCAAAATGTTGATGAGTTCAATGTCTCAAGGGATCATCTTCTTCAACAACATTATGATATTTACTGAACATTTCTACTTACATTTGTATGACTTATGCTGGTATTACTTAATTGTATTATGGATGTGATTAATGTCTCTTTATGGATCATAATTATGTATTATTATTTGGATTGGCTATTATGGATCTTATTATTATGTATTATGGATGTGATTAATGTCGCTTTATTATGGATCATAATTACGCTTTCATTTAAATGAACATATATTTAATGTTAAACCATCCTATCTAGTAATTAAATGAGCCATATCTGTATATAGTGTCGCAGAACTAGTTGGTACAATGTGCAAAAATAAGTTGAAAAGCCTTTACTAATTTACTGTAACAAATCTACCAATTTAAATACTTACGTCTAAATAACCAATCCCTAGTTGTATTTATCTAAACATTTAAAAGTGAAATCTAACCGATCCCTTAATGCATCAATCACAACACACAATTGATTCTGACGTCATCATGTGCCATACGCGCGGGTATGACGGCAGGGCGCGAAACTATTGTCAGAGCGCGAAAAAAATGGGCCTGCACATCTAGAGAGGCCCAATTTTGACACGCTGGATCGCTGGGTGATGGATGGTTGGATGGAAAAATGTTGGATGGTTCGTATCATTTCCGATTTTTTTCTACTGTCTATGAGAGAGAACAGTGGAAAGAGAGAAGAAGGAAAGAGGCTACAAAAAAATTAAATCGGTGGACTGTGAACGGATCAGATCTATCAGCGAAAAATTTGGAGGGTTTATGATGCCGTGTCGAAAAGAGGGCTAAATAGCGGAGACGAAAAATATAAAATTTGATATATAAAATTTCAATATGGAGAACACAGGACAGTTTGAATTAGTCATTAGAATTTCAAAAAATTGAGAAATAAGTGACGTGTAACATCCTACGAATTTTGAATTGTTTGACCAAAGTTGACCATTTTGACCATCTTTGACCAGTCAAACCTTTTGACCTGCAGTGGACCGAATGGAAAAAAAAATGAAAGACTATGCTTGCTACGTGGTTCTTTCCATGACCATCGAGATTAATTTGAAAAAAAGAAAGTAAACACCACCTGTCCCTCAATTCCACGTGTCTAGTCCTTCTATCATGAGCAAACCGATTATTAACATGTTGAGCTTCTTTCTCCCTTGCGGCAACCTATAGGAAAAAAATATATATATATATATATATATATATAGAATTTTGCTATGGTGAGTTGCAACTCACCAAAGCGTCCGTGAGTCGCGTTCAAAATTCTGAAATTAAGTTCAAAACGACCGATCCCAACCGTCTAATACGATCTCCCTATTAAATTCTCCATGCAGAAAAAATTTTACATTTTTTCGAAATTTTTAAGTATTTATTTTGGATTTTTAAAAACTGCTGTTTTTGAACGATTCAGAACTAATTAGATTAATGGTTTTCCAAAATTTCAAAAAAATACTTAAAATTTTCGAAAAAATATAAAATTTGGTCTACATGGAGATTTCAATAGGAAGATTGTATTAGACGGTTTGGATCGGTCGTTTTGAACTTAATTTCGAAATTTTGAGGGCGACTCACGGACGCTTTGGTGAGTTGCAACTCACCATAACAAAATTCTATATATATATGGAACTTCTCCTCTTATGTTTTTATCCTCTAATTGATACTGGCCAAATCCCAACCATCTGTGCTAAAACCAAACAAAAGATTTTGAAATGTCAATTGAAAAGTTTGATTGATTGGTCGGCCGATTGGATTCGAGTCTACAGCGCAGTCGAGATAATAGATTTGATTTGTCTGTTGATTTCTGAATTGTTTTATCAGGTAACCGGACTTTTCTATATTTAATTTCGTATTGTTTGATTGATTCAATTTATCGTTTGGTTTTGATTGAATATGTTTATTGTTTTGTAATTGGTATATTTTACGGATATCGGAGTTTGGAATTGGATGTGAATTTGGATATGAATTTTGAGCCCTAATCCTCCTGAGTTAGGGGAACGGCCGGTCCTGATCCTCCTGAGATCGGAGAGGGACCACTATGACTGACTGACTGACTAGCTGGACCCGATTATCTCCGTAAAATATATTATTTGTTCTATAGATTAATCTGATCTTATTGTATTTAATTAAATGTAGAGAAGTTGCGTCGTTAAATAATCGATTACTGAGGTTTGTACCTTACTCTGTTTTGTTTTTCTGTTGCGACGTAGGTTGACGGACCGTCAGATGGATGCAGAAGATATCGTTTCAGCTCGCGTCTCGCGACTAGTCGGTGCGGGACGTGACATGACGAATCCATCCGTTAGTCGTGGCTGATTTTAGTCTATCTCATGAAGTGTGGCTCCTAAGTCCTAAGTAATACTATTTTGGGCGCGCAAGCCAATAAGAAATGTGACTGTTCTTATCATTTCTTTGGCACACCATACATTGGGACGAGGACGACTTGTGGCGTAACAAACCAATGATGTAGTCCTCAAACTGATACCGCCTATCGAGTGCATTCCGCTTCAATTGACTTGGGAAACAAATGCAGAGGCGTGTGAATTCTACGAGTCACTTCCAGAAGAGAAGATAATTTATATCGGATCTACCGCGTTTTATACTATATATAGTTGCTTACTGCTTTTGGCATTTTAGTAGTTAAGTGTTTATAATAAATTCGCATGTTTATTGTTAGTAGACAGATAACAAGGGTGCGCCGCTATATTAATAGGGGTTGTGCCGGTGCTGGTACAAGAGTTAGCTTCAGTATTGAAGGGTGATATTTATGCTTATGCCATGTTAAGTAACAGTTGGTATTTGCCCATTGGCTTCTTTAATAAAGGTGTAGGAATAATTCCTAATTATTTCCAAAAAAAAAAACGTAGTTGTCCACTTTTTCTTGTTTTTCATCTTTTACAATACAAACATAAACAAAATTGAATGTTAGAATTTCACATATAGAAAACAAGGATCAAACAAATTTTCCACACTTATTTGACAAGCATTATTAGCACAATTCTTTACCAAGTTTTTGAAAAGTCTCAGCCCCTCTATATTATCATTTACAAATTGAAAGAGAAATTCTAAAATGAGAATATGAAAGATTTTAATAAAACCATTGGATATTCCCCTTTTTCCACAACGATACGCCCCATAAAAAAAAAAGTATTAATGCTTAGGTCTAACCTCAATGCCTATTAAAATCAATCCATTCTTCCAATGGCCACCTTTATTCTCTGTTAAAGACATGCTGACATCTCCATCGATGCCATCTCCACTATTGAACTCCCCCAACTCGACCTCCAACCACCCATCTCCTCTCACTTTTGGCAATATGACATCGTCTGACATCTCCTCAGTGTCACCTCCAGGGAGAGGCCTATCCCACCAAGGATTGAATTGCTCCCTCTCTCTAATATTGAGGCAAACACAATGCTGAGACACAATATCTCCAGCCAGAATAATTTCAGTTCTTTGGAATGGATTGCTTAGGCCCCATGCATTAGGTGCTAGTTTGAAGATGAGATATGCGGCGTATGTAGTATGTGGAGTGAGAATTTTGTTGTCTATCTTCCCACAAATCTCCAACAAGCATACACGATCGAGCTCCACACAGGCATTGAATCTTAAATTGTAAAGATATGGAAATGTTATGCATAATTAAAATAAAACAAAAATTTTATGCATTGAATTGAATGACTATTGATCATTTTACAATATTGACAGTGGGAGACTTAAATTTGACAAATTTTCTCAATTTCCTTTTAGCATTTCAAAATTTTTGTCTAAAAATTAACTAAGCGTGTTTATTGATTTTTTTTTCCTGATATCTCATTACATAAAAATAATGTCTATGAAATTTATGAATAAAAAATACGAGAGCCATAATTTTTTATCAAAAATTTCTATTGGAGGATAATGCAACTCTTTTTATTTATATAACAGATATAGCTAATGTCATTCTCATAATTTATGCCATATTTAAACTAAAAGAAAATAATAGTTACATTATGGATCATACAAAACTTCTTCATCTTCCTTTCTCCTTCCACACATGCACAACTTTTCTTTTATGACAATTTTGAATGAAGACTCACAAAGTGCCTTTTTTAGTGACAATTTTGAATGAAGACTCACAAATTGCTCTTAAAAATAATATTTTGAGACCCTAAAACAGGAAAAAAATGTTTTTAAGAAGAATAAAAAAGTTAAAGATACAAACTTTCAAATAGATTATTATAGTAGTCAATTATTAGGTCCGGGTAGAAAGCAGGCAAAAGTGGGATTTTCTTTTCTCACAGGCTCCTCTAAAGTCTAAACTAAAGTTGTGCAACTTTTGTACAAATTAAAATTATAGAACCTCCTTTTTAGATTTGAGAAATAAAATTAATTATTTTTAAAATGCATCAAATCAAAATCAATGGGACGTAAAAACGAATTAGCAACCATGAAACATACAAGCAGAATTGCCATATTACATTCGGAATAAGTATTAAAATTAAATAAACCAACTTATACCTACTAAAAATGGGAAAAAGAAAAAACCGAGGTTCAATTGTTATTGCAAATACCTTGATTCAGGGAGAACAATCCACTTCCAATATCTCTCGTCTTCACCCCACACAATCGAAAGCGCTCTCGCAGAAATCATGAAACATTTCGCCCCGCTTGATTTCTCCAATCCAAAACTCTACAGATAGTAATCCAATTACGATTAGAATAATTCTGTTTTTTATATACAAGAAGAGGATCGTTAGGAACAAGTTAAGAATGAAATTACCATCATGCCCCCATCGATCAGCAACGGATGCTCGCAGAGTCGGAAGTAAAGCTCCTTCTTTGACGTGTACTCCACGGGATTGACGGCTCGTGATAGGATTGAGTCGTAATCCGACGGCAGGAAGCGCTCCCACGTGACATCCGAGTCGGCAGCTGAATGGGAAGTGCGGGACACGGCAGAGGAGACACAGGCGTCACGTGGGGTGGTGAGGGATATCACGTGAGAGATACACTCCTCCGGTAGCTGATTGATGTCTCCAACTCCAACCATGGCGGCATCCGTGCTTTTGTTTTCCATGGCAATTGGTTATTTGGTAATGGTAGAACTGAAGGCGGTTTCGTTTGTTTATTCCCACGAATGTTGCGAACGGTGTTAATTTAATTAATAACTAATTGTTTAAGCAAAATTTTTTTTTTTTTTGGAAGAATTGACAGTGGCTGTCAATTGGGGAATTTTTCAATTTTCTTAACCATTGGCATTAAGCACTTCTTTTGTGAAGTATATTTTGGTCCCAAAAATTTTCAATATTTTAGATACTTGGTCCAATCATGGACCAATATGGAGGTTGTAGAAAATTACTCGGACCATTTAGTAACTTTTCCTAATATTATATGATATGCCTTATTTTTAACGTAAATTTTAACATGCAAGTGGATACAATTTATTTATTTATTATTTATATTATTTTGAGAAAATTGAGGTGGCTACACATGTTGTCAAGAAACGCCATGGTTTCATTTTTTAATTATTTTATGCTTTTCTGGAAGGTTCAAGAGAGTGATCGCTATTTTAAACCAGTTGACTTCGTGTTTTCGACACGCAAGAATTCATAAAATTATTATAAAAGGTCCTTGGGTTGTTTAAAACATTGAAATTTAAACGCAAAACCGTAGTTATTTGCAAGCTGGGTCGTATAAGATGGTTAGGAATAAATTTATTGAAAAAAATTTCTTATTCCTTATTTCTTCTTTCCACTTTCCACCATCCAAACACAGCCATATATACGCTGGGTTATAATTCTTGCAAATATGCAACGAATATGCCTTTTAAATTAATTATTATCTAGCCAATAACTTAAAATAACAGAAAAAAAATAGTGTATAAACGCTAATAAATGCACCTCCATTTTAGACCCAATCATCAACAATCAAACGTTACGAGATTATGAAATGAAAGCAAAATCAGGTCATGAATCAACAAACTTCATCCAAAGTTTGTAAATAATAGTGAACGGATATATTTCAATCGCTTCTATTTTTTTGGGAAAAAAGAAATCCCAAGCAGGGGAATCTATTGCATGAAGATTAGCAAAACAAAAAACGCACAAAATATGATTTAAATTCAGCCAATTTCAGCTGGCTTGCTTTTCAAGAAAAAAGCTTGACTAATTTTCATGTTTTGCCTTTGTATATTTTCTTTAGAAATATCATCTCATAGTGTGTTTGGATTGTTGGAAGAAAGAAGAAGAAAAAGGAAGAAAAAGAAAAAAAATTATAAACAATCCAAACTCTTCACAAAGTTACACACTTCCCAATACTTCTTCCCACTTCTTCCCTTCTTCCCTTCTTCCCACACCTATCCAAACGCACCCATACATAGGGGTCGTTTGGATCGTTTAGGAATTTGGGGAATTTGGGGAAGTTGAAATTCCTAGGAATAAATTTATTGGGAAGTGTGTAATTTTGTGAAGAGTTTAGATTGTTTATAATAAATTTATAGTAGGAAGATGAAATTCTCCAAAATCCCCATGGGATCCAAACGGCCCCATAGTACTGTTTAGCATCAATCAAGCGCTTGCAACAAGATGATGTACCAAAATGCTCCTTTCTCGAACAGGAAGTTACTAAATCTATATAGCCAGCAAAATAAACAATTTTTCTTTATCGTTGCTTTATTGATAGTTTCGTGAAAAATGAAAAGAAGAAAATATGGAAACAACTCTTACAACTATGTTGTATGGGGCGAATAACCACTAAGTGTAACAGTAGACACTAGTTCATAAAACTCTGGTTCATTAATTGAAAATAATCTTTTCATCAAAAAAGAATATTACAGAAAAATCTTAAATAGAAGAATCCTTCTCCTCTTCCTTCATCTTTTTCTCCCATCTTCGCTTCTGTGGCAAGAAAAAATGAGAAAAACATGAGGTAATATTCATTTCAACAAAGTACTAAAATTGAACCTTTGTTAAAAGAAAGAAGAATCTGAAGCAAAAATATATAGAAAATGATCTGAACCCACATATTTTGTTTCACATGGTATTCAACAGAATATTTACTTACTCAGATGATTTTTTAGTTATAATGACCTTAAATTGTAAGCAGTATCACTTCAAAATACTGCTGTAACTGTACCACACAACATGGAACTACAATAAAAATAAGACATGAAAGCTTTTTTAGCTTGAACCTTATAATCCAGCAACATCTCTGGCATCTTCTTCATCAACTCAGCAGTATGTGCACGCCTGCAACAAAATACCACATAAAATTTGAAAAATAATGTTACACGATAACTTAGATAGGAGTTCAATATCAAAGAGAATATGATTATGTTAGAAAGATTTGGGGATTTGTGGTGGACTGGTATCTGTTTTAGAAAGATTTGGCATGCCCAGGCTTCAAATCCTACATATACCTCTAAAATGAAGATGACATTTGATACATCCCTACAAGCTACAATTATCAGTATTCTCACAATTCTTCACAAATTACACAAACTATCAACTCATTCCTAATACTTTAAATCATTGTGGTTTCAAAAATCCAGTGGTCTACCAAAAAGCTATATTCTTTAAATCCTATAACATTTTATTGACTCATTAGAGCAATGTTGATAATTTAAAACTTCAGTTTTAACTATTTTTTTTTTCCTGTGTTTGTGAAAATTCCTCTTTTCAGATTTTTCAAAGGCACATTAAGAAACTTTGCAAAATGAAATGAAATAGCACTTACTTCTCAGCAGCAATGCGATCGACCTTGTGACCTTTTCTCCTGTCTCTCATTTCCCCTCTTGCTGGGTCATATGGCCAATCCCTAAAACAAAAAAAAAAACAAACACTTAAACAGGTCCATTTCAATGTGTACCCATAAAAAATCTTGAACAGTCTATAAGGTAAGTCAACTTGTATAACTCGTTGAACAAATTTGTACCATACAGACAGGAAAATAAAGGTTTTTGTTAGGTTTCCCTTTTTCTTCCACTTGTCTGGTGCATAATTAAAGTAAAGCAAGCTAAAACCTACTGTAGTAATGTACAAAATTCCAGTGGCGTAAGAGAAAATTGGTAAAAAAGGAAAGAAAAAGATCCGAGAGTGGCAACAGAAAAAGCAATTACTCGCCAGCGAGAAGAACCTCCTTGCGAAGGCGAGCGCGGTGGCGAGCGGTGAGAGCGAGGGGCTTCCAGGCGCCGAGCTCCCAGTAGCCCCACACTCCTTTCTCCAGCTCCGATTTGTACCTGGCCAGCTTCTCTCTCCATGGGTACCTCGACACTCCCTTCGCCACCTCCGCCGCCGTCGCCTTCGCCATTGATTTGCGTTCGGGAGTACAAACACTGATCTGAATTTCTGATCGCTGGCGAACTTGAGGGGTTGCTTGTTTGTAGCGGGCTTAGATATTTATTGGGCCTTTTGTTTTGTTGGAGGCCATAACTTTAAAGTTGGGAAATTGATTACTACCATCTCTATTTCTACCATCGCTACCATCGCTCGAAGCGCTCCCCTCTCCTAACCCAGCGAAGCGAAGCGCTCCTCTCTCCCCAGCGAAGTGAGCCCTCTCCTCACCCTGCGAAGCGCTCCCCTCCCCTCTCCTCATTTAGGTACGCTCCTCTCTCTTCGCACTCTTCAGTCTCTTCCTTCTGTGCATCTCTCTCCCTTCCCCCTCCCTTCGCACTCTTCAGTCTCTTCCTTATGTTCAATTTGTTGGTGTATATGTTCATTTTGTTCATTCATATGTTCAATTTGTTATTCTATATGTTCAATTTGTTTTGTTGCTTGTCAGATTTATGTGTTTATTTTATATCTCACTTTGTTAGTGTATATGTTCACTTTGTTCATTCATCTGTTCAATTTGTTATTTTATGTGTTCAATTTGTTTTGTTGTGCGTCAGATTTCTATGTTTATTTTATGTCTCACTTTGTTGGTGTATATGTTCACTTTGTTCATTCATATGTTCAATTTGTTATTCTATATGTTCACTTTGTTTTGTTGCTTGTCAGATTTATGTGTTTATTTTATATCTCACTTTGTTAGTGTATATGTTCACTTTGTTCATTCATCTGTTCAATTTGTTATTTCTATGTGTTCAATTTGTTCTGCTGTTCGTCAGATTTCTGTGTTTATTTTATGTCTCACTTTGTTGGTGTATATGTTCACTTTGTTCATTCATATGTTCAATTTGTTATTCTATATGTTCAATTTGTTTTCTTACTTGTCAGATTTATGTGTATATGTTCACTTTGTTCATTTATATGTTCAATTTGTTATTCTATATGTTCAATTTGTTATTCTATATGTTCAATTTGTTACTTTTATGTGTTCAATTTGTTTTACTGTGCGTCAGAGTTCTGTGTTTATTTTATGTCTCACCTTGTTGGAGTATATGTTCACTTTGTTCATTCATATGTTCAATTTGTTATTCTATATGTTCAATTTGTTTTCTTGCTTGTCAGAGGAAAGACAGAGAAGAGAAGAAAAGGCACGGGGGGTAGAAGGAGAGTGAAGATGAACGGAGGGGAGTGTGGCAGAGAAGGGAAGAGAGGAGGTGGAGAAGATGAACGCGCTAGGGAAGGAGAGCGCGCGTGAGAGGAGAGAGCGGAAGGAGTGCGCACGTGAGAGGAGAGGGAGCGGAAATTCTATTTTTGATTAGCGATGGTAGCGATGGTATAAAACGCGATGGTGGTTATAATTCCTGCCCTTCTGAGTTGAACAAGGACAAATAATATGCCCACTTTCACTTATGCATGCCTATGTCCCCAGCAATTTTGAGATTCAGTAAAGAGTTGAATGATAAAAAAAAAAAATTATACTTCCCGTAAGTTGGGTTCAGATTGTAAGCAGGTAGTAATAATTGACGAAAAAGAGAGAGGACAGCGATTTGAGAATATTTTTCATTTGAATATTTGGATTTCGAAATTGATTACTGTCATCTGTAGTTTTATCATCTCTTGTCATCGCTAAATAGAAAATGAACGCATAAAATAAATAAGGTGAACATATATTGTGATCAAAGTTAACACATACTCAATAAAAATAAGTTGAATGTGCATATAAAAATTTAAACAAGAAATGATAACTCTTATTTATTTGTAAGTGTTCACTTTAATAGTCTAAATGTTTATTTTATCGATTTTATGTGTTCATTTTATATTTTACCATTGGAAGAAACGAAAAACTGCACCCGACAACCCAGTTCAAATTGGGGCACTTGGAGTACGCCATAACTGTCTCCAATATCGAGGAACGACTACGACATAAAGGCCAAGGTGAACATATATTGTGATCAAAGTTAACACATACTCAATAAAAATAAGTTGAATGTGCATATAAAAATTTAAACAAGAAATGATAACTCTTATTTATTTGTAAGTGTTCACTTTAATAGTCTAAATGTTTATTTTATCGATTTTATGTGTTCATTTTATATTTTACCATTGGAAGAAACGAAAAACTGCACCCGACAACCCAGTTCAAATTGGGGCACTTGGAGTACGCCATAACTGTCTCCAATATCGAGGAACGACTACGACATAAAGGCCAAGTGGAATTGAACAGAACCAAAATAAAAAATAAAAAGGTTGGGGTGAGAGAGGCTCGAACTCTCGACCTCAGGATAACTCATCTTAGCTATGAGACCTACGCGCTAGCCAACTGCGCCACCACCCCATCGTGACATATTTCGAAACTAATTCAATATATCGTATAATTAAGTATATTCTATCTCACCGAAATTGACTAAAGTCAGCAAAAGATAAGAAAACAAAGAAATGAACGTCGAGTTCAATTTCAAAATTTGAGTGTCAAAAACAAAGAAATGGGTGAGATGAAAGGATGACTTTATGTTTAAAATGGTGTACAGTGTACTTATTAATAATTATGATTTAACGGCTCTGATTAAAATGTAATTACTATGTATGCCTTCTAGGTCATTACAACTTATATATATTATACAGTAATACTCTAAATGTATATTGGATTTTCATCCCATAGTTTTTTTTTAAGTTGGTTTTCAAATTGAAACTTTGGGCGCCAGTATTATTGATTTAAAGTTTCAGATTCTGATATTTTGCTCTAATCTAGTGCCAAATTTAATGGCTAGGTTTAAAAATATTTTATTTATTAAATTTTCGCAGTTATACTTTTATTGATCGTACCCTTGGTTTTATATACCATATATGGTTTTGTAAACCACTGTTTTCAAATTAAAAATGATGTACTAAAAAACTATCAACTTAAAAATGGAGTTTTGGATTTGGATACACTGCGCTCGTCTATTATCATGACCTAATGGCTAAGAAATAAAGTATTTTCTACTATTTATACTTACTAAGTCTTTATGCAATTATATTATTATTGTACCTTGTTTTTAATCTCATATTTTTGTAAAACCATGGGTTATAAATTGAAACTATGAACTAAAACCATCAAATTAAAGTTACAGGTTTTAGATTTGATCAATATTTATACTTATCTACTACTACAATCCAATGGCTAGGATTAAACATACTTTACTATATATACCTTTCAAGTTCTCCAATCTAACTCAAACTTAATAGCCAGTAAATATTTCCAGACAAGAGAGAGTTTTCAAATATTTAGTGATGCTTGTAGCTAGTAATGGCTCTCCATATTAGGGTAGAAAATATTCTGAGATTGAGAGATGTTAGTTCTGAATTTTAGAAAAAAAAATAGTATCACTTTAATGAAAACTAGCTATCGCATCGCGCTTCGCGCGATAAAAGTTGAGCCACAATTTATTTTATAATCGTTCTCAAGTATTTACGTTGCTATATTTCTTGTCATGAGCAATTATGTCTTATTTAATTTGGAAATTGCTTGGTATGATTTGTCTGTTTCTTTTTTTTATTTTTTTTCCTTGGTAAGATTTGCCGAATTATCATACGTGATGGAATAGATGATGTTGTTTTGTGCCGTGCACATATATTTGTGTGATGGAATAAGACGCACCTAGTTACCATTTTTTTTTTTTTGCAGAGCTAGGAAAGAAAAGGAAATAGGAAATAGGTTTTGTTAGAATTGAATTCATTAGTACATGGATCATGTAACAACCGGTTAATATGAGCTGAGAAACTGATCCAACAAACATGTAATCGATGAAAGGCACAGACACTTTCTCTCATCAACTGATCCAACAGGCATAATTAAATTGAATAAATTACAGTCACTGTCCTCTTCATGATTCCAGTGCAACGTTTTTGTACCAGTTGACATTGAAGTATCATTCAACTCACATTGTTGTCAACATTTCTTCATGACCTGTAGAATTTAAACGAAGAAAAAACAGAATAATTATTCGTCTTGTTTATTCCAAAATAATCTAGCTGGATTAGAAAACATAAGCAATAAATGAATATTTCTGATAGTCCCATGTTAGCTTTCTTTTAATCAATAATATGTATTTTTAGAACTCCTATTCATTATTCGAAACATCCCTTGACATAAAACAAAGAAAGATTATATATGGCATGCAACTCCTAATACAAATGATTTTCAAATTTCTTGATAAATAAAAATCACAACAAATATATTATCTAAGTGGTATCAATCTGTTATCGGTAAACAAAGCAGCAACCTAAATCCATAGACAGTAAATTAACCTTGTATGACCTGCATGGAGAAAAGAGGAAAAAAAAAGACTCTAGATAGATTTCATATCAGGTTTCTGTAAGCTAAATTGCATGTTGTCAAAAGATGCATTTTAGATTTGAATGGTTAAACTGGAAAATTCGTTTGACCTGAAAGAGAGAGACATTGCATATATATATATTGTGTATATTATAATCCAAATATATCCAAAATCCAAAGATAGTAAATTAATGGTATCAATCTCTGACAAAACAACATGTAAATTAACAGAGTAAAATTACGTAGAAAGAATAAAATAGAACAAAGCAATTTCGTTGAGAGAACCCCCAAGCAAGACACAGATCAGTGCTGACAGAAAGTTCATTCTGCTCCGAACATGGCTCGTTGTTTCTCGAGCAGGGCACCAAGTATACCCCGCATCCATTTTCTTCTTCCTCTTTGCATCACCAGTTTCCTTGTCTGTCCCAGTTGTCTCTATTAACACATTCCACTGCATCTTAATCGCGTCGCCAGATCAGCCAAGAAATTCTATGGACCTGAAAGTTAGCTGAACCCAATTTTAGTTCAGTATAGAATTTGCACAATTGAAATTTTACTAAGCCCTTGTCGCACTTTGCATGATTATATGGTAGCATCTTATATGTAAAAGAAAAAAGTTAGAAACATTATGATATCATTAGATTAGTATAATAGAGCCATCAATCAAAATTTTCATGATCAATTGAACTTATTTAGCAGTTAGCACCCATTTGTTTTTTAAAGTACAACACCAAACAAAAGCTATTTCTTTGTTGTATTACTTCTTTTACAAATCATAAAATGGACCAAAGGTGCACATTACCTCGAAGGCTTCAAAGAGCGAAAAGAGTCTATGAAGACTGAAGAAGCATATTTTCATGTAGACATCAACAGGGGGGCCACACTTTATAACTGGTGAAGAACTTTGGCTATCTCCATATCTGCAATGCAATTTGTTTCATCCAAGTTATATATAAGCCTAATAAAAAAAAACCTATAACAAACTATACTAACCTATTTTATATAGCAAACTGGGCATATCTGAGAACATAACCACTTTTTTTCATCTTGATTTGCTGTAACTTTCAGTTCGTACTGACACCTTTCATGCCAAAACGAAATGTCAGCCTACTACCGAACAGACTAAGCCATACCTCACAAAAAGGTTCAGAATGAATAACATGCTTTTGCCAAAATTGAAAATTCAAAATATAGAACCAAAAGAAGTAAGTAAATGATGCCCATCAATTGGATGTACCAGAAAAGGCCACTGATCGAAAATCAATACCAAATGTCACAAAAGATAGTTAAAAATAAAAAGCAAAAATTAAAAATGAAACAATCTATGCTAATTAAAATTTTATAGATTAAACACAAGAAATATAAAAATTAATCAAAATAATTAATTTAAAAGAAATATTACACAAAAGAGGTTACATGTCCAAGAGTAAACAATACTACTTCCTTTCTTTGAGATATATCCTAAATCTTAGGGTCTGCTTCTTCCTTCAGGTAACCAAGGGAAAATCGTGTCAAAATTTTCAAATTAATTTAGTTAATTTAAAAAATATTCAGTCTTTCGTTTCTATATTTCCCTTCTTATTCGGTAAATAGTAAACAAAAAAATGGCTAGACTCCATAACATCCAAAATGTATCAGGACTGGACTGGACAATAGAACCCTTTCTTGTGATGGTAGAGATCAATATAGAAGAAATTAAAACATTTACTTAAACTGGTATTATAAAAAATTCATACCAAGCAGTCCACCTAAGATGATAAGAATTTCACCTTCCTATCACTAACCCTCGGCACCTAATGACAAAAAAAAGATCCTAAAATCTTTGTATCTCAAAATAAAAAATGCCATATACATTATTGTTAGGATCAATCTACAATTCCATGCCACACATAGAAGTTAATAATCACCAATAGGCGCAGATAACATAAAGAACCAATATTACTATAGCATGTATGGTTTGTACAAAATTGCAAGTCATCTAAGATATTCTCTTAGTTAGGTTGCGCCTTTATTACAGAACCGTCATCCATCTTATTTTGATTCAACAAATGCTTTACTACTAATTCAGGTCAAATATGCTGAAGTGTAGAATTCTAAAGACAATATTTGCTTCTCACTTTCAGGTCAAAGATGAGAAGCAAAGATCATACATAACATAAGGACACCTGAAATTTTGGCATCATATAAATGCCACCACTGAAGTTTACTGTTGTAACATCATACTACATTATAGACATTGTCAATTGTAAAATCAAAATGTTTTCAAATTTAGAAGTAGAGAAAGCAAAAGAAAATTCTAAAGAAATTAATGTGTGATGATTGATTACCAACATGACCTCTTTCCAGAACCAAGGCAGAATGTCGTCGAAACCAAGGTTTAATCAATCAAATAAATATTCACCCATGCAAGTTAATCCAAAAAAAACATTAATCAAATAAAATCTCATAAAAAGCAAAAATGAGAAAATGAGAAGAGAGGGAAAAAAAAGAAGCAGTAGTATTGAGGAGAATATTATCAGATGCAATTAGTAAAGCTTAGCCTCTGATCAGCAACTAAGCATCAGCCATGATCTTCAGGAAAAGCTCGCATGCTTCATCTAAGCTCTAATTCATTCTCATCTCTAAATCTAGTCGAAAAATAGAACAAAATTAGAAAAATAAAAACGATAAAAAGCAATGGATAAACCCTACAGATTTGTCAACCTTCATTTGAAGCCTCTCGCATCCAGTCATCAGATTTGCACTGTGCTAGAGCAGGAAAAGAAAAATTAGAACGCACCATCAAAAGAAAAAAGAGAGGCAAGCAGATGGGAGGAAGGAGAAATACCGAGACAACGGAGAGGAATAAACCTCCTCTTCTCGACGGTTCACCAACGTTTGTCGATGAAGAATGGTTCGATCAGGAGAGCAATTGACCCCCTTCTTTTCATCGGCCGATCTGGCGCATGAAAAGAGAAGAGCGGAGCAAGAGAGAAAGGAAGAAAGCCAGAACGTTCTCATAGCAATAGCAATAGTTGTGCCGAGAGACTTCTGGAGGATCCAAAGCATCCGTACTCCTTTGAATGACCACGAAGTACAGAAGAGGCGTGGCTCGGCGGAAAAAAGAGGAGATCTGGATCGAGTGTGGCGGCGAAGGGAAAACCAGAAACCACGAAGGATTGAAATCGAAGGAGATGAGATCCACCTTTCTTTTCAATGAATGAGAAAAAGGGGAACACATAGAATCAGGCAGAGGGAACGCAAGAGAAAACCAAGGACGGGCCAGCGCAAACGCTGAGTGGAGACGGACGAAGGAGATGAGATCCATCCGCGCAGAGAGAAAAATAGACGGCCCAGATAATTGAACAGAAAAAGACTGGTTTGAAATTGAAGTTTTTAAGATTTTGGCTCATTCGTTGTTGTCAGAAGTAAGTTGTGAGAAATGCTAAGAAATGCTAATGTGCTATTATTCAATGCTAAGAAATGCTAATGTGGTATTATTCATTAATTGTTTTATTAGGTTTGGCACTAGACTGACACATATTTGGAAGGTTGGAGTGTATCTTCTTCCTCTTCTTCATCCTCGTCTCATCTTTGCAATAGTTGCATATTGCAGGATTATTCTCCAAGCAGTCGGTGCAAAATGTGAGGCAGTCGTTTCTCCGTAACCCAAGATGTATGACGCGCGCAATGCTCTAAGTATCTGCATGATTTTCTTTTCATTGTAGAATCTGTTTTTAGGAATATGTTGTATTTAGAAAGGTGATTAATAATTTAATCTTTGTATTAGAAGGTTTTTATTTTTTAAAAAAATGTTGTAATGAATATAATGTATTTAATGTTATAATGTATATTTTTTAGAGTTGATACGATCATAATCTTGCAATTCAGACAAGATTTTCTTTTTTTTTTGGAATTATTAATTTATTACGTGTTTTTCCTCTGCAAAGAATGTAATAGAAAACTAGAAATAAATAAATAAATAAATAAAAGACTTGGCAATCACGTTTACTTTGTGTACATCCATACAATTAGTTCCTTAATATAAGCGATCCTTAACCTTGATGTCATGATGCATGTGTCCCCCCTAAAAAATAGAAAACAAAAAGGTATTTCAATTGGACACAAAATTATTTTTTAAAAAAATAATTTTTAACAATTACCTCTACATCTCTACAAAAATGATGTTGTGATACTATTTATATAATTTCGATTAGTTTAGTAATATTTTATCAAAATTCGTGAATATTTTAATATTTTTAAAAAAATTTTCTTGTCTTGTCATAGATCATAATTGACTTCATAGCAGACTCAGCAATCCAGCATCCCCACAAAAACAAACAGATTTATTACAATTTCTGACAACCCAAGTGCAAGGTGGATGTAGGGGATTTTGCATTTAACTTTCAATCTATAATAAAATTGTTGCGACCAAGTATGCAATATGAGTCAAATTAATTGAAAAAAAAACATGGTGGTTGCCAAAATCCTGCTGAGTGGAAATGCTCATTAGCCGGTGCATTGTTTGAGTTTTGAAGTTTATTTATTAAATTTTGCAAATAACATAGGTAGGAACAAATAAAAAAGAAGTAAAGAGAAAAAATTCTTAACTCTGCAAAAAGTGTTGCAAACCTAGACAAGTCTTTTATTCCAATAAATTATGCTTCTCCACACACCAGGGTGTTTTCCACTAAAAGAAAAAAGCAAAATTAATAAAAAAAGGTATATAATCAACAATCGTCAGCCGTGCTTGCCACTTTCATAATCAAGGATACTGTTAGTGCCTTGGAGGAGATATTTTATAATTAATCATATTAATGGAAGAATGAAATCAGGGAAGTTTGGATTCAGGGACGGAGCCAGCAAAATTTCAAGCATAGGCACACTAACAATACAATTAGTTCAAAATTGAAATAAAAAATTTAAAAAATAACTTTAATAAAAGAGTCAATTTATATATATATATATACATATAGAGAATGGCTAACGTGCCATCGATGGCACGGAGGGCCCGTGCCATCAAGTCATTTTTCGATATCTAAAATTCAAATGGTCAATCCAAACCATTCAAATTGTTCTCCATATTGAAATATCTTTGAAGACCAAATTTTATATTTTTTCGAATTTTTTTGCTATTTATTATGATATTTTAAAAAACATTACGATTAGAGCATTTCAGGCCCTCCAATTTGAAAATATCATATTAAATAGCAAAAAAATTCGAAAAAATGTAAAATTTGGTCTCCAAAGGTATTTCAATATTTTGATCAATTTGAACGGTTTGGATCGACCGTTTGACTTTTGAATTTCAGAAAATAAGTCGATAGAGAATTGATGGCACGGGACCCCATCAAGTCATTTTTCGATATCTAAAATTCAAATGGTCAATCCAAACCATTCAAATTGTTCTCCATATTGAAATATCTTTGAAGACCAAATTTTTTAATTTTTCAAATTATTTTGCTATTTATTATGATATTTTTAAAAACATTACGATTAGAGCATTTCAGGCCCTCCAATTTGAAAATATCATATTAAATAGCAAAAAAATTCGAAAAAATGTAAAATTTGGTCTCCAAAGGTATTTCAATATTTTGATCAATTTGAAAGGTTTGGATCGACCGTTTGACTTTTGAATTTCAGAAAATAAGTCGATAGAGAATTGATGGCACGTGCCATCGATGGCGCGTTAGCCATTCTCATATAGAATCCATATCTGTATCATTACATAATCCATATCTTTTTCCTTAAATCTAGCTAAATCTACCACCAAAAAGTATAAAAAAAGTAAAATGTAATTTTAGTTTTCTAATGCAATCAATAATCCTTTTCTTGGCCTCATAGTTTGGAATCGTCCCTGATCAATAGACCAAATTGTTTATTTACTAATACATCAATAGACCAATGAAATTGATCTTCTAAATGACTAAATTCGTCCCTGATCAATAACAATTGCAAATTATTTTCCTTTGAAGTTTGAATCAGTTCAAATTTGTATGAATAAAAGAAAATTTTTATGGTAATTTACCTTGGCTCTGTGAGGGGAAGAGGCAATTGCGGGGGAAGAGGCGTGTTGTGTGCAGCAGTCCTTCGTGCAGAGGCGATTTCAGAGCCTCTTTAGGGATTACGAAAGAGCACAGAAAAAGAAAAAGTCGTAAAGAGAAGAAACTCACGAAGAGGGGACCAGGCAAAAACATAAAATTAATTACAGCCCAGCACAGGCACAATAAAATTTCAAGTTCAGGCACATTCTTAAATGGACATAATTGGTCTTTACTTTTCAGAAATTAAGCCTAGACAAGTGTCCGGACTTGCCTCTATGTAGCTCCGTGCCTGCTTGGATTAGTGTCTCTTAATTGAGAGAACAAAAATCTGAGGTCCCGATCAAAATATGGGGAAATACTAAGGCTCTAATAACAACTGCAAATTTAATGCAAAAAATGAAAATGGAATTAATTTTTATCTTTTTTCATTGATCGAAACCGATAAAGAAGACAGGAGAATTCTCTTGTGGCGAAAATTGACGGAAAAATTTTGACCCTATGGATTCTCGTCCAAAACAAAAAATTTTGACGAAATTTATTTTTCATCTTCTTATTACTATTTTTATTTTTTTCGCTCGTCACTGTTCGATCAGGGCCTAAGAGAGAAACCCAGATTCACTGTGTCCCACAAAATTGGAGCCCATAAGATCACTGCTCGTATAGCTGCGACTCGCCGCATAATATATCAGTATGTAAATGATCAACCTTTGAAGACAATTCCACATACAGAAGACAACACTGTTCTGCCATAGAATAGTCAGAATATGCACAATTGAGGGACTTGTTTGTAACTGAATTCTTTCTGTAATATAATTAGAGAGATCGTTGTTTGTAACCAACTGTAACAGTTCAAGATAACTTTCTATATAAGAGAGGTACTGTTGCTTGTAACATTAATTGAGATCAATAAAGAATCCTTCTCTTTCTCTACTGTGTCTTTCTTGTTTCTCCTCTGAGAAAATCTTTACATGGTATCAGTGCCAACAATGGCGACTCAGCCCCTTACCAACTCTACCACAACTCCAGAAATCCCTCAAGAAACTCCTCAAGGCTCCCCCTTTTCCTCCATTTCCACTCCTTCTCTCACCAATGAATCCATTGTTACCCTCAATCTTCCAATTTCAGTCAAGCTAACCAACTCGAATTTCCTAGCATGGAAATCTCAGATTCTACCTGTGCTTTATGGTTACAACCTGATGAGGTTTGTTGACCTGACACCACCTCCTTCGACTACTCAGACCATTGAAGGTCGAGTTGAGCTCAATCCTCAATACATGCTCTGGCATCGTCAAGACAATCTCTTGCTCAGTTGGCTCAGGTCGTCTCTTACAGAATCAATCTTGGCTCAGGTGGTTTCTTGCTCGACCTCATGTGAGCTCTGGAACAACCTCCTTCGTGTCTTTACTTCCTCATCTCGCTCTCGAGTCACTGATCTCAAGCGCCAAATGCAATTTGCCACCAAAGGAGCGCAGACATGTGATGAGTTTCTTCAACAAATACGTCGCCTTTCCGACGAACTAGCCTTCATCGGAGCACCAGTATCTGATGATGAACTCGTCTCTTACACGCTTAATGGGCTTGGGTCTGATTTTCTTTCCTTCATCACTTCTATCACTACTCGAGGTGACACTCCTTCTTTTGCTGAGCTTCATGGTCTTCTCCTTACTCATGAATCGTTCCTCAAGAGCTTCTCTCAAACTCAGCAACCAATGGCGTTTCATTCGGGTCGGAGTTACAACCCTCGAAATCAGACCCGAAATAATACTTCTCAGAACCATACTCCTTTACCTTCAAACCCAGGCTCATTTGCTCCTTCTTCAGCCCAGGTTCGGCCCACAACTCCTAATATGGCTCAACGCCATTCAAATGGGCCTAGCAAAAACAATTCTGGAGTCAGGCCACAGTGTCAGATTTGCTCCAGACTTGGCCATGTTGCACGCATATGTTACTCAAGTTATGACTCTGATCCGCTCTGGGTACCGAGACCTTCTCCTCAGGCGTTTCATACACAAAATTCTACAGTAGCCTCGTCTTCCTCTAGCACTGAGTGGGTCCTCGACTCCGGCACAACCAATCATGTTACCAATGATCTCAACAACCTCTCATCTTTCTTTGCTTACAAAGGACCCGATAAGCTTCATGTTGGCAATGGCATAGGGCTCCAAATTGACAACATTGGTTCTACTTCTATCCATTTTTCCTCTCATTCTATTCAATTAAATGATGTGCTTCATGTTCCACAAATTTCAAAAAATCTCATTAGTGTTTCCAAGCTTCTTGTTGATAATCCGAATATCTCACTTGAATTTTCTCAATTGTCTTGTGTTTTCAAGGTCCTCCACACCAAGACTATCCTTCTTCAAGTACCTAGTGTTCATGGTCTCTTCCTTTTTCAAATGCACCCGCTTTCTCCTCAAGCTTACCTTGGTATACGCGCTTCCGCAAATACTTGGCATGCTAGATTGGGTCACCCTTCCTCTTCTACTACACAAAGAGTTATTCAAGAGTTTAATCTTCCTTGTACTTCACATAAATTGAACTCTTGTAATGATTGCCATGTGGCAAAGTCTCATGAACTTCCTTTTTCTATCTCTTCTTCTTTGTCTTCTTCTCCTCTAGAAGTGATACATTCGGATGTTTGGGGACCTAGTCCAATTCTCTCTTCCAATGGATATCGATATTATCTCATTTTTGTTGATAATTTTTCAAGATATACATGAATTTATTTCATGAAAAATAAGAGTGAAGTGTCAAGTATCTTTTCTCTTTTCAAGGCTCAAGTTGAGAACCTCCTTGGTACCAACATTAAAATATTGCGTACCGATAATGGTACCGAATATGTGCCTATTTCTCGCCTTCACCCTCAAATAATCCATCAAACCTCTTGTCCATACACACCGCAACAAAATGGATTAGCCGAGCGAAAACATAGACACATAATTGAGCTTGCTCTAGCCACCATGTCTCATGCCTCCATCCCTCATAAATATTGGGATGAAATTTTTTCCTCAATAGTTTATTTAATCAATTCTCTCCCGGCCATAAATACACATACTCTTTATACCACTCTTTTTCACAAACAACCAACCTATTCTATGATGAAGGTGCTCGGGTGTATTTGTTATCCTCACATGCGGCCTTATAATGCTCATAAATTAGAGCTTAGATCATCACCCTGTTTATTTTTGGGCTATGCACTCAACACCAAAGGCTATAGATGTCTCGACTTAGCCTCACAAAAAATAATTATTTCAAGAAATGTTGAATCTGTTGAGGATAGTTTTCCTTGTCGAGATATCACACATGACCCTGCAGATACATTGTCTCAGGATATCAATTCGGTGATGGCATTATCTCTACTTCAAACGCCTCCCGCTTCTGCCCCAGAAACTGCCCCTGACCGCACTTCCACTCCAGCTCCTGCTAGCGCACCTGCTCCTGCTTTTGACCGTTCAACTGCCCAGACAGCTCACGGTCCTCAAAATTTGAATACACCTGCCCCCACAGCTGACCGTCCTCTTATCTCGTCTCCTTTACCAGACCAACCTTTAATTTCTCAGCTCAACACAGATAGCACACCTGCTACTTCCATTCCTCCTCCCACAACTTCAAAACACACCATGGTTACCCGAACAAGGGATCAAACTCGAAAGAAGAAGACTTACCCTGATCATGCGGCCTTTATTACATCTCTAGATACTGAACCTACCTCTTTCACACAAGCCAACACCAGCCCCGACTGGCGTGCTGCCATGGCAACTGAAATTGATGCCCTTGCTCGCAATAACACCTGGACTCTAGTTCCTCGACCTACTGACCAGCGAATAATTGGATCCAAATGGGTTTATAAGCTCAAGAGACGATCCGATGGCTCGATCGATCGTTATAAAGCGTGGTTAGTGGCAAAAGGCTTTCATCAAGAGGAAGGAGTCGACTTCTTTGACACTTTTAGCCCTGTCATTCGGCCAACGACGATCAGAATTCTCCTCTCTATTGCTGTCACTCAACATTGGGCTATAAGGCAGCTTGATGTACAAAATGCATTTCTCCATGGTGATCTAACCGAAACGGTATACATGCAACAACCACCGGGCTTCATCGATCCAAATCTGCCTAATCATGTATGTCTTCTCTCCAAGTCTCTTTATGGCCTAAAACAGGCACCGCGGGCTTGGTTTAACAAATTGAGTACTGCATTAGTTGAACTCGGTTTTAATCCTTCCAGTTATGACCCTTCACTTTTTATGAGGCATTCACATGACTGTTCACTCTATATTCTTGTTTACGTGGATGATATCCTAGTAACTGGAAGCAATCAAGAAGCAATATCCTCTTTCATTACACTCTTACAAAGCCGATTTGCAGTCAAAGATTTGGGTAATTTGCATTTTTTTCTTGGAATTGAGGCAAAATTTTCTCCTCATGGCTTACACCTCAATCAGTCCAAGTACATTAGATCGATACTTACCAGAGCCAACATGAGTATTGCTCGACCTTGCCCCACACCCATCTCCACTTGCATACCTCTATCCAAATCAGATGGTCAACCTTTTGAAGATCCGCATCTCTATAGAAGAATTGTGGGTGCCTTACAATATGCAACTCTTACCCGACCCGATATTTCCTTTGCGGTTAACAAAGTCTCACAATACATGCAAGAGCCTACAATTAACCACTGGGCAGCTGTTAAAAGAATACTTAGATACCTAATTGGCACCACCTCCCATGGACTGTTCATAAACTCCCAGTCACCTCTTGACATCCATGCCTATAGCGACGCCGATTGGGCCGGTTGTGTTGATGACAGGAGATCCACCACTGGGTGTTGCATTTTTCTTGGTCGAAACATTATTTCATGGAGTGCCAAAAAGCAGCCCACTGTTTCAAAGTCTAGTACCGAAGCCGAGTACCGAAGCCTAGCCATTACTTGCACTGAATTGTTATGGATTCAATACCTTCTCAAAGAACTAAAAATCCCTATCATTCGGCCTCCCACACTGTGGTGTGATAACATCGGGGCCACATTCCTTGCCTCGAATCCGATGTTTCATACTCGAACAAAGCATATCGAGATTGATTATCACTTTGTTCGAGAGAAGATTTGTTCGGTTTCTTTGCTCTGCCGACCAATTAGCCGACATCATGACTAAACCTCTACCTCCTACCAGGTTCAATCATCTCAAATCCAAGCTGACAGTGTCGACAGACCCTTTAGCTTGCGGGGGGTGTGTAAATGATCAACCTTTGAAGACAATTCCACATACAGAAGACAACACTGTTCTGCCATAGAATAGTCAGAATATGCACAATTGAGGGACTTGTTTGTAACTGAATTCTTTCTGTAATATAATTAGAGAGATCGTTGTTTGTAACCAACTGTAACAGTTCAAGATAGCTTTACTAGTTTGTCTATATAAGAGAGGTACTGTTGCTTGTAACATTAATTGAGATCAATAAATAATCCTTCTCTTTCTCTGCTGTGTCTTTCTTGTTTCTCCTCTGAGAAAATCTTTACACAGTATATCACTAAGGGTGTGTTTGGATGAGCCGGGAATAGGGAATAGGAATAAGAAATTTCGGTTTGCGTGCTTATCCTTATTTTTTATTTTTATACCATGATTTTGTTAGTATAGGAATAAGGGCCCTTATTCCTTATTCTTGTGTTGTTTGGGTTGCACAAGAATAAGAATAAGCACGTAAACCGAAATTCCTTATTCCTTTTTCCTATTCCCGACCTTTCCAAACACACCCTTAGGCTGTGCTCCAGAAGTTTTTAGTAAAGGAATGGAAGAGAGGGGAAGGGTTAGGAGAGTAGAGTAAACTCTTACACTCCAATTTGGAGGGTACAAATTTGTATGAAAGTAGAGTAAACTCTTTCCATTACTCTTGTTTCATTCATATCCTGGAGCAAGTAAAGAGTAAATTTCTCCTTACCTTCCTCTTCTTTTCCCTAAATTTTGCTTCTCTAGAGCAGACCCTTAGGAACAAACGTAAGGAACAAACGTAAAACCGTCAGAATATGATTCCGACTTTCCGAGTTTAAGCATGTAAGGAACAAACGTAAAACCCTTGTCCCTTCCTTTCAATTTACTTTCTCCAATAGTTTGAGTTCTTTTAATGGCTGTTAAGGATGGTTATGGAAATCGAAAATAGTGCGAGGGGCCCGGTAACATTGACTCGCCACACAATATGGTATAAGCGTCATAAGAAGACTTGGACCTCCTTAACTTACTATTTTTTTTTCCTAGTTGACAACATGACTAAGTTTATACCCTTTTTATTAATCTCTCTAATGGTGGAACGAAATCATCTGCATTTTTTTTTTCAAACCTGCAGCTGGTCTTTCGTTCATGGTCTTCCGATCAATAATAAATATCCCCTAATTAATATCAGGTTCGTCGAAGTTTATGCGCCGTAAAAATCTGCCAATCCAAATTAGATCGGACGGTCCTAGATGAAAGACTAGCACAGTAGGTTCTAAAAAAAAAATAGAGGAAAATGCTCCCTCCAATGGTACGGTTATTGACTAGTTTATGGAACTTATCTCACTGGGATTAAATTACTCTACCCTACAGGTTGACCTCAACTAGCAGGGTTTTGCGCATTGCGCGATCTATATATATTTTTTCCTACCGTTTGTTTGTGCAAATATTTATGGTAATATGTAAGCATTATAAAATAATAATAATTGTGGTAACATATAAACATCGTGAAAACAAATAAAATATTTTGAAGACCCAAAAGATAGAGGGAATCACCTAATTTATAAAAAAAAATTATTAAGCAATTGTATAAAGATCGATCGAAAGCAAAATTTAGAAAATGCTCTCCAATAGTTAAAAACTTAAATGCAATATTTTTGGATATCTAATCTAAAATGGAAAAACGCCGTAAATTTTGTAAATCTGAAAAAAAAAATTGATATCAATGAACTCGTTATAATTTTGTGAGAATACACATAAAACTTCATGGATATACAAATTCAGAAAGGCCTTCAAACAATAAAAAAATATTAACTTTTCTTAAATTTCCTAAACTTAAAAAATTATGTTAAGTATTTGCAAAGTCCAACGCAAAAAAGTTCACTATTAGATTTTTTTAAAAATTTTTTAGTACTTAAACAAAAATCCGTGGCAAAATAAATTTGATGAAGCCCCTTAAACAATTAAAAATCTGAACACATTTATGAAATTACAAAAATAAGATATTATAATATCTGAAAAATCATTAAAAATATTTTCAAACCAAAAAAATGGAAAAAAAAAGTCATTGTCGAAGATTCGTTATAGTTTGTTCTACATGCATATGAGTTTTAAAGTCCAAATGAAATTTTAGAGGCCTTGAAATAATTTAAGAACTGAAGCATATTTTTCAAATACCTAGAAATGAAGACGTCCATTCATTAAAGAAATGGAGCGAATAATTATTAGAGGGCTAAATTTGAATCCGGTTTGTTTGTGAAGCACATGGTTAGTTTTGCAATCTATATCGATCTCCAACTTCAGGAAATGGAGATGCACACCATCAGCTTGAGAGGAGTTTTGTTTCGTGAGCCGAGGTGGGGCCTAAGCTGGGTACACACGTGACGCGCCACATGGTTGTAGGAGCACCCACGTAAGCTCCCATCAGAAGGCTGGATTTGGAGACCTGATCTTGTGCGACAATTATTTTTTTAGCTGCGTCTAAGTTTTGTCCAGACCATCACAGAAAATCCAGAGAAACTATCATCTGTAGGCAAGGTTGAATTTAAAATTTTTCTGTCAAGCGGATCCCACATGTCAGTCACACTGTTAACCAACAGTGCTTATGAACAGTGTTCGGATTTAAATCCTAAACCCAGGATTAATATATGTATATGTATTGATTGATTGATTGATGATTGATTGATATCAAGTTGCCTATATTTGCCATCTTAAGATAACGAAGTCTCATTTTCACTTGTTGCTAATAGCTAAGAATGAAATTATATTGATAAATGTGACAACTGTTATAATTTTATATAGTCTTGATATGTGTTATAATTTTATTAGTACACTGTACACTCTGAAATAATGGAAAAGTCAATCTGAGTAAATTTAGAAGTTAAAAAAAATTAGCAAAAGTACCAAAAGATTTATAAATGTGTTGTTGATCTTACAAATTGGTTGTGTCTCGAGTTTTGGTAATTTGAGTGTCATTGTGTGTTCCATTGAAGACCGTCAAATATGAAGCATTATAAATTCTAAATAATTTAATGAATGATTAAATTTGCAAAAAAAATTAAACAAGCATTGATGTACAAATAATCGTAACATTTAGTTTCATATATATATATAAATGATTATTAAATTTGCTAATACAGCTGTGTTGGTTGTCACGATTCTAAAATAAAGTTCAAATATCAATGTCGATGCTTTCCATCTATGTTGCACAGGAGCGGATGCAGAGATACGACAGTATATATAAAATAATTAAAATGTATATTTTATAATTAAAAAACAAATTTATATATTTTATTAATATAATGTTATTATCATTATATTATAATCTTTTATTTATATTGAGAAATCATTTAGGTATTAACAGTGAGCACAGCCCAGGCCGAACAAACATGTCCAATTTTGACGGGAAACCTAGTTCCACAAGGGGTATGCAGCATGCTGCATATGCATGCTCTTTAATTAGTTCCCAAGGGCCGAGGGGCATGCATATGCAGGGTCCGTATCCTCTACCAATTTTTTGTGGTTGGTAGAGTGGCAACATTAGATTCGAGCCGTTAGATCTAATTTCGACGGTTAAAATTTTTCGGGCCTATCAATCTGGTTACATGCACGGAACTTCCTTAACCGTTGAGATTAGATCTAACGATTCAGATCATAAGTCTCAGATCATAAGTAGGATGTGATTCGCATATGCAGGTATACGGTGACAATTGACAAATTAAGAGTGGTTAAACACTTGAATGCACGTGGAGCGCGTGGGTGCATTGGCACACGCTCAATCTTAGATTCTCAGTGCGCTGGCCTGGCCCTCCTTTACCCACATCACGTTATGTTTAAAACTTGCATCACATGTCACAAAATAAATATGCCAACATATCACATTAAATTAATAAAATAAAATAACTGGATATCCGATGCGGCACTCAGTTGGTCTAGACACAAGTATGGGTTCCGTATCGTCGACCGTATCCCACGGTCAAATTGATTAAAAAATATTTGGATACGCCACCTGACTTTATCTAGTGCGTATCGCATGCGAATCCGTATCATACGACATGAAATTTGTGAATACGAGTAACATTGTTCCCATGCTTGACATAATAAATAATTAAGTAAAATTTTAATATCTAGAATATAAACAAGTGCGTTGAACTGTCAATTTATACTCAAAGAGTACAAAATACAAGTAAATTGTTTTCTACGGAGGAACGTGATAGCATTATTATGAGGTATATATAGCTTATTCTATGGCAACTGCAACAAACAACAAAATAACTATCAAAATAAAAAGACTAAACTTGTACAAATATAATCTGCACTTATATGTTGCGTCTTAGATTTAGGCCAATTTAATTTGTTTGTCAATCTTAGCGCCACATAAAGCTGAAGTATTATTTTTACAATTTTTGCTGAATGATAAATGATAAATTTATTTTCATATTGTGATATTATTTTTTGTAACTATTTAGTTGATTACTTGATTGTCAAAATTGTCAAAAAAATGCCAATATAATTTCACTTTGTTTAAAATAATCAGCATAAACTAAGCTATCAAAAACTATGCCAGCCATGATCTAATTATTAGTGCCATACTTTTTTTGTTATAGTGTACGACTGTGATGTCTATTATTGCATAGCGTAAGGGAACACCAAATACAACACAGTTGATGCAACAGAAGAACTGGGATAGCATCTGCATACGTCACACAAGTCGTCTTTCAATCAAGGAAACACTACAGAAGCTCTACAAAGTTTCGCGCCACAGGAGAACTCGGATGGCATAGGTCAGACAATCCGTCTGCTAACGAAGTATGGAGTATGGACCGAACCCAAAAAAAAAGAAGAAATTCGAAAGATGCGCCATTCTGAAAAATATTGATTCGCTATAAATGCACCCACTTCTCCCTCTTAGCAGCCACTAAACAATTCCTTCTCCACACTTCTCCTCCCCGCGTGATTTCCCAATCAATTCGAACCCTAGCGGCCTCCGTGTCACTACTCTATTTATCCTCTTCCTCCCTTGTAATTTGAGAACGAGAGAAAAAAGGTACAGCCGTCTGACCATTGACCAAGTCGACTTGAGAATTGAGAATTTCCTTTGCTTTGTGATCACATCAAATTTACATGAATTTTGGTTGATTTTGATAGTAAGGCGCGTAACATGGCGAGAAAGATGCTTAGAGATGGCGAGACAGAAGCGTATGACTACGATTTGTTTGTGATTGGTGCTGGAAGTGGTGGTGTTCGTGCCTCCAGGACTTCAGCTGGGTTTGGAGCCAAGGTTTTCTATCGTTTTTTTTTTTTTTGTCTACAGTTTCTAATCAAACTGTTTGTTGGTTAATTACTTTCCTTTTGATTTGAATTGTGGGGATTTAATATGGTTGTAATTTTCAAATAGGTGGCCATTTGTGAGCTTCCTTTCCATCCTATTAGCTCAGAAACAATCGGCGGAGTAGGTGGGACGTAAGTTCTATTTTCTATCTTATCTTAGTTTCTTATGTTAAGTGCATTATGGTGAAGGGAATATGTTGGTTGCTGGTACCAATTGACTTAGAGCTCGAATATGGTCAACCAGCTATTTTGAACCCTATAAAGGACTTAATTTGATGAATTGGTTAGGTCCCACCAAATTTTATTGGATGCAATTAGTTCAACATTTGTTGGGTTGATTATTTATAGGTTCTCAGTTCTCACAGAACTATAATGTATTTTGTACCTGATTGATCAGCGGATGCTGCTTTGCATATCTTACCTGCTTTTTCCTTTTTAATGTACCAGTACATGAGCTGCTGCATGGTACCAGCATCTGATATTGAAAAGTACCTGGTGTTAGTTTTTCCATCTGCATGGTTGGTATGCAGTTGGTACCATTTCCCAAGCCCACTGAGTTTGGGCTTTTGACCATATTGTGATGTGTTCAATTTATTGTTATATGCATCTTCATGGATTTTCTTTTATATATTTCAGGTGTGTCATTCGTGGTTGTGTTCCGAAAAAGATACTTGTTTATGGATCAGCTTTTCGCGGCGAATTCGAGGTACTTCTGCAAGTATTTGTGGAATGTTTCGCATATATTATCCATGTTGCTAAAGAATAAATTATTTTGAAAACTTTATTTTTTTTTATATGCATCTGCAAGTATTTGGTGAATATTTTGAAATCAGCTATTGGTTAAAACAGTTTATAGGATTCGCAGTACTAAAATGCAAAAGAAGCCAAAAATTAGATTGTTGAAAGAGTATGCACTCCCATTAACCCCAGCATATTCACACACACACAACGGTTCACTTTTATGAAATGTGCTGATTGTTTACCATTTCTGAGACTAACTAGCACAGTGTTGGAGTCTGAGATGTTTATTGTGTATTTTGACTTGAATTTCTCCTCATCCTCATGCTACAGGATGCAAGAAATTTTGGCTGGGAACTTAGTGAAGATATCAACTTCAATTGGAAGAAACTTCTGAATAATAAGGTTTGGCCGAAACAGCTTACATTCATATTCAAATAAAACATCCTTTTATTGAGCACTGAATTTGGACAGTGTAGACATTATGTAAGTATCAGGGCCTTCTGTATGTAATGAACTGCTATGGATATATGCCTGGATGGAATTTAAATTGGTATTTTAGCCCTTTGCTGAACCTAAGAGTGAGGGTGTTGGATTTTGATGCAATTGCATTGTTGCTGGCAAAGAAGAAAATTTTATTTTTCTTTTCTTCTCTAATTTATCTATGGGGAAAATTGTTGGTGGTTGCTCATGGGCCATCTATGATAACATGCCTTGGGCTTGCCTACCAATGGGTGTGTGCCACATTGCCTGCAAGCACCAAATCTACTTGTGTTTGATGTGAATGTTGCTTGCAGGCCATGTGGTGCATGCTCGTTGGTGGTGTGATCTCAGTGCAGGCTGTCCCAAGTGAATGAAATCATTACCTAAAATAAAAAAAAATTAAACATGATATGTGTTGACAACTGCAGAGCTCGTGGTCGCTATCATTGAATGCGAAGCTACATTAGCAAGTTATTGATTGGTTTTTGCATGGAATATCTTAATTTTTAATATCCTTATATGGTTGAATGGCATATTATTGATTTTGATTGGTCTCAATTGTTCATATATAGCAAAATGTTTTTAGCAAAGTTCCCTTTTCCAACAGAAAAACAGAAATTACTCTTGTCAGCTCATAACTTACGCAATATCGATCCGAAAAAGAAATAAGTAATAATACTCTTGTGGGACAAATTACAATTCGTACTATTCTTGTGGGCCATATAACAATTCATATTTTGGAATATCAAATAGTTGACAACCTGCATTCTTGATCTCAGACTCAAGAAATACAGAGACTAAATGGAATATACAAGAGGCTACTGACCAATGCTGGTGTGACTATGATTGAAGGAGAGGGTAAATTAGCCGGGCCCCATGAGGTTGAAGTGACACAGCCTGATGGATCAGTTCAGAAATACACTGCAAAACACATTTTGATTGCTACTGGGAGCCGGGCCCAGCGCGTCAAAATTCCTGGCGAGGTTTGTTTTGTTCATTTTTATCATCTTCTGCTTCTGCATTTTCTCCCTGCAAAATCACAAAATATCAAATGCACTGCATTATCTTCAATATGACATTCATTTTATTATACATACTTTTCCCCAGACTACTCTTTTATGAATGCTTCTTTCAAGACGTAGAAAGTTTTTAGTTTGGTTATTTGTTGAAGATTTCATAAGAGGAGGATATTGTGCATAAATTTTCTTATTTTGCATACATATACTTGATATATTGAGGTTTTAAAGGGACAAAATAAAAATTCTTTTATTTATATGGGTATTTAGTATTTACTATATTAGGCAGCATGTGTCCTATATTCATATGGGTATTTACTACATTAGACTGCATGTGTCCTATAGATTAATGGATTTTGCAATTGATATAGGTTCTGCGTGTCATATGGATTACATTTGTAAATATCTCTACATGCCTAAGATATATGTTTCCTAGCTTAGTTCAATAGTAATCTGTAATTAATTGTTCGAGAAACTTGACAGGATTATTCTAAATTATGTAAAGTTGACGTATACAATATGCTTGATTTTAATATATATATTTTTTAAGGCAAATCATTGTTATGCTTGAGGCCTTTATTCATAAATACGTTCAATACTTATTTGATTGACAGTGCAGTGGAATATTGCAATTGTAGAGTTTGCCCTGACTACTGGGGAAAACCATCAGACTTTACCTATATTTGTTATCTTATCCATTATAAAGATCTAATAATTTCTACCTATATTTGTTATCTTATCCAATATGCTGGTTTTTGCCTTGCCTTTATTTCAGGAACTGGCGATCACTTCAGATGAGGCATTAAGTTTGGAAGAGTTACCTAAAAGAGCTGTCATACTTGGTGGAGGGTATGGTTTCAAAGTACCTACTTAAAGTTATATAAATTGCACTTTTGTAATTTCAACAAGTACCTTTAAGCTGCAACTCAATATGGCAGATATATCGCTGTTGAATTTGCTTCAATATGGCGAGGTATGGGTGCTACTGTTGACCTATTTTACCGAAAGGAGCTTCCTTTAAGGTATGAAATTGTGTAGAAAAATGGGGTGTCAATTGAATGATACTTCAATGTGTTAGTTTTTTTGTTCCTAAATTATCCGTAGGCTTGCAAGTTCGATGCTTTGATACAGCAATTAATTCCGAATGGAATGGTTTTGCATAAGATTTATATGTTAAACTTAAAACCTTTTACAATTTTGAATTGTCCCAACAAGAACTTTATGCCAAATTGGAAGCCCCAAAAGGGGTATTGATGATTTATTTGATAGGAGAAAATAGTATTTTTCCCCTGGAGATGGAAAATTTGTCCACCGTCTTATCGATTCGCAAATTCTTCCTTAGCTTGTTAAAAGAATGGAATTGACTGATACCATGACAATATTAGGTAGTACAGATATCATTCTTTTTTTAAATGTTTTTGCTGGGTGGGTTGTAAAGTCAATCGCTGGAATGGTAATTGATATGACAGAAGTACCAATTATCTATTCTTAATTTCTTACTCTAAATCGGGATCTATAAAGGAGTTAATTGGTGAGATATGGGTTATACCTTATTTGACCCTGATAATTGGGAGAATGATCCAATTATGAGTCATTGAAAGTCCCAACATTTTGTAGTATTGCAATAGTACTGGATTACTTGGTTAGAATGGAAAAGTATCTCTTTTGAGTTTTTGCTTTATCCTTAACTTTGGTTACCCTTTTTGTGAACGTCTGGTTATTTTTTATGCGAGCAAGCTGTTAGTTGAATGCAAATTATATGGACAAAATTAGAGCCACTTAAGTATTTAATACTTTGGATTGTCTTGGCCTTTGTTTTATTGTTGTGCATACCCAAGTATGATCAACGTGCAACATTGTCTGCAAATGTTATGAAGCTGAGTTTCTGAGTTTAATTTGCCCAAAACATCACTGCCCCCCCCTCCCCCCCCCCCTTTCTGAAGTCGTCTTTGTTTAATATGCCCAAAAACATCACCCCCCCCTCTCTGAAATCGTCTTTGTTTAATATGCCTCAAGCTCTTTACTGTCTATCACTAATGAAATTTAAATTTTTAAATTTTGCAACATATGGCGAAAAGAGGTTTTGATGATGAGATGAGAGCAGTTGTGGCTAAAAACCTTGAAGGGAGAGGAATTAAACTGCATCCTCAAAGTACTCTAACAGAGGTATATTACACAGAAAGTTTTCTTTTTCTTACCTTCAATATCAATATTTTTCTCGTGCATTATGTTCTCTGATTCAAACATGACAACAATTTTTTATTTTAATTTTTTTGCTGCTTATTAGTTGAGTAAGACAGATGAGGGAATAAAAGTAGTGACAGATCATGGAGATGTACTTGCTGATGTTGTATTGTTTGCTACAGGTACCAGTTTTAAATTTTTTGTTTGAATTAATGAATCTTTAGATTGTGCCTCTTATATAAGAGTTCGGATATACAGGAGTAGTGTAAAACTATAGTGTTATGGTTTTTTATGTTATCATCCGGTGAGTACTAATTTTGAGTACTGTTTCTGAGCTTATTTTTTTGCGAGTTTTTCAGAACCTCTTTTTTGTTGTTAATCTGGATAATATCTGAGCTTATTTGTGTACATTTTTTGTTGGGTCACAGGAAGAGCTCCAAACACAAAAAGGCTAAACTTAGCAGCTGCCGGTGTAGAGACTGATAAGACGGGTGCTATAAAGGTTTGTGTTTTTTTCCTCTTTACTAATTTTTTTCTTTGTTTGTTCTCATTAATTTGTTTCTTCAGTTAGGAGTTTCATCTGATGAACTTCATGTGTAGTTTGAAGTGTACAACATAATGCTCTTGAGAATACCATAGCTATATGTAACATGAAATAATTTAGAAGTATGGTCTAAGTTCCTTCTACTGGAATGTTCAATACAAAGAATTGCAAAGTCAAATTAGCAAGAACAAAGGTGCTGGTTTTTAATGGCCCAGTCTGAGAAGGTCTGTGGATTAGAGGTGCTAGCAGGTTGAACCTTTCGTAGGTTTCATGGTGGATATCTGGTTAGAAGTTGATTCTAGCAGCACCCTCATAGACCAAATTAGAAAGGGTTCTTATTGAGCTAACAATCTGGTGCACAGAGCCTCGGTAGAATTCCAAAATTTCTAAGAACAATGTAGTTGGTTTCTCTTTGTGTGAATTAAGGAAAGATTTTGTTTTCTGGAACTTAGGTGGATGAGTACTCTTGTACTAACATACCAAGTATATGGGCTGTTGGTGATGTCACCAATCGGATGAATCTCACCCCTGTAGCCTTGATGGAGGGTACTTGCTTTTCTGTAAGTTATCTTCTTTCTCTTTCTTGTTCGTCTTTTGTTAGTGGTGTGTGGTGTTCAAAAACCATTCAATAACCAAAAAGTATCCATGTGTAACCGTTGATATATAACTTTGTTTAATAAAGTATAAAGGAGCCCTTAGAAAATATATCATACACAAATGCAAAATTGACTTTTTGTCTCTAAAGTCATCTCCTTACTCAAACTGTAATTTCTTTCTCAATTATCTATCATGGTTACAAATTTTATTTTTAATCATATAATTAAAATGACTAAGATGCACAATTATATTCTCATACTATATGCAGAAAACTGTTTTTGGAGGGGAGCCAACAAAACCTGATTATAAAGACATACCTTGTGCCGTTTTTAGGTACATTTTGTTAGAAACATTTTCTATTGCTTTGCATTTCACTTTTACTGGAATATAGTTATGTTCTTTTAAACTCCCTTGCATTTTAATTAGAAATACTAGCATCATGGTTATCGATTTCTTATTTCATTACATGTCAATTTTAACTTTTGGCCAATAGCATTCCACCGCTGTCAGTTGTGGGGCTGAGTGAACAGCAGGCATTGGAGCAGGCCACAAGTGACATTCTTGTCTTCACTTCCTCTTTTACTCCTATGAAGAACACCATTTCTGGGTAATTTTATTGTTTTTATTCAATGCCAGTTTACTGTGATTGATTGTTTTTTTGAGCCAGAAAAAAGTGTTCAAGGCTGTATCAAGTTTCAATTAATTACTGGTGTGCAATTAAGCACCATAAGTAAAAGTAGTATTTCATTTTACCTGGATTAGGCCATCTACTAACTGTAAATTGGTTGAAGCATTTAAAGTATCTAATGGGAACTATTAGGAACTAAAAGATTAGACCAAATTAACATTGTGTCATAATTATATAATACATAACATAAACCATTATCTAACATTATTGATGGTATGATGCTTGAGCTGTAAATGCCGCAATTTGTTTGCTGGTGACTGATACTTTTCTTATTTACCTCTGTATACTATTGGGAGTAGGCGACAAGAAAAGACAGTAATGAAGCTGGTTGTTGATTCTGCTACTGACCGTGTGATTGGTGCATCCATGTGTGGTCCTGATGCCCCTGAAATTATGCAGGTGAAAATTTTGCTTTTGTGGGCCCAGAGATGTATTTACACAAGTTCTTTAAAATAATGTGTTTATGTTTCCCTTACATAAGTAATAATGGCAGTAGTCATTGCAAAATAAAGCAATCTAAAAATATTTACACAGTTTAAATCCCGGTTAACTATTTTTTAGGTCTTTTTCTCTACATTGATAAATATAATAAGCTAAATAATGGAAGGTCTATCTCTCAGTATTATAAAATGAACGAACTTTGCTGTATTGAAATACTTCCTTTTGCTTTTTCTTCTCTTGTATATTTAGATTTTTTTTTTTGGTTTCAAAAGGGGGTAATAACATCTAATGATTAAATTGTGGAAGTCCCAATATTTATCATTTCTTCTCTTATTTTAAGCCTGTGTTCATATAAATAGGGCATTGGAGTTGCGATGAAATGTGGGGCCACTAAAAAGCAATTTGATAGCACTGTAAGTTTTACTTGCTTTTGCTAAAATGTTTTAGAGCAGAAGTATATACTAAACAAGTAATCTCTGTAAATTATGTATTGTTATGATTTTCTTTTTAATCTGGGGGTTTTATTTTGGTCCAGCAGCCTTTTTGTACTGTATTGATTTTTAATCACCTGTTGTGATGGTTAAATAGGCTGGAATGGGTTCCAATAGTCTTGATTGCTTGATCAATATCTATCTTCTGGGTGCATTACACGTCTGGGAAAAGTTGAACACACTAACTTGTACCATAGAAAGTGATTGCTTTGTTAGTTACTGAGAATCTTGTTCTGGAGAATTTCTTACTGTGCAAATTCCACATGACAGGTTGGAATTCATCCCTCGGCAGCAGAAGAGTTTGTAACCATGCGAAGTGTGACCAGGCGCCTTACTGTTGGGTCCAAGATCTGAGTTCAAGAAAGGTTCTACTTCCAGAACAGTATATGATACACATTTGTTATTTTCTTTTGTTTTTGATTCATCAGGGAAGCTAGTAGTGTCATGAAAAGTTGAACATACACCTATAATTTATTTTAATCTGTGCCAATTGTTATATATAATAAGTGTGGCCCCATAGAAAATCATTTTAAGAAAATTTTTTTGAATACTGAAATGTAGCTTGATTTTCATGAAGAGGTGGGTTGCAATTTCTTTGGCTTACTTTTTGTATTGTTTTTTTTTTTTTGCTTATTTTCACGATGAAATCACTTCAAAGTTGGCATTAGCACGCCAAACAACTTTCTTTTCTTGGATTGTTGGGTATAAACTCGTTAGCCATCGAATAATTGGAGAAAATTTATTTTATTTTTAATTTAATTAAATTTTTTTTTGTACTTATCCATCTTTTTTCGGAGATATTTGATGTGGAAAATACTTGAGAAATGTTTTGAAAAATCTATCTTGACAAGCAAAAGCATGTAAGATCATTGTTGGCGCTATATTAAGTTTAAACTATTGAAACCGATCGTTGACAAGAATTGGAAGAAACCGACATTACTAGTGCATGAAATTACATTGGAAAAACCAATTGATAGAATAGGATCAGACTATTAGTTGACACTTGACACTAATTTATTTTAGATAATATAAAATACGCCACAGGTCAAGTCACACAAGTTCTAAAGATTTTTTTTTTTGAAGGAAAAATGGAGGTCGAGCCCCCATCTTTAATTAATATAAAAAGTTTTACAAAGTTTAGCGAGGAGCTAAAAAAAGTAAAAGGAAATGAAACAAAAATAAAAACCAAAAAAGCTGCAAAAGGTAAATAAAATCAAGAAGGTAGGCAGAAAGCAGGGTTTAAAATCTTGCACTCGGCAACAGCTTGATATGCCATGTCTTCAGGCCTTAGATACACTCCTCTGAAAATACGAGAGTAGCGTTCTCTCCAGGTTACAAAAGCCAAGGTTGCCAGTAGGTCTCTTTGTAAATTGTTAGATGAGGAATTGGTGAGTAAGCTGGCTAACCCACCCAACTGGATACCAGTCAACACGGTTGGAGGTATGCAAGCCATAAACATCGACTGCTGGAAGAAGGAGCAATCACCAAAAATATGTCGTGTTGTTTCTTCATTACTTTTGCAAAGAATGCAGCGGTTGCATTTGCCATTCCCTCCTCTTTAAGTTATCAATTGTGACCAATTTATCAATGGCCATTTGCCAAAAGAAAATTTTCATTCTCGGTTGAATCTTGAAAGACCAGAATGCAGCTAAAGCAGAATCTTCTTTAGGGTAGTGTTTTTGCAGTCTGTACATGGAGCTAACCGAGAAGGATCCATTTGCATTCAAATTCCAAGTGTAATCATCGCTAGTTCCCTCCGTTTCCAGTTGTAAGTTACTGATCAGGTTCTAAAGATGAGATGCGAAGGTATGGATACAATAGGTATCAACATTTTTGGGACTAAAGTTTGATTCACGTTGCATCACAGATTGTCAAAGAGAGGTTGCTATAAATTATTCAAATCGAAATAGGTCGGTTGATAGTAAAATAAGCATAAATTTTGCTTTCTTTTAATGCGAGATATATATATCACATCCATTGCCTTTTAACCTCTAAAATTTTGAGATTTCGAAAAAAAAAACTATAAAATTATTCACTTTGGCTCCGTTTGGATACGTTGAGAATAAGGTAGGAAGAAGGACGAAGGGAAAAAATTTATTGGGAAGGGATAAATTTATTGGGAAGTGTGTAACTTTTGTGAAGAGTTTGGATGGTTAGAAATAAATTTATTGGTAAAAAATGGTTATTCCTTATTCCTTATTCCGGGAAGAAGTCATCCAAACGGAGTCTTTAATATATAAGAGCCAAAAAAAAAAAAAAGTTGGCTAGACTCGGGTTTGTGCTTCAGTGATCCCTTTTGGGCAGCGTGAGGCATTAGTTCTACATGATTTTAGCTTCGCAGGCTCGCATCTATCTCAATTAGTTTTCTCCTCTTGTCATTACTTCTACGTGATTTTCAGGTGATGGGTTTGAAATTCGACTAGATGTTTTTTATGACATTTAATTTTGAAATAAGTTCAGGATTTGATCCCATCTTATCTTAAAAAAAAATAACAATTTCAATAAATATCTTACATTGACAAATTTTTTGGCCAATAATATTTCATTTTTAAAATAATGAAAGACCTCTCACTGAAAAATCATGTGATAGTCGGACATAAATTCATACGGAAGGATTTAAACAATTTTTTTCCCAAGATCTTGACAGCAGTTGTCTACTACTTTCAACGATGAAAGAGAAAAGTATATAAGCACATGAATTGTTCAATCTGAATAAAATATTGGAAATAATAAGATCGGAACAAAAAGTCTGTAAGTAATGTTGATTGATATCTAATTGTTTAAATATGCATTTATAATTAGTAATTAGTGTTGATAAGAACCTTTGCTTTCAATACCCTACTATCACCAGAAAATTCTGGTAATACCGGGTACTGGAATAGTGAGCGAAATAGAGATATCCGGTATTAAGAGAGATAATACCGAAAAATTTCAGAAATACCGGATTTCGGCCACTGGCCGGTATGGGGTCCGGTAGCGGCGGTAGAGTAGTGGTTTATCATTAAAATAATAAATATAATTAATATTTATTATTAAAAATCACAGCACTTAAAAGCTCGATTCGTCTCTTACAGGAAATAATATTTTTCGAGAGAGCATTTAATGTTTATATATTATTGCAATGATTTTTTTTTTTAATTTGCGGCGAGTATTCAGAGACAAATTTGAATTCGAAAACCAAATTGCCACAAGTTATCACAATTTCATATTTTATCAATATTTAAAATTCAAACGCTAATCTAAACTATTTATCTTATTCAATTTTATGAGCGATGCGTTTTTATATAAATTTTATAAAATTTGAAGTTAGTTTGATACTCGATCAAGTGATCAAATGATGAACGTATTAGAATTAATATATCATAATTAACTAGTTGACCACTAGATCGAGTATCAATGACTCCAAATTTTATAAAACTTATATAGAACACATCGTTTGTTAGATTGAACAAGATCAATGGTTTGGATTAAGCATTTGAATTTAAAAAAAATTAAATATTGATAAAATATAAAGTTGTGGCACCCAAAAATGATGGCAGCGGAATCTTGCTAAAAAAATAATAATAATCGAAAGAGTATTTAATGTTCGAATTATTTGTGGACTTTTTTTTTTTTAGAATCAATAGATTATTTATTAAGAGGGACAATCTAGCTGATAGAGATTTCATATTTTTTTTCCTCTTCTTACGGAATTTGAAAATATTAAACTTGAAAAAGGAGAAAGTTATTGAGCATCTCTACTTAACTCTCACGTTTCAATTTGTGAAGTTTGTAATTTGAATTATTTTAATTACGGCAAAATCGGGCCAATATCTCTCAAATCTCTCTTAATTAGATATTTATCCCTCAAATCATAGAAATTGGCCTCATATCTCTCAATTCTTGATAGAACTAGTCATATTACCTCATCAGCAATTTTAATTAATTTCTAAATATAAAAAACTGATTTTGATGTTTAATGATGAAATTATCCCTAATAAGTCTGCCACTCCATCTTTCTACGGAAATGAGAAAAAAGTTTCTTAACCACGGCTCCGTTTGGATGCGTTGAAAATAAAGTAGGAAGAAGGAAGAAGGGAAGAAATTTATTGGGAAGGGGTAAATTTATTGGGAAGTGTGTAATTTTTGTGAAGAGTTTGGATGGTTAGAAATAAATTTATTGGTAAAAAGTGATTATTCCTTATTCCTTATTCCGAGAAGAAGTCATCCAAACGGAGCCCACGTGAAGCTCGTCTACTGCACGCACACTGTCCATGAGATAGAGAAGTCCCTAGTTGAGCTCCGGATGCTCGCCTCCCGCCTCCTTAATAGCCTCCTCGCCCTCGGGCCTTCGGAGAACCACTGCGTCAACTCCCCCAACCTCTCCGCTCAGTCCTGTGACTTCGTCGACGTCTGCTGCTGTCTCACTGAATCTTCAACATCCGCAACGACCAATTGCAATTCCAACCAGTTCTTTTACATTTACATTTCCATTGTCGCTTCCATTTTTATTTCCATATACGTATGGAAAGGATTAAACATGTAATCCAACATTGCATGCGATCCAACAACAATCAATGGTGATGTTCTCAAATTGCTATAGTTGTAATTAACTTGTATTGCCTTCTTTCTAAATCTCTGGAGAAATGATCGTTGGAGCTTAGTCTTGATTCAGCCCTGATGTATTTCCTTATGTGTTTATTTCTGTACTTAGACTCCGCCATTGTACATTGTGTATATATATATAGTTATGTTGTTTAGTGTACTTTATATGACAATCAAAATAAATAATTTTTCATCATTTTATTGTTTTTTTGTCTTTCATGTCCGTTTTTTTTTTTATTAGATATTGAGTTACAGATATTGAAGCTTTTTCACATGTGAGTCCATTTTCATTTTTATTTCCTTGTCCGTTATAGTTTTCTTTTTTGTTTCCTTTTCATTGGATGTTGAGTTACACGCCGTCACTGATAGTAGCTTGCAGTTCTCAAAGATGAATAAACCTGAGACCTTAACAACATCTTTGAAAATTGTTAATAACATCTTTGAAAATTTTTAAGGAGTTTTAGACAGGAGTAATTTCGTCATAAAATATAAAAATCTGTTTTTTTATATAAAAAAGTAACTAAAATGGTTGAGAAAGGCATATATCTAGTTTTATCAAGAATTGAGGGATATAAGATCAATTTCAATGATTTGAGGGATAAATAACTAATTGAAAAAGATTTGAGAGGTATGGGCCAAACTGTCTTTTGTTAGTCGTCCAATAAATAAAAAAAATCTTATAAAAACAATAAACTTTTAATCTGGTGACTTACTGACATTTGGCGTTCATCCATCCTTTGTTTTCTGTTGGCGCATCCTTTGCTCAATCAAGGACAACGGCTTGCTTTGACATTTTAGAACTACGGTACGGGGCTTCGCCTCGTCTAGTATTGTCTAATTGCAAACGTGAAATTGTTCGAATCTTTATGTTATTTATTTACCATCTCCGAAGTTCAAATCAAAGCATATTTATCTATTTTTATAATAGCTTAGCAGCGATTGCTAGAAGAGAAGAAAAACAGAAATTGTAAAACCATAAAATCGACAATATATGCTTCCATAACAGCTCCCCTGTCAATCAATCTATACTACTTATTAAAGCACCCTCAACAAGATCAGTAAATTTTTATATAAAGAGGTGGAAATAATTATTAACATTATTATAAACCACTAATTAATATGATATACGGTTTAGATCGTTATTTCTAAAAAGAAGTCCACTCTACACGCAAACAAGTCAAGGCGCTCAAAATAAATGTTAACAAATTCTTTCGCGAGTTAGAATCCCAGCTTCTCCATATATATATATATATATATATATATATATATATATTTTTTTTTTTTTTTTCGGTCTTTTTTTTTGTTTTGTGCAACGCCTGAGCCCCTTTAATTTTTCATTCGCTTGAAAACATAAAGTCGCATGAAAAAAAGAAAGAGCATGCACGCTCCATTCCCGGCCGCACCCTTATCCTTTGTTTTGCTCTCATCCTCTCCAAGCCGCCGTCTTCTCCACTGAGAGCTATCTTCCCTTCCATCGTCGAGCCTCGAGAATGGCAAGCCCTTCAATTCCTTGGACTGATTCCCTTCGCGATCAAAGAGAACGAGGGCAGTCAAGCTGCCACCTAAGTCGTTCTGGATTCTTCCGCCTACTTCCTTCTTAGGTTTGTCTCACTCATTCTCTCAATTTATTTTCTTTTTAGGTTATCTTCCTCCTTCCCTGCCTTCGCATCTTGTCTGTCCTCATCTCTTTCCTCGTACCATTATTAGTTACCTCTCGGTCGCTTTTTGAACAGACCGAGAACGAAGCGAGGCTCGTCGCCTCATAAATCTCCCTCCGTCACGCCTCCTTAACATCTCTCCTTCCCATTCTTAGCCTCTGAAGGGGGAGTGCTTCTCACAATCCATAACACAAGATGCACAGATTTCATGTTTAATTTTTACTGTTTTCTTCCGGTATTGCTTAATTTCTTGTGTTCAATTTTTCTTTCTTTGATCGAGTCCTTGGGTTTTTTTCCCCATATTCTTTGATTGAGTCCTCTGATCGATTCCTTGCTTAAAATTGAATATTTATCATTCACAATGACAGTACTATATAGTTTGTTTGGCTTAGGAACTTAATTTCGTATGCAAGTTTCACATTCATTTTTTAACTATGCTCATGTGTTTGTTGATAAATGATAACTATAAAGCATGTTTATCTCCCAGGGTATTTGGCAAGTATAGGTGTGTGAAATTTGGTAATGTAGACTTGACATGTACCTAGGATGAATGCATATCTGAACGTTGTACCAGCCATATTGATCTCCTCCATACCGGCCTTTTGAGCCAGGGCTCACATGCATTATCTTGCAAATGGCTTGCAACCAGCCAAGTTATATATATCTTGCTTTGTATATTTTATGAAAAGCTAGAAATAGTCGGGGAATATTGATTCTGATCACTGAATTTCAATTGAAAATCAATTTCTATTAGTGCACTATTTCGATCAGGGTTTTCGTTTGTTAGAAATTTACCCACACATTGGGTGGGCGAATATGCTAGTCGATGTTAAACAATGCGTACAAATTAAGTCCTCCAATTTGAATATAATGAATATGGAGGATTCGAAGATAATTAAAAGAAAAAAAAATGCTGGGAGAAACTTTGTTTTTTTTTTTTTTTGGATAAACCGGGTAGTGGATGGGGGAAACTGTTTACAAGCTTTGCAATAGCTTCAAGTGGAATCATGATAGCTAGATTATGTTGTTTATAGTAGTTTTGCACAGACATTTGGTGAACAAATGGATAAAAGAGATAAAGGATTGGTAAATTGATTAACTTAATATTTAAGAGAGTAAGAATATAAAAAGGATATAGGAAAAAACAAACTCTACATTGGAATATTTAAGTTCTTTATATGGATTAAAATTATTATTGGTTATAATTGATATGAATTCCAAAGGAAAATTTATGATGCTTTCAAAAAAATATTCTATTTACTTCGGGCTAAGTTTTTTAAAATTCAAATCTTAAATGACCGAAATAAATTATTCAATTTTATAATTTTTATATATTTTTAAAATTTTTAACTATCTTTTTTAATTTTTAAAATACGAAAGAACAAATTGAACACTTATATCAGTCATTTGTAGCATGAATTTCGAAAAAATCTCTTTATTTTGCAAAACATCGTAGCTTTTTCCTGAACTCAAATAAGAAATTTATATACTTTCAATCAGAAAATAAATTATCTTGATATCTGGACTTGTTTCACCAGGGAAGATGAGTTCCATTTGAAAAAAAACGTACGAAGAAATTAACATATCTTGATATCTGGACTTCTTTCACAAGGGAAGATGAGATTTATTTGAAAACAACATCTATGAAGAAACACCTTTCGCAGGTCAAAATTCTACTTCAATCCTTGCCAATTATAAAAGAAATTTATACAAATTAGACGCTCAAGAAAGATTTGCCACGATGTTGATAAAAAAAATTATTCTCTGTCATTTATTCTTTGTAAAGAAAGAATAAAAGCATAATTAAATTAAATGGCACAAAAGTTTTTTTTTTTTCCATTTCAGTTAAGCAAAGGGTGCTAAGGGTTGTATCTTGTATGTGGTCGGTTTCAGTCATCAGCGTGGGCTCCACTCTCCTAAGCTATTATTTATTTTCGCGGAAGCTTTCAAAATCTGAACTACTCTTAGTACTCTATCAATTTACAACTATATTCATTGACTCTTTCCATAATGATTATATCTTTCCTAGTACATATATTCAACTCGATGGTCTTTCCGTTGAAAAATCATCGTCCATTGTATGACTAAGCCCACTGACCGTTTCCTCCCTATTCACGGGCACGGCAATAATATGAAAAATCAAAGACGAAGAAGAAGAAGAGGGAAAAATATAATAAGATTGAAAATCTGTGTACAGAACTAATTAACTTAATTAGCTCGCCTTCCCGTTCTAAAATGGCCACATCAACCATGAGCAAAGGATTTCAACCATTACTTCACCTCTTCATTTTGTCCCTAACAGCCTACCCGGGCAGTTCACTTTATTTCAACTTCAACTTCACAAAGGACGATTATTTTGGTAACCTTACTTGCCGCGAAGATGCTTCATCAGTACCCAACGATGATCTTTGCAAAGATCTCGCCAGAACAGGTCTCACCAAGGACTCACAAATGGTTCAAAAACTCGGCCGAGTCCGAGTCAACTCGGGCGATTCGGAACGGACTCGGCGGAGGACGATCCGATTTCTGGCGGTTTGGAGCGGAATCGGGTTGGGGCACCATTAACGGTGGTTTTCATCCGTGGAGAGAGGTGAAGGGGGGTACGTGAACATGATAAAAGATTGCTAGGGAGGAGAAATCACGTCAGGTGGCCGGAAAAATCACTATGGCGACTGCTCACGAGGGGATTTAATCTTTCTCTTGTGCTCTGTCGGAAAAGATGGAGGAAACAATTTGGGAACGGGAAAGAGAGAAAGAAGGGGAAGGGACTACAATGGACAACTCCATTTCAGCATTTTTTTCCATTTAAATATGATCAGATGGTCCAGATTAATCAGAAGCGAAATTATTTTATAATAAAATGATAATTGATCCAAAAATCGATCGAAAAACATATTAAAAATGATAATTTCGTTCTCTACGTTTCTAACTGATATGTTAAGATGTTTTAATGAAATTATATTAGTTTAAAAATTAATTTTTGTAAATATATGTTATTAAATCATTATAACTCTACTTATTTATTTTATTTTATTTTTGAAAAAAATTAAAGTCATATTGTTTTATATTATAGTTGGTTTTTGCTCTTCAAATATTTGAGTTATTAACTTATTTTTGAATAAATAATTTGTTCTGATTTTTTTTCATATTTTTTCTGATTTTTAAGGCATGAAATATGATTTTTTTTAAAAAAAATCCGAGTTTTCAATCCGAGTCACCCGATTTTTTCCGAGTCATCCGATTCGACTCCTATGACCAAGAGTCCGAGTCCGATTCCGATTCCGAGTTTCAGAACATCAGGTATCGCTGGCAGCATGGGAATAGCGTATTACAACCAACCTGTGCTACTGTGGGACAAGACCACCGAAGAGGTAACGAGTTTTACCACAACTTTCTCATTCAAAATAAAAAATACCACGGAAAGTAACTTCGCGGATGGACTAGCTTTCTTTCTCTCAGCATACCCACCCCCTGTCGCAATTGACAGGGGCGGTACTTTAGGCCTTTTTAATTTTTCTACCATGTTAAATGAATCAGCCAATCAAATTGTGGCTGCTGAGTTCGATACGTTCAGTAATAGTGGTTGGGACCCGTCGTCAGTCAACGGGACAGAAAGCCATATTGGCATTGATATTAACAAGATCAACTAGACTGTTTTCAAGTCGATTCCCAACAATCTGTTCATTGATAAAAATATGACAGCACAAATCAGTTACAATAATATAACTCAAAACTTGAGTCTTCACCTTTCACAAGATGATAACCGAACAAATAACTATGACATCAGCACTACAGTCGACCTAAAGAGAATCCTATCAAACGAGGTGGCCATTGGCTTCTCGGCTACCACAGGGTCATATGTCGAGCTTCACCTAATATATTCATGGTCCTTTAACTCAACGTTGGAGGTGAGCCTTAGCACCAACCGTAAGAGCACACTTAGCAGAGGAGTCATTGGTGCTATTACTTCTATTTCTGCAGTTTTTGTGCTCCTGCTGGGAACTTTTCTATACTTTATAGGAAAGAAACGTCTGACCAAGAAGAATAGGGAAACTGAGATGGCATATGACGAATCGATGGATGATGAGTTTGAGAAAGGGAAGGGGCCAAAAAAGTTTCAATATAAGGAATTAAGTGCCATTACTAATGTTTTTGCAGAAAATAAAAAACTTGGAGAAGGTGGTTTCGGTTCAGTTTACCGAGGGATCTTAGCAGAGGGAGTTGATGTGGCCATAAAAAGAGTTTCTAAGGGCTCAAAACAAGGAAAAAAGGAATACATATCTGAGGTAAAAATTATAAGCCGGTTGAGGCACCGTAACCTTGTGCAGCTCATAGGTTGGTGCCATGACAATGGTGAACTCTTACTAGTTTATGAATTAATGCATAACGGTAGCCTCGACACCCATCTTTATCACAATGAGAGAGTTATGGCATGGCCTGTGAGACACAAGATAGCACTAGGCCTTGGATCTGCTCTGTTATACCTCCATGAGGGGTGTGAACAATGTGTGGTGCATAGAGACATCAAACCAAGTAACATAATGCTAGATTCTTTTTTCAATGCCAAATTGGGTGATTTTGGTTTAGCAAGATTAATTGATCATGAAGCAGGCGCACAAGCAACAATTCCAGCTGGAACGACTGGATATATTGCACCGGAATCTGTTATAACTGGCATAGCAAGTGCTATGTCTGATGTGTACAGTTTTGGAATTGTGCTGTTGGAGATCGTATGTGGTAGGAGGCCGGTGATGATTCGAGAGGATGAAAATAAGGTTATATTAGTCAAATGGGTCTGGGATCTATATGGAAATAATTCAATACTTGATGTAATTGATAGCCGGTTAAATGACGAGTTTGAAGCACAAGAAGCGGAGAGATTATTGGTCGTTGGCTTATGGTGCGCACATCCTGACTGTTCTTTACGTCCTTCAAGTAGACAAGCAATGAGTGTTTTGCAGTTTGAATCTCCTTTACCAGCTCTTGCTTCGAAGATGCCTGAGCTAATGTATGAAAATTCAACGCATCACAGTTCTTTTTACTCAGCATCAACAGAAGCAACAAGTGGTGCAGCTTCTTGGACTATAAGCCACGCCAATTGTTCGTCCAACACCAGTGCAATTGAAGCTTCCAGTTCGTCAGACTCAAGTTGGTTGCTCAAATAGAAAAGCATATAGCTTGTAGTACATATGAATTATATATCTTTGTGCAATTTGCTTAAGAATTTTTATTTTTTTAATAATCCTTTTGATGTATTTCATTGTTTTCTTTTTGCCTAAATTAAGTATGCATTCAGGTCTAATTTTGTCCTTTAAATCAAGTGTCTTGGACCCTCATGAAGTTGATTAATTCAGTTTAGGTAGTATACTGAACTTTTATCGACAAACAAGACATTTGTATGTTGATCTATTTAGGGCTTTGGACCATTTCAACTAGTATGTGTTTTCTTTTTCCTAATTTAGGTCAGTATGAATTGAAAAGTAAACACAAGTCAATTTAAAATTTGGCTCTAAATTTGTTAATTCAATTCCTGATCCAAGCGTATTCTATCTATGATGTGCCGTTCTTTAACTTCACAACAAATTAAGGTAGTTGCATTGCTTAATCACAGTCACAACTCAAGTCCCAAACCTTGATCCGTATTGCATCAATCGAACTTTCATCAACTAGTTCGAGTTGCAGTTAAATTTTTGGTGATGCAAATTCCAAATACAATTGTCAAAATTTCCATCCAATAGAAATTGAAGTAGAGATGTATATGGATCGGCCCAAATTTATTCCATTGAGATAGCTACAGGTATTTGGGCCGAAATATTTGGTTTTGCCAATAATTCCGAAAATTTAAAAAATAATATTAAATTAATATAATATATTAAAAATAATATCAATATAATAATATTTTTTTAAATAGTATCACAAGATCGGAATCCTAGATTCCGACTGCAAAATCGAAATCCTGGATTCCGACCTTAGCTAAGATCGGAATCCGGAAATCCGACCTTAGCTAAGATCGGAATCCGATCTTAGCTTTTTGCGTGCAAATTGCTTTGGCCCATAGTCTAAATATTTGATGAAATGTGGCTGACAGGTGCACAGTGTGAACAGTACTGAGCTGAGCAGTTTACTTCAAAATTTTTTCTCCCCTTCCAAGTGTGACTCTATATAATTATAATATATGCTGCACGTGCAATGAGCTGCTTAGGTATGCCATTATGACTCTTTAAAATGCAAAAGCATGTTGGATGGTATAATCTAATAACCAAGAATAATTGGTTCATTACCATTAAGAAATTATTTTGTTGAACGGTCATCCCGATTCTTCCAATCTTATGATCACTTTGGGATTATATCACTTTATAATCTACACACTTTTATTTGATTTGTACAAGTTTAAAAAATAATTAATATTATTGAAATGGAAAGATTCTTCCAATCTTATGATCACTTTAGATAAAAATAATTAATATTATCGAAAGCATCACTTTCGAAGTTTTGACAATTTTGAAATTAAACTTCTTTAATTGTACAATATACTTTTGGTATTTCCTTTACTGTTATGAGTATACTGCACTCATTTGCATACATAATTTAAAGGAGACGAACAACTATAATTATTATAATCTATATTATTAGTTTTTCTATTAACGCCTAAAAAAATTGATTTATCGATTTTGTTTGGCCTGTTGTCACTTGTAAAAAAGTACAATGTAGATGATTTTTAGATAGTGAGTATTTTCTTTTAATTCATGAATCATATTAAAGCAAAGTAAAATTATTATTATAATTATTTTGTGCATGTATTGAAAGTAACATGTATCATTTATAACGGTTTGTTTTTATCATTAAAATTTTAGTTAGAATTTAAAAAGCGGCATGAAACATTGAGTTATACGTGGCGTCAAATACTATATAAAACACATTTGGTACTCGCCTTTTTTGTATATTTGCAAACATTAATGATAGAAATTTATTATAAAATTAGCATGACAAGAAGCATGCCTTCATTAATCCTGTATGTACACAAGTGGAGAGGAATAGGATTGTCTCAGAAAAGCTCCTGTAATATTCTTTTTTAAAATTCATTTTTTAAAATAGTCAAGCTCAGTACTGTTCACACTGTGCAGCTGTCAGCCACATTTCATCAAATATTTAGACTATGGGCCAAAGCAATTTGCACGCAAAAAAAGCTAAGATCGGAATCCAGGATTCCGATCTTAGCTAAGGTCGGATTTCTGGATTCCGATCTTAGCTAAGGTCAAAATCCGAGATTCCGATCTTGTGATACTATTTAAAAAAATATTATTATATTGTTATTATTTTTAATATATTATATTAATTTAATATTAATTTTCAAATTTTCGGCCAATAATTCTCATGGTTCACGCCGTTGTTATTCTCTTTTTTCCTAGCTGATTTAGCATTTGGTCAGGCCAAGGTACCAATTGCCGAAAAAATTAATAATGACGTTACTGTTCATTATAATTTTGATAATAACAGAAAAAAATTCTAAATTTTAATAGTAACGTTGCTGGATCGTCGTTTGGAACGACGAAAGCCCAGAACCGCTGGATCGTTATCCAGAACGACGATCCAAGCTTGGATCGTCATCCCAAACGACATATTAAAAATTATTAAAATATTAAATAATATTAAAAAATATTTTGATTTGCTTGGATCGTCAATTGGATTGTCAATTGGATTGATGATCCAAACAAAAATGGCAGCACAAATTTTAATATTTTTTAATTTACAATTTTGCTTTTTAGTCCTCAAACTTTTTGTTATTACAAAATATATATAATTTGTGATTACAATTTAAATATAATTTAAACATCTATTATAAAAATATATGTATATAATTAAATTATGTATGTTAAATACAATGAAGACCACTATAGCGGCACTTTTAATTTAGCACCGTAGCGGTCTATCAAGTCGTACCGCTATAGTGGGGCTATTGCGATTCATAGCGGCGCTATTTAAATCACTGATTAAATACAAATAAAAATATTAAACATGTCATACTATAAATTATATTTAATTTTATACATATATTATATTTATAATTATATATATTTGCAGAGAAAACATATGGTGCATACTAATGTACGGAAGTTTCGGTGCATACTGATCCAAACTCTTGGATTTGTTTCAAAATGACCGATCCAAGAGTTTGGATCAGTATGCACCGAAGCTTCCGTACATTAGTATGCACCATATGTATATAAAAAATCATATATATATATGTATATCTTAAATTATGCATGCTGAATAATTTTATACGTATATATTATGTATCATTTATTTTAATCATATACAACAACAATATATATTTAATATATAAAATATAGAGAAACTTTAATATGCACTATAGTGCATAGGACATTCCGTGCACCGCGGACTATGGTGCATATTAAACTTTCTCATAAAATATATGATACATATATTATTATATATATGTATAAAATAAGTATTATACACATATATAATATTATATATTTAACATGCATAATTTAATTATATACTTATATTTTTATAATAGATGTTTAAATTATATTTAAATTGTAATCACAAATTATATATATTTCGTAATAACAAAAATTTTGAGGACTAAAAAGCAAAATATATTTTTATTATTATTTAATATTTTAATAATTTATAATATTTTAATATTTATACTTTTGCAGAATATATTTGGATCGTCGTTTGGGATGACGATCCAAGCTTGGATCGTCATTCTGGATGACGATCCAGTGGTTCTTGGCTTTCGTCGTTCCAAACGACGATCCAACAACGTTACTATTAAAATTTAGAATTTTTTTTGTTATTATCAAAATTATAATGAACAGTAACGTCATTATTAATTTTTTCGGTACCAATTGTCACTTGTCAGGTAAGTCGGTAAGTGGTCTCTAATTAAACTATGCTACAAGAAACAATTGGAAGAACATTCGTAGCAAGGACTGGATTCTGACAGTTTTAAACGGTTAATAATATTAGTTTCCTCATGTCTATCTAACTGATGAGTCCATGCCGTTCAACATTTTTGACATATGTACATAATTACTATTTTAAAGGTTTTTAGTATTATTTTTATAGATTTTTAAAAAAGAAGATCCTAGACAAGCAGTCAAGCATTACTTTTTCCCTACTTTGAGGACCAATTTTAATTTCATTATAACAGTAAGAAATTTTGAAATAGTAAAAATTGGTCTCTGTTAGGTTTTGAAATGTAAATCACATTGTGGCTTGGGAAATTTTCAGGTATTGAAAATAAAACCTAGTTAGACTGTTAAAAGTTTGGTTGAAATGCAAACATTAGTTCTTAACAATAACAAAACGAAAAAGCTGGCTTAGCCTTAGATTTGCAAGATTGTTTAAAAAAAAAAATTAACTACGTACGAGCCTTAAAATTTGAAAAAAAAAAGTAATTTTGTCCTTATAAGTTTACTGTTGCTAGTATTATGGATGTAGTAGCAGATGCAATTCAAAATTATTTTAATATGATTATTCATCGTAGGAAATATCAATTAAATTATATTTACACATATTTCATCACAAATACCATTCTAACATTAAAAATTATGCAGATTGTTTTGGACAAGAAATAGTGGTAGGACCAATAAACAAAAATTTAAAACTTTAAAAACTAATATAGCATTCAGAAATTTATGGTTCTGACTGGCATCTGCATCTGCCAGGCTGGTGTTCTTTCTAGATAGATTTAAAGCACAGAAAATCTCATTACTGGACAACTGTAAATAAAAAATTAGACTAAATATTATTGAAGAGAGGCGGTAGGACTTGGCATGTGCAGCGCTGAAAACTTAGTAAATTTACAGGGGTCATTGTTTACCAACCAACAACTGTCAACTGGTTTCTGCGTGGACTCATTTATGCGCAGTCCTCTGCATGTACTGCCAATTCGTAATCCTCAAATCAATGACAATAGTGCATCTTTAATTTTATGCTTCCTGATTGGTTACAAATGTGAGCAATGTCCCTTGCTTTTCCCAGTGACAACTGAAGTCCTTACTCCTTGCATGGCTTCCTTTTGTCTGGATATACTATCCAGACCATCTGCATAGATGTACAAAAGCCACAAGATTTGGTGATCTACAGTTCTTTTTGTCAGATCTTCTTTGGTTTGCGGAGAAAGTGAAATGGGTCAAAATAAGTTAGATTGTAAAAGGAATTTTGCAATCATCGTCAAATTAGACCCCATCAGCCCACAAAACAATTTAGCACAAATTCAATCAAACCAAACCTGATAATTAGCTATCTTTAATCTGAAACTGTAAGTCTACATGTTACCATTCACTTCAACCTTCCAAATCCAAATTACATGTCTAATTATTCATCTCAAATATCAAAATTGATTTACCTCTAAGGCTCTAAGTAATCTACTGATGCATAAATCGAATTACAGTTTTTTTTTTATGGTAGGTAGACGATAGTCTTCCTACATTTTCATTGAACCAGTAAAGATTGGTACAAGTAAAATAAAATTAGAAAAGAAGAAAAGCAAGAAAAAATTGAACAGAGAGAGTATACTGTACAATCCTAAAATGCCTATAAACAACCTGACTAGGAGAATTGAAAAGTACTATCACTAACAAAAAGCAATCCAAGCTTTGCAATCTTGAATTGTCTTCCTGATATGACTGCAATTAGTTGGATATCTTAAAACAATACAAATTCAGTTAGTTCTCATATGACTGCAAAATCCTTAATTAATTTGGAAGATAATGACCAAAATTTTTGAAGCCCATGATTCGAATACTATTTCTAAATTCATGTCGAATTAAGAGGATTACATAGCCTTAAGAAAATTGCTATTTTAAGAATAGAGGTGGCAAAATGTGATCCAATTAAGACCCGTCAAGATCCGATCATATATTTTTTATGATAAAAAGTAGATCCAAACATGATTTGATCTTTTCGAAACCCAGTCAATTTGAAGCTGGACGACTCCGGAATCGAACCTGATCATCTGAACTAGTTTGAGTTCAAACCCTAAAATGATGTGAAGCCTAACGAATCAATATCCAACTTGGCCATATCCAAATGACCCAAAATCCGAACATGATTTGAAACGTCACCTGGACCCATCCCACCCAATTAAGAGTCAGATAATGATCCAGCTCGATAATTTTATTTTACTTTATTTTTTTTAAGTATAAACAAGCTAATAGGACCTGAATTGGTGTCGATGCAAGATAAAATGATTTGAAACACGACTATTATTGAAAAAAAAATTTTGAAGATAAAAAATGGCTGGAAATCTGACATGATCCGACTTGAACGGATCATAGTTTGATATTTATTTGAAATTGAGATATCTAACTCAATCAATAAAGCGAATTTAATCCCACCCGTTAAATTGCAACATCTTCAATGCATCCATAAAAGTATCAGTGTTTACATCATAGGACGCGAGAAAGATTGAGTGCATGTGGCTTGTAAAGTTGTAATGCAATTACCTTTCGGCTTTCATTTTTCTTGTTGGTTTTCTTTCCCTGTCAAAAATACTCCAAGTGGTACTTTTTAATTTTTCTTTTTTATTTTTGTGATGTGCATATATTATAAACATGGAATCTGAAATTATTTACAACAGGATAACCAATCCATATGGGAAGCGTCAGACTTGTCAGTTGCCGACTATTTAGCTGTGAGCCGAGTTCTACCCTCTAAAATGCACCAGTTTCATAATCTGCTCAAGTTTATATAACCCTTGCTGCTATGGTCATGTCATAAAATTTATTTTGACTTGCTTCATCATTGGCTCTTACGTTGAATTGTAGAGGATCCAGGTGTAATTAGAAATTGCTGACCGCGGGAAAGGGCGCATTTATGAAAGATCCCAATCTATCCTTCAATTACACAGATTTGGTCCAGATCCAATCCAATCAAAGAAACTGTGTGCAGCACCATCACACCACCATGCTGCCCAATTTAATTGAAGGCCTAGACCTCATCAGGGGCCGTTCACACTCACAAGCAACAGTTGCGTGTGATACATCATCTATTTTTCAAACGATCATTTTTTATTCATTATAATTTTGTTGAAAGTCACTACATTGTCCCAGGTCACTGATTAAACATCATTTTGTTCCGCTGATCCCATGTCACCAATTTGTTATAAATTTATAATCCAGTAAGGCTCGGTATATTCTGTCAAGTATAAAAAAGGCATAGTTTTTTTTTAGACTTGCAGCTATTAAGAAATCCAGTAAGTCTCGGTATATTCTGTTAATTTGGTGGTGTCATGTGAAGTGAGTTAAGGTCTTTTAGTACGATTAATTACTTATTAAAGTAATTTATTGCACTAGCTAACTACTTGCAATTTGCAAAATGACAAAATTTGCATGGTGCTATAAATACAGGCTGATATCCCTGCTCCCTGTCATGTAACTATTGACCAGCTTCCCACAAAAACTAAAGAGAAAACGCAAAAAAGACCTGCCAAAATGGTATTTGTGGCTACCATGACAGTTCTTCTTTTGTACTATCTCTACCACATTTTGAGATATTACACTGCAAAGCTCTCAACAAACTGCTATTTGATAGATTATGTGTGCTTCAAACCCTCACCCGATCGGAAAATTTCCACCCTAACCAGTGGAGCACTCATAAACCGCAACAAATCCCTCGGTTTATCTGAATACAAATTTTTACTAAAGATGATAATCAGGTCGGGTATAGGTGAAGAAACCTACAGCCCGAGAAACATCTTAGAAGGCCGTGAAGAGTCTCCAACAATTGACGATTCGATGCTTGAAATGGACGAGTTTTTCAAAACCTCAGTCTCTGAGATATTTGCCAAGACCAAACTATTGCCGAGTGAAGTGGATGTATTGGTGGTTAGCATTTCTGCCTTCTCTCCATCCCCTTCCCTTGCAGCACGAATCGTACAGCAGCAAAAGATGCGGGATGATGTGAAAACTTATAATCTCTCCGGCATGGGCTGCAGTGCGAGCTTAATTGCCATTGACTTGGTTAACAACATTTTCAAATCTGGAAAGAAAACAGTAGCAATGGTAGTCAGCTCAGAATCGATAGTCCCAAACTGGTACTGTGGCAATGAAAAATCGATGATGCTCAGTAACATACTTTTCCGATCTGGTGGGTCCGTTATGCTACTCACTAATGACCCAACCATGCGTAGCCGAGCCAAAATGAGATTAAAGTGCATTGTCAGGACTAATATTGGTAGTCAGGATGATGGGTACAACTGTGTGATGCAGAAAGAGGATGATACTGGTCGGCTTGGGTTCTACTTAGGCCCTGGCCTCCCCAAAGCAGCCATGCGTGCATTCACAAAAAATTTCCAGCAGCTCATGCCACAAGTGTTACCCTACCGTGAGCTTCTGCTTTATATGTGGAGAATCGCAGAACAAAAGGTAAAGAAAACAGAAGGCAATTCATTCTCAGCAGCAACAAAAATCAACTATAAGTCAGGTATTGATCACTTCTGCTTGCATGCGGGTGGGACGGCAGTGATTGATGCGGTTGGAGATGCACTAGGCTTGAGTTCATACGATGATGAACCGGCTAGAATGACATTATTCCGATGGGGAAACACATCTGCAAGCAGCTTGTGGTATGTTTTGGGGTATATGGAGGCAAAAAAGAGGCTGAGAAAGGGGGATAGAGTGCTGATGATAAGCTTTGGTGCAGGGTTTGAGTGCAATAGCTGCATATGGGAGGTGAAAAGAGATTTGGGAGATGGTGATGTTTGGGAGGATTGCATCAAAGATTATCCCCCACAAACCCTGGTAAACCCTTTCTTTGAGAAGTTTGGATGGGTCAGCGAAACGACCGAGGAAACTTTCTCGGGTAATATGGAAGCATTTAGAAAAAAAGTTGCTTTGAGCCTTTGACATTGCGCGTGGATTGGTCTCTCCTTAATTTTCTTTTGATTTTATTTTTTAAGTAACTAAATAATAGGGATGGTTATAATTATTTAATTACACTGAAAGTCGATATCATGTACTGGTAATCGTTTTTAACTTGAGAAGTATGTGCCAAGTAATTAGATATACATAAAGATACAATATTGTTGTGTTTGAGTGTACGTATTTGTAATTTATTTTTACCAATGGATATCAGTACTAGTTATTTGTTAATTCAATTATGTATGCACAGTTCAGATATTATCTGCAGATATTTCATTTCAATGCACCTAAAATTACCATTGTGGGTCTTGAGGCCTGACTCCTGAGTCCTGACACTGGAAATCCTACTCTGTAAAGAGAGGAGCTCCAATCCCTCTTCCTATTTATCGGATTCTCTTGGTTCCTCGATCCTATGCCCCAGACATGGAGGTTTAAATTGATCGTTCGTCACCACAGGGAAATTGGACTTGTGTATAAACATTAATTTTATCCACTTGATCTTTCTAGATTTCGGAAACTTAATCTGAATATTGCTTTCCAGATTTAAATTTTACATTACAAATTCTTCTGGTTGGAAAAAAAGAGCCTTTGATTTTTGTGAAAATTAACCCGCAATTAGAAAAGTCATTTAGCTTTGACGGCTGCATTTTATTATTGAAAAATTTAAAGTATAGTTAATTGAAGTATGCATCTCAGATTAAATTATCTACTGTCATGACATTTTATGTTTTAATACTTGTCCATAAGCCTTTGATGATGTTTTATAAAAAAAAAAGAAAAATCACTTCTGGCTGACAATTCCATTGATGTCGTGTAGTAGGCAGTTGTGAAAAGACCCAAAATTCAAAAATAATTGAAGATAGAGCATAGATAGGGAAATATAATAAAAAATTTTCACACGATTGAAGAGTCCTGTGCTCCTACTCTAGTGTAATGATCAATTAGCTTTGCAGAGAAACTGAGAATGTAGGTTTTCAACTTTGTTCGCTGTACCAGTATTGTAGCTGTCTACATCCAACAGTATGATGGTCCTGATTAATATCCTGATCATGTGGCGTATAAAAATTAAGTTTGTAAGGGATCATACATGTCTGTGAGCAGACATAATCACATAATGTTTATAAGTACTTTATCATATCCGGACGAATGTTTGATGAGGTAAGCAGAAACGTGCTGGTTAGCTCAATACTAATTAAAACGAGATTTCTTGTAAGGTTTTCTCTTGAGATTTTTATGGACTTCTCTAAATTCTTGTTTTTTTTTTTTGGTTAGTTAAAAGACTTCTCTACACTTTTGTGGGTTGTGTATTGCTTCTGTTAGTCCTTTGTACTCCTTACTATCATATTTGTTGAATCTTTTTATTATAGTGTGACCCCTACAAAAAATTTCATTAATACAAAGAAAAATATGTACAGACCTGTAGCAAGAAAAGTAATTACAGAGACTAATAGCCCTTGTCCAAAAATCTAGCTTATCCTAGAAGCATCAAATGTACACTTTCTAGAGTATTGAGTCTTGGATGATCTTCCTTATAGAGGCTTTTTTTGGATGGGGTTGGAAGAAGGAAGAAAGAAGAAGGCCCAAAAAAAATTATAAACAATCCAAACTCTTCACAAAGTTACACACTTTCCGATACTTCTTCCCACTTCTTCCCTTCTTCCCACATCTATCCAAACGGAGCCAGAAGTGTGAATATCTGGCCTCGTTCCTTCGAAGATACAGCTGTTTCTATCCTTCAACATAGCTGAATTTAAAACTTCTGCTAGTGTTAAATAGAGTAAAAATTTTGAAAAAACATCCATTAAGAGGCGAGTTGGACGAGCAGGTCCAGACTGTTCAAATTGAAAAAAATAAAATGGCCCAGGGTTTAGTTTAACCTAATTATATTTGCTTTTAGTCCCAAAAAAAAAAACTATTTTGATCTGATGAGTCTTGTTTACATTTTTCCACACTCATATATTGAAGATGGCGACCTCTATTTTTCTGGAAAATTGATTACTGCCATCCCTATTTCTACCATCGCTACCATCGCTACCATCGCTCCCTCTAGAGAAATGCTCTCCTCTCCTCATCCAGCGAAACGCTCACCTCGCCTCACCTAGCGAAGCACTCCCCTCTCCTCACCCAGCGTGGATAAGCTCCCTCTCCCTTCTACGCACCCTTCTGTCTCTCTCCCTTCCCTCTCTGTGTCTCTCTCCCTTCCTTCTGTGCTTCAGATTTTGTTCATTTTGTTTATTGCATCTGTTCAATTTGTTATTTTAAGTGTTCATTTTGTTTTGCTGTGCATTAAAATTCTGTGTTTATTTTATGTCTCACTTTGTTGGTGTATATGTTCACTTTGTTCATTCATATGTTCAATTTGTTACTTCTATGTGTTCAATTTGTTTTGTTGTGCGTCAGAGTTCTGTGTTTATTTTATGTCTCACTTTGTTGGTGTATATGTTCACTTTGTTCGTTCATATGTTCAATTTGTTACTCTATGTGTTCAATTTGTTTTGCTGTGCGTCAGAGTTCTGTGTTTATTTTATGTCTCACTTTGTTGGTGTATATGTTCACTTTGTTCATTCATATGTTCAATTTGTTATTCTATATGTTCAATTTGTTTTCTTGCTTGTCAGATTTATGTGTATATGTTCACTTTGTTCATTCATATGTTCAATTTGTTATTCTATATGTTCAATTTGTTTTCTTGCTTGTCAGATTTATGTGTATATGTTCACTTTGTTCATTCATATGTTCAATTTGTTATTCTATATGTTCAATTTGTTATTCTATATGTTCAATTTGTTACTTCTATGTGTTCAATTTGTTTTGCTGTGCGTCAGAGTTCTGTGTTTATTTTATGTCTCACTTTGTTGGTGTATATGTTCACTTTGTTCATTCATATGTTCAATTTGTTATTCTATATGTTCAATTTGTTTTCTTGCTTGTCAGAGGAAAGACAGAGAAGAGAAGAAAAGGCACGGAGGTAGAAGGAGAATGAAGAGGGACGGAGGGGAGTGTGGCAGAGAAAGGAAGAAAGGAGGTGGAGAAGATGAACGCGCTAGGGAAGGAGAGCGCGCGTGAGAGGAGAGAACGGAAGGAGAGCGCGCGTGAGAGGAGAGGGAGCGGAAATTCTATTTTTGATTAGCGATGGTAGCGATGGTACAAAACGCGATGGTGGTTATAATTCCTGATTTTTCTGGGTCTCTTGTTTGTCCTTCGCATCTACAGGGGCCACTAAATTTGGGTATGGATCGTATAGTGTGCACCCATTCCTTTTTCTGGGCCAAGACCTATTACCATAAGTTCTAATTAATTCTCTCTTAATTTCTCTTTCAAGGAATGGCGCCCCACATTTTTTTTTTCCCGAAAATTGATTACTATCATCTGTAATTTTACCATCAGTTATCACCGATAACAAAAAGTGAATACATAAAATAGACAAGGTAAACATATATAATAATCAAAGTGAACACATACAAACAAATAAGTTCAATAAAAAAAAGTTGAATATGCATATAAAAAATCTGAACAAGTCATGACAATACTTATTTGTTTGTACTGTTCACTTTGATAGTTTCTATGTTTACCTTTTCTATTTTATGTGTTCACTTTATATTTAGCGATGACAAATGATGGTAAAACTGCATAGTGCAATTATCATTTCTATCTTTTTTTTTTCCAACCAGATCAATACTTCTCAGAATTGCCGAAATAACCTTTTGTTTATTATCTTTTCTTTTTTATTCTTCCCTGTGGTTTGGTCTATTTCCTATTTATTCGCTCATCCTTTTTTAATTTTTGTAACCTCTCTAATTTTTTTTGGATTTATTTTCCTCTACTACTTGAAAGAGTAATTGGCCGCATTATGGTAAATGTAGCTTTTGACGCATTATGTAAATGTTACACTCAAACATTAATTGCGGATCATTTATGAAGGTTCTACTTTTCTGAGTAAGGTTAGGTCATGGTCAGGAACTGGAAATAGATACGAGTTGGAAACATGTGTCAGTGAAAAACCTTAAGAAAAAAAAAAACAGATATAACCATCAAATTTTGTCATCTGGAAATAACCCCTAAAATCATTAAAATAATAAAATTGGATATGAACCCCCCTAATCACATTAAATTGAAATTTAAACCCTTGTTATTAATTTTAATCAAAGTTTTATAAATTAAGACAGATATACCACTGCCCAAAAGAATATTTTTTTCCTTGATTGTTGATGTGTTGAACCCTCACCCCGCGCAAAAAGTAATAAATACATAAAATCCGCACCGACAAAAAGTAATAAATAATTACATAAATACATAAAATCCGGCCCACAAAAAGATATACTACACAAAATCCAACTGTGAAGATGACCCGTGAAAGTGGGTTTATACTTTTTATGAACCGGAAAAGAGATTAACCTTTAATTTATGCTTATGAGGGAAGATGTTTAGAAAAAAGTACTCTCTAATGCATTCTAATGGGAATGAAGAACAGTGGTGACCACATGGTCACAAATTTCTTTTGATTGTAAGGGATGCCTTTGAATTTTGTCTTCTCTATTAAATACGTAACATGGAAAGAAGGCTATTGGTCTTCATTTGAAAAATTAATAAATATATAAGGCCATCCTGATTAATAAACAACAGTATGTAACATATATATGCTCATTAAACAATTTAAGAAGTACGTGGAAATAGAATAGGTATCCTTTTATGTTTTCGTTTCACACTTGCCATGATAGTTAAAAGAACACAATTCTTAGGTAGGGGTATTCATGTCCTAATTTATAAAAAATGATTTATTTTCTAATTAACATGATTAGAGGGTTTATAACAAATTTTAAGATTTTAGGGGTTTATTTCCGAACAGAGAAAATTTGAGAGTTATATCCGATTTTGCTTTTATAAAAACAGTACGACGAGATTATTTTATTTATTATTATTTTTTTGACAAAAGTTTTGATTAGTTTTATCCATTTCAATTCCCAACGGTATGGGGAAATAATAATCCGGTCAGACTGAATTTAATTATTTTTCCTTCATGGGCAAACCGGCATGGGGGCAACAACACTCCAGACTCCTTTCTCTCTCACACATGATCGATATAGGGAAAGTTTGTTTCTTTCAACAATTCAAGCATCCACTAGAAGCTTATTGAATTGTTTGATATATGCTGCATACTGTTAATAGATCAGTGCATGTATCCTTACTAGTACCTGGATATGTAGGTAAAAGTCCATCTTTTAAATAGATTTTTTTTCTTGGACTAAAAATGAGGATCTATACCCTCACCTTAACACCTTTAATTAATTGAATAAAATTAAGATTGCCAAAAGTTTACTTATATCAGCCAGGTACTAATGATGATACAAAAACAAAATTTTATTAAAAAAAATTATTTACATGAAACAAAAAAGAAATCAAAACAACCTAGAATAAGAAAAAAGAAAACAACGTTACAAAGACCTCACGAAGGATTTAGGAAGGTGTATTCAACAATGACTTTGTGGACCAAGAGAGAGATCCTTGTTAGCTTATACCTAATTAATTATAGGTGAACAATTTTCTTGCTAAATTACAGAATAAACAATAGCAAAATTTAATTTCCTTAATCTGTTTGAGAATATTCTTCTTTTGAAGCTGAGATAGGTAGATGGTACACTAGCTAGCTCAAACAAGAGATTTTTTTTTTTTTGTTACAATTATATTATTTTTATTTTTTTGAAGTTTGGTTACAATAACTCATTAGCAATAAGAGTACTTAGAGGACGAAAGAGAACATAAAAGTTAAAAGACAAATCAAATGATATATCTAGCTCAAAGTTTAGATTTTTAGTGTCACAACATCATAGCCTTCATTATTTTCTCACTAAAAAAATTATAAAATTATGACCATCCAATTAACAGTCTTCCTCTGTACCCAATACGACTACTTTATATTAGGAACACTTGTCAAGTTTTAAGTAAAATCTGTAAATTACAGTTGAGATCGATTACTTAACACAACTTAAATATATATGATCCATAATTTCTATTACACGGAAAAATATATGAACTAAATCATACGAAAACAGTGACCTCTTAACAGAAAGAGGAAGAAAAAAAATAGCTCATCGGTCGTAATAACAATTACGATGACAAACTTCACTGAAAAAAAGGCAAAATTGGGCCTATATACCTCTCTTCAAATCATCAAAATTTATCTCATACCCCTCAATTCTTGGTAAAACTAGATATATATCCTTCTTAGCAATTCTAATTAATTTCTGAATTAAAAAAATAATTTATATATTTTATGACGAAATTGCCCCTAGCTTAACTCCTGTGTCCTATCCCCTATTATCCCAAAGAGCCAGTTCGTATTCCCGCTAATTTTATTTCCACGTGAAATAAAAATATAGATATCACATCCCATTTGTTCTTTTCCATTCTAGTGAAAATATATCTTTCCTATTTCAATTTTTTCTGTTTTCTATTTTCTTCCTTCGTACTAATGAAATGTACTATTAGCACAATCATAAAAACATCAGATTTCGATTAAATAATTCGAGGACGAGTATTTTTTTTTTTCTGCTTCGATTGAAATCTTCAAGCAAATTCGAGATTTAGGTAATTATTGATGGATTTGTTGCTTGCATATTCCAATCTTCAAATAAATTACAAAATCAAATTCTCTTCATAATCTATTTGGATTTGTGGCCCGCATATACCAAATTAAAAAAAAAAAATCAATGTTGGCTTAAGCTTCAATTTTGCTCACCAAATCAAACTCTCTCGTAGCAAGCCAATCCCAGTACCCAGAAATCTCATCTCTACTCATTCACCACGCAAACAAAGTCTCACCACTGGAACTTTCTTGACAAATTATATGTGTATTTTAATTTTATATCGGACAGAGAAATTAGCAGGAAGTTTTATATCGCATGGAGAAAAAAATAGTAGGAAGATCTAAAGATCTATTTGACAAGGAAGAGGAGTTTAAGAAGGACAATTTTGTCATTACATATAAAAATCAGTTTTCAATATTTAAAAATTAACTAAAATGGCTGGGTAGGGTATGTATCTAGTTTCATCAAGATTTGAGGGGTATGAGACAAATTTTAATGATTTGAGGGGTAAATGTCTAAATAAGAAAGATTTGAGAGGTATCAGCCCATTTTTGGCAAAAAAAAAAAAATTTAATAACTGTTTTTAAAAAAAATGCGTTGTTAAAAATAATCAGTTCGATATTTTTTATTTTGATTGTTAGCCGCGCTTTTTAACCATTGCATCCACCTGTCTTTTAGCAACGGATTTCCTTAAGGTGTGCTCAAGAAATAGGTAGCGGATGGAACCGAGGAGAAGATTAATTAACCTGCTCCAAAATAATAATTTATTAGGGAAATGGAGGTGAACCAGTATCCCTGGAGAAGCCCTATACAAGAGAATCAAAAAAGTGGAAAGTTAGTTCACCTCCAAATTTGAGAAGTATTGAACCTTCTTCTTCCTTTCGGGCCTGCTCTAGATGGAGAGAGTCAGGGCTAAGGAAAAGGAAGGAAGTTGAAGGAAGTATATGAAATTGAAGATAATACATAATTTCTTGCTCCATATTACAAAAAATATAGATTGAAGTTAAAAACAGTTGCCTTCTATATAATATACAAAAGGACAATATTACTCTTTTAAGAGAGGATAGAATTAGAAGGTAACTGATGGATCAGATAAAAAAAATGTTGCTTATTTGGTGCAACAGGAAACTGACCTGATCTTCAAAATCCAATAGCGTGTCAAGATCTAATTTTAAAGAACTTGTGAGCGATAAAGAAGAAGTTGAATCAACTCCAAAAACAATGTGGCAAGATCCATCATTACATACTATTTTTTTTAGCAGATATTTATATTTACTGGTACATGAACCGTACCAGTATCCTTTGTAATTTCCATATCATATTATCTACTTACTTTTTCAAACCAAGAGATCAATAAATAAAGGAAAAGGTAAATAATTAAATATTGATTTCTCTTGATTAAGAATAAATGGTGAAGAATCAGTTATAGAAAGAAAGCAGTAGCAAAATCTGTCAAATTTTACATAAATAGAAACAAATAATAATGGGAGAAAAAGAATTCACTGATCTTTCAATGCGTAGAGGGATTCTTTCTTTTTTTAGAATGGAAAATAAAAATAAAGATTGTTACCAGAGATATGGTGCATATAAAGAAACTTTATGGGTGAATGGACGGAGATGAAAGGAAACGATCTTTCAGAAGAGTTGAATCGGAGCTAAGTAAAGAAAGTGAAATGGTATTAACTTGCTCCAATTGTATTTTTTGGTTGAATGGACGGAGATGAAAGGAAACGATACTTTCTTTAAACTTAAATAAAAAAGAAGACCAGTTACCCCAAAATCTGGTAACTGAGAGTAATGAAGAAATCAAGATTTTTTTACCAACAATATCCTTGTTCCATAATTTCGCTTTTTCTCTTCTAATTAAAATCAAAGGGCAATATTGTCTTGAAGGAAGGTTACTATCGCTTACTTCTATGTATATTTTATGGAAACTGGAGTAGATGACTCTCATTTAGATATACTTTCTTAGCTTTGATTTCCTTACCTTATCTTTCCTTAGCCTTGGTTGGAGCAAGCCCTAAGCAGAAAAGTCGCTGATTTAGCGGGATTCACCAAAAATTGGAAGGGAAAGCATGAATTTTGTGGGGTCCATTGTCAGAGAAAGAAAAGTGTAAGGATATTCTCGGTAGAAAAGTTTGGGACGCCGGTTCTTCTTCGTTACTTCTCGATTTCGAGGGTAACCAGTATTCGCCCCAAACTAGATTTTAATACCCTTTTGTTTTCTTCACTACGCCATTTTTTATTATTTGTACCGGTTTTTTAATGATTATTAGTACCGCTTTTGCAGCGGTACTAATAATAGGGGTACTAAAATTAATAAAAAATCGGTACTAATAAGCCGGTAGTAGCAGGAATTGAAATTGGCGGAAAACGCTATTAGTATCGATTTTTTATAAAAAACCGATACTAATATTAATTTAATAAAAAACAGAAAATTTAATAATTTTAGTACCGGTTTTTTATAAAAAACCGGTACTAAAGCTGATTTTTTTAAAAAAAAATTAATTTAGTACTAAATTAATTAACATTTTTTGTATGGTATAGGACATGATAAATTAACATTTTTAGTACTAAATTAATTAACATTATTCCACAGAAAGTTGTAAAACAAAATGAGGCTTTTTCTTTGTTTGCTTTGTGCTAACTAAAAAACTAATTTCAAGTTATTAATTATGTTGTATGGTATTGAGCCTTATCTCATAACACAATGTACTTAATTTTGATCAATGGAACTAATCTACATTAGTAACTAGCAACAAAATTCTAATTACAAAAAATTAACAACACATGGTCTATACAAAAGAAGGATTGTGGGATTCGTATAGAGAAAATCAATCCTAAACTCATTGTATAAGAGATGAGAGGAGGAGAAGCTTACTTGAGGTGGAGGCAGCGGCGACAGCGGAGGAGGCGACAGTGGACATAGGCGATTCAGTGATAGCGGACAGAGGCGGAGAGGTGCAGAGAGGCGACGACGGAGGAGGCGAGTGGAGAGATAGAGGGTTTTGAAGCAATTTAAAACTGAAGATTAGTGAAGGGAAGACCTTGAGAGATAGAACAGTGGTATAAGAACTTGAGAGGCAAAGGAATAGTGAAGGGAAGACATATAATTCGGTAAAAATATCTGTGTATTTTTAGTACCGGTTTTTTATAAAAAACCGGTACTAAAAATCGCCTGAAAAAAAAAACAGTTTTTAAATTAGTACCGGTTTTTTATAAAAAACCGGTACTAAAATTCGCCTGAAAAAAAAACAGTTTTTAAATTAGTACCGGTTTTTTATAAAAAACCGGTACTAATATATTGATTTTTAGTACCGGTTTTTTATAAAAAATCAGTACTAAATATATAACAGTTTTTTTTTTATTCTTTCGAACCTTTAGTACCGGTTTTTTATAAAAAATCGGTACTAAAAATCAATTAATTAGTACTAAAAATAAATTAAAAACGTTTTTTTTATTTTTCAGACGATTTTTAGTACCGGTTTTTTAAAAAAAAACGGTCCTAAATAATAAATCTGACAATTACGAAATTGCCATGATGTATTATTAGTACCTGTTTTCTTAAAAACCGGTACTAATAATCCTTTTTGTTGTAGTGCTTGGGTTTCTGTCCATTCACCTAGCCACCCTATCTGGAACAAGAAATTTTGGTTCATCTTCCTTTCCTTAGCTTCGATTTCCTTCTTCTGGAGGAGAGCCTTCAACGTTTTTTTCCTTTCCCTTTGATTCCAAATTATGGAGCAAAGCCTTAATGACCACTGCTAAAGATGGCCCCATTTTTCGTTTTATGTGACTAGCAAAAGATGCCCTCAATATGTGGGCAAATAAAAAAAATAAAATGTTGATATTATTTTTTGTAATATATAAAATGTTACATGTTAGGCAATAAAAATATGATAAAATCAATAATTTAGTCTTCCCTTTTAAATAAATATCTAATTTGGTAGTAACTTAATTTTTTTTAAAGAAAAGTCTTACCTTGATCTAGACCACTGATCAAATCAAATTACTCGAATCAATGGTCCATAATTGATATTAAAAATGTTTGCACCCTTTTATCTGACTAGTTTACTGCTTTTATATGGATGCTTTATAGGTAATAATAGATATTCTGTCCAAAAAGAAAATGACAATTAATTTAATTGTGGAAATAAACAACAAATATATATAAATTTAACATAAAATATATTAAATGTGATAATTAGTGAAATTTTTATTGAAATATAAACATAAATAAATTAATGGAAATAACAAACTAAGCAAAAACCATACTAACAGATGAAATTACAGAACTATCATGATGATAGATTAATAATAATAACAAAACTAATAACTGGATAAAATTAATTACAAAAATAGTAATATGTATTGAGAGAAATGGCCTTCTAAAGAACTAAATTTTCAAAATACCAGTCCTAGGCTCAAAATTAGTGGTCCCAGACGATTGAATCTAGGGATGAAAACGGTTCGGATATGGAGCAGATGTTGGTTTTCTTATATCCGTGTCCATATTTTTTTTCCGAATACGAATGCTTTCGGATACGAATACGGTTCGGATATTAAGCGGATACAAATACAGTTCGGATATTATCAGATACGGAGCCGAATACGAATATATTTTGTCGGATACGGATTGCATTTTAATCTTTTTTATTTGTTGTAATTTCAACCTGATATTTTTAATTCCGTTGAATTATTTAGTATTAAGTGTTTCATGGTATAAACTTTAATTAAAATTTCATTTAATTGAAATAATTTTTTTCCTTGCTATGAAATTATTTAAATTATATATGAAGGATATTCTTTTCCATTTTTTATTTTTAGAAGTTAATGGTAACGATGTACTTTCATATTTTTTTTCAATTTATGAATGGATATGGATATGGAGTATTATGGATCACTTCCTGAAAAAAAAAGTTTATACTACACTTTTCATCATTTGGAATTAAATTCGATAAATTTCTACTTTAATTCTCAATAATTTCAAATATTTAGTCGAATAATATGTTGATCAAATGCATCGTTAATTTTCAGCATTCAATAGTGACAAAATCCATTAGTAGCGAAGCCACATAGGGGCTGAAGGGGCATTGTCCCCCCTATGCACCAAAATATATATTGCTTAATTTTGCGTGTCCTATTTTCTTTTATTTTTAGAAAACTTATATAATTTGTCCGGGGACAATGCCCCCTTCAGCCCCTATGTGGCTCCGCTACTAATGGATCTTGTCACTATTAAATGCTGAAAATTAACGATGCATTTGATCAACATATTATTCGACAAAATATTTGAAATTATTGAGAATTAAAGTAGAAATTTATCGAATTTAATTCCAAATGATGATATTTTCGTTTCAATAGAATCATCTTCTCATTCTCTTCTTATTTTATCACATAATGAAAAAAATTCAATTAAAAATATAAAAAATATTTAATATATAAATAAAAATAAAAATAATTAAAAATAATATATAATTGCATTATTTTATCACATATTATTCGACTAAACTTATATAATTTGTCCCCTACTGTCAATTTTTTGCTCCGCCCTTGAGATCCATTTTACTAAATTCTTCAATAGTGACAAGGATCCACTAACAATGACAAGCTCTCTCTTTACTTCTGAACCTCAAAAATGTTCTATTTTACAAAGTACTAGGAATCTTATAAGTTATAACATATAGATTCTAAAAAAAAAATTTATTTTTTGTGTACAGAAAATTACGGAAAATTTTTATAAAAGATAAAATATCCCTAACAATTTTTAAAAAGGACAAAGCACCTCTGAAATTTTAAATAGAGCATAGCTATAACAACATGTTAGGAAAACAAGTCCTTGTGTAATTTTAAATTTTTATTAACTTTTAATAAACAATTAACTATTGCAAATAACGGATCTAGTCAAACAAACGAAAATTGGAAAAAACAAAACTAACATTAGGTCAAATTTCTTTGGCCGAAATCAAATTTCCTTTTTATCCTCAATTTTCACCTAACATAAGTGTAACTAATTACACTTATGCCATTAAGTGGCCTGCCTCCTAATTGGCTTAAATGGGCCAATTAGTTCAACTAATTATGTGTCATTTAACATATTAAATCATATATTTAATGGGCCTTTCAATTGCATTTCATACATCTCAATTAGACTTGATAAATTAGGCCTACTCATTTAATATAATTCTCACAATTATATTAAATATTTCTGAACAAGAATGATTATTAACTCATTAATAATTATTTTAGGATTAGCATGTACATTAAAATATTTCTATATGATTTCTTTCATTTAATTAATTATAACGGTTCGCAACGGTATATAATCAATTAATCAAACCATTTCATTTTCACAATACTCACTGTTGTGAATAAGTAAATAATGCACCGTATGGTTAAAGTCCTATTTGTGTGACCCTTTGAGGATTTATGCTATGTTGGCCATGGAAAATAAATCACTATTTATTTTCAGTAATCATAAGCGGTACCTAGCAACACATTATGATTCCCAATTCACATAAATAAATACTGTACCAATACAGTACTTCAATCCTGCTTAAGAAAATAATATCTTATTATTTTGATTCTTATGTCACATGATATCTTTGTATAATCTAAGATATGAATGTGTCATACTTGCAGATTAAAAGAAGAAGTGTGTTTATGATACTATTTTTGGTAATGTTAAAAATTAAATTCGTGTTATCGTGTCATATTCGTGTCGTGTTAGTTCGTGATCATGTCGTGTTGCGTGTTAGTCGTGCCGTGTCAAATCGTGTTAATTTTTCAAGATTGCCAACATGACACGATTATGACACAACAGGATAACATGATTGTGTCGTGCTAATTCCGTACTTGTGTCGTGTCGTGCCAACACGATCGTATCGTGTCATTTTAGAGAACCTTATATAGATGTAACTAAGACATGAACATTAATTTACAAAATTAATTTAAAATTATAATATAAAAGTATCAAGCATTATTTACGCTTAATATAAAACAAAACAAAAAAACGTAAAAGAAAAAAAATAGAAAACGTGCCGACAAAAACAAAAACAAAACAAAACACAAAAAAGCCTGCACAAACATAATAAACAAAGAATCTGTCATACGTGCAAAAAAAAAAAAAGATAGGCTCCAGCGGCAATAGTATTACCGCTATAAGGCTGGACCTATAGCTGTGCTCTTTTTAAAATTTAAGAGAATATTTTTTCCTTTTTAAAATTGTTAGGGATATGATTGTTTTTTATAAAAATTTTCCGCAAATTACTTGATCTCATGAGAATTCGAAAAAATTCTTCAAATTTTTATTGGACACCGTGTGAATGAAAAGACCTCAAAATTATTTCAATTTGTTTTTTCTTAGACAGTGTACTAGTGTTCTATTCTTTTTTTTCTTTTCTGTTTTTTTCCCCTAATTGATCGAGATAAAGTGTTAGAAATCAGCTTTATACTGGCGGCCCTCAAGTGCAATTTCCTTCATTAATTCATGACTTATTTTATTTAGTTCATGTTTCCCTCTAAACAAAATGTAATAAAATGAATTTGATCATAGTCAGATTCAAGGAATAATGAAGGAAAAAATCGTTCAAAGTAAATTAATGTATATCTAATCTAATATATATGAATATTCCTTATTAATTGCATTTAGCTTATTTTTTTGAAACAGTTAATAAACTGACATCCAATACGCATATTCCAAGGCCTAATCACCTAATTAAGTAGATCCAAATCAAAACTGTTTCATCATTTATAGTGTTGATATTACATTATTAAATAGTATATAAAATGTTTCAATTCGTTTATTGCATGATAAAATTTATAGCAAATTTCATCATTTTTCATATATTTATGAAGTGCGTATAGCATATATCTCATAGTTCATTAATTGTAATAATTTCAAATTATAAATAGGTTTTTTTCGAAGACTTGACAGAAGCCGTCAAGGTGCAAATTATAACTAGTTAGTTTTGACGATTGGCAAAATTGTTCAACTAATTCTTCCTCTAGTATGATGTATTGATATTTGAATGGTCCATGATCGAAGGTAAAATCTAGGTCAAATTAAACCTCAAATCTAATCTAATGCAGTATAGCTTGAGGGTCGAATCCACAGGGACGGTCATTCTAAACTATAAACCTTAAGTAACTTAGTTTAATTGATCTAAGGGTAAACAAGTCAAAAAGATTGATTGAAGGGTTGAAAGGATTGAATTTAAACTAAAGGAATTAATTCTAAACTCTAATTAATATCTAAATTACTCTAAAAATTAAGGAAAAGATCTAAACTCGAATTAAGGACTTAAACTAGGGTCAATTGATCAGGTTCCACTTTCAGACACTATCCTAGCGGGTCGCTAGAACAGTACGATAATTCAGTTTAATTAGTTTCTAAGTTCGCTAAGTTCAGGTCTTTGGCTTAAACTCTGGTCCAAATACTAACTCTCGTTCTTGATTTGGTATTACTAAGTTTTAAACTTTAAACCTTCCTAAAAACCTAAGATTTAACTCTCGTTCCTTGGCTTAAGTTTTAGGGTTTGCTTTAACTATTCGGTAGGATATCCTAAATCTCTTGATCTTAGGGGGGAATAAACCTCTCGGCTAAGTTCCGGTTTCACCTTTTGGGTATACTAACTATCCTATGGTATGAGAATACAAATTGTTTTGTATTTAGGGAACTTGGTGCTTATCTATTAGGTAAGGCCTTAACCTAATGAGCGAACCTTCAAGACAATTCAATTCATATTCTCAATTTCAGCAATTAAACTTAAGAAAAGCAAAGAAACTTAGAAAGATTAGAAAACTAAATTAAACTTCATAAATTTACCAAGTCATGGTTCCCTACAATTGCCCCTAAACTAAACTACTCACTACAAGACATACTAAACATAAAGACAACAGGTTTCAACAGACTAAACATAAAAAGAGAGAAAATAGAGAAAGAATACAACAAAGAACTAAAAGAAACGCTCTCAGCTTGAATCCTGGCGGGGTCGACAGGAGACAGGCTGGTTGCGATTTCTACTAACTCCTCCTGAATCTTGCTCTAAAATCTGACATGTTCCTTTCTGGTGCTCTTCCTATGTTTAAATAGCTTTCAAAGACGGTTTCCATAGGTGGAGATCATGTCTGGTTCGTCCAAGAATAGAGAAAGTGATCTGCCAGAAATATCTCTCCAAATTGGGCAGGTCGGTTTATGTCTGGCGGGGTCGACAGGATCCTGGCGGGGTCGCCAGAACAGGGGCCTTGTCTGGTTTGACCCTGTTCCTTTGCTCCATTCGCTTGGATCTTGACTTGCTCCGTTTGAACTCTACCTAGGGCCCAATTTTGCACCAAATCGTCATTGAACTTGAAATTAAACAAGGGCAAATAGCAGTACCACATTTCTAACCTAAATTGCATTAAAATCTAAGTAAAACACAAACATTTAATTTAAATTAAGGTCTAAAAGGATTGAATATTTCGATGTGAAATCCGCCTATCAGTCCAATCCATACTCTGAATCCGAGAAAACAAACCTATATATAACCTTAAAAAAATCAATCCGAATGACAAAATTAAAACAATCTAACCTAACTTAAATGATTCAAATTAAAAATTGTTCAAAATTCATATAGACCAGTTTAAAATGGTTAAATTCAAATCCTATTCGACCGCCATCCTCACCTATTATATTGGTGGTAGGTGGAGCATGAAAAATTGGTTAAGTTATTTATTATTTATATTTTTAATCGGTCATTATTCATCAATATAGCTCATCATAAAAGTGGTAATAAAAAGTAGCACCCTACCACGTTCGTCTGCCCAGAAAATCCCTGTCGCATTGCCAGTCAATGCATTCCATTTTAGTTTCGGGTAAAGATTTTGCAAGTTAAACTATACAGCTAAAAATATCTTAGGTCAGATCTAGCAACTTTTACAAGTAAAACTAGTTATTCCTTTTTTTTACAAAAATTAAAATTTTAATGAATCGAAACATGCAACCGCAATTGTTATGTATGATCTGGTCCCTGTTTTGACCACTTCATTACTTTGATGACTGATGAGTAATGCCAGTTGTTAGAAAAAAAATGTTTGGAGTCATGTTCCAAATGGACTATTGTTTCGAACAGACCGGTTTGTTGGGCAACCGAACTATTCTATCGGAGTTGGGGCGGACCGTTTCAATCTAGGACGGACCATTCCAGATGGCGGTTACAAATCTGGAAAGTCGGTTTCCAAATCTGCTATTTATATCCCTCTCTTCTAAAGCGTCTCTAAGGTTAGAATCTATGTTTTTTGAGATAATCACCATCTGAGATAGACCAGAACTAGGGTTAAGAGAGGGATTAGCCATCCTATTGCTTGGAGAGCAATAGAAAGCACACGCACGAGTCGACCGACACTTGGATTCGTGACGGGTGGCACCAAGCCCTTCCTTTAGGTTGTGGTGTACCAGCAACATACGGAGGAAGATTAGGCGTATAGGAGGGGTTGCAGCAAAATTTTGAGAAGAGTTTAGGCAATCGATTAACTTCCGCTACGGTATATCTAAACTCTATATATGCATGTCTTATAAGTTAGATGTAAGTATTAGGTCAAGGACCATTCAAAACCTTCATTAGTCCTACACATATGATGGATGTGGTCCATCCAATATGATCATATTTGCGTATCAAATATCAAACCACTGATCTAAACCATTAGATTCAATTTTCATATTGAAAACTTGTACGAAACTAAATTTTACATTTTTTTCAAAATTGTTTACTATTTATTTTATATTTTTAGGAAACCGCTCCTAAAACTTATATGGAATAACCAATAACAATGGTAAAAATACAAATAAATAGTAAAAAAATTTTAAAAAAAATATAAAAATGTGGGTTCATACAAGTTTCAATATGAAGATTCAATTTAATGGTGTGGATCGGTGGTTTGATATTTGATATGCGAATACAACCATATCGGACATGCCATATCATTGTACGCGTAGTGTTTTAGCATTTTTCTTAATTGATTCCTTTTATTAATTTTTTTTATAGTTTTCCTTCATTGCCATCTCAATAAATACAAATATTGGGATTCATTAATTGTATATTTCATTTATACTGCATCATATGCATCCATATGGTACGTTCTATATATACATAATAGTATATATTTGAAGATTTTAAATGGTTTTGATTTTATTACGGTTTGAAAGTTTGAGAAATTAATATACTGAACTTGAAGATTCGAATTTAAGGCCTCAGTTTTGGCATATATGATATATAGGTACTATAATGCATCTATAGTCTTTAAAATTATGGAATCACGACTTATATAGGTAGTGAATTACAAACTTAGCGTGTCTTGCAGTATATCGTGTCAAACATATGTGTGTTTAGCACCGTGTTGTGTCATGTTGACACGGCTTATATTTGTGATCGTGTTGTGTCGTGTCATATTGGGTGGTGAGAAACACCAACACAACACGGAAACTGACATGACACAGTTGGTAACCGTGTTAATATGCCACGCCACAGTTGTGTCAATAGTGTCAAACTGTGTTAGAAGCTTATTATTTTTTTTATAGAAATTACAAAAAATTATTTAAATATTGAAAAAAAAATCTTGAAAAATACGAATTAAAACTTTGAGTTTCATTATCTACCTCAGAATTGTTATTTTTGATATTTCATGATAAAATGTATTATTAAAAAATAATAGAAATCAGATGATGTTAAGGGTAATATCTTGGTTGAAAAAAGATATGTTTTTATGATACCTTTTTGTTTCAAATATCAAATAATCGGTCAATATTAATTCTTATGTATTGATATTATCGTGCTATGTTAAACTTTTGAATTTAAAAATTATAAAAATATATTAAATTTCAAATCAACCTTAGTTTTTTTTATGATACGTTAATATTTCTATAATATTTTTTATTTTGAACTTTACAATTTTAAAAGAATATATATGGAATCGTGTTGTGTCGTATTGTAACCGTGTTGTGTCAAATCGTACCGTGTTGAACCGTGTCGTGTTAAACCTTGTCACTTCTTTAAAATTGCCAATACGATACAGTTTTAACATGTCAGACCAACACACATGTCTTGTGTTAAATCCATACATGTGACATGTCGTGTCGTGGTAACACGGGTCTGTATCATGTCAAAACACCAAACACGTCACAATTTATAATTCACTACTCAAAAAAAATAAAAAAGGTCCAATTAATTAATACAGTAGTTGATGTAAGGGCAGTGTATCACTGTTGGAGTACATTGTGCATTAAGAAATACTTAATATGACACAAATTCATATTTCATTTTCATATATACATATTGATATAAACACATAAAATCTAACGTACATCCCTATTGAACGCATTCTTTAATACAATTGGTGAAAAGAAGGATGCCGTAATTATTAGGTGGACCAGACAAAGACGCCTTCAAAACTTGCACATGAAAATGGAAATCAAATCTGAAAATTAGACAATTCGCACTTTTTTTTCCCGTGTAAGTGGTGCCGTAGCGGCCTAGCGGGTATCACGTAGGAACAAACCAGCACAACACATACATACCGAAAATATTAGCTGACATGATCTGGAAGAAAAGAAAATAATAAATGAAAATTAACCACATGAAATACTTCAACTGATCGATTGATGCCAAACAAATTGTATTTGCATATCCTCCTACTTAGAAAAAGAGAGAAAAAAGGATATTAATTTAAAAATAATCAACAAAGATCGACAATAATTAAACACTTCTACATCTTGACTTACTACAAGAGTTTGTCGCTCAGCTACCAGTCACCATATCTAATTGGCTTCTTCTAAACCCAAGAAAATTGTAATTATATTTCTAATTTTGATAATATTTGCTGCGTTTCTGTTTTCTAATTGCAATCAACAAATGCTATTTATAAGACTTGTTGTTTGTCACCGTAGGATGACTATATAAATACAACAATGGTATTAAATTGTAGCACCAATCAGTCGACAATTGAGTTAGGGTAATTTAGATTTATGCCACTAAAAAAATTCGAAATTAGAGATATGTCATTGTTAAACGACAAATTATTTTTATTTCATCACTAATTGAAAAAAAATAGAACTCTGCCATCGATTAATTGATATGACCACTTTGACCCTTTAAATATGCCATCGTAAAATATTAAAATTAGAAATATATCATCACAAACGAAAAATTGATTTTACACCACTGCGTAACAATAAAATATGTTTTATGCCATTATGAAGTTGTACAAATTAGTTTTGTGCCATTACAATTTTGTTTCTTTCAAAATTCCTAGTTTTTATTGTTAATATCAATCCTGGAAAGAAATAAATTGGTTCATTATGACATTAATTACAATTAAATAAAATATTAACATATTTGAATGTTAATTTTCTGCCGAGGCACACAATAATTAAATCAAACTAATTCTATTGTATAAATAAAAGAAAATGTTTGTCATGCTTGCGTTTTATCCCCCTCTTATTTTATTAAATTTAAAACTGGTAATCAAGCGAGTTGATTTTACTAATTATAATGATTAAAAATTTCAAAACAATAAAAAAAAAGGTGAAGGCAAATTCGAAAATATCCTTCTCAATTTTCCAAGGCGAGTGGAAAAGCAGGGGAAACCCTGATGCTTTCGCGTCGCGCGGGACATGTTCTTCGCATTTTACCTTTCTAATATTTTCTAAATTACCAAACTCAATGAATCGATTATGTATTTCCTCTTTTACAATTTTAAGAAGTAAGAAACACTTCATAGTAATATACGGAACTACAAACCGTAAACCTAGCCATGAAGAAGTAAAATATATAATAGGAAAAATTAAGCCTAGCCATGAGAGGACAGTATGCAGCTGTGGCAGTGACGGCCAGAAGAGAGAGCGGTTATATATGTACGATTTTATTTTCTTTTTCTTTTTTTTTGTAAGATTTATTTTTTTAATAATATGAAAAATGGTAATTTTGGGTTTTTTTTTTCTAAAATATGACAAGTTTTAAGATGGCATATCTCTAATTCGAGCCATTTTGAAAGAAATTAATGGTATAAAACTACAGTGGCATAAAACTAATTAGCAATTTAAGAGTGGTATTTTCCAAATTGTCAATTTTCACAAAGACATATACCTAATTATTCCATTAAGGTATTTATAAATCCACCATGAAAGGTCCAACTGTCAAACGTCAAACGAGGGAAACAGATATGAAACATGCATGTTCCGTTTTGGTAACGAAACAAAAACGCCATTTCATTTCCTTTCCATTAGGTTAAATGAAACGATTTTTCTATTTCGTTTCTGTTGCATTTTCAATTTTTCATTTTTGCATTTTGTTTCAGTTAAACGGTATGATTTTCTATTTCGTTTACGTTATGTTTCTGAAAACGAAATAATTTCCTCTTCTATTTATATTTCGTTTTAGACAGAACCGAATAAAAAACTTGAGAAATGACATGGTATTGACAGTCCTAGATCCAATAATTGGTGTCCGTCATGTGTAATGTACTTTAGGGCAGTTTAAGCACTAATTTAAGTTGCATTATTATCGTAAAAAAATTTCGCGGTACTATAAAGTCTGTCAAACGTGGTAAGTGGCAACGAAATGGTGTGTGCAGTTTACCGTTTTGTTAAGGAAATGAAACTAATTTTTCTATCGTTACCTGTTCCACTTAGTAAACGAAACAATTTCGCTAAATTAAATGACATGTGCAAAACACGTTAAAGAAACAAATTTCGTTGTTATATTTGCTGTTTTGTTAAGAAAACAGAAAAGAGTTCGATATCGTTATTCATTTCGTTTAATTTCGAAAAACGAAACGGCATAACAGTTTATGGTACGCCGTTGACAAGCCTCGGTACTATATATGAAAACACTCTTGACCTCCTGCTCCCTGCCACCCACAATTTGACTAGCTTCCTAGGACGATACTAAGAGACCAACCTAGCAAGATTCTGCAAAATGATACTCGTGGCAACCCTAACAGCTCTTATAGTTTTCTATTCTCTCTACCACATTTTCAAATATTACACCTTGAAGATATCCACAAATTGTTACTTGATAGATTATGTGTGCTTCAAGCCTTCACCTGACCGAAAGATCTCCACCCTAACCTGCGGGAAGGTCATTGACCGTAACAAGTCCCTCGGTTTACCTGAATACAAAACTTTACTAAAGATGATAATCAGGTCGGGCATTGGAGAAGAAACCTACAGCCCGAGGAACATCTTAGAAGGCCGTGAAGAGTCACCAACAATTGATGATGCAATGCTTGAAATGGATGAGTTTTTTACTACCTCAGTCTCCGATATATTCGCTAAAACCAACATCTCCCCATGTGATGTGGATGTGTTGGTGGTTAGCATTTCCAGCTTCTCTCCATCCCCTTCCCTCACATCAAGAATTGTGCGGCAACACAAAATGCGCGATGATGTGAAAACTTATAATTTGTCGGGCATGGGGTGCAGTGCAAGCTTGATAGCCATTGGCATGGTGAATAAGATTTTCAAATCTGGCAAGAAAACCATAGCAATGGTGGTTAGCTCTGAATCAATTGTCCCTAACTGGTACTGTGGTACTGACAAATCGATGATGCTCAGTAATGTCCTATTTCGATCTGGTGGGTCCGTTATGCTATTCACAAATGACCCCACCATGCGGACTCGAGCAAAGATGAGATTGAAGTGCATTGTCAGGACCAACATCGGGTGTACTGATGAAGGTTACAACTGTGTGATGCAGAAAGAGGATGGCATGGGTCGGGTTGGGTTCTACCTAGGCCCCGGCCTCCCGAAAGCTGCAATGCGATCGTTCAGTAAAAATTTCCAACAGCTCATGCCAAAAGTACTACCCTACCGCGAGCTTCTGCTTTACATGTGGAGACTTGCAGAGCAAAAGGTGACAAAAGAAAAAGGCAATTCATTCTCAGCAGCAGCAAAAATCAACTATAAGTCGGGTATTGATCACTTCTGCTTGCATGCGGGTGGGTCAACAGTGATTGATGCGGTTGCAAATGCGCTAGGCTTGAGTTCGTATGATGTCGAACCGGCTAGAATGACATTATTCCGATGGGGCAACACATCTACAAGCAGCTTATGGTATGTTTTGGGGTATATGGAGGCCAAAAAGAGGCTAAGAAAAGGGAATAGAGTGATGATGGCAAGCTTTGGTGCAGGGTTTGAGTGCAATAGTTGCATTTGGGAGGTGATGAGAGATTTGGAAGATGGCGATGTATGGGACGATTGTATCAAAGATTACCCCCCAGAAAACCTAGTCAACCCTTTCATGGAGAAATTTGGATGGGTCAACGACGAGACTGAGGAGACTATCTCAGAAAATGTAGAAGCATTCAAGAAAAGGTGGCAGTGACATTATATTAATTGTATGTACCTGCATGGATTGCTCAATTAATATTTGCTAGCTCCTCTTAATTTTATTTCTATTATTTATTTATTTATTTATTTATTTGTCTTGTGACTTAATTAAAAATAGGGATTGCAATTACTACTCTCAAAATTATAAATCTATATTTATACCATAGTGCCACTGCTACGTCTTAGATCTTAAAAACAATGGTGCGATTGATTTGATCAGTGACCTTGCAGGCCTCATGAATCACTAGATTGTGTAGTTGGGTTTTAGGACTTATTAGGAGTGATTTAATTAATCGCATCCAAATTTACAGATTTACAACAGATGTGAACTCTCTGTACCGTGAGTGAAAAAAATGTTTAAGTGTAATGACATATATATTGAGAGAAAAATTAAATTAGTATATATGAGTGCATCCGTATTTGCCCTTGATTTTTCCAATTTCTTTTGTTTAATTTACTCCATTATAATCTAGATTAATTAGGTTAATCCTTTTATAACATATATACACTTAAGAAATGTAGTATTATATTTTATTTATACTTAATTAAAAATAACCAATGAGTGAGGCCTTGACAGTCGGAATTCTTCGAAATTAAATTAGGTTGAGCTGAGCTTATCCCTCCTACAAGATTTCAATCCCTACTTATTGGGTATGTTTGGTTGGAGGTGAAGTTAGAAAAGTTAGAGGCTCAAGTTAGTATTTTTGAAATTTGTGTTTGAAGTTATGTAAGTTAGAGATTGTGGAAAGTTAGTACTAACTTGAGTTTAGAAAATGATGTTTGGTGTGATATGGTGGAGTTAGAGATTGAAAAAAAATAAAAAATATTAATTTAGTTATTTTTTCTTTTATAACTAATTACATTTACTATAATAAATGTTATATTAATTATCATATTATTATTATTATTATTATTATTATTATTATTATTATTATACCAATAATATTATAATAACTAAATTATAATATTAATTATTATGTATTTTTTATAACTATAATTGTCAATAATTATACTATTATATTTATTATTCTAATTTTAATCAGAATTAATGTTACAATTATTACTAAATAATAATAATAATAGTTATTAATATTATAGTATTTTTTTTGAAATACAACAACGACAGCAATAAATGTTATTAATATTTAATATTATAACTATAATTAGTAAGTACAATCAATATGAATTAGTACACTAATAATAATTATTATTATTATCATAATTATCTTATTATATTAATTTTTAATAATTTATAATTGTAATTATAATTAATGTTATGTTACTAAATAATAATAATAATAATAATCATTATTGTTATTTTAATATTATAATTATAATTAATATTGTAATTACTAAATATAGATGATAATAATAATTATATTGATTTTTTAAGTTAGTCATGACAACAAACTTCTAACTCAACATTTTGTCAAGTAGAAAAGTAGAGTGAAGGTAGCACTAACTTTGAGTGTGTTTGGTTGGTGAGGGTTGAAAATTTAGAATTCTAACTTCAAGTTTGCTAACTTTGCATGCAACCAAACGTGGCCTTAGTGGGTACCACCAGCCACCTGTGTCTTTTATAAGATCTAGACCATTAATTTCGACCTTGAACTTTTTTTTCCGATTAATTTGAAGATCTTAAATTCTTTTGGTTGAAATGCAACTTTTCCTGGATCAGAAACATTAAAAAAGTTCCAAAGGAAACAAAAGGTTTAGAAAAAACAAAGAAGTGACAGACCATTTTGATGCACTGCCAAGATTTCAAAAAAAAAAAAAAAGAAAAAAGAAAAGACAGACAATATATTTTGATGTGGTACTGGTACATAATAATTAATCGTCCCCAGTCCCCACTCCCCACTCCCCAGACCCTCAAAAGAAATAATTAATCGTCGCCAGTGGTCTCCCCAGAAATAAATTCGCAATAACCCAAAGTAATATATACGCTCCTCCGCCTTTTCCGTATAGGACATGCCATATGAACTGACATCAAATACATTGAAAAAATTTTACAATTCCTCTATTTAATTTATTTCATGCATGTTTTCTGGTGCCTCCGAACTCTTACTTATAATTTTTTTTTTTCAAAATTAAACTCAAATATCAGCATAAAGTCTTACCTGACATCAACAATATTATATTATACACACACATAAAAAATGATAACAAACAAATAAAATACTTAATTCACAATTTGTAAATATTAATTTTAAAAGATTTTAAATTCCCATCATACTGTAGAAAAACTTAATGATTTTTTTATCTATATGTAGAAGAAATATAATAGATTCATCCACAATTTTTACTTTGTTATTGAGAGTTGAGGCAAGAAATTTTTTTTTTTTTTTTTTGAGAAATGAGGCAAGAAAGAGATGAAGGTACCAAAACCTTTCTCAATCCAAAAGATTAAAAGAATTATTTTATTCTCCGAGAAATTCTTAAAGATTATAATGGGATTATATATAACGCACTCCTCTAGATACTTGCAGGCAACAGTGCATTGATTAACAAAACATTCTATGACCGCAGCTTGTCAGACTACTACTGTACCTCAAATCCCGAATGCAAGTGCACACATTGTCTCAAGCGATGGAGAAAATCACCCGAATAGGTGCGAGCAGTGGAGGCACACACATGGGAAGCGCAGAGGAAGCGACGACAAGGAAGCGGTGAGATCAAGCCATCAAGGTGTCTCAAGCAATGGAAGAAGACGTGAAATTAAGAGAGACGAGTGATTTTATCCAAAGTCGCATTATTTTTCTTGGAAATTGATTATTGCCGTATGTAATTTTATCATCTCTGTCATCGTTAAATATAAAATAAACATATACAGCAAACAAATTGAACATATAGAGAATCTAAGTGAACACATATAAACAGATAAGTTTAAATAAAAATAAGTTGAATATGCATGTAAAATCCTGAACAAATGATGATAACACTTATTTGTTTGTAAGTATTCACTTAGATCGTCTATATATTCATCTTGTTTGTTGTATATGTTCACTTTATATTTAGCGATGACAGGAATGATAAAATTACATAAGGCAGTTATCATTCCTGAATTTTCTTTTATTTTTCTTGTTTCCCGGATTCTCGAGTGTTCCGCTTAGCGGATTTAATTTTAGGACCGCTGGAACGGAGAATTTTCGTCTCCATGAGACATGGCCCACAGGCCTTAAAAAAACAAAACATTTTATGGCATGCGCTACCTCAAGGATCTGCTCCACACAATTTCAATTAGGAAATTGATTAGTGCCATCTATGGTTTTATCATTTTTGTCATCGCTAAATATAAAGTGAACATATATAACAAATAAAGTGAATATGTAGGCGATCTAAGTGAACACATACAAACAAATAAGTTCAATGCAAATAAGTTGAATATGTACGTAAAATTCTAAACAAATGATAACAATACTTATTTGTTTGTAAATGTTCACTTAGATAACCTATATGTTCATCTTGTTTGTTGTATATGTTCACTTTATATTTAGCGATAGTTAGGATGGTATATTTGCCGATGACACTTATAATTCAAGTTTCAATTAAAATGGAGATGATGGATGGGAGGAAAAAGATAGCTAGCTATGCCTATGTTTTCTTAGTCGAGAAATGGAAGGGAGATGATAGGGTAGGGGTGAAAACGGCGACCATTTTAATCGTTCTTTCATTTCGTAAATTTTGGTTACGTTTTAAAAACGAAACGGTTAACACAACACGTAATCAGTTTCGTCCATGTGTATTTTCGTGATTTTGATCATTTCGTTCAAAACGAAACGGTTAACGCAAATATTTAGTCAGTTTCGTGAAAAAAAAAATGAAACGGTTAACGCAAAAATTTATTTTCGTAATCGTTTTAAACGTTATGCAACCCTAGGAGATGACATGGCATGAGACGAGATGAAATATATGATATAAACTTCCATATACTGGTTATCTTTGTCTCTGATTTCGAAAGTAGCTCGCCATCTCTAACTTCTCTTTCACTTAAATTCTCATTGAAGTAGGCCTAGAAAATTATACAAAAAGGCCTAGAAACTTCTCTTTCACTTAAATTCTATGGAATCCGTCCGAAAGTTGGACCTGAAAATTATCTTGGGCTTACAAGACAAGACTTCATTTACTTTGCCCCAATTCCAGTAGGCCTAGAAACCTTGGACCTGCACCGGTCGTTGGAACTAGTAATAATTCGGGAGTAGTTATGCGGAATTACTAACTGTCATCCTACGGATTACGTAATGGTCATCCTACCATTCTATTGCGCATATAATCCAGGCCCAGTCCAATATTTCAGTGATCCTTCCTTTCCGTTTTCTTACTTTCGCATGGTTCAGCACTCCCCTCTCCTCTCCTTTCTCATAGTTCAACACTCCCTCCCTCGGTACGTACTTCTCTCATGTTTCTATCTCTTCGCTCTTTTCCTCTCTTAATTATGTTCCCTTCTCTCTGCTCCTCTCTACCTCTCTCGTTCTATTCCTTCAATTTCTTATTCCTTAATCCCTCTTATCTATTCAGCTTAAGGTGTCGTAAATATAAAGGGAGTATTTAACAAATATAAGAAAGTATTTAATACATTCAAGTACATAATTTACTGCAAATAATAACTAATAAAAATAAGGGAGTATATATTATGCATTAAGGAGTATATAATATTCATTAAAGAAGTGTCAAATATGTTTTCATTTTTTTTTATGAAAGTATGTAATTTGTTATAAGAAAGTATCTAAATATCATTAAAGGAGTATATAAGATTCATTAAGAAAATGTCAAATATGTTTTATTTATCTTTTATTATGGAAGTACGTAATTTATGATAAGTAAGTAACTAATTATTTTTAAGGGAGCATGTAAAGGAGTGTTAAAGATATTTTAATTTATCTTTTATTACGGAAGTACATAATTTATATTAAGGGAGTAACTAATTATTCTTAAGGAAGTATGTATGATTCATTAAGGGAGTGTCAAATATGTTTTAGTTATCAATTTACTTTAAAGAAGTATTTAAATTGTCACAAGAGAGTAATTTTATTTACGTAAGGGAGTATCTTATTATATTATAACATAAGAGAGTATATTTTTTTACTACATGAAGTATCTATTTGATTTTAAGGGAGTATTTATTATGCATTAAGGAGTATATAATATTCATTAAAGAAGTGTCAAATATGTTTTCATTTATTTTTTTTTATTATGAAAGTATGTAATTTGTGATAAGGGAGTATTTAAATATTATTAAAGGAGTATATAAGATTCATTAAGAAAATGTCAAATATGTTTTATTTATCTTTTATTATGGAAGTACGTAATTTATGATAAGTAAGTAACTAATTATTTTTAAGGGAGTATGTAAAGGAGTGTTAGAGATATTTTAATTTATCTTTTATTATGGAAGTACATAATTTATATTAAGGGAGTACTAATTATTTTTAAGGAAGCATGTATGATTCATTAAGGGAGTGTCAAATATGTTTTTAGTTATCAATTTACTTTGAAGGAGTATTTAAATTGTCACACGAGAGTAATTTTATTTACTTAAGGGAGTATCTTATTATATTATAACGTGAGAGAGTATATTTTTTTACTATATGGAGTATCTATTTGATTTTAAGGAAGTATTTATTATAAATCAAGGGATATACTATGTTTGATTGTATACGAAAAAAAAATGAAGAACGAGAAAAATAGAGGGGAGAAGGAAGGGAGAGCAACATGGACAGTGTGTATCAAGCTGGAGGAAAAAAGAAAAAAAGAAGAAGAGCAACATGGACAACGCGTATCAAAAGAGAGGAAGAGAGATCACAATTCACAAGGGAGGAAGAGGTTAGCGGAAGGGAAAGAAAGAGCGGAAGGGGAACTACAGGTCCAAAATTAAGTCCAGTGCGCAAAATCCAAAAGGATGGCCGGGATGACAAAAATCGGAGATGTCCCGTACCAGCTCCGGTAATTATGTGCAATTAACTTATTAACATTTTTAGTACTTCGATAAAGCAATCAGTTCATATGCTGCTTTTATAATTATTATAATATTTTTTCTTTAAATGATGTTCTATATCTTCTAAATAATGTTAGTCAAACTTCAATTTCGATGACCAGCGCATTAACGCCAAAAAATTTTAAAAATAATATTAAAATATTATTAAATTTAGAAAATTTTACTTAAATAATCTAAATTTTATCAATAGTATTGTGATGTTGCTTTTTCAATGAACGATACTAAGATCGTTCTTTCAGCTAGTATCATTTTTTGAAATAACGATCTTATTGATGTTTTGTTGTGGATACATATTTCTGTGTATAATTATATGGTTTAAACAATGTTTCAACCCTTACGGACATTATATCAACAGAGGTTTCTTATCTCGTGGATATTTGCGATTTAACCTCGATAAAGGCCTTCTGAGGCTTCCTCGTGGATTTGGATTATTTACAAGCTTTTCTGATGCTTCCTCGTTGATTTGGATTATTCACCAGGACGGAAATTACGAGGAAACTATTTTCGTCGATATTTCCTGGTTAAATGATTATTCCCGTCGAAATATCGATGACAAAGACTATATGTTTATCCACGCCCTTGCACTAAATTCTTGTAGTGGTTGGATATAAACCGTTTATCTTGTTTATTTTAACCGACGATGTTTTTTCATATAAGTTTTTATAAAATTCTGAGTTGATTTGATTCTTGATCTGATGTAAAATCATGAATAACATATTAGAATTGATATGTTATAGACTTATAGTTAACTAGATTCGTTAGTGGTTTGACATCTTAATCGAATATCAAATCTACTCTAAATTTTATAAAACTTAATTATAGAGTAACACATCGCTTGTTAAAATGAAAATGGTTAATAATTTAGGTTCGACATTTAAATTTTGAAATATAAAAATATTAATGAAATATGAAATTGTGGCATTTGATGCCTCCCAAAAGTGTTATCATAATTTTCGTATAAGAAGAGCGATGAGAGAGGGTAGAAGTTTGAACAGCTTGGTTAATTTGAGTGAATTTTATGTTTCTAAATGAGCTTGGTTAGGTAGCAAGACTCATTTACAAAGAAAACCTTTAAAAAAATGGATGTGTTTTTTCCCCCACAAAAGAACCTAATTTGTGGTTGGGAGAATAATTTTATTGATCCCGAAAATTTATTAAATCCCCTTTAAACCAATGTTTTTAAAACCGGATCGGTCATCGAACCGGCGGAGCTATAGGTTCGCGTTTTAACCGGTTTAATCGGTTTAACCGATTGACCCGAATTCAAAACCGAATAATATCATAAACTTTATACAATTGTATACATACATATTAATAATTCAGAACAAATATTAATAATATATACAAGCAAAACTATATGAAAATTTGATATTCTAAAACACTTTTCAAATAGCTACCAGTTGAACAATAATGATAGCTTACTTTAAGTTAGTCTAAATAACAGAATAATAACTCCAACATGTAATCCAGAAGCATAAACAAAGTACATTACTTAGCTTACAACACAAATGAAATGTCTCAAACACTAATTAAAATGATAGGCCATGAAGTTGATTTTATTTTCAATTAAATACAATGATAGGCCATATCCAATAAGCCACGTCAAGTCAAATTCTTTCGATTTTTGTTCCAAGTGCAAAGTGCAAATTGCATATCGTGAGACTCGCAAGAGAGCAGAGAGTGAAGATTTAAAAAAACGATGTGTTGCTGGGGACCTTGGGTCAGTATGGTGAGAGAGGAAATGAGCGATTAATTTTTGAACTAGGGTTTTGGAAATTACCATTTGCTAAATCAGAAATTAGAAATCATAAATTTTTGAACTAGGGTTTTGGGTCAGTATCCTGAAAAGAAATCAGAAATTACCATTTGCTAAATCCTAATTAGCGGGATACGGAAGTTATTGGGAACTATCATACCAGGGAAGAATTCAGAAATTAGAAGCAACGAAGAATGGAAAGAAATCTGGCAAATAGGGAAAAAAATGGAAATGAAACCGGTGGGCCGAGTCGGCGGTTTTTCAGAATTAACCGGTTCACATCTGGTTTTTTTCGGTTCCCTTACATGACGAGTTTTCGGCCTAAATGGGCCGGACCATGGTCCGGTTCACAGTTTAACCGGGCGAACCGGCCGGTCCGGTCCGGTTTTTAAAACATTGCTTTAAACTTTAATATTCGAACAGGGCCCAGTGAATTACTTCCATCCGATTCGTATATAATAATTGATCCTCTTATGAACATGACTTTAATTATTTGATAAGATACGATAAGAGAACATTTCATTATACATATCATTTATTAGTCAAACAAATATTGGATCCACCCGTCTTAGGTAAGAGGTAAGCTAAGCATCTCTCCCGAGCAACTACTGGCAACATGACACGTTGCATGTGTATTAAATTTGGACTTAGCGTTCCATCTTATGTGAGTGCAATGTATCATATGTATTTGGTGTGGGTACAAAAGCTTGTTTGTGAAATGGAACTGCGCGGCACCTTGGTCTTCGTCTGATATTGATTGTCAATAGGAAATTATTCACTTTTCTAAGTTCTAACCAATGAAATCAAACAAAGCCCCTATTAAAGATAGTGGTTAGTAGTTGCACAATTCTTTCCAAAGCTGACTTATTGGCCGATTTATACTCATAAGTGGACCTCTCAACAAATCTGAAAGCAACAAATTATCCACCACCTCTCTTTGCAATAAATAAAACGACTAATCTGAAATAAATTGTTTACGCAAAATGTTCTCAATTTTCTATATAATTTTTTTTTAAGTACAATCATGGTATGAACGATGATGTAGATAGCATATATAGTGCAGTTTTTCCCGTTCTTCCTTTTTTGTACGGAAGAAAAATTATAGCCGCTATTGTTATTTAAGTCAGTTTAATTTATATATGGTGCGACCACTACTATAGGAAATTGATTAATGTCATCTGCAGTTTTGTCATCCCTATCATCGCTAAATATAAATGGAACATATACAGCAAACAAAATGAACATATAAGAGATCTAAGTAAACACATACAAACAAATAAGTTCAATGAAAATAAGTTGAATATGCATGTAAAATTCTGAACAAATGATGACAACACTTATTTATTTGTAAGTGTTCACTTACATCGTCTACATGTTCATCTTTTTTGCTATATATGTTCACTTTATATTTAGCTATGGCAGGGATGGTAAAACTTCAGATGGCACTTATCATTCCAGCTATACTATATAGTATATTTAGTATAGGAATTTTAAAGTAATTAGCGTCGGATTTGCATTCGAGACTGATGGCGCCTATATTAATTGATTATGTATGTTATATATAGACGCCAACGCAAAATGTTTTTAATTTTCAAAATTTTACGCAATTATATATGATCGTGCAGTGAACAATGATATATATATATAGTGCAGCGTTTTAATGCCACCATGTGTAGTATTATGGTATAATTAAAATAAGAGGCCGAAAAATAAATATATTATAATTAATCTATTCTATCATTTTTAAAATTCGTTCAAAATTTGTTCTTTTAATTTAGTATCAAATGAATTATAAATTTACAGAACACATCGCTAGCTAAATTGGAATAAAACGAATAGTTTGGATTTAACATTTAATTATTTTATTTTATATTATTAATAAAAAATGAAGTTATGTTGTTGGTATATGGTGATCTAAAAAAATGGTTGCACTGAAACAGTCCTCATCATATGACGGAACCAAGTACATCAAAGGTATGCACCATTACCTTTTTTTTATTTTTCAATTCAATTATTATGTATTTTGTAGTTAACAAGACCATTTCCATAAGAAAAGTTATATATGCATTTGGCCAAATCATAAGATGATCATAATTATATTATTGAACTCTATAATAAAGTTTCATATTTTGATGTGATATTTCTATTAGTATTAATTCATTATTATAAAATTAATTATTTAATTTTTAATTAGTTTAATGACTGCTATTGAAAATTTTTTCTGACTCCGTCACTTTTCGTCATATGTATCTTGCAGTTCTTTTTTCCTTCTTCGTTTTGTTGTATCTTTTTCATTTTGTTACGGAAGGAAGAATTATCACTACTACAAATTTTGCCTTCTGCGACTGTTAAAATAATTCCTTTTGTAACTGTACAGATAAGTTGCTAGTCTGGGAGTTGCTAAAGGGACAATAACAGTTGCTAAACTAATGACTGTTATTATCTAAAAACAGTTGTAAAATGCTAGAAATGAACGACTGTTATTTAATTAAAACAGTCATAAAAAAGATGTTCAATGACCGTTATTTGAAAAAAACAGTCACGAAACAATAGTTTTTTTTTTCTTTTGCATTCTGCTCTCCGTACCTATATATACCTGATTGGTTAATAACAGTCGTTATTCTTTATTTATTTATTTATTTATTTATTTCTATTTATTATTATTTATTTTTATTTATTATTATTTTTTTTGCATTATGCTCTCCGTACCTGACAATATTTTATTGTCAAAATAGAACCCAACCTAATTACCATAATTTTCTAATTAAAATCATAAACAACGAACACTTGATAAGCCAATTCATCTTAATTATAGATATCAAAAGAATCAAACAGAACAACAGAAGAAAAAAATAGTTAATCCATTAGACATCATAATAGCCGACTAGCAAAAATATAATACCAGTTACAATTCTCCTCCTCCTAACCCCTTTATCCCCTTCCCTTTTTTCGTCAAAAAAAAATTTAAAAACAAAAAGAAAACAACATATTTCTCTATTTCTTCAAACACATCCCGCAGTTAGCACTCCCTATTTGCTTAGAGGACGGCATTTTTTGCATTTTTCCCTTCTTCTTTTACCAATTTACCAGATCGATCGATCGTTGGCCTTGAACATGACAGAGAGGCGACTTGGCCTAGGATGGAAATCACCTCTTCTTTTCTCTGCCGGTGCGCGATGGCCTGATCAGCGCACGCTTGTCTCCGACCTCACATCCAGCACTCTCTGCCAAATACTTGCCGCTCCTTCCAACACCTATCGATTCCACCGACCGTGACGTCACCACCATCCGTGCACTTGTGATCGGCATCACTAGACCACCTGACAGAGCCGATTTTGATTCTGGTGAAGTCATTGTCCATGCTCCGATTTGGCGATGGGTCTTTCTTCTTGATATCGAAACCATATATTGTTGTGCTTAAGCACAATCATCCATAAAAAGAAAATCAACATTACTCAACAATTTCGAGCCTTTTTAGAAAAATAAAAATGAAATCAAAAGTATCCAATAATATAAATCCAGAAGAACTCTATGCCATCTTTTTCACTTGCAAACAAAAATAAAGAAATAGAAGGGCAAAGAGAGAGAATTACCCTTGAAATAAGGAATATGTCATAACTCAAAAGAATTAGAGGTGGCTGTTAGTACGGGTGCGATTGATGCATGTGACCATCGAAAGTTTGAAAGTTGAAACCGATGGAGGAAGAAGCACTACAGGAGGAATATGGAGGCGGCGAGAGAATGAAAATCTAGACTTAATTAAAGGAAAAGAAGGAGGCGGCAATAAAAACTTGACAGCCCAAAAGTTTTTTTAAAAAAATGGTAAGTTTACTAAAATAATTTTGGGGGCAAATATGATAATGCCTACCAAAAATAACTCATCAAATCTTTGTAATTATTTTCAGGGCACGTAATCGGTGCACCTACCGAAAATTCTTTCCTTTTTTTTTGAACAAATCTATTAATTAAGAATATCATTGCAACATTGTTTGGTAATCACGTTGATTGGTAAATTAGAATCTCATTTCCTTGTTTGTTAAAAGGCCGAGAAAATGGTGCAATCGTTATTAAATATAGATAGTTGCAAAAAATCGGATCCGCTTGTCAGACAATAAGTCGTCCAATCATCAGTTAATTTTGGCAAGATTTACAACAACTGTTATTTTTAGTTAACAGTCATTAAAGATTTTTGTGACTATTATTTAATATTAACAGTCACAATGTTTCTATGAATTTTTTCTTTTTTATTCCTCACGCTTAATTTTAATGACTGTTTTATTTTAAAACAGTGATAAAGGTTTGAACATTATATCACGATAATGCCACAGATTAAGCAAATGACTGTTTTTATAAATAACGGTTGCTAATCCAGAGTTGCAAAAGCCCTTTTGTGTGGTAGTGTATATTTACCGTATGAAATTCAGTTTAATTTATCTATACGTACGGTGTTACGGAATATCATTTTGCAGTTTTTTTTTATATTAACTCGACGCAAATAAATCATATACTTGGGACTGGGAGTCATTATATATATAGTTGGTGAATATATATAATCAGTTACTTAAATCCATATTCTGAACTAAACTAATGATCTAAAAAATATGCCGTACTCATTTCTATATAAATTCGAGTTCCAATATTAATTGAAATGACGAAAATTTGCGTCGACCTTTATTACATAATAATCAAACATGGAAATGTTGTTACTCTTGACACACAAAAGATACTACAACACGGTTCTTGCAACTTAAATTCTTGCAATTTACTCTTGACACACAAAAGATACTACAACACGGCTCAAGCAATCTCTGTTTATCAGCTGCGAAGTATGTCACAATCAAATTTTATAGACACATTGATGTCCCACTCGTAAAAGTAACCAAACCGTGTTTGCTTCATAACTCACAACTCACAAGCACTAACTCATGCAGTCAATACTCAATAGTCATGCTCCTATTACATAGACTTTATTTCCATCAACCCTGCCATTTAAATTGTACTTAAGAGCGCACAACACCTTGAGCATTCTTTCCCTCTCTCTCTCATCATACACAGACTGACAGACACAAAAAAAGAAAACAAAGGCAAAATAAGGAAAACAAAAAACAGAACCAGCCATTATCTACAAATTACAAAGAGAGATATCGATGGATGTTTTGACCACCCTCACTATTATATTTCTTCTCTATTCATTATACCTTCTCTACAAGTCCTACAAACTAAAATGCTCCACAAACTGTTACTTGGTAGACTATGTGTGCTTCAAGCCATCACCTGACCGGCAAATCACCACCCGAAAATGCGGTGAAATAATAGAGCGCAATAAGAACCTTGGTTTGGCTGAATACAAGTTCTTACTGAAGGTGATTGTTAACTCTGGCATAGGCGAAAGAACCTATGGCCCGAGAAACATCATTGAAGGACGTGAAGAATCACCGACCCTTGATGATGCCATCGAAGAAATGGATGAATTCTTGAACGTGTGTATTCATGATTTATTCGTTAAAACGAAGATCTCACCGCGTGATGTGGATGTCTTGGTGGTTAACATCTCCACTTTCTGTCCTGCCCCCTCCCTAGCATCACGAATAGTGCATCAGTACAACATGCGGGATGATGTGAAGACATATAATCTATCTTCCATGGGGTGTAGTGCAACGCTGGTTGCCATAGATGCAGTGCAAAATATCTTTAAATCCGGAAAAAAGTCCCTAGCAGTGGTCATCACATCAGAATCAATTAGCCCGAATTGGTACTCTGGAAATGACAAATCAATGATGCTCGGTAATTGCCTTTTTCGATGTGGTGGGTCTGCCATGCTATTAACAAATGACCCTGCGATGCAGGCTCAAGCGAAGATGAGGCTTAAGTGTCTAGTGCGAACTCACATCGGAGCAAATGATGATGCATTCAACAGTGCCGTACAGAAAGAGGATGACATGGGTCGGGTTGGCGTGCACCTAAGCAAGGACCTCCCAAAAGCCGCAATGCGAGCTTTCACAGAAAATTTAAAACGTCTTCTACCTAAAATCCTGCCATATCGTGAAATCGCACTTATAGCCTTCCACATAGTCAAGCAAAAGTTGGTTCAACCAGATGCCAAACTAAACAAACTGGTGGCTCAAATCAATTTCAAGTCAGGGGTTGATCACTTTTGTTTGCATACTGGTGGCACTGCGGTGATTGATGCAGTTAGAGAAGCTCTGAGGCTGAGTGAGTACGATGTAGAACCGGCGAGAATGACATTGCACCGATGGGGCAACACGTCAGCGAGTAGCATATGGTATGTCTTAGGGTACATGGAGGCAAAAAGGAGGCTGAAGAAGAAAGATAGAGTGCTTATGATAAGCTTTGGTTCAGGGTTTAAGTGCAATAGTTGCCTGTGGGAGGTGACTAGAGATTTGGGAGATGGTGATGTTTGGGAGGACTGTATCAAAGAATACCCCCCAAAAACCATAGTCAACCCTTATTTAGACAAGTATGGATGGGTCAACGAGGAGACTGAAGAGACTTTCAACCGGGAAGAAAGAATTGAGGCTTTCAAAAACTCGCCATGGTAAAAAGAAAACAATAAACCAATTCATTAGACGATATGTATAGGCATTACAATAAATACAAAATTCATTACATTAATATTCGATAAAGTGGTTTTTACACCCAATTTTGTATATTAATAAGTGAAAATTGTAATGGTGGATATGATGCTATATATATGTAGCATTTTTTTTTTTTTTTGAAGATGTGGAAGCCCGTAGGCCAGTGTCCCAAAGCCCCATTGTACGAGGCCCAAAATAAAGAGAAAAAAATAAAAGAAAATCAGAAAGAAAAAAAAAGACTTCGGTGCTTCTTTGTGAGACAGCATCACTCGTCTTCTTCCCCTCCCAGCTCATCGCTCTGTTCACTTGAGTTGAAATTAAGCTCACAATATATCAATCAACCCTATTTAGCAATCTCTTCCTCCAAGCTCTACGTCTGTCATCTCCAAAGGGGTTCCGTCTACAGGATTTGGCCAGCCCCTAGCATTTTCCGATCTAGTGAAAAATGGCGAAATATATTACTGGCATATCTTCTCCAATGGTTGCTGTATGGATCCCCGATGGTGGGTCTTGTATCTCAAGCTCGGCTACTCTTGCCTGGTTTGCCAGTAAATGTGCTGGATGAACCATTTCTCTTGGTACATGGCGGATTTCGAGATGGGGCCCAAGGTCGTCAACCATTTGTAACAATTTTCGGAAATGTTCTTCGGCTCTCCAGCAAGGTATCAATGCATTCTTACCCTCTGTCAACGCATCAGTTAGGTTTTTGCAAATCTGAGACAATGACAGTCCTAGTGTGATTATCATTTGTGTATTGTAGGACCTGTTGCACGGCCATGAGCACTGCAAGTGTTTCAGCATGGAAGGGTGAATATGCAAACACGTGTTTTGCTCTTCTCCATCGCAGTCTGTTGTCTGAGTCATATGTACGTAGCATGTTTTTTATGGTCCTGCAATAATTCTAGCTGTCTTGTACCAAAAAATATTTATTATTCCTTTAATTTTTCTTACAGATGCATTTTCTTTTTTTCTCCCTTTTATTGTAAAATCACTACTGGACTTCTCTGAAAACATTCTTTTTTTTTTTTTGGTGTTAACAGTCCGTAGGCATGATTTCATTAAAAACCCAAGAAAAATGGATTACAATTCTGTTACATGATCCGACCTGAAAGAAAAAGTTGTGTAAGTGAACCCAGTACATGTAATATCATTGATCCTAGCATAGTTAACCAATTCATGCGGCTCTAAATTGTTCTCTCTCGGTATGTAGCTGCAAATGAAGTTTGATTGGCTCCTGAACACTGTAAGTAGGTCAATGACAGCATTGTATTCCTGCCATGGCACAGAATCGGGCCGTATCTGTTGATTTACAACTTGTTGTAGTTGCAAGCAGTCTGTGAAGAAAGTGCAGCTGTTCAGGCCCATCCCCATGGCTGTTCTGGCCGCCATATGTAAAGCTAAGATCTCAGAATGCATAGCTGAGGTGGAATCCCCTGATCCAATATCATATCTAATTAGAGATCCCTGATGAAACATAATGACAGCCCAACTTGCAGTATTTGGGTGCTGATAGGGCCAGGCCCAATAGTCCCAGTCCGAGGTAGATACGGAAGGTAATTACTACTTACCATCCAACTGTTTATCATCTACGCCATCCAGCAGGCTCTTCCCAACCTTCCTGTCCACCCTTCGTTCGGCCCAATGACAGCCCAACGCACCTCTCCCTCCATCCATGTCACGTGATATCATGTGAGAGATATTTCCCTTTTCTGAAATTTATTCTTTCATCTCTCTCCCGATCTGCTCCTCCAATGGCGATTTGGATTGCGATGAGCTTCGGCGGAAAGATCTAAATTCTGTCTAAATTGTGCGCAATTAAATCGTCTATTACCTTTTCTACTCTCTTCTCTGCCGATATCTCGTCTTTCTCCATTTTCTCAAAAACCACATCTCAATAGACTGTAGATCTGATTTTTCAACTTCTGGTTATCAAGCTTTGCTGATACGAAAGAGGAATCAATTACCTTCGAGAGTGATGTCTGGATCATGTTAGTATTTCTTTCATTACATATTTTGTTATTTTTTAGATTCTAAATGGTTAAATATTGAATCGAGACTCTTATTCTTAGATTAGAAATCTGATGAAGCTATATTAACAACAGATTTGTTATTTTCAAGTTGAAATTAATCTTCACAATTGTGAACTGATGAATTGAATTATTGCCCTACATAGTTTATATTACTTTTTGTTTGAACAATATTATTATGTTGATTGTAGATTTTAATTATAATTTCACTCTCATATTGTTTTAATTTTGTACTAATAGCATGAAGAGAATGTTGGAATTTATTTTTGGTCGAACTGTGTTCGATTTATTTCACATAAATGTTCAGTTTATTTTCCTATGTGTTCATTTTTTATATGTTATTATGGTCTTTTCTATATATCCAATTTTTAATTTATTCTTATAAGTGTTTAGATTGTTTCATACTAGTGTTATATTATATGTCTTTATTGTTTGAATGTTGTATTTGATTATATTTTCATTTCTGACATGATATAATTGTTGTATTTATATGAATTGATTTGAAGCTTACCTGGGATATACACTTCTATTCTTTTTCCCTTTAAGGTTGATGTTGGTCTTGATGAGCATGTCCTAGGATATCATTTGATTAAGGATACTGCCACTACAGTGAAAGGAATTATATAGCTTAGGTATGTAATAAATCTTATCTTATTTCTTATATGCCAAAATGATTACTTAACGATTATATGCGTTCAGTTTGTGTTCATAAGTGTTCAATTTGTGGCCATCTTTTGTTTTCGTCAAGCACATTTCTGAAAGTGTTATGTATTGCATGGTCTGAAATGATATCTTAGCAATTGTATGTGTTCTGTTAGTTACCATGAGTGTTCAGTTTGTGACCATCTGACGTTATTTCATTAAGCTAATTCTGAAAAGTATTATGCATGGCACTGTCTGAAAATGATTCTTTAGCAGTTGCAAGTGTTCTGTTAGTTGCCATAAGTGTACAATTTGTTACCTTCCTATGTTAAGTCATGAATATAATTCCGAAGGGGCCGTTTGGATCCCCATGTGATTTTGGAGAATTTCATCTTCCTACCATAAATTTATTATAAACAATCCAAACTCTTCACAAAATTACACACTTCCCAATAAATTTATTCCTAGGAATTGCAACTTCCCCAAATTCCCTAACTTCCTAAGCGATCCAAACGGCCCCGAAAGTATTATGTATTGCACAGTCTGAAATGATTACTTAGCAATTGCAAGTGTTCTATTAGTTATCGTAAGTGTTCAATTTGTGGCATTCTTATGTTAAGTCATGAATCTAATTTCGAAAGTGTTATGTATTACACAGTTTGAAATGACTACTTAGCAGTTGTAAGTGTTATGTTAGTTACCATAAGTGTTCAATTTGTGACCCCTTTATGTTAAGTCATGAATCTAATTCCGAAAGTGTTATGTATTGCACAGTTTGAAATGACTACTTAGCAGTTGTAAGTGTTATGTTAGTTACCATAAGTTTTTAATTTGTGACCATCTTTATGTTAAGTCATGAATCTAATTTTCAATGTGTTATGTATTGCACGGTCTAAAATGATTACTTAGTAGTTGTATGTGTTCTATTAGTTACCATAAGTGTTCAATTTGTGACCATCTAATGTTATTTTATTAAGCTAATGTCGAAAGTATTATGTATTGCACAGTCTTAAATTATTACACAAATACTATTTGTTATATTAGTTACTCTAAGGGATCATTTCGCTAACATTTTATGTTTGTCTGTATTATATATTCCACAGGTTTGTGTTGGAATGGAGTCTTGTTGCCATCATTATTGTTTTTTTCCCCTACAATTCTGGAAAACTGAATTGATATTGTAGTTGTTAAAACTTTGTAATTTGTGGTTTATTTTGTGAACATGTATGTGCTTGTTGTTATGGACAAATGTTTTTTTAGGTTATTTGTTTTTTTAACATGAAATGCTTTGTGAATAGTTTGTTTTGTCGTTAATTGAACGGTTTGTCATGTGATAGAAAATTTGTATGTGTGGTTAACAAATTGGTATCTCTAGATGCAACAATCTCAGTTAAATGGATGGATTGCGGTGTCCAATTGAAGGTATAACTCATATTAACTCTTTTCTTGAGGTTATAATAGCATGAAAAAAAGTAACATATTAACTGAACACATGGTGTTGTCTAACTGAACAAATAAACTTGTGATATTGATGACATGTCGCAAATGAGCGCTAGAAAAGTGCACTAAATTCCTTGCCAAAAGTTGGAAAAACGCTGCAAAAATTGAAAAATTCTACGCGAAGTCCACCAGGTCATCAGAATAGCCCACCGACAGGCCCATTTTGCGCACTGGATCCATTGGATGACGCGGATGACTAATGAGTGGATGACGGTTATCAGCTCCGGATACGGAATGAGTATGTCCACTAGTTAGAGAAATAGGGGGTCTCGGACAAGATTATGATAACAAACTCACACGGTTTGGACATCCGAAGGCACCTCGGGAACAAGCTCAGCAAGGGAATCTTTCTAGCAGTGCCTATATATAGAAGGCGCAGACCATTGTAGAAGAGGGGTTATTACTCAAACAGACCATTGTAACATTATGATCACTAAAGATTAAATTTCATAGTAGTGTCATCAAGGATGAAATTTAGGTCTCTGTATTACTATTGTAATGCCAAATTTTTATGACTTTTTATACCAGAGGCTGTCAATATTAGATTTTGGGTTGTAGAGGCAATGATCACATGGAATAAATGAGGCTGTCAATGTTAGATTTCTGGTTTGTCCGCCTCACAATTATCCATCCATATTCCATACCCAACAACTCCCAACTGATACAGTAAGCTTGTTCTCCTCCATATGCCAATCTTTACAAAGGTGCACCCTTTGTTTCATTTGTGCATCATCTTTGGGCACTTTGGAAGTACAATGCTCGCACATCTTTGAGGAGACTAGGCTTAATCATATGGCTGTCTCAAAAATGGCTCAAGCATATAACAACTAGTCAAGAATTGCCTCTTCCATGGTCACCCCAAGGTCGCTGAAGCACTTGCGGAAGGCAAGCCAAGACAGTGCACAAGAAGGTTATTCATGCTATGTGGATGGTTCTTTACAACGGCATCGCGTATTTGACATCCGTTAGTGAGTGATTTAAAGTTTCATACTTATTTTTAAAACAAACATAAACTATCTATTGCATGTTGCACAATTAAGTGTATATATATATATATATATGAGCACAGTTTCGCTGTCATAGTTTTTTCGCTGCCACAGATGTCACAAACTTTCATCCGTTAGATTAGAAATAGATCGACGGTATCAAATGAATTTTAATGTTAATATTATAATATACCAAAAAGTTACTATTTTGTCTCCTCGTTGTTCATCTTTTTTACCCTCTCGAGGTAAATACTGTCAAGACTAAATAGATACGAAAAATTAATTTAAAAAGAACTTTCTTATTTTTTCTATATGAATTTTTTTTCATTTATCTTTTCTGTATCTCTTGAATTCCCTTTTAACTCCTTCTCCATTCTTCTAATAAAGCGGCAATTTGGCAATTTCATTCTGAATACATGAGTTGATTGCCGGACATATCTTTCTCAATTGAAAAAAGAATGATTTTGACGGTCAAATTGTTAAAAAAAAGATGGAATTGAAGCAGCCTCATCACCACTAATTGAACTTGGAAATATGATTAACTTCTCTGAAGAAAAAAATTGGACAGAGAGGAAAGAGAGCTCCAGCACGAGAGAGTAAGAAGAGTGCTCGAGTAGAAGAAAAAACAAAAGACCGTAGGGAGAAAGCCTGCTAATTTTCTTTGATCGTTTCGTCTCCTTGGGAGTGGTTACGAGAGGGAGGAGACAAAAAGATAAAAAGCAATAAAGGGCAGCTCTTGGTGTTAAAGCTCAATCACCAACCGTCGATTCATTTTTAATCTAACGGATGAAAATTTGTGACATCTGTAGCAGCGAAAAAATACATCCGCTTTTTTGTTGGTTATAAAATCAGTAGTACTTGAGAATAAGGACGTCCAAATTCCTGAAGACAACTAAATTTTATATTTTATCGTTAGAAATTACCGATTTCTTATCCCTATGTTTATATCTTCTGATTACACAAATAGGAAATACCCTCTTTTTATGTACTATTTTGTCGACTCTAAAAACTAAAAAGTGAAACTATCATTGTTGAAAACAGCAAATTCATTTAAACTGTGTATTTTTGTAAACAGGAATTACCGTGACTATATTTATAAATTCATTTAAACTGTGTATTTTTGTAAACAGGAATTTCATGTTCTTCTAACTATTTTATTAATTTTATTTTTTTCGGTGACTTTTTAACAAAATACGAATTTTAGTTTCCGTGACTATTTTAAAATTTTATTTTTTGTTCTCTATTTATGAAATTATGAATTTTAGTTCCCGTGACTATTTGTATAAATTTATTTATAGCCCGTCAAATCTTGAAAACAGAAAATTCTTGAATTATTTGAAAAATTTTATAATTTTATTTTCTCGTTGCCTGTTTATGAAAATGCGAATTTGAGTATCCGTGTCTATATTTGTAATTTTATTATTTTGTTACCTATTTATGAAAAGATGAATTCTAGTTTTCGAGACTATTTTTATAAATTTATTTATATCGCGTCAATTTTTGAAAATAGAGAATTCTAGTTTAGGATCACTATTTTTATAATTTCTATTTTTTTATACATATTTATGATAATTGAAAATTCAGTTTTCATGACTATTTTTGTAAATTTATTTTTGTAGTGTATTTTTTAATACATTAAATTCATATCGTTGTGTCTATTTTTATAATTTCAATTTTTTCGTGACTATTAATGAAATCGAGAATTTCAGTTTCTGTGACTATTTTTATAAGTTTGTTCATACCTGGTCTATTTTGTAATTTTATTTTTTCGTTACTTATTTCTGAAAATACGAATTTCAGTTTCGAAGACTATTTTTATAAATTTATTTATGTCGCGTCTATTTTTTAAAATAGAGAATTCAAGTTAGGATGAGTATTTTTAAATTTTATTTTTATGATACCTATTTACGAAAAATGAAAATTCAGTTTCCGTGAATATTTTTGTAAATTTATTTTTTAGGAGTGTATTTTTTAAAACTTTAAATTCATATTTTGTGTCTATTTTTATAATTTTAGTGTTTTCGAAACTATTAATGGAATCGATAATTCCTGTTTCTGTGACTAATGTTAGAAGTTTATTCATACCTGGTCTATTTTTGTAATTTTATTTTTTCGTTACCTTTTTATGAAAATACGAATTTTAGTTTCGGTGACAATTTTTATAAATTTATTTATAAATTCTTGTGAGGATGACTATTTTTATAATTTCAGTTTTTATACCTATTTCAGAAAAATGAAAATTCAGTTTCGGTTACCATTTTTGTAATTGTATTTTTTACGAGTATTTTTGAAAACATTAAATTCGTATGTTATGTCTATTTTTGTAATTTTTATTTTTCTGTGACTATTAACGAAACCGAGAATTTCAGTTTCGGTGATTATATTTTGAAGTTTATTCATACCTGGTCTATTTTTGTAATTTTATTTTTTCGTTACCAATTGAAGAAAATACGAATTTCATTTTCCGAGATTATTTTTATAAATTTACTTGTATGACGTCTATTTTTGCAAACAGGGAATTCTAGTTTAGGATGACTATTTCTATAATTTTATTTTTTATACCGATTTATGAAAATTGGAAATTCAGTTTTAGTGACTATTTTTGTAAATTTATTTTTTAAGAGTGTACTTTTGAAAACATTAAATTCATATGTTGGGCCTATTTTTGTAATTTTAATTTTCGGTGACTATTAATGAAATTGCATATTTCAGTTTCTGTGACTATTTTTAGAAGTTATTCATACCTGGACTATTTTTATGAAGATACGAATTTCATTTTCCGAGACTATTTTACAAATTTATTTATATCGCGTCTATTTTTTAAAATAGTGAATTCTAGTTAGAATGACTATTTTTATAATTTAATTTTTTATACCTATTTATGAAAATTTAAATTTCAGTTTTAGTCACTATTTTAGTTAATTTATTAATGAGGAGTATATTTTTTAAAAAATTAAATTCATATGTTGTTTCTATTTTTACAATTTTAATTTTTCCGTGACTATTAAGGAAATTTCTAATTTCAATTTCGGTGACTATTTTTAGAAGTTTATTTATATGTGGTCGATTTTTGAAAACACGAATCTAATGTTTTTTTCTGACTAGTTTTATAATTTAATTTTGTTGGTGATTATTTATAAAAATACGAATTTTAGTTTTCGTGACCCTTTTTAAATTTTTTTTATATTGGGTCTTGTTTGAAAACGGAGAATTCTAGTAATGATGACTCTTTTTATAATTTTATTTTTTTCATTTCCTATTTATTAAAATACGAATTTCAGTTTGCGTGACTATTTTTATAAATTTATTAACCCCGTTTATTTTTTAGAATAGAAAATTGATAAATTTTTTAATATTTTTATAATTTTATTTTCTCGTTGAATATTTATGAAAATGAGAATTTGAGTTGACGTGTCTATTTTTGTAAATTTATTTATACCGTACGTGAGTGAGAGGGGATTTTTCCTTGGGCTAGCGTTCTTAGTTCAAAATCAATCCAAGTCCAACGCACAGAAGCCTGTCAGGATGGATGAACGGGATGACCCGACAAATTTAAAAATAATATTATATTAATATAATATATTAAAAATAATATCAATATAATAATATTTTTTTAAATATTAACACAAGATCGGAATTCCAGATTCGGACGGCAAGATCGGAATTCCATATTCCGACCTTAGCTAAGCTCGGAATACCGGATTCCGATCTTAGCTTTTTAATTTTTTTATATATTATTTATTTATTTTATTGGTTAGTTAAATAATTAGAAAAATAGATAATATATTGTAAAAATATTGAAAAAAATATGGAAAAAATCAGGAATAATTAAACTAAATTTTATATGTAATTTAGTATTTTTTGGGAAAATTTTTTTTCTTTTATTAGTTTATTAATTAGTTAATTAATTAAAAAGTAGATAATATATTCTAAAAATATTGAAAAAATATAAAAAATCCAAAAATGATTAAACAAAATTTTATATGTAATTTAGTATTTTTTTGGGAAATTAAATTTATTTTCCTTTTAATTAATTTATTTAATTAAATATAAATTTAATTAATTTATTTAATTAAAAATGAATAATTATAAATTTTCAAACAACCATTTGATTATAAATTTAATATAAAATTATAAATTTTTAAACAACCATTTGATATGCGTCCCGGATGTCGTCCTCTGTATATATTATTTTCATATTATATATTAAACAATCATATCGAGTCTGATGATCAAGGAAGTAGTTTCTGAATTGCATTAGAAAGGAATCACACGATATTGATGTTTTACTGAGACGGAGAAGAAAGACTAAATTCAGTTGATTTACTGCATTTCTCTTTTTAATGATGAATTTATGAATTTAAAAACTTTTTTAGTATTTTAGAGTGGTTTTTAGGTTTGCAAACTTTCAAAGTGGATTTTGGAGGTCTAGAGAGCGTTTTTTGGCTCCTAAAATGGTTGTTACGGGTTTTCACCCCAGTAAAACATGTAGATCTCGTCGCCAGCTTTTCGGAATGTGCTCGTGTGCGCCAAACGGACCTTCCTATCAAAAGTTATGTCTGTTTAAAGTTTTAATGTTCAAGTTATGCTTTTGTATCCCTGCAAATGCAGAAAGGATTAATAAAACTTTGAACATTCTGAAAGGATTATGCCTTTGTATCCCTGCAAATTCTGAAAATTTATAATCCTTTCTAAATGGTACAATTCATTTAATTAAATAAGTTATAAAAATTTATATTTTAATTAAATAAATTTAATTTCCCAAAAAATACTAAATTACATATAAATTTAATTTACTTATTTCTGATTTTTTCATATTTTTTCAATATTTTTACAATATATTATCTATTTTTCTAACTATTTAACTAATTAATAAATTAAATAAATAAATAAATAATATATAAAAAAATTAAGAGTAAATTTTATGAGAGGTCACTAAAGTTTGTAGTATGTTCATATTTAGTCCCTAAACTTTAATTTGTCCTCTTCAAGTCTTCAAACTTTAATTTTGTCCAAACTTAGTCCTTCCATCACCATCCCAATATTTTCCGTCTAATTCATCACTGGTGGGTTTACAATTTGGGATGTGAATCAAATTATATCTTCTCAAACCTACCTCTGTGTCTCTCTCTTCGTATCTTTCTCAGAACCCTCTGCTCCTCTCGTCGAAATCAAACCAAATTGACAAAATTCATAAACCTTCTCATCCATTAATTCGAGCCAATCTCCTTCTTTGTCGCTCCCTACACCGACTCCTACCTCCTTGTAGCACAAGAAATCGACCTACCTCCTTGTAGCAGAACTTTTGTAGCTCTATCACTGCCATGGAAGCCTCAATTCATGAATTATACCTCCATCATCGCCCCTGACATTCCTATATAAAATTATTGATTCAATTTGACAATCTCTATTTACAGCTTACGGGTATAAATAGGGTCATTTAAATACTAGTATTGGATGGATTTATGGTACTACCAGGCTCATGTAGTAGAGGGCTCAGTGGCACAGCTAAATTTATAAGAAATTTGCCAAAATAACGTGTTCATTTTTACATCTTTCTAATTCTACTAACCTTGCAAAATATTTTGCATCACTGACATGCTTTAGTTAACTTAATCTGCGAATCTACTAACCTTGCTAAATGTACTAACTTAAAACATTGGCATGCTTTAGAAAAACAAATCAAGATTCGTAGCATCATGGGTTTATCAAATTTACATAATACAATCATACACAAATGTATAAAATAAATCAATATAAAGAAAAACAAAACCAATTGAGAAAAAAGCAAACTGGTTTGATTGCATAAAATTGAATAAAAATTTGCAACTTATATCAGTAAAATAAACAAAGCTACAACTCATATCTGTAAAATTGAATAAAATTGATAAAAAGGCAACAAATCCAATAAGCTTAACAAACCCAATCCTACATTTATTCACTTTGGTACTCATGTTTCATGATATTTATAACTTTAACCTAAATACCAGCAACTCATTCCCTGGAAATAGGATTACAACATTACAAGCATTACAAGCTCATCATTCCCTAGTACAGAGGTGGTTTGCTCCATTTAAACAAACAAACATTACACATTTAAACAAAAAAAATTCAGAGTATATCTTGATCTGGATTCTAAACTGTTACCATTGCAAGCAAAGAACCTTCATCCAAAACACATCCAGGAACAGCTTCGCATATACTTTTTCTTGTCATTCGAAGACAGCTCTTCTTTTCTTTGTAACCTGCACCAAATATATAGTCTTATTTAAAACATATTCCACCATTATGCCTTAAGTATATCACATTTAAGAAAAAAGAGAATTTAATCACTGGTAGCTTTTCCATATTGCACTAAATGGAAGTACCGAAGTATTATTTGGCATCCAGAATAGACATCTATTTGCTTTCAGAATAGACATTTTTTTGCCACCCAAAATTAAATAGTGCCTTCAAAAATTTTATGAGCATACCTTTAATTATGTAACAGTGCCTTCAGAATAGACATTTCTTTAACATTAATTATTTGAGCATAGCCTTTAATTAAACAAAATAGTGCCTTCAGAATTGACATCTATTTGCTACCCAAAATTAGTTTATTTGACAATCATTAGAACTGCTGAAAATAAAATTAAGAGATATGAGACAACAATTGATGATAAAATTAAGATATATGAGACAACAATTAGGACATAGGTTGTCTAAAATTAGATAAAATCGTAGAAATTAATATTCTTTAAAGGAATTGAGAAATCTATTGTTATTCTTAAGGGAATTGAGACTTACCAAAGAAGAAATTAGATAAAATCGTAGAAATTAAGACTAATCATAGTTTAGCTCTTCACTGGGTTGCAATCCATATCTCGTTATTGCTTCGACAGCTACTTCGAACTCACTAATTGAGGAGGGGAACAGAGTTCTTCTTGAGCTGTAGAACTGAAACCTCGGTATAGAAACGGAGATGGAGACCACTTCAATTCTTTAGGATTTCGGTAGAGATAAAGAGATAGAGAGATCAACAGGGATGTTACGGTTTTCGTACAAATAGAGAGATCGGTTGGGTTGTTAAGGTTTGCAGAGTTTATCCAGAAGGTGGAGAGATCGGTTAGGTGTTCTTTGAGAGACGGAGAGGAATGAAGTTTTCGTGAGAGATAATTCTGACAGTACTGATTTTTCATTCAGAACACAAAAATTTGCACCTATCCTGATGAATTGGACGGAAAAGATTGGTATGGTGACGGAAGGACTAAATTTGGACAAAATTAAAGTTTGATGGTTACAAGAGGACAAATTAAAGTTAAGGGACCAAATATGGACAGACTACAAACTTTAGTGATCTCTCGGAAATTTTACTCAAAAATTAAAAAGCTAAGATCGGAATCTCGGATTCCGATCATAGCTAAGGTCGGAATCCGGGATTCCGATCTTAGTTAAGGTCGGAATCCGAGATTCCGATCTTGCCGTCGAAATCTAGGATTCCGATCTTGTGATACTATTTAAAAAAATATTATTATATTGATATTATTTTTAATTTATTATATTAATTTAATATTATTTTTAAATATTTCGGGGGATGACTTCACTAAAATACGGTCCTTTACTCTCCTAAAAGGCTAAACCTCGATAGGCCCAGCCTCCCAGTTTTCACACTTCAGGCTTTTTTCTAGATCAATTGAATTGTCTACGCCTAGGCCTGTCAACGGCTGAAAAAAACGCGTTATGCCGTTTCGTTAAGGCCTAACGAAACGAATAACGGCAGCGAAATGAATTTCGTTTCAATAACGAAACGGCAAACGGAATGCAAATATGTGCCGTTTCGATCGTTTCAGTCTAGTTTCAAACCGTTTCATGTTTAATATGTGAAGTGGAACGAATAACGGAATGGATTTCTGTGCCGTTTCATAAACGAAACGGTTTAACGGAATGAATGTTGAAACCGTTTCTTTAACGGAACGGCAAACGAAATGGGCTCTGCCGTGCTTTTGGGCCACGTTTGACAGGCCTATCTACGCCTCAAGTGTTTTTTAGGATTGTAGGCCCCAAGTTGGGGAGCTAACAGTTGGAAATAATCATCACATTTCCTCATTTCCATTTTAAAAACAACTAATCAGAACTTCTCAATCAAGATAATTTTCTATAAAGAGAATTATATGAACCTGAAATACCACATGCTTCCATAAATTCTCTTTTGTATAATAAAGATAAAATAGCTAGAAAATTAGTAATTAATATACTGTATGAAAATTGAAAATTTAAACTATAAACAATATGTTCACTATAATCTTTTATGAAGCAATATGTTTATGTATTTTCAAGTTCGGGAGAAGTTATGCAGGAGTGTGCAGTGTGGTGACGATGTTTCAAAACTGTATACAATAAATATAACTTTTTGTTTATGAAAAGTGCCTCTGTGTGAACTTGCTATGCAAAATTAGGCAACTGAACATGAGCTGGATTTTAAATGCAATTCTCTCAAAATCTGGTAAATGAACATGACATTCGATCATATTATCTCAAATGTGCTGGTGTAACAATGCTTTAGAGGGTATGAATCGTTGCTTGCAATTTTGATGACTATCTAATTAATTAAGCATTAGATATTTAATGCGTGCCAAACAAGAATAGCTTATTTCTAGGAATAGTTTCTTCCTAGACATCCAAGCAAGTTAGAAAAAGGAAAAAGAATAATTTTTTTCTAGAAATAACATCTTACAACAATTATATATACATAATTTAAACAAAATTAGCTAAATACTAATAACTAAATGAAATTTTATGTGCTCTTTAATTAGTACTTTATTTAATATTAAAATAATAATTTTTAATAATTTATTTAAATTAATATCAATTTGCTTATTCCTAACTTACCATCCAAACAATAGTTTTTATTCACATAATAACATCTTCCTACTCTTTCTAAAATTACACACTTTCCAATATTTTCTTTCTAAAATTCTTATTCTCGTAACATCCAAACGGCTCCGATAGTAATATTGTCTTCTACCTAAATAGTGTAGACCAGATTCTAGCGAAAGTGATATTTTATACGAAAGAGAATTTGGAAAGTGATATTTTATACGAAAGAATGTCATCTTTAAAAAAAATAATAATAAACTTATATGCAGCAACATTAGGATAGTACATATACAATAATGGTTTGTTGACAGTCCCTGGGCATGTGGACCACACATAACTACTACTAAATGTAGATAAAATATAAGTAATGTATACGTACACTGTACTAGAATACATTTAATTCTGATAAATAGTTCGTGCGTGACCACACAACCATTTATAAAAAGTTTGTTGACAGATCTGTTTCAGATTAATTTTAATTTTTATTTGATTTTGCATAAATATAACTCGAAATAAATGATTGAACATTAATTTTATTATAACGAATTACTTTTGTAAAAGATAAATTATAAAACTAATATCACAAGTGCTTAGTTCATCTATGCATTTATTTGTGTAATATTGCAATCTTAAAATAATTTTACTAGCTGTTTTGGATTTTTTTTTTGGGTTACGTGATAATCACTTATTTAATATGAACAATAGCAAAGTGCATATATACTTAATAACCAAACCGTTTCGTTCAAAATAAATTTAATTCTATTAAAGCCGAAAAAAAAATAGTTACAGGTCATGCTAACACCCCTAAAAACTCAGAGAAATTGTTGAAAATGTGTTGGAAAGTGGGGCCGTTTGGATCGCTTAGGAATGTGAAGAATTTGGGGAAGTTGCAATTCTTAGGAATAAATTTATTGGAAAGTGTGTAACATTGTGAAGAGTTTGGATTGTTTATAATAAATTTATGGTAGGAAGATGAAATTCCCCAAATTCCTTGGAGAATCCAAACAGCCCCAAGCATTGAATAAATTAACTTTACTCTGAGTCATTATTTAATTCATAACATTAATTTTTATTGAACGGAAGCTTTTATCGTAATAGAAGTTAGGAAAGTTTTTTGATTGGGGCTGCCTGAATAGTCCAAAAACGACCAGCTATTAAAATCTCAACCAATCCAATAAAACTCAGCAAGAGCTGAAGAGCCTGTATATATATACTCACCTAATCACCTTTCTGGCTTTCAAGAAACCCTCCTCAAGGTTGTGTGTGTGTGTGTGTGTGTGTGTGTGTGTGTGTGTGTGTGTGTGTGTGAATATGACTCTCCTTAAGTTAATGCATACGACACTCGTAACTTTAATTTAGAGGTCCAAATCACAGAGAACGGTCAGTATGGCATGGGAGGTTAATCTAGAATGGACTTACGCTTAGTGTTATTGACTTATTGTTGAATGCATTTGTTACGTAATTAGATCAATTACTGCTGACCAATTAAGTTTGTTATAGTGAGTTGGTAGAGCAATTAATTAGAGGATGTTTACATATTTAGAGGCCCACATAACTCCTATTCTGTTATTCAGATGCACCAAAATACAGAAGGTTAAGATATTTGAACGTTGATTGATCACAACTAGGGATGTAAATCGAGCTTCGCTCGATATAGTAATCTTTACGTAGTATAGAGTTTGCACTATGAGATAGGCTAAAATCAGCCACGACTAACGGATGGACCGTCAGCTACGATTATATTTCAACTTTTGAGGTTCTAATGCCTAATTTGAACCGTTTAATGTGTTCTCCATATTGAAATATCATTGAAGACCAAATTTTACATTTTTCTGATTTTATTTACTATTTTTTTGAGATTTTTAAAAATCATAGAAGGGTCCAGAATTTGTTTAGATTAAGAATTTTGTAAAATACCAAGCAAATACTAAAAAATTTCAGAAAAATATAATATTTGTCTCCAATGATATTTCAATATGGAAAACACATTGAACGGTTCGGATCGACTATTAGAATCTCGTAAATTTAGATTTGATTGTAGCTGACAATCTCATCTGTAGTCGCGATTGATTTTAGCATATCTCTTGAACTATTTTATGTGAATTTTTTTTTTGTTACTCGAGTGCTCATCCAGTTTATTCCTTAATTTATGCATTTCATTATTTACTGCCTATTTCTTAATTATTTAGTACATATATTAAATAAACTCAAAATGTTCAATTGCGGTGCTGCATAAAGTGTCAAAATCCACTACTATATGGGCCTCGTGATCTTTATTAAAATTAGGATCCCTTAATCTGAGACCTCTGCAATGTAAATTTTCAAGTAAAATATAAACACAGTTCAGAAGAAATATGCCATGCACACGAAAGTAATAACAAAATAAAAGGGAATTAAACAGCTTAAACCTTCAGGGCAGTAATGTTGAATATTACGTTTTCATTTATTCAATCTGATAGCTATGACAATAATAAAAGAGGACATTAAAAACCCTCCAAAATCCTCAAGCCATTAACATAGTTTATGAATCGATTCTTACAATCATTGAATTTACAGTATGTAGGTATTTGATTGAATATATCTTCAAAATATGAAAATTATCAAAAGTTAAATGACTATTCAGGATAGTAAATATACACAAGTAGAGCAGTAATAGTTTAAACCAACAAAACCCAAGATAGGGTAGCTAAAGTAAAACTGATATAGGGTAGATGTTTCTTATTTGTAATTTGGAGCCTTCTTACATATGTTTGAATCCTCTGTAGCTCTGTACTACGTTTAGCAACCTCAAATTTTTTAAGTCCTTCTTGTCAGCATAGAACCTATAATAAAATAGGTAACTGCAAAATCAATCTTGATAAATTGAATGAAATCTGACAACAATATCAGATGGAAACAATTATAGGCAAGTAATCAGAAAAGAAATTGTGCATCTAAAGACAAAAATTGGTTCGCATCTTCAAAACATGAGGAAACACCCCTAAAAATTATGAAATTGATTATTTTTTATTTCATAATTTAAGAAAAAGAACTCCAGTAAAACAAATATTTATCCATTTTGCCCTCAGTTTGTATTTTTTATCCCCCTTCATTATACTTGTTGAAATTCTATTTGAAATTTAAATTGTTACTAACGATACATGAATCGCTAGTTCAGAAACAAATTACAAAAATTGCCTTCCTGTATTTTCCAACTTCCCATCATTTGAACAAAATTCCATATAGAGATGAGTAAATTAAAGTGTCCACGTTAAAATCATTTGAACAGCATACGTAATGAATTATACTTAAGTGGGATATCACATTAACTGAGCTAACAAAGTGTGAATTGTGGCATTATGTACAATATTCATCCTTGTGAATTCAAGTTCTTGTTTGCTGGTATATATGGCAAATAATTAGAAATAATTGCACTGTACTCAAAATGGTATTCTAGAAATTGCAATGGATTTTCACGATTAAAAAAATAGAGAATTGAGATTTTTAAATTGGGCCTAATTATAAAGCACTGTGACAAAAGCTTCCTTGACCAAACACACAATTAAGGATAACTATAATAGAATAATACAAATTGAGATCTAAAATAAATTACGTAAAATCAACCAAGCTAAACGAACATATCTAGATGTCCTTTATGTTAAATTCTGAAGGTGATTACAACTTTCTCTGAAATTTTTTGCACCTCTCCTTCTGAGGATGAACAATTTGGTTGCAAATATTTACTTTATTGATTCTGGGATGTGCTAACTTGAGATAATATCAAAGTAAATGTGGTAAGACTCCAGTAGCAGCAAAAGAAGAGAGGACCACGTTAAGAATTGGTTTTGGTATGAACGAATATTAGCGAAAAAATATTGACGAATAAATAAAAACTAATCTTACGAAATGAGATTCGGTGAGGTAATACCAAAGAACTCAGTGGCATTTCCAGATGGCGGGCCTATAAGCCACCTTCTATCTTGTCCTCCTCGACGACGGACAAAGCACAATGAACATAATTTGGCAAAGGATGATTTGATTGGTCGTGGCAAGTAGAGTGAAGTTCTCCATCCAACTGTCGTGGTGGATCGTCAATATCTATTGTTAGTATTTTTAGATGCAAACCATGGAAACCTAAGCCCTATAAAATAGATGCAAAATTATTATTAAGATCTTGAAAAATTTTACAGTAAGAATTGATAAGATCTAGTTCAGTGTAAATGATCTCTCTTGAGGCTGCAAAGCCCAACCATTCAAGAATTGTGTTCTCCAACAAACCTTATATATCACATCATAGGCCTCGTCCTGATAAAAATATTAATCGAAAGAAAACAATAGTAAATCGCCATTATTTTAAGAGTTTAATAGAAAGGAAGAATCAAGAAGAAATAATTTTGTAATAAACAAAACTGTTTAGAATAAATATAAAACCTTGCCTTGTCAAAAACCCCTTCACCAGGATTTGAATATGTCGCTTTCTTGTTGATTCTTCATTGGAGTTAACGGAGAAAAAGAAGGAGAGACAGGGGGTCAGGATCGTGCCCCAGTGTTGGCATAATGAGGAGGCAATGGACAGGAAGAAGGAGAGCCACGTGTAGGGTGGTATTGGCAGAGGATTAGGTGAAAAGGCCAAATGAGCGGCTACTGCATAGTTCTTGTCTTATTTGTTATGAAAAATAATTTAAGAAACATAAATTATACTGATTTATTATTTTACCAGTATAAGATAGAAAGGAAACTGACCAACATTAAAACTGACAACCATTTATTCCTTTACATTAGGCGTACACATTTCAAAACTGACCACCATTAAATGCCATAATTAAGATTGTATTTCAAAAAAAAATTGAAGACGGAGTTTAATGACATAGAAATAGAAGGAAACTGAATTAGGACAAACTTGATTCCTGTTGATAATGCCTAGGGAAATAAGATACAAACTGCAATTAATGACCAATATATGATAAAAATATAATTTCAAATCAAAGTTGGGACAATCTCTCAGCAAAAAATGACCTATTAAATTCAGTATACATATGTGCCTCGCCATCAATTAAGTGAATGATTACAAATATAATGCTGCTTAATCCATTGAATGCCATGAATATCTTTAATGTTTGCAATCTCAAGAAATTAATAATTTCTATATCCATTGATTGCAATTGTAATATGATTTCAAATTTGCCCCCATCACCGGTACAACCATGACCTATCTAAATTTCTCCAGAAAATAGAATTTAATATATTGCTACAAAATTAAACTAATGAGTAGTGATTCAATCAAAGGACTTCATGAAATATTAAGAAAATTTTTCCAAGGAATCAACAAAAGAAGTAAAAATTTGACACAAAATTATAATTAAAGTATATACTTGAAGAAAACAGAAAAAAAAATTTAACGAAAAAAAAACTTCACAAACTTGTGATTTGTGCATCTCCCATTGATCGCGAGAAGGGCTCAGGAGCTATAAAATTGCAAAGGTAAAATCGCAAAAGTACCTAATCAAATAAATAAAATATCTGAAGTTGAATACACAAAATCAAGCCTCAATAAACCGATAGAAGCAATGAAATGTCAAAAGAAAAAGCTTGCAAACCTGAAAGTTGCAATCAATTAAGAGACTATGAAAAGCGCGGTCGGGATCGAACAGAAAAAAGAGAGAGCGACGATGGTGAAAGATCGATCTGAAAGCGCGAGATGCAAGAGATCATAGAGAGGGGCTTGGGAAGCGATGGAGAGAGGCAAGAGAGCGGCGTTGTACAGAGGGAAGGGAAGAGAGGTGAAGGAAAACCTAGAAAACGATGATGAGAAAGAAAGGGTGCAGAAACTAAGGGAAAGAGGATGCGATTGCAACTTCATATATTTTGGTGTAACGGGTCTCTACCGGTCAGATACTATCTGACACATACAAAGTTATATGGTAATTTGCCACAAAATTCTGAAAAAATCGCTGAAGGGACAAAGTGTACTCAATATCGCGAACGGTTGCTTTAAAATCCGCGCAAAAAAAACACGCGGATTATATTATACTATAGATGTGATTGTCACTTTTGTAATACGCGCTTAGCACTTTACTCACTTGCAAAAAAAAAAAAATGACATTGAAATTATGGTTACAATTACTTTGCAGTTTGCACCCAACCTAAAAATGGGCCCTACTTGCAAAAATTAAGATAACAAAAATGGCCCATTTTTTCCCACGTGACGTGAGTCGGTTTGAATACCCATTTTAGCTGTTGTAGATCAAAAACCGGGTAGCCGTTCTACTATCGATCATTGTTCATCTATGACTCTATGTACCAAATGAAATTATAAAACATGGTCCTTTGTTAGGTTTAATTACAAACAGTACAGAAGAGAACCGTTAGAGTCCAGTTTAGTGTTTACCAATATGGAGCAGTTACTTTCTACAAATTGTGGTTAACTTTTGTTATTGAGAGTAAGAGAAAACTATTGCGTGTCATACAACAATTTGTAAACTCTGTGGATCTCTGTACCTGTCAGAAAGCTATACCAGAAAAACGAGAACGTGTGAAAAAAGTGGAAAATACTATATCTGTTTGTCAACCAGAAAGGGAAATGCGTCAACAATACGGCATTTGATTTCACCAAATTTATATTTTGCACCAGCTTTGGTTAGCTAGGCGACCTTATTTTGAGAAATTAAATTCGATCCCAATTAATCTTTCCCTTTTAAAACTTTAACTATGTTATATTCATTCTAAAAGATACCATAACATCGGCTATATAATAATATAAACCAATACATTTGTAGGAAACTATTTCAAGAAATAAATATTTCTGGTGAAAGCTTGCACATGAAGTACCCTACAGCTATATCGTACATGCATATCGTCAGGATTAAGTATTAACTATGCTGGAAAACTATGATCAGAGTGGCATACAAACAGAACTAGACTCAAATTTAAATTAAAAAAAAAAGACAAATAAATGGAGAACGTATGGTTATGCCTAACATATATTTGTTTGGTACTGACTGGTACGGCATCATAATGAACCTGACAATTTCGACACTGCATCTAGAATCGTCAACTTTGAATTCTCAAAAAAAAATATATATATTCTTTAATTTTTAAAAAAGACGACAAAGTTGCTTAATATCTTCCCTTGCCCCAAATGGAGTGAAAAAAAATTAATAAATAAAATCAGGTGCTTTCCTGATTTCCTAAGCATCGCAATCAACAATTAATTCCAAATATCATTTTCAAGCCTCAAATAGGTAATGCTTATTATTAATACTTTACGGAAAACATTAACCAATTAAGATTCATAAAACATTTAACAATAGAAAAAAAAAGAACACAGAACAAGCAACGAACAAAAGGAAGGGTCACCTTTCACATGGAATTCTGTACTTATTTTTGGTTTGTCATATGTACAGATGATTGTTGTCATTTTCCATGCAAATCAATTAATGAAATTTCCTCCCATGCAAATTAGGACAAACAACACACTGCACCTCCAAATTGAAGAAATTTCCATTTTTCCAAATAAACATGAAGACCACACTCAATAAAGTTATATATATAACAATTGCAATTAAATCCAGCTATTTGTGTGTGATACAATGAAATCATCCTTACAGCCCATAAAAAAATTAAAAAAATTAAAAAAATCCAACAAACATGTAAGGACTAATATTTTCAGAAGTACAGAAATAACTAACTTCAATCACAATTACTTTCAATTATGCTGAACAAACAAATGTAATTCCACACATTAAGTTACCCACAAAAAAAGAAAAAAAAAATGAATAGTATCTCCAACGTATTTGTTACCTTCTCAAAGTCTCCATCCTCTGTGCACGATTGAAAGTCTCCTCAGTATCTTCATTGACCCATCCATACTTCTCCAAGTAAGGATTAACTAGGGTTTGTGGGGGGTAATTTTTTATACAATCCTCCCAAACATCAGCATCTCGCAAATCTGCGTTCACCTCCCACAAGCAACTATTGCACTTAAACCCGGCACCAAAACTTATCATTAGCACTCTATCTCCCTTCCTCAGCCTCCTTTTTGCCTCCATGTATCCCAGAACGTACCACAAGCTACTCGCCGAAGTGTTTCCCCATCTATGTAATGTCATCCTAGCCGGTTCAACATCGTACTTGCTCAACCCCAATGCACGCCCAACCGCATCAATCACCGCTGATCCACCAGTGTGCAAACAGAAGTGATCGACTCCTGACTTGAAATTGATTCGTGCCATAGCAGAATTTGATGCATCTTTGGGTTTTACTATTAATTGCTTGATTGAACGGTACATGTATAGTGCAAGTTCACGATAAGGTAGAATTTTTGGTGCAAGATATTGGAGATTTTCGGCAAATGCACGGACTGCAGCTTTAGGTAGGCCTTTGCTTAGGTGGAACCCTACCCGATCCACGTCATCCTCCTTCTGGATTGCACAATTGTATGCATCATCGTTCCCTCCAATGTGGGTTCGGACAAGGCACTTTAGGCTCATCTTGGCTCGGGCCCGCATTGACGGGTTATTTGTTAATAACATTACGCACCCGCCTGATCGGAAAAGACAATTACCTAGCATCATCGATTTGTCATTGCCCGAGTACCAATTGGGGCTGATTGACTCTGAGGTGACCACCAGTGCTAGAGTTTTCTTCCCTGATTTAAAAATGTTTCTGACCAGATCGACCGATATCAAGCTCGCACTGCAGCCCATGCCAGAGAGGTTATAAGTCTTCACATCTTCTCGCATTTTGTGTCGTTGCACAATCCTCGATGTGAGGGATGGAGCAGGGGAGAACATGGAAATGTTCAACACCAACACATCCACATCGCTCGGTGAAATCTTTGTCTTGGCAAACAAATCGCCAACCGACACATTGAGAAACTCATCCATTTCAAGCATAGCATCATCAAAGGTCGGCGAGTCTTCGCGGCCTTCTATTATATTTCTTGGGCCATATGTTTCTTCACCTATACCTGAGTTGACAATCACCTTAAGCAAGAACTTATATTCAGACAAACCAAGGGTTTTGTTGCGCTCTATGATCTCACCACTTGTCTGAGTGGTGATTTGCCGGTCGGATGCCGGCTTGAAACACGCATAGTCTATTAAGTAGCAATGTGAGTGGATTTTGAGGTAGTAGTATTTGCAAATGAGTAAGAGAGAGAACAGGAGAAGTAGGGTTGTGAGGGTTGCCAAGAATTCCATCTGTGTGAATTTCTTCTTGCCTTTATCCGTGTTTCTTGTGACTGCTTTTTGGATTTAGTGAAAAGAGAATGGTTGGTGTGGGGAAAGGAGAAGGAAGGAGGCGTATGTATAGAGAGAAGAGAGCAGAGAAGAGAAGAGAGGAGAGATGGGAGCAAGTGGAAGAAGAAAGTGAGAGTAAATGCAGTCGCATTGCTTCCAACCTCCAACTAATTAAGTAGGTCACGTGGAAACTGATCTTCAAAATGCCAGAAAAAATAATTGCAAAATGTTTTTCTGAAGGGGATAATAAAGGATTTAGGATATGGATTGGACCCATTGATCTTGTAAGCTCTCGAGAAATTTGAGGTTACCGCCAAGTACATTCAATTATTTGTTTCAAACCAATTGGAAAATTAGTAATGTGTCGTTTCATATTCAGAATTTCAGATTATGTTTGTACCGAAACTTAATTTCTTCTGTTCACATTTAAACTGGGTTATAAGCTATTATTCATGCATATACGCCAGTCTCAGTGTTGTTGACAGAACGACTGTTCGTTCATGACTGTTGTCAACTCTCTCCGGCTCCGTTTGGATGCGTTGAGAATAAGGTAGGAAGAAGGAAGAAAGGAAGAAATTTATTGGGAATGGGTAATTTTATTAGGAAGTGTGTAACTTATGTGAAAAGTTTGAATGGTTAGAAATAAATTTATTGATAAAAAATGATTATTCCTTATTCCTTATTCCGGGAAGAAGCCATCCAAACGGAGGCTCCGTGTTTGCATTCATTCCCAAAGTCAATTGTCAAGTTACAAGGTTGAAAAACTTCAAGGGGATTGTTTTTGTGCTGTTATAATTTTTTCAACTATCTAGCCATATCTTTATGAGCCTCAAAATTTCGGCATTTCGGTGGCATTTTTGCTGCCACCTGTTTTGACAACTTAATATAGCTGAGCAAGTTGTCTTACGGATAAGCTTCAAAGCTAAAATATCATAGGGCCGTTTGGATCGCATAGGAATTTGGAAAATTTGGGGAAGATGCAATTTCTAGAGAAAAATTTATTGAGAAGTTTGTAATTTTGTGAAAAAGTTTGGATTGTTTATAATAAATTTATGGTAGGAAGATGAAATTTTTCAAATTCCTTGGGAATCCAAACAGCCCAGAGTATTTTTTTTTCACCTATATTTTATTTTTATTTATGCCGTAACGTCTTGTACAGCACCCTATTTTTTACTTTAGTATATTGCGCATTCTTATGATTATTTCCGATTTTTCAGATTTTGCTCGTATTATTTTGACTTTAGTTTTTTCAATCCCTCTATTAGTATTTTTTTGTCATTTCAATTCAATTGATTTCATAAGATTTCGTTAGATCTAATTACATCATAATTCCAACTAAATAACACGAAATCCGTTCATTTTGATCACGAATTTTCCAACAAAATGAAATTAATCCCCTGTAAAAAAAAAATGAGATTTTGATCGGTGCCTAAAAGTTATCAATGATATTTTTCTCTCGAGCTTAATTATCAACATTATTTTAGAGCCATCATATCGGCATACAAATTTGTTCATGACCGTGTGATGCTTGCTATACGAATTAATAATTTATACAATGTTTATGCTTGAGAATAATTTTATGTAAATTTCATACTTAATTTTTACCAGTAAATTAAAAAATATTTATTCCTTATACAGAATATTTTGTTAATGAGTACGAGACACACATAAATTTGGTATCCAATCACGGATTATTTAATTTAAAAAAAAAATAAGACAGGGTCCAAATCTTTATATGTTATTGATAAAATAAAACAAGCAGGGATAAAAAAAAATATTGGAAAGTAAAATCATTTGAAAAAATGTGTATTCTTTTAAAAAAAATTTATTCCGCAGTGGCTGCCAAGAAGAATTAAAAGAATTGGAAAGTGCTCATTTTAGATAGGCAGAGTCGGCCTAAATCAATTAATTTTGAGTATGTACCTAATGTACTTTTGAACAGCAATAAATCTATTACCTTTAATTTTCATATTGCTTTGTTAATTTGAGGAACATGCTTTAGTTTTCTTTTTTCTTAATTCAAAATTTTCTCCATAAATGAATGAGTATGTTTATTAGGTGTCATTTCTAAGATGAATTAATAAAAACCGTAGTAATGTTACGGTTCTGATGTTTAGAATTTCTAAAATATATATATATATATATATATCTATGACCTCTAAAATATAATTGGTACAACTTGTTACTAGTTGTCATGTATTTTGATTTAGTCGAAAATACATTTTGACAGTGGTCAACAATTATCATCAATTCTTTTACTTACTTTAGGAGCCCAATAAAATGTACACTTGACTATTGTAAAACTTCATTAGAACATGCGTGACAAACGTACGTAACAAACTTTCATGATCAATGTACAATGGTACAATACAATTAATATGCCTACGGACCTTCTCTCCACAAAAGAATATAAAGGACCCCTGGTATATATGAAAGAGATTGAAAACAACATATACTGTTAAAGTGTTAAATACTACTGGAGCTAGTTGCTTCGCCTGCAGTATTCGGAAGTATATTCTATAAATGGTGCGTCAAATTATCATCATAATTAAATCATATTTTCATTCCTGAGCTGCTAGACTGCTAGTTCAAATTTTGGTGCAAATAAATTTTGACGCATTTAAAAGTATAAAAAATACATAGAAGTTTAAATTTTCATATTTTATATTAATTTTATGAAACAGTCCACTATTTTGATACATGAAAATTCGTACTAATATAACATATTATATGATTTTACTTATTTCCAGAAAAATAATAAATTTATGTATAGTTTATCTTTGTATGACAAATTATAGTAGTGCACTTTCCAATTAGCTGCGCTTAATTTTTCGCCGAGGACATAATGTGATTCCCTTCTTAAAATACAAATACTGTTATGAACCTTCAAAGAATATATCCCCACGTCCGTAATTTTATTTTATTTGCATAGCTTAACGGTTAGTTAAATAGTTGGTAGTAGATAATGGCACAATTGAACTATATCGTAACAATCTTAACAACATGACATAGTAAATTAGTAATCACTTGCTATTATTATCATTATTGCGCCTCTATCGTCATCCACAATTCGTTTGCATGGCATGGTGCAGTAGTGCAGTACAACATATCTTTTTTGTTTTGGAATTGGAATTGAAAATTTGAAACCCGTGGTAAATTTCATTAACAATTTCAAAGTACAGTTACATAACCTGTAGCTCCATATCAGGAATCAGAGAAAAAAAGGGGAAATGAAAATTCGATACAAGCAATCCTATGAATTCTAGCATAGTTTAAGCCAAATGACGAGAATCTAAATTGCTCTACCAAGGAATGTAACTACACACGAAACCTGCATAATATCTAAAGTCATTCAGTAAATCAAGAACCTCATTAATTACAGCTCTGCCATTGACACGTTTCAGTACAACATATCCATAAAGTCTGATTATATATATGATTCAGGTGTACATTTAGTTTAAGATGTAATTGCAAGGTGCACGAACTGCTACTCCAAGAAACCGCACAAGAACTCTAGTAAGGCATCCCTTCGCCGACGAGCCGCAAAAGTCCCAACTCCTTTTTTCCTTCCCCAGAGAAACAAATACAAAAACAACAAAGGAAATAAACGGAGAGACAAGATAACGTCTTCTCTTCTCTCTTACTGAGGGACAAGATGACGTCTTCTCAGCTCACTAATTAATAATATGCACTTAAAGTAGCACCATATGAAAAGAGACATGGACATTTAGGAAAAGAAGACAGTGATAATTTGAAAAGCACAGCTAACTAAGGTATACTAAATTTCGCCATAAAAAAATTATAATATTTCCCCTTCTTCCCCTTATAGAACTCCAAACTTTCCAGTTGATTTCCTCTTGTTGAATTTATCGCAAATGAAAATTTAATTTTGTAAATAAAATCTAATCAAATAGTTTTTTATGTTAGGTTTACTTTCTTAGCATAGATTTCACTTTATTTATCTAATCGCAAAAATTTAATGATTTGAACTGGAGAATTTTATTAGTCATGCACCCCATTTATAAATTTTGCCATAGATCTCGCACAAGTTAAACTAGAGAATTTCAGGTCTGTTGTTGGATATTTTTAAAAAATCTCAAATTTTCTATTTATAAACACATGAAAATAATTAAACGATAAATAATATATTATTAAAATCTTCTTTTCAGTTTTATACTTGGATGACATTGTTATAGTTAAATCGGAAATTTTTCTTTAATCAATAAACTGTTATTTATCATCAACAACACACAACACTTGTATCTTTATTTTTACTAAACCTACCAATTTTTGGGATCTTTGGCTCTTTTCCAAGTTTTAAAAGGATCAACCATTTCTTCGGCTTTCCAGAGTAGTGCTGACAAACCACTATTATAATTTATATTCCATTTTGAATTTATCCTAAATTTATCAATCTTTTATGGTTTCTCTTTTCCGAGATTCCGGAGGATTGATTCTGTGCTAATTTTTGTTGAGTGCTGATAAGACCTCTCTTATGTTCCATTTTTAAAGAATCAGTACTCCTTTCATTCTTTCAGTTTGTTTCTCCCTTCTGAACAAACAGATATACTGTCACATACGAATATTAATCGAATCTTGCATTGCTGAAGAAAAAAATCCAAGAAAAAGAGTAGCTCAACGGTACAATAATTATGCCATCTTTAGAAAACAATTATAATATTTGCAACATGGCAAAATGGAAAGATAAAGGGTATGATTGAGTTGAGGCGAACAATGTTGACTACGCGCGCTTGAATCATATATCCGTGAAGTGCGCAACAATATACTAGCAAGGCCCCACCAGAAATTAATGGATAATAACTAACTGATAATTTAAAAATGGAAATTACTTGCGGTCATCCAATAAAATATCATCATGTATAATCTCACTCCGGCGTCCTTTCCATTTAAACGTACCTCTCCCTTTTTTGTGTCATCAAATCCAGAGCATAAACGTTCAATACCGTTCATATAAATATTCAGTTTATTACAATGTTATAAGCAGTTCATAAAAAAAAATGTTATAAACATAAATGTTCAGTTTATTAAATGTTGTAAGTATAAATATTTAGTTTCTTAAGTTTAAATTTTCAATTTATTAAGTATAAATATTCAGTTTATTAAAATGTTATAAGCATAAATGTTAAGTTGTTCAGTTTATTAAATATTGTAAGCATAAATGTTCAGTTTATTAAGTATAAATATTTAGTTTATAAAGTCAAAATTCGGTTTAGCGCATGAGAAAAAAGAAAAGGTTACAAACCATACAATAATGCATGAAAAAATTAGAAGAGGTCAAGAACCGATCCGGTTCAATTAAAAATTTTTCTGATTTTGTCCCTAGTTTTGTTGGAGAGAAAGGACGTCATAATTATTTGATTCATTAAGTATTATGTTCAGTTTATTAAGTATATATGTTAAGTTTATTAAGCATAAATGAGACTGAGGAGAGGAAAGAGATGATGGAATCGCTGGCGCCAAAGAAGAAAAGGTTCTCTCCAACTGAATTTTCATTTTTTGAGTTAGGATGATAGGGATGATACATTGGAGTATTGCACTTATTACTCCCGTAATTAAATAGACTTTTAGCTATTATACATTAGATAAAATGTACATCAAATTGTAATTAAATAGACTTAATGTTTAGTTATTATACATTAGATAAAATGTACATCAAATTAAAATCAAACAGAATTGATTTGTCATTCATTTGATTATATATATAATTTCAAATAATTTGAATATATGTAAGAAAATTTCAAAATTCGACGAATATTTCGTAGATGCCATCTTTAATAATGAAACATGTAGCTAAATTCAAAATTTTACTTTGAATAATACTTTTAAAGATATCAATTGTTTCTTCCTAGATCAGACTAGAAAGAAAAAAGGGACGAAGGTGCAACAAATAATTAAAATATTACAAAATCTCTTGGATTTTAAACATGCATTACTTTTGATAAAGTTGTCACAGTTGCTATTAAGACCTCAATTTAGAAATGACGTGATATAACACACATAATTAAAGGAGCCAAGCTCGTAATGTCTACTGTAGGTATAATCTAAAAACCAAAAATTTACATTGAATATTGTAATATTTTACGAATATTAAGTTATTTGCAATGTTTTTACAACCGGAATTGAGGGGGAACCAGAGGCAGAAATTAGGCAATCGGGTGGTCCAACCAACCGGTTTAAACACCGTCAAACATGTCAAAAGACGGTCGAACTAGAGATGGATCACTACTTGATTTCTAGTACAACCGATTCGACTAGCCAGTCCGGTCCGATTTTCAAAACGTTGTTACTTGACACGTGTGCAATTTTCTTTAGTTCTGTACCGAGACGAGCTCTACATTGCGGATCCCTATCCTGTGCTGCGCGGCACCATACCGCGCACCAATCAGAGCCGTATGATCTGATCTCGACGGTTAGATTTTTTCGGGCCTTACAATCAGGTTACATGCACGGGGCTTCCTTATCCATTGGATTTAATTTGGACGGTCTAGATTTCTGCGCTGCACGGTGCCGCGCGGCATAGGATTTGGTTCCCTACATTGCTGTTTGGTGGTACAAGTACTTGTTCAAAATTATAAAGTATGATTTACTTATTAATTAGAAAATATTTGCAATACCCAATTGTTGGAGAAGTTTTTGCATTGTGACATTGCTTTGTATTATCTGCTGGACTGCTGGGATTATTGAGTTTTGAGTTGTCCCTGAAGTTTTTTTTTTTTTAGGACAAACCAGGTAGCGGCTACCTAGCGGGAGTTGTCCCTGAAGTTAAAATCTCCAACGGCCTACAACAAGTCAGCGACTCTCCAACACTCCAAAGTTTAATTAATCAAGTCAAGCTGGGACCTGAAGGAGGACATAGCAAAAGAGGTTTAGAATATTATTGAGTATCAAGATGGAGCATATTGGAATGTATAATGAGTTCTAAGACTACCGCATTAAAAAGGATAATGAATTATAGGAACTGATTAATATAATATTATTTGCAAATGACTGTTGGCGTACAATTAATTGTTAGAGTATATCAGTCTGGATAAATGTACCAAGTAATTGTTTTTGCAAACAATTTATTAATTATTATGGCATTTAGAATCCGTAGAATTTATTTGTATTTGTGGTTTTTTAATTATCGTGTATTAGCATATTTATGTTGCGTTTATGACAATGTTTCTTTTTTTTTTATTTTACATGACATAGAGCATTGAACACGTACTCCACCAGTAAATAGGGATGTCAATTGTTTCGTACATTTTCATTCCATTTCGTCTAAAATGAAACAGGAACGGAGGAGGAAAATGGTTTCGTTTCTTCGTTTTCAAATGAAGAAATTTACATAGGAAAATGAACGCGGAACGTTATTTCCATTCTATTCCATTAAAACGAAACAGAAACGAAACATAATTTTTGTATCATTAAAACTGATATGTTCTATTTCGTTTCTACACATTTTGATAAGACTTAATCTACTCTTGTCTCCTGGTGTAATTTCAATTCTCCTCACTCAAATTTGTAGTCGTTGCATTTTTTCCAAGTGCATGTTTTCGCCTAATGTTTTAGGGCTGATAAGACTGCTTATATAATTATGTACAATTTTGAACATTATCCTAAAAGCTAAAACTATCAATCATTAGGTCGGTTCTCTTTTTCAATATTTCAGAGCATAAATCCTCTTTGTTAAATTCTGTAGTGTTGATATGGCTTCTGCAGTTTTTTAAGGAATAAGTACACCATTCCATGTTACGGATTGTTTCCACAGCGAAACGAAAGCAGAACAAAAGTGTTTCGTTTTTGTTCCATTCTTGGTAACGTAATAGAATTGTGTTTTATTTCCGTTCCGTTTCGTTTTCTATTTTGTTCTTTATTTTCCACTTATTTCAGCAATTTTCCATTGATTTCAGTCAAATTTTCAGTAAACGAAATACTAAAGCTTACCAATATCCGTTTCGTTTTCTTTCCGTCGAATGTAACGCAAAAAAAAAACCACTCCGTTTCCGCTTTGTTTCAGACGAAACGGAACGAAAACATACAAAACAACACAAAATTGACAGCCTTAAGGGAGATATAATGGGCATTGTCCCCCTTAAGTAATATTGACCATAAGTTTTAAGCTAATTTTTAATAAAATTATATAAAATAGTGCAATCTGCTCCCCAAATACAAAATAATTATGAATCAGTCCCTTCCATAATTTTTTTCTAGCTCCGCCCCTGCCTTCTTAAACAAACAAACAGCTATACTGGCAAACACGAAATTAAATAATTCGATCAAGAATTGCTGACGCAGAATTCCAAAAAAGGTAGAGAGCAGCTAAAAGGTACAATAATTGTGCCATCTTTTATTAGATAAAACTTGCAACATGGTCCTGCCAGACTTAACGAGGAAACAAGAAACATTCTACTTTTTTTTAAAAAAAAAAAAACTACCCTAAATTAAACTTTTAAAGTACATCTATTTAATATTATTAAAAAATAATAGACTAGGAAACTGTAAAATAAAAGTAGAAATATTTTCATTAAGAACATATAGTGTGTATCAAATTTATATCAATTTAAAATTTTGTTTGTAAGTCACTTTATTTAATATATTAAACGTCTGTACAAAGTTTGCACGTTCATTTGTCTTTTCTTTCATCAAACGTACATGTAAATGCTATATATTCTATTTAATCAATAAAACAGCGTCAAGTTAATTTAATTAAGATATTGTTGGTTTTAGACGGTCCTTGACCTAATATGTATATCTAACCTATCACACATACATAGAGTTCAGATGTATCGCATCGGAAGTTGATCGATTTTCTAGATTCTTGTCAAAGCTTCTCTGCAATCCCTTCTTGTCTCTTTGTCTTCCTCCATATGCAACTGGCACACCACAACCTCAAAACAGGGCTTGGCATCACCTTTCACGAATCCAGATGCCGGTCAGACTCGTGCGTGTGCTTTCTATTGCTCTCCAAGCAATAAGATGGCTCTTCCTTCTTTCTATCTCTCTGGTCTCTCTAGGATGGTGGTTATCTCAAAAGACACGAATTCCAACCTTAGAGACGCTTCAGAAGAGAGGGGTATAAATAGCCAGTCTGGAAAAGACTTTCCAGATTCATAACCGCCGTCTGGAACGATCCGATCCAGAGTTAGACCGGACCGTTCCAGAGTTGGACCGGGCCGTTCCAACCACAACGAGACTGTTTGTTTGCCCAGCAAACCAGTCCGTTCAAAACATGGCTCCACACACTTTTTCTAACATATATCATTTCAATTTACATAATATTATAAAAAGCATGATCTGTCTTGTTCATTTTGTCCCTAAAAATTATTAACACTATTCTTTGTCGCTTTTGAGCTGTACCTGTAGTTAAGTCTCCAACGCCCAACGGCAAGTGGCAACTCTTCGAATTTTAAGTCAAGCTGGACTATTAACATTAAGGAGGAGATATCATTACAGAATTTTAAAACATTATTAGGATTCAAAGATTATAACATATTAATACAATAATATAAAAATATTTTCAAAATAATAATTTAATTTATTTGCAGGACAGAAATTTTTATATATTGTAATTGCAAAATCCTCATGCTCTATTACTCTCCAAATGTGTATTTTTTTTTTTTTTTGTTGCATTGTGAACATTTTCTATAAACCTAACTTCCCTTCTATAGTTGTACTTTTTCTCATTTGACTCATTTGATATACTAGGGATATGTATTTTCGTCAGATTGACCGTATTTTGCTAGTAGCTTCAATTCGTTTTACAGTAGAAGTACACGTTTATAAATTTTGTTCAATTCCTATTTAAAGCACAGAGTCGCAGACTGCAGGATTGTGAAAGTGTCTGCGCTACATAAATAGTTGTGTGACCCGTGTTACATTAGATCCATTTTCTTCATTATTTTCTTTTTTTTTTTTTGATGAATTAAGAACAAGGGTCAAAGCCCTTATCTTATAAGTATATAATTGTAAAGTTAACTGTACATTGAAGCAAAAGGAAATCGAATACTAGCAAAGAGGCGTTACCAGCATCATAAAAAAATTCGATTGTTTTTTTAATTTCTTTACATAAGGACGCCGCATGAGATCCATCGCTTTGTGCTGCATAAGGACGCCGCATCAGCCCCTAGAGTTAATCTGCGTTGGATTTTTTTAGAATTTTAGTATACTGGTTTGTACTGGTAACATTAACTTAATTTGCTTTGCATTCTTTTTTTTTTAAATCGTTATATGTCCGTTGCCTTTGAACTGTTATCGCACTTGTAATTTGTTGTTAGATTAATGCTAAGCCTATTGGCATTTCATAAAAAAAAAAAAAGTTTGAAGAGACTATCGCTCTGTGTTAATTTTTTAACAGCATATTTTATAAGACATCTCATGCATGAAACATTTTGAGTGAATTAATACTCCTTTCTTTCCGTTTTATCTTCTTTTTTTTTTCCTTTCTGACAGAACAAGAGCACTACCATAAACCGGCAAGTAAAGGATGCAAAATTCCACACAAAAAATAATTAATAAACATAGAAAATTCATAGAAACCTTAACGTGACAGACCTGTTACTTTTATTGTACATTGTCCAATAATTTCCCAGAAGATTAGTAGCGCTCTCCTTGCAAATGCATATGAGTTTGAGCTGTCATCCAGCGCCCAACCACAAGTCTTCTAGTGACGACTCTTCAAAATTCCCATGTTAAAATTTAATTAAGTCAATCTAGACCACAAAAGAAACCATATCCTCACATGAGTTGTAATATATTATTATTTTGATTCAAGGAACTCAGACCATATGAATGTATTATATGATTATATCATATATAATATAATATAATATAAAGCACATTTATGAAGGTCAGTCAAACGGATTTTGGTTCGAGAATAGTTGGTTTAGCTCTCTGCCTCTCTGACTTTGGTCTCTCTGGCTTGGTTTTGGTTACCTTACCTACTTGGCTACTTGCTTCATTATCCAGAATTCCAGACCGTATGTAGGCCCCATAAGCGTCTGATTCCTCTGTGGTTCTGTGGCGTTGTCTTGTAGTGCGCCCAAAAAGGCACACACAAAACAGACATGAGACATCACTTACTGAACTACGTTGCTTAGGTGTTTTATTTTTCCTTGCAAAATGCACCGAGAAATAATAATTCTTTTGTTTAATAAAAAAATAATAATTCTATAGTAATGTGTATAAATATAATATATGTGTAGAAAAGAACGGTACTGCTGAGTCTGTGCAGCGTTTTAAATGAGCTTTGATGCAGCCGAATTGCCTCGTTGTGGAATGAAATCAAATAAAATTATATTATATATAATCTTATGAAGTAGACAATTATAAAGAATAATATATTTTAATTAAAAAATCACAAGTTTGAAATTCGATTGATAAATTAAAATTATAAAATAAGCTTAACTTGTCCTGCATTTTATTTTCAAAATATTAAGAAGCACGAATGTGTAACATCATACTGAATTAATGTTTGTAATTTGAAAATATATCTATATAGAGAGTTTAGCTATAATGAGATGTATTACAAAAATCCTTCCGTGAGGTGCGATCAAAATTTATGAATATGGTTTAAAATGATCGATCCAAACCGTTCAATATGATCTCACTATTGAAATCTTCTTGCAGACCAAATTTTATATTTTTTCAAAATTTTTAAGTATTTTTTCGAATTTTTAAAAATGATAGTTTTTGAACGATTCAGAACAAATTAGATTTACGATATTCTAAAATTTCAAAAAAAATACTTAAAAAATTCGAAAAAAATATAAAATTTAGTCTACATGGATATTTTAATAGAGAGATCATATTAGACGGTTTGAATTAGTCATTTTAAACCAGATTCATGAGTATTGATCGCATCTCACGGAAGATTTTTGTGATGCATCTCACCATAGCTAAACTATATATATATATATATATATATATATATATAGAGAGAGAGAGAGAGAGAGAGAGAGAGAGATTGGCTAAAGTATACTCCAGCATACAGATTAAACCCGTATGCTGGAGTCGTTTCTCAAAATCTAAAATTCAAACAGTCGATCCAAATCGTTCAAGTTGTTCTCCATATAAAAATATCTTTTAAGACCAAATTTTACATTTTTTCGAATTTTTTTGCTATATATTATGCTATTTTAAAATTGAATGGTCAGAAATACTCCTTTACAACTCCTTTACAATGTTTTTTTAAAATAGCATAATATATAGTAAAATAATTCGAAAAAATATAAATTTTAGTTTCCTAGGAGATTTCAATATGGAGAACAATTTGAAAGCTTTGGATCGACTGTATGCATTTTAAATTGTGAGAAACGACTCCAGTATACGGGCTATTTGTATGCTGGAGTATACTTTAGTCAATCTATATATATATATATATATATTCCGCACTTTGAATGTGCCACCGCATATAATCTGCACATCTTGTAGAAATATATTTATCTACAGTGTAGAATTACAGTATTAACTACAGTATTTTTGTCAGCTCATTTCCATGAACTTGAGTACTTGACAACTAGAACAGTACTGAACATATTGGATGTTTATTAGTTTCCATATGTACTATGTTACTTTTGTATACAGAAGTACAGTTTAATTAATTAAAAAAAAAAACAGAGAAGCATATGTTCGTAACTGAAAGGGAGAATTTGTAACACATAGGAATGAACTTTATCGATTTCATCATTCATTACAAGTGATGCCCATATCGATGTCTAAGTATATTTAATCATTTGACAAGTGAAGTAAGAAAGGAACAAGTCTTTACTTCATTATTTTAGCGTACCAAGTTAAAAAAGTACATTAAGATGTTTTAAGGTCGAATAAATTTGATACAGTGTGAAACAATTTTTTTTTCTATTTTTTAACATTTTTACGCTTTCAAATCCATTTCTTATTATAGTATACATATGTAAACAAGTTTTTTTTATTAATATTATTTTATTTATTTATTTCACAACTTTCAAATGGAAATATATTCTGATGATTAAGTATTATTTCATCATCTCGAGTGACTGGTTAGATTGTTTCAGTGGACTTGCTAATACTCTATACATCTAATTGACTTGACCAAGTCAAATCCAGTTTGACTGGTCACTGCTTAATTACTTTTTTACAAAAGAACACAGAATGGTCTACACATGGAATTTGAGTTTGATTTAATTGAACTAAGGCTCTGAACAGTGGGACGGAAAATATGAAGATGTATTACATTTTTGTAGAACATTAATTGACTCGGACAATAGACAATCATTTTCGTTTTAAAGTTTGAAAATTATATAACATAAATTGTCAAGTCTAAATGCGAAAAAAAAAATACAAGGATAATCCTCCCTAGCAAACCCACCAAATAAATGATCAATCAAAACGAGTATTTTAATCATAACAATAGTATATAACTCTTTATTCAAAAAATAAATATATAACTCCACAGTAAAGTAAGAATGAATATTCGTTGGCAATCAATGCAGGGACTTATTTATTTATTATTATTTTTTTTAAGAAACAGGAACAATTGAATGCTATGCGCGTCTGCCAATGTGGAACTTAGACAAACCTTGATTGCACTTGGCGCAGCTTAAGGCTGACCACAAAAAACACAAAAATTTAAAAAACAATAAAGAAAATCTCATCTGTTGGGCATAATTAGGGCTCAGGCCGGATTTTTCTAACTAAACCCAAGAAAACTTTGTGTTTCTACTACCTCAGTATTTTTTTTTTTTTTTTGAGGTTGTACTACTTCATTAATTGCGTTTGCGTATGTAAGCAAGGCAGAGGTCTGATATCTTCATAACATAGTCCGAAGTCCGAACCCAACCAAAAATGTTGGGCCAGGCTGGGTGGGTTAAGAGGTCCGATTGGTCGGGCTGAACTCCCGTTTGGGGGTAGGAATTTAGAAAATTTGCAATTTCTATGAATAAATTTATTGGAAAGTATGCAATTTTGTGAAAAATTTGAATTGTTTATAATAAATTTGACATATAAAATACTCGGAATTTCAAATTCCGACCCATCCAAACGGGACGTAAAAAATTTGACAACACTAATACAGAGCAAGTACCAAGGTCAAATTGTGATTTTGTACAGAATAATAGAATATACATTTCCCTATATCTTAATTTTCGGAGCAACTGACTCCGGCCTAGTTGGCCTACAGCTACAGAACGTACTGGACAGTCCGGGCCTTTATATTTTTCTTTTCTTTTTATTTTTAAATTATATTGCAACAGTATGTGAAGGTTCATTAAAGGCGCACCCCTTGTAGTTGTAGGTAACCATCATTGCTCAAACAAGTCAAACTGACTATGGGGCCTGCTAAAAAAAAAAAAAGAAAGTCAAACGACGCAATTTTATAAAATTATTAATTTAATTTGATGGACATGGAGTCTAAATACAATTGGTCAGTGGCTCCGATCTGATCGATGTTTATATAAAGTACTAGGCTCAATTTTCGTTGAATTTTTAAATAAATATACTTTTAACCTTATTAAACGCTACGCGTGTTCGATCGATAGTCGCAATATTTCCTGGAAGGGGATTATCTCGGATAAAGCCACAATGCTCATCGGAAGAGAGATAATCTCACTGGAAATTTGTAATTCTAGGCATAAATTTATTGGAAAGTTTGGATTACCAGCGGGCCGTTTGGATGTTGTAGGAATTTGGAGAATTTGTAATTCTAGGCATAAATTTATTGGAAAGTGTATAACTTTGTAAAGAGTTTGAATTGTTTATAATAAATTTGGTATATGAAATTCCGGGAATTTGCAATTCCCTCTTATTCCAACCCCATCCAAACGCCCCCTTAACCTTATCCTGTATTACAAAATTTACTATAAACGCGTGATAATAGACACCTTGATCTTTTAAAAATATTTTGTACTTGGTGAATAATATGTATAATTCATGAGGTGATATATGTCTAGCGCTATGCCTTCTCGGATAAAGTCACAATACGCCCTGATCTTTTAAAGGGAAAGGAAATTAGAGGAGATAAACTGAGATGGCAGAAGGGAAATGAAAACAGAAACAGTGTACAAACCAGCTATTGCATACTTATGCACGCATATACTAGTCAAAGACTTGAGAAATCACATTGTTAAATGATAATTAAATTGGGTGTGAGCACAGAGCACTGAGCAACTAAGCAAAGAGGACCTGGACCATCTCCCTTCACTTATGGGCCTATAGCATTTGGCAGGTGAAGAAAACGAGTAGTACAAAAAATATATATTCTCAGTTTCGACAGGACATACATTTACATTCAACCAGTTCCAACCCTTGTTGAAGGAGCCTCACATTTTTTATGACCAAACGAAATTCATATAATTTTATCTAATATATACGGATGGGATAATTTTTTTCCATATAAGGTGTGCCGTGTGCATCTTTAGGATTTTTAACGTCCGGTTCCGTACCGTCAATTTTTTTGTAACATATTTCTGTTGTACCTTTTACGAATATGGATTCATTTGCAACAAAATTTGTATATATTACCATATCCACATCTTAAAAGAAATTGATCTTTATAGACAAAATTGAAAATCAAATCTTTTAACCTATATATAAAGTTTACAAAAAATTTTCTGCTTAGTTTTGAACCCACAGGCCACAGCTATACTAAATCAATAATTTAGGTCCGTTTTTTTCTGCATGTCATGAAATAAAATATAGATATTAATAAAGTGATAAATTGACTAATTTCAACAACACGATATCTTTCATGAATAAACATAGAGAAGTGGATAATAAATTCAGGGGATGATGGGATGAGCCATAAAAATTAAAAAAGTAGTTATCGCTTAATTAATCACATTTCGAAAGCAGAAAAAAAAAAGTATCATATAGGAGATGATGACGATGATAAATTCTGAAATGATCCTTATCATTCCATTTTTCTTTTTAATTGAAAGAGCGAAGCATGATATGTCATTCGATCCAGATAAAGATACATTAGATAGAAATGGGTCGCTACACTAACCCATTCAAAACCAAAAGAGTCTGCGTGACAATACAAAATTTATTATAAAGTAAAATCTCTTAAAAAAAACAATGACTTTCCTAATATGTTTTCACAAAGAAGTCGAAATTAATTTTAAATTAAATTGTAATTAGTGTACGTATCTATGTCTCACTTTGTCATTACAAAGTTTTTCGTGGATTTAGAATCTTGTTACCTCAGAAATCTTAATACAAAATATACAATGCTTAAAAATTTGTCTACTTTAAGATACGAAAAAAAACTTAGTTATGTTTGTACATACAATGCAAAAAATCTGACTTTTTAAGATAAAAAAAATTAGTTATGTTTTTAAGCTATATAAAGTTGTCGTACAGATCATTTTTATGAAAGTTCCCATTTCTTGTAAGCTATATACAGTTGTCGTACAAATTTTATGAAAGTTCAAAATTCGCTGTTATTTTTTCCTGATTAACAAGTATATAATGCATATCATCTCTGGCCCTTTTCAAAGATCGGAAATTGAATGAATCCAACAAAATGGACAAATTATTGTTTTTATCATACCTCAGTAATGGTAATTCCAACTTGTAAACTCCGCAAGCAATTATTAAAAAAAGAAAAATTAACAAGTTCTAAAACAAACATTCTTTTCAGCCAAATTAAAGGTCATCCCAAATTTTGTTCAACTTTGCAATGGTGTATAAATACACCAACTTTATTTTTCTGACAATGCAGACCATACAAACACTAAAAAAAAGAAACAAAGCAGAGAAAAAACGATTACTGAAAATATTCTAGTTTTATAACATTTTCCAAAGCGTGAATGCGTGATGATATTATTGAATCTCAGAGGTTATGTCTGGGGTTGATTGGATGGCAGCAACACCAGACATCACGAGTGCGTGGATCGCCTTTGCAATATGCAATTTCGGCCACCCCTCTTGCAACTTTTTTTGGGCTGTTTGGATTATGGTAGGAATTTGGAGAATTTCATCTTCCTACCATAAATTTATTATAAACAATTCAAACTCTTCACAAAATTACACACTTCCCAATAAATTTATTCCTAAGAATTTCAACTTCCCCAAATTCTCCAAATTCCTAAGCGATCCAAACGGCCCCTTTAGGCAGACGGTGAATTCGCAAGCGTCTCGTGTGCAGTTCTTCATACCCTCGCAGTAATCTGCATTTGCAAAACATATATATAAAATAGGGCAGAATTAGTTGAGTTTAAACTTACAACAGCGAGGATTTGAAAATTTTAAGCTACAAAGTCATGGGATAAATTATAAACAACGAATTTAATTATTGGTCCTGAATCCTGATTTAATTGTTCGTGTTATATCTTTTTTGTACACCACATTTGTATTACCTTTTTTTTTAGTCGAACAATACTTAAAAATAATATTTTGAAATAGAAAAAGAAATAGATTTAGTGACTCATTATATATTATTTTTTACCCGTACACTCTTTCTGTACCATTTTCTCTAGGTAGATCCCAAATAGGCAAGTTTCAAATTCTATGAAGCATAAACTAAGATTATAGTATGATAGTCCTGCGTGGATAATTTAATTAAAAAGTTTCAATCTGATTCTCTTTTTTTAATTTTTTATTTCATATTAAATGATAACTCCAAACAATTGAAAATAGAAAGAGTACTAGATTGTAAAGCAAATTTAGTTGGTATTAGAAATATTTACCTTCTCCTTGAACAGAGGAAACAAGAATAAGAAGAATAAAAGCGAGAAAAAGTGAGTTAAGCAATTTGAGAGAAGCCATTCTTTCTAAGTAGTTTCACCTCAAGTCCTCAATCTTTTTAGTTTTCTTCTCTGATAATTTTTGCTTGTTTCTTATGCGTATTTATAGATAAGATAATAAAAGAGATGAATCTGTTATTCAGATTGTCATACACCCGTTTAGTTAGAACTTTCTATTTATATTTTTTTTACTCAACGAGAAATCATACCCTGTTCCGATTCACAGGATCCCAAAAAATTAAAATAAACTCGATTTTATTATATGTTAATCCTGTTTTTACGAAGGAAAATGAAACGGCCAAATGGGATCAATAATTAATAACGGAAGAATTTTTTTTAGGTACATTATCATCATATCATGTGTAGCTAATTGCTAAGATCGTGTATGTGCCCTTACATAATATTATTGTTAGGGACAGAAATTCCATTCATCTTAATATCTTAAAATACCGAGATCTGTTATAGTTGTCATGCAGGTTGTTGAATTTCTATAAATTATTAAAAAAATATTTATTTATTTTTTTTTAGCGATTAAAATCGGACATTGAAAATTTCTTTAGGACATATCTTTTTAAGACGGTCTATTGTCGTCGTCGAGGCTTCCTTAACTTTGTTGAATAGACTATAGTTGAAAGCAGGGGTGACCAAAAAACTTGTAACACATGAGTTTATTCAAACTCGATTTTATAAAAAGCTTGATTGTAACTTGAGTTGAACTAACTCGGTAAATTAACGAGTCAAGTTTGAGTTGGATTTAACTCAGCTCGTCATATCATGAGTCTACTCGTGGCATAATAAATTTTATTTTAAGTATTATTATCAACATATGACACAATTTAGAGTTTGAGATGATAAAAGTTTTTGTATTGGCTTTTTCTTGTCTTCTCAGTACAAATTAATACATCTATATATAGCCTATTTCTAGATGACCGTTTGGTCATTGCCTAATTACAAAGATTACATTTAACGTCTCTATTTTGCCTAGATTTACATCTAACGTCTCTTTGTGCAATTGCCTATTTTGGTGCTTAGCTGGATTTGCTTGATATATTGATAGATAATGATATTACAATCTTGACTGGCTTTCATTCTCAACACTCCCCCTCAAGCTAGGATTGTAGATGTCGTATAATCCTAGCTTGCATGAAATATCTTCAAAATACTTGATGCTCAATCCTTTTGTGAACACATCCGCCAATTGCTCTTTGCTCCTAACAAAAGGAGTTTCAATTTCTTTAGCTTGAACTTTTTCTCTTATGAAATGACAATCCACTTCAATGTGTTTAGTTCGTTCATGAAACACAGGATTTGCTGCAATGTGCCTTGCCGCTTGATTATCGCAAAACATTTTAATTGGTTCTTCATGGTTGATCTTCAAGTCGACCAACAATTGCTTTATCCATGTCAATTCACTTGCTGTCGATGCCATGGCTCGATATTCCGCTTCTGCGCTGGATCTAGCCACAACTTTTTGTTTCTTGCTTTTCCATGTGACTAAGTTTCCGCCTACAAATGTGCAAAAACCGGTTGTCGACTTTCTGTCGAAACTTCCGGCCCAATCTGCATCGGAATAGCCACATATTGCATTAGTTCCATTATTTCTCATCCAAATTCCCTTTCCGGGTGAACCTTTTAGATACCTTAATATTCTATTAATGGCATCTAAATGTGGTGTTCTTGGTGCATGCATGAATTGACTGATCTGGCTTACAGCAAAAGATAAATCTGGTCTGGTGACAGTTAGGTAAATTAGTTTTCCCACAAGTCGTTGAAACTGGTTTATATCCTCTAAAGGTTCACCTTTTTCACTATCTAATTTTCCATTCATCTCAATTGGTGTTTTTGCTGGTTTACAACCTAACTTGCCAGTTTCTTTGAGCAAATCAAGGACATACTTCCTTTGAGATATGAATAACCCCTTTGAAGAATGGGCAATTTCTATCCCAAGAAAATATTTTAATTTTCCTAAGTCTTTAATGTCAAACTTTCGTTTTAGGTCATTTTTGACACTATCAATTTCTATTTGGTTATTACCAGTTATGATTATGTCATCGACATAAACCAAAACTGCAGTGGTACCATTAGTATTATGCCTAACAAATAATGATGAATCAGCTCCACTTATTTTAAAATTACAAGATAATAAAAATTGAGAAAGTTTGCCATACCATGCCCTTGGAGATTGTTTTAATCCATAAATAGATTTCTTTAACCTACACACAAGATTAGAAATATTCTCCTTTTTGTGGCCTGGGGGTAAAGTCATATACACTTCTTCTTCAAGTGTTCCTTGAAGAAAAGCGTTTTTGACATCCATTTGGTGAAGGGTCCAACTATTATTTACCGCTATGGAAAAAAGTATCCTAACGGTATTCATTTTGACAACCGGTGCAAAAGTTTCATGATAGTCTATACCATAAGTTTGGGTATACCCTTTGGCGACTAGCCTAGCCTTATATCGTTCTATGGTACCATCACTGTGGTATTTGATTTTGTATACCCATTTGCAACCAACCGGTTTTTTATTTTTTGGTAACGTGCATAATTCCCATGTTTGATTTTTTTCTAAGGCATGGAGTTCCTCTTCCATTGCCTTGTACCATTTTGGATCATTTTTGGCTACCTCATAGTTGTTTGGTTCCTCGATTTTGGTCAAAGAATTTATAAATGCATAATGCTCACTAGAAATATTTTCATAAGTGATGTAATCTTGGATAGGATATTGTACTGAATAAGTAACAAAGTCTTTTAATCTTGTAGAAGGTTGAGGTTGTCGACTTGATCTTCTCAATGAGATCTCTTGCTCTTGAGTTTCTTCTTCATTCTCAATGTGTTCTTCTTGCTCGGTTTCTTCAAGTTCTTCATTTCGATTTTCTTCACTTTGTAGATTTTCTACATTTTTTTCTTGTGATTCTTCACCTGCAATTATTCTCGATTCTTTTCGAAACTCGCTTGTTTCGATGTTAGTAATACAAGGATATATAAAATCATTTGGAAGAACTTTTTCAACATTAATCTCATTATAATTTTCATAAAATGGTTCATTTTCGAAAAAGCTAACATCTCTAGAAATGTAAAGTTTTTTATTTTTTGGATCGTAACATTTATACCCCTTTTTTTCGGAAGAATACCCAACAAAAATAGTTTTAATTGAAGTAAAATCAAGTTTGTCACCTTTCCTATTGTGTACGAAACATTTACAACCAAAAACTTTTAAATGACTAATATCTAATTTTCTATCATAAAGAATTTCTAAAGGACTTTTAAAATCTAAAATGACACTTGGCAACCTATTTATCAAATAAGTCGCGGTTAAAACGGCATCCGACCAAAATTTTTTTGGAACATTATTTTGAAATAAAAGTGACCTAGTAACTTCTAAAAGATGACGATTTTTTCTTTCAGAAACACCGTTCTGTTGAGGGGTGTAGACACAAGTAGTTTGATGTAAAATACCTTTTTGTTTAAGGAAGTTAGAAAAAAATTGATTAACATATTCAGTACCATTATCCGTTCTTAAAGTTTTAATTTTTTTCTCAAATTGATTTTCAACAAAATTCATGAAAGTTTGAAAATGCGAAAAAACCTCACTTTTATTTTTCATCAAATACAACCACGTGGTTTTTGAAAAATCATCAATAAAAATAACAAAATATCTATAGTCATTGTAAGAAGTTATAGGGGCAGGACCCCAAACATCGGAATGAATAAGTTCGAAAAAATCATTACTTTTAGAGTTAGATATAGGAAAAGGAGGTCTAGTATGTTTTGCAAGTTTACAAGTTTCACACTTGCTACAATCTAAATTAGAGAAACTAAAGATTTTGTTTAAAACTCTATCAGAAGGATGCCCAACACGCTTGTGCCAAATTTTACTCAAATCTTCATCTTTACTAGTTTTTAAAACAAATTTGTTGCTATTTAAAAAATAAAGACCGTTTTCAAGAAAACCTTCTCCAATTTTTTCTTTTGAAGCTAAATCTTGAAAAATAACACTATTTTCTTTAAAAATTATTTCGCAATTTAAATCTCTTGAAAGTTTACTAATAGATAACAAATTGACAGAACAATTTTCAACATAAAACACATCTTGCAAAAATTTTTTTGACAAAACACTTATCATACCCCAACCTTTAATTTTAATTTTTTCATTATTAGCTACGGTAAAATATTGGTCACCTCTAATTGGACGATAATTTTTTAATAAATTTTGGTTTCCCGTCATATGGTCGGTAGCACCAGAATCAAGCACCCATTTGGTACAATTTTGGAGGGCATTTTTGGTTGAAATACCAATAGTTAAACATCTATTTCCCTTTTTGAAATTCTGATTTTTGTCAATGAATCCATATGGGTATATATCGGTCTCAAAATTTTTGGATTTCATATCATTTTCCTTAAGAGAGTTAGAGAAATAAATTTCGGATTTATGGGTTGTACCAAACCCATTATGAGATAATAAATTTGGACCTTTATAACTCAAGGCAGAGGAGATTAACGCTTTTAGTTTTCCTTCGATCCGGTCTAGCCTGATCTTCATCGAGTCAGGGTTCGATTCAGTCGAGGTACGAAGGGTCTTCTTCTCCCCCTTTCGCTGGCGTGCGATATCGGTTGTAACATTTGATGTAGAGACTTCAGTTAGTGCCGAGAGTAATTCTCCTTGTGGTTGTGCCATTACTTTGCTCTAAACAGATTTGATTGCGGAAGCTTTTGTGAATCAAATTGGCTCTGATGCCATGACACAATTTAGAGTTTGAGATGATAAAAGTTTTTGTATTGGCTTTTTCTTGTCTTCTCAGTACAAATTAATACATCTATATATAGCCTATTTCTAGATGACCGTTTGGTCATTGCCTAATTACAAAGATTACATTTAACGTCTCTATTTTGCCTAGATTTACATCTAACGTCTCTTTGTGCAATTGCCTATTTTGGTGCTTAGCTGGATTTGCTTGATATATTGATAGATAATGATATTACAATCTTGACTGGCTTTCATTCTCAACAACATAATTCTTGAGTAATAAAAACTCAAAATATTTTAAAAAAATTATTATATATTTTCAATTCAGATAATTATAAAATTCAAAACATTGATCTTCGTGACATATTTTGCTTCAAATATGATAAAATCGACAACAATTTTTATTGTTAACAATGTTATATATATGAATTAAAAAAAACAGATATTGAAATACACATGCTTATATCAAGCTAGTTCGTGATTCATGATCAAACTCGAGTTGAAAATGAGTTAAGTTGGAGCTAACTTTAAAAACTCAAAAGCATTTCTAACTCGACTAGAGCCAACTCGAGTTAAAGACAAGTCATGTTTGAGTTTGTTCCTAACTCGTTCGAACTCAACTTGTATACAACTCATTAATACAAAAAATTCCCTTCTTTTTTTTTCGGATGTTTTTAATGCATATCTAGCAAAAAAATCTTCTTTCCTTGCCAAAAATTGGAGAATCATAATTTTAAATGAATTGGAATGTATGAATAATTACAAATCTTTGTCAATTAAACCACTCGAGATTGCATGCACAATGCTATTGATCTCTAGTAGCCTAACTTTTCTCTTGTGTTTAAACTGTTTTACTTTTTACCTTTTATGCAACGAAGAAACCTTCTAGGAATTGAGAATTTTTTTTTTCTTAACTAATTTTGTCTTCATACAGAAATAAAAAAAAATATATAAATTTCGAAGACAATGAAAATGACAGACAACTGTTCTAATTATATCCATCATCAGAACATCTGTACAATCGCATATTTCGAAGACGATGAATATTATTTGGTATTTTGTAACTAATAACCAAAAACGGAATACTCTTTTCTAACATTAGATCCACATATCCATCAAATTAATATTGCAGACGCAGGAATTGAGGTCTTTGAGGTTTTTATTACAAAAATTTTACTTAAACCATCCGATCAAAATCTTACGACTCAACACATGTGATAAGAAATTGGCACCTGAACGCAATCAGAATGCATCAAGCGGCGCGGAGAGTCCGTTCAAGATAATGGGCCCCACACAGTTCGGTCAATATCAGCAGAATCAGCACGCAACAGAGAAAGTTGCATCAGAACCCTTTCCAGATAGATACACATACGTCCGTAGAATTGCGGAAACAGGAGATCTTTAATAATGATATCCCGCCTCCCAAACGAAAACAAAGATTCATCCAAAGTTAGTTAAAAAATGGATAGCTTAGAATCTCCTATTTTGGCGTAATCAAGGTATTTAAATGCGATTTTTACGGTAGGACGGTACAGAGTTGATATAGCGATTCGGTGTTATATCAATGTTATAACGGAAAAAAAACGGTCTATATAAAAATATAATTATACTAATAACCTATCTTATCAATTACTTGAAAAATTCAAATATAAAAAAATTAACAAGTCAAAAAGCAAAATAGACAAAATCAAAGTTTTAAACGCTAAATAAATTAGGATTTGGTATGGATTTGTATTCAGCAAAAAAAAAAAACAAATTGAAAGTTCAATGACCGATCCGTTATTTCGTCGTCAAATGCAAAAATTTTAAGTTATTTCGTCGATTTTTCGAAAACATAATGCTACTGTTATTTCGTTCTTGGTTGTTGTAACGTTGACGTATTTTACTCCAAAATCTCGTTATTGAAGTCATAACGGTATTATTTCGGTGAAATTTAAAAGCTTGGGCGCAATACATAATTTCCCCAATGTAAATTAGCAAAACCCAAATTATCATTCTCTTATTAGACTTAGGCACGGAAGTGAGATTTCTCTAATACTTGCATCGAACTGATGGTGAGACTATAAAATGGGATTTTAAGGGGCCGTGATGGTGAGATTTCACATTTCAATTTCATCTTCCAAGCGACACATTATTTAATCAATCGTTTATCATGAGGTACATCTTGCTACAAAACAACAAAAGTAACTGTCTTTCATTATGTGTTTTCGCAAAACCAGAAGTGTCCTGTACTCATGCATGTTGCATGCGTTTTTTTGATAACTCAGGGAAATTATAATTGTTTGTACAATTTTGACTTCATTATTTAATGGTAAAAATTAAAATTTTATACTAGATATTTTTATAAAAATTATATATTCAGCGAATTTTCTATTCAAATGAATATGGTTTTTAACTTTTATCATTATGTAATGGAAAATAACATAAATCTAATTCGATGTAAAAGGATAGAATAGAGTAGTATTAATTACTTTAGTTTTTTATATTAGAAACTTACACATGTTTTTTTTTTAGAAAGAAAACAAAATGAGCGAAGCATGATATATAAGTCATTCGATCAAGATAAAGTAGATAAGAAGTAAATTCGTATTGTTAGTAGTACGCATGATGTGATCTGACTAAAATACTTGAAGTCTTAAAACATTTGTGTAATATACATTAGACGATATGGGTCGCTACACTAACCCATTCAAAACCAAAAAAGTCTGCGTCACAATACATAATTTATTATAAAGTGAAATCTTTTTTAAAAAATACAATGACTTCAATTTTCCTTATATATGTTTACAAAAGAAAGTCAAAAATTAATTTTAAATTAAAATAGTTGTAATCAGTGCGTATCTATATATGTCTCACTTTGTCATTACAGATTTTTTCGTGGATTTAGAATCTTGTTAGCTCGGAAATCTAAATACAATGCAAAACATCTGACTAATTCAAGATACCCAAAAGCAAATACTTAGCTATATATAGTTGTCGTAGAGATTTTATGAAAGTTCCCGTTTCTTGATATGAAAAGTTCAAAAACTCGTTGTTATTATTTCCAGATTATAAGTGTATAATGCATACCACCTCACTTTCCAATGATGGAAAATTGAATGAATCTGGCAAAATGAAAAAATTAATTTAGCATATATTGTAACTCAGTATAGGTAATTCCAACTTGTATAGTTCCCAAGCAATTATTAAAAAAAAATGACCAGTTCTAAAAGAAACATTCTTTTCAGCCAAATTAAAGATCATGCCCAAGCTTGTTCGACTTTGCAATGGTGTATACACACCAACTTTATTTTTCTGACAATGCAGACCATACAAACACTAACAAAATTTTAAAATAAAATCAGAGAAAAAAAGATTATTGGGAACTTTCTAGTTTCATAACATTTCCAAAGCGTGATGATGATTTTAAATCTCAGAGGTTATGTCTGGGGGGAAATTTTGGAAAGTGGCAGCAACAGTTGAGATCACGTCCGCGTGCGGGTACGCAACGCCCTGATGCGGCATCCCCCCTTGCACCTTTTTGGATGCAAAACTGGATACAAGCCTTGTCCTTGCAGTTCTCCATATACTGGCAATAATCTGCATTCATGCATTTGCAAACATATATCAAATTGGGAAGACTTAGCAGAGGTTAAACTTGCAACAAGGATAATTCAGAAGTTTGAATCTAGAAAGTCATGGGATAAATTGTAAAGAAGGAATTTCAATTGTTGGTTTTGATTTATTTCAAGGTTAGGCATTTTTGTTCTAACAGTTAACCACTTGTACACTACATTGTATGAGTAATGCTAGAATCAAACATATAGGATGTCAAACACGATCCAAACGTTGACTATTAAAATTTCAAACGGCCGATCCAAACCGTTCAATATGATCTCTATATTAAAATATCCATGAAAATCAAATTTTATATTTTTTTCAAATTTTTTAACTATTTTTTTCGAATTTTCGAAATTGGAGGGTTCATAACTTTTTAGATTGAGCATTTTCAAAAAATTCCAAAAAAATAGTAAAAAAATCTGAAAAAATATAAAATTTTGTCTCCACGAAGATTTTATAATGTAGAACAATTTGAACGGTTTGGATCGGTCATTTTAATTTTAAAAATTAAAATTTTATCATGTTGGACAAGTGTATTTGTCCTATATGTTTGACACTAGCCACTCCCACATTGTATTACAGTTTTTTTTTTGTTGAAGAATATTTCTAAACCAATATTTTTAAATAGAAAATAAATAGATTTAGTGGCTCATTATATATTAATTTTTGACTCGTTATACTGTTCCCATTCCTTTTTCTTCGTAACAGATCCCAATTGGGCAAGTTTCAAATTCTATGGAGCATAAACTAAGATTTAAATTTAATAGCCTGCGGTTAATTAATTTTAATTATAAATGTTTCAATTTGGTTATCTTTTTTTATTTTATAGTAAATAATCACTCTAAACAATTGAAATAGTAAAAGAGTACGGTAAAGCAAATTTAGTCGGTATAAGAAATTTACCTGGTCGAGAACCAGCTCTTGGTCTAGTGGCAAAGAGCAATGCTCCTTGACTCTTTGAGTGAAAGGTCGCAGGTTCGAAACCTGGCTGGGGGTCTTTCATAGACATTTAATTTAAAAATAAGTTGGGTGGCTTAGACCTCCAATTTATCTTCAAAAAAAAAAAAGAAATTTACCTGGTCGTCCTTGAGCAGATGAAACAAGAGCAAGGAGAGTAAAAGCGAGAAAAAATGACTTAAGCAACTTGAGCAAAGCCATTATTTCAACGCAGTTTCTCCTTTAACCTTTTTCGTTTTCTTGTCTGATAGTTTTTGCATGTTTTGATGCGTTTATATAGCTAAGACTTATAATTATAAAAAGAACGAATTTATTATTCAAATTGTCATACACCCGGTTAGTTACAACTTTCTATTAATATTTTTTACTCAACAAAAAATTATACCCTGTTCCGATTAAAACTCCCATAATTTTAAAATGAACTCGCTTTTATTACAAGTTTTTTAAGGTTTGAAAAAAAATTATTGAAGGTTCGCTTTTATTATGAAGGAAAATGGAACAGCTAAATGGAATCAAATAATTAATAACGAAAGATTTATTTGTAGGTGCATAACCATCATATCATGTGTAGTTATTGCTAAGGGGCCGTTTGGATCGCTTAAAGTATTGGGAAGTGTGTAATTTTGTGAAGAGTTTGGATTGTTTATAATAAATTTATGCTTAGAAATAGAAAATTTTCCAAATTCTCACTTGATCCAAACGGCCCCAAGATTCTTTATGTCCCCTTATATAATATTATTGTTAGGGACAAATTCTAAGGGAGTGGCTAGTGTCAAACATATAGGACACATGTACTTGTCTAACATGATAAAATTAAATATTTTTAAATTAAAATGGCCGATTCAAACCGCTAAAACTGTTATACGTTGTAAAATCTTTGTGGAGATCAAATTTTATATTTTTTTTCAAATTTTTTTACTATTTTTTTGGAATTTTTTAATATGCTCAATCTAAAAAGTTATGAACCCTCCAATTTTGAAAATTCGAAAAAAATAGTTATAAAATTTGAAAAAATATCAAATTTGACTTTTTAGGATATTTTAAAATAGAGATCATATTGAGCAGTTTGGATCGGCCGTTCGAAATTTTAATGATCGACGTTTGAATTGTGTTTGACGTCCTATATGTTTGATTCTAGCATTACTCAAATTCTAATTAATTTAATATCTTAAAATACCGAGAACTTTGCTCAATTTCTACAATTATTTCTTCAAAAAAAAACTACAATTATTAAAAATTCATTTTTTATTCATAATTTTTTTGTAACAATTAAAATTGGACATTGAAAATTTCTTTAAAACATCTTTTTTTCCAGATGGTCTAATTGGATGGATATGATTTGTTGTCGAGGCTTCCTTAACTTTGATGACTAGACTACTACTGAAAATTCTTCAATAAAAAAATTTGCCTTCTTTTTTTTGGATGTTTCAAATGCATTATGCATATCTAGCAGTAAATCTTTTTTCCTTGCCAAAAATTGGAAAATCATAATTCTAAATGCAAATAAAATGTACAATGAATTACAAATCTTTGTCAATTAAATCAGTCGAGATTGCATGAAACGAATAGAGCACCTAGAAATGTTCTCTTGTATTTAACCTGTTTTACTTTTTACCTTTTATGAAACGAAGTCATAGAGCACCTAGAAATTGAGAATTTATTTTTTAATTTTTTTTCTTAACTAATTTTGTCTTCGTATTGAAATAAAAAAGTATTAATTTCAATTTGAAAGACGGGGAAAATGGCAAAGAGCTGTTCTAGTTATGTTCAGCATCAGCACATCTGTAAGGAAATATCAAAAACAATGAATATTATTTTGTAACTAATGATAAAAAAACGTTACTATTTTGTAACTATTAGATCAGCATATCCATGAAAATAATATCGCAGACACAGGACTTGGGATCATCGAGGTTTTTCTTAAACCATCCGATAAAAAATTTGACAATTAATGTTTTTGACAAGAAAATGGCACCTCAACACAATCAGATGCATCGATTGCCACAGAAAAGTCCGTGAGAGATGATGCGGCGAGTTCTGTGCAGCGTCAGCAATTCAGCACTCGACACACGCAGAAAAGTCCGTGAATGACAGACGCACAGATCTTTTGTTATTGATATTCAGCCTATCAAGCCCAAATGTACGGCGAAAATTTTAACCCAAATTATGAAATTAATCCCTTAAGTTAGCCCAAAAACAAAGATTCATCCAAAGTTGCTCCAGAGTGAATAAATAAGCAATTGCCCAAAAATATACGACGACAATTTTTTCCAACAAACAGCATAGAAGCAAAAGGATAATGGAGAAACAAGTAGTTTAGTTATCAACTCGTCAAAGATCCGACTTCATTTTCTGACAATAAAGCCAATAAGGACAAAAAGAAAAAGAATATTGTACAACTTTCAAGCTGTTCGGTGTAATGTAATTAAACCTTTCTACATTTTTTTTTACTTTTTAAATAACTTTTTTGCATGAGTGGCAACCCTACCTTCAAAAGAAAAAAAAAATTCTAAGTGCTAACCATGGTGTTATTATTTCCGTAATGTTAATTTTTTTTAATTATTTCTTTCCTTGGTCTTAAACTCTTTAGTGTCGTTTGGCAACATCAAAGTTTAGTGGGATCAAGGATGGTTAGTGTTTGAGGTTAAAGTCAGTAAGAATTAGTACTAACTTAAAAGTTAATAATTGTTGTTTGGCATGATAGGTTAAAGTTAGTAATCAAAGTCAATGCATTCATTTTTAACATACATTCTAATTTAGACATTTTAGAATTCGAAAATTTTTAATCTTAAAATTTTAAAATTTGAAATTTTGATATTTGAAATTTCAAATTCGAAATTTTGAAATTTGAAATTTGAAAATTGAAAAATTTAAACTTCGAAATTTTTTATTTTGAAATTTTGATAATTTGAAAATTTTGAATTCTTGATATTTAAAATAGAATTCCATGCTATCCTTTTCAATCTGTTTCTGTATTTATGCTGAGCTCTAAAACATTAGAATATGGAGACATATGAAATTTCAAAAATATAAATAAAATACTCCCTTCTGATATACAACTATGTGATCCTATAAAATACTCTCTTATGAAATATATATACTCTCTGAAAATAATTAAAATACTCTCTTGAACATATTAATTATTATCTTGTAATGTTTATATACTCACATAAATAATTGTTCATTTGAACTTATTAGGTACTCCATTGTCCAAAGTAAATACTCCCTTCTGATGTACAACTATGTGATTCTATGAAATATTTAAACTCCTCGAGTTTAGTTACAATACTTCCTTGAAGCTATTAGTTACTCTCTTGTAATGTTTACATACTCTCTTGAACCCTTGTAATGTTTATGATGAACATGAAAATGACATGGTATTTGTGTCCGGTTAAGTCTAATTATCTTCCTAACTTCTATCCTTTTCACGTTAATTTTATATCATTTTGTCCATTTTGCACGAAAGAAAGAGATATTGTTGTTTTGTTGCATTTCAGGTTTGAGAGTGCACCCGCATCCCAGGGTGCATCCTGAAGCAGACTAGGAAATGATGTGCTACAGACTTGGCGATGCACCTGCATTCCAGGGTGCACTGCACCCTACGGACAGATTTGAAAATTACACTGTTTCTCAAGCGATAGCTAGTTATTTCTCTCAGATTCGATTTTCCTTTATTGCAAGGGCTAAAATGGAAAGAGTTTCAAGGTCTCCAGGCTGAAAATGAGAAAATCAAGGAGATGGAGGAATATTGAATAAGGCAGCATAAAAGGAAGCTAAGGGCTGCTGTCCAGGAGACCTCTCATCTCTATATTCCAGATCCTGATCTGATTTTTTTTCCTCTCTCTCTCTCTCTCTGCTCGAATTTTGACCTAGGGCTTCGGCCCTGGTCTCTCTTGGAGGCGTGGCTACATCTCTCTTGGTGACAGCAAGAAGGAAAAGACACTGCAACACTCGATCCTAAAGATGAAGACCGAGAAGATTGGTTGCATCTTTATCTCTTTATCTTTGGTGTTATTTGTGTTCAATCTTGTAGTTTGTTTTTATTTTATTATAAGTAGTTAAACTTTAATTTGGGTTATGATATAACAACTGAAATGCTTTGATTATTGGATGCTTAGTTTATTTCATATCATGGTTGCTGTTAATTTTTCCTATCCTTTGCTAAATTGTGTTGTGCGATTTATTTGGTCACTTGCACGCTTGTTTTAAATCTATTTGGATTTATCATTGAGTAGCTAGACACAAAGGTATAATTGATTTTCTGACGTTCTAGCAATCCGCTTAAACTATTTGTTTATAGTTTGAGTCGACACATTCCAGAGAAAGTTAAGATAGATTATTACCAAACGGTCTGCTCAAGTTAATAGATTTTAGGTTTACACAAGTAGACATGTACAAAAGTACTTATAAACCACTTGTGTTAACACTTATCTTTTAACCCATGAGAATAAAATAAAAAGCTTCATTAATCAAAGCATTACATAGTTGTGAAATCATAACCCTAGTCCAAAAATATAATTGTTTTATGTTAAGAGTGCACTTGCATCGTAGACTGCATCCTATTTTTACCAATAGCATCCTAGCCTGCATCATTTCTAGAATTGTTCACCTGCATCCTTGGTCACACTCAGTCCAATGCGACTGCATCCCATACTGTACTAGCATTTGCATTATTTACTTACTTTTATGTTTTACCCCTGTACTTAAGTCACCAATACAACTACTAGCCAGGTCTAGATTATCCAAAGTTGTTAGTCCGGTAATTCTAAACCGCCTCCTTGTGGGATCGACCCCTAAGTACTACGCTGTAGGATAATGCGCTTGCATTCCGACCAAATAGGGTTAGGATTTTTATTAGCCTTGTGTACCCAAAAAGCACACATCAGTTTACATACTCCTTTAGTATCTATTATTACACTGTTTTACTCATTATTTACTCCCCTAAAGTTATTTAGTTACTCCCAAATCGTAACATAATCAAATCTAAATGTTTTTTTCTCCTCCCAAATCGTACCTGATCCGATTGATAGGTGGAATTATGCCAAATTGAGAGGTGAGGAGGTAGAGAGAACGAGAAAGTGAAGAGAATGAGTGACGAGAAGGGGCAGAATGGAAACACTGAAAAAATGGAGGCGGGAGGGGAGGAGGAATGCGCGTGACGGTAAGGATAGATGGATTGCTTGGAGATAGAGGGAGAGCAGCGCATGATGGGAGTGGGTGAGGGTGAGGGTGAGGGTGAGGGTGATGGGAGTGAGAGGGTGAGTGTGAGGGAACGCGTGAGTCTAATTGCGTGATTGCGCGTGAGTCTGATTGTATGAAGTAATTCTCTTTACAAATAGTAGAGATAGGATAAAGCCTATAACACATAAAGGAAGAAGAATATTATAAAACTTTTTAACTGTTCGGTGTGTTGAAATTAAAAATTTGTATATATATTTTTTTCTGTGGGAGCTGCGATACACCCTACTTTCAAAAAAAAAAAAAAAAAATCTAGAAGTGCCAATCATAGTGTTATTATTTCCTTGATGTTTAGTCTTTTTATTTTCAATTTTTCTGTCCTTGGTGTTAACGGATTTCAAGTACAAATATCGATGCTGTGAATGTGCTTTGGATAACGTTATAATGCCACGTTGCTAAATGAGGGCTTTATTTGTGGTGCCTAATTAGATATGTGAGCATTACCATTCTAGGGCACCATGCACCTCGCGTTATTTCAATATTGGGTCAATCAATGTATTTTTTATATTTTTTTGTATATTAGAAAATTAGGAAATTATTAGTAGGAAGTGATTTATCGACGTCCTTGCATGAATAGAAAACCAATATAGCATTGACTGTTTCACAACAAATCAAAAAGTTATCAATTATTAATTTTATTTATAGCTAGAATGATTCTCCATCGGAACGTGTTAGAAGAATTATTGACCATCCATGAAATAGAAAGCCAGTATACAATTGGCTGTTTCACTTCAAGTCTTAAAGTCTTAACATTTTAAGTTATATTCTTTTCATATTAGAATGATTCTCAGAAAATGATTTGAAATCTTGTGGGCATAAAATAATGCCTATGAATTTCTGCCACATAATAATGAAAATATAGTTTCTAAAATAAATAATTTCATTCATTATTTTTGCTCATAAGAGTTAGAAATTGCAACAAATGCTACGTAAATTATTTCCATCTAGCAAAAATGCCCCCAATATATGAGCAAATGAAGAAATAAAATAATTGATATTATTTTTGTTTTATATAGAACTGTATATGTTAGGCAATAATATAGGTGCCTCAATATACCAAAGATACAGGTAGATAATTTTCCAAAAAATTAAATTGTTTAAACTCTGGCAGACCTTTTATCCGAAATCAACATTTAAACCATAGATTAGATTAGATCATATCACAAAAACGAAAAAAAAATAACAAAATTTTCCAATAAAAATTATTCATTCGGTCTGACATCATACCAGCAAACTTTTCTTGACAACATAGATTGTAGTCTCAGAAAAAAAAAATTAATAATTCAGATGTAAGTGTAACGCTCTACACCCATAACTCCAGCGCTTAATTATTTTAGCACAAGATGATAATTAAAAAAATCAGACATGAATGAGTGGTAGAGATGCTTGTCAAGGATCATAGCAACAGCAATTGAGATATACGCCGCCGCTGTAAGAACAAAATCCCCCATGCAACCGATTTCTAGTGATGCAGAACCTGGCGCAGCTGTCCCAAGTGCATCCTGGCAGCTGCTCACAGTGCTCTGCATTAATTTATCCATATATTTTCATTAGCAATAGCACCTTTTGCAAATCATATAAAGCGAGGTAAAATTGAAACTACATTTTTGGGACCTTTTAGCAAAATTATCCTACAACATATTAACATAACTCAAGATTATAGCAAGGACGAAGGTGAAACTTTGGTGCCAAAGAAATTTAAAATAGTCTTTAAAAAAAATTACCTCCTTGAACAGATGAAACAAGAATAAAGAGAATCAAGACGAGGGAAAGTGCCTTTGGTGATTTAAAATTAAAAGCCATATTTCACAATAGTTTCCCTGTGGATTTGTATGCTTCTTAATTCTCTTCAAATTTATATGCTTTTTTGTGTGCTTTTATAGATATAAGGCTGTAAGAATCAACAAATCTTTACTCGATCCATCTCTTTCCTGTTTTATTTTTGTGATCAATGAAAGATTATATTCTCCTCCGGTCTCCGTCCGGAACAAATTTTCCTCCCTACTTACTATGTTATTCTGTTTTTCAATTTTAGGGTAGCTCGGGTAGTTTTTTGTTTAGCGTTATTTTTCATTTCTTTCTTTCTCTTTTCGACTTGAACAGAAACATTGTACAAACCAGCTATCGCATATATACTAATTAATGTCACGCCTATTGTCGCAAGATATGAGAAAACCCCCTTATTCAATGATAATAATTAAAATAACTGGCTGTGAGCAACTAAGCAAAGAGGACCGTCTGTCCGTCTCCCTTCATTTATCCGCCCATGGTAGTGGCTGGTAAGGAAACGAATGACACCAAAAGAAAAAAAAAATAAATATCATCAGTTTCGACAATTTGGACAGGACATATGCACATGCAGCCAGTTTGGCGGTTCCTATCCTCTGTGAAGGTGCTTCACATGTTTGACGATGGAATAGGAAATTCGCATAATTTCATCTTTTTAATCCGGATTAAAAAGTGATCCTAAATATCTTCTTAATCATTTTAAAAAAATGATTCAAACATTCTAAAAATAAAAATTTAATTTCGATATTGTATCACTTAAAAATAACACACTAGATCCAAAATGCTTATTCTTAATCGCTTAAAAATAATATTTTTTTATTCAGAGTAACTAATCCTAATTTTATTCTTAAATGATCTAAACGCACCTATTATGGATAGGAATATTTTTTTTAAGAGGTGTGCGTAGGATTCTCTGAAGGTACGTCCGTACGGTTCGGTACTGTCAATTTTTATTAGATATTTCTGTTCATTTGCAAAAACTTAATTTTTGTAGATGACTAGATGTTAAAAAAAACATAATTTTTGTTAGATAAAACAGAAAATCAAATCTTTCAGCCTATAAATTTTACATAAATATTTTCTGCTTAGTTTTGGACGCACATGCCACAGCTACTAAATCATAATTTAGGACCCTTCCTTTATTTCATGAAACAAAATAACATAATTAATTATATATAATTCAATGTAAAAGGATATAATAGAGTAGTATTACTTAAAGTTGTTTTATATTTTAAATATATTGCGCATATGTCTTTTTTTTAAATTAAGTGAGCGAAGCATGATATATAAGTCACCCGATCAAGATAAAGTAGATAAAGAAGTAAATTCATATAATCAATAGTACATATGGTGTGAAGTGACTAAAATACTTGTGAAGTCTTAAAACATTTGTAATATACATTAGACGAAATGAGTCACTTCGGCTATACTAACCCGTTCAAAACCAAAGAGTCTGCATGACAATACAAAATTTATTAAGTAAAATCTTTTAAAAATGCATTGACTTTAAAATTTTCTAACATATTTTTACAAAGAAGTCGAAAATTAATTTTAAATAAAAAAAGTTGTAATAGTTATCAGTGTTTTTATTTCCTAATTAAGTATATATGGCATATTTATAATCTCCCTCTTCAATGATCGAAAATTGAATGATCCAGCAAAATGAACAAAGTGTCCAACTTTGTAAACTTCACAAGCAATCATTAAAAAAAAATAGAGAAGTGCTAGAACAAATGTTCTTTTCAGCCAAATTAAAGGTGATCCCAAATTTTGTTCAACTCTGCAGTGGTGTATACACACCAACTTTATTTTTCTTAAAAAAAATATGAGAAAAAAAATTATTGAAAACATTATAGTTTCATAACATTTCAAAAAGCGTGATGATATTATTAAATCTCAGAGATTATGTCGGCGGCTGATAGCGGCAGCAACAGTCGAGATCATGTGCGCGCGCGGGTTCGCAATGCCCGTATGTGGTCACCCCTCTTGCACCTCTTTGGAGGCAAAACTGGGTGCAAGCTTCGTCTGTGCAGTTCTCCATGTCCTGGCAGTACTCTGCATTCATGCATTTGCAAAATATATGTCAAATTGAATAGAATTAATTAGCCCAGTTTAAACTTACAACATTAAGGGAGATTCGAAAGTTTGAATCTTGAAATTAAGTCATGGGATAAATTGTAAACAACAAATTTCAAGGTTAAGCATTTGTGTTCAAACATTTAACCACTTGTATACAGTACCACGTTGTATTACTTTTGTATTTTTGGTTAAGGAATATTTCTAAAATAATATTTGCAAATAGAAAAAGAAATAGATTTTCTCCATTTCAGATCGCAATTAGACAAGTTTCAAATTCTGTGAAGAATAAACTAAAATTAATTTGAATTTAATAGCCCTAGCCTGCCGTTAAATTTCAATTAAAAATGTTTCTATATATCACTTTATTTATTTTTTTATTTCATTGTAAATGATCACTCTAAACAATTGAAAATAGTAAAAGTATGGTAAAGCAAATTTAGTCCGTATTAGAAATATTTACCTCTTCCTTGAACTGATGAAACTAGAATAAGGCCGAAATTATTTAATATAAAAATTCAGACACCAAAAAATTTAATACAAAGAATTATTTATTTTTTTTTTAATAAGAAGAAAGTTCCAACGCGTTTATAAACCGCGCCTCCCTCTCTCCTCTCGAACGCGTTTTATAAACGCGTTACAGGCCCTAAAACGCGTTCATAAAACGCGCTAGAAGCCTGAAATGTCGGAATAGTTAAAACGCAATTAACGCGTTTATAAAACGCGCTAGAAAGCTTTTTACTCGTTTATAAAACGCGCTAGAAGCCTGATCATTCCAACTTCTATCACTTCGATCAAACTTTAGTCATTTCAATCGAACTTTAGTCATTTCTGTCTATAAGTTTGTGAATTTATAAACGCGTTATTTGAAGTTATATAAGACTATACATTCTCGCAGAATTTAAATCGTCAACAACAGATTATCTCTTACAATTTAAAAACCTATCAATCAAATCCAAAAATGTCTACAATTACAATATATGTCAACCAATGTCCAACTTTTGGTGCTTCCTACTTCCACATCGGTTGTAGTATGCATACCACATTTGCTGAAATTCGAAATGAATTATACAGCAGGCTACAGATTTTAGAAACCCAGTACACTTTGAATATCCATGGTCGTTACAATGAAATTGTAAATGGGAGATATGAATCACTATTTATTCCTGTAAATTCTGAAGATCAATGGCGCCTTTTTTACCACGAGACATTCGAGACGAGAGGGTTACCGATTATTGAGTTGCATGTTGATTTCATCCCCGTATATGGCACGGGACCAGATCTAAACCTAACACCCCTTGACGAGCCCGGTAGCAGTGAGCCAAACACTTCCTTAAACCTTATGTGTGGCCAGCAATTCACCCCTTACCAATACACTGGCGAACAGTCCGTTCCTACGCAAGACAATAACACATCAGGAGATGAAGTCGAGGTTGCCGATGGTGATGAAGATGAGGGTCCGGCGACTTACTCCGACCTTCCTACCGGAGAAGAATATACCGATGTGGATGACTTCTCCGAGAGAGAAATGCCTTTTTATTCAAACTGCGACCAGCCATACGTTTCAGGAAGGACGGACTTGCACCATCCTGTAAGTGAATTGTGTGATATTTCCATGTTTGAGTATGCTGGTATGCCGGAGCGTAGTTTAGGGCCACAAGGCGAACTTGCTGTTGGTAAACGATTCGGTTCCAAAAAACAATTAATTCTAGCTGTCTGTGATGTTTCATGCAAAACAAATGGAGAAGTTCGAACGGAAACTAGCAATAAACAAAAAATTGTAATGGTTTGCATGCAAAAACCGAATTGTAAGTGGCGATTGTATGGTAGACGTGAGAGTTATAATACAAATTGGAAGATCTCTACCAATCCAAATGAGCATATTTGTTCCAGACCCCCGGGCCAAAAAGGTCACGCAAACCTTACAGCTAGTCTCATTGCCGAACACGTTAGGGATGAATTGAAAAAAAATTTGGGAAAAAGTGTCCAGGACATAGGAAGCCTCATAAGGGCTAGATATCCACGTATTGAACCGACTTATAATAAACTATGGCGTGGGAGGGAGCGAGCGTTGGAGCAATTGTTTGGGTCCTGGGAAGGGGCCTACAATAAACTTCCACGCCTCCTGGAGGCAATGAAGGCGACAACCCCAGGAACGAAATACACAATAGTTTCTTGGCCTACAAACGATCCTAACGTTGGCGTCTTCAAGATGGCAGCCTGGGCTTTTGGTCCGTGCATAGAAGCGATGAAATATGCCAGACCTGTTATCTCAATTGATGCTAGTTTTTTATCGGGCCGATACAAAGGTAGATTGTTCTCAGTGTGTGGTTATGATCCAGAAAATCGATTAATTCCGGTTGCATTCGGATTGGGCGAAAAAGAAGATAAGGATACTTGGGGATGGTTTATGTCTTGGGTTAGATGTGAAGTTTTAGGCCGGAACACTATATACTGTGTCATATCTGACCGTCATAACGCAATAAAAGCGGTATTTGCATCCGTAGATTACGGTTGGAAGGCACAAGGTGCGCATGCAGTAGCGATTCATCGGTTCTGCATGCAGCATGTTGCGGAAAACTTATGGAAGGAGGCTGGCGGGTCACAAGATGCTGATTTGAAAAACTTTTTCAAATGTAGACTTGCTAACAAGAAAAACCCTAGACGTTTTAGAGAGAATTGGGGAGTTCTGAAGGAAAATAACCTGAGAGCTTATCAGTACCTAAGAAATTGTGGTAAAATTAATGAAAATGACAACAACGAGCGGCCAAAACTATATAAATGGGCTCAGAGTTTTGACAAGGGGCATCGGTGGGGTATAATGACGAGTAATGGATCGGAGAGTCTGAATAATGTGTTTAGAATAGAGAGAAGATTACCAGTGACAGCACTTATAGAAGGCACGTGGTATAAATGTGCCAACTGGATGAACAAGCGAACACAAGAAGCACTTCAAAGGTTGAGTTTAGGAGAAAGATGGCCGGAAGGAGTAAAGAATAAATTGATCAAGCATGATGGAAAATCACGTAAGTACTTAAAGAAAAAGAATTTAATTCATTCATTCATTTTAATCCATTTTGAACTAACTTCATCTTTTTGTTTCAATCTCAGAGGAGTTTATGAGCACATTCGTGTTAAGATTGGACCTTGGAGAATTTCGCGTGAAAGTTCGCGAGGAGTACCGTGATGGTGTAGGCTACGATTATTCCCATTACACAGTTCAAATTCCACCCGACATGGAGCAAACCGATGTGCAATTGCCCTTCACTCGAACCACATGTGAGTGCCAAAAACCACAATTGACAGGTATCCCTTGCGCACATGTCATTGCTGTTTGCAGGGAGACAAATTACAATGTAGATCAATTCGTGGATGGTCACTATAGCATGCAAAACCAGCACATGATTTGGTCAGCAGGTCGGTTTCATTGTTACAAAGATGAGGAAGAGTGGCCAGTTTATACAGGTCCGATAATTGTCCCCGACAAGAGTTTGGTCAATCGAGGAAGGCGCAAAATCATTCGTGCAGAGATGTGGATGGATAGGATGGAAGGAAGGAAAGGTGGAGGTTCCACAAGAAAAAACAAAAAGAAAAATCAAGGAGAAGCTTCAACCAGTCAACCGCGACTAGCAGCACCTCAACCCCCATATCCGATGGACGCATTGCAATCCGGTCGATACACCAGTAGACCACCAACAAGGGCCAACAGTCCAAGAAGGGCAGCGAGTACTGAACGTACGGTTCGGACTCGTCAAACACCCATTCAACCAGGACGAATGTCATTGCATGTTGATCCACGAAGCAACAATAATAGGGAGGACCAAGGATCTGTACAACCACAGAGAAATTCTATAAGCATTGATCCACGGGTAAGAGATGTCGCATCTGGAAATATGAGAAGTGAGTCGGCTAGATTTCCAACACATCAAGGCAATACATCAGGGGAGAGAGGACGAAAAGGATTGTTTGGGGGGAAATTTGGCAATATATTGTCTTTCGGTAGGAAAAAAAAATGAAATAATTGAAGATTAAGGGTTGTCGTAATTTTATATATTGTAATGGAATGTATTGTAAGAGAATATACTATAATTTTATGAATTTCGAAATTATAATTTTTATAATTTTTATGCATTCTAATTCGATGTGTCAAGAAGAGCATTGACAGACATGCATTCTTGTTATCTACAAAATCCTAAAAGGCTTTCAGAAGCAGTTAATTAACTCGTATAATGGGACCCTCAGCATTCAATTAACTATTTAGCGTTGGGAAGCAGTTAATTAGCGTTGAGAAGCAGTTAATTAGCTCGTTTTATAAAACGCGCTAAAATGTTTTGTACCCTTTTATAAAACGCGCTAAAAGACTTTGTACCCTTTTATAAAACGCGCTAAAAGACTTTGTACCCTTTTATGAAACGCGTTAAAAGGCTTTACCCTATTATAAAACGCGTTCAAAGGCTTTACCCTATTATAAAACGCGTTCAAAGGCTTTACCCTTTTATAAAACGCGCTAAAAGGCTTTTTACTCTTTTATAAAACGCGCTAAAAGGCTTTACCCTTTTATAAAACGCGTTAAAAGACTTTGTACCCTTTTATAAAACGCGTTAAAAGGCTTTATCTTTTTATAAAACGCCCAATTCTCGCATCTCTCATTCTCACCTCTGAATATCATTCTCATCTCTCATTCTCACCTCTCTCATTCTCACCTCTCAATGTTAATAAGTGCAAAATTGTAATAAGAGACTTTCCGGTGGAATCTGTTATTATGTACGAAGGTCGGCCCAGATGGACAGCTCGCTAACTTCATCATCATCTGAGGTAGGCCAACACTCTGCTGCCTACGATCATGGGTAATGGGCGGTAGAGTTCTGCCGACCCAATTAGGGAAGAACTCGACGACTGTCGAAGGCTCTCGCAGAATTGAGCAACTGTCCAAGAGTCTCCGCAAATCGTTGTTTTCATATTAATGAGAATTATTGTAATGAAAATTGTTATTAATTTAAAATCGTTGTTTTCATATTAATGAGAATTATTGTAATGAAAATTGTTATTAATTTAAATCGTTGTTTTCATATTAATGATAGTTATTGTAATGAATTTTTTTTTAATTTTTATATTAATTAGTTGTAAATATTACATATGAAGTTCATATTTTAATTCATACAATAACATAAATTCTAGATATGAAGTTCATATTACAAATTAAATTTCATAGAAAATAAAATAGATAAATTCCATTATTCTACCACAATTAAACTCTAATTTTTCTCCACTTCCTTAACCTCTTTATTCTTCTCCTCCTCCTTATTCTCACTAGAACTCTCATCTATTTTAACCCCCATACTAAAATCAGGGCTCCTGCCACATCCTGGAGGGAAACGACGTACAGCCGAGACGGCCCTTCTCTTCAGAGGGCCGTAAAATGGGGTCCTTTTTGCTCCCACATTAGATGTTCCCTCTCCCACCTTGGATGTTTCCTCCCCCATCTTATTATTGTTTTGAGCCTTCTCCATTTCTCAAATTTCTGATTTTACGTGTCTTTTGTTTGTGATTTTGTGATACGAAATATGAGAACGAATTGAGATATATATAGGCAATTATTTAGCCGTTTATAAAACGCGCTAGAATAGGGGTCTAAAACGGTGCTCAAACAAAGTATCACGCTGCTCAAAAAGTGGACTCCACCTTTTAGCGCGTTTATAAAACGCGTTGGAATCCTTGGAACGCGTTTTATAAACGCGCTAAAAGGTGGAGTCAGGTAACGCAGTTAAACAGACTGACAGCCTGCGAAAGTATTGAATTCCATTAACTTAGCCCTTCGTACGCGTTTATAAAACGCGCTCAAACCTTATTACGCGTTTTATAAACGCGTACGAAGGGTTGAGTCTATAAATAGTCCTCCTTCTCCGCACATTCACGTCGAAAATTCAGAAATCAAAAACCAAAACTTTAGAGAAGTTACGCAGAGAAAAGAAACCGAGAAAACATAATGTCAACTAAACCACGTCATGTTTGTACCGGTGTGCTTCTACAAGGAGATGGAGGAATAAGTAAACGAGATATTCTTCGGCACGTCTACTTGCACTATCCTTCCGACAAATTTTACGTGAAGGTTTTTCAACGCGACGTTTTTGTAGTGAGAGGGCCGAAATATTGGACGGATGCAGTTAAGAGGGATGGAGGATATCATGTCCGACGTGGAGATGGAATCGTTTGGTTGCGTTTGCAACAGGCATGTCCTCCTGGGTTTGAAAATCACCCGTTAAATGGAAATGACATATATCATTTGGACTGATTATTAGGTTTTCTATAATTAGATGTTTTTATTATTGTGTGTTCTATAATTAGGTTTTCTATAATTATATGTTTTTATTATTGTGTGTTCTATTATTATCTGTTTTCTTTTATGTTTTAGTATATGTATTAATTCGTGTAGTATATGTGTTGTAAGTTTTATTATCTAATTTATTTTAGTTTATATTTTATCCATTTTCATTTTTATTGTGAAATTCGAAATATTAATATTAATAGACTTAATATTTATTTAAATTATATTAGACATTACAACTCAATGAACATTGTAACAAAAAACACAATACAAATTAAAAATTACAATTTATTAAAATTTTGAACCACACAATACACAACAAAAAAAATTACAAAATGCATAATATTAAAATTTTGAACCACATAAAAAAAAATTGTAGAGGATCCATTGCTAAAGGTGGGAAGAGAAAACATCACCGCAACTTATAGAAAAGAGTCGGGCGACTGATTATCACCTTAACCCCCTCTTTTTCTGAGACTTGGATGAGGATGACTCCATGTATGCAGATTCTCATCCAAGGATGCCGGCTGCGGTGTTATGGCTCGTAGACCCAGCCCAACAAACCGTCCTCTACACGTAATAACAGATTCCACAGGAAAGTTTTTATTTTAAAGTTGGTGGAATATTAATAGCCATAAGGATTGTGTGCGACTCTGTATCTGTGAATAAGTGTGCCGCATACAACCCTTATGGCTATTAGTTTCGCACCAACTAATATTATTTTGCATTCCACCATCTGACTCTTCTTTTCCTCTCATTTTTTTCTTTTTTTCAGATCTTTTCTCTTTTTTTTTTTGATTTTGGACGACAGAAGGATGGGTATTTATATGGAAATTAGATCTCTCGAACGCGTTTTATAAAAGGGTAAGAACTCTTCTTACGCGTTTTATAAACGCGTAAAATCAGAAAATAACGCGCAAACTCAGAAACTTTCGCCGCAATTACTGCAGCTTTTAGCGCGTTTTATAAACGCGTTTTAAGGCTTGTAACGCGTTTATAAAACGCGTTCGAGAGGAGAGAGAGAGGCGCGGTTTATAAACGCGTTGGAACTTTCTTCTTATTAAAAAAAAATAAATAATTCTTTGTATTAAATTTTTTTGTGTCTGAATTTTTATATTAAATAATTTCGGAGAATAAGGAGAATAAAAGCGAGAAAAAGTGAGTTAAGCAACTTCAGCGAAGCCATTCTTTCAAAGTAGTTTCACCTTAATCTTTATAGTTTTCTTATCTGATATCTGATACTTTTTGCTCGTTTTCCATGCGTATTTATAGATAAGATAATAAAGAGAGAGAATCTGTTATTCAGATTGTCATACACACGTTTACTTACTAGTATCTATTTATATTAATTTTAGGTGAACGAGAAATCGTATCCTGTTCTGATTCTCAAACTCCAAAAATTTGGAACAGATCTCTCTTTTATATGTCAAATCGTGTTTCTAACTTAATATGAAGGAAAATATAACAGTTTAGTAAAACCAAATAATTTATAACGAAATATTTTTCTATAGGTACATTATCATCATACCATGTATAGGTTTTTCTGATACAACTGTGATGGACTAGGACTCGAATGCACTTTTCTGTAGGTACATTATCAATTTATCATCAAACCATGCAGCATGCGTCTTATTGGATGTTGTATCATACGCTTTTCTGTCTAAAAACACGTACATCTGTAGAATTACGGACACAACAGATCTTTTATTAAAGATATACAGCCTCGCGAGCCCATATGTACGGCGAAAGTTTAGCCCAAAACCAGAAATATTCCCACAAATCAGTCCAAAAACAAAGATTCATGAAAAGTTACTCGAAAGAATTGATTGCCCAAAATATATGAAGACAAATTTTTCCAACAAATAAAAATGGAAATTAATTACTGTCCTCTACGATTTTGTCATCCTTGTTATCACTAAACAGAAAGTGAACACATAATACAGACAAATAAGTTCAATAAAAATAAGTTAAATATGTATATAAAAATCTGAATAAGAGATGACAACACTTATTTGTTTGTAAGTGTTCACTTTGATCGTCTATATATTTATCTTATCTGTTTTATGTGTTCACTTTGTGTTTAGCGATGATAAAAAATGACAAAACTAGAGATTACAGTTATCATTTCTGATATTGGGCCACTTAATGTATTTTCATATATTGGAAAAATATGTAAATGTTAGAAGGTAATGATTTATTGACCTTGCATGAAATAGAAAGCTAGAATAAGATTGACTGTTTCGCCTCAAAATCTAAAAGCGTATCAATTCTTAATTTTTTTTCTTAACTAGAATTATTCTCCGAACATAATAATTTAAAATCAGGAATTATAAATGTCATCGGCAAATATACCATTCCAGCCATCGCTAAATACAAAGTGAACATATACAGTAAATAAGGTGAATATATAGACGATTTAAGTGAACACTTACAACCAAATAAGTATTGTCATCACTTGTTCAGAAGTTTACATGCATATTAAACTTATTCTCATTGAACTTATTTGTTTGTATGTGTTCACTTAGATCCTCTATATGTTCACTTTGTTTGCTGTATATGTTCACTTTATATTTAGCAATGACAGGGATGGTAAAACTGCAGATGGCAGTAATCAATTTCCATTTAAAATAATTAGGAAAAGGGAAATTGTTTTTGGAAATTAATTAGTGTCATCTACAATTTTGTCATCCCTGCCATCGCTAAATATAAAGTGAACATATACAGCAAACAAAGTGAACATATAGACGATCTAAGTGAACACATACAAACAAATAAGTTAAATGAAAATAAGTTGAATACGCATGTAAACTTCTGATGAGAACACTTATTTGTTTGTAAGTGTTCACTTAGATCGTCTATATATTCACCTTATTTGCTGTATATATTCACTTTGTATTTAGCGATGGCTGGAATGGTATATTTGCCGATGACACTTATAATTTCTGTTTTTTTATATCCCTCAAAACTAAAAAAATAGAAGATTTGCCCTTCGAAAGTTCAAACTTCAAACTGCTGATTTTGTCCCCCCAAAATTTAAAAAATCTTCTTTATTTGTCTATTTCTCTTATTTTATGTCAGAAAAAATGAATAAATAATAAAAACTAAAAAAATTGACCATTATACCTTGAAATCTAACCCTATCGCTGATCAATTCTATCGAACCCAATCGAATCAACCTGATTGGATCAATCAAATCCTTACTCCGATCATGGAGGAAGAGAAATGAGGGAAGCCGTAAACCGCTCCAACTCGCGTGGCCACGCAGTGGAGAGGTACTCGCTTCACTGTCCTTGCCTCAGACCGATGAAAGGGGGAGGTAGTGCAGCCGAGTCAGAGAGAAGGGCCATCGACACCATCGAGAAGAGAACACACGACATTGGCTCGAGAAAGAGAGATATAGTGGTTGCATCGAGAATAATTAGAGAGAGGCTTGATAACCCATTAATTAATAAATTGAATTGAATTTCTCGTAAAAAAGAATTCGTAGGCTAGGTTTTTCACCCACTTATCCATTGAATCGTTCCCAATTATGGAAAATTATCGTATAGAGAGTAATTTGACGAGTCGGGTAGAGATGTAACAGAGAGAGAAACCCAATAGCGTGGGAATTCTCACCAGTTGGGAAGAAGAGGTGAGAAGGATATAATGGTCAGGTTTTTTATTTTTATTATTTATCTAATTTTTCTGACATAAAATATGAAAAATTGGCAAATAAAGAAAAAGTTTCAAATTTAGGAGGGCAAAATCAGCAGTTTGAACTTTCTGAGGGACAAATTCTCAATTTTCTCAGTTTTGAGGGTACATAAAAAAAAAATTTCCTGAAGAAAAATGTTAGAAGTTGGTGATTCATTGACCATTCATGCAATCGAAAGCCAGTATAGGATTGGTTGTTTCACATCAAATCTTTAAACTCTTAACATAAAGTTATTTTCTTTTCATATTAGAATGATATATTCTTGGAAGTCATCACCAGTTCATGATAGATAGTTTCTAAATAAGTAATTTAGATCATTCATTAATTTTTGTTCATAAAAGTTAGCAATTGCGACAACTGTTGTATAAATCATTTCCAATGAACCAAAAAACACGAAAACAATAATAAGAGTTTCCAATAAAAGTTATCCATTAATTCACAGTCAGAGAAAAATAATTCATTTGTAAGGTCATAGCTCCAACGCTTGATTATTTCAGCACCAGAAAATAATGAAAATCTGACATGAATAAGATGTTTTTTAAGATGCTTGTCAAGGATCGTAGCAACAGCAGTTGAGATATACGCCGCCGCTGTAAGAACAAAATCCCCCATGCAACCGGTTTCTAGTGATGCAGAACCTGGCGCAGCTGTCCCAAGTGCATCCTGGCAGCTGCTCACAGTGCTCTGCATTAATTTATCCATATATTTTCATTCGCAAAAGCAACTTTTGTAAATCATATAAGGAGAGGTAAAATTGAAAATACATTTTTTGGGACCTTTTAGCAAAATTATCCTACAACATATTAACATAACTCAAGATTATAGAAAGGACGAAGGTGAAACTTTGGTGCTAAAGAATATTGAATTACTATAGCAAAGCAATTTAAAATAGTCTTTAAAAAAATTACCTCCTTGAACAGATGAAACAAGAATAAAGAGAACCAAAACGAGGGAAAGTGCCTTTGGTGATTTAAAAGCCATTTTCCACAATAGTTTCCCTGTGGATTTGTATGCTTCTTAATTCTCTTATAATTATAATTTGCTTTTTGTGTGTGCTTTTATAGAGATAAGGCTGTAAGAGTTACAAATCATTTTTTTTAGAATGTTTAACTGGATTGGTTACTCCATCTCTTTCCTGTTTTACTTTTGTGATGATCAATGAGAGATTCTATTCTCCTCCTGACTCCGTTTTGAACAAAATTTCCTCCCAACTATGATTTTTCTGTTTTTCAAGCTTTTAAAATAGCTCGGTTTTTTTTTTTTTTTGGTTCAGCGTTATTTTTCTTTTTTTTTTTACTGGACTGGTCCTGTCATTTTTTTTTTCTGAAAAGATAACTATGCCTTTTCAATTTTCAGAGTTTTAATGTCGTTAATTATTTGGAGGTGAAATGACGAGTACCATGTAATAAAATGAAATAATAAGGAAGATTAAATTTTGTAACTTGATGGTTGGTAAATTTGAAGGTTGGAACTTACAACTTGGAAAAGACTAGAAAATAAACTCCACTATTCTTAACATCAAAATTGAAATTTGGAGTTTACAACGGCTGCTAAATGTTGAAGCTTTCGAGTTTCTGATGTCTCCCAAATCTGATCAACAAACGTTAATCAAATTTAAAGGAAAAATTATTGCAAGTATCTTTTTATTTTATAGTTTTGATAGTTTTATGTTTTTATAATTGTATCGCAAATGTTAAAGAAGTTTGGGGCCATCTTTCAATTTGGGATTGGGTAAATTTGCTGGGGAATTAACTATGGGCCTATTGGTTTCTTTTCTACTTTTTCTGGTTATTTTTATGATTTTGTTTTAATTTTTTTGCTTATCAGCTGCTGGCTGATTCTGTATTATTTAAATTGCTTTATTTAATGTAAGATAAGGGCTTGACTCTTATTTTTCGTGAAAAATGCCAAAAAAAAAAAGAAAAAATTGGATATAACCCTTTTAATCTTTGTCATTTGGATATAACCCTTGTAATCTTCAAAACTGGATATAACCCCTACAATAACTCAATTTTCGATATAACCCCTTTTGTTTGAATTTACTCATATTCTAAACAAACAAAATTATTTTTTTTATATCATGACTAAAATACCCTTTCTTTTTTTCCTAACCTTTCTGCCCATCTTTTCATCCTGCTTAGCCTCTTCTATTCCACTAGCGATATCGAAGGGGAAAGAAAAAAAAAAAAATAGAATGATTGCTTATCACATATATATAGAAATGGGGGGAAAAAAATGGCCGTCCCATTATTTCCTTTGCTTTTTGTACTTCTAGTATATTTTTTTTGGTGAGCGAGGAAGCCAAAACAACAACAAAAGGAATGCTCCTTTTTTTTTTTAACCAACGCATGATTCTGAAATTTAATCTCACTTTGAGAGTGGTTATCTATCTAATATTGTGACTCAACATAATTTACCCCAATTGGCATAAGAAATGTCGATGCTTGTCTGGAAACTCTGTACAAAAGTTTTACTTTTTAATTTAACTTTTGCCATGGAGATTTTCGTACGTAGAACTAAAAGTAAGAATCACCGGAGAAAGTACTATGCAAAAGAAACCACCAAATTTGAAAAGAATAAATCAATACAGAGTCTCTGTATATCAATTTTTCTTTCTTTTTAATGTCGAAGATGGGAACTGGGAAGATGAAACGGTGGTACAATGTCAAGCAAGAAGAAGGATATTTTAGTCATTCATATGCAAAAAGGAATTTTTTTTATTTAGAATATCATTAAATTGAATCAAAAGGGATTATATCCAAAATTGATAGAATTATAAAGGGTTATATCCGGTTTTGAAGATTACAAGGGGTTATATCCAAATGACGAAGATTAGAGGGGGTAATATCCAATTTTGCCAAAAAAAATGTATATACAGAATGATTATTGCAATGGTGTGGTTTTTTACAATGGTGTGTTTTTATTGCAATTGTGTGGTTTTATTACAATGGTGTGGTTTTTCGGTTATCAGCTCCGAATCTCCAACGAATCAGAATCTCCATTAAGTAAATTGATTTGGATAAGCAGTTTAAACATAGCAGTTTTTGAAGAGTACTCTTAAAACAGTAACCGATGAACAAAATCAGATGCTACAATGGAGAAATATAAATATGAAATAATGACACTCACAACTCTCCGAAGTAGTGGTTCGAAAGAATGAAAAAACTTATTGAGGTTTTCTCACATTACCCTGAAGATCAAGCATAATTTTAAGCTATATTAGCAACACAAATAACAATTAACTAAGATTAATATACTGGAATATATGCTATGCAACAATCATACCAGTCATCTCAATACAGCCTTTTAGCATCGCAAAATGGCACTAAAATCTGGTAAGGTGATCATTAATTTCATTGACAATACCATTATTAGCAAAAAGTTCTCCGAATTTCTAAATCACAACAACATAAGCAATTAAAAGGGAATATGAGAAGCTGAAGAGAAATCGCAAACCATTTTAATGTCAGAACCATTTGGTGCTTTTCCTCTAGAGACCTTTGATCTAATCCTTCTTTCCCTTCGTTTAGTTGTCTCTCTTGTGACATCTCTCTCTCCTTACAAAGAGGCATATACGGAGAGGCTAAAATTTAACAAACCTATTCGAATGAAAAGATGAATTTGAGAATCTCAGTAGAAACTTAAAATTGGATCAAAGATGCTTTATAGCATCCATAATTTGCACTATTGAGATTGTTATTTCTCTCGTTGGAGCAATCCTTCTCTGTTCTAAAGTAATTAAAAAAAATCACAGACACCTATCATACTTTTGAGTTTAGTGATTGGCAAAAATGAAATATGCATTCAATTATTAACTATAATGAGAACAAACAATACATTCACCTACATATGAAATGGAACTTTGAGTTTACTAATTACTCGAGGATAGCTCTGATTTTAACTCGCTTGGTATAGTGATCCAATTTCTGCACAGCACAATGAAGCTTTGGTCCTCCAATATTTTACTGGTATGCCTATCGCCTAGTATGGCTCTACACCAGCTACCGGTACAAAAGGAAGTTTGAATTTTTTTTTTTTCACTGGTATACCTGACTTCTACGGTTTACGGGCCTTCACTCCAGTGGGCCAACTTTTTGGCTTATCATAAAATAATTACTAATTAATCTTGCATAAGAGAATGGCTAGGAAATTGAAAATAAGATTTCCCTAAACTAAAATGATAGAGAGAATGATTGGTTTCTAATCCTTGTCTCTTTGTGTGACTCATATTGGTTGAGGATTAAATGAGGAGTAAGACTCTTAATTCACTTTTAATCTCCCAAACGTGGAGTAAAAAAAGAGGAGTAGAGTGGAGTAAGGACCAAAATCAGAGGAGTAAATTACTCCTCCTAGATAGGTGGAGTAAAGTTAATCCATAAAGTAAGTCTTCAATTGTGGGTCCCACACTTATTTTTTTTACTCTACATACCCTCATTCTTTACAAAAGAAAAAGAAAATGAGGATAATTTTATCATTTTATAATCAACAATTATGTAATATTTTTATATCCTCACTTAATCTTCTATTTTTCATACCAAACATGACTTACAACGTGTGAAGTAAAGAAACTTAACTACTTAATCCTTTTTAACTTTAATCATCTTTTACTCCTCTACCAAACACAGCCTATAGTTCTTTAGTGGTCCTCAATGGTGAGCTGTAATTAGTGATTCATAGAATAATTTGTCAGCCTCCATTTGTATCAATTACTTGAGTGTCCATTTGTACCAGTAACTGTTGACTGTTGCCTATCAATAGTCTTTTCAAAGCCAAAGGTATCCTTGGAGAATATTGACGAATACTTCGATATATATAGGATCTTGTTATTGTCATTCATTATCTAACTTTGACATTCTTTCTTCCTGCTTTGGATAATTTTATATTTGGATATGACAAACATGAAAGACTTAAATTAGCGAACTATTTCAAATTGATAGTTGTGAATTGTGATCCTAATTTATTCCAGGATTAGGATGTTAACTATTGAGTTTGAGAGAGAGGCATTTCATATATATATATATATATATATATTAAAGACCAAACCAAAAGTTCCTCCTCACACAATTGGAATCAATCCGTCCCTCCCAAAAGAATTTAAGGTAATTCTGTCAAGTTCACTATTATCATTTCACAACCTCAGGAGGAATGTATTTGTAATACTAACATATTTGCGGAGTCAATTTGTTTACATGAAGAAATTTCTTCTCCAATGTGAATCAAATATATTCACAATTTAGTTTCCATTATCCCTTTTAAAAACTACTATGGCCAGCGCAAGTGTGGCTGTGTGGGTTCCTTCAAGACAGGCTGCTTGTCATGCCTTTTCTTTCCCCTATGTATATCATGGAACTAATTCTAGATAAATTTCTTTCTTAATTATATTTAACATGACTACTATCTTTATGAGAGTTTGACGTTTCCACTATTAATTGATACTTCTTTAATTTGTATATTTCTTTTTTGTAAGATAGATGCTTTGCTCAAATTATTTTTTTGTCTAATTAATCGAAACCTTTTGTTGATTATAGATAACAAACGGCACGATTGGTGTGCGTTGTATCCTACTACCAAATGCAAAAATGCCAAGAAAAAATACATGATCTCCCAACAGATGTCATCACTGAGATATTGTTAAGACTTCCGGCAAGATCTCTAGTTCAGGTTAGAAAAGTATGCAAGCTATGGAGATCTATTACAACAACATCATATTTCATTGATATGTACTCAAAATACGGCTTCCCATCAAGGCAGCAATATGTTTTTGTTTCTGACTTTGATCGTCGCACTATTAGCATGCTGGAACCTAAATCTTGGAGAGTTATTCTCAAGCTGAAGAAGTGCGCAACTGAATCATTAGAGCTGTTAGGATCTTGCAAAGGCATACTTTGTTTATATAATTATACCTTAAGATGTGTTGAGCTTCTTAACCCAATGACATGCGAGTCTATTACCATTCCTAAGCCGCCCATGGAACGACGCTACCTATTTTACATGGGGTTTGATCCCTCCAGAAAAAAGTTTAAGGTAATATGTCGCAAGCGCTTTTGTAATCCTGAAAGGTGGTACATATATACAGTTGGTACTGATGCCAGATGGAGGCATCTCGTGAGTATGCCTGATACATCATGTTTAAATTGTGAAGGAATTTATTCAGATAGAGCCTTGCATTGGCTGGGACACAAGAACGGCAAAATGTTCTTGTATTCCTTCGATTTGAAGGATGAAACAACTTCTTCTATTGACATTACACTATGTCGAGACATCAGCTCGCCTAGATGGCCGCGACTCTTTGAGTTAGAAGGAAGCATTTGGTTATGGAGCATGTACGCACGCAACTACGGGGAACCGTGCATTGGCATGCTCGAGATGAATAGTGTGCTGGAAGACCAATGGACATGGAAGTACTCAGTTAGAGTTCCAATGTCACCGCCACCACGTTGGACCCCTTTGCTCATCCACAATGAGGAAATTATTTTCTTGAATGACCGTTTGAATTTGCTATATTATTATGACCTAAAACAAGATTTGCACAAAGGCTTTGTGGCATGTTATGATCCAGAAAGTGGTTCCCCATCTATTAATAGGGATAGCAAAGCAGCGAATCATGATCGAAAAAGTGTCTCATGCATTGCATTTAGAGAGAGCTTGGTTGAGATTTCAAAGAAAAAAAAAAAACAGAGAGAGCTTGGTTGTACTAAACAAATGATCGATGATGCATTCAGCCGTCCAATGTCACTGCGTTAACTGCCTTTGTTTTCGTGTCATTAATCCTACTACATCATTTTTTTTAAAATGTCAGAGCGGTTCCCCATATATTAATACTGGAAGTCTGGAAGCTGTCGCTGTTGGAAGTGTTTGGTAAAATACGATTTTTTTTTTTTCATACTCTTGCAATCAATTTATTAAAGTAATGGCATACATTGCATTATCAATTACTGCTTATTATTGCTCTTGTTTTCATTTTGGTTAAACAAAAGGTAGATCGCTAGAAATAATAATGTTTATGACTTGTGAGGTTCATGAAATCTAGCTTGAAAAATCCAACAAATCAATTCATCGGAACACATTTTATTAGGTTTGGAGATTTTTTTTTTTTTTGTGATACTAGCTAGGAAATGTTTCATCCAATGTGTCGGCAAAAAAAATATTGTAAATCTTCAACAAAAATAAATATGAACATATAATATAGAAAATTTAATAATTTGATAAAATTGAATATTTCTTAACACAAAAAAAAATTATGTTTGTGCAAGCCACTGTCACTATTGAAGCAATTGCTAATGTGCACACACTACACCAATTAAACTTTTAATACTTTCTATACTATGATTGGTATGCTATTTATTCAAAAAGATTGAATTATACATGGTAATTACTCATATGAAATGCAAATAATACAATTATGACTATCATTTGAGCATTTCTCTAAGTGATTTCTTTACAATAATATACATTTAAACTCATTATGCTGTCTAGAATTTGATTCATATGTCATTTATTCAAAAAGATTGCATTAAATATGATAATTACACATATAAAGTGCAAATGATGCAATTTTCAGCATCATTTGAGCATTTCAATCGTTTCTGGATTCATTCTAAGTCATTTTATCGCAATAATCTAAATTTAAACTCTTTATCATGCTTACAATATGATTCATATGTTGTTTATTCGAAAAGATTGAATTGTACATAGTAACTAAGCATATAAAGTGCAAATAATGTAATTCTAAGCATCATTTGAGCATCTCAATCGTTTTTGAATTCATTCTTAGTCATTTTATCACAATAATCTAAATTTAAACTCTTAATATTGCTTAGAGTATGATTCATATGTTGTTATTAAAAAAGATTGAATTATACTAGGGAATTATAAATATAAATTGCAAATAATGCAATTTGGAGAATCATTTTAGCATTTCAGTCATTTTCTGGATTCATTCTAAGTTATTAACACTTTATACTGTCTAAAATATGTTTCATACGTTATCTATTCAAAAATATTGGATTATACATTGTAATTATGCATATAAAGCACAAATAATGCAATTCTAAGCATTATTTGAGCATTTCAGTCGTTTCTAGATTCATTCTAAAAGTTCGATTTGTGCGGTTTAGCGGTTGGGTTGTGATTTAGATATATATCAGTGATAAAACAGGGATAAAACGAAAAAATGGTGATATAACGGATAAAACGGTTGTGCGGTGTGAATAAAAATCTTGATAAAATGGCGATAAAAGGGAAAAAATGGAGTTTTTTAAAAGATTGATTCTAAGTCATTTCTTATCAATAATACACATTTAAACTCCTTATAAAGTATAGAATATTATTCATATGATGTTTATTCGAAAAGATTGAATTACACATGGTAACTAATTACATAAAGTGCGAATAATGATGCAATTCTGAGCATCATTTCAGCATTGCAATCATTTCTGGATTCAATCTAAGTTATTTTATCACAATAATCTAAATTTAAACTCTTTATTATGCTTAGAATATGATTAATATTTTGTTTATTCAATAAGATTGAATTATACATGGTAATTATAAATATAAATTGCAAAGAATGCAATTTAGAGAATCATCTCAGCGTTTCAGTCATTTCTGGATTCATTCTAAGCTATTTCTTCATAATAATCAACATTTAAACTCTTTATACTGTCTAAAATACAAGTCATATGTTATTAATTCAAAACTATTAGATTATATATTATAATTGCGCATATAAAGTGCAAATAATGCAATTTGGAGCATCATTTGAGGACTTCATTCTTTTTTGGATTCATTATAAGTAATTTCATCACAATAATCAACATTTAAACTCTTCATACTGTCTATAATATTACTCGTATGTTATTTATTCAAAAAGATTGTATTATGCATGCCAATTACGCATGTCAATTTCAAATAATACAATTCTAAGTATCATTTGAGCATTTCAATTGTTTCTGGATTCATTCTAAATATTTTCATCACAACAATCCATATTTAAACTTTTTATATTATCTATAATATAATTCATATGTTATTTAGTCAAAACGATGGGATTAAACATGGTAATTACACATATAATGTGTAAATAATTCAATTCTGAGCATCATTTGAGCATTTTAGTCATTTCTGAAATCATTCTAAGTTATTTCGTCACAATAATATACATTTAAACACTTTATAATGTCTACAATGTGATTCATATGTTTTGTTTCAAAAATATTGAATTATACATGATAATTACACATATAAAGTGCAAATAATGCAAATACGAGCATTATTTTAGGATTTCAATCGTTTCATGATTCATTCTAAATCGTTTCATGATATTTTCTAGAATATGATTCATATGTTATTTATTCCAAAAGATTGGATTATATATGGTGTGACACCCCGTCGAATACTGTAACTTGACAACACGCGACGGAGTGCCCGCCGCGGATGCCTGCTGCACCCGCAAGGCTTAGAACCACTCATTTTACAAATTACTGTGATTATACACAATTAATATACGTGTCAATTATAAATTTATAACTAATTACTTCAATATGAATTAAATCCTACAAAGTCTGGTAAATATAGGTTGCTAACCACAGTATCCAATGGCTCGCTACTCGTCCTGCTGTCCAGCACTTGACCTGAAACCTGGAACCCACAACCAATCGTGGAAAACAATGCAAAAGCACGAAATGAGATAAATAAAATTTATCTCAGTACGGTATTCAGTTCCAGCCACTTGAGTTTTGATTATCATGTGTTGGAACTAAATACAAGACTGAGTCAAATCAATTTCAATTTAAATCCACGTTTATTTTAAATAAACATTTAAATATAAGGTTTCGATCGAACAGTGTAATTGTGAAATAAATTCAATATCTTTCATAAAACATTAAAAATTCAAGTATAACAATTGTCATTTCAATTTCTTGAAAAAGTGATTATTCATATGCAACAACTAACATGTAAAACATTCACATCTCATTTCAAGCAGGCAAGACTATGTGAAATTAACTAAATCAATGCAATATGCAATGTGAGCTCGGCATCAATTCCATAACAATTCAAATTTCAAAGTATAGCAAAAGCCGACTCATTTGGTTGGGCAATTATCTAATATGCAAGTCTGGTTTATCACAAGTCAATCATTTCAGTCATTTCCTTCAGATACCGCGAACCACCCTATAGATGGATGCCAACGGCCAATTCAATTCATACATAATTCAATCAATTAAATCATCAAAATGTACAAGCAAGCTGGGAACACTCACACTCCGGTCCATTCCAGACTAGACCTACTGAGTCCCGGTACATAAGCGCTTATTACACGGTGCTTGGTAGGATGGGTCATGACTCCACCTCCAAACATTACGAGTGTCTATCTCAACCACACAAGCTGTACTTACCTCAATCAATTCACATTTCAATCGGATTCCATTCAATATGCCACTTTCCAACATTTCAATCGGATACCATTCAATATGTCACTTTCCAATCATGCATCAATATACAATTTCACAAAATGATCTCATGAACAACATTCCAATTATGAATTCAGAATGCATAATGACAATGATAATAATAATAATAACAATAACAACAATCAAAACATATGTCACATATAATTAAAACTCAAGTGAAATCCGTACCTGATAACACAATAACATCAGCTAGCCAACAATAATCATACAGACCCTCAGTTGTACCAGCCATATCCGGCTCGAAAACCTGCCCAGACTCTACATAGACAAATACTAGACTAAGTCCTTACTTTAGCAAGCAAACATTAACAATTCACATTCAATAACTCCGTTGGTAAAGTTAGGGGTTTGATTAGTCCTTTGATTACCTCATACAATTATAGTACACCTTATTAGTTGTACCAGTAGATGATTTTAAACACTAAACAGTGGTTAACAACTCTAGAAATCAATACACAACGGTAAAACAATAGTGCTGGACAATTTTCTGGCACAACCCGTGAAGGGCATTTTGGACAGTTTACAAAATCCTTTTTATTTTACGAACGGCTGAACGGAATCAAATGAAAATTTAACTGTGAATGAAACATAATAGGACTCGTCTACTGTAAAAATTTCATGATGTTTGGACATACAGATTAATTATAGTGAATTTTCGAAATCAGACAGAATCAGGTTTCAGAAAATCTGTTCCAGCAAATTGTGCCAGTAAATACGTTTGAAAGTTCCTGCCTTGAAACCCTTCAAATAAATCTCTAAAAATTTTGTAAAATTTACAGAAGCTGTCTCTAGATGTCTAATTTCATACCTAAAAGTTTCAAGTCTTAAATGCAAACAGAGAATAAATGAAAAATGAAAAACCGCACTGGGGTCTGTCTGTTCCAGAAACTGATTTTCAAAAGTTGCCCTACTTTCAAAAATCTTGTAAAAATACCAACCAATCTCAGAAAAATTCACTCTATATACCAAAATTTTCATCTTGAAGTCTAGTTTCAAACAAAACTATTCTCACATCCAAATGCGAAACAGAATAACAATAGTTACTTAAAGACTGATGCAAGGTCACAGCGGTAACAGAAAAACTGCAAATGACTTTATTCAATTTGGCCCCTTTGAAATTAATTTGAGTAACAAAAGGGTAGAAATCTAATACAACTCAACAAATTTACTTACTCAGTATGTGTAACGAGTTAGAAGTTTGCAAGAAAAATCGGAAGAGACCTTCCTGGATTTGATTTCCGAAAACTTCCATCGAAAAATACGACAAGGAGATACCACTAATCCGCAATCCAAGGGTAGATAACGCAAGAGAGTAACCAGGAGAATGTGTGGGTACTTTGATCCGGTGAAATAGTGTAGGAATGGTGAAGATCAACTTTAAGAGGTGTGGTTCGGTTTTGGAGAGAAGAGGAGGCACCTAAGCTCTCCGTTGGGAGTGAAATAGAAAGTGGGATATTGGAGGCGTATAGAACCAGAGCCCAAAGTAAAAAAGATGGCTCTCCCAATTTCTAAACTACTTTACTTCATTTATACATGGTGCACCATTGAACATTTAATCATGGACACAAAATGACACTTGGGTCCCAATTGTCAATCACTTGATTCGAAGTATGTAAATGGAAATCCCATACAGTTATGTTTATAACAAAATAATAAATTCAATTATGAGAATAACCTTAGAAATTGTCTATATCCTTAAAAACTTTTGAGGTATTAAAAATCGTATCTAATTTCAAGCAAACTATAAATTAACGTGTAAAGAAGAAATCAATCACTCCAACTAAATTAAAAAAATATATATTACCAATTATTTCACCATATACATCCAAGTGTTTCAGTTTGTAGAAATTTATGACACATAATCTTTATAACACAAAATAGAAAGTTACAATTTCTACGTTCTTATTCCAAAAATAATAGTGACTATATTAAAAATTAAATCTCATGAAATAAAATCACCCATATAAAATATCAAGCAAGTGTACCCAATTATATATTAAAAATAATTTCAGAAACAGTAAAAATTTCAGGTGTCACATATGGTAATTACACATATAAAATACAAATAATGCAATTCTGAGTATCATTTGAGCATTTCAATTGTTTCTGGATTCATTCTAGGTCATTTCTTTACAATAATCTGCATTTAAACTCATGATATTGTCTAGAATATGATTCATATGTTATTTATTCAAAAGCATTGGATTAATCATTGTAATTACACCTATAAACTGCAAATTATGCAATTTTGAGCATCATTTGAGCATTTCAGTCGTTTCCGGATTCATTTTAAGTCATTTGTTCACAATAATCAACAGTTAAACTCATTATACTGTCTATAATACGAATAATTTGCTATTTATTAAAAAATATTGAATTATACATGGTAATCACGCATTTAAAATGAAAATAATGCAATTCCGAGCATCATTTAAGCATTCCAATCGTTTCTTGATTCATTGTAAGTTATTTATTCACAATAATCTACATTTAAACTCTTTATACTGTCTAGAATAAGATTTATATGATATTTATTAAAAAAAGATTGGATTAAACATGTTTAAAACGCCAATAAAGTGCAAATAATGAAATTTTGAGCACAATTTGAGCATTTCAATCATTTCTGGATTTATTCTATGTCATTTCATCACAATAATCTTTAAAGAATTTAAATGCTTGGAATATGATTCATATGTTGTTTAGTTAAAAAGATTGAATTGTACAAATTAACAAAGCATATAAAGTGCAAATAAAACAATTCTGAGCATCATTTTAGCTTTTCAATCGTTTCTAGATTCATTCTAAGTTATTTATTCACAATAATCTACATTCAAACTCTTTATACAGTCAAGAGTATGATTCATATGTTATTTATTAAAAACGATTGGAATAAACATGTTTAAAACGCCAATAAAGCGCAAATAATGCAATTATGAGCGTAATTTAAGCATTTCAATCATTTCTGGACTTATTCTATGTCATTTCGTCACAATAATCTATATTTAAACTCTTAATACTGTCTAAAATATGATTTGTATGTTATTTATTCAAAAATAATGGATTATACAAGGTAATTACACATATAAAGTGCAAATAATGCAATTCTGAGTATCATTTGATGATTTCAATAGTTTCTGGATTCCTTATAAGTTCTTTCATCAGAATAATCAACATTTTAACTCTTTATGCTATCAAGAATATGAATCATATGCTATTTATTCAAAAATATTGGATTAAACATGGTAATTATACGTATAAAGTGCAAATAATGCAATTCAGAGTATCATTTGAGCATTTTAATCGTTCTTGATTATTTCTAAGTCATTTTATCACAATAATCTACATTTAAACTCTTTATATTGTCTACAATGTGATTCATATGTTTTGATTCAGAAAGATTGGATTATACAAGGTAATTACACATATAAATTGCTAATAGAGAAATTATGACCATCAATTGAGCATTTCGGTCATTTCTAGATTCTTTCTATGTAATTTCTTCACAATAATACATTTAAACACTTTATACTGTCTATAATATGATTCATATGCTATTTATACAAAAATATTGCATTATACATGGTAATTACGCATTTAAAGTGCAAATAATGCAAGTTTGAACATCATTTTAAGAATTTCAATCGGTTCTGGATTCATTCTAAGTCATTTTATCACAATAATCTTAATTTTAACTTTTTATAATGCTAAGAATATGATTCATATGTTGTTTAATCTAGAAGATTGAATAATACATGGTAATTATAAATATAAATTGCAAAGAACACATTTTTGAAAATCATTAGAGCATTTCAGTCATTTCTGAATTCATTCTAATTTATTTTTTTATAATAATATACATTTCAACTCTTTATACTGTCTAAAATATGATTTACATGTTATTTATTAAAAAATATTAGATTATACATGGTAATTATGCATATAATGTGTAAATAATGCAACTCTGTCTACAATATGATTCATATGTTATTTATTCAAAAAGATAAGACTATATGTGGCAATTACGCATATAAATTAGAAATAATACAATTCAAAGCATCATTTGAGAATTTCAATCATTTCTGGATTCCTTCCAAATCATTTCATTACAATAATCTACATTTAAACTCCTGATATTGTCTAGAATATAATTCAAATGTTATTTATTCAAAAAGATAGGATTATACAAGGTAATTAACCATACAAATAGCAAAATAATGCAATTCCGAGGATATGGTTTTGCATTTCAATAGTTTTTGCATTCATTCTAAATCATTTCATTACAATAATCTACAACTAAACACTTTATATTCTCTAGAATATGGTTCATATGTTATTTATTCAAAAGACTGGATTATACAAGGTAATTAATCATATAAAATGCAAATATGCAATTCTGATAATCATTCGAGCATTCAATTCGTTTCTGGATTAATTCTAGGGAAAATTGGATATAACCCCTTCCAATCTTCCTTATTTGGATATAACCCCCTGCAATCTTCGAAACCGGACATAACCCCCTGTAATTCTTTCAATTCCAGATATAAGTCCTTCTGATTAAATTTAATTGTATTTTAATTATGAAAAATCAATTTTTGCTTATCATGACCAATATACCCTTCTAAATCCTTCTGTTAATAATTAAAAAATGAAAAATATCATCTGTTACTTGCGTCTCCATTGCTATACCTACTGCAAATGCGTTAATACTTTGATTCGTCAATATACTGGTAAAGCCTAAAACTATCATATATTTCAGGCATAAATTTCTCCTTAAAGATCTAAACTTTTGTAGCAAATTTATGAATCAATAATTATTTTTTGTCTGCTTTCATGATCATTTTTATTAACATTTTTCTGAATTTGTTGGAATTATCAAGGCAAATACTTGGAAAATAAAAAAGAATCTTCAGTCTAAAACAAAGTAGTATTCCTGAACTTTGCAATCCAAATAGGCAGAACATACCATGAGTAAAATAGCATGTTTTGGCTATGATCGTTGGTGAAGAAAACCAGGGTAGAAGAATAGGAAATAATATTCTTGGCATTCCTATCCCCGATTTGCAAAGAAATGATACATTTTTATGTTCCCTTTTGCTGTCTCTGGAAGAGAAGGTGGGAAGATGAAACGTTGAGCAGAAGGAAGAGGTGGGAAGATGAAACGTTGAGCAGAATCTCAAGAAGGGAAGAAGGGTAATTTAGTCATGATTCACAAAAATCGATTTTTTAAAATTAATATATGATTAGATGTTATCAAAAGGACTTATATCTAGAATTAAGAGCATTGCAGGGGGTTATATCCGATTTTAAAGATTACAAGGGGTTATATCCAATTGAAGAAGATTGGAAGGGGTTATATCCAATTTTTCCTTAATTCTAAGTCATTTCTTTACAATAATATACATTTAAATTCATTATTCTGTCTAGAATAAGATTCAAATATCATGGATTCAAAAATATTGGATTAAACATGGTAATTACACATATAAAGTGCAAATAATGCAATTCTGAGCATCATTCGAGCATTTCAATCATTTCTAGATTTATTCCAAGTCATTTTATGGCAATAATCTAAATTTCAACTCTTTATAATGCTTATAATATGATTCATATGTTGTTTATTCAAAAAGATTGAATTGTACATAGTAACTAAGCATAAAAAGTGCAAATAATGCAATTCTGAGCATCATTTGAGCATTTCAATCGTTTCTGGATTCATTCTAATTCAATTTATCACAGTAATCACAATTTAAACTCTTTATAATGCTTACAGTATGATTCATATATTGTTTATTCAAAAAGATTGAATTATATATGGTAACTAAGAATATAAAGTGCAATTAATGCAATTCTGAGCATCATTTCAGCCTTTCCATCATTTATAGATTCATTCCATGTCATTTTATCACAATAATCTAAATTTAAACTCTTTATAATGCTTAGAATATTATTCAAGAACATTGAATTATATATGGTAATTATAAATATAAATTGCAAAGAATGCAATTTAGAGAATCATTTGAGCATTTCAGTCATTTCTGGATTCATTCTAAGTTATTTCTTCATAATAATCTACATTTAAACTCTTTATACTGTCTAAAATATGAGTCATATGTTATTTATTCAAAACTATTAGATTATATATTGTAATTATGCATATAAAATGCAAATAATGCAATTCTGAGCATCATTTGAGCATTTCACTCGTTTGTGGATTCATTATGAGTCATTTTGTCACAATAATCTACATTTAAACTCTTTTATACTATCAAGAATATGATTCATATGTTATTTAGTCAAAACGATTGGATTAAACATGGTAATTGCACATATAAAGTGCAAATAATGCAATTCAGAGTATCATTTGATCATTTTAATCGTTTCTCGATTAATTCTAAGTCATTTTATCACAATAATCTACATTTAAACTCTTTATATTGTCTCCAATTACGCATATAAATTGCTAATAGAGAAATTCTGAGCATCAATTGAGCATTTCGGTCGTTTCTAGATTCTTTCTAAGTAATTTCTTCACAATAATACACATTTAAACACTTTATACTGTCTATAATATGATTTAAATATTATTTATTCAAAAATATTGTATTATAAAACTCTTTATAATCAACATTAAAACTCTTTATACTGTCTAGAATATTACTCAGATATTATTTATTCGAAAAGAGGGCATTAAACATGGTAATTACACATATAAAGTCTAAATAATTTAATTCTGAGCATCATTTAAGCATTTTTGTCGTTTCTGAAGTAAGTCGTTTCTTCTCAATTATTCACATTTAAACTCTTTATACTGTCTAGAATATGATTCATATGTTATTTATTGAAAAATATTTGTTTATACCTGGTAATTATGCACATAAAATGCAAACATTGCAATTCTGAGCATCATTTGAATATTTCAATCATTTCTGGATTTATTATAAGTCATTTCATCACAATAATCTAAATTTAAACTCTTTATACAATCAGGAATATGATTCATATGTTATTTAGTCAAAAAACGATTGTATTTAATATGGTAATTACACATTCAAAGTGCAAATAATGCAATTCTGAGCATCATTTGAGCATTTTGATTGTTTCTGGATTATTTCTAAGTCATTTTATCACAATAATCTACATCTAAACTCTTTATAATGTATACAATATGATTCATATGTTTTGATTCAAAAAGATTGGATTATATATCGTAATTATGTATATAAATTACAAATAGAGAAATTTTGAGCATCATTTGTGCATTTCGGTCGTTTCTGGATTTTTTTATAAGTCAGTTCTTCACAATAATCTATCTTTAAACTCTTTATATTGTCTAAAATATGATTCATATATTTTGATTCAAAAAGATTGGATATAAATGAGAATTACGCATATAAATTGCAAAGAGAGAAATTCTGAGCATCATTTCAGCTTTTCGGTTGTTTCTGTTCTTTCTAAGTCATTTCTTCTCAATAATGCACATTTAAACAATATATACTGTCTAGAATATTATCCATATGCTATTTATTCAAAATGATTGTATTATACATGGTAATTATGCATTTTAGCATTTCAATTGGTTCTGGAATTCATTCTAAGTCATTTTATCACAATAATCTAAATTTAAACTCTTTAAAATGCTTAGAATTTGATTCATAAGTTGTTTATTCAAAAATATTGTACACAAGGTAATTATAAATATAAATTCCAAATAATGCAATTCGGAGAATCATTAGAGCATTTCAGTCATTTTTGGATTCATTCTAAGTTATTACTTCAAAATAATCTACATTTAAACTTTTTATAATGTCTAAAATATGATTCATATGTTATTTATTAAAAAATAATGGATTATACATGGTAATTACACATATAAAATGCAAATAATACAATTTTGAACATCATTTGAGTATTTCAGTCGTTTTATAATTGAGTCTAAGTCATTTCTTCTCAATAATCTACAATTAAACTCTTTATAATGTCTAGAATATGGTTCATATGTTATTTATTCAAAAAACTGGATTATACAAGGTAATTAATCATATAAAATGCAAATAATGCAATTCTGGTAATAATTCGAGCATTTCATTCATTTCTGGATTAATTCTAAGTCATTTCTTTATAATAATATATATTTAAATTCATTATGCGGTCTTGAAAAAGATTCATATGCCATTGATTCAAAAATATTGGATTAAACATGGTAATTACACATATAAAGTGCAAATAATGCAATTCTGAGCATCATTTGAGCATTTCAATCGTTTCTGGATTTATTCTAGGTCATTTTACCACAATAATCTAAATTTAAACTCTTTATAATTCTTAGAATATTATTCATTTGTTTATTCAAGAAGATTGAATAAGACAAGGTAATTAAAAATATAAATTGCAATGAAAGCAATTTTGAGAATCATTTGAGCATTTCAGTGATTTCTGGATTCATTTTAATTTATTTCTTCATAATAATCTACATTTAAACTCTTTATACCATCTAAAATTTGATCCATATGTTATTTATTCAAAAGGGTTAGATTATACATTTTAATTACGCATATAAAATGCAAATAATACAATCCTGAGTATCATTTAAGTGTTTCAATTGTTTCTGGATTCATTTTAAATCATTTCAACACAACAATCAACATTTAAACTCTTTATACTGTCTAGAATATTACTCAGATGTTATTTATTCAAAAAGATGGCATTAAACATGGTAATAACACATATAAAGTTTAAATAATTTAATTCTGAGCATCATTTGAGTATTTTAGTCGTTTCTGAAGTCATTCTATGTCATTTCTTCTCAATTATCCACATTTAAACTCTTTATACAGTCTAGAATATGGTTCATATATTATTTATTGAAAAATATTGGATTATACCTGGTAATTATGCTATAAAATGCAAACAATGCAATTCTGAGCATCATTAGAGCACTTCAATCGTTTCTGGATTCATTACATAAGTTATTTCATCACAATAATCTACATTTAAACTCTTTATACTATCAAGAATATGATTCATATGTTATTTAGTCAAAATGATTGGATTAAACATGGTAATTATACATATAAAGTGCAAATAATGCAATTCAGAGTATCATTTGAGCATTTTAATCGTTTCTGGATTAATTCTAAGTCATTTTCTCACATAATCTACATTTAAACTCCTTATATTGTCTACAATGTGATTCAGAAAGATTGGATTATACAAGGTAATTAAGCTTATAAATTGCTAATAGAGAAATTCTGAGCATGACTTGAGCATTTCGGTCGTTTCTAGATTATTTCTAAGTAATTTCTTCGCAACAATACACATTTAAACACTTTATACTGTCTATAATGTGATTCATATGCTATTTATTCAAAAAGATTATATTATATATGGTAATTACGCATTTGAAGAGCAAATAATGCAATTTTCAACATAATTTAAGCATTTCAATCGGTTCTAGATTCATTCTAATTCATTTTATCACAATAATCGCAATTTAAACTCTTTATATTGCTTACAGTATGATTCATATGTTTTTTATTCAAATAGTAACAAAGCATATAAAGTGCAAATAATGCAATTCTGAGCATCATTTGAGCATTTCAATCGTTTCTAGATTCATTCTAATTTATTTATTCCCAATAATCTACATTTAAACTCTTTATACTGTGAAGAATATGATTCATATGTTATTTACTAAAAAAAGATTAGATTAAACATGTTTAAAACGCCAATAAGATGCAAATAATGCAATCCTTTTGAATAAACAAGATATGGATCAAATTCTAAAGTGTATAAAGACGTTAAATGTTGATTATTGTAATCAACGACTAAGAATGAATCCAGAGATTGAAATTTCTCAAATGATACTGAGAATTGCATTATTTACACGTTATATGCGTAATTGCCTTGTATAAATCAATCTTTTTGAATAAACATAGTATGAATCATATTCTAAAGTGTACAAAGTATTTAAATGTAGATTATTGTGATGAAACTACTTAGAATTTATCCAGAAACGATTAAGTGCTCAAATGATACTGCATTATTTACACTTTATATGCGTAATTAGCTTGTATAATCCAATCTTTTTTAATAAAGTTGGTACGAATCATATTCTAAAGTTTGTACTGATTTTAAATGTGGTTATTATGATGCAATGAATAATAATGAATCCAGAAACGATTCAAATGTTCAAATGATCCTCAGAATTGCATTATTTGCACTTTATATGCGTAATTATCATGTATAATCCAATCTTTTAGAATAAATAGGTATGAATCATATTCTAAAGCGTATAAAGAATTTAAATGTAGATTATTGTGATGAAATGACTTAGAATGAATCCAGAACCGATTGAAATGCTTAAAAGATACTCAGAATTACATTACTTGTACTTTATATGCGTAATTACCCTGTATAATCCAATCTTTGGAATAAACAAGGTATGAATCATATTCTAAAATATATAAAGAGTTTAAATATAGATTATTGTTATGAAATGACTTGGAATGAATAGAGAAACGATTGAAATGCTTAAGCGATACTCGCCATTTCATTATTTGCACTTTATATGTGTAATTGCCATGTACAATCAAATCTTTTTGAACAGACAAGGTATAAATCATATTCGAAAGTGTATAAAGAGATTAAATGCAGATTATTGTGATGGAATTGCGTCGAATGAATTTAGATAGGATTGAAATGTTCAAATGATACTCCGAATTGCATTATTTGCAATTTCTATGTGTAATTACCTTGTATAAACAAGGTATGAATCATATTATAAAGTGTATAAAGAGTTTAAATGCAGATTATTGTGATGAAATGACTCAGAAACTATTGAAATGTTCAAATTATACTCAGAATTGCATTATTTGCAATTTATATGCGTAATTACCTTGTATAATCCAATCGTTTTGAAGAAACAAGGTTAGAATTGTATTATAAAGTGTATAAAGAGTTTAAATGTAGATTATTGTGATGAAATAACTTAGAATAAATCCAGAAACAATTGAAATGTTCAAATAATACTCATAATTGCATTATTTTGCAATTTATATGCGTAATTAACATGTATAATCCAATCTTTTTGAAGAAACATGGAAAGAATCATATTGTAATGTGTATAAAGAGTTTAAATGTAGATTATTGTGATTAAATGACTTAGAATGAATCCAGAAACGATTGAAACTCAAATGATACTCAGAATTGCATTATTTGCACTTTATATGCGTAATAACATTGTATAATCAAATCATTTTGGATAAACAAGATATAAATCATATTCTAAAGTGTATAAAGATTTTAAATGCATATTATTGTGAGGAAATGACTTAGGATGAATCTGGAAAGGATAGAAATGCTCAAATGATACTTAGAATTGCATTATTTGCAGTTTATATGCGTAATTACCTTTTACAATCCAATCTATTTGAATAAAAAAAGTATAAATCTGATTATAACGTGTATAAAGAGTTTAAATGTAGATTATTGAGATGCAATGACTTATAATGAATCCAGAAACGATTCAAATGCTCAAATTATCCTCAGAATTACGTTATTTGCTCTTTATATGCATATAACGATGTATAATCCAATCTTTTTGAATAAATAAGGTATGAATCATATTTTTTAGTATACAAAGTGTTTAAATGTTGATTATTGTGATGAAATTACTTAGAATTAATCCAGAAACTATTAAATGCTCAAATGATACTCAGAATTGCATTATTTACATTTTATATGTGTAATTAGTTTGTATAATCCAATCTTTTTAAATAAAGTTGGTACGAATCATATTCAAAAGTGTGTACTGATTTTAAATTTAGATTATTTTGATGCAATGACTTATAATGATTCCAGTAACTATTCAAATGCTCAAATGATCCTCAGAATTGCATTATTTGCACTTTATATGCATATTTACCATGTATAATCCAATCTTTTAGAATAAATAATGTATGAATCATATTTTAAAGCATGTAAAGAGTTTTAAATATAGATTATTGTGATGAAATGACTTAGAATGAATCCGGAACAGATTGAAATGCTCAAATGATACTCAGAATTACATTATTTGCAATTTATAAGCGTAATTACCTTGTATAATTCAATCTTTTGGAATAAACAATGTATGAATCATATTCTAAAATGTATAAAGAGTTTAAATGTAGATTATTGTTATGAAATGACTTAGAATGAATCCATAAACGATTGAAATGCATAAGCGATACTCACCATTGCATTATTTGCACTTTATATGCATAATATGCACTTTAATATTCTAAAGTGTATAAAGAGATAAATGCAGATTATTGTGATGGAATTGCGTCGAATGAATCCAGAAATGATTGAAATGCACAAATGATACTCCGAATTGCATTATTTGTTATTTGTACTTTATATGCGAGATAACCTTGTATTATATCCTAAAGTGTATAAAGAGTTTAACAGATCATTGTGATGAAATGACTTAGAATGAATCAAGAAACGATTGAAATGCTCAAATGATACTTAGAATTGCATTATTTGCACTTTATGTATGTTATTACCTTTTATAAGTCAATATATTTTTAATAAACAAGATATGAATCATATCTAAAGCATATAAAGAGTTTAAATACAGATTATTGTGATGAAATTACTTACAATAAATACAGAAACGCTTGAAAAACTCAAATGATATTCAGAATTGCGTTATTTGCACTTTATATGCGTAATTACATTGTACAATCCATTCTTTTGAGTAAACAAGGTATGAATCATACCCTTAACTGCATAAAGAGTTTAAATGTTGATTATTATGATGAAATGACTTAGAATGAATCCAAAAACTATTGAAATGTTAAAATGATAATCAGAATTGCATTATTTGCACTTTATATGCGTAATTACCATGTATAATCCAACATTTTTTAATAAACAAGGTATGAATCATATTCTAAAATGTATAAAGAGTTTAAATGTAGATTATTGTGAAGAAATGACTTAGAATAAATCCTGAAAAGAATGAAATGCTCAAATTATACTCAGAATTGCAATATCTGCATTTTTTTATGCGTAATTACCTTGTATATTCCAATATTTTTTTAATAAACAAGGTAAGAATCATATTCTGAAGTGTATAAAGTGTTTAAATGTAGATTATTGTAATCAAATAACTTAGAATGAATCCGGAAACGATTGAATTGCTCAAATGATAACTCAGGATTGCATTATTTTCACTTTATATGTGTAATTACCATGTATGATTCAATATTTTTGAACAAACAAGGTATGAATCATATTCTAAAGTGTATAAAGAGTTTAAATGCAGATTATTATGATGAAATGACTTAGAATGAATCCAGAAACGATTGAAATGCTCAAATGATACATTGAATTGCATTATTTGCACTTTATATGCGTAATTACCTTGTATAATCCAACCTTTTTGAATAAATAAGGTATGAATCATATTCTAAAATGTATAAAGAGTTTAAATGTTGATTATTATGATGAAATTACTTAGAATGAATACAGAAACGATTGAAATGCTCAAATGATACTCAGAATCGCATTATTTGCAATTTATATGCATAATTAACTCTTATAATCCAATCCTTTTGAATAAACAAGATATGGATCAAATTCTAAAGTGTATAAAGACGTTAAATGTTGATTATTGTGATCAATGACTAAGAATGAATCCAAAAACGATTGAAATTTCTCAAATGATACTGAGAATTGCATTATTTACACATTATATGCGTAATTGCCATGTATAAATCAATCTTTTTGAATAACCATAGTATGAATCATATTCTAAAGTGTACAAAGTATTGAAATGTAGATTATTGTGATGAAACTACTTAGAATTAATCCAGAAATGATTAAGTGCTCAAATGATACTCAGAATTGCATTATTTACACTTTATATGCGTAATTAGCTTGTATAATCCAATCTTTTTGAATAAAGTTGATATGAATCATATTCTAAAGTGTGTACTGATTTTAAATGTGGATTATTATGATGCAATGAATAATAATGAATCCAGAAACGATTCAAATGCTCAAATGATCCTCAGAATTGCATTATTTGCACTATATATGCGTAATTACGATGTATAATCCAATCTTTTAGAATAAATAGGTATGAATCATATTCTAAAGCGTATAAAGAGTTTAAATGTAGATTATTGTGATGAAATGACTTAGAATGAATCCAGAACCGATTGAAATGCTCAAATGATACTCAGAATTACATTATTTGCACTTCATAAGCATAATTACCTTGTACAATGCAATCTTTTGGAATAAACAAGGTATGAATCATATTCTAAAATGTATAAAGAGTTTAAATATAGATTATTATTATGAAATGACTTAGAATGAAAAGAGCAACGATTGAAATGCTTAAGCGATACTCGCCATTTCATTATTTGCACTTTATATGTGTAATTGCCATGTATAATCAAATCTTTTTGAACAGACAAGGTATAAATCATATTCGAAAGTGTATAAAGATATTAAATGCAGATTATTGTGATGGAATTGCGTCGAATGAATTTAGATACGATTGATATGTTCAAATGGTACTCCGAATTGCATTATTTGCAATTTATATGCGTAATTAACTTGTATATTCCAATCTTTTGAAATAAACAAGGTATGAATCATATTCTAAAGTGTATAAAGAGTTTAAATGCATATTATTGTGATGAAATGACTTAGAATGAATCCAGAATCGATTGAAATGCTCAAATGATACATAGAATTGCATTATTTGCACTTTATATGCATAATTACCTTGTATAATCCAACCTTTTTGAATAAACAAGGTGTGAATCATATTCTAATGTGTATAAAGTGTTTAAATACAGATTATTGTGATGAAATGACTTACAATAAATCCATAAACGCTTGATATGCTGAAATGATATTCAGAATTGCATTATTTGCACTTTATATGCGTAATTACATTGTACAATCCAGTCTTTTTGAATAAAAAAGGTATGAATCATACTATGAACTGTATAAAGAATTTAAATGTCGATTATTTTGATGAAATGACTTAGAATGAATTCAGAAACTATTGAAATGTTAAAATGATAATCAGAATTGCATTATTTGCACTTTATATGCGTAATTACCATGTATAATCCAACCTTTTTGAATAAACAAGGTATGAATCATATTCTAAAGTGTATAAAGAGTTTAAATGTAGATTACTGTGAAGAAATGACTTAGAAAAAATCCTGAAACGATTCAAATGCTCAAATTATACTCAGAATTGCAATATCTGCATTTTTTATGCGTAATTACCGTGTATAATCCAATATTTTAATAAACAAGGTAAGAATCATATTTTGAAGTGTATAAAGCGTTAAAATTAAGATTATTGTAATCAAATTATTTAGAATGAATCCAGAAATTATAGAATTGCTCAAATGATAACTCAAGATTGCATTATTTGCACTTTATAGGTGTAATTATCATGTATGATTCAATATTTTTTAACAAACAAAGTATGAATCATATTCTAAAATATATAAAGAGTTTAAATGTGGATTATTATAATAAAATGACTTAGAATGAATCCAGAAACGATTGAAATGCTCAAATGGTATTCAGAATTGCATTATTTGCAATTTATATGCTTAATTAACTTGAAAAATCCAATCTTTTTGAATAAACAAGGTATGTATCAGATTCTAAAATATATAAAGAGTTTAACTGTAGATTATTGTTTTGAAATGACTTAGAATGAATCCAGAAACGATTAAAATGCTTAAGTGATACTCACCATTGCAATATTTGCACTTTATATGCTTAATTGCCAAGTATAATCAAATCTTTTTGAATAGACAATGTATAACTCATATTCTAAAGTGTATAAAGAGATTAAATGCAGATTATTGTGATGGAATTGCGTCAAATGAATCCAGATACGATTGAAATGTTCAAATGATACTCAGAATTCAATTATTTGCAATTTATATGCATCATTACCATGTATATTCCAATCTTTTGGAATAAACAAGGTTTGAATCATATTCTATAGTGTATAAAGAGTTTAAATGCAGATTATTGTGATGAAATGACTTACTATGAATCCAGAAACGATTGAAATGCTCAAATGATACTTAGAATTGCATTATTTGCACATTATATACATAATTACCTTTTATAATCCAATATTTTTGAATAAACAAGGCATGAATCATGTTATAAAGCGTATAAAGAGTTTAAATACAGATTATTGTGATGAAATGACTTACAATAAATCCAGAAATGCTTGAAATGCTCAAAAAATATTCAGAATTGCATTATGTGCCCTTTATATGCGTAATTACATTGTATAATCCAGTCTTTTTGAATAAACACGGTATGAATCATACTCTAAACTGTATAAAGAGTTTAAATGTCGATTATTATGATGATATTAAAATGTTAAAATGATAATCAGAATTGCATTATTTGCAATTTATATGCGTAATTATCATGTATATTCCAATCTTTTGGAATAAACAAGGTATGAGTCATATCCTAAAGTGTATAAAGAGTTTAAATGCAGATTATTGTGATGAAATGACTTATAATGAGTCCAGAAACGGTTGAAATGCTCAAATGATACTTAGAATTGCATTATTTGCACTTTATATACGTAATTACCTTTTATAATCCAATATTTTTGAATAAACAAGGTATGAATCGTGTTATAAAGCCTATAAAGAGTTTAAATACAGATTATTGTGATGAAATGACTTACAATGAATCCAGAAACACTTGAAATGCTCAAAAAATATTCAGAATTGCATTATGTGCTCTTTATATGCGTAATTACATTGTATAATCCAGTCTTTTTAAATAAACACGGTATGAATCATACTCTAAACTTATAAAAAGTTTAAATGTTGATTATTATGATGAAATGACTTAGAATGAATCCAGAAACTATTGAAATGTTGATAATTAGAATTGCTTTATTTACAATTAATATGCGTAATTACAATGTATAATCCTATCTTTTTGAATAAAGAAGGTATGGATCATATTTTAAAGTGTGTTAAGAACTTAAATGTGGATTATTATGATGAAAAGACATATATTGAATCCAGAAACGATTGAAATGCTCAAATGATACTCATAATTGCAATATTTGCACTTTATATGCGTAATTAATATGTAAAATCCAATCTTTTTGAATAAACATGTCATGAATCAAAATCTAAAGTGTATAACGAGTTTAAATGTAGTTTATTGTGATGAAATGATTTAGAATGAATCCAGAAACGGTTGAAATGGTATTCAGAATTGCATTATTTGCAATTTATATGCATAATTAACTTTTATAATCTAATTTTTTGAATAAAAAATGTAATGAATCATATTCTAAAGTTCATAAAGAGTATAAATAAAGATTATTGTGATGAAATAACATTGAATGAATACCGAAACGATTAAATGCTCGAATGATTCTCAGAATCGCATTATTAGCATTTTATATTCGTAATTACCATGTATAATCCAATAAAAAAGGTATGAATCATATTTTAAAGTGCATAAAGAATTTAAATGCAGATTATTGTGATGAAATGGGCTATAATGAATCAAGAAACCTTTTTTAATTCTCAAGGGATACTCAAAATTGCATTATTTGCATTTTATATGCGAAATTACATTGTATAATTCATTTTTTTAACAAAAAAAAGGTAAGAATCATATCATAAAATGTATAAAGAGTTTAAATGCAGATTATTGTGATGAAATGACTTAGAATGAATCCAGAAACAATTGAAATATTTAAATAATACTCAGAATTGTATTATTTGCACTTTATATGCGTAATTACCATATATAATCCAATCTTTTTGAAGAAACATGGTAAGAATCATATTCTAATGTGTATAAATAGTTTAAATGTAGATTATTGTGATTAAACGATTGAAACTCAAATGATACTCAGAATTGCATTATTTGCACTTTATATGCGTAATAAACATGTATAATCAAATCTTTTTGGATAACAAGGTGTAAATCATATTCTAAAGTGTATAAAAATTTTAAATGTATATTATTGTGAGGAAATGACTTATATTGAATTTATAAAGGATAGAAATGCTGAAATGATACTCAGAAATTGCATTATTTGCACTTTATATGCGTAATTACCTTTTATAATCCAATCTATTTGGAAAAATAATGTATGAATCATATTCTAAAGTGTATAAAGAGTTTAATTATAGATTATTGAGACGAAATGACTTACAATAAATCATATTCTAAAGTGTATAAAGAATTGCGTTATTTTGCACTTTATATGCGTAATTACATTGTACAATCGTTTTTTCGAATAAACAAGATATGAATCATACTCTAAACTGTATGAAGAGTTTAAATTTCGATTATTATGATGAAATGACTTAGAATGAAGTGACTCCATACCAAGCAATTACATTAAGCATGACCCATATTACCTCTTTTTCGAGCAACATAACTAATTCCATAATCAATTTATACCAAATCAGATTGTTTTAGCAACCAATTCGCTTAACAGACAATAGAAAATTCCAAATTTCCTTTTACCCATGAGGCCATGAATCATAACTAAACAATCAACATAATAACAACTATTATGACTCAGAATTCTCATTTAACCTATGTCCTAACCGTTAATCAAACATTAACCTTGCTATTGACAACATCAATTTCGGCGGAGAAGGTGACGAGTAGGACTCGAGCAAAAAATAGGGGAAGAGAAATAAAAAGGACTGGGGTCCGACTGGATTTATCCAATCAAATCGGACGGGAGTTAGAGGGCCTGAATAATGGAAATTACTTATGACAATTAAAAGTCGCGTAATCAAGCAATCAACAACGAACGCGACTTTCCTCACGCGACTTGTGACATCCCTGAATTTTAGGACCTGTTTGCAATACTTCAAATTCTAAGGTCCTATTTGAAAAATGTCCATGTTTATCCACTTTGAAAATATCTCTTTGATCTTATCCACATTTTTAGCAGCTAAGTAATTAGTATTTATATAAATAATTTCTAATAATTAATATCTTTATAAATAGGCTCAATTATCTTTATAAATAGTATTAATATTTTCAGAAATAACAGCTAAGTAACTCTTTTCTGCTTACTTAGCCATTAAGTAATCTAGAATATTTACCATTTTAGCCAGTCCTCCACTATAAATAGACCCCAGCCTCATTTCATTTCATTTCGTATATCAAATCTGTTTCTCTCTCTTCCTAGCAAACTTTGAATACAGTCTTGGCTTTGAATAGTCGGCCATTTGGAATTTGAGTTCTACGTCGCATTTATAGTCATCCCGATTTGCTTGTGCTATGGATTGCTCAGTCAGGTTGACGGGCCATCGGATGGATGTAGAAGATATCGTCCTACCGTCCCGCCCCGTGTGTCGGTGCGTCGGCGCGGGGTGTGACAATTTGAAAAGATTTAAGTTAATCGAGAAGTCGGTTATCGGGGTCGGGTGGTCGATATGAGTGAAGATATGTAGATCGTTTGCTCGCTTGATTTTCAGGTGCGGATCCCACACAACTTGATTACATGCTAGAAATTATTTACGCATAACTGCATTGCATAATTTGAACTGATAATTGCACGCATATTTGGATTGTATCATATGACTTATATTATTTACTATTATTATTGCATGTTGAAATGGTTCCGAATTGAATGGATTGTGATAATTGTTGGTACTCTTGTACGGTGAAATGACACTGGTTGGGTTGGACGTTGGGGTCGCTCCCTGACGTGCCAGTCTCCGTGAATAAGCGCTTATATCCGTGGTTTGACAGTGTTCACGTAATTAGTACCGTTTGCTTATCTGTTTGTCTGAATTAATGATAATTGTATGGTATCGTATACAATATATGTTCTATTGTATACTCAGTCTCCTCTGATCAAGGAGAGATGGATCCTTCGGGATAATTTAGTTTGGATTTGAATGATCGATATTGAACCAGCCTCAGTAGGAGATAGTTGACCAATTGAACCGACACTTTTGTGCTACCATTTGAATATGACAGTTCAAATTGATTAATGTGTCGGGTTATTTGCATTGCATCTTTATATTGACATCTCATAACGTATCACAAAATGTATTGATATTTGACTTATACAAATTATGTGTTTTTCTTCCCCAGTCGGTAAATAGTTCCGAAGCATGTAAGATTGTTCGTGTGGCTGGAACTGAATACCGCACTGAGATAAATTATATTTATCTCATTCTTTGCTTTTTGCATTGTTTCCACGATGGTTGTGGGTTCCAGGTTGCAGTTTGAGCGCTGGACAACAAGACGACCAATAAGCCGTTGGACTATATGGTTAGCTACCAAAGGCATGTGAACCAGCCTATGTAGTATATATTATCTTATGTCTATATTAAAAAAATTATTATTTTCGACTTGTAACTTAATTATTTTAGTAAATTTTGATTTACTATTATATTTAATTTCATAATTAGAATTAATTAAGTCTTGGTAAGCCTTGCGGGTGCAGAGGCATCCGCGGCGGGCACGCCGTCGTGTACCGTCCAGTCACGGGATGCGGCGGGGTGTCACAGGTGGTATCAGAGCATGGTTTAGCTACCTAACCTGACCGAAAAGACGTAATAGCGGGGTCACTAGAACGTAAGAGTATTCGTTCCTCGGACTGTGTTCGGGTTCATTATCGTTTCATTTGGAAATTTGATTACAGTATACCGATTTGATGATTCAATTGATTTGTCACCTTCCATTTGAAATTTCGTGGAAGAAATTTCTTTTTAAGGGAGGTGGAATGTGACATCCCTGAATTTTAGGACCTGTTTGCAATACTTCAAATTCTAAGGTCCTATTTGAAAAATGTCCATGTTTATCCACTTTGAAAATATCTCTTTGATCTTATCCACATTTTTAGCAGCTAAGTAATTAGTATTTATATAAATAATTTCTAATAATTAATATCTTTATAAATAGGCTCAGTTATCTTTATAAATAGTATTAATATTTTCAGAAATAACAGCTAAGTAACTCTTTTCTGCTTACTTAGCCATTAAGTAATCTAGAATATTTACCATTTTAGCCAGTCCTCCACTATAAATAGACCCCAGCCTCATTTCATTTCATTTCGTATATCAAATCTGTTTCTCTCTCTTCCTAGCAAACTTTGAATACAGTCTTGGCTTTGAATAGTCGGCCATTTGGAATTTGAGTTCTACGTCGCATTTATAGTCATCCCGATTTGCTTGTGCTATGGATTGCTCAGTCAGGTTGACGGGCCATCGGATGGATGTAGAAGATATCGTCCTACCGTCCCGCCCCGTGTGTCGGTGCGTCGGCGCGGGGTGTGACAATTTGAAAAGATTTAAGTTAATCGAGAAGTCGGTTATCGGGGTCGGGTGGTCGATATGAGTGAAGATATGTAGATCGTTTGCTCGCTTGATTTTCAGGTGCGGATCCCACACAACTTGATTACATGCTAGAAATTATTTACGCATAACTGCATTGCATAATTTGAACTGATAATTGCACGCATATTTGGATTGTATCATATGACTTATATTATTTACTATTATTATTGCATGTTGAAATGGTTCCGAATTGAATGGATTGTGATAATTGTTGGTACTCTTGTACGGTGAAATGACACTGGTTGGGTTGGACGTTGGGGTCGCTCCCTGACGTGCCAGTCTCCGTGAATAAGCGCTTATATCCGTGGTTTGACAGTGTTCACGTAATTAGTACCGTTTGCTTATCTGTTTGTCTGAATTAATGATAATTGTATGGTATCGTATACAATATATGTTCTATTGTATACTCAGTCTCCTCTGATCAAGGAGAGATGGATCCTTCGGGATAATTTAGTTTGGATTTGAATGATCGATATTGAACCAGCCTCAGTAGGAGATAGTTGACCAATTGAACCGACACTTTTGTGCTACCATTTGAATATGACAGTTCAAATTGATTAATGTGTCGGGTTATTTGCATTGCATCTTTATATTGACATCTCATAACGTATCACAAAATGTATTGATATTTGACTTATACAAATTATGTGTTTTTCTTCCCCAGTCGGTAAATAGTTCCGAAGCATGTAAGATTGTTCGTGTGGCTGGAACTGAATACCGCACTGAGATAAATTATATTTATCTCATTCTTTGCTTTTTGCATTGTTTCCACGATGGTTGTGGGTTCCAGGTTGCAGTTTGAGCGCTGGACAACAAGACGACCAATAAGCCGTTGGACTATATGGTTAGCTACCAAAGGCATGTGAACCAGCCTATGTAGTATATATTATCTTATGTCTATATTAAAAAAATTATTATTTTCGACTTGTAACTTAATTATTTTAGTAAATTTTGATTTACTATTATATTTAATTTCATAATTAGAATTAATTAAGTCTTGGTAAGCCTTGCGGGTGCAGAGGCATCCGCGACGGGCACGCCGTCGTGTACCGTCCAGTCACGGGATGCGGCGGGGTGTCACACGACTCCTCCTGATGCAACTCCCCTTCCCTCGCACCTCTCCTCACTTTTTCCTCTACTCATAATATTTTTCGACTCGCGTCCTTTCTCTCTCCTCCACCTCTACGGATCGACATCCTTCACCTCTACTCTCCTCCACCTCTTCAGCTCGACCTCCTCCTCCTCTACTCTCCCTTTCCCCCTCCACCCACGCACCTCCCTTTCCTCCGCCTCTACTCTCCTCACCCTCTATGGCTGCACCTCCTCCACCTCTACTATCCCTTCCCCTCCCCTCCACGCGCCTCCCTTTCCGTGCATTCATTCTTCTTAGATCTGGTATAAGAAGGTAGAGATCGAGAAGGATAAGAAGAGAATAAATATATAAGGAAGAAAATAACATTCAGATTCTGCTATTGGTTGGGAGAAACTAAATATCTATAAGGGAGTAAATAACGAGTATAAGGAGTATGTAATATATATAAACGAGTAAATAACATTCAGATCTGATTCTGTTATTATTTGGAAGTAACTAAATAACTATAAGGGAATAAACAATGAGTATATGGAAGTATCTAATATATGTAATTGAGTAAATAACATTCAGATCTGACAAAATTACATTCAAATCTGATTCTGCTATTGGTTGGGAGTAACTAAATAATTATAAGGGAGTAAATAAAGAATATAAGAGAGTATGTAATACATATAAGGGAGTAAATAACATTCAGATCTGATTCTTTTATTATTTGGGAGTAACTAAATAACTATAAGGGAGTAAACAATGAGTATATGAGAGTATCTAATATATGTGATTAAGTAAATAACATTCAAATATGATTCTGTTATTATTTGGAAGTAACTAAATAACTACAAGGGAGTAAATAATTAGTATTAGGGAGTATTTAATTTATGTGAGGGAGTAAATAACATTCATATCTTATTCTGATAATGTTTTTGTCATGAAGACGGTAGGGCTGATGGTGACGGCAGGGCTGTGACGGGAAAGAAGAGACGCGATGGCGACGGGAGAGCTGCGCGACGAGAGAGAAGCACGACGAAGACGGGAGGGTTGCAATGGGAGAGAAATACAACGGCGACGGGAGGGCTGCCGACGGCGACGGAGGCGATGTGCGTGACGAGAGAGAGAGGGTGAGGGTGCGACAGGAGAGAGGCGCGAAAGAGGAGCGATGAAAAGTAGGGTGAAGCGGGGTGAGAGGAGCGTGAAGGGAGAGAACGTCGCGCGGACAGAAGGATTTCTGTTTTCGGAAATGTGTAATTAGCGACGCTTTCCATTTTTAGCATGTGATTGCTTGATTGCACTTATCAGCCCCGCTAAATAATTCAGGGCTTTGTTAGAGGGTCTAAATAATTCAGAGCTTTATTGCAGGAGCCGAAATTCTCGATAAATTAGTGCTTAATACTTATTGCTGGGGAATTAACTATGGGCCTATTCGGTATTTTATATGTACATACAAGGCATGTTATTTGTTATTAACCTCTAGATTGACTTGCTTTGCATTACAATGGTATGGTTTTAATGCTTGTTAAACCTTCTAATAGCCGGCAGTTGATAAGTAACAAATTGTTCCTTTTTACTGAATGATTGATGTTTAATTCAAAAAAAATGTTGTTATTAATTTAGCCTTGTTCAAAATGATATATGGTGAAATTCTAACTTCTAAGTTCAACTGAATTTTGTTTTTTACAAGTTTAGTTCCTGTAATCAGCAAATGTTGCAAGCTGGCTGATCCATTTTTATTTTTCAATGCATGAAAAATTAAATAAGTTATTTTCCTTTCTATAAGATAATAACAGAGGAATCACTTATTAAAAAGATAAAGCAGTACAATTCTTCTATCAAGGACTGAAACCCACAAGGAAAAATAATAAAAAAAATTGATCTCTCTATTGCAAAAGGATTACAATTAGAACAACTGAGATCAGTGAGAAGATAATTCTCATAAAACAAATGTCCACCAATACAATGAAAATTAGAATTTATAGTTTAAGCTGCCTTAGGTGCGATTGAGCGTGCTTTCAGATTCAAAAATACTCCCCTGAATTCCAAATAAAAAACAAGTCTGGAGTTAAACATGATATTTCTAACTTAATTTACTATATTGGATGGAAAGTAATAAACCTTCAATTTTTAAACCATACCATGTTGTCCTGCAAAAATGCTTAAATCAAGGATGTCAAGTTCTTTTTAGTATTAACCAGTCAGGTCTGATACCTCATATACTGGTACTATGAGACTACAGTTTTATTTTATTTTTATTAGTATTACTTGAGGATAAATTGAGGACAAATGAAAGGAGTAAATGAGATTACAAATAAGATAACTAATGAAAAATCAATTAATTTGCTCAAATTAAAAAAGAAAAAAGAAAATTAAGTGGAGCTCTTTTGGGGCTCAGCTGATGCTTAACAGGGTTAAATTGGGCTAATTTGCACAAAGCCAGAATGATAACAATATTTGCCTGTATACTGTCCGTTTATATATGACTATGCCAATTTCAAATGGTCAAATCCAAAGCCAATCGTGCCGGTGTCAAACCGGCTTTTTAGAGAAAAATTAAAATGTAAAGGAAAAACGAGTGATAAGTGTATTACCATCCAACACCAATGATGTTCATGAAGAGAACACGGAGCTTTATAGGCACAAATTGGTAGTTGAACCATGCAACAAATGGCCAGAACTAGAAGAAAATGTCTTGAGTCAGTAAAATACATATATATGTGTATGCTATATACTTTTTTTTTTTCAGATTGAGTCGACTACATAAAGATTTTAGTTTCCTGTCAAAATTTAACTCTCAGAAAACTAATTCAAAATGACCATAAAAATTTCTGGTATATTAAGAAAATGGTCCTAGCTAGACAAGTAGACAACTGCCCTTTTATAGCTCTTCACCTTGTTATCTATGTACCATAATGCTTAACCATTAACCAATCATATTGAAAAGCTATCCTTCAAACTTATAACTTAACGGAACTGTATTTTGGGAGAAAAGATATTAAAGGAATAGTGAAATGCCATTTTGGGTCTTATTTATAAAATAATTTTCCAACGGGAAATTGCATAATAACTGATACTTCTGATAAAATAAGGTTGTAAATTCCATAATCTTATTTCTTAGAAATTAAAAATAATAAAAAATAAGATTATAATGTTAATGTCACATAAAACATGATCAGGATAAATTGCTCCATTTATTATGATTGCTAAATAAATCGAGAATTTAGTGCGAAATACCCTCCAAGATGCAAATTGTATGGACGGAAGGTTCGTTTTGACCTTGTCCTTCACTTGACTGAATGATTTTCCTGTAGTAAATAATGAACAGTCAATAATATATTACAAGAAAGTGTTTTAAACTGCAGAAGCCAACTTTTACCATGTTTTGTGGCACTTCTTATTTTTATTTTAAATAAATGCAGTATCAGTTAACTCCAGTACTGTTATTGTACTTTTATTTTTCCCTTCATTTTTTGGTGTTTTTCTTGTGTCTTAAATCTCAAAGATAATTAGCATACACAATGAAAATAATTGAATTCATCTAAAAATGACTTTCATTCAAGTTAATATATTAGAATTTGTAAATATACCCATAAAACTCATATTAATTATATGCTTCATTTGACATGAATCTAGTAGTGCAGTGGATGATTGAGAGAAATTGATTGGATCACATACCTTCAACAACCTTGCCATAGAACGCCAAGAAGAGTGCAGTATTCATTGGTGATATAATAAATTCTTGCACAAACACCTTCAGAAAATACAACAATACAATTATGATTAAAAAAAATCGACTTAAGAAATTTGGTCCCATAAGAAAATTTAAAAAACAACTGAACTGCTACACTTCAAGCCAAAGAAATTTGGTTTAAATTAAAAAGGGAAGAAATGGATTTTGAAGGCACCTTCTTTGCAATGGTTTCCTTTTTCTTTCCTTGAAAAAGTCTATCCAGAAGCTTGTGCAAAAAATGGTCAAATGGTCCCATGTAGAGAGCACCAGTGAGCTACAAATGTCAAAACAGAAATATTAACAACAACTTATCTGCCTTAATCAAACTTATAGTATATTATTTTTATTCTTACTGATTTTTATGTAATTTTTATTTGAAGAGCTCACAAGTTGTTTGATACCGTGACCGCCATTTCTGTAGATAATTGTACTTGTGGTTTGATTTCATTTTTCCAAATTTGTGGTAAAAAAAAAGGTGTTCTTACGAAAATTTCTGGAGTTTGCTTCCATTTCGTTAGAAAGTATTTCTTTCAGTTATAGATAATTATCATCGTGATAGTGGAACTCGTTATGAATAATTGGTGTAGTAATAGTAACAGTGTAACTATAATATTAATGATATCAAACAATTGTTCAAAGCATACAGCCTTAGTAATAAAATTATTTAATGGACGCGGTTAGAGGCTTACAGCTAATATAAAAAATAGTGCCAAGGAGTGCGCATGCAACCAAAAAATCATGCATGAAAACCAAGGAGAATAAAGTCTTGGATTTGAATATACAGCTGTATCTTGACTCAAGAAAATATTTAGTGTAACTTCTAAACATATTGGTCCACTATTAAAAATTAAAAAGAAAATTTTATACCTCAAAACAGGAAACAAAAAAGATTCATTATGTTCCTGGTTAATTTAGATACAATCAGAGAAGAAAAAATGATATCAGTTTATGTTAGAGTTTGATTGTATTAGGTAGGAGATATCAAGATTTGTATGATGATTGGAGATTGATAACAATAGAGACTATAGAGGGTAGATAGGAGATGAATAGATGGGAGATGGTTATCATTGCTTTTTATGATTAGTCTATAAATAGACCCAAACACTTATACTCAAAAATCACAAATTCAATACAAAATCTATTTTCTATTAGTTTGTTTGGAAGAAAAATAGCAAGATATATTCCATGGATTTTTATTTTTTTTTTAATGTTTGCAGGGTACACATTAAAAAAAATGATTGAATATTTTTAACCCAATAAAATGCACGTTAGCCATAATGTTATATTCCAGTTATGTATAATAATAATAATAATAATAATAATAATAATAATAATAATAATAATATGTAAAAATAACAATATCTCATAGAGTATAATTGCGCATTAATAATTTGAATGTTCCAATAATTATATTGTACATTTTTTTACTTAACAAGTAGCGCCTCAGAATTCCACTACATAAATCAAGTTACCAATTGCAAATTATTTTAATAATAATTAACTGAACGAGGAGTCCAACACAATCACACATTAATTTATTATATTCGAATGCTGGAATTGAATTTAACATGAAAATGTAATTTCCTTTCATCTAAATCACTGTTAATTTAACATGAAAGCAAGTTACCTTTGAAAGATCTTAGAGGAATATGAAATTAGTTTCAAGCATAGAGGGGCGAATAGAAATTTCTTAAGTTTTAAGATTAATAATGCTGCGAAATTTTGCCAGTTGATAATAGACAGACAAAGAGGCTTAATAATTGTTTCACATGACTCTATGTCCAATTAAGTCACTCATATCTTACTAAAGGATTTGATTTAAAAAAAAAAAAAAAGAAATCTTAGTAACAGAATAACATGGCATTACTTTTCGAGTTTTCGAACAGGATGGACTACATTTAGAAAAGAAAACTGAAGGATAAAAGCTAAATAAAAACCATTTGATGCTAACAAGATTGAAAAGACAATAAATCAGGCATATGAAAGCAAAAGGAGACCTCAAAAATATGTAAAATTTCAATGCCTGAGTTTCTGGAAACAACCAAAAGAAAAGGTCAACCCCCAAAATTAACAAATTTGCATGATGCATCAAAAAGTCAACTCCTGTGAATGCGTAAAAGATGGGTTGAAAAACATATTGACTTACAAACATTGCTAGTAGTCTTTTGATCTGAAGGTGCTTGTTTCCTGATAACTTTTGCGCTATTGCATCGCTAATACCAGTTAGAACTCCTGCCGTAACAGCCTATAAATATACAGAAATTTGTTATTTGAGTATTTTTTTTTTTCGCCTTAAGCGTTCGTTGGAATTGAAATGTGAAGCAGCTTTGAAAAGAGAGAGCTAGCCATCTGATTTCAATGGTAAAGCTCATCTTTGATGTAACAACAGCTCAATTGCAATTTTGAAACACTTATAGACGAAATTAAGTATGAAATATAATTGGCACAAAAAGATAATAGAAAAAGAGGGTGAAATAGCAAAAAAAAAAAAAAAAAAAAAAAAAAAAGCAACCTTTGTAGGGAGGGGATGGCGATCAAGAGATTTTAGGTACCCAGCCCATGCTTTACTTGCAATATCTGACATGTCTACTGTAGCTTTAGGTAAGTGGATTGGTTAACTGATTTTGATAGAGATAGAGAACCAAAGAGAGGTTTTATGGGTTTATGAAAATGGGAAATGGCAGGGACACCTCGGAGGGGCTGAGACCAAAACAAGGAAGGGAATGAAGAAAAGAGGGTATACAGAGAGCATATATAATTCATCATCAGTGGTATCGACGCATTTTTTTAAGTATATTATTATTAAGATGCTATTTTATTTTAATTGAATGAACAAGAAAAAAAACTAACACGTCGGAAGCATTACTAGTAGATCAGCGGCGTGTTATATGGTGGTTTTAGGATCTTTTTTCTTGTAAAAATTGATAACATGCAACATTTTTTTTTTTTTTGAGTAACCACGCTCTTGGGCAACATGCAACATTTTGTCAAGAAAAACTGTACCCGATTTTGCTCCCATACTGACTTTAACCCTAGTACACTTAGGGTTCGCTCCAAAAGGATGAACGAGGGAGGGTGAGAGAGAAAGTGAACTGTTTTTTTTGGTCTAACATCTTTATCGTGCTCCAGAAGAAACTTAAATTTGAAGGAAAGTCAAAAAAAATGAGGAAAAATATAGTTAAACTTTTCTATAAAAACATGAAGAGATTACACTTGTGATTACACTCAAATTTAAGGTGTACTCATCTTCTCTTCCCACTCCTTCCCTTTCCTTTTCCCACTAGATTCTGGAACATACCCAGAAGAGGGAAGAGGGGAGCTACCTTGCCTTGTCCGAGCTATTAGCCTGCTCCATAACACTGAAAAATGTGAAAAAGAGGAAAAAATGGGGAGAACCACTTTATAAAATTTTGATCAAATTTGTCACCCCAAATTTGAGGATTAATTTTTAGTTTCCCTCTTCTTTCCCATCTCATTCCATTCTATTCCACCCTAATTTCCGGAGTAGATCCTTAGCGTTGTATATGAGCTGAGTTCGAGCGAGTTAGGGACAACTCAAACTCGACTCAGACGTAACTCGAGTTGACTTGAACCGAGCTAGAAATACTTTCGAATTTTTTAAACTAGTTTAAACTCGGCTCAGTTCTAACTCGAGCTCGCTTGTAGCTCACGAGCTAACTTGAAATAAGTATATATTTTTCAAAATTTTATTTATTTAATGTTCTGCTAGTATTAAACTTATTGACATATACAATATTTTAAAACATAAAATTATTCTTTTTATATTATTTCTATTGATTTGAAACATAATATGTTTTAAAACTCAATATGTCGAATGTTGCAATTATTTTAAGTAAAAATATATAAGAAAAAAAATTATGATTAATTTATAAAATTTTAATACTTCTAAATCACATTGATAATACTATCTGAAATATAAATTTATTATGTCACGAGTCGGTTCACAAGTTGCGAGCTGAGTTAAGCCAACTCAAACTCGACTTGTTAGCCAACCGAGTTAGTTTAGCTTGAGTTCTGTCAACTCGAGTTTCATTGACTTGAGTTACAACAGATTTTTTCTGAGTCGAGTTCGAATTAGCTCATGGGTTACGAGTTCTTTTTTCTCACTTTCTCTGTTTTTTTCTTTTCAAGAAAGTTTCTCAACTGTGCCGGTTGAAAAGGTTTTATAAAATTATGTATAGATGATATACGGCTTCTAGTCTTTAAGTTTAAGGTTATTCGACAAATAAAATTTTTACTCTTTTCTCTATTATATTTAAACAAACACAAATATATTTTGTGTCGAAATCTTATTTCTGAAAATGAAGTACTCTAGCACGGATGTTTAATAACTTCACCGGTTTTTAATCGAGAATGGGCCACGTCTGACGTCTTTTAAATAATAATAATAATGATAATGATAATAGTTTTAACGATCTTTTTGCTATGTTGCATTTTTAATCTTTTCCAAAGATGCGTACGGTTGTAACCTCATAATAAGATCATAACATCTAGTTTTGTGTACTGTTCTGTACCAGTTACAGCTGACTAGCTGAGCATTTATGTCAAATAACAAAGATGGACAGGTAAAACTGTAAAAGCTCCAATTACGTGTCACACGTGTGTTGTTATGTTGGTTTTCAGAGTTGCACGGTTTTGATCAGACGTTGTTTTAGAGGTGCTCACGGTCACATGCCCAAATATACAGTTATCGGTTGATTGAATTAAATTAATACTAAACTTTCTTAGGAATATTATAAAAAAAAAAAGGATATATACCCGATTTTGTAGTAGAAAATAACAATTTTCCTTCCGTATCCGTTATAATTGAATTGAGGCGATTTGACTTTTGCATTATTGACCCTTTCCTTAGATTGATAAAATGAAACGTCTGTTTTCATCTTAAAAGGTGACGTGGATCAGACGTGGTAATTTCAATATTCAAGCATAAAAGTGCAAATTTAATACATTCATCGTTATGAAATTTGAGGAAAAGTCTGTGATATAAAATAAAACAACAAGTAACGTTTTAAATAAAATTAAGCTCTTTGATGAACATGATTTTTAGTCATTCTATATTAGCGGAAGCTACAAGAACGATAAAAAATTGTTAATTCCTAGGTAATACCTTCTGATTATCTGGACAGTCCAAAAAATTGAGTGCAAGCCAATGGGCGTGCACATCCTGCTCATATATATCTCCAAATTGTACATTTTAATTCTGAAATATTATGTCATTTTCATTATATTATAGCCATTTTAGTGACAGTAAATACTAAACGTTTGAGAATAACTTTGAATGAAGGTTGTAATTCAAAATCGAACTGAATAATTGTGTTTAGATATTAAAAATTTTTATTCATAATTTATTTGGATCATATAAGAATAAAAATATGATTAGTTATTTGGAGTAAAAAAATATTAATCCTAAACGATCAAGCATAAAGTTTTTGGGGGTTTAAAGAGTTATTTCTAAGTAGTCCAAACGTTGGAATAAATTTTTATTTCTAATGTGTTTGGATCATCTTCTTAATCCGAATTAAAAAGATGTTGAGAACACATTTTAATCCCAATTATTATGATGATCAACACAAATTATCAATAAAAATTTATTTCATAGTTTGGACGACTTAGAAAATAACTCTCTAGACCTCCAAAAATCTTATTCTTGATCGTTTAAGATTAATATTTTTTACTCCGAATAACTAATTCTATTTTTATTCTTATATGATCCAAAAAATTAGATGTTTGAAACTTTGAAATTATTTCTGAAATCTTCTCTTCTTTTTAATTTCTAAGTGCATTTAGAAACATACATATCACGCATATACCCCCACTGAAATTAAATTTTCGATTGAATTCAAACTGGAATTAAGTCTGAATTTTCTTCATTGAAAAGCAAAACAAAAGGGGAAAAACAAACAAACCACTACTCTCCGTGACAACTCCCTCTCTTTTCATAGGACAAAACAGCGTCAATGGCCTAGAATACCTGGCAACTGACATGTCAAAACGCCAGCTGCCAAATGGGAAGCAAATGCATGCTATATTTCTATGAATGAGTAATGTATCACCAAAAGAAAGAATACAAAAAATATTGAATAGAATCTTCTTTTGTCGTCAAGGCCGTAAGAAATATCAATAAAATAACAAATTAGAAGGTCTTGGATCCCAGCAAGTCAGAGCATAACGCGTGCATACAGGTCTAATTCAAGCAAATATTTCAATTAGTGTATTATACAGAAATAACAGAATGATACGGCATGCGGTTTGTGTTGGAAATCAACAGCTAAATAAATTAGTATATGAAATTGTATATGGAGAAAGACCGGACTGCATCATAGGGTCCTCTCTCTATGTGCATCATTATCTGGACCGTGCGATTTGCATTAAGATCCATATTGATTAATCCTTTAATTGAAGCCTTCATTAACGAGTGAAATGAATAGGGTACAATTGAAGATTATACAATTTCTGTGACATAATAAAATCGTATCCTCTTAATTATGCATTATGCTAAACAGGAAGGAAATGTAATTACCATAGCAATAATTGTATGCTAGCTACCTATGTTATGCAGATCAGTACATGAAAACTTAGAAACGAACCTTCCAATTGGTAAGACCACTTTAACTTAAAAATATATGCCAAAGAAATAAAAATTTTACCCAAAGAGTTAGCTTTTGTAAAATAGTTTAAGCTTTGCGAACAGAATTTGCATAATTTTATTAAAAAAAAATGTATTGCAGAAATCTGGGGTGCAATATGCAAAAAAAAAAAATTTGCAAAAATAAAGGTAAAATTAATAGGATGGTAGAATAATTCTCTACAATAATGATAGTAAAGAACGACAGTTACTTAAATATTCCGAAATGCCAAAACTGCATATAAATTGTCAAATAATAATGAAATTTGTTATCTCCAAAGAACTGCATATAGAATAATTCTGATCATATCATACGCATGGAAATTGACAAATTGTTGTGGACGCCGATAAATATGCGAGCAGCGAGCCGCACTCATATTTCATTTCCCTTAAAATGTGCCCGGGCTGCTATTTTTCCCTCCCAACGTTTTTTAGGTATAAATAAAGTTAAAACTTCTTAACTTTAAATATTCAAAAAGAAACCGTTACAAGTGGATGGAACGTGCAGATTTGCTCACGATGTTTTCTTACTATTCTAGTGACCAGTGTCGAACCAAGCATGTTGACAATATATGTTTTTTTTTTTTCCCAAGTCAGAAACACACATTGAAGAAGCAAGATGTTAAGCTGCAAGTAAGTTTTGGACTGAGATCCAAATTAATTTGCTCACTGACCTTGGCGCGTCATTCGTGCTAAAGATTTATATAATTGTTGCGTTTAAGAATATTTGCAGTCCATACTCTATAAATGATAGCTAGATGACCTCTATCTAGTATGTCAGGCCGAATCAATTGCAAAACCTGACCCAAAAGAACAAAAATCTTTCATTTTTCTTAATCTTAATTTGAAGTTCGCCATCCAATTAATTGATCGTACACACTACACAGGAGGTGACCTTTTCAAGAATTTCTTTAACCAGGAGATGCAGCACACTGCACGAATAAAATGGAAAATCTGTAATCATATAATGATCCTTACAGGCCTCGGTAGCCTTTATTTTTAAATGGTAAATATCAGTCGGAGAATCGATAGGATCTAAAAGGATGTCCCGTTGACACAACACCAGAAACTCCTCATATATAAAGCATGTTAACATTTTACAACTCATAATAATTAAACTAAATATATGAATAACTACAAGATGAGACTAATTCAAATGAATATAGCAAAGGGAAAAGGAAAAAAAAATGCCAGTCTTTCGGGCATATTAAGTTCTTAAGCATCCTATTACATATTACACTCCAACACTTCTACTGCTTTTATTAGCAAGTTCCTGATTTAGTAAAAGCTACACTATTACTTTTTTTAATTAAACGACTAAGTTATCCTACCCTTTTTATGACAAGAGATTTAGTTACTTCCATAACTTAACTGAGAAATCATGGCTTGCTGAGGCAACCATGCCAGTGCTAGGCGACTGAGCCAGTGCAGCTATAAGACCTTCATGAGCTGCCTGTACCGTCATTGTATGATTCTTCACCATGTTCCATAATTCCAATGTCTGTAAAATTGAAAATAACTTTTTATTACGTGTTATTTTTATCACTGAATTTAAGAATTACTCGATTTTTGGTTCTCTGACAGGATACCCACCATCATGGAACTGTACCATGTAACTTTCTCTCTTTATAAAAGTTAATACTATATAAAGTTTGTTGTTGACCAGTAAACAATACAAAGGTCGAGGCCCAACAAAAAAAAATAAATAAATACTCGAAAAGCCTGATGTACGATTATACAAAGCCTTGAGCACAGAGACACATAAATAAGTCGATATTTTGCAAAAAGAAACAGAGAGAGAGAGAGATTACCTGATAACCTCCTATAACCAAGAGGTTAGAATAGGTGGGATGAAACACGCACGAGTGGAATTTGTTTCCATTAGAGTTCAGCTCATGAATGCACTCTCCACTCTTGATTGACCACACCTTGACACAGTCCTGGCTAACTGAAGCCAGGAATTCTCCACTGTTGTCCCAACAAACTGAGTGCACTTCTGTGGTATGGCCCTGTGATTAATTAAATAATAATAGATGTCTAAATTCAGAGCTCATCCTGGAGATATTATGTGATAGAATGTGATTAAATTAAAATCAGGGCTAGTTTATTGGAAAGTAAAATTTATTGTAGTCCACTTCATGGTTAAGGGTTCTAATTTACTATCCTTTGGTACAGAACTAACTCGTCTAACAAGGATGCAACTCACCCAAGGCTAAAGTTTTGTTGGAACAAGAAAATACCATGATGAGATGGGGAAATTGGGAGTGAACAAGTACATTATTTAATATTATCTTTGTTCTTGAATTGTAGTTCCGTATTCTCCAAAAAGTTGGAACCCAAGAACAAGGGTTGTTCAGATGAATTGTAGTTCGTCTCGTTGTTTGGTTCGCACGAACAAGAGTTGTTAGCGAACAGTGGTGTTCGTGCACATGCCAAACATGGTCATAAATCAAATAAGAAGTGTACTTTCCTGTCACCTCAAGCTTTTAAAGATATATGTACCTGTAAAGTGTGCATATTCCTGTCTGACTCCACATCAAATACTGACACAACATTTTCGGCAGCAGCTGCCAAAAGTTGCCCAATGCTAGGTTGGAACCTGACCTGAGCCGTACCACCCTGGTAGTTTATTAAGAAAATCAAGATGGTGAATAGTAAATAATTGTGCTTGACAGTTTGGCACCCAATGTGGAAAGAAAATTCATATAGGAAAAAAAAAAGAGAATGGCCCCAGCCAACCTTGGAGACCCGTGTACAAGAAAGCTGACTGACGCTCCAATAACGGATCTCACCATTGCCATCACATGAGCACAAGAGATCAGATTTCTTTGGATGGAAGTCAAGTGATGTCACATGGGATGTATGCCCACTGTATGTGTGTAAACAGAACCCAGGCTACAAATGGAAAGCAGTTATTTCCAAAATCAGAAATAAAAATGCAACATAATGCTCCAACTTCTCTAGTATAGAATTACTTTATATACATCAGTATTCACTTTCAACAGGAGAAGCACTTAGAATGATGAATATAGCCTCAAGATCATATTGATGTTAGAGCTGTTATTACTGATGAAGACGACAACAAATCTAAGCATTATAGTCCTTGTTAGTAAAGAGAAAACTATTTCACTCGGCATACCTCAGCAGCATTCCAGAGCTTGACAGTTCGATCAAAGGAAGAGGTGGCTAGCTGAGTGGAGTTGGGTCTGAAACGCACATCTGTGATAATGACACCATGATCTTCTGGCGTGCTCTGTGTTTGTAACGTGTCCATGTTCCAAATTATTGCCTACACAACCATTCACAACACAGCTTAAAATTTGCTCAATTGTTCTACTAACAAAAAGTTCAGTAACTGTCACACTAATATGTGGTATGATAGCTGTCTAAAACTAATTTTAATTAAAAAACAATCATCCACGATATGAGCAATAAGGCATGATAAGATGTAGATTATAGCATATGGCCTTAAAACTTGTATGTTATAGAGATGATAGAGATGTAAAGTACCAAATATGATTGGGATTTCCCCTGCTCTGTCCGAATTATATAAACTAACTTTGCGTAAAACATTCTTATATAATTACAGAAAAAAGTCCCTGCATAAGAACCTTAGTAAAAGGAATGTGTGATACCTTTTTCTCATGGCCAGCACTGGCTAAGTATTTCCCATCTGAAGAGAAGTGACAGCATACAAGCTTATTGCTTGTAGGAAAGGCTCGCACCTCATTAAATGTAAATCCTGCCAGGGAAGAGGAAAAAAAGAAGAATATTCAGCTGTTCAATGCCCAAAACAATGTGCTCTCTAAAAAACCAACAGGTCAAGTCAGTACCCTTAGTAGTTGGATTATGATCAGTTTTTAGGGCTGCAAAGATGTCCCTCGGGTCACCATCATCATTCGATAAAAAAGACTCTACATTATCATCTAATGATCCCACATCACCAAAATGCTCCAAATCATCCTGCCATTTACATATCTTACAGTTCAGAGAGAGAAAGCAGACGGCTACTGCATTACTTGGTGCAATACAGTCCTCATAAGTGTCAGATGTAATCAAGAGAAATCTGGAACTAGACATATTTAGAGAGATAGACTAGGAGTTACAAATTTCCACTACATTGAATAATGAATAAGGCAAAATCTTCCTTGGCCTGCAAAATTCCCCAAAAAGAAGAAGGTGATTTGTTGTTTTCTTACCATCTGGTTAGAAGAGGAAGCTAGTCCTGTGCCATCAGCACCACTATACATCATAAGACTTTTCGGCATGCTATTCACATGGTGCAAGTTTCCAGTTGTATGTGTAGAGGGGGTTGATGGTGGTGAGTTGGTTGGGGGACCCACTGTGTTTCCTGTTCCAGTACTATTCGCAGCTCCAGAGGATGTGGGCTGCTTTCTCTTTCTGTTGTTCTATAATATTGTGAAGAAAAAATCCATGAGATACAAACTAAATTATATTCTTGGGATTGTACTCTACTTAAACCCAGTCAGTGCCCTTTAGTAAACTGTTCTCTGCCAAACCACTTCAAGTTATTTACATGCCCTTAAATCCAGTTAGTTAAGCCTTGGCAATTAAGCATCGCAAATTGTGGTATGTATTCAGGTCTGTTCATGAGCTGGAGCTTTACTGAGGCAGTACATAGTTCATGCAAAACAAACAAATGCATTTGTGCATGGAAAGATTATGGATGCAGAATACCTGCTGTAATTGCTGCTGCTGTTGCTGCTGGAGCTGCTCCTGGTTTTGTTGGGATGAAGACTGTTGTTGCATCTGTGCAACCTTCAACTGCATTCAAATTTAAAAAGATACCAAAGCAAGCAACAAGTTATATGCTTAGCAAGCGGTATTATAACTTCGAAAACGAAATAAAGCTTGTCGTTGTACATTAACTAACAAATCTCAATGCTAAGCAGCACAACAAGGGTTAAAAAGTTCCAACCCGTACCACAAAAATCTGACACTTTAGTGATGGAGAGAAGTTTTCCAATGAACAAAACTTGAGACTGCATGTTGGCCATAAGTACAAGAACCACTGTATTACCAGAAAATTTTATACTTGTGGTGGACAAATATTTACACCAAAAAACAAACTTTAGGCTACATGTTGCCCATAAGTTACAGAACCAATGTATTAGTAATAGTACTCACCTATATGCCAACATTCCTAAGCAACCCCCAAAGAACTTGGACCCAAAACATAATAAGTGACTTCACATTGTTTAACTTATTATTGTTATTTTCTTTTAGTATTTTCAGGCATATCTACATACAAGAGCAAAATAAAAGAAATATTAACAAAAATAAATAAAAGAGCAACCTTCATGAGATACTCAGCCTGGTCCTGGCGCACCTTGGTGGGTGAACCAATACATGCATCAGGTCCTGTAGGCTGCCCATCCTTTCCATTCAACCCGCCTCGGGCTAAACCGGCAAGCCGCCTTGGATCCATGTCCCCAAAGCTGGAAGAGTTGCCGATGCCTCCTTGAGCCGCCTGAGCCTGAGCTATCAGCTGCTGCTGTTGTTGTGGTGACATTAGCTGGAACTGGGATTGCGTAGAGAGAAAAGGCTTTTGCATTTGTGGGTTTAGATTTGGGCGAAGGTTGTCTATTCCCTGTTGTATGATTTAAATGATTCATTGATCAGTGTACTGGGTAATGATTTGGGTAGAATTTTATTATCTTTTTTGGCACAACATACAAGGTGAAGTCTAAATTGTATGAAACAGCCATAGTAGATGGGAACACTGGTTGGGGAAAAAATGAGGAATTAAATAAATTGATCTAAATGGGGTGAAAGATTGTACCAAACTGGTACCTGAAAAACAGTGGTTAATGCCAGTAGTTGTTCATACAAATTGTATGACCAAAACATTATTTGAATATAGTTCTGTCATCCCTTGCATTTATAAAGAGAAAATTGAATATGAAACTCACAGTAAGGGGCCATCCCTTCAACGGAAGTCCACTGACCCCTTGGTTAAGTCCTATTGAGATCAAAACAATGTCAACATTAAATAAAAGATGAGTAATGATAAGAAACAGATCACTGTGAACCCACTATATGTGAACAGAGTCAAAGGCATACAGCAGGAAATTTTATAAATGAAATGAGAAAAATGCAGAATCAACAAAGAAAAAGTAACGACTCTAATAAGGACATGAACATATAGGTGTACAAATTGCAACAAACCAAGATCTGTACAGCTATTATGGAGAGGATGAAAATTACACATCAGTTTACCAAGAATTTGAACTAAATAAATAAATTAATTAATTAATTAATTAATTAAGGCAGACATGAGAAATATTTAAATATTAGATTTTTACATACCAGCACCAGCTAATCCAGCTTTCGACTGAATGATACTCTGACCATAAATGGATGTAGGATCCATAGGCAATGACCTTTGTGCCACACCCAAATTACTGGCTTCATTCTTCAAATCCTGGTCAATCCATTACCATGTCATGCAATTATCCCAAAGGAAAAATAAAAGATAAGCAAAAATGAAAATAAATAAATAAAGAAAGAAAGAAAGAAAGAGGAGAAATTACCAAGTTCTGTTGATTCCTTTGTTGGAGTTGCTGTAATGTAGTTGACATGTTACCTGGGTTGCCTTGGACCAGCTGCCTGTTGCATAGACTTTTAAATAAGTATTACAAATATAGAAGTATCCAAAAGAAAAAAAATTACTAAAAGTACAGTTTTAGGACTCGATTGATCATTTCTGCTAACTGAAACTTCAAGGGTTGCAGGGCATGTTAACTCATGTTCCAAATTCTTATTTCAGAAATGATTGCATTAATAATAACCCAGAAACATCATATTTATCCCTGCAAAATAAGGTAATAAAAACCTATGCTACTGCAGAACTAGGTTCATCAAAGTAACCATACCATCCCTTTTTTTCTCCAACATATTTGTTGTTTTATATAAAGAGAAAAACAAATACAAACGAATATTTGGAAAATTTTATGAAGGAAACAACAAGGGTATGATTAAAATGGATATTCTTGTGTTTTGTAAGGGTAGAGATGATAATTACTGTTTCCTACTTGGAACTCAACATGTTCATAACTAGCTAGACACATGCAAGCACCTCTGTTTGGATAGAACTTCCTACTTGAGGAGGCCCATATTTGAGCCTCCTAATTCACAATGTTATCTACTTTTGTCGCTCAGATACAATTTTAGTTTCAATAATTTACGCGGAACTAATATGCAAACTCATTTCAAGAAAAAATAGAAGAAAAGGAATTCTGCAAACCAAAAATAAATAAATAATAAACAGGCAATTTGTCTCAATATTGCAGTTCGCACCATTTTTCAACACGAAAAGAAAAGCCCTCTATATTTAGTCTATCTGCCAATGACACAAACTGTCAAAAAACTAAAGTTGAGTTAACAATTACCAAATCACCCTCATTTTTATTCTGCCTCATTGACTAGTTCATACAAACAACTATCCAGCAATGAAGTTGTTTCTTGGTTTCAGTTCAACTATTTCGCTCATTAGTTCATCATTTATCTTACCCGGCATGGCTGCTAGCGGCCGACTTGAGAAGAGCCATTCGACTAGCATCAAGTGACCCGTCAGAATCCATCTGATTCGGGTGTTTCAACCTCTCCTCATACATTTTGGCAGCCAAAACACTGGCTGTCGAGGGACCCAAGATGCCATCAGAATTTATGGCACTTATAGGCCCATTAAGGGAATGGTGGCCCGAATTGCTCCTCTGCAACTGGGCCCTCTGCTGGATAAGTTGTAGCTGCTGCATCTGAAGCTGCTGCTGTTGGTGCTCTCTTGCCTTCATCTGTTGTGCCTGTGAAGTAATAGTGAAAACAATTTTAGGGCCCTTAAAAAATTAATTTACTCATATTATGACTCAGTTTGTACTCTCCACCCTGTAGATTGAATTAGCTTTTGGCAAACAAAGACCACTATTTTCCAGTACTTGCCAATGAGAGCCAGAAATTTCACAGCTTAAATTTGTCAGTGTGCACCTACATATTCTGAATTATTGCTGATAAAACCAAACTATAGAGTAGGTAACTAGATATTTTCAAAACTATTCACACAGCACCAAACAACTCCCACCCTACCATTATTTCAGTTGACAGTTATTTTTGAATAGCATATCTTCCATTATCCTATTGCCTGTAATAACTTTACTAATTCAGAATACTTTTAAAATTTTGAGTTCTTGCACTTTAGTTCATTCTTATTCAATTTTTGGAAATATTTTGACAAATTTTACTTTGAGTCGTCAGGGGCGGAGCCACAGGGGGTGCCAAACTGGGCTTTGCACCCCCTGTTATTTATAATTTACGTATAATTGTAGTGTTATTTTAATAAAAAATATATGTATATTAAGCAATTTGCCCCCCTAATTGTATATTTCTGGCTCCGCCCCTGTTTGTCATCATCCCTCATAAACAAGTAGGTAACTGGACCAGCATAAGCTGCAACACTATACCTAACTTGCATGCAAAGTACTTGACAGTTGGAAGTATACAATAGAGTACCTCTAAATAAGCTGCAGCAACCTCAGAATGCTTATCATTTGTACGGGCAATAAATATGTCCCAAAAGACTGACCACCACTCAAAGAGAAACCCTCCGGGGGCATCAATAGCTGCACCAAAACAGAAATTTTTCACTAACGCCTTTATTACAATTATTTTATACTATTTTACCATCTTATTAAAATCTAATGCTCTAAGTAGCATTGCGTAATGTTCAGATGTTCAGGTACAAGTAGTAAATAAAGAATAACAAAGTCCCCTCACAGTTACAAGTTCAGAGATTAGATAACAAGCCACTATTCCTCTCCTGAATTTCATGTTTTTTGTCACAATGAAATGTAGACAACACTTTTTTGTTTTGACAGTATCAATATTACCATTTTAGCTCGTAGTTACTACACTTAAGGAGGACAATGCCAACAAAAGTTAGAAAAAAAGTAAAAAAAATGCAGTATGCTCATGTACTATACTGAAGCAGCATGTATACCAGGTAAACAACGGTATACCTTTGGTAGGTTGGTGTTTTTGTAGTGCAAAATTACCTTTACTAATTCATTTTCCTTTTTTTCTCCAGGATTCATTACTCAATGAGATAGATTTCTAATATGGAAACATCTATTTTCATGTTAAATATGGAAATGTGCAAATTTTGTTTATAAAATACAGGTTCGATTTTCTGTAGTCAGAAACAATCAAGCATACTCCCAACTAGAAAACAAGAACAAAACCTAAGACATTCCCACTAATTTAGAAAAAACAAAAGAAAAAGAAATTAAGGACCGCCTTGCATAAATTGTGAGTTACAACAATTCTGGAAGATATAAAACTTCCAAAAAAGCAGAAAATTATGAGGATAGCACCCAAAAGAAACCCAAATTACAAACAAAAAAAAGGCACTAACCTACAGGATCAGCCGCAACCTTGCCTTCAGCCATGAAAGCCTTGGCTGTCGTTTGCAAATTTCGCTTCAACAAATAGTCGTAGATATAAACATCCAACCTACAAACCCAAAAAATAATAAAATAAGAAGAACAATAATAAAATCAATTATGTAACAACAACTAAAAAAAACATAAGTATTCAGTACAAAATCTGAAATAGTCTCTAATAAAAAAAATTGAGAAATAGTGAAATTGAAAAGGACTAACATCTTATCCGCTTCCCAATTGGTCTGCGCCATGCTTTCCTCTAACTAAAAGCCAGTCAAGGTATCCCTATTGTAGCACTTGAATACTTGAATGGTGAGAACTAAACCAAAAGGAAGAGAAAAAAACGCAATTGGTAAGAGATACACTTCAACTTAGCGCATGGGGAGAAGAAACAGATCCCACATTGTAGATCTCACTTACACTTGTCGTCGTTTGAAATTCACTACCAACTAATTAAAGCGAGAGTGCGAATTCAGAACAAAAAATAGAGATAGAGATGAGACAACATTGGAAAAAGGAGATGGGTTTGAGAGAAATAGATTGTTTCCCAAGGAAGTTTCTCGGTTGCAAGTCGAGAGTAGAAAGAGCGAGAGAGGAGAGGTTAATGGTGAAGGTGAACAGAGAGAAAAAGGAAAGAGCGAGCGAGTGATGAGGTGCTTAGTCTCACCGCCTTGGAGCAGAGAGAGAGAGAGAGAGAAGGAAGAAACGGAAAAAGACACAGTACTTTCTCTTCTAGCTGCGCCTGGTTTATAACTATGCTGTGAACCGACTGCGAAATGGTATACTTGGGCTAAAAGAATACGATTATAATACTATCCTACGATCATTAAGTTAGCTGTAGCATCGAAATTAGAATACACTCCCAAGTCGTTCCTTTTTATCTATAAGCTAAAATTTGTAGAATATGATATTATTTTGAAACTTTTGAAATTATATCCTACGTTCGAGCTCCCACTTTACGAAAAAAAAAGTTAATAGTATAACTCGTTTTGTTGATGGCGGAATGAGAATGGAGCAAAGATAATATAAGAAAAAATAATTAAAAATAAATACAACTGAAAAGAGAGTTGCATGCTTACTCTTCTGATAACATTTTGGTCGCTAAAAAGAGTTACTTTTACCTTTTTTTCCTTCTTTAATTTATATTCAAATAATTCATTTTCGCTTATTTTATGTAGCGGACTTTTATCTTAGTCCTAATACAAATCAAAACGCTACGTGAATTTTAAATACAAAAAAAAAGTAATGACAAATATGACAAAATATTTTTTATCAAACATAACTTACTTTTAATTTTGTACTTTTATGATACTAATGTATTTAATTTATTATGCCTTAATCATATTGTACTTTTATGACAGTGACGTATTTAATTTTTCTTTATCTTATTCGTATTTATCTTTGTTGCTCATAAATCCTTCTTTCTCTATTTCAAAAAAATAAATCCTTCTTTCTTCCCTTTATTGCGGATTAAAGTCTAATTTACTCTCTTTATTACGTACGTCCATTATTTTAAAAGTTCACAATTTTTAAAAAAAAGTTCCGTTTATCTATTTTAATTTGTCATTTTCTATGAAAGTTAGCATAAAATCGTTATCAATAGTTAACACAAACTCTAATACGGTAAATGTTATCGCATGCAATGTTTTATTAGAAAGAAAAATGAATTCTTTAAGTTTAATACTTTACACAAACTCTTTAAAAATGCATATTGATTACACCAATTCAAAAAAATATTTCATTATTCAAAATAGTATGCGTGGTAACTTTTGCACTCCATTTATAAAAAGAAAAATAATTTAGGTTTAATTAGACAAATATTTAAAAAATTCTGTAACGCTATCATTTAAAAATATATATATATATACATCCGCCAAAGTACGTATTAATCGAATAAGTTATAATTTTGAAATGTTTTTTAGTAGGTCGTACTCTGCAAATACCGACACACTATTATGTAACGGTTTTAGTAATTACAATAAGTAATAATTGCAAGATACTACTTTATTTTTCTTATTATTATTATATTTCAATTTCAATGACTGAAGTTTTTAGAAAGTTAATTTACAGAAAAAATGACACCTAATGTGCAAATGTTGAATGCAATAGAACGGGCCTAAGAAGCGGTTTGAGAGAGATTGAGACCAGGCTGGATATAGTTAAGAAATTAAAAAAAATAAAAAAGTGATTGAATTGATAGCGATGGCTCGGATACAAAGCAAGAACCGCATGCAGCTAATATATTTTACACAGCTTGTAGACCCCTAGGCATAGACCTAGACCTAGAATCTCTACATCCAATCGAATTGTACACATCCGTGTGTCGGGTCGGTCGCATCATTAATTCAAGCTCTCTCGCATGTTGCAGCTGTAACGCTTCATAGTTGGGTCGGTTTGACGGTTTCCATTTTTTTTTGCTAGACCAATAAATTATTATCTTAGAAGAAAAGTATGAGTGGCCTTGTGGATAAGAGTTCACCCGTTTGATTTAGTTCTGTGAGCTACGTTGACCGTCGGATTTTGGTGGCTTGGGCCGCAATTAATAATATAAAATAATCTGGCGGCGACTCTTCATTCCGGAAGAGTCCCTTTTTTTTACAGTTTATTACGGTGTAAATTGGACGCATAAGATTTTATTTGGACCATCTGATACAACGGTTCAGATTTATGTATTCTCAATTTCTAATAGAGTGTAAATGTGACGTCACTTTAAAAGAGTAAAAATGCTTTACTTTTTCCTTTACAGGGATAGTTTTGTTATTTGAAAATAAATATGTTATGCTGTTGTCAAAAATAATGGAGGCGACGAATCCCTTGTAGATTTTTAGTAGCTCTGGCTCCGTTTGGATGCGTTGAGAATAAGGTAGGAAGAAGGAAGAAGGGAAGAAATTTATTGGGAAGTGTGTAACTTTTGTGAAGAGTTTGGATGGTTAGAAATAAATTTATTGGTAAAAAGTGATTATTCTTTACTCCTTATTTCGGGAAGAAGCCATCCAAACGGAGCCTCTAATAATTGATAAAAAAAAATATATTTCTATCATTTATTATGTAGAGTTACAGTTACTTTAATTTCTTGAAAATTAAAGTGAAAGTTGAAACTTCAGCGAAATAAACGATAAGTTGATAAATAAGAACAGATTTTTAACAGATACTAACAAAAGTATATCTATATGTGTTTTTTTCTCTCTATTTTATGCTCAAAAATAAAATATCTCTAATTGATTTTACTAATCTTCTCTATTATTTTCTGTCTTATGACAGATACTCATCACCTCTTATTTTTTACAGGGATCTTCTTGACTTGATATTTTAATCATGTCTTTTTTCTCGTCACGTAATTTCAATTTTGACAGAACAATCAGATCTTCATCTGACAAGTTCAACGGTCCATTGCAATTTGCAAATGATAGATCGCCTTTTTTTTAATTCAATTAGTTACTTTGATCCTCAAACAAATAGCTTTGATATTGTGTGCGGTTCTCTTTTTTAGATTGAATTTGGCTAGTCCGGTCTGATTTTATTATTTTAACATCGTATCATCAGCATAAAAAAAAAATGTAAATTGATTATCGTCATCTACAGTTTTGCCATTTCTGCCATCGCAAAACAGAAAATGAACATTTAAAATAGATAAAGTGAACATATATAGTGATCAAAGTGAACACATACAAACAGATAAGTTACATAAAAATAAGTTGAATGTGCATATAAAACTCTGAACAAGAGATGACAACACTTATTTGTTTGTAAGTGTTCACTTTAATAGACTATATATTTATCTTGTTTGTTGTATGTGTCCATTTTGTATTTAGTGATGATAGGAATGGCATAATTAGAGATGACACTTATATAAAAAAGTATACTAGCTCTAGTATTATACAGCCTCGCATTTTGCAGTTCTAGACGCAACTTACACCATGTCAAGTCAGCACCACCGCCAATCGTCATGCCACCATTAAATGAAACTAACAAGTTTGATTTGGTTCTTACAAATGTCATTATGTACCAACAGAGCCAACCTAACACAATTGACTCTCTCTCTTAATTAATTGAATTCGCTGCACCCACGGGGATCGGAGGAAGAAAATTTCATGGAAGGGGCTGATTTATAATTTTTTTGTATTAGGGGGCAAATTGGACTATGTGTATATAATTTTACTAAAAATTAGCTTGAAAATTAAGAGGTCAAGACAATGCCTATTGTAGCCCCCCTATTAGCTCCCAAGACTATCCAGTAGCCATGACAAGCGAGTTAAACATATAAAAATATATGATTTTTATCAAAATTACATACCAATTTTTTTTTATTACAGATAAACATATTAAAAATATACTTATTTTTTATTATCTTATTCCCTTAAGAATTTTCTAGAACTTATCTCATTATTTTTGTAAAAAGCATCAATAATATGTATTTTGTATCTCTATATTTTAGAGCACGGCTACACTTCTCAGGACAATTGATGGAGAAACAAGATGGGAAAAAAAAAGGGAAAAGAAAATTAGTAAAAGCATGTCTCTGCTAGGGAAATTAATAGACTTTTTTAATGGGTTGGTCATTGGTGAGGGAAAGAAAGAGAAGCAAAGCAAGACAAAGGTATTTGATTTCTTTTATTTTGATCTAAAACAAACATGAGTATTGCATGTGTTTCATAACGAGGCGAATGCTTTATTAAAAATAAAAAAAAAACAAAACAAAACGAATTTTATCAGAATAGCACGTGGACGACTGCTGTTTTTCAGATTGTTGCTATCTAATTTTATTTAACAAACGTCAATTATTATTGTACTAGCTGTACTACTTATGGCGAGAGTTTAACTGTCAAAATTATATTTATTCCACCTGCGCAAATGAATAGCGAGAACTTGGGAGATCCAATTCCTTTTTTATTCAATAAATGTAAATCAGAATTAAATTAGCATTGAAATTCTAATAAAAATAAAATTAATTTTTACAAATATCAGAATTTTAAATCCCGATTTATATTTTTTTTTGGGTTAGAAAAAGAAAAAAATATTTTACCTCAAATTTGAAATCTATAGTATTAATTAAAAACAATGGGTGTCGGATGGCCTTTTTTTCTTCCAAAGCACGAAACTGCAATCATTACCGTCTTCTTCGTTTTCGCGATCTTGTCGGTTAAAAAATTTCAGCGATTTTTTAAAATTATCTGTGGTGAAATATTGTGTGGCTAATTATGTATCGAGTGATATATATTAGCTGTGAATATAACTATAAAATAGAAAAAAAAATGAAACTATAAATAATATAAAGCATTGAAATTATTATTTGGAGCTAACTATATATAAAGCAATAAATTTCCTTTCTAGGTACATAAGAGTCACATAGCTTCGTTAAAAAACTGAATATATAGCAAATAACACATGTATATAATAGTGCCAACAAATGTACTCGAGAGAGTAATTGACCGTTGAATATTATGAAGTCTCTGAATCGCGAAGATGTTCAACAAAAAGTTCTTTATTTTATTTTATTGGGCAGCAGTAATCCGTAGGCGCTTCGCCAAGGATTAACAGCTTGTTTATTTTATTTATTTATTGAATAAATTTATAGTGGATGGTATAGGAATAAAAAAAAGAATAAGGGGTCGTTTGGATCGCTTAGGAATAGAAGAAATTTTCTATTTCTAGGCATAAAGTATTGGAAATTGTATAATTTTGTGAAGAGTTTGGATTGTTTATAATAAATTTATGTCTAAAATAGAAAATTCCTTCTATTCCCAAAGCATCCAAACAGTCCCAAGGATTTTTGGAAATAAACCATTGGGAAGAGTGTAACTAGACTCGTTTGGATGGTATGGGAATAAGGAATGAATAAGAATTTTTAGGAAGAAAATATTGAGAAGTGTGTAACTTTGGAAAGAGTGGGAAGAAACTATTCATAGGAGGAAGAAATATTGTTTGGATGGTGAGTTAGGAATAAACAAATTAATATTAATTTAAATAAATTATAAAAATTATTATTTTAATATTAAACAAATTGAAGAGCACATAAATTTCATTTAACTATTAATATTTATTGAATTTTGTTGAAATTATGTATATATAATTGTTGGAAGAAGTTATTCCTAGAAAAAAAACTATTTTTAGAATAAGCTATTCTTTTTTTTATTCTTATTGTTTGGATGTTTAAAAAGAAATTATTCTTCCTTATTCTTAAGCCATCCAAACGACCTCCTATATAGCAGCGCTAAAGTTGGATTAATTTATTGGTTTTCGTCGGCAGTGTGAAAGCGTGTTGCTTTGCGAGTTTGGATGCCTGAGAATAGCATAGAAATAACCTAGGAACAGTAGTTCGGATTATTTGGATTGTGGATTAAAAAAAGAAGTAACGAAAATGACTCTCTCCGTCTCTCTTTTCTTACTTTTCATAAAAAATCAAAGATGAATTAACTGTTCTTTTTGTAATTCTTGTATTGTTTAATTCTAATTACATTCAAAAATGAAAAATAGAGACGTCTCCACAAATAATCCTAACATTTTTTTTTTTTGAGGTTGTGACGGCCCTTAGGCAATTATAATCCTAAGTTATGTGTGTTTGGTTCCGTGCATAGAACTTAGGTTCGGGAATCCAAATATATTAAAAAATGGAATCCAAAACTCACAGGTAGGGATGAGCAAAAAGCTCGTAACTCGTGAGTTACTCGAACTCGACTCGTGAAAAGCTCAGTTATAACTCGAGCTAAAAAAACTCGAGTTGCAGTATAACTCGAGTTGAACCAACTCGATTAATCAACGAGTCGAGTTTGAGTTAGACTCAACTCAGCTCGTTGACTCGTGAGCTGACTCGTAACGTAATAAATTTAAATTTTTTGAAGGTTATCAATATGATCTATGAGTGTTAATATTGAGTTTCAAAACATATTTTGCTTCAAATCAATAGAAACGAATAAAATTTATAATAAATTTTATTTGTTATATTATTGTATATAGTAATTACTTTAATTTTGAAATAATATATAAATTAAAAAATAAAAATTTGAAGTAGACATATTCATGTCAAGTTGGCTTGTGACTCGTGAGCCAACTCGAGTTAGAGACGAGTTGAGTTTGAGCTAACTTAAAAAACTCGAAAGTATTTCTAACTCGAGTCGAACTAACTCGAGTTATAGTCGAGTTGAGTTTAAGTTGGCCCCAACTCGCTCAAACTCGACTCGTATACAGCCCTACTTACAGGGCTTGTTCGTGAGTTCTCAAAAAAGGGTGGAACTCAGAACAACGAAGCCAATAACCATGTTTGGGTCACGCCGAATAAAGATATTCGCGAACAACCATGTTCGCATGGTATCCAAACACACGCATGAACAGAAATCAATAGAAACAAAATATCAGTAATGTTGCGGGTCAAATCACAGTTTCTTCGAATCTTCTGGTTTCTGCTTTGCACTCTGTGTAGATTTTCGTATTGCATTTGCTCTTCACTAAAATACAACTAATTTCTATTTTTTATTATAATTTAGATTATGTAGGCTTAAAATTTAAAATAGAAATAACTTGCTCCGCTGCATGCTTGACTGAACAGAATCGGGACAAAAAAATAATTAATAATAAAATCAGTTGCGACTGATAGATGAGACCGTCAGCTATAATAAAATTTCAATTTTTTAAGATTCTAAGAGCTGATCTGAACCATTCAATGTGTTCTCAATTTGAACTAGTCTTCTTATAGGAAATGAGTTCAAATCTGCGATGGAAAAAATAAATTTGGTGCCAAAAATACCTGGCCATGTCTCCCTATAATTAAGACCTACTATATCCAAAATAATTTCTACCTTGCTTTATATTTTGTGAGTAGTGTCTGGATTGTTTTTATACTTTCTTAATTTCGAACTCACATGGTCACATTTAATTTCAGCTCCTTTTAAATGTCACTTGATTTTCTTTTTTTCACTCAGACCAAAATTTTATACGTCAACAGTTAGTTAAGACTATTTGTTTTATCAGTGTATTTTCTTATTATTTAAATGCAATAGTACTGCGAATAAAACCAATAAAATATGTAAAATTCGATCAGTTTTTTTTTTTAAAATAGATCAACTGACTTCATTTTGAATTAAGTACACTAGTTCTGAATTTAAAACATTGTTATTCAGCAATTATAAGTTTGTAAATGAAAATCTAGACGAAAGCTGAAGAAATAACATTATAACAACGCCTGCTTCAGAAGTATCGTTGAATCACAAATTTCACGAGAGAAGATATTGTTCAAATCCTCATGTCAGGCATTTTACGTCAGCAAAATAGTTGATATCTTTTTTCGAAGGCTTGCTGGCGAGTTGCCAACAACTGAGAGAATTAATTAATAAAGAAAATGTTGAGATTACTTTTACAGAGTAAGAAAATAAAAAAAATAGATCATACAAAAGTTAACTAACAGCTAAAACAAAAACGAACTAAACACCCAGGGCCTATAGAGAACCATAGGCACGAGACCAGCTGCGAACCAGTATCTCTCCCTCAATAAGTGTCCTATGTAGTGAGGGAATTTCATTCTGAAAGATTATTGTACAGCGTTACTTCCACATCGTCCAAGTCATGGCACTCCAAATAATATTCCAGAACTGCTTCTTCTCCGGTGGCAGTCTCTTTCTGTTAGATTGCCAGAAAGCTAAAGGGGTCGGGGAATGCAATCTCAGAGGGAGGTTGAACTGTAATCTAGTTAACTCCCAAATATTCTCTGCAAAAGGGCATGAGTGAAATAGGTGATGTGTGATTTCCTCTTCTTGGCGATCAGAGAGAACACAGTGTTGTTCAGTCGGCCACCCTCGCACACGTAAGTTCCAGCAAAATAGTTGATATCAAAGATACCTGAGCTCAATTTTTTCTTTTTATTTTGAAACATAAAAGATACCTTAGCTCTTAATGACAAAGCTTGACATAATCTCATTATGCTCAAGGTTTCGTTTGGATAGATGTGGGAAGAAGGGAAAAAGGGAAGAAGTGTGAAGAAGTATTGAGAAGTGTGTAAATTTGTGAAAAGTTTAGATTGTTTATAATAAATTTGGGTCTTCTTCTTTCTTCCTTCTTCCTTCTTCCTTCTTCCTATATCCAAACGGTGCCCAAGAGTATAAATATAGGCTCTGTTTGGATTCCATTTGGAAAGAAGAGAAGAAGGGAATAAATTTATTATAAACAATCTAAACTCTTCACAAAGTTACACACTTCCCAATACTTCTTTCCTTCTTTCCTTCTTTCCACACCTTATCCAAACGGAGCCATAGGTAATTGCTCTGGGTACTCGTTCAATTTTCCCAACTAGTTATCGAGGTTTTGCTTTCAATTACAAAACTGAAGGTTCTGCAAAATTCAAATGCTTCCTTAATCAAATCTTTACTCAATCATTGGTCATTTTTTGAAAATTTTAATTGAAGGGGCAAGTTTTGGAACTTATTCCTGACATTAATGAGCTTCCTCTTCATCTTGATCAAGCTTGAAAAATGGCTGATGTGGGACGATATCCCTTGGATCAAGAAGGGGTGTCAAATACAATGCTACATTGCTACTTATTTATGGACTTTTTATCATGTAGTTTTTTGGACTTTATCCATGTGTTGCAATTGCTTTTTATGATCTTATGAGGTTATTTGGTACATCCGTAAAACGTAAGGGGAGATAATAGAGCATTGGTACCGATGCTATTGTGTTTGTGATAAGGCAATGTATGGTTATTAATAAAGAAAAGTGGTAGAGGGCAAAAAGCTCTTGCGTTAATTGATGCTTGAATATTGCACAAATTCTGCAACATAACAATTCAATGTCAGCATTGAGCCCTAAATTACAGAATTTGCAAAAAAGACTAGGCACAATTGAAATAATCAAACCACATGGCACTAGCTACTTTTCTCAATGCTGGATCTAAACTCAAAATTTAAGTGATGCATGAACAAAAGCATGGCACCCTTTTCGTGTTAAGTGTGCACATCTAAGTTGCCATGCTTCTGCATAACCCTTCTCGTAGCCAATGCCGCCGCCTCACTGGCACGGATGGTGCCAGAAGCCATGATTGCAGTGAACTCTTTCATTATCTCCTGTTGAACCTTGTTTCTTGCATCACCTAGCGGGTCTGAGACCGGCGGTTTTGTTTGCTTCTCTTCCCTTTGCACCTTTTCTGTGTTGTTGTGGTCCGTATTTGTACTTGGGTTGTGGCCTTGGCTTTTGACTTGCGCATCTGGTCTGAATTGTGGCCCTTGAGGCACACCACCGGACTTTAAAGTCGATTCTAGCTGTTGGATCATAGGCACTGAACAGGAAAAGAAAGGAAAAATTATTAAAACTGTACCACTGCTATGCAATGAAAGAATGTTAAACATAGTGGGGGATGACAATCCATCAAAACTTGATATAAATCCACACCCAAACCGCATGAATATCTGGTTATTCTGCTGTTTTCTTATGCTGGTTGATATAATTCACTTTTTTACCTTTTTTTCTTTAAACTTAACTCATGGGCAACTTCATCCCAGCAAAGCTGAAATCTGTTAATTCTGTCAGATACTGAGCCATGACCATGAAGGCGTAAACTATGAGATATGTTTTTAAACACCACAATAATCCAATCACACATCCTAAAGAGTCAGTTCTAATTCAGGAGGTCAAGGGTAAAACCACATATGCTTGAACTTTGGATCGATAATCATTAAGGAAACAAAAAGTAATCAATTAGTGGAACTTACATATTAAAGGAGCCATCGGGCTGCTCATGACCTCATTAGGTAGATTTAATATGTACTCTGGGATGGAAACTCCAAGTAAGAATTGTGCAACCTCATTGCTAAAATTGTTACAATTATGTCTAAGAATACTGTATGTTTCTGCAGTGTATCTTGGAGCAATATCCGTCAGATAATCCTCAAAAATATCTTTGGGGATATGAGTCATGCCGAGGTCCACCACCCGAAGTGGAGTTCCAAAGGGAGTTGTGCCAGTTGGAGATTGTTGGATGCCTCCACTGAAGTAGTACTCAATACCATATACTTCTATACCAGTGTGCCTGCCAATATGTTTGACAAATGATTTATTCTTTTCTATAATATTATCTTTTTTATTTTAGCAATTAAATTGTTGTTATTTTATATCAATGATTTCAGTTCTAGATTTATAACGTGTCAAAATTTGCTCTTTTAAAGCTTAAAATAAATCTGAACTTAAAAAATCTTTTAAAATTGATCAATTATGATTCATACGACTTATTTATGTGATAGAACTACCAGTATGTTACTTCCACAAAAATGACTAGATGTTCGCTTAAAATAAAAAATGCAATACTTCCCCAGACTGATACCTTTTCTAATTGGCGCATTATTACTTAAATTGTTTTCATGGAGCATTTAAAAAGAAGATAATCTTAACAAAAACATTGGCTAAATTATAATGGAACAATAGAATTACCATACGGCTTCTATTGGCTTCCCCAGAAAAGCAGTTGAGAACTGTTTTGCAAGCCCGTTGCTAAGATCGTACACATTCAACGCAACCTTGTACCCCTCCTGCTTGTGGAAGTAGCACAACATATTAGTCAAATGCAATTTTGAAAGAGAGACACAGAAACAGAAAAGATACATTTTACACTATATTACCTCCATGTAGTGGTTTCCTGAGGTAGATGATGTACGTGGTATTTTTTTGCCTGAAATTGAAATAATTATGGTGTTAATATGTTTGATAATGCATCTAAATCAGGCCATTTCAACATCCAACTTATCCATATTTTGCACCTGATCACTCAACTTTTGAACATTTTCCAAATAAATCAAACTTGATTGTCTTATTTTCCATCACCCATAGATTACTGATCTATTTGACAGAAATGGGATGAAGTTAGATTGTTCATTGTGATTTGTGAATGTTAGAAAACCACAGATATTTATTTCCAGAATAAGAAAGATATTTGCAAGACTAATGGCATATCCTATGTGGAACTAATACACAGCAAGAGATTTGGCAACACAGAAAAATCTTATCAGTCGCCACAAAAAAAAAAATCCATAAAATATTAGTCAGAATAGGTGGGAGAAATTATTGACTCCATTCATCTACTTTGACTATCTCTGACCTAGTCAAATAAATTGTATATAGCAGAATTACTTCTATATAACTACAATCTAACTTGAGAGGTTAATAAAAAAACTTGATCTTTCGATTTCTCTCTCTCTCTCTCCATCTATAGATAGGATAGAAAGAAGGTTTGCTAATAGCCTGTAAGGCTGTAACCAGTTGTCTTAATATAACTAATAACACATTCAAACGACAACAATGAAATCGTCATCAATATTCCATAGAAGAATAAATTACAAACAAAATGCATAATCTATCAAACCCTGCCCTACTCTCTCTCTTTCTATCAATTTCTAAACCAGATCTATCTCTTCCATAATGTACAAAATCAAGCTTAATTTCAAATTGATTTTCACCGATTCAATCGAATTTCTCCTCCAATCAATGCAATCGTGTCATTGTAATAAAGAGAGAACGTAGATCACACAATGGGAAAAGAGGTAAAAAAAAAAATGAAGGGTTAAAAGGAGAAAATTGTACCTTAATAGAATCGAGCGCTCTGTCGAGAAACGAAAAGTCGAAGAGAGAAAAACACGCGAAGGCGAGCTCTGGAGCGATGCTTAAAAAGAGGAGGCGGTCAAACGGACGGTCAACATGTCTTAAATGTTAGACATCAGTTGACCGTCCAATCGTTTAGTGCGCCACGCGTCGTAAATCGCAGAGAGAAAGGGTTTTGTGCGCGTTTCTGGCTCCCGCGTTTTCCAGGAAGTTGGGTTGGTGGGGTATGATTTCTAGAAGCTTCACTCCTGTTCTAGTGAAATGTCGATTCTCTGAGGCATGATCTGGAAAGTGTACCGTGTAATGTATCGTATCATGTGCGGATTCCGTGGTGGAACCCGAGAAATTAGCACACAGAAGAGACATTTTCGGTGGGTCCCACATGTCGGTTTACTGAAACAGAATAAATAAAAATTCCTGTTGGTCAACAGGTGTATTGTCTATGGAATATGGATGAAAGGGGAAAATGTGTATGTGTATGGATGAAATTTGAAACCGGGCCCGGTGAGGTGCGTGGCAGTCTGGCACACATCGGAGACGACGACAATTCAAAAATTTCAAATCATCTAATGCAAAAAAATAAATAAACAAATAAAAATGAAATTCATATGGCCCCGTTTGAATAGGATCGGAATTGTAAATTCCAGACATTTTATATGTCAAATTTATTATAAACAATTCAAACTTTTTATAAAATTACACATTTCTCAATAAATTTATATCTAAAAATTACAAATTCTTCAAATTCCTACTTTTTTTTTTTTGAGGTTAAAATAAAAATGGGTCAGCAGAGCACCTGACCCAAATCCCTAGTAACCGAGCGGGGCAACTTCTTTTTGACGGGAGCCCCTTACCCTTTGGAACAATTAAGTAACAATACCCTATAAATTAATCTCCTCAGACCGTTTTATTATAGATAATTAATTAATTATGAATATAATTACGAACGAATTTTGAAAACGATACTTTTAAATTCATGCTGAAAAACGCAGATATACTCTACTAAATTTCTTCGCTGGAGATAGGTTTTTGGACAACAATAGTTGGCAGTTGCTAGTCAATTTGCATTTTCTTCATTGGGATGTCTTTGGTCGGAAAAACAACTACTTCACAAAAATTTTACCACGAATAAATCCTGCTTTTTAGTATGAATTCATCATTACACTTTTACAGTAAGACTTCAACATATGTTCGGATAATATAAGACTACAACTGTAAGCGAGGCTAGTAGTGGCAAGTCTGGGCACATGCCCAGGCTTGTTTTACAAAAATTAATCTCCGATTGTTCAAAAAAACTAAGGTGCCCAAGCTTGAGTTGGTGAAGTGCTCATGCTTGTGTTTATATTTACTCGTGGTTTAGTCATTTCTATTTCTTTTAATTTCATAAATTTTTGTGCCTATGGGTTATGACTTATGAGGCTCTGTTTATTTTTTTTCCCCTCGCGCTTGTTGCCTCTGCCTTCTTCTTCGCACCCACATCAAGAGTGTCACGTGCCTCTTTATTTTTCGTTTTCAACTTTTTTGTCTAACACCTTTCATTTTTGTACGGTCCTACTTGGGAGAGAGTATTTCGTTGGCCCATATTGATTTCTTAGTAATATAGTTGTATGCAACATTAATAGATTGCAAATTAATTGAAATGATTGATTTGATGATGATAAAACTAATTTAGAATTGTGATATCGATTTTGATTCAGTAAAATTGTTTATTTAATAATGTTGTTTAAAAAATTAGCATGTTATCAATTGCACTACATCTGCATAATCCATTGAAAAAAAAATATAAAGTTACAATGGGAAAAAATAATTAAAAATAGTTTTAAGATGAATTTATAATAGAAATACTTTTATATTCACTTATAAATTAATACAGCAAATAAGATATTGTATCGCATTAGAGTATTTATGTATGGTGGTAGTAAAATAATGAATAAATATAAATATTATGAATTAAATAGTAAGTATAATTCAATTATTAGATATAACTTTCATCCACTATTGAAAAAAGTTATGATTTTATTTTTATGAGTAAATTGACAAATTAGTATTAATGATTAGGTTAAAAAATAATTTTATATTAGAAGTATTGTTTTTTATTATTTTATTTTAATTAAATTTAACAAATTATTTATTGTGCCTAGCCTTAAATAAAGTCTGGACTCGCCACTAGTACAACTTGTATTCTATTATGCATTTATATTTTAGGCTCTATTATGTTGTTCAATTCCGATAAAGTTTTGGACTTGCATTCAAACGGGAGAAGACAACAGAAGTATTTCTCATTAATTAGTAGTTCGTAACATTCAATACTAATAAGCAAGTACTTTTCAGAATTTTTTTAAAGATAAATTGGAGAGTCAAACCTCCCAATAAAGATCCCAATCGAATTTCGAACTTGCGATCTTTCACTTAAGATGTATTATTTTTTATCACTAGATCCAGAGTTGGTTCTCAATTACTTTTTAGATCTTACTATTTGCTCCCTATCTGTTCCATTTGAGGGGTTGTAACTTGTAACGTTGGATTTTTATAACATTTGGTACCCACTACATGACTGCATCAATGATATAACCAGAAACAGTGCCCAAACTAAAAGTTGAATATATTGTTATGGTGCCAGAACTTTCTAAGGGGAAACATTAAAAATAGATAAACTGGTTCTAGACATTTACTTGAGACGCCCTAGTCAGGCCATAAGGCCCAAAAAAGATGCAAACTAAATTTGCCAGAAGATGAATTTGAGAACCTCAAACTAAAAGTAGCATTATTTCCTTTTAAATACATCAAAGTGTAACATCAAAAGATGATCAAGTAGCAAATGCGTGACAAAACAAAATCAGATACTTCTTCACTATGTGTGTTTTCTCAGATGCTTGAGGTCAATGCCGGCCTTCTTGGCAACAGCATCAAGGCCATTCTTCTCGATGGTGCGAATGGCAGCAGTGGAGAGTCGCAGTTTGAGGTAGCAGTTGCCGGCCTCCCACCAGAATTTCTTGCATTGCAAATTTACCATCTGCAGCTTCTTTGTACGGTGCTTTGAAAACGTGACAAGATTCTTTGTGTTAGATCTCTTTCCCGTGAACTTGCATACCCTGCCTGACAAAATACAAACTCAATTGGTAATTCTGATAACTTCAAAATTTCATTCAAATTTGGGTAATTTTAGCAAAACTGTAGTCCCTATCGAGGTATGGAAACACAGCAAAGATAACAGATTAAAGTCCTGGTTATTCTAGTAACATTTTGTCAATTTTTTGAAATAGCTTTGACTGTAAAACTAGAAGTAAATTCAAGCAAAAGCAATTAAAGAATTAAAGCAAGACGAAAGGAAATAAAAAGGGGAAAAAAAAAATGAACATAGAGATATAATGGGAAAGATGCACGATTTGTACACAATCCACACAGATATCAGAGAAATGCTCATACAAGGACAAATTTCTTCAAAATTCAAATAGATATAATTGGCAGATATTGACAATAGTACTCCAATGAGGCATATAACCTCATTTGAAACATTTCTAACAATATATTCGAGAAATACCACGACTAGGCTTAGGGATTATGATCAACTGCCACTTATAACCTAGGAATTGTATTTCGCACATACTAAAATTTCACAAAGCAAGAAAAAAAAAATTAGAAAAGTGAAAAAAAAAAATCAGAAATCCAGGATTGAATTTTAGAGCTAAAGTAACAAGCTAGTAAAAGATTCCAAGGTTCTCTAAAGGAATGAGATCCCAGTACAAACCAGTTAGTTTCAACACAGGAACTCACTTACAGATCCAATAAAGTAACAAGCTAGTAAAAGGTTCCAAGGTTCTATGATAGAATGAGATCCCAGTACAAACCAGTTAGTTTCAACACAGGAACTCACTTATAGATCCAAATTAAGAGATTTCAGTTACTAGATTATTTGTTGCATGTTTACGAATTGGAGCATAGTTGAACCACCAAACATTAACTTCAGTGAAATAAATGTCAGACCACATGTGAAATATTAGAAACATGTACAAGTACAACAATAACTTGGAGAGGCACAGAAATGCAATAATTTACCGAAACAACCATGAAAGTAGTAACCAAGGCTTAAGCAGAAGTTAATGACCAAATAAGCATGAAAATAAATAACCACTGTTGATTACTACCAAAGTTGCTCATTTCAATGACAATTTAATATAGTTAATTTTGGCTGAATTTCCATTTTCTGAATCGGCATAAAAAATCCGTATTTCGCAATGTACAACTCTATGCTGCCTCTTATACAATAAACATAAATTAGATTGTTAATTGGTGCCAATAACTGAAAAATAGATATCCTAAGCAAGCAATTTTTCAACCAAGAATAAAAAAACACTTTATGAGAAAAACAATTCCATCAAAAGCTGAACAAATTGGTTAATCACAAAACTCGGACTATACAATTCTGTATCTGCCAAAAACAAAACTTAGGTGTTTAATTGACCGAAAGCAATTGAAATTCTGGTAACTCTATTGCACACTTGGCTTACTACTGCGCAATTTACAATTGTCCCAAATTTCAAGCGCAATCCACAGAAACAAAAAATGTAACCGAGTAACTGGAGCCTGGAGGGGGTAATAGTAGAGCACTTACTGGCCACGATTGGTTCGAGCTTGAGCTTGGGAAGAAGCGGCACGGATTGAGTGACGCTGAGCCCTGTCCCGAGCATACGAGAGCTTAGTTGTGTAGACGGGGTGGATACACGAAGCTTAACCCTAGAAGAGGAAGCGGGAATGCAAATGGGTTGACACGTGGCTAAAAGCGACGCCATTTCCTTCTCTCGAGCTTTTTTTTGTTATTAGAAGAAGAAGAAGATAAGATAACACTACAGAAGTAGAGGGAGAGAGGGAGACGGTGTTAACAATGTCGGGTTCGGATCCTGTTTTTGACAATTTTACGGCATTGGGAAGAGCCTCTTGCTGAAAGATCTGAACTGTCTATTTAAGATCAGATGGTGGAGATCAAGTTATTTTAGACAAATAAAATCGACCAGAAAGGAGGGATTGTAGTTATAAGGAAAAATACTTCATCACGATCGTCAAATATTATATGAACGGGCTAGATCTTTGAAATAATCAAAGAATTTAAATATAAATTGGAGCGGAGGCCACTCATCATTGCACATCAGCTCGTCCCGTCAATCGGCCATCGCTCAAACGGGCCTCCAAAAGTACAAATAATAAAAGGTTATGGCCTTATGGGCCCTCATGAGCCATGACAATTGACAATTATGTGAACACGGGAACGCACACCGCACATGACATTAAATAAAAGAAAAATTAGATATAACCCCTGTAATCTTCTCTAATTGAATATTTTCATCTTTCTAAAGAACTCTCGACCTTCTTATCTTCACCTTACCAAATTTCTTTATACATTCAATTCCAAAAATATTTTCATCTTCCTTTTTTTTCTTAATCAACGATAACAAATACGAAACCTGACTCCGAGGAGTTCAACAATCTAACCTAATTAATTTGATTGGGTCACAACAATCGAAACCTGACACCTTTTCATTGCATGCTTAACTTTGAGTTTTGACTACAATTGTCACCCTGCTCGGTCCGAGTAAGGACTCACTCGGTCCGAGCAGAGGACAAGAGTAAGTTTAAATGGGTTGCTATGATAATCAATGCTTTAAGTCAGGGTTTATTGGTCAAATCTAGACATTCTAAATCTCAGCTTTCGCTTGTTGGAACAGATACTGGTTTAATCACAATCTAACCTAATTAATTTGATTGGATCACAACTTTTGGTATAGAGTTCAATCAATTAAGCTTGTTTATTGGAGTTCGTAGGAGTATTCAGAAGTCTTTTGGACTATTCTAAAAGCTACACTTTTGGTGTTAAATAATCTCCCATTTTCGGATCAACAATTTACACCAAGTACTTAAATCAACTCAACTTGTTTATCCTAACTTAGACTTACTAGATGCAGCTGTTCAACTAGAAGGTGATTAGTGATTTACTGATTTAACAAGTGTTTTAACTCAACCAATAGACATAATTCACAATAAACAAATCTCAAGGCATGTCATAACATAAAAAATCATATAAGCATCATCTAAATATCAAAGTACTCCCATCATCCTTAAGACATCATAAATAACTAGCCTAACATAGTAGCAAAACAGATAATCATAAATATATAAAAGGAAAGATACAAGCCTATCGAATCACAAGATAAAATCATAAAGAAATAAAACCAAATACTCCTTTATGTTTTAAGTCGAGGTCTGGTAGGCGATGAGGTGTTGCTACATGGTTGTCTCGCTCGTCAACTGCCGTCGTCGTCTATTAGAACAAAGCTCCAATGATTCCTCAAAGGTGAAAGAGAGATAGAGAGAAAGAGTGCCTTAGAAAAGTGGAATAGAAGATAGTATGTGGAATCCCCCTTCCCAAGGCATGCAGGAGGTATATATGGACGTCTATAGGTGCATAGAGAGAAGGTTTGGACGCCAAGGCAAGAGAAGATACCAAAAAACCAGGTTTCCATGTTCAAAACCTTACCAAATATGTCATGGCAGCCATCTGTTCGGACCGAGTAAGATGCCACTCGGACCGAGTGAGAATAAGGAAAGTGGGTCTAGCGGCTACAGTATACTCGGACCGAGTGAGATGCTACTCGGACCGAGCAGAATATTGAGAATCGCCTCACATGCTAGGAATGAGCCATCTAGCGTGCGGGAAGCACTGAGAGTCTATCCAAACGCTCCGATATCACCATAAATCATCAAAACCTGTATAGAGAGAAGAGAAGAAACGACGGCAGAGCCAACTTAGCAATTTATTAAATAATTTGTTGGTTTGAATCTATTTTGAATGCCAAGTACGGTCCAAATATCAATAAATATTGACGATGTCAATTATAATTTATATCAGAATTATTAATTACTATGATTATTTTATTAATTATAATATTTTTGTTATTATGATAATTATTTCAGCAGTCACAATAAATATTATTTAATAGTAATCATAATAACTATTATAATTATAATAATTACTATAATTACTTTTTATAATTAATTTTATTATATTAATTATTATTATTAGTATATTATTTTACTTATTATTAAGTATATTATATTAATTTCATTTTATCGTACTATTAATTATTATCATTATTATTAGTATATTATATTACTTATTATTAATAATAATTTTGTTTTGGTAATTACAATTATTTTTCTTACATTACTTATTATTAGTAGTATATTATATATTTCATTTTATCTTACGGTTAATTATTATTATTATTATTATAACATAATGATAATAGTAATAGTAATTATAATTCCAATAATTACTGTTTTAATCATTTTTATTATATTATACTAATTAGTATTATATTTAATATTATGTTATGATTATTAGTATTATTTTTAATGATTTTTTGAAACAATTATTAATATGATAATTATTTAAATAAATTTATTTATTCATTTTAAAATGAATATGGCTTGTGAATGTTCTAAATTCACTCATGTGAATGTCATTTTAAATTGGTCCAAATAATTGGAATATCAATTTCTCCTTCCGATCTTCTATCCATAAAATAAAAGATATCTATATATATTATTCAAATCGTTCTGCTCAATTGTCAGTTGTCACTCTAGTTGAACGAAACAATCAAACTTAATATTTGACTGCTGAGGGACAGACTCATTTATAAGCAGCTTTGTGAAAGAAAATACAGAAATTTTGGTGGTATTAAATTAAAGTTACCCTTGAGGGTGGAAAAAAAAAATAGTCCGATTCCTTTTTCGTGTCAGCTACAGTCAACGAAGAAGTTTCCTTCTTTGATAAAGCTAAATGCTATGTTCTTGAAGCAGGTTACACAATATAAAATCAAAATTATAGCAAATTGAACAGGAAGCAATTGGAGGCCAAAACGTTTGTATGTACATGTAGTGTGTAAATGATGAGAGTGTAACTATGTAAGGTTTTATTAACATAACCAAATAATATCATGTCATAATAAAACTATACCCGACTCCAAAGGAGACTATTGCTATAGAAAACAAGAAAAAAAAAAAGAATAGCTCTCCTAATCTGCGAAAAAACTGAAGGAGAAAATTGGCTGAGTTAAACGGACGTGTCAATTATTCACTTCTATAATATCTGTAATCTGTGCAAGTACGGGTCTCAAGAAGTTACTTGTGTTTCTTAGGAAACCACAAATTCATCAGGAACTCTTCATTCTTGTTGTATCACTTTAGCGTGCCAATAAGCTGTATTCTTTGACGAGCGACTCCCTAGAAATTGGTTGGAGAAAAACAATCTGCCAACACCAAAAATTGGTTAACAAGAGAAGATACCAAAACACATGTACATGAGCATAGCAGCTGGCAACGCCTAGCACACCTCATTGACATATTATCTAACATACAGGACCTAACTGATCGATGTGTTGTTGGTATCTTAGGGGAAAAATATATTGATTGGCTGGTTTATGCTGGTACTTGAGTACAGGATGATGTGCAATGAAGATTGGAATGGAGATGATGAGAAAAACACATACCAATCTAAATACTGGAGGAGGAGGTCCGCAGAAGATTTCTTTAGTCGGCAACTCTGTCCAAGGTGCACATCTCCAAAAGCATATCTTCCATTGTGTAAAATACAGTGTTAGATGATTTCAGAGAGAGAGAGAGAGAAGGGGTTATGAGCCTAAACCTGTATTCACAGTGCTCAGGCCAAGCACATCGAGCCTTTCCATAATCCCAGTAACAATCAACATCTCGTAGTGGGCCCCGTGTGGCTATTCATATCATAAAATAAGTAAAAATAAGAAGAAAAATATGTACAATCAATGTGATTCTTGCACAAAGAGAAAATATAAACATAACATACCCTTAGTCACGAACTTGGATTTGGCATCAGGATGAAATTCATGCCACATTTGAAGCCAGAGTTCACGCATCAGAACTTGTGACCTCACAATATTCCTATGATGTCCTGATTATAGAGAAAAATTCAGGTCAACTGAAGTATCCTAAATTCTCTCTCCATACGATGTTAGGTTCCAAACAGTAAGTTCAATTTTTTTTGCTTTCCAATTTCTTAGTTTTTTATTTTCTGGAAGTAGAAATGGGTAAGGGCACTGAGCACTGTTGATTTAAGTTCTGGGATCAACTGAAAGATTAACTAAACAAGCACAAACATATTACACATGTGTGCCCAAAGTACAAACCTTGTTTTCTGCAAATTCCTTTTGGATCAATCAATGATGAGATGGCAATCTACTTAATTATTTTCAAATTAATGAAACCAGAAAAAGTTCCATATAAGGCAAGGACATTAATTTACAAAGGTCAGTATTAGAGTGAACTGATGGGTACTGCAATCATCTAAAAACAAGTTTGGGACAATCACACGACAAACATTGCTATTGACATTACAGTTAAGAATTTTAAATCCCTGGACCATTTAACCCTTCCATAATCATTTTCTCAAGACCACAAAATATACTAATATAAAATAATCAATTTCAAGAGATATTTTTCGAGGTTAATTCATGGCTTTATTACACTGAAACAAAATATATCAAATGCTTACCCAAAACTCTATCACCGTGTTACAGTATTATTTTTCATCAAATTTAGAAATATTTGGGAAGACGGCTTTTTATAATGGTTCGCAATAGCCATTTTTTACTTTAAAAAGAAATAGTTCAACAGTTCAAAATCATCAGGAATTTGAAAATCCAAATAGTGTTGGGCTGATGACAACTTTAAACACAGTATGGTAAAGCTAGAACACTCTTTCTCATGTTAACAAAGGAATTCATAGTACAAAATAAGCAAAACCTTTGTCAAGCTCCCAAACAGCGGTCCTTGATTCAGGATGGCTCTCAGAATCTTCATAATAGGTTATGTACTTAACACGAGGAGACCTTTCCATGTTTGGGAGTATATCATGGTCTGCATGGTGATCTACATTTAGCTTTACCTGTACATCAGACCCATCATGCTCAGCCTACACAAACACACACCCAGTCAATTAACGGACCGGAAAAAAAAAGCAGATAAAGAAAAATCATATCACAAACTATTAATAATCAAGATGGATGTAGAATGCATGTATCTGGTATATGACTCAATTTATTAATTTTACAATTTCACAGTTTTATGGTGCATTATCATGCAGCAGTCGGTACATATGACCCAGAAACTAGATGTACTTTATTTATATCACGGTATTATGTTTATTTGGGATTAAATTGCTAAGTCTCAGCTAAAATGAGGCTCTTACATAGACTTAATTGAAACAAACACCAAAATGTGATCCTGTCAATTTAGCTATAATAATTGGCAAATAAACAACCCATACAACTATCACAAAACTACTAAAAATAATGTAATAACTAAAATGACAGTACTTGTGGTGCTCTAGTAATATTCACTTTAGGTCCAAGCCATTTTTTGCACCATGAGAGGGAATTGTAGGGGACCTGCAAAAACACATCAACCCAGGTCAACTGCTTGAAGCTCAACTTACAAAGCATTTGAAGTTAGGATATTGTTTAATCATACATACCGTTCCATCTCCACTAGTCTCGCTAACATTTCCAGAAACAGGTATGCCAGATCTGATAATTGAAGAACTTCTCAATATTAAAAAGATTCTCTTATGCACATAAAACCGGGGTGGGGGTTGGGGGAGGGGGGGGGTGTGGGGGTGTGGGGGGAGGGTTGCATTGTTGTACATTTAAGTACCTTTTGGTACTAGCACAGAGTAAAAATAAAAGTTTCTATTATGATACCTGCCTTGAGAGCAGGGTCCCCTCAAATTCATATAACACATCAGTTATAAGCCAGTTGTCAGGATATGGCTTCCCACTTGGTGCAAAATAGTATCCAACCTTGTTCATAACATAAAAGAAAAGACTATTATTCCCCTTCATAAGAGTAGCAACTTAATCTGCGGAATTTTTGGCCTGAATTTAAAAATCAGCCAAATGGTACTTAGGAAAAGCTTTTAAATAAAGAAATTTATTCCAAAGTTCACCAAAATCTCCAAATCTACAATACTACACCGCACAGGCTACCTATTAATATCTGTTACAGAACAAATTTGAATTTCTTGAAAACCAACTAACCTCTGTCTTCGAATCAATTCCATAAATGCAAAAAATGTTCTTTAGTGGAGGTCTCTCCCAAGGGGTCAGTGGGTTCAACACGGGGTCATTCTTGTAGTAGCTGAAATGTCAACCCAGAATTCAATCTCAGAAGTTCAGAAATTTCGATATGTTTTTTCTCTTTATTTTCCATTTTTAAAACTCTCTAAATTTATTTACTGCAAGAAGGTTAATAGAAAAGCACAAAGGTATAGTTCTGTTTATCTACCAAACAAAATATAATAGCCCAAAATTTGCCGATATTAGTACAACTACAAGCGTGGATAAGAGAATTAGGATTCGTTTTTTGTGCAGCAATTAGGATTACGTGAAGTCCTAGCAGAGTAGGTGGGCAGTATAATGACAGAAACATAATTTGCTGGTTACTTTTCTAGCTGATACAGAAGCCTTTGGCTTTCAGGCTCAAATTCCTCAATCGCTTTGAATAAGGTGCCGTCAGAGACATCCTTTGGTGAAAAAGACAAGAGGACAGGGTTCTCATATTCCATTGGAAGTGTCACATTTTGAGCCATTTGTGGCATCGGCATGGTAGGGTATGCCCCCATTGCTGAAATAGTATAAAAAAATATATATTCCATTGATTAGTTTGTTCCATGAAAGTCCTTTTATTTTGACCAGATATTTGATTATAGCATAAAGTAGGGTACATTATGGTATGGAATTGTTCAAGTTCAGAGTTGCCTTCTCATATCTCAATCATATATAGTTATGTACTAATTAGGTCAGTGTCAATTCATCACTCAAGCCAACCAAACAAATAATTTAACAAGGCTGGTCAACTGGGTGCTAATTAAAAGTTTGTGCTATGAAATGGTATTAGTAAGGACAGCAATTGTTTTAAAAAATGAAATGTATTTAGCTACCAAACTAATATAGCCAGAAGAGCCACATAACCCCTGTAGTTTATTTGGTCCAATTAAACATTCAAATGAACTATGCCACTTTACGTAGTTTAGCATTCCGTTGGAAACCATAATAAGTTATGGATGTGCTTCTGTAGCCTTTTATTCATTTTTTGTGCAAATTATTCCCAAAACCAGTAAGGACAAGAAGAAAACAAAAGGAAAGATTGAAACCTGGATATCTGGGGACCTCAATATTAATGAGGTCAGTTGGCCAGTTGGGCCAGCCCCAATCGGATTGTGTCTCTTCACAATGGTACCTGTGCCGGTCACTTTCCTTACCCTCAAAATAATGCTTCCAATTCCACTGTATATTATCTGCTCTGCAGTACTGTGAGAATGGATAAAGCCACATCGAAGACCCGTAAGAGTTATACATCAACCGTGCTGTTCCCTGAAGGATCAAGAAATACATGTTTGATCCAATTTATCTAATCGAACTTATAAGGAAGGCATCTCCAAAAAGATTCCCAATCTGGAATCTCAGATATTGCCAATTAATAGCATGCTACCAGTAAAATACTATTGTTAAAAGGAAATGGGATAGCCATGCAAGACCAGTAGGCTAACTCCCTAATTATGAACAACCAACTGATTAGTTAATTTCTATGTAGTTCATCCATAATGACTTTAAATTCAATTAAACTCAAATTACATTCACAAAAGGTAAGTAGGCCCTTCAGTCAGGTTCAGTACTCGACAGTACCAATGGTTAGGCATCAAGACTCTCTTGTTTGGAAGAACAACAGGCTAATGCAGTCAGGTAAATCAACATTAAATCTAAATCATCTTAAAATTAAATCTCATTGGTGAAGGTCCTCAAAGCAATTTTTGCCTGGCACCGACTCATCACCCAATATTAGGGAAGAAGTGCCAAGTTACCAGAACAAACTTAAGAAAACAGACCTCATTAATTGGAAGGCCGAATGTAACACCAGAAAGACTTGCTTTAACTGATTCTGTTGCACCAAGAAGTGGAGCACCTGATTAGACATACGAGCATGGTAAAATCAGACAAGTTCTTGGAATACTTGTAACAGCACTAGTAAACACAGTGGTTTATCCAATGATGTGAATAAATTTTTAATTTCTTGTTATGTATAGATCAGAATTTTGATGAGTGTATGAGACCCAACTTTTTTGAGACTAACCCACACAAATTTGGGAAGGTATAAAAAAACATATTGTTGCTAAAAAAGGGTAAATACACTACCAGCCAGGCTTAAACTTAGGGGTACTAGCACACAGCAATTTGGTGCGTGAACAATAAAACTGGCATGCAATGAGTACTACTAAAAAAACTCAAAAAACAATAGTAGATGGCATGTACCGACTGCAAAATAGGCAAGAATATGTTCATCGAGCCATTGAATATAGTCCTTTGGGGAAATCTCAAGCTTCAACCATTCCAAAAAGTACCGAAATACATTGTTTCCCATAGAATGCGCAAACACAAAGGAGGGACCACCACGCAGCTTCAATGCAGTTTCAAATGTTAGTCTGTATAATACAAAAAGGATAAAGTCAACATATGTTGCAAAAATAAAAACTAACTCTTGTATAAATAAAAAAAGTTTTCACCAAAATGCTCAAAACTAACTCCTGATTATTTTTGGAGAAATTCCACTTTAGGCATAGTACAGTGGATGCTAATTTGTACCATGTTAAGTTTAATATGGTAATTAATTTTATGCGATCAACTGTACCCTTCTTGACTTGTGGAAAGCTCATTGGGGTCTTAGGCTGTCATCAAGCGGCCGACACTTTCAAGTTTCAATGCAATAGTCACATCAATTTCAAACAATTTTAAGTGTAAAGCTTAATATCAGGACTTTTTAGCTTTATTCATGAATTTTGGATATAGATGATGGATTTAGTCCATAATCCTTCCCTTCTCTTTTTTAGGTCGCTGATGAACATAAAAATGACATGGTATTTATGTCCGGTTAAGCCTAATTATCTTCCTAAATTCTGTCCTTTTCACGTTCATTTTATATCATTTGGTCCATTTTGTAAGAAAGAAAGAGATATTGCCATTTTGTTATTTTTGTTCTATTTCAGAGTTGAGGGTGCACCCGCATCCCAGGGTGCATCCTGGCGCATGCTTGAAGACAATGATATGCTGCAGTCTGTGAGTGCACCCGCATCCCAGGGTGCATCCCGAGACAGATTTGGAAACCATGTTGTGTCTTAAGCGACAGCTTGCTATCTCTGTGATCCGATTTCTTTTATTGCAAGGCTGAAATGGAATGTGATTCAAGTCCTCCAGGCTGAAAAAGAGGAAATTAAGGAGGACATCAAGGAATGTTTAATGAGGCCAACAATAAAAGGAAGAAAAGTTGCTGTCCATTTCAGGGTGCATCCTGACGCAGACTAGGAAATGATGTGCTACAGACTTGGCGATGCACCTGCATTCCAGGGTGCATTGCACCCTATGCGCAAATTTGGAAACAGATCCAACTTTTCACGTGACAGCTAGCTAAAATCTCTCAAATCTCGCCCTTTATTCTTGCCTGGCTGAAAGAAGGAAAGTCCAGCTCTCTCCCTCCTGTGATTGATGGCAAGGAAATTAATTATTGAGGGGAGAAAAATGAGGAAACCAACATAAAAGGCAGCCAAGAGCTGCTGTCCAAAGACCTCTCTCACACCTCTCCATTCCAGAAATTCAGATCTGTTCTTCCTTCCCCTCTCTCCCTGGTCGAATTTTGACCTAGGGCTTCGGCCCTGGTCTCTCTTAGGACGGCAACTACCTCTCCCATGGTGACAGCAAGGAGAAGGGTTGTAGCACCGATCCTAGAGATGGAGACCAAGAAGATTGGTTGCATCTTTATCTCTTGTGTTTGTGTTCAATATTGTTGATTGTTTTATTTCTGTTTCATGAGTAGCTAAAATAATTTTAGGATTATGATGTAGCTCTTACTCTTGCTTGAATTAATGTAGCATTTATTTTAGTTATTATGGGTGGTTGTTGTTAATTCTGTCTATTGTGTTGTGCGATTTATTTGATCACTTGCACGCTTGTTATAAATTTGATTGAAATTATCATTGAGTAGTTAGACACAAAGGTATGGTTGATTCTCTTAACTTTCTAGCAATCCGCTTAGACTATTTCTTTATGGTCTAAGTAGACAGATTCAAAGGGAGGTTAAGATAGACTATTACCAAACGGTCCGCTCGAGTTAATGGATTTCAGATTTAGACAAGTAGACATGCACAAAAGTACTTATAAACCACTTGTTAACACATTTCTCTCATTTTCATTACATTTGTTTTTATCCAATTCTTGCCCGCTTGAGATTTGTTTGTAGGAAGTTAGTATGAGTAGCTAGACACAAGGGTGTAGTCGATTTTCCTATTTTTCTAGCAATCCGCTTGAACCAGCAATTTGTGGTTTAGGTAGCCAGATTCAAGAGGGGATTAGGATAGATTATTACCAAACGGTCCGCTTGTATTAATTGATTACAAACTTAAATCAAGTAGCCAGGCACAAAAGGATTGCATAAAGTACGTGTGATGAGACCCCATAATTCTAAGTAGATTGTTGTGTTAACTCAAGTAGAGTACAGTGGCGAAATCATAATCCTAACCAAAAATATAATTATTTTCTGTTAAGAGTGCACTTGCATCGTAGACTGCATCCTGTTTTACCAGTAGCATCCTAGCCTGCATTCTGTTTTTCAGCACTTCACCTGCATCCTTGGTCGCACTCAGTCCAGTGCGACTGCATCCCATACTGCACTAGCATTTGCATTATTTATTTACTTTCCTGTTTTACCCCTGTAGTTTCAATACCAATCCAACTATTTGCCAGGTCTAGATTACCCAAAGTTGTTAATCCGGTAATTCTAAACCGCCTCCCTGTGGGATCGACCCCTAAGTACTACGCGGTAGGATAGTGCGCTTGCATTCCGACCAAATAGGGTTAGGGTTTTTATTTAGTCTTGTGTACCCTAAAAGCACACATCAAACTTGGCGCCGTTGCCGGGGAGGCAACAGAATATCGATACGAACCAACTTAAGTGAGGCTAGACCACCATTTTATTTTATTTTTCGTTTATTTTCTCTTTCTATTTTTTTTTTGTTCTGTTATTTTCTATTTCACCTCGCACCTTTTTGTGTTCATCTTTCAGGTTCAGAAGTCCAATGCGCCTGCACCCTCACAATTCAGGTGCACTCTCATCGCTGCACCTAACTATGGCACTGAACGACTACCATTGGACAAGCAATAGGCACACAATGCGGGCTGCACAACCACTTGCATTCAGAAGATCCGAGATCAATAGTTCTTTAGAGTTTGAGTTTGAGCAACCAAATTTCAATGGATATCAGAATTACTCATATTCTAGAGCTTACAATTTCAATAGGTGGGATCATTTCAATTCTTCACACCAAAACCTTCAATGTGCACCTCAACACACAAACCGACAACTTCCTAATTACTCTCAGTTTGTACCATCTCAAAACCCACAAAAACCAGCATGGGAATCTTCACTAGAAAACTACATCAAATCTCAAGCTGAATGGACCGAAAAAATGGAGGAGTCATTTAAAAAGCTAAATTCCAATGTTGATATGCTTATCATGCAAAGTAATATGTTGCAAATCTGAATAGCACAACAAGCAGATGCTTCAAGCTGCATCAACCAAGGTGTAGATGAATCAGTCCAGGACACAGGTGCATCTTACCAGAATGCAACTGCACTCAACCAGGGTGAATTCAATATCAGTTCACACTGTGTCCCTACACCCAACCAGACTGAGGACATCGAGCCGAAGGAATTCGACTGCTTTGAAGAAACGGTTGATGATGATTTTGAAGAGGATTCATTAGATGACCTGGTCCATCTTATAGTCGAGAATTCTGAGCTGTTCTGTCGCTCTAGCGAAGTGATTGAGATTGCACAAGATCTGAATTATGTTCACTCCATGCATCCTGACTCAGATGCACCTGCACTACTGGCAGGTGACTCCAATGCACCTGCATCCCTGGAACATGACTCCAGTGCAGCTGCACTGCTGGCTTGCGACTCAGATGCACCTGCACTGCTGGGATGCGACTCAGCTATAGGTGCAGTTCAGATCCAGAATACAAACTTCATCGACTCACTTGGTGATACAAGCAGCAAGGTGGGTTGCATCGGCAATTTAAGCCACAATGAGAAATATTCAAGCCTAAAGGAGAAATCAAGCGATGTAACCTATGATGCAAGCGGCAATGCGAGTTGCAGAGACAAAGTATGGTGTGAGACAAAGCATGAACCGCCAATAGCAGAAGATGACGGCCCAAACCATGACTATCTTCTGGAGTTTTTGACCCTCGATCCTGGTGAAAAGAGAGTCCTCATCTCTCTTGCAGCATCTTTTCCAACTTGATGCAATGCAATGGTCAAGCTAATGACCTAAAAGAAGCGCTCCTTGGGAGGCAGCCCAAGTTTCTTAAAAAATAATAATAATAATAAAATAATTTTCTTTCGTTCTATTTCATTTTAGTTTGATCTTCAATAAAGACACAAGCATTGAGACTGACACTTGATTTTTCAGAGAACAAGAGAAAAAAAAATTGAAGGATGCAACTAACGACAAAATTTCAAATTCAAAGGCAGCAAACAGTGATGCGCCTGCATCAAGACAAGGTGCATCGAGATGGTATTTCTAAGCACAATGCTCATCCTCATCCAAGCGCACCCTCTCATTTCAAGTGCATCCAGTCAGACTGCATCCCAACAAATAGTGCAGAGAATTCTCAAGCATAATGAAGGAACACACCCAGATTGAAACTGAAGAATGCACCCAAGAAGCCTCAACACGAAGGGGTAATGCAGGCGCATCCTCAGCTGCACCAGCAACAGCCAGTGCACTTGCACTACCTCAGGATGCACCTGCATCCCTCGAGTGCACCCTAACCTTACAATGCAGTCAGATTTTTGTCCTGCACTATTCTTTGTGAGTTCCTCTCTTTTTCCTTCTCTGATTCATTTGTCTCTTTTAAGCATTGAGGACAATGCTTACTTTAAGCATGGGGTGTTTTGGGATGAACTATTGGTCTGTTATTTTGAATGTGTTTGATTGAATGTTTTGGAGAATGTGTTTGAATGTGAAGAGTCAAGTAGTTTCATAGTGAGCAAATAAATTTTGGGGTTTGAAATGACAGTTTTGAAAGTTTCTGGAATAGATTAAGGACTTGTAGTTCTTTAGTCAATTTATGTTCTCTTGGTTGAATTCATAGGACTTTGGGAGTTGTTAAGAATTGTTTTAAACTGAATTTGATGAAACTGAATTCGAGCGACCTAAAGATGAAAGCAAGAACTGTTCGAGAGTCATTTTTCTAAGCATTAGGTGGATTAATTTAATAAGTTTTTGATTGAATTCGGTTTGATAGAGCCGGCAAAGGGCAATCTCGAGTTGCTTAAGATCATTCATTCAACTCAAAAATCGAACTGATTGCAGGAAGTGAATTGCATGTTTGGAGATTAAACCACTGTTTTCATTTTTTTTTAAGTGAAAAGAAAAAAAAAACAAAAAAAAATATAAAAGGGGAACTAAAGTGCGGTGCTCTGACGATGGCCATTGCGGAAAGCTATAGGTCTGTGTGGATAAAAAAATGGATCCATCTAAAATTTTGAGGAAAACCTCAAGCAAAAACCACACTCATCTGGCTAACCTCTCCGCCGCGGGAAACCTCCTTGCCCCGGGAAATTGTGTAATTCAAAAATTTTCATGTGGTTTAAAATTTCCAAACATGTGATTCAGGACTGAGAATTGGTTTAGTATTATTTGAGTTGAAGGGGTTCGATCCCGTTTCTATTTGTCTTGAAATCGATTAAAGAACTTTGAAGAATTAATCGACTTAATGTCTAGGTAAATGACTCATGGACAGTGCATTGTGTTTAGTCTTAAGTCTGTTTCAAAGTCGGTTGAATCTCTAAAAAGAAATTGCTTTTGTTTGAAATCAATAACTCCTTGTGTCGTGTGCATTCAATTGAGAGAAAGATTTTTGATCTGTTGCATTCTTGTACTTGAAAAATTCCAGAAATTATCAAATGGGACATTTCAACTTTGAAATCCAATTGCACATAATGAGATGAAAAACAGTACTCAATGGGGATTGATTAGGATAAACCGTGCCTTTTGCTTGAGGACAAGCAAAGATTCAAGCATGGGGTGTTTGATGAACATGAAAATGACATGGTATTTATGTCCGGTTAAGCCTAATTATCTTCCTAAATTCTGTCCTTTTCACGTTCATTTTATATCATTTGGTCCATTTTGTAAGAAAGAAAGAGATATTGCCATTTTGTTATTTTTGTTCTATTTCAGAGTTGAGGGTGCACCCGCATCCCAGGGTGCATCCTGGCGCATGCTTGAAGACAATGATATGCTGCAGTCTGTGAGTGCACCCGCATCCCAGGGTGCATCCCGAGACAGATTTGGAAACCATGTTGTGTCTTAAGCGACAGCTTGCTATCTCTGTGATCCGATTTCTTTTATTGCAAGGCTGAAATGGAATGTGATTCAAGTCCTCCAGGCTGAAAAAGAGGAAATTAAGGAGGACATCAAGGAATGTTTAATGAGGCCAGCAATAAAAGGAAGAAAAGTTGCTGTCCATTTCAGGGTGCATCCTGACGCAGACTAGGAAATGATGTGCTACAGACTTGGCGATGCACCTGCATTCCAGGGTGCACTGCACCCTATGCGCAAATTTGGAAACAGATCCAACTTTTCACGTGACAGCTAGCTAAAATCTCTCAAATCTCGCCCTTTATTCTTGCCTGGCTGAAAGAAGGAAAGTCCAGCTCTCTCCCTCCTGTGATTGATGGCAAGGAAATTAATTATTGAGGGGAGAAAAATGAGGAAACCAACATAAAAGGCAGCCAAGAGCTGCTGTCCAAAGACCTCTCTCACACCTCTCCATTCCAGAAATTCAGATCTGTTCTTCCTTCCCCTCTCTCCCTGGTCGAATTTTGACCTAGGGCTTCGGCCCTGGTCTCTCTTAGGACGGCAACTACCTCTCCCATGGTGACAGCAAGGAGAAGGGTTGTAGCACCGATCCTAGAGATGGAGACCAAGAAGATTGGTTGCATCTTTATCTCTTGTGTTTGTGTTCAATATTGTTGATTGTTTTATTTCTGTTTCATGAGTAGCTAAAATAATTTTAGGATTATGATGTAGCTCTTACTCTTGCTTGAATTAATGTAGCATTTATTTTAGTTATTATGGGTGGTTGTTGTTAATTCTGTCTATTGTGTTGTGCGATTTATTTGATCACTTGCACGCTTGTTATAAATTTGATTGAAATTATCATTGAGTAGTTAGACACAAAGGTATGGTTGATTCTCTTAACTTTCTAGCAATCCGCTTAGACTATTTCTTTTTGGTCTAAGTAGACAGATTCAAAGGGAGGTTAAGATAGACTATTACCAAACGGTCCGCTCGAGTTAATGGATTTCAGATTTAGACAAGTAGACATGCACAAAAGTACTTATAAACCACTTGTTAACACATTTCTCTCATTTTCATTACATTTGTTTTTATCCAATTCTTGCCCGCTTGAGATTTGTTTGTAGGAAGTTAGTATGAGTAGCTAGACACAAGGGTGTAGTCGATTTTCCTATTTTTCTAGCAATCCGCTTGAACCAGCAATTTGTGGTTTAGGTAGCCAGATTCAAGAGGGGATTAGGATAGATTATTACCAAACGGTCCGCTTGTATTAATTGATTACAAACTTAAATCAAGTAGCCAGGCACAAAAGGATTGCATAAAGTACGTGTGATGAGACCCCATAATTCTAAGTAGATTGTTGTGTTAACTCAAGTAGAGTACAGTGGCGAAATCATAATCCTAACCAAAAATATAATTATTTTCTGTTAAGAGTGCACTTGCATCGTAGACTGCATCCTGTTTTACCAGTAGCATCCTAGCCTGCATTCTGTTTTTCAGCACTTCACCTGCATCCTTGGTCGCACTCAGTCCAGTGCGACTGCATCCCATACTGCACTAGCATTTGCATTATTTATTTACTTTCCTGTTTTACCCCTGTAGTTTCAATACCAATCCAACTATTTGCCAGGTCTAGATTACCCAAAGTTGTTAGTCCGGTAATTCTAAACCGCCTCCCTGTGGGATCGACCCCTAAGTACTACGCGGTAGGATAGTGCGCTTGCATTCCGACCAAATAGGGTTAGGGTTTTTATTTAGTCTTGTGTACCCTAAAAGCACACATCAGTCGCCATCAGCCATCAATAAATAAATACATAGACAATATAAGACGCACTGTTCTTTTTCTGAAGGGATAAATAATACAATAAATTAGTGAATCTACTGTTTAAATTCTAACAAAGCCATGGAGTCAACTATGATGCTTACTTCAGTTTGTGAAAGTAAAGGTCTCTCTTTTCAAGCATTGAAGGAGCTAGCCTCCAATCATAAGGAGCAGCAATTATTGCATTGGGCTCAATTCCAAACTCCACACACCATTTTAGCCATTCTTTCCATACAGAAGATAGAGGACCTTGATAAAAAAATATATATCATATGAGGACCATTCAGTAAGGAAATATCTATCTTCTAAAGATACAGAACTTCACATTAGCTATGTGGCAAGGATACTAAATACTATCTTATCGTACTGAAAAAAAGAAAAGAAAAGTAGAATTAGACAGTACAAGAATTCCAATAGAGAAATTTGTACCAGTTATATAACCCGGATCAAGCTCTGTGATAGCCGAAAGACCAGTATCGGGTCTGGATTTGCACTCTGGATGATCACCTTGGGTGTAAGGATCCAATAACATGCATTTCAACCAGCAATTCACAGCTGAAAATAACTGCAATTTGAAATATTACGAAATGTTGTGGTAAAGAGGCGGAGATTGATTATCTTAAACTAAAAATCTAGTGTAGAACATCACTGGAATCACTAAAAAAGAAGGCATGTAATCCAGAAAACAAAATCAAATTCGATTTCAAAAATCTAACACTTTGCATTAGCTATATTCAAAATATACTTAAACCATCCCTAAATGTAATCAACAATAGACTAAAATATGAAAAGAGATCTAACGAGTAACTAGAAAACATAAAAAAAATTAAAAAAATTGAACTACCTTGGTAGTATCAACCCAGACTGCATCGAGCGGATTGAAATCGAAAGGGGAGTAGGGACAATCGAGCACGGACCACGCTCTGAGCTGCGTCGATGCGAAACCCGGTATGATTACCCCCGATAGCTTCTTGTACAAGCTCATCTCTTCACCTCCGCTATCGCCATGGCCACCTGAGCTCGCGACGAGGAACAGGAACACGGCGGCGCGGAGCAACGACGCGGCGGAGAAGGGGCGGTGATCGTACCGCGCTCTGAGGCTACTCATCGCTCCCTTGCTAGTTCGTTACTCGTCGATCTCTGTGAAGAGGAGAGAAATGGTGAAATGAAATGGTTGCGCCTATGATTTATTGTATTTATTTCGATTTGATTGGGACAAGTTTGAGGAGGCTGCCGGAAGTATCTATCCGATGAATTGAAAATAAACGGCCGTGATTCGTCGTTGGGGTCTAGGAGGGAACTTTGACTTCTTGATCAGCTAATTCGACTGGACCAGTCTAATTATTTGGTGTTTAGGGAATGTACTTGTAGCGAGTCTCTATAAAACTATTTTAGTGTTAATCTTACTGACAGTGACTTGCTACATACTTATCTGTAAAGTTCGGATCGCATAGTTAAAATTCCTGCGACAATGTGAAAGTATAATTTTGGAGACAACAGGAGAAATGCCGTTTCCGAAGCTACGTAGCTGCGGATCAGTATCCTCTGCAAATCCTATTGGGGCCGTTTGGATGGGTTGGGAATTGGGAGAATAGTCAATTCTAGGCATAAATTTATTGGGAAGTGTGTAACTTTGTGAAGAGTTTGGATTGTTTATAATAAATTTGGCATAAGAAATTCCGGGAATTTGCAATTCCCAACTATTCCAACCTCATCCAAACGCCCCCATTAAGATTTCCAGAGTGGACATCTCACGCTGAGGACCGTGCGATCTAAATGGACGACTGGATGTAGAGCAGTCCATTTATCCCTTAAAAAAACAAAAGAAAATTTCCACGGTAAGTACAAACTACAGAGGCTTTCTGTTGTGGCACGCGACCCTCGTCTTCTTCTCCGTATCACTATCGTGCCCCAATACCAATCGACAGATCTAAGAAGGAGCTTCCTCTCTGACCTTTTGTACCAAACGAGTCTGAGATAGAACTAAAGAAATAGTAGCGTGCATGAAAAATCAAATTACGTTTTTCAGGCGAGACTACATCCTTCGGTCGAATTGGAAGCACCGGATTGTCTTCCTACCTCCACTTCGTGTTTCCGACCTTCACCACAGGTGGCGCCGTCGGAACCATCGCAATCCCTTCCTTCTTCTTTTTCTCCCATCGGCCATTTTCTAGGCGGTTGCTAGGGTTTCTCCCGCCATCGACACCATTTCGAAAGAAGAGGAGAGATCGAAGCACGGAGCGAGAAGAGAGGATTTTTCTAAAGCTGTGAGCGTAGGTAAGAAGAGGAGACGGAGAGCCCTTCGATGATTCTGACATTTTTTTTTATGGATAAAAGCTCCGCATAAAATCGAACCGTCCATTTCGATCGGACGGTCCTCGGCCAGAGATGTCCACTCTGGAAATCTTAACAGGATTTCCAGAGGATACGGATCCCCTATGGAACGCCACTGCAGTCTGCAGTCTTGGTTTTAAATGTTTTGTGGGCCCCAAAGACAGTGAAAGCCTTGGTAGAACAGGTGTAAGAAAGACGGATATTCTGTTTTCGCTGGTCAAACCGTCTTCATTTCAAATTTCAAAATAGAGTCCACGCTGGTCTCTTATGTGAATTTCAAATTTTGGACGCCATGGCATTTCAGCATTTGGCAATTTGCCTTGCGCGGTCCAATTCAAATCAACCTGTCAGATTAATGTGTTGTGTGGTCATTAGAAAAAATTACAATTAGATGATACAGTGACTTATTTTTATGCATTTATTTAAAATTAAACAATTCAAAATCAAAAGATAAAATTTTGACGTTCATATCTAAAATTCTGGCAAAAATAGCACGATAATGTATGAATTGTTTTTATTGGATTTAAACATCAATTGATGTCGTGGTATCATAACAAAATTAATATAGCACGTCCTACGATCAATTAAAAAAAAATCAATATTAAAGAGTTCCAAGTTCCAACACAGATTAAATTAATGTTGCTCATCATCTTTTTTTTTTATTATTTTGTTATCACAATTTTGTGCAATTATTATTTTTCTAAATTTAAAAATAGGAACGCGCAGGAACACATCCAATTCAGCATTATATAGAAATCGCTTAGGGTGCGTTTGGATCGTTGGAAGAAAGAAGAAGAAGAAGAAGGAAGAAGAAAAAAAAATTATAAACAATCCAAACTCTTCACAAAGTTACACACTTCCCAATACTTCTTCCCACTTCTTCCCTTCTTCCCTTCTTCCCACACCTATCCAAACGGAGCCTTAGGAATAGGAGAAATTTCTTATTCCTAAGCATAAAGTATTGGCTGTGTTTGGATGAGCCTACAAATAAGGAAATAGCTTCTTCCTACTTCTAAATTTATTATAAACAATCCAAACTCTTCACAAAGTTACACACTTCTCAATAATTCTTCCCTTATTCCTCTTATTCCCACATCATCCAAACGGAGTCATTGAGAAGTGTGTAATTTTGTAAAGAGTTTGAATTGTTTATAATAAATTTATACCTAGAAAAAGAAAATCTTCAAATTCCCACTTGATCCAAATAGCTTATGCATGAATAATATGGATAACTTGTCAAGTTCATAGCAATAGAATTCCAAACCACTAGTGATTTTTATGTTCCTTAAAAGTAAATGCTGATCACCAAATTATATTTTATGATGGCTTTGGAATATTTCAAGCATAAAAACACGCATAGAAGAGGTGTTACACGCTAGATCTAGCATGTAAATAGATTATTTTTATCATTCCATCAATTTGAATTGTGGTTGGATATCAATCACCAGACAAAACAACAATATATTTTTTATTTTTCGACTAATAAAAAAATAAATTAAATTACATATCTATTTATATCGCTGCTAGATTAATTAAGCAACATATCTTTATTTGTATCCATCTTAAAGTTTTACTGGGATATGTATCGACCGCTGAGTTTTTATTTCAGAGAATTAAATTTCATAGTTCTTTTCATATTATTTCCTGAATGAGATTGATGAACTTGTATTTCTTACAGTTCTGGAAAAAAAGACATATATTTAATTTTTCGCAAGCAAAAAAAAAAAAAGGTAAAGATTTGCAACAACAACATTAAATGTTTAAAAACTATCATACATATTACAGTTCAAACTCACCAAGGAGGCAAGGACCTTGAACAGTCTTGAAATATCTTGACATAAAACAAGTAAACAACAACACATGTTCAGACAACACCTTAATATTCACCAACCATAATATTACACATGTTTAACAAACTTAGAGTTAATGTGAGATTTGTCTAGATTTCAGAAGTGTATTTGAATGGCGTGAAACCATGCTTGAGAGCCGAATGCCACACTTTATCAATTGGTGTGACAACTTCGCCGCATTCATGTGTCTCCCATTTTTCAAGCATGTGGATGATACCCGCCGCTCGCCATGCACTTATCACCCTTCTTGGTAGCCAGTTCTGTTATGTTTGAATTGTCAAAAGTAATTAAGCTACGTAATATGATGATGATTTCCTTACTAAAAACAAATTAATTTAAACCCAAAATAAAAAAAAAATATAGCCTGATGGATCAGTTGAAACCAGACCGGGGTGTCACTACACCTACACTGTCAAATATGATCTAAACTCAAGGACTGCTTGTATTTTCAAGCTATTCAATACTAGGGATAGTTTAATGTTTCAACTAAACTTTTGCAACTCAAGTATTAAATGGTCCAGTATGATGATAAAAAGCAACCAAAGCAGGTAGATCTAAATCTGTTTATGTAATAAACCTTTGTATATCCGTAGTCGACCTGATACAAAACAGAAACACTTCTACCTTTGATAGCATGTTTCACATTACCAGATCAGTGAGTTGTTGCATGCCATTGTCATGTGTTTATTCTTTTATGCAGTTTTTTAGTTACCTTTGGAAAATGAATCGCTTTTACATTTTACATTTTTAGTTACCTTTACCAATTAATTATTATTTCAGTAGGGCCTTTGAAGGGAATTCACCAGTTGTACTACAAGTGATTAAGAGTAAAAAAGCAAAATATAGGTGCAAAAATATGAAATTACCTCACAAGAATGCAGGTTCTCAAATGCTTTTGGAACTACCATAGCAGGGGTAGAATGGTAAATGCAATCCTTGCGCACAAACTTTGGTGGAAACTGAGAGTACGGAATGAAGTGCACATCTTTTGCAGCCTTCATTTGATCCGTATATCTTAATCCTTCTCCCACTAACCAAACCTGTGTAAAGAATTAATATTGCCTGGTTAATTTAGTTAATGAGTGCTCCATTTTTTTAAACCAGTGCAAGTTCTTGCACAGATAAATATCTGCTTTTTTTTCCTTATTTTACATAACTGAATGCATCCTTGTACACTTTATCCTTCTATTGCTAATATTTTAGATAATATGTTATGGATATAGCCATAAATGGCCACTGCATATATAACAGACCCGTTAGTTACACAATTCTTCTTATATTAACTAAAAGCAAGAACAAACTTCTCACCTTACTCAAGTAACTATCTGATAGTAGCATGAAATCCTTCATTTCTTGTGGCAGTTGGAGCTTCAAGAACTCGTACAATTCTTTTTGTACTGTCTCAACCTGTTTCATTCTATAATTAGACCCCTTGATTCTTGTCAGATAGTAAGTAGCCTTAAGAAATTTATATTTTTACTATTCTTTTCATGTTTAATATTTTATTTCCAGGTATCATGTGATTTACTTATACTGGTACAGTTCATAAACTAATAAGATACTGAGATCTGGGTATAACAATAAATCAAACTATATAATGATTAAATAAAATCTACCTGAATTTTTCTTTGACACAAGACCAAGGATAAGTAATATGCCAGTTTGTTAAGCTTTCCAATTAGAAGAACCCTTTTGGTGCCTTCTGGTATGGAGTTGAGAATAAGCGCAGCAGCCAGACCCGTGCCATCAACAATTTTTATTTTCATTCTTGGATTTTTAGAAAGATATATCTCCCCATATCTGTTCAACTTCTCTCCCTGTGGAAATTTTAATATAGCTAATTATTAAATGGAAAATATTTACTTTTTTTTATTGTAGTTTGCATGTGATAGCTCTTTAATATTGCAGTTAATTATAAGTATTTTAAGACATATTTTATTGAAGAAATCCTCAATTTCCCCTTCTAATCCCTTTCCTATGCTGTATTTCATTTCTAGGTATATTTTATAGGAAAATGGTAACTTGTAATATTGAAACTGAATACTTTGGATGTGACATGATATTTTAACTTTGAAAGTGGTCTGTTATGCAGAGAAATAAGTACTTGGGAAAGCTCATTTCTAGGTATATTTTATAGGAAAATGGTAACTTGTAATATTGAAACTGAATACTTTGGATGTGACATGATATTTTAACTTTGAAAGTGGTCTGTTATGCAGAGAAATAAGTACTTGGGAAAGCAGTAATAATATACAAAAGTGGGATAATGTACACAATGGCAAATGATGTGGGCGGACAATAGATTATGACAAAAAATTGGGGTAGTGGCTGGTTACTAATCCATAAGAAATTGAATTGAAAAGTCTTAATTACCTGATTAAAGAGACCCAAACTTAAAACTTTAGCACCCATCTTTTCAGCATCTAATATTGCCTTCTCAATTAATCGATTGATTGTACTTTTCTCCAATTTAGCCATATACTGCAAAATAAAACAATTATATAGAACTGCATTGAACTAAGACACTGTGTAACTGACTCAAATTAGATATGCCTTGGCATTAAAATGCTGTTTTGTCTGTACATGTGCAATAGGGCAATGTACTTCGAACCTAACAATATAAATCAGAGAAACCCATCTGGAGGGTATAAACTTGAATAGTACTGTATACTCTGGTACCGTGGTACCAAACATTACTCTTACTGGTATGACTTATTGTACTCAAGTAAATTTAACCAATGAAACAAAAGTACAACTGTACTGTGATTTCAATACATCATATGACCCATGACGAATGCATTATCAGTTAGTAAGTTTGATATATAAAAAATTTCATACCTGAAAGCTATATCTTGGCACAACCCATGTTTCCATGCTACGTTTGTTGAAATTATTCCTTTCAATTGAGAAAGTGGTTCCAAATATCCATGTGAGAGGTACTAATAGATAGCTGAAAGGTGAGATAATCCAGAGATGGAGACCAGAGATGTATGGCCTGGATGCAACTGAGGCAAATCCCAGCCGCAAATGGAAGACAGACTGTATGCTAGTCAAATGGGTTAGATGAACCACATCTGTCTTCATTTCTTCTCTTCCTTTGAGAGATTTTTCATAGAGGCTATCGCTGGTTTTGTCATAGGTACCATAAATGTAGTCATATATTGGCATGAAAAGTGAGTAGTTGGCTTGAAATTTTGTGTGGTGGATTGAGTGAAACCTGGATAAAGCACCACATATTGTTAGTGATTTTGAAAGCCAGTGATGTTTTGGCGCTCAGCAATTACATGAAAAAACCAAGGAAGTTCTCAAATTTTCTTTATCCTTTTGTTATTTCTATTGTCAGGTAGTAGTGGGTACATACTTGCACAACTCAAAAGCATAAACCCAATTAGAAAACTCAAATAGAAAAATAAGAACGAAAACATACAAGTATGTAAAAATGTGCGCACTGAGCATGAATACTGGCATGAACTTTTATTCATATACATCAAGAGGCAGTGAACTTACGAGGGAGTGTACATGAGGTACTTCAGAGGTGGGAATATGCGAAAGATCAAATTCGGTACCATCTCAAAGTTGCAATGACCCATGTAGTTCATGAAATCGATGTAAACTAAATATCCAACAGCTATTACAATTGACCCAGCCCGGATTATCGCCAGTGATAGGAAGGGTATTGAAAATAGAAGGAAGTAAACAAATTCCTCCGCAAAGGGGTGTATCACAGCTGTCATTGTTTGGCACAACTAAGTAATATAAGAAGTTTACAATTGGAAGGCTAATATATAGAATTTTAATAATAAATACTTCCATTTATTTAATATTTGAATTAATTTTGGTTCTGGACATCTAGATATTAAAAATCGTGCCATACTCATCTTTTTAGAAAATATATTTGCAGCTCTTAGGACTTACAAGTGATTGGCTCAGTGACGATGGAGGCGTGGTGGTGGGAATGGTACCGAGAATAGAGGAAGTGGTGGTGCAAAGCCCTGTGAAACCAGTAGTATAAAAACTCGACAGGTCCAATATGAAGTAGAGCAGCCAGTATTAAACCCTTTGTGTTCCACCATGGCAATTTCTGTGCACCAGGTATGAACATGTTCCCGAGGTACATCAACAGTGCCGTCAGTATTATTTGATCATCCCTGTCATATATTAATTGTATATTACTCATTTCTGAACCATCTTATGATCTATTTTAGCTTAAATCAACACATTGACATACACAGCCTTGGCAGAATTTGCTTAGCAACCGTTCGGTCTAACTCCATGAGCTATAATTAGATAACCTTGTCATTATTTCATATTGCAAATTTCCGCTACACCATGCGAATTCATGAAAGACTGAGAAATGCTTTTGTTGAGTCCTTATAAATACTAGTTTTAATCTTGCAGTCCCTTGAGCCCAGTGAGCAGAGAAGATGTCTAAACTTTTAAATTAAAAAAAAAATGCTGTCGGGTCTACAAGTTATATTACTTTGATCACAGGGAGACTTGCAAAATATAATAATAGTATCGCATTTTCTCTTGCAGTCACCTTGGCAAAAACATATGCCCTTTTATTAACTAAATCTTAAAATAATAATGTACATAATGGGAAAATAAAACATGAAAAATGAATGAAAATGTTGTATACTTAAGCATTTAGGTCCAGAATCTAAATTCTTTTAATTGTTCTAGAGCTAGAGTAGCAAGAGTATAATAGAATGATTACCAATTTCTCTCCCGGTCAACTTGGTCAAAATCAAGGCTTTTTGTAACAATTCTGCGCTTGCTCCTAGCAGTTTGGTAGCGAGAAATGCTGATCCACAATTGGCTATAGAGAAGGCGCAATAGAAGAATTGGGAGAATTGAGAAATTGAAGAAGTCCCTCTCTTCTTCATTGCTTGTCACAAATTTGTGCACGCTATGGGCAACAAATGGCGCCAGCAATGCGTACTGCATTTATGTTTAAAAATAACCAAAATGTGGCAAAAACATTGTTAGGTTCACTATTAAGCCAGAAATTATAGCGTTTAGGGATGGTAACCTTATCTACATGTGCATCAAAATTCCTGGAACCAACTTAAAAATAAAAAAGGTTTAGTTATTTACCTTGAAGTTTCCAAGTCTATGCCATGGCCAGTTTGTGAAAGGGCCTGGTTGGGAGGCCATTTACTCTCTCTCTCAGAAAAGCCTTTCTCTTTGTTGGTTTATGAAAGGCTCTCTCTCTCTCTCAGTGAAAACAGAAAAGCCTTCCCCTTGTGTCTGGTTTATGAGTTGGTCTGTTCAATTTATAAACGTCGTCAGTGCAACAGAGTTGATACATATGTGCATGCATCTCGTTATTATCCAATACTTTTTGGTACGTTTTGGACCGTTAGAGTAATTACCACAAGGAAAAGTTAGTACATCGTGATGTATGTATTAGTTCCAAAAAACCATGCTGGCTTGATGCTTGATAGTTGAGGTTTGAACTTTGAACATGGACACACCACACATGCCAGTTTCGGATTGGTAGGGTCTTTAATTATCCCAACTCCATGTTGAAGTAATAAAATATTAATCGTTCCTATAACTACCGATACAGTTATACCTGTCAAACGTTAGAGATGGAAACGGAACAGCCATTTTCATTTAATGTTCCGTTTCGGTAACGGAACGAAATAGTTGTTTCATTTCCGTTCCGTTTCGACAAACGTAACAAATTTCTGTTCCATTTAACGTTCCGCCTCACATTTCCTATTGATTTCAGCCCATTTCCGTATTATGTTCCATTTACGTTAACAAATTTCGGTTCCGTTTCCGTTCCGTTTCTGAAAACGGAATCCATTTCAACTTTCATTTAACGTTCCGTTTCGACGGAACGGAACGGAACAGCGGAACGGATGTTAATATTGACAGGTCTAGATACAGTTAAAGCCTGAATTTTGACTGCTCTCAGACCCCGTTTGGATGGTGTGGAAATAAGAGGAATAAAAAAAAGTATTAGAAAGTGTGTAATTTTATGAAAAATTTAGATTGTTTATAATAAATTTAAAAGTAGAAAGGAAGTATTCTCTTATTTCTGCACCCATTCAAACGGAGCCTCAATGAAAAAAAAACTTGAGAATTTTTAATTGAGAGCGCTTTGGGAATAACAATATTAGATGAAGAAGTTAGTAAGGTTCAATAAATTGACAATGCCACTGTAGGTCGATATTTTCCACAGTATATGCTTTGGAAATAACATATGCAGGTATGATAAGTTGCGGAACGTTAATTTCTTTTTTATACATTAAATTAGGCCATGTTGCGGATCCGTTTCCTGTCATGCATCAGATTATTATATATGACAATCTCAACAATCTATTTCCACCGAGGTTTGCGTTCACATCCAAAAATTTAAACAACGAATAGAAGAGTTTATAGCGGACATTGACCATCTCAAGTTATATAGCAAATGGCGTTCATTTAACAACCGTTATGGAATCATACAGACATATACAAATGTATTTTTTTACTGCATCACATAAATATTTTAATTAAAAATTAAAAATTATTTACATCATAATACGATAATTATTTAAATTAATACGTACAACTTCGCAATCCATTAATGTAATAGACGAACCCTTATTGCATTTAATTTTGAATCAAGTCAGTCAGAGATATGTTCGTAAAACTAGTAAAAGTGCATACAGAGTTCTTTAATTTGTTTTTTTTAATAAACGTTCATTAATTTGTTATTCATCCATGACAGATAATCATTAATTTTGTGTAGAGTTTGCATTGTTTATAATAAATTTACGCATAGAAAGAAATTATTCCTTCTATTTTTATACGATACAAACGGGACCATTATTATTTGGGATAACAATATCTAGTTAGTATTCCCTTAAAATAAAATCAGCGCTTTAAAGTCTAAACTTCTCTCATGTTTTCAGATTACATTATATTTGAATAGAAGTTCAGTACTCGCGTAAATAGTTGCAAGTACAGGGGCACTACTCCTGTCTGACACCGTAAAAATTTATAGCGCATTTACAGCTCACGAGATGTCACAGTGAAAAGTGAAAAAGTTGTACGGACCGCCGAATCTACTATTTTCGCCCTCACCGCAATGCAAAACAAAATCAAAATTGCTAGCTGGTCCTTCCCGGTTCCCATCCAACACTTTGCCTCTATGTTACCCACATATTTCACAAAAATACACGAATTTCGTATTCGACGGGTATCCGACGCGGATTCGCGTGCGATTCGCACCCAAAGCTCCACGTGGCGTATCCTATAAAGTTGAGTCATTTTGACTGCAGGATTCGGTCATAATTCGGCTGGATACGAATTCAATTCGTTTGAGATACGAATCGGACTCTTTTTTTTCCAATTATTTCGACGTGGCCCAAAAAAAAATTATCAGCGGCCCAAATCGGTAAACTATTCCCTAACCACTTAACCTAACCTGTATACGCCGCTCACCTCTTCTCTTTCTCACTCTCTCATCCTCTCTTGCTCTTGCTCTCAGTCTCTCGTGATCTCCTCTCTCCGTCAGCTGTCAGGCATCAACTGACCTCTCTCTCACTCTGACTAGCAGCGCCATCGCCTCTCTAGCACTAGCAGCTCCATCGCCTCTCACTTGATCACCTCTCTTTCTCTCTCAGTTTCTCTCAATATCAGTACCACAGTCACCTCTCAATCTCAGTCTCTCAACTAGTCAGCTCTCCTCTCCGCTCTTAGTCTCACTCTCACACAGTCAGCGGCTGCAATACCGCATCGACTCTTTTCTCTATCTCTCTGCATCGCTCAACGCCTCAGCCTAACTCAATCAGTGGCTTTGACCTCACTCCTCAGCTCAACACTCGGCTCTGACCTCAGCTCTGTGAATTGGTAAATTAAAATCACTAATTTGAATAATTTACTTTTCTCAATTTACTAATTTGACCTCTCTATTTAGTTGTTAATTTGTTATGTGTTGTACTGTTGTGTTGTGGTGTTTAGTTATGTGTTGTAGTTGGCAGAACTTAGTGTAGTTGTTATGTGCGGTGTTGTAGTTGACAGTATAGTTTGCTTTGCTTTGATATAGTTGCTATAACAATTGTGATTTTGTGTTGTGGTGTTTAGTTATATGTTTTCTACTTTTCTTGTATGATTTTGTAATCCATTTCCCTCTGATTTTCTCAAAGCAATTCTGATTAGTTTCTAGTTAAGTGCTCAGAAATGTGAAATGTCAGATTGCACTTTTGGTTTAGTTTCTGTGACTGAATGCTTGGCAGTAAAGTATATTGTTTAATTTCTGGTTAATTTTGGTGTTTTGTAGAATTAGGGTTGTGTACAAAACTGAACATCTTATTATAATCACGTACTCAAGTTGTCAGGTCCTCTTTGCATATCAGTTACTAATCAGAATGAGTCAATCATAAAAAAAAAATCAAACATTTTGATATATAATATGATTTTTTATTATTTTATATATACTGCCGTATCCGTATTTTTTAAAAAATGCCGCATCCCCGCACCCGCATCGTGTCGGATACGACACCCGCACCCGCATTCGTGCAACATAGCAGTTTGCCTTGGTGGATTTATCTATAATTTTTATCTTTAAAAAAATAAAAATTATAAAAAAGTTATTGACGCAATATGAAAAATGGCTCACCCGAGATGGTATCTCGGGGTACTTCACCCGAAATACCTTAGGGATTTTTCATTCACCCGAGATATCTCGGAGTGCAAGATGCGGGTAATCACTCAAGGTCACTGACGTAGTCAATATTTATTGTTATTTGGACCGTACTTAGCACTTAAAATAGACTCAAACCAATAAATTATTTGATAAATTGCTATGTTTTTCCAGGATTTGGTTCTGCCGTCGTTTCTTCTCTTCTATGTACAGGTTTTTTATGATTTCTGATGACTTTGGAGCGTATAGATGGATTCCCGACGTATTACGCACGCTAGATGACTCATTCCTAGCATTGGAGGCTTTATTCTCTCTTCTGGTCGACCCAAACAGATTCCTGTTCGAATCGACCTAGACTCATGGCTATCAGGCGACATCTCTCTCTCCTGTTCGATCCGACTGCCTGGCTGTTCGATCGAACAGGAGAGCACAGTGGCATGCTTGCGTGGCTGCTTTCTCTCTCTCCTGTTCGATTCGACTGCCCACCTGTTCGATCCGACCAGGTTGCCGCCATATCACTTATGGTAGTATTTCTTGTATGGAAATTGATTGGTATGGCAATTTCTTGCGCCCTGGTGCCCTAGCCTTCCATCCTTACGTCCTGGGATATCTATATATACCCTGGAGGCCTGAAGAAAAGGGGATTCGCTTCTCAACACCATCTTCCACTTTTCTAAGGATCAATTTCTCTCATCTCCTTGGGAATCATCATCCTTGTGACGACGGCAGCAGTGTTTCACGTGATATCTCCATCTAGCATCACTCCATCGCCTTGAAGATCGTGATCAAAAGCATAAGGAGTATTTGGTTTTATTTCTTTATGTTTTTATCTTGTGATTCGATGGGCTTGTATCTTTATTGTTATTTATCTCTTGTTGTTTGCTTTGATACTATGTTAGGCTAGACCTTTTTATAGCCTTAGGATTAGGAGAGTAACTCTATGTTTGGATGAAGTTAGTTTGATATGCTATGAATTGCTATGTTTTGAGACCTAGTTTATTATGAATTAATTAGTTGCTTGAGTTAATTACTTGTTGAGTTCTCTAATTACCTTCTAGTTGAACAGCTGCATCTAGTAAGTCTAAGTTAGGAATAGCAAGTCTAAATTGATTTAAGTATTTGGAGTAAATCTTAGAACCGAAAGGGGAGATTAGTTTGCATCAAAAGTGCGACTTTTAGATTAGTACAAAAGACTTCTAAATACTCCTAAGAACTCTGATAGACTGGTTTAACGAATTGAATTCTATACCAAAAGTTGTGAACCAATCAAGTTAAATAGGTTAGATTGTGAACAAACCAGAATCTGTTCCAACAAGCGAAGGCTGAGGTTTAGGTTAGCTAGGTTCGTCCAATTAAACCTATCTCAAAACATCAGTAAACATAGTAGACAAACCCAACGCACCTTTGCCCTCTGGTCGAACCGAACAGAGATCTGGTCGAACTGAACAGAGCACTGTTCGAATCGAACAGATTTGTGTTCGAATTGACCAGAGGGTTAACTGTAGTTAATTTGAGAAATTAAAATGCGAAAGTATTTTGAGTTTCTAATTTAACAACCAAACATAGATGAAATCCAATTCCTAAGGCGCCTTAAATTCTGTTAAGACCTCAAAAAGACTTTACTTTAATATTTTACTTTAGTTTGTTTGAACATTTTATTCCAAGTCCAAAAATAACCAAAAACATTTACAATTTAAGCACTATTTAATTACTCAAAATCCCATAAAATATTTTCATCTAGATTTTAAGAAAAGACAAGTCCGGTATTCATAGATCCGTCCCTTGGGTTCGACCCTAAAGCTATATTCTGAACGATTAGTGAGGTTAGCTCTAGGTTTATAAATTTATTTGATTCCTAGGTTTAAAGCCTTCATCAAATTGGCGCTACATATCCGAACATGACACGAACAAGGGACGGATTAATGAGTACCGGACTTTACTTCCTCACGAAAGCTAGACAATTACATTTTTATGGAGTTTTTGGTTGATTAAATCTAAAGGTGCAAGTAAATAAATATTTTTTTGTTATTTTGTCTATTAAAATAATGTAAACAACTAAAGTAAAGTTTTTGAATTTTCAAACAGTATAAAAAGCGTCTTAGGGTTCAGGTTTCACCTTGGTTTGGACTCTAGAACACGGAACTTATCACTTTCGTGCATCAAACTATGTTTTTCAAGCGTTCACTTCTCTGTTCGGTCCGAACAAGGATTTGTTTGGTCCGAACAGAGGGTGAAAGTGTGTGGTTTTGACCTTTTATGATATTTTATGCTTTGTGCTAGGGTTTGTTGGTCAAACCTAGATATTCTAAACCTCAGCTATCGCTTGTTGGACTAGAAATTGGTTTAATCACAACCTAACCTAATTAACTCGATTGGTTCACAACTTTTGGTATAGAATTCAATCAACTTAAACTTGTTTGTTGGAGTTCATAAGGATATCTAGAGGTCTTTTGGACTTGTCTAAAAGTTACACTTTTGGTGTCAACTAATCTCCCCTTTCGGATCTACGATTTATCCCTAATACTTATCTAAATTATCTTGATTAACCTAACTTAGACTTACTAGATGCAGCTGTTCAACTAGAAGGTAATTAGAGAACTCAACAAGTAATTAACTCAAGCAACTAATTAATTCATAATAAACTAGGTCTCAAAACATAGCAATTCATAGCATATCAAACTAACTTCATCCAAACATAGAGTTACTCTCCTAATCCTAAGGCTATAAAAAGGTCTAGCCTAACATAGTATCAAAGCAAACAACAAGAGATAAATAACAATAAAGATACAAGCCCATCGAATCACAAGATAAAAACATAAAGAAATAAAACCAAATACTCCTTATGCTTTTGATCACGATCTTCAAGGCGATGGAGTGATGCTAGATGGAGATATCACGTGAAACACTGCTGCCGTCGTCACAAGGATGATGATTCCCAAGGAGATGAGAGAAATTGATCCTTAGAAAAGTGGAAGATGGTGTTGAGAAGCGAATCCCCTTTTCTTCAGGCCTCCAGGGTATATATAGATATCCCAGGACGTAAGGATGGAAGGCTAGGGCACCAGGGCGCAAGAAATTGCCATACCAATCAATTTCCATACAAGAAATACTACCATAAGTGATATGGCGGCAACCTGGTCGGATCGAACAGGTGGGCAGTCGAATCGAACAGGAGAGAGAGAAAGCAGCCACGCAAGCATGCCACTGTGCTCTCCTGTTCGATCGAACAGCCAGGCAGTCGGATCGAACAGGAGAGAGAGATGTCGCCTGATAGCCATGAGTCTAGGTCGATTCGAACAGGAATCTGTTTGGGTCGACCAGAAGAGAGAATAAAGCCTCCAATGCTAGGAATGAGTCATCTAGCGTGCGTAATACGTCGGGAATCCATCTATACGCTCCAAAGTCATCAGAAATCATCAAAAACCTGTACATAGAAGAGAAGAAACGACGGCAGAACCAAATCCTGGAAAAACATAGCAATTTATCAAATAATTTATTGGTTTGAGTCTATTTTAAGTGCTAAGTACGGTCCAAATAACAATAAATATTGACTACGTCAAATCCCCCCAAACTTAAACTTTGCTTGTCCTCAAGCATCGCCCTAAACTTAGATTCTTAGACTATACTTAAATCTAAATCAAGTCATATCTCAAACCAAGAAATCAATTGCTCGTGCCTAAAATTTTCTCACACTTTCAACAAATGAGTCAAACAATAATTTTAAAAATAAACCAAGTCAAGTGTTCACAGCTTAATCAATACAACTCTTGGGCCTAAGTGAAATCTTTTCCAAAATTAAGAACTCTAGCCCCTCTTTGATATTTCAAAAGCAATCTCAATTTCAATCACCCGTTCCTTTTCATATTTCTCAAAAATTTGTAAAGGCCTTTATCAACTTCAGAAATTCTATAATGAACTTTTCTTAAAACAATTTCAATTTTTCACCAATTTTTTTTTTTTTTTTTGTGCAAGTCGAGCAGTGGGGCTTTACACCCTAGAGGATAATGCGGTATCATTGGCCTTAAGTTTGCTACTAGCACATGTCGCGCTAGGGAGGTTGGACGGGTGTTGCTCGACTATGGCCACGGTACACTTGGGCCATAATACTCAACAACTCCTTTACCAATGCTTTCGCACCGGGTCCGGTAGAAATTAATTACAAGCTCCCCAATTATACCTCGAAACTTTGAGTTATAATTCCTGACAGCTTGTAATTAACCCAATACCCTCCAATTTGTGGTTAAGTTAGTGGAGAAAGCCTCAGTGCGTCCTCGTTTTCACCGCTATTTAAATTAACTTCCCTTTTATTGTTGCTCGTTGGTGATTCGAGCGTTTAAAAAGCAATTTCAACAAGACAAAGTTCATCTTTTAATTTCCAAAGTCGATAAATTTCTTTCAAAAGTTTGTCAAATACAAATCAGTTCACTCGGCAAAAATTTGTGAGAATTGACTAAGTTTGAAATAACAATTCTAAGCATCCATTATCAAATTCAAATCTCAAAGAAAATACTTCAGTTTGGTTCCATTGGTGCAAGATCAAGTATGATATCAAAACATTCTAGGGTTATTTGAGAAAATTTTTGTTCGACTCAAAAACAAGTTCAAGCAGTGTGAGAGTTATCATTTAAAATCCAAATCGAGAGAATAGGCAAAACCAACTTATTTCAAAGCCAAAATCATACTAAATTGTGCAAAATTTAAGTTCTGGTCGAGTCGACCAAAGCTATGTTCGAACCGAACAAAGAGAGTAGAACAATACAAGTTTTTATGAACTGGTCGGATCGACCAGGTACCCGTTCGAACCGACCAGAGAAGACAATTATACATAAATTCCAAATGAGAGATGTTCGATTCGACCAGTGCTTGTTCGACTTGACCAGGGCGCTACTCATTAATCAGTCACTCAGATTGTTCAATCCGAACAAGACACGAGTCACTCTTCCGAAGTATGTTGGGGCGCTACATATCTTCCAAAGTATGTTGGGGCGCTACATATCTTCCGAAGTACCTTGGGATTCCGAGTATAACGCGAACTCAACCCGAGATGGTACCTCACCAAAGGATATCTCTCACCCGAGGGTACTTCACCCGAGACCTCATCCTCACCCGAGGGTATCTCACCAAGACCTCTTCCGAGGATACCTAGGGATGTTGCATCCGAGCACGACACGAACTGAATCTCATCCGAACCTAACTCAGAATCTGACGAGGACCATTATTATATTTGTAATTTTATATTTTCTTTCTCTTTCTGCAATTTTTTTTTAGGGTACTATTTCTGAAAATATACTGACTTGTTGTCCAAGGCGCCGCTTCCTATATAAAGGGGTGCTTGTCATTGTAAAAGATAGTTGATTAATTAATGAAATTTTCCTTTGGGCTCTTTGAGTTCCTCTTTGCTATTTAGCATTTTTTTGTGATTTCTAATTCCACTAAACCATTTATCGCCGGCCTCCTCTGGCGGACCGGTGATTTGGGACGAGCGCTGTCGTCAGTTATGTTTCTCGATTGTTCGTGAGTCAAAAATATATATATTTATATATAAAAAAAAAACAAGAAGAACAAGTAGAGTCTTCAAGCATAAGTATTATTATTATTTTTTGAAATTGGTATTCAAGTGTAAGTATACTGATTGGTTGTAGGAATCAACCATTTTTTATATGGCACGAGATATTCATATATATGCATCATAATTTTGAATATTATATAAATAGAGATTTTGTATAAAAACAGTGTGGAACTGACACTCTGACAGACAATGACAATGAATATTAATTAACGTAAGTAGCATTTGATGGTATACAATGAAACAGTGAAATGCCAGAACCTGACTGCATTTATTATTATATTTTTTTTCAAATAAACTGCACCTCCGACAGCAAAGTAACTACGTGAATGAAGTTAAAAAAGTAATCCGCGGTATCCACGGCAGGTAAACTTTCGCAAAAGCAGGATCATCCATTTAATACCTCCAGGATTGTTCAACAATATTTGACGAATTTAAAGTGCGTAACATATCATTCAGGATCGCGATCAAAATTCAAAAGTTATAGGAGCAAATCCAATTAATGAAATACAATTTATTGGATCAGCACAACCAAAGGAGGGGGAAAAAATAAACTAAAAATTTTTAGTAAATGAAAATGATTTTTTGACCTTTTAAATGTGTATATGTTTAATTTATTATAACTTGTACACGAGATACTCATTGGTTGTGTACGGCAGTCACTCAGTGAAAGCTGTCATGAGTCATGACCCACTTTTAGATTCGGAAATATATTAACAGTCTAATTAGTCTGTTGAAAATATGCAATTTCTTATAAAAGTATATCTAGTTTATGTGTCTATTAATTTTCTTTTAGCTTAAATGAGACAGATCTTGAACCGAAATTATTTTAAACAATAATTTGTACCTCTAAAATTTTAATAGAAAGAATGATTTATTTATTGTTTTAATAAAAGCAAGCAATTATCCGTTCTATAAACGCGTTATATCCTCTCACCTAATAACCCGGTTATAAACCGCGCTAATAGAAAGGTCAGTATTGTTTATTCGTTTCTAACTGGGTCAATTCGTTTTGTTTCTAACAACACATCATGATACCGGAAAAATTTTATCAAAGACAAAAATACTCTCAAGAATTTTAAAAAAGACAAAGAAGGACCAAAATTTTTAAAATAAGCACAGTTATAGTGACAATAGCATTGCCGCTATAGCCCAACTAGATTTTTATTTTTTTTCCATTTTACTTTGCTATAGGACTTTTCTTTTTTCTTTTTTTTTTGCTGCCGTTTTATTTGGTTTTTACTTTTTAATGTCGGCCAATTTTTTTCCATTTTATTAAATGTTTTTTATTTTTAATCAATTTTAATGTAATTTTGCATAATATTGACATATATGTATAATTAATATTTTTAAAATTGTTCAATTTTGTTTGTATGTAGGGTTTTGCAAAATGATACGATACGATCGTGTTGGCATGACACGACATGCGTATTGGCATGACATAACACAACACGAGTACGAAATTGGAACGACACGATCGTGTTACCGTGTCATGTCATAATCATGTCGCGTTGGCAATCTTGAAAAATTAACATGATTTGACACGACACGACTAACATGCAATACACGACCGTGTCAGTCGTGTCGTGTCATGTTGATACGTCGTGTCAAAATTTTTTTTAATAATTTATTAAAAATTGTTAAAATATTAAAATGAAGGAAAAATATTGTTGTAGTTTATCTAACTATTCTATAAATTTTCAATATATATACCAGTACAAAATTGGCAGAATATTTTTGTTAAAAGATTAATTGATGGTTTTATTTTTTTGCTAACTCATTTTTTTAATTGTTTGAATAAATTATAAAAATAACATGTATTGAAAAAGTAAATATACGTTAAAAAAATAAAGTATGGCTATAATTTGAATTTTAATATAAAATCAATTTAAATATAATTTTTTAAAAAATAATTAGAGAAGTATGTTTATAATGTTATTTTTGGTAATGTTAAAAATTAAATTTGTGTTAGTTCGTGTTACGTGTTAGACGTGTTGTGTCAAATCGTGTTAATTTTTCAAGATTGCCAACGCGACACGATTATTATGACATTACACGATCGTGTCGTGCCAATTTCGCTTCTTATTAAAACAAAAAATAAATCATTCTTTCTATTAAAATTTTAGAGGTACAAAATTCTTGTTTAAAATAATTTTGGGATCTTGAAAGAGCTATGGTCACGGCTTTTTTTTCTCTCTCATATTTTAGAACTCCAGTTTTCTTTCAATTTTTCGATCTTGTGAAGTAACATTTTACACAACTCGTTGGGTTAAAAGATAATATAATAGAAATTAGACTTTGGCGAGTTGAGTCCGAAACTTCATTAAATTGATTCATTTGAGTAAGATGCAAAAAAATTCTTGAATTATCTGTCAAGCATGCCAAGTATCTTCTAACTTTTTTTTAAGAGTTACAATATTCATAATAAACTTTCAGTCGGGTTTCAAACCTATAAATTTCAGTCTCTAGTCTTTTGCCAACATTGCTCTTTGTTATTAAATATAAAACTGTTCTTAAGCATACCAACTATCTAGGGCCACGTTTGGTATAAGAGTAAACCGTGGAGTAATTTAAGGAGAAGTAAATAGTTAATCCATTTTATTCTTCTAATTTTATATCATGTTTGGTATAAAATTAAAAATGAAGTAAATATGGAATAAGTGTAACTAAATAATGATAACCATCTCTTGAAGTGACAAAAAAATTGGACTTCATTTATTTTTTTTTTTTTGTTAACGTGATTCTATTTCGTATTTTGAAGGAAACATTGGCACAATTAGAAAAGATAACAATGAGAACGAGCGATTGCGTACGAGAGAACTATAAAAATTAAATCAATTTTTAAACTAATGAACGAAGTATTAGTTTTATATGTTTTAGTTTCCAAATAATATGAGAATGCAAAGAAATTTAAATTGATCTGAGCTCAATAGTTTATTGATTTATAACATTATCTCGACTTGAGTTAATATATAGTCAAATCAAATTAAAGTTAACACAACTCACTCTATTTGATACGCTTACAAGCTTACAGCTCTAGGTTGAACTTGATGTACGTGTTGATATAAAATATTATTATTAGAATATTAGTAGTAATAGTATTGCTTTCAATGCCCAAATGTACAGACACAGCACAGTTGGGGAATGGCCGAATGGGGATTCGGTCAAAAACGACCTCTAGGCTCTAGCGGTTTTTATTTCATTCTTTAATCTTTTTGTTGTCTCCTTTTTTTTCTCGTTTTGATAAAGAGACCTTATTGGGTACTTGTTGTCTTCAAATTGCAGTTGAAAATGGACCGTACAAATGACAAAAAATTGACCCCTCTGGCCTCTGTTCGACCGCATCATATGGGTTAATGCCCTAAATGACACGGTCAGGGACCATGCGAACTGGCCACCGGATGAATTCATATCCTCTGCAATGTTTTTGCAATATTTATTTAGATATGAAATTTCTATTAAAATATTAAATACAACCCAAAATGTTTATTACTACCTTATAGATTTTTCAAACAGAAATTAATTATGAATCTTAATGTTATATATTATCCTTGCAAATAACTTTTTTGTTTATGCACTGCAATGCATTAGACATTTTGATATGATAGTTAGATATGCTAATTATTGGACATATAAATGTATGTAACAATGACTTTGAATGCACTGCAATGCATTAGACATTTTGATATGATAGTTAGATATGCTAATTATTGGACATATAAATGTATGTAACAATGACTATCAAAGGTATATTTTTAAGGGGAAATTGTTTTTATGTCACTCTAAAAGAAGGAAATTGTGAAAATGCCACTCAAAAGTTAATTCTTCTATAAATGCCACTATGACCATATAAAAGTGCTACATGAACCCCAAAAATTGTCCCCAAGAAGAACCAGATGGTATAATCAAACCTGAAAAGGCTGACCTAGAATATTTTTGAAATAAAAGTCATTTAAGAATAAACCAGTAGAAATTCTAAAAATCCTTATAAAAATTTTATTTTCCCTATGAGCGATTGGCGCCTCAGCGCGAACAGCACAATTTACAGAGAAGCACTCAAAGCAACCGAATCAATCCATTCACCGGCGGTCGGTTTTGTCAAGCCACATGACATAACCGGGAGAACAACAGAAGTCCAATTTAAGCAAAATAACACAATCATACAATTGTTGCTTAAATTGACTGAACAAATCGAGGATCTGAAGGTAGCAGTCAAAAGGCTCGAGGCTGTGAAAGGGAAAGAAGGCACTCAACCTGACGACCTGACTGACTCCCTGGACCAGATCCAGCAACAACTTCAGAAGCTGAGCTTAGGAGAGCCCAGTAAGCCGGCAGTACCAAAACCGAAAGGCAAACTTTTTGTATTAAAAAACCCAAAAGAAATATTTGAAGCCGAGAAAAAGAAGGCAGCATGAGCAGAACGCAAACAACAACAGAGGCAGCAAGACCATCAGTGTCAGAAAGAGACACAAATCAAACCCCTACTGTTGAAGATCAGATCCGTGGCTATCGCCTTGGATCTAGACTTAGATTTGAGGCTCAAAGGAGGCTCCCTGGTCAATCTCGACGGTATCAGCGAAGCCTTGAGTCACAAATGAATCCTGATGCTGAGCTCAACATCTCCCAATACAGACGAGCACAGCAAGTCCCAGCAGAAACTCTGTACCAAGCTGGATGGTCAGAAAACAGGCACCGAGTATACCAACATTACTCGGATGAAAGAACGTTAGTCACAGATGGCCAGCAAGTGGAGCTACCGTTCATCTCTGAAGAAAGTTTCAACAGACTTTTGCAAGAAGGGCTCCAACATCTACATATCGGACTAATTATGGTTCGATTGTACACGTTGCACAGGCGAAGTGCAGGTGTGAATGCACTAGTATTAATCAGAGATACTAGATGGCGAGATGATAGAGCTGTCATTAGCTCTATGGAGATGGATCTCACATCTGGGATGCAGTTGGCATATACTGCCCCAGATATGATTCTAAGTATCCGTGACTTCAGAGATCACATTCAACTAGTGATTCAAACTCACGGGTATGAAGGATGGCAAGGTGGAGAGAGTAACCTTTTACTCTCAAGGTCTCTAATTGGACGACTGTCCAATACAAGCCACACAAATTTCAGATACAATGTTCAGAACGTGGCGGACCACCTGGCAAGTCGAGGAGTTCGGGCCATCCCTGGCTCGCAACGTACAACCACAGAACTCCGTGGAAGGCAGTGGCTTGTGAGACCAGCTGTCATCTCACAAGTTCAGAATCCCCAAGTAGCACGAATCCGAGCAAGGACAGACGGCTCACTATCCGTCAGATTTGCGGGGTATACAACAACAACCCCTGAACAAGAAGCTATTCGTGGAGAAAATGATGAGGAAGAACTCGAACAAGAATTCATCAATCTACTCACGCTAGATGATGATTGGTCATATGAAGATGACCCAGAATTTCCAGAAATCTATTCAGACCCTGAGGAATTCAGTGAAAATGACGAGACTGAGCAAGATGATGGTCCCTTATTGGGAAAATGGTTCTTGGCAATACTCAAAGCCGAACAAACTGAACCAACAGTTGAAATGATGGAACCAATAAATCTGTATCAATGGTTTGCTATTGAACAACTAGACAACGAAGACGAACTCGTGCAAATGACATTTACAGAGTTTAATTGGCTAGAAACCATTGATGCAGAAAGTGAGTGGTCTGAGGAACAAGCCCTCATGATGACTTGTCAATGGGATGAGTCAGACGAAGACGAGACATTCTCTACGGTGCAATTCCCATCTCAATTGGATGCATCGGCAAACCGAGATGAAGACTTGCTAAGTCTTCTAGCGAAAGGTGGTGGGGAAGATGCCAGTTTCCCAAATTCTAAAACAAAGTGGGACGAAGACTTATTCGAAACAGTTTATATGGTAGAAGAGATGGAATACCCACAATTCAAAAATCTCAAAAAGAAAGTGGAGACGGTACTCTCAACCGCAGAATCTTCACTCACAAGGATACCACCTGAACCAATCATGGGACCAGCCATGTACCCACCTGGTTCAAGACAACCCCAGAATTCCCAAATTCCGGAGATAAAAGCACGGTTGGACAATATCCGCGGTGGTTATGCAAGGCAAATGAACGAAAGGTTTAATTTGCCAACAGCCCAAGCCAGTCAAGGCACAATCCTAGTTTTACCAGAAGATATTGGGTTATACTCAGAAGTTATCTCCCGATGGGAATCAATCACGCTCAATCTGGTAAATGAGAAAAACTGGGCAGATAACAAATCAAAGGTCAACTACATCGAAAATCTCCTAGGAGAAACGGAGAAAAAGACCTGGATTCAGTGGAGAATGGCATTTCCCACTGAATATGAAGAACTAGTGAACATCGCTGATGATCCGCAAAATGTAATATCACAAATCAGACGAATGTTCCTGTTAGAGGACCCAACAACCGGGTCCACTGAAGAGCAAGATCGAGCGTACAACGACCTGGAGAGGCTTTCATGCCACAATGTGAAAGATCTTTTCGACTATATAAACGATTATAAGATCTTAGCGGCAAAATCAGGAAGAATGTATATATCTCCTGAACTCTCAACAAAATTTTTCAGAAAAATGCCTCCGATCATTGGTGGAGAAATCGAGAAGGCGTTCACTGAGAAATACCCAGGCAATACGGTAGGGGTTATTCCAAGAATACATTTCACCTACCAGTACCTGGCAGAGCAATGTAAGAGAGTTGCACTCCAAAGAAGCCTCAAAGATCTCTCATTCTGTAGCCGCATACCAGTGCCAGATTATTATCAAAAGAACAAGAAGTATGGTCTTAGAAAGGCAAAGACATACCGAGGAAAACCACATGATACGCACATCAGGGTATTCAAAAGGAAGCATGCAGATAAAGTAAGAAAATGCAAGTGCTTTATATGTGGTGAAGAAGGATATTTTGCCCGCAACTGCACAAGACAAAAGGGCAACATTGCAAGAGCAGCGATTGTCGAAAATCTAGATCTAGATGACGACTGGGATGTGCTATCGGTAGATCAAAATGAACCAGATAGTGATGCAATCTGTTCATTTTCTGAAGGGGAAGGAAGCACTGGTCATTCTTTGATGGCTGGTGTAAATGAAGTACCATACGAAACCGCAATGATGATAACAAATGAAGAAATCTCATGGCGGGTAGTGATCTCAGTGCCTCAAGAAATCCAAAACTGCGCGCATCAATGGGAGGATAACAGCCCAGTGGCACAAGAATTCATGAAGTGTCTGTTTTGCAAAGAACAGACTAATCCAAGGATGAGAGCACATTGCAGCATATGTCGTTTGACTGTCTGCCCGATGTGTTCAAGATTCAACCTGGGAAGAAGGATAACAATACAAAAATCAAATCCCCAGTATGACAACAAGGATACCCTAATCAATGAGCTGATGGGGTATACAAATTTTCTCTTAGCAGAAAATCAAAGGCTAAAGGAAAGAATTGAGGAATTGGAGATGGGAAAGGATCGGGACGAAATGCGAGATCCAACAAAAGGAAAAGCTCCAGAAAAGCCAACTCTTGAAGAAGTTGATTCGGATGATGAAGCAATTGAAAACTATATCCAGAAACAAAATGGAGTAGTAATCAAGATGCTGACAGATAGAAACGAATACATTAGTACCCAAGTTCCGGATCCAAGAAAAGGAAAAAGAGTCTTAAACAGACTCTATAATATTGAGCTGACAATGGAAATACCAGGGGTTGAGAAGTTCAAAATCCAAGCAATTTTGGATACTGGCGCAACAGTTTGCTGCGTAGACCAGAATGCAGTTCCAAAAGAAGCTTTGGAACCAAGTGCGTACCCCATTCAAATCAACGGGGTTAACTCTTCTCAAATAGCCAACCAAAAACTCAAAGGCGGAATGATGGCTATCGAGGAAAACCGTTTTCGTATCCCTTTCACCTATGCATTCCCAATGGAGCAGAGGGATGGGATCCAAATGCTGATTGGTTGCAATTTCATCCGAGCCATGCAATGAGGGCTTAGGATTGAGGGCCAAATGGTAACATTTTACAAAAATGTTACAACAATCGCGACAAAAGTTGACGCTGAGGTGGCAGCTTCAGCAGCAATCGAAGAACTAGAGCTGTCTGAGCTAGAGTATTTTGAGATTCAGAGAATCACTGCATACTCCTGTGGTGAAGAATCGCAGAAATTCAAGGAAAGGTTCAGACCCCTTTTGGAGAGGTTAAGAGAACAAGGGTATATTGGAGAAAATCCTCTCCAACACTGGGAAAAGAATCGGGTTAAGTGCAAGTTAGACATTATCAACCCGGATATCACAATCCAAGACAAGCCCCTGAAACATGTCACATCAGCAATGAAAGAGCAATTTGACAAGCATGTTCAGGCGCTACTTAAGATTGGAGTGATACGACCCAGTAAGAGCCGACATAGAACCATGGCAATGATGGTAAACTCAGGTACATCAATAGATCCAAAGACTGGTGCTGAAATCAAAGGCAAGGAGCGTATGGTATTTAATTACCGCACCCTCAATGATAATACCCACAAAGACCAATATAGTTTGCCAGGAATTAATACCATCCTTAAGAAAGTCGGCAACAGTCGGATTTATTCAAAATTCGACTTAAAAAGTGGGTTCCATCAGGTGGCAATGGATCCTGAATCGGTTGAATGGACGGCTTTTGTCGTTCCAAATGGCTTGTATGAATGGCTAGTTATGCCATTCGGGTTGAAAAATGCACCAGCAATTTTTCAAAGAAAGATGGACGACTGCTTCCGGGGAACGGAAAATTTCATAGCAGTCTACATCGATGATATACTGGTGTTTTCTGAAGATGAAGAACAGCATGCCAAACACTTAGAGGCTATGCTGACAATTTGTGAGAAATGGGGGCTTGTACTCTCCCCAACTAAAATGAAAATAGCTGTACAGGAAATCGAATTTCTGGGTGCAGTTATTGGGAACAGAAAAATCAAACTTCAGCCGCATATAATCAAGAAGATCATTTCTTTCGATGAAGAAAAATTGAAGGAGAAGGATGGTATGAGATCATGGCTTGGCATCCTCAACTACGCCAGATCATACATACCAAAATTGGGAACATTACTTGGGCCATTATACTCAAAAACAAGCGAACACGGTGATAAAAGGCTCAAAAGCTCAGACTACGAGATCATCAGAAAGGTCAAGCAAGCGGTGCAGCAGCTCCCAGATCTCGAGCTACCTCCGGAAGGATCCTACATCATCCTTGAAACAGACGGATGTATGGAAGGATGGGGTGGAGTATGCAAATGGAAGAAAGCAAAGCATGACCCCCGAAACACGGAGAAAGTTTGTGCGTATGCAAGCGGGAAATTCCCAGTGATTAAATCCACAATAGATGCAGAAATCTATGCTTGCATGGAAACAATGAAGGCACTCAAGATTCACTACCTGGATCAAAAGGAGATCACTCTCAGAACTGATTGCCAGGCCATAATTAGTTTCTATAACAAGTCAGCACAAAACAAACCTTCAAGAGTCCGATGGATTAATTTTGTTGACTTTGTTACAGGAACAGGAGTGCAAGTAAATTTCGAGCACATAGATGGCAAAATGAATGTGCTAGCTGATTCGTTATCACGATTAACAACAAATATGGTGAAAACCGGAAATTACTATTTCGCTGATGAACAATTGGCCGATTTAGAAAAGGTGCTCGAAGAAACAAAAGGAGCTCCTGAGGAGATAATCAAGCATCTAGCAACGATTATCGGGCATATTGATAATATGCTAGATGAGAGACCTTTCTTTCAAAACCTCTAGAGCAAGGCGATAAGCGGGCATGGTGGACCGCTGGAAAAACCCACTATACCCTGTATCTTAGGAACTGTCTGGTAGTAATCTACGGAAAGCTACTGACATTTTTAGTTTTCTTATAATTTTTATTTTGTGTGAATTTTATTTCTTTTTCAGAAAAATGGTGCTTGATCATCTGAGGAACCTCATGAGAATCCATGAAGGAAGTTCAACAACCGGGTTCAGACCAGGAAGCCGGCAAGAATTTCAGCAGGCCGAAAGATGGGCAACCTCAGGAAGAGAGTTAGACTCTCTTCGGGATTATGAAATAATAACTGGTGACCTACTAACAATGTACCCACGGTCTTTTCAGTGGGAAGGAACCATGCTACTTAGGCTTGAGGAAATTCATAAGGAGCAAATACAAAGGACCATCGATGAAGTCGAAAGGCTCATGGTCTTGAATTATTTGCAAAAGATTCGCTTAGAGCAGAAGGCATCCAAGGACAACTGGGCTAGTACTGCACTAGGACCAGTTAATCATAACATTGATGAGCTGTTAGCAATTCACCAAAAGATGCGATCGATCCAGCAAGGCCATTATTATTAGTGAGTCCCACCATTATAAGGGAATCACATTATTGTGTTTGCTTTCGGTGCCACTACGGTAGTGCGCATCTTTTATTTATTTTTCTTTTTTTTTTTATTTTATTCACTGTCACATGGGTTGGCACGAAATGAGTGGTTTGCTTTTATTTCTTTTGGGCAATTATTGTACTAAAGATGCCCACTAGTTTGCTAAGGACATACCAACTGTGGTAGACGAATAATTGAAATGGACGATGGGGCCCATATGCGCACCCGCATTCAATTATCGAGCTCACCAACCGGTAGCGTTCCTTCTATATAAACAGTAGGATGTTTCACTAAGAGGGCATCACCCAACTTAGTAATCATCTCTGCTTCTCTTGTATCACTTCCTAGATATCAATAAAATTCCCTCATTCTCTTTTCAAAACTTTGGAACCAGTATTCTTTAGTAATCAGAAGTTTCAAAGTCGATCCGATCGTTATTATCCTATTCTGGTATCAGAGCGAGGTTTGTTTTCTTAATATAATGGCTTTCTAATTTTCTAATTATTCTGGGTAGGCACCTAGGGGGAGATTATACCAAACTAATAAAATTGTTTAAATTAATCAACCAGAAAACGTCAGTTAAAAGTGAAATTTTAAGGAACCAAAAGAATCATCCTGCCGTACAGTACCTAGGAAAAGGGGAAGATCGCGGGTAAACACGATGATATGAGGTTATAACCAAAGAAAACCAACTTAAAATTGGCAAAGTAAAGGAAGATTAATTAATAATCTGGGTACACAGTTTTGGGTACACATAGCAGAAAATTTTGCTCAAAGTGGCAAAATCATAAGGATGACCACATTTTTGGGTGGCAAAAACAGAAGGTTTAACTTTCGGGTGGCAATTGCTAGATTTCACAAATTTTGGGTGGCACAGAAAAAATTATCCCTATTTTTAACCGTAATATTAGATAAAAAATTGCTAAAGTACTGATGTGGTACACTAATAGACTCTTTGATGATCAATAAATATTTTTAACAAAGATAAAGCTCCTCTCATAATCTTATCGACTAACTAAACTTATTTACATTTTTGGATATGCACTGTTGCTAGTATGGTTGGAAGCTGGGTGTGTTTGGATGACTAAGGAATAGGATATAAGAATAAGGATTTTCGGTTTGCGTGCTTATAATGCAAATATTTTTAATAAATGTTTTTAATAAATGTATGTCACACACGATTAATGCAAATGTTTTTAATAAATGTATGTCATACGAGATTAAACTACAATTTATTTCGTAAAAATAATTTCTAATAAGAATGTTAAATTCATGATTCACAATTTCTAGACTTTTTTTTAAATATTTAATTCGAGCTCCATTTTCATTGCAAAGCTTCCAGTAGAAGTAAAATTTCAGACGATATCAATTTCAGGGAATACCATAATCCGACCTACTCTGACCTGATCAGACCATTTCTCTGCCGAAGGGCATTTACGACTAGTTACCTCTGGCCAATTTATTGATCAAACTACCTTCTGAACTCTGGTTGCTTATTACTCTCCGATTAATTATATTATATTATACTTGAAATTACATTAAATAAAAAATCTTTGGGGATGGACAAATTATTTGTAAGAACAATCGAGAAGCTAATAGAGACAAAAAAAATTATTTATTTAAACGAACATATCGAAACGATAACAGGGATGAACATTTTATTTTGGGATGCCTTTTTATCCTTATCATCCATGAGTTGCATTTTTTGGGTAAATTTTACATCGATTTATTGATGTACATATATATTTATGGACAATAAATTTGCGATTTAGAACAAATTATTTGGACGTTATTTACTTGTGTTATAGAAAAGTGGATAAATGTGTGTGTGACTGTGTGTATATATTATCACTATGAGAGCCATAAATTATCTTTTCACAAATATTTTTTCAATCTAGTAACCTCAAAAAAATGTAACTAATTAGTTATTAAAAGCATTATGTGTGTTTAGCAAAAAGAGTAGCTAAGTGATTACTTGGATAATATATATCTCAGCAATCTTGTCAGTAAAATTAAAAAAATCAGGTAATTTGAATATTAAAAATTAAAATTATAGGGAATTGATCTCTACCATCCAGACTACTAGCATCCATAAAATTCACTGGACTGTGGAATTAGGGACAATTTGATAATTTTAAAAATCGCATCTAAATAAATACTGACTTGAAACTCTAGCCGCTTCAGATCTGACCTCGCGCGTAGCGTCACGTCTCCTCTCTCCATTGCTCATCGCTCGCGTAGCGCCGTTGGATCACACGAATTGATGATGTCATCAAGAAAAAAACTTGACTCATGCATCCAAATGCTTGATGTTTTTTGCTCGGATTATATCAGCTCCGAAAATTATACATAAGTATAAAAAAAACGGACAGGCTGTGAGGTTGTTAATCTAACAATAAATGTGATACAATTCATCTTGGGCTTAATTCTGTATAGGCTTGACCCACATATCAATAGGCCTTGATCTAAGCAAAACGGACTGTTTGATAATCTACCACGTAGGCCCATTAATCCGTATTTGCTTCCTCTTCCCAATTCCCTCCTCGTTGATCAATCGTTTCCTTGGCCTCGTCGCAACGAGCACTCGAATTCTAGCTGCTTGTGAGGTAATTCATCTGAATTTCTGATAATTTTTATGGGATGATGCGATAATCACAGTGCTTTATATTTTTGGTGTGAATCATCGTAGTTGGGACTTCTTCAATTTTCTCTAGTTCTGATATGGCCATACTGTCTGCTATTGCTTGGTTCTATACTTCTATCCTCAGTTTCCTCAACTAAACATTGATTGCGTAAAATTTGGTAATCCATAATGGAAATTTGGGAAGTCAGGGTCTTATTTGCTTTTTATTTTGTTCTTAACTTCTTATGATGGCTGATACTGGATATAAGGATATTGATGATGATGATATTTATTTAGAGGAGGAGGAGTACGGTTTGGGAGCCCATCATATAATAATAATAATAATAATAATAATAATAATAATAATAATAATTATTATTATTATTATTATTATTATTATTATAACCAAGCTTCTAAAAAACTCTGTTTTTTTCGTTTTATCGTCGTTTTATCTTAGTTTTGATTCATACCGCATTACCGTTTTATCGGCGTTTTATTACCGTTTTATCACCGATAAACGCAAAATCACCACCCAACCGTCAAACCGCACAAATCGCATTTTAAATCCTTGATTATAACTATTTCGAGAGTATGGTTTGGGAGCCCATTATGTTAACCAAAGTTTTTATACCCTGCAATAATTATAAAAATGGCTGAAATCTGGTATACCTAAGTGGCTAACTATTTAAAGTGAACTGCTGAAGGGTCGACTTACCTCAACATAACTGAAAATGCACTCTGCAATCTGCAGCCTATATCAACCCCAAGTTTTGAGGCTGAAGGAGGTCTGTTCATAACACCTCTGCCATTGAATTTGGTGTCGGGCTGGGATATAATTGTTTCATGTTTAAACATTGGCTAGCAGTCTGTAGCAGTGAGGTCTATGTTGAGGCTATTGCAGGCTGTGGTGGCTGTAAGCCTATAACAAGGTATGCTTTGATAACTTTTTACATCACATAATAAATTTTAATCACTATTTATTAATTCATACCACGAACCATGAAGTAGCTTGTAAAATATAATATAAAATTATACAAATAGTTTTAATGCAAATTACCTTTCTAAGGTGCTACAATAATGCTAATGACTCGTCAGAATATTCCATTAACCATACAATCACACATAATTGCTTGACATAGCCCAAATTTTGTACCAGACATTACAATGCCTTCTTGTATTCTACAAATATAACTAAGTATGTTGTGACAACTAAGAATTCATGTGTGGTTTTCTAGATTTCAGAAGAACTGTTATATGGTGTGAAACCATGTTTAAGAGCAGCGTGCCACACTTTATCGGTTGACGTCACCATGTCACCACATTCATGCGTGTCCCATTCTTCTAGTGCATGTATTATACCAGCAGCTCGTGATGCGCTTATCACCCTTCTTGGTAGCCAGTTCTGTTATAGTTTAAATTTATTAAGCCAAGTAATGTGTTGATAGGTCGACTGCATGTGCTTGATACGTAATTTTCTTATATTAAAGACCTTCAAAAAAACTATGTTTCCTAAAATTACAGTAAAAAATCTTGTGCCTTTCCAGGGTTTCACTTCACACCAATTGTACTACAAATTAAATGGTTCTGTAAATGTAAATTGCAAACAGTGTAGAGTAGCAAAAGTTGCATAAAGTTACCTCACAACAGTGCAGGTTCTCAAATGCTTTTGGGGCTACCATAGCAGGGGTAGAATAGTATATGCAGTCCTTTCTCACAATCTTTGGTGGACACTGAGAGTATGGAATGAAAAGCACACCTTTTGCAGCCTTCATTTGATCACTATACCTTAATTCTTCTCCCACTAACCAGACCTACACAAGTAATAAGAATTCATTTGATCACTAATGTTACATATTGTTCATGTGCAGATGTTTAAATCTTAAATGATACATTTTCTTCTCCTCATCCTATTTTAACCTGTGTTGTTCAAATTTTTCATAATGAAATTACTTATTTAGCGCATTTTGCCTTTCTTTTGCTAACTTTTATATGACTATGCAATCAATATAATATGGCCTTTTAAATTAGACAATTCTCCCCATATGATCTGAAAAAACAAAAAGAAAGTTATCACCTTACTCATGTAACTATCTGATAGCAGAATGAAATCCTTCATCTCTTGTGGCAGTTGGAGTTTCAGAAATTCATACAAATCTTTTTGCACCATCTCAACCTGTTTCATTCTCACTTTAGACCCCTTGAATTCTAATCAAATAGTATCCTCAAGAGATTTCTGTTTTTTTGTTGTTTCTCTACCTTCACGTCTGTTTGTTGGGTACTACAACAATTCATTTGTGCCAGTATGTTACATGCAGTAATCAAAACTGCAATCCTTGGCATAACTAAAATAATTTATTATAAACTGTATAATGATGAATTAAATTCTACCTGGATTTTTCTTTGACATATGACCAAGGATAAGTAATATGCCAGTTTGTCAAGCTTTCCTATCAGAAGAATCCTTTCGGTGCCATCTGGTATGGAATTTAGAACCAAAGCAGCAGCCAAGCCAGTACCATCAACAATTTTAATTTTCATGCTTGGATTTTTGGAAATATATGTTTCTCCATATCTGTTCAGTTCCTCTCCCTGTGGAAAAGTTTGATTGTCACTTAATTTAATTGAAAAAAATATTTTTGTATAGAGTAATAGTTGCATGAAGTAAATCTTTAAGGCCTCATAGACTTGTTGTTCAGGTGCTTTACATCACTTTTACCAAAAGGGCATTTTTAGTGTATATTTTATTATAAAGGACACACACTTAATATATCAAATGTACTGTCGTTTGGATTATTCAGAAGAATAATGATTGAAGTTGTGCATTCAAATAAATTTGGGTCCAATTTGAGAATTTCAAATTGTTTGATGACAAGCTAAATGACATTCAAATTGACATAATTTGATGCATGCCCTATTTATACGATGGTAAAATATGTTCAATTTAACTTTTAAATTCTGCAATATTGTCAAAGCAATCTAATGGATGGGTGTAGCCATAGAACACGGGATGTATGGTAAAACTACCCTTACAAAATGCTACTCAAGTTCCCCCTTTTTGGACCTTGTATTTCATGAGGTTCATTCTGAGGTGTGTCGGATACAGATTCAAGGTACATAACTATATTGTACATACAAAATGACATCATTTTTTAACTGTAACTGTGTGTCATACAAATGGAACAGTACAATGTGAAAGCAGCACCATGTAGACACTAGTGGCATAATATAAAATACTAGTGCAGAAATAGCATGGGTAAATAGTATTTGGTAAAGACACAGCACAATTTACCTGATTAAAGAGTCCCAGACTAATTACTTTAGCACCCATCTTTTCAGCATTTAATATTGCCTTCTCAATTAATCGATTGATTGTACCTTTCTCCAATTTAGCCATATACTGCAGAATAAGACGATTATATAAAATTGCATTGAGCTAAGACACCACGAACTACTCATGCAGGTATGTGTTGGCATTAGAACACTAATCTATCTGTACCTGTACCAACTATGACTAGTACCATTCCAATGTACTTCAGACCTCACAATATACAATGGGGATTTCATATAGATGAAGCCACCCTACCAACGAGGTCTTGTGGGTATAATCTTGGTTAGTACTGTCTGTTCCGGTACCAAACATTACTCTCAAACTGTGTTCATTATTGCACTTGTATTGATTTAATAAATGAAACAGAAGTATATGTACTATGATATCGATAAATTATATAAGCCGTGATGAATTCATTTGTAAATAGAACTTATACTATTTATAACATTTGCATACCTGAAAGCTATATCTTGGAATAACCCATGTCTCCATGCTGCGATTATTGAAATAATTTCTTTCAAGTGTGAAAGTGGTACCAAAAATCCATGTGAGAACTACCAATAGATAGCTCAAAGGTGAGAGAATCCAGAGATGGAGACCAGGGATGTACGGCCTGGACGCAACCGAGGCAAATCCCAGCCGCAGATGGAAAATAGACTGTATGCTAGTCAGATGGGTCAGGTGGACCACATTGGTCTTCTCTTCATTTTGTCGCTTCAGAGATCTTTCATACAAGCTGTCACTGGTTTTGTCATAGGTGTTGTATATGTAGTCATATAAGGGCATGAAAAGAGAATAGTTGGCTTGAAATTTCGTGTGGTGGATCGAGTGGAACCTGAATAAAGAACCATGTCTATTTTGTAAATTGAATAGCCATATATTAGTTCTGTAATACATACCAAAACCAAGACCCCTTTGGAACTTGTGAAATTTGCCTCTTGCTTCATTTGAATACTGGCTGGTACACACTGGTAAGCTCAAAAGCCATAAACTTAGCAGGAAGACCTCAAATAAAAGCAAAAGGTTACTGTACAGGTGAATGAAAATGTACATAGTTGCACACTAAGTACAAAAATATGCTACCAAGCATTTCTAAAATAGTACACAAATATACAAAAACTCATGTGCACCCCACTGTGTACAATGAAAGTATGAAACATGCCGATTAATACACTTAACTTCTATTCAAATATTTAAAAAATTTTTAACAGGTGGTGAACTTACGAGGGTGTGTACATGAAGTACTTAAGAGGTGGGAAAATGCGAAAAAGCCAACTTGGTACCATCTCAAAGTTGCAATGGCCCATGTAGTTCATGAAATCAATATAAATCAGGTATCCGACAAGTCCCACAATTGACCCAACTCCACAAAATGCCATTGATAGGAGTGGTATTGCAAATAGCAAGAAGTACACGAATTCCTCCGCAAATGGATGTATAACAGCTGTCATATTTTGAAATAATTAATTAAAGAGAAGTTTCCTTGGAACTAAACTAACAATGTAGAAACAAAATTTCCGTTTGTTAAGGTATCAAACTAATGATATTAAACCTGGTCCTTTGGATACTCAATATTGAAAATATTGCTCTAATTTGTATGCGTGCAGCACCAAGGACTTACAAGTAATAGGTTCGGTGACGATGGAGGCGTGGTGGTGGGAATGGTACCGAGAGTAGAGAAAGTGGTGGTGCAAAGCCCTGTGAAACCAGTAGTATAAAAATTCGACGGGTCCAATATGAAGAAGAGTAGCCAACACTATTCCCTTTGTGTTCCACCATGGCAATCTCTGTGTACCAGGTATCACCGAGTTTGCACCGTAGAACAACAATGCTGTTAGTATTATTTGATCATCCCTGCCATATATTAATTTGAATTATTAGTTATCCCAAGGCACTATATGAAGGGTCAAATTGTGATTGCACTCTGGGTTTCATTTTATCCTGGTCATCTTTTGTAATTTCCACGTTTTAAACTGAAACAAGCTACCAAACTATTTTTGCTGAAATTGAAAATTTTCTGTAGTCAAGTGACTTTTATTTTAGTTTATATTTACCTTATTGTGATGAAACCAGTTACCCATCGCCGTTACTGGGCTAATTTTCTATTCAAAGACATTTTTTTTCGGGTTGTAAACAATAACACGCGTGTTTGGATGGGGCACGAATAAGCCTATTTGTGTGAAACCAAACAAACACTGAATTAAAATTCGTATTCTAGCAAAACCTAGAACTAGGAATTAGAATTGGTGCTTATTTGTATTCCTTATTCATCTTATCGTGCCCCATCCTGCCATCCAAACAGACCATCATGAATTTTGCATTGCCTAGAGTGTTTCTAATATACGTATTTTTTTTTAAATTCCCCACAATTGGGGACCGTTTAGTAACATATTAACAATAGGCTCTACGTTGTCTGCCATATGGGCATAATGGCTGTAAATATATAATTAGTAATGTCTATGTACGGTCAAATTAGATTGTTCAAACAAATATAAACTATTCTTCTGCAAAATATAATGACCCATCTGCTGATGTTGTAATAGTACAGTAAGAAGTCAAAACGCAGGGCCTGTTTATTTACTGCTTAAAATCTAAAAATCTTAAAATGATCAACGGACCATATAAAGAAACATGAAAATGCATGAAAACTTTGAAGCATTTAGGTGGAAAATTTTCAAGATGCAAATTCTATACCTAAAGATGGAAGAGTATAGATTGGTTACCAATTTCTTTCACGGTCAACTTGATCGAAATCAAGGCTTTTGTTAACAATTCTGCGCTTGCTCCGGGCTGTTTGGAAGCGAGAAATGCTGATCCACAATTGACCATACAGAAGCCGCAATAGAAGAACCGGGATAATTAAAAGATTCAACAAGTCCCTCTCCTCTGTTTTACTTGTTGCAAACTTGTGCATGCTATGAGCAAACCATGGCGCCAGTAAGGCATACTGCATTTATGTACATACATAAGCCATGGAAAAGGTGACAAAATCAGTTAATGCAAGCGATGTGTATTAGTGTTTCTTAGAACCTTAGACACACTTCCAAACATTACGTGCTAGATATTTTTATCATTGTAAACATATTTTTAATTAGTTATACTACGATATAACACAACTTGGTAACAGGTACGAACTAATTTTTAGAGAGACCCCAGCCCAATTTCCATTTTATTTGCAGCAAACTCGTTTCCAAAAAAAAAGATGCATTCAGTTTGCATATAAGAAATTACACATTGCCAAAAGGCAAAAAAACATGGAGTCATTTACAAAATTGGAAGTATATATGCATGGATGAGCGAGCAAGATGCATGACATTACTAAACTCGAAAGTTTCTGCGAATGCAAAAGGTTCTTTTTGAAAAGTAAATGACGCATTTATTCGTAGTCATAAATCTTTCTAATAACTTAGCACCGTTTGGATGCGTTGAGAAGAAGGTAGGAAGAAGAAAGAATGAAAGAAATAAATTATAAACAATCCAAACTCTTCACAAAGTTACACACTTTCCCAATACTTCTTCCCACACCTATCCAAACGGAAAGACAAAACTAACTGAAGAAAAATAAAGGAAAGACTCCCAACTTGTTATACAGGAAACTTCTGTGAGGGATTTGATAAAAGAAATGCCGAGTTAAAAAGTACATGCAACAGCTCAACGTTGTTTAAAGAAAAATATAAGAAGTAAAGATAGAAAGTGAACATGCTATTGTTATAATGAGACTTGGAAAAAAAATCAAATTAAAAGCGTGTAAGTAACCTTGAAATTTCCAAGTCCATGCCACGGCCAGTTAGTGAGAGGGCCTGGCTGGGATGCCATTTACTTTTCCTATTTTCCCTCTTCTTTATTTTCTCTTTTAAATCTCTCTCTCAAAGGCTTTCTTCTTTCTCATTTGAATTTGTCTGCTGGTTTGCTCTATATATAAGCACTGTCAGTGCAGCAGAGTATATGCATAGGGTAAGCATCTAATCATGACACAAGGCTTCATAGTTAGTTGGGACTTAGGACTAATGGAGTAATTACTACAATAAATCACCGGCACTTTTTTTATTGTAAAGGAAAGCACTTTGACTTTAAAAAATATATACCATTAAAGATACAATTTTTTAGGAAATTTACATTATGACTATACATAGGCGAACAGCCGTTAGATTATATATTATAATATTATAATATTAATGCTTTGGAAATAACATAAGGAGGCGAGATGAATTGCACGTACAGTTGTTAGGTATTCAGCTAGAGCTAGCCGATTTGCACGGTTGTCTAAAGGCCTATATTTATATGCCCAAAACAAGTGACTGTTATTTCTTTTTCAACGAATATATTTCAAGGACTCATGAAGTCATGATATAATTGTTGTCCCTAATTTAAAGGTCTAGAGAGGGGTGAATAGGCACAAAAACAAAGTTCTAAATCGGTATGGTCAATATTTGATTCAATTCAAACTTGTTCTAACAAAACACAATTAAAGCACAAGCAATTCACAATTCAAGAAAGGTAAATAGAGAAGAGAAGAAGTGACACGCGATGTATTACGGAGTTCCGACCCGCTAGGAAGTGCTAGCCTTAGTCGTACGTCTCCGGGAGTTTCGCAACCTCGAAATGGGCGCGCTCCGTTCAATTCCACACGAACGGGACTACAAATTCGAACCAAATCACCTTGTTACAATCACTCTCAAGGTGGATTGGCCTAACTCAATTAAACAAGCTCAAACACTAAAAGGATTGAGGCTCTAACCAAATCACTCAACAAATCTAGCAATTAACACTAGTGGATTGGTTTTGCACACTCTAATCTCAATGATTTTGCTAAAATAATGCTCAAACACAAGAGAGAGTAATGTCTAACTGGTTGGAGCTCAAAAGGGAGGAGTTTCAAAGGTTTCAAAAGTGTCTAAACAGTTCCAAGAGACCCCATATATATAGAGGGCGCCAACAGCTCCAAAGACCAGTCAAAACAGACTCTGCCGTTATACAACGCTATATGGCGTTGTACAACGCAGAAATAGCCGTTGAAAAATCAAACGGTCACAGACAATAACGTTGTGAGTTGTCAGAGCGTTGTGTAACGCTGTATAGCGTTGCACAACGCTTCAGCAAAAATCCAAAGCAGAAGCTCGACAGTTCCGTTGTAACTTGTCAGAGCGTTGTGTAACGCTTGGTAGCGTTGCACAACGAAGCCAAGAAAACAATCAAGGCAGAACTGACAAACTCAAACAATATTGTCAGAACGTCATACGACGCTGACTGGCGTCACACAACGTCGCCGTTGCACAACGCTATTCAGCGTTGCACTACGCGTCCAGAGCGATTGAGCGAAATCTGAGCGAAGTTTAGAGCGTTACACAATGCTACGATGCATGGAACATAGCAGCATGCATGCAGCATCGATGCAGATCGATGTCTGAGCAATGCAGAGTCGCCTGCTTCAGACTACGTTGTACAACGCTGAATAGCGTTACACAACATAGGAGTGGAAACGTTGTGTAACGTTACTTAGCGTTGCCCAACGTTCTGACAAGGGGAAATAATGGATTTAACTGGTTTAAAAGCAAATGAACTAACATTGCACAACGCTACTGAGCGTTGTGCAACGCTGTTCCAACCTTGTCAGAGATTTTGCAATTTAAGAGCGAATTAACGCTGCGTTGTGTAACGGCAACTAGCGTTGTATGACGCTGGACAGAAAAACTGAGCATTTTACCAGCAAATTGATTGAGATTAGTTTAGAGATTAAATAAACCTTAACTACTGAATCTAACTAGACCAAAGCAATCTCTTGAAGCTCCAAACTAAGTGCCACACTTGCTTTAATCCATTCTTCAATAAATCTAGCTATAAAGCACTAAAAAGAGAGTTAGTTTAAGAGTTTCGGTGTTGTTTTGCAAATCGGCAAATCGAGAGAAAATGTTTAACCAACAATCTCCCCCTTTTGCCGAGTTGCAAAACAACACCTAAGTACATTTGGGACTTGATACAACAAGGCGGAATACCCCAAATTACCTAATTCTCTCCCTTTTTGCAAATAGGGAAAAGGATACCCAAAACGCCCTTGATGACAAACCATAAAGATCCTCCCCCTTTCGAAAAGAATTTGGCCACTAAGTTCATTTGATTAGGGGTATCTAACAAGGTTTAACGAGGGCGTAAACTAACAATTATAGACCATGCATGAATATTAAAAGAAAAAGAGCTAATTAGATAAAAAGGCGAAGCCATATAGCACAACCATAATTAATTAAAACTTAACATAATTCATACAACATCCATAAAACAAAAACAAATCCATTTAGCACAACTTGATCATTCAAAAATCCGAAAAATCACACAAGAGATACGAAAGGCAAATAAACTACGAAAATCAAAATAGAATAGAAAAGAGAGGGCTAAAGCTTGGAGACGGTTTCGGCTAGACTACTCCTCATCATCATCACCCGCGCCACTACCGGATCCCCTCTTGAGATGGAGCTCCATCTTTCCCTAAAGATTGATCATCTCATCCTTGAGATGAGTGATCGAGGCATCGATCTTGGCTTGATAAGCGGTCAAATTTTTCTCAATTGTGTTGAACCGCGTATCAATGTGAGTGGTCAAGGCGGCGAATTTGGCATCAAGATAGGCATGGAAGTCTTGAGGTGCGCCTTGACCCTCCATCCGTCCGCCGGGCACATGCAATGGTTCATTGCCTATCTCTTCATATTGGTTGATGGTGGAATTTGGTCGGAAGATGTAGTTGTTGCGGTGGAATGCACCGGGCACAATGGAGTCATCATCTTGGGCCGTCCATCCGGTACCGGTTAGATGTGCCATTAGGTTTTCGGGATTGGCAATTGTATTTTCGGGCACGGGTTCGCCCCAAAGAGGTGTGTCATGAGGGATGCCGCTTTCAATGAGAACGGATTGAATAATGTGGGCATATGGAAAAAAAAAACGAGGAGAGGTATCGGCCCGTGCCATATGAGCAAGCATGATGAAAGGGAGATTCACCTTTTGATTCATCTCAAGGAGGGAGCGAAGGAGAAACACGGCGAATTGCTCCACATTGGTCTTGATTGTTGCCTTCGGAGTGATGATGTTATTGATGAAGAGGAAGAGAAGGCGGTGCAAGGCCGGTAGCTCGGTGACGGTGAATTGGCGAACGTTGTAGTTCCTCCAACAATAAAAGAACCTGTGGTATTCGTCATACGGAGGCAATTCACGGGGCCAATTGGCATGAATGTAAATCTCCAAGTTGTCATTGTCTAGGCCGAGAAGGTTGGCCAAGGTTTCCTCGGTGATTGAGATGTGCCGATCGAGTACATAGGAGTTGGCGGTTGGGTGGCCATCGGTCCACGTCATTGTGAGATTGGCATAGAAGAGCTTGATTAATGGCGGGTTGTAGGGTTGAGAATGTGCGAGAAGACCCGCCATGTTCCAATATTCAATTCTTTCTTTGATCCAAGTCAATTTCCTTGGATTCAAATGGTAGACACCATAGGGGTGCTCAAAGAAGAAGCACTCGGAGCACTCGCGATTGACATCACGGTATTGGCAAAAATGCATGAACGAGGCCGAGTCTTTGAATAGGTAATTGTTGGAGGAAGAGAGGGTCCAATCCACGGGTACCGGTGGTATATCCATTGGAATTGGTTGGTCGGGTTGAACCGGTGGGTTGGATGAGGAAGCACCCTTGGAGTTGCGCTTAGACCGTTTGTTGGTAGCGGTTTTCGGTGCCATTGAAAATTGAGAAAGAAAGGATGAGGTTAAACCTTTATATTGAAGAGCGGGAGAGGATGAGATGACCTTGGAGAGCACAGAACCGAAGCCGATCGAAAATCCGACGGTCGGATCGCCGGAATTGACGGGTGATGGCGGTGGCTAGGGTTTCGGTGGATTGAGAGATAGAGAGAGAGAGAGTGATTTGAGGGTATGAGGGTGGAGAGGAGAGAGAGATGAATATTTTGGTGGTTTTGGTTGGAGTGGAGAGAGAGAATTGAGAGAGTATTGAGAGAGAGAGATGAAAGGATGTGAGTTGGAGAGAGAGAGAGAGAAAAAATGAAGGGGGCTCGGATTTGAGAGAGAAGAAGAAGAAGAAGAAGAAAAGGTGGGGTCGCATCCGTTAAAAAACGCGTCCACCGTTAAGTAACGCCAAAGGGCGTTGTACAACGCAGGAGTCAAAACAGCGAAAATTGAGCAGAGACTGACTGCTCCGTTGTACAACGCTGAGTAACGATGGGTAACGCTACAACCCAGCGTTGTGCAACGTTAAAGGGCGTTGTACAACACTAAAGCCAAACAAATAAATAATAAAAAGAATAAAATAAAGAAATAAATCAACGTCTTACAACGGTGGACAGCGTTGTATAACGTTGAACGCGACAGATTTTAAAATTCAGCAAAGGAAAATTTAAAAAAAAGACAGCGTTGTACAACGATAGTCAGCGTTGTGCAACGTTACAAGAAAAAGTCAAACAAGCGTTGTGCAACGGTAGGCAGCGTTGTACAACGTTTAACTCGACAGAATTCAAAATTCAGCATAAATTCATTTTAAACTAACGTTACTCTTGCGTTGCACGACGCTGAATGGCGTTGTGTAACGCCAGAGTCAACAGAAACCAGAAAATTCAGAAAATTAAGACCGAAATAGTTAAAAACTTATTTTTCATGGTTTTCAAAAGAAATAAAACCAATTTAAACTGAAATGAGCTCCAAACAACAAAGACAACACCATGACATGCATAAATTTAATCTTTGAGTTCAAGTATACCAAGTTTGAACCTAAGTTCAAGATGTTGTTGTGTTGGAAGAGGTTTGGTGAAGATATCGGCGATTTGTTCCTTTGTGTCGATGTAGACCAATTCCACATCACCTTTCTCAACATGATCACGGATAAAATGATGTCGTATCTCTATGTGCTTGGTTCTAGAGTGCAATACCGGATTTTTGGATATAAGGATGGCACTAGTATTGTCACACAAGATTGGTACCTTTTGGAAATCTAACTCAAAATCCCTAAGGGTTTGCACCATCCAAAGAAGTTTGGTGCAACAACTACTGGCCGCTACATATTCCGCTTCCGCGGTGGAGAGAGCAACCGAAGTTTGCTTGCGACTAGACCAAGATACAAGTGAACCACCAAGAAATTGGCAAGTTCCACTAGTACTTTTGCGGTCCATACGGTCACCGGCAAAATCGGCATCGGTATAACCTAACAAGTCTAGTTCGATTTTTCTACCATACCAAAGACCTAGGTTTTGAGTACCCTTAACGTATCGTAAGATACGTTTTACCGCTTTGTGGTGAGACTCTTTAGGATTGGTTTGGTACCTAGCACATAGACATACGACATACATAATATCCGGCCTACTAGCCGTGAGATAGAGTAGGCTACCGATCATGCCCCGATAGAGAGTTATGTTCATAGGCTTGCCTTTCTCATCCGCATCGATATTCGCACTTTTGCCCATGGGTGTGTCTAAACTCTTGCTATCTTCAACACCGAATTTCTTCACTAACTCCTTGACGTATTTGACTTGGTTCACAAAGATACCATCCTTGAGTTGTTTGATTTGAAGCCCCAAGAAGAAAGTGAGTTCTCCCATCATGCTCATCTCAAATTCACTACTCATCAAAGAAGAAAACTCTTGGGCAAGAGTTGCATTAGTAGATCCAAAGATAATATCATCCACATAAATTTGCACAAGTAGCAAATGGTCATCTCTTTTCTTAGTGAAAAGAGTTGTATCCATTTTGCCCCTACTAAAACCATTGTCTAGAAGAAAGGTACAAAATCTACCATACTAAGCTCTAGGAGCTTGCTTCAAACCATACAAAGCTTTGTGAAGCTTATACACATGGTCCAGATTGAAATGGTCAACAAAACCGGGTGGTTGTTGGACATAAACTTCCTCATCTATCCAACCATTTAGAAAAGCACTCTTGACATCCATTTGGAATAGGGTAAAGCCTTTGTTAGCGGCAAAAGCCAAGAGCATTCTAATGGATTCAAGACGAGCAACCAGTGCAAAGGTCTCCTCAAAATCAATACCTTCTTGTTGCTTGAAACCTTGTGCAACCAAACGGGCTTTGTTTCTAACCACAATACCATCCTCACTTAGCTTGTTTCTAAAAACCCATTTGGTACCAATAACTTGCTTACTCTTTGGTAATGGTACAAGTTCCCAAACTTGATTTCTTTCAAATTGGTTCAACTCTTCTTGCATGGCAACAATCCAATTTGGGTCAACATTGGCCTCTTTAAAGGATTTTGGTTCAAGTTGAGAAACAAAGGCACAATGACCAATAGTTTGGTGCAAACTAGACCTAGTCCTAACACCTTCCCTAGGGTCACCTATGACATTAGTAAGAGGATGAGAGGAAACTTCTCTAAGCACTTCGGGAGGCTCATGAACCGGTTGGGGAGACGGTTGAGGTTGAGGATCATCATGAGGCGTTTCATTTTGAGTTGTGTCTAAGATACCCTCCTCATGAGTCTCTCCCCCTATCAAAATGTCATCAACCCGGTTCAAAGGCTCCTCAATGATCACCGGTGGTTGTGCTTGAGGTTGTGACTCGATTTCTTGTGTAGTTTCTTCCACTTGTGTACCTACAATAGAGTTACCTTCCTTGGATTCCTCAAGGACTTTTTCATCAAATTTGACATTAATGGACTCAATAACTACCTTTGAGTTTGGCAAATAGACTCTATATGCTTTGCTTGTGGTTAAGTAACCAACAAAAATACCGGGCAAAGACTTGGCATCAAACTTGGTTACTTTAGGAGACTCATCAAGGACAAAACATTTGGAGCCAAATACACGGAAATAGGATATATTGGGAGTATGACCGAACCATAATTCAAAAGGAGTTTTCTTGAGTTGAGAACGAATGCATGCACGATTTACTACATGACATGCCGTATTTACCGCTTCGGCCCAAAGAAATTTGGGTACGGCAAATTCATGTAGCATGGTGCGTGCTAATTCTTGTAAGGTTCGATTCTTCCTCTCCACTACACCGTTTTGTTGAGGGGTGCGTGGAGCGGAAAACTCTTGTTTATATCCTTTTTCTATGCACAATTCATCAAATTTAGCATTTTCAAATTCCCTTCCATGGTCACTACGAATTCTAGAGATTTTCAACCCTTTTTCGTTTTCAACCCGATTGCTAAATTTAACAAAATGGTCAAATGCTTCTTCCTTGTGAGCAAGAAAGAAAACCCAAGTAAAGCGACTATAGTCATCTACCACCACAAAGACATACTTTTTCTTACTAATACTCAAGACATTGATTGGTTCAAACAAGTCCATATGAAGCAATTGTAAAGGTTGAGAGGTTGAGATGATCTCTTTGGTTTTGAAACTAGACTTGGTTTGCTTGCCTTTCATGCAAGCTTCACACAACCCATTTAAGTCTAGTTTATGTGATGGAAGACCACGGACAAATTTCAATTTCACAAGTTTCTTAATGGAGTCTAGAGAAACATGACCAAGTCTTCTATGCCATAACCATGAACCGGTAGCTATTGCACTAAAGCATTGTTCACCATTTGTGAAGTGATCAAAGTTCAAGTAATAGACATCCTTTTTCCTTTGTCCCGTGTAAACAAGAGAATTATCCGAAATTTGATGCACAAAACAAGAGGAGTGATCAAACTTCAAATAATATCCCGCATCACATAATTGGCTCACACTTAAAAGGTTGTAGTTGAGACCATCCACAAGGTAAACATTAAAAACCGTTAAATTTTGGTTTCCAACCGAGTCTATACCAATAATAGAGCTCTTCCTAAGATTATTACCAAAAGTAACCTCACCACCATCAAAAGGTTCAAGTGTCTTGAAACAAGATTCATCACCCGTCATGTGATGTGAACAACCACTATCTATGATCCAAGCACTTCTCTTGAATGATGATAACAAACAAACCTACAAGAATACATATTAGTTAGAAACAAACAACTAATATATTATTTTTGTAATCTCTCCCCCTTAAGATATGACAAGAATAACCTTGGGGAAAGAAAATGGCTAACTAAGCCAGACTCGAACCACTTCCACCAATCAAAACGGATGTGGAAGTGACTTTAGGAACCCAAATCATGTTAATTGAACCGGATGTATGATTTGCTTTCTTAACTTTGCATTCTAGTGTGACATGGCCATTCTTACCACAATAGTTGCAACAAGCACAAGTTGGCTTGTTCACTTGTGAACTTTCTCTAACAAAATGGGTTTCAAAATGACGTCTAAGCTCCATGGCCCTAATCTTTGGATCCTTAGAGAAAGTGTATGATTGAGAGTTTCTCAAATTTGGTTTTTGAAAATTCTTTTTGTTTTGTTGAGAGACTTTTTTATTTCCCCCATTGGTTTGAGGTCTAGTGTGTGTTCTATTCCTATTCCCACCATTGTTTTGAAAAGGATGAAAACACCCATCGGGTCCCTTGAAATACAAGTTGCTTGGGTCCCGATTGTTTTGGAAGTTCTTTTGAGGTCTTTGAGACCCATTTCTATTCCTACCAAAACTCTTTTGAGCACCATTTTGAGAGCCAACAAAATTCTTTTGCCATTGCCCGTGTGTGTTCCTACCATTGGTGCTCTTGTGATAAAGTCTCTCATTTTGTGTTGGGCTTGACATGGTTCTTGGTCTAGAAAAGGATTGATTCCTCTTTTTGAAGCCAAGACCCGTTTTGTCATTGGGTTTTTGTCCCACAAACATTTTATCAAGATTCATCTTGGTGCTATGAGAAGCACTAGACGAACTTGAAGCCCTTTCATTTTTCAAAACATTTATCTCACTCAAAAGAGTTTGACAATTTTCACAAACACTTAGTTTTTCAAAACTTTCAATCATACCCTTATACCTTGTCACCAAAGATTCAAGATCATGCACCTTAGTCGTCAAAAGACTAATTTGCTCTTTTTGACTAGCAATAGTCTTAAGAGACTCATCAAGATAATCATTCAACCTATCAAATTGCAAGTTTGCATCATCATTCAAGCTCAAGTCATTCTCACTATCACAATCGCTATCACTACTAGAGAATGAGTTTAGAAGTACCTCATTTGTGACCTTGGGCATTTCAATGGCAATTGTGGATGGTTCCTCTTGAATAGTCGTTGGAGCTTGTGTGAAAGTTGATGTAGAGGATGATGCTTCATCAAGGCTAGCTTTGCTCAATGGATGCACATAGATTTTGCCTCGGCTGAACTCATTGAAGACCTCCTTCACCAAGTCATCTAGGTCGTCATCCACCGGCATCACCACATCATTCACTTGAGCCACAAGAGCAAGGTTGTCAAAGTCGCACTCGGATTCCGAATCAGATTGAGAGGATGAGCTCGAATCGGAATCGTTGTCCCAAGTGGCTTGCATGGCTCTCTCACCCTTCTTCTTGCTCTTGTAGTGTCCCTTCTTGGACTTGAACCGGCCATCACCTCTTCTCTTGCCACCATCTTCCTTGTCCTTCTTCAAGTGAGGGAAGAGCTTGAAGCAAGAGTACATGGTATGACCTTCTTTTTGGCACACGAAGCAAAGAGCTCTTTCGTCATTCTCAAGCCTTTCTTTGTTGAACTTTCCCTCAAAGATCATGATAGCTCGAAACATCTTTGAGAGAACGGCTCCTTGCTTGTCCTCATCAAGGTCGATGATGCCTTTGGCCTTGTCACTTGAGTGGCGGTGTCTCCCTTGGTGGTTGTCATTGTGGCGGTTCTTGGAGGGGGATGTCTTGTTGTCACTTGCCGCCAATGCCACGGTTTTGGGCTCATACTTCAACTCTCCAAGTTGCTTGAGCTTCTCCTCCACGCACCGGTAATGAGTATAGATGATCTCCGGTGTGAGGTTGTCGTGGGACCTTTGTTGTGTCTCAAGAGTCGAGATGAGAGTGTCGAATTGAGGTCTTCCCACCAAAGCCCTAAGCAATCTTCCTATAACACGACTATTATATAGGGTCTCTCCTATGTTAGTGAATTCATCGAGCAATTGTATAAATCGAGTATACATCTCCTCGATGCATTCACCTTCCCGTATGCGGAAATTATCCAATCTAGACTCTAACTCAAATTGTCGAGAGCTTTTGATTAGAGAATTTCCCTCATAACGGTTCAAGAGAGAAACCCACATTTCATGTGCACTAGTAGAGCTACCAAAAATGGCCGCTATGGACTCATGTACCGAATTTAACAAGACATTCACGGCATTATCATTTTTGGTCCTAATGGTCTTAGAGGCATGGGTTTCTCTACCTTCACTATCAACAATTGGTGTGTATGGTTTATCAACAACCTCCCAAAGATCAATCAAGTTAAGGTATACAACCATACATCTCTTCCAATAACGGAAGTTCTTGCAAGTGGAACCAAACTTGTCCGGTTTTTCTATCACCCTAGAGGCCATGAATCGAGGTTATCTACCTAACAAGATGGTCAAAAGATAACCCCTGCTCTGATACCACTTTGTTGTCCCTAATTTAAAGGTCTAGAGGGGGTGAATAGGCACAAAAACAAAGTTCTAAACCGGTATGGTCAATATTTGGTTCAATTCAAACTTGTTCTAACAAAACACAATCAAAGCACAAGCAATTCACAATTCAAGAAAGGTAAAGAGAGAAGAGAAGAAGTGACACGCGATGTATTACGGAGTTCCGACCCGCTAGGAAGTGCTAGCCTTAGTCGTACGTCTCCGGGAGTTTCGCAACCTCGAAATGGGCGCGCTCCGTTCAATTCCACACGAACGGGACTACAAATTCGAACCAAATCACCTTGTTACAATCACTCTCAAGGTGGATTGGCCTAACTCAATTAAACAAGCTCAAACACTCAAAGGATTGAGGCTCTAACCAAATCACTCAACAAATCTAGCAATTAACACTAGTGGATTGGTTTTGCACACTCTAATCTCAATGATTTTGCTAAAATAATGCTCAAACACAAGAGAGAGTAATGTCTAACTGGTTGGAGCTCAAAAGGGAGGAGTTTCAAAGATTTCAAAAGTGTCTAAACAGTTCCAAGAGGCCCCATATATATAGAGGGCGCCAACAGCTCCAAAGACCAGTCAAAACAGACTCTGCCGTTATACAACGCTATATGGCGTTGTACAACGCAGAAATAGCCGTTGAAAAATCAAACGGTCACAGACAATAACGTTGTGAGTTGTCAGAGCGTTGTGTAACGCTGTATAGCGTTGCACAACGCTTCAGCAAAAATCCAAAGTAGAAGCTCGACAGTTCCGTTGGAACTTGTCAGAGCGTTGTGTAACGCTTGGTAGCGTTGCACAACGAAGTCAAGAAAACAATCAAGGCAGAACTGACAAACTCAAACAATATTGTCAGAACGTCATACGACGCTGACTGGCGTCACACAACGTCGCCGTTGCACAACGCTATTCAGCGTTGCACTACGCGTCCAGAGCGATTGAGCGAAGTCTGAGCGAAGTTTAGAGCGTTACACAACGCTACGATGCATGGAACATAGCAGCATGCATGCAGCATCGATGCAGATCGATGTCTGAGCAATGCAGAGTCACCTGCTTCAGACTACGTTGTACAACGCTGAATAACGTTACACAACATAGGAGTGGAAACATTGTGTAACGTTACTTAGCGTTGTCCAACGTTCTGACAAGAGGAAATAATGGATTTAACTGGTTTAAAAGCAAATGAACTAACGTTGCACAACGCTACTAAGCGTTGTGTAACGCTGTTCCAACCTTGTTAGAGATTTTGCAATTTAAGAGCGAATTAACGCTGCGTTGTGTAACGGCAACTAGCGTTGTATGACGCTGGACAGAAAAACTGAGCATTTTACCAGCAAATTGATTGAGATTAGTTTAGAGATTAAATAAACTTTAACTACTGAATCTAACTAGACCAAAGCAATCTTTTGAAGCTCCAAACTAAGTGCCACACTTGCTTTAATCCATTCTTCAATAAATCTAGCTATAAAGCTCTAAAAAGAGAGTTAGTTTAAGAGTTTCGGTGTTGTTTTGCAAATCGGCAAATCGAGAGAAAATGTTTAACCAACAATAATTAATTAAGGTGATAGGGGTTTAATTAGGCCCTTTTATAATTATGCTCCCAAATAATAATTGAGGTTTCGACTTGTTTTGAAAGAGATCAAGTTCAGCATATAAATTTGGGTTTCATCTGTATGTAACATCGTTTTGTCAACTCAACTTATATATATATATATAGCCCGTGCATACAGTCAAGGATTGTTGTTTATTTATTTTAATATATTCAAGGGTGCATTCTGCAATAGTCCAATGTTCATTTTGCATTTAATTGTGTATTATTAGACTATAGATTAGTGTGCATTTTAGAGGTAATAATTTGGAAAATGAGTGAGGAAATTCAAAACCGTTTATGTGCATTGGCAGATAAATGTGCACTGGTTAGAAGATGAAAATGCATTGGACAATAAACAAATGCGCATTTGAATGCTTTCCGAAGCTAATGAGTAATGACAACTGACGACAGATCATAAAACGCATGACGCCCGTCAATGGATGTGTTTAATTGAAAGTAAATAAGTCTGCATCAGACAATACAAGAGTATATTTAATTGAAAACAGCATATATAATTACATAATTATATCATCTAGTATATTTATTAAAAAAATAACAGAAATAATAAAAGTAAAATATTCGGTATATTCAATTCCAATAAATTAATAACATAAAGAAGGTTATTTAAATCAATGTAATTGTAAAATGGAGATATTTATTTATATTTGAGATTGGTGAATAAATAGTAAATCAGAAATTTTAATAGACAAATATTATATTATTTTATTTATTTATTTTGCCATTTCAACTCCGTAGACAAATATGCTTCATATTAAACGTTTTGATGGACGTATATATATATATATATATATATATATATATATATATATATAGAGATTGGCTAAAGTATACTCCAGCATATAGATAGCCCGTATGCTGGAGTCGTTTCTCACAATCTAAAGTGCATACAGTCGATCCGAAGCTTTCAAATTGTTCTCCATATTGAAATCTCCTAGGAAACTAAAATTTATATTTTTTCGAATTTTTTTACTATATATTATGCTATTTTAAAAAAACATTGTAAAGGAGTTGTAAAGGAGTATTTCTGGCCCTTCAATTTGAAAATAGCATAATATATAGCAAAAAAATTCGAAAAAATGTAAAATTTGGTCTTGAAGGATATTTTTACATGGAGAACAACTTGAACGGTTTGGATCGACTGTTTGAATTTTAGATTTTCAGAAACGACTCTAGCATACGGGTTTGATCCGTATGCTGGAGTATACTTTAGCCAATCTATATATATATATATATATATATATATATATATATATAGATGATTGCTAAAATGCTATGCATAGCACGGATGCCCTTCGTGCTAAGGATTCGTTTTTGCATTTCATGCTTCAAACAACCGATCCAAACCGTTCATTATCTTTTTCATATTGAAATCTCATTAGAAACCAAATTTTACATTTTTTTTATTTTTTTTACTATTTTTATCAGATTTTTTAAAATACTTAATCTAATAAATTCTGGACCCTTTAATAACAGTGATTTTAAAAAATCTGAGAAAAATAGTAAAAAATTTTTTAAAAATGTAAAATTTGGTTTCTAATAAGATTTCAATATGTAGAAGATAATGAACGGTTTGGATCGGTTGTTTGAAGTATGAAATGCAAGAACGAATCCGTAGCACGAAGGGCATCCGTGCTATGCATAGTATTTTAGCAATCCTCTATATATATATATATACAGGCTAAATTATACTCCAGCATATGGATCAAACCCGTATGCTAGAGTCGTTTCTCAAAATCTAAAATTCAAACAGTCTATCCAAACCGTTCAAGTTGTTCTTCATGTAAAAATATCCTTCAAGATCAAATTTTACATTTTTTCGAATTTTTTTGCTATATATTATGCTATTTTCAAATTGAATGGTCATAAATACTCCTTTACAAGTCATTTATAGTGTTTTTTTTAAATAGCATAATATATAGTAAAAAAATTTGAAAAAAAATATAAATTTTGGTTTCCTAGGAGATTTCAATATGGAGAACAATTTGAAATGTTCGGATCAACTGTATGCATTTTAGATTTTGAGAACCGACTCCAGCATACGGACTATCTGTATGCTGGAGTATACTTTAGCCAATCTCTCTCTCTCTCTCTCTTTCTATATATATATATATATATATATATATATATATAGAGTTTAGCTACGGTGAGTCGCGACTCACGGACCCTCCGGTGAGTCGCGACCAAAACTCCTAGATCTAGATCAAAATGACCGATCCAAACCGTCCAATATGATCTCCCTATTGAAATCTCCATGTAGACCGAATTTTTTATTTTTTCGAAATTTTTAAGTATTTTTTTGAAATTTTAGAAAATCGTTAATCTAATTGGTTCTGAACCATTCAAAAACATCAGTTTTTAAAAATCCGAAAAAAATACTTAAAAATTTCGAAAAAATGAAAAATTCGGTCTACATGGAGATTTCAATAGGGAGATCATATTGGACGGTTTGGATCGGTCATTTTGATCTAGATCTAGGAGTATTGGTCGCGACTCACCGGAGGGTCCGTGAGTCGCGACTCACCGTAGCTAAACTCTATATATATATATATATATATATATATATATATATATTATTTGAATTTCAGTAGACAAATGCTTAGTTATTAAACGTTTTAATAGAGAACTAGTTCTTAATATATTGGCAAAGAGCAATACACTTTAAATGAAAATGTTGCAGCTCGAAACCAGTTGGGGTCCTTTAAGTACATTTCATTAAAAAATAAGTTGGGAGGTATACCTCCAATTCATCTTAGGTAAACAAAATCAGATTTTACTTGAATATTTACAAACAGTCTTAGAAATTATTTACAGGTTCGATCTATTATACGATACTTCATTATTTTTAACAAAAATATTAAATATGCGACACTTTTTGTCAAGGCAAGCAACGAAGCCTGTATTCTCTTTTTAATAGTATCTTAATTTTTTTTGTTAGAGGACTTAATTTGGTATTGATCGAAATGTAAAAAAATTGGAAATATAAAATTTTATTGTAAGTTAATTTAATATTTTTACTAAGATTATTTTACCATTTTCTCGGATAGGGGAACAAATATTGATTTTACAAATTGAAGACCGATAGAAATGTTTTCTTAATATTTAAAAAAACAATATTTTAAAATATATTATTAGTCATAATATAAAAATTAATTATATAAACCGACTAGAGGGGCTTTTGATCAATCGTTTGAATCTTGAAAGTTCAAGTTTGACAAAGATAATTTCGGATAATTGGTGCTCTGCATAAATAGTACCATATTCTTTTTTTTTTTGCTTTTTTACATACATAAACTACCGGTTAATGATTATCATATAAAAAGAGAAATTACGTATGCAAACTTAGTATAAATTGAAAACTAATTTTTCATTCATATCTTGTTTGTAAAAGTTTTGACAATTATATAGTCGGGTGTTAATTAATGTTGTCCGATAAATACCATCAAAAGCATAATTGTAAACGTTTTTTTTTTTCAATTCCTCCTCCAAATCCTCGAATTATTTCTTGTTGTACTAAACGTCTCTAGGTTTGTCGATTACAAAACAATATCATTTGGCATTTAACAATCTTCTTTGAGTTTTATAGGAAGAAGATACAATTTATGAGGACTTGGATAAAAGCTTTAAGAAAGATCAAGATCAAGTCTTTAGAGAGCTTGTAGGCTAGTTTAGACTAGGATAGAAGATATACTTTAGTCTTTGTTTATCCTTGAAATGGTCTAGATAGCGAAAAACTCAATAAACCAGCAAAATCCTGTTTTCAGTGACCTAGCGTCGTACAACGCTAGATAGTGGCACACAACGCTAGAACAGCTAAATTCATACTTTTGTGAATCAACGTTGCACAACGCTATATAGAGTTAGGCAACGCTGATTCACAACGTTGTACAACGCTCAGTAGTGTTGTACAACGCTGCAGTTAAAAAACTTGGAAAATTTCCTGAGTACCATCGTGCAACGCCATATAGCGTTGCACAACGCCACAAAAATCCCAAGTTAGCTGTCCCATGTAAACAGTTGTTTTTACATGCAAAGTTTCTGGAGACGTTAGCCAACGTCTTTCAGCGTTGGGTAACGTTAGCGTTGTGTGACAGTATATAGAGTTGTACAACGCTCTGTTGAATCTGTCAGAGTTGTTCGTTTTGTCTCCCTTTAGCGTTGTGTAACGCCATTCAGTGGCAAGCAACGCTCTGACAATTTCCAACAGAATTGTCGGAGCTTTCCTTTAGTTATACACTCCTTCGTTGTGCGACGGCAAATAGCGTTGCACAACGCTCTGACAGACCAACGGCTATATTAAAGAGCCGTTAGATTTTACAACGGTCATATTCCAGCGTTGTACAACGCTGAGCTGGGGAACTGCTCATTTCGAGCCCTATATATATCCACCCCTTGTTCTCTCTCCAACCAACGAGTTAGAGAGCTTCACTTTGCAAAATTAGACCAGAATTGAGCCTTTGAGCATAGGGATACTCTCCCACTTGAGCTTTTCATAGCTAGACCATCTTGAGAGATTTAGTAGCCTCAAACACCACCGCCCCGACATTGTCGCTAGGTGTAGGTTGGAATAGGTTGAGAGCTCTTCTCCTTTGAGGCCGTTGTGCCATTCGAGTTAGGCCAATCCGCCTCGAGTGTCCTTGTGACGAGGTGATTCGGTTCGAAGTTGTAGTCCCGTTCTTGTTGGAATTGAACGGAGCGCGCCCTTTCGTGGTAGCGGAACTCCCGGAGACGTACGACTAAGGCTAGCACTTCCTAGCGGGTCGGAACTCCGTAATATATCGCGTGTCACTTCTTTTCTTCTCTCTCTACTTTCCTTGCATTATGAATTGCTTGTGTCTTGATTGTTTTTGTTAGACCAAGTTTGAATTGAACCAAATATTGACCATACCGGTTTAGAACTTTGCTTTTGTGCCTATTCACCCCCCTCTAGGCCTTTAAATTAGAGACAACATTTCTGAATATGTCGAATACGACAATTGTCGACAAAGACGTCATCCTCTTGTATTGTTTATGAAATTAACGAAAATTTTTGTTTATTTTGTGAGACTATCAATATTTAATAATTTGTTTGCATAATAACTTGTCAAATAATTTTTCAATTATATCTGTTAATGGCAAATCAACTTCGAATACCTCACGTCTCTTAAAATTCATATCTGATCGTATCATTTCCGAACTTGTAAAATATATAGCTTCATTTCGAAGACGCTAATTTCGAATACCCCACATCCCTTAATATACAGTTTTAAAATTCGATTAAAAAAAAAAGGTTATAGAATTTAGACTGTTTACTTGGATTTCAAAATTTAAAAAGCTGCTCGTGTAAATCAGACGACATGAATGCTGCATATTCTCAATAACTGTTCATCCTATGTTGGTCAATACATGGGAAGCAAGCACCCATAGTAACTCTTTCCAAACAGCGGTTTCACTCTGTATTTACATTTTTACATATATTGAATTTTGTTACATGCATGCACATGCACATGCATGTAGTTGGGGCCTCGGCGCGTCAGACTGGTTACACTGTTACATTACAATTACATCATTACAAGTACATGCACAGATGATGCACCCCAATTTTCGGATAATTGCCTTTTGACACACTTTTTTTTTTGTATTACACTCCCGGTTGACTAAAATACCTTTATTTTTATTTATTTAATTTTGTTACCCACCAATCATAAAACATGATCCCAAGAGTAACTTTTGTCATTTATAAAAAACTGAGAGCTGAAAGAATAAGCAATTTTCAAACATATTTTCGTCATTTGTGAGAATTGGAGAATTACTTTTAAGCTATGTTGCATGGGTGTGGGTATCGTGTCGGATACGGTACGGGTGTAAGGATTCATGATTTTTCAAAAAGTTAAGATACAGAAATATATATAAAATAATAAAAAAATCATATTTATATTAAAATATATTATTTTTTTATAGTTCAACTACCATTATAGTGTATCCAACCCAAAACTATATTCAAAACATACTTAAAAAAATGAATCTAATGTCCATCGGTCAAACACATTAAAATAATATGATTCATCACGTAGAGTATCGGGTGAGAATCGTACGAGAATCGGTATTAGATACGGGTACGGTAATATTTTAGAAGTATCCGTGCAACATAGCTTTTAAATGACATCAGCTCTGTAGTAGAAATTAATCTCTTTCTCTATTCCTTGAGAACTCACGGATCCAAAAGAGGTTGATATGATTAGATATCAATCGCTATTTGTGCCATCTAATTAACTTGATATGATTGGATATCAATTGCTAGATGAATTAATAATATATTTTGATTTTTCGTTTAATTAATAAAGAAACAAATTATACAACATATCTACCTGTATCTCTGGTAGATTTAGCAATATATATATATATATATATATATATATATATATTATTTAACATTATTTTGTTTCCTTATTTTCTCACCTACAAGAACATTTTGCTAGTTCCTTTAATGACCCTTTAAATTTTCTTTATTTTCTCTTCTTCTTCTTTTTTCCATGTCGGAGGGAACCTGCACCTGCTGGATACGGCGAAAATTTGACCTTGTCTCAACTCAAGCGGCGATGGAATAAATAATGGCACGCCAGCGACTATACAGGCTCGCTCCATGAATAAAATTCCAATCCCAACTGTACTTGTAAAAACACCAATTTAAGATGGTAAAAGTTTCAATTGAAATATTCAATTCCTTGTAAATGATACATGTGGATATCTTTCCGAAAAATAAATTGTTAACACCACCTCATTTTTTTTCTGTCAAAAGATCTAACCTTTTATCTAAAATCAACATCTAGACTACTCATCAGATCAGATCAATAGTCCATAATTGATATGACAATTGTTTCCGTCCCTCTAATGAAATTATTCTGACCTTTTTTGTGGGTGCTTTTATAAGTATATATTTAAAAAATACTATTTTAAATTATAGAAAATAAAAAATAGAAAATTATATTTAACTACAAATAGAAAAATATATTTAGTAAAAAATTAAACACGCAAAAAAAAGATCAATTATAGATGTACGTTGTATTATAAATGTATAACGCTGCTTTAATGTAATCCTTCCAAAAATAAAAATTACAATGGCCTTGGCCCTCGGTGACGGAATCGTATCCTCTGGATGGTCATCTAGTGAATACTTTCGATCTCAGCCGTACGATTTAATCTCAATGGATATGGATGTCCCGTGCATAACAGACAAATTGATAGGCCCGAAAAATTCTAATCGTTAAGATTAAATCGGACGATTCGGATCGAAAAACTTCCATTGAATGATTGTATTCAACCATCCGGAGTATACTTCTCTCTTGGTGACTCGGTCGTCAGTACTCTGAGAAGGCCACATGGTTGCTCTGACGACTTCTCTGCAAAAAGACCAATATATCTCAAATTTGACATTTCCTTTTCACCGATTAAATATATTGACCAAACCCAACGACCGTTGTGGTAATTTTCAGCTTTCATAGTCTGTTCAGCGATTAAATACGGTGCACTACTTCTGTATGCGAGAGGATCGATGAAGGTGTGATAGGTTCACACATTTTCACGTTTACTATGGATGGTTTTGGGACGCTCGACATCTTTAAAGAATGTTTTTAGTTGGCCGTTAAAATGCATTTATTTGCAACAGTTTATGCTCAGTGTTGTGTCATATGTGCCATTTTGGTTGGTAAAATTATATTGATGATGGTTCTACTCTCGTCTCGTCTCGTGAGTCAAAACCTACACAATAATTTAAATATATAATTACAACCGTCATAATCTTAATGCGGTTCGTGCATATCAAAACTTATTTCTGAAAATTACAATATTTATAAATTATGCTCTAAACAAATTAAAATTCGAAAGATCTTGAACACAAGTCCAGAGCTAATTATAAAGAAAGAATTCGCGGTATGAACTTATAAATCTTATTTTAAATTTTGAAATATTTCTCAAAAGAAATGTTGACAATTTCGGCTATTATAAAAAAATGCTGGAATAACGAATTAGTCATAAAATTTTGAAGGTAAATTAAAAAAAAATGTATAATGCAATACTTTTAAAATTAAAAAACAGATTATGTTTTCAAAATGCATTTTTCTAATGGAGCAGCTTTGAACAAAAATATAATTGTTGGCTTACTACCATGCATTTTACGAAACTAAAATCAAATGAAACTGTTGTTAATATATTTACGGAGTTAACTTAAGAAAAATTAAACCTTCAAAATTAGTCAAAACCTTTTTAGTGATAAATTTTAAAATTTTAAAATTCAAAATATTGCTTAAAATTCAGCAAATGCACGTTTCCATGCTTATTAAATTTTTATTCTTTCCTACCCTTGTTTGACAAAAATCCATCTTCCTGGAAACAAACTAATAAATATCTTTAACTTATCAGGAAACATCCTAGAACAGAGAAATTAATGTCATAAATACTATTTGTTACTGCAGTACCTCTTAACCACCGCTGAGTTGGATCCAAGCAGAGAAAGATCCCCTGTAAACATGAGAGATTCTTTGGTAGTACATGTGACTTGAAGTTCTCAATCTCAACCACCCGATTTCTTTTGATTCGGGCTAGCTGAAATAAACAAAAATTTGACGAGTAAGGAAGCGTAAAAGCATTCATTCTATGCTATACTCACTGTACAGGATTTGAGCATTTGATTTTACACTCAATTTGCGTAAATTAATGGTCCCGTTTGCGCTGGTGAGAAATTTACACTTGCATTATGGCCTGTGGCAATTGAAACCCGCTGTCTAGATCTTTATTAGGGAATAGGGATCTGGACCATTTTGCTATATATATGCATATGCATATGAGTAGATATCATAGCGATATATGCATGTATCTTCGACTGTTTAGTTAATTCTCTGTTTGTTTGAATTTAAAAGCCGAAAAAATAGATATTTCAGTATTATCAAAACCAAAATGAAACATTCATTCTTACAAATTCAATTTACTATTTTACTTGCCTAAAAAACTGAAAATTAGTTTAAAGCGCATTATTTGCATCAATTTACTATTTTACTTGCTTATGACTTCAATTAAAAAAATAATGTCACAAAGAATATCGCCACAGAGAGAGCCTCATTGAAATCCTTGATATTAGCATACAATTTTTTAGAAAGAGCAATTTTATGGAGAAAAAATTAATAAGATAAAAACTTCTTGGATAGTATAATAAAATCCGTGCTCCTTCATTTACATGGTTACGGTGTAAATTTAAAATCTTTTCGTTTTGAAAGTACAAAAATTGTGCTTCCATTCATTGAAAAAAGTTTTACTTAGTTTCAAAATTTTTTATTTTTTTTAGCATGACGTAGTTTCAATTAAAAACGCATAAATGGTTATTTACATTATGCGCATTGAGCTTCTGCCACAGATGATCCAACCCAACAGATGAGTGAATTGGGCGATCAAACAAGAGAGAGAAAAAACTAGTGGATTTATAATTTATAAGATTAGGCCCAACTAGCACACATCTACTACTTTAACCTAGTCCGTTAATTGCTAATGCCTAAAGGCCCAAAAGGCCTAAACCGAGAATTCATCCGGACAAAATTTAAATAGTCCGAACAACATCTTTGACATGTTTGAAACAAAAATATCCTTATAAATTTAAAGAGAAAAAAATAATTGTTGTCTAGATACAAGGGCATTTTTGTTCCAAACATGCTTTCTTCCGAGCAATTTAGATGTTGTGCGGGTTAATTTTCAGCTAAACAAATGGCACACTTTCAGTTTCGGCACCATGCAATGGAGTAAAATTTCGACTAAAAAAAATAATGGACTAAAATAGAAATAGATTATGACTACGTTTGAATTAAACGATAACTGAATATATTGAAAATATGAAGTCAAGTTGAATAATAAACTAAGTCCTTATATATAATTGTAATGTATTGGTAGTTGCCAATTTTAATTTAGACTTTTCTTTTCGTTGAATGGAGTTTAGACTAAAGCGGAAAATATTTCATTTCCTAAATTTTATTTGTCTATTGTCAAAACTCAAAAGGCTACAAGCAATGAGAGATGAGATGTGCCTAGAAATAAAAATGCAGCGGAAATGTCAAGTGCTAGTCAACAAAGTTTCAGTATTCCACTCAAATGAATCCATGTTTTGTATCCAATAAAAGAGAAATCCAACACAAAACGAGATTCTAAATCTGGTCGAGGCTAGCTTCCTCTTGCCACCATAAATTATTTTTCGTCTTTTTTTGAATTTGTTCGTGAATTTTTTCTTTCATGTTTTCAACTTCCCTAGTCAGTAGTCAGTCTAGAACCAAGTACATCTCTTGTCAGTTTTCTATCAAGTTCCCATCACTCCTCCACCGTATCCAATAAATTAATAAGATAACTTTTTATAAAAAAAATAACATTATTATTTCCTCCCATTAGATTGTGTTCTAAATTTATTCTCAAGGATCGAATTTGCATCAAAATTTAATTTTCCGTCTTGAATTGTATTAATTTGCCTGTGTTAGGTGGGATGCTGTTTTTCATTATGCTTTCTGTTTGCAATATTTTTAGTACAGCTGGTAAGTTTCTACTATCGGCTCCGTTTGAATGGATGCAATAATAAGAGAATAGTTTCTTCCTACTACCAAATTTATTATAAACAATCCAAACTCTTTACAAAGTTACACAATTCTCAATATTTTTTTCCTTATTCCTCTTATTCCCACACCATCCAAACGGAGCCATCGATAAATTATGCCTTCCGGACCTGTGAGTTATAATGAAATAATGATGACAATAATAATAATAATAATAATAATAATAATAATAATATAAAATAAGAAGATGGAGTGATGGACAAATTGCAGAGTGCCTGTCAGGCAGTTATGGGCATTGTCGCCATTTTTTCTTAGCGATGTAGCATAACTTAGCAAACTTTTGTGTATAATTATGATTGTTGTCCGGAGTTCATTTCCAAAAACGAAAAATAAATCCATATAATAAGTTGTAAAGTTTTAAATTGAGATTTTTCTTTTGACAAATTAAATACTAACTGCAGGTTGGGCATATATGGCTACATCGGATGACAATCATGCACCCTTATCCACACATAGACAAAAAGTCCGTTGTATATTTTAGTAGAATGGACCAGCCATTCTTACAAAAAAAAAAAAAGCTAATCTAATGTGTTTTTAGAAAACTTAAACCTATCACATTCCACACGTGATTGATGCAATGATATGGCATGTACTTGAGTCGACGTTGCTTCCATGAGATTTACAAGATCATTTTAAAATTTAAACCCACTATACCAAGTGACGTACATATTTATTTTTTTATATTATTTTCATAAGCTTTTTTAAACCGTTGGATCTGAATCGAACGTCAATTATGTTGTTGTTGGACGGTTAAGGAAAAAGCAGTCGGCAAAGCTCATCTCACTTTGTTGCTTCTTAATTAACAAGCTTCATAGGGATAGAGATTGCTTTTTTTTTTTTTATTTGATCATTTTCGTCAACAAGACAACAACTCGAAACTTTTAAATACATTATTTTCAATTTTAATTTATTTGGTCATTTCGTCGACAGATTGCAACTTTGATGCATATATTAATTTAAATTCATTTGGTCAGTTTCGTCGACAACGTGCAACTTTACCAAACGCAGCCTTGTCAGTTTCATCACCCGAAGCTACTGCGGACTTAATTAAGGCTCCAAAATTTGCATGGTATGCTACAATTCCCAAGTATTTGACTCAAAAAAAAAAAGAGCCGACGCAAAGAAATTCAACATAATTGGGTGCTAACACGAACGAGCATTTGACTTCAAAATAAATAAATTGTTACTCCGTACTGTACTGTTTAGTGGAGGTCTTATTTTTCTGTTACAACTATAAAATATATTAGTTTGTCAATTTCAATAATGGTAAAAAATAATATATAATTTTGATTCATGACATTGGAAATGTGACCTCATTACATGTCCATAATTTTTTAATCGAAATATTATTTTAACAGATTTGAACTGTATTATTAAAGTTGTCGAAATAATATATTATTTTTGGATATTATATCTAAAATAATAGAAGGTGAATTTGAATGCCGCGTATATATCCAAATTTTCAAATTTACCTACTACGGTTGGGCCACGGTGGCAGAAGATGCAGATCCGGACTGTGTGGTTCTGCCACATCTACGTGTCCACTGTCCACCTATCCGTGTTTGGATCTTATGTGACATCTTGGATGCATATTTTTAGATAATGCTCACACCATGTAGTTTCTATTTTTGCTACGAGTTTTTTTTTTTTTATTTCTTTTGCCTAGATTGCAAGTTCCTTTTTTGCTTTTCTCTCAAATCATTAGCATAAAACTTTATCAGTGGGTCACTGTGCTGTCTGTACATGTATCTACGTCACCCCCTTCTGATTATTTTTTTCTATGACACATTACGAAGGATTGGATTATTTGATCTCTTATTGTCCAAATTTAGTTTGCTTATATATATGTATAAAATGTCCTTCCTAACTTTCGCTAGAAAAAATAACTATCATATTTTTTTAACTTTCATTTAAATAAAAAATTGAATTCATGACATATAAATTAAAAATGACGTGTCAAACAACTCGAACATATACTTGTCTATATGTATACTTTTCCGGTCAATTAAATACAATTAAGTGTGGAATATTCAAATGCCAACTTAACGGGAGCATATTATTTGAAGCACGGCTGATATTGAAACAACGATGCCCCATTATCAAGTGGTCTACTATTTTTATTAATTTTTTTTTTTGAGAAGTGGTCTACTATTCTATCATGGTTAACGGAATTAAGCTGGGATGATTCAATTATACGGGACAAGTCAGTACACTAATTGAAACAGACACTAAAGCGCGTTTTTCTCGTGGTGCCAAAATAAATAAATAACAAAAAAAAAATGATGGGGTCATTTTGTCAGTTTATGAAGTGGCAGAATCATATATCTTGTAAATTACAAGTATCCTAATTAAAATTATATAGGATTGTTGTTCATGTTTATAAATTTTATAGAAAAATTTGTATGCGGCGTCACTCTATCAAGGAGACGAGTTTGATGCATATTTTTAGGCTCATGAGCGAAGCCAGAAATCCGAAATGCGGGAGCCTGACTGCCTGAGAATGTATTTTGTGAGTATTAGGGGGGCAACATAATAAATTAATCAAATAGAATATGTTTCATAAATTTTTAGATATATTTTTTAAATTTTTTTAGGGAGAGTAAGGCAGGTCCCTTTTGTATACCAATCCTTTGTTTTTTTTTTTGGACGCGAATTTGATCCCATTCCTCTCGTAGTTTTGTATTAATCCATTTATATTTTCAGAAATAATTCTAGCACTGTTAAAGTAATTCACCAATATTGTATGCATCATTCCAATTACTTAATTATTTCGAAAGCAATAATTTTTTTTTGTGACATCGTGGCTCCAACCATTTTTGCAGATTTTTTTTTTCTTGCTTCGTTTCGTTACAGAAGAAAACTATTTTTCTACGCTGATGTGGTTAGTTGTTATTGGCTAACACATTTATTTACATCAAAAGTTTGAGGAACACATTCACAAAATTGAGAACTTTTTTAAAGTCCAAAAATATGCTTCTCGTATTTCTCTCTGACAAAAATAATAATAATAATCAAACTCAAAGTTTGGCATGTGGTAACACATGATTATCTCCTGATCTTTGGGTGAAAGATCCAAATAAAAATAGTAAACTGTCTGGACCATATACAATGTACTGATGAATCTAACATTGTTCAGGTGTACCGTGTACATTTTTTAAGGATTTACCTAAAAAAATTTGATATATTCCATGATATAGTAAAGAGTAAGGTTTAAATCGAATGCATTGGACCAAAAGGTTCCATTCATTGCGTGTGTTTTCGGATTTTGAATCTCAAATGACTGATCCAAATTGTTCAATATGATCTTCATATTGAAATCTAAAACAAAACTAAATTTTATATTTTTTAAATTTTATTTAATATTTTTTATATTTTTTTTCAAAACTATTATTTTAAATGTTTCGTAATTTTTTAGATCGATGATTTTATAAAAAACTGAAAAAATAGTTAAAAAATTTTAAAAATATGTGAAATTTGATTTTGTACTAGATTTCAGTACGAAGATCACATTGAACTGTTTGGATCGGTAGTTTGAAGTTCAAAATTTGAAAATGAGCATATTAAACGGACCCTCCGTTAAATTAGAGTAAATACTGATTTTATACTAAAGGCATCATATACAGGAAAAAAGAAAGAAGGCCTGAGAGGGGTAATTTTGTTGGTACGTGAATCATGACCATTTAACAAAGATACTTTTTGAGTTCTTATCTGAGCCAACCAATAGGCCTCTCCTTAGTCCTTTCTGCTCTCTCTTTCCTCAATTTATATTATCTATTTATCTTAAACCCTCTTAACAAACATAACGTCCCCGTCCCTTTTCAAGAAAAGAAACAAAGAAATGAAGGTTGCTGTGGTCGGAGCAGGAATAAGCGGCTTAGCTGCGGCATACGAGTTAGCGAAAGCAGGTGCAAATGTGGTATTGTATGAAAAAGAAGAGCACCTCGGCGGCCATGCCAAGACCGTCTCTTTCGACGGCGTCGACCTCGACTTAGGCTTCATGGTCTTCAACCGGGTACTATATATATATATATGCAGAAATACTATTTCTCTAACTTTTGTGTTTGTATATGTGAAAACCGAAAACGTACATTTTAAGATTTTATATGTGGAAGTACCATGTAGTTTATACTAGATAAGGTTTTGTATTCATCTTTAGATTTTTGTTGACAACGCGGAGTGATTTACAAAAGAGAATCTTTATAAACATTGATTTACTTTGTTTTTTCAATTTAAAAGTCCGTTTTGAATCCAACTAAGTAGCCGGGCATGTTATTAATTTGCACATGTAGAAGTCTGAAAATTTATATTTTTTTTAAGAAGCAATATAGATTTGAATATTGACATGTTTAAGGTTTTGTCTGGGAGCTCCACAAAGGAAATAAAGAAAAAAGAAAAAAGAAAAAAGAAAAAAGAAAAAGAAGATAAATAGATAATAAAAGAAAGTCCAGGATATACATAGGAAACCGCAATTAAGTACTGCATTTCTGTATATATACTCATTTTTTTACTATTCTTAATATATAGAGAAATATTACTACTTTTTAAATATAGAATATAAAAAATCTGGTGATTTTTCTTTCTTCCATTCTATCTTAACAATGTCACAATTGTGCTAAATATAAAGAAATATATGTGATATTTGGAATTAATGTAAAGCCATGTCACAATTGTGCTAAATATAAAGAAATATATGTGATATTTGGAATTAATGTAAAGCCGTACGTCAGTTTGGAAATGTTTTTTTTTTGTTCTTCCAGCAGCCACATATATGGCATAAGTACATTCAACTTATTTTTTCAGACTATACAAATATACTCTTGGCCGTCTAACAATATTTTGACCATTGTAACAAAAGTAAATAAAAAATGTACACCGACAACAATTAACATTACAAATAACGTTTTTGTCAACCAATCTACTTCTGCATGTCTCTCATGAATAGGGGTGTCAAACGTGCTGAAACAGAACGGAACATGCCAGTTCCGTTTTTGGTAACGTAATTTATATCAGTTTTGTTTCCGTTCCGTTTCGTAAAACATAATAGTTTTTCGTTCTGTTTTATGTTCCGTTCTCCATTTTTCATTGATTTCAGCTAAGCTTTCGGTAAACGGAACACTAACGTTTATCGGTATGCGTTCTTTTTCCATTATGTTTTCAGAAACGAAATAGATTTTCCTTCCGTTAGTTGTTTTGTTTGGACGGAACAGAACGTGCGAAACGGTATTCTCTTGACAGCGCTGGTCATGAATATGTCTTTTAGTTGGGGAAAGAAACAAAACTGGAAAAAGTGGCAGTGCACGGTTGTGGGCACCCTGTATAAATAGATGTTAGACAAGTCATAAGATCCTACGGAATTAAATAAAAGAAAAAAAAAAGTTTAACATAGATCTCATGCCAATTGATGAGTGATGAGTACACATACGTGGCACTACGGCGGCCTTATAAGAACTTTGGGGCCGTTTGGATCCTACGGGGATTTTGAGGAATTTCATCTTCCTACCATAAATTTATTATAAACAATCCAAACTCTTCACAAAATTATACACTTCCCAATAAATTTATTCCTAGGAATTGCAACTTCCCCAAATTCCCCAACTTCCTAAGCGATCCAAACGGCCCCTTTGGATTTTTTTTTCTTTTGAGGAAAAAAATAGGATTCTGGATGGATTATATATGCACTAATCAAGCAGCTTTGGTGTTTCAACTTTCAACAGCCCTTCTTAGATTATGACAACTGACAAGGGGGTCTCTAACTAAATTTGTGGGGGCCTTCCGTCAATGAGTCTTTGTTGGTAACAGCCGGCGTCAAAAATAATAATACCGAAACTTAATATGACTCAAAACAGAACGCACCCCCTTCTTAATGTGAGAAGAAGGGAAGAAAGAAAGAAGTGTGAAGAAGTATTGGGAAGTTAGTAACTTTGTGAAGAGTTTGGATTGTTTATAATTTTTTTTCTTTCCTTCTTTCTTCTTCCTACTTCTTCTCAACGCATCCAAACGGAGGCAAATTAGAAAGACGTTATGCTGTACAGTTGACAATGAATTTAATTAACAGATTTATAACAAATTAATTTGATAATATTGACAATATATTCTCTATATTCTATATCAAACTAAAGAAACTTATTTGCAATAAAAGGTGATGCTTTTGGTTTTGTAAGGAAACATTTAATTAATAAGAAATTTAATAGGACATGCCATTGGTTTTGTAAATTACAGTGTATATCAAAGGTCATGCTTTTCAAGCAACTTTTTACCTTTCTAATTAAATGTTTTCACATTAACCAATATAATTGTTTAGTTGATTTGATGAACTGTAAAACCTAGTTGATGTTTTCATTTATTTGTGATCATCAGAAAATGAAACTTAATTATATTACAATGTTAGATTTCAAAATTATGAATTAATTTTAACAATCGACGGAACCATCAACATAATTCATCCAATAAATAATAATACAACTTTTCTAAGTTTACTAACCAAGCCAATCTGTTAACTTAAAAATATAGGTGACATATCCAAATATGATGGAGTTCTTTGAAGAACTGGGGGTTGAAATGGAGACATCTGACATGTCTTTCTCAGTGAGCTTGGAAGGAGGGAACGGAGTGGAATGGGGCAGCCGAAATGGACTCTCCAGTTTGTTTGCACAGAAGAGCAATGCACTTAATCCCTACTTTTTGCAGATGATTAGAGAGATTGTCAAGTTCAAAGAGCATGTGCTTAAGTGAGTTCATTTTCAATTTTAAATAATTAATTAATAATTGATTAAAAGAACACGGACATCTTTTCTACAAAGCACGAACCTGGCCCATGTAAATGTGTATTTGGGCCTAAATTGCATAATTCATACTTTCATAGTCCAATTTGGAACAGTATGAACTATGAAGTGAAGTTCCCGGAACCAGATCCTCTGGTCGGCAGACCACCTGGTCGTTTTAGATCTGGGTCGTCTGATTTAATCTTAATGGCTATGGATATCCCGTGCTAGTACCACGATTGATAGGCCCGAAAAAATGTTAACCGTTGAGATTAAATCAGACGGTCCATATCGAAAACGACCACCTTTGTAAAAAACGACCAGAGGATCTGACTCCGAAGTTCCCACCCCCAATTCCCTCATTTTGTTGCTTGCGCTCTCTCAGTCTCTCTCTTTTGTTTTCTTTTACGTTTTGAATCATTTTACACGCTTTGATCGAGCAATCGGTGCAAGCAATCTCGATCAAAGCGGGAAGGAAAAAACATGGAGCGCAATTTGCATATAAAGGGTTGTTATTTTTAAGCCATTTGATTTATTTATATATTTTCAGGGTTTAGGGTTTACGTTGTGTTATCATTGTTACAAATTTTTGCTACAATTTTGATTCATACGGCTAGTTTGGAAGAGGGTATAATGTTCTTATTGTTATTATTGCTCATAAACTTGTTTTGTTAGTGAATTACATGTACCCCTTTTTTGGAAGAGAGTATAATGTTTTTGCAAAAAGCTCCTACTATTTTGGTAGATTTTGCATAGAAACAGATCATTTGGACATATGACTTTGGCATTTGCAATAAAGCATTGTTCAATAGGGGCTGAGGACTAATGCCTTATATCTTGGTCCCTTTGTTCCAAAATTAGTGCATATGCCTCCATAATCATGTTTGATACTTTTTTGACACTGTAAGGTACCTTGAGGAACATGAGAACAACCCTGACTTGGATCGAAATGAGACACTTGAGCAGTTCATTAAATCTCATGGCTACTCCCAATTATTTCAGAAGGCATATCTTGTGAGTTCTCCCTTCTATTAGAAGAGAATATTCCTCTACTCGGCTAATTTTGTGTGTTGTTTGATCAACTTTGACATTTGAAATGTACATAGGTGCCAATATGCGCATCAATATGGTCGTGTGCTTCTGATGGAGTGATGAAATTTTCGGCCTTTTCAGTACTGTCTTTCTGCCGTAACCACCACCTTCTTCAGGTAAACCTCTTGTGCAATACTTGCCAGTTGTGTGTAATTTTGCTTTTTAGTTATTAATTGATTTTATGCTGTGTTCTTTTTACTAATATCTTCAACTAAACTCCAGGTAAGTTTGATATAATTGCAAGTAGTAGCTGAGTTCAAATTAAGATGTATAGGTGAACCTTTAAGGATGGACAATGTTCTGCCTAAAACTTTAGTATGCTGTGGTATTTCTGTGATCAAGCCAAAGGATAGACAGTTGGATCAATCACAAGTACGAAGAGATTGTTGCTAAGTCAATATTAGAAACTTAGCCTTTGTTGACAGATGCACACGGCTTGAAATTTATCTTAGTTTAGCCATTTGTAGTTTCTAAAACAGCCTGTTGGAGCATATTTTATTGTAGTATTAGATGAATTTACATTCATTTGTTAGCATATATCTAATTTGTCTCTTTTGTTGTAGCTCTTTGGCCGGCCACAGTGGCTTACTATTAAAAACCGTTCACATTGCTATGTCAACAAGGTACTAACATTGTTGGATTGAAAGGAGAGCCACTCTTCTATATAACAAATTCTTTATTTAGCCTTCAGAGAGATTTTCATCTGTGTCGACTCAAGTTCTAGCTTTTTTGTCTGCATGAATTAATGAGTTGTGTGCTTAGGTAAGAGAAGAGCTCGAGAACATGTCCTGTCAGATCAAAACAAGCTCTGAGGTCAAATCTATATCAAGCACTGATGGCGGTATGTCATCATTTCTGCCAATATATGTCCTTTTTTTTTTCCCTCTTTTGTTGTAACAACTTTCTTTTGTGAGATAAATAAGCCTTGAATTTTTCAATCTTGCAAACCTCACTCTGAATTATTCAGTATTTTTCTAACATCATTCTGATCTCTCAAAATAAACTGACACAAATTCTAGAGGAGAAATTGTGAATCAAACTTTTTCTATTAATCAGAAACTTAGAGCACAATTGCTCATTATATTACAGGAGCTACAAAGCAAAATAAAGAAACACTAGATATCACAGCTCATCCTCAATCAATGCTATTTCCTAAATATACACAGAATCCTACCTAATATATATTTGATATCTAAATATACAACAATAGATACATAGTAGATGTAATCTTTTTTCTTTCCTTGTGACACGTGATTGTCTGATTATGCAGTATTCTGACATAAACTAATTCTTCATGTCCATCCTTCTGTAACTTTAACAAAACATTTAGCTATTTCAGATACCCCCCTCAATTTTATTGTCCATTCAGTGGTCCAAGTAGGTTATGGACTGATTGCTGAGCAATTCAAATCAGAATTGCAACCATCTGGAATTACCCATGACACAAAACCAAAACAACTAAACCCAAGCCTGTGCCACCATGCGCAATTGTTGGATTCAATGATCTGAATGCAAGTGGTCACTCATATCTTATGCATCAAGCTGGTTAATGCAAATTGAGGGTGCCTTGTAAATATATCATAATTCATGGTTGTTTTTCAAAGATGATGAAGATGCTGATTCTAGTATGTTTTTGAGAGAAGGAAGGATGGGAGTTAAAATTTCTTATTCAATTATTTGTTATTATTATTATTGTTTTGGCAAGATCAATGAATATTATTCTGCCTTACTCTGTACTGATCCAGTTTTCCTTTTTTCTGAACTGACGGCGTATTTAGGATGCCGAGTGACAGCAATGGATGGTACGGATGAGATATATGATGGGTGTGTAATTGCTGCACATGCCCCAGATGCTTTGAGTATGCTAGGAGCTGAAGCCACATATGATGAGACCAGAATCCTAGGTGCTTTTCAGTACTTTTACAGGTAAACTGATATAACAATAATATGATGGGTGTGTTATTGCTGGCAGGTGCTTGATGTCAACTCAACCTTAGATGGTACCAAGGCTGATTTAATGTCTTAAGAATTTTGACCTTGGTGGGTCATCAGGTCTGAGTATGACCAATCTGTGTTTAGTTTTTGTGAAAAGAATGCTAAAATCTCCAGTTAGCTCAGTATGCTTTCTTTGAGAAGTATTAAAAGAGAGCGAATGCCAACTAGAGTTTACAATGTTGATCCACATTATGGATACATCCTGAACCAACCTGACATTTGAACAAATAAAATGTTGGTCGGGATTAAAAAAGTTCTTTTGGTCAAATGCTAACTGGCATTATACTTTTGTACTGAAATGTAGGGAACTGGTAGGCCACTAGCATTTTCTGTCATGCAATTGGGCTTGAAATATACCTTTTTTGTTCATTCGGAGAGTTTTTCATTATGTTCTATTTGTGAATGTTATGTTAAGTTATATGATTGAGTATTAAATGGCAGTGACATTTATCTCCATCGTGACATAAGTTTCATGCCAAGAAATCAGTCGGCATGGAGTGCATGGAATTTTCTAGGGGCCACAAATGGTGGTGTATGCGTCACCTATTGGTTAAATGTACTTCAGGTCGGGCGTTCTTTCTCCTAGTTTCCTATTGCAAATTAAACCCTATATTCTTCATTAATTAGAAGGAACATGTAGCATTCATCTTCCCACTGAATCCTAGGCTAGGTTGACCAAATATGACTTGGTTCTTCTGGAGTTTGCAACCAGATTGTTACGCAACTAGGCCATGTGAACTCAGAAGTTGACATTAAGTTCTTTGCTTGATTCTATTATAACACATGCTTAGTCAAAGTTAGCCTCATTTACCTTTTTTTATTTTTTTTCTTTTTTTCTTTTATATGATAAGTTAGCCTTGTTAGGGATTAGGAGAGATTTCCACCACTTAAGAGTATATCCTTTCATAACACTCATCTGATTGATCAGTTGTACTTTGGAAAAATGTGATGGATGTGGTCACGAAGGATATACAAGGAGAGATTCCTTGGTTTATGCTCTTTGCTGATGATGTGGTGCTAATCGATGAGAGTAGGACAGGTGTTAACAGGAAATTAGAGTTGTGTAGACAAACTCTAGAGTCGAAAGGGTTTAGTCTTAGTAGGACTAAGACGGAGTGTGTGAGGTGTGAGTTCAGTGGGGTAGGACCAGAAGATGGAGATGCCCGATGTGGTGCTAATCGATGAGAGTAGGACAGGTGTTAACAGGAAATTAGAGTTGTGTAGACAAACTCTAGAGTCGAAAGGGTTTAGTCTTAGTAGGACTAAGACGGCGTAGTGGGGTAGGACCACAAGATGGAGGTGTCCATTTGACGGGCAACTAGTGCCTATGAAAGGCACTTTTTGATATTTGGGGTCGATGCTAGAGAGTGATGGCGAGATAGATGAAGATGTTAGTCATAGGATAAGAGTAGGGTAGGTGAAATGGCGGCAAGCATAAGGTGCCTTACTGCCTTATGTGATAAGAAAGTCCCGCAGAAGCTAAAAGGGAAGTTTTAGCCTACCCCAACATGTTTGGGACAAAATGCTTAGTTGTTGTTGTTGTTGTACAAAAAAGGTGTCTTTGCGAAATCGGAACAAAAAACGTTTGCTGAAGCCCTCTTCTTTTTACCTTGGAAGTGGCAACAATCCTGGACTATATGCATGACGCTTGAGTTGATTGCTACAGGAACATTCCAGTTGAGTGTGTACTGGATATGACATCCATGATAGCAATGACTCTTTGCTACTTGACTAGTATAAGCAAATTTTTGTGTACCAGCATACCTATGAGTATCATTGTTCCTTAGTATTAAATTTGTTTATTTTCTGATTAATTTTTATTGGAGTATGCATCTGCAGAATTTAGGCTCAACTGGCGACCCATTTTTGGTCACACTAAATCCTTCATCTGTACCCAAAAATGCATTGCTTAAATGGCGCACGGGCCATCATTTCCCCTCGGTCGCTGCATCCAAGGCATCACTGGAGCTTGATAAAGTGCAGGGCAAACACGGAATTTGGTTTTGTGGGGCCTACCAAGGTGTATAAATTTTTATATCCACTATTAGGCATTCTCTAGGATTTCTGAAATAAATTGGTTATGAGAACAAACCAGATACAAAGAAGACAATTCAAATTGGTTTAGGAACTAGTGCAGAAGTTTTTCATTTTGATGGCAAGATCATCTAACTTTGTTTCTGTTAATACATTTTAGGGTATGGCTTCCATGAGGATGGACTTAAGGTATATTTCTTTTATTCTAAAAAAATAAGTACATTACTGCAATTGTATTTGTAGAATTTCCCTCTACAAATGAATGTTTAAATCCTCTCTCTTTCTTCTTTTTTGTCTAACTTGAATGTTTCTCCGTTGAATTTTTCTTGACCAAACAACATATTTCTTTCTTTCTTTATTTATTTATTTATTTATTTCACACTAGTTCCCAAAGGTTCACAGCCTTAGTCAGGTATTCCTAATTAGTTTCATGTACTTACTAATGCAGGCAGGTAAATCTGCTGCAAGTGGATTTCTAGGACAGAGATTGACTGTATTGGAAAACCCTCGACACATGGTGCTATCTCTAATGGAAACTGGAGCACGCCTTTTAGTTACCAGATTTCTTCAGCAGTATATCTCAATTGGTACTGTAATGTAAGTAAAATGCTACTCTTTATATGACCTACACTGACCCACTATCCTGACAGTTGGGTCTAAAGCTGGTCCCTGTTGTCAGCTTATGTGGTGTCATAGTACTTAGCAGTGTATTAGTACACCTATTTGGAATTTAAAAATTTTTGGCAATGAAGTAGAAACTATTGATATGGCCTTTGACTATCTTAGTTCTTACCACTAACTGTACTGAACTACTGATACTGTCAGTGAGAGAAATGGAATTATGTCTGTTCCCACTGATAGGTCACCCCAGGGCAGATATCGGTACCCCTATTTCAATCAAATTCGGACTTATGAACAGTACTGGTCCATGTGGCATGCTATTGACTGAGTTTCTTCTTGAGGGAGATGTTTCATAGATGATACAAAAGCTGGACTTGGTAAATGTTATATCGAGTAGAAGAAACTGATACTATTTCAACTGTAGTGTGCATGAAGATGGAGGCACAATTTTTACCTTCGGTAAGTCCAGCAAGAAATGCAGTGTAAAATCTGTTCTAAGAGTGCACAGCCCCTTATTCTACTGGAAGGTTTGTAAGTTGTACCTTTATAATCTTCTGTTTTAGAAATTAAAGGAAAAAAAAGTGAAATACCCTATATCAGTCAGTTGTTATTTTGTTCAGAATGCCCAAACTATTCCTTAATTTTCATTCCCTCATTCTTTGAATAAATATGTGAGAAATGAGCTATAGTTTGGGTATTCTTCGTGGAGATTACCAAGATACGTGTCCCAATATCAATTCCATTGTTGTATAAGGAACATAATCTATTGCTGGGTTCTACACAGTTACATGGTGATGCAGTGTACAAATGAAACTTTCTCTGTCCTCTATTGTTAAAATGAAAGATGATTTTAATATTTAGTTTTCTTTTTCTTTTCTTTTTTTCTATAGGTTGCAGCAGAGGCAGATCTAGGCCTTGCAGATGCATATATAAATAGATATTTCTCTTTTGTTGATCAAGAGAAAGGTCTTCTTGATTTTTTCTTGGTAAAGGCATCCAACAATCTTGTTTATTATGCATATTTAGTTTAGGGTATACCAAATAGAATTGTTTGTTATAGACCAAGGATTTTGAGAACTGTTTGGTATACCCTCAAATGGCATGAAACAATTCGCTGAGAAGATGTGACCTTTCTTACCTTCATCGGATATATGAGAAGATGTGTTTGAGGAATTATAGGCCTATAAGAACTTTATACTACAAAAAGTATATGATCCATTTGAAGAATGGTAATAAATATTAAGGATACTTGTGAGTTGTGATGATATTGTTGCAGTTCCAGAGGACAAAATTCTAAGTTCTTTAAATTTTGCATGTATGAAAACTCTTCTAGCTTCCTGAAAGCTCATGATAATATGCAAAATACTGTAGATTCTTATTGCTAATAGGGATCTGAAGAACACCTCGAGTGGCATTACCAATAAAAGGTTTCTTCTATTCTAATTTTTCAACTGTTTATACAAAATATAATGGCTTCCTCAAGCCTCATTAGTAAGCACCAATGGTTCCAAATTAAGTGTGTATTACTATTTTCACACTTCTGGGACTTATATGTTTCTGTTTCTTTGCATTCAGAAAGTTCCTTTTTTTTTAAAAAAAAAAAATTGCATATATGGAGAATTGGGTTTGTTCTCTTGCCAATATCTTTGTTTCTATAATTTGTGCTTTCTCTGAGTGTTCGGATGTTTCAAAAGTGATTTTTTTTTTAAAAATTAAATAACAGCTGGTTTAGGGGTTGGTGGACACCTATGCTATTGACAGCTGGCATAGCATCTGCCAAGTACTTTTTCCGGCATATGTTGCGGCAAAATTCAGTAACTCAAACTCGAAAAAATATTTCCCAACACTATGATCTGGTATGGCGGTGCACCAGTTTATTTCTTTAATAGAGCACAGTTTTATCTCAAATGGTTAAAATTTTAAAATTTGAATTGACACCACTTTTGTATCATTTCGTGAATTGCACAATTGAACTCTGATTAAACTAATTTCTGAATCAGCATATCTGTGGCACAGTAAAGCCTCTATTAAACCTAAATTTCTGCCAAGTAATTCTCACTTGTTTTTATGTTCCTTATTACAATCCAAATTGTACCTTAAAATAATCCTGGTCTGTGCAATGTTTAACTGAATTTTCCTTTATTTGACCATTGCAATGTAACTATGGTCCTGATATACCTTGGTTTCTGCACAAAGAAAAAAGGATTAGCCAAGGGTGCCTAACAATAAATAAATAAATGCATAAGGGAAGATGTGTAAATTTTCTTTTAATCTTCAAATAATCGGAGTGCATATCTTCCTGTGTGTTTTTGTAGAGCAATGATTTCTTCTCCTTGTTCTTGGATGAGTCCATGACCTACTCCTGTGCAGTTTTTAAGGTTTGTCCTTATAAATGTTATCCTGGTCTTTAAATGAATGATAAAGAAATCAAGGAAAGCTCAAAGAGAGTTGTTTGTGTGTAGCACCAAAATAAATTCAGTCATTCTGGCTTGGACATAATGATCCTAATCATTTTTTGGGGTTGGGTCAATTCTTGTTTCGATCCTGGTTCTGTTATATTCGGAAGAGCCAGGATTTTGTAAATGTGATTATGGTTGCTTATATTTTGGTCAACCTGATTTTGGTTTATAAATTACTGTTCATACGACAGTCTGGTCACATTAAGGTTTACTGCAAGTATTAACATAAAGTTCATTTTGACAGACAGAGGATGAGGATTTAAAGACAGCCCAGCTCCGTAAAATTTCTCTTCTAATAGAAAAGGTATTGTATGCTATGAGTTTGTGTTTGTTTTAGCACTATTGTGGACTGCGCAGAGAGCTTTGTTCAACTTTTTCTTCTTTTTTTCCCCCTTTATTAACTAATGCTGAATATCTTACTGAAAAGAGAACAAATGAAATACTTCTTTTTGTCCCTGCTTTCGCTTAGTTTTATTTTTCTTTTGCAATTAAAGCCCATAAAAAAACTTCCTAATGCACTAATTTTTATTTAATTTAATTTTTATAAGGCTAGAGTAGGTAGCAAGCATGAAGTACTCGAGATAGGTTCTGGCTGGGGAAGTCTTGCAATTGAACTAGTGAGGCGAACAGGCTGCAAATATACAGGAATCACCCTGTCAGAGGAGCAACTTAAATATGCCACACAAAAAGTTCAAGAGGCTGGATTACAGGTTATTTCTTTAAGTCAATATTTTGAAAATATTGATTTATTGGATTTAGCATTTTTTGTCCCATCAGTTTGATTACGTTGAATAAAATAATACAATACAATTGTGCAAGCATTAGAAAACATGTCTTACCTGTGAGGTTGATTAAAGCTTGTTGCCAATTAGAACAGACTGCTTCACATGTTTTATCCATTCAGTCACATCCAATTTGTAATATCAAGTACTTGATTCTGTAAACAAGTCCTATTTGTATAAATCTGCTTAACAATGTTTCCAGGATAATATAAAGTTCGTGCTCTGTGATTATCGGCAGCTATCACACTCTCAGAAGTATGACAGGATCATCTCTTGGTATGTAGGCTGTACAACTATTATATAAAAGCCCAAAGAAATGAAGTTGAAAAAGTAACCCCTCTATACGGGTGTGAGACTTAATTTAGACCTGTGAAGTAGGGATTTGATAAATAATAAAAAGTTTGGGCCTTGCAATTCCTTCATTCAGTGGGGAATGTTCCTTTGAATTCCTATAAAATTATGCGAGTAAGAGAGCAGTTGATTTTGCAGTGAGATGATTGAAGGAGTTGGACACGAATACATGGGAGAGTTCTTCAGCTGTTGTGAATCTCTCTTGGCTGAAGATGGCGTGTTTGTGCTTCAGGTAAGTTCTTTTGTAGCCATCCATTTTTGTGCCATTACCAATGATTGTTTTCTAACTATTGGTGTTGACGATGTTAACTATTGCTATCTCTGTTAATAGATACCTGTACAGTACTGATACTGGTACTAGTACTGACTATTGGCTTTGGACATGTTATATTTTAGTACTAATATGCTCATATCTTGTTGTCTAAGCATAAACTGAGTTCTTCAACCATCTCAACTAGAAACTAAGCAACTGATTGAACTGAAACTTTTCTTATATCTGTTGTGTACTAGTCAATTCTGTTACTGCAGTGAAAAGAGTGTGAAGTTACAGTTATATTTTTTATATCATGTGCAGTTTATATCAATTCCAGATGAGAGGTACGACGAATATAGGAGAAGCTCAGACTTCATAAAGGAGTACATTTTCCCTGGAGGTTGTCTTCCTTCTCTAAGTAGGATTACCTCTGCAATGTCCACTTCCTCTAGATTATGGTAAGTCACATGCCTCTGTGTTTGTGTGCTTGTGTGTGAGTGCATGTGCATCTTGAATTTGAAATGGAAGTCATTGATTTGATTTAATAAATGGGCTTAGGCCTTCTATACCCATGGCCAAAAACCTCAAAGCCAGTCTTGCATCTCCCACACTAAGATCATCGTTTAGCCAACTAAACTAGGTTTTCTTCTTAAATGACAAGTCCTTGTTACATGGTGTTGATAGTTTGTCTACATTTTTTTTGTTGATTGATCTCTCTCCTCCCCTCTCCCTCTCCCTCTACCTCTCCCTTTCCTTTCTGTAACTGCAGTGTGGAGCACTTAGAAAACATTGGCATTCATTACTACCAAACTTTAATATATTGGAGGAGAAATTTTGCTGCAAAGAGAAAGTAAGTTACTTGACCTTTGCTTTGGAAATAAATTTTCTTCAGAATATCCAGTTTACTGCTGTTAAGTTCACTACTTTTTCCCTGCCTTTGAAGAAAATCATTGAAACTACTATTCTCATAAGGGTAGGGAGGAAAAACAGCATTTGAATTGGAAGTGTTCAATGGTGGAGGCTACCCAAATATTTCCAATGTTAAGCAGGGCATCTGGAATGGTACCTTGGTGTATGGAATGCTTAGTTTTTTTTTTCTTTGTGGTCTAAAACCAGCTTTGTTGCCATTTCTATTTGTAATGAAAGTTAAGGTGCTTGTGTGAGATCCTTCAGTTTGTGTACAGTGTGTTTTTTTTTTCTTAAGAGCAAAAGGTTTTATCAGTCTAATGTCACCCTTTTTTCAGGGAAATTCTTGCATTGGGATTTGATGAAAAGTTTTTCCGCACATGGGAGTATTACTTCCTATATTGTGCCGCTGGCTTTAAGACATGCACCCTTGGTGATTATCAGGTACAAATTACTATTTTTCTACTTTAGCCCCTTGACTATCTAATTGCTTCTGTGAAACTACTATAGAGCTCAGTTGACCCACAAAAGTCAACTCATAGTTGTATAAAGGCCAGCATACCAAAATCTTGTATTGTACTGTGCCCCTTGACTATCTAAGACGGTAACTATTGCTGTGGCTTCTCCTTGGATCTGTATTTCTAGTATATATATCTACCTACTGTGAAATTGATATATTATCATGGCTAGAAAGCGACTCTGATGCCAGTTGTTAAAGTTTTTATATTTAAGTTTAATGAGGTATTTATCTGTACTCGTGGAAATATTGGTGTGCAGATGGTGTTCTCCCGACCTGGTAATACAAAGAATTTCGGTAACCCCTATTGAAATTCTCTCAACTTGAAGTAAACCCTCTTTCTTCTGATTTGATTGTTTTATATTCTTCTCTCATTCCAAAGTAATGTGCCATTTGCTTGTGCTAGTTACAGTAAATAAATTTCTTGATTGGTTTTGTTGGAGAGCAAGTGATAGTTGGGTGTAATAGGAGTTTTTTATTTATTCTTTTTTTTTTTTACTCAATAGGAGGTTTCTTGGGGGTTCTCTGGAATAAAAGAAGATTGAGATGAGACCCCAGAGTTAATCGGTGTTAGTTATACTCCATTCATTAAAGGCTCTTAAACGTAAGTGAATTTTGTTTGGATATGTATTGTATCTAAATATATATCTTCCATGAGTTCTCCTTCCACCTGGAAATATTTGAAAGTTGAGTGTTCAAAACAATATCTTTGATTATCTTGATATGATTATGTCACTCGTAATCAAAGAGTTTCGATTATGGATAAAATGGATTCACTCAACTATGTCACTGAGAAATCACCATAGGTGATAGGTCATTGTTTCTTTTTTTTTTTTTTTTTTTTTTTTGACGGTTAGTTGGCGACAGCCAACCAACAAAAGAAAAATTTTATTTTAAAAAAAAGAAAGGTTTACAAGGTATTACAAGCTAATTAGACCAAAAAAAAAACAAGAGAAGATATCCAAAAACCACAGGTCTTTTTGATGTTTTTTTTTGGCAAGCTAGGTAGCGGCTACCTAGTTCAGGTCTTTTTGATGTTAAATGTTATATTTTTTTGCCATATAAGTTCAAATTATGTTGGCCCTCAAAAAAAGTACAAATTATGTGATCGTACCAAACAAGAAAAGATGCGAAAAAATATTAACAGCAAATAGTATATAATACTATAAGGGAGTTGTGAAAATATTTTTTGAAAATTTGGTTAGGCTAATTGAATTGCTGATTTTACGTCCCACGTGCTTTTGAAAAATTGTTGCAATTTGTTTGTTTTGAACTATTTGCAGTCAGGTACTTTAACTTTTTTATAATTTTATGTCTGGTATTTAAAAAAAATATAGAATGTACTTTTAAGCTCTGTCTCATTTTTTTCCCTCGAAGTTCCTCGTGAGTTATTTAAAAAAAAATGCTAGTTTTGTTTGAACAAGAATAAGATATCGTTTGCTGCGCACCGATTGTCCGTACTCCAATATTTATTTATTTATTTTGACAGCCATAAGTATTTCACTGATCAGTTCCGTACAAATCACAACCGTCATTTTTAATATGATGACTTAGATTTAGAACCGGATGAAGATATAATTTCTAGTAAATTGAAAGTGATAACCAGATCTTGTAATAATTACAGGGTAGCCAACAAAAGAGCTACCTTTTTCAAAAATATATATATTGTAATAAGAGTAAATCTATTGTAAACCATGATGCATAGAGCGCTCCGTGCACCACGACCGTTTGATCGGTGATTTTGCAAATTGACAAATCTAAATTAACCAATTCATCAAACATGATCCGTATCTTGAATTTGAAGAATCTACATTTTTTTTCTTTTTTTTTTAGATTTGAAGGATCTACTTAATGGGCTAATTTTTACGTTTTTTTAGTTATTTCACTTTATATCATATTATATATATATATATATAATAATAATAATAATAATAATAATAATAATAATAATAATAATAATAATAATAATAATAAAATTGTTGTAGAATAAACGCACCAGTGCAGCACCATGATTCATCCTTTGATCTCGTCGATTTTTTTTTTATAAAACAATCATGAATAATTTTAAACATCAATGCTCAGTTCATCAGATGGATCGAAAGCAAGGTTTTAAAATGCGCTTTATGCGGTTTGACGGTTAGATAGTGATTTAGCGTTTATCAGTGATAAAACAATCAATGCGGTGATAAAACAGCGATAAAATGGGAAAAAAAAAATGAGAGTGCGCTATGAACAAAAACTAAGATAAAACGGTGATAAAAAGAAAAAAAACAGAGTTTTTTAGAAGCTTGATCAAAAGTCAAACACTTCAAACTCACGTCATTTGAAATTAACCCAAGACTTTCTGAAATTAAATTTTATAAATTTTATTCATCAAAATTAAACTCATCCGGATTTCTCCAACACTGCAAACGAGTCTAACAGTTTTTGATGATGCATGAATTAATGAAATGAATGCAAAACACTGCGAGAGCCTATAGCATTGCATGGCTGGTTACATGTTTGCTTGGAGAGAGGCAAGGTCTGGGGTGGCTATTGCAAATTCTTTAGCAATGATCTCAATTGCTGCTGCTACAACCCCCCTCCAACCATCCAGCCTGGACACTAGTTAGATGGAACAATAGAAAGCTCTGAAGAATAACTTTTCTCTTCCTTTTTTTCCCCTAATGTGCGCGCATGCATGAGCTTTGTTATAGAAAAAAATATGTACTTGGTGTGTGGCGCCCCTGCATAATTTCACCGCACGAGAAGAGAATATATCTAAATTTGTTTAATAAATGGTACTATTTGAACGTTTGAATGATCAAGAGGTGACTTTTTTTTTACTTTTAAAATACAGGTTTTTACAGGGCTTTTATGACATTTTTACTTTTATGCATATTTGCACGCCGAAGGACGAAGGTGGGAAAAAAAAAAAAAGCAGCTGGGAGAGAGAGATGAAAGTAAGACGTGAGAAAAAACTCACCAGCGCCCTTCAAATAAAAGAAAAAAGAAATTAATAAAACGCACATGTTGACTAGTGCCTAGCAGAAATTATCAGGTCTGCCAAGTTTCCAAATGACGTCCAAACTCCAAATGGTGATTTTTAGTGCTTATATAGACCATATCACTACCAGAAGAAAATAAACTTTTTATAAACCGAGAACCGATACTCAAGAAAAGTATAGCTATCATCGCGTTTCCTTCTTTATGAGGATTAAAATTTGTTAACAATAAATTCACTTTATTATCGTACCAATATTTCGAATAAACTTGTAATCTAAAAATTCGACGTTGAATCTAAAAATCACACTTCGAAAAAGATGGAGTTTTTATCCCAGTGATTTGATTATTATTTTCCTAATAATACAATGTTTTCTTAAACACATCAGAGATTAAGAATTAAATATTTTCTGTGGTCACTTAACCTGAAACAAAAATTCTTATTTGGTCACTGAATTTTAAATTATCTGTTTTAAAACATTAAACTTGACTGAATGAACAAAATTGCATAATATATACTAAAACAGATAATGAAATTTAATAAAAAAAAATAAATTTCATATAGATTGATTTCCTTGAAAATCAGAAATTAATGTTCGAAAACTAAGATGTTTTGATATTTGTGATGCAGACGCGACACGCGAGACACCAATAAACGCCATACCCTCGCTATTGGTACAATATTACAAAGTTTAAGAGCCCATCAATTGATCAAAAGGAACAATCTGTCTTTCCTCATGTGGTGATATGCCAAAAGCTTCTTGGTCCTTGGCCCATCTTTCGAAAGACCGTCTTTAAATCTAGACCGGATTGGTCCTTCGAAAGATTTACAACGGGCAAAGATCTAAAAAGGCCGGATTTTGAAAGGGGATTTAATTTTCAATGAAGACATATTTTGATGGGACGGATATCGAAGGACTAGGTCGACCCAGTCCGACTCGATTTATTTGAAAGGGCGGGTTCACCATATCAGATATTATAGTAGATTTGTACGTAGAACTATATATAGATTATTTACGTATTCAGCTATTCATGTACAGAAAGAAATCAATCAATTAATTACTATTTAAATAATAATATCATGGAGACATGCATTGAATATTACTCAATGCAATTTTTCATTTAATTAATAACTGTTTACCGCTGCATATCTTCTTACACAATGGAATTTCATATTTCCTATCTTTTCATATTTCATCAGATATCAAAATTTTACCAACACATATTGATTAGTCTATATATACTTCATACATATATCTTTCATTTTTCATCCATCTCTCAAATCTCAATCTCTACCATTAATTCATTAGCTGAAAGTTTAGTTAGAAAATCAATCAAACCTAGTTTTTTTTATAGCTCAAATAAATAAAATATAGCTAATTGGAATAATGAAACAATGAACCTGTTTCATGATTCTGATAATGGAGTCCCCTCTTCTCAATGCCCTAACCAAATTCCAAATGTCTCAATCTAATGCTTCACCAACCGTGTTGAAGCCCGGAGTTTAAGGAGGAGGGAACAATTGAAAATGTTATTTTAATTACAATAAATTTTTAGAAATAATGATTAACTATCAAAATATATCATATGGAATCCTTTGAGTCCTTTGGGTCTTTGAGCCCGGCCATTTGAAAAATCAAGGACTTAGAAGGGCTAGATTTTCAAAGCACCAGTCTACCTATTTAGAAAAAAATATCCTTGAAATCCAGTCCTTTTTGGACCCGTTCTCGAATCCGATCCGGTCCGGCTCTTATGTCAAACCCGTTGAGTCCGGCCCGGCTCTTTTGACTTTAATTAACCCGAAAAAATTAATACTAACTTTACTGTTCATATTAATTTTGATAATAACAGAAAAAATCGAAATTTTAATACTAACGTTGCTGGATCGTCATCCCAGTTGACGAAAGCCCAATACTCTTGGATCGTCATCCCAGCTGACGATCCTAGCTTGGATCGTCATCCCAGTTGACGACCCAAGCTTGGATCGTCATCCGAAATGACGATCCAACGATCCAACAAAAAACAAGATATTTTTCGGATGACGATCCAAACAAAAAAATTTCAGATTTTTTTTTAAATGAAAATTTTTCATTTTAGCCCCAAAAGTTTTTATTATTACAAAATATATAATTTATGATTAAAAATTAAATATGATTAAAAATTAAATATGATTAAAACATCTACTATAAAAATATAAGTATATAATTAAATTATGCATGTTAAATACATAATATTGTATATATTTGTAATATTTATTTATACATATATACATAATGTAACATATATTTTATATATTAAATACATATTATTGTATATAATTAAAATATATGATACATATTATTATGTACATATATTTCTATGTATATTTATTTATACATTAAAAAAAATTATATGAAAATATCTACATTTAATGTATAAATTTTTTTATTGGACTATTATGTAAAAATGTTAATTTTAGGGTCATCGGCGAATAACTTCAACAAAAATATATTCAATTTTATCGCCGATGACCCTAAAATTATTATTTTTGCAATATAGTCCAATAAAAAATTTTATACATTAAATGTAGATATTTATATGTATGTAAATGTATAAATGTATATATTTATATGTAGATATTTATAGATATTTACAATACAAAAAAATATGTAATGTATAAATGTATATATAAACATATTTTTTAAAGTATAATTTTTAATATATTTTATATACATATATTTTTTTAATATACTTATACATAAAAATATATGGTCATCGTCACCATATATTTTTTAATTTATAATTTTTAAAAAAATTATATACATTAAAAAATACATATAAAATATACAACAAAAAATTTTATTGGGCTATATTGTAAAAATAATAATTTTAGAGTGATCGGCGAAAGAATTGAATATATTTTTTGTTGAATTTATTCGCCGATGACACTAAAATTATTATTTTTACATAGTAGTCCAATAAAAAAAATTTGTTATACATTAAATGTAGATATTAATATATAATTTTTTTAATGTATAAATAAATATGCATTAGAAATATATGTACATAATAATATGTATCATATATTTTAATTATATACAATAATATGTATTTAATATATAAAATATACGATACATTATATATATATATATGTATGAATAAATATTACAAACACATACAATATTATGTATTTAACATGCAATAATTTAATTATATACTTATATTTTTATAATAGATGCTTTAATTATGTTTAATTTTTAATTAGAAATTATATATTTTGTAATAATAAAAACTTTGCGGGCCAAAATGTAAAATTTGCATTAAAAAAAAGATTCTGAAATTTACAAAAAAATTTCAGAATATTATGACGATCCAAGCTTGGGTCGTCAACTGGAATGACGATCCAAGCTTGGATCGTCAACTGGGACGACGATCCAAGGGTATTTGACTTTCGTCAACTGGGATGACGATCCAGCAACGTTAGTATTAAAATTTTGATTTTTTTCTGTTATTATCAAAATTAATATGAACAGTAAAGTTAGTATTAATTTTTTCGGTTCATTAACCTCATGTAATCATGTTATACAAATTCCAGTTATAAAGCCCGTGAAATTTAGAAGGCCCAATTATGTCAAGCCATCACTGTAAACATCAAATCAATAATTACATTCTAGGCCACAATCTATCTATTGTGGCAGTGCCAGAGCCACACTCTCTCTCTATTAGGTCCGCCAAGCCAGTCCCAATCCACATTTACTCTACTCTCAACTCCGCAATACACGTGCGTAGCGAGTCACTAAAACTCTGAAACTAACAAATATTATTAGCGGGACCCATATACAGTTCTTCCTTACCGGATAGACTACAGAGAAAGTGTGAGAGAACACCCCAACCATCCAAAGCTCTCTCTTCCAAATAGAGAGAGAGAAAGAGAGAGTCCCATAATCCGTCTCCTCTTTGGCCTGAGCCGATCCGCTCTCCTCTCGCCTCAAACCCTAGTACGAGCCTCGATCAATCCTCGACTCTTGGAGCAATTACGATCGTGAATCGACTCGAGCTCAGCGCGGATATCCGTCGATCTTCTCAGGTAGATCCCGAGCTCAGTCTTAGATCTCTTCGACTTCATTTTGTTAATTTCACGGTTTAATCTGAGGTTTTGGGCATTTTTGGCCTCATTTTTTTTGCAAAAGTAGTTGGTGGATAGGCATTCGTTTCTCTTTTGTTGGTTATTGTTCTCTTAATTTGAAGAGAAGATAATGTGGTGTTGTATTTTTTTTTGGTAGATTATTGAGTGAAATGGCCACCGGAAAAGCGATCCATCAGCTTCTGAAGAAGAAGCCTTTGTTTCAATCATTTGTGAGAATCTTTCATCTGTTCTGTTGATGAATTGCCTCCTTTTTTACTTCTTTTTTTTTCAATCTTCTAATGATGTTAATATAAATTGATCTGAATATATTCAAATCAACCCTAGTGGAAGCCCCTTCGTATATATTTTTCTAAATTTTAAATGGCCCCTGTTTTGAAATGGGATTTCTTATTATGAATGGTTATAAAAAAAAATTCCTTTGACATGAAACCTTGAACTGAATTTTACTTTTCATAGGCACCGCTTCTAGTCCCATCTGTTGCATTCAAGCAAGAGCAGGAGACAATTGGAACCAAGTCTTTTAGAGCACTGGCCTTGCTTGGGGCTGGTGTCACTGGTTTGCTCAGTTTTGCTTCAGTGGCTTCTGCTGATGAGGCAGAGCATGGTCTTGAGTGCCCAAGCTACCCCTGGCCCCACAAGGGAATCCTCAGCTCCTATGATCATGCTTCGTAAGTCCTGCACTATTTCTGTGGTTTGTTCAAATTCTGTATCTATGATACCATGGATTGTCAATACCCTCATTCGGCACAGTATGATGTTAGCTATAGTGTCTCATATTTCTGTTTTAGGGTTTTCTCCTTTTCTGGCATAATTGAAGATCTTATGGGTTAACTGAAACTTTAATATTTTTTATTACTAAAATGAAGTGTTGATAAATGGACTTATGAAGTTTGGGACATATTTCCCCTAGCTTTGGGCCATGTTGCATTTCATTTTGGTGTTGGATTTACTTTGCTTGGCCTCAGTATATTGAAAGAACCCATCATGAAGGATACAAAGATAAATTAATTTTGGATGTGTTGGGGTGTTACAGAGTGAAAATCAGTGAGATTCTCTTAATATTCAATCAAAGTCCGGTGATTACTTCTTTTTAAGAAAAGTGAAAAAGAGGAGAAAAAGAAAAAGAAATTTGAAATAGTCTTAGACTCTTAGCAGTTCGAAAACCAGAATAATGAAAATTCTATTATAATATTCCAAGTTCACTCAGCCTTTCATCTGGCTAATTAGTTCATAAAACTTTATATCAAGAGCTATGGGTGGTTTAACATAAATTTCTAAGCCACAATGAAAAGAAAACCGATCTTATTTTCTCATCTTGAAGTCGGCTTGTTAGTCAGCTAGTAACCTTTCTTTCAGGAAGGTTCATGTCAAAGTTTTTCATTAGAAAATTTGATTGAAATTGTTCATGAAGAAAATTTCAACATCTCATTAGTTTTGCCAAATGGAAGTTTTACATCCATATATGTTCTCGTCTAGGATCCGGCGTGGCCACCAGGTGTACCAGGAGGTTTGTGCCTCTTGCCACTCAATGTCTCTGATCTCATACAGAGACCTGGTCGGTGTGGCCTACACCGAGGAGGAGGCTAAGGCCATGGCTGCTGAGATTGAGGTGGTTGATGGGCCGAATGATGAGGGAGAGATGTTCACCCGACCTGGTAAGCTCAGCGACCGCTTCCCGCAGCCATATGCAAATGAGCAGGCTGCGAGATTTGCTAATGGTGGTGCCTATCCTCCTGATCTCAGCCTTATTACTAAGGTAATGTTAATCCTCTCTATTTTTGAATGGTAATGTTCTGGAATTTAGAAACATTATCATATTTAACTGCAAACCCAGAGATAAATAAGATGTCATAAAACTACTGTAATACAACTCATACCAATTTTTTTGGGATGTGAGTGGCCTGTCCTCTTTTCCTGAGGTACACGTGAAATTCTGATGGTTTTCCTGTGGTATGTTATGACGCTTTCATAGGAGATGGTACAGGTGAACACCTAAAGTAGGATTTACACTAACCTGATATTGCTGGCTAAAGTCATAATAAACATCTGAAAAAAAAGATCAATTGTAAAAAATTCAGCATGTTGGCTAAGCAGTTCATGTTGAGGTCCTGTGTCATTTCTGTATATATCTTTTTTCAGTGTGTTGATGTTGATTTTCTTATAAATTATTCAGGCTAGGCACAATGGACAGAACTATGTTTTTGCTCTTCTGACCGGTTATCGCGATCCTCCTGCTGGTGTCAGTGTAAGTATATATATGTTTTGAGACTGTGAATGCAAATTTTTGGCCATAAACACACTATGTTGATGTGAGATAGTGAGGATACATTAGCGTGTGTTTGGTTGTGTTGCGAATAGAGTTGAATAGATTATTCATGAATAAGGATTGTCATTAAAGTATGGTCAAGAATAGCCTATTTCTTTTTAAAAAAAAATTATGTTGTTTGGATGATATGCCAAGAAATTCTATAAGGGTAAGAATAATGATGATGACGATAATAAGAATGGAGGGAATGAATTTTAAAGTATTTTTTTGTTGCTAAATATGTTTTGTTTTACCATTATGTGTTTCGTTTATGATGAAGGTAAGAATAATGATGATGACGGTAATAACAATAGAAATAATATTTATCTTAATAATGGTAATAATAGTAGTAATAGTAATATTAATAATGATAATGATAGTTCATTCCATAATTACTAATAATATATATATTAATAAATTTATATTTAATAATATTAGTAAAGTAACAGTACATATAATATTCTAAAGAAACATAATAATAGTAAAAGTTAAATTAATATGATTTACGTAAAAATGCTTTGGTAATCTGTGAAGCACCATGCTATAATATAATTACATATTTTCTATTTGCTGCAGCTGTAAGAGTGGTATAACATTAATACTTCTTTTGTTTCTCTCTCTTCGTAAGCTTTTTAAATCCACCTCTGGCCAATTTTCTTAATATTACCAAGGGTCATGACAGCCCTTCACAACTTTATTCCAACTTTCCTCTCAAATAAGAACTAGCAGGCGAATAGGTTCTTCAACCTGTTTTGTGTTTGGATGGACCAATTTGGCTTATTTGAACAAGGTTGTTGTACAATGGTAAAAAAACATACCCTATTTGTAGGTTTTGTTGCTATCCCCTGTTCAATAACTTTTGAAAAAGAGTTGACCCAATGAAAAGCTACAAGTTGTGTATATATGGTCAAATTAAACCCTGTTTGGGCCTTTCTCAGTTTTTTTTTGTTGACTGTGATGTAGATGCATTATTATGAGCACCCACTCTTGATCTTTTTCTTACTTGAATTAATCATTCGAGAAGTAAATGTGCTTGTCTGTGTAAGCTAATAAAATTATTTTGAAACTGAATAGATTCGTGAAGGTCTGCATTATAATCCGTATTTCCCTGGTGGTGCAATTGCCATGCCAAAAATGCTTATTGATGGTGCTGTTGAGTATGAAGATGGCACACCAGCAACTGAAGCTCAAGTAACATAAGCAACTTCCTAATTTTCTACCAATTTTTTTACAATCTTGAATCTAAAAAAAATATATAAGTTGTCTAGAAGAGGAGTGTTTCTCTGAACATTGTTTTCTTTGTTTCTAAAATTTTGCAGTTAGACCTCATTCTCACTCATTTGTGAAGTGAGATGGTGATTAATAGGGGTAATTTGGGTGGTTTTCAAACTAACACATGCATGGTGGGAATAATGGATGTTTATTATGTTTCAAGTGCACATGAAATTAACAAACTTAATACATCAATTTTCTGTTGAATTTTCAGATGGGCAAAGATGTTGTGACCTTCCTTTCCTGGGCAGCTGAACCTGAAATGGAAGAGAGAAAACTAGTAATTCTTTCTAATACTTCTATAATAATTATATTAAAATGACTCAACCATGCAGTTGTGCTTCTGGTGCTGGATATCGCTCTTCCTTGTTTATTACGTTTCTGAATTTGCTTGACCTATTCATGATTGTTCTTATTTGAGAGCTCGGCTACTGCTTAAAATATCAATATATTATGTGGCTGTTTTAAAGAAAAGCCGAAAAAAAAGAAGGGGGAAAAGCATCATGTGATGTGGCTAAATTGTATCGTTTTATTTTCAGATGGGATTCAAGTGGATCTTTGTATTGTCACTAGCGCTCCTTCAAGCAGCATACTACAGAAGGATGAAGTGGTCCATATTCAAGTCACGCAAGCTCATAGTTGATGCCGTCAACTAATTGCAATATGCACCTTTTTTTGGTTTCACGATGTTGATCTAGTTAATAATTTTTTGCAACGCTCTTATGGTCTTGCTTATTTTAAAGTAAATTTTCTCGGAGAGTGGCAAGTACTCCCTAGTAAGCTTTCTTCTTTCCGTCAGACGGAAATTTTAGTTTCATTTTTTTTTTCTTCGAGTATTCTTGTTGTATTTTTATATATACACCCACCAGGATGGAATAAGCATCTGAATTATTGCTTTTCATGCTTGGTTTGTTCTATTGTCGCTTACAATTCCTTGGGCATGCTATACATGTGCCTTATTTTGAAAGTATCTTTTGTAGCATATTCAGTCCTGAGTCCCTAAATTTTCCTCAGACGGTTCTTGAACATGTAATTTGTTCGATTTTAGCTTTCTTTTACTATGCGGATTTGTTGAAGTTCCGCATTATTATTTCCATTTCATGTCGGTTAGTACTTGTCCGATGTACTTGTAAAAATTAGCGTGTATCTGCGTATTGAATGAGGCGCTTATATGAAATGAAACACACTAATGTGCTACGCTTTGTTGCATCAATAAAAATAAAGTGCCATCCCCTGAAATGAAAAAAAAGGAAAATACGAGTTTGAAGTTTCCAATTGATCCGAACTTCTTTTTGACATTATATTAGGTTACATTTATGTAGAAAATTGGAAGTTTGTGCAAGTTGGAGTATGTTGGCAGCTACTTACACAGTTGTTATAGGTAATGATATAGTTGTTAAAAATTGTGAAGAGAATGGTTGTTTTTATTATATTTATATATATTCCTTGATGAAGTGTAAATAGACATTATTAATATTTCAAATCGTTCCATAAGTAGGCACCGCATTGTTAATATTAATATATCAAATGGTTGTTAAAAATTATTTCAGTTGGAAAAGAATATGGTCAAATAGTGAGGAGAGTTTGCTAAGTAGTTTAACTAGCGGGCACACAGCTATTATTGGTCATGGCTGAGTCAGCTGTCCATTAAACGCATCCATTTTAAAGTAATCTACTGTGTAAAGCACACGTATAATTCCAAAATTGAAACAATCTATCTGAATTATAAAAATTAACACATGCAAATTTAAATTTTTTGTTTATAAGCGTTTCGAACTTAGTACCTTTTTTTTGTTGATTATTGTAATACCCGGTACAACAAGTACAACAAATTTAAAAAAATCAAACACTCTAAAATAAAAATATTATAATAATTTTAGCGAAGATAATTAAATTCATCATGACGGATTGAAGTTTTTTCGAGTGCATTCAAGTAACACAAAGAATAAAGCTAGTACGAACATATCATGTCAGAGTAACAGCTGATCTATTCTAAAGCTGTAACAGATGCATGGCTACAACCTAGCTCTATTTTTCCTTGTAAATTTGTTTTGTGTTTTACAAAATTCTCTACACACCAAAACTCTTTCAAAGCGAATTTTTATTGCCCATGTCACCATTAAACGTTAGTGTCATTTGCCATGACAAGCACTATCAGTGATCAAATATTTAATCACCTCTTGCCCTCTTCATTGGTGAAAAGGCACCACAAATGCTATTATCAGACTCGGATGTTTTATGTCTCTGGCCAATTTGTCTGCTCATTTCTTCTGATGCATCAACTTGATTAATTTCATCACAACCATTTTCAGAGGTGAGTAACTTTTCGGAGGAAGGAAGCTTAATATTGGTACATTTGTTGAGCTTCAGTTGGTCTATGCTCTGTTGTTGCTTCTCTACAATCATCTGGAGGTATTTGCATTGCTCTTCCATTTGAAGCTGTAGCTTTCTTTGATGCTGTTGAGGTCAAAACAGAATTTTGATAGTTAAATTATCATACTTTATTATATGAAGTAAATAGATGACCAAAATCATATATTTATAATTTAAACCCACTAGCTTATATTTTGTAGAATTTTTTAAACAACAGCCCGGCATATACTTAAAACTTCATTGACTTGGCTCAAATTCAGAAAACAATTACAGACGTTCACGCAGAAACCCAAAAGTTTGATGTCTTTTGCAAATATTCCAAATTACAGATTTTTGGTGCAAAATAAAGAATATTAGAATTTCCAAAAAAAAAAGATTTAAATTACATAGCCATTATAAAGAAGTCTAAATAGCACTGCACATTTTTTTAGGCTTGCATTCCTACAGAAGTTAATAATTATATTTTGTATAAAATTTTCATCACTGACATCATGACATGCTTGTTGCTTATAAGATTAGTATAGGCAGGACACTCAATGAGGAATAACTGGAGACTTTTGGAATATGTAATTATATTAAACATTTGAACTTCAGGAATCGTGAGGAAAGTCATTAAAAATTACCTCTAGCTGTTCGTGCAGTTTCTTTTGAACTTCCATCTGTGCACGCAATGCTTCATTGATATCATTTGCTCTTTTTATGAAAAAAGAGAATAAATGAAAGGAGCAAATAGGTTATTTTATATGCAAAAAATTTAAACAGAATGCAAAAATAGTCTCACCCATGAGAAGGGCTGAAGATATGAAAGTTGTTTTGTGTTTCCAGTATATAAGCTTTGCTGTAATATTTAGAGTACTCAACTGGAGAGGTGGCACATGTCTGTTATATGTATAAGACTCCAATGGTTTTTCTCCTTCCTTCTATTATAGTTTATAATTTGTTTATCAATTTATTTATTTATATGATGTAGTGATGTACACAAAAGAAACTGAGAGATAAACCATGGGAAACTTACGGGGTATAAACAGGTCAAGTTTGGTATACAATACCATATTGCTTGTCACAAAAAAAAATTAATTACATAAAATAAAACAGAAGCTAAAGGTCTAGGCAACTCACTTCTCTGGGTCAAGAGATTGGAGATCTTCAAGTCTAGCACTTTTTCTCTCCTCTGTTAATTTAGAAAGAGTGAAAAGAACGTTATGAAATCACAATAACCTCATTATTTTGACCAAAAAAAATAATAGAAAAGGATGATGTCAAACCTTCAGGTGACAACTCCGGCCTAAATCTAGCTGTTCGATACTTCTGCATAAATGACAGAGAATTTTTATAGGGTACTGAGAAGAATCATTAAATCTAGAAAACAAGACTGTACCAAGAGGTGGGTACAAACTGATACCAGGATTATGTTGGGATATGGACGAAATTTTGTTCAAATGTTGGTGCAAAAGAGCAACACCCAAAACACAAAAATTGAAAAGGAAAATAAAGACCAAAAAAATTTGTCTCAATACCAACTGATACAAAATGAGATACAATATTAAGCAGAAGAAATTAAATTGTATAAAGAGAAAGCACAGACAAAAACCTGAAGATGGCTTTTGACATGGTATATGTTCAATCCATCCACATTCATGAGCTTCAGCACACCTTTTGGAGTTGCTTCTGCAACGTTGTTAAAAACAGAAAATATAAATTAACTTTGGTGACTGAACTTTAGTAGACGAGTAATGAAATCCATAGCAAACCAACCTAGTACATACAATATTGAAATCCTTGAAAAAACTCTGAGAAATATCAAGAGCCATTTTCAGATTTGGTAAAAAATAACCGATCAAAACCACAGAAGATTGCAAAAGCACCTCCTACAGTTCCTTATTTGCAAAAATCCCCACACTATAGAAAAAAAACTTAAACATCAGTTTCCATGTTGTACTTTCTAGTATTACATTCTAGTGAGTAGCAGAAAGGACTTTTTGCAATGTAATGGCAATTATTGCAGTTCTTTTTCAGAATTGTCCTCAGAAAGAAACAAGTAAATAAAAAGAAGAAAAACACTTACTTTCACTCCCACCGAGCTTGTTGACAGCCTCAACGAAGCGTTCATGCAGCTCTTGGGTCCACCGCATGCGTGGCGGTCTAGCTGGTATGGCTGCATTTGAAGAAGAAGAAGGACTTGCTGCACAACATATCTCATTTATGTTGTTATTACTGTTAGACTTGGAGACATGGCACAGGCTTAACTGCTGGTTTTGATCAGAAGTGTTTGTGGCCTCTTCACTTACAGAGTATGCCACCTGTACATTACAACATGTAAACTTCAATATACCACAAAAGATTTAATTTATTTATCATTTCCATTTGTTTATCAAGTTCAACTGATTACCTAATTTGTTTTTGAGTTTCCTGTTCAAGTCTAGATAAGAAATTTAACAGCAAGTTACCCAATGATTGATCAAATTATTACCTTGCCTTGAGAGTCTGTAACAGCCGTACCATCCAAAATCTGCCTCCAGCTCCCATCCATTAATCCCGCGACATCAGAATTTAAAACAGCATCAGAACCATGTTTCATAATATCTTGAATTTTTCCTGAATTTATATTATCCAAATCATAACCCAAAACTCCTTGAACAGATTCTCCAGGCCAGTTAATCTGAGGGGAATAACCAGAACTGTAGAAGCCAGAAGAAAAGAGCGAAGTGGCAGCAAGAGACCCACTATTGCACATAGGAATAACTTGAGGTATTGTAGAATTGGCTCTAGCTTCTCTCTGGGTAAAAGTTGACTCAGAATTTTGCATATTAGAATAACAATTTCCTGGAATAACTGGCGTTGTAATCCCAGGTAGCGGTGAGGACATAAGCCCAGAAATTTGTGTATTTTGTAAATGGTTCATGTTTAATTTTTGAACTGGCAGAAAATTGGCAAGTGTAAGTGAGCTGTTCATGTATTTTAATTTCTCCTCTCTTTTATTTTTCTCTAGTTAGCTTTGAATTCTGGTACCTGCTCAATGACAGAGAGAGTCAGTCAGAAACAAGGGTTTACGAATTACGACTCTAGCTTATACTATTACCAATATTAAGTTGAGCCAGATCCCCTTCTCAGCTAATCAACTAAAGGACGAGTCGATAAAGCAATAAAGTAAAGAGAAATATCATAAGGACTGTAATTTGTACCAGTAACCCACCATTGAAGACCTAATTGGATTATTATACTAATCAATTTTGACTAGATTTTGTAAGAAGAAAATTTTGGAATATATTAGCATGCTCATAAAAAGTCTCTTGTAAAAAAGGTCTTCTAATTCCTTTTCCTCTTGGTAAAAAAAAATAATAATAAACTAAGTTTATCACTTGAGTTAATTATTAGTAATGGTATGGTTTCTGTAGAATTAGATATTTACAAATAACTGAATAAGTATCAATTCATATAAACAAAGAAGCAAATTAACTGAAAATAATATCTACATTAAACAAAAAAAATTGAATCGTTATTCTAATGTCATGATGCAACCAACAACAAAATACCAAAATGAAGACGAAAATATAACTTATTTGTAAACAAATCAAAGAGGTTCAATATCAGAGGAAAAAGAAGAGGATACCCCTATATACTTTCGTATTGACTATTGACCTTACAACAGAGCAAGCCCATAAAACAACAAATTCTGAAAACAGGAACCCTTTTTAAATGCACAAAAATTCATTTCAGCTCAAACTGGCTTCTTTACCTTGCTTTCCTTTTAAATTCTTAACCAGTAAAGCTAACTCTTAAAAATGAAGAAAAGCTTAAGCTAGGAAACAAGCACCTGACATAATCAAACTACAAAGGAGATATTTTAACTCAGAAAACAAAGAGATAATAGGGTGATGTGACTACAATGTTCTATCCAAAAATACTAAAAGAAGAGAAAATTAAATGTTCTAATAAAAAGGAAATAGGTGCCTGATCGGAATACAGTTAAAGGCTTATCATAAACTACACAAATTTTATTTATTTATTTACTTTTTGTAGTATACATACACAAAAGAAAAGGAGTGATTTGAAACAGAAAAATAGTCGAATTATAATCGCTTAAAAGTTTTAAACAAAAAGGGGGTTTACCTTTATAGTGGAATTTGGGATGGGAAGGAAAGAAACAAGCGTTGGTCGAGGTGAAATCGTCCTCGAGAGAATCGAAGAAATGGGAAGAAAGAGAGGGATAGAGAGGGATGGCTCGGAGCTTATATCCTTTCGTTTCTCCCATTACCAATGTTTTCAATACCGGACCGGCTACCGGAAAAACCGGAAAATACCGGATATCGGACTCTGATCCGGCACGAAAAAGCTGTAAAACCGCCCTCTCTATATACCGGGAAATACCGGTTAATATCGGAATATCGGAAAATGACTGTACCGGTTTTTCCTTACCCCATTGTTTTGGTGATAAAGACGCAGTATCCAATGTATTCTCTCTCCAGCTTTTGCACTTCTCTCTTTCCGAGGCGACCTTTTTTCCTCTTTTCAAATTGTGCATGCACATAAGCATAGGCGCATAGCACCTAAGAAACACAACAGATTTTTTTTAAGGAAAATCAATAATAAATACGTTTTTTAATAAAAATATGTGGTCAGCTGCTGAGGTGGACATACGGTTTTTCCGTAAACTGGATAGTTTGTTTTTTATAAACTGCACGCCACGTGTATTTTCTGAAAACAAAATATGCATAATAATAATAATAATTTAATTGTAATTATTTTCATAAACTTATAAAATTGAAAGTAAAATATTTCATTTATATTTACAAGAATATTTAGTACGAAGCTTTTATTCTATTAATAAATTATTTATGACATCATCGGGTTTTTGAAACCGGTATAACCGATAAACCGGTAAAACCCCATATCCTCTGTTTCACCGGTTCAGTGTCCGGTAGGGTATTCAAAACATTGCCCATTACAGAGAGAGAGAGAGAGAGAGAGAGAGAGAGAGAGAGGCAGCGCTAACCAACAGGAGATTTTTAAATTCCCTGTTTACGTGTCTTCCCTATTCCATCTTTCTTTTCTTTTCCATTGAGGGAGCTTTTCTTTTTTGCAAATAAACACCTCGAGCAACATTTGAAAGTACCCCTTCGATTTTGTAGAAATTGCAACAATAATAGTTGTGTTGATAATGAATTTATTTGACAACGGTGACAACCGAACAATACTTGTAAAAAATATATATAAAAGTTACCGGTGATTAGTTTTCTCTTAGGAGTCCCTAGTTATCTTAAATAGCGATTCAAAAATTGATTAATAGTTCAATTTTATTGTTATGTGCTTGGTAATAAAATGATTTTCACATTGCATGATTAAATATAAAACAATAAAGCTTACAGACAAATTAGTTATGATAATTGTGTTACCTTTTTTCTTATTTGCAAAACACTTAGGTCCTCGTTAGAATCACATTTTTTATGACGGGATTTCATTTCATTAGAATTTTTTTAATCAAAATGAGTATATTTTATGTCATTTGATCGGAATTTTCATGTTATTAGACCCATGGAAATTCTGAGAAATCAATTTTAATAAAATGAAATCAAATAAAATTTCACGTAAAATTTATTTTGATCAATGCCTTAGTCGAATAAATTATTATCTTAAATTTTCATTTCACTGAATTAGAAAGGAAGCCCGTAGCAAAATAAATAAATAAAATTTCATTAAATATCAGAAGTAGTGGGTATTCTTTTGCATATGAGATGGGAAATAAAAATTCGTGTAGTGTATGTTTGCAAAGGAACACTTGCAATAGTGGGCCACTCATTTCCTGCTTTTTTAAAGCTTGTATATTTTATTGGTGCAATCTCAGGTGGACCGCCCCCAAAAACCCAAAACTAAAAGAAACTTTATAGAAAAAAAATAATTCCGAAAGGCTCCGGATCTCTTGTAGTTCTTGTTTGCAGCAATCAGTGTGACAGACTGCCTTAGGGTTAAGTGGTTACCACAAGGTCCGGAAATAAACCGTCTTGTTTGCTTCACAAACTGAAGAGGGAAAAAGGAGGAGAATTGATAAAATTAACCTTTCTTCCTCTGAAAAGTGCGTTTATTATGTACTAAATTAGAGGGCAGAGAAGAATTAATAAATTTATTACTTTTTTTTTTCATCCCTTTGCTAGCATTCTATCATTTCCCTTTCATTCTCTAATTTTTTTTAACCAAATTCAATTCGTTTTATTTTGAAAAGTGTGACATCAAGGATAACATCCTGAGCTAATATTAATATCTCTTTTCTTATGAAGTTTCAGGAAATTTTCATTTGCTAGAAAATTGTGCATATAATTTAATAATTGTCGTTTGTCAAGGCCAACAACAATGCTTTTATCAGAAAAAATATTGCACACATCACAAATGGAAATATGGAATATATCTAGTGCCACAGAAGAACAACGCCCAAATTTTTCAACAGTAGTGGCTTGAGAATGGCTGCATCTGGCATGAAATTTCCAAAACAAGGACTATTAAAAGCTAATTAAAATAAGAAAACCTCTAACCAGTAGCAAGGCCTGAATTAGCTGACATTATTAAGAAATTGCATTACTTAATTGCCTTGACCTTGCAGCTAGTAAGCTCATTTACGCATTAAAAACTCGCTTTCTCTTAAATTTTGGATAAATTATATTATCTTTAGACAACTTGCGGACTGGGATGAATGACCAAAGTTAATTAAATATCTGCAAAATCTATACATTGATTTGTTCTTAGATTAGATCCAGTAATGGGCAAGCAATGGGCCTACAACAATTGATCAATTTGGGTCAATGAATCGATATTGATCGTATTTATAAAAATATAAAATATGAGTTCCAATAGGATTCTTTCTTCCAAAAATTTGTTCCAATAAGAATCTTTAAGGTTTGCATTAGTTGAGGCCAATGCATTTGTAGAGGGATGGTGATCTCTCAAAAATTATGGGGTCGCATTTCAAGATATTTTTACCGAAAACTTTAACAAATGTAGATGGTAATGATGATATAATTTAGCACAGTATCAACTTTTTATCACTAACATATTGAAGTTTAACATTCAAAATGATAAATCAATATAATTTTAGCAGAATTGGATCAGTTGTTATATGTTATTATTTTATCTTTTTGAAGGAATATTGAGCGCATTATATGTTTTCAATGGTTTAAAGATTTTATATCTAGTTGTGAAATTTGCATGACAAGTCGAGAGTTTATAGTGCTAACATATCAAGTGGCATTGCCCTTACAATTTTGACCTTAATCTATTTTGCCAGAGTAAATCTTTTCATAATTATTCCTTTTATTTCAAAATGTAGAGAAAACCAAAAAATAGAACCATATGATATAAAATGGACGGCTGAGATCCACGTCGAATAATCCGATGGTTTCCGTGCCAATGGAGAGGAACCGAAGCCACAAATGGCTCGGAATCTAATAAAAAGACAAAAAGAGGTTGGCCGTTGTGAGCAGTGAAGAGCTAATGGATCAACGGTCTGGATTTCACGATGTTGGTAGGCAATTCCTAGAGAGGGTCAGAATAAAATATAAGGAAAATGATCGCAGAAACACCCAATATTTTATCATATTTGCAGGAATTCATGACTTAGACCCAAAAAATTATTCAATATAAAAAAGCCAAACGATGGATCAATTCATTAGTTGTTCGTATGAACATTTAGGGGAAAAAAAAAAGGTTCGACTTTTTTTTTTCCCTTCCGAACGATATAAACTTCATACTTAATTTTCAAAAGAAAAATAATCTTACATCGTATGAACATCCTAAGATGACGTTTTTTTTAAAAAAAATTATCCTAAGATGATGTTACCAACCTAGAAACCTATTAGGTTACTCATATTGTCGATGCATGTAAAAAAATTGCAGATTATATTAATAGTTAACTCATTAAATAACTTAAGACAAAATTTATATGTTCAATCAATTTTATAATATAACACATGTTTAGTGTCATTCAAATTACTTATGGAAATAATAAGATAATATTTACAAATTGTTAGAAATAAAATATTAATTAATTATAATATTTATTAATCAACTGTCCAAGATTTATGTATTTCATATAAAATTCAGAAATCATAATAAAACTTACAATTTTGTAGTGAAGACATATCGTAAGGCGGAATATATGATCTTCTTTAATTTTTCTTAGTTCGATTGATGGTAAAAATGGCATTTTAACCTCTTCTGCATTTTTTTATTTTTGGGCGAGAATAAAGGAAAAGATGTCAATTATTACATAAGAGAAAATAAATTGACTGAGGCAATTAAAGGAATTAGAAATTCAATAAATCTGGTCCATTGGATTTTCCATCAAAAATTCAAAATCCAATGCACTCTTTAGATAATATTCATAAATGAACTCGGTTTATATTTAATAATATAGGCCACGTCAAATTATAATTAATAATATTAATTATAACACAAATTTCATTCAGACCCATGGGATCTAACCGAATCTTGTCGACGATTCAATCTACGGATCAGGATGTAGAGAGCCAACCTGATCTAACCCATTGATGCATTTTTTTTTTTTTTTGCTGGCATATGTTCAATTCTTGAGCACGATTAGCAGCCACATCTTAAGCCTTGATAAAAATGTTTTTTACGCAGCATTTCATTTCATTTCAATTAATTTCTCAGAATTTCATTAGATCTGATAATATAAAAAATCCAACTAAACGACATCAATCCGTCATTTTGATCAAAACATTTCTAATGAAATGAAATCCCATGTTAAAGAAAAGGAATTTTGATCAGGGCTTGATGTACTTAAGACTGTAGCATGTTTTATCTTTATAATCAGTCTTTTTTCAATATATGGTACAACCGTACAAGTATAGACTCCAATGATTTTAATTTACCCTTTCCAGACAAGGGAACTGTATCATTGTTAAACAACCTATATCAATGTAGAACTTCTTGATGAAAAAAAAATGTAGAACTTCAAAAAAAAAGAGCACGCTCCGAGATATGAGTATTTGTTTATTTCAATATGTACTAATTGTTACTGAAAAAATTTCGCTTTTTGACTCGTCAGCGCTGAATCTTAGATAAAATTAAGTATTATCAGTTGATATGTACACATTATTTAATATAAATGGAAACCATGTGTAAATGTGAATTTGTATATATTTTTGCTTTTACATATTGAAATGCTTTGTTCCTATTATACAAGTTTGAACAAAAATACTTAACAAGCCAAGTTGATTATCTTTCAATATAATCAAACTTTATTGAAAAGGACGGAGTTGACAAAAGGAGTAAAAAATAAGATACAATCGCCAAAGTCAAATGATTTTGTAATATTAATATTAGTTGAAATAATAACAATCAAGTAATTAGTCTTATTATTGTCACGTCTTTTGTTGTGTTTCTTTTGTGAATTTGTATTCTCTAGGCTTTATTATAGCATTAACCTCTATATAGTAATAACTAACAAGTTTTGTTTATAATTTACGAAGAATTTCTGTATTTAATTAATTACTCACAAACTTTAATAATTAATTTTAAACAAAAGAAAGACGAAAAGGCAACTTCCAGAAAAAAAAAAGAAATGAAAACAATTAAGAACATAATATGGATGGATTTATTACCTGCCCGGCTGCCCCATAACTGAAAACACCACGGTTGACAGAAAATAAGCATTATGTGCTCCACTCATACGCATACAAAAATAAAAAATTGAACTTCATAAAATATACCGATGAACTCCGTACAATGTATTGGGAATGCCACCGAAGTTCTAAATTATCGTTTTAGCATTTGCCCCATAAAATAGTCTCGATTTGCTTGTTCCTGTCGTACTTTCATCTCATGCACTCAAAAATCCATAAATTGTCTCTTACTTTTTATATAATCTCCACTACTTATAAAGCATCAGTAGAACAGGCATAAACTTCGAGCTAAAAGGGAGTTACACCCCTCTAATATCAAATATGGATCATTGATTTTGTTAATCTACTATGATCTACGGTTTAGATTCAAATATCATACTAAAAGGTCGACTTTTTAATGGGAAGTGTTTAGGCGGTGCGTTGGTAAGTCCGTTGTTGTGTTCCTCGCAGCGCGAGTGATCGATTCATCACTAGCGCAATTTTTTTTTCTTTCTTATTCCGTGGCTCATCAGAAAGCTTTGATAGAGCACCTCCTTCATTCCTTTCCTTTTTCGATTCCATCGCTCAATTTCAGTATTTTCTTATCCCGCTTACCCCCCTTCTCCTTTTTCGAGTCTAGGGTTTCGGTCGCCGCTCCCCATTTTTCGTCTCACAACCTGGTGCCACCAATCAAACAACTACTTTAAACCTCTCTCTCCTTGCACCTCCGTCCTCTCCTGCCTCCTTCAGCAACTCGGCTTTGCCATCAACTGCTCAGTCGCCAAGCTGCTTCCTTTCTCTCTCTGCCAACTCACCTGGCGGGCCCACCAACATGATGTTTGCAACAGGCCCGTATGCACATGAGACCCAGCTTGTTTCACCTCCTGTCTTTTCTACTTTCACCACCGAACCAACTACTTTCCTTGAGATTTTATTCTTATAGAAAGTAAATGTGTGGTTACTGGTTACTGGTTACTGGTTAGTAACTTATGTAGTACTTAAATACCTGATTCTGTGATGCCCACTATTGTCTCAGTATGTATGGAAGAAGTGTTGCTTCTTTTCATGCCAGAATTTGATTGTTTCTGCTATCGTTTCAGTAAACTATGGTTTATGTTTTCTCCATTTTGTTAATTAAGCTGAACTGTGATAAATTAACCGTCAGCTGTGAAATTGTACTTTAATTAGCCCAGCCATAAATCTTAATTAAGGAACTGTGTCTTGTATCCCAATTTGAACTCAACTGACCAGCTGTTGTGCAATTGAACATGCAGAATAAAACAAAACACAATTATAGACCTAAAATGCAGTTTTATGTGTAGGAATTGCATCAAGAGAAGCCAAGTTATCTTCAACGCTGCACCTCCGAGTCTCCTGCCCGTGAGGTCTCGTCCATTGGAATGCTTTTGTATCCAGTCTCTTGTAAGCTCGGAGATTCCATTTGCTCCAAGCTGGGTTGCATTGGCTAATCAAGCACTTTTAACTGTCAGTATAATACTTGCTTACATGGCTGGAGTTATACCAAAACAGAGAAGCTTTTTGAATACCAGAAGCAACAATGGCATGTCTAGCCAAAGTACTTCTTTTAGTCATAATATTATTCAAAATCTAAAAACTTTATTTGCTTTTTTGCTTTCAGGTGAACATAACAACGTCGATCAAGAAACTTTCTCTCAAGGTACTGCTGGTCCCTTTTAACTTGTTTTTTTTATTTGGATTTAATTGGTTTTGGTTTTCAGTTGATATGATCTGGTTTGATTTCAGTTTAATTTAGTTTAATTTTTTTTTATTTGCTGCAATATGTTTCTTCTTAATTATTAGAGTGCTACTGTTTCATATGTAAAACTTCATTCTATTCTGCTCTCTATTTAAACATGCCATCCGATAGATAATAAACACATCGGTTTTGTTGTTTCAGGCGAGCAAAACAGTATTGTTCATTTTTTTTCTTTCTCATCTATTTTTTTCTTCTATGGATCTGAATTTCTACAAACAGCAAATTTAGGAAACGATGATAACGTAAGCTAAATCATTTATACAAATTCTTTTAAGTCCTCCCCCGTTAGAAACATTTTTTTTTTTTTGAATTTCATCTTCTCTTTATCAACCAATAGCATCTAATCATAGGGTTTTCTTTTTTCTTTTAGGTGAACGAGATCAACGTTGGTTCACCACTCAAATCAAGCAATTTGTATATCAAGGTACTGCTTCTGTATGTCCTATTGATCTTGTTTTTTATTTGGGTTTATTTGGGTTTTGGTTTTGTTATATATGAAAATAATTACTGATCAAGGATCGCGAGCTTAATTGAGAATTTTTTTAATAATGCAGCAATAAATTTGACTATCAGAGATGACACTTCACTTGAGAATCGCGAGCTTAATAGAGATGGAGCAGCCTGGGTCTGGGAAGGAATTGTACAGGAGACTGAGGTCTCTGCATTCCGTGCCAACCTTCTTCAGTCAATTGCAGCCTCCCCAGCTAACCAGGAACTGCCATGTGTAATATGAGATAAGCTTGTGTTCTTGCAAGTGAGTTCCTTCAACTAAAATTGGTACATTTAGTAAAGGTTTAGACTAATTCAACTTTGTTATTTGGAGAATAAAGCCAAAATAAATCTGGTTCTGTTTTAATTCTGATCCACAACCACAAAGAATATCATTTTAGGAAAAGAAGTGGGATGAGTGGTAAATCAGTGATCGGAGGTATAAGCCAAATTCTCTGAATTCAGAAAGATATACTGAGATTTTAGCCAGACTTGTAACTATTGCTATTAGCTTGAGTTCAGTTCAATTTACTTGAGTCAGTGCCACCATTGAGTTTTAATAGCTGGTACTGATTGAAACAACCTCTCTTTGAATGCCCCTTCATTGACTTTATACTGGTTATGGTCATCTAAGACAATTCATTGAGTCATTCTGATTAGACAATTCATTTGCTACTGTTTCTATATGGTTATTAAGAGTTACTATAAATCTACTGTTTTTGTGATCATGTTTGAGTATGAATTGTAGTGTTTCTATTTTTTATTGGGATTAATAACCATCACATTTGTCCCATTTTCACTCATGTAAGTTCTGATTTTATTCTCCTGGTTGTCATGTTTCCATATAAATTACTTTATTTAAATATCAACATATAAAACTTTGATATGGTTTGGATCTGACAATAGACAAATTAGTGTCAAATACTGACATATTTCAATTTGTTTGATTCGTTGGTCAGTTTGTTACGATGCTTAATCTGATGAAAGATCGCAAACAAAAAGAGAAAAATAAAAATACAAATCAAGGAGTCGGGTATATATTGAAACCCAATAAGGAAACATGGACAAACTTAATATTAATTAGGATTCAATTTTATTTTACCTTTTTGACTCAAATTTTATATTGACATATTTCAATTTGTTAATTCACAGCTTATTGAGATGGCAAAGAGCTGAAGCAAATATACCACCTTCCAAGGACTTCTATGCAAAAAACGTTAGCCGTGTTTTACTGATGCTTTTTGAAACTTGACAATGAGTGAGATAGGGATCTATTTCTCTTCTATAAACGCAGAATATAATAGAGTTCCCATTACAATAGCAAGTACCAAAAAACCGTGACAGTCTTTCCTTTTGCATTTTTCATTACCTTGCTTTTTAAAATGACAATCAATGAAAATGTAACGATAGTTATTTGTCTAATGCCAGATCCATTTCTTATGTTATTATTTTCCTTCCTGGCATATACAAGATATTTGGAATCTTAGATCCAGATATGCATCTCTTCAATTGTCTAAAATTGACGTTTTTTCATGTCAGATTTACAAAATCTTCTTTTTTCCCTTCAATTGTTGGCATTTCCATTTTTATAGTTGCATAAAAATACAAAAAATAAAATTTCCAACTTTAAACAGAATTAGCTGTTGCAGAGAATTTGCATAAATAAAGCAATCCATTTTCACGTGCTAATAATTCATTGCCAATTTAATTATTGTAAATTTGCTTTCCTAAATTCAGTGTAATCTTTACTACTTATAAAAGCACCAGTTCAAAGGTCTATCCAAAATTTGAACCGAAAGGAGCAAACAAATGTTTACCCAATGAAATATGGACCGTTTATTTTTATGATTTAATCAGATCAGTGGTGTAGATTTAATACTGAGATCAAAGATTTAAACCTTTCGTTTAGACATGTTAACAAATGTTAACATCTGCGCGGAGCGGAGTAGCGCTGGGTTTTGGACGTATGTTCGCGAGTTCGATTCTGCGCTCTCTTTTGGAAAATTTTTCCCTCGATTTTTCTCTCGCTTCCGTACCGCAACTAAGAATTTCAGAAATGGAAATTTTTGTACATTAACTATGAAAATCATCATTAGATTGCCCCCTCCATCCAGAATGAGCAACCATTCAAATTTCATTGGGATTACTCATTTTTTTTCCTAATTTCTCTCAAATTGAGCACCAAATCTGCGCACCTCTCCTCATTCTTCTTCGACTAACGGCGATGTTCATCAAGCCGGGCGTCTCTTTCACAGAGCACAAGATCGAGCTTCCTCTGATGCCGCTTTTTGACTTTTTTCTTCTCTTCCCTCTCCTAGACGGCAGCCCTACCCTAAATCTGCTACACGAGTAAAAGGAAGAGAACACGAGAGGAGAAAATGGCGATGGCAGCGATGGCGGCGGCGGCCCTGCCCTAAATCTTGGTAGTCTCTATACCGCCTCGCCTCATACCCTCGTCGGAAGCCGGTGATCATCGTCGTCCTCAATCTAAATAACTATCCAGTAAGTTAACCTTGAAGGAAGTATCCTTTTGTTTGGCTTACAACCAATGGAATTCGTTACTAGATCTCTTGAAATTCTTGCTTTCTAATCTTTTTTTTTATTTTTGTTATATTTCCTTAATTGGTCTATTTAGAAACAGTGATAGATTAATTGGCATTTTAATCTGAGGCAAACTTTGTTCCTCAATCGATTTTCTATCTTATTTTTTCAAAATTAACTTTCAAATGAAGAAATTTGCAAAGATTGAATACTTAACAGTAGGTTCCAAGCTTCAAGGGTCTTCAATCAATGTATGAATCTCACAGTTATTCAAGAAATTGAATGGTTGCTTCTTCCTGTCGATTGTGGAAAAGGTTTTTCTTCTTCTTCATCCTTTTTTTTTCGCAATTATTTTTTGAGTTTTTAGTGAATTTCAGGGGTTTAGAGTTGATAGTTGGGTGGTAATTTTTCGGGTATTATGGGATCTATTTTTGTAATTCCAGTTAAGTTAATTGCTTTAGGTTTAATATTTGGTTTTGCCTTTTCATCTCGGATGAAGATCTATGGTATTGGTATTGGTGCTTGTTGTGAGCATATCTTCGGTGTTTAATCTTTACGTCTGTTGCCTTTCATCCTGAATATAACTGTTGCAGCATCATATCTTGTAAGGCTGGTAGTGCTTTCCTTCTGCTGTTATGCAAGTACCAAGCCAATTTTTATAAGAAATTTATTTTACTAGACAAACATTCATCTTGCAGGCAATACTAATGGCTTTATTAAGGATTCTAAATCATGGTGATATATGGTATTGTATGTCTAAGCGAGTCATATTTTGACCATAAACACTAAGCATAGTGAGCTTATACCATTGATTAATATTTCTTTTTAAGTTTTATTTATTTTTTTGTGCTTGTTTATTTTCTCCTTTTTGTGAGGCTCCTTTAGTTTTAATTTTAAAATTTGTATGAAACAATCAATTCATTTGACATTTTACCATCCTTGACATTTTCTTGTTTATTTTGCAGCCGTTAATTGGCGAAGCATATTCTTATCTTCACAAGGTAAATAACCTTGTAGAGGGATAACTTGAAAACTATTATCTTAATAATCTACAAAATTATAGAAACATAAATTTTAAATTTCAAAATTGAAATCCAACATTATAAGGTTATCTATATAAACATGTATCATGTCATGTCAGTATATGCCAATTAGGTAATTCAGTTTTAAAGTAAAGGAGTAATTCAGTTAAAATTTATATGCATGTATGAAGCTTTGACTAAACACGACCAAAGCACAAAAAGAAGAAAAAAAAAGCTAGAACTGAGACCTAAAATTTATGGTAGTGTTACCAGCAGATGTATCAATGAGAATTTAGTTTTTACAACATGTTTGTTCAATCTTTGGCCTTTGATGTTGTGGTAGGTTGAAGTTTGGCCTTTGATAAGGAACTACATGTGTTATTTAGTTTGGTTAATAAGCATATCACTTGGTAATTTTTGTAACCTGGATCTTTTCGAGAGTGCTTTCTTTATACAAATTTACAGGTGCTCCTATCTCTTAATTTGTAAAACTGACTTGATGCATTTTCTCATTTTTTTCGCACTGCTGAGTTATTAAGAGAGAATGAGAGGATGTTAGATCCATCAGGGAAATATAAAGGGAGAGGCAAGGATTGCAAGTCCAGGACGAAAAGTTTATAACAGAGATCAAGAAAACTGCCAAGGAAGGCCAGATAGAAATTGTATTTTCATTCAAAAAGATCTTTGATCGATTGGCCATCGTTAACTTGATTGTAGTCTCTTATTTTGGCATCCTATGTGTAGTATGTTGTAAAAACAATTTGTGCGCTTTGCTTTCACTTTGGCTTGTTTCGTGGCATTCTATATTTATTGATGGATATGTTTGACTAATTTGCGTGGAGATTTTTGCTATGATTTTAAATAAAGTTTTATTGGAAAGAATAAATTTTCTGGTAATTTTCCACGCCTATTGCATGCCATTCACAATCTCTCCAAAATATTTATTATCCTTGCAGTTTTAGTTGGTAAATTATCCGAACGATTCAGTAAACCATGTTTACAAAATTTACTCAAGTGAGTAGATTGACTAAATCATACCTTTCCCAAACTAAATGATATTAGATTAAAAGAATATATACTTTTAAGAAATGATATGATATTGATGGTTCAATTGACAAGTCGGTGTATCACATTTATTACTTTCTATTTTTGTTGAAGATTTGTTTTATTTTATTCTGCCGGTTTCCATCTATGTACTGTGCTGACCTAATTTATTTTCCAAAGGGAAACTTCTATACGATGTACTGAATGGCATTAACAAGGAAAATATTTAGCATAAAATATTAAATGGCGCTAGATCCATTCCTATCTTACTGTCGATGTAATTCTATTCATTTCATGCCACCAATCAGAGTCATATCTTCCGTATATTCCAATTGAGTCAAAATTATTGACCAATTAAAGCAAGGAGTGGATAAAAGGAAAAAATATGGAATAAATAGAGAGATGATGAAAATAATTACCGTGAAAATTTGAAATGTAATATAACAGAAAATGGGAGATTTGAGTCTTAAAGATAATCAAGATCATTGGTTGATTCAAAAATTGTATTTACCTTTTTAGATTAGATTGTGATTAATATGTTAAACTAAATTGTGAAAAATCACTATGTGAATGAAATCGAATAATGACAGCTACGAGACGATAAAAAAAAAGAATATAATCCCATTAATCAAGGAGTGGAACAATATAGAATTTAGGTTTAAAAATTAAAATACAGTACCAATATTACGACTAATCATATGCATGTTTTTTATAAATAAATAAATAAAAGTTCAAAAAATAAATTGATATTATAAAAAGGAAAGCAATATGTGTCCCGTGTCATTTTTATAAAGCACATTCGTATTTTTTCATTTTAATTTATTTATTCATTTTTATAAACCAGGTTTCGTTTTGAGTATGATTATTGTTTGTTACAACAATAGAGCAAGAGCAATTTAAGAATTTTTTCATGTTGTATTTTTTTTTTTATGTTTGAGATGGTATACTTTTATTTATTTTTTTAAGTTGTTCACATGTCTACTTTTATTGATTTTATTTGTTTAAATCATGTTGATACCTTTAGTGACTATCAAGCCAATGTTGAACTTAAATATTGAAACCGGACAACATGTCCATATCAAATAATATTTTCATATATTAAAGTCTGCCCACACATTGGGTGGGCTCTGCTGCTAGTAATCAATAAATGAAGACATTATAAAAATATTCTATTTATAAAAATGAAAATGGTAAATTTTTTTGTGGCCATTCAATCTTTCATACAGCTGTTACTTAAATAAATAATAGATTTTACAAAAGTAATATATTTGAAAAAATATCTAGAAGGTTTTGTTTTTGAAGGCATGGATAATAATTTTCAAATGTCTACGTACAAGTATTGGAATAAATATGTGGCAATTTTGTGCATTACTTGTATTAGTTTCTAACATGTGGTGTCTACTATGGTATGTATAGAGACTGAGATTCTTAATCTGGGAATGGTCCGATTTTATATAGTTGTTTCCCATTAAATTTATTTCTCTGAAAGTAAAAAATAGTTCAACAAGTTACAAGTCCGATCATGTGTAGCGAAATTCTTTAAGAACAAAAAGTTCACATAAAAATATATACTAAAAGTCTTTAATTTTTAAAAAATAATATCAAATAAAAAATTGCCCGCACATTGAGCGGGCACTGCTGCTAGTTTATTATAGCCAACTCTTGATTTGTTTATATGTCGTTTGAGGACGCTTTCTTAGCCTCTTGGGAGGATTAAAAAAAATGGGTTCAGATAATAATTGTAATCTTGTAGATATAATTAATTTAGTTACAATAAAATAAACTACTACAAATTTATCAAAATATCATTATAATTAAACTGACATAACTAATATGAGAAAAGCAGAATTCAGGCTTGCCATAGGGAAGCTTGTGCAAACGACGTAATTATAATGAATCCAACTCTAATGAACAAGTTTTGAACATGCTATTTTATGTTAGGTCAGACGGATTAATCAATTTCCAGTGCACTGTAACGTTATTGCTATATTGTGTGATAATTTGGGAATGTCAAGTCTAGCTAAAAGCGATATCTTTTAGTAGATTACGGCAGAGTTTTCTGTCCTTTCAATGACTCATTGTTGATGAAGTTATAGCAGTTTTATAAATTTATCCCAACTGCCCCCCGTACAAAATGTGAGATACGTACCGTACCCAGCAATGTGAGATATGTGCTGTAGCTAATAAATATTAGAAGTGTGTTATTTAAAACAAGTGAGATAATGGGGCAGTCGTCGAAAGAAGAAAAAAAATTAAAGTGACGTTCTGAAACTAGGAAGAGGTTAAACATAAATTTCATTTTCCAATGGGTATACCGGCATAACTTTGATGTTTTCACATGAGCGGAGAGAAAAATCCTACCTTTTCTTTAATTATCACTAGTTAATTTCTAGGTGTGCCTTGATGTACTTTTCAAAATGGTTTGCCTTGATGTAGTTCCACAACAGTAGTTGTTTATTCATTTATTTACACGTATTAGTATCTGCATCTTTGTTTTCATTTTCTTTTTGTTTAGTTCTTTCTTTTTTTTTAATGAAAGCCGGTCAGCTACAACTGTAGTTTTTATTGATAAATAAGGTGCATCCACAGCTGTCATTTTCATTTATCATAGAAAGCAAAGTTAGTGTCGACTATTTCACTAAAAAAAATAACAGAAAGCGTTGATTTATTACAGTTAAATTGATTCTCCAATGACTAAGTTTCTCTCTCAACATATGACAAAATCACACTGAGGTCAAGAGGCCCCCACCAAAAACCGTGTGAATCTTATTAATTAACATTGGTATAACTCTAATATGTCCCAGGAAAATACAATATTCCCCATCAAACATAAACACATCCGTCTCTGGCTTGTATCTAGCAGAGTTAGCTGGGGGTATATGAGCATCTCTACTAGTTATGAAAACAAAATAGAAAGAAATAATTCACCTTTTGCAATATTTGTCGAAGATATTTTGAGGTTTTTACAGGGTAGGCAAGAAAAAAAGGCCAACAAACCTGGAAACATAAAAGCCACGTTAAGTGGCTTTGTTCTCATTGGTTGATATAGAGTTCCTAATTAGTTATCAACTCAGAGAAGCATAGTAAGTGCAAAAGTGGGGCCCGCTTGAGTCATGTCAATTCCAGACAATGTATCTTCAGAATTTTCTACAAGCAGAAAGAAAAGGATCACCATCAGACCTTTTTCTCATTCCATGTATCCAAAGCGGGTTGGTGCATTCAACTTTGGGGGGATTTACCCAAAAACTATTTGTTTGAAAGGCAATATGCAAAACGCTAAACCACACAAAAGGAAAAGAACACAGTACTCATGGGGAAATTAGGAGAATCTCATTCACATCTCCATATTTGTCTACCATCATGGTTACAGGATATACTGGATTACTGGTCAAACATAAATCTTCCACTACTCAGGTCTCAGGGGCATAACTGTTAGCAAACCTGATTTTTATGAAGTATTGTTTTCAGTCGATACAGGCTTGAACCACAATAAAGATATACACCTGCACAAAAGAATTCATAAAATGTCTTGATTCTCGATAGCATGCTTATGCAAATGCCTAAATATTGTGTGGGTCTGTATTACTGTGGTTTCTTTTGTTAGGAATACAAGCATAAGTCTGCAAATATTTTTATATCAGGCATATGCTTTTCTTGAATTGCTTTCTGCATGAGCTGAAAAGAATGATAAATAATTAAGCTGTCTAATTAAAAAATTATTTATTGTCTAAAATAAGGGTCCGATATTTAGCTTTTACGGGATAATGTGGTAGAACTTGCAGCTGAATCTAACACACAGTCTTCTGGTTTTAGGGGGTTCTGTTCATGTTAAAACCTAATTCGAATCAGATTATTAATGTCTTTTACAACCAACTTTTGGTTGTTAAACCTCACCTTAAAAAAATCAAACAGCAATCCCTGGCCCCCCTCAATTTTCCATTTTTCATAAAGACCCTCTACATAACCAGTAAGGAAAAGGGAATTAATTTACGTAACATCAAGTTTTGTGAGTTCTGATTGAAGCCGGTGAATAAAAGTATATTACAATATCGAATATTTATAGTTCAGTACTTACTAGATCAGATAATTTGAACGTCACTCAGCCATAGGAATATGTTAAACTATGCATCAGGCATTTGGTACAGACAATATAAGATGAAAAATGTAGAGGCACCGAATACTTTCCCCAATTTCACCTATCAAGTTGCACATTTATCACTACAAATTAACAGTACAGAACATTACAAAAAGTTGTGATTCACTGTTACCAGGCAGTACATTACCGGTATTGTTTATAGAAAACCATTAACGACCCTAAATGTTGGCTTAACCAAGCTTCACTAATGTTGTTCCTTTTTCTTCATTTTTTTTCCAGTTTAACACTATAAATTCAAGGTTCAAAGTAAATTGGGGCAATATTGGGCTATATTGGGCTTTCATAAGCTTTATTAGGTTAAATTTAGAAATTGAACAGCAGCGATTAGTTTAATATACTGAAAGAGTTGGCTTAATATGCCAACACTTGGTAAATAGGAGGTTACAATGCTTTCCCTTAAGCTCACCAAACCTAGATTCAAGGTAGGATAAAAATAAAAAATATGTTGCCATCAAACCAAGGGCTTACATCTTTGGTGCAACTGATTTTCATCTCTTGAGCAGTCACATCTGGTAGAAAAAATGTCTTAAAATTAGAAGGAAATCTTCATTAGTTCTGTGCTTAAAAAGTTAGACAAAACCTGATTGTAGAAGTTCCATCAAACTGTTTTTCCAATTCGCTCATGTAAATCTTGAACAAAGGACACCTGTTAAACACATAAAAGTCAGAAACATCAAGAGGAACTATCGGTTGGAAGATAGTTAAATATTCTTACACAGCCTCAAAATGTCATTTACACCTGCACAGAATAATAAACTTATCCAATTTGACCAAGTAGTATAGAGTAAATCTATACTTTAATTTCAAACCCTCACTAACTTTCTTTCCAGAAAAAAATAAGTATCCCTACTTAATATTAATTTACATGCATAGAACAGGGAAGGGTAGTATAGGCATATTTTGCAGAAAATGTGGTTTTAAGGCATAGGGAGAAACTTTCTGTTTTGCAGGTGTGGCATTTTAGGCTGTAGCAGTATACAAGGTTCTCTCCTTTTGTATCACTGTCACTGGAACTTTAGATATTGTAAAGATTTGAAGAGATACATACAATGTCTCCAATATTAAGATCATGGGGATTTTTATAAAGATATATTGAGAATGCTATAACTGGTATGTGATATTCGAAATATATGAAAGTGAGAAAAAAAGAAAAAAGTGCAAAGTTAGTAATGTATCACCAACAAAGGAATACCGTAACAGTGCTTAGGCACATTGTAGAATAAGATACATAAAAATAACTAACACAGGGACAGACCGACAGACAACAGTGTAAACAGGAGCGTGGCTCAACATATTTAGAATGTATATTAGATTCGGAAAACACACAGGAATAGAAATTATAAGAGGAAAGGAGGTTTTCTAGCATATTTTGGTGATGGCCAAATTCATTACTAATTATAAGATTTGAAGAAGTACCATGGTGGAATGGCAGCTGAAATGAGAACAGGTTGTACTAGGCAAAGTTTGTGAAGTTGACCGGTCAATGTTACTGTCACATAATCAAGAATATCCTTGTCCTGTCATAAATAAAAGTTTGTAATGTAATTCAATGAACAGTTAGAAAAAATATCTTTTGCAATGACTAGCATTACAGTGTTTGCAGATAACATTAGACATTTCAAATATTGTGCAACTGCAAGCAATTCTACCTCCCTGTCAGATTATTTGCACATAGCACATACTGCCTGATAGTCAGTATCAGGTGAAAATGGCAAATTGCCCATATTTTTTTCTTTTTTTTTAATGTTTAAACTTGCGTACAAAACTAGGCATTACAACTTAAAATAAGGCAAAATAGATGATGTTATTCTTAATTATACGAATAATGTTTAATTTGCAATGAAAAATTGGATATGTTATGAGAAAGAAGTTACGAAAGAACTATTTTCAACGCTATCAGACTTAGGTACCTTGGAATCCATTGTTATCTCTTCAGGATTCCCTTGGAAAAAATTGCAGACTTTTGAGAATTGTGCAGAAACAGGGACAAAATCACAAACTTGTTGTATGAATGCTTCCACAAAAGAATTCCACCTTTTTGTGACTATACCTAGTAAACATATCTCCTGTTATATAATTAACACAGAAGGCCAAATAAATAAGAAAATAATGGATAGTGTAGATTATTCAATGACAAATTGCAACATATGCGGTGCCTAGGTTTGACATAACACTATACTGGTCCAGTTTACACTGCACATAGATACAATTATGTTGTTTAACTTCAATTTAAATTGGCATACTTCTTCTTCCCCTAGTAAATAATGGTCACACAACCGGCAATACAAACCCTAGCATAGTAAAATTGAAAAGCGGGATAAACTTACAATAAAAAATTAATCAAATTTAACTGTAACATACCATAACTTCTAGAAAGTTTTCTTCTGAAGAATTGATTGAGTGCTCAAAAACCTTCATCCAGTGCTCTTTCGATGCAGAGAATATCAAATTAGCACCGGATAACATCTTAATGGTCCTCTTGTTGAGCATATAAGATAGACATCTTGATCTCCATTGCTTCCATCCAAGAAACTCCTCGACCATTTCAGACCTCCTAATTGAAGGGTGGAAAAACAGAAATTAATGCTTGTAAGGATTCAGTTAAACGAGGGATGTTCAGCCATCTAGTTATGGCTTAAACTAATACATAATCAGAACTTTAGATAGCATTGCCATCTTTGTATAAACTCAGAAAAGAAGAACATATTTCTATTTTGACTTGCATACCCTGGAGAAACTGGAGGGTCCAATCCTTGACAGCTATTTATAAAAGCATCTAGAACATTCTCACATGACGACGTGCATGAGACCAGTTGTCTCCTCCTTAAGATCCTTTCAGTTAGAAAAGGCAATTGACCAAACAAATTAGGATTTTCCTCAATAATACCACTATGCCCATTTGGCGTGCCATCTTCACTAGGCATGAGATTTAGATGTTTCATCTGAGCAGTCAACTTCTCAAAATAATCTCTCTTACTATGATTATCTAAGTTAGAGACATAATCCTTATCCAGTTCAATAGCTGATGTAAAAAGAGAACTAATGTGTGAGGCACTTAATGGGTTTGAATTAAGGAACTGCTCTATCACTAGGAGTCTGGCTTCAGACAATGTTTCTGATGAAATAAGTCCAAGCCCCTGCACAAAGTTACAGAAGTTTTTATTTTTATTTTTATTTTTTTATAATTTTAAATTTTAAAGAAATAAGTGGATCACAGTGAAGAGCTAAACATTAAAATGTTGACTGGAAACTATTTACATACATCCTCAAGAAAATTTTGTAGTGAAATTGGATTTTACAAGGCTTATTTCATCATAGTTGGTGCATAAACTGGAAGAACACTGCCAAGTGCCAGGACAGGTCACAGTATGTAATTGAGGATGTATTCCCTGGCACATTGATAGATACATTGTAATAACCAAATCTAGGATAGTGATAGCAATAAATAAGACATCTCAATCTAAACCTGAAACAACTCAGAAGCAGACTTGAACTCAATGAAGCATGGTTTTGAGGTGAAACAGAAAGAAATAATAAGGGCACAATAATAATCCAATAAAAGTGATACTGATACCTTTGGGAAGAGGGGATGAGATGCCAGGTCAGCAAGAGCAGCATCTAGTTCCCTAACAGAACCTTCATAATCAGTCCCTTCACGGAGACCTTCAATAACCTACGATACGAGGCAGTTAACAGTAGACCAGTATTAGTAAGGACTGAGGACTGGAATTAGGAAGTCTCAAAAATCTGAATGCTTGATTGATTATTGCTTACGTGTTCAAAGAAGAGACCCCAACGGATGGCCTTGGTGACGTTGTGCGGGTCCCATTTGGCAGGGAGGGCGGAGGACTGGTAGCCAGAGGCGAGGACCAGCATGTCGACGAAGGCCTTGATTAGGGAGAGGAGGTCGTCAATGGAGATGTCCGGGTGAGACCATGCCATCTTTATACCTTATCTTAGAGGAATGGTATGGTCGAATGGAGAAAGAGAAGTGAAGAGGAAGCGCGATTAGAGTGTTGTTATTAGGGAAGAGAACAAAGATTGGGGCTGTTTGCATTCCTCTGTGAATACGAGGGATTTCATATTTCTAGCATAAATTTATTATAAATAATTTAAATTTTTTATAAAGTTATACACTTTTTAATAAATTTTTATATAGGAATAGAAAATTTTCTAAATTTCTAAACGATCCAAACGGTCCCATTATTATTTAGAAAGAAAGTGGCCGAGAGCGGGGGTATGTATCCTCTGCCAACCTTTTGAGGTTGGTAGAGGGCCAACTTTTGATCCGAGTCGTTCGATCTAATCTCGACGGTTAAGATTTTTCGGACGTATCAATCTAAGTTACATGCACGGAGCTTTCTTAACCGTTGAAATTAGATCTAACGATTTAGATCAGAAGTTGTCACTCTACCAACCTTAAAGGATAGGCAGAAAATGTGATTCCGAGAGCGGGAACGAAGAAAGCTCATGCGGCTTCAGGCTTCTTCTCCGATTTGGGAAATTTTTTCCATATATTGGACGGCCCATATGTTTATTCATGCTAAAATTGATAATTTATAAAATAAATGATAACCGCAATTTATATTTTTTTTATCGCTCGAACAAAATAAACATATAAAATAGATAACTTGAACATTTAAATAATCAAAATGAACAAATACAAGCATATAAGTTGAATATGCATATCTATTATCTCAATTCGTCTCATTTCTTTTCATCCATCTCATCATTCTTTGTGTAGCGAATAAACTCGCGTCAAGTCAAGGAATTAATTCTCTCGCCTTGTCTCCCTTTAATCTCACCTCTGCCTTCGTCTTTTGGAGCACATGCTTAGAAAGATATAGCCTTATACCCTTCTAATTTTCTATAATAAGAAATATACTTCTCTAATATTTAATATTGGATATATATCCCTCAATTCATATTCGTTTGAGATATTTACCTTATCAGCATTTTTTTATTTCTTGAATCATAAAAATCAATTTATAAAATTTCAGACCAAAAATACCCCTCTTTTACTTTTTTTTTCTTAATAAGTCCAAAACTAATTAGAAATTGAGTTTCTGGACTAGTGCATATAAAATTTCGCTATAGTGGTCTAACATTGGCCGCCACTTCAAACGTTGGCCAAAAAGAGAAAAAGCGATAGACCATGTGCCACAGTGGATCAACAAGGTCTAAAAATATGTATTTTTTTCTTCTATGGCTGCTATTTGGAACACCGGCAACATTTTCTACGCACTATTTTGTATTTTAAGGTGTATCTTTCTCATACGATGTCTGATTTGGATGATTCAAATTGTGTTGGAAACTTAAAAAAGTGATCTATAAGTTTTGTATTTTTGAGTATCTTCCAATTCAAAACATATGATAATCAAAACTTCAATTTAACGTGACAAATACACTTAAGATTCCAACAAAGTGTGAAATATTATAATCGAATATCGTATGAGAAAAATACACTTAAAATAAGAAACAACACGCAATAGTTTGAAAACAATGAATAATTAAATGAAAAAGCAATATATAGTGTACATTGATTTACAAACTATTACTTAATTAGAAAATATTTTAAATTCTTGATATATATCTTTTATTATTAAATAGAACTTCTATGGCATTTTTTACTAATTAAAAATTTTTGAGGCTATCAAATAATTCAAATTTTAAATATTTTTTATAAATGACAATATAAATTTTATTTAAAACTAGATTTTTTTCGCCGCGCAAGATATTTTTATTATTTTCTTATTTCTAGATTTATTTTGCAGTAATTATATTAATTTGAATTACTTATCAGAACCAAAACTATGGTTTTTTCTTTTTTTTTTGTTAATCAATGTTGTTGAATATATTTATTGTGGTGTTTGCTCGATATCAACAATTAAGCTCTTGGCTATTCTTTCTTTGTTTTATACTGCTAGATTAAATTATGATAATTATACTCTATTTTGTTCACTATCATTTGCATTAGCTTAATATACATAATGAAATCTTAAATAAAATTCAACAAATTACTATTCAGTTGTTAACAAAACTTTAGCCACAATAAGTCCCCACAACTCTTGTCCATAAAGCACATGGTGACACTATTTATTTCCTCATTGAGGATTGATATATTTACAATAATTTAAATATACATCTAGAATTTTAATTTTATTTACTATTTGTTTTAATGCATAATTAAAAAAGTACTGACTAGTTTAGAACTTGAAATTGCACATATTCACCTCTTCTAGGTCTTCATTAGAGACAACAATAATATTTTGTAAATCAATGTACACTATATATTGCTTTTTAATTAAATAACTTTTTATTCAACCACATCTAAATTTTGTATTTTTCTCCTACAAGAAGCATCTTTAAACAAAGTTCTATTATTTTCAAACTATTGCATGTTTTTTCATATTCAGAGTTTATTTTTTGGTATGAAGTTCAATTAGAATTATTCAAATTTTGTTAGAATCTTAAAAAAATATCTACAACTCTTCTATTTTGAGAATTTTCCAATTAGAAATGAATCAGCATCGAAACGAAGTTGTAATTGTCTTAGAGAACGTACGTGTCATGATAAATTGAAGTTTTGCTTATTATAAATTTCGAATTGGACCACTCAAAACAAAATTTCCAACGCATTTTGGATCATCAAAATACGATGTAGAATATGATTCAGATCTTTCTTATTCAAAAAGGTTGGATTATACATAATTATTACACATATAAAGTGAATATAATGTATTTTTTAATATCATATTAGCATTTCAACCTTTTCTAAATTCATTCTAAATCATTTCATCAAAATAATCTACATTTAAACTCACTAAATGGTCTAGAATATGATTAAGATTTTACTTATTAAAAAAATTAGATTATACAAAGTTGTTTACGTCTATAAAATAAATATAATGCTTATTTTGAGTATCATTTGAGCATTTCAATCGTTTCTACCTTCATTCTAAGTCATTTCATCACAATAATATACATATAAACTCTTATAAGGTCTAGAATATGATTCAGATCTTACTTATTCAAAATGATTAGATTATACATAGTAATTATGCATATAAAATGTAAATAATGCATATTCTGAGTATCATTTGAGCATTTGAATTGTTTCTGCATTCATTTCATCACAATAATCTAAATTTAAACTCTCTATAGGGTCTAGAATATGATTTAGATATTACTTATTTAAAATAATTAGATTATACGTAGTAATTATAAAATGCAAATAATGTTTATTATGAGTATCATTTGAGTATTTCAATCGTGTATGCATTCAAAATGATTAGATTATACATAGTAATTACGCATATAAAATGCAAATAATGCATATTCTGAGTATCATTTGAGCATTTGAATTGTTTCTGCATTCATTCTAAATCATTTCATCACAATAATCTAAATTTAAACTCTCTATAGGGTCTAGAATATGATTTAGATATTACTTATTTAAAATAATTAGATTATACATAGTAAATGCGCATATAAAATGCAAATAATGTTTATTATGAGTATCATTTGAGTATTTCAATCGTTTATGCATTCATTTTAAGTCTTTTCAACACATTAGTCTACATTTAAACTCTCCATATGGTTTATAATATGATTCATATCTTACTTATTAAAAATGATTGGATTATACATCGTACTAACGCATATAAAATGCAAATAATGCATATTCTGAATATCATTTGTACATCTCAATCGTTTTTGCATTCATTCTAAGTCATTTCATCACAATAATCTACATTTAAACTCTCTATATGGTCTAGAATATGTTTTGGGTACTACTTATTCAAAATGATTGAATTATATGTAGTAATTACGCATATAAAATGCAAATAATGTTTATTCTGAGAATCATTTGAAAATTTCAATCAATTCTGCATTCATTCTAAGTAATTTCATCACAATAATCTACATTTATACTCTCCATACGGTCTAGAATATGATTCAGATCTTAATTATTAAAACTAATTGCATTATACATAGGAATTACACATATAAAATACAAATAATGCTTAATCTAAGTATCATTTGAGCATTTCAATTAATTGTTTCCGCAATCATTCTATGTCATTTCATCACAATAATCAATATTTAAACTCCATATACGATCTAGAATATGATTCAAATATTACTTATTCAAAAATATTATATCATACCTTTTAATTACGCATATAAAGTGCCAATAATGTTTATTCTAAGTATCATTTTAGCCTTTCAACCGTTTTTGCATTAATTATTAGTCATTTCATCACAGTAATTTACATTTAAACTCTCTGTACGGATTAGAATATGATTCAGATCTTACTTATTAAAAAAGATTGGATTATACGTTATTACGAATATAAATTGCAAATAATGCTTATTCTGAGTATCAATTGAGCATTTCAATCGTTTCAGCATTCATTCTAAGTCATTTCATCGCAATAATATACATTTAAACTCTCCATACGGTCTAGAATATGATTCAAATCTTACTTATTAAAAATGATTAGATTTCTGAGAATCATTTGAGCATTTGAATCATTTCTGGACTCATTCTAAATAATTTCTTTACAATAATCGAAATTTAAACATTTTATACTGTCTAGAGTTTGATTCATATCTTGTTTATTCAAAAATATTGGATTTCACATTGTAATTACGCGTATAAAATGCAAATAAGGCAATTTTGAGCATCATTTCAGCATTTCAAATATCTTTAGACTTATTCTAAGTCATTCCTTCGCAATAATCTTCATTTAAACTTTTTATACTGTCTAGAATATGATTCATCTCTTGTTTATTCAAAAAGATCGGATTATACTTAGTAATTTCGAGTGTAAAGTGCAAATAATGCAATTCTGAGCATCATTTGAGCATTTCAATCGCTTCATGACTAATTCTAACTCATTTGATCTTACTAATTTACATTTAAACTCTTTATATGTATAGAATGTGATTCATATCATGGTTATTTAAAAAGATTGGTTTAAACATAGTAATTACTCGTATAAGGTGCAAATGATGCAATTCTGATCATCATTTGATCATTACAATTGTTTCTGGACTCAATATAAGTAATTTAATAGCAATAATCTGTATTTATATGCTTTATACTATCTAGAATATGATTCACATCTTGTTTATTCAAAAAGATTTGATTATAAATAGTGATTACATATATAAAGGGCAAATAATGCAATTCTGAGTATAACTTGAGCATTTCCATTGTTTCTTCACTAATCTAAGTCATTTCATTACAATAATCCGGATTTAAATGCTTTATAATGTCTAGAATATGATTCATATCTTGTTTATTCAAAAAGATTTGATTATACATAGTAAAGTGCATAATGCAATTCTGAGCATAGTTATTATAATTTGATTAATATCCTGTTTATTCAAAAAGATTGAATTAAGCATAGTTATTACGCATATAAAGTGCAAATAATGCAATTCTGAGCATCATTTGAGCATTTCAATCGTTTGAGGACTAGTTCTAACTCATTTGATCTCACTAATGTACATTTAAATGCTTTATACTGTCTAAAATGTGATTCTATCTTGGTTGTTTAAAAAGATTGCTTTAAACATAGTAATTACGCGTATAAGGTGCAAATAATGCAATTCCGATCATTATTTGAGCACTACAATAGTTTCTGGATTTATTCTAAGTCATTTAATAGCCATAATCAGCATTTAACCACTTTATACTGTCTAGAATGTGATTAATATCTTGTTTATTCAAAAATATTTGATTATAAATAGTGATTACGTGTATAAAGTGCAAATAATGCAATTCTGAGCATAATTTGTGCATTTCAATCGTTTCTTACCTCATTCTAAGTCTGTTCATCCCAATTATGTACATTTAAACTCTTTATACAGTTTAAAATATGATTCATAGCTTGTTTATTCAAAAGATTGGATTATACATAACAATTTCGCGTATAAAGTGCAAATATTGCAATTCTGAGCATCATTTGAGCATTTCAATCGTTTCTAGACTCATTCTAAGTCAAATATAGCAGTAATCGGTATTTAAACTCTTTATACAGTCTATAATATGGTTCATATGTTATTTATTCAAATAGATTGGATTATACAAAGCAATTACGCGTATAAAGTGCAAATAAAGCAATTCTGAGCATCTTTTGAGCATTTAAATTGTTTCATTGCCCATTCTAAGTCATTTCATCGCAATGATCTATATTTAAATACTTTATACAGTCTAGGATGTGATTCATATCTTGTTTATTCAAAAAGAGTAGACTAAACATAGTAATTACGCGTATAAAGTGCAAATAATGCAATTCAGAGCATCATTTGAGCATTTCAATCATTTCTGGACTCATTCTAAGTCATTTCATCGCAATAATCTACATTTAAACAGTTTAAAATATGATTCATAGCTTGTTTATTCAAAAAGATTGGATTATACATAGCAATTACACGTATAAATTGCAAATATTGCAATTCAGCTCATCATTTGAGCATTTCAATCGTTTCTGGACTCATACTAAGTCATTTCAGCGCAATAATCGACATTTAAACTCTTTATACTGTCTAGAAATATAGGATTATACATAGCAATTACGCGTATAAAGTGCAAATAATGCAATTCTGAGCATTATTTGGGCATTTTAATCATTTCATGGCTCATTCTAAGTCATTTAATCCCAATAATCTACATTTAAATGCTTTATACAGTCTAGGATGTGATACATATCTTGTTTATTCAAAAAGATTGGTTTAAACATAGTAATTACGCATATAAAGTGCAAATAATGCTATTCTGAGCATCATTTGACAATTTCAAATGTTTCTGAACTCATTCTAATTCCGTTCAAAGCAATTATCAACGTTTAAACTATTTGTACAGTTACAAAAATGATTCATAGCTTGTTTATTTAAAATGAATGGATCATACATAGCAATAATGCGTATAAAATACAAATAATGCAATTCTGAGCATAATTAGAGCATTTCAATTGTTTCTGTGCACATTCTAAGTCATTTAATCGTAATAATCTAAATTTAAATCCTTTATAATCCCAAGAATATGATTCATATCTTATTTATTCAAAAAGATTGGTTTAAACATATGAATTACGCGTATAAAGTGCAAATAATGCTATAATGAGCATCGTTTGAGAATTTCAATCGTTTCTGACCTCATTCTAAGTCCGTTCATCGCAATTATCGACATTTGAACTCTTTGTACAGTTTAAAATATGATTCATAGCTTGATTAATTAAAAGATTGGATTATACATGGAAATTACGCTTATAAAGTGCAAATAATGCAATTATGAAAATCATTTGAGCATTTCAATCGTTTCGGGACTCGTTCTGAGTCATTTTCATTGTAATAATCGATATTTATACTCTTTATACTATCTAAAATATTGTTCATATGTTGTTTATTCAAAAAGATTGGATTATACATAGTAATTACGTGTATAAAGTGCAAATAATGCAATTTTGAGCATTTCTTTCGTTTCAGGAATCATTCAAGTCATTTAATGGTAATAATCTACATTTAAACTCTTTATACTCTCAAGAATATGATTTATATTCTGTTTATTCAAAAAGATTGGTTTAAACATAGTAATTACGCGTATAAAGTGCAAATAATGCTATTACGAGCATCATTTGAGAATTTCAATCGTTTCTGACCTCATTCTAAGTCCGTTCATCGCAATAATCTACATTTAAAATCCTTATACAGTTTAATATATGTTTCATAGCTTGTTTATTAAAAAAGATTGTATTATACATAGCATTTACGCATATAAAGTGCAAATAATGCAATTATGAGCATTATTTGAGCATTTCAATCGTTTCATGGCTCATTCTAAGTCATTTCATCACAATAATCTACATTTAAATGCTTTATAAAGTCTAGGATGCGATTCATATCTTGTTTATTCAAAAAGATTGGTTTAAACATAGTAATTATGCGATTCATCTAACAATTTCAATCATTTCTGGACTCATTCTAAGTCAGTTCATATCAATTATCAACATTGAAACTCTTTGCACAATGTAAAATATGATTCATAGCTTATTTATTCAAAAAGATTGGTTTAACATAGTAATTATGTGTATAAAGTGCAAATAATGCTATTCTGAGCATCATTTGAGAATTTAAATCGTTTCTTACCTCATTCTAAGTCCGTTCAACGCAATTATGTACATTTAAACTCTTTATGCAGTTAAAATATGATTCACAGCTTGTTTATTAAAAAAGATTGGATTACACATAGCAATTACGCGTATAAAGTGCAAATATTGCAATTCTGAGCATCATTTGAGCATTTCAATCGTTTCTGGACTCATTGTAAGTCATTTCATCGCAATAATCGATATTTAAAATCTTTGTACTGTCATTTCATCGCAATAATTGATATTTAAAATCGATATATGGTTCATATGTTGTTTATTCAAAAAGATTGGATATATAAGCAATTACGCATATAAATTGCAAATAATACAATTCTGAGTGTTATTTTGAGCATTTTAATCGTTTCATGGCTTATTCTAATTCATTTCATCACAATAATGTTAATTTAAATGTTTTATATAGTATAGGATGCGATTGCTATATTTGTTTATTCAAAAAGATTGGTTTAAACATAGTAATTACGCGTATATTAAAATTCTAAGCATAATTTGAGCATTTCAATCGTTTCTGACCTTATTCCAAGTCCATTCATCGCAATTATCTACATTTAAACTCTTTATACAGAGTAAGATATGATTCATAGTTTGTTTATTAAAAAAGATTGGATTATACATAGCAATTACGCGTATAAAGTGAAAATATTGAAATTCTGAGCATCATTTGAGCATTTCAAACGTTTATGGACTAATTCTAAGTCATTTTCATCGCAATAATCGACATTTAAACTCTTTTTACTGTCTAGAATATGGTTCATATATTGTTTATTCAAAAAGGTTGGATTATACATAGCAATTACGCGTATAAAGTGCAAATAATGCAATTCTGAGCATCATTTGAGAATTTCAATCGTTTCATGGTTCATTCTAAGTCATTTCATCGCAATAATCTATATTTAAATGATTTATACAATCTAGGATGCGATTCCTATCTTGTTTATTCAAAAAGGTCGGTTTAAACATAGTAATTACGCGTATAAAGTGCAAATAATGCTATTCTAAGCATCATTTGACAATTTCAATCGTTTCTCGACTCATTGTAAGTCCGTCAAAGCAATTATCAACATTTAAACTCTTTATACAGTTAAAATTATTATTCATAGCTTGTTTATTCAAAATGAATGGATTATACATACCAATTACGCGTATAAAGTGCAAATAATGCAATTCTGGACATCATTAGAGCATTTCAACCATTTCTGTACTCATTCTAAGTCATTTAATAGTAATAATCTACATTTAAACCCTTTATACTCTCACGAATACGATTCATATCTTGTTTATTCAAAAAGATTGGTTTATACATAGTAATTACGTGTATAAAGTGCAAATAATGCTATTATGAGCATCATTTGAGAATTTCAATTGTTTCTGACCTCATTCTAATTCTGTTCATCACAATTATCTACATTTAAACTCTTTATACAGTTTAAAATATGCTTCATAGCTTGTTTATTAAAAAATATTGGATTATACATAGTAATTACACGTATAAAGTGCAAATATTGCAATTCTAAACATCATTTGAGCATTTCAATCATTTTTGGACTCATTCTAAGTCATTTCATCGCAATAATCGACATTAAACTCTTTATACTATCGAGAATATGGTTCATATGTTGTTTATTAAAAAATATTGGATTATACATAGCAATTACGTGTATAAAGTGCAAATAATGCTATTGTGAACATCATTTGAGCATTTTAATAGTTTCATGGCTCATTCTAAGTCATTTCATCTCAATAATCTACATTTAAATTCTTTATACAGTCTAGGATGCGATTCATATCTTGTTTATTCAAAAAGATTGGTTTAAACATAGTAATTACGCGTATAAAGTGCAAATAATGTTATTCTGAACATCATTTGACAATTTCAATCATTTCTGGACTCATTGTAAGTCCGTTCAAAGCAATTATCAACATTTAAACTCTTTATACAGTTAAAAATATTATTCATAGTTTGTTTATTCAAAATGAATGGATTATATATAGGAATTACACGTATAAAGGGCAAATAATGCAATTCTGAGCATCATTATAGCATTTCAAACGTTTATGTTGTGAGACCCTGTCACATCCCGTGATTGGACGACACACGACGGGTCAAATGCCGTAACTGGACGGTGCACGACAGAGTGTCCGCCGCGGATGCCTACTCCCGCAAGGCTTTACTAACTCTAATTTATAAACTAAAGTTCATTTTATACAATTATTATACATGTCAAATCTAAATTTAAATATATTTATTTAATTGTAATATAAATTCTATAATAATTTGGTTAACAGTCTGGTTCATAAAGGTTCCTAACCATAGAACCAATGGTCTCGCTGTCCAACACTCGATCTCAAGCCTGAAATCCACAAACAATAGTGGAAACAATGCAAAAGCAAAGAATGAAATAAATATAATTTATCTCAGTGCGATTTTTAGTTCCAGTCACACGAATCTTACTGATACATGTTCAGGAACTAACTACCGTACCAAGTTAAACTAATAATAATAAAATAATAAAATATATAAGCTATACATAAACAAATCAGTTATTAAATGCAATCATTTATTAGTTTAATGCAATTCAGAGGAGCACGACTACTTATTCAATTTGCAATTCAAATACAATTTGATATTTCAAAAGCCGGCTCAAATCCGGACAACTATCTAATGCAAGTCTGGTAATCATAAGTCAATCAGACAGATACAATTGTCCCTCCTTGACCTCAGGAGGACCAGAACCAATTTCAGATTTCAGATACAATTTAGACAATCAGATAATCAAAAGTACTACAAGTTGAGAACACACTACCAGATCAGAAATATAAGCACTTACTTCACGGTGTACAGCCAGGTCTGGGCGCGACCCAAACCCCGTACAAAAGAAATGAGTGTCTATTCAATCGCACAAGCAGTACATATAACAATTTCAAATTACCAAGTGGAAACCATCAATATGCATATAACAATAATAATAATAAACAAATGATAAATGTGCAAATATGTCACATGAATATTCAACAATTTCAAATATGCAAATGCAAGCAGTTCAGTTCTGAAAATGCAAATTAAAATTCGTGTGAAATCCGCACCTGAAAGCAAGAACATAAAACACACAAGACACAAGCAATCAAACCGGCTGCCTCGGCTCAGATACTCAACCTCAAGGCTAAACAATATGAAAGAATTTAACTAAGTTTTATATTTCTAAAATAAAATCAGTTTTTGATTTTCCTTCAAAATAATTCTGAAAGTTCAAACATAGATGCGTGATCGGTTTTGATATGGTGTACCATACTTTAATTAACAAAGTTGGTTCCAATATTAGATTCTTGGTCTCGTGATTTTTCAACAAATTTCATCATTTGTACTTACCTGGTTGGACTCGGTCCAAAATATTAAGGTTCCATGTTATACAAAAATTGCAAGCATTTATTGGTTACATAAATACCAATTTGACAAGTCCTGAAAATGCAAATTAAAATTCGTGTGAAATCCGCACCTGAAAGCAAGAACATAAAACACACAAGACACAAGCAATCAAACAGGCTGCCTCGGCTCAGATACTCAACCTCAAGGCTAAACAATATGAAAGAATTTAACTAAGTTTTATATTTCTAAAATAAAATCAGTTTTTGATTTTCCTTCAAAATAATTCTGAAAGTTCAAACTTAGATGTGTGATCGGTTTTGATATGGTGTACCATACTTTAATTAACAAAGTTGGTTCCAATATTAGATTCTTGGTCTCGTGATTTTTCAACAAATTTCATCATTTGTACTAACCTGGTTGGACTCGGTCCAAAATATTAAGGTTCCATGTTATACAAAAATTGCAAGCATTTATTGGTTACATAAATACCAATTTGACAAGTACTGAACATAATTTTTATAAGTGGCTAAACCTCAAAACTGATTGTACAATTTCTTTAACAAAAACTTCCCAACTTCCCAACTTTTTACAGAATACGAGAGACTGAGATTCAACTTATCAAACAACTCGTAAAAAATCCCAACAAAGTTCAGCCAACAAAGAAATTTCAGTTTATTCTAAGAAATCGGTAAATAAAATCTAAGATAATAAAATGAAGAAATATCCAAAGAACCTGTACAAATACCTTTTATCACCAATAGCTGTTAAGTTTTTCTTTTGTGCACCAGACCTTTGTACCAGCTCTTACTCCATTTATGTTTCATTTTTTTTCTTGGAACCAAAATGTGAGAGATGTGGTACATAAGAAAATAGAAGAGAATGTGGTATGGTGATATACCCAAAGTGGACCGCTTAAAGAACAATATAAGGGCGGTACCAACTATGTTGGTCCCTTGAGTGAGTTGTACTCATTCTAAGTCATTTAATTGTAATAATCTACATTTAAACTCCTTATACTCTCATGAATATGATTCATATCTTGTTTATTCAAAAAGATTGGTTTAAACATAGTAATTACGCGTATAAAATGCAAATAATGCTATTATGAGCATCATTTGAGAATTTCAATCGTTTCTGACCTCATTCTAAGTCTGTTCATCGCAATTATCTACATTTCAACTCTTTATACAGTTTAAAATATGATTCATAGCTTGCTTATTAAAAAGATTGGATTATACATGGCAATTACGCTTATAAAGTGCAAATATTGCAATTCTGAACATCATTTGACCATTTCAATCGTTTCGGGACTCATTCTGAGTCATTTTCATCGCAATAATCGACATTAAAACTCTTTATAAACTCTTTATACTGTCTAGAATATAGTTCATATGTTGTTTATTCAAAAAGATTGGATTATACATAGTAATTACACGTATAAAGTGCAAATAATGCAATTCTGAGCATCATTTGAGCATTTCAATCGTTTCATGGATCATTCTAAGTCATTTCATCGCAATAATCTACATTTAAATGCTTTATACAGTCTAGGATGCGATTCATATCTTGTTATTCAAAAGTATTGGTTTAAACATAGTAATTACGCGTATAAAGTGCAAGTAATGTTATTATGAGCATCATTTGAGTATTTCAATCGTTTCTGGTCTTATTCTAACTCCGTTCATCGCAATTATCTATATTTAACCTCTTTATACAGTTTATAATAATTTTCATACCTTGTTTATTCAAAAAGATTGGATTATACATGGCAATTACGCGAATAAAGTGTAAAAAATGCAATTCTGAGCAGCATTTGAGCATTTTAATTCTTTCTTGACTCATTCTAAGTTATTTCATTGCAATAATCTACATTTGAATGCATTGTGCTGTCTAGAATATGGTTCATATCTTCTTTATTCAAAAAGATTCGTTTAAACATAGTAATTACACGTGTAAATTGCAAATAATGCAATTCAAAGCATCATTTGAGCATCTCAATCGTTTCTGGACTCATTCTAATTCATTTAATCGCAATAATCTATATTTAAGCCTTTTATAGTCTAGAGAATATGATTCATAACTTTTTTTATTCAAAAAGATTTGATTTTATATAGTGATTACGCGTATAAAGTGCAAAATAATGCAATTCTGAGAATCACTTGAGCATTTCAATCGTTTCTGGACTAATTCTCCGTCATTTTTTCATAATAATCGACATTTAAATGCTTTATACTGTCTAGAATATGGTTCATATCCTGTTTATTTCAAAAGATTGGTGTAAACATAGTAATTACGCGTATAAATTGCAAATAATGAAATTCCAGACATCATTTGAGCATTTCAATTGTTTAAGGACTAATTCTAACTCATTTGATCTCACTAATGGACATTTAAACTCTTTATACTGTCTAGAATGTGATTAAATCTTGGTTATTTAAAAAGATTGTTTTAAACTTTGTAATTACGCATGTAAATTGCAAATAATGAAATTCAAAGCATCATTTGAGCATCTCAATCATTTCTGGATTCAATCTAAGTCATTTAATCGCAATAATCTAAATTTAAACCCTTTATACTCTATAGAATATGATTCATAACTTGTGTATTCAAATGATTTGATTTTATATAGTGCAAATAATGCAATTCTGAGCAGCATTTGAGCATTTTAATTCTTTCTTGACTCAATTCTAAGTCATTTCATCGTAATAATCTATATTTGAACGCATTATACTGTCTAGAATATGGTTCATATCTTATTTATTCAAAATATTGGTTTAAACATAGTAATTACGCGTATAAAATGTAAATAATACAATTCTGAGCATCATTTGAGCATTTCAATCGTCTCTCGACTCATTCTAAGTCATTTCATCGCAATAATCTACATTTAAACTCTTTATACTGTCTAGAATATGGTTCATATGTTATTTATTCAAAAAGATTGGATTATACATAGCAATTACGCGTTTAAATTGCAAATAATGTAATTCTGAGTATCATTTGAACATTTCCATCGTTTATGGACTCATTCTAAGCCATTTCATCTCAATAATCTACATTTGAACTCTTTATAGTATTTATAATATGGTTAATTTCATGTTTGTTCAAACACATTGGAATGATCAATCGCAGACATCAATGCAAAATATTGCGATTATTGCAATGAAATGAATCATATTCTAGTAATTACGAATAAATGCAAAACATTTAAACTCATTTTGGACTCTTTCTAAGTCATTTCCTTGCAATAATCTGCATTTAAACTCTCTATATTATCTAGAATGTGATTCATATCTTGTTTATTAAAAAAGATTGGTTTAAACAAAGTAATTAAGCATCATTTGAGCTTTACAATTGTTTCTGACCTCATTCTAAGTCTGTTCATCACAATTATCTACATTTATACTCTTTATACTGTTTAAAATATGCTTCATAGTTTGTTTATTCTGAAGGTGTGTTTGGATGCTTCACAAACAAGGGATGAACAAGGGGAAGAACAAAGGCCCACGAACAAAACTAGTTCATGAAAATTGGAGAACTAAGAACTAGGGAGAAGTTCACGAACTGCAGTTGTTCGTGGGTTGTTTGGTTCTTGCGAACTAGCCTAGTTCGTGAACTTCTAGTTCACGGATGTTGCCAAACACACCTCAAAAAGATTGGATTATACATAGCAATTACACGTATAAAGTGTAAATATTGCAATTCTGAGCATCATTTGAGCATTTCAATCGTTTTTGGACTCATTCTAAGTCATTTCATCGCAATAATCAACATTTAAACACTTTATATCGTCCAGAGTATGATTAATATCTTGTTTGTTCATAAAGATTGGTATGTACATAGTAATTATGTGTATAAAGTGCAAATAATTCAATTCGGAGCATCATTTGAGCATTTCAATCTTTTTTGGACACAGTCTAAGTCATTTCATCGCAATAATCTACATTTATACTCTTTATACTGTTTAGAATGTGATTCGTATCTTGTTTATTCAAAAAGATTGGTTCAAACAAAGTAATTACGCAAATAAAGTGTAAATAATGTAATTCTGAGCATCATTTGAGTTTTACAATTGTTTCTGACCTCATTCTAAGTCTGTTCATCACAATTATCTACATTTATACTCTTTATACTGTTTAAAATATGCTTCATAGTTTGTTTATTCAGGGTGTGTTTGGATGCTTCACGAACAAGGGATGAACAAGGGGGAGAACAAAGGCCCACGAACAAAACTAGTTCATGAAAATTGGAGAACTAAGAACTAGGGAGAAGTGATTTATACAGTCTAGAATGTGATTTATATCTTGGTTATTTAAAAAGATTGCTTTAAACATAGCAATTACGCATATAAAGTGCAAATAATGCAATTCTGAGCATCATTTGAGCTTTCAATCGTTTCATGGCTAATTCTAAGTCATCTCATCGCAATAATCTTTATTTAAATACTTCATACTATCTAGAATATGATTTATATCTTGTTTATTAAAAAAATTGATTATAAATAGTGAGTATGCGTATAAAGTGCGAATAATGCAATTCTGAGCATAATTTGAGCATTTCAATTGTTTCTGCAATAATTCTAAGTCATTTCATCACAATAATCTGGATTTTAACGCTTTATACTGTCTAGAATATGATTCATATCTTGTTTATTCAAAAAGATTACATTATACATAGTAATTACGTTTATAAAATGCAAATAATGCAATTCTGATCATTATTTGAGCATTTCAATCATTTCTGGACTCATTCTAAGTCATTTCATCGCAATAATTTACATTTAAACTCATTTTGTACTTTCTATTCATACCTTATTTATTTTAAAACATTAAATTATAAATCGAAATTACACATATAAAGTACAAATAGTGCAATTTTGAGTATCATTTGAGAATTTCAATTGTTTCTGGATTCCTTCTAAGTCATTTCATCACAATAATCTATATTTAAACTCTTTATATTGTCTAGACTAAAATTCATATCTTGCTTATATGAAAAGATTGGATTTTACATAGTAATTACGCATATAAATTGCAAATAATGTAATTCTGAGTATCATTTGAGGATTTTAATCATTTCTAGATTCCATCTAAGTCATTTCATCACAATAATCTTTATTTAATCTCTTTGTACTGGCCAGACTTTGATTCATTTCTTGTTTATTCAAAAATATTGGATTATAGATAGTAATTACATATATAAAGTGCAAATGATGCAATTCTGACTATCATTTGAGCATTCCAATTGTTTCTGAACTCATTCTAAGTCATTTCATCAGAATAATCTACATTTAAACTCCTTGTACTATCTAGAATATGATTCCTATCTTATTTGTTCAAAAAGATTAGATTGTACATTGTAATTACGCATATAAAATGCAAATAATTGAGCATCATTTGGGCTTTTCAATAGTTTCTGGACTCATTCTAAGTCCTTTCATCGCAATAATCAACATTTAAACTCATTTTATTGTTTAAAATACGATTCATATCCTTTTTATTCAAAAAGATTGGATGCAATTGCGCGAATAAAGTGCAAATAATGCAATTTTGAGCATCATTTGAGTATTACCATAGTTTCTGGATTCATTCTAAGTTATTTCATCGCAATAATCTATATTTACACTCTTTATACAGTCAAAAATATGATTCATATCTGGTTTATTAAAAAAAAAATTAAATTATACAAAGCAATTACCCGTATAAAGTGCAAATAATGCAATTTTGAGCAGTATTTGAGCATTTTAATTCTTTCTTGACTCATTCAAAGTCATTTCATCGCAATAATCTATATTTGAATGCATTATACGGTTTAGAATATGGTTCATATGTTGTTTACTCAAAAAGATTGATTTAAACAAAGTAATTACGTGTATAAAGTGCCAATAATGCAATTCTGAGCATCACATGAGCATTTCAATCGTTTCTGGACTCATTCTAATTCCTTTCATAGCCATAATTTACATATAAGTACTTTATATACTGTTTAAAATATGATTCATATATTATTTTTTTTTTCAAAAAATTGGATTATACATAGTAATACGCGAAAAATTACAAATATTGCATTTCTGAGCATCATGTGAGCATTTCAATCGTTTCTGGATTCATTCTAAGTCATTTCACCTCAATAATCTACATTAAAACTTTTTATACGGTCAAGAATATGATTCATATCTGGTTTATTAAAAAATGTGGATTATACATAGCAATTACGCGTATAAATTACAAAAAAATGCAATTCTGAGCATAATTTCTGCATTTCAATCTTTTTGGACTCATCCTAAGTCATTTCATCACAATAATCTATATTTAAAATTTATACTGTCTAGAATATTATTCATATCTTGGTTATTAAAAAAGATTAGATTATACATAGTAATTACGTGTATACAATGCAATTTTGAGCATCACTTGAGCATTTCAATCGTTTCTGGACTCATTATAAGTCATTTAATCATAATAATTTACATCTAAACTCTTTATACTGTCTAGAATATAATTCATATCTTGTTTACTCATAAAGATTGGATTATACATAGCAATTACAAGTATAAAATGCTAATAATGCAATTCTGAGCATCATTTGAGCATTTCAATCGTTTCTGGACTCATTCTAAGTCATTTCATAGCAATAATCTACATTTAAACGTATTATAGTGTTTAGAATATGGTTCACATCTTATTTATTGAAAAATATTGGATTATACAAAGTAATTACGCGTATAAAGTGAAAATGATGCAATTCTGTGCATCATTTGAGCATTTCAAACGTTTATGAAATCATTCTAACTCATTTCATCGCAATAATCTACATTTAAACTCTTTATATTGTCTAGAATATGATTCAAATCTTGTTTATTAAAAAATATTATATTAGACAAAGCAATTACGAGTATAAATTGTAAAGAAACAAGATTGGATTATACATTGTAATTACAAATATAAAGTGCAAATAATGCAATTCTGACTATCATTTGAGCATTTCAATCGTTACTGGACTCATCCTAAGTCATTTCATCATAATAATCTATATTTAAACTGTTTATATTTTTTAGAATATGATTGCTATCTTATTTATTCAAAAGATTGGATTGTATATAGTAATTACACATATAAAGTGCAAATAATGCAATTATGTGTATCATTTGAGCATTTCAATCGTTTCTGGATTCATTCTAAGTTATTTCATCACAATAATTTATATTTAAACTCTTTATACTGTCTAGAATGTGACTCGTATCTTATTTATTAAAAAAAAATTACATTATACATAGTTGTTACGCATATAAATTGCAAATAATGCAATTTTGACTATCATTTGAGCGTTTCAATCGTTTCTGGACTCATTCTAAGTCATTTCATCATAATAATCTAAATTTAAACTTTATAAACTGTCTAGAATATGGTTCATATATTATTTATTCGAAAAGATTGGATTATTCATTGTAATTACACATATAAAGTGTAAATAATGCAATTCTGAGTATTTCAATCGATTCTGAATTAATTTTAAGTCATTGCAGCACAATAATCTACATTTAAACTTGTTATATCGTCTAAAATATGATTCATGTCTTGTTGATTTACTCGATCTGTATTATTGTACTGTCTAGGACATCACCTATGGCCAGATCATTTGAAAATAGAGGTGATGGCAATAGTTGCCGCTTCAAAGTATGGTAGACTTTTGATGTTTTTTTTTGTTTGCTTTTGCACGTGTTGATATTGCTTTCTGTAACTACGTGGGACGGTCTGTCGTCATAGGGTTCATCTAAAAAAAAATAAAATAAATTAAATAAAAATAAAAATTAATCTGGTGTCATACCTATCAAGTTTCTTGCGACTGAAAGGAAGTGGGAGATACCGGCCGATATTAGGTTCCAGTGCAAATTTCAAATTGTTGACAACTTTGATAGCCACGTCAAGAACCGTGGCAGTACAAAAAATATTAATTGTTGTAGATGCCTTTCCATCAAAATTATTGGTATAGTTGGAAGAAAATATTAAGGCTCACCCCTTTAAGGCATTAATTATAAAGGCATTAATTAATATAAGTGAATAAACAACTTTCATTGACAGCCGTACCAAGCAGATAATTGAGCTGTCAATGTTTCGAGAGCTCAATTGGAACCACAGATCCTTATAAGATAAATAAATGAATGAGAGCAGAACTATGGGGCATTGCTTTCCCACGGTACCGAATTGCAATGCACGCTAAATTTTAAAATAAGACAAAAATACCCCTTTCTTTGAACCCTCCGCCCGACCACACACGTATCATGAATCTCTCTCTACCCATTTTCTCAGTCATCAGTACTCCTCACCAGCCTTTCATTTCCCATCTCCCCCTTTCCTCTTCTTCCTTCTCGATTCCGACAAAAATCGCTCTTCGATTCCTTGCTTCTCTCTCTAACAGGACTCTAAGAACACCGATCCGTCTCAACCCTCGACCTGATATCCCAGCTCGTTGAATACGTCACCTATAAGCCTACCCCTTAAACCAGAATCCAAACCCGCCTTCGTTGCCTTCGTCTCGGTCCCATGTCGACCTTTCACCGTCGACATTTTACCGATAATTGTTGCTTGCCTCAGCCTCGACCAGCTCACACAATCGTTCACCCCTCTTGAGCCAGCGACACAGGCGGTCGTTGGCCTTACCGTCACGTTCGTGCCACCACCCAAGCAAGCACGAAAGAATGTGCTTTTGTTCTATTGCGAGAAGATGAGAGATTTTAGCGAGGTGTGTGGCTGCCGAGAGCAATGCCACTGAGCTCAGATCTATCTCTTGGAAGTAATTCTTCTCTCTACTTTGTTCAATTCGTGTCAATATTATTGTTTGTATCATGATTTGGATGTAGAGAACTTGAAAAGAAAGTTAACTGGCCTGGTATAGTAATTCAAAATGTTGAGCAAAAATGGGAAGCTTTATCATCTAAGTGGATAACAAACTCGAGTAGTAAGTTGAGCAGAAATGAGTTAATTTGCCCTAGCTAAGTCATCTTGAACTTGGCCTCAGATCTCTTGGAAAAGATTCACATGTGATCATTAGCAATAATGCCAGTACAAAAGTTTTGGGTGTCGGTTGTATATGTGTGAAATGTGGGTCAAATTGGTTTTTTTGTTCTTCACAAATATCTTAGCTATGTTAACATAAGTTGCAAAATGTTAGATATGTTGGCTACAAATATATCTGGTTAGTTTTTGTTAATTCAAGTCATTGGTATTGTGGAATAGATAAGAGCGGGGCACTGATACCATTAGATAGAAGGTACCAGTGCTAGTTTTTGAGAAGGTAGAAAGATTGCATAAAAAATGACATAGAGGTTAATTATTTGTCTGGTAAAATTGACACTTAATTGTAACATTGGTTACAAAATTATTCTCCTTTTACCTTCTTTTACATTGCATCAAAAACTGAACATTCTAATGGTTTGAAAGAAACTTATGTTTGAGAAATTATAATTGTAGCTGTTTAATTATTTTTAACATAAATATTGTCATTTTAAATTTGATTTGTTTTTGTTTAGATAGATCATACTAGAATTCTACTAGCATTGGAGTGTTACTGCTGGAAGTTTCTGCCGGATAGAAGTCTCTTATAAACTAAAAGAATGGTGGTGGTTTTGGGCAATATGATCTGCTTTGAGCAATAAATGTTACATTGTATTTTTTTTTAATTGTAATTAATATAGGTTGGAGACCTTCAAATTTCCTCCTAATAGATAGTCCTTACAAAAGGATAAAAATTTGGTTACCAGATGGAGAGAATCTAGTGTTGTTCAAATTTTCACTAATTGATCGGATACTTCTTTCCAATTTCTTGCTGCAATAAGTTCAGATTTTAGAATGATAGGGTTTTATTTTTAAGTTGACTGTAATGCGTGGTAAGAGATATTTTAGAATGATATATGGTTCTATTTTTAAGTTGACTGTAATGCGTGGTAAGAGACCCGCGAAGGAGTCCTGCCAAAATGAATATTTAGTTGTGTCATAAAAAGAAAGAAAATCTTCAGAAATTTTCACAGCAGATTATTGCGTAAATAGCAAAAGGGTATTTTAGTCTTCATTGATAAATTTGCCGTGCATTGCAATTTGGGGCCGTGCATAAAGCAACGCCCAGAACTATGTTGCTGGAAATACAAAAGTTTGAAGACCATTGCGCATTGGTCAGAAGCATCTAACAAAATGCCAATGTGTTTATTGTTAAATCACACAAATAATTATCGACCCAATATCTTCAAATTAAGGTACCATGAGTAATATGATTCAGCAACAATTAATTTCTTATACACGTAAATAAAAAATATAGAAGAGCAAAGAGTCTCACAAACAAATATTAATAAAGGACAAGTAGCAGAGCTTGCATAAAAAGCTAATTAATATTACAGATCTAATTGTACTGCAAATTTGATATAGGAAATACTATTAATAATTTTGATTCTTCTTAACACATACATCCGACTGTGATGGAATTATGCAACTTTAGGTTTGAAGGAGAATGTCGGATGTTCACCAAGAGCTTCTGTGTTGCCGGGTCGGGAAAATACCATCTGGACATTTTTGACAAATATTATGTAAAAGATGGACAAGGTTAATCGTCATTCAATTACGTAAAAGAGGTTATGACGTATCTAGATGAATGTAATTCAAACGAATTAAAGCTGGTTCAAACTTATAAAATTCTGAGTCAATGAAAAAGTATAAGCACTCTGTTTTAATAGCTGACCGGCATCACCTAATTAACCTGTGTTTTACAAAGAGAAAGTGTGTTGACCTAGTCCATTAAACTAGACACGATTCTTGATTTAAACTTATTTTTTAAGTTGATGCCTGGATGCGGGTAAGATAAAGCCAAAATTTAATACCATGTATATAATGTATCTACTGCAGTGGCGAAGCCAGGATTTCGTGTCAGCAGGATCTGTAATTTTTTTTGCTGAAAATATTTGTATGATGTAACTTTTAATATATACATAGTATAATAATATTTTTTAAATAAAGAACACTAAATAATGTGATATAAAAAATTCATGAGAAATCAAATATATATTATAATAACAATAGAAAATCTAAAATAATATATTTAATATACAAAATAATAATTCAAAAATCAAGACAATAAAAAAATACAACAATTTCCTATGAATTTTTATTTTTTTCATAATTTTACATAATAGGTTCATTAGAAATCTTGTTGAACACTTTTTTTTCTATATTATAGATATATAAAGATATGAGGCATACAGAGGAATTTGGCCACTATTCAAACCACAATATTTCTTATCTTTTGTGGCGCTCGAAATTTATTTTGACAAAAATAGTATTTATGATTTTTACTGGCAGTTTTTATATAATATACGAATTGCATTTTTTATCTTATGTGGTAGCTTTTGTTTATTATGTCCTAAAGTTTACAAAATATTATATAGACGAATCCTGCAATGCACGAGATTCACGCTAGTATATATATGCTACAAATAATTATTTATCCAAATATTCCATTATATTCTAAATTTTGTCTTAATAAAATTAATTGGGGATGAAGGAAGAAGACGATTAGTCATGAACAAATGCTACCTGGATCCCTATGCGATTTTTTAGACGTCGTTATACAATTCAAATCAAACACGATATGTCTAGCTGGGTCCTTCAAATTTTTGAGATGGATCCTTAACTTCTTGTGACCTTTGTTTTTAATTACAAACAAATATACTATTAAGAAAATATTTTTTTCAGGTGGGTCCATGTAGCTTCGCCTCTGTCTACCTGAGTACCTGATAATTTTTGCGTTTTCATGTACATACCTGATAATCTCCAAGTGTACGAGACTTAAACCCCGCCATGCAGTAGACAAAATAGTAGTCCCACATACGTATGAACCTCTCATCAAATCCCAGTCTCATAATTTTCCTGGAGAACAGATCATAGATTCTCAGACTTTGACACAATATTGTTCTATAATATCAGTACTAGTAAGTGGGCCAATTCTAAACCATGAATCTCTTTCTAGTCCTTCACTTGGATACGCTCCCAAACAAACAAGTTGGGAATTTTTTGACAAATATAAGGAAGTTCAATTAATTAAGAAGGGAATTAGTTTTACAGCCTCCAAGTTATCCTTAACTGGGTAGTGAAACTGCATTAAGTATTATTCGTTATTTGGTTGGGTCAAATATTTGTTTCAGCATTAGTTATACTGCTAGTATATTCTTTATTATTATTATTATTACTATTATGAAGAAACATGTATATATCGTCTCATTAAAAGATAAACTTGTTGCTTTTGCTATTACTGTTTGTTTGTAGTGAAGCTGCTTCTCCAATGTAGAAGTGTATGGTAGTAATGCATGCCAATATTTTCCACATGCTCTACACTGTTTATGTAGTAGGAAAAAGTAAAATCAAGTCAGGGGAAAATGTTTTTATATGTAAGATTAACGATATATCATCCATCTGTAATTTTTCCTCATTAAACATAGAAAGAAGATAAAAGATGCTTGGGCTAGTACTGAAAAAATAGTAAATAAGACAGAGCACCAGAGGGGGACTGTTTTAAAATATAAATAGTCCCTAAATTACTTTTTTCTTGTTCCACAATTGTTCTCTGGTTTATCAGGTTAAGAGGAGAAACTTTAACTAAAGAGAATCCAAAAAATCTTATTCCAGCATCTAATTAAATATTGTATTATGGTGTTTGTACCAGAATTTAGAGGATGTAGACATTGCAGAAGTAACTCTACTAAGAGAAGGGAGGCAACCTCCCGGGAAAATGTATTCCTTTATGAAGTCTGAGCTTCTTCTGTACTCGTCGTACCTACTATCTGGAATTGATATAAACTGCATGGCCCAGTAATGATAAAAATAGAAATCCTTAATCCACATCTAAAATTTTTAAATAATAAATCAAAATCAAGTTTAATGCTTGCACAAGAAACTATATATAAAATATAATGACCTGAAGTACGAACAGGCCATCTTCAGCCAAGAGAGACTCGCAACAGCCGAAAAAATCATCCATGTATTCATGTCCCACATGTTCAATCATCTCACTGCAATTTAAACGCTTTTCTAAAGCTTGTTCATACTATATTTTAATGCAAATTTCAAATTTCAGCCAAGAGAGACTTGCAACAGCCAAAAAACTCATCCATGTATTTATTTCCCACATGATCAATCATCTTACTGTCAATTTAAATGCTCTTCTAATGTGATTGTATTACCACTTCATTCACAATAACACAGAATTTCAAATTGCTATTGAGCATAATACCTACAGTATTCCTTAATATTCTGAAAAAGCATATTAAAAACTCTCCCGTCCTCAAACCTAGGAAAGAGCCTTACTAAAACCATTAAAAATATTACTATAATAACCTAGTCGTCAAAAGATGATGGTCTTATTATATAATATTATTGTGATATAATATATCCTGTTGTGCATACCAAGATATGATCCTGTCAAACTTCTGGGAGCATGGTACTTGCCGATAGTCACAAAGAAGGAACTTTATGTGGTCCTGCAAATTTCCATTGAAAAATATAAAAAAAATTATAGACAAATTGGGTCAAGCCTTGTCGCATGATATTTTACAATGTATTACGACAATGTTCTTTTAAAACTATGTGGAAGACCTGTCTTGATTAATTGCTTAAAGAATTTAGGGGGAAAAACCACAATGAAACCGCACCTCTAACCCAGCCTCTTTGACTTTCCTTTCAGCATACTTAAGCTGTTCTTCTGATAAGGTGATCCCGGTATAATTGCAACCCGTACGCTTCACCAGTTCAATTGCTAGGCTTCCCCAGCCACAACCAATTTCTAGTACTGTGTGCTCATTATTAACTCTAGCCTTGCATTATTCAGTTAGAAAAATTAAATTTCCAGCGTTAGTTTCTGTGGAATCTCGAAAGCATAGCTGAATGCCTGACTGTATAAACAATACCTTGTCTATAAGAGAAGAAATTTTGTTCAACTGGGCAGTTTTAAGGTCGTCATCTTCTGTCTGTCATAAATACAGGGCCAAAATTGAAAGAATTTATGGTTGCTCAACTAAAAACGTAACATATAACTAAGTTATCTGGCTTATAGGTTCTTTTGATCTCCAGAGCATGACAATGCAGGTGCCCTTTCATGATAGATGAGTTTGTTCATTTTGAATTATTGAAGTATAATTTTTTTCTAACTTATGGAAGTCACCTGATAACCGATTTTTCAAATACAACACGCATGACAGAATCATGGGTTTGAATGAGCCTGTTATCTTATTACAAGATTGAATTTCAATACTTTTTTGGTAAATCATCAACCCAACTAAGAGAAGAAATCTACCTAGCTAAGGTCTGAAAGGTAAGAGAATAATTAAAACAATAATGCTGATCCCACATTTAAGAGATGCACCTTGAAAATTCCAGAAGAGTAGGACATTGTCTCATCCAAAAATAGTGAGAAGAATTCGTTGCTCTAGAAATGGACACATACAGGTTTAATATGTTATTTGCAAACCAAGAAGTTCAATCATATCATGATTCAGCATTGCTTAATTTGGTTCAAATTAAAAGTAATTAGTATCACACAAACTAGTGAAATAAATCTTTAATAGTCAGCATATTTAAACTAAAAAAATAGTTCAAAGCCTCACAAGAACCATAGTCATTAATTAATTAGTTTACAAGACTCTTTGCTGACTTAGCATACAACTAAAGATTTGAAGTATTTGGGTCACATACAATTGGCAAGTGGAGAACCAGGTGTTGATCTAGTGACAAAGAGCAATGCATTTTAAATGAAAAGTCGCAGGTTCGAAACCCGATTGAGGGCCTTTTATAGACATTCAATTTAAAATAAGTTGGGAGGCTTGACCCCCAATTTATCTTCAAAAAAAAATTTTTTTTTGGCAAGTGAACCATGACATTTACTGCCTAAGTTTTGAAATAATGTGTAAGGTGCTAGCTTGTGCCAAGTCATACCAAATCATATTGTTCCGAGATATTTCTTCGAGTTTGTGTCACGGCATTTTTTCTCCACACATGACGAAAAAAATACTTAGCTGATGCAAATCCAGCTGTAACTAGCAGAGGAGTCCACCATCCCCTAATTAAGCAAACATTTAAGTTAACAACCAAGGTCAGTGATTAAAAATATATAAATAATATGTATAAAAGTACCATTGAATATGATCTAGTCCGGTATTATGAGACAATCCATAAAATATGAAAGCACCTAGAGTAGATACAAGTAATTTCTCTTTGGTCATGGCTAACTCTGTTGTTTTGATGTTTAATAACAAATGCTTTTCAGACAAATAGTGAGGATCATCACTTTTATGTGTATGAACAATTGAACTTTTGTTCTTGCAACTGAGGAAGATATATCTATATTTTTATTTTTAAGCTGTCCATTATCGATTGTTGGAGGCCATGATTTGAGGGATTTAATTTACTTCTTTAATATCACATCTGGCCAACATATTAAATTAACATCATCGACTTAAATTTACTTCTTTAATATGACATGTTGTCAACATATTAAATTAACATCATCGACTTAATTATTTTTAAGTATCACTGACATTTACCAGCCATAATTGCAGTCTTGGACTACTAAATACTGTGTATCTGGTTTTAAAAACTAAGGACTAAAAGAAACCTTTTATTGGGATTAGCATTCCTCAAATCCCTGTTAGCGATAAGAACCTGAAAAAATCAGAACAATTTTAAAAGGAGTTTTGTTCAAGCCTTTGATTGTTAGAAATCAGAAATAATAAAAATAAGCAATTACCAGTAAAAGATCAAGAAGGCCTTGCTCCTCATCATCAAAGGAAAAATATCCATTCATGTATGCATTTGCTAGGCCGATATCTGCTTCTGCTGCAATCTACCCAAAAAAGAAAAGAAATAATGAAGTTATAAATAAACCTCACTGTTCAACTACATTATTCTGTGAAAAATTGGAAGGTAAAGTGATGAACCTTGAAGTAGAATGAGGAATTATGCACTCTTAGAATTGACTTCACTCTGCATTTATCACTGGGTTCACCAAACTTAATAGCCGTGCCTCCGTCTTCATGCAAACTGTTGGTTTTTAATTAAGTTTGATACTTTGATTACTTCTGACGATCGCATAACCTCTTAGAGGTTGGTTGGTAAATTCATTCTTTCATTTACTTCAGTAAGATCATAGTTAGATGGATGGTATTTTGTAGAGAACTAAAGTAACACTAGTACCAGTAGGATTAAAGGCAAGTATCTCAATATTATACTGTTTCAGTAGCATAAACTTTTTCTACATTACTACTGCTGTTCTTCTTTCAATAGAGCTTAAAGGTTAATATGGCACAATATGCTAGAAATTTTATAATTTTTAAGCTGTTTCATCTTTCAAGAATAAAAGGATGCTAATTTAAGTTTGAAAGATTGGCACAAATAACTTTGTAAGGCCAAGGAATTACACTAAAGTGCCGATTCTGACATACTGCCCAAGAAATCGAGTAACTAGAAGGCGTGCTCCTGTTTCAATTAGCGAAGTTGCCATGTTCCTTGAGGATCCCACGAAAGCAGTGTTTTTACAAGAATCGCCTTTCCTACCTGCAGCTGTAAATCCAACTGATCAAGTCTACAAAATTTTCAATAATGTGATAAATCATTTGAGTTTATGAATTAATCAAGAGTTAAGAATCTTTAGATGGATTTCTCACCAGTAGTCACGAGTTTACCAAAAATGGAGTGTATATTGAACTAAGGAACTGGCGCAGTAAAAAAATTAGAGAACTTGATTAAATGAAGGAACCGGTGTAGTAAAACAAATTAGTAGAGAAGTTGATACAATCATACAAGTACCTTAAAATTAAGTAAGGAGTCTGAACTCTGAAGAGATTTGTAATGCAAGGGGATACAAGTACCTTAAATGCAGAGGCGGAGGGGAGGGGCGTAACTGTGCATTGTCCCCCCACCCACCACGTGATTTGTGATTTATCTGAAAACGATTAATGATTAACCCATGGATTTGATAATTAGCCCTCCCTGTGATTGAAAGGGCAAAAAGTCAATCAAAATGTGTTTATAAAAGTCACAAGGAATCTTTCAAACAAAAAAATATGCATAGGGGACTCAGCACGCACAAGAAGACTTTGTTGTTTTTTATATGTAGCGAGTCATAAGATCCATACAATAATTATATTAATTAAATGACCCGCAACAATCTAAGATAGAAAGATAATAATATAATATACTCTTATACAATTTCCTACGCATAAGTAGCTGAGTATGGTCTAACATGGAGAGGATAGGTACCTATGGTCTATTATAATTTTTTTTTATTTGAAGTTTCTATATTTGTGCCTACTCCATATAACGTGCTATTTTTTATTTATTTATTTTTTTTGAGTCATGCTACGGTGGACAGAACATTAAGCCCGGTTTCAACCCGGTTTAAGCTAAATCATAACTGTCGGTTATTTCAAGGGCAAAAAAGATATTAGTGTTTTTCTGCTAGTTTTTTTGGGGCCGTTTGGATCGTTTAGGAATAAGAAGAATAATCTATTTCTAGGCGAAAAACATTGGAAAGTGTGTAATTTTGTAAAAAATTTGAATGATTAGGAATAAATTTCTGTCTAAAAAGAGACTATTTCTCTTATTCCTAATCGATCCAAACTCTGTTAGTTCTGTTACACTATGTTTGCAAGTGAATAGAATAATTGTGAATGGAGAATCTCCACCCCGTTGAAAGGTGTCAGAGATTTATTCATTTGAAATCTCATATAATATTAGAGCTACTCTATAAATATTAGCTGTAACAAATTGCATACCTCAAAATCACATACATTAAAATCATTCTATTCTATTCATACATTAAAATTACACGCATACTGCGAAGATCTGAGAGCGAGGTATGTATATAAATATGATGAAATAGGGTTGAAGAACTGTACTTTTCCAATCTTTTAATGAAAATGGTGGGTTGTGTCCCACTGATTTTAAAAAATAATAAATAATAATAATTGGTTTGGCCCTCAAATTTTCCTTAAAAAAAGCCCTCAGATTAATAATTGGGTGGAAAGACAACTTGTTGGCAACTTTGATTAGCACGTGATGCTCGTGGCAGTACAAGAGTAATTAAAATTTGAAGATGTATTTTCCATCAAAATTATTATTACAATAATTGGAAGTTTAATAAAAAAAAAGTACAATAATTTGAAGAAAAACATTAACGGCTCAACCCTATAAGTAGGGATGAAAACGGAGCGGATAAAATCCGCTCCGATCCGTATCCGAATCCGAAAAATACGCATAACATCCGATCCGTATCCGTATCCGAACATATCCGTATTCGTATTCGTATTCGTATCCGTCAAAAAAATATGGATGCGGATATGGTTTTGAGTTTTTTGACAATATCCGATCCGTATTCGTATCCGACATGGATATTATCCGTATCCGATAGATATTAATCCGTTTATCCGTATTTTTAACGGCATAAGATAATTAATATAATTACTTATCTACATTAGAGAATACTTTTAATTATATAATGCTTAATTTTTATTAGATAAGTTCTCTTATAATAATATTTTTATTTGGAACATAAAATTATTTTTATTTTTTATTATTGAGACGATTATATATGATAATAATACTAAAATTAATTTTTTTTCTCTAATCATGTTGATTACATATGATTAATATACTTTTTTAATGTATGATGACATTTAAGGTAACATGATATGATTTGACATTGAATAGTTAAATATACTGTTGGAATTCAAATTGTGGAAAGACTGAATTTATTGATCAATTCTATTAAATTTGTACTTATGTGGTGCTTGTAATTTTATTGATTAATTCATAAATTTGATAATTACGGTTATATATGTGATTTATTGAATCCAATATATTTGTTGAGAATCCAACCAATAATGTTAATAATAATTTAATTTATACATATTATATATAATATTTTGATGAAATTTTGGATTTAATTGGTTGAAAGAATAAATTTTGTACACTGCTTACCTTATTACCTTATTATCGTATAATTTATATTGTTTGAATATAACTTATTGCATGACATGAAAATTTTCTTATGCTTCAGCTACTCTCATATATAACAAACTTTTATACGCAATATGAAATTTAAAAAAAGTTCTAAAGAAATGAAATAAAATAAATTGATCGTTATATGATCCGTATCCGACAAAATATATACGTATTCGACTCCGTATCCGATAATATCCGAACCGTATCCGTATCCGTTTAATATCCGAACCGTATCCGTATCCGAACGCATCCGTATTCGTATCCGTATCCGAGAAAAAAATATGGATGCGGATATGGGAAGACCTACATCCGCTCCGTATCCGATCCGTTTTCATCCCTACCTGTAAGACATTAATCCAATCTTAAGGAGCAAGAACAGGGGCGGAGGCAGTAGGGTGCAAAGGGGGGCTTGCCCCCCCCCTTAATATTGTAAAATACTATGAAGAGCTTTTTAATTATATGGTAAATTTTGTTAATATATAACATATTGCACCTCTAATAAAAGAGTTCAAATACAATAAATCTAGCTCAAATACAATCTAGTAAGTTTATTGTTTGTTCAAACTAGTTTGTTAATTTTTTTTCCTTTTTAGAGTAATTTTAGAAAACATTGTTCGAATATGAAAAATCTTTGCTTGTTTTTTTTAAGAAAAAAAAATACTTCTATATTATATTTGATACAATTCATGTTCACAAAAATTACTACTATAAAATAATGCAATATTATCTTTTGTTGTTAAATTTTTAAAATTTTTAAACTTTCAAACTTTGATTTCTCTAAGTCGAAATCTTGGCTCCGCCCCTCTCAACAAACCATTAAATTTGGGCGGCCACATATTTTGCCAAGCAGAGGATTGAGCTTGCAATGTTTCCAGAGCTCAATTGGAACCATATATCCTTTTAAGATAAATAAATGAATGTGGACAAACCTATGTGGTTTGAAATATAAGGGTTTCAACACCACTGCGCATTGGTCAGAAAGCATCTAACAAATGTCAATTTGTTCATTGTTAAATCATACAAACAATTATTGGCTCAATATCTTCAAAGGTACAAGAACAACATGGTAATTTAATTAATACTTTATTTCTTGTACATGCAAATAAAAAACGAACAAGAGCAAAGAGTTTCGGACACTAATATTAAAAGGCAAATAGCAGAGCTTGCATGGAAAGCAAATTAAAATTACAAACTTAATTGCACTGCAAGTTTGATATAGGAAATATTGCTAATAATTTAGATTCTTCTTAACATATACATTCACAATCAGGCAACTTTAGGTTTGGAGGAAAATGTTGGGTGATCGCCAAGAGCTTTGGTGTTGCCGGGTCGGGAAAATACCATCTGGACATTTCAACACATATTATATATCTCAACTTCAACCAATTAAATTACTTAAGGATGGATAAAATTGTCATTCAATTGTAAAGAAGAGAGGTTATGACATGTATAAATGAATATAATTCCACCAAATTGAACATGGTCCAAACTTATTTTTATTTCTGAGTCAATGAAAAAGCTTAAGCACTCTGTATTAATAGCTGACTGAGACTGACACCGCCTAACTAACCTGACGTTCACCAATGTAGACGTGATTCTTGTTTTAAATTATTATTGAAGTTGATGACCGGATAGAGGTAGGAATAGGATGAGCCAAAATTTAATATATATATCGGTCCATATTTAATTTTGGATAACCTACTTTGTGCTGCATATCCATAATTTTAATTTTCTAAACAAGTTCAAATTTTATGAAATTAATTAGCATGCCCCGTGCACCGCTAGTGCGGAAAGGACTACTAGAAACTGAATGCAACCTTTAATGGAGAGAGGAAAAATAAGGCATAGCGGCAAAGGCGCAGAAATTACACAAGATTGAACAGAAACTACATATGTATATGATAATTAGAAAATAGCACGAGATGGAAACTTGTGTATTTTCATGTACATACCTGATAATTTCCAAGTGTACGAGACTTAAAACCCGCCATGCAGTAAACAAAATAGTAATCCCACATACGTATGAACCTCTCATCAAATCCCAGTTTCATAATTTTCCTGGAAAAAATATACCAGATGCTAAGATTTAACACAGTATTGTTATGTATAATCTGTACCAGAAAGTAGGCCAATCAACCATGCATCTCTTTCTTTCTGTTTTTTTTTTTTTTTTTTTTTTTTTCTTTTTAGTCCTTTTCGTTTTTCCATCCATTTGTTTTTTATTCACCATCACCACTTAGTTTTCAGCCTTCAAGTTATACTTGACTGGACAGTGAAACTATATTTTTTGCTATTTGGTTGGGTCTGATATTTGTTTCACCAGTCACATGTATTTTTTCCTTTATTAATAATTTAATATTATCTTTTTTTATGAGGAAACATGTAAATATGCTATTACTGTTTGTTTGTAGCGAATTTTCTTCTCCAACAAAGAAGTGTAAAGTAGTAATGGATGCCAATATTTTCCACATGCTCGACGCTGTTTATAAAGCAGAAATTAGAACATCAAGTCAAAAAGTCAGGGGAAAAAGTTTTCTACATTCAGGATAAAAAATTTATAAAGCGAATAAAAGAATATTGATATATAATAGTTTGGGCTACTAAAAGAATAATAAAAAGACAGGACCAGAGGGGTGCCTGCCCCAGTATGCATCGGGATATTGACATTTCTCATTTAGAGCTTCTATTTTTCCGTTTTCTTTTGTAAAAAAGGCTCTCAGATGTTGTTTCTGGTTCAACAATAATTCTCTGGTCTATCAGGTAAAGAAGCGACTTCCACTCCAGCAAATTTCATTAATAATAAAAAAGTATACAAATTTACAGAGAAAAGAAACTTTAATTAAATATTGTATTATGGTGGTTGTACCACAATTTAGAGGAAGCAGACATAGCAGAGGTAACTCTGCTTAGAGAAGGGATGCAACATCCGGGAAAAATGTATTCCTTTATGAAGTCTGAGCTGCTTCTATTCTCGTCATACCTACTATCCGGCATTGATGAATACTGCAGGGCACAGTAACGATAAAAAATAGAAATCCTTAATCCTCTTCTAACATTTTCACACAGTAAGCCTATATGCTTGCACAAGAAAGAATACAAAATAAAAACCTGAAGTACAAGCAGGCCGTCTTCTGCCAAGAGAGACTCACAACAGCCAAAAAACTCATCCATGTACTCATGTCCCACATGTTCAATCATCTCACTGCAATTTAAATGGACTTCTAAATCTTGTTCCTATTATATTTTAATTAATGTGATATTATTGAGTTTGTGTGGTCACTTCCTTCACAATAATATGCAAATCGCAAATCACAATCAAGCATGAGAGCTACCGGTTTTCTTAATATCCTGAAAAAACAACCTTAAAAGAAATATATCCAGAAAAAGCATCTGAAAAACTGTCCGCTCCTCAAATCTAGGAAAGAGCCTAATTAAACCATAAAAATAGTGCAATAATAACCTGAGTATCAAAAGAGAATGGTTTATTATCTAATATTGTGATATGATCCCTTTTGCACATACCAAGATATGATCCTTTCAAACTTCCGGGACCATGCTACTTGCCGATAGTCACAAAGAAGGAACTTTATGTTGTCCTGCAAAAGTTAATCAATCAAAAAATAAAAAAGAATATTATGTACGAACTGGATCAAGCCATGTCGCATTATATTTTACAATGTAGTGTTTCAATGCTTGAAGTTGTCTAATAGGAACATGATTTAATTGCTTGGAGAATGTAGCAGGGGAAGCTACAAAGAGACCGCACCTCTAATCCAGCCTCTTTGACTTTCCTTTCAGCATACTTAAGCTGTTCTTCTGATAAGGTAATCCCAGTATAATCGCAGCCCGTGCGCTTCACCAGTTCAATTGCTAGGCTTCCCCAACCACAACCAATTTCAAGTACAGCGTGCTCATTATTAACTCTAGCCTTGTATTACTCAATTAGAAAAGAAAAAAAATTTCCAGTGTTAGTTTCTTAGATATCTTGAAAACAGAGCTGAATGTATGAACAGTACCTTGTCAATAAGAGAAGAAATTTTGTTTAATTGGGCAGTTTTGAGGTCGTCATCTTCTGTCTGTCAAATTTGCAGGACAAAATTGAAAGAATTAATGGTTGCTCAAGTAAACTAAATAATCTGGATATGTTCTTTCTCCAGAGCCTGAAAATGTATATGTCATCTCATGATACAAAAGTTTGTTCATTTCAAATTGAAGACATCAAGCATGAAATTTTTCAAGTTTATGAAGATCACACTCAAGATTCATGGTTGAATTGGGCCTGATATCTTATAAGAACCTTGAATTTGTATATGTGATAAATTAATCAACAATCCAATCAAGAGAAGAAATATGCCTAGCTAAGGTCTGAAGGGTCAGAGAACAAATTAAACAAATAAATTGCTGAGCTCGTATTAAAGAGACGCACCTTAAAAATTCCGCAAGAGTAGGACATGGTTTCATCCAAAAATAGCGAGAAGAAATCATTGCTCTAAAAGCAAAAACATAAAGGTTTAGTAAGATGTATCAAAACCAAGCTCAATCATTTTATGATGATTCAGCATTGCTTAATTGCTTTTGTCTCAAATTGAAGGTAATTAATACAACACTGTTCCTTAAACAAACAAACTACTGAAACAAATTTTTCATAGTCAGCATATTCAAACTAAAGATAATTCAGAGCCTCACAAGAATCATAGTCATTTTTCAATTAATTCGCAACACTCTGTGTGACTTGGACTGCAACTAGAGATTCGAAATATTTTGGTCACAAACAGTTGGCAACTGAACTATATATGACATTTACCCCCTTAGTTTTGAAAAAAAAAAATGTGTAAGGTCGGTAATACCAAATTATATTGTTCAGAGATATTCCTTCGACTTTGTGTCACCGAATTTTTTCGCAACACATGACGAAAAAAGTACTTAGCTGATGCAAATCCAGCTGTAACTAACAGAGGAGTCCACCATCCCCTAAGGAAGCATTTTATTTGAAAACCAAGAGTCAGTTATAAATTGAAATCTTTACTAGTACTTTATCAATATTTATTATCATTATTTTTTTTGAAAAAAATTAGGGTCAAGCCCCACAACTTATAGTGAGTGTACAAGCACCTTATATCTAGTCTGGTATTATGCAACAAACCATTAAAATATGAAAGCACGTCTAGAGTATATACTTCTGATTTGATAGCCATCAGTTGTTCCGGACATTATTGAGACAAAATTTTTGCATATCAATCACAAATTTATTGAATAAAATGGGAGGATTGCTAAAATGCGACACATTCTGCGGAAGCATCTGGTGCAACAGACTCATTCTTAAATTCAATGCAATGACCGATCTAAATCGTTCAATCTCTTTTTCACATTGAATTTTTTTTTTCAAATAAAATTTTATATTTTCTGATTTTTTTTCTATTTTTGGGTTTTTTAGAAAATTATTATTTTTGGATGGTTCCAACTATTTAGATCAAGGAAGTTCTAAAAATCTGGAAAAGATAGTAAACAAATAAAAATAAATAAAATTTAATTTTCAATAAGATTTCAATATAAAGAAGAGATTAAACAATTAAAATCGATCGTTTGGAGGACAATGTGAGAATGAATCCGTTCTACGGGGTGCGCGCATCCGTGCCACCCGTTGTATTTTAGTGATCCGCAATAAAATGGTGTCTATTGATCAAAGTTCATAGAATTATCTCCTGTAAAAGTAATTTCTCCGTAGTCATGGCTAACTCTGTATTTTCATGTTTAATTGCGGCCGTTTTACAGACCAGGGGCGATGATCATCACTATTACGTCTATGAACAATTGAAAATTCGTTCTTGCAAAAAAGATGTATATACTTTTATTTTCATATCAAACCCTAATACTAGATTTTTTTTTTTAAATCTCTGTATTGATTATTGGAGGCCTTGAAGGATGTAATTTACTGTTTTTAACAACACAAGTTGCCAACATATTAAATTGCCATCATTGACTTAATTTAATTTTTACTATTGCTGACATAAACTATTGCTGACACAAGTTGCCAAAATTAATTAGATTGAGAATTTTATAAAAAAAAAATAGTAAGAAAATTTAAAAAATTATAGAATTTAGTATCTAAGTAGATTTCATTATATAGAATAAATGTAGAGGTTTGTATTGGCTATTGCAATTTTAAAAATTGAGATTTGATCGCATTTGATGAGGCCAAGTGTCAAATACATTTCACTCTAGCATTACTAATAAGAAAATAAAAAACTATCGGGTGTCAAAATAAAATACTACTTATCTATAGTTTTTTTTCCCAAGTTGTTTTTTTTGGGACTATATTTGTGTGTTGCAATTGTTTTTTTCGTTTTTTTTTGGTGACATTATGAGGTTGTTTGTTTCATGCGCTAGATGTAAAGGGAGAAAGTAAGAGAGGACATTGGTACCATACGCCGGTACTTGTGCACAATATTTTAAAAACCGGACCGGACCGGCCAGTTCAACTGGTTTAACTGCGAACCTGACTTGGTTCTGGCCCATTTAGGCTTTAAAACCGTGGGTTTTCTATTTTTAGAAGTCACAGAAAAATTATGGTAAAAATGGTGAACACAAGGAACTCAACTTGGGTATACACGTTAGTGTATAAGCATTAACACTGGATTAAGTTGGACTATATGCTACCTAATACAACCGAATATATATATCATATTATAAATAGTTCGGTTTTGTCACCGGTTCACACCAGCCGAACCGGTTAAACCTCTGAACCGATAGCTTAGCCTGTTCGACTGTCGGTTCGGTTTTCAAAACTTGCCTGTGCAATACGGGGTAGAGTTATTTGTACTAAACTCTATTATATTTGCAATAAGGCAATATATGTTTATTAGCTTTTAAGTTGTTGACCATTCAAAAGCTCCGCTTGTTTCAAAAAAAAAAAAAAAAGAAGAAACAGAAAAAAAAAGACTAAAAGAAACCTTTTACTGGGATTAGCATTCCTCAAATCTCTGTTAGCAATAAGAACCTGAAAAAAAAATGGGAAAAAATTGAAAGAGAATTTTTTTTTTCAACCATTAGATCATTAAATTAAAATAATAAAATTAAGCAATTACCAGTAAAAGATCAAGAAGGCCTTGCTCCTGATCATCAAAGGAAAAGTATTCATTTATGTATGCATTTGCTAGGCCGATATCTGCTTCTGCTGCAATCTATCCAAAACAGAAATAGTTACAAATAAATCGAGCTATTCAACTAAATTAGTTCTGTTAAAAAAATTAGGTAAAGTGATTAACCATGAAATAGAATGAGGAATTATGCACTCTTACGATTGACTTCACTCTGCATTTATCGCTGGGTTCGCCAAACTCAATAATCATGCCTCCGTGTTCATGCAAACTATGGGATATTTAATTTTATTGTAAGATAACTACTATTTACTTGATTACTTCTCTTAACAATCACATAAGTAAATTCATTTTTTCATTTACTTCAGTAATATTATAGCTATATTGATGGTATTTTGTTGAGGACTAGCACTAAATGAGTAGGATAATAACCAAGTATCTTATATATATATAAAGTGCCATAAATGACAATGCCATATACGTATATATATATAAATATTGAGAGTCTAAGTGACCCAATTTATTTTTAAATTAAATGTTTATGAAAGACCCACCCAAACCGGATTTTGAACCTGTCACTCAAGATACATTGTTTATTTGTCATTAGACTAAGAGTTGCTTCTAATAATAACCAAGTATCAGTATATATAATACTTTTTTTGCTAGCTTTCACTTTTCCAACATCACTACTGCTGCTCTTCTTTTGATAGAGATTATAGGTTAATATGGCACAAAATGATCGAAATTTATTATGCTTAGTTCAACTTGAAAGATTGGCACAGACAACTCATAAGGTCAAGTACTTACACAATGGTGCCTATTCTGACATACTGCCGAAGAAATCGAGTTGCTAGAAGGCGTGCTCCAGTTTCAATTAGCGACGTTGCCATGTTTATAGAGGTTCCCATGAAAGCAGTGCTTTTACAAGAATTGCCCTTCCTACCTGCAACTGCAAATCCAACTGATTAATTAAGGCTACAAATTTATCAATAATGTGATTTATCATTTGGACTTTATGAAATAGTCAAAGAGCTAGATGGATGTCTGACAGTAGCCACAACAATACCAAAAAAGGGAGTGTGTTAAATTGAAGGAACGTCCAGCGCAGATGATAATACAAAAATATTGTTTTTTTTTTTACTTAAATACAAAAATATTGTTGTTGTTGAAATAGGTTGGGTTCCAACTTCCAATACATAAAAGGACATCCGTTACTCATTACTGATTTGATTTAATTGTTGCCATTTATAGAGAAATTATTTTGTTGAGAAAGATATTATTATATTTATACATCGCCCATATAAAATCTAGCAAATTATGATATTTTTATGAACTGAAAAATCTGAATTATTCATGGAGAATTGTGCGCATTGTCTTTAAAACTATCTTAAGGCTTCAAATGTATATCCTGGATATATTTCTGTATGTACTATAGTTTATTTTATTAATTAGAAATTATAATATATAATGAAAAAAATTTAGAAAATAATATAATCAATTAATAGTATCCTAGGGAATATTCCATGGGATTTGCAAGGGAAGGGTTTTATAAACGAAAAATCAGAATGCGACATCTGGCAAAACAATTGAAACGCAAATATCCTAGAATATACACAGTGCTGATGTGACAAGCTCCCATAAATTATATTTGCAGATTTTTTTTAATGGAACAGTTCATATCATAATTTTTTAAGACTCGGCTAACATCATTAGTTGATTTTTACATAACCATCATTTATGCAGTTAAATAAACGACGCGTGGTATTCAAATTTATAGAAATTTTGTGAAGACTAAAACTACCAAAATAATCATTGGGTTTACATATTCCACGTTTTAGAAAATATAAAAATAATCATGACTAGCGCATAGTGCATAAAAAATTAATCAATTATTATAAATTCGTTTGAGAGCTTTCTCGTCAACTTTCATCCTGATGGCTCGTCTACATTAATATTCGTGCAGATCGGAAGCGTTTAGTTCAATCAAATTAGCAAATGAATACGAACCGTTGAATTTCAATCAGATGGCTTGTATCGAATCAGATTGTCAAAATAAAATTTGGACAACTGAAAATGGTATAAAGGCATATCCCCTTTGCCTACTACTACTAGTCTACTACTTAAAAAAAAAAAAAGTATTCTGCTCCAATTCCAATTTTAACTTTAACCTTCAATCAAAATTACCCGGCCCGTTGGAACTTGGAACTCTCTAGACTGAATGTCTGAATCAAAAAATATTACGTGCCTTCATCTCCGCCACTGTACGTAACTTAATTAATTGAGAAATTATTTACAGGGTCCAAAATGAAAGCTTCCGTATTCATACAAATAAACTTATTTTAATGGACAGATACGGATACTCGGAAATGCTTGGTTGCGTATTGCAACTTTGAGAGTACGGAGTACCCAAGTTTTCTTTCTCCTCCTCTCCGACTCCAACTCTTCCCATACTTTGGTAGTGAACTTGATACAAGCACCTGGCAATTAAATAGGGGGTCTGAACTCTGAAGGGAGACCTAGCTCCTTCCAATCATTTGGGAATTTAGATAATTTAACTGCCACCAAACCACTCCGTTTATCAATTATTATGGAGATACTCGAAATTAACCAAACCGTGCTGCCAAACTATATATCAACATCCATATCAAATTTCCAATAGGAATGCAATAAGAAAAAAAATTATTTGTTTGGAAGGTTAGTTGTTGAGAACCGATCAACAAAAAATTTATTAAAAAAAATGGATATTACAATCTAATTATAATGACAGGAAAAATATAAAAATACAGGGGAGACATCCGATAGACATAAAAAAGTCAAACAGTCAGATCAGACCACTGTCTTGTAAGTAGTGAGAGTGAGACAGATGTGGGGAGAATTCAGATCTGGTGCCGCGCGGCACACCGTGTAGCGCGGCATCACAGCCGTTTGATCAAGATCCAATGGACAAGGAAGTTCCGTGCATGTAACCTAGATTGATAGGCCTGTAAAAAATGAACCGTCCGATCAAGATCAGACGGTTCGTACGCGTGATACAGCGGATTCGGGTCCGATGTGGGGACGATTATTGAAGATTTTTACGTTTCTCACTTTCCATATAAGCCAAATCGAGTCCCAGAAAATAGGTTTCGATGCTCATGGAATTTCTATTCTTCTACCCAAGATCAAAGATATTAATTATCGTGTCATGATATCCTAAGGTGAAACCAATTAAACTGATTTTGTAAAATTGTATTCTACAAATAAGTAGCCCCTACCTTCAGTAGACAAGGTAGAACAAAGAATGCAATTGAAAATTACTGGAGTGGCAGCATCAATGAAAATTTAATGAGCCAATGACGAAGTAAAATTTCAATCTATGGTCCAACGCCAAAAGATTGAGCCATCTTGAGAGTTCTGCGTGATGGAGACACTCATGAAGTTTGCACCACCAAGTATGTCCTTCAAACACTGTGAGATGTTATTCATCGAAGACAATCTATGTGCATGTAATATATGTGGAGATGGGCTAAAATCAGCCACGACTGACGATCAAATTTTAATTTTCGATCAAATTTTAATTTTCGAGATTCTAACAGTCGATCCGAACCGTTCAATGTGTTCTCTATATTGAAATCTCATTGGAGACCAAATTTTACATTTTTTTCTGATTTTATTTATTATTTTTTTGAGATTTTTAAAAATCATAGTTATTGAAGGGTCCGGAATTGTTTAGAGTAAGAATTTTGTAAAATATCAAATAAATACTAAAAAATTTCAGAAAAATATAAAGTTTTGTCTCCAACGAGATTTCAATATGGAAAACACATTGAACGGTTCGGATCGACTGCTAGAATCTCGAAAATTGAGATTTGATCGTAGCTGACAGATGCATCCGTCAGCCGTGGCTGATTTTATCCCATTTCATAGGCTCCGTTTGGATAGATGTGGGAAGAAGGGAAGAAGGGAAGAAGTGAAGAAGTATTGGAAAGTGTGTAACTTTGTGAAGAGTTTGGATTGTTTATATTTTTTTTCCCTTCTTCCTTCTTCTCCTTCTTCTTCTTGCATCCAAACGGAGCCATATATATGTGCCATACAGTGTATTAACTATCTTGCAACATAGTAATGTCATAGCCATTTTTGCAACATAGGTTGATTTTGACCGTAAAGATTTGAGAAAGTCAATTCTTTCAATTTTTTTCGACAGGCAGTAGTTTAATTTGCCATGATATTAGACCGAAATTATTTTATATAGAAATTCAGACGCAAAAAATTTTAATAGAAAGAATTATAATTATTTTTTTTAATAAGAAGAAAGTTCGAACGCGTTTTATAAAAGCGTACAGTCTCTCTCCTTCCTATCCGTTTATAAAACGCGCTCGAAGCCTTCGAGCGTGTTTTACAAACGGGTAGGAAGGCGTAAATTTTTCGAAATGGAGTTATTACCATTTTTTTTCAAAATTAATAGGAAAATTAATGTGAAAATTTAGGTTAAATTTATTTTTAAGGTTAAATTTACAATTTTTAAAATATCACATTTAATTTCATAATAATTTTATTTAAAAATGACATTAGAATATTAATTTTGACATTATTATCATTTTGTTTGAATAACTATCAAGAAAGTCACTTGATTTACTGCATTTCTCTTTTTAGTGATTAATTTATGATTTTAAAAACTTTTTTAGTAGTTTAGAGTTATTTTTAGGTTTGCAAACTTTCAAAATGAATTTTGGAGGTCTAGAGAGCGTTTTTTGGCTTCGAAAATGGTCGTTACGGGGTTTCACCCCCATAAGTAAAACGTGTAGATCTCGTCACCAGCTTTTCGGATTGTGCTCTATCGCCCCAAACGGACCTTCCTATCAAAAGTTATGCCTGTTTAAAGTTTTAATGTTCAAAATTTTTTAAAAAAATTTATATTTTAATTATTTCCATATTATATATTATTTGATTATATATGGCTAACATAAAATAAAGAAAAGGAGAGACTACAATGCAAAAGATAAGTTTGTAGAATTAAATAGTAAAAATACAGGGTCATCGGCGAATAATTATTCAAACAAAATGATGATATTATACACATGTCCAAAAAAAATATGTGCAATTAAATGCATATAAAATATGTGTGATATATTTCTTATATCTATTTAATACATTTTTAATTGGAAATAAAATTTTGAGAATTTTGTAAATATGAAACATGCAGGGACCTTGTTGTAAAATATTATTTTTAATAAGTTAAATGTTGCGGCTCGAATGAAAAATATGAAAAACTAATAACACGTTTATAAAACGCGCTCGAAGGCTCCGAACGTATTTTATAAACAGGTACGAAGGTCTGACCAGCCTTTTGAGCCGTAACTGAAGCTGTACAGTCTCTCTCCTTCTTACCCGTTTATAAAACGCGTTCGAAGCCTTCGAGCGCGTTTTATAAACGGGTAGGAAGGAAAGAGACTGTACGCTTTTATAATACGCATTCGAACTTTCTTCTTATTAAAAAAAATAATAATAATTCTTTCTATTAAAATTTTTTGCGTCTGAATTTCTATATAAAATAATTTCGGAATATTAGACAATGATCTCGCAGACATTTATCATTTCCTTTCCTGAAAAAATTACGTCAGAAGCAATCTAAATACTTAAATTAACATACATGACAGAAGGCGTATGATTTGCATAAAATGTAAGGACATGATAGCAAACTGTTTAAATTAATGTCAACCTTCCTTTGGCTGAGAGAAATGAGGAATCTTGCTTTCCATCTTCCAATCTAATTAGAATAGAAAAAATATATATATTGAATGATATATTTACCAAATTAACTACAACCTGGATTGGGATGGGAATTTAGATAAGTTAACTCCCACCAAACCACTCCGTTTTCCAATTATTATGAAGATGCTCGAAATTAATCAAACCGTACTGCCACCTGTCAACATCCATATCAAATTTCTAACAGGAATGTGTTGAGAAAAAAAGAATAAAAGAAGGAAAAATCAAATAAGATCTCAGAGAAATTTCATCATCGATCTATTAAGGAAAGTCAACCCAAAATCCATCACATAGCCGTTAGAATCAAATCAGCAATCATATAACCGTTGTAAAAAATTAAGGATATTAGTCTTTGGTAAATCTATGTATTTTAGGAAATAGTCAAACGGTACACTGTGTGTACTAAGTATATATTGCCGTGTACTTGTAACCATTTCAGATCAGAAAATAAACATTGTGTTTTTATCATCATCTCTCTTAAAAATAACAGAATGCAATCAGAAAATATATATATATATATATATATATATATATATGTTTGGAAGGTTAGTTGTTGAGAGCCGATCAACAAAAAAATTATTAAAAAAATAAATAATTGTGCTGGAAAAAAAACTAGTTATTGTAGTTGTTTTGGAAAAAAAATTTATTGTCCTGAAAAAAAATGATAATTGTTCTAGTTGGTGAAGTAATTGTTCTAGTTGTTTTAGAAAAAAAAAATAATTGTGTTGGAAAAAAATACTAACTGTTATAGTTGTTTTGGAAAAAAAATAATAGTGTCATAAAAAAATATTATTTGTTCTAAGTTGGTAAAACAATTGTTCTAGTTATTCTGAAAAGAAAATAATTGTGCTGGAAGGAAGGGATAAAAATAGAAAATGTGTTCCATCATCTCATTGAATATTTTTGGACACATCTTCCCCTCTAAAATAAAGCAATAAGCTGCAATCAATTTTTGCCATTTTCTCTTATAATTATATCACATAAGAATAATTAACATTTCTGGTTAATCTTACTGATTGTTCTGGAAACACAAAGAAGGGGGAGGGAGGGGGAGGGAATGAAACAGAGAGGAAGAGAAAGGATGAGTCACAGGGGATGATGAAAAAAACATTCTTAAAATGGAAAGTAGTTATTAATCATCATCTCCATCATCCTCTTTCTTTTTTTAGAATACAATTAATTTAAATATTAGAGATGATGAGGGTGATGAATCTTGTGGATGATGGTTATCACTTATCAGCCCTAATATTACAATCTAATTATAATGACGGGAAAAAATAAAAAAAAACACAGGGGAGATATCCGAGAGACATAAAAAATCAAACAGTCATATCAGACCACTATCTTGAAGTAGTGAGTATATCGCTAACCAGTTGTCCAAATCGATTATTGAAGATTGTTGCGCTTCTCTAGAGTTGTACAAATCGATTATTGAAGATTGTTGTGCTTCTCTACAGTTGTCCAAATCGATTATTGTAGATTGTTGTGTTTCTCACTTTCCATATTAGAATTAGAATTAGAATTAGAATTAGAAATTAGAAATATATAAAGCTCGGCAGTTGTGCGATGCACGTGAGGAGCTCTGTTACTGTACTAACTACAGTAATTCATCCGGACCGTTCGTTGCTCTTCGCTCAATCGTATCCGTCCGTTGCAACACCAAAGGCAAAACCCTCTCTCCTTCCCTTCTCTCTCGGCTCTCGCACGAACAGCCTCAGCCGAAACCTTCCTCCTCTCTACCCTCTCTGATCGCCTCTCTCACCGATAACTTCTTTCTCACTCGCCCCAGCCCAGGACCCCACCTCCATCGACTTTTCTCCTCTGTCATCCGCTGTCACTCCCCTTCGCTCCTTCTCCGCTACTTCCTCTCAGTCAAAGCCCCACTAGACCCCACCGCACTACTCCTCTTCTCCAACTCTCCTCTCAAAATCGAGCCACAATTGAGCACCCTACCCCTCTCACACTACCTCTCTCTACTAGAGCTTGGTCAATGATGGCGAAGGCGGACAACAGCTGCTGATGGACGACAACCCTTTCTCCTCCTCCATCCTTTTACTTTGAAGCTCTCTCGGTTTGAACTTCTTCTCTCCCTCTTTCTTTTCTGCCGAGCTAACTGAGCTCGATTTTTTTGACATGGAACTTAAGATTGAACTGCTATTTGTGAAACTGATTGCTTGATTAGTTGATAAAATGCTTGCTTGCAGCCTTGCTTTGAATTGATTTGTAAAAATTGACACATGTAATTGTTTGATAAATCGATTGCAACAAATGACACATGTGGACTCACCTAGGTCAGTTTCATCTTTATCAATTTTTTCCATCTCACCAGGTGCAGCATCCAAGAATGCATGGATGTGATGTCTTCCCATGGTTCACCGCCTAAACCTGACAGGGTGCTTTGAACGGGTAAGCACATTGCATGAGTTGATTGAGCGGGAATTGATTGCATTGTCTGGGGTTAAGCAGGTTGTTGCGTACACATTTGGGTGTATATTATTTTCTTCGTCCGATTATTTCTTCATTTTCTTCGTTGAATGCATATTTTTATTGAGAGTAATTTCTTCATTGACTACCAATTTAGATTTGCTGACATAACCCTTATACTTGATTTGTTGATAGAAAGTGGCTTCCAATTAACTCTTATACTTGATTTGTTGTTAGAAGTAGCTTCTAATTTACATGATTTTAGGAATTGGTGCTTAAGTCGAAGATGGTGGTGGAGAGAGGAGGGAGGAGCTTCAGAGTTCTTATTCCACTGGCTCTGACCGGAGGTCATCAAATGTTATCTTACAAAATCTTGATGGTTGCTCGATTTTTTGTCTGCTCTTATGGTTGCCAATTTCTTTCTTTCTTTCTGTTTCAATTCTGCTTTAGATATTGAGCTGTGAAGTTCAATCAATTTCATTTTTATTTTAACTTGCAAATTATTTCAATTTCAAGTTTGACAGTTCTGTCTTCTATGGGAGTAAAATAAGATAACACAGAAGGTTGATTAACATCCTTTTTTGTCTTCAAAATCAGGTTAGATTTTTCAATCTTCCTTGATTATTTCTTTTCCAATTTTTGTGTGCTAATTTATTCTTTGCATCTGTTATATTGATTCTCGAGAAAAAAAGAATAGGCTCGCAAAATGAGCTGCCTTCATGTATTTGTTAAAATCAACATGTGCAACGGAGAGAGTCAGCGAGTATCTGCCAAAGAAGAAAGCCTAATAACGACGTCGTGAGTTGGTCTCCTGGTCTAAGTAGGGTATGCTCCTCGAGGTAGGTCTAGATCTAGATGTGGCTCGCTGCTCAACCTCTGTTTCTTTTCTTTCTATTGAATTTTTTACTGACGGACATGCTTGGTAGATTTGTTAGTTTTTTTTTGCTTCATGATTTTAAATCAATATTAACTTGAAACTGCAAATTGAATTTTCAATAAATTTTTTTTTTGAAACTGCTGTGCAATATTATTTGATTTAATAAATAATGAATGATTTGGTTTGACCAGTATAGATCAAATGGATTGATAAAGAATGTTCCCAAGAGAACCATATCATTCCAACAAGGTACATTTTTTTTTTATTTAGTTATGATTTGATTCAATATTTACATGTTTAAACAACAAATCCACGGTACCCTTGCGGTTATGGATTTTCTCAGTTTATCGGAATGAAATGGTCTTCAGTAGGGAAGACTGGCTTTACACGTAAAATTGAAAACTATATTATAAAACAATTGCACATATGCCTTTATATTATATTTCGTTGGTTTAACTTGCAATTAGTTACAAGTATGCTGCACATAAAATGGGAAGGCTTTAGACAAGCTTACTTTAGACAAGCTTACTTTAATAATTTTCTTTGGGGTCTGTTTATGGACAATTTATTTTGCAACAAAGAAGAGAACAAATGATCCCTATATATAGAAAGCTTTCTCATACCAGTCACTATTATGAAATATTATTGAAAAGAGTTAGACAGTGTTTAAACAACACGATACCAGTCACTAGGATAGCGACAATATCGTGTTGGTGTCAATCCCTTACAACCATCAATATATATGCATGGTTATCAATCTTGACCACAAAATTGTTAATTTCATTTTATGGTAATAATGATCCCTAATATTGCATGCCGTTTGCAAAAAGTTCCATAACACATCCACACTTATTAAGTAACCATTTAATAACATATTCGGATAAGAATGAATTGCGCAACGTGCGAGATTAGAACTAGTAACTATAAGCCAACAGCCTGTTGCGTGCCCAAATCGAGTCAAGAATTAACGACAACCTGGATCTATGTACGTACTCTCTGTATAAATGTGGAAATCAATCAAAACAAGTATATATTGACCTTTTTGATAGTTGTTGGATGTTCACGATTGCATTTTGATGAACACATCCAAAATTATATTTAAAATTTTTTGAAGCATATTGATTAACCCGATTCAGTCTGTAAAATGTAATTATTTTTATGATTTTGTTTCAATTATTATTATTATTATTATTATTATTATTATTATTTTTTTTTTTTTTTTTGCTTAGAACAATTACTTGTTTATAAGGTTTATTATAAGGTTACTGAAATATCAGCAAAATTAGGTAATTGATTGCACGAATTTTAAAATTGAAGTAGAAGTTTCTACCCAAAAGTACATGGTGGAAATGAAGCAGTTTGAAATAGCGTCTTTTTACTTCTTTTGGTAATAAAGTCTTAAATTAATTATTTATGCATAAATTATAGTATCACTAATAAATGCGTTATCTTAATTTTCAATATAGCAAACATATAGTCACATAGTTGTTCTGCATTAAAATCTTAAATATTTGGGACGTGGCCCACGTGGGCCGTCATAAAATTAATATATAATACATGATTTTAATTCTTCTAGCAACGCCGTTATTATATGGGAATGAAGGTTGCTCTACGTTAATAATAGTACTCTCAGTTCCTTCCTATGGGCATGGGTAAAGAAAAGGATACAAATTGTTGAAGAATAATACTCTTGAAAATTGTAAATAACTAGGCTTTAATCTTGTGGTACGAGATTTGCAAATCCAAAATCTGATAGGAGATTTAATGAATATTTAAATTTTAAATGAAGGTCCTACGGCATTGACATCATAAAAAATCTTGTGCTGTTGAGGCGGCTATATACAAAGAGGACAAAATCAAATTTGAGTCAGCATCTTTTGGTCTAGAGAAAACACCAAGATGTTGACTGTGTCCCAGTCAAACAATTAATGTTAGACTGTTAGTCCACCGCCACCTTGTATATCTGTTTAGACTTTTTACGTATTATCCATTTATTTAAAAAAAATCTTCACTCTTTTCAGTTTTTCAGCCGTGTACGCCACTAATTTTTTACAGTGGTTTTTCAATAAAAAAGTAATTAATATATAAAAGAAAATAAAGAAATTTTAATTAAATAAAATAAATAGTAAGATCCTTGGCTCGCACTACTTGAAGCCTCGTAATTCGTCGGAAATAGAAGAAATCAAGAACTCCCTGTACACTAAGAGCTAGAGATCAATTGCTAATAACTGTTAGAATGGTCAATCCGAGTATTGATTATTAATATTAAATTTGAATATATTACTAGCCGCTGCTACCCGCTTTGCGCGATAAAAGAGGCGTCTAAGGTGTCTTAGGCTGACATGTAATTTTTTTTTTTTTAAGATAAATTGGAGTCAAGCCTCCCAACTTATTCTGCATGTAATTATTAAAAGTGTCTATTGTAAGATCAATACAAACAATTACCGATCCAATATCTTCAAACCATGGTAATATATTTAGTAAAAAATTATTTCTTGTGCATGCATGCAAATAAAAAAATTGCAGAAGAGTGAAGAGTCTCGGAGAAAAAAAAACATTACAAGGACAACAAGTAGCAGAGTTGCATGAAAAGCTAATTAATATTACAGAACTAATTGTACAGCAAATTTGATTTAGGAAATACTAATAATAATTTCGATTCTTCATAACATATACACCCCACTGTTGATGGAATTACGCAACTTCAGATTTGGAAGAGAATGTTGGATGATCTCCAAGAGCTTTGGTGTTGCCGGGTCGGGAAAATACCATCTGGTCATTTCAACAAATATTATAGAAGCGCCAAAGTTACACAAGATTGAACAGAAATTACCTATATATATCTACCTGATTGTATGAAAACAGCATGAGACGGAGGCTTGTGTATTTTCATGTACATACCTGATAATTTCCAAGTGTACGAGACTTAAATCCCGCCATGCAGTAGACAAAATAGTAATCCCACATTCGTATGAACCTTTCATCAAATCCCAGTCCGATAATTTCTCTGGAAAGAAGATACCAGATGCTTAGAATTGACACAATATTCTGCTGTAAAATCAGGACTAGTAATAAAGTAGGCCAATTCTCAAGTCTAATGAAACCATATATGCATCTCTTCTTGTTCGTTTTTTTTTTCCTTGCCCTTTTCTTTTTCCATCTATTTGCTTTTTATTCATTTGGATACGCTCCAACGAAAAGTTGGAAATTGTTTGACAAATCTAAGGTGAGTTCAATTAAGAAGACAGATTAGATTTTCACTGTCCAATTTATCCTTAATGGAACAGTGATGCAACATTATTCGTTATTTGGTTGGGTCTGATATTTGTTTCAGCTAACATGCTATTTTTTCCTCATCATCATCATTCTTCTTCTTATTACTATTACTACTATTACTGTTATTATTATAATTATTGCTGTGAAGAAACATGTAATTGTCGTTTCATTAAAAGATTAAATTGTTGGTTTTTGCATTACTGTTTATTCGTAGTGAAGTTGCTTCTCCAACGTAGCAGTGTAGCATAAAAATGGATGCCAATATTTTCCACATGCTCTACACTGTTTGTGAAGTAGAAAATAAGAACATCAAGACAACATGCCAAAAGGAATGTATGCAATATTATAGATATATCATCCCCTGTATCATAATAGCTTGGGCTACTCAAATAGAAATATATAAGACAGCAGACAAAAGGGAGCCTGGCCCCAGTATAAATTTGGAAGTTGACATTTCTCCTAATCTTCTATTTTTCTTCTTTCTTTTGAAAAATTTTCTTAGGGTCCTTTAAAACTGCTTCCTGGTTTAGGCCATCAAATGTTGCTTCCTGGTTCCACAACGGTTCTCTGATTTATCAGGTTTAGAAGCAAAACTTTAACTTAAGTTTAGTATGCAAAATATCTAGTTCCAGTATCTAATTAAACAATGTATCATGGTGTTCGTACCACAATTTAGAGGAAGTAGACATGGCAGCAGTGACTCTGCTTAGAGAAGGGATACAACCTCCAGGAAAGATGTATTCCGCAATGAAGCCTGAGCTTCTTCTTTCCTCGTCGTACCTACTATCTGGCATTGATGTAAACTGCAGGGAACAGTAAGGACAGCAACAAAAGAAATCCTTAATCTTCATCTAAAATTTTCAAACAATAGATCAAAATCAAGCCTAATGCTTGTGCAAGAAACTATATAAAATAATGACCTGAAGTACAAGCAGGCCATCTTCAGCCAAGAGAGACTCGCAACAGCCAAAAAACTCATCCATGTATTCATGTCCCACATGTTCAATCATCTCACTGCAATTTAAATGCAGTTCTAAAGCTTGTTCATTATACTATATTTTAATTGATGTCATCAACTCATCATATTAAGTTTGTGCAGTCATATCCTTCACAATAATGCAAATTTCAAATTATTATCTTAATGAGACCTGAAAAAACATCTGAAAAACTGTTTGATCCTAAAAACTATGAACGAGCCTACTTACTAAAACCTTAAAAAATGGTGGAATAATAACCAAAACATAAGAAGGGAATTGTCTTAATTATTATCTAATATTATGATATGATGTCCCTTTGTACATACCAAGATATGATCCTGTCAAACTTCTGGGAACATGGTACTTGCCGATAGTCACAAAGAATGAACTTTATTTGGTCCTGCAAAATTTTACAATGAAAAATATAAAAGAATATATATACAAACTGGATCAAGCCATGTCAAATTATATTTTACAATGTGTTACTACAATGTGCAGTTATCTAACACGATCCTTTCTTAATTACTTAAGAATATAGGGGGAAAAACACAAAGAGACCGCACCTCCAATCCAGCCTCTTTTACTTTCCTTTCTGCATACTTGAGCTGTTCTTCTGATAAGGTAATCCCAGTATAATTGCAACCCGTACGCTTCACCAGTTCAATTGCTAGGCTTCCCCAGCCACAACCAATTTCAAGTACTGCGTGCTCATTACTAACTCTAGCCTTGTATTATTCAAGTAGAAAAAAATAAACTTTCCAGTGTTAGTTTCTGTGGAATCTTGAAAAACAGACATGTATGTATGAGCAGTACCTTGTCTATAAGTGAAGAAATTTTGTTTAACTGCGCAGTTTTAAGGTCTTCATCCTGTGTCTGTCAAAAATACAGGGCCGAAATTGAAATAATTGCTCAAGCAATCAGGTAAAATACAACAAAATTATCAGGCTTATTTGTTCTTAATCCAGAGCCTGTCGACAACGCATGTTTCATATCATGGTATATAAGTTTGTTTGTTTCAAATTGTTAGAAGCATAAAAGTTCCTTAGTTTATGGAAGTCACCTGATAGTAGGGCTGTCAATTTCCATCCGTTTCGCACGTTTCCGTTCCGTTCAATGGAAGAGTTTTTTGTTACGTTTCAGCACACGGAACAGAAACGGAATGGAATGCTGTTTCGTTCAGATGGACGGAACGGAAACGAAACGGCCCACTTACGTTTCGTTAATTAACGTTTTTCCGTCAGCCCAGTAATCCAGCCCAAGCCCAGCTGCTGAGAGGCGAACAAATAGGGGATCGTGCCCTAGCCGCTCTAGCGTGTATCGCCTCGCCTCTCCCACTTCTCTCTCTCTCCTCTCCGACAGTTTCTCACTACACCTCACCCCTCTCCTCTCCGACAGTTTCTCACCACACCCCACCCCTCTCCTTCTCCTTTTCATCTTCGACAGCCTCTCACCACACAGCCTGGGGTATGTTACTGGCGAGAGCCCACAGCTTGGGGTTGGAGATGACCCCAAGTGAAAGTCGGAGAATAACCTTGTCATAGCCTTGCTTATCAATTCTATGGAGGATACACTTGTACCTCAATTTATCATGTGCGATATCGTCAAAAAAATTTGGGACACAACTTCTCTCATGTACTCTCAGAAGAAAAACAAAGCTCACATTTATGAGCTCCAAACTAGAGCTTCGAATCTATGACAGGGGGAGATGAGTGTGAAGTACAAAACCTTGTCATAGCTCCAAACAACACCTTTTTCTTCAGTACAAAACAATTATGCCTTGAAGTATGTCTTTTTTACTGGTGTTTCTAATATCTCACCTGGCGTTGTTTCTTTTTACTGGTACCAGTTGAGACTGGTATTCTTTTTTGTAATTATTGAAAATTTATTGGTATTAATATTTTTCTGATTTTCTGGCACTGAGTTGTTTGTAATTTAGCAACCTAGCACTGAGTGTTTGTTTGTTTCAGTCTAATTAGGATTGTAGCAAATTAATTAGGTTTGTAGGACTGGCTGGTTGGTTTTTTCATTTTCTGTTCATTTTTCTTTGCTCGATTTGTACTTAAATTTGCGATTTGTGATATATTGATATGTAATACTTATTTGGAAGAATCTCTTTTGAAATTTTATTTCATTTGTGAGTGTAACCTTGTCTGCTCAAGAGAGAATGGGTGTAACCAGTATTTGTGATATACTGGTACATGGTACATGTAATCAGGGGAATTGCTTCCTACACTCTCTAGTTTTTGAGTTCCACTCCATTTTAGACGAAAACACCCCTCGAATTTCTTTAATTTACAACTCTCAATTCATATCCGATGAAAATATAAGGGACATTTTCGTCCAAAGGGAGTGAATCTCCAAAAATTAGGACTGTAGGAAGCAATTCCCATGTAATCAGAGAGTGTTATTCATTGATTTTGTCTTTAACTTGTGTTTTTTCTGTTCTTTCTTTGATGCTAGTACGGACTGGTACATGGTACCAAAGAATGTTTTTCTTTGATGTTGGGACGTACTGGTAAAAAGATTTGTATTAACTCAGAAAATCATTGTCATTTCAATGGTATGTTCTGCACGTTTGAATATATCTTCAAATTATATTGTTTAAATGAGTATATAATAGAGTTGCAGAAGTTAACGTTATTAACGTTTTCTTCCGTTTAACACTGACGGAACGAAAACGGTAGTAATTTTGGTTACGTTTTTAATTACGAAACGTAACGTAAATCATTTCTGTTACGTGCTCATGAACGGAACATAAACGTAAGAGGAAACAAGAGGCTGTTTCCGTGTACGTTGTACACGTTTGACAGCCCTACCTGATAGCCCATTTTTCAATTACAACACTCATGATAGATTCATTGGGCCCATTTTTTGAGGGACTAAAAAAATTTTTTTTTTGAGGGACGATTAAATCAATATTTGATAAATCAACAACCCAACCAAGAGAAGAAATCAGCTAGATAAGGTCTGGAGAGTAAGAGAATTTATAATTAATTAAAACAACTAAATGAGGAGCACGCATTTTAGATACGCACCTTGAAAATTCCACAAGAGTAGGACATGGTCTCATCCAAAAATAGCGAGAAGAAATCGTTGCTCTAAAAGCAAACACACACAGGTTTAGTAAGATATACACAAACCAAGAACCCACAATGCAATCACATATCGGATTCGGCGTTGCTTTGGTCTCAAATTAAATAATGGTCAGAAAAATTCAAACTGAAAACAGTTCAGGGCGTCACAACTCACAAGAACCATACTCAGAAAATAATTAACAAGACTCTGTGCCACTTAGCGTACAACTAGAAATTTAAAATATTTGGGTAACAAATATATATACCGCTAACAACTGAAACATGACATTTAAACAATGTGTACTGTGCTTGTGCCAGACTGCCAGATCATACCAAATCATAGTGTTGAGAGATATTTCTTCGAGTTTGTGTCACAGCATTTTTTCTCCACACATGACGCAAAAAATACTTAGCTGATGCAAATCCAGCTGTAACTAGCAGAGGGGTCCACCATCCCCTAAGGAAGCATTTTAGTTAACAACCAAGAGTCAGTTATAAAATGAAAGCTGTACGAGTACCTTGATCGATATCTAGTCTGGTATTATGTAACACACCATTAAAATATGAAAGTTCCTGATTTGATAATTGATAGCCATTAGTTGTTCCGAACATTATTGAGAGTACAATATTGTTGCATATCGATCCAAAAAAATTATCGACTAAAATGGGAGATCTCTAAAATGCAAAACACGTTGCACGGATGCGTCCGTGCAACCTACCCATTCTCAAATTCCATGCATCAAACAGGGGTGGAGCTATGTAAGGCTCTGTTTGGATGAGGTGTGGGAAGAAAGAAAGAAGGAAAAAAGTAAGAAAAAGTATTGGGAAGTGTGTAACTTTGTGAAGAATTTGGATTGTTTAGAATAAATTTCTTCCCTTCTTCCCTTCTTTTCTTCTTCCTGCACGGTATCCAAACGGAGCAAAGTTTTGGTGGATTCAGAAACCCGGGTGAAAAAAATATTTTGCTTGAAATAGGATGACATGACCGATTTGCATAAAAAATAGAGAATTCATTTTTTATTTGAATCACGTAGTGACATGAATTTCTAGCTCCCCCAGCTTCGAATAACTAATATGAATCATTGAATCTCTTTTTCATATTAAAATCTTCTTAGAAATCAAATTTATATGTTCTGAATTTTTTACTATTTTTTGGGGTTTTAGAAAATAGTTATTATTGAATGGTTCAAACTAATTAGATCAACAAAGTTCTAAAAATCTGAAAAAAACAAAATAGCAAAAAGGCTTAGAAAAATACAAAATTTAGTTTCGAATAAGATTTCAAAATAGAAGAGATTGAACAATTCAAATCGGTCGTTTGAAGCACGAAAGGTGAGACGGATTTGTTGCACGTGATGCATCCGTGTGCAAACTCGTTGCATTTTTAGTGATCCTTGATAAAGTGGTGCCTGGTGCCTATTAATAATCGAAGTTCATAGAATTGCTTCCTGGAAAAGTAATTTCTATGTAGCTACGAGTGACTTCAATAACAAGCGCTTTTCAGACCAGGAGTGAGGCTTATTTTTTTCCCATAAAACTCTAATGCTAGATCCTATTTGTTATTTTTTTTTTAAAAGCTTCCACGCGTATTGATTGTTGGAGGCATTAAGGTTAATTTACTGCTTTTAACATCACAAGTTGTCAACATATTAAATTGAAAACATGGGGCTAATTTAATTTTTACTTTCGCTGACATATTCCAACCATAATTGCAGTCTTGGACTATTAAATACTGTGTGGCTCAAAATACCAAGGGCTAAAAGAAACCTTTTACTGGGATTAGCATTCCTCAAATCTCTGTTAGCAATAAGAACCTGAAAAAAAAAAGGGAAAAAATTTAAAGAGAAAATTTTTTTCCAACCATTCTTAGTGAATTGAAATCTTGCAATACCGCGGTGTGTCGTGGGAAACACGGTAGTATTTGGCACCGTGTTGTGTCGTCTTGTCACAGGTCGGATTTGAAACCGTGTCGTGTCGTGTCGTGTCGTGTCGTACTAAGTAGAGAAAAAAGTCGATATGCAACGGAAATTGACATGCCACGGTTGACACGCCATGTTGACACGATACAACACACCCGTGTCAATCGTGTCGAACCGTGTTAACATTTTATTTTTCTTTTTTTCTAAAAATAGTTAAATATATTTTAAAATTGTATTAATTTTATAAATCAGCTATATAGTTGACAAAAAATAATATGATAATAATTCGGTCTATGGATCTCTGCCGTTGGTTTTTCTCTCTATCTTCTCTCCTCTGTGTTGCTTATAAATACCCTAAACGAGGTTGAGTTTTGGTTGATTGTTGGTTGGGAATTCCCACAGAAAAGAAAAGAGAGAAATTTACAGAAAGAGAGAGATGAGACAGCAGCAAGAATTGGTTATAACTATTTCCTTCTGTTAAGCATTGGTTTAAGTTGAATTTTAGGCCGATTGGAATTTGTGGGAAAAATTAGAGTTCATCCCCAAATTCGGATTTTCTTAGATGTTCTTTTTTTATGAGTCTGGTTGTGAGCAAATTAATCTATGAAACCAATTAAACTAACTACTATATGATAGAACCAAAGCCAATTTAATAATGGTGGGCTGAGATAAAGTAATTGACTAAGTAAAGGCTATTTTCCTGGAATAACTGGTTGGGCAGCGACATGGGGATCATAAGAGGGTGTTTGTGAGGTGGTACCAGCCTCTGGTACCGTTCTGGTATGGTGCTATCAAGGTTCAGGGGTTGTTATGGAAGGAAACTTGGAACCAGGGATTTATTTGTAAAATTTCTAGGGGCTATTTATAAATAAAAAGTTCTTAATCGTAAAAGATTTAAGTTAGGGGCTTATTGGTAAATCCACAGGGTATCGGGGTCGGATGTTATTTCCTTTTGACGTTGGGTTCTGTCGGACCCGTTAGTGTTGGCTCAAGTCAACTGGGTCAGGTTGACCTGACTGAGTCGCTTGGTGAGTTGGGCTTTTGAGCCTGTATTTGAGTTGGGCTTCTTTTAAATCATGTGGCCGGTTGGAATTTTTCTATGTGGGCTTTTTCCTCTGGAGCCGTATCCCATTAAGAAAAATCTGTGGACTGTGGGCAATTTCATTGGCTCAGCGCAGAATTTTAATGGAATTAATAATGATTATTAATATTAATTCAAAACTTAATCAGTAAGGATTAAGTAAATAAATGTGGGCTTAAACAATAGAGACGCCATTAGAAATAATTAGGTTTTCTTTTAGTTAAGTCGAATTTCGAATTTCGGGAGATGATGAAAATAGTCCGAGTGAAATCAAGAACAAATCAAATAGTTTCGATTTTGATTTTCTATCTCTAATTTCTTTTGTTGACTCTAGATTATAACTTTCTAATTTAAATTTTCGATATTTGAAATATAACAAATAACCAAATAATCAAATAAACAATATTATAAATAATTCAATAAATACTAAATTAAGTCTTAATTAAGTGTTAATGAAATAAATCAATATTGTATAATTAAAAAAATTATTATATAATAAGTAAATGAGTAATTTAACTCTAAAAATATAATAATATGTATAACAGAAATAAATATAAACTCTTAATAATTGAAAAGTTAAAACCAATCATTAAATAACAAAATAAAATACATAATAATATATTTTAAAACAAAATTCTTTTAATAAAAAATCTGAACTTAATCACCCAAATCTCAACCAGTCTGGTTGATCTAGACCGTCAGTATGGTAATCCAAGAACCGTATAGGAATAGGTTATCTAGGTTACTCTCAGTATTTAATGGTCAATAAAGCAGCCACATGTTCTTGTCAGGAAACCGATCTAGGATTGTTTAAACGCGTGATTATCACTTAAGGACCGTCAAGCAGAAGAACCCCAGATAGGATGATCGTCAAGAACACGAACCTTCATAGGATATCGAGGAACTACGCTTAAGCTCGTTATTCAGGTGCGAAGATTACGTTGGATTTTTGTTAAAGTTTAAGTAATTATTAAACTATGTTTTAATGCTTGTTACTTTATGCGATTTCATGCCTTGCCAAATAAGATGTATTTTTACTCATATGCATATTGGAAATCTGTTTGCATGTATGATCGTATTCAAGCATTTTTAAAGGATAATGCTCAAATATTGATAAAACTGTATTTTGAGATGCATGTTCTCTGTTTTGAGGAATTTGAAAGAAATACAGTCAGATGTTTGGATATGTCATTGTTATTGATGAACTTGACTCATGAATTATCTGACTGAAACGATTACTAGGATATGCTATGAAATGTCTGAAATGATATGACATGATATGTATGCCCCTGGTCAAGAGATGTGTCTCTCATGCTAGCCAGGTAAAGAAAAAGTCTTGTATGATTTTGCATCACTCTCCGGAGTCGGTTGGCCCCCCGGCTTCGGCCAGTTTGATAGCACTTTGCGGATTTGAAATTTTCTTTCGTGCCCAGGGAAAGAGAAGTGTCTCTTCTGTGCCCTAGGGATAGGGAAAAGTTTCCTTTTGTGCCCAGGCAGTTGGGATAGGAGACCTGAGTCATTATGATTATGGAACTATGTGAATGATATGTGATTTGCCTCGACTCATGTTATACTCAGTCAGTGATGCTCGGACCCCTAACACGCTCAGTTTTCTATCACGCTTAGACATGTGTTGTCTGTGACGGGATTCGTGCCACGTATTCAATTCCGACATGTACATGACTTTTACCAAAGTCACATTTTGTTTTTGTCCGGTTTCGATTATAACTGTATGCCAGATGTCATTTGCAATTGATTTCGTTAAAATTAAGATATGCGTGTTTTATTTTATATTCAATAAAGATAATGTTTCAACATGTCTCTTTTTGGGTATTATTCCTAGAATTTGGATTTTAGCTTAAATTCATGTACTTGAACTAAAATCCGCACTGAGAATTTATTTTTCACTCTGTGTTTTTGCATGTTTTTACAATGGTTGTGGATTCCATGTTGCAAAGACGAGCTCGATCAAGTCAAGCGAGGTTTAGACCAAAATAGTCTTGTCATGATGACTCAACGAGTCATAGAGGTCCAACCTAATAAATCATGGTAAGCTTATAAATCATGGTAAGCTTGAACAAAAATCTTGTAATTGGTAGGAAAACGTCTTGCGGGTACACAGAGATTATGTATTCGCGGCAGGATTGTCATACCCTAGATGTCGAGGTTTGACAATGAAACAATATAATAATTAATTAACTCAATAATAAAATATGAAATACATAATATTAATTAGTTGGAAATTTTTAATTATAGTTTATGTATGATATTTTTTCCTTAAAATTCCAATCATCCTTAGTTTTTATAATATATTAATATTTTTATAATATTTTTAAATTTTTAAATTTTAAAATAGAATAAAATCGTGTTGTGTCATGTTGTAACCGTGTCGTGTCGTGTCAAATCATGTTGTGTTAAACCTTGTCAGTTTTGTAAAAATGCTAACACAGCGTAGTGTTAACATGACACACCAACAAAGTTGTGTCGTGTTGAATCCATACATGTAGCGTATCGTGTCATGAAAATGCGGCTATATACCGTGTCAACACACCTAATACTCCACAATTTGTAATTCACTACCATTAGATCATTAAATTAAAATAATAAAAGTAAGAAATTACCAGTAAAAGATCAAGAAGGCCTTGCTCCTGATCATCAAAGGAGAAATATTCATTTATGTATGCATTTGCTAGGCCAATATCTGCTTCTGCTGCAATCTATTTAAAACAGAAATAGTTACAAATAAATCGAGCTATTCAACTAAATTATTTCTGTTAAAAAATTTAGGTAAAGTGATGAACCTTGAAATAGAATGAGGAATTATGCACTCTTACAATTGACTTCACTCTGCATTTATCACTGGGTTCGCCAAACTCAATAATCATGCCTCCGTGTTCATGCAAACTATTGGATATTTAATTTTATTGTAAGATAACTACTATTTACTTGATTACTTCTATTAAGAATCACATAAGTAAATATTATAGCTAGATTGATGGTATTTTGTTGAGGACTAGCTAGCACTATATTAATAATAACCAAGTATCTATTTTTTTATATATAAATTGAGGTGTAACTCATCCAACTTATTTTTAAATTAAATGTCTATAATAGTTCTCAAGTCGGATTTCGAACATACGACTTTGCACACAAGGTGCATTGCTCTTTGTCATTAGACCAATAGTTGCTTCTAATAATAATCAAGTATCAGTATATATAGTACTTTTTTGCTAGCTTTCATTTTTCCAACATCACTACTGCTATTCTTTTTGGCTCCGTTTGGATGGTGTGGGAATAAGAGGAATAAGGAAGGAAGTTATTGGAAAGTGTGAAACATTATGAAGAGTTTGAATTGTTTATAATAAATTTGGAAGTAGGAAAAAATTATTCCCTTATTCTTGTTCCTATCCAAACAGAGCCCTTTTGATAGAGATTATAGGTTAATATGGCACAAAATGATCGAAATTTTATTATGCTTAGTTCAACTTGAAAGATTGGCACAGATAACTTATAAGGTCAAATACTTACACAATGGTGCCTATTCTGACATACTGCCGAAGAAATCGAGTTGCTAGAAGGCGTGCTCCAGTTTCAATTAGCGACGTTGTCATGTTTATAGAGGTTCCCATGAAAGCAATGCTTTTACACGAATTGCCCTTCCTACCTACAGCTGCAAATCCAACTGATTAATTAAGGCTACAAATTTATCAATTATGTGATTTATCATTTGGACTTTATGAAATAGTCAAAGAGCTAGATGGATGTCTGGCAGTAGCCACAACATTACCAAAAAAAGGGAGTGTGTTAAATTGAAGGAACGTCCGGCGTAGAGTAAAATAAGTTGGTAGTGAACTTGATACAAGCACCTTGCAATTAAATAGGGAGTCTGAAGGGACCTAGGCACCTAGCTCCTTCCAATCATTTGGGAACTGAGATAGTTAACTCCCACCAAACCACTCTTTTTCAATTATTATGGAGATGTCCGAAATTAACCAAAACCGTACTGCCACCTTTCAACATCCATATCAATTTTTCCAATAGGAATGCAATCAGAAAATGTTAGAAAAAGTGTGTGGAGCTACATTCCGAACGGACTGGTCTGCTGGGCAATCAGACTGCCACATTGGAGTTGGGACGGACCGTTTCAACTCTGGAACGGACTGTTCCAACTGAATGGGGCGGATCAGTCCAATCTGGAACGGTCCGTCCCAGATTGCAGTTATGAATCTGGAAAGTCAGTTTCTAGGCTGGCAATTTATACCCCTCTTATCTGTTGCGTCTCTAAAGTTGGAATTCGTGACTTTTGAGTTAACCACCATCCTAGAGAAACCAGAGAGAGATCAGAAAGAGGGAGGAGAAGCAATAGGAGCACACGCACGAGTCGACCGACATCTGGATTCGTGAAAGGTGACGCCAAACTCTTGTTTTGAGGTTGTGGTGTGCCAGTTGCATACGAAGAAAGACAAAAAAACAAGAAGGGATTGCAGAGAAGGTTTGACAAGATTCTAGACAATCGATCAACTTCCGTTGCGGTATATCTAAACTCTATGCATAAATATGTTAGATATACATATAGATTAAGGACTGTAACCCACAGAAAAAATATATATATATTTGTTTGGAAGTTTAGTTGCTGAGAACCGATCAACAAAAAAATTATTTTAAAAAATGGATATTACAATCTAATTATAATGACGGGAAAAATAAAAAAATACAGGGGAGACATCCGATAGACATAAAAAAAGTCAAACAGTCAGATCAGACCACTGTATTGTAAGTAGTGAGAGTGAGACAGATGTGGCCATGTGGGGACGATTATTGAAGATTTTTACGTTTCTCACTTTCCATATAGGCCAAATCGAGTCCCAGAAAATAGGTTTCGATATGCTCATGGAATTTCTATTCTTCTATCAAAGGCTTCGTTTGGATGCGTTGAAAATAAGATACGAAGAAGGAAGAAGGGAATAAATTTATTGGGAAGGAGTAAATTTATTGGGAAGTGTGTAACTTTTGTGAAGAGTTTGAATGGTTAGAAATAAATTTATTGGTAAAAAGTTGTTATTCCTTATTTCTTATTCCGAGAAGAAGCCATCCAAACGAAGCCAAAGATCAAAAATATTAATTATCGCGTCATGATATCCTAAGGTGAAACCAATTAAATTGTTTTTGTAAAATTGTATTCCACAAATAAGTAGCCCCTACCTTCAGTAGACAAGGTAGAACAAAGGCTCCGTTTGGATGGCTTCTTTCCGGAATAAGGAATAAGGAATAACCACTTTTTACCAATAAATTTATTTCTAACCATCCAAACTCTTCACAAAAGTTACACACTTCCCAATAAATTTACCCCTTCCCAATAAATTTCTTCCCTTCTTCCTTCTTCCTACCTTATTCTCAACGCATCCAAACGGAGCCAAAGAATGCAATTGAAAATTACTGGAGTGGCCGATGTCGCTTTTGTAGATCAGCATCAATGAAAATTTAATGAACCAATGACGAAGTAAAATTTCCATCTAGAGGGTTCTGCATAATGGAGGCTCCGTTTGGATGGCTTCTTCCCAGAATAAGCAATAAGGAATAACCACTTTTTACCAATAAATTTATTTCTAACCATCCAAATTCTTTACAAAAGTTACACACTTCCCAATAAATTTACCCCTTCCCAATAAATTTCTGCCCTTCTTCCTACCTTATTCTCAACGCATCCAAACGGAGCCGGAGATATCCGAGAGACATAAAAAGTCAAACAGTCAGATCAGACCAAGTCTTTTTTTTCGAAACCTTAACAGTAGCTGTTAAGTAGATTGTTGTGTTTCTCTACAGTTGTCCAAATCGATTATTGAAGATTGTTGTGTTTCTCTACAGTTGTCCAAATCGATTATTGAAGATTGTTGTGTTTCTCTACAGTTGTCCAAATCGATTATTGTAGATTGTTGTGTTTCTCTACAGTTGTGCAAATCGATTATTGAAGATTTTTGTGTTTCTCTACAGTTGTCCAAATCGATTATTGAAGATTATTGTGTTTCTCTACAGTTGTCCAAATCGATTATTGTAGATTGTTGTGTTTCTCTACAGTTGTCCAAATCGATTATTGAAGATTATTGTGTTTCTCTACAATTGTCCAAATCGATCATTGAAGATTGTTGTGTTTCTCACTTTCCATATAACTATAAGCCAACAGCCTGCTGCCCAAATCGAGTCAAGAATTAACTACAACCTGGATCTATGTACGTACTCTCTGTATATATATATTGACCTTTTAATTTGGTATTTGTTGGATGTTCACGATTGCATTTTGATGAACACATCCAAAATTATATTTAAAATTTTTTAAAGCATATTGATTAACCCGATTTAATCTGTAAAATGTAATTGTTTTTATGATTTTGTTTCAATTTTTTTTTTTTGCTTAGAACAATTACTTATTTATAAGGTTTATTATAAGGTTACTAAAATATCAGCAAAATTAGGTAATTGATTGCACGAATTTTAAAATTGAAGTAGTAGTTTCTACCCAAAAGTACATGGTGGAAATGAAGCAGTTTGAAATAGTGTGTTTTTACTTCTTTTGGTAATAAAGTATTAAATTAATTATTTATGCATAAATTGTAGTATTACTAATAAGTGCGTCATCTTAAATATATGGGACGTGGGCCGTCATAAAATTAATATTAATAATACATGATTTTAATTCAGAAAAGTTTTTCTCTAGCAACGCCGTTATTATATGGGAATGAATGTTGCTCTACGTTAATAATAGTACGTACTCTCAGTTCCTTCCTATGGGCATGGGTAAAGAAAAGGATACAAATTGTTGAAGAATAATACTCTTGAAAATTGTAAATAACTAAACTTTAATCTTGTGGTACGAGATTTGCAAATCCAAAATCTAATAGGAGATTTAAAGATGAATATTTAAATTTTAAAAGAAGTCCTACGGCATTGCTATCATATAATTAAAATCTTATGCTGTTGAGGCGGCTATATACAAGAGGACAAAATCAAATTTGAGTCAGCATCTTGTGGTCTAGAGAACTGAGAAAGCAACAAGATGTTGACTGTGTCCCAGTCAAACAATTCATGAACTCCAAATTATCCATTTATTTCAGTTTTCAGCTGTGTACGGCACTAATTTTTTACAGTGGTTTTTCATAAAAAATAATTAATATATAAAAAGAAAAAAAAACAAGGAATTTTAATGAAATAAAATAAGTACTAGGATCCTTGGCCTTCTCCTTGTATTAATATGTCGGAAACAGAAGAATCAAGAACTCCCTGTATCACTATGAGCTAGAGATCAATATATTGCTAATACTTGTTAGAATGGTCAATCTGAGTATTGATCATTAATATTAAATTTGAATATATTGCAAGCCGCTGTTACGTGCTTTGCGCGATAAAGAGATGTCTTAGGCTAACATGTAATTATTAAAAGCATTACATGCCAATATCAAATTAGCAGGATCAATGACCCTAAGTAAAATAATGTCAAATTAGCAGCATCAAATTAAGAACAAAATAAACAACTAATGTCTTGATTTTGATCAAACTACAAAAACCATAATGTAATCATGCTATAACAAAAAAAAGAGAACAACTGGAAATTTTCTCTCTGGATTTTATATCCTTACAAATTAATTTAAAAATGTAAAAATAGAGAGTTACTCTACATTTCGCGAAATGTGCTTGTGTTATACCAACACCAATCATGAGACAAAATCATAATCACCATCTTAACACATAAGATCAATATTTCATCCGTACATGAGTATTATAAATGATTGTCATGAATTGGTCTGTATCGAATTTCATAAAACCATAGATATATTTCCACCCATCTTGTTTTATTGTTCATACATTAAACCTCAGTCAACCCCGCTCTCCTGACCATCTACTTATTGATCCCAACTGAATGACTTGGTTCATTAAAATAATTTTAAAGAAAGAAACCATAACCACAGAGAAAATTCAACTCTTTATGTAAATTAGTACAGAGCCTTTAAAACAAACATTTGTAATCCTCAAAAGGATAGAAATTATTCATTAACAAATTATGCAAAATCAATATAAATTAATTTTATGACACATCACTGCCCTTGATTTTCTATTGACTTATACCTAAGGGCAAATTAGGAATAAATTTCAAAGAAATAATAAGTTGTAATAATGTATGACACAATCCACTTTAAGAAGCAACCTTTGTTGAAAGGTTATTATTAAAAAATTGACCCAGCATCAAATCTATTTCAAAATCATCCGGTAGCGATAGGCTCCTTATCATATACTGGTATGCACATCATGTAACTTTAATTAAAGAGCAAGAGTCCATGAATAAAATAAAAATCAAGTTGACTATTATAGATAATCTTAAATGCTCTACCTTCCCTATTAGTCTACTGATCAAATGTTCAAGTTCAAGTTCAACGTTTTGGATTTTGAAATATTAGTGCTAAAAAAGTTGGCAGCATGCGGTACTAGCATACTAGAGTGAATTTTTTTTCCCGACAGAAGTTCATGTTAAGCTCGTTTGATGCACGAACAACAGAGAAAGATTGTAGAAAGATACGAATAAGAGAGATTTTGATTGAGATCACACAGATTCTCAAAGTTTAACTATCAATTTCAATTCAAGTGAAAAAGACGGAAAAACATAAAATGGCTGCTGTCGATTTTTTTTTATATTCAGTTCCGTCCCCTTACATTCACGCCTCCTCTTTTTTATATTAAGTCATAATAGGTAAGTAAATTAATTAACCTAATTACTTTGCATCAAGAAAAGATACAAGGCCTATAAGGCCGGCCCAGATTGCCTTCGTCCATCATTCTCCCCCCCTAAGAAAAAGATTCGTCCTCGAATCTGCCACTTCATCCTCTGCTTCAGATGTCTCTTTTTCGCTGTCAGTAATGTATGGGGATAAATCTGCCACATTAAAGGTCCCCGAGACATTATATTCACCTGGTAAGTCCACCTTGTATGCATTGTCATTGATCCTTTCAAGCACTCGAAATGGTCCATCGGCTCGAGGTTGTAGCTTGCCATACCTGCCAGTTGGAAAGCGTGCCTTTCTCAAATGAATCCATACCAGATCTCCTTCTTTAAACACCACCTTCTTGCGATGTTTGTCTGCTCGCTCCTTGTACTTCTTATTGGATTTCTCAATCTGATCACGAACCTGTGAGTGCACTTGCTTGATGTGTTCAGCATGTTCTTCTGCATCCCCACTGAATTGACGCTGGACAGACAATGGTGTGAGATCGAGAGGTGTTATAGGATTGAATCCATAAACAACCTCAAAGGGACTTTTTCCTGTAGTCCGGCTCTGTGATCGGTTGTAGGCAAATTCAGCTTGAGGCAAGGTGAGATCCCATTGGTGTGGACTGTCACCTACTAGACTCCTCAACAGGTTTCCCAGACTTCGATTGACCACCTCCGTTTGTCCATCAGTTTGGGGGTTATGAGATGAGCTAAATTGCAGCTGAGTGCCCATCTTGCGCCAGAGAGTGCGCCAAAAGTGACCTACAAACTTCACATCTCGATCCGAGGTGATTGTTTTGGGCACACCATGCAATCTGACAATTTCCTGCAAAAACAAACGAGCTACTTGCGAAGCATCAAAGGTTTTGTTGCAAGCAATGAAGTGTGCCATTTTAGAGAACCGGTCCACCACCACCATGATTGAATCCTTGTTTCTCTGAGTTCTGGGTAACCCGAGAACAAAGTCGAGGCTGACATCTTCCCAAGGAGCCACTGGAACGGGTAGAGGTTGATATAGACCCGCATTAGTCCCTCGTATTTTGGCCAGCTTACAAGTCCTGCATCTCCCCACAAATCGAGCCACATCTCGCTCCATTCTAGGCCAATAAAATTGGTCTTGCAACCATGCCGGTGTTTTATTAACTCCAAAATGCCCTGCAAGTCCTCCAGCATGTCCTTCCGTGATAACTGCCTCCCTCAATGAGCCTTTAGGAACACACAGGCGATCATCTTTGAAAAGATAACCTTCTTGTCGGATAAAATGCTGAAAAGGACCCGATTCGCACTTCTGCCAGATATCTGCAAAATCAGGGTCATCTCCATATAACTCCTTGATTGCATCAAACCCGTTCACTTGAACCCGCATAGTTGTTATCAGTGAATGCCTCCGACTCAGTGCATCTGCTACCTGGTTCAGCACTCCAGCCTTGTGTTTAATAGAGAAGCTGAAAGCCTGTAAAAACTCAACCCATTTGGCATGTCTTGGCTTCAGCTTGTGTTGCCCATTGATGTACTTCAATGCTTCATGATCAGAAGATAAAACAAACTCTTTGGAAATGAGGTAGTGCCGCCAGTACTCGAGACTTCTTACTATGGCATAAAATTTTTTATCATAAGTAGAGTACTTGAACCTGACCTCATTCAGTTTCTCACTAAAAAATGCCACTGGTCTACCATTCTGGCTCAACACGCCACCAATACCCACACCAGATACATCACAGTGCACCTCAAAAATCTCCTCAAAATTTGGCAAAATCAGAAACGGGTGCTTCAGTTACCTTTTTCTTCAGTAATTGAAATGCCTCCTCAGCCTCTTTGGTCCAAGTGTACTTGCCTCCTTTGATACAGTCAGTAATAGGAGCAATGATAGTGCTGAAGTTACAAATGAACCTTCGATAGAATGAGGCAAGACCGTGAAAGCTCCTGATATCATGGAGGTTTGTCGGTGTTGACCATCCTGTGATTGCTTCCACCTTGGCTGGATCCATCCGAATACCTTCCTTAGACACTATGTACCCAAGGAATGTCACTTCACCAGAGAAAAAGTGGCACTTCTTGGTGTTGGTATATAACTTCTGCACTCGCAAGACCTCAAAGACTTTTCTTAAGTGTTGCAAATGCTGATCCTCAAAAGAACTGTACACCAAAATATCATCAAAATAAACAACCACAAATTGACCAATGAAAGGACGGAAAACCTGATTCATCAAGCGCATGAATGTGCTCGGTGCATTGGATAACCCGAATGGCATCACCTTCCACTCATAGAGGCCATCTCGAGTCTTGAAAGTTGTCTTCCATTCATCTCCGGGTCGGATCCGGATTTGATGATATCCACTCCGCAAGTCAATCTTGGAAAACACAGTTGCTCCATGCAATTGGTCAATTAGATCATCAAACCGAGGAGTTGGAAAACGGTACTTGATGGTGATCTTATTAACAGCTCTACTGTCTATGCACATCCTCCATGAGCCATCTTTCTTTGGAACCAACAAAGCTGGCACTGCACATGGGCTCATGCTCTCCTGCACATAACCCTTGTCCAATAACTCACGCACTTGTCTCTGCAACTCCTCATGCTCCTTCGGACTCATGCGATAAGCAGCTTTATGAGGAATGATAGCCCCTGGCACAAGATCAATGCAATGTTGAATATCTCTCATAGGTGGTAATCCAGACGGCAATTCTGCTGGTGCCACATCAGCGAACTCTTCCACTAATAACATGACCTGTGGAGGGAGTTCTTGACCATCATCATTAGCCTCTGTCACCACCAAGGCAAACACCTCACCCTTTTGCTCCACTTCCTTCTGAAATTCCACCCGAGATAACAACTGACTCTTCGCCTCTTTTCGCAAATCTGAAGGACCAAGAGTAATAGATATACCATCTTTTTGAAAAGTGTAGGTGTTTTTGAACCCATCATACTTTGTTCTTCTATCAAATTGCCATGGCCTTCCCAATAAAATATGACAAGCATCCATAGGAACCACATCACACCAGAGCTCATCAGTATATTTCTTCCCTATTGAGAATTTCACAAGGCACCGCTTTGACACTTTCACCTCACTACCCTTCTTGAACCAAGACAACTTGTAAGGTTGTGGATGATTTTCAGTACTCAACCCCAACTTCTCAACCATGGTATTAGACACTACATTTTCACAACTACCCCCATCTATAATCACATTACAAACCTTACCTCCACTGGTGCACTTTGTATGAAAGATATTGTGTCGTAGCCACAGCTCATCTTCGCCAATATTAACACTCAATGCTCTTCTAACCACCAATGATTCACCTGAGTCAGCATAAGTGATATCTTCATCTTCAGCTAAAGGATTCTTATCATCATCCCCATAATCATCATATGTTGGGTCCACATCTTCTTCAACCAGTGTAACAATTTGCTTGTTAGGACAGTCAGCAATAAGGTGTCCTAAATCCTGACATTTAAAACACCGCCGGTTTGTGGAACCTCCTCTACTAGATTGTCCTTTCTCTGGATAGGTTTTGGAATTTTGGATCTGGGTTGTTGTCGGGTTAGGTTTTGAAGTAGGTGCTCTCCTATCTGTCTCAATTCCTGAAGAACGACCCTGAAATCTAGAACCATTAACCCTTCTCTTCTGCTGTGATTCAACCTTCAAGGCCAACCTACATACATCCTCAAAAGAATAATATTGTTGTAGGTACACCACATCAGCAATTTCTGGTCTTAACCCGGCAAGAAACCGAGCAACAATCGGTTCATCCTCTTCCACCACACCACATCGCATCCGCAACATATCAAACTCATTGGTGTACTGCTCCACTGTCAGGTTTCTTTGCTTAAGGTTGTGATAATCAATAAAAACTTCCTGTTTGTATTGGGTAGGTAGGAATTTGGCTATTAATTTCTTTTTCATCTTATCCCAAGTTCGGATCTTTGATTTTCCTTCTCTAACACGCCTACTTTTCACATGTTCCCACCAGATTGAGGCATGTTTTCTCAATTTAATAGCTACCAACTTCACTTTCTGATCATCAGTCAGGTTCTTTACATCAAAAACCCGCTCAACAGTATGCATCCAATCAATAAACTCATCAGGATGAGATTTACCTTCAAACTCTGGAATATCAATCTTCACCCCAAGGTTTTGAAAAGATTGTTCAGGCTCTGGTCGAAATCTCTGGTTTCGCCCCTGATTTGAATTCCCCCATGGGTTGTAATCCTCCTCGTCGCCTGCTTCAGAAGAGTTGAAGGATTCTGACTCCTCTCCTTCTTCTCCATTTGTAGAGCACATCCCTGTTTCTGCGAGTTGGCGCTCTAACTCTCGAATTCGTCTTCCCAACGCAGCAATCTCTAGATCTCGTTGGTCTCGGCGGCGCGGCTCTTCTTCTTCGAGGTTGAGGTTGACTCCACGACCCCGACCTCCTCGGCCACGACCTCTACCACGACCACGATTCACATCCGTCATCCTGGGCTCTGGTACCAAAATGATGCACGAACAACAGAGAAAGATTGTAGAAAAATACAAATAAAAGAGATTTTGATTGAGATCACACAGATTCTCAAAGTTTAACTATCAATTTCAATTCAAGTGAAAAAGACGGAAAAACATATAATGGCTGCTGCCGATTTTTTTTTATATTCAGTTCCGTCCCCTTACATTCACGCCTCCTCTTTTTTATATTAAGTCATAATAGGTAAGTAAATTAATTAACCTAATTACTTTACATCAAGAAAAGATACAAGGCCTATAAGGCCGGCCCAGATTGCCTTCGTCCATCATCGTTTGTTGTCTCCATGAGAAATTATATAGTCTAGTCAAGATAATCAAAAGTGCAAACTAATTGGAAAACACAATTAGAAGAACACAGATTCTAATGCTTATATGATATGATTGAGACTGTTTTTTCATGACTACTGTTGAAAAATTATGTTAAAACTAATATAGATGGGACATTAAGATTTACCTGAACTGTTACTTTGTCTTGGCATGAACCTTTGAACTTAGTGGCATTGATTTTGTACGGGCACTCTTCTAGTACGAGTAATACTGCATTTTCCAGAGAGCGTGCTTTTTGCCATCCATCTAAAAAGAGATGGGCTAAAATCAGCCACGACTGTCGGAAGCAACCGTGAGCTACGATCAAATCTCAATTTTCGTGATTTCAACCGTTCAATGTGTTTTTCATATTGAAATCTCGTTGGAGGCAAAATTTTATATTTTTCTGAATTTTTTTAGTATTTGTTTGATATTTTACAAAATTCTTAATCTAAACAATTATGGACCCTTCAATAACTATGATTTTTAAAAATCTCAAAAAATAGTAAATAAAATCAGAAAAATGTAAAATTTAGTATCCAATGAGATTTCAATAAGGAGAACACATTGAACGGTTCGGATCGACTGTTAGAATCTCGAAAATTGAGATTTAATCGTAGCTGATGGTTGCATTCGTCAGTCGTGGCTGATTTTAGCCCATCTCATCTAAAAAAGCATGTGAAATAATCAGTTTCAAAAATTCGTCCATACTACAGAAGAGGAAGCATCTTTATTTAATTGGTATGATTTTTTTTTTTTAAATTGACAGCTTTCATTACTAAGTTTTGTTTTGTAAAAGCTCAAAAATATCATAGTTTTTCATTACCCAGCATAAATAAATGAAAAATTTTCTCTACTCCTTTACATCAAGTTTCCCCCTTTAATATTATCTAAAGTCAGTGTCAATGAATGAAAAAACCAAATAAGTTTCCACCAAATTAAATTACCTTTTAGTCCCTTGCAAGCACATATCAGAAGCCGAACCATGATAAACAAATCGAAGATATTTGACAAAATAAAAAATATTAATAAGTAGCAATGATTATAAGACAGAACTTGTATAGTTAAAAGTCTTGTGATCTTAACAGAGCACATTTGGAAGCCAAAAATATTTGTGCAATCAACTTCAAGCATCAATAGATGGCCAGAGCCTATCATTTCACCACTTTCCCACGACAGAGTGATGAAATTTCTATATGTAATCGTAAAAAAATGAAAAAGGTGAAATTGTAGAAGTGAATTGACAAAATGAGACAAAGTTAAATACAAACGTATTACAAAATGGAAAGTACTCACGAAGTGTGGTGCTTTGGGGAGACTACATGAAGGAGCAGACGCACATGCTCGCCACAATCATGTGCTCCAAGCTTAAGCTTCTTAATACCCAAGCACCACAAAGTGATTGATAATCACTGCAAAAAAGAAAACAATTCATATCTGTAAAATAGAAATTCAACTCTAAAAAGAGTGATAGGTAATTATATGTTTTGAGACACAATGATTCAAATTGGATTATTTGGCCTAGTGGTTTCGCTCTATTAATTCTGCCAACCAAGTGGTCATTGGTTCGATTCATGAAAAGAGCATTTATTTTCAAATTCCTTATTCATTGGTCCTTGTTTGAACCATTGTATAGTTGATCCTTTGATTCAAGTTTTATAAAAGGAAAATTATGCTCTGAAATAAATGGATTTCAAATCAATTGATCTAAAATAGGGCTAATTCTTGCAAATACAAAATCCTATACAAAATTCGTTGCTTCTTTTGCTCCAATTCAATTTGAGAAATCAACGGTTTTTCACGTGGCTTTGTTTTTAGCAATGAGTGTTTGAGTGAAAACAAAGGGGAAAAAATTAAGTCTAAAATCAACGTCCTGATTACCTATCACTGATGGAAAGAGAGAGGAGTGACGGATAGATCGAGATTGAGTATCGATCTCACGGACATGATCATCAGCTGAAATCAACGACCTGAATAAATCTGGATAAATCTAAAAGGTACAGTAGAAAATGCCCCTCAACTTGAATGCTTTCTTGATTCTTGATTGATGGTAGATTTTTGATGATTGATGATTGGAAAAAAAAAATTTTAAGATAAATTGGATGTTACATATTAGATTATAGCAATAATAGTAGTACACCAGTAATACGTGCAACGTGACTTAGAGATGGGAACCTAGAGAGTCCATGCGGCTTGTCTAATTTGGACATATTTTTCCAATTAAATGGATGACACAGATGTTCATGATCTATTATGCAATTTAAAATAAAAGGTTATTTGACATAAATAGTATCTTTTTTATCTGTGCACTCTTCAGAGTTCAGATGAGGTATGTTTTTCCTTAGGCTTGTATATATTATATGATCCGAATTAAAAAAATATAGCGATCTTTTTTAAGGCAAGGTGACGATTGCCACGCTAGAGGGGAAACTTATCCAACATCATTTGAGATGATTTGGATATATTTAACGTAGGCCTTCTAGATACCGACGAGTAGCAAAATTCTCAAATGTTTCGAAAACACATGGTGATGTAGAGGTAGACCAAGATTGACATGTGAAGAAGCAGTAAAATGGGACATTGATAGAATGGAATGACTCCAAGAAGTAATCATTCGATAGGAGCACATGAAAGTTAGCAATTCACATACCGAAAGCATGTCATAGGATCTAAGAGTAGAAATGATATCATAGGTTGGTTGGTCAGAGTATTAGAATATGACTGAGGTTGTAGGTTTATTATTATTATTATTATTATTATTATTATTATTATTATTATTATTATTATTATTATTATTATTATTATTATTATTATTATTATTATTATTATTTTATTGTTTGGTGATAATTTTGCCGGGATATTTTTAGTCCACCTAATTTGTTTGGAATAAAAGACTTAGTTGTTCTTGTTGTTATTATTATTTATTATACTTATATTTTATTTTTTTATCATAATTTGTAATAAATAATCGGGTGAATGGAGAACCAGCTTTTGATCTAGTGGTAAAGAACAATGTATCTCAAGTGAAAGATCGTAAGTTCGAAAGCTCGGTAAGTTCAAACCAGTTGTTTGATTTTGCACGTTCTCATATTACTTTCTAAGCATATGAGACGGACTGTTTTACTGATGTCATAGCTGTCAAAGTTGCTTGCAACTGAACGGGAGGCATGACTAGTTGACTATTGCACTGGTATAGCGGCCTATATTAGGTACCAATGTTATTAATTTTCTGTATGATGACTGATGAGCAATATATCGAAACATACATTAAATAGGGCTGTCAAATGTTGACAACGGATACGGAAATAGACACTTTTGTTTATGTTCCGTCTGAATGCATGCAAGAATGAGTAATTTCGTTTAATGTTCTGTAATTGCGATGAAAATTTTTCCGTATAATGTTCCGTATGTTTTCAACGGAAAAACGGAATAACGTTACAAGTACCAGAATTGTAAAAAATTTATTTGAAATTCACAATTGACAAATGAAATTTTTGTGTTAAATGCAAACAGATTGAACTTCCGTAATTACAATTGAACTTGCAATTTACAATAGATTGAACCAAAAGCTCACATTTGACAAATATGAAATAAAAGCAAATGAGGACATAAATTACCAGTAAAAATAAAAATAGAAGTTTACCGGCAGATGAACCAGTAAATGAAGACAGAAGTTTACCAGTAAGCAAATGAAAATCAAAGCAAAAATAAGAAGTTGAAAATCGGAATAAGTGTTTACCAGTGAAACCAAAAATTGAAAATCAGAAAACTCAATCGGATTTATCCATATCAAAAAATGAAAAGGATCGAAAAGGAATTGAAATCCAATCGAAGGAGAGAGAGAGAGTACTCAAAGGAAGGAGGAGGAAAGTTTCAACTATTATCGGTTGCCATCATCACCACCGCCAAGCCACCACCAGTCACATGGTCGTCAGCCGTCTTCTCCATTGTCGATCAATCACAAAGAATGGAGTGTGTGTAGGGTAAAGGAGATGGGCAAAGAAACTCCGTTTTGAGAGGATAATGTTGGGTTTGCATTAAAGCCAAACGAATAACAATTCTAGCAGATCAAATAGCAAAACCATAAAAACATGAACTCGCAGAACTAGCAGTAGGACGAGCCGTTCCAGCGATGAACCAGACCGTTCCAAAACACCAAAAAAAAATTAAATTCAGAGCGGAAGCTTACTTAATTCCATAGCTTGGTCTGAATCTTGATGTTGAGCACTTCTTGATGTCTCCTAACGTGTGTGCACTTTCACCAATGTTGTTTCACGCATCAAAGTCGGGAGAAAGGTCTTCCAAAGGATCAAGCCATGCCTTTGGTGCTCTTTGCCTAAACCTAGAGCACCTTCTCAAACTACTTGATGGAATAATAGAAAGAGAGGCGAAGTATGACTGCTATCAACGTATATATGCAGCCAATACCATGTGTGTCTTGTCCCTTGGGTACCAACCCCTTTATATAGAGAGCCAAAGGCTTCTTGGCCTCCAAACAATGCCATAATTAACCATCATAATTAGGCAATGTTTATAAATATAACCACCTATAAAAGGCAGCATATCTATTGCACAAAATCTGCTATTCCTTTACCGCCACATTTAGTCTATTACCATGATTAATAGAAACTTGGATACCAAACAATAATTAGCCCACAATTTAGATTGTTTCCATATAGACTCGTCAGCCTATATGGAAATAATCTAATAGATAGGTGAGAAGCGAGTGACTGAGAGAGGTAGAGAGGTGGGTTTGAGCTTGAGTCTGAAAGGAGGTGGCGGTGAGGAATATAGGTGAGGGGCTTAGGGTTTGCTTACAGTGGAAGAGAGGTGAGTGGTGAGGGTTGTTGTGTCTCGAGCGAGAGGTGGGGGGAGAGATGAGGCATTCAGAGAGAGAGGGAGAGAGTTCCTGTGGGATTCGATTGAGAGTGGAGGCAGGCAGAGAGAGCAAGAGAGTAGGTGGGTTTTGGTTTTCGCTCTGCCTCTCTCTCGAGAGAGAAGAAAGGAAATGGGCTGTTGTGGGCTGAAAGTTTAGGCCACGCATAGTAACGTTAAAAATTGGAACGGAAACTCATGATTTCGTTTCTGTTTCATTCTTACCAACGGAATCTGTTTTGCTTACGTTTCTATTCTACTGAGTAAAACATACGCAAATATCCATGTCGTTTCCGCTCCATTTCGGACGGAACGAAATGTAAACGTCCGAAATGGCATGAAACTGACCACCCTAATATTAAAGGCCGATTACGGTCAGCACTGTTGTCAGAAATAGTTAGTAGAATAGTATGGCTGAAAGGTGGATCGCTTGACAATGACTTATTTTAAATATATCTTTATCAGACTGACAACTTAAGATAATACCACGTGTCAACTGTGATTGGCCATGGAGCTGGTCCGCCTTCGACCATGTGTGAGCGGGTCCCATGAAATTTGGTATGGGAATCTACTGCACACGCGCGTTAGCCAAGGATCAAAGGCGCTGGTCTCCCATTAACTTACGTACTAAGACGGGTCAGTTGCTCCTAGGGTGCGTTTGGATAGGTGTGGGAAGAAGGGAAGAAGGGAAGAAGTAGGAAGAAGCATTGGAAAGTGTGTAATTTTGTTAAGAGTTTAGATTGTTTATAATTTTTTTTCTTCTTCTTTCTTCTTCTTTTTATTTCTTCCAACGATCCAAACGCACCCCTAGAGAAAATGAGGGCAAAATTGGCAGGATGGAAATCTAACATGCTTTCGCATGATGGAAGGTTGGTTATGATCAAATCTGTAATGATGTCTATGAAGGATTTCATGATGCGAATCGGGTAATTTTTTAAAAATTTTATTAACCGATAACATCTAAGATCGTTCTTATTATCGTTAACTTTCCTATATTATATTTGCGTCACAATCATATCTATTACTATAATAAGGATTGTTGAGCCATACCTATGGTCTCTAACGAAGCTTTATTCCTCTTCGGTTCACCTTGAATCCGAAACAAGAATGACAGTTGAATCCGTGCTAGCGAACTCCCGTCAACACCTAGCTCCACCACCCGTGTCTTGATCGATTGCTTAATCGATAGAATATTTTAACAAATATTTTGAGGAAGAGAAAGCCAAAGCTTCAACACATGAAGTCTTACTTGTGTTTTAATTTTCTGATCTGTTTTACCTTTAAAACATCAGAATAAACCTTTCAAATTCGTATAGCATTCAAAGCCACTAATCAGAAATTAAAACAGCACTTTAATTTCTGACGTTGCAGCACTAAAACATTAATAACTCTCTGTAGGAAACTCCAAACGACATGAAAGTTGAACCATTGGATTCTACACTTCCAGGGCTATAATTTTCATATATCATTTGCCCAATGTGGTTATCATTTACTATACTAATTGTCAGTTTAAAGTTGGCTCAAATTCTGACCCGAATTTAAAAACTTCTTTCTCTCTTCATTTGTTAAAAATATTTGGGCTTGGGCTTTAAATAAATTTATGCACTCTATAATAATATTCATATATTATTATAGTATGTGAAACACATATTATACTCATAATATTCACATCTCAATAAATTTATTCCTTGCTAGTTAATCACGTCATATGATATAATTTTCTATTTGTACATTTTGTTTCATACAACATAAAACCTTGTACATAGAAAATATATTTCTTGTTTCCCATTCAGTTGGTGTGACCTATATTGAGGATCCATATTATGTTGGCAATAGAATAAAACATTTTATTCCATAAACTGTAAGCGGTACTCTAGCATACATTACAGCTACCCAAATAATATAGAAATCCTTTTACGAAACACGATCCTTCTAGTAATGTTATTAACATTACTTGTGTCTATTCCTTGCTATATGATATTATGATTATTATACAAAGTAGGATTGTGTCATCTTCGTATTATAATTTTTTCTTGGTCTCCAATAAGTATGATTATATAATTATAACTGCACTTCAGTTATATTGGATCCATTTATAATCTTACTTTACCAAGGGGCCCTTTATAATATCATTCCTCAATTCATGAGTGGCAATTAGCTATTGACATATATATTTTCCTCCTACACAAGTTATATACAAAGAACTATTACTTTTATCACCACAAGCTTCAAATGGTTTTAAGTAATAATTACGTTGCATATTTCTTATGTGAAAATATATCATATCAATCTTAGAATTAATGACACGATAAAAATATTAATGACACAAACACAATCCATATAATATTTTTATCAATTAGGTCTATTCAATTATATGAAACTTTTCATATACTCGTGTTATTAAATGATAATCCTTTATCAACGTTTACAGAACTACAACGTACTTTTAATCAACACGACAGTCTTGTATGGCATATTAGTGTTCCTGCTAATATCCAAGACCTGTGAACATTTTAGAGATATATATTCATTTTATTTAGAGTTCTGCGGTTCAAGACCAAGAGCATCTTCTTGAACACTTCTAAATATGAATATAAACTCATGGAACAAAATGTAATAACATCCAATTCATAAATATAACATATAAAAGTAATCACCATAAGATAACTTTTAGAACACAATTCCAACAGTCTATACCAGTGTACTCGATGTCTCTGGAAATTCTGTCGGGTATGATTTTGAGAGAGATTAATAGTCTGGTGGCGAAATCCTTTTGGGGAAAAACATACAAAGGTAGATATTTGTTGTTTTGCATGGAAGAAGGTGTGTAAGCCAATGAAGTGTGGGGGACTGGGTGTGAAAGATTTTCAAAACTTTGGCGAGTGTAACATAGTAGATATACCAGACCTAATTTAATGATGTTAGTTAGGTAAATCTTAAAAATAATACTAAGATAAATAAAATTTTAAAACTAATAATCTTCAAATGGATAATTCAATCATAACAATAAAATTCACTCGAAATCGAAATCTTTTAATCTGTGTAGTTTCTAAAAATCTTCTACATGATTCTAGCAAAATCAAAGTTTAATTAATAATGAAATTTAATATCAGATTAATTGAATTTGAATGAAAACAATTCATTAAATAACTCTATAAGAGTTGCAGCACCCTTGGCCATAGAGTGTCTGCCACAGAAGATCAAATGGGTGAATTTTTAGTAAAAATCAGAAGATCACCGTGGCACCATCTCCTTTCTCTCTTCTTTTCCCTTCTCTTTGTTCGCTCCGTCCGATTCTTTCTCATCTCTCGTCTTCTCCGACGAGAAATTCCTCTCGAGAAATTGGGGCGGATGGACTGTGGCTAACCAATCCCACCATGCCACAGCCTAGCACCTCCGATTGGCTGCCCTCTTGCTCTTATCCACGAGGGAGATGGATAAGTATCGAAGTATTGACCCAAACTGTAGGATTCGAGCTTGAGATCCTCACCGTTGGCCCCTCTCTTCTCTTCTCCTTACCATGGCTGCCTATAAATACCTCGAGGTTGGTCTAATTTCTGTTTCTCTGTCGGCTAAGAAAAATTCCAGAAAAATAAATAAATAAGGAGGAAAATAAAAGAAGAGAGGGAGCTAATCGTTGAAGATCCAAGGTATATTTGAACCCTTCTGTGCTATAAATGAGTTTATATCGTGGGTTGATAACTGACTTGACTGATTACTTGATTAGGGTTTGAGCCTAATTCGATTTGTTACTATGTGTTGATTTGGTGTTGCTGAGTTGACTTGGAATGATGAATTGATAGTCTGATAACCCCAATTTGTAGATTTTGAGTGCTTGAAACCCTAATTGCTGTGGTTTATAGGTCTGTTAATGATGCTTAAGCCAAACTGTTTGAGTTTGATGTTGTTCTCGTGGTTGGGCACTGATGGAGACCTTTGTGAGGCTTTACGATGGGATTTTAGGCTGGGTATCAGTCTCTGGTACACCCCCTGTACCACTGGTACCATACTGGTACGCTGTGACGTGTTTCAGGGGCTAAATTGTGAGGAAAAAGGACTTGTTTGTAATTTCTGGGGGCCTCTTTGTAAAGAAAAAGGGCTTGGTTGTGAATAAAATGAATTTAGGGGCCTCTGGATAAATATTACAGTCCTTGCGGGTCGGATCCAGACCCCTCATATCGGATCCAAGTCGGACCCGTTAAGTCTGGCTCAGGTCAACTGGGTCAGGTTGACCTGACTTAGCCATGTTGGTTTATAGGCCTTAATGGGCTGATTCTTTTGGGCTTCGGCTGAAATAAAAGGAAATTTGTTTGGCCCGATACAGAAATTGATTTTTGGGCTATTAATCTCGGCCCAGTGCAGGAATTTGGACTTAAATTTAATCCTAAACTTAATCTAAGATTAAGTTAATTAACTAGTATGCTTAATAATAAATAAAAATTAAGTAGCATAAATACTAAACAAGAGATATTTAAATAATAGTTGTAATAATTTAAAAATAAAATAAATTAATTATATTAAATAACTTTTAAAATTTACTAATTAAAATTAGATAAACTAAAAATAAAAAAGAAAATAATAATTACTAAATAATAATTAATAAACAACAGTCTAGTGGTATAAGCCAGACTTTGTAGTCCTAAGTCTTTAGGTTCAATTAGAAAAGGAAACCGTTAAATTAAATTTTAATGGTTTTTGAACAACTTACAGGAGAACCGACGGAAACGAGTTTTGATCCAGCAGCAGGTGCGAATACGTGGACTTTTATAGAAATCTTAATACTGGTAACCTTAATTTTATGCATGGCATGTTGATAATCCGTTTTGAGTGCATAAACCAAGTTGTCATTTTTAAGGAACAAATATTACAACTCATGTTGAGTAAATCTCCTTTCTTATAATTGTTGAAAGAACCAAGCAAGTTTGTATGATCCTTTGTTATAAATGAACTGTTTTGTTCCAGTTCAGTTATACTTGCTTGGAAATATGCAATTATAGTTCATAAAGAAATTTTGGAATATGGATTTGAGCATAGAAATCAATGCCTCTCCGAAGTCGGTTGGCCTCCGTCTTCGGCCAGTTCGATAGCGCTATGCGGATTTGGAATTCCCTTCTGCCTGCCCAGGGACCGAGATTCGTCTCTTCTGCCTGCCCTCGGGTTAGGGAAAGGTCTCCTTCTGCTTGCCCAACCGGTTGGGTTAGGTGACCTGAGTGAAAAATGATGAGATGCTTATATGATTTGATTTGATCTGGTTCTATCTGATTTACTATCTGTTATATTGCATGTCGTTTTACAGCATGGTTGTGATTGGCCTTTTCTGCTACGGTGCTCGGTATGCAGGCTAGCTAATGATTTGCATTGCATCAATTCTATCATTTTATTTATTATATTCTTGTATTCATTTATCATTCACTGCTATTTAATTATTATTCATATTGTTAGGTCGAGTATTAATTCTAGATTAAGATTTCAACTAGAAATCCACGTCTGGAACTAAAACTCGCACTGAGAATTCTATTCTCACTCGCGTTTGTTTTTGCATGTTCCTCGATGGTTGGGGGTTCCAGACGACTCACCGTCCACAGAGAGGACCACCCATAGCAGTGTTTGACGGATCCCATGTGCATATCCAGACCTATGTACCACACCTACGTTTTCATATTACCTACCATGTATCTATGTCTCCTTTAGGAGTTTACTTTTATATTGAGTATCCGAATGCCCCAGCTCCTCCTGCTCCTGCTCCACCCGCTCCTGCCCCTTCTCATTCATCATCAGCAGCCACTCCCATTATCATTGTGGATAGTGATGGAGGGGAGGAGGAGCCTGAGGAGGCTTGATGTTGTTTTTATGGTTGTTGTTGTTGTTGTTCCTTTTTAGTATGGCGAGCTAGGATCAACTTTTGGTTACACTAGTACTAGTCTCTAGTGTATATATTATGGACTAGACTAGGTGGTTGTTTATAGATCCTAGTCTCGAGGTGTCACATTTTGAGGGTTGGTTGTATTAGCTACTGTTGTGGTTTGTATGTTACATGGTGGTACTATGTAGTAGTTTTTTTTTATATACTTCTGTCTTTCTTATTTTTACGAGATGAGATAATATTTGTTATATTATCTGGAAGAAAAAAATATGGAAGGAAATAGCAAATTGAAATGTTGGTTAGGTTAAGCCTTACGAAGGTACACTTTCATGTACTTTCGTGGCGGGAGCTGTCATACTCAGCTGCGGGGTGTGACAGCGAGGCACTATTCCTGAAAATTGTGTGGTCCTTGATGGCAGATGAAGACAAATTATGGGTCAAAGGCAAAGTACTTCCCAGCAGTAGGTTACTGGAGGGCGAGAAACTCAGCAGGAGCCAGTAGAATGTCGCGCCAGGTAATGGCAAGGAGGGATGTGTTCAAAGAACACGTAAAATGGGAAATTGGAGATGGAGAAGCAGTGAAAGCCATATCACAACCTTGGTTCCAAAGTTGGAGAGTGCATGAGAATGCAAGTGCCAGAGACAGGAAATTGAAAGTTTGTGAATTAATAGATGAGCATACGGGCCAGTGGAATATGCAAAGATTACAATCCTTATTTCAAGAAGATCAAATTGTGGATATACTAAACGGGGATAACAAGCCAGAGGCGCAAGGCATGGCAAAAGACAGATTGGTGTGGAATGTGGCAAAAAATGGGAAGTACTCGGTCAAAGAGGGGTACAAAATAATGATAAACAGACAGCCAAATGTGCAAACCACACATGACTTTCAGTGGCCAATGATATGGAAATGCAAAAACATAGCACCCTGATGAAGGAATTAAATCCTAGGAATCAAATAAAATTTGTATACCTAGACCTAACCTCACTAATCGTTTGTAGTTTAGTTCTAGGGTCGAACCCAAAGGACGGATTAACGAATACCGGACTTGTTCTTTTTATGAAGCTAGACAATTAAAAAGGAGTGGATTTAATTGTAAAACAAACTAATTAAATAAACATGCACTAAGATAAATATTTTTGGGTGTTTTGTGAATTAAAATAATTAAGAAATCTAAATGATTGTTTTGGTTTTTCAAATAGTATAAAAACGTCTTAGGGATCAGGTTCCGTTTTAGTTTGGACTTCTAAAACTCAAAGTTCAACACTTTCATGCAAAAATCTAAGTTTTATAGGCAACAACATTTCAACTCGGTCCGAGTTGTGTCCATCTCGGTCCGAGTTGAGAACTGAGGTGGCTCGATTTGACTTGGTTTGGTCTGTTATGAATCATGCAAGGATTGGTTGGCTAAACCTAGACTTACTAACCCTCAACGTTCGCTTTTTGGGCCGGGGAATGGTTTAATAACAACCGCTTCTAATCAAACTAATTAACCCACAACTTTTGGTATAGGAAAGACAATTAGTTTGAACTTGTTTAATGGTTTTCGTAAGGATATTTAGAAGTCTTTTGCACTGTCTAAAAATAACACTTTTGGTGTTAATTAATCTCCCCTTTCGGATCTACGATTTATCCCATGTACTTGACTTAAACTAATCTTGTTTATCCTAACTTAGGCTTAACTAAACGTGGCCATTCATTTAGAAGTTAATTAAGAAATCACAAGCAGTTCAAACAAGCAATTAAAGACTACTCATTAAACAAATCACAAGTCATAACAAAACATCACAAGTCAAACAAGTTAGCCTAACATAGTGCTAGAACAAACAACAACAAGAGTATAAATAACAAGTTACAAGCCCATAAAAAACAGAGAAGAAAACATAGGAAGAATAAACTGAATATTCCATCTATGCTTCAACACCGTCTTCTAGGGCAGTGGGGTGATGCAAGATGAATTCTGAACCTTCTTCTCGCTGCCGTCGCTTAGAGATTAGGGTTCCTTAGGGTTTCTGTGGCTAACAAAACTTGGAAAGGAGAAATTTCAATTGTGGAGGCTTAGATCCCTTCTCAGGCAGAGGGAGAGCCTTTTATAATGGTTCCATGCACAAGGAAAGAGATATAGGGCGGCAAGGCAAGAAAAACTACCAAAAAATATCATTTCCATGCATGAAAACTTGCCATATGAGATAAGTCGGTGTTCAACTCGGACCGAGTTGAAAACAGGTGAGTCAAGGCATGTGCAACTCGGTCCGAGTTGCTTCCATCTCGGTCCGAGTTGTAGTCTGAAAATCGTCTACTTGTGCTAGGAATGAGTCATCTAGCATTCATCTTGCGCAGGAAACCATCTAGAGCTTGTAAATCCATCAAAAACCAAGTAGAACCCTGAAAATAAGAAGTGAGACAACGATAAAGCCAATTCTTAGAAACACATAGCATTTTATCAAATAATTTAATGGTTTGAATGTAATTTAGGTGCTAAGTATGGTCCCAATACCATCAAATAATAACGATATCAAATCCCCCCCAAACTTAAACTTTGCTTGTCCTCAAGCAATGCCCTAAGCTTATAGAACCAAACAGTACCTAAATCTAAAATCAATTCAATTCTCAAACCAAGAAATTTCGTTAAGAAAATCAATTGCTTATGTTAAAATTCTCACACTTAAATCAAATAAGTCAAACTAAGATTTATTTCAAGAACCGAGTTTTGTGTTCTACAAATTAAATTATGCAACTCTTGGTCCTTAATGAAAAGATTTTTTCAAATTCAAGAACTCTAGCTTCTCTCTATTATTTCAAATGCGATCTCATTTTCAATTACCCGTTCCTTTTCATATTTCACAAAAATTTGTAAAGTCGTTTATCAAAGTCGGAAATTTTATAATGAATTTCTCTTAAAAGCAATTTCAATTTTTCACCAATTTTTCTTTTTGTGCAAGTTGAGCTGTGGGGCTTTACACTCTAGAGAATAATGCGGTATCATTGGCCTTGAATTTGCTACTAGCACATGACGCGCTAGGGAGGTTGGACGGGTGTTGCTCGACTATGGCCACGGTACACTTGGGCCATAATACTCAACAACTCCTTTACCAATGCTTTCGCACCGGGTCCGGTAGAATTAAGCATAAGTTGTCCAATTATTTCTCGCTTTCTTTGAGTTGTAATTCCTAAAAATTCATACTTAACCCAATACCCTCCAATTTGTGGCTAAGTTGGTGGAAAAAGGCCTCAGTGCGTCCTCGTTTTCACAGCTATTTTGATTTTAATGTCACATTAAGATTGCTCGTTGGTGATTCAAGCGATTAAAAGCATTTTCAACAAGACCAAATTCATTCTATAATTTCCCAAGTCAATAAACTTCTTTTCAAAAGTTTGTCAAAACACGAATCAGTTCACTCGGTAAAAACTTGTGAGAATCGACTAAAAGTGATCTAATAGTTCTAAGAATCCAAAAATCAAGTCCTATCCTTGTGAAATTCCTTCAATTTTTGTCCATTAGTGCAAGAGTTAATTTGAGATATCAAAATATTTTAAGGTTCTTTGCGAAAAATTTTATTTGACTTCAAAATGGCTTCAAAAGTGTGAGTTCCATTCATTAAATTCAATTTGATAGTAATTAAGCACATGCAATTGATTTTCGATCAAAATTCCATTGAAAAATAGCAAAAACCAAAAAATCCAGTGTTCAACTCGGACCGAGATGAGGTCAACTCGTACCGAGCCAAAAAAACAATTTTGCGAAAAATTCTCAAATTTGTCAAATTTTCAACGATTTTACTATCCCTCCCACCAAACTTGAATTATGCATTGTCCTCAAGGCATTCATTCACAGAGAAAAGTAAATAGGAGGGAAAAGAAAACTTAGCCAATTTTTATTTTCCAACGTGCTGATTTGCTCTTAGTTTGTTCTCTCGATTTTCAAGATGGATCTACTTCTTTCCTTGAGTTGTTATGCAACCCGTATGAGGTCGATTGGGGTTAGTTGGCTCACGTAACCTGATCGGTGCTGAGGGTACTGGTCAAATTAATTCCTTAAAAACCGATACTAATTCGTTTGCAGTACAGTTTAAGGGTCGAATCACGGGGACGGATGATATCACATTTATATATATAGTAATTGGCCGGACTTAATTCCAAAATCAAAACCTAAACTCTTGAAATTGTGTGTTTTTCAGTTTATATTCGTGGATTTGGTACTGCTTTTGGTTTGTTTTTGAATTTCAGTGATTTGAGGCGAAACCAACGCAAATCGGCACCTTTTCGGCGAGATACAAGTGATCTGGTGCGGCCTACATCAATCCTGTGCGGCATACACCTCACATCCCTCTTCTCTGGATGCCTCATGTGCGACTAACAACTTCCCTGTGCGGCCAACGCTTGTCTGGTGCGACCAACAACCCTCTGGTGCCACCAAGACCTCTCTGGTGCGGCCAACAGTTGCCTGGTGCGGTCAACAACCCTATGGTGCGGCCAACAGCTCTCCAGTGCGGCTTACAATGCATACAACATACCCTGGACACCTCCAGTGCGGAGTACAACCCAGCTGTGCGGCCAACAACTTGGGCTGGATGACTCATTCCCAGCCCAGCACGCTGTTGTACTCCGAACTGGGCCCTGCTGTAGCCCGCACAGCCCAAATTGTATCCCGCACCGACCTAACTGTACTCTGCACCAAACCCTAAACCTAACCCACACCCTATATAAAGCGCTTCTCATGCCGAAAAATGGGTCCTCGCTCTCCATTCCACCTCCTGGCGGCGCCTCCATCTTTCCATCTCGATTCCACCACTTTTCACCATTGTTCCCCGCACAACCACCATTGTTCTCCGCACAGCCACCTCTGTTGGCCGCACAGGACCCCCTGTAGGCCAACCACCACTGTCACCCGCGCAGCCACCTCTGTCCGCCGCACAGCCACCTCTGTTGGCCGCACAGGAACCCCTGTAGGCCAACCAACACTTCATCCCGCCTTGGAGATCGCCGTTTCAGCCGCCGTTGCTTGGTCTTTTGCTCAGATCTGCTCCATTCGACTTGCAGAAGAAGAAAGGCTTGACCAGGGGTTCATCCTCCCTTTTCTTCTCATTTTAGTTTAATGGAGATTGTATCACTTTACTTTGTCATTTGTGTTTGTTCTTCTATCATGTTAGGCTAGTTTACCTTTGTTCTAGGGTAAGGTAAAAACTGAGGTTAGGATTGATGCGTTGATTGGATGCTTTAGTTTCTAGTGTGTACTACTTGTTTGATTGCTTATTGTTATGCTTGTTTGTGCTTGATTGATGAACTGAACCTCCTATTGGGTGAATGCGCACACCTAATTTTGGCTAAAGGTGTAGGTTAGTTAATTGGTCGAACAAGTGACTTGAGGTAGGACATAGGCCGAAAGGTAGTCCAATTGGTACCCGATAGGGGAAAGTTTCTGCTGTAGCGAAAGTTAAGTAGATACCTTTAGTAGATCAACAAGTTGACTTAGGATAGTTAAGCCAACAAGCGAAAGCTGAGGGTTAATTAACCTAATGGGGGTGTTAGACTAGGTTCCGGTCCCGATACCATGACCAACAAGCGACAGTTGAGGTCTAGGGAGTCCAAGTCCGGCTAGATCTGTCCCACACGACTTAGAAACTAAAGTACCAAGCCAAAACATCACTAACCGAGGGTCTATGCGGCTGACAATTGCCCCTGTGCGGCCTGCAATTGGGCCTGTGCGGCCAACAATTGCTTCTGTGCGGGTGACAATTGTCCCAGCACGCATATTGGAAGGGGTAAGGCGCGAAAGTGACCTGCACCGACCGCCCGAGGCCTAACCAAAGTAAAACCGAACCCCTAGGACACTTTTATACTTGAATTTACAACCGTTTTAACTAAGAAAATTGTTACTTTCTATTTTTATTGTTGTTTAGTTATCTTTAGTTAATTGCTTGTTATTGTCTTGTTTAAAAACCCAATTTGAATTGCTAGACCTAGACTTTGTGAAAGTGTAAGACCAGTACTTGTTTCACCGTCTCTGTGGTTCGACCCCTAACCAATTCCAACGATTTATCGTACGCTTGCGGTATTTTTAGGACCAATTAGGGTATTAGTTTGCACCCATCAAGCTTTTTGGCGCCGTTGCCGGGGACGGTAACAATATTGGACCCTTACTTGATTAACAAGGGCCTAGGTTTTTCTCTTTTGTTCTCACTTTTTCTTTTTCTTTTGTTCTCTTTGTTGTTTTAGTTAAAGCGCTGGCCGGAAGGAGGGACAAGGCTCGACAAGGACCAATTCGCGAATATCTCTTAAGAAGCAAGTCCTCCGACGCATTAAACTCTCTCAACCAACCACCTGCCAGTCAACCAGCTCAACAGTCGGCCGAATCGGACCCAAAAACCGATTGCGCAGCTCAGTTTCGTCAGGTGTACTCCGCACCAAGGAGAGTGCACTCCGCACAGTGTCTTTCCAGTGAACCAGAGCCCCTGTCAGAGTCCAGTCCGGGATACAGCAGCCCAGTGTTGCCCGCACAGAGCCCTGCCAGAGCGCCACCGCCCCTGACAGAGCACACTGTAATCCGCATTGAGCCCCCTTGTAGCCCGCACACAGCCTCTGACGGTGCATCTATGGCCGAAATGGAAGAATTACGGCGACAATTGGAGGCCCAACGGTTGCAAATGGAAGCTGAGCGTGCCCAATTTCAGTTAGAGATGGAAGTGTTGAGGAATAGAGGCCCACACAATGGTGAAGGAGATGCTAGCACACATGGTGACTCGGATGATGATGACCCTACACCGCCACCACGAACTTTGAGACAACTAGCCGCACCCAAGTCTAGCAACATTGGGGCCGCCATTCGAGTGCCGGGTGTCGCAGCGAACAACCTCAACATCACCCCGAACCATATAAGTCTTGTGCAGCAAAACACCTTCCATGGTGGAGAAAATGAAGACCCGCATGAGCACTTGCTTATTTTTGAGGAAGTTTGCTTGACAATTAAATTGAATGGGGTTTCACCATCTGCAATTAGATTGTTGCTTTTTCCATTCTCTCTTAAGGATAGGGCTAGAAAATGGTATGGTACCTTGAAAAAGGGGTCCATAAGGACATGGGAGGAAATGGCCCAAACCTTCTTGACCAAGTATTTTCCTCACAAAAGAACGGCCAAAATCAGGACCCAAATCTCTAGTTTTAGGCAAAGGGCGGATGAAACCCTTAGTGAGGCTTGGGAAAGGTTTAGGGACTTGGAATTTTCGTGTCCACACCATGGGCTACCTATTTGGGTTGTCATTCAGTCCTTTTATGATGGATTAACTGATAGTACACGCATGAATGTTGATGCCGTTTCAGGTGGAAGTCTCATGGATCGCGATGCACAAGCCGCTTTCGACTTGATTGATGACTTGGCACGCAACCAACAATGGTCGGTGCGAGACAATTCGAGAGGAGGTGGCAAGTATGAAGTTAGTGAGATCACTGCCCTTCATGCAAGGATTGCCCAACTTGAGGCCGAGGCGGCCAAGAAAAATACCGACATGACGGTCCATCAACATCAATCCAACCCATGCGGTGCATGTGGCGAAGAGGGGCATACTTCTCTCAACTGCCCGGGACCTCAAATGGATGAAGGATTTGAGCAAATCAGTTCCATAAACAATGAGCCATCCTATTTTCCCAACCCGCCTTTCACCGCGAGTTATTCCATTGATGAAAAGGAGAGACAAGAGTGGCAGCACATGAACAACCCCAACTTCAAGGACAATGCTCAAAACAACACCATGACAAGACCCTATTTTCCGAGGAGACCCCAACAACCCATTCAAGCTCGACAGCCCAACAATGCCACAACCTTCCGCAATGCCACATTTGACAATAATCGGAACCCAAATTTTCAAAGAAAACCTTTCGTGCCCTATGTTCCGCCGGTTGTTGAGAACTTCATGCATGAAACCGGCAAGTGGAATCAATTCGTGGCCGAAAAGCTAGACAAATTTGAGGATGGGCTCAAGGCAATCACAAGGCTCGAGCAAATGATGGAGGCCCACTTCTCTCTGCCCGGCCCAAGTCAAAGAGCCCAAGGGAAGCTCCCTAGTCAACCTGAGGCTAATCCAAGAGGAGAAGTTAAGGCTATAAACCTTAGAAGTGGAACGAGCTATGAAGGGCCAAAGATGCCGGCCGAATTGGCAAAAGAACCTCCCTGCGCGGAGCACAATCATCCCTGTGCGGAGCACAATGACCCCTGTGCGGAGCACAATCATCCTTGTGCGGAGAACATCAGCCTTCCAGCCGGAGACACTGCTGAAAACGCAATTTCTGTAGAGTCAGGCAGCAGTGTACCCCGCACAGAACCAGTGCTGCCCGCACAAACCCAGAAAAAAACTGAAAAAGGGAAGATGGTTGAGCCGGATCCTAGATTTATACCACCCGTGCCATACCCGCAAAGGCTAGCCAAGAACAAGGCAGACCAAGGGTTCAAGAGCTTTCTCCAAATGCTCAAACAACTGCATATCACTATGCCCTTCACCGATGCTATCACTCAAATCCCCACTTATGCCAAGTATCTCAAGGACATTATCTCTAACAAGAAACCTTTGGAGGACCTCAAAACTGTGAAGCTAACTGAGCAATGTAGTGCTGTTCTTCAAAGCGAGATGCCGGCAAAGATGGATGACCCGGGTAAATACACAATTCCATGCACTATTGGCAAGGCCTCAATAAAGAAAGCACTTTGTGATATGGGAGCTAGTGTTAGCCTCATGCCTAGGACTGTTTATGAGAAGATTGGGGTTGGTGAGTTGAAGACGACCCGAATGACCTTGCAACTTGCCGACTCATCCGTCCGATTGCCAATAGGTGTGATTGAAGATGTACCGGTTCAGGTTGGTAAGTTCTATGTACCTGGAGATTTTGTAGTGATGGAAATGGAAGAAGATAAGGAGGTACCAATAATTTTGGGGAGACCTTTCCTTAGGACAGCGGGGGCATTAATGGATGCTAGGGATGGCAAACTAATTCTCAGGATTGGAGGTGAGACAATTGAGTTCTCGATTGATAAGGCGATGAAGTACCCAAACCAAATTGACACTTGTTGCATGATTGAAGAAATGGACCCACCGTTGGAAGAGGTACTTGGAGAGCAATATGAGGAGGCCCTCAGGTATTTTCATGATAAATTAGCTGAAATGCAAGAAGCGGTTGGTGTTGGGGAGTCAATTTTGGACATAGTCGATGATTCGGACGACACGGGGAGGATTTGTTCGGTGCACACGAGCCCTTGTTCGGGGTACAAAAGCCCCTGTGCGGAGAACAAAATCCCTTGTGCGGAGTACATGGATCCCCAGGCAGAGAGCTGGACCCCAGACACTGAGCCTGTTGTTGCCCGCACAGACTCAAGTGTTGCCCGCACAGTGTCCAGTGTACCCCGCACTGAGGCCAATCCGAGCCATGTTGAAGCCGTCATGGAAGCTCCCGTGGTCGAATTGAAGCCGCTGCCCAACACGTTGCGCTATGAGTTCCTAGGACCTGACAGAACCTATCCAGTTATCGTGAATGCTGAGTTGAACCCAGAACAGACCGAGAAACTCCTTTCCAAGCTAAGATTACACCGCAAGGCAATTGGGTACACCATTGGAGACTTGAAAGGCGTTCACCCTTCTATTTGCACACACCGCATACTCCTTGAAGATGACCACAAGCCTACCGTGGAAGGGCAAAGGAGATTAAACCCAAATCTGAAAGAAGTGGTGAAGAAAGAGATTCTCAAGTTGCTTGATGCGGGGATCATATACCCGATATCGGATAGCAAGTGGGTGAGCCCGGTGCATGTGGTGCCGAAGAAGGGAGGCACAACGGTGGTGAGGAATGAGAAAGATGAGCTGATTCAAACTCGCGTGGTGACGGGATGGAGGATGTGCATTGACTACCGCAAGCTCAATGCGGCGACCCGCAAGGACCATTTTCCATTGCCGTTTGTTGACCAACTCCTTGAAAGGCTTGCAAATCATTCTTTTTTCTGTTATTTAGATGGATTTTCAGGTTTCTTTCAAATACCAATCCACCCACTTGACCAAGAAAAGACCACATTTACTTGTCCCTATGGTACGTACGCGTATCGTAGGATGCCGTTTGGTTTATGCAATGCCCCTGCCACTTTTCAAAGAGCCATGATGGCAATATTTTCTGAATTTATTGAGAAAGAAATGGAGGTTTTCATGGATGATTTTTCAGTCTATGGTATTTCTTTTGATGATTGCCTAGTTAATCTTTGCAAGGTTTTGCAGCGTTGTGAGGAAGTTAATCTAGTGTTAAATTGGGAGAAATGCCACTTCATGGTTCAGCGAGGGGTAGTTCTTGGTCATGTTGTGACGGCCAATGGAATCGAAGTTGACAAGGCAAAGGTGGAGGTAATTGAGAAGCTCGAGGTGCCCACTTGCGTGAAGGATGTGCGAAGTTTCTTGGGGCATGCCGGTTTCTACCGCCGCTTTATCAAGGATTTCTCAAAGATTGCCAAGCCACTCACCAATCTCTTGATCAAGGACAGCGAGTTTCTCATAAATGAGGAGTGCATTCAATCATTCCAAATGCTCAAAAATGCTCTTGTGTCGGCGCCCATCTTGCAACCGCCCGATTGGACCCAACCATTTGAGCTCATGTGCGATGCAAGTGATTATGCGGTTGGGGCTGTTCTTGGGCAGAGAAAGGACAAGAAACCAGTTGCTATTTACTATGCTAGCAAGGTCCTTGACCCGGCACAAGCCAATTACACAACCACCGAAAAGGAACTCCTAGCCGTGGTGTTTGCACTCGACAAGTTTCGATCTTACTTGGTCGGGTCCAAGGTGGTTGTCTTCACTGACCATGCCGCAATCCGTTATCTCATGTCCAAAAAGGATGCCAAGCCGAGGTTGATCCGATGGATCCTCCTCCTACAAGAGTTTGATCTTGAGATCCGCGATAAAAAGGGCACAGAAAACTCAGTTGCTGATCATTTGTCACGACTACGCCCCAGCAACGACTCCGAGTCGAATCTGCCGATCCATGACTCATTTCCGGATGAGCAGCTCATGTCTGTCCTAACCACAGTGCTGGGTGTACTCCGCACAGATGAAAATGTTGTCCGCACAGGCGCTGAATTAGCCATGCCCAGACACCTGGGTGTACCCCGCACTGACCAAATTGTAGCCCGCACAGGACCTCATTTGACCCTGGCAGAGGCTCGGGTGGGCACAGAAGCAGGGATTGCTGTCCGCAAAGATCAAATTGTAGCCCGCACAGAGCCTTATTTTACCCAACCAGAGGCTCTGCTTGACACTGAACCCATGGGTGTACCCCGCAAAGACCATGATGCTGGCCGCACAAGCCCTCTGGCAGACCAGAAACGAATACAGAGGCTCCCAGAGGTGTGTGTAGCCCGCACTGACAAGATTGTCACCCGCACTGCTCCTCCTGGACCCAACCAAACGATGCCTTGGTATGCCGACTTGGCCAATTTCTTGGCCAGCGGTGTCTTGCCACCCGACATGGACTACCAGCAGAGGAAAAAGCTCAAGGCAGATGCCAAGTGGTATTTTTGGGAGGAGCCGTACCTGTTCAAACTGGGGATAGATGACATTTTTCGCCGGTGTGTGCCATATGAAGAAGTAAGGTCGATTCTCTCTCATTGCCATTCATCCTCATATGGCGGTCATTCTTCTTTCTCAAAGACAGCGGCAAAGGTACTACAATCTGGCTTTTATTGGCCCTCTCTTTTCAAGGATGCAAGGTCCTTTGTGATGTCTTGTGACCAATGTCAAAGAACGGGCAATATCTCAAAGAGAAGTGAAATGCCATTGAATCCGATTCTTGAGGTTGAGATATTTGATGTTTGGGGAGTCGATTTCATGGGTCCATTCCCTAATTCGAACGGGTTTGAGTACATTTTGGTTGCTGTGGATTATGTGTCAAAATGGGTTGAGGCGGTCGCTTGCAAGGCGGCCGATGCCAACTCGGTGATTAGATTGTTTTCCAAGGTGATTTTCCCAAGGTTTGGAGTACCAAGAGCGGTGATAAGTGATGGTGGCAAGCACTTTATCAACCGCCAATTTGAGGGTCTTTTGAAGAAGCACGGGGTGACCCACAAGGTCGCGACCGCATATCACCCTCAAACAAGTGGTCAAGTGGAAGTCTCAAACAGGGAGATTAAGTCTATCTTGGAGAAAACTGTGGCTCGATCAAGGAAAGATTGGTCGCAGAAATTGGATGATGCACTTTGGGCTTACCGCACCGCATATAAGACACCAATAGGCATGAGCCCCTTCAAGCTTGTGTATGGTAAACCTTGCCATCTGCCCGTTGAGATTGAGCATAAGGCCTATTGGGCGACTAGGGCCCTAAACATGGACATGAAAAAGGCCGGTGAGAAACGTCTCTTGGATTTGCACGAGTTGGAGGAGTTGCGGCTTAGTTCTTATGAGAATGCAAGGCTATACAAGGAGAAAACAAAGCTACTGCATGACAAGCATATCTCTAGGAGAGAGTTTAAGGAGGGTGACTTGGTTCTCTTGTTCAACTCACGCCTTCGACTTTTTCCGGGCAAGTTGCGTTCAAGGTGGTCGGGCCCATTCCGTGTAGTCAAGGTGTATCCATTTGGTGCAGTCGACATTTGTGACAGGGAATCCGAGCCATTCAAGGTCAATGGACAGCGACTCAAGCACTACATAGCCGATCATGAGAAGGAGCACATTATGGCATACACATTTGCCGACTCGCCGCCCATCAAGACGTAGAAAAGGTGGTCAAGCTAGTGACCTTAAACTAGCGCTGCTTGGGAGGCAACCCAAGATCCTCAAACTCTTCTCTTTACTTTTAATTTCTTATTTTCTTAATTTAATTTTCAGTTCTAAAAAAAAATAGAAAATCAATAAAAATCTGAAAAATGAGAAAATAAAAAATGTTTAGTTTAGTTTTATTTTAGTTTCCTGTTTTTATAAATAAAAAAAATTCATAAAAATTTTGGGTATTATTGAAAAATAAAAAAAAATAAATAAACATTCGATTTGTTTGGCGAAGTGGAAAATTTTCATGACAATGGATTGTTTGCTTTTGTGATTTTCAGGTTTAAATGATGGCGGATGTCCTCGGATAACTCGTATTAGAGCACCATGGGGCTAGAAGTTACATAAACTCGCCTCGACACGACCTCACACGAGTTGCCCGCCGCAATCTATTTCAACTTGCACGATTTACATGCTGGATTGTCTTAGAAAAGCAAGGAATTACTCAAGTGCGGCCTACACTTTCATTACTGTGCGGATTCAATAATTCAATATCTAGCCTGTAGCTACATGGGACCTTATGTGATGATGATGCGGACTACATATTAGGCTATGCGGGCTACAATTCATGCAATCCGAAACCACAGCTTCTCTTTATTTCTCTGTGGCATCAACTATGCGGCTAACACACCTCAACTGTGCGGGCACCATTGACCAAAACGCAACATTGCCACATCAAATCACACCACTGTGCGGACCACAGTGCCCACTGTGCGGGTGACAGTCTCCAGGCCCAAGTGCTACATGTCGTCGCTGCACCAAGTGTGTCCCGCACACCTGACAGATGGACCCCGCATGCAGCCTCTGTCCCCTCACTTGTGCCTCACTGCATTCCGCATGCCTTACAGTGGACTACCCCGCACCTAACCCTCTGCAACCCGCATTAACATCCCTTGTACCCCGCATTAGCCCCATCCTACTCCACCCTAGCCCTGTAACCCGCACCCATAGCCCCAGACCCACAAATTAATCCACTGTCCCCAGCATTAAAACCCAACCTAACAACTCACATGCCATACTACCCACCTAATTCCCATCCCACTAACCCGTACCCAGCCCTTTATAAATACCCCAACCCAATTAATCTCATCCCAACCCACAACCTATTACCCAGCACCCAACGCAAAAACCAAAAAGAACAACAAAACATTAACCAGCCTTTATTTTCCCCAACGTAAAACAAAAAAAAAATGGGCAGGCTACCAAACAAAAAAAATATATATTTTCTAACTCCTAGTTCCATTTTAACTTCACACCAGCCCCATTTCCCTTACCATTACCCACTGTCCATGCATGGAGACTAGTGCTATTTGACGGAGCAGCCACTTGTTTAATCGAGGAGCTTGAGGGGGCAGCAAGCAAAGCATTTTTCGTGCAGGCCAGATGAACGATTAATCAACAAAATCAGAGCCTAATCAGGTTGTATCTGTTCTTCTCTGTTTATTTTTCAAAAATAGCTTGGGGAATTTTTCTTGAGTAGTTTTATGCCTTGATTGTATAATTGGTTACACTGTTAATCTGTTTTTTAGAACTTAGCCAATTAATTTTCTCCTACTACTCATTAATTTCTGGTTTAAGCCTGGTGTTGCAACTGTCTTTTGGGTTCCAACCAAAATTGTACTCCGCATAGGCCAAATTGTAATCCGCACAAGAAAAATTGTTCCCTGCACAGACAATTTTGTTGCCCGCAAGGCCATTATTTCAACCAACAGAAAGGATATATACCCAGTTGTACTCCGCATAATCAATTTTGTTCGCCGCATAGTGCCATTCCTACCCAACCCGAGAGCAACCTACTTCATTGTACCCCGCACACTTATTTCTTGCCAACCGCAACCAGCTTCCTGAAATCAAAAAAATGTTGACTCCCTTCCGCCGAACCACCCGTAGCACCACCCGCCAAGCCGAGCTATCATCCGATGACCAATACTCTTCACCCAGTGGCAGCCCAAACAGACTTGTGAGTGCAAGGGAATCCCAAGGCGAATCCTCACCGAGGACAACTCCATGAGGCTTGACTTCCTCGCTCGCTCGGTTAACGACATTCTTCAGGGGCAATATGATGAACGGTTACTACCAAAGTGATGATGACGACCCCAACCTCTAATCTTGGGCAGCGGCACTCTGGCCTTTGGCCGATTTGGTATGTTTTCCCTTTTCTCCTTTTTACTCTTTTATGTGTTGCATGTAAGCACTAGGGACAGTGCTTTGTTCAGCTTGGGGGGAGTAGATTGACGAAATCGGAAAACATTGTATCTAGGAATGCATCATAGCATATTTTTGGTCTGCCAGAAGGCTTGTGCGGCCAACACCCTGTCCCTGTGCGGGGTGCACTGGTCTGCTGGCAGCACTTCACCACTAATCCTGTCATCTGTACCCCGCACAGGCATGGTTGTACTCCGCACAACACTCCAGAAAGTGGTTTTGCATCATGTAGTTACATTTAACCTCATGTAAATTGCATGTAGATGGTTGGAAATCAATTGAATGTGCTTGCTTGTGCTTTGCTTTTAAATAAATGACAGAAAAGACATCATTTCACATGAACTTTAAGATAACAAGTGGTAGTTAACATGTTATTTTGCAAAGGTATTGAATGATCAAGTAATTTTTGGATTAGTTTGTGTGCCAATTGACCGAATGGTATGGATTTTGAAATTGATAGGACTTGAAACTTTGGTGCTTGAAATTGTTAAATGCTATTAGACAAGGTCATAACCTTTTGCCGAGTGAACGGACTTGCATTTTCCATAGACTTGTTCAAAAAGAGTATCATTAATGTGTGTAAACTTAAATTGAGTCTTGTTTGATGTTGCTTTTAAAATGCTTGGGACACCAACAAGCAAACTTAATGGGACCATTCAAATAGTGTGAAAATGAGGGTGCTTTTGACATTAAGTGATAAAAATGAGCAGTTTAACGAAATTATTATTATTTACTTTATGCAATTCAATTTCTGTTCTTATTTATTTACTTTAAGAAAAAAAAACCAAAAAAAAAAACCAAAAAAAAAACCAAAAAAAAAAAAAACAAAAAAAAAACAAAAACAAAAATCCAAAAATAAATCTATCTTAATTAAACCCCACTGCTCAGAAAGTCTTGATACGATGTGAGAGCATCGGAAAAGGAATTCGCTGGGATCGATGGCTCGATGATACCGGTGGCCATAGGCGAGCGAATTCCGATTCAAGTCTTTCCGCTTAAGTCTCTTGCATAAAACCCTAAGGTGTGTAATCACCCACACTCGACTTGCACATAAATTGGTGAAAATTCAGTTTTCCGAAGACTCTAAACTAGTTGACACATTAATGAAATTGTTTACAAGACCTTGGAAGGTGTGGGAATGAACGGGCAATTAATTTTGACTTTGCATGATTTTTTAATGAAGATAAGCTAGAGTCCTTGAGGTCGAAAATTGAAGTCATTAGGTCTAAGTGTTGCACAAACTAATCGAAAAAATACTTAATCCTTTAATACCTTTTCAAAATAAATTGAGACGACCACTTGCATTCTTTTCAAAAATGTGAATTTCTTGCTTGCACAATCAATTGACATTTCAACTTGTAGGAATTCGAGATGTTTTGGTTCAGATTTGGGAATTGGTACACCACTAAGTTTAGGGTTTTGCTTGAGGACAAGCAAGGTTTAAGCTTGGGGGGATTTGATATCACATTTATATATATAGTAATTGGCCGGACTTAATTCCAAAATCAAAACCTAAACTCTTGAAATTGTGTGTTTTTCAGTTTATATTCGTGGATTTGGTACTGCTTTTGGTTTGTTTTTGAATTTCAGTGATTTGAGGCGAAACCAACGCAAATCGACACCTTTTCGGCGAGATACAAGTGATCTGGTGCGGCCTACATCAATCCTGTGCGGCATACACCTCACATCCCTCTTCTCTGGATGCCTCCTGTGCGACTAACAACTTCCCTGTGCGGCCAACGCTTGTCTGGTGCGACCAACAACCCTCTGGTGCCACCAAGACCTCTCTGGTGCGGCCAACAGTTGCCTGGTGCGGTCAACAACCCTATGGTGCGGCCAACAGCTCTCCAGTGCGGCCTACAATGCATACAACATACCCTGGACACCTCCAGTGCGGAGTACAACCCAGCTGTGCGGCCAACAACTTGGGCTGGATGACTCATTCCCAGCCCAGCACGCTGTTGTACTCCGAACTGGGCCCTGCTGTAGCCCGCACAGCCCAAATTGTATCCCGCACCGACCTAACTGTACTCCGCACCAAACCCTAAACCTAACCCACACCCTATATAAAGCGCTTCTCATGCCGAAAAATGGGTCCTCGCTCTCCATTCCACCTCCTGGCGGCGCCTCCATCTTTCCATCTCGATTCCACCACTTTTCACCATTGTTCCCCGCACAACCACCATTGTTCTCCGCACAGCCACCTCTGTTGGCCGCACAGGACCCCCTGTAGGCCAACCACCACTGTCACCCGCGCAGCCACCTCTGTCCGCCGCACAGCCACCTCTGTTGGCCGCACAGGAACCCCTGTAGGCCAACCAACACTTCATCCCGCCTTGGAGATCGCCGTTTCAGCCGCCGTTGCTTGGTCTTTTGCTCAGATCTGCTCCATTCGACTTGCAGAAGAAGAAAGGCTTGACCAGGGGTTCATCCTCCCTTTTCTTCTCATTTTAGTTTAATGGAGATTGTATCACTTTACTTTGTCATTTGTGTTTGTTCTTCTATCATGTTAGGCTAGTTTACCTTTGTTCTAGGGTAAGGTAAAAACTGAGGTTAGGATTGATGCGTTGATTGGATGCTTTAGTTTCTAGTGTGTACTACTTGTTTGATTGCTTATTGTTATGCTTGTTTGTGCTTGATTGATGAACTGAACCTCCTATTGGGTGAATGCGCACACCTAATTTTGGCTAAAGGTGTAGGTTAGTTAATTGGTCGAACAAGTGACTTGAGGTAGGACATAGGCCGAAAGGTAGTCCAATTGGTACCCGATAGGGGAAAGTTTCTGCTGTAGCGAAAGTTAAGTAGATACCTTTAGTAGATCAACAAGTTGACTTAGGATAGTTAAGCCAACAAGCGAAAGCTGAGGGTTAATTAACCTAATGGGGGTGTTAGACTAGGTTCCGGTCCCGATACCATGACCAACAAGCGACAGTTGAGGTCTAGGGAGTCCAAGTCCGGCTAGATCTGTCCCACACGACTTAGAAACTAAAGTACCAAGCCAAAACATCACTAACCGAGGGTCTATGCGGCTGACAATTGCCCCTGTGCGGCCTGCAATTGGGCCTGTGCGGCCAACAATTGCTTCTGTGCGGGTGACAATTGTCCCAGCACGCATATTGGAAGGGGTAAGGCGCGAAAGTGACCTGCACCGACCGCCCGAGGCCTAACCAAAGTAAAACCGAACCCCTAGGACACTTTTATACTTGAATTTACAACCGTTTTAACTAAGAAAATTGTTACTTTCTATTTTTATTGTTGTTTAGTTATCTTTAGTTAATTGCTTGTTATTGTCTTGTTTAAAAACCCAATTTGAATTGCTAGACCTAGACTTTGTGAAAGTGTAAGACCAGTACTTGTTTCACCGTCTCTGTGGTTCGACCCCTAACCAATTTCAACGATTTATCGTACGCTTGCGGTATTTTTAGGACCAATTAGGGTATTAGTTTGCACCCATCAACGGACTATTCCTTTTCTAAATTCAAACAATTCGTATTAAATTAAATTCTTTTGATTAAATAAGTAATCTAAATTCCAAACAAATCTAAACAGAAAGGCGAATTGCAGTTACAGAGTTAAAAATTTTAATTCGCTAGAAAAAATTGACTAATTTAAGGGTTTAAACAGTTAACAAACGATTAGGGGTTCAGGTTGTCTAACTTTTCTTATCTGTCAAGGCTGGGACGGACCGTTCCATCTCTGGAACGGGCCGTCCTGACCCTGTCAGATGGCTAGAACTGTCCGTTCTAGGTCAGGACGCCCCCTCTCGGGCGGTCCGTCCTGACCTTGGATCGGGCCGTTCCAATCTTCTGATGTTTGTTTTGTCATCCTACTTAGTTATTTGCTAAGTGTTTTTACGTGATTTAGACCAAACCTAACCTACAGACTTGCGCTCTAACTCTCGTTCAGGTCAAGTTGTGGGGTTCTGTTTGACAAATTCTAAAAACTCCTAAATTTCAACTCTCGTTTCTTGGTTTAGGTGTTTCCAATTTATTTCTAGGTCTTGGTAAACTCTCAACCTCTCGGTTTGTCGAGTTAAACTCCTAATTTCTTAAAGTTTGGTTTAATCCTTTCGAATATCGCCAACCTAATTGATCTAAGTGTTTACTTGTTATTGCAGATAGACTTTGTTTTGACAATTAAACTAGGCCTTTGTTTAACGCAATAGTCAGATCTAACATTAACAGTTTGCAACAAAAAGATAGAGTCAAATTTCAGAAATCAAAAACGCAACTTAACTTAGCAATTAATCAAATATTCAAACAAAACAAACAACTAAAAGAAAAATGTTATCGAACCATAGCCCCTAAACTAAACTACTCCATGCAAGAAAAAGCAGGTTTCATCATACAAAAACACAAAGAAAAAGGAAAAAACCAAGTTACAACAAGATGTGCTCGAAAATCGTCCAATTCCTAAGCTCTGTCCTGTCTGGGGCGGCCCGTCCTGATCCTGGGGCGGTGCGTCTCAGGCTGGTGGATGGCCGTCGCGACAGGATGACTTTCTTGCTCCTTTCTGTCTCTCCAAACTTAGCAGATCTGGACTCTCTCGACTCGGAGCCAGGACAGAACTTATATAGGCTTCTTGGGAAGTTCCAAAACGTGGCATTGTGGCTCAGAAAGGCGGTGAAAACTGAAGAAACCGCCTCACCAAATCAGGCGCTCTATTTTTTGCAGTCTCGAAATAGCTATCTGGCCTGTTTGTGGACTGGGACGGCCTGGTCTGAACATGGGGCGGCCCGTCTCAGCATGGGCTGAATGCGTCGTCTGGACCTCCCCTGCCTACGTCTGCACTGAATTGGGATGGCACGTCCTATGATTGGGGCGGCTCGTTCCAACTTGCTGGACCTGTGCAACTTAGTCGATTTTCTTCTTTTTTTCGCGCCAAAGTGTGATGAACCTGTATAAAAAACTTGCCGGGCTACGGCTGAACTTTCCTACATCTAACGTTAGCACAATTTAAAGGAAAATGAGTAAAAACACAAGTAATTTGAATGAAATTTGGGGCTTATTCTGGCTGAAAATCAAGTACGGAAACCGTACATCATAACCCATGGTGCTCTAGCACGGATTGCATCTTTCTTCGTTTGTTCCTTAAAAAATTCTTACAATTAATCAAACAATATCAACAATCAATTTATTTCATTTTTTTTTATGTTTTTCTAATTTTTTTGTATTTTTTTAAAGACAAAAAAATAAAATAAAAAAATTAAAACAAAAGGGAGAAGGGTTGAGAAATTCTTGGGTTGCCTCCCAAGAAGCGCTTGTTTTAGGTCACGAGCTTGACCGTCTTTTGCTAAGTCTTGATTGGATTGGGCTCAGAGAGTGAGACGGCGAGCGACTTGTCATAACTCTTGTTGGTGATGTCATCCAAGGGAGTTCTATGCTTGCAAGTCGAGAGATCATCAAACGAGTACCCCATTGTTCCTTTTCCAACAGAAAGCTTCTTCGTTTGTCCTGTATCTAGCTTAGAATCAGCAATAACGAGGTTCGTTTGACTAGAGCCAAGATATTCATACCTGAGGGAGGTCAGGAGAGACTTCAATTCGACTTTGGGGGCCTCAATTTGGATCGAACCAGGACAATTCGAACCAAACAGAAGGTTTGTGGCCTTTTGTTCTTCAACTCGGGGCTCAACTCGGTCCGAGTTGAGGGTCGAGTTGGGCTGAAATTTGATGTTTTGAGCCTCTGTTACGTCGCGTAGGGTCTCCTCTACCCAATTGACTCTTGCAAATAATCGAGAGAGTCTTGGTAGCTTTCAAGGGCGTCATGGTATTGCTCTCTAAGAGACTCTTCGATTTCGGGTGCCTTTTGAATCATACAACACTTGTCAATGGGGTCGGGACACTTAAAAGCATGATCTATTGAAAAATAGAGTTGCTCTCCCCCTATTCTAACCGAAATTGTCCCATCTCGGGCATCCATCATTACACCGGCGGTTCTAAGGAAGGGGCGTCCCAAAATGATAGGCACCTCCTTGTCTTCTTCCATATCCATGACCACAAAATCTCCCGATACAACAAACTTTCCCACTTGAACGGGCACGTCCTCCAAAATACCCGGATCTTCCAGTTTGGGTGGCATTTTGTTTTTCAAGGCTTGACTACTACGAGCTGTTAGGGCCACCGTCTTCAATTCTTCCAAGGATCTTTTGCCTGAGCATAACTGTTTTAGAAACCTTGCATAGATAGGCACCTGGGCTATAACATCAGTGAATGGGATAGTGATTTTCAATTGTTTTAAGATCTCCCAAAATGCCTTGAATTGAGAATCTTCCTTTCTTTTCATGAGTCGTTGAGGAAAAGGCACTGGAGGTTGATAGGTTGCCCTAGGTTGCACTGCCTTCTCATTCCCTTCAGTCGATGCCTTCATTTTCTCACTTTTCTCTTTCAACTCGGACCGAGTTGAATTGGGTGTGGTCTCTATATGGCCTTGCAGTGCATCAATGGCAGTTCTTTGTGGTTCTTTGACCTCATGGAGTGGAGGGTATGGCTTTAGCTGCTCTAGAACAGGCTCTGTTGCACTCGGAACCTCCAACTCGGGGCTCAACTCGGACCGAGTTGAGGGTCGAGTTGCTTCTTCGGGTGGCATAGGTGGGTCTTCGTATTGTCTTCCACTTCTCAAAATATGCAAGGCCTTGATCTCTGCATTAGTATTGACTTGTGGCTGTCCCGGAAGTTGTCCTGGAGGTCGGGAAAAATGTGCCTCCATCATTCGCTCCAAGCGTCGCAAGGTGCTCGCACTACCTTTCAATTCATCGGTGGTGGCCTTCAATTCGTCCAATCCTATAGCCACAAATTTTTTAAATTTCTCTTGTTCACTCATGAATTCTTGAACAACAATTGGAATATCTTCCCTATTGGAAAAGGGTTTCTTTTGAAATGATTGGTCTCTATTGTTGTTATTGAAATAGGCATTTTTATACAAGCTTGGCATGTTATTTTGGTACTTTGAACCGAAAGGGGGCCCATTGTTTAGGAAGTTCACTTGGGCCCCTCTGTTACCAATTTTAGCAAGAGGACAATTAAGAGATGTATGTCCCTCCTCGCCGCATGCTCCGCATTTGTTAGAATAGAGATGTGTCCCTTGAGCCGATTGGTAAGTGGCAAGTTCGGCTTCTAGCTCTGCGATTCTATCATCTTTAGAAGCGATCTCATGGACCTGTTGCCTCGAGCTGCTAGGGCGGCGTGGATTTGGCATCGGATACCATGTGTAGTTCCTTGCACAATAATCAAGCAAGTCTCGCCCTCGCGCAGCGTCAAGTCTTTTGAATGCCCCACCTGAAATAGTATCAACGTTAATTTTAATATTATCATATAATCCAGCATAAAAATTTTTAATTAACATCCATTCTTGAATTCCATGATGTGGACAAGAATTTTCAAGGTCCCTAAACTGTTCCCATGCATCCCTCATTGTTTCGTCATCTTTTTGGGCAAAATTATTTAATTCCCTTCTAATCGCATCAGATCTGTCCGCGGTAAAATACCTATCCAAGAATGTTTGTGCCATTTGTTCCCAAGACCGAATTGACCCCTTTTTTAAAGTTTTATACCATTTTTGGGCTTTATCCTTGAGGGTAAAATGGAACAACAAAAGCCTAATCGCTTGTGGAGGGACACCATTAAACTTAATTAATCTAGTGCAATCAACAAAAGTTTGTAAATGAGCATGAGGATCCTCTTTATCATCTCCGTAAAACGGATTTTGTTGGACAAGTGCGACGTGGTTGGGAGCTATCTGCATGTTGTTAGCTTCGATTCCTGGAATCACCACTGGTCCGCCTACGTCCCTTGCACTAGGGGTGCCAAATTCGCCAAGGGTTCGGTCGCGCCCCGCCTCGTCATTGTCATCAGGGTTGTGGACACTTGCTTCGTCCTCGTTGATCCATCGGCGGCGCTCATCTTCGAAATCCCTTCTTTGACCTGCAAGAGCGTTCCGGTCTGCTGTAAGTCGAGCCTCCCTTTGCTCAAGTTGGAGGCGGAGTGCCTCCAAGTCGCGTGTTTGCTGGGCAATGGCTTCTGGTGTGAGTGGATCAGCCATCGCGGTGTTTTCTTCCCTCCTTCTAGGATTGAACTTGGTCTGAGTTGAGGTGGAAGAGAGGGGCTGAGTTAGCTTGGACTCTTCGTTTAACCTCTGGAGGAAGCTTCTGACTTCAGATCGTGAGGGCTTCTTCCTTTGATTATCCCATGCCAGTCCTACAATAGAAAGAGAGAGAGGTGAGTAAACAAAGGTAAAAATCTAGTCTCCAAATACTTAAACAAGTATCCAATATCGACACCGTCCCCGGCAACGGCGCCAATTTGATGAAGGAATTAAATCCTAGGAATCAAATAAAATTTGTATACCTAGACCTAACCTCACTAATCGTTTGTAGTTTAGTTCTAGGGTCGAACCCAAAGGACGGATTAACGAATACCGGACTTGTTCTTTTTATGAAGCTAGACAATTAAAAAGGAGTGGATTTAATTGTAAAACAAACTAATTAAATAAACATGCACTAAGATAAATATTTTTGGGTGTTTTGTGAATTAAAATAATTAAGAAATCTAAATGATTGTTTTGGTTTTTCAAATAGTATAAAAACGTCTTAGGGATCAGGTTCCGTTTTAGTTTGGACTTCTAAAACTCAAAGTTCAACACTTTCATGCAAAAATCTAAGTTTTATAGGCAACAACATTTCAACTCGGTCCGAGTTGTGTCCATCTCGGTCCGAGTTGAGAACTGAGGTGGCTCGATTTGACTTGGTTTGGTCTGTTATGAATCATGCAAGGATTGGTTGGCTAAACCTAGACTTACTAACCCTCAACGTTCGCTTTTTGGGCCGGGGAATGGTTTAATAACAACCGCTTCTAATCAAACTAATTAACCCACAACTTTTGGTATAGGAAAGACAATTAGCTTGAACTTGTTTAATGGTTTTCGTAAGGATATTTAGAAGTCTTTTGCACTGTCTAAAAATAACACTTTTGGTGTTAATTAATCTCCCCTTTCGGATCTACGATTTATCCCATGTACTTGACTTAAACTAATCTTGTTTATCCTAACTTAGGCTTAACTAAACGTGGCCATTCATTTAGAAGTTAATTAAGAAATAACAAGCAGTTCAAACAAGCAATTAAAGACTACTCATTAAACAAATCACAAGTCATAACAAAACATCACAAGTCAAATATCGCCATCCAAACTTCAACTACTCCCTTACTCCTAAGACTACTCAAACTTAGCCTAACATAGTGCTAGAACAAACAACAACAAGAGTATAAATAACAAGATACAAGCCCATAAAAAACAAAGAAGAAAACATAGGAATAATAAACTGAATACTCCCTCTATGCTTCAACACCATCTTCTAGGGTAGTGGGGTGATGCAAGATGAATTCTGAACCTTCTTCTCGCTGCCGTCGCTTAGAGATTAGGGTTCCTTAGGGTTTCTGTGGCTAACAAATCTTGGAAAGGAGAAATTGCAATTGTGGAGGCTTAGATCCCTTCTCAGGCAGAGGGAGAGCCTTTTATAATGGTTCCACGCACAAGGAAAGAGATATAGGGCGGCAAGGCAAGAAAAACTACCAAAAAATATCATTTCCATGCATGAAAACTTGCCATATGAGATAAATCGGTGTTCAACTCGGACCGAGATGAGGTCAACTCGGACCGAGTTGAAAACAGGTGAGTCAAGGCATGTGCAACTCGGTCCGAGTTGCTTCCATCTCGGTCCGAGTTGTAGTCTGAAAATCGTCTTCTTGTGCTAGGAATGAGTCATCTAGCATTCGTCTTGCGCCGGAAACCATCTAGAGCTTGTAAATCCATCAAAAACCAAGTAGAACCCTGAAAATAAGAAGGGAGACAACGATAAAGCCAATTCTTGGAAATACATAGCATTTTATCAAATAATTTAATGGTTTGAATGTAATTTAGGTGCTAAGTATGGTCCCAATACCATCAAATAATAACGATATCACACCCAGAGTTAAAATTTTTCTTTGGAGATTGCTAAAGAAGGGATTGCCTATAGGAGGTAATATGCATTCAAGGTTACCTAACTTCTCTCCTATGTGCCAAAGGTGTCATGAGGAAAACGAGTTTGAGACACACTGCCTCTTTTCTGTCATACTTCTAGACAGGTGTGGTTTGGAGGACAGTTAGGGATTAGGGTTCATGATTTACCCTTGGATATCAACCAAGCAGTGCAAGAGATTGTTAGCAGACTGGATGAAGATGGGATCAGAATTTTTGCATACACTTTATGGGAAATTTGGAAGGAAAGAAACAAAGCAGTCATTGAGAGGTGCAATTTTCAAGTGCAGGGGGTTTTAAAGAGGATATGTGCATTGTTGAGACCAGAGGTGAATCAGATACAGTTAATCCCTACAAGAATACAATGTGTTGATAAATATGAGGTGCATAAGGAGGGATGGCAGGTGATTTTTTGGATGCTTCGTGGGAAACCTCTGGCAAAACAGGAACATCATATGTAGTGTTCCAGAAGGGACAATTGCAATCAATCGACATGCATAATGCAAAGGTGGGAGATGTTTTCCAGGCGGAGACTCTGGCTCTATCTCATGTGATTTATTATGTGTATATTGTCATGAATATACCAACAGACACAAGGATACAATTCTTCTCAGACTGTATTAATTTGGTGCTGGCAATCAATAATGGCGACAGTGAAGATATACCATCTTGTAGAGCAACAAGGGAGGTTAGAAGAATTATTGCAGCAATGGAGCTGTGCAATGTGGGGGCCACCTTACATCATGCTAGAAGAGAAGCTATGATACAGGCACATAATTTGGCTAAAAGTGCAAGAAGGGAGGGACTCAATTTTAGAGGGAGAGTTCATTGGGCTATGCAACAGCAAAGGAGCATCAATAGGGAGATAGATAACCGCTACTTTCAAATGGTACTGGAGGACCCACCTTAACTGTTTTTGGGCGTGTTTGAACCTGGTGCAGTGTCTTTTATTTTATATTGTATTGTTTTTGCAGTTTTTTTTTATTGAGTAGCTAATGTATTTCTTTCTAGGTTGGTGTTAGGGGTAGATTTGGTATTTGCTTTTACTGGTATGGTACTTAGATTTTGTCAGTAGCACCAGGTTTGTTGTATTTGGTTTGTTAGGACCTTCTTAAGATGGTGATTGTATTATGTATGTTTCTGTTTTTTAATGGAAGTTAAGCCTATGGGCGTTAATCATAAAAAAAAAACAATTAACTTACGTACGTGATATTGTGAAGTAATACCAATTCTTTTATTTTTCCACTTTCAAATTGTTAATAATATTTTTTTTACTCATGTTATTTTATCTATGTAATTAGAAATATCTTTTAGCTTTTAAATTGTTTCAATCCCTTCCTAATTTTTTGTTCGAAAATTACATTTATTCTCAAAATATTATAAAAAAATCTAATAATACTGATTAAGAAAATTTTTATTACTGTATTTTCTTTATTTCCTTTCTATGAAAAATTTTGAAAAATTATATATCATACACAATCAATGAAAATAAAATTGTCGCACAAAAACACAAGCCCTCAAACATCATACACAAATTATGTTGCAAAAATTTTATTATTCTTTTTTTATTTGAAATTTACATGTATTCTTAAGAGATTGTGTAAAATTGTTAATTGATATGATCCCTCAAATGAATAAAATCTAAAAAATATCAAAAATAAAAATAGTCGCACAATGCGGAAATCCACACTAGTGTATATGAATATGAGGATATAGGATTGTAAAGTTACTTTTGACCCTTAAATCGGGTTCTAAACTTGCGGCCTTTTATTATTATCCTTAATTTACTAGTAGATTAAGAACTGATTCTTCATTTTATTTTATTTTTTTAATAATGAGGTCGATTTTCAACTTGTTGAGTACTTTGATAGCCAGATGAAGAATCGTATAAGTACAAAAATGTTAATCGTTGTAGATGTACACTTTCAAACAAAATTATTAGTCAAATTGTGCGCAAGAAAACATTAAGGGTCACCCCTGCATGATAATTAATCCAATCTTATCCAGCAAACCTTTTAATTTGGTGATGCCACATATTTTGCCAAGCAGAGAATTAAGCTTTCAATTAATGATTTAAGAGCTCAATGGAACCATATATAGATCCTCTTGAGAAAAATAAATGAATGGACCAATGCCAATGTGTCTATTGTAAAATCAATACAAACAATTAATGACCCAATATCTTCAAACCATGCATGGTAATTTAGTAAAGAAGTTATTTCTTGTGCATGCAAATAAAAAAAAAAGGAACAAACAAACAGAAGAGCAAAGAGTCTTGAAAGCAAACATTACAAGGCAACAAGTAGCAGTACATGAAAAGCTACAGAACTAATTGTCAACAAATTTGAATTAGGCAACTTTAGGTTTGGAGGAGAATGTTGGATGATCGCCAAGAGCTTTGGTGTTGCCGGGTCGGGAAAATACCATCTGGACATTTCAACAAATATTATATATGTCTACTTTACTTCCACAAATTAAATTACCTAAGGATGGATAAGATTGTCATTCAATTAAGTAAAAAAGAGAGGTTATGACATGTATAGATGAATGCAATTCCATCGAATTGATATCGAACTTATTTGTATTTCTAAGTCATAAAAAAGTTCAAGCACTCTGTCGTAATAGCTGACCGACATCACCTAATTAACTTGTCTTAATTTCACACAGAGAAAGTTGTCCTAGTCCGTCAAACTAGAAATGATTCTTGATTAAATTATATTGAAAGTTGATGACCGGATGCAGGTAGAATAAAGCTTAAATTTAATATTAATCCTCGTTTTTTGTATTTAATTTTCTTATTAATAAAATTTCCGTAGGACTGTGGCAATCTCCACCCTACCCTCAAAAAGAAAATATTAATCCTCGTTTAGTTTTGTGTAACCTACTTTGTTGCGCTACATATCCATAAATTTTATTTTCTATACATGCTCAAATTTTATGACATTAGTTAGCATTCCCAAACACTACTAGTCTACTAGTGCAGCTTTTCAAGATGAGAGGAAAAATAAGTCAGAAGCGCAAAAGTTACACAAGATTGAACAGAAATTACCTATAAATATCTACCTGATATTGTGAAAACAGCATGAGATGGAGACTTGTGCATTTTCATGTACATACCTGATAATTTGCAAGTGTACGAGACTTAAACCCCGCCATGCAGTAGACAAGATAGTAATCCCACATACGTATGAACCTCTCATCAAATCCCAGTCCGATAATTTCTCTGGAAAGAAGATACCAGATGCTCAGAATTGACACAATATTCTGCTGTAAAATAAGGACTAGTAATTACGTAGGCCAATTCTAATGTATTTACCATGCATCTCTTCATCTTCGTTTTTTTTTTTTTTTTGCCCTTTTCTTTTTCCATCCATTTGTTTTTTATTCACTTGGATACGCTCCCAACAAGAGTTGGAAATTATTTGACAAATCTAAGGTGAGTTCAATTAAGAAGACAGATTAGTTTTTCAGTTTTCACTGTCCAATTTATCCTTAATGGATCAGGGAAACTACATTATTCGTTATTTGGTTGGGTCTGATATTTGTTTCTGCTAACATGCTATTTTTTCCTCATCATCATCATTCTTCTTCTTCTTATTATTATTACTACTATTACTGTTATTATTATAATTATTGCTGTGAAGAAACATGTAATTGTCGTTTCATTAAAAGATTAAATTGTTGGTTTTTACATTACTGTTTATTTGTACTGAAATTGCTTCTCCAACGTAGCAGTGTAGCGTAATAATGGATGCCAATATTTTCCACATGCTCTACACTGTTTGTGAAGTAGAAAATAAGAACATCAAGACAAAAAGCCAAAGGAATATTATAGATGTATCATAATAGCTTGGGCTACTCAAATAGAAATATATAAGACAGCAGAGAAGAGGGAGCCTGGCCATCAAATGTTGTTTCCTGGTTCCACAACGGTTCTCTGATTTATCAGGTTTAAAAGCAAAACTTTAACTTAAGTTTAGTATGCAAAATATCTAGTTCCAGTATCTAATTAAACAATGTATCATGGTGTTCGTACCACAATTTAGAGGAAGTAGACATGGCAGCAGTGACTCTGCTTAGAGAAGTGATACAACCTCCAGGAAAGATATATTCCGCAATGAAGCCTGAGCTTCTTCTTTCCTCGTTGTACCTACTATCTGGCATTGATGTAAACTGCAGGGAACAGTAAGGACAAAAACAAAAGAAATCCTTAATCTTCATCTAAAATTTTCAAACAATAGATCAAAATCAAGCCGAATGCTTGTGCAAGAAACTATATAAAATAATAACCTGAAGTACAAGCAGGCCATCTTCAGCCAAGAGAGACTCGCAACAGCCAAAAAACTCATCCATGTATTCATGTCCCACATGTTCAATCATCTCACTGCAATTTAAATGCAGTTCTAAAGCTTGTTCATCATACTATATTTTAATTGATGTCATCATATTAAGTTCATGCAGTCATTTCCTTCACAATAATGCAAATTTCAAATTACAATTTGAATGAGACCTGAAAAAACATCTGAAAAACTGTTTGATCCTAAAAACTACGAACGAGCTTACTTACTAAAACCTTAAAAAATGGTGGAATAATAACCAAAACATCAGAAGGGAATGGTCTTAATTGTTATCTAATATTATGATATGATGTCCCTTTGTACATACCAACATATGATCCTGTCAAACTTCTGGGAACATGGTACTTGCCGATAGTCACAAAGAATGAACTTTATTTGGTCCTGCAAAATTTTACAATGAAAAATATAAAAGAATATATATACAAACTGGATCATGTCAAGCCATGTCAAATTATATTTTACAATGTGTTACTACAATGTGCGGTTGTCTAACACGATCCTTTCTTAATTACTTGAAGAATATAGGGGGAAAAACACAAAGAGACCGCACCTCCAATCCAGCCTCTTTTACTTTCCTTTCTGCATACTTGAGCTGTTCTTCTGATAAGGTAATCCCAGTATAATTGCAACCCGTACGCTTCACCAGTTCAATTGCTAGGCTTCCCCAGCCACAACCAAGTTCAAGTACTGCGTGCTCATTACTAACTCTAGCCTTGTATTATTCAAGTAGAAAAAAATAAACTTTCCAGTGTTAGTTTCTGTGGAATCTTGAAAAACAGACATGTATGTATGAGCAGTACGTACCTTGTCTATAAGTGAAGAAAATTTGTTTAAGTGGGCAGTTTTAAGGTCTTCATCCTGTGTCTGTCAAAAATACAGGGCCGAAATTTAAATGGTTGCTCAAGTAATCAGGTAACATATATACAACAAAATTATCAGGCTTATTTGTTCTTAATCCAGAGCCTGTCGACAATGCATGTTTCGTATCATGATATATAAGTTTGTTTGTTTCAAATTGTTAGAACTTAGAAGCATAAAAGTTCCTTAGTTTATGGAACCTGATAGCCTATTTTTCAATTACAACACTCATGATAGATTCATGGGTTGAACTGGGCCAGATATCGGCACGTTTGGATTCACGGTGAATAGACATGAATAGGCATATTCATCAATAAGTTTTGTGAATATACTACATTGAGAATAGGCATATTCATGAATATGGGAAGGATGTTTGGATGCAAAAATGAGAATAAGATTGTTTGGTAGCTAATTTTTTAATATTAAATGAAGGTTATGGGTTTCTATTTCAATATTTTACTAGAATATCTATTCATATGTGAATAGGCCTATTCATTCTATTCATAAGTTGTTTGGATGACCACTATTCATACTATTCGTGAATAAGCATATTCACCTAGCATCCAAACGCACCCTACACACAAGATTAAATCAATATTTTTTTTGAGGGACTAAAAAAACAACTTTTTTTAGGGACGATTAAATCAATATTTGATAAATCAACAACCCAACTAAAGAGAAGAAATCAGCTGGCTAAGGTCTGGAGAGTAAGAGAATTTATAATTAATTAAAACAACTAAATGCGGAGCACGCATTTCAGATACGCACCTTGAAAATTCCACAAGAGTAGGACATGGTCTCATCCAAAAATAGCGAGAAGAAATCGTTGCTCTAAAAAGGAAACACACACAGGTTTAGCAAGATATACACAAACCAAGAACCCGCAATGCAATCACATATCGGATTCGGCGTTGCTTTGGTCTCAAATTAAATGTACTACCACACTAGTGAAACAAATCAATATTAGTCAGAAAAATTCAAACTAAAAACAGTTCAGAGAGTCACAACTCACAAGAACCATACTCAAAAAATAATTAACAAGACTCTGTGCCACTTAGCGTACAACTAGAAATTTAAAATATTTGGGTAGCGTATATACAGTCAGTGGCGAGTCCAGTATAGTATAGGACAAGGCTGAACACTTGCCCAGGCTTAATTTCCAAAATTAAGGGATCCATATATGTATATTTATGGAGATGCCCAGACTTAAAAAGCTTATAAGGTGCCCACACTTGATTAGTTCATTTCAAAATTAGACTTTGAGTGGTCCACTTTTATATATATATATATATAGAGAGAGGTGGGCTAAAGTGTCATAGATGGCAATGCCATAGACGTCTTTTTTGAGTCATTTTTTTAAGATCCGAAATTCAATCAGTTAATCCAAACCGTTCAAATTGATCACCATATTGAAATACCATTGTAGACCAAATTTTACATTTTTTTTTTGCTATTTATTTTGATATGTTCAAATTGGAGGGTCTGAAATACTCCAATTATAACGTTTTTTAAAAATATCATAATAAATATCATAAAAATTCAAAAAAAATGTAAAATTTGGTCTCAAAGGGTATTTTAATATGGTGAATAACTTGAACTATTCGAATTGAGCATTTCAATTTTAGATCTCGAAAAACGACTCTATGGTACGGGACCCTCTGTGCCATCTATGGCACATTAGCCATTCTCTCTATATATATATATATATATATATATATATATATATATATTCTGTGTTTGACACTTTGACTGGTTCAATCGGCCAATCTCTTGACCTCTCTTTGGATCACAATGTCACGGGAAAAATTAACACAAAAGAGGCAAAGCAAAACTAAAGAGTTGACCGGTGCGACGGGCGACCTTAGCTAGGTTTTAATATGCACTTATGAGTTAATATAGTGAGTTTGATGTTGGATCACATTATTATCGATGCACTAAAGTATTTATACATAGTGGTAATAAAATAATGTAGTGTTAAATAAAACTGATGAACTAATTTTCTATATCATATTATAATAAAGTAGTAAGTTATCCAATTGAATAGAGATGACATTCATACATTATTAAAGTTATATTTATGTCTTTTATAAGTAAATTGACAAAATACTATTGGCAATTAGGTTAAAAAATATTATGAGTAAATTTATTATGAATCATGATGCATAGAGGGTTCCGTGCACCACAACGGTTTTGGTCGGTGGTTTCATAAATTGTCAATCTAATTTAACCAACCCAACATATATATTGAAATCTCATAAAAAAACAAAATTTTTCAATTTAAAATTTTTTTTAACTATTTTTTTTAAACTTGCTAATTTTGACAATTAATAAATTAGTGTATTTGTTGTTAAAAATGACAAGGTTTAAAAAAATTGAAAAAAAATAGTAAAAAATTTCAAAAATTATAAAATTTTGTTTTCTATCAGATTCCAATATATATATTGGGTTGGTTAATTTAGATTTGTCAATTTACAAAATCACCGACCAAAACGATCATGGTACAGGAAAACCTCTATGCATCATGGTTCACAATAGAAATACTCAAATATTATTATTATTTTATATTTATAAATTAATTTTAGTACATTAGCTGTTGTGTCCAAGCTTAAAAAAAATTCTGGAGGACTCGCCACTCTATATACAGCTAACAACTGAAATATGAAATTTAAACAATGTGTACTGTGCTTGTGCCAGACTGACAGATCATACCAAATCATAGTGTTGAGAGATATTTCTTCGAGTTTGTGTCACAGCATTTTTTCTCCACACATGACGAAAAAAATACTTAGCTGATGCAAATCCAGCTGTAACTAGCAGAGGGGTACACCATCCCCTAAGGAAGCATTTTAGTTAACAACCAAGAGTCAGTTATAAAATGAAGCTGTACGAGTACCTTGATCGATATCTAGTCTGGTATTATGTAACACACCATTAAAATATGAAAGCACGCCTAGAGTGGATGTTCCTGATTTGATAATTGATAGCCATTAGTTGTTCCTAACATTATTGAGAGTGCAATATTGTTGCATATCAATCCAAAAAAAAAGATGTGTATACTTTTTTTTTCCTGATTTTGGCCATCAAACTCTAATGCTAGATCCTATTTGTTTTTTTGTTTTTTTTTTAAAAGCTTCCGTATTGATTGTTGTAGCCTTAAGGTTAATTTACTGCTTTTAACATCACAAGTTGTCAACATATTAAATTGACAACATGGGCCTAATTTAATTTTTACTATCGCTGACATATTCCGGCCATAATTGCAGTCTTGGAATATTAAATACTGTGTGGCTTAAAACACCAAGGACTAAAAGATCAAATCAAAAAAAAAAAAAAAACCAAGGACTAAAAGAAACCTTTTACTGGGATTAGCATTCTTCGAATCTCTGTTAGCAATAAGAACCTGAAAAAAAAAAGGAAAAAAATTAAAGAGATTTTTTTTTTCAACCATTAGATCATTAAATTAAAATAATAAAAGTAAGAAATTACCAGTAAAAGATCAAGAAGGCCTTGCTCCTGATCATCAAAGGAGAAATATTCATTTATGTATGCTTTTGCTAGGCCAATATCTGCTTCTGCTGCAATCTACCCAAAAAAGAAAAGGAATATTGAAGTTACAAATAAATCAAGCTATTCAACTGCATTAATTCTGTGAAAAAGTTAGATAAAGTGATGAACCATGAAGAAGAATGAGGAATTATGCACTCTTAGAACTGACTTCACTCTGCATTTATCGCTGGGTTCGCCAAACTCAATTGTCGTGCCTCCGTCTTCTTGCAACCTGTTGGATATTTAATTTTATTGTAGGATAATTACTATTTACTTGGTTACTCTATTAATTATCGCACAAGTAGATTCATTTTTTTTATTTACTTCAGTAATGTCATATATAGTTAGATTGAGGGTCATTTTGTTGAGGACTAACAGTCTAACACTTGTACTAGTAGGATAATAACGAAGAATCAAAATATTACATTTTTTTTATTATTTGCAAGCATACACTTTTTCAACGTCACTGTTGTTGTTATTCTTTTGATAAAGAGATTATAGATAATTATGGCACCAATGATAGAAATTATATTATATTTAACATGTTTCAAATTTTATGATTTCGGGATGGTTATTTCAAACTTGGAAGATTGGTACTGATAATTTAACAAATGCACCATTATGAATAGAGGATTTCATAAATCATGACCATTTTGGTCGATGGTTTCATAAATTAACAAATCTATTTAACCAATCTAACATACATATTGAAATCTCATATCAAACAAAATTTTAAATATTTTGAAATCTAAAAACTATTTTTTCTAATTTTTTATACTTTCTTTTGTGGAATATTCTTAATTCTAACTTGTATCAAAAATTAATAGCCAGCTTTAAAAAATACATAAGAAGTAGTAAAATAAATAAAATATTAATTGCTCTGAGATTTTAATATATAAATTAAATTGGTTATTATTAGATTTATCAGTTGCGCAGGGAGCTTGGGGACGATTATGGTATATGTTGAGCAGTTGGCTTTTATTTTTTTACTTAGTTACAGGTCTTGTAAGAATAAAGAACTTTGATGGGTTTTTTTTTGTAATATTTGGATTTTATTCTTAAGATCTGGGTTAGATACAACAAGATAATAAAGGGGCACTGGTACCTAGGAGATGGTACCAGTGTCGAGTCTGTATCAGTTGAAATCTTGCAATTTGTATGATACTATACTTTTCAGTTCAATGGAAAGTGGTGGGTTAAATTAAATCAGTTGATTTTGTAAATTGACAAATTTAAATTAACCAATCCAAACTTATATATTGCAATCTCATATAAAAAAATTTTACAATTTTTTTATTTTTTTTACTATTTTTTCCGAATTTTTTAAAACTTACCATTTTTTTTACAAATATAAGTAAAAATGGTAAGTTTTAAAAAATTCGGAAAAAATTGTAAAACTTTGTTTTCTATGAGATTTCAATATATATAATGGGTTGGTTAAATTAGATTGACAATTTGTGGAACCACCGACCAAAACGGTTGTGGTGCACGGAACCCTTTATGCATCATGGTTCACAATAGATTTATTCTATATATATATAAAGAGAAAAAAAAACATATGGTGCATACTAATGTATGGAAGTTTCCGTGCATGCTAATCGAAACTCTTGGATCTTCATCAAAATGATCGATCCAAACCGTCTAATACGATCTTCATCAAAATGAAATCTCATTGCTAACCAAATTTTACATTTTTTTTAATTTTAAAGTATTTTTTTGAATTTTTAAAAACTGTTATTTTTGAACGGTTCAGAAAAAATTAGATTAGCGATTTTTTTTAAATTTGAAAAAAAAAATACTTAAAAATTTCGAACAAAATGTAAAATTTGGTCAGTGAGGATATTACAATAGGGAGATCATATTGGACGGTTTGAATCGGTCATTTCGATATAGATCCAAGAGTTTGGATCAGTATACACCGAAACTTCCATACATTAGTATGCACCATATTATATAGAGATGGGCTAAAATCAGCCACGACTGACAAATGCAACCATCAGCTACGATCAAATCTCAATTTTCGAGACTCTAACAGTCGATCCGAACCGTTCAATGTGTTCTCCATATTGAAATCTCATTGGAGACCAAATTTTACATTTTTCTGAAATTTTTTAGTATTTGTTTGATATTTTACAAAATTCTTAATCTAAACAATTCTGGACCCTTCAATAACTATGATTTTTAAAAATCTCAAAAAAATAGTAAATAAAATCAGAAAAATGTAAAATTTGGTCTCCAATGAGATTTCAATATGGAAAACACATTGAACGGTTCGGATCGACTGTTAGAATCTCAAAAATTGAGATTTGATCGTAGCTAACGGTTGCATCCGTTAGTCGTGGCTGATTTTAGCCCATCTCTATTATATATATATATATATATATATATATATAGAGAGAGAGAGAGAGTGAGGATTCAATCAAAGCGCTTTGACCGGAGTTCCAGTTAAACTCCGTCAGTTCTCAATTTTGAAAGTTCAAATGACCGATACGAACTGTCAAATATGATTTCCATATTGAAATCTCCTTGCCGACTAAAATTTTTATTTTTTTTAAATTTTTAAGTATTTTTTTTTCGGATTTGCAAAAACAATAATTTTTGTAGGGTTCAGAACAAATTAGATTAACGATTTTTTAAAATTCGAAAAAATGCTTAAAAATTTAAAAAAAATAAAAATTTTGGTCAGTAAGGAGATTTTAATATGAAGATCATATTTGACGGTTTGGATCGGTCATTTGAACTTTCAAAATTGAGATCTGACGGGATTTAATCGAGACTCCGGTCAAAGCGCTTTGATTGAAGGCTTTCTCTATATATATGTGTGTGTGTTTGTAAAACAACATACCAAAACGGTCAGGATGTATGGAAGCCTCTATGAATAATGATGCATTATATATAGATATTCTCGATAACTTCTAAGGCCAAGGACTTACACTAAAGTGCCGATTCTGACATACTGCTTAAGAAATCGAGTTACTAGAATGCGTGCTCCAGTTTCAATTAGCGACGTTGCCATGTTCATAGAGGCTCCCATGAAAGCGGTGCTCTTCGAAGAATTTCTTTTCGTACCTGCAGCAGCAAATGCAAACTGATTGACTCTACAAATTTTATCAATAATGTGATCTATCGTTTGGACTTTATGAAATAGTCAAGAGCTAGATGGATGTCTGAACAGTAGTCACAAGTTTACCAAAATGGGAGAGTAAAACAAATTGGTAGAGAAACTTTTTTTTTTTTTTTTAGAGATACTAGGCAGAGAAATTGGTAGTGAACTTGATACAAGTATCTTGCAATTAAATAGGGAGTCCGAGGATATCTATTTCCTTCGAATCATTTGGGATGTTAGATAAGGTAACTCCCACCAAACCACTCAGTTTTCAAATTATTATGGGGATGCTCAAAATTAACCAAACAGTACTACCACCCATCGACATCCGTATCAAATTTCCTATGGGTGCGTTTGGATCGTTGGAAGAAAGAAGAAGAAGAAGAAGAAGGAAGAAGAAGAAAAAAAATTATAAACAATCCAAACTCTTCACAAAGTTACACACTTCCCAATACTTCTTCTCTTCTTTCTTTCTTCCTACACCTATCCAAACGCACCCTATAGGAATGCAATCAGAAAAAAAAAATATATTTTTTTGAAGGTTAGTTGGAGATAGCCGATTAAGAACAATTTTATTTAAAAAAAAATAGATTTAATGTCACAGGTAGATGGTATCCTTCCATGTGCGCTGTGAGAGATTGCAAAGTGGTTCTGAGCTGGAACGAAGAGAGCCCATGCGGCTTCTCTAATTCCGAAAATCAACAGTAAATTTATATCCATGGCTAATATCCGACTATTGATTTAAAGGATCCATGACTAAAAAAGCATAAAGTAAATATTTATTTACATCATTTTCCTTGTTATAAGTAGTAGGGATTTGGATATGTTCTTTGTATTTTTGTTATTTCTTTCAGTCATCATAATTAGATTGTAAATCTATTTTTTTTAATAAAATTTTTGTTGATTGACTATACTAACCTTCAAAAAACAAATTATGGGCCACCTGGTTGGAGTAATCAAATCAGGATTTAAACAATCAATGGTTAAAAATGAATAAACTAATTGCTTACACTCGTGGGACGGTGGGAGTGATTATTGTTTGATTTGTGTGTGTGTTGTGATGTGATAGCGCCTCGAGAGATGAAAACATTAATATAATATAAATACATGTGGTAGGTAAAGTAGCCAGGTAAGGATAGGAGAAGGAAGAACTAGGGTGTCAATTATCTACGGTTTCAACCGTTTTCGTTTTGTTTCGTCCGAAACGGAATAGAAACAGAATGGTAAATAAGTTACGTTTTCAGAAACGGAATTGATTTTTCTGCACGTTACGTTTTCAGAAACGGAATTGATTTTTCTGCACGTTACGCCTTCAGAAACGGAACTGATTTTTCTGCACGTTAGTGTTCCGTTTTATCGAAAAATGACTGAAACCTATGAAAAATAGACTGAAATTAGTGGAAAATGAAAAACGGAACAACTAACGAAACGAGAAATTGTTCCGTTTTACGAAAAGAAACAGAAACAGAATGATATTTTGTTACGTTACCAAAAACTGAACGAAAACGAAACATCTCTGTTCCGCTTCCGTTTCGCACATTTGACACCCCTAGAAATAACTTTGCTAGTCGAGCATTATTGTTAGACCTATCAAACGTTGAAACGAAACGCAAAACAGGTCTGTTTCGTTTTCGTTATGTTCCAATCAACGAAACTGAAATTGATTCCGTTTAACGTTCTGTTTCGTCAAATGTAACAGTTTCCCATTATGTTTAACGTTTCGTTCTTCATATACCATTGATTTCAGCGGAATTCTATTTTCCGTTTCAGTAACGTTTATAAATTTCAGTTTCGTTTTTGTTTAGTTTTCAGAAACGAAACTGAAATCTTTTTCATTTAACGTTCGTTTGGACGGAACATAACACCATGACGGAACGGAATATTGACGGGCCTTTATTGTACAAAACACTAGCGAGATGGCAGGTAGTGGTACAGTAAACCTGGCCAAATGAACCCTGAAAGAGATATGTATAATATATTTAGTATGTGAACTATCATGTAAGATAAAAGTTTGAATAATGTATAATAAATTTGTTTGTGTGTTTAGCTGGGCCGAAATAAAAAAAATGGAATATGTGATCGAAAAAAAATATTATGCGTCTCTGTTAGTCTTACGAGAGTGGTTATCCTCTCTCGCTCGTGACGAGAAAAAGACTAACATCTAACTTCCGGGTGTGAGTCGTGTGACATCTATTAAATCAATCGAAATGTTGAATGATAACCACTACATAATGCATTATGCTGAGGATTAATTGGGAAGAAAATAATGGATCTTGTTTAAGCATCTGAGACGCATCAATTAAGCACATAATTTTGAAGTGAAGGTTCGATGTCCCAAGTACCACAATTACATTTTTATAATTAATATTTCAAAATTTAAAATTCAAACGTTGAATTTAAGCAATCATTTTGTTTAATTTCACAAAAATTGTTACCATAATTTTTTATAATTTACAGTTCATTTGATACTAGATTAAGGAATCGAAAAATATACTCTTGATCATATATATTATCATGATTAACTACATTTGTTTCTTATTCAATATCTTGATTTAGTATTAAACAAACTGAAAAATTGTAAATTTTGTGATAATGCATCTCTCAAGAAATTGGAGAAAAAAAATTATTTAAATTTGACATTTGAATTTAAAAATTTAAAAGTGAGACTTTGGCATGCATCTAGAACCGTAAATTTGGAGCACCACAAACCTTCTCTAATCAGTATCAGTATTCAGTATCAGTATCAGTATTATAAATAAAAACCCGTGGGAGTCGGTACTATTTTTTTCACTTATAGTCCGACACGACAATCCTCAGATTAGATTGGATTGTCCGATATTTTCATTTTATGGTGCCACAACTATTGTGTTACATTGTGTACCGGATCTTACGTAACTAAATTTACAGAAAAAATAACCCGTTACATTATTAATGTATAATGTTTTATATAATTTTTCCCTTGAGTTTTTTCTCTCTTCCTCATTTCTCTCTCGCCTGACGACACCCTTCTCTGTTTTCATCGCCCCTCTCCATGTCTGCTCTCATCTCCGTCGTATCTCCACTTCTTCTGTTGTCGTTCTCTGTGTGGTGCTTCAATCCGTCGCTCTTTCTCTCCACCACCTCCTATACAAACTCAAGGCAAGTTCCCATTTCCGTCATTCTTGCATTTGCTAGATCGATATTTGTATCAATGATGAGTTGATGCATTAGCCTCCTCCTAGCAAGGGAACTGGTTGGCATTGAGTTTTGTTTTCATTATGTCACAAAATTTGATTAGTATTTATAATTTTATATTATAAAAGTTATGAAATAACTCTTTGATTTATATTATTTAATTTGTGCATGATCGGGTATGTCTTGCATAATTGAACGGCATGAATGAGGTTGAGAAGAGAGCTACATACTTCACCATGGCGGAGTTCACACACGGAAAAAGAAAGGAAAATGGAGAGGCGAAGAGTATTGGATCCCAAATGAAGAAGAAGACAAAATTAAACGCAGAATAAAAGTGAGATGGGATCCAGATTTTATGTGGCTCCAGCTTAATAATCTTGACGTTTCCATGCTGCATCTTAAACCTCCATTATTTGATTTTATTTATAAATTATACTAAATTGAAAATTTTAATGGAGTATAGTCTCCTTGCACTCATCAAACATAATGTGATACAAATAGGAATTTGCTATTTATAACATAACTTAGCTGTTGGATATACGATTAGAAAACTCAAATTTTATTAATTTTGTTCCTTTTATCCATAGGAATATTTGAGCTTCTCTCATGTTGACATCCGGTACATTTCCTTTATTTTCTTATATTGTTCCGTTTCTTAGCCCATTAAGACATTTATTTTATTTCCGTTTGAGTTGGTTCATGTACCCATTATATACAATAGTTAATTATTCAAGTTATTGTTCCATTTGACTCCTCAATGCTTTAATTTCTCATTCAATTTTCACCCATTGATATAGAGTAATTAGTCTAATAATTATTGAATTTTATTGGCTGTACTAGACGTTATATAATTCTCTATATAAACAAGTCTCTTCATTAGAAAAAATATGATCTGAAATCGGTGAAGTGAATGACCGATATATCTATCTAAAATTTCAATTCTATTATTTCTCCTGTTCTATTATAAAATATTCAAAGTATTTATGCTGGATATTTTAGGAGGTTTTCATCAGTCACCTTCATGTCCGTGCCCTAAAAAATGACAACCCCAAATTATCTTGGTTGCAGTTCCTGTCGCAATACGTTTAAGGATAGCGTCTAGCCCTAGCGCGATTCAGGTAACTTTGTTCCTTCTATTCGATTATTCCTTTGACATTTTTCATAGTATCTAATTTTTTTTCAATTTGCACCAACATTACCAATCTTTCAATATAATTGTGATAAATATGGTTGATATATATTAGGTGATAAATATGGTTGATATATATTAGGTGATAAATTGGTGATTGTGATGAATATGACTCGGATTAGGTGATAAATATATTTGTAAAATAAGAAAATGGATATTCGTTATACTTATTATTTTATACAGATCGCCTTTGATAACTTTTTCAAAATTAAGCGTCCTCTTAATTGATTTGACACTCCATTTAAAAACGTTTATAACAAAGAAAAAATTTATTTGCTAGACGGGCAATGGTACCTTTAAACTCAGATTGCAACTGAGTTTAGTAATCCTCTCACCATTTCGGAAGACTGTTCAGTAAGTACAAGAATACAGGCAACCACAAGTATTTTGTGGTGGGCAATTTGGTCCCTAGAGGAAAAGCTATTACAGATCGTAAGAAACCAAAGCTACCGATGGCATGGGAAGCAGAAATTTGAGGCCTTTCAGTAAAAGTTAAAAGGTCATTATTTGTTTGGAATTCAGCATTCCAAACTTTTACTTTTTATTTATTTAGCTATTTGCAAAATCTGTGCCTCTTCTAAATAACATGGTTGATCGATTGTGTTGGCTAGATTGATGTACATAGGGTGCGTTTGGATAGGTGTGGGAAGAAGGGAAGAAGGGAAGAAATGAGAAGAAGTATTGGGAAGTGTGTAACTTTGTGAAGAGTTTGGATTGTTTATAATTTTTTTTCTTCTTCTTCCTTCTTCTTCTTCTTTCTTCCAACGATCCAAACGCAGCAGAAAGTTCTTATGAAAATTTTGTTGTCTGACATGCAAAAATTGGTCAACTTACTTATTTTTTTCTTTATCTATTTCCTTTCCCCTCGATGTTATTTATTTGCATACGCTATATTAATATTTTCAAATTGAAACTAAATGAATGTTCTCATCCAGGTTGGTTTGGTGTCTTTTCTGTACATAAAATACAAGAAATAAGAAGATGGTGCAGCTCAAGCGTATCTTATAAAATCTGGTACTGTAACTTAAAGTAAGTGAATTTATTTGAGGTTTGGTTTGTCCGATTCAATTTAATTTGCGATCAATTTTGTTTAATTTTTCTGACTCTTGCTGTACCAGTACAACTAGACACGTTTCAAGCATAAGTGTCTTTGAGGTTCTTTCTATATTGTCCAAATTTAATTTAATAATATTATGACTATATATTAAGTATATATAATTTTGTTAAAATTCAGAAAAAGAGATTACAAGTGACAATCATGAAATAAAATAGCCTTGACAGTATATGATTTGCCCTTTATCTTGCCAAATGGCAGCGACATGTATGCAGCTGAATCGGGTTTGGAGTTTGAAGAAGCAACTTACTCTTGACGCTCAACAACTTTTAGTAATCACAAAGCGAATTGTGTTGCGTAATAAGTTTGAATTTCTATTTCTTATATTGCATTTTTTATTGTTTTATCTTTTTTGGAATTATTTTTTTATTTGGCTCCATAGTTGATGTTCAAATTTTGTGTCCATGCATGTATACAATTGGGTTGATCGAGTTTCAATTTTTGTGCCATATATACAATTGGTCTGAGCCAATCGAGCTAACCACTAACCAGATGATAGACGTAGTCGCTAAAGAGGTTTTGTTTTACTAATATTAATGAGTTTTTCCATAAACGACTACGTCTTAAGGTTTAATATACGAAGACTAAAATGGTTAGTATAAAATATGTATGGTTAGACAAATTCATACAATTATTCATGGTTGAGCACGAGAAATAAATAAAATTGCAGTAAAAAAATTTGAACACAAAACCATATGATCATACTATATAATAATAAAATTATCATTACAAATGATAATCAGTTATTGAGATTTGAAAAATTCCTATAGAACAAATAATATCGATTTGTTGCAACCAACTGATAATAAAGAAAATAATAAATTTTTCTGTATTTAATTTTTACATAATTTATCTATTTGCACTATGGTTAATAGATGTAATAAATTGAACTGCGATAAAATATATTGTAATAGTAAAATTTTTTAAAAAAAAAAGACGAGTGGACACATAGGTCGCGCAAAGCGCGACAGCCCCTACTAGTTTTAAATAAAGAGAGAGAAGGAATTACAAAAAAAAATGAAGAGAGAAAGAATGACAAAAACAGACGAGATCGGATGAATGATAATATAGATGATTTGCTATGACCAATACATAAAGAAAGAAGTATGAATGGAATATTGCACTTGTAAATTAGAATTTATTTGATTTTTTTTAAATAAAGTAATTTATTTAATTTATTTATAGAGGCATAATCTACTTTATTAAATAGAGTTTATTCATCTTCCACACGAACTAAATCCGTTATCACGACAAAGTCACTGACCATTTGTGTTGAACTACCACGTTAAATTATAATCTATTGGTTAATGTCATATTACACAAATAATACGATTTGACCAATAATAATATTAGTACACCAATAATACAATGAATGTCCAGAAGTATTTAATGCTTTGATGGTGAAATGTTTGTTTCCCGTGGTACACCATCATTAAAAAATGACAAACTAGATGATTTCAACTACATATTAAACTATATGCACCAAATCATGAATAGATTTGCTCGGAATAAGTCATATGGAAATTGATTACTGTCATCTCTATCGCTACCATCGCTCGAAGCTCTCCTCTCTCCTCATTCAGCGAAGCGCTCCCCTCTCCTCACCCGGATACGCTCCCTCTTCCTTCTACGCACTCTTCTATCTCTCTCCCTTTTTTCTGTGCATCTCTCTCCCTTCCCCCTCCCTTCCTTCTGTGCGTCAGACTTTGTTCATTCATATGTTCAATTTATTTTGTAGTGCGTCAGACTTCTGTGTTTATTTTATATGTCTCACTTTGTTGGTGTATATGTTCACTTTGTTCATTCATATGTTCAACTTGTTACTTTTATGTGTTCAATTTGTTTTGCTTAGCGTCAGACTTCTGTGTTTATTTTATATATCTCACTTTGTTGGTGTATATCTTCACTTTGTTCATTCATATGTTCAATTTGTTACTTTTATGTGTTCAATTTGTTTTGTTGTGCGTCTGTGTTTATTTTATATGTCTCACTTTGTTGTTGTATATGTTCACTTTGTTCATTCATATGTTCAATTTGTTTTATTGTGCATTAGACTTATGTGTTTATTTTATGTCTCATTTTGTTGGTGTATATGTTCACTTTGTTCATTCCTATGTTCAATTTGTTACTTTTATATGTTCAATTTGTTTTGTTGTCTCAATATTTGATGGGAAAGAAATCATTGATAAAGGAGGCAGAGGGAAGAAAGCAGAGAAGAGAAGGGAAGGCGTGGAGGTAGAAGGAGAGTGAAGAGGGACGGAGGAGAGTGTGGCAGAGGAGGCGGAGGCGGGGGAAGATGAACGTGCTAGGGAATGAGAGAGGAGAGGAGAAAAAAAGAGTGAGCATGAGAGGAGAGAGCAGAGCGCGCGTGAGAGGAGAGCGCTCGTGAGAGGAGAGAGCGGAAATTCAATTTTTAGTTCAGCGATGATAGCAATGTTATTTGGAGCGATGGTGGTTATAATTTCTGAGTCATATGCGCTACTTCCTAAAGTGGGCCCGAACTTGGAACGGGCTTTTGTTCAGTTTGCTTCGCGCTAAGTATCAACACAGCCCAATAAACATGTGAGACTCGGCCCATTAATTAAACAATAAAGGCCCAGTGAAATATAAACTCTGCACCCGCAACCGCAAAGGCGCTAAGCGAAACCCTAAATATATATCCCTCTCTCCCTCTCATTTGCATCAACCCCTCGAGGCGGCGGTGTCACAGCCACTGATCAACGAAGAAGAGCAGCCATGTCGAAGCGAGGTAAAACCCTAGACCCCAGTCCGACCTCTCCCTTCTCTTCTCTTCTGATTACACACTTCTAACTGATTGATTGCTCTCTCTCTCTGCGCAGGACGCGGAGGTACGGCCGGAAACAAGTTTCGCATGTCGCTGGGTCTCCCGGTGGCGGCGACGGTGAACTGCGCCGACAACACTGGCGCGAAGAACTTGTACATCATCTCCGTTAAGGGGATCAAGGGGAGGCTCAACAGGCTCCCCTCGGCGTGTATGGGTGACATGGTCATGGCCACCGTGAAGAAGGGAAAGCCGGATCTGAGGAAGAAGGTCATGCCAGCTGTCATCGTGCGCCAGCGCAAGCCCTTCCGCCGAAAGGATGGTGTCTACATGTACTTTGAAGGTATGGTGTACAGTCATGCTCTTGCTTATTTAACAATTTGCACTTGTGCCCTTTGAAATTTTGTAATATCACGTGAGCCTTTGAGACATGAGGAGATGTAGGAACAAAGGTCTTTAGGATTGTAAATAATCTTTATCCATCCATTTGGAGCTTATTTAGGGTATTAGGATATCCATTTAAATGGTATTGCTTTTTCATTTTGGAGAATTTAAATATTTAAATATCCTAGTGATGTACATTGCTATTGTTTGGCATACAGTTGCAGGAATTGTTAGATACACTTCCATCTTATTGTTCCTTTTAAGGATTTCATTTAGTTCTTTTGTTATACCATTGGAGGAGGGTCATCGGTAGCATCTGTCAGTTTAGATACTCACAAATATTATGGATTAGCTTTTAGCAATTGTGTGAATGTAAATTTTACTAACCAGGAGAGTGATTTGTTCTCATTATATGTACTTTGATTTGTTATTGGAAAGTTTGATACTGGGCAAGTGACTTGGCGAATGGTTAATATTGGCCAGTATTAAACAACATGATGTTGCTTATTACATCTTGTTACCCGTCTCCTGGTGCACCTATTAATAGAGTGTGTTCTGTTAGTTTGCCCTTAAATACCTTGTTTGGTCATGAAAATTTGTTCAAAGTGTACTGTCACATAATTTTGTCTTACACTGGTGTATCTTTTTGCATGTTTCCTGTGTATATTGATCTTATGTTTTTTTTCTGTACATTTTTAGATAATGCTGGGGTGATTGTGAACCCGAAAGGTGAAATGAAAGGTGAGTTCTCATTGTTCAATTTATATTCTGTTACCCACTTTGTCGGGATTCTGACTTCCTATGAATAAGACTAGGTTTGCAAGTTGGCATGAATATACTATGTGGCTATTCTTGCAAATGGGATAAATTTTACAGATAAGGGGATAATTCCTACCCTCATTATTCCACTGCCAAACATAGCATGCAATGAAATGGTGCCAAATTTGTAAAATGGGCCTTCCCTAAGCTCTTGTGAGTTGATAGACCTCACCTGTATATGGAAAATGGAAAAACAAAAGCAGCCAAAACCCCATGGCTTTTTGAAATTTTATACCCAAATTTAGACCTTAATTGGTATAAAATATGTGATATTCTTTGTGCTATTCTAATTTGTTGTTTGCATGTGTCATGCAGGGTCTGCTATCACTGGACCAATTGGAAAGGAGTGTGCTGATCTATGGCCAAGAATTGCAAGTGCTGCTAATGCTATTGTCTAAGTTCAGTTTTGATGAGAGTTATCATTGTTTTGTTTGTTTTATTAAAATGAATTCCAAACTGTCTGATTTTCTTTGTAGTTCAGGTTGTTGCGGATCTGAAAAATATGTTTTTGTTAGTTAATGTTTCTGTGGATTTGGTGTTGCTGAAATACAAGAGTCATTTTGGACTCCAGTTATGTTCCATTTAGTTTTTTCTCTTTATTGATTTATCAATCATCATTTTATGCTTGAGACAGCAGCAGTGGTTTATAGTTGGCCTCATCAGGTGAATGATTTGCAGTTTTCAAGGTATTGCTTGTGGTTCTGGGACTGGGAATCATTAAAGTGGATTGCTGCTATTGTGCTAGGTACTTAACGCAACATTTTCAGGGTATTGCTGATTCATTCTCGTAACTACTTTAAAAGCTTAAAATCCATGAACTGGGTGAAATGAGGAATGCGTAAAATAATTTCCTTTGCATTAGATTTTTTTGGAACAGCGGTCGATTTAGGAAAGCTTATGTTACTGGCGGGTGATTCTACTGACCGTGATTCTAGGTATCTGGGATATTCAAAATTGATTTATTATCATATTATGATTAAGGATATGTGACCTATAGCTGAGAACTTCACCTAAAACGATAGGATATTCATTTACGTCAAATGATATGCATCTATTAGTTTTTTAAAATCAATAAATCAATTGCAGCCCTTAGCAATGAGAAAATGAGATATTCACCTAAATCAATAATTATTTTTCGTAATTATTTTTCGAAATTTTAATTTACCCAGCATACGTAAAGGAAAAAAAGATATTATTATGCCGTTGTAAATTATACATTTTTTTCCTGATAAGAGTGTTCACTCAATTGCTACAAGCCTACAAGTATCACAATTTTTAAAGTTGTAAATGTGTAATCCAATCGGATGAAAGCTAATCCGGTAAGGAAAAACCATATCCTCATAAGAACCGTCCGATCAACAATGGTGCCGTGTTATTAATATCGGATCCGTACGGCCCGTAAAAAAATAAACCTTAGAGATTCGATCGGACGGTTCTTATGACCTGCATTGCAGTAGCGCCGCATCCGTGTGAACAAACGGACTGCTAAGCCCATCCGATGGATACGAGACGCCGTCTGTTCTTGGAACCCCCTTCCACTTCCACAGTGAATCTTCACGACCATTGAATACTCAGCGAGTCAGCAATGGCGACACTCAACTCGTCTTTCATCTCCAACCAAACTCTCCCTTTTCCTTCTCCTACCAATCTCCCCAGCCACTTCCGCGCCCTTCGCCGACGACAGCTTGTTCCTATACGCATGTCGCTTCCCGACAATTCCAATTCCAATTCCAGCGCCGACCCAATCACCTCCCTCACGCGCCTTCTCTGGGGACGCGCGCTGCCTCCTCAGCCTCTCATCTCCGCCGTCCGCTCCACTTGGTCCGCCACGTGGCTCCTCATGATGCGCCAGCTGGCTCCCTCCAGCTCCTCCGGCTCCTACTCCCGCCCTCCTGGCCTCTTTTCTTCTGTCCCTTCCCTTTACCATTCCTCTCCTCAAACCCCTAACGCTACCAACTCTCTCCACCTCTATGTCGGCCTTCCTTGCCCCTGGGCCCACCGAACTCTAATCGTCAGAGCTTTAAAAAACCTCGAGGCACATCTTCCTTTTTCCGTTGCCGCGCCGGGATCGGACGGCTCCTGGGAATTCCACTCAGGACCGACAGACGGGTCGGTTTTGGTGGCAGGTCCTGACAAGGCCAATAGGAAGAAGAATTTGAGAGAGGTTTATCGGATGAGGCGAGGGGGGTATGATGGCAGATCGACGGTTCCCATGCTTTGGGATGTCAAGAGAAAGGAGGTGGTGTGCAATGAGAGTTATGGGATTATTGAGTTCTTGAATTCAGGTTTTGCTGCTGGGTCAGGTCCCGATCTTTGTCCGGTACAACTTAGAGGAGAGATTGAGAGATGGAATCAGGTTATCTATCCTGCTGTTAACAATGGAGTATACAGGTATGTAAATTTTTTGTGCGTTATTGAATGCATATGTCCATTGAGATTTTCTTTTAAAAAAATAATAATAATAAAGGGTGTAATTTGATTACACTGAAGAAAAGCATGAATTTCAATTTACAGATGTGGCTTTGCACAGAGCCAAGAGGCTTATGACACTGCAGTTAATGAACTATTCACAACACTGGATAAGCTTGAATCCCACCTCTCCACTAACCGGTACTTATGTGGGGATACCCTCACCTTATCCGATGTTTGCTTGTTCACGACGCTGATTAGGTTTGACCTAGTGTACAATGTTCTTTTCAAGTGCACTAAAAGAAAGATAATAGAATACCCAAATCTGTATGCTTATACAAGAGATATATATCAGATGCCTAAGGTTGCTGAGACTTGCAATTTTGAAGCCATAATGGATGGGTATTATCGTACTTTGTTTCCTTTGAATCCGGGTGGTATTCGGCCCATTATGCCTTTGGTATGTCAGTACGAATCCCTGTCTAAACCACATGGCAGAGAAGTTCTCTCTTTGAAGAGCAAGCAACTTCAGCTAAGTCCTCAGTAAACCACAGAAATTGTACAGAGGCTTCTAACTTCCGGTAAGTTTTTCTCTGTTTTCTAGATATCAACAGGAAGTACTGTAGGTCTGTACTGACTATTTTCAGATAGTACCCAGCTTGTTTAATGGTCTGATGGATTTTTATGATAACTTATGAAAACCAATCATCAAAAAATGATAAGTCAATGGAAGTGTTATGCTCATGCCAAGGCTGATTGATTTAGTACTAAAAAACCAGACTTGCTCATTGCTTTTCTATTCATGCTATCCTATCCATGATGCACATTTCTTTCTCAGAAAAGATTTTATGCAAAGCAATCAGCACCAAGCCATCCCCAATGTATGTTTTAATGTCTGGATTTGGCAGTGATCTGGTAAAATCTCTTTTGCTGGGAGTCATCGCCTTTACTTATTCATACATATTACATATTACGCTGAGTGTCATGCTTGGGCACTATGATTCTTCTGGCATATGAGTTCAGTTGTTAGGGGCAAAAGACAGCCCTGCCTCGCCAAGTCAAAAAGGTATGTTAAGCAGCTAGCAGCAATTACATCTGTCTGTCTGCCCATCTGATTTCTGCTTGTTTATTTCTATTTAAAAATAAAATAAAATAAGGGATAAAATAACATATCGCTTTATTTTCCATGAAACAACCTTACAATGTTGAGAAATTACAATCTTCAGTTAAAAGAACCAAAGCTATAGGAAGCACCCTACTTCTTACCAGAACCCTGTCAGTCTCAGGCGCCTTGACTGTGCCGCCCCTGCCAGTCCCTTTCTCAGCCCAGGCTAAGTATCTGACAGAAGGGCCTAACCTCTGCGGAATTCCATCCTTAATATTTATTTTTTTTCTTTGGGATAATTTCATGATAGCACACAAAAAATCAAAAAGATGCTACAGAGTTCTAGAAAGCTCAGGCCCTCCCCTGATTATATAGGAAGCATCATCAACAACCAAAGGAGGAGGGTTGTTGGGACTTGGGACGTCCTTTGAGGGAAATGGGCTAAATGAGGGGGAAATATTATTTTGAAGTCATATTAGTTGGGGTAGCAAATATTTCATATTTATTGTGGATTGAAGAATTCATCTTTTGGTTCTCAACCCTCTTTAAAAGCTGAGTCCTTGAGCTTTCACCTTTCAGTGACGGCAACTTGGTGCTTCAGCATTAAAGAAAGAACCAAATTAGTCCCTAAACTTTTCCAAAAAGAAATGTAAATTAGTCCTTTCAAAAGGTCTAACTAATTCTGCTTGAAAGTTTTTTTTTTTGTTTTTTGGAGAGACTAGACAGAGGCTGTCTAGTGAATTCTTTTTGAGAGTTAATTGGTTATTAAGAAAAAAAACTTAATTCCCCTTTGTGTATACCATTTTTTGGAAAAAAGTTTCTCGAGACAACTTATTTTGCACCAGTACAAGTGTTTGAAGTTGCATATTGGTATCAAAGGTTAAGTTATTTGTTGTCCTTTTAAACCATCCAGTTTTTTCACCCCCCCCCCCCCTCAAAGGTCTTCATTGCATGTAAAAACCTGTTTCAATGGCACATTCTGCTCCACACTAAAACCATTGTGACATGAGCATACATGTAAAAAGGAAGGGCATTGTAACAAATTTAATTTATGTACCAAACTATTGTTGTCTTTCCCTTTCAGAAGGAGTTATGAAGTTTATGTTGCTTTGAATAGAATTAGAATCTTACTCCATGGCTTCATGCTTTTTGCAGATTTTGCAGGGCTGTACCATAATATTGAAGATATCTCAAATGGAGAAGCTTTCTTTCAGTGCTAATTGGAGACTAATTTTCAGCACTCCGGAATTATACCTTTTTATTTTGTTTGTTGTTGCAATATTACCGTAAATATTATTGTAAATTCCAGTTTTGAGTTTTTATATGATGTTAATATATATTCTTAAAAATTAGGAAAGAACAGGACTAATGGATCTCATGTCCAGCAAAGTTCCCATCATATTTGTTCTCAATTTCTCATTATCAATCTCCAGATTTACATTTTGGGCAATTAGTTTCTTTGGATTTGTTTCCCCAGAATGCTCACAATTCATAAATGAAGTGAAACAAATATTCATTTACCGTTGGCTGCTGTATAGAAAAACAATGAAAGATAGAATACAACTAAGGCCTAATCAAAATGTTTTTCAAGCGGGATTTCATTTCAATTAATTTCACAGGAATTTGTTGGATCTAATTATATGGAAATTCTAACCAAATGACACTAAATCGATTCATTTTGATCAAAAATTTTACAACGAAATGAAATGAAATCCCATATTAAAAAAAATGAGATTTTGACTAGGGCCTAAGTCTTTTGTCACGAATAAGTTTGAGTAGGCTAGAAAAGAAACCCAGCAAATTTGAGCATAGCATAGCATCTAGTTAGGTACCAAATTTGAGCAGATGTCTTACTGCTATATATTGCTTTATTCTTACAATATTCCCACAATTCTTTTTTTGCAACTAATTCATGCATTGTTCATTAAGTTGCCATCGGAGTTAAAAACAAGTGTGATTCAGAAACAAGTTGGGTAGAACAAACTCATCAACACAAGAAGTACTAACATCATTTAAATAAAAATAAAAACCAACAGCAAATTATATATTCAGCTAGAAGCTGATAACATAACAAATTAGTTGTACAGTGCATGAACCATCCATTAATTATTTATACTGGTCAAAGAACCAAGCCATGCAATGTATCTACTAATTACAATGCAAAACGACCAAAACAAGAAAGGCATATTTTGAGTTAGCCAGCATCTCTCAAATATCTTCTACCACATGTATGGGCTAATAAATCATACCTCGGTAGTAAAAATGTAACAAAACATATATCAGGAGCTTTTTAGCAATTTCCTCTACTCCAAACCTTTATTGTTTTCCTTTTTTTTTTATTCTTACCTTGATCCTCTCATCTTCTTTTGTCAGTATCTCAAGCTTCACACTGATCAATTATCAAGCAACACTCGAATAGAGTTGATAATCTTTAATATACTCAATGACTTCATCACATGTCAGGTACTTTATAGAGAGGCCTTTTCTTATGCAATCCCTTGGGGAAACAAAGTAAATTAAAAAAAAAATGGATATCAAGTCATTGGTTTCACTAAACAAAAGAAATTTAGAAATTATGTTTAGATCTAAAAAATAGTTCAAAGCTTATTATCCTGTATAGGAAATTATGGAAGAAGGGGAAGAAACAAAGATCTCCATGTTAGAGATCAATACATTGCTTGTATGTCCGAGCCAGAAAAGATTATATACCAGTGGAATGTCATTCTTTTTTTTTTCCCTTTTTATCTCTGGCCATTGGTTTGTTACACATCTGATTCCTTTAGTCTAAAACCTAAATATTGTATTCTTATTATTTGGGATTTGGGAGAAACACTTTTGGTTATGTACAGGTCATGCTTGTACTTTTATATTAAACACTAGCGTACTGCCTGCTATTTGTGTACAGACTTGATATGCATATATTCCTATGTGGCATTACCTGACTCTTGTTGAACTGATTTGGTTTGGAACAATCTCATCCACCAAGACGATGTTGTTCTGGCAAAAGCAACATGATAAATAGCATGAACTATATGAGCCGCGTTTTAATTCATTAGCTTGTCTAACAAAAAAATAAAAAGAGGGAAAAACCATGAAAAGGAGCTTCGTACCATATTTTCACTTAGAATTTCATTATTGGATATAAGTTTTTCGATATCCTTCCCTTCTCGACGTATGGAGACTACACCAAAATCTCTGCATATTGTTCGGACCTGTAACAAAACTAGCTCTACTTGTTTTCTTTTTTTTGCATAAAATAAGGAACCTTCAGAAAGCCGCTAGTGAGTTTTGTATCATCTTGAGAATTATTAACAACAGTTAACTGACTGTTACATAGGGAACACGATTAAGTAAGGTTGATTAGACACAAGATTGGGTTGAATACCCATGTTAATTTGAGTTGATTAAATAACTTGTGTTACCTGATCGGCAATCCACACTCCAGGGGTTCCAAAAGACTCAAGCAGATCTGAACCACATAACAGCATCACTTTTAGTGAACCTAAAAAAAAAAAAAAAAGAGGGACAATAATGAAGGTAAAAATTGATGCGGATAATTGTAAATTTCTATGTTGATTAAGAAAATGATATTATCATTTTATGTTATCAAAATATTAAATCAAGTAAATGTGAATTTGCCACCCAACCAGTTGGACAAGATTGTCAATTCAAAAGCCACCCTAATTCCCCAGAATCAGCCTTAAACAGCTTAGGTCAACGATTAAGCTCAAATTTGAGGCATTATCAAATGGCTAAGGATTGGTTAACTTAAACTTGGTTTTAAATCCGTTCAATGAACATTTTGCAGAAAATTGAGGCACAACCACTGCTCACTTCGAACCTAAAGTTGATCAAATTAGTAGAAGTGATAGCCAGTATAGGTCTGTACCAGCTGGCCTTACAGCATACCAACTTGAATTAAATTTGCCAAATCTCAATGAAACGGGAAAAAATGACAATAAAGCCATTTAGAAACTGCAAAGAATGAAAATTATTCTCTCATTTGTAGACTGGAACCTTACAAAAACGAGACTTACAATTATAATCATTTATTATGATAATGTGTTACCACAAACCATTGTCAATGAAGCCGGATTTCAATAAAGAGTTCTGGATCCTGGAAAGAACCATCAGGGTTCGTTGATAACTACTTTGGTTTGCCTATAGAAAAATTATTATAAAATAGACTAGTGAGGCTGCATGAGTGACATGGAAATGAAAAAAAAATGAACTTTCCAATCTCAATTATGGTGAAGCCATGAAATTAATTTTCTTATTGTTATTTGCTATTGGTATTGTGCCATGCATTTAAAACCATCAGCCATCACCAATATGCTCAGTGCCATCACAATTTTTTTTCCTTTTTCCTTTTTGTCAATCATTATGCCTTTTGATCCAGTATATTTTATACCTTTTTTGTTCAATATACTGTATATGCTTTTCATTTTACTGCTCAAGCATAGTAAGTTGTAGTTGGTAACTTTATAAGCTTTTTAATTGCAATAATTGTCTGCCTAATTTTCTTGGCTGCTTCAAGGAGATATATGAGGACGCCAAAGAAAGCCTCAAAGAAAAGAAAGAATAAAAAAAAAAGGGAAAGTGCATAGTGCAGCATGTAGAGCTGGGAAGGATATATCAGGACTGGGTAAATAATGCCTCCATAATTGGCATTTGACAGTAACCTACTACTCTCACAGCTTAGGGAAAATACATTTCATTGTGGACCTTTAAAAGTGAAAAACATAGCTGATATACCCCTGAAAAATGAGAATGATATAAATTCCTTCCAACAAATTCTCCAATTTACATAAAATGACAACTCATCCTCATAGCAAAAGATAAGAATGGATGGTAGAATTGGATATCTCGAAGAAGGTTGAAATAAGAGGTGTATGAGGGAATTTGGTAATCATGTGAGTAAAAATTTCCGACATATGTATGATTAGAGTTTTTGCAGAAGCCTACAAGAAATCCCCATTAAAAATGCCGGCCATTTTTTGAAGCAAATGCAAACCTAAGGAACAGTGACCCAAAAAGATTGAAAATCAGGTGGGACCCACATTCAAATTACCTCCCATGGATCAACCATTACAAAGGATGAGCTCTTGCAAACCAGCTCACACATCCTGATTCGATGAATCCCTGATATAAGATCCTACATGTTTGTCAAGTGTTACTGATATATTTGTCATATTCTCTATTTTCTAACAAAAAATCAATGGTGAGTCATTTGCAGACAATACCCAGTACATCACATTGCAAAAAGTACACAATATTTCACAAGCAACCAAAACATAATGCTTTGAGACATTTTAAACAACATCAGAACATTAGAATATTCAGATGTAAAGGTGTATTGCATTAACTACTTGGAGATTTTGCCCCCTGGTCTGATCATTTTACATTTTCCCCAAAGGTCTATGTGAAAAATGAAGATAAAGCCGGATTGATATTTATGTTCTAATTCTCATTTCTAAGAACTAGTAATGAATATATTTAATTACAAATGTCAGGGCCTGATTAATCAAAATTGTTGCTGGACTGAAGATTAGTTTTGGCAGTTGTAGGCTTGAAGGGCACTAATTTCATTTAACAAAAGATTTTAGGCATGAATACAAATGCAAGTTACCTTTAGAATCATGTACTAACATATGTTTTACTTTTGGCAGCTAAAACCAATATACATAACAGGTACGGTATCTAAGTAGAAAATAAATACCTTTTTCTTATAGGCATCATTGACGGGAGAAAGATAGCCACCGACCACGATATAACCCCGAGATATTAGTTCATCCTTTGCCAACTCTAACAGAAGAAAATATTTAAAGATTATATAATTACAGCGAATGTGTATGAAACAGATAAAACCTCCCTACAAAAATTGAATAGATCAATTTTGAGAATGCAACAAGCTCAGAAAATCATAGGATCAACCCAATAAAAAATTGGGAACAGGATAAATTTTCTCAAATTTCTTTGAATTATACAGAAAGCATTATACAATAAAGCTATGTAGTACATAGCATTAGTATGAATTAGTAATGAAACCTGGGTAGACACGCTAACATAAAACCATCACACAATTGAGAATATATAAAGAAAAGAAAAATAATACAGTGCAAGCTAAAGTAAAGATGAGGATTAAGAGACTTGCCAAACATTCGTAAATGCATGTATGTTGGTGGATTGAAGCTTCCCGTTGATACCAGCACAGCATATTGAAGATTACTGAAATTGGTACACTAGCTTTTCTAAAATCGTGATGGGTATTGTTAAATTAGTTGAATAAATTTGATGAGGCACTCGAATTAGAAAATTCTACCTAATCGAGGATTCAGGGTTGCGTGATTGATGAAGCGATAGCTTCTCCAGTGGCAAGGGAGTGTCCGTGTTTGTTTCCATGGTAGGAAATGGAGAGATTAAGTGGAGAGCTGATAAAGTAAATGTAAAAATTAAAATGTTGAATTAGATTTGAAAGAGAGAGAGAGGCCCATAGCGTACTTGAAGGGTTGTGGCTGGATCTCGTCGGAACTCGCCACCGTCCGAGCGCCTTTCTGTTATCCACACGAAGTTCAGAAGACGTCAGCCGCTAGGAAAACGAAATTAATGGAAAAAGATATTTAGGGTGTGTTTGGTATGTATCGAATAGTGCTTATTCGTGAATAAACTATTCATGAGTGAAACCAAACAAGCAAACAAATTGATGAATAGTCTATTCATGAGCTAATTCTTATTCGACCAAAAACTTGGAATAAGAAGCTAACTAGCTTGTGACGTTCAAAGAAATAATAAACAAATCAATATGTGAAGAGAGAGAAACAATTTTTTTGCCATGTTTCTCATGACAAAGGATTTTCTGTAAGTTACGAGAAGATAAAAATATTATTTAATAGTAATCATAATAACTATTATAATTGTAATAATAATTACTATAATTATTTTTTATAATTAATTATTATTATTAGTACATTATTTTATTTATCACTAATATATTATATAATTTCCATTTATCTTACAGTTAATTATTATTATTACTAGTATATTATATTAATTATTAATAATAATAATAATTTTATTGATAATTACAATTAATTTTATAACATTAATTATTATTAGTAGTATATTATTATATATTTCATTTTATCTTACGGTTTATATTATTATTATTATTATTATATAATGATAATATTAATAATAATTATAATTACAATAATTTCTGTATTAATAATTTTTATTATATTATACGGTTAATTAGTATTATATTTAATATTAAATTATCATTAGCATTATCATAAGTATTATGATATTATCATTTATATTATTAATATTATTTTACTCAATTTTTGAATCAATTATTATTATGATAATTATTTAAATAAATTTATTTATTCATTTTAAAATAATAAATATAATAATTAATCTATTTATTAATATTTTCTAAATAATTACTTGAATGATTTTTTAATAAATATTTTTATATTATTATTATCATTAATATAAATTATTATTATATTATTTTCATCCATTCTTATAATGACAAATTGTTCAAAACAAAATCAAATCATTATTATATTTTTTCTTTCCTTATTCTTATTCACAACACACCATCCAAACAACATCTCCTTATTCATGAATAGACAATTCTCCTAATTCTAATTCAAGATTCTTATTCATGAATTTTCTTATTCACTCCACTTCCAAACACACCCTAAGAGAGCAGTAGTCTTGGCTGGCCGTTTGGCCACTGGAATAGTGGAATTTAGAAAATTTTATATTTCTAAACGATTCAAATTACACTCGTCAATAAATTTATGTTTAAGAATAGAAAATTCTAAGCTATCCAAACGGGCATCCGCATCCTCGACAGTCCTTTAAAAGGACTGTCCCGAGCAGCCAAACTTTAACTTCCGTCAGATCACGATCCAAAGGCCATCGATAGTCTGAAGGAAAATACTGCCCTCTCCAGCCTACCCGACCTGCCCGATAGCTCCGAAACGAAATAAAAAAGAAGAAAAATTAGAAGTTCATTTGGTTCTTCGTCTCCTTAGTTTCCTTCGTCTGACGAAAATCGAAATCCTAGATCGATCGAGCGACAGAGTAGAAGCGAGAATCAGTGGGAGAGACAGTACCGTGCTGAAGCGAATCTGCACCTCTCTAGGTACCTCCGACTCCTGTCGAAACCCTAGACAGGTGAGCTCTTTCTTGATTCCTCATTTTTTTATGTTCTTTTTTTTTAAGGTTGATTTCTGTTGATCGTTGTTTAGCAAATTGATTTTTTAACAGGTCACTGCACAAGCACAATTGATTGAGAGATACAACCGAACCTTAATTTTTGTTCCATCTATAGTGAAGTTAAGCATAATTTGGACAATCACAATTTAATTTTATGCGCAATTTATTGGACAAGCCCTTCAATTCTTCGATTGTATATGGAATTCTATTTTCTTTTCAAAAAAAAAATGCAAAAACAGGTCCCTGTACATTGGATTTTATCAAAATGAGATCTGAGAGAAACCATGAGCTTGTAGAGACCACTTGTCTAATCTCCAATTGCATTTAAATCTTTGACCAGTATCTAATATGTTAAATCTTTGACGTAAATTTGTGTTTATTTGAATTGAGGAGAATCCTTTGTCTGTTTCATTTTCATAATGTGATTAGATATCAAAAGAGAAGAGGCTGGTGATCCAAGGCTGGGTGAATTCAGAGAGTGGTAAAGCTGAGGCATAGTCTAGAAAATTGTAATGTTTTAGAATTGAGTCGATTTATTCCATTTGAGTATGTAGTTTGTATCCACACTAATTATGACGCAAGACTTATTATCTCGTTATCACTGTATGTAAGTTCATTAACGGCACTGATTATGTATTTCATTCAACAATTAATATAAGTGTTGCTTCTATCTTGCATCTGGATTGTATTTGACTTTGTATAAGTGTTGGGACCATAGGTGCTTCATTTTTCTTTTATGAATGAATTGTAAAATTGTTATTGAATTTTCTAATATCTAACTTAAGGAAATATTATGAAAGAAGAAGACATTAAACAAGCCAATGATAAGAAAGAAGAAGATAGCGAGAAGATAGTGTGCAAGCTGATGGAGAGGAGACCAATGAAAAAGATGATGAAAAGAAGAGTTGTTGATTAGCTAATTTTTTGGGTTGATTTTGTAAAATTGATTCTGTTATAAATTGCTGAGATTGTATGCTTTAAATTAATGAGATTGTTTTCATATTTTGTTGGCTTTGTTATATTTGTTGAAATTACTGAGATTGTAAAATTGTATGTTTCTTTTTGCCGAAATCATAGTGTACTTGTATTCATTCTGTTTATATTTGTGATATTGAATGCCAATACCATGTTTGCTTTATAAAGTTATGGTACCAGTCAAAAAGGCAATGGTTGGATACAGGTACAAAGTTGACAACTATTATAAACACAACTAAAAAGCAATAAATGAGATTACAAATCAAAGTGAATTATTCATTTGTAGTTAACAACTTATAAGTATGATTAAAGTTTACAAGTATGCTTTTATACAGCTGCATAATACCTCAACTCATTGACATCCTATTTGACATACAAATGAAGAACCCCTTTCTGTCAGGCATACAAGAAATTAAGAAATAAGGGATCGTTTAATTAATTGATATTATGATATTACATAAACGATTTTTTTTATTAAACATAAAATTTACAAAAAAGGAACTCATCTTTCTGTCAGACAGTCAAACTAATCAATTATTATCATTTTAGAGTTAAGTTGTTATTTGCAACATGAGAAATGTTGTATGAAACATTGTGAAGGCTATCAATAAGCGTAGGCCAACCGAAAAGAAAGGCCACTTTTAGTGCAACAAAGGTTATTGGTTCTACTTCTCCCACCGAATAGAGTCTTTATGTGGTCAATTGATCCCATAATCCTTCTCTCCACTCCCGTGAGATAGTAAACAACCCTTTTCTGGTACAACTTGTTCCTTCTAAATCTCATTGGTACCGACACTGTACCACTGTACCAGACCGATGGCACTCAACAAAAAAGGCCAATGCTGAGTGAGCGAGCGAGAGGGACAAGGAGAGAGGAGCTGGGTCTGGGTTGGAGCGAGAGAGAAACAGGCGGAGGGGACGAGTGAGAGAGGTCTCTTCGTTTTTTCTGTAGAGTGTTGGAGGAAAGCGGCATTCCTGTAGAGTGAGAGAGCTTGACACTCTGTTTGGATTGGAGGGAACGGATGGGAGGGGAAGATAATGGACGGAAAATTAACGTTTTTTTTTTGTGTTTGGATGGTGGTAAATTGCGAGGGAAATTTTATCAGGAGGAGAACCAATTTCCTTCGTGTTTTTCCTTCTCAACACAAATTCATTCTCCTCCGATATGAGGGAGAACTAAGGGAAAGAAAATAGCGACGCCAAATATTCATCCCAAAGATATAAATGCCCTCTTCTTCTTGACATGCGCTGATATTGTTCTATTTTTTCTCACTAATCCATTTTTTTTCCCATCATCCCTCTTCACCTCGTCGGAGCAGATGAGACGATAAAGAGGAGGACAAGCAATTGAACTACAAGTAAGAGAACAAAAAAATTCAGAAATTAAATCCCTTAAACTTTCCTCCAAAAGAGACCAAATTGAGAATTAATCGAAGAAAACGTACTAAAACAAAGGATTACTGTAAGACCATTTTTTTTTTGTCTCATGTGTAGTTCAAATGTTATACAAAATTACTTTGAAAGAATAGGACTGGTATATCGTCAATTGTGATGGCCCTATTTGCAATTTAATAGCTTTTGTAAATTATGCCATTGACTGTCAATTAGTACGTTTGATTTCTATAAAAATACAAGCTTAAGTGTTTTTTTTTTTGATGGAGACATTTATTTAAGCGATGACAAATTTCTATGTTACATGAAAATTAAGATATCTAATTTTGATAGTATAAACTAGTCTGTACCCATTGAACTCGTTTGTACCAAGAATAAAGTTGTCAATTATTTTATTTCACCTTTGTTATATTAGTTCAACCAAACAGAAAAAAAAAAGAAGGAAAGAAAATTATTGTTTCTTTCTCCTTCAATATTTAACCAAACAGAAAAAAATAAAAATATTTTACTTTCTATCCCATTCCTTTCCTTCCCTCTCTTTATTTTTCTTTATTTTCCATTCCCCTCAAGTGAACCAAAAACAGTGTGAGAGAGGAGAGGGGATTCGAGGGGAATCGGGCAGGGAGGGCAAGCCCTCGACAGCGATTTTTCGCTGAGTTTCTCGTGCACCCTTGGATCCAGATCGGACGGACAGCATAAAAGGACTGCTCGGCGCAGTCCTTTTAAACGACTGTCGAGGATCCGGATGCATCCAAACGGCCCTTTTGGATTCGCACTGGAATGGCACTGCAGTGGGTTCTCTACAACTGTCCGATTGAATCTTGACGGTTAATATGTACGCACCGTAGAATCTGATATTAATCATTGAGCTTCCGTCATTAATCGGACGGTACCGCAAAAAGATATGGTTCCGGTAAGGAAAAGGGTCTGAGGAATCCGCACTCCACTCCACTGCAGAGACGGATTTTTTTTAACTGATTCCAAAAAAAATAAAAGAGAGAAAGACTTTTTTTCTTTTTAGTTTTTTCTCATTATTTTAAAAATAACTATATTTATGGACTATAAAATTGTTAAAACTAATTTTATTCTATAATTTTTTTTCTAAAAAAATGGGGAATTTTAGATATAGCATCGTCAAATCTGTTATTATTTTTTAAATTTCTCGAGTTATCCTAATCTATAATCTATAATCTGTATTATCTTTATCTTTACTACTTATAAAACCACAAATTCAAAGGTCTATCCAAAATTTGAACCCAAAGGAGCAAACAATTGCTTACCCAATGCAATATGGATCATCCATTTTTGCGATTTGATCAGATCTGTGGTGTAGATTTAATAATGAGATAAAAGATTTAAACCTTTCGTTTAGACCGTGTTAACATCTGCTCAGATGGTTGTTTCCTTTCCTATTCTTTCTTAATTTGTGCACATAGTAAAGGAAAGAGAAAAAATAAATCAACCCTTTCTTATCATACCAAAATCGCCATCTAACAAAATCGCTTCAAATTTTCTTTCTTATTCCCACACAATCAGGTGGGCTGTTTGCTAGTATATTAAAATCCATGATTTTTTTCCTTCTATTTTCAGCCGCTTTTTTGCATTTCTTTACTGCTTTTCCAACTAAAACAGTAGAGAGAAGTCAATAATATAGTTTTCTATTGAGGATTGCTAAAATGTTATGCATAGTACGGATGGTCATCGTGCTACGGATTCATTCTTGCATTTTATGCTTCAAACAACTGATCCAAACCCTTCATTATCTTCTACTTATTGAAATCTTATTAGAAACCAAATTTTACATTTTTTAAAAAAAAATTTACTATTTTTCTCCGATTTTTTAAAATCACTGTTATTGAAGGGTCCAGAATTTATTAAATTAAGTATTTTAAAAAATCTGAGAAAAATAGTAAGAAATTCAAAAAAATGTAAATTTTGGTTTTTAATGAGATTTCAATATGAAGAAGATAATGAAGAGTTTGGATCGGTTGTTAGAAGCATGAAATGCAAGAACGAAGCCGTAGCACGAAGGCCATCCGTGCTATGCATAGTATTTTAGCAATCCTCTTTTCTATTTATAGTTAAAAATAATTTCTTATTTTTACATTTTCTATAATTAAAAATATTTTGTTACCTTTTTTGGTTAAATATAATAAAAATAGTTGTACTAATTACTATTTAATTTATTTTAAAATTAAATATATTTGGAAATCATGTTGAATTATTGTCATATAAAAAACATATCGCAGCTCATGCCTAGTATTAATTAAGATCAATGATTTTTTCCTTTATTTTTAACCGCTTTTTGCACCTAATTAAAAATAGTTTCCTATTTTTATATTTTTCTATAATTAAAAATAGTTCTATCTTTTTTTATTAAATATATTAAAAATAGTTGTGCTCATCATTATTTTAAGGTAGTTCATGCTGAATTATTATTATCTAAAAAATATAGTGCAGCGAAGCTACGACTGCCATGTCTAGTTAAAATAAATCCAAGGAAAACAAAAAAAATACCAAACATAAAAACTTATTTATTTGTAGTGATGTAAAATCATGCATCAACTCCAATCATAAAAAAAAATACTCCAATTCCAGAGAACATTTCTACAGTACATCTATTGGATCTTTTATTGTTGATTTTAGTACTTTTATGTGTGCCAAGTTAAATAGAAACACTTATAGACTTGCAACATGAAAGTCTGTACGGAACCGGTGATGCAGAATTCTAACAGTCCGACTTACATTTTGCCCAAGGTCGAATGATCTCATGTGATCAATTTTGTATATCTTACCCTGTATTTGGTACAAACAATCCATTTTCTTATGATGCACGGAGAATTATGCACAAATCTCTACGAAAAATCAGAAGCAAAAGTAGAAAAATGGAATTTGTCTGATGTGTTGGACGAGGACTCGGAGAGGAGAGTGGCCTTTAAATTTTCTTTATGGATCACAAGAGTTTTATATTAACATAATTAGCAAATGAATTAAATTTACAAAAACTAATTAAGGACTCGATAATTGTTGTTGGTGTATGGTTAATGAACATTTTGATTTTTAATCGACAATACGTATATAATTTTAATTCAATTGCATGTATTTTAAATGTTACTGTTAATTGTCGTAATTATCACAATTCCATTATATATGAATTAGCATGATATTAATTCATGATAGTATGATTGTTTATCATTAATAAAAATATATCTATATTCTTAATAAAAAAATTAAATTATGGTTACTTGATTAAAATATGAGATAATCGCACAATAAAAATATAGTTGCACAATGGAAAATTTTTTAGTTCACATTTGTTATGAGAGTAGGTAGTTATTTTTAAATGTGTCGCTATATATTTTAGCTCAAATTGTTTACAAACCTTTCAAATCATTGTTGCACGAAAATTTATGGATGTTCTTAAAAATTATAAAATTTCCGATGATATATATTTTTATAATTTTTTAAAATACAAAAATAAACTTGATCACGCGAAGCATGATGCTTTTGCCAGTTCATTCCATCTCTTCTATCTTTAAATTGATGCAATAACCATTGCTTGATCAAACTTGTAGAATGTATGAGAAACTTTTTAATTTGTTTATTCTAGTTTTTGAACAAACCAACGTGAATACTTCTAATTTTACCATTTTAGAAATCTGCCAACACTCTGTTTGGCTACTGAATGATTTTAATCGTATTGATGTCTAATGCTATGCATATTGAGTAGTCAAAGCACATGGAATCACCGAGCAAACACGTCTTGCGAGAAATGTGGTCATTACACAATGGTTAAGGTGTCAAAATCTGTGAGAAATCCCGACAATAAATATTTTTCAAATGTACTTCGTGCAGAGAATTTAATGGATGCTGTTGAAAGTGATGAAAACGAAGTTAAAAATTATAATTAGGTTTTTTATTGTAGTTGGCTCTATAGTTGTAATAATGATATGGTTAGTTTGCAATGGCATATGGTTCTATTGGTCGGGGCACATCGAGTCTGGTACCAAGAGGTATGGATTGGTGCCGGTGAGGTTTTCAAAAGGTTAGTAGTATATGATACATGGTCATTTATGTTGGAGTTATGTCTTAAAAGTCAATATTTAATGACTTAAATTTTTAGTTTATATCATTGATGATATTTGATCATTTGTTCTTATAATTTATTATTGACAGATCATTCAGGTCGATGATCTGAATCCTTCATTAGAATGATAATAATAAATCTAAACTGTCCATAATCTTGATAATTAACAAGGAACATTAATTATCATATAAGATTAGTATGCAAGTTAAGTGATGATTAAATTTTAAAAATTATAGGTAAAAAGTTATCAACTTAGTTGCATATGTGTATGTTATTAGAACATAGTACATGACATGATCCAATGAAATAAACATATAGATTGTGTTATGTGTCATTGTTTATTTCATATGAATTTGATTCTAAGTTTGAGATGGTTCAATTTTTTCACATGAGGATATGTTTTATAAATATCGTCTACCGTTGATTTCTGATAAGGACTGCTATACGGACTTTATTTATGTTTTCTTGAATTGTGTGGAAAAATGTTGTTCATCAAGAAACCCATATGTTCCTCATTAGTATACTTAGTGAGTGATGATATGTTTGGGCCCTTGATGGAGTTAGATTGTTTGGCCAACTTGTGCAATCAACTCTAGATCAAGAAACATATAATCTGCAAGAATGACACATTCCTATCTTGGATTATACGATGATATCATGTGACATAAGAATCGGACAAGAAAATATTTTTATTTCTTATGCAGGATTTGAATATTTGTATCAGTACATTATTTATGCGAATTGAAAGTCATAACATGTTACTAGATACCGATTATGATTATTGGAATTAAATTAATTTCATAGCCAACATAGCATAAATCCTCAAAGGGTCACACAAATAGAGTTGTAACCACACGATGCATTATTTATTTATTCGCAACAGTAAATATTACGAAATATGATAAATCGATTAATTAATTATATACCGTTACGAACTGTTATAATTAATTAAGTCAAAGTGATCATATAGGAATAAAATAGTGCATTATCTAATCCCAAAATGAGAAAACCTATGGTGCATACTAATGTACGGAAGTTTCGGTGCATACTAATGCACCGAAGATTCGAACTCTTGGGTCTACTTCAAAATGACCGATCCAAACTGTCCAATATGATCTTCCTATTATAATCTCCTTACCGACCAAATTTTATATTTTTTCAAAATTTTTAAATATTTTTTTCAAATTTTAGAAAATCGCTAATCTAATTTTTTTTTGAACTGTTCGAAAATAGCAGTTTTAAAAATTTGAAAAAAAAAACTTAAAAATATCGAAAAAATTTAAAATTTGGTCGGCAAGGAGATTTCAATAGGGAGATCATATTGGATGGTTTGGATTGGTCATTTTGAAACAGATCCAAGAGTTTGGATCAGTATGCACCGAAGCTTTCCGTACATTAGTATGCACCATAGGTTTTCTCTCCCAAAATAATTATTAATAATTTAATAATTAATTTTGTTCAACTTGATTTAATTAATTGAGCTATTTGAGTCTTTATTTAAATAGTTAATTAAAAGCCTGAATTTAGGATGGTTAATAGAGCAATTAAAGGAATTAATTAATGGGCTTAAAATACAATTGTTGTAGCTCATTATTTGCCATTCTAAGGCAGACCATAGAGGAGCATATTTGTCCTTGTGATAAATATGGAAGTTAGGTTAAGAGAGCTATAAATAGAAGAGTTGAGTTTGGAGCAAACCCTAACCTCCCTATTTTCTCTTCTTTTCCTTTGCTGGCCGAATTTTCCCAAGAGAAGAAAATTTTCGTTTTTCTTCTTCTTGCTTTCTTCTCCCAACCAAATTAAAGGAAAAAAGTATAATTTAATTGTAACAAAATCTATGCATTTTATAATGTGTTCAGTTATAATTTTAATTTCATTTATCTTTATGTTTTTGACAGATGGTTGATTACATTGATCCAAGAGGTATGTTCTCCATCTTCTAAGGAATGGGAATACCTTTTTGTTCATTTGGTTACGAGAAAAAAAAAATTAATATAGTGTTATTGTTTTTTATAATATTTTTTTATTGTCATCCTATCTTCAATTGGTCAGAAAGAAGTTTTAAAGATGGGAATTATATAAATTTTGCTAATTTACATGAGTTCTATATGAGAAAACGTCATATCTAATATATGCTACATCACAATTTTGTTTTTAGAAGACAAATTTGGTCCAAACACCCCCTCAGTTTTTTTTTGACCCTCGACTGAATGAATTATTACGAGCAAACAACAAGGTGTGTAGCTTTGTAATCTTTGAATAAAGAAAGGAAATGATGTGCATAGCACATATTTGCATTTTCTTATATTTGTAGTGTGATCCATTGTGTCTCATTTGGCAGAGGATCATGGCCTCTCTGATGTGGATAGCTACAAAATTTTTAAAGGTGGGCTTGAACTAACAACAATTGAGCTTCTTCATGCCAATGCCTTAGACTGGTGCATTGAATGGGTAAACAAATTTACTTTTCTATATAACCAAATGTTTTCTTAGAATTTTCCTTTTTGAAATTCTAATTACCCTTAGTTTTGCATGGATCTGTTTTAATTGTTGTATTGTTTTCTTATTTACAAAAAATGACCAATAGGCCAACCTTGTTTGTTCCGAAACCCTAAAGTATCTTGTCTTTGTTGCTTTTTCTAATGTAAATATTTTGGTTCATCGTATACATTGGTAATGCCTGTTCTTATTTATTATTTTCAAATGTTTGCATGCATGTTCGACTTCATTTGGTCCTTATATATTCTCAACTAAATCATTGCTGAATACTAGAGTAATTATTTATATAATGTATTGAAATTCAGCTTGTGCAAGAATATTTGAACTTCATTCCCAGAATTCTCAAACTCCACCTCAAGACAAAGCCTCTCAAAGTGGACCACCTTAACTTGTTTAATTAATTATTTTTTTTATATTTTTTAACTTTTATCATTTTTTTTTTGTCTAGTTGTGTATTCAACATTTTAAAATTTGTAGAACCTAGTATGGTATAGTTGGGAAAGTAGGGTATACGAGCCTTGTAGTTATGGCATAGACCACTAGTATATACTAATGATCATTTTGTTACCTTCTATACATTTCATTTTACAATATTTTTACATGATACAATATTGTTAGCTACTCTTATTGTTTGAGCATTTATCTAAATCTTATTTACTAAACAATAAAAGATAAAAACCAAATATGTTAATTATTTGGTCCTCTTGGTGTCAGTTTTAATAGTACTGGAACCTTTGTTTATGCTGTCGTTAATTTAATAGTACTGCAACAATTATTTTCAATTTTGATTCAATGGCTCAAGGCTCAAATTATTTAAAAGACCTAAGCTTGAACGTGTTTAAGTCTCTGCTACAGGTCTTTAAAATTTTTCCCCTTTCTCATTTTTAGTTTACACATTTAATTTTGACATACAAGACAATTTAAAGACAACGTCAACATAGCTCTTAAAGAAAAACAACTACTGAGTTCTTTTCTCCGATATGGATTATTGATCTGCATGCTTTTTATTTTTGAATTTCGTTACAGATGCCATATTGTCCAGTTCAAAACTACTTACCATTCATTGCACATTCCTGTAAGTTTATATGAGCATTTTGTAAATTTATATCTCTTGTTAAGTATTTTCCTAGGCTGTATTTTGCCCTATATTTATCTTATCTTTGTTAACATTTTGAGAAGCTTCATGGATAGTTTCTCGCATAGTAAATCTCAAACCACTTTGGATTTTGTCTGAGCATATCAATCTTAGAGTTAACTGATCTGTGGATTTTTCTTCCTGTCTTTATATAAACTTAGTCTTGTTGACTGTAAGGCATGGTTAGGCTGCCTTGGCTCAAGTGTTGAGCAATCTTCTTACACCATTAAAGATAGTTTAATTGAAAAAAAGGAATGAAGGGTTAGACGTGATCTCCAATCGTTAGTACGGTTTCGAGATCATGCTGATTCTCTTGGTGAACTTGAGGTCAACCATTGGAGAAGAAGGAAAAGAGGCGCAGCACGCCACCAAATTCTACGCCTTGGATTTTTCTTTCTTGATACTATTCTTGAAGAGGTATATCCAAAATCCCTTTCTCTCTTAGTTAATTGATGTGTTATATGCTCGCAAGATCCTTTCTTGTGGTTTTTTGCTTGTTTTACATTTATCAATTGTAATAAAAATAAATAAAATTGTGCATCCTAACCACTTCCTAACAGTGGTATCAAAAACATAGGTCATGCTTTAGCATCTTAGCACAATTAATTAATGATAATTAAATGAGAAAATAGTAATTAACTAAGTTAATTAATGATGTGTATGCTTGCTGTTCTGGAAAAACTGTTTTTCTGTCTTGTTGCTTATTTTTTATGATGTGAACCACTTCCTAACAGTTTAACATCTCAAGATGATGGACAAGATGTTTTTAGAGTCGATTTATTGTAGTAGTTCATTTGATGGTGCCATGAGGGTCAGTTTAGAGATGTTAATTCCATTGTTTGTTCTAATCCACATCAACTAATTCCATGCATATCAAAATCTAACAACATTTGAACGTTACATCTATAGTTAATTTATATTTGTTATTCGTGGAACTACACATATTAAAAGATTTCAACCCTTTATGTGAAGGGTCATGGAATCTAAACCCATCAGATTCCTGGGACAACAAACTTAAAACCCTGACTACACATATTAAAAGATGGGTCAAACAAAAACCATCGCCTCCTGAAAAATTGAAACACATAGATAACCAAATTTTGAAACTTCAATCTCTACATCCACTAGACCAAGACCCGAGAATTGAGAAAAAATTATTTCAAGAAAGATGGGAGGCTGAGACACTAAACAATGAGCATTGGCTTCAGCGTTCAAGAATTAGATGGGCAGAAGAAGGTGACAGAAACACACGGTTCTTCCACACATTTGCCACAGTAAGGAGAAGACGTAATAACATAACCGAACTGACATCAGAAGATGGAGTTACACTTTCTACTAATAAACAAATTTCAGTTAACGGATTTGCAAACAAAGGGAGTTTCATCAAACCTACCAGGGGCCTACGTCAGGGATGCCCTCTATCACCGCTACTTTTTGTTCTTGCAATGGAAGGATTTTCAAGATTAATTTACTGGGCAGAAAAACAGTCCCTTCTTAAAGATGCTTCATGGACTGCGGATAAGAGAGCCGGCTTAGCGGCTATGTGTTATGATGAACAAAATGCATTGGTTTGGATTTTGACAGAGAAAGCTTCAGCGGATTGTCCATTCCATGCCGAATCCCAAGCTTTGCTGATGACACTAGAGCACCTGAAAAGACATGAAATTCAACAAAATCACCAACATATCATCCTCACGGACTGCAAGGTTTTAGCGGACATCTTAAACAATGGAATGGGGCAAAACACTCGGCTTGAACAGATCTGATTGTTGGTAGACCTCCATCAAGTAACTGTTGACCAAGAAGTTAATATTCAAGCCTCGGTTAAGAACAGGGGAGATTATAAGAGCAAATGCGTTGAAGCTAAGGGGTACAGATCGGTGTGTTTGGTATGAAGCGACGATCTACTTGAGGTAGATGAGCTAGATGCGCCGCTGCCTTTTGAAAGAGAAGAAATTTTAGGGCTTCATACTTCTCAGCTCCGAAGAAATGTTGACTTATATACTGAAGGAGCTTTTCAACAAGACCCTCTTTTTTTATTTTATCTTTTTTTTTTGGTATTTTATGCTTATTTTAGTTTCTTTACTTTAGGACTTGGGCTATCTTCAAATACTCAGATACTATGGCCCGCTACTTGAAACAAACTAGAATGTGTGATTTAAGTTTTTTGCTTAATAAAATTAAAGCCCACGGGCGTTACCTCAAAAAAAAAAAAAACTAACATTTGACACTAATGAGTTTTTAATTTTATGTTCGGACAGTTCCTACAAGATGTAATATTTTTTCAATTTTGATTTCCTCTAATATCTCAATCGAGACGAGTAAAAACTATTTGATTTCGTGACTTCGACATGTACAGAAAGACTACCTATCTATGTGAGCATATATCACGCCAAAGCTTGAATTGCGTGCATTCAAAATAAGAAATGAATGATCTCACAAATATTTTATGCGGTTTTATTAGCTATTGTAGATTTGAATTAATTAATGAACATAATGGCGGAGTTGAGAATTATTTTTTCCCATCTTTTTAGGGTGGGTTGGGGGAGGGGGGGGGGGGCAATATGAAATATTTTGGAGCAATATTCGCTTTTACTTATTCTTGCATAACCAAACACACCATAAAATAAAAAGTAAAATAAAAAAAAAATATTACTGTTGTGAGATTTCGACTCTAAAGTCTCCAAGTCTCAAGTTGTCCACCAATATTCTTAACCAGCACACAATTTTATTTTATTTTTTTTATCATAATTTTTGCCGACTGTAAGCACATATATTGAGTTATTTTATCCAAATCGGATCGTCCATCTATATAGTATTAAATTATTAAATAATATTAATATGCTTAGCGTCTTGATTAATTTATTCTATTTTACGGCACGAAGATAGCTACAATTTTTCATGTTCTAATATTATAATTTATACTATTTTTTATATTTATATTTTATACTATTTCACTGTTTGTCGAGTTTTGTTTCAGGAAATAAAATATCTATGAAATAAGAAATTTCTATAAAGATATTTTTGTATCTAACCTAGTTCTGATGCAAATAGTAATTTACAAAATACAAAAAATATGTTTAATTATTAAAAATACGATTGACTATATAATAATTAGTGTTGAAAAACACAATAGAGTTGTATTATCTTAAAGGAAAAATTAAGTTTTCATATTAGACATAAGAAGTATATATTATTTTAAAATGCGAAGAAAAAAAAATAAAAAAATTCGGCTAATAAAATGTAATTTGAATAAAATAAAATTAAATAATGATTATTAATCTGTTTAAAATTAAATTAAAATTTTTTAAATAACCGATTTTTAAATTGGACTTTGATTGCAACCCTTCGTGAATATTAATAAATTATTTTTTTTGAAAATAAGTGATTGAGATTAAATTTCGATTCAGAATTCCCACTCATGGTCATGGCAGAATTCCCATCATATTTATATTTATCACGTGTAACGTATTACAACGTATATTACACTATATACTGTACGGTTCAAAACCTTCAATTGTGGGGGGCAATTCGGTCATTTCCTTGGGGTCAAAGGAAAAAGAAGACGCAATATATAAGGCTCGCTGCAGTTTGTTAGGGTTTTTCTTTTCATCTTCCAACCCGAGAGCGGCGGCGCCAAGCAACAGAAATGGTACAGTGTCGAAATCTCATCTCTAAAACCCTGCCCTCGCTACAACGATGGTTCTCTAACGCCTAACCATACCTTGTCTGTTGGATTTTGCAGGGCAAGGGAACAGGAAGCTTTGGTAAGAGGAGGAACAAGACGCACACTCTGTGCGTGAGGTGTGGTCGTAGAAGCTTCCACCTCCAAAAGAGCAGATGCGGCTCTTGCGGCTACCCCTCCGCTCGCATTCGCAAGTGTACGTCAGATTATTTATTTATTTTTTCTTTTATCACTTAATTAATTGTTGATTTTGTGCTCGAATCATTCATGGTAGATCTTCTAATTTATGCTAGGTTGATGAGATGTATCTAGGATACTTTAATTCAGTAGAGATCTGGATTGCTTATAGAATTATCAACATTTTACCATCTTAACACTCTATTCATTTGATGTGTTTGTCATCTTAGCTTGTTCAACTCATTGGAAAAGTTAAATGTATTGAGTTATTTACTTGACAAATTAATGAATAATGCTAGAACAGAGATATTATTTATTAAAGGTAGAAAAGTAATTGAATTATGTTGTGGATAAGACAAGATCATTAGTCTCTTTTGATGAATATATATTAGGTCATTAGCATTATTTCAGAGACCTTATTTTTGGTTAAAATTTCTTCACCTAGAGGGCAATCATAAAATGGTTTGGACAATATATTCTTTTGATGTCACTGATATTAGTGCCAAACTGCCAATGGTCATGTAGTCATTTTTATGTAGTTAATGAGAATATATTGTTCACATCTTGTCCAATCTTGCCTCTAAATGAACTCAATTGCAATTGTCTCTGTCTGAATTAAATTTGGGCTCCTTTTACCTCATGTTGTTGTTCATCTTGAGAATCATGTGAAAATGAAGTGTATTTTTCTGGTACATATCCCAGCAGTTATTTCCTACTGATATGATTTAGCTTGCAGATAACTGGAGTGTGAAGGCTATCAGGAGGAAGACAACCGGGACAGGAAGGATGAGGTACCTTCGTCATCTCCCTAGGAGGTTTAAGAGCGGATTCAGAGAAGGTAAATTCCCTTCCTTTTTGGACTTATTATTTTGAGTTTTCCTTATGTAATGTGTAATTTTCTCTTATGCTGAAAATGAAGTCAAGCCTGGCCAAACTTATTTTAGATGTTTTCTTCAAGTTATTTGCTGTTTGTTTTAACATAAGTGTAATGATATTTCCTGTTTGTTTTACCATTACAACTGTCCCTGTTATGACTTTTTTACCAACAAATTATAAACTAAATTTCATTGATGCAATTTCATCACCTTAATCAGAATTTAGGTTATGTTAGGGTAAGAGTTTGGTTACTTTTGGTCAATTTCCTAAAGTTGATGACAATTGCTAAAGGCCCCTTTGCATTCAAATAATACAGGTACTGAGGCCGCACCAAAGAAGAGAGCTGCTGCAGCTGCTTCAAATTAAGTTGTTTTGGATCTGTAGTAAATTAGCTCAGAAGCGTTCTATCTTGATTTTGTTTTTGGGCTCGTGCATTTGCATTAGTTTCGTCGGAAGAGAGGGTAGTATCCCCTTTTGTTATTTTCTGCTACTGTTTTTGAAAGTTGTATTAAGACATGAGAGAAGTTTTGACTTGCATAATTTTCAGTGAATTTATTCTATACAATTTTTAGCTCTGCCTTCTCTCTTAATTACTGCTGTTTGCTAGTTGTTTCTGGTCATCACTGAATTGAAGGTCACTCTCAGTTTTAGCATAAACAGGATGTCAAACGTCAAAGGGGAACAAAAAAGAAGATTAATATCTTCACGGTCCCCTAAAATTTTATCTTGAAAGAGATTTCACGATTGCTGCCACTTGTAAATGTGCATCTTTGAGGATTGGTCAATGTTATAGTAACATAAAAAGTTAAGATTTAATATCTGACATGTGAAACATTATCTAATGTAATATGTATATTCTAAGGCTATGGTCCCATCTCCCATGCAATTATACTCACACTAGATATTTATCCACACGTATTAACAAAAAAAAAAAATCATAGAATCAGAAACGCTTTCTTTAGAGCTCTGGGAGCATTATTCATGGAGAAAGATGCATAGCTTATGGAACTGTACTCTAAACAAGCTTATAGCCAGCCATATAGAAGAAAATGAACCAAGCTCTCTATGGCGGCGTTTGGATATAGGAAGAAGGAAGAAGGAAAAAGGAAGAAAAAAATTATAAACAATCCAAATTCTTCACAAAATTACACACTTCCCAATACTTCTTCCCACTTCTTCCCTTCTTTCCACACCTATCCAAATGGAGCCTATAAGCGAAACATCTCTTTGATTGTACCATGACAAAAAATACAAGTTGAAAAGATATTCCTTGTCATTCACAAAAAAAATTCAATCTTTGGGCCATACACCAATACTGTCAATACTCTAGTTTGGCCTCGCAATCACTGCTACCATTTTTGTCGTCCCATTTCCTTCTTTCTTTTTAACAGTGGATGGAACTTGAGTCTGAGGCTTTTTGGCAGAAACTGGTACCGACCGGAGGATCTTATTCTCATCCCTTCCCTTTCTGTTGGGTGATGGATTAATGTTGCATTTCTTAACCCTCGGAGGTGTCTTTTCTGTTCGCCGATTCTGGAGTGCAATTAAATCATCATTTTCTGAAATTAAACCAGCAGTTTGAGTCAGTTTGAGATGCCTTTTCTACCTAGCTACCAGCAATCTAACATTTTGTATTTTCTAGTTGTGCAACACACCTACATTGCCAGGTACAGTACTGATCAACAGGTACACCTTGGCATAGCTAATAGCTGGGATTATGAGCGTAGTTGCTCATAGCAGCACTTTAAATCAATCTTTAAAGTAGAAATGTTGGCACATATTACAAATACTTTTGTTTTTAGTACTGTTCATGTTGTGTCAAATAATGCTTATTTATGTATCCAGTGCTCACAAATTTGTTTGAAGACCCTACGGAGGAAGAACATTGCATCATTGACCAGTTGAGCAAATGGTGTTGTCATAAAAAAGTACAAAGTAAGCACAATGATTTCAATCCAGGCACCTATTCTAAAAAGGTTAACTTTTTGAAGTAAACTGTAAAACCGAGACTCAGAAACACATCATAAAAGTAAATAAACCCAATTTTATTCCTGCTAAGGTAACAATAGTAATTTGGTTTTCAATTCCTGATATGTTTTTCAACAAGACTCGAAGGCTCATTACAATGAAAAGATCATGAATAACATACCTCGACTAGAAACCACAGCCCGAGGTCGAAACAACAAATTAGGGCTGTCAACTTTATCTCCATTATGTTTTCCCTGATTCTCTGTATTAATCAGAAGTGAATTTAGTTTATCTGAATTGTAAGAACAGAAGTTATTAATCATAAATCAGAATGATTAAAGGAGTGCAATTCGGGCTGGTATGTTGGTATGGTACTATTGTACAAAGAGTACATTTGTCAAATACATAGTATGCAATTATGCGCCCAATCAAGCTGTACTCAAGCTTCAACATTGCAGTTTAGTCTCAGTGTAACCTAACTAACCAATTATTACCATTAGTAGTGCAAATGTGCAATCATGCCAAGGTATTGCATGTTGTATCTCCGTCTTACATAAGTTAGACTCTACGTGCAATTAGCAAGAAACTAATTAAAAGCACAAGACAAAATAAAAAAAAAATTGGAAATAGTAGAAAGCCAAGCTATTGGTGTTATCTACTACAATAATTAATCTAACCTGTTGTTGTGATTGGAGTAGAGGTAAATGAGACAGGATATGACTTAGAGATAGATCTTGGAGGAGTTGCACATGATGTATGTGGCCGTTTTACAGAATTGTTCCCTAAAAGGTAAAGCAAATTAATAGATGTACATGATGTGCTTATTGATAATGTTGCTTTAACCATTAATTTGTGACTACATCAAGAGTATTTAATGCTGCATATGAGCATTGTGCAGGTATACACAATGAGTTCAGGTTTTATGTTCAGTTAAGATACAATTGCTGGGCTACAATTTCAATTAAGTTCAAATTGGCATTAATCAAACAAATGCGAACAGTATACATGATGCATTTCTTGTTGATACTAGCACCAATCGAGCTTCAGGTATCAGTCATGTCTTGCATTGGTACATAGCACCTTGAATATGTACCAATTCAGCAGATATGGAGATAATGTCGCATGAAAACTGAACATTAAACAACATTAGAAAAGTATCTTTACCTTTCTTTATTGGAGATTTCAAGGATCGATGCCCCTCGAGAGAAAGATATTCAACAGTGCTTTCAGCAGTCCTTTCAACACTTCTATCTGAATCTGAATTGGAGTTTTGATCTACTTCCAGTGAAATAGGGTCGTCGTCAGACCTCACCTTTAGACGGGGATACACTATATAATACAGAGATTACAAAAACTGGTTTAGTATATGAAATTAAGTAATGAACATAATTAAAAAATCAAAATTGAAAAATCATTCTCTTTTGGGTACCAGATTATGACTAGGATGCTGATATAAAAGTTTCAAAAATTCAGTATGAAGTTGAAACATCAGCAAACTACCAAAAAAGGCTAATTTTTTTTAGACTCAGATACACTGCAACTTCCTAAAAATTGTGAATAGAAAAAACAAAGTATGAAATCGGAATATTGAAAAGATAAAAAATCATAATTTCAATTAGAACTTTCTACGAGCACCATCTATTTGCAAATAAGCAGTTGATGAAAATCTTTGATAGACAGCAAAACCTAACACTTGAGAAAAGCAAAGTAAAAGACTGTAACCCAATACTTATTTGCAAACAAAAAGTCAATTAAACTATTATACGCTTCAAAACTTGAAAAGAAGCAACGATTAGTGATCCTAATAATCGACCAATAAAGCATCAACTTCAACAAAAACCCAGGAAAAAGGGAAAGAGACACGAGTTAGACTTACTCTTCTGATGGGTTTCTGAGTACCGATGTCTGATCTTTTCTGGAAGAGTGGAATATTTTATACCCAGGTCAAAATTGTTGCAATAAAGAAATAGAGGAGGAAGCAAAGAAGCTCAAGCAACTGCGCAAAGGATCGCGTGGAGTGTCCGACCAATTTATTCACTGGAGACAAGAGAAAGAAATAGAGAGAGAGAGAGAGAGAGAACCCAACTATTTTTTGTTTCCTTTTTAGTTCTGACTTCAGAGGGAATGGAATTATGGAAGTATGGAACGATGGAAGGTGTTTGCGTTGCTGGCTCTGAATTTCTTTCCTTCGGCGTCAACACAAAGCTACTGTGTCAGGCAATGAATTGAACGGTCGTTTCTTCCCACTTTGTCTCGTTGCTGTCCCTACTCGGCTACTCCTCTTTTTTCAATTTTGCTATGAGTACCAAATTGTGTCCCTAGACTGGGTTCACCGGTTCAGTTATCCTTTTTTAACTCAAGGATGGGGTCCACAATTATGATATGTGACATAAATCTAACAAGGTATTAGGTATTAACCTATTTTGCAAGATGACTTTATTTATTTATTTTTAACTCAAGGATGGGCTCCACAGTTATGATATATGAGATAAATCTAACAAGGTATTAACCTATTTTGCAAGATGACTTTATTTATTTATTTTTATCAAATTTTTAGTTTCTAACATTTCTATTAGGATGCCAAAGAAAATTATTTTTGTAGCAAAACTCATCTTTCGCTAAATACGGAATCTTTTTATTAGCCAACTTACAGAAAGCATCCACTAAGTAGATAATTAAATTGTCATAAAAAAATAGATATTTAAAATGATTGATGTATTGTCTTCCTTCTTTGAAATTTCTCAGGATGATAGCCTGATAGAGAGAAAAGTTTGTGTTGTCAATCTCACTCGCTTTTTTATTGTCACTGACAATCATTTTAATTGTTACGTGGTAATACTACTTTTATCAGTATCAGTATAACCTTTAATTATAGAAACACAGAGAAATTATTACTTATATACAATTGTTAATTTAGTATATTTTATTTTAAAGTGTCATCTTTTAGTTTTTACAATTGCTTTTGCAAATGGCAATTTTAGAATGTAAACAAATTGACTGCAAAGAAGGGAAAAAATATATATATAGAGCACCCCACAAATCTTCATATAATAATAATATTATAATATGGGTATTAATATTTTATAATTAAAGTTTATTATATTACCTTAAGAAATTCAAGAGTTAGAATCGGCAGAACTTGAGCTGTAAATGGCTAAATAAAGGTAAAAATTGGATACAAGTATAAATTTATACAACTACTATAAAGTTCCATGCTAAAATACTAGGAAATAAGAAGTAAGATTTCCTTCTCAGGAAGGGCAACTGGGTACTGGTGGGACAGCTATTTGTGTTCATAAAGCATTTTGTCCTTATTTTGATTCGTATGGAAGACAATTTCAAATTTCAACGTTCCGACATTTGAAATGGAATCGTTCTATTAAAACAGGTAGGTGGGAGGCCCGGGGGAGCGTATCCTCTGGATGGTTGTAATACAACCATCCGGTGGACGTCTTTGGATACGAGCCGTCTGATTTAATCTAAACGGTTAGATTTTTTCGGGCCTATCAATCTTAGTATCATGCACGGGACATTTATAGCCATTGAGATTAAATCAGACGACTGAGATCGAACCATCCAGAGGATGCGATTTCGGAGGCCCGGAGCCACGTGAACCATGCTTTGTTTGGGAGCCCAGATAAATAAATCAGGCCCATAAAACAATTTAAGGCCTACTTTTTACAAAATATCTTAAGTTTGTGAAAAGCCCAAAAGTGTTTTCTGATCTGGTGCTCCGCGACCGCGAGTAATAAACTTACAAACAAACCCCTCGACTTCTCATTTCTCAAACCCTGAAACCTCCGTGGCGGCATCTAACTAATCCTCTCTGTTATGTACAATTGGAGCCCCTTGACAGATCTCAACCGTCTGATGTGAATAAATATGATTCATCCGATATAAATAAATCCCACAAATTAGAGGACTTCATTAGATAAATCGTATTACTGGAGAGGAACTGAACCACACCTTTCTCTCTTTCTCTCTATCGCCGCCTCCATTTCTCATAATTCTCTCTAAACCCTAGAGAGAGAGAGAGAGAGAGGAATAGCAATAGCAATAAACCCTTGGAAGAAAAACCATGGCGTCATGGAGTTTAACGAGATCAGGCAGCGATGGAGACAAAGAAGACATCGTGGCCAAGGTCGCCAACTCTCCGATCGTCGTCAAGGGGCGCGAGGCGGTGGGAGAGGCGGCGACAGTGGCCAAGAAGCTTCTCGTCAGCACTGGGAAGGCGGCGTGGATCGCCGGGACCACCTTCCTCGTCTTGGTGGTCCCACTTATCATAGAGATGGATCGGGAGCAGCAGTTGAACGAGCTCGAGTTGCAACAAGCGTCGCTCCTTGGATCTTCCTCTGCGCCTGCTTCGGCTAACGCTAAGTGAGTTTGTTGGGTTTGGGTTTTGGTAGAGTCGTTTTGATTTGGTGGGTTGTTGGATGCGATCGATTCTGGTTTGAAAAAGATAGCCCTGTTTAGTTGTAATTTTGTTTCTTTTGGCTTTTCTCCTATAGAGAGTATCGACTTTCTTTGCTCCAAGTAAGGATGTTGGTATCAAGATTGATATGTTTATGAATAATTGCGAATTTTGATACTCTTTATCTTGCAATCCATCTTGGGTTGGTTACTATGTCTAGGGTTTTATATGACCTTGATGCTCTATTGCTCCATTAGTAAGTTACTATATATGCTTAATTGGTTTATTATTGGGATCTTATCTTGAACAAATCTTTTGCAAGTAAATGCTTAAATGCTGCTACCCATATGGCCTGAGTCTTGGTTATGATAATGGTATGAAAGTTTGAGATTTTTAATGAATATTTTCACTAAGCCTTTATCCTAGGTAATTAATTCGGTCTATATCTTGTCTGATAGTTTCAAATATATATTCTAGACCAGTACTGTACCTAGAAACTGGTAGAATTCTAGTGTTACCAGTCAAATTTAATTCCAGATATTATGTTTGGTTCTCATTTGGCAATTGATCAAGTTATGTTCAGTTGAAGCTGCTTATTTTTGGTATTATAAAAAAAGAGGGATGAAGCATAGTGTTCCTGGTTCTAACACGCAACAATTTGATAGTGAACCTGACGTGTGCACAATGTTAAGCAAAATATTTGTCTCTTGGTAGAAAATCTTTTTGGGGCCGTTTGGATCGCTTAGGAATTTGAGGAAGTTGCAATTCCTAGGAATAAATTTATTGGGAAGTGTGTAATTTTGTGAAGAGTTTGGATTGTTTATAATAAATTTATGGTAGGAAGATGAAATTCTCCAAAATTCCATGGGATCCAAACGGCCCCTTTAAGCCTTAATTAATGTCTTAGTGACAAGAATTTTGTTGTTTTCAAAATAACATCTTTGAGTACTTATTGAAGTAGTTTTAACCTTTTTTTTTTACTTTATGGTCTTCAATTGATCCCAAAACTTTGCTTCCTTTATTTCATTGATGATGATAAACTTTTTGAATTTGGATTTTTTACTTTATGGTCTTCAATGGATCCCAAAACTTTGCTTCCTTTATTTCATTGATAAAACTTTTTGAATCTAGAGAGTTGGATAAGAGTTGCTATATCAATGCTAACTGTTTAAGTTTATGTACTTGGTATCAAAACTACAAGCCGGGCCGGGGTATGATAATTTTGGGTCTGCATCTGCTGCCATAAAATGTGGCATAATTATCATGGATGACCGTAAAAAAAAATCATAAGGCACAAATTTCCCTTTCGAGTTGTACATGTATATTATCTTAGAGAAACTTGGCAGCGGCTGCTACATTATTATTTCAATTTGATTTGAACACTCGATCAACGACCCATGTGAAAAACTATTATACATTTCTTTCTGCAGCATTTACGACAGGAGGAGAGTTCCAGTGCACAGTTTGGATGCCCCCAAATGCTCCAAAACACGTTTTTTTGTTACTTTTACAAAATATAAAATTCAAACTTCTAATTCAAACCATTGATCTTCTTCAATATAACTAGCGATGCATTTTCATATAAGTTTTATAAATTTTGAAGTTTATTTGATACTTGATCAAGAGGTTAAAATATAAACAGATTAGAATTAATCTATCGTATTTAACTACATTCGTTCAATTTTCAATTTCTTGATCAAGTTTCAAATAAACTTCATAATTTATAAAACTTATATGAAAATACATCGCTAGTTATATCGAATAAGATCAACGGTTTGGATTCAAAGTTTGAATTTTATATTTTGTAAAAGTAGTAAAAAAAGTGTATTTTGGGGCATTTGGGGCATCCAAAATGTGGGCACCGGAACCCTCTTCTTATAACAGAATGTGGATTCATTTATTTCTTGTATTAGTCTACTACACCTTTTGAGTTAGTTTTATGTAACTTCATTTCTTTATTGCGTTCCTACAACGTGATTCTTTAGTCTTTATGCCAGTTATATGTATGATTAAATTTTTGATTGGTGGATCAGCCTAAAAATCCATCTAAGTTCGCCTCGTATGTAATGTTACACTGTAACACAGATAAGGTGGTGAGCATTGTTACTTTGCTCATGATGATTATAAAATAGTTACCTTTGTGACAAATCTCAGCTAGGCCATCAATCAGTACGCACCAATGCATCGTCAAAAATGCTTCAAAGCACTTGTTAATAAAATCCAAACTAAATGTTCTTCCTATGACGACTTTTTACATGAATAGGAATCACTCGCTAAAAAGAATCACTCACTAAAAAGTTAACGTCTGTACTGACAAAGCTTAAAACTAAAGCTCCTTACCAATAGCACTCTAATAGCATTCATCCTCTCCCGGAAATATTCACCATCAGAACAGAAAACCAAGACACTACAGAAATTTTTCTTCAGGGTCATTGAAACTTTTGCATCCGCAAAACCAAAATCTTGCACTGCCATAGTTATGTCTTTGCCATCGCTGCTTCTTGATTTTCTTCTTTGTTGGGTCATAGGCTGGTGTCAGATCGCCTTTACATTTCTCTTTCTTTGACAAGTGTGCTTTGCATTCAGCTGGGTCATGGTCTGGTGACAGATCATTTTTATATCTCTCAAGCTTTGACAAGAGTGCTTCACGCTCAGTCGACTCCTCCTCCGGGCTCTCCAGGCTCTTATCCAGCGGGCCAGAAAAATTCACCTGACGCCACTGCTCGCGGATTGCATACTCGATATCTTTATCTATCTTGCGTGTCATCTCAGATCTGTAAAAAGGCAGCATAACTTAGAAACTCAAGCCCTCTAAAGGCACTGTACCAGAAATTGCCATCTTTTTCTATATGCACTGTGGCAGAAACCCGTAAAGACATTTGACTGGTTCACTTCTCTTCTTAAATTTAAAAAAGAAACTGTAATATTGTGAAGTTTTGGGTGCTCCCACACAGTAGAGGGTGAAACTCACTATTTTGAAGGGTATTTATCAACCAAATCTCACTGTATAAAGGGTTGGTTGGTTGACATTACCGCGTTGACTTGGGTCTTGAAGTTATGCTACTGAGTGCAACAGAGCGGCGTCCACTGTAATCGTGATTGGATGGCACGAGTGTGCCACTGTTACTCAAGAGGTTTATCGCAACATTCAAGATCCCCTGTGGTCGCAGTGTCTTTGGTCGTTTGATCTGCAGTGCCACAGTCTGAGGTATTGTTGGGTCCTTTGGGTTGAGGAATGTTTTTACGAGGATGCGCGTCTGTCCTGTTATCGAAAACTAGATTGTGAGGTTACATTACTAGCTAGTAGTACATTTCATGGCAAATAAGCTACCTTTTGCATTCAACCGTATTTCTTTTGATCTCTTACTTTTAACTCTCGATTAAAAGTTGATGGCATGATTTTAAATTTATATAAAGATGTTGGGTCCTGGGTAAATGAAAATTGATTCCCAATATCAATAATAAGGAAGAGACATTTCCTCAAAGATGCATTTTCATGTCCTTGGTAGTATTGACAATGCCTTCTATGCACATTGCTGGTCAACAACTACAAATATCTGGAGGTTTTCTGAACATTACTACGGGAATAATTCAACCAACCTATCTGTATAAATAACAGAAGTACAAATCTATACGAAAGCACTAAATGAAAATCGATTTTCAGAACATATATAAAAAACATCTGAGAAATACCTAAACAACGATCCCTAAGTTAATTTAATTAACCTATACTGGAAAACACTACAAAATTCTAATCGCAACTTCCCTCAACTGGGGAAAAATAAAAAGGGGAAAAAATTGACTAGCCAATCACCAAAAGATGGTCCTTAATTTCTTGCTTACCTCAACTTCTCATAATTGAGGAAGATTAAAAGGCAGAAAAGAAAAAAGGAAAAAGACAGAAAATACAATCACCTAAACAGCAGTCGGTGCCGAGGCCCCATTTCCTGACAGCAAAGATGGTGACATTAATGGTGGAAGTTTCAGACCGGAGGAAGGAACCGTCAACACGAATCACAAACTTGTCATTCCATGTGGGGTTAGTGCCGCCTGACGTGTCAATCTGCGAGGCCAATTCCTCTTTTGGATAATCATACACTGTCGCAACCGCATATGTGCGCATTTTTTTGAATTGGGGATACAGATTCTGAGCAGACATCACGGTCAGCTCAAGAAGGTGCATGTCGGTGCATGGGTAGGGGTAGACCTCGCTGCTCCCGCATTTGCTTCCCCGGTCATGGCCCCGCCTAGAACCCTGCGCCAACGACATGTACAGGCTGGTGTTTGTTGGAGGCACAGGGTTACAGGAATGGCAAATGCATACAATGTAAAAAAAGGAAATTGGGGAAGCAAGCAGAGGTGACAGCGAAGACTGTCTTGTACTTGAAAAGCTGGGGGGTTAATTTTAGTAACAAGTAAAAAGGTAGCAAATTCGGAGAATATTTGAATGGATCTTGGGTCGGTCTCAAGTGTAAACACATGCTTGATTGCTAAGTTAGGAGAATTGAACGCACCTGGTCTTTGGTGTGCATCAGTATATGACAAGCCTAAGTTGGGGCTTTATTGCCATATTTCATGCGACCAGGATTGCTGCCAGTTGGTGCAAACATTAGGTAAGCATGTAAATATTGTGCCTTTAAAATGAAAGGAATTAATTTCGCCGAATCAATTCATTGTCATCAGCGCTGCACAATTGGTATTATTAATTCGCCATTTAAATTTCCTATTTTGTAATATCTCTTATCGTTTTCTTATCGATGAATACATTTTTTCCTTGTTGGTATACAAGTCATGTATTTATTAAAAATTATTTGATGCATGAAATTAGGAAAGGAAGCAAAGACCAGCTAGCAACGAGAGAAATTTGCGAGCGCTGTGTCTGTGTGTCCATATGTTATCAGGTCAAAGTCGGGGGTTCCAAGGATCCACCGGGAAGTGATTTGCTCACCCTTTAAAAATTAAAATAGTCCGAACACCCAAAAAAAAATTTTGAGACCAAATTACCCATATATGTTACCCGTAATTGTATACTTAGAATTTTTTTTCTTAACCACTGCTGGTCAAAGACAAAAAAAAACCCAAAAAAAATAAACAGCTGTTACTACGGAAAGAATCGCGGTCTGAAATTTTTATCCAATTCTCTATTTTTCTTATGTTCATTGCAAAAACTAAGAGTCATTATTCCAACAATTGATATACGTTTGTAAATTAAATTATTCAGCTAATGGACAAAACATTGAAATTCCAAAGTCACTAAAAAAAATAACCAATGTTGATGATAAATCTTGATCGTTTGTGATATAAATAAGAAATATGTTATGATACATCTCAAGTGATATTCCAATGCAGTCGCATAATAAATATTTATTTCTTATGATAAATATTACATAACATATTTCTTATTTATTCCCATGTAGTCGAATGAATATAGAATTTTTTCGTGGCCAAGTGATATTTCAATCATTAGTCTACAAACTAATTATGTGATATTTCAATCATTAGTCTGCAAACTAATTATATTTAAATCACTTTTCACGAGTTGAAGAATTTGATAAAATTATTAATTTATATATTTTTTCTTTTATAACTACATCTACTATAATAAAATATTATATTTATTATTACTATTTTATAATTATAATTATTTTACCATTTATATTATTATTGCCAAGTTATAAATATAAATATAATAATAATAATAATAATTATTATTATTATTATATTTTTATAAATTATAATTATCATTAATTATACTATATTTATTGTTGTATTTTATTATTAATTCTAAATTCCCGACCAATGTTATAATTAATATTAAATAATAATAATAAGTACCATAATAATTTAATTAATAATAATAATAAAAATCATCATCATTATTTGATTAATTACCATTTATATTATTTACCAAATTATAAATATAATAATAATAATAATAATTATTATTATTATTATATTTTTATAAATTATAATTATCATTAATTACACTATATTTATTGTTGTATTTTATTATTAATCCTAAATTCCCAATCAATGTTATAATTATTACAAAATAATAATTATAATAATAATAATTATTATTATAATTAGTACCGTAATTATTTCATTAAAAATAATAAAAAACAATAATTGATATTATTATTTAATGTTATAATCAATAAGTATAATTAATTAATTATTAATAATAATCATCATCATCATGGTCATCATCACAAATTCTCTTTTATTAATTTTTTAATACTCATGGCAATAAGATTAGTGAATGCTATTTAGTGTGGTATCTTGAGGTTAGTGATTGAGAGAAATGAATAAATTATTGATTACTCATATATTTCTTTTTAATTAAATAACATCTTTTTTATGTGCACATATCAAATAAATGATTGATTACTTTTATTAAATTATGGATGAAGAGTATTGCTTAGAATTATTAAATCATAATAATTAAACTAGTCACATGCGGAATAATAATATTAAAAAATCATAATGATATAAATTAAATGAAAAAAATATATGAATTACTTCATAATTTCTTTTTATAATATATATTTCTTCTCGTTTATAGAAATGAACTAAAGCTAAAAATAATTTTGTATTATTTTAGACAGATAATGAGATGTACGCTGATTAATTAAATATTCTTAAATATTAGTAAATGCAAGTGTTTATTTGTTGAGTTCAAACTATTATAATATGCTTCTCTCAAATATTATTAAATATTATTTTTCCCTCACTGACAGGTGGTGCCCACTGAGTAAATGAGTAATGAGTTCTAATATCCGGCCATCGATCTCTAGTCTACACCATCATCGACACTCTCCTCCAGTCAAATCTCTCTCCGTTCTTATCCTCTCAAGTCTGAAGATGAAGGCGAGGGGGAGTGCTTCTCAGTCACAATCCATAACAAGATGCATACATCTCTCCTTCTGTTCAATTTTCCATATTCTTTGATTGAGTGGGTCCTTCGATTTATGCATTTCTTCAACTGTAAATCTAATGTAAGATCCTGAACAAAATACTTAAATATTTATTGACAGTTGTTTGGCTTTATTTTCTTTTTGGAGTTTTTAGTTTTATAAATCAAGTATTCATTAAAGGGAATTTAGAGATATTTTTAGTTTCTGCTGTTAATGCAGTTGATGTTCATCAGGCCGCATAATTAGAGATATTTTTAATCTATGTGCAATTCCATCCATTTAGCCCAATTTTTTTATAAATCTGATCAAGCATACAATTTCAGGTTTTAAAAGAAGTAATGCTCCGCATTTAAAGAAAACCAAATGAAAAACCTTGTTTGACCCTAAGTAAGTACAGTGGAAGTAACTTTTTAACTTCGATAACCATCTCTGTATAACCTGAAATCTATCAATACTGTTACAAAACCAAACAAGGTGACTGAAAATTCCTAATTTTTTTTTTATTTTTCAGAAACCTTTTGGTTCCACGCAACAGGCCACAGCTTGTGATTGGTGCACTCAGCATACCAGTGTTTCAACAGTTATCTGGAATGAATTCTATATTGTTCTACTCGCCACTTATATTTCGAAGTTTGGGTTTTGGATCAGGTGCAGCGCTATACTCGTCTATTATAACTGGTTCGATGCTTGTTCTTGGTGCACTTGTCTCCATGTCAGTTGTTGACCAGCTTGGGAGAAGATTTTTGTTCATGGAGGCAGGAATTCAAATGATCAGTTCTATGGTAAGGATTAGAGTTACCATAACCTCAACTTTAGGGACTAAAGAACTAAACTTCACATTTACCTGAGATTTTGCTGCTTGTTTCTGGGTTTTCAAGAAATCACAACTTTATTAAATGCTATCAGTTCCTTTTGTTTTTTTTACCTGATCACATGTTCTAATTTAGGCTTTTGTGCTATTAAAAATGGACTAGGCTTGACCACATTTTACCTGACCACATTTTCATATTAAATCAATTAGGACATAAGCTTGACCAGTGTGCATGGACAGAAGCATTTCAAATTAAATGGAAAGAAAGAAAGATTCAATTCAATAGTACTATAGATAAAAGTTTTACTTAATACTTACATATTATAACAACTCTCTCTGACTCCCTCTCCTGCGCAAGACATGGTAAAAAAAATAAAAGATACTGTGTTTGTTAAACAAAAAATAAAAGATATCAGCTCTTCTCTTCTTCTTTGAAATGTAGGCTTTTATTGCTGAATTAATGAAAAGAAGTGGTGGTTATTTTGAATTTATTGCATTATCAGAGGGAATGCATATTGATAATGATACTATTTCGCACCAGCATATTATAAGGGCCCGTTTTAATATCATAACTTTTCTTATTGGAGCTACATTTTAGTGTGCAGATAGTACTACATTACGCACTAGATGATGAACAATGTGAAGAAGGTAGTTGTTAATGTTCATTGTGTATTTGTAGTGCTTGCTGCTTGTAAAATGCCCCAAAATTTTGGTATGTTCCTGTCTTCCTATCCCAAAAGGTAAGTTTCTTAAAGTTCCTTGGTTTTTTTAGGGTTACCTTCTTATTTTTCATTTTTGCAATAAGAATTGGTTAATCTTAAGACCTCATACCCAACTGTTTTGGAATTTTATTTTTCAGTTAATTGGAGAGTCATTTGCAAATATGAATCGAATATGACCTTAATTAGTGCAAATTCATAATAATTTTAAATTTCAATTATTTGTTGGAAGGCTTTGAAAAATAAAACACACCAACCCTACTTGTGGTAAATAAGGACTTAATAAAACCTAGAGAGATTGCAAAAAAGATAAAGGTTTGTTGTCTTATTGTTTTAATATTTGCCCAAACTATTATTTACTTTTACTGATCCATGAGTCATTATTCTCCATATTAATTTGAAATGGACCTAAAATAAGGGCAAAACTAGACACAAAAAGGGAAAAGAAGTTCTTTTTTGTTTGTGGCAACTGGCACATGTTGGTTTCACTAAGTAGGTTTAATTTAATTAACAATTTGTTGAATTCTATACAAAATTTGTAATAAATTTTTTTGGAAATCATTTTTATAGTGGCATGAGAATTTATGGATGTATATGGGTGTCATACCTGTCAGTGCATGACTGCATGGGCATGGAGTTGACAATGTCAGGGACTGGATATCGTCTAAATTGCCCTTCGGTCCTGCATATTGTCCCAAGTTATGTAACCTCTGGCCTAGACTTAGGCGATCATATGGGATGCTCGCTACTTACATGATTTGAGTGCAATAGAATTCATGTACATTAAGAGCTGGTGTGTACTCTCTGATTTTTTAACAGTGCTGATATGACCAACCTCTTATCATATTTTTCTGTTGATATCATCTTTTGATTGTCTTGTATTTCAATTGAAAAATTTTGGGAAAACTGAGATTAGACTTGGTTGAACGGATGCTTAATCATACAAGTGGCTGTTAATTGGAGCAAATTAGGTTAGTTTATCCTGAACCAACAACTCACCGAGCTAAAGGTTAGTTTAGTGTTTTACAAGTTGGTATGATGACGTACTAGACGCAACTATAGCATTGCCATGGTGTTCAGGACATGATTGATTTCAGCTCGAGGTGTGGCCACAATGTGATTTTGTTCAAATTGGATAAGGTTTGGTCAAAGTAGGATCAGAATGAAAGTACACCTAATAAACTTTAATCATTTCTTGGGTACATATGCAAAATCAAATTTGTGTTGGGTTTATGGTCAAATCAAATAATGGGTGTGGCCTACAATCATAACGTTCTGTTTATAGTTGATTATGTTACTTATTTTGTGCTATTTCTTTGTTCATAGAATGGAGAGGTGTGTCCATCAAGGCGTTGTAGTTATTTTGTTAGTGGCTGATGCACTTGTATCTAATTAAAGTCGTCTTTGTTATTTATGTACTTTTTTTTTTCACTCAGCTGGATGTCTCAAATGCACAATGTTGATGAACCTGGGTTGATGTTTCAGTTCCCGGGTAGAAAACTTGATTAAAAAAAAATATATTGGCTCAGTATGGCGAGATTCCTTGTGAAGAACAACTATAATTATTACTCATTTGAGTGAGCTTTAATGAAAAGAACAAGCTTCACCACTGAGTCATTTGCAAGATGTTTGTAGTCTTTAGAATCGAAATAAGGTTTATTTGTAAAAGTTTGCCCACACATTTAGGTCCGTATACGCTAGTATCTTAAAAGCATTTTGTAAATTCTAAAATGCGCATTTACGTCCATTACCATTTTAAAAGTTGGGACTTTTTTTTAAAATACATATATGACACATAAATTAAGAAAGAGCAATATTTATTTTTAACATTTCTGATAGACAGCTCAAACATGTTTGCATTTCAAATTATTGTTACTTACGGTTCAGAGAATACATCGAAAAATGAAATGAATGATTAAAGTGTTCACCTAAATAAATTAGAGAAAAGTTTTGATAACACATTGCTTTATAAAGTATAAGACCATTTTTTTTGGTCCAGCCTGGCCAAGCATGGGTTGTAAAAATAGACGACTGATTATTTTAAAAATAGACCATCTCTTTGCTCAAGGAGTTTCTTTCCATAGGTGTAAAATAAAATTCAATAATTGCTGAAGATTCAATGTGATTTTTTTATTACTAAGCAATTCAAAAAGAATTTAAAAAGTTTCAGTGGCATTCCCACTTTTGCATACCGTACTGCAATACGCCAAAGGATAAACATTGCGCTGCTATATTTTTTGACATTTCAAGTAATTGATCAGTTTGCCGATACATTTTCAGATAAAAGGTATTTGATTGTTGCTTCATATTGTACCTTCGTTAATGTTGAGTAAAATGGAAGAGATATTGTATAGATTTCTACAAAGGAACAAGAAACTAAGACTAGATTTTGTTTATTCAAAGAATCTAGTTTACTTCTCTAAAAGTAATAGTCGACTTTACTTCTCTAATGTAAGAGTCGAGCCCAATGATCAATATACAAACACAAGGCAAACCAATTAATTAGTTAATACACAATGAAAAAGAATTTAACTCAAGAACACTAATTAACACAACATGAATCATTAACTGTTCAAATTGGACTTGAACAACCAGTCAAGGTTAACAAGTTATGTCAGTCAAGGCCAGTTACCAAATAATGTGTGCGTCATTGCCTTTCATCCACATGTCAGTCAAGGCCATTACCGAAAGAATGTGTGCGTCTTTTGCCTCCTTATCTGTCCCCTTTCATCCACATGCAAGTGTGGCGACTTGGGTTTTGTAGCTTCCTTTGTAGACCTGCCACAGATTCAATCAATTTCTAAGTACAAACTAAAGTTCGGTTTAAGTTTCTGTTCCTTTTTGGTCAATAACTATTGTGCCTTGAAATAAGTATGCAATTGTCAACCAATACAACAATTTCTAAGTATACAACAATTAAGCCTTTTGTCCCGAGCAAGTTGGGGTAGGCTAGAAAAGAAACCCACCAAAAAAGTCCCCAAGAAATAAAATAATATATAAGAAAAGTACTAATAATAATATAAATAATAAGACTGAGTGTCAACCAATATTGTGTATGTAATTAAGACCGAGTGTTTTGAACATTTGTAATTTACTCCCAACATTTATAAAATATTGGCAGACAGGTAATGCTGGAAATGATTTACACTGACAAGTGTAAATCCATTGAGTAAAAACATTGGCTTTTAACGATTCACCTCAGTTTCTAACAGGTTGGTGTAATTTGCCAGTTACTAAAAAATTTGCTAGTAATTAAGACTGAGTGTTTTGAACATTTGTAATTTACTCCCAACATTTATAAAATATTGGCAGACAGGTAATGCTGGAAATGATTTACACTTCTCCTTTTCAGAAATCCATTGAGTAAAAACATTGGTTTTTAACGATTCACCTCAGTTTCTAACAGGTTGGTGTAATTTGCCAGTTACTAAAAATTTGCTAGGTATTAATTTCCAATGGAAGAAACATCCAATAACTAGCAAATACAACAAAAGCCTACTCAAGATTTTTATCAGACTAAATAATAAAAGAAAAGAATATGCACCTTTGAGGGATAAAGGGTTTTTCAAACTTAGGAAGAGGCTTTGCATGAGGAACCATAGTCCGTCTTAGCTGCTTCATTGCCTTCTCTTCCTCCATCTTAAGATAATATAGAAATTTTGAAAGAAATTAGTTTCCTCTTAGTTACCAAACCCAAGTTAAAAATAAGTTTCAAAACACGAAAATACATACAAGTTTGGAAGATTCAGCCTCCTCTCTGAGCCTTTTGTACATAACTTCTTTTTCCTTGATCTGTAAATTGGAAAAAATTCTTGTTAATCCATACTCATTATTTGATGGATTCCTGATTGTTCACATTAAGGTTTTTTCTCCATGGTAATTTAAATTAATAACAGATTTATGATTGTTCATCAAGGTTTTTCCTACAGTAATTTAAATTACCAATAGATACCTGATTATTAAGGTTTCTTTTCCTATGGTACAGAAAGAGTTTTTGAACCTACCAGATTTGTTGCCAAATAAGTCCTTATGACATTTGAGTGTTTCAACACATACTTTATTGTCTGCCAATTTCATCAATCTTCATGATACACGCTCAAAGCATCCATATAGTTTACTTTCAGAACTTGCAGTTGTGTATAGATGAACACCTTATTTTAGCTCTTTGCCTTGTATTGTGGAATTTACAAGTACTGCCTTAAAGTGAAATACATAGAGAAATATTACCTTATTATCAAATTCTTGTCTTTGAATAGATCTTTGGTCTACATGTAAGGCGAATGTTTGCACTTCTGTCAGTGGCTTTCTTTCCTTTGCTGGAACTGGCAAAGGGTCCCTTTTCAAAACACAAAAAAGATAATATATCAGATGGTGTAGAAGATGCAGCAAGAGTGTGAGTAATTACCCCCATAAGAGTTAAGAAAAACTGACAATGTAAAATAACAAGATAAAGAAAACTGAAACTTACTCTGTAAGAACGGGCTGTGCCCTATAAATCCTCCGCTGAGCCTCTTCCCTCTCCATCCTTTCTCGCTCTTCCATCTTTCTTCGCATTTCTTCTTCATGTCTGACAAGACTCTCGAGTTGAAAACCCTCAGGCTTGGTACAAGGTTTTGGCTCTGGTTTTGGGGGTACCTGGATGTTAAACACAGATTTACAAATCAGTACGGTTTTGAATAACTGATTAATCAAAGTTTGGAGTAATTTCTAAACACTATGTACCACTGGGTAATCAGTTGTGTATGGGTATGGGGTAGCCTTTGGAATTCTAGCCTTCTCTTCCTCCTCTTGCTTACGCGTGAGCTGGGTCTGCAACAAAACCTCTTTTTGAAGACCTCTCTCCTGAAATATTATAGTACAGCTCGTTCACATGTAGATAAAACCAAAACAACTTATGTTGCAATTTACTTTTACTAATAATATACCTCAGTATGAAGATGGAATGGGTTGGGTATGGTAAGGCCAGGAACAGTACTGCTAAGCTTTTGACTGTGGAATGAAGTATCGGAATGTAGAGAAAGCTGTAAAAAAACAAAAGAAAAATATACATGAGACAAGGAAATAAAAGCAACTTATGATTAATTCTAATTGCAAACATATAATCAACAAGACCTTTTCAAACTGATCAAGAACCGATGCAGAAGCTGGACCCAGGCGTTCATCAGTGGCAAAGTGGAACTCTTTTGGTGTAGTCAAAGGAGGTTTGGACACAGAAGTTAAAATGGTTTCAACTTTCTGATGAAGAATCTGCAGTTATTATTTTAACTAGTTAAAAAAAGGTCAAAAAAAGAATGAGCTCTTTTTTGAAGGTTTTCAGATGGCTACCTTTCTATTCAGAGGCCTTGCCTTAAACTTGGGTGCTTTTTCTAGTTCTTCCAACTCCAACTCCTGAGAACTCTTTACCCTATGGGAATTTCCATACATGACATTACAAATAAGACAATTAGCATCTCCAGAGCTTTCTGGAATCTGGACAAATAGCATCAACAAGAGAGATAACAACAAATGAAAATTCAAATTACTTTGGTGGCCGGGCTCGAAGTGATGTTTCAAGTCGAGGTGGTCTAGGCTCAGTTAGTTTTAGGGGGTTGCTTTGACTCTGTCAAAAATAGAACTATTAGTTTTATATAATATATAATTTTATTACAAAAGTTTAAACAACGTAGAAAAAACGCAAGTAATTTCTTACCTGAAAAGTGAAGCCTGCCACTGAGGAAGTCTCAGAGCATGTGTCATGCCGGCTTGCCCTTTCAGAAGTTTTAAAATTGAATTCCTAAATCCAGTAAAATAGAAATTTGATGTCACCTGCTGAACATTGTAATTATAAGTTTTATTTGGTTAAGAAGGGAAGAATATTCAAAACCTTAAATTCTGGTGGCTGATGAGTGCTCTTGTTCAGAACTGGAGGAAGAGGGGGAGCCTGAAGAATCTGGTAAGGAAACAGAAGGTTTTATTATTGTACTTGATTCATTATTAAAAGAGGGTATCGCAGGTGCACATATACAGGTTACACCAATTGGTAATGGAAATACACCTTGGATGTTGCATGTCTTAGTAATTTCTTTTTTTCTTTGGGTTTATGTGCAAATACGCCATGTATTCTAGTACAGAGAAATCACACAGGTTGGTAGAGAGAATTCGGTTCTGATAAAGCTAACTTCAAAAGAAATCACCTCTGTACCATCTACTGAAACAATGATCTTATATTTTTTTAGGGAAATAGCATAGTTAAAATTTTATCAGGACCAATAAAATTATATAAAAGGAAAAGTGTGTGCAGTAATTGTCCAATAGTTAATAGTTCAATCATTCCAGTAGTAAAGAAGGCCATGAACATGTACGAGCTCTGATAGACTCCATAGTAAATACAATGGTACATAGCACAAACGTCTAAATTACAGAGCAACATATCCTATACTTTGCCATTTCACCAAAATTAAGTCAAGCCTGAGTTGAACTAAAACATTTCTAAATTGAATATAAATTATACAAAAAAAATAGAGAAACACAAAATCAGTTGTAAAATACCTTTTTGTTGAGTGGACGGGCTTTGAATTTAGGCATTTTAGCTAGCATTTCAGCCTCTAGCTCTTCTGAGCTCTTCATTCGAACTGCCCTAACCCTCTGAGAGGTCTGTAGCTCAGGCTCCTTGGGCCTTGTCAGAACAAGCCTTGGTCTCTGAATTGTCTGTGAAGAATCATCCTGAAGTGCAAATTCAACGATCAATTGTGTACTAAACTAAATTCAGCTAAAAAAGAAATCATCATTTGGCTCTACGAGTGTGTCAGATAATGCACTGACCGTGGTTACTGGCATATATTGGAACTTCCTTGGTTTCTTTCATACCTTTAAATCTTTTGGAAATTTTTAATGAATTTACACACTTGAACTACAAGATTCCACATGCCAGCAGCAAACAAAGAAAAATATCAATTCAAAATTCTGAAGTCCCAGAAGTGATAAACTTACATGAGGCAGCAATTTCTTATTTTGAGAAATTCCCAGGTCCCTTGTTCCTGATTCAAACCGCTTTATCACCTCAGCCGCAGAAACAAATTGGTTTCCCTGCTTAAAATATATTGTTCAAAACATTTTGTATACCAAGAAAGCTAATGCAATCTTCAAATTTTAGACACAATATAATTGTTTTCTAGGATTTCACACACCTTAAGTGAAGTTGAGAGCTGAGTCCTCTTAGGAGCAGTACATTTGTGGGCCAAGTCAACTGGTTTGACATTTAATATCTGAAATAAAAAATAAAATCATAAATTTTTAAGAGCGGTGACAGAACACATAACCAATATATATTGTGTCTAAATAACCCTATAATCAACCTGTCTTGTCCTCCCTCCATCAAGTTTTTGCCTTTTGACTGCTTGATTCTCCTGTGCCATATCATGGGCCCCAGGGTTCTGCAGCTTCCCATTTTGAGATCTATCAAAGAATTTCTATCAGACATCAAATGAAAAGAAAAAGACAATGATAATATAAAACAAAGTAAATCAACAGACAATAAAGGGTAGTATAAAATTTAGGAACACTTCTTACTCTTAAATGAGGATAGAGCTGACCTTCTAGTGATTTAAAAGTAGTTCCTATTTTAATCCATGTTGTTGTTGTTGTTGTTGTTTTTTTTTGTCTTATTTGGTGTATGGTTTACATTAAAAAGGATCCTTATTGGTGTATGGTTTACATTAAAAAGGATCCTTATATTATGTTATGCCTGTGCAGAACTAGATTTGTATTATTTTTTTAGAATTAGGCTAGATTTTGTTGTTATCCGCCTGCACAGTTCTTCTGAGGTTACACCTTCCTGGACCAGTATGTACCAGATATGTACTTAATTCTTGAAGTCAAATTAGTTTTGGGATAATAATTAAGATTCTGTCATGGCCATTACCAGCCAAGTGCTCATAGGGTTTAGTAAGAGTTATCTATACATAAGTTACAGAACTCACTTGATCAAGCTTCTGTATCCTGTGTTCTTCTGAGACAGAGGTAAAGGTGTCTTTCGTATGGATTGGTTCATAAATGCACTGGCTATCTTCTTTGCAGTCTGCTTTTTGGAATTGGAGGGTCCTGTTTCGTTTGCAGGGTCTCCTGGCATGCAGGTTACAGTCTCAACTTTCATCATGTGCCCTTTACCACTAGCATGGATAGGTTGCACAGATAACTTATGCACAGTTGCAGGGACGAGCTTGGGGGTGCACAAACCAGCATCTGTTGTAAAATAAAAAACCAACAGAAGTCATGCCATGTACAGATGGTGAAATTAGAAGTGGCAATATAAAATTAAATGCAAAAAAAAGGTTGAAATTTATTAAAGGAAAGACACAAATAGTAAAGCAGATAGTACTGAGTTAATGTAAGAAGAAATTAAGTTAGTTTTACTCACTTGAGATATCCATTTCGTTTTGGAGTTGAACTGGGAACTCAAAACAAGGTATCTCCTCTCTTGATGATTCAGCCATAACACTATTTTTTCATTTAAAGGTCTTTAAAATTAGATCTTAGGACATTAAATTATAAATGAATGTAATATTTCAGAGAGAAGTAATTATACCTCATTGCTTTGTTAGGTTCCTGGCTAGCAGTCCCACATGCATCTCCACGTGATTTAGGAACCTAAAATAATGCCCCAAAAGTAAACAATAAGATCTATGTACGAGTATTATAATAAGCGGTCTTATATGCCTTATTATTATCAAAACCTCCAAAGTCACGGAGTGATTCATGCTGGGTCTATTAATTGTGTATAATTTTTGCTGCTTAAAATGATTCATGCCTAATAGCAAAACCTCTAAAGCTACAAAGTACTTGACACTTATCCCCCTCAGTTTAAATGAATGATTCCCAACTTTCAAATGAAATTGTGTTATTTTTTAACTGCTGGTTGGTATCAACTTAAATGATTCATGCCTAATAGCAAAACCTCTAAAGCTACAAAGTACTTGACACATAGCCCCCCCTCAGTTTAAATGAATGATTTCCAACTTTCAAATGAAATTGTGTTATTTTTTTAACTGCTGGTTGGTATCAACTTGATCAACCTGGAAAAATGCTGCCCAAATCTCCCATCAATTCCAAGTAACAGATTTTGGTACTTACATAGTCAAAGGAAATCGACTTTCGGCTTTCTGTTTCTTCTCTCAAATCTTGACCTCTGGTCTCTTGAATTGCATTTCCTTGGCAAGCTCTGTACAGATCAATAGTAAATATCAACAGAGAAGTTATTATCATAAAATAATCAATAATATAAATAAAATAAATTGATAAATTAATGTCCAAAAATAGTATCAACTCACCCAATTCTGTCATTTTGTTGCATATTCTGATCTCTAAGTTCTGCATCCTGACATTAATGGTAATGAAGAAGAATTAAAAAGGAAGTTCAATATTAGAAATGAAACCAAGATTTTATTTCAAATATTGCAACTAAAAAAGCGAAATCAAACATTATGATGATTGAAACCTTTTCGACTTTCATCTCGACTTCATCAAAATTGCATAATGTCTCAATTTTAACAGCACGCTCCTTTATCTTTGGCATAAAGGCTAAAATGTAAATTTCAACAAGGTAAGCATAAACAAACCAGAATTTCAAGGAACACAATATATAATTAATTAACTTCTAAAACTAGTAAGTACAAAGTAAATTTCAACAATGGCAATTTGTTCATTAATTTCTTTTTTCGAAGGCTGGTTTGCCAGTATCCAACAGCAAGCTTTATTAATAAAAAAAAGTTTAGAAAAGATTAATTACAAAATTCTACAACAAAGAGAAAGAAATGAAGATAACAAGACAGAGAGAAGGAAGCTTGCTCCTCAACTCAAAGAAGAAGCATCCAATAAAAACCAGTAATGGACCTGTAGTTCTACCTAAGAAGTACCCAACGAAAACCAGTTAAGGACCTGGAGTTCAACCTCAGAACAGAACTCTATGCAGTGTCGGGAGGTCATTTTGGAAAATAAATAATAATTCATTAATTTCAATGAGACAAAGGGATATCAAACAAAAATTCAACACTCAATACAACAAAATATTCAGGAATTAGGTTTCAGTTCAAAAGAAAAGATCCGTTTGGAGCATATGTTATTTGAAAAAGGAAAAATTGGGGTTGTGAAACTAAATCTGTTATTGTGTGTGAATTGAAGGAGTCAAGGTGAGAGATAAGATAAATTGATTCTTTTCCAGTGACAACAGTCTCAGCAACTAGCAATTGCCAACTGGTTTCGAAAGTAAAATCAAATTCCACAGGAAAAAAGAAGTTAAAGAAACACAGATCAAGAGGATTTAAGAAACATTTTCAGTGGAAAAGAGGATCTAGCACTCAGATTTGCAGCGAGAATTAAGAAAAGAAACTCTTACGAGAAGGTGCGTGGCTGTGAGACATCTCAAACCAGATCTCGGCTCTTCTAATCTCGTCTTGCGTCTCTTCCTTGGTAAAATCGAAGAATCGTGGCGCTGAGAACTCGTAGGTCTCATCGATCTGCACTGACCCAGACGCCATGTCGAAGGTTTCTCTGACTTCAGCCTCTTCTCTCTCTCTCTCTCGCTCGCTCGCCGCTTTCTCTCTCTCTCTCTCTCGCTCGAACTATTCAATGTGGAAATGGTGAGTAGGTTTATTGGGTGGGGTTAGTAGAGGAAACGAACGTTAGAAACGTCTGTGTCTAACGGTCGGATTACGAAATTATCAAGAAAGTTAACGCCACACCTTGGCTGCTCTTGTACGATGCGCCGATTCGGTGATCCGTGGCACTGAATCGTGGGCCATCAGAAAGATCACGGAAAGAAATGGAAATTATTTCCAAAAGGTTTTGCTCCTGGTGCACCACGTCGGACAGACCGGACTACGCTCCTCCACAATTGTACGGCTCGATACACGAGTTTGTTATACATATAAAATTTAATATTTTATTAATTATATTAATTTATTGTAAGAATGTTTGTTTAGAATTAATATTTATTTATTGTGGACTTATTTTTTATTGATGTATAATAAAATAATTTGTTAATTATTTACTTCATATATATATTTTTAGTTTTTTTAATTACATGGCATGATTAATGATGTGCGTTCAATTACTGTTTTGGGAATAATGTTTGTATCACATTTTTGTCAAAGACACCTTTGAAAATTGGATTAAGCACATCATGTTATTCGAATTTCAAGCTCCACACGCAACTACTTTCTGAAACTTTTAAGAAAGCATATATATTTTAGTTTGTTTGCTAATAACAATTCAAAAAAATTCCTTTAAGTTCAAATATCAATGATGTTGCAATTTAGTTAGCTATCTTTCATATAAAAAGTACTCCAAGCCAACAAAAACATAACTCAACTAAACACATAGACAAAAAAATTGTACATATATATTTCTCAAAATAATTATAAATTACCATACTAGTGCAAAATTTATACGAAACTAACTTAATCAAGGAGCAATGAAAAAATTAAGAAAAAATTAGATTGTTAGATTAACCTCTGCATGGAATGTAATATTGCATCAGATCTGATCCAAATATCCAATATTAATGTCGACACTATAATTTGCTTCATTGTCCCACCAGGCCATCACTGTATCTAGACTTGGTCATGCTATGGGTCTTTATTCGTGGCAGAAGCCCTCTAGAGCTACATTTACATATAATTAAGTTCTGGTCCTTAGTTTTCTCTTTCTTTGTCCTCTTTTGATCCAAATTTATGTAGGCAAGTTCCTAAATTTTGATTTTTTTTTTTATTTACCTAGAAATTTAATCTATGAACTTGAAAGTCTTTTTAAAAAAAATTATGTGCTTGCATCATTACATAAGAAAACAAATATGAAAGAAGCTACTGTTACTTTTCCTTTTGGAAATAAAAATAGACAAAAAAAGGAAAGAAAATACATCATGCAAGGCTGCAACAAATACAATTCAGTAAATGATGCAAATAACTATTTTAAGACTTACATTAGTGGTGCCAGAAGGGTCCCAGTATTCTTGGTCTAGTCGAGCACACAAAACCCAAACTACACAGCTCAGCATCTCAGGAATCATCAATCAAGATTTGTGATGGACTGAGATATACTGGAAAAATGAGAGACTGCTCTTGAAAACCATGATAAAGATAACACATTCCAGCAGCAATTCCTTTGATTTTCTTCACTCAAAAAATTAAACAATATCTTAGTTAATTTAGAGGAGTCAATAAAATTTTCAACAACAATAATTATACTGAAAAATAGGGTTCAAATTAGCTAGGTTCAGTGCAATAGGTCTGGCTGACTAATTTGACACAACAATTTTATTCTGATACTCTTTTAATTTGTGCCCATGCTTTATAATTAAATATTTAATTATAAATTTTTATTTAAATTTATAATTAAATCTTTATTTTAAATGCAGTGAATATACATATGTAGGTGCATCAGAAGCATATCCCGCAAATCAAAGCATCTAATATGAATTTCCAATAGTACTGATTTACTGATAGTTTGAGCACACATAAATCTAACCAACAGAGGAGGAAAAGCTTATTACCAGTGGCTCCTTTACACACATGCTTAGTTCTTTCACATTGGAGATAAAACTCAGCAGCCTTGTAACAGCACTAACATCTCTTGCGCAAACACTATTGAGGATAATCACAGCTCTTTGCAGCAAGGGAACCTCTCCATGGATGTGAAACAGATTACAATTAAAATTCTCCGGGATTTCCAAATGAAGCGACTGCAATTAAAATTTATCATTATAATTCAGACAGGCAGTAGTTTCCATAGGAATGAAAATGTTATATGGGTCAAAATTTCATGAAAGAGTAATAATATTACTGTAAATAAAAGGATAATATAGTCATTTTACTGAGGCTAAGTTGGTTTATACCCAGGTTAAGAGTCACCAATCGTCATATGAAGAATAGAAAAGAAAACACTATGACGATTTTAAATATAAATTAGTAATTAAGGAAAAATTGATCTTATGGCAAAGGAATCAGCCATTCCTAACTCAAGCAAATCATCTCTTGTAACCTGCTTAGAGCTACTGGTATTAATTCTCTTCACTTTCTTCTTTATATTATTCAAATCAGATTTGTATTCTCTCAATATCACAGGCAATACTGCCTTCATACACATCGTCTACTGTACACTTTTTATCAACATATACATATTGGGTTTTCCATGTACATATCTCCAATATACTGTATAAAACAACTTAGCTAACTAAGCAATACTGTTGCAATGAGGACAGTAAACAATAGAAATAAATTTTAATTTCTCATACTATTAAATCTTTATACCTCAACCTGAAACACATTCTCAAAAGAAGATAAAATTAAAAAAATATATGTACAATTGGGACCACCTTCGCCATTCCCACCATTGTTGACCATCATTCTGAATGCCGTGGCCACTGTCCCTTTTCACGGGCTTCAAAATATCAACGTCATCTCTTACCTTGCTACGTACTGACTTGTATTATGCCGGTGCTTGCAATTTAGTTAGCTATCTTTCATAGAAAAAGTCTGCAAGCCAACAAAAACATAACTCAACTAAACACATAGACACAAAAGAATTATAAATTACCAGACTGCTACAAAATTTAGACGAGACTAACCGCTTAATCAAGGAGCAATGAAAAAACTAAGCAAAAATTAGATTGTTAGATAAATAAAAGTTGAAACCTAACCACTGCATGGAATGTAATATTAATTTCGACACTATAATTTGCTTCATTTTCCCACCACTGTATCTAGGCTTGGTCATGGTTGGGGTTACTTGAGTAACATGTAGTTTAGATTTGGTTTCTTTGTAACTAAGTTATTGGTTGAGCCTGGTGCACATTAGGATACGTAGAATGATCGAAAGACTTAATTTCGAGCTAAATGCATCTTGGAATCAAAATAAGCCACATTTTTTAAGTCAATGTCAGCAGATAATCTTACCCCTTCTAAATTAATTACCTTTACCTTACATTACATTACATTAATATAGATACTAGACATGTCTAAATAGATGCATGTTTATTTGCCTGCACCACTAACTAAGGAACAACAGTTAACTAAGGTTATCAATTGCTATCCTGACATTGTTAAGACTGCATATAAGAGGCATTGGCACTGGCACCTGCCCAGTTTTTCGCTTAATGTCGTCAATAATTATAGCACATGTGTTCTCAAGATCACCAATAACTTTGCCCTTTACCAGAATAATGCAATCAAAGTGCCATAATAAATGAAAATTGCTTTGCTTGGAAAATCAATTAAGTAATAATGCAACTAAAAATTATAACTGCCATGTCACCACAATATCAAATCGGCAATCAACCTCACAGTTACTTGATTGTACGCAAATATTAAATTGAACAATGGAATAAAAAAATTTGATTTTCAAGCTGTTACAAATTGAGAATAACTGACTCAAAAAGTAAACCATAAAAAAAATAAAAAAATGATAAGAACAAATGGAACGTTGAAAGATCAACCTAGGAGAGAAGTTATGTTGCTTCAAACCATTGTGAGTCAACAGAGGGTATTGACGGAAGAGGTGGAGAGGCGGAAGGAGGCGATTACCTTGATTTTTCACGAGAGGCGACGGAGATGAAGCAAGGCAGGGGTTTTGGGGTTTGGTGGAGGAGGAGGTGGAGAGGCGACCAAGCCGAGAGAGGCGATGGTGAGATGATGAGATCACCTACGTTCTCCATCGGAGGCCCCGGGAAGAAGAAGAACTGGATGGAACGATAGAGAGAGAAATTTGTATGTGATGTCGTGACGACAATTATACAACGTATGCTGTAACGGGTCGATTATAAATCTAGCATTTAGATATTTATTTATTTATTTTGACATGTGATGGAATTAAAGATCAGATTCTTTAAACGAATCCATTATTAATTAAACGAATTTATTATTGAAATTCACTGATTAATAGTATAAACTAATTCCTTCTATAAATTTAGGTGATAATTCGATATGTTACTGAAATAATATGACCATTTGCTATAAATTAATACAACAATCCTAATCAACTAGTACAATATTAATATAAAATAGGAACTTATAAAAAAAATATGTAGAAATTGTTGAATTTCATTAAAAATGAAATTCACAAAAACAACAATAGTATCAGCGCACACGAACAACAACACTATATTGACAAAATAAGTTGGGAAACAATTCTACAAGAAAAACAAAATAGAAATTAATGATGAACACAATTCAAACCACGGACCTGTACAACAAAAGAAAGAAACAAAAAAAAAATCATTCAACAAAAAAATAGAAAAACTTATATAACTAGATTAGTTAATTTAGATAATATAATCACTTGTAGCAACAAATATAACACTTGTAGGTACAAAATTTTTTTTTTTACCTCCTTAGCGTAGAATCTTTTTTATTCTTAAAGCATTCTTGTTGAAAGTGTTTTTTTAACAATCTATAATCTAGGATGGCTTGATCATTGAATACATCCACCTGTAGAACAAAAACAATAGAAAATACTTAATAACTTGTCTGATTTAAAACTTATCAAAAAAATTTTGGTATTACAAATAACTGAAAATTTTTGTTATACTTACATGACCAACATTCATGGGTTTGTTGGTACGAAAGGAAATAAGCTATCTCACAGACTGCAAGTCATAGTCCATGGGGACGTCATGTTGTAGGATGTTTTCAACAAAGCCATAGTCCATGGGGCATGGGGACGTCATGTGTACACCATACCAAGAGCCATAGTCCATGGGGACGTCATGTTATAGGATGTTTTCAACAAAACCATAGTCCATGCATGGGGATGTCATGTGTACGCCATACCAAGAAATTTTGTAATGCATCCCATTCATTTTCAGATTAGATAAGAACCAAACTAAACATGGGGACATCGTGTATCAATCTCACAATAACATCAGTTTTCAGATCAGATGAGAACTAAATTGGACATTTGAAGTGAGAAGCTGCACATTTAAGAAGAAAGGTTAAATATAAATATTTGTTGTGGTATAAAATAACAGTTGAAAAGTTAAAAAAGTAAAAAAAAAATAAATAAAATACCTAAGGCAAGTGCCACATCACGATGTGCGAAGGGCACACTAACATCACAGAAATTGAAAACCTTCTTCTCAGGATTGAACGGATAAAAAAATCCTCTTGAATAAGCTGTTGGAGATAATAATTGGAGGAAGTGTAAACAGATGACTGAATGGTGTGTTGTTCAATTTTTGCTTTTGGAGAACTGACATATCGGGAGCAATGTATCCACTTCTTTCTCCAAAATTATATATAAGTTTGTGTCACTTTTGTAAATTTAATCAATGCAATTGGATGGCAACGAAGTGTCAGATCTTTACCACCTGAAGGAAGCTCCGATGCTCAAGTTAAATCTGAACAACCTGCAAAAGAATTTTGTAAATCAAAAAAATCAAAATTGAATTTTAAATATTTTTATAACATAGGTAAAATTTAAAAAATTTGTTTACAACATATGAAATCTTGTGTTTGATATAAATAATTGAATCGCATTACAACATATGAAAATTCTATTAACAACATTTAAACATACTACTTTTACTAACTAAAAGTATTTGTACTACATAGAGGTTTCTGTCCTTCTACTGACCTAAACTTTTCAAATCACATACACATAGACAAGCACAACAAGGTTAAAAAAAACTGATAAGGTAAATTAGAGAAGTAAATTGATAAATTCTGTTAGTTCAAAATTGATCGCATACTTAAACAAAATACACATTTATACCATTAAGGTGAACATTTATACTAATAAAGAATAACAAAAAACTATTATATCAAACACATACGTGCAGAGATCAAATGAATTCAGTTATCAAAATGCAAATAGACAAAAATAAATTAGGTACAACTACAATTCCGAATTCACGATTTTTTGAAATAAGTTATCAAAATGCCAAATACAAAGATCAAACTATTTAAAGTCGATATAAACAAATCTACCGTGGAGAATCGATAAGTACAAGAACCAAAACAAAATACAATATGATAGATACCTGCTTGAGGATTGTTTATACCATTAAGTTGAACATTTATAGCAATAGAGAATAACAAAAAAAGGTATTATATCTTGCATTTTGCTATTTTAATTCAAAGCTTGACTTTAGTAAATATACAAAAAATTTAATTTTTTCTTCAAATTTAAAAAAAAAGCTGGCTGAACATTCTCATTATTGACAATTCAATACAATTTTAGTAAATTTTCTATCTTTAGTTAAAATGCTTTCTCTGTTATCAAATCTGCAAAAGAAACAAATATGAAAGAAATACAATGTAAAAGACAGAGCATTTAAAATTACTAAGTATAATCTAGCAGCAACAAACTAAAACCTTAAAATGTTTATATACTCTAAATATAAGCTGAAATTAATAGTCTATTATGTATAAACTAAATGTAAACTGAAAGCTTAAAATTACTGATAGTAACCTACTAGCACAAAAATGAAAGCTTAAATGTTTATATACCTTAAATATAAATTGAAACATGATTTGTTGTTTATATACACTAAAATGCTGTGTTAGATGAGGAAACACGGCAAACTGTAATCGATGGCCTAAATGGATTATTGATATCGATTTGAAAAAGCAAAGAAACAAGAATATAGGATGTAGGTAGCACTACGAGCGCTATAACAACTGACACTGGTGAAGATGGAGTTAACATTGAAGCTACTTTTGTGAAAGATCCAATCAAGAAGCGGAAGAGGGGTCACAATCTCATTAAGAGGTTGTTTATATACACTAAAATTCTGGCCCTCCTAACTTTTGGTAACACTGACGGCTATTGCTTTTGCATTCAAGTATTTTCTCTTATAATCTTTACTCCATCTGTCCAGAATATAACCACATTGGGACAATAGGAACATCTTCTTGCTTATAAACCATCAATGCATGACAACAAACAATCCCCTTGGTCTCGAAAAGGTGGCATTCGCAACTGAATATTTCATCCTCGAGATTATACTCTACCTTGAATTCTCCAACACCATCATGAATGTTGTATACTTTTTTACCTCCCAACTGCTCGCAAGAAGTGAATTTTGAGTCTATTAGACCCTCTAGTTCAATTTGAAAATTGATGAACATCTAATTCATGTAAACTTATGAAAACCGCACTTCAATCGAATTGGAATTTGAAATCTACCTTGGTTGCCCACGAATACATTCATAATCCTCATCAAGATCTCTCTGTCTAAGTCTTGCTAGAGCTCTGTCAAAATATTTTGGAAAATCTCTGGTACAGAAGCAAAAAAGTTTATTAGAAACTATTGGTATAAAAAAGACTATTTAAAAATTAAATAATCAGTTGATACAACAAATTGAACAGTTATTACAACAAAATGATGATATAATGGAATAAAATAAACATGTACAAGTATCATACCATGCTAGTAGTTTATAAACAATATTAGTTAATGTTTCAGCACATATTATTGAAAAAAATTAAAAAATTTTGTAATTTAAAAAGAAGAAAGTACAATTGATAGAAGAATACAAAGTTTGAAGATTATAGTACCTAAATATTAATCAACAAAGAAAATTAGATATAATCATAAGAAGAAGAAGAAAAAAATGTTACAATAAAAAAAATATAATTTAAAGTACGTACATCAATGAAGTCAGAGACGGATGACACTTTGTAGGATGGTTAGAAACAATTCCCATTTTTTACCATTCAGATCATCGCACATTTCCTTTCTTGAATTAGACCTGTGTTTACAATGTTTGATGATATTGCATTTTTTTAGGTAGAGAACCATACAACCCGTGGTCCAATATTGACTATAATTTTTTACTATTCAGATAGGGATGAAAACGGATCGGATATTATCCGCTCCGATCCGTATTCGAATCCGGAAAGTAGCGGATTCGGATATTAATATCCGCATCCGAACGGATACGGATGCGGATTCGGATATTTTTAAACGGATGCGGATGCGAATATGGGAACAGTTATGCATGCGGATACGGATACGAATACGGATAAATATCCGCATCCGCATTAATTTGCTAAACGGATATCCGGATTTGAATGGTTCAGCTCTGAATCCGCAATATCTATTCATCTATTCAGATTTATTAATGCAAAAGTAATCTCCAAAGCTGGGAATCGAACCAAGACATTTACGAATATGAGCTAGCGCCTCAACCACCCGACCAACAAACCTTTTGTGAATGATGCCTTTAATGTCTATATATATTTAAAGCTTTTATATTAACTTGACAATGTATAGATTCCACTTACGTTTTATGGGGTTTAAAGCTGTCTAACTTGAAAATTTTAGTAAAAATCAAATTTATTATTTTTCATAAATTTGATAATTACGGTTAAACTAAATTCATATGAATTGAACTAAGAAAAATATATATGTGATTTATTGAATTCAATATATCTGTTGAGAATCCAACCAATAATGTTAATAATAATTTAATTTATACATATTATATATAATATTTTGATGATTTTTTGGATTTAATTGGTTGAAAGAATAAATTTTGTGCACTGCTTACCTTATTACCTTATTAACGTATAATTTGTATTGTTTGAATATAACTTATTACCTTATTACCTTATTACGCAATATGAAATTTACAAAAAATTCTAAAGAAATGAAATAAAATAAATTGATCGTTATATGATCCGTATCCGACAAAATATATTCGTATTCGACTCCGTATCCGATAATATCCGAGCCGTATCCGTATCCGTTTAATATCCGAACCGTATCCGTATCCGAATGCATCTGTATTCGTATCCGTATCCGAGAAAAAAATATGGATGCGGATATGGGAAGACCTACATCCGCTCCGTATCCGATCCGTTTTCATCCCTATATTCAGATCATCGCACATTTTCTTTCTTCAATTAGATCTGAAATTATGCTGATGATTATGAAATAAGAAACTTGAAATTATGCTAATGATTATGAAATAAGAAAAGTCATGTTACTTCCACATTTAGAAATTATTTCATTTTATATGTTATAAAAAATAAACATGTAAAAGTCATTCATTACACTTTGATATAAAATCACATGACAAATAACAAAATAATGTGTTCAGATCATCATCATCGTCATTATTATTATTTTGAGGTTCTGAGATAGCGAAAACAAATTTGTACTTGAAACAACATGACACATAAGCCTTAATTAATACAAAAATTTTAACATGAGACAGAACAAAATTTTAGTGATATGGGTAAGAATATAGCGACAGCTTACCAATTAATTAGAACCAAATTAATAAATAAATGGCTTTACCTTTTTTTACCTGGCTGGCTCAGCTTAGTCCAGGTAAAATAGCTGGAATCATAGGATTTATCCGAGTGTCAGTCAGTGTCAGTGGTAAAGACCAGAGAACTAAACCTTATCAGTTCAACACAGCTAAAGGGAAAGCTCTCATCCCTCCCCACTGGCCTAAACCCCCTCCACGTCATCCCCCAAAATCCTCTCTTTTGATCTCTTTCTCCTTCCAAAACCTTCTTTTCTATTTTCCCTCCCTCCCTCCCTCTCTCTCTCTCTCTCTCTCTCTCTCTCTATCTCTCTCTCTCTCTCTCCCCAACAAAAATGGCAACCTCAGCCACCATAGGCTCCTACATCTCTACTGTCAACACCCATCTCAACTCCAAATCCATCCCCTCACTGCTTCGTATCTCCACCTCTCGTGTACCCCGGGTACACTCCATGCCCCATCTCTACCACACATGCATTACTCCCAAGCCGCGCATGTTTAGTCGGATACTGGCGGCGGTTTCTCAAGAAGAAGTCACGGCCACGGCTGTCGAAGAAGAAGTGATGGGAGAAGAGGAGGAGGCAGTGAAAGAAGAGGAAGTGGAAGTAGAAAGTGAAGTGGGAGGAGAAGGAGAAGGAGAAGGAGAAGGAGAGGAAACAGTGATGAAAGTAAATACAAAATTGTATTTTGGGAATTTGCCATACAATTGCGACAGTTCGCAATTAGCTAGTGTTGTGCAAGAGTATGCCACTCCTGAGATGGTTGAGGTGAATTCTCTTTCAATTCTATGCTTCCAATTTGTTTAGGGTGACTGCTGTGGAAGAAATAAAAATTGCACTGCCTGAAACAATTTGTGTGACGAACATATATTTTCCTTGTATTGGGCTTTAATTGACGGATATAAGCCCCCATATGTCAGGACCCAAAGCACCAAAATGTAAAATTTCCTGATAAATGTATGCTGAAAATTTTTGAGAAAGGAATCTAAGCATAATATTGCAATGGAGAGAAGATTAAAAATAGGTGCTTAGAGGAAATAAATTTAGTCTCTAATTTTACTTTTTCTTTACTTATATGGGATGTTAGGCTAAATAAGTAAACAAGACCATTTCATTTCTTATGTCAGGAAATCAGACCATACTTTATTTATATATGAATTACGCTTTTATGTCACTTTTCAGGTTCTCTATGACAGGCAAACAGGAAGGAGCAGAGGGTTCGCTTTTGTTACCATGAGCTCAGTCGAGGATTGCGAACACGTCATTAAAAATTTGGATGGGACTGTAGGTTACTTCACCTTCCTTTTTGATGTTTCCACAAGTCAGATTTCTTTTAAGCTTTGTTCAATTTATTCCCAATACCAAATGCTTCATTGACAGTACAAAATAGTATTTCACATAAAGAGGAAGGTAATGCTATTAAATCTGGCATAAGATTGCCACACAATCACGCTTGATTTTAATCAGTTTGTTTTATCAAATAAATCAAGAGTGGCCATACTCACAATGTCGAGGATGAGAAACCAATCATTCTCTCTGTCATTTTAGCTTAGGGAAATCTCATTTTCAATTCCCCAGACATTCTCTTATGCAACATTAATTAGTAATTAGTTTGTGATAAGACAAAAAGTTGGTCCACGGAGTGAATACCAGTAAAACATCAGAAGTCAGGTCCATGAGGCAATATTGATAAATTTCCTCAAGTTCTATTGATGGAAAATAGTAATTGAGAGATTAAAAATTGAGAAATAATATGTCCTTTATATAAGGGAAAAAGGTACATGTCATTTTCTTTATAATTAGGCAGCAGACCATAATAATTTAGAGTGAAGATCAAGATTAAGACTGTATGAACTTGATTTTTTTTTCTTGAAAAATACAATGTATCACAGTATTTGTTTTTCTTCTTCATTGTTATCCAGCAATTTAATGGAAGAACAATGCGGGTGAACTTCTCTGACAAGCCAAAGGAAATGGTGCCATTGTACAAGGAGACCAAACACAAGCTGTTTGTGGGCAACCTCTCATGGTCTGCCACATCAGAGGACCTGGAGAAGTTATTTCAGAAATGTGGAAATGTGGTCTCAGCTCGCATCCTTTATGACGGCGACACTGGTAGGTCACGTGGTTATGGATTTGTTTCCTACTTGTCCCAGGAGGAGATGGAAGAGGCCCTTCAAACTCTTGAAGGCGAGGTAACTCTTTTTCTCTCTCTCAATATCAGACTGATACTTTAAAAAAAAATCATTATTATTATCATTAATTTTCTTTTCAAAATGATTTATATGAACTGTTGCAGCACCCATAGAAGCAAACATGCAAAGCAACTTTCATTAATTTTCTTCAATAATTCCTTAGGTGCACCCAAATCAGATTGGTACATACACATATCTTAAAACACAATCCCATGTAGACTAGCGTATTGGATCGAACCATCATGTTGCAATCACATGCTAGGGAATATATTGACAATAGCTTTGATCAATATGTACAGGGTTACTGAACTGGAATTTTTTCTGACCTTCTAGTATCTTCATGTAACTAGCATCTAACGAACTGTTTATTTTCTAATTGTTCACAAGCAGCAATAAAAAAGTGAGTCACATGACAATTCCAACGTTTTAATTATTATTTTCTTTCTTTAAAGTGTAGTCATGGTTTTTTGGTACAAAATTAGCCACATTTTTGTCATTGGCTTGTTCAACTAAGCTCGATCTTTATCCATAGCATTTGTTGCAATTTGACCAACACTTTTAACAGGAACTTGATGGGCGACCAATACGAGTCAGCCTAGCTCAAGGGGGGAGGAGGAACCCATAATATTGACATTGCCGGAAATGCAACAGATAAGAAGCCAGAAGCAAATTTTGCCAATATTTGATTGTACAAGAAAAAACCTGGAAGTCTTCTTTGTATGAATGATTATGAGCTCATCAACGGTAGCACGCTTGTCCACAACAGTTGCTCAATTGTTAACCTCATGGAGTAATTGTTGAACAGCTTTCTTTGTTTTTGTTTCTTCTTAGTTTACTCTTTTTTTTTCTCCCTTTTTTGATAATGTACAATGTTATAGCTGTTCATTTCTGGAACTTTTCCTCTTGGTGGGTGCGTGTGCCAAATAGAAGAAAGCTAAAAATATGTTAAACATTTTTTGTTAATTGAATATTAAATTTGAAAAATCGACCTCATTAGATTTGATAAATTTTATATTATTTAGGCTTGAATGAAAAATTAGCAAATGGTGATATGCTATCTATTTTAAGAAACAATCACAAACAAAATACCACCTCTTAAGTACAGCGAAAATCACATTAGGGGCGTTTAGGAAGCTTACTTAGATGAAAGTGGAATATATACTATATATATCAATCTAAAATATATATGTTTCGCAAACAAGTATATAATAAAGTATAGATAAATAAATACAAAGAGCAACTGTCTTGTACTATATTATCAATTATCAAGTGAAGTAGTAAGAATAAGTGTCAAAAATTAAAAGTTTTTGTGTATTAATTTTACTCCATTTCATGGAGGTGCTTTTAACTTCAGCTTCATTTTAAATCACTTTTTATTTGGTGCATCAAGGAAGTACTACACTTTTATTTCACTTGACAAACTGTGGTCTGTGCAATTCCTTTTTAAGGGTAAAATAAATTAAGGAAGGTTTAACAATTCTTACAAATAACTTGTAATTTTGGAATCCGACGGTAAAAATAATCCAACGGACGTAATCTACTTGGTATTAAAAAAAACAAGAAGAAGATGCAATCAGCCAGTGCCACGTGTCTTTTCAGCTTAGCACTTGCACTTCACTTCCTAGTTCAGTCTCAAGTCTCAACTCTCAAATCTTTTACCCACTCAATTCAATCTCATCTCCGTCTCTTTTTCGTGGCCTAGAAACATTCCAACAATGGCCACAGCTACAACCACTTCCACCTCAGCCTCTCTTCTCCTCCACACCTCTCCTCTCTCCCGCCGCACCACCTCCGTGCGCCTCTCTGCCATCTCCACTCCTCACCGGAGACGCTCTCTCCTCCTCTTCATCGCTCTCCCGGCCCCATTTCTCGCTATCACATCCCCGTCCCGAGCAGCCGATATCGGGCTGTTCGGTATAAGAAAACGACTTGAGAAGATCGAGGAGGAGGCCGTGGAGGTGGTGAAGGAAAGCGAAAAGCTGGCAGAGGAGGTGGTGAAGGAAGGCGAGGAAGCGGTGGTGAAAGAGATAAAGACAGCTGAGAAGGAGATTGAGTCAGCTGCTGCAGCTGTTGCGGCTGAGGCGGGAGCCGGAGCGGGATTCCAGATTGCTGGAGATTTGGTGCAAGCCGGTGCTGTTGCCGGTGCAGAGGCGGTCGGGGTTTTGGTTGGATTGTCAGTTGTTAATGGAATTCTTGGTCCTGAGGGCCAGAATTAATTAGTATATGCTCTTGGCTTGGTCTTAATTTTTTGTTTCCTTGATTCATGTTGATTGGAGCAACTGTGTAGTATGATGTACTTATGTATAGTAATTGATTATATCTGGGATGTTTTAGCTATTGATTGATTTTTGAGATTGAGTGCAGGATAAATAAATTTCGTTTAATTATATATTTGTTGATCATCAACACTTGAACAAGGCAAACATGGGCATCTTTTCTACTTTTTCTCTTTGTATAAATTGTTGTAATTGCAGAATGGCATTGTCAAAGACTCAAAGGCCTTGAATTGCAAAACTGATTTCAGACTTCTAATAAATTTGATTGAAATTATGGAGTTTTGAGCAATTAAGGGACTGTGTAACCTGCTCAACTTTTTTTTTTTGTAAATTTTAAATGCCATAAATGGGTATAATTTAAATTCTTCGTACTTTATAATCATTCTTATTTTACAATGCAAAAGGAAAAAGAGAACTACAACAGTTTTTCTCTCAAATTCCCTTCATCCCGGAATATATTGCTTCTGTTGACTCTTTTTGTTGTTGAAAAATGGAAGACTGGATGTTTAGAACACTGGAACAGTCGAACAGACTTCAAAAATCAAAATTAAAATTATAGTTTCTTGCTTTGTTGCACATAATATATTGGCTATTTTATTTTTTTGCCATAATATATTGACTGTAAATTCAAAATTCAATATTTCTGAACTTAACAATTTTTTTTTTCGATTTTCTACACGGACATTGACAGCAGTAAAATTTGAAATATAGATTGCATATAATATAGACCACAAAGAGAGGAGAATTACAAGAAAATAACAAAGGCCTCTTTGCAGAAAACAATAAAAGAAATCTCCAGATTTCATCAGACGATAGAGATGGGCCCACAAATCCGAATTAAAGGCCCAGAAATGGAGATCATCTCTCGTCTGGCAAGTGGCAATGGCGACTCTCCGCTTCTCTCCATTCCTCTCCAATTCCTCTTCTCCTCCTCTCTCCCCTCTGTACCCTTCTCTCCTCCCTTCCCGCCAATTTTCCCCTTTCAAACGGCTCCACCTTCAAAGATCCCTTTCCATTTCTCGGTCTCGATTTCTCTCTTTCGCTCTCGCCGAGTCAGACTCCGCTAAATCGCTTGAGGAAGATTCGATTCAACCTCTCCTTCAAGAGCTATCCGTAATCCCTTTTTCTGATAATTAATTTGATTTTTACTTCACTACATCTTTTTTTTCTTATCATAATTTTGTTGAATTTCAGGATTGCTTGAAGCTTCCGCCTGATTTCCTCTCCTCGCTACCCAATGATCTCCGTGTTGATGTAAGCTAATTTTTAGATGCATTTTAATTCTTTTGGTTTACATTTCCTGGCGAGATTATATTTATTTTTATTATTTTGATATGTATTGAAGCTTAATGATGCGGCATTTGATCTATCAAATGGGCCTGTGCTGGATGAGGTTAGTGCTTCACCTCTCTATTTTCCAAATATCCAATCTGATAGGACAAACTCATGTTATAATTTGGCATTACTTTGGATTCAAATTATGATAAGTAGGAGATCCAAATCTGTAGCTGATACGTCTAGTTTTGGCAGAGATCAACGATAGTATCGAGAGAGAGATTGAGAGGTGAATTAGTTAATCTTTATTGAGCACAATGTTACAAATGGTCTGTTTGAGTAATCCCCCTCTATACAATAGTCTACCCCTTCTATATATAGGCGCTGCTAGGAGGATTCCCCTGCTAACGTCATCCGACAGCTGTTATATCATTTCTCCTAGATTTACCCGAGGTGCCTTCGGATATCCAAATGGTGCGAGTTTGTTATGACAATCTTGTCCGAGGTCCCTTATTTCTCTAACTGGTGGATATATTCATTTCGTGTCTATCTCGGACTGGGGCTATTGGGCCCGGCCCTATCATAAGCCCTTGAACTTGTGATGAGTTTGCTCATCGGAAGTTGAAAAAATTGTCTGTTCCTTCATGATTCGAGGTGAAGCAGCCGAGTCCTTGAGTCCACATTTATTCGTAATCCAAACTGGGATGACTGAACTCTTCAGCCCTTGAGCCCTTGAGCTCTCGGACTTACAGCTCTTCGTGATCCAAGGTAGAACGTCCGAGCCCTTGAGTTCCCGAGTTCACGGCTCTTTGCGATTTATTGTAGAATAAAAGAGAAAATTGCTCATGATATGCAGTTGCCACGAGGCCCTACCTCCAAGTGGTTCCCGACTTAATCACCGCAAAAATTCTTAGATTAAACCCTTGTGTTTGGACAAGGGATTTACGAACCGAGCCCTTGAGTTCCGAATATGGACATTTCGGGCGAGATAGCGACTTGAAGGAGCCCTTGAGTCCCGAACATTGACATTTCGGGCCAAAGAGCGATTTGAAGGAGCCCTTGAGTCCCGAACATGGACATTTCGGACGAAAAAGCGACTTGAAGGAGCCCTTGAGTCCCGAACATTGACATCTCGGGCAGGAGAGCGACTTGGAGTCCTTGAGTCCCGAACATTGACATTTCGACAGGAGAGCGATTTGAAGGAGCCCTTGAGTCCCGAAAGTTGACATTTCGGGCCAAAGAGCGACTTGAAGGAGCCCTTGAGTCCCGAACATGGACATTTCGGGCCAAAGAGCGACTTGAAGGAGCCCTTGAGTCCCGAACATTGACATCTCGGGCAGGAGAGCGACTTGGAGTCCTTGAGTCCCGAACATTGACATTTCGGACAGGAGAGCGATTTGAAGGAGCCCTTGAGTCCCGAAAGTTGACATTTCGGGCCAAAGAGCGACTTGAAGGAGCCCTTGAGTCCCGAAAGTTGACATTTCGGGCCAAAGAGCGACTTGAAGGAGCCCTTGAGTCCCGAACATGGACATTTCGGGCCAAAGAGCGACTTGAAGGAGCCCTTGAGTCCCGAACATTGACATCTCGGGCAGGAGAGCGACTTGGAGTCCTTGAGTCCCGAACATTGACATTTCGGACAGGAGAGCGATTTGAAGGAGCCCTTGAGTCCCGAAAGTTGACATTTCGGGCCAAAGAGCGACTTGAAGGAGCCCTTGAGTCCCGAAAGTTGACATTTCGGGCCAAAGAGCGACTTGAAGGAGCCCTTGAGTCCCGAACATGGACATTTCGGGCCAAAGAGCGACTTGAAGGAGCCCTTGAGTCCCGAACATTGACATCTCGGGCAGGAGAGCGACTTGGAGTCCTTGAGTCCCGAACATTGACATTTCGGACAGGAGAGCGATTTGAAGGAGCCCTTGAGTCCCGAAAGTTGACATTTCGGGCCAAAGAGCGACTTGAAGGAGCCCTTGAGTCCCGAACATGGACATTTCGGGCCAAAGAGCGACTTGAAGGAGCCCTTGAGTCCCGAACATTGACATTTCGGGCCAAAGAGCGATTTGAAGGAGCCCTTGAGTCCCGAACATGGACATTTCGGGCGAAAAGGCGACTTGAAGGAGCCCTTGAGTTCCGAACATTGACATCTCGGGCAGGAGAGCGACTTGGAGTCCTTGAGTCCCTAAGTCCCTCGTGGATTAATGAAAGACGATTTATAATCACAACTTTCATACACGAAATGTGTTTACTCCGAGATTGGTTCTCAAAGAGGGTCACGACTTCTTTTGTTTGATGCGCTTACTCCGAGATCAACTCTCGAGGAGGGTCACGACTTCTTTTGATTTTTATGCGCTTACTCCGAGAATTCTCTCGAGGAGGGTCACGACTTTTCTTTTTCAATGCGCTTACTCCGAGAATTCTCTCGAGGAGGGTCACGACTTTCTTTTTTCAATGCGCTTACTCCGAGAATTCTCTCGAGGAGGGTCACGACTTTTTTTTTTTTTTTTTTTTTTTTTTTTCCAATGCGCTTACTCCGAGAATTCTCTCGAGGAGGGTCACGACTTTTCTTTTTTTTCAATGCGCTTACTCCGAGAATTCTCTCGAGGAGGGTCACGACTTTTCTTTTTCAATGCGCTTACTCCGAGAATTCTCTCGAGGAGGGTCACGACTTTCCTTTTTCAATGCGCTTACTCCGAGAATTCTCTCGAGGAGGGTCACGACTTTTTTTTTTTTTTTTTTTTTTTTTCCAATGCGCTTACTCCGAGAATTCTCTCGAGGAGGGTCACGACTTTTCTTTTTTTTTCAATGCGCTTACTCCGAGAATTCTCTCGAGGAGGGTCACGACTTTTCTTTTTCAATGCGCTTACTCCGAGAATTCTCTCGAGGAGGGTCACGACTTTCCTTTTTCAATGCGCTTACTCCGAGAATTCTCTCGAGGAGGGTCACGACTTTCCTTTTTCAATGCGCTTACTCCGAGAATTCTCTCGAGGAGGGTCACGACTTTTTTTTTTTTTTTTTTTTTCATCTTTGTGGTGTAGTATCTTGGCCTTCATTTGTACAATGCAACGTCAGATGGTACCCTGCAGCTATTGCTTAGTCACTCATTAGTAATAGAATATTCCAGAAAGATTGTATCTAAACACCTGATCAACACATAATATCATTAGCATATGCGGTTTTTATCTCCCCCTTTTTTTTTGTGTGTGTCCCCTTCAGATTAGCACAAGAATATGGCTTGTCCTAAAACCGAAGACACCTAATATGAAAGAAGATGCATGCTTTTCCACACAGTTGACTACTTGTTGTCAATATGAAATACTTCTACAGAGAATGAATAGATACACAAAGCTAAATAGATTGAGCCATGCTCTCAACCCTGTATAAAATTATCCATTGAAGAACATTCTAATTTATACATAATGACAGCCCTTTCATATGCATTTGACGAATCCGTTCCGGGGTAAATATCTATTTGATTCTTACATCTATTTAATCAAAACCACATGGTGCTACTGAAACTTGATGATAAACTAATAACCATATACACATACAATCAGTAAGAGTATGTTATTATCCAATTGCCATAGATGGTAAGCCTTAACAATATCATCAGTAAAGCACCATACTTTGCAAAATAAAATAAAAAAGGTGCCACATTGAATATGTTTTCTACATCATCTCACCATGATACTTTAGTTGAAAAAAGCACATCCCATTGTATTATACCAATTGTATTATACCAAACCAGGTAAAATAAAATTATGAACTCAAGCTCGTGACTAGATGCATGAAACCAAGTCGCAGAAAAGCGTTTCCTTTCTAATTTGCATGTAATTATAGAGTCCTCAGTGTAGTGTAAAAACATACTTCATACTAAGAACAACAATATGACTACCAGTTGTCTTTGTGTGGCAATTACTTTTCAAATGACACATATTAAAGTCCTAACAAAAATCTAGGAAGAGAGAACTTTGTAAATCAACCTTAGCATGTATAAAATATGTATACCACAGCGTCACTAAGTACTTTCAAGAAGACACAAATCATGCTTGGCAAATACATAGATGCGCAATTAGCTAGGTAAAATATTGTTTTCTTGAACAGCCCCAAATAATTGATTACAGAAATGAAACACCAGTTAAGGAATCACTAATCCTTGTGGTAAAATAGTAAGCTTAGGGCGAACGATTTTATCTAAATCTTATTTCTGTGTAATCGGTAAATGAAAACAAAATATACAAGACTTTGGTTCCTTTACCTTACACTGCAATTTACTAGGCCATACTGACATGTTTGATAGCTATGCTAAGGTCACCAAAGGCTTGCTAATAAAAAGTGTGGTTAGTTTCCTTGCTTCTCCCTGTACTTAGCAGGATTTAATGCACCCCCAATTATTTGAACTCAAATTTCCTCTTGTTAGGGATCTTGTTTATTTTCTTTGCATCATGCAACGGGATTTGGTAAACTCGGATGCTTTACTATCCTTATTACTTAATTTTATCAGATAATTACAATTGGTAACCTTGTAACCCGTGCGCCCGAGGTTTGCTAATAATCATGTTACTTGTTTTCACCATTTAACGCATTCCTTGTTGTCCTCAGAGGATTCTCAACTCATCATAAAATGCAGATCTTCACCTAAAAAAAAAAAAAAACTCGCAAAAGGAAACTTACAGGATCAGATTCGATCGCCGTATCGATAGTGAGGAGCGGGATCTGGTCGACTATGGGGCAGAACACGACGAGACATGCGGCCGAGCTGACGCCAAGCAAGAGGCAGTGGTTGTTGCTGAATCTTGTCAGGGTAGTTAAGAGTCGTGTCCGGAGAAAGCTAAGTCGAAACCAAACCCATCGCCACACTAGATCTTGGTGTTGGAGCAAAGCTCGAGCACACTGCTTTGCAGCTCCAGTTGCATCTCCAAGTAGTAGCAACTCTGAAACATCTCCTGATGAGCTCCCTCTTGTCGGAATCGAGGAAAGTGGCGCCGATCAACTCAGATCTATCGCGAGGTCGTGCAGCGGAGGTGAAGTGTGGGGTCACAAGGTGGAGTGCCAAGTCGCAGAGGGCTGGAAGGACCGATGTATCGATGCTTGCTCGATCCTTTCGACCCCGATTGCTTTCGCAAAAGGTCCAGTCGGATCTGTCATGAGATCATGCAGTTGGAGAGGATAGAAGTCTGGATCTCAGGATCTGTATCTCCTTCAATCGTAACTTATTCAAAAGGAGTCCAATCGGTGGAGTTGAAAGTGTCTAGATCGGGAAAGGTAGAGAAAAGGCGGAGTGGTGGAAACCAAAGGCGGAAGCCAGTCGGAGACAAAGCGATTCAATCACCTCTCTTATCTCACTCATTTTTAACTGAAATACTAGATGCAATCGAGAGATCCCTCTCCGATTACTACTAGTCGGTTTTACGGTGGGCGCCAGTTGATACGTCTAGTTTTGGCAGAGATCAACGATAGTATCGAGAGAGAGATTGAGAGGTGAATTAGTTAATCTTTATTGAGCACAATGTTACAAATGGTCTGTTTGAGTAATCCCCCTCTATACAATAGTCTACCCCTTCTATATATAGGCGCTGCTAGGAGGATTCCCCTGCTAACGTCATCCGACAGCTGTTATATCATTTCTCCTAGATTTACCCGAGGTGCCTTCGGATATCCAAATGGTGCGAGTTTGTTATGACAATCTTGTCCGAGGTCCCTTATTTCTCTAACTGGTGGATATATTCATTTCGTGTCTATCTCGGACTGGGGCTATTGGGCCCGGCCCTATCATAAGCCCTTGAACTTGTGATGAGTTTGCTCATCGGAAGTTGAAAAAATTGTCTGTTCCTTCATGATTCGAGGTGAAGCAGCCGAGTCCTTGAGTCCACATTTATTCGTAATCCAAACTGGGATGACTGAACTCTTCAGCCCTTGAGCCCTTGAGCTCTCGGACTTACAGCTCTTCGTGATCCAAGGTAGAACGTCCGAGCCCTTGAGTTCCCGAGTTCACGGCTCTTTGCGATTTATTGTAGAATAAAAGAGAAAATTGCTCATGATATGCAGTTGCCACGAGGCCCTACCTCCAAGTGGTTCCCGACTTAATCACCGCAAAAATTCTTAGATTAAACCCTTGTGTTTGGACAAGGGATTTACGAACCGAGCCCTTGAGTTCCGAATATGGACATTTCGGGCGAGATAGCGACTTGAAGGAGCCCTTGAGTCCCGAACATTGACATTTCGGGTCAAAGAGCGATTTGAAGGAGCCCTTGAGTCCCGAACATGGACATTTCGGACGAAAAAGCGACTTGAAGGAGCCCTTGAGTCCCGAACATTGACATCTCGGGCAGGAGAGCGACTTGGAGTCCTTGAGTCCCGAACGGTGGGCGCCAGTTGATACGTCTAGTTTTGGCAGAGATCAACGATAGTATCGAGAGAGAGATTGAGAGGTGAATTAGTTAATCTTTATTGAGCACAATGTTACAAATGGTCTGTTTGAGTAATCCCCCTCTATACAATAGTCTACCCCTTCTATATATAGGCGCTGCTAGGAGGATTCCCCTGCTAACGTCATCCGACAGCTGTTATATCATTTCTCCTAGATTTACCCGAGGTGCCTTCGGATATCCAAATGGTGCGAGTTTGTTATGACAATCTTGTCCGAGGTCCCTTATTTCTCTAACTGGTGGATATATTCATTTCGTGTCTATCTCGGACTGGGGCTATTGGGCCCGGCCCTATCAGTAGCTTTATTGGGTTTCATTTCTAGCCTACCCCAACTTGTTTGGGACTAAACGCTTGTTTGTTGTTGTTGTTGTTCAAGTTCAAAATTCACGTGTGGTTTTTGCATGAAATTGCATTTAAGTTATCAACTTAGCTTTATTTACTTCCAGAATTGCTTGGCCTCTATGTTATGGGGTTGTTTGGCAACACCATAACATAGTGGAGTTGAGGATTAAAGTTAGTACTTTTGGAGTTAGTGTTTGAGATTGAATTAGTAAAATTCTTTGGAGGGCTTTGTACTAACCACGTTGACCTCAAACTTGTTTGGCAATTATTAGATAAACAAGTTAGTTTACTAGCCTAGAAGTTAGGCTTAACTCATGCATGCCAAATGACCCCTTAAGGGACAGTGAGTAGGAATTTGGGGGTGATTTATGACATTCAGCTGGTAAGTTAACTACTGAATCAGTTGAATGCCTACTTAATGCTGAAATGTACTTTTGAACATTATTAGCATGTCATATTAAACTTAGTTAATGTAATCCTTTTTGAGAAAATTAATTACATGATACTGTCTGTAATTCAATTTCAACTTGTAGAAAATTAAAGTTCAGAAACTATAAATCATGTTTTTTTAAACAATCCTGTAATTACCTTTTACAGTGTGGTGACGAGGTAGGAGAAATGTTGCTAAACCTGTCTCGTGCATGGGAGCGTGCTGACACATCAACTTCTAATAGTATTGCTGAGAAGCTTCCATCTATTGAGAGCTCCTTGAAAGGAAGAGCCAAATTAGGCAAGAAATGTTTTATAGTTCTGCATTGGTTCGCAGAATTTTCATTTATGCAATGTTTAATTATGTCTTTTTTACTATCTTAGTTTAGCACTTGGCAAGCGCTTGGTATCTGCCGGGCGAAGATTTCAGGCAATGGGCCAGTATGGTAATGGAGAGGTTCAAAAGGTAAGGTTAAATGTTGGAAATTGAATTCTGGTATTAGTTTTTTTTTAAAAAAAATTTATATGTAAAAATGAGCCAATAGTAAACTTGTTTGGGACTAAAGGTTTTGTTGTAAACAAGCCAATAATACACAAGGATTAAATGACTTTATGAAGATAAATACTACTATCCTACTTGACTGGGATCTAGTACTCTGGCACATCACTGATATACATATACTGTTGATTTTATTGACCTGACTGCAAAGAAATACTCCAAAAGAGCTTTAGCATCTGCATCAATGAGTATCAGTACTGTCCCTGAGCTTCAGCCTGGTGTCTTTGTTAATTGTATGATTGATTAAAAATAACATCATATGAAAAAGGGATTAAGTTGGTATGTTTAACTCAGATTGCTAATTCAATGATAAAGACTGGAAAGGAGTTGTCGAAAACTCCTGTAATTGTCACAGATGAAGAACTTGACAGGAAAAGCAAGAAACTCAAGGTGTTGTTTTTTTTCCCTTCTTTAAAATTTTTTCTTTTTTTTTAATGCCTAGTTGGATTCAAAGAATGGAAAATAGACACAGATGGTAGAAAAAATTTTAATTAATTATTTCAGTTTGGAGAAATCGAGTTTGAATTGACCCCAGAGAAAGCAAACATTGGTGCAGCAGTTGGTGTGCTTTTCGGGTAAGTAATCTTTACATCTGTTTTTAGCATATGCTGTTTTTCTTTCTTTCCTTTCTAGAAAGTGGGGCATTTCTGATATTGAATTTCAAAGTAACAAAATGACAGAGACCTGCAAGGGTTATTCTTCTATTTCGAGATAAACAAGTGGGACAGAATTACTGGTTTAAAATAGCTCAGTAATTCAGTAATTAAAATTTACAAGATGATAACATTGCAAAATACTTTAGTGGACCAATTAGTACCTGAACAAACCAACTGGGACCAACCTCCTGATTTCGAATAGCTTGGTAAATCTTTCATTAAGAGTTGTAATTGTAATTCTTAATGTGCCTAATAATTCAAAACTTTCCAAGTAGCCAATAAGTAAATAAATAATTGAGTACTAAATAGTTGAAATTGTTTGGCACAAATATGCATACCTTCATCATTAAGGATTTTTTTATTGATCTATGAACTTACAAACAGGGTTTTGTCGTGGGCATTAACACAAGGAGTCCAAAGCATACCAGAAAGTTCAATGCAATATGCAAATGATAATGCTCTGATGCTAGCCAAGGTAGATAAAATATCATTATTTTTTTTTCTTGTATAAAATAGAAATTTTCATCGCTAACTGAAATCGTTGTATTGACATGGTGTAGTCTTTACGAGGAGCACTTCTTGTGCTGTGTTACTCGTCAACTTTACTATCTGGGTTTACTTCAATAGGACTTCTTTTGCTAGGAAGGCAACTAAGCAACGAAAATAAACCTGAGTAAAGATACTTTTAGTAGTGGTGACGTTTTGTATATAGACACGATCACAATTTCTATGCTTGTAAAAAATATGTTTCTGAATAGAAATTGATGTCATATGTTTCTCTGTACTGTAGGAATATATGAGTAAACTAAACATTTTTACAAAAGGATTAGCGATATATTAGCAATTAGTCATCAAAGAATAATAAATTATTGAACAAGTCAAACAGTATACGTTCTGACATATTGTTAGTGCATTTAATTGCACGAGAATAGCACTAGCGAATACTTTTGGGTTTTAGACTTCAGACGCTGAGACTATTGAGAATTGAAGTTGGGAAAGAGCAGTGTTATTTCGAAAATATAAAAAAAAAATAATTGCTATCATCTATCATTTAAGATATTTATGATGTATTGTTATTAATTGTTATCATCTATTATTTCTGACATATTGTTATCATCTAATTTATGGCTCTGTTTTATTTTGCAATAGTACAATGTATTCAAAGTTCACCATATTATGATGTATTGAATTGAGCTTTCAAGTAAGATAAGAATTCCATCAAATTATAAAATTTATGGTTCGCATTTGCTTGGTAATTTGCAGTGACAAAAATGATTTTCTTTGATGAAAGAGAAATGAATCCTTAGCTATGACTATTTATTTCTCAAGGCGGGAGAGAGATGAAGAGGAAAAAACTGGGTGTGTTTGGACGGTGGAGAATAAGGTTTTGGATAAGAATATGGATCAAATTCTTTATTCTTGTGCAACTCAAACAACACATAATAAGGAATTTGGACCCTTATTTTTATACTAACAAAACCATAGTATAAGAATAAAGAATTTGGACGAGCACGTATATCGAAATTTTTTATTCAAGGCTAATCCAAACACACAGACATTTGCTACCTGACAAACAAAAACTAAGTATACTGTATATATAAACCCCTAGTATATATAAAGTGGTGGAAATTGATTACTGCCATCGCTAAATATAAAGTGAACATATACAACAAACAAAGTAAACATATAGACGATCTAAGTGAACACATACAAACAAATAAGTTCAATGAAAATAAGTTGAATATGCATGTAAGTGATGACAACACTTATTTGTTTGTAAGTGTTCACTTAGATCATCTATATGTTCACCTTATTTACTTTATATGTTCATTTTGTATTTAGCGATGGCTGGGATGGTATATTTGCCGATGGCACTTATAATTCCTGTAAAGTGGTTCCCTCGGACTCGGTAGTTAGGCCTGAAAACGGCAACCGTTTCGACCGTCTTTTCGTCTAAAACAAAACAAAACGGTTAAAGATTTTGGTTGCGTTTTAAAAACGAAATGGTTAACGCAAGTATGAAATGGTTTCGTCCATGTGTATTTTCGTGGTATTTTCGTAATTTCGATCGTTTCGTTCAAAACGAAGCGATTAACGCAAATGATAATCAGTTTCGTGTCCAAAATGCAACGATCAACGCAACAGTCCAGTTGCGTGACCGTTTTACACGTTATGCACCCATATCGGTAGTCGAAAAAGTCCAAGCATAAAGAATTTTAGCCCATAAATTGGGATCACTGACACTGACACAGGCTTTTTTTTTTGGGTTTTTCCCCCTTCAAAGCACAAATAAGACCTTGAATGGCTTGGCCAGTTGGGCTAAATTGTGGGCTTCATATCCAAGTCTTTGACGGACGACCTTTTTCTTTTTCATTTCTCAGTATTCTGTTCTAGTCTGTCCAACTGGTAAAATATATCATACTATACTCTATTTGTATACATGGTACATGCAGTAAATCCTTTACTTCTTTTAACTTTCCTCTCTCAATCATTATCAAATATCAAATATCAATGACAAATTAAGAATAGAAGGAAATTAATTAAGTAGACCCTTCTCATGCCATTTCATTACAAGAGTTACTTCAAATCCTGAATTTAAAATTGATAAACTACAACTAATTACCATTGGCAAAAGTATTGAATGACAAATAAGCATCACACAGGAGTCTTTACTTTCACTGCTTTAAGCACATTTCTAGAAACACACAGACTCGTTAGCACAAGTACAAAACACAACGAAGACACTCGTTTGTGGAAACACTGATGCAAACTAAATAACTTGAGTACATTTCTAGAAACCTATAAGGACTTGTAGCAAAACACACAACAAAGTACTCATTTCTAGAAGCACAGAAGGCAAATTAAACAAGCTTAAGCATATTTCTAGAAACACAGTACAGAGACTCATTAGCCAAATATACAATGACACAAACCAACACAACTTTAGAAACACAATGCTTCTAACTTATCCTTCTTTTGACGGGCAATTGTCAAAGTACAAGGACAACATTCTAGCTTTAGTTTTGTCGGCTGCCGTTCATCCCTTGAGCCGGTGATTGTAACTGTAGTGTCTCCAATGACTCCTTATCAATATCCATCCCCACACCAACTCCCGATGCCTGTACCTGCTCTGTAATACATATACGTGTTTCTCCAGCATACGAACAATGGCTTTGTCTTCTGCCCTCAGAAGAACTGCCGCCACCACTAGGAGTGACATCAGTTAGGAACTTGTAAGTGTTGGAATGACTGATCGCGTCATAAATGTTGGTGGGTTCTATGGTATGTAAGTCATTCTGCTGTGCATTGAGCCATGCACGTAAAGTGAGATCATGAATGAACATTTCACAGGCCTTGGCAGTGATGACGGGTGCTTCTGACGAGACCTTGACATCACGGTCAGCCTCCATGACCTTCTTAGCTCGCGTCAGTGTTGGCTGGTTTTGGAAGTCCGTCATTTGTTCCACCTCCTGATTGTGGTTCCTCCAAAGAATCTCCAGTTGATGTTTCTGATAATGGCAACAGAAAGATCAATCTCCAGTCGTGTGGTGGGTATCTCAGAGACAGCTGTTGGAGCTGCTGCTGTGATTGATATTGTATCGGTTCTCCATTGGCCTTCCAGTTATTGTAGCTTTCTTTTCCTACACGGATGTATTATAGTTTAATTACTTAAAAATTAATGTACAATGTATGACCTAACGTACGGACCTTGTAAGTAAAAGAATATGAATTAAAAGTTACTAGTGAAACAGCTATAGTCACACACACGATTAGAATCTTAACGGAATCAAAATATTATAATTGTAGAGTTATGACCATGATAACGATGTTATTAGCATCTTAGGTTACCAGCCACATGATGGGACGGCAATAATTAGGACATATGTTGTCGCATTGTTAAAAAATAAAAGGACAAAACAAGGTTATTGATCATGGTTTGCTCATAGCTATCTAGAAGAAAGAAGACAAAATATTTCATTATAGCTACAACTCATAGTAGCACGTATACCACTTCACATCAACTACCTAATCCATAAATTAAATAGAGAATATATTCAGAGTTGATGATGGTCCTATACTCCTATATATGGCTAACTCTAAATATTCTCTTTTGTCTACACACACATTGGAATATATAATTTCAAAATGAAAAATGCTTACTGCATTTTTTTTCTTCTTGAGGTATATACGTAATACGGAAGAGTCTAATGCCAATTAATTAAGAGTACTATCCACTCCTAGAGGGGTTTCTAGAGACTTGAGGGTGGATCATTTAGTTTTACCTATCCCATGGCGTGCTTGGTGCGAGTTGGAGGGGGTTGAGGTGTTTTACGTATTCCATTTATAATAGAAAAAAATAATTTAATAAACAAATTTATATAGATCGAAACGTGGAAATTCGAAAGTAACAAGATCAACTTGTAAGACTGTGCAGGGCAATGCATGGAGGGTTGATGGCTTGATGCTAATCGGATCCAAAATTTGTTGACGGACCTCCAGATCCCGTTTGATTATTGGATTAAATTTAGATGAAGTAATTTGACAAAGAATGAATTTCTTACTATCCAAGATTTAATTTGAACATCAGACGGCTGAAGGATCGAGGGAAAAAGTAGGACAGTACATTAAAGAGAATGCGACATTCTGTATAGAGTAATAGGACAATTAGGATAATCAATAAAACAATAAAAATAAGTAACAAGACAATAAGGAAAATTAATGGGACAATCGCAGTGAGTTGAAAGACAATTAATATTGTAATAAATGAGTAGGACATTAATATAAATTATTAGGATAATAGAGATAGACAATTTCAAGGGTGGTAGGTCGAGGGGTGGTCACGAGGGGATGAGCCTAGTCTGGGGTGAGGGTGATCAGTGTGAGAGGGGATTAAGGTGGAGGTTAAGGGACTTAAGGAGTAGGATGAAAAACCGTTAAAAATAGAAACATATTTAAAATAAAAACTCCTAAAAAGAAAACATGTCCATTTTAGTATGGTGTTAACGGTGATAATAGAAATATATTACGGTCCTTATTAGCCCTGAAAATATATGATCAGTATAAAAAAGTATTTAATGGTTTGTTGAATTACTAGTTTGACAAATGGTGACGGAATATGCAGTCTACATATACGGTCTGTATATTAAAATGTTTAATATGCATAGACAACCTGCATATTGAGACTTAATATGCATATACGGTCATCATATAAAGACATTTAATGTGCATTTAGAGGTTCAATATGTCTAGATGACGTTTCTTGAACACAGCTCGGTAGGTGGAAGAGAGAGAGAGAGAGTGAGGCTGTCCTCTTCGCTGTTGATATCTAGCCTCCCTCTCCCTCACTGTCAGTTCGTAATGCTTGTGGCTCTGATGAGCAGATCGATTTCTCCTCTTTTAGATCTGTACAAAGAGAATGTGCAGAGTGAAGCGAGGGGAATGGAGATAGCTATCAATACAGTTGCCATCAATCTAGATTCCAGACTAATTTTTTTTTATGCTCTTTTAATATATTAATTATTTATTGACAACTTTTTTGACATTCTGATTTTGTTTTGCATTTAGATATCAGTAGCCACTTTTCTAGTTAGGCGCTGATAATATTGAATCCTAGAGAGTTATAGCCCTGCTATCCATAATCCTTGGATGCATCGGCTTCTCTTGACCAGGATATTTAAATTCACAGAATCTGTTTCGAACAGAATTAAACTCCAGTCAACCGATCTGAATCTGTGTTGAACAAAATTAAACTCCAGTGGAATCCATTTGAGAACGGATGAAAATCCTTCAAGAACTAAAGTCATAGAATTCAGTATTTTAAAACTTTAGGCACAATACGTTGAGAACGGCTCTCAAACCGTTTAGAACGGAATTGGACTCTGCTGGGATCCGTTGAGAACATATGAAAGTCCATTAAGAACGGAAGTTGGAGAATTCAGTTTCTTAAAACTTTTTGCACAGTCCGTTGAGAACGGATCTCAAACCGTTTAGAACAGAATTGGACTCCACTGGGATCCGTTGAAGAAAAGATGAAAGTCCATTAAGAACGGAAGTTGTAGAATTCAGTTTTTTAAACTTTGTGCAGCATCCGTTGAGAACAGATCTCAATCCGTTTAGAACGAAATTGGACTTTAGTGGGATCCGTTGAGAGCAGATAGAATCCGTTAAGAACGGAGTCAGTTTTCTAAAACTTTCTGGCCACCGTCTGTTGAGAGCGGATCTCAATCCGTTTAGAACGGAGTTGGACTCCAATGGGATGCGTTGAGAACGGATTCGGAGAACTCTGTTTTTTAAAACTGTGCAACATCCGTCGAGAACGGATCTGAGTCCGTTAGAACGAAATTGGACTTCAGTGAAATGCGTTGAGAACGGATAAAAATCAGTTAAGAACGGAAATCCGTTTTTTAAAACTTTCTGCACGTCCGTTGAGAACGGATCCTAATCCGTTTAGAACGGATCTCAATCCAATCTCATCTTGTGTAGTCGCATAAATGAATAGTCCGCCAGTTTCATCTCTTATAGCGAAAAGGTAAATCTGCTCTCTCTCTTCGTTTTTACTCTCCTGCTTTGTTCTTCCTTCCTTGCTTCCCTCCTATCCTATCACGTACATTTGATTTATGCAATCCCTCGTTGTTACCCTACAACTGTTCGATAACTATAAGGGGTGAGGGAGAGATTGATCGAGATAGACAGAGAGAGGATCGGGAAAAAGAGAAAGGGTGGGCGTGTTGTGCGGATCCGAGTGGGATTTAATCCCACGATTCTTTTTTTTTTTTTTTTGTACGGGGGTTCACATCATGTATGCAATTTGTTGATATAATTGCTCAGAAGCGAATGATTATTTTCATGTAAATTTCTTTATACAAATATTGTATTAAAAATGACACTCATGATAATAAACAAAGCATTTTATAAATTATCTTTGTGCCTATTTTGGCGATCAACTTCATGAATGACTAAATCAATTTATATAAAAGTTTATCAGAACTGAAGTTGGCTTAATTGTCCAACATCATTAGAATTCATGAATTGCTATATGTGTTGAAATTACCGTGAAGAAGTTTTGCAGTGTTGAAATTAGAAACAATATGTGTTGAAATTTTAATGTGTTGAAATTACCATGAAGAAGTTTTGCTGTGTTGAAATTACCATGAAGAAGTTTTGATGTGTTGAAATTATCATTAGAATTCATGAATTACTATATGTGTTGAAATTACCATGAGATGACACAGTGTCTGATCATCCATCCGACGGCCCGTCAACCTACGTCACAACAGAAATAAAAGCAAAACGGAGTCAGCTACAAAATCGAGTAATCAGTTATTTAACGATGCAGCTTCTCTATAACTAATTTATATAACAAAAATCAAACGATTGGATTAATCCACACATCAATAACAGTAAAAGTAAATGTATTTCACAGAGATCAACGGGTCTAGGTTTTCTCAAATCAGTTTCTCATATCACTTTCACAATAGCACGAATCTCTCTCTAGGCGATTCCGCTTCGCATTCCATTATCACTTTTTCATTCCAAATCATGTCACATCAAAAACCCGTTGACTCATTAAATACACCAGTCAAAATTCTCATATATCAATTCATTCAAATAAACAAACGGCTTTTAAATCAATCAATACAAAAATTAAATTATAGAAAAGTCTGGTTACCTGACGAGTAAACAAGTAATCAGAGAACCCAAATGATTAATGATTGCGATGTAGAACTCAAAGTTCAATAGGATGGATAATCAACATTCCAATTGGACGAAACCGATAGCAAAGACCACGGAGCAATTGATGTATTAATCAGATATATCTGAGTATGATGTAAAACATAACTCGAGGAATTTGGTGAGACAGACGAGTGTGTATGGGTATTAAATAATCCGACTTTGCATTTGACTAAGCCTCAATTATTATGTTATTTACTTTTTTTAAATTGAACCTCAATTTGGCTTACTTGTTCCTAATGTTCTTTAAAAAGTTAAGAGTCTTTTATCCAAACAAGTTGGGGTAGGGTAGAAATGACATATCCGACCTTGATCATTTCTTGTATATATAATTGAGTTTTTTAAGCTAGCTCGCTAAGCTTATCACAAGCATGCGGACTTGAACCTTGACCCTAATGTTCTTTAAGACAGATTAATTATACAATAAATTATTTCAACTTGACTGGGAGAAGTCCCAATGCCCCAAATTCGAAGGGTCCCTTATGTTACAATAAATATCAAGCTCGTAGCATCGATCTAGTATGAAACATCAAGTTAGTAGCACCTACACAAAATAAAAACTGGATGAGGGATGCTCCAGGAAGGCTTCGCTTGGTAAATTCGCGCTAATGCTCGTTGACGACATAAGCCCTTAGTAGTCGAAGTAGGGTGCCACGATCTCCACCTAATTCGGCACATTGCCGACTGCGTGGTCAAGACACTTCATTTCTACTCTTCTGTGTTCCGTCTAAAAACGCAAGATACAAGTGTATACGTGTGTTTCAAAAAAAAAATAATAATAATTGTATACGTGGTTATATTATTTTATTTGAGAAACTGTCTATGGAGGAATAGACTCATAAAACATTATCTTCCCCAGATCATTTTGATTGACTTCAACAAAAAACTAACACACATTTCAAAATTGAGAACCAGCTCTTAGTCTGGTGACAAAAAGCAATGCACATTAAGTGAAAGATCGCAAGTTTGAAATCTGACTAGAGTCTTTCATATTATTTTTAATTTAAAAATAAGTTGGATGATTTTGACCCAATTTATCTTAAAAAAAAACACACACACACATCTCAAAATTAAATGTTAGCGCTCTATTCTATATTTCTATACCAATTCCTTAGTTGTACAACTTTAATCCCACAAGAAGACATGAACATGCGGTATTTAATTTGGGATTTTAAATAAATCACACTGCAAAACAAAAAGGCAGTAAGGCATAATAATTATTGTGTTTGAAAAAAAATGTACTTTGTAACGTTATTGCAGATTAAAAAGTAATATTTAAATATTAATTAAATTTTTATATAATATTTTAATTAATATGAAAATTTGTCATTTATTAGTGTGCCTAGACTTAAAATTAGTCTAAATCCGCCCATGCTTACACCGAAAAATATTTTAAAGCGAAATATTAAAATAATAAAATGTTAATATAGTTATCGGATGTGTTCGACGTGCTCTAATATTGAAAATCTAAGTTACTAAAATTCAATTGAAGTCGAATCTCGATAATTTGACCTTTCTTATTCCTAATCCTAATCCTGGTTTTGCCCGTATTTCCATTGCAAGCCACGTAACTTTTGTCGCCATACAGTTGCCGTCGATCCAGCCTAATATTTTGTATGCTCTTTTATTATATTTATTTACAACAATTTTGACATTTTTATTTTGTTTTGCATTTTAGATATCATGTGGTGACTATTGGTATGGTCGTAGGCTATAGTTATACTAATGCAGTAATGCGAAAAATTTGTGTATAACTATAGCCTACGAAAAAGAAAAAAATTGTGTCCTTACATTCTTCTCTAATTCGGAGGGGCATAAAATTTATAAATTTATACAGGAGAAAAAAAAATTCGGAAGGAAACAATTCCCTTCACTAAAAATCTTCCCTCATAAATTTTTTAATCCAAACAAAAAAAACAACACATTTTTTAACGTTCTCTCTCTTTTTGTGATTTGTCCAAAGTCCAAACAGTGTTAGAAGGGAGCAAACCATTTATTAATTTAATTTGCTGGGGTAATTTCGAAAATCAGAGCCAAGATACGGTCTGATTGTATTTGTATTCCACTTGAAAAAAATTTGAAAAGCGTAAATATTATTTCAAAGAAGTCCCTTCAATCAAATCAATCGACCAAAAAGAAAAAATAAAAAAAAATCAATCGACCAAAAACTCTTCTACTCCTTCCCCTCAAATTAGTTTGCTACCCGGCGGAGTCCCACTCTTCGGAATGAAATCCTCCACAGTCTTTTTTTGACTGCTCCAAACAGTTATTTTCTTTTTTATTTAATATTTCAAAATTTAAAAATTCAAATGTAAAATTTAAACCGTTGATCTTGTTAAATATTACCGGCGATTCGTTTTCATATAAATTTTATAAAATTTGAAGTTGATTTGATACTAGATCGAGAGGCCAACAAATGAACGAATCTGGTTAGATTAATTCTAATACGTTCATAATTATGTCACTTAATCAAGTATCAAATCGACTTCAAATTTTATAAAATTTATATGAAAACGTATCGCCGGTAAAATTTAACAAGTTCAACGGTTTGGATTCTCCATTTGAATTTTTAAATTTTGAAATATTAAAAAAAAAAGAAAAAATTGCTTGAAGCAGTCAAAAAAAGGCTGCAGAGGATTTTAGTTCCCCACTCTTCTCCCACACACAAACACAGTCTCTGTGTCCCAAGTTCTTCCCCGTTCTGTGTCTTCCCCTCGCGTTGTGGTCTTGTGTGGGTGAAGAGCGAGCAGCTGGAAGGAAGGAGAGGTTAATTTTAGTGGGCTGTGATCCGGCGAGCACCCAGCCGCTTCTCCTATTTCCTTCCGATTTTATAGTGGGAACCCACTTTTCCTTTCTTTTTTTTTTCTCTCTTGTTTAGGGTTTAGGGTTTATCCTTTCCTTCAAAATTAAAATTTACTCGCGTATTTATATTTATTTATGGATCAACAAATAGGTTATTAAATTAAATTAGTACTACCATCTTCCATTACTCTTTTTTTATTCTCTTCCAAACAGCATCTTAACACCTAATGCTGGAGAATGGACACAGTCCATGCTGGTTGTTGTTTTGAATATGGTGAATGATATCAATTATGTTCTGTACCATTCATGCCCATTTATTATATTGGAAGTGTTCAAATGAAAATTAGGACTGAAACTTGTTTCCTAATTTTAAGACGATATTACTAAATAACATCTCGTCTGATTTGAATTAACATTTTCATGGCATGATTGCTGTTAAATAACTCCTATTACTGGACAGTTCACTGTAAGTCAAGTAAACGGACTGGAAGGTTTATGAATTGTTATGGACCAAGTACCAAGGCAGAGGCTAAAGGGGTATGTACAAACTATGATTGTTGGGATGCAGTACCACTACAAAAGCAGCGATGGGCACCGCCTGCTCAATCCTCCACCAGGCAGCTTTGTCTCTCTTCAACTTGAGCCCTCTAATCCATACCACCACAATGCCATCAAGGTGAACTAGCACTCATAGTCTTCAGACAATCGCCTTGTCATATCCTTTTTTTTTTTTTTTGTTCTTTGAGAAATTAGTAGGAGCACTCCACCACTTTTTCATTAAAGAAAATCAACACACCTTACATTAGGACATATGTATACTGTTTGCAAATTGCCTAACCCAAATCAAAATAGAACCCAAGCAAATGCACTGCTGCCTTCCATCCCATGGTACCAGTGCTATCAATGCTATCTACCCCAAGAAAATTGTCAATTTGTCTTTGAAAATCCAGAGTGACATACTATTGGATTCACGAATAATATGTATATGCAGGTGATTAATGAGGCTGACACCCACCATCTTGGTTACATCATCAGAGAAATTGCTGATGTTCTCACACCGTTCCTTAAGGATAAGACCTTCAGCTCTGCACGCGGCATCCTTTCCTACCCAGATCATCTCTACAGCAGGATTCCTTGCCAAGTCCTACTTTTCTTTGCAGTGCCGCCTGAGCTTGTACCTCCCTTGCCAAGTCAATTAGACTTTTATGAGGACCTCTCCAGTCCCCATTTCATGCTGGCCAGGACACCTGTTGCTTTTACTGGCTGTAGCCTTGCTGATTTTGACTCTTATGTTGCTCACTCCATGGTTTCATTGCATACTCAACCTGACATTGCACAAAACCTTGATGAGCCCCATTGTCCCCCGGAAGTACATTTGCCTCGCAACATAGATGATCCACCTGATACGGATGCAACCTTTAATTGTAGTAGAGGGCTGGATGGGGGGATGGAGTCCCATAGCTCTGCTAGATTTGCTGACAAAACCAAAAAGGCTACAGAACCATCTCCTCCAACTGAAGCCATAACCCATGTACTAGCTGCAGAATGGAATGATGTTGCTAGCGTGAAATGTAGACAATTGGATAGAGCCCCATTTGTTCAGTGTGCTAGGAGTGCATGCCCAATGTATATCCATGGGAGCTGCATTCTTGGTGTTGTTGGTTGTACATGCCTCTTTTGCCTATATCTTGCGTGTCTAGGAGAAAAACTTAGAGCAGAAATGGGTTCTGATTCATATGTGGCACTTGAAAGAAAATGTGAAGAAGCTATGAATAATGCCATTTGTTTTTTCGGGAAGGACGTTTTTATGAGGCTGCAGGAGCTTGCAGGCCTAGATCATCCCACCCAAGTGCAAGTGCGGTGCAGCACGAACATGCAATCTTCTTCTGTGGAAGGAATTGATGGAGAAGCGGGCCTGGACCTTCCCACCCAAGAGCAACTGGCTTGCAGTATCAACAGGCAATGTTCTTCTGTCGAAGAACTTGACGGAGATGTGGACCTACACCTTCCCACCCAGGTGCAACTGCCTTGTAGCATCAACAGGGAATGCTTTTCTGTAGAAGGAACAGACGGAGAGGCAGTTGGTACAAGCACTGTTGTAGAGAGCAGTGCAGCAAAGGAGAAGAAAGAGAAGGTGAACAATGCAGGTACTAGTGGCAGTCAAGGAAAAAATTTGGAGGAAAATGAGGTAGCTGGCAGGGGCAAGAGGAGATTGCCGCTGCGACCTAGACTTGATAGAGCCTGTAAAAAAAGAATACAAGCACAACCACCATGGTAATTACCCCCTTCTCTTCTCTGAGTTTGGTAAGAAGGGAGATGCAAAGAGGCACAAAACCTTGCCTTCATTTCTTCCAATTGGAGAAGGTTCAGCAACTCAAGCTGCATTACTTTAAGAAAGTTGTTCTCTGTCTCAAGGAGAAGTTCAGATACACCAATATTCACCAGGTGCTTGCTCTTTTGCATAGTGACATATTCATTGTTTTTCAATTTCCATTGCTGATTTAGAATATACTCTAACATTTGTGAAGAAAAAAAAAATTTGCCTCTTCATTGTGTCATATAGTTGGATGAAAAAAACAAAATTGTGGCATAAGAAGAAAAAGGAAAATTTGTGCATTGTTAGTGGAATCAAGCTGATGGGCACAGAAGTTAAGTTTGTATATGCTTGCATGCAAGATGTATATCTATTTATCTGTCATAAATTCTGCCATTTTGCATAAGTTGAATTGTACACTGAAGCCTCAAATGTTTATTTGCACACATGTCAAGTGTCTTATGCTTGCTGGGTTTCATTTCTAGCCTACCCCAACTTGTTTGGGACAGAAGGCTTAGTTGTTGTTATTGTCAAGTGTCTTATGCTGCGATTTGGATAAAATTGGCTTTGTTTTTACCCTTAGTTACTGAAGGGAACTGAAAACAGTTATGTAGGGGGAAAAAGAATGAGTGGAATAGAAATAAGTACGCTTGTTATTTTCACTGATATGGAAACAAAAGGAATAACAGTTATAGACTTGGTAGTCTGGCGCACCATATCTGTAAAGCCAACATCAGCCCCAAATGCTAAAACAATCTTTTTGGAGTTGTAATTTGAATTCTATTTTTTTTTAAGTTGATTTTTGCATTTATATTGTCTAGGTATCAAAATCAGTTGAGCTCAAAGCCAGTAGTGTGAAAACAATCTGATGAACAATCTGAGCCAATAAAAAGAATCTGATACTTCTCTAAATCTTGCTAGGTATCTTCTATATTGAAGAATGAGAAGCAGTGTTAAATATGCAGCATCGAGCTGACTGCATTAGAGAATTTTGTTTGGTGTGCTTGAGTGCTTGGCTGCCACCTCACTAATGAGTACTAAGAAGGAATGCCTGGCACCAGGTATAATATAAAGGCAATTAGAAATTGACCAATTAGTTAAATTGAAGGTTTTGTATATTGGTAGGATATAGAAATTTAAAACAGAAAAATTTATGATCTCAGAACATGGCATTGGCTTCTTGAGGTATTTAACTCACCAGAAAGTCCAACCGAACTATACCGAATGTTCATATGTGGGGCAATCCAGGCTAGGCAAGTTTCAGTTGTCTAATTGAACTAACTGCAACTGTCAATGACTTCAGAGCTGCCTGAGCAAAGTTCAGTATCTGACTTCCCTCGTTACATCTAGAAGGTATAGTATTTTTTAGTACAAAAAGTATTGTTGTCTTCTTGATTATGCTTCTTATATATAGTTTTTATTATCCTTGAATTTGTTTTAACAGTTCTGATCTCAGGGCGAGTATGAGGTGCCTCTTTGTTTGCCAAGAGATAGACCCTGCACCAAAGGAAAGATACAGTGGGGCATTAATTGTCAAGATTAGGAACAAAGTAAAAACGAATTTTGGCTAGCCTAAGTTATTCATATTTTTCCGAAGTTTTTTTCAATAATTACATCTATCGGAATTACTGGGGCTGTCTAGGTACAACTAAAAACATTTTTACTTGCGAACTCTTCCAGTTCCAGACCAGTAGGAATGTTTTCTTGTAATAAGGTTTTTTTCCTTATCTTTAAACATTTTGTGTTGTATTTGTATAAGAAAATACTTTTATTATTCTTTGTGTTTCTAGTTTTAGCCTTGCATTTATCGCATTTAGTCGGTTTTAAGGTACCGTGTTTGAAAAAAAAAAAAAAAAAAGCTGTGTTCTACCTCAGAGAGAGATACGACTGATGTACGACGTTTGCTTGTTTTGTCAGTGGGTACGTGTACTGGTCGAGTAAAGACACGTACCGTGTCGTCGGGGAAAGAAAGACACGTGTCACGCCGAGGGAAGAGGTCAAAACGATGAATTTTAAAAGTAATTTGTTTTTTTGTTTAATAATATTAGATATGATAAATACATAATCCAAATTTCTTAAGTCCAAAATAATGTATTAATAATTTGATATGTCAAAAATTTTGCTAGAATTTGAAGTCCAAACCGTAATTATAGAAGCAAAAGTACTTTTTTTTTTTAGGACGCCATTGGTCACGGATCTTAATTAGGTTTGATGGCGTTGCGCCGTTGCAGAAACTCCAAAGTGTTCGCTAATGTTTTATGCGTCGCATGAGGTCTTAATACTTATATCATAACGTATGGCAAAAATAATAAATCACCTTTCCCCAAAATTTCTGATTTTGTATACACAAAATGTGGTTATTAAAAAAATTTAATAGCTTGCAGTGTAGCCCCTCCAACTATGCTCCTTAGTTTTGCCACTATAAAATTAGCCCGTGATTTTAAATTTTGCACATTCAACATCCTAAACTGTAGTTTTCATTTTTTTATGTAATTTTGCACATTGAACATATTGGTTCTATTAGCTAAGCGGCGGAGGTATCCAAACACTAGAATCTAAGAAAAAAACAAACAAAATTTATATTAATCTCTTCAAATTTTTTTTTAAAAATCTCTTATATCATCCTCCCCTCCCAAAATAAAAAGAAATCGTACTACAATTTTTGACCACCTATTTTAAAATTGTGGTTCTGATTAGTTAAATATATTTTGACACAAATTCTCGTTAACATATCGCGTTAATGCGTTCTCTCTGCGTTAAAAAGGAGAACAGAAAAGTCATTAATGATTTGGAAGTTTGGATGCAACCAAACGTTGTAAAATAGAAAAAGAAACCTAATATTCATTCCTTTTAGAGGGCTGGCTCACCACGTGACAGTTATGTCCCATTTCTGGAGTAGGGTTAAAGTTTCAACTTGCAACCCGTAGGTATCAAATTATTCGATATTTTCAATGGCGAATGGGTGATGTTGCAACAATATTCTCAGTGAAAAATATATAAGTAAATAATATGCATTACCTTTTTTTAAAAAAAAATTATGTTCGGGTAAATACTTATTGGTTAAGGTTCCGTTTGGATGGTGTGAGAATAAGAGGAATAAGGGAGGAAGTATTTGGAAGTGTGTAACTTTGTGAAGAATTTGAATTGTTTATAATAAATTTGAGAGTAAAAAGAAGCTATTCTTGCACTCATCCATCCAAACAGAAACCTAAATTATCGAAGCATACTCGTTAAAGTTTCCCACCATATATTAAATAATTCTAAAATGGCTTCATAGTCATTGCGCGATATATGTTAACTTTCGCGGAATGCACAATTGCTAGTGTTTTTTTTTGTGTAAAAAATTAACTATACTGTAAAATATACTTTTAAATATTATTGTCTGAAGATAATAATTAAAACAATTGACTGGTAAATTTGCGAGCATAAAAAAAAAACATGTTATTCTATTCAATAATACAGGAGATTCGGATTTCGGAGTGATGCTTGCAGAAATAAGATAACAATAAACGTGAACTTCGCGGTGGAACAAGAACCGCTCAATTAAAATCAGACGGATATCTGATGCCACCACAACATGCACTGCGGCACTGGGCCCGGAATGCTGGATCTACCGCAACACAACATGTCTTTACTTGCTGATAAGCTCAGTTTTGATAGAGATTAACAACGTGAAAGAGTTTAGAGATGAGAATAAGTGGAAAATGAACTTTATTGATTATTTTGAGGATTACAATATGTTTACCATCTCTCTAATACAGGTGCTTTTCTCTACAAAAATGCCAACCCCTTTACAATGGTCTACCCCCCTCTATTTATAGGCCTATTGGCTATAACAGAATGCTGACGTCACCCGACAGCCGTTAGACCACTGGGTGCCTCTAGATTCTCCCGACTTATGTTCGGTATGGTATCTCACGTGAATCTGTTGGAGCGTGTTTTTCCGACTTTATCTGGGCGCGCTCTTTAATTTCACATTTTCCCGCCTCTTGAATTAACAAATGTGGGCCTCTTTTGGGCTTGATTCCCTATTCTTTTATTTGGGGCCGAGCTCTTATCAGACTTGCCCTATCATAAGCCCTTTACTTGGGATGAGTATTCATCGCAAGTTGGAAGTTAGGGGTCACTAAACGCAGGACTCTTGGGTGAGGCACGAAGTGGTGAAGCCCTTGAGTCTCGAACATATGACTCTTGGGCGAAGCACGAAGTGAGGAAGCCCTTGAGTCCCGAACATATTACTCTTGGGTGAAGCGCGAAGTGATGGAGCCCTTGAGTCTCGAACATATGGCTCTTGGGTGAAGCAACGAGGTGATGAAGCCCTTGAGTCCCGAACATATGACTCTTGGGCGAAGCACGAAGTGAGGAAGCCCTTGAGTCCCGAACATATGACTCTTGGGTGAAGCGCGAAGTGATGGAGCCCTTGAGTCTCGAACATATGGCTCTTGGGTGAAGCAACGAGGTGATGAAGCCCTTGAGTCCCGAACATATGACGCTTGGGTGAAGCGCGAAGTGAGGAAGCCCTTGAGTCTCGAACATATGGCTCTTGGGTGAAGCAACGAAGTGAGGAAGCCCTTGAGTCCCGAACATATGACGCTTGGGTGAAGCGCGAAGTGATGAAGCCCTTGAGTCCCGAACATATGACTCTTGGGTGAAGCACGAAGTGATGATGCCCTTGAGTCTCGAACATATGGCTCTTGGGTGAAGCAACGAGGTGATGAAGCCCTTGAGTCCCGAACATATGACTCTTGGGTGAAGCTCGAAGTGATGAAGCCCTTGAGTCTCGAATTCAAACATTTCGGATTGAGAAACGACTTCTGCACGATACTTGAGGCGGTGAAATTTGTATCCAGCTGTCATCTGATGGGCGCTTAGGTTTTGACGCTGGCTCTTCACCTTCACATTGGGGAATGTGAAAAACCTTTCCCGCTCATTTATTTCTGCCGCTTAGCCTTCCCCTTCTTCCTTTATACTCCTCTCCTTCTCCTCTTTCCTTTCACTTCTTTACTGTCTTCTTCTTCTTGCCTCTTTCCTTCCTAGCGATTGCTCTCTTATCTTCTTCCGTCCCTCCGGTGAACTCCTTTCTTCTTATCCTCCGTCAGGACCTCCTACTCCGGCGAACTCCTTTCTAAGGTACTCCTCTTTGGTCTTTTACTTTCTATTCTCCGTAAATGTCCCATGGTATGACTGGTATTTGAGCGATCTCAACTAGGCTATGGTGCGTACCTTCCATTAATATTTTTATCCCTACTGGTACTGTTCCTCTGTGTACCTGGTCTCGTCAGAAGTAGAAATGTCACCCCTCGTTACTTTGTCATTATTGCTTGGTTCTGTGTTGCTAATACTTATGGTAATTCTTTCTAGATCTCATGGCCTCTAGTAGCTCCAACCGTTCAGTACAGTCTTCGGGGGTTCCCGAAATACCTATTCAGGAGCAACCACTCGTGGCGATTCAACCCTCCACTTTGGCCATTTCTGAAGTCGCCGCCCCTTCTTCCGTTCATGAAGTCGAGAAAGGAAAAGGTCGGGTGGCCACTAAGAAGGAGCCGTATCGTCGTTCGTCTCGTCCCTTGGATGTGGTGTTCAAAAAGACTCCTACTTTCCAGTCTCTGCCTTGGGATGAAGGATCTTTGCACACTCTATCCTGCCAAATAGGATTATCTGAAAAAGATGCACTGATAGCCGCAGAACCTGAAGATCGACCGTATGATGAGGAGAAAGGAGCAGTTATTTTTAGCCCCCTCGCGAAATGTGGTTTTTATATCCCATTTTCTCCCTTTGTTTCCGAAATTCTTTCTCTGCTCGAGATTGCTCCGGGTCAATTGCACCCGAACGCTTGGTGTATTGTTCGATCCTTCGAACGGGTAGTTACTTTGTTTTCTTTAGCTATGGGAATAGAAGGGTTAACTGCTTCTCCCAGAATGTTTGGCCATTATTTCGGTTTTTCGAAAGCTGGGGATCTCTGCACTGTTCGCAATAAAGCGAACATGGTCCTCTTCGGGGAGAAGATAAAGAAACTGGATGGTTGGGAAAATCAATTTTGCTACATTCGCCAAGATTATTTGGATGTGTTCGGTATCACCAAGAAGTGGAATAAGGACACGGATGGTTTTATCAGCGTTGTGATCGACCCTCCTACTATCGAAGAGTATGCTTTTCTTCTTAGATTGGATGCACTTATCAAGAAGGAAGGGCCTCTTCGCTTGGTTTTCAATGGGTCGTCGGTGTCTGAAGAGTCTCCTATTCACATTATTGCTGATCCTCAGGCACCTCCCCCAGCTGCTGCTCCAAAAGTTCTGAAGAGGGGAGGAAGTTCGACTGTTGCTTCGGAACGTCGTTTGAAGAAAGCTCGACAACATGTCGGTGTTTCAAGACCAGCTCCTCCCATAATCAAGCAAGGTCCTTGCAATCTTCAGGGGACATCTCTCCCCGAAAAAGGTTCAGCCTCTCATACTGGTCCCGAAAAGAATCTTTCCGTCGGGTCTATCGGTGCGACTTCTCATAAGGATCTAGGCCATGGTGTCGCGAACACCTCTGAGGAAGAGGAGTTGTTCGTGGTGCCCTCCCGACTTCCTAGATCTCGACTACCCAAAACTGGACTGGCTTCAACTTCCGAACCCCTTTCTTCTAACGTTCCCTTTGAAGGATCGGCAAATGATTGTCCGCCGACTCCTGTTCGATCTTTCTTACAAGAGGACGATGACTTGATGCATTCTGCCTCTACTCCTGTTCCTCACGCCAATGTTCCTCTTTCTGTGGTTGGTACGGATAATGTCGCGACTGTATTGCAGTTGGGATCTCCCTCTTCTTCGCATTTGGCGAATTGTCTGGCAGAACTTCGAGCGATTTTTTCCGCGAAGGAGGCTCGAATTGCTTATCTGGAGGCTGAATTAGCTAGGGAAAAATCCAAGGTACAAAATTTAGAAGTCGAAAATGCACAACAATATAAGGATTGGCATGCTATGACCCATAACTATGTTGACACTAACAAATTTATTGTATTGTTCGCTCAGAACTTAGTAAGGGAGAATGCCGAACAGGCTCGAAAACTGGAGGACTTCGAGTTGATAAGGCATCTTTTGCTTTTGAAGTTGGACTCGACCTTGCACCAACGGAATCAGGCCGTGTGTCAACTAGCTTCTACTCGAAAAACATTGGCAGATGAAGTCTCTAAGCGATCAAAAGCTGAAACCATTTCGGGAATCCTTCAGGAGGAGGTTACTAAACTCTCTGTTGAAAACTCCTTGCTTGCTGACGCTTCGGTTCTGTCCGAAGAGGATAAACATAAGATCTTTGATGAACAGCTTCCCGACTTTCTCCGTTCTCGAGCATTCAAGCGAGCAGTTGGTATGCAGAGTGCACCTGTCTTGAGGGCTGCTCTTCTTCGAGTTTGTCGTGGTCTTCAATGGTCTTATCCTATTACTGACCAAGAGTTCGGACTTTTAGCTGATGATGAGATTCCCAATCTTCCTGCAGTACCCGAGTGTACTTGGCGTCGCTCCGATGACTGACTGTTAGGGCCTGATGGTGAAGTTTGATAAATGGTTTTCATACTTAGTATTTCAACCATTTATAGGTCTTAATTTCTTGATTTTATGTGCTTTTTCTAATGTTTAACTGTTAATTTAGGCTAGAAGCTAGGTACTGCCATGGTTGCTTCATTTTGTATAGGATCTACGCGATGTGGCTACTCGACTCGACATTTTGAGCGATTTTCAGACTGGACCTGCGACCCACAGATCTCACCAGCGACCCACAGGGAGGCAGCGGGTAGCAGATGTTGACTGGCGAGTTAGGAGACTTCAGCGGGTCGCTAGATGCAGCAGCGGGCCGCTGGAAGATGTTAACCGACAGACAAAAATAGCCAGCCAGATTTGCTATCTTCTCCATAACTGCCTGAGCCAAATTTAGAGCCTCTACTTGCACGACCTCCACCATCAGAGAACCGCCAATGAATGTTATATAAGGAGGAAGCGTTGAAGACAGAGGGGTCGGCAATTGAGAGGAAATTTTCTGGGTGAAGGGAGAACAATTCTGCACAGGTCCAGCGGGTCGCCAGAGACATCTGCGGGCCGCTGTCGAGTAGCAGAAGACAGAAAGAAGGGATCAAGTTGCTTTTCTGTTGTAACTTTATTTCCTTTTTATGTTTTCTTTTCTCTTTTATACTTGGATGTTCTGTTTGATGATTTATCGCGAGTAGATACCTTTTTAGGGGCCATGGCAGTGAACCTTTAGTTTATGAATTGATATTATTATTTAGTTGATTTACTAGTTGCATGTTGTGTTTTATTTCCTTTCTTTAATTGCTTATCTGATTGGAATTGATTGATTAGATTAGTTTGTTTGTATCCATCAAGTATAGGCCTTGCTTGATTAGATAGATAGTTAAGTCCAAGCTTCTCTAAGAAATTAATATCAATTGTGTTAACTTGAAGGGTTATAATCGAAAGATTAAACCAAGGCTGATTAACGAGAGTTATAAGTCTTTTCTAACAGCGAAAGCGTAAGAATTCATAGGTTAGAAAGGTATAAACCCGTAGCAACTAGACCACGAAACGAAAGTTGAAGTTTAGTTCTACTTGATAGATTTGAAGTTAGTTGAATTGAATTCCAGAAACAAAAACGAGAGTTTGATCTGCAGCACTTCAACAAAAACCCAACTCTATACACAAAGCAGCATTTAAATCAACTAAGTAATAGTCTCAGCTTGACACCAGCGGGCCGCTGAGTGAACCAGCGAGGTGGTCTATGCCCGCCAAGTAGCCAGCGACCAGCTGATCTGTCAAGCGACCTGAGTCCACTTTAGCGGGCCGCTACGAAAGCCAGCGGGCCGCTAGGACTGGAATAAACTGAAAGAATTAGCATGCCTTAAGCCCCTAGCCTCTAATTAGCCAATTAATCCATCTTTACTGCATTTTGTTTTATTTAATATTTACTTAATTAAGTTGTTAATCTTGATACAAAACTCAACAATCTTGCAACCCTCTAGTTTAGTAGATTAAGTAAAATTGAAACTTAGTTATCTAATATCCGTCCTTGTGGTTCGACCCCTAAAATACTTAGACGATTATCGTACGCTTGCGATACAAATTTGAGTAGAATAGGGTAAAATTCTAAAGCAAGAAAATCACCATCAAGCTTTTTGGCGCCGTTGCCGGGGACGGTAGCGATAATTAGGTTCAAATTTTATTTTAATTTGCTAGATTTCTTTACCCTTCTTCAGCGACCCGCAGGCAACCCCAGCGAGCCGCTAAAAAGGTGACAGAGGACAGAGAGAAGTCTGTTGCAACCACATCGAGTCAGCCACCTCTTCTCGTATACCAGAGACGAGGAGGAGGGTCGAAGAGTGATCCAGAACAGACATTCCAGCAACCAGCGGACCGCCAGATCATCCTGCGGCCCGCTGAATTTGGGTCTGATACGATTGAGGACCCGAAACCCGAAGAATCCGACTTTTCCGACGACAACAGCATGGGTGACAACGAGATTCCCTTGGCCGACCTGGAGCGTAGGGTTCGTGAAGAGCTCACAGCAAGAGAGACTGCTGCACGTAATCGCCCCTTGCGTGAGATTGGAGCACCCGCCGCAAACAATATCGGTCTTGGAGTTGACCCACCCAACCCCCAGCGAGCAAGAGACTTCGCATTCAATCCAGGGATCATAAACCTGGTCCAGCAGAACATGTTTGGGGGAGACACGCATGAGGACGCTACCTTACATTTGGAAGACTTTTTACAATGTTGCATTCTCCTCAATTTCGACCAAGTTCACGATGACACAATCCGCCTTACCCTCTTTCCATTCACTCTTCGAGGCCGAGCAAAGACTTGGCTAGCAGGTTTCAAGTCCCGACCCTTTGGGACTTGGGATGAGCTAGCTAAGGCCTTCTTGGACAAATTCTACCCTAGGGAGAAGACGGTCCAAATTGTTCGCAAGATCTATAACTTCCGACAAGAGAATGATGAGAGCCTTGGGGAAGCATGGGAGAGATTTAAGGAGTTGCAAAGGATTTGTCCACATCATGATTTATCGGAATCGAAACTTATTAGCTGTTTTTATGATGGCTTAACTCACCTAACCCGTCAAAATGTGGACAATACTGCAGGTGGATCACTTTTAAACTTGGGAAGTGCAGCGGCAATTGACTTGGTTGAGAGGATGGCTCTTGCACAAACAAACTACTCGACAAGGACTCAACATCAACCTCGTGGGATGCTCGAACTAGACAAAACAACCCATCTACAATCTCAAATCGATGCACTCACGACCTTGATGAAGAAAATGAATGACAAGAAGTCCACCCCCGTGGCTCAAGTCCATTCGTGTCAACTTTGCGATGAAGAGGGACATTTGGCTCCCCAATGCCCTCGTCTTCAACAAAATGAGCCCGTAGAAGAGGAAGTCAATGCCATTGGCAATGGGCCGTCTTACTTCCCTCCCGTTGGATACAAGGATAGGCGCAATCATCCGGGCTTCTCATACGCGAACCCAAATGGCGCGGCCAATCCGGGTGTTCATTTGAACAAAGGAGGAAATCAACCAAATCAACCATCTCCGCATCGAATTCAGGTTGACAACTTCATGCGTGATCAAGGGATATGGAACAACAAGGTTCATACCGAGCTTACGAGGATAGGCGAACTCCTAGAACAAGTGGTGCACAAACAAAACTCGGTGATTCATCAGCCGGGAAATGGAGTGATGACCAAGACAGGCATGTTTCCCAGTCAACCAGAGCCTAATCCAAAGGCTGACGTCAATGCCATCACACTCAGGAGCGGCACAAATTACAATGGACCTGAAATGCCTGAAGAACCAGCTTCAGACCCAGTATCAGCGACCCGCAGGAATGACCAGCGGCCCGCTGAACCTGAGATGAAATTGGTTTCTGAAGAAGACAGTGGATTCGTGCTGGTTGACCCAGAACCAGCGGCCCACTCAACTGACCAGCGGCCCGCTGATCCTGAGCCAGCCAAGCAACCAGACAAGGATGGAGCTGTCCATCAATTAACGCCGCGTCCCAATGTGCCTTACCCACAGAGACTAGTCAAAACCAAGGAGAACAAGGAGTTCAGTAAGTTCTTGCAGGTCCTGAAACAACTCTCCATTACCATCCCATTCACGGACGCCTTGACCCGAATGCCAACTTATGCTAAGTTTTTGAAAGATATACTTAGCAATAAGAGGAAAATTGATGAATGCCAGACGGTGGCCTTGACTGAAGAGTGCAGTGCTTTGATACTCAACAAGCTGCCACCAAAGATGCAAGATCCGGGAAAGTTTGCCATTCCATGCAAGATAGGAAGGGCAAGCATTAGAAGGGCATTGTGTGACTTGGGAGCAAGTGTGAGCTTAATGCCAAAGTCAATTTTCGATAAAATTGGAGTGGGGGAATTGCAAGACACTAGGATGTCTCTACAATTGGCTGATCGATCAGTGCGTTTACCGCTTGGAGTCGTTGAAGATGTACCGCTACAAGTAGGTAATCTTTATGTCCCTTGCGATTTTGTTGTTGTAGACATGGAAGAGGACTTGGAGGTGCCGATTATTCTTGGACGACCTTTCCTGGCCACTGCTGGAGCCATGATAGATGTTAAGAATGGCAAGATGTCCTTAGCGATCGGCGAAGAGAAAGTCGAGTTCCAAATTGACAAAGCAATGAAGATGCCCTCTCAACATGACTCTATCTTCATGGTGGAAGAACTCGACGTAATGGTGGAGGAGACAGTACTCGAGCAGCTTATGAGAGTATTCAGCTTCATCTCCGACACCAGCGAAGAGATGGAAGAGGCAGACTGGATTTTCAATGAGATATTGCAAGCAATAGAGCCTCAACCACCTCTCTGGATAGATGCCAGCGGCCCGCAGGCCTCTGCGGCGGACCGCCAGGCCGTATCAGTTCAGCTTAGAACTTCAACAGGAACAGTGCTCAGCCTGGATGACACCTGCGACCCGCTAGGAACACCTGCGGCCCGCTCAGACCAGGAGCCAGAGCCACCAAAGCTGGAGCTGAAACAATTGCCCGACAGCCTAAGGTATGAATACCTGGGCCCAGACCAGACCTATCCTGTGATAGTCAATGCAGAGCTTGATGAGGAACAAACAGAGAAGCTCTTGAAGGAATTAAGAGCACATAGGAGAGCAATTGGCTATTCCATCGATGATCTCAAAGGTCTCGACCCAAAGATTTGCACACATCGGATATTGCTTGAAGATGGACACAAACCCTCAGTTGAACACCAAAGAAGGCTAAATCCAAACCTGAGAGAAGTTGTCAAGAAAGAAGTGTTGAAGCTACTGGATGCGGGTATAATCTATCCGATTTCCGATAGTGAATGGGTAAGTCCGGTCCATGTTGTGCCCAAGAAAGGAGGAACCACGGTAATGAAGACCGAGAATGATGAGTTGATCCAAACACGGGTGGTGACAGGATGGAGGATGTGCATAGACTACCGCAAGCTCAACACCGCCACGCGTAAAGATCATTTTCCTTTGCCTTTTGTGGACCAATTGTTGGAACGTCTCGCCAACCACTCCTACTTTTGCTACTTGGATGGCTACTCCGGATTCTTTCAAATCCCAATCCACCCAAGTGATCAAGAAAAGACGACTTTCACGTGCCCATATGAAACCTATGCCTATAGGAGGATGCCCTTTGGACTTTGTAATGCGCCCGCTACATTTCAAAGGGCTATGATGGCTATCTTCTCCGATTTCATTGAGAAGGACATGGAGGTTTTTATGGATGACTTCTTGGTTTATGGCACCTCATTTGACCATTGCCTAGCCAATTTAGCGAAGATCTTGAAGCGATGCGAGGAGGTCAACTTGGTGCTCAATTGGGAGAAATGTCACTTCATGGTTCAAGATGGCGTGGTGCTTGGTCATAATGTCTCATCCAAAGGCATATCGGTGGACAAGGCCAAAGTGGAGGTCATAGAGAAGATGAAGAACCCAACTTGCGTGAAGGATGTGCGGAGCTTCCTTGGACATGCCGGGTTTTATCGGAGATTTATCAAAGACTTCTCTAAAATTGCAAAACCATTGACTAATTTGACAATGAAAGATGTTGATTTCGAATTTGACTCAAATTGTGTTGATGCCTTTTGTAGGTTGAAAGAAGCATTGGTCACCGCACCCATATTACAACCACCGGATTGGAATCAGCCATTCGAGTTGATGTGTGATGCAAGCGACTATGCCGTAGGAGCGGTGCTTGGTCAACGCAAGGACAAGAAACCATGTGTTATCTACTATGCGAGTAAGGTGCTAGATGAAGCTCAAATCAACTACACCACTACCGAGAAGGAGTTGCTAGCAGTGGTCTTTGCTCTGGACAAGTTTCGGCCCTACCTGGTCGGATCCAAAGTGATTGTGTATACGGATCACTCGGCTCTTAAATACCTCATGAGTAAGAAGGACGCCAAACCACGCCTCATTCGTTGGGTCCTTCTCCTACAGGAATTCGATTTAGAGATTCGCGACAAGAAGGGAACAGAGAACTCAGTGGCAGACCACCTATCCAGACTCAGATGGGATGAACCCCAATCGAAACCGATCAATGAGAGCTTCCCAGATGAGCAATTGATGGCAGTCAACCCAGTACCAGCGACCCGCAGCCTGACCCTGCGAGTTGACCAGGTGGAAGCGACCCGCCAGTCTGACCTGCGGATCACCCCAACACTTGCGACCCGCTGGGAAACCCTGCGACCCGCTAGAACTGGGCGACCCCCATGGTTTGCTGACTTTGCTAACTATTTGGCCACCGGTGTTCTACCCCCAGAGCAGACATATCAACAGAAGAAGAAGTTCCTTTCAGATGTTAAGTTCTACTTCTGGGAAGACCCAATTTTGTGGAGGCTTGGAGTAGATGGAATGTTTCGAAGATGTGTTCCCCATGAGGAGATAAGTGACATTCTTGCCCATTGTCACTCATCAAGTTATGGAGGGCATGCCTCTCACTCAAAGACGGCCACAAAGATACTTCAAGCAGGGTTCTACTGGCCCACGATCTTCAAGGACGCCCGAGCTTTTGTGCTCACATGTGATCAATGCCAAAGGATGGGTAACATTTCAAGTAGACATGAGATGCCATTGAATCCAATTTTGGAAGTGGAGGTGTTTGATGTGTGGGGGATAGATTTTATGGGGCCATTCCCTTCATCTTGTGGTTTTGAATACATCCTTGTAGCAGTGGATTATGTCTCCAAGTGGGTTGAAGCCGTAGCATGCAAGAAGGCCGATTCGGAAGCGGTGAGAAAGTTGTTCTCCAAGGTCATCTTCCCAAGATTTGGAGTTCCTAAAGTTGTGATAAGCGACGGGGGAAAGCATTTCATTAACCGCCAGTTCGAGAACTTATTGAAGAAACACGGAGTCAACCATAGGGTGGCTACCCCATACCATCCTCAAACTAGTGGGCAAGTCGAGATATCTAACCGTGAAATCAAGAACATTTTGCAGAAAACGGTTGGAAGATCAAGGAAGGATTGGGCCCTCAAGTTAGATGATGCTTTATGGGCGTACCGAACCGCTTATAAGACCCCTATTGGCATGAGCCCTTTCAAGTTGATATATGGCAAAGCATGTCACTTACCCGTTGAATTGGAGCACAAGGCATATTGGGCCACACGAGCAATTAACTTTGATTACAAGGAAGCGGGAGAGAAAAGGGTTTTGGAATTGCATGAGTTAGATGAGATCCGTTTGAATGCTTATGAGAATGCAAGAATGTACAAGGAACGAACCAAGCAATGGCATGACAAGCGCATTTTGAGGAGAGAATTCAAAGAGGGGGATTTGGTTCTTCTTTTCAACTCAAGGTTGAGGCTATTCCCAGGCAAGTTAAGGTCACGATGGTCAGGTCCGTTCAAGGTTAAGAAGGTGTATCCATTTGGAGCGGTTGAAATTTGGAGCGAGACTCATGGAAGCTTCAAGGTGAATGGCCAACGTCTCAAGCTTTATATGGACAATGTGTCGCGGAAGGACGATGCGGGAGTCATACGCTTCGTTAACCCGACACCTAGCGAGACGTAGATATGAGGGGTCGAGCTCGAGACCTTAAACGAGCGCTTCTTGGGAGGCAACCCAAGGGTTTTTCTTTTTAAATTTCATTTATTTTCAGTCAGTAAACCCAACAAAATTCAAAAAAAAAAAAAAAATTATAAAAATAAAAACAACAAAAAAATTAGAAAAATAAAAAATATAAAAACAAGGGAGTGAGAGTTTTCAATGTAACTTGGCTTAATTCTCAGGTTTTCTGCTCTTCTGCGACACAACCAGCGACCCGCAGGACACTGAAGCGACCCGCCAGGCGTCATGCGACCCGCTGCTCCAAGCAAGCTTGGGGGGAAGGAGGAGCGACCCGCTGACACTGCCTGCGGCCCGCTGAAACGATCTTAAATTTCAAATCTGACGGTTATCAAGGGTGTTTCTGACTTTTCACCACTCCATCTCTTCCAACAGAACAGTTTCGACCCTTACCCTCCTCTCTTGCGACCCAAGCCCTGCACCTGCGAACTCCACCGTTCTGCGCCCCGCGAGCACCACCATTTCACCGGAGCCGTCGGTGACACACCTCTCCTCCGCCTCATCGCATCCACGCATCGATTCATCGTCTCGATCCCACAATTCGGCGTAGTAGGGTTCATTCTCCACTAAGCTAAGGTAACAACTCATTCCAAACTCTCCAACTCAATTCAAACTGGTACAAGGACCCAAAACCCAGACCAAACGGTACCACACTGGTCCCCATCGGAAAACCCAAATTCTGGTCATCCTCAACCACCTCTCAGCCAGTACCAGCGACCCGCTGACACCACCTGCGGCCCGCTGAAAATATTCTGCCAAGCCAAAACCTCAGTTAAACCCAACACCTGCGACCCGCTGGGAAGTCCTGCGACCCGCTGATACTGGGCAAAATTGAGACAGAACCCAACCAATTCAATCGAAAACAAGCCGAAACTTCTACAGATGGCTCCTAAGGTTTTCAAGAGAGGAGCTAGAGCAGTGAGATTGTTGCTGGGAGGGTCAGGGAGTGGCTCCTCTCAACCTCCAAGGAGAGAGTCACCCCCTCCAAGAAGGGAGGAGTCACCCCCGAATTTTGAAGAAGCGGAAAGAGAAATTTTTGGAGATGAGGGGACAGAGACAGAGGAAGAGCCGGTTCAAGAGACTGTTGACAGGGGTAAAGCTCCGATGGAGGAAGAACTTGAGAGTGAGGAAGAAGAGGATGGGAATGGAGAAGAGGAGGAGAATGATGAGAGTGAAGAAGAGGAGGAGAGTGAGAGTGACAAGGAAGGAGAAGAGGAGACTGCTTCGGGGAGTGATTTTGAAGTTGAATATAGGCAGGAGAAGAGGAGGAGGAGAGAAGAAGAAGAGGATAGAATGGAAGTGGACCCGGACGTGGTTGAAACCACTACTCGGGCAGCAAGGAAATCAAGGACAGCGGAGGAAGAACTTGGGGATAACCCGCCCCGTTTTCTTGAGGCCGAGTGCAAGGCCCGTTATGAGCGCCTCAAGATCAAGAAGATGGAGAACACTCGTTTTCTAGACCCTCGAGTGCTCAAAGATCTCGGCATAGAGGAGGACTTCTATGCTTTGACTGAAAATGCCGGGATCACGAGGGCATTTTGGGAGATAGTGGAGCCCGCCTACACCCGCCTCACTATGGAGTTCCTTTGCACACTCCGCCTCGAGTGGGATAAAGAAAGAGGGGAGTTCTTGGCCTCATGGCAATTCCATGGGGTCCGTTATGCCCGATATGAGAGCGAGATCGCCGATATCTTTGGCTTGAGGCGAGGCGGGTTGGATGTCAAAGACGTTGATGAAGGATTTTGGGAGAGAATCACGGGATTGAAGGCTCCAAAAGAAAGGAAGAGTGTGGACATTCAAATGCCCGTGATCCGATTCATCCAAAGGGCTCTATCTCTCACCATCTTTGCGAGAGGAGAATCGGGGGCTAAGGCTAACGTGGGTGAGACATCGGTGCTGTGCCAAATGCTCCGCCGCGGCAACTCTCAACATCAAAACTTGGCACGGAGCATGCTCAAGCATTGGCACGATACAATTGCCCGCAACAAACTGACGGGGCAGGGTCAGATTACGATTGGGGGCCTTGTCACGCATCTGGCCAAGAACGTAGGCGTGGCAAGCTTCCGCATGAAGCAAAGTGCTGGGCCCGAACGCCTCAACATGGAGCTCCTTGCATCCATGGGTCACGTAAAGAAAACGCCGCGGGAGACACGTTATGTGGTGGGGGATTATCGCCTGGATATCCCCATTACATTCAGAATAGGCCAGATGCGCTCCGGGGACTATCTTCTAGTCCGGAGCGGAGTTTTGGCTCTGCCGGTATCAACTCCAGAGCCTCAGCCCAGGGCCAGCGGCCCACAGGAAGAACCTGCGACCCAGCATGAAGAGGCCTATTTTCACGCCAGCGGGTCGCAGACAGAACCAGCGGCCCGCACATTTGGGCCAGGAAGCCAAGCAGAGTGGGGAAGGGAGGACTTCTACCAGGGGACGGCCACACCTGATGTCCCAGGCATCGCGGATATGCTTCACGACATCCACATTGCACAGTGGAATCTCTCCGCGGACTATGAGCGCCTTGAGGCGAAGCTAGATGCCGAAATAGAAGAAGCGAGGAGTTGGAGGAGTGAACAAAGGGCGATAATGCAGCGCTTCGCGGATCGTATCTTCGGAGTGCCGGAACCACCTCCACCCCCACCTCCCGAGGATTGAGCTAAGTTCGTAAGTTTTCTAATTTCCCTCTATTTCCTTTCTTTAGGTAATTAATGGCCCTAGGGACAGAGCCATGAATTAAGCTTGGGGGGGTATAGAGAGAAATTGAAAATTTACGGAAAGGATTGCTAACTAGTTAGGTTATTATAGGTTAGGAAATTGCATTCATGCATTTTAGTCTCTGTCTGCAAGGCAATCAGCGGACCGCAGTCCCTATCAGCGGGTCGCTGATGGCAGGTGGGCAGGACTTAGAGAAATTTTAAGTATAGGGATTTCAGTGGGTCGCAGGACAGACCTTTGAGCTCGCTGCTAAGGCGGCGGGTAGCAGACATCACCTGCGGACCGCTAATTTATCCAGAACTTAAGAATTTTATTGCATTTTCATCTAGTTTTGTAAATAATTGCATAATTAATGTCATTTTGCATATTTAGGGAAAGTTAAGAAGTTATTCTGAGTTAACTGAACAGAGAATTGAGCAAAAGATTTTAACTGAAGAAAACAAATTGATAAAATCTTGAGGAAATATTAAAGAGTTTGCACATTATCGATCTAACTAACTCAATTGTGACTAAGATAGGAGCAATAGCTTTTCATGAAGTATCTCAACTGAACCTAAGTTTGTTGAATTAGATAGGTTAATTGGTTAATCAAAGCATTTGAGGCGGTAGCCACCTCAAATCGATAAATTCATGAAGATCAACTTTAGTAACATAAAGGCATGATAACCAAGGAATGATCACTAGGTCTAAGGCATTTAAACCATTGTTTTAAGAATAATTAAAAGTCGAAGATGTATAAAAACATGTGTCTCATCTTGAGACAATAGGCATGAACTCACAAAAGGAAAGGGGAACTAAAAAGCGTGCAATGCCATGGACATTGCGGGAAGCTATAGATTATGGTGGATAAAAAGAACTTCCATTAATCATGAGTAAAAACAGAAAAGCTCATGACATAAAAAAAAAAAAAAAAAACACAAAAAAATAATAAACGAGAAAAAATCTCGAAAATAAATCCACCATAATTTGGCTGACCTCTCCACCGCGGGAAGATCTCTTAGCCCCAAGAGAAAGTTAAAAGTCTAACCCAAAAACTTTGGAATAGGTTGGGTGGGGAGTTGTACCCTTATTTCCGCCCCACTTTAGACTTATTCCAATGCGTTTTTCAAAAATTGAATGGTTCAAAGGCTCAAAGACCTAGTTGTGAAATGAATTGGTTGGATTGGTTGTTTACGTTAGTAGGGTTAGATCCCGTTTCAATTGCTAGCTTAATCGATTTTAACCTTGATAAAATGATGAACTTAGGAATTGATGAGATAAGTCATGAAAAATTATTGCAAATATCCTAGCTGCATGAATAGTTAGTTAATAACATGAGAACAAAAGAAATTGGATTTTAGTTGTTTATTAATTGATTAAAATTGCTCAAGTCTTGTTTAGTTAGCACATGAATTGACTTCTAGCTTGTTAGGAAACATATAGTTGATTGAAATTAAGCCCTGAAAACCAGAACTTGAACGTAGGACTTTGCTTGAGGGCAAGCAAATGCTAAGCTTGGGGGGTTTGATAAATGGTTTTCATACTTAGTATTTCAACCATTTATAGGTCTTAATTTCTTGATTTTATGTGCTTTTTCTAATGTTTAACTGTTAATTTAGGCTAGAAGCTAGGTACTGCCATGGTTGCTTCATTTTGTATAGGATCTACGCGATGTGGCTACTCGACTCGACATTTTGAGCGATTTTCAGACTGGACCTGCGACCCACAGATCTCACCAGCGACCCACAGGGAGGCAGCGGGTAGCAGATGTTGACTGGCGAGTTAGGAGACTTCAGCGGGTCGCTAGATGCAGCAGCGGGCCGCTGGAAGATGTTAACCGACAGACAAAAATAGCCAGCCAGATTTGCTATCTTCTCCATAACTGCCTGAGCCAAATTTAGAGCCTCTACTTGCACGACCTCCACCATCAGAGAACCGCCAATGAATGTTATATAAGGAGGAAGCGTTGAAGACAGAGGGGTCGGCAATTGAGAAGAAATTTTCTGGGTGAAGGGAGAACAATTCTGCACAGGTCCAGCGGGTCGCCAGAGACATCTGCGGGCCGCTGTCGAGTAGCAGAAGACAGAAAGAAGGGATCAAGTTGCTTTTCTGTTGTAACTTTATTTCCTTTTTATGTTTTCTTTTCTCTTTTATACTTGGATGTTCTGTTTGATGATTTATCGCGAGTAGATACCTTTTTAGGGGCCATGGCAGTGAACCTTTAGTTTATGAATTGATATTATTATTTAGTTGATTTACTAGTTGCATGTTGTGTTTTATTTCCTTTCTTTAATTGCTTATCTGATTGGAATTGATTGATTAGATTAGTTTGTTTGTATCCATCAAGTATAGGCCTTGCTTGATTAGATAGATAGTTAAGTCCAAGCTTCTCTAAGAAATTAATATCAATTGTGTTAACTTGAAGGGTTATAATCGAAAGATTAAACCAAGGCTGATTAACGAGAGTTATAAGTCTTTTCTAACAGCGAAAGCGTAAGAATTCATAGGTTAGAAAGGTATAAACCCGTAGCAACTAGACCACGAAACGAAAGTTGAAGTTTAGTTCTACTTGATAGATTTGAAGTTAGTTGAATTGAATTCCAGAAACAAAAACGAGAGTTTGATCTGCAGCACTTCAACAAAAACCCAACTCTATACACAAAGCAGCATTTAAATCAACTAAGTAATAGTCTCAGCTTGACACCAGCGGGCCGCTGAGTGAACCAGCGAGGTGGTCTATGCCCGCCAAGTAGCCAGCGACCAGCTGATCTGTCAAGCGACCTGAGTCCACTTTAGCGGGCCGCTACGAAAGCCAGCGGGCCGCTAGGACTGGAATAAACTGAAAGAATTAGCATGCCTTAAGCCCCTAGCCTCTAATTAGCCAATTAATCCATCTTTACTGCATTTTGTTTTATTTAATATTTACTTAATTAAGTTGTTAATCTTGATACAAAACTCAACAATCTTGCAACCCTCTAGTTTAGTAGATTAAGTAAAATTGAAACTTAGTTATCTAATATCTGTCCTTGTGGTTCGACCCCTAAAATACTTAGACGATTATCGTACGCTTGCGATACAAATTTGAGTAGAATAGGGTAAAATTCTAAAGCAAGAAAATCACCATCAAAGTGCTTTCGGGTAAAATTGATATTCTCGGAGAGATGGTGGCTCCCCAATACCCTTGGCCTGAAGAGCAAGTAGCTTGGCCAGAAGATATTCCCAAGCCTGTTGAAGATGAAGGTGGTTCGGGATCCGACTAGGATAGTGATTTTCCTTTTATTTTGAAACAAATGTAATAGGTTTTATTTTGGTCTAAAGTGGTGAACCGAGTTCTTTTGATGTAGAACTATTCAAACTTGAATGAAAATCGTGGTCCTTTTATTATAGTTGTCTATGTTCTCTATCTCTCTCTCTTTTTCTCTTTTTTTTTTTTTTTTTGAATGCGAGATGTCTACGACATCACACTTGGTATCTTTTATAGCTTGTCTTGGAGATTCGTTCTCAACATTAACAAGTATATTAACTTTATTAGCTCCGAAATGAATTGCGATTTTAGATATATAAGCACGTTAGTTCCGAAATATACTCTCAAGGATAAAGTATATTTATTCCGAGATACATTTTCAAGAAAAATAAAAATACATTAACTCCGAGATATATTTTCAAGAAAAATAAAAATACATTAACTCCGAGATACATTCTCAAGGAAAATAAAAAATATATTTAATTCCGAGATATATTCTCAAGGAAAAATAAAAAGTACATTTAACTCCGAAATACATTCTCAAGGAAAAATATTTTCTAACTATTGCTAACTGCACCGAGGATAATTCTTCTTGACTTTCTTTCTGTGTATATTCGCGGACAATCCTCAGAAAGAAGTGATTTGGGTCATCTAACACTAACAACCCCGGGCTAGTTAATAAATCTTCCCAGACTTAGGAGAAAATCTTCTAAGGCTAGGGAGACTTCCATCACCCGAAACAAATTCGATCTAGTGAATTCGGAACGACTGAGATAACAAAGCCGCTCCTGAATTCACTAGATCCAGGTATTTCAGGGATGTTCGGAACCGAAGATTGGTGTATATCTGATGCGAGTATTTTACTTTACATCAGCTATCCACCTAAATCTCCGATTCCTTCTCAGCTATCCTCCTAAATTTCCTTTTATTTTAGTGGGATATATTTTATTTTTCTTTTTCTTTCTTTTTGTCATTGTTGATTTCAAGCTTGGTGAACGCGTTCTGGTGCATCTTCTTTGGGGAAGACGATGAGTTCTATTTATAGCTTTTTATCAGCTAACTGCCAACCAACTGAATTAATTGTCAGCATTTATTGTCAGATTTGCCCAGTTTTTGTCTTTATTTTCAAGTACAAGCAAAGTACAGTTATTTGTCAACTTTTCTCGACTTTACTTTTCGATGCGCTTACTCCGAGAGTTCTCTCGAGGAGGGTCACGATTTTATTTTTTCATGCGCTTACTCCGAGAATTCTCTCGAGGAGGGTCACGACTTTATTTTTTCGTGCGCTTACTCCGAGAATTCTCTCGAGGAGGGTCACGACTTTATTTTTTTCATGCGCTTACTCCGAGAATTCTCTCGAGGAGGGTCACGACTTTATTTTTTCATGCGCTTACTCCGAGAATTCTCTCGAGGAGGGTCACGACTTTATTTTTTCATGCGCTTACTCCGAGAATTCTCTCGAGGAGGGTCACGACTTTATTTTTTTTATTTTTTTTTATGCGCTTACTCCGAGAATTCTCTCGAGGAGGGTCACGACTTAATTTTTTCATGCGCTTACTCCGAGAATTCTCTCGAGGAGGGTCACGACTTTATTTTTTTCATGCGCTTACTCCGAGAATTCTCTCGAGGAGGGTCACGACTTTATTTTTTTTTATTTTTTTTTCATGCGCTTACTCCGAGAATTCTCTCGAGGAGGGTCACGACTTTATTATTTTTTTTTTTTAAGAATGCGAGAATCAGATAAAAAGCAAACTCTCCATTTATAAATGAAAATTATATTTGAGATACAAGGGCCTTAATACCCCAACTAAGAACAAAGAAGACCTAACTACGATACTGTTCTGGTTCTTGTTTTATTCATTACCACAAAAAACGAAAACCTAAAAACAACTCGGACGCGAAGAGACCGGCTACGGTATTGGTCTGGTTCTTGTTCTTATCTAAAACAACAAAAACGAAAACATAAAACAACTCGGACACGAAGAGACCGGCTACGGTATTGGTCGACTTCTATCCCCTCTAAACGTAGAACTTTCTGAGATGGGCAGCGTTCCAAGCATTTGGAATGCGTTTGCCTCTCATGTCCCTGAGATGATAAGCCCTGCCTTCAATAGACTTGATGATCTCGAATGGGCCTTCCCACACGGGATCAAGTTTCCCCACTTGTTTACCTGTGGCTTCGATCTTCCTGAGCACCCAGTCACCTGGTTGGAAATGTTTGGGAGCGACTTTCCTATCGAAGCCCCTTCGCATTCTTCTCTGATACTCTTCCATCTTTACTCGAGCTTCCTCCCTCAACTCGTAAATGGTCTCCAAATCTTCTTCCCTTCGAGTTCCATTCTTCTCCCAAGTATATGACTTCGTTCTCAAAGTAGGGTGTACTGCTTCCATAGGTGTGACAGCCTCCATTCCATAAATCATGGAAAAAGGTGAACGGCCTGTGGAAGAGCGAGGTGTGGTACGGTAGGCCCATAAGATTTCATCGAGATACTCAGGCCAAGTATTCTTGCTGCCTTCAATTTTCCTCTTCAGACCGAGGAGGTGCACGATCGGATGCCTAGTCCTTTGCAAAAATCCTGGAATGGGGCGCCAGTAAACTGTGTACCGTTGTCGGAGATGAAGGTATGTGGGATCCCATATCTATACACGATCTGGTGTCTCGCGAAGTCCACTATTTTTTGCGACGTGATGGTTGCCAGGGGTTTGGCTTCGATCCATTTGGTGAAATATTCCACGGCCACCACTAGAAATTTAACATTTCCTCGTCCTTGAGGGAAAGGCCCCAACAAATCTAGCCCCCACACATCGAACGGCCATGAACTGGAGATGGATTGCATCGGATGAGGTGGTTGTCTCAGTATGCGGGCGTGGAATTGGCATTTTTCGCATCTGCGAACATATGTCTCTACATCTTTCTTCAAGGAAGGCCAGTAAAACCCTGCTCTAACGATCCTCCTTCCTAGCGAAGTTATTCCTTGATGGCTACCGCATATCCCTTCGTGCACTTCGGCAATAATTTCGTCCGCTTTTGCTCTCCCAACACATGTGAGCCAGGGTATTCCGTATCCTTTTTTCAATAATAGACCATCTCGGATAGTGAATTCGAGAGCCCATCGCTTGACTTTTCGGACAACCTTGTCATCTTCTGGGAGTTTTCCTTCTTTGAGAAAATTCCATAACAAAGCATACCATTCCTTTCCTGCCTCCACGATATACACTTCGAATGCGAGAACATCAATGCTGGGATGTGGCACTTCCAACATAATAATGGGCTTTTCTCGATCTAAATCGCTTTCTTTAGCAATTTTTGACAGAGCATCTGCTGTTTCATTTTGAGTCCGTGGCACGTACTCTACGAAAGCACTTTCAAAGGCAGCTAACACTGTTTTCACCTTCTCCAAGTATAGGGCTAGCCTTTCATTTATTGCTACATATTCTCCTTTGATCTGGTTTACGACCAGCTGCGAATCCATGTAGAAACGCACACTTCTTGCTCCGATTGCCTCCATAAGTCGCATACCTGCCAGCAACGCCTCATATTCTGCGACATTGTTGGATACCTCGAAAGTCAAATGTATCGCATAATGAAATTTCTCGCCTTTCGGTCCTTTTATTTCAACGCCAACACCCGAACCTTTCTCAGAAGCTGCCCCATCCACGAATACTTCCCACACTTCTTCCTTGGGATTTTCAGTTTGTCTAGCTGTGCACTCAACTATGAAATCGGCAAGAATTTGTCCTTTGTATGCTGTCCTTGGTTCGAAACTCACATCATATTCGGACAACTCTACTGCCCATTTTAACATCCGCCCTGCTACATCAAGTTGTCCCAAAGCTTTTCGAAGAGGCATGTCGGTGAGCACTTTGATGGGGTTTGCCTGAAAATACGGTTTGAGTTTCCTGGATGCTATCATGACCGCGAACGCTACTTTTTCAACAGGAGGGTATCTTATCTCAGCATCTCGCAGAATGCGAGACACGAAATAGACAGGTTTTTGTTGGTTTTCTTCAATCCTGATGAGAGCTGCACTCACAGTCGTTTCGGAAGTTGCCACATAAAGATAGAGAGTTTCCCCTTTCACAGGTCTTTGTAAGTTTTTTTCTTTTTGCCCCCCTCTAGGCCTTGGAGCTGTTTGGAACACAGCTAAAGTGGAGGCAGGTTCAATAGTCGCAGTTTTTGGCCTTGGTACTGTGGGACTCGCGGTTAGTTATTGCTGAATAATATTAATAAACATAACTATTAGTCCTTCTTTTCCTTTGTAATATCGCCAGGGTTTTTGCTAGGTTGCCGAGGGAGCCAAAGCAGCAGGAGCTTCTCGGATTATTGGAATCGACATTGACAGCAAGAAATTTGATGTTGGTAAGTATCTCATTCCTTGTGTCCTTTTAATTTTTCCTCTCCTATTTCAGTTTTATTTGTTTCCAAAAGCTGCTTTTATGAATGACAACATTTACATATTGGTACTGATGTACTAATTGACAATATAGTGGTATGACCTATATTTGAGTAGAGCTTATTTGTTTGTCATTGGCTTATGTTGATGACTTGTTACTGTTTATTGTTTTTATATTATTGGTGCTTATTTGCATGTCATTGGTTTATTCCTGACATTTGTTATGAAAATAATGGTTGTCTTGTCTGCATAAATTTGAATTTTCAGCAAAGAACTTTGGAGTGACTGAATTTGTTAATCCAAAAGAGTATGACAAACCAATCCAACAAGTGATTGTTGACCTCACCGATGGCGGCGTGGATTACAGTTTTGAGTGCATTGGAAATGTTTCTGTTATGCGTGCTGCTTTGGAGTGTTGTCACAAGGTATAGGATATCTTTTTTCAGAAGTCTCGATATGCTCATGCACTTGAAATTTTGAAACTTTTTCATCATGGGAAGATAACATGGGAATAGAATCTTCTGATCTTAGTAAGATATTTTTGCCAGCTAAATGCAATAATCTACTGTCTTTGTGCACAAGCACACAAGTATATGTCACATAAATATGCATCTGGTGATATTTCCATTGCATGAACATAATGACCAGGTATTATTGATAATATGTCTCAGAAGATTTTGGATGTGGCTGTCTTGTAACATATTGGTGCCACATGTAATACTATTGAACAGCACGTGTATGAACATAATGGCCAGTAATTATCCATAAAATGTCTCAGAAGATTTTTGATGTGACCATCTTGTAACATATGGTGCCACATGTTTTTGGTTTTAATCCCCACATGAAAATTCTATCGGTTTACGCTTGGAATTATAGTTTTAATCCCCACAGGTTGGTTTTCACATAAAAGTCCTAGGTAAAAAGAAATTTAAGTGTGCTTTGTGCTTTGTTATCATGCCTCCTAAATCTGTTTGCTTAACAGGGGTGGGGCACATCTGTGATAGTGGGAGTAGCAGCTTCAGGACAGGAGATAAGCACTCGTCCGTTCCAACTTGTCACTGGCAGAGTCTGGAAGGGCACTGCTTTTGGTGGCTTTAAGAGCCGCTCTCAGGTTCCTTGGCTTGTCGACAAGTACATGAACAAGGTAAGGCGATATGCGAGTAATTATTAGTGTGTGTGTGTGTCAGTGTGTGTGTCTGCGTACATATGTTTGGTTAGCATGTTATGATGCATCAATTTATGGGGTAAATATTGCAGGAGATTAAGGTGGATGAGTACATCACACACAGTTTGACACTTGCTGAGATCAACGAGGCATTTGACCTGATGCATGAAGGTGGCTGTCTTCGCTGTGTGCTCTCTTTGCATGCATAAATAGTCCTGTAGTAAGCCTTTTGTTGGTGCATCCTTCCGATGTTTTCCTTCTGCTCTGTTTTTACTCTCTTTTGTCTTGGACAATCATGTCATGGAGCGGGTTTTAATAAAGCCTTTTGTGTCTATGCGAACTTTTGCTCTCTCTGTACTTGGTACTTATTTTTTGTTGTGGTATTGTTAAAAGCCAGTTGAGTCGTTGCAAAACAGACTTATCAATGGTTGCTGGATACAATGCATAGTTCAGAAGTTAATTGTATGATTGTTAGGTAGATATATTCAAGAAAAACTTTCCTTTTATCTTGCATCTTCTGTCTGGTGTGCACTGTCAATGATAAGGTACTTGTTTTGTCAGTATAAAATTGCAATTGAATGTCTGTTCGAACAGAAAATCGAAGCATTATATGGAAATATTAATTTTTTTTTTGAAGATAAATCGGAGGTCTAAGTCATCCAACTTATTTTTAAATTAAATGTCTATGAAAGACCTCTCCAGTTGGGTTCGGACTTGTTTTTTGTCACTAGACCAAGAGCTGGTTCTCCTATATGGAAATATTAATGTTTGCACGCTCATATGGAAATATTAATGTTTGCACGCTCATATGGATTCCATAATGATAAGAAATAACAAATAGAAATATTAATGTTTGCACGATGAGTCAAGGTGCATTGTTCTTTGTCACTAGACTAAGAGTTGGTTCTCCTATATGAAAATAATCAAAATATTAATGTTTGCACGCTCATATGGATTCCATAATGATAAGAAATAACAAATGGAGAAAGATTGTACACGCAAATTAAATGCTGTTCTTATTCACTAGGAACCAGTATTTTAAAAAAAAAAAGAATGGTGTATAACAAAAAAAATTAATGAGATATTTAAAATAACATATATACTAGGGATGGAATACAATAAAATTCCTTTAATCGAGGCAAATATACATTGTTACAAATTATGCCACGATTTAAATGGAATAACTGAATTAGTGTAAATTTAAAGGGTAATAGAGTGAATCTATAGGTTCCAAACTTCCAATCTTCTAGTATATTATCGAGATATGAGAACCAGCTCTTGGTCTAGCGGCAAAGAACAATGTATCTTGACTTCTTAAGTAAAAGGTCACAGGTTCGAAACCCGTTGGGATCTTTCATAAACATTTAATTTAAAAATAAGTTGGGTGGCTTAGATCTTCAATTTATCTTAAAAAAAGTTTATTATCTAGATATAATCACAAAAGACCATCTCTTATTCCATTCAATAATTCAGCAGTTGTCTCGAAGGCTTAAACAGTTTCAAAACTATCTTTTATTATTCCTTTAACAATTTGAAATTATCTTTATCAGTGGAGTTTGTAGTTTCTACGTGAGGACCTTCTATACTTCAACGCATGGCTTGCAATTACATCCATCCATGAATCAGCCTTCTCATTTTCTAAACAGTAGAAAAGAATCTCTTACATCCAACGGTCTGTCTAGAATCAGAGTGGAAAGGAATACAAGGAAATGAAAAAGAAGAGAGGAACTAGAATTTTGCCTCCAAATTTGAGCCGACAAAATTGAAGAAAATTTTAAAGAGTGATTTTCTTCTCCCCCCTCTTTTTCATCGGTTTCCAATGATTTTTTTTTTTTTTGTTCGGAAAAGGGTGAATATTTTGGACAGGGAGGACAGCTCCCCTGTTCCTCCATTCATCCCATCTCTTAGCAGAACCTAAGGGGAGCTTAGCATCCCTCCAAGTAGAGGGAGCTTAAGGCTGTGCTCCAAATTTTGTATAATAATGGAAGGGAATGAGATAGAAAGGTTGGGAAAGGAAGAACAAGGAAAGGAAAGAAAATATTTATCCAGTTTACAACTCCACACGAGGGAAGAGAAAGGAATGAGATTGTGTAAAGAAGCCTATATTTGAAATTAATGAGTCGTAAACTTCCAATGCACCATTGTTTACCCAAGGGGAGCCCTCTTCCAATGCTCCTTCATGCTGGTTGTGAAGGTCCCGATATGCATCAATTGTACAGTTTCAACGAACAAAAGATATATGGTCGATTCCATTTGGGAGAATTGAGTAATAAGTGGATAGGTGGGTCGGGGTGTGGTTGGTTAGTGCTTAGTAACAATTGACACCATTAACTCAGAACTTAACTTACTAGATCTCCTCACAGGAAAGAAAGTACCATTACCGCTTTTACCTTTACCTTTGTGGACTGCTTATTGTTATATCAAGAAAGTAATTGTAGGTTCTTACAAAGATAATCTTGTTGTTGTTGTTCTACTCTCAACAAATGGAACTCGGTTTTGTAGAATAGGACATTCAAAATGGACGAAAATATCACGTTGCTTTCTTCTTGTGGATTTATGTGGTAAGTTAGTCGCCATTGTAAAAATGCTACAGCTTAAAAAAGTTAGTGGGAAAAGAGAATGCGCAATGATTAGTGAATTTAAAGTTTTGTACTTGGAGGATGGCTACTGGGCTTCACTGGAAAGCCTCAACCATCATATGGTGTTTATAGGATATAACCATTCCTTGTCATTGGATTCCAGGGTTTATCCAAACTGCCAGGATAATTGTATTTACTTTGCAGACTGCTGGGATGACCAATATGGTTATGATAGGATGAGGGGTAATTTAAAACAAAAACCATATCATGATGTTGGTGTATACCATATGGAAGACGGGAGAGTGGAACATTTTGAGTATTTCTGCAAGGCATCACCCCCCATGAACATGGTCTGGTTCTATCCTAATTTCTCTACTGAATGAGGTGGAAATGATCCCACATTAGATAATATGCCTGAAGGCTTTTTGTTATGAACATTAAGTTATTTTGTTGCTATAGTTTGTATATAGTGTGCTACCTTGCAAAGCCAAACTATTATTGAATGGAATATTTAGCTTTTTTTTTTGTCTTTATAGCAGCCATCCATTTTGTGTTTCCAATGTACTTTGTTAGATTGTGACAATTTTTTTAAAAAAATGTGACAATTAAGATTGGAAACTCCTTTACTGTAACAGAATTGCTGATTGCTTGTTAAATTGGGGACTAATTTAGGAGGATGAATTTATCAAGAGCTTATTAAAACTGAATGGTGCTACGTTAATGAAAATTGTTGTCGTGCGTGTCTTAGCAGCCCTGGATTTGGTTTGTTTATGTTAATCATGTGGTAATGTGCATGTTGGATTGATATGTTGAGCTCAATCTTTTCTTTTGGTTTTGCCTTCTTCCATTTGTGAGGAAGGCGCAGCACTGCAGTGTTAAGTGGTATGCCCCCAAGCAGAATTGTGCTCTTCTGCTTAGACAATTGAAAACAAACAGTGAAATGAAACGTATTGAGAGAAACCCAAATTTTTATTTTTATATTTCATGGGAAAATGAAGAAAATAGGCCGAAATATACAAAAGTAGAAGTCTTAACTGGTCTGACATTAGCATTAGCTTTAGCTGGTCACACTGGTCTTAACTGGTCAACTTGAAGCACTACAGGTTAGCATTAGCATTAGCATGTTCGCCGTAATTAAGAATATAATAACGGTGTCAATACAAAAAAGTATACTTCTTATCCTAAAAATGTGAGCCATCGGAACAAGTTTAATTGAAACAATCAAATTGAGAGCAGATCCAACGTATAAACAGAGTCGATTGTTCAAAAAACGAATGGGATGGTACCAGTGATGTGGCTCCTTTAAACAACGGAAGTTAATGCATTAAAAAATGAAAAGATGATATAAAAGGATTATGAATTGAATTTTGCCAACATAGTGACAAAATTCAGTGCCGAACTTCAAGCAAAAGTTTCAAATTAGTCACTGATATCATTTAGAATCCAATGTTTTCCCAAATCGATTCTAGCAACCCCCCCCCCTTTTTTTTTAACAGAATTCAACACGCAGTTCTCTTACGAACACCTAGAATGCTGTAACAAATCTTTCTTATTCTAAAGATTTCACTTGCGGGTTTAGGGTTGAATCTGTACTTTTTATGAGCAAAGCTCTCCATTTCAATGTCATGCCATTTTCATTTATTACAAGCAAATATAATATTTCAAAAATGTACAATTAATTTGAACCGGTCAAGAGTTTTTCACAGTATACAAGCCGAACTAAAGCACAAAAATAGAAAAGAAGCACAAATAAACTATAGCTTTGCCTTCCAACTTTCTGGATCTATACACAAAATCTGCATCTAATTGTGCTACCAACCATAATAGCAAACAAAAACTACATGTTCCAATTCCCCCCATTACCATGTCAGGTAACCGGACTGTACCAATTAGCTTATACCTGTGGCAGCAAATTCATTCATTCAAGTCTACGCCCTTTATATTGTTTCACCAACCCTTTTTTTTTCTCACTTCAATCAAACAACAATGAGTAGCCAGTTAAAATTATATTCCACTAGAAGGATATTTCTCTCAACAAATGACAGTTCCTCTATGTTCTATCAGACTTTCCATTGCAAGATTCAACAGACAAAAGGATATTCCTGTATCTATGCAAACCTCAGAGTAGTATTATAACTTTAAACCAAGATAACTGACTTTCATAACATGGAAATATCTTGTACAGGCAAATATGACATGCTTTTCACATACCAAACTCATTCCCATATTATTTTGTAAAAGTCTAAAATACCCACTTGTCTCCAAAGTAAAAATCCAAAACAGCATGAGGGTAATAAAAGAATATAATGAATTTGCAAAATTTCTATTTCTTTCGAGTGGTGTTTTAGATATCTTCAGAGGTTTTTCTAGGGTAAAACCTGCACCTCCTGCTGAAGAACAGAAGACAGCTCATCTGATCTGAAATATGACATCTGGGGACAAGGCCTGTGAGCAAGTTTTGGTTCTTCAGCTTAAAGTCAATCATTGCTTAAGTTGCACATTTTGCACACCTGGTTACGATGTAAATAGGAACATCAATTAAACAGTGAAAATAGGTCTTCAATTGTCTTAAAAAGACATCAGAATCTATAATCCAGCAAACATGCAAATAATAACTAGAGGTAAGGGAAAAATGCATTATCAGTAAGGGCACGGATTTCAGGCCACACCAGTACCTACTTCAGATGTTCTGGTAAGCCTGCTTGTTTTCCCTGAGTGATTCCTTTTCTTCCTAAATTGCACATTTAACCTTAAAATAATTCAGAGATGTCCTGATATCGTAGTAATGCTAACTCGTTACAACACCATTTAGGTCCTATAAAGAGCAAAAGGGAACTATACAAACAACAACATGTAGATATCAGCTTACCAAGTCTTCTGACGGCCTTGTTCCTCTCTCCAGACGCAGCTTTCTTCTTCATGTAACAACTATTCCACTCCCCTCCATCTTGAGAGTAGTAATCCATAGGGTACTCCTGATTCACATCCCCACAATCACACCCAACACAACCACTGGTCTGACAACTTCCCAAATTCTTCTCCCACCAACCCTTTACATAGCCCATAGCCACATCGAACTCAAATGTAGTCAACATAGGCCTCTTAAACCCCTCACCCCAATCAATTGAAAGCCTCGGGCACGCAATCTGTACCCATGCATCAATGGAATTGCCAAAAAGCTCGATTCTTTGAGGAGAAATCTCAGACATGAGGACAATTGTGTAGTCAAACCCCTTCTCTTCCATGTGCTCCAAAACTCTATCTAAGACCTTAACGCTTCCTTGCCTGCCCAGAGTACCCAATATAATACCCCAATTTTTTGCCTTCCTAGCCTCCAATATGGCATCTTTTCGTGCCTTTTTCATGCCATCATGATCATACTCCTCCAAAACTAGTACTCCCAAAAAAGGATCATACCTGAATGCCTTGATTTTTGGGTTTGCAATCATGAATGCCTCAAGATGAAACCTCCCGTCTGCAACAAAAACCACTGCCTCTACGTTCTTTGATTTGGGTATGGTCGGTGCAGTACAACCAAGCACTTCACCAGGAGAAAGTGGCTTAGCTTGCGGCACATGAATTTGATCATAACCATTGGACATTAGAATTTCACGAGCCGAATGGACAGCTGAAACAAACTGTATCGTCCCAGCCAGAGCAATGGGTGTAGATGGATCAGGAAATGTATTTCGCACCGATTCAGCCAATCTGGAAGCATCAACACGTATATCTACAAACACATACAATACAGGAAGCAACGAAGACGTAACCGGTACAAGGCAACTATGACCATAATGCACCAGCAAATCAGCCGAGAGGGAAGCCGCGGCCGTATCAGCGAGACAACACGCGCCATAAGTGGGGTCCGCTAGGATTAAAATAGAGGGATTGGAAGGGGCGAAGGAGGAGAGGATGTCAGCAAGAGGCAGAGAGAACATGAGGAGGCCATCGGGGAGTTGAAGCGCGACCCGCTTGGCCGAGGAGGTCGTGATGCGATGTAGGGTTTTGTGCACCTCGAAATCGTACGAGGAAGGGAGGAGCGAGATGGCGGCGTTGAGGGCTGGGTCGGAGAGGAGAGATGAAGGGATCTGCGTGTGGATGAAACGCTTCGGAGTAGGTTTCGGTTTAGAAATAGGGTTTGTGAGGTTGGAAATGGTGAGAGAAGAGCTGGAGGTGGAGGTGGAGGCTTCTTCCTCCTGTGGTTTCGCCATTTTTCTCCTTTTTTTTCTTCTTCGTTGGTGAAATCTGAAATGTTTAATTATATTAGGGTTTAAACTATCAGTCGCATAGTACCAACTACGTGTTATGATAAAGACCGTCCGATTCGAATCGCACAAATCTCTCAAGCGCCTCCGCCTTCCGAAGAAACAGAGCATGATCCATCGCGTTTAAACTCGAATCCGACGGTTTATTTCTTTGGACCGTATCGACTGTTAAATCGGAGCTGAATTTGCAAAGTGCGTTTTAGGCCCAGTTAAGTTGGCGTAAATGGGCTGATGAATGGGCCACATTGGACCTAGTTCTTCTATCATTTTCTATTCTTCCTCATTATTCCATCCAGTTCCAGTATTGCTTTCAAAAAGTCACCTTACAATACATGGCTGGATTAACGCCAGGTAAGCTGCCACGTAAGCCTAAAAAGCACAAAAAATTCTCGCTTTTTGCCTTTTTCTAGTGAGAGAAAGCTGAGATGAGAAATTGGAAGGCCATTATCCGCTCTTTCTCCACCATATAAACTTGGCGTGTTTCTCTACCTCTCGTGCAAAGCTTCTCTTACTGGTCTGAGATGGAGACAGCGGCTTCGAGCTTTGCTCCACGACCCCTCTTCTCTTCTTCCCACAAGAGAGACCCTAGTTTCAATCTTCTATTCATTCATCGCTGCACAGCTAGCTGTAGTCAGGTATAGATTTCATCGTCTTACTTGCAATTGTTTAATTTTTCTTTTCTTTCTTTTGGTTGATTGTTTAAGAATTGGTAATTTTCTTAGGATGATAGTGAATTCTGTTGCCTTTTTTGACACGTGATTATGTCTTAATGGAACATATGCATCAAGTTCCTGGTAAATAAATATAGTGCAGACTATTTCTTTTGATTTTTTTTTTAGAAATGAAAATACCAACTACAAACTATTTTGGTAGTGTAGCAGCACTAAATTGTACTTTACCAGTGTTTAGTGTTGATGCAATTTCGTTTTTAGGCTCCTAAATGCTGAGACGTGAAAAGGTAACAATTTTTGTTGGTAAACTCCTGATTGGTTCCTCCAAAATTGGTTTGAATGCGCAGTTAACAAGGATATATATTAGCCATCTTAGCTTACCTTCACTATATGTGAGGAAGGCCTATGCAACCCGAAAGACAAGATGTAACGGGATTGATAAGAATCATCCAAGTCAAGGTTCATATAATTCATCTTTCCATGCATTGACCCCACTGGAGATCATAACCTCTCACCACAATTCGAATTTCAAGAGATTTCGGTCAAATTTCATTCAAGGGGCTAAGATTATTAAAATAGCATGCTGTCGAGGCAAGTTGAAGCAAGTTGCCTTGGTAGGGTTCTTTCGAATGGTCGTGGGCCTGGTTTTTGTAATGGCGATCTCTTTGACTGTCAGCGCTGCACCTTCATGTATGTACTCATTGGTAATTTAATTTCATTGTTTTAAGTAGTAGGATGCAGGTATGGTCTCTTTGTGTAGCATTACGGCTCTGATATGGAGCTTACAGTTATTTGTTTCTGAACTTTGCTTTTTATTCCCTCTTGTCTGCTTGATTTGTTTACTTAATTTTGCTCCAGCTATTAACCTATTTGCAAGTGTACTTAAGGTATTCGGAACTGACATTTAACAGTTCAGAAAATTCTCAAAACACACAACTCGGTTGCCAACTTAAGCCATTATGTTTATGCCCTAAAACTTTAGTGTTACTCAATGAAATAATACGCGCTCTGGAGATGCTTGAGATTCATTATCCTTCAAGGGGGTATTTTATTCTGAAGTCCACATTGAGCTGATATCAAGCTTAGCAAATTTAGCTTCTAGATTTCATTTAGTTATTAAAATCACAAGGGGAATGTTGACTCATCTGTAGTGATCTAGATTAGAAACATAATCTCCAAATATATGGTTGAATTCTGGGGTAATTTGTAAAAGACCATTTCTGATGGAGATTCTCTGGTAGTTTGCATTTATACTTTCAAGTCAGTATAGTTTCCGCTAGACTGGTAATGGTGTGTCCTATCTGGTACTGGTCATCTAAGGTCATTTTTTTAAATACTACCAGGTTGTATCTACCAGACTTAGAGCAAAATCACAGATTTTGGGGGCCAATTTGCATGCCTGATGCAATTCTTTCGTGCTCAAAACCTGTTGCCTCCAAATGAATGCTTGTAACTGTAATTGCATTTTTTTCTTCCTATTGAAACAGGTGCTCTGACAGAGGAGAACCTTCTTTTCTTGGAGGCATGGAGAGCAGTTGACCGTGCTTATTATGATAAAACATTCAATGGTCAAAGTTGGTTCAGATACCGAGAAACTGCACTCAAAAATGAACCCATGAATACACGTGAAGAGACATGTAGTTCCTTATTCTTAATAATAATGATTCTCTCCTTTGCTTTTCTTTTTTTAAAGAAAAATTGTGTGCTTGATTAATTTGTTATTTGAAACCGTTAAAGTTGTGTATTCTTGACACCACCAATATCACTGCAAGGTGTGATGCACACCTGAATGGCTGATACTAATATCATGTAAGGACTAACTATAAGACTATTAGAGTCAAGTATATAAATTATTTGATAATGCAACATAGCTGTTTATTTATTATTTTTTCATTGCCTTGCACATCTTTTAACTCATTTAGTTCTATTATTTCATTTGTGAACACCATTAAAGGAAGTTAGAAACTTTTTTTCACATGAATTGATGAAATGGTTCTATTCTCGTTAAAAAAGGTCTATTTTCATCCATGGTCTTACAATTATCAACATGTATAAGGTAAATAACCGCTGTGTGAGAATTTGAGTATTTGCTGCCCTTATTTTCTTAGCGTGCTTCTACGAGAATTAAGCTTGAATTCAATTTATTTCAGATGCTGCAATAAAGAAAATGCTTTCAACCTTGGATGATCCTTTCACTCGTTTTCTGGAGCCAGAAAAATTCAAGAGCTTGCGGGTTTGGCTCCCTCTTATGTTTTTATCTAATGCTTTTTTAAATGCGTCCTTATGTTCTTACAGAGTTTTTTTTTTCAGACTCATTTAAAAAAGCATTAGATACCATATCTTGCATGTTTGCCTTGTGCTATATCTTGGGAAGCATTAGATTCCACATCTTCGTGAAAATATGCAAAATTGCTCTCTCATTAAGCTAGAGGTGGAAGTTGGGTGGAGCAATTTAGATACCATATACATGATGTGTTAAGCTCAATTTAATTACATGTGATATATTCTATATATTGTCAGTGAAGGTGTCATTTTGAGAGTGCTAGGCATACATGAATATCCCCAAAAATGTATCGGGTTGCAAACTCTTTTAAACTTCAAATTACTTTGTTTGAAGGCAGTCTGGCACTAAAGCAGCCCTTACAGGAGTAGGATTATCATTTGCATACCCAAGGGTACTTGATGAGACAGACCAGGGTTTTGTGGTCATGTCATCAACCCCTGATGGACCTGCTGACAAGGCTGGTATAGTGCCTGGAGATATTATTTTAGCTATAGATGATATTTCAACTGAAAACATGGACATCTATGATGCAGCCGACAGGTTACAGTAAGTGCTTGCACTCGTTTTACAGCAACTTGTGTTGACCTCAAGCAGTGACGGAGCCAATAGGGGCAAACCCATGCACTTGCCTGGGCTTGTTCTGTGGAAAATGAGGCCTAATTAATTATTATTAACACTGTGCCTAGGCTAAAGTTTAGATTGTACCTGGGCTTGACCTATAATTTCTCTTCCCTTTCTGCCTGGTCCCCTTCTTTGCCCATGCTTAAATTTCTTTCTGGATCCGTTCCTGAACTCAAGTCAGATTAATGGTTAGCAATACAAGTGATATTGAATTTTTGTTGTCAATTACAGGTAGAGTTTTAGAAGTTAATATACCATACTGAACTAGGCTCTACTGAAAGTTAATATACCAAATGTTTGTGGCACATGTTGCCCGGTATATAGTCTAATTGAGTTTTTTGTCTCAGCTCTAGTAAGTCTTTTCTATGGCTGTCCACCGTCAATGTATTGTTGAACCCATGAGGGGATCTTCCAAATTACTCTCTTGATTTATCATGAATTTTTGCAACAGAGGCCCAGAAGGAAGCTCAGTAGATTTAACCATTCGCAAAGGGTCTGACATTAATCACATCACTTTAAAGTAATTTTCTTTCGTTGTGATTAAATTTAAATAAATTTTGAGTTGAAGAGTCGTCGCATTAGATCTCACCAATTTCTGCCAGTTCCTGTCTGTGGTCTAACTGCAGACACAAATAGAATAAAAAAATTTGAACCCTGAATAGCCTATATAACCTCATATAATAACAGATTGAATCAAAAGTAAGACGATAATGGCTGTATTCATGTATTTCCCATTTTTGTTGATTTTATCTTATGATCAATTTTTTTTTATATATTTTAACATAGGAGGGAGAGGGTTACACGAAATCCTGTGAAATCAACTCTGTGTGAGATACCTGGTGCGGGAAAGGAAAGCTCAAGGGTTGGATATATTAAACTGACTACTTTTAACCAAAATGCCTCAGGTTTGTTTTGTTGTTGTTTCATTGCACGTAGGAAGTAGACAGATATGCTTCTGAATTATGCTAATTGAGAATTAACTTAGCCAACGTACAATTTACCACCATTGTGCACGTATAAGCTTCAGATTTTGCCAAGTAACCTCAAAATGACCCTTTATAACAATAATATGCTTAAATCCACCCTTAATTCCAATGAAGCAATGAAATACAAGTCCTATGTGATGGTTATTATATAGATCACTATATTATTCTTTTTCACTTTACAGCCAGTACTTTAAAATAGGTTCCATTTATTTATTGCAGACCATATTTTTGTATTTGAAAGTGACTCCCTTACCTCTCTTTACTGACATACAGAAGCAGTTAGGGAAGCCATTAATAAACTAAGAAATGATAATGTGAAAGCTTTTGTTCTGGATTTGAGGAATAACAGGTTAAAAACCTCTCCTGATAATTATATTAAATGATATAATAAAAATTCAAATAAATTCATGGGATAAGCTATCAAGTTTTTGCACTGACATGGATAATGATTATATATGCAGTGGTGGCCTGTTTCCTCAAGGAATTGAGATTGCTAAGATCTGGTAACCTCTCTCTCTCTCTCTCTCTCTCTCTCTCCCTCCCTCCCTCCCTCCCTCCCTGATAAGCTGGGCAGCGGCTTCCAAGGCTTTCTCTCTTTTGTAGACTCATAGTTGTTTCCAATGGAACACTTATTGGTTATCTTGGTCGTCCAAGTCTTGAGAACTTTGTTTTGATCTCCCTTTGCACACTTGCATGCCTGTCTCTTGTTGATTTATATTTTCCAGAGCATCCAATGATCAAGTTCCAGGAACATAATAAGCCAAATCACAATAGGTACCTAGATGAGCCAGTCGAAAATTTCTACCAGCCACTGAACAATTGAAATATGCTGCTGATGATGATGATATTAACATTTTGTAGGTTAGAAAAAGGGGTCATAGTTTATATATGCGACAGTCGTGGGGTCCGTGACATATATGAGGCTGATGGAGCCAATACTGTTGCTGCTTCAGAACCATTGGTTGTGCTGGTATTGTTCTTTTAATGGCCACTCTTCCAGCAATGGTTCTTTGTTTTCAAATATTGGATTAGTTAACAGTAAATGGAATTGTCAGATTGTGCAACTATTCACTTCGTATGACTTTTTCTGTACTGGGAGAATAAATATCCATTGCATTGCAATTTTACAAATAACTGAATAACGTAGTCGGAACCTTTTTTATTCCTTTTCTTTTTATCAACTGTTGGATTTGTTAAGTTCATGGAATTGTCATATAACACTACTATGCACTTGGTATGGTTTTTTAATGCTGGGTACAATATTAATTGTATTACAATTTTATTTTATGAATAACTTTTTTGTGTTTCAACTATTAGGTCAACAAAGGAACAGCAAGTGCAAGCGAAATACTCGCTGGGGCATTAAAGGACAATAAAAGAGCTGTGCTTTATGGCGAATCAACTTTTGGAAAAGGGTCTCTCTCTCTCTCTCTCTCTCTCACCCCTGAAGAAAATGTAATGGATTTGATCAAAGATTTAATGTCACTTTTATCAATGTAACAGTAAGATTCAGTCGGTTTTTGAGCTTTCCGATGGATCAGGATTAGCAGTTACTGTGGCTCGCTATGAGACGCCTGCGCATACTGATATTGATAAGGTTAGCAATTTAATAAGTTTGCAACAGAATGACACCTAATACAACAAAAAAATATCAAAATGCATCTGATATTGCATAATGCTCAGTTATTATTTCTTTATATCAGTATAGAATTGTCAAATATTGAGTTTGTTCTCATGCTTTTTGCCATGTTTTGTATTTTTAAGTTTGAATCAGTTGAGCTGTCAATGTCTGTCAAATTAGTAGGTAACATAAAATAAGTCCGAAATATAATCAAGAGGTAAAAAGTTGGAACTTAGTTTATTCCTGCTTGGTCTTGATGGAAAATAGCAAAAGAAACTTAAGCCTTGATTTGATGTTATAAGAATCAGGATACTATGCCTGATCAGCTTTCAACTTTATGTATTAACTCGTCATAGGTTGGAATAAAACCGGACCATCCCCTCCCGATGCCATTTCCAATGGATGAGGAAGGGTTCTGTGGCTGCATAAGAGATCTCTCTGCTCCTTGCAATCTCAACCCGGCACAATTATTTGCAAAACTATGATGTGTGCTGGATCTGCATTGATTTGAGTTCCTTTGTAATCCTTTTTTTTGTGTCGTTCTGCATTTCTTCTTGGGGTTAAATACCATTTGGTCAATTATTTGAGACATTTTTCGTTAATTATTGAGACATTTTTCGTTAAATACCAATAATTGTATATACTATGATCCATTATTGAGACATTTTTCGTTAATTATTTTCACGTATTGTCAATTAGAGTGCTTTTTGTCAATTATTTTTCAAGTATTCCTGTCCAGTGTCCACAAATACATTGAATCCCATACACTAACTAAATCAGAGTTTTATTTCGTTAATTTGCAAATTTTCCATGTATTAGGAATTTGAGTATACCCTATTGGTAAGGGCATGTGTAGATACCTCCAAGTCCAAAAAGATTTTTTTTTAAATCGTGATATGATATTTAATTATCCAAACTTTCAATCCTCATCCAAAATTTACCATAGCGAGGAATTTAGTTGTGATCAAGCATTTGAATCCATAATGTCCTTTCCCGGATTTAAGTTCAGATTATGTTATGTTCCAAACCACATTTCGAGATAAAAATAAGAGTTGATCATCTAATTTTTAAATATTTATGGGGATCTGTCATATGTTTTCTAACCCATGAAATCCACTTCCAGCCTAATTTGATCCATCCAAGGTTCGAAGCGTTTAGGAGCAGAATAATGAGCGACGGACGATTAATGGCGCTTGGTAAAGTAAAAGGATCTAGCGATCCCATTGGCAAGTGTCAAGAGCTAAAAGCTCCAGCAACTTATGCGGCATTACACTCAGTACCGGAGGAAAAAAGGAGAAGGAATGTAACTACGCTTTCCCAGTCAGCCTGTAGCAGAGCACTACTAAGAATTATTATGGGCTTCAAGGGGTTATGAATGTAAATGACAGCTTTATGCACTAAAAATTCACACTGCATAATACTCCATTCCTAGGCTTGTTTAAAGATACAAAGGGGAAAAATTGCATATCCTGCAGTGATTGGATAGTTCCGAGTAACTAAATAACAACTACAACCTCAATATGTTTGATAGAAGAAAGAAGCCTTCCACATGATTAAAATCATGACTCAACTCACGAAAACATTCTATCTATGCATGCAAAGAGTATTCCTAACTTTGCCGAGTATAAGCATAGTGCAAGGCAACAACAGCCAACATGCACCTGATAGGTCAGTGATACAAAAGCTTGCAATTACCAAAGCAGCAAACAATTCTGCAAAAACAGGCATATTATTATGATTACAATCTTGCTTGAGAGAACCAAAACTAAACATAGAAAGGGTAAACAATTAGTCTACATCAGACCCCAGAGAACATCCAAACGGCAAAGGACAAACTATAAATGGTCATTCATATTATCAATCAATCCAAACTTTGGATACTATAAATTTCAGATGTGTCAATTTGGTATCCACATCCTAATATTAGAGACTAGTAGTAGTTCATCTGATGATTCAAGAGTCAAGACACAATGTAAACAGTTGACAAATGATTTACATGTGAACCCTGAAAACAACCCAGAATTACAAAAAAGTTATAAAAATTATGCTCAGCTACCTGTTTGAAAATTTTCCAATTTTCCAGTGGTAGGAAATTTAATCAACCTTAGCAACCTTCCTCTGCTCAATTTGTCCTGTTAGTGGGCACTGCATCTCAGTCCAACTGATAGGCACCATTGTACCCCCTGACACAATAAATAATTAAGTACAGATAAGTTTCGATCAAGGAATAATCTAAAAGAAAAAACATGAAAAAGAAAAAATTATGTAAAATAATATTTTATAGTCAAATTTTTACTCATCTAATTGTAGTGATCCTTCTTACCAGAAATGCTCTGGGCAGAGACAACTCCAAGTTCATTCTTGGCTGTAGAAAGGTAATAAGCTCTTGCATCACCCAAAGATAGCTTAATACAATAGTTAAGTGTAGCAATTTTTGACAAACCATACAACTGGAATTGTTCTTAATATGAACGACATGAAAACAATTGCAGAACCAAAAATACAGATATAATAAAGTAATAGACAGTAATATGTGAAAATTCTGTTAGGATACAACTAAAGCTCTGACGATATCCCCAGGCCTAAAAGATTGGTACATGTCTACCTTATCAATTTCAGTTGCACGTACATCTTGTTGCCTAGCATGGTACAAAAATATTAAGTTAAAACAAAAGCACTGATAGATTTTTCACAAACCTAAACAAGCCATGATACACTTGAAACATGAAGACACTAGAAGGGTGATGGTGTACCTTATAATTCCAGAGAACTTCTCCTTTACTGCTTTCGAATCAACACACATTATATCAGCTGATGCATTCCTAGCCATTACTTTTGTTACCTGCCAGAAAACATTTGATCTCAGCACCAGTACAAATCAGACCAAATATTCAGTTCTAACCACATAACAATTTAACTTTATCATCATTGTTAACACTTGACTGAGACTAAAATCATAATCTGGTTTTACGAGCACCAGAGAAGGGCATTCAGCAATCTAGAAAGATTAATATAACACAAAGTATTTACTGCTTGAACTGTGATTCTATCTCGGTAACAATATTTGGTTTTGAGTTTATAACATGGTAAGTCTAATAGACAAAAAAAAAAAAAAAAAAGCAACCCTGACCTAAATACTACAACAATAGTACCAAATTAACTTCATACTCTGATGTTAAAGTCGTAGTTATTATCTAGTAATTTTCATGCCTCATGGAAGATAGACAAGTCCTACTAATAATTTTATTCCCAAAAATTCTTCCAAATTTCCTTATACAGTTTCACTGATAAAATATAAACCTGATTCAAAGAATAGAAGAACAAGTACTTACTCGAGCAATGACAATGGATCCAGGCTGAGGAACAGCGCCATGAGCTTTATGCCCCACAATTTCTATAGTTGATCTCTGCAGAACCATCAAACACCACACAATCATACACAAAAAGAGTCACATAAAAACCAAAACCCCTAGATCCTAATTCCTCCACACCAAATCAACAAAATAGAGCGCACTGACATTATCATGGGAGCCAGGAGGAGCAGCTGTGACTTTGCGCCGCCCGGTGAGACACGCGCGAACTGAACGACCATTAGGGCTGACGTAAGCACCCTTTCCAGCGATGAACTCAGTCGCTTCGCCTAGAAACTCGCCTGGCGTGACCACGTCATCGCCTTCCTCTCCCACGCTGTCTCTCTCTATCACCATCCCTACCATGTCACACTTGCTAGTAGAGCGCCGCGGCAAGTGAATGTGAATAACCTCTCTTCTCACGTGCATCGCATGCGCTGTTTTAAAGCAGGATTACCGAAATTTTAAAAAATAATATTAAAATAATATAATCCAATAAAATTAATATCAATTTAATCAGTTTAATAAAAATAGTATCGTAAGATCGGAATCCTGGATTCCGAACGTTAGATCGGATTCCTGGATTCCGATCTAACGTTAGATCGGATTCTGGGATTCCGAACAGTGCTGTAACTGCCCAATTTTGTCTTTTTCATGGTTTTATTGTAATTTAATTATAAAAATTAATTAAATATATGAAATTTTAATATTAAATTAATATATTATGAAATTTTAGTAATATATTTTGAAGATAAGATATTAAATTAATATATTTTATTTTACTTCTATTATAAACATTAATTAAATATATAAAATTTTAATATTAAATTAATATATTAAAAATTGTATCAAAAATACTGAGCTGTTAATTGGCGGATCTATTTTTCTAAACTTGAATTTCAAAATTTTTAGGCGTACCATTTGTTCAAAACAAAAATGACAAAGGACCAAGATAGTCACACTTTGAACTGAAAAAACAGCGTTGGATTCGAAAAGTTTGGCGCTAGAAAAATATGAAATACGCTCTGAAAAATTGTATCAAAAATACTGAGCTGTTAATTGGCGGATCTATTTTCCTAAACTTGAATTTAAAAATTTTTAGGCGTACCATTTGTTCAAAACAAAAATGACAAAGGACCAAGATAGTCACACTTTGAACTGAAAAAACAGCTCTGGATTCGAAAAGTTTGGCGCTAGAAAAATATGAAATACGCTCTGAAAAATTGTATCAAAAATACTGAGCTGTTAATTGGCGGATCTATTTTCCTAAACTTGAATTTCAAAATTTTTAGGTGTACCATTTGTTCAAAACAAAAATGACAAAGCATCAAGAAAGTCACACTTTCAACTGATAAAACAGCTCTGGATTCAACGTAGTATTACGAATATTACAATTATTATTTGTACTACTATAGTTAAATCGCATAGTTAAATAATAACGATATTAAATATTACTTATTAAAAGCCATTTCTAGAAATATGATTTTAAAAGCCATTTCTACAAATATGATTTTAGAAATATTACTTATTAATAAAATATGATTTTCAATATGATTTTAATTATTATTTATAAATCGCATTTATAAATATGATTTTTTCATAGTTAATATTAATATAAATATATATATTTAAGCACATAATTCTATTATTCAAAATTAAATGTCACATAATTACATTCAAAATTAAATTTATCTTGTGCCGGAAGTAAATCGACATGCATTTCTAAACCATCAAGTCGCCTTGCCTCAAAGCACTCGTGTTGAACGTATCGCCATTCATTTTGAGAGTTGACCGGCAAAATAATTTGTTGAAACCTTCCGTCCATAATTACGTTGAAACGCGAAACAATTCTCAAATTGAACTCACCTTGATAAATTCCCAATGAGGACAAAATTATTTGTTTAATAGATTCATAATCAGTTTGTGGAAAAACATCAAAACGGAAATTATTTGCTGGATTAAAGGGAGATTGATTGACAAAAACACTAATTGAATACATTTCTATATGACTAAGAATTAATTGGAAAAGATAGATGATATTAAGATTGTGATAACGACCAACTATTTATAGTGATAAGATCGGAATTTGAGATTCCGATATTAGCAAACAGATTTAAAACTTCACGTCAATTCCCAATCAAATCAAATAATGTGCTGCTGTTGGCGAACTTATTGTTTAGATCGGAATCCAGGAATCCGATCTAAGCTTAGATCGGATTCCTGGATTCCGATCTAAGCATGTCAGGAATCCACCGCCCCAATCAAATCAGTTTTTGGTTTTTTCCCTTTTACTTTTCCCTTTTACTGTTATTTATTTTATTAAATTAATAATATTTATTATAAATATTTGTATTTTATTAATTAATAAATTAAAATTTAAATATATATATTATATTTAAATATATATATTAATAAATTAATTTTATCATATTCATTAATTTAAATAATTCATTACCTAAAATAAAACATTTTTTTCAAATATAATTACTTACATTAAATTAGTTAAATGAAATTAAATTAAATTAAGTAAATTAATAATTATATTTTAATTATAATTGTAAAATTAAATTAATAATTTATATTGTTTTGTAAATTAAATTAAAGTACTTCAAAAAAATATTAGCTCAATCAAATTAAATTAACTAAATAAAATTAAATTAATTTAATTACTTCAAATAACTACATAAAATTTTATTACATTAAATTAAGTCAAATTATTAAATAATTTTATTTAATTAATTTTTCATGTCATTTAATTCATGCAACTGATAAAGTCTGGAAAAAAAATGCAAAAGGACAGGCGTGCTCTGATAAAAGGTCAAAAGTATACTGATGCCTACCCTGGTGTGTTCATTTATATTATGGTTTTTTATGTACATTTTTCCTTTTATATTATTTTAGTGTGCTAAATTATATTATGATTTTCATGTATTTTTCCCTTTCTTTTATTTTAGTGTGCTAATCTATATTATGGTTACAAAATTCAATTCTTCTTCTAATGGTGAACATATACATAAAACAAAGTGAACATATAAACGATCTAAGTGAACCCATACAAACAAATAAGTTCTATAAAAATAAGTTAGTAAGTGTTCACTTAGATCGACTATATGTTCAGCTTATTTACGGTATATGTTCACTTTGTATTTACCGAAGGCTGGGATGGTATATTTGCCGATGATGACACTTATAATTCCTGTATTTTTATATTATGAATTAAATGAAATAAATCTAATATTTAATTATAAGTTTATATTATAATTATTGCCATAAATAAATTATTACATAAAGTATTATGTACTTATTATGTACAACATTTAACATAATTGAAAATTTTTAATATTAAAAATAAAACCATGCATATCAAATTAATATCAAAACTTTAAATATTAAAATATTATTCATAATATAGAATTATATTATACTAACATTCTTCAAAATATCAAAAATCCGGTTCTAAACAAACGACAAAAATTTTATAATATATTAATTTAATATTAAAATTTTATTTATTTAATTAATGTTTATAATAGAAGTAAAATAAAATATATTAATTTAATATCTTATCTTCAAAATATATTACTAAAATTTCATAATATATTAATTTAATATTAAAATTTCATATATTTAATTAATTTTTATAATTAAATTACAATAAAACCATGAAAAAGACAAAATTGGGCAGTTACAGCACTGTTCGGAATCCCAGAATCCGATCTAACGTTAGATCGGAATTCCAGAATCCGATCTAACGTTAGATCGGAATCCAGGAATCCGATCTAACGTTCGGAATCCAGGATTCCGATCTTACGATACTATTTTTATTAAACTGATTAAATTGATATTAATTTTATTGGATTATATTATTTTAATATTATTTTTTAAAATTTAGGGCAGGATTATTACATTACAGTTACAGATCATGAGGCCCAATTAATAAAGCCCATTAATAGAATATAATATCGAACATGGAGGCCCAAAAGGGTTCAGAGTAGTACGCTGTACGCCACATCCGAAGCAGGGGCAATTAGGTCTTTTTAAAAGAGGCGCACCTAAATAAGACCTCCTCTTCTCTCCCGCCTCCAAACCCTAGCCGCAGCAGCGAGAGAGAGAGAGCAAGAGAAAAAAAAACCCTAGAACGCCGCCATGCCTGCTGGACACGGTCTGAGGTCGCGCACGAGGGATTCCTTCTCTCGTCCGTTCAGGAAGAAGGGGTACATCGCTCTCACCACCTACCTCCGTACGTACAAGATCGGCGACTACGTCGATATCAAGGTCAATGGCGCTGTGCACAAGGGCATGCCTCACAAGTTCTACCATGGCCGCACTGGTCGCGTTTGGAATGTCACCAAGCGCGCCATTGGTGTCGAGATCAACAAACAGGTATTATCGCTTCTGTTCTCGTTGTCTTCTTTGCTTTTGCTTATAGGTCAGATCTTGTGGTCTACTTTGGTTTCTATTTTGCTTTATTTTTGTTAGACTGATTGAATGATGTAGATCGAAACTAGTCATTGAGAATTGTAACTATCTGGACTTGTATCATGATTTTTGCTAAATTAAAATGAAGGGTGATGTTGGTTATGATTGTGTTTCAATGTTCTAGTTGACAAAAGTAGTTAAGGATTCTATTATGAAGTCATTATCTCGTTGAGTAGTATGATTATCGTCATGATCTTCATTTTTAGTTTATGTATTGAGGGCCTGTTAAATGTATTTTAGTACGATATTGACTAATTGATGTAAAGATGCAATTGAATACTACTCATCTTAAAAATTGAAGGGGTGTACTGGCCCAAAAGAAACTGCAGTGCGACTATAAGCAAGTGTATAGTTTTGGCCCCAACCAAACCTCCTTTATCTTGCTAATGAAACAATGAAATAATATGATTAAAAATATATTCTTGTTGTCAGGTGAAATTAATTAGATTTTTTCAGCTGAAAATAAAGCATAACCTCCAAATCTAACCTAATACTTTGTTTTCAGTTCTGTATCTAATCTTGTATTACGAAAGTACTCATAAATTAATTGCTCTATTTCTTTTTATTATAATCAAACAGGTGAATGGTAGAATCATAAGGAAGAGGATCCATGTGCGAGTGGAGCATGTGATGCCATCCAGGTGCAACGAGGAGTTCAAGCTGAGGAAGAAGAAGAATGATGAGCTGAAGGCAGCAGCCAAGGCACGCGGCGAGATCATCTCCACCAAGCGCAAACCTGAAGGACCAAAACCTGGCTTCATGGTTGAGGGTGCCACCTTGGAAACCGTCACTCCTATTCCGTATGATGTTGTGAATGACCTCAAGGGAGGTTACTAAGCTCTCTGTTTAGGTTTTATTAAGTTGTTGATTAAAAAAGGTTGATAAGAGAGGAGACTTTCTTTCTAGTGTTTTGAATATTTTTGTAGGTTTGAGTTTAAGATGGTTTTTGGTATAATTTTGAGATGTTTTGATCATGTTCTGTTCTTAGAATCGAGTGCTGAGATCAATTTTATTTCTTCGAACATCAAATGATTTGTTAGCATTGTGATATGCTCGTTGTAGCAATTGGTCAATCATCTTCAACTGATCCTTCTATTGATCTCATTAGCCCAGTCAGAATTGATCTGAAACGCCTTTTTTATATCAGTGGGCTAAATTTGGCAGCTTGTTTAATTATTTGTGATCTTTTAATTTTAAAATTGATTTAATGAAATCAGTTGTTATTGCCAAAGCTGCAAGAATTGCATACTCACAAGTCCATCTGTATGCTAGTGTCAGCATGCATGTTATTTTTTAAAAAAAACTTTTAAAATGTACCAACGTTTTTGGTCTTTTATTATTTATTATTGTAGTAACTTGTGGAAACGATTGGCAAAGTAATATGGCACTTAACTGTTTTACCTGAATCTCCTTTTATTAATTGAGACTAGAGGGTTTGAGTGTCGCATCTTATATTAACATTGATCTCATTCTTTTCTCGATGTAAAATTCTCAGACCTTTGATTGGCTTTTACATAAGGTTATCACAATGCTGTACCAGTGGTATGGTATGGCGTGACCTGCAGAACTGTGCATTGTTTACGTAATTAATTGTTTCATTGATGATGGATGAATGAAGCCTTTCTGTTCAACCCTGCGTAGACCTTAGCAAGCCTTAGACCTCAAGTCTTCCAGAATCCACATCAGATTCGCAAAATAATCACCTGTCCTCTACCCAAAGATGTACTTACATGTGTGTCCATACACCTTCCAAGGTGTCACTTAGGATCCCCAGTTAGGATTGCAAACAATTGAATACGTGTGACACTTTCAATGTGGGCCCCACAATGCATATCTAAGTCAACAAAATGGATCCAAGTATTCAACATTTCTTTTTAACTGGAATGCACCATGGCTACTTATTTGGTTATGCTGGAACAATCAGATGTTCAGATGCTGGATGAAAGAGTCAACTTCTTGTCGTTTTATTCCACACTAGTACTATGTCCTATGATGGATGCTGAAGTGCTGAATATTCCTAGTTAAGTGCTCTAAGGTAGGGGGTTTTGCAATGTCAATGCATATTTGAGCTTTAATGCTAATGGATAACAGATATCTATGTTTTAATCTCCTTTGTCAAGATCACCAAAGCTACAGTTGTGAAATATTTTGAGATGAATTTCAACAAAAGAGTTGCCCCACTCAAAACATTTCAAACACAACAGAGGAGCAAATTATTATTTCAAAATTAACAACTTAACACGTGAAAGAAGGGGGGGAGGGGGGGGGATTCCACCACGACAACGCTATTATGCCATTTTATCATCACGGCACATGAGGCATGTGCCAAATCTCCTCTAGTAAAAATAATCCTGAATTACAGATTAGATGCATGAGAAATGAACCAGAATTTGAAAAGGAAAAAAAAAATTAGACTGCCAACATTACCCCAAAATTGCCCAAGGGTACGTGGCAAACCAAACTATATCAAAAACACATTACACAACAGACCATAAACCCCCTACTGACCTGTACAGTTAAGAAAAAATCGCAACAACAACAAAGTCAATTTTCCTTGACCAACACTAACCCAACTAAAGCCCCATATCCCTAGAATGTATTGGTAGACGAGCATGCTCACTAACACTCCCTCTCGATCTATAAAAAGAGGCAAATCTCTTCTTCTTGGTCCTCAATGGACCAGATCTGTTTTTCATCGACTCGACCTGGCCTCCATCTACTGAGGCTGCTGAATGGGGTCTCTCCAACATGGCCTCCATTCCACCTGAGCTGTAATCCATGGTAATAAAGGCAGAAGCATTACTATTCCACCAACCTCCTTCAGAGAACTCACCCCGACTATAGTCATAATCAGCATTAGACGAAGACTCCCTATGGCTGTACGAATCATCACAGGCTTCATCCACATCATTGTACACGAGCTTCAAAGCTTGCACGACCTCACCCATGAAGGGTCGCTGAGATGGCTCGATGTGCACACACATTGAAGCAATGGATGCCACCTTTGCAACATTGTCGAAGTCATAGTTGCCACGTAAAGCTGGGTCTATGAGTTTTTCTAGACCTTCTTGGCTGCCAAGTAGGGGACGGGCCCACGTAACCAGATTTTCTGGGCCTTGAGATTCTGACATGTATACAGGTTTACGGCCTGATAAGAGCTCCAGGAGAACTACACCATAGCTGTAAACATCACTCTTCACAAGGAGGTGTCCCGTCATTGCATATTCTGGTGCCACATAGCTGTAACATTGTAGAACACTATTAAGATACCAGATCAGACGTAAAGGGTAAGACTGCAACTTGGTCAATCTCACATCTGCTAATGGTACTCCCAAACACACTTTGCGGTTTCCTTTCAGAGGCTTATTGGCTAGAGCTTGGCATTTGCTCCTCAAACGAGCTTTACCAAGTTAAACACAAAGCAACCCCAAAAGAAAAGAAAAAGGGAAAAAAAAAGGGAAGGAAAAACAGAAAAAAGGGGAAAAATCAGCTTCTGATCTAGAAATTTTTTCAAAAGAAACAAGTTGGCCCTTGAACTTTTTAGTGTACCAACTTGCTCCATGAATCTTCAAATAGGGACCAAGTCGACAACTAATTTCATTTCTTCTGAAATAATTAGGACTGATTTTTTTCTTTTTTTAATGTCCTAGGACAAAGTTGATGCAATTGAAATTTCAGCAACTAACTTCGTTCTTTTAGAAAATTTTGAGGATAAGAGCTGAATTCTCCCATAGAAAATAAGCACCGGTCCACAGAGGCCATATTGTTTAGTATTTGGTACAGGGGCATGGCATTAGTAATATAAAAACCACACACGGTAATAACAAACGTAAACACAAGATAAGATGAAAAGTTAAGTTACCTTACTAAGTTACCAAACACCACACACGGTTAAGTTAACAATTACAGTACATAACAGCACTTGTCACAACCATACAGTATAGGTGAGTCACAAAAGCTTAAGAGGGAGGAAAAGAAAACATACCCAAAAGTGCCCATGACGCGAGTAGAGATATGGTTGATGCCTTCTGTTGCCTCCCTAGCAAGCCCAAAATCAGTGACTTTGGGGGTGAAATCCTCCTCCAAGAGTATGTTGCTTGCCTTAAAATCACGGTGTATAACACGTGGGTTTGCATCCTCGTGGAGGTAAGCAAGCCCTCTAGCAGCGCCTAAGGCCACTTTCATCCTTATCTCCCAGTCTAGTAGCTCTTTCTTCTTATCAACCCCTGTTTGGTACATTTTATAATACAAACTGTTAAAGTAACATAAGTGTGATGTCATTTTGTCTGCGGGGCCAATGTTTTAGTGGATGAACTTAAGAGTGTGCGCTTTTCAAGCCACAAGAAATACTTAGTATGTCTGTATATTTCTATTTTCAGGCCACAAGAATCAGTTGAAAGAAAAAAAAAAATAGTACAACTGTACTAAATAAACTTAGAAGTATTCTTAAGTTAGGGCCACAAGAATCACAAGAAAAAGAAGTATGTCGATTTAACTAAGATATATGTCAATATTATGGCCGTATAATGGATAACAATTAGATTATCCAGATGACGAAACACATACCATGAAGATGAGACTCCACACTCCCATTGCGCACCAACTCATACACCAAGCACCTCTTACTCCCTTCAATGCATATTCCAATCAGCTTCACAAGATTTTTGTGGTGCAATCGGCTGAGCATTTCCACTTCAGCAATGAACTCACGGTCTCCACTCCTATCCTCCCTCGTAAGAAGTTTCACCGCAACATCGGTACCTGACTCCAGGGTTCCCCGATAGACCCGTCCAAACCCACCTTCGCCCAGGACACGTTTGGAGCTGAAACTTTCAGTGGCCTTGCTCAGTTCCTCCAGGGAGAATGTTCTTACTGATGGGGGGTATGTTGCCATTGCTGAGACAGCTGAATCCAAGGAGCTTGGAACACTAATGGACGTTCCTTAAACATAAAGAAACAATATTTGACTCAGCATCACATCTTTATTGATATATAAGGAAATAATTTTTGCTCAAGGGATTTTATTTCAACAAAGAGTACAAAAGTTTACAATTATCCAAGCTACTTCTTTAGTCAATCCCAATCAGCTAAAGCCAAATTTACAAATCATGAACTTCTCAAAATTGTAAATTTACACAGATCACAGTTCCATATGTTTCTATTCATTATTTTTAATCCTGAATTGCAATTTTTATCAAGTCAGGAATAAGGGAAGAGCGAATCGTCACTGAAGTGAGTCTTAGATCCCGTTTCAATTTTACAAAAAAAAAAAATCAAGGTGGAAATCACTGAAAGCCTTCAATTTTCCCTTCATAATTTCCGCAATAACTCTCTATATTAAGGTCAAATTATTTAACTGTAAATTCAGAATACTAAATTTTGCAATAGGTTCCTTAGACAGCCGCTGTCAAATTTTCAAAAAATATTTTGCAATAGATTATTTTTACCAAATCTTTTAGTAGCCACTGTAGTTGTAGGACCTACAGAACCTCCCCCAAGTTGTCTGAGATTGCGCTGCCTCAGAACGAAAATTACAACACCGACACAGACTAACAGAAGAAAACATGATGAAACTGTTATCACAGCAATTATCCAAGTGTTCAGTTTCTGGGATTTGGTACTAGTATGCCCTACATCCGCAGTAAGTGGCTGCTGGCTAGTGCCTCTACTGCTGGTGGGACCTGCCCCCATGGATGGCTCTGATAAAGTTGGGGGCGATGATGGGAGCCCTGTCACAACAATGATACACAATATAGATATTTGAGAAATTCAGTAAATTAAATCCAAAAATGATTTAAAAATCGACGCTTCTTAATATGATGTAAAATTACCATTCAAATACCTATTGAAGAAGGATTTCCAATTTATATGTTGCTTGTGTGACATTTGATTGCTTATGTTATGCTAGACAATTACAAACAGAGACATCGATCACTACAAGACTCCCTTTGAGTGGAGAACAGTACCAGAATATACTTCCTAAGTTTTTGCAGTAACGTCAGAAACTACACTCTCTGCTCAAAATATGTAAAACCATATCAAAGAACTGTTGAAATAAATGCATTACTAATTCTTCTAAAACAACATAAGGGACTAAAACAACCGCATGACACTTCTCCCTACAATTCCAACAAAATGGCACGTATCAAAAAGACATACCTGGGTACTCAACTGACACCACCTTATAGTCCCCAAAAACAGAAGAAGAAATAGGGACCCGCTTCTGCCAAACTCTCTCATAGATCAACAATGCCGTAGTGTCATCAAACTTCTCCCTTAAAGGCACCAAGTAAATAGTGACTCTTGTTTTTTGTTGGTCTTCAATACTTGGCACAGCAGCCATAATTTTGACCTGACTCTGTTTAAGGAAGGTTCCAGAAGCAACTTCGACCTCCAGCTCGCCAATGTGCATGAATAGAAGGTATGGCGCCACGTCTAGGTCCATTGTGAATTTCATTGGGAAGACACAACCACATGGAGAGCCAATTGGTGTTGCTGTTAGAGGCTCTGAACAAATAATATCATCACAGCCTGCTGAGGAAAAGACACAATTTATTAAGTACCCTTATTTAGAATAAAACAGTAAGGAGGACCTGTTTCCAAGTTTCCCTGATATACCATTTTCGCAATAATTATACATTTTATTTTTTCTGGTATAGCATCATGTTCATACATCTTGAGTCAATATGCATGTTAAATCCTGTGTACAGTTTGTAATGTGGCTAAAATTTTCCATTCTCACGACCAGCATCTACAAAAAGATTTTTCTGGCATGCAGCTACAGAAGTATAATGTAATTTACTTAAAATGGGAAAGATTGCATTTCTTTGTAAGCAAGGAAAGCATTGTTAATTTCTATAGAAGACGAAACATCTAAAAGAAGCTTTTCAAAGTTCACTTAAATTCTTCAAGGTTTTGCAAAGAATTAGCAGGTTTCAATCCTAAACACTCAAAAGAAAAATATTAATCTTCAGACCTTGAGGAGATGGAAAAGGAGAATAAGCATGAGGTGGTTCTCTTTTATGGTGCTTTGGCTGAGGACGTGGAGGACTCACGACAAAACCTATAAAGAGATTGCCAACTCATTATACAGATCATTCCATGAAAAGAAAAAGCAGGAAAAAAATGATAACTCATAAGTTATCTAAATTACCAGGAGAAGCTGGCGGTTGTGAAATCGGAGAGAACTGGGGTGCAACTGTAGGTACAGAAGGAGCCACTTCAGGTGGCCATGATGGGCTTGAAGCTGAAAATGTTTGCCAGGAGGGACCTGAAGCTCGGAAAAAAGGTATCTTCGCTGAAAATTAGACGAAGTTAAATATCAGATTGGAAATAGTCAGAAGTACTTATGTTTAGTGCAAACTGCAAATACACATCATTTGTGTGGCGTGTATTGTCTGTTTGTACATGTGTGTGCATGTATGCGTATGGAGTAGAAAGAGGCACCACTAAAGATAGATATCTACAGAATGCCATGCTCAACCAAACATTATAGTACAATCCACAAAAATATATAAGCGATTTAATATTAGTTTAGCATAATAGCATCATTTTATTATCATGCAACAGGCGATAAATCAGCTAATCAGTTTTGGGATCAAGATGAGACATTAATTATGCTCGTGGATCAAAACCTAATTAGCTCAATCAATGTCCCTCTGACTTTCAAAATAATAATGGATAAAGCACATTAGATTTTGTCATTAGTAAACATGGTGCATCCCTTCACCAATTAAAAAGTGCCACTTAATCAGCATCGCCTCTCAGGTACACACCAACTGAAGTGATTGAAACCGACTTAGTAGATTTCCACATGTGAAAAAAGAGCATCTTGATCATTTAGGGGAATTTGCTAATTATGACTCAGGCAAATTTTACTCTGAGTGATCCTAATATCTCAGGAAAACCTAAAATTAGAGAAATTAGGAAAAGGATAATCAAATTTTACTTAAAATTCGATCTCTAAAAAATCTTTCTGGGAAAGAAACAATAGCATCATATTTGTACGCTCAATGCCAGTCAGTATATTCAATGAACGCTACAAGAGTCAATAATTTACACGGATACTCCATGAAGAGAGAAACAAGAAGTACCTAAGCAAAGAGGGCTGAAATGGAGAACCGTAAAGAGAATGAAAGCAACTCGGCGCATCTTGCGAGTTCAAATCCAAGCAAATCGGCGCATCAGAAAAGACACCGATCGAGCTCCACTGATGTAAGAATTGGAGAATCAGGCACGCAATCCAGATCGTCCGCGCCACATTGTCTGGCGAGGTGAAACCCTAGATCCAACGGCGCACCAAAAGAGGAATCCCTCTTCCTTCCTCGCCTGAGTAAGTTCGAGTCATGCGCGAGAGGTGAGAGAGAGAGAGAAATGAAATGCACTAGAGAGAAAGTAGACTAGATTGAAAATTTAGTTCGTCTCTCTTCGCTTTGGTTTGGAAATTGGATCTGTCTCTCTCTCTCTCTCTCTCTCTCTCTCTCTCTCTGGCTTGCTCGCTTGCTGGAGCTGGGGGCAGTTTTAATTCGTGTGAGCATTTATTGCGTTTCTAATTGTGGGTTTAGAGAATAGAGAGAGAGGGTTAAGCCTAAGCTTAAGCTTCAGGAGGTTTCTTTTCTTTTTTCTGTTTCAAATCCCGAAGAGGGAAACAACTCTTTTACCATCTCCCGTTTCTCACTCTGAATGGAAACATCCATTGCTCATGTTATTACATGGTTAGGATTATGATTAGCTTTGCACGACTGGAGATGATGGATTACATTACACGCAGTGTTAGTGTTAGTCTGTTAGAGTTAGACTAGCGGGATGCTTGGTGTCTGGATTAATTTTTTTATTATGGCGTGGTTATGTTATAATTAATTAATGAAGGCCACTGGTGACTTGGTGAGGTCTTGTTGTGTGTTTTTAGCATCATGAGCTGTATTTATTTCTCAGAATTCGGTCACCTTTGTTACTTGTATATATATGTGTTTTTACTTTTTACATGTATTGTTATTTACAACCTGTGTCTTAATTGTCAAGTTTGTCGGCAGCGAACGTGAATGTACAATAAATAGAGATAACGAAATCAATCGTAATACTGTCAAAGTTGATGGATCATTGAAGGTTTACAATACATGTGTTGTCATGTTACAAAATTGATGAGAATGAACACTGAAAAGTTGACAGGTGATAAGGAAGTGATAATTGAGTCGTCTTATTTTCAAAAGATTTGAATGTTTTCTTTTTTGTTGGGAAATTTACAATAGTTCACTGAAAATTAACTAAAGTGTTGACGTGGATATATTTTATTGACATATATATAGAGCTCCATATATATAGAGAGAGAGAGATTGACTAAAGTATACTCCAGCATACAGATAGTCTGTATGCTGGAGTCGTTTCTCAAAATCTAAAATGCATACAGTCGATCCGAATCTTTCAAATTGTTCTCCATATTGAAATCTCCTAGGAAATCAAAATTTATATTTTTTCGAATATTTTTATTATATATTATGCTATTTTTGTTAGGAAATAGCCCAATTTTAATTTTGTGACTAATTACCCTTAATTAATCCAATTAAAACACAAGCAACACGAGATCTAGTACTTTAAGCAATAGACACAAAGAGAAAGAGGAGAAATCGATACCTCCCGCGAAATCGTATTCGCGGGGCTCGACCAAGGCATGGGAATCGATGGTGTGCCTTCTCCACCGTCTCCACCACGTCTCGTAACCGCCCTCGAGTCCACCAAGGAGGATTAATCACGTTCTACAAGGTACGTGCTAGCATACCCAAAGAACAAGCCTAATCCCTATGGTTTTCTCTCTTGCATCAATCAACAACCTTGATTTAGTGGAGAGAAAATAGCTCAACACATGAGCAAAAGAGAGGAAGAGAAGAGGAAGGTGGCGGCCTAGAATGGGAGGAAGAGAGGAGAGAGAAAGCTCTAGGTGGAGGCTCTCATAAGTGGTCCTTATATAGAGCACAAAACCTAATTGACCTCTTGCATAATTACAACTATGCCATCCAACCTACCACCATAAATGGCTGCCACGAAATGGGCCTTTATGGGCCATTAAACCCCTTCATTTGGACCATTAATTCATATAATTAAGGTCCCTCAACTTTGCTCTTTAATTGGGCTATATATTTGCTATTTAAATAACGGCCCAATTAATCAATATAACCATTTATATTGATAAGTGTTGAACTAAATTAATTATTAACTCATTAATAATTATTTTAGGATTAGTTAATGCATTAATTTATTTCTATATGATCCATTGACTTAATTAATTATAACGGTTCGCAACGGTATATAATTAATTAATCAATCTTATCATATTTCCACAGAACCTACTGCTGTGAATAAATAAATAATACACTGTGTGATTAATGTCCTATTTGTGTGACCCTTTGAGGATTTATGCTATGTTGGTCATGGAATTAAATCGTTATTTAATTCCAATAATCATAAGTGGTATCTAGCAACACGTTATGATTCCCAATTCGCATAAATAGTGTACTGCTACAATATTTCAATCCTGCATAAGAGAATAAATATGTTTCTCTATTTTGATTCTTATGTCTCACGATATCATCGTATAATCCAAGATAGGAATGTGTCATTCTTGCAGATTATACGTTTCTTGATCTAGAGTTGATCGCCTAGTTGCGCGCATACGATCCAACTCCATCAAGGGGCCCAAACAGATATCGTCACTCACTAAGTGAATTAATGAGGGACATACGGTTTTCTTGATGATTAGCTTTTCCCCGCACAATTCAAGAGAACGTAAATCAAGTCCGTATAGCAGCCCTTAACGGGAATCAGCGGTAGACGAGATTTATAGAACCTATCCTCATGTGGAAAAGATAATCATCTCAAACTTAGAACCAAAATCATAACGAAATAAACAATGACACATAACACAATCCATATGTTTATTTCGTTGGGTCAAGTCCTGTACTATGTTCCATAACATATACATATGCAATTAAGTTGGTAACTCTTTACCTATGATTTGTAGAACTTAATCATCACTTAACTTGCATACTAATCTTATATGATAATTAATGTTCCTTGTTAATTATCAAGATTATGGACCGTTTAGATTTATTATTGTCATTCTAAAGAATGATCCACAGAGATCTACAATTCAGATCCTCAACCTGAATAATCTGTCAATAATAAACCTAGGAACAGATGATAAAATATCATCCATAACATAAACTAATAATTAAGTCATTAAATTATTGACTTCTAGGACATAACTCTAACAATCTCCCACTTGGCCTAGAGTCAATCAGTAGTGATTTCTAGCCAACGAAGAATTGAGAACAATGTCATATATCTACATATATACATGTCTCGGACCTCAAAATAAATAATACGCTTAAAGCTAGTTACTCATACGTCCACCACGTATGGATGCATAACTGCATCTCGTATACTGCTCAAGGTAGAGGTCAAGTTAGAGTGTTCACTGTGTTCGCGAACCTATCCAAATTTGTTCGACCCTATATATATATATATATATACTACTATATATATGTTCTTGATCATCATCATATGATATCAAGTGATATTGTTATAGATCATATTTGAATCTCCAATGTAACATTGGGTTCTTTAGGAGTAAGTTGTGGTTCGAGATGCATAGAACCATAATAACTCGACTAAGAACTTGATCCCAAATAATATTCTTTTATTGCTTCACAAGTTGCTATGTATTTTGTTTTGGTGACGGAAACGGTTGTAATATTCCATTTAGAACACTTTCTAAACTTACAACACCACCTTTAAGCAAAATATGTAGCTCAATTGTGATTACATCAATCCTTTGAAAAACTTTTATCAGTGTAACAACTTACACGAGATTTCTTTCATCTTAAGAGATGAAACATTATATCACTCTTTCTCATAAGATACTCGAGGATATCCTTGATTATCGTCCAAATGTGTCTCTCTTATATCCATTTGACAACTGTTTGTCATATCATTTGGATATTACACATTGGGGCATATGCATAAATATGGCATACAAAATGAAACTCACAATGAAAGAATGCTTGAACTACTTCATGCACTTTCTCGAATTGAGTTGTAATAAACCGAGTTAAACACTCAAGTCATGCCATGTGACGTACAGTTAGACATCCTTTCTTGGAGTGTAACTTTCGTGTTTCTAGAACACTTCGTCAATATATGCATATTTGCTCAAACCTAACATCCATCATAATCTATCTTCATAGATTTGTTTCCTAGGATAAGGTGATTTCGCCCAAGTTCTCATTTGAGAAAGCATTCTCCAAAGAGATCTTGACAATGTTCATTTTTCTTAATGTTATTCCCAATTAATGAATTGTTATCTTGAACAATACAAATAATACAATTATGCTTCCACTGAATATCTTGTATATACAAGATACTTTTGACGAAGTTCAACTCCTTGACTTCATTGTCAAAACTTTTATTCCAATCTCCACAACACTTGCTTTAATCCATTAATGGATCCTTGAAGCATGCGTATGTTTTTAGCAATACATAAACCTCGATTTGTGTCAAATGCACAACATTTTCCTTCATTCATACGAAGAAGGCGGTTTTATATGTTTTTCCATATATCGACATATATGAAATACAACTATTGCTAGAATGATCTTTATTGACTTATACATAGCCACAAGCAAGAAGTTGTGCTTTGTACGTAGTCAACTAGCCATCGACTTAGACATAGCTACAAGCGAGAAGCCGCACTTTGTACATAGTCGATTTGTTATCCATGTCGATCTTTCCTTTTGAAGATCTAAACGTTCTTGATGGATTGCTCCTTCATGAACATCAACCAAAGTCTATACCTTGTTGTTATACATGGATTTTATTTAAAGATCATATGAATTCGAACCATATATGTGGAATCGGATCGTTCCATCGTTTTCTTGTTTATCAACGGATTCTCATATGCTAAGTTTGAGAATGTCGTGAAGCCAATGCACCAAACGGCTTAGGCGCTCAACTCTCGTTGATCTTTTGTAGGATTGGTACTTGAGGTTCATGAACTTCTTCCACAACTATTTGTTGAACGAGTTCTTGACTCCTCATATATTCCATGAGTTTCTCAAACATCATCAATTCGTGAGATGGTTGAGTCCTCATTAGAAGGAGCGTACTATTAAACTTCTTTCAAAACAACTTGTGAATGAAGTTTCGCTCAACTCCCACTAAGTACCATGTATGGAGTGACAAGTTTCCCATAAGAGTACTTCTTGTAGTGACGCATAAACTATTTTAATGCTCACTTTACTCCCACTACTTCTTCTTGAGAATTTCAATTCATCAAGACTACATTATGATTAGCAATAACTACTTTGTTCTTATCATATTCGTGGAAGTAGTGCCTTTTAATATAAAGCATCCTACAAATATATAGTGTCTTATTTGGTTTAAGCTTACAAGTCCACGATACTTGAAATAAGCTTCTCAACACCAAATCTCGAGAAGTATTATACTTAGAGATCAAAATCTCGTAAGATACCTTCCTCAATAGACTTCGATGGAACACCATTCAGTGTAAACAATATTGTCCTCAAACATAATTCCCTAATACGAGTCGAATAAGTCAATTTGATTTATTACCGATCGAACTATACTAAATATTGTAAAAAAATTCGCAAAAATATAAATTTTAGTTTCCTAGGAGATTTCAATATGGAGAACAATTTGAAAGCTTCAGATCAACTGTATGCATTTTAGATTGTGAGAAACGACTCCAGCATACGGGCTATCTATATGCTGGAGTATACTTTAGCCAATATATATATATATATATATATATATATATATATATATATATATATATATATATATATATTCTTTTTTGGGTTCAGCCTTCAGGTGGAAAGCATTATAGTTTGGTTAATTTGTAGTGGAAGTTTTTGTTGATAAAATTTATCACGTCAATGCTCTGTTAATTTATTTTTGCGGAGAGCCGTGAGTGAATTAAATAATACGGTTCGATATAAATGGTATAGTGTTTGATAACAACGTATAAATAATTTGTGACGTGGACAACATTTAATAGAAATACCCTTAGAAATTTTATATTTGAATTTGTACTCTTTACCTCGCCACATTTCTAAATTATTTTATTTCACGTCTACTGATATAAATTGTCAGCAACTTATCATTTTTTTATAAATTATACTAAATTATATCCATTGCTTATAATTTAACTTTGTGCTATCTTTCGCAGATCTTTTTTCTATTTTTCAACGCAACACGGTTAAGCTACAATCAATAAACTGAAGATTTTTCAGCATAATATTAAAGAGGATTAAATTCAATAGTTTTGTTCCTATTGAATTTAGGTAGGGTGTTAGCTTTCGGTATCATTTATTTTAACGCTGAAAATTTGCAGATCGTTTTCTATATTTGGACCTAGCACATTTATATTGAAAATGATAAAATCTAAAGTTCAATAATATGATATCTAGTGGACAGAATTTTAAAATGTGTTATAAATGGTTTTGGTGTGTTAGTACTGTCACCGGCGAGTGTTCATTGTTCGAGTTCTCGTTACTTTTGTAATTTTATATTAATATTTGTCTCTTGATTAAATATATAACATTTTTCTCTAGTGTACAGGTTTCGAAGGTGCAATTAATGCGTAGTTCTAATGTTATTCTAGTCACAATACCAGCAGGACATGACAGTACAGTGATATACGTGTTAAGCATCTAAATGATGGAATTTGATCTAATCCTCGAATTTCAGATATGTAATATGTAGTCGACATACGAGTATATAGGACAGCTAACTCTTGATCTAGTGACAAAGAACAATGCATCTTAAATAAAATATCGCAGGTTCGAAGCCTGACTGAGAAGTCTTTCATAAATATTTAGTTAAAAAATAAATTTGGAGGCTAAATCCCAATTTATCTTAAAATAAAAAAAAGACATAAGAGCATGTAGAACAATTGTATACTAGTTTTTAACAAGGAAGAGAACGCGAGGGGAAAAAATAGACAAGATTATTTTTTTCGTTCAAGAAGAGGATGGAACATCAAATGAAATAACATGTTAAAAAAAAATTCTGCTGATTGGAAATTTTTTTATCGAGCTTTCGTAGGGTGTGTAATTGTGTATACACGCCAACATATTTTTCTTGATGGTTGTCATGGAAATTTTTTTCGTTTCAATAAATATATATTAATTAATCTAATAACACCTTCAAATTAAAGATGGACAAAATGTGAAAATTTGGAAAAAAAAATTTGTCTTGAAGCTTTAAAATCGCGTGGAGTTTTTCAGACTGTTGTTATTGACATCTTTCGAAACATTAAATTTAATTTCTGATTTACAAATTCAAGCCTAATATTTCAAAAGGCAGAATTTCATGCGCATTCTTCTAAGATTTGAAATGTAGTCCTCACCGAACTTTCAAAATATCATAACTTTTTACAACACAAATTGAAAAGGAAAAAAAAATAAAAGAACTATCACCTGTCTTTCAGAATAGTAAAAATTAATTACGACCCCAAAAAAATTATTTAAAATATCATATATATGTATGATGTATCCTTTCCTTCCACACCGTAATTCAACCTTCGAAGACTTCAAAATTGGTCTTCCCTGTTTAAACCTGAGGCCCGACCCCGAAATGAGATCTGCTGCCGTGCGACACCGCGTGTCGCGCGGTATCCTGGTCGTCTGATTAAAATTCAATGGACAAGGGAGTGATCAAGATCAGACGGCTCGTAGTGCGCTACACTGTCGCGCAACAGCAGAGTCGGATTGCCCGACCCCCCGAGGAACTGGAGAGCTTCAAATATGCAGAGTGTTTCTACCATCGGGGTTTGTGCATGTCCAGGGCCCACCCAGCCTTTTGGACATTAGGGCCCACTTCACGTGATGATTTCTTGTGAAAGCTTAATAATGTTACTTGTGTGGCAGGTCTAGTTAGTAGTGACAATCCGACTCATGACGCGGATATTAACTGAAAAAAATTGTCAGTAAACTAGCATGTTGTTCCACACTTGGAGCTGTCTCGTTTTATCATTAATTTTATATTGCAACAAGGGAATAAAAAATATTAATTAAATTTAAGAATGGCATATATCATGGTACAGATTTATTGGTGTGTGTCCAATTCGGTCAAAAGGAGACGGTTGAAGCAGATCAGGATCTATTCCCTCATCTATGCTTGACACTTTGACAGTTAATACTTGTTAGTGTTTAATAACAAGCTAGATAGTTGTTACTGTTAGCGGATGAATTAGGGAAACCGTGACTGATAGACCCGATCCAATAACGAGGTTTTCTTTTTAATTAACTTTTGCTATTGCGATGTAATTAATATTTGCATTCATTTTTCTTTTGTAGTACACTAGCAAACACGTCCAACCATGACCAAAATTTTAATAAACTAAAAAAATCTTCCAAATATAATTTATGACAATAATTTTCTAAAGCATCTAATGAAAAGATTTTACATAATTATCTCCCTTTTATAGTTTTCTAATCTTATCTCCTTTTCATTAATTTAGATTGAATAAAAAAATTAATTAATTAACGAGCTGACAAATTTTTGCATTAATGTTATTTCTATTTTAACATCCAGTTTAAGCAAAGAACTTAACATTTTCGTTATGAAATAAAATCTACACACTTGATCAAATCAGATTATAATAATCACTAAACCATATTATTTGTAATCAAGGATTAAATATATCTTTGAACTCGAAAATTGAATAGATCTTTGATTTTGTTTAAATTTTTTAATATTTTGAGTATCCCGCATTTGATTCATCATGAAGTTTTGACAACTAAAAACGAAATAAACTTAATTATACATAATATTACATTAACATTGTAAAATTGCATACATTACTTTTGGATTATACTTATGAAACTGAACTGTCTTTTTCATAATCTTAGAAAAAAAGAAGAAGCAAGGCATGAACCTGCCTGCTTCATGTCAGAAAAAAAAAAAAAAAACGATATGTAGTTCGGTTTGAACTAAAATTCCAAAACAAATCCCCGTGCAGGAGACAGGTTATTACAGGGAAATAGAAGATCCCAAACCTTCTAGATTCTAGACCTCTAGGCTTTTCCTCTGAAAAGAAATATACCTTATTATTTTATAATATTTATTATTAATAAAAAATTCGGGAAAAGTTAGTTTCTGTCACACGTCCAATGATTTTTTTTCAAACAATAATCACAAGCGGATGTAGTAAAAAATTAGTTTCTGTCACACGTCCAATGATTTTTTTTCTCTAAACATTCTAACTTTCTACTTCCATAATTAGCTCTTGTGGTTTATTAATGTCAATTTTTATTCTAGTTAACGTCTTAATAAAAACAAAGAAGCTAACTTATACGGTCTTATTAGTAAGTTTAGTTACAGTGAAAAACAGACACGGTGCGTGCGAGTTAAGTAATTCGTATTTCATTTCTTCGATTTCCAATGTGATCTAATACGTCTCCGTTTCCGTCTGAACGTTTTGGATTTTTGTGACTTTTCGCAAAATTTACCCGTAAAAAAAATCAATAAAAACAAAATTAATAATCGCTAATTATTCAAGAATACAAATAAAAAATATAAGCCTAATATGTCTTCGTAATTAATGCATACCGCAACCTAGTAACTTATTAAGTGGATTAGTTATTTTTTTCACATATCTATAAAAAATTATATTGATTTTTTTTTTTAACTGAATCAAATGGATAAGCGAGTCAATCAATCCGGAGGATTATTTGCACACATATAATTGAGCGACCGGATTCAATCAAACCCAGTAAAATCCATTTACTCACTGGAGGAAAGCATATGACCCTCGCAAAGCCGCAATTTTGTACGTTATCCAATTAGTTTTGTTCCTTTTATAGAAAGGAAAACGTTTTTGGCGATTAAAAATGATGGACGCCTTCTAATTAGGTGGCAAGCTCAGGCCGCCTTCAAAGCAAACAGTTGAAAAAAAAAAAGGTGTGTTATTGCTTTGGTTACACATTTGTTTTGCCGAAATTAATTAATATAAAAATTTGGACACAAAAAATTTTAATATACAGAATTATTTTATTTTTTTTTTAATAAGAAGAAAGTTCGAACGCGTTTCAGAAGCGAGTATTTGAATTCCCTCCGTACGCGTTTATAAAACGCGCTCCAACCCTCCGAACGCGTTTTATAAACGCGTACGAAGGAGAGATGCTGTCCACTTTCCTCTCGTTTGTCAGAGCTTCGTACGCGTTTATAAAACGCGTTGAAAGCCCTGGAGCGCACTTTATAAACGCGTTCGAAGGTTTAATTTTAAAAAAAAAGTACAAGCATGCTCTGATAAAGACTGCAAAAGACAGGACAAGATTTGATTTTACAATGTCATCTTTGAACTACTGAAATTATTTATAAAAGCAACCATTGTTGAATTAGAATGCACAAACACCCACTACCTCCTTCTTGTTAAAACCTTCAGTACAATGGACAAAGGAAATAGCTCTAACTCAAATAATGATGTTCCAAACTATCGAAGAGCAACCCGCATTGAGTATTGACCAACTTTCTACCATTACCCTGCCAATAGAAATCAACCAGAAAACGGAGAATACGAGGCAATTTGTCGCTCTTGTTATCGCACTTTGAAATACAACATCCATGAAGACACGACTGAAGAGGGAGACGTGCTCGAGTTAAAAATACACTACCAATGGCACATTAATGGTGGACCGGAAAGGGAACAGAAGGAGTACCAGGAGCGGCGATGGCGGGAACACGAAAAGAATCTGAACCGAGAAAGGCGATATGACTGGTACAAAAAATATTACACAGAACCTCAACCCATCCCCCAACAACAACCGAAACCCTACCTCTTGTCTGAACCAACTCACTGGACTGTTTATGAGAAAATATACAACTTTAATGGAGACCACACAGTGACCTGTACAAGGTGTGCTCAAGTTTTCAATTACAAAGAAAACATATTGCGTGACCACTACCATGAGCACAAACGTCACGACGAGAATGAACAAAGAGCTCGGGACATAGAGACGCAGAGGATTATTAAAGAAAGAAATGAAGAAATGGATCGTAAACAAAAAATTAGGGAAGAAGAGGCAAGGAAAAAAAGGCTCAAAAAATCAGAGCAAAAATTGAGAGAAATGAATAAGAGGGATGAACTTCGACAAATTGCGGCAAGCCGAATGGCAGAGATAGAAAAAGAAAAAACCGAAGCGGCTTTTTGGAACGAAGCCGCTCAATTCGTTGACAACAGTGTTCCGAGTAATCAACAAGAAGATGATGCTTCTTTTTGGAACGAAGTCGCTCAGTTCGCTGACAACACTGGTGCGAGTAATCAACAACAACCGAATGATGAAGATGAGCAACCATGGTGGGATGAAATTCTACAACATGTAGATAGTCAAAATCTCTAAATATTTATATCATTGTAATATTTATGTGTTTTATTATTATGGTTGTTAATGTAATTTAGTTGGAATTGTTAATGCAATGTTTTATTTGTGTGGTTGTTTTTTTTTCCTTTATTTTTTGTAGTGCTTTGCACTAAAAGTTGTGGTTTGGAGTATTTCATTTATTGGCGTTTCAATACATAAACGTTTATGTTTCAAGTAGTGCTTTGCACTCCGAAATTCCAAGTCAAAATAATACACAAGTCAATCATCACAAGTCATAATAAACAATCCAATAAATACAGAAGTCAATCATAAGTCATAAACGAAAAATAGTCAATCAACATCAGTAATACACAAGTCAATCACAAGTCCATAAACGAAAAATAAACGATCCGTCCATCATCAGTCCATAAACAAAAAAAGAACTGTCATCATCAGTCCATCATCATAACTAACACCGCCGCCTCCTCCTAGGTCCTGAAGGTGAAAATCTGTCAATCACCCTCACCACACGCCTATCTCGCATGCCCGGGGCAGTAACATCTCCCGAGTCAGTGGAGTCCGACTCCCCATCGTCCTCCTCCTGGCGGTCCTCCTGCTGGTCCTGCTGAGCCTCCTGCTGTATGGGCCCAAATGATAGGCGGGTTTCACATCGAAATATTCAACCCTTTTAGGCCTTAATTTCAATTAAATGATTGTGTTTTAGTTAGATTTAATACAATTTAGGATAGAAATGTGGTACTGCTATTTGCCCTTGTCTAATTTCAGGTTCAGTGATGATTTGGAGCAAAATTGGGCTCAAGGAAGTGTTCAAGCGGAGCAAATCAGAGTCCAAGCGACTGGAGCAAAGGAACAGGGTCAAACCAGACAAGTCCCCTGTTCTGGCGACCCGCCAGGATTTCAGACGACCCGCCAGGAATCCAGGCGACCCGCCAGGATTCCTGTCGACCCGCCAGAACATTAACAGACCTGCCCAATTTGGTGAGATATTTCTGGCAGAGCACTATCTCTATTCTTGGACGAGCCAGACATGATCTCCACCTATGGGAACCGCCTTTGAGAGTTATTTAAACATAGGGAAAGCTCCAGAAAGGGTGTCAAGTTTTGAAGTCAGATTAGAGAGAGAGAATTCGAGAGAAGATAGCAGAATCCCCCAGCTGCCTCCTGTCGACCCGCCAGAATCTCTGGCGACCCGCCAGAAAACGGGCTGAGAGTTGTTTGCTGTTTGTTCTTGTTGTAAACTTTCTCTAATTTCTGTCTTTGATGTTTAGTTTGCTGAAACCTTTTATCTTTATGCTTAGTATGACTTTTAGTGAGTAGTTTAGTATAGGGGCAATTGTAGGGAACCATGACTTGGTAGATTAATGAAGTTTAATTTGGTTTTCTAATTTTTCTAAGTTGCTTTGCTTTACTTGAGTTTATTTGCTGAAATTGTGAATTGAATTGAATTGATTTGAAGGTTTGCTCACTTGGTTAGGCCTGACCTCGTAGATTAAGCAAATAGAACCCTAATATCAAAACAATTTCTATTCTCAAACCTTAGGATAGTTAGTATACCCAAAAGGTGAAACCGGAACTTAGCCGAGAGGTTTATTCCCTCCTAAGATCGAGAGATCTAGGATATCCTACCGAATAGTTAAAGCAAACCCGAGAACTTAAGCCAAGAAACGAGAGTTGAAACTTAGGTTTTTAGGGAGGTTTAGAGGTTAAAACTTAGTAATACCAAATCAAGAACGAGAGTTAGTATTTGGACCAGAGTTTAAGCCAAAAACCTGAACTTAGAGAACTTAGAAACTAATTAAGCTGAATTGTCGTACTGTTCTGGCGACCCGCCAGGAATCCTGTCGACCCGCCAGGAACTCTGACGACCCGCCAGGAATCCTGTCGACCCGCCAGGATAGTGCCTGGAAGTGGAACCCGATCAATTGACCCTAGTTTAAGTCCTTAATTCAAGCTTAGATCTTTACCTTAATTTTTAGAGTAATTTAGAGGTTAATTAGAGTTTTAGAATTAATTCTTTTAGTTTAAATTCAATCCTTTCAACTATTTAATCAATCTTTGACTTGTTTACCCCTAGATCAATTAAATTTAGTTACTTAAAGTCTATAGTTTAGAATAACCGTCCCTGTGGATTCGACCCTCAAGCTATACTGCATTAGATTAGATTGAGGTTTAATTTGACACAGGTTTTACCTCCGATCACCAAACTCAACAGGCTGCCCAGCATCCTGAGGAGTCGCTATAGGGACATAATCACCCTCCTCATCTCCTGCCGTCCGCAGTAAAGTGCTGAACGAGTCTGTCCCTCCCATACTACCCAACGGAGTGCCAAATGATGGAATAGAAGGCGTAGGCACTGACGGAACAGTAAATGGAGGAACAGTAAATGCAGGAAAAGAGGAAGGCATACCAAATGGTGCGAAGGAGTACGGTGGAGGATCCTGAGGCTGGAAAATGCCAGTGGGATCCTGAGAAATGCCAGCAAACTGCGAGGTCGATGCTGATGCACTATGCATGGATGGAGTAGGACCTGAGGCTGGAAACTGAGTAGGAAAGAACGTGTGTGGTCCTAAAATGTCATCTAATCGCCCGGTATTCAGTCGACCATCCTATAATATTAAAAAAAAATAATGTCAATATAAATAAATTAGTATCTAAAATTGAAACTTGCATATGAACGAATACTAACCGCATGCATCAGATCCTCCGCCTGAAGGTCTGTGGGTACAGTCGGACGTGCAGAAGAAGACTCATCCCCAGAATCTGGTATATCCTCAATATTTGTTGGAAGTCCTCGCTGCTCCAACAAATCCTCCAACCTGTAATTTTGAAATTATTGAATTGAAAATGCAAAAAACGCAATAAAAAAATTAAATTATTTAAAATTACCTCAGAGGGATGGAAGCATCATGCAACTGCGAACGACAGTTGGCGAGAATTGCCTTTCCCACCCTTCTGCACCCTTTCTTCACAACCAGTCCCAATGCATGAAGTGCATTCTTCAGCGCAGAGTTGCCCTGCAATTTACGAGAATAATGACATATTGCACAATTCCATTTACCAATCATACATTCCATATTTTAAAAATTAAAATGTACCGTATTGCGAAGTATGGACCCCATGTTTGTGTACTGCCTCTGAGCAAGAGGCAGCTGCTGAGTGCGCTGGAGACGTGCCTCGGCATCCTCTCGTGGCGTGGGTCTCTCGGAGGCACCGTATCGCCAAAACCATCGGAAGTACCGCAGCGTATCAGTAGCACTCCAGGATCGAGTCTCCAGCTGGCGTGCCTGTAATGCCTCGTCAGTCCACTCAGCATGTGCACTCGAAAAAATGGTAGCAAAATCTGGGCGATCTCGATAGGTACCGTGCTGGAAGCCCAGCAGGTTCTGTGTCACGTCCCAACTCTGTTAAAATAAACACGTTAGTTCTTTACTCTAATTAAATTGAAGTTGATCGTATGATAAATCGGAAAAATATACCAAACGTACCACAGGTAGTGGAGGAGGAGTAAACTGGTACAGTCCAAACTGATGCCTACAACGGTCGGGGTAGTAGTAGGCAACAATGTGGTAAAAAATCAGCGGCAACCGAACATGCTCCGCTATGGAACCCTCCTGTGCTACCCGTGGCATGACAGCCCTGTCGAGTACGTACGGAAACCAGTTGACGTCTTCAACGTTCAACACGGCTAGGTAGTCCCGTGCGTTCTCCACTGCCCCGCGGTGCTGGCTCCGTGAGAAAGACCGAGGTTCGCCCCATTTCCTGAAAATTTTGAAGGTTAGGATTGATGCGTTGTAATTTGCATAAAATTATTGGAAAATTATTATAAATTATTACCTGCCAAACGACACACATGAATCTAGGTTAGGCTGTCCTAATCCACCGATAGGAGCAACCTCTGGGCGACAAACAGGGAGGTATGACCATGCCCAAAACAATAGTAGCATCCAAGGTCCCATCACAACCTTGAAACGCATGGAGGCACGATCCAGAGCACGATATAGACAAGCAAGCGTGGCACCTCCCCAATTGAAGTCCGGAACTTCATTCAAATTGCCCTGCATTTAAATTAAACAACGCATTGAAAAAAAATAATTTCAACATTGAAAATAACAAAATTAAATTGCAACATTGAATAATAATTTCAACATTAGAACATTTTTTTTTCTTTTTTGTCATTGGTAATTTCTTTATCTTCGATACTAACTGATGTATTAATATGTTTTAACGAAAGTATCTTTGCTTAAAAATTAGACTGTTAACGAAATTATAAAAATAAAAAATATTAGACTGTTAACATTGAATTGTACTATTTTCGTAAACAAATAAAAATATTATTTAAGTTAAGAAAATTATACCGATACGAGCTCTAAAAAGTATGTTGGGACGGAATTCTGAGAAATATCGGGAAACATCAACGTCCCAAATAGCTCTAGGGCCACTGCACGCGTGTATCGGTCTAACTCCTCACCAGGAGCATCTGCCTGTGGCGCCATCCCGCAATTTTGCCGCAACCATTTCAACTTGATGTTGTTGCCCACAACAACATTGCCCCTGCATTGTACAAATTTAAAATAATCAATACAAGTAAGCAATGCATATATTGAATATGCAAAATCAATATTGCATTCTTATTTTTTTCACTTACTCCCTGGTACTCCTTTCTCGGTGCCACTCTCCCAAATCTTCATGAGGATAAAGATTTGCACGAATCTTTTCCTCCCAGGGCCCTCTCGTATTCGATCTAACTGGAATGCCCGTCGAGCGCAAACCATATAAGAAGGCAACATCCTGGTAACAATTACAAAATACGTTAAATTTATGTCATGTAAATATTGCAAATTTGAATTTTAAATATAAAGTTTAAATTAATTTTATAATTAATTGTGAAAATTAATACGAAAATTATATGTTAGAATTAATTGTGAAAATGTTAATATTACGAAAATTATATGTTACAATTAATTTTCATGTTAATATTACGAAAATTATAAAGTTTAAATTAATGTTACAATTAATTGTGAAAATTAATACGAAAATTATATGTTACAATTAATTGTGAAAATTAATACGAAAATTATATTAAAAAAAATTAATATCAAGTTTAAATAAATTACCTGTAGAGTAACGGTCATCTCTCCAACGGGAAAATGGAAAGTATGCGTCTCTGGACGCCAAAACTCGACCATTGCCTTCAGTAATGGCATGTCAATGTTGACATGCTTCACCTTCATAATGTGACTGAGCCCCAGTTTGATCAACCTTCCCTCAATCCGTTCGTCCACCTTAATTGTTCGCTTGTGCGATCTCAACTCCAAATGTTTTTCACGCTGCAATTTTTAATACAATTTTTAAGTATTTACAAGCATTTAAAATAAATACAATTTATAATACAATTTATAATAAGCATTTTCGATTAAAATTTTACTACAAATCTAAATTATTAAATTTATAATACAATTATAACTCTATTAAGAAATCTAAATTATTAAATAAAAAAAATATAAATTAACATAAAACAATCTATTACCTCCTCAAAAGACAAACCAACGAGATGTTCGTTATCTGTAACAAACAAAACCTGTTGGTTTTCTGCGTTGGCCGGTTGCACAGGTGGAATGACATTTTGCGCGCTCGGACGGGCTGCGCGACGCCTACGTCTTTTTGGCCGAGGCTGGGTGGAGGCTGCTTCGGTGGGGGGTGCTTCGGTGGGAGGTGGTGAAGCACCAGAAGGACCAGACTCATCTGCTGAACTCATCTGATTCAAATAATATAAGAACAACAATTTAAAACAACAATGAATTTAATATTTTTTCAATAATCAAAACGAACAAAACAAAAATTATTTTTCTATGTAATTGACATTTTCACAATAATTACTGATCAATAATTGACATTTTCAATAATTTTATCAACAATTTACTAACTAATTCCATTTATACATAATTTTCACAATTATTACAAACTAAAATTTACATCGATATTCATAAGTAATTTAATATACATCATTTCTAGAAAATAAATCCAACATAAAATTTAACTAATTATCATCAATCATACATATCAATTTCCACAATTTTGGACAATTATCATCAATCATAAAATTTAACTAATTATCATCAATCATACATATGGACAATTCCATAATTCCACAATTTCAATTTCCACAATTTCCACAATTTCCACAATTTCCACAATTTTCACAATTTTCACAATTTCCACAATTTTCACAATTTTCACAATTTCCACAATTTCACAATTATCAATTATCACTAAACCCTAAACCCTAAACCCCTAATTATCAACAATTATCACTATTTCAAATACAAAATACAAAATAATTTTGAAAAAAACCTCGCTGTCGCAAGTTCGCCGCTGCCGCTGCCGCTGCCGCTCTTCTCTTTCTCTCGCTGCCGCTGCCTTCTCCTCTTCTCTTTCCCTCGCTGCAGCTGCCGCTGGCTTCTCTATTTCCCTTTCTTTCCTTCTCCTCTTCTCTCCTTCTCTCCTTTTCTCCTTCTCTCTTTCTCTCTTTCTCTCTTTCTCTGCCGAACGAAGTTAAACGAAAAAAATAGAAACGGCTATTTCTCGAATTTGAAGGAGATGACCTTCGTACGCGTTTATGAAACGCGCTCCAGGGCACCGAACGCGTTTCATAAACGCGTACGAAGGCCTGACTCGCCTCAAAAGGCGTAACTGCAGGGCTGAATTTATCGCCCTTCGTACGCGTTTATAAAACGCGCTCCAGGGCTATTCGAATACTCCCTTCTGAAACGCGTTGGAACTTTCTTCTTATTAAAAAAAAATATTAATTCTGTATATTAAAATTTTTTGTGTATAAATTTTTATATTAATTAATTTCGGTTTGTTTTGGGTGGCGCGGACACGCCAATTATAGCCTGGAGCATTCTCTTAAAATTTTGTTGATGCCATTGTAAATAAAGAAAGAAGCTGTCCTGTTTTGTCGATCAATTATATGACATTAAGTTTCCTTAATTAAATTCACTCTTAAATTTAAGTACAAGAATTCCTTAGCTGTCATTTAAAGATCCAATTTAACAGAGAACTATCGTCTTTGGAGATATCAGATACGAGTAGAGGAGAATTGCTGAAAAAAAAGAATATATATATAGAGTCAAGTTAAAGCGAAAAAAGGGGGAAAAATAATTATATAGAGTCGAGTTAATGCGAAAAAAAGGAAAATATTTTTCCCTTGCTCAGCCCCAAAAAAAAAAATTATTTATCGATAGTTTCATCGCTGATCCTCCAAATTTTTTTTTTTTTTGGTATTAACTTGACTCTAGTCATAAAACTTTTTTTTGTTTCACTTTTAGGACGGTCTAATGCCTTTTACACGTTCATCTTACCTTATATGGTTTGCAATTAGTATCTACTTTTGATATGGTATTAAAATTAGTAGTTTAGTTTTCACTTACTTTACACATTCATTAATTTATGTTGATTCTTTTTTGGATTTCACTTTTGCCCTAATAAATGCAATACGAGGAGGGTCCACGTACTTTAATATTTTTTTTATTGTTTCAGGCCTTTTATAAAGTTCAATAATTTGAAAGCTAAACCTCAAATATTCATATATAGGCTCCGTTTGGATGACTTCTTTCCGGAATAATGAATAAGTAATAACCACTTTTTACCAATAAATTTATTTCTAACTATCCAAACTCTTCACAAAAGTTACACACTTCCCAATAAATTTCTTCCCTTCTTCCTTCTTCCTACCTTATTCTCAACGCATCCAAACGGAGCCATACTTCATATGCGATCTTATTAATCTTACATACCCTATGTAAAAAATTATGATATTGGACTTTTCGAAATTTTGCATTATAAGTTTGTAAAAAGCTCACTGCCACGCCCAATTTCAGGATGTTGATTTTTCTGGTTACCAGTTCGCATTAAATAAAATAATTGTAATTTTTAAAGTACGTGTATATATAATAATACAGATCTCATATTTAGAATTATAGAATTTCATTATTATCAATTAAAAATACATATTGAATCTTCTCGTGCAATTTTTTACAACCAACTTTTTTTTAAAAAAATCTCAGAACTCTTGAAATGCGAGTTCCGTCTATTTTTATTATTTTATTTTTTTGTACTTTTGTCCGCACTATCTTGCTTTTGTGTCAGTTTGAACAGCTATTGGTATCGTTCAACCTCCCACTGTGGAGTAAATATCTGTTTGCTTATTGATTTTTTTTAATCATTTCATTTCTATTCTTTAAGCTCCGATTTACCATTACAAAATATCTTGATTGCTCTGCCTGTATTTAGCAGCTATTATAAGTGACATCGCTGCTATATGTTATAAATATTTAGTTTAATAATAAGAAATGTTCAGTTTAATGTGTCGGAATTGTGCTAGGGTCAGAGTCGCGCGTGGTCAAGAGGTGCGCTAGGAGGCAGGGGTAGAATCGAAAAAAAATTAATTTGAACCGGATCGGTTCATTTTCAATTTTAATTTTTACATGTATTTTTTGTTCGGTTCGTGACCCCTTCGTTTAGTTTTTTTTCTTATAACAATTGTATTTCTGTTGCAACTAACTGAACATTTATACTTATTAAACTGAACATTCGTACTTACTAAACTAAACATTTATACTTAATAAAATAAACATGTTTGCTCATAATATTTATATTTTCTGTTGTAACTAACTGAACAGTTATACTAAATTAACTGAACATTTGTATTGACCAAACTGAACTTTTGACAAAAAAAAAAATCAAAATGAACATATTTGGTCTAGCGAACACTTATAAAATAGTGAACATTTGTGCATATTAAAGTGAACACTTATAAAAATGAAACGAACAAAAAATACGCACTGGGTGAGTAGAGAAGATAGAGCGCTGCTCTGATTTTCGCTGCTGTGCAGCGCGATGGCGCGGACGATGTGGAGTGGAATGTCACTAATCAATTTCCGTTTCTATATTATATCGTGTAAAAGCTAATTAATGGGCTTGTGGAAACCCAAAATTTGTTATTCTCCATATAAGAAATACCTTCAGGCCCATATTAGAAACCCAAAAGCTAACTAATGGGCTTGTGGATCTCCATATAAGAAATACCTTCAGGCCCGCAATAATTTGTTATTCTGTGGGGAACGCACGCCTTTAGTTGGGATAAAACTGGAGAGATCCTGTTTATGCATCACCGCTGAGATGAAAACCCCATGTTTACTGCTCGGTCGATTCGACATCCAAGGTTGTCAGTACTTCCTAATTGACTAGACCCGATGCAGTAAATACTTAACGAACCGCATCAATCTGAAATCCGGTGAGGTACTTACCTTTCTTTCTCAGATCGTGCATGTTAAGGTTCACATTTAATGCGATAAGCCAAGTTCGTACAAAATTTCCAAGTTTGAAGTACGAACACGCTTCTACTTTTCACCTCCCAAGACGGAACGGTCGCAGCTTTTTAAGACTTCCCGCTGATTCGCTCCAATGCCATCCGCTATGCAACTCTAAACAGCAAAACACTGACACGTGTAACGTTCCCGGTGTCTTATGCTGCACCGAGAACCAATCGAGCAACGACTGCTCTGTTTTGGAATAGAATTTTCTGTGGCGTTATCTCTGTACATAAAGCTAAGAACCTTGGACACATGGAGGCACCTATGGATTGTGCGCACAGAGGATCAGAACTCTGAAAGCACTTGTTTGCACGGGCGCTCCGATCTCTTTCTTTATCTTCTTGGATATTCCCTCTTGTAAGAAGACAAAGGAAATTCCGAAGTTATCCCCTTGAAGCGACCAAAGTCCGGGATCAATTCGAACATTAACTAGTTCCTCAGGTGTAACAGAACAAATGTTGTGTACTTTCTTCCGAGTTTACCCTCGTACGTAAACTTTCTTATTTAATTTAATTTATTTAAATCATGACATAAGCTTATATCCGGAGCTATGCCATGTGTCATGTGTGTTTTGTCGATTCTGCGAGTTCTATTCTGTGGAGAACATTCTTCTTTGGAAAAATTCCCATAAAAAGATTTATGAGATAATTTCAGTTTTATTTATATTTACTATTTCTCTTCTACTAAACCACTAATGCTTTTAATTTTCCACTTTGAGAAGCAAGCTTTTAATGCTTAATTAATAGTAACAGTGCAGTTGCGTGACATGGGAAAAACAGATGGTAATTTTTCTGACAAAAAAAAGGAAAAACGGACTTTAGCAAAGCGCCTTTGTTTATAAACAAGTCCTTTTTCCCGCTATTCCGTGTCTTTATTTTACATTACATGCACATTGGGGCGGAAGAAAGCAAACCCTAACAAGCCTGACAAAGTCTGACATCGCCGGATCTCTTTCCCTGTTAAGCTCTGCTTTCCCCTCTGCTCTCCTCCTCCGTTTTGTCTCCACCTCACAACTACTCTCTACAAATTTTGTTCACTCACATTCATGTAGCGGGTCATTTTTTAAAGAGAGATTACTTTATAGAAAGACTCGCTTCAAATCTTCCTTCAGGAGAAACCGGCATAAAACATGCAAAGGTTGTCTTCAGCTCGACTCCCGTGAATTCATTCCCTACGTCTAGTTCAGCGCGGTACTAACTACTAAACGGTTTAAATTAAATGCCGAGCGGGTCCCGCGAACTTTGAGACGCTTCCTTTCTCGTGCACCTAGTCCAGTCAACAAATCTTTCTCTCCTTGCTTCCCTCGTCCTGATAAACTCCTAGGAAAAATTCAAAAACATTCTCACTACATTAAACACTCCACTCTCTTTTCTTTTGCTTCCCTCTCTCCTCCCCTTTCATCTCCTCAAAAGAGGAAAACGAGAAAGCAACAAATATCCCAAAACTAAAAATGGCGAAAGGAGAGAATCTAGTGGTGGAGGTGGTAGGAGCGCACAACCTAATGCCGAAAGATGGCCAAGGCTCCTCCTCCCCTTATGTCGAGGTTGAATTTGAGCACCAGAAAAGGCGTACCCGATCCAAACCCAAGGACCTCAACCCGGTCTGGAATGAGCGGCTCGTGTTCCCGGTTTCCGACCCCGACGACCTCCCGTACCGCTCCATTGATGTTGCTATCTACAATGACAGGAGTCTAGCAGCTTCCTCAACCGTAGCAAGTGGCGGCGCTGCGGTTTCCTCCGGTAGGAAGTTCCTAGGCAAGGTACGCATCCCGGCCTCTGGTGTACCGGCTCCCGGTGAAGAGTCGGTACCGCAACTGTTTACACTGGAGAAGAGGGGCTTGTTTTCTCACATAAGAGGAGAGATAAGTCTGAAGATGTATAGGGTCTATGCTGATATGGAGTCTCATGCGGGCCCCACCACGGAGCGGAGCTTAGTCACCAAGGTGAAGGGGCACAATGGTCATGAGAAGAAGTTGGCGGCTAAAGGAGACGGTGCATTGATGGTACCGCCTCAACCAGTCAAAAAGAGGCAGCCAGAGTCTCAAATAATTATTCCTCCAGTACAGCACACAGGTCCTGTCAGTGGTGGTACGAAGCCGGTGGTGCTCGTGCCAGGTGGTACTTTGGGCCCACCTGAATTTTACCATATGCCAGGTATGTATCCTGGTATGATGAATGTTCAGGATTTTTCTATAAAGGAGACCCACCCTCGGCTTGGTGGAGCTGCTACTGAGCCGGGTGACAAGACGAGTGCCACCTATGACCTGGTTGAGCAAATGCAGTATTTGTATGTTCGTGTGGTTCGTGCACGCGACTTGTACTCAGGTGGCACAATCGGAGGGGAAACACATGCAGAGGTGAAGTTAGGGAATTATCGGGGAGTGACCCGACCTCACTCAAGCCATTACTGGGATCAGGTGTTTGCTTTTTCTAGAGACAGCATTCAATCTTCTGTTGTTGAAATATTTGTGAAGGAGCGGGACCGTAGTGACGATTTCATTGGCAGGATCATGTTTGATTTGAGTGAGGTCCCTAGGCGGGTCCCTCCTGACAGTACACTGGCACCTCAATGGTACAGACTCGAGGACAAGAAGGGTGATAAGTCTCGAACTGGTGAGTTAATGGTCTCAGTTTGGTTCGGTACGCAAGCTGATGAGGCTTTTGCTGAGGCATGGCACTCTAAAGCAGCCGGTGTACATGGAGACGGACTTGGTTCGATTAAATCAAAGGTGTATGTGGCACCTAAGTTATGGTACTTGCGTGTCACTATTCTAGAGGCACAAGACCTTATGCCAGTCGATAAAAACACAGCCATGATGAACCGGTACCCTGAGATATTTGCCAAGGCTCAAGTGGGTAACCAGCTTCTGCGTACACGGGTGGCACCTGTAATTGCAAACCGGGGTCCATCAAACCCTGTTTGGAAAGAGGATCTGTTGTTTGTTGTTGCTGAGCCATTTGATGATGTCCTAATGGTGTCAATTGAGGATCGGGTGGGGCCTGGAAGAGATGATTTGCTTGGTCGTTTTGTGGTTCCCGTGTCTGCAATAGAGCGCCGGTGGAATGATAAGCAGGTGCAGTCCAGGTGGTTTCCTCTGGATCGAGGCCAGAATGCTCCGGGCGTTACAAGATTTGGCAGCAGGGTGCACCTGCGGCTGAGCTTAGATGGTGGGTATCATGTCCTTGATGAATCGACTATGTACAGTAGTGATTTGCGTGCAACAGCGAAACAACTGTGGGCCCCTCATGTTGGGGTACTTGAGCTGGGTATTTTAGGTGCCTCTGGTTTGATGCCCATGAAGGTACGAGATGGTAAAGGTGGTGGTGCAACCGATGCATATTGTGTGGCCAAATATGGGCAGAAGTGGATCCGTACCCGAACTGTTGTTGAATCACTAAACCCACGGTGGAATGAACAGTACACCTGGGAGGTGCATGACCCGTGTACTGTTATAACAATTGGCGTGTTTGACAACTGTCATGTGGAAAAAAATCAGGCTACTAACGGGTCTGGGTCTGGACGGGACAGCCGTGTTGGGAAGGTCCGGATCAGGCTCTCCACCCTGGAATCTGACCGGGTCTATACACATTCATATCCACTGCTTATGTTACATCCGTCAGGCGTTAAAAAAATGGGAGAACTCCATTTAGCAGTCCGTTTTTCTTGTGCAAACATGGGTAACATGTTACATGCATATGTAAGGCCTCTTCTGCCTAAACTGCATTATGTGGAGCCACTCTTGGTACGCCAGGTCGAGCACCTTCGCTACCAGGCAACAAATGTGGTGGCAGCCCGGTTGGGCCGGGCTGAGCCACCTTTAGGTCGCGAGGTGGTTGAATTCATGCTGGACCATGGGTCCCACCTATGGAGCATGCGTCGGAGCAAGGCTAACTTCTTCCGGCTGGTCAATACTCTCTCAGCAACAATTGATCTAGGCCGGCGGTTTGAGGTGGTGCGGTCGTGGAACCGGCCAGTGCTGTCTGTCATGGTGGTGTTGGTCTTTTTGGTGTTTGTCTTAGTGCCAGAGATTATTTTACCCACATTATTTTTGATAATGGGATTGGTTGGGATGCTAAATTATCGTGCCAGACCTAGACAACCGCCACACATGGACATGAAGCTTTCACATGCTGATGTGGCATACCCTGATGAGCTGGACGAAGAGTTTGACACATTTCCTACGGCCCGTTCTGCAGAGCTTGTTCGCATGAGGTGAGAAAATATTATAATCTTAGAAATTTTACATGCTCCCCTTTTGTTCACAATGTTGTTGCTTGTACAGGATGACCTAATTCTGCAATAATGAGTAAGAAATCTATGTTTTTGGCAAATATTCTGTTATTCTACTCTGTTGATAGCGCACATTCATCCCAGTTAATTTTTTCTTTAAATAAAGTCTGATGATGTATCCTGTCCAATTGGTGACAATTCTGTCATTCTCATCTGACCCAATTCAGAAGACCAAACTGAATTAAGAGTCGAGGATTGATAATTAACCTTTTTTTATTGTATGACGCTCTGACATAAGGTCACAACCTAGATTATAACGTGTATCATTTCAAGAAATTAAAATTAATTTAGAAGTGTTGTCGTGCCTCTAATCAAATTCAATACGTGACTAATTCTTTTTCTTTGGAAAAAAAATGATTTCTTCTTCAGGTATGACAGGCTAAGAAGTGTGGCAGGAAGGGTTCAAACAGTCGTGGGCGATGTGGCAACACAAGCAGAGCGCTTTGAAGCACTGCTGAGCTGGCGTGACCCACGTGCCACTCTTCTCTTCCTAGGATTTTGCGTGTTAGCAGCTGTTGCGATCTACTGTGTGCCGATGAAGTTGGTAATAGGTTTATCTGGGTTGTATTTGCTTCTTCCACCTAGGTTTCGGAGCCGAATGCCATCTCCTGTCATGAACTTCTTCAGGAGGCTGCCAACAAAGGCTGACAGCTTGTTGTAATTTCTTAAGCTGACCCCCTTTGTTGGCTTTCTGTTGTTATGTCTATTTTGTGGCTAATTTAGGAATCAGAGGCAGGTAAATTATGTGGTTACAGGGGTTTACTGTGGTGCATCTTGTGTAGTGTTACTTTGATTATTAACATTGGAGTCTGACTTGGTTTAGGATATGCACTTGTTCAGTAGTGGAGGTCTATTTTGGAAATTAGTAGTTTAGTTGTAGAACTAGGGGATGTTAATTTATGTGGTGCATCTTTGTAGTGATAGAATTAGGGGAGGTTATTTGTGTTGCATCTGTGTAGTGTTGCTTTTTGGCAATGAATGTAGGAGTGTTCTCTACTTGTAGCTGATTGGAATATTGACATGATTTAGGCAATTGGCATTGAATGCACTGAAGATATGTTATGCAAGTTTGTTGGTAATTTTTTAGCTCAGGTGTGAAATCATTCTCTACTTCGCGCTTTTCTTTGAAATGGCATCATTTAAAAACTTTTAATTGTTTTTCATCGCAACTGCAAACACTTGGTAAAATACTTGGCAGCTTAGCTTGCTTTTACGTTTTGAGTTGGAGAAAATATTAGAAAAATAAGAGAAGTCAAAAGAATGCATAACAACCATTTCGATCTTTGTGAAGACAAACAAGGAATGTCTGTTATATATTAGTCATATTTAATAAAGCAAAAGTAGGAGAATATATGCTGAATTTCCTCAACTACGTCACATATGCCATAAATCAAAACAACTCAAGGAAAAGCAAAGGATCGATAAGGCCCGAGCACATTGCTCTTGGCTCAGAAAACATAAAATGATGTGCAGAAACTAATCAACTCTTCTTAGGAGATCGCTTGAATTTGAGATCTCTATAACATCTGATCAAAGGAGGGAGTGTTGGTACGGTCCAGACTGGTGGTACCAGGGATACTAGTGTCAGCTGCCATACTTTGCTTCATTGAATCATCCGCATCAAAGAATGCTTGTTTCAAATTCTCTCCAGTCTGTATTTCATAACAAAATTTTTCATTGTTAAAATGAATTCTACATTATGGACAATCCTTTATGGGGGGCGGGGGGATGATCTGTGGGACAATTTTTGAGAACTTCAAACAAAATAAAGTTGTCATCCTAAGAAAAACGGATGCCAGACTTGAAAAAAACTATGTTTTACTATTTCCTTTAAAAGCAAATAGTTTCATAATTAATATTAATCCATTGTACTATTTGTTTTGAAAAAACTGCGAACCTGTTCCATGAAACCAGCAGCATATTCCTTCTTCTCCTGTGCAGCAAATGTGGCATTGTTGAAGGACTCAGTCATGGAATCGGCTTTGTCCCTTCCCCACTGCGCAGCGTCTGACCCAGTTTCCTTGATCGAGTCCGACATTGCACCAGCTGCCTCACATGTACCGTCCTTGATTGAGCAAGCAGTGTCCCTCACTGACTGTGTGGCATTTGATGCGGTGGTCTTGGCCGAGTCGATTGAACTCTTGGTGGCTTCAGCCCACCTATCAGCCTCAGACTATATCAAGAGAAGAAAGAAACATAAGCAGTAACACAGATCCAATATTAATCATGTAATTTTTATGCACTTTTATCTCACAAATAAGCAAATGGCAAATAAAAGAAGTCAAAGATGGCTCAAAATTTCACTACATTTATCATAATGCGAATGGATTTCTTATTTGCAATTAATATCGTGTTCATATTGTGCATGTATAAATAACACTCTGTCTGTCTGTCATATTTTGAAACGTGTTATAAAATAATTCTCATTTCAACGTGATTGTTGTATATTATATTTGTATATGTACCTGGCCCTCAGCATGGGCATCAGCAAGCCTCATCTGCTGCTCACTTGCCATATTTCTCTACTTTGAAATGTAAAACTAGGTTGGGAAGAGGAGAAACGTAATTGTTTTCTTGAGAATGAATTTAATTAAGATGTTTGAGTTGACAAATTGTTTGAAACAGTATTTATATAGGAGCCAGAGTTCGAGATTATACCACATTTAGGTAGCTTACAGGTACTTAACCAAAAATGACGGTGCCTTATTTTAGCTCATCTCTTGGCCTCTATAATTTCTGCGTTCCATAGTTGAGCAGAAAATCTTTATCCTTGCAACAAGAAATTTCTAGGCGCTTATGAAGGAAGGGGATGAGCTGGCTCAATTTAAAAAATTATATCAAAAATAACAAAAAAGAAAGTCATAGGAAAGAACGGATAGAAACACTAGCCACATACCGATCTGAAAACATTGGAAGTGATACACAATAATATATTTATTAGAGTCGTCAGAACCGATAAGATAATTAGCGATGAAGAAAATAAAATTATAAACTTTTGCCAATAGAAGTAGAGTTTTTTTTACTCTACAACATTCATTAACGAAAGCAAACAAAATGGGAAACGATATTTTTACAGTATCGAGCCGATAAAAATGAAAATGAAATAATACTGCACAAATTTATCACTCAAACATTGCCCCAAACAACCCTTCTACATCTCAAATCACATTAGATAATATATATACTAAATTGGATGTAAATAGCAAATAATTTAGTTAACGATCAACTGCTAGTAATATCGAACTATTATTTTTTTTGTAACATCTCGAATGATTGTGGCTTGTGAAGAGCATGAATAGAATTATCCATCCAATTAACTAATATAAAGAGATGGGCATGACATTCAATTTCCATTAAGCCAAGGCAATCAAAGCCAAATTTACTTAAGAGATATAGTGATAGTGTGTATTAGTTCGGAGGTGTAAGAATATTTGAAAAGTAGAATTATAATCGTAGAGGTATAATATTTAAGTAGTAGATGTTGAAACAATAATTTAAGCGATAATAAAGAGCAAGTTTTACCATAGTATTAGAACCTCACTTCTAATCAACACATACGAAATACGTTATCCCAACAAATTATTAGTCTCTCAAGGTGATTTATACTGACTAGCTTGAGATGCCCGCAAATAAAGAAACAAAATAATATTAGATAATAAAAATATATTATTTAATCTAGCATCGATACAAATAAATATGTTATTTAATTTGTTTTTTTATTAGACGGAAAATCAAAATATATTGTTATTTCGTATGGCTATTAATATCCGACCATATATCAAATCGATCGAACGCCGAAAATATTTATTTACATACTAGATCTAGCGTGCAATATATTTACGGTCCGTGCGTTTATAAACCGTAGAGATTGATGAATTATACAAACAATAACAGCGTCCATTCCTTGACAGCTTCTGTCAAGCAATCAAAATAATAATAATAATAATAACAGCGTCCATCTATTACCTATTTCCCCAACTTATCCTTTTTTTTTAATTTTTTTTTACAAAGGAAGGTCGATATATACCAATAAAAAGAAATACCTTCCCACAAGGGTCCGTTTTGTATAATAACAAGGGCTCTGTTTGGATTCATCCGGAATTTTTAGGAAGATGAAATTCATGGCGGAAAAGATAGGAAATTTATCATAAACAATTCAAACTCTTCACAAAATTACACACTTTTGAATAAATTTATTTCTAAAAATTGCAACTTCCCCAAATTTCCTAAATTCCTAAGCGATCCAAACGGCCCCAAGAATTAGAGTCTCTTATAGGATCAGTTTCCCCCCTTTTTTATGTTAGGCAAATTAAAGAGTTTAATTGAGAATTTCATTCGCTGATCTCGGAGGCAAAAGAGAGAAAAATTACGCTACAGCGCTCGATCTTTTCTATAATAATTGTTAACTTTTATTTACCAATAAATAATAAATTAAGGACAATAAAAAATAACTCTTAACCAAGATCATTTTGAATGATAAATATAAAGAAAACGTTAGAAGATATTCTACGTACATGTGCATAATAAATAACTAATTTTACCGCTGCTCAACAAATTAAATTGTCTAAAAATATAAAAGTTAAAGATAAAGGGTTCGACCATTCAAAAGTATTTATTATCTTATGTTTAGACCTGTCAAACATGGCTAATGGTCACGGAAATGCCCCTAATCGTTATCGTTATGTTTAAATATACGGTACGGAGTATGTTATCGTTAACCAAATCGTTTATCATACGGCACAAAAATAAATTTCGTTAATCGTTTCGTTTAAGTAAACGATTTAACGTTTATGTGATTGAGAAGGAAGAACTACGGCACCACACATATTTTTTTTATCAAAGAAAATATTTTAATTAATAGTTGCTACAAAATAAAGAAAATTCATGAATTATCCAAAAAATTTGTCAAACAAAATATCATTCTTCTTTGAGAAACAAATTTACATAGATCTGATGATTAGATCGCCCCCAAGTTATACAACCATCCTCATTCTCATAAAAAAAAAAAATTAACAAACATCCCCAAATACAGAGAAGTCACCTGATTAGCTAGATCGTCCACCCCATGCTCATCAATCCCATCCCATTGCCAAAGCTGGCCCCACCCCCATCCCATAAACAATCTTTCTCTACTCCTCATCAGCACTGGAGTGTGGGATCCGCCACCAGATCTCCTCCCTCCAACTTCTCAAAGGCGAAAATCTTCCACGCGAGATATGATGACGCCGCCATCCGCCGCCGTCGTGTAGTGGAGGATGGCGCTGGTCCTTATGGCTGCGCAGGAGGAGTGGTAAGAGGGTGGTGCTAGTCACATATGGCTGCGCAAGAGAGAAGGAAAAAGGAGGAGAAGATAGAGAGTCGAGCGGCGGACTTTAGGTTTCATAGCGACTGGATCGAGTAAGTAGCATAAATAAATGAGGCGCCTTGTTTCCTCCGCCCTTCCTCTGTTATTCTAACTATTCTAAGCCCATAGAATGCTATACGGTAAAACAGTTTAACGAAAACGGCAGACACCTGAATCGTTTCTGTTTCGTTAATTAAATGATATAAAAACCCTAAACCATTTACGTATCGTTTGATTAACGAAACAAAAATCCCCTATCGTTAATCGTTATGTTTATTTTTAACGTCACGGCATAACGGCAAACGCCAGCCGTTGACAGGTCTACTTATGTTTATCATCTAGTCCGCCAAAATGTATACACAGTACACCACATAAAAATTCATATTTATATAACATAAAATTATTTATCACATCTCTAAAATAAATTAAAAAACATAATATCACATCTCACTAATAAAAAAAATTAATAAATAACGTCGAACATTGTAATAAATCGACTTTCTATATCAAGTAGTTGAAATAATGACATCTGTCAGTACCAACGGCAGAAACAATAGTTACTATTCTCTAAAAATCGGCTATTTTCAAATAACTTACAAGGGAAGTTGATCAACAAAGTAACCTTCAAACAAGGACTAGTTATACAATAACCAAAAACTTAAGGCCCCAAAACGTAAAACAGCAGCGCTCGTATGATCCTATTCCTATCCTAGCCGGAAAAGTAATTATACCAAATAAAAAGAGAGAAAATAAAAGGAAGGTTTCGTGAAAGTACTTGCCAAGTTGGCATCGTGGCATTGGGCAGGAGGTAATTAAATTAAAATTGAAGGCGTAAAGCAGGTGAGGCTCAGCCTGAGCCTCTCAGGTGCTATTGTGCTAAGGCCAAAGCAAAGCAAAAGCAGCAGTAGTCCAACCCAAATATCCAATTCAGTCAAAATAAAATAAAACCAACCCTTCCTTTTTCTCCGAGCGCGAAGCACCGCCGATAAACCGGGCCGGATGCGGCGGCTCGACTAGGCTACTAGGAGTACGAAGTAGGAAGTTTGGATTCTTCTGAACTAGGGTTTGGGTTTTGGGTCCCTCTCCTTTCAATTTCGTATCTTTCGACGGGATGGAGGTGGCGGAGCTGGGGCGCGAGACGGTGGAGTTCTCCGCGCTGGTCCGGAGAGCGGCGGAGGACTCGTACCTGGCCCTGAAAGAGCTCGTGGAGAAGAGCCAGAAGGGGGACGAGCTCGGACAACACCGTTCCGATTCTGAGAAGAAGATTGATCTTCTCAAGTTCATCGCGCGAACTAGGCAGCGCATGCTCCGCCTCCATGTTCTTGCCAAGTGGTGCCAACAGGTACGCTTCCACTTTATACGGCTAATATAATATTAAATTTGTTCTTCTTTTATGTCAAACTAAACTCATGCTAGGGTTTGCATTGATTACAATTTTCAGTTGTAATACAAAATTGTGCATTCTGTACATTTGAAATTTGCTCAGCCAATTATATATGCATAGTTGAGTGAAGAAAGCTGGTGCAGTTGTCAGTAGCTCTCTGCTTTGAAACCATAGTAAGATTTTAATTCCTGTCTTTTTATGTAGGTCCCGCTGGTTGATTATTGCCGGCAGCTTGCCTCCACGCTGTCGATTCATGAGACGTGTTTCACTCAGACAGCTGATTCGTTGTTCTTTGTGCATGATGGGCTTCAGCAAGCCCGTGCCCCCATTTTTGACGTCCCCTCTGCCATAGAGGTCTTTCTTACAGGTGCTTATTTTCTCACTTTTATTGTCAGCCTTGTACTATCTGTGCGATTTTGAAATCGTGCTTTCCTCTTTCAGTCAACTGACTTGGGAAAAGATTTGGTTTATGTGGTAACTTTTTTGATGAAATTTGGACCAGTTAAGGTTCAGTTAAGCTCCAACTGGTTTTCCACGTGTTAAACTAATTTTCTTGTGTTGATCTTTTCTTTTCGCACTAATGCCTATCCTGGTTTACTTGAGGCATAATACACTATTGTTCCTTGATGAGCCACCAAAATTTTGTTAGGTTTACTCATGGCGTAATACACTATTATTCCTTTATGTGCCACCAAAGCTTTGTTAGTGTAATATAAATAGCGTGTTACCAGCCAATGTTCAATCAGGTAACAAGTTTCTTCGCTTGTTACTCGGCGGTCTGCTACATACCTTGATCAGTACCATACCCTAAAATATCTGGTTAATCTTGGTGCAACTTATGTTAGGTTTCTAGGATACTATTGGATATGATTGATTGTACTGAACTCAATGATATCAGTATCATTATGTGCATGGTTCGTTCTTCCCTATTACATTGTTCTACTGGGGGTAAGGCTATTCTTAGATATTAATCTGATTGATTGCATAACTTTGTATAATTACCATCAAGAACGATTGAATTTTGTTTTGAATCGAATACGGGACACCATGTTAAATCATTCATTTTTTTTAATCGTTCTGTCCTGGCAATATGAGACACCATGAATAATACATGTGTTTAAAAGGGCAGTTGTGTATAGGCGATATTTGGATTAAAGAAAGGATAAAAGCAGGTTTATATTAGTACTGGAAACTATGGTACTGATATTACTCATGACTAGCAATGACCTAAAGTCTAAGCCTTTTATCCCAAACAAGTTGGGGTAGGCTACAAATGACACCCCGACCCTGGTCATTTCTTGTATATATGGCTGAGTTTTTACGCTGGCTCGCCAAGCCTATCGCAAGCATGCGGGCTTGAACCCTGGACCTCTTAGAAGAGAGCCAAGTGCTCTCACCACCTGAGCTACTAGACCACACGCATGACTAGCAATGACCTAAATAACTAAATTGCCTGATAGGACTTTTTACTAAAATAGCCATAATCCCACTACCATATACTATACCTTGAAGATTATGTTGTACACCTGCACCACTACTACTGCTGTAATACTGGTATTAGCTGGCTATATTTACGGCCAACTTCCATACAGCTTTTTATCTGTTATTTGTAGATAATATGAAAACGGTGTCAAGCTACTGTAGCAGTCTTGGTCAAGACTAATAGATGTACTTGCATTTAGGTGGATACAGCAGACTTCCCAAATGCATAGAAGATCTTGGTTTACAGAGCACTCTTCCTGAGGCAGAGCAGAAACCAGCACTGAAGAAACTCAGCACCCTTGTTCGGTCAAAGCTTCTAGAAACTGTTGTCCCGAAGGAAGTGTCTCATATTTCAGTCTCTGATGGAGTCGCCACATTTCGTGTTGATGGAGAGTTCAAGATACTCCTGACATTGGGCTACCGAGGCCACTTACATCTCTGGCGAATTCTGCATTTGGAGTTGCTCATAGGTGAGAAAACAGGGCCTATCAAGCTCGAAGCATCCCGTAGGTACGCACTTGGTGATGACTTGGAGCGTCGCATGGCTGTTTCAGAGAACCCATTTAGTATCCTCTACACAATTCTTCATGAGCTTTGTGTCGCTCTTCTTATGGATACAGTAATAAGACAGGCTCAGATATTGCGTCAAGGGAGGTGGCGAGATGCAATTCGCTTTGATCTGATCTCAGATAACAGCCAGACTGGTCAAACGGGTGGTACAGCAATGATGCAGTTAGGTCAAGAGGGTGAGTTGGATTCTACCGGGCTGAGGATACCTGGGCTGAAGATTACTTACTGGCTTGATACTGAAAAAAGCAGCACTCCAAGCACAGAGCAAGGTTCATCAGCTCCTTTTGTGAGGATCGAACCGGGGCCTGATCTGCATATCAGGTGTGTGCATGGGGCATTTATCCTGGACCCACTTACTGATAAGGAGGCGACACTCACTATTGACCAAAGCTGTATTGATGTTGAGAAGCTTCTTCTGAGGGCTATTGCCTGTAATAGACACACAAGGTTGCTTGAGATTCAAAGAGAGCTGATTAGAAATGTTCAGATTTCACGTGCTTATGGAGATGTGGTTTTGAAGCATGAAGGCCTCAGAGTTGATGAAGATCGGCGAAAGGTACTAAAAGGACTTATTTCTCTGTCTCATAGTTGCACTTGATTGAATACTGTGTTGCTAGTAGTGGTATATGAAGCATGATGGACAACCCAAGTGAGCTTCACTTGGGGACATTACATAGGGTCCCTAATGTTAGAAAAAAAAACCTCAGAAAGTTAAGTTCATCCAACCCACAAAGTAAGGGAAACTGATACTTCCATTTATAGTTATTTATATAACAAAATATATATCAAATTGACTTAATTGCATGGAATAAACACAAGATGACTCTCATTTTCTTTGTGAACCTTTGCATGACTCCATATAGAAAGAGGATAAACTGAGCACAGAAGACTATTACACTGATGAGGTGCTTCAGGTGCGGGCTTATGGCAACTCGTATATAACCCTAGGGGTGAATATCAGGTCATTTTCTGTTTCATACCCACTATCTTATTTCCTTTTCCTTTTCTCTAGAAAACTGTAAATGTGTGAAATTCGGTGTTTATTGGCACAAAGGCGCCGATAGAGGTTCTCTCCTTTCCATTCAGTATAAGATTTTGGCTCACTGAAAGTTAGATGTTGGGCTTCTTAAAACCATTTCAAAGTTTTTACAGTTTTTAGCCTCATGATATAGTAATAGATACTTTTTGTTACTTGTTTTGCTGGAGACAGAACAGTAGCAAGGATGCAGTTTTATATGAACTTGACCATGCCATGTTTGTGTTTCTTGATGGTTAGTAATGTAGTCTCTATTTAGATTGGGCTCAAGTTTGAGCAGATAAGGATGGTAATGTTTGAATATGCCAAATGACTAGTTGTCTAGAAATTTATTTACCGGGTTTAATAAATTCTTTTATATGACTACTTTGGATTTTTTTTTTCCTTTTGTTTCTTTGTTGGATATAAATAGATGCCACACATGTTTGCGTGTTACCAAAGAATTCTTTTGGGAACAATTACAGGGTATTAATGTAGTGTATTCAGTGCGAAGACCAAGATTGACTATATATAAATGAATGCACTCCAAATCGGAAAATAATAGTTGTTTAAAACTGAACAGTTACTTTATCCAGCGCTTTCTGCAATTATTTTTAATTTGTTTGATGACTATAACAAATACTTAATTTTATGATTTGCAAATGCCATTCAACTTATATTAAATTTTGTTGTAAATGCATTTACCCAAAATTTTTCTCTTGCTTTTAAATAACTAACGCGACATATTTATGTTGAAGATTCAATTAGGAAATATATGTTTGAATATCCAGAATTTCTTTTTCATATATTTGCAGTTGCAAGGCCCGTTTAATGGAATAAGATAATTCAATTAAGAAAAATATGTTGGGATAAACAAATATCTTAGTCACAGACTTGTGCATAGGCAAAGCGGAACTTAATATCTCAGAACCTCCTCTCTGTATAGTTTATATATGCGCAATAAATCACCCACCAAAAATGTTTTGTTGTAGTTCAATAAATATATGGCACATATATCTAGGTGACAGGTGAGTGGTATTTTAATAATTCATTTAAAAGCAACGATGTATGAATTACCAATCTTTATGCAAAGCTAGTCAAAGATGTGTGAAAATGCAGTGCCGACTCTTAAGTTTCCAGGACCTTTTGTTTTTATGGAATTAATTAGTAAACAAGCGTTTCGTGCGTTATGATGTGCATCATTAATGCTAAGATTGTAATTGAATACCTTTGCCTAAATATGAACTTTATTTAATGCAAGCATTGAATGAAGGTCACTTGTGCTCTTTTATAAATTGCTCCGAAAGTCCGACCACAGAATTGGCAAAGCAAACTCAACTACTTGGTTTCCTTCTAAACTTTCTCTCATGGACAGGTCCGGCCATTTCTTTCTTCAGTCTTCCAAAAATGTTGTGGTCCCTAGTGTGATTTCAAGAGCTGAAGACTCATTGAACAAGGGGCTTATTTCCCCCGTCGATGCTTTTGTGAGCTTGAGAAGCAAAAGTATTCTTCACCTCTTCGCCAATACTGGAAAGTTTCTCGGTCTCAAGGTAACCTTTTCTCTCTTCCTCCCCCTTCCTCAATACTTCAAAGCGGCTGCCGAGTTGCTTTTCTCTCTTCACCGCCCCCCCTCTCTCTCTACCCTGGTTTGGGTAAGAAAGCTTGATTACAGCTGTCCTTGAAATTCTGGTTCTCTGACCGTTGGTTGATTTTCCTGGTATGGTACGATTGTAGTCAGTATCCGTATTGATTGTATTAGACCTTATCATGGAATTGGGTGGGTATCATACTTCTTGTACTGTTGTGTCGTAACTCGTAACAGATCAGTGGGGAATTGGGTGGGTATCAGATTACTCCAGGTTTGATTTGGCTTCTGGTTTGGCCACCTCAGGTTCATGTAACATAGGTTAGGTCAGGTGAGTTAGTTGAGTCAATAATTCAGATTAGCAGGTCAGCCAATCCAGATTCCAGGTTTATTTAGGTTGTCATTAGCCCAGGTGACCTTGGATCCAGGTTGATTTGGGTGCTCAGGTTTTCAGATATTAGGTTGCTTTGGATTACATGTCAATTGAGTTTGTGTCAACTCGGTGTGTAGATCTATCAAAATTCAGGCTGCTTTGGGTTAATGGTCAACTCGAGTGTGTGGGCCAATCATTGTTAATAAGATATTTTATCAGAACTTTGAAGTTATAGTTATTGATTTTGTTGTGGTAAAATGTTGGTTTAAGCTGGGTTGCTGCAGGTGCAGTTATTTTCAATTAAATTAGTCACTGCTGTTTTTAGTTTTTATGTTTTTTTTAGTTGAGTAAAATGGTTTAACAGTGGGTTTTATCTCGCTGGTTTTTATTTCTAGCCTACCCCAACTTGTTTGGGACAAAAGGCTTAGTTGTTGTTGTTGTTGTAAAATGGTTTTTAGCAGTGGGTTATGTTTTTGCGAGCATCAAGTTTGGTTCTGGTTAAGGTTGGGGTTCATTCAGGTAGGGCTATTTCAAGTCATGGGTATCTCAGGCTTGCATCATCTTTAGATTCAGTTCCTTTTAAATTTTGGTTGTTCAGTTTGGGCTGCATCAGATTTTGGTTCGTTGGGCTGTTTGGGTTCAAATTTGGGTTGGAGTCAGGTCAGAATCTGGTGACTTCTTAAAATTATGAGGCAAGACTGGATTCTGGTTAGCTTACTTAAATAAGATAAAATTATATCACAAATATTTAGTTTGTGTGTTTCATGTAAGTGTCCAGATTAATATCAAAATGAATGAAGTACGTTATTTTGCAATGCTATTTCCTAAAACATCCTTTTATTTGCAATAAATAAATCAATGATGTGATCTTTCCTAAAATCTTGTGTGAAAACTGTGTGCCGTTTGTTACATATGGGGGTTCAATGTTAAACAGTTTTGCTTTTCCTTTTTCAGGTTTATGATCAGATTTTAAATAGTCTGAAGATTCCCAAGCAGATACTTCTCGGATCTGACATGTCCATAATGGGATTTCCTCAATGTGGGAATTCCTACTATTTACTGATGCAGCTTGACAAAGAATTTAAGCCAGTTTTCCATCTTCTGGAAACACAGTCTGCCCCACCTGCAGAGAGGAGAAATTCAATTACTGATGTCAAAAATATCATAAGGGTGAGCGAGATTGATATAAGCCAGATGCCAGTAACTCAGGATGATCTTAACACTACCAGCCTGTTAAAGTGGGAAAAGATACAGATGATGCTTCAGAGCAATCCGAGTACTTCCAATCAGATTATTGATAATGGGTTGGAACCCGTTTTGCAGCTTCCTGGTGGTTTTGGTGGTTCCCGCTCGACTTTCTCTTCTGTTGTGGATGAGGTCTTTGAGTCAGAAAAGAGTAATGCTAATATGCTGAGTTCTTTTTCTTCTCAAAGTCACCTATCCACAAGCTATGGGTATTCTGCTGGTCTTATAGGTTCAGGCACAGGTAACTATTTGCAATCTCATAATTCGTTCGCGGCTTCGAGCCCTTCAAGGAGTTTGTCAGTTCGCAAAGTTGGTCCATCAAAGTCTGACCAGGACCTTAGGTCCCTACATTCTCCTGACATTCGTCAGAGTTCTGTAATTGGAGGATCTTCAACAAGTGCCAGACTGACTATGCCGTCTACCTTACAGCAACCATGTAACTCACAATTCTTTAAATATTTGAGTTTTCATTTACTTATTATTGCTTAATACTTATCATTATATTATAGTTTCGAGCTTGGAATATCAAACAAAGTTGAAACTTTTTATAACAAGCCCTGTTAACACAAATCTACATTTTGTTCACCTGTCTTTCAGGGCCAATATCGGACAGTGCAAGCTCTCCCGCTACCACTGCAACTGAATGCCCCATGTATGAAAAAGCCACGAAGAAGCGTTCTATTTCAGAGATACTCTGCCATATCCCCTCATTGCAAGGGCTGAAAACAACTGACAGAGCCAAACGTAGGAAGGTCTCAGAGACTACTAGTGTTCACCACACTGCCCCACAATCATATCCCCCGGTGCTTGTAAACAGATTACCGAGCAATTTGACTTATGGGAACCTCCTTTCCGAGAGGAACCATGGGATTCCAGCAAGCACCTACTCCTTGATACTTATCCAGGTTGTTAGGCAATGTCTGCTCTGCATTAAGCATGCACAACTCACCAGCCAGATGGATGTATTAGACATATCATATGTGGAAGATTCCGGGCTGCGCTCTTTATCCTCCAGCTTGTGGCTACGGCTTCCATTTGCCAGGGATGATGCATGGCGGCGTATTTGTTTGCGCCTAGGCAAGCCTGGGAGCTTGTCATGGGATGTAAAGATCAATGACACACATTTCAGAGAACTCTGGGAGTTGAATGCCGGCAGTACGGGTACCCCGTGGGGCCCAGGTGTGCGAATCGCAAACACTTCTGACACGGATTCACACATCTCGTTTGATTTAGATGGGGTTACTTTGGCGTATAAGACAGTTGAGGCAGACAGTATTAAGCGGCTTGTGTCAGATCTGCGACGGCTCTTGAATGCAAGATCATTTGCTTGTGGCATGAGGAGGTTGGTTGGATTGAGACTCGATGAAAAGATGGATGAAGAGGGTAAAGGGCCGTCTGGGAAAGGTGGAGATTCTGCTGAAAGGCTTTCAGAGGTGAGGAAAGCCTTCAAAATTGAGGCAGTTGGTCTCATGAGCTTGTGGTTTTGCTATGGGTCAATGCCAAGCGTTCACTTTGTTGTGGAGTGGGAGGCAGAGAAGGAAGGGTGTACCATGCATGTCTCTCCTGACCAACTTTGGCCACATACTAAGGTATGGAGCTCTGTCCCATTATATTTCGCAAATTATCTGTGCGCTTTCTTTCACCTTGAATTTGACTTGAGTGACTAACTCTAGTTTATAACTCTTTTATGAAATTTTCTCATTAATGTTAATGGCACCTGTACTGAAATGGCATTTACATTTCAGTTTCTAGAGGATTTCGTAAATGGAGGAGAGGTGGCTTCTTTCTTAGACTGTATCCGGCTCACAGCAGGGCCCCTCCTTGCCCTTGGTGCAGCAATTCGCCCAGCAAGGATGCCTGTCACTGTTTCAGCTGTTTATAATCCTCTGCAGAAACAAGCTGGCTCTGTGCCATCACAAGGGATATTACCGAATGGATCATCAGCAAACCACACTCAGCCACTCTCCTCTCCTGCTGCTGTACCACCTCCATCCACCGTCATGTCTCACCTCACCAATCAAAACCTGCATGCTGCCATGCTGTCCGCAGCAGGTCGGGAGCGACCCGGCATCGTTCCCAGTTCACTCCTGCCCTTTGATGTGTCTGTAGTTCTGCGTGGCCCATATTGGATACGTATTATATACCGCAAGAAGTTTGCAGTTGATATGAGGTGCTTTGCTGGCGACCAGGTATGGTTACAACCGGCAACACCTCCTAAGGGGGGCCCATCAGCTGGTGGCTCATTACCTTGCCCCCAGTTTCGGCCTTTCATCATGGAACATGTTGCTCAAGGTTTGAGTGCTCTGGAACCCAACTTCCCGCCCAATAGTGTAAACCCTAACGCAACACAGCCCTTGGTGATGCCGGCTCCTGGTCGTGCCAATATGCCGACTTCGGGAGGGATGACTAGACCAGGTTCAGGTCCTACGGTGCAAGGACAGGTTCCTGTCCAAGGTGGGTTAACCCGTCCAACCAGTGCAATATTAGCAGCCTCGTCAGGTCTGGCTGGGAGCATTTCTGGGATACCTGGAAGACTATCCCAAGGTGGTCTGCCAGTGCATATGAAGGGAGAGCTTAACACAGCTTTTATAGGGCTTGGAGATGATGGGGGTTATGGGGGTGGGTGGGTTCCACTTGCTGCTCTTAAGAAGGTTTTGAGGGGCATTCTGAAGTACCTTGGGGTCTTGTGGTTGTTCGCTCAGCTACCAGAGCTTCTGAAGGAGATACTGGGTTCTATCTTGAAGGAGAATGAAGGTGCTCTTTTGAATTTGGATCAGGAGCAGCCAGCATTGCGCTTCTTTGTTGGGTAAAGTATCAGACTTGATTGCAATAGTTACAGTATAGGAAGTTTTCTGCAAAAAAGTGTTTTTCAAGACAACAATATTAGTATTACTACATAAAACCTGAATGTTATTGCTTCATTGCATGCTGACCATTCGGATATTGAAACTGTATTGTAAGGCCAGAGGTCGTCAATACTATACATTATTATAACTACGTGTCCATTATTATCAGTGCATGATAATTTAACCTTGCAATTCTAGGAAAAGATCTGATGTTGAATCTTAACCTTAAAAATTCTCTCCTTTCTTTCAGGGGCTATGTTTTTGCAGTGAGTGTTCATCGAGTACAACTCCTCCTCCAGGTTCTGAGCGTGAAGCGCTTCCACCACCAGCAACAACAGCAGCAGCAGCAGCAACCCCACCAGAACAATGCTCAAGAAGAACTCTCGCCAACTGAAATCAACGAAATCTGTGAATACTTCAGCCGGCGTGTCGCGTCAGAGCCCTATGATGCCTCCCGGGTTGCCTCCTTTATCACCCTCCTGACCCTCCCCATCTCTGCTCTGCGTGAATTCCTCAAACTAATTGCTTGGAAAAAAGGCCTCTCTCAGGCCCACGGTGGTGATATTGGCACTGCCCAGCGACCCCGCATTGAGCTCTGCCTCGAGAACCACTCGGGTTATACAACTGATGACGGGGCAGTGTCCAAGAGCAACATCCACCATGATAGGGCCCGCAACCTAGTTGATTTTGGGTTGACTTTTGTTCTCGACTCAACACAGATACCACACATGAATGTGGCCGGTGGGGCGGCATGGCTGCCATATTGTGTGTCAGTACGACTGAGGTACTCCTTTGGAGATGCGGCTCATAATCATAACCTTGGCAACAATAACCATGTTTCTTTTGTTGGAATGGAGGGGAGCCATGGGGGAAGAGCATGCTGGTTGCAGTATGAAGATTGGGAGCGATGCAAGCAGAGAGTAGCCCGCACCGTAGAGGTGGCAAACAATGGGGCCATGATGGGAGATGCTAGTCAGCAGGGGAGGCTGAAGTTGGTTGCTGAGACAGTACAGAAGACCCTTCAAACGTCTCTACAGCAGATGAGAGATGGTCCCATTTCAGCTGGATCAGTAGCTAATTGATAAAGATAGTTTATTTGTTGCCTTTTGGTGTAGTTTTGGGGTTTTAAATTTTCAAAAGTCAATTAGTGATGTACAGTTAAAAATTAAAAGAAGACTAGAACAGAATTAATTATCTGGTGATAGAGAGGCTTTTTTGGAAAGTTGCTGTTGTTGGCCTCTTGCATCTCTTATAATCTGTAATTTGGAAGGTTGTTTAGGTTTCATGTGACTAAGTGGTGGCATTCCTTTGCCTTGTACATTATTATAGCATAATTTAGTGAACTTGTGAGACTGAACTTAGGTTATAATATGATTATTTATTTCTTTGGTGCTCGACTGGGGCAAGTAATACATTTTCCCCTCTTTGTCTAGTGTTGATACCATAAACTAATGCTTGCTTAGTCTGATCGTGCTAAGCTTCTAGTGTCTTGTTTGGAAGGATAAATTGGACAGATAATCAGAGCATAAAGTTTATTGATTATAAAGGAATATTTAATGTAAAACTATTATAACTCTTTATTAAAAAAAAAAAGAGACGGTGATCCTGAATAGACGCATTCGAGCTTTCATGAGTTGGCACCATGCATACTCCAGGATTGAAATAGAGTGCAAGATTGAAGAGACATTGACCGTAATACAGCATGCATATTTTTATATTTTGCGTTTACTACAAACGTTACTATGGAATAGAACGAAGCTTTTTTGACGTAAAAGAAATGGAATTACTGATGCAATAGAATGGAACTACTATTAAAGTTTGTAGCGGTTCTCATTGTTTATATATTTTGTTTTTTAATTGAAATATAAATTCTTTTATTTTATTTTTTTTACAGCAAACCTCAAATAAAATAGTTTAGACGATAGAGCAAATAAGGAAAGCTGTTTTATTTAAACAAACACAACCAAATTGTAACGCAAATAAGGAGAGCTTAATATTAAGATCCATAGCATGAGTCAAACTTCAAAGAAATATCAAAGTTGCCCAGAGCAAAGGAGCACACTCGGAACCTAAAACCAAGTTCAACCGCAAAATACTAAACCGGTACTACAATCAAAAGAGAGAAAAGAACTGGTTCACTCCCTAATCCAGTACTCCAACCAAACTCAATCAACACACAATAGCTAAAACTAAATACAAATCAATACCAAACAGAAAGTTAAGAAATAAGGGGAAACAAAAAGTTCAACTGAAGTTCATAATACTTAAGTTTTACAGAGATGCCTAATACAACTGTAACTTTGTAAGTAAAAACTGAAAAAAAAAATCATAACACAAAGACACACAAATTCATAGATTATATAATTTCTGTTCAATTTCTATTTACTACATAAACACATACAAACTGAGATACAAAATTCTCTAATTTTGTTAGACCCTTAAACAATCAGAAGTACCTAACAAGCTCCATTTAACTCATTAACAAGCACTCCCTTACAAAAATTTGTTAATAATCTAATCTACCCCCATGAATAGTGCAAATCATCAGAACTTAATAAATAGCGGACAAGAGCTCTTGAAGCGCAGAAGAAGACCAATCAAAGAACTGGTCAATCTCATCCTCTGCACCAGGGCTCCACGGTACAGCTGCCATGTCAGCACTCTCTGGTGCATATCCTCCCTCTCTGCTATCCCCGGAAGGGCACCAATCTGGCAAATCAAACTGCTCAACCATTTGCGGCACAATGTCAGTATTCACCGGACCAAACATGCACTGATTCTCCCCTGGTGGTGCCACGTCAGCACTCTTTGGCCCGCATTTCTCCTCTCTGCTGTCCACCACAGGGTCACAACCGGGAAAATAAATCTGCTCTCCCAGGCATGGCGCCAAACCACCGTTACCCACACCAAAAACGCACGGCTTCTTCCCAGGCGGTGCCACATCAGAACTCTCTGGCTCACAACCCCCCTCTCTGTTACCCGCCAGATGGTACCAATAAGGCAAACAAAACTGATCATCCAGCCGTGGCGCCACGTCAGCATTGCAAAGACCAAACATGGGCTGATGCTTCCCTGGTGGTGGTGCCATGTCAGAACTCTCCTCATCTCTGTTACCCACCAGAGGGTTAAAATTAGAAACACCAAACTGCTCTCGCAGGCATGGCGCCATGTCAGCATTACCCAGACCAAAGACGCACTGCTTCTTCCCAGGCGGTGCCACGTCGGAACTCTCTGGCCCACAACCCCCCTCTCTGTTACCCACCAGAGGGTACCGATTAGGCAAATAAAACTCCTCACCCAGCCCTGATGCCACGTCAGCATTGCCCAGACCAAACACACACTGCTTCTTCCTTGGTGGGGCCACGTCAGAACAGTCAAACCCAGAAAAGTATCGCTTCTGCCCTTGCGATGCAGCATCTGCAGTACCAGACACATGGACACGGAAACTGCACTGCCCCTGCAACAGTACTTCCTCCAAGGGCCCCACAGGTTGCGGTACAGAGACAGAGCACATCGCATGTTGAGATTAGAAGAGATAGAGAGAGGAGTGGTACGAGATTGGTACAGAGATCAGTGAAGAGGGGAGATGGAATTTTTGGTTTCTGTTTTCGCACCCAGAGGGCTCACGCACGGCACAACCAGAGAAAGAAAAAGATGCAATTTTGATGGGCGAAAGTTGCTGCCCAATTTTTCTCTTTCCTTTTTATTAATCTCAATGGGTTTTACATTTACAAACAAGACCCTATAAATCTAGATTATTACACAAGAAAAGAAATAGGCTATAATGAGGAGGGACCCAACAAACTCCTCCTCCCGACTCATGGAGCGCATCCATCAACTAAACCCGCCTTTTCACAACAAGCTTCGAGTTTCAAAGACGGTAACGGCTTCGTCAACATATCCGACCCATTCTCACTTGTGTGGATCTTCTCCAACACCAATTTTTTCTTCTCAAGCACATCGCGGATCCAATGATACCTCAAATCTATATGCTTGGACTTAGAGTGAAATGTCGGATTCTTGCTCAAATGAATTGCACTTTGACTATCACAAAACAACACATACCTCTCTTGCCGAACGCCTAGCTCATGCAAGAACTTCTTCAACCAAATTACCTCCTTGCATGCCTCCGTAATGGCTATGTACTCGGCCTCGGTAGTGGAGAGTGCAATACATTTTTGCAACTTAGATTGCCATGACACGGCTCCATTTCTAAAACACACCAAATAACCGGATGTAGACTTCCTCGAGTCTATGTCACCGGCCCAATCGGCATCCGTATATGCCACTAAAGTTGGATTCTTGCCACCAAAACAAAGACAACGGTTGGTTGTACCCCTCAAATACCGAAGTATCCACTTAACGGCATTCCAATGCTCTTTGCCGGGGTTAGAAAGAAAACGACTTACCACACCAACCGCTTGAGCAATATCCGGTCTTGTGCACACCATAGCATACATCAAAGAGCCAACAACCGATGCATATGGTACATCTCTCATCTCCTCCTTCTCTTTGCCACTCTTAGGACAACCATTATGTGACAACCTAAAATGGTTAGCAAGAGGAGAGGAAACAGGTTTACACTTGCTCATGTTGAATCTTTCAAGTACCTTCTCAATGTACTTCTCTTGTGACAACCAAAGCTTGTGTTCTCCACGATCTCTAGTGATTTTCATGCCAAGAATTTGCTTTGCCGAACCCAAGTCTTTCATGGCAAATTCTTTTCCAAGACTCTCTTTCAACTCTTTGATCTTTTCTAGATCCCTTCCAACGACCAACATGTCGTCAACATAGAGCAAGAGAATAATGAAATCACCATTAGAAAATTTCTTCACAAAAACACAATTATCCGAGATGGTTCTCTCAAAATTGTTGTCACACATAAAAGATTCAAACCTTTTATACCAATTCCGAGGTGCTTGTTTCAAGCCATAGAGGCTCCTCCTCAATTTGCAAACCAAGTGCTCTTGCCCTTTTGTCACAAACCCTTCCGGTTGTTTCATGTAGAGCTACTCCTCCAAATCGCCATGGAGGAATGCGGTTTTGACATCTAGTTGTTCAATCTCCAAATTCAAACTAGCGGCCAAACCGAGCACAACTCGAATTGAGGACATCTTGACCACCGGCGAAAAGATTTCTTCAAAATCAATTCCCTTCTTTTGGTCAAATCCTTTTACAACTAGCCGAGCTTTATATCTTGGCTTTGCCTCTTGACCCTCGGATTTCACACGATACACCCATTTGTTCTTGAGCACTTTCTTGCCTTTTGGCAACTTCACCAATTCAAAAGTGTTGTTCTCATGCAAGGATTTCATCTCATCTTGCATGGCTTCCAACCACTTATTTTTATGCTCCGACAACATGGCTTCTTCATAACATTCGGGCTCACCACCATCTACAAGTAACACAAACTCATTAGAAGAGTACCTTGTATTAGCCCGTCTTTCCCGACTTAACCTCCTTAGTTCTTGCACTTGAGAACTATCACTTGAAGAGGTTTCGGTTTGAGAATCGCTCTCTTGAATTTGTGGGACACTAGTTTCGGTTGTATGGCTAGGGCTTTCATCATTTATTTCGGTTCTTAGGTTGTTGGAAGAGAGATGAGTGAGGTCAACATAGCTACTTGTAGAGGTTTTCACCTTGTTGAGGTTGCCAACATTTTCAATGGTTTCTTTCTCAAAGAACACCACATCTCTACTTCTCACCAACTTCTTTTCAATTGGATCCCACAACCTATAACCGAATTCACCATTTCCATACCCCAAGAAAACACACTATTTAGTCTTGCTATCAAGTTTTGACCTTTCATCCTTGGGTATGTGCACAAAGGCCCTAAAACCAAACACTCTTAGATGGTCATAAGAAATATCTTTACCTTTTCAAACCCTCTCGGGTATGTCACCATCCAATGCATGCGAAGGAGAGCGGTTGATCAAATGAACCGCGGTGTTCAAAGCTTCACCCCAAAAGCCTTTGGAAAGCTTGGAATGAGAGAGTATACAACGAATTCTCTCACAAATGGTGCGATTCATCCTCTCGGCCACACCATTTTGTTGTGGAGTTTTGGGCACGGTCTTCTCAAGTTTAATACCATTGGTCTTGCAAAACAACTCAAACGGACCACAGTATTCTCCACCATTATCCGATAGGATGCACTTCAACTTCCGACCGGTCTCTCTTTCAACCTCCACAACCCATTGCTTGAACACTTCCAACACTTGATCCTTCGACTTTAAAGAATATGCCCACAACTTTCTTGAATGATCATCCACAAAGGTAACAAAGTAAAGAGCGCCGCCAAGAGTTCTATCTCCCATAGAACAAAGATCGGTGTGAACTAAATCAAGCACACCCGGCCTCTTACTTGTTGGATTTCTCTTGAAGGCTACACGATGTTGTTTGCCCGCCAAACAATGTGTGCATGAGGTAAGTGAAGTACCATCAATAGGCACATACTTCTTTTTAGAAAGAATCTCAATGCCCTTCTCACTCATGTGACCCAACCTCAAATGCCACAAATCGGTTGAGTTACACTCGGCGGCATTCACCTCACCACACACCTTCACTTGAGTAACATAGAGCGAACCGGATTTGGTTCCTCGAGCAACAACCAAATGACCCTTCAACAACTTCCACTTCCCACCAAGGAAGCAACTTTGATACCCCTCATCATCAAGGGCACCCACCGAAATTAAATGAAGCCTCATATCCGGCACATGCCGAACATTCTTGAGAGTAAGCTTGCATCCTAAACTAGTCTCCACACAAACATCTCCAATGCCAAAGATTTTGCAAACTCCATCATTCCCCATTCTAACAACACCAAAATCACCTTCCTTGTAGGAAGTGAACAAGTCACGTCTAGATGTGACATGGAATGAGGCGGCGGAATCAACCACCCAAGTGGAGTCTTGACTAGTAAGGTTCACAAAACCCTCATCGCAAGCTATGAACACTTCATCATTTGTAACAATTGCGGTGGTACTTTCTTTCTCATCATCTTATCTTCTTCCCCTAGATTGATCTCTCTTGGAGCTATCATTCTTGGCTTTCAACTTCCGGCATTCACTTCTCTTATGGCCGGGCTTTTTGCAATAATAGCATGTAATCCCCTTTCTTGACTTGGACCTCCCATTTGACTTATCCCTATCATCATCATAAGCATTCCTTTGAGTACTCCTTCCACGATTTTCGGTGACAAGAGCCGAAGACTCACTAGTGATCCCCAACTCCTTACGCCTCAACTCCTCATTGAGCATGCTATCTTTAACCATGGCTAGGGTCACAACACCATCGGGTGCCGAATTACTCAATAACACCACTAAAGTCTCCCAACTATCGGGTAAGGAACTCAACAAAATCAATGCTTGCAACTCCTCATCCAACGCCATTTTCATGGTAGATAAACGGTTCACACAATCTTGGAACCGACTCAAATGATCCGACACCGAGGAACCTTCTTGGTATTTCATGTTTACCAACTTCCTAATATAGAAGGCCTTATTTTGAGCGGTCTTGCGCTCATACAAGCTTTCAAGCTTTTCCCACAACACCTTGGCATCTGTTTCGGATGAGATATGGTGATAGACGGAATCATCAACCCATTGTCTAATAATGGCTATTGTCTTCCTATTAGACACTTTCCAAACATCATCGGTGGTAGTAGCGGGTTTGGTGCCCGAAAGGGGTTCATATGCATCCTTGCAATACAACAAATCTTCCATACGAGACTTCCAAATGGAGTAATTGGAAGATGTAAGCTTAACCATGATACCACTATTGCTCTCTTCCATTTTAGACACAAACCCTAAATCCCAAATGCAATACACCGGTCAAAGAGAACCTCACCTCAATACGGCGGAGTAACGGCCACTCGCGACTCGACGGCAACAACCCGATCGATGTCGGAAACGGAGGTGATCAACGGCTGCGGCTCGGCAGCGGCTAGGGTTTGACGGCGGTGACTCGACGGCTAGGGTTTCCGCAACAGCGACTTAGCGGCGACGAACCTCGCGCTCTGATACCAGTTGTTGAGATTAGAAGAGATAGAGAGAGGAGTGGTACGAGATTGGTACAGAGATCAGTGAAGAGGGGAGATGGAATTTTTGGTTTCTGTTTTCGCACCCAGGGGGCTCACGCACGGCACAACCAGAGAAAGAAAAAGATGCAATTTTGGTGGGCGAAAGTTGCAGCCCAATTTTTCTCTTTCCTTTTTATTAATCTCAATGGGTTTTACATTTACAAACAAGACCCTATAAATCTAGATTATTACAAAAGAAAAAAAATAGGCTATAATGAGGAGGGACCCAACATCGCATTCATTCTCCGACGCACTTCATTGAGGCGTGCCTCCACCGCACCTAACAACATCAACATCCCCCCCGTACCAGAACCTGCCACGTCAGCAATAGTGCTTTGCCCGGAAAGGACCTCGTGCAACAGAACCGTCGCCTCAAGTCGCGAGTTCTCTTCCTCGACTCTGCGCAACTCGACTCGCAGCTTGTCCACCTGCTTGGAGACGAAGTCTTTCTGATTCATCGTGCTTTTGTTTCGCACGGCCTCTGGCAGGTTGTTGAAGTGGGTAAGAATCGACAGAGTCTCCTCTTGCGGTCGCGGGGGCCAGACGTCAGGCTCTAGGTTGTCGGGCCCGAACATGACAATGCACGCTTGCACACCACATAACACGGAGAGCTCTTCTGTCTTCTTGAGGAGACAACCCTTTCTCTTTTTGTATGTGGCGTAGCGCTCGGATGTTTTTTCAATGGGAATCAAACTGCTTTTCTTCTTCTTGGCCATAGTTAATTTCCTCTTATCTCTCTCTTGTTCTCTTTCTTTCTTTCTTTCTTTCTTTGTTAATGAATAATGAGATAGATTATGAGAAGGAGGAGAAGGGAAGGGGTGTATTATATAAAAGAAGGAAATGCAAAGGAAGGGTGCTCCCTTCCTAGTTCCTGCCTCGCTTAGTCGCTTCCTCTCGCTCTATTCCGATTCTTAATCGGCAAGTTTCATTTTAGTTTCGAACTTTCCATTAATCGCAATCGCACACAGCTCCCTCCGTACTCCGTACTCGTAAAACTCCGTCAAGAAAGGGGAATCCGTCAAAATAAAGAAAAAAACAGCTCCGTTTGTTAACGGCGGTCGCCGATGCCGATTGTTTATTAATTGGGCCACATAAATTCTATAAAATATGGACCATAACACATGCTTACAACATATACATAAAAAATGGGCCTTCATAATAACGGAAAATTTTTATCAATGGGAATTACTTACGGTAATCAAACTGACGCGCAATCAGACAATCAGAGGAGTGCGCTCCTTCCCTCAAGTGCGTGATAGAGACAGTGGGTCTCTCTCTTTTCCTGCGCACATCAGCTTTGAGGTCTGACTTTTCACCCTTAGAATACTCACATGATTTCCACGTGTGTTGGTTACCCATCTTCTTCAAAATTCATCCTTTGAAGTTTCATTTTAAATGTCTCTCTCTCTCCGATCAGTTCTAAACCCTCGATCTCTCCACCATCTCTCTCGCCCAAGATTAAGGTCCTATATCCAACTCTCTCTCGATTTCAATCTCACTGCTCTACCTTCTCTCTCGTTGCTTCGCTTCTCTCTCACTGCCTCACCTTTTCTTCGCTATCAAATGGGAAAAAAGTTGTTGCAACAATCATGGAATAGCACTAAGATCGAGATCAGGTTTTTGCGAGTTTGGTTTTTTTTGCTTAATTTAATTATTTTACAATTAAATAGAAGATCTTCCGATCAAATATGTTCAAATAGATCTAGTATCCCAAAAACGGAACTAGAACTAGCGACGTACGGTCAATCGCTAATGAGAAGAATCCAGATGAAGGACCAAACAAATCTTTATCACCTTAATCTTTATCATCTAGTTCAAAGAAATCTTCATTTCCTATTGATCAAAATGTTATTGTAGACCGTAATTAATTATCCCATATGTTATTATAAATCAAATATATTTTCAACTAATAAGTTACTACTTGTTCAGTTTTTTAAGAATAATAGAGTTTCTATTTAAGAACAAGGGAGTATCTTATTGTTATATGGTTACAATATGTTAAATCATATGTTTTCTTTATTTTCAGTTATTTAGAATGAGTATATAAATTATAACAAGGGAGTATCTAGATGTTATATATCTTCAGTACATTTTTCTAATCATTTGTATGGATTCACTTACCTTTTTTAACAGAATATATAATGTCTAATAAGAGAGTAAATAATATACATAAGGGAGTAACTAATATATTGTAAGAGAGTAAATAAGAAGTATAATAGAGAGTAACTAATATGTTTAAATTTGTAGTTGATTAAAATGAGTATCTAATATCTGCAGGGAGTAAATAATATACGTAAGGGAGTAACTAACATATTATAAGAGAGTAAATAAGAAGTATAATAGAGAGTAACTAATATGTTTAAATGTGTAGTTGATTAAAATGACTATCTAATATCTACAGGGAGTAAATAATATACGTAAGGGAGTAACTAATATATTGTAAGAGAGTAAATAAGAAGTATAATAGAGAATAACTAATATGTCTAAATTTGTAGTTGATTAAAATGAGTAACTAATATTTGCATGGAGTAAATAATATACTTAAGGGAGTAACTAATATAGTTTAAAGAAGTAAATAAGAAGTATAAGGGAGTATTTAATATATGTGAGGGAGTAAACATTCAGTTCTGATTATGCTATTATTTGGGAGTAACTAAATACCTACAAGAGAGTAAATAATTAGAATAAGAAAGTATTTAATTCGTGTGAGGAAGTAAATAACATTCATATCTGATTTTGCTATTGTTTAAGAGTAACTAAATAACTATAAGAGAGTTTTAATACATGTGAGAGAGTAAATAACATTCATTTTTTATTTTGATAATGTTTTTGTAATAGAGAAGGGAGGGCTGACGACGACGGGAGGGCGCGACAGTTGACATCTATCTTTCCGGATCAAGACATATCTCATCGATTTTCAGATAAAATATGAAAAATGTCATGACAAGATATTTTCTTGAAAACAAGTTAAAATTAAAAACTATTGAAACATAAAATCTACTAAAATTTTAAAATAACACCGGTATGGAATATTACATAATTACAATTTGAACATGAATCTAAATTTATTAATAAAAAAATCAAATATATTTTCTTTTGCATTTATTAAAATTTATGATTCAGTAATTAATAAAACCAATTGATTTGAAGACCAAATATACAATTTCGTTGTTTTATTTTAATTTTTCCTTTACAAATTTTTATTATTATCACTTTAATTCGAATTTAATTTTTCCAAAATATAGGGATTAATGAAAATCAAACGAAATGAAAATTTGTAGCAAATTGGAGAGCTTATATAATTATTGTATCAATTTGGTTCAGGGGCAAACGCATAGTAGACCAAAAAGTTGCGGAGCAAAACTGGTCAAACGAGGAGGGGAACCGGTCAAAGTGTCGAAGGAGCGCTTCATTTGGAGTAAAAATGTTGGCCCTAGCAAATTGAAAAATGCGCTTCCAGTTTAGCACGTGATTTATGTCTTTTGATTGTTTGATTGTTTGATCGTTTGATTGTATTTATCAGTCCCGTGACAAAATAACCTCTAGTAATTTTAAAAAAGACAAAGAACTCTCTAAAATTTTAAAAAGAGTACAGCTATAGCGGCACTGATCTTGTCGCTATAGCAGTGCCTTAAAAACAAAAAAAAATTGCCTAGAGCGCCGCTATAGGATTTCCCTTTTTTGTCCGGTGCGGGCTGAATTGTTTTCCTTTTTTCGTTTTTTTTTCTTTTACTTTTTTTTGTGATTTTTTAATATTTTTATATTTTAATAAATTATATAATATATAGTGTTCTAAATACATGCCGTGTCATGTCGTGTCGTGTCAACACGTCATGTCCGGATCATTTGCCGTGTCATTAATGTTCTTCTATCGTGCGTGTCGTGTTGTGTCAAACACGATCGTGTTGACACGAACTTTTTTTTTAACCGTGTCGTGTCATGCTTAGTGGTGAGAAGAGGCAACACAACACGCATTCTGGCACGACACGACTGATACGATCGTGTCGTGTCGTGTTAGTGGTGTCAAATCGTATCAGATTATTTTATTATTTTTTAGATTAAAAATTATTAAAAATTTAAAAGTAAGCGAAAAATTACTAAACGTCATAATTTATTATTTGATTAAGTTTAACTTTTTATTAATATTTTTCATAAAAAAATAATAATTGGATTAGAACAACATTGTGATTTAAATGATGGTAAATAATATGATGTAGTATTACAAATTAAAATTAAATTATTAATTTTGCTTAAATAATCCACATTAATAATTAAATTTGTGTTGAGGTGTCGTGTTAATTCGTGTTCGTGTCGTGTTGCGTGTCGAATCGTGTCGTGTCGTGTCATTTTGGAGAACACAAATTTAATTATTAATGTTGATTATTTAAGCAAAATTAATAATTTAATTTCAATTTATAATACTTCATCATATTATTTACAATTGTTTAAATCATAATATTGTTCTAATCTAATTATTATTTTTATTAAAAAATATTAATAAAAAGTTTAAACTTAATCAAATAATTTATTATGAAGTTCAGTAATTTTTCGCTTACTTTTAAATTTTTAATAATTTTTTAATCTAAAAATAATAAAATAATCTGATACGATTTGACTCGTCTAACACGACACGACACGATCGTGTCAGTCGTGTCGTGCCAGAATGTGTGTTGTGTTGCCTCTTCTCACCACTAAGCATGACACGACACGATTAAAAAAAAGTTCGTGTCAACACGATCGTGTTTGACACAACACGACACGCACCATAGAAGAACACTAAAGACACGGCAAATAATCCGGACATGACGTGTGGACACGACACGACATGACACGGCACATATTTAGAACATTATATATTAATATGTAATTTATTAAAATATAAAAATATTAAAAAACACAAAACAAAGTAAAAGAAAAAAAACGAATAAAGGGAAAAAAATTCAACCGTCACCAGACGAAAAAGATAAAGCCCTATAGCGGCATTATTATTGCCGTTATAGGCAATTTTTTTTGTTTTTAAGACAATGCTATAGCGGCAATATCAGTGCCGCTATAGCTGTGCTCTTTTTAAAATTTTAGAGGGTCCTTTGTTCTTTTTAAAATTATTAGGGATATTTTTGTCATTGATAAAAATTTTCCCATAATAACAAACGGAATAAACCAATCACGGTCACGGAGTTTATAAATTCCATTCATATGAGTCATATATCATAAAAATATGATTTATTGACAGTACAATTTTCTATTAGATCACTCCATTCGGTTGCCTTCAAATTAAACAATTTATTTATTTTTCTATACCTCTCCTTGTTACCTCCACTATTAATTCGCAACTGTTTCTTCCTTTTTCTATTTGATCATTACCTTGCAAATTTTTTATTTTTCCCCTTTTTCCACTTTCCATTATCACTTCGTCAATAATTGAAGAGAACAAACTGGAGGTGTTTGATTATATTAAAAAAACCTATGGTGTTGAGAAGCTGAACGGCGGCGTATGACGATTATCTAAGATAATTAGTACTGCCAAATTAAAAAAAAAACAAAGAAAAAAAAGGAAAGATAAAGGAAACATATTATAGTACTGCTACTTTAGAAGTGAACTTCTAATTCTATCAAAAAAAAATATATATATAGCTTAGCCATAGATCTAGCTTTGTTGCGGTAAAAACGGATAAATGACCATGTAAATTTGGAATTAACCAATGCAACCACTAAAGAAAGGTAAGCAACTACTAAAGGAAGGTAAAACTTGTGGTGCTGACTTGCATATTATTTTATTGCGAAATGTACAGTATATTGTACTAATAACGTGTAAAAGCGCAATGGGGTTGTGGGCCCCACCTCTGACAATCCCACTGTAACTATTTTACTAATTACTGCTCAGTGCTCACTCCCAGGAATATATTTTTTTTAAGGGTCAGGTGCGATAGCCACGCCAATAAATTTTATTAGTACAAATTAATATGCACTAATGTATTAAAAAAAAAGAAGAGCTACAAAAGAAGGCTAAAAAAAAAGGAAAAAAAAACAAAATAAAATCAAAGTCCCAGCTCGTAAGCATGATTGATCCAAGCCTCAACATCAGCACAGATAGTTTTGAGTAAAAGTTCTGCTGGGCGCTCGCGTTATCAAAGATCTTATTATTTCGAATCTTTCAAATGTTCCATGACGTTGCTTTGCAAATGATGTCTCAATTTTTATTTTCTGATCCTCTGAAAGAAGAGTAATGCTAAAATCAAACATATAGGACGTTAAACACGATTCAAACGTCGATTATTAAAATTTTAAACGGCCGATTCAAATCGCTCAATATGATCACTTTATTAAAATATCCTTGAAAATCAAAATTTATATTTTTTCAAATTTTTTAACTATTTTTTTTATTTTTCAAAATTAGAGGGTTCATAATTTTTTAGATTAAGCATATAAAAATATTCTAAAAAATAGTAAAAAAATTTGAAAAAAATATAAAATTTGCTCTCCACAGAGATTTTATAACATACAACAGTTTGGACGATTTGGATCAGCCATGCTAATCTTAAAAATTAAAATTTTATATGTTTGACACTAGCCAAAAGTTGTAACGGTCTAAAGTGAAATTCAGAAACGGCAATCTGAAGTGGAATTGAACCCGAGTTCAAACATTAGTAGCGAACCGATACTATAGAAAGATGTGATTTGCAGTTTCATTGGTTCCAGCATTGCAACTGATACGTCTAGTTTTGGCAGAGATCAACGATAGTATCGAGAGAGAGATTGAGAGGTGAATTAGTTAATCTTTATTGAGCACAATGTTACAAATGGTCTGTTTGAGTAATCCCCCTCTATACAATAGTCTACCCCTTCTATATATAGGCGCTGCTAGGAGGATTCCCCTGCTAACGTCATCCGACAGCTGTTATATCATTTCTCCTAGATTTACCCGAGGTGCCTTCGGATATCCAAATGGTGCGAGTTTGTTATGACAATCTTGTCCGAGGTCCCTTATTTCTCTAACTGGTGGATATATTCATTTCGTGTCTATCTCGGACTGGGGCTATTGGGCCCGGCCCTATCATAAGCCCTTGAACTTGTGATGAGTTTGCTCATCGGAAGTTGAAAAAATTGTCTGTTCCTTCATGATTCGAGGTGAAGCAGCCGAGTCCTTGAGTCCACATTTATTCGTAATCCAAACTGGGATGACTGAACTCTTCAGCCCTTGAGCCCTTGAGCTCTCGGACTTACAGCTCTTCGTGATCCAAGGTAGAACGTCCGAGCCCTTGAGTTCCCGAGTTCACGGCTCTTTGCGATTTATTGTAGAATAAAAGAGAAAATTGCTCATGATATGCAGTTGCCACGAGGCCCTACCTCCAAGTGGTTCCCGACTTAATCACCGCAAAAATTCTTAGATTAAACCCTTGTGTTTGGACAAGGGATTTACGAACCGAGCCCTTGAGTTCCGAATATGGACATTTCGGGCGAGATAGCGACTTGAAGGAGCCCTTGAGTCCCGAACATTGACATTTCGGGCCAAAGAGCGATTTCAAGGAGCCCTTGAGTCCCGAACATGGACATTTCGGACGAAAAAGCGACTTGAAGGAGCCCTTGAGTCCCGAACATTGACATCTCGGGCAGGAGAGCGACTTGGAGTCCTTGAGTCCCGAACATTGACATTTCGACAGGAGAGCGATTTGAAGGAGCCCTTGAGTCCCGAAAGTTGACATTTCGGGCCAAAGAGCGACTTGAAGGAGCCCTTGAGTCCCGAACATGGACATTTCGGGCCAAAGAGCGACTTGAAGGAGCCCTTGAGTCCCGAACATTGACATCTCGGGCAGGAGAGCGACTTGGAGTCCTTGAGTCCCGAACATTGACATTTCGGACAGGAGAGCGATTTGAAGGAGCCCTTGAGTCCCGAAAGTTGACATTTCGGGCCAAAGAGCGACTTGAAGGAGCCCTTGAGTCCCGAAAGTTGACATTTCGGGCCAAAGAGCGACTTGAAGGAGCCCTTGAGTCCCGAACATGGACATTTCGGGCCAAAGAGCGACTTGAAGGAGCCCTTGAGTCCCGAACATTGACATCTCGGGCAGGAGAGCGACTTGGAGTCCTTGAGTCCCGAACATTGACATTTCGGACAGGAGAGCGATTTGAAGGAGCCCTTGAGTCCCGAAAGTTGACATTTCGGGCCAAAGAGCGACTTGAAGGAGCCCTTGAGTCCCGAACATGGACATTTCGGGCCAAAGAGCGACTTGAAGGAGCCCTTGAGTCCCGAACATTGACATTTCGGGCCAAAGAGCGATTTGAAGGAGCCCTTGAGTCCCGAACATGGACATTTCGGGCGAAAAGGCGACTTGAAGGAGCCCTTGAGTTCCGAACATTGACATCTCGGGCAGGAGAGCGACTTGGAGTCCTTGAGTCCCTAAGTCCCTCGTGGATTAATGAAAGACGATTTATAATCACAACTTTCATACACGAAATGTGTTTACTCCGAGATTGGTTCTCAAAGAGGGTCACGACTTCTTTTGTTTGATGCGCTTACTCCGAGATCAACTCTCGAGGAGGGTCACGACTTCTTTTGATTTTTATGCGCTTACTCCGAGAATTCTCTCGAGGAGGGTCACGACTTTTCTTTTTCAATGCGCTTACTCCGAGAATTCTCTCGAGGAGGGTCACGACTTTCTTTTTTCAATGCGCTTACTCCGAGAATTCTCTCGAGGAGGGTCACGACTTTTTTTTTTTTTTTTTTTTTTCCAATGCGCTTACTCCGAGAATTCTCTCGAGGAGGGTCACGACTTTTCTTTTTTTTTCAATGCGCTTACTCCGAGAATTCTCTCGAGGAGGGTCACGACTTTTCTTTTTCAATGCGCTTACTCCGAGAATTCTCTCGAGGAGGGTCACGACTTTCCTTTTTCAATGCGCTTACTCCGAGAATTCTCTCGAGGAGGGTCACGACTTTCCTTTTTCAATGCGCTTACTCCGAGAATTCTCTCGAGGAGGGTCACGACTTTTTTTTTTTTTTTTTTTTTTCATCTTTGTGGTGTAGTATCTTGGCCTTCATTTGTACAATGCAACGTCAGATGGTACCCTGCAGCTATTGCTTAGTCACTCATTAGTAATAGAATATTCCAGAAAGATTGTATCTAAACACCTGATCAACACATAATATCATTAGCATATGCGGTTTTTATCTCCCCCTTTTTTTTTGTGTGTGTCCCCTTCAGATTAGCACAAGAATATGGCTTGTCCTAAAACCGAAGACACCTAATATGAAAGAAGATGCATGCTTTTCCACACAGTTGACTACTTGTTGTCAATATGAAATACTTCTACAGAGAATGAATAGATACACAAAGCTAAATAGATTGAGCCATGCTCTCAACCCTGTATAAAATTATCCATTGAAGAACATTCTAATTTATACATAATGACAGCCCTTTCATATGCATTTGACGAATCCGTTCCGGGGTAAATATCTATTTGATTCTTACATCTATTTAATCAAAACCACATGGTGCTACTGAAACTTGATGATAAACTAATAACCATATACACATACAATCAGTAAGAGTATGTTATTATCCAATTGCCATAGATGGTAAGCCTTAACAATATCATCAGTAAAGCACCATACTTTGCAAAATAAAATAAAAAAGGTGCCACATTGAATATGTTTTCTACATCATCTCACCATGATACTTTAGTTGAAAAAAGCACATCCCATTGTATTATACCAATTGTATTATACCAAACCAGGTAAAATAAAATTATGAACTCAAGCTCGTGACTAGATGCATGAAACCAAGTCGCAGAAAAGCGTTTCCTTTCTAATTTGCATGTAATTATAGAGTCCTCAGTGTAGTGTAAAAACATACTTCATACTAAGAACAACAATATGACTACCAGTTGTCTTTGTGTGGCAATTACTTTTCAAATGACACATATTAAAGTCCTAACAAAAATCTAGGAAGAGAGAACTTTGTAAATCAACCTTAGCATGTATAAAATATGTATACCACAGCGTCACTAAGTACTTTCAAGAAGACACAAATCATGCTTGGCAAATACATAGATGCGCAATTAGCTAGGTAAAATATTGTTTTCTTGAACAGCCCCAAATAATTGATTACAGAAATGAAACACCAGTTAAGGAATCACTAATCCTTGTGGTAAAATAGTAAGCTTAGGGCGAACGATTTTATCTAAATCTTATTTCTGTGTAATCGGTAAATGAAAACAAAATATACAAGACTTTGGTTCCTTTACCTTACACTGCAATTTACTAGGCCATACTGACATGTTTGATAGCTATGCTAAGGTCACCAAAGGCTTGCTAATAAAAAGTGTGGTTAGTTTCCTTGCTTCTCCCTGTACTTAGCAGGATTTAATGCACCCCCAATTATTTGAACTCAAATTTCCTCTTGTTAGGGATCTTGTTTATTTTCTTTGCATCATGCAACGGGATTTGGTAAACTCGGATGCTTTACTATCCTTATTACTTAATTTTATCAGATAATTACAATTGGTAACCTTGTAACCCGTGCGCCCGAGGTTTGCTAATAATCATGTTACTTGTTTTCACCATTTAACGCATTCCTTGTTGTCCTCAGAGGATTCTCAACTCATCATAAAATGCAGATCTTCACCTAAAAAAAAAACTCGCAAAAGGAAACTTACAGGATCAGATTCGATCGCCGTATCGATAGTGAGGAGCGGGATCTGGTCGACTATGGGGCAGAACACGACGAGACATGCGGCCGAGCTGACGCCAAGCAAGAGGCAGTGGTTGTTGCTGAATCTTGTCAGGGTAGTTAAGAGTCGTGTCCGGAGAAAGCTAAGTCGAAACCAAACCCATCGCCACACTAGATCTTGGTGTTGGAGCAAAGCTCGAGCACACTGCTTTGCAGCTCCAGTTGCATCTCCAAGTAGTAGCAACTCTGAAACATCTCCTGATGAGCTCCCTCTTGTCGGAATCGAGGAAAGTGGCGCCGATCAACTCAGATCTATCGCGAGGTCGTGCAGCGGAGGTGAAGTGTGGGGTCACAAGGTGGAGTGCCAAGTCGCAGAGGGCTGGAAGGACCGATGTATCGATGCTTGCTCGATCCTTTCGACCCCGATTGCTTTCGCAAAAGGTCCAGTCGGATCTGTCATGAGATCATGCAGTTGGAGAGGATAGAAGTCTGGATCTCAGGATCTGTATCTCCTTCAATCGTAACTTATTCAAAAGGAGTCCAATCGGTGGAGTTGAAAGTGTCTAGATCGGGAAAGGTAGAGAAAAGGCGGAGTGGTGGAAACCAAAGGCGGAAGCCAGTCGGAGACAAAGCGATTCAATCACCTCTCTTATCTCACTCATTTTTAACTGAAATACTAGATGCAATCGAGAGATCCCTCTCCGATTACTACTAGTCGGTTTTACGGTGGGCGCCAGTTGATACGTCTAGTTTTGGCAGAGATCAACGATAGTATCGAGAGAGAGATTGAGAGGTGAATTAGTTAATCTTTATTGAGCACAATGTTACAAATGGTCTGTTTGAGTAATCCCCCTCTATACAATAGTCTACCCCTTCTATATATAGGCGCTGCTAGGAGGATTCCCCTGCTAACGTCATCCGACAGCTGTTATATCATTTCTCCTAGATTTACCCGAGGTGCCTTCGGATATCCAAATGGTGCGAGTTTGTTATGACAATCTTGTCCGAGGTCCCTTATTTCTCTAACTGGTGGATATATTCATTTCGTGTCTATCTCGGACTGGGGCTATTGGGCCCGGCCCTATCAGCAACTAAGGCAAGATGAAGGAGAAGATAAGGAAATTTGTTTCAGCAATTTCGCTCGTCATTCCCGAACATCTCATTTCGGATTTTTCAAAGATAATGGACCCTAGTAGTTAATGAAAAATATTTCCTTTTTCTAACCAAAGAAAGTCGCGTGGAAAATGCGTGATCAACCCAAATTCTAAATATTTCTTTTATTTATCCTTATGTCGGTTTTGATTATTTGACCAATTTTTGACCGAAATTATTAATTAATCCAAACAGATATCATTTCCGTTCGGTGGCAATGAAATACTGAAGTGCGGTGAGGTGACTGAGATCCGAATTCCGTCTCTACCAAAAGGTTGCAATCTCTGAAAGATTTCATAATTAATTACTCAGGAGACTTGTTAGGATTCTTTTATTAATGAAGAATCTGGCGTAATTAATAATTCATTCGATCCTTATTTCACCTCACAGGCTCACACCACGGCAGCTGCTTGGCAACATCCGATTTTCTCCAAACAACACTAAATGGACTAACTAGATCCGAATTGAGTTTAGTCTATCTAACATACAAAAAGCAATAAAACATTTATCCAAATTGACTATGAACTAACTTCCGTTTCGGGGGCAATGAAACAATGGTGAAATTCAAAATATTATCTACTCTGCGTTCCTTCCAAAATTTGCAACCTATGATAAATTTCAGAATTAATCACACTATGGAGACCATAGAATTCTTTTACGGAATCTGCCTTATTTGGCAAGGAATAATTGCCCCTTTCAAGTTTTAATTATTGCTCGTACTAGTAGCAACGAATTTTCCCAATAATTTATGAACATTTTTTTATATTAAAAAAAAGATTAGTATATTGATATACTTTTTTTTTTTGCATTGCAAAAGAAAAACAAAATAGTTCTAAATTATGTTTTAGTTATGGTATATTTCGCTATTTATATATAGTAATATAATATACATTCCGGTATAGTATTTTTATACTCTACGAATGATTGCTTTTTTTCAGAACTTTTTTTGTACTCTACGAATGATTTCTAAATAATCTTTCAGACCTGGATTCGAGCACATGCAGTAGAAAATGATAGTTAATCAATTGGGAAATTAATAAAAAATCACAGTATGTAGTGTCATTTGGGAAATTTATAATATATACGAGTCATTGAGGATTTATTGTTCTTCACTAGCATTTTTTTTTTTGAGTCGGATCATTTCCTAGTTGAAGCTACTTTTGGGATAATTTCTGATTTTGTGTACTTATGATTGGTTCAGTTTTCGATTCGGATTTTGCAGCTCACAGGTCACAGTACTTTTATGTCAGATTGGTTTCAGATTCGACATCTTTCCAATGGAATCTGAACATAATCTTAACACAATTAATTTGATTGAAATTCTTTTGGTCCGATTGGGTAGTTTTAGCGAAATTCTAACAATTTATCCACATACTTATTTTATATTGTAAAGAAAATATAGCAAAAATTATTAAATTTTGTATGTAAATTATTATGAATTTACGAAAAGAGAGCTAATAATAGTTTTTTATTTATTTTGTTTAGAATAGCTAATAATAATTGCAAAAAATAATCTGCATATCCCCAGAGAAATGATATATATATATATATATATATCTTTATTAAAATATCCTCAATTTATTGAGGATATACTGTTCAAAGAAAACAAGATAATTGAAATATTTTCAATTTATAAAGAGTATAATTTTGTCTTAATTAAGGCACCGTTTGGATGCGTTGAGAAGAAGGTAGGAAGAAGGGAAGAAATAAATTATAAATAATTCAAACTCTTCACAAAGTTACACACTTTCCAATAATTCTTCTCACTTCTTCCCTTCTTCCTTTCTTCCCTTTTTCCTACACCTATCCAAATGGAGCCTAAAAAAAGAGTGCTGAACAATTTTTGAGAGTTTACAAATTACTTTCCCAATAGTTGCTTGGTGCTCGTTAGAACCAAATCTGGTGTTGCACTATACCGTGTAGCGTAACAATCTAGACCGTTCCAAACAAATCTAACGATATGGATTTGTCATAGAAAAATTGAGAGAAACAAGTGAGAACTGTTTGATATGTTTTTTCAACACTAAAACTGGATTGGCACATTCGGAATCAATGTTACAAGTTTTCAGCTAGCAGCACGTTTTCTGTCATACTCCACATATTCGGAATAAAAAATAGGAGCTAGACTCCTGTTTTCTGTAAAAAAAAAAAAAAAAAAAACCCTAACTAACACCATGTTTGAATTGGGAGGACGCCACATAGTGCACCATGCCATTGAAAAAATCTAATCTGTGGCAGGAATATTATACTTTTTTTGTTCCCATTTTGCGTCTCGTTAATTGTTTCTTCCGTCATGTACAAAATATACATACATTGAAGTTTGGGTTAAGATGTTTTTTAAGGAGATTATATTGCATGATTTAAATTGGTCATTTTGAAAAAAAATCGAAAAGTTTAAATCAGTACACACCGTAAAGTTTCGGTACATTAACATGCACACACACATTGTGAAATGGCAATAGATGCATTCTTTAAAAAAAGGAAAAAAATAATGACAGCAGATGTAATAAACAAAGTTGTACATAAATCATAAATGTATAGGTCTCATGCCTGGAAAATGGCACGAGGGAGGGGGCGCTTCTAAAATCTGAAATGAAATCCAGTCCCGCGCGGGATCGTGCAGCGCAGAAATCTCAGCCATATGTTTTAATTTCAATGGCAAAAGGAGCCCCGTGCATGTAACCAGATTGATAGACCCGAACCGTCCAGATCAGATCGGACGGTTCCGCACAGGAGCGGATGAGGATTGCTGAAATCTGAGTATGTTTTACTCTTCCGGTCTTCCTTGACCTCGCTGCATTAACATTGTACTTACTTTCTCACTTTCCCCACACATACCGAATAATTATTCATTTTGGGCAGTTTCAGTCATCTCAGACGAAACTAGCCAATCTCACTTACCGAATTACTGCAAATTTGACTCTACAGAAATTTTAGGAGTCTTTTTTTGTCAGTAGATAAGAATTTTCACGCCTAATTACGGATTCTAGTGGTGAGTTAAGTTCAAGCATTTATCAATGCATAATACTAGAGTCAAATTCGATCAGAACCTCAACTATTAAAATTTAAAACGGCTAATTTGAATTGCTCAATGTGATTTATGTATTGAAATCACTTTGGAGATTGAATTTTATATTTCTTCAAATTTTCTAAAATAAAAAAAACAGTAAAAAAAGAAAAAGAAGATGAACATTTGATCTTCAAGGTGATACCATTATGTAGATAACTTTGAGCGGTTCGAATTAATCATTGTAATCTTCAAAATTGAGATTCGATCGAATTTGACGGACGCATCTTCAAACATGTTGGATTCTAGCATTACTCTTTATCAGTCATATATAGCTTCATATCTTATAAGCATTTTCTATTTCTATGTATTAAATATTTGTGTTGGAAGTTTTATATATGAATATTATACAAATATAATTTTTTTTTCACGATTTGACTTATCTTTTATTTTTGTTTTTTTGTTTTTTTGACAAACATGAGAACCGACTTTTCTAATTAATTTAAATATCATATGAAATTTTTGTCATATTTCAAATCAGTGTCCGCAATAGAAGCATATTAGTTTTATCCGCCAGACTAATTTTTTCTAAACCTTTTCAAATTTCAAGCGAGTGATCATAATAGAAACATGTCTTGTTTTGATCTTTAGCGTGTTGGATTATGGCTATCTATGACGTTTAACGGCAATGAATCAAATAAATGCTAATGTGTCGGAGAGATTTTTATTTATTTATTTATTTTTCACATAGATGAAGGTTGCCGTTTTAACTAATTAAAACTTAAGAAAGTTGACTATTGTATTGAATTTTTTTTTCTCTTCTATAAATAATCATCGCAGCCGAACTTGACTAGAATTGACATTGACAAAAAAAAAAAAAAAGTTTCTAAGGAAAACCGGTAAGGCTGTAATTATATACTGTACTGTAAATAAATTGAGTCCATACTTCATACTAATAAATTGTTTAAGATCAATTTCTCTTCTTTTTTTTCAGAAAATAACAAAAACACAGTAACTTTTTGCATAATACAACGAACTCTGTATTAAAAAACAAAACTGTCTCCTAGTGTTTGAACATAACATTATAGTTTATATGTTTTTTTTTTTAAATTGTGGTAAGAAATTCGGTATATATCGTTTTTTTTATGTTCAAGCGTGTGCCGGAACGTACGGGACTAAATTTTTTTATTTTTTATTTTACTTTATATAGCCTCACTCAGGCAGCACTTCCCTAACTAGTTGCTTTACTCTCAGGCTCTCAGCAACTGCAGTAGAAATGGAAACGCCAGAAGATGAACTTCTCCTACTCTTACAACAACAAAAACACCATATCCAAAATTCACCACCTAAACCACGTACTTCTATTCCTAAAAAAATGCAGAGGAGAGCTTCTTCCAGCACTGATGACTTGTCAAATATGGTCTGTCCAATATACTTCTTGAAAGTGTTTCTCTTATTCCTCGCAACTGGCTCCAGCTTCTCAATTCTTAGTGTGCACCTAACCCGGCAAACCGGGGTCAAACCCGCAAAGTTACGTCATGTTGACCATCCATGCCCTGAGGAGACGAACGGCCTAGACCGGTACATCAAGCCTCCATCGAGCCTGATACATTCTATGACAGATGAGGAGCTGCTGTGGACCGCCTCTTTCGCACCGGCTATAGAGAATTACCCTTTCAACAGGACACCTAAAGTGGCGTTTTTGTTTCTGACAATGGGGCCGCTTCCCTTGGCACCGCTCTGGGAAATGTTCTTCAAAGGGCACGAAGGTTTTTATTCGATTTATATACATGCTCTTCCCACCTATGTCGCAAAATTTACCCCTGATTCAGTGTTCTACCAGAGGTTTGTACCAAGCAAGGTATATATGTCAGTCTTAACTATATATATTAGTAAATTATATCTACTCTACATTAAGATTATGTGTTTTATTTACTTTTACATATCATTTTCCATTTTAGTTTGCCTAATATTTTGAAAACTGTAATTTATATATAAAAAAGTGATTCTCTCGGAATTTATTTTTAATCTTATGCGGCATCAAATTCAATTTTTATTTTCAAATCGAATTGAAAAACATAGTGCAAGAGAAGCATGTAAGGTAAATATACCTTGCCCCCGGTTCTGCATGTCAGCTTTTTGCCATATAGTGTGCAAGATCATATCCGACTTCAAAGAATCCAAACTGAATTAACTAATTAAGGACCATTAACTGTACAAGTATTTATGTAACCTAGATGCAGTGTATTGATTCGGTTTGGACCATTATATCTTGGTTTTTAAAATTCCTGCATTAAAATATTTCACTGACTTTATTATTTGACCCCTTGTCAGGTTGCAGAGTGGGGGCAGATGAGCATTTGTGATGCAGAGAGGCGACTGCTAGCGAATGCGCTTCTAGACATATCAAATGAGCGGTTTGTGCTGTTGTCAGAGTCGTGCATCCCGCTCAAAGACTTCAACACCACCTACAACTACCTCATTATGTCGAAACATAGCTTCGTTCACATAATGGAAGATGGAGCCAGGTACAACCCCAACATGGCCCCTGAGATCAATGCCACTGTGTGGCGCAAGGGATCTCAGTGGTTCGAAGTGAGCCGTGAACTGGCTCAGATGATTGTCAGTGATAGTGTTTACTACCCAAAGATCTTGTACTTTTGCCAGGCACACTGGTGCTATCCCGACGAGCACTATTTTCAGACCATTCTCCATACAGAGAAGCCAGAGCTCTTGGCAAATAGGAGTGTCACATGGGTGGATTGGTCAAGGGGTGGGTCCCACCCTGCGACTTTCGGTGAGGCTGACGTGAAGGAATGGCTCATGAAATGGATCTTGGACGACCAGAATTGCGAGTATAATGGCCTTAATTCGACTGTTTGTGTGCTTTTTGCGAGGAAGTTTGCCCCGAGTGCTTTGGAAACATTGGTCGAGGTGCTGTCGCCGACTTTGTTGGGTCTCCAGCAGTACGGGGAGGGTTATAATCTAAATCTTTCTAGCACTTAGCAAATTAAATTAACATGTGCGATGAACATTCGTGTATTTAATTAGCTAGTTAATAAATGAATAATGTGATCATTGTTATCCAAAGTGATAATTAACTTGTCTGCTCATTATCCCTTTTCAATTTCCACCTTAAGTTTGTGTTCCATTAGTTCTCCATATTTTACTTTGATATTTTGATCGAAGTTTACTTGGTTTTGCTCGTGGCTGTCAATAGTACATAGTACTAAATACAGAAACTGTGTTATTAATTTTGATTTGGGCCATCAATATATCTGACAACCACTTGGCTCCATAAATGCGGATCTCAATTTGCATGGAAAGATTAGAGGCTTCTTACAGTCTTACTAGACCAGATGGGTTGCAATATGTTCTCTGTATATACAGAAAATTTCAGGGCTTGCATTACATTGCAGTGAAAAATAGCATACCGGTCTGAAATAATTTTTTTTTAAAAAAAAATTCTCAGATGAAATAGAAAAGAAAACTAAAATGATTCTTATAAAAAAACTTGTTGTGTGCTCTCAGGAAGATTTTTGTTCCTTTGCGTAAGGATTAAGGAACTCCAGAATGAACGCTTCCCGGTACAGAAACTCAGAAAGACAAATTAAAAGAGAATGAGGGGCGGATGGGGGCACAAACATTAACTATTTCAATTAGTTTTGGTGTATTTGAAAAATAGAGATTATTCTCCTATTCTACTGTCTTAGCTTCGAATATGTCAAACAGAAATATTGCATTTGACATCCATTCTATATCTCAGTATTGCATTAATGCTAGTGAAATGCGGGCTTTCCTATTTCTAGGCTTTCTTCAGGTTTGAGAAACTTTTACATAAAAAAAGCTGACAAAAACTGGGCATAAAGCGTATAAGAATCAAACAAAATGTTTTCCAATTAATGCATTACTTACAATAAACGAATATACATCAAATACAAACTTGAAGCTCAAAATTATAACAAGCTTAAAAAGAGAAAGGGGAGATGCCAATTTGAGTGTGTGACACATTGCCTAAAGTAACATAACATAAACCAAGACAACATTCCTGGTCCTGGGAGGTTGCAGTTTGCAACAAAATTATTAAAACTTTAAGGGGTGTATTCGCCAAATGAGGGGTCGTTAGTGGGTTTGAAAGGAATGGGTCCGTTTGGGTCTGGAGCGGTTTCTTTCTTGTTTTTCATCATTGCAGTTTTCATTGCTCCAGCTGCTTCTTGCGCAAGGCTCTTCATTTGCACTCCAGTCTTCAATAAAAAAAATAAAAAAGAAAAAGTAATAGAAATGGCGAGCTTACAAATTACCAGTTTGAGTTGATTGCACAAGTCGAAATTGAATAATTTCTCATTGATTACAAAGTACAAACATTGATCATCGGTTATAAACTCATCTGTGAAATCCAAATAAAATCCACGTAGCCAAAAAGCAGAAGGAATAAAAATATTCTCAAAATGCCAAAAAAAAAAAAAAAGAATTACCTGCTCAAGGAATCCAGATGGTTCTTCCTTCGAATCTGAGGGATCCATTTTGGCTGCCTCCTTAACCGATTCCATCCATTTGTCAGAATCCGCCTACATAATTTACAAAAGAAACAAAGAAGAAGGGTTAGATCTCCATTTAAGTTAACCGAAGAATCTTGTTTTACAAAAATAAATATGAAATAAAGAAGAGGCATGAAATAATATGCTATAGTTGAAGATGCATATGCCTACAGAGATTATATTTAAGAAAAAAAAAATAATCACTTTAGACTTCAAAAAGAACAATTACACGAGGATGATATACTAGTGCTTTTTAGTGAAACAAATTCCAAAAACTGAAATAGAAGAAGGATGAAAAAAATAATGAAGTACCATGCATTCGTTATGGCCTTGGTCAGGCCTCATTTGCTGAGAGCTCGCCATTTAGGAAAAGTTAAGAGACAAAATTATTTCCTGTGTATAAATTGAGACCTATTGAGGAGTGAGATTTGAGGATAATGGTTTTGACAGGAGAGGACCTTTATAAAGGGAGGGGGAGGAAGCGGGAATTGCGTTTGATGAATCCACGTGGATAACGGCCTCATAGAAAAACTACCGACAGTAATAATACTCGCAGCATGTATTTTTATTTCCTCTTTGTAAAATGGAAGGTTATTAGGAAGGGATTTTATGTTAAATTGGAGGTTACATTCATACATTGTATCAGCTCAAATGGCAGCAGATTGTTGGTTATATTATATCGGCAGACTCATGGTTCCCCAAAATTAGTTAGTGCCAGATGTATGGTTTTGAGGTGTGGTTTGTCGCAGTTTACCTTTTAAAGTTTAAAGTACGGTCACGGTTTGGCAACTAATAAGAGGGATAAAATCAAATTTTGCTGGCGTTCATTCCAAGATCACATTCTCAACTGTTAAAAAAGAATCCATCTAATGCTTGGGACTGAAAGTTTATTGCATTATTACTTTTGAGATCTATGAAATTCAATTTTCAATGGGCAAAAATGAATTCGTTAACATGACACAACTCAACTTATGGCTCTTCAATAAATTGTTCAATGCTCCGGGAGTTAAATAATATTGTGCTAAAACCATGAGATCTATCAATTTCAGTAAAACTCACGAGACAAAAATTATTGTGTACTATGAAATGTCCATATATCTCGAGAACAAGAAATAATTGTCTCAATGAATGGAAAAAAAAAGAAAATCTAATATCACAAACTACCGCTATTTTGTTAAGTCAGAAAAGCACGGTATGTAAGATATCTTTCCTAATTGTGGAAAAGGAAAACATTTAGCTAAATAAAGCATCTTGTTTTTGCAGGGGACGGGGGAAAGCTTTAAGACCTTGCTGGCTAGAACAAACAATTGGCATAGTATATTTGCAGCTCAATCCCATCTCTAAATATCAGACTAGTCACAATTTGTTGTAGAAAATTTAAGAAAACTTGTGAAAATGGAAAGATAAAATTGTTAATTTCTTATTGATAGCCATACTTAAAATTTACAGGCAACTCCAAAACATTTGAAAAATGAGAATGGAGTCGATTTAGTATGAGGGGTCAGGGTTTGGCCCAAATTGAAATCGAACTTATTAGAAATTAGTTTTCAAACTGCTTGAGCTCGTTCTGGGGCAAGATCAAAATGAGACTCTAGAATGGTGAAAACCTCAACAAGAGATGAGACTTTAAAATCTGGCCGTAGATCATCCTCCAAATCTTCATGTGGTCCATACCGACCTGTTTCATCCAGTAAGCATGTAAAAGCTCCTGCCCTCTTCCCACATACCACCTGATGCATGTTCAAATCAAAAGAAAATAACTATTATGGGAAACAAATAAAATTGTATTGCATCATAAAGGACAGGGATATAACATGAGAAACTTTTATCTTTTTTCTTTTTGTTTGCAAATGAACCCAGAATCCTCATATTAGGTTTGGGACAAGAAATTCAAGGTGGATTGCATACACTTAAAAATTAAGTCATAGTTTATTGGAAAGAATATCCAGTTAAATATTGATAGGATCACTATCCTCCACAATGCACCATCTTTTCCTAATAGCCGGTGCACAAATTAAATTAGAATCGAAGGCAACATCAACTGTACATACTAGCAGTCCTGAATTTGGATTTCAGTTTCTATATTTTGAAGCAGCATAAGCTCCTCAAGCAAGATTTCAATATATTTTGAAGCAGGCTGATCCAGGTACCAGGAGAGAAACTGAATGCTTACATCATCTTTGAGGCTGTCGCCGACCATCATGACCTCATTTGGGGGAATATTCCAAGTGGAGCAAATGTGCAATAGAGGGGCTGGATCAGGCTTATATGGCTTGAATTCTCTGCTCAGGGCAGGACTAAATATTATCTGCATAAATCATCAGTATATTCATCAAATTAACAGACTGAGGCACTGTACTGCTGAGCTTCCTAGCTAATCAGTTGGGTCATATATCAGTACAAGTTCGTACAATTGAAGCTTAATGGTAAAACATAATGCTAATTGAGACTATAGTCATATAGTGGGTAAAAATTGATAATCATGCACTACTGAGGATGACAATGGCATTGCAGATATCAGGGTATCCGTATAACACCAAAACTAAACTGATACTTGGAGAACAGAAACAAAAGTTTGTAGTGTCTTGCTTTAGCTGTGCATGAACATATTAAGGACTGAGAAAGAGGCCATACCCCAAATCTTTTATGAAATACATCAACTGCTGCCTTTACATTGCGAGTAATCAATCCCCTTCTGCAAATTTGAAATAGGGAAAGTATTATCTTAAGAACTCATCTGACAAAATCGATAAAGACACACAGAAGGTAATTGATTTACCTTATATCCCTGGAATCAAGAAAACCACAAAGCTCCAAAGCCCCTAAATTCAGAATTACAAATGCATTAAGTTGGGCATTTGGTAGCAAACTTACATCAAGCTCACTTGTAATTCACTAAACACCAACTATTTGCTTCAGCATTGGTTCACTAAACCCAATTTAAAAAGATACATAAAATTTTTGAGAAAATGTGGGAAAAATTGAAAACACTTAATCTTAATCTATCTTTTGAATGAATAGAATCGGATCCGACAAATGAATAAAGAAACATGAAAATGGGACTAACCAGGCATGATCTGGAGGCGATCGAGGCCGTCCTGCTCAAATCGCGCGATGACTTCATAGGCGCGCCTCTGTTCCTGTGGGCCCCACGCCTCGATGTGGTGCAAGATATCGACACTCCCGCCTCCGGCCTTGTTGGCGGCGGCGTAGGCCTCGGGTCCGAGCACTTCCCGGTACATGGCCGGAAAGTCGATGACCGGAACGGTGAGCGTACCGTCCATGTCGAACACTAGGCCTCTGAGCGTCGGCTTGGTGTGTGCGCGTGCGCTTGACATTAGACTTAGAGAGGTGCGAGAGAGGGAAAGGGAAAGGGAAGGGAGAGAGGTGGCGAAGAGGCGACTGAGATGGGGAAGAAGCATAAGCATAGAGCGAGCGAGCGAGGAGAAGAGAATGGACACGTGGAGAGTGTCGAGTGGCGGAGACAGGAGATTGTGGTGTGTGATGACTGATGACTGATGAGTGTGGCGCGACACGGCGATGTCGTGTTGCGGGAGTGGGACCCGGCCCGTGGGAATTGGGACTGTGCGATAATTTTTGAATGCACCGGGAGCACAGAGTTATTGACTTATAGTGCCGTAGTGATTAACTGAATATTGGGTCCCACTCCCACTCCCACTCCCACAGAAAGCTAAGGGGTTTAAAGGCGGGCCGAAAAAGTATGCAACTCTGTGGGCTCGTTTGTTTGTTTATTATGTATACCGTATGCGTAATGGTCCGAAAAATTTAAAATTAATATTAAATTAATATAATATATTAAAAATAATATCAATATAATAATATTTTTTTAAATAGCATCACAAGATCGGAATACTGATTCCGACCTTAGCTTTTTTTTTAATTTTTTATATATTATTTATTTATTTTATTAATTAATTAGTTAATTAATTAGAGAAAAAGATAATATATTGTAAAAATATTGAAAAATATGAAAAAATCAGAAATAATTAAATTAAATTAAATTTTATATGTAATTTATTATTTTTTTGGAAATTAATTTTTTTCCTTTTATTAGTTTATTAATTAGTTAATTAATTAGAAAAATAGATAATATATTCTAAAAATATTGAAAAAATATAAAAAAATCAGGAATAATTAAACCAAATTTTATATGTAATTTAGAATTTTTTTGGGAAATTAAATTTATTTTCCTATTAATTAATTTATTTAATTAAATATAAATTTAATTAATTTATTTAATTAAAAAATGAATAATTAAGTATAAATTTTTAATTAATTTACATTAAAATTATAAATTTTAAACAACCATTTGATATGCGTCCCGGATGTCGTCCTCTGTATATATTATTTTCATATTATATATTAAACGATCATATCGAGTCTCATGATCAAGGAAGCACTTTCTGGATTGCGTTAGAAAGGAATCACACGAGATTGATGTTTTACCGAGACGGAGAGAAGAAAGACTAAATTCACTTGATTTACTGCATTTCTCTTTTTAATGATTAATTTATGATTTTAAAAGCTCTTTTTGTAGTTTAGAGTGGTTTTTAGGTTTGCAAACTTTCAAAGTGGATTTTGGAGGTCCAGAGAGCATTTTTTTGCTACAAAAATGGTCGTTACGGGTTTCAGCTCTGTAAAACGTGTAGATCTCGTCGCCAGCTTTCCGGAATGTCCTCGTTTGCCCCAAACGGACCTTCCTATCAAAAGTTATGCATGTTTAAAGTTTTAATGTTCAAGTTATGCCTTTGTACCCCCTCAAATGTAGAAAGGATTAATAAAACTTTGAACATTCTGAAAGGATTATGCCTTTGTAAATTCTGAAAATTTATAATCCTTTCTAAATGGTACAATTCATTTAATTAAATAAGTTATAAAAATTTATACTTAATTATTCATTTTTTAATTAAATAAATTAATTAAATGAATTGTACCATTTAGAAAGGATTAATAAGTTACAAAAATGGTCGTTACGGGTTTCAGCTCTGTAAAACGTGTAGATCTCGTCGCCAGCTTTCCGGAATGTCCTCGTTTGTCCCAAACGGACCTTCCTATCAAAAGTTATGCATGTTTAAAGTTTTAATGTTCAAGTTATGCCTTTGTACCCCCTCAAATGTAGAAAGGATTAATAAAACTTTGAACATTCTGAAAGGATTATGCCTTTGTAAATTCTGAAAATTTATAATCCTTTCTAAATGGTACAATTCATTTAATTAAATAAGTTATAAAAATTTATACTTAATTATTCATTTTTTAATTAAATAAATTAATTAAAAGAAAAATAAATTTAATTTCCCAAAAAAATACTAAATTACATATAAAATTTGGTTTAATTATTCTTGATTTTTTTTATATTGTTTCAATATTTTTAGAATATATTATCTATTTTTCTAATTAATTAATTAATTAACTAAATAAATAATATATAAAAAAGTTAAAAAAGCTAAGATCGGAATCCCGGATTCCGATCTTGTGATACTATTTAAAAAAATATTATTATATTGATATTAGTTTTAGTATATTATATTAATTTAATATTATTTTTAAATTTTTCGGCGTAATGGTAATCAATCATCATTCATCAATGGGCTTTTTAGCTGTTAGGTGGGGAAAGGCAGGTGGGATCCTCTCCACTTGTCCAGTCTCTATCGTGCATTCGTGCATGTACAGCACAGTCATGAGACAGACCTTCATCAAATTTCCATGTTCTGTAATCCAACTAGATGCTTCCAAATTGAACTTCTATTCATATAAAGCTAATAATAAATAAGCTAAGCTTGCACTGAGCATAATTAAGTACCTTGAATATCCAAGGTATTACATTTACTAAGAAGTAAGAACAAACAAGCAATGCATGCCAACCCACCAGTCTACTCTTACCAAAACACAATTCTACTCCCAAATTTCTTTCACAACAAAAAATAAAACCTAACTTCTTAATACTGGTTTTGAGCATCCAATTTAAGGATTGTGCTCAGGTTCATTGGGTACATGTATTCGCTAGATCCAGTCATGAACTGGCTGAAGATAATCCGGTTTGCTCTCTCAGTCGGGTGATATGCGTCCCAGAATACGTAGGCGTCCCGGTTTGAGCACACATTTGAAAAAATTGTGCACAGCCCAATCCCGTTGTACGGGCCTTGACCACAGCATGCGATTTTCGACGTCACAAATCCTAATTATACCATAAAGATAGCTTGAAATTTGTTACTTTTAAGTAATTCTGATAAAAGGACATTTATGTATTACCAGAAAGCAATTTCTAGGAATATGTACCGTATGAACCGGGATTCATGACTATGTCCATGTGCATTCTATCTGCATTAACCGCAATGAATACATCGGATCCAAATTGACGGTTGAGATCGCCGAGCATTTTAGTAAGCTGTGGGTTCCACAAGTCAGGGACTCTCATTAGCTCTGGGTCACATGCTCCCGTTCTGCTTCTCAGTGCTAGCTCTGCCGGGACGCAGCCGAGAGGCCCCACACCTGTCACCAACACTCTCCGTGCACCCAGACCGTATAATTTCTGCATGTCCATTTTTTTTGTTTTTTAAAGATAAGTAAGATTTTGTGTAATTTGATGTGATACATATACTTTGCGGATAATTGGCTGTGTGGCCTTGCAAAAATCATAATGATTTGTCATTACATTATTTCTAAAGGCGCAAATTAACCATCAAGTAGTGCATTTTCAGTAAAATTTGGGGGATAAAAACACATCCTTTTCTGATTCAAATATTCATGTCCTATTGAAAAGACAGCGTACAAGTCCAATTAAGTTCCTAATACCCCTGGTTCCCATGTCGATGTTATATTGAAATAATAATGCAAATGATGTGATGTTGTTATTATTTTTTGTATGAAAAAACAATTAAAGATCCGAAAATGTGCACATACTGAGAGGACTTTCTTGTACTCTGAAATGACAAAGGGGATGTAGTCGGGCAGAGAAAACTCCCTCGAGCGAGCCGAGTACGGTATCAAATAGTAGTTGTTAACAAAATCATTGCCACCGAGAGTGATCAAAACAATCCCATTGTTTACGAGCCGTTTCGCCTCCTGGGCTCCAATCAGCTTGCTCAGCCTCTGTTGGTACTGCTCAAAATAGTACAACTGCTTCTCTATCCTTATTATGTTTGCCTACAAACCACAATAGATCAAATTTTGCTATTTCCTTCTTTCCATTTGTTTTTTTAACTTAAAATAAGACTATGTATGAAAGATAATTCCATTTAGAAATAAAGAACATCATACGAATGTTCACTTACAAATTGAATCCCTGTGTCATTTAAAATTCCAATTCCAGCAGAAGCAAAGTTCGCACCAATGAGCAACTTCTGTCCATCTAAATGGGGGCTTAGATATGGCAATGGCGGCTCAGCTGCACCAAGTTGCTCGCCTGAAAATAAAGATTAATTACATTATTTTATTTTGTTCCAGTTAGTGCAAATTAATTTCACTGAGGGTTTATAATCATACCAGAAACTTAATAATGATAATGACAATGACCAAGAAGAACAGCATGAACAAAGAATTCCAAAATTGATAATGCTTGTTAATAGTTGACAACATTCGAATGGACAGATAACTTTGATACATTACTAGCAACTACTGCATTTTTATCGAGGTGTAATCAAAGGAAGCGTGCATGGTCTAAGGTGTAAAACAGTTATTTGGGACTTGTATCAACCACATACACATTCCCCGCTTTTTTTTTTTTTTTTTTCAAGTTGAAAACAAGCTTTTTTCTTTTTTTTCGAAAAATATATATATTTTTTTTCTGTTTTTGGTATCGTTTTGACATTATACTTACTTAGTATGTCTGGGGTATTTTTTCCATTAGAGAAGCGTCCAGAGGCACGGTGCTCGGCACTGTCAAGGCCATATGGAGGCGCGTCGGCACGAGCTGTGGTGGCAAGATAGTTATTGTTACCACTATCTACTAGAGAATCACCAAATACAAAGAAGGCTCTAGCTGCACTGCTAATTGGGGCTAATATGCCAAGAAAAACAGAGAGGAATAGAATGCAACAAGCCATTGATTTGAATTTATGTAAATGAAAAGAAAACAGAGACTATTGAGGTCGATGGTTTTGAGTGAGAGCCATGGGGAGGTGCTATATATATTCAGTGTGACAAAGGATCATGCATTTAAAGGGGTTGGTGAGAGTTTAATTAATTTGAAAATAGATCTTGTTATTTTTGGTTAATGAAAGAGAAAGGTTAGTCTACATGTGCATGTATGAACATATGCAACAGTTTATTTGTCTGATGTGTTCTACTTGACGCGGAGAAATAATTAGGCGACTTCAATTTGTGCACTATAGGGACCGTTTGGATCGCTTAGAAATTTCGGGAATTTGGATAAGTTACAATTTCTAATAATAAATTTATTGAAAAGTGTGTAATTTTGTGAAGAGTTTGGATGGTTTATAATAAATTTATGGTAGGAAGATGAAATTCCTCCAAATTCCCAATGAATCCAAACGACCCCATAGAGTTTGCATCTGTGTATAATATTCTCAATTCTTTATAAAAGTTAGAATTTTGGATTATTTATATACATTATAAGATAACAAAACAAATTATATTTCTTTTGTACCAGCATTATCAATTTTATAACTCATTTGAATTTCAACTTTCTCAAATGATTATTTGTATTTACGCATGTATATATTGATTATTTTTTATTTTTTATTCTTATAATCCCACTTTTGCGCTTGCAAGTTGTTTTTTTGAGGGCTGCGCTTGTAAGTTGTTTAACAGCCAAGTTCTCAATATTCTTATTGAAACCTTTAATGCATTTTGTTTGGCGGTTGCTGACCACCTTCAAGAAAAAATATTTTATTCATGGATTTGATAAATTTGCTCATCACCATGCATATTTTTTTTGGGTTAATTAGGTTTATGTCACTATAAAAATAAAAAATTAGAAAAAAATCATTACTAAATGATAAATTATTTTTATGCCATCACTAAATGATAAAATTAGATTTATGCCATCGGATGATTAATTTGACCATTATACCCTTTTAAATATGCCCATTATAAAATAATAAAAATTAGAAATATGCCACTGTAAACATTAAAATTAAAAATATGTCACCATTAAGTAATTAAGTAATTTTACGCCATCAACAAAAAAATAAAATTTAAAATCTCAACAGTTGAAATTTAAAATTTTTCAATTCGAAATTACAAAATTTAAAATTTGAAAATTTTCAATTCAAAATTTTAAATTAAAAAATTTGGAATTTGAAAGTTAAAAATTTAAAAAATTTAAAATTTGAAAATTGAAAATTCGCAAATCTAAAATTTCAAACTTTGAAATTTAAAATTTAATCCATGTTAATAAATTTCTTTGCCAGTTTTTAATGGGAGGGTATTTTGGACATTTTAAAAAAGTTAAGAGTGACATTTCTCTAATTTGAGTGGCATATCGCTAATTTTGGCAAAAAGTAATGTCATAAAGCTAATTTTAACAATTTTATTATGGCATAAAACTAATTTACTATTTAATAGTGCCATTTCTCGAATTATCACTTTTTCATAATGATATATATCTATATCTAATTATTCCTTTTTTTTCATAGTAACTAACTATCACCCCGCCAATTATCTTTTAGAAAAATAAAAATTTACTAATAGTTAGTGCAACAGCATGCATAGAGGTTTTAATAAGATTTTTTTTTTCGTATTTTCTTACTAAATTTGCATTTCTTCTTTTGAAAAAGTCTGTAATTCTGTAGTATAGGTGGGACTTCTAAATGCCAATTCTTCATAATTCAAATCCCTCGGATCAAATTAGTGTTGTGAGTACTCTAAGAATCTTTGTTAGAAAGCGACAACAACATATTATACTATGATAATGACATTTTGGAGTCTGAAAGGCAGCCATCATATCTTAGCAATTATGGTGATAATGATGTTCTCAGTAATGTTTCTAAATTTCATCAACTCATTTATACATGATATAATTAAAAATGGCACACAACATTAGAATGCACTCAAAACAATATAGTGCGCATAGAGGTAGCTGGTTGGTCAATTAGGAGGCATTGAAAGCAATAGTTACGAAGCATGTGCATTTGTTTATTCACATATTTTCTTGTTTTCTTAACTGTTTTCTAAAATGTACCATAAATGGAAGGAAGCTATAAAAATTATTGGTCGTGCTTTGTTCCTGTTACACAACTTTACTCACTCTAATAGACACACATATGGGGGAAAAAAAAAACTATATTTTAGCGAAATAGGATGAGATCCTATTTTATAAACCAAGTTGAAATAATCGCAAACGAGTAGAATTGCACATACGTTTACAAATATTAATTCTTATCATATGAAATAGGATAAAGATCACAAATTATAAACCAAGTTGAGATCGCAAATAGGATAAGGATACTGAGAACGTGGAATCCAAAGTGTTCAATGTTAGATTATTTTCATATAGGCTGACCAGTTTATATGGAAACAATCTAAATTGTGGGCTGATTATTGTTTGGTATTCAAATTACTATTAATTATGATAATAGACTAAACATGGTTGTAAAGAAATAACATATTTTGTGCAATAGACGTGTTGTCTTTTATAGGTGGTTATGTTTGAAAACAATTCCTATTTTGTGATGGATGAAATATGGAATTGTGTGGTGGCCAAGAAGCCCTTGGCACTAAAAATATGGGGTTGGTCCCCAAGGACAAGACAACCACGAGTATTGCTGCATACATGCGTTGATAGCAGCATCTCAACCCTACTCCCTAGTTATTCCATCGATTAGAGAGAGATAATACTTTTGTTTAGACTAAAGGCATCAAAAAGCGTGTCTTGTTCTCTTAGAAGATCTCTCTCCCAACTTTGTTACGTGCATAGACGTTGCTAAGATACTGTTAGAGCATAAAAAATATATTCAAGATCATAAAATAACCAGATGAATTCAGATAATGTTTCCGCTTAATTTATGTTAAAAATTCACTTGAGTCGTTAGATTTAAAACCTAACATTCAAGTCACACATCAATACTATATATTTTGGATCTTAAACTCGTTTGTCTTTTGTAACATGATTATATGTTTGAATTTTCTTCTTTGATAATTTGTAATTTGGCAAGAATAGTACTGAATGCACCACCCCCTTTTTTGTTATTTTTTTCTCTCTCTTGGTTTACTCAATTAATAAAAAAGTAAATACTTTAAAAAGAATTTCGAAGATATGGTTACACTACAAGATGAAAAAGTAGAACAGCTTTTCTAAGTTTCCTTCCTTTTAATTTCTAACGGCAATTTGTAATTAAAATTTGGAGGGGCCGCAGCTGTAATTTTATATAAAAAATGACACCCTTCCGAAGGTTCCTGGAGTGAATGAAGTACACAATTATGCCATTGTCCGTATTAGAAGCGGTGACATTAATATATCTCACTCAAAAACAAAGTTAAAATTCCGAATTTGTAGTAATAGTAATTAATGAGACAGCCTAGCTGACAGTATATATCGTACCATTCCAACTAAAACTTCTGCCTATTTGGAGTTACAATTAACTTTCTCACCCGAAAATTGGTTGTCAAGCAATAGAAATTTATTATAACGAATTTAGTATTTTATGTACTTCAGATTCATGTATAGGTAACAGCTTGTAATATTATTATTTTAATTTCAATCTTAATTAGGTTTGGCTTTTGTATGGACTCCGACATTACATGTACATGAGCATAAACATCGTTATTATTTCTGACATGAACTTACCTTCAGTTGCTTAAAAAAAAAGGTGAACTCTCTGTTTAATTGTTTATATATAAACAACAAGATTACAATAATTTAACAATTAGAGATATTTTAGTCTGCACTTATTTTTTTCTTAGATAAATTAGATAAGGTTAGTGGGGCACTTATTTAATAGTATATTTGTTTAATTTGAATATTTGATTAATATTTTTCGTGATTGAAATTGTTCAAATAAGTAATTGTAGTTTTGGTAATATCGTCCATCATTTTAAGCGTCATGTAGGTCAATTTTAACTTAATTCAAAATTATTTGTATAGTTTTTTTTATGTTAAAATAAATTATTAAAATTACAAACAACAGGGCAAGAGATATGAAATAAATAGATTTATACATCATTTAAGATGTATAGTAAAGTTATCTAGTAATATGATCAGTTATCTTGTACAGAAATATATATTGAAAAGAAGACAAATCAGTCAATCAGTCAAGACCTCACTAGGACCGAAATTATTTTATATAGGAATTCAGATCCAAAAAATTTTAATAGAAAGAATTATTATTATTATTTTAATAAGAAGAAAGTTCGAACGCGTTTTATAAAAGCGTACAGTCTCTCTCCTTCCTACCCGTTTATAAAACGCGTTCGAAGGTTTCGAACGCGTTATATAAACGGGTAAGAAGGAGAGAGACTGTACCGCTTCAGTTACGCCTCAAAATGCTGGTCAGACCTTCGTACCCGTTTATAAAACGCGTTCGGAGCATTCGAGCGCGTTTTATAAACGTGTTATTTGTTTTTCATATTTTCTATTCAAGCCGCAACATTTAACTTATTAAAAATAATATTTTGCAACAAGGTCCCTGTATGTTTCATATTTACAAAATTCTCAAAATTTTATTTCCAATTAAAGATGCATTAAATAGTGTCTCGCACTTTTTCAGTCCAACCACGGAAGAACAGATAGTCCTCTATGGGGCGAAGAAAATGCGGATCAGATACCCCTTGAGTCCCCTAGAATTCGAACACCACTACCCGTTTTACGAACGAAAGATAGCAATGCGACCCTAGGGACCTCAAGAGTTGATTGTTTGTGTGTAGGTCCTTTCCTTCCAACAGGCGCAAGCCCCTGCTGTTAATTACCTCCGATCTGAGTCCGAGTTGGGAATCAGACAAGAGCACCTCTAGATCGGGAATAATCAAGTGATTAGGCATTAAAAGCAATCGGAGTCAGTTTTATTTTATTTTGATGACTAGCGTTTAGTGGGGTCTAAATGAAAGCAACGCAAAATAGTCAAGAATTAGAATAATGCAATGAAAACATTCAATATCAAACATGAACAATGAAAATTATTGCACTAGGTCAGGTTCTTTGGTCACAGTTTTGAGACACTTTGGGTCGCCTTGGGTCGACTTTACTTTGCTGGGTTGGGCTTGGTGCCGTCACTCAGATTTTTTATTTTGAGCTTGATACTAGGAAATTTGGGTATCCTAGATCAATCCTCAATCATTCAGGGATTTAGAGATTTTTTGGGATTTTCGTTCAAGTCTCGAGTACAGATGCACTGTGCCTCCTTTTGACAATGAAATCTGTGATGCCGTAGGTTGACTTTTTCTCTAGTCGCCTAGTCGATGGATTTTGACTTTTGAATTTTTAGTTTGATTTCTTGAGTTTTGCCCTTGGATTTGGACTTTTAAATTTTTATTTTTTAATTGCCTTTTGGAATTTAAACTTCTGAGTTTGGACTTTGGACTTCTGAGTTTGCGCTTTAAAGTTCACACTTTTAAGTTTAGACTTTTGAATTCGGACTTTTGAGTTTGCATTTTTCAGTTTGTATCTTCTGTTTATTTTGGAATTTCAAATTTAGACCTTTAAATTTGCATTTTTTTTTTAGTTTTCATTTGAATATATATATATATATATATATATTATTTTTTTTTTACCTTTATTGTGATATTTTTTTTGTTGTTTATTTGTAGACTGTAGCGTTTGATTGCACCTATTGTCTAGAATATTTTTGTCCAAGTGTACTCGTTGTCCAGAACATAAAATGTTCAAATAATTTTATTGAATTTCCTTAAGGAACTTAATTTTTATTTAACCATGTAAATTTATTATTTTCTATTATGGCCATCCTTTTAAACTTTAATTTTAAAATATTTTGTGCCTTAGTGTTTTGGCATCATGATATATCAAAATATTCCTCATATTTTTCTTGACATTTTGATATTTTATGAGAATTTTTCTGATTTTCTAGCTATTTTTAATATATTTTTGAAGTTGCTGTTTTGTAGAATTTTATGATTGGTTGCAACTTTGCTGTTTCGCTGTTCATTGGTCAGAGACTCGTTGCATTGTCGATGCCACAGAGGATCAATGAAGGTGGCTGGGGCTTGAATTGGCTGGACCATTGAGTCTATGCTCGTATTTGTGCACCAGGCGGACCTAAGTCTGACTCGGATTCAGCTGCTGGGTCCCGCATATCAGTGCTCGGAGTCGTGCATCGCGTCTGTCTAGAAACTCTTTTTCAATCCTGTCTTCCTCCGTCTCTTCTCCCGCTTTGTTGACTCAGCAACGGCTGATGTTGACTGCGTTGTTCCGATCGCCATTCCTTGTTGGACTTGGTTCTACAGAATCGTCTCCCCTCCCTCTTTCTGACTGCGCCTTCAATTTCGGTTGCGTCCTCCGATTGGGCACGCCTTACCTTCATCTCAATCATGGTCTGACGGTAAATTGAGGTGTCAAATTGAGACCTGTTGATGATGATTTCTCGTTGGGGAGCACTGATTGAGCGTCATGGAGCCTCTTTGAGTTTCTTGTGACATCAATTCGAAGCACAAGCTTTGCAATTTTGGTCATGACTTGGGTCCTGGATCTGGTTTTGGTCTGACATTTAACTTATCCCTGATTGGCATATCCCTAGACATAATTGGACATTTGAAATGGCTTGGCGTATCAACCTAAGCCTTTATCAGTTTGGTTTGGGGGTTTCACAGGACATTGATTTTGGTTTTGAGTTCTGACACATACGACTGACCATACCAAAGAATACACGGTGAAACAATTAAGTAACAAAAAAAACCTCACCCTTTTCATTCATCAAATTCATACGTGTTTTATTAAATGGTATAATTGTACTGAGTTCTAGAAGCATCGTTTAAGATAGACATATGGCCTTTTATTAATCATTCAAAACTTTTAAACAACCATCCCTTTTCTATTTAAGTTATGAAAAGTTTTTATAACTGGTGTAATAAGCCTACGCCACTTCTGTTGTGTGTTTTCATTACTTGAATAGCCTGTTACACCAAGCAACACTTGAATTTACCTTATGGTTATACTTTCTGAACCTTTTTCGGCCACAATAAGAATATAAAGGTTTTCTGGTTTCTCAAAAAGCATTTCAAAATACTGAAACCAAATTGGATATTCCACTTCTAACAACTCACTCCTCCTTAAAAATTTATTATGTACTGAAGTTAAATTTGTACAAATGAGGTTTCTTTTTTGGCAAAGAGATAGTGTATATATATTTATGTTATATGTTTATACTAAGTTCTTTTTTTTTTTTTTTTACAAAACACAGCAAGACCCTCTTTTATTTTGTACTAAAGTGTATTAAAACTTTTGGACAAACATTTCTCCATGAACAGGTATGAGCTTATTACTATTGTCGTTACTGTGTATATTTTTTTACTAAGGGTAGATGAGGTACTTTTAAGAATATCTTTACCAAAAAGCGTTTTTAAAGAAGGAGGCAAGATAATTTATGTTCTCAAATCATTTTTGTAAATAGGTTCATATTTTCAGTTTAGCCCCTAACACTTCTTCATTTTTCAGCACAAATTTAATTTCACTTAATCCTTAACTATTTATCAGATTTTGGGAATTCATTTTTGAGGCAGCTTCATACAGCCCAACTTATATGCAAGAATCACTTTCGCATGTCAGTTCAGTTATGTAGACACAGTTCCATATATTCCCTTGCTTCAGATATTTTTAATTATTTTTTTTTATTCTTCACGGATGGCCATTTTATACAAACAAAACCCTCTTTTTTTTACTTACTAATGCTGAATGACTTAGACTAGAACCCTTGACATTTTACTTAGGGAGCATGGTTTTATGCAGTTTGAGAGGCATATAAACTCAACTAAAAGGAAGCTGTAACAGTGACAGAACTTTGAAGCATACAGGCATTACCTCTACATTTTATTCTTTGTGTTTAGATGCAAGCCTGTTATGTATTATTATTTCTGGTATGTATGACTTTGAAACCTGACTTGAGGAGTAACTCTCTTTTTTATCAAGAACTCACAGTACTTACTATTTGCTAAATAAGAAAGGGACCCTTTGTTCTAAGGACATGAACTTCAACTTCAAACTTACCCTTAGACAAAAGTGAAAGAAATGACTATTCTTTTACTCATTTTTTTTTTAATTCAGCTACTTGTGTTGTTTAATTTGTCCATGACATTTAAGGTAATTCACACATGTTGAAACATGACCAGAGACATGAGTGTGCGCTCTCGGGCAAGCACCCCTCATGCCTAAGGCCGTATCTCATCATGTAACTATTCTTATCCATTTTCAAAGTACTAAAGACCTAATTAGCATGAGTGAGTGTGCTGGCAAGCACCCCCCACTTGTGCTTATTATGCAACTGTTTTTTTTTTATTATTCACTTTTAAGATATCAAGTGGCTCAGACGGCACTAGTGAGTGTGCGCTCTCAGGCAAGCACCCCTCACTCTTGTCACTGAGCCCCAAGATAGTACCAAAACACTATATGGAGACCTCAAAAACCTAGGTGCCATGACAATCAAAAGAACACAGCAAACAAAAGAGAAAGAGGGAAAGAAGAAAAGGGAAAATGAAAGGAGCAAATGGAAATCTTCATTCCTCACAGAAAAGAGCATACAATTTACATTTTTTTTTACCTTTTCTTCTAGTTTTAATTTCCTAACAAATTGGCAGCACTTTAGTGTGTTTTCTAAAGACCGCCTCTAATCTTCCATCTGAGGCTTCTTTTATAGGCATGAGTTAGGTTTTGCTTCTCAATTGACCTTGCCATGTGGCATCTCCTCAGATTTTTGAGATCTGATCAAGGGCTGAGATGCACAAATATAGAACCGCCTTGCTTTATGCATTGATTTTGCACTTCATACTTTCACTGCTCAACTCCCCTTCCAATGTGCAACTGACATGTGGCAAATGATGTCTAGCAAGTATGGGGCAGTGACATGCTATGTTGGCTGTCGAATTCACCATGGGTTTCAATTGCATCTCCTTTCTCCTTTAGGTTTTGTAGTATTAATTCCATTTATCAATCTTTACTGAAACGCCCTTGGTGCTGTGGTGGCAGTATCTCATTGGCTCAATTAGTTTGATGTGTAAAACCATATTCCACTTGGCAATTGGGTGGTATGGAGTACAATTGTTGTTGTCCCTTTACTCACTGTTACATCTGGAGAGACTTATTTCAGCGCCAGAGATGAGAGATACAAGGGTTGTTGTTGGCAAGCATCCAATGGCTTAACCTGATCCAAGGGTTGAGATCAAGGTGGCAGAGTTAAGTTTTATGAGGAGGTTTACTTCACTTCGGTTTCATCTTGAACCTTTGATCCTCATCCAATGGTCAACAGAGATGCTTGAGGGGTAAGCTGTTGTGAACAACAGTAGATGGAGAGAAATGAGCCACGTCTCAAGTTAATTTGTGGAGGAGACATAGTTCTAGGAAGGGGACCAGTGAGATGCTCCTTTACTCTTGTACTTTTGTTCTTCTCAAGTTCAACCGAAAGCCATATTGCCTCCAGTCGATTTTGAATTCTTTCGGCACTTGTAGAGTCGTCTTAGTATCCAGACACCATGTTTAACATGTTTTAAACATTAATTAGGCCAATAAGTTGCTATACATCAAGGCTTAACCAGTGCTTAATCTTACCCGTGGCTTCCATTGGTGGTGCCACTAATTTGATCCATTTCAAGTCAAATTGACATCTCACATTAATTCTCCCCATCATTAAGGTGCCTGGATAACATGTTAAACATAATTTGAACATCAATTAAGCCATTAAACTGTTATATGCCATAGCTTCACCACCATCATCACTTGGCCGTAACCTCCATTGGTGGTTCAAGCAATCGGCTCTATCCCATCTGAAATTAACAGTTCATTCCTTCCCCCATGACCCTGGCGAAGGTGTATGTGCAGGCATCTCGACTCTCGTGTCCATAAGAGCTCCAATTTCATGTCTCCTTCTTCACTGCCTCGAAACTTAACTAGCAAAATTCTCCACATTCAGGGAACAAGAAGAGTCAAGAGCGGTACCGTTGCTTTCTCCTTGTCATGGGCTTTTCAGCGGTATCAAGAAGTCCGACAACGGCGGCGTGAATCGCCGGAACTGGTTCTGTCGGAGACGGAGCTCCTTCCTCTTCAATTTTTTCTTTCTGTTCTTTTCGTTGGATGTGGGACCCAGGGACGAAGAGTGAATCGGGGGTCGCCATCTGTCTGGAGTTCTTTCGCTGGCAGGCGGGACCAGGAACAAGAAAGTGGGAAAGGAGCCAATCATGGTTCGCCAACTGTGCGAGAAGAGCTGACGTTGGACAAATCGGATTGGAGGAGGAAGCTCCTTGGCCATCTTCTCCATTTTCGTTTATAATGGATCCGTCCATTTAAGCGAATTTCCATGATTTTACATTATGTCCATTCTCAAATAAATTGTTTGGATGCTCTTTCTTTATTATTTGATCATGTAAATTTGCATGGATTCTCATAAAAATGCGAGGAACATAATAGTCATGGATTTTCTATTTTTCTGGATTTTTAAACTAATTAAATGAAATTTCCAAAGCTCATAGAACAATTCATATAATTAATTTATTTATGCATCCTTGTTGCATCTTTCTAGCTTCTTGATTTTTCCTAATCATCCATGATATTTATGTCACCTTTTCTCCTATTAAAATTAAATATTGAATATTAAATACTAAATTAATACAGTCATATGGCGAACTGTATTAATATTAATATCGATATTATGGCTTTAGTCCAAGCGCGTCTTTGCTTCAACAAATTGACCCCCTCCCCTTGAGAATCTGGACCCATCATGCATTCATGGCCCTATTTTAATTGTCTGTGAATTGCCGAATTTTCTTGTGTGGCAAAAATTAGAGGCAAACAAATGCCCCCCACCAGAGTAGGTTGTGAGGAATCTGAGTCGAGCGACCTACTCTGGTGCCCCTTTCTGCATTCACTCTGGGCCTCACTTTCTATGTCACCTTCCTTCTTGTGTTACTTTATCATTCTAGGGAGATGTCAGTTCCGATGATGATTTTGAGAGGGTTCTCATGGACGTGGTGCTGGCTCTTCCTTATTTTGTTTCCCTTGCGGCAGACGCATTTGAGGAGGTTGAGTTGGCAGTGGGTTCTATGGTTTTTCTTTTGTATTGTTCTTTTACTGCACTTGGTAGTTTTGAGGTTTTAGCTTGGACTTTAGTTTAGGACTTGGTTTTAGTTGATTATTTCTTGATGTTGTAGTTGGGCCTTTTAGTCATGTGATATTTTGGGTCTTTCTTGGGCTTGTATGATTTCTTGGATTCGGTTGTAGTTGGTTTATGGATATGGATGTTAGATTTTTCGATGTCATTGGGTTCATTTTTGTTCATTAAAATCTTTGGATCGCAAAGCGATTGTGTTCCTTCATTGCAAACCGCCACGCCTTTCGATTTCTCGCCTTTATTAGCAAGTTTGAGAAGACATACGCTCTATGGTGCCCTAATTCATTTATATATAAGGCATCACGCGCACGTAACCCGTATCATTTTTCTTTTCCCAAATTTTCTTCTTTTAACTTTGTTTTCCATAGCCGGCGTCATAAATCCAAGGAATCCCAAGCGCCCCAGGGATGAGGGTAGTTCCTCTGTTCAAAGCGCGCCTCCTTCCAAGCCTAACTGGTCATATGACCCAGGAAACCGTTATCTGTTTCGAGACGACGAGGCTTTTGAGTGTTATCAAAGTAACATTGGTAAAGGGGAGCGTGAGGTTTCCACCTGCTTTTTCTTTCATCCTCAAGGGCATTTCACCACCCCTTATATGAATTTAATAACAGGGTGGCTTAATGCCTGGAGCCTCCATGGCTTGTCAAGGCTTGATACTCCTTACCAACCGGATATCACCAAGTTATTTTATGCTAATCTCCGCGTCACCTTTGACCACCATGGCACCCCTTCTGCCTCTTCTTATCTTTTTGGCAGGCTCTTTCACATTGGGGTGGAGGATTTGGCTGACTTGATTGGTGCCACAGATACTTTAAATGGCTTGTCAGTTTATGCCTTCAGGAGTTGGCCTCGCGAGCAAGGGACATACCGGGGCCACTGCGAGTGGTTCAAGATACCCAGATCTGAGGCAAGTTCTGAACTGGTCTCTACTACGCATTTGCCCGCGCTTCACCGGTAATTTTTTTTATTTGTGTGTTTTTTGTTTTGTTTCTTTTGTTTGTCACCGAAGGATAGGTTCATGACTATGAAGTTTATATGTTCCTTTCAGGCTGTTTTTCTTGATTATCAACTACATCCTCTTTCCTCAGGGTGAGTTATCAGATTTGACTCGCCCAGGGACTCTATTCTACCTTCGCTTATTGCTCCTTAAACGCGGGAAAGCTAATCTTCCCAGTCTCATCCTCCAGAACATGCATCATGTTACGAGGTTTCCCAAGGGCCATTTGCCTTATGGGAATTTAATCGAGGCCTTGATGGAGCGGGCTCAGATTCCATTGCCTGAGACGCTGTGGGGGAATCCAATCACTGAGCGGCTTATGCTGTACCCGCGCAACCTGCTCTTAGATCTGACTTTCTTTGGGTGGGTGGAGATGGTTCATGGCACTCTGGTCCCTGACCCCAACTACCCGGTGAACAGTCATATCCTTCATAGGTTTGCTGCTGTGAATCAGTATAGTCCGGTAAGAGAGGCTTCTCCCCCTTCTCCAGATGGCTCAGCCATTGAAGAATCTTCTCCGCTCCAGGAACACATAGACCAGCGTTTTAAGAAGCTAGACCAGCGACTGGAGAATGTCGAGGCGGTGCTTCAGTCAATTCATAACACTTTAGAGACCTTTGCGGGGGCGATGGCCGCAGCTCAGGCGCCTCCAGTGCCTCCGATATGAAGGAGTCTCGGATGTTTGATCATTTGGTTTTGTTGTTTCATTGCTTCGTTTCGTATGTTTTTTTTTGTTGTTGTTCAAACTGTGGTGATTTTGAATGGTTTATGTTTGGTATTTTGATTTTATGATTTGATTAGGGCAATTTGGAAGCCTAATAACTCTTGGTCTGTTGATCTTAGTTTGTGGAAATCTGTTGAGGTTTATTAGTGATTTGGTTTAGATTGTCGTAGGCAGCGACCTTAGACATCGCTAGTGGGACATATATTTTTGTTATTCTCCCTGCTCTTTGGTTACGGTAGCAAGGAACATACCGGTGGGATTTGTCTATTCGACATTGTTGCCTCGGTAACTAGGACCGTTCCGGTGGGACTTACTTACTCCATATTACCGCTTCAACGTGTAGAATAGACATTCTGGGTATGGCATGCAGTGGGACTTTGTGCATCATTTTCTGTTGGTTGTTTTGGCATGACGGTAAGGGACGTACCATCGGGACTTGTCTGTTCCATATCACTCTTTTGATGTGGTGAGATGGGGTTTTCTCCTGGCTCTTTGGGTACGACAGCTAGGAACATACTGTAGTCGGTGGTTTAAGGCCCAACACGACCATGGGCCCCTCTGGGTATTAGGATTTATGAGGCCTATTCCTTGACATGGTTGGCGGACATCAGCCGTGGTATTCTCCGTTTTCAGAGGGGCTTTCAGGTTTGGTTTGGTCTTAATTTTTTTGAGGTAGGTTTCGGCGAGAATTACATCTTGAGTGGACAGGTTGTCTTTTTCAATCTGTAACTATTGAGGACGTGGTTTTGACTAATCCCTTGGTAAGTTTCACCGTTTGTGTCTTAATTTAGAGTTCAAGACACAGAACTTTTGTTCATCCTTTAGTTCGGTGAGATGAACAGGCACCTAGTACTTTGTTTTAAGGACAAAGCACAAGACTTTTTAGGGTCGTATTTTGGGGTGTAGGCCATTTGTAAAGGAAATGCTCCATGAATGTCCATAAAGACAGAGCACCCCTTTTACCTTGGCCCGGTGGGACAAAATATTTTGTGTATGTTTTAGAAGTTTTAGATTTTGGACTTTGAAATTTGCCTTTATTTGGGGATCTGAGAATATTTAGGGAGATTTGGTTTTAATCCTCATTTAGGCTATATCCTTAGTTTGGTCCAGTTTCTCTTAATCATGTGCCTTTTTAGGCCTTGGAGCAAGATGTGTGTGTGTTGTCTTTTTTTTGTTGGACTTGGATTTTGTTTAGGATTTTGATTTAGAGCTATTTTAGGAAATTTTGAAGGGTTTATTTTATTTAAAGGTTAATTTATTACTTTAGGGTTTTGGCTCAGGAATGCTCCATAGTGTTCAAAAGAACGGAGCACCCTGTTGAGCCTTGACCCGGTGGGACATGAGAAAATTTTCTTTCTTTTTTTTACCTAAGCGAAAAGATGGTTGACCGCTTCGCAATTGCCTGCCCAGTTGGTTTGTTAGCTGCTCTCCCCTTGATTTCGAAGGGTTGTGGAAATGTCGGGGTAGTTTTGTCCATAATATTTCTTCAGGTATCTCCCGTTTATGGAGGAGACAGGGTGTTTTCCATTTGAATCTGCAAGAAGGTAATCTCCGCCTTCATATGCTTGCTCTATGACATAGGGGCCTTCCCAATTTGGTGCAAATTTGGGACCGTGGTGGCGGCCCAGGATAGGTCGCCTCAGGGTCAGTACCAGTTCTCCTTTCTTGAATGTTCCGGGTCTTGATAACTTCTCATAAGCTCGCGCCATCCTGGCTTGGTATAACTCCAGGTTTTGTTGGGCTGCCAATCTCCTTTCATCCATTCCATCCAACTCTTGCAACCTCAGTTGCGTCTGTTTAGTTAGAGGGATTTGTGCTGCCATAGCTATTCTCAGTGACGGGAGTTCCACCTCAATTGGCAGGACTGCTTTTGCCCCATATACCAAGGAATAGGGTGTGGCTTGAGTTGTTGTTCTATGAGTGATGCGGTATGCCCATAATGCCTCATGCAGTTTCTCATGCCAGTTTCTTTGATTATCTCCGATGGTTTTGCGAAGGATCTTGATCAGTGTTTTGTTAAAGGCCTCTGCTAGTCCATTGGCCCTTAGGTTGTAGACAGAGGAGTATCTCCATTCGATTTTGTGTTTATCGGCAAAAGCATCAATTTTGACATTTTTGAAGGCTGTCCCATTGTCGGAGATTATTTTTCTTGGGTTCCCGTATCTATAAATCACCTGAGTGGTAAAGAGCCTGACCACGTCAGAGGCTTTGATTTCACGGTATGACCTGACTTCGGCCCATTTGGAAAAGTAATCCGTGGCTGCTAATATGAAGCTGTGCCCATTTGAGGCTGGTGGATCTATGGGTCGTTTTAAGGATTTTTTTTTTGAAAGGTTTATTTTATTTAAGGTTAATTTATTACTTTTGGGTTTTGCCTCAAGGATACTCCGTAGTGTTCAAAAGAACGAAGTATCCCGTTGAGTCTTGACCCGGTGGGGCATGATATATAGAATTTTATTTTTTGTTTGGATTTTGATTTTGGTTGGAATTTTTTGGGTTAGGTTAGATTTTACGCTGAAGAGTGCTCCATAAATGTTCAAGATAACAGGACATTCCTTCGGGTTTTCATCAAGTAGGATGTGAAATATTTATTTAGTTTAGTCCCCTTTTATGGGTTATGGTTTAGTTCGGGTTTTGAGCTATGTCATGAGTTTTCGGACTTGCTTTGTGGAGTTTGGGGTTTATCTCGTAGCATTCAGATCCATCCTCCAGGTTTTAGATTTGTTTGCCGAAGTTTTGGTGAAGAGGACACCCTTTGAGGTCGCACGGATGGGCTGTCTTCTCGGCTTCTAATCTTCAAGGAATACGGTGTTTATGGGAGACTGGCGCCCTCAGAAAGCTTCATGTGGCGTGGTCCAAGTGTCTCCAATAAAAGACTTTTCTTTTTTTAGGTATCTGTAGAGCAAAATCAAAGCAACACAGTACCAAATTTCTTCGGAATAAACTATGAACGCACAATTTGAATTTTGGTGTTTAGTTTGGTCAAACATTGAATACCTCAACATTGAACATCTTTTCATTATTTCATGGAAACTTGTGCAAGTATGATTTTCACATCCCAAATCAAGCCAATGCAAATGGTCATCACAATTTAATTCTTAAGTTTCCGCTAAGTGGGCTTGTGCAACCTTTGGTTCTAAGGATTTCCACTTCGGCTTTAGGGACTCTAGTTTCTCCTATGTTAAACCACATGCAAAGTCAATTCCATTAGCCCGTTCTTTTCCATACTTTCCACGATTTTGTAAAGAATTTCATTAGAATGTCAACTAGTTTAGAGCCTTTCCAAAAATGAAATTTTCACCGATTTAAAGTTTAAGTTGAGTGTGGGTGACTACACACCTTAGGGTTTTACGCAAGAGACATAAGCGAAAAGTCTGAGACTTCCTGAGCGGTGGAGTTCAATTAGGATAGGTTTTTTTGTTTTATATATATTTTTTGTTTTTATTATTATTATTATTATCATTATTATTATTATTAGGGCATAAAATTTGCGACAAAGGGTAGCCAGAATTCTGTGATACTTGAGTCTCCTGCAAGTACAGATATCCTATAGCCACCCGCCTAGCCATCAACTAGGCACCGCTTTAGTTCCCCTTTTTATATATTTTTTATTTTTTGTGCAGGGCATAAGATCTACGACAAAGGGTAGTCAGAATTCTGTGACACTTGAGTCTCCTGCAAGTACAGATATCCTATAACTACCCGCCTAGCCGTCAACTAGGCGCCGCTTTAGTTCCCCTTTTTTTGTGTTTTTTTTTGTTTTTTTTTTGTTTTTTGTTTTTTTTTTTGAAATATAAACATGATAGCATAAAGAACATAAATAAAATTTAGGGTTCAACCGCTCATTTTATCACTTAAAATCAAAAGCACCCTCATGGTCACACCATTTAATAAGTCCAATTGAGTTTGCTTGTTGGTGTACCAAGCATTTTAAAAGCGAGATCGTTCAAGACTCAAAATAAGTTTACACAGTCTAATGATACTCTTTTTGAACAAAACCACGTATAAAGTACAAATTCGTTCACTAGGCAAAAGGTTATGACCTTGGCTAACAGCAGTTAACAATTATAAACAACCGAATTTCGAGCTCCATTAGCTTCAATTTCCATACCTTCGGGTCCATTGGTACGGTCAACCATACCTAAAACAAACCTTGACTACCATTTTTATTTTTGTTATTTTCGTGTGGACATAATATTTTATTTTATTTTTTGCATTTTTGGTCAACCCCTTAATTAAAGCACCATACAGAGCAGATTTAACAATTTCTAATTTGTTTATATGCAAACTACATGGATCGAATGCAACTAAATGATGCAGCAATCTTTGGTTTTTTTTTTAGTTATGCAACAAAAAGCATGTCATGATGCGATTTTAAACATAATTTATTCTTTATTCCTACTACCTTAAGTTGAACAGAGCGTTTTTTTTTTTAAGGGGAGTAGAGAGAAAGAGGTTAGAGGAATACCAAATTGATTTAAGCTTGCTTGTGATTGATTTTTTTTGAGTGAGAAGTAACGCTTGAGCATGAGATACCAATTCGAGGCACGGTGCTGACTGATACCGAAGATCTCAATGTGAAATACCAGACACAAGACGCATTGTCGGTCGGGTATAGGAAGACTTTTCTCTTTTTGGTTGGTTTTTGTTGTTGGTTTTGTTTAAGGACGAGAAAATACTTGAGGATGAGATATCAATTCAAGACGCGGTGTTGACTGATACCGAAGATCTCAAGGCGAAATACCAGACACGAGACGCATTGCCGGTCGGGTATAGGAAGGTTTTTCTCTTTTTTGTTGATTTTTTGTTGTTGGTTTTGTTTAGGGATGAGAAAAGACTTGAGGATGAGATATCAATTCGAGACGCGGTGTCGACTAATACCAAAGATCTCAAGGTGAAATACCAGACACGAGACGCATTGCCGGTCGGGTATTAGAAGACTTCTCTCTTTTGGTTGGTTTTTTTTCCTTGTTGTTGGTTTTGTTTAGGGATGAGAAAACACTTGAGTATGAGATACCAATTCAAGGCACGGTGCTGAATGGTACCGAAGATCTCAAGGTGAAATACCAGACACGAGACGCATTGCCGGTCGGGTATAGGAAGGTTTTTCTCTTTTTTGTTGATTTTTTGTTGTTGGTTTTGTTTAGGGATGAGAAAAGACTTGAGGATGAGATATCAATTCGAGACGCGGTGTCGACTAATACCAAAGATCTCAAGGTGAAATACCAGACACGAGACGCATTGCCGGTCGGGTATTAGAAGACTTCTCTCTTTTGGTTGGTTTTTTTTTTCTTGTTGTTGGTTTTGTTTAGGGATGAGAAAACACTTGAGGATGAGATATCAATTCGAGGCGCGATGCTGACTGATACCGAAGATCTCAAGGTGAAATACCAGACACGAGACACATTGCCGGTCGGGTATAAGAAGGCTTTTCTCTTTTTGGTTGGTTTTTTTTTTGGTTGGTTTTGTTTAGGGATGAGAAAACACTTGAGTATGAGATACCAATTCAAGGCACGGTGCTGAATGGTACCGAAGATCTCAAGGTGAAATACCAGACACGAGACGCATTGCCGGTCGGGTATAGGAAGACTTTTCTCTCTCCTTGTTAGTTTGTATCATGCTCTAAATATCAACCACTGTTGACTCAGATCCTGACCATGTTTCTTTGACTTGGATTTAGGTTTGGTTTTGGACTTAGTCTGGATTTAGACTTGGTTTTGATTTTAGTTGTGAGTTTAGATTTGGTTTTGACTGTAGTTTTGGATTTAGCCTTGATTTTGGTTTTGATTGTTGGTTTGGATTTGGTTTTGGTCGTAGTTTTGGTTGTAGATTTGGATTTTGTTTTGATTGTAGTTTTGGATTTAGACTTGGTTTTGGTTTTGGCGTCTGCTTCATTTTTGTACGACATTGACTTGAGAGCTCTGAGTTTCCCTTGCCCCCAGTTTAGCCTTAGCATTCTCATTTCAGCTTGGACTCAATTCAAGTTCTCGCCCTGAGGAGGCTGTTGAGATTGAGACCTTTTGAGTGTTGTTGCTTCGTCTTTTTGAGTCATCATTTGGGACTTCGTCATTTTCTTCTACATGAGAGATTGCATTGCTGGTAGCGGACCAATACTCTTGCTCCTTATGATCATCATCATTGGTCTCACTTTTGTTTTTGGAAATTTGAGGGGGTATTAAACTGGCTTTTGTATGAGGCATGGGGTTTTGTTGAGCATCCTTAGGTAGCACGAGCTCACCCTTTTGGATCATTCCTTCCACCACATCCTTGAACACATAGCATTTTTCAATTGGGTGACCAATGATCCTATGATATAAGCAGAACCTAAGATCATCGGTGTTTTTCATTTCGCCTGGTCTCTTGCTTGGAGGGAGTTCCAGTCTACTTGAGATTTGGTGAAAAAGACTCCTTGTCTCTTCTACTCTGAAAGAGTATGGCTTGCTCATTTGCTCAATCAGGGATGGTCTTCTCGCCTTTGGCAGTGTCTGGTTGACATCACTTTTCCCTTGAGAGCGAACATAGTCAGAGGTGTGACCATGTCTGCCCGACGCCTTTGAGTCCTCGACTCTTTGAGTTGGTATAAGGCTTTTGGTTGTCCGAGCCATTCCAGCTTTTGCTTTGTTGCTCTGGTGGTATTGAGACCATTCATCTGGATTTATCCCTCCGTCTTTCTGAAAGGAGTGTGGTTTATCCTTTGGTTCAACTGGAGACAAGCACTGTTGATACTCCTTTAGGCCTTCTATTTGGTTTGGTTTATCGAACTCATTCCGAAAAGCAATGACCATGTCGCTCCATGTTCTGATACTATCCTCTTCAAGGGAATCATACCACTCGAATGCAGGACCAGCAAGGCTTGCTGGGAATTGTCGAAGCATCCAAGCGTCGTTTCCAGCTGTTTGGCCACATAACTCAATGAAATGAGCTAGGTGTTGGCCAACATGATCCTCTTTGATTTGATCCCCAGTGAACATTTCAAAGTCAGGGATCATATATCCATCTGGATATTGTACATTATTGTACTCAGCAGGGTAAGGTTGTTTTATGTGGCCGTCGAAAGAGGCCATCACGCCTTTGTTTCTTTTCATTTGTTTTAAGAGCATCCATATCACACCATTTTCTTGTTGGAGTCCAACCATTTTCTGGTACATCCCAAAATTCTCTTCTTTTAGTGCGGCAATCTCACCACACATTTCTCTATTTTCTTTGTAGAGTGCAGTAATTTCGCGTCGCATTTCACCATTTTCTAGCCGAAGCATTGCAATCTGACCGTCGTGCACATCCAGTCGCTTGCTCAGGCCTTCTAAAGTATCTTGTTTAGGGCGACCGGTCAAGGCCGACACTTCTTTAATATTTTCATACACCTTTGATTCTCCATTTATCCATTGAAAAGGGTTTTGGACGACACATGATATAGGTATTGGGTTTTCCTCAATATTGTTGTCTTCGTTTGGTGGATTATCCATTGAGAGTTCATCACATGAGATATGAGAGACCATGTGGGATGAGTAAGACTCCCCCAGCGATTTTCCTTGTATTTTGTTGCTATTCTTTTTCTTAGAGGTCCTTGAACTCCCTGCCATTCCCAGATTATTAGAAAGTTGGATCATCCTAGTTTCTGCTTTCTCTGTTTTATTTTCACATTGGTAATGCCAATCCTCTGGTTTTAATCTTTCATAGTTGTCAACCTTGGTTAATAAGCCATCGATTGTAGTTTCCATTATGAGGAATGGTTTGATTCGTCCATAGATATTTCTTATTATCATTTCTACCAAGTCAGTTTCAGGGACCGGTGGTTTGCAAGAAAAGTTCATTTTCCAGATCCGGGTAATAAAATCCCTAACAGATTCCTTTCTCTTTGGTTTCTCATTCGCCAAATCAGCCATTGTAATTTTTCGGGTATGGATTGCAAATCTTCGACAGAAGGCATTTGCCATATCTTCCCAGGTTTGGATACTATTTTCTTCTAGAGAGGCATACCATTCCAAGGCTGGACCTTTTAGGCTTAGAGGGAATTGGCGTAGCAGGTAGACTTCATTTTTCACTGTGTCCCCGCACTTTAGTCTAAACTGGACCAAATGTATTTCGGGGCTCTTTTTGGTTCCCATGCCATCAAACAATCTGAACTTTGGTATCACGTATTCCTCTGGATAGCATACCAGATCATACTCCTTAGGATATGGGCTCCCAAATCTCTCCTTAGGCTGTATGAGGTGACCTAGCCCGGATTGTTGCAATCGACGATTTAACATCTCATCCATTTCCTTTTCAATCATCTTTTGCACCTCAAGAGACACCGTTGAGTCATCTCTTGGCTTTTCATTGTCCCTTAGAATTGACTTGCCTTTTGTGTGGTCAGTCTTTCCCTTTAAAGCACGACCTCTCCGTTCCTTAGATTTAGGGCTTACAAAACCGATTTCCCTGGGATGTGCATCCATCTTCCCATGGAGGAAATCTTGCCACAATCCTCTTTCAGTTATAAAATCTTGCATACTTGCGCACCATTTTGATAATTGAGTATTCTCTTGCTGAACGGTTGCCAGTTCATAACTACCTTGCTCTAGCATTTGACTATTTTTTGTTGCCTCATCATTATCAGAGGATGTCCCCAGCTCAAGGCCCCTTTCTGCACTTTCTACAGGCTCTTCACGAGACACCCGATCAGATAGAGAATACTCACTTCCTCCTATGTCACAAGTAAAAATTCCTTCCTTGCCATTTTGGGTTTCTATTATATTGCTTTCGCCCTTCGGTTGAACCTCAATATTAGAAGTGGTCGTACCATTCATGACGGAGCTTTCACTTTCAGTTTGTTTTGTTTCTCTTTTAATTCCTTCTTTGACAGGAATCCTATAATCACTTTCAGACCCACTTTCGTCTCCTAGAAGACCCAGAATTTGCTCCAATGACAAATCTTCGAAGTGTTGGCTTTGCCGTGAGACCTGTTGACAGTCATCCTTTTGACTTGGAGTGTGCATAAGAGTTTCTGATATTTCAGACTGGTCATCATACTCTACATCCATTGTACTGGCACTGATAGATTCTGCAGGATCCTCTGCTACACTTATCATATGAGCTGTGGCATTATCCTCTAAACCTTCTAATTGTTCCATGATTTTCTTTCTCCTTTCAAGTTGAAAGAGTGCCATGGTTTCTATTTGAAGTTGGAGATATCGCATCACATTAAGTTCATGGGTTTGTGGAGCGGAGATTTCATGGCTACTCTTTTTCCCTATACCTTGACCTTTCGACTTGGTATGCCAGTCAGTCGTCCCTTGCATTTGAGATTTAACCCTTTCTACTTTCTTTCCATTTTCATTCAAGACTCTTCCCTCGTTCTTTACCAATATAGACGGGGTGGCCAGTATTTCAAGAGCAGAAGTGAGAGGCATTTCAATTTGTGCTTTTGGAAAACTGCCCCCTGCATATTGTTCATCAAGTACATGCTCTCTTGTTTCCTGGGAGGACGATGCCAATCCACTTTTGGTAAGTATGGGAGATGTTTTCATTTGCTTTCTAGGAAAACTGCCCCCAGGGCTTCGCTTTACCTTCACTTGTTCTCCTATTTTCAGGGAGGGGTGTACCAACCCCCCTTCAATAGGTATGGAAAAAGTTTCCTTCTGTCTTTCAAGAAAGTTGCCCCCATTATGAAGTTCGTTTGGCGCTTGTTTTTCCGTTTTCTGGAAGGGACATATCAATCCTTTTTGTGTAAGTATGTGAGGAATTTTCCTTTGCTCCTCCGGGAGGCTGCCCCCAGTGGATTGCTTAATTGGAGTAGGTTTTCCCATTTTCTGGGAGGGAAGGGTAAAGTTTTCGCTTGTTGATGCGTCAGGACTCATAGTTTGAGTGTCAGGCAGAATCGGTACACTAGTTATTTCTTTCCTTTGCTTATCTTTTACCATCTCAGAGGCTTCATGACTTGTTTCCCTAGATGAAATTGTCTTTTCCAGTATTCTAGTTTGAGGTTTCCAGATTGCTTTGACTTGGATGACCGGGGATTTTTTCTTGGCAATCATCAATGGAGTAAAGGAGCTCTCCACCGACGGATTTGGTTTTGGTTCGGGTGTTGGGTTCTTTGTGCTGGTTGATTTGGGTGTGTCATTGTTTACGACCGCACAATTTGGTTGTGCGCCCATTCTAACCGTATGCTTCTGGACCTCAGCACATGCTGCTGTGACCCGAGCGTTCTCCAGCCGGAGTTGCTCGAGTTGCCTTTGTTTTTCCTCCAGCTCCTTGCGAAGCTGGTCCATTTCATCAGATATTTCTATTTCCTCATCAAGATCCTCATCAGACGAGTTTCCACGATCCGGATTTGGATCCTCTTCATCACTTGTTGCATTATCACTGGTTTGTTGGACGATTTCCTCCACTACTGGGTTGCGGCTCTTAGGTCGCCCTACCCGTTTGGGAGGTTTGGATGTTGAAGCCTCTCCTTTTTGTCCTTGCGTTTCCACGGGGACACTTTCAGAGTGAGGTGGTTCTTGAGAACCAGTTCTCACCATATGAACTTTTGTTGATACCTTATCATCACCATCATCATTTACGGACACATGACATACCGAGACAGAACTATCATTTCGTCCCTTCCTCATCACATATTTGCTTTCCCTTTTGTCTTTCATCATCTGACTCGCCACTTGGCTGGCCAGAGAGGTATCCTTTTCCTTTGGCATCCACCGCTCGGTGCCCCCTGTATGTTGCTTGGGAGCTGGGGTGGGTTCCCGTTGTTTGGGCCTCCAGACCTGCTCTGCCTTTCCCTCGGCTTTCATGGACTTGAGGTTGGGTTGCAGTGGCGGGAAGGTGAGCCGGTCAAAGACTGATGGCAGGTTGGCCACGGTCTTTTTCTCGGAAACACTATGGTTCGCATCTCCCTCAAGGTTATCCTCACAATGGGGAAAGCGGAGCCTTTGGTGCACCGGGAGCCTTAGTCTATTCTTTACGGACGGATTCTTAGCGTTGGCAGGGACCGTAGTGACGATCCAACGGGACTTACGAGACTTTTTGATGATTCTGAAGGCCGCATGTATGACCTCCACTGTCTTATGTTTCTTGTGGGTTATTTCCTTCGTCCCAAAGACCGGGGCATACATGGGAAGCTCCCAATCCTCCCTGAGACGCATCTCCTCTCCTCCCTTCTTGAGCACATGCAGGGGGGTGAAGGTGTTGCGAAGAGGCAGGTCAGTGACGGTGTCTGGTTGTTGGACCAGGTGGAGGGCTTGAATCCTCGAGAGCCTAGTCATTGTCTCTGTTCCTTTTGATTTAGGAGCAAGAGCCTCTTTCACATGTTGAATTGGCATTTTCCCTTTCTGGTTGCATGGGGTGGTGTTTCCTGAGACAACAGTAGATGTTCCACCAGCGAGCATCACCATTTGGAGTTGTGTGGTAGCTTGGACGGGAACTTGGAGAGTCCCGGCCGCAGAGCCACCACCATTCTTGAGATGTTCTCCAGTCACAATTTGGCACCAAGTCACCATTGTTCCTTTTTAAAATGAAGAGAACCAGAGATTAGTATGTAACGTGAAATTTAATAGACTCCTATATACTTTCATGCTTAATCTTTTAATTATTCCCTGATGAGAGGAGAAGAATGTCCCACCGGGCGTGCCAGAATCTGTCTCGCACTTTTTCAGTCCAACCACGGAAGAACAGATAGTCCTCTATGGGGCGAAGAAAATGCGGATCAGATACCCCTTGAGTCCCCTAGAATTCGAACACCACTACCCGTTTTACGAACGAAAGATAGCAATGCGACCCTAGGGACCTCAAGAGTTGATTGTTTGTGTGTAGGTCCTTTCCTTCCAACAGGCGCAAGCCCCTGCTGTTAATTACCTCCGATCTGAGTCCGAGTTGGGAATCAGACAAGAGCACCTCTAGATCGGGAATAATCAAGTGATTAGGCATTAAAAGCAATCGGAGTCAGTTTTATTTTATTTTGATGACTAGCGTTTAGTGGGGTCTAAATGAAAGCAACGCAAAATAGTCAAGAATTAGAATAATGCAATGAAAACATTCAATATCAAACATGAACAATGAAAATTATTGCACTAGGTCAGGTTCTTTGGTCACAGTTTTGAGACACTTTGGGTCGCCTTGGGTCGACTTTACTTTGCTGGGTTGGGCTTGGTGCCGTCACTCAGATTTTTTATTTTGAGCTTGATACTAGGAAATTTGGGTATCCTAGATCAATCCTCAATCATTCAGGGATTTAGAGATTTTTTGGGATTTTCGTTCAAGTCTCGAGTACAGATGCACTGTGCCTCCTTTTGACAATGAAATCTGTGATGCCGTAGGTTGACTTTTTCTCTAGTCGCCTAGTCGATGGATTTTGACTTTTGAATTTTTAGTTTGATTTCTTGAGTTTTGCCCTTGGATTTGGACTTTTAAATTTTTATTTTTTAATTGCCTTTTGGAATTTAAACTTCTGAGTTTGGACTTTGGACTTCTGAGTTTGCGCTTTAAAGTTCACACTTTTAAGTTTAGACTTTTGAATTCGGACTTTTGAGTTTGCATTTTTCAGTTTGTATCTTCTGTTTATTTTGGAATTTCAAATTTAGACCTTTAAATTTGCATTTTTTTTTAGTTTTCATTTGAATATATATATATATATATATATATATTATTTTTTTTTTACCTTTATTGTGATATTTTTTTTTGTTGTTTATTTGTAGACTGTAGCGTTTGATTGCACCTATTGTCTAGAATATTTTTGTCCAAGTGTACTCGTTGTCCAGAACATAAAATGTTCAAATAATTTTATTGAATTTCCTTAAGGAACTTAATTTTTATTTAACCATGTAAATTTATTATTTTCTATTATGGCCATCCTTTTAAACTTTAATTTTAAAATATTTTGTGCCTTAGTGTTTTGGCATCATGATATATCAAAATATTCCTCATATTTTTCTTGACATTTTGATATTTTATGAGAATTTTTCTGATTTTCTAGCTATTTTTAATATATTTTTGAAGTTGTTGTTTTGTAGAATTTTATGATTGGTTGCAACTTTGCTGTTTCGCTGTTCATTGGTCAGAGACTCGTTGCATTGTCGATGCCACAGAGGATCAATGAAGGTGGCTGGGGCTTGAATTGGCTGGACCATTGAGTCTATGCTCGTATTTGTGCACCAGGCGGACCTAAGTCTGACTCGGATTCAGCTGCTGGGTCCCGCATATCAGTGCTCGGAGTCGTGCATCGCGTCTGTCTAGAAACTCTTTTTCAATCCTGTCTTCCTCCGTCTCTTCTCCCGCTTTGTTGACTCAGCAACGGCTGATGTTGACTGCGTTGTTCCGATCGCCATTCCTTGTTGGACTTGGTTCTACAGAATCGTCTCCCCTCCCTCTTTCTGACTGCGCCTTCAATTTCGGTTGCGTCCTCCGATTGGGCACGCCTTACCTTCATCTCAATCATGGTCTGACGGTAAATTGAGGTGTCAAATTGAGACCTGTTGATGATGATTTCTCGTTGGGGAGCACTGATTGAGCGTCATGGAGCCTCTTTGAGTTTCTTGTGACATCAATTCGAAGCACAAGCTTTGCAATTTTGGTCATGACTTGGGTCCTGGATCTGGTTTTGGTCTGACATTTAACTTATCCCTGATTGGCATATCCCTAGACATAATTGGACATTTGAAATGGCTTGGCGTATCAACCTAAGCCTTTATCAGTTTGGTTTGGGGGTTTCACAGGACATTGATTTTGGTTTTGAGTTCTGACACATACGACTGACCATACCAAAGAATACACGGTGAAACAATTAAGTAACAAAAAAAACCTCACCCTTTTCATTCATCAAATCCATACGTGTTTTATTAAATGGTATAATTGTACTGAGTTCTAGAAGCATCGTTTAAGATAGACATATGGCCTTTTATTAATCATTCAAAACTTTTAAACAACCATCCCTTTTCTATTTAAGTTATGAAAAGTTTTTATAACTGGTGTAATAAGCCTACGCCACTTCTGTTGTGTGTTTTCATTACTTGAATAGCCTGTTACACCAAGCAACACTTGAATTTACCTTATGGTTATACTTTCTGAACCTTTTTCGGCCACAATAAGAATATAAAGGTTTTCTGGTTTCTCAAAAAGCATTTCAAAATACTGAAACCAAATTGGATATTCCACTTCTAACAACTCACTCCTCCTTAAAAATTTATTATGTACTGAAGTTAAATTTGTACAAATGAGGTTTCTTTTTTGGCAAAGAGATAGTGTATATATATTTATGTTATCTGTTTATACTAAGTTCTTTTTTTTTTTTTTACAAAACACAGCAAGACCCTCTTTTATTTTGTACTAAAGTGTATTAAAACTTTTGGACAAACATTTCTCCATGAACAGGTATGAGCTTATTACTATTGTCGTTACTGTGTATATTTTTTTACTAAGGGTAGATGAGGTACTTTTAAGAATATCTTTACCAAAAAGCGTTTTTAAAGAAGGAGGCAAGATAATTTATGTTCTCAAATCATTTTTGTAAATAGGTTCATATTTTCAGTTTAGCCCCTAACACTTCTTCATTTTTCAGCACAAATTTAATTTCACTTAATCCTTAACTATTTATCAGATTTTGGGAATTCATTTTTGAGGCAGCTTCATACAGCCCAACTTATATGCAAGAATCACTTTCGCATGTCAGTTCAGTTATGTAGACACAGTTCCATATATTCCCTTGCTTCAGATATTTTTAATTATTTTTTTTTATTCTTCACGGATGGCCATTTTATACAAACAAAACCCTCTTTTTTTTTACTTACTAATGCTGAATGACTTAGACTAGAACCCTTGACATTTTACTTAGGGAGCATGGTTTTATGCAGTTTGAGAGGCATATAAACTCAACTAAAAGGAAGCTGTAACAGTGACAGAACTTTGAAGCATACAGGCATTACCTCTACATTTTATTCTTTGTGTTTAGATGCAAGCCTGTTATGTATTATTATTTCTGGTATGTATGACTTTGAAACCTGACTTGAGGAGTAACTCTCTTTTTTATCAAGAACTCACAGTACTTACTATTTGCTAAATAAGAAAGGGACCCTTTGTTCTAAGGACATGAACTTCAACTTCAAACTTACCCTTAGACAAAAGTGAAAGAAATGACTATTCTTTTACTCATTTTTTTTTTAATTCAGCTACTTGTGTTGTTTAATTTGTCCATGACATTTAAGGTAATTCACACATGTTGAAACATGACCAGAGACATGAGTGTGCGCTCTCGGGCAAGCACCCCTCATGCCTAAGGCCGTATCTCATCATGTAACTATTCTTATCCATTTTCAAAGTACTAAAGACCTAATTAGCATGAGTGAGTGTGCTGGCAAGCACCCCCCACTTGTGCTTATTATGCAACTGTTTTTTTTTTATTATTCACTTTTAAGATATCAAGTGGCTCAGACGGCACTAGTGAGTGTGCGCTCTCAGGCAAGCACCCCTCACTCTTGTCACTGAGCCCCAAGATAGTACCAAAACACTATATGGAGACCTCAAAAACCTAGGTGCCATGACAATCAAAAGAACACAGCAAACAAAAGAGAAAGAGGGAAAGAAGAAAAGGGAAAATGAAAGGAGCAAATGGAAATCTTCATTCCTCACAGAAAAGAGCATACAATTTACATTTTTTTTTACCTTTTCTTCTAGTTTTAATTTCCTAACAAATTGGCAGCACTTTAGTGTGTTTTCTAAAGGCCGCCTCTAATCTTCCATCTGAGGCTTCTTTTATAGGCATGAGTTAGGTTTTGCTTCTCAATTGACCTTGCCATGTGGCATCTCCTCAGATTTTTGAGATCTGATCAAGGGCTGAGATGCACAAATATAGAACCGCCTTGCTTTATGCATTGATTTTGCACTTCATACTTTCACTGCTCAACTCCCCTTCCAATGTGCAACTGACATGTGGCAAATGATGTCTAGCAAGTATGGGGCAGTGACATGCTATGTTGGCTGTCGAATTCACCATGGGTTTCAATTGCATCTCCTTTCTCCTTTAGGTTTTGTAGTATTAATTCCATTTATCAATCTTTACTGAAACGCCCTTGGTGCTGTGGTGGCAGTATCTCATTGGCTCAATTAGTTTGATGTGTAAAACCATATTCCACTTGGCAATTGGGTGGTATGGAGTACAATTGTTGTTGTCCCTTTACTCACTGTTACATCTGGAGAGACTTATTTCAGCGCCAGAGATGAGAGATACAAGGGTTGTTGTTGGCAAGCATCCAATGGCTTAACCTGATCCAAGGGTTGAGATCAAGGTGGCAGAGTTAAGTTTTATGAGGAGGTTTACTTCACTTCGGTTTCATCTTGAACCTTTGATCCTCATCCAATGGTCAACAGAGATGCTTGAGGGGTAAGCTGTTGTGAACAACAGTAGATGGAGAGAAATGAGCCACGTCTCAAGTTAATTTGTGGAGGAGACATAGTTCTAGGAAGGGGACCAGTGAGATGCTCCTTTACTCTTGTACTTTTGTTCTTCTCAAGTTCAACCGAAAGCCATATTGCCTCCAGTCGATTTTGAATTCTTTCGGCACTTGTAGAGTCGTCTTAGTATCCAGACACCATGTTTAACATGTTTTAAACATTAATTAGGCCAATAAGTTGCTATACATCAAGGCTTAACCAGTGCTTAATCTTACCCGTGGCTTCCATTGGTGGTGCCACTAATTTGATCCATTTCAAGTCAAATTGACATCTCACATTAATTCTCCCCATCATTAAGGTGCCTGGATAACATGTTAAACATAATTTGAACATCAATTAAGCCATTAAACTGTTATATGCCATAGCTTCACCACCATCATCACTTGGCCGTAACCTCCATTGGTGGTTCAAGCAATCGGCTCTATCCCATCTGAAATTAACAGTTCATTCCTTCCCCCATGACCCTGGCGAAGGTGTATGTGCAGGCATCTCGACTCTCGTGTCCATAAGAGCTCCAATTTCATGTCTCCTTCTTCACTGCCTCGAAACTTAACTAGCAAAATTCTCCACATTCAGGGAACAAGAAGAGTCAAGAGCGGTACCGTTGCTTTCTCCTTGTCATGGGCTTTTCAGCGGTATCAAGAAGTCCGACAACGGCGGCGTGAATCGCCGGAACTGGTTCTGTCGGAGACGGAGCTCCTTCCTCTTCAATTTTTTCTTTCTGTTCTTTTCGTTGGATATGGGACCCAGGGACGAAGAGTGAATCGGGGGTCGCCATCTGTCTGGAGTTCTTTCGCTGGTAGGCGGGACCAGGAACAAGAAAGTGGGAAAGGAGCCAATCATGGTTCGCCAACTGTGCGAGAAGAGCTGACGTTGGACAAATCGGATTGGAGGAGGAAGCTCCTTGGCCATCTTCTCCATTTTCGTTTATAATGGATCCGTCCATTTAAGCGAATTTCCATGATTTTACATTATGTCCATTCTCAAATAAATTGTTTGGATGCTCTTTCTATATTATTTGATCATGTAAATTTGCATGGATTCTCATAAAAATGCGAGGAACATAATAGTCATGGATTTTCTATTTTTCTGGATTTTTAAACTAATTAAATGAAATTTCCAAAGCTCATAGAACAATTCATATAATTAATTTATTTATGCATCCTTGTTGCATCTTTCTAGCTTCTTGATTTTTCCTAATCATCCATGATATTTATGTCACCTTTTCTCCTATTAAAATTAAATATTGAATATTAAATACTAAATTAATACAGTCATATGGCGAACTGTATTAATATTAATATCGATATTATGGCTTTAGTCCAAGCGCGTCTTTGCTTCAACAAATTGACCCCCTCCCCTTGAGAATCTGGACCCATCATGCATTCATGGCCCTATTTTAATTGTCTGTGAATTGCCGAATTTTCTTGTGTGGCAAAAATTAGAGGCAAACAAATAGATATAAGAAATATATCACACATATTTTATATTTTATTTCCATTTAATTGCACATGTTTTTTTTGAACATGTGTATAATATCATTTTGTTTGAATAATTATTCGCCGATGACCCTGTATATTTACTATTTAATTCTACAAACTTATCTTTTGCATTGTAGTCTCTCCTTTTTTTTATATTTTATGTTAGCCATATATAATCAAATAATATATAATATGGAAATAATTAAAATATAATTTTTTAAAAAAATTTTGAACATTAAAACTTTAAACAGACATAACTTTTGATAGGAAGGTCCGTTTGGGGCGATCGAGCACAATCCGGAAAGCTGGCGACGAGATCTACACGTTTTACTGGGATGAAATCCCATAACGGCCATTTTCGGAGCGAAAAAATGCTCTCTAGACCTCCAAAATCCACTTTGAAAGTTTGCAAACCTAAAAACCACTCTAAACTACTAAAAAAGTTTTAAAAATCATAAATTAATCATTAAAAAGAGAAATGCATTAAATCAAGTGACTTTCTTGATAGTTATTCAAACAAAATGATATTAATGTCAAAATTAATATTCTATTGTCATTTTTAAATAAAATTAATATGAAATTAAATGTGATATTTTAAAAATTGTAAATTTAACCTTAAAAATAAATTTAACCTAAATTTTCACATTAATTTTGAAAAAAATGGTAATAACTCCATTTCGAAAAATTTACGCCTTCCTACCCGTTTATAAAACGCGTTCGAAGGCTCCGAGAGCGTTTTATAAACGGGTACGAAAGTCTGACCAGCCTTTTGAGGCGTAACTGAAGCGGTACAGTCTCTCTCCTTCTTACCCGTTTATAAAACGCGTTCGAAACCTTCGAGCGCGTTTTATAAACGGGTAGGAAGGAGAGAGACTGTACGCTTTTATAAAACGCGTTCGAACTTTCTTCTTATTAAAAAAAAAAATAATAATTCTTTCTATTAAAATTTTTTGGGTCTGAATTCCTATATAAAATAATTTCGGAGTGAAGTAGGAACTTTTGCGAGGAACAAAACAGAGCCAGAATTTCTTTCTTTTTTTTCAGAAAAAAAAAACCGAGCCAGAACTGTTTACTTTCAGTTCTTCAGTGGAAAACCTAGATTTAATATTTCATGCACTCATGAGTTGCTAGACGCATAATACCTCATTGATTAATTATGCTTTTATTACATTAATTAACTAAATAGTAGATCTACTATATAAGTGCTTAACCTCACCAAGTTAATTTGTGATCTTAACATCAAAATATATGGGATAAGCTTCAATTGGCAAAACCAAATTATTTGAGAAGTGATGTATTGACATATCAAAATTAATTTATAATTTGTGAAATTTAACATCGTTTGGTCAAATATTATTAAAAATAGACAATTAAATTAAAACATTTCCTAAACCTTCATTTTTTTGTCCACTTGACTTCATTTTTTTGTAGAAGAAGTTTTATTATAACTAGTGATAAAACAAATTTCAAGTGTTTCTCTGATATAACTATTAAGACTAGCCCACACACCAAAGGTTGTGTCAGAGTAGAAACCTCTCCATGGGGTCCAGAAGCCACGGTGAGTTCTTTGGCGATTACTAGAGGTGGGCGCGGTATACCCCGAATATGCAAAATCTTTCCGTTCGGTCCATGTGGAACGTGTAATGGAATGAAATTTTATTTTATTTTGCAAACGAAACAGATAACAAAATGTATTTCGTGATTCGTTTGTGCATTTTATAGTGTAAATATAGTCGTTCTGCTGCGTTCCGTCGAAACGGAACGAGACGGAACGAATCACGAATCATCCGATTCGTACCGTTACTGAAATGAAATGGAAAACGAAATGACCCCATTCCGTTTCCATTATACACGTTATCCACCCCTAGCAATTACTTTACTATTTGGATGACATATAAATTTGACGTATGGGATCGTTTGGATCGCTTAGGAATAAGAGAAATAGTCTATTCCTAGGCGAAAAATATTAGGAAGTGTGTAACTTTGTGAAGAGTTTAGCTGGTTAGGAATAAATTTTCGTCTAGAAAGAGGCTATTCCTCTTATTCCTAAGCGATCCAAACGGCCCTCATGGTAGCTGTATATTTGCATCTAAGGAAAAGGTAAATGAAAGTATGAAACAATGTTAGTGTCTCTGTGGTGATATCTAATTTTGGTAGGCTATTTATTGTAGAAAGAAGAGGTAGTTGTGCTGGTAGTGCTTTCAAGAGTTATGTTGCTAGTAATTAATCGACTGCATTGAATATTTTGATCGGAAAAGATGTCGATTTGATTTTTCTTTTTCCCGGTTTCAGTTTTAAATTGTTATTCACGAAGCTTTGTTAAATGATTCAATGGTTATTTCAAATATTGGTTGCCACTAAAAGTGGAAAAACAACATTGCAAAGTTAAAACTTGTTATAAAAGTACCTGATATATATATTTTTTTCAATGACTTGCTGCAGGTGCTTATAGATGTATACAGTATCAAATTTGAGTACTTCATCCTCCAGGATAAACAGATTAATATAGAAGCAAATAAGATCAATAATTTTAACAGGTTATTAGGTTTTAAAAATTTTCGCTACTGTGGAAGGGAACTATAGAAATATCCTCTATGCAATAAATTCTTTATTGCAATGTTGGTACTATGTACTTTGTGGCTCTGTAAGAAAGATTCATGCACCATAAACATGACAACACGCATTGTAACTAACTACGTACCATGGAAAGTAATTAATCTCTATATGTACTTTCCATATCAAGCCAGGGTGTTCTAAACTTCTAATTCAAAAGGTACATGTGTGGTTGCTATTTTTACCTGCCTGAGATCACTTCTCACCAGGCGTCAAGCAAAAAATTTGGGACAGCCACAGGCCCACAGCACCACCCTTGTGATGTCAAAAAAAGTGTATGATTCAATTATTCAAACAAGACCTAACTCAATTTTCAGGCCATTGAATTGGTTTGTCTCCTAGTAAAAGAGGTGTTGACTCTAGAATACATTTGGTCTAGTAGCTTGGTAAGAGTATTTGACTCTCTTCTAACAGGGTTCAAACTCGTGTGCTTGCGATAGGCTTGACGAGCCAGCGTAAAAACTCAGCCATATATATAAGAAATGACTAGAGTCGGGATGTCATTTCTAGCCTAACCCCAACTTGTTTGGGATAAAAGACTTTAACATTATAGGCACCCGTAGTTTTATACTTCATTACTACACTGAGGCAATTAGGCAAACGAGTTTTCATGTGTTACTGAGAACTCTCTAATATGTGTCTTGGCATGTGGAATGTTGCCAAGAACAATTACTAACTGATTAATGGTTATAACCTTATAACCAGGTCAAGTACAGTCGGTGAGAAAGTTAAAATTTCATAAAAGGCAAGTTTTATCATAATTCACTAATATTTAAATTATTTAAATTCTAACTTGAAATTCGTTTAAGTTAGTAAAATTACTTTTCATGTCTTTTAGTTCCTAACCTATGAGACAGTAAAAAAACTTATGTCTGAAAAATATTTGAAAATTTTTCCTATACTAGTCACCTTACATTTTAATGCTACTAATTTATTTAATATATATGTCTTAAGAGATTGGCTAAAATACTTTACAAAGCATAGGAAGTGTATGCTTTTGAGTTTCTGTCCGTAGGATCAGAGATGAGATTTGTGGAGCGATTGAATCGGATGGCTCAGCTTTCATGCGCGGAGACCTCCGAATTTCTCCGTCAAGTTAAAAATTTCTGTCTATTAATTCTTTCTCTTCTGTTTGCGAGAGAGGCTTCTTTAGTACCTTGCATTAAAAAAGAAGAAGGCGAGCAATTTCTAAAATTTACATTAATTAGGTAGTATTGTATCAGATTGTACGTACGTTATCAAAGCCCAATTGATAAAATCGATCAAAGATGACGGGGCAAGAAACTAGTCAAATTAACGATGTATCTGATTTGAGGAGCTTAATGCTGCAAATTAATTAAATTGGAATAACAAAACTCACAAACCGTCCTACATCAAGGAAGCCTAAAGTGCCAGTAAGGGACGAGGTCCGTCTAGGATTCCGAAGCGACAGTCGCAATAAGAGAGTGGAGAGATCGCCTTAGGTTTCTAGTCAGAGGAAGAGGGATGTGATCTGTCTGGCGCGAGGTAGGGGAAACAACTAGTGCCACGAGCGGTAGAGGGAGAGAGTTGAGAGGGCTTAATTTTATACTCTCCAACTTTTTCATATTTATTTATATCTTTCTCTACTCGTGTGTATTTTTTATTTGTCACTAAACTCTTCTAAATGATGTTTTATTTACCTTTCAACTTAACCACACATAATAAACTATGGTTATCTTATAAAAATTGAAAATTAATTTTGAATTAAACTAAAAGGATGAAAATATCCTAGAACATTTTTCCTCGACCTTTTCCTTATTTTTTTTAGAACAAGGACTTTAAAGCTACTTGGAATAGACAATCAGGTTTGTCCATAGGTTGACAACTTAAATGGCCAGGACAAAATAGAGTTTCACTTCTTGAACTGATCTTGGATAGATCCGATTTTTTTTTTTTTTTGAGAAACTAGGCAGTGACTACCTAGTAAAAGAAAAAAAAAACAAAAAGGAAGAAAAGAAACCAACAAAAAAAAACAAAGAAAGGAAACAAAAACTGCATCTACCAACTAGCAATGCTTCAGGAACAAAGAGGTTTCTCCAACTATCCAATCATGAATCGCTCCAAGTAGTCTGCTTTCACCTCTGAAAATCTTATTGTTTTGCTCTAGCCAGATTGCCCATAGTGTCGTTGCTACGACTGCTTCATGATACATACACTGCTCCAAAAATGGGATTGTGCAACGGTTAATAAAGTGAAATAGCCACGGTTCCCATCCGTTGTAGAAGCCCCTGTAGCAAATTGTATAAAAATCGTCTTTAAAATAGAGACGGTTTTTAAATAAAATCCGTCTTTAAATGCTCCAAATAGAGACGGTTTTAAACAAAGGTCCGTCTAAGGCCCAACAAATAAAGACGGTTTTTAGGATAAAAACTGTCTCTATCTTGATACAGCAAATGACGCATTAAAATATACATTCAAAATTGTTACAGTTATAAACATAAAAACCGTTGCTATTTTCTTGCATATTTTCTGAGGCTATACCAATATTGCTAGCCGTACCATATGGTACCAATGTACCATATATCAACATATATATTATTAGAAATTATACATATTGACACATATAACAACATCACATACATAAGTAATCCAAAATCACACATAAAGATAGCAAATTAAAATTGAAGAGTATCAAATATTTACAAAAAATTAGTACATATTCCAAATAAAGAAAATATTTAAATCATCAATACAAACTTCTAACTTAGAATAATTTCTGCTTCATGAAGTAATCCATTTTGTGCAGGAACCCTATAGTATAGGCATATAACAAATGCACCTGACACCTGGTAAATACTTTCGACCAAACAAAAACACATACTACAATTTCTAGCCTACAAGCACCATATATGCATTATCTTAATAGTTTCTGTGAGAAAACAAGCATCAGCATATATAATTTTGGTAAATTCGTCATCCAAAATCAAATGCTAAACAACGACATACTAAAAAAATAACATACTGCGCATCATCAAGAATCAGAATGGATCCTTTAATGTCAACATCCATTGCTCTCCTGACAATTGGATTTACCACATAACTATATAGGGACAGAAAACTAATTGTGCCTCCGTAGCCATTGTCTGTGCTGCAAAATATGCACATCCTGAAATTATGTATTCTGCCATCAATGACTATTAAAACACCATAATAATAACCAAACATGTTTCACGATAATGAGAATGATCAACCTTTGACACTTTGTCCCACTTTCACAAGATCTTCAATATCATGAACTTCATTACAACCACCTTTCTGGAGGGAAGGGTGCGACTTGTTTGCATTTCTGTTAGTTTGTGTCCAAAAAAATAAATAAGTGAACAAATATATGGCTGGTATTGTACAGTTGTGTCCAGGATACAAGCACAACAGAAATATTAAAGAGTTAAAACTTGAGCTCACTTGAATTCAAGGCAGCCAAGTCCCTCGTCCTTTAAAAGTGCCTTACTGCAAGGGGAAAAAAAAGAAACAAGCAGCATGTGTTAGGACTTAGGAACACTATTAGAGTATTAGTTATTTGTCAGAGAAGTTATCAGGTTTCATCAATGTTTTCACTCATACAGACGTGCTTGTTGGTGCAGTAGTGTTTTTGTGAGGCCTGTTAAATTGGTCAATATTAGAAGAAGAAGATTGGTTACTGGTCAGTTATATAGAATCTGAAACACTCTTTCGGAAGGAAGAGAATAAGAAGTGCATCAAATATTCTTAACCAGGTAAGAAAAGAGATAATATAATGCTAAAGCTAAGAACATTTTAAATGGTCTTATAGGCAAGCAAGGTATTTGCCACTTGATACTGAAACAAAGGGTTCAAAATATTACACAGGTTAAAATGACTTTTGATTAAATTGGTTGGATTGACAATAGAAACGAAAAAAGAGATGGAATTACAATGCTGGCTTGAGTTGAGGTGCTTCGAGGCGGAGTTATCGGCTGTCGCTGTCGGCTTCGAGGGGCTGCCGGCTTCGGTGTTGCTGTCGGATCAAGAAGAGAGTGAGTCGAGAAGAGAGTGAGTGAGGGAGTTGAGAAGAGGCAGAGAGCGAGCGGCGGCTGTCGAGAGTGGCAGAGAGCTTGAGGGTGGAGCAGATGACTGTCGGATGGAGATCGAGAGGAGGGGCTTGAGTCGAGGTGCTTCGAGAGGAGAGTTTGAAAGAGGCCATGAAAAGCGGCGTTATCGAGAGGAGGGTTTGAGAGAGAGGATCGAGAGGTTAGAAAATGGGAGAGAGAGAGTTTGAGAGAGTGGATTTGGACTTAGCAGAAAATGGGAGGAGGAGGAAGGTCTGCTTTACGGTATAAAAAAAAATTTCAAACTAATGACGGATTTTAGGTAATACCCGTTGTTATTTAAATAAAGACGGTTTTATCATAAAAACCGTCGGAAATTCAAAAAAAAATATCAACGGTTCTTAAAGAAACCCGTCACTATTTGATATAAACAGTTTTTTTCTTTTTTGGGCCGAGAAATGGGCCACGGTTTTAATGTAAAACCCGTTTGCTTTTTTTCCCTCAGATTTTTCTCTCTCTCCTATTATATGGTTTCGAACGGTTATTTATAAAATCCGTGGCTAAATCTATGTTGCAAAAGCCTCGTTTTTTTGGTAGTGATAGTCATTTTGTGGGAGTGCAAAGGCGTGTGTGAGTGCCTCCGAGCAGCTATGTTGTGTTGACCATGGAGCAATACCAGTATTCTGTTGGAGATGTCTCCACAAAACACTTGCAAAGGGGCACGCTAGGAATAGGTGTGAGGAAGATTCACAAATGTTTTGATTACAAAGAACGCATCCCACTTGGATAGATCCGATTTACCAGTAAAAAAATGTAATTGAGTAATTATAAAAAAAAATGTAATTGAGCAATAAATGTTGATTATAGCTTTTGTTGTTACAATTATTAGGAGAGACGCACGTTACACGTATAGCCTGAGAGACTAACTAGCAGTCTAGCCCTAAGATATATTATTCATAACCTAGACTAGCTAGATACACTAAACAGAGAGGTGCACTATATATCTGAAGTATTGCCAATAAAAAAGTTACAAAGCCAAGGAAGAACATTAAGATACATAAAAGGGTTGAAAACGATAAGGATTCATTAAATAGAAATAATCATCTTCTTCCATTAGCGGGAAAATTTCTTGGGGTTTAGACTTTAGTAGGGCTGAAAACGGTAGCAGTTTCAATCGTTCTTTCGTTTCGTTTCGTCCGGAACGGAACGGTAACGGATAAGGATTTCAGTTTCGTTTAAGGAACGGAATAACTAACACAAATACAAATATTGTTTCGTCTCAGAACGGAACGATTAGTGGAACTTGTACGTTTCGTGGTCTTTTATTTCACGCATTTCGTCTAAATTTTTTTTTTCATAGTTTTATTATTAGATTGCAGAGGACCACAACGGAGAGATCGAGGGAGAAACAAGTAAAATTAGATTTCTGCAGCATCGCTCCGTCATTTCTCCGCCGAACACAGTCACATCTATCTCTCTCGCCTCTGCACCACCCAGTACAATCGCCGTCGAGAGTGAGAGGTGATGATGGTGCCTCCTCCCCCTTTCCCATGTGACCTAACCTGTCATTTCTCTATCTCTGTTTCATACAAAATGAATAATAGTTTATTTTCTTGCATCTTAATAAAAATGCAAAACAGTTAGGTAGTCAAAGACGATTATAACCATTTTGATCGTTCCCATCAACGAAACGATCAACGCAACATGTGTTAAACGGGTGCAACAATCAACGCAATAAGTACAAAAATTTCGTGCATCAATGCAACGGTTAACGAAAATGACCACTTTCGTGGTCGTTTTCCACGTTATGCACCCCTAGACTTTAGTTCAACTTTGGGGCCTTCAAACTTTCAAATTAGATTTTTAAGTTGTGAACTTCAAGTGGAACTTTTGGTTTACATTTCAAGTGGGACTTTCAGGTCCAATGTCTTAAAGTGGGTCCTTGATTCTTGAAACACGGAGCTGGACTTATGTTCTGACTTTTAAGTTGGACTTGTCAAATTTTAAGGCCTTGAGTTGAACTAGTTGCACAAGACTTAGATATTAATTCATAGGGCTTCAGAGCTTGTCATTGCCTCACTGGGTTTGAGTTTTGAATTTCTGGATTGAAGACTTCAGTTTTGAGTTTCTGGATCGAAGACTTCAATTTTTAGATTTCTGTGTTTGGACTTTGGGACTGTTGGAGATATTTGAATTTCGAGTTTGGGATTTGCTCTGGGCGTCTCAATTTTGGGACTTCATATTTGAGCTTTGGGTATGGATTTCTGAGATTTGGGTTTTGCATTTGAGATTTTCATTTGGATTTCTAGATTTTTGGGAGCCGATTTTGGATTTGAGGTTTTGGACATGAGCCCAAAATGTACAAACTGTTCAGAACATAAATGTTCGAGGACATAAATGTTCATGTGTTATGCAAAAATTTAATTTTAATTTTTGTTTTTACCATTATATCATTTACCAAAATGGCCACTTTAAAGGTTTTGCATTTAATATGTTTTGTGCTTTGGGATGTGGGCATGAAATGTGATACCAAAATATTCTTCATATTTTTCTGAACATTTTGACATTTTATTTGTATTTTTCTGGCATTCTTGCTACTTTTAATGTATTTTTGAAGCTTTTGAGTCTGTTGGAAAATTCTGACTGGCGGGGGCTTGCAGTTCGCTGTTCTGGGTTTCAGTGATCCGTCACACACAAGGGGTATATATGGACGTCCCAGGTCGCAATGATGGAAGGCTAGGGCACCAGGACGCAAGAAAATGCCATATAGATCAATTTCCATGTAGATAATATTACCATATGTGATATGGCGGTGGTCTGTTCGAATCGAACAGGATTTTTTCGAATCGAACAGATGAGAGAGAAGGTGGCTGTGGTAGTATGGCTGCTACAAAGTCGTTTGGTCAGAACAAAATGACTGTTCGGGGCGGAAAGAAGAGAGAAAATGGCCTCCAATGTTAGGAATGAGGCATTTAGCGTGCTACACCGGGAATCCATCCATACCATCAGAAATTACCAAAACCTGTATGGAGAAGAGAAGAAACAACGGCAAAGCCAAATCTCGGAAAAATATAATAATATATTAAATAATTTGTTGGTTTGACTCTAATTTGAGTGTCAAGTATGGTCCAATACCAATAAATAATAATGATATTAGACCGTTTGGAACCTGTTACATAAGAGAGGTTACCAACCTGAACTCTTGTTTTACATTGAACTGCGTGATCAATCTTAAATTTAGCAATAGTTTCGATTACTTTACCTTTAGTGCATTAACTTTAATAGTCATTTACTTTTATTTTCAAACCAAATATTATTTTTCCCAAAATTCATAAAAAGCTTGATTAATCTAGGAAATTAGGGTTTAGATATTTAATCCGTCGCCATGTTAGATCCTTATTTACTACAATAAAATTAAAATCAGGCAGACTCGGCATTTTAAGTAGGTTTACGCCTGATCATAATGCTTTAAAGTTCAAAACCACCACATGATCCTTTGAGCCCACCAGTCAGATTCGTTTATAGAAAAAAAAAAATAATGCCATCCGGTTTATTTATCGAGTTTTCGTAAAGGCAAACCGATAAAACAAAAATAAACAAGAAGTAAAAGGATCGAACTTCAAATTAGAATTGATGAAAGACTATCCTATATTAATATAATTTTATAATTCAAATGATTTTCAACTATAAAATAAATATGAAAAAAAAATTGTAGTTATATATAAGGAAGATTACATGCAATATTCCAATTACAATCGACTTTTGCCTATTGATACGTCTAGCTATGGTACATTATCAACAGAAAAGAGAATTTAAGGAGTAATCAATATTTTATTGATTCAGTGCATATTACAAAATGCTATTACAATGGGTATTTCTGAGCTCAAATGCTAACCCCTTAAGTACGTGGGAAAAGGATATTTGCAGCAGCAGGCTAGGGTTTCTATTAAACAACTTTCGCAACCTGACCATGGTGCTGGTTTTGTGAAAGGCGTAATGCAGGCCTTTGTGCACAAGTCAGGCTTCTCAGTGCATGGTTTGACGCCTGGTCCATGTTTGCAAAAGTAATAATAACCTTCTGCCATCGCTGAACCAAAGTATGATGTGAGTTATTGTCAAACAAATAATACTAATAATAATCATCATATGTACTAAACAATGAATCGAACAACAGTAAAAGTAATGATGGTGATGATAAATGAATTAATAAATTGATTGTTTGCTAAGATTTTTTTTTTCTTTTGAATGGATGTACAATTTGCTTATTAATTCGTGCCTAAATATTGAATTAAAATTAGAGATATTTGTGAATAACTGAATATACAAAGGAAAGTAGAGTAAAAAGAAATGCACCTAAAGAAAACATATGAAGAACCACTATAAGGGACACCATGAACGCAACCTTCATATTTCTTTTTTTGAAAATTCCAACCATAATTAATTAATCAAAAGGAAATAAGAAGAGTTGTTAAATAATAGCAAGATGAGACACATTAAATGGAACGAATAAAATTATTGCATAAGATTTCATATGTACATAAATAAAATATTGACACAAAAGAAAAAAGGCTATAGGTCTATGGTACACAAACTTAATAATTATTACAAAACACCCAAAAATGCTAGCAAATAGAAACTCTTTCGTAGTTCTTCAGTCGCTTTATCTTCTTCTCCATCGGACTCCACATGAAATAATTATACAGGAGTTTACAAATTAAGTTCTTCAATATCGAATTCTATGCACATCGTCAAGTGAAAACTCTTGCTCAAACAGACTCTATGTTGATCCTTTCTAAATTCATCACCATGCATCTACATAAAGCACTAGCATTAGAAAACAATCAGTAAAAAAGAAGCAGAAATATCATAGGGGCTGTTTGGATGGTTGTAGGAATTTGGAGAATTTGCAATTCCTAGACATAAATTTATTGGAAAGTGTGTAATTTTTGAAAAGTTTGAATTGTTTATAATAAATTTGGCATATAAAATTCTCGAAATTTACAATTCCGGCCCATCCAAACAGCCCCATAATATACATAACAAAGCATCATAAGGTATATAGCAGAATGGTCAATAGCATAGTGCTGCCACCAATTATGGTTGACATATCTCTATGCCCAATCCTTAGAAAAAATTAGAAAGAGAATAAGAAAACCATATAAAATAGTCATGACTACTCAAGAAGATATGATTGCCTATTTCTCGTCTGTGCTCTGATTAATTTTTCACTCAATTCAACAAGTATGTATCTGAACTATTGAAACATTTTGGCAGGAAGGAAGAATTAAGTTGGATTCAGTGGTTACTCTTTTCAAAAATGATGGTTCCATTATTACTCATTCCCTTCCTCCCAGGGGCGGATTTGTTCAGAGGCAAGACCTGGCACGTGCCAGGCTTGATTTTCTGAAATTTAGTTTCAAGTGTTGATTTTCTATGTAATTCAAAGATTTGAAGTCTAGTGCCTGGGCTTAGTTTGCTCCAGTGCCCGGCCTTGGTTCTCTGTTATTTTTCTTTTCCTTTGTAATTTCTTCCTTCGCCCACTATGGGACACCACTGACTGGCAGTCTGGCATTGACAATTAACATTACATCGCTCCGATCTTTTTCCTTCGGTGCATATCCATTTAGGTTCGTTTAATGATATCTTTCTTTTTATGATTCTCTCGGCTCGGGACAATATGAGACGAAATACTATCCTTGATTACTCACCTTGTGGCTCCACTTTGGATTTTACTAGACCCATAGGGCATAGGCTTTAAGTTTATATAAAGCAGCTTTTTTTAGTGGTTATGGTGTGCAAAGCCATGTACAGTGAATTAAAAAAATAATTATTCATTTATTGGTAGTAAGCAATTTGTGATTTTTCTTTTGACAAGTAATATATTATTAAGTTCGTATCTTCTAAAATATTTTTTCTCCTTCACGTGAGGACTACCAGCGTCTTACTTTTATTTCATTCAATAATCATTATATAGTCTACTTGTAAAAAAAGTATAGGTATATTGCATTTTGTGTTAGAAACTTCAAATTTATAGGGAGAAAAGCTCTTAATTTTTTTATTTTGTTAGTTAAATATGTGGGGAAAAAATATTTTTGTAACGGTCCTAGTTATTTAGATTTTTTAAATATTTTTTTCTTAAAATAATAATTATTATTATCATTATTATTATTTTATGGTGTCTAGGCTTAAAAAATTTCTATATCCGCCACTGCTTCCTCCTCCTATTTGCCTCGATTGGAGAGGCAGATTACATGATAACTTAAGCTCTTGGGCAACAAATGAAACCAAATTCTCAGCCAAAAAAAGACAGCATAGAATCCATTCAAAAATCTCCCAAAATTTAGTTCTTATCAGCTTGAAATTTATCTCCAAAATCCCTTCTAGTTCCAACCAAAAAAATAAAATAAAAGGGAGAGAGAATCTGTTCAATCAAAATCTAGCTTTCAGAATTCAAATTTCAAACCAGCACAAAATGAGGAAAGAAACCTCGAATCCAAGCTCGTGAGTGGAAGAGAGAGGAGACAAGGCACGTTCGAAGGTGCTAAGGCTCTGAATCAGATCGTGAGTGGAGGAGAGAGGGTGCAAGGTGCGCAGAGGAGAGACGGAACAGATTCTCTGATCTGGTACATAGATCGTGCGGAGGCGAAAGTGATTAGAGGAGGAAGGCGTGCAGATCCTCTCCGATTTCTAGGGTTTGGAGAGGCAAGTTTGGATCTGTTTCTTGTTTCGATCAGAGGAAAAATTTTAATCGCTCATCGACTCATCATCTGCACGAATCTTGATGGAAATTAGACGACTTAGATTGCGATTCACCAGATCTCCTGTGAGTTGCAACTCACCGCAGCAAAACTCTCATCAAATATCAAATATATAAAAAAAATACTACCAGTTAGGCACAAGAGCATTACAACGTCATACTATTCTGAACCTAAACATCATCTCCTCTTATCAATTTGACGAAATTAAAGGACCATTGCGAAATCAGTTCCTGAAATGGGGGAAAAATTCCCGTACAATAGAAATTAGCATTACCAAAATTGACTAATCAAATAATTAAAAAGGCTAATTCTTTCCTTGGAGATTTGAGAGACATTATTTGGGTTGTTTGAATTGCCCATGAAAATTAAAATCGCCATATGGTTTTTACTTAGGATACTGGCAAATTAATAAATATATAATTACAGTTAGGAGATTAAACTTGTCTTAATTAGGAGCTCTGAAAAAGTCTCAAAACTGAATAGGACGTCCATCTCAAGTGTAAACCCACTTAACTTCTCCTGATACGAAATGTAAAATAAAAATTATAATAATAATAAATAAATTAATTGCACGTGGTCTAGTGACTCGGTGGTAAGAGCACTAGGTTGGCCTTCAAGAGATCAAGGGTTCAAGTCTCGCATGCATCTTGAATTTAAAAAAAAAGAGTTCGATGGTAAAGACCTAAAAATAAATCAATTTCAGAGCAAAATTTTAAATGTAGGATTGGATGCATCATGCGCCACAAATTGGTCCGTTTTACTTGGTTCGGATTTCCCAACCTTGATCCATCCCACTTATTACCACTTTTAACTAATTACATAATTTTAAATTTTTCGTACAAGTCTTTCCAAATTCCAAGCAGCGTAGAGGTAGCTGTCTATAGAAGGATGTATTTAAAAAATAAATTCTCATTCAAGTTCTAAAATGCATAGCCATGAAATAATTATGAAATTGATGGTTGGTTAATGGTTATCCATGCAAATCATACATGTCATATTACCAAGAATGATTATAAAAAGACATTGGTAGCTAGTCTGTCACTGCAAATTGCTTTCACTTTGCAGCGTAGGAACCAACCTCATTACAGATTGGTGTCGCATAATGTTTGTTTGCTATCACTAACAAAAGAGAGCACACGAGCACTCACAATTTGTCTGACTACATTACAATTCCAACACTCGAATCGCCTTGAATAGTAAATAGGTTTTGGTTGGGGTTTTGAGTGTCGGTTTGATTTTTAAATTTGAAAAAAAAATACATGTTATATTTATTCGGAATTGTTTTCCATCATCCCATAAATTCTATCATCCTCATCATCCCCAAATCTTCATTAATTATCTAACATGTCTTCATTAACAAAAAAGTTCAGGGGATGATGAAATCATCCTCTTCATCCTCATCCCCTCTTTTTTTTTCCCCTAAAAAAAACTGTTTTCTTGTTCTGAAGGAAGATGCAATTATTTTTTGTTTATTTTTCATGACGGTGTAAGGGCAACCGAAGTAAATTTTTTCGCTTAATAAGAAGTCTAGATAAATTGTATTAATATAACCTATATATAATGTGAATTAGTACTTAGATATTGATAAAATGTAATAATCATATACTGTTTTTCTTCAATCGAAAAGCTCTATGTTGAATTTAACTAAAAATCATTGGAATAACAACAAACGGAAGTAATATATAGCTTAAAGAAATCAAGAACGGAAGTAACATATAGCTTAAAGAAATCTAACATGTTATAGAAAAATCACTAACTGTTCTGAAAAAATAACTACATGTTCTAGTTAATCTTACTAACTGTTCTAAAAAATAACTAACTATTTCGAAAAAAAATATTAACTAAAACCAGGGGCGAAGCTACGTGGAGGATGGTGGGTCCATGGACCCACCTCAAAAAAAAATTCTTAATATTGTATTTGTTTGTAATTAAAAAAAATCACAAGAAGTTAGGGACCCATCTCAAAAATTTGAAGGACCCAGCTGGACGTGTGGTGTTTAATTTGAATTGCATAACAACATCTAAAAAATTGCATAAGGACCCAAGTAACATTTGTTCATGACTAATCGCCTTCTTTCTTCCTCCCCAATGAATTTTATTAAGACAAAATTTAGAATAGAATGAAATATTTGGATGAATAATTATTTGTAGCATATATATGCTAGCGCGAATCTCGTGCATTGCATGATTCATCTATATAATATTTTGTGAATTTTAGAACATTATAAACAAAAGCTACCACAGAAGATAAAAAATACAATTCGGATATTATATAAAAACTGTCACTAAAAATCATAAATACTATTCCTGTCAAAAATATTTCCGAGCGCCACAAAAGATAAGAAATATTGTGGTTTGAATAGTGGCCAAATTCCTCTGTATGCCTTTAATCTTTATATATCTATAATATAAAAAAAATATTCAATGAGATTTCTAATGAACCTATTATGTAAAATTATGAGAAAAATAAAAATTCATAGGAAATTATTATATTTTTTTTATTGTCTTGATTTTTGAATTATTATTTTGTATATTAAATATATTATTTAAAATTTTCTATTGTTATTATAATATATATTTGATTTCTCATGAATTTTTTTTATGTCACATTATTTAGAGTTCTTTATTTAAAAAAATATTATTATACTATGTCTATATTAAAAGTTACGTCATACATATGTTTTCAAAAAAAAAAAAATTTACGGACCCTGCTGACACGAAATCCTAGCTTCGCCACTGACTAAAACAGTTACTAAAATTTTACTAACTGTTCTGGTTAATATTACTAAATGTTCTGAAAAAATAACTAATTGTTCTGAAAAAATAACTAACTGTTCTGGTTAATTTTACTAGTTGTTCTGGAAAAATAACTAACTGTTCTGAAAAAAATAACTAAATGTTCTGGTTAATGTTACTAACTTTTCTGGAAACAGAGAGGGAAGGGGGAGGACTTTTCTGGAAACAGAGAGGGAAGAGGAAGGGGGAGGGAGTGGAAATAGAGAGGAAGAGAGGGGATGATGGAAAAAGTATTCTTATAATGAAAAGTAGTTATCATTCCCATCATCCTCTTTTATTTTTTGGAATGCAATTAATCCAAATATTAGAGGATGATGGGATGATGAATCTTGAGAATGATAGTTATCAGCTCCGATATTTATTTAATTAAATTGTTTTTCATTAAACTCATATAGAAAGACAGGCATTTTCTGGAGTCATGAATAATAACCTTTTAACCCTTTAGCACCATATATGTTAGTGATAGCAGGAACACCGTACATGCCGCTAGGTCCCTGCACCATATATGTTGATAATCAACAGGAACACCCAACAATGAACCATAATTGAACGCTTGGATAACTTACAATGTGGAATTCTTACCAAAAAAAAAAAAAGAAATACAAAAATATTGTCCAATTGTTTGTTGATATATGAGTTTAAGAAGAACTTGTTGATATTTGAATAGAGGAGGAAGGGTCATTCTCAAGATGTAAATTTTTTATGACAACTTGGTAGACGTCATCAAGTAATTTCAGGGAAAAAATATCTGAGTTTTAAAACAAATTTGTCAATTATCTTCTTGGCTAGGCTTATGTAAGCAACTAATTGTTTGTAAACAAAATAAACAGTGAAATTGTAAACTTCTGTCAATGAAAACCCATTAGGAACAATTGTTTCTTTATTTTATTTGAATTTATTGATTATATTTGAACTTAGCTTCTCGCAAGCCATCTCCTTTTCTTATATTTAAACTTTAAAGTTAGATTTTATTTGAAATTTTTATTTACTGAAACAGTTAAAAGTTTTCAAAATTACTAATTAATTGACCGTACAGTCTTAGAAAGAGCAATAATTCGGATTCTAAATCTATCTTTCTTAAAATTGAAGATCAGATTGCGTCCAAGAAAAATAAATAACGATTGAAGATCAGATAAAATTCCTTTTCGTTATTGAGGATTCTCGACTTAAAATAATTCGAAAGGAATTAAAAAAAAATAAAAAAACAGAGAGAATCTCAAGAGAAGCCAATTTAATTTCGGTTTCAGCCAGGACCGGACTGGTACCATAGTTCGATCATTCTATCTGACATCATTGAAGTCAAAGATAAACGATATGCGCATACGGCAGCATATCACATATGTTTCATTTGGTGGACCAAGAAACTGTCCTTCTGATCAGTGGGTCCCACGAGTCAGATTCAGGGACCACACGAAATCCGATTTGCTATGTTACCGTTGGAACGGCAGCATCCGTCAATTTTTGGGGCCAGCGTGGTCTCTCTTGTCCTCTCTCTCTCTGCTCTCACAAGTCACAACCACCGTCCGATCAAAAACTTTGAAGAATACTTTGTTGTTTCACCCCTGTAAATCTCTAAATGTGATTACGTTGTCCGTTTTGTAAACTTAGAAGAATCCAGTATTGAGATAAGATAAGATACCTGTCTAGGGGCTGTTTGGATTCATAAAGGAATTTGGAGAATTTCATCTTCCTAACATAAATTTATTATAGGGTGTGTTTGGATTGTTGGAAGAAAGAAGAAGAAAAAAAATTATAAACAATCCAAACTCTTCACAAAATTACACACTTCTCAATACTTCTTTCCACTTCTTCCCATCTTTCCTTCTTCCCACACCTATCCAAACGCACCCATAAACAATCCAAATTCTTCACAAAATTACACACTTTTCAATAAATTTATGCTTAGAAATTGAAAATTCTTCAAATTCCCCAAATTCCTAAGCGATCCAAACGGCCCCTAGTGTCTATCAACCAACGAGGCAGGCAAGCAGCGAGGCTTTGGTGCCCCTTCTCCCCTCCCAACAATAATATTTTCTTTTCACGTTTTGAATAATTGACTCATGCTTTGTGGAATTAAATCTTTTTGGGCATCCGTGATTAATCATGCAAGTTATGTTCCTCTTATACATACTTCAATAAAAAGATATATTCAAAAGAAATCAGAGGTGACAAAAGTATTTTTTAAATGCTATGCGGCTATTGTTTGTTTGTGTTTCGATTTCCGAACCATCAGATATCAATTGATGTTTAATAAAGGAGACATGCACACACGTACACGCGCGTATTTCAAATGCAGAAAACATTCAAAACATCACTGATAAATCTTAACTTTCTCCTTCAAATTAAGCTTACTCGAACTACTATTTTCTTTCTCCATCATACTAATGTATGACATGATTGTGTCATGAGAAAACCACTCATGAAAAAGGGTGACTAGGAAGTGCACAATGAATAATAATGATAATAATAATAATAATAACTAGAATTTTGATTTGTTTATCAAAGGGTATAAATATTTACTTCCCATTGCATCATATGGTTTCACAAACACAAAATGAAATCAATCATATATATATAGTGCAATACAATACTAATAAGCCAAAAACATACAGGGCCTGATTGAGAGTCTTTGGAGGAAATTATCCAAATCATAGAATTTGTGTGTTGTGATTTCTTTGGGTTGCAAAAGTATTTTTAATATGCTATCTTCTACTATATTGTTTAACATTATTGGCCTTTTTTTTTTTTCTTGACCCAAGTACACGTTTGACCATACTGTAGTATGTTTGTTTTTTTTGACAACCTTTTTTGTTTCTTCGCCAACTTTTCCATATGGACGTCATTATCTGCCTAAAATTGACTTGTGGGAGCAATTAATCAACAAAATTGGCATCATCTGGGGTAGTTGATGCGTTGTATTTTTCAGCGATACATACCTGCCTGACATGCGGGTTAATTATAAATATATGTTATATTAAAACACAGAATGAAAAATTAATCATATGAAATATACTATTCTCGTTTAGTTGGAAGTTTACAGCAGCAAAACTTTCAAAATATAAAATTCAAATAATAAATTTGGGATGTTAAATTTTGCTATCATATACAAGCAATGTGTCCTTTAAAATTTAAATTTAAAATTATATAAATTTTTAGTTTTCTTGAGGTTAATTAAGAAATTAGTGCAACTAAAATTAGCAGCAAATCTTTCAAAATTTTCAGTTAAGTTTCAAAATATAAAATTCGATTGATAAATATGATATATTGATTTCGGTAGTATATACAAGCAATCGTTCATTTTAAATTATATAAATTTTCGAGTTCATTTTGTGCATGATATTGAGGCTAAAAATTGATATAATCAAAATATAGCAACAAATCATTCCAATATTTTCAACTAAATTTCAAAATATACAATTTAATACTGAACACGTACGGTCCAAAGATATTGCTACCCACCTTAAAACATGATTCAATTGGATACTGAACGGTGATTAGTTCCTAAATCTGACAAAGCCGAGACACAATTTAAAATAAGAGAAATTATTGAGGGGGAATCTGGAACTTCCCCTACTACTAGTCTACTACTAGTGCAATCTGTAATGTGTAAGGGGTAGTTGATACGTTGCGCCTCAGCAGTCCATTCTGTGTACCCCGTTATGGAGCGCGTAGTGCGATCGTGACCGTCGGATTAGGCTTTGGTTCTCTCTCTCGATTCGGACGTCCGAGCAACTCTGTAGTGGTCTGTAGTTGCTCCTCTTTTTTCGTCGGATTTGCATGAACTTCAATGTACTGACACTCTCATCCTCTCCATTTTGAACCAAGCATGAGACGTCTTGGTTTTTTTTTTTTCTCTTTTTGAATTTCTATATATAGTAGATTATGTAATGGGTCCTAACTGGATACAAATACATCTATGTTGCACGGGTGCGGGTGCGGGTGTCGTATCGGATACGATGCGGGTGCGGAGATTCGTCATTTTTCAAAAAATCAGGATACGACAGTATATATAAAATAATTAAAATAATTTATTTATTTATATATTTTGTAAAATATATATTTATATATTTTTTAATTCAATATTCGCATTGGAAATTGAAATATATTTATTACTTGTTAGCCAATGTCAGTAAATTGACTAGCTATGTTAAGCTAATACCTTTTATTGGAATATGTTATTGCCTTTATTTGTTTTCATTAATTGGATTAAAATAATATATTTACATATTTATATATAAACTTGGATATGTTAGTAGGTTCTTTCGTAACTTATAATACATTTATATATAAAACTAGATTAAAATAATTCCTTTATTTGTTACTTCGTTAATTAGTAACTTACCTGCTTCTTTCATTAAGTCCATTAAAGGTCCAGGACAATCAAAGTGTCTATCCGGTTTTGATGTGCAAGTTAGTCCCACGTGAAAATTGTAAGCTATTCTTGAGACGTATATATAGAATGAGTCCTAGCGTGATTGTAAGGACTTAAACTTCCTTGTGCGCCCGTGTGCCATGCTCCATCCACGTGATCAGATCAGAATCAGAATAATTATAAATACCAAACATTGTTTACATAGTCCCTATATCTGATACGGCACTCGAATGGAAGCGGATACGCGAATTTGTGTCGAATCGGCGACCGTATCAATGAGTCAAATCGATTAAAATAATTGGGTGCGCCACGTGGCAAGTCGGATGCGTATCGCACGCGAGTCGCACACGTATCCGCGTCGGATACGTGTCGGATACGGGATACGGCAGTAAAATGGAGTATCCGAGTAACATAGAGATACATTGATTATAATATACCGCTAAAATAAATATGTAATTCATCCTATGATTATTTTTTTGTTGGGCAATATTGTGTTAGTTTTAACTTTTTCTTTATTACATTCACTTATGTTTTTATATTTATAAAGACAATTAGCATGAGTTGTTGTAAATTCATCAATATATGGAGAATTAAATTGCACTTTTCTGGGGTTAATTGGTGCACATTTACGTCCAATTATTTCTAGATACGTATCAGAAAAATCACATATCTAAAATGCTATCATATTTCTAGATAAGTGCAAAGCTTCCATTGTACTGTTTTTTATATAATGGCTCCGTTTGGATGGGTGCAGGAATAAAGAAATAGCTTCTTTCTATTTTTCAAATTTAGTATAAACAATTCAAATTCTTCACAAAGTTACACACTTTCCAATACTTATTCCCTTATTCCTCTTATTCCCACACCATCCAAACGGAGCCATTGTTATGCTAGACTTGGCAACATTGAGAAAGGATCAAATATCAAATATTTCATTGAGAAATCGGTGCTGATAAAATTGAATCTCAAATAACTATAATTTATACTTTCAAATAAAAAATCAAATTAAATTAACATGCATCATATATAATACACAATTACACATAAAAATTATATTATTCAAGTTCGTTGTATTATGCGTTATACTCAACAAAATTGACGGTCAGTTTTCACAATAAAATCTTATCTTAATATTTATTTAAATGAAGCTAAATCCTAAAATTCGTTACATGCACATATTAAATGCGCATATCAAATTTTTAAATTTAGTTAAGAAATGAAAAACAAAAGGCACTGATAATCATGACATTAAATTCCTCTCCATAGTTATTTCGGTGCACATATCTCTCTGTAATCTAGAAATAAATAAAATGAAGGGAGAACTTTCATGAACTTTTGCAAGCATGTTCCCACTATATTGACACCCAGAAATATCTCTCTAATATTGAACTAGAGAGGATACAGACGCACTATTAATTCTAATTCTAAATTCTTCTAAGAAACACTAGGGACGCGTACGTCTTAACGGATTTATCCTGATCTCTACAATTGTTTACTGTACAATGACAATATTATTGTTAGTGGGGACCACATTAATCCTTTATCCACTTTGATGCTTATCCATGCATGATCAAATACAGCCGTCAGATCTTGTTATTGTAGGAAACAAGGCTAATCAGATGGATGAGATGGAGCCTGTGGGGCTTTTTTCCTATAAATTTAATTCAAATTGGCAAATCAAAAAAAAAAATTCATATTGTTAAGAAATGAAGATATATATATATATATAAGAGTAAATCTATTGTGAACCATGATGCATAGAGCGCTCCGTGCACCACGACCGTTTAATCGGTGATTTTACAAATTGACAAATCTAAATTAACCAATCCAATCTATATATTGAAATCTCATAACAAAAATATTTTTACAATTTTTAGAATTTTTTTACTATTTTTTTGAATTTTTTAAAACTTGCCATTTTTGTCATATAAATTAGTATATTTATAGCCAAAAATGGCAGGTGTTAAAAAATTCGAAAAAAATAGTAAAAAAATTTAAAAAATTATAAAATTTTGTTTGCTATGAGATTTCAATATATAGATTGGGTTTCTTAAATTAGATTTGACAATTTGTGAAACCACCGACCAAAACAGTCATGGTGTACGGAAACTTATATGAACCATGATTCACAATAGATTTACTCTATATATATATATATATATTAGTTTGACGGTATTTTTTATTCATGACAGCCATGTACACTTGTCAAAATTTTGTTGTATGCGAACATAATCAATTCTTAGGTGGTTACGTGGTTTGCATCAGATACATTGGTTACCTCCACGGGTGCATCTGTTTAATTAATTCAATTTGTTTGTCTAATTTATTCTAGGACGCCTGAAAAAATTTCAACTTTAATTTATTAACAATTTGAAGTTTTGAAGCCAGTCTAAAATAATCATTATGAAACGAGCCTCTTCTTTGGTTTTGCACATGGGAGTTCATTATTGAAGTCTTTTTTTTTTTTATTTGGGTGGTTTACTAAGCCAGATGATATCAAATAAAGAGCTACCTTTAACTGGATTAATATGTATATAATATCGTTGTCTAACAGAAATAGGTTGGCCCATCATTGTCTTAATTATTACTTTTTTACACTACAGTTCAGAGGTTTTGACTTGATGGAAAATTTATTCCAACATCGTTGTACGTTGTTTCTTTTATGTACCGTACCTTTCAAAGAAAATTGAAAAATCAAGGAAAAAAGTTGGAAATTTGGAATAGAAAATGATAACTACTGTTTCCAAAACTATTAATTGGTGAGCTCACCTCAATAGGTTACATTCTTTAATTAAATTTTTTTTTAGAAAAATTGACAGCGGCTGTCAATTAGCTCTTTGATTAAATCTTAGTCCTTCATGCAAACCATTTAGGATATGACAATAATAATTATAAAAGAAAGTGAAACAAATTAATTTCACCAAAATAGTGTCTTCTGACTATTCATCACAGCATTAAACCATGGCCTATATATATAATGCACCGTCACAATTCACAACCAACTTGCTTAACCCTTCTCATTCCACTCCAACCCCCCCCCCCCTCACACACACAAAGAGATCAAGAACTAATTAAGATGGATGAACTACTTGAGTTAGCCCGGTCGGGTGACCCGGCCGGCGGAGCAGCCATTATGCACCACATCGACCAGCTCCTGGCAAAATGGCACGTGTCAGGGAGAGAATTGTCTGTCGATGAATCAACTCCACTCGTCGAGCTCTGCACCGACCTAGTCAAAGATGCTGACTCGAGCATCTCACGAGGGGCACTAGATGCGCTCTGTTTTGTCATGGCATTGTCTGATGGTGCCGACCAGAAGCTCATGGCTCGCCTTGACGGGATGACACCGGTGGTCCTGGAGAGGCTAGGAGATGAAAACCACCATGTCAGGGAAGCTTCCAGAAGATTTATTGTCTCTCTCATGGAGGTATAATGAAATATTAATTAACTGTGAGAATATTATTACTTTTATTACAAGTTAGAATGCAAATTGTAATCCCACATCATATTAGTATTGCAGTCAAAGTAAAATATATGTCGCATTGTGCCAAGTTGAGTGTTAAATTGATCTGTTTAATTATTTACAACTTACAAAAATTGATATAAACTCTTAGCACTTACAACAACTATCTCAAAGCAATAAATTCTAAGTAGGAATGACTTTAATTGCCTTTTGAATATTAAAATTTACTTCTTCAATGTAACAAATTAAAACTAAAATGTCTACAATTATCTCGTGTAATTTATGTTACTTGCAGATGTAAAAAAGTTCATTTATCATATATGAATAGATATTTATTAAGCCGGCATATTACTATGTCTGAGAGGTAAGTACCAAAAGAAAAACATATATATAGAGCCATAAAGAAAAATTGGAAAAGTAAAAGTATATATATTGGGTGTTACCGATTGTTGAAATGCAGACTCCACACATTAATAGTTTTCTAGGGAGAATTTAATTATAATTTCTCGATAACTTATATGGCACTCAATGCCATCGAATTTTATGATAACCGGCACTGGCTTATTTTAATTTGAAGACACTAGTATTTTGATCATGAAACAAAACACACAAATTATCTGAAGCCAAAGAAACAAAAACAGAAGGGAAGAAGTATAGAAGCAGTTCAGCATGGAATCATGCATATGCATTGCAAATATAAATTTGTGTTGTTGGTTGTTATAACTAACTACTGAAATTATAATTGTTATGGAGTTTGATGAAATGACAGATTTCTTCTGCTCTTAAGACCACATTTAAAATTTGAGCGTAATATCAAAATTGGAGTTTTTAGTGTAGTATATATATATATACTACAAACTTGCTTCTAATGATAAGTTTTATTTCAAACAAAGACATCTTATTATAATGATAGTTTTTTTTTCCTAAATAAGAAACTATACAAGTAAATAGCAAAATTATTCCTCGTAGTACATAGATCCTTACGGCTGTGTTTAGATGTGGTGTGGAAAGAAGGGAATAAGAGAATAAGAAAATAAATTTATTATAAACAATTCAAACTTTTCACAAAGTTACACACTTCCCAATACTTCTTCCCACTTCTTCCCTTCTTCCCACACCTTATCCAAATGGAGCCTATACATTAGAAACAGGACGCTACAACTAACAATTTTATTAGGTTACATTTCATTAATTAATAATGTAACTATTGATGACAGCCTTAATATATAATTTAATAGCAAATATGATCAAGTACAACTAAATATATTAATCGATTCTTCCAAAGAAGCTAGCAAGTCATTAGGAATTCTTTAAATAACTTTTCATGCATCCTCTCTTTTTATATATTATTAGTACTATTCTTAAATTTTCAGAAAGTATTCCAATGAATCCTTTTGAAAGGTGTTGTTGTACTTTAATGAAGTCACTTAAGATGTCTCTTCTTAACAAAAATAATAATTATATGTACTCTTTTCAAGGATAGAAGAATTAGATAAAGTCATAAAGGCTACTTAAAAATTAGATAGTCTACGGATAAGTAACATAAAGAAAGAGAGAGGGGCCCCATCAGAAAAGCGGAGAACATCCAAAAAGATACAGGGACCGAATTGAAAACATGATATTAATTCCTCTCCCTTTCCTTTTCTGATGGGGCCAAAAGATGACGTCAGATGCTCGTTGGCACAAGCACAACGCAGCAATTACAACTGTGCTAACGCTTTTTAAAACAAAACAGAAAAACAAAAAATACAAGGATCAAAAGGAAAGAATTTCGATTAATCAACTTTTCCAAAATTTCTTACGCGCGTGTATTCTTTCCTTGCCTCCCTCCATTTCTCGAAGGTTTTCAAAATTTTGATTCGTCTTGTTCGATTCCGAATGTCTTCGCTTCTGCTAGCCATCCAATTTTCGCGTATATCCTCCGAATTTTAGTTCTTGGAGGTGGTTGTCGAAAAGCTTGGGGGCGTTAATGGCGCCTCCGAGCTCGATTGATGGCGACAAAAAGCACGCGAAACGATTGAAATTGTGCACGACTAATGTATCGTTTCATTCTTTTTATTTTTTTTTTCGTTCTCATTTTTGTGCTTGTATACTTTCAAGAATACTGAATTAGAATTTTAGCTTCTTAGGACTAATTTATTTTGGTAAGGCGCCTATCCCTATGGAACACAATATTTTTCTCAACCTGTTTGTAAACATTAATTAGTTACCCTTATTTTTGTTTATCTTTCTGTTCCTTTTGGTTTTAGCAACTGCTCCTCTAGTGGCCATCTAATTTCTAGTTTATTGTGAGATTTTGGTTTTTTTAGAAGATGAAACAATAAAGGGCATATGTAAAATCAAGTTTTACAAGGGCACAAGGCCACAATTTCTTTTTGAAGTGTATACTGTGTACCACATAAACACCATCTATCTGATCAGAAAAATGCTAACACAAAATATACCGAAACATAAGAAAACAAAAAATAATAATAATAATTTGATGACTAGCAGTTAGATTCTTAATTTTTGGATATTTTCAAATTAGTCCTTTAGAGCATCATGTGTGCATGAATATAACCCAACTTTGTTGTCTTAGTTTTCAGTGTTCAACTTTTTCTATGCAATAAACAAACAAAAAATTAACTTCTAAACTTTCTGTAATGGCAGATGAAAGAGAAGAATGCAAGAGCAGAGAAAGAGAAACAAGATACAAAGGATTTGGTACAGGATTTAAATTTAAGACATATTGTCACCACAACTAGAGAGGTAAAAGGTTCTAGTATCAACCCTAAAAGCAGCCCTAAAGCAAAGACTTCAAGTCCAAAAAAGACTTCATTAATTTCTGGTTAGTTTCTTATTTTACTTGGATTTTTTTGCTTTTAGAACTATCTGTACACTGTATCAAAAGAAATTAGTCCGGTGCAGTGTTGGTACAGTAGTAGAAGAAACTAATTGGACAAATACTGATACCAACTGCGTAGTATTAATAAATATTATTTCTTCCATTGCTTTTATATTTCCCTTCTGTTTCTTTTATTTTGTTGTAAACTGAGGTTAAATGCAGGTATTCAATTTGCAATGATATTATAGATATATCATATATGTTGTGGCTAAAACAATTTCCAAGATCCCCTATTTTATAAAGAAATTACAGACAAGCCCTTCCTTTTGCCTTTGCACAGAAATACCTATACATTTTAGTTAAGTCCCCTTTATATTTAAGTAATGAAACTGTTGATTTTTCACTGTATAAAAGTATGTTAATGGGGACACATCAAGAATAGACCAAATGAAGATTAAAATTAGGTCATTTTCTTTTATTTTCTTGACACATTCTTTTTTTGCTTTCAAATGGCCAATTACTGTCATCTTGGAAGGCTCAACTTTTCTTTTCAATGTAACGCAAGTGATGTTAAAGGCCCACTAGCATGTGTGCTTTAGTTTCAATTCCAAGCCAAGTAGGGGCTACATTTTTTGTAATTTCTGCATATCATGTGTAGCTGGGTGCATTGATTCTTGCTTCCCTCTTCTCCAGGCCAGAGCGAAAATACAAGCAGAGTTGAGGTGATAAAAATAAGCTCAGATAAGGAATTGGTACGAGAAATAGAACGAATTGCCTTCAACTTACTGCCAGATAAGGAATGGTCTATTCGCATGGCTGCTATGCAACGTCTGGAGGGAATAGTTCTTGGAGGTATGCTTTTTTTTTTCAGTGGAAGAAATATATTAATTGATGATATATGTTGGATATTTGGATATTTGTTCTGGTACCAAGTGGAATTTTCTGGCAATGGTTCTTTCCATTTGGTGCTGCATAGTATAGAATGCAAAGTCTATAGCAGTGAGTGGACTTGTAACAAAATGTAGTGGTAGATCAGGGATTAAATACTATTGCTGATTGTTATAATGAGTTGATGACTATAAAGATACTGGTACAGTTAGGAGCCGGTCCCACTAAATTTTCTCAAAGTGCAATTAGGCTACAAGCATATGCACTGATTATGATTTTGCATCAAATAATTCATACTCTAACAGCTCAACTTACCCAATTTAGTTAATCCCTGATCCTAACCCTGCAACTGAACTCGAATGAAACAAAATAAAAGAGCTGAAAATATAAAATTGGAAACAAAAATTAAGAAAATATAAAAAACCGATAACCAACAAGTTTTGGTAGAAACAGCACGATACCATGTTAGTCTAACGTATTCAAGGAATTGTTTTTCAGGTGGTACGCATTATAAATCATTTCCTGGGCTTTTGAAGCATCTTGTTACAGCATTCATTGCACAGCTTCTTGACAGACGATCTAGTGTGGTCAAACAGGTCTATAATGCATATTTACTTACTTATACATAAGCATTAGCAGCTTTAGGTCCAAATTTGGATTTGTCGGCATGCTGTTTTAGCTTGAATTAAGCTCTTGGTTATCCCCATTAAATTACAAAAGAAAAACAAAACTGCACAGGCTAAACAGATTTGTTAGCACAGTTGTCCTTTTGTTGTTTTCTGTGTTTATTATAAGACAATAGTTATTTCTCTATCTGAATTCAGTTTGATTCTGTAAGTAAATTTATTCTATTAATTAAAATCGTGCAACTTGTGTCCTTAGGTGTGCCACCTATTGTGCCTCTTGTCAAAGGAAACATTACGTGATTTTGAGGCTTGTGCTGAATTGCTTATCCCAGTAAGTTTCTCTCTTCATTTTATTGATTTATGAATTATTTACCACAATACTTGTAGACAACTGTTTACGTAAATAACACCAAACATTAGTCTTATTTTCAAAGCTGAAGCTCTGCACACCTTGCATTATCTGTATGTAACCCCAACATTCAAAAATTGTTGAGTGAAAATTACACCTGGCATTTCATCAAACTCATTACTAGTCAATCATGTGAAAACAAACTGATAAAGAAAAGCACAAAATTAGGAAAAAAAAATGGCAGAGGTACAATATTAAACAGGAAGTGTCATTTCTTTTGCATACGGGACTAAAGGCTTTGCTGTTGTTGTTTGCATATGGGCTGCAGTTGAAATTTTTATGGTAATTTTCTGAAAATTATAGTTACCAATAACAAGATTGAACAAAAGTTAAGTTTGATTTGCACAAGTAATTCTGTATGTGAACACAAACCTCATCAATATATATTTCAGGTTCTCTTTAAACTTGTTGTCATCACAATTCAAGTGATTGCAGAGTCAGCTGACAACTGTATTAAGACGGTATGAAGCTATAATATTTATTCAATAATGTATTTATAAGAAGGTTTTGTGTGGTCTTACACGTTTATTCTACTTGCAACATCGTGCTTCTATAGATTTTATGCAATTGTAAGGTCACACGCGTTGTTCCTCGAATTATTGATTGTGCAAAGAATGACCGAAGCGCTGTACTCCGTGCCAGGTATGATACAGGCACATCCCTGCAAATATTCACTAAACACTTCTGGGCTCATTCCCCTTTAAAATATTTCCCCAAAAAATTGACCTCTTCGTGTAAAGCAAATAGCTAGAGGACAAACTTCAGTCTTTTGCTCTTTTGATTTGAAGAAATAAGAATCCTACTGATGATATTGCAATTTTTCATGATCATATCTGATAATTCTTGTCTTAGTTCTACAGATTGTATCTTACTGTTGTGTTGGGCTAAACATAATTAGGGAACTTAGCTTTCTATTTTCTTAATTGTGCTTACTGTCTTCTCTTCATGTAAATTTTTCTTGTGAAGGTGTTGTGAGTATGCGCTTTTGATGTTGGAGTGTTGGGTTGATTCACCGGAAATACAAAAATCGGCAGATCTGTTTGAAGATCTTATAAAATGTTGTATAGAAGATGCAACAAGTGAGGTAGTGCCATCTAATAGGAAAATTAAATAAATAAATGAAAGAAAGGAGAAATTTTTGGTGCCCACAAAACAATTGTGAATTCCCATCTATTCTACGAGTAATAAGACTGGTTACTTGCTGTTCTAACTCTTGCATGTTAGTATTGAATGGTATTTTTTTTTGAAGAAGAAGAAGAAGAAGAAGAAAAACAAGGGTCTTGCCCTTGCCTTTTTAATTAGTATTGAACAGTATTGTATGAATACATCTTAGTGCTACTAGGTTAGGATGCTACTAAACAGTCTGACTAGTACTACTAGACTATTTGAGTATCAATTGTAGTTTGTCCTCTAAATGCTGCTTTACTTTCCACTATTTTCACTGCATTTATATTCTAATTACTGACCTTTTAAAATTAAAGGTTCGTTCAACCGCAAGGTCTTGTTATCGGCTTTTCAACAAGACCTGGCCTGATCGGTCACTTCGTCTCTTTGAATCTTTTGATCCAGCCCGACAGAAGGTACAATTACAAACCTTTTACTGTAGTAATTCCTTATTTAGACCTAAAGGTACAAGTCTCCCAAAAAGTTCACTTGCTTATTCAACCTTATTTGTGGAATAGAAAACTAAACAAAACAGAGAACATAAAAAGAACAGGATGGATTAAAAAATTTTGTCAAGCTAGTTCGTGACAATATTGAAGACTCTGGTATTATAACTGATGCTCTCAGTTTGTCACCCTGATATTAACTCCTAGGTACTAAATGACGAAGAAGGTGATTTGCAGAAGAAACCAATTCCTTCATTGGATGAACCATTTCTGTTGGGAACTCAAATCTCAAATTCATACTCAAATGGAGCTGAGAATCATGATATTGTTTTAGGAGAGGAAAAATGTGAGGTATGTGTCTAATCGCTCTTCATAAGAGGCTATTCCCTTTCTATTTTGTGTCTTTTGCAACTTAGTTGGAACCTTTGCCGTTCCAAAAACTCCAAAGTCCAAACATTTATTGTACTCTTAGCAAACAACACGAGTTATCTCTAAGTTACAGTCAGCTGTTAAATTTTTTATCTAAGGAAGCAAAAAAACCAAATTATACACGACAGAGTGAAAGTCCCTGTGTGCATCCAACTTCCCCTTAGCTCATAAGAGGGATAAAATTCTGAATCCATGACCATAAGCTTTTATGATACCAGTAAAATAAATACACGACTATGGATGTTTGTCTCTAATATAATGAATGTTGTTCTATTTGTGCACATGATTTGGTGTAACTTGAAAAAAGAAATATGAATATAACCAAATTTAATGGTAAGTATAATTAATTTTTTACAGGTAATTAATGATGAAGAAGGTGACTTCGATGAGAAATCTGTTACTGACAGCCATGATATTGTAGGGGTAGAGAACTGTGAGGTAATTATTTCTAGGGAGGATTCATATTTTTCCGAGAAAGAACTATCATTAACTGAAACAAAAATGGAGGAAGAGAAAGTAAAGGAAGAAGAAGAAGTGGAAGAAGGAGAAGATCAACAACAACAAAAAGAAAATGGAGAATTTATTCCAATAGAAATGCAAGATTTGCCTCCTCCCTGCTCAGAGAACCAACATTTAGGTATATGCAGAGAAGGGCTGGTTTAATTCATTTTCTCGTTTCTCAAGTTGTGTATTGGAACTTTATTTTTCTGAGATATATCATAAATAACAAAGTTTTATGAGAAATTTGTTACATGACAAAGTGGTCCAAACACTTCAATAAGATACCAAAAGGAGTTGTTTTAATATTTTTTAATGAGAAGTAATTTTCAAAGTTATTACTTTAGAGACACATTACATATTGTATTTTTGGAAAATAACAATACCCTTTTGTTGAGAGTTCCATTCTCGTCTCTTTAGCGTTCAGCTGAAACATCACTTTATTTTATTAGATAACTGGTTTGTACCAAACTACCAATCCAGGTTCAGTGAGAGTTGTGTGATACCATGAATTATACCTCTCTCTCTTTCTTCTTTCACTTGTTTAGGAAGGGTTATATGTTGCCATTTCTTGTTACTGTCATTTTTCCTCTAATTTTTTATGCCCATTTTCTTGATCAATTACAGGATTTGATCCCCAAAGTCAGCCTCCTGCAGATGCAACCCTTTCTCCACAAAACGCAGCAGTATATGACAAAACCATTGTCACCATAGGTCAACAGAAACTGACAGATTCACCAGTGTCAAACCCAACTCGCACAGAATCCAAACCTAACTCAAAGAGCTCAGACGAGACTCGCGCCAATTACATACCAAATTTTCAAAGACCCCTTTTGAGAAAACAAATGACAAATTGGTTCTTGGCCAAGGACAAGAATGAAAACACTGAAAACAATCCCGCGCAAGTCAAATTAGGAGAAATGCCAGGATATGCCGATGTACCATCCTCTCTCTCTGAGGCTTTGACTGAAGGATTACACCCTAAATCAGACTGGATCATGCGTGTTTTTGTGTTCAATTTTTTGAAATCATTATTAAATCATGGGCCAAAAGGGTTGCAAGAAGTATTGCAAAATTTTGACAAGGTGATGAAATTATTTTTTCTACATCTAGATGATCCGCATTACAAGGTTGCCCATGCTTCTCTCATCACACTTGAAGAAATAATTCCCAAATGCAAAAAACAAACCGAACACTATCTAGACAGGATTCTACCGCGGGTGTTTTCAAGATTACATGACCCTAAGGAGTCCATCAGGAAAAATGCTTCAGATATTTTACGGATCATTTCTGAAAATTATGCAGTAGATTCCATTCTTCCTGGCCTTCTGAGGTCTCTTGATGAACAGAAGGCGCCAAGGGCAAGATTGGCAATTATTGAATATGCCAGGGAAAATTTTGAAAAATACACAGCAAACACAGATTTCAGTAACAATAACAGTTTTATTAAATTATGGCTTGGGAAACTGGTACCATTGTTCAAAGACAAGAACACTAGGTTGAAAGAAGCTGCATTGGCTGGTATTTTAATTATATATACCAACTTTGACCCTGGCTCCGTATTGGGATTCTTGACTGGTCTATCAGTTGAACAACAAAAACCTCTTAGGCTTGCTCTGAAGCAGCGTAACCCTAGAATAGAAGTTGATTTGGTAAATTTTATGCAAGCCAAGAAGCAGAGGCCACGATATGCACCTTCCCTGGACCGCTATGGGGTGATCGAGCCAGCGTTCAGTTCATACCCTACATTTAAGTTCAGATCGGTGGATTGTGGTTCCAAATCAAGCTTTCACATGTCAGATAATTCTGAGGGGCTCAAAGGGAGGTTTCAGAAACTTTCAAGCGCTGTGAATCCCATGCATCATAAATCAGGATGTGCAGTGAGTAGTTGCCAATCTGATGAAGAAACAAGTATAAATCAAATCCTTAACCAGGTATGTGTCCAATAGAAAGATTTCTTTACCAGCTGGTATGCTTCTTTATCCTGGCTAATTGTATGGCTTCTACAATTTATATAAATTCTTCACTAACCATTCAATTTAAGAATAAAAAGCAAAAAATAGAAGTGTACGGTATCACGATGGATCCGGTACAACAAATCACAATCATAATCATAATCAGATGCTTTGTACCAGGATAATGCAACCCAGTTTATCCATGGTACCCAACTAGACATACTTCAAACTAAGAGCATGAAAGCAACAAGGAAAATTACTAGTCATAATGCAATTCTACCTTAATATTTTGTATTTGTCATGACTCTTTGCAACAATTAATTGGTAAAATACTATTGATATGCTATAGGTGTGCAATGGGAATAGTAGGAGCTCAAGTTTGACCAAGCAAGAAGCAATGCATCAATTTGTTGAAATTTCAAAGCACAAAGGAAACTCAGTGTGGTTCAAGGTTAGTTTAATCCAGGAATTGCTGCCAGTAATTTACTGAACTAAGACAGCACTATATATTTTGGGTATTTGAGAAAACCACTAATCAACTCTCCATCGGGCCCTGGCCAGCAGCACATTTTTCTGATCATTCCATTGAAATATTTTTCTTATATTCTAATTTTATCTTTTGGTTGCATTTTTTTTTATAGCATTTGCACCAATTTTCAATTGCCCTACTTGAGATGATAGACGACACTGATCCATCAGTTAGAGAGCTTTCTCTCTCTTTACTTGTTGAGATGCTCGATAAGCAAGTATGGTTGTATTTACATAGATTATATTTAGAATTTTCTACAATTAATACAAGGCTCTTTTACAGAGAAGTAACATTGCAGTGTTTATTTTTCTAGAGAGAATCCATGGAGGAACATCTCGAGGTACTCATCATGAAACTGCTCCATGCAACCAAGGGTTCTGACATGAAGGTAAATATCTACCCGCTTGCAACATGCACCATCTATTTGGTCATCTTTTTTCCATTTCTTATGTATCTTTTGTTTTGTGTAGATTGTGAATCAGGCCCAGAGATGCTTAAACACGACCATATCACAGTATGAACCACTGAGGTGTCTTGCGGTATGGAAAGTTTACAGATTTCTTATTTTATTTTGCAGTTTCTTCAAAGTCTCTAGATCTTTTCTATTTCTTTATCTTTGTGTAGGCTATAAGGCCATTATTGGTATGTGATGATGAGAAGCTTCTTATCGTTTGCGCCAATTTCTTGGCTAAGGTAACTTTCACATGTTATAAATAAGAAAATTACTCCCCTTCCCTATTACTTTTTACAAATTTGACCAGTTTAAGTAGTCCAATGATTAAACCCTAATTTGCCCTTTGCTATGTACAGTTTTGGAAGAATTATGTAACCTTTACTAGATATATAAGGTATCAAATAAACTGCTTCACTATTTGATATTTATATCCAATAGAACCAGCTCATTTCAGATTTCATCACTGATCAAACTCACCTAGTCTTTTCTGGACATAAGAGATATACATTACCTTTGGGAAAAAAAATTATTTACTTTCTAGATTCTGAATTTCTGATTCTCCATTGAAGCAAAGGTTCTTCAATGTTTAGAATGCATGATTGAACTTTGTCATTTTGTGCGTGTCTTATCTCTGTTGTAATTAATATGTATCATTATGTCAGTGCATGATTGCATTGTCAGTGCTTCAATAAATCTGAAGATCATGAAATTTCAATCCCAATAATTTGGAATACTGTAACGCTAGCAAACTTGAAATATCTAGTAGAGTGCAATTAGCCTCAATTTGACCTAGTTTAACCTCATTAGGCTGACCTTACTCCAATTGGTTAAACTTCAATAAAGAAGCACCAGTACAGCTTACTGTTATAGTGCTCTACTGCTCTTTGTTCATTAATATAAGATTATTACTAGATATCATTTAAATTTCTGTAGCCTGCACCATTCTTCACTAAGCTTCCTTTAATGGTTTTTCAGATTATAGGTAGATTTTCTGAAGAGGACTTGATGGCTCAGTTACTATCCTTTGTGCCTTCCCTTTTAGATTTGATTGGAAACCGGAGCCCTTATGTCAGAAAGGTTCGATCTCTCTACCTTTAGTCATAATACTTAAAAGTGCCCCATGGCTCATAAAAACACCACAGTGTGCAGTGCACTATATGCACATTTAACTGCCTAATTAGGGAAATAACTTGGATTTAATTACTGCAGACTGTGTTGCTTTGCCTTGTGGAAATCTATCTTAAGCTTGGGAAGGAGTTCATGCCATATTTGGAAAGGCTCGATGCTGTGCACCTCCGACTCGTTACCACCTACGCATCTCACCTTTCTCAGCCTGAGCTGATGGCCCATTAGATATTACTGCTGTAAAAATCATTTGGAATTGTTTTGTTCTATCTGTGTTATTCATTGAGTAAATACTCGCAGTTATCTTCCATTACAACCCCCCAACACCAACACCAACACCTCCAATTCCTAAAAATAAAAGGAAACGGCAGACAAAAAATAAAATAAAATAAAGGTTAGTCGCACGAATTGAGAAGTGTTTTTGTTATTGTTAAATAAAAGTTTCGTTTTCACAAAATCCTCTGTACATTAGTGATACCATTGCTCATTGAGGTGTAATGAACTTTATGTAAATGTAAAATTATATGAGCATTTATACTTTTGCCTTTCTATAATTCTATGTTTTATTTTTTTCCCCCCTTAAAAACTTCCAACCGAAAAAGGCCAAAAAGGAATCTGTTTAGTTAGCATAAGTTAAGGTGCTGTAAGCGTGTAAGGAAACTAGGAAAGGATCGACCAAAAGTGAAATTATACCTTCCCTAAATCAAAGTTTCAAATCGAGCTAACATTCCCAAGCATCAGCTTGTAAAAGGGATTTTGGTATTGTTTCTCATTAAGTTTGTTCCATAATCAACAAAATATGGTACGAGATGGGCAAAACATTTCTTATGGGCAGACCTGTGTATAAGTAGGTATTGTGAATTCTAGGAAGTACTTGTTAAAGGTCTCTCCTTGGCAGCCTTTGTCAAATTTTTCAAAAAAATTTTTTTTTTAATTACTTGTAAAAGGTCTCTCCTCACACATGCCAACAATAAATTCTGAAGCTGCCTTGGTATTGAAACTTCAAAGAGAGACCTTGCACGTTGCAACTTATAATTTATAAAACAATAATGGATATGTAATGCAATTTAACGTTAGTAGTTGGATCCAATATATGAGAAAGTTTAATATGCACCATAGTGGGTAGGGCATTTTATGCATCGCAGATTTTTTTCATAAGTATTTTTGTAAATTGACTAATCTATTTTAACCAATTTAATCTACATATTGAAATCTCATAGAAAATCAAATTTTACTATTTTTGAAATTTTAATACTATTTTTTTGAATTTTTTCAAAACCTGTCATTTTTTGAATGTTGTAATAGTAGTTTGTTTCCAATAATATCATATTTTAAAAATTTCAAAAAAAAATAGTAATAAAATCTAAAAAATTGTAAAATTTGGTTTACTATGAGATTTCAATATGTAGATTAGATTGGTTAAATTAAATTTATCAATTTATAAAAATACCTCCGAAAAAATTCGTGATGCATAGAAAGCCCTATACGCTATGGTGCATATTAAACTTTTCATATAACTATGTCTAAATCTTAATTAGAATTGATAAAAAATAAATCTGAATAGAACCAATATTCCCAATCGTTATTTTGATGGTATTTTGCTTATATTATCATGATTTGTTCCCGTACAAATTCAACACTACATTCCGCAACAAGAATGTAAATACTGCTCAAAGGCATTCGGAATGCGTTTCCAGTATCAATTTAGTAGTTTGCAAATCCACGATAAAAGTAGATACGAATGAAATGTTGGGAAAGGAAAATAAAAAAATAAATAAAGACTATATACAAAATATATATATTCAGATGTTTACTTGGGTACCCTCAACCAAGTTTATCAATAAATAAATAAATAAATCAGAAGTAAAATGGGCTCGATTAGACAATTATAAAACCCAATCTTATTAGGCCATGGGGATAGGGGACGAAATGGCAAATTAGGCTTCCAATATTCAATGGAAATAACTACCTGTCAATCTGTCATCTCTCCACACGTCATTTTATATCATCGCGTTTGTATTTGTTTACTTTATTTATTTATATATCCAGTTTGTTTATCTATATGTTCACTTTATTCAATTATAAACTAGATTTTATTTTTTTATTGTTGTTCAGATTTTTATATGCATATTCAACTTATTTTTATTGAACTTATTTCTTTGTATATGTTTATTTTGATCATTTAAATGTTCACTTTGTTTGTTTTGTATGTTCACTTTGTTCAATCGATGACAACCAATAATAAAATTACAGATTCCAGTTATCATTTATGATATGCAATGGCACGGTACAATTTTCGTGATTAAAGGGTCTTCAAGCAAGCCACGTCACTGTTCCTTTTTTATAGATCTTGTTACTATTATACCTCACTTTTTTATAATTATTGTTACTATTATACCTCACTGTTCAACTTCAATACTTGTATGTTCAATCAGACCACATTATTATTTATGTTTCACAAATTGCATTAATAAACTTTGCTAATATTGGTGGCCACGTAAAGCCTGCATTGTCCAATTCTTTATGTCCCATGCATTATCTACTGATGAATAAAGTACAATTAATTTCACTTACTGATTCTGCATTGTAGCTAGTAGGTCCACCTGTAAAGAGTATTCTATATTTTTTTCTCTTTTTGTGAGAGAGAGACGACACTCAACTATTTTTATTTTGCAAGTTGTTCAAGAATATGGATGTATACAATTTTTTATTTAGTTTATTCTTTTGTATGATGTTTTTAAAATTCGCATTATTTCACTCGTTCATAGATGGGTGAGGCCGTGAGGGGTAATGGTACCAGTACTGGGCGTCAGGTACTGTTATTACTTTTGATAAGATATAATTGTGAAATTTGTTAGTTTCAGTTTGTTTGTCGGATGCTCTTTCTTTAAAAAAAGGGTGGTGGGCACTCTCCATTTATTTCCAAAAAAAATAATTAAAAAATAAACTATTATCCAAACTATATACAAAAGGAGGGTAAGTGTCTCTATTTTCATTACTTTTTGCAGATTCTTAGTAACAAAATATTTTAAACTCCAAGAACGAAAATAATTCGCTAGATGGAATCTATGTTATTTTCTCTGTATGCACACAAAAATACCTTAATTAATTTTATTTGATGAAAAACTTGAAAATTTTAAATCAAGGATTATACCACATCATTAAATTTTCGGTAATGTCTTGATATCAATCAAATTAATAACGTTACATGACATTACCTTTTGGCGAAGCTATATAAAATTTGGTGAGTCCACTAAAAAAATTTATTGTAATTACAGAAATATATAATTAACAAAAAAACCACAAAAAGTTTGGGTCCCATCTCAAAATTTTGAAGGACCCAGCTAGACATATCGTGTTTGATGGCTAGACATATCGTGTTTGATTTGAATTGCATAACGACACCTAAAAAATTTCATAGGAACCCAAGTAGCATTTGTTTCTGGCTGATCTTCTTCTTCCCTCCTAACCAATTAATCTCATTAAGACAAAATTGATAATAAAATGAAATATTTAGATGAAAAATTATTTGTAGCATATATATACTAGCGCGAATCTCGCATATTATGTGATTCGTCTATATAATATTTTTTTAATTTTAGGATATTTATAAACAAAAACTACCACAAAAGATAAAAAATATATATATAACTCGAATATTATATAAAAACTACCACTAAAAATAAGTATTCCATGAGATTTCTAAATAACTTATTATGTAAAATTATGAAAAAAATGAAAATATTCGAAGGAAATTGTTGTACCTTTTTGTTGTCTTGACTTTTGAATTACTATTTTGTATATAAATATATTATTTTAGATTTTTCTATTGTTATTATAATATATATTTGATTTCTCATGAGTTTTTTTATCTAACATTATTTTATAGTCGTTAATTTAAGAATTATTATTATACTATGTTTATATTAGACGTTATATTATACATATATTTTCAGCAAAAAAAAATTTACGGACCTCGCTGACACGAAATCCTATTTTCGCAACTGTGTACAGCAAAAAAAAAAAAAAAACCATAGACCACTCCTATCAATTTATATTGACATGAAACTTTAAATTTTGAGTTATTAAAATTAAATAGTAGAGGTGCCCAGGAAGAAAATATTTGAACCCTCGGTTTATTTTTTCTTGTTATTTAGTAGGGGCAACACCCGTTTGAGAAAGTTCGTCGCCAAAAAAAAAATGATAAATTGCGAGAAGTTTGGTATAACGTTTAGTGGATTGATTTGAAAGAACTCGATTGCACCTTATACTCGTCGAAGTATATTTCATTAATGCTGCATTTATTTTTCTGGCTCTGAATCAAGCCAATAGGCTCCATCTTTTAATTATGTCAAATTGAATTAGTATAAGCAGCATCCATCTGTTCCAAGTTGGTAGATTCTAAATGCGGGAAGTTTTAGGTGTTATTATTCGTTATTAAATTTCATTTATATGCATTTATATTCTTGTTCTTCTGTAGTTCAGTATTGATATATAATAGACAATGAACAATTAAGCACCCGCTTTATTATATTAAGGCTGTGTTTGGATGAGTGAGGGAATAAGGAAATAGTTTATTCCTACTCTCAAATTTATCATAAACAATCCAAACTCTTCACAAAGTTACACATTTTTCAATACTTCTTCCTTTATTCCTCTTATTCCCACACTATCCAAACGTAGCCTTAATAACTATAACCTTCTAGGTTAAAAACAATTTGTGTTTGGTCATGTAAATGAATTTATTAGATTTTCTGTATCGATTCTTTGTTTTTTTTTTCTGTACAATCCTTTTATTGATGTCCCGTATATTAATAAAATAATGCTGAAAAAAGAGAATGGTATCAAATCTTTTTCTTTGTCGCATAATGTACATCTACAATGTGACCGGCTGTGGTTTCAATTTATTTTGTATTAACTAAAATTAAATAAATTAATAATCTCATTGTGAAGGATTATTTGTCGATCCACCAATAATTACATGAAGATCTCATAAAATAAGCTTTCGACCTAACGTCCATGACTATTAATATAAAAATAATTACTATTATTAATATTTTTTTGCCAGACTAAAAAATGCCTTTGCAGCACACGTGTGACGTGTCAATCCTTCTATTGGTGGTGAAATTTGAGTGAAAATAAACGAAATTAAGATTGCTAGAAAAACTCTAACAATACTATCTATGCGTCTAATTTAGCTGGTTTCAAAAAGTAATTTATAAATATTACTGCGAGATATTTAAATATATAATAGCAACTATATATTAAATTATCCTGCGTATGGGCATCCTCTATGGTGCACTACATATGTTTCAACATGTCAGTGCCTGATTGCACTGTTGCTGCTTTTTTAAAATAAATTTTATCAAACCTCATTCCCCAGAAATGAATGTCTAGCTATATTATATCTGTTTTGGAATCTATGAACTAATAATTAGTGTTTATAAGGAATTATGCCGCCGTTGTGCCCCGATTTGCACTCAACTGTGTTAGTCAGTTTCAACTTTCAACTTTCAACTGCATCTTTAAAAGTATAAAAATATGTTTATTATTATTTTATTGACTTTCATTAACTATAAATTATATTTATTATATAATAATTACACTTTATTTGCAAATATTATTAATATTTTACCGACTCCATTAAAAATTTTTGGGAAAAAAAAAATTGATCTTCGTATATTTCAATCATTTATCCTTTCGGAAACTGAAAGCAAGCTACACGTGTGATGCGTCTCTCTGTAGATCGAAACCAATAATTCTCTAACCCGCTTTTACAGAATAATGTACTAACATTTCTTTGCGGTATGGGTTCTTCCAACTTCCAAGGTACTTACTATTCAGGCTAAAATTAGACTCAATTAGCCCTCTATTAATGACTAATTTAGGCTTCTTCAATCCAGAGTTGTTTCATACAAAACGGTGTTGAACCATTATAATCACAACATCAGCAAATGGAACATGCCTATGTTTCCAAAGCAATCTAGGTCAGATCCGATAAAGCTTAACGGATTCGGATTTGAATTTTTTCCTTTTTTTGATGTGACCTGCTCCTCAAGGCGTACTACAGGAGGAAATGAAATCCAGTCCCGCGCGGGACCGTGCAGCGCAGGAATCACAACCGTCTGATTTAATCTCAATGGCAAAGGGAGCCCCGTGCATGTAACTAGATTGATAGGCCCGAACCGTCCAGATCAGATCGGACGGTTCGTAGGCTGCGCTGGACGGTCCCGCGCGGGAGCGGATGGGGATTCCTACAGGAGTACAGAAGCACATGATTAGAGTTAGACAAGGAAACGCCATACGTATGTTACAACTTGCAAGATACAAATACAATTACTGCCTTTTAATGTGAAGATTTGATGGATTTAGGTGACCTAGAAGGCTTGATGCTATGTATCTCCTAATATTTTTGCACTTTATGCATCCCCCTTTTTTTTCTCTCCTTCTGAGCCAATGACCCATTGTTTCACTGTTTGGAGCGAACTAATTATGACCTTCCATCCTAGAAAAATTATCGCTTTGGACAGTCCCAACCAATTAATTCATCTCATTTTTTACCTGGTAAAGTTAATCAGTAATTATAAAAGAGGCAATAATCTTCCTTAAACTGTCTTGATTTGATAGACTATACTCATGAAAAGTAACCTTCAGAATTATTCTTCTGATGAAAACTATGATCTGCGATTAAATCATTGATTATATGATTACCCAATACAAATGAGACAAATGTCACCTAACTAAAATCTCACACCGCCCCCAAACATAAAAAAGTAATAAATAGACAACGTGAAAGAAGGAGACAACTAACTGGAGTGACAAGTTAAAAATATGAATTCTCCATTATGACAGTCAAGAGAGACGCAGAGTTGCCCAATTAATTACTAATTAATTAGTTATAGGCTTATAGCTTATCATGTTGTCAAGACAATATATGAGACGTGCAACTGTATAAGGAAACGTGCCATGTAAGTTATTTCGTGGAAGGACTATTCAGCCTATAGTTCTTTCCTCACATCTACGAAATTAATTTTCCAGCTCTCTCTACGTTACTTAGGCGGGAATTGTGCGCCTCTGCCGTTCTTTAATTTTATATATCCTACCGTCATATTTAGTATAGGAGAATAGGTGAGAAATAATTTATAAAAAAAACAATTCCTAGTGAAATTATTGATAACTTTTTCTCTTAGTTATCTGCCTCGACAATGGCGATGAAGTTCAGGAATCAGGATCTTAAGTTCTGTGCTTTAACAGTTTTAAGTTGATTTTTTAGGATACGCTCCAGATTGGGCTTTATGTTTGGATGAGAGATTGAATAAGAAATAAGAATAAAATTTTTTGAAATGTATGTTTGTTCTAATTTTTTTATTCTTATTCTATGATTTTGTTAGAATATAGATAAAGACCTAAATTTTTTATTTTTGTGTTGTTTAGGTTTCACGATAATAAAAAATTTGGAGCTTATTCTTATCTGATTTCTTATTCTTGCTCATCCAAACACACCTACAAAAACAAGCTTTTCTTGTTTGGCACACTTTAGAAGGAGGAGAATAAAAACAAAATGAATCTTATTCTTGTTCTAACAAAAATATGGAATTAGAACAAGAACAAAGCTTGTTTTTATTCCACACACTTCCGAAATGAACCTTGTTCATGGAATAAGTTTTGTTACGCTACAATGGAAACAAAAATTAATAACAAAAAGTAAGATGTACGTATACACTATACACAAAATAAGACATGGCCTCAATTATTGCCCTCCGATTTTAGAGTCAAATAAACTTTCTTTCACGTTTCATTTCTTCCCTCCTCTGGAGCACAGTATAAATATGCTCAACGAGAAATAAGTTAAATAGTGAAGTTCATTTTTCTATTAAAAAAATCTTTTTAACTTGATTTATGCAACAATTGTACATAAATACAATTTTATAATTTATAAATGCCTACAGAGAAATAAATGGATTAGGTAGCTAGATTGTTATTTCATTCTTCGAAAGTTAAAAGGTGCAAATAATTAAATTATTAAATAAATAAACGCTACAATTGACCGCCGCAAAATAAGTTTTAATATCTGGTCAAATGTCAACATTAGAACCCTGAGAATTTAGATCTCTCTAAGGCTCCGTTTGGATGGCTTCTTCCCGGAATAAGGAATAAAAAATAACCACTTTTTATCAATAAATTTATTTCTAATCATCCAAACTCTTCACAAAAGTTACACACTTCCCAATAAATTTACCCCTTCCCAATAAATTTTTTCCCTTCTTCCTTCTTCCTACCTTATTCTCAACGCATCCAAACGGAGCCTAACGTGATAAGTGGCAACGGAACACGACGTTCCGTTTTCCGTGCCACTAATGAAACGATACAATTCCGATATTCCGTTAACCGTTCCATTTACCGTTTCGTTAAACGGCATGTACAAAATATACGATTTCAATAAACGACATGTGCTATTTCGTTCCACTATCCATTTCGTTCGTTGTTCCATTATCGAAACGGTACGATTAGTGCTGCCACTAACCGTTCCGTTATTGCTTCACGTCACGGCATAGAGGTGAAACGGTTTCCGTTGACATGCATACCTGGGATAGTTATAAGTTCCGACCAACAAAAAGTAAAAAAAAAAAAATTAGTACGATTGCTCATATAACACACAACACAGTATATAAACGGAAACTATAATATACATATAACATATAATATTATTCGAGATGGGCTAAAATCAGCCACGACTGACGAATGAACCCGTCAGATGCGATTATATCTCAATTTTTTAAGTTCTAATGGCTAATTTGAACCGTTCAATGTGTTCTCCATATTGAAATTTCATTGGAGACCAAATTTTACATTTTTTTATTTTAATTACTATTTTTTTTAGATTTTTAAAAATCATAGTTATTGAAGGGTTCATAATTGTTTAAATTAAGGGTGTGCTTGTATGAGCATGAAATAAGAAATAAGAATAAGAAATTTCGGTATGCGTGCTTGTTCTTATTCTTGTGCAACCCAAACAACACAAGAATAAGGAATTTGAGCCCTTATTCCTATACTAATAAAACCATGGTATAAGAATAAAAAATTTGGATAAGCACGCATACCGAAATTCCTTATTCTTATTTCTTATTCCATGCTCATCCAAACACACCCTAAGAATTTTGTAAAATACCAAACAAATACTAAAAAATTTTAGAAAAATATAAAATTTTGTCTCCAACGAGATTTCAATATGGAGAACACATTAAATAGTTCGGATCGACTGTTAGAACCTCGAAAATTGAGATTTAATCGTAAATGACGATTTCATCCTTCAGTTGCGACTGACTTTAGCCCATCTCAAATTATTCCTTAAAAAGAATATTTTATCGAAGTTAATTTTCAAAAGCAAACTTACGAAACAACAAGGGCGAAAATGAAAAATCTTACGTTGTTATTTCGATATTTTCAATTGGTTTTATATTTTCAATTGGTTTTATATTTCTTAACAGAGCTGTGAATCCGTGATTGTGGGCCAGTCATGCAGATATTCTCGTTGAATACATAACTCTCGTTGGAAAAACCAACAACAACAACATAAAATACAAAAACCCAAAAAATAATAATAATAACAACCCCAAAAAATTAAATAAGAACCGCGGTTGAAGAGTGAATGGTGAAGACCGTGCAGCAAAAAATAATACCAAAACTATAAAGATTAAAGACCAAACCAAGCAGCAAGTGCAAGTGGAAAACAAAAAACCAGAAAGAGAGAGAGAGAGAGAGATAGAGATAGAGATAGAGAGGGCACTTAACACTCTTAGAACAGCGCATCCAATTAATTTCTCTTCACGTGCCTAAGTCGGTACTGGTCCGCCTAGCCCCGCCTCCTATTCCCTCTGCCCCTTCTCTCTGCATCCTCTTTTCCTTCCGAGTCACTGCCCCGAGGTCTTCTATCACTCGTTACACGAAATGATGTACGCTGTGTGATCATCCGACCCCACTGTCTCCTCTTCTCCCTTCTCTCTCCTCTGTTCCCTCTCTTACACCGCTTCCTTCCTAGTTGCTACTTGCTACTAGTACTCTCTCTCTCTCTCTCTCAACAGTTGAACAGTTCTTCAACGCCTCTCCTCCTCTCTCTCTCTCCACATTACTCGTGAAGATAAGTTAAAAGAAAAAAGAGAGACACTCCTCTCTTCTCTCTCTCTGAACCTCGCCGCCGACGATTTCAAGCTGCATTGCTCCGTGCCAACTTTCTCTCGTCGCCACGCTGTAAGATCGCTTTCTCTCATCTCATTTTGGCTGGGTTCACTGTGTCGCCTTGTCCGATTTCTCCAATTTTCTGTTTCCTTTCCAATGGGTCCCTCCGAAAAGCGTCCTTTCTCCTCTCCTCTCCAAAAGATTCCCTCCTTTTCGGGTTTATCATCAATCCTAATTCAACGGGTAGATCGCTCCATTTCCCTTCCCTTCCCTTCTCTCCAATCGTTTCTTCTCTTTTTGGGAAACAGAAAAGGAAATGAAACAATAACGCCACCTTTTTATTTTGTCTCCTCTCTCCACTGATTCTGTTTGGTTTACGCTGCCTTGAGTTGTTATTGGGAAATTAGTTGCTTGCAGTTGTTGGCGGTGCATTAGTTGAAAATTGCTTGGTCCTTTCGCACTATTTCTTTCCTTCCTTCAAAATATTTCTTTCCTTTTTAAGCTGCTTTATTTTACGTACCCTATCATTCCTATTTCGTTATTCTGTTCCGTTTCCTTTTCCTATTTGTTTTCTCTCTAAACTCTCCATTTATTTGTGGGCTAAAACCCTATTATTTACTACTACTCTCAAGTTTTCTTCTCTGGGTATATTATTATTACTCAATGCTTGACTTGTTTTCCTGATGGGATTTTTGGGAGGTTTATATTTGCTATAGTAAAGATTTTTAATTCTACCTCAATAGTCCCAATTAAGTATGAATAGAGGATTTAAGATGTACCTTTGGTTTTAAATGCTGGATTTTTGCATCATTAACCTTATACTAATTGCATTAAATGCTAGCCTTTTAATCTCGTTTCATTTATTTGTTCTCTCAAAGGATTCTTCAAGGGGTGGTGTCTCTGCCTAACAATCTCCTATGAGCTTGTCTCCATAAGCTAGGTTGGTACTCCTTCCTTTGATGATGTACAGGTAAATTTTGGTAAACATTTCCATCTTACCCTTACAGTTTTAATTACACAATTTTGTTTGATATGACAGGTTTTATTGGAGATATGAAGGGCATTCAAAACAAAAAAGGTGTCGATTTACAGAAGCCAGTGCCTAGTTGTATGGGTAGAGTGGTTAACTTATTTGACTTGAGTGATAATTTGACGGGACCAAAGCTACTTACAGAGAAGCCACATAGAGATGGTATTGATTCCACTTATTTGTCCCATTCATTATTCTAGTTAATAATATAAAAAAATGGATTTATATGTATGGTGTTACCTTGTCAGGTTATCCACCTCGTCGAAGTTTCTCTGACGATTTCAGTATATTCATTGACCAGGCCTTGGTACATAGAGGGGAGAAACAGGTACATTTTTAGGTGGTTACTCATCTATATTTACTCTAGAAGGAAATTTAGAGCCTTGTTCTCTACTTGAAAGCTAAAGTATTCTTATATTATTTCAGAGACAAGGCAAGCAGGGTGGAACACCAATTAAAATGCTTATAGAAGAGGAAATGTGGCGGGAAGAAACTGAGACCAATCAGAAACCACCAAGTGTTGTTGCAAGACTGATGGGCCTCAATGAGTTCCCTGAATCCATACCAACATCTGAAGATATTGCCCCTAGAAAAACTGAAAATTCAAGAAAACATGATAGCTCATATGAAAAGAAAATGGCTCTTGTGCGCCAGAAATTTGCCGAGGCAAAACACATGGCAACGAATGAGAAATTATTCCATTCTAAAGAATTTCAAGATGCGCTGCAATTTTTGAGTTCAAACAGGGACTTGTTTATAAAGTTCCTCGAAGAGCCAAGCTCTTTGTTCGCCAGTAATAATGCACCTCCATCACCTGAAATAAAACAAATAACTATTCTTAAACCCTCGTCAGAGTTAATTAAGAAGATGCCAAAAGAGCACTGCTCCCTTGAGAATCGAGATATTGACATCTCTCTGACAAAACCACCCCAACCAACCCGAATTGTGGTGCTAAAACCAAGCCTCGACAATATTCATGATACTGGTAGGAGTATTTTCGAAGATGGCTACACTGGAGGTGACATTTCCTTTAGCAAGTGTGATAGTATTAATTTGGATGATGATGCGGAGGTATATACACCAAGTTCAGGTCGATCATGGGATTATAACAATAGCAGAATGGGGAGCCCCATTTCTCTCTCTTCTTATAAGGAAGTAAATCAGTCGAATGAGCCAAGAGTGATACGAGAGGCAAAGAAGAGGCTTGTGGAGAGGTGGGAGATGGTATCTTCCAAAGTAGAAGAAAAAAATAGTGCCACGGGTACAGTAAGTACGTTAGGAGAGATGCTCACTATACATGAGCCAAAGAGAGAGGAAGAACACAGAGTAGCAGAAAAGAGAGAAAATGAGAATCATGCTTCGTTACATAGATCGAAATCTCTCCCAGCTTGTACGTCGCTGTATGAGGATGGCACTGAAGCTGGTACCAGGTCAGGGGTAGTACCAAAGGAGCTCGAGAAATCGAAAAGCGGCAAGTTTAGGTGGAAATTACCTAGCTTGTTCTTCTCTAAAAGCAGCAAGAGGCCAGTAAATTATAGCAGCTGTGTTAATCAGCACAATGCTGGTATTGACGGAGAGGCTATAGAAAATGAAGGAGGTTCTTGTTCCAGTTCATGTCATGACTCACAAGAGAACTGTGATATTTCCACTAAGGTACAATCTGTTTTTTGCAGTTGCTTCTTTTCAATGTTTGGAAAACTGGTTGCTGTACCGACATGTATCGTAAAACAGTAGTTCAGCATGAAACTGAAGGAAAACAGGAAAGTATCAAGCAGTCAGGAGGCAAAAAGACAGATCATAGATTGAACTCAATAAATTTAGAAAATTAATTTTCCAATTCTGAGTTTTATTTTATGAAAAATTTCAGGAGGTTTCTTCCTTGGATAAGGTTGGTACTGGGACCACAGACCAACAGCCAAGCCCGATATCAGTTCTAGAAACTTCATTTGCTTCTGACTTTGCTGACCTAGCCAATCTCTCTGACATTTCAGCTTCTCTACCTCCTCGTAAGTCTCCTACTCTAATCATTTTAATTAATGCACCTTCCTTTTTTCCCTTGGTAATGAAAACACCTGCATTTCTTGATAATTTCAAATTGCAGTATTGCCATTCAATCTGGCATGTAATGAAGCTTCTAAACAAAAAATTTCATACTTAATACTTATATTAGGTCAGAAATCCAGTTAGGTTTAGCATTTAGGAATTTGAAATGCTAGAGGCAAAGAAGAATAGTTTTTTCATAATCTGAATCTGCATTAACCTCAAGGTGTTCTTTGCACTTAATTACTTGGTTGTTGTGCATTTCTGCTAATTAATTCTGACCAATATTATTACTTCTGATACAGAAGCACTATCAAGATCTCCACCGATTGGCTCAATTTCACGATCTTTATCCTGGGATAACTCCCAGTTCGAAATAGCATCCCCGAATTCTCTAAGATTGTCTCGATTTTTCTCCAGGGCGGACGAAGAGCAGTATAATTTTGGGTATATTAAAAAGTTGATAGAATTCTCCAAGTTAGAGGAAGGAAAACCGTGGTATTCTCCTGAGATGCCACTAGACCCGAGTTTATTTTATGAAATTTCTGGTTGTAAATTTGATGGATCGAAATGGAAGGATAGACTGCTGTTTGACTCAGTCAACGAGGCCCTTGTAGAAATCGGAAATAGTACTGAATTGGGATTGTACCCCTGGTCTCGAGCTTCTCATTTGGATACCAAAGAACCAAAAATTGAACTGGAGGCCTTTTTACCTAATGAAATTTGGAGCGTTGTAAGAAGATGGTGTATGACTTTTGAATCACCTGGAGGTTACAATTGTGGTAACCTTGAAGTGGACTTGGTTGCAAAAAAGGAAGTTACAGGGGCCAAATTTGAAAAAGAATTGTTGTTTGAATTATTTGACTGGAATAAGGAGATTTGTAGGTCTATCATAGGAGAGGTAATTGAAGAGCTAATATCAGAGGGTTTTTTTTAACTAATTTTGTGAGAATATGAGGTAATTGGTTGTTTTTTTCATTATATTACCTCAGGTATGATGTATGTTATACATTAAGGTATTGATTTGCTGGTACGGGTTACCTGTGACATGGTAATTAGTACATTCATAGGGGTGTTTGTTGTAATTTGATGTATATGTATATTGATTTTTTTTTCTTTTATTTCAACCAATGAGGTACCTCATTTATATGAAAATGGATAAACTTCCTTTTGACATATACACAATGGTTTATTATAAAATATCAAGTCAATGGCATGAGTAAGCTAATTGTAATCTGGATCAACGGTGGAGTCAGTTTTGATACTTTCTAGTTTACTTATTTTGAACAGGAAAGTGCAGAATTTTACCTTGGTAAATGGCCTACAATTAAACTTTTATTTCTTATATTATCGTCAATTAATGAAGAGCATATGACTTTTTTTAACCATACTATAAAGTTCCTTTACCAAGTTTCTCTTAGTACAAATAATTAAGTTCCTTGAAAGTTAACAATGAATGTTATTCTGCAGGCTTGACGTGTGCGGATCCTCACATGCATGATCCTAAATAGTCACCAGGCAAAGATTATTTAAGCAAAATTGTGCTGGGATGCAACATTATCTGAATTGATTTTGTTTATAAATAAGACAATGTGTTAAAATAAAACAAAAAAAAATGATAGAAGTTTGAGTGGGTGTGAAGATAAGTGGCATGTGATTTCTTTCGTGATGCACCGTACACTTACACAATATAATAATAGTGGGTAAATATCCATCAATAGGCATCAGCGGCATGTTTTCGGCTCCTGTTCATCTGACAGCATCAATTGCGGATCAAATTCTCTTCTGTTAAATCTCTACTTTTTAAGATGTATTTTTCCGTTTTCACATTCAGAAAACAATGCCAATTATCATTTTGTAAAAGGATTCTTTTGTTTCACTCAAAACTTGAAATGAAGAACAATTAGAGTGTACTAAATCAATTTGGAGAGAGGAGTTTTATGCACCAGTTTGACAGGAGAAATAATTAAAAATATTTTGCACTTTGAGGGTGTGCATAATATTAAGACGGGTTAAAAGGATACAAATGAAATTTACCTTTGGCAAATTATTTGACACTAGTTGTCTGGTAAACCGGAGTAACAGGAATCTTGTTTGGGTTGACTATACCACCTCTTCGTTTTAGCCGACAATGGAGGCGCGCTTTTATCGGAGTAGTTTGTCATTTCCGCTCTCTTTTTATAGCATTTTAAAATAGAGGCATAATAAGAGCCCTAGAAAGCTTCTGACTTGTCTTATTATCTACTAATAAATATATATTAATGCGCTGTCTATCAACGTTACTCCTACTTATTTTAGACCAAGAATCATGTACAAATATAATTTACAAGCGTGAGCCATACATAAATTCGATTTTATTTTTTATACATAATGTTACCTAAATACAAGTAACATTGGAAGCATTTGTGCATTTTGTTTTGGATACAAATGTTTAGATAATACAATAACCAGTCAAATCTTCTGTCCAACTCAATTATGAAAAGTTGTTTATTTTATTTATTACTATGTACTTTTAAATAATAAATAAATAAATCAGAGTTATAAATAATATATACTTTTATAAACAAGATTCAAAACCAACCACCAAAAACTTGTTCAGCTACCGAGAAAGTTAGAGATTGAGGCATTCTCCGTTTCATTATTAAAACAATGGAGGTAATTTATACATGGAATCTGAAATCTTGCAAGTGGGAAAGTGGCAGAACCTGGGAAAAAGATATGGATTAGTTGAACCATAATAAAGCTTAGGTGCGAGTGATAACATTAATGAAGAGGGAACTATATTCTTTCCCTGAGAATAATGCACATTGGAATCCTAATTAATATTGGATATTGTTATACGCTAGCAGCATGGTCCCATGTATATATAATATTATTTTGTTTTACGTCCTTAATACGACGCACATGATTGATGCACGTATTCATTGTCATGTGAATTCTTGTCTTGTGTTCATAATTTATTATTATTATTTCGGCTTTGAAAATGCTCTTGATTGATCCATTAGTAGCGGTGACATGCCCATAATTTAGCATTGGATAAATTGTGAAGTGATTTTATATCTTCTGGCAAGTTATATTTATGTATATTCCATTTCTATGGCAAATGATGTGTTACTTTGACTTTTTTTTTATGAATAAAATCAAATTAAGAAAAGGCAGCTGAGCGTATTTGGAGCTTTTGTAAGGTTGCAAGACAAATTTCACTAAAAAAAAAAGACAACCAAGTTGCACACAAAATTATTATAACATACTGATGTTGCGTATTATAAAATATTTTACAATTCGATATCGCAACCTAAATTTTAGTAATTGTAACGAAACTTATTAACTGATTTGGACTGTCCTAAATACAATCTTCTGCTCCGAGGAAAAGACTTTCTGTTGAAAGAGAAGGGGAAAGAAATCCTATCTAAATTCGGTCCCCACAAGAGCATTTTGACAGAAATTTTGGGAGGAGAATTTGTATTTTATGTTTTGAAAAAGGACGTTCTATAAATTTTCCCAAAACAGATAATAATATCTTATCAATATCTTTTTCATACACGCACTCAAAAAAGTCATTGCATTTTAAACTGTTTTACTGCACATCAAAGGATTTCAAAATTCTAGTGATATGGCGAATTTCTCTATATTGATATTTATGTTTTTATGTTCATCGAAATAAACAATAAATGCTAAAACGTATACTGGTATACATATCAAAACAGAAATAGTGACGTGGTACATTTTTTAAAAATTACCAACAGAGACATTAAATATTAATGCTTCAATTGTTAACTGAATATACCTTCATAGTTGGAGTAATAAGTTATTTTGAAGTTGTTCTAATAATTAGACCTACTTGAAATGATTTTTGTTTAAATTTAAAAATGTTTCTGGAAAATACCCCCCCCCCCCGGGGCACCAAAACAATGCTTTAACTCACTGCACGTAATAAACAAATTAAGCTAGCCAAACCGCTTCAAATCTTGCCTATTTATTCAAAACGAAGAAGATCATGCTTTATTTAAGACACAAAAAAAAATGCACAGTACAGAGAATCAAAATTGCAAAACACTGTTTAATACGTATTCCCTACTTCACAAAAAATATATATATAAACCTTTTCTAATTCTAAATGTCAGTGATCAGAGCGGTCCAATTATAAAAAAGTATCTAATGATCTTCATATACAGCGCGTTTAGATTTTAGATAGACATATTTCTGTAATTTTTTAAAAATTAATTTCTATAATTTTCTTTAAAATATTGTTTCTAGTTAAAAAAATCTGATTAGACAGAAAATGATTCCACAATAACAGTACAAAGCTGGTATGAATCTGCCTTTCTGGCTGGTTCTGTACATGAGCTTGTACACATGTGATGATCTTTTCCCTACAAAACTGTTGGCGTGTACTCTCTTGTCTGTACAATTCAATGGTTTAATATTTCTTTATTCAATTAATCAGTATAATAGTTCTAAGATTAATTATTCCAGGCTTTTACAGCCACAGTGCATTATTGGCAAATATTGCTCACCGAATTTATTTTTTAGCAATCAATGTTACCTAGAAACCTCTTGTCCCACCACCATCATCACAAGAAAGAGAAGAGTAAAATTGAAAATATGTTAAAATTAAAAAGATTTAATGATTTATATGTTCCTTTGCAAATGAGGTAACGTCTTTTTTTAGCAACACAAATTCCGGGACGGGTGATATATCAAAATTTGTTGCAAGTTCTCTGGTCATGGCAGTTATGGTGACAGAATTAAATGTAAAATTACCACCTTTAGCTAAAATAAATATATAAGGTCAAATTTCTCTACAGAAATGTGAGACAACAAGGTTTCACTGTTTTGGTGCCTGTTCACTAGTCAGTGGTTACTCCCTCTGTCTGTGTATCGTTGTCAATGATTTGATTTGATATATCATGAGTATTCGTATATGATCAAATATTTTCCCCTCCTAACTTCCTAACTTCCCATAAATCACACACCTACATTCTCATTTCCCAACCACTATTTACTGTTGTTTTGACTACGGCCTACGAGTTTATATTGTACACTAAGACAACTATCAATAAAAAAAATAATAATAAAAGGGAAAAAAGAACTGAGACAAACTGCGCATATTCGTATATGTCTAACCGAACCTAGGAGGGAATCATTTAATATAGTAAGCCCCGCAACTTCACCCGGATCCGAAACAACTGTGGGTAAACAGTTGTTGGAACAGTGTTTCAATCTTGACTGTTCATTCTTGCTCAGATCAATCCAGTCTGTCTGATCGAGTTCGATCTGTCCGTCCATCTGGCGCCTCTTCGATCTTTCTAGGGACGTTTTTTCGACTTCTGAAGGGTCAAGATGCATCTTTCTGTACTCGCTGCCTCTCTCTCTCTTTCTTTTCTCTTCCAATCCTCTTTTTCTCTTCTGAAGGGTCTGCTCTCTTTTCATTCCTCTTTTTCTGATTATGTGTTACGCTGTCTAGATAGAATTGCCGTATTCGTTCAATAAATCGCTACATCGGTTGTTCATCTCAAATGAGGATCGTTGCTTTGGAAGTTTCTAATCAATTTGTCTAATAGATGGTTGATTTGGCTGTAGCACGAGCTTCAACAAGGAGAATTCGAAGACTCTGCTAAGGTGGTTATAGGTTGTATTCCTGGTCCATGTTGCCACTTCCGTCCTTGATTTAATTTTTTCTATTAATTTTCTTTTGTAAAGTTCTTTCATTTTCTTTCGATATTGGTCTGATTACTTTTTCTCTCTCTATTACAACAGCAGCTGATTTTTCTACTCCTCTGCACTCGGCTGTTCCTTCACTTAGGTCAGATTTTTCTTCGATTTGCCACTTCTTTCTGTCACTTTTTTTTTACTGTGGTAGCAAATTTTGAAAAATCATTTAACTGAGGTTTGAGACACAAACCGTAAAATGTCGGCTCCTATCGTTTCTTTTTTTATTTGACGTTCTCATCTTTCAAATTTTTCTTATGCTTGCTCATTTTACGTTTGGCTGTATAGGAATTGGAGATGGTCAGAATGACAGCTAGAATAAAATAAACAATTGAGTGATGACTAAATCAGTTCAAATCAAAAGAGGAGAACAAAATAAGGAGGACAAAATAAAGGTATAAACTGTTAGTCTTCCATCTTATAAAATTTAGATTAAACTTTATTCTTATTTTCTATGTTAAATAGATTATATATACTGTTGTGTTTTAAATTTATATTCACTCTGGCTATGAATGCTTTCATCCAACGATAACATAAGAATTAAATAAGGACTGTGGACTGTAATCTCAGACTATTTCTACATAGTAAATTCATATCAGTTGAATGGCTTTGTATGCAGAGATTGTGCGATCAATCCTGGTAGTAAAACAAGTCCTTACTTAGTGAATTCATTTGAGACGGTCAATCTTATATGGAGCCGTATGCAGCTCATCAGAAGTCGAGATTATGTGTGGAGTTTGAGCACTATGTGCTTTTTTTTTCTTTTTGCCTTTTAATTTTTAATTAGATTTCTGATTCCTGATCCTCAATTTTGATTTCTCTTAGGCTAAGATTGTGCTGGATGCGAGAATTTTTATTAGATTGCTGTGGAAAGATGCACAATGCAAAATCAAGGTAAATCATTTTCACCTCTTTGTATGCTTCATGGGATGCTCAAGACAAGATTGTGTGGAGTATGAGCAGGTATATATCAATATTCGTAAATCTTCTATGTACTATTTGATGATTGGTATCGTCAAATAGTTTGTTAATTTGAAATCTTCTATATGACCTGTGAAATAAACCTTATGGTATATATCGTTTACTGTTTGTTTGTTGTGCATACTTTACTTTAAAAAAGAAATTCCATAAGATCACATTGAATGGGCCTGTCAGTTGTGTCAGTTGTCACATGTTTTCTCTCAATTTTAGAAAAATAATCGATTTCCTAAAATAATTTTACAAATTAAACTATAAGCACACCCGTTGTTATCGAATAAATATTGAATAATTTTGTTTTGCGGATGCAGTTTTGGTGGATATTATATTAGATTAGGCTTAAAATAATGAGTTTTATAGTTACATAGGTTGCTTTCTGAATTTATGAAATAATAAGGTTCTTTTTTTAAAAAAATTTTCCTGTATAGTATTTCCTTCTTACATCTTGGCCTAGGATTTGCTAGACATTTGTTCCCTTGGTTAAAAATTCATATCAGTCTGAAGATTTACTAATTTTTTTTGACAAGATTCTAACCTCTTTTATTTACTTCCTTTGTATCTCTAATAACCAGATCCCATATATTTAAAATTCAAAAGTGATATTATAAAAGGGCCCTATCCTATAAACAAAGAGACTGCCTGATATAAACAAAGGGCTCTTTCCATTTAGTTCATTGTTTTCATTTGGTTGGGTCCTCTGGATAACGTGTTTGTGCCAACTAAAAGAAATGCATCAAACTTTCAAAGCTGATTCAAAGGGTTTTGATTGGGGTCTACTTTAAAGGCTTTTTAATACTGCTATTTCGGGGTGTTATTTTGTGGAGTATTTGAGTTTGGGTTATCACGATGTCATTGTTTGGTTTTGTGGGTAGTTTTGGCGATTATTCTGTCTTATAGACTCAATCGCATTTTCAATAAGCAAATCCTTATATCATCATGTCAGATACTAAGTCTGAATGTTCGCTAAAATGTGGCCTGATATAGTTTGGACTGACACTTTCATATGGTCTTTTTGCTCTCATTAATTTTACATTTGGACCTCTCTTTTTTATGTCTTTTCTACGACCATTATCATTTTACCTTTGTCTTAATCTCTATTAAACATTAAATTAACTTCTTTTTTCAGGGTTTTGTCTGATCCTCAATTTGTGGAAGGTTTATTTTGTAAATTCTTGATCAGATATGTGAGGAGTATGTGTAATAAAAATGAATCTGAAGATTGGATTAGACTTAACAGTTAAGTATTTCATTTAATTTTTTTTTTAGTTTGTTTTACGATGATGACATGTTAGATTTTTTGCAAACTGATATAATACCAAGATTATGCAATGAGTTATTTATATCCACCTTCAAAATATGATTAAGGATGTCGATCAAAACAGTGAATTTATGTTTGTCCAATATACAGATTTGCAGGGTACAACTGTCTTCTTTTGTTGCTCTGGATGTTTTACATCCAATGCATCTGTCCTCATAAATGGTTGTTGGACCTCACCCTACCTCTCTTCGTCTAATCTACTGGTATGGTTTTCTAAACATTAATTTGTGGCATTAGTATATATTGAAGTTGTGTAAGTCAGTTATGCCATTTTTGTTTTTTGTATATTTTAAAATGTTCAAGATCATGCGAAAATTAAGACCTACACAAGTGGAATGTGTACCTATGTAAGGACTTAAGGAGGATGGAAAGATGGAGATGTCCGGTGAGGTTTACTGACAGGTGCAGATATCGAAGTTGTTTATATGAATTAGTAGTTTTGGAGCTGTGTTCAGGCTTTGTGTTATATAATTCATCATCCGTTTTATTAGAATATGTATTGAGTACTTATTTTGAGCTTAGTTGAATTTAGTTTCAATTCCATTCTGATGAATCAAATTAATCGTTCTCTGTAAATTTTTTTGTTGCGTTTCTCTAGATCGTGTGGATCCAATAAAATTTTTTTTTGGTATGAAAGAAACATACTGGAAGAGCCAAGCTCATAATGATCATTTATTATTAATTAATCATATTTTACTTTCTTTTCTTTATCACTCTTTTCCCATCGTATTTTTACTATTAATAAGACTAATTTTTTTTTACCATTGGTAAGACTGTCAAAAAACAGAAGACAAAAAAATAGGTCGCGTGACGCGCGACGCAACCACTAGTGTAAATACATAGGAGCCGTAATATTTGACTGCCAAACCTGCAGGCCTGCAGCTATTGCCCAGTTTGTTTGTTAAAAGTTGCATAACTTAATTTATGCATTCTTTAGTCATCAAATATTTCTTATATAAGATGCCTTAAGGATATATTTATGTGACCTAAATATATTGCATAAGTTATGTATGATTCCCTTTAATTTTTTTTTCCAACAATATCCCTTAGAAATAATTAATAATAATATTGAAATCAAATAATATCCAAATTATGTGCAAAGTACTTCGTCTAACCTATGACTAAAAATGTCAAAACTTCAATCGACAAAACTAAGGGTTCATATGCCTTTACTTTTTTTTTCTTACATTATGTCCTTATTTTTAAAACTATAATAACTCAAATAATAAAATATAATCATACGATGTAGTGTATATATCATTATTTAAGAATGTACGACATTTAATTTTATTTTTGATAAATATAAGAGCTTGTAAAAATATATCAATGTGAGGTACATCTTAATATTGATTTTCAAAATTGTAAAGTCAAAAATCGCAATTATAAATTTATGATATGTATGTAGAAAATATAATACGAATCCAAACCTAACAGTTTTCATTTATTTATTTTTTTAGTTTTAAAATTTTTCGCTGATAAGGTTTTCAAATGGTGGTGAATTTAATGAAGTTTAGCCCGCTCAACGAAGGATCCTTATCCCGTGCCGCGCGGCACCATACCGCTCAGCGATCCGAACTGTTCGATCTGATCTGGACGGTTAGATTTTTTCGGACCTTACGGCACAGGTTACATGCATGGAGCATCCATAATTATTAGATTTAATCTAGACGGCTCAAATTGCGCACTGCGCGGTGCCGCGCGGCACTTGATTTGAGTTCGTTCAACGAACAGAACTCAATTTAAACTACTCGGACTTTTCACGTGTTATCTTCCTCGCTGAACCCCACGTGATTTCTCGGTGTATGTGCCCATTTCCTTGCGTGCTTTTGGTCTAAACCTTTCTATATGCGCCATCGGCAAAAGTGCACAACGTGTGGAAACAATATATTTTTGAATTATATATTTCGAAAAAATATCTTTTTTGGATTATTTCTATATCCATTCCGCTTTTAAATATTTTTTTTTATGGAGGGAGGCGGCTTCGCCACCGTTTGAGTGTCAATATGTTATATACAAAATTAAAACTTTTTTAAACGACAATCAGTCACCTAAGGAGGATATCAAATTTCAATTAATATTGTTCCTAGATCTATTTTTATTTAAAGAAGGAGAAATTTTCAATGATGTCTTCAAATTCGCTTTTTGTATTGAGAATTATCTAAATTTTTTCTTTCAAATTTCATAATCTTTTTTTCAAATTTCTTAATCTATTAAACTAAAAGAATATTTTTTGGGTCATAAACGCGTCGGAATTTTTTTTCCATATACTAGACAGCGGGCTATCTAGACTGTCTAGTTAACGCGTTGGAATTTTCATTTAATGAAAACAAAATAAATATTCTTACGTTACAAAGGAGAGCCCAAATGCAGCCCTTGTATGCGCAAATATTATCATTAGTAACAAATGAAACTCGTCCAAAACCAGAGAAATATATTTCTATCCCAGCAATTCCGCTTTTTAATGAATAAATAACAGCAAAATATCTTTATAAAACTTTAACAATTCTATCGTTATCGTATTTGTTAGAAGCACACGGCACAACCAATGCTGTTTTTTTTCGGGAGTGATAACCATCATCCAAAAAAAAAACATCCACGCCATCCACAATACATTTTTTCACACTCATCCTTCTCCACGCGCTTCCTCCCTCTTCTTTCCTTCCGCTTCGTGCGCTCCCTCCCTCTACCGTATCTCTCCCTCCCTTTCCTTTACTTTTTCTCTGCGCGCTCTATTTCTCCGCGCCCTCCCTCTACTCCTGACATCTCTCCCTCCCTCCCTCCCTCCCCTTTCCTTCCTCTCCACGAGCTCCCTTTCTCTGTGTCCTCCCTTTACTCCTAGCATCTCTCACTTCATCTCCTCTTTCCTAATTTTTTTCCTTGAAACTATTATTTTTAAGATTAACAGTTAGAAACAATAAGTTGAACACTTATAACAGCAAAGCGAAGAGATACTAATATTAGTTAAATAAAGAAACAAAATGATCATATACTGCAAATAAGTTGAACTGATATAACAACTAATTGAACAGATATGACAAACAAATTGAACTCAAGACAAAAGATAAAAATGAACATATACTGCAAATAAATTGAACAGATATAACAACTAATTGAATAGGCATGACAAACAAATTGAACTCAAGACAAAAGATAAAAATGAAAATATATACATAAATAAATTGAATATATAACACAAATAAATTGAACATATATATCAAATAAATTTAACAGATACAACAAATAAATTGAATATATATTACATTTGAACTCATTTACAAAAATAAAGGTGTACATATATAAAACAGATATAACAAACAAATTGAAAACATATATAACAAATAAATTGAACAAATATAATAAATAATTGAACATATATGACAAACAAATTGAACTCGGACAAAAGATAAAAATGAACTTGTATAGATAAACAAAGTGAATATATAATAGAAATAAATTGAATAGATAAATCAAATAAATTGAACAGATATGACAATAAATAGAACAGACATAACAAACACCATGAACTCATCAAAAGATGAACATAAACAAATTGAACATATGTAGCAAATAAATTTAACAGATATTACAAACAATTTGAACTCATACAAAAAAAAATAAAGGTGAACATATATAAAACAAATATAGCAAATTAATAAATAGAATATATATAACAAATAAATTTATGAAGTAGATGAATCAGAGAAAAAAAATAAGAAAGGACCAGTGAGAAAGGAAAAAAAACAAATAGAGAAAAAAAATGAAGGAAAAGAAAAAGGAGAAAGAAGAAGGGAAGAGAGGGATGGAGGAGAAATTCACCAGGGAAGAGGTAGAAGAAAGGGAGACGTTGAAGGGAGGGGAGAGATGCGCCTGAAAGCGAAAGGAGGGAGTAGAACGCACGGAGAGGGAGGGGAATGTGATTTACTTGAAGGGAAGGAAGGAGAACGCGCGAAAAGGAAGAGAGCGCTCTGTGGATGACGCTGATGACATTTTGGTGGATGGTAAGTAGTAATTACCGTTTTTTTTTAGGGTCGGCACAACCGCACAAACCAACAAATAGTATTAAAAGAAAAAGTATATTTACACAAAAAGGTGCCGAAGCAGCTTAAAAGAAAAAGGAAAAAATTATCTATGCCTATTAAATAAAATTCCATAGCCTAACTGACTGCTCAATATCTCTACTATTTATAAAAGTATCAACCAAATATCTATCTAATTTTGAGTCCAAATATGTATCCAAATGTTAAACTATATAAATATAGACCATGAATTTTTAAAAATCTTATCAAATCAGTGGTTGGCATTTAATAACGAGATAAAAAATTTAAACATTTCATCTAGACTAAACTAGAATAGAAATATAACAACAATACATAAAGAATAAATGGTAAGAAAATAAATATAAATAGAATGCCTAACATTATTTTATTTTTTGTTTGTCTACATATTGGGGGCTTGTTTTGCTAGTGTGTGTGTGTAAAGAGAGAGAGAGAATTTCTATTGTGAACTATGTGGTGCATAAAGGATTATGTGCACCGTGATTTTTTTTATCGGTGATTTTACAAATTGACAAATCTAAATCAACCAATCCAATTTATATATTGAAATCTCATAACAAATAAAATTTTACATTTTTAAAAAAATTTGTACTATTTGTTTAAACTTGTAATTTTTGGAATATTCTTATCACTATTTTGTAGCGAAAATGGCAAGATTTTAAAAAATTTTAAAAAAATAGTAAAAAAAATTCATAAAAATGTAAAATTTTGTTTGCAATGAGATTCCAATATATAAGTTGTATTTGTTGATTTAGTTTTGTCAATTGTAAAATCACCGATCAAAACGATCAAAGTGCACGGAATCCTCTATGCACTGTAGTTCACAATATTTTTTTTTTCTCTCTCTCTCTCTATATATATATATTCATCTTTTTGGATCAATACTACAAGCAACGTCTAATATGCATATATTTATACATCACTCGGCCACAAGCAATGCCTAATTGCCTATATTTATGTATCACTCATTCACTCGGCTACAAGCAATGTTTAATTGGGGTTTTGCCTACCCCCCGTGAAACCTGCACACTGCAAGAAATGTTTAAATGCATACATTTATTTACTACCTGGGTACATGCAATGTTTAAATGTAAATATTTTTTTTTCTGAATGTATTAGTTGGTGATTGCCACTGTTTCGAAAACCGTATCGAGTATCGAAAAATTCTTATGATATCAGGAAGGCCGAAACGACGGTATCTTATATTGTGAAATGAAATACTGAATTTCGACCATCTGTCCGGTAATGGTGCCGGTACGATTTCAAAAATACTGGTGATTGCCTTAAATGCATACATTCCTGCATATATACTAGACGTAAAGGAACTGCTCTCTAGCTTGTGAGCATAATTAAGCATGTAAACATATAGGACTATAGGTCCATACAAATATGACCCAACACAAATACAATTAACTCGGTCCCATATACATTTTTAAATCTGACATAATAATTCACACGTTAGGGGTTAGTTTAACAAATTTCTATATTAATTGTACTTCCAATGATACATCATACATCGCACCCCGCTGGCCTGAATCTTGCCTCCGCCACTTTCTGATGTAATGTTTTGACGAGATTCTGGCCAGCTTCATTAAACATTTCTTTTTTTTTTTAAGACAAATTGAATTATAAGCGCACAATCATATTGTGCAGTTCTACGAGTTGTATAAAATAACCAATCAAAATGTAGAGAATCGAATGAGAGATATAACTTTAATAAAAAAAAATGCAATATGAATTAAAGAACCCCAAATTCCTAAATGCATGTTGACTTCTAAAATGCAATTTTATTTATAATCACATAATACGTATTGTAAAACACAAATAGAAGCAATGCACCCCTACCGACTAAGTGACTGAAATATGATATTTTTCGGTAATTTCCCAAATTATCCAGTATTTCCTCTCACAATATCAGATACAATTGTTTCAATCATTATTCTGATTCTTGGTGTTATCGAAATTTTTCGGTATTCGATACTATTTTCAAAACCCCGAATAGATGTATTAACATCTGCAGTGCATGGGAGACGACATCTAAATATAATTTTCACCACAATGCCTTTAAGTACTCTTGTTTGATTACTTTTTCCAATATTCATGTTTGCAAAGATTGAAAGTTATCATCCAAAGTAAATATTAGTCATTTTGGTCTTTTATATATATATATATAAATCGGAGTTGCTTAAGATCATTCTCTGGATTCTATCATCTCCATCATTCTCAGAATTCTCATTAATAGAAGTCCGAAGGATGATGGGGATGATAGAATTCAGGGGATGAAGGGATGACCGTCAGGAGATGAGGACAGCGAATAAGAGAAAAGGGAGGAGAGAGGGTAAGAGAGCGAAACAGAGAGAAATAGAGGGGATGAGATCCCAGAGAATGATTTATAAACTAGAACAATTATAGAACAGTTATATATTTATCCAGAACAATTATATATTTAACCAAAACAATTATATTTAAAACCAGAACAATTATATATATAACTAGAACCAAAACAGATATATATTTAACTAGAACATTTATATATAATAACCAAAATAGTTATATATTTAACCAGAACAATTATATATTTAACTAGAACAATTATATATTTAACTAGAACCGTTGTATATTTAACTAGAACCGTTGTATGTATTAACTAGAACAGTTGTCATTTCCTCTTTGTCGCTCCCTCTATCCCTCCGTTCGGTGTCGCTCGTCTCTCCCTCCGTCTGTTTCGCTCATCCCTCCCTTCTTCACCCCCTCACCCAAAAACGAAAAACGCATTAATAACTGTCAGGAGAGTCACCCTCATCCTCACCCCATCTTTTCCTTTTTCGAAATACAATTATTCTAAGTATCTAACTGATGGGGAGATGGTGGGGATGATGAATCTAAGAAATGATCCTTATCAGTCCCGATATATATAAATACACCATTATTTGCGCTCTTTTTCCCTCCAAATACGAAATTTAGGCAAAGAGTCCATAATAATGCATCTTTCTATAAAAAAACAACAATAACATGCAATAATTAATGAACTAAATTATTTTAGAGCTAAATTAAGGTTTCTTTTTTAGAGTTTTAAACTAAGGTTTAACTATGTAACTATGTATATAAAAAATCGATTTACCACGGTCAAATTTGTTGGCGTGTTTGCTGGAAATTGGATATCCGTCACACTCATTGCCCAAAATTGTTTGAACCAACTTATAACATGGGAAAGCATGCGTCAACTTTTTTTTGATTCGATGTTAAGTGTTAGCCCGGTACAGATATGGGCCCACGTCTCGAACAGGCGAAATAGTTGCTGGTACCGTTGTTCGCATCTCTTTTCCAGATCACAAACAACGTATTTCCATTTGGTGGAAACGGGGCCCAATCTCAAAAATATTTTGGTCCCAAAACACAATTTTGATATGATAAGGATCATGGTCCCCATGAAATACTTAAGACCCAAAACCATGAAACCACAAACCAAAACAGCCGAGTGCCTGAATCACTCTAAACTTGGATGGATGCGTCTAGTTTCCAACAAACTGGAGCTGTCCTTTTATTAAACATAACAAGCCTACTTGAACTAAGGAAGTCTCCATGTTAGTAGAAATGGAGATGAGAAGGGCGAGAGACTAATTAATGAGCAAGTACCAAACACAACTAAATCAACAACTTTAAACTTACTCATTGCCCAATTGCAACTTTGTTTGAAGCAGCTCATGTGGTACAGATACACCAATACTTGTCTATATTGTTTTGTTGTGTTTGTGTATACCAACTGGTATACACTCACCAGCACATGAAAGCGATTGTACACGATACCTTGTTCTGATCATTATACTAAAAAAAAAAAAGCAAAATTGTGGTGGTTAAATTTGTTGCTGTTATAAAAAGCTTTGAAGTGGTGGTTAAATTTGTTGCTGTTATAAAAAGCAGCTAGTTTAGATAGAAATTTCAAGTAAATTTTCTCTCTATGGTTCATCTTGATGTATTTTTCCTTTTATACATGACGATCATATAAATCGATAATTTTACAAATTAACAAATCTAATTAAACCAATTCAATCTATATATTTAAATCTCATAAGAAATCAAATTTTATATATTTTTATAATTTTTTATAATTTTTTATAATTTTTTTCGATTTTTTTTAAACCTGAAATTTTTAGAAATTTCTTATTATTAGTTGGTACGTACCCCAAAAAAGAAAAGTTATAAAAAATCTGGAAAAAAATAGTAAAATAATTTTTTTAAAAAATAAAATTTGATTTGTAATGAGATTTCAATATGTAGATTGTATTGATTTAATTAGATTTGTTAATTTATAAAAAATTGATAGATAATGATCGCGATTTACCATAGTATATCTCTTACCAAAATTTCAAGTTAATAACTTGATTACTTGATAATGTTCCGAAAATAAAATTTCAACACGCAACACAAAAAGAGAATATAGAGAGGGTGGGCTTGAAGTTCAATTCTGACCTCAGTGACCTGCAACCACTTTGGGCTTTAAAATTTGCTCTGTTGATAAATGATAATGATAATAATCTTCTTCACCTAATATAGGCCCATTGCAAATGGGGTGCAAAGTTACTAGACTCGAAGAGCCCATTTAAAGTTTGAAGGAATCCTTTGAATTAGAACTTGATTTCTTTCTCATTTGGGAAGGTACGTGCTGCATGCACTGAAACTTGTATAAGTTGCAACATTAATTTTTCAACTCATCATTTTTTATTTTAAAGAATTAATTATTCAATTTATATTCTGACTTTGAACCCAGAGATAATCATCAAGCAACAATAGTTTATAGTTTTAATTGGTACCACGTATGTATGTATGTATTGACACACTTGCTTATATAATTTAATAACATTATTATTATTATTATTAGTTCTTTTATTTTGCCTTCAACTAAGATACGTTTCTTGTCTAAAATAAGTAAAGAGACGAATGAATAGATACAGAACAGATATATAAAATAACAATAAATGAAAAAATAAAGAGAGAGAGGAAAGAAAAGGAAAATAAAGCAAGTCTTCTCCGTGTGTGATTCTTTGATTGATTATATCCGCCTCCTTTCTCTCTCTTGCAAAACCCTAATCACCTTTCTTCTCTCTCTCTCTCTCTCTCTAGATCTCTTCTCTTTCCAGATCCCTCCATCATCCCTCTCCAATGGCGGATGGCGAAAACAACGCCTCCAACAACTCCGCCTCATCCTCCTCGCCACCGGGATCGCCCGGATCGGACCTCAATCGGACTCTAAGCCACGACGAATCCGACCCCAATTCTACATCTCTCACGACCACGGAGACTGAGACGGGAATCGAGGCGCTGGCTCGGCGGGTCCAGGAAAGCCTGAGCATGAGCAAGCGCCATAAGTTTTGGGAAACGCAACCAGTTGGTCAATTCAAGGATTTGGGGGATAGTAGTCTGCCAGAGGGACCCATTGAGGAACCTACTCCCTTGTCAGAGGTCAAGCAGGACCCCTACAACCTCCCCGCTCAGTACGAGTGGTCCACTTGTGACATGGAGGATGGGCCCACCTGTAATGAGGTAAAGATTTCATGATGAAATTGTGAATCGAGTTCTCATTTTTTATCCAGTAGTGTCAAATTCATATATATATATGACAGAGAAATTCACTCTTTGTAGAAACAAATCTGAAAGAAGTAAATAAGCTAAGATACTTGTGTAACATTTTTCAATGACAATTAGCACTATATACAGTTTGTTGGTCGGATGCATGAATAAGATCCGGATATATTTTTGGCTCGAGGGTAAAAAAGAAAACCTGATATTTGTTATATTTCCTATATCATATTGTTACCATTTACATAAAAATACCAGGGAGAATTGTTGCTTTAGCATAGTAAATTGGGCAATAAAAACTGTAAAATAAGAAACTCACAACTTGCTCTCTGTTGATGAATGGAACTGAATGAGTGTATTTCCTGAGTTTAATGTAGGCTTTATCTTTTCCTGGTATGGGCTGGTAGGGTTCTAGTGCTTTATATCACAATCTCATATTTAGATACCATTACAGTTGAAATGTTGCTATTGTATGCCATGCTATTTTGTAGGCCACATTTTGCCTAGTTGGATACTATATCTATATTTTAGTCAAAGCTGGATTAGATTAAGCCAAGATTGATTACCAATGGGAAACAGAATTTCATGTTTGTGGGTTAGTTAAAGAAAACCTTGGTTTAGATGAGGCTTGATTGCACAGATTAAGCTTATTTTGAGGGTTTAATTATCATAAATAAAAGCCAAATTGGGCTCAGCTTCGGCCTGATCCTGCAAAGCTGCAAAGCTGAAAATTCTCAGATACCTTTACCCCATGCATGGGTGCAGTTACAATGACTTCTACAATAATATAAGCTGACAATTATTTTCACTTTTGACTAGTTATGGAATCTTAATTAATAAAATCTGACAAAATAATGCAACAGGTATATGCATTGCTGGCTCAGAACTATGTAGAGGATGACGAGAACATGTTTCGTTTCAACTACTCCACCAACTTCCTTAGGTGGGCCCTACGCCCTCCTGCTTACTTCAAATCTTGGCACATTGGTGTGAGGGTCAAAGCCTCCAAAAAGCTTGTGGCCTTTATAACAGGTGTGCCGGCTCGCATCCGAGTCAGGAATGAAGTCGTCAAAATGGCCGAGATCAATTTCCTTTGTGTCCACAAGAAACTCCGCTCAAAACGCCTTGCACCTGTGATGATAAAGGAGGTTACTCGTCGTGTACACTTGGAGAACATCTGGCAAGCTGCATACACTGCTGGAGTTGTTTTGCCTACTCCAATCACCACCTGCCGCTACTGGCACCGATCTTTGAACCCTAAAAAGCTAATTGATGTGGGTTTCTCTCGCATTGGGCCTCGCATGACAATGAACCGCACAATAAGGCTGTACAAGCTGCCGGGCTCCACGGTCACTCCAGGTTTTCGCAAGATGGAATTGAGGGATGTCCCAGCTGTAACTCGGCTGTTACGGGGTTATTTAGGCCAATTTGCTGTTGCACCTGATTTTGATGAGGCTGATGTGGAGCACTGGCTGTTACCACGCGAAGATGTGGTTGATAGTTACTTGGTCGAGAGCCCAGAGACGCATGAAATAACTGATTTTTGTAGCTTCTATTCACTCCCATCATCCATTCTAAATAATGCAAATTACTCAGTTTTGAAGGCTGCTTACTCATACTACAATGTGTCAACCAAGACCCCGTTGCTACAGCTCATGAATGATGCGCTTATTGTGGCAAAACAGAAGGGGTTTGATGTGTTTAATGCACTTGATGTGATGCAAAATGAGGGGTTTTTGAAAGAGCTCAAGTTTGGGCCAGGAGATGGGCAGTTGCATTACTACCTTTACAATTACCGCCTTCGCAATCCTCTCAAGCCCTCTGAGCTTGGTCTGGTACTCCTGTAGGTCTTCCTTGAGTTTGTTCATTTTCTTTTAGGTTGTTTGTCGTCTCTGGTGACGTTCTTCGTAAAGATGCAAATTTTATTTTTCCTCAGATGTATTGTCATCAGACAATCAGTTAGAATATTTAATTTGGGGGGATCTTTTTTCATCCGAGTTTGAGTATTGGCATTGGACATGCAGCATGTGCTCTGAACTGCTGTTACATTTTGAAATTTGGTGATAGTTTGCTTTTCTCTTCTACGGTTTTTAGTTTATTAAAAATACCAGCAATTAGAAAATACCAGTGACCTTCATTTTTTTCTCTGTTCTGTTTTTTAAAGAAAACACTGATGAGATCGAATTTTATGGATTCATGACAATTATCGCCCTTGTATTTGTTGAAATACGCAGCCTATCTCTGACAAGATGGAATTTTATGGACTCGTAATAATGCCCGTTACGCAGCCTATTGGTTTCTATACCAGGGAAATTGAAGTTGTGAAAACGGTGCTCCTTGTTTGAACGAGTCATTTTCCCTTTTCTTTTTTGGTTGTGAACGAAAGTGGTGCCCAACATTATTATTGTTTAATCCACGAAAACAAAGTTTACACCCTAACAACTCCTAATAACGAATCATCTATCCCCGAATCAACTCCGTAGGCAAAGAAAACCATCACTGATTTAAGACAATGCCTCTATTTCAACGCTCCAGCCTTTCAGACCATTAAGCTGTTGATTGTGCATTTTGCATTTGGCATCGGATGAAATCAAAACAATAAAATTTTCGAGTTTCTGTGTTCGAATGGTAAATGGTGTCTCCTATAATGTATTCCTTCTTAATACAGGAGATATTCTTTCAATCCGGTACCCAAAAATAGCCCTAACTCTTTCGTCCCACAAAAGCAAGCACATTTCTCATGCGACAACATCATTATAAACTTTGTTCAAGAATTAAGCAATTGACAAAAATATACAAAGCATACCAACAAACATATATATATATATATAACATATAAAAGACATAGCAAGAGCATGACACCAATGAATGCACACAAATGATATGTACACCAACACGCAAAGCCTCTAGTCATAAACACCCAAAATGAAGAGAGAAAAACTACATGGGGTAGAGCACTTTTTCTACCTATAGATAACATAACATTGCAAACTTTTCTTTTAAGCTGTACTGACACCTTCATTGCTGCTGAAGTGGATCTTCCCATTTGAGATCGTTCATACCTTACTGTCAACGGGATTGAATGTGTACTCATTCTGGTTCAATCCATACTGCAAAAATTAGAAAAAAAAACACAAACAGAGAATGAGACGAGTCATTATAATTTCGAGAAGGGTACTTTCAACTTTGCACAAAATATATTCTTGCAAACTTCTCAATACTCCCAGCTCACCATTTAGCCTACACCTCCATTAGATTTATTTGTTAAGGCTAAGTGAAAAATAATCAAATGTGATAAAGCCTTTCAGTTGTTTGAAAAAATTATTATCAAAGTGAAAATATGTGCAAGTATTGTGTAATCATAACAATCTGATTCTTTGAAAAACTCCTGGTCCTGAATAAGCCCCTGAATCAGAACAAGAATGTATACTGGAACACCTGATTCCATCAATCAACCAAAACAGAAACATAACCCACCATATTCAACTTTTTTATCTTTTTTTTTTATTTTGACAAACACGTTCCAACATTTTTCTTGATCACGTTTGTCTGTGATATTGCATACTTTTTATGATTTTTCAACAAAATTTTGTACTTGCAAGTTGTTGACAAGGAGAGAAACATAACTTTTTGCAAATTGCTTTAAAATAACAAATAGACGACACCAATTTCTTAAACAAAATTCCAACACAACAGAACACAAGCTTGAAAGTAAAGTGAAACAATATAGATAAAAAATTCTATTAAACAAGACTAAACTAAGTAAACACGTCGAGAAATTAGCTAATTCATAAATTTATTATTTTAATTCAGTTTGATCATGTGATGTTCTGCATTGAGTAGCTTATGGATTAAATCTGAAAGCCTTCAAATATATGCGGTGTGCAATCAGGGAGGCTTTTCAGTTGGCTTAGATGGCAAAAGGTCATATCCCCTATACAATTTTTGTTACTAAATTTACTTGGTCAATGTATTGGTTTGGAAGCAACCAAGGTGATGATCTCATCTTTAAAGTTTTAGAATGGTAATGCATTATTATATTAAGTTTGAAAACTCTTCTGCCTAAAACTATATCCAATCCCTACTGTCGATAAGATTAAAAAATTGACAAATACAGACCTTTCCAAAAAAAGAAAACATAAAGAAAGCAAGAGGTCAAAGAGTACACATTATGATCATGAATAATGAAATTACTATGATGCGAAAATTAAAGGTAGAAGAAGGCAAAGAGCCAAAGAGTACCTTCTGTCTCATGCGTGAGCTCCAAACATCAGAATGAAACCCTTTACCATCCATAGAGCTCGAGGAGTAGCTTGGGGCCACTTGGGGGATCAATAATGGTCTTCTTATGACGACAAAATCTTCATCACTATCATAATCTAATCTCCTCCTTGGAAGTACAGCTTTCAAACTCAGTGCCAAAAATACTGACATTCCCTATAAAAACATGCAACAAAAAAATAAGAAATAAATAATCATAACAAAAATAAAAGAAGAAAAATAATAAGAGTGAATATGACAATGTGATAGAAATTTGCCAATGTATAAACAAAAAGTTAAAAAGCCAATACCAAATTATCATGTACAGACTGCAAAACTGCATGTTTTATTGTGTCTATGAGTTCACTAGATGCGATGAGTTGCTTTCATCTACTAGACTAGTATAATTGAAGTCTCTATAAGTCAATTTGCATTATGAATGTTATTCTGCAGACATCAGATGAAGGTAAGAAATATTCGACTTGTTTGACACTTTCCTTTTTATGCCCATTTTTATTTCATTTTGTTCTCATTTGCTTGTCTAAATCAAAATTGAAAATAAGGAAACCATCTTGGATAAATAGTAATAGTTAGTTCAGAGGCAACTTAGTGAAAACAATTTGAGCTGAGGCCTATCGCTCGATTACAGGAATAAAACTGGGCTCAATTGAGCTGACATTGGGCTTAACTGATCAGAGAAAAATTAATAAGCAAGTAGTTGTCAAAAGCCATTAAGGATAAATATTTACCTGAATAGCAACCAAGCTCAAGCCAATCCACTTAAATATGTCTTCATTTTCTTCAATAAATGCAAGCAGAGTTTTCAGCTCTCCAGTCGGGTCATTTGGCAGATACTGACAAATGACATAATATCAAAATGGATTATTAGAGTTACTATACGAAATTCACAGAAATTTAGGCAGTTACTAACAAGGCAGTGAGACTGAAAATTTTAGTTTTTCTAAGATGCATGTGCAGATAAGAATATTCACTATAAACAATGCCGTCCCTCCATTTTTACATTCTCAAGTCATACATGTACAAATGCATGGGTGAATAATCACATTCTTAACACATCAAGTAGCTGAATATAGGCATGTATTGTACATGCGCATTCTCAATAAGTCTTGTAAGTTTCAAAATGTCAATTTTAAATTTTGAATACATAGCATTTGTTGTACATATGCATGTACATTCAATAAGTAACACATATGAAAATTCTCAACACGCCACTTACTTGTCAGTATGTATGCATGAAGATTCAACCCCTAAATACATAATTGGAAATATCAAACAAGTATTAATTATTTAATTAACTAAAGGAGTTGATAGTCACCTCTTGCCAATTCTTGTTGGAAATTACTCCACCAGCTAATGCGGCTTCAGCTATAATCAGCACTATGGCAATGAAAGAATACTGTAATAGATCCGAGTCAAGGAAAAAACTCACATAAATCACAAATTAATCAGCACCATCGTTCTTTTTTTCAGATTTCACATGGTCACTCTCAAAATGTTTAAAATTTTTTTCTGACTTAGGTGATGACAGCTTAAGAAAAGACAGAAGTCCACGGCCCGAAGCTTAGAAGGAGTTAAGTACGAAATCACCACTGCGTGCATGGCTGACATAAAACTATAAAGAGAAGGGCAATAAAGGAATGTATAAATGACATTCTGTCAGCTCATTCAGAACTCAGCTCTTCTCTATGCAAAAATGAAAAAATCCTAGTAGACATGCACATGCACAGAAACTGCACAATTTTGCACTTATATAGTTATATTAGACAGTCACACGCTTGCCAAATGAAACAAATTTCCCAAGTTTTATAAAGAAGAACCAGTAAAACCCTAACCATTACTTTTCAGAAACATAAGAGAGGCAAAAACTACTGCAGATTCAAAATATTCAATATGATCTATGAAAAAAGGATACAAAGCAGAGACAGCAACCACTTCGAATTTCGGCCGCAACATATCCTGTGAGAACAATCAGGCACATAACAGCTCCAGTTCCCATCAAAACACCAACAAACCTGTTCACAAAAGAGAAGAAATAATGAGAAAATTTAAAAAATCTAACCTCCAATGATGTTTCAATCAAACACATCTCATCTATAATTGAAATTCACCATAGATCGGAGAGCTTATTGAGGTCAAGTGTGCCCCCATTTCGGATCCAGTGATTGAGCACCCAAACGGCGTAGACAACAAGAGATACACCGAAAAATGCATGGAGAAAGTTGAGAAACTTGAGGAGAAAACCAAGACAGCTCCTACAACAGTTGTCTCCCATTTCTTCTTCTAGCTTCCTTCCTTCTTCCCCAATGGAAGATGGATAAGGATCCTGAAAGAAACCCTAGAACCGATCGCCTCTCTTTCTTCTTCTATTATTAAATTTAATTTTCTTTTCTTTCTTAGTGCCCTGTTTCGAGGGATAGAGAAGCAAAACTTAGCTGTGAACCGGGTGTAGGAGAGTTCGTTATACCAAAATATAACTTTTCATGTCAGAACAGTGGGACCTGATTACAGAGACTTCTTTATTGGTCTTAGCTGGAATGAACATGGTTCACGGAAAAGTTGTCGAGAAAAGGAGAGACAGCGTGGAGTAGCGGTCGGAATTGTTTTTTAGTACTGTATAACGATAAAGAATAAATTATTTGAAGCGAGTTAATTATTAGATGAAGCTAATTTTAGTTTGACCCGCTTCATTTTTAGATATAGTTAAATGAATATGACGCAATGAAAAATGGTTCCGACGTAACAACGTGGCAATGATTGGATGGTAAATTCTTGGTTGAATCTGGAGCACAGCTAAACTTACACGTCTCAATTTTTCTTTTTGTGGAAGGGACACGTCTCATTCGCTAATCGCTAATAGTACAGGGTCAGGGATCTGTAAATAATTTTTGCATTTTAACGGTGAGGATAAGATGATTTTTTTTTTTTCGAGCTTGTCTTGATAAGAAATTTGCAAGTAATAACTGAACCGCCTGTTTCTTTGTTCAAAATACTATCTAAGGATTTGCTTCGAAAATAAAAAAACTATCTAAGGATGTGTTTGTTTGGCACGCATAAAATTAATTTAATTTATTAACTTACAATTGTCTAAACGTACTCGCTTTAATTTAGTGTCTGATGTTTGATTATGTAAAATAAATACTCTAAAATATTTGACTATTTACTTTTTTTGGAAATAAAATAGGGTAAACTCCTCCAACAATCATTAAGAAAATAATAAAAATATCTAAAAAAAATGCCTTCGCTATCCAGGCCCCAATATAGATTGTCTTCAGAAAAAGTAAAACCCCTAAGAATATTTAAAATCTATGTCTTTTCCTCATTAACTTGATTAATTAGTCATAACCCTAATTAGGATTAGGAAAAGATTAAAATTATTATTACTCCTAATTGAGAAACTGTGGCATTTGGTTTCTTAGTGTTCTTATAGACTTTAGGAAAACGTCTTGCAAAAGACAAATCATCGACCCAAATGTCATGCCAAAATAAAGTTTGTTTGCCGTTCCCTACACATTTCTTAGAAAGAAATCTAAAATAAACTTTTGAGTTTATAAATAGAAGACCAGAAGTAATAAAAGGAATAATTAATCCCCTCTACGCTCATATTTACTGGTAATTATATCTTTCCAAAGTCCTTCATGATCTTTATAGAAAAATTTTCACAGCCATTTTCTAGAAGAGCCTTATTCATAATGGCTCAAATTAATAATACCTAACCACTAAATTCTTTCCTCCTACAGATCCTACTCTAATTAACCAAATTAATTTTCATAGCACAAGAAGATTGAAAAAGAGCCCTATAAAAAAAAATCCTTTTAATGCCATCTATTTGATTAATGACCCACCTAGGACAGGAAAAAAATAGATAAAAGTATATGGGAAGAGAAGAAAAAACAAAATTAAGGAGAATCAATCTACCACCTAAAGAGAGAAAAGTACCCTTCCACTTAGAAAGCTTGGATTGAATTCTATCTATTAAAAAAATTGATCAAAATAAATTCGAATTCTATAAATACAATTGTTATATTTTCGAATTGTATACATACATACAATTATTATATTGCAAATAAATTTTTAATTTGAATGAAAGAATGGTCAAAGTAAATTCGGATTAATAATTTATTTTGAATTCGAAATCACTTGAAATAACATTCTCAACCATTTATGAATAATATTTTTAATCGCTAATTCTAGTCATATATATGCTCAAACGATTCCTGACACACCTGTAAAGAATATTATAATGATACATAGTAATATGCCTATTTAACAGTTAATACTCCTATAAAATACATGAAATTATATAAAAAAAAATAGTACAAATTGTATTTCTTAATCCTCTGTTCTTTTTGTTATTTTAATATTTGTATTTCTCTGAATGAATAAAAAAGTATAGCACGATTTGTTCCGTTGACCGCAACAACATCCGTGTGAAAGACGAACATTCAACTGATTCAAGCCATCATGTTCAATCAAACACAGTTCAAAGCCAATGAAAGAAGAATTGCCTAGGGGATTAACTCCCCCAAAAAAAAGCCTATAACCTTAAAAAAAAAAAAAAGCCTACGTAGAAATTGTTATTAATAATTTAATGCAAGAAACATTTTTCTAGGATTTTTAACTATTAAGTGAACTCACAATCATTTTGACTTTGATTACTCGAAGTCGAAGAGAGAAAGGAAAAAACGGTAGGTCTACAAGAAAGGCCCAAATCTGCAGTGGCAGGCTTATGACTTCAAGGCGTAAGCATTCGTATCCTCTGCGTGTTTCTTTTAAACACGTAGACAGCGTATCTTGCAATCTGGAGCGTCCAACCTCAATGCTTGCAATCTGGAGCGTCCATCATCAATGAACGGTTCGATCTACTTCTCCATTAGAAAGCCATCCAAAAAAAAAAAATATGCGCTTAAAGGTATACGAAATCGTATCCTTTCCGGCGCGCAACCTTAACATTTTCGTCGCCGATCATTTCATCTTTGTTCCCGATCGTTTCTGGCGCGCAAACCAGCGATCTCGTGTTGTTTCTCTTTCTTTCTTTTTTTTTTGAAGAAAAACAAGGATCAAGTCCCTGCCTTATATTAATAAAGTAAAGTATAAGAGTTTACAAAGTTTAGCAAGAAGCTAAACTCAACAAAAGAGAAAAGAAACACTAAAAAGAAAATCTAAAAGGAGAAAAGTAAACCGGATAAGCTTGAATAAGCTCCCTGAAGATTAACTCTGAGAAAAGAAAAAAGTAAAAGCATCGAAAGAAAAATTGGCTATGTCCTAAAGAATTTCCACTCCAAAAGAGAATTTTCAGCAGAAGATCAGATGGCTGTTTAGTAGAATCTTGGAAAGTTCTACAGCACCTTTCCCTCGAAGTGACAAAAAAAGTAACTGCAAACAGGTCCCTGTAAGTTCCTAAAATTGCAGAATTCTGTAGAAAAGCATGCTATCACCTCTTTTCTCAAATCGTTTACTGTCTCTTTTCTGGCACGCCTCACAATGGCCTGAAATTGAGATGAAATTGAGAATCAAATTGACTGTAAGTGTAAATGAACGAGCTGGACAGGAGACATGAAATTCGACATTTTGGTCCAAATTGCTTGAAATTTGACTAAGCTGATGATGTTTTCTCAAATTGCATGAATACTAAATTTCTTCATTTTTGTGCTTTGATTTCAGTTCAGATTATATAACTTTAGGCTTTCAAACAAAGTGATGCTCTCAGTTAAACCTCGGTAGTTCAATTCTGCTTAATTTCCACTCAAACGATCTCTGTTGCAGTGGGTAATCACTAATCAAGTATCAGCCCTTCCTTGCCAAAGATAGCACTGGTTCTCTTTTCTGCTTAGATTCTGATTGGTTAGTTCAATTCTGCTTAATTATTGGATGGAAATTTAAGTAGTTAAGGATCCACAAAGACCTTCCTTGTCTTACAATGCATGTAATGTGTGTAAATTTTGACTTGAACGTGGATAAATTGAACTAATATCCTATTTCAATTAGATATTGTCACCTTGGAGATAAGATACATTATTTATGAATTAATATCCTATCTCTGTAACTAAATTGCACTTTGTACTTATTGCTTTTTTTCTTATCTGTTATTTTTATGAAGAATATGGAGGAACATGAAGATGATTTTGTACCTCGTTTGGGTACGGAATATCAAACATTAGATGAAGCATGGTTGGTTTGGAGTTATTATGGTGGAAGAAATGGTGTTGGGGTAAGAAAGGGATGTGAAAATAACAGCAAAATAGATGGTGTAATTACTTCCAAGTTTTTTGTGTGCAATTGTGAAGATAAACGAGGAGTAGATAAGCGAGATCATTTGACGAAGAATCCTCGAGCGGAGACGAGGACCGGTTGTCAAGCTCGCTTGTTGCTAAAATTTGATAGAGGAAATTGTGCTGTTATTTTGAGTTATTTGAGAACTGTACCATGAAATATTCTGAGTTATTTGAGAAACTGTACCATGAGCATTTATTGAAATTGTGTTGTTATTTTGTGTCAGTTATTGGTTTATAAGTGCTGGTATTCGCTATTGTTATTCACTTGTGTATTCAATGTATTGTTTCATGTGTTGCTTGTTTGAGATTACATGGTATTCACTGGTTTCAAAAAGAGATGCGCTATGTGCTAGTAGGATGTAGACAGATGCAAGTGGTCTGCAATAGCAAGAAATGCTGATGAATCATACTGTCTACTGCAACAATGTTTAACCTTACAACTGGAGAGGAGAAGAACTTAATTCTTGAAATTGATTATTTTTGTCTTTTATTTGCCTCTCTCTTAGTCTCTTTCGATAATATCAGCGTATATATGCTTCCACTAAATTGATGTAATTGTCAAAACAAAAGTGTCAAAGTGTGTTCTAATCAGAGGAAAACAACAATATATTATTGTTTTGCAGGCCAATTAAGGATTGACCAAATTATTAGTTGGCTGTAGAAGAAATTAATTTGTATATCATATTTTCAATAAATTTAAACTTGAAATATATTTGCTACTCGCCGACAATGGTTGTTGGCAATCACTAAATTTATTATAATTACTTTCCCTTGGCAATCAAGTGCAGTTACTGTCTATCAACTAAGCAGTCATCCAAATCAGCCTCATACAAACCTTAATACCCCAATAAAGTTTTTGAAGATAAATTAGAGGTCTAAGCCATCAAACTTATTTTTAAATTAAATGTCTATGAAAGACCTCCAGCCGGGTTTCGATCCTGCAACCTAATACCCCAATAAAGTTGAACGCTCCCACATTCAATTTACTTGGCAGAGTAGATTTCCTTACAGCCCTGATGTAAAACCACACTTTCCTGGTACAGTATAAGTTATAACCTCTCTAAAGTCTAAACCATCCCACGTAACGCCGTGCTAGTTAGTGACGTTCCCACCAAGAGGAGCCAACACACCGCAAACCGATCTCACCATCGCCTTCTACTCGACGTCACGATGCTAATGAATCCCTTTTGGTGAGTTGCGATGGTCGAGATAGATAACGGATCCAAACCCGTTACTGTGCGAACCCGTCAAGCAAGAAAATGTAGTCCGTCTTTTTCAAAACCTATGCACTCGACTCTACACGCGATAAAATACGAATTTGTATTTGCTGTATACGCGGTTTTTATTTTATTATTATTTTGATCGAGTTTTTGATTTGCTAGAGATCCTACCGTCCATTCAAATTGGACGCCCCAGATTACAAGACACGCTGTCTGCGTGGATACGAGTACGACTCCCCTTCCTCGGGTCCGTATCCTCTGCTCACCTTTTAAGGTGAGCAGAGTGCCTACCTCTGATCCGAGCCGTTCGATCTAATCTCGACGGTTAAAATTTTTCGGGCCTTACAATCTGGTTACATGCACGGGGCTCCCTTAACCGTTAAGATTACATCTAACGGTTCAGATCAGAAGTGAGCAGAGTGCTCACCTTAAAATGTAGGCAGAGGATGTGATTCCCCCCTTCCTCCTCCTCCGTCCTTTCGGCGTCGGTGGAGCTTCTGTTCTCTCGTCTTCAGAGGTTGGTATCCCTCTCTCCCTCTCTCTGCGTCCCTCCGCCACCTCTGACAGATCCAATTTGACCTGATCTCCTTGACTCCTTCCCATCCTCCCTCCCACCTCCGACTCCTCTTTCTCTTCTCTGAGATCGATGTACAGTTCAGGCCTCATGCCTGACCACATTGTTTTTCTTCATGCTTCTCGTGCCTTATGCACCGGCTGCCTCTCCATATCTGGAAATAAATAAATAAATAATTGTGGGTTTTACATTCTCTTGGCTAATGTTGCTTGAGACTGAACTCTGAAGGGATGCCATATTAATTAGTTCATGGTAGGGGATTTGTTATGCTTATGCATTAAGAAAACATTTGAAAAAAAATGTCGAGTAGAATTCGGAATCTGTAAGCTAGATAGAGTGAGCCGCTTATGTGCTTATTTCGCTTGACGTCAAAGAAGATAAATAGGAAAAATACACTTGCTGTCCATAGTGAGAAATTGTTCATTGCTTATGCCGTTATGCGTTATTGGGGATGCCTGATGATTTTTCATTAGGATTGTAATATTATTTATCTATCTTAGGGTCTGTTAAGGCTATATTTTTATTATGTTACGAAGCTCGCTCTGAAGGTGTACGGTAGAGAGATAGGACTGTTTTCCATCTGTTTAAATATTGTACTTGTTCTTTCCACATTTATTGGCAATCAATTTCCCTAATCTCGTTTTGGGTGATATATATGATTAAGGTTTTAAGATTGTAAAGGAGAGGAAAGAAAGGTTAATCCTCACTATCAATTAAATAGAAAAATGAGCCATTTCATGATTAATTGAATTTACATGAGATAGGACTATTCAACACAAATTACGAAATGCTGATGAACATTTTTGTATGTATTTTCTTTTCTTAAGCTAGGAGCATGGCGACAATTAGAAATTTGAAGATCAAGACCTCCACATGCAAAAGAATTGTGAAGGAGCTGCACTCATATGAGAAAGAGGTCGAGACTGAGGCTGCAAAAACTGCTGAGATGAAAGAGAGAGGCGCTGATCCTTATGATCTAAAACAGCAGGTACTTTTTCTTCTTTCAGTACTTGCTAAAGACACATCAATGTCTTAGCTGAGATTTTATTTATTTAAATTTCTTCTGTGCCAAAGGGTAGTGACCTGATGATAGCAAGATAAAGTGTGGTCCAATAATTGGATGACTGTTTTATTTGAATTAATTTTTTAGTTTTCAAGAAATTTGCTTCTGATAAATATAAAGCTTACTTTTAAGATATTATTGTCGGACAAGCTCGAAGTGTTTGTCAAGTAACTTTGCTTTGTTGGTGTTTACTAAAATGGGCCCATTACATGATTTGATAGAATAGGAGAGCTGGTCCTCATCTTTTATTTTCTTTTTGTATTTTTCTTCAATAATGTTTTAGCTGTGACCTGGCTGAGGGTAAAACTTTAGCCAATTAAGGGCACAACACAAGAAGTACTATAAAATAATTAAAAATTAAAGCACAGTACTAGCTTGAATCTTTGAGTACTTTGGCAAAACTCTAATCTAAATTATACTATGGTTTCAAGTTTCAACAGATGCGAGAATAGTTTATACATGTGTAGGTGATTCCTCATCAATCTTAGGACCTTTCCCTTTTTAATTAATCTATTTTTCATAAACCTAGGTGTGGTATCAAATTATATTCCAGGAAACTGTTAGTTGTGCGAGCAAAACTGAAGAAACTATTACTTTTGAAGATGTACATTTTATGGAGTTTTTTTTAACAACTGTCTCTGAAAATCTGGCAGGAGAATGTGCTAGCAGAATCAAGGATGATGGTACCAGATTGCCGTAAGAGACTTGAAACTGCACTGACTGACCTCAAAGCTACATTGGTATGCTAAAATCCATTTGTCATTACTAGGACGGTGTGTATCAGTACCTAGATTTCAAGTTATGCCACTGGTACTGATAAGATCTGGTAACTACAATCAGATGTTGAAAAAAGTAATCTTGGCTTCATTCTAATCTGGTACATAATATCAAAGTCTCTCTGTGCACACAATCTTTTTATATTTATAATTTTCTTTGTTACTATTTTTTGATAGGCTGAGATTAAAGAAACAAACCAGGAGGGAGCTGAGGTTGAAGAAGCAGAAGCTGTCATCACGCAAGTCGAAACTGTGGTTCAAACTGCTGACAGCTAAGAGCAGGAAAACCAAATCATGGTTGTTTGTTACCCATGTGGGTTATAATGAATGTACTTATTGAAGTACTCTTGTGTATTTTTGACGTGGATCTAGCCTTATGATGTTCTAGTGATTCCAGTATCTTGGCTGTGAATTTGGTTTGAGCAAATCACGAGTAATATTTGTAAACCATTGTGATAGAATTTGGTAATTAATTTAAATTGTGCAAGTTGGTATGTCTGCTAATTAATTTAAAAGTAATTTGGTAATTATTTTTTTATTTTTTATTTTTATATCTAGTGCGGTTAAGTAACCCCTTGAACTTGCAATTCATTAAAATCAAAGGCCCTCATATAGTAATTTCAATGGGAGGTAACCCCTTGAACTTGCAATTCATTCAATCAAAGCCCCTCATAGAGTAATTTCAATGAATGGATAGGTTGAACCAAATGTTATTAGCTTACCTTGCCCAATTAAACCAAAAGGATGTCGAGTTGCGCTTGATACAATTCATGTTGTTCAAGGCAGGAAAGCAATGATTATTTTGATTTACTTAATGTGTAGAAAAAATTGGTATGGGTATAAAGAAGATCAGGTATTCAAATCGAATCTAGCTTTAAGTTTGTCTCACTCGATTTATATTTTTTAAGCTAACTTGGGTAGTTGAGTTCGATAGTAATTAGATCGATTGATTTGACATAAGATGCTCATTTTTAGACCCGGAAGTAATCTTTTTTTATAATTTTTTTTATTATACAGGATAAACGCAATATGAGTACTTGAATAATTTTATCTAAAATAGTATAGTTATCAGTAATTTGGCACTTTTATCATTTAAAAAAAAAATTAAAAAGACAACAATTGTAACAGTAACAGAGGGTTCAAATTTGAATCAGTCCGAACTACATAACTTATATTTTTCATGTCGAAGTTGACTCGAGTCGTACGAATACCGAGTTCTGGCATATATATGTATGCATAATCCTACAAGCAAAACACTGATAAGTTCAAAAAATATATATATTAGAGAAATGTATTCTTTATGACTTAATTGGGATCTCATTTTATTTTGCTGGGCAGAAACGGGATCTCAATTTTCCACCGATTCTATCTTAATATTTCGACAATTCAAGCTTTGGTCTTGTTAGTTGTTACTTGTTAGTCAATGAGCCTTTTTTTTTTCTTTTTTTCTTTTTTTTTGTTAAAGAGCCCTTAGGACTCAGGAGTCAATGAGCCTTTTAAGAATTCTCAGAAAACGAGCCATTTAAGGGATTACAAATTCCGAAAATAATATTCATAATAATTACAGCTCCCTTTTTTTTTTTACGTATGCGTTAATGGCAGAACTTTTCAGGAAGTGGCAGTTCCTCGTGTCGCGTATCTGCAATGAACGAGTTGGAAATTAAAATTGCTCTAAGATTTTATATTGCAATGATTTGATTTAGTTAGAATCTAATGTGCGTTTATAAGTATTCTTATTTTCCTTCCCTCCCTCCCTTATTTTACTACTAATAACTCTTTTTTTTTTGTTAGTAAAATTTAGTTGGAAAATCTATTTCTAAATAAAAAAGACAATGATACAAGCTCATACACACACCTAACCAGTTGCATCAAGTGTAGCTATGGCAACATAACGGATCCTTAACATCTGCATGTCATTTAATTATGTGTCTAAAATATACTCCATGAAAAGAGTGTGAAAGCTTTTGAGTTTGTTTAAGACATACAATATCATGTAGAAGTTCTAATCATATATTTTTTTTATGTTCTTATATGTTTTGATTAGTAAGTTTCCATATCGTGTTTGTTTTTCAAGTGAAAAAAGAATATACATTTGATAAGTTTAAGGCGCAACGCAACTCTTAAATCAATATAATTATTTCTTGTGTCACTCTGCATAAAAAAAATATAATCCATAATTACATTGTTAATCTTTTATTTCTTTAATACATGCAACATTATGTCGTTATTCGTCTAATCATATTTTTCTATTCTTGTTTGTCTCGATTAGATAGTTTCTACATAAGTTTTTTGTATTTGAATGACAAAAATATTATTTTGTAATTTTGTATAGAAAATTTCTATTGCTGCAAAAATTTTATTAAAATTATCTCACTTTTAAATAATATATTATATTTTCTTTTGAGTAAATATATTTTTTCTCTCTATGGGTGCAATCCTGTTCTGGCTAGAACAAAATAAAAAGATTTTTTTTGCGGATTTGTAGGGATCCCCGTGAAATAATTTTTTAACCTCTCGCGTGTCAACAAAGCACACAACACGAAGCGCTAATCTCTTGGACTTCCAGTGGACCAGAATACGAAACGAACCGACTTACAATTACCAACAAATAAATCCATCCTGGCCCAACTGCCCAAGGGCTTTAATAATAAAAAAAATCCATCCCTATCACTCTTAAAGGAAAAATAAAAAAAGAATAAAAAACGAATAATGATAATGTGAAGCGCCAGGTTGAGAGTATTTATAGAGGTGTGACTTATACAGTATATAATTATATAATGAACTCAGTTTTCACTTCGAAAGTTTTTTTAGCAGAAATGAAAGTTGTGAGCCGTCCCGTGCAGATGATAGAGAAAAATGGCAACTTCAATAGTGCCGAGTTGAAAAGGCTCTGCTCAGAAGTGAGTGGCTCTGCTTGCAATAAACCTTGTACCGTTGTCTCCATCATCGGACCGCAGCACTCCGGTACGTAACCGCTGACCGATTCAGTCAGAAAAAATAATAAAGGATCATATCTTCTTCTATTCTTTTTCTATTGAATCTTATGTACATATAATATATTTTTAAGTGTTAGTTGTTAAATAATTTTTTTTCACAAAAATAAATAAATAATTGACCCCATAAATTATAATTATTTCACTATTCCGTAATATGATTTTGAATTGTTACATTAATATCAATATTTGATATGATGCGTGAACGAGTTACACATATGCACTACCCAGTGGCATCCAAATTTCACAACCAAGTGGCATCAAAATTTCACTGGCACCAATTTGATCGCTGGCGTGTTTCGTTTTTTTTTTTTTTGAAAAAGAAATTTGTTATAAGACGATAGTTTATGTTTCTAACTAGTTAGCTTGTTACGCTTATTTACCTCCTTAGTAGTCTGGTTTGCTTTTTGTTTCGCAGGGAAATCTTATCTAATGAATCATCTATTTGGCACTGATTTTAAAGTCTCAGATGCAGAGCTGTAAGTTTCTATACTCATCTTTAGTGGCATATAGAAATATTGCCTTCTCATTGCTGTTAAGGCTACAAAATCAACAAGTTCATAGTAACTTGCTTATGTTCCGTTAGAAATGTTTATGAGCGTCAAAGTCTGCCAAAATTGATGACAATTTCAATGAGTTTCAGATGCTATAAACAAACAACTGTTGGAATCTGGACAGCGAGATGCAATAATTCTGGCATGATTATCATGGATGTAGAAGGTTCTGACTCTGGCGACAGGGCACTGGTACATATTTGTTTCTTTGTACTTTTAAATTATTTTCTGAATTTTGTTTCCTTGTAATCGGCATGCTATGATTAAATTTATTTTACTGTTTTTTACTTACAGGAAGGTACATCTTTTGAAAATAAAATATCTCTGTTTGCTTTGGCCACATCTGATGCCATGTTGTTGAACGTGTAAGTCGTATTTACCTGTCGTATATCACTTAAAAGATGTTGAATAAATATTGTTTAGTATTACCGTTGGTATTTCCTTTAAAAGTTATTCAATGAATATTGTTAATTGAATTTGTTGTACCACAGGAAAGTACAAGATTTTGGCAAATACAATGCTGGATGTAGACCACTTCTTAATATAATTTTTCAGGTATGTAATGCTTGTAAATTACTGGGAAGGCTTCAGTTCAAGATATAAATATATTAGTGAAACTATTGTAGATTGTAAACCACATTCTCGCTGCTTTTACTTTTTCACGGAGCCATTGTGTTGTGCTTCCATATGTGACTATTGTGATAGAATTGCTGACAGCCATATGATTGGAATACACGTGGTAATTTTGAAGTACTCGCTGCAATGCCATGGTTAAACTGTATCAATAGAATAATTATTCGGTCAAACAACCAATTATCGTTAGTAACTATAATGGGTATCAAAATGTGAATGCTTGGCATGACGAATGACACCAAAAAGGTATATGTATCATGCAAAACTGCTAATCTCAGCAATGGTTATACTTGTGTTTTTTTTCTAGATAAATAATTTTTTGGTAATGGTACTGATTTTTTTTTAATTCTATATTAATTTAGGAGCGAGCCAAGCTAACTCAAAGAAAAACCAAAGTCATCATCGTCTTCCGTGACTGTAAACGACCAGTATGCTTCTTCTCAATGTCTGTTTCATAATTACAACATTGAGATGCATATAATTGTACATTAAATATAAACATGATTAGCAGGACATCCATGGTTGTCACAAAAATCATTTTTTTTTGCGTGGTCTTATAATTGTACATATATTTCAAACCACCGATCCAAACCATTTGATTAAATCTTAATATTCAGAACTTGTACGAAACCAAAATTTACTATTTATTTTTTATTTTTTTAAAAAAAAAAAACGTTCCTAGAACCTATATGAACGTCCAATAACAATGGTTTTTAAAAATAAGAAACAAATATATAGTAAATATTTCAGAAAATGTAAAATTTGGTCTTCTACCAGTTTTCAATATGAAGATTCAATGTAACGTTTAGGATCGGTGGTTTGAAATTTGATATACGAATACTATCATGTTGTTCGGGCCACATCTCTCCTTGTAATAATGGTGTCACGAAGCTTCTAGTAAAAATTGTTGAGATTTCACAATATATATTGATGTTTAACATTTTAGGATAAGGTTAAAGAGAATTGCGGAACTGTGTACTCTACTCTGAAGGAGGTATGTTCTTCTTATGTTAATCATACATGCAATATAAATTTGTATCATGCATTGAAATGACATTGCTTTCTTTTATTAGATTTGGTTGGCAGTTCATCCTGATGATCGCAATAGTCCAAAGTTTGATGATTATATCGAGGCAAGTACACAAACAACAAAAGAAGCTAATTCAATTCAATTGCGTAAAAAATCACTATAATATTTGGTTTACTGGATACAAAGCTAGTGTATAATTATCTATGGAAACCATATGTACATGCTGTTACTGACATTTCATATGATCATCCCTGTTTGAAGGTTATGGTTGAAGCATTTCCCTCCTATGAAAATACGGAGGACTTTGAGCGAAAGGTATGTCTCAGCATGCTTTTCACCATCAACAGAGGATGAAAAGTTGTCCTTTATAATTGTGATTCTTGTAATTTGAATTTACTTAAATCTACTGGATGTGGAAAAGTGTAATTTAAGGAGTTTGAGCAAAAAATTAGAGAAGAATTTTTGTGTTTCTCTGATTCTGTAGCCTCTGTTTCCTTTATTCTATTTCCAAATTCAGTCATATCTGACTAGGCTTGCATCTCTCTTCTTTCTTAGTGTTCAGAAATGAGCGAGATGCTTTCTTCTGGTCTGTATGAGGGTTCTCATCTTTCTCAAACTGCCTCTGCGTTTCCAGTAGTGGCAGAAAAAATTTGGGATGATGTTCAAAATAATAGAGCCCTTGACATTCCGTCCTTACAGGTAAATAATTTGGAAGTGAAATTTTAAATAATTGTGCACTATGAAAAATAATCTTAGATTGAGAAATTTTTACCAGAATTTGTATGAATCTGTTAAAAAATAATTATGTATATATAAAATAATTTTTTACCAGACTTTTATGGTCAATTATAGTGTTTCAGTCATCTAAGGTATTATGAAGCTGTACCTTATGACTTATTAAATTTAAAAAATGAATACACAAAAATTCTGTCTGAAATTTAAAAAATTGATGGTCATGTTTTATAAGAAGCTATTCTGGATATGTAATGTATCATGTGTATGATATTGTGAAGTTGTAAATTAAGTTGTACCTATGATTTGATGAATTTAAATCTTGTTAATAGTTTAGTCTTTTATACTAGTCAATGCTAATTAATTAGTTTCATTATCACTACATATGTAGATTTTGCAAGCATACTATTTGTGTGAAGAAATCAGAAGTTCTTTAAGGAAAAACGAGGTACCATTGTTTTCAAGATACAAATATGCACCTCTGAAATTTATATATGATAAAATATTCATCTCATTTACTAACTTTTTCCTGTTAAGGATTTTCTTGCATTGGTAGATATGGATGATTCTACTTCTCTTGATACATTTAAAGCTAGACTTAATGTGCTGCTTAGTTCCATATCTACTAGGTTAGATAACTTACATTATTCTATATTATATACATAACATGTTTTGGTAATATATTTATTTCAATAGGTGGTAATAGGATAGTAAAATCAACATTTGGGCGAGTAAATGACTATGACCCAGAGGTTGGAAACCAGCAAAGTAATCTGATTTTATGCCATTATTTCCAGGTTGAGATGGGTATATTTTGGTTTGATGCAAGTCTGGTTTGTAGTTCTGTTTATTTTTCCCAACTTGACTTGAGTTCCAGTGACTATTTTCTGTCATACATCTGGTAACACAACCAACTAGAGTAGGGTTGCTTCTCAAAAGAATTTCGTTTGGGTCGGTTTGACATTTGGATGGTAGGTCAGGCCATGTTTGGTGGAGGAGTAAATAGTAAATAGTTAATGATAACTAACAAACCATCTCTTGATCAATGTGGAGTAACTTTACTCCACATAAATTGGTAGAATAATTTACTGCTTCCTACTCCACACTGCTCCACCAAATTTAAATCATGTTTGGAGGAGTAAAAGTGGATTAAATGAGTTACTCCACCTTTAATCTTTTGCCAAACATGGAGTTAGGAGAAGACCAACGGGAGGTTATATATACGTGTGATAAAATCGTTTTTGTATATAATACTTACAGTTCCATTTATTAATCAATTTTTTTGTTTCTTGATTATCAATGATTAATGTGGAATTAATTGTATTCTAATTCTCCTAAAAATGTATATGAATAGGTTCGAACAGGTACGAAACATTCATGTGCAAGACATCATGGCTAAGAATAAGGAAGTTATGATAACAGAAATATTAATGGTAAGAAAATATTACAATATTTAATTTGGTTATTTCCACATGCACCTTATATTTTCCGTAGATGATATTTGGTAGGAACTATGAGAGCATTTCCTCACTAGTAAATGGAAGGTTTTATGTCCTTGAAATCGAAATATAATATAACATATGTTGATTCCTAAGCTTAAAATATCTTTTTGTGATACCGTAATGAAACAATTATGGCCTAATAGAAAATTCTAATGCTATTTGCCTGTTACAGAAAATGCCTGGTTGCATGATGGAGTATATCCGTATATATAAATTAAACCACAAACTAAAAGCACGTACAGAGAGATAGAGTGACATCATATATAACAAGTGGGAACAATATAGTCAGTTATAAGTTTACAGAAATAAGTTTCAAGTGTTTACTTCAAATTAAATATTTGTTTTTTTAACTTATGACAACAATAGAACATAATATGTGCTTAGATTAAGTTAATATTGTAACAGCATCTTGCGCCTAAAACAAATAATTTACCATTTTTCTGGTGATAAATATGTGACGAAAAAGAATAAAACACCCATTTGTTTCTAGTTGACAAAAGGAACTTGAAATACTTGGGCTTTGTGAGAAGGATCAAAATTTTTAAACTAGTGTATTCATATTTTGTTCGTTGAATGTCTGTCATCCACAGCATTAATCTTTTTTTTTTTTTAACACCTCAGATGCTATAGGGTTTTTCTTCTGTAACAATAATATTAGCTAGTACATGTATTTTTATCCATTTGCAGACGTTGCAAGCTAAATTCCAGAGCATTGTGCTAAACAAATTCAACGATTTGATGGAGGAATTTAAGAGCTTAATTTATTTTGATCTGCTGCATCGTGTATCACATGATGACATAGTTATCCGTTGCCTTGAGATATTTGACGGCAAACATGAAGGTATCTTCTAGCCTTTCTGAATTATTAGTAACATATATTTGGAGCTCTTATATCTTCAGTTGATGTGATAATGAGAAAGATCAACATTTTGTTTCTGGTTAGTCGGTCACTCTAACACATAATTGGTACCATTTTTTTTTATATTAGGTTTTCCATCAGAGTACAAAAAAGTTATTCGAGACTGTAGGTGCGACCTTGAGAAAAAGGTTAAGGATTACATCCCACAAGAGGATTGTAAGGTTGTTCCTAACAGAAGCTTAATTTAGATTTTTGAAATGTTAAATTCCAACCGAAACGTTTACTTTATAGTAATTATCGCACTTTCGTGCAGTGGTTCATCCGAGGTGTGAGGCATGCTGTTTCAAAAACAGTAGCAACTATTGCAAGTCCATTTGTGGATTCTGATCGGTTCTATTTTGATGTATCTTCTGCGCTTGGTGCTCCATGTGCTAACATTTGGCGTGGTTTAAGAAAGGCATTTGCATAAGAGATTTTAGTTAGAATGGAGTGTTGTGTGCTGAACTGTTGACATGTGCTCTGTGTTCCGATCTAATGTTATTTTGTGTTTGTTTTGATGTTTGATATATGGGCAGGCAAATAATTGATTACTTATTCGTGACCATTTTATGTCAATTTTATTAATTTATTATGGTTGTTACTTTTTAATCTTTTATTTTTTTAATTATTTGGTTAGAACTAAAAGTATACTTAATTCATTAAGCCCCTCGACTTTTACAAAGAGAAATTAAAAGAGAACAATTCTGATGATCAAATATTCCATCTGTTTACAAGAAAGCATCTCCTTCTATTGGATTGATATGCGTCCTAGCTGCTCGTGTGCCTCACACAATTAAAAGTATTATAATTGCTTCTAGTTCTAGGTGAAACAAAAATCTACACCTAGCCTAGCATAGTTGTTGAGAAACGAGAAATAAGGAGATTAACATAAATGCATACTCGGCTTATATGATTATATCCTCGTACCCGTGATCTCTCTCCTACCGTTCAAGCTGATATACAAGAATATCTTCTGCCGTCAAGACTCCTTTTGCTCGTGTGAATTGGCAGGATTATATGCCTTGTATAGCTCTCTAGTTTAGAAAATAATTCTTTCTACAGATTATCCATTAATTCTACGTATAAATTAACTGCATATATAAATAGTAAAGATGCATAAATGCATTGCAGTCTTTCAGATGTTTTCGGCCAAGTCAACTAATTTACAACAAAGCTCAGTTACCAAAAAGATAGTTAGGGGTGTACAACGGACGGGTCGATAATATTTTAATAAAATTTGAATCCAACACGACAATACCGGGTTAGAAAATAAATTAAGTTAACCCACCCGTAACCCAACCCAACCCGTCAATTTTTTTATGTACGGGTTTTTACGGGTTAAGCGGGTTAAACGGGTTTAGTGAATTAAAATTTTGATCAAATAAAAATTATTTTGTGGCTATTACAATTTAGTTCGAGGCAAATTAGAGACGTATTTGAATCATCTTTCAACTTTCGAGTCATTGTGAGAGGAATAGAGGACGTGCATGCCTATGGAGAAGATCGAAACTTCATGAAATAAGAGATATTTGAGTAAGGACATGAGAAAAAGTGAGACAAAGAGGAATAAATAATGATAAACGGGTGGGTTGAACTATACACTGGTTTACTAGTACAAAACCCGTAACCCAATCCGTAGTAACGGGTTTGTCAAAATTAGAACCCGTATCCAACCCAACATCATGCTAACCCGGTAAAAAATAGTTCGGGTCGGGTGGGTTGAACGGATTGAACGGGTTCACGGTTTTTTTGTACACCCCTAAAGATAGTTATAACATACTTAGGCCGAGTCCAGTCAAGCCATACTTGCCAGATTTGAGTCAGACATTTCAAGTCCGATAACTTTTCTTACTAAAGTTAATCCTAAAAAAAAAAAGAAAAACTTTTCTAAAGTTCTGCCTATGCTCTAAATTTTCTGAATCCGCCACAAAGAAACATAATAGCACGTCGTGATTTTAATCGGAGGTATTGTAGCATCAAATAAAAAGTAAACCAAAAGAGCTGATACAACAAAACTGAAACTTTGTGATATATATTCTGTAGCTATTTCCAATGACTTCTGTTACTTCTTAAATTTGAGGTGGCATTATAAACTACATAAAATAGTATATGTTACCTAATACTATACATGTACAGGGGAGAAAAAAAACTAATCTGTGCAATAAATGATAAAGCTCTATGAGAAAGCCTCTCGGATTATCCGAGCCATTATGCGAGAAGAAAGTCTGCTCAATATATCAGGTAGCACCTTTGCAGATATCCCCGGCAATATAGGGAGCAGCTCTTGAACAACATTCACCAGATTTGCATTCTGCCAATAAAGATAGTACAGAAGAACTAAGATACTAGCAACATAAACATTACATTATTGACGTACAATGTGTACACATCTGATATTTTGCCTGAAGGGAGGATAGTCCAAGTGGGGGAAAAGACTTTTGACAAAGTAAATTGCATGAGAAAACATTAAATAAAGGGAAAATTAGATAGGAATGCCTCAGCTCAAATTGAGATTCAGATAAAATGCTAGCAAATTAAAGAAATATATAATTACCGCCGAAGATGTAGAATTTGAAGTCCCAGCTGTGAGAAACGTAACCACCTTCTCCACATTGTTTAAAATGACCTTGTCTTCTTCAGTAATAGTCGGTAGAAGAGCTGTAGCCCTTATAGGAACCATTCCAAAAATTGGCGCTGGGCTTCTTATACCCAAAGCAGCCGCAATTTGTACCAATTGTTCCCGTGAAACAGCATCTATGGCCTTCACTATCTACACTCCATACCATGTAAACAGTGTTCAAACACAAAGTAACATCTATCAAATAAAAGTATGCAATCAATGATGAAGCATAGCTCATTTATGTTTCATCTGAGAGTAATGCCACTCAAAACTGGGATAAAACAATCGTAATACCATAATTCTAACTTATTTCAGAGACTTTAAAAAAGCGCCCCAGTCATATTTTGGCTGTATACATTATACAGGACTTGCAAACATAATCAGACAATAACATTTGTACTAAGGTAATATACTACAGCTTTTAGCCCTCCAAGTCGCACCATAATCAAACACAAACATAGAAGGCAAGGAAGCATTTTTTTATACTTCTGAACAATTTGAAAAATAGAACCAATAATATACCTCATCTAGAATAAACTCTCTGAAGAAATTGCCTTTATCAGACAACAGAAATGAAAGTGCTGCTCGAGCTTTGACTGGTCTCTCTGGTTGAGAGACCATAGATGGTAGCACTGGCACTAAAGAGTAACTTGGTTGAGTTTGTAAGACACCGAGTTCAGCCATGTTTCCTTTCAAATTTTCACCACCGCCACTTTTGGCTGCTGTAATAAAATTTTCAAAGGCTTGCATCACATCAATAAATCTCTCAGCATCAAACACTCCGGATTTCCCATAAATTGTGTATCTTAATGCACTCCTTAGTCGTGGTGATTCATCTGTTAATAGTCTCTATTATAAGAAAGATAGAAACAACTATAAGAAAAAAATACAAATGCTAAATTTAAAAGAGAAAAACAAAAGATTATGTCAGGATACTATACAGTACTATAACTAAAAAGTATCATGTCAGTTAGACAATATTTCTTCAAGGTTATATACTCCTGGGAAAATACAGATATAATTGAAGTCCTTGAGATGAGATATAATTAAAGCCCCTAATTTTCAGTCCATTTTTTAGACTAAGTTAGCACTACTGAGTATTGATGTATATGTGCTCCATGGAAATTACTGAAGGAGCACAATTTTGAGGACCTTTTGCGATTGTACTAAGTTGGTCTCATCCATATACCTTAACATAAGGATCCAAAATTTTCCTTTTTGTCATAAATGCAATTAGAAACATTCCCATACAAACAAGGAACTAAACAATATAATGAGAAACTAATAGAATTAGGACATGCTTACCTGAGCAATGTAGGGATAAGCTTCATCTACAATAGCAAAATCAGGATCCCCAACCAATGCAATACCTTCTAGCACACCGATAGCTCGAATAATCAAGGCAAAGTAAGGAGGGATTCTAAAAGGGTAATCAAAGGTTATCTGCGCAAGATCAGATGCTAGTTCTTGGAAATTAATATTCTTGGCACCTCCTCCTTCTAAAGCCTGATCAAAGACCTTAGCTAACACAGGTAGAATAGGGTCAAGGTTAACCCCATCTGGAATAAAACCAAGCTTGACAAAGTCTTTTACAATTGCATCATAGTCACGGTGTATTAGATGTGCTATGGCTTCTATCATCCCATACTTCTGATCATCAGTGAGTTTTGTCACAAGCCCTGCATTTAGATGATATAAAATTACTGTGAGTGTGCACAAACAATACACTGCGCAAAGCTAACCGGCAAGAAATAAGTATTTTTGGTGCTATATGAAGAATTTAAAATAAAAAGCGGACTAGAAAGGAAATGACAAAAGCAACAGAAACAAATTACAATTGAGATCCAAACAGCATGGATCTCATTAGTGGCCAGAATATATGTACCTATAGCACAGCAGATTGGTTTACATTGGAAACAAAAAAGGATAACCATTATCCTTCATATTACTTTCTGATATGTACGCATTGAGAGACAATTGAATATCAATTACAATCTAAACTGATGTTGACATTTCACAATACAAATAAATAAATAAATAAACAATGAAATAAAAAGTGAAAAAAGCAACGAGAAGGAAAGAAATGCACACCAAAATCGAGTATGGCCAGCTTGCCCTCTGGGGTTCGAATCATGTTACCAGGATGGGGATCAGCATGAAAGAAGCCGGTATCAAGCAACTACAATAATTTCATGATTTTCCTAATTAACATAGTATTCTGAAGCAAAATGGAAAGGTCTTCGATAAAGTTAAAAAGTACACAAAAAATTGTCTGATTATGCTCGTCAGCAGAAATATGTGGCATACTTTTTGCATAAAAAGTGCATAGCGCGCACAGCTGGTGCTGCTGAATGCAAAAGATTTCTTTGGCAGATGTGTGCTCACATACACAATCATAATGTGTGAAGCACACTAAACCAACATGCTGGTTATACTTCAGCAGATTTCTTTTAAACAATCAAAATCATTCGACACGTGTGGAATTTCTTAAACATTCTGTAAGATCACTGTAGATTCTTGAATTTAAAAGAGGAATCTCACAAAACTTAAGTTGCACTGCTGTCTACATAAATGTCTGGATAAAGTTGGAAAGTAAGATGGCAGAACTTCAGGTCTGTACTGTTGGTTTATACAGACACCAAACCTGAACTGTAATCAGTAATCTTTCGACATTGTTTTGTTTGACTTTTGGAGTGTGCAGCTCTCATCATCAGACTGTAGATTATACTAATAAAGAAATAACGAATCATTAAAAACCAAACCTGTTTTAGGTAGCAAATTACTCCTACACTGACAAGCTCTCCAACATCGCTTTCTGTGCTTTGTGATAGTTTTTCTCCTTCAATCCATTGTGTGGTGAGAACTTTTCTTGATGTGTATTTATGATATGTTTTTGGTATGACAACCTGGGATTGCAGACAAAAAAGTTAGCAAGATAATGAGGTGAACGACAGGTTGCATATCAGATAGCCTATATATGCAAGCAGGTCAATTTGTACTGGCAGTAAACAGAGCGAACAGTACATAAGGATATCATTAAAATTAAATCCTTGATATACTTACCCACTACAGATTATGATATTGGAAGAGTTAACAATGTACATTCTAGCCACCACTTTAAACTAAGTTAAAAGGCATAAAAAATAATATATATTTTTTTTCCAAATGACTAAACCAAAGGGTTTTTCATGCATACTTGGGGAAGATCTTTCCTCATCATTTCAGCAAAGCGGTTCCCATTCTCTCCTTCATTCACATAATCAAGTTCTTCAAAAAAGCGAGAAGCCCATTCATCTACCAACCCTACCACGTCAATTGAGATCTACCACACAAAATTACGATTTCTAATAATTAGAAGAAATAGAGAAGTGTAAAGGGAAAATGATCAAAGATTGCCCTCTTAGTTTAAGAATTGACCAGAACCAAGAAAAACCAACTTAAGTCACAAATAAACTCAATGTAACATATTTGGTATATATTCGAAAGGATTCAGCATGTAGATTTTGTGCACAACATGGTTGGAAAAATTATTAAAAGATCCAAGTCCAGCAAGGCTGGGGGTGGCCATTTTCATCCTTAACAGACTTATAATTATAAATAACCCTAAACTCTTCATAAAAGTAAACTTCTGAAAAATGAAAATACTCTTTACCTGTGGAAACCTTCTTAGTACTAATCCTAATTTTCTAATGATGAATAGATCTATAGTGACGGTCTCAAGCACAAAGGGCCTTTGAACTTTCACAGCTACTAATTCACCTGTTTCCTTCAAGCGGCCTTTATACACCTGCCCCAATGATGCTACAAGCATAGCAGACGAGATAAAAGCATCAGGAAAAATCTTACAGTGAAATAAATAAAATAGCAAGACAAAACATATTTCTTCTGCATACTGAATGGCACTATTACACCCAACTATAATTTCTTTCTATTGAATCTCTTTTCTTTTGACTCAGAATATTAAAGCATATTGGTCAATTGAGGCTTACAAGATACATAGCCAATCAACAAACAGTAAAGAAACATTCATCTCCAAAATGGCTACATAATGTACCTATAGACCAGTAAAGGCTAGTGGTTCAGTTTGGCCTATGGACATAAGATAGATGTAATTTCTTCTCTCATATTTTGGAATTACCCATGATATCCTACTAAGCTATTTATCGGCTATATGCTGTTGTTACACTTTTAGGTAACTTTCTGATGGGGTGGTTAGTATCTAGAAAACTAGAACCTCTTCAAGTGAGCAGACAAAATCCATGTCTTTTGTCCTACGATTATGTGTATTTTGCACAGCACACTCAGTTTTTTCAGGGCATGCATGGAAGTTACCAAAAGCATAAGAATGAAATGAGTGATACCAGCTGCAATGGGAGAGGGAGAAAGCTCAGAATAAATTTCTTGCCAGGGCTGACCAAGTTCTTCTTTGAGCAAATCCATTGCCACATCATCAGGAAAAGAAGGGACCTTATCACATAATTTTTGCAACTCTGTCATGGCAGCGGGAGACAGTATGTCAGGTCTGATGCTCAGTGCTTGGCCTAGCTTTATGTATGCAGGACCCAGGGATGTCACTATTTCTCTCAGTTCAATCGCTCTTGCCACCTCATTCTACAAAATCAGAGAATTAAATGATGAAGACAAAAAAAGACAGTCAAGTCAAGGAAGACATAATTGAATAGACCAAGGCATGCCCAACTTCATTTTACTAGTATCAAAAGTAAGAAAAATCATGTGTGCAATCTCTCCCCAAACCAAAAAAAAAAAACAATGATAATTGTAGAAAGAAAGAAAGAAGAACAATTCAAACAGAAGAAAAACATTCAAGCCAAGTACCCGGCAAAGAAATGAATAAATACTTTATACTTTTTGACAAATTAGTGATTATGGCTAGTTTAGCCTCAAGCAACCCGTTCCACTTTTATAGTGGCCTCTCATTTATATATCGACACCATTTTGATTTGTCTATAGAACTCTAATATTCTTTTAAAAAAAATTTATTTACTTTGTTCATGCAGAATAATGAAAATGCCACGTATTACGTAGCAATTTTGGAAAGATTTAAATCTTTTCAATTTGGTATAATTTCATAAATAGAAAGTTCACAGGAGACCAATCATCCGAAAAATCAAATTAAGTTTCTGCACAATCAAACTTGAATTCATCAGAATGAGCAGATTTGTAATAGTTTGTACATCTAGTGTCATCAACAGAGAAAGATAAGAGTGTCCCAACTTAAGTTTTCGTATTTACTGATATCATGTGGATAAAGTCAATGTGTGACCTGAGACTAAACTTCACATTGAAGACACTATGACTAAGAAAATATTTGATGCAATCAATTTGAATTCTTACCTCTTTGAGCTTTTTGTTGATCAAATCAGAGATGAGATGAGATAAGAAACCACCAGCCACAGAAAGAAGTTGCACAATTCGAGTGGCAACAGCTCTAGGTCTCTTGCCCCAATAAGCTGATATTATATCTGGGTCATACACCAATGGCAATGCTTCCTTAGTATTAACCCCATCAACCTGAGAAGTAAAAAAAAAAAAAAATACATAAGTTAACGCATGCAAAGAAACAATTTACAGTATTGAAAGTTAAACAAGTTGTTATGCATAATCTACTGTTATTTTGACCATAAATAATCTAAATTGTTGCCAGGTCCAAGTACTGTTTTTAGGTCCATATCAAGATAAGTTTAGTTTGGTGATTCTGTTTTGAGAAAAATTATCACTGGTAATTCTTCATTTTGAAGTAGCTCTATAAAATTTAACCAGAGAGAGATCAAAGAAACCTCTACAAGACGAAGCGTGATGTTCTCGTCGGCGAACTGGGAATCCCGAAGATTCTGACCACGTAGACCCCGCATGAGAGACGCCAGCTGTTCATCCTCCTCCATTTGTTTCCTTACCCTCTTTATCTCCTCTGACACATTTTCAAACCTCTGCAATTCCCATATTTCCCTTTAATAAATCCATAATCCAGATAAAAAAATTAGATTGAAATTTGAGTTAATCTCTCACAGTGGGGACTGATTTGGGTTCAGTGGCAACAGCTACAACACGCGATCGCCTGGACTTGAACCTTGCAAAGGAAGGAAAGGTGGAAAGAGGAGAATTTGCTCTAGATTTGTTAATGGAGAAAGGAGATGGGTTGAAGGGGTCGAAGCCGCGCTGGAGGAGGTGAGCCCCGGCTTCCATTGGAGAAGAAGCCGAGATCGACCTCAAGCTTTGTTACTTCAGAGAAGAACTGGAGAGAACCAGTCGAAAATCAAAGTATTGAAGGAATTCTCACTTCTCAGTGTGCAGTGAGTAGGTGAGAAGTGAGGAAATCGCATCCTCTGGATGGCCATCCAGTGGATGGTTCGATCTCAGCCGTCTGATTTAATCTCAATGGCTATAAATGCTCCGTGCATGATACTAAGATTGATAGGCCCGAAAAAATCTAACCGTTTAGATTAAATCAGACGGCTCGTATCCAAAGACGTCCACTGGATGGTTGTATTACAACCATCCAGAGGATACGCTCCCGTGAGAAGTGAGAAGTGAGAAGAGCTCGCCTGAGAAAGTGGAAAGGAGAGAGGAAACGAAGAGCGCACCGTGGCCTGTAATTTTGTTGTGGTATTAAAAAAAAGCTTTATTTATTTATTTTTTTGATAGTTGTGCTAATTCACTCCAGAAGATGTCCCCCGCCTTCAAAGTGGCTATGGTTGGGAGAGTTACTGGGTAAAGTTTGTGGAAGCGTAACAAATTGTAGATTTTTTTCGCTTGTCGCTTTCTGTATTTGAGGTGATCGGACGGTGGAAAAGCGTTGGACCGCACTGGAACGCGTGTTGAAGTTCCGAGGAATCATTATCAATGATGTCGACGTGTCTCTTTTGAGTCCTGGCCGTCCGTTTGCACCGTCAGCTATAAGTGGAGAGTGGGACACGTGGCGAAAAGTGAACCGGTGAGGCGAGTGTTTTTTTTTTTTTTAAATCTCGGTTCTCTTTTTTCATTTTGTTTTGCGCGCAGTGCAGCTCCATTGAATCTGCTGTAGGTACATTACTACAAAATAAAAACATAAAAAATCTAAAGTAGGTATTGCTCACTCCGAAATATAAATATACCAAATATAAAATCTCAGTCATTCTCAGTCCTTATGTATTTTTCAGCTGATAATAAAAAGGAAGATACAAATTACGGGCCTTAATTTGAAAAATCTAGTTCTTCAAGTTTTGAGGTTTCAAAATCCAACCCTTTCAATAGCCGCTTATTGAAATTCTGGCCCTTAAAAAAAATTAGGTTTCATATTTACGTCGATTTATTTCAATTAAACTTTTTTATTTATTACTTTTAAGATTATTTAAAAGTGAACATTTATTAAATAAAAAAATTCGATGCTCAGGTAGCCTATTTGTAGTGGCGGTGTCATGAGAACTTTAAATGTTCACCATATATCATTAGTTTTATATTGATGGAAATGTTAATGTGTTCGATCAATTTTGATATAAAAGTTGAAAGAAAGGCAACATAAACTGGTCATATAACTAGGTCAACCTGGGAGAGAATTTTTTTTTTGAGGGACAGCAAATACTGACAATTTTTCATTAATAAAAGAAAAGGTTTACAAAAGTATTAAAAGAAAAACTCAAATTTCATACCAGTAATAGAAACTGATATGAACAACAGTAATAGAAACTAATATGAACAACAACCGAAACAGCATAAATTCCTAGACAATTTATACCCAACAAATCCTGGTATCAAACCAACACCTGAGAGAGAATTTTTTATATAGTGCCTATCATACCCTAGATAACTTCAATAGGAACAATCACATAATATCACAATTAACACAATAGAAATTCATAGATATATAAATGTATATATCACGGCTAACAAAATCCTATTTAACATTAATTTAGTTAACTTCAATTATCCTGTCTTCATTGGCCTTCACTGTCTCCTCCTCTATTTATGTTCTCAAACCCAAAAAAAAAAAAATAGAAGAAAAACAAAAACAAAAACAACAGGGTGAAAATCTGTAATGCCCACACTTCTTTACTCTTGAAAGCACCTTTACCCCTCGTCTATTTGGTTTCCATGGCTCTGATAAGCTTCTCCTTTCCTATGCATTCACTCGGAGTGCTACCTTCAGATCCCCAAAAGAGCAGAGCTCTGTCACCTCTATTTTGCTCGCTTCGATCGATCTCCATTGCAATTGAGAAAGGATCCACAATAGCCTGAATTGAGTTCCAGCATTATTATGTATATCATCAGACGATTTATTAACTAAAACTGAACCAAATAGAGGTTATGCACCAAGAGAAAATGTGTAGTGGTACCTCCTAAGATCCTGGTTCGAGCTTAGCAGCTCGAAGAATGGAGTCGATCGCGTGTTATTGCTCTTCATACCTTCCTCAATACTCAGGCAGCAACACATTTTAGCTCCTGAGTCACCATCGGTACCTATATTTGCACGAACAAAAACTTAATTTAGTTTACACACTTCGATTGCACATGTACCACTGATACCGTCAAATATCGATTACCCATCGATCAACGCCATCACGGCTTAGTTTGGGCCTAGTTTGGGTCCATTGTAGAAATAGGGTCAGCTAAGCATTTTATTTTAAGTCCAGGGGTCTATTAGAAAGTGGAGCTGGTGGGTCCTTTGCACATTTTCTGATCTCTCCAATTCAACCTTTAAGTTTACTTTTTGGCAGCCTCTGTCAAAGTTTCAAAAAAAAGTTTACTTTGCTGCAGCTTCTTTTCGGTTTGATGTCTCTTTCATAGTTTCATGTATCAAAATTGATGGGCGAAAATTTTGTTACAGGATCAATTTAGAGAGGCATAAAATAATAAATTTATTTACCACAAAAATAAAAATTTAGCTACATTTCAATGCCCTTATATAAAAACTATCAAATTTGTTGGTTCTGGGAGGGTAGATCTACAGCGGCGTAACTTTTTTTTTTTGGTCAAGCTAAAAACAATTTTCCTTTTCTCTCGACGCTCTTCTTTTTTTCCTTCCTCATCCACCATTTTCCAAAAAGAAAACAAAAGTAATAGTTTTTAAAAGCTTATTAGATGCATACCTACTTGAGCAGGGAGGATGAAGCACAACGAATTAGACAAAACTTCCTTGGAATAAATTATTTGCATATCATAAAGAATAAAAAATAGAAAATTCGCTTCTTCTCGTCTCTCCAAATCATGATATAGCTTCTTCGTTTGTTTGGTTAGAGTGTCCACAATCTTTTTTTATAGTGCAAAAGAGTGTCACGTGTCGGATGATGGGTGCCACGAGTTTCAAACTTGTTGTCGTGTATTCTACATTACAAAAAAAGTGTCACGTGGCGGATGATTTAGTGCCACGAGTCTCAAATTTAATGTCGTGTATTCTACGTTGCAAAAGAGTGTCACGTGGCGGATGATTTTGGTGCCATAAGTCTCAACTTGTTGTCGTGTATTCTACGTTACAAAAAATATCACGTGATGGATGATTTTTGTGCCCCGAGTCCCATACTTATTGTCGTGTATTCTACATTATTAAAAAGTGTCATGGGTCGGATGATTTTAATGCTATGAATTTCAAACTTGTCATCGTGTATTCTATTCTACGTTAATTTCATGTAAGACTTCTTATAAAAATTCCTTTTTTCCATTAATATACAAGAAAAATTCTCAATTGTACCCCTCAAATATATATAAATTTACTTTGTTTTTCCTAATATTGTCTACACCTTTCAGGCAAAATGTACATATATAGGAGACAGAAAAGAAAACCTGTCAGTTTACAATATGCTAACCTTGTTGTATATAATATAGCTCTTTTAATTTAGAAACTACAACAAGTGATATTTTCTTACTCCATTTAATCCTAAAAAAATGATATATATATTTTTTTTTGTAAAAAGAAAGCAAGGATTAAACATAGCCACTTTCTATAACAGTCCACTTTTACAAACTACAGCGGTACAGCCCATCCATATGGCTGTGTTTGGTAGAGGAGTAAAAGAGGATTAAAATTAAGGAGAATTAAGTAGTTAAGTCTCTTTACTCCACACGTTGTAAGTCATTTTTGATATGAAAAGTAGAAGATTAAGTGAGGAGTAAGTGAGGATATAAAAATATTACATAATTGTTGATTATAAAATGACCAAATTATCCTCATTTTCTTTTGTCAAAGAATGAGGGTATGTAGAGGAAAGAAATAAATGTGGGATCCACAATTGAAGACGTACTCTATGAATTAAGTTTACTCCACCTATCCAGGAGGAGTAATTTACTCCTCTTATTTTGGTCCTTACTCCACTCTACTCCTCTTTTTTTACTTCATATTTGAGAGATTAAAAGTGGATTAAGAGTCTTACTTCTCATTTAATCCTTAACCAAACATAGTCATAATGCAAAACGCCTCCTACATATAAGGACTTGTAACGACATAAATCCCCCAAACCCTCTTCTAACCAAATTAAGAACGGTGTAACAATGGACTGGTACCGTATTCTATTTCTAGGTACAAGTGGCAAAAAAAGCTGGTGGCTCGCTCGAGGTTATTTTGATTTTTATTCAAAATAGGCTCGATTTATTTAGGTTCGAAGCAAATTTAACTCGCTCGAATTTAACTCGAAATTGGCTCGATATATAATTTTATTAACTAATTTATAATATTTAGCACCTAATTTTATATATAATATATTTATTTCTTACGTATAAATACTACTTTTCTTTAAAATCTCATTATAAAATGAATAAAACTTTAGTTTATAAATAAAAACAAAGCAAAAAATTAATAAATATTAATTAATTTGTACATTCTTGCTTGAAATATCTATGCAAAAAGTACTAAAATTTAGCTCGATGAGCTCGTTATGAAACTCGATACTAACTTGATTCGATTCGATAAAACTCGAAATAATTTCAAATCAAGTGGGCTAACGCCAGCTCGCTCGAGCTCGACTCATTGCTCGGCCCTATGACTTATTCCTATGTGAAATTAAATTAATTCAGCTAGGCCATACAGAGCCATAATAGAGGTAGAGATAAAAAAAAAACTCTTTATTATAATATTCTATTTTTCAAATTTATGAATTTTTTTTACAATTCGTAATACTATTATTAGGTTTTAAATCCAGAATACGCCACCTCTCTCTTCAAAATCAATCCATCTTCTTCAAATTCCGAGATGGCGAGATCTGAGGAATCCAGTCAAGGCCCTATTATTTCCTAGTCAGCTATTTCCCTCCTTAAGGCCGAACTTCCAACCGAGATCTGAGAAACTCCCAGTCATCTCTTCATCTCATGCCCTGTGTTACAGTCTCTGTGGATAGCTTTACAAGCCACTGGTAGCACTCCAACACCAGCATCTACCTGTTCTGCCAAGGATGCTTTACTCAGTACTCCTAGAGGCTAATAAAACTGATGTGTTTAGACTTTAGAACCACACTAATAGCGACAACTTTTTGGTGCATGTGGTGGGAAAGGAATAACAGAATTTTCAGAAGGGAGAGTGCTAGGGCCATACATGACTGGATTCTGATGGAGGCTACACTTTTCAAGATAAGTTGCTGATTATTGCTGTTACAGTTTTTTGTCTGTTTAGTTTTCAGTTCGGAATAATACATGAGAAATATAACTGGTCAGTGTCTGAGTGACAGGAGCCGGGTGGTGAATAGACCTGTCAAAATTCCGTTCCGCATGGGTGTTCCGTTCCGTTCCGTCCAAACGGAACGTTAAATGGAAGAGATTTCAGTTTCGTTTCTGAAAACGAAACGGAAATGGAACTGAAATTTATAAACGTTTTTACAACAGAAAACGGAATTCCGCTGAAATCAATGGTAAATAAAGGACGGAACGTTAAACGGAATGGAAAACTGTTACGTTTGACGAAACGGAACGTTAAACGGAATCAATTTCTATTCCGTCGACTGAAACGGAACGGAAGCGGAACAGGCATGTTCCGTGTTCCGTTTCAACGTTTGACAGGCCTAGTGGTGAATTAGTCTCAAGTCTTAACAGTTATTAATATAATTTCATTGTTTTTTGTTGAAACTATAATAATGAAAAAAAAAAGAAAAAGAGAACAAAAGGAAAATAATGGGAAGTAAGACTGACTGCAATCTGCAATTTGGGAAGGCATGTGGTGGAAGATTAAGTTGGTGGTATTAGTCAACAGAGGGCCCAATAAAACTTCAAAGCTAATTATTGGGCCGGTCAAACGTGGACAAAAGAGACCGAACAACCTGTTCCGTTGAGGTAATCGGCACAATATTCCATTTCGCAAACAGTTTTGTTTTGAAAACGAAGCAAAATTCTGTACCATTAACTGTTTCACTTCATAATTACATAAATAACAGTTCGAAATGGGGCTTAATGGTTCAAAACGACACAATGTCATGTTTCGTTATTGAAATGAAACAAAAATCGATACCATTATTCGTTCTGTTTCAGTTATACGGAACAGCATAACGGTTACGGCGGTACCGTTGAGAGGCTACTAATAATGCTAATGGGTGCGTTTGGATGGGTGTGGGAAGAAGGGAAGAAGGGAAGAAGTGGGAAGAAGTATTGGAAAGTGTGTAATTTTGTGAAGAGTTTGGATTGTTTATAATTTTTTTTTTCCTTCTTCCTTCTTTTTCTTCTTTCTTCCAACAATCCAAACACACCCAATAGTTAAAGGTGGAAGGAGACAATTCACCGGTCCATTTCGACAATTCAATAACAAAAAAAAAGGAAAAAAGAACAAAAGAAAAAAAATAGGAAAGACAAAAGGTCTGATTGGAAATTCGGCAAGGAGGCATGCGGACATGTGGTGGATTAATGGGCCTGTCAAAATTCCGTTCCGTCATGGTGTTCCGTTCCGTTCCGTCCAAACGGAACGTTAAATGGAAGTGATTTCAGTTTCGATTCTGAAAACAGAACGGAAACGGAACTGAAATTTATAATCGTTATTGAAACGTAAAACGAAATTCTGCTGAAATTAATAGTAAATGAAGGACGAAACGTTAAACGGAATAAAAAACTGTTACGTTTGACGAAACGAAACGTTAAACGGAATCAATTTCAATTACGTTGACTGGAACGACAGCTAATAATTATAATCATTAAGGGGCCATTTGGATTGAAGTGAGAATTTGAAGAATTTGAAGAATTTTCTATTCCTAGATATAAATTTATTATAAACAATCCAAACTCTTCACAAAGTTACACACTTCCCAATAAATTTATATCTAGAAATTAAAAATTCTCTAAATTTTTTAAATTACTAAACAATCCAAACAGTCCTTAAAATTAGTAGGAGGCGAATAGGCGATCGAGTCACCGATCCATTCCCACAACCACAAGTCAATCAACCCTGACAGAGACAGTAACACCCTGGTAAGCGGTAACGTGTAAGACTGGGCTATTGTTGGACTTGTAGTTGTAGGTCTATTTTAGTCATAAAAATTGTATACTTTTTCTCTGCCTAGTTTTTCTTAAAAATACATACTTTTTAAGTTTTTATACCATAATAATAATATATCCATTTTCAAGAAATTGCGCAACAATGCATATATGGGACCAAGCATGGAATCCACCATTCGGACAAAGTAATATATCCATTTTATATTGAGTCACGGGTTGTGAACTTGTGAATTGTGATTCGTGAAAGAGCTAATATTTTATTCATTGTTTTCTTCCCACTCCTTTCTTCTTGCTAATTCCGACTCTAGCTGGAAGAGTTTCTTCCAAGAAGAGCCCTTCTTCCCAATTCTTCTTCCATCTCGTTTGGATCCCATCCTCTTCCGGGAAGAAGGCCAGCCTCATCCAAACGAGCCCTTATATATAATGAGTAGCAAAATTTCTACTTGCATTACACATAGTAAGCCTTAATAAATTATAAACCAAAGATTCAGCGCAGTTGTAAATCTAGCTACTCCATTCCGATTATTTTCAATTGCTCTCAAACGGTAATATTATGGAACCCAGAGCAATCTCCCGAACAATCCCATCATTAGTGTCTTCATTGCTGATTCTCACAATCATGGCGCTTTTCATGCCGGTCCAGATTGTTGCATCTGCCATTGCATTACCGGGATGTCCAGAAACCTGTGGTGACGTTCAAATTCCTTACCCCTTTGGCATCGGCCCAAACTGTTCCTTGACAGGCTTTGAGATAAGCTGCAACATCTCAAACGGCTCGCCCGCACCTTTCTTGTTCAACAACATCCCAGTCCTGGCGATATATCTCTCCTGGCCATATGCACCACAAGTTTTGGTCAACAACAACATCACCTCTATCTGCATGAATAATTCTTTCAACAGTTTGAATCTGTCTGGCACACCTTACCGGATCAACAATAAGAACAAGTTAACTGTCATTGGCTGTGATATAACTGCCTCTATTTCTTTTGGCAATGATACAAATAAGTTTCAGGGTGAGTGTAGCACGATGGGTTGTTTTCAGCCGGGGTAGCATAACTAATAATGTTTACAACAATTTTTGCTCGGGAGCAGGCTGCTGCCAAATGTTTGTCCCTGAAGGGGTAAATTATTACCAGGTTAGCTTCCAATCTCCGTATTATAATAGGTCGAAGCAGTATAATTCTAGGCAGTGTGGTCGTGCTGTGGTTGCCCATCGCTTTTACGGATACTCTGATTTCAATATTGACGGGCTATATGAGCAGCAGCAAATGCCACTCTATCTTGATTGGAGTATAGGAAATGAGGGGTGCAAGACGGCGAGAGCCAACAAATCCTCCTACGCCTGTATTGACAGTCACAGCGAGTGTCTAGAGTCTGGCAACGGACCAGGTTACTTGTGCCAGTGCTCCTATGGTTATGAAGGCAATCCTTACTTGGAAGGAGGCTGTCAAGGTCTCTCTCTCTCTCTCTCTCTCTCTCAATAATCAAAAAGCAGCAGCCAAACACTCTCTTAGTCTTGTGTCCATACCCAAGCTTTTCTTTTGCTATTCCATCAGTTCGAATCACTTGAAAATGTATATAGAATTATAATTTTATATTATCTGATCTTAATCATATAATAATTCAAAGCACTTCAAATCTGTATTCAATCAATTGAGTATTAGTTGATAGTCTATATTACACCTCCTAGGAACTATTTATTTTGGAGTTAAAGAAAGCCTTCTTTTTCGATAATTAAACTGGAGTGAATCCTATTTTTTTTTAATAAACATTGTCTTGACTTGACAGGTTTGCATTAGGCTGCATGTTTCTTTAAAGTTCTAGAGTAGTAAATCTTAATTTTGCCAGTATGTAATCTTATTTTATTTATCTATTTTTCCCGTTTATATTATGTGCCATATATCTGAGTATCTGACATGTAAAACAAAATCTGTACCATGGATTTAAATAGCATGTGGCAGTTAAGCCTGATACTTAACGAACCCATATATATGTCGAGTGTATGTATAAATTAACTATCTTTCGAGAGCATGATTATTCTAGATTCCTTGAACTGTGTTGTACAGTGTGCACGGCAACATATAGTTTGAAGACTGGACATCATGATGAACTAAGTTTACCTGGTCCACCACTATTACCATATGAAAATAGATACTGTAGAAAAAAATAATAATCTTACTATCTACTTTGTACAGTTCTTCCTGTAGATGAGATCTATTCTTGCCCGGCCTTCATGCGTCTTAAGCAGAACACAGACCGAGACTACTGTCAACTATACGTGCCATATGTAATCGGTACTTAATGAAATCTCTCTTTGCTAGTTAATAAATTTTGATTATACAATACAGAAATAAAAATACAAATTAAGATACACTAAAAGTAAAGGATGCACTGGTATGAATTAACTCTTAAATCTTAATTCAGATACAAAAATGATGCAAGCAAATTTGGATTCAAAATTTATTCGAAAATTAGGATTATTTAGAAATAACATTTTTAATCCATACACAATATTCTTAATATTTAGAAATGATTTTTTCTATAAAAAAAATAAAAAAGAGTGAGAATACTTTTTGGGTGGAAATAGAACTCATCCTTATTCTCGAATGTTGTTTGGAGAATTAAGAAACCATATCCTCTGCAGACCTCAAAGGATAGATCCTTGATCTGAACCGTCCGATCAATGATGGGTGCCTCGTGATTAATACCAGATCCGTCAAGACTCGTGCGGGCCGTAAAATTCCGCCCGTTGAGATTAGATCGGACGACGGTTCGGATCAAGGGTCAGCCCTCTGCAGATTTAATAGAGTTTATTCTTTAAAACTTGATCAGGAAGGAAGAGGAGAGGATTTGATCGACGGTCATTCAGAGTTGATTTCTATCTCTCAGTGAATGACCGTCGAGTCGTCGACCATTAGGCACATGAATCCATTTTTCATTCTTGCCTGATGAGGTGCATTGCCTTTTTCTTAAGAAGCTCATGCTGAATCCCCTTTCTCACAATAAAATAATTCATGTTGTGTTTAGGATTTAAAATTTTGGACTTTTGTGCCAGACCAAGTGAGTTGAAAGATATGTAGGATAGAATTATGATTTCTTAATAAAAGGAAATTTAGTGACATATCTTACTTTTTTTTTTCTAACGTGCTTTATTTACATGTGCAGGTTTGATAGTTGGAGTCAGATTTATTATTGGCTTCAGTGTTTTACTACTGTATTTTGGGATATGGATATGGAAGCGTATCAAATTGGTTGAAAAAATAAAACAACAAAAGTTGAAAGAAAAGTTCTTCAATCAAAATAAGGGTTTCCTTCTACAGCAACGGATAGCTTCTGATGAAGATGCAACACAAAGAATGAGAATTTTTAGCTTAGATGAGCTGAAAAAGGCAACAAACAAGTTTGATAAGGCACTCATTCTTGGTCAGGGAGGTCATGGAGAAGTCTACAAGGGTATTTTGTCAGATCAGCGCACGGTGGCCATCAAAAAGTCCAAAATTGTTGACCAGGTAGAAATCGAGCAGTTCATTAATGAGGTGGTTATTCTCTCACAAATCAACCATAGAAACGTTGTGAAACTCTATGGCTGTTGCCTGGAAACTGAAGTCCCATTGCTGGTTTACGAGTTCATTTCAAATGGTACACTTTCTAATCATCTCCATGCAGAATCATATGCAGAATCATGTAATTTGACATGGAACCACCGGTTAAGAATTGCCTTGGAGACTGCAAGAGCAATCACCTACCTACACTCGTCTGCTTCCATATCAGTTCTTCATAGAGACATAAAATCAGCAAACATCTTACTAGATAATTATTTCACAGCAAAAGTATCAGATTTTGGGGCCTCAAGATCTGTTCAAATAGATCAAACTGGCATAACTACAGTTGTTCAAGGAACATTTGGATATTTGGATCCCGAATACTTCTACAATCACCGATTAACTCCGAAAAGTGATGTCTACAGCTTCGGGGTCATTCTAGCTGAATTGCTGACAAGAGAAAAACCAAGCTCCTCTACGATGTTACAAGTTGGTGGTCTTGTCACATATTTTACCTCTGCTATGAGAGAGAAACGTCTCTTTGAGATTGTTGATCCACAAGTTGTGGATCAAGTTGCTTCTAATGAAGTGCAGAAGACAGAAATAGAAGCTGTTGCCAATCTAGCAGAAATGTGCATAAGAAGGAATGGAGATGAACGGCCAATGATGAAGGAAGTGGAGGTACAACTTGAGGTCTTGTGGCGATCCAACCAGCGGCATGACCATCCTTGCACATCCCAAACATTGGAGGAGAGCCAGCTTCCACTTCCTGACTCTACATCAGAAAATACTACAACAAGGCAATATAGCTTTGAGCTAGAATTACACTCATCATTTACTTTCCCTCGGTAAATGTAATTCTTTCAGTTTCAGTATAAGAAAGCTGGGTTGCCAAATTTTAGCTGTATTATGAGTGGCTTGTTGCTCAGTAATTGTAACTTATAACCTTCTTTTATATTCCTGAAGAACCTATACATTTGGACATTTCTCTTTCAATAATACTACTGGTGCACTTATTTAGCTGATGTAATTTGAATTCTCAGTATTAAAATTCTACAGTAATATTGTAATTCTGGAAAATTTTACGAACTTCTGTATTTTGTATATTGCATGACGGTCTAGTTATGAATAATTAATTAGCAACTTTGCTAATTTGCTGTGTTTTGTTTTGTGACAATTAGGTTTGGGATCTACTCTAAACGTTGCTAATTAGCAAAGTGGGATGGTTGCAGACAATCGTTTTTATGAAGCTAAGTCAATTCTATTCTGAAATAGGAAAGTTATGTGCTTGAACACATCCTTACAGAGTTCTTTTTTTTTTTGTATTGAATTATTTCACGAAGAAAATGCAAGTATGTGTTTCGATTTTTTTTTGTGCTGATCCACTCCGCACAAATTGATCGCATCACAGTGTAAGAGAGAGCGAGAGAGAGGATCTAGATTTTTTTTTTAGAAAATAAATAAAAGAAACAAAATAGAGAAATTAAGAACGGGGAGGGGGGCAATAGTTACTCTGATATTTTTCAAATTCATGTACAATCTACTTCAATGATATTATTGTTTCCTTTTATGGAACGTAATTCAACTCTGAGATATATACAGCAGCAAGCCAGCAATCAACAATTATTATTAGTATTTGCCTTTCTACATGTGTCGATCCATGCTTCCGAAAAAGATTGGCTTAAAGTAAAAAAAAAAAAAAAAGAGGTAGAAAACGCGCATAGGTTTGCAAAACCAATGAACGATAATCTAATGCCAGATTGCCAGTGGAATGATTCACTGAACATGATTACAAACATACACGAAAACATGAAAGTATTAATGAATGAATTAACAATTTCATGCCAGCTCAATTTGATATGCATGCAGAACAATAACACAAATTTTATTGTTCTTTGCATTTGCTATTTGAAAGGATCGGGTCAATGACATTCAATTTACAAAATTGCTACAGATCAACCATACAAACATTCTCAAATTGAACAATGAACGATAATCTATGGCCAGTAGGATGTTTCATTGAACAAGAAGATTACACAAAAATACACGAAACATAAAACATGGTGGACAATGCATGAATCTGACAACTTGATTCCAACCCCATTTGATTTGGAGAGTTAACAGTAACACGAAATTTTGTCATTCTTCATACTTCCTTCCTAATTGATATCTTTTCAGTCCATAGAAATCATCTCGGTGTGATTATATGCACACTCCAAGTAGCCACATACTTGTGTCTCCGGTTCTGCTCTCCAAACCTGCATTTAGTTCTACCAGGGACAAACAAAAAGGCTATGGAACTTTCAATTTATTCACCCATGCTGTCTCTCTAAATTGAAATGGAGTGTAAAATTGAAGTTGCAAATTTCTTATTATGATAATTTGTGCCTGCAGCAAGGAATATTACCCTTAAATTATTGAATAGCAAATAAATATGATAAAAACTCAAGTGTAGACATTTGGATGCTATAATTTCTGATTATTTCACAAAATAGTCCTTTGTATAATCAAATAAATTATATGAGGAGAAAAAGTGCTCCAAGTTTTTTAGATACCTGATGAAGCAGATGTACGACTATTATCTGCTGACGTTTGCCTCGACTGGAAGTTGTAGTGTCTATAATCATTTTTTGAGTGGAAACAGTGTATCTTGCTCATTCATTAAAACATTTCAGGAAAGCAGAAAAGTAAAAACAATGTGCCCGATATCAAACATACATAGTTTGATTCTGAATGTGACCATGATAGTGGGTCAGGTACAATTGGCCTGCTTTCCCTGAGAGGTTAATAGTGAATAAAACCAAAGTGTAACGCATGAAAAGTGCCATCATTTTAGGTTATGAGTGTTTAGGCCCAGAAGCAGCAGCAGCAGCACATTCAAGCTCAAGCTCGAGGTGAAGTGACACGGTCCAACAGGAACCATGTCCATACTCAAAATGCATACCTAAGATTCGGCCCTTTCTAGCCCTAATTCCTTTTGTTTTCTATGAGTATATATTTCTTCCCTCTATCATCAGCCACTGCCGCCGCATCATTCTCTCTATCTCTCTGATTGTTATATCCTCAATCAGCCTTATTTTTATCATCATATATTTTTCTTTTTCCTTCAAGGGCTCAACTAATGGCTTCCATTGAGACTCACCTTAACTGTAACAATGAACCTTGTTCCAAATCAGACCCAAACCCCAATCCTGAAAAAATTGTACAGGCAATAACCCATCCAGCAGCCAAAATAAAGTTTCAGGGTGCAAGGCGTAAGTCAGACGGATATGCTGCAGAGCTCCGCCATGGAAACCAAAGGATCTGGCTAGGAACCTTCCGTAATGCTGATGAAGCTGCGTTAGCATACGATTTAGCAGCCCTCCGACTGAGGAATAGAACCTACAATTTCCCTGTAGGAGCCAATGGTCGGATCATCTCTACAGTTGATCCAGCAAAACAGGTTAGTGATTTTTAACAAAAGTGAAGAGTGATATCCAAATTTACCCCTAATAAAGTGATATTGACCAACAGGAAGCAATTGAGAAGAAGGTAGACGAAAAAATTGGGAGAAATACCAGACCAGGGACTGATAATACCAGTGAAAGGCCAGAGACATCCAAAAAATGGAAACGAGCGTATAAATCTAACAAGAAAGAATTTGAGAAGGAAGGAAAGGCTAGAAAGAAAAGGGGAGTTGAGGACAAGCAAAGGTCTGAGGAGTTAGCAGGGTTTTTATAAGGTTTTTTTTGTATTTTTCTTTTATGAATTAGAAGTTTTTGAAGGTTGAATGATTGAGTTGTAATTGCGTTTCTGTTGGCAAGTTGGTAAGAATTTGTTATTTATAGTTAGTTGTGCCTTGTATTCAGATTTAAATTACCTTGACGTTCGATTTCAATTTGAAATATTTTGAGCTCTAATCTTGATAATTTTTCCTCAATAGGTGCTTAATAAATATTCATTACAAAAGAAAAATTCAAATTGCTTTGCAATAGCTAGTAATAATACTATAACATAGCTCCAAGAGCAATGTCGATTTAACATCAATGCAAATTAAAACATGCCATAAAAGGAGACTTATTACCTGACAAAGAAACAATTTTAAATTAACTTTCAAACCATGAGAGTTTCAATTGTAACTGATCAATTTAATTTGAAAGATCAAATCGTCCAAGGAAGAAGTCTATATTCTCAAAGATTCCAACAAATTTTTTTTTTCTCTTTTTTCAATGAGGTCAAATTTTGGCTCTCCATTTTTAACTAAAGAAAAACTTATGAAACAACTCCTAGTGACCTTTCTACTTACCCCGTCTTCCTGTTAGAATTCTTTTTGTTACCTGAGTAACATGTTATTTTCCTTTTATGGGAGGCCTTAGCCCTTTGGCTTATATCATAAGCATTGAATTGAATCCGATATTGCTAGTTCTTTCAATTTCTACCTTACTACTTGTTGTGGTCAATACACTTTTTCAAACATAAATTTGGACTAACACTCTTCTCTCATGTTAAAATTCATGTACCTGTTTTGTTGATCATTGTGATGGTGCGGCCATCGCCACCGACATGGAGATTGTAGGTACTATGATCCTCTTATCTCGGGCTGCCAACTCATATGCAAACGTAGTTTCATCCACGATACGCAAGATCCTTAGCTAGATCATTTCATTTGCATGGTGATTTCTGTGGCATATTTGGCTGACTCAATAGGCCTCCCACCCTTAATATTTTTCTGATGTTGTAGTTATTGTCCTGTCCACTCTTGTTATGTTGGGATATCATTGGGATTGTTGTAGGATAAGAAAAGGTATTTTCGATAGAAATTGATTGAGCTTTTGCCTCAAAAAGAAAAAGGATATGGAGTGGGGATTAGATATAAAAAGTAGATAGACAGATATATCGTAGATCTTTGCTCACCTTAGACATATTATTGAGATGTGGAAAATCTTATAATCTTTGTATAAGATTTTGAAGGTTCACCATCCAAATCAGCCTCTTCCATTGTTTCTAGTTGAGCTAATAGATTATATCTATCGATTGCCTAGAGGTTGTGCAAGAGAAAAAACGCATACAAAGAGATGAGGAAAGATCAGAGGAAATAGAGAAAAGGAGAAAGGATGAGAAGTGTGGCGGCTACAGAAATGGAATGGATAAATTTATAAGCAACTGAAAGAAAAATTTTAGGGTTTAGATGCCCTAGCCTCACCAAAATATTTTACGGCGCAACACCTTATATTCCATCTATGAGAAACCTAAATTTAACGGTTTAGATGCCCCTGCATCACCAATAATTATTACGGCGCAACACAACATCTTGTATTCCAACCATGAGACGCCTTTCATATCTATTTTACTGTTATAACCTTAAAAGTTGACAAACAAGGCAAACGTCACATGAATGTAATTGGAAATCAATTATACACTTGAGAAATCATAGACCCATTTGCTTGACCATAAAACTATAGTTTCATATGGCAAAAATTATAAAATAAATTCTTGTTGTGGCTATTTTCTTTTTTCATCCTTGAAAATCATTCTATTTAATGATGAATCGAATGACAACAATTATCCTTTACTTTAACTATATCCTTTGACGATGCTCCCTGTAGCACGAACCTCAGTAGTCAGTCAACCCAATTAAGCTTAATTAGCCCTTACCTGTGAAATAAAGCTCAGGTTTCTCAATTATACAATTAAGAATAATTAACCAAATTCTGCCAAAGATCATATTGTGTACTATGGCCCCTCCAAAGTAATGCTAATTTGTTCTCACTTGTGATACTAAGCATAAATTAACATTGAGATTAAGATTCATTTACTCTAAATTAGTGTTAATTTACTGCAGGTGTGTAATTATGAAAAGTTAGACCATTTAATTCAAATATCTAGGCTGCATATTTTTGCTGACTTGACACTGGAATGGTAGTACCAATTAACACTCAATTTGAAGACCTCGACTAACCTCAATAGCATTAACTGAAAAACCAACACTAATAAGACTCTCAGTAATCACTAATGTGATTATTCTCATGAACCACGAATTTAGTTTAACGAAATCAGGCCTCTCAAGCAATTTCAATCTTGCAAATGAAGCAATCAGTGGCCTAGATGGAGAGAGGAAGATAAGTAGTAGTAGTTGTTGCTGATTAGGTAGCAGTTCTAATGCAGTGATTGAGTTAATTAGGGCTTCCTGATCAAAATCTATACTTGCCAGGTGAGTTGTTGTGATATTTCTATTACTTTGAACAAGAAATTTGCATGTGCAACAAAAGCACTGATGAAGTTAAAAAAAAAAATGAGAAAATCGAGACCTGAAAAAAAGTAAATAGCTACTCTAGGTTTAGCCTTGCTTTAGATGGCTAAGTTTTAATGTTGGGCTTAAATTAATTTGCATGTGAGACTTGAGGATTTGCATTTGATCCTACGTTTAAATTAGAGTCAAGAGAGAGAGAAGATCTAACCTATGACCGCCTAGCGACGACAGTTCAGTGTAACTGTGAGAAATAGAAAGAGCGAGTCTGGCGCTTCAGTAATGAACTTCGGAATCGGAGGAGCAATTGAATTGAACTAATTTTTTTTTTTTTTTTTTAGATGGCCGGGCAGCGGCTGCCAAGCGAATTGAACTAATTTAGTGGTTTTTTTCGTTAGCCGCTGGCCAGGCCCGCTGCCAAGATGTCTAAAAATAAAATAAATATTGGGCCTTAGTGAGCTGATATTTGAAACATAGACAATAAAAAATTGAGGCCGACGAGTTGGCCCAGGAAGCCTTGCCTCCATTCAAAACGGAATGCATTGTCAGTTTGTCACTTGTCAGAGGGGTTTTGTACCAACTCTACAATGCAATGTTAAGATATATAGGACTCTTATGTACATCTCAACAGAAATTACGGTAAGTAAAAGATATAATTAACTGAATTACTCCTAAACCTCAGATTCCTTCGCTAATTACCTAGACAGGTAGCTAGCAGACAACTCATCTAGTGGTCCTTTAATTAACTCGCGATCGCGAATACCTTACAGTAAACTACATTTTGTAAAGGTCGCGGCGAAGCCGTAACGGACAGAGTCACCAAGTTAAATTAAGGGGGAATTAGTTAATTAGATATAGGTGATATAAATGTTAAGTGACCATGGCCTTTCAAGAAGCATTAAATAAATAAATTACACTAAAAGTTGTTGTTACAAAAGTTGAGATGGCCGAGTTGGTCTAAGGCGCCAGATTAAGGTTCTGGTCCGAAAGGGCGTGGGTTCAAATCCCACTCTCAACAAGTTATTTGTATGTATTTTTTATATTTATATTTTATCTACCTTCGAACCAAAGTGTTTTACGGAGAACCCTTCGAGTCGGCAACCGGAAATTCGGAATATTGCATGTCAAAAATTTCGATTTTAGTATGTTTATAAAATTTATTTGGATTATTTCAGTATAGAAAACTCGCGACCCATATTGCGTTCTAACTTAATACAGTTTATTTTTCTTAATATTATGTTTCTTATATCAGTTTCGGAAAAAAAAAAAAACGTTTAATCAACGTAAGAACTGGGTCCTGTGACTGATGAATTGACTAACGTTTATAACGGCAACAGAATGGGTTGTTTCGTTCCATCAACGGTATGACCATTTCATTTCATTTTTCGTTCCATTTAGATAAACGAAATGTCATTTCATTCCGTCATACGTTCCGTTTGGACGGAACAGAATGGAACAACGTTCATTTGCACTAAAAACTGCAATATTTGTCAAAACGGAAGTGAAATAGACCATTCAGTTTCGGCAACCGTATGTTTTCTCATTCTGTTTACCATTTCGTTCTCTGCTTTTATAGATTTAATTAATTATTTTCAATAATATGGATGACTATTTTTCTATATTCAATTATATTTATTTTGAAACTAGGTATTTCTGTAACAGTATAAAATTCAAGGTCGTATTATTTTGTTTGATCATTAATTACACCTTCCCTGATTGGACGAATCAAATTGGGTGTTACATAAAATGAGATTAAATTTATTATTGAAATTCGAGACTTTCACATATAAAAAAAAAATTCTAAAGAACTATTAAAATTTGGGGTGTTACATTCTTTCCTCTTTCAAAAGAATTTTGTCCTCAAAATTCAACGATTGATAATTCAAACGAATTGAAACAAGATCTAATTGGATGGTAACAACTCAACAAAGCAAATCGAATTCAGATTGGACTATTTCAAATGAATTAGAACTAAATTGGCACACTAAAAGAGAATTCAAATGTAACGATAACAGACCCAAACACAGTCCAAGGAACAAATGCTCTGATACCAAATGTCACACCCCGTATCTGGGATACAAGGCGTGAGGCCAGACAGTATCTGATCATCCATCTGACGGCCCGTCAACCTACGTCACAGCAGAAATAAAAGGCAAAATGGAATTAGCTACAAAGCCGAGTAACTAGTTATTTAATGACGCAACTTCTCTATCACTAATTTATATAACCAAAATATCAACCGATCGGATTAATCCACACATCAATAACAATAAATTAAATGTATTTCACAGAGATCAACGGGTCTAAGTTTTCTCAAATCGGTTTCTCGTATCATTTTCACATTAGAGCGAATCTTCTTTAGACGATTTCGCTTTACAATCTATTTCACTTTTCCATTTCAAATCAACATCAGAGCTCCGTTGACTCATAAAGTATATCAATCACAATTCTCATATATCAATTCAATCAAATAAACAAACGATATTTAAATCAATCAATACATACGAAAATTAAATTATAGAGAAATCTGGACGAGCAATTACGAAGGTAATTACAAAGATAATTTAATGCAATTGTGATGTAGAGGTCGGAATATCAAACATCAGCTCGATTTTTGTTTCTTTAGGAATCTAAATTTCGGAAAGGATATCAAATAAATGAGGAATATCAAACATCGGCTCGATTTCTGTGTCTTATTTTGGGCACGTTTGGATTCACAGTGAATAGACATGAATAGGCATATTCATGAATAAATTTTGTGAATATACTACATTGAGAATAAGCATATTCATGAATATGAAAAGGATGTTTGGATGCAAAAAAGAGAATAAGGTTGTTTGGTAGCTAATTTTTTAATATTAAATAAAGATTATGGATTTCTATTCCAACATTTTGTTAGCATATCTATTCACATGTAAATAGGCCTATTCATTCTATTCATGAGTTATTTGAATGACCACCATTCATACTATTCGTGAATAAACCTATTCACCTCCCATCCAAATGCGCCCTTTTTAGTCCCGAACATAGATTGGATTGGATGATATGAGGACTTGGATTTCATTTTCATAACTGACAATGGAGACGAGGGATACATGGCTATATAGAAAATATATTGGTCGGTTATGACATGTGAAAAGAAGAACAATTAGACAGGAATAAGACAAAAAAATAAAACGGTTACCGCACTAATAGAACATAATTAGATTCCAAAATTTGACGCGTTATTTCAAATAGGAGAAACGGATGGAATTCAAACTTGATAACCATTCTTCCTAATTATGATTTAGGGAGAGTAATTTATGCTGGATAAAACACAAGCAAATTTACCATATAATAAAATAATAATATAATGGATAGAAAAAATGAAGAAGGCATGTAAAAAGGGGCAAGGGGTGACGGTTGGATCCGAATCCGCTGTAGCGCGGGACATCGTGTAGCGTGCGTACGAGCTGTCTGATCTTGATCGGACGGTTTATTTTTTACGGGCCTATCAATCTAGGTTACATGCACGGGGTTCCCTTGTCCATTGGATCTTGATCAGACGGTTAGGATGCCGCGCTACACGGTGTGCCGCGCGGCACCAGATCTGAATTCGTGACGGTTAAGAGCAACATGTTTTTTTTTTATGGTTACCAGAGGAAATATCAAACGTATATAAATGAACTTAGATGATGTCACATTAAAAATCATGATAGAATTTATTATCTTGTAATTCATATAAAATAAATAAATCATAAGTTTGAACTCACAATTTTGTAGGGAAGACATGGCGTAAGGTGGAAATCCAATCTTCCTTAATTTCCCTTAGTTCTGAGTGATGGCACGAAAATTGGCGTTTTTCTTATTCTGTTCTCTTCTTTATTAGGCGAAAAATTAGGAAAGGATGCCTCTTTAATGACAGAAATAATTATTTATAACTAAGGTAATTAAGGGGATTGCATATTGAATGAACATGGTCCATCAGTTTTTCCATCAAAAACTAATGGACCCTTTATTAAATGAATTTGGTTTTATCATTAAATATAGGCCATATTATATATAATTAATAATATCAATATTAATTATAACATTCTCCCACTTGGCCTATAAAATATCGTAATGAAACTCAAACTAAAAAATTTGGCCAATAAAACTTAAACCTTGTTCAGTTAGAAATACCAAACTAAACTAATATAATCAAAATAACTATTAATGTTATTTGATCCCTAGTAATTCTAGAAGTGGCATTCTTTCCAACAAATGGTTAATAAAATTCATTCGATCCTCATAAGTATATTTGCTTATATAAATTACATTAATGCGCAAACATAAGAAATAAGCAAACAATATAAATTCAGTCAATACATAAATGAAGCTTCAATTCATAACTTAATAAATACATTATTGTTCATTACAACATCACAAGTCACTAACCAAACCCATGCCGGCTACATGCTCTTTGAAAAGAGTAGGTGGTAGTGCCTTTGTTAGAGAATCAGCTAACATAGCTCTTGTATTGATGTGTTGTATGACAATAACATTATCCTTAATTTTTCTTCTAACAACAAGATATTTGATGTCAATCCATTTAGTAGCACCGCTGGACTTGTTGTTTTTAGAGAAGAAAACAGCAGCCTCATTATCACAAAATAACGTGAGTGGTCTTGCAATACTCTCAATTACTTGAAGTTCAGGTATAAAATTCTTCAACCAAACTGCTTGACCAGTAGCTTCAAAACACGCCACAAATTCTGCTTGCATAGTGGAAGATGCAACTAAGGACTGTTTGGCACTCTTCCATGAAATTGGTCCCCCTGCAAGCATGAATATGTATCCTGATGTGGATTTCTTTGTGTCTACACATCCAGCAAAATCCGAATCAGAATAACCAATGACCTCAAGGTTATCGGACTTTCTGTAAGTAAGCATGTAGTCTTTAGTCCCTTGCAAATAGCGTAAGACTTTCTTAGCAGCTCGCCAATGATCCAAACCTGGATTTGATTGATATCGGCCAAACATGCCAACTACAAATGCAATATCAGGACGTGTGCAAACTTGAGCATACATTAAGCTTCCAACAACCGAATCATACTCATTCTTTTCCATTTGCTTACGTTCTGATTCAGTTTTGGGACATTGAGCCTTGCTGAATTTGTCACCTTTGAAAATGGGAGCAACACTTGGAGAACAATTTTGCATATTGTAGCGCTTAAGCATTTTCTCGATATATGCCTTTTGTGATAAACCTAAGAGACCACGAGACCGATCACGGTGGATTTCAATGCCTATGACATAAGAGGCTTCACCTAGATCCTTCATTTCAAATTTCTTTGAAAGAAAGCGTTTTGTCTCGTACAACATGTCTAAATCACTGCTTGCTAACAAAATGTCATCCACATACAAAACAAGAATGATAAATCTGCTCCCACTAACCTTGAGATATATGCATTGATCAAAAGTGTTTTCTTGAAATCCAAATTCTGTGATGACCTCATCAAACTTTAGATACCACTGCCTTGAAGCTTGCTTTAACCCATAAATTGATCGTTTCAACCGACAGCCCATATGTTCCTTGCCTTTGACAACAAAACCTTCAGGTTGTTTCATGAAAATTTCTTCATGCAAGTCACCATTAAGGAATGCGGTTTTCACGTCCATTTGATGCAACTCAAGATCATAATGAGCTACAAGAGCTAAAACAATTCGTAACGAATCTTTCTTTGAGACAGGAGAAAAAGTATTATCATAATGTATACCTTCTTGTTGCGTAAAGCCTTTAGCAACTAATCGGGCCTTGTATCTTTCGATGTTACCATGAGAATCAGTTTTAGTTTTGTAAACCCATTTGCATCCTACGGGTTTAACACCTTTAGGTAACTCAACAAGATCCCAAACATCATTTTGTTGCATTGAGTTCATCTCATCATTCATGGCTTCCAGCCACTGAGATGACTTATCACTTTTCATGGCGTCCTTGAAGGAGATAGGATCATCTCCATGACCTATATCTCCACCTTCTTCAGTAAGGTATACAATATAATCATCAGGTATTGCAGATTTTCGTTCTCTTTGCGACTTGCGTAAAGGTTCTTGTGGCAGCAAAGGTACTTCTTCATTGTTAGGAACATTATTAACATTAGTACCTTCATTTAGTAATAATGGAGAAACAGAACTTGTAGCCTCTGAAATGACCGAAGTTGGAACATAAATTCGATCTTCTTCATCGAGGTTTATAGTTCGTTTTTCATTACTCCCACTAATGTTGCCATTTTCAAAAAATACTGCATGTCTTGTCTCAACTATTCTAGTGGTATGCGAGGGACAATAAAATCTAAAACCTTTGGACCTCTCTGGATATCCTATGAAAGAACAACTAACGGTTTTGGAATCCAGTTTCTTAATTTGTGGATTGTAGACTTTTGCTTCAGCAGGACAGCCCCACACACGTAAGTATCCTAGTTGTGGTTTTCTTCCAGTCCACAATTCATAAGGTGTTGCTGGAACGGATTTACTAGGAACTCGATTGAGAACATGTGTGGTTGTTTTTAAAGCCTCGGACCACAAAAATTCTGGTAAAGTGGTATTGCATATCATACTTCGTACCATATCCATTAATGTACGATTACGCCTTTCAGCCACTCCATTTTGCCGAGGATCACCCGGCATAGAGAATTGATGAACAATACCACTTTCTTGAAGAAACAAAACAAATGGACCTGGACTTTGACCCAAGTCAGTGTGCCTACCATAATACTCACCGCCTCTATCTGATCGCACTACTTTAATTTTAAGATTATGTTGATTTTCAACTTCAGCCTTAAAAATCTTAAATTTGTCTAGTGTCTCAGATTTTTCAGAAATTAAGAACACATAAGCATAGCGTGAGTAATCATCAATAAAAGTAATGAATGATTTGTGTCCGTTTAAACTCGGAGTGGGAAAAGGACCGCATATATCGGTGTGAATTAATTCCAATAGTCCCCCACTTCGAGTGGCTCCTTTCTTATTTCCTTTAACAAATTTTCCTTTAACACATTCAACACAATTTTCAAAATCAGAAAAATCTAATGTTGGGAGAATTTCATTTTTAATGAGACGTTGCATTCTATCTCTTGAAATATGGCCCAATCTGCGATGCCATAATTTGGAAGAATATCCAACATCACGATTTCTCTTTGTGCCACGTTTATGATCAACACAATTAACATTCAGGGATAATAAAGAATCAGAAAAGGAAGAATCCAAACATAATTTATATAGATTTTCACATAATAATCCAGAACCAACAACCTTAGAGTTATGATATAGTCTCAACTCATTATTTCCAAACTGAAACATAAAACCACACGCATCAAGTCTAGAAACAGAAATTAAATTCCTAATCACACTAGGAATATAAACTACATCATGCAAATAGAGAATAAAGCCACTCTTCAAGACTAAACGAAGAGTTCCTACGGCCTCCACTTCAGCCTCTAATCCATTGGCTACTTTAAGCTTCCTTTTTCCCTTTTCCAGCATCCTCACGGAAAGGAATCCCTGCAATGAGTTCGTAATGTGCACAGAGGCACCAGTGTCAACCCACCACGTATTTAAGGGAACATCAATTAAAAGAGACTCACAAATCATATAATTGAAATCATTACCCTTCTTGGCAAGCCACGCTCTGAACTTGGTACACTCCTTCCTTACGTGTCCAGGTTTCTTGCAGTGATTGCACTTAAAAACACGTTTTGTACCAGATGTACTTGCTTTGTTAACACCAAGACCATCATCTTTCTTATTCTTTCCTTTACCATTGTTGTTTTTCTGTTTTGGACTTTCAATGGCAGCATGTGCAAAGTCAGGTTTTTCAGTCTTAAGCCTTTCTTCTTCTTCAACACACATGGCAATCAATTCGCTCATTTTCCACTTCTCTTTCTGCGTGTTGTAATTGATCTTGAAAGGACCAAACTGAGCAGGAAGAGAAGTCATAATGAAATGAACCAAAAATCCCTCAGAAATTGCCATGTCCATGCCATTTAATTTTGCGGCCATATCATTCATCATCATGATATGTTCACGTACACCGCTAGTCCCATTATACTTGGTAGTGAGCATTTTCATAATGGGAGCACTTGCATTAGCCTTTGATGTACTCTTAAACTGCTCCTCAACAGAGGCTAAAAATTCTTTAGCAGTAAAAAGTTCACCAGCAACATTCTTTTCAGGAATGCCTCCCCGAATAGCCAAAGAAATGGTGCTTTTGATAATCATGAGAGACATGCGATTAGAACGCTCCCATTTTACATAAGCAGTTTTTTCTTCATCTGCAGCATCATCCTTTGGTTTTTCAGGTTTATCCAAACGTAATGCTTGGTCTATTTCAAGAACACCAAGACCAATCTCAATTTGCTCTTTCCAAGTTGAAAAATTAGTTCCATTCAATGGTGTTATTCCAGTGATTTGATTACTAATATTGCTCAATGCTGCAAATTCATGACAAATAAAATGCTTACTATTAACTAAAATCCACAGACATATAAAATTAAATAAATTAGATCAACTATAATTAGGGGACTAATAATTAACTAATCTGAAATAATAAAACGCCAATTAATATTTCAGGTTTATTAGTTGATCCATTAAAATCAATTCATATCACCGTTGGGCAGAAATAAATTGAAAACATAAGACGAAATTTATTTAATAAATTATATTTGACAATTAAAGTTGGTAAAATTGACATTTATAATTTATTAAATGTAAAACATAAGCGTAATACAATAGACATAATGTAAAACATAGTTTCCTTTAATAAAATGGTATTATCAATTAAAGTTTTTCAAATTGATAACGACCAAATATTAAAAGTATTAAATTTATATGACAATAAATTATATATAATAAACTTCCGTTGGGCCGCTAATATATATAATATAAAATCATATAAAAAGAATATAAATATACTTACGGTTTAGAAAAATATTCTATGATAACCTTCGTAATTATGGAATTGAATTCAACATAAGTAAGTTTGATATCACACGTGAATGGAAAAAGAAAAATAAAGCCCAATTGAGTTTGATATCATACATATCAAGTACAGCGCGTAAAGGGGAAACAATTCAATTATATCATGGGACCATCAACATATGAGCGTACACATATAGGAAAGAAATAAAACTAGTATATGGATTATCTACAGACCAGGCAAAATAACATTGGTGCTTACTTTATCCAAGCCATATAAGCATCTTTTCACAAAAATTCGTTAACTTTGCGAACAGTCGCCAAAATTAAAGGCTATGATTTGGGTTGGACAGAAAAAATATTCAAACCCTTTGTATCTAATCAAGAATGAGACACAAACACATATGGCAAGATTCTCTTCTCTCTCTTCCCCGTTTCGTGCGCCCATGTAAGGCAAAAAAAGAGAAAAAAAAATAGTAATAATTCTCATCTCCATTGTGTACACAAGGTTTAATAATTTAGGAAATAGGAAATATGCGAGAATAATTCAGTAAATTACAGTAAAATACGAAAATTACTGTATAATTTTATATGAAATTACAATACCCGACAACTGATACCAAATGATAGGAACATTATCTTGTAATTCATATAAAATAAATAAATCATAAGTTTGAACTCACAATTTTGTAGGGAAGACATGGCGTAAGGCGGAAATCCAATCTTCCTTAATTTCCCTTAGTTCTGAGTGATGGCACGAAAATTGGCGTTTTTCTTATTCTGTTCTCTTCTTTATTAGGCGAAAAATTAGGAAAGGATGCCTCTTTAATGACAGAAATAATTATTTATAACTAAGGTAATTAAGGGGATTGCATATTGAATGAACATGGTCCATCAGTTTTTCCATCAAAAACTAATGGACCCTTTATTAAATGAATTTGGTTTAATCATTAAATATAGGCCATATTATATATAATTAATAATATCAATATTAATTATAACAAATCAAAGATAATGACACCATTTAAAATTTTGATTTTACTAAAAGGGCCGGTCAAATAGATCCAATGAAAAGCCATATTTTTATTAAATTCAATAAGTATAAAAAAATAAATACTTCAATAAATATATGAGAATTTCAGGATTTTTTTTTACGAAATAGCAAAAATATTTATAAAATGAGATTTAAATTTATTATTGAAATTCGAGACTTTCACATATAAAAAAAATTTCTAAAGAACTGTCAAAATCTGGGAAGTTACAACTCCCCTCCCCTCCCCTCCCCTCACGCGTCCTTCTCCGACTCACGTCCTCTCCCTCTCCTCCGTCTTTACTCTCCTCACCTTCTACAACCCCACCTCCTCTGTCTCTACTCTTCTCACCCTCTACGGTCCCACCTCCTCTGTCTCTACTCTCCTCACCTTCTCGCGCACCTCTCCTACCGCCATGTGTCTCCTTTTCATGCTTCTCCTCCCTTTCTTCTCAAACGATCCAATTTTTTTTCTGGTTGGTCGTGTTCCTAGTATTTATAAGGAAGGGAGTACTTAAATATGTATATGGGAATATCTAATATATATAATCAAACTAACTATCTAATATATAGAAGGGAGTAACTAATAAGTTTGAAGCGAGTATCTAATATACATAAAAAGAGTATCTAATATTTTTATGTCGTAAGAAAGAACATTAATGTTCTGGTACGAAATTATATAAGTATTTTATTTGTATTATACTATTATAAGAATACTTATATCAGACAAGGGAGTACCTAATAAGTTTAAATGAGCAAGTATTTTGTATTTTTTTTATGGAAGTATATAATTAATAGTAAGAGAGTAACTAATAAGATGAATGGAGTATCTAATAAGTTCAAATGGACAACTATTTATGTAAGCAAACAATATAAGATTGTTTACTAATATGTCTACAAAAGTATTTTAATTAGACTTAGAGAATATATATATTTTTACATAAATGAATATTTTATATTAACCAAATAGGTATATATCATAATAGAGTATTTTATTTTGTATTATGGATGTATATAATTAATGGTAAGCGAGTAACTAATAAGATGAAGGGTATAAGTTAAAATGAGTAATTATTTATGTGAGTAAATAAATAGTACAAGAGAGTTTTTTAATTGTCAGAAGAGAGTATTTATTTTTTTAACAAGGGAGTATCTTGTAAGATTATATAGTTATATATCATAAGAGAGTATTTATTTCTATTTAAGAGAGTGTATTGCGGGAAAAAAAATTATGAGATATGAAAATAAAAAAGAGAAGGACGGAAGGAAGGTTCATGGAAGAGAAGGGGTGAGAGAAAGAAAGAGGGGACATAAAAGAGGTAAGACAAAGGGAAAAATGAGGGGAAAGAGGTGCCTGGAAAGGGAGATGGCGAGGGTGCGACGCAGGTGAAGAGGGGAGGGGAAAGAAGCGCATGGGAAGGGGGCGACGTGGGTGAGAGGTAGGGATGAAAACAGTTCGGATACGGAGCGGATGTTGGTTTTCCCATATCCGCATTCATATTTTTTTTCGGATATGAATACGAATACGAATGCGTTCAGATACGAATACGGTTTGGATATTAAACGGATACGGATACGGTTCGAATATTTTTGAATACGGAGACGAATACGAATATATTTTGTCGGATACAGATAACATTTTAATCTTTTTTATTTATTTACAATAGCAGTTTATGTAAATATAATGTTATTCAATATACTCAGTGTATATATTAGTACTTCGTAAAGATCAGTAGTAGTACACGTGAATGAATATCTATTATTTTTCATAGTTTGAGCCAAATGAGCAAATTTTTAAAATATGAAAGTTAATTTTAATAACATTGACTTGGATTACAATGTAAAACTTTAGAAGTGAACTTCTTTAAAATCAAAGTAAGCAAATTTATTTGTTGGGTTCCAACTTTCAACACATAAATAAAAGGATCAAAGTGAAAGCAAATAATAGACCTTCTAAAATTGCAAGCACCACATAAGTACAAATCTAATAGTATTGATCAATAAATTCAGTTTTTCCACATTTTGAATTCCAACAATATATTTAACTATTCAATGTCAAATCATATCATGTTACCTCAAATGTCATCATACATTAAAATAATATATATAATCATCATGATTAGAGAAAAAATTAATTTTAGTATTGTTATCATATATAATCATCTCAATAATAGAAAATAAAAATAATTTATGTTACTAGTCCAAATGAAAATATTATTGTAAGAAGATTTATCCAATAAAAATAAAGTATTATATAATTAAAAGTATTCTCTAATGTAGATAAGTAATCATATTAATCATCTTATGCCTTCAAAGATACGGATAAACGGATTAATATCTATTAGATACGGATAATATCCATGTCGGATACGAATACGGATCGGATATTGTCAAAAAACTCAAAATTATATCCGCATCCATATTTTTTTGTCGGATACGAATACGAATACAGATATGTTCGAATACGGATATGGATCGAATGTTAATCGTATTTTTTCAGATTCGGATACAGATCAGAGTGGATAAAATCTGCTCCGTTTTCATCCACTAAGAGGGCACACGGATGAGAGAGGATGCGGGTGAGGAAAAGGAAGAGGTTAACGCAGTTTTCTATTTTAGAACCGCACAGTTTCTATTTTTAAGCATTTGATTGCTTAATTGGCTTAGGAAAACAATATATAATTGACGACCGCTACATGACATACTTTTCGAAAATAGAAGAAAACAACAAAAAGAGTTATTCTCATCGGAAATTGCTTCCTGCACGGCTCAAAATTTGAGATTCACTCCTATTTAGACGAAAATGTCCTTCTCACTCTCTCAATTTACTTTTTTTGAATTCATCTCAGTTTGAAAATATTTGAAAATAACAAGGGCATTTTCATCCAAGAGGAGTGAATCTCTAAGTTTAAGGAGTGGAGGAAGCAATTCCCGTTCTCATCATCTGGATTCTTGAATGCAAACATCGTTATCATATTTCTAAAGTCCTTCTCAATTTGAAAGAATTATACAAAAAATATGTTCTTTGAAAGTGAACTAAAATAGTTATATTGTCAAGTATCAATTTGAAAGATTAAATATAATTCTACGTAACAGAAATAAAAGATTACTAAATGGAAAAACCAAAATAATTATCTAGCATTTACAAACCCTACCCACTTCCACGTCATAAAAGAATACTGGTATCGTAGGAAATCGATCAATGAGCACAGCAGTCTGCAGATTTTGTACTCAAGTTTGAAAGAGGAAATCGATCATTGACGCAAATCCAGAAACTAAATTTGAAAGAGGAAAACATTTCATTATTTTGTACTCAAGTTTTACATCTCAAAGCATAAAAATTTCTAATAGACAATGACACATCCAAACTAAATACACCTTTCATGAACTGTAAGAATAAGAGAAAAAGCAATTATTTTAGAAGAAAAATGAAAGAACTCTACTCCTCCAGCTCTGTAATATTAATCATTGATGACTTGTACAATTCATCTTCTTCATCTTCAAAACTCAAGCTCAAAGTATGCAATTTGAAGCCTGAGCTTTGAATTAGTTCTACCAATTTTGATGCCACCCCAGTTGCTTGTACTGTTGTCTCTTTCGTTAACTAAACAAAAGATATAGCACAGAATAAATTAATGGCGTTCAACAATTTCAGCCAATTTTACAACATATTTGCAAGTTATACACGGTATATTTCTTAAATCTTTTGACTAAAGCTAAACCTTTAGATATTTCGCTGGTTGAATATTATAGAAAGAAAAGGTATAATCCACCAAATATTGAAACTTTTGTCTCTACTCTGGTAAGCATTTTATTGTCATCAACTCATTGTTAGTAACCTTCAGCTGGTAACATATTCAGTTTTGAAGTTCAAACAATTTTGGCGAAGTAAAATGTGGAAACATTAGGAGCAAATTAACCATTTTATAAAAATTACTGTTTGATCTTAGCAGACAATTTAATTGCACAATAATTTAGTGCAAATTTGAACATGTGATAGAGGTTTGAGGAACCATTGCCAGATGGTACAATAGGGTGTAGTTAGCATACCATCCTTAAAAGTAAAAACCAATAATGATTGCTAACCAGACATAAGACAGTAAGTAAATGCATTGGTACCATGCCAGTAAAATAGAAAGTTCCATACCAGGTAACTATACTGTCAGATGCAGGAATTAAATGGACAAAAAAAATCCTTAAAAAACATAAAGCTGTAATTTTGTTATGTTCATACCAGAACTGTATCATATGAGACGCTCGACAAAACTGGTATGATATCAAAAACAGTAATAGCGACACAAAATTATTAGTCTTACCACAACCGTAGCAACGCCCGCTGAGTTAGTGACCTCTAAATCATAAATACCGTCCTGTGCCTGAACAATCAAAAATAGAAAATATATGACACAGGTACAACCACTGAATCCCATACATTAACCAAAATCTAGAGCAAACCTAAGTGCAAAGGGAATCATGCATTTGTTAAATTAGACAGCCATAGAGCCATCACTATTGAATACATTGTTTATACATATATGTTTCTTTTCCTTTCATTGGTGGATACATCAGTTCAATTAAAGAGAACTGAAGCATACACATACCATTGGCCAGTGGGTAATAAAGTTTACACACAAAAAAAAAAGAAGAAGAAGATAAAACTCTAACCTCTAAAACCCCTGTAACTCCTGGAATTGCCGTATCATCCATCGTTCCTTCTGCCTAGGAAAAGCCAATTTCACAATGCAAGTTAATCCAATGTAAACAAAGAAAGAAAAACAACGCAATTTAGTGGAATTAATTAACAAGGCAGTACCTTGAAGTACATTACGAGCATGTCAGAGGGAGAGACTGGTACAGAGACGATTTCTTCGCTCGGCTCTTTCGCAACCTCCTCTCCTCCTTCGGAAACTAAGCCCGTCTCTTCCTCAGCCACAGCCTTGACGACTGCACGAGAAGCATCAAAATGCTTCGAGCTGTACCTGTGCGACAACGAGACAGATCGGGCGAAGTGAAAGGAAGGGAAGGAGAGAGAGGTGGCACGCGTGGAGCTTCTAATAATGGGGTTGAAGAAGAGAGAGGAAGGGGAAGAGCAAGAGATGGTCGCCATGACTGGCTAAGTGCTTCAGAGAAGATAGGAGAAGATTTCGGAGGTTTTGTGCGCCTTTTCTCAATTGCTATTCGGATAATGTGGATACTGGATAATTTTGGGTTTCGGATCTTACCTTATAAGCCCATGCCCACATGGATGTGTGTTACTTGTAAGTTGTAACTGAGGGATGGACCCCACTGACAGCTGTTGTTATGCGAAAGTTTTTTAAATACCCAATTACCCATATATAAACTTTGGAATTTGGAAACTGCAATTGTATTAAAAAAAAAAAAGAAGTACTTGGAGCCATAGTATCATTCTCTTCTCTTCTCCTGATTACAATCTCTCGTTCATTGTTTAATACAGTTCTTTTGATTCTGGCTTCCAATTTGATATTTGCCAATTATTCATCTGATTTAGCAAAATCTTATAATCTGAGACGAGAACGAGAAAATAACAATCGTGCAAGCTATGGAGATATTACTGACTTAGTGTCCGATTTTTATTCGACAAACTCATCTATAATTGAATTTTATTGATGAATGAAATAAAATAACTTTCAGGTTTCACATATATAACCAACCTGAATTTTTAAGATATTATTTTAAGAAGAGATAAAGGAATGAGTTTAGTCAAACCCATGCAACATAATAAAATTGTTTTATCTAAAATCAGTTAGAAAATTAATTGAAACAACATTGAGTCTAGTTTTTAAGCTTTGAACGACAGTAAAAAGTTTTTTTCTTAAATCAGTAAGAAAATTATTTGAAACAGCGAAATTTAATATTTCTCTTAGCGCCCACTTGATACATATTTTGAAATATACAAATGTAAAAAAAAAAGATTCGTACAAAATAAAAAAAATTTAATTGTAGATTTAAATATCAATTTTAATAAAAAAAAATCTGTGGTTTTGAAATAAATTAAAATTTAATATTGTGAGATAACATAATTATATTTACAAAATAGCAAAGATAATTTTACCGAGTCTCAACTGTACAATCATCGAATTTACAAACCCTACCTCCTTAAACCACTAACCTTTATTGTATTGTACATCCCAGAATCCCAGTGGCGATGCTGAAGCTCCCAGTGTCTCTAGCTTCTCGCCTATCCGCAGCTCTACTCCCACCCTGCCGCCGCACGCTAACTTACCCAACCTTCTCTCGCTCTCTTTCAACGCGGTCTCTTCTCAATCTCAAGCGCCGCCGCTTCGATAAGGAAATCTCCAGGCCAGCTGCTCCTCCTCTAAAACCTGCCATTCCAGATGTCGTTGTCACCCACCTCGGCCCTTCCAATGACTGGTACTTTTTCTTCTTTGCAATTAATTTTGAATTGCTGTATTATGTATTCTGCGATGATTTTATTATTATTGAGGGTTGGTGTCTTTGTATCTGTAGGTATCCACACTATGATCGGCTGATGCCTTGCCCTTCTGAAAATACCATTCCTAGAGTTGAGCATTTGGTTTCCTTGAATGGAGCAAATGTTGTTGATTTCATCTGTAAATCTCTCCATCTTCCACACTTGTAAGAACTTGCTACTACTACCTCTTTAATTTCTGTCTTCCCCATTTAGTCCTTGTTATTATGAAGTATAACAGACTAAGGACTTTAGCTAAGCGTGATTTAGTAATTGGGTTATGCTATGCTTCAAGGTATGTTGTAGATCTCATTCATTTTGGGGCTGTGTTCTATGCGCTGGTTTGCCCAAATCCTCCTCCAACTGCAACACCACAACAATTTCGTTTGTTTAAAGAGGTAACAGACCCGGCAATATTGAAGAAAAGGTCGTCTATTAGAGGAAAAACTCTCAGAGAAGCACAGAAGACGTTTAGAGTAACTGATCCAGACCAAATTCTTGAAGCAGGCACGTATTTGCGGGTTCATGTCCACCCAAAACGCTTCCCACGGTATGAAAATCAATCATTTCTTAAGTGAATAATCGGTAAAGGGTCAAGGCAGAAAACTTCCCAATTTAAATTGTGTAAGAGCTAGCTGGACAACCATTACAATAAGAATTTCATTAAGTACCCATAAATTTGATGGGAATATCTAAATTGGGTCAAGTTGCCGTGCTTATATATGAGGTTTCACATATTGACCTGGTGTTTATTGGGTTAGGCATTGGACTAGCTGGATCATATGAACTAACCTAAAAGTACAAAAGTATTAAATGGGTCAGGTGGTGATCCACAGAGTAGAACTAATCTAAAAATTTTGGTCATAGAGTCACTTGAAATTGTCACCCTACTTCAATGGTCTCAATAATTCTGTGGTAGTTGCAATTTCACCCAGAACAAATTTCGATTTGCTAGCTGACACATGAAGCTTCCTTCAACTTTTCAATTTCAGTTTGAACTTGCATAATTTGGTTTGTTACCACCAAACTTCAATTTCACTTTGACTAGGAGACTTTTGTTCAAGAACTATTAGCTCCTTTCATCAGTAGTGTTACATGACATGCAAATTTGAAGGACAAACAGATATAGTGATTTAAAATACTGAAGTTTTGTTGGCTATTTTGCAATTGTGCATCTTCATTGTTTTAGTGTTCTTTACTATTGATCAGTTGCTACGAAGTAGACTGGAAAAGCAGAGTAATAGAGATAGCTGATTCCTATGTGGTCCTTGACAAACCAGCTGGAATCTCAGTATGAATCTCTGTTCTGATGATTATGATTGATACTTTTCCGGTTCAATTGGACAAAATTTGTATTTCTAGTTGATGATACATTTCATGGCTTGTTCATTTAGGGTGTGTTTGGCAGCGCTCGCGAACTGCTTGTTCGCGAACAGCTCCAGTTCGTGCGAACCAAACAAATCACGAACTGGGCGAACTGTGAACTACACGCCTTGTTCCCAATTCCCCGATTTTTCGAACTGGGGCTGTTCGTCCCTTAACCCTGTTCATCCCTTGTTCTAGCTGTAAACCAAACACACCCTAGTTTCATTGGTACTTATTAAAGCATAAGTTGATGAAACAAATTGGTTAAATCATAAATGTGTAAATCAGTACTGGTCAGATTTGATACACATTTGGCAACCCTTGCATTCTTTTTCTAGAGCTTATATGTCTGCATTTATTTTCATATTTTAATTTTTTTCGCTTCTATGCTTTACATAATTAAATTTCATATTCAAATGTCAGGTAGGAGGAACGACAGATAACATTGAAGAATGCTGTGCCACGTTTGCTTCTCGTGCCTTGGGTTTTGAGGACCCCTTAATAACTACACACCAAATAGACAACTGCAGTGAAGGCTGGTTTGTCTTCCTTTAAATCCCTGTTTCTGTTCTTGCTTCCACACTTAAATCTTAGAACTTAGAAGGGATTTAACCTATTGAACTTTGGTATCATTTGTGCAGTGTTGTATTTTCTAGAACAAAAGAATTTTGTTCTTTCTTCCATCGATTGATGAGGGTATGCTATCACATATTGATAATTGATTATTTCAGCTGCTCTTGGTAATAGCACCACAAAATTTAGAATTCTTTTGATTATTTCAATTTCTATAATTCAGGAACAACAAGTTAAGAAGCTTTATCTTGCACTTGCCTCTGCTCCTGTGCCAACTGGAGTCGTCTCACATTACATGCGTCCAGCAGTCCTTGCCCCAAAATTAGTTTCTGAAGGTTAGTATGACTATATGAGGATCTTTGCTTTTTTTTTTTAAAGATTGAATTATTCTTCAGGTACTTTCAGTTACAAATGTGTCACTATCTACCATGTAATGCTGGGCAAAACTACTTTTGGCAAGTCACAAAAATTCCCAAAACGGGTTAAGCAATGATGTGACTCCACTAGAACTGTTTTCCTTTTGCAGTTCAATATGAACCCCATCAAAATTGCCATCTCAAGTTTCTTGTAATATTCGAAGACTGTTTATCCTGACCTGTTTACACAGAAAATGAGGAAGGATGGCATTTATGCCAGTTGGAAGTATTGGAGTGTATAGAGGTGCCATGGCCGAGTGCTAATATAAACGAAGCACATGGCATCGAGGACAGTGGATGGCCCCCACAAGAGTACGCTTATGAGTGTAAAGTAAACCTCTTGACTGGGAAAACTCATCAGGTACTGTTGTTCATCTATTGGTCTTTTTTCTTGTATGTTTGATGCTCAATATAGCTACAGACACATGAGCACTGTATGTTGTTGCCCAACCATAGTGGTACAGGATATGCTGGTTAAAGCCTCTATAGGTGGTCAAAAGTGAGATGAATCTATATACTTACAGTGCTCTATTTTAATTTCCAGATGCAGGATAACAAAGGAAAATAATAGCAAAGTGAATACAGATTTTTGTTGTTTATATACAATGCTTTAGTAAAATCTGAAATTTTGTTTCAGATCAGAGCTCAGTTTGCAGCTATTGGTGCACCATTAGTAGGTGATGCAATGTACATGCCGGCAGCAGCAGCTGAAATGGCAAACCCTGACATCAACCCTTTTGGCAGATGGAGAAGACAGCATGGTGGAAGCTTAGCTAATGATGAAACCATTGAAGCGTGGATTGCTGCTCACGGGAAGGAACCAAAGTTAGGAATCGGCCTCAAAGCTTCACACATCTCATGGGGTGATGGGAAGTTCTCTTATGAAGCTGGAGCCCCATGGTGGAGGCAGTAATCCATTAGAAAGTAACGGATTCGCTGATGCATATTTGAACTGTGATCTGGATTTGGTGGTTCCCGTAATGGTGCTAATTGAACGTAGGATGCAGGGAACTAGATTGTATATTGATGGATTTAGGCTTTAAAAAAAATATGAACAAAGTTCGGCAAATTTTTGGATTAGAACATGGGACAGGTTAGAAATTTTTTAAAAAAATTCAATAAATGTAACATGGGGTAGAATAGGCTAGCCTTTGATTTATTTATTTCTGAACAAAATAAGGAAGGAATTGAAGCTCCTAACATATTTTCCCATTTAATATTGTACGGATATTTGAAAAGAGACTCAGGTATATAAACTGTAAAGCTAGAATCAAGGTGTGAAGGTGATCTGTTGATGTGTTGCATATGTACAGATGTCTGGCCATGTGTAAAGAAAATATGGAACCCAGAAAGCCATGTGGAGCAATTACAGTACTGTTTTCGGGTGTCGCTGCTAAGTAGTGTTATTCTAGCATTTTATATCAAAATTATATCATTATTATAGAATCCAACATCATTAGAACTAAAAATAATAAGACCAAAGAAAACAAACAACGAAATTACCAAAGCAGGAATGATAACTGCCATCTGCCATATCATTGAGGATTGTATGCTATCCTCAATACGGATGTGCGTTGTTTTGCATAGAAAAAAAGCATGAATGATAATTATCATATGTAGTTTTGACATCCTTGTTATCACTAAATATAAAGTGACAACAAACAAGATAGACATATAAACTATCTAAGTGAACACTTACAAACGAATAAGTGTTATCATCACTTATTCAGAATTTTACATGCATATTCAACTTATTTGTTTGTATGTGTTCATTTTGTTCATTATATATGTTCACATTGTCTATTTTATGTGTTTATTTTGTATTTAGTGATTGCAAGGATGGTAGAAACGGTAGATGATAATAATCAATTTCCGAAGAAAAAAAGAAGGCTTGAGGGAAATTAAATCCAGAAATTATTTGAGATAATTCCTGCTTGTGGAAAAATATCCCAACACATGAATTTAAAAATAACTTTCAACCATTTTATAGCAAGTGCAACTAAACCATTCATATCACTGTCAGAAGTCAAGTCGTCGCTCGGAATTTAAAGACTGATCTTTCACGTGACTTGACTCACTTGAGCAACATTATGGGTTTGAAGTATTGGAATCAATTATTTAAGGCACTCCGTTGACAGCTTCTGTCAACTATCTCAGAAAAAAGAAAAAAAAATTTATTTAAGGCACGATCTACATACCAGTAAAATAATTTGTTAAAATACACTCGACAAATTGTAAGTATTTTACTAACAAAATAATAATAATAATAATAATAATAATAATAAGCTAGTCAAGTTTCTTCTATATAGCATCTGCAATTTGGAGCCCCTTAACTAAAATGACTGTTCGACCATCTCTCAAAGCCACACTATTAAACTTTGATACTAATATTTTGTTATCGACAAAACAATCACAATTATAAAAATCATCTTGACCAAGAGAATTATTTGACCACATTACTTTCATCATCGTTGTCTATAATAAATGAAGAACGACTTATTATTTTTGAAAAAATCTTATTGGATGGATAAACCTGTGGTTAAAACTACAGCTGTATTAATTCCTCATGTCATGACTAATCAAAATAATGATATTCAGTATTATGAAACTAACTGAAAAGTAAAATAAACCAACTATAAATAGAGGTTATACTGGACTCATTTTGAGCCATTCAGAGCTTGTTAAATTCTTCTTCCAAAATACTTTATTCTAGAGAGCACAACATGCAACATCTCTTATCCATTTTCCTCCTTTTCCTCGTAATCATCCAAGCCTTGCCAGTGAATTGTTGCATTGAACATGAGAGACAGGCGTTGTTGAAATTCAAGGATAGTGTCAGTGACCCAAGCGACCGTTTGGCTTCCTGGAGTGGCAACAAATGCTGTAACTGGGCTGGAATCAGATGCAGCAACACAACAGGTCGTGTTATCAAGCTTGACCTTCAAAATTCCTACTTTTATACATTATTCTATGGGTATCCTGACTATGAGTGGAATAACCATAGCTTGAGTGGTAAGATCAGCCCAGCTTTACAGATTTTAAGTGACTTAGAGTACTTAGATCTGAGCTACAATAATTTTAGTGGAAATAAATTTCCAAAATTCATCAGCAATTTTAAGTATTTGAACTATCTCAACTTGTCTTCAACGGGTTTGTCAGGAATAATACCTCATGGACTCGGTAATCTATCCAAATTGCAATTCCTCGACTTGAGTTACATGCCTGATATGTTTGTTTCAAACGTGTGGTGGCTGTCTCAGCTAAAATCTTTAAAGTATCTTGACATGAGGGAGATCGATTTCCTAGATTCAAGAGAGTGGGCCCAAGCATTAAACACACTACCGCTGCTCCAGACATTATATTTGGATGGGAACAATCTTACGACAATTCCTGCATCCATCAATGGGCCGAATTTCCCATCTCTTAAGACTCTTTCAGTATGGAATAACCGTTTTAATACTAGGATACCTGACTGGATAGGAAATCTTACTAAAATAACAGAACTCGTACTTTGGAATTGCTCATTTGTTGGTCCGATTCCAAGTCAACTTGATAACCTGACTTCACTCGAAACCCTTGTTTTGTCGAACAATAATTTAGAGGGCCCAATGCCACCCCTCCACAATCTTAGAAATTTGACCCAGCTTTGGATTAATGATGTGAATTTTGGGCAGGACATAAGAGAGGTAATGAGCAAATTGTCCAATGACACTTTGGACAAACTTCAAGTACTGTGGCTCTACAACAGTAGTTTGCACGGAAATTTAACAGGGTGGGTGAGCAAGTTGGGTAGTTTAAATTGGCTTGACCTTTCTTACAACAACCTAAATGGCACGATACCAACTGAAATTGGAAACATTACAAGTCTTGAAACTTTAGGTCTCAGTAATAATTTTTTTACGGGAGAGTTTTCTAAAGCACACGTTACTGGTCTATCCAATCTAAAGGTGTTGTACTTAGATTTCAACAACCTAAATGGCACGATACCAACTGAAATTGGAAACATTACGAGACTTGAAACTTTAGATTTCGGTAATAATTTTTTAACAGGAGAGTTTTCTAAAGCACACGTTACTGGCCTATCCAATCTAAAGGTGTTGTGCTTAGATTACAACAATATCACCATTACGGATGGTAGGAATTGGGATCCCCCATTTCAATTAGAAGAACTTTCATTGTATGGTTGTAAAGTGGGACCTCACTTTTTACCATGGCTTCAAAATCAAACCCGAATGAAATCTATAGATCTGTCTAACAATGGAATCGTTGACATCGTTCCTAATTGGTTTTGGAATTATTCAGATATCGAAGACATAAATTTGTCTTATAACCAAATGACTGGTATGCTGCCATTGAGCATGGAGAACTTGAAAAACCTATATTATCTAAATTTGAGTAATAATTTATTTGAAGGCGGACTTCCATTTCTCCCTCGTTCAATTAAGTCCGTTATTCTTTCCCACAACCGCCTTTCAGGACCACTACCCCACCGTATTAAAGCACCATATCTTTATTTCTTAGATCTCTCAAATAATTTACTCAATGGCACCATAGAGCATCTTACTTGTGGGTTAGACGAATTGGGCATCCTAGATTTAGAACAAAATAATCTCTCTGGAAATCTCCCTCAATGTTGGTCTTCTACATTATGGGTTATGAATATAGCACGTAACTTACTCAATGGCTCCATAGAGCATCTTAGTTGTGGTTTACACGATTTGACCATCCTAAACCTAGCAGAAAATAGCTTTTATGGATATCTCCCTCATTGTTGGCCCACTACACTGAAAGTTGTGAATTTGGCCAATAACAAACTTTCTGGTACAATTCCCAATTCCATGGGAAGTTTAATCTTTCTAGAGATTTTGCAGCTCAATAATAACAGTTTGACTGGTGAACTTCCGTCCGAATTGCAGTTTTGCCATAATTTGATTGTCCTTGATGTTGGGAAAAATAAATTTTCAGGACAAATACCATATTGGATTGGAGAAAGCCTAAATAATCTAACAATTCTCCGTCTACGATCTAACATGTTTTCTGGAAAAATTCCCATACAACTAATGTATCTAGACAAGCTTCAAGTTTTAGATTTTGCGAGCAATCACATCTCCGGCTCAATTCCTCAAAATTTTGAGCATTTGAATGCAATGGCTTCCTCAACAGATGAAAATAATTCCTCATACCAAGATTTTCTTAGAACTTATAGTGAGCGGTACTATAGCATAAGCATATCAATAGTAATGAAGGGTTTGGAGCTTGAATTTACGAGAACTCTCTCTTTTTTGAGAAGTATTGATTTGTCCAGCAACAATTTAACAGGTGAGATACCACAGAAAATAACAACACTTCTTGCACTAAGAAATCTGAACTTGTCCAACAACCACCTCCAAGGCTCAATTCCATTGCAAATCGGACAAATGCAATTAATAGAGTCTCTTGACCTTAGAATGAATGAGCTTTCAGGCATCATACCAACGAGCTTGGACAATTTGAATTTCTTAACCACATTGAATCTCTCCTACAACAATCTCTCTGGTCCAATCCCAACTGGGAATCAATTACAGACTCTTGATGATCCATCCATCTACATAGGTAACAATTACTTATGTGGCACCCCATTGAGTATCAGTTGCAGCAACAATGAAACTCCCAGTATTTTTGAGATACGTGATCATGATGATCGGGACAAAGTACTCTTGTACTTGTTTGTGGCGCTTGGTTTTGTGTTGGGATTTTGGGCAACACACGGGATTCTTATTTTCAAAGCAAATTGGAGGTATTGCTTTTATCGGATGGTTGATAATGTGTTTGATAGTATTTACGTATATGTTGTGGTCTATATTGCAAGGCTGATGAAGGCCGATGAAAGATCCAATTGAAAAACATTTCGTGTGAATTATATGTTTTGTTGCAAGGGTACTCATATGAGAGCTTCTTAATCAGCATACTTTTGTAATAAAACAATATTTTACTTCTGCGTGTTGGTTTTGTTTACCTTTCAGTGAAGTACAATTTCATGGACTAGCTTATCATTACTATTTCCAAACTTTTTTCATTTTATTTATTTTGTTTGGTCGCGGTATGCTATGTAACGAAAGAGAAGTGTGTAGATTCTAATGATAATAAATCCATTATTATACGGTTTTTTCATTTTACTCTCCAACTTTGTTTACTTTCCTGACCTTTATTTATACAAGAAATATTAAGAAGATATCTAAGACAAAGAAATGCTATTCCGCTTATACTAGTACTTAATTGAAGTGAATACCAATTTACCAATTACCATTGACCTATGCTTACTATTACCTCGAAAAATAATTGGTGTAGAAATACAAGTACTTAATTGACCGTCTCTCTAAATTAAATTCAGTTGATTTCCAACAAGGAATTTATAGTTGCTATGGAAAATTTATGAAACAAAAAAACGGGAGGTTCAGTGTTCAAATTATTTGACCAAAACCATAAAATAAATAAGAATAGGCAACAGGCCTCGCTGACAAATAAATCTCACTTGGCAATTTCAGCGAACACATTGTGCACACAATTGAGTAAACCGTACCCGTAAGAATATATATTACTAACCAATTCTCAGATGACAAACTAAATTTAACCAACAAGAACAAAAATAGAAAAAAAAAACAATTCCAATGACCAAACTAACTCCTCTATTCTACAATGTTCCAAAGACGGGGAAAAAAAAAGGTACTCAGCTAATTACATAGAGGCTGCTGTCAATTCCTTGATAACAGAACTACCGACTAGTGTTCTAAAAAAAACACGGCGTGTTTGAACACGGCACGACACAAGAACTTAAGCGTGTCGTGTCCAACTTTGATGGAATAGATACGGCATGACACGATACGCAAATTGTCTAGACACGACACGACACGACACAACACGGCACGGCACGAAACACGGCACGAGATATGGCACGCTACAACCCAAGAAACATAACAAGTTTATAATTAGGATAAAAAATAGTAAATATTACGAAATAATAAGAAAATTCTTATATTATTGTCTATTTTTTAAGGATAATTTTATAGTTTGAATGTCTAGTTCAACCATAAACAAAAGTATATAATTATATTTTGGGAGAATTATGGAATTCAATCGTGTTCAAACACGACACGGTACGACACGTTTAAAGAAGACATGACACGAGGACACGAGGCGTGCCGTGTCCTTAGATGTGTCGTGTCCATCTCTTAGGATTTAGATACGGCACAACACGACACGTGAAATATTTAGACACGACACAACATGGCACGACAAATGATCGGACACGGACGTATTTGACACGACACGACACGGCACGGCACGTATTTTGAACACTACTGCCAACCAGGACAGCCACCACAACTTCGACACCACGAGCTGTTCAAAATGGATAATTACGCTGATTCCATGTGAATAGCAGATTGACGTGCTTTGTTGCAGCAATTAACTGAGGACTGAGGCCATAAAATATCCCATCAGATTCCAAATTAAGGGAAAAAAAAAGGAATAAGCATCGTCAGATACATTGATAAAAGCTACACGATGAACTATACTAGGAAAGAACATTTAAATATTTGCATTGTTCAAACTTGAAGTTGTAACAATTTTCAGAAATGACATTACATGTACATCGTTGATTTCCTCTAAATAATTGCTGTTGGACTATCTCATGACTTCACACCTGATGCTGTCCCATTCTTCCCAATTTCTCTCTGCCTAGCCCGTTCAATTTTGCGTTTCCGCCATTCTTCCAGAGCTGAAATTCAAGTGCATGATATCAAGCAGTGGAAAAATAAAGAAATTCAATGCAAGTCCCACTATTCAAGGGGAGCTTATGAACAAATATGAGGTTTAATTAGACTCGACATCTAGATCGGGATTCAAAATGAAAAATCAAACAGTAATTATAGCCTGCAAAGGCCACACCAGACTGGACAATGTTGGGCACAGTGTACATTTCACTTGGGCTTGAGTCTCTGGTTTTAACCCTGTATCAATTGGGTTGGGAAGAAGCAAATGGAGACTATTGCTGGTACATTGCACTTCATTTAAAACCTGAAGATGTGAAAGAAAAGAAAACTGGAGAGGAGAAATGGAATGTCAGGGAGGGGATGGAAGGAATAACAACGTTCATTAACCTCCTCTACACCCATATTTAGGGATAAAAAGAATGCTCATTTCAAGGGTAGAGGTCCAGAGGAGGTACGATTCATTACCCCTCCCTTTTCATAAAATTATGGAGCATGCAACATCTAAAGTGTTCCCTTCTCTCCCCTCTCACCTCTTCTTCAACTTCCATCAAACATCAGAACCATCAAACTCAAAAAGAAATTGAAAGCACTGGTTCAGCCTCGTTTTTTTTTTTTTTGGAACTATTCAATTTATCATTTTTTTTGAAATTTTTGAACCATCCATGTTCTGTATTATTTTCTTAGCGTGTTTGGTGCTTCACTGCAATACTTAGGTGGCTTGACTCCCAAAATTGGAATAATTCAAAGTAAAGACAAAGTGCAATAGCCACAGCAAAATTTGAGAGCCATTATCATTCACACTGGTAACTAACTAACAATGTAAGTCCTTGAAGAGACGGAAGGATATATTTAGAGATTTACCTTTTTGGCTATTTGCTTCATTTACTGCTCTCATATCTTGCAACCGCTTGGACAGGTCAACAGCAGCTGTATGCTTCTCTGCATTCTCGGTTTCCACATTAGCATCAGCATAAGCTTCTCGCTCAATCTCCTTTATCTACTTCATTTATGAAAAAGAACAGGTAAACTTGGAGCTTTTCTAGAAATTAGAGAACGAAGACAAAGGTAGCAGAGATAACATGTCTGTATTAATCAAATAAAGACAGATCCCAAGTAGTCTTTAGCCCCTCACCAAATAGAAAGAGAGAACTTCATATGCACAACCATGTTCAGGGATTCCTACATTGAAAACATTTGGATAGTACATGTTATGTTGAGATTTTAACTCACTCTCTTAATTAAATCGACAGGCTCCATAACACGGCGTAGTTCCTCTGATTCCCATATGTACTTTAGTTGTGCTGCATAAAACAATAAACAAGTTTAGAATTTCCCCTTGGCTGTGGCTGACTTGAGTACAACAAAAGTTGGATAAAGTAGGGTAGGAATCAAAGATGGCACCTAATGTGTGCTAATGTTAACAGATACATTTCCTAGAATCCCCAAAAGCATTTTAACAATAAAAAGGACAAACTGTTTCAGGTCGCATAATAGTATCTTCAATTAGTTTAGTAACCAAAAAGGGAAGTAAAAAAAAAAAAGAGGAAAACGAAAATCAGACCGGAGCTGAGGTGGCGGGAAGAGGAAGAAGAGGAGGAGAGGCGGCGGTGGGAAAGGGAGGCGTGGCCGCGGAGGAGGAGGAAGAGAGTGGCGACGAGGTTGAAGAAACACAAGGCGATGGTGGCGTTCTTGTAGGACAACACTCGCATTGTTAGTTGTCGCTGCTTTCAGATCATTTGCTGGTATTCTTTTCTGGAGTGAGAACTTCTCAGGAGGGAGACAGAGAAAAAGAGTATCCACTATCCAACCACCGCCACTACCAAGACAGCCAGTACCAGGTACAGGAAAATTTTTAACAAAAGACAAAATTACCCTTCACAATTTTAAATAGAACAAAACAATACTATTTTTTTTTAATAAGAGCACAATTATAACGGCATTTCCACTGCCGCTATAGTATAGCCTTATAGCGGCACTCCAATAACCGCTACAGGCTTTTTCATTTTTTTTTTGGGTGAATCAGACATTGAATAAGCTCAAGTCAATGACCGTCAATCAATCACATTGTAAAAAGGTTTAGTTTGCTGACTATTACTTTATTAGTCACATTCCTTTGACACTTTTTCATATTTTAATAAAGATATATAAAAAATGGTCACATTCCATTGCTGACTATTTGTCTTTTAAATCCAACATTTTTTTTGACGTGTCCAACCAAAACGATTTTTAAAATAAAAAAAATAAATAAATGGAGAGATGAAATAATGAAATTGGCATATTAATTTAAGTTTTGAAAATATTCACTAGTAATTTTTTTAGTAGAATGTCGGAAAATGACTAGCTAGTTCAAATAAATACACACTCATTCATACATCGAATAATATTTAGGAATATCATTAATTTGTGTTAATGCTATTTGTGAATAAAATTATATAGAGGACAAAGCAAATTTTTTTTTTGGGCTATAAGGTACAAAAATCAATATTTTGTAAATACTATTATTATTATTATTATTATTATTATTATTTCAATAATTTTACAATGCACTAAAAAATATAACATGGCAGTGTTACCTTTTTTCCTTTTCTTTTTTTTTAGATAAATAATGAAAATGTTATGTATATTGTTGTCAACAGACAAAATAAAATTAAAGACATAATATAACTAACACAGTTTTTTAGTGATAGAAAAAATAGACTATGGTTCCTTTTAGTCTTTCCTTTTTAAATTTTATTTCCGGCGTATGATAGTGATAGCACATTGATAAAAAAACCATGATAATGTAGGGTTCTTCAAAATGACACGACACGATCGTATTGGCACGATACGATACGACACGAATACGGAATTAGCACAACACGATCGTGTTATCGTGTCGTGTTGGAAATTTTGAAAAATTAACATGATTTGACACGGCACGACTAACACGCAACACGACATGAACACGAACTAACACGGCACGAACATGACATGATAGCACGAATTTAATTTTTAATATTACCAAAAATGACATCATAAACATACTTCTTCTTTTAAATTATTTTTCTAAATATTATTTAAATTAATTTTATATTAAAATTTAAATTATAACCTTACTTTCTTTTTTAAAATCTATTTATTTTTTTAATCTATTCGAATAATAAAGAAATGAGTTAGCAAAAAAAAAATAAAATCATCAATTAATTTTTTAACAAAGTAATCTGGTAATTTTGTACTGATACTGAATAGTCAAATAAACTACAATAATATTTTTTTCTCCATTTTAATATTTTAAGTGTTTTTTAATAAATTATTATAAAAAATAAAAAAAGTTTCTGATACGATTTGACACGATTAACACAACGTGTTAACACGACACGACACGATCGTGTTAGTTGTGCCGTGCCAGAATGTGTGTTGTGTTGCCTCTTCTTACCACTCAGTATGACACGACATGACACGACACAATTAAAAAAATAGTTCGTATCGACACGACACGATATGAGACTCTAACATGATCGTGTTTGACACGACACGACACGCACAATTAGAGAACACTATGATAATTTCATAGTTTCAACTTCATGATCCGGAGAAAAAATAATTTTAAATTAATTATCTAAAATATTGTTAAATTATTAAAATAAAATCAACCGAGAAAAAACCTTATATCGTCAAATAGAAAGAAAATTTATTTGGATACAATTGATTGAATGGCACACTGCACGTGTGGGCCCCACCCCTCTCCACATAACAATAGTCTCTTTGTTCTTGTTCACGTGAAGGGCCCCACCCCTTTTTAATTATACAATTTGCCTGAGGTTATTCAATGTCTGATTCACCCAAAAAAAAAATGAAAAAGCCTATAGCGGTTATTGGAGTGCCGCTATAAGGCTATACTATAGCGGCAATCCAAATGCCGCTATAGTTATGCTCTTATTAAAAAAAATAGTGTTGATTTGTTCTATTTAAAATTATGAAGGGTAAGTTTGTCTTTGTTAAAAATTTTCCCCAGGTACAGGTACAAGTAGGTAGGACTATGAGAGAGCGAGGAGGGACGAATCCAGTGAGGTCAATTACTCGCTGAATGAAATCAGTAATAAATTAGGATTTTTGACTCATTCTTCTGCAACCCTGCCCGGGATCTTATATTGCAAATGTAACAGGAATTTGTCCGGTAGTAGGTCACTGTCGGCTGGGCCCCATGGCATATAATTAATTCCTCAGGCAGCCAGCTTTGGTTTCTGTTCACTTGTGCCTGGTCTCATCGATTTATCCTCTCATAAACGATTTGGCTTTTTTTTTTGGGCTGTTTGGATTTCCAAGGAATTTGAAAAATTTCATCTTCCTATTATAAATTTATTATAAACAATACAAACAATTCACAAAATTACAAACTTCTCAATAAATTTATTCTTAGAAATTGCAACTTCTTTAAATCCCCCAAATTCCTAAGCGATCCAAACGGCCCATTTGTAAATAAAATTTATACAAACGGAAGAAATAAACTTAGAGGTGTTCAAGCATATTTTAAATGTAAGGTCAACTGTTTCATTACTTTTTTTTTCCCCATGGACTTTTAAAAGAGTATATAAAACATTACAACGATGCGACACGTCTACCTAACATGTGGAATTCGAAAAGATTTGGTTTGTGTAACGTGACCTTTGCACCCAGAAGTTCAAATTCTCTGCGTACGATTAGACCTGTGAAACGTGACTAATATGATCACAGAATTTCGTCTGACCGTTATCGTTCCGTTTCATTATGCGGCACAGATTTGTTTACCATTAATCAAATCGTTTATTTAACGACAGAAAAATCATGTATAAATTTGATACATTAAAATTTGACAGAATTACACGTAACTCAATATCTTAACCCAAATACAGCAAATCTTGAATTTCATCAAGCCAAATCCAGATCTCAACCTCCTTTTTCAATTTTTATAAAATTTGAAGTTAATTTGATACTTGATCTAGAGATTAAAAAGTGAACAAACCTAGTTAACTATGACATATTATAACACGTTCATTGTTTGACCTCTAAATCAAGTATTAGATCAATTTAAAATTTTATAAAAATTATATGAAAATACATTGTTTCATTAAGATTAACAGTTTAGATTCAAAATTTACATTTTAAAATTTTAAATATTAAAGAAAAATAATGTCGTGGAATTTAGTGACAATCTAAACTTGAGCCATCGAAACTTTACTCGTATGCCTAAACAAATTTATGCATTCAATATTTTTTTTCAGCCATACAGATCTTGTCACTTTCTTCTTCCAAAATGCTCTATTCTAGAGAGCACGACATGCAACATTTCTTACCCGTTTTTCTCCTTTTACCCGTAATCATTTAAGCCTTCCCAACAAATTGTTGCATTGAATATGAGAGACAGGTTTGTTGAAGTTCAAGGATAGTGCCAGTGACCTAAGCGGCAGTTTGGCTTCTTAGAGTGGCAACAAATATAGTAACTGGGCTGGAATCAGATGCAGTAATAAAACATGTCGTGTTATCAAGCTTGACCTTCAATGCTATTGGAGATTAGGTTTTACCTTCAACTGCTACCACCAAGACAGCGCCACCAGGTAGAAGTAGGTATGGGGGGGGGGGGGGGGGGTGGCGAGGGAGAGAGGGGAAAGACGAATCCAGCGAGGAGCGAGGTCTAGGATTTTTAAACTATTCAAAAAAAGAAAAGGATTTTTTACTCCGTCTTCTGCAACTCGGGATCTTATACAGTTATACTGCAAATTTAACAGGAATATGTCTGTTAAAGGTCACTGTCGGGTGGGCTCCACGGCATATAATTAATTACTCAGGCAGCCAGTGTTGGTTTCCGTTCACTTGTTCCCAGTGGCGGATCTAGAAAAAATATTTAGGTGGGACTGAGTGCTCAATGAATCATTTGATCGAACAATTTATCTTCTTTTGTTCTTCAGACCCACCTTTGATTGCTCCAATAGCAGAAAATATTCGCTGAGACTAAAGAGAGACTCTAGGGACTCGACGGCGGTAGGTGGGGCTCTAGCCCCACCCGCCCCGGTGGTGGATCCGCCCCTGCTTGTTCCAGGTCAGGTCTTATCATCCTATGGATTTATCACAGAGGATTTGGCTTCTTCTTGCTTTTTTTTTTCTCCTTTTTTTTAAGCAACTAAGATTCCAGTTTCCAGTATATAAATCTGTACCAACGGTCAACGGAAGACATAAAACCAGAAGGTTTCAAAGATTATTAATGTAAGGTCAACCCTTACCTGTTTTATTACTTTTTTCCCTGAACTTTTAAATAAATATATTAAAAAATAACGACGATTCGACACGTCTACCTAACTTTTGGACCTGAAAAAACTTGGTTTGTAATGCGACCCTTACAAGTTACAACCACAAGTTCAAATTCTTCTGCATCCGATGAACATCGAGTATTAAACAAAAACTTTATACAGAGATTGCAATTGAGAGTCTACCACTCTCCGAATAATTGGTCCGGTCATCCGGTAACATCATCTGTGTTCCCTAAAAAGGCCTATAACATCCACTATTCCACTGGGCTCTCAAATTAGACTTTTTATTTGCATTTCAGGACGGGGCCCTATTATTTTCAGTGTACAACTGAGCTCAGTCTCAGTGTGGCTTTGCTCATAGAGTCCGGCTTCCTTCTGGTAGTATAAGACTATAAGTTTATGAGACATTCTGCTTTCAGATGAACTTCAGCATTCTATTCCAGATGATAATCGAATTGAGCCTAAATCTTCATGAGCAGTCAGATTCCGATTAGGGGTAGTCGAATATAAACAGTTCACCACCGGAAAGAAGATCCAAGGACATACAGTTTCACAATTTCATCAACAGCTTTACATAAGAAGTTAAGAACACTACCAGCTTTGCATCGTACTTCAGAGATTAAAAAATTTTATTTCCTTACAGAGGGAACAGAAAAGAAACAAACAATCAAGTCAAACAATCTGATAGATGACCTGAAAACTACAAATGCAAATTTTCTACTCTGTTAAAACAAGGACAAAGAACAGAGTACTTAATTCACAAGAAACAAGGTCCAAGTATTTCTACAAACATCAGCTGTCTATTTTTCCCATGTCTCATGAGGTAAGATCAAAACTGAGGCCTCATGAGAATAGTAGCTGAAGCAAGGTGCTAGGCCTGTAAGTAAGAAGAAAATAACTAGCATTGTTGCCAATTATTGTAATTAACAAATGAATAACAGCAAGATGTCAAAATGTTCTCTCTGTAAAAACAGAAGTCAAAATTTAGAGAAACAAGAAAACCAAAAGAAAAGTAACTCTATGCCTTCATCTTGCCCTTGGACTTGGACTTGGACTTGGACTTTGACTTGCTTTTTGTCTGGGTTTTAAAAATCTTATAATCAGGCGCCTTGTACTCTGGCACGTCTCGAAGCCCCAACCTTGAAAGCACAAGGCAGTATGAATCCCAATCTGTTCTTCTTAGGTACTTGAGGAGCTTCTTCCTCCTTTGTACCATCTCCTGTAGTCCCTTTCTCGAGTGCTTATCCTACAATCAATGCCATAAATATAAGAAACATTCTAGGCTGCTGCTGTGGTGCATCAATGCTAATGGAGAATAGGTTTTACCTTTTTGTGCAGAACAGTAGAGAGATGCTTAATTTTTGTTGTTAGTTGAGCCACTGCAAAACAAAAGATGATGTCAAATCCATTCAAAGGATAATGACAACAGCAAGCAATACAAAGAACAAATCATTTCATTTGGGTATATTCAACAAACATGAACACTGCAATTATTGAAGAAAAGCAAAAAAATGTAATATAAATCCCCAAAAAATCAGAAAATATTTGGTATACATCAAAATCAAGAAATATCATGCATATAACCTCCTCAAACATTCCAAACATATCCTTCCCCGTCCAACTCAAGAAATGGTCAAAATGTGCTGCCCCTCCTCACTGCTGGTCCAGAAGTACATGAACAACAATAAGGAGGGTACTTGATATGCTAAGTAAAAAGGGGGCCCAACTGATATTCCCTTCCTTAGAAGAGTACTCATGTTATCTCCTATTTTGTCTCTACATGGCTACACCTACTTTGATGTTTTGTAGGAGAGAGATAAGATTATTTGTAAAAAAAAAAAAAGATTACCTTGAACTCGTGCAGAGCCACAATCAGACTCTGACAATTTGAACTCATCCCTGACTTTCTGAAGCTCCAATTTCATCTTCTCAGCTGAGGACATGTGATCAGGATGGAAATACTACAAAAAAGACAAGTGTGAAAGATAATATTCTCAAGTTGAATTTGAGTCATGCAAACATATGTACAATTATATACAAATAAAATAATACGAAATCATTAGCATACCTTTTCTAACAAATGCTCCTGTGGCGGCTTAAGCATGAAGCTTGGTTTAGCTAAACCTCCTAGGTTTGACAAGATAGGCATGCGCTGCTGCCCTGCTTACCAAAAAATAATAGTTATAACTATTATAATTAAAAATATTCAAGAATGTTTACAGTCCCTTGCCTAACTTTTGGTAGTGACCTGGGTTAATCCTAATCTTTTAGGTTAGCTATAGCCTCACAAGTTAATGGCTCATTGTCCATATTGCTTTTTATTTTAAACATAAAAAGAATACTTCTAAGCAGATAATTGCAAATCAGTATGCAGTCAAAACAGAATTTATACACTTATAAAAGGTGATGATAATGAAAGTCCTGTAGAGTACATGCTGATCAGTATGCTTCATGGCACAACTATGCATTCGTCTTAAAATAATTTCTCTCCATAAAAGTGGTATTGAACAAGTCAGTCATATTACAGTATTAGCGGTACTCTGGCAATTTGCTTTATCACTTAGTAAAAACATCAAACAACCCAAAATCTATCAGCAAGAGTTTTGTTTTTATACAGGTACAACAACATTGCACTTCCTTTGTTCTCTGTAAATGAATTTGGGCCATTGTAAAAATAAACGAATGAAAAGTAATTTATGCAATCAATCCTTAATCTGGGTAGAAATTTTTATATGCTGGTACCTAATTTCATATACAATAATATAACCATTAGACACCACATATCAAAATACTAAAAAAGAATTATTACTGAAAGAAATAAAAATTAAACAGGCACATACTCTTTTTAGTCTCCTCAATATTTTGAATATTGTTAAGACTCTCTCTGAGTGCCGCGAAAGGACCACCTCTATTTTTGGCCTCTTCCTCCTCCAGTTTCCTCAGTTCGACAAGCCGCTGGTTTAACTCAGTCAAAGAGAAACCTTGCTTCTCCTTTTTCTTCTCTCCCTCTGCCGGCCTCAGCTTCACCAGCTTCTCTCCAAGCTCCTGGTACGTGTAACTCTTAAAAAACTGAGTCTTCAATCCCTTACTCTCACCTTCTCCTTCCTCCCTCTTCCTCTCACTCACCTCCTTCCCAAAAATCGACTCAGGCAAAGGTTCATCAGATCCAATAAGAGAGGGTGCAATCGGCGCTCCCGGCTCAGGCGTTTTGTTCCGAAGCCTCTCCTGGAGAGTCTTGATGCTGAAGAATGCATCGCGGCCGCGGGATTGATTCAGGCTCTGACGAATAGACTCGAAGGAAGAAGCACCGGGAGGGGATCCTGGGGGATTGTTTGGGAGATTGTTTTTGAAAAGCTCTTGGAACCGAGGCGGGGAAGTCGAGGGAGGGGACGGAGCGGAGGAGTTTCCGAGCCGGAAATTAGCGAGCTGTTTGCGAATTTCATCGAGGGAAGCGGAAGGTTTATCGGATTTGGGAGGGAAGAGGGAGGGAGGTGGAGAGGGGTTGGTGGGAATGCGGCTGGGTGGAGATTGGGAAGAACCGAGACGCTGCCTGATGCCGTTAAAGTATGAGGAGGAGGAAGGTTGGGATTCGGATTCGGATTCGGGTGGAGATTGGTCGGAGGGAGGGGGAGGGAAAGGGGAAGAGGAGGAGGAGAAGAGGCGGAGGGAGGGGTGCGAACGGGGTTTGAGCTTCAGTTGGAGTGCCATGGAGATGGAGACGACAGGGAAGGAAAGGAGAGGAAGTGTGATCCCAAGGGGTTTATGGGTTTTCGGATTTTTTTTTTCTTTTAGGCTGTTTAGGGTTTTTTGTTTAGTTTTTGGGCCAGAAATGCAAAATGGACGCGATTCTTGCCTGATGAGAATACTGGGCCGAATTAAGAAGGAAAATTTCCTGCGACTTGCTTTCTCAACGGATGAAGTTCCGTTCTCAAAACTGTGACATCCGTTCGGAACGGATCCAGTTCCGTTCCCTAGAACTAGATTAGCTAGTTAATTGTAGAACACTAGAACATTAAATTTTCACAATTTCAAACTTGCATTTTGAAACTTGTACCTTGAACTTAACACTATCGCATATGTGACAATTTTTAATCCGTGGAGTCTCCTAAACTAAAAGTCTAAAACAGTCAGTTAAGATGGCAATTAATGGTGGATTTCAGCTCAAAACAAAAACTCAAGGGCGATGAAATTAATGGGATTAAAGGCAGAGAACACGTTAATTTTGCTGTACAAACTTTTGTTTCTATACTGAAACAGGTGATCTCAAAAAGATCTCTTTTTTAAAATAATAATAATAATTTAGGACTGTCGCAAAAATAATTCTGAGCTGGCTTCTGAGATGCAAAATGCAGATTCATTCTTGTGCTTTCTATTTCTTCAATTTATTTCTAAATTGTCTAAGCATAGAGCTATTTTGTGTAGGAAGTTGATTGAATTTGAAAATAGTGTGGCTAGATTACTAGTAAAGTAGTGTTCTAACTACGTGCCTTGTCAAGCACGCCGTGTCCGGATCATCTGTCTCGTGTCTAAATGTCTCATGTGCCATATCTAAATTCTAAGAGATGGACATGACATGTCTAAGGACACACCACGCCTCGTGTTCCCGTGTTATGTCGTGTCTTCTTTAGACGTATCGTGCCGTGACGCGCTTGGACACGTCTAACTTTTAAATATAAATAAAATTTATTTACGAAATTTAAAAATCATATTTGAAAAAATATGTAAAAAATCATTAAAAATAAACATGCTTTGTAATTAAATTAAAATATAAATCATTTTTTTAATTTTGATGTGAAAAAAAATGTAATTTTATAGTAATCACCCTCTCTTCTCCGGGTTTGGGATTGACTATGTTTGAGAAAATATACAGGCGGAATTACTAGCTCAAAATTATGTTTAATGACAAGATCATGACAAAATTATACTATTTTTACAATTTAAGTATTTGTTAATTTCAAGTTTTTATACAGGTGGATAATTTATTCTATTCTTACTATTTAATGTACATCTACAAAATTATTTTAATTTTTTAGACAAATGGATAACACCTTTGCGCCTTTCGACCTTTATATTTTTCTTGTGCGTTAATTATAAAAAAAATCCTAATTACAATATAATAATTTTTTTTTGCAATTCTAGTAGATAAAAAAAAGCTTTATTTTGGAATTAAGTCTTATTAATGATCATTGATTTCGTGATTGAATATATTTTGGGCGAGATTTATGAAAAACATAAAGAGCATGTACATAAATGAGAAATCCATCATATTTCTATCAACTTAATGTGTATCTTTTTTCGCGTTTGGCGTGTATGTAAAACGTGTCGTACCTTTTGTACCGTGCTGTGCCGTGATGTCTCGTGCTGTCTCGTGTCGTGTTGTGTCTAGAAAATTCACATGTCGTGTCGTTTTCATTTCATCAAAGTCAGACGTGACGCGCTTAGGACACGACATGCCTAAGTTCCATGTCGTGTTCGTGTATGTATCTTGTCGTATCGTACCACCTCCGTGCCGTGCCGTATTTAGACACACCGTGTCTTTTTAGAACACTAGTCTCAAGCATATATGTTGCAATAGAATTATTTGTAGAACTCCTGTCTTTGGTTTTGGTGCATGTACCAATCGGTACCAAGCTTTTTTGTTGACTGGATGGTGGCGTAAAAAACATTCAATTTTTAGCAAACTTTCTTGCGGGTTGACTGGATGGTTCCGTTCGGAACGGATATGAAAACTCGACAAAACGGATGTCACGGATGCGGTGTCTGTTGCGAACAAATATAAAAACTCAGAAAAGCGAATGTCACAAACTCACAGTTATGGTATATGTTGAGAACGGAATTAGATCCGTTGAGAACGGAATTAGATCCATTGAGAACGGATATCAGTTGTGGCATCTGTTGAGAAGGATTGAGAACGGAACTTCATCCGTTGAGATTGAGAAAGCAAGTCGTAGGAACTTCATCCGTTGAGATCCGTCTATAACGGAATTAGATCCGTCTATAACGGATGTCACAGTTGTGTGGTATCTGCTGAGAACGGAACTTCATCTGTTGAGAACGCAGCTCGCGAGAAAATTTGCTTCGAGACTGGAACTTCATTCGTTGAGAGCGGAACAATATCCGTTGAGGACGGATGTCATACTCAACCTTGCTTGCTCTCTCCGTAGTGTCTCTCAGACTCTCAGTCGGGCAAAACCCTTGTCTCGCACGAATGAGTCAAGTCTCTCTCAGTCGCGTGCATCAGGGGCTCTTCTATTGGAACCTATCCAGCGTCGTCCTTTGACCTCTCCACTCTTGAGAGTTGAGAAATGAAAAGGAGAAGCACTCCCTTCATTTACTCTCCTGCTTTCAACCAGGTAAGCTTCCTATCTGACAGTTTTCATGGCAAGGTAAATCGTGTGGGAATACGGATTTGGGAGGGAAAAGGGAGGGATGGACGAAGGTGGAGAAGGTTTGGTGGGAAAAACTTACTTATACTATACGGCTGGGAGGAGATTAATTCAATTGGGAAGAAATGATCGATCGAGTCGCTGCTCAAGTATGACTGTATGAGGAGGAGGGAAAGGGGAAGTGGAGGGGGAGAAGAGGCAGAGGGAGGGATGCCAATCCAATCTGTTGAGAACAGATTTTAATCCGTTAAGAACGGAAGTGTCATTCTGAAATCCCTTGCAATCTAATCAACGATTGAGGACGGAAGTAACGAATCTCTTTGCATAATATGATCCGTTGAGAACGAAACTGCAAAATTCCTTTGCACAATATAATCCGTTGAGAACGGAAGGTGCAAAATCCCTTTGCACGATCCAATCCGTTGAGAGCGGATCTAAATCCGTTGAGAATGAAAGTGCGAAATCCGTTTGCACAATCCAGTTCGTTGAGAACGGATATCAATCCGTTTAGAATGGAAGTGCCAAATCCTTCCTTTCTCTCCAAGTTGAAATTGATCGCCTTGAATCCCCCTGTCTTCCCCCTTTCTCTATTGAATAGAGAAGAAAGATCCAAATTTTGGTCATGGAGAGAGGAGCAATTCATCGCCTGAGATGAGACTGAGAGAGAGAATGGAAGTACTCAAGGGTCGTTTTTAAAAGACATCACCGCCAACGTCGGTCTTCTCTCTGGCATCCTCGCATCCTGGGCCCCACTCAGCCTCCGCCACCCCTGGCTCGTACTGCTGTCGAGAACTTCCCTGTTTGGCGCGGCACCATCATCGGCATCATGAAAGTTTTTGAGATGAAAGAGTCTGTATTCTAGAAGATTGTGCTGATGTGGCAGAGTATATATAGAATATTTTGATGTATATTTTGAGCCAACTGAAATGCTGCTCTCAAGCCCATGTGGCCTTCAATTTGTAGGCACACCTTGTCAGAAGCTACAACTGATTTATGAGATACCAAGCCGGTATATAATCGTTAATCGACCGCTGGAGAAAAGATTATCTACTTTAGACAGTTGTATATAATTCATGTTGTACAAATGTGATCTCGAAGAGATCACATTTTTTAAAAAAAAATTAGGACTGATATAAAAATATCAGCCATGTGGCCCATGTCTGAATAATTGCTTTTATATTGATTTTAGAACGGTTAGTGTTGGAATATGATGCCGCAGAAGATCGTACCCGGGATTAGATGCATGGCATGGATAGACATGGGTTGTGCCGTATAAGATCGTGTCATGGATCAGATGCATGGCACCGACAGAAAAGGACAGTTCTGACCTTAATTGGAAGCATCTCACAAAAGAGGAAAGAATTCTCGGAGATATTTCAGAAAAGGAAAGAATATGCACAAGGAAGGTGATGATTGATTATTGAGAATCTGATTAGATTATCTAAAGATGTGTTTAGATATTCTTCTATTTCTTACCCGATTGTGTCTTGGAAAAGAAGTTATTGTTTTTCTATTTATTCATCTTCTCTCCTTGTGTTGTATTAACTCAGATTATCCAGAAAATAATAAAAATAGTGTGCATGTGTGTGGAGGACATAGGCACCGAGTTGGTGCTGAACCTCGTTAAATCTTGTGTCTATTTTTATTTGTGTGTTTGATTGATTGATTTCTGAGTTCACTGCATCAAGTTTCTAAGAGGCACGGTTCATGTGCAGATGTATTTGGATCGTGCCTCCCCCATACCGATCTGACGATGATATTATTCCGCTGCGACGACCGACGTTATTTTAACAAGTGTGTTTTTCATGTGTAATCAAATATCTCTCTCAGGGGAAGAATTGATGTGAGAGAAATATTTGGTGTCGACACAGAGAACATGACCCAAGTTCGGGCCATGTGGTTTGAAGAAAACTTCTTGACTGTTGAAGTGCATAGATCGTGTCATGATGGACACGGACCGGGCATGTGTGAGTTGGTAGTTGTTACTAGTCTAAAACAAAAACTTAAGATTGGTGTTTACCACTTTGAGCAGTAAGTGTCGTTGTTTGGATCATAGGTGAGTGCTTGCGATTGTTGACCCAGTTGACCTTTTACCTGTGCAAGTTATCGCACAGTTGACCTTTTCTGTGCAAGTTACCGCACAATTGACCATTTTCTTGTGCAAGTTACCGCACAATTGACCTAGTTGGCGGGGTGGATCGTCAACAAGTCTGTCGAGATGATTCGACAGAGGTTGCATCGAATATGCAGCCTTGAGCTAGTCAGTTGATCAGTTTTGGACTTCATCACTTCTTAGGGAGTCGTGTGGAATTTGCTCGTTCTAGATTTGGAATTGAGGGAGTTGCATATTCGGTGGTGAATGGTTACTCTCTTGAAGACATGATTTGGAGTTGTTTGACGGAGGAGTCAAAATGGCGAGTGTACGATTCAGCGACAAACTTGGCAAGTTGTCATGACAAGACTGTGCATGTCAACTTGAGGGGGAGTGTTGGAATATGATGCCGCAGAAGATCGTACCCGGGATTAGATGCATGGCATGGATAGACATGGGTTGTGCCGTATAAGATCGTGTCATGGATCAGATGCATGGCACCGACAGAAAAGGACAGTTCTGACCTTAATTGGAAGCATCTCACAAAAGAGGAAAGAATTCTCGGAGATATTTCAGAAAAGGAAAGAATATGCACAAGGAAGGTGATGATTGATTATTGAGAATATGATTAGATTATCTAAAGATGTGTTTAGATATTCTTCTATTTCTTACCCGATTGTGTCTTGGAAAAGAAGTTATTGTTTTTCTATTTATTCATCTTCTCTCCTTGTGTTGTATTAACTCAGATTATCCAGAAAATAATAAAAATAGTGTGCGTGTGTGTGGAGGACATAGGCACCGAGTTGGTGCTGAACCTCGTTAAATCTTGTGTCTATTTTTATTTGTGTGTTTGATTGATTGATTTCTGAGTTCACTGCATCAAGTTTCTAAGAGGCACGGTTCATGTGCAGATGTATTTGGATCGTGCCTCCCCCATACCGATCTGACGATGATATTATTCCGCTGCGACGACCGACGTTATTTTAACAGTTAGATTTCTTCTGATCGAGGTATAAACCAAGGTCAAACAAATAAATCCTTGTACTCGACTAGTCGTTCGTAGTAGAGTAAAGGTGTCGAACCCACAGAGATGGATATGATTATTATTCTTATTATTTCGTTAAATCTAGACAGTAAAAATTGAGAAGAGAATCGAAATCACGAGTAGAACAAATTAAATTAAAATAAAGGAATGCAATTGCAAGTAATCAAGAATATGCAAAACAATTGAAATAAATCTTTTTGGGGTTTTCTAAGGAATAGAGATATGATAATAAAAACGCCTTAGGGTTCGATTTCACTTAGAACTGGCCACAGAGTCGCAAGACCTAGCACTCTCGTATTCGGCCTTGCTAATCCACTGTGTAAATGCTATGGGTTACCGTTTCGTTGATTTATTCAAGCCAAGGATCCATCTAGCCAAACCTAACTCCCTAACCCTCCGCTTTCGCCTATTGGGTACGGTATTTGGAATGGGATCTAGTGTTGAATAACCCTCATCGAGTGTATTGCACCCCCAACTTTCGTTGTTCGGTGGACTTACTCGAGTTTACCAATGGTTTTCTACGAGGTATCTAGTTAGATTTTCGCCTAACTAGAAACGTTTACTTTTGGTTAATAATTGGTCGACTTTCGCCATTGACCTACCTCGAAATACTTGCACAGGACTCGATTAATATAATGTAAAGAAGTTCCCAACAAATGCGCGCGTACAAAAGTCGAGCAATACAAGTAGTAAACAGTCCAAACACAAGCAATTTCAATTAAAATCCCAAGGGTAATTGGCTTCATCCATCAACAAAACAAATAAACCAAGCAAAACCTAGATCTAAGCTACATCGTTCCCTAAAGCAAAGAGTTTTTAGCCTAACATACTAAGAGTAACAATGCAAATAACAGAATATAGAACTAAACAATCCATAAAACCAGAAAAATAGAGAAATAGTACTAGAAATACACAAATAAACCAGTCTATGAGATAAAACCACTGCCAAATGCACACTAGAAGGTAGGGAATCCGTCGGAGCAGCAAGCAACGGCTCTTACTTCGTCTATGTCTCCTGTCCCAGTCGCACAAGCCAAGGAAAGGAGCCAAAAACCAGATCCAGATCTGCTGGGGAGGAAGGAGAGAGAGAATGGAATCAAGAATACCCCCCTCTATACAAGGAAGGCGCCTATATCCTCCTCAGCAGCTGTCACATCAATTCCCCTTCAATTTGGGCGGAAATCGAGGCTTCCAAATGGAGAAAACGCCTCCAGAACGCTGCCAGAACACTTTCCGCATATGGCAATTCGGTCCGAATTAGGAGGAATTCGGACCGAATTGATGTCGCTGGATTTCAGAAGATCTGTCTGCACAGGAAGTCGGTCCGAATTCAGGGGAATTCGGTCCGAATTGAAGAGTCTGGTTCGCGAAATGGCTTGATTCGAGCGGGGTCGCCTCATCGGGTTGAGTCGGGGCTTGGTCTAGGCTAGGCATGAGTCATCTAGCACCTGAATTGCTGCTTTCCTTGCTGATTTCCTTGGATTCCTACAAATAAGATCAAAGTGCAAAAGGCAGTGCCAAATCTGGCAAAGAAAGGCAAAAACAGCAATAAATCAGAGTTTTAGTAACAATTTCGATGTAAAGTCTGGTCAGAATAGCAATATAAATATGAGATAACAAATCCCCCCAAACTTAAAACTTGCTTGTCCCCAAGCAAAACTCTAAATTTAGAAGAAATGACAAGACTTAGGCTTACGATCGAAATTGACATTTGGAGTTTGGAAATTGATTTAGTGCACAGTTCAGTTTGATTGCGATTCACGCTTTTCGAGAAATGCTCAATTGGGGTTCTCAAACTAGGGTCAAGTTGTTTTGATTCTGTTCAGGCAACTCTTGGTCCTAAGGAGACCTTCACCGAGGGTTAAGGGTCCTAGCTTCTATTCATTTAATCACAATGCAAACCCGAGCTTATTCACCCGTTCATTCCCATGACCCGAAAGGTTTTGCAAAAGAATTTTTGTTCTAATTAGAAATCTTATAGTGGCTCCCTTCTCAAAACAATTTTCGATCTTTCACCAATTTTTGATTCTGCGAGTCGAGTCGTGGGGCTTTGCACCCTAGAGGATTAAGCGCGAATCATTGACTTCGAGTGAGCTACTGGCACATGTCGCACCAGTGGGTTTGGTCTAGTTTCTTTTGCAATTTATTTGCTACGGTCCACTGTGAGACTAGCAGGGACTACCCAATCGTCCTCGAGAGCTTTGAGGTATCGATTCCTGACAGCCCGCAACTAGCCCCACCCTCCAAGCTTAGCTACTGGCACATGTCGCACCAGGGAGGTCGGTCCGGTTTTTACACAATTTTTGCTACTAGCTCCGCCCCCAGAGTTTGTGGTTAAGTTGGTGTAAAGAAGTCTCAACGCTCCTCGTTTTCACAACTATTTTAAATTGTCCAATTTGAGGTTGCTCGTTGGTGATTCAAGCCTTAAAGCAATTTCATTCACGAGACAGGGTTCACTTTGCAATTTCTAAGGATAACAAAGTCTTTCTTCAAAATCAAGCGGTTTCACAAGTCCGTTCACTCGGCGAAACAATTCAGTTTTGACTAACTTGTGTTCAAACGACTCTTAAGCAACCAAATTTTTGGACCCAAATACCCTTAGTTTTGAAATCCCTCGGCCCATTGGTACTTGGACAAACCCAAAACGCCTCAACAACGAGAGTTTTTGAAATCCAAGTTAAGATTTGAGAAAAGAAGTCAAAAACCAAGTTTTTGCAATGAATCAGTATCAAGAAGAGCTTAGCTATGCTTAAAATCAAGTTCCTAATCCTCAGAAACAGTTTAAAAACGATCGTGACTCATTTTAGAGAAAACAAGGAAGAATTCGGACCGAATTCAGATGAATTCGGACCGAATTGGACGTTCTGTTAAAATTCAGCTTAACAATTCGGACCGAATTCATCTGAATTCGGACCGAATTCGAGGTTCTGTCCAAAAATTTATCAACACGCACAGGAATTCGGTCCGAATTCAGATGAATTCGGTCCGAATTAAGGTTTCTGTTTTGCGAAAATTTTTCAGAAAACAAGCAATTTGACGAATTTTTCAAGAGAATAAGGGCTTGTTTCGTTTTTCCTCCCCCCCCAAACTTAAATAAGGCATTGTCCCCAATGCAACACAGAGGAAAATAAAATAGGAGGGAAAAAGGAAACCAACCGGATCAGAAGAAAGAGAAATCATGCCCGCCTGAGGTGCGCGCGGGCTCATCATCCGAGTAGTGAGGAGGGTTGGTGAAGATGTCGTAGGGGTCGATGTCTTGCTCTGGATAGTACGGCTGCGGGGCATTGTCTTGCCAATAGCCGTGCTCGTAGCGGAAATTCCATTCGGCTTGGTTTTGCTCAATGACATCAACACGCTCGTTGAGACGAGCGATTCCCTCTGCATTTTCTGCCGCTAGGCGTCTTGCCTCACGTGCATCCTCTCTAGTGGAGATAGAGAGGTTCATGAATTGAGAGAACCAAGCCGGTTGGTCCTGAGGCATGCCATGTGCTTGGGGCATTTGTGGCTCGGCTTGTGGTTCTTCTTCCATGTGCACGGGTCCGTGGGCTTCGGCTTGAGCCGCCGGTTCTTGGTGAGGTGGGAGGAGCCAAGTGTGAGGCCGGTAATCAACCGGTGCGTTGTAGGGTAAGTCAAGGTCGGGACGACCTTCCATCTGCAACTTGTACAGAATATGTCCACCTTCCCTCACAATTCTTATGAAGTGGACATCAGAGAAGTATTTCAAGTTCATGAGGCGGGGGCCGGAGCACGTCTCAGTGGTATTGATCTCAATCCCCTTGTCTCTAGCAATCAAAGTAACATACGCCCCCATTGTAATGCTCCCCCCGGTCCTTCCCTTGTCCCGTACATTACCCCAATGCATAGCCATTATCATGGAGAGATAAGGCTTGACGGGTTGCAATCTCAACATATGGTCGATCAACCGACCCTCATCATCATTCAATTGATTAGAAGACTCACCGCGTGCGAAGATGGTTTGGGCTAGAACCCTTTGCATGATGCGAATGGTGGGGTGTTGAATGAATCGTGCCTTGTAACGCAGCGGTAGTTGCTGCCCAGTAATTGCCTTCCACAAGTCAAGTTTACCTTGCGGCCATTCCGCCCGGTAGAGAGGCGCTTCGTCCACGGAGTCGGCATGAAATCCCATTATCAAGTCTAACTCATCCGAATCAATGCGGTGAGTTTCGTTGGAAAGTCGGAACTTGATGTAATTGATTTTCTCTTCATTGTTGTACTTGATCCTCAACGAGGACAAGAATTCAAGGGTCGGTAAGCGGTAAGTTTGGAAATTGTGATTCCAAAACTTGAGGCTGAAGCCGAGGGCTTCGGTGAGATGCACGAAATCATCTACGACACCCAATGTGTCCAGGGTGTTGAGGCATACAAGCCGGGTGTTTTCAATGGCCCGGTCTAGAAGAGCTTGGAGGGAGTGGAGCATGCGGCGGGTGGGGATGGAGAAGCCAAGTTGCCGCTCGAGAGGACGTGCCTCTGGATCATAGTGGCTGTTCTCGTCCTCCGGGTCGGAGTCGTAATCGACTTGGAGAGAGGGTCGCGGTTTCGGTTGCTTGGATGGGGTGCGGCGGGAGGACTCGCCTTGTGCTTGTTTCCTCTTGCCTTTGTCCTTCCCGGAGCCGGATGAACCGCGGGTGACTCTGCCGGACATTGTTTAGAGGAGGAGAAGCGAAGCGGGTCTAATGGGTCGGCTTTGTTTGGGTTGAAAGAGAGAGAGATAGGGAGAGTGGAGGGTACCACGAGAGAGAGAGTGGAGAGGAGAGTAGAATGGTGGGTCGATCTCGTGGAGAGGTGGACCGGGTCGGCGGCGCGGCTAGGAGGTGGGTGCGGCGGCCAAGAGGGGTTAGGAGGGAGGGTTTTTGATTTTGAGTGGTTTGGGTTCGGATGGTGTCGAGTAGGGAGAGAAGGAAGGGACGAAGGGAGAAAAGAGGGGGGGGGTAACGGGTCGGGTCTGGGTCGGATCCGAAATAATAATTAATTTTTTTTTTTTTTTTTTTTTGGGCCTGCCTTAGTTGGGCTTCCCCCTCCCCCAAACTTGAATTTTTCATTGACCTCAATGGTATTCTGTGGATGATAGCAATTGTCGGGGTTTGAGATTCGAGATTTCGATTCGGACTGGATTCATTGGAGTTCGGACCGGATCCACCCCTTTTCTGAAAATTGAAAAATAAGATCGGCATTAGGTTCGTATATCTTGGCAGGAAACCCAAGTTAAACAGATAAATGAGATTAAACGTTAGAGCAAAAAGGTAAATAAGAGGTAAACGTTAGCGTTAGAAATATCTAATAAACAATTTAAATTGCAAAGAAATTTGAAATAAATGAAATTAAAGTAAAGAGAGAGAAAGTGAGAGAAAATCTTGGGTTGCCTCCCAAGTAGCGCTTCTTTAAGGTCATTAGCTTGACCCTCAGTCGACTCATGTTTCGGGTGGATCGAGAAGCGAAACGACCCTTGCTTCTCCTATTTCGTGATTGGCGATGTAGTGCTTCAGGCGCTGTCCGTTGACCTTGAAAGGTTCACAGTTCTTGTCGCATATGTCTACCGCTCCAAAAGGATAGACCTTCACGACTCGGAATGGTCCGGACCATCTTGATTTGAGCTTTCCCGGGAAGAGCTTGAGTCTCGAATTGAAAAGCAACACTAGATCGCCTTCTTTGAACTCCCGTCTTGAGATATTCCTATCATGCAACAACTTCGTTTTTTCTTTATACAATTTTGCATTTTCATATGAATGGAAACGTACCTCATCTAGCTCGTGTAAATCCAAGATTCTATTTTGACCTGCTGCGTGCAAGTCCATATTGAGGGTACGAATCGCCCAAAGCGCTTTGTGCTCGATTTCAACCGGTAAGTGGCATGGCTTGCCATACACCAATTTGAAAGGGCTCATGCCAATCGGGGTTTTGAAAGCGGTTCTGTATGCCCATAGTGCATCGTCGAGCTTCATGGCCCAGTCCTTTCGTGTTCGCGTCACCGTCTTTTCGAGAATGCTCTTGATCTCACGGTTTGAAATTTCGACTTGACCACTCGTTTGCGGGTGGTAGGGAGTTGCCACCTTGTGCGTGACCCCGTGTCTCTTTAAGAGGTTGTCGAATTGACGGTTGATGAAGTGCTTGCCTCCATCGCTTATCACGGCCCTGGGGACACCAAAACGAGGAAAAATTATCCTTGAAAAGAGTTTGATTACCGCTTTTGAGTCGGCTGCCTTCCATGCGATCGCCTCGACCCATTTGGATACGTAGTCCACCGCCACCAAGATGTACTCATTTCCGTAGGAGGAAGGGAAGGGTCCCATAAAGTCGACGCCCCAAACATCAAAGACTTCCACCTCTTGAATCGGGTTGAGAGGCATCTCGCTCCGCTTGGATATGTTTCCCGTCCTTTGACACTGGTCACAAGACAAAACAAAAGAACGAGCATCTTTAAACAAAGTGGGCCAGTAGAGACCAGATTGCAATACCTTAGCGGCCGTCTTGGAGAAAGAGGCATGTCCGCCATAAGCTGAGGAATGGCAGTGAGCGAGAACGGGTCGGACTTCCTCGTAAGGAATGCATCTGCGATAGACATCATCGATGCCCAACTTGAACAGGTAGGGCTCCTCCCAAAAATAGTACTTGGAGTCCGATTTGAGCTTCTTTCTTTGTTGGTAAGTCTTTTCGGGAGGCAGCGCACCGCTAGCCAAGTAATTGGCCAAATCTGCGTACCAGGGTGCCCTGAATTCGGACCGAATTGGCTGGAATTCGGTCCGAATTCCAGGCTGAGAAATCCTGTCGGCAGCTCCAGAGGAACGAATTCGGTCCGAATTGGGTGGAATTCGGTCCGAATTCTGGCATGAGAAAATTTCTGAAAATCCAGAGGTTTCAATTCGGTCCGAATTAGGGGGAATTCGGTCCGAATCACAATGAATCATCATCAGATGTTCGTCTGGGAACGATTCGTTGATCGGTAGCTCTTTTCCTTCGCTATTTTCAACATGTAATCGCGACAAATGGTCGGCCACCGAGTTTTCTGAGCCCTTTTTGTCCCTTATCTCGAGGTCGAATTCTTGGAGGAGTAGAATCCACCTTATTAGTCTCGGTTTCGCATCCTTTTTGCCCAAAAGATAACGGATTGCAGCATGGTCTGTGAACACTATCACTTTCGACCCCACAAGATAGGATCGGAATTTGTCGAGGGCAAAGACGATAGCAAGCAACTCCTTCTCCGTGGTGGTATAGTTCAGTTGAGCTGGGTCAAGCACCTTGCTCGCGTAGTAAATAGCCACAGGTTTCTTGTCTCGCCTTTGACCGAGAACGGCTCCCACCGCATAATCACTGGCGTCACACATGAGCTCAAAAGGCATGGACCAGTCCGGAGGTTGCAATATTGGTGCGGTGATAAGTGCTTTCTTTAGTTCCTGAAAAGCATGGAGACAATCATCATTGACAACAAAATCGATATCTTTAATCAATAGATTAGTGAGAGGTTTAGCAATTTTTGAGAAATCTTTGATAAATCGACGGTAGAAGCCGGCATGTCCCAAGAAACTTCGCACGTCCTTTACGTTGGATGGCATTCCGAGCTTCTCGATCACTTGAACTTTCGCTTTGTCGACCTCGATTCCGTTTGCCGTGACCACGTGTCCCAACACGACTCCCGTCTGCACCATGAAATGGCATTTTTCCCAATTCAAGACAAGATTGACTTCTTCACAACGCTGCAAAACTTTAGAGAGGTTAGTCAAACAAACGTCAAACGAAGTACCATAGACAGAAAAATCGTCCATGAATACCTCCATAACATTCTCAATCAAATCAGAAAATATGGCCATCATAGCACGTTGGAAAGTTGCTGGTGCATTGCACAGCCCAAATGGCATTCTCCTATAAGCAAATGTACCGTATGGACAAGTGAATGTGGTCTTTTCTTGGTCATCAGGGTGGATGGGTATTTGGAAGAAACCAGAATAACCATCTAGGTAACAAAAATAAGAGTGAGAAGCAAGTCTTTCGAGGAGTTGGTCGATGAATGGCAAGGGAAAATGATCTTTGCGAGTGGCAGCATTGAGTTTACGGTAGTCGATGCACATGCGCCATCCCGTCACCACTCGGGTTTGAATCAGCTCGTTTTTCTCATTTTTCACCACGGTTGTCCCGCCCTTCTTTGGAACGACATGGACTGGGCTGACCCACTTGCTGTCCGAGATCGGGTAGATAACTCCAGCATCGAGGAGCTTGAGAATCTCTTTTTTAACAACCTCTTTCAGGTTGGGGTTAAGCCTCCTTTGAGCCTCGATGGTCGGTTTGTGGTCGTCTTCCATCAAGATGCGATGTGTGCAGAAGGATGGATGGATGCCTTTCAAGTCCCCAATCGAATACCCGATCGCCTTTCGATGTGCTTTTAGTTCCTCCAAAAGCTTCCCTGTTTGCTCATCATCCAAAGCAGCGTTAATAATAACAGGGTAGGTTTGATTTGGTCCGAGAAACTCATACCTTAAAGTGTCGGGCAGGGGCTTTAATTCGACTTGAGGTGGCTGACCAGGGGCTGGAATTCGGTCCGAATCAGGAGGAATTCGGTCCGAATTCTCACACGAGAAAATTGCAGGAATTCCAGAGCCATCAATTCGGTCCGAATTGGGTGGAATTCGGTCCGAATTGATGGTGTTTTGTGGTTCTGGCTCTTCTGTAGCCTCTCCAGTCGATTCTTCCACCGCTATTACTTCTTGTATTTCGCTGAGGAACTCGTGGTAAGTCGTGAGAGCATCAAGGTACCGGTCTTCGAGTCGCTTTTCGACCGGAATCTCCTCCACGTCGATTTGGTAGCAAGACTCGAGCTGGTTTGAGCATTTCATAGCTTGGTCGATGGAGTATTCCCATTGCTCACCACCGACTCTCACCAGAATGGTCCCGTCTCTTATGTCCATCAAGATACCTGCAGTTCTAAGGAAGGGGCGTCCCAAAATGATGGGAACATCCTCGTCTTCCTCCATGTCCATTATCACAAAATCACCAGGTACAAAGAATTTACCGAGTTTGACTGGGATGTCCTCGATCTCACCAATGGGTAGTCGGATTGACGAATCTGCGAGTTTGAGAGTGGTGTTTGAAGGTTTCAATCTCCCGATGCCGATCCGGTCGAACACCGATTTGGGCATCAAGCTCACGCTTGCTCCATTGTCACACAGGGCCCTTTTTATCTGAGCTCCGCCAATAGTGCATGGTATGGTGAATCTACCCGGATCGTCCATCTTAACGGGCATCCTCTTTTGAATCACCATGTTGCAATGCTCCGTAATCCCTGCACTTTTGAACTCTTCTAAAAGAAATTTGTGAGTAATCAGATCTTTTAAGAATTTGGCATAAGAGGGAATCTGAGTAATTGCATCAGTGAAAGGAATGGTGATTCTCAAACCCCTAATTACCTCTAAGAACCTTTTGAACTGCTCGTTTACCTTTGCTTTGGCCAATCTTTGAGGAAATGGGGCCCTTATGCGTTGATCGGGAGCCTTCAGCAGTGAATTTGGGGCAGATGTACGTTTGGCCCCTTCGAATTCGGTCCGAATTGGCTCCAGGTCCAGCTGCAGACACGACCTTCGGCTGGACTTCTTTGGGCATAGGTGGGTCCTTGTATTGGGTGCCACTCCTGAGTGTGTGCACCGCGTTGATCTCCGCGCGAGGGTTTGGCTCGGGTTGACTTGGGAGCTTCCCTTGTTCGCGAGTGTTTTGAGATGCAAAGAACCCCTCGATCATCTTTTCCACTCGCGAGGCGGCTCCGGCTTCTTTTTGGAGTTTGGCCATTCCATCAAGGAGCTTCTCATTTAAAGCATTTTGAGTCTCAACAAAGTGTTCGAGCTCAGGTGTAACGTAGGGTTTTCTTTGAAAATTCTGCCCTCGATCGTTGTTGGGCATGGGGCCTCGATTTTGATTCGGTTGAGGTGGGTTTCCAGGACGGTTGTTGTATATCCTCCTCGGGACAAACCCGCGGTTTTGGAAGTTGCCTTGGTTACCCCCTGTCTCATTATTCCCATTAACTCCTTGGTACCAGTTACGGACGTCCTCAAAGGAATTGACTTCCTCTGGTGCGAGATCTCCGTACTGGAGAGGGCAATCTGGAGATTTGTGCCCTTCCTCCCCACACACTCCGCACTCTTTCGAGAGCAAGTGAGTGCCACTAATCGATTGCATCTTAGCAAGCTCGGCCTCTAGATAAGCGATCCTGTCGCGAGTGTCTTGGACTTCCTTAACCTCGTGTCGAATTGGGTTGCCTCTCGACGGGTTAGGTGCCGGCCAATTGTAGTGCAACGCGCATCTCTCAATGGCTGCACGTCCTTGCTCCGCATCGAGCTGCGTGAAACTTCCACCTGAAAGAGCATCAACATTCACTTTAATACCATCATAAAGACCGTTATAGAATGAATGGATGGTCAACCAATCCTGAATTCCATGGTTAGGACAAGAGTTCTCTAGGTCTCTAAACCTTTCCCAAGCTTCCCTATACGATTCATCACCCCTTTGTTTGAAATTTGTGATTTCCCTCCTAATTTCAAAGGCTCTTTTTGCTGGAAAATACCGTTCAAGGAAAATACTAGCCATGGCTTCCCAACTATCTATTGACCCTCTTTTCAGTGTATTGTACCATTTTTTTGCCTTATCCCTAAGAGAAAAATGGAACAAGAGAAGTCTAATAGAATCCGGGGAAACCCCGTTGAATTTCAACAATTTGGTGCAATCAAGAAAAGCTTGTAAGTGTGCATGTGGGTCCTCTTGGTCAGCCCCATAGAATTGGTTTTGTTGCACGAGCGCGACATGCGCGGGATTGATTTGCATGTTGTTTGCGGCGATTCCTCTAATCACAATCGGTCCATCCACGTCTTGAACTCGAGGGGCAGAGTGTTCGCGGAGAGTTTTGTGTGGCCCCTGAGCTTCGTCGGGATTAACCGGTGCTCCATGGATGCTACCGCCGTCATTGAAATTTCCATTGCGCTCTTCCTCAAAGACGAGTCGCTCTTGCTCGAGGGCGAGTCGTTCTTGGAGAATCCTTTGCTGTGTGGCCTCTAACTCAAGACGTAGAGCCTCAAGTTGCCTAGCTTCATCGGTTCGATCGGCCATTGGAACGCTTGTTCCTTCGCCCGTCTGCAGATTCTGCAGGAATTCGGTCCGAATAGGTTGGAATTCGGACCGAATTGGACCCTCTGGAATCTGCTGAGTCTCGATTCGGACCGGATTGGGCGAAATTCGGTCCGGATTCGGTGCTGGTTGTTGTTGCTTCTTCCCCTTGCGAGCTGCGGCTTGCGTTGTGCTCGAGCTAGAAACTTCGTGAGGGTTGTCTCCCTTACCCCTTAGGTTGTATTCGTGTGGAATTTGGGGTTGGGTGTTTCTTGATCCTCTAGCCAGCGTTACCCTACACACAAGAGATTCAACAACAAAAGTACCGAATGAGTAAAAATAATAAAAGAATGAGTCTAGTCTCAAATTACTTTAATAAGAAATAATATCATAACGCCATCCCCGGCAACGGCGCCATTTTGATCGAGGTATAAACCAAGGTCAAACAAATAAATCCTTGTACTCGACTAGTCGTTCGTAGTAGAGTAAAGGTGTCGAACCCACAGAGATGGATATGATTATTATTCTTATTATTTCGTTAAATCTAGACAGTAAAAATTGAGAAGAGAATCGAAATCACGAGTAGAACAAATTAAATTAAAATAAAGGAATGCAATTGCAAGTAATCAAGAATATGCAAAACAATTGAAATAAATCTTTTTGGGGTTTTCTAAGGAATAGAGATATGATAATAAAAACGCCTTAGGGTTCGATTTCACTTAGAACTGGCCACAGAGTCGCAAGACCTAGCACTCTCGTATTCGGCCTTGCTAATCCACTGTGTAAATGCTATGGGTTACCGTTTCGTTGATTTATTCAAGCCAAGGATCCATCTAGCCAAACCTAACTCCCTAACCCTCCGCTTTCGCCTATTGGGTACGGTATTTGGAATGGGATCTAGTGTTGAATAACCCTCATCGAGTGTATTGCACCCCCAACTTTCGTTGTTCGGTGGACTTACTCGAGTTTACCAATGGTTTTCTACGAGGTATCTAGTTAGATTTTCGCCTAACTAGAAACGTTTACTTTTGGTTAATAATTGGTCGACTTTCGCCATTGACCTACCTCGAAATACTTGCACAGGACTCGATTAATATAATGTAAAGAAGTTCCCAACAAATGCGCGCGTACAAAAGTCGAGCAATACAAGTAGTAAACAGTCCAAACACAAGCAATTTCAATTAAAATCCCAAGGGTAATTGGCTTCATCCATCAACAAAACAAATAAACCAAGCAAAACCTAGATCTAAGCTACATCGTTCCCTAAAGCAAAGAGTTTTTAGCCTAACATACTAAGAGTAACAATGCAAATAACAGAATATAGAACTAAACAATCCATAAAACCAGAAAAATAGAGAAATAGTACTAGAAATACACAAATAAACCAGTCTATGAGATAAAACCACTGCCAAATGCACACTAGAAGGTAGGGAATCCGTCGGAGCAGCAAGCAACGGCTCTTACTTCGTCTATGTCTCCTGTCCCAGTCGCACAAGCCAAGGAAAGGAGCCAAAAACCAGATCCAGATCTGCTGGGGAGGAAGGAGAGAGAGAATGGAATCAAGAATACCCCCCTCTATACAAGGAAGGCGCCTATATCCTCCTCAGCAGCTGTCACATCAATTCCCCTTCAATTTGGGCGGAAATCGAGGCTTCCAAATGGAGAAAACGCCTCCAGAACGCTGCCAGAACACTTTCCGCATATGGCAATTCGGTCCGAATTAGGAGGAATTCGGACCGAATTGATGTCGCTGGATTTCAGAAGATCTGTCTGCACAGGAAGTCGGTCCGAATTCAGGGGAATTCGGTCCGAATTGAAGAGTCTGGTTCGCGAAATGGCTTGATTCGAGCGGGGTCGCCTCATCGGGTTGAGTCGGGGCTTGGTCTAGGCTAGGCATGAGTCATCTAGCACCTGAATTGCTGCTTTCCTTGCTGATTTCCTTGGATTCCTACAAATAAGATCAAAGTGCAAAAGGCAGTGCCAAATCTGGCAAAGAAAGGCAAAAACAGCAATAAATCAGAGTTTTAGTAACAATTTCGATGTAAAGTCTGGTCAGAATAGCAATATAAATATGAGATAACATCTTCTATCTCTAACCCAACGTATCACACGAAACATCATTTTTCTGTAGTCAAACGCGTTTGACACTTGACCCGTCAAACACGATCAGATCTTAATTTTCGAAATTAACACGGCCAATCCGAACCACTCAATTTGTTCTCCATGATGAAATATCCTTGGAAATCAAATTTTATATCTTTCAAACATTTTTTACTATTTATTTTGGATTTCAGAAAATCATCAATCTAATTAATTTTGGACCCTGCAATATTAAAAAATCTGAAAAAATTGTTAAAAATTTTAAAAAATATATAAAATTTAGTCTCTAAATATTTCAATACGAAGATCATATTGAGTGGTTCGGATCGATAATTTGAAATTCCAATAGTTTAGTCTAGAACTGTGTTTGACGTCAAACGCGTTTGATTCTAGCATTACTCCATTTTCTAACCTCAAATTAGTGCTAACTTTCAACAACTTCTAAATTCTCTAACTTTCAACAACCTCTAACCTCCATGTCTGAATAATTGCTTTTATATTGATTTTAGAACGGTTTAATTTCTTCTATCCCTAATCCAACATATCGCACCAAACGTCATTTTCTAACCTCAAGTTAGTGCTAACTTTCTACAACCTTGTAACATTTCTAAAATTTAGCTTTATTTATTATATTTTTTTATAAATAAATAAATAAAAATAATATATTTCAACTAATATTTCATGCATCTTAAATAAATTCTTACATAATGCATGCATATCATATTTTCATTAGCATAGTAATGTCATGAAAACGATTTCTGCACAAACCATGTCATCAATAGCACTTTGGGGTTCATTTTGGGATGCATCATACCTTTTTCTTCCACTCACTCTCTCTCTCCCACTCTAATTAATACAAACCCATCTACTCTCTCTCTTTTCTCCTCTTCCACCGTCCAAACCAAAGAAAAGAAAAGAAAAAAAATAGAAGAGAAAACAAAACCCATCTCATTCTCTCTTTCTCTCCACATTTTCGGCCTACACAAAACCAAGCACAAAAATTAGTAGAAAAATCTGAAAAATTCGGGAAAAATGGGAAATGGATAGTAGAAGTCAAGAGATGAACATGCAAGTTGTTTATTTTCGGTTTTGAGCAATTTTCATGTAAGTTTTTCTTTTTCCATCATTTATTTCGGTTTTCCACTTTGCATGGTTGAAAAATAGTGGTTTTAGTTAAATCTTTGGTTATTGTGGTAAATGAATAATATCTAAACTTTTTGTTTGAGGTTTATATGATATTTAGAGTTCATGACAATTTTTAAACCTTTCATGCAAACAAAAATGCATGATCTAGATTTTATTTAATTTAAAAATAATAAATTTCGGATTTTTAAGTAAAAATCCAGATTTTATGTCTAAAAGTATGAGGATTTCGAATTTATTGATAATTTTTTTAGATTTTTGGTTGTGCATGATGCAATACAAATTTTCTTACGGTAATATGTGGCATTTGTAGTTACTTTAACTAATTTCTGAAATTTTATAAGTTTAGGAGTTTTTATGAAGATTTTAAGAATATTAATGCAAGTGTTAACTTGTTGAAAATGCATGTATGATTTTGTATTGTTAAGCATTTAATCTTTTGCATAAATACTTATTTTGGATCTTTTAAAATCTGGCCTATTTGAAAAACGTGTGAATTTTGAGGAAATTTTGCATATAATTGCATCATGGTACTTCATGTTTATAAATGCATGAAATTATAGCTTAGGAAATAAATTTGTATATTTAAATGGTTTGCATGCATAAAATACCTTATGACAAAAATTTGGACAGCAAACAAACATTTCATTCTTTATGATTTTTGACATGAAAAATATAATAGAATGACATAAAATATAGTGCTACTTAATATGGTTATATTGTAGATGCATTTGGACATTATAACTCATTGTTTTACAAGCTAACGTGGAAGTTACGAAGCAAATTGTGTTATTTTTCAAATCTGGAATTTTTATTAAAGTTAGGGAGTTTAAGAGGTTTAATTTTGGAAATTTGGTTAACCTTAGACTTTGAGAGCGAGAAGACTAGTATAGAGTTGCTGAGACGATCGAACCACGATAGGTCACGATATTCTTCTACTTTTGTCAGGTGCGGACTTCACATGAACCTTAATTTTCATTATTAGAAATTTAATACATGAACTGTGCATGTTGTTTTTTTCTTGAATGCATTTATTTGAGCATGAAGTTGATCTTATATTTATATTATGGTTATCATATTATTATTTGCATATGAATTGTGAACATGTTGTATGGTATTTCGATTGATTGTTTGTGGATGATGTGCATGTGGATTTTGTTACTACTTGTCCAGAGTATCAGATTGACAAGGTTTCGTCTGGGGCCGGTTAGCTACCGTGCTTCCAGATCGCTGTGTAGTGTAGCGCTCTTGCACAGGGCCCAGTATGCCCGAATCTAGACGGGGTATGGGTGGTCAAGTCTGTGTGACAAGTATGATCTTATGTTGTATGTGATTGTATGAGATTTTATATTTGATTGTGATAATGTGATTGTGTGTGGCTCGTGTGGGCGTTGTAACCAGACCAATGGTATATTGCATCTGACTAGTAAGGATTGGTATAAGCCAACACAGACAGATGTGGATTGTGGTGAGACGGACGTGGGTTCTGGTGGGCCGTTCGTAGCTTGGTGAGTCATCTGTTCTGTGTAGTACCAGACTTAGTTTTTATTTAGAAAACCAATAACACAGCCGACTTTTGCTATCATTTTGTTCGTTGGTTGCCGTAATTGGTTGATTAGTCGGCTCATCATTTCTTATAGCATGTTTGAACTTGAATTACGATTATATCTTTTTTCTTCGTGTGTATTTTAATTCTAAAGGTGAAAGTCAATGTTCATGTGACTGGAACTAAAAATCGCACTGAGAAATTTATTTCTCATTCTCTGCTTTTGCTTTGTTTCCACGGTGGTTGTGGGTTCCAGGTATTGAAGTGACAAAAGCGAGAAGTTCTATGTGAAGAAAATCAATCAGCTGGTTTGCCATCAGGGGTTGAAATATTTGATTAAATACTAGATGGAGTACAGTGTTGTTATAATTAAACACCATTCACTTTACTTCAAATGGTATCCGATTTGATTTGGAGGGATATTATCTAGGTTATTTCATATGTATTATTTTATAAATATTATGATGGCAAATGTATTTAATTATGTTATTGGCTTGCATATTTGTATTCACCGTCTTGTGTCTATTTTTCAATAAAATATGCACGGCGGGCTGTGCCACCCCTAACTTGGGGTGTTACAGTTAAAGTGGTATCAGAGCTAGGATATGCACACCAATAACATAGTATGCTGATTTGAGAGAACGTTAGTATAATACGTATTTCGTCTGTAGAGTCGGTGACAAACTCCTCCTAATCTTTTTACGTTATTCTTGAAGGACTCTTCTCGTCGAGTGACTTGTTTGGAATTCAAAATTTTTAAACTTTAAGTATAATTAAATGTATTTAGGAATAATGTTATCAAGTTATTTTCAGATAAAGTAGTGTTTTACAACAACACAGTATAGTATAGGACAGACAGACCGTTGATAACTATGTAACTTTTAGGATTATTATGATAATTGACATTAAGAATGAAATTATTATTTTTCTTATAAATTTTTATATATCAATTAGTCATTAGTTTGAAGTTGAGTGTTTTAATTTTATTCTTTTTAGTAAGCTTGAACATTATGAAGATATTGTAGTTAGTTTGTTAAATGTGTTATTGTAAATTAATTTATAAATACGGATTTTGCAAATATGAAATGCAACAGTTGAACTAAGATGTAGTCAAATTTTATTTATGGAAATTTTGCTTGTATGACAAACTCTTTATAAAATAAATTCAATTTATATATTTATTTTGAAATAAAAAGATAAGTAAGTTGTAAGTTACTTTTGCACAAGTTAACATGGATAACACTTTTATAATATTAAATTCATATCTACAAGCTGTAGCAATGTAGTATCATTTACAAAATAATAGATGTGCATATTCAAAATTTTAACGGCATGCTGCTTTATGATTTTTTTGTTTTGTTTTGTTTTGTTTTTCTTTATATAGATATTTAAGGTTAAAACATGCAAGCATATAATATATCACTAACAACAATATTATTAAAGGTCGTGATATGATACAACGGAATGTACAAAGTGTAATGATATTAGATAATGTTGAGTTACTAATTATAGTTTTCTTTTATCATTATTTAATAATATATCTGTTATTATTATCATTGTTTTCCAATTTGTTGTAAAATTTCTTTTATTCTTCTCTCCTTTCTTTTTCATTCAATGCATGTATATCTATGCAGACTGTAAATTGACATTAAATCTCATTATATTTTAAGTAGTTAATGAGAGACAAACTAAAATGTTTCTTTTTACACAAAAATGTATTTCTTCTCCTTCTTCTTTTTTTATAACTACATTAATAATTGCATGTATTAGCTCATAACTAATCAGTTTTGTTGCAAAGATGGCATATAAATAATAGGTGGATCATTTCACAACTACAAATATTTTTCTAGTTAAAACAAAGACTTAATAGTATAATATTTACTCGTGATTATGAAAATATATTTTCAAATAAATTTTATATTTTATATCTTTTATATCTAGTTAGTTGTGGTTTCAATATGATGACATAAAGTTACAATAATTTATAACATTTATGTTATATAGATGAAATATTGTATGCATGAACTGGATCAATATAGTAATAGTATGTTGTGTATTTAGTTTTTATTTGTGTTATGCGTCCATATTTTAAGTTATGTATAGTTCAAAAAGGATATTATGTTAAGTGTAGTATCAAGTGACTAACTTAAATTTTAGAATGTAAATTAGTTCTTTAAAAAGAGAGAGGTACATATAAGTTGTAGCTAGAATATATATATATATATATAGATATATTATGTGTATATGTGTTCTAATTATGTCATGTATAAATATTCAATTAATACTCGAGATATAGTTTGATACAAAATAAATATTAAGTCCTAATTTATGCATTGTAGTCTTGTACTTAGTTCTTAAATTCTATAGAAATAGTTTTTATTTAATTTGTATTTGCTTTGTGTTGTATAAATTAAAATTTTTAGGATCACCATGTTATAAGTAGAATTATTAATAATAACACGTAGGCATTATCAAGATTTACAATAACTCAAGTTATAGAAAAGATCATGATATTCCAATAAAATTAATTTCAGAAATTTGAAAATTCTTTGAAGTCAATTTTCTTGTCCTAAAAAAAAAAGGAAGAATTGTTAGTTAATGCTTTTCATTGATGTTTGTACATTGGACCTGAGTAAGATAGATATAGTCTTGTCTGAAATTTTTCATATAGTTCTATTCATGCCACAAGTTCAATTATTAGTGTATATATAGTTTCATAAATTATTTTTTTATTAATTATTGTATTTTTTAATTCTAAAAATATAGATAATTAATTATATTTGTATTTGCTCATGATTGTAAAATTTATCTCTTTTTAGATGAGTCTGCTCATGAAAAAAAAATATTGTAATAATAAGCTGTTTCTTTTATCTAATAAATAGAATTGTACACAAATTATATTTATTTATTTTTTGATTAATTATATCGGTGCACTTGTTTTATTTTTATTTTTTTTTATAAACCTAGAATGATTGGACCAATAGTTAAACTAACTAAATATTTATATTATGTACATTAAAATAGTTTATTTAAAATTCTATGTACTTTTATTTAGATCAAGTTAAAGTGAAGTAAGCGTAAATATTAATAAAGTTATCAACATATTCTATGTTTAAAGTTAATTAAGTAGTTACATGTAGTATTAAATAATTGCTCATGTAAGGTGCATAGTTACACAACACATGCATACTAAATAAAATTTTCATAACTTGTCTATATATATTTAGTTCCTGTATTTCATGTAAATAGCGTAAAATCTAAAATAATATATATACTAATCACATAATCACATGATAATGTTAACTAAATTTAAAATCATATACTACAATATGTTAGCAATAGATTTAAACTAATAGAACATAATAAAGTTGAAACTACAATCACGATCTATTGCTTTGGTACAAGATTTATATCAATGTTGCTTAGCCATCAGTTTTGATATTAATTTTAAAAATATGTAGGGTATTTCTTTTCTTCTTTGACTGGCAATCAAAGAAGCAAAGGATACTCTGATATTTCTAGCAACTGAAGTGGAATTTTATGAATTGGATTAAAGAATGATCTTAACAAAACATTAAACAATGAAATTTAATAGTACTTTAAAATTTGGGTGACGTAATAAAAGCGTAGTAGTTCACAATTACATGCGCGTTTTCGTTCAGAGGACTGAATGTTACTTTTAGGGGGGAGGGATGTAACATTTCTAAAATTTAGCTTTATTTATTATATTTTTTTTTATAAATAAATAAATAAAAATAATATATTTCAACTAATATTTCATGCATCTTAAATAAATTCTTACATAATGCATGCATATCATATTTTCATTAGCATAGTAATGTCATGAAAACGATTTCTGCACAAACCATGTCATCAATAGCACTTTGGGGTTCATTTTGGGATGCATCATACCTTTTTCTTCCACTCAATCTCTCTCTCCCACTCTAATTAATACAAACCCATCTACTCTCTCTCTTTTCTCCTCTTCCACCGTCCAAACCAAAGAAAAGAAAAGAAAAAAAATAGAAGAGAAAACAAAACCCATCTCATTCTCTCTTTCTCTCCACATTTTCGGCCTACACAAAACCAAGCACAAAAATTAGTAGAAAAATCTGAAAAATTCGGGAAAAATGGGAAATGGATAGTAGAAGTCAAGAGATGAACATGCAAGTTGTTTATTTTCGGTTTTGAGCAATTTTCATGTAAGTTTTTCTTTTTCCATCATTTATTTCGGTTTTCCACTTTGCATGGTTGAAAAATAGTGGTTTTAGTTAAATCTTTGGTTATTGTGGTAAATGAATAATATCTAAACTTTTTGTTTGAGGTTTATATGATATTTAGAGTTCATGACAATTTTTAAACCTTTCATGCAAACAAAAATGCATGATCTAGATTTTATTTAAGTTAAAAATAATAAATTTCGGATTTTTAAGTAAAAATCCAGATTTTATGTCGAAAAGTATGAGGATTTCGAATTTATTGATAATTTTTTTAGATTTTTGGTTGTGCATGATGCAATACAAATTTTCTTACGGTAATATGTGGCATTTGTAGTTACTTTAACTAATTTCTGAAATTTTATAAGTTTAGGGGTTTTTATGAAGATTTTAAGAATATTAATGCAAGTGTTAACTTGTTGAAAATGCATGTATGATTTTGTGTTGTTAAGCATTTAATCTTTTGCATAAATACTTATTTTGGATCTTTTAAAATCTGGCCTATTTGAAAAACGTGTGAATTTTGAGGAAATTTTGCATATAATTGCATCATGGTACTTCATGTTTATAAATGCATGAAATTATAGCTTAGGAAATAAATTTGTATATTTAAATGGTTTGCATGCATAAAATACCTTATGACAAAAATTTGGACAGCAAACAAACATTTCATTCTTTATGATTTTTGACATGAAAAATATAATAGAATGACATAAAATATAGTGCTACTTAATATGGTTATATTGTAGATGCATTTGGACATTATAACTCATTGTTTTACAAGCTAACGTGGAAGTTACGAAGCAAATTGTGTTATTTTTCAAATCTGGAATTTTTATTAAAGTTAGGGAGTTTAAGAGGTTTAATTTTGGAAATTTGGTTAACCTTAGACTTTGAGAGCGAGAAGACTAGTATAGAGTTGCTGAGACGATCGAACCACGATAGGTCACGATATTCTTCTACTTTTGTCAGGTGCGGACTTCACATGAACCTTAATTTTCATTATTAGAAATTTAATACATGAACTGTGCATGTTGTTTTTTTCTTGAATGCATTTATTTGAGCATGAAGTTGATCTTATATTTATATTATGGTTATCATATTATTATTTGCATATGAATTGTGAACATGTTGTATGGTATTTCGATTGATTGTTTGTGGATGATGTGCATGTGGATTTTGTTACTACTTGTCCAGAGTATCAGATTGACAAGGTTTCGTCTGGGGCCGGTTAGCTACCGTGCTTCCAGATCGCTGTGTAGTGTAGCGCTCTTGCACAGGGCCCAGTATGCCCGAATCTAGACGGGGTATGGGTGGTCAAGTCTGTGTGACAAGTATGATCTTATGTTGTATGTGATTGTATGAGATTTTATATTTGATTGTGATAATGTGATTGTGTGTGGCTCGTGTGGGCGTTGTAACCAGACCAATGGTATATTGCATCTGACTAGTAAGGATTGGTATAAGCCAACACAGACAGATGTGGATTGTGGTGAGACGGACGTGGGTTCTGGTGGGCCGTTCGTAGCTTGGTGAGTCATCTGTTCTGTGTAGTACCAGACTTAGTTTTTATTTAGAAAACCAATAACACAGCCGACTTTTGCTATCATTTTGTTCGTTGGTTGCCGTAATTGGTTGATTAGTCGGCTCATCATTTCTTATAGCATGTTTGAACTTGAATTACGATTATATCTTTTTTCTTCGTGTGTATTTTAATTCTAAAGGTGAAAGTCAATGTTCATGTGACTGGAACTAAAAATCGCACTGAGAAATTTATTTCTCATTCTCTGCTTTTGCTTTGTTTCCACGGTGGTTGTGGGTTCCAGGTATTGAAGTGACAAAAGCGAGAAGTTCTATGTGAAGAAAATCAATTAGCTGGTTTGCCATCGGGGGTTGAAATATTTGATTAAATACTAGATGGAGTACAGTGTTGTTATAATTAAACACCATTCACTTTACTTCAAATGGTATCCGATTTGATTTGGAGGGATATTATCTAGGTTATTTCATATGTATTATTTTATAAATATTATGATGGCAAATGTATTTAATTATGTTATTGGTTTGCATATTTGTATTCACCGTCTTGTGTCTATTTTTCAATAAAATATGCACGGCGGGCTGTGCCACCCCTAACTTGGGGTGTTACAAACCTTGAATTTCCCAAACTTTAACCACTAACTTCAAAAGTACTAACTTCGACTTCTAACTTTGAGATTAGGTACCAACCTTCAATTGTGTTGTTGCCTCATTATTGCCAAAAAAAATAATAATTTAAAATTTTATTCAATTTCTAGAAGATTCTTCAAGCCACAATTAACCTCACAAATAAATTTGTTTAACTTGGGTTGTGTACAAAAATATTCAATTTTTAAAAACTTTCTCGTGGGTTGACCTGACGGGATGGTTCCATTTCGGAACGAAACAGATATAAAAACTAAAAAAAAAAACAGAAGTTGTCGTTTTTAGCTATCAGTTCCAGCTAGTGTTCACCAAAATAACACGATATGAACGTGTTGATACGACACGAGCATGTCAACATGTCATGTCAAAGTCATGTCGTGTTGGAGACTTTCATACATTGATATGTTTTAACACGACACGAATTGACACGTGACACAACACGTGACACGAATTGACACGACAAAAATTAATATTATTTAGAATTTAATAAATTAGATTGAGTTCATGTTATACATTCAATAACTTTTATTCATAATCTTTTTATTCAATCATTAATTTTATTTTAATATATGAAGTTAAAATAAATTTTAATAATTTATTATATTTTTGTTGTGCATTAAAAATTATTTATGCAAGTTTTAATGATTTTTAGAAAAAAATTAAAATAAATTATAATATGGCTTGACACGTTTAACACGTGGTGTCGGATGTATTATGTCATAATGCCTTCGCTTAACCCGACACGACACGACACAGTGAAAATAATCAAAATATTAATTTGTGTCACCACGACACGATACAAGATCTAACACCCGCGTGATTGACACAACACGACATGTTTATAATACACTAGTATCAACGAGATATGTTGAGAACGGAATTAGATCCGTTAAGAATGGATGTCACAGCTGTGGTATCTAATGAGAACGGAACTTCATCCGTTGAGAATGCAAGTCACAAGAATTTTATCCGTTGAGAACAGAATTAGCTCCATTTCTGTCGAAAGTCGTTGTTTTCAGCTATCTGGTTCCGAAGATCCGTTGAGAACAGAACTTCATCCGTTGAGAACGCAGCTCGCAAGAAAATTTTCCTTTGAGAACGGAACATTATCTGTTGAGGACGGATGTCATACTCGACCTTGCTCTCTCTGTAGTGTCTCTCAGTTGGGCATAACCCTTGTCTCGCCGACTGAACCAAGTCTCTCTAAGTCACGTGCACCAGGGGGCTCTCCTATTATATATAACCCTATCGAGCATCGACCTTTACCCTCTCCACTCTTGAGACTTTTTCAATTTTCATTTGCACTTTCAGCACATAAACAGCTTCATCGCAAGAGGGAGAAGGGAGGTAGTGCTGGTCTACACCATGTGAGGGATGCTAGTCTAAGCTAACTAGCTAAGTGAGAGGAGGAGCGAGAGAGTATTAGGGATTTAGAATAGACAGGAAGAAAGGTCAAGTGGGTAAGAAAGAATGGGTCATGAACCGCCTAGACCGGTTTATCTCTTCACCTTCAGTGATAAAAATCTAATCAACGCTATTTCCACGGAGATTCATCTGGGAATGGACTTGGACCCGTTCAGAACGGATGTCACAGTTGTGTCATCTGTTGAGACTGGAACTTTATCTGTTCGAGGCAATAGGATGTGTGATTGGATGTTCCGTTCGGAATGGATGAAAACTCGGAAAAACAGAACTTGCATTTTAGTTCCAGAAGATCCGTTTGGGACTGAACTGGATCCGTTCATAACGGATGTCGGTTTTTTATTTATTTTTTTTCCCTTTGTACAATTTTTGTGGAATCTAATGAGAACGGAACTTCATCCGTTAACTCCGTTGAAGACGCAAGTGCAGTAATATTTCGTTTTTTTATCTAACGGCTACGGCTGTTTCCAAATCAATTGTCCAGCTGGACTAGTATTTTGGACTTTCTGTAATTTGTTTATGCTAAAAAGACACACTACTTCACAATTTTATAATTTTTATAAATATGTAACCTCAGTTCATAATAGCAATATATAACCTCTTTCGATTCTCTTAAAAGAATTCATTTTTTTAAGCTTTGTACGGAGAATAAACCTATTAATTAATAAAAAATTGAAATAAGATAAAAAAAATTTTGTATTTACCAAATCTTGTGGATAAGTAAATACTATGCACAATAATACTAATGTTTTTTAAAACACTAAGCCAGCTGATTGGATGCAATGTCAGCACATAGAAATATATAGCTGTACGTTGGTTTGTATAATCAAACTAGTTTTTTTCTGTGCCGACTTTGCCGGAACCATTGTTAGGGAAGTCTTATGCTGTTTATCAGCATTAATAATGAATAAACACGACCAAAACCACAAAGGAAGGAAATATAATCAATACAAAATGGAGCATGAACAATTTATTACAGTATTGGAAACCCTTGATTTCCATTTTCCCCTAGATGACAAAGAAATAGACGAACCAACAATTATTTGTACTTGCATAGTCTGCATCTTCCTAGTTTGCATATCCTCTCATCCTTTGAAACAAATAAAAATTAAGCAGGGACAAGAGATGACCACAACAATTTCATGGGTCAGATAGCAATTAAATCCACAAACCAAGAAAGAAAAAAAATATATATAAAAACTTCATGTCCCAGTTTTTCATTAAATAATATGATATTTCTTTCTAAATTTAACATGTTTACATTGCTCGCCTAAGTCGCCTTTCAAGCAGCTCGACTTATTATTGGCTTGTAAGTATTTTTCTAAACAAGTTGTCTAGCTAGGTTAACTAATTACATTGCAAATCATGTGCACTTGAACTAAACTGAGCACAAATATTATTGCCAATCTAGACAGATATATTGAGTTATGATATTATTAGTAGATTTAATCGGATATATAAAGAAGGCAAAGTGGGCACGATATGAGAATGCTTGAGGTAATACATCTGTCAACTGTTGAGAGTCAGCGGCTGTCAGACTGTGGTGAGGTGTTACAGGTCAGACCTGCTATATGGTAAAAAGATGTGGCATTTGTTCAAAGGGTTGTCACTTGATAAATCACCAAGCGAAACAAACTGAAAATTAAAAAAAGAAAAAAAAATGAAACCTGAAGATCATACAATGTGAGAAATTCCCTTACATTTATTCAATAATTAATTTTGTATTATTTCATTACATGCCGGTGGAAACTTTATTGGATCTTGCAGGAAAGGTCCCTCAGGTTGGCCCTGGGTAATTACACTCATTGTACTTGTAATTTCTCCTTTGATAGTTAAAAACTAACTAGCTTGAAAGGTGTTTCCTTATTTACAACTCAAACTGTTCTTAACGATACCAGGTACAATATATAAACCATAACCCATTTCATATCTTCATTATCAACATAATATCACTAAAATAATTTAGTGTATACGTCTGAACAGTCAGGTAACATAATACTGATGCATCAGTGCAAAGGCCTGAATGACATGACTTAATTAAGAAATTTGTGTTGATGCTTTCTGTCATTTTCAGTCAGAGGAGAGTCTTGCAAATTGTTCTTCAAAATTTGCAACTTCCATGGGGATTGAAAAAAAAAGTTAACAGATCATACATCAGTATTAAGACTTGAAGTGTATACATGTAATATCAACCATACTTGTTAAAAGGTCATACATCAGTAAGAGTGGAAACCTGTGTGCCATACTGGTACATTCATCAAACCATGGCAACAATACATACCTCTGTATCATACTGGTATAGAGATCACACCTTGGTAAAAGTACATGGTAATGTGTTATACTGGTATACAGATCACACCTTGGTAAAAGTACATGGTAATAATGCCCTATACTGGAAAACATATCATGCCTTGCCAATTCATTGACTTAAATGGATTAAAAGAAAATTGTGAATTTTAAGATTATTTTAAGCAACTTTCTGTTACAATGGACATAGGGCAAGATGGGGTGAAGAGAAAATGGTAGAGAGAGTTCAAATGGAAAAGACAAAAACTTTATAAAGTCAGCCAAAATTTCAACAACTTCCTTTTGAATGTCTTCAAGTTGTTCGATGAAAAGCTTGAATGGAGTCTATGGAACACAAACTCAGCTTGTACACAAGTTAACTTTTTGTGATGGCCTGTGTTAATCCTAATCTTTTATGTTAGCTATAGCCTCACAAGTCAATGCCTTATGGTCTCAAATTGCTTTTTATTTTAAACATAAAAAGAATACTTCTAGGCAGATAATTGGAAATCAGCATGAAGTCAAAACAGAATTTATACACTATATCAAAGATGATGATATGAAAGTCCTGTAGATTATATTTCTTGCCACAACTAAGCATTCCTCTTAAAATCATATCTCTCCATAATCAACCCTTAATTAGGGCAGAAATGTTTACTGGCTGGTACCTAATTTCATATACTATTAACCATTAAATTATATATCAAAAAATCAATATACTAAAAGAGAATTAGCAGTGAAAGCTCTCTAAGAGCCGCAAAAGGAGCACCTCTATTTTTGGCCTCTGCCTCCTCGACAAGACGCTGAGGAGAAGTCACTGAGGGAGCGGACGGGGTGGAGGGGTTTCGGAGGGCGGGAGGTGGAGAAGAGAGGTCGAGAACCGATCGATCAAGTAGCTGCCCGAGGAGGAGAGAGCAGGAGCAGTAGAAGAGGCGGGGAAAGGGGTTAGGGGAAGTGTGTGTTTGAGCTTCAGTTGGAGTGGGTCCAATTAAAAAACCAAAATTTTCTGCCTCTCCGTTCTCCACGGACCATGTTCCGTTCTCAACGGATGCCCCAATTTTAACATCCGTTCTCAACTGATGCCCCCAATTGTAACATCCTTTCTCAACGGATTCCCCAATTTTAACATCTGTTCTCAACTGATCTATTTCCGTTCCATCTCCAATAAGTCTGCCACTCCCCCACTCGTTGCATTCTCAACGGATCTCATTCCGTTCTCAACACATACCACAATTGTGGCATCCGTTCTCAACGGATCCAATTCCGTTTTTTTATTTTACATTGCTGGAATGACATAACTAGTAATTTCATAACAAGAACCAGGCCCAACAATTTACTCACTACAGCTACAACCCACGAATAAGGATATTAGGAAGAAAAAAAAATTAACTAAGATCCTTTACCTACATTTGAATTATTACCAGAGGTCTCAACATGGGATTTAGGGGATGGTTAGGATGGTTAGGTGCCACACCACCAGTTGTACAATACGAACTACGAACTGTGATCAGCTTGGACACATATCTGGTCCTGGAACTCTGGAAGGATGTGCCCCTAAACTGCGACTATTCATGGGGAGACTCATATCTCGGGCCCTCCGACTGGCTCAAAATTTACATAAGAGGATACAAAAATTTCACCAAAATGTCAATGGTATGATCAGGGAAATGAATATATATGAATCAAGACAGGTTTTTTCTGTTATGGTTATCTAGACAAGTTTGGTTTGGAGGCGGGCTGGGTCTGCGGCCGCACGACTTACCACTGTATATCATGGCTGCTATTAAGCAAGTGATGGTGGGGCTGATCGAATCAGGAAGGGGTTAAGGAGTTCTATCGCATTACGATTTGGAAAATATGGAAGGCAGGAAATGAAGAGATATTTGAGAAGAGGATTTTTGATCCGAGAGGTGTACGCAAAAAGGTGAAGTCTGTTCTAAACCAAACTAACCCAATTGCTTACTCAAATGGCGACAGGGTACAAGTACCGTACTCAATAAGTGCAATTGGATGGCAAATTATTACTGATACTACCTGGGACACACAAGACAAGGCTGGAATGGCATGGTGTTTATATAAAAATGGTCAATTGTGTACAATTAGCTACCATATAGCTAGTCACTGTTTGGCTGATTCTTTTTCTGGATGAGGCTATGGCATTGAATGAAGCAGTGGGTTATCTCCAACTCACATTCAATGGAGAGCTACAACTTGAGGTATGTTTCTTCACAGATTGCTCGGCTCTGGTCATGGGTATATATACAAGACGGAAATGTGGACAACATGCCTTCATGGCGGGCCATTGAGGTAGTGCAGTACCTTGTATAATAATTGAAGTGCAGGACTAGATACACAACAAATGATACTAACACAGGACTAGATACATTGCAAAGCATAATAATTGAAGTACACTTCAATCTCGCATGACCTACAAACAACAACAACTAAGCCTTTTATCCCAAACAAGTTGGGGTAGGGTAAAAGGGATTAGTCCAAGAATTGTTTACAACTTATAAGAAATGTTTAATCAACTAATTCGTCCAAGAATTTGAGCTAAAAAAGAGTTTGTGATTATTGCCTTTTTAAGTGCTAATAGAATCTACCAGTGGTTTTGATATCATACCGAACATTGAACCAATGAAGCAATTGGCCATAGAATTTTATCAGTTTAAGCAATAAGTTAATCAGATGTGATAAGAATAATAAATGGCGCCTCAAGATAACCAGATATCTGATACATATAGTAAATCAAGGGCTGATACAAAATTTCACCTCAAATACAAGCTAAACAAAACAATTTCAACACAACTCAGTTCGATTTTTTATTTTTTCAAAAGAAGTGAGCAAAATGGCCCACCACATTTCTATTAAAAACGGAAATGTCCCTATTACAACACAGTTTTATCCAATCATTTTGACATAAACATATCTCACACTACTTATTCCTCGACAAAAAACCTGGTTGGACTGCACTGGTACCAAAGATCTTAGGTACTGGTGTGCGAATCTTATCTAACACCTTCACAAAAAAGAGGTCTATATACCAATACAAAAAGTATAATATAGATAGAATTTATTACAATCTGTCAATCTGAACATGTCCTACAAAATCCCTACAAATCCCATCAGCAAGAGAATTGCCACAGTCATGTAAATTTTCATGCCGTATTTTCTGATATGTTTCCAGTTTCTAATCAGCATTTAACGCAAATCCCCTCATTCCATCTGCAACATCACCTTCTCCAGTGCAGAGTTATTTCTTGCTCTTGCTACTTCAACTTTTTTGTCCATAAATCTGACCAAGTATATGACACTCTGTGAATCTGAGTTGCAATATATAGAATAAATGGGGTTTTTTATCATGGAAAATAATTTCATTTCTGTATTTCCACTGGACCCACAATACTGCACAACTATGATCTGTACAGCAGCTCTCCAACTCTATGAACTGAATTAACAGCTTCGATCATTTCTTCAATATATTGGAAACCATATCTAATACTGATCAAACTGACAGCCCATTTCCATAATAACTGTGCCTGTTAACAAGCAAGGGAAAAATGGTCGACTGTCTCCAACTACCCACGATAGAGACGATGAACCTCCACTCGCACGCTCTTATTGCTAGATTATCTTTTGCAAGTAATTTCCTCTAAGTAAACAACCAAATAAACATTTTGATATTTAATGGAACTTCCATGTCCCAAATCCGTCCAAACCTATCATCTACCAAGCACCCCTCTATTCATTAACCACCAATATAATATTTTAGTAGAAAAACACCCATCAGTACTCCCTTCCCATCGAATCTGATCTTCAGTGGGCCCCAAGGTCACTGAATTAACTATATTCAAAACCTGTTCCATATCTCTAACCTGGCCCGAGGATAACAGTCTACTGAAGATGAAGTCATGTAAGATCACACTTAACCAGCATTACTGTTAACTCTTTATCTCTACACAGTACACACATCATAAAGAGAGAAATCAGATTTTCATAGGCATACCTTCGTACCATCTGTTGGACAAAAACTTTACACTTTGACCGTCTCCAATGACACAGTTACAATGAATCCATGCTATCTGGTCTATTTGTTTCAGTTTTTGCACATAGGAGTCCAGTTGTTTATTTGTATTATTATTATATCAGCACAGTTTGATTTAAGGAAATACTACTCTGACACCAAACTGATCTGACACATGCTTTGAAGAAAAACCAGTGAGGCAATTTGGACATAAGGTGACTCAATAAATACTTTCATTTGAGGCTGCGATGAAACACAAGAGTCACTCATATAGTTTAGTCTTCCCTAAATAAAAAAGGCAACAAATGGTATCTAGACCGACATGACCTGATCCTCATCTTATATTTTTAATGGACTTGTGTACTTAAATTGGAGCTGAAATCAAAATCAACATGGGACTTTTGGAGCACAATTGCTCAATACAAGATCAACTCAGGCAATTATAGTAAAATTGGGGCTTAGATGCAGACCTGTGGCTGTAAGTCTCATTCAGGCCAAATTGTACTCAACTTTCAACTTTCACTTAATTCCATGTACCAAACTTTTAGATTACCAACAGCAGAACTTATAGTAAAATCACGCACATTCTTCTTGGCATGGCAATTCGTGTGGGAATACGGATTTGGGAGGAAGGGAGGGAGGTGGAGAAGGGTTGGTTGGAATACTATACTTATACTATACGGGGTTTAGGCTTTAAGCTTCAGTTGGAGCAGGTCGAATTAAAGACCAAAATTTTCTGCCTCTTAATCCGTTAAGAACAGAAGGGCACCCCAAATCCCTTGTCTCTGGACAATCGAATCCGTTGAGAACGGATCTTAATCCGTTAAGAACGGAAGTGCCATTCCCATTTCCAAATCCCTTGCAATCCGATCCGTTTTGAGAACGGAACTGCAAAATCCCTTTGCACAATACAATCCGTTGAGAGCGGAAGTGCGAACTCCCTTTGCACATTCCAATCGGTTGAGAACGAATCTCAATCCGTTTAGAACGGAAAGTGCCAAATCCTTGCTTTCTCTCCAAGTTGAAATTGATCGCCTTGACTCCCTCTCTCTATTGAATAGAGAAGAAAGATCCGAATTTCGGTCATGGAGAGAGGAGCAATTCATCGCCTGAGATGAGACTGAGAGAGAGAATGGAAGTACTCAAGGGTCGTTTTTCAAAGGCCTCGCCGCCAACGTCGGCCTTCTCTCCCGCCTCCTCGCGTCCTGGAAAAATGAACGGGACAAGTTGTGTTGACCAACACGAATCTCGGTGATACCAAAGGACGCTATCCTCTCTCCTCTCCTAAACCCTAGAACTCAGTTTCGACGGATGAATTTTCGATCACGCTGTTTGAGGCAATCGGATGTGTGATGTTCAGAATGGATGAGAACTCAAGAAAAAAAAGAACTTAGTATTTTAGTTCCAGAAGTTCCGTTTGGGACGGAACTGGATCCGTCCTCATATAAAGGATGTCAGTTTTTCTTCTCTCTTTTTTTCCCGTTCGTGCAGTTTCTATGGCATCTAACGAGAACGGAACTTCATCCGTTGATTTCGTTAAAGACGCAAGTGCAATAATATTTCCTTTTTTTAATCTAACGGCTGTTTCCAAATCATTGCCCAGCTGGACTAGTATTTTGGACTTTCTGTTATTCATTTATGCTAAAAAGTCACACACTACTTCACAATTTTATATCTTTTTTATAAATATGTAAACCTTATTTCACAATAACAATAACCTCATTCGATTCTCTTAAAAGAAATTACTTTTTTAAGCTTTGTACGGAGAATAAACCTATTAATTAAGAAAAATTTGAAATTAAAAAATTGTATTTACCAAATCTTGAGGATAAGTAAATATTATGCACCATAATACTACACTAATGTTTTTAAGACACTAAGCCAGCTGATTGGATGCAATGTCAGCACATAGAAATATATAGCTGTACGTTGGTTCGTATAATCAAACTAGTTTTTTCTGTGCCGACTTCGCCAAAACCATTGTTAGGGAAGTAATATGTTGTTTATCAACTTTAATAAAGAATAAACACGACCAAAAACCACAAAGGAAGGAAATATAATCAATACAAAATGGAGCATGAACAAAGTGTTACAATATTGGAAACCCTTGATTTTCATTTTCCCCCGAATGACAAAGAAATATAAAAATTAAACTCACAAAAAATTAAGCTGGGACAAGAGATGACCACAACAATTTCATGGGTCAGATAGAAATTAAACCCACAAAACAAGAAAGAAAAAATATATATATAAAAACTTCATGTCCCAGTTTTTCTTTAAATAATATGATATTTATTTCTAAATTTAACATGTTCACATTGATCGCCTTTCAAGCAGCTCAGATTTATTAATTATTATTGGCTTGTAAGTATTTTGTAAGCATGTTGACTAGCTATGTTAACTAATTAAATTGCAAATCACGTTCACTTGAACTAAACTGAGCATTAGAGCATAAAATGTTATTGCTAATCTAGACAGATAATTAAGTTATGATATTATTAGTAGATTTAATATGATATAAGGAGACAAATTGGGCACGATACGAGAATGCTTGAGGCAATATATCTGTCAACTATTGAAAGTCAACGGCTGTCAGACTGTCGTGAGGTGTCACAGATCAGACCTTCTATATGGTAAAAAGATGGGGCATTTGTTCAAAGGGTTGTCACTTGATAAATCACCAAGTGAAACAAACTGCAAATTCAAAAAAAAAATGTGAAACAAGGTGAAACCTGAAGATCATACAGTGTGAGAAATTCCCTTACATTTATTTTTGTCTTATTTCATTAAATGCCGGTTGAAACTTTATTGGATCTTGCAGGAAAGGTCGTCATCAAGTTGTTCCTGGGTAATTACACTCATTGTACTTGTAATTTTCTCTTTGATAGTTAAAAGCTAACAAGCCTGAAAGGTGTTTCCTTATTTACAACCCAAACTGTTCTTAACGATATCAGGTATAAACCATAGCGGCATAGCCCAATTCATATCTTCATTATCAACACAATGTTACTAAAATAATTTAGTGTATACGTCTGAGCTGTCAGTTAACATGATACTGGTGCATCGGTGCAAAGGCCTGAATGACACGACTTTAAGAAATTTGGGTTGATGCTTTCTGTCATTTTCAGTCAGAGGAGATATTGTATGGACCAGTACGAGAGGTCAAATAGGAAACTGGTGCAAATTGTTCTTCAAAATTTGCAACTTCCATGAGGCTTGAAAAAAATAATTAACAGATCATACATCAGTATTTAGAGTTGAAGTATATACATGTAATATCAACCATACTTGTTAAAAGGTCGTACAACAGTCTAAGTGGAAATTTGTGTGCCATACTGGTATATTCGTCAAACCATGGCAACAATACATACCTCTGTATCATACTGGTATACAGATCACACCTTGGTAAAAGTACATGGCAATGTGTTATACTGGAATACAGATCACACCTTGGTAAAAGTAAATGGTAATGCCCTATCCTGGTAAATATATCATGCCTTGCCAATTTATTTTAAGCAACTTCCTGTTACAATGGACACAGGGCAGGATGGGGTAAAGAGAACATAGTAGAGACAGTTCCAAAGGAAAAGATAAAAACTTTATAAAGTCAGGCAAAATTTCAGCAACTTCCTTTTGAATGCCGTCAAGTTGTTCGATGAAAAGCTTGAAGCAAGATCTATCTATTTCCATGAATGGAGTCTATGGAACACAAACTCAGCTTGAAAAAAATAAAATTGTATTTCCCGTGTAGTGTTGTATAAATGAATTAGGGCCATTGTAAAACGTACAATGAATAGAAAGTAATTGATGCAATCAATCCTTTATTAGGGAAGAAATGTTTACTGGCTTAGCAGTGAAAGCTCTCTGAGAGGCGCAAAAGGACCACCTCTATTTTTGGCGTCTGCCTCCTCCAATTTCCTCAGCTCGACAAGACAAGCCGCTGAGGGAGCGGGCGGGGTGGGAAATTAGCGAGCTGCTTGCAGATTTCATTTCATCTAGGGAAGAGGGAGAGAGGGAGGGAGGTCGAGAAGGGTCGGCTGGGAAGATTAATTAATCGGGAAGAACCGATTGATCGATCTAGTCGCTGCCTGATATGGCTGCTCAAGTATGAGAGATTGAGAGGAGGGAGGAGGGAAAGGGGAAGTTGAGAAGGAGAAGAGGTGGAGGGAGGGATGCCAACGGGAACGGGGTTTAAGCTTCGTGGGTCGAATTAATAACCAAAATTTTCTGCCTCTTCCGTTCTCAACGGATACCCCAGTTGTAACATTCGTTCTCAAACGGATCAAATTCTGTTCTCAACGCATACCCCCAATCGTAATATCCGTTCTCAATGGATCTTATCCGTTCCGTCCCCAATAGGTCTGCAGCACTCTGCTTCGCGGAACGTTCTCAATAGATCTAATTTCGTTCTCAGCGTATACAACAATTGTATCATCCGTTAATAACGAAACTTCAGCCGTTTAGAACGGAAGTGGCAGAAAATTTTAAGCAAAGTTCCCTGTGTTGACCAAGCCAGTTTGGATCCGTTAAGAACGGAACTTAATCCGTTGAAAACGGATGTCCAAGGGAAAATTTTCTTTCTTAATCAACGATATTTCCTATTTTGGTTTAAATATTGACACCTTCGTTTTTATCTGCTATGCTACTACGGGGTTTGCTTTTTTATCTATTACTTTACAATGGAATCGTCGGTTATTGATCGGTAGTTTAGACCGAATTAAGAATTGTTTTTTTAAAAAAAAATGCTCCTGTGAGTTTTCTTAAACTTCATATTAAGATCAGATTTCATATTTAACGAGGAAATTTTGAGATTAAAAAAATATTCTGATTTACGTTCGTATTAGAAAGATATGACCTAGATAATTTGAGATTAAAATTCCAATTCCAGTTAATCTGCCTTCATTTCAAATCATAGCCGACTAGACCTAAACACGTCTAACTTTGAATATTAAGGCCCGTTTGGTAGTGACAAGTTTAGTTTGGCATCTAGGTCAACGAGCTAACATGTGGACTTTTCATCGCCAAACAACAACTTTGAGATCAACAGGATCAGCACTACCTCCCTAACTTGACATTCCGTATACAAAAAAAAAGGAAATAGATAGGTGTTGATGGACTTGCTGCAATTTTAAATTTTGAATTTTCAAATTTCGAAATTTCAAATTTTCAAATTTCGAAATTTCAAATTTAAAAAAAATGCATGCATGTTATATTTATTTAATTTTTTAAAATTGATTTTTATTGAACTCACTATAGAAAGAGAGGCATTACTCGAGTCCTGAAAAACCTTAACCATGGCACTTTTCATTTCAGTTTTCTTTTACCCTTCTCCATCGATTAGCACGGGGCATAAGTATTTCTTTTTGTATATTTTCGAGTATTTGTTGCTCGTATGTATGTTTACAAGGGATTGTATTTTTTGCTTCTGTTTGTTGGCATGTCAACAGAAGTTGTCCCGTTCTCAACGGATTTTGCAAAAACGGTAAAACTTGCATGACCGTTCTTAACGGATTGCACAGAGAAGCAAAAAGAGGCGTATCCGTTGTCAACGTAAATGGTTCCGTTCTGAACAGATTTTGCAGAAACGCAAAAAACTCACCTGTTCATTCTCAATGGAAATGATTCCGTTCTCAACGGATTGCACAGAAAAACAAAACACAGACGTATCCGTTGTTAACGTAAATTTTTCCGTTCTCAACTGATTTTGCCGAAACGCAAAAAATCACCTGTCCGTTCAGTCTAACCAATGAATAGATCTTTCATTGTGTAAAAAAAAGTAAATATGAAAACGGAAGTGTTTAGAGATTGGTGGAATAGAAGCATCCTATGCTATGGTGGAAGAGAACACGAAGTGTTTAGAGAAGACGATTATGCAGATGCCCCCCTCCATTTTATTGTTATTGTTATAGAAATGGACTTCTATGTAAAAATGTCGAAAATTAACAAAGCGGTGAGCACATGCCTAGTTCCTTCGGTTGCTGTTTAGTTTCTACGAAATTCATTGCTCAAGGCTTATCCCAACCGTCATAACTGTTTCTTAGGTTCAGTTCAATTGATGTTTAATTGCCTTTATTTTATTTTATTTTTTGAAAAGCTTGCTAACAATGTTAAAAAAAAAAAACAAACTTCAAAAATTGGGGGACAACACAATGCGTATCCATCATAATTGTTTCTTAGATTTGTTCTAATTCCTTCATGTTTTAGCCTTTGAACAAGTATCAAATAAACTCTAAAATTTATAAAACATATATGAAAACACATCGCTTATTAAATTAAATAAGATCAACGGTTTAGATACAAACATTTGAATTTTAAAATTTAAAAACTAACCAAATATATAGTAAAATGTTGACATTTGGGGGACAACTAAAATGTTGGTAGCGGAATATTCCTCAACTTAAAATCATCATTGAAAGCATGTTCTTACACAGAAAATCAAATTTAAATTCTCGTCAAATTCAATCTGCTTGAGAGTCACTTGGGTAAAAAAATCATATTTGACATCAATGTTCCAAATTCCAACATAATATAGCATTTGGGTAAAAATAAAAAGAACCAAGAATATAAGCAGAAAGCAATTTTTCTTTTTTACAAGAAGCATCCTAACCCTCTGAGCCACTACAAAGCATACGCTGAATTTTGAAAGTACTTATTGCTGCCTCTATTACACATATAAATGTTACATTTATTAATATTGTTTTCAAATTCCTTTGTTGTCGAGTTATTAGTAAGCACATATGCTATATTGCTATTTAAAAGAGGCTCACATCAAAAAAGGAGAAAACATAAAGCAAAAAATATTTTTGCGACATGAATATATATGAATTAGTTTTATTATGTGGATTGCAATTTTTTATAAATAATCCAACTAACTTATCTAACAATTAAATGGCAGGAGGACCTTTAATTTGGTCAAAAAGCCGCCCATGTGGCCGGTTTTCTCCATTAACAAGTACTTTGCAAACTTAACAATTTACATTTTAAATTTTTTTTGATTGATTTTGAGGGTTTTGCACAGGATTTCACAAGAGAAGAAACGAACACACAAAAAAAATTGACGCAAAAAAAAAAATACTCAGCACAAATACAATCAAGAAAGTAAATCGGTACTTGGTTAATTGGTTTCCAGTGAGATCCGTTTAGGACGGAACCGGACCCGTTGAGAACGGATGCAAACGAATAAAATTTTAGAAAAAACATTACTTTGGTTCCAGGAGATCCGTTTAGGACTGAAGATGACCCGTTGAGAACGGATGTTTCAGTTTTTTCCTCCTTTGTTGTTGCTGTGGCATCCAATGAGATTTGAGAACGGAACCTGATCCATTGAGAAAGGATAAAATTTTAAAAAAAATAGTTCTTGGGTATCCATTGAGATCCGTATAGGACAGAAATTGATCCGTTCAGAATGGATGTCTATTTTTTTCTCTCCTTTGTTCAGTTTATGTCGAATCCGTTGAGAACGGAAGTTCATACATTGATGACGCAACACACAAGCAGCAGTAAAATTTTATCGCTTGTGTTCCACGAAATGCTGGCTGTGGTAAACTCGTGCAGGCTGGCACCTGAGGCCTCACTCTAAGCACCAGCTCTCTAACAGCTTGCTTTCTTTTCCCCTTTTCATGTTAAATTTTATCTGCGATGAAATGTTCAGTCAAGTACTTGGCATAGATCTAGTGAAAACAGTGAATGAAATCACTTTCAAAAGTTTGATAAGAAGGTACAAGAAAGGGATCTTGCATGAGTAGGAAAGGTGGTAACACAAATAGAAATTAAGTAAAAAATGTCATATAAGGTTATGGTCCTGTCCTATTAACTGGCTTATGTGTACTTATTGAGTTATAATTATGAATATATTGTTGTCACTCTAATACAGTTTGCTGTCTAATAGGATATTGAAATGTTGTCAGATGCCTTTCATGAATTCTGTTGCGCACAGCTGGCTGCTTTTGTTCTCTCTCTTTTAAATAAATTCATGTTTTTCTGGACTGCTTCTAACGTATGATTAGTTGTATTTGTACATTAGCTTAGCACAATTTATAATCTAAATAGAATTCTTTAGTGATCGGACCCAAAGTATCTGACGTAGAATAGATGACCAAGTGATGATCAGTTCCCCCATCTGTTAGCTGTTGAATAATTGTGATGTAATTATTGTCGTGTAAAATTCATGTGGTAGTCGATGTTTATTGACTATACTTTCCAGGTTATTATATATACGGATAGTTATGACAGAAATTTGGTCTAGCATGTGTCAGTATATCTATGTAGATCATACAATTTTAAATGCCAACTTACCAATTTGTCTATATCAATACATTGAAATAAGTATGCATGCTCCTTCCGTAAGTTCAGTAGGTAAAAAATCAAAGAAATATGAGGTCTAAACTGCAAAAGATACTAATCGGATCGGATTAAGATGCAGAACAGGTAATTAGGTCAAAAACAAGGCATAATGCATGAATTTGAGTTATATGTCAAGAGAAAAGGTTGGCTGCATGATTTGAGTTGCACACAGTTAGCATATTCCAGTATATTATTTCGTCTTCTTTTCCTACTTAATTGATTTTCTTGTCTGCTAGTGTCATGGTTGATAAAGAGTCAGTGCACATGTAGTAAATGGTGCAACTGGTACAATTAATAGTCAATTGTGTTAAAGTAAATCAGTATGATAAATACAGGTTAACTTATTCTTCAGCAGGTTGTTCTGAGTCCCTTTGCTACAATTATTGTAAAAAGGCAAGGATTAAAGTGTAAAAATGTCTTTTTCTTTTTTGGTCTGGTTAGATACACGAACCAGAGATTTAGAAGCTTCCTTCCCCTTTGAAATGGTATCTTTGTGTGGTATACAAGTACATAGGTCACCAGCTTGTGGTTCCTTGCAGAAATGCAGCTTTGTTCTCATGAGTTAAGGAATGAATCACACAGAAAATATTGCAAACTGAGGTAGAGGGTTGCAGGTGGTGTGATATGAAAATGGGATTTAATTGCAAAACATAGCATTGGTATTTTCCTGTTGTGTGATATATATAATAAGTGAAATTAGGTAAAACCAAACACAAAATGGGACAAAATGGAGATGACTTGGTTATATGTGCCATGAGTAAGGGTCAGTGGAGTTAGATCTCTGCAAATGACCCTCATGAAATGAAAGCTAATATGTGTTTCACTGGTACAAAATTACTTGAGCCAATAAATGAGTACACTTAACAAATGCATCTTAAATTTCATTGTTGATTTTACTAACTAAAATTCACTTTCTTGTTTCAGGTACATTTGAAGAGTTTGAGTTTTTATTATTTCTTATTTTAGAATCCATTTGGTTTCAAGGGAAATCCATTCAGAACGGATGTGAACGGATAAAATATTAGAAAAACAGTACTTGGTTTCCAGGGAGATCTGTCTAGGACGGAACTGGACCCGTTCAGAAAGGATGCGAATGGAAAAAATTTTAGAAAAACGGTACTTGGTTTCAAGGGAGATCCGTCTAGGATGTAAGTTGACCCGTTTAGAACGGATGTGAAGTTGTGAACGGATAAAATTTTAGAAAAACGCAAGGGCTGCTTGGTTTCCACTTTCCAGGAATGTCCGTTTAGGACGGAACTTCACCCGTTCAGAACGCAAGCGGCACTAATAGTTCCTTTTTAATCTATTGGCTATTTCTAAATCAATAGCCCAGCAGCTCTACCTTTTCCGCATGGAGGAAGCACAGGTGTTCGACGAAATGCTGGCACTGGTAAACAAACTTGAGCATTGCACGTGTAGGCTGGCGCCTGAGGCAGTCAGACCTCACTCCAGGTGCTAGCTCTCGAACGGTTTGCTTTCTTCTCTCCTTTTCATGTTAAATATTACATTTTAGAGTTTAGACCTTAAATTTCTGAGTTATTGCCGGACCTGACGTCCAGACCACACGGTGAGGTTATTTTGGTGGTAAGTTAGAGGGAGCATTTTATCGAACAAGACATGTGCAATCCCCTACACCAGGCAGTTTTGCTTAAAATAAAATATAGAACCCCTAAATAGAAATGGACCATGATGCTCATTTTGATTCATGAAAACAAGTCATTATTTGCCGGTTCTTGTGTTACTTACATATTCTTGCTCTTTGCGGAGCTCAGGTTGGTTACTTGTAGACTATCATAGAATAATGCCTGAAATTCAAGATAATCTCTCCAATTTCCTCTACCATGCTCGACAGGTATTCTTTTTTTAATTCTAAAATGTGATTCAAACCCTGTTGTGTATACTTACTGATTTAACTGTTGAATGCTTTGTCAGGAAGCCGTGATCCTAAAATCCATAAGGGTTATGGTTATTTCAGATGTGTCAAATCTGATTCATGTCAGAGGTCTTGCTGAGGTTGCCTTTTCCACCCTTCAATTGTCAAATCAGCGTCATTTACTAGATACTTAAACAGATCCCCCAAGGTTAGTCTCTTTCTTGTCAGCCAGTTTCCAACTGCCAAGGTTTTATAGGATGATATTATATTCTGTTTTCTTCTGGACAGTACCAACTTTGAAAGTTTTGTCCCATTTTGCCACAGTGCAAATCACAGTCCTTTCTTTTTTTTCAAAAAAAAAAAGAGAAATTTCTTTCTTCTGGGTTCATTGTTAAATGCAGCTCTATCAGCCTCTCTTTTGGAGTTCTGACTGAAACTTGGATTAGATAACATATATATCTTAATATAAATACATTATATACCGGTGCAAAACTTCTGTAGTTCATTCCATCAGATGTAGAAGGAAATCAGCTAGTGACAGAACTGGTTCGAGTACAAAAGATGTTATCAGAAGTGTTTCCTGCCAGTGTAGTGTGTAGACATTCATCTCCTGCCAATTGTACCAAGCGAAGATAATAAAAAATCAGTACCATCTGAAAACAATGCTTTTGGCTCAAGTATTGGAAAGCACACAAGTTATAGGTGTCAGCACCACAACTCAGCAACCAAGACAAAAGGCCTAGCATACTGCAACATGTAACATACTGACAACAGCCTTAGCAACCAAGGCAACACAACTCAGCAAGCAATATCAAGAACAACTTCTCCAAAGATAATCGTCATCTATAATAATTTCAGCTAAGTATTGCATCAATTAACTGGCCGACCCCAATTTGTTTGGGACAAAAGGCTTAGTTGTTGTATTGCATCAATTATATATAGCTCAATTAAATTTTCTAGCATCGAATATTCCATCATCCAGACCGAAAACTCATCACCCATGTACTGTGCGACTTGTAAAACCTTTAGATTGTTGCATGGTTTAAGAGCATCCAACACCTCATGAGGATCACAGTACATCACCTCTAGATCATTGGATTTCGCTACCTTAAATTCAGCACTTTGATTAGCATCCAGTATGCCCCAGCATAGTGCTAAATTATCTAGATTCAGTTTAGCTATCAAAATTCAAATTTTAAATAGATAGGTGTTGATGGACTTGCTGCAATTTTAAATTTAAAAATTTCAAAATTCAAATTTTAAATTTGAAAATTCAAAATTCAAATTTTAAATTTTCAAATTCAAAATTTTAAATTTTAAATTTTCAAATTTCAAATTTTAAATTTTGAATTTTCAAATTTCGAAATTTCAAATTTAAAAAAAATGCATGCATGTTATATTTATTTAATTTTTTAAAATTGATTTTTATTGAACTCACTATAGAAAGAGAGGCATTACTCGAGTCCTGAAAAACCTTAACCATGGCACTTTTCATTTCAGTTTTCTTTTACCCTTCTCCATCGATTAGCACGGGGCATGAGTATTTCTTTTTGTATATTTTCGAGTATTTGTTGCTCGTATGTATGTTTACAAGGGATTGTATTTTTTGCTTCTATTTGTTGGCATGTCAACAGAAGTTGTCCCGTTCTCAACGGATTTTGCAAAAACGCTAAAACTTGCATGACCGTTCTTAACGGATTGCACAGAGAAGCAAAAAGAGGCGTATCCGTTGTCAACGTAAATGGTTCCGTTCTGAACAGATTTTGCAGAAACGCAAAAAACTCACCTGTTCGTTCTCAATGGAAATGATTCCGTTCTCAACGGATTGCACAGAAAAACAAAACACAGACGTATCTGTTGTTAACGTAAATGTTTCCGTTCTCAACTGATTTTGCTGAAACGCAAAAAATCACCTGTCCGTTCAGTGTAACCAATAATTAATAGATCTTTCATTGTGTAAAACAAAATAAATATGAAAACGGAAGTGTTTAGAGATTGGTGGAATAGAAGCATCCTATGCTATGGTGGAAGAGAACACGAAGTGTTTAGAGAAGACGATTATGCAGATGCCCCCCTCCATTTTATTGTTATTGTTATAGAAATGGACTTCTATGTAAAAATGTCGAAAATTAACAAAGCGGTGAGCACATGCCTAGTACCTTCGGTTGCTGTTTAGTTTCTACGAAATTCATTTCTCAAGGCTTATCCCAACCGTCTTAATTCGTTTCTTAGGTTCAGTCCAATTGATGTTTAATTGCCTTTATTTTTATTTTATTTTTTGAAAAGCTTGCTAACAATGTTAAAAACAAATTTAATTGACAGTCACTGTGAATTCTTCTAAAAAAAAATTGTTTAAAAACAAACTGCAAAAATATAAAAATTTGTATACTGTAATATTCATTGGTTCTTACAAATTAAAATTTAATATAATTACAGGGCAGAATCTACTTCAAATTTGATTAAAAAAATGTGCTAAATTTGTTGACATGGCTGGAAAAAAGAACCGCTTTTATGACCTTGTAAGTATTGACCAATATGAAATAGCTTTGGAAATTAATATCCATATCATCATTAAATGACATCATTGCACACATGACACTGATCCCTACCACATTGAAGTGATACAGTCATACAGCCCATTTCAATACTGATACAAAAGTGATCAATTGCCCAGCTACATTGAAGTACCGAAAATAACACAAAAAAGAGGAACATATATAAAGGGGATATACTTTAATTATATATTGTTTTTTTAATTTAAATAGAGAAAAAAAATAATGATATCACATGACTAGATACATTGCAAAGCATAATAGTCAAAGTACCCCCATTATTTTATTTGCACTTTCACTTTGCATGACCTGAGTGGAAAAAAAAAATAATGCTTTCAACTCGTAAGAAAGTTCTATAGTCAATTATTTTTCCAACCTTCAAGCGGGTTTTCGGATGCGATCCTTGTACTGGGTCGGATCAGAACGGATCGGATTCTATCGGGTCGGATCCACCAATCGCCATGTTTCTCCGGCGCTTGCGCCACGAAAATTGCTTTCAACTTAAATTTTGAACATTTCACGTATATAATAGAGTGCAAGGCTGCAAGTATATATTTATCATTTAAAACTTTTGTTGCATAAACTTAAAAGAGCATGGTTTTGCTACTAATATTTTCGTAGCCCAGATGTCAACATTTTGCTATTAAGTTATTTTTTCAAATTTTAAAATTCAAACGTTAAATTCAAACGTTGATCTTATTTATTTTATGAGTGATGTGTTTTCGTATAAGTTTTGTAAATTTTGAAATTTATTTGATACTCGATCAATAGATAGAAAAAACAAACGAACCTTGTTAACTATGATAGATTCGTTCTAATATGTTCATGTTTTAGCCTTTGATCAAGTATCAAATAAAATATAAAATTTACAATACTTATAAGAAACACATCGCTTATTAAATTAAATAAGATCAACGGTTTGGATGCAACGTTTGAATTTTAAAATTTTAAAAACTAACCACATATATAGTAAAATGTTGACATTTTGGGGACAACCAAAATGTTGGTAGCGAAACATTTCTCAACTTAAAATCATCATTGAAAGCATGATCTTATACAGAAAAGCAAATTTAAATCCTCGTCAAATTCAATCTACTTGAGAGTCACTTGGGTAAAAAAAATCGTATTTGACATCAATGTTCCAAATTCCAACATAATATAGCATTTGGGTAAAAATAAAAAGAACCAAGAAATATAAGCAGAAAGCAATTTTTCTTTTTTACAAGAAGCATCCTAACCCTCTGAGCCACTACAAAGCATACGCTGAATTTTGAAAGTACTTATTGCTGCCTCTATTACACATATAAATGTTACATTTATTAATATTGATTTCAAATTCCTTTGTTGTCGAGTTATTAGTAAGCACATATGCTATTTAAAAGAGGCTCAGATCAAAAAAAGGAGAAAACATAAAGCAAAAATATTTTTGCGACATAAATATGAATAAGTTTTATTTTGTGGATTGCAATTTTTTAATAAATAGTCCAAGATCTAGTGAAAACAGTGAATGAATCACTTTCAAAAGTTTGATAAGAAGGTACAAGAAAGGGATTTTGCATGAGTAGGAAAGGTGGTAACATAAATAGAAATTAAGTAAAAAATGTCATATAAGGTTATGGTCCTGTCCTAACTGGCTTATTTGTACTTATTGAGTTATAATTATGAGTATATTATTGTTACTCTAATATAGTTTGCTGTCTAATAGGATATTGAAATGTTGTCAAATGCCTTTCATGAATTCTGTTGCACACAGGTTGCTTTTGCTCTTTCTCTTTTAACTAAATTCATGTTTTTCTGGACTGCTTCTAACGTAAGATTAGTTGCATTTGTACATTAGCTTAGCACAATTACTAAATAGAATTCTTTAGTGATAGGACCCAAAGTATCTGACGTAGAATAGATGACCAAGTGATGATCAGTTCCCCCATCCGTTAGTTGTTGAATAATTGTGATGTAATAATTGTCGTGTAAAATTCATGTCGTAGTCGATGTTTATTGACTATACTTTCATGGTTATTATATATACCGATAGTTGTGATAGAAATTTGGTCTAGCAAGTGTCAGGATATCTATGTAGATCATAAAATTTTAAATGCCAACTTACCAATTTGTCTGTATCAATACATAGAAATAAGTATGCATGCTCCTTCCATAAGTTCAGTAGGTAAAAAATCAAAGAAATATGAGGTCTAAAGTGCAAAAGATACTAATCGGATCGGGTTAAGATGCAGAGCAAGTAATTAGGTCAAAACAAGGCATAATGCATGAATTTGAGTTATATGTCACTACGCGAAATTTCGACTTCTGTAACGGTTAATAAAAGGCATTTGTAACGGTACACGTAACGTTACAGTAGCCCCCGTTACAGAATGTCTAATAACCGTTACAGATCTATAACGGTTATTATCTAATAACCGTTACAGAAGACTGGCTTCTGTAACGGTTATTATCTAATAACCGTTATGGTATTGTGGACGGAAATGTGGTTACGATTTTATGGAGAACATTTGTAACGGTTAATAGATAATAACCGTTACAGAAGACTGGCTTCTATAACGGTTGTTATATAATAACCGTTATCCTATTATTGACGGAAATACATTTTACTATTTTTTTAGATCCAGTGTAACGGTTATAATCTAATAACCGTTACAGAATCCAGTCTTCTGTAACGGTTATTAAGGAATAACCGTTACAGATATTGTTGATATAAAAAAATGAAATTATGAATTCTATAACGGTTATTCCTTAATAACCGTTACAAAAGACCTTCTTTTTTTTTGAATTTCGCCTGTTTTATTGTCTAGCCCAATTTTGCTAGCCGAATTGGTACCAAATTGGTACCCAATTTACATCATACAATCCAACATGCAGCAGACAAACATATATCATGCATATATCAGATGTCACATATATATACCAAGCACAAAACATATATCAATATGTAGCAAAAATTAACAAAGTAACTATACATAGAGTTAACACCAAATCAAGTCAAAATTTTCCTAAAATAATACCCCATACATGAAGTCCATAACCTCCGAAACGACTGCATCAACGTCTTCGTTTTTATATGGTTGTCCAACCGGCTCGATATACTGCAATTTGATCATTAACAATTGATAAAGTCAAATAATTTTGTAAACCCTAAGCCCTAAACCAATAAAAATATGAAATCCTAAAATAATAAATCGGCTTAACATTACCTCAGGGAATTCTTCGACCGTAGTCCAACTACTTAATATCGCCCTCATGTTGAGCATTGTGAAATATCCACACTCTATGCCGCCCCTTTGTATCGGTCCCTAATTAAGATTCCAACAAAAGAAACACAATCTTTTTTAGTTAATTTCAATTTCACAAACAAATAATATCTTAAACTGATAAGTTCTGTACCTTAATTCGGTACCAATCAAATCCTGTTCTGCTCTTTTGGCTATATCTTCCGGCTTCCACTAAATACCGCTTGTATACCCTGCATGCAATATTATTTAAAACAACAAAATCTAATATTTTTTAATTTGAAAAATCTCATCATGCTTTAACTTAATTCAGAAATGGAAACTTACGAAGATATGAATGGCTTAATATATAACTTTGGATTCTTGCGTTCCAGAAAATCAACAAAGTGAACGGTGCGCTTCTCGACATTAATAACAAGGACAACCCAATGAAACCTGTAATTAATAGAGATTTATTATTTTGGTGGAATTAAAGGAAACTACAAAATTCTTTCATTAGTAGCCATATTGGTTATATTTCTTACTGCTGATTATACGGCAAAACAAGATAGGAGGATGGATTATCCATGAATGCTCTCGTTAGTTAATTCACCGCACCGAGTTCTTCGTGTTTGAATTTCCACTCAGCCAATAACTCTGGATCCAGTACGGTGATGCTCTTGGAGAACTCATTCTCTTCTTTTGACTTGTTGAAAGTTCTTCCATCCAAAACCTGCAAACATGGATATCAAAGTTCAACAATTTCAATTTTGAATGAATTGAATGAAGAAAAAAATAAACATTAAAGTTGAAAAATTCAAACCAGCAGTAAAATTTCACAATCGATTGAGATAGCTCCTCCCTTTTAAAACATTCGATAATATCCTCGACATTAACGTTGAACTTAACATCGCCATCGTGCGTACCCCAAGGATTGCAATTAGGCAGCTCAAAGTTCGTCTTTTCTTCTGGTTGGAGCATCAACAGTCTGTATACTGCTTGTTCGGATGGGCTCAGCCTGTCAATAATATCCTTTGGGAGGAGTGGATCACGAGTAACAAACGACCCCGCACTTGGGACCTTTGGACTCTCCTCCACATTCTTCGCCGCCTCCTTCGCCTTTGGCTTCTTTTTGGCCGGCTTCCTTTTGGTCAAACTCTGCATTCAATGCCATCATATTAATAAGTCATTAGGAGAAATGTATGAAACAAATTGTCATAATTAAATAAAACGATACCTCGTGGCCTATGTCCACCAAAAATGACGGCCATGGGAATCGGCCCCCTATATTATTTCCCAATAGCTCATCTGACCTACCAGGGACTTGCCATTCACGAAATTCATCGCCTACTCGGAGAAGATGGACATACAATTGTTGATCAGTTAGAGGCACGCCGTGTACGATCTGACCAACAACACTCGGAATAATATTTCCTTCGGCCACCTTAATCCTCTGGTTGTTGTGATCAAGAGAAAAGAGATCGCACGGCATTTCTTCCTGAAATTCAGTTCAATCAGAAACTCTAATGCTGCCAAAAATAAATATAAAGAGAAAAGAGAAAAATGATCAATATGAACCTGAACAACGCTTCTCGGATCCGGAGGCATATAGCTTGAGGCAACCGTTCGGAATAACTCTTCTTTTGGCATTCCTGAGTCTACCTCAGCTTCAACGAATGGCTGATACGGCGTCACAAATTGCTGTGGTGCTTGAATCTGCAATCCGCTACTGGCCAACCATTGTTTCACGTCCTGAAAATTATGAAGCAACTGGATGATGAAGAATAGTTTTCATTCATTTTGATTACATTTTGATTGTCAAAAAGGATTACCTGAAAAGCTTGTTGTCTCGCCGCATTCATTATCTCCTCAGAGTGAATCAAGTCCCTTTTGGTTTTCTCAGCGGCTTCAGCTGCGACCCTGCTCATCAATTCTTCAATCTGGTCTGGTGCCATCCATCCTTCATGTGCATCCTTTCTAGATTTTCTTTTATACACATCTTCCTTCTTGGTCCATAAAGGATATCCCCTGATTCTTCCTGGATGTTTCGGCCTGTCAACCGCCCGATTTAAGACTTCTTGTTCCGGTATTGACCCGGAATTGATTTCACCAGACATGGCACTCAACCGACTGAATGCCTCAATAGTCGACGAATCAGAGCTATGGAACGTGTAAGTATCTAACAAGCAACAAACAAATCTTATTAATAATCACAAAACAGAATTTGAAGTTAGCATATATAACAAGTCTTTACATGTGTAAGTACCTTTATCCTTCGTAGCCACAGTCCTTCCCATGAAATACCATTGACTTCTCGGTTCCAAATCGCCGATTGTAATGCTCGTGGAACCGGCCCCTTCAGAATCTCCGGGTATGACAATCTTGTCTGTAGGTTTCCATGAACCTTTTTTTCCTCTATAGCCAGTGGAACCCATCCTATGAGGCTCTTTCCATTTCTTTCTCAACTCCTTCGCTTTGTTGCTCTTTTGTACAAAATCTGCACCCGTTCTTTTCATGAAAAATTCTTCCCATTCTTTTTGTGAGATTGGGTGTTTATCGCATGGATTTTGGGGATTGTTTGGATCGGCATTTGTGATGTACTCGTCAGCAATCCTACTTCTATAAGCCCTGTGACTTATTCCCATCGCTTTGAGAGTATTGTTCATGGCTTTATCATTTTCGATGTTGAACATTTTCTGAAACATAACGAAACGTTAGTTAATTGGTAGCATAGAAATTTAAATTAGATGATTTAAATGAAAATTTATTCACCTTGATGTCCAACCACAACTCAAGTTTGGTTTCCTTTGAAACGTCCTTCCGCCAATCATTAATTGTGATTGGCACTCTTGCTCTAGCCAGATACCCGCAATATGATGCAAATTTGTTCACCGCCTCTTCAGTACCAATTGGCACTCCTTCTTTGTCAAATTTAATCTCATACTTTTCCCCAGCAGCTTTTTTCCTCCTAAACTCTTCCATTGTCGTTCTGCTCCTTTTCTTTATTTCGAACGCTGTGACCTCCTCATCGCTGGATTCTGTACCAGCCTGTTCACCCTGTAAATCTCTATCTTGGTCTCCAGACATATCTATTAACAAATAATTAACAACAATGAAAGCAATCAAATCAAGTTAACATAAACATAAACAAACATAAACATAAACAAACATAAACATAAACATAAACATAAACATAAACATAAACAAACATAAACATAAACAACATAAACAAAATATATTAACATAAACATAAACAACATAAACAAAATATATTAACATAAACATAAACATTAAACGACAAGTTCAATCTCAAATAACAAAATACATTAACATAAACATAAACATTCAGTTGGATAAGAAACCCTAATACTAAACCAAACATAAATCTAAATCCTAAAACTAGTCTTCATCATCCGACAAAACAATGACTTCATCATCATCATCCGACAAAACAATGACTTCTTCTCTCCATTCTGTGTACGGTGCCACAAGCTTGTCAATCAAAAGCTTGAAAAAATTGCATGTTGTTCATATTTTGAGAGGCTCGGTTGCCCCTGGTTTTGAGAGGCTTGGTTTTGGTTCGTTTGATTTTGAGAGGATGGATTGGCACGAATTTTGCGCCTAACGTACACTCGTTCGATCGGCTTTTTTCCCTTTGAATTGCTTCCTTCACCTTTCTCCATTACTACCTAATTGAGATAATAAATTCTTAAAAAATAATTGAGATAATAATTAAAATATAGATAAAAACATCAATTCTTACACAAATTAAGGTTCACACATCATAGACAATAATTTAGATAAATAGATAATAGCCTAAGGTTCAAAAATTACACATTTAGCAATGTTCATACAAAATAGCATAGATAATTATTAAACCCTAATTTCACTCCTTCTCTTCCTCCACTATCTCCTCTGGCACCTCCTCTGGCACCTCCTCTGGTCCCTCCTCCCCATCTGCAGTTGTTCGTCCGCAACCAACTGGATAGCGCCTCACAGCAGATACAGACCGCCTAGGTAGAGGGTTATCTCGCATCCACTGAGGCACATATCTCTGACGAGTGACATCGAACTCCGGCTTGGTATCCGGCTTTGTCTCTGTCTCCTTCTTGGTCACATCTATATTTTTCTTGTCCTTTGTCACAGTTTTTCCCTTATTCACCTTAGGATTGCTACCTTCGGCTTTGTCCATTTATTCTAATAATTTGATTCAATTCTAATAATTAATTTAATCATAATTAATCAATTCTAATAATCAATTCCATTAATCAATTCTATTAAACATTTCTAATAATAAATTCTAATAAACATTTCTGTCCCTATTAAGCATTTTGCATATTCACAATTATGTCCCTACTATTTGCAAAATAGTCCCTAAAACAATTAAAATTATGCAAAACAGTCCCAAAAATAGCCCCAAATTAAGCATTTCAGTCCCTAATTAAGCAAAACAGCCCCAAATTAAAATTTCAGAGAAAGGGGGTTTACCTTCGAGAGAGTGCTGTCGGGTGGCTGTCGGAGTTGAGAGAGCAGAGATCTGTAAGGGGAGAGGACAGAGAGGAAGAGGGGAGTCAGTGAGGGAGAGAGGAAGAGGGGACAGAGAGGGAGGGGGACAGAGAGGGAGAGGGAAGAGGGATTACCTGAGAGGGAGAGGAAGAGGCGAGTGTTTGAGAGAGACAGCGAGTGCTTGAGAGAGACAGCGAGTGCTTGAGAGACAGCGAGTGCTTGAGAGAGGCCGCGAGTGCTTGAGATCTAGGGTTTGGAGAGCTCAGCGAGGGAGAGATCTAGGGTTTGGAGAGACAGCGAGAGCTTGAGAGTGTTTTCGAGTTTGGAAAGAAGTGACGAAACAGCGGCTAGATGGTGTATATTAAAAAAACGTTTGATCTTCTGTAACGGTTATTAGCTAGTAACCGTTACAGAAGATCAAACATTTTTAATATATATGATCTTCTGTAACGGTTATTATCTAATAACCGTTACAGAAGATCAAACGTTTTTAATATATATGATCGTCTGTAACGGTTATTATCTAATAACTGTTACAGAAGATCAAACGTTTTTAATATATATGATCGTCTGTAACGGTTATTATCTAATAACCGTTACAGAAGATCAAACGTTTTTAATATATATGACATTCTGTAACGGTTATTAGCTAATAACCGTTACAGATTTAACTCTTCTGTAACGGTTATTAGCTAGTAACCGTTACAGATTAGTTTAATTTTTTTTTTGCTTTTTGTTTGTTTTCGTAAGCCTTCTGTTCAACAATTTTAAACTTTAATTTAGAACAATTTTAAGTTTAATTTAGAACAATTTAGAACAATTTTAAGTAGAACAAATAATAATTTTGAAATGTTAAATAATAAGTTCAACAATTTAGAATGTTAAACAAAAATTAAAAATAAATTAGCACATATATGTTAAATTTCACCAATTAATGACCTGCAAAAAATAAAAATAAAAATAAAACTATTAATATATATAACAATTTAGCACATATATGTTAAGAATAATTTATATTAGTTTTTGTAACTCACATGTTATTATGTAGCTACTTTCTTTTTTTTCCTTCGTGTGTCGACCCACACGCCTTCGGTGTTATCTGTACGCCTACAACTGATCGATACTGGCTGTGATGTATCGTCGATACCGATAGAAAAAGGAGGTATTTCCTCGAAGTGGTCGTATGCTTCTTCATCTACGACATCACCAACGCCGACAATACGTCTTTTTCCTGAAAGTGACAAGTAATAAATAAGATGAACATTTGTACTCAATAAGGTGAACATTGTACTCAATAAGGTGAACATTTGTACTTAAATAAGATTAACATTTACCTTGAAGCACAACATGTCTTTTCTTATCCGCCGGATCTTGAATGTAAAAAACTTGCATTGCTTGCTTATTTGCAAGTATAAAGAGTTCGTCTCAATAAGCCCTTTTATTGAAGTCAACAGTTATAAACCTCATCTTGTCTTTTTTAACTCCACCGTGACCGTTGTCGATCCATGCACACTTGAATAAGGGTATCTTAAATTTTAGGTAATCTAGTTCCCAAATCTCCTCGATCCACCCATAATAAGTAGCCGGCCTAACATTATCACTAGATAAAGCTACAACAGTGACTCCACTATTTTGCACGGAACTTTTACCATCCTGTTTCCTTGTGTACCAGGTAAATCCATTCAAGTCATACCCTTGGTATGTCTCGACCACGGAATCAGGACGTCTTGATAACCATTTCACGGTTTCATCGACCTCTGTTCCTTCTTTCAACTGGGACTGTACTTTATCTTCTAGCCATTGGACAAATTTTATTTCATGCTCTATGGTAATCAAGTTTTCGGTGTAAGAAGGGTATTGTTCACGTAACTCGATTAGATGTTCATTGATGTAAGGCGCCACAATAGCAAGATGTTGGAGAACTTTCATATGTGCTTTGGTTCTCATTGCAAGATCCGGTATATGAGTACTAGCTCCAATTGTACCTGAAAGGTGAACATTTGTGCTAAATAAGGTGAACAAATATTGTACTTTAAGTGAACATTTGTGCTAAATAAGGTGAACATTGGAAGTTAATGTATAACATTTTCCTTCAAGTCTACCCTCATGTCGAGACTTTGGAAGATCGATTGGTTGTACATCCTGCAAATAATCAGTGTAGTACTCAATAACCTCCTCGGCCACATATCCTTCCACTATTCTTCCTTCTGGTTTAGATCGGCTACGAACAAGCCCCTTCAATTGACCCATGGCTCTTTCGAAAGGATACATGTATCGTAGAAATACAGGACCACACATTTTTATCTCTCTAACTAAATGAATGGTCAAATGCACCATGGAGTCAAAAAACGATGGCGGAAAGTACATTTCCAGCTCACATAGGGTTAGTACAACACCTTCTTGTAACTTGTCCAAACTATTCGGATCAATCACTTTAGAGCAAATGGAATTAAAGAAAAAACACAACTTAGTGATGGTTTTCCTCACTTCTTCCCTTAGAATTCCTCGAATTGCGACCGGAAGTAACTGGGTCAGTAGGACGTGATAATCATGTGACTTCATACCAAGTAATTTGTTGTCCTTAATAGAAACCTTTCTTGATATATTCGAGGAATAACCAGTAGGAACCTTAATAGATTTCAGGCATTCTAATAAGCTTTTTTTCTCTTGCTTTGATAAATTAAATTGTGTTGCAGGCAGCCAAGTTCGGCTTTTTCCCTTATCTTGTGCCGCTAGTTCTTGCCGGATCCCCATTTCAACCATGTCCTTCCTCGCATTTACGCCATCTTTAGTTTTCCCTTGAATTTCCAACATGCAACCGATCAAAGCTTCACATATGTTCTTTATTATGTGCATCGCATCTAAGCAATGCCTAATCTCCAAACTCTGCCAGTATTCAAGATTCCAGAATATAGACTTCTTCTTCCATATCCCCTTGGGTATCTCATTTGCAAATTTCTTACCAAATTTTACATTAATGTCCTTCACCTGTCGATACACCCCTGAACCGGATAACGGTATTGGGGCCTTGTCTTTTTCTACAGTACCGTCAAACCTTTCCTTGTCTCGACGGTAAGGGTGATTGCGGTTCTTAATAAACCTCCGGTGTCCCAAGTAAACATTTTTTTGGAGTTTTTCAGGTACACAGAATGAGTATTTTCCATGCAAATAGGACACGCTTTCGCTCCTTTATTCCTATACCCTGACAGGTTTCCGTATGCAGGAAAATCATTGATTGTGCAAAATATCATGGCACGGAGGTTAAACTCACTTCTAGAGTGTGCATCATATATTTTCACTCCATTCTGCCACAATTCACCAAGGTCATCTATTAATGGAGCCAAGTACACATCTATATCATTATCTGGTTGCTTGGGACCAGAAATCAACAAGGGCATCATCATGTATCTCCTTTTCATGCATAGCCAGGGAGGAAGATTGTAAATACACAACAAGACCGGCCACGTAGTCTGCCGGCTACTCATGTTGCCGTAAGGATTCATCCCGTCTGTACATAAACCCAATCTCAAATTTCTAGGTTCACTGCTGAAATCTTCAAATTCCCTATCTATATTTATCCAATCTGGAGAGTCTGTTGGGTGTCTGAGCATGCCATCGCCTTTTTTCCTGCAGTCTGCATGCCATCTTAACAATTTGGCATCCTTCGCGTTAGAGAAAAGCCGCTGGAATCTTGGTATTATTGGTAGATAAAACACCACTTTTACAGCTGGTCCCTTACTACCTTCATCTTCAATTTGATCGTCCCTCGGTTTATACCGTGACGCATTACACTTTGGACATTTATGCAAGTCTCCGTACTCATTCCGGAATAATATGCAGTAATTTGGACATGCATGAATTCTCTCAACTCCAATTTTTAAAGGACATAACATCTTTTTAGCCTTATAAATTGAATCTGGCAACTGGTTATCTTTTGGAAGAAATTCTTTATGTAATAGTTTGAGCAAAGATGTGAAACTTGCATCACTCCATCCATTTTTGGCTTTAAGATTGAACAGTTTGAAAACAGCATTAAGTTTTGACAATTCACAACCAGGATATAAAGCTATTTTATCTTCTTCACGTAACATACCAAAAATTTCAACATTATCAACAAAATTTTCATCCACATTGTTCACAATTTCATCTAAATCGGCATTAAATTCTGAGTTATCTACATTTCTATCATCATCTACATTCTCATCATCAAATACATTGACATCATCAATTTCATCATCCAATGATACATTTTCTTCCTCATACACAGAATCCAATACATTTGTGCTAGTACTATCCCCCCCATTCTCTCCATGGAGTGTCCACCGACTATAATCCGGTTGAAATCCATTTATAATCAAATGAGCCTTCACTTCTTCAAAATTAGACCACTTCAACAAATTATGACAAACACGACAAGGACAATACATTTTATCATCTTCTTTCATTTTCAAATTCTCTTTAGCACAAACCATAAATTTTTCAAGTCCTCTCAAAAATGTAGACGAGCATCGATTACTTGAGTACATCCACGTCCGATTCATCTGAACAATAAAATTTATGCAAATTATTAGGGTTTCGGACCAATTTGTCATATTAGGTTTTCGAACCGGTCACCATCCTAGCCCGCTCTTTGGATACTCTGTCTCATTAGCGAGCGTACGTTAGATGCAATGTGCTATCTGAGAAAAATTCGGCAGCATTTCCCCTTATGTTCCCTGAATACGCCAACACACGATTGCTCGTGCGTACGTATCCGTGGGAACACAAGGGAAATGCCGCCGAATTTTTCTCAGACAACACATTGCATCTAACGTACAACTCGCTGTCCTAAATGAGACAGATCGTATCCAAAGAGCAGTACTCCCGACCGGGAGTACTATCCGAGATTAATCCCTAATGGATTAATCTCGGACGGGCAATGGCCTAAATTCAGTTGAGTTCTGGTATTTGGTTCCTATATGACAATACAAAATCCATGCCTATATATATATGCAAATTATTAACGAAATGCAAATAATTTAAAAAAAAGAGAAGTTCATGAAAATATATACTTTCAATCGTGTGACTTCCGATCCGTTGAATCGTGCGACTTATCCGGCCGATGTAAGATCTTCTCCTATTCAATGAGATCTTAAAATATATAAAAAAACAAAAATAACCATGAATTAATGACAAAATCGAAATAAATAAGAAAAAAATGTAAAAATAAAAAATACGGTTCAAAATTAATTTTTTTTACCTTAAATCTGCTCTCCTTCTTATTCTCTTTCTAATTATTATTTTTTCAGAATTTTTAGAAAATTTTTGCTATTTTTTTGGATTGAAGTAGGACACCACAAATCGCAATAAATGAGAAGATCAAAAAAGAGTTAAGTGCGGCGCTAGCTGTGAGTTTGTTGGGATGGGGAAGAAGACCTAATTAAATACAGAACTTTTCTGTAACGGTTATTTTTACAGAATCATAAAAAAATAAATAAAAGCCGTTACAGAATCATAAAATAATTAATAAAATTCGTCCCATATCAGTAACGGTTTTTAGTAAATAACCGTTACAAAATCAATAAAAAATAAAAAAAACGTTAACCTTCTGTAACGGTTATTTATTAATAACCGTTACAGAAGATGGTTGATATTTTATATTTCTTTTTTTCATATCTGTAATGGTTGTTGGATAATAACCGTTACAGAATATAATAAATCTGTAACGGTTATTATCCAACAACCGTTACAGAAGGTTGATGCATTTTTTTCCTGACCATGACGGAAATGTTATTACGGTTGTTTCATAATAACCGTTACAGATTTGTGGCGCCAATTTTCCCGCCTAATGCCTCACTATTCTGAAACGGTTATTTCAAAAACTGTTACAGAAGGTCCTTTTTCCCGTAGTGTGTCAAGAGAAAAGGTTGGCTGCATGATTTGAGTTGAACACAGTTAGCATATTCCAGTATATTATTTTGTCTTCTTTTCCTACTTATTTGATTTTCTTGTCTGCTAGTGTCATGGTTGATAAAGGGTTAGTGCACATGTAGAAAATGGTACAACTGGTTCAATTAGTAGTCAATTGTGTTAAACACATGCCTGAATGGAAAATGAGATTTAATTGATGAGACTATGATAGTTAGTGTGAGGGTAGTATAGTAAATCAGTATGATAAATACAGGTTTGTTGGAAATATTCAAGTAATCAACTCAAATTCACAATGATCATAGACAGAATAGAGAGAATATTTTTGTGGTGTGTAAATCTTGCTACACCATTTTCTATTTTCTTTCATTACTTTATACTACTATTGCATCTATTACATAGTAAGAAAATCTTTCCTAATACAATACTGCATAGGATAACAATTGGTTTCTTATTTTCTAATTGTCATAAAACTAAAACATAACATATATGAATTAAGAAACATATATTACCAAATACTAGTACTTGTCAATATAACTTTCTATGTTTGTATGCCATTATTTCGACAGATTCTTATCAATATACCGACACTACTAGCTTACCATAACATTCACTTTCCTAAGCTAGTCGTGTCGGCTTTCACATCAACTCCTCAGGTCGGTTAACAATGGTGGCACCACATGCCTTTGCAGTACGGTTGTTCTTTTTGGCTGCCTTCCAAGCTCATACTTTCTTTTCTTCTTCCAAGCCTTCTTCTTGCACAGACACTTGTCATGGTCGAGACGCTTTCAATAGCGCTCTTTTTCCTTGTAGTTTTGCTTATCAATCATCTTTCTTTTGAGACCAAGCGGCTGCTGTGCAACTTGACTTCGCTTCTTGACATGTGTCCTTACTTTTTTGACATGGTCCTCACCTATACTCATCTCCTTGATTGCCTCCCACGCCTCCTTTGCTGATTCCTTTCCAGCATTTGCCAACTTCACTTCATCTGGCATATTACCAAATACTAGTACTTGTCAATATAACTTTCTATGTTTGTATGCCATTATTTCGACAGATTCTTGTCAATATACCGACACTACTAGCTTACCATAACATTCACTTTCCTAAGCTAGTCGTGTCGGCTTTCACATCAACTCCTTAGGTCGGTTAACAATGGTGGCACCACATGCCTTTGCAGTACGGTTGTTCTTTTTGGCTGCCTTCCAAGCTCATACTTTCTTTTCTTCTTCCAAGCCTTCTTCTTGCACAGACACTTGTCATGGTCGAGACGCTTTCAATAGCGCTCTTTTTCCCTGTAGTTTTGCTTATCAATCATCTTTCTTTTGAGACCAAGCGGCTGCTGTGCAACTTGACTTCGCTTCTTGACATGTGTCCTTACTTTTTTGACATGGTCCTCACCTATACTCATCTCCTTGATTGCCTCCCACGCCTCCTTTGCTGATTCCTTTCCAGCATTTGCCAACTTCACTTCATCTAGCACGGCTTGAGAGGTAGCTACCATGGCACCATGAACCTTCTCTACATTGACCGATGTGCTACCATCTATTGCTTTCCATACACACAGGGATCGCATGATGTTCTTTCTTTGTATAGCCCACAGGTCATACTTCTCATGGTTTAACATAGGGTATTGGATCGGCACACCACCTTCTCTCACCAGTACTTTCGGTGGTGGAGTCTTCTTTATCTCGATGTTATTGTCTCCCATAACACTGCACCCTGATACCAATTGTTGGAAATACTCAAGTAATCAACTCAAATTCACAATGGTCATAGACAGAACAGAGAGAATATTTTTGTGGTGTGTACATCTTGCTACACCATTTTCTGTTTTCTTTCATTACTTTATACTACTATTACATTTATTACATAGTAAGAAAATCTTTCCTAATACAATACTACCTAGAATAACAATTGGTTTTTTATTTTCTAATTGCCATAAAACTAAAACATAACGGGTGTGTTTGGATGAGCCGTGAATAAGGAATAAGAATAAGGAATTTCGGTATGCGTGCTTGTCCAAATTCCTTATTCTTATACCATGGTTTTGTTAGTATAGGAATAAGGGCCCAAATTTCTTATTCTTGTGTTGTTTGGGTTGCACAAGAATAAGCACGCATATCGAAATTTCTTATTTTTATTCCTTATTCACAGCTCATCCAAACACATCCAACATATATGAATTAAGAAACATATATTACCAAATACTAGTACTTAACAAAAAAATAACTTTCTATGTTTGTATGCCATTATTTCAAAAGATTCTTGACAACATACCGACACTACTAGCTTACCATAACAAAGTTAACTTATTCTTGAGCAGGTTGTTTTGGAGTCCCTTTGTTACAATTATTGTAAAAAGACAAGGACTAAATTGTAAAAAAAAAAAAATTTTTTGGGCCGGGTTAGATACACGAACCAAAGATTTAGAAGCTGCCTTCCCCTATGAATGGTATCTTTGTGTGGTATACAACTACATGGGTCACCAGCTTGTTGTTCCTTGCAGAAATGCAGGTTTGTTCTCATTAGTTAAAAGGAATGAATCACACAGAAAATATTGCGACTGAGGTAGAGGGTTGCAGGTCGAGTGATATGAAAATGGGATTTAATTGCAAAACATAGCATTGGTATTTTACTGTTGTGTGATATATATAGTAAGTGAAATTAGGTAAAACCAAACACAAAATGGGACACAACGGAGATGACCTGGTTATATATGTCATGAGTACGAGTCAGTGGAGTTAGATCTCTGCAAATGACCCTCCTGAAATGGGCCAGTGTATTGCCAATTGTACCAAGCGAAGAAAATAAAAAAAAATCAGTACCATCTGGAAACAATCCTTTTGGCTCACTTTATTAAATTAAGAATGACAAACGAGTTGGGAGTAAAAATATTATATTAAATAGCTGAACGAATAAAAAAATTTTCTTTTCCTGTTTAAGACGCATATAATAATAGAGTTGAATTAAAATATATGATAAGTATTTTGTATAAATCTAATATATATATTATATATAGAGAGATAGAGAGAGGAAAAGGCTAACGTGCCATCGAGTCGTTTTTCGAGATCCAAAATTCAAAATAGTAAATTCAAATTGTTCATCATATTGAAATATCCTTAGAGACAAAATTTTACATTTTTTTTTTCAATTTTTTCCCTATTTATTATGATATCTTTTTAAAAAATATATATATAATTAGAGTATTTCATACCCTTCAATTTGCAAAAATGTAAAGTATTATTTGCTATGAGATTTCAAAATATAAATTAGGATAGCTTAAGTAGATTTGTTGTTTTGAAAAAAAAACTAGATGGATAAGCTCATAATACATAAAACAACCTATATAACATCATGATGCATTATATCTTTTGATGTATTAGCATAAGATGTCCTCATACATGGACAAATAAAGAAACAAAATAATGTTATTAGATAATAAAAATATGTTCCTCAATCTATCAATGATATAAATAGATATATTATTTAATTTGTTTCTTTTATAGACCGAAAATCAAAAATATATTGTTACTTCTTCTTGCGATTGATATCTAACTACAGATCAAATCGATCGAACGACAGAAACACACGTTAGCACGCTAGATCTAGCATGCTAACACCTATTGCTTCCGTGCTTTTTATAAGTAGTAGAGATAAGTTTCTTTCGTAATGTGAATAAATTTATATGTTGAAATTCTATGCATGAAAGAAGTATGGATAGACCTAAGTTTACAAGTTGAACTGATCCTCTTGTGGAAAAAACGACCAATATACCATTTAAAAAAAATGTGCAAAAAGATGTTGTCGAAAACAAAATCTTGCTGGGCATTACATATTTACATCTCATATTTCGTATTTAACTCTGCCGCTATATATGTGATGTGAGCCTTTTCTATTAATCTATTATTAAACATTTTAAGAGACATCTCTGTACGAACTCTGATTTATGGAATGGTTAGGATGGTTAGGTGCCACACCACCAGTTGTACAATACAAACTACGAACTGTAATAGGCTTGGACACATATTTGGTCCTGGAACTCCGGAAGGATGTGGGCCTAAACTGCGACTATTCATGGGGAGACTCATATCTCGGGCCCTCCGACTGGCTCAAAATTTACATAACAGGATACAAAAATTTCACCAAAATGTCAATGGTATGATTAGGGAAATGAATATATATGAATCAAGACAGGTTTTTTTTTCTGTTATGGATCTAGACAAGTTTGGTTTGGAGGCGGGCTGGGGCTGCGGCCGCACGACTTACCACTGGATATCATAGCTGCCATTAAGCAAGTGATGGTGGGGCCGATCAAACCAGGAAGGGGTTAAGGAGTTCTATCATACGATGTGGGAAATATGGAAGGCGAAAAATGAAGAAATATTTGAGAAGAGGATGTTTGATCGAAGACGGGTATGCAAAAAGGTGAGGGCCAGTCTAAACCAAACTTACCCAATTGCTTACTCAAATGGTGATAGTGCGAGACTGGGTATATAAGTGCAATTGGATGGCAAATTACTACTGATACTTCCTGGGACACACAAGACAAGGCTGGAATTAATGGCATGGTGTTTATATCAAAATGGTCAATTGCATACAATTAGCGACTATATAGTCGCTGCTTGGCTGATTCTTTCCTGGATGAGGCTATGGCATTGAATGAAGCAGTGGGTTATGTTCAACTCACATTCAATGGAGGGCTACAACATGAGGAACGATTCTTCACAGATTGCTTGGCTCTGGTCATGGGTATATATACAAGAGGGAGATGTATATATCTGGATAGCCTGGGAAGCAATGTCACAGACTCACAGTACACTATATATGCCCATGGAGAAGCAGTACAGTTAACACATGGCATGGCAAATATAGTAAGGAGTGGCAGTTTTTACCTTGGTTCAGCACAACACCAAGCGCAGATTGATGTGAGGTTCTTTCAGCAGGTGCAGAACCACAGTGACTTTTCTCCTAGTTTTTGCTTTCAGCCCCTATCCCTGCAGTAGGCTAAGTTGGTATTTCTATTAGTATTGCAGCATTTTGGTCTTTAAAAAGTCAATTTCACAATTAGAGAATTGAGTTTGCTTAGATCAACCTTATCCATCTAATTGAGTTTTGCTCTTTAAATGTTTCATCGGAACTTCAATTTTTCAGAAGTCCAGAATATGTACATGGACTTACCTGCTCTAATTTTGTACGAAGGTTGTCAAGGTTTCTAAATTGACCTTCCCTTTGCACTCATGCTAATCAAATTTCTAGGATATGCTATTGCTCTCATTGTGAGTTTTTTTTTTTTCCCTTTTCGTTTTTATTTCTGGAAATTTTTTAGATTTTTAAATATAATTGACAATTCAACCTTCACAAATTGTTTAGAATAAATATTTTACCGCAATTTTATATCCAAGAACACGGATTTTGAATCCAACCCGATATCACATTAAACCCCATCTGAAATCTTAACAGATCCAACCCGCCAACTTAACATTTTTGCTTAGCAGCCCTCAAATTCCTTTAATTCCCATATCTTTAAACTAATGACCCACTAATAGTTTTATTCGCACAAAGGTCAAAACTAGTTCAAACAAGTTTACTAATGGGTCCTTGAGAACTCTTTTTCCTTGCAATTCAGTCTCTAGACTAAAATTCTTCACAAACATATCCCTGGTTCTCAACAAAAGCGTACCAGTAACCAATTTAAGAATGGTACCGACCGGTACCAACTCCAAAAAACACAATTTGACCCTTATTTCATACTTTTTTGACCTAGTGTGATAACTATAAAAATTTCTTATATCAACAAATATGTCATTGAAAGAAGAAAAAAAAAAAAGGAGATCATTACTATCATTTAATTTTATGGTGTGATAAATCATACTGTCACTGCATTTTTTAAAAATCCAAATAGAACTCCAATAGAAGAAACAATTAACACAACAAAACCAACTTACATAAGAGATAAGACACAGAAAATCTCTGTTTATTGATTCTTTTTTTTTATTAAGAAGGGGAAACAGTTCATTACAGGAGACTTATCCAATTTCAATTAACAGTGACTAGTACAGGATATATCTGGTACCAGTGACTAGTACAAAACCCTGCAACTAAATCCCCATTACAATCACTATAGTGTGGAACAAATTGTATGTGTCCGGACCCAGCCATGAACACATGAGAAACACCATATCCTAAATCAGTCCAATTGAAAGCAATTGGGCACTCAATTTCATTATTTAAGGGATTATTTTATTTTGCCCAAATTTCTCCACTAAAGCTGTGACAAAGTCAGACGGTGTGATTCCTTTGCTCGAGTGTGAACGGACTGAAGTCACGAGAGTACTGGTTATGTCTAATAGAGCCTCAGCATCAGCAACTTGCTCTCATAGCTTTTGAACTGGAAAATAACCATACAAATTAAAATAAAAGGAAAAAAGATAATAAAATTTTAAAAGCAATTGTTTTTATACATATATACTTGCAACCTGATTACTTACGCAATTCATAGTCATTTGCAGACAGATGCTAAACATACAAACTATAAGTCATCTAAAAGGCAAAACCTATTAAGTTTGTCGCTTGACTTAGGCCATTCTACAGAAGGGGGGATGGTCCAAATTTACAAATAAACCCTTTTGACCTCTCAAAACCATGTATTATTCAAAATCCAGAAAATGCAAAAATTTGGATGATTCTAGCTAAACAGGAGCATGACGAATCCAAAACTACCATTGTATAGGAAGAATTTACCGAATTGATGCAAGCTTTCAGCTTCAGTAATAATACCTTGAAAATTTGTCGACTCAGCATTTGCCATGTCATCTTCCTCATCTGAAATAGGACATCAAATGAGAGTATGAGACTCTGAACTTCATGTGAAAAAATGAAAAATTTTAATTGCTCAAGACATGTTTTTATTTTCCTTCTTAAAATTTCAAATTTTTTATTTACAACGAAATAGAGAGCAAAAATAAACAGAAATCTAAACAAAACCACCGTTTAGAACCGCACTAATGAATTTTGTACAAAATCAAAGCTACTATGTTTGCTACTGTTATTGTAGTTCAAAATAATCAAAAAATAAGGACAAAAAAGTTCTGTTTGTTCTTCATTTCAAGGGCAAATTCGACAGAAAAACTACTAAATTAACGAAAAATAACACAGATCTAATGAAGGAAATAGATCATTAGCGACGAAATGAAGCAAAAAAAAATGGTGTCGTACCAAAACCCCCTTGAACGATGTGGAATTGATGAGCAATCCGGTACTCTTCGTGATGCTTGAAAGTGCGACAAGACAAAAACACTATTGAACGTGTGAAATACTGAGCAAATCGCAAGAGATCTGAGATTTTTTTATTGTTTTTTTTTTCCACAAAATTTTGCTTTCAGGGAAAGAGCGAAAGGAGAAATGTAGAGAAAGCATATAAGCTCCCCACTGAATGAGCTGTTTCCCCTCAATTTTTAATCTCACTTTTTTATTCTAAAATTTTGTCAGATTTGTTAATCTCTCTGGTTTGGAGTAAATCCTTAATCCTAGGCTGTATACTGTATAGATTGTCCATTAGTCCGTAATAGCTATTTACTCCCGAATAACCTCTTATTCCTATCCATCCAAATGCATCCTTAGTGATTTTTCTGTGTTGGATCAAAATATACGCCATTTACAAAACATAGTTCTGTACCTTTCAAAATATACGCCATTCACAGACAAGGAGGTTCACAAGCTCTTTACCTGCAAATTTATTTAAACTATTTTGGTTACATTCCGTATCTAGGTTGATTGATTTACTTGAAAGGTCTTATCTGTGGCAAAGAACATCAATCTTGACTCATGAGTTTATTTTTTCCTTTTTTCTGCATGTAAAACCTAAAGGGCCCAATTGGCTCTTGCTCAGATCCAGCCAGATTGTTTGTCAAATAGGAATTATTGATCCAACACAGAACAAGATTGTTTATCCAGTATGAAAAACAACATTAATTAATAAGCTAAATACCATAGTACATAAAAGGAAATTCATGAACAATGATAGTTGATTGTGGATATTAACTGTATACTGATCAAATAAGAAATGCAATGCATACCGTCTAAGAGAAAATGAAAATAAATTACACATAAAAAGCACATCAAATGTTTGTTAATTATAACATTAATGTGGCCTATATATTAAATATAAACCAAGTTCATTTATGAAAATTACCTAAAGGGTACATTGGATTTTGATGGAAAATCCAATGGACCAGATTAATTACAAATTCTGATCCCTTTAATTACCTTAGTCAATTATTATTTCTCTCTCCTGTCATAATTTGGCATTTCTTCCCTAAAATTTCGCCTAAAAAGAAAAGACAGAAAGTGAGAAAAACGCCATTAATTTCAGCCATCATTTTGGACTAAAGAAAATTGGAGAAGATCAAATTTCCGCATCAAGATGTCTTCTCTACAAAATTGTAAGTTCTAACTTATGATTTATTTAATTTTATATGAAATACGTTGATTCTAGGATGTTAATTAGAAATATTATTATGAATTAATATTTTTTACGTCTAACATTTGGTATCAGAGCGGTACGTAATTTCATATAAAATTACTACAAAAATCTTGATTTACTTACTGAAATTTAATGATATTTTCGTACTTCAATCATTAATTAATGGTAATTTCTGAATATGTATTTGATGGATTTTTACAGAAATAATTTTTCTGGAATATACAGTATTAATTTTTATAGAATTAATTTTTCTGGAAAACACAAATTCAGAATTATTTTCATATTTATTTCTCTATGTGCGTTTTGGGAGATATGAATCCTTGCTTTCACCATGTAGTACACATAGAGAGAGAAAGGTAAAAGGCAAGTGCGCTGGAATTTTTTTTATTTTTCATTACTTTGGATTGAATACAAAGGATAAGTTCAATTTTTTGGTACAACCTCAATCCATACCTTTATTTGCTGCACTTCTGTCCGAGTATAAACAGTGAGGACGCATGCTTATACTTCTAAATTGTAGGCCACCTATTGTCTATTTTCTTTCCTATGCGCATCACGTCTTTTTAATGCCTCTGGTCCACTGAAGAGGCGTTATTAATTTGCATTTCCTACTTAACTAAATTAAGTACGGAACTAGCAATTATGCATATATGCGACCTTATCTATGATTTAACAATTCATAATGATTATCATATAACATTATTTTATGTAATTATTTTCAAAAACCGTATATAAAGTTTGTATGGTTTTACATATGATAATATTAAACTTATATGATTTTATATTATATATACCAAGCAACCCAACGGTACTATGTTATATATAATTTATTTTCATATGAATTTACTTTTAATATTTGGTCGTTATCAATTTTACAAACTTTAATTGTAACTACCATTTTATTAAAAGGAACTATATTTTACATGATGTCTATAGTATTACTTATGTTTACATTTAATAAATTATAAATGTCAATTTTACCAACTTTAATTGTCAAGTATAATTTATTAGATGAAATTTTTAATTTATGTTCAATTTATTTCTGCCCAACGGTGATATGAATTGATTTTAGTGGATCAACTATTAAACCTGAAATATTAATTGGCGTTTTATTATTTCAGATAAGTTAATTATTAGTCCCCTAATTATAGTTGATCTAATTTATTTAATTTTATATGTCTGTGGATTTTAGTTAATAGTAAGCATTTTATTTGTCATGAATTTGCGGCATTGAGCAATATTAGTAATCAAATCACTGGAATAACACCATTGAATGGAACTAATTTTTCAACTTGGAAAGAGCAAATTGAGATTGGTCTTGGTGTTCTTGAAATAGACCAAGCATTACGTTTGGATAAACCTGAAAAACCAAAGGATGATGCTGCAGATGAAGAAAAAACTGCTTATGCAAAATGGGAGCGTTCTAATCGCATGTCTCTCATGATTATCAAAAACACCATTTCTTTGGCTATTCAGGGAGGCATTCCTGAAAAGAATATTGCTGGTGAACTTTTTACTGCTAAAGAATTTTTAGCCTCTGTTGAGGAGCAGTTTAAGAGTACATCAAAGGCTAATGCAAGTGCTCTCATAATGAAAATGCTCACTACCAAGTATAATGGGACTAGCGGTGTACGTGAACATATCATGATGATGAATGATATGGCCGCAAAATTAAATGGCATGGACATGGCAATTTCTGAGGGATTTTTGGTTCATTTCATTATGACTTCTCTTCCTGCTCAGTTTGGTCCTTTCAAGATCAATTACAACACGCAGAAAGAGAAGTGGAAAATGAGCGAATTGATTGCCATGTGTGTTGAAGAAGAAGAAAGGTTTAAGACTGAAAAACCTGACTTTGCACATGCTGCCATTGAAAGTCCAAAACAGAAAAACAACAATGGTAAAGGAAAGAATAAGAAAAATGATGGTCTTGGTGTTAACAAAGCAAGTACATCTGGTACAAAACGTGTTTTTAAGTGCAATCACTGCAAGAAACCTGGACACGTAAGGATGGAGTGTACCAAGTTCAGAGCGTGGCTTGCCAAGAAGGGTAATGATTTCAATTATATGATTTGTGAGTCTCTTTTAATTGATGTTCCCTTAAATACGTGGTGGGTTGACACTGGTGCCTCTGTGCACATTACGAACTCATTGCAGGGATTCCTTTCCGTGAGGATGCTGGAAAAGGGAAAAAGGAAGATTAAAGTAGCCAATGGATTAGAGGCTGAAGTGGAGGCCGTAGGAACTCTTCGTTTAGTCTTGAAGAGTGGCTTTATTCTCTATTTGCATGATGTAGTTTATATTCCTAGTGTGATTAGGAATTTAATTTCTGTTTCTAGACTTGATGCGTGTGGTTTTATGTTTCAGTTTGGAAATAATGAGTTGAGACTATATCATAACTCTAAGGTTGTTGGTTCTGGATTATTATGTGACAATCTATATAAATTATGTTTGGATTCTTCCTTTTCTGATTCTTTATTATCGCTGAATGTTAATTGTGTTGATCATAAACGTGACACAAAGAGAAATCGTGATGTTGGATATTCTTCCAAATTATGGCATCGCAGATTGGGTCATATTTCAAGAGATAGAATGCAACGTCTCATTAAAAATGAAATTCTCCCAACATTAGATTTTTCTGGTTTTGAAAGCTGCATTGAATGTGTTAAGGGAAAATTTGTAAAGGGAAATAAGAAAGGAGCCACTCGAAGTGGGGGACTATTGAAATTAATTCACACTGATATATGCGGTCCTTTTCCCACTCCGAGTCTCAATGGACATAAATCATTCATTACTTTTATTGATGATTACTCACGCTATGCTTATGTGTTCTTAATTTCTGAAAAATCTGAGGCACTAGACAAATTTAAGATTTTTAAGGCTGAAGTTGAAAATCAACATAATCTTAAAATTAAAGTAGTGCGATCAGATAGAGGCGGTGAGTATTATGGTAGGCACACTGACTTGGGTCAAAGTCCAGGTCCATTTGCTTTGTTTCTTCAAGAAAATGGTATTATTCATCAATTCTCTATGCCGGGTGATCCTCGGCAAAATGGAGTAGCTGAAAGGCGCAATCGTACATTAATGGATATGGTACGAAATATGATATGCAATACCACTTTACCAGAATTTTTGTGGTCCGAGGCTTTAAAAACAGCCACACATGTTCTCAATCGAGTTCCTAGTAAATCTGTTCCAGCAACACCTTATGAATTGTGGACTGGAAGAAAACCGCAACTAGGATACTTACGTGTGTGGGGCTGTCCTGCTGAAGCAAAAGTCTACAATCCTCAAATTAAGAAACTGGATTCCAAAACCGTCAGTTGTTCTTTCATAGGTTATCCAGAGAGGTCCAAAAGTTTTAGATTTTATTGTCCCTCGCATACCACTAGAATTGTTGAGACAAGACATGCAGTATTTTTTTAAAATGGCAACATTAGTGGGAGTAATGAAAAACGAACTATAAACCTCGATGAAGAAAATCGAATTTATGTTCCAACTTCTGTCATTTCAGAGGCTACAAGTTCTGTTTCTCCATTATTACTAAATGAAGGTACTAATGTTAGTAATGTTCCTAACAATGAAGAATTACCTTTGCTGCCACAAGAACCTTTACGCAAGTCGCAAAGGGAACGCAAAACTGCAATAAATGATGATTATATTGTATACCTTACCGAAGAAGGTGGCGATATAGGTCATGGAGATGATCCTATCTCCTTTAAGGACGCCATGAAAAGTGATAAGTCATCTCAGTGGCTAGAAGCCACGAATGATGAGATGAACTCAATGCAACAAAATGATATTTGGGACCTTGTTGAGTTACCTAAAGGTGTTAAACCCGTAGGATGCAAATGGGTTTACAAAACTAAAACTGATTCTCATGGTAACATCGAAAGATACAAGGCCCGATTAGTTGCTAAAGGGTTTACACAACAAGAAGGTATACATTATGATAATACTTTTTCTCCTGTCTCAAAGAAAGATTCATTAAGAATTGTTTTAGCTCTTGTAGCTCATTATGATCTTGAGTTGCATCAAATGGACGTGAAAACCGCATTCCTTAATGGTGACTTGCATGAAGAAATTTTCATGAAACAACCTGAAGGTTTTGTTGTTAAAGGCAAGGAACATATGGGTTGCCGGTTGAAACGATCAATTTATGGGTTAAAGCAAGCTTCAAGGCAGTGGTATCTCAAGTTTGATGAGGTCATAACAAAATTTGGATTTCAAGAAAAAACTTTTGATCAATGCATATATCTCAAGGTTAGTGGGAGCAGATTTATCATTCTTGTTTTGTATGTGGATGACATTTTGTTAGCAAGCAGTGATTTAGACATGTTGTACGAGACAAAACGTTTTCTTTCAAAGAAATTTGAAATGAAAGATCTTGGTGAAGCCTCTTATGTCATAGGCATTGAAATCCACCGTGATCGGTCTCGTGGTCTCTTAGGTTTATCACAAAAGGCATATATCGAGAAAATGCTTAAGCGCTACAATATGCAAAATTGTTCTCCAAGTGTTGCTCCCATTTTCAAAGGTGACAAATTCAGCAAGGCTCAATGTCCCAAAACTGAATCAGAACGTAAGCAAATGGAAAAGAATGAGTATGCTTCGGTTGTTGGAAGCTTAATGTATGCTCAAGTTTGCACACGTCCTGATATTGCATTTGTAGTTGGCATGCTTGGCCGATATCAATCAAATCCAGGTTTGGATCATTGGCGAGCTGCTAAGAAAGTCTTACGCTATTTGCAAGGGACTAAAGACTACATGCTTACTTACAGAAAGTCCGATAACCTTGAGGTCATTGGTTATTCTGATTCGGATTTTGCTGGATGTGTAGACACAAAGAAATCCACATCAGGATACATATTCATGCTTGCAGGGGGACCAATTTCATGGAAGAGTGCCAAACAGTCCTTAGTTGCATTTTCCACTATGCAAGCAGAATTTGTGGCGTGTTTTGAAGCTATTGGTCAAGCAGTTTGGTTGAAAAATTTCATACCTGAACTTCAAGTAATTGAGAGTATTGCAAGACCACTCACGCTATTTTGTGATAATGAGGCTGCTGTTTTTTTCTCTAAAAACAACAAGTCCAGCGGTGCTACTAAATGGATTGACATCAAATATCTTGTTGTTAGAAGGAAAATTAAGGATAATGTTATTGTCATACAACACATCAATACAAGAGCTATGTTAGCTGATTCTCTAACAAAGGCACTACCACCTACTCTTTTCAAAGAGCATGTAGCCGGCATGGGTTTGGTTAGTGACTTGTGATGTTGTAATGAACAATAATGTATTTATTAAGTTATGTATTGAAGCTTCATTTATGTATTGACTGAATTTATATTGTTTGCTTATTTCTTATGTTTGCGCATTAATGTAATTTATATAAGCAAATATACTTATGAGGATCGAATGAATTTAATTAACCATATGTTGGAAAGAATGCCATTTCTATAATTAATAGGGATCAAATAACAACAATAGTTATTTTGATTATATTAGTTTAGTTTGGTATTTCTACCTTAACAAGGTTGAAGTTTTTATCGGCCAATTCTGAATTTGTGTTTCATTATGATATTTTATAGGCCAAGTGGGAGAATGTTAATTATAACATTAATGTGGCCTATATATTAAATATAAACCAAGTTCATTTATGAAAATTACCTAAAGGGTACATTGGATTTTGATGAAAAATCCAATGGACCAGATTAATTACAAATTCTGATCCCTTTAATTACCTTAGTCAATTATTATTTCTCTCTCCTGTCATAATTTGGCATCTCTTCCCTAAAATTTTGCCTAAAAAGAAAAGACAGAAAGTGAGAAAAACGCCATTAATTTCAGCCATCATTTTGGACTAAGGAAAATTGGAGAAGATCAAATTTCCGCATCAAGATGTCTTCTCTACAAAATTGTAAGTTCTAACTTATGATTTATTTAATTTTATATGAAATACGTTGATTCTAGGATGTTAATTAGAAATATTATTATGAATTAATATTTTTTACGTCTAACAATGTTCTCTGTACAAAATAATGGGTCATTTGGCTAACTTTGAAACTTGAGTCAGTCCAAACATACAATATTTACCATATCCCATACTTAGGACGTGTGAGTGAAATTATTCTAGTTTTACACATTCATACACGACATAGGGTCAAACAAGATTGGTATAAGATTCTGAAATAAGATAAAGTATACTTTAAGAAACTTAAAGTTTATAAATTTGATATAACCTCCATAAGCTGAACCTGAACACCTCATAAATGATCATGGATCGTCTCTATTACCTCCTCACACGAACTCCACTTGCTCTCACGTTCACCTTCCTACCCAAATATTGAATCAGGCAAAAGTCAATCAGATCCAGTAAGCGATGGCACATGCGGTTTCGGAGCCGAGAATTAGCGAGCTGCATGCGGATTTTATCGGATTTGGGAGGTAAGAGGGAGGGAGATTAATTGGGAAGAACCAATTGATCGAGTCACTGCTGAAGATTGGGGAGGAGGGAGGAGAGAAAGGGGAAGTGGAGCAGGAGAAGAGGCGGAGGGACGAGGGAGGGATGCCAACGGGAACGGGTTCAATCTTCGTGGGGCGAATTAAAAACCATAATTTTCTGCCACTTCCGTTCCCAACGGATCAATTTCCGTTCTCCACGGATACCCAGTTGTAACATCCGTTCTCAAACTGATCATGTTTCCGTTGTCAATGCATACCCCTAATTGTAAGTTCCATTCTCAACGGATCTTAATCCGTTCCGTCCCCAATAGTTGTGCCACTCGTTGCGTTCTCAACTGATCTCATATCGTTCTCAACGCATACCACAATTGTGAAATCCGTTCTCAAGTCTCAACGGATCCAATTCCGTCCCAGATCATCTCCCTGCAACTAAACTAGCTAAAATGACAACCGTTTTTCCTAGGTTTTTATGTCCATTCCGAACAGAATTTTTAAGCAAATAAATTAAATTTCGTTTATGTTGACAAAGCCAGTTTGGATCCGTTAAGAACGGAACTTTATCCGTTGAGAATGGATGCTGACAGAAAATTTTTTATAATTCGCTTATATTGGTACCAATGCAAAGGTCGAACACAGTAAATGCTCTATTCCTTGTACCTGCTGTGAGAGGTGATTACCATTGACCTATGCTTACTATTACCTCAAAAAATAATTAATGTAGAAATACACGTAATTGACAATCTGTCTAACTTAAATTCAGTTGATTTCCAACAAGGAATTTATAGTTGCTATGGAAAATTTATGAAACAAAAACTGGAGGTTCAGTGTACAAGTTATTTGACCAAACCCATAAAATAGAAATGAAAAGGCAACAGGCCTGGCTGAAAACTAAATCTGACTTGGCAATTTCAGCAAACACATCGTGCAAACAGTTATACAGACCTTACCAGTAAGATTACATATTACTAACAAATTCTCAGATGACAAACTAAATTTGTCCAACAACAACAAAAATGGAAAAAAGTAAAAGAGAAATAACAATTCCAGTGAACCAAACTGATTCCTCTATTCTGCAACGTTCCAATGCAAAAGAAAAGGAGTAAAAAAAAAAGTTTACTATTAATTCTGTTCTATATTAAATCATCTTAGGACATTGTTATTTGATGCATTCAAACAATGTTACCGGTGATTTAGCTTAAAGGTGTGTAGCAATCCACCTGAAATTGAAGAAATTAAGAATCAGAAAAAATCCAAAAACTGCCGACCCAGGTCTAACGAAATCGGAGTTTCAATGAACAACAAACAATCCCTTGGCTGCCTATAGCAATAGGTATACGGATTTTTAGGTCTAAAGAAAATAAACAACAAACAAGACAGCTATTCGCTCATCAAATAATACTGAATGAAGCAATTAGCGATGGGTATTCCGTATACGGATAACAAACCAAAATTTCCCCAAGTACAGAAGAAGAGTGCCCTGTTTGTTCAAATGAGAAGAAAAAGTAAAACAGAACTACAAGAAAATTAATCTCAGGATTAAGCATTTTTAGGTGTTCATTCGCGTATCACCTGACCCCTTTCTATCGCCTTTCTTTCTCTAACGCACTCACGCACACCCCTTTCTCGTCTCTCTCTCTCTCTCTCTATCACTCAAGGACAAGATGATTGAAGAGCGAAAGTGACTCAGGTCCCAAGTACCCTCACCAGTTCCGACCCTCTCTCTTAGAGATAGTTCTTTGACTTGAGCAAGTATGTATTATTTCTTCTCTTGAATGCTGGACCTGTCATTTTAAGTTCATCCAACGTCTGGTAAAGCAGTTGGACTAAAGCATGTGTACACAAGTGTTTTTAGATAGGAAATGGTTACCTATAATGAAGAATTTTTATTATTGCTTGCACAAATAATCATCAATAAAGATGCCAAAATCATCTAAATTTTTCTCACTAGCTATTATACTCCTAGCTGTGCTGAATCAACTGCCATATTGTAAAGGTTTTCCTGGACCTGTAAGAGATGCATATATTACACAGCATCAGACATCGCATTACGATGACTCAGTATTGGTATTAAAATAAAATTTAATAAAAACTCCTTACAAGTAGATAACAGTCTGGCAACCTGTATAGTCTGATTGATAAAAACAGTACTTATCTATACCGGTCAGTCCTTTTGCTACATTATTCAGTTTCTTCAGCATCAGTCTAAGAAATGAAATTTATCAGGTTATTCACAAAGTATAACACTGATGTGCTGTACCTCGGGAGCAATGAGCCAATGACCTCGGTCAGGATTGAGCTGAAAAATCAAAGGTGCTTTTGCATAATGGAGCCAACAATGGGAGATTGCTTAGTACAACAGATCTCCTTCGATCTTTGTGAATCGAATCTCAGAAGTCATATGTCTGTACTTGCCATCCTTTTTGAATTCTCTCCCCAAGTGGGGACAACCTTCAATCCATAGTTCATCGAGGTTCTTCAGCTGCTGTAACAGACCTTCGGGAAGAGCTCTTATGTTGGGGCAGCGAGAAATTACAAGCTTTTTGAGACTCGTGAGGCCTCCCATGCTCAAGGGTAAAAAATGTAAGTTCTCACAACCTATAATTTTAAACTTCTTGAGAGCAACCATGCTTCCTAACCATTCTGGTAAACTTCGAAGGTTTAGACAACAATGTATACACAGTTCCCGAATAGATGTTGAGCATTTTGGAATTTTTACCAGATTTGGGCAGTGGTGGATCCACATAATTTCAAGATTAGGTAATAGAGCTCCTGTGATTGACCTCCCAGATGGTGACCCAAGAAAGTTCGGGCAGAAACCCACATCAATACGTCTTAGGCAATTCATACTTCTGAGTTCATCCTCCGGCCAATAAATGAGATTGTCACAGTATCTAATGACCAGCTCTTCTAGAAAAGTGAAACACTTCCAAAACCATAAGGATGAATTTGACACAATATCTAATGATAAGAAAATTTTGCTTGATATAAGATTCAAAACTCGACATTTTGTTAAAGGTACACTCCCTTCCTCCCCTGTTTTTGCTCCTATTGGTATAATACTGTTGTATCCAGTTAAAGATAAATTATTAAGAAACTCTGAAGGTTGAAAAGAAAGAGATTCATTTTCATTTTCATTATCTCCATCATAGCTCTCAAGTGATAATCCCTTTAGTGTAGTTAACCTTGTTGCAAAGCATGATAACAGTATGTTTCCTTTGACAGACAAGTTCTCAAGAAAAGGAACAATTGGCATTGCAGTCAGCTTGTGGCAGTTAATAATTTCTAGTCTTTTTAGCACAGGAAAAACTAATGATGTCTCATTTTCAAATTCACCTTCATACCAGCTACTTAAGTTCGGCATTTCATATAACACCATACTCTCTAATGATGGAAATGCTATCGAGACATCTTTAGCACTTTGTCCAATAGTGCATCCACTATGGCAAAGATGTCTCAAATTATTCAAAAATTGTAAATTGAGAATTTGAAGAAAAGGTAGCTTGTCTACTGGTAGCATTTTTGTGCACTTTCTACAATCAATTATATATAGCTCAATTAAATTTTCTAGCATCGAATATTCCATCATCCAGACCGGAAACTCATCACCCATGTACTGTGCGACTTGTAAAACCTTTAGATTGTTGCATGGTTTAAGAGCATCCAACACCTCATGAGGATCACAGTACATCACCTCTAGATCATTGGATTTCGCTACCTTAAATTCAGCACTTTGATTAGCATCCAGTATGCCCCAGCATAGTGCTAAATTATCTAGATTCAGTTTAGCTATCAAATTTGCCTCCCTTGCATTGTTGACATCCCTAACTTTCCTTATATTATACAAATGCAATGTTCCATGGAGATTTAAGTTCTTCAATTCCGCAATGGAATTACCAGGACCAATGCCTATAATGTAAGTTGTTAATATTTGCAAGCAATTTAGCAGCCCAAGACCTGGTGGCATGCTTATTAAATTACTACAATCTTCAATGTAGAGATGCCTAAGGATACTCATGAATCGCATACCTTCTGGTAGCTTTATAAGTTGCCTACACCTAGTGAGTCGCAAGGTTTGCAAGAGATAGAGAGTGCATATCGCTTCGGGTAATAATGTTTCAGAACATTGAAGCTCAAGATATCTTAGGTATTTCATCTTTTCGGGTGTGATCATAGTTTTCTCAAGGAGACGATTATATACTTTGAATTCTAATATTCGTAGAGAGTTTGATTTTTGAAATCCAATATTGCAGGCATATCCAGAACCATTGGTGGAGATCGAAATGAGGCTTCGAATAGAAGGGAAGTTATTCATTGTTTTGTTAATGTCCAAAGGAATCCTTTTAGTTGAAATATGGCGAATGGTAATTATTGGATGACTTATTTGTGCTGGTATTTCCAGTGTAGATAGACATTCATCACCCATAATATATTGAGCAAGGTCATGCATAAGATCATGCATTTTGCACTTGGTTTCAATTCGGTGTATGGATCGAAATTGCTTAACATCATGAAAGAATGATCTCCAAGCCAACTCATTGAAAATATCATTTCCCTTCATTTCTAGGCTACCCGGCCCATCAAATGGGATGAATCCATTGGCCATCCAGTATTGAATCAGCTTCTCCTTGTCCATCTCATAATCTTTTGGGAATACAGCACAGAAAGCAAAGCATTGTTTCATGTATGAAGGCAAGTGGTCATAGCTCAGCCTCAATACGGGTAAAACATCATTTTGGACCAATCTTGTTTCCCAAATCCTGCTCTCTTCGTATATAGCCAACCATTCTTGCACCTCATACTTACAACTCATTAAGCTACCAAGTGCATTAATAGCAAGAGGCAATCCTCGGCAATTTTCAACCATTTTCTTGCCAATCTTAACTAACTCTCGACTTTCCTCTACCCCCATGCTAAATGCTCTTCTGTGAAACAGGTTCCATGAATCATCCTCAATTAAGCATCCCAGATTATAACTCCTCATTGTACCCATTATAAAAGCTACTCTTCTGCTTCTTGTGGTAACAATTACGGCACTTCTAGAATCACCATATTTTAAAAGAGCTCTCAAATGTTCCCACTCGTTGACATTCTCATTCCAAACATCATCTAGGAAAAGAATATACCGTTTTTCTTCTAAAACTTTACGTAAACGCCTCTGAAGCAGCTCCATGTTGTTAATGGGAACATTACAGTCCCCTACAACTAATTCAATAATAGATTTAACAACAATACCGATATGAAATTCTTCAGACACACAAATCCATAGAGCCATTTCAAAGTGTTCTTTCACTCTAGGGTCATTGTACACAAGTTGAGCAAGAGTAGTCTTGCCAACCCCACCCATGCCAACCACTGGCACAACTCTGAGATCTGAATTGTCGCTTGTTTCAAGCAATAATTTGATTATCTCCTCCTTATCCTTTTCCCTCCCCACAACCTTTGATTGAACCACAAGAGAATCAGTTCTGGCCCGATTAACCACCTGCACATGTTGGCCTTGTCCAAATCTAAACCTTTCCATCTGGACTAAAAGGCCATCAATCCTACCTATTAGTTTCTTCAATTTTCCACTCAGTTTATATTGAAATAGAGATGGATTTTGAAGGGATAAAAGGGAACTTATATTGCTGACTTTTTGGCCATGTCTAATAGCGTCTTGGCGCAGTTCCTGGTAACAGAAGTTATCAAGCAGATCATCAGCATCATAAGCAGCTGATTTTAGCTTCTCTAGCCAAGATTTCACCTCTGTGTTAGAATTTGCTCTCTGCTCAGCATCGGGGAGTACAGCCTGGATTTCAAGAAGCATGTTGTGAAGCCTCTCGCGCTGACCATTGATGCCCCACATCTCACCAATCCGCTGCACCAGTGACTCTGTCACTTTCTTCACTACGGCTGAAACCACAGCCGACACAAGTAGATCCGCCATTGGTGATTTGGAAGGTGCTCCAATGAAAAGAGTGTCGAAAGGCCTTTTTTATTTCTTTATCTCAGTCCTCAGATTAAGAAAGAGAATGTTAATTGTCAAAGGTGGTAAAAGTTGCACAAACGACAGAACCTAACCTACACAATCTATCAGTGACGAGGTGATCATTATTCATTAATGATTTGTTCTTCACTTGCTGGAGAGATTAAGGGAGGTGAGGAGAGAGGAAGTGGTGGCAAAGTGGTTATCTCCTCAGCAAATGGTTTAACGGGTAGTCTTCTCTGTTGGAAGAGATGGCTTTGAGGAGGGAAGGGAACTTACCAGTGGAGAGAGGTGGTATAGCCGTATAGGGACGCGGTTTGTCCACGAATTTCAGATTCTATCTTTTAAAAATAAAATTGCTCGTAAAAAATATCAGATCCAATAAAAAATACAAGGACATGATACATCGCTGCTAACTCTGCAATACAATTCATTCTTGCTCTCTGTACTATGGTTAATTATCATAGGTACTAGCATATTTTGTTCACACGTGGAACCCTAAGCTAAGCAAAGCCACATGCTAGGCGGGTCGGAACTCGGAAGATTCTCAGACTCATCCTTTCCGAATAGTCGAGTTGCTGACATTTTTTTATGTGTTTGGATGAGCATGGAATAAGGAATAAGAATAAGAAATTTCGGTATGCGTGCTTATCCAAATTCCTTATTCTTATACCATAGTTTTATTAGTATAGGAATAAGGGTCCAAATTCCTTATTCTTGTGTTGTTTGAGTTGCACAAGAATAAAAATAAGCACGCATACCGAAATTTCTTATTCTTATTCCTTATTCTATGCTCATCCAAACACACCTACAAATTACACCTTTCTATATTAATTAATAAACCATAAAAAGGATGTTCCGTAAATAACTATGTTGTGACCTTGTGCCATAAATAAAATAATTAAATGAATAAATGGCTCAATTATCTCCACATCGATCCTTGAGCTTGTTTGTAATTCTGAATTCATGTGCCTATTCTTATGTGGCTATATATATACACATTTTCAGTGTATACCGTTTCTGGAATGGAACGGCAAACGGAATGGTCTATTTTGTTGCCGTTTCGAACGTTAAACATGCATACCTTCCCTTCCCTTCTCATGCCGCCCTCTCACTTCCTTTTGGCTTCCACTGTGAACAAACTCTGTCTTACAACAACAAAATAAATACATACAATAATAAAATGAACACATACAACAACAAAGTGAAAATATACAAATTTTGGCTGAATAAAGAAACAAAATGAATATATACAATAAACAAAGTGACCATGTACCATAATAAAGTGAATATATATACAAATTTGCTAAATAAGAAATAATTACCAGATTCAACATAATAATGATGATGTTTAAGAGATTGAAGTTAGAAATGAGCTATTAACGACGGTCTTGAAGCCAAGTCCAACGGGCCTTAAAGGTCGAAAACAAAAAGAAAAAAAGAATACTTTGTTCTATGTTTGGTTCATAAATCATACCACGAACACGGACGGATAGGGGTGAAAACGGCGACTGTTTTAACTATTTTTTCGTTTTGTTTCGTCTAAAACGAAACGAAATGGTTAAAGATTTTAGTTGCGTTTTAAAAAAGAAACGGTTAACGCAACACGTTGTAGTCAATTTTGTCCATGTGTATTTCGTGGCATTTTCATGATTTTGATCGTTTTGTTCAAAATGAAACGGTTAACGCAAATATCTTGTCAGTTTCGTGGTAAAACGAAACGGTTAACGCAATAATTCATTTTCGTAGTCGTTTTAGACGTTATGCATCCTATGGACGGACTAGCAATTCGTGAAGGCTAGTTCGCTCCTCAGTGTGTTCGTTATTCGCGCAAAATGGAGGTATTACGAATACGGCCCAAAAAAGCATGTTCGCGAATGTTTGTATGAAGTTTGGTTCACGCGAGGTAGATTAAGTTTTGAAATCGTTTAAAAATGAATTTATAAATTATTTTAATAATTAAAACCCCTACTAACTTAATACATTTTATAATCTCTTTATCTTTATATTTTCTAATTTTTTATTCTGTCTGAAAGGTCGCAGGTTCGAAACCCGGCTGGAGAGTTTTTCATAGACATTTAATTTAAAAATAAGTTGGGTGGCTTAGACCTCCAATTTATCTTAAAAAAAAAATTCTGATTCTGTCAAAAGTCAGGCCTCTCTCCTCTCTCCGTCAAAACGGAGGTTCTCGAAGATTTATAATAGAATTAAAATTAATATTCCAGGCTACCTATTGATGTTTCAAACAGAGCAAAAAAGTAAGTGAAAGCAGATATACAGTCAACGTTAATGTGGACCGCCCGATATATAATGGATGATCTAGTATTTCTGTGAACCCTTTCATTAGATGCTGATGAGTATTCCTAAACACAGTCAGTTAGTCACTCAAACTGAGTTAAACTGCAACGAAGTTGTTTGAAAATTGGGCTAAGAATGGGCCGTAAATGGTCTATCCTTGGACAACCGGACAAGACACAATAGGCCGAAATTTTAAAAAATAATACTAAATTAATATAATATATTATAAATAATATCAATATAATAATATTTTTTTAAATAGCTTTTTAATTTTTTTATATATTATTTATTTATTTATTTATTTTATTAATTAGTTAAATAATTAGAAAAATAGATAATATATTGTAAAAATATTGAAAAAATATGGAAAAAATCAGGAATAATTAAATTAAATTTTATATGTAATTTAGTATTTTTTTGAGAAATTAAATTTATTTTCATTTTAATTAATTTATTTAATTAAAATATAATTATTTATAACTTATTTAATTAAATGAATTGTACCATTTAGAAAGGATTATAAATTTTCAGAATTTGCAAGGATAAAAAGGCATAATCCTTTCAGAATGTTCAAAGTTTTATTAATCCTTTCTGCATTAGTAGGGATACAAAGGCATAATTTGAACATTAAAACTTTAAACAGGCATAACTTTTGATTGGAAGGTTCGTTTGGCGCAAACGAGGACATTCCGGAAAGCTGGCGACGAGATCTACACATATTATCGGGGTGAAATCCTGTAACGACCATTTTCGAAGCCAAAAAACGCTCTCTGGACCTCCAAAATCCACTTTGAAAGTTTGCAAACCTAAAAACCACTCTAAACTACTAAAAATGTTTTTAAAATCATAAATTAATCATTAAAAAGAGAAATGCAGTAAATCAAGTGAATTTAGTCTTTCTTCTCCCTCTCAGTAAAACATCAATCTCGTGTGATTCCTTTCTAACGCAATCCAGAAAGTGCTTCCTTGATCATGAGACTCGATATGTTTATTTAATATATAATATGAAAATAATATATACAGAAAACGACATCCGGGACGCATATCAAATGGTTGTTTAAAAATTTATAATTTTAATTTAAATTAATTAAAAATTTATACTTAATTATTAATTTTTTAATTAAATAAATTAATTAAATTTATATATTATTAAATAAATTAATTAAAAGTAAAATAAATTTAATTTTCCAAAAAAATACTAAATTACATATAAAATTTTGTTTAATAATTCCTGATTTTTTTATATTTTTTCAATATTTTTAGAATATATTATCTATTTTTCTAATTATAATTAATTAATAAACTAATAAAAGGAAAAAATTTTCTGAAAAAATACTAAATTACATATAAAATTAAGTTTAATTATTACTGATTTTTCCCATATTTTTTCAATATTTTTACAATATATTATCAATTTTTCTAATTATTTAACTAATTAATAAATTAAATAAATAAATAATATATAAAAAATTAAAAAGCTAAGATCGGAATCCAGGAATCCGATCTTGCGTTCGGAATCTGGGATTCCGATCTCGTGATACGATTTACAATAATATTATTATATTGATATTGTTTTTAATATATTATATTAATTTAGTATTATTTTTTAAAATTTCGGCACAATAGGTCAAGCAAAGACAAATATATTTATGATGCTTATTCCCCGAAATTTTAAAAAATAACACTAAATTAATATAATATATTAAAAATAATATCAATATAATAATATTTTTTTAAATAGTATCATGAGATCGGAATCCCAGATTCTGAACGCAAGATCTGAATCCTGAATTCCGACCTTAGCTAAGATCGGAATCCCGGATTCCGATCTTAACTTTTTATAATTTTTTTATATATTGCAAAAATATTGAAAAAATATAAAAAAATCAGGAATAATTAAAATTATATTTTATACGTAATTTAGTATTTTTTTGGGAAATTAAATTTATTTTCTTTTAATTAATTTATTTAATTAAAAATAAATAATTAAGTATAAATTTTAATTAATTTACATTAAAATATAAATTTTTAATGTATTTTTCTTTGCATATATTATTTACATTAAAAATTATTTATGCAAGTTTTAATGAATTTTTAGAAAAAAATTAAAATAAATTATAATATTGCTTGACACGTTTAACACGTGGTGTCGGATGTATTGTGTCATAATGCCTTCGCTTAACCCGACACGACACGACACAGTAAAAATAATCAAAATATTAATTTTGTGTCAACACGACACGATACAAGATCTTACACCCGCATGATTGACACAACACGACATGTTTATATTACACTAGTATCAACGAGATATGTTGAGAACGGAATTAGATCCGTTAAGAATGGATGTCACAGCTGTGGTATCTATTGAGAACGGAACTTCATCCGTTGAGAATGCAAGTCACAAGAATTTTATCCGTTGAGAACCGAATTAGCTCCGGTTCTGTCGAAAGTCGTTGTTTTCAGCTATCTGGTTCCGAAGAGATCCGTTGAGAACGCAGCTCGCAAGAAAATTTTCCTTTGAGAACGGAACATTATCTGTTGAGGACGGATGTCATACTCGACCTTGCTCTCTCTGTAGTGTCTCTCAGTTGGGCATAACCCTTGTCTCGCCGACTGAACCAAGTCTCTCTCAGTCACGTGCACCAGGGGGCTCTCCTATTATATATAACCCTATCGAGCGTCGACCTTTACCCTCTCCACTCTTGAGACTTTTTCAATTTTCATTTGCACTTTCAGCACATAAACAACTTCATCGCAAGAGGGAGAAGGGAGGTAGTACTGGTCTACACCATGTGAGGGATGCTAGTCTAAGCTAACTAGCTAAGTGAGAGGAGGAGCGAGAGAGTATTAGGAATTTAGAATAGACAGGAAGAAAGGTCAAGTGGGTAAGATAGAATGGGTCATGAACCGCCTAGACCGGTTTATCTCTTCACCTTCAGTGATAAAAATCTAATCAACGCTATTTCCACGGAGATTCATCTGGGAACGGACTTGGACCCGTTCAGAACGGATGTCACACTTGTGTCATCCAACCCGATATCACATTAAACCCCATCTGAAATCTCAACAGATCCAACCCGCCAACTTAACATTTTTGCTTAGCAGCCCTCAAATTTCTTTTATTCCCATATCTTTAAACTAATGACCCACTAATAGTTTTATTCACACAAAGGTCAAAACTAGTTCAAACAAGTTTACTAATGGGTCCTTGAGAACTCTTTTTCCTTGCAATTCAGTCTCTAGACTAAAATTCTTCACAAACATATCCCTGGTTCTCAACAAAAGCGTACCAGTAACCAATTTAAGACTGGTACCGACCGGTACCAACTCCAAAAAACACAATTTGACCCTTATTTCATACTTTTTTGACCTAGTGTGATAACTATAAAAATTTCTTATATCAACAAATATGTCATTGAAAGAAGAAAAAAAAAAAAGGAGATCATTACTATCATTTAATTTTATAGTGTGATAAATCATACTGTCACTGCATTTTTAAAAATCCAAATAGAACTCCAATAGAAGAAACAATTAACACAACAAAACCAACTTACATAAGAGATAAGACACAGAATATCTCTGTTTATTGATTCTTTTTTTTTTTTATTAAGAAGGGGAAACAGTTCATTACAGGAGACTTATCCAATTTCAATTAACAGTGACTAGTACAGGATATATCTGGTACCAGTGACTAGTACAAAACCCTGCAACTAAATCCCCATTACAATCACTATAGTGTGGAACAAATTGTATGTGTCCGGACCCAGCCATGAACACATGAGAAACACCATATCCTAAATCAGTCCAATTGAAAGCAATTGGGCACTCAATTTCATTATTTAAGGGATTATTTTATTTTGCAGAAATTTCTCCACTAAAACTGTGACAAAGTCAGACGGGGCACTCAATTTCATTATTTAATGGATTATTTTATTTTGCCCAAATTTCTCCACTAAAGCTGTGACAAAGTCAGACGGTGTGATTCCTTTGCTCGAGTGTGAACGGACTGAAGTCACGAGAGTACTGGCTATGTCTAATAGAGCCTCAGCATCAGCAACTTGCTCTCATAGCTTTTGAACTGGAAAATAACCATACAAATTAAAATAAAAGGAAAAAAGATAATAAAATTTTAAAAGCAATTGTTTTTATACATATATACTTGCAACCTGATTACTTACGCAATTCATAGTCATTTGCAGACAGATGCTAAACATACAAACTATAAGACATCTAAAAGGCAAAACCTATTAAGTTTGTCGCTTGACTTAGGCCATTCTACAGAAGGGGGGATGGTCCAAATTTACTAATAAACCCTTTTGACCTCTCAAAACCATGCATTATTCAAAATCCAGAAAATGCAAAAAAATTGGATGATTCTAGCTAAACAGGAGCATGACGAATCCAAAACTACCATTGTATAGGAAGAATTTACCGAATTGATGCAAGTTTTCAGCTTCAGTGATAATACCTTGAAACTTTGTCGACTCAGCATTTGCCATGTCATCTTCGTCATCTGAAATAGGACATCAAATGAGAGTATGAGACTCTGAACTTCATGTGAAAAAATGAAAAATTTTAATTGCTCAAGACATGTTTTTATTTTCCTTCTTAAAATTTCAAATTTTTTATTTACAACGAAATAGAGAGCAAAAATAAACAGAAATCTAAACAAAACCACCGTTTAGAACCGCACTAAATGAATTTTGTACAAAATCAAAGCTACTACTGTTTGCTACTGTTATTGTAGTTCGAAATAATCAAAAAATAAGGACAAAAAAAGTTCTGTTTGTTCTTCATTTCAAGGGCAAATTCGATAGAAAACTACTAAATTAACGAAAAATAACACAGATCTAATGAAGGAAATAGATCATTGGCTGTTCCTGAGTCCAATTGAACAGGTCTAAACAGGATATGTCAGGTGAAGTTATCAGACATTCTTCCCCTAAGTTCAGTGAGCTACTCAGATCCAGCCAGATTGTTTGTCAAATAGGAATTATTGATCCAACACAGAACAAAGTATCATAGTACTTCACAAGTCTCCTTTTTTTTTTTTTTTGTTTATCAGATTGTTTATCCAGTATGAAAAACAACATTAATTAATAAGCTAAATACCATAGTACATAAAAGGAAATTCATGAACAATGACAGTTGATTGTGGATACTAGCTGTATACTGATCAAATAAGAAATGCAATGCATACCGTCTAAAAGAAAATGAAAATAAATTACACATAAAAAGCACATCAAATGTTCTCTGTACAAAATAATGGGTCATTTGGCTAACTTTGAAACTTGAGTCAGTCCAGACATACAATATTTACCATATCCCATACTTAGGACGTGTGAGTGAAATTATTCTAGTTTTACACATTCATACACGACATAGGGGCAAACAAGATTGGTATAAGATTCTGAAATAAGATAAAGTATACTTTAAGAAACTTAAAGTTTATAATTTGATATAACCTCCATAAGCTGAACCTGAACACCTCATAAATGATCATGGATTGTCTCTATTACCTCCTTAGACGAACTCCACTTGCTCTCACGTTCACCTTCCTACCCAAATATTGAATCAGGCAAAATTCAATCAGATCCAGTAAGCGATGGCGCATGCGGTTTCGGAGCCGAGAATTAGCGAGCTGCATGGGGATTTTATAAGATTTGGGAGGTAAGAGGGAGGGAGATTAATCAGATCGAGTCACTGCTGAAGATTGGGGAGGAGGGAGGAGAGAAAGGGGAAGTGGAGCAAGAGACGAGGGAGGGATGCCAACGGGAACGGGTTCAATCTTCGTGGGGCGAATTAAAAACCATAATTTTCTGCCACTTCCGTTCTCAACGGATCAATTTCCGTTCTCCACGGATACCCAGTTGTAACATCCGTTCTCAAACTGATCATGTTTCCGTTGTCAACGCATACCCCTAATTGTAACTTCCGTTCTCAACGGATCTTAATCCGTTCCGTCCCCAATAGTTCTGCCACTCGTTGCGTTCTCAACTGATCTCATATCATTCTCAACGCATACCACAATTGTGAAATCCATTCTCAAGTCTCAACGGATCCAATTCTGTCCCAGATCATCTTTCTGCAACTAAACTAGCTAAAATGACAACCGTTTTTTCTAGGTTTTTATGTCCATTCCTAACAGAATTTTTAAGCAAATAAATTAAATTTCGTTTATGTTGACAAAGCCAGTTTGAATCCGTTAAGAACAGAACTTTATCCGTTGAGAACGGATGCTGACAAAATTTTTTATAATCCGCTTATATTGGTACCAATGTAAAGGTCGAACACAGTAAATGCTATAGTCCTTGTACCTGCTGTGATAGGTGATTACCATTGACCTATGCTTACTATTACCTCAAAAAATAATTAATGTAGAAATACATGTAATTGACAATCTGTCTAACTTAAATTCAGTTGATTTCCAACAAGGAATTTATAGTTGCAATGGAAAATTTATGAAACAAAAACTGGACGTTCAGTGTACAAGTTATTTGACCAAAACCATAAAATAGAAATGAAAAGGCAACAGGCCTGGCTGAAAACTAAATCTGACTTGGAAATTTCAGGATACACATCGTGCAAACAGTTATACAGACCTTACCAGTAAGATTACATATTACTAACAAATTCTCAGATGATAAACTAAATTTGTCCAACAACAACAAAAATGGAAAAAAGTAAAAGAAAAATAACAATTCCAGTGAACCAAACTGATTCCTCTATTCTGCAACGTTCCAATACAAAAGAAAAGGAGTAAAAAAAAAAGTTTACTCAGCTAGCCACATACAGGCTGCTGTCAGTTCCTTGATAACAAAATTGCCAACCAGGACTGCCACCATGACATCAACACTACGAGCTGTTAAAAATGGATAATCACTCTGATTCCATGTGAATAGCAGATTGACGTGCTTTGTGCAGCAATTAACTGAGGTTCTAAAATATCTGGTCACTTTACAAATTAAGTAAAAAAAAAAAGTAGGGAATAAGCATTGTCAAATGCATTGACAAAAGCTACACTATGAACTGCACTAGGAAAGAACATTGTAAAAATGGGAATCGGGTTCCCATCTTTTCAGACTTCAGAGTACTAAAGTCTAGTCGCCTCATTTTCATGCCTTATATTATTTCGGGAGGACCTTTAATTTGGTCAAAAAGCCGCCCATGTGGCCGGTTTTCTCCATTAACAAGTACTTTGCAAACTTAACAATTTACATTTTAAATTTTTTTTTATTGATTTTGAGGGTTTTGCACAGGATTTCACAAGAGAAGAAACGAACATACACAAAAAATTGACGCAAAAAAAAATACTCAGCACAAATACAATCAAGAAAGTAAAACGGTACTTGGTTAATTGGTTTCCAGTGAGATCCGTTTAGGACGGAACCGGACCCGTTGAGAACGGATGCAAACGAATAAAATTTTAGAAAAAACATTACTTTGGTTCCAGGAGATCCATTTAGGACTGAAGATGACCCGTTGAGAACGGATGTTTCAGTTTTTTCCTCCTTTGTTGTTGCTGTGGCATCCAATGAGATTTGAGAACGGAACCTGATCCATTGAGAAAGGATAAAATTTTAAAAAAAATAGTTCTTGGGTATCCATTGAGATCCGTATAGGACAGAAATTGATCCGTTCAGAATGGATGTCTATGTTTTTCTCTCCTTTGTTCAGTTTATGTCGAATCCGTTGAGAACGGAAGTTCATACATTGATGACGCAACACACAAGCAGCAGTAAAATTTTATCGCTTGTGTTCCACGAAATGCTGGCTGTGGTAAACTCGTGCAGGCTGGCACCTGAGGCCTCACTCTAAGCACCAGCTCTCTAACAGCTTGCTTTCTTTTCCCCTTTTCATGTTAAATTTTATCTGCGATGAAATGTTCAGTCAAGTACTTGGCATAGATCTAGTGAAAACAGTGAATGAAATCACTTTCAAAAGTTTGATAAGAAGGTACAAGAAAGGGATCTTGCATGAGTAGGAAAGGTGGTAACACAAATAGAAATTAAGTAAAAAATGTCATATAAGGTTATGGTCCTGTCCTATTAACTGGCTTATGTGTACTTATTGAGTTATAATTATGAGTATATTGTTGTCACTCTAATACAGTTTGCTGTCTAATAGGATATTGAAATGTTGTCAGATGCATTTCATGAATTCTGTTGCGCACAGCTGGCTGCTTTTGTTCTCTCTCTTTTAAATAAATTCATGTTTTTCTGGACTGCTTCTAATGTATGATTAGTTGCATTTGTACATTAGCTTAGCACAATTTATAATCTAAATAGAATTCTTTAGTGATCGGACCCAAAGTATCTGACGTAGAATAGATGACCAAGTGATGATCAGTTCCCCCATCTGTTAGCAGTTGAATAATTGTGATGTAATTATTGTCGTGTAAAATTCATGTGGTAGTCGATGTTTATTGACTATACTTTCCAGGTTATTATATATACGGATAGTTATGACAGAAATTTGGTCTAGCAAGTGTCAGTATATCTATGTAGATCATACAATTTTAAATGCCAACTTACCAATTTGTCTATATCAATACATTGAAATAAGTATGCATGCTCCTTCCGTAAGTTCAGTAGGTAAAAAATCAAAGAAATATGAGGTCTAAACTGCAAAAGATACTAATCGGATCGGATTAAGATGCACAGCAGGTAATTAGGTCAAAACAAGGCATAATGCATGAATTTGAGTTATATGTCAAGTGAAAAGGTTGGCTGCATGATTTGAGTTGCACACAGTTAGCATATTCCATTATATTATTTCGTCTTCTTTTCCTACTTATTTGATTTTCTTGTCTGCTAGTGTCATGGTTGATAAAGAGTCAGTGCACATGTAGTAAATGGTACAACTGGTACAATTAATAGTCAATTGTGTTAAACACAGGGCCTGAATGGAATGAGATTTAAATGATGAGAGTATGATAGTTAGTGTGAGGGTATTATAGTAAATCAGTATGATAAATACAGGTTAACTTATTCTTCAGCAGGTTGTTCTGGAGTCCCTTTGCTACAATTATTGTAAAAAGGCTTTCTTTTTTGGTCTGGTTAGATACACAAACCAGAGATTTAGAAGCTTCCTTCCCCTTTGAAATGGTATCTTTGTGTGGTATACAAGTACATAGGTCACCAGCTTGTGGTTCCTTGCAGAAATGCAGCTTTGTTCTCATGAGTTAAGGAATGAATCACACAGAAAATATTGCAAGCTGAGGTAGAGGGTTGCAGGTGGTGTGATATGAAAATGGGATTTAATTGCAAAACATAGCATTGGTATTTTCCTGTTGTGTGATATATATAATAAGTGAAATTAGGTAAAACCAAACACAAAATGGGACACAATTGAGATGACTTGGTTATATGTGCCATGAGTAAGGGTCAGTGGAGTTAGATCTCTGCAAATGACCCTCATGAAATGAAAGCTAATATGTGATATGAAAGTCCTGTAGATTATATTTCTTGCTACAACTAAGCATTCCTCTTAAAATCATATCTCTCCATAATCAATCGTTTATTAGGGCAGAAATGTTTACTGGCTGGTACCTAATTTCATATACTATTAACCATTAAATTATATATCAAAAAATCAATATACTAAAAAAGAATTAGCAGTGAAAGCTCTCTAAGAGCCGCAAAAGGAGCACCTCTATTTTTGGCCTCTGCCTCCTCGACAAGACGCTGAGGAGAAGTCACTGAGGGAGCGGACGGGGTGGAGGGGTTTCGGAGGGCGGGAGGTGGAGATCATTACTATCATTTAATTTTATAGTGTGATAAATCATACTGTCACTTTATTTTTAAAAATCCAAATAGAACTCCAATGGAAGAAACAATTAACACAACAAAACCAACTTACATAAGAGATAAGACACAGAAAATCTCTGTTTATTGATTCTTTTTTTTTTTTATTAAGAAGGAGAAACAGTTCATTACAGGAGACTTATCCAATTTCAATTAACAGTGACTAGTACAGTATATATCTGGTACCAGTGACTAGTACAAAACCCTGCAACAGCTAAATCCCATTACAATCACTATAGTGTGGAACAAATTGTATGTGTCCAGACCCAGCCATGAACACATGAGAAACACCATATCCTAAATCAGTCCAATTGAAAGTAATTGGGCACTCAATTTCATTATTTAAGGGATTATTTTATTTTGCCCAAATTTCTCCACTAAAGCTGTGACAAAGTCAGATGTGTGATTCCTTTGGTCGAGTGTGAACGGACTGAAGTCACGAGAGTACTGGCTATGTCTGATAGAGCCTCAGCATCATCAACTTGCTCTCATAGCTTTTGAACTGGAAAATAACCATACAAATTAAAATAAAAGGAAAAAAGATAATAAAATTTTAAAAGCAATTGTTTTTATACATATATACTTGCAACCTGATTACTTACGCAATTCATAGTCATTTGCAGACAGATGCTAAACATACAAACTATAAGTCATCTAAAAGGCAAAACCTATTAAGTTTGTCGCTTGACTTAGGCCATTCTACAGAAGGGGGAATGGTCCAAATTTACTAATAAACCCTTTTGACCTCTCAAAACCATGTATTATTCAAAATCCAGGAAATGCAAAAAATTGGATGATTTTAGCTAAACAGGAGCATGACGAATCCAAAACTACCATTGTATAGGAAGAATTTACCGAATTGATGCAAGCTTTCAGCTTCAGTAATAATACTTTGAAACTTTGTCGACTCAGCATTTGCCATGTCATCTTCCTCATCTGAAATAGGACATCCAATGAGAGTATGAGACTCTGAACTTCATGTGAAAAAATGAAAAATTTTAATTGCTCAAGACATGTTTTTATTTTCCTTCTTAAAATTTCAAATTTTTTATTTACAACGAAATAGAGAGCAAAAATAAACAGAAATCTAAACAAAACCACCATTTAGAACCGCACTAAATGAATTTTGTACAAAATGAAAGCTACTACTCTTTGCTACTGTTATTGTAGTTCGAAATAATCAAAAAATAAGGACAAAAAAGTTCTGTTTGTTCTTCATTTCAAGGGAAAATTCGATAGGAAACTACTAAATTAACGAAAAATAACACAGATCTAATGAAGGAAATAGATCATTAGCGACGAAATGAAGCAAAAAAAATGGTGTCGTACCAAAACCCCCTTGAACGATGTGGAATTGATGAGCAATCCGATACTCTTCGTGATGCTTGAAAGTGCGACAAGACAAAAACACTATTGAACGTGTGAAATACTGAGCAAATCGCAAGAGATCTGAGATTTTTTTATTGTTTTTTTTTTCCCAAAATTTTGCTTTCAGGTAAAGAGAGAAAGGAGAAATGTAGAGAAAGCATATAAGCTCCCACTGAATGAGCTGTTTCCCCTCAATTTTTAATCTCACTTTTTTATTCTAAAATTTTGTCAGATTTGTTAATCCGTCTCTGGTTTGGAGTAAATCCTTAATCCTAGGCTGTATACTGTATAGATTGTCCATTAGTCCGTAATAGCTATTTACTCCCGAATAACCTCTTATTCCTATCCATCCAAATGCATCCTTAGTGATTTTTCTGTGTTGGATCAAAATATACGCCATTTACAAAACATAGCTCTGTACCTTTCAAAATATACGCCATTCACAGACAAGGAGGTTCACAAGCTCTGTACCTGCAAATTTATTTAAACTATTTTGGTTCCATTCCGTATCTAGGTTGATTGATTTACTTGAAAGGTCTTATCTGTGGCAAAGAACATCAATCTTGACTCATGAGTTTATTTTTTCCTTTTTTCTGCATGTAAAACCTAAAGGGCCCAATTGGCTCTTGCTCAGATCCAGCCAGATTGTTTGTCAAATAGGAATTATTGATCCAACACAGAACAAGATTGTTTATCCAGTATGAAAAACAACATTAATTAATAAGCTAAATACCATAGTACATAAAAGGAAATTCATGAACAATGATAGTTGATTGTGGATATTAACTGTATACTGATCAAATAAGAAATGCAATGCATACCGTCTAAGAGAAAATGAAAATAAATTACACATAAAAAGCACATCAAATGTTTGTTAATTATAACATTAATGTGGCCTATATATTAAATATAAACCAAGTTCATTTATGAAAATTACCTAAAGGGTACATTGGATTTTGATGGAAAATCCAATGGACCAGATTAATTACAAATTCTGATCCCTTTAATTACCTTAGTCAATTATTATTTCTCTCTCCTGTCATAATTTGGCATTTCTTCCCTAAAATTTCGCCTAAAAAGAAAAGACAGAAAGTGAGAAAAACGCCATTAATTTCAGCCATCATTTTGGACTAAAGAAAATTGGAGAAGATCAAATTTCCGCATCAAGATGTCTTCTCTACAAAATTGTAAGTTCTAACTTATGATTTATTTAATTTTATATGAAATACGTTGATTCTAGGATGTTAATTAGAAATATTATTATGAATTAATATTTTTTACGTCTAACATTTGGTATCAGAGCGGTACGTAATTTCATATAAAATTACTACAAAAATCTTGATTTACTTACTGAAATTTAATGATATTTTCGTACTTCAATCATTAATTAATGGTAATTTCTGAATATGTATTTGATGGATTTTTACAGAAATAATTTTTCTGGAATATACAGTATTAATTTTTATAGAATTAATTTTTCTGGAAAACACAAATTCAGAATTATTTTCATATTTATTTCTCTATGTGCGTTTTGGGAGATATGAATCCTTGCTTTCACCATGTAGTACACATAGAGAGAGAAAGGTAAAAGGCAAGTGCGCTGGAATTTTTTTTATTTTTCATTACTTTGGATTGAATACAAAGGATAAGTTCAATTTTTTGGTACAACCTCAATCCATACCTTTATTTGCTGCACTTCTGTCCGAGTATAAACAGTGAGGACGCATGCTTATACTTCTAAATTGTAGGCCACCTATTGTCTATTTTCTTTCCTATGCGCATCACGTCTTTTTAATGCCTCTGGTCCACTGAAGAGGCGTTATTAATTTGCATTTCCTACTTAACTAAATTAAGTACGGAACTAGCAATTATGCATATATGCGACCTTATCTATGATTTAACAATTCATAATGATTATCATATAACATTATTTTATGTAATTATTTTCAAAAACCGTATATAAAGTTTGTATGGTTTTACATATGATAATATTAAACTTATATGATTTTATATTATATATACCAAGCAACCCAACGGTACTATGTTATATATAATTTATTTTCATATGAATTTACTTTTAATATTTGGTCGTTATCAATTTTACAAACTTTAATTGTAACTACCATTTTATTAAAAGGAACTATATTTTACATGATGTCTATAGTATTACTTATGTTTACATTTAATAAATTATAAATGTCAATTTTACCAACTTTAATTGTCAAGTATAATTTATTAGATGAAATTTTTAATTTATGTTCAATTTATTTCTGCCCAACGGTGATATGAATTGATTTTAGTGGATCAACTATTAAACCTGAAATATTAATTGGCGTTTTATTATTTCAGATAAGTTAATTATTAGTCCCCTAATTATAGTTGATCTAATTTATTTAATTTTATATGTCTGTGGATTTTAGTTAATAGTAAGCATTTTATTTGTCATGAATTTGCGGCATTGAGCAATATTAGTAATCAAATCACTGGAATAACACCATTGAATGGAACTAATTTTTCAACTTGGAAAGAGCAAATTGAGATTGGTCTTGGTGTTCTTGAAATAGACCAAGCATTACGTTTGGATAAACCTGAAAAACCAAAGGATGATGCTGCAGATGAAGAAAAAACTGCTTATGCAAAATGGGAGCGTTCTAATCGCATGTCTCTCATGATTATCAAAAACACCATTTCTTTGGCTATTCAGGGAGGCATTCCTGAAAAGAATATTGCTGGTGAACTTTTTACTGCTAAAGAATTTTTAGCCTCTGTTGAGGAGCAGTTTAAGAGTACATCAAAGGCTAATGCAAGTGCTCTCATAATGAAAATGCTCACTACCAAGTATAATGGGACTAGCGGTGTACGTGAACATATCATGATGATGAATGATATGGCCGCAAAATTAAATGGCATGGACATGGCAATTTCTGAGGGATTTTTGGTTCATTTCATTATGACTTCTCTTCCTGCTCAGTTTGGTCCTTTCAAGATCAATTACAACACGCAGAAAGAGAAGTGGAAAATGAGCGAATTGATTGCCATGTGTGTTGAAGAAGAAGAAAGGTTTAAGACTGAAAAACCTGACTTTGCACATGCTGCCATTGAAAGTCCAAAACAGAAAAACAACAATGGTAAAGGAAAGAATAAGAAAAATGATGGTCTTGGTGTTAACAAAGCAAGTACATCTGGTACAAAACGTGTTTTTAAGTGCAATCACTGCAAGAAACCTGGACACGTAAGGATGGAGTGTACCAAGTTCAGAGCGTGGCTTGCCAAGAAGGGTAATGATTTCAATTATATGATTTGTGAGTCTCTTTTAATTGATGTTCCCTTAAATACGTGGTGGGTTGACACTGGTGCCTCTGTGCACATTACGAACTCATTGCAGGGATTCCTTTCCGTGAGGATGCTGGAAAAGGGAAAAAGGAAGATTAAAGTAGCCAATGGATTAGAGGCTGAAGTGGAGGCCGTAGGAACTCTTCGTTTAGTCTTGAAGAGTGGCTTTATTCTCTATTTGCATGATGTAGTTTATATTCCTAGTGTGATTAGGAATTTAATTTCTGTTTCTAGACTTGATGCGTGTGGTTTTATGTTTCAGTTTGGAAATAATGAGTTGAGACTATATCATAACTCTAAGGTTGTTGGTTCTGGATTATTATGTGACAATCTATATAAATTATGTTTGGATTCTTCCTTTTCTGATTCTTTATTATCGCTGAATGTTAATTGTGTTGATCATAAACGTGACACAAAGAGAAATCGTGATGTTGGATATTCTTCCAAATTATGGCATCGCAGATTGGGTCATATTTCAAGAGATAGAATGCAACGTCTCATTAAAAATGAAATTCTCCCAACATTAGATTTTTCTGGTTTTGAAAGCTGCATTGAATGTGTTAAGGGAAAATTTGTAAAGGGAAATAAGAAAGGAGCCACTCGAAGTGGGGGACTATTGGAATTAATTCACACCGATATATGCGGTCCTTTTCCCACTCCGAGTCTCAATGGACATAAATCATTCATTACTTTTATTGATGATTACTCACGCTATGCTTATGTGTTCTTAATTTCTGAAAAATCTGAGGCACTAGACAAATTTAAGATTTTTAAGGCTGAAGTTGAAAATCAACATAATCTTAAAATTAAAGTAGTGCGATCAGATAGAGGCGGTGAGTATTATGGTAGGCACACTGACTTGGGTCAAAGTCCAGGTCCATTTGCTTTGTTTCTTCAAGAAAATGGTATTATTCATCAATTCTCTATGCCGGGTGATCCTCGGCAAAATGGAGTAGCTGAAAGGCGCAATCGTACATTAATGGATATGGTACGAAATATGATATGCAATACCACTTTACCAGAATTTTTGTGGTCCGAGGCTTTAAAAACAGCCACACATGTTCTCAATCGAGTTCCTAGTAAATCTGTTCCAGCAACACCTTATGAATTGTGGACTGGAAGAAAACCGCAACTAGGATACTTACGTGTGTGGGGCTGTCCTGCTGAAGCAAAAGTCTACAATCCTCAAATTAAGAAACTGGATTCCAAAACCGTCAGTTGTTCTTTCATAGGTTATCCAGAGAGGTCCAAAAGTTTTAGATTTTATTGTCCCTCGCATACCACTAGAATTGTTGAGACAAGACATGCAGTATTTTTTTAAAATGGCAACATTAGTGGGAGTAATGAAAAACGAACTATAAACCTCGATGAAGAAAATCGAATTTATGTTCCAACTTCGGTCATTTCAGAGGCTACAAGTTCTGTTTCTCCATTATTACTAAATGAAGGTACTAATGTTAGTAATGTTCCTAACAATGAAGAAGTACCTTTGCTGCCACAAGAACCTTTACGCAAGTCGCAAAGGGAACGCAAAACTGCAATAAATGATGATTATATTGTATACCTTACCGAAGAAGGTGGCGATATAGGTCATGGAGATGATCCTATCTCCTTTAAGGACGCCATGAAAAGTGATAAGTCATCTCAGTGGCTAGAAGCCACGAATGATGAGATGAACTCAATGCAACAAAATGATATTTGGGACCTTGTTGAGTTACCTAAAGGTGTTAAACCCGTAGGATGCAAATGGGTTTACAAAACTAAAACTGATTCTCATGGTAACATCGAAAGATACAAGGCCCGATTAGTTGCTAAAGGGTTTACACAACAAGAAGGTATACATTATGATAATACTTTTTCTCCTGTCTCAAAGAAAGATTCATTAAGAATTGTTTTAGCTCTTGTAGCTCATTATGATCTTGAGTTGCATCAAATGGACGTGAAAACCGCATTCCTTAATGGTGACTTGCATGAAGAAATTTTCATGAAACAACCTGAAGGTTTTGTTGTTAAAGGCAAGGAACATATGGGTTGCCGGTTGAAACGATCAATTTATGGGTTAAAGCAAGCTTCAAGGCAGTGGTATCTCAAGTTTGATGAGGTCATAACAAAATTTGGATTTCAAGAAAAAACTTTTGATCAATGCATATATCTCAAGGTTAGTGGGAGCAGATTTATCATTCTTGTTTTGTATGTGGATGACATTTTGTTAGCAAGCAGTGATTTAGACATGTTGTACGAGACAAAACGTTTTCTTTCAAAGAAATTTGAAATGAAAGATCTTGGTGAAGCCTCTTATGTCATAGGCATTGAAATCCACCGTGATCGGTCTCGTGGTCTCTTAGGTTTATCACAAAAGGCATATATCGAGAAAATGCTTAAGCGCTACAATATGCAAAATTGTTCTCCAAGTGTTGCTCCCATTTTCAAAGGTGACAAATTCAGCAAGGCTCAATGTCCCAAAACTGAATCAGAACGTAAGCAAATGGAAAAGAATGAGTATGCTTCGGTTGTTGGAAGCTTAATGTATGCTCAAGTTTGCACACGTCCTGATATTGCATTTGTAGTTGGCATGCTTGGCCGATATCAATCAAATCCAGGTTTGGATCATTGGCGAGCTGCTAAGAAAGTCTTACGCTATTTGCAAGGGACTAAAGACTACATGCTTACTTACAGAAAGTCCGATAACCTTGAGGTCATTGGTTATTCTGATTCGGATTTTGCTGGATGTGTAGACACAAAGAAATCCACATCAGGATACATATTCATGCTTGCAGGGGGACCAATTTCATGGAAGAGTGCCAAACAGTCCTTAGTTGCATTTTCCACTATGCAAGCAAAATTTGTGGCGTGTTTTGAAGCTATTGGTCAAGCAGTTTGGTTGAAAAATTTCATACCTGAACTTCAAGTAATTGAGAGTATTGCAAGACCACTCACGCTATTTTGTGATAATGAGGCTGCTGTTTTTTTCTCTAAAAACAACAAGTCCAGCGGTGCTACTAAATGGATTGACATCAAATATCTTGTTGTTAGAAGGAAAATTAAGGATAATGTTATTGTCATACAACACATCAATACAAGAGCTATGTTAGCTGATTCTCTAACAAAGGCACTACCACCTACTCTTTTCAAAGAGCATGTAGCCGGCATGGGTTTGGTTAGTGACTTGTGATGTTGTAATGAACAATAATGTATTTATTAAGTTATGTATTGAAGCTTCATTTATGTATTGACTGAATTTATATTGTTTGCTTATTTCTTATGTTTGCGCATTAATGTAATTTATATAAGCAAATATACTTATGAGGATCGAATGAATTTAATTAACCATATGTTGGAAAGAATGCCATTTCTATAATTAATAGGGATCAAATAACAACAATAGTTATTTTGATTATATTAGTTTAGTTTGGTATTTCTACCTTAACAAGGTTGAAGTTTTTATCGGCCAATTCTGAATTTGTATTTCATTATGATATTTTATAGGCCAAGTGGGAGAATGTTAATTATAACATTAATGTGGCCTATATATTAAATATAAACCAAGTTCATTTATGAAAATTACCTAAAGGGTACATTGGATTTTGATGGAAAATCCAATGGACCAGATTAATTACAAATTCTGATCCCTTTAATTACCTTAGTCAATTATTATTTCTCTCTCCTGTCATAATTTGGCATCTCTTCCCTAAAATTTTGCCTAAAAAGAAAAGACAGAAAGTGAGAAAAACGTCATTAATTTCAGCCATCATTTTGGACTAAGGAAAATTGGAGAAGATCAAATTTCCGCATCAAGATGTCTTCTCTACAAAATTGTAAGTTCTAACTTATGATTTATTTAATTTTATATGAAATACGTTGATTCTAGGATGTTAATTAGAAATATTATTATGAATTAATATTTTTTACGTCTAACAATGTTCTCTGTACAAAATAATGGGTCATTTGGCTAACTTTGAAACTTGAGTCAGTCCAAACATACAATATTTACCATATCCCATACTTAGGACGTGTGAGTGAAATTATTCTAGTTTTACACATTCATACACGACATAGGGTCAAACAAGATTGGTATAAGATTCTGAAATAAGATAAAGTATACTTTAAGAAACTTAAAGTTTATAAATTTGATATAACCTCCATAAGCTGAACCTGAACACCTCATAAATGATCTTGGATCGTCTCTATTACCTCCTCACACGAACTCCACTTGCTCTCACGTTCACCTTCCTACCCAAATATTGAATCAGGCAAAAGTCAATCAGATCCAGTAAGCGATGGCACATGCGGTTTCGGAGCCGAGAATTAGCGAGCTGCATGCGGATTTTATCGGATTTGGGAGGTAAGAGGGAGGGAGATTAATTGGGAAGAACCAATTGATCGAGTCACTGCTGAAGATTGGGGAGGAGGGAGGAGAGAAAGGGGAAGTGGAGCAGGAGAAGAGGCGGAGGGACGAGGGAGGGATGCCAACGGGAACGGGTTCAATCTTCGTGGGGCGAATTAAAAACCATAATTTTCTGCCACTTCCGTTCCCAACGGATCAATTTCCGTTCTCCACGGATACCCAGTTGTAACATCCGTTCTCAAACTGATCATGTTTCCGTTGTCAATGCATACCCCTAATTGTAAGTTCCATTCTCAACGGATCTTAATCCGTTCCGTCCCCAATAGTTGTGCCACTCGTTGCGTTCTCAACTGATCTCATATCGTTCTCAACGCATACCACAATTGTGAAATCCGTTCTCAAGTCTCAACGGATCCAATTCCGTCCCAGATCATCTCCCTGCAACTAAACTAGCTAAAATGACAACCGTTTTTCCTAGGTTTTTATGTCCATTCCGAACAGAATTTTTAAGCAAATAAATTAAATTTCGTTTATGTTGACAAAGCCAGTTTGGATCCGTTAAGAACGGAACTTTATCCGTTGAGAATGGATGCTGACAGAAAATTTTTTATAATTCGCTTATATTGGTACCAATGCAAAGGTCGAACACAGTAAATGCTCTATTCCTTGTACCTGCTGTGAGAGGTGATTACCATTGACCTATGCTTACTATTACCTCAAAAAATAATTAATGTAGAAATACACGTAATTGACAATCTGTCTAACTTAAATTCAGTTGATTTCCAACAAGGAATTTATAGTTGCTATGGAAAATTTATGAAACAAAAACTGGAGGTTCAGTGTACAAGTTATTTGACCAAACCCATAAAATAGAAATGAAAAGGCAACAGGCCTGGCTGAAAACTAAATCTGACTTGGCAATTTCAGCAAACACATCGTGCAAACAGTTATACAGACCTTACCAGTAAGATTACATATTACTAACAAATTCTCAGATGACAAACTAAATTTGTCCAACAACAACAAAAATGGAAAAAAGTAAAAGAGAAATAACAATTCCAGTGAACCAAACTGATTCCTCTATTCTGCAACGTTCCAATGCAAAAGAAAAGGAGTAAAAAAAAAAGTTTACTATTAATTCTGTTCTATATTAAATCATCTTAGGACATTGTTATTTGATGCATTCAAACAATGTTACCGGTGATTTAGCTTAAAGGTGTGTAGCAATCCACCTGAAATTGAAGAAATTAAGAATCAGAAAAAATCCAAAAACTGCCGACCCAGGTCTAACGAAATCGGAGTTTCAATGAACAACAAACAATCCCTTGGCTGCCTATAGCAATAGGTATACGGATTTTTAGGTCTAAAGAAAATAAACAACAAACAAGACAGCTATTCGCTCATCAAATAATACTGAATGAAGCAATTAGCGATGGGTATTCCGTATACGGATAACAAACCAAAATTTCCCCAAGTACAGAAGAAGAGTGCCCTGTTTGTTCAAATGAGAAGAAAAAGTAAAACAGAACTACAAGAAAATTAATCTCAGGATTAAGCATTTTTAGGTGTTCATTCGCGTATCACCTGACCCCTTTCTATCGCCTTTCTTTCTCTAACGCACTCACGCACACCCCTTTCTCGTCTCTCTCTCTCTCTCTCTATCACTCAAGGACAAGATGATTGAAGAGCGAAAGTGACTCAGGTCCCAAGTACCCTCACCAGTTCCGACCCTCTCTCTTAGAGATAGTTCTTTGACTTGAGCAAGTATGTATTATTTCTTCTCTTGAATGCTGGACCTGTCATTTTAAGTTCATCCAACGTCTGGTAAAGCAGTTGGACTAAAGCATGTGTACACAAGTGTTTTTAGATAGGAAATGGTTACCTATAATGAAGAATTTTTATTATTGCTTGCACAAATAATCATCAATAAAGATGCCAAAATCATCTAAATTTTTCTCACTAGCTATTATACTCCTAGCTGTGCTGAATCAACTGCCATATTGTAAAGGTTTTCCTGGACCTGTAAGAGATGCATATATTACACAGCATCAGACATCGCATTACGATGACTCAGTATTGGTATTAAAATAAAATTTAATAAAAACTCCTTACAAGTAGATAACAGTCTGGCAACCTGTATAGTCTGATTGATAAAAACAGTACTTATCTATACCGGTCAGTCCTTTTGCTACATTATTCAGTTTCTTCAGCATCAGTCTAAGAAATGAAATTTATCAGGTTATTCACAAAGTATAACACTGATGTGCTGTACCTCGGGAGCAATGAGCCAATGACCTCGGTCAGGATTGAGCTGAAAAATCAAAGGTGCTTTTGCATAATGGAGCCAACAATGGGAGATTGCTTAGTACAACAGATCTCCTTCGATCTTTGTGAATCGAATCTCAGAAGTCATATGTCTGTACTTGCCATCCTTTTTGAATTCTCTCCCCAAGTGGGGACAACCTTCAATCCATAGTTCATCGAGGTTCTTCAGCTGCTGTAACAGACCTTCGGGAAGAGCTCTTATGTTGGGGCAGCGAGAAATTACAAGCTTTTTGAGACTCGTGAGGCCTCCCATGCTCAAGGGTAAAAAATGTAAGTTCTCACAACCTATAATTTTAAACTTCTTGAGAGCAACCATGCTTCCTAACCATTCTGGTAAACTTCGAAGGTTTAGACAACAATGTATACACAGTTCCCGAATAGATGTTGAGCATTTTGGAATTTTTACCAGATTTGGGCAGTGGTGGATCCACATAATTTCAAGATTAGGTAATAGAGCTCCTGTGATTGACCTCCCAGATGGTGACCCAAGAAAGTTCGGGCAGAAACCCACATCAATACGTCTTAGGCAATTCATACTTCTGAGTTCATCCTCCGGCCAATAAATGAGATTGTCACAGTATCTAATGACCAGCTCTTCTAGAAAAGTGAAACACTTCCAAAACCATAAGGATGAATTTGACACAATATCTAATGATAAGAAAATTTTGCTTGATATAAGATTCAAAACTCGACATTTTGTTAAAGGTACACTCCCTTCCTCCCCTGTTTTTGCTCCTATTGGTATAATACTGTTGTATCCAGTTAAAGATAAATTATTAAGAAACTCTGAAGGTTGAAAAGAAAGAGATTCATTTTCATTTTCATTATCTCCATCATAGCTCTCAAGTGATAATCCCTTTAGTGTAGTTAACCTTGTTGCAAAGCATGATAACAGTATGTTTCCTTTGACAGACAAGTTCTCAAGAAAAGGAACAATTGGCATTGCAGTCAGCTTGTGGCAGTTAATAATTTCTAGTCTTTTTAGCACAGGAAAAACTAATGATGTCTCATTTTCAAATTCACCTTCATACCAGCTACTTAAGTTCGGCATTTCATATAACACCATACTCTCTAATGATGGAAATGCTATCGAGACATCTTTAGCACTTTGTCCAATAGTGCATCCACTATGGCAAAGATGTCTCAAATTATTCAAAAATTGTAAATTGAGAATTTGAAGAAAAGGTAGCTTGTCTACTGGTAGCATTTTTGTGCACTTTCTACAATCAATTATATATAGCTCAATTAAATTTTCTAGCATCGAATATTCCATCATCCAGACCGGAAACTCATCACCCATGTACTGTGCGACTTGTAAAACCTTTAGATTGTTGCATGGTTTAAGAGCATCCAACACCTCATGAGGATCACAGTACATCACCTCTAGATCATTGGATTTCGCTACCTTAAATTCAGCACTTTGATTAGCATCCAGTATGCCCCAGCATAGTGCTAAATTATCTAGATTCAGTTTAGCTATCAAATTTGCCTCCCTTGCATTGTTGACATCCCTAACTTTCCTTATATTATACAAATGCAATGTTCCATGGAGATTTAAGTTCTTCAATTCCGCAATGGAATTACCAGGACCAATGCCTATAATGTAAGTTGTTAATATTTGCAAGCAATTTAGCAGCCCAAGACCTGGTGGCATGCTTATTAAATTACTACAATCTTCAATGTAGAGATGCCTAAGGATACTCATGAATCGCATACCTTCTGGTAGCTTTATAAGTTGCCTACACCTAGTGAGTCGCAAGGTTTGCAAGAGATAGAGAGTGCATATCGCTTCGGGTAATAATGTTTCAGAACATTGAAGCTCAAGATATCTTAGGTATTTCATCTTTTCGGGTGTGATCATAGTTTTCTCAAGGAGACGATTATATACTTTGAATTCTAATATTCGTAGAGAGTTTGATTTTTGAAATCCAATATTGCAGGCATATCCAGAACCATTGGTGGAGATCGAAATGAGGCTTCGAATAGAAGGGAAGTTATTCATTGTTTTGTTAATGTCCAAAGGAATCCTTTTAGTTGAAATATGGCGAATGGTAATTATTGGATGACTTATTTGTGCTGGTATTTCCAGTGTAGATAGACATTCATCACCCATAATATATTGAGCAAGGTCATGCATAAGATCATGCATTTTGCACTTGGTTTCAATTCGGTGTATGGATCGAAATTGCTTAACATCATGAAAGAATGATCTCCAAGCCAACTCATTGAAAATATCATTTCCCTTCATTTCTAGGCTACCCGGCCCATCAAATGGGATGAATCCATTGGCCATCCAGTATTGAATCAGCTTCTCCTTGTCCATCTCATAATCTTTTGGGAATACAGCACAGAAAGCAAAGCATTGTTTCATGTATGAAGGCAAGTGGTCATAGCTCAGCCTCAATACGGGTAAAACATCATTTTGGACCAATCTTGTTTCCCAAATCCTGCTCTCTTCGTATATAGCCAACCATTCTTGCACCTCATACTTACAACTCATTAAGCTACCAAGTGCATTAATAGCAAGAGGCAATCCTCGGCAATTTTCAACCATTTTCTTGCCAATCTTAACTAACTCTCGACTTTCCTCTACCCCCATGCTAAATGCTCTTCTGTGAAACAGGTTCCATGAATCATCCTCAATTAAGCATCCCAGATTATAACTCCTCATTGTACCCATTATAAAAGCTACTCTTCTGCTTCTTGTGGTAACAATTACGGCACTTCTAGAATCACCATATTTTAAAAGAGCTCTCAAATGTTCCCACTCGTTGACATTCTCATTCCAAACATCATCTAGGAAAAGAATATACCGTTTTTCTTCTAAAACTTTACGTAAACGCCTCTGAAGCAGCTCCATGTTGTTAATGGGAACATTACAGTCCCCTACAACTAATTCAATAATAGATTTAACAACAATACCGATATGAAATTCTTCAGACACACAAATCCATAGAGCCATTTCAAAGTGTTCTTTCACTCTAGGGTCATTGTACACAAGTTGAGCAAGAGTAGTCTTGCCAACCCCACCCATGCCAACCACTGGCACAACTCTGAGATCTGAATTGTCGCTTGTTTCAAGCAATAATTTGATTATCTCCTCCTTATCCTTTTCCCTCCCCACAACCTTTGATTGAACCACAAGAGAATCAGTTCTGGCCCGATTAACCACCTGCACATGTTGGCCTTGTCCAAATCTAAACCTTTCCATCTGGACTAAAAGGCCATCAATCCTACCTATTAGTTTCTTCAATTTTCCACTCAGTTTATATTGAAATAGAGATGGATTTTGAAGGGATAAAAGGGAACTTATATTGCTGACTTTTTGGCCATGTCTAATAGCGTCTTGGCGCAGTTCCTGGTAACAGAAGTTATCAAGCAGATCATCAGCATCATAAGCAGCTGATTTTAGCTTCTCTAGCCAAGATTTCACCTCTGTGTTAGAATTTGCTCTCTGCTCAGCATCGGGGAGTACAGCCTGGATTTCAAGAAGCATGTTGTGAAGCCTCTCGCGCTGACCATTGATGCCCCACATCTCACCAATCCGCTGCACCAGTGACTCTGTCACTTTCTTCACTACGGCTGAAACCACAGCCGACACAAGTAGATCCGCCATTGGTGATTTGGAAGGTGCTCCAATGAAAAGAGTGTCGAAAGGCCTTTTTTATTTCTTTATCTCAGTCCTCAGATTAAGAAAGAGAATGTTAATTGTCAAAGGTGGTAAAAGTTGCACAAACGACAGAACCTAACCTACACAATCTATCAGTGACGAGGTGATCATTATTCATTAATGATTTGTTCTTCACTTGCTGGAGAGATTAAGGGAGGTGAGGAGAGAGGAAGTGGTGGCAAAGTGGTTATCTCCTCAGCAAATGGTTTAACGGGTAGTCTTCTCTGTTGGAAGAGATGGCTTTGAGGAGGGAAGGGAACTTACCAGTGGAGAGAGGTGGTATAGCCGTATAGGGACGCGGTTTGTCCACGAATTTCAGATTCTATCTTTTAAAAATAAAATTGCTCGTAAAAAATATCAGATCCAATAAAAAATACAAGGACATGATACATCGCTGCTAACTCTGCAATACAATTCATTCTTGCTCTCTGTACTATGGTTAATTATCATAGGTACTAGCATATTTTGTTCACACGTGGAACCCTAAGCTAAGCAAAGCCACATGCTAGGCGGGTCGGAACTCGGAAGATTCTCAGACTCATCCTTTCCGAATAGTCGAGTTGCTGACATTTTTTTATGTGTTTGGATGAGCATGGAATAAGGAATAAGAATAAGAAATTTCGGTATGCGTGCTTATCCAAATTCCTTATTCTTATACCATAGTTTTATTAGTATAGGAATAAGGGTCCAAATTCCTTATTCTTGTGTTGTTTGAGTTGCACAAGAATAAAAATAAGCACGCATACCGAAATTTCTTATTCTTATTCCTTATTCTATGCTCATCCAAACACACCTACAAATTACACCTTTCTATATTAATTAATAAACCATAAAAAGGATGTTCCGTAAATAACTATGTTGTGACCTTGTGCCATAAATAAAATAATTAAATGAATAAATGGCTCAATTATCTCCACATCGATCCTTGAGCTTGTTTGTAATTCTGAATTCATGTGCCTATTCTTATGTGGCTATATATATACACATTTTCAGTGTATACCGTTTCTGGAATGGAACGGCAAACGGAATGGTCTATTTTGTTGCCGTTTCGAACGTTAAACATGCATACCTTCCCTTCCCTTCTCATGCCGCCCTCTCACTTCCTTTTGGCTTCCACTGTGAACAAACTCTGTCTTACAACAACAAAATAAATACATACAATAATAAAATGAACACATACAACAACAAAGTGAAAATATACAAATTTTGGCTGAATAAAGAAACAAAATGAATATATACAATAAACAAAGTGACCATGTACCATAATAAAGTGAATATATATACAAATTTGCTAAATAAGAAATAATTACCAGATTCAACATAATAATGATGATGTTTAAGAGATTGAAGTTAGAAATGAGCTATTAACGACGGTCTTGAAGCCAAGTCCAACGGGCCTTAAAGGTCGAAAACAAAAAGAAAAAAAGAATACTTTGTTCTATGTTTGGTTCATAAATCATACCACGAACACGGACGGATAGGGGTGAAAACGGCGACTGTTTTAACTGTTTTTTCGTTTTGTTTCGTCTAAAACGAAACAAAATGGTTAAAGATTTTAGTTGCGTTTTAAAAAAGAAACGGTTAACGCAACACGTTGTAGTCAATTTTGTCCATGTGTATTTCGTGGCATTTTCATGATTTTGATCGTTTTGTTCAAAATGAAACGGTTAACGCAAATATCTTGTCAGTTTCGTGGTAAAACGAAACGGTTAACGCAATAATTCATTTTCGTAGTCGTTTTAGACGTTATGCATCCCTATGGACGGACTAGCAATTCGTGAAGGCTAGTTCGCTCCTCAGTGTGTTCGTTATTCGCGCAAAATGGAGGTATTACGAATACGGCCCAAAAAAGCATGTTCGCGAATGTTTGTATGAAGTTTGGTTCACGCGAGGTAGATTAAGTTTTGAAATCGTTTAAAAATGAATTTATAAATTATTTTAATAATTAAAACCCCTACTAACTTAATACATTTTATAATCTCTTTATCTTTATATTTTCTAATTTTTTATTCTGTCTGAAAGGTCGTAGGTTCGAAACCCGGCTGGAGAGTTTTTCATAGACATTTAATTTAAAAATAAGTTGGGTGGCTTAGACCTCCAATTTATCTTAAAAAAAAAATTCTGATTCTGTCAAAAGTCAGGCCTCTCTCCTCTCTCCGTCAAAACGGAGGTTCTCGAAGATTTATAATAGAATTAAAATTAATATTCCAGGCTACCTATTGATGTTTCAAACAGAGCAAAAAAGTAAGTGAAAGCAGATATACAGTCAACGTTAATGTGGACCGCCCGATATATAATGGATGATCTAGTATTTCTGTGAACCCTTTCATTAGATGCTGATGAGTATTCCTAAACACAGTCAGTTAGTCACTCAAACTGAGTTAAACTGCAACGAAGTTGTTTGAAAATTGGGCTAAGAATGGGCCGTAAATGGTCTATCCTTGGACAACCGGACAAGACACAATAGGCCGAAATTTTAAAAAATAATACTAAATTAATATAATATATTATAAATAATATCAATATAATAATATTTTTTTAAATAGCTTTTTAATTTTTTTATATATTATTTATTTATTTATTTATTTTATTAATTAGTTAAATAATTAGAAAAATAGATAATATATTGTAAAAATATTGAAAAAATATGGAAAAAATCAGGAATAATTAAATTAAATTTTATATGTAATTTAGTATTTTTTTGAGAAATTAAATTTATTTTCATTTTAATTAATTTATTTAATTAAAATATAATTATTTATAACTTATTTAATTAAATGAATTGTACCATTTAGAAAGGATTATAAATTTTCAGAATTTGCAAGGATAAAAAGGCATAATCCTTTCAGAATGTTCAAAGTTTTATTAATCCTTTCTGCATTAGTAGGGATACAAAGGCATAATTTGAACATTAAAACTTTAAACAGGCATAACTTTTGATTGGAAGGTTCGTTTGGCGCAAACGAGGACATTCCGGAAAGCTGGCGACGAGATCTACACATATTATCGGGGTGAAATCCTGTAACGACCATTTTCGAAGCCAAAAAACGCTCTCTGGACCTCCAAAATCCACTTTGAAAGTTTGCAAACCTAAAAACCACTCTAAACTACTAAAAATGTTTTTAAAATCATAAATTAATCATTAAAAAGAGAAATGCAGTAAATCAAGTGAATTTAGTCTTTCTTCTCCCTCTCAGTAAAACATCAATCTCGTGTGATTCCTTTCTAACGCAATCCAGAAAGTGCTTCCTTGATCATGAGACTCGATATGTTTATTTAATATATAATATGAAAATAATATATACAGAAAACGACATCCGGGACGCATATCAAATGGTTGTTTAAAAATTTATAATTTTAATTTAAATTAATTAAAAATTTATACTTAATTATTAATTTTTTAATTAAATAAATTAATTAAATTTATATATTATTAAATAAATTAATTAAAAGTAAAATAAATTTAATTTTCCAAAAAAAATACTAAATTATATATAAAATTTTGTTTAATAATTCCTGATTTTTTTATATTTTTTCAATATTTTTAGAATATATTATCTATTTTTCTAATTATAATTAATTAATAAACTAATAAAAGGAAAAAATTTTCTGAAAAAATACTAAATTACATATAAAATTAAGTTTAATTATTACTGATTTTTCCCATATTTTTTCAATATTTTTACAATATATTATCAATTTTTCTAATTATTTAACTAATTAATAAATTAAATAAATAAATAATATATAAAAAATTAAAAAGCTAAGATCGGAATCCAGGAATCCGATCTTGCGTTCGGAATCTGGGATTCCGATCTCGTGATACGATTTACAATAATATTATTATATTGATATTATTTTTAATATATTATATTAATTTAGTATTATTTTTTAAAATTTCGGCACAATAGGTCAAGCAAAGACAAATATATTTATGATGCTTATTCCCCGAAATTTTAAAAAATAACACTAAATTAATATAATATATTAAAAATAATATCAATATAATAATATTTTTTTAAATAGTATCATGAGATCGGAATCCCAGATTCTGAACGCAAGATCTGAATCCTGAATTCCGACCTTAGCTAAGATCGGAATCCCGGATTCCGATCTTAACTTTTTATAATTTTTTTATATATTGCAAAAATATTGAAAAAATATAAAAAAATCAGGAATAATTAAAATTATATTTTATTCGTAATTTAGTATTTTTTTGGGAAATTAAATTTATTTTCTTTTAATTAATTTATTTAATTAAAAATAAATAATTAAGTATAAATTTTAATTAATTTACATTAAAATATAAATTTTTAATGTATTTTTCTTTGCATATATTATTTACATTAAAAATTATTTATGCAAGTTTTAATGAATTTTTAGAAAAAAATTAAAATAAATTATAATATTGCTTGACACGTTTAACACGTGGTGTCGGATGTATTGTGTCATAATGCCTTCGCTTAACCCGACACGACACGACACAGTAAAAATAATCAAAATATTAATTTTGTGTCAACACGACACGATACAAGATCTTACACCCGCATGATTGACACAACACGACATGTTTATATTACACTAGTATCAACGAGATATGTTGAGAACGGAATTAGATCCGTTAAGAATGGATGTCACAGCTGTGGTATCTATTGAGAACGGAACTTCATCCGTTGAGAATGCAAGTCACAAGAATTTTATCCGTTGAGAACCGAATTAGCTCCGGTTCTGTCGAAAGTCGTTGTTTTCAGCTATCTGGTTCCGAAGAGATCCGTTGAGAACGCAGCTCGCAAGAAAATTTTCCTTTGAGAACGGAACATTATCTGTTGAGGACGGATGTCATACTCGACCTTGCTCTCTCTGTAGTGTCTCTCAGTTGGGCATAACCCTTGTCTCGCCGACTGAACCAAGTCTCTCTCAGTCACGTGCACCAGGGGGCTCTCCTATTATATATAACCCTATCGAGCGTCGACCTTTACCCTCTCCACTCTTGAGACTTTTTCAATTTTCATTTGCACTTTCAGCACATAAACAACTTCATCGCAAGAGGGAGAAGGGAGGTAGTACTGGTCTACACCATGTGAGGGATGCTAGTCTAAGCTAACTAGCTAAGTGAGAGGAGGAGCGAGAGAGTATTAGGAATTTAGAATAGACAGGAAGAAAGGTCAAGTGGGTAAGATAGAATGGGTCATGAACCGCCTAGACCGGTTTATCTCTTCACCTTCAGTGATAAAAATCTAATCAACGCTATTTCCACGGAGATTCATCTGGGAACGGACTTGGACCCGTTCAGAACGGATGTCACACTTGTGTCATCCAACCCGATATCACATTAAACCCCATCTGAAATCTCAACAGATCCAACCCGCCAACTTAACATTTTTGCTTAGCAGCCCTCAAATTTCTTTTATTCCCATATCTTTAAACTAATGACCCACTAATAGTTTTATTCACACAAAGGTCAAAACTAGTTCAAACAAGTTTACTAATGGGTCCTTGAGAACTCTTTTTCCTTGCAATTCAGTCTCTAGACTAAAATTCTTCACAAACATATCCCTGGTTCTCAACAAAAGCGTACCAGTAACCAATTTAAGACTGGTACCGACCGGTACCAACTCCAAAAAACACAATTTGACCCTTATTTCATACTTTTTTGACCTAGTGTGAGAACTATAAAAATTTCTTATATCAACAAATATGTCATTGAAAGAAGAAAAAAAAAAAAGGAGATCATTACTATCATTTAATTTTATAGTGTGATAAATCATACTGTCACTGCATTTTTAAAAATCCAAATAGAACTCCAATAGAAGAAACAATTAACACAACAAAACCAACTTACATAAGAGATAAGACACAGAATATCTCTGTTTATTGATTCTTTTTTTTTTATTAAGAAGGGGAAACAGTTCATTACAGGAGACTTATGCAATTTCAATTAACAGTGACTAGTACAGGATATATCTGGTACCAGTGACTAGTACAAAACCCTGCAACTAAATCCCCATTACAATCACTATAGTGTGGAACAAATTGTATGTGTCCGGACCCAGCCATGAACACATGAGAAACACCATATCCTAAATCAGTCCAATTGAAAGCAATTGGGCACTCAATTTCATTATTTAAGGGATTATTTTATTTTGCAGAAATTTCTCCACTAAAACTGTGACAAAGTCAGACGGGGCACTCAATTTCATTATTTAATGGATTATTTTATTTTGCCCAAATTTCTCCACTAAAGCTGTGACAAAGTCAGACGGTGTGATTCTTTTGCTCGAGTGTGAACGGACTGAAGTCACGAGAGTACTGGCTATGTCTAATAGAGCCTCAGCATCAGCAACTTGCTCTCATAGCTTTTGAACTGGAAAATAACCATACAAATTAAAATAAAAGGAAAAAAGATAATAAAATTTTAAAAGCAATTGTTTTTATACATATATACTTGCAACCTGATTACTTACGCAATTCATAGTCATTTGCAGACAGATGCTAAACATACAAACTATAAGACATCTAAAAGGCAAAACCTATTAAGTTTGTCGCTTGACTTAGGCCATTCTACAGAAGGGGGGATGGTCCAAATTTACTAATAAACCCTTTTGACCTCTCAAAACCATGCATTATTCAAAATCCAGAAAATGCAAAAAAATTGGATGATTCTAGCTAAACAGGAGCATGACGAATCCAAAACTACCATTGTATAGGAAGAATTTACCGAATTGATGCAAGTTTTCAGCTTCAGTGATAATACCTTGAAACTTTGTCGACTCAGCATTTGCCATGTCATCTTCATCATCTGAAATAGGACATCAAATGAGAGTATGAGACTCTGAACTTCATGTGAAAAAATGAAAAATTTTAATTGCTCAAGACATGTTTTTATTTTCCTTCTTAAAATTTCAAATTTTTTATTTACAACGAAATAGAGAGCAAAAATAAACAGAAATCTAAACAAAACCACCGTTTAGAACCGCACTAAATGAATTTTGTACAAAATCAAAGCTACTACTGTTTGCTACTGTTATTGTAGTTCGAAATAATCAAAAAATAAGGACAAAAAAAGTAACTTCCGTTCACCTTCCTACCCAAATATTGAATCAGGCAAAATTCAATCAGATCCAGTAAGCGATGGCGCATGCGGCTTCGGAGCCGAGAATTAGCGAGCTGCATGGGGATTTTATAAGATTTAGGAGGTAAGAGGGAGGGAGATTAATCAGATCGAGTCACTGCTGAACATTGGGGAGGAGGGAGGAGAGAAAGGGGAAGTGGAGCAAGAGACGAGGGAGGGATGCCAACGGGAACGGGTTCAATCTTCGTGGGGCGAATTAAAAACCATAATTTTCTGCCACTTCCGTTCTCAACGGATCAATTTCCGTTCTCCACGGATACCCAGTTGTAACATCCGTTCTCAAACTGATCATGTTTCCGTTGTCAACGCATACCCCTAATTGTAACTTCCGTTCTCAACGGATCTTAATCCGTTCCGTCCCCAATAGTTCTGCCACTCGTTGTGTTCTCAACTGATCTCGTATCATTCTCAACGCATACCACAATTGTGAAATCCATTCTCAAGTCTCAACGGATCCAATTACGTCCCAGATCATCTTCCTGCAACTAAACTAGCTAAAATGACAACCGTTTTTTCTAGGTTTTTATGTCCATTCCGAACAGAATTTTTAAGCAAATAAATTAAATTTCGTTTATGTTGACAAAGCCAGTTTGGATCCGTTAAGAACGGAACTTTATCCGTTGAGAACGGATGCTGACAGAAAATTTTTTATAATCCTCTTATATTGGTACCAATGCAAAGGTCGAACACAGTAAATGCTATATTCCTTGTACCTGCTGTGATAAGTGATTACCATTGACCTATGCTTACTATTACCTCAAAAAATAATTAATGTAGAAATACACATAATTGAGTTGATTTCCAACAAGGAATTTATAGTTGCTATGGAAAATTTATGAAACAAAAATTGGAGGTTCAGTGTACAAGTTATTTGACCAAAACCATAAAATAGAAATGAAAAGGCAACAGGCCTGGCTGAAAACTAAATCTGACTTGGCAATTTCAGCAAACACATCGTGCAAACAGTTATACTTGCAACCTGATTAAGCAATGCTAATCTCATTTTAAAAGCAATTGTGTTTCTATATATATACTTGCAACCTGATTTAGCAATTCATAGTCATTTGCAGACAGATGCTAAACATACAAATTGTAAGAGGGAGGGAGATTAATTGGGAAGAACCAATCGATCGAGTCACTGCTGAAGATTGGGGAGGAGGGAGGAGAGAAAGGGGAAGTGGAGCAGGAGAAGAGGCGGAGGGACGAGGGAGGGATGCCAACGGGAACGGGTTCAATCTACGTGGGGCGAATTAAAAACAACCATAATTTTCTGCCACTTCCGTTCTCAACAGATAAATTTCCGTTCTCCACGGATACCCAGTTGTAACATCCGTTCTCAAACTGATCATGTTTCCGTTGTCAACGCATACCCCAAATTGTAAGTTCCGTTCTCAACGGATCTTAATCCGTTCCGTCCCCAATAGTTGTGCCACTCGTTGCGTTCTCAACTGATCTCATATCGTTCTCAACGCATACCACAATTGTGAAATCCGTTCTCAAGTCTCAACGGATCCAATTCCGTCCCAGATCATCTCCCTGCAACTAAACTAACTAAAATGACAACCGTTTTTTCTAGGTTTTTATGTCCATTCCGAACAGAATTTTTAAGCAAATAAATTAAATTTCGTTTATGTTGACAAAGCCAGTTTGGATCCGTTAAGAACAGAACTTATCCGTTGAGAACGGATGCTGACAGAAAATTTTTTATAATCCGCTTATATTGGTACCAATGCAAAGGTCGAACACAGTAAATGCTATATTCCTTGTACCTGCTGTGATAGGTGATTACCATTGACCTATGCTTACTATTACCTCAAAAAATAATTAATGTAGAAATACACATAATTGACAATCTGTCTAACTTAAATTCAGTTGATTTCCAACAAGGAATTTATAGTTGCTATGGAAAATTTATGAAACAAAAATTGGAGGTTCAGTGTACAAGTTATTTGACCAAAACCATAAAATAGAAATGAAAAGGCAACAGGCCTGGCTGAAATCTAAATCTGACTTGGCAATTTCAGCAAACACATCGTGCAAACAGTTATACAGACCTTACCAGTAAGATTACATATTACTAACAAATTCTCAGATGACAAACTAAATTTGTCCAACAACAACAAAAATGGAAAAAAGTAAAAGAAAAATAACAATTCCAGTGAACCAAACTGATTCCTCTATTCTGCAACGTTCCAATGCAAAAGAAAAGGAGTAAAAAAAAAAGTTTCCACTCTAGGGTAACTTTGAAACTTGGCTAACTTTGAACCCTAAGCTAAGCAAAGCCACATGCTAGGCGGGTCGGAACTCGGAAGATTCTCACTCTCATCTTTTTCCGAATAGTCGAGTAGCTGACATTTTTTTATTATCTAAACAAATTACATCTTTCTATATTAATTAATAAACCATAAAAAGGACTAAAGTCTAGTCGCCTCATTTTCATGCCTTATATTAATTCGGGAGATAAATTTATAAAAAATGACAAGAGTCTGATTTTTTTTTTTTTTGCTATTAATTCTGTTCTATATTAAATCATCTTAGGACAATGTTATTTGATGCATTCAATCAATGTTACCGGCGATTTAGCTTAAAAAAATAATAATGATGATGTTTAATTAAGAACTTGACGTTAGAAATGGGCTATTAACGGCGGTCTTGAAGCCAAGTTCAACGGGACTTAAAGGTCGAAAACTAAAAGAAAGAGAATACTTTGTTCTCCAGTAGATTAATATTTGAAATTGTTTAAAAATGAATTTGTAAATTATTTTAATGATTTAAACTCCTACTAACTTAATCCTTTTTATAGGTCTTTATATTTTCTAATTTCTGTTTCTGTCAAAAGTCAGACCTCTCTCTCCTCTCTGTCAATAGAGAGGTTCTTGACGATTTATAATAGGATTAAAATTAATATTCCAAGCTACCTATTGATAGGGGTGCATAACGTGCAAAACGAGCACGAAATTACCCTCTTGCGTTAACCGTTGCGTCAAAGAAACGAAAATATTTTTCTGTTGCGCCTTGCGTTCCGTTTTTTAAACGTAAGAAATTTTTTTTGCGTTGAATTGCACGACAAAAATGATTTGACCGTTTAAAATTTTTAACCGTTTCTCAAACATAATTTGTACTAATTGATCTTATCAATTCAGATGAGACAGAGAAAAAAAAATTGAAAATTGAGAACCTATTCTTCTCAATGCTAATCTCGACTTATTAATTTTATTACAACATGTTCTCTCAATATCTGGTTAACATGCCTAACCTCGGCCTAAAGAACAGCAAATAAGAACAGCCAAAGCAACAAGAACAACAATAATATATAGTATATATTGGAGAAATACACTAAAAATGATAATTATTACAAAAGGAAGTTCAGAAACTCAAAAAAAAATCATCCTCTGATAACATGCCTAATTACTTTCTAAACTCCAAAATACCTAAATCTACAAATATCTGTTTTCTACACCATCATTAGAATATCAACTGGTAACATTTTTTGTTGTGCCAGAAAATACCCAAATCGATATAAATCTTTGTTGTGCCTGAAAATACCGCCAAATCGAAATAGATCTCTGCTAGAAAAAGCCCCAAATCGAGAAAGAGGCAAAAAAATTTCATCTCAATCGAAGTATATCAGAAAAACTTACTAATATATCTTCAGCCTCAATCCCTATGCTTAACCTCTCACTGCCAAAAGAAGCCTCAACTGGCATCCGCCAAAAGACTACATGGCACGTTGAGATGAGATCTTCTGACTTAAACTAGGAAGGAGAAGCTCATGCCCTCACTGCCATGGCTTCAAAGCTCAAGTACGACAGCCACATCGTCTCTACCACCCACTCAAATCCAAAGAAGGGGAAAGGAAGAGTCAGTGGGTGTTCTTGTTGCAATAAAGAGAGCCATACGGAAGATAGCTGTTGAAAGCTTCATCTCCACCTCTGGCCGAAACACAGAAGCGAGTGAGAATGGAGCAAGGGAGGAGATACGATAGAAGCGGAGAAGAAGGAAATTAGAGAGACGGAGGCGGTGAAATAACAGAGCGGCGCTCAAAACCTAATATCAACCATCGTTCTGTCCGCCTTTGCTTCTCTGCAACAGTAAAATAACACACGCGTAGAATGTAAGACGAAACAACGATCACGAAACAGGTCTGTTTCGTTAACCGTTTCGTTGGTATGACGAAACTGCATCATATTTGCGTTAACCGTTCCGTCCCTAAAACGAAACCGAAATCTCTAACCGAAACGATCAAACGGTCGAAACGGTTTGCGTTTTCAGCCCTACCTATTGATGTTTCAAACAGAGCAACAAAGTAAGTGAAAGCAGATATAGTCAACGTTAATGTGGACCGTCCGATTTATAATGGATAGTCTAGTATTTCTGTGAACCCTTTCATTAGATGATGAGTATTCCTAAACATAGTCAGTTAGTCACTCAAACTGAGTTAAACTGCAACGAAGTTGTTTGAAAATTGGGCTGAGAATGGGCCGTAAATGGACTATCCTTGGACAACCGGACAAGACACAATAGGCCTAGCAAAGACAAATATATTTATGATGCTTATTCCCTTCTTTTGTCTTAGGGTGCGTTTGGATTGTTGGAAGAAAGAAGAAGAAGAAGGAAGAAGAAGAAAAAAAATTATAAACAATCCAAACTCTTCACAAAGTTACACACTTCCCAATACTTCTTCCCACTTCTTCCCTTCTTCCCACTTCTTCCCTTCTTCCCTTCTTCCCACACCTATCCAAACGCACCCTTAAAAAAAAGTCAAACATCAGGTCTCCTATCCTATTCTATGCCTGACAGTTTATTTGTATGGTGCAAATTGTGTATGATCCTGTATATGTTCAGATTTTATGATTATGGAAGTAAAAAAAAATATTTGTGCGAATTTTATGTAACTAAACTTGAATAGATATTTACGCAATATTGTTTACGTCTCTATTAATGTATTTATCAATCCGTGCCTATTTTTTTATGTCAGAAAATTGCTAAAATGATTACCTCTACGTTGTGAAATATTTGCAGAATCTTATTTTCACTAATTCAAATTGAAACATTGAAACTTATCAAATAAAAAGCTTCTGAAATGTATTTGTATCAAATTGCTTGCATTTGTTTTCTATTTCAATAATTCTAAGCCTTATCTCTAGTTGTAAAATCATCAAAACAAATAATTGCTTGTCAATTGTCGTCAATTAGTCGCTATGTGCTAATTTAAGATTGATATATCAAAAATTTGTGTAAAAGAAGTTGTTGGAATACATTACGACTAGCTTTTGCACTTATTGAAGTTCTTAATAAATTCAAATAATTACAGGATCTTGTCATAAAACCATCAAAAGCCAATAATTGCTTGTCAAATACCAATTTGCTAGTTGCATATATAATATAATTTTTTAAATTCTTAATGGTAAATTAATTTGGTCACTTAATGATATTTGAAATATGTTACAGTACGTGTGATGTATAAATTTCAGTTGCAAAGAAAAAGACGTCTACAATAGTTTTATAACAGGAGTGCACGCACGATATTTGCATGTATAAATTTTAAATTTTGACTCATTGCCAATATTATACAAGATTGCATGTACATGTGGTGGAAAAATATTACTGTACTTTGACATGGCCATTATTAGAAGATACTGCTTGTCTAAGTTGTCTTGTTGGAAAAATGAGTTGACTTCAACATCCCAATCTCCGATGTTCCGTAATTAATGATCTACTAATCAAGCTCTTAATTTTAATATTTTATTAGTCTTTTTTTATTTAGAATTTTATTAGTCCAAAGGCGCTACTCATGGGACATGGCGATTGCATTTTCATTTTTCAATCTGGCCGTTCTGACAAGCGGGGCCCAATTTAAATAATGTGATGATATATCCGTGATTTTTCACCTAAATATTTATAATTATAATTTTCCAGGAATAATAAAATGAACAGTCTTCTTCTGCCTATTGTCCGATGCACACTCTCGTATGTATTATTTGATGCAAATTTAGTTGTTTAATTAAACACAATAGTTAACACTTAACAACCAGCCAACAACTCTCATTGATTTTCAAATTTAATTTTTGAATCTTCAAAATTAGACATCCATACATTGTCTAATACACAATCGTTCAGTAATTTACTGAAAGGCTTCGGCTTATTCTTTTTTTAAAAAAAAAATGCACATTGGATTATTTCGTTCCTGGAAAAGTCAATGAAAAATTAATGAAGGTATTCAGAAAATAAGGATTACAATATTCGATGAAAACAAGTATAACATTGGATAAGTAAAATACTGCCTCATTATGCAATCGTAATTAAAATAGAATCTATTTCACAGGATCCAAGACATTTGAATTTTGACTTTTGCTCGTGACTTGGTACCGAAAAAGGTAATTGCTTCTCGTTGGGAATTGATTCGGACACCCCACCGCTTGGTCTGAGCACCCTTGTATTTTGAAAATGACAAGTTCACCCTTTTGTCCAAACACACTTTTCTGGTTTGAAATGTCTGATTTCCTTCTCCAAAAATCTCGGCTCCATGAACCTCTTCAAAATGACAAAACGATTCAGAAATTTAAGAAAGGGACTCAATTTATAATCAGATATTGAATTTTTCCAAATCTAACCATGTACGAGACTAAATATCTTCAATTCTAGATTTAGTCAATAACTTATTTATTTGCATCCACTAATAATCTAAATTCACGAATCTATTTATAAAATTCTCGAACATTGGAAAGAAAATTTTAGAATTATCATATTATGGGACCTATGAGAAACGCTGTGTTTTGGACTCTTTGTTTTGTTTTAAATACATAGGGGTATATTCGTCTTAAGGAGTGTTTGGACCAAGTTATGGAGTGTCCGAATCAATTCCCCTTCTCGTTCGATGGGTAAACGAAATCCAACGGCCAAGATTGAATCACTGGCCTGACGGAGCCTCGATGACGTGGCATTTCTGAGGGAAAAACGTGCAAGGACAAGGACACGCTCGTGACTCCGTGAGACCGTGACTCCGTGTTTTGTTGGGATTTTGGAGAATCTCCATTTCTATACACAAACACAACCGCAAAACATGATCTGGGCCCCACATTACTCGGTCGGTGGATTTCAAGTATTAATCCTGACCGCATATCCTTTGCTCTCCACCGCTAGGTTCATTATTATTATTTATTTTCCACACTAACCCTCCAGTTTTGGTTTTTTAGCCCGGACTTTGTCTTTTGCCTACGTGGCATGATGTTTGACAAAAGGATTTGGTGGTTTGTAATTGTATTGGTAATTAAGTCATTTTTTGTATGGTTTAAATTGCTTCCTTTTTCATTAAAGTGTCCTATGTTGTGTCCAAATTAACGTAAAATTATTTTATTGATAGAAAAATGATGATATCATAATCCCCATTTTTATGGGGAAAAAATATTAAAAGTACATTACCTTTTATGATGATCTAAGCTTCCCAAGTTGGAATCAAATTCACTTTGACTTATTATTTTTGCTTGGGAATTAAGCATTAAGCATCATTGATCAGCTTTCATGTTGCTCTCCCAGGAATTATTAGGGCTTCAAAAACAAAAAGGGAATTGGCGACGGTGACAAAAAAATTGATATAATGAAGTTAGTTATCAGTCGGTGGTTGATCATTGATGGGGATTGTATCATGACACTGCTCTAATATTAAATATTTTTAGGATTTATTAGCTGGGGTCCATTTCATTTCTTGACCTCGCATTTTGTTTTGGGTCCCTCTCGTTGTACCGTTTTGAGCCTGACAACTGAACCCGGTAAAGTGATGTCACTGTTTAGTAGGGCTGTATACGAGCTGAGTTCGAGCGAGTTGAGCATAACTCGAACTTGAACTCGTTACAACTCGAGTCAACTCGTGACTCGTTTGGGAGGCAGTTCCGAGCTAACCGAGCCAACTCGAACTCGTCATTTTGTAACTCGAGTCAACTCGTGAATATAGTGAATAGATGCAATAATTATTTATGAGTATTACAATAATATAAAAAAATAAATTTTATTATCAATTTTATTCTTTTTCATTGATTTGAAGCAAAATATGTCTTGAAACTCAAGATTAATACTCATAGATCATGGTGATGATCTCCAAAAAATTAAAATTTATTACGTCACGAGTCAACTCATGAGTCAACGAGCCGAGTTGAGCCTAACTCAAACTCGACTCATTTATTAACCGAGTTGGTTCAACTCGAGTTATGCCAACTCGAGTTCTTTTAGCTCGAGTTATAATCGAGCTTTTCACGAGTCGAGTTCGAGTAACTCACGAGTTACGAGCTTTTTGCTCACCCCTACTGTTTAGTCTTTAATTTGGCTTATTAGGTTGGAATTTTGATATGGTAGACCATGACCAAGGTCCATGGTGCACTTTTGTCTAATCCCTTGCAATAACAAGTAAACTTGACAAAATGCTTGTTGCTTGTCAAGCTATCTGGTCCAGACGGAGTGTCCGGTCTGAAATAGTGTTCTATGTAGGGCTCCGTTTGGATGGTGTGAGAATAAGGTAGGAAGAAGGAAGAAGGGAATAAATTTATTGGGAAGGGATAAATTTATTGGGAAGTGTGTAGCTTTTGTGAAGAGTTTGGATGGTTAAAAATAAATTTATTAGTAAAAAGTGGTTATTCCTTATTTCTTATTCCGGGAAGAAGCCATCCAAACGGAGCCTAGATTATCAGAGTCAATTACACTTTAAAAAACTCGTATTGCTTTTATCATCAACAAGAGCAGCGCCTTAGATAATATATTACAAAAAAGATAACTTTAATGTGTACATTTTATTATGGAATATAGTATTTTATTATATTAAAATAATTCATTATGAATATTTTTGTTAATATATTTGTAAAAACAGCAAAGTCTGTGGTCTAGAAATACTTAGCATTATTTCAATAGGAAAATTTAAAATTGCAGATGCACTTATTATCGTGTGAATAATTTACATGGATTTTCGTTCGACCTAAAAAATGGTTAGCCACCGTGAAATATAAAAGAAGTCCTTGAACATATATATTCTTAAAATTGTTTCATTATTGCTAAAATTTTGCATGATCTGATACCTACAGTCGACCTAAATGACAAAGTATACTGGTATGCATTGTTTCGATATTATTGACAAATTTTTGCATGATTTGTTTTTTTTAAGGTTGGTTTGAAACCAAGAATTATATTATTAAGAAATTTGAAAATATATTTCTGCAGTGAACCCATGCTTATTTTAGATTTCTAGTTTATTCTTTTTCGATGAGCTTCATGCTCTTAAGTCTTAACTATGCGTACTTAATTATTACCTTTTTGTGCGCTAGATTTTAAGATTTAGGGTCATGTGAAATGCCATTAAAAGCATGAAACAATGGGGCCGTTTGGATGGGTTGGGAATTGGGGGAATAGCCAATTCTAGGCATAAATTTATTGGGAAGTGTGTAACTTTGTAAAGAGTTTGAATTGTTTATAATAAATTTGGCATAAGAAATTCCGGGAATTTGCAATTCCCACCTATTCCAACCTCATCCAAACGCCCCCAATGAGCCCAAGTGCCCAACCGCATACTCTACTTATTGCATTTTTCTTTATTAAACGGATTCCGTTGCTTTATTATAAAATCATGGTTCTCTGTAATATTTATCAACTCGTACATGATCAGAATCGCTTTTATTTTAAGGGGAATATATTTTGTGTGCAATTTTGCACCTGTATGAATCAAATATTGACTTCGTATTCTTTTTTAAGTCCGTCTTGCAATATAAAAATCGGTTACAGCTTTAAATATAAGGACGCTAGATTATAAATTTTGTTGTTGTAAAATATTTGACAGGGATACATACGCAACATCAAACATTATTAAAAGGAGATGGACGTGACAGATGCAGAGGGCTGGCATGGCATGCATGCCACCACTTATAGGAATATAATAGTCTCTTTGATTCCTCCACGAATTAATTGTTTACGAGAGAGCAAAGGGGAAAAAAATTTAACTGAGAAATTTTGCACATAATTTGTCGGTGGCAATTTCATCTGACGAAACGAATTTTGTGACCTTTTTTTTTTGTCAACGCACGTTTTATCACAAATTAGTTTTTTCATTCGATTTGAGCTATGTTTCTGCTCAAATCGATCGCGTCCATTTATAATTCCGAGGGAATATATAATTAAAAAAATTGATTCATATATAATATTTTCGATTTCTAGATATGTTGTGAGACGATTTTTCTCAATCAAAATGCTGTATTTTGCAGAGATTAGTTAGTAATGAGGGCGGAACCAGGATTGGGGGATAGTGTAGGTCGAGTTATCGAGGTCGATTACAATTAGACATTAGTAATTTGAAATTTCCATATTAGAGTAGGTCAAATATATTAAATAACCGAATTATCACTGTATTTTTAATATTTTAACACTAAAATTTTTTTCGCGACGTAGGCCAGGTCTAAGCCTGCCCCTGCCTGTATCCGCCACTATAATGTCATTAAGCATATCGCCATGTTTCCCATTTTTGGAACATGAATAAGTTATTTATTTCTGTGAGCGTCGATAAAAACAATGAATGAGTTATATAGTATGTAAAGGTAAATTTAATATTGACTAATATTAGAATCAAACGCGTTTGACGTCAAACGTGATCTAAGACTTCATTATTAAAACTTCAAATAGTCGATTTGAACCGTTCAATATGATTTTCATATTAAAATTTTTTTGAGACCGAATTTTATATTTTTTCGAAATGTTTAGCTACTTTTTTTTCCATTATTTAAGACTACATGTCCGAAGCTAATTAGACTGATTGTTTTCGAAAATTCAAAACAAATATAAAAAAATAAAAAAACATATATATAATTTGATTTTCAAGGTGATTTCATTATGGAGGATAAAATTGAGAGGTTTAGATTGTCCATTGTAATATCGAAAATCGAGATCCAATTATGTTTGATGAGCTCAAGTGTCAAACGCGTTCGACTCTAGCATTACTCGTTAATATTTTTTAAGATGATCCATTTAAATTTATCTGTTTACATTACTTTTGGAAAAACATTATTAACCTCTGATACAATTAGATATACCACACAGAGACACTGTATACGCGATACCCAAAATTCAAGACAATGCATAACACTGTATACGCGATACCCAAAATTCAAGACAATGCATGACTTTTTAAAATAGATTATCACCAGTAACAAGACTTCTTCTAACCGTAGGAGTGACGTTTTATTTTTGTGATTTTTTAAATGTGTAAATTTACAAAATTTTACAAAAAAATGTGATTGTTTTGTATTTTCTTCTCTAAGAAAAATAGCGAACTAGACATATTTTTTTAACTTTTATTAAGATAATAAGATCAGAAGTTGACGAGGGCCTTCTGATATAATGTGACTTCTCATTGCATCCGACAGGTCCTGTGAACCCCCCCCCCCAAAAAAAAAAGGGGCCTTGTTAACGAAATATTCCTTGGGTACGTTTGCTAGGAAAAAATAAAAACGCACCTAGGCTCCGTTTGGATGGGTTGAGAATAAAGTAGGAAGAAGGAAGAATGGAATAAATTTATTGGGAATGGGTAAATTTATTAGTAAGTGTGTAACTTTTGTGAAGAGTTTGGATGATTAGAAATAAATTTATTGATAAAAAATGGTTATTCCTTATTCCTTATTCCGGAAAAAAACCATCCAAACTGAGTCATAAAGAAGAAAATAAGAACAGGTTGCGTTGCGTGTGCCGTGTGAGTGTAGTTGGGAGGAAATTTACTTATCATACAAGCTAATTGCTCCGAGACTTCGGGGTTTAGGCATGATTTTTGGGAACTTGGAATTGGGACATAATAATAGCTGTGGCGTGAGATGGCAATTTGTAATAATATCTTGCCTTTTGTTGTCGATATCATCAATAACAAATTTCTTCAAAGGTCACTAGAAAAGAAAAAAATTTAAAAAATTATATACCAAACAGGACGATTATGTTTTGCTTGCAGATTTTCAGTTAAAGATAAAAAAAAGGTTCCAAAAATATATAAATTTCAGATTGAAATTTTATGATTGCATTGAGTCTTCCTTAAAATTCTCATTAGTGGAACTTTTAAACAAATATACAACAAGCTCTTCTACCATTTTGATTAAAGAGAGCACGCAATAGACCGTATCCGGTTACAGAAAACATAAATCACCAAATATTTAGTCCAACAACGATGAGCTTAAAAGTTTATCTAAACTCTTTACGGAGTAAGTGATAATACATATTATTTTGTACCAAAGTTCAATGGCATGCATGGTGTATTGATAAAAAAAAAAAATTATGGGATTCATACGTGGAACGATCTACCAAATTATTGTATTATGATTTATTCGGTCCAAATTTGTATCCATAAGTTCAAAAACATAACACATGCTCAGTGATAAGAGTACTAGACTGGCCTCCATGAGGTCAAGGGTTCAAGCCCCGCATACACCTTTAATTTCAAAAAAGTTGGATGGCAAAGACCTCCCTCTTTCTTCAAAAAAAAACATAACACATGCTATTAATATTATAATAGTCTATTTATATATTGTTCGGGGGCTTCTTATGCAGTTATTGGGTGGCATAAAATATCTGTATTCATGAAACGAACAATTTTACAAAATTATATGATCTGAAAAAAATTAAAATGAAAAGAGTAAACCCAATATAAAATACACGAACTCTTCAATCAGAATAAAAAGAATAAAACTGATCAAGACATGAAACACAAATATGAGGTATTACTAAAACTCAGAAGATCCCAAATTGTTCGTAGTACGTCGCGGAGCACATAGCGCAAGTACCGCTAGTCGATCCCCCACAAGTAGGAAGATTTATGCTATGGAGGACCTCAGTTCATCATCTCAAATCATTCTGGGACCCCACAACACAGTGAATCCTAGAGAAATTAGGTCCCCTGGCATCTATCTAACTATAAATAACAGAGAAATGGGGCTACTGATCCTCTGCTTATTTTTTGCTTGCGTTGGTTGGATACACAACCGTCTGATTTTTGGGGATTTTTTATTAACCGTACGATCTGACTTGCCTGTTTTATAGCATTGGAGATGGTTTCAGATGCTGCCTTTTAACCACACTGACTAGACTACGACATGTTGTTGTATTAGTATAAGTAATAAGACAACATAAACACAGAGAAAGAGTGCATTCAGGGATTTGACCAAATTATATGATTATGTATAAAAATTAATTAAACAAAATATTTAATTGAAAATAATGACGAAACAAGAAATTTCTAATTGCCTCATATTATTTATGTTTGAATATTACTACACTTTGTCAACAGTAAAAAAAGCCTATGTTTAAAATAACAAGATTAATTGTTTTATTATTAATAAGTGTGAATTAATAGAATAAAATGGTGTGTGTCAAGAGTCTGAATTTTTATCTTTTCATTAAACTATATTAAATAATCTTATAAAAATTTTATTTGATTTATTGAGATATTTTAAAATTTAAATATACGCTTCTCCATTGCAAACAAACATTGTATGATAAAAAATAAAAATCTTCTGACGTAACAAATGCATCCGCATACGACATCTGTCCAAAAATGCTAAGCTGGATTTGTGTAATGGCTCATGGCGCGGCCATGAAAATGGTCCACCATTACTCGTGAACCGAGACTATCCAACTATTTTGCATAGTGGGCCCCCTACCGTCCTAAACCGCGTGAGCATCTTAAGCGGCATCCTAATTTTTGTGCTCTTCACTAACAGACACCTTAATGGGAAACACATTCGCACCACCAAATTGCTTCGCGTACCCACATTTTACCACTCGAAACTCAGAACCGAACGAACGCCCTCGATGGGATTTAAGAGCGAATCTTAAGGTGATACAAACGGTTCAGATATCAGGAGATATTTTTGTTGGTTTAAATGGTACGTTGAATCAATGAGATGTATCCTCGAATAATTTCATTTCCTTAACCGAAAGGATTCAGACTAGACTCTAGAGCGGTGTCTAGGTGGGGACACACGTATTGCCCCCTCCGGACTTCCTGTAATTACGGATGGGCCCGGATTTTACTTGATTTATCCTAGAAAAAAAAATATTTTTATGATGGGGCTGTTTTGCAAATTTGCCCCGTTGATTATTATAATAACATGGTAATCCTTTCTATTAACTTGTATTATTTATTTCACATGACAATGCAAAAAGTAGCTGATTCATGAAAATGTCGGGGTGTTTAATTTATCTGCTATCTTAAAAAATTTTCACTGCGTCGCCAAAAAAAAGGTAATTTATTAAATTTTCCTTAGCGACGGACAACTCAGATATCCTAATTATAGCACGTAGCGATTTGAATTTTGGTTACTTTTGGCTGTGGGTAATGGATACTTTTTTTGTAATTTCCTTTTCAAGGCTCATCTTTCATTATAGAAAAACAATCTATGCTAGAAAATATTTTCTTCATGTAAAAGATATAATAATTCCTTTGCTGTCTTAATCTTGTAATTATGGATCTGTAGTAAAATAATCACGGATATATAAATGGGAATTTAATATTATTTGATTGAAAATCTAATAAATTCAGTAGCAATGCTTAAATTTAATTTATGTAGTTTATTTGGTTATAGAAATACAATTTATTTGAAAACCCTTTTCACTTATATGAAAAGACAAAAGACATAAGATTTCGTTTGCTGCCTTCATATTTTAACTATGGACGCGCAATAAAATATTGGTAACTTATGTCAATCTTCATTCCAAAATATTTAGTTGAAGCATTTGATGACCGTAGTAGTAATATAAAAGAAACATTCAACTAAAATGAGAACCATTTCTACATCTATGACATGTTTGTCTGCACGCACCTCAGCCCACAGAGGATCTAATATTCGCAAAGCAAATGCGGATCCTCACTGATCCGACCCGCGAAGACAATCCGACAAAATAATTAACCATTATTGGAAGACGTCTCTCACATTAAGTAAAACAAAAGCATTAAAGAAAAGAACAAAAAACAGTTTATTGACTGAGGAAAGAAAGAACCGGCTCACCACATCCGCGCTGATAGCTGATAGCTGTGCTGTATTGTTGTTGTATTCCTGTGAAAGCAAAGGGAAAGCGAAAAGAAAACAGAAACGGAGAGAGAAAGAAACAAAGCATAGAAATAAAAAAAAAGAGAAAAAGATAAAAGCAGAGTAAAACTGAAAGCCGGCGCGCAGCTGAGGTGAGAAAACAAAAAAGAAAAGAGAAAAGAGAAATTTTCGTTGAGGCCGCGATTTCTCAGTTTTGCCCCTTTCCCTCTCTCTTCCCTTCCCTGCACGAACTTCATTCGCACAAGCGAAAAAGGAAACAAAGAAACAAAGAAGCAAACGCGGAGAAGCTCCGAGGAGAAGAGATACGATCGAATCTTTGCCACATTTCCAATTCTGCTCCGATCCCGGTCGGATTTCGTGGAGATTACTTGCCTGAGGATAGAGAGAAGACGAGAGAGGATACTTCTTCTCGGGTTTCTGTTGCTTACTGGATCTAGAAGGGAGCCTAGTCGTCGGATCTTTGCTAGGGTTTTTATTGGTCGTTTCCAGCTGCTTTCTCGACTGAGCCGCCTGAGATCTGCCGAGAATGGTACTGCATTTTGCGAAAATTTGTTCTGATCGTCTTTTTAGCTAATTAGTTTTTGATTTTAGTATTTGGGGTTTATGTGGAGATATCTTTTCTGTTTTGAGCAATCATGTTGTTGACTATAGCATGCATGAATTTGCGTCGTAGAAAATTATAAAGTTGTCAGCTTTTCATTTCATTTTTTTTTTTTTTTTGGTTTTCTATTTTGTTTCCTCTCTGTGGCATGTGATTTTCTACTCATTGCTTATCCTTTAGCCATACTCATGTGAGTTTATTGAATCAGGAAAGCTTTCCCTGACTTTTCCCTTTTTCTTCTGGTATTTCTGAAAAGGCAAGGAATCTGTAGATCTCTGACCTTCAAATTAATGCCACTTCCCTCATTAATTATCTTAATTGATGATGTCAACCGGCATCGATCATGCAATCTCTCAGTTAACTCTCAATCAATCATTCAAAAACCTGAAAATTTTAACAGTTCTCTGTGTCAGACTCATACAATCATTAGCTACCTGTTTAATTTTGTTACTGATTTCGTCACTGAATTGCATAGGCGGCTCAAGTCAATATAGCGGTGGGTTCACAAGTTTGGGCCGAGGATCCTGACGAGGCATGGATTGACGGTGAAGTATTAGATGTCAATGGTGACAGCATCAAAATCCACGCCACAGATGGAAGGACGGTTAGTTCAATTTTTATTTTTCTTACTGTAATTCGCTTCTTATTTTAGTTGGCCTCCAAATTGCTGAAAATTCTTTTATGCCATTCTAAAATGCCATAACCACTCCTTTTGTAAATTGTACCACCTGTATCTTTTGCTACCTATCAATGTTATATGCAAAATCTTCACTATTATAACTCTACTGGCATTCCAGGCTGTTACAAAATTTATCCAAAAATTCATGAACTTTAACAAGCATTTTATGTGCAGATTACTGTTAAATTGTCCAGTGTACACCCGAAGGATCCTGAGGCATCACCATGTGGGGTCGATGACATGACAAAGCTTGCATATTTGCATGAGCCGGGTGTCCTTCAAAACCTAAAATCGAGATATGACATGAATGAGATTTATGTGAGTCGTATTATCCTAACATCAATTTAATGCTTTTGCAAGAGAAAACCCTCTCTTCCCAGTTTCACAACACTTAATCATCATCATCTGAGCAGAATATTTCCCAATTCAATAAAACACGGTGATTGTGAGGTGCTTAATAAAATTATGTGGTATAGGATTGCTTTTGGAAAGATAGCAAAATGCAAGTTTTATGAGAGAGCTCTTGATGTTCTTTTTTTAGATAATTTATGATATTTCTCAAACATCTGATTTTATTTTTGTCAAACCAGACTTATACAGGAAACATCTTAATAGCAGTCAACCCTTTTCGGAGGTTGCCACATTTATATGACACTCACATGATGGAACAGTACAAAGGTGCAACTTTTGGCGAGTTAAGCCCCCATCCGTTCGCTGTGGCTGATGCCGCCTATAGGTATGCTTTGATACAGTACCGTATTTGTATGATCAATATATCGATTAATATGTACATGCTCTAGTCGTAAGCATATTTAGATAATTACTCACAAACGAGGACAGTTGAAAATTGTTTCACTATTAGCATACATGGGAAAACTAGTGCCAGTGCCACCAATATGGTCATAATTTATACGTGTGTAATCTGCTGATACTTGAGGGTTTCAATGGCATGCTTTGGGCTGTTGGACATATGGATGGATGCTTTGTCACAAAATTAATGTTAAGTTTTTATTTGTCAAAGACAAGGTAAAAATGTTGGGTACCGGTAATGTCTTTGACCTGTACATTTATGTTTGCTTCCTGCCATGAAGCAGTACATCCATTATTCCAGTATAATATGAAAAAAAATCCAGAAAAAGGTACCATTGTACCAATTTAGTGACGATAGTAACCAATATTGGTTTTGTGTTACAGATATATGATACATGAGGGTAAAAGCCAAGCAATTCTAGTAAGTGGAGAGAGCGGTGCTGGTAAAACAGAAAGCACAAAGATGATAATGCGTTACCTTGCTTACATGGGTGGTAAGCCAGCTGGTGAAGGCCGAACTGTTGAGCAGCAAGTCTTGCAAGTGAGTTCTGTTTTTCCTTATCTTTTTCATTTTATTGTGAAGAAGTGTTTAAGCGGTGAGACTGGAATATAATTGTGATTTACAATAAGGAGAGCTTGTAATCATCTCTCTCTGTCTCTCTCTATGGAGTACTTTTGTACAGTACAAAACTGTCTTATAATGCTGTACTTCAATCTAATTTTAGGGCGCTGCCTTTTGATTTAGATACTGATCTATTTCCAATTCTTTTCTCTGTCATTTATTAGTCCAACCCAGTTTTGGAGGCGTTTGGAAATGCAAAGACTGTAAGGAACAATAACTCGAGGTAAGCAGACACTATATTCCATTTCTGTTGTTTTTTCCTTTTAAATGTATATCCTTTTGAATGGAGGCTTTATTCTCTCTCTCTCTCTCTCTCGTCCAGTCGCTTTGGCAAGTTCGTGGAGATTCAGTTTGACAAGAACAATAGGATATCTGGTGCAGCAATTAGAACTTATTTGCTCGAGAGATCTCGGGTTTGCCAGATTTCTGACCCCGAGAGGAACTATCATTGCTTCTACATGCTATGTGCTGCCCCACCTGAGGTATGTTTTTGTATATTATACCCTTGTTTTCCTACTCCTAGCCAAAAGCATGATTGTTTCATAGGATATGATACCGTACTACTGATATGACTATTCCCTGGTGCCAGCCACCTACATTGATTTAATTAATAGAATAAATAAGAAAGAAAAAAAAATTGAACTAACCTTGAAATTATACTATCTGACAGCACACAGAGAAATACAAATTGGGGGACCCAAAAAGTTTCCATTATCTCAACCAAACAAACTGCTACAAGATTGATGGATTAGATGAAACTAAAGAATACTTGGAAACAAGAAAGGCTATGGACATAGTTGGAATTAGCCCAGAAGAACAGGTTTGAATCTAATTTATTTATTTTATTAAATATTTCCTCAAGTCACTTCTGCAGGTGCAAATAAAGCTTCCTCCCTTATGCACTGTATTCTATTTTTAGGAAGCAATCTTTCGGGTTGTGGCAGCTATTCTCCACCTGGGAAATATTGACTTTGTGGAAGCAGGAGAACCTGACTCTTCTAAGCCGAAAGATGAGAAATCATGGTTTCATTTGAAGACAGCAGCTGAACTCTTCTTGTAAACCTCTGGAAGCCTACCTTTGTTTCTTTATTACTTTAAAGTTGAAATGTTGCTTATTGAAGCAGTGCATTGTACCATTTCTTATAATCATACTTAATGAGATGAAAAATTCCAAAACAACTCAGGTGTGATGAGAAGGCACTGGAAGACTCCTTGTGCAAGCGTGTCATTGTGACACGTGATGAGAACATCATTAAAAGCCTGAGCCCTGAAAATGCTGCACTTAGTAGAGATGCCTTGGCCAAGACTGTTTATTCGCGCCTGTTTGATTGGTAAGCCTCATTGCCCTTGCTGCTCCTAGGAAAGAACATTGAAATGTCATGATACATGTATTGCAACATGAGAAATATCTTGTATGATTCATTGAGAAAAATCAGCATATACCTCTTCCCTTCTCTCATTGATGGAGGGATAAATACTATGGGTAGTTTTTTGTCTATTCTTGGAAAACTGGATAACTGGGTTTGTTGTTGGGTAGTTCCTATTGGAAAACTGGAAAACTGTAGTTTTTGGGTAGTTTCTACTGGATTTTTCAGGTTTGTTGTTGTGTTTTTGGTTGGTTGAGGTGTTGGGGGAGGGGTTATTTTCTTCCTCCTGTTTCAGGATGAAAGAGGAAGAAAAAGGACATCCACAAAACACATGTTGCACTAAGGGAAGAAATAGAAATAGGTGTTATGAAGCTAATTTATGTTTTTGTCAGGCTTGTGAATAAGATAAACAGCTCAATTGGTCAAGACCCCGACTCAAAGGTGTTGATTGGTGTTCTCGATATATATGGCTTCGAAAGCTTCAAGACAAACAGGTGCTTTCCTGGTACGCTTTTGTGTTGTCATCAAACAACCAAACCCACCCAAAATGATCAGGCCATATAATTTTCTCTGCCCTACATTTGACTTGTAATTTTCTCTGCCTTATGTTTTATGATTCTGCATTAGATCAATTAGGGATTGGATTGGCACCTTACCTCCATTGTCTATTAACCTGTGCTCATGTTCTTACCTTATGCACTTCTGCTAGATAACATTCTCAATTTTTTTTTTGATAGTTTTGAGCAGTTTTGTATAAATTTGACAAATGAGAAGCTACAGCAACACTTCAATCAGGTTAGCTTCATTTGCTTTTCTCATCATTAACTTGTCAAAAGTAAAAACTTTAGCAACTGAATTGCATTGAATTGTCCAAATGTTTGCAACTGAAGAAATTTAGAGTGCACGCATGCTCAGCTTTTCATTATTTTTTCTTATTCGGTCATGTATGCAGCATGTCTTCAAGATGGAGCAAGAAGAATACACAAAAGAAGAAATTAACTGGAGTTATATTGAATTTATTGATAACCAAGACGTCCTAGATCTCATAGAGAAGGTTTGTTTCCATTGAATTTATGATAATGCTTTGTGGACTTGTTTTGTGCTTGTTTTTGTGATGCCATGTCTTAGTTTTTTTAAAATCGTATATAAAATTGTTGCTATTCACATCATTAACTTTATTTGTTGTTCTTCAGAAACCAGGAGGGATTATTGCTCTTCTGGATGAGTGTTGGTGCGTACATCTTAAAATTCTGAATATTATCTTCATTTCTTCTTGGTTCTATTGTTTATTATTATATGATATATATATTATAGTTAACCCAATTCCTTTTTTTTTTTTTTTGGAATGTACTACAGTATGCTTCCAAGATCTACGCACGAAACATTTGCACAGAAGTTATACACTACCTTTAAGAACAACAAACGATTTGCCAAGCCAAAGCTGTCGCGTACAGATTTCACTATATGTCACTATGCTGGTGATGTAAGTGTTCTTTGTTCTTTCCTCTCTATGAACCTTTATTTTTTCAGATAATATTGGGAAGGGCCACTGAAGTTGTTAAAATTTTTTTTTTCAGTCTCTGGAAGTTCTAAGTGTAGAGTTTTGGTCCTCACAGTTTGTTTCTTTTTACAATACCTTTTTAACTTTTTAAAATTTGAGCATACTAAAGAACTGAATTTTAACACTCTGTTGGCCAAAATACTTCTTTATTTTCTTTCTTGTTAAATAATTAAGATGGAATAAAATTACAAAAATTGATATCATTTCTGCTTATATTCAGGTAACATATCAGACAGACTTGTTTTTGGACAAGAACAAGGATTATGTGATTGCTGAGCATCAAGCACTGCTCAATGCCTCCAAATGCAGCTTCGTTTCTGACTTATTTCCTCCTTCTGAGGACGCCTCTAAATCCTCAAAGTTTTCATCAATCGGCTCAAGATTTAAGGTTTGGCATACACTCTTCTGTCTTCTATGAACTATATATTATAAGATGACTATAATGCACCAGCATGGCTTTTGTTTGAGAAATTTATTTTGTCACTGTACTATGTTCAAGTTTAAGGTTTGTCCATCTACCTAGTTATAGTGGTAACAATCTCTATCTGACCAGCATGCATGCACCAGTATCTGCACAAGACAATGAGCTGTATTACGCTTCCTGAATATAAAATATGTGATGGCTGTGTCTGTATAGCTTCTATTGGAATGCAATGTAACTGTTTCTTCAAACTAAACGATCTGTTATAATTCTGTGGCAGCAACAACTGCAAGCTCTTCTAGAAACTCTGAGCTCGACTGAACCACACTACATTAGATGTGTCAAGCCCAACAATCTGCTAAAGCCAGCTATCTTTGAAAACCAAAATGTCCTCCAGCAACTCAGATGTGGGGTAAGAACCAATAAGAGCAAATAATAATAATAAAAAACGAATAAATAAATAAAATAAGTAGAACAACCAATTGTAAGTGTTGATTTTAAAATGTAAATGATGGTGCAGAATTTATTATCTTCTTTTATAGTATCCTTCTTAAACACATTTGCTTTGGGTTGTTTAAGGGTGTCATGGAGGCAATCCGTATCAGCTGTGCTGGTTATCCAACTCGAAGAACCTTCTATGAGTTCATTGATCGTTTTGGCCTTCTTGCTCCGGATGTTTTGAGTGGAAGGTATGGTTGAATCTTTTCGGCTTGTTTATTTTAATAAGGCCCTATATTAGAACAAACACAGAATATCAAATATAACATGCATCCCTCAAAAAGCCAATGGTCTTCTTAATACATGGAGTTGTGACAACTTGTAATTTGGATACTAAAATTTAACAGCCATCTCTTGAAATGCCAATGGTCTTCTTAATATACGGAGTTGTGGCAACTTGAAATCCAGAGTGGGTTTAGACAATTGTGTTGCCTTTTTAAAAAAGTGCATATAATTTAACTTTTGAAAGGGTTTAATATGGAACAACTCAACAAAATTTAAATATGAAATTATCCTATAATATATTAGCTCGCATGGGGAGTTATGTTGACCGATTTCTTTCTTTTCTTTTTTGTATGGCATGCTTTAATTTCTCTTTTTCAGTATGGATGAAGTTGCTGCTGTAAGAACATTGTTAGAGAAGGCTAATCTTGAAGGCTATCAGGTAAGCTCTTAAATAGTCAATTGACTATTTATTTTTGTTTCCAAATTGTTTTTTATCTTGCTCTATTATTGATGGAAAATTACTTTGTGAAGATAAATACACACTGGATAATTCACAGTTCAGGAAGTCTCAATGAAACAGTAATTAAGAAAATTAAACATATGAGAAGGAATAAATGACGAGCCAGTTCTTTCAAAAAAAAAAAAAATGATGAGCCAGTCAAAAAATGCCTCAAGCAATCAACAATAAGTAGATGTGATGTGATATATGTCAAGGAAAATTCAGAAGATTATTTACAGTCATGTTTCTGTACTTTCCCACATTTGGCATCTGTGGTCATTTGCCTTTAGCATTTATTGACATTCGTAACATTATAATAATGCTATGAAAATTACTACAGATTGGAAAAACAAAAATCTTTCTTCGAGCTGGCCAGATGGCAGAGCTAGATGCACGTCGGAATGAGGTTCTAGGAGCAGCTGCTAGCCTAATACAAAGGAAGGTGCGGTCGTATCTCGCTCGCAAGAGTTTTGTTTTTGTAAAAAAAGCGGCTATTCAGATCCAGACAATCTGCAGAGGTATATGTACTTATGAAAATTAAACAAATTCATTGTGAATGCTTGTATATCTATTATTGGTAGACGTGTTTTAATGAAGACACTATAAATTCACGCTGCTTATATTATGTCTTAATTCTTAAAGGGGAGAATGCAAGGAAAGTGTACAGGAACCTCCGCAGAGAGGCAGCTTCTCTCAAGTTACAGACATACTATCGGATGCACTATGCCCAGAAAAACTACAACGTGCTTGTTTCCTCTGCTATTGCTGTACAATCTGGTCTCCGTGGTATGGCAGCTCGTAAGGAACTGCTTTTCAGGCGCCAGACAAAGGCCTCTATCATTATTCAGGTAGTAAAAATTGCTAGAACAGAGAGAAATGCCCTTTCTGCCTCCTGCTCATGATAAACTTGCTCTTGTTTTTACATTTTCTCTCTGTAAAGTTGACCTTCTAGACTAATATACTTGTGAACTTAGTGGGCAGTGCGTATTACTGGTAGGTTAGCTGCTTGAAGATACAGGAACTGGCATACAATGAAAGATTTTCTCAGGGCTTGAGATCTATTGTTTGAGGATCATGAAGGATCCAGCACTTGGAAAAGGAAATTTTTTACAAGATGGGGGGCAGAAAAGAGAATTTATTTAATTAATAAAAGGATAAATACTATCAGAGTGTTGACTGCTTTAATGCCAAATATATCCAGCATTCTACTGTGCATAATTTTGTTCTAGCAGTTCCTTGGTTGAGGTGATAGGCACACAGGTCTACTTTTAAGGATCAACAACCTTAGTTTTTAGAAAGGGTTGACATTATAATCAGCCTCTAAAATCTAAATGGATTGAAGATATTAATGGTTTTTCTGTGGGTTATATTAATAATAACCAACCCTTGCAGAGTTGCTGCCGGCAATACTTGGCACACTTGTACTATTCAAGAACAAGAAAAGCTACAATTACAACACAATGTGCCTGGAGAGGAAGACTTGCAAGGAGAGAGCTACGCAAACTGAAAATGGTAAAGAACATTTGTCATCCTTTTTCTTTTTCTTGTATATGTAGTCAGCATTCTATGTTTCTTCTGGTGCCATGCATTTCTTTGTCAATCCTGTATACAAGCCGGAATGTAACATATTTGATGGTATATTAATTCTTGAAAAACTATACTCTTTTAAGGGTTGCTGCCTGTGAACTATGTGTAAACCTATGGGTCCAGTTGCAGTCTTAATACATGGTGTGAAACGACAAAAGAGCCACTCCGATTTTTTAACTAGGTTCTTTTACTTCTCTTTCTTTTTAACTAGGCGGCAAGAGAAACTGGTGCCTTGCAAGCTGCCAAAAATAAGCTGGAGAAAGAAGTTGAGGAGCTTAGGTGGAAGTACAACCTGGAAAAACAATTGCGCGTAAGTAGACAGATGGAATATGTATATTTACCAATATTATATTATTGAATTAGTTTGATTGTATGTATATATGCTCTGTTAATAAATATTCTAAGGTACCCCATTCATATCAAAGAAAATCTAAGCTTTCCTTATTCCTTAAATTCTGTTATACTTAATAGTAACTACAATATTATTGTGATAGCAATTCATTTTATAACATCTATTCATCATGACTTTGGTATTGACGAAGTGAACTCTACCAATCATTTTTTTTATTGTGTAGGAAAAATTGGCAGAGCAGAAAAAGGAAGAAACCACAAAGTTGCAAGCGGCACTGGAGGAGGTGCAAGGGAAGTACAAGGAAACTAAAGAAGAGCTGGTAAAGGAGCGTGAGGCTGCGAAGAAGGCTGCTGATGTTGAGCCTATTGTTAAAGAAGTACCTGTTATTGACAATGAACTCATGGATAAACTCCGAGATGAAAATGAGAAGCTCAAGGTTGCACATTGCTCAATGTTGTTTTTTACAATTTATTTCTTATGGATATTAGGAGTGTTATGCATATGCAAGGTTTGTGGATTATTACTGCAGTGGAGCTGTGGAATTACCAAATTCCTTGTGTATTAGTTTTCAAAACCAATTGATTTGAATTGCTTGGTAGAAACTGAGCCAAAAAAAGTGTTGATCAAACGAATCATTGTAGCCTGGAATGTATTTATGCGAAGGTGCAGTTCCATTACAAAAGAATGATATCTAGTGTATTTGCTCGCATTGCTGGAATTGTTTATTGCTCTTGAGTGTTATAGATTCAACAAATTCTTGTGCTGCTTGTGTGATAGGCATTGGTTGGTTCACTCGAGAAGAAGATAGATGAAGCAGAGAAGAAGTATGAAGAAACCAGCAAACTCAGTGAGGAGAGACTGAAAAAGGCAGTCGATGCAGAGTCCAAAATTGATGACCTCAACAAGGCTATGCTAAGGTTCTTGTTTATTTTTTTTCCTCACTTCCAAATGCGTTGCTGTAAGGAGAAAGATTTTGATCTCATTTTTATTTTTTTATATCGACTCTATCAATGTCTTGTCCTATTTTAGGCTTAAGGAGAGGTTAGCAACTATGGAAACTGAGGACAAAATACTCAGGCAACAGGTGTTGAATTCACAACCAGTCAAAAGCATGTCAGAGCATCTATCAATTCCAGTTACACCTGAGCGACAGGTATTGTCACTCTATTCCACATTTTTTTATTTTTCTTACATATATACCTCTAGAATATTGAAGTACTGATATGTGTCAATATAAAAAGCAAAGTCTTAATACTGGTGTAATATGTTTGTGAGAAGCTGAGGATAGAAATTCCATCAATTAGAATTTGCTTATTTTGATTGTTGAGATTACATGAAGTTTCGGAAGTTTAGGAAAGTCAAAACAAATTTGTTGGTTATGTGTGACAAAATTTTAGCTCGAAAAGGGTAGACTGCAATGATCACGTTGAAGGACAGGGCAGTTGCATTTTATACAATCAAGTCAAGCAAAAAAAAAAAAAGTGAATATTGATCAACACAATGTAGTTTTCCTCATGGGATAATAGTTAATTTTTTTATTTTTATTTTTATTTTTTTACTTGGGCATACAATGATATTGATGCTCTGGTCATATGAACACTATTAATCGCTTTTGTGTTTTTGCTTATTCATTTCAACATTTTCTAATACCAACTGCCTTTATTTCTTTTCCTTTTAAATGTTCTTAGGTAGTGGCAAATGGTTTCCATGAGGCTGTTGAAGAACCAAAGGTCAATACTTAGCCTTCTAATATTCTGCAGAGATTTTCTGAAGATATAATTTCATTCAGTTTATTCGTAATGGTTTTTATTTCTCTCTTTACACAGGAGCCTCAAAGCGCACCTCCAGTTATGAAGGAACATGTACCTGCCGAATCCAAATTGAAGAGAACTTTCACAGAAAGGCAGCATGTATGTGTATCTTGGCTTGCTTATTCTTTGTGTTATTTTGTTTGAAGGACTACGAAGATGGTTTTTCTAGTCAAGAATAACAAAAACAACTGTTTAGGTAGTACATGTCAAAACACAAAAAATCATTATTTTTTAAGAAAAATAGGCTAAAGATGTTCAACTTTGTAAGAACTGATGTCCATTTGGTACTATATTAGTTGCTTGCATATATAGATTTGCTTGATTTTAACTATTGCTTGGTTCTGAAATAATTTGATTGTGCAGGAGACTGTTGATACGCTTGTAGACTGTGTGGGTAAGAATCTTGGATTCAGCCAGGGCAAGCCAGTTGCTGCTGCTACCATTTACAAGTGCCTTCTAAACTGGAAATCTTTTGAGGCAGAGAAAACAAGTGTTTTTGACCGCCTCATCCAGCTAATTGGCTCGTCCATTGAGGTAACTTTACTCTTTTAGTCTGCTTGTCACTCTGTTTATACGACAACAACTATCATAGATTTTCTATTTTGTTGTACATTGCAAACTAAAAGAGTTGATTATCTACTATATATATATAGTCAAGTAACTGATGTTCTGTAGGTACAGGAGCACAGTATCTGTGTGCAATATTGACATTGATGTACCAGTATTGGAATGATAATTGCCTTTTTCTTTTATGTATTTTCTGTTTTTTAGAGAATTAGGGGATAATATGAATATAGTGCAGTTGGTTAAGGTATAAATGTTTTGACATTCTACTTTGTGCATGCTATATTTACAGAATGAGGAAAATACTGAGAATCTTACGTACTGGCTGTCCAACACATCATGTCTACTCTTTCTCCTTCAAAAAAGCCTGAAAGCTGCTGGCTCAGCTGGGTTGCCACCACGCAAGAAACCACCACCTACGTCTTTATTTGGCAGGATGGCCCAGGTATGTCATTTATGTATAATTATTACTTAGTCGTTGTAAAGTTTTGACTTGGTATCCTAATGTACCATTCAGCATCAGATTTTTCTTTCTATTCATGGGTTCTTTAGCTTAATTTTCATCTTTATAGTGAAGATTAAACTTCTTTGGAGGTGAAAATTGTCATTTCTGTGCATATTTGTTTTACTTTTTTCACTAATTGATAACACCTCTATTGCCTTGAGGAAGATATTTGTCATATAATATTGATACAATCTGCAAATACAAGCATTACCAACTTGAAAATATAGTAAATACTTATTTTATTCTTTTTGTTTGTTATGCAGAGCTTTAGGTCACCTTCTCTATCAAACATCAACTTCGAAGGCACAGAATTTGTGCGCATAGTGGAGGCTAAGTACCCAGCTTTGCTTTTCAAGCAGCAGCTAACAGCTTATGTTGAGAAAATATATGGAATTATTAGGGACAATATTAAAAAGGAGATATCTCCCTTGATTTCTTTATGCATTCAGGTCTGTTAGTAATTTTTTTTAAATAGTTTGTCTAGCTTTTGTCATCTTGAACTTGTAATCTTACGGGACATCTCTTTTGGTAAAGGTCCTTGATAAAAGTAGAGTTTATCCATATTTGCATCTGTGATTTCTTACGGGGCTTAGATACTTGGAAAATGTAGTGAGATTAGATTAAATATAAATTTAAATGTAATGTGAGAGTTCACATGCATTGGAATTTGGAAATGAGATGCATTCAAAACAGAAATTGGATAGCACGGTAAAATATTTGTTTGAATTGAATAATCTAGTTGGAATTATTAGTGCACCAGGTATATCTTGATTCCAAATGTATTTAGTGTATTTTCGTGTTGATATAGGCATATAGCATCTTCAGATATTATTTTCCATGTTACTGAAAAGACTTCTTTTATTGTGTGAAGGCTCCGAGAACAATGAAGGCGAGCATGGTACGTATTTCAGGCCGCTCGGCAGGGAATCAACCTCAAACCAACCATTGGCAGAGCATTATTGATACCCTTGATAATACTCTGAAGATGCTCCAAGATAATCATGTATTTATTTCCGAAATTACTTTTTTTTTTCCTGTACTTGTAACTTGGCTGTGGACGGTTTACCTTCTTCATAGTTCACTTATGTAACTATTGCTCCTCTGTAGGTACCTTCTGTTCTGTGCCAGAAGATCTTCACCCAGATATTCTCCTACATTAATGTCCAACTGTTCAACAGGTAATATTTTTTCATAACTTGATTTTATATTTGGTTCATCAACTTCACATGTGCATGTTTTTTGAAATTTTTTTTAAGACATTTCCTGTGTAAAAGAGAAAAAGCAGCAAAATGTCCACTCATTATTTTTAAGTGGTACTATCCACAATTACGATACTGTTACTATATATGCAGTCTACTTCTTCGCCGTGAGTGCTGCTCCTTCAGCAATGGAGAATATGTCAAAGCTGGTCTTGCTGACCTGGAATTATGGTGTGCCAAAGCAAAAACTGAGGTAAGTAGATGAGATGTAACACCGTATTTAGATTTTTAATTAACTAGTTAGTACATTAGAGGCTTTTTCGTCAAGGGTTTGAACTTGTTTGGTGTGCCAAGGAAAACTCTCAGATGTCAAGATTTCAAGCCACACGTGCTTATGATAGCTTGGCGAGCCAATGTAAAACCTAGCCATATACAAAAGAAATGACCAGGGCTGGGGTGTCATTTCTAGCCTACGTCAACTTGTTTGGGACAAAGGCTTTGAAACTTTTTTTTTTTTTTACATTAGAGGCCTTTTGAAATCCTGTGCAATTGTTGGTGACATCCTGATCTCTCTCTCTGTTTTTTTTTTAGTATTGTGGTACTTCATGGGATGAACTGAAGCATATAAGACAAGCTGTCGGCTTCTTGGTATGTGCTCCTTTACCAGTCATCATTTTCCTTATTATAGATGCTCTTAAGATGGTCACAGGATTATTGATAATATCAGAATGAAAAGTGAGCTGAACAGTCTTTATTGATCCGAGATATTCACCTTTGTGAGTTTTTTTTGCAATTTTCAGGTAATTTTCCAGAAGTACAGAATCTCATATGATGAGATTGTCAATGATTTGTGTCCTGTAAGTAACTGTCACTTTAGTTATTTTATGATCTTTTCCATTTATTCTTTCTTATTGAAACTGTCGTTAATTGTTGTTTATGGTGATGGTTTTGTGGTTGCAGATATTGAGCGTGCAACAACTCTATAGAATTTGCACGCAATACTGGGATGACAAGTACAATACCCAAAGCGTGTCATCAAATGTAAGTTCGGAAATCATACTTCATCTGAAGATGAAGGCAAAGATACAATTGAAATATGTGAAATAAAAAATGCTTACAACTAATTGTTTTTGTTGGTTTTAACCTCTGGGCAGGTTCTAGCTAGTATGCGTATATTAATGACAGAGGACTCCAACAATGCGGATAGCACAGCTTTCTTGCTGGATGACAATTCAAGGTATTACTTTTAAAAATAAATATGCAAAAAAAAGTAAAAAAAAAATAATAGTCTACCCCTCTAACAAATCATTGTATCTTTATACTTTTAACATGTAATTCTGGGAATAAGATCCCTTTAATGCTTTTGTGGGTGCACCATACAGCAGAACATGGTAGTGACAGTTAATTTAGGGTAACCTTATCCTGTGAAACTCTTTAAATTTTAGTTGAGCAATTAGCATTTTCAAATTATTGTAATCATTATTACTTTTTATTTTACTTGAAACCTCAGACAACTGCTTAATTGTCACCCCGATGTTTATTTTGTTTTTTGCAATTGCTCTTGCAGCATTCCCTTCTCAGTAGACGATATATCAAACTCTCTACAGGAAAAGGATTTTGTGGATGTTAAGCCAGCAGAGGAGCTTCTCGAGATTCCCGCCTTCCAGTTTTTACAGGATTAGGGCTGGAGAATCTGCATACTGTTTTCACCCATTTTGTTCCCATTGGTTTTGCAATTTCATGTAAATCTTCTTTTTCTTTTGTTGTTTTTTTTTCTTTACATGTTTACATTATTCCTTCGCGCCACCTATTTATTATCATTCCCTCCATCTTTGCTTGGTGTCTTATATTCTTTAAATTTGTTCTTTTTTGGGGGGGTTGGATTAGATATGTAAAATTTTATAGGTAGATGATATAGGGGTTTGGATAAGTTACATCCTGCTGGCTTGATTGGCCGGTCGATCATTCTTTGTAGGGAAGTTCTTTTGTTAGAGTTGAATTACCCAAGGGTGGTACATTACATACAAAAGTTGCATGCTTTGTAAAGCAAGAAAAGATTGGATTTTGTCATAAAGCAAGATATAAGTTATGTTTCATCTTGTGAACTAGTTTTGACAATTCTGTGAACTCATATTCTATTCCTTTCCAGGGACATGATTAAAACTGTGGTTTATGCACTTGTGAATTCGATTGTAAGACCATAGAAAACAGAGAATAATTCCATCCCAAAATTTAGTACAAACAAAGAAATTTGGCGTTTTATATCCACAAAAAAATTGATAGAAGCACAAAAATATCACTAGCTTATTGTTCTGTCTGACAATATCAATCCTGTTTTCATTTCCTTTTACTCCAATAGAAGCTTTTCACTGGAGACTGGTTGAAGCTTCTGTAGAAGACATGATTACCTTTTTTTTTGTACTAACATTGTCGGTGAGATGGTCACGTGACTTAACTTTTCTTTGGAATGAATATAGTGATTGCATTGTTGACGGAATCAGCGTCTTGGTTACACCTATATTTGGTTTCCCATTAATTTAATTAATTCTTCTAATTTATTTTTCTCCACCTGAATTGTGTCATCCACTTGGACAATAAACTTCCACATCTGAACTACATAATTTTCTTTTTCCATTCTCGAAAGGCACAAGTCTATGCAAATTCTAGTTGCAATAAATTAAATTAAATAAAATTTGGATCGATAAAACATTCACTAGCACATCAGGTTGCAAGGCCTCAGAATTGCTCTTCTACAGGCCAGCAAATTTAATTTATATATAATTGTATATATAGTTAGCGTGCTTACAAAACTTCACATGCTAAGAACAGAACACTGGAAGGAGCAGGTTTGGAATTTTTTTTTTCTTTTTAACTCTTATTCAGTTTTCTCTTTAGCGTCTATATTCATCACCACAGTCGCCAATGATGTTGATGAGATCTCTCCCATTCTTTGAGACTTCATTAATGGAATTGAAGTCTTCTTCATCCAATTTCAATGAGAAAATCGCACTTGTATCCTTTATATGCTCCGAGAGGCCCAATCTAACACCCACCATTGATCCTGCAACACCAGGCTATTTGCATAACCCAGGTCAACGAAAAGATCAAAACAATAAAAACTAAAGAATGATATTAAGTTATTTAACAACATAGAAAACATCTTGTTTTGAAGTCACAAACTGGGCCTTGGGAATTGCTTTGCACACCCCTAAAATTGATAAATACTCTTTTTAGACTAGAATACCCCTAATTAATTGAAAGTATTGTCCAGAGATATCATCATTATTGTAATATTTTCAATTCATTGATGGTATTTCAGTCTAACAAGGAGTGTTTTATCAATTTTAGGGGTGTGCAAATCAATTCCCCTGGGCTTTATATATAAAAAAAATCACATTGTATAACCTCTAATAACATTTTTTTAGTAGAGGTAGCGACCAAAAGGTAATTCTGCTAATACCCAAAAGCTAACTCAGTTGTGTTTCCTGGACTTCTGACGTATTAGGAGAAGCAAATCAAGCAAAAACACTAGAATTTCAAGTATTGATATGTATAAATGAAAGTTACCTGATCAAGAATATATCTGACAGCTACAGTAGGAATCGAGACCATATGCTTTGAAGCTACCTTCTTTAGGGTTTTAAGCAATGTTTGGAATAAGCTCCATCCTCCCCATGTATCTACCATCTAGATTTAGGTTCACATAAACGTACACACATTTATTTTATTTTTTATCACAAATATTGAGGGTAAAACTGGTACTTAAATGATGTCGATGAGAGTCCCGAATCCCTAGTGGCAATTTCTAAATTGCTTTTATAGAAAAAATAAACAATTTTGATCTGTCATTCTTAAAATAAAACTGACTAATAGGAAGGAGAATGCTTACCCGTTTATACTTTTGTAATGAGGGAGTATCAAGAGGGGGGCCCGCAAAAGGGATGCTAATGTTTGCATCTAGGAACTTCTCAGACAGCAAACCACCCATCACCGTTCCATACCTGCTTTCCATGACATTGTTACATCCCAATGTTAAAAAAACAATTTATGTACGTGTTTGCATGAGAGAAATGGAGAGAGGGTGTGTACGTGATAAGTTGAACTCCAGTAAGCTGACAAAGCTCAGCCATTCTTTGCTGGGGCCGCATATCCACAATTGAATGTTGAACCTGCGCAATTCCATGTTTTAGATGTGATAAAAAAAACTCCAAAAGAATGAATGACAAATTGGCCTAGGGATCACCAGAGAGAAAGAAAGGTCTCAGGTAAACATAAAAGGAAATGTCAAAGGAAACATAAATGCAAGATTTCAGATGTATTATAGGTCAGGGAGAGCTTCCAGCTTGTACCAGTACAATAAAACTAAGGCTTGCAACTGTTACAATACCATAATTACCATCTATGAGAGCGTACAAATAATGTGTGCAATAGGTTGATTACCTGATTGCTAACAACCGGGATGCCATTTTCCAGAATTATGTGCAACCTTTCAGTATCGAAGTTGGTCAAAGCCACAGTTTTTATTTTTCCTGTAATGCTTTTTACACGTGAAATAATCAGATGAGATTATGAACCAATGTGAAAACAGCATTACCATAAGTTCACCAAGATCAAAGAAATTTTTCTTTTTTTAAAAAAAATTCATTCTAACCTTCTTCTTTAAGATCAGTGATGTGCTTCAGTGCATCCAAATATCCAGGATTGGAGTAATCCCACCTGTTCCAAAGTGCTGCAATTAGTAACTGAGAATATGCGAATTCATTCAGTTAAGCGAGTAGAATCAACTGTACATAATAAAATTGAGAAAAAAAACTTCGAGAGAAAGAGAGAGAATGAATACCAGTGAAATTGCAACATGTCTAGGGAAGCAACGTCCATCCTTCTGCGCGACCTGTTGATATTATCTCTGACATATTCGGTCGTCATCTTCACCGGCGGCGGGACCCACTTCGTCAGACCCCTGACTTGCTCGAGCAACTCGGGAGGCCGCTCTCTGCGCACTCTGTTTATAAAAATGCCATAGAGATCCTCAGCCGGTCCATCTGTTCATACAACATCCCCAATTCAATGACACTAAAAATGCAGCATACAATTAACAAATAGAGAGAGAGAGAGAGAGAGAGAGAGATACAGTGATCGGCCATGTCGAAAGTGGTGAGGCCAGAGTCAGCGTAGGTGAGCATGGCATCGACGGCGCTGTCTCTGTCGATGGGGCCCCACCCGCCGCTGGTCTGCCACATGCCATTCAACACGCGGCATATCTCCAGAGAATCCTCTCCGTTTTTCACGACCGTCGTGGTCGTCGCTCTCTTCGTCTCTTCCTCTGCGCCTATCGCGCACCTGACTCCAAATAGCGGCCGTGATGGAATCCTCCGAATTCGGATTCGTGATCTGAGCCGTTGGTTGGAACCCACCGGCGGATGGATTTGGAGTTGGAGAGCTGCGGTCGTGCAGCCAGACATTGTCGATTGTTATTTGTCTCAGCTCAACTGGTACTGGTACAGTGGTATTTTAATTTGGTTTACTGTTTTATGTGGCCGGGTAGCCTGCTCCCGCTCCCGCAATTAGATAAGATTTTTGGCAAGAGGGCAGTAGGAATTGTACGAACATTTGCAAATTTGCCACTCTTTTTTAAATTTTGATATTTCAGCCCTCTGTGTCGTTTGGTTTCAGCTGAGGATTGGTCCAGTTGAATCATTCGATTCGAGGTTAAAAAAATTTTGTTGCTCCATCAAATACTTATTGGTTTAGTGACTGGGGTATTTTTTCCATCAAATATTTATTAAATTTAATTAATTAATACATTGGATATGGTATGTATGAGATAAAATAAAAATCATAAATTAATTTTGATGGGGGCCGTTTGGATGGAAGTGGGAATTTGGAAAATTTTCTATTCTTAGACATAAATTTATTATAAACAATCCAAACTCTTCATAAAGTTACACACTTTCCAATAAATTTATGCCTAAGAATAGAAAATTTTCCAAATTCCCCAAATTCCTAAGCGATCCAAACAGTCCCGATGATAGGTTGACTGTCAGGGGCTGGTACCAACGTTGTTTTGGCGAGAAGCAAAATATCAACGGGAAGATAGGAATTATAGTTAAAAAAAATCCAATCGCATGAGAAAGATTTTTGTGTTTTCAATTCTAGAACAACCACCTTATCTCAGAATATTCAGACAATTGCCTAGAACAGTAATTTACAAAACGTATCATTTATTTATTTATTTAAGATCTAAAGGGGAATGAAGAAGTTCAAATTCACATTCAAAGAAGCTAGCACTGCTCACCAGTCACCACCCGACTCACCAATGCATACTCAGTGCAAAGAAAAAGTATCTCATCAAATAGAAGGTTCAATCATACAAAACACATTATACATCTAACAATGTTCAAATCTTGGCCGCAAATTGAAGCCCCTCCTGTGTAAGCACATTCAAGTCTGACACTGCCGGCTGGACCCGTGCAACCTTTGCTATGGCATTATTTTCGTCAGCAGAACCGCCTTCAAGGAATGCACCAAATATTTTTCCATCTTTGATCCAGTATGAACCAAACTTGGGTTTAGCTGAGGCGGGGTCATTGTCCCCGAAAAGAACCGTGTCACCCACATTGTCCCCATAAAATTGCCATGCCAGATCAAACGAGCGAGAATAGAAGTATGGAAGGTAGTCATATTCTTCAACCGACTTTCCCTCCTCACTTGCCTTGATTGCCTGAAATTGAGAAACAGAAAGAAAAATATAAGAAAATTCAAAGGATTTATTTTCAAGGATGTATTAAACAGAAAAACAAATATACCTTTCAGGAAAAGATTTATTTTGAACTCTTGCTTTGTCAAAAGTGCTTGCACCGATATGAAAATTTATAGGAGGCACTTTGCCTACTGATAATAGTAAGGGTCTTTACACAAATAATACTAAACTGGCCATTATTGCCAGCATTGTTCTCAGACAAATTTACCAGTATGGTAGGACCACTAAAACCCACATTAAGGAGGATGAGATAATACTTCCTTTCAAACTAGTAAAATGCAAAATGCAAAGAAAATACAAAAAGGAACAAAAAAAAGGCAGAAATAGTAAAAAAGAAACCTTGACAGCCTGCTCAGCAGATTTCCTGCTATGGTCAACATGCTCAACTCTACGCAAGTCCCCATACAACATCATAGGAAATGTAGCCACATCACCCACTGCATACACACCAGGGACACTTGTCTGGAAGAATGCATCAGTCTGCAACACCAAATTTGAACCATGACGTATCTTATTAAGCAAGCCAGAGAAAGTTATTAAAACAAAAAGAGAGAGAAAAAGAACAAAACAGAAGAAAAAAGCAGTCACTGTACCTTGATTCCACCTTTCTCTTCAGCAAGTTGACCTTTGAATAGAGATGTTAGAGGTCTCCCACCAACACCGACAACAACAATATCGGCATCAAGCACCCTTCCATCCTTGAGCTTAACAGCAGTCACCTAATCATGGAAATAAATCAGAAAAATTTTGTTATTACTGTTAAACACATCCAAATAATGGCATTGTAAGATAAACTATTAACTACCAAGAACTCACATCTCCATTTGAGTCGGAATCAAAACCCACAGCAACGGTGCCCTTGACAATTTTAACTCCTTTATTGGCATAGTAACCCTCATAGAAAGCAGCAATTCCAGCTGTGAACAACCGAGGCACTGAAATTGTACAAGAGGAACCAAATAATTTATAAATTGAACTAGGAATCAATGAACTAATGATTATAAAGAGTAAAGACAGATCTAAAAAAGGGGTTATAGATACATACTGCACCAAGGTTCAGGATAGACCATAGTTACATCCAAATTGTTAAGGCGCAATACTGCACTGAGTTCAAGGCCAATATAACCGCCTCCTACAATCACAGCCTTGCCATCCTTTTTTGCCTGAATTGCTGCCACTAGCTTATCTGCATCATCTATCTCCCTTAGGTAGAGGATATTGTTTGCATCTGCCCCTTGTACCCCAAAATCAGTCAATTTTATCACCTGCCATAACAGGCAATGAGGTTACTAGACAATCTTTCTTAGTCTCAAGTACATGATAAATCAAATCAAAAGTAAAATTTTCATGTAATTTCATAAAAATGATCATACCGATGAACCAGTGGCTATGATCAAGATGTCATAGGTAAAGGTTGAACCAGCTGCACTTGTCAGAGATTTAGAACTGAGATCAGCCTTTACTATTTCAGTGCTAAGTATCAGCTCGATTCCTGCGAAACACAGAAATGATGAATCAGCATAAACAGTGATGGCACTGGTACATTACAACAGACAGAGATAAAAAGTCAAAGACTAAGATATTACCTTTTTCTTCATACCATTCTGGCAACAATCGCTCCCCGCCACTGCCAACACACGTGTGGAAGCCTGGAAGTCTTGCCGCACCTGATCCAACAACACATAAATTTATTAGTCACATGGGGAGATTTTACCCATAACTGAAAATAGATGAGGCATTCATTGATAAGAGATGAGATAAGATTTAAATAAATAGAAAGCACATACCTTGAGGAAAAAGATATCCCTTGCTAAGCGCCGGCCTCTCATAAGGAGCAACCTAAATTTTCAATTTTATCACAAATTATAAACATTTACTCCTGTACAACTAGTGGGGAAAAAAACAAAATCTGTCTCTCTTTTATTATTATTATTATTATTATTTTTTTTTTTGCATTATCATACCGCTTCTTTAGAGATGATAGCAAGTTCTCCTTTGTTGATCCCTTGCTTGGCAAACTCCCTAGCTGCATAACCCTATAATTTCATAAACACAGTCATGAAATTCACAAAAAAAAAAAAAGTTGAAATACAACTAAAAAAAGGGTCAATTAGAAAGTAATGGCAATATTTTAGTTAAATGTACTATTCCAGTACATCAGAAAGTCATAAACAATAATAATGATTCAAAACTTGAAATATTGAAAACCTTCTCAAAAGATTTAACAAATCGATCCCTGATAGAGTGACGATTAGCTTGAAATCGACGTAAGACGATAAATCGCGCAAAATCAAATTATACGCTTCATTTTTTTTTTCTTTAATAATCAGAGAAAGAAAAGAGGAAAGCACTCACAGCGGCGACACCTCCTCCGAGGATCACATACTTGAAATGCTTCTCCGCCATGGATCGATCGATCGATCTAAGCACAAACAAATATCAGGAAAAAACGATCTTTCTTTTTTTTAGGATGTGAAATGAGTGCAATAGACAAATGGATTGTGTCAGTAGAGTGGGTATATATGTATTATTTTATCTGACAACTTTACCAAATAGCCCCTAATAATTTATGTAATTTAATATCATGAAACAATGTCTACAGAGGCCACAGAGGCCAGATATCCAGTCATGGATTCACTGAACCTGGTCAAACTCTCATATTATGTAAATTTACAAAAACTAAGGGGCATTAGTAAAAGTTTCCTTTGGATTTCTTCAAATGAAAACGAACATAAGGTGAGATTATTGGCCTAATGACTTGATCCAACGATGGAGAGATAGATTATGACACGTGGAATAATCTCAGGCGTGAATTTAGATGATGATGATGAAGGAGGCCACGTTTGACGAATGGGATCTTCTCGAGTTCCCATTTTCTGTGGGGGCTTCCAATGTGAACACGTCTGGATTCTCAATTTGTCACAGTTTTCATTCTATTTTCCGACTGGTCAAAAAGATACTGCAGTATTTCTATGGCGATTCTTTGTTGAAAATTATGTGGCCTGGTTGCCAGCTGCTACAATTAGAGTGAATGAAAACAAATGTAAAATAAATTAAATAGTACAATTTGCTACACGAAATGAAACTTGTGGTTTTCATAAGGTTCAAGTAAAAACATTAAACTCTTCAGAATAATACGTATATTTTCACACATGTACGTACTTCTAGCCAGTGTCACAGAAGATCAAGTTATAAAAAACTATGACGTTTGTGCTTTGATGGGCTGTGCTTGTGTATTAGGTAAGTGGATAGGGATCCGAATCCGCTGTAGCGCGGGACAGTGTTTAGCGTGCATACGAGCCGTCTGATCTTGATCGGACGGTTCATTTTTTACGGGCCTATCAATCAAGATTACATGCACGGGGCTTCCTTGTCCATTGGATCTTGATCAGACGGCTAGAATGCCGTGCGGCACCAGATTTGAATTCAAGTGGATAGATAACATGGAATGATCAATCCTCATACTGTTCTTATGACATCGACAAATGAGTTGAGTGCATTGATTAAGGCTTTTACTCTGCCATAAAATTAATAACTACAAAAAAAAACACGATAAGGAAAAATGATGGCATCCAAAAGAACCGTGATTTATATTATTTATTACAGGTTGAATCGTTGAGTGTTTTTTTTTTTCGAATATTTTTGTTAGACAATCTTGACAAAGCCTGCCAAGTAATCGTTGATAAATGATAATACATTTTATTACTAATAACAAAATATGTATATGTTTTATGTCAAATTCTGCTGTGGACATAAATTTTAAATTGAACTTAAATCCAGATCGTTCACTTAAAAATATGAACAGCGATGAATGATCAGGATATAAACCAGATTTAAAATTTCTATTCACCACAGAACAAGTACAACCAGATTTACAACAGTTAATAACTATCACATGTTTTAATAGTTAAAAGTTAAAACACATTTTGATGAAGTCTTTGTACTTGTTTCATTTTCATTAATGAAAAGGGCATTTGATGCTTTTCTTTTTTTTAAAAAAAAAAACGTATTTTGATATAGTAGCTGTCTCGAACTTTTAATTTAAATTCATATTACCAAACTATACATAAAGGATAATGTAATAACATATTATAACATATTAGACAAGTGTTTACACGCCAAAAAAAAAAACTTCTTTCTGGGAAGTTCTCAGGAGCGTAGTACTCCTCACTATACCAAGAAAAAAAAGAAATATCTCAAGTTGCCTAAGAAGTTTATGAAGGATGCGTTAAGGGGTGAATTTGTGGATAGTTATCATACCATTTTTTCTAATGAAAATTGTGCGAGGTTGGCAGGTCTGAGCAACCCTTTTTTTCTTTTTTTAACTGAGGTTTGAGCTACATCGACAGCCCTTGGTATTTACCAGAATAAAACAGTTTCTCTTTTATTCATACAATAGAAACGCTTTTTGTTAGCCCAAAATTTTAAGACGTAATTTGCTTTTCTTTTCTGTTTTTTGTTTTTTGTTTTTTGTTTTTTGTTTTTGGGTAGCCACCACAGGTTGTCATTGTCGTAATCATTATTTGATGTGAATATGAATTGTTCCCTTAAAATTATACGGCCCCAACTGCAATACTATTTTTTTTTTAAGATAAATTGGGATCTAAGCCATACATTCATCCAACTTATTTTTAAATTAAATGTCTATGAAAGACCCCCCCAGCTGGATTTCAAACTTGCAATTTTTCACTCAAGGTGCATTGCTCTTTACCACTAAGGCCCCAACTGCAATACTATTAGCCTTTAGTGAGCGTTAATATTATGCGAAATATCAATTTAAACAGCCTATATTGAATTGAATAATAACAACATTAGTGCTGGCACATGGCAATGGCAGAGATCTCAGTGGATAGAAGTATTGTAAGCACAAATTACAAACTAAACATGTTAATGTTCTAGAACAATCTCGAAAGGTAGCTTACTATTCATTAATAAGAAATTAATAATATTTTTGTGCTCCTGATTCTCACTGGTTCAGATTGAACAGATGAGGTTGATCACTTTTTAAATCCTATTTCTGTGTCCGTCCACACGCTTCCTAAATTGTTGGGTGATTTAGATTTATGCCATTGCAAATATTCGAAATTAGTGATATGCCATCACTAAATGACAAATTATTTTTTTGCCACTATAAAATAATAAAAATTAGTTTTTTACCATCGAACAATTATATGACAATTTTACCCTTTTAATTATGCCACTATAAAACTAAAAAATTAGTAATATGCCATAACAAAAATATAATTGATTTTTTGCCATTATAAATCATTAACAATTAGTTTTATGTCACTCTCAAGATAACAAAATTATTATATGCTACTGGTGCATAAAAATAGTAACATAGATCTAATTAGTCATCTCACAATAACATAATTCTAATTTTCAAACAAAAAAAGGATTAAGTTTTTAAGATTTATTCACAAAAATCTTTTGGTGCCGATTTTATTTCACTTATGTACTTATGGACCATACTATAATGCTCTTTGTAGACTTGATTATACTCCACTAAGGCAACAAAATTAATTGTGGAATACATAAAATTAAACTATAATACTTTTCAATAACTAATCACGGAAAAAAAAATTCTTTATTACTAAATACATAATATTAAGTGACCTTATGTAAATGAGTAAATCACCGAAAGAAGTATATTGTGGAGGACAAATTTTTTTTTCAATATTTTAGCAATTCCACGTGTTATATGAGTAACATTTTAATGAATAGAAAACCGTTCCAACAATTATAATCTTGAGATCAGCTATTCTCAGGATTTATATAGATAACCTTGTTATAAGTGATCTTAATAACCTTGTTATATATTTCTTTTTCATGAGCGGCCGTCATTTTTTTTGTTTTTCTAGGGTTTGTTTTTAACGAAGGATAATTTGGTCATTAAGAAATATTAATGACATATTTGGTAATGGCATATCTAGAATTTAGTATGTTTTTAGAAAAATAGTGACATAAAACTAATTTTAGCAATTTAATAATGGCATAAATTTAATTAGCAATTTAAAAATGGCATTTTTCTAATTGACAAAATTCATAGTGGCATAAAACTAAGGGAGGCAGATTCCCAACTTAGGGAGGCAGTACTGGGTCAGGTTGAGTCAACGGAACAGATCCAACCCACATAAGTTGAAAACTAACCTACTATATTTTGTTATAGAGTCTGGTTTTGGCAAAAGCTTAAAAAACAAGAAATCCAAATTCTTCAAAATCTTTTGTAACAAGTTTTGACTATCCATTCACATCTGCACAATGGTCCCCCACCGCATAATGCAATTTATAAGCCAAACAAGAAGACGTGACAGTAGTGATGTAAAACTGTATCAAAATAAATTTGGAGACATCAATTTGAGCCTGAACCAAATAAACCCAACCATTAAGTTGTAGCATCCGCCTTAGATGGATCGAATTGGATTGATCCATTAGTGGATCAGGGTGTACAACAATAAGAACCTCCTGACCAAAACTTGGATACGCCATGCAATATGTCATATTTAAAGAGAACTAAGATAAATATATTGGAGTACTTGTTGATTAATTCCCTGCAAGCTGAGAGAGGGAAGATCAAACAACTAATAAATAATTTGTTTCTTTTCGGACAAAACAATGGATTAATTCAAAACCACATTACAGAACTGCAAAAATGTTAGAATAATTCAATTACAACAGGCTCATTTCACAATTATATCCGACTTAAATCAAACTCGAGCAATAAATTAATACAGCTTCATCCTGTAAGTTCATGGCCTAATCTTAGTAAGGGTTTTGTGATATAGAACAATGAAAATTACTCATCCTACCTAGCTACTAGCACTATTTGTCCATCAGGCAGGGGGTGGGGGGCGATTCAGACCTTGGGAATAGTAACATTGAGAATCTTCACATCCTGGTGTGGTTTGTCGTTCCTGTCTGTTTTAACCTTCTCGATGGACTGTTTAATGAGGTAAATTTATCCTCAGTTAATATTAAATGCCAAGTTGCCAACAAATGAGAAAGAAAGAACTTGACCAAAGGTTGCTTATTAAAAGTGTACCTGTACAACATCCATTCCTTTGACAACTCGACCAAAGACAGTATGTTTGTTATCCAACCATGGGGTAGCAACTGTTGTTATGAAAAATTGGGACCCATTTGTATTGGGTCCTGCATTTGCCATTGACAGTGTAAATGGTCTATCATGTCTCAAGCTGCAATGCACATTAAAGAACCAATCAATTTATCATTCTTGGCATTATTATCATATTATTATAACATTATAAATTAGCATGGAGTCAACTAAAAAATGTGGTATCAGTCCACACCTCTTATGAAATTCATCTTCAAATTCCCTTCCCCAAATGGACTGACCACCAGTGCCATCGCCTAAAGGATCTCCCGTCTGAATCATGAAGCCTTTAATAACTCGGTGAAAAATTAGATTGTCATAATATCCATTTTTGCAGTGAGTCGTGAAGTTCTCGACAGTTTTGGGGCATTCTTCTGGGTATAACTTCAGGTGTACATCTCCCATGGATGTGTGCAACACCTATTTTATTAATCATCAATACATCATCATTTCAATATTGTTCGAATGAAAGAACACAAGACAGAAAGAACAAGAAAGAAATATATCAGAAAAGAGGAAGGTAAGGTAAGGAAACATACAACATTGTCAGGGAGAGAGGAGGAGATGTGTTTGCCTAAATCAGACACAGCTAAAAGCTCTTCAGCGGGTGGCTTCTCATTAAATACATCTCTTCCCTTTGTTGCATCTTCTGGTTCCTCTGGCTCCCTTCGACTAAAAGAGCATAACTATTAGACTATAACTCAGTTGGAATGTTCAGATTGTTGAATAAATTTTGGTGCAATTTAAATCTTACCTTTGATCAGTTGAAGAGGTCAAACAGAACATTCTCATGCAAGTAACTTACAACAAAAGAATTTTGGGTTATTTGCAAATGATACCGAAGCTACAAAAGTTTTTGGGGAACTGAAACCCCGCATTTATCATCTAGTAATCTTGACTCTCAGCTAAATTGTTTTGAACCAATTAAAATCTAAGAACATAAGTCTATTGAATCTTCTTTGTTTAGTTCAAGCTTGACCTATCAGAATTTCCAATCACATTTGTCTGAAGGACCACAGTTGGCATATGTTTCCAGAACTCAAGAATAAAGGTGCAGATAAGAGTGTCACAGTAAGGAACCTGAAAAGATAGATGCGGTGCTTCTTGAAAGCACAGCAGAGGAGAGTGGGGTCCGTCAAGGGCTCCTTCGCCTCATTCACATTTGCAGCTACTGTCGGTAATTTACGAACTTTCTTATTTGACTTGTCCCCTTGATACAGTGCTATTCTTAGAAACCTTTCATTCTCCACCTTTCCAAGTATCCTTGCTACTTTATTCGTGTGTAAATTCACTATCTATACATCCACAAAGCACCAAATAAAGACAATCAGATAGAGAAATCCACATCAACAATTTCACTCTCTTTTGTCTTCCCAGAAAAAGAAAGGAGTAAGAGTCATATTAAAAAATGGGTGTACCTTAATTCCTATAAGTGTCGGATAAATAATAAAATTGGAGCTCTCGTCAAAAACAGCATTTGGTTGAGGGGCACTTTCGGTCTTTTCTAATTCCTTCTCAACTGCCATTCTTCTCCCAAAATCAATTGCTTCAAGCCGGTACATTGGGGCATCACTTCTTTGTAGATCTTGTGCGACCTGCCATTCATGGTCAGAATGTCATCAAATCATCATTCAAATTGTTTTAGCTTGCATTCAAACTATCTTCGGGGTCAACTACAACTAGTTACCACATACAAATAAACAAATTTCATTACGAAATATATATATTATTACCACTTGGTTATATGGTCTAACATTAGAACTATTCACAATTCACATCACAAATATGTGCGACTTGCATAAATCGTTCACAAGTTATTCTCCTGGGTTTCTTCCTCTCTCATGCTTCTTCGCTTGAGTTTTGTTTGGCAAGTGAGACCAAAAAGCACCAAGGACACAAACAAGAATCTTTTAGGAGGTGTAAATATTAAAAAAAAAAAGGAGTGTTCTGACATGGGCATTTAAAGGAGTACGAAACATAAATCAAAAGGAGTGTTCTGACATGGGCATTTAAAGGAGTGCGAAACATAAATCAAAACACTCACATATTAAATTGAATTTAATTGCTCAAACTGTGAATTGCAAGAGTCTAACTTCATCACATAAGAGAGCATATAATTTTATCATAAAAAAAAAAGATTAGTTGACAGAAGTTCTGATTGCGTAACTAACCTCAAGAGATTCATCATATACACGTCTTAACTTCCCAGTTTTGAACCAAAAAACGCGAATCCTACGGTCAGGAGATGTTATTGCAAACTGATTTCCATCACCACTCGCCTACAACAGTGAAAATTTGAAGTACTTTGTTATCTTTTTACAATAAAACTTCTGTAATTGAAGAACAAACACTTTGGTTCCCCAAGCAAGCAATTGCTCGATCTATTATTTCAGAATATGTGTAGGAAAAGACAAAAAGTGAACAAGCAACTCAAAGTCAAAAGGCTTAAGAAAACTACCTCAATTGCAGAAACAGTTGTCTTGCATTTCACAATTTCAAAGAGATTTGTATCGGTTTTCAACTTGAACTTTACACTGCATAAACAAAATTCAAAATATGATTACAATGATGGTCCATGTCTTAGCTTTAATTACACTTGTGATTCTTCCTTTCACGGCACCTCCTTAAGTGCTATTCTGTTTAGTTATATTCAAAGCCTGCAACAGCCAGCTTTGACAAACAATCTAGCATCAACTGGGGATACTGGTATAGTACCGGTAGTGCTGACACAGATAATCTAACCTCCGATGTTAGGTCAGTATCACATGGTTACATTCACCATCATTCATTTTGGTCCTTACCGAACTGGATAAACGTGAGTTAAGCATATGAATAAGAGAAATTCATGAAATAAAATGAAATAGAATACTTACACATCTTCAGGGAACTTGAGATCAGAAGGAGACCAATATTCCAAAAGACCTTTAGCATCAGCAGATATCACCACATCATAAGCCGCATTATATCTCATAGCTTTAACTGGTCCTATATGAATCTGCATGAAAGCCAAATGTCTTAAGTATGGCATCACACCATCAGAAGATATTAACACACTAACCCCCAAACCTAATTTAAGAGCAATAAAAAGGAGTAAAAAGTGAAACCTCTCTAGACATGATAGATTCGTTTGAACCAGAATAGGCGTCGAAAATATGAACTGCCGGGGAGTTTCGGTCACTAACAGCAAGTTTCGGCTTAACATCGCCTTGCCGGTAGACCCACTCAACCGTACCAGCAACAAAGGAGAGGCGTATCATCACCATCATGTCATAGTTCACAACATCGTATATCTTCACTGATCGGTCACTGGATATTGTACAACATAGCAATCCATCCGCACTCACTGCCAGGCCTTCGATTGGACCGAGGTGAGACCGAAAATGTTTTGCAAATTCAATCCCCGCAGGTTTCTTCTTCCAAAACTTTAGATGACCTGATTGAGTACCAAATTAACCAAATAATAAGACCACACCACATTTACTACTCTCATCATCAACAATGCATTATTATTATTATTATAAGGGGAGGTAGAGAGAGAGAGAGAACCATCCATGCTGCCGGTGATAAAGAAATCGGCCGAGGAGACGGCGACATGGGTTACAACATCCCTGTGCATATAGCTCTTCTCATACCTGTACTGGCAATACACAATTGGTTAACATTAAAGTGGAATTGGGAATCAGTTGGTACTGGCACTTAAGTAGACAAAAAAAGGAGGGAAGAGTGAGAAGGGAAGGTTGAAATTACATGTGAGCGGAAGGGAGGGCGTCGAGGAAGGCTTGTTCGAACTGGAGAGGTCGCTTCTTGCGCTGCCGAGCAGGAGCGGGACCGGGGCCAATCATTGCGTCTTCTTCTTCTCCAGTCGCGTCCACCGCCGGTGAGCTCCCGTTCGGATCTCCCTCCATTGGTGATTGGTTTGAGTTGTGTTGGTCGGGTTAGCTGCTCGCTCCGGTTAAGTTCCGACTTCCGACTAGGAGAGCCACTTCAGAAAGAGAGAATCCGATGGAGGGTCTAGGGCTTAATGAAGAGTTTTCTATTTGGACCTGGCGCACCAACTCGGAAAGCCTCATACGTCGGTATCAATCAAGATTACTATCATAATTACTCTTAAAATAAAAGTTTCAATAAAATTACTAAACCTGAAATTAAATTTTTATTGCGGGAAATATACTATTATCATCAGCACACAATGTACTAATTAGAATTTTGAGCTGGTGCTCCGGGATCTTCTATGTCGTGCTCTAAACGGGTAGATACCCGTTACTCCGTGTTGGCTTATTCGGGTTTGGATTAGTTTTTACTGGATTTCCCATTGATTTTTGCATTTTTCTTGCTTCAAGCTGAACCAACCACTCAATTTTTGAGATGAATATAAGCACTCTGATTCTGTATCCAGCAGAGACTGGAGACTGCCGAGAGAGAGAGAGAGAGAGGCAAGGAGGGAAGACATGAGTGGCCTTCTCGGAGTTAATACCTTTATAAACCCGAACTTTACACGCATTTGCAATCCGAATACCCGTTACCCGTTTCCTCATCGCACTTGTACTAATCTGCGTCTAAACAATCATCATCATTGTATAATCAACGCAACGAATCTCTCCTCATCGTCGTCTAATAAAGCTTTGATTCTTAGAAGATTTTCATCCATGGCGACTGCCTCTCCATCTGCTTCTACCGAAGAATCCAAGCCTTTCTCTGTACTATTCGTCTGTCTAGGTATGTAATTTCTTAATTTCCTCCCTTTGGTTTCCCCTTTCGTGCAAATGTTCTGATACTAGATTAAATCAGAGGAATTGAGGAATTGTAAGTAAAATGAAGTTTTTGTTTCATATCACTCGATTGACTTAACTGATTGGACGAACCTGATGGATTTTGCTGTCAATAGGAGTTCTATTTTTTTAATTTATTTTAGTTAGGTTTTAAGAAATCCAGTGAACTTTGAAGGACTTCAACTTTCAATTTAATTGTTGTTTTAAACAGGAAATATATGTCGAAGCCCAGCAGCCGAAGCAGTGTTCAGAAACCTAGTTGAAAAGAGAGGACTGGCATCTAAATTCAGAATTGATTCGGCTGGTACAATTGGTTACCATGAGGTATATATCTCCATCAATTGATTATAACTTATTGTTAGATTATTTTGCTTGTGATTGATTGATTGATCGATTGTCTCATGTATGGAAAATGCAAAAAAAATAGGGGGATAAAGCTGATCCAAGGATGAGAGCGGCATCAAAGAATAGAGGCATTGAGGTGACCTCCATTTCAAGGCCTATCAATCCCTCAGATTTTAGAGATTTTGATCTCATCCTTGCCATGGATTTGCAAAATAGAGGTAAATTGTGTATCTATTTGTTGTAACAAGTTCTGTTGTTATTGCAATATTGCCTCTTTCAAAAACTTCATTGTTTACTGTTGGATCTGTCATTGAAAATGTAGAGGATATTATGAATGCATATGAGAGATGGAGATTCAAGGAACCCCTCCCTCCTGATGCACCCAATAAGGTTATTTCATTTTTTGGGGCTCATATTGGTATTTTATATTTGCTTTGCCTCCATTATCCAAATGAATATTCAGGTTTCAGGGTTTTGAGATTGACCTTAATGGTAATGATGAAAGGCATATGATTATTTTTTGTGGCTTATTAATTGCATAAGTATTGTTCAAAATAGGTAAAGCTGATGTGCTCTTATTGTAAAAAGCACTCAGAAAGGGAAGTTCCTGATCCTTATTACGGAGGTGCTAAAGGATTTGAGAAGGTTGGTCCTTTCTTTTTTTGCTGTTTTCAAATTCATCCTTTTTTAAAATTATTATGTTTCTTTAATTCCATTTCTGTACCTGTTAGTCGTCTTTTCAATTTTAGTGGTTAAAGGACCGCATGTATACACTGACCTCCTATTACCAGCCCTCCTTGAATTTTTTTGGGGAAAAAGGGCAAAGATTTGAGGAGACACAAACATAACCTTGTAAAGCACCATTCTTTTCCTTTCCATGATATTCTGCCTTTCTATTCGGCTCCGTCTTATTCGCTACTGGGGCTATCATGTTGAGCGCCCCACAGAAGAAGGAAAAAAGAGAGGAAAAAAATGAAAACATTGCCATTCAAGATGAGAGCTAATGAAAAAAGTTGAACATGAAGGAATGCTGCTATTCTACCTCTCACTGCTGCCTTAAGTGGTGTGATACTCACTTAGACTTGGGCAGAAATTGAAAAATTGAGAAGCTTTAAATATATATATTCTACCTCCAGTCCTCCTCATATAACCCCCTCCTTATGGCAGCAGTCACCTGGTTCTAGTCAAGGGTAAATACAACAACAACTAAGCCTCTTGTCCCAAACAAGTTGGGGTAGGCTTGAAAAGAAACCCAACAAGAGAAAGCATCTAAGAACAAAATAATATTGTTAGGGGTATCTCTGTCAGCATTTGACGAAGAACATTGATGGTTAACAGGAAATATCAGGTGCTATTTGCTAAAGAGCCTTTTTTTACATCCGATTTTTTAAAATCTTTTTTTGGATTGATGAATAATATAGGTATTGGATTTGCTGGAAGATGCATGTGAGTCGCTACTCGACAGTATTGTTCAATCACAGAATGCTTCTACCTCGGCTTCTACTTAGATTTCTTCCTCATTTTTATTCATTGTTTAGGATTGGGATTCATCTTCAATTTGCCATGAGATTTTTTCTCTTCTCTGTTTCTCTTTTGGTTTGGTGTAAGTGATGATGTAATCGAACCTTTGAACTGGGATAAGAAAGGACGGCTGATGTAACAGAACCTTTTCCCTATGTATCGACTCCGTGACCGTGTAGATATCAACAATTGGAAATGTAAAAAGAAAACTTTCATCTCTACAGATTTATAGATCTTGGAAGTGATGCCTCAATGCATATGTTACTAATTAGAAACAAAAATTATACTTCCGTCTCTACAAATTTATAGATCTTCGAAGTGAAATAAACAAACAGTGAATTTATAATATGGATCAATGAGGAACTTGCCAGCCCAAGTTGAACGAGCCCAATATCTCGAACTCCAAATCCAATTATCAATTCAATGGAGGGATCCATTAAGTCTTCAGAATTCAGATCGAACTTCTCACGCTTCCCAGTGCGAATCCACGAATTGAGGGTTTAACCTACTGGACAAGTCCAGTACTTTCCTCGCTCTCTTCTCCGTGCCACATCGACGAACTTCTTCTCCTGTCCGCTCGAGGTTCTCAGTCCTTTTTCTTCTTTTTTTATTGTTACTATATTCCTGGAGCCACACAGTTTCATTTCACCATCTGATTTCAGTTCTCTGGTCTAAAACATACTTGTTGAAACTGATCTCACTGCATTTGTTATAATTGTAAGCAGAAAAATCAACTAATCAAGCAGCATTGATTTGAATTAATTTAAACCTCAATTAGTTTGTTTTTAGCTGCTGCTCAAGCTACACTATTACTCAAGTACTAATTCAGTTGCAATATCAAGACCACTATTTTTTCCTCTTTTTTATTGCTTACTACAATAATACTGTCTTAATTAAGGTTTTACCTTAATTTTATTGCCTGGGTAACACTTTCTTGGCTTTCCCGAAATGAACAGCAAAAAATTTCGAAATGCGGAAAAACAAAATTGTGTTTCTCATAAATTTTTATTAATTAACATGATCAGAAGCTTAGTTATTAATTGCCTTAACTCGATTACTGGTGATTGAATAGAAATGCCAAAAATAAAGACTGGCCGGGTTAACTATCCCGATGGATGGGAGCTTATCGCGCCTACCCTTCATGATCTCGAGGCTAAAATGAGACAAGGTCTCTCTCTCTCTCTCTCTCTCTCTCATGGCGTCACCCCTCTTTTGTGTGTGTTTGTTTATCTTAGTGTTCATCTTTCAATCCAACATGTATTTACCTTCTGTTTTCTGAAATTAAGTTTTCTGATACAGCTGAAAACGACCCAAATGATGGGAAGAGAAAATGCGAGGCATTGTGGCCTATATTTCATATTGCCCACCAAAAGAGTAGATATATCTACGATTTGTATTACAAAAGGCAGGAAATTTCAAGAGAGTTGTATGAGTTCTGTCTCGAACAGGGCTATGCTGATGCCAATCTCATTGCCAAGTGGAAAAAGGTGTTTTTACTTTGTCTTTTTCTGGGCCTTATTAATATCTTTTTGTGTATAATTCACAGCTTTTAGACACAAAAGTATGTTTTCTTTGAGTATATAGAAAACCTGGGTTATGACATGTCTTTGTGAAAATTCCCAATTTTGGATTTTATTAAGAAGGCAACAAGATAGTAGAGACAAGTGATTTTAGATTTATACAGTAAATTTTTTTTGCCATAAAAAATCAATATGAACAGAACTGAATGCAAGTATCAATCTCACAGATGATTTTTTTGAGATAACATTGTCAACTCTGAATAGTTCATACAAGGAGAAACCTTGTGAAAGGGATTTTAGGTGTACTCTAATACCACTGTTTCAGATGGCAGCAATACTAAACTGTTTAAGGGACATACTGAGTCGTATATTCTCAGAGTCATGTATATCTCTTGTTGAACCAAAATCTGCCATATCCTAGCCTCTTAAATGCTATCTGATATAGACTTTTCCCCCCTTTGAATTCAATTGACTAATTCAATTAGAAAGGTTGGATATGGCCCCTTTACCAGGCTTTTGGTCTTATCCATCTGTACGCCCCTACTATAGAGTAGGAGCAACCGGTATTATTAGGGAATTAATCCGTAATTATGAAATTGAGTTTGTTTTATTCAGAGGGGAATTGTATCTGATGGAGGTGGATCAATTGGTAGAATATATTGTTGCTTCAAGCAATTGCAATTACCGTTAGTAGTTTAATACAAATCTTGCGGGTAACTTTCTCTTGCATTCCTATCATAGGACCAAACAATTAATGCATAGACTATAGTTAAGGCTGCTATCTCTACTAGGTTAGTTCAGGATTTGAAACATAATTAGCTGTCTAGCAATTTATAATTAATGTAGTACAACTAATGACGAGATTCTCTGTGGACATGAATGTGCAGCCAGGATATGAGAGGCTATGCTGTCTTGGGTGCATACAGACAAGAGATCACAACTTCGGGACGACATGCATGTGCAGAGTGCCAAAACACCTTAGAGAAGAGAACAAGGTGGTTGAATGTGTGCATTGTGGTTGCACCGGCTGTGGCAGTGGTGATTAATCTAGTGTTGCTCTTTGACTAGCTGCCGTGTTAGAATTTAGATGGTTGTGTGGCTGTTGGTTAGTGTTGAATTTCACCTCTCAAATAGTATTATCGTCTTTTAGCCAAATTCCTTGATATTAGATAGAAATTTCTATTGGTCGAGTTCTAATCCTTCATCATAGTAGTGCAGACTTTTGTGTTATCTTGTTGATGGTGTCTAAGACTGGGTATTCTGTCTGGGAAAACGACTTTCTTTTCTGGACAAGGAGATGCATAGTTTAGCTTAGAAGAGCAGGAGTATTTCTCCTAAACTTTTATTTGATTGTTAGCAAAGTAATTGACATATCCTTGATATATATCCGATTAATTCTTAACACATTCACATGAGGTACATATCGCTATGATCTAAGTTTCTCACCGCGTAAGCTTGGAAGCTTAATTTTCTTTTGATTAATCATCAACAAGTTGAGACACTTTGCGAAGAAAGTGAAATCAGAGAAAAGAAAAACAAATAAATATACATCACTTGTGTCATGTCTCCTATCTTGAGAAGAAAAAAGAATTAATGAAAACTAATCTCAATTCCAAAAGAGCCAAAATAAACTAAAAATGGAAAAGAAAAAAAAATCACCAAATATCATTGCTTCTTGAATACTTGAATTTGGAGGAAAAAACCACTGCCCCTTCCGCCACCAGCGGTAACAGATGGCCGTTGGTCCGATTGATGCGGGTCTTCTTCGAGCCAGAAGGGGTTCTCAGCTGAGGTCCTTGTTTTAAACATGAAAAGCGCCCAGCCGGAGCTGTGCGGGTTGCAAAACCACCAATCATGTATATCCCACATCATGTCAACCACTGCTCCGTCGATAAATATCATTTGGTTCCCTCGAAAGTTCCATTTCAACTTCCTCACACTCACCACCCTCTTCTTGTCTACACTTACTGTCAACTCCGCATTACTCGAGTCCCATTCGTCTCCTTTGCAGTATATCACGATATCATGTTCCTTACCTTCGTCTGTGAATTTTGATTTGGTTGAATAAGTTGCCGTACCTCGTGTCTGCTCCTTCCGGCACAGAAAAGAGAACCGGGCGATTGGAATATCTTCAAATTTTCTCACAAAGTCCCTGCTCATGTCCCCGATTAGGAGGCTGAACTCTGCATCTGCTATGACCGCCACGAAGAAATCCTTTATGGGTTCAGGTCCCCACCCGTGCTTGGCAGATCCTATATCCCAGTGTAACCCAACAACCGTGCGCTCTGTCACAAATGAACGGCTGCCTCTTTTCTTCTGTAGTAGAATTGGCGTGTTCGCCGGTACAGGTGTATTGCTAGACATGCTGGTTGTGGTAACTGTGCTCGATTTTGGCGGTCTCGAAGAAGTAGATGAAAATGTAGAACTAGAAGAAGAACCATCTTCTATTGCGACAGAGAGAGAGAACTGCGAATGGCTGCTTCTTGACCAGATTAGTTTTATTATGATCTCTTTTCGGTTCGACAGGATCGCCTTGTAGATGCAGGTATGGACTGCCTGTAGTGATTTGTCTAGCAAAAAAGCATCTGTACCTGCACAGGCACTGTTACCGATACTTGGTTCCGACAAGCTGACTGAGCTATCTCCGAAGCAGGAAGGGAAGTCTTTCATTGCCTGAGAAAGGAACTACAGGAGTAGAGATCCTAAAACTCTCCCTGGCTTTGTTTTTTGTATGTTTTGTCTTTGGCAATGACTCAAAATGTTTTACAAAGATATGAGTCGATTCCATGACCTAATAAAAAAGATAGGAAAAAAAAAGGGAAGGTTGAAAAAGGAAAAAGTCTAAAACGTTGTATTCGTTGGGAATATATTGATTGGAGACGTGAGGATATGTTTCTAATTGGGTTTGGATTTTATTTCTAGTTTTCTACCCTTTTTGGTGTATTCTATTCACAATTTCTATCAATCAGAAAGTTGATGGATCTACCAACCAGAAATATTGCAAACTTACCCAAACCGCAACAAGCGGGTCGGGTCTACATAAAAAAATGTTAACCCGCAGTGCTGAATTATTTGGTCAACTTGAAAATGTCACACTGCAAAAAGTTGACCTTAATTTTAACATATCTATTGAAAAAAAATATTAACATTAAGTTGACCTTAATTTTGTTAAAACTTCTACTTAACTTTTAGAATATGTAAAATTATTATTATTTATTAGCACTAAGACAAATTCAAATATATTGAAAATATTTTTTGGAACCTAAATAGTACCGTCCAACTAAATATATATTAAGATACTTGTAGATTTGTTCAAACTAAGCACACAATATGATAATTTCATACTTTTAAATAAATTTATTAAAGTGATTGTACTTTTTTTTAAAAAAAAAACTTCAATAAAGGTCCTCTACAAATAAAACCAAAATATAATGCCTCTATACCTTGTTTCTATTTTCAATTAAAAATTTATAGTGATGTAATATATCTTGACTAGGTTCTATTGCGAAATCTTTTTTGTAATAGTTTAAAGTGGCTTATTGGTAAATGTTAAACGATTAAATGTTAAACTATTAATATCGAATAAACTATTAAACGAATAAAACGATTAAATCTTTTTTGTAATAGTTTAAAGTGGCCGTTAGTAAATCTTATGTTTTTCAGATTTGTTCAAAGTTTTACATTTTAACAGATAAAAATTATACCGAAGCACACTTAACGAACATCAATTGTTCAATTTATGCATGGTTCATACTTAACATAAAATATATATATATATAGGGTTTATCTCTAACATTAATTTGTACGTGATCCACGATTATGATCATTTAGATTACCAGTTCGCGCTGGTTCATTGAAAATTGTGTAAGTTAGTCTTTAATTGATAATGAAACAATAGCAATAAAAATTAATAAATAAACAGTTTTAATCTATAGGATAAAGACAAAAGGTCAGAAATCGGAAACTTGATTGGATTGTGAATATTTGAAGTTGGAAGGTACGATTCTCAATTTTTTGTCTTAAAACAAATTAATAAGATAGCCTAGCAGGTTTGAGGATCCCAATCCGAATTAGCGTACGGCTTGAATGGGTACATAGATCCACTCTTACCATACCCGCATTCAAATACTTATGGGACTATAGATCGTGATAGAAAATATTATTTTTGCCTTAAAAATATTATTTTCGAAAAAAAGGGAAAAGATATTGCTCTTTACTAAAAGTTCTTGGCCTTATTTTATTTATATATTCAACTCCAATTGACATTTTGACAAAATATGAACATTTTTTCATGTATGCCCAAAGATTTTTAAATTTACGAAAACTTGTACCCTCTAAGCATCCATAAATATTCGAGAAAATGTTGGATATTGTCAAAAATGTGTTTTCAATGGACATTTAATAGCTGCACAGATTCTAACACAATTGTGTGCTATGTCATGATTATGATACTCACGGAGTAGAAGCCAACAAACCGATCCTATCTATATATTTTTTTAGAAAATGTAATTGCATCATTTTGCTAATAATATAAATTGTCACAAAGTTGTTGATTATTATATATATATAACACAGTGATGTGGGCGACGTGGGTGATGGGCAACGACTAACACATAAAATATTAGATCAGTTGAGAAAAGTTTCTTATATATAATTGAACTATTCTAGTTTTTATAATTCGAAATTTCGAACTACACATCAATGGTTTTGATTTGATGGAATGTGTTTGCTGATGGACCCACTAACAAACGGTCACACTCAAAACTTGCACATAGTTAATTATGACCGCAGTTATTTTGTCGGATTAAGCTTAGAAGTCGCCACAAAATAAATAATTTATAATTGATGTTTGCACGCCACATTTGTTCTTTTTAAAGAGATTTTCTGTTTTGCAAATCCTAAACTTTTCTCAAGGAAAACTAGTCAAATTTATCAACGGCTTGCTCCGTGGTAAGGTTTTTAAATGTGATAGGATGCTATGACTATAATAAACGAGTTCATGAGAAATTGAGAATTAAATTATAAATAATTCAAACTCTTCACAAAGTTACACACTTCCCAATACTTTTTTTCACTTCTTCCCTTCTTTCCTTCATCCTATCCAAACGGAGTCACAAAGCCTAATATTTGAAGTATAACATGAGTAGTGAATGGGCCAAACCCTAAAATATATTTGAAGTTTAACACGAGTTGTGAATGGAGTTCTCTTAATACAATAATGTTGTAAGTTCGTGTAGAAATTTAAGAAATATATATAGTACTACACATATCTTAGAGTCAATTTTGAAGCTGCACATAGTAGCGTATTTCGCTGAAAATTTTGACATCCCCCCCCCCCCACCTTACGGCAGGAGGCAATAAGAAAAATATTAGCTATAAGATTTTCTCGTGTATTGAATTTTCTAAGGAATGATACTTTCGTACCGTACTTTAGATAATTCTAAATTCTAAATTACCTAGTGGACAATATTTGCTACTGACAATTCAGCATAATATTGATATATCATATGTTGTGATTTGCGTATTACAGATTTATAGGCTACTCCTCGAGGTCCAACTGGAGGGCCGGGCATCACAATTTTATAAGAAAACAATCTTAATATTTCTAAAATATAATTTTTCTTATAGTTTTAATTATATCAATTGAGGGAACGATGATAAGCCATGAACAATGCATGATGACATCCTTATGACTTACATAAATCAAATTCTTTTTAGACTGATCCATATTTATTCTAGGTTAAGAACTTTTCCCCAAATTGTTAAGAATACTGTAACAGTTATTTTTTCCCCGAAAATTTGACAGCGGCTGTCAAACAGTAGACGGTAACAGTTAGTTTTTTTTTTTATTTCTACTAGTCAGTCACTGACTAGTTTATCCAAAAAAAAAAAAAAAACAGTTAGTTGTTTTTTTGTTTTCCCAATTGTTGACAGTACTGTACCCGATTAACATTTTTCTTTTGCTATTACTCTCGTAACCAATCAATAGCTTATGCTTATGTGACTTAGAACATCAAGTTATATTTTTTTTCTTCGTTTAATAAGAAACATTAAACTAATCAATGCTCTAACAAATTTTTTGATTAGATAATAAATGGATGAATCGTCCACTGGAAGTCTGGGACCACGAAAATAACACATAATTATACCCGATCAAAATGAAATCAAATGGTCATGTCAACTATCTTCTTTACAGTTCAGATAGATTAGATCGATTATGCATTAAATTATATACAATTTTAAAATCACTGATTATTTATCAAGTGATTAAAAAATTAATAATTCAAATTTGGCAACACTTGATCAATGTTCAAATAATTCTCAAATTATTAAAAATTATACGCATTAAATTTCAAAGTAGAAATAATATATCCACAACTTTATATTTCTTAATTTTCATAATGTTTTATCAGATGTCAAGGATATTCAATAAGCTTTGAGTGTCAATATATTTTTGTCGCTACCAAACAAATAATCACTCTACTTTAAGTACAAAATATCTACAATATCATAAATAGAAATACATCCTAATTTTGACTCTATGACTTTAATAAAATATATAAAAATTACAATTTTACTAAATCAATTTTGTCATAATACAAACATTATGTTATTAAGTGAACATTGATGAAATTATGGTCATGGATACGAAATAAGTCTCATCCATCCTTATTCCTTACCGAATGTCATATAATGAAAAAAAATTCCACCAACGGTACCTACTTTGTGGAAAATAGAATACGAAACATATAATCGAATAAATAGATTTCGTTGGCACCTCTTCAAAGTTAAAAAAAAAAATTCCAAAAGGTAAAAAAGATAATGGCATCACAAGTGGTTAAATATGCGAGTTTGCCAAACAACCGCAAATTTTATCCCAAAAAGCGCCATTAAATTAATAATAACAAATTTCGTGAAAACATTTTGGAATATTTATTTTTAACCAGTTATATGCTAATTGGAATAAGAAACAAAAGAAGAGGTGGAGTCGAACATCCGGATTGTTGGTTTGTGTTGAAAGATGAACATTATTTTTATTAGGTGGTGAGAAAAAAATAATTAATTTTGAAAAAACAGGTCAAATATATGAATAAATAAAACAAATTTGTTGACCTTAAGCGATAATATCAACCAATTGGACTTTGTTTATATATAATAAAAAAAATCACATCTCATAATTATTTTTAATTTAGTTTAAATAAAACAAATAAATTTTGAAATAGGGTAGTACGAAAGAAATGATAATTTTCGTATGTAGTTTTGTCATCTCTAGCCATCGCTAAACACAAAGTGAACACATAAAACATGCAAGATAACTATATAGACGATCAAAATGAATACTTACAAACAAATATGTGTTGTCATCTTTTATTCAGATTTTTATATGCATATTCAACTTATTTATTTTTATGTGTTCACTTTGATCACTATATATATTCATCTTGTTTATTTTATGTGTTCACTTTCTGTGTAGCGATGGCAAGGGATGGCAAAACTGCAGATGGCAGTAATCAATTTTCGTAGTACGAGGGGGATTATTATCCTATGCGTGTTTTTTTAAACAGGCAATACATGTCATTTCATCCTAGCCGTCCGATTTAATCTCGACGGATATATTTGTACAGACAACAAGAATCTCAACGAGTCTAGTATTAATCACGAGACATCCATTAGTGATCGGACGACCAGGGATCAAAGATGTCCACTGCGTGGACATGCAGAGGATTTCGATTTAGTACGAAGGGGATGTAAATCAACTATCCTAATCCAACCAAAAAAAAACTGCCTACAAAATAGAGAAATATCTATAAATACTCTAATTCTGGGAGCATTTTCTACAATAACATTGATGATGTCATCATCATGACTCCAAATGCCATCATCTCCATTCTCCTGATAATTGGAACCTCCATTTCTAAAATTTCAGATCAAATATAATTGTATTTTTAAATTGTTATGATACCTTTAAAAAATCATTTGGTGATAAAAATTTATATTCATTCTCACAAAAAGATGTTGAATTTAATTACATAATTTTTTTTAACTATAGAATTATAAAATATTTAAAATAATTTTCTTAATCTCATAAAATTTTTTTATGATAGTTTTGTTTTTTAATTGTTTCAAAGATTTGGAAAAATCATTAGGCTATGAAAATTTATGTGTTTACTCAAAATTTAGTGACAAAAAAAATTATAATTATAGACTTATAAATATTTTAAATAATTTTTTCAATCTCATAAAATTGAATTCTCATAATTTCATTAATTTCAATAGATTTTTAATTAATTAAAGGAATTTATTATTTTATTTATGCACGAATTTTTATATAAATATTTTTAAATTATGAAAATTTTATTCATGCCATAGAGCTATTTTTAATATAACAATACAATTTTGTGTAATATAAAATATACGGTACTTTTAAAATTATTTGAGATTACTTATTAATTCAATTGGCTGTAAAAAATTTATATCTTTCCTCACAAAATATAAAATTTAATAAGTATAGAGTTCTAAATATTTTTTAAAATTTAAAAATCTGATTACTAAATTATATTATTTTAGAAAATATAATTCTACTTTGAATTGTTTTCAAACATTTCCAAAATATGTTGATGTATAAAATTTCTATACATAATAAAAAAAATTATACAAAAATCTAATGATATGAACCTTTTAGACTTTATACTTTTTCAATATTTTTCATAATTTTTCACTTCTGTAAATTTTCGTAATAGTATTTTAAACGTTGGATTGCTGATAGATATTCCTAGATTTATTTTTTTTATTAAATTTTACATGTATGCATACAAAATTATACTGATCCAATGATATTGAATTTTTTTCGATATTTTTATCAATTTTCATCTTTCTAAAATTTTACAAATTCTATAGAATTGCATGACTTTTAAAATCTTTGGAGATTTTTTAAAATTATTTTTTTCATCAAATTTTATATGAATAGTAAATATGAGAAATCCATTGTTGCTAAGTAATTTAAATTATTTGTAAGATAGTATTTAGTTTTATTGGTATTCAATTATTGATTATCGATAATAAAAAAAATTAAAAGTTGATCGAATTTTTAAAACTTAGAAAAATTTTATGATAGTTGGTTTTGTCCAAGATGAACAAAGTCGGTTTTGTTCTCATAATTCTAACACTTTTTTGACAAAAAAAATTAATGATTACATGCCAACCTTAAGAGAATCCTTCACCTTCTATATATTAAAGATGATAGAAACAATTAAGAACTCTTGAAATCAAAATAACTCCAAACACAATAGTTCCGACATAAATGATAAATATATTAAAAATGACACACATACCAAACTATCCAATTAATTACAATAAAAAAGATCAATTGTAAGATAGTTTGGTACTTATTCAAATATGTACAATCATAATTCTAGCCCTTATAAAAATTATAAGTTGACCTTAAGACTCTCCTCATTGCGCGAAGCGCGAATCCCTAGCTAGTTATCATAATTTTCTCGAATAAGTGCTATATATTAAAGAATGAACTTGTTTATCCGACAATCTCAAAAACAAAAAAAGGGCCTATCCCAAATTCATTTAATCTGTCCTCATCTAATTGTTTATTTTTTTTATTTGAATCGCTTTTAATTGTTAATTGAAAACACGACATCCTTCATTGAAAACTGCATATCAGTCTGAAACACTTTTGCTTTAGAAATTTAAAAAGAAGAAAGCACTGCTCAAATAGCCAGGTAGTGGTAGATCAATCAATCTTTATCTAATTTTCTCGTCTCCATTTTCAAAGTGGGATTCACATCTCAGTCATACATAAATGGCAGCGATGTGTGATAGTCTCCATCACCATTTATTAATTACGACTCAGATTTATAGTTTATTTCTCTCTAATAATCATGTTTTTCTCCCCCCATATAAGACAATCAACAATGATCCCTTTTTTGTCATAAAGCGGATTCAACTAAGCAGAAGTTTGACACATCGGGTCAAATTTGCGTGCTTGCTTGTTGCAAAAAAACGGGAGCCTCTAAACCAAACCTTCAAAGATGATTACTTTTCAATGAAAAGGTTTCAAGACCAGTCATATGGTTAAGGCAATAATAACATACAATTTCAAAATATGATGGCTATCTCATGTTAGATTTTATGCCTTGGAAATCTAAAATAAAACATTTAGTAGATATATACGTACCTTAGGCAGCAGTGAGAATCGTATAATTTATGATCATTGTCGAACATCCAATTAATTTTCCATAAGTTTATATGCGCCTCTCTCACATTGTTGTTGTCCCTCATAAAAAAAAAAAGTTTATAGGATATGCTCTCCAATCAAATAGATATAATGGCAATTATCTGAGAACAATGTCATTTTCTTATGTTCCTTTAGCTGGATTGGCAAGTTTCCAATTGGCAGATTCTGCAAAAGAAATACCCATGATCTAAATATTTTTTTTGGGGGAACATGTGATCAGTTGCATGACAAATTGATCGATCGCCTGGTAAAAGGAATTATGAAACACCCTTATTTATTTTGCAACAGCAACAATTTATTAGACAATAGGCATGCAACTTTATCGTAGTTCTACGAACCAAATATAAAATATTCTTCTAATAAGGGTGTGTTTGGATGCTTCACGAACAAGGAATGAACAAAGGGAAGAACAAAGGCCCACGCACAGGCCCACGAACAAAACTAGTTCATGAAAATTGGAGAACTAGGAACTAAGGAGAAGTTCATGAACTACGGTTGTTCGTGAGTTGTTTGGTTCTTGCGAACTAGCCTAGTTCGTGAACTTCTAGTTCATGGATGTTGCCAAACACACCCTTAAATAAATAAATAAACTTCTATGATTTAAATATTGTTACGTGCACAACATTGGCATATTCAGGTTAGAGCTACCAGGCTAGTTTACTTACTGTTAATATTTTTCTTATACAACTGCGCATCGCTATAGCTCTATCATGAATATGCAGACTAACTAAAGAATAACAAATCATATATAATTAATTAGAAAATAATTGTACCAGTGATATAAAATTTTGGTGAACTGCAACACAAACATAGCTGAGAGGTATCCAGGGAAGAAAAATAAAATGTTATGAAATTATGGCATGTCAAATTCTTGTTTGAATGTCTGTTCTAGACAGAACAAGGAGTAAGATACAAAGGTATTATTTTACAACATATCAGATCACTAAACCTAGCCAAACGTTGATTAATGAGTAAATAATGGAACAAAAAATACAGAATCATATTATTTTACAACATTACTTCCATCTGGTAGTGATTTCTCTCCCTACATTTTTGTAGGAGGAAAAATGATGAAAGTGTAAATGCAACAAACCCAATAAAAAGAAAAGCTAAATAGTAAACCCAAATCATTTTGCATCTTGTAGTTTGTCGATGACTTTATTTGTATCACCATCTTGTTCTATGTCCTGTAATCTCTTTGCCTCTTCTGCCTCTCTTCGTCTCAGTTCACTAGAACTGACCTTTTCCCCAGTTTTCTCTTCTACCAATTCCACAACTTCTATCTACAATTATTTTGTAAATTTAAAAAATTACAAAAATATAAAGCATTCAAATTTTTTATGTTTTTAAGACCAGTAGTGGTAGGTTGGGGTGGAGGGTGAACACCTATGATTGAATGGTCTTAAGGACTTGTATCACCACATAAACTAGTATGACAGAAAAGTATATTCAGGCGTCAGTAGCAATTATGCTTACTGGTGTGCAGCAAATAATTGAGAGAAGAAGACGAAGCTTCAGTCAGAGGGAGGATAACAAGAGCAATTAATTAGGGAAATGGGCCCAAATATTAAGTTCTAAATTGGATCGCAAGAGAGTGTGGAAAGAAGCAAGCAGGAGATAAGCAGACAAACAATCTATATGAGAGAACCACAGGAGAGCAAGACGGAAAGATAGTTAGACTTATTGACTGGACTATAAAATAGGCTTCAATCATTCACAAAATCAAAATGATGCCAAATGTATAAATGGGACTTGTGAGTCTGGGTACAGGTATCACCAGAAGACATGTCCTGAGAAACAGTACATAGATCCAATATAACACTACTCTTCAATGACATGTGAAATATAATGTCACAGCCCAGAGTGGCCGAGATCCGTCATTACTTACCAGTAACAAAATGACAGTTTGTCAATATTAAAATTACATGAGAATTGAGATATGTTCACTGAACACAACCAAAACCAAATGCAAAATAGCAATGGTGTAAACCTGTTAATTTTCAGTTCCTCTTGGTTTGAGCTGGTTATAAAGATAATTGACTTGTCAATACGAAATGGAATAAAAAAAACATGCACAGAACTTTGACGCATTAAGAAAAAGATAAACATATGGTACCTCTAATTGAGATAAACCCCTCTCAGCTCTTCTCCTATTAACAGCATACCCACCAGGTAATGTCTCCTTGCTGTAACAAATTAAGAAAACTCAGTTCAGTTCTGGCACCTTTCTTCCTTGGTTCTTTGACAAAAACACCCTCCAAACGACCTATTTATCTCCCAACTACATTTCAGAAATCTTGAATTGAATTTTCTAAGTTCAATTTCTACAAATTTTGTTGATGCACACAAATTGTGCTGTCGACTCTCTTAATCTGAAATAAAAAGTATCAGAAGAGAAAATCTAGATACGTACAACACAGTGAGATTTCTTTCTTTCTAACTGCCTATATTTAAAATAAAAAGAGGCTTTAGATCTCAAAATATATATGTGATTCTTGGAATTCAACTTTTCAAATAACAACTTAGACAATGATGCAAATGTAAAATATGATAGAAGCATAACAAAGATACATCACAAAATCACCTGACTACAATTGCCTCCAAAGCTTCATCCACGATAGAGGGCCCAAAAGGGTCAGTAATTGGTTCTGTCTCTACTGTCAAATTGGGCTTGATTGACTGCAGAAGCATTGGACGAAGTTTAAAAACTAAAAAAATAATAAAGAGAGAGAGAGTTTAAAATTGCAATGCCTATGTTCCTTCTGTCTCCATCATGCATAAATAACATTGAAAATTCAAACAAGACAATAAAACTATCAGATTGCATTTTTTCTAAGTTGTTAAAGATTAACACATCAGAGTTTCATTATAAAATAAAAGCAAAAAAAAAGACAAAAATCCATCCTCTTAGTGATTTTTTGAAAACATCTTCATACTAATGAAAATCAAACAAAGCTATGAAGCAAAAAACTTACATGTTAAATCACATTTTCACAATATTTTATCCAATTAGAGTATCAGATTTCCTTTCTATGTTCACAAGTTTTTTAGAAGTGGAAGTATAATAGAGGTACAAAAAGTGGATTTAAACCTTCTAAGAAAGTTACAAGAGAGATATTTATCCTAGATATTTCACATAGTATGCGTACAAGATACCCTCAAAACATGAAAACAATCAACCATGCCAGTATAGTATATTCCACCAACCTACTGTTTCTATGAACAAAATTAGGTGACAAAGCAGTTATCTTAGACAGTAGGGTATATGTGACATTTGACAAGTTTTGAAAATAGTGAACATCAGTTGTGATGGGGAAAGCAGACATGATATTTCATGTTTTGGATTCAGGGAACTTGACCACTTACTTTTGAATGGTAATAGGATTAGTTGGTAACGAGTACCTTAATGTAAACCTTCACATTTTGCATCCTCTTCGTAATGGGTTCAATTAGGTGTGCATACTGCAACATGAAATTATAAAAGAACAAAATTATTGAAATTATGCACACAAACAATTTAAACCAACTGATATCATCTGTAATGTCCAAAACCAGTATGTATCAGCACCTGCTTAGTATGTTAACTTTGAACAAAATAAGAAAAACAATTAAAATGAGCAAACCTTTTTCTTACTCAGCATGGGGCCATCACAAACACCAATAACTATGCGATTTTGTGCCAGCTCAGCAGCTGCCTGCCCAAGAAATAGGCAGGAAATTATTGGCTAAACCTGTTCTACATTAATTCAGCCCAAAAGCACTTTATGCAAGCACAACACAATAATACCTCTTTATAACAGTTTAGGCGAATTCGGCTATTAAATGGAAGTCACTAGAACAGGTTTAGCTGATAATTCCTTGGTGCCATAACAAATCAAACATTAACCATACAGTTAACAATATAAAACCAACAATAGAAAAACTACAATACAAATCTCAGAGGTCTTATACTGGCTTATGATCTGAAACCTCACGAAAGAAATCCCAAATAACTTTGAAAAAAAATGGGCACAATTGGAAGCGATAAAGTAATTGGCAAGTTAATTATAGATATTGAGAATGATCAAGTGCGATTAAACATTGAACGGAATAGTTGAGCAGGAAAGTATAACTAAGTTGCGGTGGTTAATCACCATTAATTACAAACAATTAATAAGATAATAAGACAATTAGAGAAAGAGAGAGAGAGAGAGTACCTTAAGGAAGAGATGGTGACCTTGGTGAAGCCTATCGAAAGTGCCACCAATCACAACAGCAGCGTATTCTCTCTTACTCTTGTTTTCTACTCCACACGACTCCATCAGCGTCTCTACTCTCTACGGAAGGACTAAGGAGGGGAAGAGAGAGAGAGATGGTTTGGTAAGGTAAATAACCAGAGAGAAAGAAGTTGGTTTGCTCTTTTCGCGAGATATAGTTGGAACAAAATCTAGGAGAGAAATTCTAAAAATAATATCCAAGTAGCAGAGAAGAGAAAGGGTGATTCGATTCGAGTTAGGTAGGGATCCTTCACATTCTTAGATTTTCTGTTGCCTATCAGTCTATCACCGTGCTGATGCTGAACCCAATATGGCGCGCCCATTCTCACGTGCTCAACCTAGCTCCCTCGTGCCGGGAATTGCTCAGGTCACGCTAAAGTTGCTCAAACACTCCCAAATTTATCTAAATACCCTTCTCTCCTGTCTCATTTTTTCAGATGTTAGCTTTAGATTGAGGGTATTTAAGTCATTTTAAAAAAGTTGGGAGATGGATGAGTAAATAGGGAGTGTCACGAGCAATTCCCCCTCGTGCCGCTTCTCCCTGGATAGAAAAATCTGAGCCCCTCAGTGCACTGACTAAATTCCAACCGTCAGATCTGAATCAGACAGCCTCCATCACATTCACATGCAATGCAAGGCTATACCCGTTTTGGCAATTAATACACCCGCAAAAGAGAGAGAGGATTATTTCCTGTTCTGCTGTCTCCTTCTCGATCGTCGAACTCGAACCCGATCCAATAACTGATCAAACCACAATTCAATTCGAGCCCTTCCCTTCCCGACAAGGCACACCACCACCAAAGTGACCAAACAAAACAAAAGAGGAAAGAGAGAGAGAGAGAGAAAAAAAAGAAGGAAACAAAGCAAAAAATGGAAATTCCGAAGCGAGGAACGAATACCTATTCGGTACTAAACCAACTCTCCGACGACTACGATCCTTCCTTACCTCCTCTCCCTCTCCCGCTCCCTCTTCCTCTCCAGTTGCAGCGCCAGTCCAGCGGCAGCAGCTATGGCGACAGCTCCCTCTCCCTCTCCGGCGACTGCTGCTTCTTCGCGCCTCCTCCTCTCGACGCCATCACGGGCGCCAAATCCGAACCCATTACTGGCGGATGCGAGATGGGAGGTGGAGGTGGAAGCGGAAGCGGAAGCGGGTCGGGTAAGAGCTGGGCCCAACAAGCTGAGGAGACGTACCAGTTGCAACTCGCACTGGCGCTCAGGCTTTGTTCTGAGGCCGCTTCTGTTTCCGATCCCGGCTTGATGGAGTCGGGTGATGCTTCTACTTCCTCTGCTGTATCCGCCGAGGCTCTTTCACACCGCTTCTGGGTTTGTCACTTCAATTCTACTTTTATCTACCAAGCTTGTAGCTAATTGTTGCTCCTGAATTTTGCTATTATTATAGAATTTATCAGTACAATTCTTTCACTGTTGTCAATTCTTACCAGACTGGTTTTACCCACTTGGTCTGACCGACCCTAACCAATTCTGACTTACGAGGAAGTACTCATAAGTAATATGCACTATAGTTTCACATACTCCATGGAGTGGCCTATTGAAATATCCCTAATTTTATTTTCAGGTAAATGGGTCATTGTCGTACATCGACTCAATCCAGGATGGGTTTTATGTGATAAGAGGGATGGATCCGTTTGTCTGGAGCCTATGTACAGATGTGCAGGAAGAAAGCAGGATGCCGACCCTTGTTTCCTTAAAAAATGTTGATTGGAGTGATTCCTCAATCGAAGTGGTGCTCTTCGATAAGAAAATTGATTCTTATCTGAGGCAGTTGCACAACTCTGTTGTCTCTACTTTCTCTTCTTTTAGCGCCACGGCTAGTACTAAAGATATGGTTGAACAACTCGCTAAGCTTGTTTCATCTAGGATGGGGGGTGCTGCTCCGAATTTGAAAGATGAAGAGGCTTTACTGAGCAGGTGGAGAGATAGCAATTCAACTGCCAGGATGAGTACCCATTCAGTTGTTATACCACTGGGTCAACTCTCTGTCGGTCTGTGTATCCACCGTTCCTTGCTTTTTAAAGTACCATTTTTCCCCTCTTCTTTATTTTCGTAACATTTTCATTGTGTGTTCTGCTTGTTTTTTTGTAATGATTCCCATGTTACAAGTGAATTTAAAAATGTGCAGATGCTGGCAGACAGTGTTAATGTGCCGTGCAGAGTTGTGAAGGGGTGCAAGTATTGCACAAGGGATGATGCTACCTCATGCCTCGTGCGTTTTGGTCTTGAAAGGTTTGCTTACACATGTTATTTATTCATATTATATCCTATTTAGTGGTGCAAAACAAATAAAAAACTATCTTTTAACCATATTGACGTTTTTTGTTGAGACCAGGGAATATTTAGTTGATTTAATAGGAGACCCTGGACATTTGTCAGAGCCAGACTCACATCTAAATGGGCCCAATTCCATGTTTGTATCATCACCTCTGCACCCACCAAGATTCAAGTCGATGGAGAGAAATGGAAATTTTAAATCTTTGGCTAAACAGTACTTTTCGGAGTGCCAATCTCTCAATCTCAGCTTCAAAGATACCAAGACAACATCTGATTTGGTTAGCTCTGATCAAACCGGTGCATGTGTTGTTCCGGCTGCAGCTCCATCATTGCCTTTCTCTAATCTGAGACCACCTGACATGAAGATTACCGAGTCACTAGCAAGAATTAATCCTAGCCGGACTACTAACCCTAGCCCTAACAGAGATATAGTCTTCTCTGTTGATGATCTTACCATTCCTTGGAGAGAGCTTATCTTGAAAGAAAAGATTGGTGCAGGTATTAGATTTAATTTACTGTCTATTAGAAAAAAATGCTCGTCTTACTACAGATTGATTAATCTTTTTCTTTTTCTTTTTTTTATCTTTTTAGGTTCTTTTGGTACTGTTCACCGTGCTGACTGGCATGGTTCGGTATGTAAATCTCTTCTCGACTACAGTGATATAATGGATATGTCACACAACATACATCTTACAAACTTCTTGCAAAAATATATCATTTACTGTATTCTGTAACAATTTCAGGATGTTGCAGTTAAGATACTGATTGAGCAAGATTTTCATGCAGATCGCCTCAAGGAGTTCATGCGCGAGGTACTACAAATATGTCCATTATATGCATATGTGTAAACTTTGACAAAATTGTTTTTTATCTAAGAGTTTATCTACTATTTGATTAGGTGATCATAATGAAAAGTCTGAGACATCCAAATATAGTCCTTTTCATGGGTGTTGTCACTGAGCCTCCAAATCTCTCCATTGTCACTGAGTATCTTTCTAGGTTAACTATTCTATGCTTTTAATTTGTTGTGAATCTTTCCTGATAATTTAAATTTAGTTATCAGTCAAAACTGATGGCAAGTTTACTCATTATCCTTGCATTACAGGGGAAGTCTTTATAAGCTTCTACATAAGTCTACAGTAAGAGAATACCTGGATGAGAGACGTCGACTACATATGGCATTTGATGTGGTATCCTTATTATCTTTCGTATCAGTACCTAAAATACATTTATGATATGGTTTGCTTGCTAAGATCATGAGGGATGTGGTCCATGTTGGTTCATTCTGAAATTTACAATTGTAGTATGGTACTGTTTAATGATTTCCTAGTGTGGCATTGACTACTTTCATTGAAAGCTAGTTTTGTACAATAGTTTCCCATTAGCTTATGGTATATGCTTATGTAAAGCATAAACATTCTCCTTGAAGTAGTAGGTTCATTGAAAGGCATGAACATTCCTTCTTTTTCCTCTTTCTATATAGGCAAAGGGGATGAACTATCTACACAGGCGCAACCCTCCTATCGTTCATAGAGATCTGAAATCCCCTAATCTTTTGGTTGACAGGAAGTACACTGTCAAGGTTATTATTCATTCTCACCATATTTACAAAATTTTCAAGATATTATTGTCAGTCCCTTGAACTTTCTTTTGGTAACGTCGCCCTTACATTATTGCAATTGTGCCAGTATGGTCTCTGAACTTTTTTTTTTTTTTTTGGTTCATTTGGTCCCTTCAATTATTATCACCTGAAGTATTCGCATGGCACATGTCAGTGCTGATGTGGCATCTTTAAGACTGAAATATTTGGGCATAGGTGGATACTGGATAGTGGCGAGCTTTTTATCTGCAGATTGGGATTTGTAATTTTGTATGGATTTATGTATGTGTGAACTTTTTTTTTTATTAACATCTATTCTTAAAGTGATTGCCTAAAAGATGCCACACATCACTTAAGTGGTGCCATGTGACTCTTTTGCATATTAACTGAAGGAATGACCAAACTTAATTTATACCAAAAGTTTGCAGACTGATAAAGGTGCTTGTTGAACAAAAAGGTCGTCAAGCTCCTCATTGCAATTGATTGCAGTAGTTCATGGGGTCAAAATTAAAATTCCTTCTGCTCTGGCCAACTGATAAGTAAAGTTTGAATATTTTTTCCAGGTCTGTGATTTTGGTCTTTCACGATTAAAGGCAAGCACATATTTATCTTCCAAGTCTCTGGCAGGAACTGTAAGTTTCTTTGAAATAACTCTAAACCATTTCATATCATGTCCCTTACTAAATTCTAAGTTCGAAAACTAAAATTTGAAATTTAGCCTGAGTGGATGGCGCCAGAAGTGCTGAGGGACGAGCTATCAAATGAGAAGTCAGATGTATATAGCTTTGGAGTTATTCTGTGGGAACTCATGACTTTGCAACAACCTTGGAGCAATCTCAATCCTGCTCAGGTATGAACCATATAATCATCACAGGAAGAAAATTTTTTCTTCTAGATCTATTGTTAAGCACATGTAATGACTGCAGGTAGTAGCAGCAGTAGGATTTAAAGGGAGAAGATTGGAGATTCCAAAGGAATTAAATCCACGCGTGACTTCTCTTATTGAATCATGTTGGGCCGAGTAAGTGAACTGTATGTTATGTCTCATTTTATATAAATCATTGAGAATAAAGTAATGGATTATATATGTAATCTGATATGATATATATAGTGAGCCATGGAAAAGGCCGTCATTTGCAAGCATAATGGAATCATTAAAACCACTGCTTGTCAAGTCTCCCCCTTCTCCACAACAAAGAGAGCCTTCGACATGACTTGACCCTGGTATTCCTCTTTGCATCTTCAAATTTATTCATCAAGTCAATTATCGATCTGTATATAATCAAAAGCATGTTTATATGGCTTCTGACTTGAGATTGTCTGCAAATGATTTTGCTTGCTAATCCAAGATCTCTTGTGGCTATTATCGAAAAGCTGGGTTTTGAAAGTGCCAAGAACCTTCAACTCATGCTTGTCTATGATTCTTAGTTGAGGATAAGGTTGGATGAGTATATTGTGAGGTCTTCGAGGAACATTGAAAAAAGGAAATAATTATATTCGGGGCCCGCCAGTCCACCCACCCACCCATCTTGTTAATGTGATATTTAGGCTAGAAAATACTGCTGTACAATCTGGGGGAAATAGTTTGTGTGAATGTTAAAAGGCTGGTGTGGAGAATATGCTCAGGAATGCGGAGAGTACAGAGTTTCATTGTAGTGCATTATTTACATCCCTTAGGAAAGAGCAAAGAATGGAGAATAAAAATTTTCCATCTGCATTGTGAATGCAATATTTTAGCAAAAGTTCAATTTTGTATTGATATTGTTTATGTAAAGGTGAAAAATCTTGTCATGAGAGAGTAATTTCGGGAAGATGAAGCTCTATTTAAGTGCCATGTTTCAAATTGGCACTTCTTTTAGTGGAGGGTGAGTGGAAAAATGATATGTTTTTACTCCCTGCAGTGTGAGTTTAAAATTAAAGCTATTATGTGCAATTTTGTTTGTTGTGGTAATATAGTTATATAAAAATGGCAGAATCCCGGTCAATGAGCAATTAAGGCTTTTTTTTTTTCCCTTCGAGTATCACTGTCTCCAATGTAATGTATTATGTATATATCCATATATGATATGAAAGCATTATGCATTTCTCATGAACGTATATGATATGAAGCAAAGGGCGTATGAGCAATATGATATGTATTACTGTCTCTAATGTAATGTATTATGTATATATTGATATGTGATATGAAGCATGGGCACTCCAGAGTCTGGATGAGGCCTTTGCATTTCTCATGACCGTGGGCTCACACATGCTTGCCGGGGTGGTATTGAGAGATATCAGCTTGTATCAGTTTTCTTTTCAACCATACACCATCTACCGTTTGTGCTCGAATCTCTGGCCGTAAACCTACACTTGTTGTGTATGCAACCAAATCTCCAGCCATCTCTCAAATCATAGCTGTAATACTTCCCGTCGTGTTTCTGAGTCCATAACCTAGCCTTTGGCTACACAGCAGTTGCAGAACCAGCGCCGTTGGAGAAATTAGCTTTGGAGAGAATTGTAACATCTCTTAAAAGAATTACCTTATGATATACAGCCAACTGCTGCTAGTGGTTACTTTTGTTTTAGAGGTGCAATTCTGATACACCCAATATCCGTATCAGCCCTATCAACGGTAATTTCTTAACTGAACAAAATATCAATAGCATGGATAGAGAAGCAACTTACCTTCTCTTAAGTAATAAAAGAATTTATGGAGTATCCATGTCGCTGATTTCTAAGTTCTAACAGTCATTCACGACACAACAACACAAGCACACATGCTGTATTGCTGTCACTACTGCAACGGTAGAGGGATTACATCGGACGGTCCAGATTGGAATGGAATAATGGCACGCCTTTCCTGTGGGTACGGGATATATCCATTTTGGGAAACTGGAGAAGAAAATACGCGCCGGGATATCATCGAACAAAATTTCCAATACCCAATTTGCCCTACTCTCCGTCTCTCTCTCTCTCTCTCTCTCTACTGCTCTCTCCTTCAGCTTCTCTCTAGGTTTCGCTCCATTTCCAATCGGGGATTTTTCATTTCATTCCCCCCCCCCAAGTTTTCCTCTTTTTCTCTCCTTCGTATCGATTTATCATCTTCTCCCAATCGTGGATCGACCAAATCAGCTACCCTTCTCCGCTCGAATAAAACCCTAATCGGCGATGCGAGCAGTGGAGATGGAGAATTCGCGCAGATCGACGGGGTTAGACCGGAGGCCTGAGCCCGGTTCGAAGAAACCCCGACTGGACGACTCCAGTCTCACCAATCTGAATCTGAATCGAGACAGAGCTCAGTTCGGAGGAGGCGTCAGAGGAGGTGGAATAGTGGGAGGATCTACTCCTGCTTATACTCCTTCTAGTGTGCCAGCTTACGAGCCGAACAGCACCGGGAATAACGGCAGCGGGAATAGCGAGCTCGTCGGGCAGTATAAGGCAGCTCTAGCTGAGCTCACCTTCAATTCCAAACCTATTATTACCAATTTGACCATTATTGCTGGAGAGAACCTCCATGCTGCCAAGTCTATTGCTTATACCATTTGTGCCAATATTCTTGAGGTTGTTCCACTTCTCTGTTCTGTTTTTTAATCTTCAACTTTTTTTTTCTCTGGAATATATAATGATTTACCAGTATTTATTGCATTTATCTAGTTGGCAATCTATCTGACTAGAAATTGAATTGTATTGTATAAAATGAAGGTACCTCGGGACCAGAAGCTTCCATCTCTGTACCTTCTCGATAGCATTGTGAAGAACATTGGAAGAGATTACATCAAATACTTCTCTCTACGCCTTCCTGAGGTTCCTATTTTTCTTTTCCCTTTATTTCTGTATCAAATTTAGTTATAGTTTGTTTGTTATAGCAATAGGTCCACCATATTGGGTACTTAAACTTCAAAGGAAAAAAAAATAAAGATTATTCTACATGATTCGACTTCCATCCCATTTAGTTAACAAATATTAAACAATTTATGAGTAGGTGTTTTGCAAGGCATACAAGCTAGTGGATCCATCATTGCATTCAAGTATGAGGCACTTATTTGGTACGTGGAGAGGGGTTTTTCCTCCTGCCACTCTCCAGGCTATAGAGAAAGAGCTTGCATTTCAACCAAATGCTCCATCTTCTAGTGCTGCTGCTGCTGCTGGTCCAGCTGCAAAAGGAGAGCCACCACATGGCATCCATGTCAATCCCAAGTACCTTGAAGCGAGGCAACAGCAGCAACAGCGCGTGCCACCTCCATTGATGAAAGGGGTAATTATATTTTCGCTTTTCTTACTACAGTAAAAGTGTTGCTTATTTAATCCAAGTTTCAATTGAAGTTACTTTAATTTTTTTTTAATACAGATACAAGGAACACGCAATGATGAAAGTAATGCAACTGCTGATACAAATAGCCGCACCCAGAGACCCGAGAGGCCAACAATGGAGAAGAGTAGCTTAAAATGGACCCAAGTGTCAGCCAGCACCAGACCTGTACGGACTTATATTAATCCCTCATTTTCCAAAAGCTTGCGACCTAACCAAGTGTTAATTGACCACATTTAATTTAAGCAAGTCATTTTATAAAATAATGTTGCAGATGCAACCACGTGTGCCACCAGAGGTGCTCGGTATTTCTAAAAAGCCAGAAATGGGGCCTGTCAGAAGAGCAGCAAATGATAGGCTTCGATTGGGAAGAACAAGTGATGGGATGTTTGACACACATAAAGAGATAGGAGGTGGAGGTGCCTCTTCTAAAAGCTGGAAGAATTCTGAAGAGGAAGAGTATGTATGGGATGATTATAATGGCAATAATAATGTTATTAGTAATATCAAAAGGGAGGATGGAAATGCTGGTAAGGGTAATAAGTTAACGAACTTGCAGAGGACAAAAATGTTACGTCCTGATAACGCCTCTAGTATTAACAACTACAAAAATGATTCTCCGGCTCCCCGCCTCAATAAGAAAGGCCTCCATGACCCAAGACTACTACCTTCTAAGGTTTTCACTACTCTCTCTCTCTCTCTCTCTCATACACTCTTTCTCTCAACACATACCTGTGCGCATGCAAATGTAAGTGTAGCAAGAACACGAGAAAATGCTACAGTAACAAACGGTACTTTCTGGCATATTTAATTTATCACTGCTAGTTACCAAAATGGTACCCAAGGCACATTTTCACCATTAATAGATTACAACAAAAGAAGAAAGTTCAAGTTTGACATTGTGTGATTTATGCTCGTTTTTTATTATGACAGGATATAGAAGAGCATGTTACACATATCCGACCAAAGCAAGAACTGCCCTCCAATGTTGATTTGGATTTGTTACGTGAGAGTATAAGGCAATACGGCAGCTCCTCTCAATCGACTCCACATGATGCACCCCTGCCACTGCGACGTACTCCAATTCACTCTGAAGAGAAACAACCTACAGTACCACCTCGTTCTTTAGTTGGAAAAGTAACCCCGACTGCTCGTGGACCTCTGCGGGTTTCAAGTGTGGTCCCTACACGTGAAACTCATAATAGTAAGACGGTTGCTGGCAACTCAATGGCCGACTCATTTGTGCACGAACAGAGGCAACGGTATGTTCCACCATCACCATCTTCATCTGAGCATGATTACTATCAACTTCCTGAATTGGGTATGCAAAAGCATCTCCACAGCTCACAACCTGTTGAGCCCTTGTCTCATGTGACCCGTCCTATTAAGCCACCTCTGCAGAGCCCCTCTTCTTCCTCTACTTCATCAGAACCCTTTCCAGATTTAAAACCCGGCATCACATCTATTCTCCAACCTAAACAACAAGCCTCCTCTAGTTCCATATTTAAACCTTCAGTTCCCTTACCTTACCCAACTCGTAAGGATGGGCATTCAACAGAGGTGGCTTCAATTTATAGAAAGGGCGATGCAACAAAAAACGATCCTACAATAAACCATTTGACTGGTTTGGTCAGTGCACAGCCTCCCCTTCCAAGTGGACCCCCTCCTACTTCGAGCTGGTTGGCTGCACCTGGTGCAAAAAGTTCTGCCAGCCATCATAATGCTGCATCAGCAGACCCCCCATTGCCACCTGGACCGCCGCCAACCTCTTCATTTGTTCGTGAAGACAATCCCCTCTCGTCTCTTCTGAGTACTTTGGTCGCAAAGGGACTGATTTCTTCACCAAGTACAACCGAACAGACATCAGTTTCGAATCTTAACAAGGCTGAGGATACTCGACCTGGTAAGGCAGAGTCTGTTGAACTCAAACCTGTCATGCAGGAAGTAAACCTAGTTGGTTATGAATTCAAGCCAGAGGTGATGAGAGAATACCATCCTAAGGTAATTGATAGCCTGTTCGATGATATGTCGCATCAGTGTCAGAAATGTGGTCTGCGTTTTGAACTGGAAGATCAGCTGGAGTCCCACCTTGAATGGCATGAGTCGGACAAACCATGCACAAGTCGCTATGAAACTACTCTTGGTGTTTCCAGAAGATGGTATGCTGATTCTGGCAAATGGGTTGATGGGTCATTTGGGACTGACATGGATCAACAGGATGGACCAACTGATTCTTTGCTAGAAGAAGATGGTTGGCTGGAAGAGGAGAGATCTGTGCCTATGGTTTCAGCAGATGAGACGCAGATTCTGTGTGTGCTTTGTGGGGAACCATTTGGGGATGTATATTGTTTTGATACAGAACAGTGGATGTACAGAGACACTGTGTACTTGGACGCAGCTTGCAATATGGAGGGGAGAATTATTGTTCATGACAAATGTGTTGCTCTTTCGAGATGATCTTTAGGTTGGTGGTCAGTTAGATTTAGTTAGTGAGTTCATAATTCATCCAAAATTTTGATCGGATTAGCAGTTCTCTTGAGCCCTTTTTCAATTTTCATTCCTCTCTTTTCGTGTTTGCTTTCTCATCTTGTTTATTTAATCTATTGATAGTGGGCACAATATAGCTGACTGTTGCTGTATTCAAGTGTCAATGTAATGTAGGGTAGGAGGACAGGAATATAATCAAGCTGCTGCTTATCACCATCTCTCTTTCTTTCTCTCTGTCTCTCTCTCTTTCACCCACCATTTCTCTCTGCTGCATGTGATTCAGTGTTGTATGTTTTTGTGATTTATTTGGTTTTGCTTGATACCAGAAACTATGCTTTGGTACCGTACTGTTACTGTTGTATGTTTATGTAATTCTCAGATTTTCTTTACTGAAGCAACTCTTAACTCTGTAAGTCTCTAACTGGTCAAGTTTGGCAGCCACTGCCCAACAATTCTAAAAAGGTCTCCAACTGTTACGATCTTTGGTTGGGATACAAGAGAAAAGGGACAGAAGAGAGAGATAGAGATAAAGAGAAAGACTATTTGTTATTGATTTCTGCTTAATTCTCTAATACAATATTCAGCTCCTTTATATAGAGCTTATTTCAAATATAGCAACATATCAATTGTCTATCTATTAGCCAACTAAGAAATATGGAAAGATACATAATATCAAATAATATCTAATAAATCTGATTTTAATGGAAACTAGAATCTAAATTATATAATCTATTATATTATTTCCTTGGCTGATAACATTTTCCCCCTCCATGAGATTCAGCTTGTCCTCAAGCTGAAAAAAATGCAAATATTATCCAGGCGCTCCATGGATAGTTAACAATGATGAATTCTCGTATTCATCATCGTTCATGACTAGTAGAAAGAATAGCAGCTTGCACTTATGGCTCTTTGTGTATTGCTCATCACAGTTGAAGCACAAGCCCTTCTGTTGTTGTCTCTCAGCCATCTTAGTTGGATTGAGGTGGCATGAAGAACGTTGATTAGGTCCAGATCCTGATAGTGAAAGTATCACAAGCATTTTAGGAGGTTTAGGAAGAACACTAGCGATAGGGGTCGTGCGGGCTAAGCTCATGTCATGTTGCTCGCCAAAAGGTTTATGTAACTTGACATCGGTGCGAAGAAAATCAGAGAGACCAGCAGTGAAGACGTGCATCTTTTGAGTTGGAGTAACCAAATCAGCAATGGAAACATCCATCTGTTGAGCTGGAGAAACCAAATCAGCAGTGGAAACGTACATCTGTGTTGAACCAGTGGCACAAGATTGTGGACGGTGGCTCTCACCTGTTTTGGAAAGTTGCTCCAATGAGAGGAGGCGTCCTTCAGCTAGTTCAAGGCGGCGCATTAACTCATTTTGGCCTTGAACGATCTGCTGGTTGCTTTGGAGAAGGGTTTGAAACGCAGCCACGAAGTCAAATGCTGGTGGGGTTGTTTTATCCTTAGACATCGTGCCTTGTTCTGATACCAAATTGTTACGATCTTTGGTTGGGATACAAGAGAAAAGGGACAGAAGAGAGAGATAGAGATAAAGAGAAAGACTATTTGTTATTGATTTCTGCTTAATTCTCTAATACAATATTCAGCTCCTTTATATAGAGCTTATTTCAAATATAGCAACATATCAATTGTCTATCTATTAGCCAACTAAGAAATATGGAAAGATACATAATATCAAATAATATCTAATAAATCTGATTTTAATGGAAATTAGAATCTAAATTATATAATCTATTATATTATTTCCTTGGCTGATAACACCAACTGGTTGGGTGAGTTACTGTTGGTGCACTGCTTTGTAAATCACAGTCGTGTAGACAAATCCAATCATGTATACTCTGAAGTAAATCTGTGATAAGTGATAATTGGTTGGATATATATATCTGAATTCTGAAGTAAAATAAATCCCATTTTGTTTTCCCTGTTGGGTTGCTGGCCTGGCTCGTATTGAAGGGTGTATCAAGGGCCTTTGTTGTATGGGTTTAAGAATTTGGCAGTCTCGACTGTGTTGTGACTTTGTAAACTTGGGTTCCGTTTGGATTGCTTAGGAATAAGAGGAATATCTTATTCATAGGTGGAAAGTATTGAAAAGTGTGTAACTTTGTGAAGAATTTGAAATGTTTATAATAAATTTACGTTTAGGAAAAAGTTATTTCTCCTATTCCCATACGTTCCAAACGGGTTAAATGGAATAGGTGTCGTCTCAAAGGAGACTGCATTATTTTCTATTCATTGAGAACTTGTAGATATTTTGTATTTTCTTTTTTATTTTTGATGAATCCGTTCTGAATCTGTGGTTCAGAAATATTTCATATCTTTTGTGTTGTCCTCCGCATGGATGATCATGTGATAGAAATGCCAAATTCACAGATCTATTCTGTCCTTTAATTTTTTTTTTTATTTTAAACTCCAGCATCGGGCTTAGCTGATGTTTTATTTGTCAAAACAAAATAATAATAAACTACATTTATTGTTTTATTGCTCTTAAATAAAAAAAAATCTGAAAAGAAGTCTTTTAAAACATGTTCATGGTAACAAGAAACAGTGAATTAATCACAAGCAAGACAAACACCACGTACTTCGACTTGCTGGTAACTGAACGCCAGGTCAGGTACAGTACAAGTCTCTGTCCAAAACGGTACCAGTACGGCAGTACCTGTCTGTCCAAGACCTTTCTGCAATCCAAGCAGAAAAAATCTTTTCTTCTTAAGAACTCAAGAGTAAAATCCAGAATCTCAGTGCATTCTTAGGTGTTGGTAATCTAGTACAATTGCACTAGTCATTCCAACAAACTTACACATGCATTAAAGAGCCACTGTACTTGAAAAGAATATTATGACCTGTAACTGTAAAAGCTACGCCACTGTCAAGTTACATGGCAAGTCTGAAATGTATAGACTCGCTACACAGTGAGACAAACCGTAGCGACCATAGAGGATCGTACTTAAAAATATTGTCATGGTTGATGTTGATGGTGATATGTTGAGTCCAAAGGCGCTCCGTGACTGTTGGATTAGTTTGGTTGCAGGAAATGCCGAATCGTGAAGCATTCATTCACCCCTTGATTTGACATCTGTTCAAGTTTGTCAATTTTTTTTTTGTCTATTTTGAGTTTATAATTATTCATATATTCTGAATTTTTTTTTAAAAAGTAACAACAATACTTCAACATTTAGACATTTGACAAGATTTAGTCAGCTGACTGCATAAGTGCATATGATATTATGATAGACTTTTTTTTTCCCTAAAGAAACTAGATACACCATACTTGTTTCGAGGGCACTAAACGAATTTGTCTTAGTCAGAAGTGAGAAAAACTAAATTGAATGCATGCACTTAGAGCCATTTAAGACTTTAGTTTAGTTTCCTTCACTCGTCGCTAAGGGGGGAAAAAAAAGCAAATTCTTCCTTCTTTTTTTTTTTTTTTGATAAACTTAATTACATATTTTCAGTTAAATCTTGTGAATGCATGCCATTCAAATTTATACATAAATTGTTCAATATTTAAAATATGGTACTAAATTGTTATTTTGAGAACCCGAGAAAGACCAAAAAGGAAAAAAAAAGGAATTGAATTTGTTACGAAGTTCCATTTCTCTGTTACAAATTATTGGTGTTTCATTGTCTTTTTCGGATGAGGACAATGTGATTTTATACTTCACGAATTTGTTTTTAAATTTCGATCCGCACATTAATTATTAATTAAAACACTTTTTTAAGAAATTATTTGAAATTTATTCATGCGTCTGCAGGCGAAAGTAGGTTTGAACAATCGGCTGATAGAATCCCAAAAGCAATTAATGTAACATGCATGACCCTTAAATAAGGGGAATGGTTTACCCTAGTTTAATACTTCATTTTTCATTAATTATTCAATTATTTATTTATATTTTTTAAGGGAGTATTTTTCCAATGATGCAAAATGAAACATGCATCTCATCCATGTCTACAGACTGAGTCAATTGATGGTGACAATATTTTGTGCCCTTGCATGTCATGTGATTTTTATGCATATGTGGAATAAATTTAACCTGAAATGCTCCATTATGCCAAGGAGAAAATTAACCTTATCATTTTCTGAAAGAGATGTATCATCGTTTAGTGTGATCTAATGTCAGTAGTAAAATGGAAAACATAAAAGGTACTGACAATGATCTGTTTATTTTTTCCCAATTTAAAATGAGCAGAACCGATTTGCATAATGTAGTTTGGTGTGAAATCGTTGCGTCATCCAGAGTCCAGAACTAATTTCATGATCCCTCCTGTTCCGATGCAAACAATATTTTTTTCCATATTAACTTATTCGTCGTACACCCTCATAAATTATGATTTTATATATTTATATGTGCTAGATACGCTAATCGTGCTGATAGCTGAAAATTTTTAAGAAAGTTTTAGTATGAATGGAGTTTATGAAAAATTAGATAAGGAGGATTTGAAAATTGCCATTTTTTTTTGGAGAAAAAGACTTAAAAATTTGAACATTTAGAATGATTAATTTTTCTAGAGCGAACATTTATAAGTAAACATATTTCTGATGATGATGAATTTTGTAATATTTGGTCACGGCAGATGGAAAAAATAATAATAAATAAATTCAACTTTGGAAAACCATACGAGTTTTAGCCTTTTAGGAAGCCATTAGCGGCATTAACAAATTTGAAACTGTCAACTTGTCGAGGCACTTATCGTTTTCTTCAATAATTTTCTCAAATAACACTTAGCGCAAGCAGCGCACCTACTACAAAAGGCTCCAAAGTGCCACCCACTACCTTCAGCTTCTTTGAAAAAATAATCTGTGTATGTTTCGTGAAACCAGGACCCTGACTTGATTATTAACATCATTTTTTAGTTCATTTTACTCGCGAAAAGAAAATCTATCGCATTCAACAATATATTTTTTTTAGTTTAGTACAATTCAAACATGAATAGTTCTCGCTAAAATTAATATGGCACTCTGAAAATAGTTAGCTATATGTTCCAATAAAACGTGCTGTTAAAGAAGAAAAACGAAGTGATTTTAGTTTATAATATATCCTAATTTCTAATATTTAATTCCATATCTCAATTTCTCAATTATTTGACAATTATTCCCCTCATTTTCAAAGTATATTGAAGATTGCTAAAATACTTAACAAAGCACGGCTACATCTCATACATTGAGTTCTAAAATTTTGTGTTTCGGATAACGGATCTTAACCGCTCAACGTCTTTTATATTTTTGCAATCTTTTAAAAATCAAATTTTATAATTTCTTCTAACTATTTTTTAATATTTAAAAACAATCCTTACTAATTAATTTTAGACCTCTCCAATAACAACAATTTCCTAAAAATACAAAAAGGGAAAAAATTGAAAAAAAAAATAGTTCCAATAAAACTTTAATATACAGAAAAAAAAAACTACTTTGCAAAGCATTTTAACAAAAGCTCATCCATGAAAAACATTTCTCGAAATGCATAACAAGGATCAGATTGAATAGTAAACGGATGTCTAAATACACGAGTTACAATCAAAATAAATGTACGTACAAGTTCAGAACAAGACGTTTTACCCAACAAAAAAATAAAGAAAGAAAAGTCAAACAAAAAGAGAGGCGACGGAAACAAAGGACACAGAAGAACCGAATCATACCCACCAAGCACCAAACCTACCAGGCTGCCACTCACACATCTTTATCCACGCTACGTCACACCTCTCTCATAAAAAATCAACATCTCTAACTAGATTTCCACAGATGCAATAGTTCAACCACCCCAAAATTGCGCCTCAGAGAAAGCGAGACGCATGCTTGCTTTGCTCTATCCACCATTATGATTTGTTCTCTTCTTAATATAACACAAGTTACACACGTTTCATTAATATAAAACAAGTTGTTAACCTTAGAACTGACTGCCAACTAAATACTTCTACACAAAGTGAAGACACCCTCGAACCCAGACCCGAGAAAAAACCATGGTACTTTCATTTCCTGTTTCTTGTTTACCTTCAAAGCAATGCTATTAAACTACCTAAACAGAATTGTATAGAAAGCAAACATAAAATAAAGTCAACATACAGAGAGGGTGCTACTTGGCACTCCTTGTTCATTACCAGTACCAAGCATTTTCGATTGCAATAAATGGAATCAAACAATTTCACTCATCTATTCCACCACTTGTGGAACCGATCCAACTATACTTTCATACACCAACCCACAAAACAAGATCTAACTGTTGTTTTCTTCTTCAAAAAAATATATATGAAATAATGGAACAGAAAAAAGAAGATTCTGTTGGGTGGATTTTTTACAACTCAATTCCTATTAAATACCAGTATACTATGAAGAAGGGGGTGATGATGAAGGCTTACTATTGTTACTACTACTGGCATTATTATTATTTATATTATTACTACTATTATTATTAGTATTAATTGAAGAAGGAGATGAAGGAGAAGGCGGCACCGAATTCCAGGGTGTCATATCCATCGGATAACTACCAAGCACGCGCAAAAATGAGGTGAACTCTTGTATCTCGGAGAGTGCATTTTGGGCGCGCACATCAGCCATTGAGGCCTGAAAATCCACATAAAACATGTACTCAAAGTGCTTTGCAGTGCCAACATTAGCATCGTCAACTAGCCGGATAGGGCGGTGGCGGTGGGGCCGGCTCTCGATTTTTGTCAGGCTGATGTCTCGAAATGCAAATGCCGATAAGACCTTGAAAAGCACCGAAGTGCCTTCACGGTCATGTGCAAATACAATGCTTGTCTTGAATGGGCGATCAGTGCGAGGTATGATCGGTTCTCGTGCTAGCATCACGAAACGGGTCACATTTCCTGCATCGTCTTGAATACCGTTTGCCAAGACCTGTTGTAATGTGCAATTTTACCAATTCATGGCATATGTGGAAAAACTTTAGCTATACCAGTGAACAAATTATAAGCATTAATTTGATTAAGGGGTAAATAGACAAAATTGGAATTATTTGAAGAGGTTGGGCAACCCCTTTTTCTTATTTGATTAGACCCGTGCAATTCCAATCTTACAAAAATGTACTATTTCTAATTATATAAATAACACATTGTTTTTAGCAAGATTATATGAGTCATGACCTGTCCCTGTTCATACACTCAACCCTTTTTGGATGTCTGTATCACAGTACTATTTTGAGCAAGTATGAGCCAAAGGGATTCATATATGAACCAACACAGATTCATACTGACAGAAACTGAACATAGCTAATTAGATTTTTGAACAATTAATCAATTCAGATATATCATTCCCAGAATTTTCTAAAGGGTGATTCATGATTAAATTAGCTTCAATTCAATCCTTCTCATGCCTAAAGCATCATACCTACAAGCCCCCTTAAATTAGTAGGAGTACAAAAACACATAAAAATAGACAATCTATAATATTAAACGAAAGACAGCAGTAGAGACCAATAATCAAGCAATGAACCATTACCTGCAAACCATAGAGCTCCGCAGCACGAGACGAAGCAATTGCGGCGGTGTCACGCAGGCTGTTAGTAGCAATATATTCGGCAGCTGCCGCAGTGTCATCGTACGATTCCCGTGCCACGTTGAGCCCCATGGAATTAAGCGTCAGTTCGCACTGCGCCAGAGCCTGGGGGTGGCTGATAACCCTTGTCAGGTACTCCTTCCTCACTCCCGGCAATGCGAGAAGGCAATGGTGCACCGGCAGCTGCACCTCTCCCACTATGTGCAGCCTGTGCCTGAGAAGCAGATCATAATTCCTATGGATGCTACCTCCTAGCGAGTTTTCGACCGGAAGCACAGCCCGGTCAGCGATCCACAGCTCCACGGCTTGAAATGCAACTTCAAATTGGTCGCACGGTATGGCTTCACAATTCGGGTACGCCTTGGCCGCAGCCGCCTCACTGTATGCACCCGGCACACCCTGGTACGCAACCCGGAGCTGCGAACCATGCATGGGAGCCGGCGACAGATCAGCTATGCTGAGCGGCCGCGGCAAATTAGACATGGGGACCAGATCTAGAGAGCCGGTTGAGCTATTGCTCCCGTTGACGGCACCCGGGGCGTTAAGCGGGTTGGCGGAGTCGTTGATCCGGAGCTGGGATTCTGGGTCAGCGCTGCCGGGGCCGGGGCCGGTGCCCTCTTTGTGGTTGTGAGGGTGGTGTTGGGTGGAGAGGGATTTGCTGGAAAGGATGGCACAGGAGGACTGCCAATGGGCCCGGTCAAAGGCGTTGGGGCCAGGGAAGGAGGAGGAGGAGGAGGTGTCAGAACGATGGACGGATCGGATGGAATTGGATCGGAGGTGTGGAGCTGGGTGCATTTTGGGGGAGCGAATGAGAGAGGGATGGTAATGGTAGATGGTAGGGTTTGGTTTGGGAGAGAGCATGGTGGCCATTGCTCTTGCTCAGATTCAAATATTGGTTTGCTGCAAGTGTTCAATTTGGGAATCTTCTTCAAGAAAGGAAAAACTAAAAGGGATGGAGTGGTTTGAGAGAGCAGAGAGCAAAACAGTTCGATTTGACTATCTATCTCTCTCTGTCTCTCTTTCTCTCTTGTTGGTTGGGTTTTTCTCTCCTTTTACCAAACGGGGAAGGGAAAAGAAGATGGTAGCGACTAGCGATGACGATTTTCATATGGCCCAGGCCCTGGGGTGGACTAGGTGGTTGGTGAAATCGCATCCTCTGGATGGCCATCCAGTGGATGGTTCGATCTCAGCCGTCTGATTTAATCTCAATGGCTATAAATGCCCCGTGCATGATACTAAGATTGATAGGCCCGAAAAAATCTAACCGTTTAGATTAAATCAGACGGCTCGTATCCAAAGACGTCCACTGGATGGTTGTATTACAACCATCCAGAGGATACGCTCCCGGTGGTTGGTGGTTGCAACTTGCCACTTGTTGCAACACTCCTTGTGCCCTTTTTCTACCTCTGGCAACTCTTGTGTGTGCATCACGTGGCGGGTGCAAATGAGGAAGGAAGGAATATAGGGTGCCAGTTGGTACTATCGGGTTTGGTGACTTTGGTTCAAGTCTTTACACTTCTTCAAATATTAAAAAATTAATAAAAAATTATCATATCTGTCTGCCGATTATAATTATGTTTTTCTTTTTTTGCAGTTCACTCAATTTCACTTTTATTGAATTCGTTGTATCGTTTTCCTTTATTGTTTTTATAATTTGATTGTTTTTAAAGTTTATGCCAATTTTATGGAATTAACATAATATGCAAACATATTCGGCCACAAATTTAACGAAATTTAAGTAGTATGGACAATTTTGTCATTTAAATTTCAAAACCGTATTCGGAGAAAACAATGCTAATTAAACGTTTCACTTAATACTTGATAGCTGCTACCAAGAATTTATAGGAAAAAAATAAATAGCACCAAAAATATATATCATTAGGCCTCTTTTTTCTACTTTTGTGTATTAGGCCTCTTTTTTCCTCGTATGTCCTTGCTTTCCACAATCTAATATTTTTACATTTGATTGATTAATTATTAAATTATCCATATATTCTCTGTTTACAAAATACTATAATAACAATTTTTGTAAGAAATGACTAATTTCACTGTTTATAAATTTAATTTCATTATTAACTCACTATTAATAAATCATAATAACTTATTATGTCAAAGCTAGCTAAAATCGGGGGAAAATAAAATTTGACAGTTAAAATAAGCGGGATGTCAGAACTAAAATAATTGGCCTTAAATTTTTAAAAAATCTGCTGAGTACATGCAAAAAGAAAAATGGTGAATCTTTGAGGAGCACCTCTCTTAGTGCGCTGTCCTCTTGATTAATTCTTCATTCGCCTTATTGCATTTGTATTTTTTGGGATTAGAGATGAATAAGGAAATGCAAGATATTTAGGTGAAGACAATTTTTTCATATTAAAAGATAAATATTAATCTAGTTTGGTAAATTTGAATAGATGTTCGAACTTAGAAGCAATGTTAGCCACAACTTATTCTTGAGAGACGAGTACTGATTCTAGAACAGAAATGTTGGTCAACTTGAGGTTCTGCTTGTTTAATATAATGAATTGGCGAAATACAGAAATGCTTAAATATGTGTGCATAGAAAATATGATTAACGAGAAAGGTTATGGACCATCGTTAGCATATCATTACGTCACTCTTCCATCGAGTATTAGTGGATCTGATCGGAGGTAAAACCTAGGTCAAATTAAACCTCAATCTAATCTAATGTAATATAGCTTGAGGATCGAATCCACAGGGACGGTTATTCTAAACTATAGACTTTAAGTAATTTAGTTCGATTGATCTAGGGGTAAACAAGTCAAAAAGTTGATTATATAATTAAAGGATCGAATTTAAACTAAAAGAATTGATTCTAGATTCTAATTAATGTCTAAATTACTCTAAATATTAAGGAAAAGATCTAAACTCGAATTAAGGACTTAAACTAGGGTCAATTGATCGGGTTTCACTTCCTGGCACTATCCTGGCGAGTCGACGGGATTCCTGGCGGGTCGACGGGATTCCTGGCGGGTCGACAGAAAAGTACGACAACTCAGTTTAATTAGTTTCTAAGTTCTCTAAGTTCAGGTTTTTGGCTTAAACTCTGGTCCAAATACTAACTCTCGTTCTTGATTTGGTATTACTAAGTTTTAACCTTCTAACCTCCCTAAAAACCTAAGTTTCAACTCTCGTTTCTTGACTTAAGTTTTAGGGTTTGCTTTAACTATTCGGTAGGATATCCTAGATCTCTCGATCTTAGGAGGGAATAAACCTCTCGGCTAAGTTCCGGTTTCACCTTTTGGGTATACTAACTATCCTAAGGTTTGAGAATAGAAATTGTTTTGAGATTAGGGTTCTATTTGCTTAATCTACGAGGTCAGGCCTAACCAAGTGAGCAAACCTTCAAATCAAATCAATTCAATTCAATTCACAATTTCAGCAAATAAACTCAAGTAAAGCAAAGTAACTTAGAAAAATTAGAGAACTAAATCAAACTTCATTAATCTACCAAGTCATGGTTCCCTACAATTGCCCCTAAACTAAACTACTCACTAAAAGTCATACTAAACATAAAGATAAAAGGTTTCAGCAAACTAAACATCAAAGACAGAAAATAGAGAAAGTTTACAACAAGAAACAACAGCAAACAACTCTCAGCCTGTTTTCTGGCGGGTCGCCAGAGATCCTGGCGGGTCGACAGGAGGCAGCTGGGGGTGACTTCTGCTATCTTCTCTTGAATTCTTTTTCTCTAAACTGACTTCTAAACTGACTCTCCTCTTTTCTGGAGCTCTTCCTATGTTTTTATAGCTCTCAAAGGCGGTTCCCATAGGTGGAGATCATGTCTGGCTCGTCCAAGAATAGAGAAAGTGCTCTGCCAGAAATATCTCTCCAAATTGGGCAGGTCGGTTTATGTCTGGCGGGGTCGACAGGAATCCTGGCGGGTCGCCTGAATTCCTGGCGGGTCGTCTGAAATCCTGGCGGGTCGCCAGAACAGGGGACTTGTCTGGTTTGACCCTGTTCCTTTGCTCCAGTCGCTTGGACCCTGATTTGCTCCGCTTGAACACTGCCTTGGGCCCAATTTTGCTCCAAATCATCACTGAACCTGAAATTAGACAAGGGCAAATAGCAGTACCATATTTCTAACCTAAATTGCATAAAATCTAACTAAAACACAAACATTTAATTGAAATTAAGGCCTAAAAGGGTTGAATATTTCGATGTGAAACCCGCCTATCAAATCTCCCCAAACTTAAACTTGCTTGTCCCTAAGCAACAATTCAAACTTAGAAAAATAGTTTAGGACTTAATTGCAATTCAATGGTTGGTTTTCTAAGTCTTAGAAGGGTCCTTAGCATAATTAACATAAAAACTTGAGCAATTTCAAAATTGAGCATGTCAAAATAATTTTCCAAAATCAAATTTCAACCAATTTTAGTCCAAGTGACCATGACTTTATACAAACAATTCTCAAAACAATTGATCCTCATTAATCATGACTTTCCCCGTTTTTCTTTAATCCCAATTGGTTTTCAAGTTCCTAAAATTTGCATTATCAATCAAGACACGGGATCACACCCTCCCATCACAAACGTTAGCCCAACAAATTCAATCTAGCAAGAGTTAAGACAATTCACCTTTACAATTTTAAATTTAAAGATACATTTTGCTCCTGGGGCAAGGAGATTTTTCTCGAGGCGGAGAAGTCAGCCAGATAAAAGCGGATTTAACTTTAGAGGATTTTTCCTCTTTATTTCTTTTCTTTTTTTTTATACCATGAATCTCTTTCTGTTTCTTACCCATGGTTTATGGAGTTCTTTTAATCCGCTAGTACCTATAGCTTCCTACAGTGTCCATGGCACTGCACCACTTTTTAGTTCCCCTTTTTATTTTGTTTTTGATTTTTCTGATTTTTCTTTTTTTTTTTAGATAACATTTAATCAAACTTAAAAACAATGTTACATTTCATTAACTCTTGCCATGACTTCTTTTGTTGAATCTCGATTTTGTGTTGTAAGAATCGATCTAGGGCATTTTGGGTATTCAGTTTTAAGTGTGGATGCCAAATAAACCGAAATCTAGAATTTCAATGCAAACTTTAAAATCTTAAAACTCAATTGAACTTAAAAAAAAAAAAAGATAAAAATAAATAAAAAATAATAATAATAAAAAAAAAATAAGAAAAAAAAAGTAAAAAAAAAATAAAAAATAAACAATTGAACTTAAAAAACTACGAGACAAGTCATGCTCAATGCTTTTCAATTGCTTTTAATCCTCGAGTGTATTTAGTTAGGTCAAATTCAAATTCATATTTTCAAATTTCAACTTCAAGACATGTTCATTTCTTAATTTGCCCAAATTTCAATCCTAATCATTACTAATTATCTCCTTAAACTATTTAAATGCAAATTATATGAATTAACCATGCAATATATACAAAACTATATGAAAAACGCTCAAGCCAAGTTTTCAAGCGACCCCGCCAGGATCCTGGCGGGTCCGCTTGAATTTGTCCCGAGAGTAAATGCAAAAGGGGATTTATTCCTGGCGGGTTGCCAGGATATCTGGCGGGTCGCCAGAAATGGTCCCGAAAGTTACAATTCTACATGAAAATGATGCAAATTCCTAGATACATGTGCATTTCCATCAAATTTTCAAATTCCCCTCCCCAAACTTGTTCAATTGCATCCAACAAACACAAACAAACAGAATTTAAAAGAAAAAAATAAAGGAAAAGTGAAGGAAACTCACAAATTGTCGTGCCGACCTTCCGGTCATCAAATCTCACTGAGGCGGTGGAGGCAGTGGCTGTCCATAGATCGGGAAGAACCAATCATATATCTCGTTCATCCGTTCATGAGCCACCTCATTCTCCCTTTCGTCTCGCTTGATTGCCTCGCACTTGTCACTGATGCGCTTTCCTAGCTCGTTGAATTCGCTTGAGAGGCGAGCTAAATTGTTCAAGCTAGCGCATAGGGATGCGTAGCTGAACTCTTCATGTGGCGGGGCGCTCGAAGATGAACCACCCATATCAAATCCTCCACCTTGAAACGGTTGCATGGCAAAGGGCGGCATTTGGTACGGCGGCATCCCGTACTGGCCAAACGGCTGCGACCCTTGCATCGACTCTTGTGGGGGTTGTTGCATAGGAGCATCAGGTATGGCCGCTCCTTGGTTGGATTTGGGCAGTTTTGTATGAACATGACTGGTTTCCTGGCGGGTCGCCTGGATTTCTGGCGGGTCGCCAGAAACTGTCCTGAGAACATCCACTTCTCCTTCTTCCTCTGGTTCTTCCTCCAAACTTGCCACATAAGTATCCCATTCTTCTTGGTCGTTGATGGGGTAGGTGTAGGCTTTTGTCACCTCCGAATTGAACTCTTCTTGAACCATTTCATCAAGCATATCCACCATGCAACAAGTGTCATCTTGGTTGGGCAGCTTCAATGCTTTTTCAACTTCAAATTCGACGGTTTCGTCTCCCACCTTCACAAGCATCTTTCCATTCCTACAATTGATAAGAATACCAGCAGTTGGTAGAAATGGTCTACCAAGAATAATGGGTACCTCGGGGTCTTCTTCCATGTCCACAATCACGAAATCACATGGCACCACAATATCTCCAACTTGAATTGGCACATCTTCAACTATTCCCAAGGGCAAACAAGTCGATCGGTCCGCGAGTTGTAATGTCATTCGGGTTGTCCTCAATTCTCCCACACCCAGCTGGTTGAAAATAGATTCGGGCATGAGACTCACGCTCGCTCCTAAGTCTAGCAAGGCTCGCTTGATGTTTGCCTCCCCAATCTTGCATGGAATCGTGAATCTCCCTGGATCTTTCAACTTCGGGGGAAGTCTCTTGGTTGACACGGATTTGCTCTCATGAGTCACAGCAATGCAAACGTCCTCCAGCTTCTTCTTGTTTGTCAGAATATCTTTTAGGAACTTAGCATAGGAGGACATTTTGGTCAACATGTCGGTGAAAGGTATGGAGATTTGGATTTGCTTCATTTTCTCCATGAACTTCCCATACTCCTTCTCTTCCTTTGCCTTGGCTAACCTCTCGGGAAATGGAACTTCTGGCGCATAACGGGTCTGAATCGGAGCCTTGATCTTGTCTTTCTGAGCTTCAGGATCTTTTCTGGCGGGTCGCCAGAAATTGTCCTGAGAGCTCTGCATTCTGCGCATCATCCTGGCGGGTCGCCAGGATTTCTGGCGGGTCGCCAGAATTCGTCCTGACAGCCATGTTTTTCTGCATTTTCTTCTGGCGGGTCGCCTGAGCTTCTGGCGGGTCCGCCTGGACTTGTCCTGGGACCGATTCGTCTGGATTTTTGGGACCAACATACTCCGTTCCACTCCTTAGTCGATGTGTGACACTCTTGACTTCTCCGTTGGGGTTCACTTCAGGTTGGCTTGGAAACATCCCGGTCTTCGTTAAAGCTCCTTGGCTTTGAGAGTTTGCCAATTTGCTTTGTTGAATGAGGAATTGCAAGGACTCACGAACTTGCTTCATCTCATCAAAGACCGTATGATTCCACTCCGTTTGATCTGCCATGAACTTGTCCACCAAATTCCTATGTTGCTGATAGTAACTAACTTGATTGTTATTACCTGCAGCGTTGTTGTTAGGCTTGTTTTGAGGTGGTGGTTGAGCTTGTCCCGGATTCGCGCACCCGCTTGGATTGCCATAAGATAGCCCAGGATGGTTTCTCTTGTCTCGGTACACGTAATTCTGGGGCGCGTAGGGCGGAGGTGCCATGATTGCATTAACATCGGCTACGGACTCGTCTCTTGCTACCAAGTAACATGCCTTTGCTGTATGTCCTTCTTCCTCACAGAATTGACACTTCTGGACCGCCTCCACGGGTTTGGTCTTCATTTCCTTCATCATTGTGGTCTTCATTTCCTTCATCACAGAATTGACCCACCTGTAGTTGAATTGACACTTTGACGAGTTTGATGGTTCAAACCGTCATAGAAACTACAAATTAGTCTATCCTGGCCTATATCATGATGAGGACACATTCTCAACAAATCTTTAAAGCGTTCCCAAGCTTCAAACAAATTTTCATCACTTTCCTGTTTAAACCCAATTATCTCCCTCACAATCGATGTGGTTTTGATTCTAGGATAGAACCTTTCCAAGAAGGCTTTGGCCAAATCATCCCAACAAGTAAACGGGTTACTATTGAAACTATTCAACCAATCCTCCGCTTGGTCTCTAAGAGAAAAAGGGAAAAGAGTTAGCCGGATTATATCGGGAGCGACTTCTTCGAGGTTGAGAGTGATGCAATTCCGTAGGAATCGTTGCAAATGCTTGTTCGCGTCTTCCGTCGGATTCCCACTAAATTGGTTCTGTTGGATAAGGGCAATGAGAGATGGGTTGAAGAATAGATCGCGAGTCCTTCGAGCTTGGGGAGGGTTGACTCCAAGTCGGACATTGTTTGCGGTTGGGGCTCCGATCTCCTTTAAAGGTCGGTTCTCCGCCGCAATCCTTGCCGCCTCCCTAGCGTCATCAAGGGCTCGTTGAAGCACAGCTGGATCTACCATCAACGGCCCGTCTTCTTCCGGACCAATAGGTGGGTTCCCGTTCAGGTCTGCCATTGGTTTCGCGTCGTCTGTGTCTTTCGAACCTTCCTCAGGATCTTTTCTGGCGGGTCCGCCTGAATCCTGGCGGGTCGCCTGGATTGGTCCTGGTGGTTGATTCGTGAATCGAGCTGATGGATTTCGCCTTTCTCGTTGGTAAACCAGTAAGGGAGTCGAAATAGGTGATGAAGTCGAAGTTGTGGCCTCCTTGGCTTCTATTTGTTCTCCCGGAAAACGAACGGTTTGGGAAACAAATGAAGCGGAAGGTCAGGGTGTCTCGTCGCTCTTGGCTTGGCTCCTCGTAAAGTACTTGCACTCGCTTGCGGGTTGAGGTTGCTTAGACTTCTTCTTCCCGGCCAGCGTGTACTCCTACAAACAAAGAAACAAGAGGAAAAGACAAAAGATCAATAAAACTTAATTACCTAAACTTAAATCTAGTCACCGTCTCCGGCAACGGCGCCAAATTTGATCGGAGGTAAAACCTAGGTCAAATTAAACCTCAATCTAATCTAATGCAATATAGCTTGAGGATCGAATCCACAGGGACGGTTATTCTAAACTATAGACTTTAAGTAATTTAGTTCGATTGATCTAGGGGTAAACAAGTCAAAAAGTTGATTATATAATTAAAGGATCGAATTTAAACTAAAAGAATTGATTCTAAATTCTAATTAATGTCTAAATTACTCTAAATATTAAGGAAAAGATCTAAACTCGAATTAAGGACTTAAACTAGGGTCAATTGATCGGGTTCCACTTCCTGGCACTATCCTGGCGGGTCGACGGGATTCCTGGCGGGTCGACGGGATTCCTGGCGGGTCGACAGGATTCCTGGCGGGTCGACGGGATTCCTGGCGGGTCGACGGGATTCCTGGCGGGTCGACGGGATTCCTGGCGGGTCGACAGGATTCCTGGCGGGTCGCCAGAAAAGTACGACAACTCAGTTTAATTAGTTTCTAAGTTCTCTAAGTTCAGGTTTTTGGCTTAAACTCTGGTCCAAATACTAACTCTCGTTCTTGATTTGGTATTACTAAGTTTTAACCTTCTAACCTCCCTAAAAACCTAAGTTTCAACTCTCGTTTCTTGACTTAAGTTTTAGGGTTTGCTTTAACTATTCGGTAGGATATCTTAGATCTCTCGATCTTAGGAGGGAATAAACCTCTCGGCTAAGTTCCGGTTTCACCTTTTGGGTATACTAACTATCCTAAGGTTTGAGAATAGAAATTGTTTTGAGATTAGGGTTCTATTTGCTTAATCTACGAGGTCAGGCCTAACCAAGTGAGCAAACCTTCAAATCAAATCAATTCAATTCAATTCACAATTTCAGCAAATAAACTCAAGTAAAGCAAAGTAACTTAGAAAAATTAGAGAACTAAATCAAACTTCATTAATCTACCAAGTCATGGTTCCCTACAATTGCCCCTAAACTAAACTACTCACTAAAAGTCATACTAAACATAAAGATAAAAGGTTTCAGCAAACTAAACATCAAAGACAGAAAATAGAGAAAGTTTACAACAAGAAACAACAGCAAACAACTCTCAGCCTGTTTTCTGGCGGGTCGCCAGAGATCCTGGCGGGTCGACAGGAGGCAGCTGGGGGTGACTTCTGCTATCTTCTCTTGAATTCTCTTTCTCTAAACTGACTTCTAAACTGACTCTCCTCTTTTCTGGAGCTCTTCCTATGTTTTTATAGCTCTCAAAGGCGGTTCCCATAGGTGGAGATCATGTCTGGCTCGTCCAAGAATAGAGAAAGTGCTCTGCCAGAAATATCTCTCCAAATTGGGCAGGTCGGTTTATGTCTGGCGGGGTCGACAGGAATCCTGGCGGGTCGCCTGAATTCCTGGCGGGTCGTCTGAAATCCTGGCGGGTCGTCTGAAATCCTGGCGGGTCGCCAGAACAGGGGACTTGTCTGGTTTGACCCTGTTCCTTTGCTCCAGTCGCTTGGACCCTGATTTGCTCCGCTTGAACACTGCCTTGGGCCCAATTTTGCTCCAAATCATCACTGAACCTGAAATTAGACAAGGGCAAATAGCAGTACCATATTTCTAACCTAAATTGCATAAAATCTAACTAAAACACAAACATTTAATTGAAATTAAGGCCTAAAAGGGTTGAATATTTCGATGTGAAACCCGCCTATCAGGATCCAAGCTGTAAATTCAATTTTGCATGAAGCTTTTGTGCGCTAGTAAAATTCTTCATTTCAATTTACCGACTACATTTTATTTAAAAAGTTTACTGGCTTAATTAAGACATCTTAATCTTTCTAAAAAAGATATATAAACAACGAAAAATTTGTTACAACTGTAACAACACAAAACGGTTCTCAAAATTAAATTATAATTTTTTTTATAATATTACTTATTCAAAATAAATTCGTTATCAATATAACTAACCGCTTTAATAAATTAATTGTCCCACTTCAAATGCTAAAGAACATGTAATAATTTGCACCTTCATTGTATTATGCAGTTTCACAAGAAAGGAAAAAAATAATAATAATAATTGATGAATAAATACAAGAAGATTCAGTCTACATCACTCACGACCAGACATCACCGTAGCTGTATCCAGCTGAAAATTCAGACAGAGTTCGAAAGTTTCTTAAGATCTAAAAAAGGGTCTGATGGAAAAAATACAATAAAATCACAGAAAATTAAGAGATGCAAAAACTGAAAAAGACAATTAAGAAATTGGCAAAAGGCAAGGAAATGGATCGAGAGGCCTAAGGACCCAAAACTACCTTGATATATGATCTCTCTCCCTTAATAATAATAATAATAATAATAATAATAATAATAATAATAATAATAATAATAATAATAATAATAATAATAATAATAATAATAATAATAATAATAATAATAATAATAATAATAAAATTATTATTATTTTGATAGACGATCTCTCTGATTGATATCATTAGGGCTGTCATAACGCGGTAAGTGGCACGGAATGACACCAAATCGTTACCGTGTCACTTATTAAACGGTACAATAACGGCATGCCACTTACCGTTCTATTTATTAAACGAAACAAATTTATGTGCCATCAACCATATATTATACATAAAACGGTTTGAAATGAGGTTGAAATGGTCGAAACGGTATAAACAACTGTGCCATCAACTGTGCCACTTAAAAAATGGTATAATTTTCTTTGCCATAAATCGTTCCATTTCGGTTAAACAAAACGGCATAACGGTAAATGGCGTACCGTTAAGATAAAAATAATTTTCATTCAGGAATTATAAGTGCCATCGGCAAATATACCATCCCAGCCATCGCTAAATACAAAGTGAACATATATATACACCAAACAAAGTGAACATATAGACAATCTAAGTGAACACTTACAAACAAATAAGTGTTGTCATCACTTGTTCAGAAGTTTACATGTATATTCAAATTATTTTCATTGAACTTATTTGTTTGTATGTGTTCACTTAGATCGTCTATTTGTTCAATTTATTTGCTGTATATGTTCACTTTATATTTAGCGATGGCTGGGATGATATATATTGATGGTAGATTGGTAGTAATCAATTTCCATTTTTCATTCCATTGACCTCGTAACTTGTAAACGTGGAATAGGGGAGCCCGTAATAGCCCAAAATAGACGCCCTCTGGAGGGAGGGGTCTGAACGGAACAAAATTCTCTACGGTTCTTTTTTTTTTTTTTAATATTTCAAAATTTAAAAACTCAAATGTAGAATCTAAATCGTTGATCTTGTTAAATTTTACCGGCGATGCGTTTTCATATAAATTTTATAAAATTTGAAATTGATTTGATACTAGATCAAGAGGTCAACAAATGAACGAATCTAGTTAGATTAATTATAATACGTTCATAATTATGTCACTTAATCAAGTATCAAATCGATTTTAAATTTTATAAAATTTATATGAAAACGCATCGCCGATAAAATTTAACAAGGCCAACGATTTGAATTCTCCATTTGAGTTTTTAAATTTTGAAATATTAAAAAAAAAATAGAAGACTGCTTGAAGCAGTAAAAAAAAAAGACAGCAGAGGATTTCGTTCCGGCTCTGAACGCAGAGATTTATCTGCGTTCAGAGTGAAACCAATACGAGCCATCGATCAACACTAGGATTCGTGCAACAATCTGCGGGACCCTCCGCCCAAATGTGCATTAAATAATGTTAGAAATTGTAATTACAAAATTTACCGAAGGGTACTTTAGTCCAAAACGATGTTAGCATAGCAAACGTTCGCGATTTCCGAAACGAAACCGTGAAAAAACAAAAAAACAAGCGTCTCCTCTTGCTTTTCGCATCCAGAAAAACTAAAGGGTCTCCAGTCTCTACACACACTGACACACACACACTCGGCCTTCTCTCCTTCAAGGCGGTGCACGTGTCGCCGTTTCGCAGCCGAAAACGCCTCCCTCTCTTCCTTTGTCCCGAGACTCCCCGATGAAACCTCTCATGACAAAAACTGAGTATTAGTATTTAATCTTTTTTAATTTAAGTACTACAGTGTTGAACTGCTTACCTCGTTTGATTCTGGTTTTATTGCTTTCGAATTACTTTCTGATCATACTTTTATGATTTTATCTCTGTAAAGGAGTTTTTATTTGAGGTTCTTTTTTTTTTTTTTTGGGGGGGGGGGGTTAAGAGCTGTTAAAGTTTTAATTGGTCTTCTCTACTAAGAAGTGGAGTTTAGGTTGCCGCTTTTCTATCCACAATTTAGTTTATGCTAATTTGGGTTGCTAATGAGGTTTATTTTTTTCTTTTTTTTAGGCTACTACTTACTCAGTTGCGCCAACTTAAAGTAGCTTTTGTTTATTACGTTAGACATGATAAGGTTGCCTTTACCTGGCAATTTGACAATAACTTTGCTTCTTTGATAAATTTGACAATTTAGAATCAAAATTATGTTTACAGTTTTATGCTGGTAAATCTGGCACAAAACTATAACCCATGTTGCAGATTGATCTCATACTTTAATTTGCCCCCTTGGGATCCACTGAACTTTAGACACATATAAGGAACGTCATTTCGATTTCATACTGATATGGGTAATGTACAACAAATACATTGAATTGACGAATAGTGACACCCTTCAAGTTTAGTAAATTAGCTTTTGGTCAGAAACTTCAATCGATCAGCACGTACATCTTCATTTAGTTATACTAACAGTAGCTGGTTATGTGACTACAATGGAACAGTCCAGTAACATGAATGCCGAAAACTCACTTTGTTAATAAATGGATACCTCCAGTTTTAGGATATTTGACAAAGCTGATATGGGATGCTCAAATGCATTGGTTGAAGCCTCCAGAGGTTCTTTTTATTTTGCAACACCATGAGTGCATTGGATTCACACACAAGCCTCCTCACAAGCCATCAAGTAAATTTTTCTTTCTACGCTCCACATCAATTTTAGTTTTCCAGGGAATTCAGTCTTACTGGTACAGTTTCAGGTCACAACCTATGGTTTGCATATATTCTGGGTACCCATTTCTCGAATTATATATAATCAAGCAAAGTTCGATAAGGCATCAGTAAAAATTCAATTATGCAAATGATCTACTCAACCAAAATTGGCTTCTATTACCTCTCAAGTTTATATAATTATTTGTAACAAAAAGTGAATTACAAAAAATGCTTTAGTTGATCCTCAGACTAATTAAGGTAGCCTCAGCTTGCCTACAATTGTGCAATTAAATGCAAAGGACAGAAGAGAATGGAAACAACATGGGAAAAATATTAATGAAAAACAGATATTAGCAGACCCGACCTAAATGGTACTGAAATCCATTAGGCTAAGATGGCCGTTCATAATTTGGGTCTTCGTGGCATATTGAAATGGGCTCTTTGCTCTACTGAAACAGCTTTTTTTTAAATGCATTTATATTACAGGTGGATTATTGTACATCTTCATTAGGAGGATAAATTGGTAATTCCGCAATGATGGGCACTCATGGCTAAGGAAGTGAAATAGGAGGACGCTAGCTGAAGGGCATGGACGCCTCAAGGTTTCTCTCCTTCAAATTGGGCACTCCTATCTTTTTTCCTTAATAATTATCACAAGCTCAGTATTTGCATCTGTAAGCTATGTTAGCTGTGTACAATAAAGTAGGACTTCCAGATTTGCACCTATAATTTTAAAGTTTTTTTAACCCTTTTCTGTATTTTTTTTTCCGTCTGATTGCATCTGAGTCACCGAGTCTGTGCAATTTTTATTTGGTCTCCTCTCTAATTATACAGATTTCATGGGAAAAATATTTATCTGATAAAGACTTCGGTCTTCTAATATACTAATGACAAGTTTACTATTTAATTCACAATGACTTTCATCTTGAACGCGAAGTTTATATTTTCAAAATAAGTTGGTTCTTTTAGCCGTATCACTTTTATTAGTTACCTTCTTTTAATTACTAGTGATCATAATAAAGATATAGAAAGAAAACCTTACTGCTCCTTTTATTCATCATCTAACAAAAAAATTATATCAGATTTAAAAGTAAATTCTGAGATGTTTGATCTGTATAATTCAACCAAATTTATGTTGTAGAAAATTTTATATGTAAAATGTTAGAATCTACTATGAAGATTGAAGAATAAAAGAATTAGAAAATTTTCATTCAATTGCGTGATTTCTCTTCTCAATTACTGTATCAGTACCAAATCTGGTCTGGTACGAGTGCGACTGCATCTCTGTATCAGTGCGAGCGCATTCTACAATTCTGCAAATTCTATTGTCAGATCAAGTTAGATCGTGACAAACTGAGTAAGTAGTATTGAATCTTTGTTAGTTTAAGTACTACAGTGTTGAACTGCTCACCTCGTTTGATTCTGGTTTTATTGCTTTCGAATTACTTTCTGATCATACTTTTATGATTTTATCTCTGTAAAGGAGTTTTTATTTGAGGTTCATTTTTTTTTTTTGGGGGGGGGGGGGGGGGGTTAAGAGCTGTTAAAGTTTTAATCAGGGGCGGATCTACCACCGGGGCGGGTGGGGCTAGAGCTCCACCTCACGCCGTCGAGCCCTTGGAGCCCCCTCTTTAGCCCCAGCTAAGTTTTTCTGCCATTGAAGCACTCAAAGGTGGGGCTGAAGACTTAAACATAGATTGTCAGACCCACCTAAATATTTTTTCTAGATCCGCCACTGGTTTTAATTGGTCTTCTCTACTAAGAAGTGGAGTTTAGGTTGCCGCTTTTCTATCCACAATTTAGTTTATGCTAATTTGGGTTGCTAATGAGGTTTATTTATTTATTTTTTTCGTTTTAAGGCTACTACTTACTCAGTTGCGCCAACTTAAAGTAGCTTTTGTTTATTACGTTAGACATGATAAGGTTGCCTTTACCTGGCAATTTGACAATAACTTTGCTTCTTTGATAAATGTCATTCTTTTTGTCCTTTTTTTTTTTTACTTTGCAAATTCTGAATTTTAGTTTTTGCCATTTCCACTGTTTGTTGTTTAGTGTGCAATCATTACAAAAATTTTATAAAATTGAGAGAAAAGATGGTCTCCTTCCCCTCCATAACATTTGTAGCTATAATTCATGCAACTGTCAGGAGTTGTATTCAATTTGCTTTCTGACAGAATCAAAATTATGTTTACAGTTTTATGCTGGTAAATCTGGCACAAAACTATAACCCATGTTGCAGATTGATCTCATACTTTAATTTGCCCCCTTGGGATCCACTGAACTTTAGACACATATAAGGAACGTCATTTCGATTTCATACTGATATGGGTAATGTACAACAAATACATTGAATTGACGAATAGTGACACCCTTCAAGTTTAGTAAATTAGCTTTTGGTCAGAAACTTCAATCGATCAGCACGTACATCTTCATTTAGTTATACTAACAGTAGCTGGTTATGTGACTACAATGGAACAGTCCAGTAACATGAATGCCGAAAACTCACTTTGTTAATAAATGGATACCTCCAGTTTTAGGATATTTGACAAAGCTGATATGGGATGCTCAAATGCATTGGTTGAAGCCTCCAGAGGTTCTTTTTATTTTGCAACACCATGAGTGCATTGGATTCACACACAAGCCTCCTCACAAGCCATCAAGTAAATTTTTCTTTCTACGCTCCACATCAATTTTAGTTTTCCAGGGAATTCAGTCTTACTGGTACAGTTTCAGGTCACAACCTATGGTTTGCATATATTCTGGGTACCCATTTCTCGAATTATATATAATCAAGCAAAGTTCGATAAGGCATCAGTAAAAATTCAATTATGCAAATGATCTACTCAACCAAAATTGGCTTCTATTACCTCTCAAGTTTATATAATTATTTGTAACAAAAAGTGAATTACAAAAAATGCTTTAGTTGATCCTCAGACTAATTAAGGTAGCCTCAGCTTGCCTACAATTGTGCAATTAAATGCAAAGGACAGAAGAGAATGGAAACAACATGGGAAAAATATTAATGAAAAACAGATATTAGCAGACCCGACCTAAATGGTACTGAAATCCATTAGGCTAAGATGGCCGTTCATAATTTGGGTCTTCGTGGCATATTGAAATGGGCTCTTTGCTCTACTGAAACAGCTTTTTTTTAAATGCATTTATATTACAGGTGGATTATTGTACATCTTCATTAGGAGGATAAATTGGTAATTCCGCAATGATGGGCACTCATGGCTAAGGAAGTGAAATAGGAGGACGCTAGCTGAAGGGCATGGACGCCTCAAGGTTTCTCTCCTTCAAATTGGGCACTCCTATCTTTTTTCCTTAATAATTATCACAAGCTCAGTATTTGCATCTGTAAGCTATGTTAGCTGTGTACAATAAAGTAGGACTTCCAGATTTGCACCTATAATTTTAAAGTTTTTTTAACCCTTTTCTGTATTTTTTTTTTCCGTCTGATTGCATCTGAGTCACCGAGTCTGTGCAATTTTTAGTTGGTCTCCTCTCTAATTATACAGATTTCATTGGAGAGTTTCAAGCAAATCAGGACCTCCATTTCAGATCGGATGCTCCATATCAACCTTTCTAATCTATCCATTACCTAGCTGTTGTGACCAATTTTATTTTATTAAAATGAAGTCGACTGACTTGTTGTTCTATCAGAATTGAACAGCTCAGATTATGTTGGGATTCTTCAATAAATTCGGTACAATTGCGGAGGATCCAAACCCAATAACTATGTACTCACTGTACCTGCGATTTTGGCAGTGGTATTACTCTGATGGAACTTAGATTCAGGACATTGAACTTTGGACCGGCCTTGACATGCTAGTACTGGCTAGGAGACCAAAATCCACGTCTTCGTCGAAGAATTTATTGGATGCTTGATCCATAAGAGTATTATTGTACTGCTCAGTTTATATAAAAGGAGCAAAATCTATTTCAGAACGGGGTGGGGGTTGTGAAACTCAAATAAAAGGAGCTCCTGCAAAAATGTATAATGTGATATACATTTTTTAACGGATGTGTTTTGGAAACTACATTCTTAAATTGTTATGTGGAAGAACGTTCAACAGAAAAAATGGCTGATAAATGTACATTTTAAATTTTATTTTACATTTATTCTGTTAAGCTTTCTGAAAAAAATATAATATTCACATTGTTCAACGTTTGCAGGGCTTATGAGCATATAGTCCTTGTTAATATGAAAGGAGTTTGATACTTATATTTTTAAAATAAATAATTAATCTATAGTATATATTAACACCGGAGTTTGATATTTTTTTACAATTAAAAATAAATATTGTAAAAATGATAATTTGTGCTTATATTTTTAATAATAATAATTTATTTTAAAAGGAAAATGTTATCAACAGGTATAAATAATTAAATATTTTTAAATTATTAATACGAAAATAAAATTTTGTTAATTATTATATTTTTTTGGCTACCGATATTAGATTTGTAAATTAAAGGACATAAGTGCCAATAGTATCAGTGAGATCATACTAAGTCAGAGACAATCATATTGATACTCAGGCTTAAAGACCACACCAGCTGTAAGATAAATAACAGCTCTAATATCAGTAGATCATGTTCATATCTACCCACAACAATAACATTAAGTAAAATTTCATATCGACGACATTTGATTCCGCAACCTTTTTGAAAACAAACAACTCCAAGCTATCAATCGAAAATTAAATTCTTAATGAAAATATATTTTAAATTAGTTAAATATTTTCATAAAAAATAAAGTACATCAATTTGTCTTTTTTTAAATCTCTTTTGAATGTATCAAAAGTTTTTAGAAATAATTTCATAAATATTGAATTAAATTCTACTTATTATATCTCAATTTAACACTATTGAAATAAATTCAACTTAATTGAATCTTACTAATTATTGAACGTAATTAAAAGTTCCTGACGAGTACTGTTGAGCGAAGGTCGATTTGCTAACCTAGCATCACTAATTGTCAAAAGCATTCGCTCGAGTTGAACACATTCATTTATTTATTTATAGATCAGATTGAACAGAGTTTAGACCTCTGGATTTGTTAATTAGAAAGTACAATTCTATCCTCTATCTAACAGGCTTCCAAACTGCATCCCACTGATTTTCCCTAAAAATAAATAATAATACGTGTCCTTTTTGTAATTAAGCAAGGTTCTTTAATTTTTATACATAGAATACAAGTTTGAGCCGCTGGATGATATGTCTGGGCTGTTAAGGATTCTAGATTCTAGACTTGGTACCCTCCACATCTCTTAATTATTCTGTCTTTTTTATTTTTATTATATAAAGACAAAAATTAATCCAATTTAAAATTTGATTTAATGACTTCCAAGCTTGCAATGCAACAAAAGGCATCCCATCCCTAGATCATAAAACAAGGTGCGGACGTCGCTACATGGATGAAGCAAAACCATTTTATTTCCACGTTAAGAACTTTACGTTTTTCTTAACTCTAAGAAATCACATTATATGCTCTCCACGTCATGACCTTATCTTTTTTTCCCCTTAGGCCCTTAATACTAATTATTTTTGAGATAATTAGTTTTATGCCACTATGATTTTTGTCAATTAGTAATTTGTCATTCTTAAATGACTAATCAAATTTATGCCATCATAGAATTGCTAAAATTAGTTTTATGCCATTATTTTTCTAAAGACGTACTAAATTCTAAAAATGCCATTACCAAAATTGTCATTCTTTTTATTTAATGGCCAAATTAGCCCCACACTAAAAAAAAACTCTTAAAAAAAAAGACGGCGCTCAAGAACAACTTTGATTGTATTAATGTATAAATAATTATAAATACCAGTAAACTATTTGTTTAATGGAAGCTGACGAACAGTTTTTTTTTAAAAAAAAAAAGAAGATTCAAGATGGCATAGAATAATTAAGTTATTTTACAGTGCCATAAAATTAATTGTTATAGATTTATAATGGCGTAAAATCAATTATATTTCTTGTGATGACATATCACTATTTTTTAGTTTTGTAGTGGCATATTTAAGAGGATAAAATTGTCATATCAATTTCTCATGTCATATCAATTTCTAGGTATGAAAGCTTTTAGAATCATCAGCATAAGTCAAGCACTTTAGATGTGATGAGAGTTAAAAAAAAATAATTATGAGAGAAGTAAAGTAGATTTTATTTTATTTTTTTCAAAAAAATACTCTCATACATTTATCAAGGAATAGTCAAAATAGATATGGATACTACAATAGAATTTTAAAGAATAGGAAGTTTTCTAGGACTTGATTTTTCAAAGGATAACGAGAGAAATATTTATCTGATAAAGACTTCGGTCTTCTAATATACTAATGACAAGTTTACTATTTAATTCACAATGACTTTCATCTTGAACGCGAAGTTTATATTTTCAAAATAAGTTGGTTCTTTTAGCCGTATCACTTTTATTAGTTACCTTCTTTTAATTACTAGTGATCATAATAAAGATATAGAAAGAAAACCTTACTGCTCCTTTTATTCATCATCTAACAAAAAAATTATATCAGATTTAAAAGTAAATTCTGAGATGTTTGATCTGTATAATTCAACCAAATTTATGTTGTAGAAAATTTTATATGTAAAATGTTAGAATCTACTATGAAGATTGAAGAATAAAAGAATTAGAAAATTTTCATCTGGTATAGAAGATGCCATGTTGGTTTTTAGTACATAATCGTGAAAAGCTGTAGGTGGGTGAAACAAAAGAACGTTGAAAGATTGAGTTGCCATACTGCGGTTTTATATAAAAAGACAAAACCGGATACTGTCACCATTTTGACCAATTTCGTGGCGGCAACAATATATTTCATAAATAAATTTCACCTGTATATATGCCATACAAATATACAATACGAATTCCCTCCTAGCATTCTCCTTTCTCTCTCATTCATTTCCGGTTGGCTTAGTTATTTGCTAATTCAAGGGGGGAAAAAGTGATCAAGATGCCTTCTCCAAGCTTGTTACTGGAGCAACCAATCAGAATGGCTTCAATTCTAGAGCCCTCAAAAACTGTAAATATCTTAAATTCCAAGCAAATTAAAAAAAAAAATTTATTCTACTTCTTGTTTTTCCTCTGATCATTTAATTTTGCTCCTATCAAATTTCAATTCATAAATAAATAAATTCAAGTAAATTGTTTGAAGTTGTTGTAGTTATTATTTTAAATGTCTGAGCACATTTCATTGTTGTCCTATATGAGTTTTCATATGTATAACATACAATGTGATATGTGCAATATAAATGCAGAGCTTCTTCCCGGCATTAACGAAGATAATAGCGACACTTGGCGAGAAGTCGCGTAGTGTGGAGGTCCTCGCCGCCTCTCTCCGGGCTGGCATGTCGGGTATCCTTTCATTAACTGATTATCATTTCCACTTTTTGAAATTTAACAAACTAAATTCAACTAAATCAAGAACTTATTATGGACTAATGAACAAAATAATTCACGAAGTCAAAACTGTTACATTTTTCAGTGGCACGCTTTGATTTCTCCCATGGAGAAGTAGATTACCACCAAGCTACATTGGATAACTTAAAGGAAGCAATCATGTCTACCAACAAGCTCTGTTCCGTATGCACAATATTTTTTAAATATATCAACTCATTTATTAATTACTTATCCCATATAAAAAAAACTCTTCTCCATCATTTTCAATATCACATGTGTGGTTGTTACAGGTAATGCTGGATACAGTGGGACCCGAGTTGCAGGTAGTAAACAAAAACGAGCAAGAGATACTGCTAGAGGCCGATGCAACAATAGTTCTCACACCTGACCAAGATAAGGAGGCCTCTGCCTCACTTCTTCCAATCAACTTCCATGGCTTAGCTCAGGTATTAAATTAAATTAATCACATTTACAAATTATCATTTCAAAAAATCTTTTATATTTACAAAACAACAGAAATGAGATACCTTTCCTTGAATTGCAGTCAGTGAATCCTGGAGACAAAATATACATAGGCCAGTATCTTTTTACAGGAAGTGAAACAACGTCGGTATGGTTAGAGGTGTCAGAATTAAGAGGGGAAGATGTTGTGTGTTTGATAAAGAGTTCAGGTTCTCTAAAGGGGTCCCTTTTTACTCTCCACATCTCTCGCATCCGTGTTGACCTGCCGACTCTCTCTGACAGCGACAAGGATGTCATTAGCAAGTGGGGTGTTAAAAATAAAATCGACTTCCTTTCTCTCTCTTACACTAGGCATGCCGAGGATGTTCTTCATGTAAGCGAAATGATTCACTGTTTATTGTAATGTAGATGTATCATGATCGGTCACTAAGTTATGTGTCTTTAGTTTACAATTAAGTAATTATCTTTCTTGTGCTTGTTTTGGCTACATTTTCTCTTTACATATATATATGAATACTACTTTTGTAGTGATTAATTAACTATTTTGCAAAATTCAGGCTCGGGAATTTCTCTCAGAAGTAGGTCTCAGCCAGACTCAGATAATTGCAAAGATTGAGAATATTGAGGTACTAATCTTAAAATAGATTATCACACTTCCATATCTAATAGACACTATGGCGACTTTATTGTGATCAATACTCTGACAGTTTCAATTTTTTTTTATGTTTTAGGGACTGACTCATTTTGATGAGATATTAAAAGAAGCAGATGGGATTATGGTGTCAAGAGGCAACCTAGCCATGGACCTTCCTGTTGAAAAGGTGAGAGACGTGCACAATCGGACACACACGTTCATAAATACAAACCCCTCGCACATGGCATGGTTTTTGCCAACCCTTTTTAAATATTGGTTGTTCCAAAAGAAAACAAAAATTGAAGGGGGGGGGGGGGGGGGGAAAGAATGTGTAGACCTCTGTTGCAACTGAACTTGGCTAAATTAATTATGTTTATAAGATATGCTTGTTCATATGCTTATATAACTGTGTATTGAAATTGGTAATGACATGCGATGTAGGTGTTTCTGTTTCAAAAGGCAGCAATATACAAGTGTAACATGGCAGGAAAGCCGGCAATTGTTACACGAGTTGTTGATTCAATGACGAATAATCTCCGGCCAACTCGTGCCGAAGCTACAGATGTTGCCAATGCTGTTCTTGATGGTACTTATCAATATTTAATTACATCAATTCCGTAATCAATGACAGTAATTATGCTATAATTGTAATCGTTATACCTGAAATACAGGGTGTGATGCTATACTTCTCGGGGCTGAAACTGTGAGAGGATTATACCCGGTTGAAGCAATTTCTATGGTTTGTAAAATTTGTGGTGAGGTACATTTCCTAAACTAGATAACTAATGATTCCTTTTTTCTGCTAAATTGGTAGAAATTGATTGTATAACAGAGTCAGAGTCCATAACATGTTCTTGTGAGTATGAGTATGTGTTTGTTGAATTCATCATGTACCTGAAATCCTACCCTTTCAGGCAGAAAAAGTATATAATCAAGGCCGGTACTTCAAAAAGGCGGTAAAATATGTAGGAGAACCAGTGCGACATTCGGAGTCTCTCGCAATCTCTGCTGTATGTCGCTCTTTCTCTAGCAAATTATTATTTGTTTAGTGCTTATAATTATTGTAATTGTACTTTTGTAACTGCTTAATTTATTTGGCTCTTGATGCCGAAACCAACTTTTTTTTCATTGTAATTTAGGTACGTGCTGCGATCAAAGTGAACGCTGCCGCCATTATTGTTTTCACTTCAACAGGAAGAACTGCTAGGTGCAGCAATACTACTCTAATGTGTTTTGTTAATCAGCTGTTACATTTATAAGTGCATTAATAATGTTATCATAGTAACTAAAATTTGTATAAAATGGAATCAGGCTTATTGCGAAGTATCGTCCCACAATGCCTGTGCTAAACGTGGTGATTCCTCGGATAATTTCTAATTCAATCAAGTGGACACTTACCGGTGTCTTTGAGGTATGTCTCGTGTGTTCTTTTTTTTTCTTCCATTAGTTCTAATTTTTTTTTTTTTTGTTATTATTCAATTAGAAGTAGCTTTTGCCTCACTATGTAAAACAAATTGCAGCCTCGGCAATCGCTACTTGTTCGGGGCCTCTTTCCTTTCCTTCCGAATCTTACACATGCAGTAAGTCTTGACAATTAATACTACTAAGCGTAATATACATGTCCTAATTAATTAGCATGATGCATGTGCTCTTAGTTCTAATCAACTGAAAATATTTGTTTAGGCTGATGGTAGTCGACGAAGCAATGAACCAGTTTTGCAAGCCGCAATAGATTACTGTAAGAAGGCCGGCATTGTTAAACCAAACGACCGTGTCGCTGTTTGTCAGAAAGTCGGCGATGCTTCGGTGGTAAAAATTTTGGAGTTGGATGCTTGAATAACTTGTATCCATGCCATCAATTAACCAAGAAACAAAAAAAATATTTTTTGTGTGAATTTTCAATAAACCAGAGAGGAAATGCAATAATCTGTTTATTTGTCTTTTTCCATTTCAGTAAGCACTTGTCTTTTATTATGTTACAAGAAAAACTAACAAAACATTTTCAGATGGATGGTACTATGTGTGTGTATATATAAATATAGAGAGAGAAAGAGAACCTAAGGAGCATTCTAATGTACGGTGCATACTAATTCGAATTTTTCATTCTAAGTCATTTCATCATAATAATATATATTTAAATTCTTTATACTGTATAGAATTAAGATTAATATGTTATTTATTAAAAAAGATTGGATTATACATGTTAATTACACATATAAAGTGCAAATAATGCAATTGGAGCATTTCAATCGTTTCTGGATTCATTTTGAGTGATTTCATAACAATAATATACATTTAAACTCTTTATACTGTTTATAATATTATTCATATATTATTTATTCATAAAGATCGGATTATACATGGTAATTACGCATATAAAGTGTAAATAATGTAATTCTAAACATCATTTCTGCATTTCAATTGTTTCTGGATTCATTCTGAGTCATTATCACAATAATTTACATTTAAACTCTTTATACTGTCTAAAAATAAGATTCATATGTTATTTGTTTAAAAAGATTGGATTTACATATTAAATTACGGATATAAAGTGCAAATAATGCAATTCTGAGCATCATTTGAGCATTTCAAATCGTTTCTGGATTCATTTTGAGTCATTTCATCGCAATAATCTACATTTAAACTCTTTATACTGTCTAGAATATGATTCATATGTTATTTATTCAAAAAGATCGAATTATACTTGGTAATTACCCATATAAAATGTAAATAATGCAATTCTAAGCATCATTTGAGGATTTCAGTCGTTTTGGATTCATTCTAAGTGATTTTAACACAATAATCTATATTTAAACTCATTTATACTTTCTAGAATATGATTCATATGTTATTTATTCAATAAGATTGTATTATACATGGTAATTACGCATATAAAATGCAAACAATATAATTCTTTGCATCATTTGAGCATTTCGGTCATTTCTGGATTCAGTCTAAGAGATTTCAACTCAATAATCTATATTTAAACTCTTTATTTTGTCTAGATTATGATTCATATGTTATTTATTCAAAAAGATTGGATTATATAAAGAGCAAATAATACAATTCTGAGTAGTATTTGAGTATTTCAATGGTTTATGGATCATTCTAAGTCATTTCATCACAATAATCAACGTTTATACTCTTTATACTCTATATAATAGGATTCGTATGTTATTTATTCAATAAGATCGGATTATACTTGGCAAGTACGCATATAAAAATGAAAATAATGCAATTTTGAGCATCATTTGTGCATTTCAATCGTTTTTGAATTCATTCTAAGTTATTTCATGTTAGAAAGTTATGCCATGCTCAATTTTAATTTTGATTACTAATTAAAAACAATTAAAAGAACAAGCAAAAAGAGGAACTAGTCATATAAGCAATTTAACACAACGTGAGAGTTGGATGAATGTTTACCTCTGCCAATATAGGAATTGGAAGGCTTGGATCCATTCTCGTGGAGTCGACGACGTGCTCGTCACCACCACCGCCGCCTTGGCCTCGATTCCACCAAGGAGTTAACCACAAACTCAAAACTTATTCTAGTAAGCTTGAGTTTAAGGCTAATCCCTTCCTCCCAATTAACTAACAAGTTTAATTATATGGATCTACGCTCAATACATGAGCTTCTATCAAATAAGAGTGGATGAGAGCAAGGAAGAGAGCACAAAATTTCTCTTCTCTTGAGAGAATTTCGGCCAATGAAGAAAGAGGAGAGAAAATGGGGTGGAGGCTTGGGTTTCTATCTTCAAAAGTGGTCCTTTTATAGACCACTAACTCTCCCAAAAAGTTATAACTAATTTATAACTATGCAATCACTATGGCAACCATAAAATGGGCCCATATGGGCTCCATCAATTATTTAATTGGTCTCTAATTCAATTAATTAGAAGTCCAATTAATTGCTCTCAAGTTGGACCTTTAATTTACCATTTAAACAAAAGTCCATTAGCTCAAATTAATTACTTTAATTTATTCATGTTGAACAAAATTAATTATCAACATCTTGATAATTATTTAGGGATTCTTATATGCATTAATTTATTTTTATATGATCCTTTTGAGTTAATTAATTATAACGGATCGCAACGCTATATAATTAATTAATCAACATATCATATTATTGCATTCAATAATGCAACCAAATAAATAATGCACGTGTGATCTCGTCTTATTTGTGTGACCCTTTGATGATTTATGTTATGTTGAACATGGAAAATAAATCGCTATTTATTTTCAATAATCATAAGCGGTATCTAGCAACACGTTATGATTCCCAATTCGCATAAATAAACACTGTACAACTATAGTACTTCGATCTTGCATAAGAAATAGTATCTTATTGTTTTGATTCCTATGTCACATGATTTCTCTATATAATCCAAGATAGGAATGTGTCATTCTTGCAGATTATACATTTCTTGATCTAGAGTTGATCATCTAGTCGCGCGCATACAATCCAACTCCATTAAAGGGCCCAATAGATATCATCACTCACTAAGTGAACTAATGAGGGATATACGGTTGTCTTGATAAACAATTTTTTCCAGTATAATTCAAGAGAACATAAATAAAATCTGTATAGCAGCCCTTATCAGAAATCAACGTTAGACGATATTTATAGAACCTATCCTCATGTAGAAAAACTGAACCATCTCAAATTCAGAATCAAACACGTATGAAATAAATAATGACACATAACACAATTCATATATTTATTTCATTAGGTCATGTCTTGTACTATGTTCCAGTAATATATACATATGCAATTAAGTCGGTAACTCCTTATCTATGATTTGTAGAACTTAATCATCACTTAACTTGCATACTAATCTTATATGATAATTAATGTTCCTTGTTAATTATCAAGATTATGGACTCTTTAGAGATATTATTGTCATTCTAATGAATGATCCACAAAGATCTACAATTCATATCCTCAACCTGAATAATTTGTCAATAATAAACCCTAGGAACAAATGATCAAGTATCATCAATGACATAAAATGAACTTAAGTAATTAAATATTGACTTCTAGGACATAACTCTAACATTTCATCACAATAATCTACATTTAAACTATTTATACTATTTACAAATAAGATTGATATGTTATTTATTTAATAATATTGGATTATATATGGTATTTACGCATATAATGCGCAAATAATGCAAATTTGAGCATCATTTGACCATTTCAAACGTTTCTGGATTCCTTCTGAGTCACAATAATCTAAATTTAAACTCACTGTATTGTCTAAAAAATTATTCTTATGTTATTTATTAAAAAATATTGGATTATACAAGTACTTACGCATATAAAGTGCAAATAATGCAATTCTAAGCATCATTTAGGGGCTGGTTGGACCCAAGGAATTTGGGGAATCATCTTCCTACCATAAATTTATTATAAACAATCCAAACTCTTCACAAAGTTACACACTTCCCAATAAATTTATTCCTAGGAATTGCAACTTCTCCAAATTCCCAAAATTCCTAAGCGATCCAAACGGCCCCTTAAGCATTTCAATCGTTTCTGAAACAATTCTAAGTAAGTACAACACAATAATATACATTTAAAATCTTTACAATGTCTAGAATATGATTCATATGATATTTATTCAAAAAGATTGTATTATGCATGTTAATTACGCATATAAAACGATTATAATGCAATTCTGAGCATCATTTGAGCATTTTAATTGTTTCAGAATTTATTTTAAGTCATTTCATTACAATAATATACATTTAAACACATTAGACTGTCGAGAATATGATTCTTTTGTTATTTATTAAAAAAAATCGGATTATACATGGTAATTAGGCACATGAAGTACAAATAATGCATTTCCGAGAATCATTTGAGCATTTTAATTGTTTCTGGATTAATTCTAAATCAGTTCAACACAATAATCAATATTTGAACTCTTTATACTGACTATAATATGTTTCATATGTTATTTATTAAATAATATTGGATTATACATGGTAATTACGCATATAAATTGCATATAATACAATTCTGAGCATTTCAGTCGTTTCTCGATTCATTCTAAATGATTTCAACACAATAATCAACATTTAAACTCATTATACTGTCTATAATATGATTCATATATTATTTATTACGAAATATAATCATAAATGGTAATTATGCATATCAAGTGCAAATAATGCAATTCTGAGCATCATTTGAGGATTTCAATCGTTTCTGAATTCATTCTGTGTCATTTCATCAGAATAATCTATATTTAAACTTATTATACTGTCAAGAATAAGATTAATATTTTGGTTGTTCAAAAATATTAGATTATACAAGGTATTATGCATATAAAGTGCAAATAATGCAATTCTATACATCATTTGAGTATTTCAATCATTTTTGGATTCATTCTAAGTCATTTTATCACAGTAATCTACATTTAACCTCACTATATTGTCTAACATATGATTCATTTGTTATTTATATTCAAAAAAATTGTATTATACATGGTAATTACTTGTATAATGTGCAAATAATGCAACTCTGAGCATCATTTGAGCATTTCAATCGCTTCTATGATTCAATATGAGTTATTTCATCACAATAATCTATATTTAAACTCTTTATACTGTCTAGAAATAAGTTTAATATGCTATTAATTAAAAAGATTGCATTTACCTATTAATTACGTATATAAAGTGCAAATAATGTAATTCTAAGCATCATTTGAGCATTTCAATCGTTTATAGATTCATTTTAAGTCATTTCATCACAATAATCTACATTTAAACTCTTTATACTGTCTAGAATATGATTCATATGTTATTTATTCAAAAATATTGAATTATACTTGGTAATTACGCATATAAAATGTAAATAATGCAATTCTAAGCATCATTTGAGCATTTCAGTCGTTTTTGGATTCATTCTAAGTGATTTTAACACAATAATCTATATTTAAGCTCATTTATACTTTCTAGAATATGATTCATATGATATTTAATAAAAAATATTGGATAATACATGGTAATTACGCATATAAATTGAAAATTATGCAATTCTGAATATCACTTGTGCATTTCAATCGTTTCTGGATTCATTCTAAGTCATTTCATCACAATAATCTACATTTAAACACTTTATATTGTCTAGAATATGATTCATATGTAATTTATTCAAAAAGATTGGATTATACTTGGTAATTACGAATATAAAGTGCAAATAATACAATTCTGAGCATCATTTGTGGATTTTAATTGTTTCTGGATTCATTCTAAGTGATTTCAAAATAATAATATACATTTAAACTCATTATACTGTCTAGAAAATGATTCTTATGTAATTTATTCAGAAAGATTGGATTATATATGGTAATTATGCAAATAAAGTGCAAATAATGCAATTCTGAACATCATTTGAGCATTTTATTGTTTCTTGATACATTCTAAGTCATTTCATGACAATAATCTACATTTAAGCCCATTGTACTGTCTAAAAAATGATTCTAATGTTATTTATTCAAATAGATTAGATTCTACATGGTAATTACGCATATAAAGTGCAAATAATGCAATTCTGACCTTCATTTGAGCATTTCAATCATTTCTGGATTCATTCTAAGTCATTTCGTTACAATAATCTACATTTAAACACATTATACTGTCAAGGATACGATTCATAAGTTATTTATTCAAAAAGATTGGATTATAAATGGTAATTACACATATAAATTGCAAATAATGCAATTCCGAGCATCATCTGATCATTTCAATCGTTTATGGATTCATTATGAGTCATTTCATCAAAATAATCCACATTTAAATTATTTATACAGTATAGAATATGATTCATATGCCATTTATTCATTAAGATTGGATTATACATGATAATTACACATATAAAATGCAAATAATACACTTCTGAGCATCATTTGAGCATTTCAGTCATTTATCGATTAATTCTTTGTAATTTTGGCACAGTAATATACATTTAAACTCATTATGCTGTACAGAATATGATTCATATATCATTTTTTTCAAAAAGATTGGATTATACATGGTAATTACGCATATAAACAGCAAAACATGCAATTCTGAGCATCATTTGAGCATTTCAATTTTTTCTGGATTCATCCTAAGTCATTTGAACACAGTAATCTACATTTAAACTCTTTAAGCTGTCTAGAATATGAATCATATGTTAATTATTCAATAAGATACATGGTAATTATGCGTATAAAGTGCCAATAATACAATTCTGAACATCATTTGAGGATTTCAGTCGTTTCTGGATTCATTCAAATTGATTTAAACAAAGTAATCTGCATTTAAACTCATTGTACTGTCTTGAAAATGATTCTTATGTTTTTTATTAAAAAAGATTAGATTATACTTGGTAATTACCCATATAAAGTGCAAATAATGCAATTCTGAGCATCATTTGAGAATTTCAATCGTTTCTAGAGTCATTCTAAGTCATTTCATTACAATAATCAACATTTAAACTCATTATACTGTCTAGAGTAAGATTCAATTGTTATTTATGCATGGTAATTATGAATATAAAGTGCATATAACGTAATTCCGAGCATCATCTGAGCATTTCTATCGTTTATAGATTCATTCTAAGTCAGTTCAATACATTTAAACTCTTTATACAGTTTAGAATATGATTCAATATGTTATTTATTCAATCAGATTGGATTATACATGGGAATTAAGCATAATAATACAATTCTGAGCATTATTTGAGTATTTCAGTCACTTCTTGATTCACTCTTAGTGATTTCAACACAATAGTCTACATTTAAACTCATTATACTATATAGAATATAATTCATATGTTATTTATTCAAAAAGATTGGATTATACTTGGTAATTACGCATAAAAATAGCAAATAATTCAATTCTGAGTATCATTTGAGCATTTTAATCATTTCTGGATTCATTCTGAATTATTTCATAAAAATAATCTACATTTAAACTCATTATACTATATCGAATAAGATTAATATGTTATTTATTCAATAATATCAGATTATACTTAGTAAGTACGCACATAAATTGTAAATAATGCAATTTTGAGCTTCATTTGTTCATTTCAATTATTTCTGTATTCATTTTAAGTTATTTCATCATAATAATCTACATTTAAATACTTTATACAGTAAAGAATGTGATTCATGTGATATTTATTCAAAAATATTGTATTATATATGGTAATTACGCATATAAAGTGCAAATGATGCAATTTTGAGCATAATTTGAGCATTTCAATTATTTCTAGGTTCATTATAAGTCATTTCATCAAAATAATCTACATTTAAACACTTTATTCTATCTAGGTATGATTCATATGTTATTTATTCAAAAAGATTGGATTATATACGGAAATAACGCATATAAAGTGCAAATAATGCAATTCTGAGCATCATTTGAGCATTTTAATCATTTCTGGAATCGTTTTTAGCCATTCCTTCACAATAATCTTTATTTGAACTTATTATGCTGTCTAGATATGATTAATAAGTTATTTATTCAAAAAGATTGGATTATACATGGTAATTATGCATATAAAGTGTAAATAATGCAATTCTAGCATTATTTCATCATTTTAATCGTTTCTGGATTTATTCTGAGTCATTCATCAAATAATTTACATTTAAAATCACTATACTGTCTAAAATATGAATAATACGTTCTTTATTCAAAAAGATTGTATTTTTTTTAGAAAGACTTGACAGCGGCTGTCAAGTAACGGATTACAATAATCCGAAACAAACAAAATGAAAACAAAGCTTAATTGTGCATTTAAAATGCAAATAATGTAATTCTGAGCATCAATTGTGCATTTTAATCATTTCTGGATTCGTTCTGAACCATTTCAACACAATAATCTTCATTTAAACTCCTTATATTGTCTAGAATATGATTCATATGTTATTAATTCAAAAAAATCGGATTATGCATGGTAATTACACATATAAAGTGCAAATAATGCAATTCCGAGCATCATTTGAGCATTTCTTTCATCTCTGAATTAATTCTAAGTCATTTCATCACAATAATCTATATTTGAACTCCTTTTACTTTCAAGAATAAAATTAATATGTTATTTATTCAAAATGATTGGATTATACTTGGTAATTACGCATATAAATTGCAAATAATGCAATTCTGAGAATCATTTGTGCATTTAAATCGTTTCTTGATTCATTTAGAGTTATTTCATAAAAATAATCTATATTTAAACTCATTATACTATATAGAATAAGATTAATATGTTATTTATTCAATAATATCAGATTATACTTAGTAAGTACGCACATAAATTGTAAATAATGCAATTTTGAGCTTCATTTGTTCATTTCAATTATTTCTGTATTCATTTTAAGTTATTTCATCATAATAATCTACATTTAAATACTTTATACAGTAAAGAATGTGATTCATGTGATATTTATTCAAAAATATTGTATTATATATGGTAATTACGCATATAAAGTGCAAATGATGCAATTTTGAGCATAATTTGAGCATTTCAATCATTTCTAGATTCATTATAAGTCATTTCATCAAAATAATCTACATTTAAACACTTTATTCTATCTAGGTATGATTCATATGTTATTTATTCAAAAAGATTGGATTATATATGGAAATAACGCATATAAAGTGCAAATAATGCAATTCTGAGCATCATTTGAGCATTTCAATAGTTTCTGGATTTATTTTAAGCCACCATCACAATAATCTACATTTAAAATCTTTATACTTTCAATACATATGATTCATATGTTTTTTATTCAAAAACATTGGATAATAACATTGTAATTACGCATATAAATTGTAAATAATGCAATTCTAAGCATCATTTGAGCATTTTAATCGTTTTTGGATTCATTATAAGTCATTTCACCACAATATCTACATTTAAACACTTTATACTGCCTAGAATATGATTCATTTGTTATTTATTCGAAAAGATTGGATTATACATGGTAATTATGCATACGAAGTGCAAATAATGCAATTCTGAGCAATATTTAACTATTTCAATCGTTTCTTGATTCATTCTAATTCATTTCAACACAATAATCAACAATTACACTTTTTAAACTGCCTAGAATGTGATTTGGATGTTATTTATTCAAAAAGATTGGATTATAAATGGTAATTACACATATAAATTCAAATAATGAAATTTTGAGCGTTGTTTGGGCATTTCAATCATTTCTGGATTCATTCTAAGTCATTTCATCACAATAATCTACATGTAAACTCTTTTTACTGTCTAGAATATGATTCATATGTTATTTATTAAAAAAAGATTGGATTGTACTTGGTAATTATGCATATAAATTGCAAATAATGCAATTCATAGCATCAATTGAGCATTTTAATAGTTTTTGCATTCATTCTAAGTCATTTCAACACAATAATCTAGTTTTAAAATCTTCATATTGTCTAAAATATGTTTCATAAGTTATTTGTTCAAAACGATTGGACTATATATGGTAATTACCCATACAAATTGCAAATAATGCAATTCTGAGCATCATTTGAGGATTTCAGTCGTTTCTGGATTCATTCCAAGTGATTCCTTCACTATAATCTACATTTAAACTCATTATACTATCAACAATAAGATTCATTATACATGGTAATTACACATATAAAGTGTAAATAATGCAATTCTATACAACCTTTGAGCATTTCAATCTTTTCTGAATTTATTCTAAGTCATTTCATCACAATAATCTAGTTTTAAAATCTTTTTGTTGTCTAGAATATGTTTCATTATTTATTTATTAAAAAAGATTCGATCATATATGGTAATTACACATATAAATTGCAAATCATGCAATTGAGCATAATTGTGTATTTCAATAGTTTTTTCTGGATTCATTCCAAGTCATTTGAACACAATAATCTACATTTAAACTCTTTATACTATTTGGAATAAGATTTATATGTTATTTATTCAAAAATATCGGATTATACTTGGTAATTACGCATATAAAGTGCAAATAATTTAATTCTGAGCATCATTCATGCATTTCAACCGTTTTTTGATTCATTCTGAGTCATTTCATCACAATAATCTTCATTTAAACTCCTTATACTGTCTAGATTATCAGTCATATGTTATTTATTCAAAACGATTGTATTATACATGTTAATTACGCATATGAAGTGCAAATAATGAAATTCTGAACATTATTTGAGTATTTCAATCGTTTATGGATTCATTCTAAGTTATTTAATCACAATAATCTACATTTAAGCTTTTTATTCTGTCTTGAAGATGATTCATATGTTATTTATTCAAAAGGATTGGACTGTACATGGTAATTACGCATATAAAGCGAAAATAATGCAATTTTGAGCATCAACTGTGCATTTTAATCCTTTGTGGATTCATTCTAAACCATTTCAACACAATAATCAACTTTTAAACACCTTATATTGTCTATAATATGATTCATATGTTATTTAATCAAAAAAATCAGATTATTCTTTATAATTACGTATATAAAGTGCAAATAAAGCAATTCTAAACATCATTTGTGCATTTCAAGTCATTTTATCACAATAATCTACATTATAATTCTTTATACAGTCTAGAAATAAGATTAGTATGTTATTTATTTAAAAATATTAGATTATACAAGGTAATTATGCATATAAATAGCTAATAATGCAATTCTGAGCATCATTTTCAATCGTTTCTGCATTCATTCTAGGTCATTTCATCACCATAATCGACATTAAATCTCACTATTCTGTCTATAATACGATTCAAATGTTATGTATTCAAAAAGATTGTATGCTACATGGTAATTTCGCACATAAATTGCAAATCATGCAATTCTAAGCATCATTCGAGCATTTCTGTCATTTCTGGATTCATTCTAAGTCATTTCATCACATTAATCTACATTTACACTCTTTATATTGTCTTAAATATGATTCATATATTATTTGTTCAAAAGATTGGATTATACATGGTAATTACGCATATAAGCTGCAAATAATGCAATCCTGAGCATCATTTGAGCACTTTAATCATTTCTGGAATCATTTTAAGTCATTCCTTTACAATAATCTTTATTTGAACTCGTTATACTGTCTAGAATAAGTTTAATAAAAAATTTATTTATTCAAAAAGGTTGGATTATACATGGTAATTACGCATATAAAGTGAAAATAATGCAATTCTGAGCATTAATTGGGCATTTTAATAGTTTTTGGATTTATTCTGAGTCATTTCATCAAATAATCTACATTTAAACTCACAATACTGTCTAAAATATGAATCATATGTTATTATTTGTAAATAATACAATTCTGAGCATCATTTGAGCGTTGCTATCATTTCTAGATTCATTCTATGTCATTTCATCACAATAATCTACATTTAAACTCTTTATTCTGTTTAGAATATGATTCATATGTTATTTTATTCAAAAAGAATTGTTTGTAAATGGTAATTACGCATATAATTTGCAAATAATGCAATTCAGAGAATCATTTGAGCATTTTAATCGTGTGTGGATTTATTTTACGCCATTCCTTCACAATAATTTTTATTTGAACTCATTATACTGTCCAGAATAAGATTAATATGTTATTTAATAAAAAATATTGGATAATACATGGTAATTAAGCATATAAATTGAAAATTATGCAATTCTGAGTATCCCTTGTGCATTTCAGTCGTTTCTGGATTCATTCTAAGTCATTTGAACACAATAATCTACATTTAATCGTGTGCGGATTTATTTTATGCAATTCAGAGAATCATTTGAGCATTTTAATCGTGTGTGGATTTATTTTATGCCATTCCTTCACAATAATCTTTATTTGAACTCATTATACTGTCCAGAATAAGATTAATATGTTATTTAATAAAAATATTGGATAATACATGGTAATTACGCATATAAATTGAAAATTATGCAATTCTGAGTATCCCTTGTGCATTTCAGTCGTTTCTGGATTCATTCTAAGTCATTTGAACACAATAATCTACATTTAATCGTTTGTGGATTTATTTTATGCAATTCAGAGAATCATTTGAGCATTTTAATCGTGTGTGGATTTATTTTATGCCATTCCTTCACAATAATCTTTATTTGAACTCATTATACTGTCCATAATAAGATTAATATGTTATTTAATAAAAAAATATCGGATAATACATGGTAATTACGCATATAAATTGAAAATTATGCAATTCTGAGTATCCCTTGTGCATTTCAGTCGTTTCTGGATTCATTCTAAGTCATTTGAACACAATAATCTACATTTAATTGTCTGGAATATGAATCATATGTTATTTATCAAGGTTTTAAAATGCTTTTTGTGCGGTTCAACGGTTAGATGGTGATTTAGCGTTTATCAATGATAAAACGGTGATAAAATGAAAAAATGGTGATATAACGGATAAAATGGTTGTGCGTTGTGGACAAAAATATTGATAAAGCGACGAGAAAACAGAAAAAATGGAGTTATTTAAAAGCTTGTTATTTATTCAATAAATTGGATTATACATGGTAATTACGCATATAAATTGCAAATAATACAATTTTGAGAATCATTTGAGCATTTTAATCGTTTCTGTATTCATTCCGAGTCATTTCATCACAATAATCTATATTTATACTCTTTATACTGTCGAGAATACGATTCATTTGTTATTTATTAAATAAGATCGGATTATACATGGTTACTATGCATATAAATTGCAAATCATGCAATTTTGAGCATCATTTATGCATTTCAATCATTTCTGGTTTCATTTTAAGTCATTCCTTCACAATAATCTATATTTTAAACTCCTTATACTGTATAGAATAAGATTAATATTGTATTTATTCAAAAGTTTGGATTGTACATGGTAATTACGCATATAAATTGCAAATAATATAATTCTGAGCATCATTTGTGCATTTAAATTGTTTCTGGATTCATTCAAAGTCATTTCAACACAATAATCTACATTTAAACTCTTTATTCTGTCTAGAATATGATTCATGTTATTTATTGAAAAATATCAGATTATACTTTGTAATTACGAATATTAAGTGCAAATAATACAATTCTGAGCATTATTTGAGCATTTCAATCGTTTCTGGATTCATTCAAAGTGATTTCAACACAATAATATACATTTAAACTCATTATACTATCTAGAAAATGATTCTTATGTTATTTATTCTAAAAGATTGGACTATAAATGATAATTACGCATATAAGGTGCAAATAATGCAATTTTGACCATCATTTGAGCATTTCAATCGTTTATGGATTCATTGAAAGTCATTTCTTTACAATAATATACATTTAAACAAATTATATTGTCTAGAATAAGATTCATTTGTTATGTATTCGAAAATATTGGACTATACAAGGTAATTACGCATATAAAGTTCAAATAATGCAATTCCGAGCATCATCTGCCCATTTCAATCGTTTTTGCATTAATTCTAAGTCTATACAACACAATAATCTACATTTAAACTTAATATATACAGTATAGAATATGATACATATGTTATTTATTCAAAAAGATTGTATTATACATGGTAATTACGCATATAAAGTGCAAATAATTCAATTCTGAGCATCATTTGTGCATTTCAATCGTTTATGGATTCATTCTAAATCATTTCAACTCATTATTCTAAATTTAAAATCGTTATACTGTCTCGAAATAAGATTAATTTGTTATTTATTAAAATTTTTGTATTATACATGGTAATTACATATATATAAAGTGCAAATAATGCAATTCTGAGCATCATTTGAGCATTTCAATCGTTCTGGATTAATTCTGAGTCATTTCATCACTTATCTACATTTAATTTCTTTATACTGTCTAAAATATGATTCATTTGTTATTTATTGAAAAATATCAGATTATACTCGGTAATTACGCATATAAAGTGCAAATAATGCAATTCTGAACATCATTTGAGCATTTTAATCATTTCTGGAATCGTTTATAGCCATTCCTTCACAATAATCTTTATTTGAACTTATTATGCTGTCTAGATATGATTAATAAGTTATTTATTCAAAAAGATTGGATTATACATGGTAATTATGCATATAAAGTGTAAATAATGCAATTCTAGCATTATTTCATCATTTTAATCGTTTCTGGATTTATTCTGAGTCATTCATCAAATAATTTACATTTAAAATCACTATACTGTCTAAAATATGAATAATACGTTCTTTATTCAAAAAGATTGTATTATACATGGTAATTATGCATATAAAATGCAAATAATGCAATTCTGAGCATCAATTGTGCATTTTAATCATTTCTGGATTCGTTCTGAACCATTTCAACACAATAATCTTCATTTAAACTCCTTATATTGTCTAGAATATGATTCATATGTTATTAATTAAAAAAAAATCGGATTATACTTGGTACTTACACACATATAAAGTGCAAATAATGTAATTCCGAGCATCATTTGAGCATTTCTTTCATCTCTGAATTAATTCTAAGTCATTTCATCTCAATAATCTATATTTGAACTCCTTTTACTTTCAAGAATAAAATCAATATGTTATTTATTCAAAATGATTGGATTATACTTGGTAATTACGCATATAAATTGCAAATAATGCAATTCTGAGAATCATTTGTGAATTTAAAACGTTTCTTGATTCATTTAAAGTTATTTCATCACAATAATCTACATTTAAACTCCTTATACTGTCTAGAATAAGATTCATATGTTATTTATTCAAAAACAAATAGATTGTACATGGTAATTACGCACCTAAAGTGCAAATAATGCAATTCTGAGCATCATTTGAGCATTTTAATCATTTCTGATTTCATTTTATGCCAACCCATCACAATAATCTTTATTTGAACTCATTATACTGTCTAGAATAAGATTATAATAATCTATATTTAAACTCACCTCACAGCCTAGAATATGATTCATATGCTATTTATTCAAAAAGATTGTATTATACATGGTAATTACGCACATAAAATGCAAATAATGCAAATCTTTGCATCTTTGTGCATTTAAATCGATTCTGGATTCATTCTAAGTCATTTCATCACAATATTCTACGGGTGTGTTTGGATGAGCATGGAATAAGGAATAAGAATAAAAAATTTCGATATACGTGCTTATTCTTATTCTTGTGCAACCCAAACAACACAAGAATAAGGAATTTGGGCCCTTATTCCTATACTAACAAAACCATGGTATAAAAATAAAGAATTTGGATAAACACGCATACCGAAATTTCCTATTCTTATTCCTTATTCCATGCTCATCCAAACACACCCTACATGTATACCTTTTATAATATATAGAATATGATTCATATGTTATTTATTCATAATAATCTATATTTAATTCCTTATACTGTCTAGAATAAGATTAATATGTTATTTATTCAAAAAGATTGGATTATACATGATAATTACGCATATAAATTGCAAATAATACAATTCTGAGCATCATTTGTGCATTTAATTTTTTTCTGGATTCTTTCAAAGTCATTTCATCACAATAATCTACATTTAAACTCCTTATACTGTCTATAATAAGATTCATATGTTATTTATTCAAAAAGAATGGGTTGTACATGGTAATTACTCACATAAAGTGCAAACAATGCTATTCTGAGCATCATTTGAGCATTTTAATCATTTTTTGCTTCATTTTTTGCCATTCCTTCACAATAATCTTTATTTGAACACATTATACTGTCTAGAATAAGATTAATATATTATTTTTCCAAAAAATATTGGATTATACATGGTAATTTCTCATATAAATTGCAAATAATGCAATTCATAGCATCATTTGTGCATTTAAATCGTTTCTGGATTTATTTTGAGTCATTTCACCATAATAATGTACATTTAAACCCACCTTACTTCCTGGAATATGATTCATATGCTATTTAATAGAAAACCGTTATATTATACAAGGTAATTACGCATATAAAGTGCAAATAATGCAATTCCGAGCTTCATTGGAGCATTTCTGTCGTCTCTGGATTCATTCTAAGTCATTTCATCACAATAATCTATATTTAAACTCCTTATACTTTCCAGAATAACATTAATATGTAATTTATTCAAAAAGATTCGACCATACATTGTAATTACACATATAAATTGCAAATAATGCAATTGAGCATAATTTGTGCATTTCAATCGTTTCTTCTGGATTCATTCCAAGTCATTTCATCACAATAATCTACATTTAAACTCCTTATACTGTCTAGAATAAGATTCATATGCTATTTATTCAAAAAGAAGGGATTGCACATGGTAATTACTCACAAAAAGTGTAAATAATGCAATTCTGAGCATCATTTGAGCATTTTAATCGTTTCTGGCTTCATTTTATGTCATTCCTTCACAATAATCTTTATTTGAACACATTATACTGTCTAGAATAAGATTAATATATTATTTTTTCCAAAAATATTGGATTATACATGGTAATTTCTCATATAAATTGCAAATAATGCAATTCATGGCATCATTTGTGCATTTCAATCGTTTCTGGATTTAATTTGAGTCATTTCACCACAATAATGTACATTTAAACCCACCTTACCTCCTAGAATATGATTCATATGCTATTTATTCAAAAAGATTGTATTATCCATGGTTAACGCATATAAGGTGCAAATAATGCAATTACTTGCATCATTTGTGCTTTTAAATCGATTCTGGATTCATTCTAAGTCATTTCATCACACTATTCTACATTTAAACTTTTTATAATATCTAGAATATGATTCATATGTTATTTATTCAAAAAGATCGGATTATACTTGGTAATTACACATATAAAGTGTAAACATTGCAATTCTGAGCATCATTTGTGCATTTCAATCGTTTATTGGATTCATTCTATCTCATTTCATCACAACAACCTACATTTAAATATTTTATACTGTCTAGAAAAAAGATTAATATGTTATTTATTTAAAATATTGGATTATACATGATAATTACGCATATGAATTGCAAATAATGCAATTCTGAGCATCATTTGTGCATTTAAATCTTTTCTGGATTTATTCAAAGTCATTTCATCACAATAATCTACATTTAAACTCCTTATACTGTCTATAATAAGATTCATATGTTATTTCTTCAAATAGAATGGATTGTACATGGTAATTACTCACATAAAGTGCAAAAAATGCATTTCTGAGCATCATTTGAATATTTTAATCGTTTCTGGTTTCATTTTATGCCATCCTACACAATAATCTTTATTTGAACTCATTATACTGTCTAGAATAATATTAATATGTTATTTATTCAAAAATATTGGATTATACATGTAATTTCGCATATAAATTGCAAATAATGCAATTCATAGCATCATTGGTGCCTTCAAATCATTTCCGTATTCATTCAAAGTCATTTCATCACAATAATCTACATTTAACCTCCTCATACAGTCTAGAATCTGATTCATATGTTATTTATTCGAAACGAATGGATTGTACATGGCAATTACGCACATAAAGGGCAAATAAGGCAATTATGAGCATCATTTGAGTATTTTAATTATTTTGGCTACATTTTATGCCATTCCTTCACAGTAATCTTTATTTAAACTCATTGTACTGTCTAGAATAGGACTAATATGTTATTTATTCAAAAATATTGGATTATACAAGGTAATTTCACATATAAATTGCAAATAATGCAATTCATAGCCTCATTTGTGCATTTCAATCGTTTCTGGATTTATTCTGAGTCATTTCACCAGAATAATCTACATTTAAACTCACCATACTGCCTAGAATATGATTCATATGCAATTTTTTAAAACAATTGTATTATACTAGGTAATTACGCATTTAAATTGCATTATAGCATCATTTGAGTATTTCAGTTGTCTCTGGATTCATTCTAAGTCATTTCATCACAATAATCTATATTTAAACTCCTTATACTTTCTAGAATAAGATTTATATGTTATTTATTCAAAAAGAATGGATTGTAAATGGTAATTACGCACATAAAGTGCAAATAATGCAATTCTGATCATCATTTGAGCATTTTAATCGTTTTAGGCTTTATTTTATGCCATTTCTTCACAATAATCGTTATTTGACTCATTATACTGTCAAGAATAAGATTAATATGTTATTTATTCAAAAATATTGGATTATATATGGTAATTTCGCATAAAAATTGCAAAAATGCAATTCATAGCATCATTTGTGCATTTCAATCGTTTCTGGATTTATTCTGAGTCATTACACAACAATAATCTACATTTAAACTCACCATACTGCCCAGAATATAATTCATATGCTATTTATTGAAAACAATTGTATTATCCAGGGTAATTATGCATATAAAGTGCAAATAATGCAATTCCGAGCATCATTTGAGCCTTTCTATCATCTCTGGATTCATTCTAAGTCATTTCATCACAATAATCTATATTTAAACTCCTTATACTTTCTAGAATAAAATTAATATGTTATTTATTCAAAAAAATTGGATTATACTTGGTAATTACGCATATAAATTGCAAATAATGCAATTCTGAGAACTATTTGTGCAATGGATTCATTCTAAGTCATTTCATCGCAATAATCTATATTTGAACTCCTTATACTTTCTAGAATAAAATTAATATGTTATTTATTCAAAAATATTGGATTATACTTGGTAATTACGCATATAAATTGCAAATAATGCAATTCTGAGAACTATTTGTGCATTTAAATCATTTCTAGATTCATTTTATGCCATTCCTTCACATTAATCTTTATTTGAACTCATTATAGTGTCTAGAATAAGATTAATATGTTATTTATTTAAAAATATTGGATTATATATGGTAATTTCGCATATAAATTGCAAATAATACAATTCATACCATCATTTCTGCATTTAAATCGTTTCTGGATTCATTCAAAGTTATTGCATCACAATAATCTACAATTAAACTCCTTATATAGTCTAGAATATGATTCATATGTTATTTATTAAAAAAAAATTGATTGTATATAGTAATTTGGCATATAAATTTGAAATAATACAATTCATAGCATCATTTGTGCATTTCAATCGTTTCTGGATTTATTCTGAGTCATTTCACCAAAATAATCTACATTTAAACTCACCTTACTGCCTAGAATATGATTCATATGGTATTTAATCAAAAAGATTTGATTATATATGGTAATTACGCATATAAATTGCAAATAATGCAATTCTTAGCATCATTTGTGCATTTTAATTGTTTCTGGATTCATTCTAAGTCATTTCTATACAATAATCTAAATTTAAACTCTTTATACTGTCTAGAATATGATTCATATATTATTTATTCAAAAAAATTGGATTATACTTGATAATCTAAAATTTTTTAATAAATATGATATGAATAATTTTCTAGACTGTATAAAGAGTTTAAATATTGATTATTGTGATGAAATGACTTAGATTGAATCCAGAAACGATTGAAATGCTCAAATGATACTCAGAATAGAATTATTTATACTTTATATGCGTAATTAAATTGTATAATCTAATATTTTTGAATAAATAAGATATAAATCCTTACATATTTTTTTAACTGCCTTGATATAGAAGGGAGTAGCACAAAAATGATAACCATTACAACAACAAAATTGCAGTTCAAACCAAATACCAACAGCTATACATGCATCTTACATAACAAATTCATATTTTAAACTAAAATACATACTACTCTAAACTTCCAACTACATAACATATTCACATTTCAAACTAAGCTAGATACATGAGATCGAACCATAGCTTTCACAAATGAAGGGTTATCTAAAGAGCTCTAGATATTCGAGCTTTTTGAAATGGTTGAGCTTGTTCCTCATTAGAAGAAAATTTGTCTGTATATTCTCTTCCACTTTCATTGTTCCTACATAAATTTGTTTAATCTTGTTGACACAGTAGCACGTAAAAAATGTAAAACACATCTTAACCAAAGTAATTAAATAGCAGAAAAAGAAAGAAAAAAGCAACAAGCAGGTTTGCTCTTTTCACAATAGCATAATTTCTTGATCTGCAACCTGCAAATAAAACTAATTAGATATAATGCATGCCACATAATCTTCATTAATTAGAGCAAGCTTGATATCTCATATTTATATACATATTTTTGGCCAAACTTAGCACCAAAATAGCACTCAAACCATTATAAATGTCTCATTATTAATTGTGTTTTCCAGGATTTTGTACTGCCGTCGCTTCTATCTCTATTTTGTAGAATTCCCGTAGAAATTGAAGACAAGACGCCTAAGACATGAAGAGTGGAGCCCAACCCTTAGCCAGATGACTCATTCCTGGCTCACACATGCGTGCCTAGACCTAGACTACACCACCATGGGCCGAGATAGATCACAGGCCCTGGTTTCAGCCCATTTCACCCCATCTGCTTTCAATTTCGGTCCGAAATGGTCTGATTTCGGTCCGAAATCTGGTTATGGAAAGTAGATTTTGGCAAGTTTCAAAGAGGGAAAGCGCGTTTCTTGCCCTAGCCGCCTCTGGACCGACGAGGGGGAGTATATAGGCACATGTTCTCGACCAGAGGCGTCTCTCTTCTTCCACTTTTGATTTTCTCCACAATACACGATTGTTTTTAGGCGTTTTTGGCTCTTTTTACGGGTTTTCTTGAGGAGCAGCAGCGTTTGTGTGCGACGGCAGCGATATTGCATCTCCACATCGATTCCTTGGCCTTAGGACAGCGAGTATTTGCATTGGATATCTCGGTTTACTCCTTTATGCTTATGTTTCGTTGTTTTATGGCTTGTATCTTACTTATTTGCATGATACTTATTATTTCTGTTATGAACATGTTAGGCTAGACTCCTTTATGATGTTCTAGGGATAGCTAGTAGATTATTTTGATATTATGTGATGACTTGATCATTTATGCTATGTTTATGTGATGAGTTTTGTTGAGATTTATCGTTTGCTTAGTTAGTTTAATTACTTGCTTTATTGTCTACTTAATGATGTCTGCAGCACCGTTAGGGCATTAGACAAAAACAATTAATTGAATAGTTGAGTATATGAAATAAACCAATCACTTGAAAGAGGAGGTTAGTTGTGACCGACAGGTGCAATTTTTATTGATCCGATAGGACTTTAAATATTTCTAGAACCCCGATTTAACTCACCTAAACAATCAAATTAGGACGAAAGTACATGTTTGATTGTTTATGAGGCGAAAAGCAAGTTCCAAACCAAGTTAGAGTCGAAATCGCGAAAGCTGAGGTCTTAACTTAGGTCTGGTTGTTTAGTACCCTTCGCATAGCATTGTGTAGAGAAAACAAGTCGAAACATTAACTCTAAAGCAATTTCGGATCAAAACAGTAAGGATTTCGGACCGAAACCCTTACATTTCGGACCGAAATAAGCCTCTGTCTGGATGAAAATCGAAGGCTGAGGTGCTTTAGGGCCAAACTAATCGAACGCTAAGCTCCTAGGACATCGCTTGCATTTATTAGACATTTTAAAGCAGAAAAATCAACCCAAAAATATTTTATAATTATTTTATTAGTTTTCAATTGTTATTTAGTTGTTTCCTTTAAATTAAATCCTCACAATTTTTATTTGTCTAGCTTTTAAGAAAAACTAAGTCCGGTACTCATTTTTACCGTCCCTTGGGTTCGACCCTTAGCTTTACCAGAACGATTAGTAAGGTAGAACAAGGTTATAAATTTATTTGACCTAGGTTTTAATTCCCTTATCAAAGCTGTATATTTTTTATGTTTGATTTGTGTTGTTGATACTTATAACGAGTGTATACCCAGGAATCGAGCAATTGTGAAAAGTAGAACAGAAAATGACAATAATGAGTTACAAGTATGAAATTAAAATTGAAATTGAAAATGTATTGGAACTTACCAGGCGCAAGCCATACTTGGTGACAAGTGCAGAATTTACTATTGCAAACGATGATGAGCTTCGGTAGTTGGATGATTCAGGAATTGAAGGCGGCCACCAGTGCGCTGAGAGAGGCACTGACTTCCTCGACGGGAGTGGGATCGACAAGGCTAGGATTTTCTTTTCTTTAGAAGGGGGAAAGAGACAAGATCGGGTGGCATTGCTCGAGAGAGAAGAGGAATAGAGCTCAGCCAGTGTCCAATTACCTAGGTGTTTCGCTCGAAAAAGAGTAGAGCTCAGTCAGCGTCAGAGAGATGTTGTTGTCAACCGAGATCTGATCGACAGATATCTCAGCCTAGAGAGAGGTGACCGTATGGGTGTCGATTGCGGCACTCGTTGTTGATCGAGGTATTCACAAAGGAGGCTCGGAGATAGCAAGACGGAGAGGCGCCTGACGAGAGAGATGAGGGTCATTGTCACGTCCCGCACCGACAGGTCGCGGGGCGCGAGGCTGGAAAGGTATCTTCTGCATCCATCTGACGGTCCGTCAACCTACGTCGCAACAGAAAAACAAACAGAATCAAGTACAAACCTCAGTAACCGGTTATTTAACGACGCAGCTTCTCTACACTTAATTAATATCACAAAGTTCAATCAGATCGGATTAATCCATAGAACAAATAATATATTTTACGGAGATAATCGGGTCCAGACAGTCAGTCAGTCAGTCACAGTGGTCCCTCCTCGATCTCAGGAGGATCGGCACTAGCCCCTCCCCGAACTCAGGAGGATCAGGGCTCAAATTCAAATTCAATTCACATCCAATTCCAAACTCGATAACCCGTAAAATATACCAATCACAATTCATATAAACATATTCAATCAAAACCAAACGACAAATCGAATCAATCAATCAATACGAAATTAAATATAGAGAAGTCCGGTTACCTGACACGACGGTTCAGAAATCAATAGACAAATCAAATTGGCTATTCGACTGCGACGTAGACTCCATGTCCAATCGGCCGACAAATCAAATTCATGAATATCTCAAGCTAAACATTCTAATATCTAAAGTGAATTTTCTCCTTAAGTTCGGTTTGGAGAAAAAATAAATGAAAGAACGAAGAATGGAATTTATACAAACAAATATAAATGGCAAACAAACACGTGTAGGGGAAGCAATGGACACGTGGCAACATGAATGAATATGCAGAAAATAAGTGGAACACGAAGGTGTTTTGTTGGCAGGTGTCAAGAAAAAAAATATATATTTTCAAAACATTCTTTCAAATCCAAAAGCGGCATGAGTAAATATCATTTTTTATTGGTAAAAATGGTCAAAATTTTAACATAAAGACAATTTCTGTCAAATGATGGTCAATTCTAGTCAACGGTCAAAATATCACAAATATTAAAATATAAAAAATTTTGATATGTCACATTCTCCTTCCCTTAAAAATAATTTCGTTCTCGAAATTCAAATTAATGATAATAATTAAAATCAAATTAACAGATATCAGATAAGATTATCACGATTACATCAAAATCAAATTTCAAATGGAATGACATGGACCCAAACACAGTCCGAGGAACGAATGCTCTGATACCATTATGTCACGTTCCGCACCGACGGGTCGCGGGGCGCAAGCCTGGAACGATATCTTCTGCATCCATCCGACGGCTCGTCAACCTACGTCGCAATAGAAAAACAAACAGAGTCAGGTACAAACCTCAGTAACCGGTTATTTAACGACGCAGCTTCTCTATATTTAATTAATATCACAAAGTTCAATCAGATCGGATTAATCCACAAAACAAATAACATATTTTACGGAGATAATCTGGTCCAAACAGTCAGTCAGTCAGTCACAGTGGTCCCTCCCCGATCTCAGGAGGATCGGCACCAGCCCCGCCCCGAACTCAGGAGGATCATGGCTCAAATTCAAATTCAATTCACATCCAATTCCAAACCCGATAACCCGTAAAATATAGCAATCACAATTCAGATAAACATATTCAATCAAAACCAAACGACAAATCAAATCAATCAATCAATACGAAATTAAATATAGAGAAGTCCGGTTACCTGACACGACGGTTCAGAAATCAATAGACAAATCAAATTGACTATTCGACTGCGACGTAGACTCCATATCCAATCGGCCGACAAGTCAAATTCATGAATATCTCAAGCTAAACATTCTAATATCTAAGGGGCCGTTTGGATCCCCATGGGATTTTGGGAAATTTCATCTTCCTACCATAAATTTATTATAAACAATCCAAACTCTTCACAAAATTACACACTTCCCAATAAATTTATTCCTAGGAATTGCAACTTCCCCAAATTCCTCAAATTCCTAAGCGATCCAAAACGGCCCCTAAGTGAATTCTCCTTCAGTTCGGTTTGGAGAAAAAAATAAATGAGGGAACGAAGAATGGAATTTATACAAACAAATATAAATGGCAAACAAACACGTGTAGGGGAAGCAATGGACAAGTGGCAACATGAATGAATATGCAGAAAATAAGTGGAACACGAAGGTGTTTTGTTGGCAGGTGTCAAGAAAAAAAAAATTTCAAAACATTCTTTCAAATCCAAAAGCGGCATGAGTAAATATCATTTTTTATTGGTAAAAATGGTCAAAATTTTAACATAAAGACAATTTCGGTCAAATGATGGTCAATTCTAGTCAACGGTCAAAATATCATAAATATTAAAATATCAAAAAATTTGATATGTCACAGTCATGAGGAGAGAGTGCGAAGGGATTGATCATGTCACAGAATTTTAACAGATGAATGGAGTTTTTAAAAATAGCGGAGCAATCTAGAGTAATCAGCGCCTTAATCCAAGTCCTCCATCTAAATCTCAGCACGGATTTTAAAGTCGATCTGACAACGCAGAAATGCTGTGTATAAGGTCCATATGCACATTAGTATTCTATATTCATTTCCGAAATTTTTTTAACAAAGACAAATTTATCCTTAACAATTTTAAATAACACAAAGCATGTTTATTTTTTTTTAATAAGAACAAAGCTATAGCGACACTGAAATTATCGCTATAACACAGTCTTATAGCGGCAGTCTCATTACTATATAGCACTTTTTTTTCGTTTTACTTTATTTTTTAATGTTGTCCAGGTTTTTTTTTCCATTTTACTTTGTCTACAGCAGCAATGCTAATGCTGCTGTACAACACGACAAGATTAAAATATACCTTCATTAATGACTTGTCAACGTGAGCTTGTATTGTATGCTTAAATTGGATGTGAATGTAAACCCAGAGCCCACTTGACAGGCCTAGGCCTATAGGCCCATTTATGGTCCAAAAATTCAAAGGCCCCGTAAGCGAAGTGGGATGGGTTTTAACTCGACAAGCAGGATGAAAACCGTAACTGTTTATTTCGTTTCGTTTCATTCAAACCGAAACAAAACGGTTAAAGATTTTGGTTGTGTTTCAAAGATGAAACGGTTAACGAAAGTTTGAAATAATTTTGTCTATATATATTTTTCGTACTTTCTTAACGAAATTGATAGTCAGTTTCGTATCCAAAACGAACAGTCAACAAAACACCCCGTTACCATTTGAATGTTACGCAGCTCTATCGACAAGTTTACATAACTACACGTATATACGATATACCTGAGAAGCTAACATGGTAGCGAGCAATTTGGAATTTCCAATATAGAGGCGCTACTTTTATAGAACATGTTTTTTTGTAATTTATCATTGTACATGGTAGAGAGTAATTTGGAATTTCCAATATAGATGCACTACTTTATAAAAATGCTTTTTATAAATCATGCTTTATAAAAATGCTTAATAAATCATGCTTTTTATAATTCACTATTGTGCATGGTAGAGAGTAACTTGGAATTTCCAATATATATAGATGTGCTTCTTTATAAAACATGCCTTTTGTAATTCATTATTGTAAGAATAATTTGGAATTTCCAATATAGATGTGGTACTTTATAAAACATGCTTTTTATAATTCGCTATTGTACATGGTAGAGAGTAATTTGGAATTTCTAACATAAATGTGCTACTTTGTAAAACATGTTTTTTAGAATTTTTTTGATGAAATGTTTTTTATAATTCACTATTATTGTACTTCGGCAATAATCAAATTTAGCATGAGCAAGACTGCAAGAGCAACAGAAGCATCATATTATAAGTATTTTTGGGTAGTTGAGCCAATCAAGGTCCTAACCAAAATGATTGGCATAAAATACTCAACCTAATGGGGACATAAATTGAAATTTTGCGTCAAAAATCGTGTATTTTAACGTGTAACAAAAACTCATATTATGCTTTAGGGAGGAATTGGCTATAAACTTACAAGTTTCACACAGTTGCCATAAATTTGAAACCAAAAAGGTGGCATAGAGAACTGGAACCCAGCAGTCCACCCAAAATTTCTTTTTAAAAAAGGGAGCATAAAAAATGGGAATCTTAAATTATATTTATTGACGTATAAATTAACAGCCAAATAAGTAACATCTGATTATAATTTTTGTAGGGACCTGTATAAATTAACGCCTTATTCCCTTCTCAAATCCCATCCCTGATCCAATCCAAGGCTAGTTAGCTACTTCACTCTTTAAAAGCTCTCTTTTTCTCTAAAAACCTCTTCATCTTTTTCTCTCTTCCCATTAGATCAAAACCTCGTTTCCTCGATCAAGATCAACCCATGGAGATCGATCTTGCACCGAAAGCTCCCAAAGGATCGTACGCTGGAGATGGGGGTTCCTACTCGTCCTGGACCCCTGACGACCTTCCGATGCTACGCGTGGCGAGCATCGGCGCAGCTAAGCTCACCTTGAACTGTCGCGGATTCGCTGCGCCAAGCTACTCCGACTCCTCCAAGGTCGCCTATGTTCTCCAAGGTATTTTGTTGTTTCCTTTTTCTTTAATTGATCAATGCATTCCGATTTCATTGTTGTTAGAGGATTTCTGTTACTTTATGCTTGTTCCTCATTTGGGAAACTTCGATGCTGTACTTAAACTTTGCATGATTTGTTAGTAAGTTAATATGCTCTGTATTGGTTCCCCTTTCATATATTTCAGGCTTTATTGTGAAAATATATGCAAACTTTCCATCTGTGTTATGAGAAATTACACGAGAGATTGAAATTCAGGTTGCCTTTCATACCTGTGTTGTAAGAATTAGGTCCATGAGATTAAAATTCATTTTTTTTTTTGCATATTATGATCTGGATGTATTGGAAAAACTCTAAAGGACCTAGTGAAAGATTGTTCCCTTTCTGCTCTAAAAGTTCCTTTGGTAACAGAAACCTTTTAAATTTTTTGTTTTTCTTTTCTTTGTGTGGACTCAACAATTAACTGGTTTACTCCTAACATAAAACAATTCTAAAAGAAATTATGCTTTCCCAAATGACAGAAATAAAAAGAATGTGAAAATCAAAGTTACTTTCTAATATTTTAATATTTTGTTCAGATGTTTGCAATACTGTGAGTCCAAATCTTTGTACATACTTTTCATTTGTGCTAGTGAATAAGCTGGTGCAGAATCAATTCCCTATTATATTTCCATTATCTTTTCAAAGAGACAAAAATATTCTTTTTTTTTATATTAGTCCACTTAGCTCACTTATCTGGCTGCATTTTTTTATTCACTTGTCAGGTTAAGATTCTCATTATAGTGTTATAATATCTTTGCTGTTACAAACTGTATTAAACTATTAATAGATATCTCATGACATGACCTATTTTAAAAACTCTTCAGACCATAAATTATTTTCATTCATTTCTTTAATGAAAAGACCTCTTATTTAAGCTCTTTCTTCACCATAATTCTGAAAAAAAAAATACCGACTCCTTTTTAAAAATAAAAATTATGAGCAGGAACTGGAGTTTGCGGACTAACTGTGCCGGAGGCAGAAAAAGAAAAGGTTCTCCCAATAAAAGAGGGTGACGCCCTTGCAATTCCTTTTGGAGTTGTCGCTTGGTGGTTCAACCCTAATGAATCTGACCTCACAATTCTCTTTCTTGGTGATACCTCAAAGGGCCACAGGCCTGGCCAATTTACTGATTTCCATCTAACGGGTCCCACCGGCATTTTCACTGGATTCACCCCTGAATTTGTTTCACGTGCATGGGACCTCTCTGGAAATGATGTTGCCAAGTTGGTGCACAACCGATCCAATGGTGGCATTGTCAAGTTGAAAGACAGTCAGAAAATGCCCGTGCCATCAGACAAAGATAGAGATGGATTGGTACTGAATTGCCATGAGGCACCACTGGATGTGGACATAAAGGGAGGTGGCTGTGTGGTGGTCTTGAACAGTAAGAATCTGCCAACTGTGGAGCAGGTCGGTTTGGGTGCCGATTTAGTGAGACTGCATGGTGGGGCCATGTGCTCTCCTGGATTTTCGTGTGACTCGGCTTATCAGGCAAGAACTTTAGCTGCACTTGATTACCCTTGCTGCATTTCTATTTATTTATTAATTGTCATGTTCTTTTAACTGTTCAAATATAACTCAGCTGATGGTTCAAAGCTTAAAGATAGCCAATTAGTTAATACTATTGAGAAGGGAACATTGTGTGGTACAGCACCGGTCTTTCACTTATAGGTTCAATTTTTTAACTGAAAACTGTGGTGATTGCAGGTCACGTATGTTGTGAAAGGAAGTGGAAGGGTGCAAGTTGTTGGGGTAGATGGTAAACGTGTTCTGGAGACAAAAGTGTCAGGAGGACAATTGTTTATCGTGCCAAGGTTCTTTGTTGTGTCTAAAATTGCTGACCCAGAGGGCATGGAGTGGTTCTCTATCATCACTACTCCAAAGTAATTCATAAGAACTTCTCACTTTTGCCCAATATTTTTGTTATTTACATGCTTTACTTAATTAGCTGAAAAAATAAGCAAGGTCTGAAGCATATATATTGTTTCTCAAACGAAATCTCTCTCAGCCCATCAATATTTGTCAAAGTAGAAAAATGCTCAACAGAACCTATTTCTATTGCTTATCATTGAAAAGAATGATACGACAGTACTTTTAATAGCTAAATATCTATGGACATGCTACATACCACTTGTTTTATGCATGGCAAGACTATATCTCAATATTCATCATAAATTTACATAATCATAAATATTGTTTTGGAAATGCAGCCCTGTGTTTAGTCACCTGGCTGGGAGGACATCAGTGTGGAAGGCCATTTCTCCTGAAGTGCTGGAGGCTTCCTTTGACACCACATCTGAGTTGGAGAAGCTATTTCGCTCCAAACGTACCTCTGATGAAATCTTCTTCCCTCCTAAGTAAACAAAATACAGATGGACTTTATCTGTGGAGGAGGAACAAAATAATGTACCTTCTCCTCTTTTACGTTCGTATAGGGGGCTGTTAAATGTCATGTTATGCTTTAGAGCCATGTTCAGTGTTTATCTTTCATAAGAATAAGTGAGTCTGCTTTTTGTGTTGGTGAGTAAGATGCAAATAAGTTGAATAATATATCTTCTTATAATGATGAGTTCTTGATCTATGATGTTTGCGTCTATGATTACGAGTCATTACAAATCATTAAAACAATGGTTTATGTTTCCCTTTTGGCAATATTCGTTATCTCTATAATTTCCGCCACTTGGGATGGTTGCAACAAAAGCCTGCCTTCAACAGAAATGCTAAACAATATATTACAACATCGCCCATTTGTACAAGGTAATATATTACCTTGAATGCAGAAAAGTGCTTCCCCAACGAAAGTTAAAAACTTTATAAACTGCCGTCTACACTCTTAAATGATGGATGAAATTTATGTGTTTAACTCAAATCTAAAGTTAAATGACACAAGGATGTGTAGTGATCGGAAAGAAAAGGGAGGAATAACAGATCGTTCATTATACTCTTGAGTAGAATATGAATGAAGAAATTAGACCCTCATTCAATTTTCAAATATTTGTACCTTCTAATTTAAAATGTAAGAAAGATTACTAGTAGTTCTTCGTTCTCTTTCCTACCAGTCTTTCTTCCTTTCTCCCTAACTTGGGAGCAGATCCTAGATAATCAAACATATTCCCATTGAAACAGAGCAGGAAAAAAAATTGAAGAGGTAATCAGCTGAACTGCCGAAGCAGCTTTATAAAAATTTCCAGTATTCCATTTGCTGTTTTCTTGTCTACCTCACAAACTTGACCAAAATATGACAATACAACAACAAGCACCACATGAATTTTTCTTATAAAGTCTCTCATCGTAGAAAGTTATCATGAGTACCGAAACAAAATTAGCATCAGTACAACATTCCACCTCTTACAATTTCCTTGAAACAAACACAATGAATTAGTTGCGAGCCTCTCTAAAATGTAAGCTGGTTATAATACTCCTCATCGTCAAATTTGAACCATTTCTTCTCAACCTCTTTCAAGTAGTCCAAAAGCATAATCATGATAAAAAGGAAGAAGCCACCCGATGACCGCCCCCAGCCACCACCACCACCTCCGCCTCCACCGCCGCCTCCTCCACGATAGGGAGGAAATCCCCCACCTCCCTGGTATAGTTTTGGCTCCATCACCTTGCCTAAAACAATCGAAATCATTTACTGAACCCGAGAGCTTTTACAGGACTGTTCTAATGAAACTGTTTTAACACCTATGTCAGAATAAACTGTGAATTATTAAAATGACTAAGATGAGTTGCTACTAAATCAGTTGTAATGATGCATATGATGCTGGGTTTCACAATTAGGAATGTTGAGTGATCGTTCCTCTTTTCATAAACAGAAATCTATTACATATAACATACCTGAAACAGGCCCACTAGGAATGCGGGTTGACTTCCTCTCAACTGTTTGTATTTGTGTTGCACCAGTGGCAGACTAACAAATAGAAAAGAAAAGGTATAAATGCTGTCAGTAGGCTCAGGTGGTAAGAGCACTGGCTGACTTCTAAGAGGTCGGTTCAAGCTCGCATGCTTGCACTAGGCTTAGCGAGCCAGCGTAAAAACTCATCCATATATACATGAAATGACCAGGGTCGGAAGTGTCATTTCTATCCTACCCCATCTTGTTTGGGATAAAAGGCTCTGACTCATTTTGTTTTTATAAATGCTGTCAGTGAACAATGTCTACCTGAATACAGCTATGTAGACAACAAAAGCCTATTGACACTACACCAGAAAATAACACTCTCAACCACAAAATCTACACACCAGAGGGCCACATACAATCTATGTTGTTACTTGTTATGTAACAAATGGTATTGGCAAAACTTCTGCATTTGAAGAAAATCTTTTACCATTGCAATGTCTCGTAACCTTGCTTCGGGGCGAATCGCTCTGGCAAATGAAACTGAACTTTGACTTGATGCATGATGTGCTAGAATCTCTCTTACACCTGCATTTGTATAGTTTAAACTGGCAACTTATTCAAAAAAAATTTAAGAGAAAAATAAACAGTGGTTCCTTTACCTCCCAATCTCCTGAGGGTAATTGAAGGTAACACTGGAGATGCACATGGTGCCCCTAATGCATTTAGAACATATGGCATTTTACAAGGATTGGCAAACCTGAACAATTAACAATAACGAGTCAGTTGCTTAGGTTAATAAAATAAACTTTCAAATCTTGCTACAATACAGACTATTTGTTACTTTTATGAATCAATCAACTAACAAGACCAATAAAACAATGAGATAGTTAATAGTGAAACCAAAAATTTCAAATCCCACTAAACCAAATCAAACAGTCAATTGAGTATAAAAGGTAAAATTACCCGTGTCTTCTTTATCGCTTATAGTTGAGATAAATTGTGCATGAAATTTGGTCGAATTGAAAAAAGACGGGCCATCCACCAACTAATTTGTAAAATTAATGGTTGAGTTTTGAAAGCATTTGATGAATCCTCCAATTGTATCAAAATTTATAAACATCAAATCTAAACTATAACAAACATATTTACAACTTCAATAACCAATTTATGGGATATAATCATATAGGCAGGGGTCAAATAAGCTAGGGTTGTCAATATATATTCCTACCCATACGCCCATACAAAAAAAATTATATGATAGAAGCCATTTGATAGATTATGCAACCAGCTGGTTCAAATCTAACCATACCCTCTGCCATGGTCTATTTTTGTTTCAAGATTATGAAACACTACACAACAAAAGAGGGAAATTCAGAAACCACAGCCATGGATGGGGGCACGGGCCCCCACTACCATGGTCAGCTTATTACCATTTGTGATATTTCATCGCTTAAATTCCCACTTCAACAAAAAAGTTTATGATTCCTGAAGTGGAGATACCTGAAGGCGAGCGAGATTTCACAGCTTTTGCTTTTGGTTGAGACTGAGATAAAGGAAATGGTTCTAATTTGGACTGGAGGGAATAGTAGAAGAAGGTTTGCGAGTCTGACGAGCGGTCCGTATTTTTCTGCATTAACAAAATTTTTTATTAATTTTCTAATGCCATATGGAAAACCTGAGTATATAGAAACAGTTGAGAAATTGTATTAGTCTCCGGTTATTGTACCTAGGTGACACATTTCTCTGCTGGTTTGTTCACATGGAACTCAAATACTGACCGTGATTCAAACATGTAATTAAAAATTTGTGATTATTGAAACATGGACGGTGATTTATGAATAATTCGAATAAATTAAATTATTGCTTTTTATAGAAACACAGCAAATTAAAACATTTTGAGAAATGCTAGTGTCCTATATATAGGACGGATGGGTTCGTCCAATATGATCGTTTTCACGTTTTTAAATTTCAAATGACCGATCCGAATCGTTCAATATGTTCTCCATATTGAAAACTTACAAGAAACCAATTTTTACATTCTTTCGAATTTTTTTACTATTTTTTGGTAATTTTGAAAATCCATGATATAAACATTATGGATCGTCCAATAACAACGATTTTCTAAAATGCCAAAAAAATAGTAAAAAAATTCGAAAAAATGTAAAAATTGGTTTCTTATAAGTTTTCTATATGGAGAACATATTGAACGGTTCGGATCGGTTATTTAAAATTTAAAAATATGAAAACGATCGTATTGGACGGAGTCCATCCATCCAATATATTGGACTCTAGCATTTCTCAAACATTTTTATGATTTTATTTGCCGTAAGAAAATTAAAATTGGTTACTTAATGACTAAAACTTTGATCAAAATAATTTTCTCCTAGGATTTTATTTTATTATAATTTTTTGGAATTTTTTCTGATCTAATAACATAAAAATTCTAATTAAATGAAGTAAAATAGATTTATTTTGATAAAAAAAATTTATAGTCAAATGAAATTCTGCCACGCGATTCTAATCAGAGACTTACTGTATATATACAAAATTAATGCTAAAGAATCATTCAGTAATAGTATTAATGTATTTATTAAGTGATATAATATGAGTATATGACCCGAAATGTTGTATTTTTATTCTACTTCTGATTTTGCCTTGGCACTATGGCAGCGGCCTTAGGACAACCATCAATGTCTTATTTTTATTAAAAAAAACGAATTTTCATAAGAAATTTTGTCACAGTAAAAACCTTGACTTAACAGATCGTGTGTCCTCAAACGAAACAGTACACATTAAAGCCTAAATTTTGAAAATTTAGCACCCTAGCTTGACGACTATCAATACAATGTCAAAATTGTAACAATTTTGTATATGCATGCATATAATTGGAAAATTAAATAAAATACATCTAAGGGAACAAAATATATTAATTTTAAGTAAGAACAAAAAACGTAATACCGGTTGGCCCTGAAGATCGCTGAAATTCGATCCGTGCTTCCTAATTAATAAACAAAATTATTATTGAGTTACAGAATTATGAAATCTTTTAAACTTGACGCTATATTTAAGAATATTCTATATGCATACAATTTCTACAAAAAAAAAATAGATCAATAAACTTAGAAAATATTGATGGATAATGATAACAGAGAACCTCGACAAGCAAGCCAGCTTTTTTTTTTTTTTGGTATATTTTGTTTACATCTGAATTCTCTTTTGGTGATTAAAAATACTAGCCGCGTACTCGCACTTCGCGCGATGAAGATGTACCATAAAACCAGCATGTAATTATTACAAATTTTATAATTATGATTGTAATTATTTGAATAAATACCAAATTATCTTGCAACTAATCTATAAGGTAAAGTTAGGTCACATTTTCCAAGTGTTATGGCCTCAAATCACATCAATTTAAAAAATTTTAAAAATTCCAAAGTATAAAAATTATATCACTAAAAAATTTAAAAAATCCTAAAGTATAAAAATTATATCACTGGATTCCTTGTAATCGCTCTAAGAAGATAGACAAAAGTTAATCAAAAAATAATTTAGTAATGCCTTGCAAAGAGCTACGTACACTAAAATACAATATTTTAAGAATATTTGCATAGAAAAAACTATATCACTTGTTACCTTATAATTTATGTCGATTAATATAATGTAAAGAAAAATATATCCTCATAATATAATTATAATAATAATTGACATTATAAAATATATCAAGCAATGCTTGTAATAAAATGTTTTCTGATCTTGAAATATATAAAAAAATAGTAACAACTTAAAAAATAAATTAGAAAAAATAAATTAATGAATGTCTTGTAATTTTTTTTATGACATTTATAAATTGTCATACAAAAAAGCAATTAAACAAAAACAAATTTTTCTTTAATTGCAGATTTATAATAAATAAAAGCAGAGGGTGTAACAAAAAATATAAGAAGTATATGAAATAAAAAAATTGAGGGGCTATCTACAAAGGGTGTGTTTGGATGAGCCGGGAATATGGAATAGGAATAAGAAATTTCAGTATGCGTGTTTATCCTTATTCATTATTCTTATACCATGGTTTTGTTAGTATAGAAATAAGGGCCCTTATTCTTTATTTTTATGTTGTTTGGATTGCACAAGAATAAGAATAAGCATGCAAATCGAAATTCCTTATTCATATTCCCTATTCTCGGCTCATCCAAACACACCGAAAAAGTGAATCGACCCCACACACGTGTTGTCCTCTTTTTCTTGCTTGTTTGACTTTATGTATATCCTCATGTACATATTTTTGTGTTGCATTTAAGCAAGATACTCGTGTGATAGCCCATTACATAGAGAAAAATGAGAATCCGTCTCAAGAGATCAGATAAGAACCCACATGGCGGACTGCCTTTGTTTCTTACTTATTTACTGTAGAAGAATTGGTAATAACTTTTGTGTTGGTAGATGAAAGTGCTGCTTATAATACATCCGTTACACAAATAATACTCAAAATGACCACAAAGTATCCACTTATAGTGTTACAGATATGCCCCTGTCAAGCAGGCTCCACCTGTCAGATACAATGACGCTGACGTCACCATAGTACTGTAGATAATATCCTTAGAAATGAAGTATTTTTTGATAACATTTGAATTTTTATAATATGCCGAGCAAAATGACGTTTATCTCTGGTGATTCATTAGAATCTTAAAAGATAAATCTTGAGTGGATTATCACATAAATAACTTAAGAGTATAGTCAAATTTTATTGTACATTCTGTATTAGAGTATTAATAAAGGATTAAAAATCTCAAAAAAATTATGTCACAAATTTTATTTTTTGCCATTACACACATGCTAATATAGAATCCATTTAATAAAATTTGGGGGTGTGCCAAAATCATCCTTATCATATTAACATAATTAATATTATGGTCTATACTATGAAAATCCATTCAATAAAATTTTGGGTGTGCTAAAATCATCCTTATCATATTTGCAACATAAGATTATGGTCTATCCTTTCATAGTAGAAGCAGTTTACATAGAAAGCTTGCTTTTTTACAACTCCTGTTTGAGTTTGGCAAAGTCCAATTTGGCATGAATAGAAGAACCTTCATTATTCTTTAGCATAGCACTAAATAGAGATATTCAATTTAAACTTTTAATCATTCGCTATACATTTTTTTTGTTGATATTTATCGACTGAGAGCCTACCGGGGAGGGGGGGGGGGGGGGAATACGACTCTGCGGCAGAGTCGTATTTTTAGTTTTTTTTTTTTTTTTTGCGTTAAACACGTGTAAATTTATGTGTAGCAAGTAGCAACTCATGTTGCTTTATTTTATAAAGTCAATTAAGAATAAAAAAAACTTAGTACCTGTTGGCACTGTGATCACCATTGATCGCTTCATTTGTAAGATTAAACAAAATTAAGATTGATTGCGGTATGAAAATTGTTGTATAATCTTTTTAATCTTGGACGATTTATTTGTAAGATTACATTTCTACATGAAAATTTTAAACTATTTTACATAAAAGATAATTGAACTTAATTAGAAAATATTGATAGAAAATGTTAAAAGATAAAAACGAATCTCAACAAGCAAGCTAGCCAATATTCTTTTGGTGTATTTTAACTTAATTATATCATTAATATTGATTAAAATATAATTGTATTTCAAATTATTATTAAATGTGAGGTTTATCTCTAGTTTATTCACATCGCGAAAGATATATCTATTGACTGTACGTATTACGTATACTCAGTGATTCAAAATCTTAATAATGTTGTATTCCCAAGTTTATATTTGTCATTAAATGCATTCTTATAGAGATTATATTTTTGGTGGTGAATATAGAATCTATTTTATTTATAAAATTAATTTAGATGTACGCTAAAATCATCCTTATCATATTTGTAACATAAGATTGTGGTCAATCCTTTCATAATAGAAGCATTATACATAGATAGCTTGCCTTTCGTAATTCATATATGAGTTTGGCAAATTCCAATTTAGCACGAGAGTGAAAAAACTATCTTAATTCAGTAGCACTAAATAAAGATAATGTGGTTTCAATGACTCGGCATTTTATTTTTGTAAGTGAATAAAACAATCGAGGGACTTTATCTGTGGTGGAGGAACAAAATAAGGCTGTTAAGCGTTATCTTATATATGCTTTAGAGCCATGTTCTATATATGTTCATAAAGAATAAGTGAGACTATTTTTTGTGCTGGTAATAAGCAAGATGCAAATAGGAGTTGCAATATTTTGTATCTTCTTATAATGATGAGATTTTGATCTATGATGTTTGTGCCGCCTGATTTGAATTCACATTCAAACAATGGTTTATTTTTGTTTCTTTTTGCAATATTAATTACCTCTGTAATTTCCGCATTTGTTCAAATGGAACTTGGAACAAAAACCTTCCTTCAACAGAAGTGCAAAACAATATTTTACATCATCGCCCATTTGTACAAGTTGAAAATCTTTTTGATAGATGTTTGGTAAATCATACCTTGAATATAGAAAAGTGCTTTCTCGATTAAAATTAAAACTTTTAAATGTTGTCTAGCTAGACTCTGAAATGAAATAAAATGATGGATCAAATTTAACTCAAAATCTCAAGTTAAATCACAGTAAGGATGTGTAAAGTGAACCGAAAGGAAAGGAAGGAACAACAGGTCATTCATTATGGTCTTGAGTTTTAATTTTAGAATATGAATGAAGAAAATAAATCCTCATATTTATTTTTCAAAATTTTGTACCTTCTAAAATTTAAATGTAAGAAAGTTTGCATGTTCTTCGCTTTTTTATCTTTCCTTGCCACGTCTTTCCCTTGTTCTCCCTCCAACTCGGGAGCACGGAGCAGGGGAAAAAAATGGGAAGGGGTATCAGTTGAACCGCTTGAAGCAATTTACAAAAACTTTCAATATTTCATTTGTAACACCCCCATCCGTTTGACCAAAGTTTGACCAGAAATTTAATTAGTTGATCACTTTGACCATCTTTGACTAGTCAAATGTTTTGACCTGCAGTTGACCGAATGAAAAAAATAGAGAAAATCCTTTGCCGACTAGAATTTGTGCCACCTGCCTCCCTCTTAAGTAGTACATGGCTCACGGATGCACGTGTCCTCCTATTATTAATCATTGTTTTCTTGATTTATACTTTCTTTCATTACCGTATGCTTCTTCTTCTCTTGTATTTACATATCTGAAATGCATCTTTAACCTTCCACGGAGCCATGTCCAATCAAATGTTTTACTATTTTCATACAACTAAAGTTCAATTGATTATTTTGAGTTGTCCGCCGATTGGAATTCCTACGTCGTCTTCGATTGAACAGTCATTTTGATTCACTTGTGATTTCTATACCGCTTAATCAGGTAATCGTACTTCTCTATATTTAATTTCGTATTGATTGATTGATCTGATTGTTTTTTATTTTGATTGAATCGATGTAATCAGATTTCTCTATATTTAATTTCGTATTGATTGATTGATCTGATTATCATTTGATTTTGATTGAATCGATGTAACCGGACTTCTCTATATTTAATTTCGTATTAATTGATTGATCTGATTTATCATTTGATTTTGATTGAATATGTTTATTGAATTGTGATTGGTATATTTTATGGGATATCGGATTTGGAATTGGATATAGAATTGAATCTGAATTTTGAGCCTTGATCCTCCTGAGTTCGGGGAGGGCCGGTCCTGATCCTCTTGAGATCGGGGAGGGATCACTTTGACTGACAGACTATCTAGACCCACTTATCTCCGTAAAATATATTATTTGTTCTGAAGATTAATCCAATCTGATTGAATTTGTTATATAATAATTAAATATAGAGAAATTGCGTCGTTAAATAATCAGTTACTAAGGTTTGTACATGGCTCATTTTGTTTTTTTTGTTGCGACGTATGTTGAAGGGCCGTCGGATGGATGCAGAAGATATCGTTCCGACTCGCGTTCCGCGATCTGTCAGTGCGGGACGTGACACCATTTGTTGTTTTCTTGTATAGCTCACAAACTTGACCAAAATACGACAATGTAACTACGAGCGTCACATGAATTCACTTATAAACTCTCTCATTGTAGAAAGTAATCACAAGTACCGCAAACAAAAATTAGCATCGGTACAACATTTCACCTCTTACATTTTCGTTAAAACAAACACACCGAATTAGTTGCAAGCCTCTGTAAATTTTTAGTTATAATTTAAATTGATAAAAATAAAAGAGCATGTACTATATTACAACTATGACATAATTTTATGCATCCGCACGTACCATTTTAATTAACTTTTAAATAAAATATAACTTTTAAAAATATTTAAGATGTAACTATTGATTGAGGGAAAGTGATTGAGTTATGCTGAAAGTCCGCAATTTTTTCTTCGAAGCAGATAAAAACTAAACAAAGAGCGGAAAAATGAGAAGTTCCAGGCCTATAGTAACAGTACTCGACAACTTAGAATCAGACCCATTAGTTCAAGCAACTTTGAGCTGATGAAATAAATTTTCATTTTAATTTTGGGTTTGTTAATTATGTTTAAAATTGAGGATACTGATGAATTCTAATGTGTGTATTATATGTTAAATTTTCATTATATTATGTGTTGTATAATGTTTCTAATTATAGCACTTTATTTTCATTTTATTTTGTCTAAGTTATATGTCATGATCCAATCCAAATTAGACAAAATAGAAATAAATTATTATAATTACTGAATAATCCAATTTAAGCAAGAAAACGAAGGTTGCTATCCAAGTTATATATATTTAGCAAAGATTATTTTGTATCTTTACATTTATGCATAATCTTTCCTTTCAATAATATTTTACGTTTAATTCAATTTGGCATTGACATTTTGTATGCTGATGAATTCTAAGGTGGATGGCTTCATCGGAAAGAAGGGAGAAGTGCTCCGACAAACTAGGATTTTTCATGTGAGAGAGACGAAACGGAAGAGAGAGAGGAGATACTTTTCATTTTTTTTTCTTTTCGATCTAATATGCAAACGGAGAATGGCTTAACAAATAAATAACATGTGAAAACAGAAATTGATCTACTATTCAGCGACAAATTCTAAACCCTTGAATTTTCGATCGGATGGTTGAAAAACTTGAGCACACAGCCCTCTTTGGGCTGGAGTCTAATTTAAAATCAATGCAAAAGATTCATTCACTAATAGTATTAATGTATTTATCGAGTAATATGACCCGAAATGTTGTATTTTTATTCTACTTCTAATTTGGCCATCGCAACGAGTCAGCGACCTTAGGACATCCAAACAATGTCTAATTTTCATAAGAAATTTCGTGACTGTAAAAACCTTGACTTAACAGATTGAGTTTTTAAAAAAAAAAAAACATACATTGCGCACAAAAAATTGATGTTATATATTTTAAGTTCATTTTTGTATGAATCAAAGTAAACGAAGTTAGAACTTAGAAGTCTAAATATTAAAAATTTAGCACCCTACATAGCTTACGGCTATCAATACAAGGTCAAAATCGTAACAATTTTGTATATGCATGTACGTAATTAGCAAAATAAATAAAATACATCTAAGGGAACAAATATATAAATTTAAGTAAGAACAAAAAAAAAATGATAACATAGTACTGGACAATCACAGTATATGATCAACTGGAGAACATCAGCTATCTCCAAACAATAGTCAATATTCCCTCGACCATAATTCTGGTGAAGATGTCTTTCTAGACTAACGGTTTGACTATAGTTGGAATTTGTTTACCTTAGTTAAAATGTGTGGTTAGCATGCTAAGTAGATCTGGTTTCTTTTCTATATATATCACATTCTGTATTTGTAATAGTTTAAGACTGAGAATGAAATAAACTATCTCTTCTTCAATTCTTCTTTTCTCTATCTTGTTTTATGGTATCAGAGCCAGGTAAGGAACTCTAGATTTGGTTTAGAGTTGTCATTTCTTGTCTCTAATCCTATGTTCCATGCGCGAACTAAACATGTGGAAATCGATTACCATTTCATTAGAGAACGTGTATTGAATAATTCTCAAGGTTTAGTTTCTTTCTTCCAAGGACCAAGTGGTTGATACCTTCGGTATCAAAGCCTCTGTCAACACATCGGTTTCTTCATATCAGAGACAAGCTCACTCTTGCTTCCACTCAATTCGCTTGCGCGGGCGCGGGGGGGAGGGGGGCGGGTGATAACATAGTATTGGACAATCACAGTATAGTATCAACTGGAGAACATCAGCTATCTCCAAACAATAGTCAATATTCTCTGGACCACAATTCTGGTGAAGATGCCTCTCTCTAGACTAACGGTTTGACTATAGTTAGAATTTGTTTACCTTAGTTAAAATGTGTGGTTAGCGTGCTAAGTAGATCTGATTTCTTTTCTATATATATCATCTTCTGTATTTGTAATAGCTTAAGACTAAAAATGAAATAAAATATATCTTCTTCAATTCCTCTTTTCTCTATCTTGTTTTAAAAAGTAGTACCGATTGGCACCGATGATCGCTGAAATTTGATCCATTTTTTCTAATTAATTATTAATATATAAATTAAGATTGAGTTAAAGCATTATAAAATCTTTTAAACTAGACACTACATTTAAGAATATTCTATATGCAAATTTTATATAAATTTTACAAAAAAAAAGATAAATAAGAAATATTGATGGAGAATGATAACAAAGAACCTCGACAAGCAAGCCAGCTAATTTTTCTTTTGTTTGGCATGTTTCGTTTACATCTTAAGTCTCTATTGGTGATTAAAAATATAACATTTGAATTTTTATAATATGTTGAGCAACCTGACGTTTATCCCCAGTGATTCATTCAAATCTTAAAAGACAAATCTTGGGTGGATTATCACAAGAATAACTTAGTGTACAGTCAAACTTTATTGTGCATTCTGTATTAGAGTATTAATCAATGATTCAAAATCTCCAAAAAAATATTATCTCATCAATATTTAATGTTTAGCCATTAAATACATGCTAATATGGAATCATTTTTTTGTCGTAAATATAGAATCCTTAATAAAATTGGGTGTGCTAAAATCACCCATATCATATTTGTAACATAAGATTATGGTCTATCCATTCATAGTGGAAGCAATTTACACAGAAAGCTTACCTTTTTCGGCCAAGTCCAATTTAGCATGAATAGAAGAACCTTTCATTATTCTTTAGCATAGCACTAAATAGAGATATTCAATTTTAAACTTTTAATCATTCGATATTTTTGTTTAGTTGATATTTATCGACTCAGAGCGACATAGCCTACCGAAATGGTAAAAAAAAAAAAAAACAAATAGACGAACCAAGCAGAGTCATATATATATATTTATATTTTTTTTGCGTTAAACACATGCAAATTTGTGTGTAGCAACTCGTGTTGCTTCATTTTTATGCTAACATGCAAATTTGGCACTGATGACCATTGACGCATCATTTGTAAGATTAGACAACTTAAGAATGATTGTAGTATGAAAAATGTTATAAAAACTTTTAATCTTGAGCTTTATTTGTAAGCTTACAATTCTACATGACAATTTAAAGCTATTTTTACATAAAAGCACAATTGAACTTAATTAGAAAATATTGATAGAAAATTATAAAAATAAAAACGAATCACAACGAGCAAGCTAGCTATTTTTTTTTTTTGGGTGTATTTCTTTTATAAGTAATCTCTTTAATGTTGATTAAAATATAATTGTATTTCAAATTATTATTAAATGTGAGGTTTATCTCTAGTTTATTCACATCGTGAAAATATATCCATTGACTCTAGTACGTATATTCAGTGATTCAAAATCTTAATAATGTTTTATTCCCAAGTTTATATTTGTCATTAAATGCATTCTTATAGAGATTCTATTTTTTGTGGTGAATATAGAATCTATTTTATTTATAAAATTAATTTCGATGTACGCTAAAATCATCCTTGTCATATTTGTAACATATAAGCTTGTGGTCAATCCTTTCACAATAGAAGCACTATAATTTATACATAGATAGCTTGCCTTTTGTAATTCATATACGAGTTTGGTTAATTCCAAATTAGGACGAGTAAAATAACTATCTTAATTCAGTAGCAGCACTCAATAAAAATAATGTATTTTTATTTTAAAATATTATAAACCTTGTATAACTTTTCTTTTATTAAAATTACAGTTGGCACTTTGCCGGCTTGCCTTCGAAAAATGACTCGGCATTTTATTTTTGTAACTTCGAGTCGCCAAATAGTCGAACCATGAAGGCATGAATGGCCATAATGTGGATTTCAGTGTATAAAACGTATGACTTAATTTGTTAGCAGCAACAGGATGCTTAATTTTTCTATCTTGTTGTTACAAACATGAAACATCACACCGATTCTAAAATATGGACCCCACTCGTCTATTTTCATTACAAGCACAAAATAAGGATGTCAAAAGATAAAAATTCTAGAAAGCTTCCAAATACGCATACATCTCAAAATAGTTTTTGTATTGACGGTTTGACACCTATAAATTCATACCATACTCGGCACTCTCTACCTCATCAATTAATCAAACCCCTCTCTGTTTCTCTAAAACCTCTTCAGCCTCTCTCTTTCCATTAGATCAAAAATTCCTTTCTTCAATCAATGGAGATGGATCTTGCACCAAAAGCCCCAAAAGGATTGTACGCTGGAGATGGGGGTTCCTATTCGTCGTGGGCCCCTGACGACCTTCCTATGCTGCGTGTGGCAAGCATTGGGGCAGCTAAGCTCACCTTGAACAGTCGTGGTTTCGCAGCGCCAAGCTACTCCGACTCCTCCAAGGTCGCCTATGTTCTCCAAGGTATTTTATTGTTTCCTTTTGTTTGTTGATACTTTCATAATCAAATCTAATTTGTCAATACATTGGGAGTTTGGGACAATACTTGTGTTAGAGATTTATATTAATTTTATTGCGATAAATATGGTCTGTATATATTGTTTCCTTATGAACAATTATATACATATAATTTTTGTTTTATTTTTTTTGTTTGTAAAAATATATGTAATCAGTCCTTTGTGTTGTTAGAAAAAAGCAAAGAGAACAATTGGTAGGTTGGTCTGCTTTGTGTTAAATGTTAAAACTTCCTCTGTGTTGATCCCTAATTTGTTAATATATGCTTGGTCACCTGACCGTAGTTTGAATTCTATTAATAGCTGTGCTGTGCACATATCTTCTATATATGAAATTAAGGAGCAATTATTAAAACTCGTTATGTATGTTTATTTCATTATGATTTATGAAAATGAATATGAATTAGCCGTACGTTCTTATTTTGAAAATAAAAATTAATATTTTGAACAGGAAGTGGAGTTTGCGGACTTACAGTCCCAGAAGCTACAACAGAAAAAGTGATTAAAATTAAAGAGGGTGACGCACTTGCAATTCCATTTGGATTTGTCACGTGGTGGTTCAACCCAAATGACTCTGACCTCGCCATTCTTTTCCTCGGAGACACCTCAAAGGGCCACCGACCTGGCCAATTCACTGATTTTCATCTTACCGGCCCCACTGGCATTTTCGCCGGATTCACTCCCGAATTCGTTTCTCGAGCATGGGACCTCTCTCAAAGTGATGTTTCCAAGTTGGTGCACGACCAGTCCAATGCCGGCATTGTCAAGCTGAAAGTCGGTCAGAAAATGCCGGAGCCGTCAGACAAAGATAGGGATGGATTGGTGGTGAACTGCCTTGAGGCGCCTCTAGATGTCGACATAAAGGGAGGCGGTTGTGTGGTGGTGTTAAACAGCAAGAATCTGCCAACTGTGGAGTCAGTCGGTTTGGGAGCGGATTTAGTAAGACTGCATGGTGGGGCCATGTGCTCTCCCGGATTTTCCAGCGACTCAGCTTACCAGGCAAGACGTTCAGTTTTGTTACTTTATTGTTGCAATGTTCTTTTTTGAAAGGCTCAACTCACGTTTAATTGAAAGCATTAATTCACAGTTAACCAATTAATTAATAGTTTAATATTGTTAATTAAGAAGAGTGATTAATTCATACAGTACTGGTATATTACTTTTGCCTTTAAGCTGACCCTAAAACTACGACGATTTCAGGTGACATACGTGGTTAGAGGAAGCGGAAGGGTTCAAGTGGTCGGAGTAGACGGGAAACGGGTGCTTGAGACGAAGGTGTCAGGAGGGCAGCTGTTCATTGTGCCCAGGTTTTTTGTGGTCTCCAAAATTGCCGATCCTGAAGGCATGGAGTGGTTTTCAATCATCACTACTCCAAAGTAATTCATATAAACTCTTACTAATTTTAGGCCATTTCACATATTTTGTACGTTTTACGTCAGAAATATAAAAATATGCAAGATCAGAACTAGAAAGATACATGCATTGTTCTCCCAATGGCATTTCCAAATGTAGAAATTGCATAATTAACCCATCTCTACCGTTTATTGGCACACAAATTAGAATGTCATATATATGGGATGCATGCTTTAAAAAAATTATTTCTTGACATGTGTGGATAGATAGATTGAATATCTTAAGAACATCTCTAGGACATTTAATCATTTATGCATATGCGAATCCTTATTTCATGCATTGCAAGAGAAATTGAATATTCATTAACAATAAATGCAACAAGTATACTATTTAATTATTATTATTTTTTGGAAATACAGCCCTGTCTTTAGTCACTTAGCCGGGAGGACATCGGTGTGGAAGGCGATTTCTCCAGAAGTGCTGGAGGCAGCTTTTGACACCACACCAGAGTTAGAGCAGCTGTTTCGCTCTAAACGTACTTCCGACGAAATCTTCTTCCCTCCAAAGTAAAAGATTAGATTGGGTATACAGTATGTTAGGTGCCTGTTTGAGAGTTTGTATGCTGACTTTCTCAGAATGATGATTTCTTGATCTATGTAATTTGTGTTACCTATCATGCTCCTTCATTCTAATTATGAAAGCCATTACTTGTAATCTTAGACTTTTTATAAATCCATATAGATGTATGTTCTTCATGCATGCTTAAAGAAATTATGCAAACCAATTGCAAGCACGTTATGTTGATCCTCTCCACTATGCCTTCAGAAGTTTAGATTAAAAAATAAATAATAATACCGAAGAAGAAGAAACACCGAACAAAATTTTGAATAATTGAATTTGCCTTAATTAAAAAAAAGTAAGCAATATAAAGAATAAATTGCAATTCATTTCTAATGTCATCTAAAGTGTCTCATCGTAGAAAGTAATAACAAGTACCGAACACAAAATTAGCATCGGTGCTACATTCCTTCTCAACCTCTTTCAAGTAGTCCAAAAGCATAATCATGATAAAAAGGAAGAACTTCTAGTATTGGGAGGAAATCCCCTGGTATTGTTTTGCCTCCATTACCTTGCCTAAAACAAACCACCAAAACATTACTGAACTCGAGAGCTTCTATAGGACTGTTCTAGTGAAACAGTTTTAACACCTATCACCTATGTCAGAATAAAATGTGAATTCTTACAAACATGACTAAGAGCAATCGCTACGAAACCAGTTCTAATTATGATGCCTGTGATGTCGGATTTCACAATTAGGAATGTTGATGCAGGAGACTTCCTCTCAACTGTTTGTATTTGAGTTGCACCATGGCAGACTAATAAATAGGTTATTTTACATATTTTGTACGTTTTACCTCAGAAATAGAAAAATATGCGAGATTGAAAACATATATTGTTCTCCCAATGAAGTCTCTCTTTAGCATGCCAGTTTTCCAAAAGTTGAAATTGCATAATTAACCCATCTCTATTGGCACACAAATTGGGAAAGGTGTCATATGGTAGCTTTAAAAAAACATATATTCTTGGCATTATATGTGGATTGATCGAATATCTTAAGTACATCATTAGGACATTTATGCACACGCGAATCGTTATTTTTGCTTGCTTAGCAAGAGAAATTGAATACTCATTAAATATACTTCATAGAATTTTGTTTTAGAAGGCAAGAATGTGTTGATGACTTCGTGCAACTACATCCTTGGCTATTGATCATACCCACAATTTCCATCATGCAAAATGTGTTCATGACTTCATATGCACACAGTTCTAGTTTTATTTGATGCCCACTTCTATATAAAATTATGCAAGTACATAATATGCTAAGAACTTACATGTGTGACCCACAGAAATTCATCTCAACTCTATTCCTTCTTCACAGAACATCATTCAACAGTTAATGATGCAATTCATCATAATCAGTTCATGCTTCCATTACTACATATGCATGCAACTACTACATACCCAATTATAGAACATAAGTGTTAAGATTATAAAATGCTTAATTATAGCATGAATTTCCAATCCATACCCTTAAACAGAATCAACTCACCCACATACACACAAGCCAACATCAAGTCAGAATTAATCGCAAAAAGTGAACCTTGATAAATACCCACGCATAAAGTGAACCTTGATAAATACCCATGGTAGCTATAGCAAATTAAGCTTCTAAACTAAGCATTAGCACATAACAGTACTCACATCTCTACTCATTTAGCTACTATTAGGTTTTAAAGAAATAAGATTGATAAAGATTATACCCAACTCATGTGTCTTAAGAAATCTCCTCAGAGACTCAAGAAAGACCAAAGCAAGATCAAAGCTAAACTGATCAGAAATAAGGCCTAGTCCATCCATTGATTGGGCCTAACAGACACATCCTAATAATTAGGATAACGGATAACCTAATAATTAGTTTTCACCCCTACATATCATGCGTCTTCATTCTAAATATTAAAACTATTACCTATATAAGTTTTTTTTCGAAACACGTGTGTTCTCTATATGCTTGAAGATATTATGAAACCAATTACAACTTAGAGTTGGAGTGAAAACTAGACTGTGTTGCATAGTAATTATCAACCATGTGCCCATAGAATAAAATATACAAATAAAACCATACAGCAAAGACAGCCTGCAACCTGAACAAAAGAATGACAGCATAATAGGACACTCTTCGTTCTGCAAAGAAGAGAAACATCCAAACTAAAAGTGCTAGCTATGCATGTAAAATTTCTTAAATAATTGAACTTTCTTTTATATACCAATGCAATCAACAAGTACAAAAATTTTACACATCCCAACTTTATTACTGGTACCAAATCTTTAATAGTCTTCTTCAGCAGCACTGGCAGCACTTAGATCCACGCTGAGATCAACCATCTAAAGAGAAGAAAATAAAACAGGAGATTAGATACAGAAACTTAACCTTCGCATATAAGTACAAATTTATGGACACGGACTATTTTTAAGGATATACCTTTCCAGTAATCATTGTGTACATGGAAAGCACATCTGTAACAGTCGATTCAAAATGTGTTGTGGCATCATAACTCTGCAAAAAGGGTACACATTTATTTACTTGATATCGGCACAATTGTAACATCAGAAAAATAAAATAAAATAAACTGAAGATACGGTAGATTGATTACATCTAATTAAATATAAATAACAAATAAAAGGAAGGAAGGTGGAAGTACAGTGGAAATGAAGCAATTATCCAAAGAAGGTTCATTGACAGGCTCAAATCTATCATATGAGTCGAAAAAGAGCTCATCAATTGGTCCAAGAAGATCAATTCCAGGTTTCAGTTCCATTTCTAGGTTGTCAGTCTCTGCTTCGGCTGAAACAAATGCAATATACTTTCCTTTTGGCGCTACATTGTGAGAGTAGGAGCAACAGAACACATACCTATCATGCATTTTAATATAGTGTGATTATTGCATTCAGAAAAAAAAAATGTGAAGAAAGAGAAAATGGAAACTCAGCTGACATGTCAGATTTACGGCCAAGTTGCTTCTGGGGTAGTATGACCTGTACTGAGTGAGACTCATTGGTATTTGGTATTGGATGGCTCATTATTGCTATAGCTCTTGCCACCTTTCCAACCTTTCTCACCTGATTAAAAGACCAAAATCAAATTTATTTAACGAGTCATCATTATCAGATCACGTTCATATCTAAGCGAACATAGAACTGTACCTTATTTGGGAGGTAAGAAGGGTCACATACGACTTTCATGCATTTTGCAGTTTCACCTTCCGACGTTACTCCACAAACTTTCCCTTCCATATCAAACTCTACCTGACATTACAAATCATTCCTTATTTGGTAACAGAACAAATAATATTTAAATAAGATGAGATAATAATAGAGAGTACATATAGTACCTTGCATTCTGGTTTATTTAGCATGTATGTCCCACCATATACAGCACTAAGACGTGCAAAGCCCTGAACACCAAAATTAAAAACTTTACTATTATCAGAGGATACTTTTGCATAATTATCAGCTGTTGATCAAATAAAGAAAGAACATTACCTGTGGCAGCTCCCCCAAGCCATACAAAGGATAGATATATGGAGAACCTCCTTGGAATCGCAGAACTGACTCCGAATAAAGCTATAAAATGCAGTTTTGAGAAAAGCAAATAAAGTTCAGGTGTCGATCGATTAGTAAATTAATATATTAGAGAACATGTTATATTATAATGAAACTAATTTTTAGCTTGAAATAAAAAAAGAAAAAGACTCACCTTCATCCTTTTTACTGTATCAAGAGCAGGTTCATTTAGGTACCTATCATCCCGATGAAGTGCCACTGCATGACCAATAAAATCCACTGTATTGTCATCCAAGCCGTATTTCCTAGAAAGAGAAATAGTACATAGGCAAACAGTTAAACTCAAAAACAGATAGATGTTTCTTTCTTAATGGCCAGGAGGAGGTGGTGGATTACTGACGAGATCAACTCCCTGCTGGTAATTCTTGTTAGGTCCAATCCTTGATGTGTGCTGGGATCATTTTCATCATAATTTTGGACATAAATGAAGAAACTTCTAGCACGCCTCTTCTCAAACAGACCCATTAGTGGCGATTTCAGAGCCTCCACATCTGTTGCTGGAACTTTGTGAATCTGTAACCAAAATATTTTGTGTTATTATAAATAATTGACTATATTTTCAAGACAAGAAATATTTTAAACATGCATGTTACCTTTCCCTTGTTGAAGACATAGCTCCCATCTATGGCCTTGAAGGAGAGGTATTTTGTCACATCGGTATGGATCAGAGTACGGACCAAAATTCCATTTGCCATTATGAACTGCATGTTAACAAAGTTACATCATATCTTGTGAGATTATGCCACTATACACAATTTTTTGCAATAGCCAACATATTCACACCATATGGAACAAATTGCTACTGCAATTTTATCAAGTTTTAAAAAATGTACAGCAATTAACAAACCAACATATACTCCAAATAAGGCTTAGCAGTACAAATGTATTTTTTGCTTTCTTTTAAGTTTTGAAAAATTATTAGTCTGGCCTACCTTTGGAACCATGTCTACATTGTAATCTCTGCTGGGACCCAAATGTGCCGGTGGCTTGTCATTACCCCTAAATTTTTGCCATAGCTGCACAGGAAAAAAAAAATTCAGTGAAAAATCATCTCTAAATAGTTGAATTGAGCTAGTTTTACACCATTTTATCTAAGAAAAAAAAATGACCTGGATGAGGTTGAGTGAGGTGGATTCTCCTCCATAGTAGTCATTTCTATCCATGTGCAACACCTACACCAAATTTGCAAAGTGGTTAAATATTACTGCAAAATAGGATTAAATATGATGAATTGGTATTCAATCAAGGGCGATATGATCGGGAACTGGTTGATAGAAAGAAAGAAAGAAAGAAAGAGGGTTGACCTTTAAGCCATCGACAGAGAGAAGTCCACTGAGGATGCACTCTTTGAGGCCAGTCCCAAGCACTATCACATCGTACTCCTCATCCATGGCGACGAGGCGAGAGAGAGAGAGAGAGAGAGGAAGAGATGCTTATTCAAGCGAAGAAGGGATCGAATTGTAATTTAATAAGAAACGAAGGCGGACATAGGAAAAGCCAAGGGTTTTAGACTTTTTCACTTTTCAGACTTTAGATTATGGAGAGAAAAAGGAAGGTGTTGACAAAAATTAGGGGGTCAATAGAAAATCATTGTTTTTGGGTAAGTCTATCAAAATTTACCTCGCTAATAAAATATCTCTATTTCCCATTTCCGGGCAGGTTGCGCGCATAACTTCATCTAACGTTTATATAATTATTATATTGGAGAAAATTATTGTAGAGAAGAGGATAATTAAGTGAAATGGAAGCCCATTGGGCCAGATCAAGTGGATTGGGTTTTGTTACCTTATAAAGAGGTGCCGAAAAATTTAAAAATAGTATTAAATTAATATAATATATTAAAAATAATATCAATATAATAATATTTTTTAAATAGTATCACGAGATCGGAATACCAGATTCCGAACGCAAGATCGGATTCCTGGATTCCGATCTTAGCTTTTTAATTTTTTTATATATTATTTATTCATTTATTTAATTTATTAATTAGTTAAATAATTAGAAAAATAGATAATATATTGTAAAAATATTGAAAAAATATGGAAAAAATCAGGAATAATTAAAATAAATTTTATATGTAATTTAGTATTTTTTGGGAATTTTTTTTCCTTTTATTAGTTTATTAATTAGTTAATTAATTAGAAAAATAGATAATATATTCTAAAAATATTGAAAAAATATAAAAAAATCAGGAATAATTAAACAAAATTTTATATGTAATTTAGTATTTTTTTTGGAAAATTAAATTTATTTTCCTTTTAATTAATTTATTTAATTAAATATAAATTTAATTTATTTATTTAATTAAAAATGAATAATTAAGTATAAATTTTTAATTAATTTAAATTAAAATTATAAATTTTTAAACAACCATTTGATATGCGTCCCGGATGTCGTCCTCTGTATATATTATTTTCATATTATATATTAAACAATCATATCGAGCCTCATGATCAAGGAAGCACTTCATGGATTGCGTTAGAAAGGAATCACACGAGATTGATGTTTTACTGAGACGGAGAAGAAAGACTAAATTCACTTGATTTACTGCATTTCTCTTTTTAATGATTAATTTATGATTTTAAAAACTTTTTTAGTAGTTAGAGTGGTTTTTAGGTTTGCAAACTTTCAAAGTGGATTTTGGAGGTCCAGAGAGCGTTTTTTGGCTTCGAAAATGGTCGTTACGGGGTTTCACCCCGATAACATGTGTAGATCTCGTCGCCAGCTTTCCGGAATGTCCTCGTTTGCGCCAAACGGACCTTCCTATCAAAAGTTATGCCTGTTTAAGTTTTAATGTTCAAGTTATGCCTTTGTATCCCTGCAAATGCAGAAAGGATTAATAAAACTTTGAACATTCTGAAAGGATTATGCCTTTGTATCCCTGCAAATTCTGAAAATTTATAATCCTTTCTAAATGGTAAAATTCATTTAATTAAATAAGTTATAAAAATTTATATTTTAATTAAATAAATTAATTAAAATGAAAATAAATTTAATTTCCCCAAAAATATACTAAATTGCATATAAAATTTTGTTTAATTATTCCTGATTTTTTCCATATTTTTTCAATATTTTTACAATATATTATCTATTTTTCTAATTATTTAACTAATTAATAAATTAAATAAATTAAATAAATAAATAAATAATATATAAAAAAATTAAAAAGCTAAGGTCGGAATCTCGAATTCCGATCTTACGTTCGGAATCTGAAATTCCGATCTCGTGATATTATTTAAAAAAATTTTATTATATTGATATTATTTTTAATATATTATATTAATTTAATACTATTTTTTTATTTTTCGGTAAAGAGGTGCAACCCAATAATCCAACGTGTGCTTTACAAACATTGTCATTAGCTCATTGTTTATTCGGCTATTACAACTGTCATCGCTAAATAAACCATTTCTGTCATCGCTGCTGTATATTACAAATGTCAGTTTAATAATAATAAGTATTCAATTTAATAATAAGAAGTGTTCAGTTAAATACTTCAGAATCGCGCTTAAATCAAAGTCGCGTGTGGGTTAAGAGGTGTCCTATGAGGCAAGGGTAGAATCAGAAATAATTTAATTTGAACCGGATCGGTTCATTTCCACTTCTAATTTTTTCATGTATTTTTTGTCTAGTTCGTGACCCCTTCACTTGATTTTTTTTCTTATAACAGTTATCTTTCTTGTTGCAACTAACTGAATATTTATATTTAAATAATTGAACATTTGTACTTATTAAACTGAACATTCGTACTTACTAAACTAAACATTTATACTTTATAAAATAAACATGTTTGCTCGTAACATTTATATTTTCTGTTGCAACTAACTGAACATTTATACTCAATTAACAGAACATTTGTACTTAACTAACTGAACTATTTAGCAAAAATAAAAAATAAAATAAAATGAACATAGTGAACATAGCGAACACTTATAAAATAGTGAACAATTCTACTACAAAGTGAACATTTATATCTAATAAAGTGAACACTTATAATAACGAAATGAACAAAAAATACACGCATGATGAGCAATGATGGCACAGAGTGCGATGACGATAATCAATTTCCTTGTATATTTGTATATTGTATTGTCGTCGACTTGTCGTTGAACGATGGCGAGCAGTTTAGCAAAGCAAAAGTTTTAGGAATGCGCCAACATAATAATTTGTGTAAATTTTCTAATATGTTTTATATAATTTGTAGGTTAAAAGCTACATATTTAGTCTTATGTTATGGTTGTTAATATTAATATTAATTAATAAAAATAATATAGTTTTTCCATTGACTCCTAAAAATACTTTTTTCATAAATGAAGAAAATTCAGGAGTGCAATGAATTTTTCAGATTAAATATCTGCCATTTCCCATCGTGGAAAAATGACAAATGGTGGGTAAGAACACCCAAAATGATAGGTGATGATAATTTGAGAGTTTTGCGAATCAGGTTTTTTTAGTGGATATTATTTATAAATGTATTTACGTTATATTTGTATATAATATATATATATATAATGTTTGTGAATATAAACCCTAAACCCTTAATTATCAAATTATATATGTTTAGATCGGGTTCTATTATTTTTATTTTTATATTATTAAATTAAGAAAACAAAAAAATTGAAGTACTGAAAGTGCAACTTAGTTCAACGAGCAAATGAACAAAAAGATAAATAACACGCACACGCAGTGACACAGATATGAGTTTTTAATTCTTTTATTATTGTCAAGTTGCAATATGTTCAGTTCAAAACTTCAAATACCACGGGGTGTGTTTGGATGAGCTATGAATAAGGAATAAGAATAAGAAATTTCGGTATGCGTGCTTATACAAATTCCTTATTCTTGTGTTGTTTGGGTTGCACAAGAATAAGAATAAGTACGCATACCGAAATTTCTTATTCTTATTTCTTATTCTAAGCTTATCCAAACACACCCATAAGGATGTGTTTGGATGGGCTGGGAATAGAGAATAGAAATAAGGAATTTCGGTTTGCGCGCTTATTCTTATTCCCTATTCCCGGCTTATTCCGTTGCATCCAATGACACGCAAGTTACTATTCAATGAAAAGGTCAGGCTAAAACATTATTATATTTTATTTCGGACGTAAATAAAATAAAAATACATATAGACGCCATTGCTATCCATAACTTGGTTTAATGTGTCCAATGAGCTTCGCCACCGCTGTTTTATTCTCTTTTGAACCTTTCTCTGGCTTGAAAATTGAAATGCACTTCCTGCAGAGTTAGAACTTAGTTCATTTTCATTTTCAACTCGATTACAATAAAAGACGGAAACATGCGGCATCATGTCCATTTTCAACTCGATTACAATCAATCTAACCCGCTTCACATGATAGCACATAGTTCTGTAAGCAGACTTCTGTAAGCAAAATCAAACAGATCCTAATCGTTCGATCTGAGACCCGGACGAACGATCACCCTATCGGATGGTTATGAATGCTGAAGCTGCCCTGGCTCTAGGCCTGCCGACGGTATACCGTCCTACTCGTTCCGTGCACGTTCCGTCCAAACGGAACGAGTGGCGGAACAGATTTTGGTATTCGTTTTTTAAACGGAACGGTAAACGGAACGGATTTCGGCATACGTTGGTATGAAATACAGTGTAAATTGAGTCGTTCCGCTACGTTCCGTCCATTCCGTTGCAAATGGAACGACTAACGAATCGTTTCAGTGCATACCGTTTCTGGAACGGAACGGCAAACAGAATGGCCCATTCCGTTGCCGTTTCGAACGTTAACCAGGTCTACCTGGCTCCCACCAAGCATGAAGCATTTACGTGTAGCTATTTTATGTGAGAGACGGTTCCGATCTCTCTTTTTGTTGTCTTTAATATATTTTCATTTCAAAAATTTAAATTAGTATAAAGAACTTTGAAATTCAATGGTATAAATTATTTCTGAGAGCATGTGGCCTAGTAGTTCAGTGGTAAGATTACTAGGTTGGCCTCCATGAGATCAAGGGTTCAAGCCCCGCATGCACCTTTATAATTTCAAAAAAGTTGGATGGCAAAGACCTTCTTTCTTCAAAAAAAAAAATTTTATTTCTGAGGTATTAAATTTTCATGTTCTTAAGTTTATCAAATAAAGTTGAATGGCATAGCTTGTATAAGGAAGATAACATATATGCATCATCGCATATAGAGAATTTATTTTATTATTTAAATTTTATTTTTTTAAAATAATTTATTTTTATTTCCAGAAATTGAGGGGGAAAAATCAAGAAGACGTAATCTAGTATAGAGACATATTCGAGTAATGCTAGAATCTAACGTCAAACACGATCCTAAGCTCGATTATTGAAATTTTAAATGAATGATCCGTACCGTTTAATATGATTTTCAAATTAAAATATTATTGGAGACCAAAATTTACATTTCTTTCCAATTTTGACTTTTTTAAAAATTTTCAAATTGGATGGTCCGAAACTTATTAGATTGAGAATTTAATAAAATTTAAAATAAATATTAAAAATTCTAAAAATATATAAAATATATAAATTTGGATTTTTATAGAAATTGGCCTAAAATTACTCGACATATTCTGCCTGCATAAAAAAAGATGGTGTGTTTGGATGAGCATGGAATAAGGAATAAGAATAAGAAATTTCAGTATGCGTGCTTATTCTTATTCTTGTGCAACTCAAACAACACAAGAATAAGAAATTTGGGCCCTTATTCCTATACTAACAAAACCATGGTATAAGAATAAGGAATTTGGATAAGCACGCATACCGAAATTCTTTATTCTTATTCCTTATTTCATGCTCATCCAAACACAGGCATTATTGAGCCTTAATGATTTTGGCATCTCATGCGTGCTCAAATTATGTTGCCACTTGCCACAAGTCTGTTCCACTTGAACCAAAAAAGAAACATTGGTCCCCTTAGGCCTTAGCCAATGTGGCAATGTTGCTCTGTTTTCCCTCATAATTTCATTTTTACAGTACGTTAGCTCTTTTAATTATGGAATTCAAACTACGATCCCGAACGAAAATTTATGGTATATTTAACTCCAATAAAAGGTTATTCTTCTCATTTCATTAGCTTAAATTATACGCATTTTTTGTTAACTAATTTTATATTGGTTTTTAAAAAAATTAATGTCCAATTACTGATTATAGATACTTCAATTTCAAGTCGGCCTCTTACTGTTCAATTATCTGAGCCGTTCTTTTCTCCTGCTGCGTGTTTGGCTCGATCTCCTCCGTTCATCTTGCCTTTTGTCTTCGATCGGTGCATTGCCAGGGTGCTGCGTTGATATTTTGTTCCCGTCTGTTTTTTGTGTCGTTCCGTGTGTTTGGTCCGTCCTCTTCTCTTTTCCCTGTTGCCTTCCTGCCCCCTTCGTTTGGAGCCTTTCTTTCTTTGGCGCAGTCGATCCGCCTCTCATCTTTTTTCCCTCCGCCCCACGCCCCGCCTGTACCTTCCAGTCATTCAGCCCTGTACGGCTGCTTAGGTATTCCCTATGGGTTCTCCAGATGGTTCTCTGTGTTGCTTCTTCTCCAATCCAAAAAGATTGCCTTCCTTTCCGTCTCTCTTTCTTCGCTTCTCTTCTGCTCTGCATTCTTCTCCTCCGTTTTCCGTTCCAGATAGTTTTTCCGTTCAATTTTCACTTTCTTTGGTTCTTCTGCTTTCTTCCTTGGGTTGTGCTTGCTTTCATTGAGTTTTTTCCCTTTATATTTCGCTTCTGCCTGGTCTGATTGGGCTCCTGAATCGCGCTCTTCGATTTTTTCCCCTGCAGGTCTGTTCTGCTTCGTGGTGCTGTGTCGTCCTTCCTGTCGGTATGTTTTTTTCTCCTGATCTGTTTTACTTTTCCTTTCCGATTTACAGCGATTGTTGCTTTGTTCTTCTTATTTTCTGTGGTGGTCCAGTGTCGAGCATTGCTTCTGCTCACAAAAAAATTCCCGCTAGCTTGATCGACAAAGAAATGTTTCTATGCTCTAAACCTTTTTTATTTTTCCTTTTTTCTATTGCGGGAAAAAGAAGTGTCCATCACAAATAGTATTAGGTCAACAAACAAAATAGGCAAAATTAGGCTCATACCCCTTAAATCTTTCTTAATTAGATATTTACCCCTGAAATCTTTGAAATTGGCCTCATACCCCTCAATTCATGATAGAACTAGATACATACCCTTCTCAACAATTATAATTAATTTCTAAATGTAAAAATCTGATTTTTATATTTTATGACGAAATTGCCCGTGTCCATACTCCTCTCCCCTATTAGCCGACCTTTCATATTCTCGCTAATTTTTATCACCTGTCTCAAATATACCTTTTCCATTCTAAATTTTTCTTATTTAGAAGATTGCTAAAAATATATGATTTTTCCATTCTAAATCATAGGCGCATTTTTGATAAAATTTCCTTCATGTTGGCTACACGTTGTTGCACTTGTATTGATTTTAATGGATGTGTCAGCGATATTACACTTGTAAAGCAAATCAATTGAAAAAGCAATATGTATAACAAAATTATGATCGATGAAACCAAGCAATACCCAGCCAAGATCGCTGGGCTTAAAAAAATAATTATATCTTTTGTATCTCTATATAAATTTAGCGGGAAGACGAAAGGTTTGGAAAAAAGTTTGGGCAAGGACAATTTCGTCATAAAATATAAAAATCAGATTTTACATTTAGAAATTAATTAAAATTGCTGAGGAGGGTATATATCTAGTTCTATCATGAATTGAGGGGTATGAGGCTAATTTCAAAGATTTGAGGGGTAAATATCTAATTAAGGAAGATTTGAAGGGTATGGGCCCAATTTTGCCAACAAAATACTACTGGGTTCATTACCAGAAAAAATGTTGCTGGCTTCGTTGCCAGAAAAAAAATCCTTCTCGATGCACAAGTTCATAGAGTTTTGTGTTCTACCCTGCACTGTCGGTTCTTCTATGAGAGTCCTCTTATGCTTATTTTTTGTTTTGTCCGGTGCTGCTATTTCATTATTTTCTTCTTACTTTTTTTTTTACCTCCTATTTATGACAGAATATGTATTGCGTTGCTTCTATTCATGGATAGGACTCTCAGATTGCTCATTTTTTTTGGGACCTCTCCCTCTCAAATGTCGCGCATTTTTTATGCCTGTTATCTTCTTCTAATGTTGTTTTCCATTGTCTTTCGCAGATCGTCTCCTTTCGGTCTTCTACTGCTTCTTCTTCTCTGCTCGCTTCTTTGCTTCTTATCAGGTATCCTCTTTCTCTTATTTTCTGTTGTGTCATGTCTTGCTGTGATTTGTGCTTTTTTTGGCCTTTTGATGCCTTTTTCTCTGCGACTTCATTTACCGTTTGTTATTTGTTGTTGTTGCTTGGAAAAACGGTATGTTTTTTTAGGTTACATCTTTATTTGTGTCTTAGGGTTTCTTTCGGGCTATTATGTTCATACGTGCTTATCGAGTGATATTCGACAACTCATTTTTACATGCCTTGGTTATTCAATTATCATCGCTTGCTTGCATAGGATTTCATTTTTCTGTTCTGTATGCGATTTCCTGCTGGCTGCTACATGGCACGGAAAAAAAGAGCTCGCTCCTCTGCTGATGTTCCATCATCGTCTGCACAGAATGTTGTGTCTTCATGTCCTCTTTTGGGTTCGTCTCCGCTCTATCATATCCTCTGCTCAGCTCTGTCTTTGTTTCCGCTCCCTATTTGTTCTCATTATTTTCTGCTATCCGTTTCCTATCGTATCATATTTTTTTGTCAGTATTCGGGATCTCTATCAGTCTATTTTCCTGTCAATTTTCCTCTTCCTCATTGTTTCATGCTGTCCATCTCTGATTTTTTTCAGCCTTCTAATTTTTCTACGTTCTTTGCAGATCAATATGCTCGACCTGGTGAACATCTCTGACCTGCCTAACAGACCCCACTCAGTAAGGATACAAGCAAGAATCATCAGAGTATGGCCTGCAAAAGGTCCAGATAGTCCAGCAATATGGTATTATGCTGCCATTCTCATGGACGCAGCGGTATGATCCTTTGTTTGTTATTTTCGGCCACCTGTTATTCTTCCCTATAGATTCATAGTTTCTATCTTTCTACTGTTCCAACAATAATTCATATCAATATGTGTTATTGTAGGGCAACGTTATAGAAGCAAGGATACAAAAAGAACAATACCAGAGGCTATCCAGACTCTTGGAAGAAGGACGTATCTGTGAAGTAGCAAAATTCTCCGTCAAAACTGCACCAAAACAATATCATGCAATCAAAGGAGATCATATCATTTCCTTCACAAGACAAACTACTCTGACACCACTTGCTTCTGCAAGTTTGGAGATCCCGATGTATTACTTTGATCTGCAACGTTTGGATGCTGTCGGGACCGATATCACAGATACCAATAAAATGATAGGTACATATTGCATCTCTGTGCTCCGATTTTGCATCACTCTACATGACACTGCTACTTTTTCCGATAATATCAGTTCTATTTTATTCATGTTCTTTTATCATAGACATCATTGGAAGGATTGTTGGGTTCAGTCCTGTCAGACCTGATACTGAGGCAGACCGGCGCAAGCCAGCACAGATGATGTACCTCGCAGATGAAAGGTCTCTTTCAGCATGATCATTTTTTTTGTTCTTATCTCCAAATAAAATCAGCTCTTCTGCTTTCCTGAATGATCTCTGTTCGAACTGTACATGTGGCATTCTATTTTTACTCAAATATTCAGGGGCTATATGCTTGAGGTGACGCTTTGGAGGCAATTCTTACCCTTATTTGATACACCAAGTCTCCACGAAGAATCGAAAAATGCCCCGGTAATAGTTATCTGTGCTGCGGTGCAGGTTAACGAATGGGATGGTCAGTTTTTCTTTCTTACGAATTTTTGTTCCTCTATCAAACTTGGGTGAAAAAAATACACGCAAGTACATAAATTAGCCGCATAAAAAAAAATTTAAAATCCTCCGTGATCACAATCCAGATACCTATATGTAACGATTGTTGTCTATATTGAACTGCCTAACCGTGATCACAATCCAGATACCTATAATGTGAAGGCGATCAGTGCAACGAGATTCTATTTCGACAAGACCATCCCATAAATTATGCACTTTGCTGCAAGGTACGCGCCACCTGTACACGAAATAAGGCTTATCTTCCATAATGGGCAGGAAAAAATCCCTATTGATTAATCGGATTTATTTGTGCAGTCTACCACCAAACTTGCCACCAATTGTCCTCGATACACAGGGTCCGCCATATGATGGTGTGGCAGTTGCAAACACAGCTCAGCGCATTGTGCAGTCTGATCCACAGACAGTCACGATCTCAGAATTTCTTGCTGTGCTAGTCACTGCATATTCTGTAAGAATATCTCCTTCTCTAGAGCGAGCTATTTATCCTATACTCCTTACCGTTTAGAAAAAAGATCGCTTCGAAAAAAAAACTGGATTATCTGTTATCTGGTATGAAAGTGCTCATTATCCACGCACGCCATCTAACTGACCTTTCCTTTGCAGGACACGCTATACAAGTGTGTCGGAACGATTGTTGATCTCATCAACAGATATGAATGGCACTATGCTGCGTGCAAAAAATGCATGAATAAATTAAAGAACCGCTATTGTTATCGATGCGGTATGCGCAGAGATGATTATGTTGATTGGTATGCCCATCTCTATCAAACCTCCCCGCAAATACAGATATAACAACTCATTATTTTACCTTATAGTTCATAAATAAAATATATGGATGCTCCCACAGTTAAAAAAAGTACAGAATGTATACACAGATCTTCTAATACAACACATAGACTAAAAAAGACAATCTATCAATTCGTCCTCATTCCCTCTATCTCACTTCAACAGGTATAATCTGCTCCTCAAAGTCAAGAATCACACAGGCACAGCAGAAATGACAGCACTTGGAGGAGTTGCGAAAATCATCGTCGGTGCTGATGTAAAAGCCATGGTCAAGGAAGAGGACACAACAAATGATGATACGCCAAAGCAAGTACTTGCAATCATTGGAAAATCATGCCTATTCACTGTGCTACTAAAGGAATCAACAAAATTCGAAGGAATCAGGATGAATACTATTGTCCATGTTGATGCAGTTCCTCCAACCAGTTCACTCCTTCTACCGATCACACATGGAGATTCATCTACTCCCCTTCACCTGCCAACACAAGAAACAACAAGGTCACGAGTCCTGTATTCACCAATAAGGAAAATTAGTTGTTTCCGTTTTTCTATGCCATGAACTGATTAACACCCTATTTACAAATCTCTCCTTCATAAAAAAAATTCTAAAATGATTTTCATTTTTACAGTGAAATTATTCCAGATGAAATCATCTCAGCTGAGACAGCCAACTCACCGCACCTATCTACACCCCCAGCACTCCATAGCACAACGCCGGTCTCAAACGAGCAGGAACCATTCCCAGATAAAAAAGGGTTCTTTTAATTATATGATCTTTCTGCGTTGCACTTACTTTGTTACAAACACTATCACACATACAAAATTCATTTCTACAAGAAATTGAAAAAAAAATTCAGTAAACACACATTGCTAAAAAAAACTACTGCAATTATGCAGGAAACAACCTGCTCATCAGCAAGACCAACGCACAACCACCGCTGCTGCCAGGAAAAGGCTCTTCTCAGAAACAGAAATGCCCACTCTAAAGAGGTCAGTACTTCTGGCCAACAATAATGTTGATCTTGGTTTCTTTTCTTAGGCAATGCGAAATATCTGCAAAATTTCGCTAATAATGTAAACATGGTCTGTTAGCAGTGTAGCTGATCAAGAAACAGGTCTGGATTCATATGCATCACATGATACTATGGGACCACCAACAAAGAAAGATTCCTCAACTATCCTTGATACAACTCCCGCTGACACCACTCAGTCCAGGTACTCTATGGGGCCGTTTGGATCCCATGGGAATTTTGAGGAATTTCATCTTCCTACCATAAATTTATTATAAACAATCCAAACTCTTCACAAAATTACACACTTCCCAATAAATTTATTCCTAGGAATTGCAACTTCCCCAAATTCCCCAACTTCCTAAGCGATCCAAACGGCCCCTTATAAGACAATGGCAATTGACACAGTCACAAGACTGCTATTCTATATCAAGTTCGATCTTCTTGATTCCATGTACCTATCAGTCTATCTATCAACAATCAAACCTGAGGCATAACATTTCCTCCTTAATCAATTTCAGCTCTCTCCATTGAAATCTCCTGCCCTGAAACAACAGATGTATCATATGTAAGAAGCTTACAACAAGAAGCCACTTATCTGTCCTGCACCCTTCTATTTTGTGCTCATTAAAATACCGGTGCTCATTTTGAACGATGTATTATATATCCTCTATCAGAAAGCTAACCGAAACAAATTATGTTATTAATGTACTGTGCTATATGCTCTCCTTATTTTTGTGTACCATTACAGTCTTCAACTGCATTGCGTAATAGCAGTATGAGACCATCATCCCAACTGCTACACGCAGTTGAAATCCTGTAATGGACTCCTTCATGTAAAAAAAATATATATTTTGCTTTCTATGAGCAATCTCTGACTCTATGTTATTATAAGAAAAAACTATTGCGGATTTTTACCTCTACCCATTTACACTTTTTCATAAACTGTTCGAAAGTACAAACAATTCAGCCAAATATTTACAATCCATGCACTTTTTCATAAAAACAATCCCGTATTATTTCTACAACAAAATACTCTATCATTTTATGGACATAATAATAGCATCGAAAACTGATTATCCTCTTTCTTAAAAAAAACAAAATTCTAACCCAACCCGTATCGTCGCTGCACATTAAACTTTTCGCGCGATGCAATAGCTAGTTTAAGTAAAGACTAAAGGCGATATATTCATATATATGCGATCGTTCCCATTTATACCAAAAAATTCAGCACATAAAAGGACAAATTAAAGTAACATTATACAAAAAACACCATGCAACTGCTCAAAAGGAGGAAGGAAGTTTTGTAGATTCAATCTCATTTAAACAAAAACGCATTTCTAATTACAAGATCAGTAAACCCTCTCTTCATCTCTTACAAGTAGGATGAAGCAATGTTTCTAACATCCGAAGGCATAAAAGCTAAGAAAAACAACAAAACCAGAATCACCACCGGTACGATCAACAAGAGAAAAGGCGGTGGCGGCAATGGAGGAAGGAGCAGAGGGAGGAACAACAAAGATACAGTTAGAATTGCCACAGCACATGCCCACTCGACCGTAAAATACTCAGGCCGATGGTGCCGCTTTTGCTCGGCCGCATAAGATCCCTTGGTGGTTGTATTGGTGGCATTGTTGTTGGTTCTTCTCCTCATTGTTCTATTCTCCATTGTGTTGTTGTAGTTAGTGTAAGATTGCAGTGCCACTATGTCTTCTAGGAGTGTTAATTCAGAGTTGAATGTTCTGAAACACATTTAAAATCGAGCCTGATTTTCCAATTTGGGTCCCTTGTGTAGTCTCTATTCTGAAAAAGAGGAAAATTGGGAAAATTAGGGGATGGATGATTCTTCCTAAAATGTCATTTTAATGGCACCCAAAGAAAGCATAAAGAATTATTTTTAATGAGATGCTACCAAAGCATACTCCACAATATATAGTTTTATTATAGTTGTTATGCATCTGAAATTATACTTTAAAATATATCTGAATTGGGTAAACATGGGGCCAAAATAGAACCCACCAAGTATTAAAATATGACCTACTAATTAATTTATAAGAAAGAAACAAAAAGCTCTGATGAACTGGAACATTTTCCATTCTCTCTTTTTGGCCTCAATGAAGTTTTGGTCTCAAATAAACAAAACCATCCTATATAATTTCTGAAAAAAATAAACACAAAGAACGATTAAATCACTTCACAAAAGGAGATGAAACCTCACCAAAAAGTATCCTTCTTTCTTTTCTTACTGCTTCATTAGCTAGGTTCTCAAACCCAACTGAGAGAGAGAGAAAGAGAGTAGCCTGGTAGGGAAGAAAGGAAAGGAATAATGAGAAAAATAAGCTTGGGAGAAAGAGAGAGAGAGAGAGAGAGAGAGACTTGGTAAGGTAAGGTTGGTGTGAATAGTGAAGATGGTATTTATCGTAATGCATTGGGTTTTGAAAATAATGGGGCACTAATATTCATGATTTGTTTCTTGAGATGGACAGATAGTACGTAGTGGGTACCTCTTTGAGCAACGAGGGGTCTAAGTCTAACCATAATCTCTCCCCTTTCAACTTGTCAACTTTAAGAAATAAGGGAAAAAGAAAGAGAGAGAGATGGCAGATGCAATGTATTTGGGTCCAGATGCACTGCATTTTCTTTTATTTTGATTTCTGAATCTGACAGATGGGGAATTCGTACCACACAAGTTGCAAAGTTGCCTCCTCAGAGTACAACTCGTTGGATGAACCTCTTGCACGGTGGACCGTTTGGTTTCCCATGTGTAAATGGTCCATTTTTTTAAGATGTTAATTAAGTATATTTCAACCTTTATTTTATGATGAATTGATGATGTCCAATTAAAAATTTATGACACTATTTGATTTTTCTCTTATTTACTTATTGTTATTGATTTGCAATGCATTGAGCATGACAACATTTAACTTTAAAATATTATTTTTCATGACTATGTTTTAATTGACAAGAACAAACGCTATTATGAAATATTATTCGACTTTTAGAATGGATAGTTGTCTGAAATACTAGTAAATTTAATCATTTCACCACTTCGATAAAATATATATATATATATATATATATATCGAATCGTTGATATTTTGAAATTTCAAATTGGTGTTATTCTATATTCAATTCATGATCCAAACATATTGTAATGAGTTTTGAACTTTTTATTGTGAGAGCACATAGGAAGGTTCATATTATTCATTCTAACTTTAAAATATAACATCGGAGTACAGCTACATAGACCCAACTTTATAATAGTCCATGCCTATGAACTAGAATTCAATATATAATAATCAATATGTTTTAAATTTTAATATATATTATTTATTTATTTATAGCAGTATTAAATATGGTCTTTATAAGGTGTCAGTGCAAGTTGATAGCAAATGGTGGAACAAGCACAGGAAAGGATTCCAATATTTTGTGACAAAGGAAAAGGAAAGAAGCAAATTCATCCTTTTTTCCGTTTCATCACCTATGTTATGTACTATCTATCTAGCTCTTGTCATGAATATCTTACAACAGCACAAAAATATGTGCATTGCACCTAGCTAGGCTAGGTGGTATCCAAGCATCCAACTCGCACATGCCTAGAAGTGAACACGTCAACTGTATACGTGTATATATATCGGGTCAAGTTGCCAAGTCAAGTGTAGGAGGAAGCAAAAATGCAACCAAACCTCTTGATTATTGTGTCAGATTACAACTTTTAACCAAATTGTATTATTTTCTCCTTCCCTTTTGTAATTGGATATATACTTGCAAATTAATTAAATATAATGTAATTGTGAGAGGAAACGATGCATTTATTTATTATAAAAAGAAAAGAATAGTAAGTCCTTCAACGTCAGGTAGTGTTGGTTGTGTTCACTAGCACATGGGAATTTATGAGCAAATTGTTGATTATGTAAACAGAAATATATAATTAATTGACGCAATGAATTTTGAGAAAGAAAAAGTTAAGCTGTTTTTGGTGTTATTTTTTCTTTTAATTATATTATTTTTGTTGTAAAAACTTTTCTCTTCTTGTTTCGACGAAAATGAAAGTTGCGTGTCTATCTACACTTAATTATAAATTATTGTATGTGGTTTATAGGATCTAGTTCGAAGTTTGTTATGTGTCAAATCATAAAAAGTTGTGAATACAGAAATAAAAATAATGCGGGACAAAAACAAATATCTCCATATCGAAAAATGCATTTTGGTCTTCATAATTAATCTCGTTACTCTTGTTAACCAACGTTAGATATCAATTCAATTCTTCCGATTGGTTGCTACTAAATTTCGGTAAACCAGTAAAAATTGGATAAAATATTAGAATATTGTGGTGCATGAGTTGCATTTCAATCAGAGAGGGTGTATGACATGACATTCAAAATAGGGTCTTCAAACGGTCAAACCAAACACGTTTCATTTATCTTATTTTTTTATCCGAAATATACGAAAATAATAAAATATAAACATTCGAAACACGCACCGAGGCAATGACTTCCATGAGAAATATGCATTCAAGATTATAAAAATACTTTACCTAAATGTTGAAATTCAGATTCTTTCAAAAATGTCCACGAAGTAATTAATTAAATTTTAGCATAGATTTTTATTTTTTTTATTTTTTTTGGTCCTCTCCAAATAATCGTTCTCTCTAGTAATACGAATATCGCTTATTGTAACTTTTAGTAGATATCTATAGCCCAATAACCCTCCTGAATTCGCATATGGATCCAAAAACATGTGATAATTTACATTGGACAAAAGAGGACTTGTATGTAAAACACCACCCATTTTTTAAACTGAAAATAATATATTAATACCACCATTTTTTTTTAATGTCTCATTTCTACCTGTACTCATTCCACTTCCCCACCAGTGTTACAAAATGAAAAACATGTCAGTATGTCGCTCTGCATAGATGTACATGCCACAAAGTAATAAAACCCATGCACCTTTAGGCCTCAGCAAACAGATCAGGATTCAGGCATAAAAACATTCATGGGCTCATTGCATAGCTGTGCGTTTTCCTCTTCTGACATCCTTGACAAGAATCTGTCACATAATCAGAACTCTCTACTATTACTTTAACTCTTGTGGCGTACTCAATAAATAATATTATATTATATACCATACTAAATATGTGGTGTTGACGTGTTGTCTCTGTTTATCAAAAAAATAAAAAAATAAAAAAATAGATTCATGCCACTCTAAAATTCTAAAATTAGAAAAATATCACTCTAAATTCATTTTATTTAGATATTTACCACAAATATACTATATTTTAAAATATTTTTTTGTGTTGACTAATATACCCTTCTTCTTGTTTTTTCCTTTTCTTTTTGTCATTTATCTCTTTATCCGTTCTCTCGTCTCTTTTGAGCCAAATTATGGTGGCTAAGTTTTTTTTTTTTTTGGTCATTGAAGCCCCGTAGGCACAATTTATACAACTAAAGTAGTTCAAAATTACAGTCTTAAAAGAAAATTAAAAAATGTAATGCAACCCAGGGAATATTGGGAGACTAAAGCCACCTGGTGGCTATGAATGATTTCACCACTTGATAGAACTTTTCAGCTTTTAGTTGAATGGGTAACAACATACATGAAGTGTTGTCTCACGATTGTACCATTAAAGACCCCAAAAGTAAAGGCTCCGTTTGGACGGGTGCAAGAATAAGAGAATAGCTTTTTTTATTTTCAAATTTATTATAAACAATTCAAACTCTTCACAAAGTTACACACTTTCCAATACTTCTTTCCTTATTCTTCTTATTCCCACACCATCCAAACGGAGCTAAAGAGAAATAGATTCAAAAATGAAATCTCTTAGATTTTGACGAAGAAAAAAAAAACGAAGCTTTAGAACTCGGTGAAAGGACATGAAAATTGAAAGTATTAGATTGGGTTCTTTGCATATATAACACGCACACGGCTCTGAGTCTATCTATGGACAGAGAACAGTTTGAAGATATTTTTCTAACTCCGTTTGGATGGTGTGGGAATAAGAAAAATAAAAGAAGAAGTATTGGAAAGTGTGTAACTTTGTGAAGAGTTTGGATTGTTTATAATAAATTTGGAAGTAGAAAGAAATTATTTCCTTATTCTCTCACTCATCCAAACATAGTAAGTGTCAAGTTTGAAGTGACATTTTTAAAATTTTTCAAGTATGGAGTGACATAAATCTAATTTTCCACAAAAAAAAAAGACATTGTTTTTTTAGGGGAATTGCTTCGCTTACTCCTTTCTTATAGAGATTCACTTCTATAATGACCAAAATGCCATCACTATTCCGGCGCAGGAAGAGTAAAATAAAAGAATATTGAGGATATTTTTGTCATTTAAAATAAAAACGGAGAGTGAGCGGAGCAATTTCCGTTTCTTAGGCCTGTATATATATGTTAATCTTAGTCAAAAGTTTGATTTTATTGAAGTCATTGTTTTGATTTATTTTCGGAAATTTTATTGAATGTAAATCCGCACTAAAATCTCAATAAATTCATATTAAAAACACATTAAAATTCAATAACTGACATCTATATTTCTCGTCCTCGCTGCTCCCGTTCCATCCAAAATCTCAAGACCCAATAATATAATAAAGTATGAAAAGGAGAGTGAGGCCATGGTACGGACAGCATAGATCTGCCGGTGCTACGGTTTCGCATATCAATGCAATTTCAAACGGTCAATTTGGGTAGCTTAACTTTATATATTCATACTTTGTAGGTAATCAAATATCTTAGGGGGCGTTTGTTTGTGACTTAAAGGGTGCATAACTTAAGTTATGTATCCTTAAGTCACCAAACACCTCTTACATAAGATGCCTTAAGGGTACATAAGTTATGCAACCTAAATAGGTTGCATAAGTTATGCACTGGTCCCCTTTAATTTTTTTTCCAACAATACCCCTTAGAAATAATTAATAATTATATTTAATAATCTATAATAATTAATAATAATAATAAATAATAATATTTAATAAGTAACAATAACTATTAAAAATCATAATTAGTAATAAATATTAATTATTATAATTAATAAATAATAATATATAACAAGTAATAATAATAATTAATAAACAATATTGATTTATTATTAAATAATTAATAATATTTATAATATTTAATTAAAAATAATTAATAATATTTCATAATAATAAAATGATTTCTTATTATCATTAATAATTAATTTTTATAATAATTAAAAATTAAAAATTAATTAATATTAATTAATAAATAATAATACTTAATAAGTAACAATAATTATTAAAAAATCATAATTAATAACTAAGATTAATTATTATAATTGATAATATTTAACAAGTAATATTAATTAATAATAATAATAATTAATTGAAGATAATTAATCAATAATAATTTTTATTATTAAATAAATAATAATATTTATAATATTTAATTAAAAGTAATTATTAATATTTCATAATAGTAAAATTGATTTATTATCATCATTAATAATTAATTTTTATAATAATTAATAATTAACAATAATTAGGTCACAACATATAATACATAATACTAATTCAAATTTAAGGGCATTTTGGTCTTTTGATATGAATATATGCATGCATTAAGTTAGTCATCCTTACTACACAAGCAAACATCTATTACATAACACTACATAAACACTTAGGCATCCTTAAGTTATGCAACTCCTTACTACACAAACAAACGCCCCCTTATTATTTAAGGGTGTGTTTGGATGAGGGGTTAAATAAAAAATAAGAATTAGGATCTCGAAATGCGTATTTGTTCAAATTTTTTTATTCTAATATCATGGTTTTGTTAGAATATGGATATCGGTCCAAATTTTTTATTTCATGGTTGTTTGGGTTACACAAGAATAAGAAATTTGAAACTTATTCTCATTCGAAAAAATTAAACTTTTGACTAAAAATTTGAAATCCTTAACCAAAAAATATAGTTGAAATTCTTAAAATTGTAATTTAATTTTTTACAAAATTTTATCTGTAAACCTTGAGAGCGGTTTGGTTGGAGTAACACAGAATATCGTGACCGCGCTCTTAAATTTAGGCGGAGCTGGAAAAAATTTTCAACGAGGTTAATAAAATTTGGAAAAGGATGTAACATTTGATTTCTTACAAATTTTTCAATAGGAGAACAAATTGGATAGGTTAGATCGATTATTTGAAGCTAAAAATTTGAAAAAACGACTCTGGAAAAAAAAATGGATTACTTCATATAATTATGTTCTAAAAAAAACACGACGTATTCGAACACGACACAACACAAACACGATACGACATGAAAACTTAGATGTATTGTTTTTTTAGACCTGTCATTTCCGACTTTATGATATAGACATGAAATGGCACAGTACACGAATTATTCGTATACGGAAAGATACGACACGAAACACGTCACGAGACGGCACAAGACAGAACAAATTTATAATGAGGGTTAAAGATGTTATATAAATTCTATGAAGCAACAATAAAAATTCTTATATTTGTCTATTTCGTAAAGATAATTTTATAATTAACTGTCAAATTCATTCGTATATGATTATGTTTTCTAAAATTCAAACGATGTTTGCATACGATATGGTACGATACGAGGCACGAAGTGGGTGTTGTGTCCATAGGCGTGCTATGTCCGTCTATTAGAATTTTTAAACACGACATGAGACGATACGTGAAATATTTAAACATGGTATTACACCACGACACATGATCTGAAAACAACATATTTGACAAATTACGACGCAGCATTGCACATATTTAGAACACTTACCGAACTCATCTCTTAATAATTAATATAATGACGGAAATATAAAGGCGAACGTTTTACGTTTATGAATAGGGAAAAAATAGAGAGAATAATTTTATCCATTTAGCATGTCAAAGTATATTTAACTTGTTTAATGTGCGTAAAGGCTTCATCTCATACACGATAATGATCTTTTTAATTATGAAATTTTTGGTTAATATGTGCAAGTCTGTGGAGCCATCTTTTGTCTTTAGCCATTACGCCATGGTTTCATCTTCGCGTTACGTGTGTGAAAGTTTCGAGAACACTGAATAGACGAACCAAATGCTTCTTAAATAAAACAAAATTCCAAAGTATTAAGAACGTTATTATATTATATCACTATATTAAATAACAAATAAGATTAAAATTATTGTTTTTATTAGTTGATTGTTCGATCGTGATTTGCAGTAAACCTACGGATGCAAATAAATGAGATAAATATTCTTGTTGTTCAAACAATGTTTCACTTTAGTTTGTCGATTTGTAAAACGACTTTCTTGGCTAATTCTCTCTCAAGTGCTTTTAATTAGTGTTGAATACAACAAGATAGATAAGATGGAAAAACTAGAAATAACAAGAGTAAATGAGCTATTCAAGACTCAGGAAGATTAGTTAGAAAGTCTAAAATATTCAAGGTTGTAATCCTAAACTAATCTTCTTATTTTCTAAGCAAAATGCTCAAATTTCACTCGTAACGTTATATAACGTTACTAAAAGTTGTGTAACGCTTGCTGAAACGTTACACAACCCTTGGTATAACACTACAGAGCACCTTTATTTGGTTTACTCTGCTAAATCAGTCTCCATGCGTTACACAACACTTCTTTCAGTTGTGTAATGTTTCAGACAAGGATTGTATAACGCTTGGAGGGGTTGCACAACGTTTCTCTCTGCTTCTATTTTCTACACCTCAAACAAAACGTTGTTTAATGCTATCAAACATTGTAAAACATTACAAAAAGCAAACATTACTTAACGAAAGTTCAGATTTTTATAACGTTTAGATTTTTGGCCAAATTAAGGTCTTCATGTCGTCCGTCTTGTAACGTTATGAAACGTTACACAACGCTTGGTTTTTGAATCGTTGCATAAAGCTTGATAGAGTTATGCAACATTTTTGACAATCTTTTTGACCATTAAACTCTCCTGTTCCAAACGTTACACAACCCTTGATAGGGTTGTATAACGTTTCTGACATCCTTCAACGGATATGTCAGATTTTGTTTTATTTAACGGATAGTTTTATGCGTTATGTAACGTTTGGAAACCTTACATAACATTCAGCTGTATTTTGACCTATTTGGAGTTCTTGGCACCCTCTATAAATATCAAACCCCTTTGGACTGTTTTCATTGATTGAATCACTAGCTAACTACCCTCTCTTGAGTTCCACACACCTGAGATCATTCTACTTTGAACTTCGAGCATTTCTTAGCTAAATTATTGAGATTAGTGTGCTTAGACCAAATTCATAGTCTAAATTGCTATACTTTTGAGTGTTTTGGTTAGAGCCTCAACTCAATTAAGTGTTTGTGGTTGATTAGTTAGAGGTTAGACCGATCCTCCTCGAGTTCGTTGTGACGGGAAGATTTGGTTCGAACTTGTATTCACGTTCTTGTTGGAATTGAAGAAGCACGCCCTTTTCGTGGTTGCGAAACTTCCGGAGACGTACGATTAAGGCTAGGCTCATCTAGCGGGTCGGAACTCCGTAATCATCTCGCTTGTCAATTCTTTTGCTCTTCTTTTTATTTACTTGCACTGTGACTTGCTTGTGTGTTGATTGTGTTGAACCATACTTGAATTGAACAAAAAATTGACCGTACCAGTTTAGAAAACCGAAACTAGACCTTTTCATCCCCTCTAGACCATTTATTACTATTAGGACAACAATTCTAATTATTTATTATTAAATCTTACCTTATCAAACATGTGTAGCAACATTTGGTGTGGAAGTTGAAAGTTGAAAGTTGAATACGGATATGACTAGAGAAAAATAATAGAAGTCGAGCCATTTTTAACGATATATGAAATAAAAATCAAGTGTGCATTCAATGTAATAGGAAAAAGGATAGAAGTTAAAGACTCAATTCGTGATCCTAATTTAATTTGAAAAGGCATACCTTTAGGTATTTAAAGAAGGATAAGCACTAGCAGAGAACTTGCTGCCTTTAATTTTCAAAGTTACTGTTTCTGCATGCTAAAGTAAAACTAAAAAGTTGTAACTAGGTTCATTTGAGGCTGAAAATAAGACACGCTGTCCGTTTGAGAGCCAGAACTGAGCCCAATCACATCACATGTTATCTCATTTGATCTGATTCCGGCCTTTTGATCGCATACTCTTGTCTTTATTGTAACCCAACACCGGTGAACTTTTTCCTTGTTCTTTCAAAGTTTCAAATATAATAAATACAAACTAGACTTACGCACGAGAATCCAATTCTCCACTTTTTGGTTATTACATTTTTTTAAAAAAAAATAACATGAAAAACCTTCGTAAACCCTAAAAATTGGAGATTACGTTTCTATATGCAGCACATATCAGCTGATGCCACGGGACTTGAAATTTTAATCTTTGAAATTGAAACGGACAATCTGAACTGCCCAAGACGATCTAAATATCAAAAGTTTAACACGAAAAAGTATTTTATATTTTGTATATATATATATATATATATATAGAGAGAGAGAGAGAGAGAGAATGGATATAGTACACTAATGTGCATATGGACCCTATGCACAGGATTTAAATACCGTCGGATCTCTTTAAAATTTGTGCGGAGATTTTTTATAAACGGTTCAGATGGAGACGCTGAAGGCTCCGATTTCTCTCCATTTCATTAAAAATTTCCGTCTATTCCGTTTAATCATCTTCGTCTCTCTCTCTATTCTTAAACTCATTTTTTTTTTCTCTCTGAGTCTCCGCCTCCAATCTCTCCTTTAGAAAAACCTCGTCTCCGCCTACTCCTCTTGTCACTAGCCATCCTCCTTCTCTCTCCAGGCGATATTTTCCATATCTAGGAGCTGCAACATGCGACTTTTCTGAAAACCCTCAATCTTAGGCTGTGACCTGCCTCATACCCCTCTCTATGGATCCATAGATTCGACCTGCCTGAAAACCAGAAGTCTCTGCCTGCCAACTATGACCTGCATCAAAACCTCCCTCCACCGATCCACTGATCCATCCTTAGAAAGGAAGTATATGCCATTTCATGTTTCATTTTTTATTTTTATTACGGTAATTCATAATTTGAATTGCAATTTTTTCCTTCTGCAATTATGAGTATTTTTTTCCCTGATGTGATACCTGATTAATTTAGGGGGACATTAATTATTTTAATTCCAATACATGTGTGGCTGTTACATAAGCATAAATTATTGTGCTCGACCTTCCTTGACTCAACTGAAAATTTAGGCTAAACGAATGATTTATTGTTTTCCTTTTTATGTGTAATTGATGTTTGCTCTGACAACCCACCGAACAGATATGATGTAATTCCCTTAGGAGCTGGAAGTGGGAAGGACTACAAGTTTTGATGGTGAGGGACTTTAAAGGTAAGCATAATGGTGAACCACAGTCACCATTAAGGCTCTCAATTGTTGGTTGTCATGCTAAAATTAGGATTTTTTTTTTACTTTTTTGAGCAAAACCAGAAGTGCTGTTGCTGAAGAATTGGGTTATTTGAGCTAAGTTATTGTAAAAGCAGTATTGCTTATAAAGTGCTTAGAATCAAATTGCTAGTGGAGCAGTATATGAGACATCATAATTGGATCAGTGGATAATGAATTAATGATCCTAGTTACCATCTAGAATCAAATTACTAATTTTGTGATTGACATAAACCTTAAGTGTATTCTGGCAAATTGGCTCTACCATCTAAGTTCAAATAATATTCATCCCTGCAAGCTGTATATGAGATGAAAATTTTAATTTTAAGCCAAAATTAGAAATCCACCATGCACTGGTGGAGCAACGAAAAAAATAAAGAGAGATGAGGTAGAAATCCATCAGGAAATGTTTATTGAAGTCGAGCAGAGATGCGCAGGGAGTAGAAAAATTAAAGAGAGAGGAGGTAGAGGTTTAGGGCTTTTTGCATAGAGGTGAGGAAGGCCGTTAGTTGTTGATGGCGATACTCAGAGCGGAGGAAGCGATGGAGGTACTAGGTTTTGGGTTTTCTTCGAATTGCCTTGGACTCCGTGCGAGAGAGAGAGAGAGTAATAAGAAGACAGGAGACTAACGGGAAAAAGTTAGAAAATAACGGAGAGTTTAGAAAAGTTCAGCGCCTCAATCCATGCCATTGGTCTAGATCACAGCACGAATTTTAAAGCTGATCGGGCGACACAGAAATGCTGTGCATAAGGCCCATATGCACATTAGTGTACTATATCCATTCTCTCTCTCTCTCTCTCTCTCTATATATATATATATATATATATATATATATATATATATATATATATATATATATATATATATATAGAGATAGGCTAAATTAGACTCCAGCCTACAGGAGGTCTGTGTGCTGAAGTTTATTAGCCGTTCGATTGAAAATCCGAGGGTCCAGATTATGTCGCTGATTCAGCGATTTTAGTCTTCGCTTCTCCGTTAATTTCTTAATTTCTCCGTTTCTCTTCTCTTCAACCCAGCGTAAGAAGGGGTTGTCTTTCTCTCTCTTCTCCGCCGAAAGAAAAACCTAACAGAAACCAAGATTAATGGAGCTGCTTAACTCGAGTGCTGGTGACGCTGCCCATCCCTCTCGCTTCGTCTCTCTCAGTCGTTTTCCCTTCTCGCCCCCGGCGCCGATGATTTAAGAAAATCAAGATGCCTCCGTTCGATCTACAACCCTATTTCTGAAAAGGTGAGACTCGAGAAAATCATAGGAAATCCCGATATGCTGCCGCTCTCTGATATCCTAGGAAAGGTATTAACCCTTGTTTATTATTCTCTCTCCTTTTGTTAATTGATCTGGTTACCTAAAAGAAATTATACGCTAGTGAAACATAAATCAAAACTAATTGGTTTTGATTCAAAATTTTTGAGCTCGATCTAATGTCCTGAAATTGAAATTTACCCAACTATGGATCTGTTTAATTGAAATTGAAATTGGAGTCACCTTTTATTCCATATTTACCCAAATATGGATCTATATAAAGTCACTTTAATTGATATTGATTTAATTTCATATGAAGGAAAAAACGCAACTTGCCAATGCTGTCAATTCAGAGTCACTTTAATTGTTGAACAGTGATGGGCTTGTTGCCTTGAGCTCCAAATGAAACCAGCTTGTCAAGTTAGCTTCAAAAGCACTTGCCAATGTTGTCAATAGAACGAAGGTCTTAATATTAGAACTTGTCCTATATTTTTTCAGAATCTTTTTGTATAAATGAACTTGTATAAACACTGGTAAAATGATACGGCTAAATGCTGGCCAAAGTTACATGGTACTTTTTCAGAAGTACAAAGATAAGTAGATAAAAATGAACAAAAGGAACTGTTAATTTTGAAGCTTTTTAATTAATGGGTTGTCCTAAAATAAAACTAGTACTGTTGATGCTTTTTAATTTTCAAGTTATGTTCTATTAATTGGATTTGTAATCATAGCTTGTTAATGTTGTATTACAGGGATGAGTTGTGAAAGTAGCAGCAACTGGTAAGTATTATGAGGATGTCCAGATCAATCTTCTCACGAATTTATTGGCTGGTGCACTCCAATTGATCTTCTCCATCTGATGAGGAATGTGCAGCGTCTAATTAGAATTGCTATTAGCTTGATAATTGTAGGATTGATTATGATGTTTTCTTCTAAATTTGTAGTAATGAATTAGTGTGTGTTACTAAGTTATGTGACTGTATTAGACGTGTGCTTTTTTTTTATTTTGCTTTTACTTTTAATCTATGTATTAGTAATGAATTAGTGTGTGTTACTAAGCATGCACAGTTTGTGAAAGTGAATAAACGCAATATCAGAATTTACTTAATGCAATAACAGAATCAACATCAAAGAAAATGTAAAATGAATAAATAACAAAGAATTGCAATTTGTATACAACTAAAATTGAATAACATAACCAATATCACAATTTAATAAACACAATTGAGAAGTGAATTAAGTTGTCACACATATGAACAAACAAAAATACAATCACGTTCAGTCAAATCTTTATTCTAACAAAACAAAACAAAAAAAACAGCACATTCCTATAACATCCCCATAATAGTAAACCACTTGACTTTTCAAGAAGATCCTCATACTTCAACGTGGTTTCAACTGACAAGTTATCGGTATGGCAGATGCTGGAGTAGCAGCAATCAGTACAAAATGTAGCATCCAGTACCTCACATCTTGAGCACTGACCTGCGAGAAAATTGAAAGAAGAGAAATTTCTAAACTAATGAATAAAAGGTGTTGTTTTACCGGTCCAAAATAGAGTAATGGCTTAAAGATATAATAAAACATGCCATGTTATTTTCTTTAAAAAAAAAAAGATGTTCATAGGCTGGAAGACATTGCCAACTGAAATAAATGAAATTAACAAAAAAAAGCATGAGTATAGGTGTCCAAACGAGTACATGATTATTCAACTGGTGAGGATTGTTAACCCAAAATTAATGGCAGAACTTTTATCAACTGATAAGATTAACGTAATTTTAATGTTTTAGTATTTTTAAAATTAACTAAAGAGAGATGAGAACATGCTGTTAATGTAAGTTAACTGGTTATTAGCAATTACCATCCCTTTCATGCATTGATTACTTCAGCTAATAAATAAAATAGTAGAATAATTGGAGTTTAATTTTCACTCTATACTTATATTATATAATGCAACCCAATAAAACCGTACCAGCCTCTAGTATGTGATCTCAATTCAATCATATTTATTTAGCAAATAAATTTTAAGCAATAAATTTCAAACGAGGTGGAAAATTTAGTAATCGATAAACTAATTATTATTATCAAAACATTTACTCTTGTTTTTAGTGGAGCATCGAGCATGGATCAACAACAGGAAAAGGGGCAAACAAGAAATAGAAAAAATTGAACCAAAAAAAGATTAAGAAAGACAAAAAAACAAATGATTGGGATAAAAGAGGTCGGAAATTACCTGTCACCGACGATTTGCAACTTCCGACAAGCTAGCTAGGTCATTTGCAAATTCCGACACTTTGCGTGACAGAAAGACTAAGAGGGAAAATTGAAGTGAAAGAGAGAGGCCAAGCGAGATCAAGCTAACGAGGAAATGTGGGTGGTTGATCGGAAAGAAGTCGCGAAGCGGGAGAGATGGGTTTTTCTTTTTCCGCAAGAGAGACAGAATCAGTTCGCTTTTTTTCCCCAATCTGATAGAAAAATCAAACGGAAAAATCATGTAACGGAGAGATATAACGGAGAAATCGGAAACTCATCTCCTCTCCAGCGCCTCAAACTGAACCGTTGGATTTCAGATCGGACGTCTAGAAAACTTCAGCACACAGATCTCCTATAGGCTGGAGTCTAATTTAGCCTATCTATCTATATATATATATATATATATATATATATATATATATATATATATATATATATATATATATATATATATATAGAGTTTAGCTACGGTGAGTCGCGACCAATACTCCTAGATCTAGATCAAAATGACCGATCCAAACTGTCCAATATGATCTCCCTATTGAAATCTCCGTGCAAACCAAATTTTTTATTTTTTCGAAATTTTTAAGTATTTTTTTCGGATTTTTAAAAACTGATGTTTTTGAATGGTTCAGAACCAATTAGATTAACGATTTTCTAAAATTTCAAAAAAATACTTAAAAATTTCGAAAAAAATGAAAAATTTGGTCTACATGGAGATTTCAATAGGGAGATCATATTGGACGGTTTGTATCGGTCATTTTGATCTAGATCTAGGAGTATTGGTCGCGACTCACCGTAGCTAATATGGTCGTGATGAGATTTCAATATATAGATTGAATTTGTTTAGTTAGATTTTCAATTTGTAAAACTATCGGCAAATATGGTCGTGATGTACAAAAGGCTTAATACATCGCGATGCACCATAACATTTCTCTATATATATATATAGAGTTTAGCTACGGTGAGTCGTGACCAAAACTTCTAGATCTAGATCAAAATGACCGATCCAAACCTTCCAATATGATCTCCCTATTGAAATCTCCATGTAGACCGAATTTTTTATTTTTTCGAAATTTTTAAGTTTTTTTTTGAAATTTTAGAAAATCGTTAATCTAATTGGTTCTGAACCATTCAAAAACATCAGTTTTTAAAAATCCGAAAAAAATACTTAAAAAATTTGATTTGCACGGAGATTTCAATAGGGAGATCATATTGGACGGTTTGGATCGGTCATTTTAATCTAGATCTAGGAGTTTTGGTCGCGACTCACCGGAGGATCCGTGAGTCGCGACTCACCATAGCTAAACTCTATATATATATATATATTTACTATCTTTTAAAGTGGGGAGAAAACCATTCTTATCGGACGGTTTAAATTTTAAAAATTCATGTAAATGAAAGCTTCAAAATATGTAGAATTTGGTTTTTCTGTAATAGTTTAATATGTAGACCATTCTTAGTAGACGCTAATGTTCTGTACCATCCTCTTCCTTCAGATCAGCTGCATACTTTTGATCCCAAAATCAAAGTATAATCTTACATATAATGAGAAAACCATTCTTATCGGACGGTTTAAATTTTAAAAATTCATGTAAATGAAAGCTTCAAAATATGTAGAATTTGGTTTTTCTGTAATAGTTTAATATGTAGACCATTCTTAGCAGACGCTAATGTTCTGTACCATCCTCTTCAGATCAGCTGCATACTTTTGATCCCAAAATCAAAGTATAATCTTACATATAATAAAGATGCGTGGATGGTCCCAAATGGTGCGAATGAAAATATGCCTAATGTATTAAGTGAATGTCCTAAAAAGTGCGATTTAAAAGGTGTCTCGCCAAAGGATGCAATCGAGTGGATGTCTCCTCCACCAAATGGTGCTAATATTTTATCTATAAATAGTACTCCATTTTTCGAGTTTTCATTAACCATTTCACATTTACGAAATGACAAATATAATAGATATCACATCACTATCAAATAAAAATTCAGATGTATACATGCACGGGTCACAAAAAATTTGGTTTACAACTAATTTGAAGAAAGTTATACATGGAGCATGAATTTTGTTCTACTAGATAGTAAGGTAACTTTTTATGCAATACATTCTTCTCCCTGTATCATGTTGATTTCAATATCTAACAAAAATTTATTTCCAATATTTTTTTTCATATTTATGCATTTAGGCCAACAACTTTATGAACATATATGAAATGCATTAAAAAGTATTTTGTAATACAATTTTTCTCCTTGTATACATAGGGTGTGTTTGGAAGTGGAGTGAATAAGAATGAATAAGGAAATTTATGAATAAGAATCTTGAATTAGAATTAGGAGAATTGTCTATTCATGAATAAGGAGATGTTGTTTGGATAGTGTGTTGTGAATAAGAATAAGGAAAGAAAAAAATATAATAATGATTTGATTTTGTTTTGAATAATTTGTCATTATAAGAATGGATGAAAATAATATAATAATAATTTATATTCATAATAAAAATAATATAAAAATATTAATTAAAAAAACATTAAAGTAATAATTTAGATAATATTAATAAATACAATAATTATTATATTTATTATTTTAAAATCAATAAATAAAATTTTTAAATAATTATCATAATAATAACTGATTAAAAAAATGAATAAAATAATACTAATAATATTAATGATAACGTTTAATTATAATATTTATTATGATTACTATTAAATAATAATTATTAGAACGTTTAATAAATAATTATTATAATAATGATAATAATTAATAATTCATTAATAAATAAAATAATAATTAATAAATTATTATTATAAATCATTATTATAATGATTAATAAATCATTAATAAATAATATAATTATTATAACGCTTATAAAATCATTAATAAATAATAATTATTAATCAGTAATAAATCATTATTATAACGCTTTGTAAATCATTAATAAATAATAATTAATAATTCAGTGAAATAATAATTGATGATAGTTATCATAAATAATTATATATTTATCATAATAATAATAATATTATTATTATTATAACATAAATAAATATTTATAATAATACTTATTATTACAATATATTAATTATTATTATTATTATTATTATTATTATAAAATCATTAATAACTAATAATTATTAATTAGTAATAAATCATTATTATAACTCTTTGTAAATCATTAATAAATAATTCAGTGAAATAATAATTGATAATACTTATCATAAATAATTATAATATTTATCATAATAATAATATTATTATTATTATTATAACATAAATAAATATTTATAATAATACTTATTATTACAATATATTAATTATTATTATTACTATTATTATTATTATAAAATCATTAATAAATAATAATGATTAATTAGTAATAAATACTTATTATAACGCTTTGTGAATCATTAATAAATAATAATTAATAATTCAGTGAAATAATAATTGATAATACTTATCATAAATAATTATAATATCTATCATAATAATAATAATAATAATAAATATATATAAAAATACTTATTATTATAATATTTTCCTAGCATCACCAAGCCATTCCAATTCTAATTCCTAGTTTTGGCTTGAATAAGAATAAGGTAGTGAATAGGGCATTATTCTTATTCCATTGTGTGTTTGGGTCACCTCACAATTGGCTAATTCATGAATAAGGCTTATTCAACTCATTCCAAACACACCCATAAAGAATGGAAGTACTCAACTTATTCTAGATCTTCTGAGAACAAAATTTGCTGAAATACAAGTGCATCTTTTGCATCAATTTACCATTTTTCCACTGAAGAAAGGGCTCAGAGATAATTACACACAAAAGTCGGGGCAAAATTTATCAGAACTTACAAAGGGCGGAAGAAACAGGAAACTATCGAGTTGAATAATGCATCAATCCCATCTTGACCAATGAAACCCTTAAAATGTTTGTTAAATCTGAAGCCTAGTATCCCTTGTTCCCACGAATCCTGGCTCTCATGTCAACCTGTTGTACAAAAACATCAATTGTTTACGTATCAAATTATGAATGGCTCTAAAAATAAAACTATGAAGAGACGCTGGAAAAAAAAATAATAATAAGTTAGACTAAGTACATCCATAGCACTTATACCTACACTTATTTAACACCGGTACCTACACCAAATAGGATCACTTAATTATACATGAAAATTTCTCTTTTATGAGATTATATACATTCTCATATTACGTTATTTCACTTATTACATTCATCTAGAGTTTTCTCATTTATTTCTCTAAATCATTACATATAAACTGCATATTCCAAAAAACAAATCAATACTGTTTTAATTAACCATAACCTTATTTCAAAAGCAAAAAAAAAAAAAAAAAAATTAAGGAAAGTTCTGCAACTCATAACCACCACTCCATCAACTTGACTAATAAAAGCAAATTATGCCCATTAATCCAAACCGCAGAACAGAATGAACTCATACTTGTAACAAAAATTATCATCAACCTTTGGCAATTATACAACTTTTTATTACTCATATGTTCTTTATTACTCCTCTTGATCTAATTCTTCACACTAAATTGATCTATCTCCTAAATCTGACTATTGAGCTAAAATTATAGTTAGTCGTGACTCGTGAATCCTTAGTAAATTAAATTTGGTATCACCTAAGCCACATAAATCTCCATTCAGTTTTCCAATAATCTGCACTGAAAGCAACCAATGTTTTCTATAGAAAAGGGCTTCAAATTGCATGAAGGTGACTCTTGCACCATTTTCTCACAAGTAAACATGTCATGAGCAGTATCTGGATGCTAACTGCTTGTAAAAGAGATAAGACTAAAGGATATTTTAGAAACTAAATCTATTTCTAGAATATATCTTCGTAGCACTCTTCTATCGGTACTTTCAACAAGGATATTTCTGGATACCATTAGCCACAAAAATCTTCATTCAGTTTTCCAATAATCTGAAATGAAAGCAAATGTTTTCCATAGAAAAGGGCTTCAAATTGCATGAAGGTGACTCTTGCACTATATTCTCACAAGTAAACATGTCAAGAGCAGTATCTGCACACTAACTGCTTGTAAAAGAGATATGACTAAAGGGTATTTTAGAAACTAAATCTATCTCTAGAATATATCTTCATAGCACTCTTTCTATCAGTACTTTCAACAAGGATATTTCTGGATACAAGTTTTCATTTCTTTAAGTGAAGTAAGACTAATTACTCAAGAAAATTCCCTCTGGTTGAATGGGACAAATTGGAATCTATTAAGAAACAAAAACACAATTTCCAAATGGCAAATCTGAACCCTGGCGGATATTATATATATAAAAAATCATCTTAAATTCCTTTGTATGACGACTTCTGTCTTTTGTACATAGCACTATAAATTCATGTTACATGTTTATCAAAATCTATTTGAACAAAACTATAAGTGACGCCAATTGACAATTGGAAGCTCAATGGAACTAAATAAAAACTAGAAATATTCAGAAGTAATTCTCGCCCCCTTCCCCCAACACAAGAGTACAAATAACGTATTAAAATTCTAAAGGAAACAAATTTTCACCAAAAGTGGGTGGTATGGTACTGGTATTTCTAGCGGGTGAGTTAGTGTGTGTGTGAGAGTGTGAGTGTGAGTGAGAGTGAGAGTGAAAGTGAGAGTCAGAGAGAGAGAGAGAGAGAGAGAGATGTGCCTGGCCACGCTTGCAGTTGAAGTAGGTTTCCCTCAAACCAACACATTCACTGGTTATGTTAGGTTCCTTCTCTCCTGCACATTCCCTATAACCCTTCTTCTGTACCTGTACATTTCAAATCCATCAAAAATAGCACATTTGCAAGTTGTAACCAACTAATTAGTAGGCAGCACAGTTAATTTCAGAATCAGCTACCCTACTAAATTCCTGAATAAATGAATTGCAGTTATTTTCCCATAGTGTGTGATCTTGCTAAGTAATATGTTAAGTAGTTTTGAGAAAAGGTGGGAGCACCACCCAGTTTTATTTTGTGAAATTGATACAAGTACAGGTAAATTGTTAAAATAAAAAAAGAAATTTAACACTATGAAACATATATAATTGAAACTGACTTTAGAATGGCTTTTGTTAACTCCACAATTAACTTGTTCCCTTCCTAAGCACAAATTAGTTAGTTCCGAGTTTTCGGTTTTGGTTCCCTTTGATTCTCTTTTCTTCTAGAAGTTTGATACCTATTATTCTGGATTCAACTGATTCCAGCTTATTTAGTTGGTACCAAATAACAACTAAACTTCCCAGGAATAATAATTATATTTTTTTCAATCCAATTCCAGTTCTAACTTACATCTTCCCTGACTCGAAAACCAAGTAATTATTCCTCAAAATGGTACCAAATTTCGTAGGTAAATCAATAGTATATTTGTTCTAAAATCAGAGACATGATTTAGAGGGAACATAAAATAAAAGCATATAAAAGAAGTATCATTACGACTGGATAAGATACAGTAAATAGATAGAGAGCCTCTAGTAGGTAAAAGTGAAATAGATAAAAGGAGATGATACCTTAATACAGTCTGTCTCGCTCAAGCACTTCACTAGCTCCATCGCTAAACCCTTGCACGACTTCGCCATTGAAGCGAAGAAACCGATCGAGTGAGACGAGAAAAGAGAGGATCAAAGGAACAAGAAACATTGAAACAACTTAATTTGGGCTTTCATCTTGTTTGAAATTCAAGAAAAACAATCAATTTCAATCTCGGCCCATTTTGGACCAAAATTTGTGCCTTGGGGCCCACTTCTCAATCAAACTTGTTTAAACTTGCTAGTAACGACTCATATTGATGCTGTGATGCACTAAACGTTGTGACACAAATCAATTTCAAATATTATTTGATTATCTTATATAACCTATTGCATGTACTCTTTCGTCTTCGAACAAAAGTTTGATTTGTTCTGCTTGAATATCCATGATCAATATTTTCTTTAGAGATGATAAAGTTAATATTTCTAATATGTTTGTGATCACTTTCCCAATTGAATTACTACTTTTGACAAATTTATTCATAATCGGCTAATTTGTTTTGAAACATTGCAGTTAGTCCTGGACTCCTTGGTAATTCAAAGACGTAGGCTATAGCCTATATGCATTTGTTTCCGTTGGGAGAATTATTTTCTGACAATTTCTGTTACTAATGCAAAGTTTGGACATTTTTTTTTGGTAATATATAGTAAATATAGATATAAGTTCCATTATTCGATTTATCTAAATCCCTATAGATATCATCCCAATATATGATCCATTTTAGCTCGGACCACATTTCATACAAACAATGAATCCAAAACAAGAAGGGAAAAAAGTAGCAAGTACTCAATAAATTTGATTAATTCCCTCAGCTAATTCGACATTGGTTAATTCCCTTTGCAAAAATGAACTCACTCTTTAACCAGCAAAAATTTTTAACTAAAAAAATGCCAAATAACTCGAGCTTCAAAGACTTACAGTAATAACACAAAGTCTAAAGTTTAAAATTTATAATAACAGAAAAACAACCACCATTCAAAAAAAAAGGGATCTCTTAATTCCTAGACTTCTTCTTTCTAGACTTGCTAGAACCCTTATTCTGCTCAACATTTCCAGCAGCTGCACCCTGGGACCCTCCTTTCGAAGAACCTGCACCAGCTTGACCTGCCTTACTAGATGTGGCACCACTGTTACTGACACCAGTACCACTGGTACCAGAAGTGGTAGCAGTAGAGTCATGTTTGTCTCTGGACACTGCACCCTGGGCCCCCCTGATCTGAGCCCTCTTGTCCTTCCTCTTAGGTCTGTAAGTAGATCTTTCTCTTTTCGGCAGCCATCTTTCTGGATCAGGTAGTGGACCTGGGTTCGCTGGGTCGAATCCCTTTGGGTACTTAGGTTTCCTCTTTCTCTTCTTTGCCTTCGCCTTTTTGACCTATGAAAGCCATGAAATTTAATTAGTAAAGGTTCCGAGACTCCACAACCAAAAGGGAAAAATGAAATGTTAGATAAGACTATTTTTAACCATACACATGCATAAGAACAGAATGGAGAAGTAGCAAAAGATAATGGGTTCATTGACTGACTTTATCATCTTAACTAGAGATGTTTCCCACAGTTCATAGGCACTCTAATCTCAAGATCGACAGCCCTAGGTCTCAATTTAGCTAATCCAAATTAGGCTCAAAGTTTTCAACATTTAGTAAAACATACATTTTTTTATTGAATGTCCTAACATTTGCATGTATTTTGCAAATACTTATGCCTTACAAAAGTTCTATTGGTTCAGCTAGGTTTGAAAGCATGATAAATACTGGAAATCAATGTTCAATTTGCATATCTTGAAAACTAAACTTATTAATAAACAATTACCTCCTCAGAAATCTCCATTTTGGCCACATGGGACCCGCCTTCAACATGCTTTGCACCAGAAGTCTTCTCCAACACCTCCACGCTGACTCCCTTCAATCCAGGTAATGGTTTCAGCTTCTTCTCATACTGCTCTGCCTTATCCAGGTCTGACTTTGCAGCTGTCTGTACCAGCCCCACCAAGGCTTCGACACTCCCTTTACTCCTTACCAGATCCTCGTACAATCTGGCTGCTTCTCCTTCCTTCCCATGCTTCAACTTAAAAGAAGCCGCCTCTTGCATCAAAACTAAGAGGTTTCTCTCTCCATCCATGGAGTTCTTCCACCATTCAATCGATGCATCAAGCACCGAGGCAGCATTGTTAATGTCACCCAAACGCTCCCACAAAGAGACCAGTGTTGCCACAGTAGCAGGCATATGTTGGATTTCAGCAACTTTCAAGAGGGCTTCTGAGGAGATTTGGAAGTGGCCGGCAGTAGCCGCAATTTGGGCCAATGCAAGAAGCACCGGTGTGCAATTTTTGGGGTATTTGTTGGAGTACTGAGTAAGTATTTCTTCGGCTTTTGGAACCTTTTTCTCTCTGACAAAGACTGCTGCTTGCAGCAGTATAGATGTTGTACTCTCTGGGTACATTTCTTGCAGTGCAGAGACTAACTCTTGGGCCTGTACAGAAAATCACGAGTGTATTTATCAGGTCAGTATTGCAATAGCTCCAGCAAAGCATTATGTACAGACTGAAAGTTTGATACTATTAGCAAATTGCTTCCGCAAGTGTAATTGGTGAAAATGATTTACAAATTACAATGTAAGACTGGGTAAATCTACAAACAGCAAGTAATGGTACCAACCTTAATGTAATCATCCAATCTAGTAATAAGCTTCAGGGGAAAAAAACAGAAAGGAAAATATTCCAACCTGATCAATCTTGTTGGCCAGAAGAAGGAGCAGAACTCGGTTAGAGTATATCACCTCCTTTTGTTTAGGATTCAACCTAAATTCAAGACCACTTGAAAATTCAAAGGGATTTTTACTGTTGCCTTTTGACATAAGACTGTCCAGTTTTCTCAGACTATCTGCCACTTCCTTTCCATTTCTTAGTGTAATGAGGTTATTTGACGCAATTGCCAGAGAAGGATCATCTTCCAAACCTCGTTTGATTACTTTACTGTACTCATCAACCGATTCTTGGCTGTGTCCCATCATCTGGAAAGAAAAAATATGAAAAAAATCTTGTACTTTTATCAAAAAAATACAAAGTGCTCTTGATATCCTTTTAACACCTTATGGATGGGGATAAGATAATGTTATAAACTATATCATCACTGAACACTCTTAAGCTCTCTATTAGTACATAAATCTAAAATTTGGGAAGGACAAACTAGAGACAGCTGCTTTTTATCAGTTTATTAAAAAATGCAGGGCCATTTTTAAGGACAAACTAGATGCCATACTCATCATATTTCTTTTCTCTTTTCTTTTTCAAGTTTCAGTTAAAAATTTTGCTAACCTGTCGAACATAAGCAAGCTGTACAGTTATGGTAGCTAGCTCAGCTTCTATCTCATCCCCCACATAGTTCTCCTCCATCAAAGTCTCTTGACCGACTCTGTAGAATTCCAGAAATTTACAATTAGTATTGTTGTATGTCATAAAGCAGTAATATGCACCAAAGAATAGTATACCTCCGAGCATGGAGAAGCATTTCCTCAGCCTCTGGATACTTCTTCTTCTCAACCAGTGCACAAGCAGCATTGTACACGAGTTCATAACTTTTCGAGGACTTAAGTTTTGAAGCGCTCATAATTGCATCTACCTCTCCTGGTCTCCCACCTGCAACCAGAGAAGCCAAGATATTTGCTTTGAGATCGTCTGAGTCAATTTTGAGTTTCTGAAGCTTCTCATAGCTGTCAATGCACGAATCCATCTTTCCCAGGCGATAGAAAATTTGGGATTCAAGTTGGAGTACCATCGGGGTCTTCTCCAGACCTCTAATCAAATCAAGAGCCTCTTCAAGTTTGTTTTGCCTATAAAGGCAGTATGCCTACATATAGACAAAGTAAACCATACAATAAATGTTAGTTTCAACATATTCTAGTTTAAAGTTCCCAACTCAAAAAGAAAATTATGTTTATAATAATATAAGCATCAAGTCCCGTGCACATTGACTCTAGCTATGTGAAAATTAGGTCAGGTTCATATGTAAAAAATAACATGTTCGAGTCATTCTTCATAGTAAATATTGTTAATGTAATATTTAGACGCGTACATAAATAGAATTGCTGACAAACCTTGTAAGAACTGAGATCGATTGGGAGGGAAGAGGCTGCTTTGATCACATTGAGCGCCTTGTCGATTGCCTCGGATCTGATCAAAGCAACTACCTTGCAATGAATCGCATCCTCGTCTCCAGGTGCAATGGCCAATACTGAAACCAACAATGAAGAAAATGAGGCTAAAAATAAAATAAAGTGCTGAGACACGCACTTTGGGTCACTAGCAGGTACGTACATTAATTAAATACAAGTGACCTGTCCATACGACTTCAACCAAAGATCAATAATACAGAATGAGAATTGCAAGCAATACGAAGGTAATGTAAAATTTTGCAATGTTTCATACAATCAACTAACTATTACAATTCCATTGGTAGTACTGTTCTCAGCCACTCAAATTGAGTAACACAGATCGCACTTTCAAACATAGATCAGTCGTAGAGGTATACAAAACCAACCCTAGGCAACAGAAAGAGAGGAGAAATTAAATAAGGGAGGTGATTTGGTCAACCTTGGTCAGCGACCTTGACGACTTTAGCGAGGTCGTTGTTCTCGACATGGCGATGGAGAGTGGCGAAGAGATCTTCGAGCGAAGGAGCCTGTGTGGTACTACTAGCAGGCGACGGTTTGGGTTTCCCTCTCGGCGCCATGGATTTGTCGGAGAAGAGAGAGAGAAACGAGGAGGCCGCAGGGTGGGAGAAGAGGAGAGAAAGGTTCTGGGGATTGAGTGCTCTGAAATACTTCGTTATTGCATGGATTTGGAATTGGATCTTCCCCTGACCCTGACCCTGGCCCTGGCGTTTCTTTTGGATTAATTCCTTCCAAGTTGTCAAACTTTGTCCCATGTTTATTTATTCCACAAATGCTTACTTTTTATTTTGATTATTACAACTCGGTGAAAATTTAATTTGTCATTTCGTAGATTAAATATATTATTTGCTGGTGATAAACTGATTTTTACACGTAGAAATAAGATAACATATTTTTTTAGAGTTGTTATTTATAAATGGCATTCATGTTTAATATGGTGATGGTAAAATTATATGACTATCTAAATTTAGTATATATTGTTCTTAATTATAGTAGTTAAATTTTAGGGAGGACACTGTGGAAGTTAAGGTTTCTAGTTTGGAATTGATATGGCTGTAGTGGGAAATGACGTTTATTTTGTTAGTGATTTATTCAGAATACCGATGAGAGGATTTTATACATCTCTTATTTCTTTTTTTTTAATCTTTCATAATTTAATTGACTATGTGATTTCATAAATTGCTTGAGTATAACTGATTACACCCAATAAACTAAGGCCTTGTCTAGATTGCTAGGTGACAATAATCTATACTTTTAATTTTTATTTATGATTAAAGTACTTAAGGATGTTAGTAGATGATGAATGATATCGAAATTTGGTAGGCGATAGGTGAATCTTTTTCGCAACGATGGTTGTGAGATATCTTTTGAATTGAAAAATATGTTGGAGTTATGTCCTAGAAGTCAATAATTTAATGACTTAATTATTAGTTTATGTTTTGGATGATAATTTATCATCTGTTCCTAGGTTTATTATTGACAGATTATTCAGGTTGAGGATCTGAATTGTAGATCTCTGTGGATCATTCTTTAGAATGACAATAATAAATCTAAACGGTCCATAATCTTGATAATTAACAAGGAACATTAATTATCTTACAAGATTAGTATGCAAGTTAAGTGATGATTAAGTTCTACAAATCATAGGTAAAGAGTTACCAACTTAATTGCATATGTGTATGTTATGGAACATAGTACAGGACTTGACCCATCGAAATAAACATATGGATTGTGTTATGTGTCATTGTTTATTTCGTAATGATTTTGGTTCTAAGTTTGAGATGTTTATCTTTTCCACATGAGGATAGGTTCAATAAATATCGTCTACCGCTGATTCCCGATAAGGGCTGCTATACGGACTTTATTTATGTTCTCTTGAATTGTGCGGGGAAAAGCTAATCATCAAGAAAACCGTATGTCCCTCATTAATTCACTTAGTGAGTGACGATATCAGTTTGGGCCCCTTGATGGAGATAGATTGTTTGCATGCAACTTTATACAATTATCTCTAGATCAAGAAACGTATAATCTGCAAGAATGACACATTCCTATCTTGGATTATACGATGATATCGTGTGACATAAGAATCAAAATAGAGAAACATTTTTATTCTCTTATGCAGGATTTAAATACTGTAGCAGTACACTATTTATGCGAATTGGGAATCGTAACGTGTTGCTAGATACCGCTTATGATTATTGGAATTAAATAGCGATTTAATTCCATGTCCAACTTAGCATAAATCCTCAAAGGGTCACACAAAATAGAGTTTTGACCAAGACAGTACATTATTTATTTATTCGCAATAGTTCGTATTGCGGAAATATGATAAGTTGATTAATTAATTATATACCGTTATAATTAATTAAGTCAAATGGATCATATAGAAATAAATTAATGTATTAGCTAATCCTAGAATAATTATTAATTGGTTAATAATTATTTTAGTTCAACTCAATTTAATATAAATAGTTATATTAATTTATTGGGCCAATATTTAAGTATTAAATGTATAGCCCAATTGAAGAGCATTTGGAGTAGCTTCTAATTATGTGAATTAGAGGCCTAATTAAATGAGATGAGAGGCCCATGTGAGCCCATAATGTGGCCGGCCCTAATGGTAGGTGAGAGTGGCAATCTTGTAAATAGATGGTTGGTGGTAGGTAGGGATCATGCACTATATATAGAGATGTATAGATGCAAATTTTGAGCTTCTCTCTTCCCAAACCCTAGCCGCCCCCCTCTCTCCCTCTCTTGGCCGGCGCCACCTCACCTCTCTCTCCCTCCATTAGCTCATGAGTTGAGCATATTCTCTCCACCTATTAAAATGTTAATTAAGGAAGAAGAGAGAATACCTTGGATTAGCTTCGTTCTAATCGAATCGCTAGCACGAATCGATTTAGACCTTGGTTAATCTCTAGGTGGACTCGAGGTGATTTGGAGACGAAGGAGAAGCACGCCATCGATTCCCATGCCGTAGGATCGAGCCCCGCGGATGCGATTTCGCGGGAGGTAATTTCCACCTTAATCTCTTTGTGTTAACTTGGCTTTTGTGCACGATTCGTTGTGTGTGTTGTTTCGATGGCTTAATTAACTTGTAATTAGCATAAAAATCGAAAATTACACACTTTCTAACAGTGGTATCAGAGACAGGTTGTACTTAAGCTATTTTGACACTTAATTAAGAGAAATTGGCTAATTAACGGATTAGTAGAGATGATGCGTTTGTTTGCTGTCTGGAAATGGTATTTTCTGTGTTGTTTCGCGTTTTTCGCTTTGATAAGTTCTCTGGAAGTTTTTTCCATCTGCATGAAAGTTGTAGATCTGTGGATTGTGATTCTTTTGGCGTTGGATTCACATTTTTCTGAATTAGTATAGATTTATTGTGAATAAAATGGCGACAGTGCGCAGAACCAGTTTCTGCTCGCACTGTCCTGTTTGAATGGCTTGAAAGATTTATATTTTGAATATAAGTACCAGTGTTCTATGGCTAGATTTAAAGAGGACTTGAAGCTCTTTCTGAGAATGTGTAAATTGTTGCATGACTCAGATTAATTTGTGGGTTTTCAAGTATGAAAAGGAAGATCTCGTCAGATCCAGTTTGTTGAGCAAATCGATTGTTCTAATAAACTGTACCAACTGAGAACTCCTTTAAAAATTCTGTTTAAATGGAGTTGTTCTATTTTGAGTTAGGATTCCAGAAAAATTAGTTTCATAATTTTTCGTGGATGTTTGGACCTTCAACTAGGTTAAAACCTTTCGATTGACAGTCTGTTCCAGTACAGAATTTGTTGATTGTTTAGGCTGTAACTTAATATTATTGAACTGAACTTGGTTGTTTTCTTTTCATGAATGGATAGCCTGTAGTTTAAACTAGTTTTTCTGTATATATTGTATATATAAAAACTGGATAGAAAGTGGTCTAACAGACCAAATGGTTGAGAGGATAAGCTGAAAATCTCATAACGGTGTTTCGTGCACTTGTAAGAGATTTGTCATTTTTGATTCTCCCAGATGGTTTAATATCTCTTCTTGAAATTTTTACTGGTAATCACAATTATGATAAGGAGCTTAAGTAATTTATTTGAGAATTTTTGGAGACCGAAAACTGTTGTTTTTGTTGGATTCCATTAGTTACATTTTTTGGTAAATTACTGTTTTTCTAAGTATTCAAACTAGTTGAAATTAATTAGAAAACTCCTTGTTTGATCTCCTTTCTGTTATGGGATGTTGAAAGAACTTTCTAAATGAATTTAAACAAGTTTTGTTGTTTAAAATTGAGGATTTGTACACGGAATTTACTTATGGCAAACGATACGCAAAGATGCTTGAAAATCGTTAATTGGAAACAAAGTTCTTGTATGTGCTAACTTTGTTTTGTAGGTGGATAGTGGGTTTAGTATGGCTCAAGACTCAATGCCTTGTGGTTGTATTTGAATGCATGTGTGAATGTTTGTAATGCGGCCTTTGGTGCCATTAATTAATTAATTTGTTGATTAATTTTTGATGTAACTTGTGAGGCTTGCATGCCCCTAAGGTTAGGATGGGAATAGGATGTTTTCACATGTATTTTGTACCTTTATTTTATATAGGATTTAGATCCTTATAGAATTTAGTGGGAAGGGACAAGGATTAGATTAGTTTTGCTCCATGGACGATGTGGCGAAACTAATGCAAGCGGGAGCCATACAAACCCACAACTATGAGATGCTTATATGTGATTGCTTGTGATTGCTATGAATTGTCATAGGCTAGGTATGGGTGTATGCTTACACGACCACCAAACAAGTGTCATATGATTGATAGTCCCAACTAAAACTCGATTAAGTGAAATCGCCCTCCTTCTCTCTATCCCCTTCACGCCGATTGTCACTCATGGCGCGGTCCGCCCAAGCGGACGTCATGATTGCCAATTCGGTAGTCGGGGTGCAAATAGCTAAGATTTGCAAGGAGCAAATAGTGAGAGGTTACTTTTCGATGGACCCAACTAGAGTTTGGACATCGGGGCGAAGTTTGTAAATATACTTAGATATTCACAAACCAAGAATCATATGGAACGATATGATTGGTTGGAGAACCTACCTTGTCTAATTAAGTAGGGTGACGTGCCATAGCAGGCTCTACTTGATGAAAACCGGGATCTTGGAAAAACCAACTACATTTGGGACATTAAATGAATGTAGTGGGAGTTTTATTTGTTATAAATAAAACAATTGCATAAACTAATTGACCTTAAATTGATTTTGTTATAGATGTTAAAATTGTTAATTTTGTTGCGATCAATCTTTGAAAACGAACAAACTCGTTTCTAAAAGTATTCACTTAAAGAAGTAATACCGATTCCTAAGACACGATCTTAGCGAAGAGAAACTTGAGTATGTCAATTCCCAAAACTTTTCTCAAACTACCCGAACGTAGCAACGCGATGATTGATTGACTTTTGGCGAAAAGTTATTCAATAAAGCGTGTGGCTAATATCCTCATTTGAAATTTCTAAGACCTTTGAATTAGAGAATTCATATGGACTAGATTTAACTCGTACGCTCTCATCCACTTACTCAAGAAAGTGTTCTTGGAGAAAGTAGATATTAACTCCATCATTTATGATCGAGTATAAAGAGTATGAGTTGACAAAGAGATTCTTCTTTTAAACATGAACGTTTCATTGGCTTACAAATCGAAAGATTTAAGTAGCTAATTGAAAACTAGAGATATTGATCTCCGATATCAAGGATTATTGATATTGTCATACGATCTCTTTATAGTATTAAAGGATATGACGTTACCTTTTACGCACACTTGTTGGTGAAAAAGGTAATTGGTTAAGTATTCAAGAAATACTTCACCAAGGTATGAGTTGAAATTTCGAGACTCTCATTTATGACCATACGTCACATGAGATATTTCATTTGCCGTTTATGGGAGGCATTTGAAAGGTTGTCCGAAATACCATGATTGTGACAATTAGAAATATTCTAATCCTAAAGCGTATTTGTCGTTCAAATATCTTACTATCTCTAATTTACACTAGTAACTTGATACTAGTTCATATGCTCGCATTTGACGAAATGTGTTAGCAATGAAGAATAAGAGAATGTTCGAGAGATGTAAAGTAAACTCCGTATAGGCAATGACTTGTTCGTCTAAGTCATTACCATTGAATACGTAGAGTTATCTTCATTAAGAGTTTGTTTAGGAATTGAAGGTTGCATACCTTAATCCTAACTTCTCAAAACATCTCCACTTCATATTCGATGAAATGGATGATTATGTTTAGTAAAAGACAAGTTCTTTTATTCTGGATTTGTTTATATGATTTCATGCATCTTGATTGAATTTGCTTGAAATAGATAAACAAGTTTTGAATGACAAATAGGATGCATAAGACTTGACATAAAGTATTTGACTTTCATGTTATATATAACCGCTTAGTCACATACATAAACAAGAATCGCATTACGAGAGTCTCCGTAACGTAGAGCTTGTAATTCAATTCGATTTCAAATCGATTGATATGCGAATCATGTTTGTTAAATGACAAAAGCGCCTTTAACCTACAAAGGTTTAAGGACAAGTGACTTTATTAGGACTTTTTACATATCGATGTATAAAGACCAATAAGTACTTGTGCGATGAAAGGTTATTGATACTTTACTACTTAACCAACGATCATTGTAGATATTAACATATCCATTTGATAAGGTATAAGTATGAACTTTTTGACTAGTTCAAAGGAGTTCAAGAGTAAAGTTTAAAAGACCTTTCAAGAAAAATGGGAGTCTTACAATTAATCATGGTAAATAGTTAAGTCACATGATTTGAAATATTATCTTAAGAGTATGAAAATAGTTTCATAACTCACTCCATGAGGAACATTATGGAATAATGTGTCCAAGAGTGGAGGTATCGAACAACATTTTGTATAGTTCGATCGATAATAAATCAAATTGACTTATTCGACTCGTATTAGGGAATTATGTTTGAGGACAATATTGTTTATACTGAATAATGTTCCATCGAAGTCTATTGAAGAAGATATTTTAGGAGATTTTGATCTCTAAGTATAATACTTCTCGAGATTTGGTGTTGAGAAGCTTATTTCAAGTATTGTGGACTTATAAGCTTAAACCAAATAAGACACTATATATTTGTAGGATGCTTTATATTAAAAAGCACTACTTCCACGAATATGATAAGAACAAAGTAGTTGTTGCTAATCATAATGTAGTCTTGATGAATTGAAATTCTCAAGAAGAAGTAGTGGGAGTAAAGTGAGCATTAAAATAGTTTATGCGTCACTACAAGAAGTACTCTTATGGAAAACTTGTCACTCCATACAAGGTACTTAGTGGGAGTTGAGCGAAACTTCATTCACAAGTTGTTTTGAAAGAAGTTTAATAGTACGCTCCTTCCAATGAGGACTCAACCATCTCACGAGTTGATGATGATTCGAGAAACTCATGAAATATATATAAGGAGTCAAGAACTCGTTCAACAAATCGTTGTGGAAGAAATTCATGAACCTCAAGTACCAAACCTACAAAAGATCAACGGGAGTTGATTGCCTAAGCCGTTTGGTGCATGGGCTTCACGACATTCTCAAACTTAGCATATGAGAATCCGTTGATAAATAAGAAAACGATGGAACGATCCGATTCCACATATATGGTTCGAATTCATATGATCTTTAAATAAAATCCATATATAACAACAAGGTATAGACCTTGGTTGATGTTCATGGAGGAGCAATCCATCAAGAACGTTTAGATCTTCAAAAGGAAAGATCGACATGGATAACAAATCGACTATGTACAAAGCGCGGCTTCTCGCTTGTAGCTATGTCTAAGTCGATGGCTAGTTGACTACGTACAAAGCACAACTTCTTGCTTGTGGCTATGTATAAGTCAATAAAGATCATTCTAGCAATAGTTGTATTTCATATATGTCGATATATGGAAAAACACATAAAACCGCCTTCTTCGTATGAATGAAGGATGATGTTGTGCATTTGACACAAATCGAGGTTTTATATTGCTAAAAACATACGCATGCTTCAAGGATCCATTAATGGATTAAAGCAAGTGTTGTGGAGATTGGAATAAAAGTTTTGACAATGAAGTCAAGGAGTTGAACTTCGTCAAAAGTATCTTGTATATACAAGATATTCAGTGGGAGCATAATTGTATTACTTGTATTGTTCAAGATAACAATTCATTAATTGGGAATAACATTAAGAAAATGAATATTGTCAAGATCTCTTTGGAGAATGCTTTCTCAAATGAGAACTTGGGCGAAATCACCTGATCCTAGGAAACAAATCTATGAAGATAGATTATGATGGATGTTAGGTTTGAGCAAATATGCATATATTGACGAAGTGTTCTAGAAACACGAAAGTTACACTCCAAGAAAGGATGTCTAACTGTACGTCACATGGCATGACTTGAGTGTTTAACTCGGTTTATTACAACTCAATTCGAGAAAGTGCATGAAGTAGTTCAAGCATTCTTTCATTATGAGTTTCATTTCGTGCGCCATATTTATGCATATGCCCCAATGTGTAGTATCCAAAGGATATGACAAACAGTTGTCAAATGGATATAAGAGAGACACATTTGGACGATAATCAAGGATATCCTCGAGTATCTTATGAGAAAGAGTGATATAATGTTTCATCTCTTAAGATGAAAGAAATCTCGTGTAAGTTGTTACACTGATAAAAGTTTTTCAAAAGATTGATGTAATCACAATTGAGCTACATATTTTGCTTAAAAGGTGGTGTTGTAAGTTTAGAAAGTGTTCTAAATGGAATATTACAACCGTTTCCGTCACCAAAGCAAAATACCTAGCAACTTGTGAAGCAATAAAAGAAGTTTATTTCGGATCAAGTTCTTAGTCGAGTTATTATGGTTCTATGCATCTCGAACCACAACTTACTCCTAAAGAGCCCATTGTTACATTGGAGATTCAAATATGATCTATAACAATATCACTTGATATCATATGATGATGATCAAGAACATATATATAGTAGTATATATATATATAGGGTCGAACAATTTTTGGATAGGTTCGCGAACACAGCGAACACTCTAGCATGACCTCTACCTTGAGCAGTATACGAGATGCAGTTATGCATCCATACGTGGTGGACGTATGAGTAACTAGCTTTAAGCGTATTATTACTTTTTGAGGTCCGAGACATGTATATATGTAGATATATGACATCGTTCTCAATTCTTCGTTGGCTAGAAGTCACTACTGATTGACTCTAGGCCAAGTGGGAGATTGTTGGAGTTATGTCCTAGAAGTCAATAATTTAATGACTTAATTATTAGTTTATGTTTTGGATGATAATTTATCATCTGTTCCTAGGTTTATTATTGACAGATTATTCAGGTTGAGGATCTGAATTGTAGATCTCTGTGGATCATTCTTTAGAATGACAATAATAAATCTAAACGGTCCATAATCTTGATAATTAACAAGGAACATTAATTATCTTACAAGATTAGTATGCAAGTTAAGTGATGATTAAGTTCTACAAATCATAGGTAAAGAGTTACCAACTTAATTGCATATGTGTATGTTATGGAACATAGTACAGGACTTGACCCATCGAAATAAACATATGGATTGTGTTATGTGTCATTGTTTATTTCGTAATGATTTTGGTTCTAAGTTTGAGATGTTTATCTTTTCCACATGAGGATAGGTTCAATAAATATCGTCTACCGCTGATTCCCGATAAGGGCTGCTATACGGACTTTATTTATGTTCTCTTGAATTGTGCGGGGAAAAGCTAATCATCAAGAAAACCGTATGTCCCTCATTAATTCACTTAGTGAGTGACGATATCAGTTTGGGCCCCTTGATGGAGATAGATTGTTTGCATGCAACTTTATACAATTATCTCTAGATCAAGAAACGTATAATCTGCAAGAATGACACATTCCTATCTTGGATTATACGATGATATCGTGTGACATAAGAATCAAAATAGAGAAACATTTTTATTCTCTTATGCAGGATTTAAATACTGTAGCAGTACACTATTTATGCGAATTGGGAATCGTAACGTGTTGCTAGATACCGCTTATGATTATTGGAATTAAATAGCGATTTAATTCCATGTCCAACTTAGCATAAATCCTCAAAGGGTCACACAAAATAGAGTTTTGACCAAGACAGTACATTATTTATTTATTCGCAATAGTTCGTATTGCGGAAATATGATAAGTTGATTAATTAATTATATACCGTTATAATTAATTAAGTCAAATGGATCATATAGAAATAAATTAATGTATTAGCTAATCCTAGAATAATTATTAATTGGTTAATAATTATTTTAGTTCAACTCAATTTAATATAAATAGTTATATTAATTTATTGGGCCAATATTTAAGTATTAAATGTATAGCCCAATTGAAGAGCATTTGGAGTAGCTTCTAATTATGTGAATTAGAGGCCTAATTAAATGAGATGAGAGGCCCATGTGAGCCCATAATGTGGCCGGCCCTAATGGTAGGTGAGAGTGGCAATCTTGTAAATAGATGGTTGGTGGTAGGTAGGGATCATGCACTATATATAGAGATGTATAGATGCAAATTTTGAGCTTCTCTCTTCCCAAACCCTAGCCGCCCCCCTCTCTCCCTCTCTTGGCCGGCGCCACCTCACCTCTCTCTCCCTCCATTAGCTCATGAGTTGAGCATATTCTCTCCACCTATTAAAATGTTAATTAAGGAAGAAGAGAGAATACCTTGGATTAGCTTCGTTCTAATCGAATCGCTAGCACGAATCGATTTAGACCTTGGTTAATCTCTAGGTGGACTCGAGGTGATTTGGAGACGAAGGAGAAGCACGCCATCGATTCCCATGCCGTAGGATCGAGCCCCGCGGATGCGATTTCGCGGGAGGTAATTTCCACCTTAATCTCTTTGTGTTAACTTGGCTTTTGTGCACGATTCGTTGTGTGTGTTGTTTCGATGGCTTAATTAACTTGTAATTAGCATAAAAATCGAAAATTACACACTTTCTAACAAAATAGACTGAAAAAACTTAAGCCAGAGATGATAATTGAAACTTAGAATTTCTAAGGAAAGAAATAATTTAACCTACAAAATCATAACTATAACTATGGTTAGTGACTAATAATTTAGGATTAGATTATGATTCCACAGTCCACACACATATTAGAAAATAGATGACCGAATAAAATAGTTTCACGGCTCAAATGGACCGTTTGGGAATTGAACACAACAAATAAATTGCACCATAAGCCCTAGAATTAAGACCTATTGATTATCTCTTGTTTTAATTCTTGTTTTGACCTTATTTGTAGATTTATGATCTAAATCCACCTTCAATTCTTAGTCGAAAAGAGTTGAATTCGTATAACTAACTAATTAAATTAAAAGATCAATATTCCAACACTGTCTGTGTGGTTCGACCCCAACCTATATTTAGTGTAGGTTATATACTTGTAACCGAAATTAGATAGAATTGAGCATAAATTTAAGAGCACTTCACACGCATCAAATATAAAAAGATGACGCGTTATGGAAATTTTAAAGTTTTCTGAGGCCCCATTTGGATCGTATGAGAATAGGAGGAATAGCTTCTTTCTAGGCGTAAATTTATTATAAACAATCCAAACTCTTCACAAAGTTATACACTTTCTAATACTTTCTGTCTAGAAATAGGCTATTCCTCTTATTCCTAAGCAATCCAAACGGAGCCTGAAGGTTTATGTTTTCTTTGTGTAATAATCTATCTTTTCAAGGACCCAATTTATATTATATTTACAAGTTAAATCAGTTAGTCCAAAGGAAAAACTTTCAAGTATTTTTTTTTCTTCTATCATTTGGAAAGATACTTTGATCAATTTAACAATATTTTCCCTATTTAACAAGTATGTCTTTTTTCCCCCCCTAAAACCACTTAGCCCAGCAATGAGATTTCGCGAATCATTTATTCTCAACACTTTCTCAAACAATTAAAAATTAGAATAACTACATGAATTTTACAAACCATTCGCCAATTATTTACAATTTTTTTCTTTAGAAATATCAACATTTCAATTGTATCTATACATGTTGTAAGAAAACTAACTTATTTCTACGTGCATGATTATATAAAGAACAAATTCATTGACAGCTCCGAATCCTAATCTCATGATTATCAAAATTGCCAAAATAAAGTTACATATATTTCTGTATAGTTTACGCAAATTGTATTAAATTTGATCGATTTTAATATTTGTTGGTTACCGAGCACATGGTTTGAAAATTAAAATTTTATTTTATCCGCAGTTTAATCGACGACCAAATCATTTGAAAATGACGCCACATTTAATTATAAACAAAATATTAAAAATGTACTTTTTATTTTTATAAATGCGTTGTTCATCATCATGGCTATTCTTCTATTTATTTATTGAGGAGTGTTCCGCTGCCACAGGTTTTTGGTGCCACAAGTTGCCACAACTTCATATTTTATCAATATTTTAAAATTTTAAAATTTAAACGTCAAATTCAAACCGTTGATCTTGTTCAATTTAACGAATGATTGTTCCGTTTGGATGTGTTGAGAATAAGGTAGGAAGAAGGAAGAAGGGAAGAAATTTATTGGGAAGGGGTAAATTTATTGGGAAGTGTGTAACTTTTGTGAAGAGTTTGGATGGTTAGAAATAAATTTATTGGTAAAAAGTGATTATTCTTTATTTCTTATTCCGGGAAGAAGCCATCCAAACGGAGCCGATGTGTTTCTATATAAATTTTATAAAATTTGGAGTCAGTTTGATACTCGATCAACTGGTCAACAAATGAACGAATCTAGTTAATTATGACAGATTAATTCTAATACGTTCATCATTTGATCAGTTGATCGAGTATCAAACTGACTCCAAATTTTATAAAATTTATATAAAAATATATCGCTCGTTAAATAGAACAAGATCAACGGTTTGGATTTGACGTTTGAATTTTAAAATTTTAAAATTTTGATGAAATATGAAATTGTGGCAATTTGTGTTAGTGGCAGCGGAACACTCCTCTTATTTATTTATTATTTTGGAGAAGCTAGGTTAGATAGCGACTATAAAGAAATGGCATGCAAGTCTGAAACCCGCACTTAATTGTACTTTCTAATTTCTAATTTTTTATCGAAGTAACTAAATTCTTTGTCGGGAGAACCAACGGCTGAGATGAAAAGTTTAAACAGATACCATTATTCTGATCATACTCGCACTTTATTAATGGATCAGCAGCATCAGTCTCCGGTCTCTCTTCCACTCTCTCTGATCGTCGCTTGTGAGAACCGAGATGGCGGTGAGGCTAGTGATACACGAGTCGGTTCTCTTCACCTCCGACGGGAGCGGCGATTGGTGTCTCCGATCAGGCGCCGACATTTTGCTCCAGAGACTTCGCTACTCCAATATTTCTCTTGTATCACTCTTTCTCAAACCTTCTCTCTTTCCCTCTTATAATAGATAGTAAATGTTGTCAAAGAGGTTGATTGATTGCTTCCTACTGAGTTTGGTCAGTGGAATTGGAACTAAGAATGGTTGATCCCTGAGAGAATTGCGTGCATGCACATCACTATGACACTATTACTGATCATTTGACACACACATAGTTGAGCAATCGGTACATGGAAAAATGTGACACTTGTACCTGTAAAATGTTGCATTTAGTAATGTTTTTTTATTCAACGAGCTTCTTTTCCTGTCTGCAGACATGTATCCACCAAGAGGAGCTTGCAAGTAAGAAGGTATACTGAAATTTATTCTCACAATTTTTCTTCTTTTGAACTACTATTTCTTGCAAAATGTTAATTTCTGGTGTAGCTTCAACATCAAAATTAATTCTGTTTTCTTTTTCATAATCATCTTTTCTCTGATTGATGTGTACCAGCAAAAAGAACAGCTTAAGAAAATCTCTCTCACCTGTTGCTACTGTTTATCCTCTTCCTTTTCCTAATTTTAGGCTTGCTTTATTAAGGAGGTGCTGGTTGGTCATAAAGAAGTGCGGGACCCACTTCCTGAATGTGGTGCCATTTCTGTACTTGGTCAGAATGAACTGATGTTGATTAAAGAACTGTCATCATCGGATGAAAATGCTGAAATTTGCTTTTATGCCACTTCTGTACTAGATGAGGCTTTTGTTGCTAAGCTTCAATCTGATAAATTCAACATTATCTACATAGGTCTGTGTCATCTATTTTATTTAGTTAATATGTTTCTTTCAACCTGATACTTGTATTTACTGTGACAAAAATGATTGCTCTTGTTCTCCATTGGCAGGAAGTAAAATTGAGACGACTTTCGAGGGAATTGTGTTTATTGACAAATTGGATGAGTTGATCATTACTATGAGCTCAGTCATCAAAAAGGTGAGTTATCTTTTCAATCATGATTTTATTAGTGCATGATATTTTCTTTCCCAATTTTTACTATTACATTGATTTAAATTAGGGTTTTTCTTCGGTGCATCCTCTAACAGTTGGCTATTTGATGAAGCCTTCGCGGGAATTGGATTTCCTTAAAGTAAGCTTCAAATTGAGAAGAAACTTGTAATTTTACATTTAGTTCTTTTAAAATTTTTGAAAGTTCTCTTTTGTCTTGTATTTTAACAGAGAGGAGCACTCCCTTTGTTCCCATGTAAAAGCGCACTTATTTTCATCCCAATCTCCTTTGAGCTCCCTTTGATCTCTCAATTGGAAAGGATAGATGTTATTCTTCATAAAGTAACAGACGAGATTGTTAGTATTGATCCAAGCTCATCATTTGAATTTCCAAAGGGGATCACTTTCTCCAAGGGAATGTCTGAACTCATTAGGTATGCTCCCAATAACAGCAATGAAATATTTATGGTAAATCTTGTAGGTTCTTTATTTGTTGATGATTTTTCTTGTTGGGTTTCTTTTCTAGCCTACCCCAACTTGTTTGGGACAAAAGGCTTAGTTCTTGTTGCTTGTAGTTATATAAACAAAGCGAATCTGCAAAGGAAGCAGTAAGTTTCTTGAAATTGCAATCGTTGTCAAATACATGATATTTACAAACAAGCACTCTATGAATGTTGGTATATGCTTAAACACTGTCTAATTTATGGATGGCGATAGATTGCATATGTTATTGCAGAGTTACTAAACTTCTGTTGGAAGGATAAAAAAAATAACTTATAATTGATAATGAATAATAGATTGGATGGAATTTTCTCAAAGACATTTATAATTATGCAGGTATCGTTTTATTTAATTTTGAACTTCTTCCTTCCATTATTTAGGCCTTCTATATGAAAAAAACTAGCACCTATGTTATAGCAACTGATAGAAGGGACCATTTTGTGATCCTCAAATAATAAGGGGGTTTTACCTGTGGAATTTTGTATCTTACAGACAATGCATGTTGCATGGTCTGGCAAAACTGCAAATTTCTCTGAGGACTTCATAAAAATTATAATTCGATGTTTGTTCATGGAAATTTTCTTTGGAATTCTATCCATGTTATTAGCTGCTAATTATGACTAGTTTCATTCTCCTTTTCGGTTTGAGCAGGTTTATAGAAGAACATCCCTATTATTGTGTGGTTGACCCATTTAAGAATATTTACCCCTTGTTGGACCGCCTTCAAATTCAAAATATTCTTGTTGGATTGCAAGATATTAAGAGCAGTTCTAGGCTTCGTGCGCCACATTTTCTGAGGGTCTATTCTCTGATGATAAGAAACATATATTATTTTTCATAAAAAATATTAGACATAACTGTTACTTGTCTGACTATTTTTCATGATTGCTTTCTTATTACTGGGTGTAGGTTCAAACTTTCAATGATCCTGATCTTAGCCTGAAGTTAGCTGAAGCCAACCTCAAATTTCCAGTTCTTGTTAAACCGCAAGTTGCCTGTGGTGTTGCTGATGCACATAACATGGTAATTCATTCTTCCGGATTTTGAACTCTCAATTATCTGTAAGAAAAAACAGTTTTCTACTCTTCTATTTTCTGTATTCTTTTGTTCATTTTTTTATATGTGTAACGCAGGCAATCGTATTCAAAGCAGAAGATTTTAGGGAGCTTTCAGTACCACTTCCTGCTATTATTCAGGTAAAAAAAGCTAATGTTTTCTTAATATGTCATATTTAAGGGAAATGGAAGAATGAACTCGATGTTTGAGGGATAACATGTATGTACATTAAAATTGATTTGTATGTGATATGTCATGTATGATGCTTGAGTTGAACACAGGAATATGTTGATCATGGAGCAAGTATATACAAGGTGTATGTCATAGGGAAGGAGGTATTCCATGCTGTCAGAAAATCTTTGCCAAATTCGACCTATCTTTTGGCTTTATCTCAAAAATCTAGCAGTTCTCCTATTACCTTCAACAGGTATCTTATTTCTATTCTTTTTTTTTATCTCTACTGTGATACCTAGCTTACTAGTGAGAAAATGTCAATCCTTCTATTAGTCATCTAATGTCAGGTGGTACCATTTTGGAAATAATAAAAGGTAAATTACCCTTAATACTACATAAGTACTCTTTTTTCTCTCCTGAGGTCTTTATGCACATTGTTAAACAGTGGATATGAAGTCATACTAGTACTTTTGTAGCTTGAAGAGCCTTCCAGTTCCCAATCAAGATGAGTCATCAATGAATGATGCTTTTGGCAAAAATAAGAAATCGCTAGACATGAATTTGTTCAATGCTGCTGCGCATTGGATGAGGCAACAACTTGGCCTGACCATTTTTGGGTTTGATGTTGTTGTAAGTGCTGTCCAATATTTTATTCAAATATCTGCTTTACAAGCCTGTATTTCACTTCGGGCCCTGATTGCTGAATAGTTATGGGCTTCTTTTTCTGCATCAAAGCTAGAAGAAGTCTAATATTACTTAATTGAACATACAGATTCAAGAGAATAGTGGGGACCATGTAATTGTAGACCTGAACTATCTTCCCACTTTCAAAGAAGTCACCGGTCTGCATGCTATCTCTGCGTTTTGGGAAGCTATTAGGAGCGCCTATGAGGTAAAGAAGGCTGCAAATGTAGTAATCCACAGTTGATAAGCATTTTTAAGCAAAACATGGGAAAAAGAAAATGATGTCAAGTTATATTCCAAGGTTGTGTTTATTTTGCTTTTCTTTTTTTATGTATAACTGGGAATAAAGTCCAATAAAGAGAGCTCTTAGCCTCTTACTCAGTCTTGCAAGCATTGTTATTTCCAAAAAAAAAAATTTTGCAAGGATTGCTGGTGAATGAATACTGAAATAAGATGGCATTGAAATCATTAATTAGGTTATTATATATAGTTGCATACTATTTTCTTTTCTGCTGCAACCAAAGAGAACCATTCAAGTTTCCCCTCAAAAATACAATGAAATAAATATTAGGACATGTTGGGTGGGGGAATATCAATCTTCTGGTACTATTAGAAGTTGATATGTGAATACAAGTGTGTTAAAAATATCTATGAACAAAGCCATGCGGCATTCTGGCCATCTATATTTGACTCTGTCATGTAATTACTGGCATGACTTGTGAGCTGTGATGGCAAACATGCTATAGCTTCATTCTGGCAAGCCATTCATTTTGTCACCATATCCATTGGCTGACATGGTGGCTCCACGACCAGCAGCAAACTTGCATACTGAGATGTAGTGCTTGACAAGTTTTAGCTCATCATGCAAATACCAGAGCTTGTCTTGCAATGTAGAGATGAAACCAAGACATCCATAAACCGGGTCAGCCAGCCGTATACTGGCTTCAAAAGCTAGGCACCAGGTATGCACGATGAACAAAGTTCACTGAACGGAGTAGCCTAGCTGCATTCCTGGCCCCATACACCTCATGCACATCAATAAACTTTTGCGGGTTGTTGTGGGGGAAGTAAGGTGCAAAGACACAACAAGGAAGGCACTTGCGGCATAAGTACTTACATGCAGCGCATGGTGAGCTATTTCTATCCACCGGACTAGGCACAGAATCCACTGGAATTGTTGCCATAGGGCATAGATCATCACTGCTATTCCTAGTTTGGTTTAGAAGATCAGTATAAATTTTCATGAAAAAAGTAAATTCATTTTAAATTCCCTTACCTTAGTTGACTGGTAAAGAGATGTCGTATGTTACCTTATGCTCGGTAGAGTTGTCATTTTTCCTTCTGCAATTGTGTCTGTTGTCATCTTAACATGCAAAGTAGGTGTGTGTGTGAGAGAGAGAGAGAGAGTGAGAGCCTGAGAGGGCAGTGGTGGTGAGGTGTGTGTGTGTTTGGGGGTGGGGGTTAGCATTCATTGCCCGGTCTTCACTAGTAACAAATCACCTTAGAAAATGAACACCCTCACCTGCCCTTTCTTTTTTTTTTCTTTTACAAATATAAAACACGATTGAAGTAGACAAATTGGGTGTAATGTCCCTTGCACTGTGCAACCCTGGATTAAACATGAACAAATGGCAAATTCCCAGTAGTGGAGGCACTACGTTGACAATGCTTCCCCATATTGGATCTTTTCTAAGAAACATGGGTACTATTTCAATTATTTGTACGAATTATGGCGATGATGTGTGTAATGGTCTTATTATTGGATTCTTGCTATTTACATTCTCTCGCTGCCTTGCATGTGAATCTTAAATGGTTTATTTGGTTAAAGTTACGATGATTCGTCCGTGTACACGTGAAGCAAATATTAGATACCTAGTAACGGTAAAAATGAAGCGTACAAGAGAAATGTGAGATGAGATGACCGTGTAAAATCACAATCATGGTAGTGATATTCCTGCTTTGCTTTCAAGTCAACAATTCGCCTTTATGCGCTTGTAAAATCACAATCTATCTTCTTTTTAATTTGCACATGCATTTGTGCGCTTGTATTTCAACATTTAAGTATGTGTTATGCGAATGATTGAGCAATATTATTGTAATCCATGAGCAAATCCGTTTGGATAAGGTGTGGGAAGAAGGGAAGAAGTATTGGGAAGTGTGTAACTTTGTAAAGAGTTTGAATTATTTATAATAAATTTATTTCTTATTTTCTTCTTTCCTTCTTCCCAAATGAAATCCAAACGGAGCTAAAACGAATATAGATTAGGCAATCTGCTTACTATAGCACAGAGTAAATGAATACAAACGAAAACGAAGTCAGCAAAAGAGTTAGGTTCTATACTATTTTAGTCATGATTGGTTTGCAAATCTTAAACTGTGAAAATACATGTTTAATTGTGACAAGATACAAACTGGGCCCATCGGGTCTAAACGCTAAACCCTAAACACCGGATGTAATCGGAAATTGAAATGATTAAAATTTTATCATCCCTTACCATTGCTAAACAAAAAGTGAACAAGTAAAATAAATAAGATGAACATATGTAGTGATCAAAATAAACACATACAAACATCACTGGTATTTTCTATTTCTGAAGCACTACTCTAATAAGAATCTTTCCTCACGGTCACGGCGGCAAAGAAAACCTCAAAAAGAGAACTAGTACAAGTCTACAACCCCAATGCTACAATTTTATGTGCTCATTAAAAAAAAAAAAGAATATCATCATAGGAAAAAATAAATTCCACGTCACGTGCTTATAAAAATATCGTAACTTTGTATATTCTGGACCACAACATCTTTTCGTTTGAATAGCACGAGACTTGACAGATTTAGTCAAAACAGACCGAGTCAAATAAAACAACTAAAAAAAGGCTCTCGATGATTTTCTATTGCGTCACAACAAACATGTTGAGACATGGTTTTAGTTTCAATTCTTACTCAGTTGTCAGAGTAATCAAATTCTACGGATACAGTAGTCTTTAAAATTTTGAGCATCATTGATGCCGATTCCCCTCACATCACAACTACGAAACTCTAGCTTATTCCTATACCCAACAACCCCCCAAAAAACCCGACAACATAACATTTTCTCCGTGCGGTGGCCCGGTATAAATACAGGCCAACATCTAGGGGCTGTATCCGTCATGGATCTCAAAGTGCATACATTTTCTTGTATTCACTATTCAACAGCTCTGAATCTGATGGCACCGACATAGACATCGACCGTGACTGACTCCTAGATGAACGCCTCACATTCTTCTCCTCCATTCGGTGCATGATGATGCAATAACACATTGACCCCAATGTGGTCAGCATGATAACTGCACCGATTGCCATGGTGCACCATGCCAACCACCAATCATCCCGCCCCACCACAACATATGTTAGAGAAATAAACGACACCGAGATGAATAGGCATGCAAGCCACATCAGCTTGTTCATGACAAAAACCATGAGCTTCTTTGCTTTCTGCTCAACCACTATCAGAGATGTCTGTACCACCACAACTGCTAGCGAAATAAAGAGTGCCAAAGAATCGAACACAAGAAACACGATGAATGCGGCATTCTGGGCCACGAAAGCCTGCCCCAATGTGTACCCCTCTGTAGGCTGCTCCACAAACTGTCCCGGCACAGTGAAGATGGCAGCAAAGGCAACTGTGGCGATAAGCACTGCCACAACCGTGTTTGAATTTATTGCATTGTTAAGGCCCCCAATGTGGAGCTTCTGGAGTCTTTTCTTTATTTTCTGGACCCGCATCTCAGTCTGACGGGTCTGCTTCAATTGGGATTGTACATCATGTTTAATGTCACTGACGGTTTGTTTAAGTTGCTTTGCAGAGTTGGGAGGGTGTGGGGATGGTTGTTGTTGTTCCTTGGCAGTGACTGCGCCAGCAACACGTAGCACCGCTGAGATTTCCTCGGTTCCTGATTTTTCTGAAAGGGCCAGTGCTGTTTCTCCTGCCTTGTTCACCGCATTCACATCAATTCCATCAATGGACAACAGAGTTTGTATCATCTGCTTGTGAATTAAATAAGAATATTAGAATATATCGCGCAAGAAAAGGCTTAATTTTTCAAGTGCTATCCAATTTATTGAATTTCATAATTTTTTGTCAACTCTTCGAACTCTTTCTTCTTTGCTCCTGAGTCATTTCACTCTAGCTAAATTTTGAAATACATTGCATGCATTGTTTGTAGGTAATAATTAAAGAAAGTGGGGGAACTGCCCTCATCACTGAACACTTTTTCCTTTTTCTTTATTGATTTTTCTCTCTTTATTCCTATTGAACATGAAAGCTTAAGCCAAAATAGGGTATGGCGAGAAAACAAATTGAGAAAATTGCAGGGACTCACATTGATATTCCCCTTTCGAGTGGCAACGTGTATAGGCCTATTTCCCTTGTTATCTCCTATATTTATAACTGATACATCAGGCCTTAGTAATTCCAACACCATTTCAGTGTTTTGACCCTTGACGGCCATGTGCAGAGCAGTCTGACCCTTCTTATCAGTTCTAAACCCGATACCTGGATCCTTGTTCAATAGAGCCTTCACCACCTCCACATGCCCCATTCTGGCAGCTGAGTGCAGCACAGTTTTACCATTGTTTCTGGCAATTCGTGCCAGGCTAGCATCAGTTTCTAGAAGGAGGTTCACTATGTCAACATGCCCTTGAGTGGCAGCTGTATCCAGTGCAGTGGCATTTACAGAATTTGTGGTTATGGCCAATGCAGAGAAAGAATTCAAGAGCTCCTTCAACACATCTATTTAATTTACAAGGAAAAGGAAAAGTTTAGAGGGATTATATGAATTTAGAAAAATGCTACAAATGGAACTGAAAAAAAGGAGCAGAAAAATAACTAACCCAAGTGGCCTTGTTTAGCGGCGATATGAAATGCATCAAAAGTACTATTGGCTTTTAAACCGGCCGACGGCACATCTGACACCATCAGTATCTCTCTCACAACCTCAACATGACCTTTCTCGGCCGCAACATAGAGAGCAGTCTCACCATCCAAATTTTGTTTCGAGGCCAAGTCCTTGGCACCCTCCTCACCTGCTTCAGCCAAAATCTTTTGCACATGCGGGACATTTCCAGCCCGTGCAGCTAGGTGGAGAAACGTATCTCCCCTCTTACCAGGGCTCTCTTTGTTCTTTTTTTCCTTGAAACTTGTGGAGCCGACCAATCTGAAGCTCTTTTGCTTCTCCATTTTGAAACTGCGCAATTTCTCCAAGGCACCAAGGCGGGTACTTGGCTGCTTCTCCATCTCTCCAATTTATTTATGTTCCCTTCTTTTATTTGAGAGATGGGGGATATTCTGATCACCTCTAGATTTTCTTAATTTAAAAAAACCTCAATGGGGAGAGCATCTCCATTTACTGTATTTTTTCTCTTTATTGGTAATATGGAGGCAGCTTGATATTCTGATCCCCTTCTTTCTACTTCTTTTGTAGAGTGATAGGCTATATAGCTCAGAAAAGAGAGCTACAACCTCAGATAATTGAGGCAAAATCAACAACTCTCGATCTTAGTTTTACTTTCTCACAATTAATTTAAGCTCCCTTCTGCAAAAAAAATATCGGAGGGGAACCAAAAAAAAAAAAAGGAAAAAAATTGAAAATTGCCTTGTTAGTGAAGTTGGAAGATCTACTTTTCTTAGAAGGAACCTTTTCCTCTGATTAAACACTCAAAAGAAGTTCAAAATCCTATCAAATATCTTTTTGAAGGCAAAATCCTATTAAAATCAAAATTACAGAAAGGAGTTTCCCAATCAATTTCTCATTCAATTAACAAACTGACAAAATGACAATAAATGGCATGCCCAGAAAGGAAAAAAAATGCAATTTGATTAGAAAAGAACTATCAGAGTAAATCTATAAAAAAGCTTTAAACAATCGATACTTATATAATTTCTGTATCTTACTACCTCTCAAAATCGAGATTTGTGAAATAAAACAAATTTTGATAATCCATTTTAGATTGAACAATCAAAGGAAAAGCTTCCGACATCACCAAAATTCAACAAAATCAAAGTAAAATCTCATTTAGAAAAGTTACCTGCAAACCCAAATCTAGCACTCCCACCAGCTCGATTTTTCAAAGGAATTAGATTCCTTCTAATTTGTAACAATTTTTGTATAAATTACTTTGATACCTCTTATATCTCACATCAAGCTTTACTCTTTGATAGGAACAAAATTAAGAGAACAGTTGAAGTACCACTAACCCCACTACCTGTATTTGATTGGCTTGTTTAATGATTTTAGTATTTTACCTCTCTCTCTCTCTCTCTCTCTAGAGAAAGAGAAGAAATAGTTTAGTGCAAGTGGGGGTCTGGAGTACTTTTTTTTTTTTTGGCTTGTAGGATAGAGATGAAGGCGGCCTCCATGGTGCTATCACCATCTAGAGAGAGAAACCAAAACCAACTATGAGATAGAGAGAGAGAGTGGGGACAACACGCAGACAGATGCCTCCAAAACAATTGCAATTTTGTAAAGCAAAAGATTCTCTCTCAATGGAAATATTTATAGACACTGGATTTCTGTTATTAATTTTCTTATTAGTAGGTGTGTAACGAGTCATTAGCACTAGCTTTCGTTTATGATGTTTCCTTGTATCAAGGAATAGTACTCTATTATATGATTAGTGACTTCCACAGGATTTATTACTCAGAATCTATGACAAAGGATCACGAATCAAGGAGAAATGGAAAGAGAAATATATGGTAAAATAGAGAGATAAATTTGATTTACAGGAGAAATGTCAACGTGGAACTCATTATTCTCAGTTCCAAGTTCCAGCGAGCATCCAAAAGGATAATCAACGAATATATGCTTCATTTATTTGGTGGAATAATGTGCACTACACGTTGATTGTTTTTTAATTTAATTAGGACAAGAATTTTACTCCAAAAATAAGCGGAATTGCTTAAGACCGTCTCTAATATTCTATCATTCCATCATCTCTAAATTTATATTAATGAGAAAGCTAGTTAATTAATGAGGATTTCAGGGATGATGGGATGATAACGTGTTTTCTATTTTTGACAAGGACGCGCACTGCTTTGCTTCCGTTCCCCACTCTTGTGCTTCGCTCATTCTTAATATATAACTTCAACAATTACATATCAACTTTAACCGTTACATTAAGTATCATTAATTATCTAGCCTCTCTGTTGAAGTTAATATTTATAACTGTTGAAGTGGATATATATAACTATTGAAGTTAATATATATAATTGGTCTATTTATATATATTAAATGTTATTATATATAACTGTTGAGGTTAATATCATTACTGTTGAAGTTAATATTTATAATTGTTGAAGCTAATATATATAACTATTCTAGTTATATATATATTAACTTTTAATATATATAATTGTTGAAGTTAATATCTAACTATTCTAGTTATATATATTAACTGTTGAACTTAATAGTTAGTGTTGAAGTTAATCTATAACTATTGAAGTTAATCGTAATTGTTCAACTGAGCGAAATAGAAGGGCATGAGAGGAAAGCGAAACAAAGGATGAGTATTGGATTTTCGTTTTTGGAAAACGTGTGAATAATTTTTGCCTAAAATAGAAAACGCGTTATTAAATGATGGAGATGATAGGGATGATAAATATCGAAGATGATACTTATCACCTTGAAAAATAAGTCATTTTTTGTGTAGAGTTTGATTCATGTTCTATATTCGTCTGTCAACACATGCGTTTCAGTTTCACTAAAAATAAAGGGCAGTATTTCCCATCTGTATAGAAATTATTTGTTATATATAAAAAAAACTGAGAGAAGTCCACTAAAATGAAGTTCACTGCGTAACTCATTGTTTTTTACTAAAAACATAAAATAAAACGTGTAAGAAATTATATATATTATTTTGAGAAGGGACGTATAAATGTCGCCGCATGAGTGTTGTCCGTATTTTTCCTAGCAAGGAACATCCGAACATGAGCACATGGTATATTTATGCGGCCCTTTTTTGACGAAAGTTTAATTGACAGCCTATGATGAGTATAAATTAGACGTAGTATCAAACCACCCATCATTTATAATGAAGCTCAACTTAATTATAATTTCAAGTATTAATTTAGCGATTAAAAAGGGACAACGCATTTGTTATTTTTATATCATGAAGTGTCCTTTTATGTATTTATGAGAGTCAAACTCGTAATAAATTACTATTGAATTTTATAAATCCTAATGCATGAATAAATATCACACATGTGTGGTGCCATATCTTAAATTTATAATATAATTAATTTATTTATAATAATTCTAATTTATCATTATTGCCATATTGAAATGTTGACAGTGAACAATTTTCTCCTTGCACGTCAAGGGCAAAGTAGCTTCAAGAGTAGAAAGTGTGTTTGGATAGGTGAGGAATTGAATTGTTCTTGAAATAGTTTCTATTTTCGAAAATAATTTGCATCCACACATACGTAAAAGGGTAAAAACTAACGCTTTTCTATTGTCCCTTAAGTATTATATAGAACAGTTCACTAGCTCAACGCTGGCGAGAGAGGAAAAAAAATCACCGTTATTTATAACTATTCCAACATAATAACCAAATATTCAAATAACATTTGCAATTTCGAGAATTGTATTTTTAGTCTGCAAGTTTAAATTTTACTATTTTTCAAGTTTTATTTACAAAAGATGTTATCATTAGAGCTTTTCATGCTTACACCTGCTGGTGGGGTCAAGTGGAATAATTTAAAGCCGAGGGATAAAAAAATATCAATGCAAAGGAACAAAATTGCTTTGCATGTGTTGATGTCGCCTCAAACTAACAACCTTCCAATCTAAATTAAGTGACTGCTAGATTATGCATAAGAAATTAAGATTATGACCATTAATTTAAAAGAAGAAAAGAAAGAAAGAAAAAGCAATCTAACTAACTTTTGGTTCTTATAAGGACCATTTGAATTTATGCTTGGATTCCACGTGGTTATATATAATAAAATAACGATGGAGAGCATCAGCCTAGCCAATGCCCATGGTCATAACTAGCTGTCTCACATGTAACATTATCAATTGAGCCCTTGAAATGGCAATGATTTACGTTTGCCTACTCATGTCCAACATCACTATCTTAAGTTACGCAGAATGATTTGTTATTTAATGACGGACAATGGAGGGTTTCCCCACTGACACTGACCCAAGCCCAGGAAATGGTGCAAATTTTCACTGCCTAGTGCCTATTTTTCAAAGATCAAATTCAGTCCAAATTTCACTACAAGACAACAGCGAGCTTGATATTCATCAATTAATGGAGATAAAGGAATGATAACTGATATGCAGTTTTATCATCCATACCATAGCTAAATATGAAGTGACATATACAACAAACAAGGTAAACATATAATAGATCTAAGTGAACACTTATAAACAAATAAGTGTTGTCATCACTTGTTCAGAATTTTACATGTATATTCAATTTATATTCATTGAACTTATTTGTTTGTATGTGTTCATTTTGATCATTATATATGTTCATCTTGTCTTTATGTGTTCACTTTGTGTTTAACGATGACAAAAATGACAAAAACTGCAGATGACAGTAATCAATTTTTAATTATATGTCATGTAATAACTACATATAAATACAAAAATAAAAACTCCGAAAAAGTTGCAGTCTCTTTACTATCTCACAAAAAGAATCTGCTCTGCTCAACGCAGATTAGAAAATTATCTATAGGAAAGCAATCAATACGCGTTAGACACTAATAGTGTTTACAAAAAGTTAACCGAGTAGAACTGAACTATGGTGTAGCTTTAAGCTACATGTGTGAACACAACTAGTTAATGTAGCTATAACACTGTAAGTCTGTAACAGAGACTGCCTACCTTATTTGACCCCTTCAGTATTCGGTCAAAGCTACCTTACTCAAAATTTCTACATGTCTTAGTCAACTATCAATCATGTCCAGTTAGTTTCGAAACAAAATATTATCAACAGAATTTTTGAAAACACGCATGCTATTTTAATCATTTAGTTAATATAGTAAGTTAGACGTGATTCGAGATTCAATAAAAATGGAAATACTTAGAGATGAGAAAACACAATTGCATGTGCAAATGTGCAATTCAGGTACTTGTATAATCGTCAGACATTTGAAAGAAAAAGAATATATTTATCATTTAATTTAAGAGATTGGTATAGACAAATAAAAGTTTTTCAATATTTTAAATAGTTATTTTTTTCTTTCAAATGAAAAAAGTACCACACAAAAGATCTCACTACTGTTTATTCACTGCACGCATCATCTGCCTTTGTACTGATAAACAGATTATGATGTATCATTTACAAAATAAAAATGACGACTTGGAGAGAGAACGAACAAATGTGACGAATCAATTATCAAAGTCAACAAATCGTCACTCGAGAGCGGTCGAAGCACGACTCTTTTTATTGCCTTTTGTTTTCTAATATATTTTTTTTTTATCACAGCTCGTAGGCACCTTTTCTAATATTTTGTTACCATTTGCCCTTTTTCCTTCGACGCGTCCACGTGCAACTAGTTCTGTTGTTTTTTTCTACTTTATTCCTCCAGGTGGATCCTTCTACTCGTTTTTTCTTGACAATTGGAATCTCCAATTTAACATTAAATTATTCAAATTTATGGAAACTAACTCGAACAGTATCCCGATGGAATTTTTTGTACATCAACATGTCATGGTGAGATTAAATCAACGACTTTTGCTTCAATCATTTTCATCCCCAGACCACGCGCTTCCCCATTTTTTTAAATTTATTTAGATATATACATTAGTAAATTCGTCATTCCAACTTGAATGGCCAACTTCATAAAAAAAATGTGGCACTACAAGTTTTTTTTAAAAAAAGACAAAAAAGAGACGAAAAAGAAAAAGCTCTCGTTGAGGCATTTTTTGGGCTCTGCTCAAACTAAGCCCATAAAATCCACATAGAAAATGCCAGAAAGATTATCCAGAAAAAGGCGCTGAATATGTACAACTCAAAAACAATGAAAAGAAAACCCTCCAAAAAAGATAATACTGTGCATGCTATGAGTATATCTTTTTATACGTCTATAATATTGGATGCAGTTCCTTTTGTTGTTTCAGTACATTTATGACTTGTCTCTTAGATTTACACTAACTCAAGAGAGCTATTAGATGCGCCAGGAATGTTTCCTGTTTCCTGATTCAATGGTGCATTTTTGCCGGAATCAAGAAGTGGGAGCACTTTCCTTAGTTGCATTTTGCTTCATGAGATCATAGTTCATCGAAGCTAGCTGAGAGATGTTCTGCTCGCATATTAAAAAGAAAAGAAATATATATCATTTCATTCTGATTTTCTTCATCTTGAGAGACAAGAACCAGAATGCTTGAAAGTACTAACATTCATCCACCTAAAAAGATGAAAAAAAAAGCAGAACATTGTACCTTGAAAGAGAAATTACTGAAGGAGTATCTAACGGAGATGGTACGAGAGCTGAAATCTTCCATACTTCCACATTCATCCACCTGTTACAAACAATATGCAACTGTTATGACAAAGGTATTAAATAAGCACATAAATGGTACCCAAAATGAGATAGGTGTTTTTTCAAATTACACCGAGTTCATTTGCATTATTATAACACCCAACATATATGTATGCAATTATGTGCCCAATATATTCTAGATTTTTGCAAGCAGTGTCCATGTTTTAATAAATTCACACAAAATTCCGGCTTGGATCTCTTCATACAACTTGGCATAGTCGACTTCATTTTTCACCGATATAAACTACATATGTTCATTTGAACTTGATAACAAACATCAAACCTTGATTTAAGTACAGTTGGGTCTCCTAGAAAGGAAGTACTTGAGAGCAAATTTCCCAGAATTTTGAAGGAGTATGCCTTTCCATTGTACAAATTTGCAAGGTGTTAATGGCACATGCCTTGGTCAGTGCTTGGTGTTAATTGAGAACACAATATATACTGGGAGTTACTAGCAATACAACAGAAATACTAGGCCTCACTTGGAAAAAAAATAAAAATAATAATAAGGACTACAATTTATAGTATTACAAAGAAGAATTTAACCTCTTCATCATTTTCACTAATAGGGCTACTGCAGCAGCTGCTCGAGTCGCTAATGTCATCATAGCCATTACTTGCTGCATGCATCTGCTCAGCAGAACCCCCGGCACTGGCTCCCCATGGGTGCCGGCTCTCAAAATAACTTGTGTCGTACTCATCCTCTGTTGATGGTATAAATGTAGCCTAACACCAACAGGAAACTGATTTAGCAATTAGTTTATCAGATGATTAGTTGAAAGAATAATTGTTGGAAGTAGAGCCAAAACCTTTTGTCTAGCAAGCATGTCCCAGTTGACATCTTTAAAAAAGGGATGTGCTTTGACCTGCTCTATTCATGAATAGTCATGCGTTAAAAATTTATTGCATTAATCGCAAAACCATATTGGTGCAATTAAAGTATAATTAGGATTATCAAGCAAAAGTTAGGTTTACCTCTCCTGCTCCAGTAGCTCCCAGTCGTTGGAGAGGGTTCTCACTTAGCAATCTGTGTTCATGTTAAGAATCAAGTAAAAAAAAACATTTTAGAAATCTGAATTTCATTCTCAGTAGTTTAAATGGAAAGTTTCATCTTGGAATATATTCAGAGTGATTCCAATCTCAGTACTTTACATAGAGAAATTCATCTTGGAATAATATTCACTCTCAGAGTATAACCGGATTTCCTTTCATCAAAGAGCCCAAGTAATATAAACAATAAATATATTTCCTTTCATCATAGAGAAATTCATCTTGGAATAATAACATGCCCGTGTATAGTAGTTCAATATGTGAATTATAACAGATGCTGACAGAAACAGTCCTTTATATTATGAAACCAGACAAGTAATATAAACAATAAATAAAACTATGTTTTCTTACTTGTCGATCAAGTCATAAGCTTCAATGCTCATTTCTTCAGGCACTTGTGGCCATGGTATATCTCGATTCATAATATTGTCAAATATTCTCTGCATTTTTATGAGAGCACTAGCTTGTTAGACCTCTTGTTCTTTTTATACCAATTACTCAATAAATGCCAAAATAAGTATAGAAAAAGGGTCATAGTAATAGAATCTGATTTATACTTGAATTTCATAATGTATAGTTTATGACTTAATAACATGAATTGGAAATAGAATAGGAATGAATGGAACTACAAATTTATTTAACAACAGCTTTTAAGTTGAGTGTAGAGATGGCAAGAGGTTGGTTTTGGTCAACATGACCTGAAAAAGTGTGATCCAAAACTGATCCACTGAGCTCAATCATTAGCAAGTTGACAAGAAAAGCAGGATAAATATCAGAACAATTTCATGTTTTCCAGATAACAAAAGTTATCTTCAAAAGTTAAATCATATACAAAACCATATCTCAAATTTCCAAAACCAGATGACAGCACTGATAGTGACTTTCTTAAAGGGACTTATTTCCATTTTAAAATACTTATTATTAAAAGTGGGGAAAAATTACCTAATAGAGGAACTTCAAAAGAAAATATCAGAGGCAAATAATAATTATGATAAGACCTACTTTGTTGGAAGGCAATGCAAATTCATAGACTGGGAAAAGTATAAAATAATGATTAAAAAAAAATAAATAAGGTGAAATACATACCTGTGGATGCTCTGCATTAAATGGGGGGATGCCAACAAGCAATTCAAATAGGATAATTCCCACTGACCACCAATCTGCTGTTGGACCTATGTTTCAAAATAATAGAGAATTATCAGTTTGTTACCACAGTGGCTAATTGTGTAGAGAACAACATTATTTAACTGAATTACAATTGTTAAAAATAGAATAAATATTATTTGAAGGACAAACCATGAGGCATCCCCAAAAGAATTTCTGGAGCAAGATAATCAGGTGTCCCGACAGCTGTCTGTTTTCTCCTTTGTTCTCTCTTCTCAGCTCGTTGCGCTGCCACCCCAGGCCCTGCCTCCTCCTGCTCCCCCATCAATGCACCGCTGACATCAGGACCTGATAGGTCGTCTGTGCTGTTTATCAAACCAACTTTTGATAGCCCAAAATCAGTCAACTACATCATAAAAAAATCAGTGTTACATTTTCTTTCTTTTTGCTATTTTGTCTTTTGGGTACATTAGCTAGAAAAGGATCCAGATATTTGCAATAATAGTATACATCATAACAATCACAAAAAGAGAAAAAAAAAAAAGATTTAGATAGGCTGGATAAAACCTTGATATGACCGTCTCGAGAAATCAATAGGTTGTCAGGCTTCAGATCCCGGTGGATAACATTCAATGAATGGAGATATTCCAATGCAAGAACCTTTAAAGCAAAAGAAGAGAAGAGAGAGAGAGAGTTACAAATCATCTATTTTTTCTCTTTGAACTTAACTTCCAAAACACTTCTGAAATTAGGTACCAAGATTCAGATTTAAAGAAAGTGCAGTTACAAACCACTTCAGCTATATACATCCGAGCCATATCTTCATCCAAGCATCCCAAGTTTCTCAAAAGGGAGTAGAGATCACCACCATTCAAGTACTCCATGACCAGATACAGATTTTCTCTGCATGTGAAGGAATAGAAGAACCTAACCTTTTTGATTGAAAATAGAGAGAACAAACAAATGATTGCAAATAATTTAGTCCATGGATATGTGGCTATAAATTGAACTCTAAGAAAAAAGAAACTAACACTGACCATAAAAGGATTGCGTGCTGATATTAAAATATTTCGCTCAGCCAAGATACTCTCAACTGCATTCTTCCTAATCATGTCTGCCTTTTTCAGAACCTATATCAGTTATGTAGCATACAAATACTTTTAGTCGGTTTTGCTTGTGTACATATAACTTGAAACTAACAAACAACAACAATGAAGAATCACCTTGATAGCAAAGAGGTCTCCTGTAACTCTTTTCTTAGCGAGAAAAACACGACCAAAAGCACCCCGGCTGATGGGCTTTAAGATCTCAAAATCCTCTATAGTAGTTCTGTCCTTGAACCTTGCATTCATATTTGTTGCTCTGGCACTATGACTGACACTGTTGTCTGAGAAACTGTCATCATCTCCATTTGGATATGATGGGTCTTTTTGTGACTCATCCAGATCTCCACACAGCTGTATAAATTTCTCCCTACAAAGTTCATAGTAACACAAGGAGAGATGAAAATTGTCTACTTGCTCTACGTGAAATTTAGCATAGTTCTAAAAATAAAAAGAAAGAAAGAAATTGAAACAGAAAGAGAAGGAGAAGGAGATAAAGAGGTAAGAGGAAATAATGAAGCTTACTGGAGAAGTTTCGCTATCCGTTTCCCAAATGTATCCACAACAAGTGCGTCAACCTTCCTTGTGTCAATCACTGCATTGAGATCCTCAAGGTAGGAGCTCAGATCCTCCAGGGAATTGTAGTCATTCGACTCTATGCTCTCTATGCCTCGAGTTATGTTTAATAGACTATCAATCTAGAGAGTTGGCAATACACCAGTCATCCAAAGGCATGTAAAACTGATAACTAGTCTATAATAAATACGACCGATATAAAGAAGATTTATGAACCTGCTGGAAATTTTCAAGTTCTGTGAAGGCCCTGTCCAGATCTAGTAACTGGTTTGCCTGGGTGGTAGTTGGCGTCATCATTGGAGACTGAGGTGTTGCACTCCCAGATACCTGATTTGGAGTTCCCTATGAATTATCCATGCCATCTGTCATTAATATCTCATTCACTACAAGATACAATGATAACAAAATCAACAACTGGAATAAGAGAGGAGTAACTAACAATTTCAGGGGAAGAGACCTCTTCACTCTCTTCAGAAATCACATCCAAACTTTTGTGGGTCCTAAATGCAGCAAGTATTTTCTCAAGAATGTCGGCCACTTTGTGCAACCTCTTGTCAAGGCTCAACCCTTGTGCATCACACCGGTATGCTATGGTGCACACCTTGTTGTGGTTTGCTGCATGCTCGGTCGGTATCTCAAACTCACATATCCTACAAATCATCCTATGCCTCTCAGAAACTACCTCCCCTTGATGGTCATCTCCATATCCTAATATAGCTTCTCCTGTTTTAATCCTCTCTTCAATCTCTTCCCGACTCACTTTGATCCTGTTCAGATTTGTAATGGAATCTAGAACCTTCTTGGTGGGGCTTGGCTCATCTTTCCTTTGCTTCTTCTCAGCAGCCGATGGCAGTTTTTTCCATGAAGAGATCCTATCTCTGCTCTCAGGAGAGAGATTATCTTTCTCTGGTTGGTATGGGCCCAGTGGCCTCCCCATAAAATCTACACTCTGGTGCCTGTTCTCTATTATCCTTCGTCTGATAAGCCTCTCCTTTATGTCATTGGCAGTGAGTACCTTTTTCTTACCAAGCTCGCCAGAATTTCCTTGAGCGGATGAATATACCCCTAGGTCACTCAGCTGGTGCAATGCAAGTGCACGCTCATCCTCCCCAAATGCACCTTCCTTTTGAAACTGGAGCAAACGCGTACACCGGGTCAGGATGAAGAGGATACGGGTGTGCGCTTGTTTGAGTATACCCATTGGAAGGTCCTGGCGCTGGTCATCTAGGGTCTGCACAATCCCCTCACATTTCAACCAGAACTCGTCAGGCGGCATCGCTTCGCATTTTTGTGCAATTACTAGGAGGTCTTCGAAATGGGTCCTATCGGGGTGCTCCTCAGGGATACGCTCAAGTGTGCATATCAAATCTCCACCATATACACACAGCTCTGAATTAACTTCTTGCTTTAGCCGACTGAACTTCACTTTTATTACATTCATTAATTCCTGAAAATAATCAGACAAAACTTAAATATGAGGGGAAATGCAAGAATTTTGTATGGGAAAAAAATAGAGAGATAAGAGAGAAGGTTACATCAATGTTGGTGGCACCTCGAAGCTTGCGCATGGGCAACTGGTGGTGCTCCTTGACATTCAACTCATGAGAGAAGCTCTTTACATCACCTCTCTTCTTTCGGCCACTTGTTGCACGAATTATGGCTCTGAACCGGGGTGATTCCAGCTCCTTTCCCGGGTCAAAGCTCACGCGCTTGTTCCCTCCTTTTTCCTGTTTCTGGCATTTCATCAAACACACTTCCATCACTTAAAAAAAAACTTGAAATTTTACCCCTAATGAGTTGTTCACTCGAATGAGGAACTTTGAAAGTTCATTGACGCTTGATTACGGTTAATTGATAGATATTTTTTAAAAATTGCAGATGATAAAAACATCGGGTTGTCAAATACACAAAATCCTAGATTGAAGAATTGATGATGCACGGTGGGAATATAATCTCAAAAGATCATTCCTGGTGTGCTAAATTTAGCAAGGATAAGTGCAAATGGATCATACAATGTAACTATCCTTCCTGTTCCCAAATTCCTTGGGTGAGGCATTGTGTCAAACACCAACGGTGCGAGACCAGATCGTGACAATGGGGAGAAAAGATCAATAAGAAAGAGAATAGAGAGATGAGAGATTGTGTTTACCTCCATTTTTTTATGAATAGACGAGCGTTCTAAACTCAGCAAGGCATTGCATCAATCGCCATTAGTGCACCATGAAAATGAAATTGATTGTAGCTCGTACGCGATCAAGAAAGAGAAAGAGAAAGAGAAAGAGAGAGATCAAAAGGGTTTTACCTCCGAAAGAGAGAACGTGTCGTGGGTAACGGTGGTTTGTACGATAAATGAGAGGAAATCTGAAAATGGTCCCTGGGGTTTTGCTTATTTTTATTTGTAATGGAACTTCTATTCTACAAAAGCCTGGAATTATGTTTTGTGTAATTAGTTGATAATTGCTGGATGATACTGATAATGGTACTAGAGTTTTGCCCAGAGAGGATTGTTAAAAAGGATAAATAGAGGAGAGAAAAAGGGAATTCAGCGTTGATCTCGAAGTTTTAGTAGTGAAGGTTGTTTTGCATGTTTGGTCCAAATTTGGGGATTTTTTTGACAGTGGTAAATGACGGAGCTGTCGGATGCTATTTTTAGCAGTCAAATCTTATCTTTTCCTTTTTACCCTGTTGGATTTTGTTTCCCGCGGCATCTCGGAAAGGAAAATTTCCCAGAAAATACCAAATTTATGCACTGCTAGTTGTTACCTTGTTGATGATAAGTTCACAAAAAACTTACATCAGCTGCCATAAAATTTAAAGCCACTTGATGAGTGAAAAAAAATTATATTTGAGGAAATTGTTTTTATATTCTTATATCAGAGATGACGATGGATCAAGTTTGAATAATACACCACATGTGAGGTCAACTTTTGTCTGCATGTTTAAAATTCAAATTCGTATGTGAGGTCAACTTGAAGGGAAGTCATCTTGCTTGAAAATTCAAATTCGGTTTACCCATGACAATCTCACTCGTGTCTAACTTGATTAAGCTCAAAATACCAATCAGTGTTTTTTTTAATAAAAATCGTACATGTTAAACTAGATATTAAATAAGAGGTAGACTAAAATCGGTCACGACTGACGAATAAAATCGTCAGCTACGATGAAATTTTAATTTTCGAGATTCTAACTGTCGATCCAAAACTGTTCAATATGTTCTCCATATTGAAATCTCATTGGAGACCAAAATTTTACATTTTTCTAAAATTTTTTAGTATTTTTTTATATTTTACAAAATTTTAATCTAAACAATTCTGGACCCTTCAATGATAATGATTTTTAAAAATCTCAAAAAATAGTAAAAAAATTTAAAAAAAAATGTAAAATTGGATCTCCAATGAAATTTCAATATGGAAAACACATTGAACGGTTTGGATTATAATTTAATCTCCAATGAAATTTTAATATGAAAAACACATTGAACGATTTGAATTATCCATTAGAAGCTCAAAAGTTGATTTTAGTCTACCTCATTAAATAATAAATACTATGCAAACCTGCAAAGGGAATACGAAAGAGAACATGCATTTAATCAAATACTATACAAAGATAATAAGAAAGAGAACATGCATTTATAATTAATATATATACGAACGTTAGGTCAAATGAACAAGTCGGGTCTTAAGTTTGACATGTTAAACATAAGATGTGCGATTTAGATTTGGAGAGAGATATTGCGTGCAATCATGAATTCATGATCGGAATGGAATAAAGCGTTGAGACAAAAAATTTTGCAAGATTTCACCGAGTCGAAATGGTTTCTCCAATGCTCGCTCAAACCGGTGAAATTTGACGAGAATTCATCTACAGGCGTTGATCTTCTTCTCCCTCCCATTTCAATGATCCAGGATCAACTCTCGAAATTTCAATTTTTTTTGTTCTGCCGAACAAAAAATACTTCATAATCATTTCTTTTCTATTCTCATTAATTGAATTGAAATCATCTACTTCCCTTGCCAATCAGACCATACACATATATACCAACGAGTCAACGACCGAGTACCGAGTCAAACAATAGTTTGATCCGATTAATTGTCATTTCTAGACATCATATGATCATTAGAAGATTGATGTATTAACAAAAGCTTATAATTTAGTACCGCGAGTCCTTGAGAATTAAAATGAGAATGAAAGATAAATTTAAAGGAGAGAAAAAATGATACGTTACGAAGTTGAAATCGTGTTAGCATTTTGACTCCTTGCATATTACTTAATTATAAATTGCAACTTAAATCTAAAATAATGAAGAAATCGACAGTTTAACCTTTGCCATGATCTATGAATATTGGGTCAATTGTTTCCTAATTTTTGTTTCGTCCAAATGGTTTATTTGAATACTATGTGCATGGTTTGTCTACAAATAAACAAGAATTATTCAAACTCAAAGTCGATAGGTAAACTAACTACTACTGCAATTTATTCAATGAAATATTTTTTTCGTTCGCAAAACGGGTAAATAATATAAATTGCTAATGGGTTGCATTTTACGTATTTAAATCACCGTTCATTATATTAATCCAATAACACCATTGGATTTTCTCCAACAAAAACGAGAGCATCCACATTCAAACATGTTACAAAATAATAATAATAATGATGATGCCGACTAATTTAGGGTCGTTCAGCGTATTTGTTTGACCTCCTAAACTTATATTAATTTGTGTTGCGACTAATTAAAAAACTTGTAAGTTATTTAATTTTACAAGAAAAAAATCACTTTATTTTTTCCGTCTCCTCCAATTTATATAAATGATTTAAGAAGATTATTATCGGATACGGTTAATATAGTCAATATTTTCCAGAGCTCTTTATTAGGTCGGCATCATGTATTATACAACTTAAAAAAATTCGTATAATTTTCCAAAAAAAAATTGTATATTGGAATATCGACAGGAGGTAGGTCAGAGAGTTTCTAAGTTGATAATTTATTGAAAAAAGGATAATACTGTCACTTACAATGATAAGGAGTGTTCAGGGTGAATTTTGAATTGGCCAAAGCAAGGGAATTGCTCAGGACACGCATCACGTGTCCTCCTCATGTCAATTCACTCCCATCAAATATTTTTTGACAAGCTTCATAGTGGGCTAGTGGTAGTCAAGTTTAACTCCCATTTAACATAGAGGTTGTAGGAAGCTATTTTATTAGAAGGAAAGGAATGAAAGGGTTAGATGAACATTGTCTTGTTATTTTGTTCTAGTAAATAAATGTAAATAAGAGGGTACACATGATAAAAGCGATTAAATTACAAAAATAGTCCTAAAAAAATGAATAAGTGTTGAACAGTTTGGCGTTGCCATTTCGGTAAAATAGTCAAACTAGATGTTAATTTTGTGTTCCATTAATTACTCCTTTTTTTCATACTGTCCTGGAGCATGTAAACGTTAAGTAAGTTTTGTTTTCTCCTTACCTTCTTCTTTTCTTGTTGTTCCTTAACTTTTCATTTCTTTATACAAGGTGTTTTGGAGCATAACCTGAGCGACAAAAATAACCCAAATCGCACAAAATTAGTGGAGAACTTTTCCTTGAGCTCGCGCATGACTCGGCTAGAAAGATGTATGCATTTCTTTTTTTTTTTTTTTGAAATAAGTGGGTGAAATCCCACCACTTTTCATTAAAATGAAAAGCAAAACGTCAATACAACCAAAACAACATCAACAGCTAAAGACTCGGCACTGGTACCATACCACAAACTGTGTACCAGTGCCCCCTTCATTATCTAACACTCTCTATGGTTAACAACCAAAGCAACCTCCAATGAGTACAAAACAACCAGCTATTCAATCCATCTAAAAAGAACAGTACAAATAGTGGCAACACATTATTTCCTCTATGCTGCATATATCACCATGGGACCCCTTGCTCTCTCCTCCATGTTTGCTATGACATCTTCCAATAGTGCTTCACCCTCTTCAGACCAGACACTCCAGACTTCTTCTTTGAGTGATGCTTTCCAAAGGCCTGACCAGTAAATCATGATGCTTTTGATATCAGCAACACACCTTTTAAAACTATACGGTTTGCCATTAGAAAAACAACATGTATTTCTATTTGTCCATAAAATCCAAAATATTGCCACACAATAGTATCTGAAAGCTGATTTTGATTGTATATTTCCATCATAAAGGAACAAATTTTCTAATTTTTCTGGGATCAATGGAATTCTGAACAATCGGCATACCCATTCCCAAATTTTCACATTTTGAGAGCATCTAAAAAACAAATGATCACTTGTTTCAAGATTTTCACAGTAAATACATTTAGGATTACCCTCCCAACCTTTTAGAGCCAAATTATCTCTTGTGAGAATTTTTCTTTTACTCAATATCCAAAGAAACATGCGAATTTTTAGAGGCACTTTAAGGTCCCAAATAAATTCTGTCGTGTCTCTCTCTATACCCCCATTTTCTAACCAATTATATATATCGCTTGTAGAATATTTTCCTTTTGCATTCAATTCCCATCTCATCTTGTCAGAGTGCACATCTAGTGGAATATAAGATGCAATATGTTCTTTCAACATCTCTAATTCGCTTAATTGTGTTGCATTCAGCTGCCTTCTAAAGAAAATATATTTCAGATTATCCCTCACCCCTTTTGCTACAGTAATATTAGGGTTGGTACATATCTGAAACAATGAGGGAAATCTAATTTTTAGAGCAATTCCTTGACACCATTTATCAAACAAAAATTTAATGGATTGCCCATTGCCCACCTCAAAACTACTATTGATATTAATGATACTAGCAAACTCCATAACCTTCTTCCAGAAAAAAGATTTGATTTTATCTTGGCCAAACAAGCCATATTTTTTTTTAATCATTTTTTTCCACCAACCTTTTGTAGTATGATCTCTGAGTTTCCAGTACCACTTACATAATAATGAAATATTAATGAGTTTTAAATCTTTTAACCCAATGCCCCCTTGGTTATAATTTTTGCACACAGTATTCCAATTTACTAAATGATATTTCTTTTTTTCTCCACTGTGCCATAAGAATCGACATCTAATCTGATCTAATTTCTTTCGAATTGATACTGGCATGTGGTAAAAACACATCATATAAATGGCCAGAGATGATAGCACACTTTTAATCAAAGTTATCTTACCCCCATAGAATAGGAAATTGGCTTTCCAGCCTTGTAACTTTGCTTGGAATTTATCTACAATCCCTTGCCAATGTGCAGTATCTAATTTCTTCCAATGAATTGGTATTCCAAGGTATAAAATTGGAAATTGTGCCACTTTACATCCAAAAATTTGTGCTAACATCTCAGCTCTTTCCATAGAAATATTCAAAGAATAAAGATCACTCTTATGAAAATTAATCCTCATACCTGATATAGCCTCGAAACCAATGAAAATCCACTTTAGAACTTGCATCATTTGTGTATCTGCTTGACAAAAGATAATGGTATCGTCAGCATAGTGGAGGTTTATTAAAGGGTATTCTTCATCTACAGAAACCCCTAAACCTTTTACTAGACCATTATTTCTTGCTTTTCTAATCATTTGATTAAGACAGTCTGCTACAAGATTAAAAAGAAGAGGTGAGAGGGGATCGCCTTGCTTAAGGCCCCTTTTAACCTCAAAATATCTAGAGAGTTTTCCATTGATCTTAATACATACATGTTCCCCTATCAAAAGCTTCTCTATCCATCTCACCCATTTCTCATGAAACCCTCTGGATTTAAGTATCTCAAACAAGAAGTGCCAATTCACTCTGTCATATGCCTTTTCTAAATCCACTTTTAACACCACACCTTCCTTTTTAGATCTAATTGTGGTATGTAATATTTCATGTACACAGACTACATTATCCAATATGAATCTTTCTTTGATAAATGCAGCTTGTGTTTGATCAACTAATCTATCAATAACCATAGCTAATCTATTTGTTAAAACCTTTGTAATCCATTTGTAAATGCAATTAATCAGGCTTATAGGTCTGTAATGCTTAATCTCCATAGCATTCTTTTTTTTTGGAATCAAACTTATCATGGCTCTGTTAAGTTTCGCAATATCAAGTTTATCATAATAGAATGCCTCAAAAAGGTGCACAACATCTGTTTGTATTATCTCCCAACTTTTTTGGTAAAAATAGAAACTCATACCATCTGGACCAGGAGTTTTTTCTGCTGCTGATTCAAATAAAGCCTGCTTGATTTCTTCCAGATTGAAAGGTTCAATGAGTTTGTGGTTTTCCATATCTGTGAGTTTCTGATCATCTCCCCAGAAAGAGGGGTGAAGTGCTGCCAACTTATCTCCTGCAACACCAAACAAATCTGTATAAAAATGTACTATATGATCTGTTGTACTAAACGTCTCTAGGTTTGTCGATTGCAAAACAATATCATTTGGCATTTAACAATCTTCTTTGAGTTTTATAGGAAGAAGATACAATTTATGAGGACTTGGATAAAAGCTTTAAGAAAGATGAAGATCAAGTCATTAGAGAGCTTGTAGGCTAGTTTAGACTAGGATAGAAGGTATACTTTAGTCCTTGTTTATCCTTAAAATGGTCTAGATAGCGAAAAGCTCAATAAACCAGCAAAATCCTGTTTTCTGTGACCTAGCGTCGTACAACGCTATATAGAGTTACACAACGCCAGAACAGCTAAATTCATACTTTTGTGAATCAACGTTGCACAACGCTATATAGAGTTAGGCAACGCTGATTCACAACGTTGTACAACGCTAATCAGAGTTGTACAACGCTGCAGTTAAGAAACTTGGAAAATTTCCTGAGTACCATCGTGCAACGCCATATAGCGTTGCACAACGCCACAAAAATCCCAAGTTAGCTGTGCTGTTTTTACATGCAAAGTCTCTGGAGACGTTAGCCAACGTCTTTCAGCGTTGGGTAACGTTAGCGTTGTGTGACGGCATATAGAGTTGTACAACGCTCTGTTGAATCTGTCAGAGTTGTTCCTTTTGTCTCCCTTTAGCGTTGTGTAACGCCATTCAGTGGCAAGCAACGCTCTGACAATTTCCAACGGAATTGTCGGAGCTTTCCTTTGGTTTTACACTCCTGCGTTGTGCGACGGCATATAGCGTTGCACAACGCTCTGACAGACCAACGGCTATATTAAAGAGCCGTTAGAATTTACAACGGTCATATTCCAGCGTTGTATAACGCTGATCAGCGTTGTACAACGCTGTGGCCTGTTTTTGCTGGGGAACTGCTCATTTCGAGCCCTATATATATCCACCCCTTGTTCTCTCTCTATGAGAGGCTTTACTTTGCAAAATTAGACCAGAATTGAGCCTTTGAGCACAGGGATACTCTCCCACTTGAGCTTTTCATAGCTAGACCATATTGAGAGATTTAGTAGCCTCAAACACCACCGCCCCGACATTGTCACTAGGTGTAGGTTGGAATAGGTCGAGAGCTCTTCTCCTTTGAGGCCGTTGTGCCATTCGAGTTAGGCCGATCCGCCTCGAGTGTCCTTGTGACGAGGTGATTCGGTTCGAAGTTGTAGTCCCGTTCGTTGTGGAATTGAACGGAGCGCGCCCATTTCGAGGTTGCGAAACTCCCGGAGACGTACGACTAAGGCTAGCATTTCCTAGCGGGTCGGAACTCCGTAATCATACCGAGTGTTCAATTTCTCTCTCTCTTTTTCTCTTTATTATCTTGCTATACTTGAATTGTTTGTGTGCTTGCTTGTATTGGGTACCAATTGAATTGTGTTAGGGTAGTTCATACCAAACCGGTCCAAAACCTCAATTGCTTCCGCTAAACCTTGATTAAGCCGCCCCCCTTAGGGACAACAAATTGGTATCAGAGCGGGAACCTCGATTAAGCTATTCTTAATCTTGGTTTTCGATCATGGCGGCTAGAATTGTAGAAAAACCGGGTAAATTGGACCATACTTGCACAAATTTCTCTATTTGGAAAAATGGTATGGTTAGCTACCTCAAAAGCATGGGTGTTTGGTATATTGTGGCAAATGAATCTAGATTTAAACCAAATACTAACAAGCTTACCACCGAGGCCTTGAGGGAAAAGGAGGACAATGACTATGCGGTCAATGTCATCCTAAGCTCGGTACATGAATCAATTGGTAGCACACTTGCTTGCGATTTTGATATAGCTAGGGACATATGGAGAGCCATCTTGAGTTGTTTCGAAGGAAGCCAAATGGGAGGAGTCCACACGGATTCGGAGCTCGATCCATGTACATCCGATTCGGACAACTACGAAGAACATGCATTCATTGCCAAAGAGATGGAATCCCCGATTCTTTCAAATCATTCCACTCCATCAACATCACCAAAGACATGCTCTCCTAAGGTATATCTTCCTCTCAATGAATCTCTTAGTAGTAGTGATAGTGAGAGTGATGATGAACCAACTTGTTCAACCAAATGTGTTGATTGTGATAGGTTGAACTCTATTCTTGATGCTACCCATGATGCCTTGGTTAGGAAAACCGATACCATAGAAACCTTAAAAACCAAGGTAGATGAGCTTACTTCTAAGATGGGTGAGTATGAGGCTAAAATAAAGGAGCTTGAAAAACAACTTGAAAAACCGGTTTTAGCTCAAGTTCCTAAAACGGATTTGAAAAACCTTTTCAAAGGTCAAAAGCCTCATGACAAGTCCGGTCTTGGTTACCAAAAGCCTTATCAAACCAAGAAAAAGAACTTGTCATACAAAAATGGGAAACATGTTGCACAAAACACACAATTTCAAAAACCTAGGAATTCTCGTGGTCATGCACATATGTACCAAAGGAAACCTAGAAACACTAGAGTGCAAAACGAAAAGAATTTGCAAAATCAAGAAAAGAAGGTTTTTGTTCCAAAGGCGTCCAATAAAATCTATTTTAGAGGACCCGATGGATGGTTTTATGAATTTAAAGAGCAACACTCTTCTCAAAACCACAAAGCTCAATCCAATGGGCATAAAAAGAATGTTTCCCAAAATTTCCAAAAGGATCGCAAAAAGGATTTTAATGCCTCATCCAATGATCCTAAGAAGAAGGCCGAATACCTTAGAGCCCATTACTATTCTCATTTTGTCAAGGGTTCTACCATGCCTAAGCCAACCAATGCATATTGCAACTATTGTTGTCAAAATGGTCATATCTCGTTGGAATGCAAACTTAGGAAACCAAATGGTGAGTCCAAAAGTAAGTGGGTTCCAAGAGCTTGTACCTCAAGTGGTACAACTAGTGGTATGGTAACTAATGTGACCTAAATACCAAGTTTTCCCCCGGTCTTATAAGCCAAATTTTTAGGGGGAGCCTCTTTATTTCTATCTTATTTTTGTTTGAGATGTTAAATTTGGTCACACTACTTTGTGTAGTGCTCTAAATTGGTTCTCCAATTCCTTTTCTCCAAAATTAAGGGGGAGCTTGCTACAATTTTCACTTTTTGTCGATTTACAAAAAGGGGGAGAATTGTAGTAAAGCTTGTGAAATGCCAAAATTTAATCGCTTTACTAATGATATTGTTTTGCAAATCGTCAAAAGGGGGAGATTGTTGTACTAAACGTCTCTAGGTTTGTCGATTGCAAAACAATATCATTTGGCATTTAACAATCTTCTTTGAGTTTTATAGGAAGAAGATACAATTTATGAGGACTTGGATAAAAGCTTTAAGAAAGATGAAGATCAAGTCATTAGAGAGCTTGTAGGCTAGTTTAGACTAGGATAGAAGGTATACTTTAGTCCTTGTTTATCCTTAAAATGGTCTAGATAGCGAAAAGCTCAATAAACCAGCAAAATCCTGTTTTCTGTGACCTAGCGTCGTACAACGCTATATAGAGTTACACAACGCCAGAACAGCTAAATTCATACTTTTGTGAATCAACGTTGCACAACGCTATATAGAGTTAGGCAACGCTGATTCACAACGTTGTACAACACTAATCAGAGTTGTACAACGCTGCAGTTAAGAAACTTGGAAAATTTCCTGAGTACCATCGTGCAACGCCATATAGCGTTGCACAACGCCACAAAAATCCCAAGTTAGCTGTGCTGTTTTTACATGCAAAGTCTCTGGAGACGTTAGCCAACGTCTTTCAGCGTTGGGTAACGTTAGCGTTGTGTGACGGCATATAGAGTTGTACAACGCTCTGTTGAATCTGTCAGAGTTGTTCCTTTTGTCTCCCTTTAGCGTTGTGTAACGCCATTCAGTGGCAAGCAACGCTCTGACAATTTCCAACGGAATTGTCGGAGCTTTCCTTTGGTTTTACACTCCTGCGTTGTGCGACGGCATATAGCGTTGCACAACGCTCTGACAGACCAACGGCTATATTAAAGAGCCGTTAGAATTTACAACGGTCATATTCCAGCGTTGTATAACGCTGATCAGCGTTGTACAACGCTGTGGCCTGTTTTTGCTGGGGAACTGCTCATTTCGAGCCCTATATATATCCACCCCTTGTTCTCTCTCTATGAGAGGCTTTACTTTGCAAAATTAGACCAGAATTGAGCCTTTGAGCACAGGGATACTCTCCCACTTGAGCTTTTCATAGCTAGACCATATTGAGAGATTTAGTAGCCTCAAACACCACCGCCCCGACATTGTCACTAGGTGTAGGTTGGAATAGGTCGAGAGCTCTTCTCCTTTGAGGCCGTTGTGCCATTCGAGTTAGGCCGATCCGCCTCGAGTGTCCTTGTGACGAGGTGATTCGGTTCGAAGTTGTAGTCCCGTTCGTTGTGGAATTGAACGGAGCGCGCCCATTTCGAGGTTGCGAAACTCCCGGAGACGTACGACTAAGGCTAGCATTTCCTAGCGGGTCGGAACTCCGTAATCATACCGAGTGTTCAATTTCTCTCTCTCTTTTTCTCTTTATTATCTTGCTATACTTGAATTGTTTGTGTGCTTGCTTGTATTGGGTACCAATTGAATTGTGTTAGGGTAGTTCATACCAAACCGGTCCAAAACCTCAATTGCTTCCGCTAAACCTTGATTAAGCCGCCCCCCTTAGGGACAACATGATCTTCTATCTCCTGCAAGTTATTACTGTAACAATCATCTATGTTTAATCCCAAAATCGGATTTTGTTGTTTTTTAATAGTTGCAATCTTATGAAAATACTTTGTATTATTATCTCCCTCTAAAAGCCATTTCACTTTACTCCTTTGATGCCAATATACTTGTTCAGAATCGTATATTTCATCTAAATCATGTAAGTGATCACTAAAAGTAGCAATTTCATCATCAGTCCAATCTCTTATTTCTTGTATCTTATTGAGTTCATCTATAATATGGAGATGATCTAATTTGTTTCTTTTTACTTCTCCATAATAATTTTTTACCCATCCTTTGATCTTTTTTCGTAATTGTTTCACATTTTTGGTCCATTGTGTAGCTAAATCTGAATAAGTATTCATATGAGACCACCATCTAGGAATAAGTCTTATAAAATCTTCATTGTCACACCATGTTTTATCTATTCTAAAAATGTGCTCAGAGCTAAAACTCTTATCATTGCAATCTAATATGAGTGGAGAATGATCTGACTTGTATCTTGGTAAAGCCTTAGCTACTGCCCTGTTGTAATGACTATCCCAATCATGAGAACAAAAAAATCTGTCTAATAATGCCAAACAAGGTTTATCTCTCATATTGGACCAAGTAAAATTTTGTCCAGATAAAGGAATTTCAATTAGGTTCAAACTATCAATCATATTATTAAAATCTCTAGCCCCCGAAATAGGTATGCATTTCTATATATATATTTTTTTCATTTATATCTTAGCATAGTTGTTATTTAAAAGATCTTTCAAATACCAACATTCAAATAATTTTAATAAATATTCTCATATATCTATCAAAATCACTGCAATGAAAATTCTAATTATCGACCACCATAATATTTTTTAATTGCAATAATTTTAAAATTTTAGGACATAAAGTTAGTTTATGAAATTTTTAGACTTAAAATAATTTTGCAATATTTGTTCAGGTTTATAGAGAGTTTAGGATAAAAAAATATTGGAGTATTTTTTTTGAGTGAAACATAATTTTGGAAATTTTATTTATCTATATGATGTTCCAAAATTTCGCACCAAAATGCTATAACAACTGCTATAAAGGCAAAATATAGTACAAATTTTAGACGAAATTAAAATAAATTTAATATCATCATCAAATAATCAAAATCTTTTGATTTTCATGATCAATAATATCATAGGATTTATAATTTTATGAAATATCATATAAATCTAAAATAACCAATTTAATGTTTTATGAAATTTCAACAAAATAAAACAATTTTAAGAAATTAGGAGTTTCACTAAAAAAAAAATCCTATAATATTGTTTTTGTCTTAACATGCCCAAAAATAAGTACAAATGTTAGAATATATCTAACGTCTAAAAGTACATAAATCAAATAATGACCTAAATTTTTTAAATTTAATTAATGTTTTGATGATTTATAATTGAAAAATTTTACACAACCAAATTCTTCATATTTTTAAGAATGTTCGTGAAATTATATGAACAAAAAATAACCTTAGAAATACTATCAAATGAACAATTAAAACACAATTTTTTTATCTCTTGGAAAACTACAAATGGGTTGTCCGCTTTGCAGGGTTGGAGGAAAAACATCTCAATTCGTGACTCGTCGGACGTCGGGAGCCCAGTACAAACATCTCAATTCTTTGTGGTCTGTTTGGAATTGACAAATTTGGTTTGACTTTTGAGTCAACAAGCTAATCTATGGATCTTGCATATCCAAATAATTTTGGGATCAACAAGATTAGCACTACCTCCTTAACTTGGCCATTCCGTATCTGTGCGTGTTTTAAATTTTAAATTTCAAATTCCAATAGATGTCGATGGACTCGCTGCAATTTTAAATTTGAAAATTTGAAATTTTTTAGGAATGCACATTTGCTCATAACATTCATTTTATTGTAGACATTTTAGAATAAAAAAATTTTAAATCTTAAAATTTTGAAATTTTAAAAAGTTGAAATTTTAAAATTTTGAAAATTTAAACAGTTGAAATTTAAAAAAATCGAAAATTTTAAAGTTGAAAAATTGAAACTTAAAATTCGAAATATGAAATTTGAAAATATTAAATTTTAAAATAAAAAATTTGAAATTTGAAATTTTCAAATTTAAAATTGCAGCAAGTGCATCAACAGCTATCTATTTCGTTTTTTTATACGGAATGACCAAATTAGGGAGGTAGTGTTGATCCCGTTGATCCCAAAGTTATTTGGCGATACAAGATTCATAGATTAATTCTTTGATCTAGGAGTCAAACTAAACTTGTCACTGCAAAACGGGTCCAAAGTTAATGATTAATATGGGAACTAATCAAGTGACATCACCAAATAATATATATGCTGAGAAGACTTGATAAAATGACTTGGAATTATACTAACTACATTAGGAGGAACGGCCAACCGATTTCGTCCTATCTGCTACGTGACTGAGTGAAAGATAAAAAAGAATTACTATTCAACTTCTCTTATTCAATGCATTTATAATTCGAAAAAAAAAAAATCAAGTTTGAGAACAGGAAGATAAAAGGAAGAATTCTTGCCTCAATATCTAGCATTCATTTATCAAGATAACTAACTATTCTAGATTATCTTATAAAGTTATAACCGATTCTATATTCTCCTGGACACGATACATCAACGTTTATAATTTTTGATACTAGAGGACAAAACTTAACGGTTGCTTCAGTGACAGAATGGGTGCGTTTGGATCATTGGAAGAAAGAAGAAGAAGAATGAAGAAGAAGAAAAAAAATTATAAACAATCCAAACTCTTCACAAAGTTACACACTTTCCAATATTTCTTCCCACTTCTTCCCTTCTTCTCTTCTTCCCACACCTATCCAAAGTTATAGGGTGCGTTTGGATAGGTGTGGGAAGAAGAAAAGAAGGGAAGAAGTGGGAAGAAGTATCGGGAAGTGTGTAACTTTGTGAAAAGTTTGAATTGTTTATAATTTTTTTTTTTCTTCTTCTTCTTCTTTCTTCCAACGATCAAAACGCACCCATAAAAAGAACAATGGATGAGGTTCCAGCCTTCTAGGTGAAAGGGATCGTATTTTTTCTTCTTGAAGTTAGAGGAAGGAACTCATGGGAAGACCAATCGTTAGATGGCATGGGGGTATAAACGCCCATATTTAAAGAATTGAATCGTTGGACTTCAAAAAAATATTAGAAAAAAATTAAGGGTAAATTTCTATATAAATTGTGATCAGAAGGGGACATATTCAAAATTAATGATTGGAGGGAGATATTTATAATTAGATGAGATTTGAAGGGTATATGGCTGATTATCCTATAGTTATTTGAAAAATAAACGGAGGTGAATCGAAAAAATTGAACCGTGACGTGGGCTGAGCAATTCCCCAAAGCAAGCCCCGCTCCATCGGTTTTGAATTGGCAAAATTTCACTTTCCCTCTTCTCCCACTTCTCAGTTCTCACTCCTCACTTCTTTCTCTCCAGTCCAACCCCATCCATACTCGCACCACCTCCGTTTCCATCTCTTCTTCGCCTCTCACATCTCCTTTCCCCAAACTACTATCAACTCTTCTCTCGTACTTCGACTGACAACCATCGTTCGCCTCCAGTTCCCACGATTGTCGCCATCCACCTCAGATCTGCCTCCGACGGCCATAGCTTTCTTCCTGGATCCAGACCAAACAGATCGAAATTCAAGTCCCACTACGGGGATTAGAGGTATCTAGTCAAGGGAGATAGATCCTATTTTCTTAATTTTAGGTACCTGTGTATAGGAAAGTATTGGAACCAAAAATAAGGCAATCCTTACTACAAGACACTAATTGATACTGGTATTTGTAAATAAATTTTTTATGTTTTCGCTGATTGACTGTAGGGATTCTTCAGAAATATATGAACATAATCTGAGCAAAGTGTCGACATTCTATTTAATTCAGAATGGGCATAGAAGATTACCATGTTTTAGGCTTGGTCGGCGAAGGTTCATTCGGCAAAGTCTATAAAGGGAGGAAAAAAAACTCTTTCCAGGTTTCTTCCACAACCTTAAATTGACTGAGTTATTTTTCTTGTTATGGATTTGTTCGACGCAAGGGCTCAACTGTAAGTTAATCTTTCTTTGGTCTACAATCTGGTTTTCAGACTGTTGCAATGAAATTCATCCTCAAGCATGGAAAGACTGAGAAGGACCTCCACAACTTGAGGCAGGAAATCGAGGTACTTCATTACATGAAATATTTTATAATTATGTGGGGTGCCTCCCAATTGTCCATGTATGACCTGTAGACATGTAAAACAACAGACATTTAATATTTCGCATCTCAAGCCTTTTAAACCTGATCAGAACCGTCAGAACTGGGCCTTGAAAATAACAGAATACATCCTCTTTTCTTCCTCATTGCATAGTCATAACCAGTTGAGGAAAGTGGGTTGCTTTGGGTATTTTCTAATCTTTCTAATTTTCTGGGGTACCCTTGAATCCTGAAGTCTTAATTATCCCAGTTGTTTTTGACATTTCTGCTTTTCCACTTGAAAAACAAGGAGTTGTGTGCCTTTTGCAGATTCTAAGAAAGCTCAAGCATGAGAACATAATTGAAATGCTTGATGCTTTCGAGACTCCACAAGAATTTTGTGTTGTCACAGAATTTGCTCAGGTATTTGATCTTTGACCTCACCTATTTTTGTTAATATATTTTGATTATACTCCAAGTGCAGCCATTATATGATACTTGTTTGTAGGGAGAACTATTTGAGGTGCTAGAAGATGATAAATGCCTCCCTGAAGAGCAAGTACAGGCAATTGCTAAGCAACTGGTATTTCTATTTCTACTTCTCTTTTTCTTGTGCACTAGCATGATGAATTCTGCATAATTCTGGTTGCCATTTTCTCACTGTTCTAGCATTGTTTATGCTGCTACTTACCAGTTCCTGCTGTTGTAGTAGTCTCTCTTAACTGCAACAATGCGTGCTGATTTTAGGTAAAAGCTTTGCATTATTTGCATTCTAATCGCATCATCCATCGGGACATGAAGCCCCAAAACATCCTCATCAGCTCTGGCTCTGTTGTTAAGGTCCTTTCTTTATCTTTTAGTAAAATTCGTTGTATGCAGCAAATTCATATGAGGTGAAGTGATTTGCAATATTATGTTTACAGCTGTGCGACTTTGGATTTGCACGCGCAATGTCAGTTAACACTGTGGTCTTGCGTTCTATAAAAGGTAGGATATTTTATCTTTCTGAGATTTTAATGTGTGATGTCAGACATGCTTGTCAATTGTTACTCCAGAATATAGTGATCCCAACTAACATGCTGTTCTATATATTGGTTAAAGTTTCGCATTTTATTAGTCTCAGATATAATAAGCACTTTGGTGCCTTTTCCAGGTACACCTTTGTATATGGCCCCAGAATTGGTACAAGAACAGCCATACAACCACACAGCTGATTTATGGTCCCTTGGTGTTATTTTGTAAGTTTCCAATTTTCTTGTTTAATATGCAAGAAGCAACAGCAGAGTTTTTGTGTATTATGTTTGTTTTGCGCATAAAATATCCTATGAGTTTTTTTTAAATGAAATATTGCTAGGTATGAATTGTTTGTTGGGCAACCTCCATTTTATACAAATTCAGTCTATGCACTTATTCGCCACATAGTAAAGGTATCTGTAATTTACATTTTATATAATAAAATATCAATCTTTTATGCACTTTTTACTATATGCTTCTATTGATTCCCTACAGGATCCAGTAAAGTATCCTGACACGATGAGTACTAATTTCAAGAACTTCCTAAAGGGATTGCTTAACAAGGTTGCATTATCTAATTTCATTTGTAGTTAAATGTTGGCTTTTCTAATGTTTCAGTTCCTCCTTTTGGTATTAATGACATTATTTGAAACAGAACCCGCAACATAGACTGTCATGGCCGAAACTTCTTGAGCATCCGTTTGTTAAGGATGACTCAACCGTACCTGATTATGTGGTGAGTATTTTTTATGGTACCTTTCTTTTAGTTGTAGTTGTTCTGTTGAAATGAGAAGTTTTTACAAATATGTAGAAAAATTGTAGCATAGTTCTATTGAGCATGTTGAATAGAGTGGTGCATAGAGAATTGTTATCAGTAGCAGAGGTCAGTAATGAGTATCCTACTTGCCAAAGATGGTACTGACAGAAAAATATACATTCTAAAATTGTTAGGGTGCACAGCCGCTATGTGAGCAAATAAGAGGAAATGGAATGCTACAACAAGGAAATCAGATCCAGACAAATACTGCATCAAGAACCCAATCATCTAATAATGCAAATCCTGAAGGTTGATCTAATTTCTTATACTTGAAGTAAAATCTTTTTGCTTTTGCAAAAAAGCAAGTGTAACAAAATGTATGCTTTCTTGCATAAACTTACAGACATGACCTCCACATGTAACAAAGAGAATAATAGCTTTGGGGTTTCTGATGCTGGCAGAGCTGAAATGCTTTCCACAAGTCCTATTTCTGACAGTGCTATCCCTTCGGGTACTTTATCACATATTACCTCTGGTTCTAAATTTTAATTAGAAGCATTTTGGGCGATGATAGATAAACTGTTTGATCATGTTTGTTGCTTTCAGATGCTACAGTATTAGATAAGTTGGAAAAGGCTTCACGGACAGTTAAAGGTGCTAGCTTTTTATCTAAAGATGAGGAAGCATTTTCAACTGTCTTATATCCTATTAAGAGTTGGTTGAATACATCCCCTTGTTCCATCAGGCAAGTAGTATTCCTACCAGGTTTGGATTTAAGATTCAAATGAGAGTTCTCAAATTTGCATTAAGAAGTTTATTGAGTTTTGTGATACCTTTTTGATCAGGGAACTGAGTGTTGATTCTGTGAACCAGACATTTCGAATTTTAGTGAATTTGATTGCGGCGGGTTCGCACCAGTTTTGTTCTTGGGTTGATGATGTTACAGTTTTGCTCCTTGAGTTTGCAGATGCACTTCTCAAACTGAGGCTTCCTGATGCTTGCAGCTTGGCAACAAAGGTACTTTTTAATAATGATACCACTTTAAATCTAGGCTCATTATGATGCATTTTCTTCATCTTGTTTATTTGAAGGTCAAGTTTTGTTGCAATAACATTGATTAGATTTATCAAAATAGTAAGTTTATTTTAATATATTATATATTATTTGTTATCATCATCATCATCATTATTATTTTGACAATGTGGATTCAAATTACTTCAGCCTTTTGCAATTCTGAGGAAGCTGCTTGATGCCAGTGGGGGTGCAGCAGCAAATTCGTACTACAAGCACTGGATATCTCTTAATAAACTTTATTCAGAGGTAGAGAAAATTCATTTGTAAAGAGAAAAATATAATATTTGTAGTTACAAAATTTGATGCAATATGGTATTTCCTTTTTAAACATTTGTTTCTGATGTCAAAATTTTTTGCATGGGCGAAGAATTTAAGCAAGCTAAATTTTGAAATTGCAGGTTATTACCTCATCACAAGACCAATCTGGAAGGCTTGCATATGAAGCAACAGCATGCTTAGCTGTCATGTTGAATCGAGTTACTCTTGGTCTGAAAAGTAATATATCAACTAAGGGACAAAAGCCTGTTGACAATGCCCTCCTCAATATACTTGATCATGCTTATAATAGCTCCCAATTCCTAGCACTACTATTTCAGTGCTTAGCGGGTTGTGGATCTGCTACCAACAACGAACCGTCCAACTTGGTACCAGCAGCATGTGAGTCGTGCAAGGTGATCTGGTACTTGATATATGCAATGGAAATCATGTCCTTGAATGATGGTCACATTTTGTTTCCTTTGGCTTGCTGGAGAAGACCTGGTCAGGACTCATTAACTGATCTGAGATCTGCTAGGCTGGTGGATGTTGTTTCAAAAGCTCTCCTGTCCTCTAGGCAGATGCAGATTGCACTGTATAATTGTTTGCATAATGGTCTGGAGTCGTGCGTCAATGCCATTCTCCAGGTCATTCTTTTTGTAATTTAGTTTTTTTTTAATCTTGATAGGATCTCAGTTAAAGACTTAAAACTAGCAATTGCTAAGGTCAGGTTAATTCTGACTGGGTCTGCCATTGGTTGTAGAGTCATATTGGTCCAAGGGGTGCTTTAAAGATTGGTCAGCTTAGGTCAATCAGTATAGTCTGTCATGACAAATTTAAAAATTGATACTTGAGAGTAGGTTTTGCATGTGTAGCACAGTCCTTTTTTTGAACAAAAGATTATTGAGGAAAAATGATGTTTGGCATTCTTATGACCTCTAAGAGTTTTACTTTTCCTAAAGGCTAGAAAAAATGGTTTAAGAAGAAACAGGTAATGACCTTCTGACCTGACAGTTTCTTGTAATGGATCCGAACTGGTTAACCTGAGGTCATCACCATTCATCCTAGTCCTAACTCTAAATTTGAGTGAACCTATTTTCATCTTTCAGCTTGTATCAAGAATCTGCCTATACAATACACCTGAATGTGCCACGCTTTTTATCCAACCATATCTCCCTTTGAACTCTGATGAGTTAGAGCTCGGCGGAGACGGCACAATTGTCTCTGGCATGTTCACTGTACTCGCCTCTTGTGCCACCTACATAAAAAAGGAATCACGGGAAGGTGGTCCCACAGCAACCCAGTGCAAGCTCTCTAATCCCCGCTCACTTGCTGTACACTGTTGCACTGCACTTGCCACAATCTCAACCTGTCTCAATTCAACCTCAGAAAAGAAACAGTCTGCTGCTGTGATACTCACGAGCTCCCAAAAGAAGCAAAGGTCACGGCTTTCTGTGCTAGTGCACCTCTCTTCTAGTGATGACACTGTTGCTGGATCCCTCCAGCCCCACTGTGCGGCTGCTATGATGGCACTTGCATCAATTGTATCACTTGAAAATGGGTTAAATATGAAATCTTCGATTTGTGAAGCAGCACTTGCACTGTTCCCTCCAATGGGGACACTACGTACTTTGCTGAATCTATGGCTGTCTGAGGAGAGTGAAGCTCTGGGTACCTACAATGGTGGTATGTTGAACTGGTTTTGTTTAAGAGATGGTTGTATAGGGTTAGTTGAGACACGACTGAGATGGGGTGGGCCTTTAGCTATTGAACAAGCTTGTTCTAATGGTATATATAAACTTTTACTGAGCTTGTTGGGTGATGTGACCAAAGAAAATAGGAGTGGATTGTCTCCTGTTGGTGTGGTACGTACACTTGCCGCCCTGTGTCAATGTCTCTCTGGTGGTGTATTTCGTGAAGTTTTGTTCAAGAGGGATAATTTGAAAATGATTGCAGAGTTGGTATGTGAAGAGCACTTGAAGAAAGTAAATGCATGGGTTGGACTTGGTGGTGGGAAAAGTGGAGTTAGAGATTTGATTAATTCAGTAGTGGATTTGTTGGCATTCCCTTTTGTAGCTGTACAGAGCTCGCCTAGTGTACCCATTATGTCTGCTTCAATAAACAGTGGGTACTTGTTGAATGCGCAATCGCCTGGGGCGAGAATTGGGGCTGAGAATCGGGAGATGTTGAAAACCATTGAGACTGGCTTGCCTAATTATGTCCAGCATTTCTTGGAGGTACTTAGTCCTGAAAGTAACTTCACACGTATAGCATACAACTCAATTTATTGATGAAAAAAATGTACTACATATGCTAGTTAGCAATTTAACATGCACAGATTCTTTTATGGGTATTCTCTTTCTCAACAATTAATGTTTACAATATTCAAATTTAGTTAGAGAAGCAAATACTACTATTTGCAAGATTGTAATGTGTCAGTGTTATGCATGAATCAAATATAATGGCACTAAAATACAAGGTAAGCTACAATGACAATGCCCCGATAATCTCGCTTGTTTAGCTTTAATCTTGAGTTTTGAGACTCAAATGGATGATCTGTGCTGTCCAATGTGATCTAAACACGTAAACATCCTTTAAAACCTAGTTTACAATTATTTAAAATTCTGCTACCTTTTCTGGATAGGTGGGTTATCCTAACTATTTGGTAGTCTATCTAGAAAAAAGCTATGAATTTATAACTTGTAAAACTTAAATTGTAAGTACATTTTGACATTTACATTATATTTGACAGCTTACATCAGCTTTTCATGTTACAAAAAAATAAGGGTTTGAAGAGCATCAGTGCTTATTACCGTGTTATAGACTATATCCAGATGCATTTGCATTAGCTTCCTCTGAAGGCACAGTTTAAGTTCATTCTCAATGGAAAAAAATAAAAAACTTAAAAACATTTAAACAAATTATATCAATATGATTACTTTGAAATACATCCATAATATAGTACCTTTTTTTTCCCTTCATATCACAGGTTGGTGGTCCAGGTTTAATTTTGGGGTGTATCGACTACATGAGTCCTGGAGATAAGTTGAAGCCAGTTGCTTTTGTGGCGAAAATGGTTGGCTACCGTCCCTTGGCTTCGCAACTCATCAGACAAGGCCTTTTGAACCCCAATCGAGTTAGGGCTTTGCTTGGGAGCTCTCTCTCCAGGGATTCTTTGCTTGATTTTCTCATGATAATTTCTGACCTTGCCAGGATGTCAAAGGTACTTATTATACCTGTAATTATTTCCTTTGTACCCTTACAGTTGCAATGTAACATTACCTATAGTTCTCTCCCAGCTTCTCTAGAAGAAATACTATGCATAAACCTTGCTTTGAATTTTGTGACAGCCAAAGACAAAACTCATCAAAATCAAATTATTGATATATTCTCTGATATTGGATATACTGGGTATTAATTTTGGTGAAAATTGCTATCATCATATTGAGTGATTTGAAAAGTTTTATACTTTTATTTGCTGTTGATTGTTTGGCCAAGTGATGATATAATTGAACGAATCTGATGCAATGCCTGTGTAAGTGATAAAGACATGTCTACAATTTCAACTTTTAGATATTAATGAGCTTTGTTGCAATTGTCACAGTTGTTAATAAAATCAACAAATAAATATGTTTCTCTTCCTCGGTTACAAACTTACAATACTTAAAATGAAGTTCACAAAGTAATTGAGAACCATAGAAAGGATTACTACAATCTTTATGTTTTGTAGGGCTTCATGATGTCCCATTAGCTTTTTGTAATTTTGTAGCTCTCCATTTTAAGTCTTGTATATGTATGCAGGTTATTCTCATTTTCGTAAAAAGGATTATTTAAAGTGTTTGAAGTGTTGAGTATCCTACTGAAGGCGAGTTACTAAACTTAGTCCTTAATTGTAGGATTTTTATGAGCCTATTGACAGTGCTGGGTTATTAGGGCTTCTGAAGGAGTTTTTAACCAGTGAAGACCATGAAGTTAGAGCAAAAACATGTAGTGCAATTGGAAATATGTGCCGGCACGACAGCTATTTTTACGAATCTCTAGTAAGACAACCTTTTCTCTGATATTTCAGTCATGATATTTTAATAGCAAATGTTTCATCTCAAGTTGTTGTAACTATAATCCACGTATCGTAGAACTTATTGTAAACCAAATTGGGCTTTCTATTGTGTTTTTCTATCAATTAAAGTTTGCCTTACATAAATATTTTTTTTGTTTAAAATTAACATCGAAAAAAGATCACATTTTGTCAGTTACACCTCTTTTATCAGGATCAGGCAAAGTTCATGTTGTAAGATTATTTTTTTTGTCTACTAGAGATGATATTTATTTCTTGTGCCAGGCGAAGAACGGAATTGTAGATCTTGTGGTAGACAGATGTGCTGATCCTGACAAACGCACTCGTAAATTTGCATGCTTTGCAGTGAGATTTCTAAATGGATATTTTCTTTCAACAAATTTGATCATGATATGATTTATTTAGTGACTAAATATGAGTGGAATGTAAGACTCCCTTGGCCCAGATGTTGTCTTAGCATCTGGATTACTGTCAAAAAATAACAGTATATTGTGTTTGTCCCATGTAATTATTGTTATATATTAAATACAAAAATTCCAATCCACATTCCAAAACCGGCTTTCCAATTCAAACACTGGCATTTAATATTATATAAAACTGTCTGATTCGACTCAAATGATTCTGTTCTGGTATCCATTATTTAGGTGGGAAATGCGGCATACCACAATGATAGGCTGTATGAAATTTTGAGAAGGTCGATACCTCAACTTACAAAGCTTCTGCTGTCCACAGAGGAGGACAAGACGAAATCCAATGCTGCTGGTGCTCTGAGCAACCTCTTGCGGAATTCAAATCGGCTTTGTGAGACAGTTGTCTCTTCTGGAGCCATCCAGGTAACATTTTCTGCTTGACCTTTTTAATGTTCTATAATTTTTATGGAATTATTTTTGACAAAGTAACAACCATATCCCACCTAACTTTGAGATTGTGCACTTATAGCTGTTGTGGTTTACTATTTTTACTATATACCTTTACTGGTTTGATGTGCTGTCATTTTGTTTTGGTCTAACAGCTCCCAACATGCCCCCACCCCCCACGCAAAACACCCATTTGCAGTCACTAAGTCTTCTTTACATTCTAGTCTTTTTTGTTTTTTTGGCTGACATGACATACAGAAAGATTCAAGTGCTATTAACCCTTCCTAGGGTCAATATGTCATGCTTAAACAGGCAAAAATTATGCTGATCAAATGATATTATATATGAAGTTCATTTGATGAAAATATATTGGTCTAGGTAAAAATAAAGGGGTTTATGGGAGCATAGCTTCAAAAATTGGAAAGTGTCGCTCCTGTAGTGTTTCATCTGCCTTTAATTTAAATAATTAAATTATTTCAGGCTCTCTTAAAGATAGTCAACCGCTATTCAACTCTTGCACTGAGTCCGACCAGAAAAGACGTGATAAATGAGTCACCCCTTAGAATCGTCCTTGTTGTTTTACGAAAAATGTGCGACCATTCTCTCTGTAGGCGCTGCATTCGGTCTTCTGACCTCTTCACTTCACTCTCTAGCCTCAAGAAGTGTCCAGACCCATTAATTTCAGAGTATGCCAGTGCTATAATCTCCAGGGCCAGTCAGGATTGAAGGTGCAATATTTACTATGCACCTTAGTAATTTGTTCTGTACATATGAAATCTCTATACAAGGTTTCGATAGATGAATTCCTTCAGAGTTTATCCCTTTTTTTTATGTTTGGTAAAAAGGATTCCAATTTGTGCCTTCATGGTGTTATTGTACCTTTATTATATTGTAACAATGTAAAAGAGCAACAGAGTGTCCTCAATTGGCTTTATTTTGTTAAGAAATGCAATTTGCACACCATGAATTGGACATGTAATGCGGAAAGGTATTTTGGCAGCAAGTTGGGATAATTGACGAGAGTTTTATCTAGCCTTATTCCATTGTTACGAACTGTCTGTCTCAGATCAACTTCTCCTAATGCATCATTCCCTTATTCCAAGACAGTATTAAATGACTAGTATTACTTACAGTATTTATACGCATATAGTCCAATAGAATATTATAGATAATAATATACGGGATATTCTGAAAGTCATATGCAAGAATAACTAATGCATTTTGGAATGTGTATACAATCGTTCTCATCTCATGCCTTCACTTGTTAAACCCATGAATTTTATGACAATAATGATGGGAAATAATTCTTTAAAATGGAACAATCCAGGCATATACAATTAAAGGAATAATCCCGAGAATGGACTTGAAAAAAAAGAAATCAGAGAATGCGCTGTTAAAATCTCTAGGGGCCGTTGTAAAAAGTGCAGTTACACTTTAATGATGCATAATTCAGAGGCACAGAGTTAAATCAAAGTTAAATCTCTAGGGGCCGTTGTAAAGAGTGCAATTCTTAGTTTTGATGGCGAAAACTTCTGCAACTGTTTGCCAGCAATTTTTAAAAAAATAGCGCAACAGAGGCACAGAGCTCTAACAACAACGGATTCGTAATATCAATAATTAAGAACACAAACTGTATCTGTACATCATTTTTTTTACATTTTAAATACTACAATTAGAAACATAATTGCAACTATGGTTACTAACTTAACATTTCAATTATAATGTGATAAATTTGTAAAATAAGAACCACATGTAGGAGGGGGAAAAAGTAATTGGGAATAAAAATATTCTTGTTTGTTTTCTGCTTCTTGTAGTCATTGAAAGATAAATAAGTAAAAAATGAATTAATTTTATGTGGTGGAACCTTAGTGCAGTGTTCCTAATCAATCTGTGAGCCCCAAGTGCACTCTGAGACTGAGAGTCTAAGGCCTCTCTCCCACGCTCCAACGCCAACTCTGAAACCTAAAACCCCTCTCTCTTTCTCCAACTCAACAATGGCGATGGTGTTGGAGGCGATGAGGAGCTCTGACCACGGGGTAATCCCATGCGATCTCACAACAGAATTGGAATTCGTTGAGAACGCAACACGTGGCAGACCTATTGCGGACGGAACGGAAGTAGATCCGTTCAGAGCTGATGTTACGGAACTTGATGCGTTGAGAACGCAAATGTTAGAAATTTTTTGTTTTTAATTCGGCCCTCTCCAAACTGAATCTCAGAGCCCGTTGGCATCCCTCCCTCCGCCTCTTCTCCTTTTCCATTTCCACTTCGCCTTTCTCTCATACTTGAGCGATATCAGGCAGTGACTCGATCAGTTCTTCCCAAGTAATCTCCTCTCAGCCGTATAGTTGTCACTTTAGCTAGATTAGTTGCAGGGAGATGATCTGGGACGGAATTGGTTCCGTTGAGAATGGAGGTCACAATTGTGGTATGCGTTGAGAACGGAATGATATTCGTTGAGAACGCAACGAGTGGAGGTCCTATTGAGAACGGAACGGAATAAGATACGTTGATAACGGACATTATAATTGGGGTATCCGTTGAGAACGCAAGTGGCAGAATTTTTTTGTTTTTAATTCAACCCACTCCAACTAAAGCTCGAACCCCGTTCGCATCCTTCCCTCCGCCAATGGCGATGATGGGAGAACAGCATGAAAGTAAGATCATGGAACATGCTATTATCATGTTTAATTGGACAATTAATTTCAAGCCAGGACCTAGGCATTACACTAAAACCGATTGCACTTCTCTGATATTCATTTTCTTTCTTCTTTCCTAGGAACTATTCATCGATTAACCAAGGTCTGGGTTTCATTAATATAAGGTAAAAATATAGAAACCTTTAGTTTATTTTATAGTTGGATTTGGATATAGTGCGGTCACACTCCGTCGATAATTACGGTTGCCTTGTCAGTTTTTTATGTTGACAATCACGCCGTCTGCATATTAATTTCAAGATTAATAATCATGTACTTGATTAAAGGCTAAAACATGAACGTATTAGAACAAATTTATCATAGTTAACAATGTTCATTTGTCTTTCTATCTATTAATTGAGTATCAAATAAATTCCAAAATTTACAAAACTTATATGAAAACGTATCTCGTAAAGTAAATAAGATCAACGGTTTGGATTTAACGTTTGAATTTTAAATTTTGAAAAAAAATAACTTAATAGAAAAATGTTGACATTTGGGAACAACCAAAATGTTAATAGCAGAAGCTTGCTCTTTTAAGTTTATGCAACAAAAGTTTAAAAGGATAAATATATACTTGCAGCCTTGCACTCTATTATAAACGTGAAAATGTTCAAAATTTAAGTTGAAATAAATTGAATATTTTGGAAAATTTAAGTTGAAAGCAATTTTCGTGGCGCAAGCGCTGGAGAAACATGGCGATTGGCGGATCCGACCAGATAGAATCAGATCCGTTCTGATCAGACCCAGTACAAGGATCGCATCCGAAAACCCGCTTGAACGTATGAAAGATAGTTGACTATAGAAGTTTCTTACGAGTTATAAGCATTATTTTTTTTTCCACTCAGGTCATGCAAGGTGAAACTGCAAATAAAATAATGGGGTACTTTGACTATTATGCTTTGCAATGTATCTAGTCATGTGATAGCATTATTTTTTCTGTATTTAAATTAAAAAATATATAATTAAAATTATATCACCTTTGTATATGTTCCGCTTTTTTGTGTTATTTTCGGTACTTCAATGTTGCTGGGCAATTGATCACTTTTGTATCAGTATTGAAATGGGCTGTATCACTTCATTGTGGTAGGGATCAGTGTCATGTGTGCAATGATGTCATTTAATGATGATATGGATACTAATTTCCAAAGCTATGTCATTATTGGTCAATACTTACAAGGTCATAAAAGCGCTTATTTTTTCCAGCCATGTCAACAAATTTAGCACATTTTTTAATCAAATTTGAAGTGATTCTGCCCTGTAATTATATTTAATTTTAATTTGTAAGAACCATTAAATATTACAGTATACAAATTTTTATATTTTTGCAGTTTGTTTTTTAATATTGTTAGCAAGCTTTTCAAAAATTAAAATTAAATAAAGGCAATTAAACAGCAATTGAACTGAACCTAAGAAACGAATTAAGACGGTTGGGATAAGCCTTGAGAAATGAATTTCGTAGAAACTAAACAGCAACCGAATTAAGGTACTTGGCATGTGCCAACCGCTTTGTTAATTTTCGACAAGTTAAAATAGAAGTCCATTTCTATAACAATAACAATAAAATGGAGGGGGCATCTGCATAATCGTCTTCTCTTCCACCATAGCATGGCATGCTTCTATTCCACCAATCTCTAAACACTTCCGTTTTCATATTTTGTTTTTTTTTTACGCAATGAAAGATCTATTAATCATTGGTTACACTGAACGGACAGGTGATTTTTTGCGTTTCAGCAAAATCAGTTGAGAACGGAAACATTTACGTTAACAACGGATACGTCTGTTTTTGTTTTTCTGTGCAATCCGTTGAGAACGGACAGGTGAGTTTTTGCGTTTCTGCAAAATCTGTTCAGAACGGAACCATTTACGTTGACAACGGATACGCCTCTTTTTGCTTCTCTGTGCAATCTGTTAAGAACGGGCATGTGAGTTTTAGCGTTTTTGCAAAATCCGTTGAGAACGGGACAACTTCTGTTGACATGCCAACAAACAGAAGCAAAAAAGACAATCCCTTGTAAACATACATACGAGCAACAAATACTCGAAAATTTACAAAAAAAAAGAAAACAAACTCATGCCCCGTGCTAATCGATGGAGAAGGGCAAAAGGAAAATGAAATGAGAAATGCCATGGTTATGGTTTTTCAGGACTCGAGAAATGCCTCTCTTTCTATAGTGAGTTTAATGAAAAACAATTTAAAAAAATTAAATAAATATAACATGCATTTTTTTTAAAAATTTGAATTTTGAAACTTGAAAATTTAAAATTTGAATTTTGAAATTTGAAAATTTAAAATTTGAATTTTGAAATTTGAAATTTAAAATATAAAATTTTGAAATTAAAATTGCAACAAGTCCATCAACACCTATCTATTTCTTTTTTTTGTATACCGAATGACTAAATTAGGGAGGTAGTGCTGATCATGTTGATCCCAAAGTTGTTTGGCGAAGAAAGGTCCACATATTAGCTCGTTGACCTAGAAGTCAAACTAAACTTATCACCGCCAAACGGGCCCTTCAGAAACTGATTTTTCAATGTCCTTTAATTTCGTCAAATTGGTAAGGGGAGATGATGTTTAGGTTCAGAATACTATGGCGTTTTAATGCTCCTGTGCCTAATTGGCAGTATTTTTTTTATATATAGTTGATGAATTATTTTTTATATTTCTAGTGCTATTAATACAGTTTGTGCATATGAAATTAGTGGCTAAGCACGCAACTTTCCATTTGCCTTCAGCTTTGATACAAGTGCTACCATTCATTTTCATTTATGTATTCCTAACAAACTATGCCATGTTATGAAGTGGCAAACTATCAAAATAGATAAAATCTCTCTGCATTTGTTCCTACTGTAAACTACATCTGAAATTTAAATTGATTAGCCATGTGTTCCTAATATTCTTTTACGTTTTTACCCCACACACACCAGCACATGCAGCACACAGTAAAATTTTACAGATTATTATACCGATTTGGTACAGGAGCTGTATTGAATGGTAAACTCCCCTTCAAACCAAAAAGTAGGATAAAAAATGTGCGGCAACATTAATCATTAATCTATATTGGCCTAATATTCTTACTATTTAAATCTAGTGATTATTTCATGCTGTACTTAAGAATTCTCGACTCACTGAACATGTTCCTTATTAACCTTGTAATACATCCTGATTCTGACAAAGCATATTGTGTCATTCAACCATTAATTCTTTAAAACCTCATCCTATTTATAGCATTCACAAAATTGTCTTCGTAGTAATAGCAAGTTTAAAGACAAATGCCCAATATAATCATAACAATATAATCATAACAACAACCTTATCAAAAAAAATTATAAATAAAATTATGAACAAGTATTACAACCTCCAAGTCTTAAAAAACAACAGCATTAAAAGCTGAAACCTGAAGAATTGAACTTCCTAACAAAACAAAACATCCAGTCTCATCTCACTCTCCAGTCTCCAGAGAATTCCAAGTCACAAAGCAACAGAAAACCAACAAGGCATGCAGACATTGGCTGCAATCCTGTACCAACAGAAAAATTGTAAATGCAAACCTTTCACAAAAGAAAAATGAAATGAACATAAAAACAATTACTGTCACTGACCTTACGCGTACACTACTTCAAGGACCTTACGAAGAAGCCCTTCGCTTTGGTCGTCTTTTTCTAGCTTTAATTTGGGCCTCCATTTTTGCTAACCATGGATGCTCTGCGAGGGCAATTTTGTAAGAAAGAGATTTCCTATGTATATATCAGAATTTAAAACGTGAATGTAATTTACAAAATGAAGTTACATGACATCATCTTACTTTGCATTCACAAACAACCTGCCAAAACCTGACTGCCCAGACTTGACCATCATACAGACCTGACACTCCGAACCTTGACTGTCACTTGGAACTGACCCTGCCGACCTGACTGTCTGGGTTTAACCGCCAGATGGAACTGACCTTGTCAACCTGACTGTCCAAACCTGCCCGCCAGACTGAAATGAACTGACCCTGTCGACACCTGACTGCCATGACCTCCCAGCCAGACTGAACCGACCCTGACAATGCCTGACTGCCTTAACCTGCCAGCTAGACTGAAGGAACCTGCCGGCTTTCCAGCATGCTATCAAATGTCCAACAAATTTGTCAAACCAATGGAACTTGACTGCCCGGAAAAGCATACGATGCCTTCCAGCGAGCTATCAAATTTCCATCAAATTTGTCAAACTAATGGAACTTGACTATCAGAAAAGCACATGACCTGTTGGATGGTTTCACACTTTCAGTCATGTTCTTTACAATCTGTAAGGATTTAAATGCATGCAACAACTGACCATATTTGATCTGTATAAAGGAAAACTTACCAAGTACTTGCTTTACTGTTAATCGCTTCGTTGGGTCACGATTAAGCATACCCTTTACAAGGTCCTTTGCATCCTCAGAAATTTCGGACCAGCGCCCATCCTGGTAATCAAATACTCCACTTGTGATGGCTTCTTCAGCTTCCAGACCAGTTTCTATATTATCAAAGTAACAGAATGATATCAGTGGCTTTAGCAAAGGGAGAAAAAACAACGGAAAGAAGAAAGAAAAATCCATGAAAAGAATGATACTATTTTTACCATAAGAAAATGGTGGTTTCCCACATAGAAGAATATAGAGGATGATCCCTGCACTCCATATGTCAGCCTCCTGTCCATAGTTTCCAAATACAACCTCAGGTGCCATGTACCAATAGGATCCCACCTGTTGGTGAAATCTTTGGCCTAGCATTAAACACAGAACACAATAATAATTAATTGCCAATTCAAAACCAAAACATGGTATGTGCTTTGTAATTCCCTCTGTTCATGGTATTTCCTCGCTTTGATTTATATACATGTCTGGCCTCTGAATTAACCTCAAGCACATTATAGACAAAGTACCAGGATGGAAGAATGTGGAGAGGCCAAAGTCTATAGCCTTGAGGCGTGCATTTTTCTCTTTGCTTGTGTATAATAAGTTCTCAGGCTTGAGATCTCGATGCATCACACCATGCTCGTGACAGACCTATTTCACAGAAAAACATACATTAACATTAAATGAATTAATGAATCAATTAAAATGGACGGTTGTTATGGTTATGGACTTTGTCCAGTGAGACATATATATGACACTACCATTAAGCCTTAGTGTAATTTTTTGAGAAAACCCAAGACAGGAAGAGAGATAAAATAAAATAAGAGAGAAACAAACAAATATATAAATAAAGACCAGACCTCGGTTGCTTGAATAACCGCCTTAATGGTAACAGCTGCATCAGGCTCAGTGTAAAAGCCCCTATCCACGATCTTATCGAAAAGCTCGCCACCCTGACACAACTCCATGACTAAGTACACCCTCTGATCATCCTCGTAGGCACCTTGAAATTGGACAATGTTGTCGTGCAATGGAAGGTGCTTCATAATTCTGACCTCATTCCTGAGATCATCGATGTCTTCTTGCGAGACAAGTTTTGCTTTCTGAATAATCTTGCATGCATACTTGAGCCCGGTTGCCTTTGCTGTGCACAGATGTGTGGTACCTGGAAAAGAAATTCATATTAGTCTGACATGCGAAAGATAAAAATAAATTGATGTTCTTCAAATACAAATAGATAGTGATCATTGTGTTACCAAAAGCACCAGCTCCTAGTTTTTGGCCCAAGTCGTAAGTTGAGAAGAAGTCTGTCTCATCCTCCTTCAATTTCTTGATGTACTGATCTGGAACCTATTGATATATAATTGAATTAAGGAATATATACAGGCAATTTGAAGTGTTGAAATTAAAGTTGAGTTGAAGACAACCAAGAAGTCAAAAGTTAAAACGTACGTACCTCATCAGCAATTGGTAGAGCTTCCCGATTTCTCTTCCTCGGATTTCTACTGCTGTTTGCCATTGTAGACCTGGAACTCCTAGGGTTTATCAAGAAACATGGAAAGTTGGTAGGAAATTTGAAAAGAAAGCTTGAGGTGCTAAAAATAAAGAAAATATGACAGAAAAAGAAACGGATGGAGTAGAAATTAAAATCGGAGCCTACCTGTTCATTTCCATTCCCTGGAGTCTTGGAATCGGAGAAGTGGTGAATCGGAGAGATTCTAGGTTGGATTCACGAGACAAGAAGAGACGCGACGCGACGCGGAGAGACGAGAGAAAAAATCGAAAATAGAATTTGGGGGGTGACCGTTGCGTCGTCCTCTCCGCTGTCCAATTTATAAAAACAAACGGCCGCCGACTTACTAGTGATGACTACCGATGCCGTCCAATTGGATCTGAACGGTTTAAATGTTTTCGGGCCTATCAGAACGGGGCATCTATCATCGTGCGATCTAATCTCTACGGCTCTGATCTTCTATTAAAACTAACGGAACTTGCTTCAAACACCGTCAAGTTTCTAATTCCGGTTTTTAGCTTAACACTAACGCCAGCCTACACGTATGACGTATCACGTATGTGCAATGCTCAAGTTTGTTTACCAGTGCCAGCATTTCGTCGAACACCTGCAGCAGGGAAGTAGGGACCCAAGCTTAAAAGTTAAAACTAAAACTTAACTAAATGATTCCTAATTAAAACAAAGGATCTTTCCTTAATTAATTACTCGTTTTCATGAATCAAAAAGAGCATCATGGTTCTATTTTAAGTACTTATCTTCGTCTTTGTTTGCACATTTTCTAGTCCATTTCTATTAGGGGTTTTATTTTAAGCAAAACTGCCTCCAGGCGCCAGGTCCGGCAATAACTCAGAAATTTAAGGTCTAAACTATAAAATGTAATATTTTAACACGAAAAGGAGAGATGAAAGCAAACCGTTCGAGAGCTAGCACTTGGAGTGAGGTCTCACTGCCTCAGGCGCCAGCCTACACGTGCAATGCTCGAGTTTGGTTACCAGGTGCCAGCATTTCGTCGAACACCTGTGCAGTGCTTCCTCCATGCGGAAAAGGAGATCCCTGGAAAGTGGAAACCAAGCACCACTTACCTTACGTTTTTCTAAAATTTGATCCGTTCACAACTTCACATCCGTTCTAAACGGGTCAAATTCCATCCTAGACGGATCTCCCTTGAAACCAGGTACCGTTTTTCTAAAATTTTATCCGTTCACATCCTTTCTGAACGGGTCCAGTTCCGTCCTAAACGGATCTCCCTGGAAACCATGTACCGCTTTTCTAAAATTTTATCCATTCACATTCGTGCTGAACGGGTCCAGTTCCGTCCTAAACGGATTTCCCTGGAAACCAAGTACCGTTTTTATAATATTTTTTCCGTTCACATCCGTTCTGAATGGATCTCCCTTGAAACCAAATGGATTCTAAAAATAAAAAATAATAAAACCTCAAACTCTTCAAATGTACCTGAAACAAGAAAGTGAATTTTAGTTAGTAAAATCAACAATGAAATTTAAGATGCATTTGTTAAGTGTGCTCATTTATCGGCTCAAGTAATTTTGTACCAGTGAAACACATATTAGATTTCATTTCATGAAGGTCATTTGCAGAGATCTAACTCCACTGGCCCATACTCATGGCATATATAACCAGGTCATCTCCATTGTGTCCCATTTTGTGTTTGATTTGACCTAATTTCACTTTAACAGGAAAATACCAATGCTAATGTTTGCAATTAAATCCCATTTTCATATCACACCACCTGCAACCCTCTACTAAAGTTGCAATATTTTCTGTGTGATTCATTCCTTTACTAATGAGAGCAAAGCTGCATTTCTGCAAGGAACCACAAGCTGGTTACCTATGTACTTGTATACCACACAAAGATACCATTTCAAAGGGGAAGGCAGCTTCTAAATCTCTGGTTCGTGTATCTAACCCGACCCAAAAGAAGACTTTTTACACTTTAATCCTTGCCTTTTTACAATAATTTTAACAAAGGGACTCTAGAACAACCTTCTCAGGAATAAGTTAACCTGTATTTATCATACTGATTTACTATAATACCCTCACACTAACTATCATATTCTCATCAATTAAATCTCATATTCCATTCAGGCTCTGTGTTTAACACAATTGACTATTAATTGTACCAGTTGTACCATTTTCTAGATGTGCGCTGATCCTTTATCAACCATGACACTAGCAGACAAGAAAATCAAATAAGTAGGAAAAGAAAACGAAATAATATACTGGAATATGCTAACTGTGTGCAACTCAAATCATGCAGCCAGCCTTTTCTCTTGTCATATAACTCAAATTCATGCATTATGCCTTGTTTTGACCTAATTTCCTGCTCTGCATCTTAACCCAATCCGATTAGTATCTTTTGCACTTTAGACCTCATATTTCTTTGATTTTTTACCTACTGAACTTATGTAAGGAGCATGCATACTTATTTCTATGTATTGATACAGACAAATTGGTAAGTTGGCATTTCAAATTGTATGATCTACATAGATATCCTGACACTTGCTAGACAAAATTTCTGTCATAACTATCGGTATATATAATAACCTGGAATGTATAGTCAATAAACATTGACTACCACATGAATTTTACACGGCAATCATTACATCACAATTATTCAACAGCTTACAGATGGGGAACTGATCATCACTTGGTCATCTATTCTACGTCAGATACTTTGGGTCCTATCACTAAAGAATTCTATTTAGTTATTGTGCTAAGATAATGTACAAATGCAACTAATCATAAGTTAGAAGCAGTACAGAAAAACATGAATTTAGTTAAAAGAGAAAGAGCAAAAGCAGCCTAATCGCAACAGAATTCATGAAAGGCATCTGACAACATTTCAATATCCTATTAGACAGCAAACTGAATTAGGGTAACAACAATATACTCATAATTATAACTCAATAAGTACTAATAATCCAGTTAATAGGACAGGACCATAACCTTATACGACATTTTTTACTTAATTTCTATTTGTGTTACCACCTTTCCTACTCATTCAAGATTTTCTTGTACCTTCTTATCAAAATTTTGAAAGTGATTTCATTCACTGTTTTCACTAGATCTATGCCAAGTACTTGACTGAACATTTCATGGCGCTCTTAGAGAGCTGGTGCTTGGAGTGAGGTCTCCGGTGCCAACTGAATTCACTCTGACCTGTTTGTCCTAGTAAGAATAAATACCTATGCCTGGTAGGGAGCTGTATGACCTAGTTGAGACTGACCTCATCCATACTTTCCTCATAAACAGGAATTGTAGAAAAGGCATACACTTGACTCAGAAACTATTCTAGATATAAAAAACCGTTTTTTAAGTAGCAACTTTGCCTAAGCTTTCAGAAAACCATAAAGAAGTCATTATTGCCACATGCAATGCACGAGTTTAACACAGTCAACAATTCGTCGAACACTTGTGCTTCCTCCATCCGGAAATGGTATATAGCTGCTGGGCAACTGATTTGGAAATAGCCGTTAGATTAAAACGGAATTTTACTGCTGCTTGTGTGTTGCGTCCTCAATGTATGAACTTCCGTAGTTCCGTTCTCAACGGATTCGACATAAACTGAACAAAGAGGAGAAAAACATAGGCATCCGTTCTGAACGGATCAATTTCTTTCCTAAACGGATCTCAATGGATACCCAAGCACTATTTATTTTAAAATTTTATCCTTTCTCAACGGATCAGGTTCGTTCTCAAATCTCATTAGATGCCACACAGCCACAGCAACAACAAAAGAGGAAAAAACTGAAACATCCGTTCTCAACGGGTCATCTTCCGTCCTAAACGGATCTCCTGGAACCAAAATAATGTTTTTCTAAAATTTTATCCGTTCGCATCCGTTCTCAACGGGTCCGTTTCCGTCCTAAACGAATCTCACTGGAAACCAATTAACCAAGTACCGTTTTACTTTCTTGATTGTATTTGTGCTTAGTTTTTTTTTTTGCGTCAATTTCTTTTTGTGTGTTCGTTTCTTCTCTTGTGAAATCCTGTGCAAAACCCTCAAAATCAATCAAAAAAATTTTAAATTGTAAATTGTTAAGTTTGCAAAGTACTTGTGAATGGAGAAAACCGGCCACATGGGCGGCTTTTTGACGAAATTAAAGGTCCTCCTGCCATTTAATTGTTAGATAAGTTAGTTGGACTATTTATAAAAAAATTGCAATCAACATAATAAAACTTATTCATATTCATGTCGCAAAAATATTTTTTGCTTTATGTTTTCTCCTTTTTTGATGTGAGCCTCTTTTAAATAGCATATGTGCTTACTAATAACTCGACAACAAAGGAATTTGAAAACAATATTAATAAATGTAACATATATATGTGTAATAGAGGCAGCAATAAGTACTTTCAAAATTCAGCGTATGCTTTGTAGTGGGTTAGGATGCTTCTTGTAAAAAAGAAAAATTGCTTTCTGCTTATATTCTTGGTTCTTTTTATTTTTACCCAAATGCTATATTATGTTGGAATTTGGAACATTGATGTCAAATATGATTTTTTTACCCAAAGTGACTCTCAAGCAGATTGAATTTGACGAGAATTTAAATTTGATTTTTTTTATAAGAACATGCTTTCAACGATGATTTTAAGTTGAGGAATGATCCACTACCAACATTTTGATTGTCCCACAAATGTCAACATTTTACTATATATTTGGAGAAAGCATACGACAAAGTGTCAAGGAAAGTTATGTGGTGGGCACTAGAAAAGAAGAAAGTCCCCACAAAGTATGTTACCCTCATCCAAGACATGTATGATGGTGCCGTTACTTGCATCAGGACATGTGATAGTGTAACTAGTGACTTTCCTATTAAAATAGGACTACATCAGGGATCAGCTTTGAGCCCGTATATTTTTGCCTTAGTGATGGATGAGATCACGAAGGATATACATGGAGAGATTCCTTGGTGTATGCTCTTTGCGGACGATGTGGTGTTAGTCGATGAGAGTAGGACGGAGGTCGATAGGAAATTGGAATTGTGGAGACGAACTCTAGAGTCCAAAGGGTTTAGACTTAGTAGAACTAAGACGGAGTATATGGGGTGTGAGTTTAGTGGGATACGACCAGTGGACGGAGATGTCTGTCTAGACGGGCAGGTAGTACCTACGAAAGATACTTTTCGATATTTAGGGTCGATGCTGCAGAGCGATGGCGAGATAGATGAAGATGTTAGTCACAGGATAAGAGCGGGGTGGGTGAAATGGCGACAAGCATCAGGCGTCCTATGCGATAAGAAAGTCCCGCAGAAGCTAAAAGGCAAGTTCTACAGGACAGCGATTAGACATGCGATGTTGTATGGCGCAGAATGTTGGGCTACTAAAAGACGACATGTCCAGAAGATGAGTGTAGCTGAGATGCGTATGTTGAGGTGGATCTGCGGTCACACGAGGAAAGATTGGATTAGAAATGATGACATACGAGATATGATTGGGGTCGCACCAATAGAGGAGAAGCTGATCCAACATCGTTTGAGATGGTTTGGACATATCCAACGCAGACCTCCAGAGGCACCGGTACGTATCGGAATTCTTAATCATTTCGAGAACACCCGGAGGGGGAGAGGGAGACCAAGATTGACATGGGAAGAAGCGGTGAAAAGAGACCTTAAAGAATGGAACGTCTCCAAGGAGTTGGCGATCGATAGGAGCGCTTGGAAGTTAGCAATTCATGTATCGGAGCCATGACGTAGGAACTTAGGGGTAGGAGCGATGCCATAGGTTTGTAGGTCCCTCTATTAGGTCACGGTCGAGGTCTAGGTTTCTACTATTACTATTATTATTAGAGGTATTATTATTAGTATGGCTAGTCTTACTATTAGTATTTTTATGTTTTGTATTTTTTTTTGTTCTTGGATGTGTTCTCTTGTTGGGTTTCTTTCTAGCCTACCCCAACTTGTTTGGGACAAAAGGCTTAGTTGTTGTTGTTGTTGTTGTTGTTGTTTAAAATTTTAAAAATCAAACGTTGTATCCAAACCGTTTATCTTATTTAATTTAATAAGCGGTGTGTTTTCATATAAATTTTGTAAATTTTAGAGTTTATATGATACTTGATCAAAGGCTAAAACATGAACATAGTAGAACGAATCTATCATAGTTAACAAGATTCGTTTGTTTTTCTATCTATTGATCAAATATCAAATAAATTTCAAAATTATGAAAACGCATCACTCGTAAAATAAATAAGATCAACAGTTCGGATTTAATGTTTGAATTTTAAAATTTGAAAAATAATTTAATAGTAAAATATTAGCATCTGGGGGCAACCAAAATGTTACTAGCGAAACCATGCTCTTTTTAAGTTCATGTAACAAAAGTTTAAAATGATAAATATATACTGCCTTGCACTCTATTATATATACGTGAAAAATGTTCAAAATTTAAGTTGAAAGAAATTGGAATATTTTGCAAAATTAAGTTGAAAGCAATTTTCGTGGCGCAAGCGCTGGAGAAACGTGGCAATTGGCGGATCCGACCCGATAGAATCTGATCCGACCTAGTACATGGATCGCATCCGAAAACCCGCTTGAACGTAGGAAAAATAGTTGACTATAGATGTTTTACGAGTTGTAACTTGTAAGCATTATTTTTTTTGCACTCAGGTCATGCAAAGTGAAACTGCAAATAAAATAATGGGGTACTTTGACTATTATGCTTTCCAATGTATCTAGTCATGCAACGCGTGGCACACCTATTGTGGACGGAACGGAAGTAGATCCGTTCAGAACTGATGTTACAATTGGGAGTATCCGTTGAGGACGGAACTTGATGCGTTGAGAACGCTAATGGCAGAAAATTTTCCTTTTAATTCGGCCCACTCCAACTGAATCTCAAAGCCCGTTGACATCTCTCCCTCCGCCTCTTCTCCTCCTCCACTCAGGGGCGGATCCACCACTGGGGCGGGTGGGGCTAGAGCCCCACCTCCCGCCGTCGAGCCCCTAGAGCACCTCTTTAGTCCCAGCAATTTTTTTCTGTCATTGCAGCACTCTCAAAGGTGGGGCTGAAGAACAAAAGAAGAGGAACCGTTTGATCAAATGATTCATTGGACCATTCAGCCCCACCTAAATATTTTTCCTAGATCCGCCACTGCCTCCACTTCCACTTCGCCTTTCTCTCCTCCTCATACTTGAGCGATATCAGGCAGTGACTCGATCAGTTCTTCCCAGGTAATCTCCACCCAGCCGTGTAGTTGTCATTTTAGCTAGTTTAGGTGCAGGGAGATGATCTGGGACGGAATTGGATCCGTTGAGAATGCAACGAGTGGCAGACCTATTGGGGACTGAACGGAATAAGATCCGTTGAAAATTTATGTTACAATTGGGGTATCCATTGAGAACACAAGTGGCAGAGAATTTCTGTTTTTAATTTGGCCCACTCCAACTGAACCTTGAATCCCGTTCGCATCCTTCCCTCCGCCAATGGCGATGATAGGAGAGCAGCATGAAAGTACGTAAGATCATGGAACATGTTATTATCTTGTTTAATTTGACAATTAATTTCAAGCCTGGACCTAGGCATCACACTAAAACCGATTGTACTTCTCTGATATTCATTTTCTTTCTTCTTTCGTAAGAACTATTCATTGAGCAACTAAGGTCCGGGTTTCAATGATTTCACGATTTCATATATGTAAGGTAAAAATATAGAAACCTTTAGTTTATTTTATTGTTGGATTTGGATATAGTGGGGTCACACTCCATCAATAATTACGGTTGCCTTGTCAGTTTTTTTATGTTGACAATCACGCCCTCTGCATTTTAATTTCAAGACTAATTATTATGTACTTGGCTCGTTGAGTTACATTTCATGAAGAGAATGTTAGAAAATCGCTTAATTTTAATTTTTTGACTAATTACACTTAATTAATTCCATTAAACAAAGAACAAAGTAGATCTAGTGCAAAAGCTCAATTCGACACAAGAGAAATGTAGGAAAAATTATACCTTTCTTGATATTGTAATCAAGAAGCTTGATCATACGGTTTAGAAATCGATGGGGTGCTCTCCAAACTCCTCCAAATCAAAACGCATCGAGTCCACTAAGGTATTAACCAAGTTATTCTCGAATCGTGCTAACGATGAGAATAACAAGTCTAATACCAAAGCTTTCCCTTTCTTCAAACAATTCACCAATTAATTTGTGAAAGGGATTGCTCAACACATGAGGTATTGAATGGAGAGAAGAGAGAGAGAGAGAGAGGCGCCTATAGAGGGGGGAAAGTGGCGGCTAGGAGAAGGAAGAAGAGAACCATCCAAAGGAGCCTCCATATAGGTCTTTATATAGCCTCCAAACACTAGCACAAAGTTCACACTAATTACAAGTGTGCCACCACACCTACCACCCTTCCTAGGTCGGCCTATTAGTGGGCTTTCATGGGCCACAAGCTCATCTCTTTAGTACCTCAATTCAATTAATTAAAGGCCCATTCAATTGCTACTTAAATTGGACATTTAATTTACCAATAAATAAAAGTCCAATTAACTTAATTAAATTAAGTGTGTTGTTTATAAATAATTATTAACTTAATAATAATAATTATTTAGAGATTAGACAATGCATTAATTTATTTTAATATGATCCATTTGACTTAATTAATTATAACGGTCCATAACAGTATATAATTAATTAATCAACTTATCATATTTTTGCAATACTCACTGTTGCAAATAAATAAATAATGCACGTATGGTTAAACACCTTATTTTGTGTGACCCTTTGAAGATTTATGCTATGTTAGACATGAAATTAAATCGTTATTTAATTCCAATAATCATAAGCGGTATCTAGCAACACGTTATGATTCCCAATTCGCATAAATAATGTACTGCTATAGTATTTAAATCCTGCCTAAGAGAATAAAAGTATTTCTCTATTTTGATTCTTATGTCACACGATATCATCGTATAATCCAAGATAAGAATATGTCATTTTTGCAGATTATACGTTTCTTGATTTAGAGTTGATCGCTTAGTTGCGCGCATACGATCCAACTCCATCAAGGGGACCAAACAGATATCGTCACTCACTAAGAATTAATGAGGGACATGTTAGGAATAGTGCTAATTTTAATTTTGTGCTAATTACCATTTAATTAAGCAATTAAAACATCACACATTCGATCTAGTACTCAAGCTCAACAAGACACAAGAGAATAAGGTGGAAATTATACCTCTCTTAATATCACAATCAAGAGGCTCGATCCTATGGCATGGGAATCGATGGCATGCTTCTCCTTCATCTCCAAATCGCCTTGAGTCCACCTAGAGATTAACCAAGCTCTCTAATTGAATTTGTGCTAACAAATTCAATGAGAACCAAGCTAATCCTAAGATGACACTCTCTTCTAATCCAACAAGTAGATGTAATTTGAGGATGTGTGGCTCAACACATGAGCAATAGAGATGAGGAGGAGAGGTGGCGCACGGCCAAAGAGGGAGAGGGATGAGGTGATGGCAGGTAGGAAGAAAGGAGAGAGAAAATAGATCTCCAGGGGTCCTTTTATAGCCAACCAACCTTAAGTGTAAGTTGCTAGAAATTACACCATGTGCCATCCCTACCTACCTCCTCTTGGCTGGCCCTATTATGGGCTTTATGGGCCTTTTACTCCTTCTAAATAGACTTTAATTCATCTAATTAAATCCACTTTTAATTGCTCTATGTTTGGGCTATAAATTTGCTATATACAAATTAGCCCAATAATTCAATATAACAATTTATATTAAATTAAGTTGAACCAAAATAATTATTAACTATTTAATAATTATTCTAGGATTAGCTTATGCTATTATTTATTTCTATATGACCCGTTTGACTTAATTAATCAGTACGTTCTATAACGGTACATAATTAATTAATCAATTCGTCATATTATCCGCAATTTTCACTGTTGCGAATAAATAAATAAATAAATAAAGCACTGTCTTGGTCAAAACTCTATTTGTGTGACCCTTTGAGGATTTATGCTATGTTGGACATGGAATTAAATCGTTATTTAATTCCAATAATCATAAGCGATATCTAGCAACACGTTATGATTTCCAATTCGCATAAATAGTGTACTGCTACAATATTTCAATCCTGCATAAGAGAATAATTATGTTTCTCTATTTTGATTCTTATGTCTCACGATATCATCGTATAATCTAAGATAGGAATTTGTCATTCTTGCAGATTATACGTTTCTTGATCTAGAGTTGATCGCTTAGTTGCGCGTATACGATCTAACTCCATCAAGGGACCTAAACAGATATCGTCACTCACTAAGTGAATTAATGAGGGACATACGGTTTTCTTGATGATTTGCTTTTCCCCTCACAATTCAAGAGAAACATAAATAAAGTCCGTATAGCAACCCTTATCGGGAATCAACGGTAGACAATATTTATTGAACCTATCCTCATGTGGAAAAGATAAACATCTCAAACTTAGAACCAAAATCATAACGAAATAAATAATGAAACGTAACACAATCCATATATTTATTTCGTTGGGTCAAGTCCTGTACTATGTTCCATAACATATACATATGCAATTAAGTTGGTAACTCTTTACCTATGATTAGTAGAACTTAATCATCACTTAACTTGCATACTAATCTTATATGATAATTAATGTTCCTTTGTTAATTATCAAGATTATGGAGCGTTTAGATTTATTATTGTCATTCTAAAGAATGATCCACAGAGATCTACAATTCAGATCCTCAACCTGAATAATCTGTCAATAATAAACATAGGAACAGATGATAAAATATCATCCATAACATAAACTAATATTTAAGTCATCAAATTATTGACTTCTAGGACATAACTCCAACAGGACATACGGTTTTCTTGATGATTAGCTTTTTCCCGCACAATTCAAGAGAACATAAATAAAGTCAGTATAGCAATCCTTATCGAAAATTAACGGTAGATAATATTTATTGAACCTATCCTCATGTGGAAAAGATAAACATCTCAAACTTAGAACCAAAATCATAACGAAATAAATAATGACACATAACACAATCCAAATATTTATTTCGTTAGGTCAATACCTGTACTATATTCTATAACATACATATATGCAATTAAGCTGGTAACTCTTTACCTATGATCTGTAGAATTTAATCATCACTTAACTTGCATACTAATCTTATATGATATTAATATTCCTTGTTAATTATCAAGATTATGGACAGTTTAGATTTATTATTGTCATTCTAAAGAATGATCCACAATTCAGATCCTCAACCTGAATGATCTGTCAATAATAAACCTAGGAACAGATGATAAAATATCATCCAAAACATAAACTAATATTTAAATCATTAAATTATTGATTTGTATGACATAACTTCAACAGAGAAAACCAGTGTAGGATCTTTTTGCAAAAGAAGATAACGGTTAAACCCAAACTAGTTCATCACGAAAGTGAGGCTAATTAATTATAATAAGGGCCTGGATAGAAATTTTTCACATTTGCACAATATGCTTCAATTTAGACCAGATTTGCTGTGCCAAACATTGTCGATGATTTTGATAAGGTACGTTACCTTCACTAATTCAATCAGATTATTTCTTTCATTCTGAAAATATTAGCTACCAATTAAAGTCTTCAACAAAAACAGTACATTCTGTGATGAATCAAACTTTGTTGGCCAACCGCCTTTGGCATTGGTACTCAGGTTCTACTTGTGCTTGGAGCACTCTGGTCAATGTTTTGCAAAGAGATGTTCCCTCTCTGATGCCTCAGTTCAGTCCTTTAAAAAAAAGTTTTTTGGAGATTTTACCAATTTTTTTTGTTGCTCTTGGTGTTAGACCAGGCAACGGTACTAGGGTACTCTTTTGGCATCATGATTGGGGGTTTGGAGTGCTTAAACACACTTATTGCGGATTTGTTCTCTTTTGTTTTAGATGATGCTATCTCACTGGCTTCATTCTCACACAAATGGATAAAAAATGATGTTCTTTTTATTCATTCTCTTTCAACTTCAACTTCAGCTTTAGTTGAACTACACTCAATTAGTCAGATCTTTACAAATTTCAGTTTGCAAGAAAATGAGTTGTCAGATGAATTCTTTTGGAAACTAACTGCTGATGCTTCCTTTTGTGTTATCTCACTGTATAAATTCCAAATTTCAAATCCAAGTATGGTTGCTCCTTTTGCCTCAATTTGGAATTTAGAATTCCACCGAGGATGAAGATATTTGTGTGGCAATTATCTTTAAATCAGTTAGTCACCATAGACAATCTTAAGAAAAGAGGATGGCAAATTCTAAACCGTTGCACTATGTGCTATAATTGATAGGCGGGTTTCACATCGAAATATTCAACCCTTTTAGGCCTTAATTTCAATTAAATGATTGTGTTTTAGTTAGATTTAATGCAATTTAGGATAGAAATGTGGTACTGCTATTTGCCCTTGTCTAATTTCAGGTTCAGTGATGATTTGGAGCAAAATTGGGCTCAAGGAAGTGTTCAAACGGAGTAAATCAGAGTCCAAGCGACTGGAGCAAAGGAACAGGGTCAAACCAGACAAGTCCCCTGTTCTGGCGACCCGCCAGGATTTCAGACGACCCGCCAGGAATCCAGGCGACCCGCCAGGATTCCTGTCGACCCGCCAGAACATTAACAGACCTGCCCAATTTGGTGAGATATTTCTGGCAGAGCACTATCTCTATTCTTGGACGAGCCAGACATGATCTCCACCTATGGGAACCGCCTTTGAGAGTTATTTAAACATAGGGAAAGCTCCAGAAAGGGAGAGTCGAGTTTGAAGTCAGTTTAGAGAGAGAGAATTCGAGAGAAGATAGCAGAATCCCCCAGCTGCCTCCTGTCGACCCGCCAGGATCTCAGGCGACCCGCCAGAAGACAAGCTGAGAGTTGTTTGCTGTTTGTTCTTGTTGTAAACTTTCTCTATTATCTGTCTTTGATGTTTAGTTTGCTGAAACCTTTTATCTTTATGCTTAGTATGACTTTTAGTGAGTAGTTTAGTTTAGGGGCAATTGTAGGGAACCATGACTTGGTAGATTAATGAAGTTTAATTTAGTTTTCTATATTTTCTAAGTTGCTTTGCTTTACTTGAGTTTATTTGCTAAAATTGTGAATTGAATTGAATTGACTTGAAGGTTTGCTCACTTGGTTAGGCCTGACCTCGTAGATTAAGCAAAAAGAACCCTAATCTCAAAACAATCTCTATTCTCAAACCTTAGGATAGTTAGTATACCCAAAAGGTGAAACCGGAACTTAGCCGAGAGGTTTATTCCCTCCTAGGATCGAGAGATCTAGGATATCCTACAGAATAGTTAAAGCAAACCCTAAAACTTAAGCCAAGGAACGAGAGTTGAAACTTAGGTATTTAGGGAGGTTTAGAGGTTGAAACTTAGTAATACCAAATCAAGAACGAGAGTTAGTATTTGGACCAGAGTTTAAGCCAAAAACCTGAACTTAGAGAATTTAGAAACTAATCAAACTGAATTGTCGTACTGTTCTGGCGACCCGCCAGGAACTCTGGCGACCCGCCAGGAATCCTGTCGACCCGCCAGGATAGTGCCTGGAAGTGGAACCCGATCAATTGACCCTAGTTTAAGTCCTTAATTCGAGTTTAGATCTTTAACTTAATTTTTAGAGTAATTTAAACATTAATTAGAATTTAGAATTAACTCTTTTAGTTTAAATTCAATCCTTTCAACCATTTAATCAATTTTTGACTTATTTACCCCTAGATCAATCGAACTAAATTACTTAAAGTCTATAGTTTAGAATAACCGTCCTTGTGGATTCGATCCTCAAGCTATACTGTATTAGATTAGATTGAGGTTTAATTTGACCTAGGTTTTACCTCCGATCAATAATCAAGAGGAGACAGCTAAGCACATGTTCGATGATTGCAGCAGCACATGTTCCCGAGTCTTAAGACAATAGTAATAATCAAAGCACCGCTAAAATAATGATTCGATAGTAAAATCAAATATAAAAAATAATATAGTTTCAACAATGAAATTTTTACAAATCATACGTTCTCTAATGACATAATGAATATTGTATTTTTTATAAACTTGTTATAAATTTGAAGATTGTTGCACCAAAATTAATAATAATTAAGAAAAAAAGTAATGAAACATTTAAAAACATCAAATTAAATGGACCGTTTTGCAATATTTTGCTACGTTACATACAACCACAAAAATATTACAATTAGTAAAAACTCAAACATATTCTCAGATTTTTTTAATAAGTTTTAATTCTTAAAATTTTCTAAACTTCCATAAACCATGACGGCTGTCTTAAATAGCTAATACAAAAATCCTAAAAAGAGAAAATACATAAAATTTTCAAAACAACCCTAAAGCTGTTAAAAATAATAAAGAAAGGTCTAAAAGTCTATGAAAGAAGGCTCAGATCGCGAATCGGAGCTGACGATTTGGCCAAAACGAATATGGTCGGGCTTTGAGTCATGGATCTCCTGTCAAAATTTTGACCTGATCCGACGGTCGTATTAAAAATTACACCTATTTTATTGAAGCGTGCACATTACCATATTGCATCAAAAAAATGAACATCAAATTCATATGAGAGAATAAAACACACCATGATAAAGACATACTTCGATATCTCTAGCTACTATCGTGGCTCCAATCATATCAAATAAGCTATTCAAATAAATATATTTATTAAATTCTAAAAGTCCCCTTTTATCATAGTGGACATATCTAGTAAATGAACAACAGAAATGTAAATTATTTGAGCAACATGATATTTGCAGATGATCAACTCATGCAGAATATGACCATATATTTTCATTTTGCATAGCGTCTCTCAAATTTCCCTTTAATCCTAAATAAAAACCATAATACTACCAATATCCTAAATAAAAACCATATGGCAATTTTAATTTTCATGGGTAATTCAACAACCCAAATAATGTCTCTCAAATTTCCTTTTAATCCCCGAAAATTTCAAAACTGATACATGATTTTCGTTGCATACTATAATTTAGAACCCGTAATACTACCCCTTTTAGTGCATTCTGATTCTGACAAAAGCCCGAAATTATTTTATATAAGAACTCAGACGCAAAAAATTTTAATAGAAAGAATTATTATTATTATTTTTAATAAGAAGAAAGTTCGAACGCGTTTTATAAAAGGGTAGAGTATCTCTCCTTCATATCCGTTTATAAAACGCGTTGGAAGGCTTCCAACGCATTTTATAAACGAGTACGAAGGAGAATCGACTTTTGAGGCTGGTCAGACCTTCCTACCCGTTTATAAAACGGGTTGGAAGTCTTTGAATGCGTTTTATAAACGTGTTATTAGTTTTTCATAATTGTCGCAACATTTAACTTATTAAAAAAATATTTTGCAACAAGGTCCCTGCATGTTTCATATTTACAAAATTCTCAAAATTTTATTTCCAATTAAAGATGTATTAAATAGATATAACAAATAAATTACACATATTTTATATGCATTTAATTGCACATATTTTTTTAATATGTGTATAATATCATTTTGTTTGAATAATTATTCGCCGATAACCCTGTATTTTTACTATTTAATTCTACAAACTTATCTTTTGCAATGTAGTCTCTTCGTTTTTTATTTTATGTTAGCCATATATAATCAAATAATATATAATCTTTTGAACATTAAAACTTTAAACAAGCATAACTTTTGATAGGAAGGTCCGTTTGGGGCAATCGAGCACATTCCGAAAAGTTGGAAATCCCGTAACGACCATTTTCGGAGCAAAAAAACGCTCTCTAGACCTCCAAAATCCACTTTGAAATTTTGCAAACCTAAAAACCACTTTAAACTACTAAAAAAGTTTTAAAAATCATAAATTAATCATTAAATAGAGAAATGCAGTAAATCAAGTGACTTTCTTGAAAGTTATTCTTATAGTCTTTCTTCTCCGTCTTAGTAAAACATCAACCTCGTGTGATTCCTTTCAAACACAATCTAGAAAGTGCTTCCTTGATCATGAGACTCGACATGATTGTTTAATATATAATATGAAAAAAATATGTGCAATTAAATGCATATAAAATATGTGTAATATATTTATTATATCTATTTAATACATCTTTAATTGAAAATAAAAAATTTGAGAATTTTGTAAATATGAAACATGCAGGGACCTTGTTGCAAAATATTTTTTTAATAAGTTAAATGTTGCGAAAATTATGAAAAACTAATAACACGTTTATAAAACGCGTTCAAAGGCTTCCAACCCGTTTTATAAACGGGTAGGAAGATCTGACCATCCTCAAAAGTCGACTCTCCTTCGTACCCGTTTATAAAACACGTTGGAAAACGGATACGAAGGAGAGATACTCTACCCTTTTATAAAACGCGTTCGAACTTTCTTCTTATTAAAAAAAATAATAATTTTTTCTATTAAATTTTTTTTATGTCTAAATTCTTATATAAAATAATTTCGGGACAAAAGCATATTATTTTACGGGTTCAGTCCATTAATTTTTCAAAACCTTCACCCGATGTATGTTCGTCACAGAATTGACCCTCCTAGTGGCACGTTAAAATACAAATGCCTACTTGAATCCTTATTATCAACCAATAATAATTCTGCCAGGGCATTTATGAAATTAAGCCCATCAATTTGACGAAATAAAATAAGTACATGGATATTACGTAATTCTCAAAATGTCCCAATAATTTCTGTTATATCTTCTATTTTTGTTTCGGTCTCCTACGAAAGAAATTATCCTTTTTAATTATTTGATGAGTAGTAAATTTTGGTAATACTAATTTCTGTAGTATGGCAATTCATTTTTCCCGTTTCAGGAGCTGATTTATCAATGGCCCTTTAATTCGTCAAATTGATAATAGGAGATGATGTTTAGGTTTTTTTAATGGCCCTTTAACACTATGGCGTTGTAATGCTCTTGCGTCTAATTGGCAGTTTTTTGAATGTATATTTGATGCATTGGTTTTTATATTGCTAGTGCTATTAATACAGTTTGTACATACGAAGTGACTAAGCACGCATCTTTCCATTTGCCTTGTGCTTTGTTACAATTGCTACCATTCATGTTCATTTATGTATTCCTGAACTATGCCACGACATGATGACGCGGCAAAACTATCAAAATAGATAAAAGCTCTCTGCATTTGTTCCTACTGTAAACTACAAACTACAGATGAAATTTAAATTGACTAGCCATGTTTTCCTAAATATTCTTTGCCCCCACGCACGCGCACCACCACATACAGCACGCGCACCACCACGTACATCACCATGTTTTACCTAACAAACTCTCCAGTGAATTCCAAGTCACGTAGCACCAGAAAACCAACAATGCATGCAGACACTTGGCTGCAATCCTGTACCAACAGAAAAATTGTAAATGCAAAACCTTTCACAAAACGAAAAATGAAATGAACATAAAAACAATTACTGTCACTGATCTTACGCGTACACTACTTCAAGGACCTTACGAAGAAGCCCTTCGCTTTGGTCGTCTTTTTCTACCTTTAATTTGGGCCTCCATTTTTGCCAACCATGGATGCTCTGCGAGGGCAATTTTGTAAGGAAGAGATTTCCTATGTATATATCAGAATTTAAAACGTGAATGTAATTTACAAAATGAAGTTACATGACATCATCTTACTTTGCATTCACAAACAACCTGCCAAAACCTGACTGCCCAGACTTGACCATCATACAGACCTGACACTCCGAACCTTGACTGTCACTTGGAACTGACCCTGCCGACCTGACTGTCTGGGTTTAACCGCCAGATGGAACTGACCTTGTCAACCTGACTGTCCAAACCTGCCCGCCAGACTGAAATGAACTGACCCTGTCGACACCTGACTGCCATGACCTCCCAGCCAGACTGAACCGACCCTGACAATGCCTGACTGCCTTAACCTGCCAGCTAGACTGAAGGAACCTGCCGGCTTTCCAGCATGCTATCAAATGTCCAACAAATTTGTCAAACCAATGGAACTTGACTGCCCGGAAAAGCATACGATGCCTTCCAGCGAGCTATCAAATTTCCATCAAATTTGTCAAACTAATGGAACTTGACTATCAGAAAAGCACATGACCTGTTGGATGGTTTCACACTTTCAGTCATGTTCTTTACAATCTGTAAGGATTTAAATGCATGCAACAACTGACCATATTTGATCTGTATAAAGGAAAACTTACCAAGTACTTGCTTTACTGTTAATCGCTTCGTTGGGTCACGATTAAGCATACCCTTTACAAGGTCCTTTGCATCCTCAGAAATTTCGGACCAGCGCCCATCCTGGTAATCAAATACTCCACTTGTGATGGCTTCTTCAGCTTCCAGACCAGTTTCTATATTATCAAAGTAACAGAATGATATCAGTGGCTTTAGCAAAGGGAGAAAAAACAACGGAAAGAAGAAAGAAAAATCCATGAAAAGAATGATACTATTTTTACCATAAGAAAATGGTGGTTTCCCACATAGAAGAATATAGAGGATGATCCCTGCACTCCATATGTCAGCCTCCTGTCCATAGTTTCCAAATACAACCTCAGGTGCCATGTACCAATAGGATCCCACCTGTTGATGAAATCTTTGGCCTAGCATTAAACACAGAACACAATAATAATTAATTGCCAATTCAAAACCAAAACATGGTATGTGCTTTGTAATTCCCACTGTTCATGGAATTTCCTCGCTTTGATTTATATACATGTCTGGCCTCTGAATTAACCTCAAGCACATTATAGACAAAGTACCAGGATGGAAGAATGTGGAGAGGCCAAAGTCTATAGCCTTGAGGCGTGCATTTTTCTCTTTGCTTGTGTATAATAAGTTCTCGGGCTTGAGATCTCGATGCATCACACCATGCTCGTGACAGACCTATTTCGCAGAAAAACATAAATTAACATTAAATGAATTAATGAATCAATTAAAATGGACGGTTGTTATGGTTATGGACTTTGTCCAGTGAGACATATATATGACACTACCATTAAGCCTTAGTGTAATTTTTTGAGAAAACCCAAGACAGGAAGAGAGATAAAATAAAATAAGAGAGAAACAAACAAATTAACAAAGATATAAATAAAGACCAGACCTCGGTTGCTTGAATAACCGCCTTAATGGTAACAGCTGCATCAGGCTCAGTGTAAAAGCCCCTATCCACAATCTTATCGAAAAGCTCGCCACCCTGACACAACTCCATGACTAAGTACACCCTCTGATCATCCTCGTAGGCACCTTGAAATTGGACAATGTTGTCGTGCAATGGAAGGTGCTTCATGATTCTGACCTCATTCCTGAGATCATCGATGTCTTCTTGCGAGACAAGTTTTGCTTTCTCAATAATCTTACAGGCATACTTGAGCCCGGTTGCCTTTTCTGTGCACAGATGTGTGGTGCCTGGAAAACAAATTCATATTAGTCTGGCATCCGAAAGATAAGAACAAATTTAAGTTGTTCAAATACAATAACAAATAGATAGTGATTGCATGTGTTACCAAAAGCACCAGATCCTAGTACTCGGCCCAAGTCGTAAGTAGAGAAGAAGTCTGTCTGATTCTCCTTCAGTTTCTTCATGTACTGATCTGGAACCTATTGACAAGCAATTTGAAGTGTTGAAATAAAAGTTGAGTTGAAGACAAACACCTAGAAGTTAAAAGTTAAAAGTTAAAACGTACGTACCTCATCAGCAGTTGGTAGAGCTTCCCGATTTCTCTTCCTGGGATTTCTAGTGCAGTCTGCCATTGTAGACCTAGAACTGCTAGGGTTAATCAAGAAACATGGGAATTAAGTTGGTAAGAAATTAAATATGACAGAAAAAGAAGAAAGTGGAGCCTACCTGGACGATGCGCTAGCAAGAGAGATTTCTCCGATCGATTGTTAAAGAAGAAGTGCTGAATCGGAGAGATTTCTCCGATCGATTCACGAGAGACGAGACGAGACGAGACGCGGAGAGACGAGAGAAAAAAATCAAAAATAGAATTTGGGGGTGACCGTTGCGTCGTCCTCTCCGCTGTCCAATTTATAAAAACAAACGGCCGCCGACTTACTAGTGATGACTACTGCAGCCGTCCAATTGGATCTCAACGGTTCAAATATTTTCGGGCCTATCAGTACGGGGCATTCATCATCGTGCGATCTAATCTCTACGGCTCTGATCTTCTATTAAAACTAACGGAACTTGCTTCAAACACCGTCAAGTTTCTAATTCCGGTTTTTAGCAACACTTTCCGACCCTAGGGACTAGGGAGTAGGGACCCAAGCTTAAAACTACAACTTAACTAAATGATTCCTAATTAAAACAAAGGATCTTTCCTTAATTAAAACTAGGGGAAAGTTCAAATTAGCATAAATAAATTAAGTAGTTTTTAAAATATATGTATGCAGGGGCGGAGCCAGGATTTAGAAATGGGGTAGGCCAAGATTTGAAAGACAGACCTTAGTTGGTTTCAGATGGTCCATTCAATCTTTTTTCATAACCGGTAGCATCCAATGCAGCTTTTTTTTTTTTTTTTGCTTTTTTCATCTTCAGACAGAAAAACATGCAAAATGTTTAAAAAAAATGTATGATGTTAAAACAAATGCACAGAGAGCACTGACTACTTAAAGATCATGCAATAGGTCATTACCGTGTAAATTTTGCAGAATTTAAATTGCTTCTATACATTATTTGCATTTTTACAGCAGTGCAAGAGCATCAGCTTTTGATGTCATTATCTATCTCAATTTCTCTTATTGTAAATCTACTAGTAATAAAAATATGTTTACCTTTCAACACTGATTAATTTAGGTCAATTACAAATTTGTTAGGTCTATGAATGAATTCAATTTAATAATCTCGCATTTTCTTCTACTATTCTTTATCAGAAACCAACCCAGGATTTATATTTATTTTTATTATATCATTTTATTCTTTGGAGGGCAATTTCCTTGAAGATTCTCAGTTTCTCACCGATAACTGAAAATATATGGTAACTTGCAATAGTGGTATTATTATATTGCACTTGTAAGCTGAGTGTCCCAGGAAAAAAAAAATATTAGTATACGAAATACTAATGGATTCAAAGTCTATTGGTATGCATATTCAAAGTCTGTTGGTCCTCTTCACCATTTTGTCTAAAGTTAAAACCTAAAACAAAAAAAATGAGAGAGGAACATAGTCGCAAGCTGGAGAGTAAAAGTGAGTGCCTTCGCTGCGTCGGAGAAGAAATTTTCAAGAATAGAGAGGAACATTCCGTTCCACGGAACCAAGTGGTCTGATTCGGAGACAAGAACAAGATGTTAAAGATTGATGGACTGAAGCGTTCAGTATTTGGGCTCTGAATATGGAGTAGGCCCATCATCTAAAAACAAATAGTTTGCACTAAATTTTGCTAAATCTCTAGTTAAAAGTTCTAACCATGGCGTGTGCCAGGCCTACGCCCGCCCCCCACTGGCTCCGCCCCTGTATGTATGCCTATTTTTTTTAAAAAATCCGTTTCTAAATTCTTTTGAAGGATTAACTAGATAGCCACTGTCTAGTATGTCCAAAAAAAATAAATTCTTTTGAAGGATGCGTCAGTTGAACTTATATAGGCGAAACTAGTATTTGTATTGAATCTTTGCCTCCCTTATTATTATTATTATTATTATTCTAGTTTTAAAATTACAAAACACATAATTGAGTATAATTATGTATTATTCCATTTTCCATTTCTTATATGCTAATTTCTGCTATTGTCCTCTCATATAAAGTTCATGATAGGAAGCAGATAACTTTTACACACAGAAATATAATATCGTATGTTGGTAAAAAAAAAATTTGTTGACTGAAGTAAATAGTTCATTATTTGTATGGATAACGAACCAACCGTCAATTTCACTTTAATAAATAGTTTATTAAATTATTATTTATAAATTTTTTACCCTTTTTTGAAGAAAACACGGCTCAAGCCCTTATCTTTAATTCAATCATTATTTATGAAGTTAAAACATGCAATATGTCATCTAATGGGATGTGTAAATGGTTCAGATGAGACGCGGGTACTTTTCAATTTCAATTTGATTCAGGATATAATAATAGGATAACAATAATACTAATAATAAAGTAATAACAAATAAAAAAAATACATAAATAGTAATGTAATAAATCGATGTGAAGAAGGTCGCCACCAGTGGAAGCATTATTGGGCAAAGATTAAGAAATACTTTTGGTTCAGGTTAGTCCAGTTCGTGTGCTAACGTACGTGCTTTTGTTAGGATTTTTTTTTATTTTAAGAAAGAGAGAGGTCTTTGTCATCCAATTTTTTCTTAAATTAAAAATGCATGCGGGGCATGAACTCTTGACTTTTTGGAGATCAGTCTAATACTCTTACCACTGAGCTTCTAAGCCACATGCATTATGCCACAATAAGGTTGGTTCCACGTTGCAAAGTGAAAACCAATTAGCCAGCGATAGACTAATCGCCACCGTTTCTTTTTTTTTTTTATAATATTCTTGTAAATGACATTTATGATTGGCACAAAACAATTTCTAGGATTTTGAAAAAATCCCCCAAATATGAAGCACTGGCATACATATTCAATAATCTCCTCTGCTAGTGGGATTGAGAAAAGTTAGAAAGGAAACGGATTGGGAGAAAAACAATAATAATTAATGAACGACGTGAATCAAAACTAGAAATTGAGAACGATATGTGAATGTGTATGACTGGTCCGATTTAGTTGTCAGCCAGGCCTGTTGCCTTTTCATTTTTATTTTATGGTTTTGGTTAAATAATAACTTGTATCTGAACCTCCAGTTTTTGTTTCATAAATTTTCCATAGCAACTATAAATTCCTTGTTGGAAATCAACTGAATTTAAGTTAGTCAGATTGTCAATTACGTGTATTTCTACATTAATTATTTTTTGAGGTAATAGTAAGCATAGGGCAATGGTAATCATTTATCACAGCAGGTACAAGGAATATAGCATTTACTGTGTTCGACCTTTGCATTGGTACCAGTATAAGCGGAATATAGAAAATTTTCTCGTCAGCATCCGTTCTCAACGGATAAAGTTCCGTTCTTAACGGATCCAAACTGGCTTCGTCAACACAAACGAAATTTAATTTATATTTGCTTAAAAATTCTGTTAGGAACGGACATAAAAACCTAGGAAGACGGGAAGTTGTCATTTTAGCTAGTTTAGTTGGAGGGAGATGATCTGGGACGTAATTGGATCTGTTGAGAACGGATGTCAGAATTGTGGACTGTGGTATGCGTGGAGAACGGAATGAGATCCGTTGATAACGTAACGAGTGGCAGACCTATTGGGGACGGAACGGAATAAGATCCATTGAGAACGCTTTGGTTTTTAATTCGTTCCACTCCAAACTGAAGCTTAAAACCTGTTCCCGTTGGCATCCCTCCCTCCGCCTCTTCTCCTGCTCAACTTCCCCTTACCCTCCTTCCTCCTCATGCTTCAGCAGTGACTCGATCGATCGGTTCTTCCCAATTAATCTCCCCTCCCTCTTTCCTCCCAAATCTGATAAAATCCTCTTGCAGCTTGTTAATTTCCAGCTCCGAAACCACATGTGCCGTAGCTTATTAATAGTTTGCCACTGTCAAACCTCTCTGCAATACGTCACCATGGCTGTTGCGGCACTGGCACAGGTACAGGTACAAGATATGGACATTGAGGGCGGTCACGGCTTGCAGCAGCATGCAAATCCGCCGCAGGTGGCCACTATATCCTTTGTTGGTCGGATGATCCTTAGATTGGTGGGTGTCTGTTCCCTTTAGTGTTAATATTCACTTGGGTTAGATATGCTTTTGCATCAGACAGTGCCCATCGATCTCATGTGTTTTATTGGTTCTCATTTGTTTTATGGTTGATTGGGATAACTTATATCTGTGTTTCTATTTGGATGTCCAATGTGCTTATGCCTGTTTGACACCATTGTATTATACTTTGGTGTTTCTTGTTTATACTTTTACTTGCAGGTACAATTGTCTACATCGTTTCCTTACATCATATTCATAGGTCTTAGTGTGTTTGCAACTGTGTATGTGTTTTTTTTTTCTGACTAGTAGCTAGGTTTTAGTGTTTGAAGTGTTTATTCTAAAAAGTTTCAGTGCAACTTCCCTCTTTATTTTCTATTTTCTTAATTTCTTCGTTTAAACGTTAACTTGTACTCTTGTTGTGTTATAGACATATGTAGCCTACATATGTAGGCTACATGTGTAGGCATATGTAATGTAGCCTACATATGCCTACAAGTTATGAACATTGAAGTGTCAATGCAACATTAATTAGCATTGAGCAGATCGCACTAAATATATTAAATGGAGTCTACAATAGAGAACATTTTAGATCAAATAATTATGCTTGTAATGATTTCCTTTTTTGTTTATGCAGGGAAACTTTTGTTTGACTTGAAGCACTACAGGAAAGTGCGGCAGCTGCATGGGCAGTTCTCAATTGCATTGGTGGCACAATATCAGTTGCATCGGCATCCGCACGACTGATGCAACAATTATAATTGTATCAGGATTACTAATGCAAATGATTTTGGACTTATCAAAAATCGGCCAAATTAGCGATTCTTAGTCCCAATTAGATATTAGTATATTAGCGATTCTTGGTGAAATTAGCGACAAACATGAGAACAAGGAGATGAAAAGTGAAATTGGAAAGTTGTTTTCAGAAACTAACGATTAAGAAATATTAAGAATGGAATTATAAAGATATTTTTCTTAAAGAGAAAATAAGCACGAAGATGAAAGGCTCTCAGGGTTGTTAGAGAAGAGGTGTTCGAGCAGGGACAATTCTGTCATAAAATATATAGTCAGATTTTTTTTATGTTCAAAAATTAATCAAATAGCAGAGGAGGATATACTTCTAATTTTATCAAGAATGGATGGGTATGAGATCAATTTTAAAGATTTGAGGGGTAAATGTAGGCACGATTCCATTAAGCCCATACTACTTCTGGCCAATGGAGGATGCGCGAGAAGGCCTCAATGCCAAGCTCAACTGACCCTGGATCCCTAAAAAGCGTAGAATTGCTCTTCTTAATCAGGCGACTGATGTCATCAATCTTTGGCAGCAGACCCTTAATGAGTCAAAATCATAGAGGGTTTTTTCTGGTGACCTACATTGCAATGTTAAGTTGTTATTCTCTCTTTTTTGAAATTTCTGTGCGTTCTGGTAATTTGCTGGTAGAACCAACATGGGTCTGGATACATACAATTTGTTCCGCACTATAGTTATTGTTATGGGATTTAGCTGTTGCAGGGTTTTGTACTAGTTACTGTTAATTGAAATTGGATAAGTCTCCTGTAATGAACTGTTTCTCCTTCTTAATAAAAAAAAAGAATCAATGAACAGAGATTTTCTCAGTGTCTTGTATCTCAAAGCAAGTTGATTTTGTTGTGTTAATTGGATCCTCTATTGGAGTTCTTTTTGGATTTTTAAAAATTAAATGACAGTATGATTTATCACACTTTAAAATTAAATGACAGTAATGCTCTCCTTTTTTTTTCTTGCAAAGATATATTTGTTGATATAAGCAATATTTATAGTTATCACACTAGGTCAAAAAGAGTGTGAAATAAGGGTCAGATTGTGTTTCTGGAGTTGGTACAGGTCGGTACCAGTCTTAAATTGGTTACTGGTACGCTTATGTTGAGAACCAGGAATCTATTTGTGAAGAATTTTAGTCTAGGGACTGAATTGCAAGGAAAAAGTGTTCTCAAGGACCCATTAGTAAACTTGTTCTAACTAGTTTGGGACTTTTGTGTGAATAAAACTATTAGTGGGTCATTAGTTTGAAGATATTTTTTTTTGTTCAATGAAAAGATGAGGGGCCTGATCCCCATTTTTTACTCAAAAAAATTAGTTTAAAGATATGGGAATAAAAAGAATTTGAGGGCTGCTAAGCAAAAATGTTAAGTTGGCGGGTTGGATCTGTTGAGATTTCAGATGGGGTTCAATGTGATATCGAGTTGGATTCAAAACCTGTGTTCTTGGAGATAAAATTGCGGTTAAATATTTATACAAAACAATTTGTGAAGGTTGATTGTCAAATATATTTGAAAATCTAAAAAATTTCCAGAAAAAAAAAAAACAAAAGTCACGATGAGAGCAATAGCATATCCTAGAAATCTGATTAGCATGAGTGCAAAGGGAAGGTCAATTTAGAAACCTTGGCAACCTTCGTACAAAATAAGAGCAGGTAGGAAGTCCATGTACATATTCTGAACTTTTGAAAAATTGAAGTTCCGATGAAACATTTAAAGTCCAAAACTCAATTAGACGGATAAGGTTGATCTAAGCAAACTCAATTCTCTAATTGTGCAATTGACTCTTTAAAGACCAAAATATAGTACCATTCTGATATGTTTGCATGTCTTTGATGGCACCTGTATGTTTTGACAATCTTACATTTGAATACTGCACAGCTTTCACCTAAACTAATTTTGTAATGTTAAGCTATCCTCTCTGTTTTTTTTTTTTTCTCAATTTACAGATGAGACAGCAGCATTTTCATGAGATCATGGACTATGTTATTTTATAAGTTAAATTTAAATTATCTGTTACCTTAAATTATTTTTTCATGTGCTGCACGCAGCACTTTTTATTACTTTTTGGAAACATGGTCCTGAAAAATGCTATCTTAAATTTTCATGCTTTGCTGTGAGATTTCTACCCCTCTCATCCTACCTAAATGGAAATTTTTCTTTCAACAATTTTATCATCATATGATTTATTTAGCGACAACATGAATTGAAGTGTAATAACTGCCCGGTTTATGTGAAGAACTTCAGAAACTTCGTACATAAATAAAAAAATGAACTAATATCAACAAAGTAAATACAACGTGGCTGGCACAGTGGCACTCTGGCTTGTGTTATGTGAAACAGAACATTAAAGCCCGTAAAAGCCCAATAGGTGCTGAAAGCTGAACGCAGAGTCAGAGGTTGGGGGCTTGGGCCTTGGAGCCTTGGGTTGGGGGTGAACGGCTGAACGCAGGGTTTTCGGGTCTCGGTTCATCTTATCGGATCGCATCGGGTCTCGGTCCATCACAGCTGATCTCTCCCGCTTACTGGCGTAGAATAGTAGGACCCACCCTTCATTGACTTGTTAGAACATACACCAAGTGCAGACACTAACCAATTTTTCCGAAAAATCACAAAATCTCGCGTCTTCCTCTAAAAATTGGAGAGTTAAGACTTACAACTCGGCTGTAAAGGTTTGTCAAAACTCCACTTCTTCTTCTTCTTCTTCTTCTTCCACGCGCCAACTCCAATTCTAAAACCTCTCTCTCTCCAGCTCAACAATGGCGATGGTGTTGGAGGTTATAGGAGCTCTAACAACGGGGTTATCCCCGGGATCTCGCCAACGCGATTTGCCAAGCGAAGGAGAATGTGAGTGATTTCGCGTCTCTTTTATTGATTTCTTCTCTAGTTAGGAACCTAATTAGTGTTATAGGAGTTTAGGTGAGGGGAATCATTCCGAGGTCGTAACGCTCTCGTTGATAACCCTACATGTCCATTCTTTTTAGCTTCTACTCAAGCATTGAAGAGCGTATCAACATAATCAGTAAATAACCCATTACTATTTTTAGTGTTTGCTGTTTCGATTTTATTGGTATACTGATTTAGTACACAAATTCACAAACCCCTTTTATATGAGTCCAATGTATTTTGGATAAATCAGAACTTTAAGGGATTTATGGTGTAATTGTGGCAGTATTTTGCAATAATTATTTTTTTCTTTCTTATTTGAAGTTGCATTAGATGATTTTTTGCATATGTTATTTTTCTTTCTTTTTTGCATATGTTATTTTCTTTTTTAATGTGCAGTAAGTTTTTCTTCTGATGTGTAATTATAAATTGTCAATTATGGAAGAGATATCCCCAGATATGTAGCAGGTGTGCCATTTTCCTATCTTTGGCAACGGTAATATACATCATTAAAATATTATGTTTTCTATCACTATCAATATCAGTGCAACTGATCTTATTGTAATCATTTATTTCATGCTGAGTTCTGCTAATCAATTAATACCCCTTCTTTTACAGTGATCAATTGAGGATATGCTGACCCACCCAGTAACATGAGAAAAACATAAATACAAAAAAAGTCTCATACTCACTGTTTTTATTTTTACTTTCCTTTTCGTTTTTCATCATGATTCATTAAAAGTGTTTTGATTCTTATCTTTTTATAGTTGATATATATCTGGGCTCTTACATTTGTTGATTTTGGTCATTCCAGCAAGATGCGTCACTATACAGGTCATCAAACTATTGGTTGTCTTGAGTTTTCTAGTAAACTACCCAAGTCAAACTGGGCATAGTGATGCACATTGTTATTTAAAATGAAGTTATTTATGTCAGAGTTCAAAACTCCACAGTTTGCACTGTTGTAATTTTTTCTATTCCACCTGAACTATTGAAAATATTTCAAAAGTCGCATTTAAGAGTCCTGGTCGCCCACAGTGCTTACTTTTAGTTCTTTCTACAAAAGTTTGAAACATCACTTAAGTTTCAGGTTCTCTCCTGTAATTGCTTCCTGATGGGTATATACAAACCTTCCCTCTACCAATGTTTGGAACCACTCCTGTGATAGGAAAGCTACAATCTTTCAAAATATTGCCAAACTTTGCCATCACTCCATGTGCCTCTGTCTCGGACTACGCCTTTATAAATTTTGGTTAAAATTCAAACTAAGGCCCTTACAAATTCTCCTTAAAACTGAAAGGACTCCTTCCGAAACAGAGCCCTTCGGAAATTTTATATGAATTCTAAAGCTTTATGGCACCCCTTTTCCTACTGGTGTATATTGTATTAAGCATGAAAATCCCTTGTTAAAATTAAGAAAATAAAATAGATAAATTTTGCAAATCTCAGGTAGAGGGCAGGGATTGAGAAAGGGAAGTGCGAGAGTTTTTAGATGAAGAAAATCTGACAGAAAATGACGAAGATGTACAAGATAATAATGATAAAAAAGAGCACCATGAGGTGCTGAAGGAGCATTGAGAGAGGAAGGAGTTTTAGGTCTATTTAGGTGGCTCTGATAAAGATACAACCGAGAATGATACCAGAATGGCGTTTGTTTAGGCAGCTTGAGAGAGGCAGATGCAGATTGCACTTTATAGTTGTGCTTCAATGCCATTCTACAGGTTAGTTTTTTGTAATTTAGTTTTTTTAATCTTGATAGGATGTCATTTAAGGCTAACAATTTGGTAAGGTCAGGTTAATTCTGGCTGGGTCTGCAGTTGGTTATAGATTCCTATTGGTCCAAGGGGTCCTTAAAAGATTGGTCAGCTTAGGTCAATGTTATAGTCTGTCACGACAAATATCAAAATTGGTGCTTGAGAGATGGTTTTGCATATGCAGCACAGTCCTTTTTTCAGATAAAAGAATTATTGAAGAAAATGATGTTTGGCATTCTTGGTAACCTCGATAGTTTCTATATTTCCTAAAGGCTAGAAAAAGAAAATGGTTCAAGAGGAAACGGGTCTTGACCTGCTAACCTGACAGCTGCTTGTAAAGGATCCAGACTGGTTAGCCTGAGGCCAACACATTCATTCTATCCTAACTCTAAATTTGAGTGAACATTTTGTCATCTTTCTGCTTGTATCAAGAATCTTCCTATACAATACACCTGAATGTGCCATGCTTTTGTCTAACCATATCTTCCCTATCTCATTTGAAATTTGATGAACTAAAGCTTGGTGGAGACGGCTCAATTGTTGCTTGTTTACAGCACTCCGCTCTTGTACCTCCTACATTAAAAAGGAATCACGGGAAGGTGGGGAAAGGGCTCATTTTGATTTCATCCCATTGAAAATCAAAATAAGGGAACAACTCCCACTGCAACCCAGTGCAAGCTCTCTAATCCCTGCTCACTTGCTGTGCACTGTTGCACTGCAGTTGCCACAATATCAACCTGTCTCTTTTATTTGGATAGCCATGGCACTAGCTATGAATTCTGATAGCCTCATCACTCATCAGTACTATAAAATTAAAGCTTAATTTAAATTAGGTCTACTTTGTCAACATGTTGACATTTGCATTCTTTCTTCAGGAAATACAAAGCCAAGAGTATACTTGTGTATTGGCCCATCAAATTTAAAGCCATGGAAACAAGGTAAGCCTAATAAGTTACTAAAACAAAGCATATTCCCAATTAATGAGAATGTTGTTCTTATCTGTTAGTTGGCATCTGCATACTGATCCAAAATGGCCTCTCACCTGCCATATCTGGTATATTATTATATTTTTAGTTTTTGCATATTTATTTTCCTTTTTCCTGTACAGAATTCTTTGCTACCTATGTAGTATAGTATTACTAATTATGGCTTTTGCTATCTGCAATCGAGGATGGTTTAGTACTGTACCGTATTTCAACCTTTGGCAAAGGCAATCCTCATCATTACAACCATTCCTATTGTAATTTAATAGTTAATTTCATTATTTATTATGTACAGAAAACCTAACCAACTACTAATCAACATATTCATTACCTTGCTCCTTTGAAAGAAAATTTTCCTCCATTTTGTGTACTGATTGAGGATACGGTATTGGCACACATACCAAATAATTTTAGAAAGGAAAAAAAGGAGAACAGAAAAGATGCGAACTATTCAAGAGAATCTGGAAGACTGGAACTGGATGGTAGAGTACTAATTTTGTATCAATTGTCATCTTGCCAGTAGCTCAGTAGATTTTCATTGAAATGGATTTTCTGGTAACTACAGAGGCAGCTAAGTATGGAGATGCACCGTCCTATTGAAATTGAGTTTTCGAACACAATTCAAATTCTTGAAAGTTCAATGACTTTATTTTTCATATTTTGCCCTTGTCACCTACAATTCTTTGTAGCTCTATTTCTTTTAAATTATTTTGGAATATCTCGTGTAATGTTTCATGTTTGCTCCTATATTATACCTTCCTAGATCAGCGATCTACCCAGAATTATTCAAAGATATTTTGTCGCGTTGCGACAACCAGTGAGAAAATTAATTTAGGGTGATTGATTTTGGACAGGTACAATCTGTCAAAAAAAAATATATAAGAAGCTATTTGCATATACGTACCAATTGCAATCTGGACAGTTATAGCAAAGAAATAACAGGAAGTGCATAAATAAGACGTGCCAAGAACTATAAGTCTGCTCCTTTTATTTAAAGAAGAAACTGTTACATAAATAAGATAGAAGATGCTGAGAACCAGAACTTGGAAGTTCAAATCTCATATTTGAAAAATTAAATCCTAAATTTCATCACTAGGAGCCCCATTTTGGTTAAGTCCAAACAGAAACACAACCTATCCCAGCTCAGTTAAATTTAATCTTTTTCCCTTAGCCCCTTGCAAGATATGGTGCTTAGCGACATCGATTCTTCTGATGGGGAAGTCAACAATGTACTGATCGGGCTTGCAGTGTCGAGAAGATTCCACTGGCTTGTAGAGATCTCGAAAATAAGCCTCGGTACATTTTGAGACTGTACTGTACCATCCATGAATTGAGGCCGAGCTGGTTGTTCCCACGGCGCAAATGAAGCAATAAACCAGTGCAAGAGCAACATCTCCATATGGAGGCAATTGATTATCTTGGCCGGTACCTCCCATTCACGCGGCACAATGTTTAACGGGTCGAAGCAGGCATCACAACCCATCAATCTTGGGTCGATCCTTCGGCAGAATTCAGCGAGCGGCTCATTCCACACTTCTTGCGGGATTATTCTATGCAGTAGCCCTGCCATGATGCCAGAGAACATGAGATGTTTGTCTTCCCGCTCTTTTTTTAATTTCTGGTACTGATCACATTTGTCATCCTCTGGTAATTCCTGAAGCTTATTCTCTATCTCGGTCAACTCGTTCTCCAACCCGACTAGGAGGTCGAAGTTGGCCTTGTTGATGGGTGGAGAATAGTCCTTTTCACCGACAAAAAAAGCTGGTGGCTTGGTTATTTCAGAATTGCGGGCCCTCTTGCGCAGGTAGTGGGCTCGGTGCAAATCGCCACGCATGTCAGCCAAAACGGCTCCTTTCAACCCATCAACAGCCTCCTTGTCAAGGTGGCAGAGCTTCCTCTTGGCTTGTAAAGCCCTGATCTGAATCCTATGTTCCATCACACGGTACTGATTCAGATTAGCCCTGTAAGTCCACTGCATGTTGACACGGTCGCCTCTCTTTGTCACGGTAATGGCCGGTGGAAGCTCTGGGTACTCGAGGATAATCTCGGGAACTTGTGAAAGGAGAGATTGAATATCTCCCTTGGCCGGATACATCTTCACCTTCATCTGATTATTCTTTCTTTCTCCTTTTCCCTTGTTCTCGTATGTTTCAGAGTTTGAGTTGAAGGAAACTTTCCCCCTACGTACGAAGCTATTTAAATCTATAATAATGGGACCAGCAGAGGAGTAAGATTAATTGCGGCGCTTGGTATTTCGGCGTATTTATTTACCACGTAGGATTACTGGACTTCCAATAACACTTTCGGATTTTGTACTTTCCAAAATTATGTCGGCTTATTCTAAAATTAGAACTTTAGAAGCACCACGCCACCACCTTAGCATGTCGTCACTTAATTCGACGAGGTAAAATTGGCAACTACTATTTAAGTTGTCCATACATACATATATGACTATAACCGTCATTTCCTGGGAGCAGATGCGCGTACAAGGCAATAAACTGTTTTGCACATACAAGTCAACAAACTATTTCATTAAAATTTCATATGCTTTTACGAATTGTTAAAATTATGAGATGCAACAACTTATCGATACAATCCCCATATGTCGGTGACCGTACAGGTGAAAAAACATATTATAAAAATAAAATATACGTTTCACCATCTCTAGAGCTGTTGAGGACAGAAATTTAATTCATTCGCTTGGATCGTCTAAAAAATAAAATTAGGATTAGTTATTCGGAGTAAAAAAAATTATTTCTAAATGATCAAGATAAAAAAATTTTAAGATCTAAAGTGTTATTTTTAAGGGAAAATCAGCCATATACCCCTCAAATCTTATTCAATTGGATATATCCCCCTCTAATCTTTAAATTTGGAAATATCCCCTTCTAATCATAATCAGTGTAGAAATTTACCCTTTTGTTTAAATCTAATGATTATTTAATTGTGAAAAGTTACTTTTGTAATTTTCGGACGACAATGCCCTTAACCCTTGACGCATTATCTTTCTGCTATTTTCAATATTTTCTGCTGCCTTTGTGTTGTAAAAAAAAATGCAATATCATTGTATCAAACAATCCCCTCGTATCAAACCTGATATTGCCAGCTGGAGATTTGTTAGATGCTTCCGGTGAAATAGTACTTTGTACCATATAATAGCTTATTTCTTTTCTTTCGATAAAAACGTTTGTGGCAGAAAAGAGCTTGGATTTTGGATTTTGGATTTTTAATTTCGAAACAAATCAAAATGGGAAGTAAAGCATTGGAATTGGTAGTTGACCAATTAGCATACGCGCAAAACTACTTGAACATCATTTTCTTTTTTTTTTATCAAATTAACAAATTACTAACATAAAAGAAAAATGGACAGCAACAATTCTTTTCTCTAGCACGTTCATGGTCCGCCTGCTCCAACGACCAAAGTTTATAATGGACGATAGGATGCGTTATTCTCTAGCTAGGAGTTAGAAGGAATGTTTGAAAGGACAAGAAAATGCTTGATATTGCTATCTTTTTTTTTCAATATCACAAAGCAGAAAACAACGGGGAGGTGAACAGTGAGGAAAAATCGGGAAGATGAATCGTGAGGGATTGAGGACATTTTTGTCCGAAATTTAATTTTTTATTGTTCAGAGCTAAAAAAGCATTTCAAACAAAACAAAGGGTATATTTCTACACAAATTATAATTAGAGGGGGATATTTCCAAATTTAAAGATTAGAGGGGGATATATCCAATTGAATAAGATTAGAGGGGTATAGGGCTAATTTTCCCTATTTTTAAATAATCCAATATCCAGAATATTTATTCCTAAGATGTTTGGATCGTATTTTAATCCAGATTAAAAAGTGGTCCCAATAACTTCTTAGTACACATTAAAAGAAGATACAAACACACTAGGAATAAAAATTTATTCCGAATGTTGGACCACTTAAATATAGCACTGGAGATCTCAAAAAACTTATTCTTAACCGTTTAGCCGAGAATAATATTTTTTACTCCAAATAACTAATCCTAATTTTATTCTGAGGTGATCCAAACGCACCTTTGATTTAAACCATTGTTCAAATTTGCAACTTTAAGCTTCCTTTCTTCACTTATCTTATAAAAAAAAAATACAAATTCTGATTTTATATAACAAACAAAATGAAAAAGATGATATGATGTGTTTTAGTATGTTCATGAAAGTATGTCTTTAGTTTGCAAACATTAAAGCACGCGAATGAAGAAAAAAAAATTATATGATCGTGATATTTTGAATTACAATACTCTAGTTTGGTTCATTTCTAGATTAAAATTTTAAATCGCGGGGACTCAATTTGTACTATTGTTTACAGTTGCAGAATGAATACTCTTGAAGGGATTGGATACTCTTCTGCAAATTTCATCTATTTATTCCTACTCTTATTTCAGTTATTTAGAGTTTGGAGCCTTGGAGGATTAAAAATTTTAAATATGTTACTTATCTAACTGCTTAGCAATCTAATAGTCCTTAAAACATAAAGCATTTCAAATTTAGTTGGTGCGCGCAAAGAGATATTTTGACAATGGATGATTTAATTAGAAGAGGTTGGACCGGATAAATATTCATTTAATTGCCATAATATGAGAAAAACCTGCTATTACCACTTCTTCAATAAAAAAAATAAAAAATATAATAAGATGAAATTATGAAAATAAAATTAGTTTGGTTACATTCGTCTTTTCTTCAAAGAATTATTTTCAGGCGAGAAAAGCTCTATATCGGAGGAGATACCATTTCTTACCCGCAGCCGGATTGAGAAATGTTACTTGTTGCTGTTATTGAAACACAACCAATTGTCACAGCCTTTTACAAACAAGCCGACTTGGCAGCACTTGATTGGCTGTTCGAGTTTTGTACGTTGATTAATTCGCTTTAGAACTTTCGTGGGAACCAAATTTAAATAGAGCCCATGTATAATGAGATTCTTAATTTGAAAGGTAAGGGCATCTTTGTCATTACAAAAGAATTGGACAGTTTGTTAACCAAAAGAAAAGAAAAGAAAAGGACTAGGCGAGAATAATAAAAAGAGGTATGTTTCGGTAGGTTAGGTTGGTTTGATATGTCACTTTTATTTACTTATTCAAGGGTAAAAGAAATGTGGTCATGTTGAATATATTGATATATTCTTCTATCTTTCTCATATTAAGGTTAATAGTTCTAAGGACCCTTGTACTATGGCTCTATCTCTATCCTTGAGAAAATGGCGTTTTCTTCTAGCTCTCCTTTGCCTCTTAATTGCATTGTGCAATTCAGGTTTGCTTCATCTAATACCAAGCTCTAGTTTGTTGTACCAATAACCATATCAATATTATTTGGGACCAAAATTTTCCGGTACTTGGAACAATGCGTTTCAAATATAAATCTCCAAGTCCAGAATTTAAAATCTAGTTGGTACCTTGTTAGTTCCAAAAACAATGCTGACATCTTGCTGAGATAAGTGGTCTAAACTCTTAAAAGAAAAACATTGTTGCTTTAATTTCAGATCCTCTTGATGTTGTTGGAGAAGCAGAGCAATGCTTCGATGATGGCCGTGTAAGGATAGACCATAAGATCTATTTCCCAATTTTTATCTTGTAGATACTTTTGTATAATTACATGGTTCTTGTTCTGAAGCAAATCATAATGCATACAGGAGGAATATACATACCATTGGATACCATAAATATGACTCATATGCTTTATGTCTCTTATCTCCTTTCTGATGGCGCCATTACTAAAATATATATATGTATGTATGTGTATATATATATATATATATATATATATATATATATATATATATATATATATATATATAGAGGGGTGATAAAATACACTCTGGTGTACGGATCGTCCTCGTACACCAGATTCGTTTTTGAAATCCAAAAATCAAACGGTCGATCCGAACCGTTCAACTTGTTCTCCATATTGAAAAACTCTCGGAGACCAAATTTTATATTTTTTTCGAATTTTTTTGCTATATATTATGATATTTTCAAATTGGAGGGCCTGAAATACTCCAATTGTAGTGTTTTTTGAAAATATCATAATATATAGCAAAAAAAAATCGAAAAATGGTAAAATTTGGTCTCCGAGAGTTTTTCAATATGGAGAATAACTTGCACGGTTCGGATCGACTGTTTGATTTTTGGATTTCATAAACGACTCTGGTGTACGGGAGACGATCCATACACCAGAGTGTATTTTATCAATCCACTATATATATATATATATATAGAGAGAGAGAGAGAGAGAGAGAGAGAGTTTAGCTACGATGAGTCGCGACTCACGGACCCTCTGGTGAGTCGCGACCAAAACTCCTAGATCTAGATCAAAATGACCGATCCAAACCGTCCAATATGATCTCCCTATTGAAATCTCCGTGCAAACCAAATTTTTTCTTTTTTCGAAATTTTTAAGTATTTTTTTCGGATTTTTTTGAATGGTTCAGAACCAATTAGATTAACGATTTTCTAAAATTTCAAAAAAATACTTAAAAATTTCGAAAAAATGAAAAATTTGGTCTACAAGGAGATTTCAATAGGGAGATCATATTGGACAGTTTGGATCGGTCATTTTGATCTAGATCTAGGAGTTTTGGTCGCGACTCACCGGAGGGTCCGTGAGTCGCGACTCACCGTAGCTAAACTATATATATATATATATATATATATATATATATATATATATAGAGAGAGAGAGAGAGAGAGAGAGATTGGCTAAAGTATACTCCAGCATACGGATCAAACCCGTATGCTAGAGTCGTTTCTGAAAATCTAAAATTCAAACAGTCGATCCAAACCGTTCAAGTTGTTCTCCATGTAAAAATATCCTTCAAGACCAAATTTTACATTTTTTCAATTTTTTTTGCTATATATTATGCTATTTTCAAATTGAAGGGCCAGAAATACTCCTTTACAGCTCCTTTACAATGTTTTTAAAATAGCATAATATATAGTAAAAAAATTCGAAAAAATATAAATTTTAGTTTCCTAGGAGATTTCAATATGGAGAACAATTTGAAAGTTTCGGATCGACTGTATGCACTTTAGATTGTGAGAAACGACTCCAGCATACGAGCTATCTATATGCTGGAGTATACTTTAGCCAATCTCTCTATGTATATATATTAACCATAACAATTATATATATAACCAAAATAATTATATATATTAATCAAAATAGTTATATATATAACCAGAATAGTTATATATATTAACCAGAACAGTTATATATATTTGATCTAGTTAAATATATAATTGTTCTAGTTAATAAATTCTTGTGACTCATCCTCTCTATCCCTTTCTGTTTTGCTCCCTCCCGCCTCTCCCGTCCCCCTTCCCTCCCCTCCCCTCCCCTCTGATTCACTATATCCTCACCTCCTATAGCTCATCCTCTCCCCCTCTATTCCTCTCTGCGTCATCCTTCCTCTTTTATCATCCCCTGGACTTCCACGTTTTCTAAAAAAAAGTCTAAGCCTTTTATCCCAAATCACTGGTCATTTCTTGTATATATGGCTGAGTTTTTACGCTGGCTTGCCAAGACTATCGCAAGCATGCGGGGTTAAACTCTGGACCTCTTAGAAGAGAGCCAAGTGCTCTTACCAACTGAGCTACTAGTCCACATGCGTTTTCTAAAAATGGAAAAAAATGAACGCGTCTGGTAATTCCGTTTTTATTGTGTACGTAGCTTTCATTAATGAAAGTGACAAAGTGTTAAAAAAAAATTTATTATTATTATTTGGGTTACTGGCGGGCAACTTAGCAATTTTAGAGGTTCATCCTCATCATGCGTGTTGTATTGTAGGAAAGTAAACTTCTTCAAGTCTCAACAAAGCTCTAGTGCCATCATTAGATCAAATTAAAAACAAATTACTCGGGAAATAGAAAAGTTGTGTTAATTATAAGTTCTTTGAGCATTTTAAAATAATAAATGTATATACCTAGAAATGAAAAATATTCACATACCTCTCTTGTCGGAATTACTACACCCTCGCTGAAGCGCATAGCGCACATCGGCAACCGCTGCACCATCTTGAAATTGGAATGTATTGAGCTCATCTTCAACGCAGCTGAGCACAAGCTGGGTCTCTTCCAGGCAGGGCCCTTCGCAGAAATCATCGGCCGCGTGAGGCGGTATGTTTAAGATCCCTGTTATGCTCAGCCTGTATTCATCTTGGCAGCATGTGTAAACCTTTAATTTGACAATATTAATTAGAATTAAGAATCGGATTAATTGATCAGTGATATATATATATATAGAGAGAGAGAGAGAGATTAGCTAAAGTATACTCCAGCATACGGATCAAACTCGTATGCTAGAGTCGTTTCTCAAAATCTAAAATTCAAACAGTCGATCCAAACCGTTCAAGTTGTTCTCCATGTAAAAATATCCTTCAAGACCAAATTTTATATTTTTCCGAATTTTTTTGCTATATATTATGCTATTTTCAAATTGAAGGGTCAGATATACTCCTTTACACTGTTTCTTTAAAATAACATAATATATAGCAAAAAAATTCGAAAAAATATAAATTTTTGTTTCCTAGGAAATTTCAATATGGAGAACAATTTAAAAGATTCGGATCGACTATATGCATTTTAGATTTTGAGAAACGACTCCAGCATACGGACTATCTGTATGCTAAAGTATACTCCAGCATATAGATAGCCCGTATGCTGGAGTCGTTTCTCACAATCTAAAGTGCATACAGTCGATCCGAAGCTTTCAAATTCTTCTCCATATTGAAATCTCCTAGGAAACTAAAATTTATATTTTTTCGAATTTTTTTACTATATATTATGCTATTTTAAAAACATTGTAAAGGAGCTGTAAAGGAGTATTTCTGGCCCTTCAATTTGAAAATAGCATAATATATAGCAAAAAAAATTGAAAAAATGTAAAATTTGGTCTTGAAGGATATTTTTACATGGAGAACAACTTGAACGGTTTGGATCGATGATGGTGATTTTCTTGCTTTAGAATTATACCCTATTTTACTCAAATTTGTATCGCAAGCGTACGATAATCGTCTAAGTATTTAGGGGTCGAACCACAAGGACGGATATTAGATAACTAAGTTTCGATTTTACTTAATCTACTAAACTAGAGGTTTGCAAGATTATTGAGTTTGGTGTCAAGATTAACAACTTAATTAAGTAAATATTAAATAAAACAGAATGCAGTAAAGATGGATTAATTTGCTAATTAGAAGTTAGGGTCTTAAGGCATGCTAATTCTTTCAGTTTATTCCAGTCCTAGCGGCCCGCTGGCTTTCGTAGCGGCCCGCTAAAGTGGACTCAGGTCGCTTGACAAATCAGCTGGTCGCTGGCTACTTGGCGGGCATAGACCACCTCGCTGGTTCACTCAGCGGCCCGCTGGTGTCAAGCTGAGACTATTACTTAGTTGATTTAAATGTTGCTTTGTGTATAGAGTTGGGTTATTGTTGAAGTGCTACAGATCAAACTCTCGTTTTAGGTCTGGAATCTAATTCAACTAACTTCAAAACTATCAAGTAGATCTAAACTTCAACTTTCGTTTCGTGGTCTAGTTTCTACGGGTTCATACCTTTCTAACCTATGAATTCTAAAGCTTTCGCTGTTAGAAAAGACTTATAACTCTCGTTAGTTAGCCTTGGTTCAATCTTTCGATTATAAACCTTCAAGTTAACACAATTGATATTAAATTCTTAGAGAAGTTTGGACTTAACTATCTAACTATTCAAGCAAGGCCTATACTTGATGGATACAAGCAAACTAACCTAAGCAATTTAATTCCAATCAGATAAGCAATTAAAGAAAGTAAATAAAACACAACATGCAACTAAGAAATCAACTAAATAACAATATCAATTCATAAACTAAAGGTTCACTGCCATGGCCCCTAAAAAGGTATCTACTCGCGATCAAACATCAAACAAAACATCCAAGTATCAAAGAGAAAAGAAAACATAAGAAAGAAATAAAGTTACAACAGAAAAGCAACTTGATCTCTTCCTTTCTGTCTTCTGCTACTCGACAGCGGCCCGTAGATGTCTCTGGCGACCCGCTAGACCTGTGCAGAATCGTTCTCCTTTCACCCAGAATAACTCCTCTATTTCGCCCCCACACCCTCTGTCTTCAACGCTTCTTCCTTATATAACATGCATTGGCGGTTCCCTAAAGGTGGAAGCCGTGCAAGTAGAGGCTCTAAATTTGGCTCAGACAGTTATGGAGAAGATAGCAAATCTGGCTGGCTATTTTTGTCTGTCGGTTAACATCTTCCAGCGGCCCGTTGCTGCGTCTAGCGACCCGCTGAAGTCTCCTATATCGCCAGTCAACATCTGCTACCCGCTGCCTCCCTGTGGGTCGCTGGTGAGATCTGTGGGTCGCAGGTCTAGTCTGAAATCGCTCCAAATGTCGAGTCGAGTAGCCACATCGCGTAGATCCTATACAAAATGAAGCAACCATGGCAGTACCTAGCTTCTAACCTAAATTAACAATTAAACATTAGAAAAAACACATAAAATCAAGAAATTAAGACCTATAAATGGTTGAATTACTAGGTATAAAAACCATTTATCAATCGACTGTTTGAATTTTATATTTTCAGAAACGACTCTAGCATACGGGTTTGATCCGTATGCTGGAGTATACTTTAGCCAGCTTTCCATGTAAAAATATATAACTATTCTAGTTAAATATATAACTAGAGCAGTTACATACATCTTTGTTTCTCTCTCCCCCCCCTCCCATTGACGCTCATCTCTGTTTCGCTCGATCCCCCTCACCCCTCTCCCTTCCGTCATCCTCTCCTCTCTTCTGTCATCCCCATAGAATTTAATTAATTTTCGAAAATAAAAATCAGTTAATTATGCGTTTTTCATAAATTTCGAGAATGATCCTTATCAGCCCCGCAATAAAAAATAGTCTTATTACAAACACTTAATAACATAGAAAATATATGAACAATAATTCAATATTCAGTTCTTCCTAGCGACATTTAGAGTTTCTTGTGTTATATTTAAATACACTAATAAATATTTTTTGGCTTATTTTATTGTTATAGGAGACTTCAATGTTGGTGAGCCTCACGAGCCAGATGATTATAGTGACTACTATGACCATGCAGATATGCTTACGAGTCCCATGTATTTGCTTATTTTCCTAACTTGTTGTCTGCTACTCTTGGGCTATTAAAATCAATTTCATCATGTACTCAATGCATGCAGTTAAAGGGGCAATCTTTTTGGTGTAGCAGATCTATAATTGAACTCAATGAATCTCCAGATGTAACAAGCCACAGTCACCAATTAAATTAAAAAAAAGCTACTGTATTAATATTTAACATGTGATATCATACTCTAGAAATTAGATATCGATCGTAGCAAGCTTTGAACAGAATTAGATTCAGTCGTCTTTCGCTTAATTGCTTTACTTTATGTTAAATATTACATCAAGAGACAAAGATTCCAAAATCTTATATGAAATAGAGAAAACCATATAAATTTGCAGACGAGCGCAATTCGCCTAAGCCAAATAATATTGATTGAGATTATGAGTCCAAGTTGCATATACGTTTAATTTAAAAATAAAAAATAGTTAGACGCCCTTGATCTTTATTTTTGTAAAATTTTCTGATTGACATCGTTTGATTCAAAAGGAATGAATTGATTTTAAACATAATCCGTCTGTGTTCAAATTTCAACTGAATGCTTTTCAATAAAATGCAACTTTCTTCACTTTTAGCTGAATCATTCAGCTATAAAAATAAGTCGCTCATCTGTAGTCTTGTACTCTTTTTCCTAAATGCGTTTATAGAAAAAAAAAATGCATTTAGAAAAGTTGCCGTTTTGTTGACCCAACCCAACGTAGAAAAAGCGCCATTTCTAGGTTGAGTATGAGATCCTCAACATTGTTGGAAGTTCGCCGAATAGATCTGACGGGTGATAACGCTTCAAAACTAGTGCTAGTTTTCCTGATGAAAAAATATAACGGCGAAAGTACCCCTGGTTACTTTGCAGCGCCGTCGAGGATCAGGTAACTATTTATAAGTCGCTTTACTCTGGTCGGTCGGAAGTCGGAACGATCAGGATTCAGGAAGGAGGAGAAAATTATTTATCTGAAAGACAAAAATACCCCTCTGCCATTTTCCAATTTACAAATCTCAATCTCGAAAACAGCTTTACCCAATACACCATTTTTTAGTTTTCTTTCTAGTAGCAGAACCTGACACCACTCTCTCTGCTCCGACTTCTCACTTCTCACTCCACCACCAACCTTCTTCTTCTCACACCACCTCCATTTCCATTTCCATTTCTCCTTCTCCTCTCTTCTCGCACTTCCCATCTCTCTCTCTCTCTCTCTCATTTTACCAATTCATCTCTTGCCTTTCGGTTTGAGAATCCACCATCAGCCTCTAATCTGTCTTCGCCATCTCCAGCATCGACCTCAGATCTGTCTCCGACCATCGTGGCGTTGCTCCACCTCGTAAGCTCTCTCCAGTGATCCCGATCAAGAAGATTTTAACAGGAAGCTTCACTTCGAAGGTTTGCATCGTGTTCCTCGTACGTCGTTCCAGAAGTTTGTCGCCAAGGGAGATAGATCTAATTGACCTTAATTCAGGTACTTAGCTCCATCTTGATCTCTAATCTCAGCTGTTTCCGTAGTTCCTTGAAAACTGTACAGATCCGTACAGCAAGAAATTTTCACTGATAATGCATTGCTTCTATGCACGGTTTGGAGGTTTGTTTCGGTATATTAGAGCTCAAACATCTTAAATTCTGTGAGAAAATTACCTAGATAATATGCTGAAATCAGGTACAAAAAAATTGCGGAATTTACTTCCTTTCAGATCTACCTTATAATTAGAAGGCCCAAATCTGAAGAAAAAATGAGCACGAATTGTTTAATCAAATTGTCTCTATCTTATCATGCACAAGCTGTCATAATTTACCTTGTGTTTGTTCTTTTTCTTCGCAGATCTAAGCAGTTGAGTTACTAATTACTTGATCAATCTGGAGCTATTATGGAAGAGTATGTTTGAAATCATAAAATTCATTTTTTTTCCCTGCTCTTAACAACTATCATTACTAAACTGTTATTGTTGCTTTTGTTATCACACTAATTTCCATCTTTGAATTTCAATTTCTGTGATTACCAGAGAAAATCCCATGCAGTTATTGCAGCACTATAGACGTGACCGCCATATACTCCTTAACTTCCTCTTATCTGGCAACTTGATAAAGAAAGTGGTCATGCCTCCTGGTGCCGTTTCATTAGATGATGTAGATATCGATCAACTCAGTGTAGATTATGTCCTCAACTGTGCTAAGAAAGGTAGGCCACTTTGAAAGCCCCTAAAGGAATTTTCATTTATCATGTGTCACAAAAGCTGGTTTTGCATCAGCATCCTCCTTAATGTGATAATTTTCTCACACTTGTTGGCTGAAGATTCCAATTAGATTCCTGTTAATAAGTATTTACTCTAATGAACTTGTTAATGAGCTGATTATTCATTGGAACCAACAGTTGGCTGGCAATGATGCTCTCTCTTTGTACATTTTACTTGAATCATGGTGAGTATTCTGATGAGCACTTTTTGGCACAGGTGAAACACTTGACCTAGCTGAGGCAATTCGACTGTACCATGACAGCCTTGACTATCCCTCCCTGGTAGATTGTTTGTCTGACTCCATAGTACTTTTCTTTTCACTTAGTAGGTCCACTTGCGCATACTTGTTGCATCTCTGTGCATCAATTATCCTAGAATGCAATCATAAAAGTGCCCTTAGCATGTTTCTATGTTATTTTACAATTTATTTAGAGCGAAACTGGCACTGCAGAAGAGTTCTTTCTAGTGACGAGGCCAGAATATTCTGGATCACCACCAGCACGTATACCCCCTCCAGTCCCTGCCGTGACTGAACTCCCGATAGCAGCTCCAATACCGTCAGCACCAATACTTCCTGATTTGTCAAAGTCACAGTCTTTCCATTCTCAAACTCCAGATGAGAGGGAATTGACAATAGATGATATTGAAGATTTTGAAGATGATGAAGAGGATGAGGTCAACAGTGCCAGAGCTGCCTCTAGACGACAACAGAATGATGCTACTGACCTCTCTTTATTACTCCCACCATTCACAACAGGTCAGCCTTTCTCAACATTTTCTTTTGTTTTAGTTTGTATAATTGTATTTCATTCTTTTGTCATGTAGTAGTATTTTTAAAATATGATTTTTAATATATTAGGTATATCTGATGATGATCTAAGAGAAACAGCATATGAGATCCTTGTTGCAGCAGCTGGTGCTGCAGGGTATGATTTAATGTTAATTTATTTCTCCAAATATAAAGTGTATTTATGGCCAGCATAGATGCCTTTTTGTTTTAATTAGTAAAGTTTTGCAATTTTACCTATTGAACACAGAGGCTCTGAACAAAAAGAAGGCTAAAACTCAGTAATGGATCTGCTTGTGCCGAACTTGTTGTTTCATTGTTTCAAACCTTAATGTTAAAATGTAAAGAATAAAAAAAAAATGTTAATGATTTTATTTTGTAGGGGCTTGATAGTTCCAGTAAAAGAAAACAAAAAAGGAAAGAGGTCTAAGATAATGCGAAAACTAGGTCGAAGTAAGAGTGAGAGTATCACATCCCAGGCACAACGAGCTCCAGGATTGGTTGGTTTGCTGGAAGTCATGCGGGCTCAGCTTGAGGCAAGCAATCATATTAATTTATTTCCCCCTTTTCTTCCCTCTTTAACTTGGGTCAGTTGTAGCTATAAGGTGTCAAATTGTATCTTTAGAATGTTCAAGTAGTGCGTACTCAGCTTTAAATGCTTTAGTTTTCTTTTGAATAATTAAGGGGTTTGTGTATCCTGATCTTTGTTTAGGAAGGATTGATCAAATTCTTACAAGAAAACAATGAAAAACTGATAGCAACTGAATTAACTGATGTGTTGTGTTAGTGATCAAATCAGTCATACTAAGTAATACAACCAGTAACTTATTATGGACCTATATCTGTATAGCAATTATAAACATTTGTTAATTTAGGTTATTACAAATCTGTCATACTAAGTACCAGAACCAACGAATTTTTATTGGTCTATACCTGTATAGATATAATAAACACAAATTTTGTTAATTTAGCTTATTTATATAAATGTCCATTTAGATTACTGAAGCGATGGATATAAGGACGAGACAAGGTTTGCTTAACTCTCTTGTGGGCAAAGTGGGTAAACGAATGGATAACCTCTTAATTCCATTAGAGCTCCTGTGTTGTGTCTCAAGAACTGAGTTCTCTGATAAGAAAGCATACATCAAGTGGCAGAAGAGGCAGGTCTGGTACATGTTTAGTAATTTCTGCTTTATTTTCTGGAAATTGATAATTATTATTGGCCATTGTTTGGTTGGGAAATATTTTATGGAATTTATGGAATGTCGATCCAAGTTTTAAAAAGAACACCAATTTTTCTTATTTATCTCTTGATTACGCCAGAAATTAGCAACTCTAGGGAGATATTCAATCAGAAATTTGACAACTGATAATTAGTAAAATCTAATTTACTGCTAGAGGGCATAAGATTATTTGGCCAGCACCAAAGCTCATTCTTGTGAACATATCAATCAAGTGGCACCATTATGTGCTATTGTTAATTTTCATAACTCAATTAAACAGTTTTTTGCTTTTCCTATTTAGTTAAACATTCTGGAAGAAGGACTGATAAATCACACTGTTGTTGGGTTTGGCGAGCTGGGACGTAAAATCAATGAATTGAGAAATATCCTTAGAAAGATCGAAGAAGTCGAGGTTACTGTTTGCTATTTTCAGTATTATCTATTGCATGGTTTCATACTTGTCACTTGTGAACTCCAGTTATGGAGAACTGGCTCATATTAGTTGCAAAATCTTTTACCTTTCTTGAAATAAGTAGGGAAATATACCAGCATTTTTCACTAAATGAGAAGTGTTATATGATCTTTTGATGGTCGCTTATTTGCAAAGAAATTAAACAACAATAAGAAAACTGGAAATGGTTTATGGATTGGTACCAAATGGCATGAATCATGAACACAATAACAACTTATCTCTGATTCTGAACATATCCTTTATGTTTTCTCATTTTAATCCTGGCTACTAAGTGCCTTTTCCTTCTTCCCCCCTTGAAAGACTTTGCCACCGGGACAAGCAGAAATTCAGCGAACTGAGTGCCTGAGATCTCTAAGAGAGGTGGCGACAACTCTTTCAGAAAGGCCGGCACGGGGTGATTTACCAGGTGAAGTCTGCCACTGGGCCGATGGATATCACCTCAACATTAAACTCTATGTTGCTATGCTCTCTAGTGTCTTTGATGTATTGGAAGAAGGCAAACTCACTGAGGTTTTCTACTTTTTCTTTGTACCAATATTGTGCATTACTGCTGGGCTGTATGTAGTTTGTGACTGGCTACTAGTGTCTGATCGTTTTTGACATGCAAGGGCACAATTTTGTAAATTTTAACATAATTGGATCACTATGGAGAGAAATTTGTGCAACTATCTATTTACTATATTTTACACGGTCCTATGACCCATAATATTGCACACTATTTGGTAGGCTCATGTATTCATGGAATATGCACCAGGAAGTCGAAGAGATTCTTGAACTGTTGAGGTCAACTTGGCGTATCCTAGGTATCTCTGAGACCATCCATGACGCATGTTATTCTTGGATATTGTTCCGCCAGGTAAAGTAAATTTTAAATTTTGATTACAAAAGGTTACAGAATTGTGATAATAAAGCACTTTTTCTTTGCAAATGTAGTTTGTTATTACCGGAGAACAAAGTCTCCTGCCTCTAGTGATCGAGCACTTGAGAAAAATTCCACTGAAAGAGCAGCGAGGTCCACAGGAAAGATTGCATTTAAAAAGTTTGAAATGCTCAGTAGAAGGAGAAGGGGGGAGATATCACGACTACACATTTTTCCAATCTTTTCTATCTCCAGTGCAGAGATGGGTTGATAAAATGCTCAATGATTACCATCTTCATTTCTCTGAGGTTTCAATCTGCCAAAAAAAAAAAACCAGTGTCCTGCTTCTATTTCTTTTGGAAATGGTTTGTAATTACGTGCTATATTTGTAGATGCCCAGTATGATGGCAGACATATTGTCAGTTGCGATGCTTTCTCGGCGAATTTTACTTGAAGAGAGTGAAAAGGTTTGTTTTCCCCTTTTATTTATTTTAACAGTAGGTAATATTAATAATCTCTTTAGCTTTGTAATTGGTAAATCTCTTTAATGCCCTGTTTTCATGTAGCAGGTTGTGGACTCGCCCAATCGGGAGCAGATTGATCATTATATCACATCTTCAGTCAAAAATGTTTTCTCAAGGGTGCGTTAATGTGTCCTTTTCTTCTTAATCAATAGGTCCAGACTGAGGAAATTTTCTGAGGAAATTTTAGAAAGATAGAAATGTTTCGGTATCAATAAGCACACTTCTTGACCAAACTAAAGTTTCAGTGAATAGACAGATTAACTGATGATGTGTCATTTTCGCAGATCACTCAAGAAGCAGAGGATAAGGCAGATTCATCTGGGGAGCATTTCTTAGCAATCCTGTCTGAAGAGACCAAGAAACTTATGAAGAAAGATTCAACTCTTTACCTTCCTATCCTAGCACAGTGGCACCCACAGGCTGCTATAGCTTCTGCTTCTCTCCTTCACAAACTTTATGGACAGAAATTGGTAGGGCACATGCTAGGCTTCTAATATTACCATGTGCAATTTACAAACAAAAAGCCATTTTACAAATTTTATAATTGTTCTTTATCCTGTTGCCCTTTAAAAGCTTAATTAACTTAAATCAATGTGCTTATTTGCTTTCTCAGAGACCTTTTCTTGACCGAGCTGAGCATTTGACAGAAGATGTGGTTTATGTCTTCCCAGCAGCTGACAGTCTGGAACAATACATATTGTCAATAATGGCTTCTGTTGTAGGAGATGATGGTCTTGATGGCATCTGCCGACAGAAAATTTCTCTTTACCAGGTTTCGATTTATAAATAATCTCATTTTTACCTTCTTATTTTGTTGATTTATCAACTGTACCAGAGGTAAGAAAGTTAGGAAAGATTGCATTCTCAACTATTTTGGCATAAAAACAATACTCTCTCTCTCTCTCTCTCTCTCTCTCTCTCTCTACCCTCTCTTCCCTCCAATATTAGGTTGAAAGCAAGTCAAGTACGCTGGTGCTCAGATGGGTGAATTCACAACTCGACAGAATTAAAGCCTGGATTACTAGAGCTGCTCAACAAGAGGTATTCACAGGAGCAAAAATTATATTCTGTTATGCATACCTATTTCTTTGATAATGCCAATAATTTTTCACTGTTTGTTCATCAGGTGTGGGATCCAATATCACCTCAACAACGCCACGGGAATTCCATAGTTGAAGTTTACAGGATTATAGAAGAGGTAAAACACACAAATACAAAAAACAAATGAAAATAAAATACAATTTAGAAACTGCAAGATTGTACTGTACAAATAGAATTTTTAATTAATAACTAAATGCAGACGGTGGATCAGTTTTTCGGGCTGAAGGTTCCAATGAGGGCTGAAGAGTTGTACAGTCTTCTTCGTGGACTTGACAATTCCTTTGAAGTTTATACTAATCTCGTGACTGCAGACTTAGGTCATTTTTTGACATTTCCCTGTAATAATTAAAAAATTGTTCTTCTGCTACAATTATTTATTTAAAATAATGGTGCAGTTAGCAAAGAGGAGTTGATACCTCCAGTTCCAGCATTAACCCGATACAAGAAAGAAAACGTAATAAAGGCCTTTACAAAGAAGGAGAGCAGCATAGAAGCTAGACCTTTGGATGACAGGAGATCTAGTGGAATCAATTCTCTCACAACAGTTAAGCTTTGCGTGCGATTGAACTCTATATATGTGAGTTTCCATAAGTCTAATCAACATTCGTTTTTTCTCTTAAAATCTTATGTTTTGTGATTTTATTTTTGATATATTAACAGAACATTTATTTATGGTGATTAAACAGTATGCACTTACACATCTAAATCGTTTGGAAGACAGCATCTATGAACGGTGGTCACTAAAGAAAAAGGACTACATCAATATCAGTATTTCTCCCTTATTTTTCAATTGTATAAATTTAATTCTTTGATAACGTGATGAATTATCAGTTTTAAATCAATTTAAAAAATATTTCTAAATCATCTGTAGGAAGATCCATCAGTGACAAAACAAGAAACCTCACCCCAATGCAGAAGAATCATTTTGATGGTTGCAGGAAAGAAATGAATTCAGCTATAGATCATCTGTGCGAGTTTACAGGTAACCCTTCTAAATCAGAGATTCTGATACCACTCCACTTCTGCTATTTGTTCAGCAATCGTTGAAGGACCTGATATAAAAAAATTTCTGAATTAAAGAGCACTTGGCTCTCTTCTAAGAGGTCCAGGGTTCATCCCGCATATTTGCGATAGGCTTGGCGAGCCAGCGTAAAAACTCAGCCATATATACAAGAAATGACCAGGGTCGGGGTGTCATTTCTAGCCTACTCCAACTTGTTTGGGATAAAAGGCTTAAGACTTTTGATTTTTTTTTTTTTTTTTTTTTAAAGAGGAAGATGTTTTAAATGTACCAGCAATTATGCCAGTGCTGGCACTGTCCAGGTCTAGTGTTTGTACAAATGTATTTCCTGCCTGCTGTCTTAGATATACAAGCTGGAAGGATGATCCATGTTTCTGTAATTTATACTGTAGATGACTGCTAAAGATTCAATATGGTAACCCATAGCTAATTCTTGTGAATTTAATTAATGTTAAACTGATATTTATCTTAGGCACAAAGATAATATTTTGGGATTTAAGAGAGCCGTTTATTGACAACTTGTACAAGCACAGTGCATCCCAAGCCAGACTCGAAACTATCACTGAATCTCTTGATTTGGTAAGCACTAGAAAGTTTATGTGAATAGCAGATATAAGAGATTTTCAGTTACTTTTTTAATATAAGAATGGATAGTATTCAAATGTAATGTTGTCTTCAAGGTTATTTTATGGCATTTTTGTTACTCTCAAACAGGACAATTTTAAGTATGACACCTATTGTATGTTCACTTTCAGGTTCTTAATCAACTCTGTGATGTTATTTTAGAGCAATTGAGAGACCGTGTAGTTACAGGGCTTCTTCAGGCATCCTTGGTACATTTTTTTGGGTCTTTCAGAATTTTATGTTTTATTGCTAATGAGTTGCACTAATTTTTATTTATTTTTTTTTTTTTGTGCATGCAGGAAGGTTTACTGCGTGTGATTTTGGATGGGGGTTCCACACGCGTTTTCTCCCCTAATGATTCTAAGTTGCTAGAAGACGATCTAGAAATCCTAAAGGTCTCTCTTTCCTTAGATATAGAAACTTAATATCTTTTATTCTTGCTCTTTACACCTCACAAAAATTTACTTATTCTTATTTATTTATTTATTTAAATCAGGAGTTCTTTATATCTGGTGGAGATGGATTGCCACGAGGAACTGTTGAAAATCTTGTGTCACGGGTTCGCCATGTCATCACTTTACTTGGTTATGAGGTAGTAATTTTTTCAAGTACTATTGGGTTTTCTTTTAGTAGGTATCAATGCTAAATTTTATGTTTAATTTTTCAGACACGGGTACTGATTGATGATCTGAAGGAGGTAAGCCAAGGTGGCAAAAGCAAATATGGCACTGATGAGAAAACTTTACTGAGAATACTTTGCCATCGGCATGATTCAGATGCCTCTCATTTCCTTAAGAAGCAATTCAAAATTCCTAGCTCAGCTGCTTGATCAAGCATGAAATTTCCTTTAGGTCACTTGGTATTTGTTTGGTTTTCTCCATTCAGAGATGACAATTAATTTTGTTAATAGTCAACACCCAGTCGTGGAGCTAATGGCTTTGGGACGGGGAACAGTAGATGCCTTCTCTTGTATTTTTTTTTTTTTCTAATTCCTTTTTTTTTGTATCAATTTTTGTGCATTTGACATTCTTTTAAATCGATTTTGTGTAGTAGCAGTGTAGCACTGCAGCAGCTCACTTGGACTTTGGCATTTCATGTACGTTATTATTTATATATTTTTTTTCTTCTGCAATGCCATGACTTTAGGACTCATGACTAAAATGTTTTCGCAATTATGTAAAAGAATGTTGCTTATCGCCTTTATGGAATGATGGTTATCCTCTAATTTTGCATTTGCGACCAAAAGCATTCCTATTTACATTTGAAACCAATGAGGAATGCCAATTCTGTAGCACCTACGGCCCCACAGACAACATTTTTAAAAAGAAAAAGAAACTCAAATTCTCTCTGTGACTATCTCGTTATATGGATCTTCCTGATTCAAGCACAATGCCCAAACCCGACTAATGTGCTCTGATAGCTAGTTAGATTACGAAGTGATAGTTGTAAGCTCGTAAAAAAAAGTTTCAGTCTCAAATAATATGTCTGAGACGGGAAACACTGCAAATGCTACTGATCATGAGTAGCAGCTGAACCTTCTAAATCTTCTCAACCCTCAAATCCAGCATCACTTTTCCTTGGCAATTGACACATGCACAGACAGCTACTGAAAATATGTAATGTAGCCAAGCCCCAAGGTGATCCCAACCTTTGCAAGCAGCTGATCAACCAATTGGGTGAAGTCGTGAAGATATCCTTTTTGTCTATATAACTCACGGGAACACCTGCCTTCACATTGCTGCTATGCTTGGCCATGAGAAGCTTGCAATGGGATCCCCTTTCCTCTTCTCCTGTACCAACAAAAGACGACATTGATCGCAGCTCGCTTGGCTGCTAATGCAACATTGGTGTCTGACATGCTCACTGCTGCATCACAATATCTACAGCCTGACATGGAGCGAGGAGAGCCGTTGAACGAGATGCATTTGCAGACTGGCAAGTGTGGAGATGATGCTTTGCATCACGCTATGTGAAATGGCTTTGCAGATTTGGCTGTTCAGCTCTTGGACATAGAGCCGAGGATGTCGGAGCAACCTAACAATATTGCAGAGTCACAGTGTGTATGGCAGCTTGCAAATGTTACACTAAACTTGTAGAGAGATTGCTCGAAATACCTTCTTCGGAAGATTCTGCCCCTGGAAATTACTCAGCTCTCCATACTGTAAACTCAATTCTGTATTTCATACAAATTGGAATCCTTTTATGTAATTCTGCCCTGGTCATTTGTACTATTCATGTTTTAGGGGAGAAACTGGTGACATAAGCTACAGCAGTGGCATTTGGCACCAGTTTATTACGGCGATTGCACCCAAGAGCTTATGTCTTGAGGTTCTCATACTGGTTGTGTGCTGCATTAATTCTTGCATTCCTCTCAAAGATCATTGGTGATTGACCTAAGATAATGCTTCGCCTCAGGCTCAGTCATCATTTTCGACCGGACCTTGTTCCAAATATCTAAAGACATATCTATTATTATCTTTGACAGTGAAAACTGAAAAAGAAGCTATTTTATTGATTGAATTATAATTACAAAGCCTATTTAGGCAGCTGGCTAATTTAATGCGGAAGGATTTCTATATAATATACATGATGCTAAATCTCTTGAAAGGTTGCCTATTTTACATGATGTAACAGATCTATTTAATTTTGAAAGAAAGGAAAATTTGATGTAATAAAAAATGGATTTATTATATCACTGAACAGATTTTGCCTGAATCTTGGTTATTGATTTGCCCTCTGATGACCAATATCTCTGGGCAGATTTATAGCCATTGATTTTACCATGACTATGCTTGCACACTACATCGGGGGTGCATGATTAACCACCAACTTAAAGATTAGTTAAGTTGATCATCAATCGCGAATTTGGGATTTTTATAATGAATATCACTATATCAGTGAAAGAGAGGAAGTTCTTTGAGGTGCTGAGCTCAAGAGTCAGGAAGTAAAGGCCCAGTTTGTATGCGATGTTTTCACGAGGCAGATGGGCTGGGCCTAAGCATGAAACCATTGTTTATCACAATTCACAGGATCCGAAAAATTTAAAAATAATACTAAATTAATATAATATATTAAAAATAATATCAATATAATAATATTTTTTAAATAGTATCACAAGATCGGAATCCCGTCTTAGCTTTTTAAATTTTTTTATATATTACTTATTTATTTATTTAGTATATTAATTAGTTAATTAATTAGAAAAATAGATAATATATTGTAAAAATATTGAAAAAATATGAAAAAAATCAGAAATAATTAAATTAAATTTTGTATGTAATTTAGTATTTTTTTGAGAAATTAAATTTATTTTCTTTTAATTAATTAATTTAATTAAAAAATATATAATTAAGTATAAATTTTTAATTAATTTATAAATTTTTATAACTTATTTAATTAAATGAATTGTACCATTTAGAAAAGATTATAAATTTTCAGAATTTGCAGGGATACAAATGCATAATCCTTCCTATCTGAATGTTCAAAGTTTTATTAATCATTTCTGCATTTGCAGGGATACAAAGGCATAACTTAAACATTAAAACTTTAAACGGGCATAACTTTTGATAGGAAGGTTCGTTTGAGGCAAACGAGCACATTACGGAAAGCTGGCGACGAGATCTACACATGTTACCAGGGTGAAACCCCGTAACGATCATTTTCGGAGCCAAAAAACGCTCTCTAGACCTCCAAAATCCACTTTGAAAGTTTGCAAACCTAAAAACCACTCTAAACTACTAAAAAGTTTTTAAAATCATAAATTAATCATTAAAAAGATAAATGCAGTAAATCAAGTGAATTTAGTCTTTCTTCTCCGTCTCGGTAAAACATCAACCTCGTGTAATTCCTTTCTAACGCAATCCAGAAAGTGCTTTCTTGATCATGAGACTTGATATGATTGTTTAATATATAAACTGAAAATAATATATACAGAGGACGACATCCGGGACGCGTATCAAATGGTTGCTTAAAAATTTATAATTTTATTGTAAATTAATTAAAAATGTATACTTAATTATACATTTTTTAATTAATTAAATTTATATTTAATTACATAAATTAATTAAAAGGAAAATAAAATTAAATTCCAAAAAAATACTAAATTACATATAAAATTTAATTTAATTATTCCTGATTTTTTTCATATTTTTTCAATATTTTTACAATATATTATATATTTTTCTAATTAATTAACTAATTAATAAACTAAATAAATAAATAAATAAATAATATATAAAAAAATTAAAAAAGCTAAGATCGGAATCCGGAATTAGCTAAGGTTGGAATCCAGAATTCCGATCTTGCGTTCAGAATCTGAAATTCCGATTTCGTGATACTATTTAAAAAATATTATTATATTGATATTATTTTTAATATATTATATTAATTTAGTATTATTTTTTAAAATTTCGGTCACAGAATCCTCTGGTCGTTTTATAAAAACGACCCGTGGTCGTTCTCCATCTGAGCATGGACCCGCGTTTTAATTCGAAAGGCATGCATGGACCAGCGATGTACATCAGTACATGACAATATGATATCCCAAAATTCTTATTGTTAATTCGAATTTTTTAGTATGTCGCGCATTGTGTGAAATTTTCCGCTAAAATTGTTATATCACAGTTCTTATCATTGCCATACTAAAATCTTACTAGTAAAATCACCTTTAAGCGAACAGCTTAATTTATTTCGATTCCATATAATATTTCTTGGATCATGAGGAATTCTACATATAATTATTATTTTTTTTAATCATTTATACTTTTAAAATTCGTCTTTTGTCAAGTACGTAATAATTTTGTTTAATTGATATATGGTAATTGACTAGTTATTTATTAGAATTACTTTCCTTACTTAAAATTCCCTTCTCAGCATTATTCTCATCATCCCCTTTTCAACGCGTTTTTTTAATTATTTTCGAAATACTTGTCCAACATTCTCATCATCCCTTTCCATTTATGTTTGTAATTCTCATCCAGCAAGTATCAAGTGTTACCCACCCTTCCTCCCATCCAGCGTTACTCATCCCTTCCCCTCCTGACATCATATATTCTAATACTAATTGCCTTTGATATATTTCTTAAATGTCTTATCAAATAATACTAATTGTTCTATATTATGATATTTATTGTCCTCATAAATATCATAATTGTCCTATAAAATAGTACTAATTGTCCTAGTTTCAGTTAATAATTGTCCTGGAAAAAATGTTACTTGTTATGGAAAATATGTTTGGCTTGAAACAAAACTAATTGTCATGAAAAAAGCAGTTATCTTAGTTTCAGATACTAATTGTTCTTGAAAAAAGCTAATTGTTCTAGTTTCAGATACTAACTGTTATGGAAAAAATGTTTAACCTAAAAAAAACTAATTATCATGAAAAAAAACTAATTGTCATAGTTTCAGACACAAAATGTCATGGGAAAAAATATTCATTTGGAAAAAATATTTATTGTCCTAGGAAAAAAGTAATGGTCTTTGAAATGTTACGGGAAAAAATTAATTGTGCTAGAGAAAATGTTAATTGTTCCAAAAAAAAAAATGAGGTGGAGAGAGGAAGGAAAACATATGAAATGGAGAGGAGCATGGTGTGGATGATAAATTCATGAAATGAGCGACAAAAATAAAAAGATAGTTAAAGTTTAATTAATTTCATTCTGAAAATAGTAAAATAGGAGAGAAAATATGCCAGTAAGAAAGATGATAGGATGATAATTTTCGAAAGATCCTTATCACCCCTCTTATTTATTTGTGATTACGTATGAATGCTTGTTTTAAAGTCACATGCATTCCCATTAAACGATCCAAGTGCATCAAGTTAACTGTCGGAGTTTCACCGTGCGTCCGTGCCTATCGAGAAAAGGATACGAAGGAGACGATTTATGTCATTTATCATGTGTAAAGAAGAAAAAAAAAAAAAAAAGGTAAGGTCCGGAGAAATTACTTCCACCGACGGATCTTTTGTATGATTCAGTAGCTAGAGTGCGGCGAGTCAAATGACTTGTGATCAATACGCCACACGGAAAATAATGCAACGAAATTCACACAACATCAGAACAGAAGGCATCAGCACTCACGTGGCAATTTTTAATTTATTCAGATTGCTACGTGATAGTCAGGAAATTTGCGAACAAGAGTGAAATCGAGCGGAGAATTTTGTTTCAACGCTGCGATCCGTCTAATTTGGTACGCACCCGAAGAGTAATAATTTGACACGCCCACTGTATGTGTGGGCAAATTTGAAATGCAATTACAATGATATTTTTGTTCAAACGTATCACTGTTGAGATATAATATTACATGAGAGAGAGATATGGGGAGCGGCGCTCTGAACAAAAAAGGAAAGGCAAAGGAAAATGAGGACGTGTGATGAAGGAAGAGGGGCGCCTTCTTCTTCTTCTTCTTCTGTTAACCTTTCCTTTTCTGGCCGAGATGGGAGTACAGAGGAGGGAGCAGGGGTGAGAAATAAAAAAAAGAAAGGCTGCATTAAAACACGAAGCAAGGGATCGAACTCGCGTGCTTTAGACGCAAAACCAAGAGTTGTACATGACTTGTTTGTGTGTAAAGTCGACTTCTTTTTAGAAATAGCGATCCAAACCGTACATTATATTAATCAATGGTTTATAATGATGTTAGCAATTATTTTCATCCCTTTATGTGAAAATTTACTGACCTTGTTGAGGGTGTTTTAATAAGTAGTATAGATTAAGAGTCTGAAATCAGCTTGCCCTAGCTTCGTTTTGCCTTTTTTTTTTTTGCAAGTTATTGTGTTTATGAAAGAACCTAATTAATAACGTTGCTTATTAAAACTCTTAGTCTAGTGTTTTTCTAGACATGTAAATAAGCGGGTTGGGAAAGTTTCTTCAGAGCATCCAACACTCAATTTGTCAACAACTCTGCTGCTCCGAACTTGTCTGATGATAGCAGTATAGAGATTCTGCCAGATGAAAGGATTCAAACAGTGTAGAAAGTGAGGCTGACGACTCCGACACAGATCTCCTCCACTCTGATTGAGACGTTTGGCTTTGCCTTTTATCTTCTTTGCTTTTGATCGTTTGCTAGGATAGAGGCCTGTTCTATCCGGAATTACTTTATCTTCTACTGTTTTGTTACTTGAAATTAATCTTGGCTTTAATGAAAGCGGGCGATCATAGCTTTTGATTTTTTTTCCAAAAAAAAAATAACGTTGCTTATTTGACCTTTTTTTTAGCTCTTGCAATGGATATAAACCATATATACCAACTAATTTTTCAATTATTATATTTCAATTTTATTACTCTAATTTTTTTTAAACAAGAGACTACTTATTTATAGAGATTTTAGCCTACTCTGTAAATTAGAGTTTATTTTTTTTCGCGTCCAGCAGGAATTGAACCCGTTATCTCTAGGATAACGACGGAGTCACTGACCAGATGTGTTTGACTCCACGTTCTGTTACTCCAAATTTTTAAATAATATTATAATATTTTTTTCAATTTACTATAAAAGTATAAAATAATCTGTTAGAATTTTTATATGGCCTATATTATTAATTGTGGACCAAATTCATTTAATGAAATTAACTAAAGGGTGCATCAAAATTTGATGGAAATTCTGATGGACTAGATTTATTGTATTTGATCCCAATGGTTGCCTTAGAGTCTTATAAATACCTCAAAATTTTCTGCTAAGAGTATGGTTCATTTCCATCTCTACTAAAGGGTGTGTTTATTTTTACACACATTTCTCCACTAAAGAAAAATCAGAATATTAAGTCGAGGAAATAAAACGTCTAAAGAAGACCATCATTATGTCTAAGGAAAACTATTGAAAATCGGTACTAACGCTTCCGCCTAACGATTAACGATTTCTGCTCTTCAATTTGTAAGTTTTATACTCATGATTTTGTTATTTTATATGATTTACGGATCCTGAAAATTGTGTTCTTATTTGTAAACACGCTAAATTAATGATTATGTCTATCATTTGGTATCGGAGCGGTACGTAAATTCATATAAAATTAATGAATTTATTCGGATTACATTACTAAAATTTAATAGTATTTATTTTTCCGTATTTAATGGAATTTACTGAATTTTTTGTTTTCAGTATTTTCGAACTAGTATAATTCGCTTTTCAATTAGTGATGTATTCTGTTGTGTGTAAAAGGTTGGAGACGTAAAACATTACTCTCATTTTTTACTCATATCAATCATGCGCACATAAAGAAAAGAGAGAAGAGTCTGGTGTCTTCTCGTGTGTTTTCACATAGAAATTAGATCCAGATCGGATACAAAGGTGTTGGATATATTTATTATTCAAATCTATTCAGATCCATTATTTTTGGTAACCACTCGCGAACTTTTCTATGCATCAGATATAGGAAGTACGCGCCTTTTCATTCCTTATTTGCGGAGGGTCCAATACAATATTTTTTTTTCGCTTCTATACGCGTTCGTGGTCCCTACAATTTTAATTGAAAAGGCTATAAACATTTCTTTATTTCTGTAAATGAATTAATTCATGTACGAGATGCAATTAATTTCTTATGTATACAAAACGTTTTTAATTGAGATTGTTGAATATAGCCTCCATCAATTTTCATACGTTTTCTTGATCTTTTCTTTACATAAAAAACTTTAATTAATCAAAGTGATCTCACGATCGTATGAAATTTGTCTTCTATCTAGACGGATTGAGTGGTATACTAAATGATTAAGCAACCGTCTATTTGTTAGGAAATTGTCCAATTTTAATTTTGTGACTAATTACCCTTTAATTAATCCAATTAAAACACAAGCAACAAAGGGATCTAGTACTTTAAGCAATAGACACAAAGAGAAAGAGGAGAAATCGATACCTCCCGCGAAATCGTATTCGCGGGGCTCGACCAAGGCATGAGAATCGATGGCGTGCCTTCTCCACCGTCTCCTCCACGTCTCGTAACCGCCCTCGAGTCCACCAAGGAGGATTAATCACGTTCTACAAGGTACGTGCTAGCATACCCAAAGAACAAGCCTAATCCCTATGGTTTTCTCTCTTGCATCAATCAACAACCTTGATTTAGTGGAGAGAAAATAGCTCAACACATGAGCAAATAAGAGGGAGAGAGGAGGAAGGTGGCGGCCTAGAATGGGAGGAAGAGAGGAGAGAGAAAAAACTAGGTGGAGGCTCTCATAAGTGGTCCTTATATAGAGCACAAAACCTAATTGACCTCTTGCATAATTACAACTATGCCATCCCACCTACCACCATTTTGGGCAGCCACGAAATGGGCCTTTATGGGCCATTTAACCCCTTCATTTGAACCATTAATTCATATAATTAAGGTCCCTCAACTTTGCTCTTTAATTGGGCTATATATTTGCTATTTAAATAACGACCCAATTAATCAATATAACCATTTATATTGATAAGTGTTGAACTAAATTAATTATTAACTCATTAATAATTATTTTAGGATTAGTTAATGCATTAATTTATTTCTATATGATCCATTGACTTAATTAATTATAACGGTTCGCAACTGTATATAATTAATTAATCAATCTTATCATATTTCCACAGAACCTACTGCTGTGAATAAATAAATAATGCACTGTGTGATTAATGTCCTATTTGTGTGACCCTTTGAGGATTTATGCTATGTTGGTCATGGAATTAAATCGTTATTTAATTCCAATAATCATAAGCGGTATCTAGCAACACGTTATGACTCCCAATTCGCATAAATAGTGTACTGCTACAATATTTCAATCCTGCATAAGAGAATAAATATGTTTCTCTATTTTGATTCTTATGTCACACGATATCATCGTATAATCCAAGATAGGAATGTGTCATTCTTGCAGATTATACGTTTCTTGATTTAAAGTTGATCGCTTAGTTGCGCGCATACGATCCAACTCCATCAAGGGGCCCAAACAGATATCGTCACTCACTAAGTGAATTAATGATGGACATACGGTTTTCTTGATGATTAGCTTTTCCCCGCACAATTCAAGAGATCATAAATAAAGTCCGTATAGCAGCCCTTATCGGGAATCAGCGGTAGACAATATTTATTGAACCTATCCTCATGTGGAAAAGATAAACATCTCAAACTTAGAACCAAAATCATAACGAAATAAACAATGACACTTAACACAATCCATATGTTTATTTCATTGGGTCAAGTCCTGTACTATGTTCCATAACACATACATATGCAATTAAGTTGGTAACTCTTTACCTATGATTAGTAGAACTTAATCATCACTTAACTTGCATACTAATCTTATATGATAATTAATGTTCCTTTGTTAACTATCAAGATTATGGACCGTTTAGATTTATTATTGTCATTCTAAAGAATGATCCACAGAGATCTACAATTCAGATCCTCAACCTGAATAATCTGTCAATAATAAACCTAGGAACAGATGATAATATATCATCCATAACATAAACTAATAATTAAGTCATTAAATAATTGACTTCTAGGACATAACTCTAACAATCTCCCACTTGGCCTAGAGTCAATCAGTAGTGACTTCTAGCCAACGAAGAATTGAGAACAATGTCATATATCTACATATATACATGTCTCGGACCTCAAAATAAATAATACGCTTATAGCTAGTTACTCATACGTCCACCACGTATGGATGCATAACTGCATCTCGTATACTGCTCAAGGTAGAGGTCGTGCTAGAGTGTTCGCTGTGTTCGCGAACCTATCCAAAATTGTTTGACCATATATATATATTCTCCTATATATATTCTTGATCACCATCATATGATATCAAGTGATATCGTTATAGATCATATTTGAATCTCCAATGTAACATTGGGTTCTTTAGGAGTAAGTTATAGTTCGAGATGCTTAGAACCATAATAACTCAACTAAGAAATCGATCCGAAATAAACTTCTTTTATTGCTTCACAAGTTGCTATGTATTTTGCTTTGGTGACGGAAACGGTTGTAATATTCCATTTAGAACACCTTCTAAACTTACAACACCACCTTTTAGCAAAATATGTATTTCAACTGTGATTATATCAATCTTTCGAAAAACTAGCATTAGTGTAATTAACTTACACGAGCTCTTTTTAAGAGATGAAACATTATATCACTCTTTCTCATAAGGTACTCGAGGATATCCTTGACTATCGTCCTAATGTGTCTCTCTTGTATCCATTTGACAACTGTTTGTCATATCTTTTGGATACTACACATTGGGCATATGCATAAATATGGCGTACACAATGAAACTCATAATGAAGGAATGCTTGAACTATTTCATGCACTTTCTCGAATCGAGTTGCAATAGACCGAGTTAAACACTCAAGTCATGCCATGTGACGTACAGTTAGACATCCTTTCTTGGAGTGTAACTTTCGTGTTTCTAGAACACTTCGTCAATATGTGCATATTTGCTCAAACCTAGCATCCATCATAATCTATCTTTATAGATTTTGTTTCCTAGGATTAGGTGACTTCGCCCAAGTTCTCATTTAAGAAAGCATTCTCCAAAGAGATCTCGACAATATTCATTTTCTTAATGTTATTCCCAATTTAATGAATTGTTATCTTGAACAATACAAGTAATACAATTATGCTCCCACTGAATATCTTGTTTATACAAGATACTTTTGACGAAGTTCAACTCCTTGACTTCCTTGTCAAAACTTTTATTCCAATCTCCACAACACTTGCTTTAATCCATTTATGGATCCTTGAAGCATGCGTATGTTTTTAGCAATACATAAAACCTCGATTTGTGTCAAATGCACAACATCATCCTTCATTCATACGAAGAAGGCGGTTTTATGTGTTTTTCCATATATCAACATATATGAAATACAACTATTGCCAGAATGATCTTCATTGACTTTTACATAGCCACAAGCAGAGGTTGTGCTTTGTACGTAGTCAACTAGTCATCGACTTAGACATAGCTACAAGCGAGAAGCCGCGCTTTGTACATAGTCGATTTGTTATCCATGTCGATCTTTCCTTTTGAAGATCTAAACGTGCTCGATGGATTGCTCCTTCATGAACATCAACCAAGGTCTATACCTTGTTGTTATACATGGATTTTATTTAAAGATCATATGAATTCAAACCATATATGTGGAATCGGATCGTTCCATCGTTTCCTTGTTTATCAACGGATTCTCATATGCTAAGTTTGAGAATGTCGTGAAGCCAATGCATCAAACGGCTTAGGCAATCAACTCTCGTTGATCTTTTGTAGGATTGGTACTTGAGGTTCAAGAACTACTTCCATAACGATTTGTTGAACGAGTTCTTGACTCCTTATATATTCCATGAGTTTCTCAAACATCATCAACTCGTGAGATGGTTGAGTCCTCATTAGAAGGAGTGTACTATTAAACTTCTTTTCAAAACAACTTGTGAATGAAGTTCCGCTCAACTCCCACTAAGCACCATGTATGGAGTGACAAGTTTCCCATAAGAGTACTTCTTGTAGTGACGCATAAACTCCTTTAATGCTCACTTTACTCCCACTACTTCTTCTTGAGAGTTTCAATTCATCAAGACTACATTATGATTAGCAACAACTACTTTGTTCTTATCATATTCGTGGAAGTAGTGCCTTTTAATATAAAGCATCCCACAAATATTAAGTGTCTTATTTGGGTACAAGCTTATCAACAATCTTGAAATAAGCTTATAAACACCAAATCTTAAGAAGCATTATACTTAGAGATCAAAATCTCATAAGATATCTTCTTCAATAGACTTCGATGGAACATCATTCAGTGTAAACAATATTGTCCTCAAACATAATTCCCTAATACGAGTCGAATAAGTCCATTTGATTTATTACCGATCGAACTATACCAAATATTGTTCGATACCTCCATTCTTGGACATATTATTCCTCATGGAGCGAGTTATAAAACTACTTTCATACTCTTTAGATAATATTTTAAATCATATGACTTAACTACTTACCATGATTAATTGTAAGACTTTTCTTTTTTCCTTGAACGGTCTTTTTAACTTCACACTTGAACTCCTTTGAACTAGTCAAAAGGTTCATACTTATACCTTATCAAATAGATATGTTAATATCTACAATGATCGTTGGTTAAGTAGTAAAGTATCAACAACCTTTCATTGCGCAAGTACTTATAGGTCTTTATACATCGATATGTATAAGTCCTAATTAATTCACTTGTCCTTAAACCTTCATAGGTTCAAGGTGTTTTTGTCATTTAACAAACATGATTCGCATATCAATCGATTGGAATCGAATTGAATTACGAGCTCTACGTTACGTAGACTCTCGTAATGCGATTCTCGTTTACTTATGTGACTAAGCGGTATATATAACATGAAAGTCAAATACTTTATGTCAAGTCTTACACATTCTATTTGTCATTCAAAAATTGTTTATCTATTTCAAGCAAATTCAGTCAAGATGCATGAAATCATATAAACAAATCCATAATAAAAGATCTTGTCTTTTACAAAACATAATCATCCATCATGGAATATGAAATGGAGATATTTTTGAGAGGTTTTTAGAATTAAGGTATGCAACCTTCAATTCCTAAACAAACTCTTAATAAAGATAACTCTACGTATTCAATGGTAATGACTTAGATGAACAAGTCATTTCCTATACGGAGTTTACTTTACATCTCTCGAACTTTCTCTTATTCTTCATTGCTATTACATTTCGTTAAATGTGAGCATATGAACTAGTATCAAGTTACTAGTGTAAATTAGAGATAGTGAGATAATTTGAACGACAATTACACTTTAGGATTAGAATATTTCTAATCGTCACAATCATGGTACTTCGGACAACCTTTCAAATGCCTCCCATAAAACGACAAATGAAACATCTCATGTGACACATGGTCATCAATGAGAGTCTCGAAATTTCAACTCATACCTTGGTGAAGTATTTCTTGAATACTTAACCAATCACCTTTTTGCATCAACAAGCGTGCATAAAGGTAATATTATATCCTTCATAATTCCAAAGAGATCGAATGACAATATCAACAATCCTTGATATCGGAGATTAATATCTCTAGTCATCAATTAGCTACTTCAATCTTTCGATTTGTAAGCTAATGAAACATTCATATAACTTTTTTAAAAAAAATAATCTCTTGGTCAACTCATATTCTTTATACTCAATCATAAATGATGGAGTTAATATCTACTTTCTCCAAGAACACTTTCTTGAGTAAGCGGATGAGAACGTACGAGTTAAATCTAGTCCATATGAATTCTCTAATTCAAAGGTCTAGAAATTTTGAATGAGGATACTAGCCATACGCTTTATTGAATAACTTTTCGCCAAAAGTCAATCAATCATCGCGATGCTACGTTCGGGTAGTTTGAGGAAAGTTTTGGGAATTGACATACTCAAGTTTCTCTTCACTAAGATCGTGTCTTAGGAATCGGTATTACTCTTTCAAGTAACTACCTTTTAGAAACGAGTTTGTTTATTTTCAAAGATTGATCGCAACAAAATTGACAATTTAAACATCTATAACAAAATCAATTTACGGTCATTTAGTTTATGCAATTGTTTTATTTATAACAAATAAAACTTCCACTACATTTATTTAATGTCCCTAATGTAGTAGGTTTTCCAAGATCCCTATTTTCGTTGAGATGGTGCTAGCGTCGGCGTGACACCATAACAACTAGATAAGGTAGGTTCTCCAACCAATCATTCCATATGATTCTTGGTTTGTGAAATATCACATGTACATCCACAAACTTTGCCCCGATGTCCAATCCGATTAGAAAACATCGTTAAGTAACCTTTCTCTATTTGCTCCTAGTAAATCCGATTTACACCCCGACACGGATGATGGAACACGATGTCCCGCGTCGGCGAGAATGCATCAATGAACGATCATACACGTTAGAAGGGGATAGAGAGAAGGAGGGCGATTTAACTTAATCAAGTTTTGTTTGGGACAATTAATCAAGTGACACTTGTTTGGTGGTCATGTAAGCATACACCCATACCTAGCCTATGACAATTCATAGCAATCACAAGCAATCACATATAAGCATCTCGTAGTTGTGGGTTTGTATGGCTCCCGCTTGCATTAGTTTCGCCACATCGTCCATGAAGCAAAACTAATCCAATCCTTGTCTCTCCCACTAAATTCTATAAGGATCTAAATCCTATATAAAATAAAGGTACAAAATACATGTGAAAACATCCTATTCCCATCCTAACCTTAGGGGCATGCAAGCCTCACAAGTTACATAAAAATTAATCAACAAAATTAATTAATTAATGGCACCAAAGGCCGCATTACAAACATTCACACATGCATTCAATTTACAACCACAAGGCATTGAGTCATGAGCCATACTAAACCCACTTTCCACCTACAAAACAAAGTTAGCACATACAAGCACTTTGTTTCCAATTAACGATTTTCAAGCATCTTTGCGTATTGTTTGCCATAAGCAAATTCCGTGCACAAATTCTCAATTTTAAACAACCAAACTTGTTTAAATTCATTTAGAAAGTTTTTTCAACATCCCATAACTGAAAGGAGATCAAACAAGGAGTTTTCTAATTGTTTTCAACTAGTTTGAATACTTAGAAAAACAGTAATTTACCAAAAAACGTAACTAATGGAATCCAACAAAAACAATAGTTTTAGGTCTCCAAAAATTCTCAAATAAATTACTTAAGCTCCTTATCATAGTTGTGATTACCAGTAAAAATTTCAAGAAGAGATCTTAAACCATCTGGGAGAATCAAAAAAGACAAATCTCTTACAAGTGTACGAAACACCGTTATGAGATTTTCAGCTTATCCTCTCAACCATTTGGTCTGTTAGACCACCTTCTATCCAGTTTTTATATATACAATATACATAGAAAAACTTGTTTAGACTATAAGCTATCCATCCATGAAAAGAAAACAACCAAGTTCAGTTCAAAAAATTCGAGTTACATACTAAACAATCAACAAATTCTGTACTGGAACAGACTGTCGATCGAAATGTTTAACCTAGTTGAAGGTCCAAATCTCCATGAAAAATTATGAAATTAATTTTTCTGGAATTCTAACTCAAAATAGAACAACTCCATTTAAACATAATTTTTAAAGGAGTTCTCAGTTGGTACAGTTTATTAGAACAATCAATTTGCTCAACAAACTGGATCTGACAAGATCTTCCTTTTCAAACTTGAAGACCCACAAATTAATCCGAGTCATGCAACAATCTATACATGCTCAGAAAGAGTTTCAAGTCCTCTTTAAATCTAGCCATAGAATACTGGTACTTATATTCAAAATATAAATCTTTCAAGCCATTCAAACAGGACAGTACGAGCAGAAACTGGTTCTGCGCACCGTCGCCGTTTTATTCACAATAAATCCATAAAATTTCAGAAAAATGTGAATCTTACGCCAAAAGAATCACAATCCACAGATCTACAACTTTCATGTAGACAGAAAAAACTTCCAGAGAACATATCATAGCGAAAAACGCGAAACAACACAGAAAATACCATTTCCAGACAGCAAACAAACGCATCATCTCTACTAATCCGTTAATTAGCCAATTTCTCTTAATTAAGTGTCAAAATAGCTTAAGTACGACCATGTGCTCTGATACCACTGTTAGGAAATTGCCCAATTTTAATTTTGTGACTAATTACCCTTTAATTAATCCAATTAAAACACAAGCAACAAAGGGATCTAGTACTTTAAGCAATAGACACAAAGAGAAAGAGGAGAAATCGATACCTCCCGCGAAATCGTATTCGCGGGGCTCGACCAAGGCATGGGAATCGATGGCGTGCCTTCTCCACCGTCTCCTCCACGTCTCGTAACCGCCCTCGAGTCCACCAAGGAGGATTAATCACGTTCTACAAGGTACGTGCTAGCATACCCAAAGAACAAGCCTAATCCCTATGGTTTTCTCTCTTGCATCAATCAACAACCTTGATTTAGTGGAGAGAAAATAGCTCAACACATGAGCAAATAAGAGGGAGAGAGGAGGAAGGTGGCGGCCTAGAATGGGAGGAAGAGAGGAGAGAGAAAAAACTAGGTGGAGGCTCTCATAAGTGGTCCTTATATAGAGCACAAAACCTAATTGACCTCTTGCATAATTACAACTATGCCATCCCACCTACCACCATTTTGGGCAGCCACGAAATGGGCCTTTATGGGCCATTTAACCCCTTCATTTGAACCATTAATTCATATAATTAAGGTCCCTCAACTTTGCTCTTTAATTGAGCTATATATTTGCTATTTAAATAACGGCCCAATTAATCAATATAACCATTTATATTGATAAGTGTTGAACTAAATTAATTATTAACTCATTAATAATTATTTTAGGATTAGTTAATGCATTAATTTATTTCTATATGATCCATTGACTTAATTAATTATAACGGTTCGCAACTGTATATAATTAATTAATCAATCTTATCATATTTCCACAGAACCTACTGCTGTGAATAAATAAATAATGCACTGTGTGATTAATGTCCTATTTGTGTGATCCTTTGAGGATTTATGCTATGTTGGTCATGGAATTAAATCGTTATTTAATTCCAATAATCATAAGCGGTATCTAGCAACACGTTATGACTCCCAATTCGCATAAATAGTGTACTGCTACAATATTTCAATCCTGCATAAGAGAATAAATATGTTTCTCTATTTTGATTCTTATGTCACACGATATCATCGTATAATCCAAGATAGGAATGTGTCATTCTTGCAGATTATACGTTTCTTGATTTAAAGTTGATCGCTTAGTTGCGCGCATACGATCCAACTCCATCAAGGGGCCCAAACAGATATCGTCACTCACTAAGTGAATTAATGATGAACATACGGTTTTCTTGATGATTAGCTTTTCCCCGCACAATTCAAGAGATCATAAATAAAGTCCGTATAGCAGCCCTTATCGGGAATCAGCGGTAGACAATATTTATTGAACCTATCCTCATGTGGAAAAGATAAACATCTCAAACTTAGAACCAAAATCATAACGAAATAAACAATGACACTTAACACAATCCATATGTTTATTTCATTGGGTCAAGTCCTGTACTATGTTCCATAACACATACATATGCAATTAAGTTGGTAACTCTTTACCTATGATTAGTAGAACTTAATCATCACTTAACTTGCATACTAATCTTATATGATAATTAATGTTCCTTTGTTAACTATCAAGATTATGGACCGTTTAGATTTATTATTGTCATTCTAAAGAATGATCCACAGAGATCTACAATTCAGATCCTCAACCTGAATAATCTATCAATAATAAACCTAGGAACAGATGATAATATATCATCCATAACATAAACTAATAATTAAGTCATTAAATAATTGACTTCTAGGACATAACTCTAACACTATTGACTCTGTATTTAGTTAATGATCAATAGTGAAATTATTTCACTTTTACTTACTTTCACTGGTTGGAAATTATGCATTGTGTAATCGTGCATTTACGTAATTATGCACTTACATTTATAAATTAATTTGGATATCAATTATGTGTGCATATTGTACACCGTATTCAATATCGTTTAAATTTTGTGGTGTCGTATGGACTTATGTATACAAACGGCTCAATGGAAGTTTGTTATAAATTTTGCATATGAATAATTTGAATCATACAAAGTTACTTTTAATATTTTTTATTATTATCAATTTAAACAGCTTTAATTGTAATAATCATTTTATTAAAAGGGAGTATGTGATATATTAAGTTTATGTATCACAATAAAATTTTACATTTAATAAATTATGATTGTCAATTTGAACAACTTTAATTGACATTTTAGTTTATTAAGTGGAATTTCATTTATTATTCAATTTGTTTCTGCCCAACGGTGATACAAATTGATTTTATAAAACAACTATTATGACAAACTGAAATAATTTTGGTGTATTATTATTAATTTCAGTTTAATTAAGAATTATCACTTCATAGTTGTTTAATTTTATTATGTTATTTGTGATATTTTAGTTTACATATCACTATAATGTTTATATTTAATAAATATTAAGGATGTCAATTTGAACAACTTTAATTGACATTATAGTTTATTAAATAGAATTATCTCATTATCTTCAATTTATTTTCTGCCCAACGGTGATATAAATTGAATGTGAAGAACTATTATGTGAAAACTGAAATTTAATTGGTGTTTTATTAATTATTTTAGTTTAATTAATTATTGGTTCTTTGATTATGCTATGTGAATTTTATGCGCTATTAACCACTTTATTTTTCCTGAATTTAACATCATTGAATAAAACTATTTGTTTCCGACTTGGAAATAACAAATTGAGATTTGTCTTGGTTATTGAGAATTGAACCGAACATTATGAATAGCCACTTGCTGTTATCATGAATAAAAGTAGTGATTATGGCATACTAATTTGCTAAATTATATCTCAAATTGAGGTCATAATCAAGTTTGGATCTAAAGAAAATATTTTAAATCAACGTATATATCTCAGGGTTAGTGGGAGTAATTTATCATTCTCATTTTGTACGTGGATGATATCTTATTAGTCCGTAAGAAATTCACATCAAGTTACTTATTTTGTGCTTGTATATATGATGATTAATTTTATGGAAGGGTGATAAGCAGTCTATAATGACATCTTCCACTATGCAAGCATAATTTTTGTGGCATATTGTAAGGTCACTTATCTTATTTTTGTAATAAAGCGACTGCTATTTTATGTTTTAAGAACAATAAATCAAGTGAGTGTCTTATGGATCGACATTAAATATCTTGTTGTTAAAGATAAAGTCAAAGATGATATTATATCAATACAACATATTATAACCACCCATTTTTGCCGGCATGGGTCTGGTTGCTAATTATGATTTTGTTGTATTGAATTATGTATTAAGTTATGATGTGAAGCTTCAAATTATGACTTTGACTTTGAACTTATCAAATTTGTTTATTTCTTATGTTGCGCATTATGTTTAATTTAAGCAAATTTACTTAAGTGGATCGAATGAATTATATTAACCATTTGTTGGAAAGAATACCAATACTATAATTAATGGGGGTCAAATAACAATAATATTTATTTTGATTGTATTAGTTTAGTTTGGTATTTCTAACTGAACAAGGTTTAAGATAATGTTGGCCAATTCTGAATTTGTGTTTCATTATGATGATGCAATATAGGCCAAGTGGGAGAATGTTAGAATTTTTATATGGCCTATATTATTAATTGTGGACCAAATTCATTTAATGAAATTAACTAAAGGGTGCATCAAAATTTGATGGAAATTCTGATGGACTAGATTTATTGTATTTGATCCCAATGGTTGCCTTAGAGTCTTATAAATACCTCAAAATTTTCTGCTAAGAGTATGGTTCATTTCCATCTCTACTAAAGGGTGTGTTTATTTTTACACACATTTCTCCACTAAAGAAAAATCAGAATATTAAGTCGAGGAAATAAAACGTCTAAAGAAGACCATCATTATGTCTAAGGAAAACTATTGAAGATCGGTACTAACGCTTCCGCCTAACGATTAACGATTTCTGCTCTTCAATTTGTAAGTTTTATACTCATGATTTTGTTATTTTATATGATTTACGGATCCTGAAAATTGTGTTCTTATTTGTAAACACGCTAAATTAATGATTACGTCTATCATAATCATCTTTCACAATTGATGATAGACATTTTTTTCCCCAACAAAGTATACTTTTGTTGATGCCTACTAGTTACCGGTATCAGTATGCACTTTCTCATTATTATTTGTTGCATGTTTATTCCCACATGTTTGGATGATGTGAAGAAAGAGAGATTTACCGTGCTTAATTTACCATTGACGAAATTCAGTGGCCACTCTTTGATACCAGCGTCCTTTGTGTTCCCCTTTTGGACCATGGTGTTTTGCACTTGCCTCTAAAGTTGAAATGCTCATTCCTTTTTTTTCAACTTTGTACTTTTTCAATTTGTTTGGCCATCAGCATACAGCCACAATCACCCTCTGTAGAGTGACTTGCGAGCCAACTCGACTAGTAAGCGAGCTGAGTTTGAGCTAGCTTAAATAATTTGAAAGTATTTCTAACTTGACTCTAGCCAACTTGAGTTACAATCGAGTCTGAGTTTGAGTTATCTCCAACTCACTCAAACTTGACTCATTTACAGCTCTAGCCCCAGCTTCGTTTTTGCACTTTTTTTCCTTACAAGTTATTATGTATATGAAAGAATTTTACAAAATATTTTTAACAAAGATTATTGAAATAAAAAATATATAATAAACATATAAATAATAAATAATTTTATTATAAACATATTAGGGTGCCACTAGGACTAGCACCCTTGCAGCTGCGCCACTAGAATGGCGCTCCCACATTCAAGAGAGAGTAATTTTAAAAAATAGTAATAATTTTTTTTAGAAAAATATTAACGCACCACTGTCACGAGTGCTGTCACACAAAATCTTTTTAAAAAATAGGAATATATTTTTAAAATAATAATAATATTATTAAAAATAAAAAATATATTTAAAAAAATATTAACGGACACTCTCATCGACGATATCAGATAAATTTTATTATTAAAATAGTAATTTTTTTTTTCAAAAATAGGAAGCTCCATTGGAATAGGCGTAGGTAGAAATTTGAATTTTTTCAAAATTTCAAACAGCCGAAATGAGTATGAGTGAGTAGGTGCACTAATGAGAGTGGCGCCATCGTCGATGCGCCCTATCGGTGACACTACCATGTTTCTTGATAATTTTTTTTTTGTGTTTAGTATTAAATATTTAATTTAAGATATGTGTATTAAAAAAAATTACGGTTTTTTTACTTCTATATGCAATGGATATAAACCATTTATATCGACTAGTTGTTCAATTATTATACTTCTATTTTGTTATCCAATTTTTTAAAAATATTATAATATTCACTGTAAAAGTATAAAAAATAATCATCTTTCGCAATTGATGCAGTGGCGAAACCAGGATTGAAAAATGATAGGGACCAAAATCTGATTAAATGAAATTGAGAACCAAGAGAATTACAAGTTTAAGTATTGATTATCTAAGGCTCCGTTTGGATGAGGTGTGGGAAGAAGTATTGAAAAGTGTGTAACTTTGTGAATAATTTGGATTGTTTAATAATAAATTTGGGTCCTTCTTCCCACTCCAATCCAAATCAGCCTAAAACAATACCAACAACCATTAATCTTCCTTAACCAAAGCATCATTGAGTATAATATTTTGAGTCTAGAGGAGGCCCATAAAATTCAACTAAATAAATTATCTTAATAAATTAACATATTATTGAAAGATTCTGATTATTAGGGGGGGCCTGGCCCTTGCCATTCCCCCTCTGCCGTCTCCACTGAATTGATGATAGACATTTTTCCCCGACAAAGTGTACTTTTGTTGATGCTTACTGGTTACCAGTATCAACATGCCCTGCTCATTATTGTTTCATGTATGTTTACTCCTACAAATTGATGGATAATGAGAGAGATTTACCGTGCATAATTTACTATTGACGAAATTCAGTGGGCACTCTTTGATGTCACCGTCCTTTGTGTCCCCCTTTTGGACTATGGTGCTTTGCACTTACCACTAAATAAAATTGAAATGCTCATTCCCTTTTTTCCAGTTGTGTACTCTTCCATTTATCTCGCCATCAGCATACAGTGATACAGGCACCGATTGTGGGCCTTTGTAGTGTGATTGATTTAACAGGATGTAATTATTTTTCTTGTCCATCAAAAATCTCTTTACATTGGTGTGAACGCATTAATGGCATTTCAAATAGTTGAAATGATGGTTGTCAACTTGTCAGATATATTCAGTATTATGCTCTGATCTCACGTAGGATCGATTTAGTAGATCAGAAAACGTTGATACTGTAATCAAATTTAAAAAAAAAACTCCTTGTACTATTTCAAAACTTTAATTGAATCTTTTTCCTTAGAGAAAATATGCAATTTTTTACGCAGCGCACCATGCGGAATTTTTATTCATCGATCCAATCCAACGGTCAAGATCAATATATATATATATATATAGAGTTTAGCTACGGTGAGTCGTGACTCACGGACCCTCCGATGAGTCGCAACCAAAACTCCTAGATCTAGATCAAAATGACCGATCCAAACCGTCCAATATGATCTCCCTATTGAAATCTCCATGTAGACCGAATTTTTCATTTTTTCGAAATTTTTAAGTATTTTTTTGAAATTTTAGAAAATCGTTAATCTAATTGGTTCTGAACCATTCAAAAACATCAGTTTTTAAAAATCCGAAAAAAATACTTAAAAATTTCGAAAAAATAAAAAATTTGGTTTGCACGGAGATTTCAATAGGGAGATCATATTGAACGGTTTGGATCGGTCATTTTGATCTAGATCTAGGAGTTTTGGTCGCGACTCACCGGAGGGTCCGTGAGTCGCGACTCACCGTAGCTAAACTCATATATATATATATATATATATATATATATATATAGAGAGAGAGAGAGAGAGAGAGAATGGCTAACGCGCCATCGATGGCACGTGCCATTAATTTTCTATCGACTCGTTTTTCGAAATTCAAAAGTCAAACGGTCGATCCAAACTGTTCAAGTTGATCAGAATATTGAAATACCTTTGGAGACCAAATTTTACATTTTTTCAAATTTTTTTCCTATTTATTATTATATTTTCAAATTGGAGGGCCTGAAATACTCTAATCATAATGTTTTTAAAAATATCATAATAAATAGCAAAAAAAATCGAAAAAATATAAAATTTGGTCTCCAAAGATATTTCAATATGGAGAACAACTTGAACGGTTTGGATTGACCATTTGAATTTCGGATTTCGAAAAATGACTTGATGGCACGGGACCAAATCTTCCATGAGATACGATAAAAACTCATAAATCTGATTCAAAATGATCGATCCAAACTGTGCAATATGATCTCGCTATTGAAACCTTCTTATAGACCAAATTTTACATTTTTTTCATAATTTTTAAGTATTTTTTAAAATTTTTGAAAATGACAGTTTTTGAACGGTACAGAACTAATTAAATTAACGATTTTCTAAAATTTCAAAAAAATACTTAAAAATTTTGAAAAAATATAAAATTTAGTTTGCACGGAGATTTCATTAGAGAGATCATATTAGACAGTGTGAATCGATCATTTTGAATCAGATTTATGAGTTTTGATCGCATCTCACGGAACGTTTTTTGTGATGCATCTCACCATAGCTAAATTATATATATATATTTAAAAAGATAAAAAAAAAACGCTAAAGAACATTCAATTATTTTTGTATTTGACAACAAGATCCACAATATTCTTGTAGGAACTACCACCCTCTTCCATCGCCTCTTTGGCCTTGTTGCTCCACTTCTCTGCATTCCTTCTATACTCCTCACTTCTCCCTCCTTGCATCACCTCCTTCACACACCTCTCGACCTCCTCTCTCCTCACCAACCCGTCACCGTCCTGCCGTGTTCGTACCCCAATTTCCCAAACACTTTCAACATAGCTTGCATTCATTGGTTGGTCAGTCCATTGCGGAAATGCCACCATCGGTACACCGAGGCTGAGAGCCTCTATTGTAGAGTTCCATCCACAGTGCGACAAAAAACATCCAACAGCTTGATGAGTCAGAACGTCCAGTTGTGGGCTCCATGAAACTATGAGTCCTCTTTCCTTCGCCTCATCTGTAAAACCTTCAGGTAATTTACTCAACTCTGTGGACCTCACTACCCAAAGAAAAGGTATATTACTGTTGAATATACCATAAGCAAGCTCAGCCATTTGCCTTCTGTCCAGGGATGATATACTGCCTATGGAAATGTACACAACCGAGTTTGGAAGTTTTGTGTCCAGCCAGGCCATGCAGGGAGCCGTGTCTGGTTTGTAGACGTGAAAACCGTAAGAAGTGTCAGATGGTATGTGGTTGTCCAGGTATGAGGATGGCACGGTAGGGCCAATCGTCTTTGCTCGCCAGACAGAGGCCATGTATTCTGCTTCCTGTTTGGAAATTAAGTCTAGTTCATGAGCCATACATATTTAACAAAACAAAATGTTACAATAAAGTGGTATATTAAAATTAAAAAAAAAAATTCTAGGGCACCCAAGATTTTGTGTACATCTGATGATTGAAGCTTATAATATGCAGGAAAAGGATAATTTTGTCAATTTGTTCTTTAGAAAATTGAAAGAAATAATATGTATTAAATATACAGATTTGATCATTTGAAGATGATAATCAGCCGCTTACGTTTCAACTTTCAAGATTTAAACAAATTAAGGCACGCTCTAGAAATACCCTTAAATTAATTAAGTAGTGTAAAAATGAAGTCAAACCTCAGTTTCTAGCTCATAGAAAGAGTTGATCAGAACCTCATCTGGTTTATCGAGCCCCAAAAATTGTTTAGTCAAAATTTCAATGTAAGCCGGGTAAGCACCGGGTTGAAGAATGAAAGAAGGCAGATCTTCCTGCCCAAGTATGCGTGAGCTGGTCAACTGAACCGATCCTGCCCGAACCGGCATCTCAAGTTTGCCCTCCCAAATCTGACCATAAACTGTGTCGACTGCACAAGACTGAGTGAAAAAGGCTGCTGTTGCTGCACCGAACTTCCTTGCCACATCAGCTCCCCATGGCACGAATGTGTCATAGATGACGATATCGACTGGTCGGCCGGCAGATGCTTCTGTCTGCATGAGTTGTCCGAGTGTTTTAGAACCAACTGACTTGAGCTTATCCAAATACTCTGTGACTGAGCTGATGTCAATTATACCTTCGTCGAAGCCATCAGAAATCACCGCAATGTGAACCGGACCCGTTTCTGGTTCAGTTGAGCCAAGAACAGATCGGGTAACGGCTAAAGTTGATCGGAGACCGTGGTGGGCCAGCCGCTTGGCAAATTGGAGCAATGGATTAATGTGACCTTGGCTTGGGTAAGGCAGGATAAGGGCATGTGGACTTGTTTGGAGGTCTTTAGCACCTGCCATTATTGCAGATTTCTTCTGAAATTAGTGTGCACTTACTTGCTTATGAGAGGTACTTGCTCTTGGCAGATATGCTACCAGTGGGCAGTGGCTGCTGGCTAGGCTAGAAAGAATTTATATCTGGGAACAACCGAACAAATTAACCTGATGATATATAGAGCGACAACCAATGACTGAAGAAAGAAAATTTGAAATTGCCTTTTATTTTGACTATTCTTGCCTCCCGTACGTAAACAGTAAACTTGTTCAATAATTTATGGAGGAATATTAACACCAAACGCAATTTAATTATTAGTTTTTTCTTACTTTCAAGCAAGTCGATTTACTTGCATAGTTACAGGTTACTTGGAGTACTATTTTGAAAACAAAAGAGAATTATTGTTTAGGGGGATCGCACTTGTTTTCTAGTACAACTAGCTACAGGTTTTGCTATGACTTTTTACTACCGTCCTAATGTTACATAAGCTTTCTTTTCTGTCCAATATATAATGACTGAGGGCAACTTTGGCTGGTTAATTTGCTCGGTTCATCGGTGGTCAGCGAGTATGATGGTTCTAATGATGATCCTACACATATTTCGTGTGTATCTCACAGGTGGGTTTAAAAAACCCCGCGAATTAACTTGTCTTACAGGCTCCGTTTGGATAGGTGTGGGAAGAAGGGAAGAAGTGAGAAGAAGTATTGGAAAGTGTGTAATTTTGTGAAGAATTTAAATTGTTTATAATTTTTTTTCTTCTCTTCTTCCTTCTTCCTTTTTCTTCTTCTTGCATCCAAACGGAGCCACAGGTGTGGTTTTGGTTGTATTAACAACATCTTTTGGTGTAACCCGATTATTCCTTACCTTGGGACCAAATTGGTTATTGGGCAATTAAAATCGTAACTGGTGTACCTGAAGCCATCCCACTTATAGCTGTCAACGGCAGAAATAGACACGTGATGTCGTTTCGTTTAAATGAAACGGAACGGTTTGTGGCATAGATAATTATACCGTTTTCTAAACGAAACGGTATGTGGCACAGTTAATTATACTGTTTCGACCGTTTCATCTTCATTTCAAACCGTTTTATGTGTAATTTCTGAAGTGAAACAGTTGATGGAACATAAATCTGTTTCGTTTAATAAACGAAACGGTATGTGGCATGGCTGGTTTTTACCGTTTTGCAAACAAAACAGAAACGGCAGGGGCCAATTCCGTGGCTTTTTGCCACGTTTGACACCCCTAATCCCACTAATAGGATCGCCTTTAGTGGAGTTATTACGTGGAAGTGCTAGTGTCGTTCAATCCACCTTGACTCATTTTTATAGTTTACATACTTTTGTGTTGTATTGTGTATTTCTGTTGATGCACTTTCTAATGATACGTAAGCAAGATATTTCACGTACTTTATAAAGAAAACATAACATATGATCCGACATTTGACATCTATTTCTTCCTTATTTTTATTTTAATTATTTTTTTATACTCTTCAGGTGTTGGGCCCGTATCCTGCAGTGAAACAACAGAATTCGCAGAAAAAATTAAACATAATATTAAAATATTCGAGAATTTAAAAAATATTCTGTAAATAATCAGAATTTTATAAATAGTATTGCGATATCGGTTTTTTAGAAGCCGACACCTGTTAATATTGATTTTTCAGAAACCGTATTACCTAGTATCGGTTTTCGTACTAGCTTTTGGGCTATATTTTTAATATTTATTAGATTCTACCAGACCATTGTGGGCGTACCATTTATGTACCTGGCCACTTAGGAACACCATGCATGTACCTCAACTAATTGTTTTGTAAAATGAAATAAAATAATTACAATAAAAAATTTTGTGTAATTAAGGATTTAACTAATTCATTTGTTGACCATTTATAACTGTCACAGAAGAAATAATGGACTTACATTCTGTAATTTCTTGTTACACAAATTTGTAAAGTGTCAATGAGCTTTGCCTTCAATTAATCAAAATAAATAAAAATTATATGTGCACTAAATATCTGCAATGGAAACAAACTATAGCCCCTATAACGGAGATGCCATTGCCGGTATAGTTGATTTTTTTTTTTTTTTTTGTCACACTATAGCCTTTGTTGTTTCAATGTCAAATTAAAAAACTCAACCCATTCCTACTTCCTCGAGATCGAGATAAAAACGAACTTTTTGGCAGATAGGTATAAGTTGTCAATGAATTCTTAATATGCATAACAAGTTTCAAACAAAATATATGTATAACAAGCATAAGTCCATTTACAAAATTTTCCTCTTGATGTTTATTTTCGTAAGCTTCACTCTTTTTGTCAACTTTTGACCTCTTAGTGATAAATATTTAACCCCCTCCTCAATGTATTACATTAAATACTTATCTCTGGAGTTAATTTTTTTTATTATGAATAAAAAAAATCTTTGTGGTAATTATATACATTGCCATGAGTTAATTAGTAAAAGTTCTCTTATATATAAAGATTGAACAAATGTAAATAAGACACATTATCTTTTCTAGCTTAGGATTACAGCAAGTGCTAATATATGGTTAATACTAATTTCTAAAGGTCCTTCGTTGTTAATTAAATGGTTAACTGAAATGTACAATTAAATTAAATAAAACATGCATTCACTGTTATATTGTTTATATCTCTATATTTTTTTTTCATTATTGCTTTTTTAATCCTCTCAGTTTCACTAAATAGTTTAATATATGTGTATATCTGGGTTGCAGCTTCTTGTGTGTTTTATGTAACATATTGGTTTACAAACTATATATAGTCTTATTTTAAAAATTTGTCGGTGATCAGTTCACAAATTATACGACATATATATTGAGATATTAGTTCACAAATAATCATCTACAATTGATATGAAAAATGAATCGTGCAACGTCCGAGATTCAAACTAGTATAGATAGAGCGACAACCCACCGATTGTTAGGAACACCATGCATGTACCTCAACTATTTGTTTTGTAAAATAAAATTAAATAATTACACTCAAAATTTTTGTGTAATTAAGGATTTAACTAATTCATTTGTTGACCATTTATAACTGTCACTGAAGAAATAATGGACTTCCATTCTGTAATTTCTTGTTACACAAATTTGTAAAGTGTTAATGAGCTTTGCCTTCAATTAATCAAAATAAATAAAAATTATATGTGCACTAAATATCTGCAATTGAAACACAAACCTAGGGGAAAAAAATTTTACCTTTTCTTTTCCCCTTTTTTGTTCACAAGTGACTACTTAGTCCTTACAATCGGTGGGGGCGTGGGGAAAAGGGTAATTAAGAAGTAATTAAAACATTTCATGGGTTAGTACTAGTATACCTGGTCGTTGGTAGTTGAGACCAAGGAAGAAATGAAATGAAGCATATAAATTCTCGGCGAAAAATGTAAATGCGCAGTAATAGCGTTGGTTTGAAATTATATGCATGCTCTCATGATATAACGAAGATTGGTTCCCACATTGTTCCATAATTTGCATAGACATATGAGTTGAAATAAAAATATGGAGTCGACTAACTGTAAAAGCTAAACTCTAGACCATCTGATAGCTTGGAGAGGAAGATGAAATTTAACCTTTTCATGGTCATATATTGCCAGACCACAATGAAAAAGCTCCGTCTCTTTTTCTTTGCGTGGATTATATTGCCAAACCACAATAAAAAAAGCTTTGTCTGTTTTTCTTTGCCTCACCTAGTTAAAAGATAAAATCACAACGTTGCTCAAGTTTGCAATTATTTGATAAAATGATTCGGCTGATGCAAAAGAGGAACTAGAGCGGGTGATGGAAAGGTGAATTGAATTGCAAATGAACTTTGTTACCCCAGCGGAAGTACGGGGTACCGGGTACGAACCGGGTAAGTATCAAGTAGCCATGTGGCGTATCGGATAAAGTTAGCGCATTCGAGTCCGCCATGTACAAAATACACATCTATACTATCTCTCTCTACTCCCAACCCATATATGCTGTCCGGTTTTTTTGTTGATTTCTCATTGTGGGACTGACCATGCGCACAATCCAAATAAAATTCGAAATTTTTCTTACTAATTCTAAAAATAATTTGAAATTTCACTTTAGTCCTAGGAGCACCTAATATTTACTGAAGTGTCCTAAATCAGACCGCCACTTCAGATGGCGGCCTGCGTTTGCCACCTGGACGCACCACGCAGGACACCACCTCAACAAGATCCGAAAATTTGAATTTTCAAATGACGACCAACATTTTCTACGCACTGTTTCGTATTTTAAGTGTATCTTTCTCATACGATATCCGATTTGGATGATTCAAATTACGTTGGAAATTTAAAAAAGAGATCTATAATTTTTACTTTTTGAGTATCTTAAAAATTGAAATTTATGATAATCAAAACATCAAGTAAATATGACATATACGTCATGCCACATATCTTAAAATTCGAAATTTATGATACTTCAAGTGACTCAGAGAAAAGAATGTTTCTTTTCTGATGGAGAAGAAGCCGAAAGGTCTTTTGGGATGAGGATTGTTTGGTCAGAGATTTTAGAAATAAATTTTTAAAAATTAAAATATGATTAAAATTAGTTAGGAGGGTTTATATTCTTTAATGAATATGATTTGAGGGGTTTATATCCTATTTTGAAGATTCGAAGGGGTTACTTCCAATTGAACAAGACTTGAGGGGTTATACCCAATTTTGCCCTTATTTTATGGGTGAGAAAGCAAAAGTTTATTGAAAAATGAAAATGCATGTAATTATGTTATACTGGTATGCATAATACCATGGTTGTTTCAGGTTAATTTGTCAAATTAAGGACCATTTCTATGTCATTTACTGTGAAATATATACACAATTGAAGATGAGCAATCGTCATATAAATATAGTTTTACTTGAAATTAAGTACCATTTATATGTTAGGCATATGGCTTTGCAAAACAAATAAGAAAGGAAAAAAATATATATACGTACGTACAAGAAAGAAATAATTTTCTTACTTACTGACTTTACTTTATTGACACTAGAAAAATCAGAGTGATTCAGAAAATCTATTATAAATAGATGTGATTTTGTTGCACAATGTTTCTGGTATTTTAGGATTTTTTTTGTGCGTTGTGTAAAAATTATACAATTCGAGAAACTTGAAGTCTGAAAGAATTTATGTGCGAAAATTTCACAATTCGTGAAACTTTTGCACAAGTTGTTGGCTAGGGATAAAGAATTCATGTCCAATTTTGCACCTAAAACTTTCTATTGGATGATGAAATCAAGTTTTACAGGGAAGGCAGGCAGCACAAGTCACATTAGGGATATAACAGTCATACAATTATTTTTTTTAATTTAAAATATGATTTAAAATATTGAAAAGGGCTTATGTCCAACAAAATCAAATCAGAGGAGTTTATATTCGATTTTAAAGATTAAAGGGGTTAATGGAGATTAGAGGGTTTATGTAAAATTAATAACTTATATTGGAAAATTTAATGCACAAATAATGTTTGCGAGAATATAACCTTCTAGACAGCAATGTTTAAGAAACCGAATAAGAGGACGAACGGACAATACAATCGATTGGGACAACCACAGTCAAACCAGTAAAAAATCGGTTCAGCCGGAGACGGACCATATATTGTCTACTTCGCTGTCCAACTGGTTCGACCCATTGGACCAATCTTGTTTTCAAAACCTTGTTTGTCAGCATTTTGTTGTCGTATTTTCAATTTGTTTTTTTAGTAAAAACCTGTAGGCACAAAAACTGTTTTAAATTGCGCTCCGTTACAGCCACATTCGGCATCTCTATGCACAACTGCACAAGCACAACTTTTGATACAAAAAGAATAGCTCGAAAATTCATAGTGCACATTTTTTTTTTTTTTAGGATTTGCCCTTTGGCGACATTTCATTAAAATGACAAACAATCTTACATCTTGTTTCAGCACAAAGGTGATAAATCTAAGAGTCCTTGGATTAACAAGCGACTGCAGCAAAAATAACCCCCTGCGACTTCCCTAAAACCAAAAATAAATACCAGTACAAACAACGAAAAAAACAAAAAATAAGTACCAGTACAAGAAATAAAAAAAAAAAAGCATAACTAAAACCTAACAGCTACTTACAAGCAGGGTTAACAGCTACTATCCAGAACTAAACTAGCACCTAGAACCCGAAGAGGCGAAGAGTATTAATTGTTGAATTGTTCCCATAGAAAGCTGAGTTTCAGTTCTTACTTCTTAGATCAATTTTCATTTTGGGTTGCAATCGATAGTTACAATAGTCCTGCTGATTAAAGAAAACGTGTTTCCAATTATTGCGAATCTCATTTTCTTGCCCGGGCTGCAAGCCTTCTATAGTAAGAGACTCGAGGTGCTTCAAGGTACCAATGAAAGTGACGAGTACCTCCCACGGAAACCCATCATCTACTTCCATATGTAATTCGCGCAAACAGGGTAAGTACGGTAGGCCCTGCTCTTTCCAAGCTAATCTCGGTTTCACACCGCCTAAAGTTTGTAGATTTCTCATTTCGACCAACGGAGGGGGTCCTCTAATGTAACGCATGATCGGGAGCAGGACGTGCCTCAGTGTCTTGATATGCCACACCCAGTCCGGTAGGTCCTGAAAAAATTCCATGCAACGCAAATCAAGGGTCTGCAAAAATGTCAGACTATTTATCCCTGGAAGCATTCCTAAACTAGACAGACTAGAAAGCTCCAAATATCTTAATGACGTGAAGGGTCCATTCCTTTCATCTGTTTTTGTGGAATTCCAAATGTTGCCTCCCCCAGCCTGCATAAATTTAAAAGCCACCAAAAGGCTATGCTTATCTATAATATTCAATGAAAAATCGTAATTAGCTTCCATCAACACTTTGAGCTGCCCCTGCCTATGACCTGACAGATTAGGCATTCGCTCAAAACAAAATAGGGATCTGAGGTTTGGGCTTGTATCTTTCATCAGTTCAGGATTCTGGTCATGAATTGCTAAAGACGTGTCCCTCTGCAGCTCTTGATCTGGCCATCTTGATTTGGAGACATGACCAATAGGAAGTTTTCTTCCTCGGCTTTTCTCATAGCCATATCATGTAGAAGATCATGCATATAACAATGTTTGATGGAACCATTGAGGGCTCTCTGTGATACTTGAACCAAGCTCCTGTTGGAAACCAAATCCTCATTATATTATACAAATTATGACTAAGTTCGAAAGTGCCAACCCTATTGGCCCAAAAATGAAGTATATAAAAGGAGAATTGAACTTGTTGTTAAATAAAGATGAAAATAACTAATTGTTTAAGCCATTCAAATTATGTTCATATACTTGGTTAAAGTGAATAGAAATGACCTGAAGTAGTTCTTTAGGAGTACAAATCAAAAAAATGTGTGACAGTTATGTCTCGCTAAAAGTCTAAAACAGATGGATCATTGACGTAATACATCTTTGTTATAAAGTAAAAGAAAGCAATAAGCCTGAATTATTTAGCTTAGAAACTGGTCTCTTCTTGGGTAAGTCTTACAGAGGTGTCCAGACATTAACTCTGTATCAAATCCATCACGTCAAAGTGTCCAATAGGTCATTGAAATTTTATTTGTTTCAGTTATGTCAATTTATCGGAATTAAAATGCATGTAAGATGATTTAGACATCTGTTGCTGATGTAGATACCTTGCGAAAATTAACAAGAGCAAATTTCTAGCAGAAATGATAAATTAGTCCATTATTAGCCTGTACCTCTGCACTTCTGCTAAAAAAAAGGAAGTAGAAAAATTAGTACCTCTGCACAAGATCTTCTAAAAAGTTTTCAGCAGTATCCTCTAATGCTCCTCCCTTGTCAAAATGAGGAATGAACCCTTCTGCAATCCACATCCGAATTAGAGCTTTAGCGTCAATAACATAATCTTCAGGAAATATCGCAAAGTACATGAAACATGACTTGAGAGCCAATGGTAAATCATCATAGCTAGTGGCTAAAATATCATTTACATCAGCACGCCACTGCATGTTTCGTGTAACTTTTCTCCACGAATGACCATCAGGTGGCTGTCTTGATAACAAAGCACCTAAAATAACTAATGCAAGAGGCAAACCACCACATTGTATGGCAAATTCTTTTGCAAGGTCAACTAAATTATCAGGATAATCTTTACTAAAATCTTGATAAGGAAAAGCTTTTTTAAGAAGAAGATCAAGGCTTGATTCTTTTGCTAAGTTTGAAAGTTTGTATGGTTCAAAAGGGGAATCAAAACTCTTAGCAACATCCATGGATCTGGTGGTGATAAGCACTCGACTACCATTTTTTATATCCGGAAAGGCCTCTTTTATTTGGCCCCAAAGTTTATTTGTCCAAACATCATCTAGGACTACAAGGTACTTTTTTTTATAAAGAGAATCATGAAGTTCTTTATAGAAATATTCCTCATGTTGTCCTTGCTCGTTCTGGTCGACTGGTTTGCCTCGAATTTGTTCTAATAACTCTCTCAAAATATCAATCAATTTGAACCTTTGAGAAATAGTTATCCATATACGGATATCGAATTTTGTCTCGGTATCAGTCTTGACACCTGGGCTGTAAAAAGAAGAAAACTGTTAGACTTCATGTTTGCTCCATATGTTGAATGAAACTAGTTAAAAATATAAGGTATTGAAATGCACACGCAAATCATCAAATGATAATTTCTCTTACTGAATTTGATAGTTCAAAGAAAAATAGGATTTATAAACATTAACAGAGGAAAAATAGCTACCAGCCAAGCAAGTCTGTGGTGTTTCACTAGTTAGTAAATAATTTCAAGGTCATATATATAATCAATGTCGACATGCAATACCTGTTGTATACTTTTCGGGCAAGAGTGGTCTTGCCGAGTCCACCGGGCCCGATTATTGAGATAACATAACGTCTTTTAGTGCTACCATCAAGTAACTCCTTTACAATGTTGTCTGTATCTCGCTCAAAGCCAACAACATCAGGATCATCAAAGTCAGGTATCAACAGCTGCCTAGCAGGCAACTTCATTTGGCCTCTACTACTACTCTCACCAAGATTATTGATTCCATATTTCTCTCTGCTTTCAGAGATCTTCTTGATCCTTTCTAAGATCTCATTTATTTCAACACCAAGCTCGTGCAGAGCAGGGAGCTTTTTGGGACTCTTGAACATCTTCTTTACAACCCCGGTCATGCTCTGAGTTTCTCTCACCTTGATGCCTAAGACACAAGCCTTGTCTATGGCATCTTCTATGTCATAGGCAACTTCCCTCATCTCCTTCACCCAATGCCTCTGCCGCTCATCTCCACTGTTATTCTTTCTGTCAGCATCTTTGAGGAATGCCTGAATCCAACCCAATTCATCACTCACCAACTTCACTTGCTTGTCAACACCACACAGATGCAGAAGCTCCTGAACTGTAGCATCTGCGAGCTTGCCCAAAACAAACTTGACTATAGATTCAGCCATCTAGCTCACTTGCCCCACAACTCCTCTCTCTCTCTCTCTCTCTCTCTCTATTAGATCAAGGTAGCTGAATACATTTGGAAGAAAGCCAATGTGAGGAGTTGGAAACTAAGTGGAATAGAGATTGATTAAACGAGTCCGGTATGAAATATTAATTAGACATAGGAATGACATGAGCAACTTGGTATAATCAGTGCTTGAGGAAATTACTAGGAAACTGTGAACAAGGGACAGATTTCTTGGGCTCCGACAATGAACAGCTCAACGCCACTCCATTCTGTCTTTTACCTCACTACTTTTGCTTCAATTGCCCTTATCATATTCATACCCACCGACCCGTATATTTTAATTAAATTTGGGTCGGATTTTAATTTTATTAATCCGTTGTATTGGATTGGATCGGGTTATATTGTTATTTTGATAACCTGTTTAAGTCTTCCAATTCCAACTCGACAAATAAATTTTGGCAAAATTGAGAACTAGCTCTTGGTCTAGTGAGTAGTGACAAAGAGCAATGCTCCTTGATTCATTGAGTGAAAGGTCGCAGGTTCGAAACCCGGCTGGGAGGTCTTTCATAGACATTTAATTTAAAAATAAGTTGGGTGGCTTAGACCTCCGATTTATCTTCAAAAAATTTTGGCAAAATCAGCCACATGCCCTTTAAATTTTCTCTAATTAGTCATATACCCTTCTATTCTTTAATATTAGTCATATACCCCTCAAATCATGGTTACTATTGCCATTTACCCTTTTGGCTAATTTAAATAAGATAATAATTCTTAAAATCTAATTTATAAAATTTAAGACTGAAATGCCCCTGGCCTTTCCCCTCCCTTCTTTCTATTCTAATCGATTCATCTTTGTCTAAATACCTAGTTAGCTAGTGTCAGGAAAAATTAAAAACTTAGGACCCACTTAAAAAATGTGAGCAACAATTTTCTTCTAAAATAGTGCCAACAAGTGTGAAGACCGAATTCTGAATTTAATATTGATAGAGGATTAGAGGTTGGAGCACAAATTGATTATTTAGTATTTTTTTTCCCGCAAAAAGATTTCGCTTTCTGATGAGGCAACGGAATTTAGTTTTGAAAATCAGAATCTGGTCTTCAAACTTAGTTGCCGTTCGATGTTGTCTGCAAAAAAGGGTTGGAGATGCAATTATCAAAAGAGGAAGAGTTCTATCATTTCTAACTATTGGTTTGGACTTTATTTCTTTCCAAACGGTATTTTGTAATTTTCTATATCTGATCAGAAGGGAAAGAAGGGAGGGGAAAGGTCAACGACATTTCAGTCTTAAATTTTATAAATTAGATTATCAAAATTATTATATTATTTAAATTAGCTAAAAGGGTAAATGACAATAGTAATCAAGATTTGAGGAGTATATGACTAATATTAAAGAATAGAAGGGTATATGACTAATTAGAGAAGATTTGGAGGATATATGATTGATTTTGCCTAAAATTTTTTGTTTGAATTTTAATTATTATTATAAATTTATTGTTACTAGTGTTAATATCACGTTATGCGATTAATTTTTATTTATTAAGGTCCCGTTTGGATCGTATGGGAATAGGAGGAATAGCTTCTTCCTAGGCGTAAATTTATTATAAAAATTCCAAACTCTTCACAAAGTTACACTTTCCAATACTTTCCCCCTAGAAATAGGTTATTCCTCTTATTCCTAAGCAATCCAAACGGAGCAAGACATTTGTTATAATTTTTTTATTTTTTTGTACAAGGTCAAATACTCAAATTCATAAAATAACAAGCAAATGAGAGAGTTTTTTTTTTTTTTTTTTTTTTTTGAAGCCCAAGTAGCAAGTACCACACCGATAATTTTTATTAATAAATAAAAGATGAAGAATTAAAAAATAAACAAAAGAAATGAAAAAGGAAAAAAATAAACGAAAACCTATACAAGGAAAAAATATAAATCGCTAAGCATGTATGAGCTTATTCCTATTATATTACTAGTCTCATTTATAGTTTATAATTTAAAAGATGGCTCCATCGCTGCATTGATCATCATCACAATTACCATTTATTATGATTAATATAAAAAAAAACTGGTAATTTTGTCCAATTAGCACAATATTCTGCTCATATACTTAAATTCTTTAAATCATGGATTTATGGGAAATTTTATTGTGATGTTTTGAGCTTTTCCATTGTAGTATATATTCAGTTCCTAGAATCTGTTATTACTGCTAAGTGTTAAATACAATACCTGTCAGTCAGGGACCACAGGATTTTTTAATCAGAAAATATCCAACTACAGCAAAATTGCATTCGATCTTCATTGAGCATGCTCAACGTAGTAATAACCTGTCCAATTGGCTGGACAGTGGTATGCCCAGATTAGTACAGCTTCAATTGTAAATTGTTCTGTATGACATGATATGGTCACTACTGACAGCTCAGCGCCTCAGCTTGATACTTAATCTATTGAAACCTAATGTTTTTCTTTCATTTTAATGATGCAAGTTTTGTTTTCTTTACACTAGATAGCCGCTATCTGGTCTCTCATAAATAACAACAAAAGCTTTGTTTTGCTTTGATTAGGTTAGCATGACGAAACTGTTATTGGTAGTAACAGCCTCTGACCTCTGTGGAAAAAATGGTTTTGAAGAAATCAATTAGAGTTACTTATGTGGGTCATTTTTTCAATTGTGATATTCAAATTGAAGTTAACGCCTACATGGGAGTAACATGTCTATTCACATGACACTACAAGAATATCGATTATTCCGTGGAACGAAATTTAATTGCCGTGGATATTTTATATGTCCACGGGAATAATTCGGTAAAATCGACGAACACACTATTTACTCGGGAAAACTTTACGCAATTCCTCGGGAATAATCAATATTCTATTTTCCGAATTAGAACTGTCAAACTATCGACGGGAAATATATGAACCGCTAAAACCTCGCCCTCGTATTATGGCGCCAATTTTTTTGCGCCAAAATAAATTACCAATTATTTATCCGTAACAAATAAAGGGAAGCTCTCCAAAAAAAAAAACTAACTAAAGAAGAAATAAACAAATAAGTAAATAACCACCCACTCGCTAGGTAAATAACCACCCAACTACTCGTCCCATTTACTGTATGCACAAACCTCGTCTAATGTATATATAAACTAATTGTTGTAAAAGTCTACAGTGATTTTTTTATTTTTTCATGCTACAAATTTTGTAGGCATTTATGTAACAAGTCGGAAATAAACTTCATTATAGACCCGCAACACTAAATGTTGAACGGAAACACTGTAGTATAAAATCGACAAGTCCACTTACTTTATGCCTAGCTCCCATGATCTTCTATGACATCTTATGAGTCTCTTACGTGTATATTGAGGAACCATTTGTTTTTTAAAATAAAAGTCAGAAAATACTTTTTGCAATGCCTATAGTCTATTGAGGGACGCTTTGCTTCTTTCTTTTGGTCCTTGAAGTTCTAACTATTGTATAAAATTCGATTAATTAGATTTACAATGTTAATCAGTGATATAATAAATATAGTATATATGTAAATATATTCATATTATAATGTTGTGCTAATTATTAGTGCAACATATAGATATTTTAAGTTTTTAATTTATGGATAGTTTATTTTGCGTCACAATGCACAGAGTTTTTTTTGTTATTAGTGCATCCTGGCTTTATCGACCGATCTATAAATCTTCTTTTCACTATATATTTTTTTAACTTATCACGTTTTATACAAGCTAATATAGAGAACATTACACAAATGGTAATACTTAAAATTTCAAAAATTTAGTAAAGTTGTTTAAAAATTGTAAGAAAGATCATGATGTACGAAAGATTTTATGTACCATGATGCAAAATAATTTTTTTCATTAATTTATGTATGAATATTTATGATACTAACTTAATAACTATGTAAATTCATTATATTATTGTATAGAGCATGTTTACATAATAAAGTTTAATTTTTTTTATTTCCTATAAAGTGATAGTTTATGGTACTTTGCAAATTGCAAGTATTACTTTGAACTTATTTCTCAATAAAAGAAATTAGAGCTTTAAATTTTTTTCCTATTTATTTTGTTATTTTAGGAAAATGTTATTATTAAAGAATCATATAACCTCAAACTCGAAGATATAGTAAAAATAGTAAAAAAATAATACAAATTTTGAAAAATGCTATACCAGATTTAAAATTTGAGTTCCAGATGTGCAATGTAAATTACCTATTGTGTTTTGCACGTTAAATCTAACCGGAGACCAAATGATTTAATTTTTTTTAATAATTTCTTCTTTAAATTTTTAAAATTGATTTGTTAAAACAATATAATTAATCCCCTAACAACAATTTTATAAAAAACTAAAAAAATAATTACCTATAATTTTTTGTCTTTTATGAAATATCAATGCGAAAAATGAAATGAGTGATTCAAATTAGTCATTTGAAACATAACAATTGAGATCCGATTGCATTTGATGAGCTCGTTCATCAAAAGTATGTACATATAAGACGATGCAATAATAATAATTACAATAACAACTAAAATAGCGATATAATAATATAATAGTAATTATAATAGATAATGGATTCAAATCAAACTAATCTGATCGGACCCTGGTTAAATCACGTGACATCTCAATTTTGAAAGTACAAATGAATGATCTAAACTATCCAATATGATATCCCTATTGTGATCTCCTTGTTGAACAAATTTTGAATTTTTTGTCAAAATTTTTACTATTTTTTTATTTTTTTGAAAATCGTTAATCTAATTTGATCTAAGCCCTTTAAAAACAATAGTGAAAGAAAAAAAAATTATTTTGAAAAAATGTTAAATTTGGTCGTCAAGGAGATTTCAATAGGATGATCATATTAGATGATTTGGAATGATCATTCGTACTTAAATTGAGCTCTTACATGATTTAATGGGAGTTCGATCAAATCGGTTTGATTGAATCCTAACAATATTATTGTGATTTATAATATTATTAATAATAATTATTATTTGTTGTTGATATAATGCCTTATAATATTATCATGATATATTTACTTATTATCGTTGTATGATTAGTATATAGTTATATTTATCAATTAATATGTTATTTCGATAGATATAATAATATTATCTAGAAATAGATTGTATATGAAAATATATGAGTTTTTTTTTCTTTTTTTAATGATATTTTATTTAAGGACGTTCATTCCATATAGATTTCGATGGTTATATAATTCTATGTTTATAGCATTAAAAAATACGAACATATCTCTTATAATATGAACAAAAAAATTCTAAAATTTTGTCGCGGGATTCCCCCCCGCCCCCCTAAAAATTTTGAACAATTTCGAACAAATTATTTAAAAAAAAATGCTAGACCCATTAAAAAATAAAAAAAACCAAACAAAATGCTAGACCGTCAGGCCTCGCCGCCGCACCCAATCTAGATTTTCTCGGCATGGCCTTTCTACTCTTCCCTCTAATCAGATTCGCATCAACATCCATCTATCCCTAGATCGTTGCCTCTCCACCGTGATCTCAACTAACTCACTCCCTTCCTTTGCCCTCGACTGGCCAATATGACTTGACCCATCAAAAGTGCTGATGGTGAGAAATGGGATCCCATGTTGTACGAATGAATAAAGGTCATCTCTGATCTCTCCTATCTGTCATTATGCAAACTTTTTGGGGGCACTGCACTAGAACCATAAATATTTATGGTTATATTTCACCTAGAGATTTGCTTTATCCGCATTAGGTCGTTTATATATATGAATATTGGTCTTCATGATTTGTTGTGTGTTGTTTCACCTCCCGATATTCTATAAAATTCATTTGTATAGATAATTGTTCCTTTATTTTCAATCTTTTATGGGAAATGTTAGCACAAAGCTGTACCACCAGATTTAGTAATTAATACTACCAACAATTATTTCTTAGATTCAAACATCTTCCTTGTCAGTAATAATATTTATTATATTGTATTTGCACGTACAACAATTGTTGTAATAAAGTTTGATGGTACATAATTATTCTGTTATGATGTTCAAATTTCGGATACTTGATCTGCTCTTGAATGTACTGAACTTCAATTGCGACATCAAACATTTAGTAGGCTTCTTCTTCCAAACAATAGTAATTAATTGCAGTGATTATTATTTGAACCATGCCAAAATCTATTTGTACTCATAATCTAATAATCCAAAAACTGTAGCTAAATACAAATGATATACGAGTACTGTGGAAATTGAGGAGTTTAGTTGTTTAACTCTTATACCTATTAGACAAATTTTTCAGGTTATTGCAAGCATCTCCCAAATTCAATTTCCATTTCTACTTTCTCATAGCATTTCATTCAAGCAAAGTATTGGAGTTGTACTTTTTACTCATGTAAGTTTCTTATTGTACATGGCCAAAGAAGCATTGTGTTATAATCTAGTGAAAGAGGGAAGCAAGGTTGTATGAGACTAGATGATTTTTATATTTTAATCCAGATTGTAAGCTGCTACATTGCTGGCCCATTACATGTCATATGGAACAAGTTAACACGTGGATGGTTAGTTTATTACTTCATATCCCTCATTGTTGGATTTGTCATGACCAAGTTATCACGTGGATGATTTTTGCCTAAGATTTGTTTTAGATTAAACTCAATTTTCTGGATTGCTTTAATTGAGTACATAAAATGTAAAAAAATAAGACCTGATAAATTATCTTCCGGATTGCTTTAGGTTGCAGTTTAAATTTTTTTTACTTCTATTTGACTCAAGTACTTGATCTAATTCTGCTAAGCCTATTATTCAAAAATAAAATAAAATTAAATGTAGTTATCATGTAATTATTTTTTTCTACTAAGCAATTGGTAAATGCAATGGACAGGTAAAATTTCTCGAGCTAAGGGATGATCCTGATTACTCTGACAAGTCTGGAGCGGATCTACTTGGCATGGCAAGTGGTGGAAATTCGCATGGCTGGGCCTATGGACTGGCAATGCTTTTAAACCAAGTTCAGTGCCAACCAGCGACATAAGAAAGCGTGCCAGGGCATCAAATTATGTCTCGGTTCTAAATCAAGATAGAGGCAATACCACTTACACGTCTGAAGAGGTCACAGCTATGCTCGAGAAAATGAATAGGTTGTTTGCTGAAGAGATCGCTCAGCGTGATAGGCAAGCAGCGGAACGTGAAATGCACAAATAGAATGGGCGTCCTTTGCCCACATACGTGGTAAGGAACCTCTTTCTAAGTTGTTAATGGGCTAGCTTCTTAAATACTTGAATAACATTATTTAGACTAACAAGCTTCAACAGAGTCGATACATTATTAAGAAACGAGGAGTTATGTTTATGAGTTTAATCTACATCCTAGTAGTCTATAATGCAACAAAATAAGCAACGTACATGGTCCTTAACACACTGACGTCATGGTTTAGTTGTACTTTATCTTATATCCTTTAAACTTTTGTTGGTGTCACAAAATAATTGCTGACTAGTATCTGATTTTAAGATGTACCAAACTGGTACAAGTAACTTACCATTGTTATCATTTACTTTTAATCATTATTATAGTTTGGAGGAGGGTATAAATTATTATTAACATGATATTTCAGTATAATAGAACTACAAGTCTACAACAGTTAGCATATATAATGGGATTATTTCAATCTTAGTTCCAAAATAGTAAAATTCAAGAATTAATTACATAACTTAAACATATATGGCGCTAGAATTGTTCTAGTGAGAATCAAGGAAGTAGCACCTAGAAGAGTAGCAAAACAGAATTGGGACAATCATCGAAATAACAACGTAAAGAAGCAACGTAATACTTAGTTATACATTATTATAACCCCTGTTATTAAGGTAACCTTTACTTAATCACATGAGCAAGGGATTAGTTACAGTATCGTTTTCAAAGAGCAACTGATATTGTGCATAAGTACATTTATGGATTAGTTACATAGAGCAACTGATATTGTGCATAAGTACATGCATAGGAACAGAAACAAGACCAACTGAACAAGGGTATAAACATGTCTAAGACCTCACCTATTTCCATCAGCATTTTATTCGTAATATTCTTTATATATTATTTGTCAATTTTTATTCATAATATATATATTTTTTTAAAATATAGGCGGCTGCAGTTGGCGATGAGAGCAATGGGGGTGTAGCCAGGAATACCAGTGTAGATGGCATTATTGAAAACATCAACGTCTGCACCAACTTATTTGATGGAGTTGATTTCAGTACACAACGGAACACTACAAATTTGGATGTGTAACATATGTAGAATTTTTAGGTTTTTATGGGAATATAAAGGTATATTATTATTGGTTGTCGTGTTTGTTATCTTGATACTTTTGTGAAAATGATGTGAATGTTTAATAATAGTTTCAATGATTCTCAATTGTTTCTTCTTTCATATTTAAATAATTTGGCACAGTTATTATATTGGTATGGTAGAATCTCAGGGGCAATTCGGTAAATATATTAGGATGGAAATCAGATTTTGGTAAATATATTACTGCCGAGGAAGAGTGGTATTTCCCCGTGGATAAGTAGACGGGTGAAACTTAGTTTCAACTTGCTAAGCTGTTATATGGGTCCTATATTACCGAGGAGTCTTATCTCGCGAAAAGTTGCAAGCTATCCTCGTAAAAGGGTTTTTACGAGGCTTCCTCGCGGATAAATATTATTAGCAAGGAGGGTAATTACGAGGATTCCACTCCCGTCCATATTTCCTCGTAAATGATTATTCCCGTCGATATTTTGACGGCGAAACTCTTATTTTAGTGTCATACTGTTATTCTTATTTATAGCTTTTAAAAGATGACTCTATTGCTATATTGACCATCATCCTGGTTAATGTTTATTATAGTTTTTTTTGAATAAAAATGGGGGTCATGCCCCGCATCTTTCCATTAAATGTTTATTATAGTTAATATAAATGGCTAGTAATATTAAATTTCTAGTACATCCACCAGTTTATGTTTATATTTAAATACCTTCGCGACTTTACTATTAGCAAATAACAAACAATAATAAGTTTGGTTAGAAGTTCTCTATTTTCATTGTATTTTCATTGTGTTTTCATAGTATTCTAACAATAATATATTGTTTTAGTGCTATTACCTGTAGGGAATAATGTTGTCAATTTAGTGTTGTTTAATATATATAATGCAGATAACTCTAAACCATCCGATCCAATTGCCTACATTCATGGCATGCGACTCTTAAACAGGAAAATCAACTTCACATTCGTGGTATGATACAAAGGATATCCAAAATTAAATACTTATATACCCTTCGAAAGTTAAGATACCACGTTTACACATTTGAAATGCGAGAATTGCCAACAATTTCACTGAATCACATACAAAAATCAAGAGAACAATACATTTTCTCGCTGAAATTTGGATTGCATAACAGGGGCAAGATACTATCTGCCTTCCATATAGCCGAAATGGGATTTGAAAAGTTTGAAAGATAAAAGAGAGCAGAGGGAGAGAGGTTGTACCTCGGCAGTGGGACATGTTCACTGGCAGGCAAGCTGAGGTCGCCGGGAATGGCACCAACAGCTAACCGTGTTCCCATGCCAAAGCAGACTGTGAGTCATTTTCTAATTTCATATATTTTCTTTTAGAGCTTCCTGAAAAAGTTTCAGCTGTGATTTCAACAAAGAACTTGTATAAAAAAATTTTAATTTCCTGTAAATATAATACAATTATCGAAAAGGAATGTGATTTACTATTCTATAAGTTGATCATGCAACTATATATTTTAACGTGGATGTTATAAATTTATAATTATATAGAGAGAAATTGGAATATTGTCAAATCTAAGTTATAATAGTAACAACAAACTCAGTTGTGAACATTAATATCACATCACAGGTCCACAGCAACAAGACAAGTCAAAGAAATGCTGCAAATGCAGTTTTCAACATCGAAAACTTGCTTTTAAGTAAAGAATCATTTTAGTTCGGTTGGCTAAGATGATGCTGGTTTAATGGAAAATTCCGGTTTTAAAACCAGAATGTTGAAAAAAAATATTAATTGATATAAAAAAAATAATAAAACATATTCATGCCTTAATTAGTTGCTCAAGAATAACATCACAATGTTCCTAATTTATCGGGTCCGTTTGGATGGGTGCAAGAATAAGGGAATAGCTTCTTTCTACTTTCAAATTTATTATAAACAATCCAAACTCTTCACAAAGTTATACAATTCCCAATACTTCTTTCCTTATTCCTCTTATTCGCACACCATCCAAACGGAGATAGCATCGAGCAACTGAATCCAATAACGCAAATAATATTAAAAAAAACAAACATCCAAGCTGGAAATAGAATAGGCATATATGTTGTGTATCACGGAATACGGGTATCCCGCTCGAATTTAACGTTTTTGAATGCATTGCTGATCACATTTTTCTGCTCAGGCTGCAAGCGTAGTATGGTAAGAGACTCAAGGTGCTTCAATGTACCTAGAAAAGTGAGAAGTAGCTCCCAGGGAAACTCATCCTCTACTGTAATGTCTAATTCCCGCAAACAGGGTAAATTAGGTAACCCCTCTGTCCAGGATAATACTGTTGTCACACCGACTAGAGTTTGTAGATTTCTCATGTGTACCAATGGAGGGGGTCCAAGGGTTTTCTGGGTATATGGTAGCAGGACGTGTCTCAGTGTCTTGATATACCATATACTCTCCGGTAGGTCAACAGACCATGCTAAACGGACATCAATGGTCTGCAAAAAGCTCATAATTTTGCTCCCTACAAAATGTATAGAATAATGTCCCTTATTAAGCTGCATATATCTTAATGAAGTTGAAACCTCATACCTACGTCTTTCCGAAAGCAGGCCTTTTTGCATGTGGCTCAGAATCTTGAGCTGCCTATGTCTAGAGAGATTTGGTACTTCTTTAAAGCAAAACAAAGATCGGAGATTTGGGATTGTATCTTTCATCAGTTCATTGCAGTTCCCATGATGTGCCACACGGCGTGCGCCACTGCAGCCCCTCTGGTCATCCGGATTTGAAGACACCGTTAGAAAGCTGTCTTCCTTGGCTTTTTTTATGGCGATATCATGTAGGAGATCGTGCATATAACACCATTGGATGGAGTGATCAAGGGCACTTCGTGTTCGTAATACTTGAACCATGCTCCTGTTGCAAACCATATGTTTGTTATATTTCAAAATTATTAAGTTCAAAATTTGTCAAGACTATCAGCCTTAAAAATTAAAATAATTAAGAATACGCAAAGAATATAAATGAAAATATTATTTAAGCCATTCACGAAATGTTCATATGTTTTGTTGAAGTGAAAAGAAAGATGATATGAAGCTGTTCTAGGAGTCCGAATTAAGACGGCAAGACACGTGTCTCACTAAAATAGACAACTCAAATCACGTGTATACTTTCTATAAAGTAAAAGGAAGTAACAAAGAAGCTACAATGCATATATATTTTGATCAGTTAGCTTAGAAACTTGTCTCACCTGGACAAATCTCATAAAGTCGCCAACATTACCTCCATAACAAGTGCATCACTTCAAGTTACCATACAAAGGGGTGCCTTTTTGCACCGGGTTTTGAGGCGGAATATTTTCCGGATTTTTTATTTATTGGGACTGATCTTTGGCAGCTGTTGTTATTTAAAAACCGGTGCTAAACAGTTCAACAAAATTTTATGTAATGTCACTTCTCTTTCAGCACCTTTTATTAGAAATAATGCTAATTGGCCGTTGCAAAAAGCCTTGTTATTTGGTAGTGAGTTGTTCCAAAGTCGTCGAATTCTTTGATTTCGTTTTAGCTACATCACTTTGTTTAAATTAAATTGACTGTACCATGATGTGCACAAGCTTTCTTTGTAGGCGTGCAATCACCTGTCTAGCTTCAAAAAGAAAGCTTGACAGTTGACATGCGTTGGTGATGTAAAACTGTGGATAATTAACTGAAATTAACAAGGATCTAGGTAAGGGGTAAAAAGAGCGCGACAGTACCTTTGCACAAGATCCTCAAGAAAGTTTTCAGCGATGTGCTCTAATGTTCTTTCACTGTCATCATTATGAGGTATGAATCCTTCAGCGACCCACATTCGAATTAGAGATCTGGCATTGATTATATGATCTTCGGGAAGCAATGCAAAGTACATGAAGCATGACTTAAGAGCAAATGGCAAATCATCATAACTAGTGGATAAAACCTTACTTGCATCATCAAGCCAATCCATTCTTTTCAAAACCTTCCTCCAAGAATGGACATCAGGTGTCTGCTTTGATAGCAAACCACCTAGGAGAACCAATGCAAGAGGCAACCCACCACATTTTTTAATGAACTCTTTTGCAAGGTCGCATAAATTATCAGGATAACCTTTCTCTGGTTCTTGATTTGGGAGAGCTTTTTTAAGCAAAAGATCTAGACTTGGTTTCTCTGTTAAGTATGGAAGTTTGTATGGTTCAGATGTGGGATCAGCACTTTTAGCAACATCCAAGAATCTGGTGGTCATAAGCACCCTGCTGCCATTTTTGGTATCAGGAAAGGCCTCTTTTATTTGAAACCATAGTTTATCAGTCCAAACATCATCTAGCACTACAAGATACTTTTTCTCTCGAAGATATTCATAAAGTTTTACATGGAAATAGTCCTCTTTTTGTCCTTGCTCGTCTTCGTTGATAGGTCTGCCACGAATTTCTTCTACTAACTTTCTTAAAATGTCAACTAATTTGAACTTTTGGGATATAGTTATCAATATGCGAAGGTTGAAATTTTTCTTGACACCAGGACTGTAAAAATAAATAGAACTATTAGGCTTTATTATCACATCAATTTGTTCAAATATTGAATGCAACTAATTAAACGTTAAATGGATAAAATGCAAGCAAAAATCATAGAATGATAATTTATTTTACTAAATTTAAGTTCAAGATATAAAAACTTATTAATTGAAAGGGGGAAAGTCACCACACAAGCGAGTAGTATGTCACAAGTGAATAATATTTCCTAGGATTAACCTTCAAAAAAATATTTTCCTAGGATTTGTGGTATTACCTGTTGTAGGCTTTTCGAGCAAGAGTGGTCTTTCCGAGCCCGCCTGGCCCGACAATTGAGACGATGCAACGCCTTCCAGTGTTGTCATCAAGCAACTTATTTACGATGTTGTATCTATCATGTTCAAAGCCAACAACATCAGGATCATCGAAGTTAGGTATCAAAAGCGGCTTAACGGGCAACTCTATTTGGCCTCCACTGCCCTCCCCAAGATTATCGGTCCCATATTTTACTCTGTTTTCAGAGATCTTCTCGATCCTTTTCAGGATTTCTTTTATCTCAACTCCAAGCTCGTGTTGTGCTTTGGGACTCTTGAATATCCTCTTGAAAGCCTCCATTTTGCTGGGCCTTTTTTTGGGGTTCTCCATCTCAATACCCAAGAGACACGCCTTGTCTATAGTATCTTCTATGTCATAGGCAACTTCACGGATCTCCTTGATCCAATGCCTTTGACGTTCATCTCCATTGTTATTCTTTCTGTCAGCATCTTTGAGGAATGCCTGAATCCAACCCAATTCATCCCTCACTAACTTCACTTGCTTATCAACACCACACAGATGTAACAGCTCCTGAACAGTTGCATCTGCAATCTTGCCCAAAATAAACTTCACTATAGATTCAGCCATCTCTCTCTCACTTCTCTGGCCAGCTCCTGTCTCTCTTTATTAGGTCAACCCGACCGTCAACCTAAACATATACATACGCAGAAGGATCCAATGGGGGTAGAAGGTCATTGAATGATCGATCCTGGCATATATGAAATATTATTTACACGAAAGAGATGTATAATTGGTGCTATCTGAGGTGGAAAGTTTAAATATTCAACATTATATCTTCATTTAAACTTTATTTTAATACAAAAGGTGGGGGCCAGACCCTCATTTTTCTTCAAAAAAAAATATTCAACATTATTAAAGTATACATTGTCAGCAACTTGGAATAAATTAACTGCGTGCTGCATGATTGAATTATTAAATTCTGATATATAAATTTATATATATGACAGAGCAACTTGGAATAAATTAGGACTCGAAGAAAGTAGTAGCTAGGTAAAGATCAAAGGGATATATCTAGGCTGTGATTATGACAGCTCAACACCACTACATTCTTGGCATTTTTGTGGCATACGAAAATGCATCGCTAGTTATATCGAATAAGATCAACGGTTTGGATTCGAAGTTTGAATTTTATATTTTGTAAAAGTAGTAAAAAAGTGTATTTTGGAGCATTTGGAGGCATCCAAAATGTGGGCACCCAAACCCTCCTCTTTAGTTATATTGGCAACCACTACCGAAAAGTACCTCAACGAAGATTAATTAAATGAGTTTTCTGTGGCATTTCTATCTATATTCGACAAATTAAACATTCTCTGACAATTTTCACAACTATTATGTAAATGAATTTTTTATATTTTAAAGAATTTGTGTATTAGTCTACTAGTCGATCAAGTACCAACACTTAATTAAGTATTTAATTAATTAGAAAACTACATAAACCACCACATAGTTTTACGTCACAGAAGACCCAAACGTAACTGAGATATATATTCTTCCAAGATGCTATTAGAAGCAGTTGTTAGGATGATGATCAGAATTCGTTGGAGAATGTTTTCGCATCGCCAATTATAAAAATCGGAACACTTTTTCCACCATGCATGTCATGAGCACTATCTCATAGTCTACACTAAAATTTCAAGTCTTGAACAATTACTTGACATGCAACAAATAACAGAGAGCAGACATTAATTGGTTAATTAATTGTTTGTCCAATGGATAAATTAGGGAATATTTGGAACTCCAGTACCAATATATTAATTATAATACCTATCTATTAACTGATGCACGGTAATTTAATGGTTGAATATATTTGAAATGTTGATTAAATGTTTACACTATTATTATAACAATGAAACATAAATATTGTTAGTAATTATATTTTAATTTAATAGGTAAATATTTGTTCTTAATGGGGTCGTTTTGGATTGCAAAGAATAAAGAAGAATAGCTTCTTCCTAGGAATAACATCTTCTAACAATTATATATACATAATTTCAACAAAAGTAACTTAATACTAATAACTAAATGAAATTTTATGTGCTCTTTAATTAGTACTTTATTTATTATATTAATATTAAAATAATAATTTTTAATAATTTATTTAAATTAGTATCAATTTGCTTATTCCTAACTCACCATCTAAATGACATTTCTTATTTTCGGAATAACATCTTTCCACTCTTCCCAAAATTATATACTTTCCAATATTTTCTTTCTAAAATCTTTATTTTTTCCTTGTTCCCATACCATCCAAACGATCCCAATATATCGATCGGAAGTGAATGCACAGTTGTATATGAATGTCATTGGAATATATTTATTTTCTGATAATTAGCCAGCCAAAGGAAATTATAAAATAAACAACTCATCAATATTTATTTTATTATGTTTCAATATACTATATATTCATCAATATTATTGATGAACGTACAAGGCAAAAGACACATCATTGATCTCTGCGACGGTTATCATTTGTTAGAATGTTTATTGTTATCAAATTCCCAATTGTTTTATGAAGGATATGTTTGTATAAAAAAATTAAGTGGAGTGCACGGTAAAAAAGAACGACATGTTTGGTAAATTTTATTTCATGAGGTGAGTTTCATTATAGCTTTTCCGACCTTTAACGTCAAATCAAACTTTTTCAATAAATATAATTCTAGCGTGTATTAAAAATTCTTACATACTAGATATGGCAGTCATAACATTGCATCACTATATTTTTAGAGAGTAAGGTTCCGGTATCACACTTTTTTTATGCCACAAATGTCACACTTTAATTTTTTATTTTAAATTTAAAAAATTTTAAATATAATCATCCGATCAAAACAGCTGATCTTGTTCATTTTATTGACGGATGCGTTGTCCTAAAAAATTAAAGTTGAAAAATGGACATATTAGAATTAATCTATTTTAGTTATTTTGATCCGTTCATTTTTGACCTTTTGATCAAGCATCAAATCAACTTCAAAAATTATAAACAGATTATTAACCCGGTTGTATTAGATTGGATCAGGTTATATTATTATTTTGATAACCTGTTTAAGTCTTCCAATTCCAGCTCGACAAATAAAATTTTTAGTTTGAATTTTAATTATTATTATAAATTTATTGTTTTTTTAATCTCAAATTTATTGTTATTAGTGCTAATATCACGTTATGCGATTAATTTTTATTTATACAGATTACACATTTGTTATAATTTTTTAAATTTTTTTGTACAAGAGTCAAATACTCAAATTCATAAAATAACAAGCAAATGAGGAAGTGTTTTTTTTTTGGAAGGCCAAATAGTAAGTACCATACCAATAATTTTTATTAATTAATAAATAAAAGTTGAAGAATTAAAAAATAAACAAAAGAAATGAAAAAGGAAAAAATAAACTAAAATCTATACAAGAAAAAATATAAAAGCACAAATATCCTTGAGTAAAAAAATCCGACGGGATGTCCAAGTTTGAGAAGATACGCTTGTTGCGAGATAAACCCTCCAGCAGTCTGGCCTAATTTCGACGGGTTCATATTCTCTGCCAATCTTTTGAGGTTAGTAGAGTGCTAATTTTTAATCTAAGCCGTTCGATCTAATCTCGACGGTTAAAATTTTTCGAACCTATCAATCTGGTTACATGTACGAAACTTCCTTAACCGTCGAGATTAGATCTAACGGTTCAGATCAGATGTTGGTACTCTACCAACCTCTGATCTGGTTGCATGTGATTCCAATTTCGACGGTCCCAGATGGAACAGTCCAGATGGGATCCATCCTAATCGTGCGATCCAAATTATGATCCAATAAATTCTTTACAGCTGGAAAAGGAAACCTTTCTTCATTTGCTGCCAGTCCACGGGGATGAAAACGGATCGGATACGGAACGGATGTTGGTCTTCCCATATCCGCATCCATATTTTTTTTCCGGATACGGATGCGTTCGAATACGGATACGGTTCGGATATTAAACGGATACGAATACGGTTAGGATATTATCGAATACGGAGTCGAATACGAATATATTTTGTCGGATACGGATTGTATTTTAATCTTATTTATTTATTAGGTTCCAACTTTCAACGCATAAATATATAAATTCACAACGAGAGAGAAATAAAAGGCTAAAAGTGAAAACAAATAAGAGACCATCTAAATTTACAAGTTAATGTCAAATCATATGATATACCTTAAACAAAATAATAGTCAATTTTGATGCTATATAACTAAAATAGCTATAATTGTATATCAATTATGATGCTATTTCCAAAAAGTGCATCATATTCATCATATTTCCAAAATAATTGTCATCACATCTAATACCTAAGTCAGCAAATAAGACGTCTTCTATAGCATTAGAGTTAAACCATCTTGTGCACATTGACTAAACAGAAATTCCATCAAATTCTTCCAGAGCATCTAATGAATTAATTAAATTGTAATTATTTAAAGAAAGACATCTACCTGAAATTGTAATTAAATTGGTCTTCCCACCTCGGGTTGAGTAGGTTGACTCGATGATGCCATTATTTAAAGAAAGACATCTACCTGAAATTTTAAATCCCAATGAATTAATTAAATTGTAATTATCGATTTTACAAAATTATACTGAAATAGATAAAAGTATCTTCAAGTATCACACTATCACCATCTTTACTGGTAGACAATATTAGCAAAAGTACGAATTTTGTTTAAATTTTATTTTAAAAAGCTAGTTTATAATTGCATGAATAGTTTGTATACAATCTTTTGTGGAAACAATTTATATAAAAATTGCCCTTAATTTTTGGACAATAGAAGTCTCGGATGAGAAAATATATTATACTTTTCCCAAATAAAATATCTGCTCTTTTAGAAGAGTGGGCCTCAATTTTTTATTAATACGATGCATACAAATAATACAAATTGGATAATATAAAATAAAAGAAAAAAGCAAGTTGCTGTTTGAAATCGAGAAAAAGTTTAAACATTTTAAATTATATATCCTTAGAAACTCTTGACTCTTCATTCGATATACTCAGCATGTAAAACCTCCAGAGGTTTCTGAGTAATCTTAAAAACTCGAGAACCAAGCAAATGTCACAACATTAGATGTGTAAAGAAATACACAATTACGAATCTTACCAGGTCACAAGAAAGCGGCGAGCGGGGATCGTGAGAGGGGTTGCGAGAGGAGATCGTAAGCCACCTGCTGCCTTAGCAGTTCCTTCGATTTTGCGATTTAGGGTTCAGTGTTGAGACGAGACTCACGAGAGAGTGTGTGATTTAGGGACTTATAGGGACTTTGGGTTCAGTGATTTTTCAATTTTGTGATTTGGGATGACGGGCCAAGTGCCCAAGTACCCAGTCTATACATTTTCAAACCTAAGTAGAATTTGAACTGAAGTTCTAAATTAGCGGATATCTGTTTAAGCTGATCTTTCGGATTCGGATATTTATCCGTATTCGTATCCGTATCCGGACCAATTTATGTTCCCACATCCGCATCCGCATCCGTTTAAAAACATCCGTATCCGCATCCGTATCTGTTCGGATCCGGATATTAATATCCGAATCCGCAAATTTTCGGATACGGATGCGGATCGGATCGGATAATATCTGATCCGTTTTCATCCCTGTCTACCACAACTACGAGTCAACAAGTGAGCATTCTCTTCTCATTTTTCTTACATGAGTCCAAAATACACGCCATGACCATGACTCCATGACCATGAGATGAGACCGGCAACAACCTCACCTCTGAAAACGCTCTCTTCGCTCCTCTCCACGCAAAACCCCATGTTCTCCCGATCAATCTCTTCCGCCTCTCCATTCATCGACCCGAAGTCGACCGACCCGAATCCGCAAATGGAGCCGCCATCCTCCCCCATCCCCGTGGCGATCGACGCGGGCTCCTCGGTGCGCAAGCCCATCAGCCTGTGGCCTGGTATGTACCACTCGCCAGTCACGAATGCTCTCTGGGAAGCGCGGTCCAGTATTTTCGAGAGATTGCTCGATCCGCCGTCTAAAGACGGACCTCCGCAAACCGAATTGTTGACCAAATCGCCTTCCCAAAGTCGTACTAGCATAATTTACAAGTTCTCGAGCGATTATATACTGAGGGAGCAGTACAGGGATCCTTCCAATGAGATGAGGATTGGGAAGTTGTTGGAGGATCTCGATGCACTCGCTGGCACTATCGCTTTTAAGGTACTGTTTCTTTACTTACATTTATCTTATTATAATTATAATTATAATATAATATCCCCCTTTCATTTCCAGAATTAGCATAATATTCCTTTAATCATGCAACCTTTTGTTTCCCTCATTTATTGTTCAACAGCATTGCTCTGATGAGGATAGCACGACGAGACCGTTATTGGTAGTAACAGCCTCTGTAGATAAAATGGTTTTGAAGAAACCAATTAGGGTTGATACTGATCTCAAAATAGCCGGTGCTGTTACCTATGTGGGTCGTTCCTCCATTGATATTCAAATCGAAGTTACCCAGCTCCCACCTGGTAGTTATAACCTTATTCCTATTATACTACTAGTCTTATTTATAGTTTATAATTTAAAAGATGGCTCCATTGCTGTGTTCATGGTCATCACAATTACCATTTATTATAATTAATATAAAGATCTGGTAATTTTAAAAAAAAGAAAAAAAAATAATAATAATGGTACATCATCCCACCTGTTTAATTTGTATTAAAACACCTTCACAAGTGTTATTATGGCAAAAAAATTTGCCAATAGTTATCTTGGTTATGTTTTATTGTTGTTGTTGCATTGTGTTTTCATTGTTATTACTGTAATAATAGAATTGTGTTACTGCTATTACCTGTAGGAAAAATGAGGTTGTCAATTTAATGTTCTGTAATATTCATGCAGATAATTCTGAACCCTCAGATCCAATTGCCTTAACTGCTAACTTCACATTCGTAGCACGCGACTCTAAAACAGGAAAATCAGCTCCTGTAAACCGCCTTGCACCTGAAACTGAGAAGGAAAAACAACTGTTCAAAGAAAGGGAAGCACGAGACAAGCTTAGAAAGATGAAGAGAGAGGAACAGAAAAAAGGTCTGGAAAATGGTTATTCACACTTCTTCCAAGGAGAGGAGGCTGAGAGGCTGAGAAATTTATTGGCTGAGGGACGGGTGTTCTGTGATCTCCCTGCTCTAGCTGATCGAGATAGCATTTTAATGAAGGACACAAGACTAGAGAACGCACTTATTTGTCAGCCTCAGCAGAGAAACTTGCATGGCCGTATTTTTGGAGGGTTTTTGATGCACCGAGCCTTCGAGTTGGGATTTTCTACAGCCTATGCTTTCGTTGGTCATATGCCATCTTTTCTTGAAGTAGATCATGTGGATTTCTTGAAACCAGTAAGTGCCTCATTTTTCTTCCATCATATTTTATGGTTCAATTAGTTAATTTTTTCTAGTGATTGTTTTGTTAATGTTTTGGACCATTACTATTTTCAGTTCTTTTGAGTACTTTCCATCAGTTTTAATTAGCTCTCTGTCCTTAGGTTGATGTGGGAGATTTTCTTCGGTTCAAATCATGTGTGCTGTACACGCAATTGGATAATCCAGATCAACCTTTCATCAATGTAGAAGTTGTGGCCCATGTTACCAGGCCTGAGCTCCGCACCAGTGAGGTACTAAATTATTTTTTAATATTTACCATTAATTTTTGAATTAGTAAAAAACTAATAAACAATACATAGGAATAGTGGAACAGAAAATGAGAAATTTATGAACTCAGAAAGAAGTTCAGATTTTATTTCTGCAATTTTGTCAACTGTTGCATGATCCTGATTTGGAACTATGAACATGGGCAGGTATCAAACACATTTTATTTCACATTCACTGTCAAACAAGATGCATTGAAAAATGGCTTGAGAATACGCAATGTAGTTCCAGCCACGGAGGAGGAGGCTCGTCGGATCCTAGAGCGCATGGATGCTGAGAAATTATATGATGGTGATCAATAATCAACACCTTTCAGATCTTTTCATTCCTTTTGGACTTGATCGAGAACTAAAAGTAGATAAATTGGAATACAGAGGATGTGTTTCCACTCCATTAAAGGATGTACATGTTGTAGTTTCTTCAAAATAAGACTTGGTACTTACTTCACATCAGATACCACTTTGTCGCTTGCTTACAGATTCTTGCGAGGTATAATGATATTTTCATGATGTATACTTTTGAATTTTCATGGATATTTACTGTAATGGAACCAATAAAATATCTCAAAGGTTATAAATCTGCAAAGATGCTTGTGTGCCTTTTTGGTGTAATGGTGCTATGGCTGCACAATTGTCCTTGTGCTCAAACGATGTCTGCTACATTTTAAGTAATTGAATATTCATCTCTGTATGTCTTTCCTTGGCTTAATGAAAAGCTGGTAACCCTGCTTGGGTTGCTCTTGTTTCCAAAAAAAAAAAAAAAGTAATTGAATATTCATAGGGTACCGTCAAAGGACTGGAAGAAAAGTTATCATGTTCACGAGTCAACTCTATTACTCGATATTTAAAAATGAACACCAGGGCAGTTGGCCCATAGAAACACGAGCAGAGAATTTTAGCTGTATTCAAGATCTTTGGATTGATATTTTGTTTTTAATGAGTTATGTCAAAGATTATTCAGTCCATATATATATATGGTCGGTACTGTCGATTTCATAGTTGAAACATTAATTAATAATAATAAAATAAACAATTCGATTGTTTACTGAAAAAAAAAAACTGGAGAAATCTTACAGCAATGTAGAGGGTTGCATATTATGCATAAACGTTTAATTTTCTATATAGACATAGTAGTCATTATAATTTAAAGACGGGACATGTCGTCACGTTCGATTTGGCTTGTGATGGAAAGGCACCGTGGGAACACATGCATCCAATCGGCATGGAATGTAAAGGGAAATGAATTTGGTGTTTAAAAATACATAGCTTGGACTTTAAAATTTGATCAATTGAATCAAAAGTTGCTTATGGCGTGGCATTCTCCTCTGATACTTATCATTCTCTATTTTAAGACTGTCCAAAGCTGGTCTTTTTATTAAAACAAAAAAAAAACTAAGTAAGAAAGAAAGTTGCTTTCCCCTCCATTTAAAAGATCAGAAACAAGTTTCTCCAGATAAATAATAATCTTTATCCCTTAGATATATGCAGAATGTTCACAATGATACCTACAACTCGTGCCCTCAAATCCATCCCTTCCACCTCAAGGTCAACTCTTTTCACCGTGCTATCACGACCAATCTCATCAAACACCCCCAAAAAAGACCAAAATGAATCAAAATCAAGCGATCCACAACCACAAAGGGATAGGTCATCCCGTCCTATCCACGGGGCAATTGATGCCAGCTCCTCTGTGCGCAAACCAATCAGCTTATGGCCTGGCAGGTACGACTCCCCGGTGACAAATGCACTATGGGAGGCCAGGTCTAATATTTTTGAGAGATTGATAGATGAACCAGTTAAGGAGGTACCGGCACAGATCGAACTCTTGGTTAAATCACCTTCGCAAAGTCGTACCAGTGTGATTTACAAGTTTTCAACTGATTATGTATTGAGAGAACAGTATAGGGATCCAGCAAATGAGGTCAGAATTGGGAAATTGTTAGAGGATCTTGATGCACTTGCTGGAACTGTTGCTTTCAAGGTATATTATCTTTCTTTTTAGGCCCATGCCACATGGAAGTTAAAAGCTTAGTTTTCGGTGGCTTATTTAAAATTGTTGCTAATTTATTTTACCCTTGCAGTCCTTGCCTTTTTTCTCCATTATTGTCCCTAGAATTTGGCTTTTGGCACCTAGGTAGAGTAGCCTGTGTATTAATTGCAATTCCAGTCATGTTAGGAACTTTGTATTGGGGGTACATTCATAGAAATTATGCTAATTTTACATTACATTGAACTTTGTATTGGGGGGTACAAAAATGACTTGATGAACTAGATAAAAGCTACAAATTAGTACAGTTTCAATTGTTCCAGGCATGCTATAATGGCCCAATCTGGTTCTATAGCTTGTACCTGTTTACATACAAAATAAAATGTCGAAATAGCTCATTTAATTTGAAACATCCATCTGTAGCACTGCTCTGACAAGGATGGCATGACCAGCTCACTATTGCTTGTGACAGCGTCTGTGGATAGGATAGTCTTGAAGAAGCCACTCAGAGCTGATACTGATCTCAAAATAGCCGGTGCCGTCACCTATGTAGGCCGCTCTTCAATCGACATTCAAATTGAAGTTACCCAACTCCCACCCAGTGTTAACTATTCAAGAGCTACCAACGGCCGTGTATGGGAAAAATCACAACTTTATCAAGCAGGTATAGTATATGTATATTTAGCTGAGGAGGAAACAGTGTGAAAGAAAATTCTATGAGCTTTGGAACATGTGCTTATGGGCCTTAAGCAACTGTGCCGTCACCTGCTCAACTTTTTTTTAAAAAAAAAAATATATTTAAAAAAGCTAACCCCCCAATCCCCATTCATGCCTTATTCCCGAAAAATTTAAAAATAATATTAAAATAATATAATATATTAAAAATAATATCAATATAATAATTATTTTTAAATAGTATCACAAGATCGGAATCCCGGATTCCGATCGCAATTACGGAATCCCGGATTCCGATCTTAGCTAAAAATAATATTTAAATATAATATTTAATTTATTTATTTAATTAAATATAAATTTAATTAAAATATAAATAATTATTTTATTTAATTAAAAATGAATAATTAAGTTACAAATTTTTAATTAATTTACATTAAAATTATAAATTTTTAAACAATCATTTGATCTGCGTCTCGGGTGTCGTCCTCTGTATAGTCAATAAAAGACTCGGGAGTTTGTTGTACGAATCTTCCCACAATCTGAAAAGATGTTCGATTGCTCTCTCTCTTGCCCATGCCAAATCTTGTTATAAGTGGGCACCACATTCGGACATTCTTTCTCCAATAGAGATTTCACGTCCGGTAAGGAAATACCGACATCTCTCTTTACTGCATTTCTAACAATAACTTCAGCCGTTAGATTATCATGCGTGAAGTCTCCGGCCCTTCTCACGCATGTATGCTATTGTTCATTCGTTATTATCTTCCAAAATTTATAATTTTAATGTAAATTAATTAAAAATTTATAACTTAATTATTTATTTTTTAATTAAATAAAATAATTATTTATATTTTAATTAAATTTATATTTAATTAAATAAATTAATTAAATATTTTTTAAATATTATTTCTAATATTTAAATATTATTTTTAGCTAAGATCGGAATCCGAGATTTCGTAATTACGGTCAGAATTCCAGGTTCCGATCTTGTAATACTATTTAAAAAAATATTATTATATTGATATTATATTTAATATATTATATTAATTTAATATTATTTTTAAATTATTATATTAATAAGGCTTATTCCCTCGTTTCAGCCCAAAAGGCCCACTTTGGACACATGTGCTTATGGGCCTTAAGCAACTGTAAAAGATTGAATAATCATACGAGCTTCTCTAGGGCTCTGTTTGGATACACTAAAAAATAAGGAAATAACCCTCTTCCTTATTCCTAACCATCCAAAGTTATTATAAACAATTCAAAATCTTCACAATGTTACACACTTTTCAATATTTCTTCTCTTATTCCTCTTATTTCCACACCATCCAAACGGAGCCTAAGTGAAGTCTAAGTAACAGTTTAAAGATTTCAAAATTCAGCACTGGATGGCATGTTTTAATTTTGTTGGAGTTGAATGCTTAGAAGTCCAGTCTTTACTAAGATTTCTCAAGGCCTTGAAGTTATTTTTACCAAAAGTGATCCTAGAGAAATTGTGTCAACCTTACAAATTGTCTCTCTTTCAGCTGAGAAAAGTCACATTAATTGGGTTCCAACCTTGAAGCGCCTTGTGAGGGGAACATTCTGATTATAATATTGGTATCCTTGTAATGTTAACCAGTGTTTTTAACACCGTACTGACAGCTCTACTGGCCAGTTGGACGAGACCTGGTATTTCTGATATTTTGTCTCGCAGTATCAAATGCTGCTATTTCGGTCACTGTTATGGTTCCTAGTATTACCGGGATTTTCCAGTATCCGGTGCGGTATTGAAAACATTGATATTAACCTGCCATTTTCTCAGCTTTTTAAAGAGAAATAGTATGTTTTTTTGTTATTTAGAAATGATTGTAATAACTGTTATTTTTTTGTCTCTTGATTTGTACAAAATATATTCTAAAAGTTTGTATTATTTAACACGGATGTGCCGCTCATGATGTAGAACATAGACGACAATATAATTTAACATACTAATAATGTGATATCAAACATGCTGCTCTTATCTTAATACAACAACAACAACAACTAAGTCTTTTGTGATTAGTTTTGTCCCAAGCAAGTTGGGGTAGGCTAGAAAGAAACCCAACAAGAGAACACGTCCAAGAACAAAAAAAAAAACATGAATTGCTCTTATCTTAATGGCTTTGCAAAATTATACAGGAATTACTTTTTTCTTTATAGCTCCCTAATAAATATTTTTAGAAAAAGGTGCCGCTGATTTTTGTGATTTTATTTGATTTCATGATAGGGTTGTCAAGTCCTGTGGCATTATCAGCAAACTTCACATTTGTGGCACGCGACTCTGAAACAGGAAGATCAGCTCCTGTAAATAGACTCGTACCAGAAACTGAGCAGGAAAAACAACTCTTTGAAGAAGGAGAGATGCGTGATAAGCTGAGAAAGGCAAACAGAGATGCAAAAAAGAAAGGTTCAGAGAACAGGTCGACACTATCTTTTGAAGGCGAGGAGGCTGAGAGGCTGAGAAATCTACTGGCCAAGGGAAGAGTGTTCTGTGATATGCCTGCATTGGCAGATCGAGACAGCATTTTGTTGCGGGACACAAGGCTGGAGAACTCCCTTGTTTGTCAACCACAGCAGAGGAATTTGCACGGCCGCATTTTCGGTGGCTTTCTGATGCATCGAGCGTATGAATTGGCATTCTCTACTGCCTATGCTTTCGTCGGTCATACTCCATGCTTTGTTGAAGTTGATCATGTTGATTTTCTAAAGCCAGTGAGTTTCATCCCCCCCCCCTTTTTTTTTTTTGCTTGACACATCATTGCATTCCATTCTTCATTATTCATTCAGATTTGTTCAGAAACATAATTAGTTGTCTGATTATTATTGCTCATGTGACATCTTTTAGTCTCCTAATCTCCTTCAGATACCAGGAAGCAGTAACAGTGCTTTTATCGACTTGTCGAACTTGTAATGTATCTGAATTTGATTTTTGTAGGTTGATGTTGGAGATTTTCTTCGGTTCAAATCATGTGTGTTATACACGCAACTGGAGAACCCAGATCAACCTCTGATCAATGTAGAGGTTGAGGCTCATGTTACCAGACCCGAGCTCCGCACTAGTGAGGTCTGCAGCTAAAAGCTATCTGTCTACTAATTAATTTGCAATTAAGAAAGATATCCGTGTCAATTTAATTCATAATTAGCAGTGACATTGAACTAGAATGGCTTTGAACTAATTTTACACGTCATTTAATTTGGACAGGTATCAAACACATTTTATTTCACATTCGGCGTGGACCAAGAGGCATTGAAAAATGGGTTGAAGATCCGTGATGTAGCTCCCGCCACAGAAGAGGAGGCACGGCGAATCCTACAGCGCATGGATGCTGAGAATATATCATAAAAACAATTTTAGAAATAGTTTGCTTAATTCTGTCATTTTGCTCTTCTTTTAGCCCTCATGTGAATTGGGAATTCGAATAAAAATAAATAACACACACACACACACAAACAATGAGAAAAGGAGTTTGTTTTCGTTCAACTAATCAAAAACAGCGATGACAATATAATTAAAAATACAATGAAAGCAGGGTAAGCTAAAATTACAGCCAGTAATTTGTCACTTACATAGATTGTTTATAGAATTTCGTGTAATTTTAATATCATTTAGTCGTTATTTAAAAGTTAGATAAAACTAAATTATTGGTCTATCAAGTAATTTTGATAGTTGATGCATGAATTAGTTTTTGAATTTCAACAAATTTTAATATAGAATATACTTGAACAATGAACGATATATTTATATTAATTTAATAACTGATTTTTCATAAGTTTGTACTCTATCATAATTTTAAAGAAAAAAATATATATTTTTCCATACCATCAATTATCCAACAGGCAATAGAGTAACTCAACAAGAAAGAATGTTTTATCATCAATCACAAGTGTTAATTTGTTGAAAGCGGCAGCTTTTTTTTTAGCATATATGTAATTGTAAGCTTAAGCCGACGACTCGACGAGCCATTCTCTTCTGTACTTCACAAGTTCATACGCTGTTGCCTACTTGTGATGGTTTGTTGGTGACTTGGTGCCATCGTCAGATGCTAGAATTCGTGGCAAGTCAGATAGTGGAAGTTGTATAAGCGTTGAAAAAACGGTAATAGATATGTTTCTTTAGTTTCCTTTTTGTAACCGATTTGACACTCTCCTGGTTCTATCCATTCGCACTTTTTTTTAAGATAAATTGGAGGTCTAATTCACCCAACTTATTTTTATTTTTAATTTTTAAATTTTTAAATGTCTATGAAAGACTCCCCAGTCGGGTTTCGAACTTGCGACCTTTCACTCAAGGAGCCAAAGTGCATTGCTCTTTGCCACTAGACCAAGAGCTAGTTCTCCTATCCATTCGCACTTATTTAAAATGTCCAAAAGTTAACATCGCCTTGTAAGGATAATTGAAGATGATGTTCCAGTATATACTTTTTATATTGATTTTTATCGAATACTTGTAATTTTGTGATCAAAGACGTTATAATTTTTTTGTTTAAATAAAAAGAAAATAGACCGGACATCGCAGACTCCGCACGTATCTAACTCCCAACTATCACAATGCAATCTATTATATTTATTACTAAAAAAATCAAAATTAAATAATTAATTTTTTATACGGACCTTAGCCAATTAAAAGGTATAATCAAGTGTAATACTTTTTATTAAAAGACAAGTGCTATAAAATATTTGAACATGTGATTGAGTATAAGCTATTAAAATCCATAAAGTTTAAATCATCAACTATTTTTATACGTTCAGAAATTCCAATTACTGAATGCATGTATTTACACAATTTTGAACGAGTACATTCAGGTCCAATTCCTCATTTTAAAAATATCAATTTCTTATGAACAACTTGCATCCCTCCATTATTTGAGAATCCTTTTCTCCGATACAACACTAACTCACTTACACTTCCATATCGTTTTCTGAAGACTTCAAATTTGTTTTTTGTTGATCTGTCAAAATTGTTTGTCATTTTCTACAAGTTCAAATAGAACTGTTGATGCACTCAATAATTTATATTTTATAAGATTTTTACGGCGGCTGCCAAAAGAGATGCAATCAATAATTATCCTATCTCATCATATGTTATTTATTATATGAATATAGTAAAACAAGAATACGCATTCTATATAGTCAACAGTCACAACTTCCCCTAGCTAGTGCCATATCAAACCTCTCTTGCCAAAACATCTCCTCCTACATCTCAGGGAAAAACTCCTGTACAAAATTAAGATGGCAGAGGGAGAAAACGATGTTGAAAACCGCAGCCATGTGCTGCTGCTGCCATACCCGAGCCAAGGCCACATCCACCCCATGCTCGACTTCGGCAAACGCCTCGCATTTCATGGCCTCCAGCCAACTCTCGCTACCACCCGCTTCATTCTCTCCTCCACCAATCCTGACCCCGGTCCAGTTCGTATAGCCCCAATCTCTGACGGATTTGATCGCGGAGGTTACTATGAGGTCCTATAATTTATACAACACATTAATTACAAAATCAATTGTCTTGCACTTTCTAAGTTTTAACGTATATTTACTATTGGATATTGAGTTAGCTGCAGGAAGAGTTGCACACGTAGCTTTTCCTCTCTCTTTCTTTTTTTTTTTTTGTTTCTTTTTTTCCACTTTATTTTTTGTGTATAATTGTACTTTCCTTTACCAAAGAAGGGAAACAGCCGTGCTGCATATATGTTCTATTACAGGTTTCAGATATAGATCACAATTAGAGTGCAATTATTGAGATAGTATTTAATCCAAGAAAACTTATATGAATATCACAGATCAACTCTGTCTCAGCCTATTTGGCCCGGCTGGAGATTACCGGCTCAGAGACACTAGACAACCTACTCAAGTCTGAGTCAGCTGATGGGAAGCCAGTCAAGGTTTTGGTCTACGATGCATTCCTTCCCTGGGCAGGTGAAGTGGCAAGGCGGAATGGAGTAGCCGCTGCCGCATTCTTCACTCAACCATGCGCCGTGAATGTCGTGTATGGACACACATGGGAAAAGCGGGTCAAGGTGCCGGTCAAGACAAGCCCATTTGTGGTGCCGGGGTTGCCGGCTCTTGAACACGAGGATTTGCCGTCATTTATGCTCGGGGCTGGGCCATACCCGGCTTATTTGGAGATGGTTGTGGCGCAGTTCAAGTATCTACATAAGGCAGATGATGTGCTTGTCAACTCTTTCTATGAGCTTGAACCTGAGGTTTGCCTACATCCTAAAAATCCTCTATTTTCTGCCTTGATTTCTGGGAAATTAAGATCCTACGTAGTTTGGGTGTGCTGATTGCCACCTGCCCTCAAAAAATAATAATAATAATAATAAAAATGTCAAAGAAAGTATATCACTAATTCACTATTGTTGTTGTTTGGTAGTTTTGTCTTTAGTTCCACGTCGTTATGGTTTTTATATACACATGTCCAGTACCTGTGGCGGCCTTGCGATAGGATAGACACCTTTCCACACTCGAGAAAACCAAATTAAGCTTACTTTAAATCAAAAAAAAATTTACAAGTGCAACGCTATTCCGATGGTTGATTACTCAGGAAAATGGCAGAACTATGATTGAAAAAAGGATCAAATAAATCTGCTACATATGAGGATCTATCAAAATATAACAACGATTTTTAAATTGTTTATTGTAATATGAAATCGCTTTATTTTGTTATTTTACTAATGTAATGTTTGCATATATACATTCAGGAAGCAAAATACATGGAATCAGAATGGCGCGGTAAAACAATCGGACCAACTGTGCCGTCTTCGTATCTCGACAACCACCTCTCGTCTGACACATCCTATGGCTTTCACCTCTACACACCAACCACAACCCCTTGCATTGCATGGCTCGATTCCAAGCCGCCACACTCAGTTGTCTATACCTCCTTCGGCAGCTTGTCTTGCCTAGACCCGGCACAGATGGAAGAAGTGGCTTATGGTCTCTATGACTGCGGCAAACCCTTTTTGTGGGTCGTCAGGTCAGTGGAAGCCCACAAAATTCCTGAAAACTTTGCCGAAAAAGTGAGAGATAGAGGGTATATAGTCTCTTGGAGCCCGCAGTTGGAGGTGTTGGCTCATGAAGCCGTCGGTTGTTTCTTTTCGCATTGCGGTTGGAATTCTACTGTGGAGGCACTTGTGCTGGGCATGCCAATGGTGGGTATTCCTCAGTGGACTGACCAACCAATGAATGCGAAATATGTTGAAGGGGTTTGGAAGGTCGGCAAACGGGTCAAACCTGACAGTGGTGGGTTGGTAAAGAAAGAGGAGATTGTGAGGTGCATAAGTGAGGTGATGGAAGGAGAGAGGAGTGAGGAGTATAGGAGGAATGCAAAGACATGGAGAGAGAAGGCTCAAGAGGCAATGAGAGAAGGTGGAAGCTCCTATAGAAATATTGCAGAATTCGCAGCTAAATACAGGGCCCAGTAAGATCTGCTATATTGAGTCATGCATTAATCATTTACTCTCCTGCAAGTATAATAGTGTGTTTCATGGTTTTGTCTCATCCATATTTGGCGTATAATAGCTCTTTTCAGCATATGTGAGAAAATATGGGTGAGGACGAACAAGCATTTCTCAATAAATTTCATCAACAAAATGTTACCTATTTGGAGATAGTGGCTAAACTTTAGAAAGAGCTAGGAATTGCCATGGCTTAATCAATGGCTATTACCCACCAGGCGTGGTTCAAATATGTTTAACTAAAATACTGGTCAGTCACACATATAGCTTCAATCTCCTGTCTGGAACTTCTGATGGCTACATTTGAGAGTGTTAAGAAGTGCCTTCTATATATGAAATTAATCGCAGAGATGTGTTTATTCAATCACAAAATTCTGTATCAAATCGCCTTTCTAAAAACATTTCATACAATGTACTTAGTTTCCATTAAAAGGCGGAAAATGAATAAGTAAATTACAAGTTCCATATGCTCTCTAATTGAGGGAAATTTAATTAAATAATTCTACCATGTAAAAGAAGGCAAAACAAAGTTGGGATTGGCATCAAACTTGGTACATAGAGAATGGACGGCATCAAGTGTAGCTGTTTCCCCAAAAGAACCCAGACCCAATTCGTCAGCATGTATGCCTCCAGTGATAAATGCTGATTGAATGCCAGCTCTATTTGCACCTTTAATATCATGATGCAGGGAGTCCCCTACTGTTATGCATTCCTTTGGATTGATACCTGTCAACCCCATAGTTGATTCATATATCACCTGAAAATCATAAATGCACGTGCATATCAACAATATGCGTGAGTGTGAGATCCCAAACACAAAACATGTATGGAGTAACAAGTACTGATACAGTGATACCTTATCAGGCTTTCCCATCCATCTCACATCGCCTCCCAGTTTCTCGTATTTAGCCCCTAGAGTACCTGGAACACAAGAAAAGCTTATCCATTTTGATTGCTGTTATACATGCAGATAGGCCAAAAAGATAATAAAAAATGGTAACTACCAGGCATGACACGCAAGTCACGTGCTTCAACAGTGACATAATCTGGATTAGCCACAACCATAGGTATCGGTTTTGATCTCTTAGCACAGAGCTCTAAAATCTGCTCAAGACCCTCTAAATCCATAGGTTGTGAGCCACCAGATGGTGAACCAATGGCTTCAGTGCCATGTGCCAGTATAAAGTCGGCATCATCCACTCTACTCACGACCTCCAAACCTAATCCCTATAAAATACAAGTTGAAAATTTGCAATAAATTTACCTTATCGCATTTATTCAGCTCTATAGAGAAATATCATCAGTGATTTAGAGTTTTTAGACCGACTGGGTTTCAATTTTATTGTAAAACAAAAAGATTGAAAAAAGGAAGTGTACCTCAAGAGAGATTCCACCTCGATCATTCCATGTCATGTGGATGCATCTTCTTCCCAAAACTGCAAACCAGGGATCATCTCTCCTATTTTGCTTTCATTATTTAGATATATCATACTTACAAAGAAGACAGTTAAATGAATCAAAAAGGAATATTTTCTAACAACACTGCATGAAATGGAAGAGTTTTACCTCAAAAGGTATTGATGGGTTAGTTCTCCACTGGTAATAGCCCCAAGGAATAGAGACGGGTCGAACCCAAGAGCTCTCAGCTTATCATAGGTAACAACTGCCCTCCTTGATGAATTGCTTATGATAACCATTTTCGCACCTGTTGCTGCTAGCTTCTCTACTACCATAGCAACATTCAGCAAACGTAATTATAATTATACCAGGAGCAAATTTCAGAAATTTAAATTGGTTCTCTCAGAATGTATAAGCAAATTCAGCAAATGAAGTCAGTACATTGTGAGGTCTGAGGTAGATAAAACAATATTTTGTTTACTGTCTAATTTAAAATCAAGATATTTTGCATGTTTTTAATAACACAAATTGCCAGTTAGCCCTTCTCTTTTGAAGTCATTGCTCTTTTTGCAGAAGTATTTCAGAAATTACTTAAAAAGAAAAGAGTAATGAATTATTAATGTTAACATACATGTAGCAATAGCACCAGGATATGGCTTCTTCCCATCATGAAGTACCCCATACTGATCTAAGAACCACGCCTGCCATGAGAGGCAACAGAATTGATCAGAAAATGGATGTAGTAATTGATAATTAGATGAAGTCAGCCGGGGTTTATATATGGTTACCTTCTCAGCACCAAAATCCCAAATTTGCAAAGATTTTTACAATGTACTAAATCCCCACTATGTCACATATATATATATTACATGATTATACAATTGCCTGATAAAAGATTTCAAAGTCCAAGTTTTCACAACGCTCCTTTCTCCTATCCTCTTTCAATTTCTCTCCAGATCACCAATGTTAGCCATTACTCTTGATACATCATAACGTACAACTTAAAGCACAGAATCAAAAAGTACAGAATCTTACCTTAAATTGTCCTGATTCAGCGAGAGTTCGGATTCCATCCAAGCACTGGAAAGAAGGAGAAGCCTTTGCACTCTCACTTGAATCGATTTCCCGAGAAATGGAGCATTGGGTGGACATGGTCTTAGTGGAGATAGAGAGAAGAGAAGGGTGGAAACGAGAGTGGCCCCTACCTCTAGTGCTTGAAATGTAGAGAAAGGTACTGGGGTTTACAGAGGAGGCGCAGTGGAAGTGTGGGAATTTGAGTTTTGATCGGAGAATTGAGGGAGAAGAAGAGAAGTGAGACAAGGAGAGCGCTCTCATTTTCTCTCTTTATTCTTCTTTTGTTTTTTCTATATTAGCGAGATGCTTGTGAGTTGTGACTCGTGACTCCTCTACAATAGTTTTAGGTTATGGTTGGTTGCATGGAAAGTTTGTAAATTTGAGGTTAGAGCTCAAACTTTTCAACTTTCATCAACCAAACACACTCAAGTTAGTGAAGTTTGTGCTAACTTCACTCTACTTCTCTAACTTGATAAAATGTCGAGTTAGAAAAGTTTGTTCTCATGACCAATTTAAAAATCAATATAATTATTATTATCATCTATATGTAATAATTATTATATTAATTATAATTATATTATTAAAATAAGAATAATTATTATTATTATTTAGCAACATAACAATAGTTATAATTATAATTACAATTATAAATTATTAAAAATTAATATAATAATAATATTATTATTATTATTATTAGTGTACTAATTCATATTTATTATACTTACTAATTATAGCTATAATATTAAATATTAATAATAATTATTGATGCCGTTGTTATATTTCAATAAAATTACTTTAATATTAATAACTATTATTATTATTATTATTTAATAATAAAATAACATTAATTCTGATTAAAATTACAATAATTATTACCATAATATTTATCATTTAATAAATATAATAATATGATTAATGACTATTACAGTTATAAAAATTACATAATAATTAATATTATAATATAGTAATCATATTATTATTGGTAAAAATAATTATAATAATAGTATGATATTAATATAACATTATTATGGTAGATGTAATTAGTTATAAAAGAAAAAAATAACTAAATTAATATTTTATTATTTTCTTCTATCTCTAACTCCAACATACCACACCAAACAACATTTTCTAACCTCAAGTTAGCACAAACTTTCCACAATCTCTAACTTCACTAATGTCAATCTCTAACTTCAAAATTACAAACTTCAACCTCTAACTTCACCTCCAACCAAACGTACCCTTAAGTTAGAATCCATTTTTGTAGTTCTTTTTATTTTTATTATATATTTTTTTTCTTTTGGTTGGAAATAATAGAAGCTCCTTGGCAAAAAGGTAGAATTTTATTTTTTATCTTTTGTACATGAGAACCCAAAAGGAACAAATATAAGTGTGAGTTACCTTGAAGTAAATTAATTCACTGAAGATTCAAAGTGTGGAATTCGTCCATTGCTAACTGGTAACAAGACTACTGGAGATGCAGGATTATAATTAGATAATATTATGTCGATGAGAAATGGAAAAGAGCCAGTCATTCAAACATAACCAGCAAAAGGATTTGCACCATTTGATGAAAAAAGATTTTCAAGCTGGATCAGAGAAGTGAGACCTCCTACATAAATGTAAACCGTAGATATAATATGGGGCTGTTTGGATCATTATACATAAATTTATTATAAACAATCTAAATTCTTCACAAAATTACACACTTCCCAATACTTTATTCCTAGGAATAGGAAATTTCTCCTATTCCTAAGCGATCCAAACGGCCCCAATGTTCTTTTAAAAACTCAGCTTAAATTTTACCTCTCATTTACATCTTGAGCTTTCAAGTTTGAAATTTATTTGTGCGGAAATTCATCCATATGGTACTCAAATAACTTTAAGTGTGCGTTAAGTCTTTCTAGAGATTGCAATACTATATAGCTATTTAAAAGTTTTTTTTCCCTCTCTTCTTTATCTGTGATGAAGAGAATGCGCCATTGAATCGTTCTTATCAAGAATCGGAGTCTAAACCAAGTTATATATATATATACATCCACATCAAACATAATCTTATATTTATAAAATAACTTGCTTAATGTCATTACATGACATTAGTCCGCCATACATCACAAAATTATTGTGTAAAAATGGAACAAAATCCTCAGGAACAGTATATGCAATATTTACTCTCCCAACGAAAATTGGAAATCAGACAGGCAGTTATTTCTAGACAACAAAAATATTAATGTTTTCACTGAACAGTTTTTCCATTTTCCCTGAGCTTAGCAACAGTATCCTTCATAGCTTCCTTCCTCTTCTTACTCGCAAGTAATTTGGCTTGCAGAGCACTCAAATTTGGGTCCTTCTTCTCCTCAGTAGATGGTGGCGCTGGCCGTCTCTTTGCTGCTTTCGCACTATCAGGAGCTACCAGTGTGCCAATTGCTATAGTGCTCAAGCCATACATAATTTCCCTACATTGACCAATATATAAAGAACTTGGATGGTTTATCAAAAGATAACTAATGGATGGATATCTATTTTACCATTACGCACCTCTTGGTGTAGACTTGTTGGCGTTGTCCATCAGTGCTGGTAAACAAGTGTGCAATCCTCTTGGGTGGTGTTGAAGTAGTAGGCAACGAAATACTTGGAGGCACCAAAGAATGCGCCATTGATTATTCAATTGATTTTGCGTCTTGTTTTGACCCAACACTGTAAGTATCGACCTGTTTGCATTTTTGGGTTTCATTAATTTGAGATGTGAGGAGCCGAATGAAACTGGAGGATAAAGCACAGGCCACGTGTGTAATTGGGTTGAATACGATTGGCTGGTGCATGGATAAGGTGTCCCCAAATAGATGAGCATATACCAATTGATACCATCAGTCCATCACTGTCTACAGCAGTTTACCACCAGAAAATCCTTGGTTTAGTAGAAATGCTTATGACCTGATTGTCTTAACCAATGCATTGCTAACTGAATTTCAATAATAAAAAAGAATAGTGCAGTGTTGCAGTCCCAATTAATCTGATTTTGCTCTCCAATTCATAAATTTATAACATTCAAATACAGGAAAACATGGCAGTTACATAAGGTAACTTTTAGCGCCCAAGTACATATCAAATCAGCTCAAACGGAACCATGTCAAAATTTTGAATTTCTTTCCACTCACAACTAATAACAAAGTTGCAACTGATTCAATGGATTTTCCTTCCTAGATTCACAATGCCTCAGACAGAGTACACCAAAAAGTAATAGCGCCCAATACCATATCAAATCAGCTAAAGGGAAAATAAACAGCCTATAATTTAGTTTAACTTAGAGATGAGCTCATTGATATGTTCTTCACGGTTCCCAGTGTCACCGCCATCTTTGAAGGGTCGCTTCGAGACAGACAACCGTCTTTCAGGGCATTTCAATTTGAAAGGCTGGAGGAAGTGATTTGCCTCTCCAAAATGGGGGCCCAAGTTTGCAATCTCATGCACCATATCTTCTACACAGATCATCCCATACTGACCAAGTGTCTGCCACAATAATAGAAAAACAAAACAAATGAGTAAAAGAAGAAACTAGCTCAAGTTGGGACAACAGGTACAAGACCAATAACAGTACTAATTAATTTTGCAAACCAGAGCTAAAGACATTACAAAGCCACAAAAAGAAGAGCCCTGGTTCTGAGAGGTATAGGAACTGTGACAATTCTTTTAACTATATATTATTTACATTTACACAAATTTGCAACAAAAAAAAAACAAAAAGGCAATACCTGCTCAATTACTTCATTGTTTGTGAGAGGAACAATTTCCTTTTCAACCTTTCCACAGCCCTTCCTATATATCAGTTCTTTTACACTCTTTAAATTTGGATACCTATTATTCAATGAACCCTTGTTCAATGGCAATAACAAAACAGGCAATACAAAATAATATAAAAAAGAAGGGACCCATTGCCACAACTTTAGTAACCGTTTTTTTCTAACAATCCAAAATTTAAACTTCAAACTGCAAATGTTAACGGCTTATCTTGTTTTGCACTTAAAAAGTAATGCATGTACATTAAATTTATAAATTTTTGCGCTTTTGATGTGAATGCCTTATTTCATAAATAAAACAAGATCAACAGTTTTTCCATTTGAAGTTTAACTTTTGAATTATTAATGAATAAAATTTTGGTTGTGATGGAACATTAAAGTTGTGGACCTAGTTGTGGATACCTTCTTGATATAAATATAGTACAAGTGTCTAGTATAATTACCCGTAAGTAACGTATGGTTCCACCATAAGTAGCATCTTCAAATTCAATTCACTTGCCTTCAAAAATACACCACTGAGTATGTGCGGCAACCTCAATTTGTTTAAAATTTGCTTGGTCTTTGGATGCATATCCCTTTTGCTGAAATTAAGTCAAATAAATTGAAAAAAGGAAAAAGGAAATTAGTAGTGATTCTAAGAACTGGTCAAGCTCAAAAATGAAAAATGGTAATATTGACATAACAACTTTCTCCTGGATATAAAGAAAAAATGCAACAATTTGCAGAGATAATAAATCAAAATACAAAACCATTGATTACGAAAAAAGAAAACTAGAGCAAAATGAATACAGAAGTGAAAGAGGAAATTGAATACTTACCCACGGAGGCGAATAACAAAAAGCAATTTAGATTTCAGAGCATCCACTGAAACTTTCCTCAATTTTACCCTATTCCTCATCCGAACAAAATCCAACTCCTACCAATTTATGAAAATATATTTAGTCCAATTTTTTCAAGACGAAAATTTAAAAAATGCAAGTAGAGTTGAAAGTTTATTACATCAAATACGTTCTGCTTGCTGTGAAGCACTGACAATGATACTACCACTGTTACATCTTGGTACAGTACTACCAAAGCCTGAACTTTTACCTTGTTAATTAGCAATTTCAGGACCCAATATGACAAAGATGATGGACATAGAAAAATTGAACCAAAATAAAGGTTACTACCCAGTGAAGTACTAGGCAACAATTAAATAGGTACTGCCAGTCTACCTTGATTCAGATAAAAAAACAAAAAGATATATAGGAACATTCCATTTGGTAATTATTGCATCAGTCTCAGTCAAGCCAAATGTACTATAAATTTTTCAATTTTGGGTCCTTGAAGGCTTAATCTTTGAACCTGAAATTCGCCAATAAAGCAAAAATGACATGCAGCATGGGTAAACAAAGGAAGCCATGAACATTAATTAGCAACCTTATCACGGTACTCTTTGACGAACTGCTCAGGCCTTTTAATGGCAGATTTGAAATCCTCTTTCCTCTTCCTTCTAGAATCTCTTCTCTCCCTCCTCTTTATAGCCCAATCTTCTTTCTGTTTCCTCTTCTTCAAGACCGTCTCCACGACATAGTTGAGCTGCGTTTGCTCCTCTTCAGCCATTGATGTCTGTCTGGACTCTGGCGCAAACAATCCCAAACTCAGAACAACTAGTAGCGTTACATAAACAACCAGAAAAAGAAAAGGAAAAGGGAAGAAAAACTTCACCTCTCTGACGCCACCCAGATCGATGCGTCGGTTCTAGGGTTTAGGCCTGCGAAGAGAGAGACAGAAATCAGGCTTTTTTAGGGTTTACTCTTCACTTTTCGGTGTAGTTGGAACCTTCGGATTCTAGGCGGCAGAAAACATGCTATTGCTGTGTAACGAGTTAAATCAATGTTGTATTGAGTCGAGTCTACTGACAGAAATATAATTCTCATGTTCTGTCAGTGTAACATAACATCCCACCACGCACGTCGGCAAGTGAAATGTTTATATTCGGATTTTGGATATAGCTGTTTGTCGGGTTTACGGATGTTTCTCCGATTAGGCGATTCCGCGGTTACCGTGTATCAGGCCACATATCGGCCCAAAGTGCAAATAATGCCACAGACCAACCCACTATTTCCTTTCTGATATCAAGCCCCAAATTTGCTCTCGAGTCGAGTCTCAATATTTCTCTTAAACAAATAGTGACCCATCGGAACCGCATCCTCGGCAGTCCGAAAAAGAACTGCTCCAAACAGTCCTTTTTATTTTTTTTTTATTTTTAAAAATTATAAAACTCAAATGGAGAATCCAAACCGTTGATCTTGTTAAGTTTTATCAGCGATGCATTTTCATATAAGTTTTATAAAATTTAAAGTTTATTTGATACTTCATTAAGTGACCAAATTATGAACGGATTAGAATTAATTAAACCAGGTTCGTTCATTTGTTGACCACTTGATCTAGTATCAAATTAACTTCAAATTTTATAAAACTTATATAGAAACGCATCGCCGATAAAACTTAACAAGATCAACGGTTTGAATTTTCTATTTGAATTTTACAATTTTTAAAAATTAAAAAAAAAATAAAAAGGACTGTTTGGAGCAGTCCTTTTTATGGCTGTAGAGGATTCGGTTCCCATCGCCATCGGCCTCCTAAGATCGGTGTATCCAATTTCCACTTGTAAAAATTTATCAAAAAAATATGTAAATTAACCATGCAATTTGGTTATTAGTTTCGTTCTCAATCCATGAATCCATCTGAATATCCGACTTGTTCGATAAAAGAAGCACCGTTGACACACTCGTACCATCCAACCACTCATTTTGTCGATAATTAATTATCTATTTCTTAAGAAAAACTATATAATTCATAACAATTAATAACTGCTAATGAAACGTTGGGGTCCAGCACTAATGGTCAGTGGTTCCGTCATTATCCTAGATGCAATGGGTTCAATTCTCGCTGGACGTGGAAGAGAAATAAACTCTATTTCACAGAGCGGGTCATTCCTCTTTAAATAAATGACATTATTTCAAAACAAAATAATAATAATATTGATGAAGTTTTCTATAAAGGATTTTCTTTTTAAAGTTAAAAGCCCTTATCTGATAATTAATGGTAAAAAAAATGCTACAAGAGAAAAGTAAACCAAGCTTTGGAATTAGCCCAAAACAAGAAGAAGAAGTATTGTCCTTTGCTATTAATTTAGTTAAAAAATTTCTACGTGTGATTTTTTTTAAAACGTTATTTTGTTCCAATATAAAAGATCTCCTTCGAGTTTTTAACTTTTTATCACTTTAGCATGAAAGATAAATTAATCATTTGATTTTTTTTTTTTTTGGAAATTAGTGGCTATTCACCACCACTTCCCTATTATGTAATCATTTGATTTTTAGAATAAAAATTTATGATAACTTAAAAAAGCTTTAATGAGAAAGAGGTAACATTTAAATATTTTTCTTAAAATATAAAATATCCCAACAATTACATATTCAATTTCAATTACGTAAGCTCATAGTTCGTTAAATTTTTTAATTACATATAAGATAAGGGGCAAAACGAAATCAAAGTACGTGTGGCGTAGTGGATGCAGCAAAATTCTGCAGTGAGTCACTTTCCATTAATCTTGCACAGACCAAATGCAATATGTAGGAGCAAAGAAGCAAATAATGAAAGGTCGTTTCTGTTTGCATTTTAATATCAATTGTATATAGGATAACAATATCAGGCACCTTTCAATTGTAACTTCTAAGTAGTAACATCACACAGAATATAACTTTCTTTTTTCTTTTTGAAACAAAAAAAACACGCACACAAACACACACGCAAATTACATAAAAAAAATGCTCTTTATTAGTCTTGAAAGTGGGTCAACAACTCCACATTTGACAAATTTGCCGTGTGGGGAAAAACACTAAATTTTGACTGGAAATTATTCTTCTGGAAGAAATTTCATGTAGATTACAACGGTAGATTTAATTTGGCGGTCAGGTTTGTTTGTTCCACACTTGCTTTTGAAATTTTGCAATTTTCTTCACGTTTTCTCTCAGCTTGAGATTTTCTGCGACGGATGTTATTCTAGATAAAATTCATTTGACGGTACAAACATACATTGAAGAAGAACACCGAAACTTTGGACCAAAACCCAATTAAAATTTTGTGATTTTCCAAGATTGATGTCATTCCGTACGCATACAGACTTAAACTTCTTCTTCAAGCTAGAAAATGATAATAAACGAGCTATTTATTTAAATATTATAAACATAATTTAGTGCCGAGTACACCGTGAATTGTTTAATAACTACTGATTTTTATATTCATTGAGTTCTTATTATCATATTGTGGCGTATTTTGGTTCAACTTGCTGATACGAATCCAGGTTTTTCCAAATTAAATAATCTTATAAAATAATGAATTTTTTGTTTGGGAAATTTCTATACCAAATGGATCTCTAACGGTTCCTAGAGTTTTACATATTGGTCCTTTCAATACATTATCTATGGGTGCGTTTGGATAGGTGTGGGAAGAAGGGAAGAAGGGAAGAAGTGGGAAGAAGTATTGGGAAGTGTGTAACTTTGTGAAGAGTTTGAATTGTTTATAATTTTTTTTCTTCCCATCTTCCTTCTTCCTCTTCTTCTTCTCTCATCCAAACGCACCCATAGATAATTTACGTCTATGGGTGCGTTTGAATTGTTTATAATTTACGTCTTCGTCATACTTTTCCAAATCCGTAACAATAAAAATTGTTAAGCTAAAAAAACAAAATAAAAAAGCTAGATGTCATCATGTAAAATATACATCAAGATAAAAAAAAGATAATTATTAAATATTATTTTAATATTTAATGATATTAATTACTTGAAAAATCAATATCAATCAGTGTACTTTTACAAACTCTTGATGTTATTTTTTTTTAAAACTCTTGATGTTGTCGAAACAAAGTAGAAATATCTTAATAATTTTTATAAAAAACTATGCAGATCACATCGCAAGGTTTTATGTTAATAATCAAATTTTAAACTTCAAATCATTAAGAATTTAAATGATTAGAAGCACTATGTATATATGAAAAATGGTAAACATCTTAACCTTCTTCATAAAAATATATATCATTTCCTTTTTCGATTTTTCCTGTTACTCTCTCCGTTGATTAACATATGGGAAAAAATAGTATATCGTTAATAAAGACCCAACCAAAAGGAGCTTTGAAAACTGTATGGACCAAATCAAAGTAGTGTGATACTTTGAGGAGTATATCTTAAAGTATACTATAAAATATTGAGTTAATGCTTCACAAAGGGCAAAAAAGAAAGTAAGGAGTTAATGGGGGCTTCAGGTTTGAGAATTGAGACGCAACAGAAACATCACTACATCAGCTCTGAATTTATGCCGTACAAAAATCAACAAACAATAGGAATATTTCTTTTTCTTTTAAACTATTTTAATTTGACGACGAAGGAGCGCTTTTTTGTCTCTTTCAAGTCGGTCTTTCTATTCGCACGTACCGTCCCCCCGCCTCAACTCTAAGAAAGACTAATTTTAACACGGTTTGCGAGTTCCAGGTCTACGCAGAATAATTCCTTCTCGACCGCTTTGGCGCCGTCTCATCTCCTTCAACCAACTTCATACATTGGATACTCTTGGTTCACCTTCTAGTTAAACACCGATAGCAAACTAGATATTTAGTTGGACCAATGTTACCAATAGAACCCAATTTTATGCTTTTTTCGAAATATTTATTCTGAGATAAGAGGGAAATAATAAGAGGATCTATGATAAGTTAATTTATAAAATCAATAAAAAATAGGTATAAACTATGGTGGCCACTTTTACTTAATTAAAATTAAAATGTGAGAAATGCATCCTTAATCTATCATTAACAGTTCACTAATTGAGTAAAAAATTATTGTACATTTTTTTTAAAACGAAAAAAAATTATTGTACATTACATTTAAACGTGTAAATTTAAGTGATAGATAAGTAAGCGTAATTAATAGTATTAATGATTCGGAGTTTAAAATTTTGACTTACAAGATACAAGTAAAATAAAATAATCTAGATATCTATATTAACATCATTTGGGTATCGAATATTATTTATCCATTCTTGCTCAACTTCATATATATTTTTATTGGTCCCGTAGCAATTTGGTTTCTATAAAATAAAAAAAATATTATATGTATGGGTCATGCTATGGTGGACAGAATCTAGGCCCGGTTTTAAGCCCGGTTTCAGTTCAACTGAATCAGAACTGTCGATTATTTTAAGGGCAAAATAGGTATTAGAATTTTCATTTTAGTCTCTCCGTTACTTCAATTCCTCTCCGTTCTCTCGTCTCCTTCCATCCGATAAGAAGATCTTCTCTTTTTCGTTAACCCCCAAATCTTCTCGTCTCCTTCTTCACTCCTCAACGCCTCCAGCGGCTCGCCCTTCTCTCCAGTGCTGCCGCTGTCATGTAAGAGAAAAGACTATGCGAGTAAGTTATCTACCAATTTTCATCACATCAGCGACACTGATCGCCTCTTAGTCTCTTACTGAATTGCTCCCTCCCTTTATTTCACCTGTTGTGACCTATTAAAGCTCACTTGACTTATGAGTTAATGCAAGCAGTTATTTGTTTGAGGTCCTTCGGCTCTCAAATTGGTAGAGAAAATCATGTGTTGGTTTTATCACTTGACCTATTAAAGAAAATCATTTCGGATTTGATAAAATACTAGCAAGCACAAGCCGAAACAAAATCTAATACTTGTGTTGGTTTTATCTATGAGAAGCATCTAACGGATCATATATTATCAGTAGCATTATCTGGTATCTATTGTATAAAATTTATGCTTTTATCGTCAATTATTAGAAGTGTTGTTCGCTCATGTTTGATGCCTCTTAGGTGTTGCTGACCTTGAAATCACATGAACTTTGTTGTTTATTATCTGGATAAAGTTCTTTTTATGGTTAGTTGCATGCTTAGTAGTAAACAGGAATTATATGACTTGTTTCTGTACACGATTGTGCTTGCCTGACTTCATGATGAATCTTTTAGTACTTGCTGCATTTCAGAAAAGAAGGTGATCAAAGAAAATGCACAGATAGCTTAAAGTTATTTAAAATTTTGTAATTAATGTTAATTTGATTGCCATGTAAAATTTTATTGAATTTAATTGCTACATGATTGTTGTTACATTTTGGTGGCTATCCTGATTGCAAGTGTGAAAGAATTCAATGACCAAATTGTACAAGAAAAATATAGAATTTCAGAGTCTAAAAAGGTCATAGCTGGATGTTTCTGTTGAAGTTTGCTAGTTAAGGGAGTGTCAGATACAAGGGGATATGTCTCCTTTTTACTTAATTCTATTTGTACCAGTACTTGCTGTACAGTGCTGCATATAGTTAATTTAAAACAAATACCAACCGTTAAGCTGCTATATAAAAAGATCCAAGAAGCTTGCGAAAATAAGTAAGATAGTCATTATCAAATTGTTACATATATTAAATGGATGTTTTGCTTCTTTCTTGCTTTGTTTGAGGTATTCCTGAGCGTCTAATGACAGCTACAAGTTGGTCATGGTTTATCTTTTCCTCACTGGTACCGGTTTATCTTTGAATCACACTTCCTCTTATCTAGCCTTTTCCATGACAAATTGATTCATTACACACTGTACCTTAACTATCCCAATACTACCAAAGCTGTCTGTACGCTGATCACTTGCTCCTCGCTCACGGTACCAGCTCCGCTCACCATCGTACCAGTTGGTGGCATCCCCACCATTGGAAGCCGACGCAACCCAAGCTGAAACCATCATCGAACACCTCACTCTCTCACGATGCTAACGAGCCACTCCCTGTGACTTGCGATGACCGGAGTTCGATAGCGGATCCACACCCGTTACTGCGTACAACCCGATAACAAAGAAATTAAACCCGTCTCCCTTTCGAGTCTCAGCGACAGTGCCAAGACCCTTGTGGATCTTCTGTAGCAAGGAGAGCTCGGATATTGTCAGACGATCCCCACATGAAATTAACGTTTAGGGAAAAATGAAAAATGAAATAAAGGCCCAGATAAATGCTCCGAAATTTTAGGCGCCGCAAATGTAAAAAACCGCATTTTGGTAAATTACACATGGCATTTTCTGATTGGTTGATTTCATGTGTCATGGATTATACCCATAGATCGATGACATGGATAACTTGAGTGCTGCATATTTTAGCAAAACTTAGCATGTATATGTCGTTTTATTCACCGAATATTATTGTGCATGAAAAGTATCATAAAATTTCATTTACCAAATTGTAAAATTGGAAATATCGTGTCCTAAATGAAATATTAAATATTTAACCTATTACTTGTACTAAATGAAATTTTTTAAATTGTTTTAATGATTTAATGGACAAAAAAATTGTTTCAACGATTTGACAAGTCGCTCCATCAAATCCGATTACATCTTTAATTCAAAAATTTAAATAACCAATCTAAAACACTTAAGGACAATTCATATTGAAATCTCCTTACTCGTCAAATTAAAAAAAAATTTAATAACCAATCCAAAACTATACGTGATTATAAACATGATTTTTTACCATCTTACACATTATTACTAAAATTTCATATTTTAAGATTGCAGGTTGCTTTAAAAAATTGTCAAATTTATCAGTCAAATTAAATCCCTTAAACCATAAATCCTTGAAAGATATACTTGAATTATCCAAGTACATCATTAACCTACTATTTCTTCATTCAAACTTCTCCAAATTTCAACCATGTCATATTTTTTTAAAAAATTCCAAATTGTGTGAAGTCAAATTAAAAAGTTAGAAAACAGAAAATACAAATAAACATTTTAAAAAAATTGAAAAAATTCTATCGAGCTTTCGGAAAGAAAAAATTCCCAAATATTTATGGGAAAAATTTAATGTGTCTACATTCCAATAAAAACTGCTTGTATTGTATTAAACAAGAGAGGAATGGATGTTTCCATAACCGCGCAAGAATTCCAAGTTGACAGAAACTTTGAAAATTCGTTAAAAATATAGCAAATTCATAAAAAATCAAATAAAATATACAGAAATTCAAAATAATCTCATGAAACCAAATTAACCGATGTTTTGTTATCAAAATTTGTTAAAAATAATGAGAATGAATTCTCGTCAGTGTTTTCTTGTTGTTGAGAATTATTTAGCACTTGAATTTAGGCTCCTATTGGGACTCTGAAGTGTATATGTACTAGATCTATGTGTCGAGCTTCGCTCGACGATAATAGTATCCATTGTAAACAATTAATATATGGGACATTATGCCTTTATTTCTTATTTAAATATATAGATGACTTTTAATCAATAATTTTAATATAAAAGAACCTAGTTTTAAAGTATCTTTGCTATAAGAAGATAAACTTGACAAATTAATTTGCTCAAGAATGAAAATTAATAACGATTTAACATTCCGGTATTAATAAGAATTATTGTATAAATTTTTACCTTACTTCTTGAAGAACAAAAATTCATCCTAATGTATTTTTGTCTTCAAATTTGTTGCGGGACAAATTTTCAGTATCAGTGCACGTATCATGCCTAGATTTCTATTTGAAAATAATGTGATATCTATTATGTGTGTCTTTATTGTAAATGTGAAATAGTCAATGATAACTTAAAAAGAGGTATTATTTATAGATAAAATGTTGGCACCCTTTGGTGGAGGAGACATCCACTGATTGCATTATTTGGCGATGCACCTTTTAAATCACACCTTTTGAGGCATCAACTTGATTGCATCCTTTAGAAAGACATAAATTAATTGAAATCCTATGAAATATATGTTAAAAGACACCTTTTCATTCGCACCCATTCATTGAATAAGACTACATACTCAACACCCTTTCATTTGTTAACATTTAATTAATATTTTAAGCCAATATTATTTTTAATTTCAAAGATTTGAATATTTTTAAATTCATATATGTCCATAAAGTTGTTGGCCCAAATGCATAAATATGGAAAAAAAAAATATTGGAAACAAATTCTTGTTAAATATTGAAATCGAGATGATATAGAAAAAAATATATTTCACAAAAAATTACCTTACTATCTAGTACAACAAAATTCATGCTCCATGTATTTTATGTCTTCCAATCAATTGCAAGTCAAATTTTTCATGATCCATGCACGCATCACATCTAGATTTCTATTTGATAGTAATGTTATATATATTATGTTTATCATTTTTTAAATGTGAAATAGTTAATGAAAACTCAAAAAATAGGGTACTATTTATAGATAAAATATTAGCACCCTTTTTATGATCTGATCAGACCAGTGGTCTGAATTTAATAATGAGATAAAAGATTTAAACCTTTCATCTCGATGAGCTAGAATTAGAAATATAATGGTCTAATACAATTGTTGTAGCCCATTAAAGACCTATCCAAGACAGGCCATAGAAGGGCAAATTTGTCCATGTGATAAATTTAGAAATTAGGTTTAGAGAGCTATAAATAGAGGTTTCAAGTTTGGAGCAAATCCTAACTTATCTCCTCTCTCTCTCCTGGCCGATATTCTCCAAGAGAGAAATTTTCTTCTTCTTGCTCTCTTCTCCCATCCTCTTGGTTCATGTGTTGAGCAAACTTCTTCCACCATTAAAATAGTTTAATTGAAAGAAAAGAAAGAAATGGTTAGACGTGATTTCCAATTGCTAGCACGGTTTCGAGATCGTGGTGATTCTCTTGGTGTACTAGAGGTCATCCATTGGAGAAGAAGGAAGAGAGGCGCAACACGCCACCGACTCCTACGCCATGGATTTTTCCTTCTTGATACGATTCAAGAAGAGGTATATCCATAATCCCTTTTCTCTTGGTTAATTGATGTGTTATATGCTCGCAAGATCCTTTCTTGTGGTTGTTTGCTTGTTTTATCTTTATTAATTGTAATAAAAATAAAAATTGTGCATCCCAACCACTTACTAACATATACATCCCAACCTAGTTTAGGCCCTTAATTATCTTTATATATATGTGTTTTTTACTTAATTTTCTAACTTTAGATTTAAAGTGAGGTGCAATTGTAGCCGACCCTTGCCACCAAAGACGACTCGCTATCTTGGACCGACTCGTTCCAAAGCCAGACCGAGCCGTTCTAGACGTGGCAGAGCAGATTAGAGAAGAAGTTGTTCCTATCTATTGTAATCTTTGTTTTCTATGTTTATGCCTTATGTATTTGATAAAAACTGCTTTGTGTTGTATTACGTGTTTGATTGAGTAGATTGTTTAGGGGCTATTGTTGAGGACCTTTCACTTAATTGTTTATGATTGTTATGAATATATAAGGGGCCATAGTTGAGAACCAATAGTAAAAAAAAATATTCTCATAACATAATGATATTTATAAAAATTTATTCACGCATTGTGTGGGTGCATTTGCTAGTATAAATTAATTTTGCCGAATGTTGTTGCATAAAAGTTAAATTAATTTATTTCTAAAATCAAATAAAAATAAAATGGTTATAAAACATTTTAAAATCTTAATTAAAAGCCTGTTAATTGTGTTGAATAAAATCATATAAATTCTGTTCTAGTTTGTAAATATTTCGGGATCCATCAAGATATTTTAGTTTAGTTTAAGACCCTTTGTTATTGCCAAAAAAGATACTCGATATGGACAATGAAACTAATTATAATGTTGATAAAACTTGAGTATCAGGCAATCTAGCTATTTTAATATTTTGTTTGCACTAAAGCAGATATCTCATTAAGCAGTTTGCACGTATAAGCATTTTCATCCTTTCAAAAAATTTAAGAGTATATTGTCTATAGATGGTGATTTTATAAAATAAAATGAGCATGATATAAGTTTGTGCAAAGTATTTTCAACTTGAAGAACATTGGGTGCGTTTGGATTGTTGGAAGAAAGAAGAAGAAGAAGGAAGAAGAAGAAGAAAAAAAAAATTATAAACAATCCAAACTCTTCACAAAGTTACACACTTTGCAATATTTCTTCCCACTTCTTCCCTTCTTCCCTTCTTCCTACACCTATCCAAACGCACCCATTGTTATATGCATAGTCAGCCATGATTGATAGAAATTGCAGTTCATTGATGGCCAATCAAAGTCTTGTGTTTATTATTTTTTGTTGATCTTCCACAAGTATCCTGTACATTAAATAAAATCTGTATGTGCTTTTATCAAGTACCACAAGTTGACTTGTCATTTACAACACTACATATGAATTATGCCATTAAGTACTATAATTGTTTCTAAACATTTATTGGCATTTTTAATAAGCTCGTGTATCTATCGTATACAATATAAAAGCACAAGCACAAATCAAATTAATAGCAGCCATGAGATTTGATCCAACGCTCCATATACAAGCACAAGTCATCTATCCATGGGCAAGATCCACTACACATGAAAGAAACCAATCAGAAAACGACACTTGTGAGCATCAATCTGATAGGGTAATTTTGAAAAATGGTTGCGGAAACACAGTTCATTGAATGCAACAATTTTAGCTATTTTCCTCCCCTCAATTTTTTCACGAAATGCGCTGAATAAGAGCAACAATCATCTCCATTAGTTGCGTATACGGAGATTGGAGAATAAAAAAGCGGAAAAGAAATTTTTTTGGGTAAAAGCCCTTAGCCGAAAAACGGTTGGGAAAAGGCGTTTCATTAATCACCACAATTTGAGCAATTATTCTTCCCTCAATTTCTCAGGATTGCGTTTATTAGGGCCAATAATCATCTCCTTAGTTGCACTTAAGGAGACTAAAAAATGGAAAGTACTTTTTTTTTCGGTTAAATCCCAAAAGAAGCAAAATAAACACTCGTCTATAAGGCCTTGCCGTAGACATGAATTGAACGCTAGTCTATCATCTTCGCGATATACACACTCAGCACTAGGAAAACATGCTCATTGACGAAACTCTTCAAAAAAAAAAAAAAAAAAAAATTATCAACAAACATCTTATAATGTTATCACAAAATTATCCCTACCATAGATCAATTATCTTTGTATAATCCATAAAATATGTAATTAACATGAAATCATGTATGAAAGACGTGCTCTCTATACAAATCAATTTTTTTCTATACTTTAATATCAGCAAATCCTTCGAGGAGAGGGAAATGAAAAATATAACTAACAAAAATTGGTGACAGTATAGAGTGTCTTTTATAATGAGTTCCTTATAAACCCTATTGTATATAACTTGATCAAAATGATACAATGAATTCAAAACCAATACACGAAACATTCACGTAAATGTAACATAATCTTGACTTCTTCCCCCTTTTGATCCTGGGTTGCTACTAAATAAAATAGCTTCTGGTTTCTTTAATGGTAAAGAAAATCAATGACAAATAGTGAGACCTCACAGTCTCACACACATGTATTCTTCTGCTATGAAAGAAACTTGCAAATGCTGGGAGCGCTTCAGGTTTAATGAGAAAAAGGCTGCAAAAGATAAGAAAATAAATTAGTCACAGCCTGTTAGGAGCTTCCCGCAAAGGTAGTATTATCATCTATAGATGTCTCCCCCCTCAATATGCATATTGGCAATTCCATTCCATTCAAATTGAAGCCAATCCTTCGAACATTGATAATCCTCAGGCTTCATTAATTCTGCCCAATAAGACATGGTACTATGTATCACTGTATCAGTATAACCATATTCCACATTGAACAAATGTTAGCTGATTCTAAAATCATGTTATTTCTTCCATTCGAAAGCATAACAAACTAAAAATTGGGAGAAAAGCTTGATTGTCATGAAATTGTAAAGCGAGGGCAAAAAGAGAAATATCTTGTATAAAAAACAATGTGAATAATATTGCTGGTTAAATCCTGACTCCATTATCTGACAAGCAAAACTTAAAAATAAGTTCCTTGATTAGAAATATAAAAACAAAGAAATTTAACTCAGCATGTCATCTTTGACAAAACTTACTCGTTAACCTATTGTTCATCCTAGTAAATTTTTCAATAAAATCCCATACAAGTAAAGTTCAATCATGTCCAGACTAGATGCCCAGCACCAATAATAAAGTAAACAAAGCTGAATTCTTTTGGCATCGAAATACAATTGTAGTTTCAATTCTTATAAATGAGCACCTTTTGCACTTAACAACAATAATTTGCAACTTTAGAAAGAATCTCATCTAGTCCAAATACAATTGTAATTTCAATTCTATAAATGAGCACCTTATCCAAAATCAGGTAGGTATGAGTCAATTTGCAACACCGTTTACTATACACAAGAAATTGGAAATGGCTACAAACAACAATACTTTTTGCCTTAGAATCAGAAATTAGTAAAAAATTATCATTAAGCTACTCAAAAAGAAAAATAAAAGGCATTTGAACATGCAACAAAAGATTTAAGTTTAAACAGTAAGGAAGAAGAAATGCTAGCATTTACATAGAGATAAAGTACTTCCCACCCGTTGATTAAATCCTAACACTTACCAATCATATTTTCCCAGTTGAGGGAAAAAATGATGCAAGTTGGCTTTAAATTAAGTTTATATAATGCAAAAATTATGCAATTGAGAGTTATAGATCCTTCACTATCCTCATTGAAAATGTTGCTGTTACCATAGTGATTGGAAAAAGACTTCTGTCATATGTTTGTAAAAGGATCGAAATGTATCACACCTAGTGGCCAAGAAATAAAAATGATTAATAGAAAACTCCAAAATCAAAGTTGATAATTGCTAACCTGAAATAGAGGTCGTCAAAGTGGAAGATCGCTAATGAGTAATGATTCAAGGAAATGGGAGAGAGACACGGACGATTTAGTGCTCGGTGCCGATCCGAACACGGATCACTGCTAACTGGGGGAGAGAGAGAGAGGAGAGGAGAGGCGGATAGAGCAGGTGACGGCGCCGCGGCGAAGGATTACTCCAATTAAACGAAGAGACCGAGGATATACAAAATAAACGGGGAAAATGAAGAGACGGACATACCGAATCCCATACGATTCTAGTAAATGGACTAATTTGCCCTTTCGACTAAAATCTTCCGTTAAATTTAACAGAGAAACTGGAGCTGCGAAATTTATTATGTCATCCCGAAGCCGTCCGATTATTAACAAATATACGGTCTGTATTTATCCTGTCCACATTAGAGTTTGCCTATATGTATACCAGCGGATCATTGGATAATGGATATCAAATATGACTGATTGATTCTCATCACAACTAATGTGCAACTTGATATATTTTCCTATTTGTTTCTTTCGGAGTTAATGCTCCGGGAGCATACAATTGGTTTAAACCCTCTCTCTCTCTCTCTCTCACACCTCTCTGCTAGACTGCTCCTGAGAGTTGAACAGTCGAGTACTCCTCGACTTCTCTCTCTCTCTCTCTAGAAGTCTAACAAATGCCATACCCTCCTCTCTCTAACAAGTACCAATTCCTCCACTGAAACTCGCCTCCTCCTCTCACGAAACACTACACCACTAAATTCGCAACCTTTCTCTCTCTCGCGCGCGCGCGCCTTCCTCTGCAATTTAGGCATGGAATTGGAGGGAATGTTGAGGAGCATAGGGTTCTTCTTTCCCTCGATTTGGGAAATACAAGTCATGTGCGTCACGGTGCTGGTCATAATCGGTTTCTACTATTTCTTATTCGATTTCGTCGATTCAAATAATGGCGCTGAAGGAGAAGAAAAGGAAGAACAGGATGCCAAAGATAAGGTATGTTTTCCTTTTTGCGCATATTGTTATTTGATCGTGTCTACATGTAATCTGCTTTTACATGTTAATTTATTTCCCAAACTTTCCCTGATCAACCCTCCCAATATTGTAAATTTTGTGCATACCCCTTGTAGTAGGTGGGCCACTTCCAAGTCTTTTTTTGTCTCTCTCCAGTTTTTGTGCAAGAGGTTACGCGATATGCATTGACTTTCACAAGTTCGTGTATTTGCCGTTGTAATTACCCGATTTCTTTTTTTAATTATCTATCTAAAGTTCTACACTATGTAAAAGCGTCTGCGTAATTGTGCATATCATAATTAACATTATGTTTGCCTGTTCTTTTTAGTGCATTTTGGCCAAGAATTTGATCTTCTCATACTCACCCTTCTGAAAGTTCGACCTTTTTTTTTTTGTGTATTACTTTTATCCAAGCACAGCTAACTTCTTTTAGTTTTACCCCCATTATAGTATATAAATTAGATTTTATTCTGTTCATGCTTTACTGATTATTTGTAATTATTTAACTCTGCATTTGCTACTGTCGATGCATTTCAAAATTATTAAGCTAGGATATGCATTGTCAAATTAATTTGGATAGAACATGAGTCATGACTTACTCCCAACAATGGTTTTTTAAAATAAACAAGTATAAAATTTTGAACTTTAGGAGGATTTGTTTTGCAACAGTTGTCCTTTTAAACATACAATACAGTGTGGTCCCTTTCTCAAGAACTGTTCTTTACTTTGCTACTTGTATTTAATTTATCATAACTAACAAAAGTCATATATATTGCTTCGGAGTTTTCAAAGTCATTCTCAAAATATTTGCTTCTCTATTTGCATATATATCCTTTTTAAGTTTATGAAATTGACTCTTTGATAAAAGAAACCAATGATCATTTTAGCCATTGAAGCCCTTCTAAAAAAGTGTGTTTTAAAACACTATTGTCCATCATATTATTATCAGATGTCAAAATGTCTCCTTCCATTGTTATCTGGTGCTTTATTTGAGGAGTTATATTTGCTTGTACTGATTCTGAAAATGATATGCGAGCCATGAAGCCTTTTGCAATTTGCTGTAGCAACTGCATGTCAAATGATAAATATAGAAATCTATGGGTGATTTGTAAAATTTAAGTTCTGGGGGCTTAAATGTAAAGTGTTCAAAATTTTTTAGGTAAATTTCTATTTGAACCGGTGATTGTCATCCCCACTTTCTTCCACTTTTAGCATCTAGAATTGGTTGCTTGACTATGTAAAATAATTTTGCTGATGCTTTTGTTTGACTACATGGTTTTGCAGCTAAGTCAAATTAAAGGGGAGACTGCAAATACAGCTTATGTAGTCCAGGTATAATTGTCTAAGAATGAAAGTCTATTTTTCTCTTCGGTTTGCTCTGTTATATTTATTATTTTCTTATAGTTTCTACTTTTGTGTAGGTAGAGTTATTAGCAGCCAAAAATTTAGCAGCAGCTAACATAAATGGAACATCAGATCCATATGCAATCATTACTTGTGCTGAACAAAAACGTTTTAGGTTAGTTAATGTTGATTTTCTTTTTGCAAATATACCTGTCATTTTCCTTAACCTTTTTTTTTAGGACCATCAAGTTCTCTGATTTCGTTCCTGTTTTCTATTGTCTCTCTATTAAATGAAGCTCCATGGTACCAGGCTCGAGAAATCCAATTTGGGGAGAGGAGTTCAATTTTTTTGTTGATTCTATTCCTTCAGAGGTAGGGCCTGTTTTTATAAATTGTTACTATTTTAGTGAATACCATGCCTTGCAAGTGCTGGCTAGTTCGAGGAAAAAGAACCTACATGTTGTTACATGCTCGATCTTGGTTCTCTGACGTATTGAAATTTGAAATTTTATAATTTATATTGTTTCTCATATAATATTTTAATGCTAGATACATGTAGCTATATATGACTGGGATATTGTATGGAAAAGCAATGCTCTTGGATCAGTCATTGTACCAATTCAGACTGAAGGCCAAGCTGGGCCCATCTGGCATGACTTGGATAGTTCAGGGGAGGTAATATAGCTCTCGGATGATAAAGACAACACAAATCTTATTTATATTAATTTCTGTTCATGCATTTTTCTTTTGGAAAAATTGGTTCAGAGGTTAGAAGATAGTTGGAATATGTTAAAGGGGATAAAATGGATGGATTTTTGTCTTCAAGGATATGTGGGACAATTTTGTGATTTTTAACAGCATTGTGCAGAACTGGGTACACCAGAAAAAGTTTTATTCTTTATTTTATATATATTTTTTATAGGTTTGTCTTCAAATAAAAATAGTGCAACTTCCCGAGAGTTCTTCAATGAATTTGACCAATTTTGCTGGAGCCAATGCTCGTAGGAGGATTTCATCCGATAGACCTGTTCCGACAGTGGTTCATCAAAAACCGGGCCCTATGCAAACTATTTTTGATCTCCCACCAGATGAGGTAAGCATTTTATGGAGCTCACAATGATTTTCTCTGCAGAGAGTATTTTTCCAAGAAGATGTTCTCATATAATATACATTCCCCCCCCCCCCCACAGGTAGCAGAACATAGTTACTCATGCGCTCTAGAGAGGTCATTCTTGTACCATGGTCGGATGTATGTATCTGCCTGGCACATATGCTTTCATTCCAACGTCTTCGCAAAGCATATCAAGGTTTTCTTTATGACTCCCACCTTGCACTCTCCATTTCTAATTTAAAATTATTTAGGTAATATAATGCAGTAACTTAATTAATGTGCTTTCAAACAATATCCAAGTCATGACAAGCTTTAATATTTAACAGGTTGTGATTCCTTTCGGTGACATAGACGAGGTATTATTGTATTTTTTTTCATTTGAATTTTAGAAGATTTAAATAGTGACGTGTATATAGTAATTTATTAGGCATGGATGTGTTTAAATAGTATAAATTGTGGTAGTTGTCCATTATAGATAAGGAGGAGTGCACATGCATTAATAAACCCTGCAGTTACAATTGTTCTACGGCCTGGAGCTGGTGGTCATGGTGTACCTCCTTTAGGAAGTCCTGATGGTAATTCGTGAATCAAAGTATCTAACTTCATTATCTATATCTTCATTTTGCAAACAAACTCAAACGGTATTAATTCCAAACCATACACAGGAAGAGTGAAGTATATGTTTGCATCATTTTGGAACAGAAATCATACAATTAAAACCCTACAGAAGTACAAGAAGAACTACCATGCAATGCTAGAGGCTGAGAAAAAGGTATTTACCGTCATATTTTCATAAAGTCTCATTATTCTCTTGTGACTGGTAACTTTTCTAGTATAATTGGAGCATTAAGCATGCTCTGCCAATTTGTAGCTACTTTTCAAGCAATAGTGCTTTTGTGAAAAAAAAAAAAGTCTTCAAGTAAAAAAATTTTGCAAATGGACAAGTGGTAAGCAAATAGATAACTTTAGCAGGGAGAAATGAAAGCCTCCATGAGTGCTGACATGAGATTTTTTTTACTTGTGAGCCCTCTTCATTTAATCAAAATTAAGTACGAGTTTGTTCTTGAAGTGTTTTTTCTGGTTTGATTGCTTAAAGTTTTTATTCTGGCAGTTGTACATTTCTGTAATAATTAGCTTTTATTGTAACACTTCTCAACAAAAAAATAATATGAATGTACATGCTAGCTAGTCGACTTTGCTGACATGCTTCTGGAAAAAACAGGGAATAAATACTTGATTCAAGTCATTGCCCTCATTGTCTTGGGACATGGACCCACAATTTACCAAATTTGAATGTATAAAAAAATATATAATATTTATATGTTCCCATGTTATCATAAATTTGACAATCTGAAATATGCATGTCTCGTTAATCCAGGAATGGCGCCAATCAGAGTTGCGAGCACATAGCGTGAGAAATTGGAAAGTTGAGACTCCAGTTCCTGAACAGAAAGTTCAAGTGGCAAAGAAGGTGGAGCCTTTTGTGAAAGAAGAAGTTCTAGTCAGCATATACAATGTATGATCAACTAAATTCTTACTTTCATTTTTCTTATATTTCTCAGTTATTAGATGAAAGATGCATTGACCTTGATACTGAATATTGACTTCTCAAAATTGTAACGCATTTTCATAAAAGGAAAGGTGAACTTTTCAACATGCTCCTTTTATAAGCTGTCAATGTGTTATGTGTATGAACTTTCCAAAAGTTTATGCAATCAAAATACATTCTTGTTCGTGAATGAAAAGAATATATATTTTACAATTGCAAATGGCTTACAGAAGTGTGGTAAATAAACTTAAGAATTCAAAATATTGTCATAGACCCAAATAGGTGGTACAGTTAAATTTGTAATTAACCTTGTAGTGATCTTTTGTCTAGGATACTATCCCGTGCACAGCTGAGCAGCTCTTTCTTCGACTCTTTAGTGATGATTCAAAATTCATTACTGAATATCGATCTCAAAGAAAAGATCTCGATCTTAATGTAAGCTCACTGCTAATCCTGCATATAATCTTATTGGCAATCTTGAATTTTTAAAAAAGTGCAGTGCATAATGCTTATATTATTGTAATATGCTTTATATAGATAGGTCGGTGGCATATGGCAGAAGAGTATGATGGCGAAGTTAGAGAAATTACATGCCGGTCTATATGTCATAGTCCCATGTGCCCACCGTACACTGCCATGACTGAGGGACAGCATGCTGTTTTAAACCAAGATAAAACAAATTTGGTTTGTCTCTTTTTTTCTTCTAGGGGATTTTCTTGTTTGCCACTGATAAAAAAAATGTAAACCCACATGTACCCTTGCATACTGCACATCTCATCCACCCTCTAAGCATGTAAATATCCACATCTTCTTGTGTTACTGAAATGCTATCAAGTTATCCACCTGACCTTCCTTATTTTATGTGAAGAGAAACCTTATCTGGAATACTGGAATGTCTTTATGAAGAACTTTTGGCTGGGTTTTGAGTTTATGTCGTCTTTTCTATAGAGATATACGCATCAGTTCCTGTCTCTTGAGCTTACAGATGACATATATTGTATTTTGGAGGGAATATATCAATTTTGTTCAATTAAAATGAAATTGATCCTTCAATTTTGTGATTTACTACAAAAGGCCCTGATGATTTGTTGTTTTTCAGATCTTTGAGACTGTTCAGCAAGTGCATGATGTCCCATTTGGTTCCTATTTTGAGGTAATGTTGCGATATATATTATAGGAGAATTTTTTCTCAGAAAATCCTATTTTTTTGTTGGGAGGGAATGGCGGTATATATTAAATATGTCTTAAGTAGGTTTTGATTGAATATGTTGGTGAAAACATAAACAACCTTGTTCAAACATTGCCATGACAACTCCCTCCGGTGTTGGACAAGTAAAAGGAGTCAGAAATGAATAGAGGCTCGTAAAGCAAACTGACTAGATTGTTTTTCTCATTAAATTTCAGATACACTGTAGATGGATAGCTACTACCAATTCCCCTTCTTCATGTAATCTAGAGATTAAAGTTGGTAAGACAAGAAACTAGGATTGTTTTTCACATTTCTTCATTTGTTGATTCATCTTTAGCTCTATATTTATTTGATTATTACTTTTTAATAAAATGCTTCTCTTTAGGTGCTCATTTCAAGAAATGGTGCCCCATGCAGTCAAAAATAAAGAATGGTGCTGTTGATGAGGTTAGCATTCTTTTTTTGGAATTTTTGAATTTGCCTTGATATGCGAAGCACTATATTTTATTTTTTTCTAAAAATGAAGTACATTTTCCTTTGGGATAAAAAAACATCATGTCAAACTAAGCTTTTCAGCTCAATGGAAAAATAAATAAATATGTTGTAATGTGGATTTTTTTTAAAAAAAGAAAACAATTTCTGAACCCTGCATTTCATCCTAATTATCTATCCTACTTAATAAGTTTTCTAAATGTGCATTGTCACTCAGTACAAGGTAGAGGTTGATCAAATGTTACGAATTGCGCATGAATTTCTCCAAAATGCCACATCTGCACCTAACCCGGAGCCATCAGCAATTCAAGTATAGATTGAATCAGATAATATGTGTGTTTGTTTATTTATATAAACAGATGTAAATTAATGCAGCAATAGCATTTTTTTTTTCTTTTTTGAAGTCATTTTTGTAAATATTAGCAATTTACAACAAGTAAGAAAAATCACAGAATGATGTACAAATTTTTCTGAAAAATTTTCCAGTCTAGAGCTTTGTTGGCTATGAAATATAAAAATTGCGTCATTGTGGGTATGTATTTTTCGGTTTGTTTTTCCTTCACCTGCTGCGCGAATCTAACAGATTTCATTTCATTTCATGCACATCATGTTTATCTTATGCTACCGAAAATTTACAGTACTACAATTGCCCAAATTTTTAGTAAAAGAAAAAATCCGTCATGTCTGCTAGTTCGTACACATTACCTCAAAAATATTATAAAAGCCACTGAACTTGATATCTTGTGTGGCATGTGAAAACATGCGGAAGTTACCTCAAAAAGTACCCTCTCCGATTGAATTATTGCTCCCAATATCCGCACAAATATCATATGCAGTGCTTTATCTATGACCGTTCGATGTAATCTCGACAGTTAAGATTAACGGGCCACACAAATTACGACGAATCTCAATATTAATCGTGGACACAGGACACCCATCATTAATTGGACGAACAGAAAGCAGCGGTGCAAAGAGCAGCACTGCAGAGGATATCGATTCCCAATATTCCTCCCACATTCATTCACAAAAATTGTATACACATACGACATATCACATATCAGATGGTTGTTTCTCCAGATGCGACTTCAAAGCATTAATTGTAGCTTTTCAGTTTTTGGACTTTAAAAAACATTGTAGATTAAAAATTTTAAACCTTCCACGATATTAAGGTTTCCAGGCAGGGGTACATTAGTGGATCCGTATCCTCTGGAAATCTTAAAAGGATTTCCAGAGTGGACATCTCTCGTCGCTGACTGGCCGATCGAAATGGACGGCTCGATTTTAAGCCCTCACTTTTCCCCCTAAAAAAGAAAGCTATGCGCTAAAAGAATATGAATCCGACGGAAGCCTTCGTGGCACGCAAACCCTCGTCTGAAACTTTTCTCCGTATCGCGATCTCGTGCCCCAGTTCAGTTGCTAGTGTACCACAATCCATGGACGGAAGCCTTTTGTATTAGACGAGGTAACATAGTAGACTGGTATTTAGCCTTTTGTTACGGTATTTGAGATTACCTCAACTTACAGTTAGCAGACGGAAGCTTTGAGAAAATTACAAGAGCAGCATGTCAGCTTGGAGGACCACAATTCGTAAAATTACAAGAGTAGATAATTGCATTTAATTACAACAAGGACTTGGGTGCTGCCATCCCAATTACTGGTACTGGTATCAACCCAGCAAGGAGCTTGGGTGGTGCCATAATTTACAACGAGGACCATGCTTGGGATGATATGGTAAAATGCAAATTTTGTACATATTATTTTCTCAAACAACCCCCCCCCCCCCCCCCCCCCCGGGATACAGGCCCCTATAATGTCAGCACACCTATTTGCTCATCCTTAGAAAGCTAGAATCCAATTTTATAGAGGTGACTTGCATTGTTTATTTTCTTAATGTTTTTTGAAGTGTCAGAGAAAAAAAAAATGCGCTAGATACTTTTAGGGTGTATAAAAAATGAGTTAGTGATTGTACAACATGAAGATTTTACAGTATGGAGACAGATTTGACAGTTTTATACTGAATTTGAAAACGCAAGGAAGAAAGTAGTGGAAACAAGTGTAAAAACATGGTACAGTATGGAAACAGAAGCATGAAAACAATCTCCATAAATAATCTCATATATAATCTAAAATTGAATAAACACAAGTGAATATCCATGAATAATAAGTGAACAGAAGCAATATCATCCATTAGATCCATTAGCTCGTAGTTAGCGCATCACTTTTTTAACTTGTGTACACAGGTACGGTACAATACCTCTCAAGGAAACTGTGTACACATGCACACATTCAATATCAGATCTAATACAAAATGATTCTAGCTAGTATATGCATTACAAAGAAACTGTCACACAACACATTCATCTCAATAAATGCAATACTTGATCTATCACAATTTGAACACAAACAAGCATAATTCACTTCAAATTGAAAAAAAAAACAATATAATACCAACTAAACAAAATGAGCCCTTGTCAACTAAACAAAAATGAACCCCTGCAATTATTCATACCAGCCCTAATCTTCTCCATCATCTGTCTCTTCTTTATCATCTGCTACTCCTTTGGTGTCTTCTTCATCCTCTTCTCTTATTTGTTTGTTTGGTGGCTACTTATTTCTTCCTCTTCTTAATTCATTTTTAACAGAAATGCATAAAGAGCAATTGCTTATCAGTATTAATTCAATTGAGGCACCACCTGCATATAGACACAGCAAAATACCACAAATCATTTGAATAACTGCACCTTTATTTTTTGGATTACTGCATAATTGTAATAATTGGTACCATTTTGTTGCATTTTCTTGAAAGGAAAATATATAAAAAAAAATTATAAATTAAAGAAATCAAAATCTGCATTAGATAGTATGATGACAACAATTTTATCAACTATTGAACTAACTAATAAAGCAATGTTCTCAAGTCTTGTACTCAACTGATAATAGCTACTCAAGTCAACAAATTGCATTTTGGGAACACAAGCATTTGTGCAAGTTCAATCTAGTTTCATGAGAGAGAAATCTCCAAAGTATTTTTATGGTTTAATGAAACTATGATGACGAATTAATCCAATTTTACGACAAGGAGAGATCATACAGTTAATAACCCAAAAAAAAAAAGGAAAAACAAAGTTTAAGAGAGATCGATACTTACCCAGGATGACAAATTAGGATGGAAGGAGGAGTGCACGGCAGAGATCGATACTTACGTCCACGACGCCTCATGCGTGACTGGGTGAGAGAGAGAGCGGTGTAGCCATCTAGGTTTTTCTTCTAGCGCTTAAGAGAGGAGAGCGTATCCTCTGGATGGTTGTATTCAACCATCCAGTGGACGTCTTTCGATCCGAGCCGTCTGATTTAATCTAAACGGTTAGATTTTTTCGGGCCTATCAATCTTAGTATCATGCACGGGGCATTTATAGCCATTGAGATTAAATCAGACGGCTGAGATCGAAACCATCCACTGGATGGCCATCCAGAGGATGCGAAGTCGAGAGCATCGAAGGGGTCAGCGATTCTGAGGACATTTTTTTTTGTTTTGAGGAAGAAAAGTGAGCGCTTGAAATCGAGACGTCCATTTCGATCGGACGGTTAGCGACGAGAGATGTCCACTCTGGAAATCCTTTTAAGATTTCCAGAGGATACGGATCCGTACATTAGTACATTACATATGAAATTTTTTGAATTGGGCTCTACTGGGCTAATAAAAAGCCCAAAATTACTTTAGGCCTCTTTTAAAGGACCAGAGCTGGAGATTGATTATTGACCTTTCTATCCTAACCCTTATGAATTGGAGAGGAGTGATGAATTTGCAATTATGAAGGGTAATTTGGGTAATCAATCGATAAGAATCCGGTGTCATATGATATGACTATATGAGTCTGTCTTCCTGAATCCTGCTAGGGTTTTTCTGAGTCGAGTCGACTGGCGGCGGGAGTAAGGAGTTGTTCAAGAAGAAATCCTACTACTACGACTACGAGATGGTAAACTTTTCTCCCTCGAATTTATTTGCTGACCCATCTCGACGTAGTTGTAGTTGAATTGATCGGTTCCTCGTCTACTTCTTTCCAACTCAATTGATAAATAAATGCTCTTTATAAAATATTTTTAATTAGAAACTAACTTGTTGTTGCTGCTCATCTTATTATCTATTTTGCGAAATTTAAACAGCCCAAGCAGATCCATGAGATTAAGGACTTCCTCCTGACAGCAAGGAGGAAGGATGCAAGGTCAGTCAAAATTAAGAGGAGCAAGAATGAGGTCAAATTCAAGGTGCGTTGCGCCAAGTACCTCTACACTCTCTGTGTATTCGACTCTGAGAAGGCCGACAAGCTCAAGCAATCCCTTCCCCCGGGTATTTCTCTTTTCCTTTCAAGTGTTGTCTACTTTGAATTTAAATTTAGTTGGTCTTGCTGGAATTGTCATTTGATGATTATACCTTGAGATTGTTAAATGGATATTTTTGGTTTGGCCCCGAGGAAGAAGAAATACACGGACCAGAGATAACATGGCAATGGCTTCAGCTTTGAGCTGTTCTTGTTTCAACTCCATTTGTATGGGTTTTATTTAGATGAGACTTTGACTTTTGGTTTGAACTATTGCTCAATGACATCAATGATGGCCATATAGCTATGAGATCTGAGGGACCTTCTGATTTTTTTTTTTTTTTTTGACATCATGATTCTAATTGTTTCTAGTATTGTCTATCTAGAATAACAATGGAGCTGGTTTTGTTGAAATTGCAAACTGATACTATATGAAATTGGTTAAATGAAATTTGTTGGTTTTGACCCTGATAAAAGAGTGTTTAGGGTTCTAGAGATAACATTGCAATGATTTTATCTTTGAGCTGTTTCTGTTTCATCTCCATTTGTATGGATTTATTTACTGGAGGCTGTGTGGCTTGTTGTTAAAACCATTGTTGATTTCATCTATGATGTCCGTATAGATATGAGATCTGTGGGGCCTTGTAACATTTTTTGAGATTTTGCTGTTAATTGATTTGGTTCTATTTAAATTTTTCTTAATTTTAAACTTCTGGAAGAACCTATTGGTTTTTATGTGATCTAGTTGTTGGTATCATGTTATAGGTTTTTCCTGTTACAAGGTTTTAAACTAACTGTTTTCATGTCTTTTATTGAGCCATTTATTATTTTCCCATTGCATGGATATTTTTTTTTTTCAAATAATTCAGTTTTGAACTTCATTAGATTAAAATTGTTTATGCTGTAACTATTGGAAAATTAGAATTAATGAAATTTTGTTTGTTTTGGCAGGTCTTAGTGTCCAGGAGATCTAAGTTATGATTGGGAGCTTAGTTGATTTGAGAGTTGAAGCTGTTATCCTCCCTTTTAACATTTTGAGCATTAGATGCAATTATCTTTTGAACTTTTCTGTTTCCAAATTATGTTTTGGTAAAAGAGTTTTGTTGGATATTATTAGTTTGGAGATGAGTTTTGTAGTGGCTAAATCATTTTTTTTCCCCAGCTCTTTCTATTTCTGTGACTTCGTTCTGTTGGTGATCATTACTGAATTTCCTTTATATTGATTTCCCAACAATTTTTAAAATGCACAAGAAGAAAATGTGGGACAAAGCGACGTCTTGTTTATGATCACAATACTAAATTATATCAATTATAACGTTGGTAGTTATAACATAAATGAACCATCGTATTTTAGAAAGTGTTGTACAGTGGATTATGAAATAGTTAATTTATGGACTTTATTTTGCGCTTCTATTTTGGTTAATACATGATACATGATACTTTTTCGGTAAAGGCTAAACATCGCATGTCGAAACATAAACTTAAGCGGTTGTCTGTCAACGTTAACAACTCATAAACGGTTGCCTATTAGAGTGTGTAATGGAAGCATCCAGTACTAGTACAACTGGACAGGATTGTTTAGTCATAGCGGTAGTTTAGGCAGAGGGTTATATATACCCCTTTGTAATTATGAGGACAAGGCTAATACATTATGTAATAACCTTCGGTTAATCAAAGCTATCATGGTATCAGAGCCATTAGGCTAGTCGCCTCAATTATCGCTCGATCCGTTCTTTCTTTCTTCTTCCTCTTTCCCAAATTCAGCCATGGCGCAACCTTCCTTCACCTCAGATTCTTCTCCTCCTCTGCCAGATAACACCAATTTGGGTTCTACCTCCTCAATTTCTGCTCCGATTGTATTCTTGACACTTCCAGTTCACACGAAACTATCAAGAAATAACTTCTTGGCATGGAAATCGCAAATTGAACCCTTGCTACATGCGTATGGTCTCAGCTCTTTTCTTACTTCGCCTCCTTCTACACCTACTTCTTCTGATCCTCTCACTGGCCAAGCACAGTTGAATCCCTCTTACCTGTCGTGGTACAAGCAAGATCAGATGATTCTTGCTTGGATTCGTGCGTCTCTTTCTGAACAAATCTTGGCGCAAGTCGTCTCGTGCTCCACCTCAGGCGATCTCTGGCGCCACTTGACGCAAACCTTTTCTGCCTCATCTCGAGCTAGACTCACCGAATTGAAGAAAAAGTTGCAGACTCTGACTAAAGGAGGTGCATCTTGCTCTGATTTTATCAACCAAATAAGAGCAATCTCTGATGAATTATCATTCATTGGTGCTCCAGTTCCTGATGAGGATCTCGTCTTGCAGCTTCTTGGTGGATTAGGTACTGATTACAACTCTTTTGTCGTGGCTGTGAATTCAAGACAGGAACCAATCACTTTTCTTGAAGCTCAGTCCCTTCTCCTGAGTCATGAGATCTTACTCAATGCTCAGCAATCTATACCAACAGCTCTACCTTCTCCATCCAATCCCTCTGCGTTTTATGCCCAAAATCAGACATATCATGTCAGACCACCTAGCAATCAATCCAGAGGAAGGGGGGGCCTCACAGGGGAAGGGGTGGTTCTTATAGAGGAAGAGGCAGTGGTTTCAAGCCAACACATTCAAATAATCAACCATTACTTCCAACCCCTTCTGCTGGTATCAACAGAAACACCACTGACATCAACTCCTTCACTGCCCCTGAGACATGTCAAATTTGTTTCAAGAAAGGCCACACTGCTAGGTCCTGTTGGTGGAGGTGTGACATGAGATACACAGATGATGTGGGTCCCTATCAGAGTGCTCCTGCCCCACCTGTCAACCCTCAAGCACATGTGGCTCACATTGCAGCTAGCACTTCTACTTCAGCTGAGTGGTTTCTGGATTCTGGAGCCACACACCATGTCACTAGCGATATAAACAACTTGTCCTCATTCATGCCATATGAAGGGTCAGACAAACTACAAATTGGAGATGGAAATGGTATGGTTATCTCTCACATTGGTTCTATTACTTTGCAGTTTTCTAATTTTACTCTTGTGTTGCATGATGTTTTGTATGTTCCTAGCTTCACAAAAAATCTGATAAGTTTATCTAAACTGTTAACTGACAATGCCATTAGTGTTGACTTTTATTCTTGCTTCTGTATGATCAAGGATTGCCACACTTTCACACTCCTTCTTCAGGCCAAAGCAATTAATGGTCTTTACCTAATAACTGCTCCTTCCAATTGTGCCCCTCAAGCCTTATTAGGAGAAAGAGTTGCTGCAAACATTTGGCATTTTCGACTTGGACATCCAGCTGCTCAACTTACCAAAAGACTACTTACTGTTTTTAATTTGCCTTGTCATAGTACTGATTTGACTTTGTGTGAAGCTTGCTCTGTAGCCAAATGTAATAAACTTCCTTTTAGTTCTAGTTGTAGTTGTACTAGTGCTCCTTTAGAGCTTATCCATGATGATGTTTAGGGCCCTGCCCCTGTTATTTCCTCTAATGGTTTTCGATATTTTGTAGTGTTTATAGATGATTTTACAAAGTTCTCTTGGATCTTTTTCTTGTCTTCTAAGGATGAAGTGTCAAAGGTTTTTACTAGCTTTAAGCTTCAGGTAGAAAACATGCTTGGTACCAAAATAAAAATTCTTCGTACCGATGGCGGTACAGAATTTAAACCTATTTCTCGGTTGTTTCCTCAAATTGTTCACCAACTTACTTGTCCTCACACCCCTGAGCAAAATGGGGTGGCAGAACGAAAAAATCGACATATTCTAGAGTTGTCTTTAGCCATCATACATCATGCTTGTATACCTTTGAGGTTGTGGGATGAGTTTTTTGCTAGTGTTATATATCTGATCAATCGGTTACCACCCTCTGCAAATGCATCTATTGTTTCCCCGTTTGAATTGCTTTTTCACAAAACGCCTGACTACCTCCAACTCAAAGTTTTGGGGTGCCAATGCTTTCCCTTAACTCGTCCTTATAATCAGCATAAACTGCAGCCTCATTCCACTCCCTGTGTTTTTATAGGATATGCCATGTCTCAGAAAGGGTATCGTTGTTACCATCCCCCAACAGACCGTATTTTTGTCTCTCGACATGTTATCTTTCATGAACAGGTTTTTCCATTCAAAACTATGCAATCACATCCTATGTCGTCTCCTACTTCTTCTGATTTCACTCTCTGGGCCCCTACCTTTATGTGCAATGGGCCACGGTCTGTATCTCTTGATGGACCGCCAACTTCACCTTCCGCTCACTCTTCTCCGACTCCTGTTGGGCCTTCCGACAGCCCATCTGTTGTCGCCAATGATGATTCAATTAACATTACTATCGGGCAGCTCGTCCGTAATCTTCAACGGTCGAAAAATTCAAACAAACCTGACCGTTCCCCTGACCGACAGCTCTCATCTTCTTCATCCACTTTTGCTTCTTCTTCTGACATTCCCTCTAATTCTTTACATCCTATGACTACAAGGAATCAAGATCGTACGCGCCAGCGACGTCAGTTCCTTGATTTTGTTGCATTTCTAGCAACATCCCCTCCAAACTCTGATCCCACCTCCTTCAATCAAGCTAACAAACTGCCACACTGGCAGGAAGCCATGAGAAAAGAATTTCTTGCTCTCAATCAGAATCATACTTGGACCTTGGTGCCTGCTCCTGTCAATCAAAATGTAGTTGGCTGCAAATGGGTTTTTAAGACAAAGAGACTTGCAGATGGTTCTATTGAGCGCTACAAAGCTCGACTAGTGGCTAAAAGGTTCACTCAAGAGGAGGGTGTCGATTATTTCGACACTTTTAGTCCTGTCATCCGCCCCACCACCATTCGAATCATTCTGTCCCTGGCTGTGTCACATAATTGGCCTATTCGCCAATTAGATGTGAATAATGCCTTCTTAAATGGGCAATTACAAGAGACTGTATATATGCAACAGCCGCCTGGATTTATCAATTCTAACTTTCCATCTCATGTCTGCCTACTACAAAAAGCTATTTACGGCCTCAAACAATCACCAAGGGCCTGGTTCCAAACCTTGAGTGCTACTTTGATTCAGCTAGGATTTCAAGGCTCTAAGTTTGACCCATCAATGTTTATCTCTCACACCAATGGTAAATTGGTGGTTATTTTAGTCTATGTTGACGATATTATTATTACTGGAAGAGATTTAGGAGGTGTCAATTCTGTTATCAACACCCTCCAGTCTCGTTTTGCTCTCAAAGATCTTGGTGTATTAAGCTTCTTCTTGGGCATAGCTGTCAGTCATACTTCCAAGGGACTACATCTCTGTCAGAAACAGTACATTTCTGATCTCTTACATCGCACTCACATGAGCTTAGCCCAACCTGTTGCTACACCAATGGCAGTCAACACCACTATTTCTCAATTTGATGGGGATCCGTTTCATGACCCAAGACTGTACAGAGCAGTAGTTGGTGCACTCCAATATGTGACTATCACCCGTCCAGATATTACATTCCCAGTCAATAAGTGCTCCCAGTTCATGCACAATCCTACAACTGCACACTGGAGTGCTGTTAAACGCATTTTGCGTTACCTTAAAGGAACAATCAATCATGGCCTCCTGCTAAAAGCTTCTTCTTCTCTCACACTTAATGCATACTCGGATTCTGATTGGGCTGGTTGCCCGGATGATCGACGCTCCACATCTGCCTTCTGCATCTATTTGGGACACAATATCATATCATGGAGCTCAAAAAAGCAACCCACGGTGTCTAAGTCTAGTACTGAAGCGGAATACCGTAGCTTAGCATTGGCAGGGGCTGAAATCATTTGGATACAGCATATCCTTCAAGAGTTGCATCAGCATCTCTCTACTCCACCTATTCTTTGGTGTGATAATATAGGAGCAACCTATCTTGCATCCAATCCGATGTATCATGCTCGTACCAAGCATGTAGAGATTGATTTTCACTTTATTCGGGAGAAGGTCGTAGCAAAACAGTTAATGGTGCATTTCATCCGTTCGAAGGATCAGATAGCGGATGCATTGACAAAGGGCTTAACTACATCGCGTTTTCTCTTGATTAAAGACAAGCTGATGGTCTCTCCAGTACCTTCAGCTTGAGGGGGGGGCTATTAGAGTGTGTAATGGAAGCATCCAGTACTAGTACAACTGGACAGGATTGTTTAGTCATAGCGGTAGTTTAGGCAGAGGGTTATATATACCCCTTTGTAATTATGAGGACAAGGCTAATACATTCTGTAATAACCTTCGGTTAATCAAAGCTATCATTGCCGAAGACGCAAAACCTCTTTCCTTATGCAAAATATATTTTCTATGCGCTAGTCCAATGGGCTGAAAGCTAACCTGATCCACTTTCTTGGTTTGGTTTTATTCAAGCTTCTAGGTGACTAGGTCCAAATTTGATTAACAATCTCCACATCGGAATATATGCTCGTCGGCATCTCAAATTCTCAATTACTAAATCTTATGAGATCTCCATGGCGCTGTTTTCTCCGATTTGATTTGTAGACAGATTTAGACAGTTCATTCTATAGTCTATACCCTCGGATTCAGATTAATCTTTATCATTTTGACAGTGAACACCATGCTCGATCTAAACCGCCTGACCTCAAACCAACGTCCAGATGGACAAGTTGAACATGTCCAACAACAACATAGTCCTGAATCAGGTAGGCACCTTCATTGTGGGACCATAGTCTCAGCCTCACAAAGAAAGATCAAGACGCATTATTATTATTCCAGAAAGGTGACTTTAATCTGAGATGAAGCATGTTCACTTGTTCAGAGTTCCCCACCTACTACTTTTCTATTCCGTGACCATGATAGATGAATTTGAACAAGGCAATTAATGATGTAATACGTCCTTAAATTGCATTATCCATGGCTCCGATTTTTGTTATTTGATTGAATTTTCCTCTACAGCTGACAGAGTAAATTTGATAATGCATGCATGCCAAAAGACACATGGGCATGATGAAAAATAATATTTAGACATTAATTCCCTTCTCTTGAATTCTAAGCATGATACTCACTACGAATGATTGAGCTGCTTATAAAATTCTGCAATGTACGAAATGTTAGCATGGTTAAGGATAAGAATGAAACCTTTCCGCGCATAAAAATATGTTTCCTACTTATACACACAAGATTAAATAATAAAATATATAAATCATGGGAGAATTATTGAGCCAGGTTGCAATTGCATGTGTTGATCAAGTTGCATGTCTCTCTTGTGCCTACCCCCTAACATGACCTTATCTCTTTGTTGTGCTGATGTTGGTCTGTGCAACAACTAGAGTGATTCCCAGAGTAAAATCAGTTCCTAGTTCCTTCCCTCTGCATTTATTGCCAAACGGAGACTGCCTTGTAATCTCATTTATTATAAATTATGACCAAGCACACGTCCCTAATCTGCTAATCAAAATAAGAATATTGTTATGGTATTTCATTCACATTTCTAACGGTTTCAATTCATGTATTTTAGTTTACTTTTATTTTATTTCTAAGTTAACTATCTACGGAAATAGAATTCATCTTGGTTTTGGAATTCGTATGCTAGTTATCGAATTGATTTTAGAATGTTAATTTGATTTATGGCTTTATGTAAATAAGAAATGCAAAAAGTTGAATTTGGGTGAGCAGTTTTTATCCTTTTCGATTTATAAAACTTAGGGTGCGTTTGGATAGGTGTGGGAAGAAGGGAAGAAGTGGGAAGAAGTATTGGGAAGTGTGTAACTTTGTGAAGAGTTTGGATTGTTTATAATTTTTTTTCTTCCCATCTTCCTTCTTCCTCTTCTTCTTCTCTACGCACCCTTAGGCTCCGTTTGGATGGCTTCTTCCCGGAATAAGGAATAACCACTTTTTACCAATAAATTTATTTCTAACCATCCAAACTCTTCACAAAAGTTACACACTTCCTAATAAATTTACCCATTCCCAATAAATTTCTTCCATTTTTCCTTCTTCCTATCTTATTCTCAACGCATCCAAACGGAGCCTTAAGGAAGCATCTGAACTTTCTCTAATGCGCGCATTAAATTGCCTCAGCAGAGCTCAGAGTAGTCCAGAGGCCGGCAGTTATTTGGAATCTTTCGATTGAAATATGTAAAGGTACACTATATAAATAAAAATATTTTTGCAGTGAACTCAAATTAATTACAGCCGAACGGATTAAATTTTATAGTTCATTACAAAATTTGCCAGATAATAATATCGCATCAGCGGTACAGGCTGATCAGATTTTTTTTTCCCTCCCAAGAAAATTTTTAAGCTCCTACGGGATCTTTCTCCCCACCCCCCCCCCCCCCCCAAAAAAAAAAAAAAAAAAAATCTTCAAAGAAGAAATATTTATGCAAGTGCCGATGTAAGATTTTATATTGGGATAGTTGGATGCTCCTTTTTCGGAAGAAATTTATATATCGACATCATTATCGGGTAACTTATTTAGTAGCACGAGGAATTAATCTTGCAGTAGTGTATTGCAAAGGTGTAGTGTCGTATCGTGTTAAACGCGCACGTGTTAGAGCTCGCATCGTGTCAAATGAAGGAATTGGTTAACACGACACATCTAACACGAGGTGTTAAACGTGTCAAGTCATATTATAATTTATTTACTAAAAAATCATTAAAAAAATTTTTAAATAAAAAATATAATAAATTATTGAAATTTCATATATTAAAATGAAAATTAATGATTGAATCAAAAGATTATGAAAAAAAATATTATTAAATTTATAATGTAAACTCAATGGTGCCATTTGGATCGCTTAGGAATAAGAGGAATAGTCTATTCCTAGGCGGAAAATATTGGGAAGTGTGTAATTTTGTGAAGAGTTTGGATGGTTAGGAATAAATTTCCGCCCGGAATTTGTTATTCTTGCTTATTCCTTACCCATCCAAACAGCCCCAATATAATTTGATAAATTCTAGATAATAATAATTTTTATCGTGTCAACTCATGTCACGTGCCGCGTCGTGTCACGTGTCAACTTGTATCGTGTTAAGACGTGTCGATGTCCAGAAATCTCCAACACGACACGCTGACACGCGCATGTCATGCTAATTCCACAGATGTGTCGTGTCGTATTGTGTCGTGTCAACACGCGTGAGTGTCGTACCAACATGCGTGCATGTCGTACCAACACACTCGTGTCGTGTCATTTTGAAAAACACTATCTCGCAGTCAATGAAACCGTGCATTAATTAAATAATTTATGTCTTGAAATTTTTGTCATAATAAATTAACTAAAATGTAATGTTTGTTTATATTTATCATGTTTATCGTTACATGGATGTCAATGATCGATGATAGTATCAAATTAATTTGATGCGTGATAAAAATATTATTGATCGCAATTGAAAGTTATTGGGTAGTCCGAGAGTCAAATGGTATGCCAAGGCGACTCTCATTATCGGTATATAAAAAAATATGATAAACAAAACAGTACTTGCTACGATATAAAAAGGGATGGTACTGTTAATTAAATTTTTCTTCTTGGATTAATATGGTTTCGTTCCACTAGATTCCAAGATTTCTAAAGCGCCATACATGTAAGACAAAAAAGTATAACTGTTCCAAACTAAAAACGAAAAGCAACCTGAAGTGCTAAGGAAGTGTTACCAATCTCCCATTTTTTTCACACGTGTAGTCCTGGTCACCTGTTAAATTGTTTTATCTTTGGCGTTTAAGAATAATACTTGAAGAGGGAACTGGTAAAGAAGCTAAAAATTGGCTTGAGTAGAGTAGAATTATCATGTTAATTGTATTTTGCAAATTTTAACTTATGGTTCTGAACTCTAATTTTAGAGCATTATTTTTATAGTTGAGACGTATAAAGTTACAGAAAAATCTATATAATTGAGAGGTCTACTGAGATGTAAACATTTCAATCACATCAAGTTAATTAGTTGTAAGTTAAACTATCACTCTGCAGTATTACAAGTTGACTCGTATGTAGTCGAGGCTTTGTTGGTGACAATATTCTATTTAGATATGCATTACGGTGATTAAAATTATTTTTAGAATATAAATATCACCTGCAATGATTTTTGTTACGAAAATTATGTCTACATATATGATATGTCACCTGCCTAAAACAACGCAATGATACAAATTAGAATATAAAAGTATGATTTAGATATCTGAGAACTCATAACTAACGAAGAATGATTTAGTTGTTAGGACAATTGTCATTGTCTACAAAGATTCATAAAAGCATATTAGCATATTAAACAAAGAAAGGACGGATAAGCACGTTAATCATCTTTCTTATGTATGGCAATTTTTTTGTGATGTACTCATATTGGAAATGATTTTATTTTGACTATTTTTGTTTGTTAGTTCGCCATCGTCATGAAGTGTCTATCAACCAAGTTGATTTTTCAATTAAATAAATAACATCTCGATTATTAATATTTTATGTTCAATCAACCATCATGGAAATCACACTCTTTATGAATTGTTAAATTCATAAAGTTTAGTTATGATTTTTTTTTATCGTTCATATATGGCAAAATTATATTTTGACAAGTTTGTTACTTTATAATTCATTGTTGTGAATTGTCTATCGCGTAATTTTTTTTTTTTATCATTTAAAAGAGACGTATTTGAAAAAATAGACACTAAAAGGAATTTTAATTATAAATAATTTAAATCCATAATAGTCCCTTTTTATGAATTTTAGCATAATATAAATGTTTTGCCTTATCAGACATGGCGAGCCGGGTAACAAATACCGAATACAATTAGGCGGTGTGCTGTAGCGGCTCTCTGCATAAAATTAGTTTTTTAAGGGGTAGATCTCAAAATGCACACTCCAACCAATATTCCCCGAGTTTCTATTTTACGAATTGTCGTCATTCAAATTTTTTTTTTTTTTACGAATTGTCATCTCGGGGAACTAGCAAGTACCCAACTCCCAAGAATCAAAATTTTGTGAACTGAATCTGATCAAATTATATGAGACCATGTAGCGGGTCATTTTCACATCTAATTTACAAAGAAAGAAGAGCACAAAAAAAAATTGACGAAAATATATCTGCATTATCCTTCTTTTCAGCACCTATTTAGGAATAAGCATTACAAGAACTTAATATTTTTGTATGTAACTATGTATACATCAATACATGTACCTGTTTTAGATTTTACTGATCATTGCACTGTCACAGAAGATCGAAATTCTAATTTGGAAGTTAATAACTAACAGTAACAAATATACCCTTAACTGTTGTGCGTTTTAATTAAGTACCACTCACCAATCGCCAAAAGCATCATGGGTCAATTGATTCATTGAATCAAAATATAAATATTCCCAAGAGAATGGCTAACGTGCCATAAATAGTACGGAAGGTCCCGTGCCATAGAGTCGTTTTTCGAGATCTAAAATTTAAATGCTCAATTCGAACCGTTCAAATTATTCACCATATTAAAATATTCTTAGAGACCAAATTTTACATTTTTTCAAATTTTTCTGCTATTTATTATGATATTTAAAAAAAACGTTATTATTGGAGTATTTCAGACCCTCCAATTTGAACATTTCAAAATAAATAGCAAAAAAAATTAAAAAAATGTAAAATTTGGCCTCCAATGGTATTTCAATATGGTGATCAATTTGAACGGTTTAAATTGACCGATTGAATTTTGGATCTTAAAAAAATATCTCAAAAAAGACATCTATGACATTGTCATCTATGACACTTTAGCCCACCTCATATTTCCAATAACATAAATATATTTTGAAAGGAAACATGAGAAATTGTAGAGATTCCAAAAACGCAAAGAAACAAGAGTTACAAAAATACTAATTCATGTTCAAGCTATTAAATTGGCAAAGATGAGTGCCAACTAAAACAGGCACATAATAATAACTAAGTCCAAGGAAATAAGCACATTCAATGGAAGCAAGTAATGCTGCTAGACTAGAGTAGATGGTCCAAGTGTTTATTTATTTTTAGTACAAAGAATGGTCCAACTAAACTCAAAAATTCCTTTTTTGTAATTTCACCTGTCTCTTTCTCTATCTGCGCCTCCTTTGCTGCTATACTCCACAATCCACATCTACTATTTTATTGTTTGGTTCGGCGGAAAAAAAAAAAGAAAATGCACACCAGCTTTTTGGAAAAAAAAATACATTTTGGAATTTAAATGTGCAAACCCAATCGATTCGCCGATGTTGTTTTAAAAATTTTAAATGGGATTCGATCATTCTAGTTTGACGACTCTAGTACAAAAAAATAAATAAATAAATAACAAAAAAAATGAGTATGGTTGTTATAATGTTAAGTATCGGTCTCCTTTTCGAATTGTACGGATTTTATTAGATAAATATAGACGGTCCATTTTGTATTATATTGTTTCAATCAATAAAAAATATGTCCGATTTATTGATCGCATAAAAATTTCATATTATCCGAAAGAAAACTGAACCCGCAAATGTTAATTACATAAGGAATTTTTTTATTTCACTTTCATATGACAAAAAAAGTCTATTTATTACCTAATCAAATTAAGTTTTAAATTAAATTCTTTAAACAATTATGAGAAATTAAAAAAAAAAAAAGATTGAGATGGATAACATAAGGTCAATTTTGGACATAATTGATGGCAGACAAAAACCATCCCCGACTGATATTTCATAATAATTGACAAGTCACTTCCTAACTCATGGGGTGTGATGGGCATGTCCACTCCAATTGCCAATTGGATAATGCGAAAATTTACTTTGGCAATTATTTTTATTGTCAACAAAGTGAATGTTGGGTTTGTACTTCCTACATTTTTTTTTGAAATATTGACAGGGGCTGTCAATGGAAAACAAAGTAAAAAAGAAACAGAAAGAGAAGGAAAAAAAAAAAAAAAAAACGCCTTTGCCAGTATTAGCAGTATTTCAGGAAAAGCTTTGCTTCATTGATGATCCAACTGCACATCGATTCCATGTCTTTGTTGCATCCCCTGAAGATTCGGTTGTTTCTTTCCGTCCAGGCAGCCCAGAAGAAAGTTGTTAGATGAGTACGAAAAGGCTCGTCATTCCATTTCTGTTGTAAAGTAAGGAGTATTGAATCCTGTATTGAGTGAGTCTGTAGTAATGCTGGTAACGCTAGCAAAGTTCTGAGCCTTAGCCATAGCATGGAGGTGAACGGACAAGAGAAGAACAGATGGTGGCTGTCCTCAAGTACATTCTGGTTGCACAAGATGCATCGAGGCTGTAAAGAGAGAAGGTGTCTCCTCAAAAGCTGCTGTTGTGTCAATAACTTGTCATTGAAAACCAGAAACATGAAGAATTTGAGAGAAGGCGGCACTTTGAACTTCCAAAGCACACTCAGATTGTTGTTAAGCTTTCCTCCTGTAGAGATGACGTTATAGATTGAGGAGACGGAGAAGGAACCATCAGAGGTCCAGCACCAAAGCAAAGTATCATTTTCATCATCGCGAGATAAGTGAATGCGATTTTCCAGAAGCAGCTGGGTTGTATGGTCCCAAGGTCTTGGCAGTAAGGTTTGTAGCAAAGTTAAACCCTTCCTCAAGTTGATTTTCTGCCTGGGTGGATTGTGTGCTCCTTTTAGGAGGGGGACCAGAGGCTTTCCTACCCAATTATCATGCCAAAAAGAAGTTTGCATTCCAGATTTGACCATCATACGAGTAGAGAATTGAAATAGGTAGCGGAGTGATCTTATATCCTTCCAAAAGAAAGAACCGCTGTCATTCCAATTGATAGGAGTTGCATTACCTCTGAGTGGAGAGTATAGTTTGAGTGTTGTTTGAGACCAAAGAGAGTTCTGGTTGGTGTACAGGAACCACAACCAGCGCAAGAGAAGGGCTGAGTTTTGTAATTTTAAGTTTTTAAGGCCTAATCCCCCAACTGCTCTAGGAAGGCATAATTTTTCCCAAGCTACCAGATGTACTTTTTGTTTGCCATTTTGATTGGAACCCCAAATGAACCGCCTCCTTGCTTTATCAACCGCATCAATTAACCATTTGGGTAGAAGGAAAACTGACATAAAATAGGAAGGTATTGCTGTTAGGACAGATGAGGCTAATGTGATCCTGCCAGCTCGAGATAACAATCGATTTTTCCATCCTTGCAGTCGAGAATCAATTTTGTGGAGCAGGGGCATGAAGCAGTTTCTATCAGGTTTGTTTGTACTTCCTACATGATATGGCGTTGTCAGGTTAGGTTTCAGTCACTAATCAATTGCACATTAACTCCTACAGTAGATTTTCATTCATCATTCTAACCATATAATAATTTATTCAAATATTATATTTATACATGTCAATTGAATTGCGTTACTAATTACATTAATTTTCAGTTTTGTTTTCTGAATTTCAATAATTTATTTTTTTTAATAAAAATGGACGCTTATATTTGAACAACCAAATTAAATATCTGAAAGTGAAGAATCTAATAATAATTGTAGAGAAGGTAGGCTGACCCCACGATAATGGCCAGCGAACCAACAAATTTAAAAGCGGAAGTATACGTGTACAATACAGTCCAATCCGATACCACGCCTCCTCTCCATTCGTACATCAGTACGACCCTCGTTTTCAAAACAACAAATGCGTCCGTTTGGGTTGAACTGGAGAGGAAAGTACCAATGCTGTAGCGCTCTCTTCGCTCTGAGTGGTGTGGTCTCCCCGATGAAAGCGAAAGCGACATCTTTCCTTAACACTCTGTCACGCACGCAGAGAGAGAGAGAAAGAGAGAAAAGCGACGAGGGGTAAGATTGTCAGATACCATTTTGCGTGTGTCAGTTCTTCAGTTACAGCTTTGGTCGCCAGTCACTGTATCCCTCCTTGCTAGTTCTAGTTCTAGTTTCTAGTTCTAGAGAGAGAAACTAGCTTCCCTTCGAGAAAAGCAACCCGTACATTTGCAAGTTCAAATTCGTACGATTCCGCTTGGTGGTCTTACTTATGGTGGCGCCTTCGAGTGAAGATTGAGAGAAAGTTCAGAACTTTTGCTAGAGACCAACGAAAGGCTTTGTTTATCAAGGTTAGTTAATTTGATTAAATTAAATGGTGTTTTTTGAGTAATTCCTCTTCGTAGAGTCAATTTCTTGTTTGTTTTCTGAAGTTATAGTTTGCTTTGTTGGAAATTCATGTTGGAAGAGAAAGGAGCTATTTTTTCTTGGTTTAGCAGCTTCTCTATATTGGGTCCCATGAATCGTTGGTAATTAGTAAAAAGGTGGTTTTCGGTTATGTCCGCCGCTATTATTGGATTTTTGGCAAGTACATCGTGATGAGAAAAATCCAATTTAATGGAACAGTTCACGAGCATTGCACAATGTCACATGAATCCAAAATAAAGGGGGTTTGGGGGGAAACAGTACGGTATATCAATTTAATTTGGCATCTCTTGCTTTTCTGTCTTCTCTAAAGGAAGTTCGAATTTGTAGAAATAGAAATATGATAGTAATGTTGCAAGTTGGGGTTGTGGGGGGGGGGGCACTAAGAAATTTGGTGTCGATTAATTTAGGAAATCTGCAATTGCAAACATTGATTTTGCATCAGCATTCCTCGTGTGACTACTGAATTTTTGGTCTATTTAAACCTTTCATTAATTGGTAGACTGTATTAGTTTCATTATACAAACTGAAGAGGTTTGCCATGGTGCCCAAAGCAACTATATTTTTTTCCCCTTTAATTTCAGAGAATGTGTTGGGAATAGGGGGGTGGGGGTGGGATTGAGGGGCTTAGGGATTTGTTGAGTTGTGTTTGCTTTTGATTATTTTGGTGAAACAAATCGAGTTTGGTATATGTTACTTGATAGCGAATCATACTAGATTAGATACCAAACCTTTAGGAGTCTGTATCTTTTAGAGTACTCCATGAATTGGAATGGGCAGTCTGAGAATCTAGACCATCCAATCAAATGCATGGGTAATTTTTTTGGTGGAAGGTAGGTTTGAGATGCCGGCCACCCTAATAGAGTACTTTATTCATCCTGTGTAGCCTTCATCTATGTCCTTAAGATTGGTACGGTGTTCTATTGAACTGTAATTTTCTACAAGACGGGTCTCAACATCAAGTAATTTGCCTTTTCTGGTCATGAGACGACTGCTCATATCTCTCTCAAAAAAAATTATTTTATCGAACATCATTGGTACCTACCAGCACTACTTTCCTGCCTTCTACATCTGTACATCACTCGCAATACACCTCCTACTATGTTGTGTGTTGCAATTAAAGATGCGGGAACATGTCCCATATCTATGGACAAATCAATAAAGTTACCAAATTGTAAATATACTACCACAAAATTGGCAGTATCACAGCATACCTCTTCAATATCTAGGCAAAAAAAATAATGTTCTCTCATTGCTTCTAAATTTTAATCATATAACTACCCTTCCTTCCTCATCTATGTAGAGAAATATAGCAAGGGCACCTACCTTGGCACCAATTTATTGAAATATTACTGAGGACATTTCTCATTAATGGTATTCAATGAAGATTCTTTTGTTTTATAGAGATTGTATAAACTTCCTTTTTCACAGTGGTGTATATGTGATATTTTGACAATTTACAGGGGTGCACAGTAGAGAACTTCATGCACTTCACTATTGTACTTTCTTCCTACCAATAACTCTCTCATTTTGTCCAGTTATGCAATTGAGGAGAAGCAAAAAAAATGGCCTCGTTGACCCCTGGCATTCTACTGAAACTCCTCCAACATATGAATACTGATGTTAAAGTAGCTGGTGAACACCGCTCGTCCCTCCTTCAAGTCATCAGCATTGTACCTGCATTAGCTGGTGGCGACCTGTTTGGGGCCCATCAGGGGTTTTATTTAAAGGTTTCTGATTCATCCCATGCTACATATGTGTCTCTTCCAGCTGAACACAATGACCTAATCCAAAGCAACAAGCTCCAGTTGGGCCAATTTATCCATGTGGATCGGCTTGAGGGCGCAACACCTGTACCAATTGTCAGAGGTGTTAGGCCGGTACCTGGTCGGCATGCCTGCATTGGCACACCTGAGGATTTGGTTGCGACGAGTTCATTGGGGTTGGGGGGTAGCAAAAAGGGAAAGGGAACACTAACCAAGTCTAGTAGTTTCACCAAGGGAGATGTCCGTGGTATTATTAAGAAAAAATTGGTTGGAACTGTAAAAGATGACTCGGCTGCACCATCATCTCCTACAAGTGTATATTCTTTACCAGCTACTTTTGGGAAATTCTCTAAAGCGGTGAAACAACATGCAAAAAAAGGGAAAAGTCAAGGTGACGGTTTTTATTTGGCATCAAAGGGACCTATAATGAGTGGAAGGAAATCGTTGTCTGGAGAGGTACCTGGGATTCGTGTTGTACCAGGTATTGGGTCTGAAACGAAGACTCTGAGAAAGAGCTGGGAAGGGGGTGGTGGGGATTCAAAGGGTAAAGGGAAAACTGGTTTGGATATGAAGCAGGTGAAAGCTAGCAAAGCAGCTGAAAATGGAAACTCAACTGTAAGTGAAGACAACTGTTAGCTATTTTATTTTAGTTTTTTAAAATGCTCATGAGAAATGATTTTGGTTGGCTCATTAGAAGAATAGAATTTAACACTGGCAAAAAAAACAGGAACTCATGCTAGTCTGCATTTTTCCAGTCCATTCTCAGTGAAACAGTAAAAATACAAGAATTTACCAATACAACTGCAAATTATTGCTTAGTCATAATGGAATATTGAAAATTCGAAACAATATCTATAATTTAACCACTTATAGTTTTGTTATAACTTTAAAATATGGTTGTAGCAGACCCCTAGACGAAAGCTGCCATTGGATGATAAGTCTAGGCCAGTACCGAAAAAGGAAGATGCCAGAACTCCAAATTCGTCCAAGAAAAGTACCAGCACAACAAATGTGCCTTCTGATGAAACACCAACCAAGAAGCAATCTAATGTTGTCAAGAGAAGCTCTATTTTTTCAAGCAGTCCAAATTCAAATCCCAGCAACTTAGTCAAGATTAAATTAGCAAACAAGCGACTGACAGATCGAAGTATCCCATGGGCATCTCTTCCCCCTTCCATTGCCAAGTTAGGAAAGGTACTTTTTATGCTTAGTTGCTATTTTGTTGGTTACTGACAGTATTGGTAATTTGGTATGGACTAGTAGTACAACATGAATATAAGACAAAATAAATGGAAAACAACATAATGTTTTTCGATATAAATGGTGTCCATTTTTGCTACTTTCCTTTATTTTATATAAAAGAAATATAAATTGCTGCCTTCTTGTAGGAGATGATTAAAATTAGGGACGCGGCACAAACAGCAGCTGTAAAGGCCGTACAAGATGCCTCTGCTGCAGAGAGCTTGATTCGTTGCTTGAGGTCTTCAGATATTTATTTCAAGTTCTAAATTGCGAACATTTATAATTTATTATCATGGGTTGTATAATTGATACATCTTTTATGACAGTACATATGCTGACGTGAACACAACGGCAAAGGAGGAGGACCCGCAGCCAGCAGTGGAACAATTTCTCTCTCTGCACTCGTCGCTCTGCCATTCCTCTCGTGTTGCTGAGTCTCTTGCTGCTATCTCAGCAGCCTCAGCAGACTCTGATTCCCCAACCCCGCCCCCTGAAGAAACCCTCAAAATTTCTACCGACCGCTACCAACTGTCAGCTGCCTGGGTCTCAGCTGCCCTCTCCACTGACCTTTCCCCCTTCACTCTCTACTCTCACTCATCCTCCTCTGTCAACCCACGTCTAGCTGTAGTTTTAAACGATGGTTCCAAATCAAAGCCATCCCCGCAGTCAAAATCAAAAGGTAAGGTGAAAGGGAAAGTTACCGCTGCTGAGGCAACAGTACAGTCAGCTGCCCCGATGCCAGAATGGCAGCCTGGTGTGGGGGTCGAGGAAAAGGTCGAGCTGGCCAAGGCGATGGGGGCCGAAGCACAGAAGTGGTTCTTGGATTTTATTGAGAGATTTTTAGATGCTGATGTGGTGACGCAGGGACCGTTGGATAGGGAACGGGCAGCTGGTATGTTGCCGCAGTTGAAGAGGGTTGATAACTGGTTGGGGGAGATGGAGGCAGAGACAGAGGCAGCAGAAACCATTGAAAGGCTTAGGAGGAAAATTTATGACTACTTGCTTGCTCATGTTGAGTGATAAAAACTTTTTTGGTTCTTTTCTTTTTCAACTTTCTTTGACTTCTTTTTGTTTTGGGTGATTTAAAGGTGGTATATGGTCCTGTTGTTTTTTTTCTAAAATTTGAAGGATGTATACAAACACTGACCAGAACGATTTAACAAAGGAAAGAGAAAGATTAACCTTGTTTGTTAAATGTCTCTTGCATTCCAAATTACAGCGTCAAGATCCCACATCACGAATTGCTATATAAAGCATGTTATAAGTAACCAACTATATATTTGGAGCGTATATATATATGAATGTGATTGAAATTTTCAATTCTTATCTAGACTTCTCTGGTACAGTGATGGACTGATTTAAAAGAGCTCCAAATTCCCCTACAGTGTAAGTGTAACCCACATGTGCAATTGTAGTCTCTGTCAATTCTAATTTGGAGTATTTCTAATGAAGAGCAAGTAAATATAGTTTTGCATTCAAGTTTACTTATTTTATATATCAAAATTGATCACAATTCCTTGTCATCGCTAGTAGTTTTGCAAAGTTTTGTGGTGCTTGGAAAATATGTGTTATTTTGAGTGCAGAACCAGGAATTAGTTGCTACGTTTTTCTGTTAACCTTGTTTTACTGGTATGTATGCGCGATTGTGATGATGTGCTGTACTCAACATTTTCCAAACCAATAAAATGGACGTTAAATAAAAGATGCAAATTAAATGGGTTTGTTTGTTTATGATGAGGGGGTATCATCAAGGCGTCAACAGTCAACAGCGGTGGAGGTTGGTGTACTACTATTGTGTAGGGAGCGAATTTTGGTTTCTAAAGATATCCAAACAAAAAGTTGGCAAGTGAACTTTTGCCGAAAGGGACAAAATGTTCTTAGAATCGAATAATTGTCACTTCATCTGCATTATCAAAGTGCGATTAGTGCTAGGTCCAGCTACTCTCGAATCAATATTTTTTACGAAATTATCCAAAAATTATATATATAACTTTAAAATTCAATATTATAAACATGATCTATAAATCACTGTAGAAATTATGAGATCGATGTGTGCTTTATCATTCATCAAGTCAGACGATCAAATTACATAAAGTTTTATTTCTTCTTCTTATTATTATTTGAGTAAAGAATGGATAAGCCTCCCAACTTTGTGAATTTAAATATCCACAAGGGATTCCAACTGGATTTTCAAACTCGTAATCTTTAAAAAATAACTTTAGTTGATAGTATATCGACATATCCAATCCAACCATACTCACGGAATTATTTTTATATTTTCAAATATTTTTTAATTAATATGAAAATATATATAAGTTAAGGATTGACTATATAAGTCATTATCAAGCGACCTTTTCTCTAGAGGATAAAGTACTATAACATGAATTTATAGGGACAACGTCAATAATTGTAGATAATCAAAATCAAAATTGATTTGATTGGTCCAAAATTTTAAGACGTCAATTAAAAAAAACATATATTTTCTCCATGCAATTGATACGTCAGAAGCGAAAAAAAAAATTACCTAGCCCACAGTTTGCTCATTTTTTATCGTCTAATTAACAAAAACTAAATATGCAGGCAATAATATCCAAAATTTAAGAAAATAAGTATCTCTGTCGTCCAAACGGTTGTTGTGTAAGTTTATGCAAATAAATAAATTATTGAAATATGCAATAAACTGTGACTTGACTTTTCTTATTGTACAGTGATTAGCAGCAGGTCAATATCTTTGTACGATAACTCCAAAAATAAAATAAAATCTTTGAATGGAGCTAATTAAAAACGCAGACCAGTTTACCTATAATAACTAGAGCTCAGAGGTCATAATTGCAACAAAACACCAAGACCATTCATATTTGCACAAAATATGTTTGCAGTAGTTCTGGTTGAAAATTGTCAACGTGAAATAGACTTATAAAATAACCGTAAGTTAATTAAAGAGATCAGGAATAATAAAGGAAGCGACTGTTCTTTTTTAAAAATTAAGTAATAATCACGAAGCAACAAAATTTTTTTTTCCGAGAAAGGAGTTCAAATGCATTTAAGTTGTACTAGCTCAAGATGCCTCATACGTGGACGAATAAAAAAAATAAAATAATGTTAGATAATAAAAATATATTGTTTAATCTAGCATTGATACAATTAGATATATTATTTAATTTGTTTCTTTATTAGATGGAAAATAAAAATATATTGTTACTTTGTATGGCGATTAATATCCGACTATAGATCAAATCAATCGAATGGCAGAAACATTTGTTTACATGGTAGGCCTAGCGTGTAATACCTCTACGATCCGTGCATTTATAAGTAGTAGAGATAGAGATATTGAATGTTTAACGAGGTATAAACCTATATATGCATATTTAAGTTATGTGAATAATATGGAGTAGATATACCATGGTGGAAGTTGATCGACCACGTAGATCATTTATGAGTTCGGTTCGGTAGCATCTAACCATCTAGTCTTTCTTCGTATGCAACTGGTATGCCACAACCTCAGGTTAGAGCTTGACATCACCCTTCATGATTCTAAGTGCCCAGTTTACTCGTGCTGTCTCGTGTGTATGTCGATTGCTCCAAGCATTCGATTGGCTTCCTCCCTCTTCGACCTAAATCCCTCTCGCATGATGAATTTCTAGTCGAGAGGACGGTTATGTACAAGGAAATATATAGGAGTCGATCTCAAAGAGAGACAAAGTCGGTTTAGATCCTGATTCCAGCGGTCCACTGGCACGTATTATGATCATACTTTCGCCATTTTCAATCGTTCATGACAGAAATTTTTTTTTTAAAATTCAGATAACAAAATAATACAGCGAAATGTGATCCATATTATTTTCTTTGTATGCAATTAAAAGATCTTCACATTTTAAATTTACTTTAATAAAATCCAACAACCTACAAAATCAACACCTAAAAGTTGTCAACTTTAATAAACTTTTACGAGGCTCTTGATATTTATCGAAACAAAGTTGACATGTTTTTATAAGTGCAGTATTGATCTTGTCATCTTCTCTAACCTAAAAATAAAATCTTCAGGTGCGTTTGGATTGTTTAAGAATAAAATTAGAATTAATTATTCAGAATAAAACATATTATTTTTAAACGATTATGAATGATTTTTTTTATTTTATTTATAGTGCTATTTTTAAGTTAAGTGATCTAACATTTGGAATAAATTTTTATTCCTAATATGTTTGGATCAACTTTTTAATGGGAATTTGAAAGTTGTTGGGACCACTTTTTAATTTAGATTAAAAAGATTATTTAAACACAACTATGTTTGGTAGACGAGTAAATCGTGGAGTAGCTTAAGGATTAAATAGTTAATCCACTCTACTCCTCCAAATTTTATATCATGTTTGGTATGAAAAGGTGGAGTAAATAGGAAGTAGAATAACTAAATAATGATAACCATCTCTTGATCCATGTGGAATAACTTTACTCCACCTAAAATGGTAAAGTAATTCACTCCTCCCTACTCCACACTACTCTACCAAATTTAAACCATGTTTAGAAGAGTAAAAGTAGTTTAAATGAGTTACAGGAGCGGAGCTAGTAGGGGTGCCAAAGGGGGCTTGGCATCTCTAAAATTTTAAAACTATATAGAGAGATTTTGTATTATATACTAAATTTTGTCAATATATAACATATTGCACCCTAATAAAAGAGTTCAAATAAAATCTAATTAAATTTATTATTTATTCAAACTAGTTTAATTATAATTTTTTTAAGAGCAAATTTAGAAGAGAAAATTTACAAACAAAATATTGCTGAAATATAAAAATTTTTGTATATTATTTTTGAAAGAAATAGTTACTTCTTTATTTGTTTGATATAATTCATGTTAAGAAAATTACTACTATAAAATAATGCAATATTAATTTTTGTTGTCAATTTTTATTTTTAGATTTTTAAACTTTCAAATTTTAGTATGCCTATTTAAAAAATTCTGGCATCCCTAAGTCGAAATTCTAGCTCCGCTTTTGATGAGTTACTCCATTTTTAATCCTCTACCAAACATGCCAGAATAAGAAGTTAATATTGATGATGTTGGATCACTTAAAAAATATCACTATAAATCTCTAAGAAATTGTTTTCTTGATCATTTAGAAGTGTTCGGATCATCTAAGGATAAAATAAGGATTAGTTATTCGAAGTAAAAAATTATTCTTCCTAAACGATCAAGAATAATTATTTTTTTGAGATCTAGAGTTTTATTTTTAAGTGGTCTATAATCCAAAATATTTTTTATTCCTAGGATGCTTGAATTATCTTGTTAATCCATATTAAAAAGTGATTCCGATAACTTATTAATCCTCATTAAGAAGATAATCCAAACACACAAGGAATAAAAATTTATCCTGAATGTTGGACCACTTAAATATAACATTCTAGATTGCAAAAAAAAAAACTTATTCTTGATCATTTAGGAATAATATTTTATTTTAACTCCGAATAACTTATCCCAATTTTATTCTTCAACGATCCAAATGCAGCCTTAGGAAAAAATATTTTTACTTCGAATAACTAATTTTAATTTCATTCTTAGACGATCTAAACTGCCCCTTAAAGGTTAAACCTTCGTCTGTTTATTATTTTTTTTTCCGAAATAGATGAAATGTCTTTTTATTTTAGGTCATGTATATCTGGTACTATTTGAGGTAGTTGACTGGAAAGGAGCTTTTAGATTTAAGAAGCTCGCAATAATTTGTATAAACCCTGGAACAGTTTTAGACGATCTTTTTTTTTTTTTTTGATTGATGAAAAGGCACGTAGCCAGTTTTAGACGATCTTATATTTTCATTGGAATGTTTATTTTTTTATTATTATTATTTCGACCTGTGGAGAATCTGAGAATGTTACTGTTTAGCCTACATTCACTTACAAAAAAAAGGGAAAAAAAAAAGAATGTTACTATTTTGCAACTTGCTAGTTTGAACAGGTCGATATGTACATCCATGTAACGGCATTAACACTGTGGTCGCTTTCGTTTAAAGAAAGGCGAAAAAAGAAAAACGTGTCGGTGTTCGTCACAAGTTAAGAGGAATCACAGACCAGGTCCATACAGCCTGGTTTAATGTACCATGTTTCCATCCGCGTAGGGCCCATTATGATCTTGAACGGTTAGTAGGTGCTCGTGGTGTATTACTTTTTCCATAGCAAAAGAAATTAGGAACTTTTATAGTGGTAAAATTTTCCTTTTCCAAAATTTTGTTCTACACATAACATCTGAATCTTATTACAATTGGTAATTTGCATACTATCGAAGAGTAAGTTCGCATGAAAGTTCTGTTCATATGCAGTTATTGATGGAGTCAGAAAATTTTTAAATGGATCAGCAAACTAACAAAAATTCATCGATTATTTTTTTTATCAATATAATAAAATGACAATATATCAACAAATTTGAATTTTTTTATATGGGATTCAACAATGTAATCTTTTTATTGGGTTTAAATTGAGGTTTTCTTTAGAACATTGTCGACCAAATCATAAAAATATATATTAGATTGAAAAAAAAGAAAATGATGCTCCTATTTACTCTATTTAAACCCATCTATGCATGTGTAAATCATACAATGATTACATTTATTAAAAAAAAACATATATTGAATTTATCATAATAAATATAACTATACTACTGCAAAAACAGTTCAGTTATTCCGATTTTTTTTCTATACATATAAGATTATGGTAGAAACAAAATGGACACTATCATCTTGCACCGTGTCTACCGAACTTGAAATGTTTCCGTTGCTTATTTTACTTTTATTTTTTGTGAAGAATATGAGATTTGAGCGGGGGCATAAGCGTCAATCCAAGACCACTCGCAATCGCGCAATAAATAAAGGAAAAGCTAAAAATAAATTAAAGAAATGCAAGTGGTTGCGCAGTAGAGAGTCAGAGAAGAGCGAAGAAAAGAAGAAACAAGAGAGAAGAGAGAGAGGAAAAGAAGTATAAACTATAAAGAGAGAAGACTACAGAAAGAGACTCTTCGAGTTTGAACTCCAACAAATGCTTTTCTCCAAGGCGTGCTCTTCTCTCATGGTCTCTTTCCCTTCCTGCTCTGCCTCTAGGGTTTCTCCTTTTCCTTTTTTAATCCTTTTTTTTGTTCTAATTATTATTCTAATGTTCTGGTTAGATTGCATCCTTTTCATTTATGACCTCATCTAGTAATTGTTGTAGGTTCCAGTGATTTGATTGATTAATTCAAGAATTGAATCTAGGATGGGCAATTATGGCCTAATAATAACTACCAATATTTAAGGCCATGTAGTGATTCTTTTTGATGATTTGATTATCTTTTGTGTTGTTTTTGCTTCATCAATTGTAAAATTTATATTCTATCCTTCTGGTACAAGCATCACCACATCATTTGAGCTTAGGCTTTGTGATGAATTTTGTAAAATATAAATCCTGGGCCCTGAATAATTTGTAATTTGCAGGTGAGGAGGCAACAACTATGGCCAAATTTGAGAAAGCATTGGCTCGGGAGGCCTGTCATGTTTGGTATAGACACACTCTTGGTTCGGCCAATTCGAACTTTATACGGTGCCAGTCAATTATTAGGTTCAGGCCGGCTTTTCTGTAATATTACTGCTGTTGCTTCATTACAGATTGAACTGGTGAGTTATTTTGAATTAATATTTTGATCATGTCAATCGCATAGTTACCAATCTAGTTTCCATCATATCTACCATCAACATGGTGATGATGATGAATTGATGATCATTATCATTTTTAGTATTTCTACTAATTTGTGATGATGTATCTTATTGTTCGGTTGTGAAGGTGCCTTGCCTCCAAGACAACTACGCATATATCTTGCATGATTCTGAGACTGGTACGGTAGGAGTTGTTGACCCTTCTGAAGCTGGGCCCATCATAAATGCATTGCAAAAGAAGAATCAGAATTTAACTTACATACTGAATACACATCATCACTATGACCATACTGGTGGCAACCTTGAATTAAAAGCAAGATATGGTGCCAAGGTATGTTGGTTTGGTATCACTTTTTTTTTTGTCAAACCAATTTTAAAAAGGAAAAAGAAAAACCAAAAAAAATTGTGTTATGCAACTCTCTTAGTCTGTTAGGCTTCAACAATGAAAAGAAGATCCCCAGTGCTTTGTACAACCAGAATCCATCGAAAACATATAACCCATATATTTGGTATCTTAAGCACGATAGAAACAGTCTTGTACTGTTAGAGTACAGCATACCTGTATCAATCCATAATTGATAGAAGGAAAGGAATCCTTAAGTTGTATTTAATTATGACTTCCCAGTTCCCACTCAAAGATGTCTCCTTTTACCATCTATAATCTTTCTTTTAATAGGTTATAGGTTCAAAGAAGGATAGAGACCGAATACCAGGCATAGACATAGAATTAGGTGATGGAGAGACTTGGATGTTTGCTGGCCACCGAGTACTTGTCATAGAAACACCCGGCCATACCAAAGGTTACTTTTGCACTATCATCTTTCTAATGGGGTTTGATTGTGATTTTACATCATTCCTGGAGATCTTGCTAATGTTAATGACTTTATCTGTGACAGGACATGTGAGCTATTATTTCCCCGACAGTAAAGTCGTATTTACAGGTGATACCTTGTTCAGTTTATCGTGCGGAAAGCTTTTTGAAGGGTCTCCTGATGAGGTTATTTTGTATTAATTTTATTTTTCTTGTTTGATTTATCTTTAATATGTATGCGGTATGCCCCTTAAGGCTGGTATTTACTGGTATTATTTGCAGATGTTATCTTCTCTTGAAAAGTTAATGTCTTTGCCAGAGGATACAAAAGTTTACTGTGGCCATGAATATACACTGGTAGTGTAATTTTACTCCTAAGGTTTTATTTTTTTTTTATACATTATCATGTGTACAAGGGAGACTTTGACTTTGACGTATTAATTGATCTCTTTTTAAAACATAATTGCAGAGTAATTCAAAGTTTGCCTTGTCCATAGAACCAGAAAATGAGGCGCTCAAAGAGTACGCAGCACATGTTGCCAGCCTACGTAATAAGAAAATGCCTACTGTAATATTTCAAACTTTTACAATTCCTTTTTAAATTTTAAGTACAATTATCTGATTTTTAGAGAGCTTGTGAGTTGTTGTGGGGGGGGGGGGGGGTCAACCACCAATTTTTAGAGATGATACTTCAGAGGTGCAAAATGGTAAAGAAAGATACTGGTATTATGGATACTATATCGAGTCGGTAGAAAAGACCCCCAAAATGTAGACAAACAATAACATGGTATATTAATAGCAAAGGAGAATTGGTGAGCTTACTACATTGTTCCAGCAGTGAATGGTTTTAATTGTACCACTTTTTGACCAGTATTGTACCATCATTAGCAATTGTACCCTTGTTTAGAATTTTTGTCATATTCTGTTATAAATAGAAAATGGTGTTGTTTGCACTTTTGCGTATTTCAATCATTTCTAAATTTTATATTAATTTGTTTCTGGTAGATACCAACCACACTTAAGAGGGAAAAGGAATGCAATCCTTTCTTGCGCACCTCGAGCCCTGAGATACGAAGAATTTTGAAAATTTCTGAGAATGCAAGTGATGCAAGAGCATTGGGTGTGATCCGTCAAGCTAAGGATAGGTTTTGAAATTTTTTTTGCCATCTCAATCTACAACAAGGTGTTATGTACAAGAGTTTTTTTTTTCTTTGGGGAAAAAGGGAAGGGATCTATAGCTTGTTGTATGATACGAGCTGTTAATAAAACTTGTATTAATGTAGATAACATCCGTGCAATTGAATGGGTTGTGCTAGAGAAAACGTATTCTTTTCATTCATATTTCTATTAGTACGGATATATGAAGGTTAGTTTCTTTATTTCATTTCCTGTTAGTTGTAGAATTGTTCATTTTTCACCAAATTCTAAGTAGAAGTGTATCACTTGGGAATATAATCAGGTAACAAATTTTTATCTCATCAGCTTGCAAACGATTTAACCTTGCTAATTTTAAATTTTGTATGATGAATTCTTTCTCTTTCATGTATAATGTCAATCTAACAAATCTGATTTGATCTCATTCTCGGTCAAATCACTACCTTTATTGTACGATTCCATAACGTTGTCCTCCGATTACATATAAACTTCGTGTTCAGAGACTCGCAATATTTCGTTTATCATGTAGCAAGTGACAGTCATATTTTGTTTATTAAACCTGTAAAAAAATGTAATGCGAAATCTACTTAGGCAACAGAATTAACATTAACGATGCTACAAAAAACGACAGTGCGGCGACTATAATAATCACTTCACAGGGCAACCATTCCTCACCTAAAAAGTGCTTAACATAGTCATTATCATAAGTTCATAACCTACCGAAGAAAAGAAACTATTTTACAAAAATTACACAGTCGCAGACTTGGGTAGTCAAAATCTGAGCTATGATCCCCTTATGAGTTATGATGCTAGTTCTGTAGTTCACCAACCACACTTGGCTTCAACGTCCCGCCATCATTTCTTTCCCTTTCTAATTCCCATTTCCCTTATTTAATTTATAATTTAATAAATCACTTTAACCAAAGAAAGAAGGGTCCGTATCCTCTGCCAACCTTTTGAGGTTGGTAGAGGGCCAGCTCTTGATCCGAGCCGTTCGATCTAATTTCGACGGTTAAGATTTTTCGGGCCTATCAATCTAAGTTACATGCACGGGGTTCTCTTAACCGTTGAAATTAGATCTAACGATTTAGATCAGAAGTTGTCACTCTACCGGACTTAAAAAAGTGGTCGAGGATGTGATTCCAAGAAAGAACCCAAGAAAAATAAAAATTGGGAAATTACTTGAGAGACCATCCCTTTTTTGTATTTTCTAGTCTCTTTCTTTTGCACACTCTCTCACCTCTCTGTGGGTCTCTAATGGCGATCGATGAATCCGACCACTACCAACGCACTTACGCTGTCACCTTCGGCCACTCGACCTCTCTAGGCCGCGCGCTCGTCTCCTCTCTCCTCGCCTCCTCTCCACACGCTCTCATTCGCATCCTCGACCCGCTCGAAGCCACCCAACCAGCTCCGGTCTATCACGATCGGATTTCCTACCACCACAATTCCGACTTCTTAGACCGCGCACAGCTGATCGGCGCTCTCTCCGGTTCGCCCGTCGTCTTCCATGTGGACCCCACCAGGGCTGCGCAGAGCCAGAGCTTTGCTCGGATCCATTCTCTGTCTCTTGGGTTTACTAAGGCGCTGATCTCTGCTTGCCCCAAGGCTGGCGTACGGCGTTTGGTGTACACTGGGTCCAGCGACGTGGTGATCAGTGGAGGTGGAGATGTTTGCAATGCTGATGAGTCTCTTCCTTACCCTGATGAGGCTTTTCTTCCTTTTCTATTAGTTTTTTTTTTAAAATTGAATTTCCCTTTCTTCAGATGTTCAAAATATTAAAATAAAATACATTAACCTTCCATATCTGTTAGTATTTTGGCCTATCCCAACCAATTTGTTATAACTTGAGCCTGACATTATATATGCTCCAATCAGATGGATGTTTCCGTCTCTTTAGTGCTATTGGTCAAAGAATATGTCAAAACAATCTAATCTGAACTAAAACATAGATGTATGTATATTATATATCAACAACGTCTTGGATTCCATTGCGGTGCCAATACACTCTCTAGGTTGAACTGCATAGCATATTCAATGTAAAACGCGGTGAATATTAGTAGTTGTGGTTGAACTTTCTCCTTTTTTAAGTATTTTGTTTCTGACAATGTGTAGTATGATGATCCATTGAGTGAGTTGAGAGCACAAGTAGAGATGAGGGTTTTGTGTGCAAGTGGCAAAAATGGATTGCATACGTGTGCACTACGACCTAGCTTTATGTTTGGGACTGGAGATGAAAATCTTGTACCATTTTTTGTATCCTTTGCCAGATCTTTCTTCTCTAAGGTATGTTTTGTATAATTGCATCTTATTTATTTATGAATGCCAGAAGGTCATGATGCTCCTATAACATATTATGGATGTGTAAATTATCTCAAATGAAGATTTAGTACTGAGAAATGTCCTTTGCACCCATCACTTCTTCATTTACTTCAATTATGACCAAACAACCCCCTTCTCTATATAAATGAACAGGGTGTCTAAGTGCTTTCAGAGAAATAGGATAGATGGTGTGTGGTTTGTCCTTTCTTTGTTTTCTAAGGTCATGCAATATATTCTTGTTTTGTGGGGTGGTTTTGATATGTTGACGCCAAACTTGGGACCTGTAACTATGATGCTAAACTTGGGATTCTGATCCATTCATTAATTACATATTAGTTTCTTTAACAGGGAGCATGACTCTTTTGTTTAATTCTACTTTCAGTTTATAATAGGAAATGGGAAAAATAAGTGTGATTTTACATATGTGGAGAATGTGGCACATGCCAACATCTGTGCCAACAAGGCTCTCTCTTTAGACCCCATTTCTGTTTCTGGAAAGGTACCTTTATTCTTCCCTTGTAAAATACCTGTAGAATTATTCTAGTTTTTTTTTTTTGAAGTAGTTGTCCGACTTCTCCTTTAGGAAGTCTTTTTTGGGGAATTTTCTGACTGAACTGTGAAAACAAGCCTTGGACTGTGTTATGTTGGTTATGAATATGTATATTATCGTTTAAAGCAAATAATGACATATTTTTTTTTATCATTTTTATGATATATTGCAGCCATATTTTGTTACCAATGAAGAGCCAGTTGATACATGGGATTTTATTTCTAGCATTCTAGAGGGGTTGGGATATCAGAGGTATAAATGTATAATGCATCTATTTTGTGCCACTTCATGTTTCTATATATGCCACACCTTAAGATTCCAATTGGAGACCATAAAATTAATCTAACCTAAGTGTGACAGAGTTATCTATTTTTGAGCCTTCGGCCCTGATCAAAATGATTTTTTTACGGGATTTCAATTCAATTCAATTGATTCCATAGGATTTCGTTGGATCTAATTACATAGGAATTCCAACCAAATGATACAAAATCCGTTCATAATGATCAAGAATTTTCCAACGAAATGAAATGAAATGAAATCCCAGGTTAAAAAAATGAGATTTTGATCAGGGCCTTCTTTTGTTGAATGTGTGGTAATTGAGGAAAATTTGTCTCGCTTGATGCTAATGCTTAGACATCAAAATTTGGCAAAATGGCTTCTAACAAAAAAAAAAAAAAAAAAAAAAGGAAAACAAAAGACTTTGATATAGACCACAATACATTGGTAATTTTTTTTTATATTGCTTGTTGAAGTAACCATTCTGATATCGTATATGTTAAGCCATAGTACTTTTGAATTGTCAGGCCTCTGATTTGTTTGCCAACCAAGATTCTATTGGTAGCTGCTTCAGTTACTGAGCTAACTCGTCAGAGAATCAGATTTGGTACTCTTTCAAGTCGACTTCTTTCTCGTCCTGTTATATACTCTCTGGCAAGCACACGAACTTTCAATTGTTCTAAGGCCAAAAGGATACTTAGCTATTCTCCTGTGGTTAGATTAGAGGTCAGGACCTTTCCTTTTCACATTCTTTCTTGAAGTATTTGATCTGTTCTTTTTTATTTATTTGTTTGATGTTTGATAACTCATTAAGCAGGATGGTATTGCACAAACAGTCGAATCATTCTCTAAATTAGCAAACAGTCTAGGCTTTGATGGGAGAAGAGAAGTTGGTGAACCGTCAAAAGCTTCTATGTTGCTAGGCAGTGGATTAGGTGAGATTTGCATCTCCTCTTTTTCTCATAAGTCTGCACATCACCTAGATTATGTGCAGTATTGATATTAACTCTGTTTTATCTTTTGGGTGAATGCAGTGGCAGAGATATTGCTCTGGAGAGATGAAAAGAGAACATTTTTATTTGTTATGTTTTCATTTCTTTTCTACTACACGTTTCTACTATCTGGGCGCACTTTTGTTTCTGCACTAGCCAACATACTTTTAGTAATAACAGTCTCTCTCTTTGGGCATGGCTATCTACCTCATTCTGTGTAAGAAGCAATACATTCAAGAATTTCAAGCATATGTAAGGTGAATTCAAAAAATATACCTGGAAATGTGAAATCAAATATGCCTGTGAATGACGTAGGAAATTTCAAGAATTCTACTTAGAAACACACCTGTGATGTTATGCTCCTTTTGCCTATTTGCTTCATGCCCAAAATTAACACTCTTTCCTCACTGTTGTTTGTACACAAATAAGGAATTATGGAGGGGTATATTGGTCCTTTTCTAAAAGAAATTGGATGATAGACGGGCAATTGAGATGTCCATATTTTGCAATTCTTCATTTGATATTTTCATGTGCTGAAAGTCTATCATAAAATTGTCCTTGTGAGCAAATGTATTAATTAAAACATAAGGAAAATTTTATTTGTTTCTTTTTAAGTAGTATCCTCTAAGGCTACTGCTTTCAGTTGTATGAAATCATATAAGTTGAGTGTATCATGATCATCAGATCAAAGCATAAACAGGAAATAAATAGACTAGAGACGTTGTTTCCTTTTTTGTGTGTACAGGTATGGATTCAATATAGAGAAGTTGCCTCCCAATTGCTTTCATGCATCAGAGACAACTGCGACAGACCTATTTCGACAACTTGCTTCAATGTGGAACAGAGGTGTTCATACTGTGTTGCAATTGGCTGAAGGTCAAGACTGGAAACTTCTTCTTAAGGTCACTATTTCCTGAATTTTGGAAACTGTTGTTCGTCCTTCATTTATTTATTTTTTAAACTTGGAAACATCTTTTGCTATGTTTCGAAATAATATTTTGTATTTGCAGCTGCCTAACATTTCTTGAATGTTGCCGACTATGCACAACGTCTGTAGTTTGGTTCTTTATATAAAATTTGGGCAATATCATCTGCTCTTACCTTTTCTGTTGCTGTAAACCTAAGTTCATGAAAGGTGTTAATTTCTGAATAGACCAAAAAATGTTGTGTAAAAGTTGAAAAGATGGTTCCTTTTGGTTGATTCTGCCTTGTTTAGTATGGCTGTATTGTGCAGAAGGGCCTAAATTTTGCTTTTACCCTCTCTCTGTGAATGATGAACCTCTGTTAAATAATATTTTTCTTTTTTGGAGTGTAGACTAAGCTTATTGAATGACATAGTTTAATGCATATTTTCAGGCTGTATTATCATTGTACTTTTTAAGGCTGGTTTTCCATCTCCCACTGCCAATTTTGGTTGGCTTTAGTAAGCTCTCTTCTTTTTATTTTATAATTTTTTTCCTGTGCAGTTTGGTGTCTTCTTTGCATACCTATGTTTATTATATCATTTATTATAAAAATGAGAGCATGGCATTGAAGAAGATAACACGAGTGAAACAGAAGTGCTGAAAGAACTAAAAGAAACATTTAACCAGTTATTAATAAATTGAAAAAGGAAATAGATAGTTAGTTGCAATATAGAATTAAAATGAAAAATAAACTAGCACGAACACTCAAATATTTGATAATTTCTTAGTAACTGGTTCTAATAATGCAGGTCTGGTGTGCACATTCAGTGGTTTCATGATGTATGAGCAATGTGAACATGAAATAGACATGCTAATCACCACTGCTCTTGGTCGGGTTAAATTATTAGCTCCCCAGATTATCTCTAAATTGCCTGGTCCTGTGTTAGATTACATGTCTAACTTTTTGTGAGCATGTTCATTTTTCTTGAAAGCAAAACCACTGCATTTGTTGGATATTTTCTAGCAAGAATTGGTCAACGACTGAGCGCTGAAGGGGAATTACTGTCTTTGTCTAGTATATACCTGAACCAGTTGGTAACTGTTTTGTTGATTATGGGGGGGAAAAAACACCCCTGAGTTCAGTTTTAGCTACGTTCTGTGGTACTAAGGTACTTGCGAAGACACTCCTGACCTAGGGTTCTGGTAATTTGAGGCTCATTGAGCTGAAAACACCAACATCATCTTTATGTGTGTGTGTGTGTGTGTGTTTTCCTTTTGTTTATTTCATCGTTAAGTTTTTGGCATCGTAAGCTTCTTTGGAAATGCTTTTCTGGGGGGTTAAATTTTTTGCAGAAGTCACTAAAGTTTGTATATAGTCCAGATTCAGGCATTGAATTTTAATTTGTCCTTCCATCAAATTTTGATTGTCTAATTTTAGTCATTGTGTTAAGCTTCCATCTAATTCCGTTTAACTAATTAAATTAGGGTGCAAATTTTGAGATCTGAATCAAATATTACTCTCTCCCCCACAGCAGCAACGATTCAGAAGCTACCTTCTTCATCTCTCTCTTGAATTCTAACCCTCTCTACCAAACCAGAGCACTTGATGTCGCAGTCTCTCCCACAATAATTTCATAAAGGGGCAATTTTTTTATGCCACTGCAAAAATGTAAAATTTGTGATATGCCATTACTATATGACTAATTATTTGTATGCCACTATAAAATAATAAGAATTAGTTTTATGCCATCCATTAACTAATATTACCATCGTACCCTTTTGAATATGCCACTGTAAAATATTAAATTTCGAAATATGCCATCACAATTAAAGTAATTGATTTTATACCACTACAAAACAGAAAAAATTTGTTTTATGTCACTATAAAATAATAAAAATCAACTTTATGCCAGTTTTTCCATAAAAATTTATTCTACAATATAGAAATCTTAAAACATGCGTAATATATATAGTGGCTTCCTGTGGACGATAAACGTCAATGTTGTGAGTTAATATGCAATGATGTGCTTGGACATTCTTCACTAGGTAAAGTTACCTAATCTTTCTAATAGATCAGCCATGCTTGTGTGCTAATTATAACAGATTGTCTCCGAATATTACTCTTGAATGAAATAAAATAAACGTCTAATAATGTGACTCTGATTAGTCAAATGCAAATGACAATTATAAAGTACCTCATAAGAAATGAGCAGAGTGGGACGGCTTAATTAAGCCAGAGTATAATTTTTGTTGCTATTAATTTGAGAACAATAATGCCACTTTTTTAAATAAACAAAATTAGAGTAAAAAGTATGAAAAAGCAATAAATATGAGATGCACAAAGCATCAGTGCTCAGAATGTCAGAAAAGCTTCCCTCAGTAAATAAACCAAAGAAGTATTGCATTTGTTCTAAATTAATGATAAACTATATTACTTCACCACTAAAGAAAAAATGAAATAAAAACATAATATTTGAATATCACTTTAGAACTCTCTATGTTCTAAAATAATTAATCAACTCTGAATATTCTTTGAGCCCTACATTATCATTGGACCGTCACTACAGTTGGATTGTTGCCTTGCATTACTGATCTTGGAGGCCTTGGCCTTGATGTAGTTGACGATTTCCTACAATAAAATTGTACAAATAGTTGAATGAAAAAAAAAAATTCAATATAAGAAGTAAGAATCAGTTGGTACAGCTGTAGAGAATTCCATTGCATACCAATTTTATCAAATAAAGAAAATCATATGATATCTTATGTTTGTAAATTAGCCTTAATTCGTAATCCGAAGCTATTTCAGTCAGGCAACATTAAAGGTGCCAAGAATGCCATGGGTATCGACAATCGAGGTATCGAGCCATTAGTGATTCATATATTTTTGACTTAATACATAATTATACACACATTTCTCTGATATGGTACATTTTTTAATCAAATTAATCATAGTCAGAGCTAGTATTCTGAATTGATGGTTTCTCTAACAATAGTACCTAACCTATGCGGCCAATCTGCCCCAACTTAACCAATTGATGGTAAAAGGAAATTTTAGGATTCACCTTGCCATGGAGTTCGAGGCTAAGAGGAGATGGACGAACGACAATAAACGACGGGACAGCAGTAGGGTTTAGGTGCGGCCGGCAAACAGCGACTCCACGACTAGGGATAATCTTCGCAAATCACCTCCTTCTACACCTGTATGGAGGCGATGTTTTATCCCCTTTCCGTAGGTTTCATATAACCTAATTAATCAATTTAGTAATAAGGGTATTTTGGGGTTATTTAAATTTACTGACAAATTTTAAAATGACTAATATAGAAGTTATTATAATTTGGAAAGAATTAGTGGCATAAAATAAATTTTGTCAATCACATGGTGGTATATTTATAATTAGTCATCTAAGATGGCAAATTAGAAATTGATAAGTTTTTTGATGATGGCATAAAACGAATTCTCTCATTTTAAAATGAGTAAATTTTTTAGGAGATCCTTAATGTTTATCTATAATTAGTTTTTAGTTACTAAACTTTGATTTATCACTTTCGGACTCACCGAACTTCCAAATAATTTGAATTTAGTCCATCCGTTATAACTCCGTCGAAATTAATCACATTAGAGTAAAAATTGGAGCGTCCGATCTGTCTTCTTTTCTTTCTCCCCAGCTCTGCCTCTCTCTTCCCCATCGTTTCTCTGAGCTTATCCATTTTCATGGAAAAAGAAAAGCAGATATAGGAGAACAGTACGTAGCATATGGTAAAGTAATAGAAAAACAAAAGATGCTTTTCTCATAAACATTGGTGATGGCACCGGGAAGGGTCTGAAATCGGCAAAATTAATCATACTGATTGTAATTGGTTGTGCTTGTTCTGTTACTATCTCTTCTTTGCTACAGTTCCACCAAAATCGACCATACGGATTTGTCATATTTAGAAATGTATTGATTATATAGCATCTTTGCAATAAAAAAACATGTAAATTAAGTTGTGAATGTTTATGTTTTAGAATCATCAGTAACACTCTATACCATTATTCCATTATTGAAGCATATAAAAAAAAAAGTTAAACTACACGACATTTCATAATCTTCACTTTATTATTATTATAAATTCTATCACATTTGCAGACCTCCTTATATGAGTCAACAAAATCATTAGCCAGAAAAAATAGTGCCTCCATTATAAGCTCGTCAATACCAGAGACTTTTTTTTTTTTTTTATCTCAGCAACCTTTGCACTTAACATGAAAGGGCAGATTATCTTTTCACTTCCAAAAATTTATTATGCTTTGTATCAGTAATGAAAGTATCTGGCAATACGAAAATCTGCAAGATTTAAAACAAAGAAAGCATGCATACTTAAGATATGTTTTTTAATAACATAGAAAGAATAAAGTATTATATATGGAATAATCAACTAAATCAAAACAACCACAATTAAAAGGACAATTATATATCGTTTGTATTATATTCAAAATCAATCAATGGAGATAGTAATTAATTCCTTTGTTCTTATAGTTAATAAATTAAGAGAAATTAAGAGAGAGATGGGAAGATATCGACTTATGATAGTTACTAATTTTTTTATGAGTAATTAATATTCCTCGTTAACTATCAAAATTTAGGACAGTTCTGGTTTATTATTATCATCTTTTAAAATTATCTACAAAGATTTACAATTTACAATTTAGATCCTCAACCTAAATAATTTATTAATAATAAATTCAAAAAATAAATAATTAAATATCATTGATAATATAAACTAATATAGATATTAAAATGATTGTTCTGGGACATTACTCTAACAAACTTTTCTGATCGAATTTTTCATTAGTTTGAAGCCGGAGTGTCGATTAAGCCACGAAACACAAGAGGTCACTACGCCAAAAAAAGCTTTAGTACCAGTCCTTTAGTACCGGTTTTTAAGAAAATCGGTATAAATATTAGAAGATGGCAATTTAAAAAATCGATACTAAGTGTTTCTGGAAAAAATCTTAAAAAATGGGTTAGCATTAGTACCGGTTTTTCCAAAAAACCGGTACTAATAATTGCATCTTTAGTACCGATTTTTTAGAAAAACCGGTACTAATGCTAACCCATTTTTTTTTATTTATCTGCCAATTATTAGTAAAAAACCGATACTAATAATACGCAGATATTTTCAATTCAAGGGGTATATCTCCTCCTCCTTCCCTTTGTATATTATTCATCTTCACTTCATGGCCGTTATTTTCCCTCTAAAACCGAAAGTTTTTTTCTCTTTATAAAACCTCATAAAAAATAGCTAAAAATTGTTAAAAATTCTGAAAAATTGCAAAATAAGTAGAGAAAGCAAAGGTGATCAAAGAGGAAGAGGATCAAGAGAAGATAATTTCGGTAATTTTTATTTTAACCCTCAATAATTTTTTTTTAGGTTTTTTATCGATTTGTATGTGCATATACATATTGGTTAATTGGCATTTGCATCTATTAGTTAAGTATTGTCATGTAGGACCAAATTACCGGAATTTGAACTATTTTAGGTCTTGCCCGTCCGAGATTAATCCATTAGGGATTAATCTCGGATAGTGTTCCCGGTCGGGAGTACTGCTCTTTGGATACTATCTTGTCTCATTTAGGACAGCGAGCTGTACGTTAGATGCAATGTGTTTTCTGAGAAAAATTCGACGACATTTTCTCTTATGTTCCCACGGGTATGTACGCACGAGCAATCGTGTGTCTGCCGAATTTTAAACTTAATAGTATTATTTTATGTTCTTGTAGAGTCCACGACAACCAAACAATACAGATTGCGGCTTTTATGCGATGACTTCGCTACGCAAGATCCTTGATCACTGCACGCTACATCCGGACCTACCATCGGTATGGATTAAGTTTAATTAACCTTAATGTATATATATGAAAATGTTTTAGGGTTTATAATTTAGAGTTTAACGTATATTATATTGTGGAGTTTAGAGTTTATAATTAATCTTAGTATCTAATTTTCATAGGTTACTAACTATATGAAATGTCAATAAAATACAGTTTTTGCAACCGGTGGGGAAGCGTTATAGCAAGGACGAGCTTAATTTCACTGTAAATGAGTGGTTTGGTTTTTTACTTGGACATTTAGGTGCTAACAATAATTGATGACAACAAAATTTGTGATATTAATATATTAGATATTATGATAAATGTTAATTTGCATGTGATTTGATAAATATTATTGTGTGTATGATGCATGTGATTTGTATATGATGTAAATTGCTGGTACATATAGGTATTGTTAATTGATGGCTAGCAAAAATGGCGCTAGCCCCAGAAACAAAAATATTTTTTTTTATAATGATTATTATTAGTACCGGTTTTTAATAATAAACAGGTACTAAAGAGTAATTTAGTATCGATTTTTAGACTAAAAACCGATACTAAAGATACCAAAAATTTTATATTTTTAAAATAAAACAGGCTGCTCACATTAGTACCGATTTTTATTTAAAAACCGGTACTAATGTGAGCCGCTTGTTTCCCCCGCAAATTGGATCATGTCTTTAGTATCGTCTTTTTAGTACCGGTTTTTAAATATCTTTAGCACCCCTATTATTAGTACCACTGCAAAACCGGTACTAAAGATGCATAATAAACCGGTATAAAAAAAATAAAATGGCGTAGTGGGTTACAAGTGGTTTGAAACTTCACCGCTAAGAGAAACTAAATTGATAACAATTTCTATTTGGCAATCTGCAGAATAGAAGGGTTGGTTTGACTTTGTCAGACAGAATATAGCAATTAAATTCGGTCAACGGGTCAAGGCAAAAGGCCATCGTTATTGGAAGAGGCGCAATTTATGATAAAGAAAGCCAATGCACGATTCATTTTATTGCTAAATTGGATATGTTTGGAAGTGGTGTGGAATAAAAACAAGAATAAGAACAAGCTTATTTTTGTTGGAACAAGAACAAGATTCATTTTGTTCTTATTCTCCTTGTTCTAAATGATGCCAAACAAAAAATAACTTAAATTCTTATTCTATGGACTTCCAAACGTACCTATGACGGGGTGGCAGCCGTTAAACATCTCAAATAGAGTGGAGGAAGCAATTCTGAATGGGGTATTACATTCGGTGGTTGATCAGTCAGCTGGGGAGTAGCCATTTGTTCAGGCGAGCCAGCTGGCACACCTTGGTCTCAGATGCATCGAGTTAAGCAGGATGAAGTGCGCTGACTTGACAAAGGATGTGTGGCAGGTCATAAAGCCCATGATGCAGGTCGTTGCAATGTCGGCTCGCCCATATTTACGTTATGCCTCGTCTTCAGATGACCAAGATGTGCCATCATATTTTATCTGCCCAATTATGCAGGTACACAAAATTTTCCGGATTGCATGTCTAGTATTCCATGACTTAAGTTATACATGATTTGCTGGATTGTCTAGTATTTCATGACTTAAGAGATCTTGTGAAAGTCAGTACCATGCAATTAGCAACCGAGTAAAAATATTACATGAAAGAAGAGACGATTAGAACTTAAATATGTAGCACAATTAGAACATGCCTTCAGTTTAGTGGCTCAAGGCAATGCTCCGTATGTCATATACTCATATGTGGAGGTCATGGGTTTGAAAGCAAGCTGAATTTTTTTAGAATAATTAAATTAGAGAAGCTTGGTCTGTCTTTATATCTCAAAAAAATCAGTAGTAGATTAATAGAATATTGTAAATGAACATTATGATTAATAAAAATATCAGATATGCTATAGAAATCCTTACCAAACTCGGCCTGGGGTGTAATATTGAAGAATGTGTACTTGATAATTGTAAGGACGATTCTAAAATTCTCGCATTATATATATATATATATATATATATAGAGGATGGCTAACGCGCCATCGATGGCACAGAGGGTCCCGTGCCATCAAGTCATTTTTCGAGATCCAAATTTCAAATGGTCAATTCAAACCGTTCAAGTTGTTTTCCATATTGAAATATCCTTGGAGACAAAATTTTACATTTTTTTTGAAATTTTTTGCTATTTATTATGATACTTTTAAAAATATTATGATTAGAGTATTTTAGGCCCTCCAATTTAAAAATATCATAATAAATATTAAAATAATTTGAAAAATTGTAATATTTGGTCTTCAAGGGTATTTCAATATTGTGATCAACTTGAATGGTTTGGATCGACCGTTTGAATTTTGGATCTCGAAAAAATAAGTCGATAGAAAATTGATGGCACGTGTCATCGATGGCGCGTTAGCCATCCTCTATATATATATATATATATATATATATATATATATATATATATGGATTGACATATGAAGCAGAGGCCATAAGGGGATGGCGGAGCAGTGGCCATGACACATCCCCCATGACCAACCTAAAACTGGCTAATAAAAGACTCGTCCCCAATCGGGCCCTTCGTTCTGCCATTTTAGAATGGTTCCCACACCTGAATCATCAATAAATAAAAGGTTTTATGCTGCGTTTTTCTTTTTTCGCTGCTGAAGAGAAGTTATTTATACTTTGCTACTTGTAATATTATTGATATATCAACCGATAAATCAAAATAGTGTACAATAACATGTAAAACCTAAAAAAGTTCAGTATTTTGTGTGTTTTTTTTGCAATTATTCTATGGCAAATTCAGCCATCTGCTCCTTTTTTTTATTGACCTTTCACTTTTCACAAATCGAACGGCATGTACCATAGAAAAGGTTAAAGTTAAATGATCTCCATTATGCATAACGAATATTTTAGCGTAAAGGCAAATTAATTAGTCAATTTCACGAATCGTCTCTTTTTATTTAGAATAGAATTGTTTAGTGCAATCATCGTCTATTCTATTATAATCATCGCAATTACCAAATTACTATTTACCTTGCCAATAGGCCTTCGAAAAAAACAAACTGGCTGCGGATGGTATTGGCCTATTGGCAAGGTGGCAAATACTGGTGGCTATTCCAGCCAGTTTGTTATAAAGTGTAAACTCTCATACAGGTTTTTTGTCGTTTAGTGCAATAGTGCTATTGCTAGGACGCGAAATTGTTCCGTTCCGTCCATATGGATCGTGTAATGGAATGGAATTTCATTTCGTTTCACAAACGGAACAGATAAACGGAATGCATTTCGTGATTCGTTTGTGCATTTTATAGTGTAAAATAGCCGTTCCGCCAAGTTCCGTCGAAACGGAACGAATCGCGAATCATTCTAATTCGTAACGTTACTGAAACGAAACAACCCATTCCGTTTCCGTGATACACGTTACCCACCCTAGTTATTGTTCTCAAGATATCTCAAAACAATATGTCTGAATTAAAAATATATATAAATCAAATGTGTTGCATTCCATTTTGGTGCCAATACATTCTGTACATAGCATTATTAATGTAACACTCGGTGAAGATTAATCCTGGCGCTTTAATCTCTTCCTTTTTTCAAACAATGTTTCTGACAATGTTTAGCTTGATGATGATCCATTGAGTGAGTTGAGACTTGAGAGCACAAGCAGAGATTAGGGTTTATTATGTGCAAATGGCAAAAACGGATGGCATACATGTGCTGATGTGCACAACGACCTAGCTTTATGTTTTGGGCCTGGAGATGAAATCGCATACCATTTTTTGTATCCTTCGCCAGATCTTAGGACAAAATATATATCATTTCGCATGTCACTATTACCAGTTTCAGTCGATCAATGCGAGTGGGAGAGATTTTCCCAACCTCACGGTCGATTTAAATTTCGCGATTTATGGAGATTAACTGAGAAATATCACGTTATGTAGATTTTTTTTTTATAATTTTTAAACTTTAGATCATCGATGAATTTTGTTTTATAACTTGTAAATTACAGGCAATATATTCACTTTTCAATATTTTATTTACTTGAGAATCAGCTCTTGGTCTAGTGGCAAAGAACAATGCATCCTGACTCCTTGAGTGATGAGAACTCCTTGAGATATATATATATATATATATATATATATATCTCGTTAGAAATCAAATTATATATATATATTTGAAATCTTTTAGTATTTTTTTTTAATTTTACAAAATTCGTCTAAACAATTCTAGACCTCCAATAACAATGATTTTTAAAAATCTAAAAAAAAAATTAGAAAAATATAAAATTTGGTCTCAAATGAAATTATGAAATTTTAATATGGAGAATACATTGAACGGTTCGAATTAGTCATTAGAATTTCAAAAGTTGAGATATAATCGGGGCTGACCCATAACTAATTTTCCTTATATTTAATTTAATTTAATTAAAGAGATGGGCTAAAATCAGCCACGACCGATCAAATCTCAATTTTCGAAATTCTAACGGTCGATCGGAACCGTTCAACGTGTTCAATATGATGATTCTGGACCGTCGATCCGAAATCTCAATTGACATATTGAAATCTCCAATTTTCGAAAATTCTAACATATTGAAATCCTAATAGTTGAACCCTTCCGCAGTTCCCAGCGCGTCAGGAGGCAATACGAAAAGACGAGGGAACAGACGAAAAAAGAGGTCTCCAGCCTCCCGGCGCCGCAAAAGCAGACACGGCTTGGCTTCCGAAATGAGCAACTCAGAGTCAGTACCAGCTTCTCTCCTTGTTTTGGTCGACACGTCGCTGGACACTCACCTCGCCACCGCCGTCTCTCCTGACGACTCGGCCGCCTCTTTAAAATGTATAATTCACTTCAATTCTCGGCAAACAAAGAAAGGCAACACTAGTTTCAATTTAATTGTTTTCTCTCACCAGGTAAATTAGCGGCTCAGCATCTCCTTTCCTTCCCGGCCATCGGACCCATCCGCATTGAGGCTCTTCTGGTGACTGCTGATTCATTCATTTATTTACATAGCATAGCATGGGATTCAATTTCATTAATTTCTTCTTCTATTCCTTTGAATTTTTTCATCAAGTTTAATTTCAAGTATGAATACACCGCACCCTAAAATTGATATGATACATCTTGCAGACACTTAGGGAAGGAGTTGCATACTGTCTCTCAGAGTCCCTGCCGCTCGCTGCCATCTATGATGGGACCAAGGGGGCCTGTTTTCTCCAAGCTTCGGCCGTGGCGTGTGCAGTACAAGTGGTGCCTAATGCTGACCAACAATGTGAGTTTACTGGTAACATACATAAAGATCTCTAGTTTTGTACTATCCATGCGTATGTCTCAATCTCCATCCGTGTGTTTCACTTATCGGTGCTCATAAAACCGATTTGGTTGCCTTTATTATAGCTCAGCCAGATTTTGCATTAGCTGAAAACTGTTAACTCAGTTCCTTGGTTATTGTAGGTGACATTCCTTCGGAACAGAAGACAAAGACCAAGAAGAGAAAATCTAAAGTAGCAGAGTTGACTGATAAAGAGAACGGAGGCGGGGAGGATAATTTTGATGAGAAGAGAATGCGAAAGAAGGTAAAGGTGCTTGATAGTGATGCTACGAAAGAAGGCATGTCTGGAGAGGACTTGAAACATGATTCTGATTCGCCAAAAAATTCAGGTAATTGATTCTTTTCCAGGACCCTTGCTATAACATTCAGTCTGTTTTATATTCTTCCTACTTTCCTTTCCCTTTTTGAGCCAGGAACCAATTGAGTAGAAACAGCAGTGAAGATTGCCTGTCTGTGCTTGGTATGCTTAAATACCAGGCCTTACTGCTAATATATTGTCACATCAGAAGTTAAGTATTATGTACATGCTATTTTACTCAATTGCACACACATTACAAACCAATCTGTATGAAAAAAACACGTGGGCTTTCACAAGCTGAACAATTGTTAGCTCCATCAATATGTGATCCCTTTTGAAATGTTAAATTATATCTTTTAACTTTCTATAGACTTCTCTAACTTAAAGCCGCTATGCCTAGATGGTATGGAAGAAATCCAGAACGGGTTTCCTAGCGTTTATCTTCTGAATCTTTGTTACTTGTGGATGTATTTTTCTAAACATAAGTCGTATATGGCAGATGCTAGAGATAATAAACTACAACTTGATTGCACATCTATGAGCTCATTTTCCAATTGCATGGTTGCCCCTGTTTCACTTGAGCTAATATTTTAACGTCTCTAAGTGATTTAATGTTCCACTCTTTTGTGGCAGGTTTTACATGTAGGAGCAGTCAGGAAGGATGCAACATTAAAAAGAAGGAAGGTGAAGGTGTGCCATGCCATAAGTGTAATACAAGTTGTAAGAGTTGCTCTTCTGAAGGCACTATTACTGAGAGGGGCAAAGAGCTGGAAGGCTTGTTTGGCCCCAACAATGCCCTTGTTCACAAAGAATTGGCGCCACTAGACAAGAAAAAACTTCTTGTCCTTGATATAAATGGGTTACTTGCTGATATTACTTCAGATTATACGTACGAGAACTTTGCAGATTTCAAGATTGGCCCCAAAATAGGTAATGATTTTAATTCTTAATTATATAAAATTCAGGAAGATTTATGTATTAAATTGGTACTAACTATATTTTTTTTTTGCATGTCACAGTTTTCAAGAGGCCCTTTTGTGTTGATTTTTTGAAATTTTGTTTTACAAATTTCGAAGTCGGGGTTTGGTCATCAAGAAAGCGGTGAGTTATCTGAAATATATAAATATATAGAAGTAGAATATGGTTTTCTCTAAAAACATTGATTCTATTTTTTTATAGTATTGATTTTAATCAATCAAAGTTGATCTAAGCCCCAGAATGTGTACCGACTGGAATCATCTATGACGCCAACTTTTGTACTGGGAAATATTTTAATTTTTGCAATGTTCTTGGATAGAGAGGAAATCCTGGATTGTTTATTTGAGTCTCTGAAATTGAGATTTGTAGCCGAAGCACAACTTTTTGGCACTTCACAAAGAACCATATCCAATTTTTTTTTTTTTTTCTCTTTGTAAATCTTTGTTTAAAGTTATTGCTTTCTTTTGTCTCTGCAGGCATAACTTAGAGATAGCTGTCAACCGTCTCTTCGGAGGATTGAAAAAGAAGCTACTATTTTGTTGGGTACATGACCTTAAACATTCTTTAGATGTGATTTTTGCATTCCTTTTATTCATGGCTATTTATATTTTCATTTTCTTTACTCACAGGACCAATCAAAATGCACAGCTACAAACTTCAGTACAATTGATGACAAGCCCCTATTCCTCAAGAAATTAAACAAACTGTGGGAAAAGGTTGAACCTGACTTGCCATGGAAAAAAGGGCGATTTACACCATCTAATACACTTCTCATCGACGACTCTCCGTACAAGGCTTTGCATAATCCTGTGTGTTACTAACCCCCCTCCCTCTCTTTCCCCCTTTATTGATGGCAATATTCTTTGCCAACGAATTGATCCAGCATATGATTCTGTTAGCTTGGATTAAGTTGAATTTAGGCTTAGGGGAGAAAAATGAAGGATCATAAAATAGTTGGGGGCCATGTGTCAATATCTAACAAAATACATTCTTTTGATGACCCTTATATGAATACATGTAAATATTTGGTCATTCTTTTCTCTGAAAAAACTCTATTTTGGTTATTAGTTCCAGTCTCTAATACTTGTCTGAATTTCTATTGCAGCCTTACACAGCAATTTTTCCAATATCATACAGTTTCAAGGACAAAGAGGATTATTCCTTGGGTTAGTTTCTTAGCTTAACTCTTCAATTTGCAAAATAGTTTGCTTAGCCAGGACATATCGAGGAAATGTGCTATTATGTAAGAAAGTTCGATGGAAAGAGAAAGTTTGTTATGGGAAAGTATGTTGGCAAAAATCATGGAAGATGGTGTTAATTTTTTTGACAGATTCCTTCTTTTTTGTGTATGTGTGCAAAAACCTGCATATTATGCTAACTGCTTACTTCTTTAAAAAATCGATAATTTGTTACTAGCAGGTAAAGGTGGAGACCTCAGGCTATATTTGGAAAATATAGCTGCAGCTGAGAACGTGCAGGATTTTGTGAAGAAAAACCCATTTATGAAGGGGCAGCCTGCGATGACAGAGTCACACCCGCAGTGGAAATATTACAGCAACATTCTTGGCAGCCTCCGATAACCCTTGTAATTTTAATTGGTACAACATTCTTGGATTGCTTTTGCAATTTTCTTTTATCTGAATGTAACTATCTTGCTTAATAGTTTGCACTTTGGAACAATCTACAGATAATTTTTAAAGAGGGTTGTCACCAACTAATTTTTAAACAAAATTAAGATAATACAGCTTAAAGAAAATTTTGATACTCAGATTGGAAAATTGTACAGAAACATGATAAATAAACATATAAGGTGCTGTTCTCTTTAATTATGCTTAATTCTTTCTCTATTAATTTCATTATAATGTAATTACAAGTTCTTCTCAGTTTTTTTGGAAATACTTTATTACAAGATAATAGTGACCAGTGATTTAATGCCTACGGCTTTGATGAGGCCTTCTTAATCATTGCAAACAACTGGATTTAATATGGCAATTTTGTCATGTAATATATATAACAACAGTGAACAAGCCTTACAAATGTGAAGTTTCTATGTCTTATTCATCTGATTACATTCAAAAGACGATGTGTGAATTTAATGGTTAATTATTTTATTTGATTAAAATACTAGATACTGACACTTGTAAATAGCGAGTGGGGAACATTGGTTGATTCTTAGAAAGGGGTTGCATTTTCGGCATTCTATTATGAATATATATCATCTGCCTCTTTGGCCTTCATGATCTTTTCCATCTTTTACCTCTTCCAAATACCTAACTTCTGTTCTCTCTAATCTGTAAACCTCCTCCGGCAATGGCTCTTCCTAGTAAAATATTTGCCTGTTTAGCTTTCTTATGACTTCTTCTAGCAATTACCGGGCAACTCCACAGACTGGTACTGCTCCTGTTACAAATTGTTTCCAACAGTAAAACATGTTTTGGCATCAGCAATATAGGAGGAGAGGATGGGTGCCTTCCTTTTGCGACTCCTCTTTCATGACTGTTTTGTTGATGTACATATCATGTATCCAATGAATACTTTTATTATCTCACAATACATTTACAAATGCACATCTCTGTCTATTTTTTTTTTTTTTTTAGAAAAGAAGAAATGAGACACTATGATATCAGTCATTTTGTTAAAGAAGACATTAATTTATATCATAATGTGCAATTTTTCAGGGTTGTGATGGGTTGTTACTATCGGATGACAACACTGGCAATAAGACTGCCTTAGCCCAAGAACAACTCAGTGAGATGATTTGAAGTAATTGATCAGATAAAAACTAGCAGTTGAGAAGGCATGCCCTGGTGTTGTTCACGTGCTGATATCCTGGCAATTGCCGCAAGAGAGTATTTTTATAGTAAGTTTAATCTACTGAGCTCATTTGAAAATTTCAGAGTTGTTTTTGTGGTTTATTTATTTTTATTTATTTTTAAGAAAGGCCAGAGGCCTGTTTCTTATTCAGAAACAAAATTACAATAGGCTTTAAACATAGTTGGTTTATTTTTTTGAGAAAAGACTAGGGGTTATGCGGTCATGGCGTCATGCCCTGTGGATTGGTTTTTCTATGTATCAGAGGCATTTCATTTATTAAAGTAAATTATGGATTGGTTTCATAGTGACCAAAGTGATCAGGCCCCGAATGAACATCAAAACCATCAACCAAATATGTGAAAAGTGCTTAATAGACAGTTTTGGTCTCCCAATCAAATTAAATTCAATTGCCAATTGGGCATTCTTTCTTCTTATGTTTCCAAGTTTAATCATAATTTTCTTTCTTTTGTTACTTTTTGAAATTTACATCATGTTATGAATTCAAATATTTTAATTTTATATATGCTCTAAATTTCTAACAGAGCGACAGGATGTATAAACATATTCTACCAAATTATTAACTGGAGTTTGATTTTAATCAATGCTAAAAAAATCTCAGTATAGGTTGTTCGACATGTTATAGGGAGAAGGCTATTAATTAATTTGTTGTCCACTTTTATGCCTTTTTTCAATGCAGGAAAATCATCATATTATCTGTGTTCATGTTAAGGTTTAGCATGTGTATTACATAAGATGGCTTGTACTTGTCGTTATCTATGCTACTTCTTGAAGGCAAATTTTAGTGTATTGAAACTGCTTTGCAAATTAAGTTTCAACATAATTGAATTGTCTTCAGGTGTGCATTAATTTATGCTGTATTAAATCTTACAACCTTCGTGGAAAAGGAAAAGAAAAAAAAAAGTTAAATACGCCTGATGTTATAACTTTTCTGGCAGCTTTTGTGGTCAAGATGTTATAATTGAAAATTGAACCGTAGCAAATCTTGTATGATCTCACTTAATAACCAATGCAAAATTGAACATAATATATATACGAGAGAAATATTACTGAGCAATCTGTGATGACTCCCATAAGTTGCAACAATAAAATATGCTCTCAATAAGACCAATGCTGTTTATTAAATTAAAGGGCTAATAATGCATGCATCATGTATGTAAATAACTTGTATGCGTGCGTGAAAAAGGAGTAAGCAAACACTTTATTATCATCATCAAATTACAAATCGAAACAGTTCAAAACCAGACTGAAAATGAAAATTGAAAAAGGAGTAACATAAGTATCTAGGGATAAAATAAAATAAAAATTCCACCTACAAATAAAACTTTACGTCTTTACCTAAATTTTGTCCCAACTGCTGAATATATCAAGGGTTTAGTTGGAATTGCATTTTGGGCCCTGAAATTTAATATATTTTGGCCCAGACATTTATCAAGGGTTTAGTGTTGTCCTTTAAAGGCTGAACCAAGGAACGAACCCTCAAACCCTACGTTTTTGCAAAGCGGCGCTTCTCGCCTCTTCCTCTTATGCTAATTTCGTGTCATTCGAGAGGAGCTTGTGTTAAAACTTAAAAACGCAGACATTGTCCTTTAAATTCAAGGCAAAGTTATCCATCCCAGTTTGCTCTTATTTTCATATTTTCATATTCATACTTCTTTGTTGGGTTTTGGTGAAAACGAATTGGAAAGAATTGGCGCAGCGCAATGTGTTAAAACCCTTGGCCATGTGAAATGCTATTGGGTGTACATGTTGTGCCATATATCAATTCCACCTTTAACTTTGTCAGCTGCTTTCTTCTCTTTCTAGTAGTTGATTTTCACCGGTGGTAAATTTCGGTCAAATGCTTTTGTAAGTTTTTGGTGTAATTTCTGATTCGTTTAAAAATTAGGAAGGTTGTAAGTAGGGGTGATGAATCAATTAGATGTGCGAAGTTGCATTCAATGCAACTTTTGAACTTAACTTTTGAGGCATTTACAAATTTTCTGACCTGCGTTGTTGCCCATTTTGTTACCCTTCTTCAGTCACAGATGATTTTTATTTCGTCCTAAAAATTTGTCAGATTATGTTTTTTTTATGTTGTTTTATTTTATTTTATGCAATTTGAATGGCGTGAATGATGAATCAATTAGATGTGCTAAGCTATGCTATATAGCTTATGAGCTTAAACTATTGAGGCATTTTACACAAATTCTGACCATGCCACTCTCAATTTATCTTGTGCATACTTTCCGACTTTTTTCCCCAATACTTAACATTTTTATCTTGTGGTTTTGACATTCTTATCTGACATAATGGCACCATACAAACAATTAGATGGTAAGTAAATGCTTATAATATTTTAGTGCATTGCATTTTAATGCATCTGTGCGCAATCAGTATTTTTATACTCTGTAAAACTGGGAACTGGTATACCAGTATCTGCTTGATACCTGGGGCACTCTCATTATTGCAGACTAATAGCCCCTGTACCTCCCCAAGATGCAAAACTGAAAGAGTGTAACAGAAATTTGATTATGCTAATTGGCTTGATGCATAATTGTGTATTTCGTCTGGAGTTTTATTTAACCAAGACTTGTTAGAATGTTAATGCCAATGAGTTAATTATGCTAATTGAGATGAATTATGCAAAAGTTTTTTATATCCTACACTTGTTAACTGGGACGTATGAGTTAATAAGCTGTCATCTATCCCGTATTAATTGTCTTAACCTAGGACCAATTATGATTGAGGTAGATTAAAATTAGTTGTGATTCAGTTATGATCTAATCTCAATTTTTGAAATTCGAACTGTTCAATGTGCTTTTCATATTGAAATTTCGTTCGACACTAAATTTTATATTTTTATGAAATTTTTTAGTATTTTACAAAATTTTTAATCTAAACAATTTTGGACCATGAATAATTATGTTTTTTAAAAAATCTTTAAAAAATAGTAAAAAAATTTAGAAAAGTATAAAATTTGGTTTTATTTCAATTTGGAGAATTTATTAAACGGTTTGAATTAGTCATTAGAATCTCAAAAAGTTGAGATATAATTGTAGATGACAACTGTGTTATCTCATTATGATTTTAATCTATCTCATTATGATTTGTCAACTGTGTTATCTCCACTAACTACTAAGCCGTTAAATGCTAGAGATGTCCCCAATCTTATTATCACAACAGGTGATTTGATTTTAAAGCTTGAAATATACCCATCCAACAGCCATAGGATCATGTCATTTTATTCTTTCATTTCATTATATCACAATATACAGACAATTTTGAGCTTACAGTGGAAAATTTTATTGTACGTCATTTGTACAAATGTACAATTCAACCAATTGCATTAGTAGCTTTTGAAAAAACCAGCGGGCAAAATGAAGATAGCAACGAGCCAGTCAAGCTGATGACGAATCAATTAAGTCTACATGAAATTTGAAATGAGAGGGTTTCCAGGAACATATTTAATCTTTTTACTATTTACTATCATCCATTTGTTTCCAGGAATTGCCAACCTTCATACTCAATAGCTTAGGTTAGCAAGTAATTATTGTGTGCAAACAACAGGAAAAGTTGAATAAAATATACTGAACGTTAACTGTAGGTCTGTCGCTGGGTTTACCAAGATGGTAGTTCAAAGTGGTAGATAATGGCATCCGCATCCTCGACAGTCCTTTAAAAGGACTGTGCCGTGCTGTCGTTTAACGCTCACAGTCGGATCTCGATCGAAGGGCGCGAAATAGATGCGCAAAACAAACTCCTCTCTCCAGCCTGCCCGACCTGCCCGAGTATCGCTCCGAAATAAAAAAACAAAATTAGAAATCGTTCCTTCGTCTTTGTCTGCTTCGTAGCGAAAATCCATCTAGCGACTAAAACCTCACCACCTGCCAATTCTCTTTTCTAGATGTTAATGTAGATAGCAATTTGGTTGGTTATACAGGTCATGAATAAGAATAAGAAAGGAGAGAGATAATCTATAGATCTCCTTTCGAATGTACATCAATTGCTACCTGCCGCCAAATGATTCCTTTTGAGGTTTAAGCACTTCTTTTTGACCCTTTTATCTTTTTTTCTGCACATGTGTACTTCTGCAGTAAAGAGTATGGTTCAGATGTAAGTTTTTTTTTCTTTTATATCTTTCTCAACATTTATGTATGTTTCAATACCTGATACTGCTAGTCTAATTGACTGGCATGGCACCAGTAACTGCTAATGCCAATGAAGCTTAAAAATTGTATTTGTTGCAAATTGAATTTTATTGGTTTCACTACCTACACTTAATATCGAGTAATTTTAAAAATTGCTTAATTGACCTGAACCCATCAGATTATTATTGATTGAACTGATCCCATCGACTGTAATTATTTTGTTTCTATACAAATTAATTAATTTATGCTCTCGCACTAACTATTTATGTTTTTTTTGGCTTCCATTAGAAGATGAAGGAAATGGAAAGAAAGAAGCCATGGAGCAAATTGATGGTGCATATAAATATGAAGACTTGTCAGGATGATATATTCGTTTTGCGAATGAGTGTCTTAATTTTTTTAGTTGTTGTTCTACATTAGTGTAATTAATTGTACAATATGTTGTTTGTGTGTGAGAATTTGATGTTTTTAGTTGTGTTTTTGACAAAATAAAACTTTTTAGGGTAATTTTGTAAAAATGACTGAGTAATTTTTCTGTCTGCAGCTTTATGAATTGCTAGTTTGTAAGTTGTAATATATTAGGAATTTGAGCTTTGAGCTGTTGTAATTTGAGCTTTGTAAGTTGCATGTTTCTGTGTAGCTTGTAAATGATATGCTACTCTTTATTTTTTTTTACATTAGAATAGCAAAATGCACACACAAGAAGTTCGAGTACCTATGTACCTATGCACACACAACAGATTGCTCTTGAAAGAATAGATATCCATAGCTTCGTCTTTGTTGCTTAAAGTAGATACAACAGTTTATGTGTTAAGATAAGGGACCGGTTAACTAGAAAAAAAGAAAGAAAGTTACCATGCGAAATGCTGCACATGTTTCAGTTCTAAATGCTCATAGTTTAATTTTGTTTATTCTTCTTTATGAAGGAACAAGGAAAGAGATAGTATTCATGAATAAAAGAGATAGTATTCGCATAATCTTCACAAAATATCATGTCCAGTTGGTACAGAGATGGTAACATACAATTGAGAAATCAAATACAATTTTGAAACAACATAATTCAAACAACATACAAATTTTAAACAACATAACTAATTCAGAGGTGCTAATTCTGTCTCTTCCTCATACAACATGCTGATTCATACGACATACTAAATTTAAACAACATAACTAATTCAGACAGCAAATGAGAAATTAAATACAATTAGTCTCTCTTCTTCCACTGAATGCGAAGGTAGCTTATTCTGAAGACGTAGAGTGACCTCAGTAATAACTCCCAAGGTGCCTTCACTTCTAATAATCAACCATGTCAAGTCATATCTGACAAATAAATGAAATGACTATCAATGCATAATACATACAGTTGGAGACATTCAATGTAAATTAAGGTAGGCATTGTAGAAAATAGTTAATTTCGAGATCTACATCCTTTTTTCTAAATCTGAAACCTAATTTCACAAGAGTAATTATCATTTAGATACCCAAAATTTATATAAGATTGGATAACAGCAAGAGATCTACAGGTACCGATACAATCTGGTATTTCCCATCGAGTCTCATCAGTTGGAGACATTCAGTATCTGACCTCCAGAGTTGGTGACAAACTCAATTGTCTCAGGCTACAAGCTCGGTGCCTTATCCTATCCAAGCTTTGCCAAAAATGAAAAGTTATTAAGCAAAAAAAGCAAGAGATTGTTATGTAAAAATACAGATTAAATCCACAGGTTTTGGTTTATTTCAATTAGTGTTTCTGGTAATTGTATTGTCCTGAAATGAAATTGACCAAAATAGTACTCCACTCAATTCCAGATTGCTTAGTTCTGTACTTTCAATTTTTTTTTAATATTGTGAGTAGTTGCATACTGAAGCTATTTTAGGTTAAATCCAGGACCATGAAAGTTAATTTGAGGCTAGTATCACATTTGATAATTAGCTGATACCGTGTCAGATTCAAATTAGGCTTCCTTGCTCAACTAGAAGCTTAATTGAGTACAGATGACACTCAATTGTATAATTAAGTAAGGGCATAATTTATAAGCAGTTTGGAATTGGATACCATACATCCAACCAATAATGAAGTATAAAGCCCGAAGGTAAAACCATAAAAATTACCAACCAGGTCATCACTTGTATTCTCCACCTTCGTCAACATCACATCAGAAGATGAGGTTTTCTTCTTACCGAAAGCAAAAAAATTAGGTCTCGATCTAATCGAACAACTCAGTACTATTAAAAACCTTAAACTCGATCTAAATTGAACATTCACAGATCAAAAGAAAAGAAATATTGAAATTTCACCAGAGATTCTATTGCGCCTCACCATCTGTTGCTCAGTCGCTCCATCTATGTTTTTGCTTCCCGTCAGGAGGAGAAAAGAATGAGACGAAGACGAAATGATTTTCTTTTTTTTTAATATTAGGAATTGGAGACTCGGGCAGGAGGGCAAGGCTGAAGAGAGCGATTTTTCCTTCCGTCTCTCGCGCGCCATTGGATTCAGATCTGTCGCCAATCGTTAAAGGACAGCACGGCACAGTCCTTTTAAAGGACTGTCGAGGATGCGGTTCCGTAGATAATGGGGCTTTTGCTGATACACCCTAAAGAATATAAAACATACAGTACAATACAATACAACCACGTATTGTCTCTTACATGCGATCAGGCAGATGTTATGAAGACAACACAACACGGGCATCAAGGCCAAATACCAACTCCTTAATCATACCTGAATCCTGATACAGTGATATCTTCTAAAATGATTAATACTCGGGGATACTATAATGAGCTGCTTGAGTCGGCCAGTCGGGTAAGGTGCATAATGCCCAAAACAGTAACGAAACACTTCCGTTTCGTTTTAGATACGAAACCGTTCAAATTTGCGTTAATCGTTTTGTTTTGGACGAAACGATCGAAATCACGAAAATACATATTGACGAAACCGTTTCAAATTTGCGTTAACCGTTTTATTTTTGAAACGCAAAAAAAACCTTTAAACATTAACAAAAGGGCGGTCGAAACGGTCACCGTGTTCAGGCCTAGGTACAATCTTAGGTAGTGTCTAGGCCTGGCGTTTACCTATTTAATGGACTCTTGGGCCACCAGCAGCCCAAACCCGTTAAAAATCAAGCCCAACAAACTTGTCTGGAGGCCTTATTATTGAAGCCCAACAGAAATGGAGACCGCTCACCGCTACCACAGTCAGCAGGATGTGAGTGGAGTTCCACTTTCCAAGGACTCTCTTGCACATACAGCAGGAAACTTATATATTGGTACGGTATAAATGGGGGAGTAATCAAGTTCATAGGAAGCAACAGGACTACATTCCTTATCTGGTTTGGTTTCCCACTTTACTGCAGGGTAGTTAAAAGGCAAGAAGGCAAAGGATACGCATTAAATGCGGGATGGTGTTACTGTTACATTTCACAATATTTCATCAAATCTAATCAAATCAAATCATCCAACTATGATCTAATTTATTCTTAAAAAACCCAGCAGAAAACTTGGGCTCCAAACAAGCTTACATGTACCAGGTACAAATGCGCTCCATGCGCCCGGTCTATCAATTATTTCCTTAACAGTAAATAACAGATCTTTCAACATTGAAACTTGGTCTCCAAGCAAGCTCCGAATAAACAGACAACTTGGCAGCCAAACAATTCTATTTCCTTGAAATAGTTTGAGGATGTGCCAGCCTGTCATAGTATCAACGGTATTTAAAATTAAAAATAAAGGACTTTAAATTATCTAATTCTATCATAATTATAAAATCTTACAGAAAATAGTGATCAATATATTTTTAAATTCCAGCATAAAATTAACTAAGATCCGACAAACCAGAAAAAAAACAGAAAACATTTTTTTTTAATATCAAATGTAAATATTGTTGAAATGTCAATTTTGAACCATTATCGGATCCAAATTTGAATACTAAGATCAGACAAACCAGTAATAGACCTTCCGTAATGCTTAACCAGGGGCAGGACCCTCATATTTAATTACTGGATGGATGGAATATTATGTAAAACACATGAGAATAATTATTAACTTACGAGGCCACTATCGAAACAATATGTACTATATTATATTATATTATACAAGTGGGCACCAATATATATCCTAATATTTTTGTGGACCCGTATCAGAGAAACTGATTAACTAATGGGAAAATATAAAAAATGATCCCCACATCCACATGCGATTAGTTATTATAATCAAACCACGGATAGCATAACCGCCAATACAAGGGCAATATCGTCATTCTCTAGGAACCATGGTTGTTGAGGCGGTGCAGAACTAGTGCTTATAAATTCCCAAATTAAGTGCACAACAATTAACAGAGGAGAAAGGAAGCGAAGAAGAGAGCGTAAAGATGCAGATATTTGTGAAGACCCTGACCGGGAAGACGATCACTCTCGAGGTCGAGAGCAGCGACACCATCGACAATGTCAAGACCAAGATTCAAGACAAGGAAGGTATTATCATCCGTTTATTTACATTTAGTCTTCTACTTCGTATTTTCCGGTTGCTTAATTTGTATTTGCAAGGTGCTTATACAGTAATAATTGTCTAGCTTTGCTATTGTCATATTCATATTGTTCTGATATAATTATTGTTTTCTTATAAGCTGAATTGTATTGGTGGTGGTCGAACTGTCATATTGCTGTGTTTGAATTGTCATGCTTAATTTTTGTATGATTAGTTTAATTAGTTAATTATTATCCCAAAATCAATTCTTAGATTTAGTTGTCAAGGTGCAGCTCAGTTTATTTTTTAAGATAATTATTTATATACTAATACAACAACAAGAACAACTAAGTTTCTTTGTCCCAAAAAAATTGGGGGAAAAATATTTATATATGGCTCTAATTTTTTTTTTCCTCCTCTTCAAGTTGAAACAACAATACTGCATTAATTTTCTTACCTTTCGGAAGCACTAAACGGAAAGGGCAACATAGTTTTCTGTTAAGAAGATTAATTAAGTGTTGCAAAAATCTTGTAATTAATTTCTTCTTGACACGTGTGAACACCCTGGTCTTTCTCAGGGTTTTGCGCATACTTAATTTTAATTCTGTATGTATATACTTAATAGCTAGTACAATAGGTCTCAACCGGACAAATATATATGTTCATAAATAATCTGATGTGTGTCAATAATAATCATCTGATGATTGGATTATTATTGTTATTTGGTGTTGTAGGAATCCCACCAGATCAGCAACGTTTGATCTTTGCCGGGAAGCAGCTTGAGGATGGCCGTACACTTGCTGATTACAACATCCAGAAGGGTAATTAATCTACATATATTCTTGTTCTTTTACTATTTAATTAATTAAATTAGCCATTTGTTTTATTATTTTTATAAAGGCCTATAATATAGTATGTAAATTGCAGAGTCAACCCTGCACCTGGTGCTTAGGTTGAGGGGTGGTAGTCGCGGCGGCTTGCCTGTTGACAGAATACCGGCATCACTGATCAAACTAGCTCAGGATCACAATTCCCACAAGATGATCTGTCGCATGTATGCCTCTTTCTCTTTTTGTTTTTAGTTTCCTAATTGTGTTTACAATATAAATTAATCCTATGCATTGTATATTCTATGTGCACAATTTTAGCTCTGCACTCTGTTTTTGGGATATTAATTTAAACCCAAAACATTTATAAATTGTGTAAAGTAAACTACCTAGGGAAAGAAGTTACGGAAGAAAATGATTTGTTATTCATGGTTTAGAGGTTTTAAATTAGTATTATGTGAAATGTTTGTATGTTTATTTTGAAATTTGAACTAGTTTTTCTTGCAAGTTGGTTTATGTATTGTTTTTGTTACATGGCATATAGTTGTTATGCACGTCTGCATGAAAGGGCTGTTAACTGCCGCAAGAAGAAATGTGGTCACAGCAATCAGGTATCATCATGTTCCTGCCATTTTCTTTGTTTAATTTTATTTTTATTTTTATTACAACAATTCTTGATCATTTTATAGCCTCATAATCCTGTCATTTTTCTTTTGTGATTTGAACAGCTGAGGAAGAAGAAGCCCTTCCTATCTGCCTTTCATAAATGAAGAGTTTTATATATGCTATTGCTTTGCTATGAGACTAGCTATGTCGTTCTTTTGTTGTGAGTTCTATTCTGTTGTTTTTGTTAAGATACTAAATGACTATGCTGTTCTTTTGTTGTGAGTTGTATGCTGTCGTTTTGTTAAGGTACTAAATCTTTTATCTTTTTATTCCGTCGTACAAAGTAGATGATTAAAGATGTTTGCTGTTTATTTTTTGTGTTAAGTTGCTTAATATGCTAGATCTTTAAATATGAAGCGGATGATAACTTGTGACCTTTCTGGTATGAACCTACTCTTTGGCTAAGTTGTTGTGCCTCTTCTTTAATAAGAATATTATAAAATAATTAATATCGTAATGATAATAATAATAATAATAATAATAATAATAATTGTAATAAAATAAATATAAAGAATATTATAATCTTATTATTATTATAATATTCTTATTATAATTAGAGGGGTGTATCGAGCTTCGCTCGATATATGCAAATTTATTTATTTATTATTATCAATTACTTGCTACGTATCAAATTTCACTGTATGAGAATTTCCATGAAATTTAGTAACTTGTTATTGTTTTCATAAAAATAAAATGGTGAGGGTATTACAGTCACATAGAGAGGATTTGAAGAAACGAATGAAGAAGACAAAATAATTAGGTATGATTTGTCACGTCTCTTAGATTTCCAATTACATTTGATGCTTAAATAAAATCGGAAAAAAAAATAATTACCATTAAATTTTATCATTTCTTTCTCTATTCTATATTAGATTCTTGCATGATAAACAGATTTATATAGAACAAACAAATTTGCAAGGAAAGCATTAAAGTTGAAAAAATTCATCATTCATCTATAAATATGCATCCTTCATGTCTCCTTTTCCATCAATCATAGTGGCAACTATAAAAATTGATAATTAAACATGCCAACATGTATTTACAGTTCACCTAATCATTTGGTATTTCTTATTTTTTTTTACCAAACTTGTACGATTAGATAAACAATAAAATCCAAATTTAACGATGCATCTTGTCACACAAAATTAAACATGGCTAGGTACCAGAATCAGAATATTTATGGTAGCACAAAGATATAAACCAAAGGAACAATTTTCGATCGTAGTAATCTTAAAAGAACAGTTTGATAAGCACACGAACTTTTATCTAAGACCTCTCCATACATATGCATCATAAAAATCGTTAAAGGCGCTCGAACTCCATCATGAGACTTGACCAATCTTCTCTCACAACGGAATTTCCTAGAAAGATCCTTAAGTTCTCAAATTCTAACTTAATCATAGGGACTCTAGTTAGATTACCATTTTCAGATATGCTCTCGAAAGTGTCTTATTGTAAGATGGTGATTTCTCTCTTTTTCATGTCATAATCAACAGTTAGATCTAGCATATGAAAAAATAGTCTAAATGTAAAATAAGGACAAAATAGTGATAGAAAATTTGAAGTTAATATATATGGTAATCAAATGCCTATTTAAAACATTATATCGAAAATAAAAACTAATTAATAGAATCCATACAGAAAGAAAAGAACAATCTATTGGTTGTATTTGTAGATCAATATTAGTCTTAGGGGCACAATTGTCAATAAATTATCTATAGATGTAATATGAAATTCTAGCCTCATGATGCAAAATTAGAAAAAGAAAAACTATTATTTCTCTCACTAATTTTAAACATCTACAAATAAGTTGATGGTACTTCTCAGTTCTCGCATGTGAAGGATATTTTTGTCATTGATTAACTTTTTACTATCCAAAATCTGTGACAATTATACAAACAAAACAAAAATGAGTGAAAGAGACCATACCTAAAATCTGAAGATTGATAAAATAACAATCTCATCTTCGCGCATTTTCTAGTTGTCAGCCTCTTTCCAAACTTGTCCAAAATCTCGAGGAAGTAGTGAGACAAATCGATGCTCAAATCAAAGAGGATCGAAGTGGTCTACTAACCGATCAAATTGCGAGGGGAGCTAAAATATAACATATATTAATTTAAATTAATATTAATATTTAAAAAAAAAGAATATAGAGTAACCTTTTTAAGACATACCTCAGAGAAGGGAGCTGCTTTGGGCAGCAGAATTTTTTCTTAAAGCAACATATCTTTTTTCTAAATGTCTAAACTGCCCTTTAGTTTTGATGAAAATTTATTACCCTAATTTATTTCCTTAACCATATATTCCTTAACTACATTCTCTCTCTGGGACTCTTACCGTCCCTATCATTTTAGATTTTGTGTTTTGCAAAACCGTTTGCAAAAACCAATCCCGAGATTTTTGTGGTGATAAGAAATTTTGGATAATTTTTTATGTCAATTTTTTTTACCTGTGCCTTGATGACATCAAGATGTTCTACCTAAAAATTAATTTTCTTTGACCATATGAGTGCTTAATACAAAATTGATGGGAGTTAATACAATATGAAAGAAATCAATTTATTTTTAATGAAAATCACATATTCATGCGGGAGAATTTTATGTTCGGTTATGAAATAATCATTGAAGAAATCTAATTGCAATGTATTCTAGAGTCCTAAAGTTCTAAAAAAAATGATGAGATAAACTGCCGAGGGTGAAGGGAGTAGAGACTGAATCATGAGTGAAGGGAAGAGAGACTGAAGTTATCCAGTGGATAAGACAGAGGAGGTTTAGTCGAGAGATGGCAGTTGTTCGGAGATTACAAGCAAATTTACGGAGTTGCAGAAAGGGCAATTTGGTAATTGAAAAAGAAATTATGTTGCTCGCAGTAAAAAATTTGCTGCCCAAAGCAACGCCCCTCAGAAAATTGTAAAATTAATGAGCTTCATTTCTATGCACAGACGCTTGTATATATAGATGAAATGAAATAAAAATGGAATTGCAATGATTGTTAGTCTCCAACATGTATTAATTCCATTTAATTATTTTTTTAAACAACGGTCTTAATCAATGACCAAAGTAAAGGTAATAATAAAGATAATAAAGGAAATGGCAAGTCTCATACAATTGCAAAAATCATTTAATGAGCGGTTACAGAACAAAATAAATCTCAATCATTATATCTTCCTCTAATTGAAACGTACAATAAACTCAATTAATTAATTAATTAAATGTCGATGAATCTATGGAATTTGTATGATAAAACTGTAGCGGTTGAAAAAGATATGTGGAAAAAATATATCTGAATAACACACACACACAAACAGATATATATATATATATATATATATAAATATATATATATATAGTTTAGCTACGATGAGTCGCGACTCACGGACCCTCCGATGAGTCGCGACCAAAACTCCTAGATCTAGATCAAAATGATCGATCCAAACCGTCCAATATGATCTCCCTATTGAAATCTCCGTGCAATCCAAATTTTTTATATTTTCGAAATTTTTAAATATTTTTTTCGGATTTTTAAAAACTGATGTTTTTGAATGGTTCAGAACCAATTAGATTAACGATTTTCTAAAATTTTAAAAAAATACTTAAAAATTTCGAAAAAATGAAAAATTTGGTCTACATGGAGATCTCAATAGGGAGATCATATTGGACGGTTTGGATCGGTCATTTTGATCTAGATCTAGGAGTTTTTGTCGCGACTCACCGGAGGGTCCGTGAGTCGCGACTCACCGTAGCTAAACTCTATATATATATATATATATATAATCAAATAAAAAAGAAAAAATGAAAAATTGAAAAAAAGAATAGAAACAAATGCAAAATCATACAAAATTTTAATTATTGTCTCCTTCCTAAGTACACATATCTTGCACAAAAAGAAAATGATTAAAATGGATGGTAAGAAAGGACCTTAGTAGTATTAGGGATGCTGAAGTGGTGCATGGGGACCGACTATACCCTTCAATTTCTTTGCTTTTGAAATGTTCCTTCATTTGATAAAGGACAAATCGGAGGCAGAGGGTAGCTCTCCATTTGCTGAAAAAAGATATGTATAATTTATGGATAATCTGAAATCTAGATATCATCCAAATAAAAAATTATGTGAACCAAGAAAACTTATCTCAAATTAGACCTGTTCCCATGTATCGTGTTCGTCTAAAAGTTGGGACATACGTGGGATTTGTGCACCTTACCTTCGATTGTGAGAAGGGTTCCACCATCTCATCGTTTTTCAGTAGAACAAACTACAGAGATTTAGTAGGCAACAACCCTCATCTTCGTTTTTCATCCGGAAATCATCCATGGAGATAGGCTGAGCAAGTGAGCAACCAGCGAAGGCATGTGAAGGAGCGGCGACAAAAGTGACACATGAGCCTAGAGGCAGAAAAAAAAAGAAGCGAAGGGGAAAATTAAGATGAGTTCATAACTTAACAGCTTACATGAAACGGGTCGTTTGCACGGCTAATAACATTTGATACATGATTATCACACAATACCCCACCACAGATAAAAAAAATTAGATGAAATCGGGAAAAAAAAATCGAAGGCCCAGATCCCGTGTCGGAGAGAAAATAAAAGCGCAACTCTAGATACCCACGCATCTTTATTTATAATACTGATACTGATACTGATGTCTAATAACATTTGATACATGATTATCACACAATACCGCACCACAGATAAAAAAAATAGATGAAATCGGGAAAAAAAAATCGAAGGCCCAGATCCCGTGTCGGAGAGAAAATAAAAGCACAACTCTAGATACCCACGCATCTTTATTTATAATACTGATGTGTATAATAAAATAAATATAAATAATTGTCATGGGAGAGAAAATATTATTTTTTATTCATTTCACATATCTTCTCCATTCTTCTTCCTCTTCTTCTAGTGAAGGGGTAAATTTATTGGGAAGTGTGTAACTTTTGTGAAGAGTTTGGATTGTTAGAAATAAATTTATTGGTAAAAAATGGTTATTCCTTATTCCTTATTCCGGGAAGAAGCCATCCAAACGGATAGAAGAAGCCTCTTCTCCTCCGACTTCGCATCCTCTGGATGGCCATCCAGTGGATGGTTTCGATCTCAGCCGTCTGATTAAATCTCAATGGCCATAGATGCCCCGTGCATGATACTAAGATTGATAGGCCCGAAAAAATCTAACCATTTAGATTAAATCAGACGGCTCGGATTGAAAGACGTCCACTGGATGGTTGTATATTCAACCATCCAGAGAATACGGGTCCCTTCTCCTCCTTCCTAATTTGTTTACATGCTTAAGAATAACTCTTCCTATTTTTTTTTCATATATGAAGAGTTGGAAATTGATTTGAACACTCTCTTATTTAGTCCGGACACTCCTATATTTTCCAAATGACAAAAAATGCTCTCTTCTTTATCGGAACACCCCTATCTATGCCTCAATTATTTTTGCGAATAAAGAAAAGATATATAATGGAATAAATAAAGCTAGCTCGTTGGGAGACAACAGTAATATTTATTTTTATCTTATTGGATTGGATTAATTAGGAGAGCGCTAATTAAACTCGTTCAGTCTCTTTCTAAAACTTTACACCAAATTTTTAGATATACTTTCAAATATGAGTATGCTTTCGGCTTATATATATATTTTTTGTCTTGTTTAATAGCATCTATATATATTTCTATTAAAGTAGTCGAGAGTAGTTATGTCTTTATTGAGATTATGGAATGTCCGGACTCATTTGAAAGGTGTCCAAATCACTTCCCGGAAGAGTTATTCTTGTGCTATTCAAGCACACCGAGAAATTTAAGATCAAATGCCAGTCTCTGCCATTAAAAATTTAAAATGTACAGGAGGAACTTTGTGTATGTGGTTTACAAAAGAAGTTAGACAATTTGGTTAAATTACCTCGGGATGATATTAATTACTCCCACTCTTGTTATTAATTAGTAACATAAAAACAGAATCCCAATTTTAAAGTTTCATACACTACGCGAAATTTTGGCTTCTGTAACGGTTAATAAAAGACTTCTGTAACGGTACACGAAACGTTACTGTAGCCCCCGTTACAGAATGTCTAATAACCGTTACAGATCTATAACGGTTATTAGACAACAACCGTTACAGTAGCCCCTCTTCTGTAACGGTTATTATCTAATAACCGTTATGGTATACGCAAGGGAAAATCTGGTACAGTTTTTTGTAGAACATGTGTAACGGTTATTAGATAATAACCGTTACAGAATCCAGTCTTCTGTAACGGTTATTATATAATAACCGTTATGGTATTGTGGACGGAACATGTGGTGTTTGGAGAACTTCTGTAACGGTTATTACCTGATAACCGTTACAGAAGACTGGATTCTGTAACGGTTATTAACCGTTACAGATAATATTTATAATTAAAAAAAATGAAATTATAATATTCTGTAACGGTTATTCCTTAATAACCGTTACAAAATTCTTAATTTTTTTTTGTGTTTTGCCTGTTTGATTGGCTAGCCCCAATTTGCTAGCCGAATCGGTACCAAATTGGTACCCAATTTACATTAACAAATGCATCATATATATATATATATATATATATATATATATATATATATATATATATATATAGAGAGAATGGCTAACGTGCCATCGATGGCACGGAGGGTCCCGTGCCATCAAGTCATTTTTCGAGATCCAAAATTCAAACGGTCAATCCAAACCGTTCAAGTTGTTCTCCATATTGAAATATCTTTGGAGACCAAATTTTATATTTTTTCGAATTTTTTTGCTATTTATTATGATATATTTAAAAATATTATGATTAGAGTATTTCAGGCCCTCTAATTTGAAAATTTCATAATAAATAGCAAAAAAATTCGAAAAAATGTAAAATTTGGTCTCCAAAGGTATTTCAATATTTTGATCAACTTGAACGGTTTGGATCGACCGTTTGACTTTTAAATTTCGAAAAATGAACCGATAGAAAATTGATGGCACGTGCCATCGATGGCGCGTTAGCCATTCTCTATATATATATATATATATATCACAAAGCACACATATATCAAACATATATAATCATGCATATCACACAAACAATAAACAAAATATTTACATATATCACAAGTATAATCAAACATGGCAAGTCATCAAATAACACATTTTAATCAAAATAATACCCCTTGCATGAAGTCCATAACTTCTGTCACGACACCATCAATCATTTCTTTGTTGTATGGTACTCCAACCGGCTCGATCATCTGCATATTATGATAAACAAGTCAAAAATATTATTAGTTTGATCATGAAATTCTAAAATCTAATTGTTTGATCAAATGTTATTAGTTAAAAGAATAAGTTACTTACATGAGGTATTTCCTGAATTGCTATCCAATAAGATAATACGTTTTTCATGGCGAGCATTGTGAAATATCCACATTCTGTGCTGCCCTTTTGTATCGGACACTAATTAAAGATCCAACAAGAAAGATAGTTAAGATTTTGCACAGTTTCAGAAACCCTAGGTAGCTAATATATTTTTTAAGTCTCGTACCTGAATTTTATACCAATCAAATGTTGTTCGGGTCCTTGCGATATATTTTCCATTTTCCATAAGGTATCGCTTGTATATCCTGCATACAATATCATTAATAGCTTAAATAGAACCGTACGTAGTCCTTATCTCAATAACAGAATCTCATTTAGAAACGAAAACTTACTGGGTTATGAATCCCTTAATCAATATCTTTGGATTCTTGCGCTCGATAGAATCTGCTATTTGAACGGTGCACTTCTCGACATTAATAACAAGAAGGACCCAATGAAAGCTGCAAGAATAGAGATTATTGTTTTCATGAAAATGAACCAAACATGTAAACGAGATAATTGATATTTTATTAGTTATAATTGTCCTTACTCTTGTAAATAAGGCAGAATCATATAATTGGATGAATATTGCGCGAATGACTTCATCAAGTAGTCCGCAACTTGGTTTTGTTCTTGTTTGATTTTAGGAGCAGTCAACATCTCTGGATCTAATACGGTGATGTTGTTTTCTCCCTCTGAAAGTTCATTCATCCAAAACCTACACTTACGGATATTAATTCATACATTTTTCACCTCCAATTAAATACGGTACTTTAAAAAAATATTTTAAAGGTTAAAAATTCATACCAAGAGTACAACTTGACGATCGACACGTTTAGAGATTCTCTTCTAAAGCATTGGAGGATGTCGCACAATTCAACGTTGAACTTAACCTCGTCGCTGTGTGTACCCCAAACATCACATTTATGCAACTCAAAATTTTTCTCAAGCTCTGGTTGGAGCATCAATAGTTCATACAATTCTCGTTCGGATGGGGTAAGCTTTTCAATTGCATCCTGCTCAAGTAGCGGATCGCGAGCAACAATCGACCCTGAAATAATCAGACACAAAAGAATATATTATTCGACGTTGAGCAACAATCTACCCTGAAACAATCAATTGAACTAATTAGGTTTTGGATGAACCTGCACTTGGAACCTTTGGACTCTCGATCACCTTTTTCGCCACCGCCTTGCTCGCATCTGGCTTCTTTTTTATCAAACTCTGCATTCAATGTCATCACATAATTAATTAGTGAGTTCTAATAGAGATGGATGAAATAAATTATCATAATTAAATAAAACGATACCTTGTGGCCTATCTCCATAAAAAATGACGGTCATGGGAATCACCCTCCTATATTATTTCCTAATAGCTCATCTGACCTACCTGGGACTTGCCACTGACGAAAATCATCGCCTACTCGGAGAAGATGGATATAGAGTCGTTGATCAGTTATTGGCACGCCGTGTACGATCTGACCAACAACACTCGGAATAATATTTCCCTCGGCCACCTTAATCTTCTGGTTAAGGTGATCAAGGGAAAAGAGATCGCACGGCGTTTCTTCCTGAAATTCAGTTCGATCAAAAACCCTAATGCTAAGCCAAACATAAATCTAAATAGAAAAGAGAAAAGTGATCAATATGAACCTGAACAACGCTTCTCGGATCCGGAGGCATATAGCTTGAGGCAACCGTTCGGAATAACTGCTCGTTTGGCATTCCTGAGTCTACCTCAGCTTCAACGAATGGCTGGTACGGCGTCACAAATTACTGCGGTGCTTGAAACTGCAATCCGCTACTGGCCAACCATTGTTTCACCTCCTGAAAATTATCAAGCAACCGGATGATGAATAGTTTTCATTCATTTTGATTACATTTTGATTGTCAAAAAGGATTACCTGAAAAGCTTGTTGTCTCACCGCATTCATTATCTCCTCGGAGTGAATCAAGTCCCTTTTGGTTTTCTCAGCGGCTTGAGCTGCGACCCTGCTCATCAATTCTTCAATCTGGTCTGGTGCCATCCATCCTTCATGCGCATCATTTCTAGGCTTTCTTTTATACACATCTTCCTTCTTGGTCCCCTGATTCTTCCTGGATGTTCTAGCCTGTCAACCGCCCGATTTAAGACTTCTTGTTCCGGTATTGACCCGGAATTGATTTCACCAGACATGGCACTCAACCGACTGAATGCCTCAATAGTCGACGAATCAAAGCTATGGAACGTGTAAGTATCTAACAAGCAACAAACAAATCTTATTAATAATCACAAAACAGAATTTGAAGTTAGCATATATAATAAGTATTTACATGTGTAAGTACCTTTATCCTTCGTAGCCACAGTCCTTCCCATGAAATACCTTTGACTCCTCGGTTCCAAATCGCCGATGGTAATGCTCGTGGAACCGGCCCCTTCAGAATCTCCGGGTATGACAATCTTGTCTGTAGGTTTCCATGAACCTTTTTTTCCTCTATAGCCAGTGGAACCCATCCTATGAGGCTCTTTCCATTTCTTTCTCAACTCCTTCGCTTTGTTGCTCTTTTGTACAAAATCTGCACCCGTCCTTTTCTTGAAAAATTCTTCCCATTCCTTTTGTGAGATTGGGTGTTTATCGCATGGATTTTTTTGATTGTTTGGATCGGCATTTGTAATGTACTCCTCAGTAATCCTACTTCTATAAGCCCTGTGACTTATGCTCATCGCTTTGAGAGTATTCTTCATGGCTTTATCATCTTCGATGTTGAACATTTTCTGAAACATAACGAAAAGTTAGTTAATTGGTAGCATAGGAATTTAAATTAGATGATTTAAGTGAAAATTTATTCACCTTGATGTCCAACCACAACTCAAGTTTGTTTTCCTTTGAAACGTCCTTCTGCCAATCATCAATTGTGATTGGCACTCTTGCTCTAGCCAGATACCCGCAATATGATGCAAATTTGTTCACCGCCTCTTCAGTACCAATTGGCACTCCTTCTTTGTCAAATTTAATCTCATACTTTTCCCCAGCAGCTTTTTTTCTCCTAAACTCTTCCATTGTCGTTCTGCTCCTTTTTTTATTTCGAACGTTGTGACCTCCTCATCGCTGGATTCTGTACCAGCCTGTTCACCCTGTAAATCTCTATCTTGATCTCCAGACATATCTATTAACAAATAACCAACAACAATGAAAGCAATCAAATCAAGTTAACATAAACATAAACAAACATAAACATAAACATAAACAAACATAAACATAAACATTAACAACATAAATAAAATATATTAACATAAACATAAACATTAAACGACAAGTTCAATCTCAAATAACAAAATACATTAACATAAACATAAACATTCAGTTGGATAAGAAACCCTAATACTAAACCAAACATAAATCTAAATCCTAAAACTAGTCTTCATCATCCGACAAAACAATGACTTCATCATCATCATCCGACAAAATAATGACTTCTTCTCTCCATTCTGTGTACGGTGCCACAAGCTTGTCAATTAAAAGCTTGAAAAAAATTGCATGTTGTTCATATTTTGAGAGGCTCGGTTGCCCCTGGTTTTGAGAGGCTTGGTTTTGGTTCGTCTGGTTTTGAGAGGATGGATTGGCACGAACATTGCGCCTAACATAGACTCGTTCGATCGGCTTTTTCCCCTTTGAATTGCTTCCTTCACCTTTCTCCATTACTACCTAATTAAAACACCATATATAATATATATTAATGTTTGGCGCAATGTTCAATTTATTCAAACATGAACAAGTTTAAAATTCAAATAATTAAAAATACATAAATTTAAAATTCATTTAATTAAAACACAATAATATTCAAACATGAATTCATACACAAATAACATAAACTTCAAATTACATAGATAAAGTTCACACAAAATAACATAGATAATTTTATTAATTCCTAAGACAATTCAACCCTAATTCTTCTCCTCTTCCTTAACCTCCTTATTCTTCTCCACCTCCTTATTCTCACTGGATCCCTCATCTATTTTAACTCCCATACTAAAATCAGGGCTCCTTTCACAGCCTAGAGGGAGACGACGTACAGCCGAGACGACCCTTCTTTTGGGAGGTCCGTAAAACGGGACCCTTTTTAACACCACCTTAGGTGTTTCCTCCCCCACCTTGGATTCATCCCCCACCTTATTGACGTTTTGATCCTTCTCCATCTAATTTTTATTTTAAATAAATTTCTTAACTCCTTATTCATAATCAATTCACAATGCATATATATCTAATTAAATTAAATTCTAAATTATCAAGTAATAACATGCATGTATCTATAATCAATTCACAATGCATTTCAGCCGCAATTAAATCCATTATTTGCATTTCAGTCCCTAAAACAGCCCCAAATTAAGAATTTCAGTCCCTATTAAACCCCAAATTAAGCATTTCAGTCCCAAAACCGCACATATTTATGCAAAACAGTCCCTAAAATTAAGCATTTCCCCAACATTTTGTTAGGAAATCGCCCAATTTTAATTTTGTGACTAATTACTAACTAATTAATCCAATTAAACAAAGAGCAAGAGAGATCTAGTACGTAAACCATTCGACACAAAGAGAAAGGGGTGGAATTTGTACCTCCCGCGAAATCGTATTCGCGGGGCTCGATCCTACGGCATAGGAATCGATGGGGTGCTCTCCTTCGCCTCCTAATCGCGCCCTCGAGTCCACCAAGGAATTTGGCCATGTCCCAATTCTTGTGCTAGCAAGAGAAAGGAGATAGCTAATCCTTTTCACCATTCTTCAAGTAATTCTAGCAATTAACCTTTTGGAATAGCTATTCTCAACACATGAGACCTATGGGAATGCAAGAGAGAGAGAGACCACCATGGGAGAATCAAAATTCTGCCCATGGATGGTGGTGGCGGCTAGGGAGAAGAAGGGAGGCAAGGTGAGAAGGTTAGGTTTTGCTTCTTCAAGTGGTCCTTATATAGGCCACTCTCCACCAACCTTTCATTTGCCCTTTTTACCCCTATATGGCCGGCCATTAAGTTGGGCCAAAAAGGCCACCCCACTTATTTGTTTAATCTCACTTAGGCCATATATTAAATCAATTATTTAATGGGCCTTTCAAGTTGCATTCAATTTAGGCTCAAATAGACTATTAAATTAGAAGCCTATACTTTAATTTAATTCACTTAATTAAATTAAAGTGTGATGAATATAAAATTAATTATCAATATATTGATAATCATTTTAGGATTAGCATGTACATTAATTTATTTCTATATGATCCATTTGACTTAATTAATTATAACGGTCCACAACGTTATTTAATTAATTAATCAACTTATCATATTTTGCAATACTCACTATTGCAAATAAATAAATAATGCACGTATGGTCAAAGTCCTATTTGTGTGACCCTTTGAGGATTTATGCTACGTTGGACATGGAATTAAATCGTTATTTAATTTCAATAATCATAAGCGGTATCTAGCAACACGTTATGATTCCCAATTCGCACAAATAGTGTACTGCTACAATATTTCAATCCTGCATAAGAGAATAATTATGTTTCTCTATTTTGATTCTTATGTCACACGATATCATCGTATAATCCAAGATAGGAATGTGTCATTCTTGCAGATTATACGTTTCTTGATCTAGAGATAATTGTATAAAGTTGCATGCAAACAATCTATCTCCATCAAGGGGCCCAAACAGATATCGTCACTCACTAAGTGAATTAATGAGGGACATACGATTTTCTTGATGATTAGCTTTTCCCCGCACAATTCAAGAGAACATAAATAAAGTCCGTATAGCAGCCCTTATCGGGAATCAGCGGTAGACGATATTTATTGAACCTATCCTCATGTGGAAAAGATAAACATCTCAAACTTAGAACCAAAATCATAACGAAATAAACAATGACACATAACACAATCCATATGTTTATTTCGATGGGTCAAGTCCTGTGCTATGTTCCATAACATATACATATGCAATTAAGTTGGTAACTCTTTACTTATGATTTGTAGAACTTAATCATCACTTAACTTGCATACTAATCTTATATGATAATTAATGTTCCTTGTTAATTATCAAGATTATGGACCGTTTAGATTTATTATTGTCATTCTAAAGAATGATCCACAGAGATCTACAATTCAGATCCTCAACCTGAATGATCTGTCAATAATAAACCTAGGAACAGATGATAAAATATCATCCAAAACATAAACTAATATTTAAGTCATTAAATTATTGACTTCTAGGACATAACTCCAACAATCTCCCACTTGGCCTAGAGTCAATCAGTAGTGACTTCTAGCCAACGAAGAATTGAGAACAATGTCATATATCTACATATATACATGTCTCGGACCTCAAAAGAAAATAATACGCTTAAAGCTAGTTACTCATACGTCCATAACGTATGGATGCATAACTGAATCTTGTATACTGCTCAAGGTAGAGGTCATGCTGGAGTGTTCGCTGTGTTCGCGAACCTATCCAAATTTATTCGACCCTATATATATATATACTACTATATTTATGTTCTTGATCATCATCATATGATATCAAGTGATATCGTTATAGATCATATTTGAATCTCCAATGTAACATTGGGTTCTTTAGGAGTAAGTTATTGTTCGAGATGCATAGAACCATAATAACTCGACTAAGAACTCGATCCAAAATAAACTTCTTTTATTGCTTCACAAGTTGCTATGTATTTTACTTTGGTGACGAAAACGGTTGTAATTTTCCATTTAGAACACTTTCTAAACTTACAACACCACCTCTTAAGCAAAATATGTAGCTCAATCGTGATTATATCAATCCTTTGAAAAATTTTTATCAGTGTAACAACTTACACGAGATTTCTTTCAACTTAAGAGATGAAACATTATATCACTCTTTCTCATAAGGTACTCGAGGATATTCTTGATTATCGTCCAAATGTGTCTCTCTTGTATCCATTTGACAACTGTTTGTCATATTCTTTGGATACTACACATTGGGGCATATGCATAAATATGGCGTACGAAATGAAACTCATAATGAAAGAATGCTTGAACTATTTCATGCACTTTCTTGAATTGAGTTGCAATAGACCGAGTTAAACACTCAAGTCATGCCATGTGACGTACAGTTAGACATCCTTTCTTGGAGTGTAACTTTCGTGTTTCTAGAACACTTCGTCAATATATGCATATTTGCTCAAATCTAACATCCATCATAATCTATCTTCATAGATTTGTTTCCTAGGATCAGGTGATTTCGCCCAAGTTCTCATTTGAGAAAGCATTCTCCAAAGAGATCTTGACAATATTCACTTTTCTTAATGTTATTCCCAATTAATGAATTGTTATCTTGAACAATACAAATAATACAATTATGCTCCCACTGAATATCTTGTTTATACAAGATACTTTTTGACGAAGTTCAACTCCTTGACTTTCTTGTCAAAATTTTTATTTCCAATCTCCACAACACTTGCTTTAATCCATTAATGGATCCTTGAAGCATGCGTATGTTTTTAGCAATACATTAAATAAAACCTCGATTTGTGTCAAATGCACAACATCTTCCTTCATTCATACGAAGAAGGCGGTTTTATGTGTTTTTCCATATATCAATATATATGAAATACAATTATTGCTAGAATGATCTTTATTGACTTATACATAGCCACAAGCAAGAGGTTGTGCTTTGTACGTAGTCAATTAGTCATCGACTTAGACATAGCTACAAGCGAGAAGCCGCGCTTTGTACATAGTCGATTTGTTATCCATGTCGATCTTTCCTTTTGAAGATCTAAACGTTCTTGATGGATTGCTCCTTCATTAACATCAACCAAGGTCTATACCTTGTTGTTATACATGGATTGCTCTTTAAAGATCATATGAATTCAAAACATATATGTGGAATCAGATCATTCCATCGTTTCTTTGTTTATCAACGGATTCTCATATGCTAAGTACGAGAATGTTGTGACAACCTATGCACCAAAACGGCTTAGGAAATCTACTCTCGTTGATCTTTTGTAGGATTGGTACTTGAGGTTCATGAACTTCTTCCACAACGATTTGTTGAATGAGTTCTTGACTCCTCATATATTTCATGAATTTCTCAAACATCATCAACTCGTGAGATGGTTGAGTCCTCATTAGAAGGAGCATACTATTAAACTTCTTTCAAAACAACTTGTGAATGAAGTTTCGCTCAACTCCCACTAAGTACCATGTATGGAGTGACAAGTTTCTCATAAGAGTACTTCTTGTAGTGACGCATAAACTATTTTAATGCTCACTTTACTCCCACTACTTCTTCTTGAGAATTTCAATTCATCAAGACTACATTATGATTAGCAACAACTACTTTGTTCTTATCATATTCGTGGAAGTAGTGCCTTTTAATATAAAGCATCCTACAAATATATAGTGTCTTATTTGGTTTAAGCTTACAAGTCAACAATACTTGAAATAAGCTTCTCAACACCAAATCTTAAGAAGCATTATACTTAGAGATCAAAATCTCGTAAGATATCTTCCTCAATAGACTTCGATGGAACACCATTCAGTGTAAACAATATTGTCCTCAAACATAATTCCCTAATACGAGTCGAATAAGTCAATTTGATTTATTATCGATCGAACTATACAAAATATTGTTCGATACCTCCACTCTTGGACATATTATTCCTTATGGAGCGAGTTGTGAAATCACTTTCATACTCTTTAGATAATATTTCAAATCATGTGACTTAACTATTTACCATGATTAATTATAAGACCTTTTTTCTTTCTCTTGAACAGTCTTTCAACTTTACACTTGAACTCCTTTGAACTAGTCAAAAGGTTCATACTTATACCTTATCAAATAGATATGTTAATATCTACAATGATCGTTGGTTAAGTAGTAAAGTATCAACAACCTTTCATTGCATAAGTACTTATAGGTCTTTATACATCGATATGTATAAGTCCTAATTAATTCACTTATCCTTAAACCTTCATAGGTTAAAGGCGCTTTTGTCATTTAATAAACATGATTCGCATATCAATCGATTTGAAATCGAATTGAATTACGAGCTCTACGTTACGGAGACTCTCGTAATGCGATTCTCGTTTATGTATGTGACTAAGCGGTTATATATAACATGAAAGTCAAAATACTTTATGTTAAGTCTTACGCATCCTATTTGTCATTCAAAATTTGTTTATCTATTTCAAGCAAATTCAATCAAGATGCATGAGATCATATAAACAAATCTATAATAAAAGATCTTGTCTTTTACAAAACATAATCATCCATCATTGAATATGAAATGGAGATATTATGAGAGGTTTTAGAATTAAGGTATGCAACCTTCAATTCCTAAACAAACTCTTAATAAAGATAACTCTACGTAATCAATGGTAATGACTTAAATGAATAAGTCATTTCCTATACGGAGTTAACTTTGCATCTCTCGAACATTCTCTTATTCTTCATTGCTAACACATTTCTTTAAATGTGAGCATATGAACTAGTATCAAGTTACTAGTGTAAAATTAGAGATAGTGAGATAATTTGAACGACAAATACTTCTTAGAATTAGATCATTACAATCATGGTATTTCAGACAACGTTTCAAATGCCTCCCATAAACGGCAAATGAAACATCTCATGTGATACATAATCACAATCAAGAGTCTCGAAATTCCAACTCATACCTTGGCGAAGTATTTCTTGAATACTAAACCAATTACCTTTTTGCATCAACAAGTGTGCGAAGAAGGTAACATTATATCCTTTATAATTTCAAAGAGATCGTATGACAATATCAATAATCCTTGATATCGGAGATCAATATCTCTAGTTATCAATTAGCTACTTAAATCTTTCGATTTGTAAGCCAATGAAACGTTCATGTATAAAAGAATAATCTCTTTGTCAACTCATACTCTTTATACTCGATCATAAATGATGGAGTTAATATCTACTTTCTCCAAGAACACTTTCTTGAGTAAGTGGATAAGAGCGTACGAGTTAAATCTAGTCCATATGAATTCTCTAATTCAAAGGTCTAGAAATTTCAAATGAGGATATTAGCCATACGCTTTATTGAATAACTTTTCGCCAAAAATCAATCAATCATCGCGTTGCTACGTTCGGGTAGTTTGAGAAAAGTTTTGGGAATTGACATACTCAAATTTCTCTTCACTAAGATCGTGTCTTAGGAATCGGTATTACTTCTTTAAGTAAATACTTTTAGAAACGAGTTTATTAATTTTCAAAGATTGATCGCAACAAAAATAACAATTTTAACATCTATAACAAAATCAATTTAAGGTCAATTAGTTTATGCAATTGTTTTATTTATAACAAATAAAACTCCCACTACATTTATTTAATGTCCCAAATGTAGTTGGTTTTCCAAGATCCCGGTTTTCATCAAGTAGAGCCTGCTATGGCACGTCACCCTACTTAATTAGACAAGGTAGGTTCTCCAACCAATCATATCGTTCCATATGATTCTTGGTTTGTGAATATCTAAGTATATTTACAAACTTCGCCCCGATGTCCAAACTCTAGTTGGGTCCATCGAAAAGTAACCTCTCACTATTTGCTCCTTGCAAATCTTAGCTATTTGCACCCCGACTACCGAATTGGCAATCATGACGTCCGCTTGGGCGGACCGCGCCATGAGTGACAATCGGCGTGAAGGGGATAGAGAGAAGGAGGGCGATTTAACTTAATCGAGTTTTAGTTGGGACTATCAATCATATGACACTTGTTTGGTGGTCGTGTAAGCATACACCCATACCTAGCCTATGACAATTCATAGCAATCACAAGCAATCATATATAAGCATCTCATAGTTGTGGGTTTGTATGGCTCCCGCTTGCATTAGTTTCGCCACATCGTCCATGGAGCAAAACTAATCTAATCCTTGTCCCTCCCACTAAATTCTATAAGGATCTAAATCCTATATAAAATAAAGGTACAAAATACATGTGAAAACACCCTATTCCCATCCTAACCTTAGGGGCATGCAAGCCTCACAAGTTACATAAAAAATTAATCAACAAATTAATTAATTAATGGCACCAAAGGCCGCATTACAAACATTCACACATGCATTCATTACAACCACAAGGCATTGAGTCTTGAGCCATACTAAACCCACTATCCACCTACAAAACAAAGTTAGCACATACAAGCACTTTGTTTCCAATTAACGATTTTCAAGCATCTTTGCGATTTGTTTGCCATAAGTAAATTCCGTGTACTAATTCTCAATTTTAAACAACAAAACTTGTTTAAATTCCTTTAGAAAGTTCTTTCAACATCCCATAACTGAAAGGAGATCAAACAAGGAGTTTTCTAATTGTTTTCAACTAATTTGAATACTTAGAAAAACAGTAATTTAAAAAAAACGTAACTAATGGGATCCAATAAAAACAAAGGTTTTAGGTCTCCAAAAAATCTCAAATAAATTACTTAAGCTCCTTATCATAATTGTGATTACCAGTAAAAATTTCAAGAAGATATCTTAAACCATCTGGGAGAATCAAAAATGACAAATCTCTTACAAGTGCACGAAACACCGTTATGAGATTTTCAGCTTATCCTCTCAACCATTTGGTCTGTAAGACCACCTTCTATCCAGTTTTTATATATACAATATACACAGAAAAACTAGTTTAGACTATAGGCTAGCTATCCATGAAAAGAAAACCACTAAGTTCAGTTCAAAAAGTTCGAGTTACATACTAAACAATCAACAAATTCTGTACTGGAACAGACTGTCGATCGAAATGATTTAACCTAGTTGAAGGTCCAAACTTCCACGAAAAATTATGAAATTAATTTTCCTGGAATCATAACTCAAAATAGAACAACTCCATTTAAACAGAATTTTTAAAGGAGTTCTCAGTTGGTACAGTTTATTAGAACAATCGATTTGCTCAACAAACTGGATCTGACGAGATCTTCCTTTTCATACTTGAAAACCCACAAATTAATCCGAGTCATGCAACAATTTACACATACTCAGAAAGAGCTTCAAGTCCTCTTTAAATCTAGCCATAGAACACTGGTACTTATATTCAAAATACAAATCTTTCAAGCCATTCAAACAGGACAATGCGAGCAGAAACTGGTTCTGCGCACTGTCGCCGTTTTATTCACAATAAATCTATACTAATTCAGAAAATGTGAATCCAACGCCAAAAGAATCACAATCTAAAGATCTACAACTTTCATGTAGATGGAAAGATCTTCCAGAGAACATATCACATCGAAAAATGCGAAACAACACAGAAAATACCATTTCCAGACAGCAAACAAACGCATCATCTCTACTAATCCGTTAATTAGCTAATTTCTCTTAATTAAGTGTCAAAAATAGCTTAAGTACGACCATGTGCTCTGATACCACTGTTAGGAAATCGCCCAATTTTAATTTTGTGACTAATTACTAACTAATTAATCCAATTAAACAAAGAGCAAGAGAGATCTAGTACGTAAACCATTCGACACAAAGAGAAAGGGGTGGAATTTGTACCTCCCGCGAAATCGTATTCGCGGGGCTCGATCCTACGGCATGGGAATCGATGGGGTGCTCTCCTTCGCCTCCTAATCGCGCCCTCGAGTCCACCAAGGAATTTGGCCATGTCCCAATTCTTGTGCTAGCAAGAGAAAGGAGATAGCTAATCCTTTTCACCATTCTTCAAGTAATTCTAGCAATTAACCTTTTGGAATAGCTATTCTCAACACATGAGACCTATGGGAATGCAAGAGAGAGAGAGACCACCATGGGAGAATCAAAATTCTGCCCATGGATGGTGGTGGCGGCTAGGGAGAAGAAGGGAGGCAAGGTGAGAAGGTTAGGTTTTGCTTCTTCAAGTGGTCCTTATATAGGCCACTCTCCACCAACCTTTCATTTGCCCTTTTTACCCCTATATGGCCGGCCATTAAGTTGGGCCAAAAAGGTCACCCCACTTATTTGTTTAATCTCACTTAGGCCATATATTAAATCAATTATTTAATGGGCCTTTCAAGTTGCATTCAATTTAGGCTCAAATAGACTATTAAATTAGAAGCCTATACTTTAATTTAATTCACTTAATTAAATTAAAGTGTGATGAATATAAAATTAATTATCAATATATTGATAATCATTTTAGGATTAGCATGTACATTAATTTATTTCTATATGATCCATTTGACTTAATTAATTATAACGGTCCACAACGTTATTTAATTAATTAATCAACTTATCATATTTTGCAATACTCACTATTGCAAATAAATAAATAATGCACGTATGGTCAAAGTCCTATTTGTGTGACCCTTTGAGGATTTATGCTACGTTGGACATGGAATTAAATCGTTATTTAATTTCAATAATCATAAGCGGTATCTAGCAACACGTTATGATTCCCAATTCGCACAAATAGTGTACTGCTACAATATTTCAATCCTGCATAAGAGAATAATTATGTTTCTCTATTTTGATTCTTATGTCACACGATATCATCGTATAATCCAAGATAGGAATGTGTCATTCTTGCAGATTATACGTTTCTTGATCTAGAGATAATTGTATAAAGTTGCATGCAAACAATCTATCTCCATCAAGGGGCCCAAACAGATATCGTCACTCACTAAGTGAATTAATGAGGGACATACGATTTTCTTGATGATTAGCTTTTCCCCGCACAATTCAAGAGAACATAAATAAAGTCCGTATAGCAGCCCTTATCGGGAATCAGCGGTAGACGATATTTATTGAACCTATCCTCATGTGGAAAAGATAAACATCTCAAACTTAGAACCAAAATCATAACGAAATAAACAATGACACATAACACAATCCATATGTTTATTTCGATGGGTCAAGTCCTGTGCTATGTTCCATAACATATACATATGCAATTAAGTTGGTAACTCTTTACTTATGATTTGTAGAACTTAATCATCACTTAACTTGCATACTAATCTTATATGATAATTAATGTTCCTTGTAATTATCAAGATTATGGACCGTTTAGATTTATTATTGTCATTCTAAAGAATGATCCACAGAGATCTACAATTCAGATCCTCAACCTGAATGATCTGTCAATAATAAACCTAGGAACAGATGATAAAATATCATCCAAAACATAAACTAATATTTAAGTCATTAAATTATTGACTTCTAGGACATAACTCCAACACATTTTGCATATTAAACCCCAATTAAGCATTTTGCATATTAAACCCCAAATTAAGCATTTTGCATATTAAACCCCAAATTAAACATTTTGCATATTCACAATTCTATCCCTATTATTTGCAAAACAGTCCCTAAAACAATTAAAATTATGCAAAACAGTTCCTAAAACAGTTCACGTTAATCAAAGCAGTCCCTAAAATAACAATTCAAGCAATACAGTCCCTATTAAACCCCACAAATTAAGCATTTCTGTCCCTAAAACAATTCAAATTAAGCAAAACAGTCTCTAATTTTTCATGTCAGCCCCTAAATTAAAATTTCAGAAAAAAGGGGGTTTACCTTCCAGAGAGTGCTGTCGGGGATTGGTGGCTGTCGGAGTTGAGAGAGCGGTAGAGAGATCTGTAATAGAGAGGAAGGTGAGAGGCGAGTCAGTGAGGGAGAGAGGAAGAGGGGACAGAGAGGGAGAGGAAGAGGAGACAGAGAGGGAAAGGGGTTTACCTTCGAGACGAGGGAGAGAGCGGCAAAGAGAGAGCGCCTATCGGAGTTGAGAGAGCGACAGAGAGAGTGCTTGAGAGAGGGAGAGGGCGAGTGCTTGAGAGAGGGATAGGCTAAGGTTTTAAGGAGTTCTCGAGTTTGGAAAGAAGTGACGGAACGACGCGGTTAGGATGTCTATATAAAAAACGTTCACATCTTCTGTAACGGTTATTAGCTAATAACCGTTACAGAAGAGGCTAATCTGTAACGGTTATTAGATAATAACCGTTACAGAAGGTCAAACGTTTTTACATATAACCTTCTGTAACGGTTATTAGCTAATAACCGTTACAGATTAGCCTCTTCTGTAACGGTTATTAGCAAATAACCGTTACAGAAGGTCAAACGTTTTTACATATTAATTTTGTTTTACAGAAGAGGCTAATCTGTTGGTTACACATGAATTTAATTTTGTTTTACATTTTTCTAACAAAATAAAATTACAATTTTAATTTCTGTGTTGGTTACACATGAATTTAATTTTGTTTTACATTTTTTCTAACAAAATAAAATTACAATTTAAAAAATTAACCAAAAATAAAAATAAATTAGCTCATTGTTAACAAAATTTTTCACCAATTAATGACCTGCAAAAAATAAAAATAAAAATATTAACATAACAATTTAGCACATCTATGTTAAGAATAATTTATATTAGCACATAACAGTTTTTTAAACTCACATGTGATTATGTAGCTACTTTGTTTTTTTTCCTTCGCGTGTCGACCCACACGCCTTCGGTGTTTTCTGTACGCCTACAACTGATTGATACTGGCTGTGATGTATCGTCGATACCGATAGAAAAAGGAGGTATTTCCTCGAAGTGGTCGTATGCTTCTTCATCTACGACATCACCAACACCGACAATACGTCTTTTCCCTGAAAGTGGCAAGTAATAAATAAGATGAACATTTGTACTCAATAAGGTGAACATTTGTACTTAAATAAGATGAACATTTACCTTGAAGCACAACATGTCTTTTCTTATCCGCCGGATCTTGAATGTAAAAAATTTGCATTGCTTGCTTATTTGCAAGTATAAAGGGATCGTCTCGATAAGCTCTTTTATTGAAGTCAACAGTTATAAATCCCATCTTGTTTTTTTTAACTCCACCGTGACCGTTGTCGATCCATGCACACTTGAATAAGGGTATCTTAAATTTCAGGTAATCTAGTTTCCAAATCTCCTCGATCCACCCATAATAAGTAGCCGACCTAACATTATCACTAGATAAAGCTACAACAGTGACTCCACTATTTTGCACGGCACTTTTACCATCCTGTTTCCTTGTGTACCAGGTAAATCCATTCAAGTCATACCCTTGGTATGTCTCGACCACGGCATCATGACGTCTTGATAACCATTTCACGGTTTCATCGACCTCTGTTCCTTTTTTCAACTGGGACTGGACTTTATTTTCTAGCCATTGGACAAATTTTATTTCATGCTCTATGGTAATCAAGTTTTCGGTGTAAGAAGGGTATTGTTCACGTAACTCGATTAGATGTTCATTGATGTAAGGCGCCACAATAGCAAGATGTTGGAGAACTTTCATATGTGCTTTGGTTCTCATTGCAAGATCCGGTATATGAGTACTAGCTCCAATTGTACCTGAAAGGTGAACATTTGTGCTAAATAAGATAAACAAATATTGTGCTAAATTAGGTGAACATTTGTGCTAAATAAGGTGAACAAATATTGTGCTTTAAGTGAACATTTGTGCTAAATAAGGTGAACATTTGTGCTAAATAAGATAAACAAATATTGTGCTTTAAGTGAACATTTGTGCTAAATAAGGTGAACATTGGAAGTTAATATATAACCTTTTCCTTCAAGTCTACCCTCATGTCGAGACTTTGGAAGACCGATTGGTTGTACATCCTGCAAATAATCGGTGTAGTACTCAATAACCTCCTCGGCCACATATCATTCCACTATACTTCCTTCTGGTTTAGATCGGCTACGAACAAGCCCCTTCAATTGACCCATGGCTATTTCGAAAGGATACATGTATCGTAGAAATACGAGACCACACATTTTTATCTTTCTAACTAAATGAATGGTCAAATGCACCATGGAATCAAAAAACGATGGCGGAAAGTACATCTCCAGCTCACATAGGGTTAGTACAACACCTTCTTGTAACTTGTCCAAACTATTTAGATCAATCACTTTAGAGCAAATGGAATTAAAGAAAAAACACAACTTAGTGATGGTTTTCCTCACTTCTTCCCTTAGAATTCCTCGAATTGCGACCGGAAATAACTGGGTCAGTAGGACGTGATAATCATGTGACTTCATACCAAGTAATTTGTTGTCCTTAATAGAAACCTTTCTTGATATATTCGAGGAATAACCAGTAGGAACCTTAATAGATTTCAGGCATTCTAATAAGCTTTTTTTCTCTTGCTTTGATAAATTAAATTGTGCTGCAGGTAGCCAAGTTCGACTTTTTCCCTTATCTTGTGCCACTAGTTCTTGCCGGATCCCCATTTCAACCATGTCCTTCCTCGCATTTACGCCATCTTTAGTTTTCCCTTGAATTTCCAACATGCAACCAATCAAAGCTTCACATATATTCTTTATTATGTGCATCGCATCTAAGCAATACCTAATCTCCAAACTCTGCCAATATTCAAGATTCCAGAATATAGACTTCTTCTTCCATATCCCCTTGGGTATCTCATTTGTAAATTTCTTACCAAATTTTACATTAATGTCCTTCACCTGTCGAGACACCCCTGAACCGGATAATGGTATTGGGGCCTTGTCTTTTTCTACAGTACCGTCAAACCTTTCCTTGTCTCGACGGTAAGGGTGATTGCGGTTCTTAATAAACCTTCGGTGTCCCAAGTAAACATTTTTTCTGGAGTTTTTCAGGTACACAGAATGGGTGTTTTCCATGCAAATAGGACACGCTTTCGCTCCTTTATTCCTATACCCTGACAGGTTTCCGTATGCAGGAAAATCATTGATTGTGCAAAATATCATGGCACAGAGGTTAAACTCACTTCTAGAGTGTGCATCATATATTTTCACTCCATTCTGCCACAATTCACCAAGGTCATCTATTAATGGAGCCAAGTACACATCTATAACATTACCTGGTTGTTTGGGACCAGAAATCAACAAGGGCATCATCATGTATCTCCTTTTCATGCATAGCCAGGGAGGAAGATTGTAAATACACAATAAAACCGGCTACGTAGTCTGCCGGCTACTCATGTTACCGTAAGGATTCATCCCGTCTGTACATAAATCCAATCTCAAATTCCTAGGTTCACTGCCGAAATCTTCAAATTCCCTATCTATATTTATCCAATCTGGAGAGTCTGCTGGGTGTCTGTGCATGCCATCGCCTTTTTTCCTGCAGTCTACGTGCCATCTTAACAATTTGGCATCCTTCGCGTTAGAGAAAAGCCGCTGGAATCTTGGTATTATTGGTAGATAAAACACCACTTTTGCAGCTGGTCCCTTACTACCTTCATCTTCAATTTGATCGTCCCTCGATTTATACCGTGACGCATTAGACTTTGGACATTTATGCAAGTCTCCGTACTCATTCCGGAATAATATGCAGTCATTTGGACATGCATGAATTCTCTCAACTCCAATTTTTAAAGGACATAACATCTTTTTACCCTTATAAATTGAATCTGGCAACTGGTTATCTTTTGGAAGAAATTCTTTATGTAATAGTTTGAGCAAAGATGTGAAACTTGCATCACTCCATCCATTTTTGGCTTTAAGATTGAACAGTTTGAAAACAACATTAAGTTTTGACAATTCACAACCAGGATATAAAGCTATTTTATCTTCTTCACGTAACATACCAAAAATTTCAACATTATCAACAAAATTTTCATTCACATTGTTCACAATTTCATCTAAATCGGCATTAAATTCTGAGTTATCTACATTTCTATCATCATCTACATTCTCATCATCAAATACATTGACATCATCAATTTCATCATCCAATGATACATTTTCTTCCTCATACACAAAATCCAATACATTTGTGCTAGTACTATCCCCCCCCATTCTCTCCATGGAGTGTCCACCGACTATAATCCGGTTGAAATCCATTTATAATTAAATGAGCCTTCACTTCTTCAAAATTAGACCACTTCAACAAATTCTGACAAACACGACAAGGACAATACATTTTATCATCTTCTTTCATTTTCAAATTCTCTTTAGCACAAACCATAAATTCTTCAAGTCCTCTAAAAAATGTAGACGAGCATCGATTACTTGAGTACATCCACGTCCGATCCATTTGAACAATAAAATTTATGCAAATTATTAGGGTTTCGGACCAATTTGTCATATTAGGTTTTCGGACCGGTCACCATCCTAGCCTGCTCTTTGGATACTCTGTCTCATTAGAGAGCGTACGTTAGATGCAATGTGCTATCTGAGAAAAATTCGACTGCATTTCCCCTTATGTTCCCTGAATACGCCAACACACGATTGCTCGTGCGTACGTATCCGTGGGAACACAAGAGAAATGCCGCCGAATTTTTCTCAGACAACACATTGCATCTAACGTACAACTCGCTGTCCTAAATGAGACAGATCGTATCCAAAGAGCAGTACTCCCGACCGGGAGTACTATCCGAGATTAATCCCTAATGGATTAATCTCGGACGGGCAATGACCTAAATTCAGTTGAGTTCCGGTATTTGGTTCCTATATGACAATACAAAATTCATGCCTATATATATATGCAAATTATTAACGAAATGCAAATAATTTAAAAAAAGAGAAGTTCATGAAAATATACTTTCAATCGTGTGACTTCCGATCCGTTGAATCGTGCGACTTATCCGGCCGATGTAAGATCTTCTCCTATTCAATGAGATCTTAAAATATATAAAAAAACAAAAATAACCATAAATTAATGAAAAAATCGAAATAAATAAGAAAAAAAATGTAAAAATAAAAAATACGGTTCAAAATTAATTTTTTTTTACCTTAAATCTGCTCTCCTTCTTATTCTCTTTCTAATTATTATTTTTTCACAATTTTTAGAAAATTTTTGCTATTTTTTTTGGAGTGAAGTGGACACCACAAATCGCAATAAATGAGAAGATCAGAAAAGAGTTAAGTGCGACGCTAGCTGTGAGTTTGTTGGGATGGGAAAGAAGATCTAATTAAATACAGAACTTTTCTGTAACGGTTATTAAAAAATAACCGTTACAGAATCATAAAAAAAAAAGCCGTTACAGAATCATAAAAAAATTAATAAAATTCGTCCAATATCAGTAACGGTTTTTAGTAAATAACCGTTACAAAATCAATAAAAAAAAACGTTAACATTCTGTAACGGTTATTTACCAATAACCATTACAGAAGATGGTTGATATTTATATATTTCTTTTTTTCTTTTCTGTAACGGTTGTTGGATAATAACCGTTACAGAATATAAGAAATTTGTAACGGTTATTATCCAACAACCGTTACAGAAGGTTGATGCATTTTTTTCCTGACCATGACGGAAATGTTATTACGATTGTTTCATAATAACCGTTACAGATTTATGGCGCCAATTTTTCCGCCTAATGCCTCACTATTCTGTAACGGTTATTTCAAAAACCGTTACAGAAGTGCCGTTACAGAAGGTCCTTTTTCCCGTAGTGATAGCTGAATTTCAAAACAACCATGTATGCGGGATGTAATCAACTTGGTAGAATTATCTCGGACTCGAAGTATACAAAATCTGTACCGGACATCAAACCGGCAATAAAAAGGGTACGTGATTGTTTCGATTTACCGGTTTTAAAAATCGAATGACATCAGAATTATTTTGATCATAAAATAAAAAAAAAATCATAATGGCTCCGTTTGGATGCAAGAAGAAGACGAGGAAGAAGGAAGAAGGAAAGAAAAAAATATTATAAACAATCCAAACTCTTTACAAAGTTACACACTTTCCAATACTTCTTTCCATTTCTTTCCTTCTCCCCATACCTATCCAAACAGAGCCAATAATATTGATAATAACAAAATATTAGAATATTGATATCCCCGTAAAACATAAATAAATTTTCTAAACGTCAATTTTGTAATATTTTTCTTGATTATGATAAATTATTATAAATCATTGCTAATATATCAGTTATCTTTTCTTAGGGTGCGTTTGGATGAGAGAAGAAGAAGAGGAAGAAGGAAGATGGGAAGAAAAAAAATTATAAACAATCCAAACTCTTCACAAAGTTACACACTTCCCAATACTTCTTCCCACTTTTTTTCTTCTTCCCTTCTTCCCACACCTATCCAAACGCACCCTTATATAATAATCTAACTATTATGCAAACTTTTTCTAAGGAATCGATGAACGTTGTAGGATGTAATTTTTTATTAAACAAAAAAAGATTAGTATGAAAAATCTCTAGGCCACGCTCCAATGATCCCATTTCAGAGAGAGTTGTTCCTCGATTTGCGTAAACTTTTGTTCCAAATGGAAAAGTGGTAAAAAGAGGACGGTATTATAGTCTTTTCATACCGAATCAGGAGCCAGTAGTCGGATTACAGAATATCGGATTACATAGTATTACCGGTATCCGGTCCGGTATTGAAAACACTGATTAAAATGGAAGAAAATCCAGTTGTATAAACATGTATGCGAAGAAGTGAGGTTAAAATGATCTCTATGATCAATTGCATTACAATTTAAGAAAACCGGATCAGATTTGAGGAAGGGCCTAAGAAGGACGGGATCAAACTGGTTTATTTCTAGATAGTCCGATTCTTTGAAAATCCGGTCAATCTTTGGTCTTTCAAAAGGTCAAGTTTAAAGATCCAAAGAACTCAAATGATTCTATATGATATATTTTATATTTTCTCATGATTCCAGAGTAAAAGAAATAAAATTTTAATTGCGCAAATAATCATTTTAACTGATCGGGCATATTCGACAATTAATATTCATGTCCATTGAAAGTATTTTATCAACATAAATCTATAGAAATATTTTCCTATGAAATGTCAATGTAGCATAAGAATCCATATTAATCATGAATTTCTCACGTATATCAAATAATTACCAATTTTTTTAAATATATATATATATATTATTGCCTGGTTTAAGTTGAATAAACTGGTGAAAATATAATGAATAAATAATTTTGAATTTTTTCAACAATATTTTCTATACTTAGGCTTCGTTTAGATGAGGTGTGGGAAGAAGAGAAGAAGGGAAGAAGTGAGAAGAAGTATTGAGAAGTGTGTACTTTGTGAAGAGTTTGAATTGTTTATAATAAATTTGTTCTCTTCTTTCCACACGGTATCCAAACAGAGCCTTAGAGAACGCACCAGAACAACTTAAAAAAAAAAACTTAATAGCACAGAGTCACCAATAGAAAAATCACATTTTTTCAATGTTTTATACGAACAATCTATCGAAGACAAAAAAAAAATTTTGATAGGAAATTGAATATTTGAATCAATAATTGAAGACAAAAAAAAAAAAATCAGTAATCGAACATTTGAAGATACCGTCGATACCTTAATACCAAGGTATTGCTTCTAAGACCTTTCAAAGTCTTATTTCTGTGGGACGAAAAGACAATGGACAACAAAAATGAACTGATCCTTCCAAATAAATTGGGCCGGATAGAGTCGGATTCAGTCCTTCGGTATCCGTCTCATCAAAATCCGTCTTCGTAGAAAATTAAATCCGGCCCTTTCAAAATTTGTATACAATTTGTATATACATTTGTATCAACTAAATTACTGACACAATTTGTATACATATTTGCATCAACCAAGTTCTAATGTGCCACAACAAATATAAACAAAATTAAAAGGATCTTATATAACCAATTTACCGTCTAATTTGGGATTATTCCAATTGCAACTAATTACGTCCTGTGTTGGCTAATTGCATGATATAAATATGCGTCAAGTCCATTTAAAGCATTTGCATCGGCTATTATTTAATAATAATAATAATCTAATACCACTTCAGCAAAATAATAACAATAATATCATAGGCTCCGTTTGGATAGGTGTGGAAAGAAGGGAAGAAGTGAGAAAAAGTATTGAAAAATGTGTAACTTTGTGAAGAGTTTGGATTGTTTATAATTTTTTTTTTCTTCTTCTTTCTTCTTCTTCTTCTTCTTCTTTCTTCCAACGATCCAAACGCACCCATATATATGATTATGAGGTTAAATTTCATAACACCATAGAACTTTGCTGTTATTTCTCTCTAAAAAGAAAATGCAAGTAGTAACTATTTTTAAACACTCTTTTAGTTTAATTATTTTTTTCTGAATCTTACGGCTTTTTTATCCAAAAAAATTAAATTCTTTTAGAACTGTACGTAGCTGCATTTATCTATTTATTTAAGTCTTATAGTTGCTTAATTCTCCCAGAAAGGATGTCCAATTAATAAGAATTTTGCTATTTTTACAACATCACGCCCCCTTAAGAAGGTTTAAGAAAGGCTATACATAACCTTCAAAAAAAAAAGAAAAAAAAAGAAAGGCTATACATCAAGTGCTAGCCACAACGTAGTGCCGAAACTCACAGCCAAGTCCTTTAAGATAATTTTAGAAGATACTAAGCCCTAATTAATGGAAATTTCAAAAATAATTTGAGTCATTTAAGTCCCCAGGAAGCGGCTCTGGACCTGTCTAATACAAATATCGATCTGGAATTAAGTGCAGCCTTACACAAAGAGAAAGGAGGTGAAAAAAGAGTTAATTAATAAAGATGCAGATATTTGTCAAAACCCTAACCGGAAAGACGATCACTCTCGAGGTCGAGAGCAGCGACACCATCGACAATGTCAAGACCAAAATTCAAGACAAGGAAGGTATCCACATTACATAGGCATCCGTTTATTTACATTTAATTAGTCTTCTTCCTCTAATTTGTCCAGTCTCCAGTAGTATAATTTTTATTGAGGAGAGCTCTGATGCTTACATTTTGGATGCCCCCAAATGTTTCAAAACACACTTTTTTACTACTTTTACAAAATATAAAATTCAAATTTTGAATCCAAAATCGTTGATCTTATTCAATATAACGAGTGATGCATTTTCATTTATAAGATTTATAAATTTTGAAGTTTATTTGATACTTGATCAAGAGGCTAAAATATGAACATATTAGAATTAATTTATCATATTTAACTACATTCATTCAATTTTCAATCTCTTGATCAAGTATCAAATAAACTTAAAAAATTATAAAACTTATATGAAAATGCATCGCTAGTTATATCGAATAAGATCAACGGTTTGGATTCGAAGTTTGAATTTTATATTTTGTAAAAGTAGTAAGAAAGTGTGTTTTGGGACATCCAAAATGTGGGCACCGGAACCCTCCTCATTTTTATTTGCATGGTCCTTGCATGGGCTGTATATTGCCTCTGATATTTGCCATATTTATTTGTTCTGATATTATCCCCTTGATATTATCACACATCAAGCTTTTTGATAGAATTTGTGGTGTTATGTTTATATTAATTTTTGTATTCTTAGTTAGTAAAAAATTAATCGTAAAAATTATTTAGGATTTACCAAGTATATTATTTTCCTATAATCACATTCGTCAAGGTGCAGCTCAGTTTTTTATTTAAAAAAAATAGTTTATATCTCCAATATTCGTCTCTTCTCTCTTAAAGTTGAAACAACAATAGTGCATTTATTTTTTTTAATTACATTTGGGAACACAAATGAAAAAGAAAAACCTTCAGTTAAGAATAATTGTTGCGAAAACGTTAATGTCTTCTTGACACACGTACGTGTGCACATCCTGATCTTTCTCATGGTTTTGCACATATCGTTATTAATTCCGTACTTAAGATCTAGTTATTAAATAGATTATAGATCTCAACCGGACAAAAATTATTTGTTCATAAATATTCGGATGTATGTCAATACAAATAATCTGATTGGGTTATTATTGTTATTTGGTGTTGTAGGAATCCCACCGGATCAGTAACGTTTGTTCTTCGCCGGGAAGCAACTCGAGGACGGCCATACTCTTGGCGATTACAACATCCAGAAGGGTAATATATACTGCCGTTCTATTGCCATTTAGGGCTCCGTTTGGATGGTGTGGGAATAAGAGGAATAAGGGAAGAAGTATTTGAAAAGTGTGTAATTTTATGAAAAGTTTGGATTGTTTATAATAAATTTGGGAGTAAGAAGAAACTATTCCCTTATTCTTGCATCCATCCAAACGGAGCCTAGTATATTTAACCTCTCAATTTTCATCAAAATTCTCTAGAGTGACTTTTTTTTTTCGTTTTGAATAATGTAAACTTGAAGAATCAACACTACATGCTTCGGTTGAGGGGTGGCGGTCGCGGCAATTTGCCTTCGAGAATAGAGCCAACATTGATCAGACTAGCTCAGAAATACAATTCCCACAAGATGATATGCCGCGTGTAAACTTCTTTTTCTTATTCAATTTCACGGGGGATATATCTTCACATACGTTTTTATAAATTTAGTTTATTTGATATTCGATCAAATATTAAAACATGAATTAATATATTTTATTGATTGATTCTATCACAGTTAACATTATTCATTTATTTTTCTACATCTTGATCATGCATCAAATAAATTTTAAAATTTACGAAACTTATATGAAAATATAACCCTTGTGGCATGATTTATAATGTTTGAATTTTAAATTTTGAAAATAACAATAAATAAGATCAACAGTTTAGATTTAATGTTTAAATTTTAAATTTTGAAAAAAAAAGTAATAGGGGTGACCGGTAGCACATGATTTATATTAATTATCTAAATTGAACTTGTTTTGCACGTGCAATTTTATTATATATTATTTGCTTGCTACATGGCATGCAGTTGTTATGCGCGTTTGCATATAAGGGCTACAAACTGCCGCAAGAAGAAATGTGGTCATAGCAACCAGGTATCATTACACTTCTTTATTTTCTTTATTTTCTTCTTTAGCTTTTTTGCCGATGATATATATTTTTTTCTTTTTCTTTTGGGATTAAACAGCTGAGGAAGAAGGTCTTATCGTAACTACGTACGATGTTCATTTGATATATGCTGTCGTATAATTATGAATCTATGCTGTTAAGAAAATAAATCTTGCATCTTTTCATTCAGTTTTGGAATACTTGATTAATGATATCGTTTACGATGCTAGTTTTCATATTTTATTCAGCATTTCATTTTCATATGTCATCTGACTTGTTCTCATGTTAAAAAAAAAATGGGCATTGAAACAATAGGTTTCAGAACCCCAAAAAAAAAAGACCAAAATAGATGCATGAAAATTAAATCATAAAGGCCAAGGGCCAAGTACAAATAAGGTAAGTAGATTACTCGTCAAGAAACTAAAAATCACGGAAAAAATCAAGCTTAAAAAGAAACTCGTCAGAGAAGAAAAGGAAGGTAATAAATCGGAAATAATCCAAAAGTGGAATTGTGGGGCGCACTAGGAAGTAGGAAGAATTTCTTTCTCGCCACGAAACAACTATTTGGATTTTTTTCCGAAAAAAAAAACTATTTGGATTTTAGAGGGGTAATCTCGTCAATTTCTCCAAATAAAAAAAGGGAAAAACCTAGGGAGAGGGACCAAGAAACGACGCTGGACCCTCTAGTACTCCTCTCTACTATAAAAGTTCTGGAATTAAGTGCACAAGCACAACCTCTTACAAAAAGAAAGGAATTAAGGGAAAAAAGAGAGAACAAATTCAACATGCAGATATTTGTCAAAACCCTAACCGGGAAGACAATCACTCTCGAGGTCGAGAGCAGCGACACCATCGACAATGTCAAGACAAAGATTCAAGACAAGGAAGGTATACATGTATATATTTGCAAGGTGCTTAATTATACATTGTGTAGCTTTGCTATTGTCATATACTGACTCATATTCATATTGTTCTTTTATAATTATTGTTTTCTTATAAGTTGAATTGTCATGGTGCATGGTGGTGTTAATTAATTTTTGTATGATTAGGTAGTTAAATTTAATTGAATCTTTTTGTATTCGTTTATTTATTATTTACATAATACATAATAATAGTTTAGTCTTCTTCTCTAATTTTTCCAGATACGTTCTTAATATTTTTGTTTGCAAGGTGCTTAATTATATATTGCCTCTTATCGATGTTCCAAATTATTTTGTTTTGATATTATCTACTTGAAATTGTAAAAATTGTGACACATCAAGCTTTTTGGTAGAACCTCGAAAACAAATTCCTGCTGGTGGTGTTATGCTTAAATTATTTTTTCTATACTTACTTAAAATTAATTGTAAAATTATTTACGATTTACTAATTGTATTACTATCCAAAAGTCAATTCTAATTAGATTAAGTCGTCAATGTGCTGTTCATTTTTTTTAAAAAAGAAAATTTGTTTATATTTGTAATATAAAATTTGTCTCTCTTCTCTTCAAATTGAAACAACAATACTACATTAATTTTTCCCAATTACCTACGGAATCACTGATGTAAAGGAAAAAACCCTATAGTTTTTCAGTTAATAATAAGTGTTGCAAATTCCTTAATGTATTCTTGGCACCGCACAAACCGTTAATATCTAGTTCAACAGATCTCAACTAGAAAAAAAATTATTTGTTCATAAATATTGGGATGTATGTCAAATTGTCAATACAAATCATCTAATTGGGTTATTATATATTATTGTTATTGTTATTTGGTGTTATAGGAATCCCACCAGATCAGCAACGTTTGATCTTTGCCGGGAAGCAACTCGAGGATGGCCGTACGCTGGGTGATTACAACATCCAGAAAGGTAATTTTTATCAAAGTTCTCTAGAGTGATTTTTTTGTTCTTTTTAAATATAAATATTGTAACATTGCAGAATCAACACTGCATCTTGTGCTTCGGTTGAGGGGTGGCGGCTCCGCTTCTTTGCCTAAGATAGAGCCAACATTGCTCGATCTAGCTCAGAAATACAATTCCCACAAGATGATATGCCGCGTGTATACTTCTTTCTCTTTTTGTTTGTTTCTTCTAATACTAATAAATGACTAACAACAGTGAATAGTTGTGACTAAACGTACTTTATTAATTATTATTCAAGGTAAATGTATAGAGATTTCAAATTAGAACTACAACTTGTAATATTTGGGGTTACATATATACCGGTAACTGGTGATGATAGAACATGATTTATATTAATTATATCTGAACTGTACGAGTTTTGCATGCGCAATTTTATTATTTATTATTTGCTTGCTACATGACAGTTGTTATGCGCGTTTGCATAAAAGGGCTACAAACTGCCGCAAGAAGAAATGTGGTCACAGCAATCAGGTATTATATCACGGCCATTTTCTTTTTTAAGTACTTAATTTTATTAATTTAATTCAAATATTATTGAGCTTTTTTTTGCCGATGATATATATATTTGGATTGAACAGCTGAGGAAGAAGAAGCCTCTAGGGGGTAGTGCAAAACTTCCATGATGTTTTTTTGTTATGAGTCTATGCTGTTGTATTGTTATGAATCTATGCTGCTATTTTTGTTATGAGTTATGCATGCAGTAATTTTGTTAAGACAATAAATCTTGTATCTTTTCATTCAGTCATGGAGTACTTGATTAATAATATCGTTTATGATATATGCTAGTTTTCATTTTCATATTTTATTTAGCATTACATCATTATTGACGGTGCTATAATAATTTAATCGAAAATTTTTTCTGATATCTTGGATGGAAAATCCTTTCTCATTGTTGAGAATTTTGTTTTTGTATTGGTCGATTGAATGCTATAAAAAAAAAATGTCAGAGCTAGATAAAGTCTTGTGATACCTAGTAAAACTTCAAGCAAACAAATAAATTTAAATAATAAAAAAATAAATTTACAATTATTATAAACAATGAATATATTAAAAAGTCATTAATATATAAATTCATACTTAGATTAAGTCTCGGTTTAGAATCATAAATTTTGAAAATGTGAAACTTGATATTTTGAACAACTAAAAACAATTTTAATTTTGAAGATTCAAAATCAATTAATTAGAAACAAAAATAAAACTGTTCAATTTATTAATCTCGGTCGTTTACAAATTTTTTTAGAAAAATATGTGAGTGAAAAATGTTAAAACTAATTCATCTATGTAGTAAAAATTTTAGTCATCTATTATCTGAAATTTGCATGAGTCAAAATCTAAACCTCACTGATTGTTTAAAGCAAATTCCCAAAATTCTTTAATCTGAACCATTAAATAGAGTTTAGATTCTGTGATTTCTCTCAGCCGTGTGATCTCCCTTGTCTCTCTTTTATTTTCCTCTCTTCCCCTTTATTTCTGAAAAGGATCACCCATTCGCCTTTTTTCGCTCCTCCATGTCTCTCGCAAGTCGCAACTAGACTTGTATACGAGCCGAGTTCGAGCGAGTTGGGGCCAACTCAAACTCAACTCGGCTATAACTCGAGTTAGCTCGACTCAAGTTGGAAATACTTTCGAGTTTTTTAAGTTAGCTCAAACTCAACTCGTCTATAACTCGAGTTGGCTCACGAGTCACGAGCCAACTTGACATGAATATGTCTACTTCAAATTTTCATTTTTTAATTTATATATTATTTCAAAATTAAAGTAATTACTATATACAATAATATAAAAAATAAAATTTATTATCAATTTTATTCATTTCCATTGATTTGAAGCAAAATATGTCTTGAAACTCAATATTAACACTCATAGATCATGTTGATAACCTTAAAAAAAAATTAAATTTAATACGTTACGAGTCAGCTCACGAGTCAATGAGCTGAGTTGAGCCTAACTCAAACTCGACTCGTTGATTAACCGAGTTGGTTCAACTCGAGTTTTTTTAGCTCGAGTTATAACTGAGCTTTTTACTAGTCGAGTTCGAGTAACTCACGAGTTACGAGCTTTTTGCTCACTCCTAGTCGCAACCAATACCCTCTCCAGACCTCTCTCTCTATGGCAAAGCTAAAGGCCAGGGACATAGCTAGGAATTAATATCAACATGATCTATAATTTTTTTTGCAAAAAATATATGTACGATATAATGTTTAATTTAGACATAGTATTTCAAACAATTATCAAGTTAAGGTAAATAGTAATTTTAGTTGTTGTGCAATGCTGATTTAATTAGACTAACTTTATTTTGCGTTTACTCATTATTATTCAATACTAGATTAATATCAGCCCATCGTGGAGAGGGATGGTCACGATGAAATCCAACGCAAACATACGGAAATCAGACGGCTAGCGTAAGCGCGCAGGATACTGTAGATTGGTCCAGAGAACATTGAAGTATTTTCGGCTTATAATAAAGATGAAAGGCCAGGAAGAAATAGAAAGGAGAGAGAACTTGTCAAAAATAAAAAAATACAGCGGAAGTAGTAAAGTGGCAAAGTGGATAAGGTAAATTGGTAAAATAGTTGGACTATTTTAGTTTTTTGGATCAGATAAACTTGAGAGCGTTACGGTGACTGAATTGTGGGTTAAGAGGGGTAATCTCGTCATTGTCTCCAAATAAAAAAAAGGAAAACCCTAGGGAGTCAGAGGCGGCGCTGGACCCCTCAAATATAAAAATCTGGAACTGGAATTAATTAATTCTCAGTCTCGCTCTCACTTCACTCTCTCTTTTCCAAAATAAACAAAAACACAAAAAGAAAGAACCAAAAACAGAGAGAACAAAATGCAGATCTTCGTGAAAACCCTAACTGGAAAGACGATCACGCTTGAGGTCGAGAGCAGTGACACCATCGACAGTGTCAAGACTAAGATCCAAGACAAGGAAGGTTGATGCTTCGATCTATTATTTTCTCAGATTTCTTTCTCCTCTTTGATTTCAGATAGTTTAATTTTGATTAGCGATATAGTCTATATCCCCTGTTGGCGTTTTGATAGCTTAATTGATAGTGCTGAATCTGTCTTTGCTTCCATGTTTTCGATTTATTACTTGCTTATATATATTCATTATGATATATATGTTTGGTTCAGTTAGAAGTTTGCTCAAATTCAGCTCTTAAACATTTTTTCCCCTGTTTGCTGTTTGATGCTCGAATAGTTTAATTGATAAAGTTGAATCTGTCTCTGCTTCGATTTTGTTCTGTTTTAGATCTTTGTCTTGCTTATTTACCATGAAATTTTAGGTGTAGTCAGAAATTTGCCCAAATTCAGCTCTTAGATATGTTTCCCCTGTAAGAAACGTAAACATGCATGTACCTTTAATGTTATAGTTTTGATATTGTTGAATCTGTACAAACTTTGAGCTGATTCTTGATTTCAGTTAACACAGGTTGATATTTTTAGTTTTACCATAAAAAGGTGGTGTAATTAGACAAAAAAAAGAAACATACTATATTAGATCAATAGATCTGTAATTCGTGCTTATGGCTTGTTGCTAATATTAGTCATATGCTCATTTCTGGATCAGACTACACACTAACACTGACACACATATATGATATATATATATATGCATACTCTTCTTTTCAGTCCACTAGATCTCAAATAAAATCACATATATATTTCAATAGAAAACAGTCTGACACTCTGACAATTCCTGTTAATCTTGTGTTTGTAGGGATTCCACCAGATCAGCAGCGCCTGATCTTTGCTGGAAAGCAACTTGAGGATGGCCGTACACTTGCTGATTACAACATCCAGAAGGGTAATCTATATATATTCATTAGCTATCTAATTAATTAAATTAGACACTTATTTGTATTGTTAAAGGCTAATAATAGCTTGTAAATCGCAGAGTCAACCCTGCACCTGGTGCTTAGGTTGAGGGGTGGTGGTCGTGGCGGTTTGCCGACCAGAACAATATCGGCATCGTTGATCAAGCTAGCTCAGGATTACGGTTCCAATAAGATGATTTGCCGCGTGTACACTTCTTCCTCTTTTCTTTTCTTTTTAATTTTCTAATTTATTTGTGACATTACATTATTCATGTGTTTATATTTATAAAGCATACAAGGGCTAGCAATAGAAAGTAGTTACAACGAGACATGATTAAATTTATTATATACTCAAGATTTAGAGATTTTAAATTAGCGGTGACAGAACATGATAGTGAATTGAAGTAATATTATTTTCGTGTGCACCACTTTGGATTGAGCTATATTGGTGACATAATATGATTTTATATCTGAATTGAAGTAGTTTTACATGCAAGTATGTTATTATTTGACGATTCTTTGCTTGCTACATGGTAGTTGTTATGCACGTCTGCACGTGAGGGCTATTAACTGCCGCAAGAAGAAATGTGGTCATAGCAATCAGGTATCATACGTGTTGAGAATTACAGCAGCTTATTGGGCCTTGAATAAAACCCAACTTATTTTCCTTCATTCCTTCTTCATTAATTTGAGCATTTTTGCCAAATATTATTGCCTTGTTTATTTTTGTTATTGAACAGCTGAGGAAGAAGAAGCCCTTCCTGTCTGCCTATGCCAATTGAAGAGTTCTATGATGTTTTTCTGTTATGAGTCCATGCTATTGCTAGCTGTTGTTTTGTTATCAATCTATGCTGTTATTTTGTTATGTGTCCAGTGTCCTATGCATGCAGTTATTTTGGAAGACTTTAAATGTTGCATCTTTTCGTTCACTCGTGGAATACTTGGTTAATGAAGGATATCATTTATATGATGTTAATTTCATGTTTTATTTATCGTCGCACTTGTTTGGGATGATACAGTAATAATTCGAATTAAATTTGTCTGATATTGGACTGAGCTGACAGAGTCAAATCGGAAAAGAGGCATTTCTGTATTAGGGTTAAAGTTGAACCCCTTAATAAGTACAATATGAGTTTATAGTTAAGTGTTAAGTACTGAGCAATAATGGTTGCAGGTTGATGATGGGTTACTCAGTTGATTTGGAGTTATTTAGGGAGATTAGGAATTCTCAAAGTTTGTTGTAGTCGTTCAAATAGTACTGAGATTATCTTGTGGGGTTAGAAATAAGTAGATGATAAGATGTGATGTAATCATTTTGTTTGTATTTTGTTTCATTTTTCAAAATAAAACTGGGTGGCGCTCCCACCTTTTTTCGAAAAAATTTGTCTGATATTTGAGATGAAAAAACTTATTCTCCTGGCAGAGAAATTTGGCTTTCACAGAAAATAAGAAATTAAATTTTATTAAATCCGTCTGTCACTTTTTTGTCTTCACTGGAGAATGAGGCAGTCAAATGAATAAATAATTTATATATGGAACCTGTTGCATCGTTACCTTATATCTTCAATTATCTTTTCAAGTAAATCAATTTTTAAATAGCTAATCCATAGGCACGATCCACACATATAAATGGATCAAAATAAAATTTAGTTGCGATATTTGTTGAAATAAACCGTACGTCGCTGTTTTTCAGTCAAATATATATATTCGATGCGATACTAGTTCCATTCACGTAAGAAGAAATAAACAATTTCAACAATAGAAAGTTAATTAGTTTCTCTCTCCTCCCTTATTCACGTGGGAGAATAAAGGAAGCAAATAGGCAATTTGTGACTTGTTCAAATTGTTAGTTTCGCGATTGATTTGAACCTCAGTAAGCTTTTTCTCAACAAGACCTTATTTGGTGAGTTCCAAACACCCGGTCCGCTTATTTACATTTGTTCCTCTCTTTTATATTTTCCGGTTGCTTAATTTGTATTTGCAAGGTGCTTAATTATACATTGTGTACGTAGCTTTGCTATTGTCATATTCATATAATCATATTGTTCTGTTATATAATTATTGTTTTCTTATAAATTGAATTGTCATGGTACGTTGTGGTGTTAATTATGTTTTAATTAATTTTTGTATGATTAGTTAGTTAAAATTAATTGAAAATTTTTGTATTCGTTTATTTATTACTTACATAATAATAGTTTAGTCTTCTTCTCTAATTTTTCCAGATACATTCTCAAAATTTTGTTTGCAAGGTGCTTACTTATGTATTGCCTCTGATCGATGTTTCAAATTATTTTGTTCTGATGTTATCTACTTGAAATGGTGACAATTGTGACACATCAAGCTTTTTGGTAGAACCTCGAAAACAAATCCCTGGTGGTGCTGTTATGCTTAAATTAATTTTTGTATCCTTAGTTAAAATTAATTGTAAAATTATTTACGATTTACTATATTGATAACTGAACAATAGCTAGCATGCACTCATAATATGAAAACACATCATAGAACTCTTCAATTATGAATAGACCTGTCAATATGACCACGTATTAATGTATTAACGTTGCATTTATACGCCACAGAACATTAAACGGATGGAATTTTGTTTCCATTGGGCCGACAAAACGTTAAATGAAAATGACCACAATTTACTCTATTAAATGAAACATAAAAGTAAGGACCAATTTTCATTTCGTTTATTTCCATATTAGCGTATATATTCCACATATATAGAATAGGTTGACTCGCAGAGTAGATCGCGAAGACAACGATGATAAGGTCGGATAATGACCTAGAATGCGCCGCTCTTCGCCTCTTTCTCTCTCACGCTTCCTTCTCTCTCTTTCTCTCTTTCTCCGTGTGACTGTCTCTCTCTCCGTTTCTCACACACTGCCCATGACAAATTGACAATGGCGACTGACGTGATGATAGCAAAGCAGATCGTACGAGTGTTTTCCCCAAGGGAGCAATGCAAGGTGGAAACAACGTGAGGTGGAAGCAAAGCACAATAGCAAACCGAGGAGTGGCTTGCCTGGATTCCTCCTCTCCTTTGCCTCTTTGTAGTACAATTGAAAACTCTTTTTTGAAAAACACATTTCTATGGAAATTTCTGAGAAGATTTTTTATTCAAGTTTCTTGTGTTGAGTTAGGAATTTTTTTTCTCAAGTTTTTGAGAACATTTGTATGGTTTTAATTCTTGGTTCCGGTACGGTTTCTGATATCCAACTCATATTTGATTTATAATATTTTTGTTCTCAGATATAATTAGAATTAAAACAAAGTGATTGAGTTAGATTTGCAATATTTTGTACATATATTTAAGAATGAGATCTTTTTGTGATGGTTATAGGAAAAATACAAAACAAAATGATATTCTGTTAGAACACCAGGGTACAGTACAACTGGTTCAACTATTTTCAGTTCTGATATGAATTATAGGATGAACAAAGAAAGTTCCCCCCAAATGCCTTTTGAATTTCTTATATCATTTTTGTTTCTATTGGATTCAGATTATGCAAAAACAATGGGCGCCAGTTTGAAAAACAAAATGCTTTCTACACTAGCAATAGCTACTATTTGCAGATTTGTTTTTAAATTTGCATTTCTAACTTTCTTATTGCCTCTTTGCAGATTTTGTTCTTGTTGCCTCTAGTATGTTATAAAGTCAGGAAGAAAATTAATTTTGTACTGGCATCAAGCAACCTATACATTAGGTATTAATTTTGTTTGTCAATATATTTTCTGTACTTGCATTTCTAAGTATAGTATTAATTCTACTATTCTACATTCAACATTTTTAAGTACATGTTTTCTGTTCTTGCATTTCTAACTTTTTATTTGCTTCTAAGTTTGCAGATTTGTTTGCTATTTTGCTCTTGTTGCCTCTTTGTGTAATGGCAAATTTAAAGACCTGTGATGAGAGTGCATCTGAGGTTTGTGATGGGCTACTTGACACCTCTGTATCTTGTACCAGGTCAGTACAAGGCTATGTATCATTCTAACATGACTTCAAAACTTGTAGGACTAATTTATAATAAATTTTAGGTCTCAGGACATTTCCATAAAGTTGTTTGATTCATACGTTATTTATTAAAAAAAAATTAGATTATACATGATAATTGCGCATATAAGGTGCAAATAATGCAATTTTTAGCATAATTTGAGCATTTCCGTAGTTTTTGGATTTATTCTAAGTTATGTCTTCACAATAAACTATATTAAAATACTTTATACTGTCTAAAATATGAATCATATATTATTTATTCTAAAAGATTGGATTATACATGGTAAAAACGCAAATAAAGAGGGAATAATGCAATTCTGATCATAATTTGAGCATTTCAGTAGTTTCTGGATTCATTCTAAGTTATGTCTTCACAATAAACTATATTAAAATACTTTATACTGTCTAGAATATGATTTTTATATTATTTATTCTAAAATATTAGATTATTCATGGTAAAAACGTAAAAAAGTGGAAATAATGCAATTCTGAGCACAATTTGAGCATTTCAATCGTTTATGGATTCATTCTATGTAATTTTATCACAACAATTTATATTTAAACTCTTAATACTGTTTAGAATATGATTCATATATTATTTATTCAAAAAGATGGGAATACACATGGCAATTATGTATATATATAGCAAATAATGCAATTTTGAGCATCATTTGAGCATTTCAATCGTTTGTGAATTCATTCTAAATCATTTCAACACAATAATCTATATTTAAACTCTTTATACTATCTAGTGTAAGATTAATATGTTATTTATTTAAAAAGATCGGATTATACATGGTAATTACTCATATAAATTCCAAATGATGCAATTCTGAGCATCATTTGAGTATTTCGATCGTATCTGGATTCATTCTAACTTATTTCTTCACAATAATCTACATTTAAACTCTTTATACTGTCTATAATATGATTCATATATTATTTATTCAAAAAGATTGGATTATATATATGGTAATTTACGCATATAAAGTGCTAATAATGCAATTCTGAGCAACATTGCGCATTCCAATCGTTTCTTGATTCTTTCTTAGTCATTTCATCACAATAATCTATATTTAAACTCTTTATATTATCTAGAATGTGATTCATATGTTATTTATTCAAAAAAACTGAATTATACATCGTTATTTATTCAAAAATACTGAATTATAAATCGTTTATGGATTCGTTCTTAGTCATGTTTTCACAATAATATACATTTAAAATCTTTAAACTCTCGATAATATTATTTGCATGTTATTTATTCAAAAAGATTGGATAATATGTGGTAACTACGCATATAAAGTGCACATAATACAATTCTGAGCATCATTTGAGCATTTCAATTTTTTTGAATTCATTCTGTGTCAATTTATCACAATAATCTACATTTAAACTCTTAATAATATCTGGAATATGATTCTTATGATATTTATTCAAAATGACTCAATTATTCATGGTAATTATGCATATAAAGTGCAAATAATGCAATTTTGAGCATTATTTGAGCATTTCAATCCTTTTTGGATACATTCTAAGTCATTTTTTATAACAATAATCTACATTTAAAGTCTTTATAATGTCTAGAATATGATTCGTATGTTATTTATTCAAAAAGATTGAATTATACATGGTAATTTCATATAAAGTGCAAATAATGCAAATTTAAGCATCATTTGAGAATTTCACTTGTTTCAGGATTCATTATAAGTCATTTCATCACAATAATCTACAGTTAAACTCTTCATACAATCTACAATATGGATAATGTGTTATTTATTCAAAAAAAATTGAATTATACATGGTAATTACGCATATAAATTGCAAATGATGCAATTCTTAACATCATTTTAGTATTTCAATCGTTTTTGGATTCATTCTAAGTTATTTTTCTTCACAATAATCAACATTTAAACTCTTTATACAGACTATAATATGATTCATATGTTATTTACTCATAAATATTGGACTATACATGCTAATTCCCCAAATAAAATTCAAATAATGCAATTCTAAGCGTCATTACAGCATTTCAATCGTTTCTGGATCATTATAAATCATTTCATCACAATAATCTACATTTTAAACTCTTTGTATTGTCTAGAATATGATTCATATGTTATTTACTCAAAAGAAGATTGGATTATGCATGGCAATTACGCATATAAATTGCGAACAATGCATTTCTCAGCATCATTTGAGCATGTCAGTCGTTTCTAGATTCATTCCAAGTATTTTCTTCTCAATATTCCACATTTAAAAACCTTATGCTATCTAGAGTATGATTCATATGTTATTTATTCAAAAAGATTGGATTATACATGGTAATTACGTATATACACTGCTGATAATATAATTCTGAGCTACATTTGCGCATTTCAATCGTTTCTTGATTCACTCTAAGGTATTTTACGACAATAATCTACATTTAAGCATTTTATAATGTCTAGAATGTGATTTATATATTATGATTAAAAAATATTAGATTGTACAAGGTAATTACGCATATAAAGTGTAAATAATTCAATTCTAATCATCATTTGAGGATTTCAATTATTTATGGATTCCTTATAAGTCATTTCATCACCATAATCAACATTTAAACCCTTTCTACTATCAAGAATATAATTCATATGTTATTTATTCGAAAAGATTGGATTATACATGGCAATTACGCATATAAATTGCCAATTAAACAATTCTGAGAATCAGTTGAGCATTTCAATCGTTTCTGGATTCATTCTAAATAATTTTGTCATAGTAATCTAGATTTAAACTCATGATATTGTCTAGAATATGATTCATGTATTGTTTATTCAAAAATATTGGATTATGCATGGTAATTACGCATATAAATAGCAAATAATACAATTCTTAGCATCATTTGAGCATTTCAATCGTTTTTGGATTTATTATAAATCATTTCATCACTATAATCTACATTTAAATTCTTTCTAACGTCTAGAATATGATTCATATGTTATTTATTCAAAAATATTGGCTTATACATGGTAATTACGCATATAAAATGCAAATAATGCAATTCTGAGTATCATTTGAGTATTTCAATCGTTTCTGGATTCGTTCTAAGTCATTTGTTTACAATAACCTGCGTTTAAACTCATGATTTTTCCTAGAATATAATTTATATGTTATTTATTGAAAAAGATTAGATTAAACAAGGCAATTACACATACTAAGTGCAAATGATGAAATTCTGAGCATTATTTGAGCATTTCATTCGTTTCAGGATTCATTTTAAGTTATTTGTTCACAATAATCAATATTTAAACTCTTTATACTGTCTAGAATATGATTCATATGTTACTTATTCAAAAAGATTGTATTATACATGGTAATTACGCATTTTAATTGTAAATAATGCAATTCTGAGCATCATTTGAGCATTTCAATCTTTTCTGGAAATATTCTTAGATATTTATTCGCAATAATCTACATTCAAGATCTTTATACTGTCGAGAATATGATTCATAAGTTATTTATTGAAAAATATTGGATTATACATGGTGATTACGCATATAAAATGCAAATAATTCAATTCTGAGCATCATTTGAGCATTTCCATCATTTCTGGATTCAATATAAGTCATTTGGTCACAATAATCGACATTTAAACTCTTTATACTGTCTAGAATATGATTCATATATTATTTAGTAAAAACGATTGGATTAAACTAGGTAATTACACATATAAAGTGCAAAAAATGCAATTATGACATCATTTGAACATTTTAATCGTTTCTGTATTCATTCTAAGTCATTTTACAACAATAATCTATTCTTAAACTCTTTATAATGTCTACAATGTGATTCATATGTCTAGATTCAAAAAGATTAGATTATACACGGCAATTACACAAATAAATTGCAAATAAAGAATTTTTGAGCATAATTTTAGTATTTCCATCATTTCAAGATTCATTCCAAGTTATTTCTTCACAATAATATACATTTAAACTCATTATACTGATTATAATATGATTCATATGTTATTTATTCAAAAAGTTTGGATTATACAACCTAATTACGCATATAAAATGCAAATAATGCAATTCTGAGCATCATTTGAGAATTTCAATCATTTATGGATTCATTCTAAGTTATTTCTTCACAATAATCTACATTCATACTCTTTAAACTATCTATAATATGATTCACATGATATTTATTCAAAAAGATTGGATTATAAATGCTAAATACGCATTTAACATGCAAATAATGCAATTATGAGTATCATTTGAGCATTTCGGTCATTTTCGGATTAATTCTATGTTATTACTTCACAATAATCTACATTTAAACTCTTTATACAGTCTAGAATATGATTCAAACGTTATTTATTCAAAAATTTTGGATTATATATGGTAAGCATATAAATAGTAAATAATACAATTCTGAGAATCATTTGAGAATTTCAATCGTTTATGGATTCATTCTAAGTCATTTCTTTACAATAATCTACATATAAATTCATTATACTGTTTAAAATATGATTGGTACGTTATTTATTCAAAAAGATTGGATTATACATGGTAATTACACATATATATTGCAAATAATGCAATTATGAGCATCATTTTAGCATTTCAATCGTTTCTGGATTCATTCTAAGTCATCTTATCACAATAATCTATATTTAAACTCTTTATAATATCAACAATTTGATTCATATGTTTATATTCAAAAATATTGGATTATACACGGTAATTACGCTTATAAAATGCAAATAATGCAATTCTGCTTCATTTGAGCATTTCAATCATTACTGGATTCATTTGACTTTCATCACAATAATCAACATTTACACTCACTATACTGTCTAGAATATGATTCATATGTTATTTATTCAAAAAAATTGGATTATACAAAGTAATTACACATATAAATTGCAAATTATACAATTCTGAGAATTATTTGAGCATTTCAATCGTTTCTGAATTCAGTCTAAATCATTTCGTCACAATAATCTACAATTAAACTCATTATACTGTTTAGAATATGATTGATTAGTTATTTATTCAAAAAGATTGTATTACACATTGTAATTATGCATTTAAAATGCAAATAATGCAATTTTGAGCATTATTTGAGGATTTCAATCTTTTCTGGATTCCTTATAAGTAATTTCATCACAATAATCTACAGATTTAAACTCATGATATTGTCTAGAATATGATTCATATGTTATTTATTCAAAAAGATTGGATTAAACATGGTAATTACGCAATAAATAGAAAATAATGCAATTCTGAGCAGCATTTGAGCATTTCAATCGTTTTTTTATTCAATTTAAATCATTTCATCACAATAATCATACATCTATATAATGTCTAGAATATGATTCATTTGTTAATTATTAAAAAATATTGGCTTAAACATGGCAAAAACACTAATAAATTGCAAATAATGCAATTCTGAGCACAATTTAAACATTTTAATCATTTCTGGATTCATTCTAAATCATTTCGTCACAATAATCTACATTTAAACTCTTTATAATGTCTAGAATAAGATTCATATGTTATTAATTCAAAAAGACTGAATTATACAAGGTAATTACTCAAATAAAAGGAAAATAATGCAATTCTTAGAATCATTTGAGCATTTCGTTTGTTTCTGGATTAATTCTAAGTCATTTCTTTCTAGTAATCTACATTTAAACTCATTATGCTGTCTATATTATGTTTCATATGTCATTTATTAAAAAAGATTGGATTATACATGGTTACTACACATATATATTGCAAATAATGCAATTCTGAGCATCATTGAGCATTTCAATCGTTTCTGTATTCATTATAAGACATGTTATCGCAATAATCTACATTTAAACCCTTTATAATGTCTACAATGTGATTCATATGTTTTGATTCAAAAAGATTGGATTTTACATGGTAATTACGCTTATAAAATGCAAATAATGCAATTCTGAGTTTAAATTCTGAGCATCATTTGAGCATTTCAATCGTTTCTGTATTCATTCTAAATCATCTTATCACAATAATCTACATTTAAACCCTTTATAATGTCTACAATGTGATTCATATGTTTTGATTCAAAGAAAAATGGATTATACATGGTAATTACACATATATATTACAATGCAATAATCTATATTTACACTCACTATACTGTCTTGAATATGATTCATATGTTGTCAATTCAAAAAGATTGAATCATACATGGTAACTAAGCATATAAAGTGCAAATGATGCAATTATGAGCATCATTTGAGCATTTCAATAGTTTCTGGATTCATTCTAAGTTGTTTTATCACAATAATCTAAATTTAAACTCTTTATAATGCTTAGAATATGATTCATATGTTGTTTATTCAAGAAAATTGAATTATACAAGTTAATTATAAATATAAATTGCAAAGAATGCAATTTGGAGAATCATTTGAGCATTTCAGTCATTTCTGGGTTCTAAGTTATTTCTTCATAATATTCCTCATTTGAACTCTTTATACTGTCAAGAATATGATTCATATGTTATTTATTCAAAAAGACTGGATTATACAAGGTAGTTACTCAAATAAAATGCAAATAATGCAATTCTGAGAATCATTTGAACATTTCATTTGTTTATGGATTAATTCCAAGTCATTTCTTTACATTAATATACATTTAAACTCATTATGCTTTCTATATTATATTTCACATGTCATTTATTAAAAAAATTGGATTATACATGGTAATTACACATATATATTGCAAATAATGCAATTATGAGCATCATTTGAGCATTTCAATCATTTTTGTATTCATATGTTTATAATAATGTACATTTAAACCCTTTACAATGTTTACAATGTGATTCATATGTTTTAATTCAAAAAGATTGGATTACATGGTAATTACGCTTATAAAATGCAAATAATGCAATTCTGAGATTCATTTGAGCATTTCAATCATTGCTAGATTCATTCTGAGTCATTTTCATTACTATAATCTGTATTCATATGTTATTTATTCAAAAATATTGGATCATACATGGTAATTACGCATATAAAATGCAAATAATGCAATTCTGAGCATCATTTGAGCATTTCAATCATCGCTGAATTCATTCTGAGTCATTTCATTACAATAATCTAGATTTCAACTCTTTATAATGCTTATAATATGATTCAACTGTTGTTTATTCAAAAAGATTGAATCATACATGGTAACTAAGCATATAAAGTGCGAATGATGCAATTATGAGCATCATTTGAGCATTCAATCTTTTCTGGATTCATTCTAAGTTATTTTATCAGAATAATCTAAATTTTAAACTCTTTATAATGCTTATAATACGATTCATATGTTGTTTATTCAAGAAGATTGAATCATACAGGGTTATTATAAATATAAATTGCAAAGAATGCAATTGGAGAATCATTTGAGCATTTCAGTCATTTCTGGATTCGTTCTAAGTTATTTCTTCATAATAATTTTCATTTGAACTCTTAATACTGTCTAAAATATGATTCATATGTTATTTATTCAGAAATATTGGATTATACATGGTAATTACGCATATAAAATGCAAATAATGCAATTCTGATCATCATTTGAGGATTTCAATCGTTTCTCGATTCCTTATTAGTCATTTCATCACAATATTCAACATTTAAACTCTTTATTCTATCAAGAATATGACTTATATGTTATTTGTTCAAAAAAATTGTATTATACATGGCAATTACACATATGAATTGCAAATAATATATTTCTGAGATTAATTTGAGCATTTCAATCGCTTCTGGATTCATTCTAAATCATCACAACAATCTACATTTAAACTCTTTACATTGTCCAGAATATGATTCATATGTTATTTATTCCGAAACGATGGGATTAAACATGGTAATTACACATATAAAGTGCAAATAATTCAATTCTGAGCATCATTTAAGCATTTCAGTCGTTTCTGGATCTATTCTAAGTCATTTTTTTCTCAATAATCCACATTTAAACTCCTTATACTGTCCAGAATAAGATTCATATGTTATTTATTAAAAACATATTGGATTATACATGATAATTATGCATATAAAGTGCAAATAATGCAATTCTAAGTATTATTTTTGAGCATTTAATTCGTTACTGGATCAATTCTAAGTCATTTCATTCACAATAATCTGCATTCAATATAGGATATGATTCATTTGTTATTTATTCAAAAAGATTGAATTAAACAAGGTAATTACACATATAAAGTGCAAATAATGCAATTCACATCATTTGAGCATTTCAATCATTTCTGGATTCATTCTAAGACATTTTATCGCAATAATAAAAATTCAAACTCTTTATAATGCTTAGAATTTGATTCATATGTTGTTTATTCAAAAAGATCGAACTGTACATAGTGACTAAGCATTTCAGTTGTTTCTGTATTCATTCCAAGTCATTTCTTCTCAATAATTCACATTTAAACACCTTATCCTGTCTAGAATATGATTCATAAGTTATTTTTTAAAAAAGATTCGATTATATGTGGTAAGTACACATATATATTGCTGATAATGCAATTCTTAGCTTCATTTGAGCATTTCAATCGTTTAATGATTCATTCTATGGTATTTTTTCACAATAATCTACATTTAAACCCTTTATAATGTCTACAATGTGATTTATAAGTTTGGATTAAAAAAGGTTGGATTATACATGGTAATTACGCATATAAAGTGCAAATAATGCAATTCTGATAATCATTTAAGGATTTCAATCATTTCTGGATTTCTTATAAGTCATTTCATCATAATAATCAACATTTAAGCTCTATAAACTATCTAGAATATAATTCATATGTTATTTATTCAAAAAGATTGGATTATACATGGCAATTACGCATATAAATTGCAAATAATACAATTCTGAGCATTATTTGAGCCCTTCAATCGTTTCTAGATTCATTCTAAGTCCTTCACAATAATCTACATTTAAACTCTTCATACTGTCTAGAATATGATTCATATGTTATTTATTCAAAAAGATTGGATTATACATGCTAATTACGCATATAAAGTGCAAATAATGCAATTATGAGCATCATTAGACCTTTTCAGTCGTTTCTGGATTTATTCTAAATCATTTATTCACAATAATCTACATTTAAAACTCTTTATACTGTCTAGATATGATTCATATGTTATTTATTTAAAAAGATTGGATTAAACATGGTAAAAACGCCAACAAAATGCAAAGAATGCAATTTTGAGCACACTTTGAGCATTTCAATCGTTTTCAGATTTATACTATGTCATTTCATCAAATAATCTATATTTAAACACTTAAGACTGTCTAGAATATGATTCGAATGTTATTTATTCAAAAAGACTGGATTATTCAATGTAATTTCTGTTATGAAATGCAAATAATGCAATTCTTAGTATCATGAGAGCATTTCATTCTTTTCTGTATTCATTCTAAGTGATTGATTTCCAATAATATACATTTAAACTCATTATTCTGTCTAGAATTTGATTCGTTTGTTATTTATTCGAAAAGATTGGATTATATATGGTAATTATGCATATAAAGTGCAAATAATGCAATTCTAATCATCATTTGAGGATTTCAATTATTTATGGATTCCTTATAAGTCATTTCATCACCATAATCAACATTTAAACTCGTTATACTGTCAAGAATATAATTCATATGTTACTTATTCAAAAAATTAGATTATACATGGCAATACGCATATAAATTGCAAATTATACAATTCTGAGAATCATTTGAGCATTTCAATCGTTTCTGGATTCATTCTAAATCATTTCGTCACAATAATCTAGATTTAAACTCATGATATTGTCAAAAATATGGTTCATATGTTATTTATTTAAAAATATTGGATTATACATGGTAATTACACATATAAATAGCAAATAATACAATTCTTAGCATCATTTGAGCATTTGAATCGTTTTTGGATTTATTCTAATCATCACTATAATCTACATTTAAATTCTTTCTAACTTCTAGAATATGATTCATATGTTATTTTTTCAAAAAAATATTGGCTTATACATGGTAATTACGCATATAAAGTGCATATAATATAATTCTGAGTATCATTTGAGTATTTCAATCGTTTCTGGATACATTCTAAGTCATTTCTTTCCAATACCCTACATTTAAACTCATGATATTGTCTAGAATATAATTTATATGCTATTTATTAAAAAAATTGGATTAAACAAGATAATTACACAAGTGCAAATAATGAAATTCTGAGCATTTCATTCATTTGTGGATTCATTTTAAGTTATCTGTTCACAATAATCAACATTTAAACTCTTTATACTGTCTATAATATGATTCATATGTTTTTTATTCAAAAATATTGTATTATACATGGTAATTACGCATTTAAATTGCAAATAATGCAATTCTGAGCATCATTTGAGCATTTCAATCTTTTCTTAAAATGTTGTAAGTTATTGATTCACCATAATCTACATTTAAACTCTTTATACTGTTTATAATATGATTCATATGTTATTTATTTAACTAAAAAGATTGGATTAAACATGGTAAAAACGCCAATAAAGTGAAAATAATGCAATTCTGAGTACACTCAGAACATTTCAATCGTTTTTGGATTTATTCTATGTCATTTCATCACAATTATCTATATTTAAACTCTAAATACTATCTATAATATGATCCGTATGTTATTTCTTCAAAGAGACTGGATTATACAACGTAATTACTCATATAAAATGAAAATAATGCAATTCTGAGTATCACTGAAGCATTTCATTCATTTATAGATTAATTCTAATTTCTAAGTGATTTCTTTACAACAATAAATACTCATTATGCTGTCTAGAATATGATTCATTTGTTATTTATTCAAAAAGATTGGACTAAACATGGTAATTACACATATAAAGTGCAAATAATGCAATTCTGAGCATCATTTGAGCATTTCAATCGTTTATGGATTAATTCTAAGTTATATTATCGTAATAATCCAAATTTAAACTTTTTATAATGCTTACAATATGACTCATATGTTGTTTATTCCAAAAGATTGAATTGTACATAGTAACTAAGAATATAAATTGCTAATAATGCAATTTTGAGCTTCAGTTAAGCATTTCGATCGTTTCTGAATTTATTCAAAGTTATTTATTCACAATAATCTATATTTAAACTATTTATACTGTCAAGAATATGATTCATAAGTTATTTATTAAAAAATATTGGATTAAACATGTTAAAAGGGCCAATAAAGTACAAATAATGCAATTCTGAGCACAATTTGAGCATTTCAATCGTTTTTGGATTCATTCTATGCCATTTTGTCACAATTATCTATATTAAAAGTATTAATACTGTCTAGAATATGATTTGTATGTTATTTATTTAAAAATATTGGATTATACAACATAATTACTCAAATGAAATTGCAAATAATGCAATTCTGAGAATCATTCAAGCATTTCATTCCTTTCTGGATTAATTCTAACTCATTTCTATACAATAATCAACAATTAAATTAATTATGCTGTCTAGAATATGATTCATATGTCATTTATTCAAAAATATTAGATTAAACATGGTAATTACACGCATAAAATGCCAATAATGCAATTCTAAATATAATTTGAGCATTTCAATAGTTTCTGGATTCATTCTAAGTCAATTTAGCACAATAATCTAAATTTAAACTCTTTATAACATTTAAAATATTATTCATGTGTTGTTCAGTCAAAAAGATGGAATTATACAAGGTAACTAAGCATATAATATGCAAATAATGCAATTCTGACAATTATTTGAGTTTTGCAATCGTTTTTTGATTCATTCAAAGTCATTTTATCACAATAATCTAAATTGAAACTCTTTTTAATGCTTATAATATGATTCAAATGTTGTTTATTCAAAAAGATTGAATTATACAAGGTAAATATAAATATAAATTGCAAGGAATGCAATTTTGAGAATCATTTGAGCATTTCTGTCATTTCTGGATTCATTCTAAGTCATTTCTTCATAATAATCTATATTTAAACTTTTTATACTGTCTAAAATATGATTCATATGTTATTTATTCAAAATTATAGGATTATACATGGCAATTACGCATATAAATTGCAAATTATACAATTCTGAGAATTATTTGAGCATTTAAATAATTTCGGCATTCATTCTAAATCATTTCGTCACAATAATCTACATTTAAACTCATGATATTGTCTAGAATATGATTCATATATTATTTATTCAAAAATATTGGATTATACATTATAATTATGCATATAAATAGCAAACAATACAATTCTTAGCATCATTTGAGCATTTTAATAGATTTTAAATTTATTCTAAATCATTTCATCACTATAATCTACATTTAAATTCTTTCTAACGTCTAGAATATGATTCATATGTTATTTATTCTAAAATATTGGATTATACATGGTAATTACGCATATAAAATGCAAATAATGCAATTCTGAGTATCATTTGAGTATTTCAATCATTTCAGGATTCATTTTAAGTCATTTATTTACAATAACCTACATTTAAACTCCTTATTATGTCCAGAATATGATTCATATGTCATTTATTCAAAACTATTAGATTAAACAAGGTAATTACACATACCAATAATGCAATTCTGAATACCATTTGAGCATTTCAATCATTTCTGGATTCATTCTAAGTCATTTTTGCACAATAATCTAAATTTAAACCCTTTATAACATTTAAAATATTATTCATTTGTTGTTTATTCAAACTGATGGAATTATACAAGGTAACTAAACATATAATGTACAAATAATGCAATTCTGATCATTATTTGAGTTTTTCAATCATTTTTGGATTCATTCAAAGTCATTTTATCACAATAATCTAAATTGAAACTCTTTATAATGCTTAGAATATGATTCATATGTTGTTTATTCAAAAAGATTGAATTATACAAGATAATTTTAAATATAAATTGCAAAGAATGCAATTTTGAAAATCATTTGATCATTTCTGTCATTTCTGGATTCATCCTAAGTTATTTCTTCATAATAATCTACATTTAAACTGTTTATACTGTCTAAAATATGATTCATATGTTATTTATTTAAAATTATAGGATTATACATGGTAATTAGCAAAAATATAAAGTGCAAATAATACAATTTTGAGCATCATTTGAGCATTTAAATCGTTTCTGGATTCATTTTAAATTATTTCATCACAACAATCTACATTAAAACTCTTTATATTGTCTTGAATATGATTTATATGTTATTTTGTCAAAACTATGGGATTAAACATGGTGATCACAAATATAAAATGCAAATAATTCTATTCTGAGCATCAATTTGAGCATTTCTGTCGTTTCTGGATTCATTCTAAGTGATTTTTTCTCAATAATCCACATTTAAACTCCCTATACTGTCTAGAATATGATTCATATGTTATTTCTTCAAAAATATTGGAATATATATGGCAATTACGCATATAAATTGCAAATTATACAATTCTTAGAATTATTTGAGCATTTCAAACAATTCTGGATTCATTCTAAATCATTTCGTAACAATGCTCTAGATTTAAAGTCACGATATTGTCTAGAATATGATTCATATGTTATTTATTCAAAAATATTGAATTATACAAGGTAATTACACATATAAATAGCAAATAATACAATTCTAAGAATCATTTGAGTATTTCAATCATTTCTGGATTCATTCTAAGTCATTTCATTACAATAACCTACATTTAAACTCATGATATTGTCTAGATTATAATTTATATGTTATTTATTGAAAAATATTGAATTAAATAAGGCAATTACACATATTAAGTGCAAATAATAAAATTCTGAGCATTATTTGAGCATTTCATTCGTTTCTGGATTCATTTTAAGTTATTTGTTCCCAATAATCAATATTTAAACTCTTTGTACTGTCTAGAATATGATTCATATGTTGTTTATTCAAAAAGATTGTATTATACATGGTAATTACGCATTTAAATTGCAAATAATGCAATTCTTAGCTTCATTTGAGCATTACGATATTTTATGGAAATATTCTAAGTTATTTATTCACAATAATCTACATTTAAACTCTTTATACTATTTAGAATATGATTAATATGTTATTAATTTAAAAATATTGGATTATACATGGTTAAAACGCCAATAAAGGGCAAATAATGCAATTCTGGGTGCACTTTGAGCATTTCAATCGTTTTTGGATTTATTCTACGTCATTTTTTCACAATTATCTATATTTAAACATAAAATACTATCTAGAATATGATTCGTATGTATTTATTCAAAAAGACTGAATTAGACAACGTAATTACTCATATAAAATGCAAATAATACAATTCTGAGTATCATTTGAGCATTTCATTCGTTTATGGATTAATTATAAGTGATTTTTTTACAATATTCTACACTCATTATGCTGTCTAGAATATGATTCATTTGTTATTTATTCAAAAATATTGGACTAAACATGGTAATTACACATATAAAGTGCAAATAATGCAATTTTGAGCATCATTTGAGCATTTCAAGCATTTATGGATTAATTCTAAGTTATTTTATCGCAATAATCTAGATTTAAACTTTTTATAATGCTTATAATATGATTCATGTGTTGTTTGTTCAAAAAGATTGAATTGTACATAGTAACTAAGCATATAAAGTGCAAATAATGCCATTTTGAGCTTCAATTGAGCATTTCAATCGTTTCTGAATTGATTCTAAATTATTTATTAACAATAATCTACATTAAACTCTTTATACTGTCAAGAATATGATTCATAAGTTATTTATTAAAAAATATTGGATTAAACATGTTAAAAACACTAATAAATTGCAAATAATGTAATTCTCAGTACAATTTGAGCATTTCAATCGTATCTGGATTTATTCTATGCCATTTCGTCACAATAATCTATATTTAAATTCTTAAAACTGTCTTGAATATGATTCATACTTTATTTATTCATAAAGATTGGATTATACAACACTCATGTGAAATTGCAAATAATGCAATTCTTAGAATCATTCGAGCATTTCATTCGTTTTTGGATTAATTCTAAGTCATTTCTATACAATAATCTACATTTAAATTAATTATGTTGTCTAGAATATTATTCATATGTCATTTATGCAAAAATATTGGATTAAATATGGTAATTAGACATATAAATTGCCAATAATGCAAATTCTGAATATAATTTGAGCATTTTTCAATCGTTTCTGGATTAATTCTAACTAATTTTAGCACAATAATCTAAATTTAAACTCTTTATAACATTTAGAATATTATTCATGTGTTTTTTATTTAAAAAGATAGAATTATACATGGTAACTAACCATATAATGTGCAAATAATGCAATTCTGAGCATTATTTGAGTTTTTCAATCGTTTTTGGATTTACTCAAAGTCATTGTATCACAATAATTTAATTTGAAACTCTTTATAATACTTAGAATATGATTCATATGTTGTTTATTCAACAAGATTGAATTATACAAGGTAATTATAAATATAAATTGCAAAGAATGCAATTTGGAGAATCATTTGAGCATTTCAGTCATTTCTGGATTCATTCTAAGTTATTTCTTCATAATAATCCTCATTTGAACTCTTTATACTGTCTAGAATATGATTCATATGTTATTTATTCAAAAAGACTGGATTATACAAGGTAATTACTCAAATAAAATGCAAATAATGCAATTCTGAGGATCATTTGAACATTTCATTTGTTTCTGGATTAATTCCAAGTCATTTCTTTACAGTAATCTACATTTAAACTCATTATGCTGTCTATATTATAGGATTAATTCTGAGAATCATATGATTGATATGTTATTTATTTAAAATTATAGGATTATACATGGTAATTAGCAAACATATAAAGTGCAAATAATACAATTTTGAGCATCATTTGAGCATTTCAATCATTTCTGGATTCATTTTAAATCATTTCATCACAACAATCTACATTTAAACTCTTTATATTGTCAAGAATATGATTTATATGTTATTTTGTCAAAATGATGGCATTAAACTTGGTGATTACACATGTAATTCAATTCTGAGCATCAATTTGAGCATTTCTATCATTTCTGGATTCATTCTAAGTGCTTTCTTCTCTATAATCCATATTTCAACTCCCTATATTATCTAGAATATGATTCATATGTAATTTCTTCAAAAAGATGGGATTATACATGGTAATTACGAATATAAATTGCAAATAATGCAATTTTAGCATCATTTGAGCATTTTAGTCGTTCTGGATGCATTCTAAGTCATTTCATCTCAATAATCCACATTTAAAGTCTTTATACTATCTAGAATATAATTATTAATATGTTATTTATTCAAAAAAGATTGGATTATACACTTAAATTTTCATATAAATTGCAAATAATACAATTCTGAGCATCATTTGAGCATTTCAATCATTTCTGGATTCATTCTAAATCATCTCTTCACAATAATATACAATTAAACTTTTTATACTGTCTATAATATGATTCATATATTATTTATTCAAAAAGATTGGATTATACAAGCTAATTACGCATATAAAGTTCAAATAATGCAATTCTGAGCATTTCAGTTATTTCTGGATTCATTCTAAGTTATTTCTTTCACAATAATCTACAGTCAAACTCTTTAAACTTCCTATAATATGATTCATGTTATATTTATTCAAAAATATTTGATTATAAATGCTAATTATGCATTTAGCGTGCAAATAATTCAATTCTGAGCATCATTTGAGCATTTCGGTCATTCTCGTATTCATTCTAAGTTATTTCTTCACTATAATCTACATTTAAACTCTTTATATAGACTAGAATATGATTGATATGTTATTTATTCAAAAAGTTTGGATTATACATGGTAATTACGCATATAAATAGCAAATAATGCAATTTGGAGAATCATTTGAGAATTTCAATCATTTTTGGATTCATTCTAAGTCATTTCTTTACAATAATCTACATTTAAAATCTTTATATTGTCAAGAATATGATTCATATGTTATTTATTCAAAAAGACTGGATTAAACATGTTAATTACACATATAAATTGCAAATAATTCATTTCTTCGCATCATTTGAGAATTTTAGTAGTTTCTGGATTCATTTTAAGTCATTTCTTCACAATAATCCACACTTAAACTATTTGTAATGTCTAGAATATGATTCATATATTATTTATTCAAAAATATTGGATTATACATGGTAATTACGCATATAAAGTGCAAATAATTCAATTTTGAGCATCATTTGAGGATTTCAATCGTTTGTGGATTCCTTATTAGTCATTTCATCATGATGATCCACATTTAAACTCTTTATACTGTCTAGAATATGACTCATATGTTATGTATTAAAAAAAATTTGTATTATGCATGGCAATTACGCATACAAATTACAAAAATAGATTTCTGAGCATCATTTGAGAATTTCAATCGTTTCAGGATTCATTCTAAATCATTTCATAACAACAATCTACATTTAAACTTTTTATATTGTCTCGAATATGATTCATATGCTATTTAGTCAAAATGATGGGATTAAACATGGTAATTACACAAATAAATTGCGAATAATTCCATTCTGAGCATCATTTGAGCATTTAAGTCGTTTCTGAATTCATTCTAAATCATTTCATGACAACAATCTACATTTAAACTTTTTATATTGTCTACAATATGATTCATTTGTTATTTAGTCAAATTGATGGGATTAAACATGGTAATTACACAAATAAATTGCAAATAATTCAATTATGAGCATCATTTGATCATTTAAGTCATTTTTGTATTCATTATAAGTCATTTCTTCTCAATATTCTACATTTAAACTCCTTATAATGTCCAGAATATGATTAATATGTTATTTATTCTAAAATATTGGATTATACAGGGCACTTACGCATATAAATTGCAAATAATACAATGTTGAGCATCATTTGAGCATTTCAATCATTTCTGATTCATTATAAGTCATTTCGTCGCAATAATGTACATTCAAACTCTTTATGCTATCTAGAATATTATTCATATGCTATTTATTCGAAAAGATTAGATTATACATGGTAATTCCGCATATATATTGGAAATAATGCAATTATGAGCATTATTTGAGCATTTCAGTCGTTTCTGGATTCATTCTAAGTCATTTCTTCTCAATAATAAACATTTAAACTCTTTATACTGTCCATAGTATGATTCATATGTTATTTATTCAAAAATTGTTGGAATATACATTGTAATTGTGCATATAAAATACAAATAATGCAATTCTGAGCATCATTTGAGCATTTCAATCTATTCAGGGTTCATTATAATTCATTTCATCACAATAATCTACATTTAGACTCTTTATACTGTCTAGAATATGATTAATATGTTGTTTAGTCAAAAAGACTGGGTTATACAAAGTATTTACTCATATAAAATGTAAATAATGCAATTATGAGTATCATTTGAGTATTTCATTCATTTCTGGAATAATTCCAAGTCATTTCATTATGCTGAGGATAAGATTCATATGTTGTTTATTAAAAAAATGTCATTTCATTAAACTCATTATGCTCTCTAGAATATGATTCAAATGTCATTTATTAAAAAAAATAGATTAAACATGGTAATTACGCATATAAATTGTAAATAATTGAATTCTGAGCATCATTTGAGCATTTCAATCGTTTTTTGATATATTCTATGTCATTTAATCACAATAATTTAAATTTAAACTCTTTATAATGCTGAGGATATGATTCATATGTTGTTTATTAAAAAAATTGAATTATATATTGTAAGTAATCATATAAATTGGAAATAATGTAATTCTGAGCATCATTTGAGTATTTCAATCATTTCTGGATTCATTCTAAGTCATTTTACCGCAATAATCTAAATTTAAAATCTTTATAATGCTTATAATATGTTTCATAAGTTTTTTTATTCAAAACGATTGAATTATACATGGTAATTATAAACATATATTGCAAATAATGCAATTTGGAAAATAAATTGAGCATTTCAGTCAAATCTGGATTCATTCTAACTTATTTCTTCATAATATTCTACATTTAAACACTTTATTGTGTCTAAAAATATGATTCATATGTTATTTATTCTAAAATAATGGATTATACATGGTAATTACGCATATAAAGTGCAAATAATGCAATTTTGAGCATCATTTGAGTATTTCAATAGTTTATGGATTCTTTATAAGTCATTTCTTTATAATAATCAACATTTAAACTCTTTATACTGTCTAGAATATGACTCATATGTTATTTATTCAAAAAGATTGTATCGTACATGGCAATTACGCATATAAATTACAAATAATACAATTCTTAGCATCATTTGAGCATTTCAATTTTTTCTCGATTCATTCTAAATCATTTTTTCACATTAGTCTACATTTAATCTCTTTATTGTGTCTATTATATGATTCATGTGTTATTCATTCTAAAATATTGGTTTATACATAGTAATTACGCATATAAATTACAAATAATGCATTTCTGTGCAACATTTGAGCATTTCAATCGTTTCTGGATTCATTCTAAATCATTTCATCACAATAATATACATTTAAACTATTTATGTTGTCTAGCATATGATTGATATGTTATTTATTCAAAAATATTGGATTAAACATAGTAATTACACATATAAAGTGCAAATAATGCAATTTTGAGCATCATTTTAGCATTTCAGTCGTTTCTGGATTCATTTTAAGTTATATCTTCACAATAATCCACATTTAAACTCTTTATACTGCCTAAAATATGATTTATATTCTTTTTATTGAAAAAGATTGTATTACACATGGTAATTACTCATTTAAAGTGCAAATAATGCAATTTTGAGCATCATTTGAGCATTTCAATTGTATCTAGATTCATTCTAAGTTATTTATTGACATTTCACAATAATCTACATTTAAACTCTATATACTGTCTAGAATATGATTCATATGTTATTTATTCAAAAAGATTGGATTATACATGCTAATTACGCATATAAAGTGCAAATAATGCAATTATGAGCATCATTAGACCTTTTCAGTCGTTTCTGGATTTATTCTAAATCATTTATTCACAATAATCTACATTTAAACTCTTTATTCTGTCTAGAATATGATTCATATGTTATTTAATCAAAAAGTTAGGATTATACATTGCAATTACGCATATTATTTGCAAATAATGCAATTCTGAGCATCATTAGAGCATTTCAATCGTTTCTGGATTTATTCTAAGTCATCATCACAATAATCTATATTTAAACTCTTTATACTGTCAAGAATATGATTCATATGTTATTTATTTAAAAATATTGGATTATACATGGTATTTACACATATGATTGTAAATAATGCAATTCTAAGCATCATTTGAGCATTTCAATCCTTTCTAGATTCATTCTAAGTCATTTCATCATAATAATCTAGTTTAAACTCTTTATACTGTCTAAAATATGATTCACGTGTTATTTATTCAAAAAGATTAGATTTTACATAGTAACTACGCATATAAAGTGCAAATAATGCAATTCTAAGCATAATTTGAGCATTTCAATTATTTCTGGATTCAGTCTAAGTCATTTAATTACAATAATCTATATTTAAACTATTTATATTGTCTATAATATGATTCATATTTTTTTTATTCAAATATATTTGATTATAGAGGGTAATTACGCATATAAAGTGCAAATAATGCAATTCTGAGCATCATTTGAGCATTTCAATTGTTTATAGATTCATTCTTAGTCATTTCATCACAATAATCTACATTTAAACTCATGATATTGTCTAGAATATGATTCATATGTTATTTATTCCAAAAGATTGGATTATAAAGGGTAATTACGCATATAAAGTGCAAATAATGCAATTCTGAGTATCATTTGAACTTTTCAGTATTTCTGGATTCATTCTAAGTTATTTCATCACAATAATCTACATATAAACTCTTTATACTGTCCAGAAGGGAGCGTTGTATAATGAATGAATAATGATTTCACAGATATGTAATGGAAAATGTGCTCTGTTACGTTGTACAACGGAAAGATTGTTTGACGCTAGAACTGGATTTTGAGCATTTTCCTAGAAATCAAAGGAGATTACTTTAGAATTACAACCATTACTTAATCTAGACATTCTAACTAATCTTTCGTTCTTGTTTGGCTCCAGTACTTGTGCAATTAAAGATTTGGCTATCTTGTTCATCATAATAACTAAACAAATACTTAGAGAGAGAGAGAGATTAGCAATTGAATTGTGTTGTTTTACAAATTGGTAAATCGAGTTGAAGACTTATTTGATACAACATTTTTAAATAGCTAGCCCATAGGCACGATTCACACATATAAATTGATAAAAATAAAATTTCAATTCGATATTTGTTGAAATAAACTGTACGTCGCTGTTTTTTCAGTCAACTATATTCGATGCGATATATTGTTCTTGTTTTGATCACTAATTTTCATATTCAACTATGATCTTGCTTTTTGATTCAGACCAATAAAGATATATGCATGCCATTTTTATTTGTTATGTAGTTTTTGTGTAACTTTTATTAGTTTATCGTTATTTTAGTTATTTCTCATGACACAATTTCGTACCATAATAATTGCAACAAACCGATCCGAGTTGGTACTTTAAATTTTCATTTTGTTATTAATTTCTTAGTATTTGTTTTCAGAAGAAGATATTACTGAAGTTATAGTTTCTTATTTTAGGTCAAGCATCAAACCTTTTACGACAATATTAGTGGAATTTACCAGGTCGGAAAGAGTTTATGTGGATTGAGGAGGAAGTTCTTGCAGAAAGCAGAGAACCGTAGAGACTAGAGATAGAGTCATAGGAGGAGTTGACAGAACTGCAAAACACAATCCCTGAAGACATGCGGACTACAAGATGACACGTTGCAAACCGCATGACTATTTCTGGAAAGAAAATTTTTCTCTTTTACTTATGAACCAAAAGAAGTTAGTAAAAACTCTAAAAATCACAAGTAAAACTAAATCGTCCTTAGTACCAAGATAGAAAACTTAGGGTTGTTTAGGAATAACTTATATTTAACTTGAACGCTTAAACCAAGGATCGAAAGATGAAATCTAGATACTTAGGAAGAATTAAAATGTTTACATAGAATTCATTCATAAACCAAATTAGATAAAGTTCAATCAAACTTGGAAGTAGACTCTAGAGAGGGATCTCACAAGAAATGAATGAGAGGCTAAGTTATGTTGAGATATAATCTAAATCTCAAAACTTTTAACTTGAAGTTAAGATTGTTGTTTAGGTTAGCTTGAAATTTATTTAATTTTATAATAATTTTACCTAACTTAAAACACCAAAAAACAATTCAGTTTAATCGTTCAAATTTATCTTGTATCTAAGTGTAATCTCCATCTGCGAAATAAAATAGACTTAAACCAATTATGTCCGCGTGGATCGACTGTAACTTTACTTAACAACGAGTCATGCGCTTGCAACTAATTATTGGGCAGCAAGCACTGGGAAAACCCTAGCCGCCTGGGCGATTCCCTGGCGATTTTTTAAAACCCTCTCTCCATCTGAAAAAACTAGGTAGAGGAGGACGTCGCCGGTCTTCCCCGCCACCTCTCCTTCCCTTTTCTATTCTCTACCTTTCTTTCTCCTTTTTCCTTCAGGTTGGTCGGCCAGATCTAGTCATGTGCCCAATAGAGAGATGACCCATGTCAAATATATTTTTCTCGATGGTGTGGTGAACCAAATGCTTTATTGTGGAGAGACTCAGCATATGTTGGCGCGGCAGTGGAGGTTTATACCACTTAGGTGCTGCATCGATCAGATTCGATTTTAGGCGGTTAGCGACGGCCGTAGGGTTAGGTCAAAAGTGGTGAGGTAAACGCGGAGGCTTCTCATTAGTATAGCACTAGAGCCATGGTTATTGGACTATATCTCAATATCGGCGTGGAGGCTTCTCACTGCAACAAGTCTTCGTTGAAGAAGCGGTATGGTTGTAGAGCCGGTAGCGACGAAGTTTTTGAGAACAACTGTCACTAAGATGGTCGTATGGCACATCATTGTTATCATGCTTGGTGGTAAGGGTGGTCCACGGAGGTTTACAGTTTAGGTCGAGATTTAGAAGAGTGTGTCGGTTTAGGTCGAGCTCTTCATTATTATTTTTTTTTGTGTTGTATATCGATGTGGTACTAATTTGAATTTGGGCTTGAACTTGGTTTAAAATTTGTGTTGCTTTCTTATCGTTACATACTGATTTGTCGGTGCGGACGGTGATAGTTTGTAATATTTTTGTATTTTATTAATGAAAATTGTCAGCATCTCGCCCGCTTTAAAAAAAATAATTATTGGGTAGAATCAGATAAAATATTCGTTGCCTTGAAATCCGTTCAACTTCTTTAACTCCAGCATTGATTGAGTTTGCGAGTTTTTTGCTATTTATTATAGGAAGCCGGTCAATTTTTAGGATATAAAAACTTCTTAAAATCGAGCATTTATCGCAAACTTAATTTCACATATATATTTTCTCGAAGAAAAATGAAACATAATTATTTCATTACTTAAGAAATCCTCCAATTGCATGAAATTATATGGAGTCATTTAAAAAAATATATATTGAAAATACACCTATGTAACTTGTAATTAAAGTGGCGGGCTGCCGGCCCATGTCCTGTTGAATTAATTTATTCTACGATCTTTTCTACAGAGTACAGACTACGGTACTACTTGTTGCATCCGAATTTCACTTTCCAAAATGGCCTTAATTTGGTAAATATTTGTTTGGTTGGGCACAAAGATCAGGTGACACGGACACAGCGTAAAATTTCAGTTTGGGCTATTAGATTATGGTAATTGCAATACATTATTATACGAGAGGCGAAAAATATGCATTCATGATGGTAAGTACTTTTATGTCATAACAATTATTAAAAAGACCCAAGTTCTAATTTTTCTAGAAATTCTTCGATATATATCAAGTTAAGGTAAATTGCAATTTAAGTTGTTTAGAAATTATGCATTTACCCATAAAGTTAGTATTGAATTAACACTAACTTAATATCAGCACTTCTCCTACTGTTCCAAAAAAACAAAAGGGCATCGATACTATTGGCCAAGTAGAAACAGAAAGGAGAGAAAACTTGCCAAAAATGAAAAATACAGCAAAAGTGGTAAAGCGGCAAAGTGGATAAGGTAAAATAGTTGGACTATTTTAGTTTTTGGATCAGATAAACTTGAGAGCGTTACGGTGACTGAATTGTGGGGCCCATACATCGGAAGGTTTTCTTTCTCGCCACGAAACGACTCAATAGAGGGGTAATCTCGTCATTGTCTCCAAATAAAAAAAGGAAAACCCTAGGGACCAGAGGCGGCGCTGGACCCCTCTAATATAAAAATCTGAAATTAATTAATTCTCAGTCTCACTCTCACTTCACTCTCTCTTTTCCTTCCAAGTAAACAAAAACACAAAAAACAGAGAGAACAATGCAGATCTTCATCAAAACCCTAACTGGAAAGACGATCACGCTTGAGATCGAGAGCAGTGACACCATCGACAATGTCAAGACTAAGATCCAGGACAAGGAAGGTTGTCGCATCGATCTATTTGACTATTTCTCATATTTCTCTCTCTTCTTTTCTTTTCCTGTTTATTATTTCTTGAATTTGCGAGATGTTTTTCTTAGTGATATAGTCTACATCCCATCCCCTATTTGCTTAATTTGATGCTTAGATTGCTTAATTGATAGTGCTGAATCTGTCTCTGCTTCGATGTTGTTCTGTTTTAGATCTATTACTTGCTTATATATAATATTTACTATGAAATGTTTGGTGCAGTTAGAAGTTTGCTCAAATTCGGCTCTTAAATAAGTTTTCCCCTTTAATAAACTTAAACCTGACCCTTTGATGTCTTGATTTAGGAGTTCTGATTTTGTTAAACCTGTAACAGACCTACAACAGATTCTTGATTTCAGTTAACACAGGCTGATAATTTGTACCATAAAAAAGGTGGTGTAAATGTAATTAGACAAAAAAAAATACTATATTAGGTCAATGTTTCTGTAATAAGTTCTTTTGTTTTGTTCCTAATTCTAGTCACATTGCTGATTTCTGGATAAGTCTATACACACATCCTCTTCTCGGTAAATCTCAAATAATATCACATACTTCACTATAAAACAGTTAGACTTGGATCTTGAATTATATAAATCTGACTACGTGTTAATCTTGTGTTTGTAGGGATCCCACCAGATCAGCAGCGCCTGATCTTTGCTGGAAAGCAGCTTGAGGATGGCCGTACACTCGCCGATTACAACATCCAGAAGGGTAATCTCTATACTCTTTAGCTATCTAGTTAATTAAATTAGACACTTATTTGTATTGTTAAAGGCCAATAATAGCTTGTAAATTGCAGAGTCAACCCTGCACTTGGTGCTTAGGTTGAGGGGTGGTAGTCGTGGCGGCTTGCCTACTAACAAAATACCGGCATCATTGATCAAACTAGCTCAGCATTACACTTCCCACAAGATGGTCTGCCGCATGTATGCCTCTTTCTCTTTTCTTTTTTTGCTTTTTAGTTTCCTAATTGTGTTTATAATATAAATTAATCCTATGCAATGTATATTCTATGTGCTCAATTTTAGCTCTGTACTCTGTTTTGCGATATTAATTTAAGCCCAAACTATTTATAAATTGTGCAAAAACTCGCTAGGGAAAGATGTTAATTATGGAAGAAAATGATTTGTCATTCGAGGTTTAGAGGTTTCAAAGTAGTATTATGTGGAATGTTTGTATAGAGATGAGATTTGGAACTGAGGCCGTATGTTTATTTTGAAATTAGAATTAGTTTTGCTTGCAAGTTGGTTTATATATGTTTTGCTACATGGCATATAGTTGTTATGCGCGTCTGCATAAAAGGGCTGTTAACTGCCGCAAGAAGAAATGCGGTCACAGCAATCAGGTATCATATGCCTGTCATTTTCGTTGCTTCATTTATTTTTATATATTACATCAATTTTTTTATCATTCGGGCCTCATAATCATGTCATTTTTTTGTGATTTGAACAGCTGAGGAAGAAGAAGCCGTTCCTGTCTGCCTTTGCTCATGATAAGTGAAGAGTTCTATGATGTTGCTTTATTATGAGACTGTTGTTCTCTAGTTATGAGTTCTATGCTAGCTGTTGCTTTGTTACGAGACTATGCTGTTCTTTTGTTGTGAGTTCTATGCTGTTGTTTTGTTAAGATACTAAATGACTAGTTCTTTTGGTGTGATCGTTCTATACTGTTGTTTTGTTAAGATACTACATCTTTTATCTTTCTATTCAGTCGATTAAAGATGTTTGCTGTTTATGTTTGTGTTAAGTAGCTTAATATGCTAATCTCTTTGTTGGAGCTTTTATCTGTTGTTATTATTCTCTTCTGTTTAAGTATGGAGCAGATGATAACTTGTGATGAGTGTGAACCGCCGACCCTTTGGCTGAGTTGTTGTGTCTTTTTTTTAGGGAAATTTAAGATCAAATCAGCAGTCTCAGCCATTAAAATGTACAGGAGGCACTTCGGAATGATCATGATATTAATTACTCTTAACTCTTGTCGTTTAGTAAAATAAAAACAGAATCCCATCTCCAGGTAGCCGCTACCCGATATATCCAAAAAAAAAAAAACAGAATCCCATTTTAAAAGTTTTATAGCTGGATTTGTGCACAACCATGTATGCGCGCGGGATGTAATCAACTTGGTTGAATCATCTCAGGAGTATGCAAAATCTGAGCTTGCCTGAAGGATAACAGTGAATTAAAATGAAAGAAAATTTAGTTGTTCTGTGCAAACAACGTATGTGAAGAAGCGAGTTTAAAAATGCTCTCTATGATAAATTGTATTACAATTTAAGAAAATGTCAGTTTATAAATGTAATATGGTAAATTCAACTAAAATAATACGTTGCCTCATTATTACTTCATACTAATTTTGGAATCGCTGGTTTCAAAATAGTATTATTGTGCAAACATTGCATGATGAGTGAGAAGAAAAACCAACTCCACCAAAGCCAATTCTCAGGCCCAGCCATCCCCAGCAAAAGTCCCCAACCCCGCCGAACTCTTCTGATGAAGAGGAAATACGTCACCATGCTCGTCAGTTTAGCCTTCAGGGGGACACGGTGACACTCAAGCTGTCAGCTTTGCAGCACATCTTTGGAGGTGTTAATCCGGCCAATGTTCCGCCTGAATTCGCTTCCTTGCTTAACCAACCGTCATCGGCAGAGGAATCCAATGGGGTAGTGCTGCGCCGGGCGGATTTGACAATGGCTAATCGGCGGGGACGAGACGCAGGGGGTGTTACACCTTCTACCTCACAGGGCACGCCACAGCGGATCCTACTACCTTCCAAGAGGCTCTCCACTATCGATGTTGCTGAGCTGCAAGCTTCAGTACATGCAGGTTCTTCTTCAGAGAAACGGCTGGCTTTCTGTGATGACTCAGCAGTTCAGGTACAACCTTCTTGTACCATTCTGTAATCTCCTTTTTGTCTCAGTGATAACTGTCGTTTTCCTGAAATTTTAATTTTTGAGACATTTCAAGCTGAGGTGGCTGTAGATAAGGATACTTTAAGTGATACGTTACATATTGATAAGGTTGGGATGGAGATTATTGTGGCTGACCCTGGGCTCAATTTTCCCTTGGGCCCTGCGGTTAACTTTGAACCCAACACTTCTAATAATACCTTACTTAGGCCCACAGAGTGTCGGCCCACAAAATGTAGGCCCTCTAACAATTGCTTAAGTATTCCATCAGAAACAAAGGGGAAAGGGCAGAAAGTTCAGCAACGTTCTCAAAATCCCCCTCTCAACAAGCAATGTTTAAAAAAGTCAACTAGGGGTCGTAATAGAGCTGCGATAGCGCAAGTTAGCGCAGATGACTTTGTCGATGTTCCCCTCTTTTTTGCTGAGGCCATTGATATTGCTAATCTTGCTGGGTTTGACCCAAATACTTTGTTTCAACAAAAAGAAAAGTTTGGACCAGAATTAATTGCGCCAATTAATTCAGGTTCTAGAATCAAATTAAAGCCTGCTACTGCTTCTGATCTCAAACAGGTCCCTTCCCGCCGTAATGTCAGACCACGTCCTGAAGCCCTCCACTCTCCTTCTGAGCAAGTTGAAGTGCCCAGCTCGGATGAGGATTTAGGAGATTACTCTTCTGAGTAATACTTCTGGCGGATGACTCAAGGATGTTGTTTTTTGGTTTTTCTTTTTGTTTTAGTATGGGTTTTGTGTAGTTCTTGTTATTGATGGTTTACAAATCTTTAAAATTTCTTTCTTGGAATGTGCGTGGCTTGGGTGATGGGCCAAAGAGACTGGTTGTCTCAGATACTATTCGTACTTCTCACTGTGACATTTTTTGTCTTCAAGAAACTAAACTCCTGGATCCAGCACTTGCTGTGGTGGCTTCTTTTACTCCTAGTTTTTTTGATAAAAATTTAGTAATCCTGGATGCAATTGAAACACGAGGTGGCTGTGTTATAGGTTTCAAGAATTTTTTTATTCCAATTAACTCTTGGGTTACCCGTCATACTTGCACTGTCCTCCTTTCTGATTCTAGAGATGACAAAACCTTTCTTGTAACCAATGTTTACGGCCCCAATGCTTCCAACATTAGAGCTGCTTTCTTTAGGGAACTCGAGTTCATTAAGCAAATGTCTGATGTGCCTTGGATTGTCTTAGAAGACTTCAATGTAGTACGCTGGATTAGGACTGTATATGAGCTGAGTTCGAGCGAGTCGAGGACAACTCAAACTCAACTCAGCTGTAACTCGAGTTGAGTTGAGCTGAGTTAGAAATACTTTCGAGTTTTGTAAGCTAGCTCAAACTCGACTCATCCCAAACTCGAGCTAGCTCGTGGGCTCACGAGCTAGCTTGAAATAAACATATATCCTTTAAATTTTTATTTATTTAATTCATATGTTATTTTAGTATTAAATTTTTTTGACATATACAATATTGTAAACAATAAAATTGTTGTCTTTATATTCTTTTTATTGATTTGAAACAAAATATGTCTTGAAACTCAATCTATCATATGTAAAATTATCTAAAATATAAATATAGAAGAAGAAAATTATTTTTATTAATTTATAAATTTTTAGTACTCATAAATTATGTTAATTATATATATTTGAAATATAAATTTATTATGTCACGAGTCAGCTCACGAGTTGCGAGCTGAGTTGACTTCAACTCAAACTCGACTCGTTAACCAACCGAGTTAGTTCAGCTCGAGTTCTTCCAACTCGAGTTCCGTTGGCTCGAGTTGCAATCGAGCTTTTCTGAGTCGAGTTCGAGTTAGCTCACGACTTACGAGTTTTTTGCTCACCCCTACGCTGGATGAATGACCGGTCTTCTATAGCAATAGATTTTTCCCAAATGAACTTATTAAATGATTTTGTCCGAGACAGTCACTTGTTTGATGTACCCCTTTCTAACAAATAGTACACTTGGTCAAATAAGCAACCTCAACCTGTGCTTTCACGACTTGACAGAGCTCTGCTTTCTTCACACTGGCTCTCACTTTTCCCGGCATTGACCATGACTGCCTTGCCAACGATTGTCTCGGATCATGTCTGTTGTACTAAACGTCTCTAGGTTTGTCGATTGCAAAACAATATCATTTGGCATTTAACAATCTTCTTTGAGTTTTATAGGAAGAAGATGCAATTTATGAGGACTTGGATAAAAGCTTTAAGAAAGATCAAGATCAAATATTTAGAGAGCTTGTAGGCTAGTTTAGACTAGGATAGAAGGTATACTTTAGTCCTTGTTTATCCTTGAAATGGTCTAGATAGCGAAAAGCTCAATAAACTAGCAAAATCCTGTTTTCAGTGACCTAGCGTCGTACAACGCTAGATAGTGGCACACAACGCTAGAACAGCTAAATTCATAGTTTTGTGAATCAACGTTGCACAACGCTATATAGAGTTAGGCAACGCTGATTCACAACGTTGTACAACGCTCAGTAGTGTTTTATAACGCTGCAGTTAAAAAACTTGGAAAATTTCCTGAGTACCATCGTGCAACGCCATATAGCGTTGCACAACGCCACAAAAATCCCAAGTTAGCTGGCTGTTCAGACAGCGCTCTGTTAACGTTAGCCAACGTCTTTCAGCGTTGGGTAACGTTAGCGTTGTGTGACGGTATATAGAGTTGTACAACGCTCTGTTGAATCTGTCAGAGTTGTTCCTTTTATCTCTCTGTTAGCGTTGTGTAACGCCATTCAGTGGCAAGCAACGCTCTGACTATTTCCAACGGAATTGTCGGAGTTTTCCTTTGGTTTTACACTCCTACGTTGTGCGACGGCAAATAGCGTTGCACAACGCTCTGACAGACCAACGGCTATATTAAAGAGCCGTTAGAATTTACAACGGTCACATTCCAGCGTTGTATAACGCTAATCAGCGTTGTACAACGCTGTGGCCTGTTTTTGCTGGGGAACTGCTCATTTCGAGCCCTATATATATCCACCCCTTGTTCTCTCTCCTTAGAGAGGGAAAAAACGAGTTAGAGAGCTTCACTTTGCAAAATTAGACCAGAATTGAGCCTTTGAGCACAGGGATACTCTCCCACTTGAGCTTTTCATAGCTAGACCATCTTGAGAGATTTAGTAGCCTCAAACACCACCGCCCCGACATTGTCGCTAGGTGTAGGTTGGAATAGGTTGAGAGCTCTTCTCCTTTGAGGCCGTTGTGCCATTCGAGTTAGGCCGATCCGCCTCGAGTGTCCTTGTGACGAGGTGATTCGGTTCGAAGTTGTAGTCCCGTTCTTGTTGGAATTGAACGGAGCGCGCCCTTTGGTGGTAGCGAAACTCCCGGAGACGTACGACTAAGGCTAGCTTCTTCTAGCGGGTCGGAACTCTGTAATCACATCGCGTGTTCAATTTCTCTCTCTCTTTCTCTCTTTATTATCTTGCTATACTTGAATTGCTTGTGTGCTTGCTTGTATTGGGTACCAATTGAATTGTGTTAGGGTAGTTCATACCAAACCGGTCTAAAACCTTAATTGCTTCCGCTAAACCTTGATTAAGCCGCCCCCCCTTAGGGACAACAATGTCCATATTCTCCTCCATTGTAAGCAGCCAGCTTCAGTGCCAAAACGTTTAAGGATGGAGATGTTTTGGTTTGGTTATGAAGATTTCCATGACATAGCACTTCAAACTTGGGGCACCAATCTGTTGCTTTCGGCTGCACAGAAATTCAGTACAAAAAATAACTTGTTGCAGAAAAATCTAAACTCCTGGCATAATTCCACGTTTCCTCGTGTCAATGTTCATTTGACAAATGCCAAAACTTTTATCAGTTGTTTAGATATTCTAGAGGAATCAAGGAATCTCTCTTCCCTTGAACTCACAGTTAGGGTTCTACTAAGAGAACATGCTTTTCAACTAGCCAATATTATAGAGTCAAAGTGGTATCAAAGGGCTAGAATACAATGGTTAAAGTGTGGTGACAAAAACTCTAGATTCTTTCATGCAATTGCTTCAGCCAAGCTTAGGAAAAAGTCCATCTCCTTTATTGAAGATGGAGGCGGGTCAATTACAAATCCGACGGAAATTCTTCATGCTTTCACAAATTTTTACCAGAGTCTGTTTGGTACCTCAGCTCCAACTACTCGGTGCTCCCTTGATTCTCTTTATGGACATAGGCCTTTTTTGTCTCACTTGAGTGCTCCATTCTCTCTCTCTAAAATTCAAAATGCGGTTAACAAGCTTGCCGATAATAAAGCATCAGGACCGGATGGGCTACCAAATGAGTTTGTTAAATTAAAGTGGAACATCATTCACAAAGACTTGGCTGAAGTATTTGAGGACTTATACCGGGGCACTTTAAACCTTCACGGCTTAAATCAAGCACACATCACCCTGCTGCCTAAACTTCAAGTTGCTACAGAATTGACAGACTTTCGACCGATAAGCATAATTAATGTTCTGCCCAAGTTGATAAGCAAAGTGTTGGCAACTAGACTGGCGCCTCATGTCAAAAAGCTTGTTTCGCCTGCCCAGTCAGGTTTCATCCAAGGAAGAATGTTACAGGAAAACTTTCTAGGGGCAAGGGAAATAATTGCTCATCTAATGAGCTGTAAACAGCCACTATACTTCTTAAGTTAGATTTTTTCAAAGCATTTGACACGGTCAACTGGCAGTTCCTTTTCTCTGTGCTTGAAGTCTTTGGCTTTCCTCCTAAATTCATTTCCTGGATCCAGTTACTACTCTTCTCTTCTACCTCCTCTGTCTTGATCAATGGCCAGGTAGGAATCGTTTTTCAGCACGAGCAAGGCCTGAGACAGGGGGACCCTTTATCCCCATTCCTTTTCATTATTGTGGCGGATGTACTGGCTAGAATGTGTCAAGCGGTAGCCACCTCAGTTCCTTTTGCTATCTCTAACCGTTTGGCCTCTCCTTTTCACATTCTCCAATATGCCGACGATACTTTGATCTTCTGTACAGCTAAAGGAAAGGCGATTCAAACTATCATTTTAACTCTCAAGCTGTTCTCTTTGTGCTCATGACTCAAGTTAAACCTAGGCAAATCAACTTTTGTCCCTTTCAATTTGTCCCAAGTAGCAATAACAAATATAGAGCACTTGCTTATGTGCGATCATTCTTTTCTCCCATTGACCTATCTAGGCTTACCCCTCACTGTTTTGAGACCTTCACGTGAGATCTTTCAGGGTCTGATTGAGAAAGTGGATAAAAAATTGGTTGGATGGAAATTCAAGCTACTGTCAAGAGCAGGCAGGTTAACGCTTGTCTCTTCCGTTTTATCGGCCATCCCGGTCTTCTACATGCCGGTGTTTAACCTACCTTCTTGGGTCATTAAAGAGTTAGACAAACGCAGAAGAAGTTTTCTTTGGGGCAAAGCAACGGACAGAGGCACAGGTATACCGCTTCTAGCTTGGAGCAGAGTTTGCTTACCAAAAGAAATAGGTGGATTTGGGGTTTTTGGACTTGAGGATTATGAATATTTCCTTGTTGATTAAATGGCTTTGGGTGTTGTACACAAAACTAGATTCACTTTGGTCAATTCTTGTTCATCTTCTCAATTCTTCAAGGATTAGCACTGCCCCAATAGCTTGGAAATCGCAAGGCTCTTTTTTTTGGAAAGATCTCTTGAAGTTAAGGCACATCTTTTCCATAGCTACTACTGCAAAAATTGCTGATGGCAAGAAAATCCTATTTTGGTTTGCGAATTGGGGGACAGGTCATCAATTTTACTTTAACAACTCTTCTGCCCCCACCAATCCTGGTCTGACAGTATACAAAGTTTTATCAAATTCCACTGCCCTTCCAAGGCCTTGGCAACAACACATTGATTTAGCAATTTCCCTACTGCAACCTTCCTTCAGTGCAGATGCCTCTGACACCTTAATTTGGAATTTGGCATCTTCTGGCAAATTCTCAGTCAAGTCGGCTTACGCGAGACTGATTTCAGCTGGCAAAACAAGCTTTGAAGGCTTTGCAATCTGGCTTGCCAAAGTTCCACCAACGATCAAAATTTTTTCAGTTTTACTGTTCCACAATAGGCTGCTTACACAGGATGCGCTTTTAAAAAGGAGCATTTCCTTTGAGGTGGGATGTGTACTTTGCAAACAAACCCTCCTTGAGTCACCTACACATTTGTTCTGTCAGTGCACTTTTGCTGTTGCTTTGTGGAATAAGACTAGAAGTCATTTCCCTAATCTTGTTCCTTCAAACTTCCTGGATGCACAATGTGTTTTGAGAGAGGTACTTCCTCATACTGACAAGTCTACTGTTACTCTCACTGTCCTTTGGGCTTTATGGCTGGAAAGGAACAATAGAGTCTTTAGAAAGGAAGAAAGAGGAGTGGACGCTCTGCTACACTGGCTTCTGATGCAACACAGTTTGTTCGACAAGTACTGCTAGCTTAGTTCTCCTTTCTTTCGCTGTTTTTTGTTTTTCTCTCTTTCTTTTTTTCTTTCCTGTAACTTGATAGCCGCTATCAAGTCTTGCTCTAAAAAAAATAATTATGTTAGATATTATGCAAGAAAATGCTCTTGATAATAATGTAAATAAACTATTCAAGATGAATCATTGCACCGCATTAGGATAGAATTGTTTAGATTTTGCCACTAACATGGGAGAATTGCTCTTCTCACGACTCACTCTAGAGATTTACTCGCATTTTTTTGTTCCTTTGACTAAAATACTGAGATTCACCTCTCTGTAACAATGTAACAGTAATATTGCTAAGGTATGTTGGTGAAAATAGAAGTGAATCTCTAAAATAGGCCGTGAGAATTTGGACCCAACACACAACATTTGATTTAGACCAAGGTCAAAGGATATAACATCTTATATAAAACCAAAACACTGTGTGCAGTTCCTTTCACAATTAAAAAAATAAAATAAAAATAAAACACAGTGTGCAGTCGAGTTAGACGTTGAAACACAGAATTCACGCAGCGTCGCAGCCTTTATCCTTGGAAGAAGAACGAAAAGCACTTCAGGACGGACAATGGGCTGTGTCACATTAAAAATCTAGGGGAGACACTTTCAATATAACCCCCTGGAATTATCTCAATCTGGATATAATCCCCTACAATCTTTAAAATTGAATATAACCCCCTACAATCATGTTCATTGGAGATATAAGCCTTTTTATTCATTTTAATCAGTTTTTAATTGAAAAAATATTATTTTACAATAGATGACAAAAATACCCTCTTTGTTCTCTCCTATTCTTCCTTATTTGTATTTGCGCTTTCCCTCTCTCTCTATACGCTCCATATCCAGACCTGTCAAACGTCTCAAAATACCACGTTACCACTCATACCGTTTGCCGTTCCGTTAAGAAAACAGTTTCAACATTCATTCCGTTAACCCATTTCGTTTACGAAACGGCACAGAATTCTGTTCCGTTATTCGTTCCACTTAAAAAATTACACATAAAACGATTTGAAATGAGATGAAACGGTTCGAAACGTCACTATTCTCGTTCCGTTTGCCGTTTCGTTTATTGAGACGAAATGAAATTGATGTCGTTATTCGTTTCATTTCGTATAAATGAAACAGAATAACGTGTATTTTTATGCCGTTGACAGGCCTATCCATATCCCTCCAAAGCTCAATAGCATATACAAAAATGTAGCAATCTATGAAAATAGTTTCGTTCACATACACATAAGACGTTGGATAGCTTGCTTCAGAGAAAATCCTTTATTCCTTTTGTTCTTTTTTTATTTTAAATCTGAATGTTCCTTTTGGTCTAATCAAAAGAATTATAAATTATCATTTTTTTAAGATGATTCCTCTTGCCTCGCAGAAGCTTCAAGGCAATTATTTCCTAAATGAATTGTTAAAAGTTATCTTACAATTAATGTAAAAAATGTTTGTGCGTTGTTGCCAAAAATCTCAATCCTATTCTCGATACAAGAAAAAGTTATCTCATAATTAGTTACTAATCCATATACGACCCCTCAAATATTTATATTAATCCAAAAATTGACGTCTCAAATGAAAGATATATTCTGGATTTAGGATTGGGATTCATTTATTTTTATTCGGCTGGGGAGGGAAGGAGGGAGATGAAACGTTCTTTTGGTGGGGAGGAGGGTTCTTTTGGTGTGTGAATGAAGAGTTTCAAAGATTATTACCCAGATGGTGGATTCCCATCCATGGGTCTTCTCCATTGGCTATGCAATGGTGTGCAAATATTAAGCAATTAAGACAGAAAATTATTGGCAGCAAAGATCAAACTCTTGATTCAATCTATGCTGAAGAACAAGATTATTGGCAGCAAAGATAAAAAATCCAATGGTTATTGCAAGGAGATAACAATACTAAATACTTCCATCAGATTGCAACACTAAGAAATAAGAGAAATTTGATCTTGGGTTTAGAGATAAATGGCCAATACACCAATGATTTGAAAGATATTGAACATCATATCATTGACTATTATAAGATGTTATTTGGCATGGATGGTGATAAATTTGCTAATCTTCACCCTAATTTTTTTAATGAGGCTCAAAAAGTTTCAGATTTAGATAATTGTAGGTTAATTGAACCTTTTAGTGAAGATGAGATTAAGTTTGCCTTAGATATGTCGGAAGCTGAGAAAACACCAGGACCAGATGGGTTCACTTTTTTCTTTTATAAACAAAATTGGGACCTCATTAAGAATGATATATGTGCTCTGTTTGATGCTTTCTATCATCAAAGATTAGATGTTAAAAAGATCAATAAGGCCATGGTCACACTTATTCCTAAGAAAAAAGATGCCATTGAGATTAAACAGTATAGGCCTATCAGTTTACTTAATTGTATTTACAAATGGATAACTAAAGTGCTGACAAAGAGGCTAGCTAATATAATAGATAACCTCCTTGATCAATCTCAAGCTGCATTTATCAAAGGTCGATTTATTTTAGATAATGTGTTGTGTGTTAATGAAATAATACATGCTACTAAGAAAGATAAAAAAGAGGGAGTAGTATTAAAAATAGATATGGAAAAGGCTTATGATAGAGTGAATTGGGTATTCTTAGAAGAAATGTTGGATGCTAGAGATTTTCATCCAACATGGATTGCTTGGATTAAATCACTCCTTTATGGAGGAGAAATGTGCATAAATATAAATGGCACATTGACACCATACTTCCAAGTCAAGAGAGGGTTGAAGCAAGGAGATCCCTTGTCCCCTTTGCTTTTTAATTTGGTAGCAGATTGTCTCAATCAAATGCTCAAAAAAGCACGATTACAAGGGGTCATCAGAGGGTTAGGACCTAGTATAGATAATGGTACTCCCCTCACCAATTTACACTATGCAGATGACACAATTGTGTTGTCTCAAGCTGATGATAGTATGATACAGGCTATTAAATGGGATTTTATTGGATTTGAGGCCCTCTCTGGTATGAAAGTCAATTACCATAAAAGTGAACTATATGGTATAAGTATTTCTGATGAGAGAGAGCAACATTTAGCCAGAATTTTTGGTTGTAAAATGGCTACTTTTCCTATGTATTATTTAGGAATCCCTATCCATTGGAGGAAACCTAATAACAAAGAGTGGCAGGGAGTTTTAGATAAAATTCAAAGGAAATTACAGGGGTGGCAGGGAGCACTTCTTTCTTACAGAGGTAAAATCACTCTCATTAAGAGTGTGCTCTCAGCTTTGACTCTGTATATGATTTCTTTCCATTGGATTCCCAGTACAATTTTAAAGAAGATAGATAGAATTAGGGCATATTTTCTTTGGCATTCTGGTGCTAAAAGAAAATATCATCTAGTTAATTGGAGATTGGTATGTAGGAGTAGAGATAGGGGGGTTTGGGGTTATTAGATTTGCGGATAATGAATATAGCCCTTCTTTGTAAATGGATTTGGAGATTGAAAGATACTAGTACATCTGGTTGGTGGAAGGATATTTTGAAGACTAAATATGAGATTAATAGAAGGAGATATGATACTTCTTTTTTTGGAAACAAATAGTAAAACATGAACAGTTAATCAACATTAACTGCACATATGAGGTGGGGAATGGTAGAGGTATAAAATTTTGGACTGATAGATGGTGTTCAGATAATCCCCTATCAATTGAATTTTATTCACTGTACAAAATTTGTTCCCAACCTGATATACGAGTGGCTGATGCTATACAAGATATAAATCAGTCAATTTCTTTTGTTAGACAGTTAAGTAGGGTTCAAAGAGAAGCTTGGAATCATATGAAAACAATTATAGATCCAATTTGTCTGTCTGTATCTTCAGATAAAGTGTATTGGTGTTTAACTAGTGATAAAACGTTTACCGTGAAATCCTTATATCACTGGTTAGAACATGGGGGGGGTAATTGGACCAAGTTATGATTTGCTCTGGACTCTAAGAGTTCCTTCTAAGATAAAAGTCTTTCTCTGGCTGATGATAAATAATAGAATTTTGTCTAAAGATAACCTCATCTTAAAAGGTTGGAGTGGAGATCCTTTTTGTGAGTACTGTTCACACATTGAAACTGTGTGCCACTTATTTTTTGTTTGTGATAATAGTCTTTTGGTGTGGTCATGGTTTTTAGATCAATTTCACTGCACAGTGCCACAATCATTAGATGATTTGATGATAATAGCAACCAAGACAGACAATAGATTAGCCTTCTTGCATTGGTGTGCTGTCATTTGTTGGATAATATGGAAAAATAGGAATGATGTTTGCTTTAATAATGCTCCACATCATTCTGTTTTTTCAGTTTGCACAGCTGTCACACAATTGATGAGATACTGGCAAGAGATGTGGTCTGATAAGCTCAAAGAGAGCATCTGGAGCATGGCCCCCATTTTGATGACTCTGCTAGAGCAACTTTTGGAAGAGCCAGAAGGGAGATCCAGGGAGGAAGGTACTCTGCTTGGTCCAATGCTGAGGTGCTGGGAAGAAGGCAGTCTTGATGGTTAGAGGGACCAATGTGGGGCTTGGGTTACTCATGGTGTTGATTGTACTCAGTGTGTCCTGTGCTTCTATAATACTTCTGAAAGATATGTTTGTTAGTTGGGTGTTATTGTTAATTCCAAGATAATAAGGGTGCACTGATATGGAGATTGAGGGAAGATATCAGTGCAGAGAATGTTTTACGGTTTTTGTTAGTTTGGTTAGAAGGGGGTTTAATAACTGTACCAACGGTTTGGTTGGTTCTGTATAAACTTTGGTGTGCTTTCTTGAACGAAAGTGGTGGATAAGTCCACTTATTTCAAAAAAAAAATAATAAAAATAAAAAAAAATAAATATGTATTTGTTTTGTTTTAAATTAAAAAAATAATTTTTTTTTTGGAAATCAGTGGGGAGCGCCCACCACTCTTCTAAAGGAAGAGCATCCAGAATTAAAACTAACAAAACAAATCAACTACAAGCAAACATCATGAACGACAACCTAAATCAACGTCCAAAAAAATCCCCAAAATCCTGAAAACTGCATCAGCCCCTAAAATAAAGAAAGCAAATATAGTTTTGAATCAAAACCTGATGCCAACTCTCAAGCACTCAACTAATACTAGCACCCCTCAATGACGTTGACGCATTATTACAACACAGCCCAAAGCATCAAATAACAATCCACCAGCTAGGATGGTACCATACAACCTAACCAAATCGTCAGATAATCAACTAAAGAGAGGAAGCATACGTCCCAAAAAGCTAATTGCCCCCAACACAGCACGACCCCTCTTTATTACAAAACAAATCACCATAACCAAAAAAAGGAAGCTTCAGTTTCCTCCTATTTTTTGGTAGATTTTTATTTTTCAAAAAATGCAGCTGCATCATCCAACACAAGTTATCCATCCATCTTCTACAGACGGTTGCCCTTCTAGATCTTCTATCCAAACTTCTTCATCTGTATTTCCCAGTGGGGCCCACACATTGTATGACTTGGTTCTTGTCTGCCTAGCCATCTCCACTGCTCCAATCATATCCAAAACCTGCATTTTCACATCTGGTGGCCACATACCTGACCAATACATCAGTAATGACTTAATTTTGGCTAGAAAGGCTAAAATTGACACTGGACTAGTATTTTGAAAACAAATATCATTTCTTTGCTTCCAACAAGTCCACAGAGCAGCGGCACTACAAAGTCTGAAAGGCAATTTGGCCCTATCTTGCAATTGTTCAGCAACAATAAAAAAATGTTGTAGAGATCTAGGAATTTGTGATATATTCAAATTTCTACACAACCATCTCCAAACTGGTTGCATATATGCACAAGCAAAAATCAAGTGATTACTGTTTTCATCGCCAGGGAAATAAACACATTGCACTGAGTCAACTATACCTTTATCTCTTAACTTGGTTCTAGTCAAAAGTCTATCTTTACATAATAAACAAAGAAAAATTTGAATTTTCAAGGGTATTTTCAGCTTCCAGATATTATTAAAGAAGGGACTATTGACCCCTCTATCATCCAACCACAAATACATGTCTTTGGTTGAGAAAGAAATCTGAGACCCTCCTTTCCAAGTTACTATATCATCATCATCTAACAAGGGTAAGTGACAGGATATATCTTGAATTAAAAAAAGAAAATCTCTGTGTTGAACAAAGGAGAGTTGCCTTTTAAAAGTGATGTTTCTAAAGTTGTTGGAAAAAGCTCTCTCCACAGTTAAATTTTTATCAGAACAAATCTCATATAGAGAGGAATGAGAGATTTTTAGGGGCATATCTTGGTACCAGCAATCCTCCCAGAAGAGAGAATGCTTTCCATTTCTAATTGTTACAGCTCGCAGGATATTCACACATTGAGCAAATCTATTGATGGTCTTCCAAAATAGAGACCATTTTTGTTGGTTGGAAGTATTGGAATATTTCATCTTCACTAAAGTTTTCCACCAGCCTTTACAGGCAGGGTCTCTCAATCTCCAAACCCATTTACAAAGAAGGGCCATATTAAAATTTTGTAAATTGGTAATACCCAGACCCCCTCTCATTTTGGGTCTGCAAACCCCATCCCAGTTGTGAAGATGAATCTTTCTTGCTGTCCCCGAGTTCCAGAGAAAATTAGATCTAATCTGGTCTAATTTTTTCCTAACACATGCAGGCATCAAGTGAAATGACATCATATAAGTTGGAAGGGCTGAGAGTATACTATTGATTAAAACGACTTTACCGCCATAAGATAACAAATTACCTACCCACCCTTGGAGTCTTTTGTGACATCTCTCCACAATGGAATTCCAATCTGATTTCCTGGATTTTCTCCAATGGATAGGGATGCCCAAATAAAGTATAGGCCAATCACCAATTTTACAACCAAATAAATCAGCAAGATGCTGAGCTATATCCATCTCTAGATTTATGGGAAAGGCCTCACATTTATTGTAATTGACTTTCATACCTGACAGAGCTTCAAATGCAATGAAAGTCCACTTCATCACTTGCACTATTTGTGGCTCAGCTTTGCAGAAGACAATTGTGTCGTCTGCGTAATGAAGGTTGGTAATCTGCTGTCCTTCATCAATAGATGGCCCCAGTCCGGAAATAAAACCTGCGCCTCTTGCTTTTTTGAACAAGTGATTCAATGTGTCAGCTACTAAGTTGAACAAGATGGGTGATAAAGGATCCTCTTGTTTGAGACCTCTTTTGACTTCAAAGTAGGGGCTGAGATTACCATTAATATTAATACAGGTAAACCCTCCCTCCAAAAGAGATTGAACCCAATTGACCCATCTAGGAGGAAAACCCCTGATAGTAAGCATTTCTAAGAGAAAATTCCAGTTTACTCTATCGTAGGCTTTTTCCATATCGATCTTGAAAACCATACCCCTTTGTTTTCTAATCTTGGTATCATGCACAATTTCAGCTGTACACACAACATTATCGAGAATATACCTTCCTTTAAGGAAGGCAGCTTGAGTCTGATCTAGCAGCTTATTTACTATAGGTTCCAACCTATTGGTTAACACTTTGGTCACTAATTTATAACTGCAATTGATCAATGAGATAGGTCTATACTGCTTGATCTCATCTGCATTTAACTTTTTAGGTATTAAGCATATCATAGCTCTATTCAATTTAGAGATATTTAGTTTATGATCAAAAAAATCCCTAAACAAAGCCATAATATCATCTTTCACAATAGGCCAAAATTGTTGATAAAAAGAAAAAGAGATACCATCAGGTCCAGGAGTCTTATCTCCTTCAGAAGAGAAGACGGCATCTTTAATTTCTAATTCTGAGAAAGGTTGAATTAAGGCTGCCACGTCATCTTGTGACAGTTGAGGTGCATTTCTCCAGAACTCAGGTTCAAGAGAGAGAATCGTATCCCCTTCAACACCAAAAAGATTTTTATAGAAGTTAATGATATGATGTTCAATCACAGAAAGGTCATGAGTATAGACACCATCTATATTCATTCCTAAAATCATGTTTCTCCTTTTGTGATGAGTAGCTATTTGCTGGAAATAGCGAGTATTGTTGTCACCCTTAAGTAACCAATCAACTTTGGATCTAATATTCCAATAAGTTTGTTCATCATCATAAATGTCATCTAGAGATTGTTTGGTATCCATATAATCTAAATGTTCATCTAGAGACCAATCTCTCTCTTCTTGTATCTTCTGAAGAGAGTTTAGAATTTGAAGCTTATATCTTTTCAGTTTATTCATCTTACCATAATAATTTTTTGCCCAACCTTTCATTTTTTTCCTCATACCTTTGATGGTTTTCTGCCAACTGGTTGCTTTATCTAGCCCAGGGCTCATTTGTTTCCACCATTGAGGAACTAGCTGAGAAAAATCTTCCTCCTCAGCCCATTTAGATTCATATCGGAAAATATGCCCTCCCTCTTCTTTCTTATCTGAATTTAATAGAAGGGGAGAATGGTCAGACTTATATCTTGGAAGGGTACTGACCATGGATTGTGAATAATGTGCATACCAATCAAAAGAGCATAAAAATCTATCTAGCAGTGCCATAGAAGGCTGAATTCTATTATTAGACCAAGTATATTTTTGCCCCATAAGAGGGAACTCCATTAGATCTAAAGAGTCAATCATATCATTAAAAATTCTGGCTCCAGCAATATTAAAATTTGAACTATTTTTTTCAGATCTGTATCGAATCATGTTGAAATCCCCACACATGACCCAGGGACCAGACCACTTACCTCTAATATCCACAATCTCTTTGGTGAACTGTTTTTTTAGAATGTACTTGGTTGGAGCATAAACCCCTGTCAAACCAAAAAGATAGTTATCTCTCCTGTCTCTCAAGACAATAGAGACACTAAAATTTGCTTTGTAACTACCTATCAACACAAACCTTTCTTCATTGAACCCTATCAAAATCCCTCCTGCCGACCCAGATGCAGGTAAAGTAATGTAACCAAAGCTGTTCAGCAAAAAAGATCTCAAGAATCTAGTTGAGAAATTATTTTTTTTGGTTTCCTGCAGACAGACTATATCAACTTTATTATCTTTTAGCATCTCCTTTAGGTATCTTCTTTTAACCCCCTTTCTCAATCCCCTGATATTCCAATTGAGAATGTTAATCATAAATACTCTTGATGAACCCTAGCAATAATACAATCCAACTGACATCTTTTTTCCTGATCTTTTCTCAAGAATTTAGCCCCATGTGTTAGTTTAAACTGCATCTCTTCAACAGCAGATTTAAACTGTTTTTTTGACAAAGATCTAAGAAATTGCACTGCCTCTATCTTGTCCTCATTATTCGTGGCTAAGTGTATATTGAAACAAGAAAATAAATCTATTACCTGGTCATCCGAAAGCTCAGTAAAAGGAAACTTATCAAAAATGTTACCTGAGTAGTTCACAATCTCTCTATCTTGATTCTTCAGCTGGATTGCCTTCTCATGCACTAGCTGTTCGGGGTTCTTCAATTTCTGCCTCAAGCTCTGGCGTGTGACAGGAGGCAGCTGAGCTTGCACAACCAATTGTTTGCTTGCATCAGAAACATTCTCTTCTGCTCCAGGAAACTCCTTGGCCAGTGGAGAGACAATCATCACTTGATTGGTTGGTTCCTCTCCTGTTGTAGACAGAACCTCAAAAGCATTGGAGAGTGACACAGAGGAGCTAGTTGAGGCTGTACTACTTCTCTTCTCAGTACTTCTCTTCACCGCATCAACACCAACTGTTAACCTCTTCTCAGTACTTCTCTTCTCTGCATCAGTTACTATCACCTTCCCACCATCAATACCAGTAATATTCCCCTTCTCAGCATCAGATGGGACCGCTGAGCTTGTCTCCCTTTGAGTGAGTTGTTCTTCTTCCTCTTGAGGTACTGCCTCCCAATCCTCCTCCTTCTCATCACCAAGAAGATCATCATCTTCTTCACGTTCTTCATTCTCATAACCAGCGCCAGCTCTATCCTTGAATCTGCCATTCGATGGTTCAACTTCATCATTCATTCGCTCTTTACGGATCCAAAATTTACGTCATTTAGATCCAGCCTGACGCTTCTCCACCGGCCGATCGAATAGAAACTGTACCTTGTTCCAGCAATACTCATTACGATTGTTGCGAAAGACAACATTTTTGGAGGCTGGAACCTGCTCAAATTGACAAATCCCAACCCTCACCTTCGCCTCTCGAAGGGAGCGTCGCAGCAAAGTGTCTGGATCTACCTCCAATAGCACACCAAACTCATGCACAAGCTTAGCAAATTCAGCTCGAGACCAGAACTTACGAGGAAAGCCAACGATTCTCATCCACACGCTCTTGAGTCTGAATCCGTTCTCCATTGAGGGATCCCATGGGTACACTCTCAGATTTTCCTCATATACCTTAGCAACCCCTGCTCGTACGACCTTATCTTTCCACCACCCAGGCCCTTCAATCAACAGTCGATAATCCGCTATCTCCATCACTCGCCATGGGAAGCCAGGTGCCAATTTCTTTAATCCCGTTTCCACCGTCTGCTTATCCATCTCTTGATCTGTCTCCATCACAACACACTTTTTGAAACTCTCTTCAATGAGCTGAGAGTCTTGTGTATTCTCAAAGCAGATGATCGTATTCGCCGCCATGGATTCAGCTTCAAGATTTGTTTCTGGAGTCGGATTTGGCTGCGAATGAGATGTAGTACTGGATCTAGGATTCGGAGGTGCTTTAGATGAGGAAGAAGTTGTAGAGTGTTTGCCACACTCCCACGATCTGTGCCCTACCTTGCCACACGCAAAGCACACTAGTGGGTTGAAACAATCTTTCGCAAAGTGTCCTCTCTCACCACAACGGAAACAAACGAGTGCTTTGAGCAAGGGGGAGGAGCTTGAGGATGCACTTTTCTGATGTGTTTTTTGCGTTTTACCCCTTCTTGAAAATCTTGATTCTTCAGAGACCCATCTCGCACCACCGTGGCGGAGATCTTAGTCTCTGGCGCTGGGACCCGCAGTAAGATGTCTTTGTGAGAGGGAGAGTTAACCATCTGCGCCGTGTGTATAATCAAATCAGCAAGTTGTTGAGCTTTTACACCTAGTCCCTTCGGCGTAGAATTCTCAAGCAACACTTACTTTTGAATACTGCCAACCCCCTGCGCACCACTTGGAGCCGTCTGATGGTCTTTGGCTGTCTCTGAATACAGTATCTCTTGACCTTGCACCGCGTTCACCAACAAAGTAACCGTCTGCTGCATAAGGGACTGGAGATCTACCGCAGTACCCCCGACTAGAGAAGAAGAGCCGAGGGGTTCATTGGGCGGCACTAGTTGGGGTCCAGCATCAGGACCCTTCACTGGGTAGGGACCACTTCTCAGGACCGCACTCTCATTAACAGACGGACGAGATTGAATCACCGCTCGCCAACGCTCGGTCAAGATTTGAAGAGGATTTAGTTCTTGATTTTCCGACGGAGCAACGAGAGGTGGGAAGTCACGTGCCGAAAACATAGTTCCAGAATGCATACTGTTATCATTTAATTAAAAAAATAATTAAATGATGGAAAAGGGATTATTTCCATAACAAACATGATTGTAGGGGATTATAGCTAATTTTAAAGATTGTAGGAGGTTATATTCAGATTGAGATGATTCCAGGGGGGTTATATCCAATTTTTCCTTAGTCTCTGTTTGGATGCATTGAGAAGAAGTAGGAAGAAGGAAGAAGGGAAGAAAAAAAATTATAAACAATCCAAACTCTTCACAAAGTTATACACTTTCCAATACTTCTTCTCACTTTTTTTTTTCTTTTCTTCTTCCCGCACATATCCAAACGGAGCCTTAAATATATCAAAAGGTTCAAGGTTGCGTGTGTTGTGCCTAAGCCTAGCACGTGACCCCAGTACCCCCACGTGATTCGGATATGCTATGAGTTTTTAGTAGGAAAATTTGCAATTTATAATTGAGACCAGCTTTCAAACATCGAGTATGTCTTATTACAACTGATGTCAGATATATAGAAAATAAGAACGTCACAAGTGTTTTGGATCTATTATTTGTACAATTTTAATATGAAATTGATCAAAAATGTAATTTAAGTACTTGGAAAGTGGAATTTTTTTTTAAGTTAAATTGGAGATCTAAGCCACCCAACTTATTTTAAATTAAATGTCTATGAAAAACCCCAGTCAGGTTTCGAACATGCGACCTTTTACTCAATTAGTCAAGGTGCATTGCTCTTTGTCACCAGACCAAGAATGCTGTAAGGCGCAATGCTTCGTTGCAAGGATATTGTCTATTGTGAAAAGATTATTATTATTGGTACTTTAGAATAATTAGGAATAAAAAGGAACAGAGGTAAAAAAATATATAATTTGAACTGATATTCTGTTACATTGCATAATATAAAGTAAAATAAGCAACGGAAATAGCTTGCTTATTGGGCCAATACCCTTTTGGACTTTACCAACTTCTTTTAAGAAGCGACGGAAAAAATTAAGTCCTCTTGTTTTCGCACCAGTGGAATTGAAATGTTCTTTTGTCCTTTTGGTTTTGTCTCTCGAGTCAAAATGTTTCTCTTTTGTGTTCCTCGCATGTCACCCAAAAGATTTAATAACGTAATTATTCTTTTTTTTTTACTTTTAATATCATAATATGTAGCTAGAAAATTGAAACTAAGTCCAAATTTCGATGTACACAAGTATGCATCATACCCTCAAATTCAGAGTTTTACTTTGTGTAATTTGAATTGTTTGCCCCTATAACAGTGCGATTGATTGTATTAGGGTAAAATTCATAATAATTGCTTCGCGCTTCCATAATTTGCAATCAATATAATGCAAAAAAATAAATAAATAGGCTAGGTAGGCACTTGGTAAGTTAAAAGGAGTTTGGGTACAAAACTTAGGCTAGGTTGCCTCGGAAAAAATAATTTGTCGTAACCAACTACAAATAAAAGGAATTTGGCTAATAGAATGATTTCCGCTTGATTTTCTGTGACACACTTCCATGTTCAACATGTGTACAGTTGATCTATTAACACCATCCTGAACCGCAATATGATTATTTTACGATCCCAACAACAGAAAACAAAAACACACTTCTCTGCAATTGACCATGTTACGCTACTTTCGGTTTTGATTAATTTTGAATTTGTTTATTGCATAGAAGTGTGTTTTCGTCTTCTGATTAATTTTGAGTTTGGTTTCTTCGGTTTTGATTATTCTGTGACGAATAATTTATAAGAGTAGAGAATAACTGCAATACCATATTAAGTAGTGTAAAATGAAGCAGATATATAACTTTTGGAGGAAACATTTAAAATCTTTGGATTTACTACTAAGAAAGTCAAAAGAATAAACAAATTCGTTCAGTTAAATACTTGAATATATATTTTTCTGAATCCTGCATTCGATACTAAGTTACGTGGCGTTACAAAGTACAAAAAATGGCCGAACCGTCTTTGTCAGAGTACAAAAATTGCAGAGTACACAAATTAGAGCAGCCCACTTCATCCATCCATCCAGTACTCACCCAAACTCCAAGCTATGAACACTGAACCAACAAATTGTACTTTACTTCTAGATATACATCAACAAATAAACTAAACTTGAAAAGGCAACATACCATACCATATACCAACACACTTAAAATGGGCAAGTGGGACTGGGGCTCAGCCTTCGCCGGAGCAGCTTGTGCCACTGCCACTCTCACTGCCCTGTGGGCCCGGCCAAGAAACCCCACATTCCACCTCATCTCAATCTCTCTTTCTTCCTTCCATCTCAACCTTCCCCTGCTGGATCTAGAACTCATGCTCACCGTCCATGTCACCAACCCCAACCCAGTACCAATTCAGTACCAGCCGGCAGTTATCTCTATCTCTTACAATGGGACCCACCTAGGCAGAGCCCAACTCGAGGCCGGTTCACAGTCTGCCAATTCATGCCAGATCTTACAGCTCGCCGCACGGCTCGACGGGCTGGAGATGGCCCACCATGCCAGGGCCATACTTGCTGATGTGGCTCGACGGAACATGGTGCTCGATTCAACGGTCGATATCAAGGGATTTGCTCAACTCTGGTGGTGGGCCCACAAGTTCTCAGTTCATATAGATAGTCATGTGGTTGTTGATCCAGTTTTTCTGGAGGTGGTTGAGCAGCAGAATCATTCAGAGACACAAGTGTACTTTGCATGATAATCATTTGATAAGAAATAATATGCTCATTCCTTAATTTTTCTCTGACTTTTATATTGAATTTTCTCCTTTTTTATCTAATTGAAAATAGGCTTAAAACAGAAAGCCCTCTGCTTTTACTAACAAAGTACAAATAAGGTGTTAAACAAACATGCTGAACAAAAACACTGGAACATACCACCTCCACTGCTAGCACAAGAACAAGTTCGGGGACGACTACAAATTACAACAAACCAGAACAAGCCATAGCCTCTGGTATTGATAGCATCACAACGTCAAATTTCAAAGATAATTAGACAAGAACACCAAAGCTCAAAAGCTGAACATACTGGTAATTCAAAAAAAAAAAAAAAAGACTAGCCTCTTTTATCTACCTCTAAAATGAATAAGCAAAAAATGGAAGTGAAGACAGACCTCTTGAAATCCCTCAGCGTGGAAAAAGATAATTTTCCAATTTCCCCTTTTTTCTGATCTAATGTTAAAGCACCGGCAATCAGTACCTGTCACTTTCACTCCATTACATAAATTAAGCCCAAGAACAAACGCAAGCATGGAATTCAAGTATCACAAACTGTCTCATTAGTGTTTTTTCCCTCATAATTCTCACAAATCATTTAGAAATATTTGCAATGGGTAAACATTAATAATTTGAAATATAATATGAAATCAAATCGTTCATTCATCCAGTATTGAAATTTATAAACATTACAATAAGGGAACAGGAGCTAAGATAGCTCACTAAGGCACAAACCAAACAACAAAAAGAAAGAAAAAAAAAAAGAATACAAAACATATTACAAGAAAAGCACCACCTTCACAAGTGCCAAAAACCAACACAGATAAAAAAATCAACACAAATCTTTCACTTGCCTCCATTAAGTTGAATTAGAGGAGAGCGAGGTATCATGGTCGGTTTGGGCTCCTTAGAAAACTCATAAGGATGGTTCTCCCTAAACTCATCTATTAAAGCATCCATCGGCAATGCGCGTAGAGATTCAATCGCCACTTTGCTAGGTATCTCTGACTCAGACCGGACAGGCGTTTCTCCAGTCGCCTCATAATCCTTTTTTTTTTTTATAATACTTTGTTAATTTATTTACAGAAGGGAAGAAAAGTTACATAATTTTACATAGGAGCATTTATACTATACCTTGTAACAAGTTCGGAATGTCTCATCTGTGTGGTGGATGATACCCTTTGTCTGGTCCGAGTGCTCCTTTTTCAGCTGAAGGATAGTCTGAGAATGGGCTCCAGATGCTGACATCAGCCCCGAAATGGAACATTTTTCATGCTCCTTCAGACCTGAACGTTGCAGCATATGTTATTAAGGTTTTCTTCCTAGTTAGCCCAGCATTATTATTGTTAATAAGACGAAACCAATACAGTTCTCACTTTGTCAATGTGTCACTTTGTCAAATGTCATTTAAGGTTTTCTTGAACAGAACTGATGCTCATAATATTATTTGTGCAATGATAATTATTTCTGAGTGATTAGAAAAAAGCTCCGGCTAAGAAATCCAAACTTATATCGTGAGCGCAGTTGGGGAAAGAAGGGCCCTAAATTGAACACACTTCGAATTTGCACGTAAATTTTATATGAAACTCACTCTGAATTTGTGCAAGAATGTCTGCACTGATATTTGCCACTTCTTCATCAGCCACTGCACGTGCTGAAGTGACCTCAGCAATGTGGTGCTCATTGCATACCATTGTATTCCTACATTACATATCAGAGGCCATTTTTGTTAAAAATAAAACCAAACATTGTATTAGACACTAAAAATTGAAGAAATTGGTAAGTACCTCACAAGATCCTCCATTTGGGAAACCTGTTTGGTACTCAATTCACTAACAGATGCCTCTGTCTGCTTCAATTGTTCTGATGCTGAATCTATTGTCTTTGCACTGGAACGCATAAATTCAAATGATAGTAAATAAGAATGAAATACATGAACATAAGGTACAATTACCGTATGGACAAAAAAGAGAAATAACACACCATTTTTCAAGTAATGCTTCCAAGCGACAGTGCTTGGCTGCAGTGAAATCTGAGTTGTCAGTTGAATCATGCTGTGATTGTGCCGCAAACTCCTCCCATTTCCTCTTGGTTTCATTAGTCACACCATCCACCTTTGTACAATGTTTCTCCACAAACATTTTCGTTTCTAGGGCTGCCTCCCCTAAACCATTTAACCTTACACCCACCTACATCCAACTTGATTTGATTAGTTTTCTTTCTCCTGCTTTTTTTTATTTATTTTGAAAGGACCAACAGTTTCAAGTAAGAAAAAAGTAAAACAAAACCTCTAGTAGTTGTTGCACTCTTTGTTTAAGTTCATCTTTAAGAAAATAAGAACTTACCAGCTCTCTTTGACGACGCATGAGACCAGACACTAGGTTTGTGACATTTGCCAGAATCATTTCTTCCTCGGCCTTGGATTGCTCCTACAAAAAAAAAAATTCAAATCAAAAGATGGATAACCAATCCCATGCTGCATTGCAATTGTTTACTTTGAAAAACGGTTCACAGAGTTGTTGTATTGTACCTCATAAGCCTTCTGGAAATCAGCAATGCTTTTGACGTGTGTGTCATGAGCCTCAGTTGAATGCAACTGCAGTAAATTTTTTTCCTCTAGAAGATTGTTGAATAAATCAACCATCAGAATAGATGTCTCTTTCGTTCTAGCAACACTTGCTTGGAATCTCTGCGTAGAGCAAGGTTTCAGACAACCAATGTCATTTCTTAACTAATTAATTAAAAAGGAAGGTAGCAAATATCAATTCATGTTATGCATCTAATTGAATCAACATTTGCATTGTTCTTATCACATTTCTGTTTGCACTGAACAAGAAATGACGTCTGCGGTTGTTGACTCACTGAAAGTTGATTAAATAAGAGTTTGCGTCAGACAAAATTACAATTTGAAAGGGAGAAAGCAAACCTCACGCAGTTCTTTCATGAAACTAGCAATGTCAGCTCGGTGGCTTGATAACATTTTTTCCATGTCAATCAAGATATTGCTTGCAATCTCCAAACCACCAGCAACCATCTGTAAGTATCAGAATAGAAAAAATTAAATCAACATGTGTGGTGCTTCGAAGATATCCCAAGTAATTGTGCTTTAAATTATTTCTTCGAGAAAAGAGAAATGCATAAGACCCCTTATTTGTATTTTCTAACAATTCACTACTGGCATTACCTCAATTTTTACTTTGCATAAATAACCTGTTGTGCAAAGGACGGAGTAACATTTGATATATCAGGAAAAGGGACTTCACAAACAACAAAGTCTAAGGAAAGAAGATAGTAACAAAATAATACCTGCTTCAGAGAAGAGTGGTTAGTGAAGTCGACAGAAGCCATCTCCTCTAAGCTGGCATTGGTGGTTGACTTGTGAAACCGCACCACATTTTCAATACCTTCAACATGTGACATGTACAGGGTCTTTGAATCCAGAACCTTTGTTCTCAGTTCTGATACAGCCTACAATAATAGGAAAATGTTGATCTTGTTATCACAGGTTTGTTTATGTCCTGCATGATATAGAGGGCATGAAGATGAAGATAAAATATAAGTCAAACATAAGAGAGTATTACCTTGTCATGGAAATTTAAGCAAGAATTGCATATAGCCTCAATTGACTTTAGGTGTTGGTTTTGTTGCTCTATAGACTGAACAAGAGTTTTTGAAAGAAACCCCAGCTTAGAATTAAGGTCAGTTTGATATGAGTTAACAACAGATCGGTTTGTGGCAATAACTTTATCTTCTCGAGCTGTAAAGACAAATGTTACAAGTTAGCATTAAAGATGAAGTATAGCAAGTAGTAGAATTGCATCAATCAAGAAAAGTGTACACTTACCTATTTTGGAGAAAAGTGAGGCATTCTCACGAGTAGATTTCTCCAGGTCTGATCTGAGTACACATGCCTGGTTTGTGAGAGCATTTTCTGTTTTCATATCATTTATTAGTTAAGACAAAATACAAAGAAACCTTACAATATTTAGTAAAAAAAAGTTCTATTTAATCTCTTTAAAGGTCTAATTCGTCCCAACTCAGCGTGTTAGTAAGTTCAGTTTACGTCCTCATATATTGGAAATTCCAAATATAAACCAAGCAATTACAGGATACGTTCTCCTATGTTAGTATGTTCAGATTATGTCCTTATATATAGAAAATTACACCGCAGGAAATGTGGCCTGCACCATACAACTATTATAATGGAATGTCACTGTAATAGTAAAAATAATATAAAGCAGATGTTTACCGGCTTTTATTTGCTTAGAAATTATAAAGTCTTTTTCCTTGATGTTGTAATGGGCTTGTTTCAGCTCCTCCTTTGTTGAAGAGAGCAATCTGGTTGTGTGGTCCAACGTTTTCTGCATTAAATCAAGCATACAGTTGTGCTTATTACTGGAATCAAACTTCAATTGATAGTAAAAAGTTGGCAAACCTATTAATAGTAAAAAAAAGTTTCACTCTTCAGTTACAATTATTTGGAATAAGAAAATGAAACACCAAAATATGGCCAACATATAGGCATGAAAACCACTAAATCTCATTATAAAATTCAGTTATTAATGCTTCAGCAAACAGAACTATTATAATACCTCTGTAGCTTCAAGTCTTTTGGTCAAATCACCACAATTCTCAAGCTGACTATTGTATTTCTCTTTCAAATCTTCAATTTCCTGATTATTATAGAAACATATTTGACAGATAGTCACAGAAGAGTAGTATTACAGACTGAAATCATTACAATTTACAAGTAAAAAACTGACCTTTTGGTGCGTCTCTATTGTAGTACCCATTTGCTCAATCTGTTCAGTCATAGCCTGAAATTTGTCCATGCCACCAGCATTATAATATGTTGAGAATACACTCAATACCAACATCATGTTAAAAAGACCACCTTTTATAAAAAAGCCATAATGCAATCAGTACCTTTCTTTCTGCTTCTTCCTTATCATATCTGTCCTTTGGAATGTACACCCCAACCTTTTCCCTCGCAGCATATACCTCTACAAAAGACAAAAGAGAAAAAGGCATTGATAATATTATCTTCAGGTAGAATTTACAAAATCAAAGCTGACAAATTGTTACTACTAACCAACTTTAAGGCGGTCAATTTCTGAGTAGAGATCTTTTATGAGTGCTGATTTCATCATTTTCTGGTTCACCTGTTGAATTCAAAAGAAATAGAGAAGAAATATTATGTACAGATCCAGATTAAGGTGATTACAAGACAACATGATTTTAGCAAAGGAACAATGAGCTTCCAACTATCCATTCAATAGAAATATTAAGCAGTAATAGTATAAATACCCACCTCAGGCCTATTCTTAATGCTCTTAGCCCTGTGTGCATAATCTAAGGTACTTAGGGTTTCTTCCAGGCAATGAACAGAAGGCGAGACAGTTGCAATAATACATGTCTTGGTTCTGCCACCAAGTGAATCTCGCAATAACCTAGTCAGCTTACTATCTCTGCAAATGCAAGAATAAACTGTCAAACAGCTCCCTTCTTTGATCAGGTCATCTCATTTGCTTCCTTTAAGGACAACATAGATTCCAATAAAGGCAATTGAAGTCTATCAGGACTCAGGACTGAATAGCATAACTTTAGGCCTTGATTGGGATGACCCAACAACATTTCTGGGCAAATCAATAGCATATTACACAAGCAGAAACTCAGTACGACTTGTTACTTTCTTTTCTCTCATTAACAAAACAACTAACACAGAACAAACCAAAGAAAAATCAAGGTCGACTGATATACTGGTATGAATTACTAGAGCGAAATTGCATATATGGTTGCTACATCTACTATTGCATGTTTTAGCAAAGTTTTACCTATAAGGAATATGACCAAGGTGCTCAACCAAAGCAGTGATAACACGCCCAAGGGTGAGAAGACTCTTATTAATTTCGCCAGCCTCCCTTGCACGTCCCTTAAATAGAAAATTGCATTTCAATACTTCCACTATCACACAGAATATTACATGGTAGAAAATTGCATGAATTAGATATGATTACTGTGACCCAATAATTTCTGTCCATAACCACATGTTTAAACAAGGTTAGCACAAATAATTTTTTTAAAAGTTCAATGCCGATTTGAGCACAGCCTATCTTAATGTATAGCAATTGCATAAGAAGTTCAAGTTTATTCTCACATCTCTAGCACCAGAGCGAGAAATATTCTCAGAACCAGCTAAATCAACGAGGTTTAACTTGCCACATTTAATGAGCTCCTCTCCTTCTGGTGTAGCCTCCTTGATATGAATTGTTATGGAGAAAAGAGAGTGTGAACGGCTGAAAATGATAGTAATAAATTAATGATCAGACTCATCTTGTAGAAACAAGGTTTGTGCAAGTCTCAAGTCACGTATCATCAAAAATTAAGTAGCAGCACTATGAGTTATCTCTGATAGAATAAAAAAAATTAAGTTATCATTATTTAAATCAAGACAGGTACAAATAATTGACAGCTTCCATTATATTTGCAAGAAATTTTTTCGATGATTCAGATATCATGTTTCATTTGTAAAGGTAGAAATTAATTAACAGTCAAAAAAACAATCTTATGAGAACATCCACACAGGTAAATAATTAGCCATTAGAATCAATTTTTTTTTTGGCGTTAATTATTCCTAACATTGCTACAAAAACACACCAAACTCCTCCACAATATTGTTCTTCCATACAAACAAAAGAACAGATTCAAATATGTAAATTCTAACATGTCTCTGACTATGCTGAGTTTAGAAAACATGATATAGAAACATATACACATAGAGAGTGAAAAAAAAGTACCTGGATTGTTTGTTAAGCAGAGTTTCAGCAGTGCGTCTCTTAGCTGACCCCCTTTCTAATAGGGTAAAAATCTCGTCACAATTGGTGACGATCTCTTCCTCCAACCCCTTGACAAGAACACCTCCTTTCCCATCCTCCATTAAAGGAAGAGGTTTCTTCTGCCTTTCCTCCAAGGCTATTTTTGACAGCTCCTCAGGTGCCAACAAGTCGGTTATTTCTTCATTGTATAGCTCAAGGAAGGTCACTTTTACACTGTACTCTGCATTTTGACTCTCCAATGTGTCAAAAATTTGCTTCACCGCACGTGGGATTACACCAGCATCAGGTGGTAGCTGCCCATGTGAACCTGCCTGTAAAAATTTTGCAAATTTGTTAATCTTAGAATGATGCTGACTGCCAGAGAAATATAGGTAACTAAAGGCAGTAGAAGGTTTTACTCCAAATTGATTTATTTGTAATTGCTTTAGCAAATATGAATTTACTTAAATAATAGAGAACCATACTACAAAAGAGATACACAAAATACAAGCACTTGCCTTTGTTCTGCGGCACTCTCCTTCCATGGTATACGTCTTTCCTGTACCAGTCTGACCATATGCAAAAATGGTACAGTTGAATCCCTCGAGAACTTCATTAACAATAGGTATCACAGCTTGATTGTACAGGTCCTTTTGCTTGGAATTCGGGCCAAACACCTACAGAGGAATCAGAAATTTGACAAATTTGATCTGGAAGCAACATAGGATTGAACAAGCACAAATTAAGAGAGTATTGATTGTCCTATACCTGCCAACTAGAATCAACAAAAGTAAAAGTGTCTCATAATTTTCATTCTAATCAGAAACCAAATACAGTACTGGAACTAGTATCTTTGGGTGGGACTAACAAACTTGTGGGGGCAAGTGCTAAAAACTGAAATTAAAACTGAATCCAACTCGCTCATACCTTATCGAAGGTGAAGACTCTATCCATTGGTTTGCCAGCTATTGACTGTGTAACAGAAACTTCTCTATTGGATTCATCACATGTAACCACTTGAGGTGCCTTGGTTCTCAACTCATCATCATTAAATGGCCTAAAACAACAAATTTATATTGTAAAGATAAAATTCTATTTTCTAATAATATGAATAAAAGCGGAAACGTCATTTTAAATCATATGAATTGTAAAAGCTGTACTTTCAAAATCTATGAAATAACGTAAAAATTTAAATTGACTGTTCCCAACGCATTGAACTCTTTAGCAAATGATTTCTTCATTAAGTGGATTCATGTATCTAAACCAATACTTCGGTGAAGCTTACTTATGTAACGGAAAAATAGAAATTAAAGTAATCCCAAAAAATCCAGTCAGATGAAATGTTTTGGAAATATGTTGAAATTTCAAAGTGGCAATAAGTAAGCCCCGTAAGGTTCGTAGCAGTTGACACTGAACAAAATTGACAGTAAGCTACTAAGCTTGGCAAAAAGCAGATCTAAACCTATACGAACAACAAAAATTTCGAAATATTGAAGAGAATAACCTGCATCGAAGGATAACTTGCACATTCACAGCCTTCTCTTTCTCCTGTCGCGACCCCATCTCACCCCAACGAATTTAGTGAGAAAAATTTATCTGTATCGACGGAATAGCTAGCTCTTGTTCCACGAAGAACGAATCGAAAACACAGAAGAGAATGGTTTAGAAGCACCAGATCTGTAATTTCTTCTGGTGCTAGGTTTAAGCTGTCTTCGCTTTTCTCTCTCTCTCTTTCTCTCTCTAAAATATTTTAATAATTGAATTATTGGGACGAAAGTGGAAGGAGCGGGATTGAAAAACGAAGAGCGCCATTTCAAATTTATTTCGCATCTCGATGTGCTTTTGAGCTGTTATCCGCCGCCCGATTTGAGATCCGAAAAGGTGTGGAGCGTGCCTGGAGTAATTAGTCGGCTGCAACTGGTTCACAGAGTGATGTTTCAATTCAAAAGCATTTGGAGATGCTGGGGCCCATCTACAGAACAAAAGTAATCGGTGTACCTGTACACCGTTTAGTCTGGAAAAGATGATTGATTACATTTTAAATGCGCCCTCTTTATTTCAGATATTGTCGAAAGACTCCAGAAATAAATAAACTTCTTTTGAGCTACCCCACATACTCAGCAATCAACATGACAGCAATCATTTCCCTTCAACTTAATAAAATAAAATTTATTTTCTTTTTGATTGAACATTTTAATTGAAGTATGGTATGTGATGAAGAAGATGATAATTCATTACTAAATATTGCAAAAAAATCCATATTTTTCTTCTAATTTTCTAGGTTTGTCACTTGAAGTTTCTACCTATATAGGATTTGTTGGTAGGATAGAGTATATTCGGATAAGAGCATGCTTTTGGCAAGGAAAAAAAGTAGAATCATATTATCTTGCTTCTTTTCTTTTCGAAATATATCTTGTCAAAACAAATAAAAAAAAACACATCTAAAATGCATAGAGCATTATTGCATGCATGTACAAAAACTTACGTTTGCTAATTTAAAATGAACTAGGTCATATTTCCGGATACCAAGAACAACATTTTCCAAGAAGTAGATAGTAAAGTGAGTTCGAATTTTTTTTGTTAGATGAAATACATGCAACTATATTTAAAAAATGTCATGAATGACGATTTGCTTTAATAATAATGGGGGCGTTTGGATGAGGTTGGAATAAGAGGGAATTGCAAATTCCCGGAATTTCATATGCCAAATTTATTATAAACAATCCAAACTCTTCACAAAGTTACACACTTCCCAATAAATTTATGCCTAGAATTGCAAATTTTCCAAATTCCTACGACATCCAAACGGCCCCAATAGGTCAATTCGATACATTGATCAAAATCGATGCAGAGAAATATCTGAAAGTGCTTTTGCATCATGTTACATATATTTCTATTTTAATAAGTTCGAGCAACAATTTAAGTCATACAATAAAAAAGGTAACTAATAACGAATCCAACTATATTTTCTTACGAGATATTTTACAGAGTAAGAAAAATGCTTCTCTATTAATAATGGCAGCGTGTTTAGCCAATTTCAAAGGAAACTGTTTGCTCTCCAAAAGATGTTGATAGAATGATAGGATCAATAATTTGTGGACCTATCTGGGTTAAAATAACAAAGCTTTCTCAGTAGAATTCCAGAATGGTGCTGACATGCGGCTCTTTTCTCTATCTTCTAATGCAAATAATGCAAAAAGAGCGGGTGAAAGGGATTCTAATCTCCAAAATGCACATATGTAGTGTTGATGCAAGTTCAAATAATTTGGATGCCTAAATGCGAGGATCTACGGCACAATTGAGGTATGGCTAAGTAGAGTTTAAACAAAATAAATATATAACATAGACAACGCAAAAACAGAGCTTTATATTCTCTACTATTGCATCTCTGGATCTGCAATAAGCTGACAGCCTGACACAGGCAAGCTATATGCCATCCAATGCCGAACGATATCAATAGAAATATTAAGACTTCATCAAGGCAGTGAAATTCAAGTGAATTTGAAAAGGAAGATGAGAAATCCAAAAATAAAAGTAAAATAAACAACACTTTGTCAATAAGATCCTACTGCAAGGTTGCCATTGGACTCTCATAAACAAATAAAGACCCATCAATTATTCTTTTGGTTTCATGTGGTTGACAAATAGCAAATTGAAGAGAGCTAACAAAAGATATAAATGTAAGACCAGATCGATATTAATGCCCCAAAGAAAATGCAAAGAAACATGCATGTTTTCGCAAAGGCCAATAAAAGGAGGATTTATGCAAAAACACTGAATGGGATACTGGAATACTGCAATAGAGAAATGACCAAGAAGATGCATAATGCCACAAAACAACAACCGAATCAGTTTATAAAATATTCAAACCCTTTCTTCACATATGAACCAATAGAGCAATAAATCCGATAGATCAGAAACACCCATAGCTACTATGCACATGAGCTACAACCAAGTATCATCTCTGACAGGTTCAATCTGTATAGTTCTACAATATTCTTCTCTGCTCTCTCTTTCTCTCTCTCTACATCTCATGATTTGTTTGAGCATGAAAAACCCTTGCAAGCAGCCAACCAAACAATAAGGATAAACACAAAAATGGCCCCAGCAACCATTAGTTTAAATTGAAGGTTTTGAAGCCACATTTTTCTCCTCAACTGCCTTCCATGCCTCTGGAAACTATCCGCCTGCCAAACACATATAAAAATCAGAAAATGAAGTTGATTAAAATATTAACATTGATATTAGACCTTGACAATGTCGAGATGAAGGTGGTTTTCGGTTAAAATTTTCTGAAGACAAGTTATTAGTCTAAGAATTAGGTTCCGAGTTCTATGCCCAGGGAATTTGTTTGATTACTGCTAAGTACACAGGGTTTCTTAGGCTGGGTTGAGTGTCCCAACCCAGAGTTGACAACAGATGAGGGAACTTACCCCCCACGGTACCTAAATAAACAACTCAGGTCAGGTTAACGAAGCCAGCTATAGTTAGGATGGCTGTGTGCTCGAGTCAATTAATATATACCATGCTTGTTATGAATTCACAAAGAACACTACATGTTTGTCGATATTTTTTTTCTTTATTACAAAAATAAACCATGTTAACACAGCTTGAACTTCACAGGTCAAAGTGATGCTAGATAGAATGGGAATTTTGACAGGTTCTTTGTTATTTCTTAAAAGAGGGCTCTCCATGGAATTTAGCCTCTGCATGCACTTGAAATTTAAAGAGAGAAGAAACTGCAACAACTGTGCACCTGAAATTGTAAGGTTTCAGTCTTGTCAACTAGAAGTTCAATTTTCTCGCCACGATCTAGAACCTTTTCAATGTTATCCATCATGATACCCTTAACCTCAGTAATTTGGGCTTTAAGCTTAGACAGCTTGCTCATCTCCTCTGGGTGGTTTATGCAATACTGCATATGTTCCTTCAGCCTAGGGCTGTTCATATATTTCAGTTCTCAGTTTCTCGTGTTTACCATTAATTGTTACTAACACGAACTAGCAAGAGTTTGTTCTTATATCAAGGTTGCATTGAAAATTATGGTACTTGGTAATAACACTAAATGTTTCTCAAATTTTGTAGATTGTACTATCGAATCAGTAATTGAAGATAGGATATGCCAATAAGACTTGCGACGGAAAACAATGACATTTTGCCTTTGCCTCCTACAAACCATTCTTTTAGGACAGGAAGTTTGAAATTAATCAAAGTGAGGAATCTCACTTTTCTAAAGGGCAGTCACTTTTCTATACATTGATTTCACTGGCTGCATTGTCAGAAAATAATCCAATTGAGGAATCTCATGTACCCCTCACAAATCAAAGTGAAATATTGGTGTCATATCAGAAAAAAAAAAAAAAAAAAGAAGAAGCTTTGAGTCCCAAAGTGTACCCAAATTCACGGTCAAGACTGTAAGCAATACTGAAACGATCCTCAAACAGGTCATCATCCTCGTCAACGTCATCAGCGAATGGGTGTGTGCCCCCCTCTTCGTCGCCTATGGCTGACCCGTACCGCTGCACAAAGTCTTCCTTTACTCTCTCTAGAAATACGAATGGTACACTCCTCCCCAATCCCTCATCGGCCACCACAAGAAACACTACACCAACAGGTAAATCATATATATAATAATTTCCCAATTTATAGTGAAATTACTGGCACTATATTGCTATTAAATGTTATATCTCTTTTGGTTTTGTCGGCGTCAAGTATTACAGAGAAGCAGTTCAGTGCCACATTGATAGCATAATCCTGCCAGTTAGACTACTAGCTTTCGCACCATATTCTTCAAACTTTTACCCTTGCAACATATTTTTTTACTGTCCTTTTATTAAATTACTAGTCTTAGAATTCTACAACTGATGCCTAATTTCATGAAAAACATTTTCTTAAATATCCAAAAGACAATCTTTACCAATCCCAATCTCTAGCAGACAAACCAAACAAGAAGGGTGACTAATTGTAAAGAAAATAGAATGGTTTTAGTTGAAATAATCACAAGTGACAGAAGAACGTACCGAAACCCTTGTCAACAAGGAAATTGAAGGTGTGACCATCACATGAGTAAGTGAATTTGTTGCTATTTGGAGGCAACTTCTGCAAACACTGAATTGCAACTGTACTGAAATTTCCAGAAAAAGAGGTGTGCTCAGCTAACACCACCGTCCCCTTGGCCACAAAGCTATATATAAGAGGTTGCTTATTCATTATTTTATCCTCCTTCAATTCTCCCAATTGATCTGGAAATAAGAGGCGAAAGAATTAAAGGTCAAAATTTGCACGAGAGGGAATTCAACAGGTTTCAGTGACAAACTAATGAGAAATTCTCAAGATTATCGCGACATTGAAGGTTTTATCCAAGAATTTTCCGAATTTGAAGAGAGAAACAACAAAACTCGAGGGAATAACAAGAGATCGCCAATTGAAAAAGGAATATTAAAGAGAACAACAAATTACAGATTAAAGAGAGTACGTAGGGAATAAATAAACAGATACGACCGAATTTACGATGAAAATAGATCTCTTGAAAGGAGAGAGATCTGACCTTAAAAAGCCCTAGTAAACAATTCAGTTTGCTTCGGTGCGAAGTTCCTCTCTCTCTTCTCCAGTAGTTGATTTTAGTTCGTGGCATGATAAAATATTTGATTAGAATTGGTCTTCGTACGCCGTGTATGAATTTCAAAAGGAAATTATAGGTCCGGCGTATTTGCTGAATTGCTGTCGCCAGATTCTGATGGAAGTTCATTAATTTGACGCAATAAATTTTATCAAATTATCAAGTCAGGCCCCACATTTTACCCCGTCAGACGGATGAATTAGTTACCGTGATAACAAAAAAATGTGCTGTACAGGTTTTAATCACAATAAATTATTTTTAATTTATTATTATTACTATTGATGTTGTTATTGTTATACATTTTTATTTTATTTACTAATAAAATATGAAATAACAACATGGTTTGTTTCTTCAAAAGAGAAAAATAAAATCATATGACTACACGGCAAGATTTTTATTTTTAAATAAATTGAGCTTCCCAATTTATTTTTAAATTAAATATCTATGAAAGATGCCGGCCAGATTTCATTTTCTTAATAACTATATAAAAAGTGATCATTAATGAAACCCAAAAAAGCACGGAATGTAGATTTGTAAACGTAATTTCATTTTCAAGGGGTAGAAGAGGAAAGGTTGTTGAAGCATTGACCTGTTGTTAAATTTGAAAGGTGGTTCATCATTTGCACATTGGGCTGTAAATTATCTACTAGAATGGCTGGCCCTCCCGTGTTCAAAGTTTTGAAATTGAATAGTAAACCGAGAAAGAAAGAACTGATAACATGTCCGAGAAAGAAAGAACCGAAAAAGAAATTGAATAGTTACTTTCAAACAATAGCAAAATCAGATCTGAATATTATTTACTCCGTTATACTCATTATTTATTCATAGATCTGAATATTATTTACTCCGTTATACTCATTATTTACTCCCAGATCTGAATATTGTTTACTCCGTTATACTCATTATTTACTCCTTGATAGTTATTTAGTTACGAGATGGGCTAAAATCAGCCACGACTGACGGATGCAACCGTTAGCTACGATCAAATCTCAATTTTTGAGATTCCAACAATCGATCCGAACCGTTCAATGTGTTCTCCATATTTAAATCTCATTGGAGACCAAATTTTATATTTTTTTTATTTTATTTACTATTTTTTTGAGATTTTTAAAATCATAGTTATTGAAAGGTCCAGAATTGTTTAGATTAAGAATTTTATAAAATATCAAACAAATACTAAAAAATTTCAGAAAAATGTAAAATTTAGTTTCCAATAAGATTACAATATGAAGAACACATTGAACAGTTCAGATCGACTGTTAGATTCTCGAAAATTGAGATTTGATCGTAGCTGACGGTTGCATTCGTCAGTCATGGCTGATTTTAGCCCATCTCTTTAGTTACTCCCAAATAGGTGTTTGATGAAATGCCTGGATACAATTTTGGTTTGGGGATCAGTAGAGTCCTGGCTATGTTCAATATAGTCATATCCAGTTCGGTACTACTGAAATTGGTTGCATAAAAATTGCTCAGTTACGTACCAGTATGCCTAATTAAAATTAAAGTGCATCGAGTATAGAACTGGTCCTGAAGTTACCGTGTCAGTACAATGCAAATTTTCTGATAGATTTTGAATAGTAAAAGGGGAAAACACCATTGAGGTTTTGTATACAACCGGATCAAATTAAAAGAAATTAGAGAAATTTAATAGACAAATCTTTTAGCACTGAGCTGATTAATCATTACTCATGAGAATAACAAAGAAACGCGTAAAGATCAAAGCTTCCATTTCTAAATTAACAGCTCCAATAACATTCTTTACATTGCCATCTCATAATCTCTAATACCATCAAATACTAAATAACCCAAGAACTTCAAGAAATAACTAATTCCTATCCCATTCCTAGCTAGCAACCAAATACCCGAAACCCGAAACAGCAAACACCAGACCCAATTACCCGAAGAAACCCTAAATCTAACCACCGAACCCGTACAAGGTCCTTCCCTGGCGCTTGAGCGCATAGACCACGTCCATGGCAGTGACAGTCTTCCTCCTGGCGTGCTCAGTGTATGTCACGGCGTCTCTGATCACATTCTCGAGGAAGATCTTGAGCACGCCACGTGTCTCCTCGTAGATCAAGCCGCTGATACGCTTGACTCCGCCACGCCTCGCCAGCCGCCGGATCGCCGGCTTGGTGATGCCTTGGATGTTATCTCTGAGCACCTTCCTGTGACGCTTGGCGCCTCCCTTTCCTAGCCCCTTGCCTCCCTTGCCTCGGCCCGACATTTTCGTAGATTTCTGAGAGAGAGAGAGAGAGTTCAAAGAGGAAGATGAGATGGGAAAGGGGAAAAGAGAGGATTTAATTTATAGAAGTTTTGATTAAGAGTCGATCCGTGGACTGTGTACTGTGGGCTGTTGGATTAGAAAATGAAGGGAGAAGATTGGATTCGGGTGGTGGTTCGGATCGCTGACGTGGATTGGGTTTTGGGGGAGTTGTGTTTGTTCGTGAAGCGATATCGACAGGTGTTTGATAGTTGGCTGAGGATCTTATGTTGGTGTTTCTGTATCTTCATCTGTGCAGCAGCCTTCAGCGTTTCAGTCTCTTTTGAGAGTTTTGTGTTGAGATAGAGAATTTATCGTGATACTAGTGGTTTCTTCTCATTTTTTTGTGTTGAGATAAAAGATTTGTCATGATACTAGTGGTTTCAGTAGATGATTCTTTGATTGTGATTGAGCCCCCTAATTAATGCACTACTAGATGTGTGTCGGTAGGCCAACTTCATAGCATAACTAAATTTCAGAGGATTTATTATCAGGTAATGGTAGGAGGACGTCATTTAGTTAGCACGGAAAAATATTTATTCTCAAGCACGCTAAATTTCATTGTATATGCACGCTGAATAACCGATCATGTGCGGAAGATTTATTAGCACGCACATATGATTTAATGTCGACGCTAAAAAAAATAATTACTAGATTAAATTAAAAATATTTAGTGAGTTAGCGTTGTGGGTATACCGATGCATATATCAAAATATATTAATCAATAATTTTTTCCAGTGGTTTTGTACCGGCTTCAATACATTCACAACATAAACCCCAAACCCAAATGCATTATAAAGTGAACGTGAATAAATTACACATACTTACATTTGCATCAAATAATGAAAAATAATCTGCATGAAATCAAAAATTTTGTATAAAACAATGAATTGTGGAGCCCTAAAATAATTTGTATCAGACTGCAAATGCATTGACATCTAATACATCAAAAGGTGCATTGACAACTTTGAGTAGAAGTTTGATAAATAAGTGTTTTTGAGAGTTGATGCTTCAAAAGTTGCATTGGCATCTTTTGAACCTTTTGATGTACCAACAACAATGATTTTGGGGTCACTTCTGGCATGTTTGGCCTCTGAAGGATTTGGTAGGAATGGTTGAAGGTCTAGGACTGGAACTAATCCTTGGTTGACAATCGACTCAATTCGAGCGTCGATTTTGATTATAATCGAAAAAGTCAGAATTTGATGGTGATGCGAACTTGACGATCGTATTTATGGATTCTTCATCCGTGGGTTTTACTTTGACTCTAACTTCCATGGCTTTCCATCTCCCAACATAGGATCCAAACGACTCACCGTTATTTTGTTTAAGGGATTCTAGATACTCACGTCGCGGCTCTATATCCAAGTTGTATGAATACTGGTTAATGAATCAACTTGGCAGTCGGTCAAATGATGTGAACCTTGATAAATCAAGTGAGGTAAATCATTTCACAGCCGATCTAGTCAAATTTTTTTTTAAACAACGAACAAGCATTGAATCATTTGATCTCAATGCGACCAAATCCCCACAATAGTACATCTAAGATCCTCCTTTGTTTCAAAAATCATACTTTTGTGCTAGTTAATTTATTATTAATTATAAGAATTACTGAGTTTTGACTGGTTTTGATACACAAATACAAAATCATGTTAAACGTTTTCATGATATCTTTTTATGACAAACATATATGATTTTGACAAAATTTTATAAATGTCATATACAAAGAAGGAGTAAACATGTTTTGACGGAAATAGTATAGAGAGATAACTAGATGCTTTAAACCAATTTTCATTTAATTACTTGCCCGCGTGACCAAAATCATCTTCATGAAAACTAAGAATGAGCAAACCTCAAGATTACATTTCAATAACTTTTTTATCTTTTCGTTATGTGGTAACGAGCAGAGGTTTTGCTCCCTCCACATCAGAGGTAAGAGAAAATATAAGGAGAGGAGACGAGGTGAGAAAGAGATTTTACAAAGACTTGATACCAACCACTAAACTCCGATTTTGAGGACACACGAGCTTACTTCCTCTTCGTTGTTCTATTCTAGAGCAGAGTCTTAGAAAATTTATAGCATGTTTCTTGCGGTAGTGTTTAGAAAATTTATAAATTGAAGTGAAGTAGTGTTTAGATGGGAGAGGCTGGATGCAGATACAGTATAACCTTTTCTCTTTATTAATTTTATAAGGTTGTAATCAGTTACTATTTGTTTCAGTAAAAATGAAACGGGCCTTAAGTCCCCATTTTTTTTTAAAAAAAAATCGTATTACGCATGGATAAAGGAAAGAAATTATACGAAGTTACAATTTCCAACTCTTTCACGGCTAGTATAACAAAGCTTGTTTGCTTGTTTACAACAATTCTCAAGTTTCATCCACTAATAACAGCAGTACCGAATAAATGCTAAATTCAACTCTGATTTAGATGACTATTTTACAATCCGACTTGATTCAAGATCCCACACTCCTGCTCCAGAAGTTCCCTACTAAAATCATAGGTTTGAGTGTATTTTTTTATCAGTGCACATTTAAAAGAGTTCATAACACACTCATATAGAAATTCTGATTAAAATCAATCAGAATCGGAATCATGGCGACACCTCTGCTTATCTTTGCCGTGTCGGCTGTTCTTATGCCTGTCGTCAGAACTACGGTCCCGGTCCCGGTCCCGCCTCCTTTCATGCTTATCTTTGTCTCTCCTTCTATCTTTAGATGATTTCTCCTCGCGCTTATCTCCTCTCTCATCCCGCCGCTTCCTTTTCTTCCTCTCATCTTCATCAGTAGATTCTTCCCTCTCTTTTGGCTGTGGGGATTCAGATCTTGTTTCCTGGAGCTGCCCTTGCATGGAGCTCGACTCCTCATTTCGAGGTGCCCTGTAATTACAGCATCTCAGATACGTACCAATTTAATATTACATTTTTCAACACAAAAAGACGACAAAAGAAAACGGAGAGTAAAACTCAGCATCTCCTGTAATTTGCAAATTTCATTCACTGAACCATTAAAGTTAACCAAAATGAAGAGAAAAATTACATACTTGTACAAGCCCAGTCCTTGGACTTGAGCAGCCTCTGCATGTCCTGCACCAAGGTCCTCAGCAGTGGAGCCTCTTTTAACAAGCTCAGCATATTCATGCTTGTCGAGGCGGTTGCCTTGGGCTCGCTTGGCCCTTTTAGGAGCCAAACCTAGTGCCTCTCGCATGGCCTGCTCTTCTTCCTCTTTTACTCTTCTTATCTCTTCTTTCAGTGCATCTTCCGAGTTTTCCCCACTTTTGTCTCTAGTATACCAGAAGAGGTCTTTCCCTAAATAGACGAAATAAATAAAACTGATGTCAGAAGTATGTGGGAATCACTATTCTAATTGGCGAGAACTAAGAACTTAACGGAACATTTACTTTATTACATTAACATTCAAGAATTAAAGCTCACAAAGACAATTGCAGAAAACAAGTATAGGTTCCTTTTTATATTGCCAATGTGTCAAAATTTCCAGCATAACACACATTAGTCCTTGAGTTTTTCTGAAACGTATTATTATCCTCATTGCCTTATAATTTGCTTTTTCTCCCTCTTACAAATATTAAAAAAAAAATCCAACTAAAGAAAAACATAATCTCCAACAAACACAGTTACACAGAAATATACACAAAAGAAAACAAACAAGAACAATGCATATGTTTTTCTCGGGAAAAAAGCACAGAATAATAACAGATATTATCCACAAAAAATTATGTCACAGCAAGCACTATCAACAAGCAATTATTTGTTATGAATCATACAGTAATTTGTATCATGTTCAACAAGCACCAAATTATTCTCATAATGACACTTTCACCGAATCAGTTTTCTTTTAGCAGGTGGTATACAACTTATGCTATGAACATATTGGTCGGGTCTCAACAGAAATATACGAGAAAATAGTTTTAAATACCTTTCTGCCATCTACCAACAGGGGCCTTAATGCTGTGCCCAAGATAGTTCTCTCTGTGCTTGTCTGCCTTCACATCATCCCACTTGAACTCTGTATTTGTCATTATAAAATATATAAAACTTGTCAATCCATTAACTCTTCAAAAAAAAAAAAACCCTAATTTTCATTAGACTGTTCAACCAATTGAACTTTTAAAATATAGTAACATTTCACACAGAAAATCACTGTGCCGAAAATATTTCTTACCAGAATAGACGGTAGAGGTTTGTTTCATTTCAGACACACTCAACTCAGCCCTAATTCAGCCCAAAAATCCCCAATCAAACACAACTTATCCAAAAAAGGAGAAAACGAAAAGGAAAAAGAAAATAAACTATCGTCGGGAAAGAGATCTTACGATCGCGGCCGCCTCGAACGCCTCCTCTCGTTGGGTGATACATGTTTCTCGCAGATCGATGAGGTAGGAAGGAGAATCGAAGGTTGGAAACGAGAAGTTCCGCCCTAATTTAATTTCACCAAACAAACGACCACTGGTCATTTTTACAAACAACCCCAATTTAATTTCGGATCCACGGGTCGTTTTTCGATCTGGACCGTCCGATTTAATCTCAACGGTTAAAATTTTTCGGATCTATCAATAGTGGTACTAGCACGGGACTTTCATAGCCGTTAAAATTAAATCAGACGGCTGAAATCTAAAAACGACCAGAGGATTTCTCTGGTCGGCACCACAGTGGAGAGGAGAGAAGCTTTCGACGGATCAGTACAGACTAGAAAGAATCGATCCGGATCCAACAGTCGTCAATCGGCAATTCGGCATCTATTTTATTTCGGATCTAATATCACAAACTGACCCGATAACATGTCTAGTCAAAGGCCCAATTGTTGACCCAATCAGGCCCAAATCAATGTGGGCCCCATTCTGAGTAAGACCAAGTTGGAGTTGGAGAACTGAACTGATCTGATCGTGATCTAGTCTAGTCGTCTCCTTTCCTTATTATAAAATCGGATCATAACTAAGAAATTAAAGAGGAAAGAATGGCAATGAGATCGGTGATCGGAGGGATGAGGCGCCTCGGCGGATCTCAGTCTGAGGTCACGTGCGGCTCACGTGTGTCCGTGCGTCTCTTCAGCGATGACAAGGGCAAGGTTCTGAGTGAGGAAGAAAGGGCCAAGGAGAATGTTTACATTAAGGTCCCTCTTTTTTCTTTTTATTAAATCAGATTGTCCCGTATTCGAATATTAGTTTAGTTATGTGATTTTTGTGTTATTATTGAGTCTGTAACAATTTAGGCGCAATTAGCACTTTCCGACTGGAACATGCACTGTTTCCCTATAGATAGAGGGTTTATATTTAGGAAGTGAAATTAGATCTAATAATAAATCTTTCTGAGCAAGTTTAACCTTCGATTAAGATTACTTTACCGGAGACATTGATACAAAACCCTAGACTACTTTACTTGGCTTAATTATGTTTCTGAAGTTCAATTAAATCAATAGATGAAGAAACCCTTTACTTAAGTTATCTTTGATGAGGTAATGTTCATTTTTTATGATCAATGACCTCTTGGAAGTCATAATAAGCAGAATATCAAATTTGATTTAAATGCAATAATTGTATTGTGGTTTAATCCTATCTCTACATCTAGGGTATTACACTTGTAGTTGTAGCATCTTATCTCAAAAGAGTATCTTAAAAGAATGAGAAACCCAAAAACTTACCCAACTGTTAATTTTATAAGATAAGACTTTAGACCTGTGAAGCCACAACATTCAAAGTGGCATTTAATTTTTTTTTATATGAGAACAACACATCGAACACTACTGACAATTGGACATTTTCCTAGCTATTTTCTAACAACCCCACAATTGGTTAGTGTCAATCTTGTTCATAATTTTGTTGTTTTCTTCTCAATGTAGAAATGGGAGAAGGAGAGGTTGGAGAAGCAGAAAAAGAAGGCTGAAGCTGAGAAAGAAAAATCTGACAAGGTTATTTCCTTTTTATATTGACATAACTTATAATGCACCTCCATTTCTCTGTTTATTATCTATTTGATCTTTAATAGATAGAATAAGAATATTGGCACACACTTGATGGCATGCTAGTTTTGTCTTGTACCAGTATATATGGGTTGCTACTTGCCACAAAATGGTCACAGATGATGCATGTGTGTCATTGTACCAGTGATTAGTGTGGTGCAAATGGTTGCTACTTTTTTTTTTTTTTGATGAAAGTTGCCCGAGATGGGCTTCCATTGAAAAATAACAATCAGTACATCTAAAAGTTCAAAAACAAAAAATAAACTGATCATATTTTGCATGCCTCTGAAAGAGAAGCTGCAAAACCTGATCTCCTACTAGAAAAGAACTAAAGAAGGTTTAAACTGCTCACAACACAGGAGAGCTCACAATCCCAAAAAATAGACCCAAGACACCTCAAAAGAGGGAATCAAAAGAAAAATTTAGCAAAGCAGCAACACGAAAGTTCTGACAAATGGTTGCTACTTAATGTTAGTAGTTTCTTCTGTGTTATGACTTGCATGGTAACTGCCATTTCAGCTTACTTCACTTGAAAAGTGACTGATTATAGCTGACGGTCACTCAGCTCTTAACTTAGTGGAAAGCCTTGAAATGACACCTAATTATGAATGACCTGAAAAGATTATTATCTTTTCTGTAATTGTTCGCAACCCCTTTAATCTCAACCTTACCATATTTGCATAAAATATATTGCATGCTTCAAAATTCCGCATAATTACCTAAGAATACTATTTGTTTTTCTGACCTTTAATGTCCTGTCAACCCTGTTACAGACTCCTGATGGCTCCAAAAAAGAGTGACATGGCCTCTCCGTTGCAGCTATTTTTTGTTTTCATGTCTTTACTTTTTGAGTTAGGGAAGAATAAATATGTTATGTGGCTGTGATGACTGATGACCACATATGGCATGTTTGAATCTGAGCATGCAACTCTAGTTCTCTGCCATCTTTTATACTGTTGCAGCTCTTTTGTTTTCTCGTGATGTATAAATTGCATGTCTTCGAGTTGTTATGGCTTGCTGTGAAAAAAGAACTAAGTAGTGCTGTTAGTATGTCTGATATCAAGGTTTTTTTTTTTGCTCTTTTATCACGTGTTTTTCTAATTCGCAAAACAGTATCACAATTCACACCGAACTGCTGCAAATCCAATTACCCAAATAGTTCTCTGATTCTCTCTGTAATTTCATTGGGTATAAATAGTACTATTAATGGACCCAGGCTTATTTGGAGATCTCAGATGTTCTCTTTATTGAAAAACTTCCTAACTCTGGCAATTCCAAGTTTCCAACAAAGGAATGTTTGACCATCTGGCGTTCATCTATACTATTTATATACTATTTATAAACGCACGTACAGTAGAGTTGTTTCTACCGTTCAATCGATTTGATCTGTGGCCAGGTATTAATCTTCATACGAAGTAACAATATATTTTGATTTTCCGTTTAATAAAAAAACAAATTAAATAACATATCTATTTATATCGATGCTAGATTAAGCAATATATTTTTATTATCTAATATTATTTTGTTTCTTTATTTGCCCACCTCACACCTTAAGCTAGTGTAACAAACATACATACGGGGAGAAATCATAATATGCACAAAATATTAAACCAATTAAACAACTTCCACCTGTGGACAAAATCATATGTGAAATTGTAAAAAGCTCAATTAGAACCATCCCACCCGCAAACCCCTCCCTCCCACCCTTCACCATTTTTTTCATGATAAAAAACACATACAAGAAAAAAGAGACACAGATGCTCTCAATGATAGTATTAACTATTAAGCAAAGAAAAACTACTCAGATAACAACATAAATCTAAGCTAAGATTATTACGGGAAACAGAAACAAGAGAAAATAAATCCAACTCCACCGTTGCAAATTATTTTATGGCATACAAAAATGTGACCCAAGTGATGTGACAAAATTACCAAAGTGACATCTCTCAGTAAAACAGTCTTGCTTTAATAACAGAGGGTAACTGGGTAAGACAGCATTAAAAACAGAAGAAATTCAACTGCATGGATCCAGCAGTTGGTGCTTAGTCAGAGATTTCCTCTTTGGATTTCTTGGGCTTGGAGAGTAGATACCAACCAAGCACACCAGCAAAGGCTACAGTTCCAGCGACCACTGCGTAGTTGCGGTTCTTGTCAGTTGAAGCCCCTTCAGTTGACGACTCATGCACCGAGGCGCCAGCTTTAGCATCACCACTTGAAGCAGTTGACGACTCTGCGGCCTTTGGTCCCTGTAGGAACACCATATTAGCAATGTATAAAGACTATAGTAAAAATTTGGTACAGTACTCTTCAGGCCTGGTGCCAAGTAAAACAAATCCAAGAGTTATTACATTATTCAATTAATCTAAGAGCAATTTCATCATTCAATGACCTAGTATACTGGGGCTCCATTATACTATGTCACTTATTTACAAACTGCACCAGTTGTCCCAAGAGTGCTGGCTGGTATGGTTACCCCTTGTATATTCTGCATACTTACAAATCAGCCAGTTAGATATTTGCATAAATTCTCTCAGTGAAATTAAAAATACCAAAGCTTAACATGTTATTATGCCTCAGCAATGTTGCAGGAGTGGAAGTTTTTTCAGGCCTTATGGTGCTTCCAAAACTCCCTCTAAAAGGTTAAGTTCTTCATTTCTTTTTCTGAGGAAAAAGGTTGTTTTCTAGAAAATGATGTTTAATTGATTTTAGCATGCGGAAGATGAGTTCAAATATTGCAATGGTAACTTCAGAAACCAGTAAATATACTCATTGACATCTCTAATTAGCGTCATGTGAGATAAGCACATCATTTGACAAGCACATAAAAATACACCAAAAAAACAGTAATTTCAACTTCTGAAGAGTTGCAACTTGCAAATATAATTAGTAAAACCATAAAGCACAAAAAAAAAAATCAATCTATTGATCACCTGACGAGCAGCCTTCTCCAGTTTCTCTTGCTCCATTTTCTGTAATTTAACAGAAGCAAACCAAAAGTTACATCTATTGGGACTTTGATTGGAATCAAAATTTATTCCACTTAGCTAAACTAACAAGGACTCCATATTTTCATTCATCACACCATGGTATAAGTTTTTTTTTTTTTTTACAGGCTACCATGATTTCAAGAAGCACTCTACAACTATTTAGGCATCAAATCAAAGATAGACAATATCATCAAACCCAAGTGCATTAGCCTTGCATATATCAAAGACTTCTCAAAGATTGGACGATCATAATACTTCCCAAGGATCGAAATTATGGATCAATGAAGAAAGAATTCAAGAGAGTTTCAGATTGACTAGTATTCCACCAATTACTATTCAGAAGTTCCAAACATTTTTGAAATGCAAGAAAGACTGACCAGGGCAAGACATTGGTAGTACTTGGATCTCAGATTGCAGTTCAAATGTTGAAAAACCATTAATGCAGTTTTTCAGTGTTAAACACATGAAATTTAAAGGAATGTTGCATCAAACTTAACACACAGATCTATCAATTTCCTTTTCAGATAGCATGGTATTTCTTTCTTATTACACAGCACAGTCTAAACCATAGTGGCAATTTTTTGTGAAGAACCAGACTTCTCTTAACATTATCCTTGTAGTAATTACTAATCAGTAACTTATGGTATGTTCTGACAGTGAGATAACATTTACTTTATGACTATTTTCACAGACGCAATAGAGAAATTTCAGATATATAAAACAGGACATGAATTTGGAATTTTAGACCTCAAGATCGATAAAATAACACAACATCTCATCCCTTGAATTAAGGAGCTACATAACAAAAACCCTAGCAAGCATCCAAAGCTAAATAACTACACGGCGCACATCTAATCTCAAGGCTACGAAGATCTACTATTACCTTCTCAATCAATCGACATCAGCAATCAAGAGAAAAGAAGAAGAGAGAATCGAGCAATACCTTGATGTAGACATTCTCAGCTGCCTTCTCCTCTTCGCTGAGCACCTTGCCTCCAGACGAGAAGAATCGCCTGGACACGTGTCTGATGCCCACTCGCCCCGCCATTTCTCAGATCAATCAACAAATCGAGCTTTTCTGACCTCACTCTTTTTCGAAAGGAAAGAATTTTGTTGAAGAAGAAATTGTGCACTTCGACGAGTCTCTAGTGGTATAGTGGTATTCATTACTTGTTAGTTAGGCATCTGGACTTGTTCACGACCGTTCGATCTTTGCGCTTGGGGATCATGATCGGACGACTGGCACCGCACGGAATATACTCTTCTTTATTTATTGTTCTTTTTTTTTTTCTTTTTTGATATTTGGGATTAAATGGGCCTGGTCGTTCTACATTAATCAGTTCCTAACGGCCCAACTTAATCAAAAATTGGTGTTTGGTTTTAAACTTTTATTAATCGTCCTTGCAAGAGAGAACAGTAAATTAATTAAAAATTGTCCAAACGACACGTCTGACGTCTATGTCCACTGCCGCTAGTTTAACGGCTGATAACTGCAATCAATCTTTCAAACAATCAAGCAATCAGATTCCAAAAATAAAAAAAAAACGTGTTCCGCTTCCTACCAAATACGAAAACCGCATTTCATCTCTCCCTCACATGCGTCTCCCTTCCCCTCACCCCGCTTCACCCCTCTGTTCCATCTCCCCTCCGTTTCATCTCTCTTCTCTCCCTCACCTCTCCTCGCGCCTCTCCCCCATCTCCTCTGTCCCATCACCCTCTCACCCTTATCTCTCCTCGCGTCTCTCCCTCATCTCCTCTGTCCCGTCACACTTTCACCCTCATCTCTCTTCGCGCCTCTCTCCTTCATCTCTTCGACTCACCTCCTTCATCTACCTCAACGCCCCTTTCCTTTGCCTCTCACACATTTATAAAATACTCACGTAATACAGATTAAATGCCAAAACAAAATACTCCCCTAACACAGATAAATTACTCCCATAATATAGTTAAAATTCTCCCGTACATTTATAAAAATACTCCCTTAATATAAGTACTCCCATAATACAAATAAAATACTCTCTTATAGTAATTTAGTTACTCCCAAACTGTAGCAGAACGAGATCTAAAATGTTCGTTACTCCTTATAGTCATTTAGTTACTCCCTGAGTCAAATTAAAATACTCTCTTGAACTTGTTAGTTACTTCCTTACTACTGATTATATACCCCATAACAAAACATAAAATAATTGTTCGTTTAAACTTATTAGGTACACCCTTACACACATTATTTACTCTCTTATAGTAATTTAGTTACTCCCAAATCATAGCAGAACTAGATCTAAAATGTTCGTTACTCCCTTATAGTCATTTAGTTGCACCATGAGTCAAATTAAAATGTTACCTTGAACTTATTAGTTACTCCCTTACCACTGAATATATACTCCATAACAAAACATAAATAATTGTTCGTTTAAACTTATTAGGTATACCCTTACTCACATAATTTACTTCCTTCAAGTAATTTAGTTACTCCCAAACCGTAGCAGAACTAGATCTAAAATGTTTGTTACTCTCTTGTAGTCATTTAATTACTCCCTGAGTCAAACTAAAATACTTTCTTAAACTTATTAGTTACTTCCTTACCACTGATTATATACTCCATAACAAAACATAAATAATTGTTCGTTTAAATTTATTAGATACACCTGTACATCTATTATTTACTCCCTTATAATCATTTTTAGTTACTCCTAAACCGTAGCAGAACTAGATCTGAATATCTTCTCTGTTCTCACCTTTCTCGATCTCTACTTCTTCCTATTCCATATCTCAAATATATATCAAGGAGATCGGGCTATTCGAAGAAAAATATTTTCATCAAGTTGGAGAGAAAAAATTGTTGAAGAAGAAAAAAAAGATACCAACTATATCCTATTCCAAGAAAAGATCGGTCGCTTGAATCTCTCGTATCTCGGCAAAATTCTCAATCTAGTAGTACTACATATGAAATTAAACATGCAAGATAAATAAAAAAAATAAGAGTTTCTATAAATAAATTATATCAAATTTTCCTACGGCTTAATGATTTTCTCTGTTATCTCATTGTAATATTGTAAAAAAGTTTATATAAAGCTATGAATACAATTATTGAAGAAGAATATTAAATTATCACGGGGAAAACACAAAATAGTATTTTTTTAATAACTTTTTCTCAACTATTTTTCTATATATAACAAATTTTAGGATTGTGAAATGGATTCAGAAGTACTCGAAATAAAAATCACGCAACATGCATGATACATCACGGGACCCCCCCCCCCCCCCAAAAAAAAAATAAATAAATAAAAAGGGGTTTTATGAAAGGACCTAAATTTATCTTGAAATATCAAGAAGGGCTATAAACATTTAAAAATCTTCCAAAAGGGCCATTGGTTTACCATATCGCTATACGCCTATTTAGTGTGTTTGGATGGAAGTTGGATAAGAATAAGAATAAAGAATTTTTAGAATCTCGTGTCAATCCTTATTTTTATCCAAATTCTATGGTTTTGTTATTATAAGAATAAATGACCAAATTTTTTATTCTTGTATTGTTTGGGTTGCTTAAGAATAAAGAATTTGAAACTTATTCTTATCCAAGTCTTATTCTAAGGCATCCAAACTAAATGTCCCCGCATTTGCGGAAAAATAAAAATTAGTATACAGTAATTGGAGTACCAGCTACGTTTTATAAATATAAAGTTTTTTTTTTTATAAATCGTGCAACTAAATAGCAACCATTTTATAAAGTACACATTTGTATCAACTAAATTATAATGTGCCACAACAAATATATACAAAAATTAAAAGGATCCTATATTACCAAAATATTACCTGATCTGAGATTATTTTAATTGCAACCTAATTATGTTGTACGTTGTCTGCCAGGAACAGAGTGCCTTCAATTATGATATTGCAAATGTGTCGTGTCGTGTCGTTTCATGTCAAAAACATGTGTGTTAGAATTCGTAAATGTCGTGTTGACATGAGTGAATATTTCGAACATACATGTCATGACATGTCAAGCGAAGGAATTGACTAATATGACATGCATAATGGCACGACGTGTTAATTGCGTCAAAAAATATTTTAAATTTTAATTAAAAATCATTAAATATGGAAAAAACGGTTAATAATTGTAGCAAGTGTAGGAATATATTTTTACTTTATATATTATGATTAATTTTAATGGTTAAAAAAATATGAATAAATATTATTATTGGATTTATAATATGAACGCATTTTACTTTAATAAGTTATTAATATTACTTAAAAATATAAATAAATATTAATTTAGTTGTGTAGCGTGTTGTGTCTCGTCGTGTCATATTATATCGCGTGTCAACTCGTGTCGTGTTAAGATGTTTCAATACTAAGAAAGTTTTCAACATGACATGTTAACACTATCGTTTTAATTCGATAAATGCGTCGTGTCATTTTAGTGAACACTACTTTCAGTTGCATTTATATGTTCATACATGCCCGTATTCCATTATCTTTTACTTAATTAAAAAAAATCATTTTATATACATGAATAAATATTAGATCGACAGACGACTTTATATTTTGAATAAAAAATTACAAAAATTATTTGATTGTTTTTGTTTTCGATTTACAATCACGTCAAATTTCTTTTTGTTAATTATTCTTAGTGTATAGAAAACTAGAAACTAACATTTAGTTACGTATTTATACTGAATAAAATTAATAATTGTAAAAGAGGTGGACTAAAATCAACCACGACTGACAGATGAACCCGTCAGCCGCGATTATATCTCAATTTTTGAGGTTCAAATGGCTAATCTGAACCATTCAATGTGTTCTCCATATTGAAATCTCATTGGAGACCAAATTTTATATTTTTCTGAAATTTTTTACAATTTTTTTATATTTATAAAAATCGTTGTTATTGGAGGGTTAATTGTTTAGATTGAGAATTTTGTAAAATAATAAAAAAATATTAAAAAATTTAAGAAAAATGTTGATCTGTCAACCGCGACTAATTTTAGTCTACCTCATTGTTATAATAGAAGCTATTAAAGATGAAAAAAATTTTAATATAAAAAAATAAATAAGGCAGAAGAAGATTTCATAGTACAAGTCTGTTATGAACTAGACCTAAAAGAACGGGGAAGTAAAAAGAAAAAGAAAAAGAAAAAGAAAGCAGTCAGAGGAGTAAACGACGTACCAGAATTTGATTTCTTGGTGAAAATTTTTTTCCTTTACCAATTATATCCCCAAACCAAGGAAAAATTAAAAAGTGATATTATTTAGAAGGCTAAAAAAAAGGAAAAATTAAATTTGATTGGTGATAACACGTTTTCCTTAAAAAGTGTTCGTCAAAAAATCCAATTAAAAAATTATTTGTTTTAACTCAATATTTGAATTTGCATGATACATGACTTCCATGTTAAGAAATATGTAATTATTTAGGTAAATATTTTTTACAGAATATAATCGGTACTTTAATTAGTGCACACAATTTCAATTAGTGCATAATGATTTTATTTCCGCAAATGCAAGAGACGTCTAATTTGAAAAAGGGTGAAAAAACAAAAGATATAGGTGCATAGCGGTGAACCGTTGGTCCCGTTGGAAAATTTTGAACGTTGGAGCCCTTTTGGATATTTCAAAAGAAATTTAAGCCCCTTAAAAAAAAAAGTCCCCAAAATTGTCCATGATTGTAATTTCCAATAAATCACCTGAGATGTTCTTTAACTAATATATGCTTGAGATAGTAAAAAAAATAAAAATACAGAATTACTTAAGATCATCCCAGAGATTCCATCATTTCATCATCCCATCTAGCGTCCATATTAATTATCTATTACACGTTTCATTTATTCTCGTTTTTGGAAACTTGTCCAGCGTCCTCATTAATTATCCATTTTCATTTATGTCTGATCCTCAATCCTTGCCATCTAGTGCATACTTACTTCTCCCCTGCTGCCCCCCTTGACAGCTACTCATTTTTTTTATCCAGGACAATTATTTTTTTCCATGTTAATTAATATTTTTCAAGACAATTATTTTTTTCCAAGGACAGTTAGTATTATTTTTCTAATTGTCTTAGTTCTAAACTAATTGTCCTCGTTTTGTAAACTAATTGTCATAGTTCTAAGGATAGTTAATAATATTTTTCAAATCATGATTTTTTAAACTAATTGTCCTAGTTATAAAGACATTTAATAACATTTTTCAGGACAATTAATTTTTTCAAGGACTTTTTTTTTCAGATCATGATTTTCTACGCACCGCGAACTTTTTCGGGGGTATTTTTGTAAATTGACAAATCTAATTTAACCAATATAATCTACATATTGAAATCTAATAGCAAACCAAATTTTACAATTTTTTAGATTTTAATACTATTTTTTTCGAATTTTTAAAACATGTCATTTTTGGAATGTTGTAAATAGTATAACATTCCAAAAATGACATATTTTAAAAAATTCGAAAAAAATAGTAATAAAATATAAAAAATTGAAACTTTTGGTTTGCTATGAGATTTCGATATGTAGATTAGATTGGTTAAACTAGATTTGTCAATTTACAAAAATAATCCCGAAAAAATCCGCTGTGCATAAAAAGTCCTATGCACTATGGTCTATGGTGCATATTAAACTTTCTCATTAAAATAATCTAGTGAAACTCTGTTATTGCTACTGTAGTCAATTGACCTACACAAAGCGTTCCACTATATGGACTGCCAGATACTGCAGCTACGGTAGTTAACCGGCCTTCACACAGGGCTGTTGTTGGGTGCAAAAAACTAAAAATCGTCCAGGAATTTCCTTCTTTTCGGCTTCCATTTCCAGAACTTGAATAGTCAGAAAAGATTTCAACGAATAGGCCGCTATATGAGAGTAGGGGTAAAAAAAGAAGAAGAAAACATAACACCAATCTATACAATAAAGCCCCCAAACCCAGTAACCTTGATGCACCCAAAATGATTGTACAAATGATCAGTATTACATTTGATCCATAGCAGAATCTGCCAAACAGTTATTATTTTTACATTCCCAATAAAGACATGGATCTGTTCTGTTTATTTCTCAAATGATTCGATAAATTATTTTTTAAGAAAAAGAAACAATGATATTTTCACAAAACCACAAAAACAACAAAAAATTGCAAGAAAAATAAAACAAAATCACACATTTTTTCCTTTCTAAAAAGTCTAATCACAATGAAGTACTATTTGCAAAATTTATCTCAATATATACAAAAACAATACTTTGCTATAGAGAAGTCCCTCCTGGCAATGAGCCCATAAGAATAACTGGGCTCCGGTTTCTAGGCTTCCAAATTTTATCAGATGTTGCCTTTGAAATTATATCAGAGAAAAATCCAGATGTAGACTGAGAACTTGGAACAGAGAGTTTGTTCACTAATCCATTCATTAATCCATCAGACTGATGAGCTGGGCCCACTCTCTTGTCAGAGTTAGTGACCCCTGTCTTTTTGCAAGCACAACCATTAAGCATCATAAAACAATCAGCATGGTAGATGGACCCACATGAAGAGCATTTCTGCGCTTCTGTTTCCTATTTAATTACAATTCAACATAGCAAGAAGCAACAGTTAGATTGAGGAGGAAATTTCATATCTTCAACAAAAGATTAAAAAATTAAAATACATAACTGCACATCCCTCAGAGTATGGAGTAACAAAAAAATGTCTCTAGTATCTTTCAAAATGTCCATATTGTATGTCATTTCTCTGCATTTGTCCAAACAAGTAAAACAAACTTTGGGAACCTTCTGAAACAAATAAGGTGGGTTTACAAGGGACACTGACAAGTATTCTTTCTTAACAACACAACTGATGTTCATATCTTGTGAAATGCATGCCAGTTTTGTGTCTATATCATTTTGACATTCTGTACAGGTGAAATGCATTCTTATAATAGTTATATCTTTATATTACTCGTCTGATAAGCGAGAAGGGCTCTTTCCTTCTCTTTTTTTTTTTATTGGTCAAAATTGAAAAGGGCTCCTATAACAACTTAAAATTGAATATTTCACTTTCTCAGGAGCTATTACCTGGTTTATTTTAAGCTTAGATTCTGGTATACCATTAAAGCCAGGTTTGTCTGTCAGAGAGAGAGAGAGAGAGAGAGAGAGAGAGAGAGAGAGAGAGACAGAGGGTAAGATTACCTGGAAAGGAAAAATCAGAGAGAATGGATTGTGACAAGAATTTCTAGCTGCACAAGGTACCCCTGCATCATAGCATACAAGACACTGTTGTGTGATGTGTTCTTCTATCTTTTTGTGTAATCTCTCCACCATCACAGGAAAGCCAGCAAACACCCCCTTGGAGAGGTCGACAAGGTCTCTAAGGGCAAAAAAGTCATTGCACTCTAACAAATATCTGCGTGTCCCGAGGCCCTTCTCCACAGACTTTCTAAAGGGGCATGTGATGTATGGTAGCATAGCCGCTATTTTCTTGCGTAGCCCCATTATGTGAAGCAATGCCGGCACTTTTGAAAATAAGAATGGATTAACTGCACTGACACATAACATAGGTTGGTCATTGATGGACTCGAGGTATGCCTTTGCCAATTGAGAAACTGGGTAGAGGGTGAAGTCCCACCCATGCAGCACCCGACCCGGTATGACTGCAGTATCATTAACATGGCAAGTAGTACAGAACAACTGCCCAGTGTATTCACAAAACCTGAAATTTCGGCTCCACCCGACCGTCTGTGCCAGCCCCTTTAGAAAGGTGCTCTCTGAATCTAATGGCCGGTGGCAGCCTGCACATGTGTGGTGTTGTATCTCCAGCAATTGCCTGACGGACTTGTGGGCCCGCACCTCCATAACAAGAGATATTTTCTTCCCCATGGAATCAGATGGAACAAGGTTTTTACTCGATGAATGGGGAGAAATCTGGGAGGAATCTAGAGTTTTACCAGGGGATAAAAAGAAGAGGAGTGGGGTGGGGGTCCCAAAAGAGTATCTCGAACTTATAAGGGAACTTAAGCATTCTTGTAAAAGAACACTTCTATCAGCTATTACAGTTGGAGATGAATTACCAAACACCTTTTTTGACTCACTCTCTACGTGAGACCAGGGTAAAGGGAGAGTTAACCCATGTGCAGTAAAGAGGGCTTTTAATTGACGGTAAAGTGTATAGAAGTCACGATACCGTCTCTCTACTTGCCAGCAGTCTGCACCACTCCGTACTTTGAATATATATACAGTATATTCCTTCACGCCAACAAGTCTTTCGCCAAAGGATACATCTCCTTTCTTTTGTTTTGCACCTATGAGCTCAACTGAGTCAATACTCTCAGGGTTTCTTACGGGCCCATACGAATCATCAGCACCAGAAGTTGAGGCTGTGGAGCTACCCTCTCGGGAATGGAGGGCCAAAAGGCCAGTTGCATGGCTCTTGTACCGATTGTCAGTATTAGATCTGGGTGAGTGAGATTCTGAGTTGAGCAAGATATCTTCCATCTCAAGTACCATGTCATCCAATGAATTGTCAGAGCCACCATTCTGGTCCACCTTTATATATAAGGACTATATTAGATCTTTTAAATTAATAAAAAGCAATAACACCAAGTGTAAAGAACACAATTGCAGACTAGGGTTTATGCAAGAAACTTCTTATCAACAGATCAATACTCATTTGTGTTGGAGAGGTTATACCTTTCTGGAGTTCTGTGATAACTTGTTATAAAGACTAATTCTATTTTTTATTTTAGTCAGGCCTCCTTTTTCTTCTCTTTCTGTTCCTTTCAAGCTATTTCTCCCAAAAGGACAGCTGTAGCTATTTTGGAATCCAACCTTTTGTAGTGTTCCAATTTGATTTATTGAATCTCAGGTTCAGAATGAGAATATAAAAGTGGTGTCTGTCAATACTATACTTTATCTGAGTGACTGGAAACCATAATTAAATTAAGTTATGCAATCTGGTAAGGATAAGAAATACCTGATCAATTCCTTTTAATTCGATCTCAGATTCTGTATGTTTACCACCATTTGCCAGCATAGCATGTCCGTCCTCAATCTCAATCCCTTCACATTTCTGCTTAAAAGATTCTAAACCGTCCGATTCTTTCACACCCTCCTCCTGCCTCTTGTCAATATTTTCAGAAGAGCTAGTAGTACCACTGCTATGATGCTCTTTATGAACAGAAAGATGAATCTCTTTTTCGCCAGCATTGAACCCTGATTTGGCACTTGAACTCTCCAACTGAGAATAGATGGGCTCTTTGCCCTTGACCTCTGACAATTGCTGCAGTTGCTGATTCGCCTCTCCCTCCTCGCACCCAGGCTGAGCACCTGAAAGCTTAAATTGTTGTTTGGAGTGTAGAGAGTCCATTTGAAAGAGATAAACGGGGGCAGATTGGCCAGTCCCATCTCCGGTCTCCAGCATGAACTCATCCCAATCGTCGGATCCGAAGGCAACTGAAGAATCCATGAGGATGGAGCTGGTCCTCTCACTCTGATTGCGAGGCAAAGAATCGGGCCTGGGGGTGCCGTCATCGGAGTGATCAGAGCGATCGTCATCGGCGGAGAGGGAGAGGGAGACGGAGATGGAATTGGAGGGGCGGAGAGTGGGAGAGGGAAGAGTGGAATTGGAATTGGAATGAAGGGAGAGAGAAGGGAAGGCGTCGTCAAAGAAGCCAGTGGAGCTGGAGAAACTGGAGCGCTCCAGCACGGAGTTGGCGCTGCAGTAGCGGTCGAGATCGGATTGGGAGGAGTAGGCGGTGGAAGAAGCGGATGGGGAGGATGTTGGGCTGGGATACTCTCCGTCATCCTCCATCGACAACATATCTCTCTCTCTCTGTCTTTGCGAATTGTCGAGCAGAGAGGACTGGAGAGTGTTGTGCGAATTGTCGACCAGATCCAAAGAGAAAAAGATGCCAGAGCTGAGAGCTCTCGTGTTCTTCAACTCCCATGTCTATATTTTTTTACCGGGCACTCGGGCAGATCCAACGAATCGGATTGGATCGGGGCAACAAACTGTGGTCTGTTTAATTGATTGGTCCATATAACCGAGCGGGAGCATATCCTCTACCAACTTTTTGAGGTTGGTAGAGTGCCAACATTTGATCCGAGCCGTTAGATCTAATCTCGACGGTTAAAATTTTTCGGGCCTATCAATCTAGGTTACATGCACGGGGCTTCCTTAACCATTGAGATTAGATCTAACGGTTTAGATCAAACGTTGGCTCTCTACCAACCATAAATGGTTGGCAGAGGATGTGATTCCTAACCGAGCATGAGCTGATTTTATCATCTTCAATTCGACTTGTCAAGGAATCTCAAATGCTCAATTAGATTTATTTTATACTTTATTGTGTATTAAATATTTGAAATTAACTGTTTAATTATCTCGGAACTTGATGATAATAAAACGGTCTTCAAATTCCATATTTTTTTGTTTTTTTAATTGAACAACCATATTATTAGTGATGGCCAGATTTTTTTTTTTTTTTAAGAATTGTGGTTATCAATATCCCATCCTGACTCATTAACAAGGTATAGAATAGAATCTATTGCCATTATCCAACCTAGTAATTTTGAAAATTGTCTTCATTATAGTTTGATTTAAAATTGATCTATATGCAAAAACAAATGATAAAATTGCATGAATGTGTTTACTACTCATTGAAGTATTAAAATTTGAGAAAATTGGTTTTATGCCACTCTGAAACAATCTTATTCTAAATATGCCATCACAAAACAACTAATTAGATATATGCCATCACAAAACAACACAAATTGGTTTTATGCCACTATTTTTATTTAAAACATATTAAAAATTACTTTTTAAAAAAATTAAAAATTTTATAATGTCAAATTTTCTAAAAATTCCTCAAATACCCTTGCTAGAACGATCCATCCGTAATGTTCCCTCCGTTTCTGTTTTCTTCCCTTTTGGTTTGGCGGCGGCCGCTACGCGTGATCCGTCGGGATGGACTTCACCGTTAAGAGAGAAGAGAGGCATGATCCGCTAATCCTAACAGTTGGGAGAGAAACGACGCGCGCGACGTGTCCGAACCATACGTAATCCGAACTTTTCTATAGATCCGCTAAGGTGAATTTCTATTTCATGTTGGTTTGTGATTCAACTTCACTGCACTTGAAAAAGAAAATCAAGTGAGAACTAGAATGATTTTGGTATCAATGAATTACTCTTTCCTAGCAATAAAACCCACACCGATGTGCTCTTTCTTGAGCACTGTGTGCTGTGCGAAACTCAGGTCCTGTGACTGTGCGAATATTATGAATACTATTCAGTTGAAGTAATTCTTTACAACCCATTAGCGAATTAAATTGCTGTTAGCTTTCATTTTTGTTTTGTATTGTAATCAAATTAGCAATTGACTTAACAGTAAGCAGTTCTGTGACTTCTGTCGGAAACCACCCTACTGGTCCTATGCAATTTATTGAGCCATCAATAACCATCAAAGATCAGGAGTCTAAATTAATACGTTGCTGATGCCGATATTTCTCATTTTGCTGATTTGGAAAATTGTTGGCTGATTTAGACAATTTTTGCTGACTCCCATGCAATTTTGATATAAGTTGAATATTCTTTAACGACTTCACTTAATCAGAGTATTATTTTGTGCTCCTTAATGGAAATCTTACATTAGTGCAGATACTTTTTATATATCACTTTTGGTCCAATGTAAATAGTTAAAATAAACTATCATTACTAAACATAATATGACCATGGCAAGTTTAAGGGACTGATATCTACTATCTAACAGAATGATCCATATGCTAGGTATGCAATTACTGATGCAAAAAATATGTGTTCCATTTCCATGTAGCTAATTTTGTCTATTTTTATGTGCTTTGTTTCAGAGATTTGATAAATGTGTTAGCTTGTCTCTCTAGGGAGTATGTTGATGGGAAGATCACACTCTTTCTATAGATTGAGACATGGAAATATTTAGAAGAATTTCAGCTTGAGGCATGAACCAGGAAAGAGACTGATAGTTGTATGCCAATTTTTGTGAATATTTTGTGACAAAAATTTAATTTGGATATTAGAAAAGCATATTGTCATTTTTTTTGTTAGTTGGGAAATATCTTTTTTGTTGACAATTGTAGGAATTAGAAACGTTGGAAATGCATTTGACATTGTTGGTTATATGTTGAAATATTTGTCAATTTTGTTTTAAATTTTCTGCTGTGAAATGTACCCCGTTCTGTTAAATTTAAGCTCTGTAATATCTAAGATGACGACAGTACGTTAGGTTATTTTATAGTGGCATAAATGTGCCATGTATACAATTTTCTGCCACAAAATGGTACGTTATGTTAGATGGTAGCGTACAATTTTCAGCTATAAATGAGCCATGTATACAATTTAATTTTTCTGCTATAAAATGGTTCATACGTTAGGTTATTAAAGTGGCATAAATCAATTAATTCTTTTTTGATGGCATATTTCAAATTTCAATGTTTTGTGATGGCATATTTAAAAGGGTAACATGGTCATTTAATCAACCAATGGCATAAAACCAATTATTATTATTTTATAGTGGCATAAAACCAATTAGTTGTTTTGCGATGGCATATCTCAAATTTAAAACTTTTGGAGTGGCATAAACCAAATTTCCCCTAAAATTTGAGAATTACATGATTTACTGATACCTAAAAATCATATAAATAATTCTTAAACAAACTATGTAGATGACCTATATACATTATTGTTTCATTTTTAAAGGATACATCAATGTCAAACGAGATTCAGCAAAATACAACTGAGACGCAAGAATGAAAAAGTTGATTTGGTTTATTTTCATTCTTTTGCAATTATAATAGTTGACTAGTAGATCCCCTACGTGTGAATGTGTGATACATACTTTTTTACAATAGTAGTTAACACTTCATAGAATATACGCGCCTAGCTACTATTTTATATATTCCTGAATTTCTCCTTGCAATTTATCCATACGTACGTGTGAGATTTATCAACAGTAGAAAGCTTTCTTTATAGTTTAAGTATTATATTCCAATTTTGGCTCGTTATCTCCTATTTTAAAGTTTTGGAAGCGTCAGGAGAAAGAAGTTTTGGGGCAGGAAAATTTTCTCTATGCAAAGAACATGTGGGCTATTATACATGGGAAGAAGGAATAAGGAATAAGGAATTTTTTTCAATAAATTTATTCCTAACCATTCAAACTCTTCACAAAAGTTACACACTTCCCAATAAATTTATCCCTTCCCAATAAATTTCTTCCCTTATTCCTTCTTCCTACCTTATTCTCAACACATCCAAACGGAATGGTACAAATTGTCCACAGCTAAATAACACAAGAATAGAAAATATAATGATATAATCACAAAAGAGCAAAAATAAATTGATATAACACATCATTGAATGGCGTATGTTGCTTTCAAGTAGTCGATTATCTCAGCACTCTCAAACATTTTTATTCCAGTATTTGGATCTTCTAAGAAAGGTGCCTACATAACCAAAATTGAAAATATAGTAAATAAATATAAATTCAGAGTGTTTGACGTTTATATATGTGGCAAGAGTTGATGGTGACTGGATATATAAATAATAACACAAACATCCAAAACAACTTTCTTTTCTTCGTGGTCCTTAAACAAGTCAATAAATGTATACCAGATCAAAATGGGTATATTAACAATGCATATAAGTGGCAAGCATCTTAATTTTTAGACTAAAAAGGCCAACACGTATGGATCATGGAATAAATAAAATAGTGAATGGATACAACCTGAAAATGGCCGACCTTCTCAAACAAAATTTGTCTTTTCGGACTACCTCTAGCAGTGCTGCCAATTGTATATTGTGTCAGATTAAAATAATTACAATAGAAGTAGCAAAAAGCTAACATTGAGTAGACTATCACCAAATAGATTTCATTGCATAAAGTCCCTGAAAACATTAAATACCATGCTTGCCCTTGCAAAGTGAAACATTTCCTGTCAAACTAAAATGTAACATATCATGCAAATCCAACCTGACCTACGTCTAATTTCTTTACAGTTTTACCTAAACTAACAACTCAAAGAAGTGGCGGTTTCAGTCTACTCTTCTGGAAATGGAGAGAGTAACAAAAGTATTTCTTTCATGTTTTCTAGGGTAAGTATGACAGTTCACTTGCTTATAGTGTCTAGGCAAAAAAAAAAAAACGAAATAATAATAGTTACAGAAGTCGTTACAATCTTGTAAATTCTTCATGGTACATACATAAATGTTATTCGACAAAAAAAAAATGGTAAACTTACCTATGCAGCAAATGAGGTAGCTCCAGCTCAACTAGCACTTCTCTTACAATCTTGCAGAAAGGAGAAGCCTTCAAAAATATACACACAATTGTCACTTATCGTTTCTTCACATAGAACAAAATTACACAGTGAATTAAAGAATTACTAATAATTATAGCTAACCTCATATGCCCACAATTCAAGAGGTAAAGGAGGAGGTTTTGATGGCGTGTATGAAGAACCCTACACATATATAACAAGATATTTGCAGATTTAAAAGGCCAATAACTATACATGATATACCGGTTCCAGTATAAGCTGAGTGCTCAATTTCTTACCCTTCCACCGCGACCAATCATCGCAAAGCCTGCTGTCAGAGTCTAAAAAAATTAAAAATAAAATCAGCCAACCTGACAAAAATAAGTTACAAGTTTACTACTCAGTTGGATTTTTGTAAAAAACAATAAAGAATAAAGCATGACAATTTAAGAGCATACTGTGAGAAGTCCTAGTGATAGCATAGGAGGAACTGTCCCGTCACCTGACCACAAGGAATACCCATTAATAAAATACAATACTTTCAGAAAAAGAGAAAACATACTCTAAACATACATTTCTAGAAGGTCTATAAAGAAAAATCACCATATTTATTGGCCAAGTATCTTATTATGTCATCCGACTCATACATAGCTACACCTGTATTTGGATCCACCTACAAAGAAAGATATCTACAGTGAGAAAAGTTTCCAATTCAACCCTGCAAATTATCAAAAGTAAACAGATTGCATGACGAACCATGTAAGGGAACTGTCTCTTGCCACCCATTTGTATAGCTTTGGGACGAAAATTTGGGCCATTTTTTGGGCACGGGTAGAATAATACATCCAAATCCAACACAGTTGTCATTTCTCTCACCTGTTAATAATAGGTAATAGTTATTCTAACACCATTTATGAAAAGAACCTTTATGTTGAAATTTGGAGAAATTCCACAAGAAAAATGCAGAATAATTTGAAATTATTTCATAAATTAATAGAAAAAATGAATACCTTCCGACAAAATGGACAGCTGATGTTTGCCCCAGTTGATTTTTTTTTTTTTTTTGTATTAAAAGGAAGAAGGAAGAAATGAAGACATGGTAAGTTGAATAAAGTTCCAAAAAATAATTGACAAATAAAGTCATAAACTTGTGATTATTGTACTCTACTAAAAGAGATTAAGAAAAACCTCTCAAATTCATAAATCTCAATTGGCTTCTCAGGCCTTGGACCTAATTTGGATGTCTCTTTCAGCTTTATACCTAATTTTATACATGTAGATCATTTGATTATTTTTATTTTACCAGTTAGCAGAAAATAAGATAGATAATACTACACAGATACAACAACTCTAGTAGGATGTATAACTGCGTATCATTCAGCACACGAGCTTGTATAAAAAATTGTTGCTTTTAAAGGTTGGTATATAAATGATATAGGAGCACTGGTACCAGTGTGATAGGTTTCAGGTTTTTTTTTTCTGTGGTATACTACAAAATAACTGACTCATGATGGGGCTGTAATATGGTTATTTTTGTATAATGAGTTAATAATCGGCCAACATTATCAGAGGACAACAATTTACAAGAAAATACCCATGATTGTAATAAATAGAGAATTCCTTGTAAACTAGAAATTACCAGCAAAACCCATAGCATATTGAGTGGAGGGGATAGCATCTTGAGAAACAAAGGACACTGAATAACTAAGAAATGATACAACATAACCAAAGTTATCTTCAAATCATAGTTCAGGGATTTTATAAAATTAGCCCCTAAAAAAAGTAAAATATGCACATGCACCAAGGTACCAAGTTACCCGAGAACAAAAGCACCAGTTCCTAGTCGGAACGGCAGCGCTAGAGATGCACCGATGATGTCGAGGAGCCTATCGGGTCGGACGGAGAACCGCTTAGGTTCAGGCGGTTTGAACCCGGGAGGTGGAGTTATCGATGTACCCGTACTCGGACCCGCCTCTTGGGCTGTGCACCTGACGACGCTGTGTCGGAGAGTTGGTTTTGGTATTGGTTTTGCACTGGAGAGAACTGGAGAGCAAGGCAGGGGAGCTGCGCGCGAGCTGAGCACCGCAGCCATCCAGTGACCAGTGGTTCCTGTCTCCCGCCTCTTCTACAACTGGATTGACACTTTGACAGTCAATGGGTGATCGTGCAGCGAAGATGTTTTCTCAGTTCAGCAATCTCCCCTCCGTTTCCTATAAAATGGAGATATGCAGTTATTCCAATATTGTCTTGTTTTTTCCACTAGGAACCGATTTCGGATTTCCCATTGTAAAATAAGCCAAGCAGCTTTTTGTTTGTTAGTTGTATACTTGTATTTGGTTCATGGCAAATTGGCACTGCAGAGGTTGGGCTCGTCCCCTTTATTTTCTAGTCTCTACTAATACAGACTTTATCGCAATGGGCTTTCTTTTTAATGAAAAAAAATTGGATTAAGCTCAGCCGAATTGATGTTCTTATTACAAGATTTTAATGTCTAATTGTTGTTTTACATCGTGGTAGCTGACAAATTTTCATTCAAACAAATGTTCGCTTACCTCGTACAGTAAGGCAGGTCAATTCCAAATATGGCATAAATACTAACTAAATACCATATAGCAACTTGTTTGGGTTTTGAAACAGAAAAAAATCAGAGATAAAAGAGATGATTTATAAGAGAAAAATTGTATTTCATACAACTCCAATTATGCGTGACAAAATAAAGCGCAAAGAGAGGCAAATGTCAAGTAACGTGTAACATAAGAAAGCTATTATCGTCAGAAAGTACAATTTACACCAACATTACACATCTTTGCTTAGAACTTAGTAAAAATAAATCACAAACATCCGGATAAACAGAAGTGGAAGAGAACATTTTGCTGTTTCTTTCAGTTATCTTTTCTTAACAACAGCTGGAAGCCGAGGGATCAGTTTCAGGTGGCTTCTGCTTAAATATGTTCTTTTTTACCCCAGCTGATGCGTCAGCTAATAGACTAGGTGTATCCAATATCTGCAGGTAGAAAAAACATTTCAAATTTCAGTTCAAATAAGGTAAAAATCCATTCCAAATGAAGAATTAACAGCTGCAAGGGTGAATTACAGCTACTGGCATCACATTTTGATCACCCAGTAAGGGTACAATACTAGGCAGTGGTAAAGTGACATGATTTACTTTTGATTTTTCAACTGAAAGATACCTTTTTACCAAAGTCCATCCCAATGTCTCTATTTTATAAAAGTACATGCCGAAATACTAAAAATAGGAACATTATAGAATCAAAACCAAACTTGAAACATTGAAAGCAAACTTCTGATACTTGAAAAACAATTTGAGTAATTTAGGGGCCCGGTTAAACAATCAGAATTGAAAGGTATTTACAGGACAAAGGGTACAGAAAACCCTGCATTTAGAATTAGATGTTCCTTTCCAGTCATTAAACACCACAGTTTGTATCATTTTACATCTTTATACCTACTCATAACTGAGACAAAATTCTACATCAGCAAATGCTGTGGAACAAGTTCATTCATAACCTATCCCTCCATTTGCACCTCTCATAGGCCACAATTCCAAATGTAAGTTGTTACAGAATGCAATTGTCTGGTGAAATCACAAATTCAACATTACAGGGACCAAAACCAGTAGCATATGATGATCTTTGAGACTGTTTGTCAAAGTTGAATATGACAAATTAACAAATGGGTTTTGCTATCCAAACAAATGAGTTTCTTATCCTAAAGAATTGATGGTGTGAAACGAACCTGCCTTTACATTCCACCAAAATACTCTATGATAATTACAGATATGAACCATCTATATATCTGGTTTCTTACTTTATAAATGCAGGTATCTGAATAGGAATTTGTAACTCTTACAAACTAAGTTATAAATGAGTTACTTTCAGGACTGATTGCATCATTTACTTTATACTCTAGTTAGAACAGTAGTGTTAAATACCTTCAAAACAAGTTCCTCAAAGCACTGCTCGACATTAACTCGCGTTTTAGCGCTGCACTCAAGGAACAAGCAGCCATATTCTCTAGCAAAATCTATGCCTTCCTTCTTTGTCACTGCCCTTTCACTTTCCTTCAATTTTTCGTCAAAAGTTCACCATGAATCATATAATTTTGAATAATGTTGCTTTCTCCATTTAGACAACACATACAATCAGATGAGACAAATTTCGAATGACAATTAAATTACCTTATCGACTTTGTTGCCTACAAGCATCTTAATGCAGTCTTGGTTGGTTGAGTAGAGGTCGATTTCCTTGGCCCATATGTCAGACAGATTGGTGAATGTATCTCTTCTTGTCACATCATACACTGTAACATTACATACATCATATTACCAACATAAATTTTCATATGAATAATCTAACAAATGGTCAGGTTGTATTCAATAAATGGATCAACTACTTCCTATCTAATATAATATTTATTACTCTATTTAAAATCTTAAATTAAATGGCTTGGTATTTACCCAAGAAGAATGTAATAATCAATTCATTGTGTAGCCTTAGTCAGCAACATGTTTTAGGCTTCATCAGAGTAATATACAACCTTGAGGATGCACAGCATCATTAGGACTAAATAAGTGTAAGCTTGGTCAATTTATTATATTACATTGATAGCATAAAGGGAGAATAGAAGAATGATGTACCCATGATGACGCCCTGAGCTCCTCTGTAGTATGAACTTGTCAGAGTTCTAAACCTCTCCTGTCCAGCTGCAACATTCATTGCATTTAACTAACATTAAAAACGACAAATAAAAAATTTGAATAGAGATTAATTGTAGCAGGAATTACGTGTTTGATATTTAATGATATACCAGTATCCCAAATTGCAAGCTTGAGCTTCTTTCCTCCCATGGTGACCATTTTAACCTTGAAATCCACACCTGAATCCATGAAAAAGTTAATTCTGTTGAGGAAGTCATAAAAACTGCCCAAATGCTAATTGAGGTTTCAATTAAGAGCCATACACAAAAGCATTATGATTTGCATTATAGTGATCTAATTGCAAAATATCGAGCTGAAGGTATATTTCGTATATCTCAAATACATTACCCCATTTCCAAAAGGTATTCAGGAAAAACATCCCAAAACAACCAATTGCAAGAGCTTTAAAACAGAATTCCTAATTCAGCTGCTTTTACATCCCAAAAGCAGCTCAAATCAACAAGTCATAAAATAACAGCTGGGTAGGTCTATATCAATTGCAGATAACCCTGAGGAATCATACTAAAACCACAAATTCTGTTTCCAACATCTATCAACCAATCGATAATGTCCACATTTTATTCAACCATCATTTCTACAAAATACAAAGAGGAAACAAAGAAATACCAATGGTGGGAGAAAGATCCTCGAAGGAATCAGAGGTGAATCGGAGCAAGAGACTGCTCTTGCCGACGCCAGAATCGCCGATCAAGAGCAGCTTGAAGAGATAATCGAACTCCGGCTGGGTGGACGAACCCGAATCCATCCGTACCGATTAATTGGATCCGAATTGCTATGCGTGGAGGTTGGTTTTGGAGGAGAGATGAGATCTAGGGTTTCGCTTTTTTCTTTCTTTTTTTTTTCTTAAAAGCAGAGGAAATGAAAAGACCCGCGGTAGCCGGTAGGAGAAGAAGCAAGAAAGGTCTAAGAGCTGCTTTTAATTAATTAATTAATTAATTAAAAACTGTTATGAAATTAAATAATTATGTGGATTGTTCATCTTCATATTCCCACTAAGCATTTATCTCCACTACACATTTATATCCATGATCTCCACTACATATTTATTGTCATTATGTGAGATATTATTTTTGTAGCCTATAAATAGAGGCATTGTACATTTGTATGGATAGTTGGAATGAGAGAATAAAATTCTGAAATTTGTGATTGAGAATATTGTCTTACTCTTGATATAGTGTTCATTATTTCTTTCTTCCACCTTTATTTTACAACACGTTATCAGCACGAATTTGCTCGAAAGGAATTACAAAGTTGTTAGCACAAATTGCTACGAAGAAGTTGCAAAGTTTCTAGGTAAGTAAGAATAAATTGCTCAAAGAAATTTGAAGGTAAGTAAAAAGTATGATTGATATCATATAATTTATTAATTTCAATTTTATTCGAATTTTTTGATTGCTATATTTTTTTGTTTAAAATTTATGAGAAACATTCCCTGAAGTGAATGATGATAAAAATAATAACTTGAAGGAATTATTCAAACTTGAAAGTTTATCAAGAACCCGAAGTTCTTATTGCATGAAGAACCTGAAGTTCATATTTCGATTTAAAGTTATTTAGAACCTGAAGTTCTTAATTATATAAATAATTTGTTTAGAACCCGAAGTTCCTAATACTTAAATTTATCTTATTTAAAACATGAAGTTTATATTTCGTTCAAAATTATTTAGAACCTGAAGTTCTTGATACTTGTAGTAATTTGTTTAGAACTTGAAGTTCTTAATTTTTCAATTTATTTTGCTTAGAACATGAAGTTCTATTTGAAATTTAATATAACCAGAAGTTATGGAATGCCACTGAATATTATTAAATTAATAACTCGAAGTTATTATTCAAAGTTGAAATTTTTATCAAAGAACCAGAAGTTCTATTCCTTAAATAACCAGAAGTTATTATAGGATATTGGATGAAAAAAAAAATAACATGAAGTTATTCCCAATTTAAAATATATTAGCACTTATTATTGGTCATTGAATGAAAAATAACCTGAAGTTATTTCAATTAATTTATTTAAATTGCACAGTCAAAACGATTTAATAACCAGAAGTTATTAAATAAAATATAACTTGAAGTTATAATGCTAAATTATTAATATTTTTTCTTTCTCTTTATTTGTTCATTTTATTTATTTATTTACTTATCTCTATTTCATTTATCATAACCTGAAGTTATGATACTAATAACCGGAAGTTATTAAATTAATAACATGAAGTCATGATGAAATCATGTTAGTACTCTTGAAGAGTCTTTCAAGAAAAAATATGACTATCAAAATCAAAAACTCATTATAACAAGATATTGATAACAAAAGAAAAATGTACCAGCAGTACGTTCAAAGAAAAATATCTTGAAGATGTTTATGACATATGTGGTATAACAAAATATTTATAGCGTACCAGCAGTACATCTAAATAATGTTTTTCAAGTTTCATTGTAGGAATTTTTAATTTATGTTTAATTATTATATTATGAATACGTTAATAAATAAAAGTAAATTTATTTTTACTTTTCTTTTTATTTCAAGGGAAAATGACTGACGCGATATTAATTAAAGATGATCCATGTTTGGTTGATAGCGGAACTACAAATACAATATTGAAAAGTAAGAAATACTTTTTGCAATTGCATTCCGGTATGACTAATATTCAAACTATATCTGGCTTAAGCAATATTGTTGAAGGTTCCGGAAGAGCTTGTATTTTGTTACCTGAAGGAACAAAACTAATAATAGATGATGCATTATTTTCGAGTAGATCCAGAAGAAATCTACTAAGTTTTAAAGATATTCGAAAGAATGGTTATCATATTGAAACTATGAATGAAAGAAATTGCGAATATCTTCATATCGTATCTATTATAAATGGTCAGAAAAGGATTATGGAAAAATTACAAGCATTATCTAATGGATTATATGGTACTTATATAAGTGCAATAGAATCAAATATGGTCACTAACCGGAAGTTAGTTGATCCAAAATTATTTACATTATGGCATGATAGATTGGGTCATCCAGGAAATATAATGATGAGGAGAATAATAGAAAGTGCAAATGGGCATCCCCTGAAGGACCTGAAGATCCTGTTATCAAAAGAATTGACATGCCAAGCATGCTCTCTTGGAAAACTAATTACTAGGCCATCTCCAAATAAAGTTGGACCTGAAGCTCCATCATTTTTAGAACGAATTCAAGGAGATATATGCGGGCCTATAACACCGCCATGTGGACCATTTAAATATTTTATGGTTTTAATTGATGCATCAACTCGTTGGTCACATGTGTGTTTATTGGCAACAAGAAATGTTGCATTTGCTAGATTATTAGCACAAATTATCCAATTGAGCAACTTTCCGGATTATCAAATTAAAAGAATCCGACTTGATAATGCAAGAGAATTTACATCCCAAACTTTTAATGATTATTGCATGTCTATTGGGATTACTGTAGAACGTTCAGTGGCACATGTTCATACACAAAACGGTCTAGCAGAATCGTTTATTAAAAGGCTACAGTTAATAGCTAGACCATTACTTATGAAATCTAGTTTACCATCTTCTGCATGGGGACATGCCATATTACATGCTGCTGCACTAATTAGATTAAGGCCAACTGCTGATCATAAGTATTCCCCGTTACAATTGGTCTCCGGAAGAGAACCAAATTTATCCCATTTTAAAGTTTTTGGTTGTGCAATATATGTTCCAATTTCTCCTCCACAACGCACAAAAATGGGACCTCAAAGAAGATTGGGTATTTATATTGGTTTTAACTCTCCTTCTATTGTTAAATATTTAGAACCATTAACGGGAGATATTTTTACAGCAAGATTTGCTGATTGTCACTTTGATAAATCAATATTCCCAAATTTAGGGGAAGGAAAACAAAAGCTGGATAAACAAGTAACATGGAATTCATCATTATCTTATCTTGACCCCCGAAGTGGTCAATGCGAACATGAAGTTCAAAAGATTATAAATTTACAAAGAATTGCAAATGAATTGCCTGACGCATTCACAGATATAAATAGAGTCACTAAATCACATGTTCCAGCTATAAATGCACCTGCTCGAATAGATATTACAAAAATATCAAATGAATCTCATGAGCGTAGGAAACGTGGAAGACCAATTGGTTCTAAGGATGTAAATCCACGTAAAAGAAAAGAGCAGAATAAAACAGTTGGTAAAATCCCAGAAGAGGTTTATAAGGTTCCAGAAGAAACTAAATCTCCAGAAGAGATTAATAAAATTCCAGAAGAACTTAAATCTCTAGAAAAAATTAATAAAGTTCCAGAAGAAGTTGATGAAGTTCCAGAAGAAACTGAAGTACCAAATGATTATGAGATTTCTATAAATTATGTAAAAACTGGTACAATATTAAATAGAAATGAAACTCATGTGGATGAAATATTTGCATTCGCTATAGCTAGTGATGTTATAAGCGAAGAGAATAATGTGCCAAAAACCATAGAAGAATGTAGGCGCAGAAATGATTGGCCTAAATGGAAAGATGCCATACAAGATGAATTAAATTCACTTGACAAACGACAAGTATTTGGACCAGTAGTCCAAACACCTAAAAATGTTAACCCTGTAGGTTACAAATGGGTATTTGCCATCAAAAGAAATGAGAAAAATGAAATTGTGAGATATAAAGCAAGATTAGTGGCACAAGGATTTACACAAATATATGGAGTAGATTATGAAGAAACGTATTCACCTGTAGTGGATGCGATAACTCTCAGATTTTTAATAGGTCTCACAGTCACAGAAAATCTAAAAATGCAACTTATGGATGTTGTCACAGCATATTTATATGGTTCACTTGATAGTGACATATATATGAAAATCCCTGAAGGATTAAAAATGCCAGAAGCATATAGATCAAAACCTAAAGAAATGTACTCCATAAAATTGAAAAGATCTTTATATGGACTAAAACAATCAGGTCGAATGTGGTACAATCGACTTAGTGAGTATCTTTTAAAAGAAGGATATTAAAATAATGTAGTTAGTCCATGTGTTTTTATTAAAAAATCAAATTTAGGTTTTGCAATAGTTGCAGTTTATGTTGATGATTTAAATATAATTGGATCTCCTGAAGAGATCGAAAATACTGCAAAATTGTTGAAAAAAGAGTTTGAAATGAAAGATCTTGGAATAACTAAATTTTGTCTCGGCCTGCAGATCGAGCACCTAAAGAATGGAATATTTATCCATCAATCAAATTATACAGAAAAAATACTAAAACGATTCAATATGGATAAAGCTCATCCTTTGAGAACACCAATGATTGTACGATCATTAAATGTAGAAAATGATCCTTTTCGTCCCCAAGAAAATGATGAAAAAGTACTTGGTCCTGAAGTACCATACTTAAGCGCAATTGGCGCGTTATTATATCTTGCAAATAATACAAGACCTGATATTGCATTTGCTGTAAATTTATTGTCAAGATATAGTTCCAAACCAACCCGAAGACATTGGAATGGAATTAAAGGTGTTTTTCGTTATCTTTGTGGAACTCGTGATATGGGACTATACTATCAAAAGAATTCAAAATTCAATCTAATTGGTTATGCAGATGCAGGTTATTTGTCAGACCCGCATAAGGCGCGATCTCAGTCAGGATATGTATTTACTTATTGTGGAGCTGCAATTTCATGGCGGTCTATAAAGCAAACTCTAACTGCCACATCATCAAATCATGCTGAAATCATTGCTTTATATGAAGCAAGTCGGGAATGTGTTTCATTAAGGTCAATTATCCAAAATATTCAAGAAGAATGTGGACTTGAAAATATCAAAGAAAATCCTACTCTATTATATGAAGATAATGCAGCATGTATAGCACAAATAAGAGAAGGATACATCAAAGGAGATAGAACTAAGCACATTGCACCAAAGTTCTTCTGGACACATGATCTACAAAAGGATGGTATAATAGATGTTCAGAAAATCCAATCATGCAACAATTTGGCCGACCTATTCACAAAATCTTTACCAACAAGTGTTTTTGAACAACTCAGAAAGAAGATAGGTCTACATCGACTAAAGGATATCCAATAATATTAAAATGAGGGGAAGTATTATACACACTGCACTCTTTTTCCCTTATCCAAGTTTTTATCCCAATGGGTTTTTCTTGGTAAGGTTTTTAATGAGGCAGATAAATTGGTCCAGAAGTACCATATTAATATTGATCCTGAAGTATCATATTAATAGTGTATAATCAAAGATGAACATCCAAGGGGAAGTGTTATGAAATTAAATAATTATGTGGATTGTTCATCTTCATATTCTCACTAAGCATTTATCTCCACTACACATTTATATCCATGATCTCCACTACATATTTATTGTCATTATGTGAGATATTATTTTTGTAGCCTATAAATAGAGGCATTGTACATTTGTATGGATAGTTGGAATGAGAGAATAAAATTCTGAAATTTGTGATTGAGAATATTGTCTTACTCTTGATATAGTGTTCATTATTTCTTTCTTCCACCTTTATTTTACAACAAAAATGGATTAATGCTAAGCTGAAGTTTCCCAAAACTTGGCGTGCTGTCAGGTCTCATCATAATCCGAGTGGGCGCGAATCTTGAAGAGATTGGAGCGGTCTGTGCTTGGCTTCACACGTGATGCCGCTGTATTGGATCCTGTCTCGTCCAGAAAGTCGGTCAATTGTGCTTGTAAATTGCACGAATTGCAATTTGCAAGTGCGACCATTTGGAAAGTAATTAGATCACACCCACTTGAGTAAAACTGTTGAATTTGTTCCAACAAGTAGTTAAGAAAATTTGATCGATTATATGGCTCATGCAGAAGACAAGGTTGGTATTTAAAACAGTATTTTCATGATAATCTGATCGATTATAGTTTTCGTAAATAAATCTTCTAACACATTTTTCTTGTCTGGTACACCTATTAATATTTGGGAATATCTGGTATATCAATTTTTATCTTTTTATTTAGATATTTGCATAGAATTAAATAAATATAAATGCATGAATTCTAGTAATTATTTGATTAAAAATGATATCAGTACGAGCAAGCTTGTACTGATTGATAGTTGGTGCCAATTCAAGTTGTTATGCTTTTTGTATGGTTTTTTTGTGATACATCCAATCAGTATTTTATAAGTAAAGATGCGTGGTTCTAAGAGCAATTTGTTAAAATCTGCCCGACACGGCAACAATTTCTACGAAGAAGATTGAACTTTTTCCGCATTGTGCAACTTAAAACTCTGCTAATTTTGGTGTGCCGAGTATTGTCGAGCAAAAAATTTATCTGATTCACCAATGGACGTTTATTTGGAAGGACAATTTTTTTTTTTTTTGCGTTGCGCGGAGGAAAATTCTCACTGCATCTCCTCTTCTCTGCTATTCCAGCCGCCTACCCCTTAATTCTTAGCGTTGCCCCTACAGATGGCCCTCAACGCGCCCCTCCATGGCTCTCCTTCTTCCCAGAGGCGGAGCCAGAAAATTATGATAGGAGGGGCAAAATTTTAAAGATTGAACAATGAAATAGAAATTTATTTATGAAGAAGAATATTTTTTTTCTAAATCAGTGATTCATGATAAATTAGGGGGGCAAATTATAAAAATTTTCTAAAAAATAAAGAAAATGTACATATAAATTTTATTTTTTTTGGAGCACAAGGAGGGCAACTGCCCCAAGCAGCCCCTATTGGCTCCGCCCCTACTTCTTCCTCTCCATCACCTCCTCCTTCCGCCAACAACGACCCCCCTCCGTCTCTCGAATCCTATTGAAACTGAAGCAATCGTCGGATACAAGCGTGTGCATAACAACACAAATCCTTCTGGTAATATCATAATTTGTTGTAGTTTTCATTTATAAAAAATTAATGGGGTGCTTGGATCTATGGTTTGCGTGTGCACTTATTCGTTCCTTTATCCTGTGTATATGCTATTATCCCTGATACGTCTAGATTTGGCAGAGATCAACAATAGTATGGAGAGAGAGATTGAGAGATGAATTCGTAAATCTTTATTGATCACAGTGTTACAATAGTCTCTTTCAGCCATCCCCCCTTGTACAATCATCTACCCCCTCTATATATAGACCTATTTCTTATAACAGAATGCTGACGTCACCCGACAGCCGTTAGCCCACTTGTGCCTCCAGATTCTCCCGAACTATGTTCGGTATGGTGCTTCCCGTGAGTCTGTAGGAGCGTGTTTTCCCGACTTTATCTGGGCGCGCTATTTAATTTTATCTTTTCCCGCTTCTTTACCTCCGATGCGGGCCTCTTTTGGGCTTGGTTCCCTATTCTTTTATTTGGGGCCGAGCTTTTATCAGGCTGGCCCTATCATAAGCCCTTGAACTTGGGATGAGTATTCATCGCAAGTTGGAAGTTAGGGGTCACTAAACGCAGGACTCCTAGGTGAGGCACAAAGTGGTGAAGCCCTTGAGTCCCGAACATGTAACCCTTGGGTGAAGAACGAAGTGGTGAAGCCCTTGAGTCCCGAACATGTGACTCTTGGGTGAGGCACGAAGTGGTGAAGCCCTTGAGTCCCGAACATGTGACTCATGGGTGAAGCACGAAGTGGTGAAGCCCTTGAATCCCGAACATGTGACACTTGGGTGAGGCACGAAGTGGTGAAGCCCTTGAGTCTCGAACATATGACTCTTGGGTGAAGCACGAAGTGGTGAAGCCCTTGAGTCTCGAACATATGACTCTTGGGTGAAGCACGAAGTGGTGAAGCCCTTGAGTCCCGAACATGTGACTCTTGGGTGAAGCCCTTGAGTCTCGAACATGTGACTCTTGGGTGAAGCACGAAGTGGTGAAGCCCTTGAGTCTCGAACATATGACTCTTGGGTGAAGCACGAAGTGGTGAAGCCCTTGAGTTCCGAACATATGACTCTTGGGTGAAGCACGAAGTGGTGAAGCCCTTGAGTCCCGAACATGTGACTCTTGGGTGAGGCGCGAAGTGGTGAAGCCCTTGAGTCCCGAACATGTGACTCTTGGGTGAAGCACGAAGTGGTGAAGCCCTTGAGTCCTGAATTTGGACATTTCGGGCGAAAAAGCGACTTTAAGGAGCCCTTGAGTCCCGAACATTGACATCTCGGGCAGGAGAGCGACTTGAAGGAGCCCTTGAGTCCGAATATTGACATTTCGGGCCCAAGAGCGACTTGAAGGAGCCCTTGAGTCCCGAACATTGACATCTCGGGCAGGAGAGCGACTTGAAGGAGCCCTTGAGTCCCGAATATTGATATTTCGGGCCAAAGAGCGACTTGGAGCCCTTGAGTCTCGAATATTGACATTTCGGGCCAAAGAGCGACTTGAAGGAGCCCTTGAGTCCCGAATATTGACATTTCGGTCAAGAGAGCGACTTGAAGGAGTCCTTGAGTCCCGAACATGGACATTTCGGGCGAAAAAGCGACTTCAAGGAGCCCTTGAGTCCCGAACATTGACATCTCGGGCAGGAGAGCGACTTGAAGGAGCCCTTGAGTCCCGAATATTGACATTTCGGGCGAAAAAGCGACTTCAAGGAGCCCTTGAGTCCCGAACATTGACATCTCGGGCAGGAGAGCGACTTGAAGGAGCCCTTGAGTCCCGAATATTGACATTTCGGGCCAAAGAGCGACTTGAAGGAGCCCTTGAGTCCCGAACATTGACATTTCGGGAGAAAAAGCGACTTCAAGTAGCCCTTGGGTCCCTAAGTCCCTCGTGGACTAATGAAAGACGATTTATAATCACAACTTTCATAAACGAAATGCGTTTACTCCGAGATTGGTTCTCAAAGAGGGTCACGACTTCTTTTGTTTGATGCGCTTACTCCGAGATCAACTCTCGAGGAGGGTCACGACTTTTCTTTTTCAATGCGCTTACTCCGAGAATTCTCTCGAGGAGGGTCACGACTTTTCTTTTTCATTGCGCTTACTCCGAGAATTCTCTCGAGGAGGGTCACGACTTTTCTTTTTCAATGCGCTTACTCCGAGAATTCTCTCGAGGAGGGTCACGACTTTTCTTTTTATTGCGCTTACTCCGAGAATTCTCTCGAGGAGGGTCACGACTTTTCTTTTTTAATGCGCTTACTCCGAGAATTCTCTCGAGGAGGGTCACGACTTTTCTTTTTCATTGCGCTTACTCCGAGAATTCTCTCGAGGAGGGTCACGACTTTTCTTTTTCATTGCGCTTACTCCGAGAATTCTCTCGAGGAGGGTCACGACTTTTTTTTTTTTTTTCAATGCGCTTACTCCGAGAATTCTCTCGAGGAGGGTCACGACTTTTCTTTTTATTGCGCTTACTCCGAAAATTCTCTCGAGGAGGGTCACGACTTTTCTTTTTCAATGCGCTTACTCCGAGAATTCTCTCGAGGAGGGTCACGACTTTTTTTTTTCAATGCGCTTACTCCGAGAATTCTCTCGAGGAGGGTCACGACTTTTTTTTTTCAATGCGCTTACTCCGAGAATTCTCTCGAGGAGGGTCACAACTTTTTTTTTTTCAATGCGCTTACTCCGAGAATTCTCTCGAGGAGGGTCACGACTTTTCTTTTTCATTGCGCTTACTCCGAGAATTCTCTCGAGGAGGGTCACGAATTTTCTTTTTCATTGCGCTTACTCCGAGAATTCTCTCGAGGAGGGTCACGACTTTTCTTTTTCAATGCGCTCACTCCGAGATGATCTCGAGGAGGGTCACGCCTTTTTTTTTTTTTTTTTTTTTGGTGTAGTCTCTTGACCTTCATACACACTACGTGTCAAATGGTATCCTGCAGCTTCCTTGGCCGACGGTGACCCAGATCTAAACCTTGACGACCTCATCGTCGATTTCGATTATGTGCGCTGCAAAGTTCAACTCCAATTGTAGACTTCCCTGACAATACGAGTCCTGACATTGGAATCGCCTACGAGCACCACCTTGAGGAGGTAGTCGTTGTGTTGGCAGTGAACAACGATATCTCACTGGTCTCAGGGTATAAGACGGCGAGCTGCGTGGTTGAGTATGCTCCAAGTGAGTGGCGGCGGTCTCGCGACAGTAAGGAAGGCAAAGGAGGTGTTGAGGCGGAATGAAGAAAGTTGTGGCCGACCCGAAATTCACCATGACAGTGACTGTGCCGTTAGATCGCCTGGATGCCTCCACTGATTGAATTAGATGTTGCGAGACCGTTGTCTTGAAATTGAGCTGAGGGGATGACGACGAGTATTGTGCTGATTGAGAATTGATCGACGGATTAGGATAATCCAAGATTGACAAAGGTAGATCGCCATGAGTGGATGAAGATGATAAGACAGATCTGAGTAATGGATCGGAAAAAAGGAGATCTGATGCTTTGTTTTATATCTCAATAAAAGATCGACATAGATTGAAAAAGGGGATCTGGAATTATGCTCTCAAATCTCGCTCACAAACGGATTTTGAATTGTTGAAAGTGATGAACGGAGGAAACTGTGTCTTCTCCGATCACCACCCTCGTTTTATTTTTCACGGTGGGCGCCAGTTGATACGTCTAGATTTGGCAGAGATCAACAATAGTATGGAGAGAGAGATTGAGAGATGAATTCGTAAATCTTTATTGATCACAGTGTTACAATAGTCTCTTTCAGCCATCCCCCCTTGTACAATCATCTACCCCCTCTATATATAGACCTATTTCTTATAACAGAATGCTGACGTCACCCGACAGCCGTTAGCCCACTTGTGCCTCCAGATTCTCCCGAACTATGTTCGGTATGGTGCTTCCCGTGAGTCTGTAGGAGCGTGTTTTCCCGACTTTATCTGGGCGCGCTATTTAATTTTATCTTTTCCCGCTTCTTTACCTCCGATGCGGGCCTCTTTTGGGCTTGGTTCCCTATTCTTTTATTTGGGGCCGAGCTTTTATCAGGCTGGCCCTATCAATCCCATTCCCCGATGCATATTTACTTCGAAGGATCTTTCAATTTTGTTAGAACTAGAACAATTTAGTTTTTTAAGCTCGTCATTATTTCTATAGAACTTGATGGTTATGTTGGCAAGAGAAGAGGCTATTTTCTTATTATTTTATTACTATATCCTATTGATTGTGTTTTATTGCAGCTTAAACTTAATTCTAGCAAGGAGTTAATGGACCTTTCCGTATGAAAATTATATCATAATGTAAGCAGCCTCGCACAAGTACTCGAGCAAGCAAGGCACTATTCAAATCACAAATGAATTATTGACATCTGATTAATTGCAATGATTGTCAGCTCACAAAAGAAAAATTTAATCTCCTTTCAGTCTCAATTTCAGTTTAAACCAAGTTTCACAAAGAACTTTTTAAGTATGACTAAAAGATGAACTTAAGCCAACATATGAGTCATTATAAAATCTAGAGTATAAATCATCATGGAAAATACTTTTAATATTCAAAATCAGTACTTACCTCAATTTCAGACAGTGTATACACCACATATATTCTACCTTAGTTTATGCTTATAATTATTTTTAATAAGAACTCGCTTTGGTAATATGTATTTATACTCTGTGTTTCATTCTTTCAAATTTCAAGAAACAACAAATACAATTTGGAAAAGGACTGTACTTGATGTAGAAATTAAATTTCTCTTTGTTATTTCTGTAGTTTAAAAAGTATGGATATACAAAGGTTTAGTGTTGTGCAAAAGTTTATTTTATATTTTGTTGATCGAGTGGCTGGCGTCGCTAGCTCTTATAGCATCTATCTTGAGTTGGATAAAAAAAATACGGGCAACATATCATTTTATCTCTTCGGTAAATGTGACACCCCAAAACCGGGTATGACACAGCCGCCGCGAGTGTACGCTACCATCCGCACACCCGCAAGGCTTAACTTAAACTAATCCATTATGATTAACCAATTCAAGTGTTTAAAACTACAATTTCTACATACTTTTATCAAAGTATCTCAAAGTAAGAATTATTAATATCATGTACAACGCCTTAAAGAAAAGTCCAAGTGGACATGTTACACAAATTACTTAGTTCATAACCAAAATAACAATTGGCCTACAATGTGTCGATCTTCTCGCCGCTCGATCTAGAACCTGGAACCCACACCCAATGTGGAAACAATGCAAAAAGCAGAGCATGAGATAATTATAAAATTATCTCAGTGCGGTATTCAGTTGCAGTCACACAAACCCTAAGGTACATGATCAGGAACTAACTACCGGCTGAGTTTTAAACAAATATTATAGCTATACAAATAAGTTAGATAACATCATACAAAATCATTAGTTTCAACCTCATCTTAATATAAAACATGCAATACATTATGAGCACGGTAGTTACATCCTTCAATAAGGAACACAAATACAATATGGCATTTCAAAAACCGGCTCTGGTTGGACAACACATTAAATGCAAGTCTGCTTATTGATCATTACGACTTCATTCACAGATTTTATAGTCCGTAGACTCAGATTTTATAGTCCGCAGACTATGCCTTTTATAGTCCATAGACTCTTCCTTTATAGTCCGTAGACTCAGATTACCACAATTCAAACAAAACAGAATATCAAACAGTACTACCAGAGAGAACATTGTCAGAATACCGATCATAAGCGCTTATCTCTCAGGGCTCAAGGAACGGGTCATGACTCCGTCCTCAAGTCAACCAATGTCTATCAATCACACAAGTAGCACGGACCTTTTGAAGTCACTCAATCGGAAACCATTCATCATATGTAACATTTATACAATAATATTAACATATGATACAGATACAAATATGCATGCAATGAATGAGTAATTCAACATGATGCAAATGCTATAGTTAAGTTCATAAGATGTATATCAGAGTTTGTGTGCATCCGCACCTGAAAGCAAAGCACTTCATAAGCATGCAGCAAAACATCAAGTATAGACACAAGCAATGACAAGTAAACCCTAATTACCACCGATAGTATCGGCCTCCTTGAGTCCTGATGTGTCTTTATCCAAATCTACATAATAAAACTATTCTAAGTACTTGCTTAAGTAAAGAACACAAGAAACAAGTAAAAACAAGCAAGAAAAACTAAATACAAACTCCAATTGTGACTCATAATGTGGCCGGGTTAGAGTTTACCACGACTTAGACAGGAACGATGATTGTACAAGTAAATTTAAGACCTAAAAATCTAAAATATATTTTTATAATTTCTAATGTATCAAAGGACTATAAGAGGTGGTAGAGCTCTTCAAGAGCTTTATAATGGGCTTTGAATCACCTAAAATGGACTCCGGGTGACAAGGTTATGACCAAAAGAAAATCTGTTCTCATTGAGAACAATCCGGACCGGATTTTTAGAAGCTGAAAATTCCAGAAAGAACAATTCGGACTGGATTGTAACTGATCCGGACCGGACTCTAGTCTCTGAGCTGAAATACAGAATAGGGGCAAAATTTGGTACCAATTACTAAATGGGTTAAACCAAACACATAATGCACTATTCAAACCTTGCATGCATACCAAAAACTCAGCATAAAATCCAAATTCCACAAATGTACCATGCATGCAACTATACTCCCTTTTGAAATTTGGTTTAATGCACAAATCAATTAAACAATTTCGGAAATTTATTTTAAACTCGAAACTTAGTTCATGCATGACCAAAATCACACAAAAATCGAATAAAATACTAAATGCACTTAATATTACCTTCCATGCAACTAAACCTAACATAAAACTCTATTTCAAACCCTTATTTAAACAAAAACTTCAAAAATTACTAAAAAGTTCAGAACTTCATTTTAGAACAAAAATACCTTTTTGCATGGAACCAAAATTCAAGAAAATATAAAGTACAATACTAAATATACTACTATAGTATACTACTAAACTTAAATCAACAAGAAATTTCAGTTATAAACCTCATTCAAACCCTAAATTTCAGAAATTGCTCAAAATCGAAATAATTAAAGGTTCAACGAAATACTAACCAATAAGCACTCAAATCCGAAAATATATGGGTTGCATGTACTCTCCTTGCCTTTCTCTCTTCAATTCTGATTTTTGCCCGATTTTTGTGAATTTTTCTGAATTTATTTGAGTGGAGGTCATGGAGTTTGAGTTTGGAGAGAAAAGAATGGAGAAATTTCAGTAGAGTTGAAAGTGGGAAGAAGGAGAGAGAGAGGGGTTTTGCTGATGGGTTTTGGAGTAAAAGTGTGGGGTCGGTTTTTTGCAAAATAGCCCTTAACTTTTGTCAAATTAGAGATATTACTAAATTTTCAGATTTGAGCCTTATAAAACCTAGAATTCTAACAATAACTTATAAAACTTTTGCCATATCTTTAGTACACAACATAATATTTATACCATACTAAAATACTAATATAAAACCAACAATCAAACATGCAAAAATCAAAATTCTAAAATACTTGGTATCACAGTAAATAACAATATCTAATATGACCTGTTTGGATGCGTTGGGAATTTTGGATTTTTTCAGTTCCTAGACATAAATTTATTATAAACAATTCAAACTCTTCACAAAGTTACATACTTCCCAATAAATTTATTCCTAGAAATAAAAAATTCTTCAAATTTTCTAAATTTCTAAACGATCCAAACGGCTCCATAAGCATTACAGAGACCTCTGACCATAAAAATAATATCACTTCTAAAATTCCTCTCTCTATTGATAAAATTTGGAAGCATAGCTTACATATCGCCTCTAAAAGGTTCACTTTTGTGGCTAATGAGACGTTAGATTTGTACCCTGCCTCTTGGTTGGCGGCTTGGTATACATATCCGGATAGCAATTTAAATTGTACCCATAAATTAACTGTACTTTCTTTAAACTTTTTGTGACTGGTCTGAATAGCAATAAAGGAAACTTTATATCAGGAAAAATATAAAAAAAGAGCCAAAGATCATTTGAGAAGTCATTTTTAGTACTAATTACATTAATTTATATGGACATATATATATATGATTGGATCTTTTTTTCACCTTGATGCACACACTAGTTACGGTAAGTTTTATTTTATCATGTTTTCTGTTCGGTGTGTTTGGATGAGCCTTAAATAAGGAATAAGAATAAGAAATTTCGGTATGCGTGCTTATTCTTATTCTTGTGCAACACAAACAACACAAGAATAAGAAATTTGGGCCCTTATTCTTATACTAACAAAACCATGGTATAAGAATAAGAAATTTGGATAAGCACGCATACTGAAATTCCTTATTCTTATTCTTATTCATGACTCATCCAAACACAGATATGCGTGCTTATCCAAATTTCTTATTCTTATACCATGGTTTTGTTAGTATAAGAATAATGGTCCAAATTCCTTATTCTTGTGGGGTGTGTTTGGAAAGGTCGGGAATAGAGAATAAGAATAAGAAATTTCGGTTTGCGTGCTTATTCTTATTCTTATGTAACCCAAACAACACAAGAATAAGGAACAAAGGTCTTTATTCCTATACTAACAAAACTATGATATAAGAATAAGGAATAAAGATAAGCACGTAAATCGAAATTTCTTATTCCTATTCTCTATTCCCGGCTCATCCAAACACACCCGTGTTGTTCGGGTTGCACAAGAACAAGAATAAGCACGCATACCGAAATTTCTTATTCTTATTCTTTATTCTAAGCTTATCCAAACACACCCATAATGTATCTTCATCAAGCAAGAAACATCACATTTCTTGTACATAGCTCCACCTCTGGATGCAACTCACTACATTTCACCTAAGTTGCATCATGGATTCATGGTAGTAATAGTTTTATTCAATGTATACATTTATTTAGGGTGTGTTTGGATGCAACAGAATAAGCCGGGAATAGGGAATAGGAATAAGGAATTTCGGTTTGCGTGCTTATCCTTATTCCTTATTCTTATACCATGGTTTTTTTAGTATAGGAATAAGGGCCCTTATTCCTTATTCTTATGGGGTGTATTTGGATAAGCTTAGAATAAGGAATAAGAATAAGAAATTTCGGTATGCGTGCTTATTCTTATTCTTGTGCAACCCAAACAACACAAGAATAAGGAATTTGGGCCCTTATTCTTATACTAACAAAATCATGGTATAAGAATAAGGAATTTGGATAAGCACGCATACCGAAATTTCTTATTCTTATTCCTTATTCATGGCTCATCCAAACACACCCTTGCACAAGAATAAGAATAAGCACGCAAATCGAAATTTCTTATTCATATTCTCTATTCCCGTCCTATCCAAACACACCCTTAATTTATAACCGTCGTCTCTTATTCTAAACCTGCAAGGCAAAGTTATTTTGATGCTCAAATCGTATTGGATATGAATATTTAGCGCTTCTCGACAAGAGTAGAACTAAGGAATTTTAAAGTTTTTTTTTTGTCATAGGGGGTGTTTGGATGGGGTTGGAATAAGAGGGAATTGCAAATTCCCGGAATTTCATATGCCAAATTTATTATAAACAATTCAAACTCTTCACAAAGTTACACACTTTCCAATAAGTTTATGCCTAGAATTGCAAATTCCCCAAATTCCTACAACATCCAAACGGCCCCATAATGATCAAAATGAAAGGCATTTGCGAACCAGCAATATATAAATCACACACACATATGTATTTTATTCATAAAGTAAAAGGAACACAGAGATAGCGGCGACTCAAGTCTATGCGGCCTTCTATCACAACTAGTTCACAGAGATAGCGGTGACTCAAGTCTACGTGGCCCTCTATCACAACTAGTTCTAATCTCGCACGTTGCGCGATTCATTACTATTTGAAAAATATTATGAAATGCTTTTTGTAATGAGTGCGGATATATGAAAAATGTTATGAAATGCTTTTTGTAATGAGTGCTGATATACGATCAATTTTATTTTTCATATTTTTTATTTGAAAGCCTAAAAAGGTGGGAAAAAATTGTTAGATTTCCGAAAATTATTGGCCATAGATGTAAATAAATAAGATAATAATTTAATAAGAGCTAAAGGCATTTTTTAATGCAAATAAATAAAATAATATGCTATATGAAAATTATTAGAAAGAACTGAAAGTCAAAAAACGAAAATTTTGTGTCATTGGGTTGTATATAATTTTTACAGGCATGTAAATAAAATCTGGTATATAAATGAATTTAGAAAGTCCAATTGTCAGAAAGAATGCAAAAGCAAATCTAGTGGATTTGTTTCGTATAAATATGGATACATCCCAAGTTACCCACTCAATTAATTAATTAACCTTTCCGCAGTAAAAATCTAGACAGTGGGACCCCACTCATTAAACGTTCGGATCCAGTGCGATCATTTGACGCGTCGTTCTAACCAAATCACACACAAAATCCATGAAAGATCTCACGGAGCACACGATCATTTGACGCGTCGTTTGAACCAAATCACACACAAAATCCATGGAAGATCTCACGTAGCACAGAATCGGCGCTTTTCGCAAGAAAACTCAAGTCGGTGTTAAGTGTAACCTTCTCGGTAGTTTCGTAATCCGACCGTTAGAGATTTTAACACACCGTTTCCTCAACTAACCCAGCAATTAATACACCAACACACCATTTCCGATGGAAACTAAACAAAACTCGAAAGAAAGAAAGCGTGTCTCAAAAAAAAAGGAAAGAAAGAAAGAAAGAAAGAAAGAAAGAAAGAAAGAAAGAAAGCGAGCGAGAGAGAAAACCCTAGTGAGCGGAGAGAGGAGCTTAGTTCTCCGAGCCATGGCGGTGGTGGCTAGCGCTACGACTCTTCTCCACTTCCCCCTCTCCTTCGCCTTCGCCTTCTCCTTCTTCTTCTTCTGCCATTGGCGCAATAGAGAGGGCGAAGTGAGAGAAGATCAACAGATTGAGACAAGGCGTCAGGGTCAGCGCAGATCGATGAGACTCACGACTTCTCAGCGCCACGATTCTTCGATTTTACCAAGGAAGAGGCGCAAGAGGAGATTAGAAGAGCGGAGATCAGATCGACAGAGAAAGAGGAAGCGACTCTAACCCTAGAAGCACACTCTCCTTTGATTTCGTAAATCAAGTTCATCTAGGTAAGTTTGTTCTCTTCCTCTGATTTTGGTTAAACCCTAGAAGCACGGCGAATTTCTAAACCCTAGAAGCACAGCGAATTTTTCCTTTTTCTTCTGCTGGTTGTTTTAGTTTGTGGTCATCTGGTGGGTTTGGGGTTTTCTCCTGATTTTTCATGTTTTGCTTTTGCTGCTTTGCCTTTGTTTATTTTTCCTGCTGTGATTTCTGCGCCTAACATCTGATCGTTGGTATTTTTGCCTTTCTACCATTTTTTTTTTCTTTTTCCTGCTTCTTTGTTTGGTTGTGGGACTCTATTGTTCTGTTTGTTTTGGTTGTGCTAAGCCTGTTTGTTCTGTTTCTCCTTCCTCTCTTCATCTCTCTTATTTGATTTCTGAAGGAAACCCTAAGTAGTTGTCTGTGTTGGACTGTAGCGATTGGGGAGAGAGAGCGCGCACAATGACGGCCAGGGCTTCTCTTCTTCTTTTGTTCTCAGGTATGGTTCTTTCTGCCTTTTTCCTTTTATTCTCAGTTTTTTTTTTTGGTTTTGGCTAGCTATCAATGAGAATGATACTTTCGCTTCTGCTGATCAAGCTCCAGCGCTGCAAATTTGACAAATTGCCTTTTCTCTTTCCTTTTTCTTTCTGTTGTTTCTCTTTCACTGTTGGCAAATTTTGTTTATTTTCAGGATTTGGTATGGAAGGGGAAAGAGGAAAAAAGATAGACACGAGAGATTAGAAGAACCGCTTGGAGCACAGTTAGCCCTTTAATTTTCTTTCCCTCATTTTTCTGTATATTGTGTTGTGCAATAGGTGTTGACATATCGCACAGTTAGACCTGATTTCTTTACTTTTCATTCCCTTGTAGTTTCCACTGTTGGTTGTTTGGGGCTTTTCACAGTTACAATGCTTATGGTTCTTTGGCTCATACTTCCTCAGCTTATGAAGATGTGCATAGTTCGAGAAACAAAATAGGATGCAGTGTTAAAGGTGTCACTTTCTCTATTATCAATTTTCTCATTTTTTTTTACTACAGTCAATTAAAAATTGATAGGTGCAAAAAATGATAGACTTTAGGTACTGGCTCTTCTTATCATTTCTGATTTATTTAGGGCAAAAGTTCTATCTGCCGAATGGAAGATAACAAATGTTATTTATGCATGAATGCAAAGCCGTTATTTCTGAATCTTCAGATTTTAGGTACTGCCTCATCTCCTCATTTCTCATTTATTTTTTGCTTGATGCTTCTGTTAATTTTTGTATAGCTTCTTATGTTTTTTTTTTTTTTCTGAATTTTCATCTTTGCAATTATATATGCGTATGAATTAGATTTTCAGGGGTTTAATTGGTGTCAAGGCAGCGGTATCTTAAACTCATCTAAGGTACCTTTACAATTTCATAATTTTTCTAATTTTGTTTTATTACATTAACCTGTAATTTTATTTCTTTATATCAACAAATTTGGATAATCCAAGATTCTGTATAATTACTGAGAATTATTTTCTAAAATGATATCAGGATCAAAATCTGAATCTAAATTTCATATCCTCAAAGCATTTTATGAACTACCTCTCCTTTGATTACTTTCGGGGGCTAATTTGGACAGTCATAGAAATTGGGATGGAAATAGAGAGTTAATTTTGCAATTCACAAAGGATAATTATAGTTCCCATTGATCTTATCATGTTGCATACTATTATCAGAGTTTATACTTCTAATGAAAACGGTGTACTTTAGAATATTGAAATGCAATTTTCACATACCTAAATTGTTTAATTCTTGATTATTGGTCCTACTAATTTGAAATAGAGCTTCGATCCTGATATGCTGTCGATGGAACATCTATATAACTTTTCGCCTTTTCAATTTATAGATTGATATTGTATCTTAAATTTTAATTAGGTTTCTTGGTACACTAATTCTTTTGACAATACATCTTGAACAGGGAAACAAATTTGTTTCTGCGGCTGAGGCGATAAAGCGATTTGAATCAGGAACAAGGGACCTGGGAATTTCTCAAGATTAGAAATTATTGCCTCATGTAAGTTTATCACTCCCCAGACTTCAGAATTTTCAAATGGCTGGTTTCTTTGTTTACTGCTGGCATGTGGAATCTTGTGGTTGAAGTGTGCTCATTAAAAATTTCGAAAAGATTTAAGAATATGATTGAAACCAAGTTCGTTCCAATATATGCCAGTAACCAATCATTAAAAATTGGTTAGTTTCATTTTTGAAAACCTTAAAAAAAGAACTCATTCCTTTTTGACCATTTTTAAAATAAATGCAGATTCTTCATAAAAAGGTTGAAACCATTTTAACTCCTGTATCGAAGCCTCCTTTGACTACACCAAAACCGTTCCACTTTGCCATAGATGAATGCCTGGTTTCAGCTTCTTCATCAGTTCTAGATCAGATTGAAAAGAACTTATCGATTATTTGTTTTTAATTAGAATTGATCATAGTTGCTTTTATTTCCTGGCCTGACATGTATATATATAATTTTTGCAGCTTTCTCTACATTCTGATACTTCATTCCACAGTAAAAAGCTTAGCAGTACTGCTCCTGGCCTTACCATAGCCAACCAGTTCCATCTTCATACTTAGGTATATTATTAGTAAAAGTAAATTACAATGTAACTTGTTTTGGTTTTATCTACATTTGAAGGCGTTGTACTATGATATTTCAGGCGAGAGACCTTTAAAGAGGCTTTGTCCAGCTCTCACACGTAAGAAAGAGGAGGAAGAGATGGCTGGAATTCCAAAGGCTACCCCATACCCACACACACTGATTACATCGTGTTTGGAAATTACTTCAAACTTTGACCAGTCAGTTATTCAAAATATATACGGATTTGTAATTATGTGTGTAACATCCAGGTACCCCCAAAACCAGAGCCAGAGACTTGTTACATGCCTGAGGGTTTTCAACTCGAAAGTTTTGTCAGACATGAAGAAGAAATGCACAAAGAGATGGAAGAGAAAGAAAGGATGGAGAGGGAAGAGGCTCAGCGGAGGATTTGTAGGGCACAACCCATTCTCACAGAGTAAGGTTCAGCTTGCTTTATCTTGTTATTATTTTAACATTGTCATTTTTTTCTGAACTCTTACTTGCACTCCTGATATATTACTTTTTGTGTTTTGAAAAGGGACCCTTTTACCAGTTCCTGCAAAGGAACGAAAGCCACCGACAAGAGCGTAGAACAAAAATCTATTTAAAGGCAAGAATTTGATAAGAAGGTATCAATTCTCTATATATTCACTTAAGGAAGTACTTGTAAATTGGCGAGTACATGACGAAGATCTAAAATAAGGTGTGTATCATTAACATTGATGAAGTATGTGCTGAACATTTGGCAACAATAAAGTCTGTATTGAACAGTTGGTGATCTGACTCACTGAAATGTCCATAAGAACTTATTTGGCAAGTAAACTGTCTAGCTCAAAATACTGAAAAAAACCGTTGATAATCAGGAATCCATTAGTAATTTAAAATATCGAGGATAAGCCTTGACGAAGAGTAAAAAATCTGTTGTTAATTTAAATTACCGAGGAAAAACCTTGATGAACGATTGGAAATCTGTTTTCAATTTAAATTACCATAGGGGAAAAAATCTCAAGTCTGAACAATCAGGAATCCATCAAATTATGCTGTATGGTTTAACAAGAATTTTTGTTTCCGATTTTCAGATCAAGGAAAAAGAAGTTATGTACAAAAGGTTCAGAGAGGAGGCTGAGGCTGCCAAACTGGTATGTACTTTCGTGTTTGCAATTATATATGTACGTTCTTATTTTTAACTTGGGTTTGGTCAACAATATACATATTCTCTGTTTTGGTAACAACTTATTTCTGTCAAAATTTCTATATTATCTCAAGATGGAGGAAGAGAAGGCACTGAAGCAGCTAAGACGGACTATGGTTGCTCGCGTAAGGCCTGTTTGAAAAACACTTTACCCCTCAAAGGTGCATGTTTTTTTGTTTTATGATTCAGTCTGATAAAAATCTCATTGGTTGCTTCAGTGTGCGAGTTTGCTATTTATTGGATGTTTCTCCCATAGGAAACAACTACCCAGCATATTTTTTAGTTACAGGCAAATTACACCAAGCTTTGTCACTAAGAAACAATTGTTTTTTTTACTCCACGGCTTTGTGAAAAAAGAGAACGGTTAATTACCTGTGAGCGCAAATACCTAATAGATTGGTTATTACCAGCCAATATTTTATAAATGTTGGGAGTAAATTACAAATGTTCAAAATAATCAGTCTTAATTAGATTTTTGGTTGACATTTGCATGCTCATTTCAAGTCAAAATAGTTACTGTGCAAATAGGAATAGAAATTTAAACCAAACTTGAGTGTTTGTACTAGTAAATTGATTGAATTTGTTTGTGGCAGGTCTACCAAGGAAGGTACAAAACCCAAATCGCCACACTTGCATGGGTAGACGAAAGGGGTCAGATAAGGAGACGAAAGACGCACACCTTCATTCGGCAACCGACTTGACTGACATAACTTGTTAACCTTAACTGGTTGTTCAAGTCAAATTTGAGCAGTCATTGACTTATGCCACTATGTATTTTGAATATGTGGTACATACTGGTCCAGGACCCTTGAGGTGACCTCAGAAAAAGTGGATCATACGAGCTAAAATTATTGAACAAAGTCTAGCGTAATTCCTAAAAACATAAATAAAAGTAATAAAAATCTAGTTCTGCACAGGCATAACATAATTAAGGATCCTTTTTAATCTAGATCATACACCAATAAGACGAAAAAACAGCACAATGGATTGAAACAGGGACTACCATTAAAATCACAAGAATATTTGCTCTATCCTCATTTCAGAGTGAGAAGTGTTCCTTAATTTTATACTATTTGATGTTGTGGATTTACATTTTTTTCATATTATCATTGCCTTTTTTATTTTCATTTGATGTGTGATAGATATTCTTTGATAGATCTCAAAATGGGAAGCTGAAGAGCCCTGGGGCCCTTGATATGGCACATTAGAATCAAGCAGTCAAACGGCAAAAACTTGATGGAGGGGAGGACAAGATAGGTTAATATATTATCTCATTACAAATGTGCCTTTTTTGTTTGTTTGTTATGTGTTATGTCACCTCTTTGAATAATTTTATGGTTTTGCTATTTTATTATCGATATTAAATGTCAAACCAGTTGACTTGGTCCGCAAATGTACTGCTCCAAAGAGGACTCAGGATGTCTCATCTTCACTTAAGGTGTGTAAAATCCTAGAAAACATTGATATTGTATCTTAAATTTTAATTAGGTTTCTTGGTACACTAATTCTTTTGACAATACATCTTGAACAGGGAAACAAATTTGTTTCTGCGGCTGAGGCGATAAAGCGATTTGAATCAGGAACAAGGGACCTGGGAATTTCTCAAGATTAGAAATTATTGCCTCATGTAAGTTTATCACTCCCCAGATTTCAGAATTTTCAAATGGCTGGTTTCTTTGTTTACTGCTGGCGTGTGGAATCTTGTGGTTGAAGTGTGCTCATTAAAAATTTCGAAAAGATTTAAGAATATGATTGAAACCAAGTTAGTTCCGATATATGCCAGTAACCAGTCATTAAAAATTGGTTAATTTCATTTTTAAAAACCTGAAAAAAAGAACTCATTCCTTTTTGACATTTTTAAAATAACTGCAGATTCTTCATAAAAAGGTTGAAACCATTTCAACTTCGGTATCGAAGCCTCCTTGGACTACACCAAAATCGTTCCACTTTGCCATAGATGAATTCTTGGTTCCAGCTTCTTCCTCGGTTCTAGATCAGATTGAAAAGATCATTTCGATTATATGTTTTTAATTAGAATTGATCGTTATTGCTTTTATTTCCAGGCCTGATGTGTATATATATATTTTTTTGCAGCTTTCTCTACATTCTGATACTTCATTCCACAGTCAAAAGCTTAGCAGTACTGCTCCTGGCCTTACCATAGCCAACCAGTTCCATCTTCATACTTAGTTATATTATTAGTAAAAGTAAATTACAATGTAACTTGTTTTGGTTTTATCTACATTTGAAGGAGCTGTACTATGATATTTCAGGGGAGAGACCTTTAAAGAGGCTTTGTCCAGCTCTCACACGTAAGAAAGCTGTGGAAGAGATGGTTGGAATTCCAAAGGCTACCCCATACCCACACACCCTGATTACATTGTGTTTGGTGATTACTTCAAAATTTGACCAGTCAGTTATTCAAAATATATACGGATTTGTAATTATGTCTGTAACATCCAGGTACCCCCAAAACCAGAGCCAGAGACTTGTTACCTGCCTGAGGGTTTTCAACTCGAAAGTTTTGTCAGACATGAAGATGAAATGCAGAAAGAGATGGAATGGAATGGAAGGATGGAGAGGGAAGAGGCTCAGCGGAGGATTTGTAGGGCACAACCCATTCTCACAGAGTAAGGTTCAGCTTGCTTTATCTTGTTATTATTTAACATTGTCATTTTTTTCTGAACTCTTACTTGCACTCCTGATATATTACTTTTTGTGTTTTGAAAAGGGACCCTTTTACCAGTTCCTGCAAAGGAATGAAAGCCACTGACAAGAGCGTAGAACAAAAATCTATTTAAAGGCAAGAATTTGATAATAAGGTATCAATTCTCTATTTATTCACTTAAGGAAGTTCTTGTAAATTGGCGAGTACAAGACGAAGAACTAAAATAAGGTGTGTATCATTAACATTGATGAAGTATGTGTTGAACATTTGGCAACAATAAAGTCTGTATTGAACAGTTGGTGACCTGACACACTGAATTTTTCCTTTTTCCCCAACAAAACTAGATGTGGCTAGCTATCAATGAGAATGATACTTTCACTTCTGCTGATCAAGCTCCAGCGCTGCAAATTTGACAAATTGCCTTTTATCTTTCCTTTTTCTTTCTGTTGTTTCTCTTTCATTGTTGGCTAATTTTGTTTATTTTCAGGATTTGGTATGGAAGGGGGAAAGAGGAAAAAAGATAGACACGAGAGATTAGAAGAACTGCTTGGAGCACAGTTAGCCCTTTAATTTTCTTTCCCTCATTTTTCTGTATATTGTGTTGTGCATTAGGTGTTGACATATCGTACAGTATCTAACTTTTCACCCCAATACATATTGAAATTTAGATATTGTCTGTATTCAATACTGTCATAATAAAGTTAGCTACATTATACTAAGAGTCAAACTTCGGTCGTGACATTTCAGGTGTTTGACTGGTGGTTTTCTTTTTGGTGGAGTTCTTTTATATACACATCTAAATCCATCTCATGTGCAGGACGGCACTTAAAAAAAGCACGAAGGGATTCCCTCTCTTTTTGTAAGTTATAAATACTTCAATTAGTGATTCCATGTCTTAGTTTCTGACAATATGCCAATGAAGAATATCAGTTGGACTCTTACTGAAAGGCATATATATGCCAAACTGATTTAGGCTTATCCCATCTGTCAGAGTGGCCCCACAATATTAAATCTATAGATTTGGTTAAAAGTGCGCATTTGATTGAACATAGTTATCAAAAAGGGAACTTCTACCAAAATTACGGCTGCTAATAAAATTTAGATAGCTTACATTTTTCTATTTGAAATATACAGGACTTCAGCATGGAAGTGGTGGACATGTGCGTAATTTGCTTTTTGAGCTTAGTTTTCTGGTGAATAAAGTGCACTAAGGGAAGACATGTTCTACAAGGTAATTGTTGTTTGTTTTCACTTATTTAGCTAAGATGAGTTCCAGTCACACTAAACTGTACATGCTAAGCTGTTCAACCTGTGTCAAGATGATATAATGAGCAAGTCTTATATATGTTAATGCTCTAAATATTATGTTTATTTGTTACCGTTTTTCGATTTTGTATAAGTGATATTAGCTTATTGTTATATCGGACCTTCACAGGATGAATTGTTTGATTGCCACCTGACCCTAAAAAAAAACACAGGATGAATAACCAGGTGGAAAAATATCAGCATAAGCGCTTCAATTTTTTTCCCTCATTTCGACTATATTTAGTTATTCAATGGGCTCTAATTATTTTTACTTTTTTTCAGTTTTCTCGGCAGCAAGTTGCGGATACACTACTCGGCTTTTGCATATTGTGGACCTGGATGTGAAAGCCTTAACAAGGGTACTGTGGTCATGCATCTTTTATTTTTGTTCTTTAAAATTAAAATTAATGCATACAAGGTAAAAAGACCTACATATTTAAGATATGTTTTTTGGCAGATAAACATGTTTAATCCCGTGAAAAAAAAAAATCAAAGTAGCTGTATCCATTTAGGTATGGTTTGTACAGCTTAATCTTGAAAGATGGCATGCGCATAAATTGAGGCTATGGTATATGAATATATATTTTTTCTATCGTTTTGTTTTACAAGTATTTGTATATAAGCAATCTGAATTTTTATTACACAAAGAGAGCTAAATGGGGGTAATTCTAGTTGAGTTAAATAAATACAAGAATCATCAGAGTATTCTGTTCTTTGCCTATGCCTATGTCCTCTACAGTTTTGTTCTTTTTCATGTTGAATGTCAGCTATTTGCTGTGTAGGATTCTGTTCTTTACCTTAGATATCGCAGTTTTGCTGTGACCTGATTACAACTGTTGCGTCCATGTTCTGTTTATTTTAATCTTATTTCGAGTCTGCTCAGCTCAGTGCCTTTGACAGTGTTCTTGGTTTTCTTATTTCGAATCTGCTCAGCTCAGTACTTCTGACTTCACTTTTTTTTTTGCAGTTTTGTTGTGGCTGCTACTGGTATGGTTAGTGCGTCTTCTTTTATGCTGTATTTTAGATGGAGGTTTCATACAGTCAGTGACAAGAGGCATACATTGGTTTTTGTGGATGGATAGTGCTCTTCTTTGGAGCATTATTGTTTACCAGTATGAACAATACCAGCTCTTTGCTGTGGCAAATGTTATTTTTCAGTTTAGATGTCAGGGTTTTGGTGTGGCTTGATTGCTACTATTTCTTCTACCTTCTTCTCCTGGTGTATTTCCCCATCACATCCTCATTTACTTTACAGAGAGAGAGAAAAAGAGAGACCAAGGGAAGGGCTGGAGTGACAGGGGCTGTGTTAGGCGAGCTTCGATCGACACCATTGTTTGAAAGAAATAGAAGCGGCAATTGTCGATCAAGCCAGGTTTTGTCTTTCCTTCATTTCTTCTGAGCTTTTGCATTCTTTTTCTTTTTCTTTTTTTCCCCAGACTAGAAACTGAGCAGTTATGGCCTCTTGGTGCCTAGCGATCTCCATTCTTCTCTATCTATCTGTCAAGCTGGATTATGACCAGTTTAGGCCTGCAAGCTTATGTTTCTGAAAGCTTAGTTTCTCTATGCAATTTTGTAATTCCACTTGATAGACCTGATTTCTTTTACTTTTCATTCCCTTGTAGTTTCCACTGTTGGGTGTTTGGGGCTTTTCACAGTTACAATGCTTATGGTTCTTTGGCTTATACTTCCTCAGCTTATGAAGATGTGCACAGTTCGAGAAACAAAAGAGGATGCAGTGTTAAAGGTGTCACTTTCTCTATTATCAATTTTCTCATTTCTTTTTTACTCTACAGTCAATCAAAAATTGATAGGTGCAAAAAATTATCGACTTTGGTACTGGCTCTTCTTATCATTTCTGATTTATTTAGGGGAAAAGTTCTATCTGCCGAATGGAAGAAGAGAACAATTGTTATTTATGCATAAATGCGAAGTCGTTATTTCTCAATCTTCAGATTTTAGGTACTGCCTCCTCTCCTCATTTCTCATTTATTTTTTGCTTGATGCTTCTGTTAATTTTTGTATAGCTTCTTATGTTTTTTTCTGAATTTTCATCTTTGCAATCATATATGCGTCTGAATTTGATTTTCAGGGGTTTAATTGGTGTCAAGGCAGCGGTATCTTAAACTCATTTAAGGTACCTTTAGAGTCCCCCTAAGATTTTTCATAATTTTTCTAATTTTGTTTTATTACATTAAACTGTAATTTTATTTCTTTATATCAACAAATTTGGATAATCCAAGATTCTGTATAATTACTGAGAATTATTTTCTAAAATGATATTATTAGGATCAAAATCTGAATCTAAATTTCATATCCTCAAAGCATTTTATGAACTGCCTCTACTTTGATTACTTTCGGGAGCTAATTTGGACAGTCATAGCAATTGGGATGGAAATAGAGAGTTAATTTTGCAATTCACAAAGGATAATTATAGTTCCCATTGATCCTATCATGTTGCATACTATTATCAGAATTTATACTTCTAATGAAAACGGTGTAGTTTAGAATATTGAAATGCAATTTTCACATACCTAAATTGTTTAATTCTTGATTATTGGTCCTACTAATTTGAAATAGAGCTTCGATCCTGATATGCTGTTGATAGAACATCTATATAACTTTTTGCCTTTTCAATTTAGTGCAATAGAGAGGGCGAAGTGAGAGAAGATCAACAGATTGAGACAAGGTGTCTGGGTCAGTTCAGTGCAGAACGATGAGACTCACGACTTCTCAGCGACTCGATTCTTCGATTTTACCAAGGAAGAGGCGCAAGAGGAGATTAGAAGAGCGGAGATCTGGTATGGGATCAAGAGAGAAAGATTTCTATTGTATCTTAAATTTTAATTAGGTTTCTTGGTACACTAATTATTTTGACAATACATCTTGAACAGGGAAAAAATTTGTTTCTGCGGCTGAGTTAATAAAGCGATTTGAATCAGGAACAAGGGACCTGGGAATTTCTCAAGATTAGAAATTTTACCTCATGTAAGTTTATCACTCCCGATACTTCAGAATTTTCAAATGGCTGGTTTCTTTGTTTACTTGCTGGCATGTGGAATCTTGTGGTTGAAGTGTGCTCATTAAAAATTTCGAAAAGATTTAAGAATATGATTGAGACCAAGTAAGTTCCAATATATGCCAGTAACCAGTCATTAAAAATTGGTTAGTTTCATTTTTGAAAACCTTCAAAAAAGAACCCATTCCTTTTTGACCATTTTTAAAATAACTGCAGTACTGCTCCTGGCCTTACCATAGCCAACCAGTTCCATCTTCATAATTAGTTATATTATTAGTAAAAGTAAATTACAATGTAACTTGTTTTGGTTTTATCTACAGTTGAAGGAGCTGTACTATGATATTTCAGGGGAGAGACCTTTAAAGAGGCTTTGTCCAGCTCTCACACGTAAGAAGGCGGTGGAAGAGATGGCTGGAATTCCAAAGGCTACCCCACACCCACACACCCTGATTACATTGTGTTTGAAAATTACTTAAACTTTGACCAGTCAGTTATTCAAAATATATACGGATTTGTAATTATTTGTGTAACATCCAGGTACCCCCAAAACCAGAGCCAGAGACTTGTTACATGCCTGAGCGTTTTCAACTCGAGAGTTTTGTCAGACATGAAGAAGAAATGCAGAAAGAGATGGAAGAGAAAGAAAGGATGGCGAGGGAAGAGGCTCAGCGGAGGATTTGTAGGGCACAACCCGTTCTCACAGAGTAAAGTTCAGCTTGCTTTATCTTGTTATTATTTAACATTGCCATTGTTTTCTGAACTCTTACTTGCACTCCTGATATATTACTTTTTGTGTTTTGAAAAGGGACCCTTTTACCAGTTCCTGCAAAGGAACGAAAGCCACCGACAGGAGCGTAGAACAAAAATCTATTTAAAGGCAAGAATTCGATAATAAGGTATCAATTCTCTATATATTCACTTAAGGAAGTACTTGTAAATTGGCGAGTACATGACGAAGAACTAAAATAAGGTATGTATCATTAACATTGATGAAGTATGTGCTGAACATTTGGCAACAATAAAGTCTGTATTGAACAGTTGGTGACCTGACACACTGAAATGTCCAGAAGAACTTATTTGGCAAGTAGTCTGTCAAGCTCAAAATACTGAAAAAAAAACGTTGATAATCAGGAATCCATTAGTAATTTAAAATACCGAGCATAAGCCTTGACAAACAATAAAAAATCTGTTGTTAATTTAAATTTCCGAGGAAAAACCTTGATGTACGATCGGAAATCTGTTTTCAATTTACATTACCATAGGGAAAAAATCTCAAGTCTGAACGATCAGGAATCCATCAAATTATGCAGTATGGTTTAACAAGAATTTTTGTTTCCGATTTTCAGATCAAGGAAAAAGAAGTTATGTACAAAAGGTTCAGAGAGGAGGCTGAGGCTGCCAAACTGGTATGTACTTTCGTGCTTGCAATTATATATGTACGTTCTTATTTTAACTTGGGTTTGGTCAACAATATACATATTCTCTGTTTTCTTAACAACTTATTTCTGTCAAAATTTCTATATTATCTCAAGATGGAGGAAGAGAAGGCAGTGAAGCAGCTAAGACGGACTATGGTTGCTCGCGCTGGGCCTGTTTGAAAAACCCTTCCCCTCAAAGGTGCATATTTTTTTGTTTTATGATTCAGTCTGATAAAAATCTCATTGGTAGCTTCAGTGTGCGAGTTTGCTAGTTATTGGATGTTTCTCCCATTGGAAACTAATACCCAGCATATTTTTTAGTTACCGGAAAATTACACCAAGCTTTGTCACTGAAAAACCATTTTTTTTTTTACTCCACGGCTTTGTGAAAAAAGAGAACGGTTAATTACCTGTGAGCGCAAATACCTAATAGATTGGTTATTACCAGCCAATATTTTATAAATGTTGGGAGTAAATTACAAATGTTCAAAATAATCAGTCTTAATTAGAATTTTGGTCGACATTTGCATGCTCATTTCAAGGCAAAATAGTTACTGTGCAAATAGGAACAGAAATTTAAACCAAACTTGAGTGTTTGTACTAGTAAATTGATTGAATCTGTTTGTGGCAGGTCTACCAAGGAAGGTACAAAACCCAAGTCGCCACACTTGCATGGGTAGACGAAAGGGGTCAGATAAGGAGACGAAAGACGCACACCTTCATTCGGCAACCGACTTGACTGACATAACTTGTTAACCTTAACTGGTTGTTCAAGTCAAATTTGAACATTCATTGACTGATGCCACTATGTATTTTGAATATGTGGTACATACTGGTCCAGGACCCTTGAGGGCGACCTAAGAAAATGTGGATCATACGAGCTAAAATTATTGAACAAAGTCTAGCGTAATTCCTAAAAACATAAATAAAAGTAATAAAAATCTAGTTCTGCACAGGCATAACATAATTAAGGATCCTTTTTAATCTAGATCATACACCAATAAGACAAAAAAAAAAAAAACAGCACAATGGATTAAAACAGGGACTACCATTAAAGTCACAAGAAGATCTGCTCTATCCTCATTTAAGAGTAATCACAAGAATATTTGCTCTATCCTCATTTAAGAGTGAGAAGTGTTCCTTAATTTTATACTATTTGATGTAGTGGATTTACCTTCTTTTTTTCATATTATCATTGTCTTTTTTATTTTCATTTGATGTCTGATAGATCTCAAAATGGGAAGCTGAAGAGCCCTGGGGCCCTTGATATCGCACAGGAGAATCAAGCAGTCAAAAGGCAAATACTTGATGGAGGGGAGGACAAGATAGGTTAACATATTATCTCATCTTCACTTTAAGGTGTGTAAAATCCTAGAAAACATTGATATTGTATCTTAAATTTTAATTAGGCTTCTTGGTACACTAATTCTTATGACAATACATCTTGAACAGGGAAACAAATTTGTGTCTGCGGCTGAGGGGATAAGGCGATTTGAATCAGGAACAAGGGACCTGGGAATTTCTCAAGATTAGAAATTATTGCCTCATGTAAGTTTATCACTCTCGATACTTCAGAATTTTCAAATGGCTGGTTTCTTTGTTTACTGTTGGCATGTGGAATCTTGTGGTTGAAGTGTGCTCATTAAAAATTTCGAAAAGATTTAAGAATATGATTGAAACCAAGTAAGTTCCAATATATGCCAGTAACCAGTAATTAAAAATTGGTTAGTTTCATTTTTGAAAACCTTCAAAAAAGAACCCATTCCTTTTTGACCATTTTTAAAATAACTGCAGTACTGCTCCTGGCCTTACCATAGCCAACCAGTTCCATCTTCATACTTAGGTATATTATTAGTAAAAGTAAATTACAATGTAACTTGTTTTGGTTTTATCTACAGTTGAAGGAGCTGTACTATGATATTTCAGGGGAGAGACCTTTAAAGAGGCTTTGTCCAGCTCTCACACGTAAGAAAGAGGAAGAGATGGCTGGAATTCCAAAGGCTACCCCACACCCACACACCCTGATTACATTGTGTTTGGAAATTACTTCAAACTTTGACCAGTCAGTTATTCAAAATATATATACGGATTTGTAATTATTTGTGTAACATCCAGGTTGCTGAGGGTTTTCAACTCGAGAGTTTTGTCAGACATGAAGAAGAAATGCAGAAAGAGATGGAAGAGAAAGAAAGGATGGAGAGGGAAGAGGCTCAGCGGAGGATTTGTAGGGCACAACCCGTTCTCACAGAGTAAGGTTCAGCTTGCTTTTATCTTGTTATTATTTAACATTGCCATTTTTTTTCTGAACTCTTACTTGCACTCCTGATATATTACTTTTTGTGTTTTGAAAAGGGACCCTTTTACCAGTTCCTGCAAAGGAACGAAAGCCACCGACAGGAGCGTAGAACAAAAATCTATTTAAAGGCAAGAATTCGATAATAAGGTATCAATTCTCTATATATTCACTTAAGGAAGTACTTGTAAATTGGCGAGTACAAGACGAAGAACTAAAATAAGGTATGTATCATTAACATTGATGAAGTATGTGCTGAACATTTGGCAACAATAAAGTCTGTATTGAATTGGTTTGTTTCTTTGTTTGCTGCTGCCATGGAATCGTGTGGTTCAAGTGTGCCCTTTAAAAATTTCCAAAAAAATTATGAATATGAATGAAACCAAGGAAGAAATATATGCCGGTAAGCAGTCATTAAAAGTTGGTTAGATTCATTTCGATCTGAATTTAGTTTAGTAGACTGTTGATTGTTTAATTTGGACTTTAGGATGGTCCTTGCCAGACAATTTAGAGACCAAGGCTTGTTCTGATGGTGGTGGACAGAGGGACAAGGGGATGTTGAATATTCGTTAAGATGCAGAAAGGAAGTTTTATCTATACTTTTAACATTGTCAGTTTTTTTGAACTCTTATGGGGGTAATTACTTGTACTCTTGATTTTTTACTTTTTGTGTTTTGAATAGGTACCCTTTTGCCAGTTCCAGCAAAGGAAAGAAAGCCACTGACAGAAGTGCAAACATTTGCGTCACATGTAGTACGTGTTGAACATTTGGCAGACCAAAGATCTATTCAAAGACAGAATTTGATGAAGTTTGTGTTGAACATTTGGTAGACAATAGTCTGTATTGAACAGTTGGTGACCTGACACACGCAAATGTCCTGAAGAACTTGTTTGGCAACTAATCTGGCAAGTTGAAAATACTGAAAATAAACCTTGATAATGAGAATCCATTAGTAATTTAAATTACCGAGCAAAAACCTTGATGAAGGTACAGAAATATGTTATTAATTTAAATTACCATATGAAAAAAACTTAGTTCTTAACAATCAGGAATCCATCAAATTATGCAGTATGGTTTAAGAAGAATTTTTATTTCCATTTTTCAGATCAAGGAAAAAGAAGTTACGTAGAAAAAGCTCATAGAGGTGGCTGAGTCTGCCAAACTGGTATGTATTTTCTTGTTTGAAATTATATATATATGTTCTTATTTTAACTTGGGTTTGGTCACCAAGATACATATTCTCTTTATTAATAACTAATTTCTTTCAAAATTTCTATATTATCTTAAGATGGAGGAAGAGAAGGCACTGAAGCAGCTAAGACAGACTATGGTTGCTCATGCAAGGCCTCTTCCCATGTTTGAAAAAACCTTTTGTCCAAAGCTGCATATTTTTTCCTTTTATGTTTCAGTCTGATAAAAATCTTATTGGTAGCTTTAGTGCGAGCTGTGAGTAGCCTTTTGTAGAATTTGCTAGTTATTGGATGTTTCTCCCATTTTGTAACTAATACCCAGCATATTTTTTAGTTACCGGCAAATTACACCAAGCTATTAGAACCGAGGTCAATAAAAAATCCAATGTTTTTGCTCAATGTCTTTGTGAAAAAAGAGAAGGGTTAATTGTAAACCATTTCGAGCCTTACCTAATAGATTGGTTATTATCAGCCAATATTTTATAAATGTTGGGAGTAAATTAGAAATGTTGAAAATTATCAGTCTTAATTACAATATTGGTTCACAATTGTATGCTTATTTCATGGCACAATTGTTATTGTCCAAAAAGGAACAGAAATTTAAACCAAACTTTAGTGTTTGTACTAAGAAATTGATCGAATCTGTCTGTGGCAGGTCTACAAAGGAAGGTACAAAACCCAAGTCGCCACACTTGCATGTGGATGAAAGATGTCAGATAAGGAGACAAAAGATGCACACCTTCATTCGGTAACCGGCGTGACTGACAAAACTTGTTAACCTTAATGTCAAATTTGAACAGTCATCGACTGATGCCACTATTTATTTTGAACATCTGCTACATGGTGGTCCAGGACCCTAGAGGTGACTTCAGAATAAGTGGATAACACCCGCTGAATTATTCAACAAAGTCTAGCCTAATTCTTAAAAAAATAGTGCACAACAGTCGGTCCTGCCAGATAATGAAGAGTTGCATATGTACAGATTGTATTTTAATGTGGCTCGAACGAATCACACAAGAAAAATGTATCCAGGATAGAATAGAAATTTGTAGAAAAAAATAAATCAGAATCTATAAAATAAAATAAGGTATGTAGGACATCTCAGTTTTCTCAAGTATATATTATTTTAAATGTATGGTGCTTGTCTCAATTCATACATAGATTAAGGGGTCTTTTGAAACAATGTTTATGGAATATTGCAAATTTTAGTTATCAAATGGTTGCAGCTTGCTGTTCTCTAATGGCAAAAATTTATATGCACTAAAAATATTTTCTGCAAGTATTACTAGAGTACTTAATTTTGAATAAGCATATAAGAATAGCTTAAGAGTAAAGAAATAGACCTCTGGGTAATCTAATTTCGTGCTTTATTTCAAACTTTGTAGGTGGAATCATTAAGCAATCTGAGATCAGAAAGAAAGGTGGATTTGAAGCTGACTGATATGTATAACATGAACAGGCATGCAGTGACAGCTCAAATTATCATTCAAGAGAGGTACCAACCTTTCCCAGCATGAATCACTTTGTGACTTTTGAGGTTTTGCTAATAATAAGGCATATAAGACATGTTTGTTGTAATACTTGTACATAGAGCTTATTGTCTACTTTTTGGGCATTATATTGGGTTTCTAAATCATGCAGAGATACATGTGGGACTGCTTGCAAGGAACCTAACAAACCAATGAGGTATAATTAATATTCCTCGAAATGTTACATTCATTTATAATTCAATCTCCTAAGATCTAATTTTAACCACTTTCTTTAAATGAATAAATTGTGTTATGGCTGAATCATCAAGAGAGGAGACACCTTGTTTTGAGTTCCCAGTTCCAACTCCAAAAGGAAATGGATATCTCAAGTGTCTAAAACTAACTTAGTTTCTTCTTACATTAACTCAGTTTACTATCTTCTTTACTATTAGTGTGTTCCTTTAATAAGTTTCAACCTTGGCATTTAATTCAAATGTTACCACTTTTAATTACACCAATTTGTACATAACATGACTTTCGTTGGTTTTTTATTTTACCACAGATGTTGGTTTGTGCACCCCCAAGCTCGTTAGTGCAACTGTTGTGGATAAGTTATCTGTGCAACCTTTCCCTGCTAGTGGAAAAGAGCACATGAACGTTGAGACTGCAAACCTGGAAACCCTTCAAAAGAAACAGGACCCTCCAATTCCATTTGATTAAATTTGGTTGAGAAAGCACATTTGTTAAGGGCAGCTTTGTCAAAATTTCGAGGAATATATTATGTTCATCTCACCTATTTGTTGTGATGAGCAAATAATATGGATCCCCAACAAAACTAGATGTGGGATTAGGTCAATATTACAAAGGTTCAGTGCTGCTTGGTAGTATATATCTGATCACATACCATCTTTTTGGTTGTGTATTATTCTCAGTTTTAATATAAAACAAAGCTATAACACGGTGCACTGCAGCAGTAATAAAATGCTATCGCAATGATGTTACTTTGAGGGAGAACTTGAAAGTTTTGACAAGTGCATCTTGGCTGACATGAGTATTTTGTTACTTTTTCTATTATATGCTGTAGTTTTAACTGAATGTCTTTGTTTCTCTTCTATGCAACAGTGCAAAGGAATCATCCTTGAGTGCACTGCAGGAAACTGCAGCAAGCTATTTATTGAAAAAATTGGAAGAGATTTCTTATAAGTGAAAACTGATAAGAAACCAGCAATTGCACGACCACTTGATACAGCTAGTTTAAGCCCTCTGTCAGATTTCCTTCTGACAAGGTAGCCTCACAGTCCTTAAACTAGGTTTATTCTCTATTTTCTATTTTTATTTCTGCGAACAATGGACATCTCCATGTCATGCGAAAAGATCCTAATGTTACTTGTATTTGCAAATGGTTGGTGAATAATTAGGTTTAGAATGAAGATTAATTTCCATGAAAGATTTTCCTCAAAATGTTCAGTAAAGGGTGATTCCGATGAACCTTAAGTGTTCTAATTAGCTCAATCAAACTACTAATTGATTAAGCATATAAGAATAGCTTAAGAGTAAAGAAATAAACCTCTGGGCAATCTAATTTGGTGCTTTTATTTCAAACTTTGTAGGTGGAATCATAAAGCAATCTGAGATCAGAAAGAAAGATGGATTTGAAGCTGACTGATATGTATAAAATTCATTGAATCATTCAAGAAAGGTACCAACCTTGCAAAACTCCTTTATTTAAATTTTTTTGTATTCTATAGAGGAATGTGCTGAAGATAGGGTTCTCGACCCAGAGATTATCATTGCAGCAATACCCTTCTCATGTGGACCAATAGTCCATAGAGGTGCAGTGGCATGCAAAGGCACACATAAGTGCTGGTGCCTTTTTTTTACAAAGTAGGTCGCAACCTGGATGGTTTGGGTCCACCCCTGTAACAGACGAATCAGTACATCCCTGACCATGGAACAATGGTTTTAAGAATAAGCTTAATATACTACCATCCAAGGTATAATAAAATTCCTTTAAAAGACGTTGCTCACATAACAAGTTGAAAACTGATCTTTGGCTGCTTGTTGAATTTAGTTATAACATTTTCTTTTGTTTTTTTTTTCCTGATCAACTCGAACCCCCATACTATATATGGTGATGTTTCAAGTGGTCTCTTCATAAAAAATATGGGTCTCTTTCATCTTATTTTTTTTTACTACGCTTCTTTCTATATTTTAGTTATATTTACAATTACAAATTACAAAAGAGAACTGAAAATTTATTAAACATTGCAAATAATGAATGTATATTATCTCAGAAGGCAAAGACTTGATGTGGAGGGAGGATAAGACAGGTTGATGTTTTATCTCATAACAAATTTGCTTGTTTTTTTTTTGGTTATGTGTTCAGTCACCACTTTGAAAAATTTATGATTCGACTTTTTTTTGTAGATGTTAAATGTCAAACCAGTTGACTTGGCCGACAGACTTGTTGCTCCAAAGAAATTACTACCAGTAGAATCAGGAACAAGGGACCTGGGAAATTCTCAAAATAAGAAATTACTGCCTCATGTAAGTTTATCAATCCTGGGACTTCAGAATTTTGAATTGGTTGGTTTCTTTGTTTCCTGCTGGTAGTGGAATCTTGTGGTGCAAGTGAGGCCATTAAGAATTTCCAAAAGTTATGAGAATATGAAAGAAACCAAGTTCCAATATATGCCAGTAACCCGTTATTAAAAATTGCTTAGATTCATTTCGATCTGAATTTAGTTTAGTAGATTGTTGATTGTTTAATTTGCACTTTAGGGTGATTCTTCCCAGACAAATCTGTGACCAGGGCTTGTTCTGACAAAGGCCCAAGGAGCCTGAGCTACAGACCTCTCAGTTCAAGTGAAGAGCTCAGAAGAGCTAGAGGCTGAAATGCTAGTTAAAATGCCTAAATTCAAAGAATGACCACTCAACAGAAAGGGTTTTCATAACTGATTTTGTTTTTCTCAATTTCTTTTTGTATTGTTTATATTCACTTTGGAAATTTTTAGTTCAACTAAGGCTCGACGCCTCGTGAACTGAGCAATCACTATTATGTCAAGTTTTGACACATGATTTCCCTCTTTTAATAATAAATCAAGTACTAACAATAAAACATTTTGTTTCCTTATCAGATTCTTGAGCACTCATCAGCCTCTAGAATTTAAGATTTTGAATATTCTTCTCTTCCCTTCTTGTACCAAATCAAACTTATATAAGATTACAATGTTCAGCAAGTAGACATAAAATTTCTCTTTTACTGGATTTAGGAATTTAATTTTAAAACTTCTGAAGGAGCAAGCTGGCTTGCAGACGCATGCTCTGAGACTTCCTCAGTGGCGGGCTTCACTTTTCAGGTAAGAAATTTACTTGCTTTTTCCTAGGTTGTTCAAACTTTTGTAATAAAATTATATAAAACAAACTAATAGTTCTATTTTTGATAGAGTCAAAGCAAGCCCAAAAAACTCAGCCTAGACCACCTCAACTTGTCACTTTGAGCCCGGCCACCAAAGTAATTTGAATTTTCATATTTTGTTATATTTCTCGTTGATGATGTCTGTCGAGAAAGCACTGAAGATACTAATAATGTCATGCATGAAAATTCCCAAGGCTGAACCCAAAGTTATGTTTTCTGTGTGTTTTTTAAGGTTAAAAGTTCTAAAAGCCAATGCACCAATCAGTACCAGTGCCAGATTGATAAAAAGTAAGTTTGCAGGGCTCATATTTAATTAATAAAACTTACATTTATGTTTCGTATGGGATTTAATGAGGTGGATAAACATTGAGTCTATTAAGTCTTAGATAATTTGTTGAGTTGGGAGCGCTATAGCCATGAGGTTGATTGAGTATTAGTGGAAGATCATATTCCTTAGTTTAATAACAAGGGAAGCTATGATAGTTTTTATGTGAGTGTCATTTCACTGCTATAGGATTTGGTTTCCATTTTGTAATTGAGTCCTTAATTATTGAAATTACAAATCGTTCCAGTATTTTATTTTTGTATGCATACATGGTGTACCATATAACGAGGGAACCTTTAACAGATATGGCAGTTTTTGAGTGTCATTACACTACTATGTGATTTGGTTTCCATTTTGTATTTGAGTCCTTTTTTATCGAACTTAAAAAGATCATTTCAGTACTTTATTTTTGTATGCGTACATGGTGTATCGTATGAAAGCTTGGTGGCAGTCAAGTGGATCAACATGAATGCATTGCACTATTACAAAAAAACATGAATGAGTTTATTTGATTGCTTCAATTAGGTTATAATAAGTTTACCCCCACAAGATAATTAGATTATAATAAGTTTCTTTTCCCCTGATGTTCATAATATACAATTCGTATATATTACAAAAGGTATTATTTTATTAATCTGCTAATAACCATTAAAAATGAAAAAAAATAGATCGAGCAAGGCACGAACACCCACTAGGACGTTTTTACTTTTAACGTCTTCAACTTCTTTTCTAATTTGATACTAGAATTTTTTTTTTCGTGTTTCGTACTTAAAACACAGCCATTTAATCCAAATTGTTGAAGATCTGTATATAATGATTTCCAAAATTTTCAAATGTATAGGATTTTTCAAAAATACCAGGTAGAAAATTTAAATTCCAGCGTGCTACGTGTCAAGATGGAATGTAAGGCAAAAGAACTGTAATTTCTCGTCAAATATTAATTTGTACATATCAAGTTGAGTTTGGTTGAGATGTAACACAAACGGACGAGATGCCTTTAACGGCGGCAGCACTTGCATGTAAATGTTACATGTTGGGATAAAGAGGACGGAGGAAAGAGGGGGAGCTGCTTTACTTTCTTCTCACTCTTGCGGATTGCAGTAAAGGATGACAGTGAACTCTTTTGACTAAAGAAATTTAATTATAACCTCTTACATCTCTTGACGTAATAATCATTGTTACATTCTTGAGTTGACTTTTGTAATAGTTAGGCTGTAGAGAAAAAGTTACACAAGTGTTGTGCATTTCATTAAACCAAATTTGATTCAACTATCATTCAGTGAACATGGTTCTACTTCGCATCCACATGCATAGATGCTATGTTATAGTATAATATTCAGAATATAATCTTGACCAGCCTACGTACTAGGCTTGAATCAGTCAGGACACCCTGCATAAGTGCAAATTCATTTCCTCCTGAATGCACCCTCAAACACACTTCAGTATTTCCTTGCACGATCAGTCATGCCGGGACACAGCGTATCCTATCATGGTGGGACAGCCGTAAAGTGTACACGGCGAGCAAACAAAAAAAAAGTGTAAAGAAAGGAAAGACGCCATGAAATGAAAGAGATGTATAGTTTCATTCATTAGAAGAAGAAGTACCATTATAATTATTACGTAAGGGAGCCCAGTACAAAGAGAAGCCTAAATAACAACAATAGCAACAAGGCAAAGTCAAGTAAAACCTAATACAATCTAAAAGAATGCAAGAGGAAAGACATAAAAGTGCCCTAAGATGCCGGGCAGGACAAAATTAGGCCACCCTTTATTCAGGGGCAACCGCAGCTGCATTTCCACCACCGACCATGTTGTTAAGAGTCGCTGATATGGCCTGAAGCATTCCTTCCAAGGCTTCCAAGCGGACATTCAATTTTCTAAAACGCTGATCAATGAAAGCTCGAATTGAGACAGGGTAAGGATCATCGAGAGCCATCATAGTGGAATTGTTATCCGGCGGAGAATCAACTTCCATAGGGTCGTACTGGTTAGGAGCCGTATTAGGAAGTAAGATGTAATCATTCACGGGTTGATTGGGATCGAGAACTAGCATTTCCATTGAAGATTCAACCCATCCAATAAGAGGCAATGAAAGAAGAAGATTGAAGGGTTGAACTGTTAGAGATATGTCCTAGAAGCCAATCAGTTGATGGTCATTATATTAGTTTATGTTATTGATGATGCTTGATCATTTGTTCCTAGAGATTATTATTGACAGATCATTCAGGTTGAGGATCTGAATTGTAGATCTCTGTGGATCATTCATTAGAATGACAATAATATCTTTAAAGAGTTCATAGTCTTAATAATTAATAAGGAACATTAATTATCAGATAAGACTACTATGCAAGTTAAGTGATGATTATGTTCTACAAATCATAGGTAAGGAGTTACCGACTTAATTGCATATGTGTATGTTACTGGAACATAGCACGTGATATGACCCAATGAAATAAATATATGGATTGTGTTACGTGTCATTATTTATTTCATACGTGTTTGATTTCGAGTTTGAGATGGTTCAGTTTCTCCACATGAGGATAGGTTCTATAAATATTGTCTAACGCTGATTCCTGATAAGGGCTGCTATACGAACATTATTTATGTTCTATTGAATTGTGTGGGGAGAAACTGGTCATCAAGACAACCGTATGTCCCTCATTAGTTCACCTAGTGAGTGATTATGTTACTGGAACATAGCACATGATGTGACCCAATGAAATAAATATATGGATTGTGTTATGTGTCATTATTTATTTCATACGTGTTTGATTTCGAGTTTGAGATGGTTCAGTTTCTCCACATGAGGATAGGTTCTATTAATATCGTCTAACGCTGATTCCTGATAAGGGCTACTATACGGACTTTATTTATGTTCTATTGAATTGTATGGGGGGAAACTGGTCATTAAGACAACCGTATGTCCCTCATTAGTTCACCTAGTGAGTGATGATATCTACTGGGCCCTTGATGGAGTTAGATCGTATGCGCGCAACTAGTCGATCAACTTTAGATCAAGAAACGTATAATCTGCAAGAATGACACATTCCTATCTTGGATTATACAAGGAAATCATGTGACATAGGAATCAAAACAGTAAGATACTATTTTTTATGCAGGATTGAAGTACTGTATTGGTACAGTGTTTATTTATGCGAATTGGGAATCATAACGTGTTGCTAGATACCGCTTATGATTATTGAAAATAAATGGTGATTTACTTTTCATGTCCAACATAGCATAAATCCTCAAAGGGTCACACAAATAGGGTTTTAACCATACGTGCATTATTTATTTATTTGCAGTAGCGAGTACTGCGAATATATGATAAGTTGATTAATTAATTATATACCGTTATAAACCGTTATAATTAATTAAATCAAATGGATCATATAGAAATAATATAATGCATATGCTAATTTCAAATTAATTATTAATATGTTAATAATTAAGTGAGTTCAACGCATATTTATTATGCTGAGCAAATTAGATTTTAGTTAATCAGTTAACTGAAAGCTCGATATGAGACAAACTGAAGTAGTGGTTTGATGGGCTATCATATCATGTGGCTTGGTCCACATGAGGCTCTGAAATTTCGACCATGAGAGGGCATTTTCGTCCATATGAAAAATATTAGGAAGAGAGAAATTAATATGGAAAGGTTCCATATTATATATACCATTGTTTCTTTGGGAGAAAGTCGGAAAAAACCCTAATCTCCCTCTCTCTCTGGTCGACGGCTCAAGCAAAGAGCAAAATTTGTTCTCCTCTTGCATGCGCCTCCCTCCCTCTCTGCTGCTCTTGCGTTGAGCGATTTTCACCTTTCAATTAATCAGTTAATCGCACGAAAGGAGGAAAAGAGAATTAGCTATCGTCTCGCACAAGCTAGCACTTGTCGCGAGACCTTGGTTAATCTTCTAGGTGGACTCGAGGCAACCGAAGGATCGAGGAGGAGACGAGCACGCCACCGACTCCAAGAGATTGGATTCGAACCTTCCGAATATGATTTTGGAAGAGGTAACCTCCTACGCTTCTCCTTTTAACGTGTTAAATACTTGAATAACTAGATTCGTTTTCGTGCGTATCTAATTGCTTGTTAAATGTTAATAAAAATTAAAATTGCACATGGACTTGAGTTCCTCACATGAACCACATCAGCATCAGAAATGCGATTGCCCTATAACATCTTAGGCACACAAATGCGGGCTCTAGCCATAAGGGCTTCAATAAGATGGCCATAAGGAAGTGGCTCGCGATCAGAGATAGCCACTTTATGCATGTGGAAGTGGATCATGTGGGCTAAGATGATAGGCCATTGCTTCTGGATCAAGTTGCGGAGATAGAAGAGGCTTCCAGGTTTGGCAAGGTGGGTCATTACTCCTTGTGGAAAGATGATGTCATTGACTACCAGAAAGAGAAACCTGAAAATCATGACAAAGGATGCGTAAGGAGAAAAGAAAAGGAGTTGATGTGAAATACAATCAAAGAAGAATAAGAATAAAAAAAGAGAGAAGGAAAAAGAAAGGAAGAGGTACCTATGAAGAGCGGGCAAGTGAAAAGTAGGTGCTCTTTCCACATCAGGAGCCGCCGCCCTGAACCATTGGCGACATTCCTGATAACTGCCAAAACCTTGAGGCCATCGTTGAAAGGCATAAATGGTGGAGCCATTAGCGATGTTTGTGGCTTGCAAGAAATTAGCCAAATCTCCAGTGTCGTGAAAGTAATGGCCAAACAAGTAGGAAGAGGCCGAAGGAGATCCAAAATGGTTGAAAGAAATCCTAAGGTTAGCATAGAAGAGGCGGGCGATTCTAGGATTATAAGGCTGGTAGCAGTCGGCCAAACTCGCCAAACTTCACGAGTCAAACCAACCCCTGATAAGATTCACTTGCTCCACCGGAATCCTCCTCATAGGGAGGAAGAAATAGCAATCAGCCACCGGTTGCTCTTCATTACCCATGTCATTGTAGTAAGAAAGGAAGGCGGTCTCATCACGAAAGAGATAGCGATTGTTAGGAGTAAGAGACCAATCTAGAAAGGTGGAATCCAGACGCAAGACAAAAGAACTAGAAGCCTCTCTTGCACGCTTATTTACTTAATGGTGACATATTTCTAATTTTAATGTTTTACAATAGCATATTTCTAATTTTATTATTTTACAATGGCATATTTAAAAGGATATAATGATCAAATTAATTATCCGGTGGCATAAATCTAATTTTATTATTTAGTAATGGTATGCAAATAATTAGTCGTTTAGTGATGACATTTCTCTAATTTCTAATTTTTACAGTGACATAAATCTAATTAATCCTTTTTTTACTATTAATTTACCATTCATCAATTTCGCTCTTGCATGTTATCTATATTGATTTGGTGCATTAATATGATGAAAATTTTCCATATCGAGCGAAGCTCGATAATCCCCTCTAGTTAAAAATAATATTGACAACTAGGTTTCGTACATTTCACAAGACATTTTTTTTTTACGTGAGAAATACGGACTCAAAATTCAGGTCCAGCAAACATTTGTAAAAAAAAAGTGCGATTCCTTCTTCACTCGTAATTTTGAGAAAGTAAAGCTTAGATCGCATAGACAGAGATTAATTAATTCTTTGGAGTAATTTTGTATGAGAGTTAAAATCTTTGATCTTGTATCTTGGCCCTGTATTTTCTATTAATTAAAACAATCAAATCAAATCAAATCATCACAAGATATATGATTGGTACTTGAATTTTGTAAACGAGACAGAATGCTAGGTTAAAATTTTGTTTTATTTGGGAAGAAAATACAGTTGTGCCTTGTGCGGCCTTTTTATGAGTCGGCGCGGCGCCGACTCAAGGTGAGATGAGATGACAACGTCTGCAACCGTTAGATATAAATCGGACAGTCGATAAACGCAGCCAAGTCAGACTTTGCGCTTCTATCTATCTATATATATATTAATATATAGAGTTGAATCAATCAATTCCTCAATTCCTAAGCAGCAAGTCGGCGAAAAGAGAGCGGAGAGCAACTGCCCCGCCCCTCTTCCTCTTCCTCTTCCTCTTCCTCAGCCCTCAGGTAGGCCTTTTTAATTTTATCTAAAGGAAAATTGAACTCATAATTATTCGCCGCCGACTCGAGGCGAGATGACGATGTCCCCATCCGTTCGATTTTAATCGGACGGTCGATAAACGCAGCCAAGTCAGACTTTACGCATCTATAATCTATTGTTTGTTTAATTTGCATTAAAGCAGAAAGTTCGAGAAAAGCGAGCGGAGAGCAATGGCGAGCAACGGAGTAAATGGAGAAATCCCAGAAGATGCAAACGAGCGTAAGTTCTCTCGCTATTTTGTTTCTTTTTTGCGATTATGGTGATTCAAGTAGCTACAGATGGCATTAGGAAACCTTCTACTTCTACCTTTTGCTGTTTCCAGTATTATTGTCGTATCTGTTACTTCTGTGTTCTCTGCTTTTTCTAGGGTTTGCTGTGGGTTCAGTATCCATATTCAAGTGTTGTTATTGTTGCTTCTGGTGTACTGCTTTTGGTTATATAATTTTAGAACTAAAATTTAGTTGTCATTTTCCTCGTCTTTTTCCTTGACACTCTAACAAGGTAAAGAAGGGTAACCAAAGATTATTCTGAGATGGAGAAAATTCAAACTTTTTTTTTAATTAATTCATTGTCCTAATGCATGTTGTTGGGCGTTTTGCTCATATTCCAGGAATTTTATGTTATGTGGATTTGTAGTTATTGGTGCTTTCTTTATGTTGCTTGCACTATTTTTGAATCATTTTGATAGTTAGACACTAAGGCTATTCACTGTAATACATGTTTGGTAGTTTTCAACTTTTCATCAGGTACTTATTTTTGTTTGTTTTTGTTTTCTTAGACTGTCCGGGACCACAGTCAGAGTCAGCTGGAAAGGCTGATGCATGTGCAGGATGTCCAAATCAGGAGGTTTGCTCCAATGCACCTAAAGACCCTGACCCTGACCCTGGTAAAAATCTGTTTTCCTTTGGCTAAGTCTTTCGGATGCAACAATCTTATCTTGTGTAAAACCACATCTGGCCGGCAGTTACAATTTCTCAAAATTCTTTACAATATTGAGTTAATTTTTCAATGATGCTTTGGTACTCATCCTTCTATGCTCACAGATAATCAGAAGTCTTAAATAATTTGACTAGTCTTGTATGTACCTGGTGTAGTGCTACTGTGGTGTTCAAACCACGTTGGCACCAGAGTTAACTGAGCAGATAATGAAATTCTACTTCTTTAAAAATGAATTGCTAAACAGATATTGCTGCTACCAGCCAATCCGGTGCCGTTGTTGATGAACAGATGACTCTTGTTAAATTTTAATTAAGGAAAAAGTTTTATATTCAGGCATTTCATGGAGTTGCAATACAATGTTTAAATCTTCTTTCTATCCCTCGCAATTAATTTTGATTGAATTACTGAACTTTAACACTCCAATACTTCTTGACCTTTATTAAAAAGGAAAAAAAGGTTAAAATTGTTTTGGGTATATGTCAGATCTAGTATCAATAGCTGAGAGAATGGCAACTGTGAAGCGCAAGATCCTGGTACTATCTGGCAAAGGCGGGGTGGGGAAGAGCACCTTCTCAGCACAGCTGTCATTTGCGCTTGCCGAGGCCGATCTACAGGTTGGCTTGCTGGATATCGACATATGTGGGCCCAGCATTCCAAAAATGCTAGGCTTGGAGGGGCACGACGTCCACCAGAGCAACCTTGGGTGGTCCCCAGTCTACGTTGAGTCCAACTCCAACCTTGGAGTGATGTCCATTGGCTTCATGCTGCGGCACCCTGATGACGCCGTCATCTGGCGAGGCCCGAGGAAGAATGGTCTCATCAAGCAGTTCGTCAAGGATGTATACTGGGGCGAGCTCGACTATTTGGTGGTTGACGCGCCACCTGGTACGTCGGATGAACACATTTCCATCGCGCACTTTCTCAAGGAATCTGGTATTGACGGTGCGATTATCGTGACCACACCTCAACAGGTTGCTCTGATAGATGTGCGCAAGGAGATTAGCTTCTGTAGGTATGTCTTGTAGAATACCTCCATGTAGTTTGCTGCATATTTTTATATTTTATGTTTGTCTAAAGTATTTCTATTTGGTATTGTTATTCTTCATTTACAACAAACTTGCCTAGAATGCTTGGTATGGACATGTACCTGCAGTAATCATATAAACAGAAAACATTTCATTTTAGTAGGAATTTGAATATTTATAAATTGTATGCACAAAGCAGCAGTTGCTTGCAGTGAGAACTGGCATAACAGTATTAATAATCTGTAGTTGAGCTTTTTACCGTGTGCTTGTTATTGCATATTTTCCTGTAGAACACTAGGATACGAGATAGATTTTGGCATATTAGCGCTACATTTCAGCTCAGGATTTAGCTGCCATTTATGGTCTCTGAATTGGTTGCTTTCCATGTTCTTAATCATACAATTTTCCTATCAAGGGCGACATGTCTTGATTGGATTACATTGTGTTTGTACTACTGATTGCCAGGCTGTGAGTTAGTTTAGTTGTCAGTTATTACAAGGCATTCTGGAGAGAGGATGATGCTGTTACCTGCCACAGTTGAAACCCTAACAAATCAATGTTTTGTGGCTATTAGCAAAACGTTTTATTTAATTTTTTGTTTTTTCAGAAAAGTTGGCATAAAGGTTTTGGGCGTTGTAGAAAATATGAGCGGGCTGAAGCAACATTTGTCGGATCTCAAGTTCTCTCGGGTATCTGAATCTGGATTTGAAACTGATGTGACAGACTGGGCCCTGAACCTGATCCGTGAGAAGGCACCCGAGTTACTCGACACTTTTGCTTGCTCTGAGATTTTCGATAGCAGCCAAGGTGGAGCCCATAAAATGTGCCTTGAGATGGGTGTACCATTCCTCGGCAAGGTGCCAATGGACCCACAACTGTGCCGGGCTGCTGAGGAAGGGAGGTCATGCTTCGAGGACAAGAGTTGCAATGTAAGTGCACTGGCTTTGAAAGGTATCATAGAGAAGCTCATTGCTTTGGAGTAGCAGCTTATTAATGCATGAGAGAATAATGTTCCTTTCTAACTTCTATATGAAAGAATTTTTTGGGGCATTTGTTTTTAAGTTACTGTTGATGTAGATATATGATGGTTTGATCAGATTTTATCATCGCGCAAGGTTTGTTTTGTTTTACGTGTAGTGATTAGCTTATTTGCTATGGTTTTTATGTTTGCATAGATAATTTGATATATACTCTAAAGTCCCCTGCACTCGATTTTCTACAGCTATGAAATGCTTACTATTTGTTCCTCGGAAAATGGCTATATACTATTGGATTCAGTGTTGTTAAAAAAAAATGTTTGCCTATACTAATCGGTCAAAGGCGGAGGTCGATCTGACGTGGGTAATGTGTTTGCCGAGCACTTGTAGTCTTGAATTATGAATATTTGTTTATACAAGTATGGACATTAAATTGTATACATAGACCAATTACGCAAATAATTTTATATGAATTATGAATGTTTATTAGTTATATATAAATATGGTCTATGGATGCTAAATTTTTTATAAATACTTTGATTATTCGATTAAATAATTGTTAATAAACTTTGATCATTCGATCGCATAATGATTGATCGTTTCATCGTTTGTCAATTCGCAAATGCAAGTTGAAATTTGTTTGGTGCACGTTTCGATTTTTCATTTGTCGAATCTTTGTTGAAAAAAGAATTTATCGACGTCGATTAAGGGATCCGGAATTCCGGATTGTTCGGTGTATGGGCTATATGTTGGGTCAGGCCTAGAAGTTAGTTCCTTATATAGCCCATGTAAGGCTTTTGCAGTTGACAAGCAACATCTATTTTCTTTTCTTTTCTAATGTAGTAATGTATATAGTTATATAAAAAATCTAAGTATTATAGTTCGCTCTTTCTGTGTATCTACTAAAAAAAAGGAACATATAGAAATTGGTTGAACTTCATTCAAACAGTTTATATTTTAGCGTCACTTTCATTGAACGAGAAACCTTAGCCGAGAAGATAATGCTGGTCAAATTAAATAAATTCGACGAAAAAAATAAAACAATAAAAGTATGCATTGAAGCGCGTTATTCTAAAAAAGTCTATCGTTATCCTTAAGCTGCTCCAACCAGATGAGATAACAGTATAACAAGTATTCTTCAAAAAGAAAAAAGAAAAAATAAAACAAAAATAATCCCGTTCCCAATTTTGACTGAGGCGCCACTCTAGAAGCTTCCTGAACGGACCTTTTCGGCTTTCTTATTGGCTAACATTTCCTGCTTCATGTCAATTTCTTTATAGCGACAGAATATGATGCAACTTGTGTAGTGGGTAGTCGTCTACAGTTTTATTTATTATTTTTTTTTGTAGTAATGACAAGTTTATATTTAAAAATTCTACAAGTATGAAATTTGGATTTCAGATTTAATATGTATAAATCTAGAAATACTTAATTTTTTTAAAAAGTAAAATAACATTGTAAAATGATATTCTTTTTAAACTAAATGCAGCGTTTAAATGATTTAATTGGAAAAATATTCATTTGTGAGACTTTTGGATAATAGAAAAAATTACATGAAAATTTAACATCAAAAAATCATTTTTTTAACCAGACATTTTCTCTCTTGGGAAAATTTAGAGATGGAATTAAAAGTACTCTGTGTTCTTTTTTAAGAAAACTTGACGGTGAGTCGGTCACTGGCAAAGTACTTACTGTTGCTGCTCCGAGCAAAATTACACCTATCTCGTCTCATGTAATTGCTTCAAATAGGGGGAAAAAAATGATAATTCAACGCTCGATAAAAAAGTTACAGCGTGAAATATTTAAAGAGAAGAACCGTTTAATAAAACACGTTTTAAAGGTAAAAATCATTAAATCAGCAAGTAATTCATCATCTATCAAATTAAAAAGTCTTTTCATTCGCTAGTGTTGAAACAAAAAGAATTATACCCGAAAGTTTGTAAATATTACTGTTGCGATGATATTTACTTCTACGGTTTTAGTTGTTATTTTTCTCATATTTTGTACACACTACCGGACACATTTTTTTTTAAACAATTCACGTGAAATTTTCAAGGAAAACCCACTCGTCTCACATTATATTAGGGTCGAGTTATTCATTTGTCTGTAGGAATAATCTTAGGCTCCGTTTGGATACCGTGTGGGAAGAAGGGAAAAAAAGAAAAAAATTTATTATAAACAATTCAAACTCTTCACAAAGTTACACACTTCCCACTTTTTCTCTTCTTCCCACACGGTATCCAAACGGAGCCTAAGATTATTCCTACAGACAAATGAATAACTCGACCCTAATATAATGTGAGACGAGTGGGTTTTCCTTGAAAATTTCACGTGAATTGTTTTAAAAAAAATGTGTCCGGTAGTGTGTACAAAATATGAGAAAAATAACAACTAAAACCGTAGAGATAACCACTTTTTCTCTTCTTCCCACTTTTTCTCTTCTTTCCTTCTTCCCACACCTCATCCAAACGGAGCCTTAAAATAGTAGAGATTTTTTCCCCTTAAAACAAGTGGTGTAAGAACTCCACCACTTATACTAAAGATAACCAGTAATTTAATCAGCCTCCGTTTGGATAGGAGAAAAAGGAGGAAGAAGGAAGAAGGGAAGAAAAAAAATTATAAATAATCCAAACTCTTCACAAAGTTACACACTTTCCAATACTTCTTCCCTTCTTCCCACAACTATCCAAGCGCCCGTTTGGATAGGTGTGGGAAGAAGGGAAGAAGGGAAGAAGTGGGAAGAAGTATTGGGAAGTGTGTAACTTTGTGAAGAGTTTAGATTGTTTATAATTTTTTTTCTTCCCATCTTCCTTCTTTCTCTTCTTCTTCTCTCATCCAAACGCAAGCCAAACGAAGCCTCAGTGTCAAATAACAAGGATCCCCTAAGCAAGAACTATCCTTTTCTGGAAAAGAGAGTATTTGAAGGTATAATCCCTTCATCAGTTTTAGTCTTCCACCCAATAAATTATCTCTTACGTTTTACTTTTACCTCTATCGTGGTCATTAGATTGTGGTGTCATTTCAAATAATTTTGTTTGAAAAAGCCATTAAATTGTTTCGTGTTTGACGGTAAATTAGATGGTTATATGTCTTTGTCGTACTTTCAAAGATTCCAATGACGTACATTATGGCTCTTTTAAAGTCTCTAGACATCATTTTCTTTATCTAAAAAATGCTATTACTTAATAATATCACGAGGCGCAATTTCGAAATTATTGATTTACTGTAACATCCTACTTGTAATTAAAATTCTAAAGCTTAGCCTTGGTTTATACAAACATGGAACTTTGAATAAATTTAGATTTGAGTTGGCGAATGACAATTAATCAACTTGATGATTCGGAAATAATTATCACAAAATATTTGAATTTAGTTGGAATATTTTATGCCTTTAATAACAATCAAAGAAACTGTATTTAAAAATTGCGGAACTTTGAGCTTGATTTTAAAATAACATTCACGTAGCAAAAAATAAATAAATAGTTCCCACAAGACCAAATTCATAATTTGCATTATGCTATTACACTACTAAAGATATTAAATTATATGCACCGTTAACATTAAATTTGGGTTGCTATACTAATGCTACAAAAATCTGGATACTAGAGTATAGGGTGCGTTTGGATAGGTGTGAGAAGAAGAGAAGAAGGGAAGAAGTGGGAAGAAGTATTGGGAAGTGTGTAACTTTGTGAAGAGTTTGGATTGTTTATAATTTTTTTTCTTCTTCTTCCTTCTTCTTCTTCTTTCTTCCAACGATCCAAACGCACCCATAGATACCAAAAAAACCTGAAATGACTAGGAATATTGGTCTACATCTAATTTATACGTAGCATAGTTTTGGTAAACAAAAATAAATAAATATTGTGGTTTGGTCTAGTGCACATGATTTGGTTGGAGCAAGATGCATATCATCCGATGGCACCTTTCCAGCTTCCTGATATTTGACCTGACAACTACTTCGAAGAAATCAAAATGTTTAATTTCAATTACATAATCTAACCATACAACACACATGGACAATTTAACGAGTTTTGTTATCAAAATGTTTTTCTTTATTTTTTGTCGGTGTCCTTTTTACTCAAAGAGAAGTGGTATGAGATTTATTTATTCTGAATGTGGCGCATGCAAGGATGCTTATATAAAGTAGTTATTGAATATTTTACTTTGTTTGGAAGATTAAGATGGTACAAGGAACGAGTCCAAGGAACGAGTCATTTTTTTTTTCTCAGTTCTCACTATTCACATTTTTTCCCTATTTTTTTTTTTGTGCTTTCAACAATACATTGCATATTTTTAAAAGCTATAATTATCACCTCAACTATAAGCCTATAATAAACTCCGTATCTTCTCCACGTGTAGAAACTCCTTAACGAAGATTTGTATTGACTTTGATTTTGATTCAGAGTTCAAAATTGTAGAGGGCTCATATATCTACTTTAATTAATTATACCAACACGTGTTATTGACTTATTTGAAATTGGCCCCTGCTACAAGTATATTTTAGCTATGATGGTCTAGATGATCACTGATTTGATTCGATAATTGATAGACACAAATTCAATTCAGGACTAATTCTTGTAAATTTTATAAATTGTAAGGTTGGTTAGTTGAAAGAACAAAGGGGCCGTTTGGATCGCTTAGGAATTTAGGCTCCGTTTGGACTTTGGATAGATGTGAGAAGAAGAGAAGAAGGGAAGAAGTGGGAAGAAATATTGGGAAGTGTGTAACTTTGTGAAGAGTTTGGATTGTTTATAATTTTTTTGGGCCTTCTTCCTTCTTCCTTCTTCCAACCCCATCCAAACAAGGTCTTAGAGAATTTGGAGAAGTTGCAATTTCTAGGAATAAATTTATTGAAAAGTGTATAACTTTGTGAAAAATTTGAATTATTTATAATAAATTTATGGTAGGAATATGAAATTCCCCAAATTTTTTAAATCCAAACAGCCCCAAAAAAGCTCCGGAAGCACTGTAGCTAAAAATTTGACCTTGAAACTTCAAAGTCCGAGTCAGCTATTTACGTCATTTATATTTATATTTATTTACCAGAAATAAAGAGCAAAGCCCACCTATAAGTCCTACTATATTATCTCCATCTCTCTCCGTGTACCACCTCCATTTACAACCCATTACACAAGTACACATAAAATAACAGCCGCAAAAGAACCCTCAGACTTGGAGAAGTCTACCTTGTTTTTTTCTCTTTCCTTCTCTTTTTCATTTCTTCTTCTTCCCCGAAAAATCTCTCAATTCCGTTTCCAGCTGCGCGTTCTCCTTCTCTCTCGCCATGGATTGCGAACCCGAAGAGCTCCAGTTCCTTTCCATGTTGGGAATATACCGCGAGTCCGCCAAGCTGATCCACTCATGGCGATCTCTCTTCGCGCGCATCGCCGTCTCTCTCATCCTCCCCTTGTCGCTTCTCTTCCTTCTCCACATCCAGATCTCCTACTACCTCTTCAACTCGATCGACTCCGACGATTCCGCTCTCGATCGAGCGGCGCCCGATTCGGCGGCCGAGCATCGGATTTTGCAAAGACTCGCCTCGGATTGGATGAAATTGATGATTTTCAAAGGTGTTTACTTGGTCGCGCTACTTGTTCTCGCCTTGCTTTCCACAGCTGCGGCCGTTTACACTGTTGCCTCCATTTATTCGTCCAAAGAGCTCAGTTTCTCGCGAGTTCTATCTGTTGTGCCTAAGGTATCATATGATACACGTGCTTTTTTTTTTTTGTCTTAATTGAAGTTCAACTGTAACTTGCGTTTAATTCATGAGCCAAATTTTGGGGGAGAGATTTACTTGTTTATTTAGGCTCATGGTTACCGTTCAATTATAGTTATATAGTTGTATGGTATTTAATTCACCTGGAGTTTTCCAAAGGGTTACTTACTTGCTTTGTAACTAATTTTGGTAAAATGTACAAATTGACTTGAACAATAGGGTATTGAAACCCTGATTCTATGAGTCGTTATATTGCAAAAAATGTTGGAGTCTAAAAATAGAGATATATGTATGACCTATAATTTATTTGGCCTAATGCAAAATTAGACTCCAGTAGTATCTTTTCGAGCTGTTAGTTATTAAAAGATCTAACTATAACTCATTTGGTTGACCTTGTCAGTTCGAATTATCAATTGTGCTCCCACCAATCATCAATTAGACGATTACTAATAAGGTTTGCTGTGTCAATACCTTATTTTCTTAAAAAATAACTTAGTCCCTAATGTTGAATTATACCACATATAACCAACCAACAAGTTATAAAACTTACAGTCATGTTTCAAGAAGCTTGAGATGCATACAAAGGAGTATAAACACATGCATGTTACATGCTTTTTTTTTTTTTTTACACTTGTTGGTCCTGGTGTACTGTGCTGTGTTTAGTGCCTTGTAATTATAGTTAGATGTTTTGAAAAGTCATTTAAAAATAAGGGCTGAAGTTCAAGGAGAGCAATAAAGTTTATCAACTTAGAAAATTGGTTTTTATTTTTTTAATTGGCATCAAGTTATGGTCTATGGGAGCTAGGGCTATCTTAGATTTAGCAAAACTGAGGTCAGGGTAGAAATAGTTTGTCTTTCCCTGTTAATTTTTATACCTTTGTTTGCGGACTGCAAATGCCAAATGCAGACTGCTTCTAGGAAATTATTCATTGGAACTTTTTTTTTTTTTTTTTGTAAAATGAAACAATAGGTATGGAGGCGGCTGATGGTGACATTTGTTGCGGCCTTCGTGCTCCTCTTCGGGTATAATACACTTGCCATCTCAGGACTGGTACTGGTTCTGCTGTTGCTCGATGGCACAGTGGTTGCAGCCCCTGTAGCTGTTCTTTTTGCATTCTTTTACCTGGCGGGGCTCATCTACATCTCCATCATCTGGCATCTTGCCAGTGTTGTCTCAGTTTTGGAAGATTCCAAGGGATTTGAAGCCATGCGCAAATCCCGCCTCTTGATAAAAGGTGATGCATAGGTTTATGTTGTTTTTATTTTTTTGTTATATATATATACCTTTTCTTTCTGGTTGATTGATGAAAATATTTTTTAGTTGGAGTATTTACTAAGAAATGCTGGGTTTCAGGTATTATTCTGTTATGTGCCAGGCAAAATCTGACTTTGCTTAGGTATCTATTAGCTATGTTAATTTACTTGCTAGTCCCCCTTTCTCAAAATTAAGGTTCCAGGAAGAAGAGCACTGCCTCTAGTTAACTTTTTGGCCTACTTGATACCTTTGCTGTATTGGAAAGGTCTCTTTCAAAAAAACCCAGTTCCTGGAGGACAAAAGATTACCTCTAGCAGATTAGCACCAACTTTTCAACCTACTTATCATTTTTGCATGTTCCTCTTCCCAGTCTTGTTTAATCGATGATTATTTATTGTGCCCTTTTATTTATATCTACAGGTAAAATATGGACAGTTGCTGGCATTTTTACCTTGCTCAATTTCGGTTTTGTAACTGTGGAAGTTACTTTTAGGGAACTAGTAGTGAAAGGTGCTGGGATGGTTCCGGCAACCAGGGTTTTCTACGGTTTTGTCATCTCGGTGCTGATGTGTGCGTTTGTGCTTTTCGCACTGGTGGTACAGACGGTGGTTTACTTTGTGTGCAAATCATACCACCATGAGAGCATTGACAAGAGTAACTTGTCAGATCACTTGGAAGTCTATTTAGGTGAGTATGTACCCCTGAAGGCCAAGGATGTGCAACTGGAGCAGTTCCACGTGTAGTGCTATTGTTGAATGTAATTTGTAGAACCTTTTCTCTTTCTTCCTCCCTTCTGGGTTTATTTTGGTTTCAGTTAACAATACTCGGGTCAGTCGTGTAAACGGTAAGAAGGTTTATAAATTGTACTACTTGTATTCATATTTACTGTTTTGACGATGATGTAGTTAGAATGTAAACATTTATTGATCCACGCCTTCTGTGGTTTTTCTTGTTTCTATAAGAATTTGCTATATTAACACTGTAATTGTTAAGTTTGAAGACCAAAATATACTCCAACATATGTGGCTCTGACTAACACGAGTGATGCTGGTGCAATGCGAGTAGCCGCAAAGTGATTTGTGAATTTGAAGAGAAGAAAAAAACCATTTGATTGCCTTTACTTTGGTGTTGACAACATGAATTATTTGGTTCTTACTTTTGTGTTCGTTGCCTTTCAGTGTTTCTGTTACAAACTTGTTTCCCTTTTCATTATAATAGCACCGAGATGCTGACAATATGAATTATTTGTTTATTAACTTAGGGACGTTTTGCAACACCATAGATTAGTGAGATAAAAAAATAAAGTTAGTATTTATGGGTAATTGTAGGTAGCAAATTAGTTTACTAACCTAGAAGTCATGCTAATCTCATGCATGTCAAATACCCTTTAATAGTTTGGTATAGTTATTTTTCAAAAGTATACCACAGTATATCACTAAATCTTATAGAAAATACAAGTTTGTAGAATAAGAAATTGTCTAAAAATATTTTGAATAATCAAGATTAAGTGATAGACTGTGACAGAAAAATAAAGTTTTCTATATTGGACAAGTCTTTTGACTCGTTAAAATCAAGTAATAGACTGATAGAAAATACAAGTTTGTGTTAGAGTCTATCGCTAAATAAATGTACAATATACATACAACATTCATGTAAGTTCATATTAATTTCACTTAATAGATGCACGATATACATCCAGGATCAATGACATCATGTTGGCATATTTGTGTTGTTCATTTCACAATATAAAAAAAGCTCAACGGTCTATGTAATGTACCCACATTGTCACATCGTATGAATTTCATCATTTACCAATTATACATGAGGCTTCTTACTTATTTAAGTTTGATTGGAAAGATTTCTGAAATTAATAACTATTTAAAATCATCTAATGATTATAATCCTTGAATATATACGATGTTCTGCTCTTATTTTGAAAATAGAGGAAAAGAAAAGAAAGAAAGAAAATCAAGGAAAGCACAATAAAAAGAACAAAAGAATGAATGAAACCAAAATAGGATTAGCCGAGAAGAAATGAGGCTCTTGAAGCAAATACTATGCTCTCAATTTGAATTTAAGTTTTCATTAATGACACAATATTGAACTTCACAATGGCTTCTTTGAAAAGGGCCGAACCGCCGAAGTGCACAATGGTCAATTCCGGGTCAATCTTAGCCTTCTCAATCAAAAAAGAATTTTCATCCTTTGTTTTAGACTTTAGTGCAAAGAATTTAGATTTGGCATTTTGCTTTCTCCGTGTCCACACAATGCATCTGTAATGCCACGAATTACAAAATGACGACACAAAATACGCGCTTTGGGCACACACCTTCGGATTTTTCTGCGGAAAGAAAATCAAGACTTACCGGTCTAAATTCTTCTTCCATGCCTCCATGTTTCATTTTCTTTTCTTACTTCTCATTTTTCTAAAAATTATTAATTGTAAAAAATTAAATTTAACAATAAATGTGAGTTATTTATTTATTTTTTTTTTAAAAACAACATTTCAAATAATTTACATCATTAAATTTTGTAAGCTTTGTTGACGATAATACATGATATCAAAATAGTATGATTTTAATTTATACATAGAGTAAGCGACATAGCTCATATTTACAATTTCTATTTTGGTGTATAACTTTTACCTTTTGAGTTAGTACAAATTTATAAATTCAAAAAGAGTGAAGGTATACTAATAAAAAGTAGAGATATGGACCTTCTTCATTTAACTTTATCCTAAATTAATTTAAAATTTAAAAAGATTTATCATGTAATGGAGTTACTTGCGAAATAAATAGGTTGAGCAGTTAAATCAGTTGCCAAAGTCTGATTCAATGAATTTTATGGTTCACGAACAGAATTTGTTAGTTTCAGCTCATATGAAGGAGGGTCAAAGCAAAGTACATTGAGTAAAATTTTCTTTCTTTTTTTAACTAGCAAAAGATGCCTCAAATGTGGGTAAATAAAGAAGCAAAATAATGTTAAATAATAAAGATATGTTGCTCGATATATTAACGATACATGTTGCTCGATTTATTTCCTTATTAGACGGAAAATCAAAATATATTGTTGTTTCGTCTAGCAATTAGTATCCAACTACATATCAAATCGATAAACAAATATTTAGATGCTAGATTTAGAGTGTAACTATTCTTAAATCCGTATTTTTTATTAAAGGAGTATGGATAGGGATAACATTTTGATGGAAGTATCGTGTCAAAATGTTTGACCTCAGTCTCACAATTTAGATTACCTCAGAAAAAGTTCTAATAACATCATGTATATAATCAGAGAAAGTTTAATATGCACTATAGTACATAGGGCATTCCGTGCACCGCGGACTTTTTCGGAGGTATTTTTATAAATTGACAAATCTAATTTAACCAATCTAATCTACATATTGAAATCTCATAGAAAACCAAATTTTACCATTTTTGAGATTTTATTACTATTTTTTCGAATTTTTTAAAACATGCCATTTTTTGAAAATTGTAAATAGTACAACATTCAAAAAATGACATATTCTAAAAAATTCGAAAAAAATAGTAATAAAATTTTAAAAATTGTAAATTTTGATTTGTATGAGATTTCAATATGTAGATTAGATTGGTTAAATTAGATTTGTCAATTTATAAAAATATCTCCGAAAAAATCCGCGGTGCACGGAATGCCCTATGTACTATAGTGCATATTAAACTTTCTCATATAATCAACACGCTTGAATTTTCTTTTTTATAAATGGGACCTGTAGATAATTCCATTTCTGAGGTCATTCCTTCACATACGCTGTAACGCTACTAGACTTTCAGATAATCAGATAATCTCACATTTGATCAGCTTTCTTCTATATGGAATATAGTAGAGTCTGATTGGAATGACCATAGAAACGGATGTGTCCATTTCTAATAAACGAAATGGTTACAAGCATGGTTTTCAATATCCTACCGGCATCTATACCGGTCAGTGACCAAAATCTGGTATTTTTCCGAAATTTTTCGGTATTTCCTCTCTAAATATCGAATACCGCCATTTTGGCCACCGTTCCGATATCTGATATTACCTGAATTTTCCGGTAAGCGATAGGGTATTGAAAATACTGGTTACAAGCCAATAAATATCTCTTTTAGAGTTTGTAGTTGCCCCCCGGAACCACGTGTAACAAAACAAGTTCACGTGAGGAGAACTTTTATTTAGACCCGCTCCATCATTAGTACTTGCACCGTGGCACCTTAATCAGAAATAATTTGGCTATATTTGGTAGAGGAGTAATCCATAAAGTAACTTAAGGAAGAGTAAATAGTTAATTCACTCTACTTTTTCAAATTTATATCATGTTTGGTATGAAAAAGTGAAGTAAATGAGAAGCAAGGACAACTAAATAATGATAATCATCTCTTGATTCATGTGAAGTAACTTTATTTCACCTAAAATGATAGATAAGTAGAGTAATTTATTCCTTCATACAATCCTACTCCATACCGCTTCATCAAATTTAAATCATGTTTGAAGGAGTAAAAGTGGATTAAATGAGTTACTCTACCAAATTTAAATCCACGCTAAAATGCATTTTTGTTGGAATTACTATATATATTTGCATCGTCTTTTTCTTTTACCCGCACGGTTGCACTGCAATTTTTTCCCTTTTGTTTTCTGTCAGTTCAGTTCTGTAAAATTTACAAAAGAACAGTACTGTTAAGACTATTAGAAAATGACATGAAGATGCAAATTAAAAATTATTGTACACTTCTAACTATACAGTTATGACAACAAAAGTTGATTTCACCAAAAGCTACTGAATTTATTTTTATAAGAGATATCTGATTACTTTACATTATAGTTAAATTAAATAATTCATTGAACGGAAACTATTATAGAAATAACATACTCATTTTCAATAATTTCATATTTAATATGTTATTTAAATTTACTCTTTATGCTCTATTTTTCATTGATCATGAAATTATCGTCACAGTCTAACTACATTTTGTTAATTGCCTATTGAGATAACAGTTTCTTTTCATGACGTAAAAATTATTCTTACTTACATAAATATAATATTTAAGAACTTTTTAAGCGTTATTTATTCATTTATTATTATCTTTTAATTTGAGTTCAGAAAAGATGGTTCGATGGTAACTTGAGGTCTTGAGCCAGATCTACATTTAAAACCAGGAAACAAGTCACAGGTAAGTAGTTCCTTTACAGTGCATTGATTGGGCGGTGCCAAATGCGTGCCCATTTTAGGAGCTCTTCACCAAAATTGGAAATTTACGATATTCAAACAAATCAATGGATTTTTTTTTTCTCTAAGCCTGATGCGTTGAGAAAAAGTAGGAAGAAGAAAGAAGGAAAGAAAAAAAATTATAAACAATTCCAACTCTTCACAAAATTACACACTTCCTAATACTTCTTCCTACTTTTTCCCTTCTTCACTTTTTCCCACACCGATCCAAACGGAACCTAAAGTAAATAAATGGACCAAACTGCCCCTGGAATACGGTTCAGCACGTACAGCTGTTTTTTTTTTTTTTGGGACAAACTAGGCTACCTAGTAACAATTAATAAAATAAAATAAAAGAAAAAAAAGAAAGGAAAAGAAAGAAAGGAAAACGGAAGAAATAAAAAAAAAACTCAATATAGGTCAGCACTTGACGGTCGCTGTCAAGTCTCTCTCTAACAAAAAAAAAAAACTCGATATTCGGTTTCCAACTTTTGATCCGAGCCGTTCGATCTAATCTCGACGGTTAAAATTTTTCGGACCTATCAATCTAAGTTACATGTACGAAGCTCCCTTAACCGTTGAAATTAGATCTAACAGTTTAGATTAGAAGTTGTCACCTTACCAACCTTAAAAGGTCGGTAGAGGATGTGATTCCTTACATTACAAGGCGCAAAATTTAAATTGGACATGACGATTTACACAAATATTATGACTGTCAATAATTACTAAACTAGCAACTATCATTTATATATACATATTTTTTATTAATTGATAGTACGCACATTGATTTAAATATTTTAAGGAATTGTTTGTATTTGTAACTGCACGGTTGTGATATTGCAATCATTTCATTCACAAATCACAATTGCACGTTGCACGCTCTAGCACTTTGGTAATGAGTGGAAAACAGGGAAAAGTAACGGAGCAACAGAATTTTCAGGGGCAAAATAGGAAAGAAAGAAATAAATATAAAAGTAAATAGACTAGTGCCTTCACGTTATATCTCCCGGAGCAATCAATATAAATATTTTTTTTAGAGAATCGGAGTGATTAATTCAACATAATTAACTTACCTAAATAATAATTGATTAATAATTTTTTTTTTGTGAAATCAATAATCATCTTTCTTGTTATGACTCGTCTTCAAAAAAGAAAAATGTCACCTCAAGTCAAGCCTAATCATCCAAAGAGAAAACCATGAATCTAATAATCACCTAATTATAGCATCTAAACACAACCCGCATCTTCCAACCACCCAAATAACAGTATTACACAAGTCTCATATAACACACGCACCAAATATTTCTCTCTTATATATACATCCTTCCCCCTCTCTCTGCGTCTCTCTCATGTCAACATGTGACATGGCTGTTTATATTAGGCCATGGGTCCAATTTTTCAAGAACCCATGGCGTTCTAGCTGGGCTGTACTGTGTATAGCCTTGGCACTATTGGTGCTGACATGGACTCACGCCATGCCAGCCTGGCCTATCAGGTTTATGCCCGGTTCATCGGAAGTGGCGGGCCCCAGTAGCTGTTCCGACTTGTACCAGCCGGGCAGACCGAGGAAGGTTGTTTCCTCGATCAAAGAGTTCGGTGGGGTTGGTGATGGAATCACGTCGAATACCGAAGCCTTCAGAAAGGCGGTCAAGCAGCTGAGTAAACACGGAGCTGACGGTGGGGCCCAGTTGAATGTACCATCCGGTCGGTGGCTGACGGGCAGTTTCAACTTGACAAGCCATTTTACACTGTTCTTGGAAGAGGGTGCATGCATTCTTGGCTCACAGGTAAGTATGAGAGAGCGAATCTTTCAATAGGAATTAAAGAAGTACTTTGTCTTTTGTTTTGTATCGGTATGGGTTGGATTATGGAAATTTTAAAAGGTAAATTTTGTAATCTAGCTCTGCGGGAGCAGTTCAATTAGGTGTTAGATTCTTGATCAATTATTTTGGGTACTGATAAACCATTTAGTTTTAAAGATCCCTAATTTAGTTTTAAGGTTATCTTTAGGCAATTCTAAATATTTAATTCCAAATGGTTATGCATTAGCGATAAGTTTATGACAAATTTGAGAGTAAATTACACAAAGTCCGCAAAGTCATTAACGATTTTGGTCCTTCATTTTTTTAAAAAAATATTAATTTGATCCTTAATTTTTTTATTGTATCACATTGATTCTACCTTTGTATCAACCTAATATTTCTTCTTATCCACAAAGGGCAACTCAATAAGATAAAGTGCATTATCAGACACTGACAAGTAGCTGAGTTTCATCCTCATAGTTCATGCCAAACAAGTTTCTTTATCGTACGGGAAAAAAATGAGGCAAAATATGTTTCAATTCATATCCAACTGCCAAATGCATAGCAAACTGGGGACAATGACAACTCCATAAGTGTAGTTTTTTTATTTTGAAATGAGAAAAGTTGTCCTTTTCATGGTGGCTTTGTTGTAACAGCAGTTGGACTCTATCATTATTGCTCATAGTTTTTTTTTAATGTTATAAGTTCGAACTCAATATAGACACATATGTATACTTTTTACATGATAGGTAAACTGGATATTCATAGTTGTATGAACTAATCAAATAATTAATGTAATGTAGGACCCGCAGGACTGGCCGTTAATAGAGCCACTGCCATCCTACGGCCGCGGCCGAGAGAGACTTGGACCCCGCCACATCAGCCTAATTCATGGAAATGGACTAACTGATGTTGTAATTACAGGTAACTTCACTTACATGATTCAGTCGGAAATATAGCACTAGTTTTGTTATGATCATATCAGTTATCTTTAAATCTCCCTTTTTTAATTTAAAAAAGAAACATATCTTTAAAATAACGCAAAGTGCACAAACTCTTTCACTTCAGATAGCTAATATAACAGTAATTTAGTCAATTGAATATACAATTTAACGGTTCTGGTTTCTTGTTGCTACCTTAATTTATGCAAACCTATAAAAGGATGTGCCGCATGAGAGTCTGATCTCTCCCCATGTGGAGTCAGTTAATATATTAATATCACAGCCTTGTCTCGTATTATACGGTTATACCTATGTTATTAATATGATGTTCAAACTGGAGCATGTTTGTCTTAACTTTGAGTTTTTCTCCAGTTAATACACATAGGGAAGCTCCATTCTAAGGACAAATACTTATCCACTTGCAGGAAAAACAAGCTAATACCCAAAAAAAAAAATGGTAATTGATTAACCCACTTATATACTTTTATGCGTATATGTAACAAATTATCTTAGATAATATGAAGCTATTGTGCTCTACTTTGTTCTATACTTATTATTTACCATCATTTTATAGAAAGTAGTTTATGCATGTTGCAGGGAATAATGGAAGTATAGATGGACAAGGGAGAATGTGGTGGGAATTATGGTGGAATAGAACGTTAAATTACACAAGAGGCCACCTTGTGGAGATCATGAATTCAAACAATATACTCATCTCTAATCTCACTTTTATCAATTCTCCCTTTTGGACTATCCACCCTGTCTATTGCAGGTAATGATATTTTACAAAAAATGCCTCAAATTGTTAACCAAATTGAAATTGCAATAGTAATATGCAAGTTTGACTTACAGAAAGTACCTGCCATTAAAATAAAACTATTCTTGAGTCTTTTGTTGATTTCAATCCACATTTATTTCTTTCTTGAACTGCTCTTCATTTTTTTTATTGAATTATCATATTCCATCCAGCAACGTGGTGATAAAAAATATGACTATACGTGCTCGTCTCAACTCTCCAAACACTGATGGTATTGATCCAGGTTGGTTTATTCTATCTCTACCTGATTGATTTTTAAGTTTAAATTTAGAACTTAGCTAGCCTCATTCTGATAATCTAACTGGAAAGCTGCAACCAACAGATTCAAGTACCAATGTATGCATAGAAGATTGTTACATTGAAAGTGGAGATGACCTTGTGGCAATAAAAAGCGGCTGGGACCAGTACGGCATCAAAACTGCTCGTCCCAGCTCGAACATTACTGTCCAACGGATCTCTGGCACAACACCGACATGTTCTGGGATTGGAATAGGAAGCGAAATGTCAGGTGGAGTCTCCAACATTTTAATACGAGACCTCCATGTGTACAACTCGTCTTCTGCCTTACGTGTAAAATCTGACAGAGGTAGAGGGGGTTACATAACAAATGTCACTGTGACAAATATAACAATGGAACATGTTAAAATACCGATTAGGTTTAGTCGGGGGGCAAATGACCACCCGGACCAGAACTTTGACCCGAAAGCACTTCCCAAGGTCAGCAATATATACATAAGTAATGTAGTTGGTGAAGGAGTAAAGCGCGCTCCTGTGCTGGAAGGGATCGATGGAACGGTCTATGAGGGGATCTGTATACAAAATGTTAGCTTCAAAGGGGACAAAATGAAAGAGAAGTGGCAATGTGAGTTAGTGAAGGGAGAGGTGTATGATGCTTTCCCGAATCCATGTGATCAGCTTGTAAGCAGGAATACCTCTTTTTCTTGGTGTAGGAATCGACAGTTTCTCGGTAGATAGGCAGATACAACATAGGTAGTGATTTTTTTTCCTCATTTTCTTTTTCAGAAAAATGTTGCTTTTTACAGGCCTCTAGTTATTAGTTATTACCGTGTCCTTAGTGTATAGAAGAAATCTGTAAAGGAAACATTCATTCATTCATTCATTTGTTTATTCGAATAACTTAACTTTGATTCCAGGAAGCAATTTTGCCACAAAGTGGAAATGTGTGTTTGCTACTATGGGCATAATTGTGAACCGGTATGATATTTCTTGCGAAATGATGTCGATAACCTACATGCTTATTTATCACAAGGAACTAAAAGAAAATTTATATCCTTGGGTTAAATTCAAATGACTGTCTAATTGCAAAAATACGACCCAATAAGTTAACATAGCATGTTTCTATTAATTATTTTCTTGTAAAATTACTGTTTTGAAGATAGGCATGTAGCGAATTAAAAGGCCTTCAAAATTTTCAACTCTAATACTAGTAGGCAAGTCTGGTGATATTTATCAATTGAAAGGATAAGAAGGGATGATAGCAAAGATTCTAATTTGGCCGCGGTCTGAAAGGTACTGTGATATAATTTGGATGTTGACTTTTTTGAAGATCAAGATTGTATAAAGACAACTACCAAAAAATAATAATAATAAAAAAAAAAATAAATGTAACTTTGCTCTCAATTATGCCAAATGGATGCAGGAAAAGGCAATTTATATACAACAACAACTAAGCCTTTTATTCCAAACAAGTTGGGATAGACTAGAAAAGAGAGAAATCATCCAAAAATAAAATAATATATAAATAAAAAGATACTAATAATAAAAAAATCAATTTAGACCTGGAACATCATGTGCACCATTAATGCTCCATTAATGCACATCAATTTAGCTACTTAACAGCTACTGTTAAGGTTTCGAAAAAAAAACATCATGTGCACCCAGAATAACAGGGAAAAAGAAAGAGGCCAATCAATCCTAATATTACCAAATTGCACCATTAATGCAAAATAACTATCAGCTTTGTCACGAGCCAGGTACAAAATCCCACTTGAGAATATACCCCCAATACATCAAGCTGAGTAGGAAAGCAAGAAACTTTAGGCTCAGACACTGCCGAGCCAGAGGAACAAAGGGATCTGTGCAATGCCCATGAAAAGAAGCATGTAATGTTGCCGGCTTGAATGCCTTTCATGGCTTCTCATCTCGGTCAAAAGCACCCTCTGCATGGTCTTGACCAAGAAGACTCCCATGCAAATGCTCAACCAAGGCACTAGAACGTAGTATGACAAGCTCCAGAACATGCTCACCACTATTCCCAGAGAAAGGCCGGTGAAAAGGTACCCACCATATGCCACTATGTCAAGCAAAGCAGCCTCACCACCACCCATTGAATACAACAATGATTTGAGAAGCGCCACTTGTACAAACCAGCCAAGAAGCCCCCTTGTCAACTGATAATTAAGTGCCTCTGGACTGAACCTGCACTTGAACAAAATGGAGAATTTCTGGTTATCAGCTCTCTATGATTTTAGGAAAAGTAAAAGAGATATATTCCAGCTTTCTAGGAACTAAATTTGCACTCCATAATTAAAGTCAGACTCCTCACATGCTTTGGCAAAATAAGTTAAGAAGGTTAAGGTCTATATTTGCATACTAGTCGTTCAGGTAGGAAGCTGATATCATCCACCTTCTCAGTTATCTATGAATTAAAAAGTGTTCTCCACTAAACAACCTTCTTGCTAATCTCAAAATTTCCCTCTGATATCTTAATAAAGAAGCAGGTTTCTGATCAGATGATGTGGATGCCAACAAATTTCCCAAATAGTTTTGAGAAAACTGAAACCGTAAACTCAAAAACACAAGATACAAACAAAAAGATGACATGTTAAAAAAGAATTTTGACAATAGACCCAGCAAACTTCGATTAAGTAACAACTCTTTGCAACCAATTTTTATTCTTAGTATCGATATAACTTATTACCTTGGAATTCAATTTCATTTATTCAAGTATTGTTAAGATTGTTTTGTTTATCAGAATTTCTTTCTGGACTAATTATAATAGTTAACAATAGGCATGAAAATATTAAGACTTAACTAAACATTCTGCAACTGTATTTGGCCCTGCCATAGACTGTTTACAAAGAAAACTTATTTTTATGTCACAGTTTAGTTTACCAAGCTTATCAGAATGGAACTTTTGCAGAGGAGACCTGGAATTTAACATGATACAAATTACAACAGCCCTGAAATTGCAGTATTCATGCCAGAAATAAACCTGTATCTGACAATTTACAGAACCCCCTGACCTTATAACAATAAACTAAATTTTACCAAAACTCAAATGGAAAATTGATTACAATAGGCCCCGGAAATACACAAGAACTTACCAAATTAGTACCAGCCCTATTTTTAACATATTTTCTTTGCACTAGGAAAAGATATTTTTTCATTCTATAACTACAAGTTGGAATATTATACATAGAACTAAAACTGATTGTAAGGCATCTCGAATCAATCATTTGTATAGTGCACAGTATTTCCTTTTCATACAACTAATAATCATTAATGCTTAACTGAAACACTCGAATATTTTAGTTTTCATAAACTAATTTATTAAAGTCAGCCCTAACCCTTATGAAGAAACACACTACCATTCCCATTACATAGTATCAAATAACATATATGAGCCAGCAAATTCAAATAAAATAGTAGATGCACTAGAACTAGATTAGTTTGCATTATCTACAATTTACTTCCTAACTTGGAGCAACAATAACGAATTTGAAATGGACCATGCAAACTAAATAGAACAAGGTAAAGCTAGCAATGAAAAATTAAAACTATCTGCTATGCAAAAAAGAAGAAGCTGTTTTCAGTGATAGAAATTTAAACTAAAAAATGGAAAATTGTGGCACATTTAGATGATCCCTCTGAGACTTTAATGATGCATTCTTTGTTTCAAAGGAGAATTAATTTGTGTATGAAAATGGTATTTAAGGACACAGAAGTTTGCAGGGGCAGCTTTCAAAACTAGAAGTTTGTTTGGCAGTTGATTATTGACAATGTTGGTGAATCACCACTAAACAATTAATACAAAGAGTTCAGAGACTTACTTTCCAATGAATCCTAGAGAGAAGCCAGCAAGGATGACATAAGTAGCAAATGCCATCACAGGTATGTATAAATCCGGGGCATTAATGTCATATATTGGAGGCTTATATGACAGCCTTCCCCCTACTGGCTCAGTAATCCTAGTCCAGTGACCCTGATGAAAAGGAATATATTTCAGATTAAAAAAATGACAGCTAACTAGAGAAAAGATCAATAAAGAGTAATGTTTACAAAGTTCAGAACTTACTCTGTGAATAAAAGGAAACAAGACAACCCTCAACTTGTTACGCACATATTGATCATTCACTTGAAAATAGTATTGCGGATTTGAGAAGTACCGACTAATCTGTTCATCACATTTTTGTTGTCAGAGATTGAAAATAAAATGGCAAACTGAAATGATATTAAAGAATCATACATTGCTTTGCATAAACTCAGAACTTGAACCCAAGAACTTCTCTCCATAAGCACCCAAGCCAGTTTTGATGAACTCAGATCCAGCACCATAAAATGCATTTCCAAATGGACCTTGTTGGGGATTTAGCGGTGGTGGGCCCTGTGGCCCAGCTTGACTTGCCATATTGGGATTATACATTGCTGAAATTGAACAGTTTAACATAAGAATTTCTATTGCAATGCAACAAACTAACGCATAGAGTTAAGAACTTAAAAGCAATAAACTAAAGCTAAACGTAGATCCATAGGGCTTTTTTGGACAAATTACACCTGAACTTTTGAAAGATGATGAGATTGTCTTATATATCTATGCTTTCAATCTGAGGCCTTTTAACCAGTCCACAAAAATTTTAAAACCCAATGCCATCTTCTAGGTTCAACTTCAGTTCTCTCTTTAAGCTTATGCAATAAAGCTTATTCTAAGAAAAATGATGTGTCAATATGTACTGTAAATATCTTCATCACACATCCCATGATTTGATGGGGGTGCCCACAACTATTGCTGAACTGTTGTTGCAAAAACATGTGCCTAGTCACTTGACACACTTCTCAAAGCTACAGGCTCTTATTGGTAAATCTAATAAATGGAGGGTGTAATATTGTAGAAATCCTCCAATTGAGGATCTTACAAGATCTAATGTTTATAGAAATCACAATATATCAGATAATGCCTTTTGAAATTGAGTAATGAAAAAGGATAAGACAGCTTTTCTTCCTTATTTTTGTGCGAAGTCCAGAATTTCTATGAGTTTCCACAGCAGCTTAGGATCAAATTGACTCAAAAGAAAGTATAGGCACAACTTACTACTAGACCTGAACAGCAAACAACATGACTGTCTCAACCTAAGTAGAATACAATATTACAATTTATAATAATCAGTTTAATAGTCATAAACCAAGACCAAATAAATAAATCAGAAAGATTATGCCCAATTAACAAAGAAAGTAGCTATCAAACATGACAAGTATCATCTATCTGTGGCACAGTTGTACTGGTAGCAGCATTTCGACACCTAGATTAGAAGTTAAGAAGATGTAATTTGGCAGTTTAACACATAGAAAGCAGTTAACATGACAACATGCAAAGCAAAAATAGAGTGAATTTGAGGAATATTTTCGAATCCCTGAAATTCCAAACAGCAAGCGTCAGGAGAATTCGACACACGCATCGGCAGATCTAGAGAACAGAACTAGCTGTTCTTTCGTCTAATTTTCCAAAATTGAGCGCCAAATGAAAAACGATTGATCAGAGAGATCTGAACAAGAAAATGACGAGATTTACCTTGCGAACAATGATCTCTATCTATTTTCTGTTTCTCGATTGGAGGAGATGGAGATGAACACCAGAGAGAATCTGCGTTTCTGGACTGGGCAGGTCGGTGATTCGAAACCTCCGATTTGATTTGATTTGATTTGATGCTTTTTTTATTTATTAATTTCGGAGGATTTCTATGCTCCTTCTCTCCGTCAAAATTTTGTGCTCTTTTTCGAAAATGTTTCGTCGGATTCAAGCACCGATTGCTTTCCTCATCATAAATTCATAACGGCGAAAAGGAAAAGGCAAGGCAAGGCTGTCTGTGAACTGTGAAGGCGTTACATGGACTGGGCCGAGTAGCCCAGCAATCTTCGGCCCAAGACACTTTATTCAAAGATTCTTCTTTGGTCTTTCAATCCTAAGAGGGAGGCTAAGATAAAATGAGAAGGATCTTTCAATGTCTGACGCTGCAGTGAGATAAGGGGCCGTTTGGATCGCTTAGGAATTTGGGGAATTTGGAGAAGTTGAAATTCCTAGGAATAAATTTATTGGGAAGTGTGTAATTTTGTGAAGAGTTTGGATTGTTTATAATAAATTTATGGTAGGAAGATGAAATTCCCCAAAATCCCCATGGGATCCAAACGGCCCCAAGAGTAAGACTGTTTGTTTGAGCTTTCAAGCGAATATGTCTTCCTAAATTGGATTAGAGCCGTCTAATTCTTTTCTACGCTTTTACTTATTCACCTCGCAGGTTTTGTAATTGCAACTATGTGCTGACAATTAGAATGTTCATGGCTTGTATTGCAAATTTTTTTAATTTGGTTGGTTTTTGCGTCTTCGTAATATTTCCCTAATCTTAAAGGATATATATAATTATTTTTTTAATAACTTTTACGAGGCTTAGGCTTTGTGTTCTTTTAGTTTTGGAGCCCAGTGAAGTATTTTCTCATTAAAAAGTCTTGACAACCCTTTGGTTTTTTTTCTAAACATTCGCTAATTTTGAATAAGCAATGGGTTTTTTATTCTTTATAATTAATATTTGATTGAAATGGTCGAGGTGCTGATTGGTCTTGAGAAGTTGCAGTTGGAAAGAGTAACAGCAAGATATAAAATCGCAACACTCTTGGAACATCGTTTGCTCTCTGGATAATTTTACGGTTCAATGCAACAAATTATTACTGATTGGTCTTTTAGTTCGTGCATGTACGACTGTTGTTTGGTTCACACTTCACACGAACAGCTTGTTCATGTGCACTGCCAAGAAAAAGAAGATAGTGAGCTAAAAATGCTGCAATTCAGTACCAAGGTGTATATAAAGAAAGCTTCTGAATGAAAGTTCGTAAGCCTACCATGTCAAATGTAGGCTTGCGTTATTATTCTATTACTGATATACAGACTCCACGCTTATATATTTTGTCCACCATGCAAATACACACTTAATTTGAAAACAAAGCACAAGTTTTGAAAGGTGAGACTGAAATATTAAACAAGCGAACAGAAATCTGTCTTTAATTACATTTCAACATTGATAAAAACTGATGATAGATCGTCTAAAACACCTAACCACATTGAACAAACCATAATGCCTGGAGCACCAATGCCATTGGCAATTAAACTAAAAATCATAAGATGAGATGTACAATCATCCATGTTAAACATTCAATTCCTCTTCTCCCATAAAAAATAAACGCAAATTTATAGCTCACTGTGTAAGGTGACAACCGTTATAGTAAAACCAAGGTTGCACACTTCTTATAGTAAGACCATGGTTGCACACTTCTTTTTTGCCAATCTGAATAAATGAAGACACCATACAATACTAGTTCTTAGTCATATAAAGAAGTGAACACAGTTATTCTACGACTTATCACATGCCAATAATACTGGAGTCGGATACTTTAAAAAAAATGTACTGACTGGTGCAGGAGAGGTAAGAAAGGATTGTGACCAATTCATGACTTTTGACCCTGACAGTAGCAGCAATCAGAACAGTTCTCAAAAGACCACTTACAAAACTAAAAGTTAATGACAACAAAGTAAAATAATATCAATTAAGGGATTTACAAGGATGAAATTTTGAAGATAGCTTCCTTGAAATATCTCCACTCCGAAGGTCCTTGTTGCTCCTTTGTACACTCGTAACTTGAATAATATTGAATAGCACAAAACAAAACAAATCATTTTGCTCATGAAAAACATAGAGAGACAATCTCCAAAGCACAATAACTGAATGTTAGAGAATGTGGAGCATAAGCTAGTATTGTACAGGCACATATATCGATTGATTTATTGCTGAATTATGGCACTTCCTACCTTCCTTTTATGTTATGTTTCCTTAAAAGTATTCATCTAACTATGGCCACCAAAATCCAAATACCCTCGCCATAAAACAGAGCAATTGAAAGACAACTACAAGAAAATAGCTAACTGAATCCTAAATATAACCTTGGACACCTCTGTATCTCTGGTATGTTAATTAGCTCAAGGTATCTCCACGAAAACTCTGATATTGAACAAAAATTTGAAGTCCAAAAAAGATGAACAAACTCCTGAAAGAGTTGCACAGTAGACCGACTGGAGATCCTGGCATTGGGGTTTCAAATATTCATAGAGGTATCAAAATAAAAGGAAAAGAAAAAAAAAAAGAAAAAGGGGAGGAGAAAACCTAGCCCGCAACTTGGAGGCCATTTTAAATTGAAATACATACTGGTCATCTTTACTTTGAAGAAGCCATAACTTCAAATTCATGAAGCTGCATGTGGATAGTAAAATGTTAAGTGCAACCACATCTAATCACCTAAATTAAAAAAATCCTTTCTTTTTACTTTTCAACACCAAAAATAATGTGTTCACATATATTATGACCCATCAAGGCACATAGCATCATAGAGTTTATATTCCCTCCCTCTCCACCTTACATTTTACCAAAGAATGTTCATACTGATATCAACAGTTACTACATATTGTCATGGTAATTCAAAATTTACCATAAGCACGCACTATCATAGTTGCATTACCTGCTTTGTTTTCTCATCCATTCAGTCAGGAACCGAACCACACATGATGTATCCCATCAGCCTTGCACCATTCAAGCTCTTGCAAACAAAATTAAAAGATCAAAAGTAACAAGTGCGAGAAATAAGAGAAAAAACCATGTATTATCTGAAAACTTTGTTATCACCATGACAAGAGTACATTACAAGAGAAGAGACCAAAATACCAAACTTCTTATCCAATAGAAGCTAAATATTTGACCCCTGACTATCATGAAGTAGAACTTGACTGTTAGCAGAAATAATTATCCAGCAATAAAAAAAAAAGTTTCTACCCTGATATCACCATGAGAGGTACAACCATACAAGTGTCATGCATCTTCTCAACCTTTCCTGCTATCCTCATGCAAGAAATCCTGTTGTAGAAAGCAATTGCAGTTTAAAAAACAAGAAATCTAATGAACTTATTACTCAAGCGAGCCTAATTCGCCAGGGTTCCCTTCCCTTGGCTGCCTTCAGATGCTCCTCTACCGGATCAGGGTTCTTCATCACTCTCTGTCTTACAGTCCTGCAAGGCAAATTAAAATATATGTGAGAAATTAGCTGCATTGCACAACAAAATTGTAGTTTCTTGAGAATGAGCCTTACAGTTGACCTTAACAAAGTTTTACACACTGGTACATACATCACAAAAGTTCCATTCTAGCTATTGCTCCATCAAATACTGTTTTATTTTCAGAATAAGACCTAGAAAAGGAATTCATAATACCTATCCTTGTTATTATGAGCAGGAAACGTCGGCATAAAGTCCTTTGACTTGGGAAGGGGCAGTTCACTGAACCAAGGATGCTTAAGAGCTTCCTCTGCAGTTATGCGCTGCAGCAAGCAACACAGAAAGCAAAAGTTAGAACTACTTATTACAAGGAATTACCTGAAAGGTAGAAACTTGAAACTAATCGTAGTATTTAGTACCTACCTCCTCAGGATCATAGGTCAATAACTTGTATAATAAGTCCAATCCAGCATCTGACAAAGTTGGCTGGCCAGAGAAGGATGCACGAGAGAACTTCTCTCTCAGTTTATACCTGAGAAAAAATATATCCAGATATTAATTTACATCAGAAAGAGCAAGAGAACGATCCTAGTCTGAGTAAACTAATGCTTACGGTTGGTTGGCAAATGCCGCTTTTGCACCAGGAAGGTTCTTGTAACCAGGCCAACTTTTTTCATCTGGTGTGCCCAGGGTTTTAAAGATCTGGAAAAAAATATTTAATTATTAGATAACACAAAATTCTTGGATGTGTTCTCTTGTTGGGTTTCTTTTCTAGCCTACCTCAACTTGCTTGGGACAAAAGGCTTAGTTGTTGTTGTTGTTGTATTAGATAACACAAAATAAATGGGAGTCGTAAAGTTAGAACTAAAACATGCACCTTGTTGAGCTGTGTCTTTTCATCTCCTCCATCGAACAAGGGCTCTTTGGTCAGAAGTTCAGCCATTATACATCCTACTGACCATAGGTCAATAGCAGTTGAATATTCCTTTGCTCCCAGAAGGAGTTCAGGTGCCCTACATTAACCATCCAACAAGAGAAAACCACATCAAGAACAACATATGGTACACTGCAATAAGTAAAAAGACCAGAATCTACAAAGAGCCTCACCTGTACCACAAAGTGACTACCAAGGGAGTGTACGGCTTCAAGGGGCTTCCATACTGACGAGCAAGCCCAAAGTCACAGAGTTTTAAATTACCAGAGTTATCTAACAGCAAGTTAGACGTCTTTAAATCCCTGTCAGTACAAAATCTAATATTATTACTCGAAATAACCTTAAGACCTAAATATCTTCAAAAAAAAATAGAGTACAAAACAAATTTTTTACCGATGGAGGACCCAATTGTGGTGCAAGTAATTGACACCTTCCAAAAGCTGGAGCATTAAACACTTAGCCTCGCTCTGGCTATATGGTTGCTTCATAGTCTCCATGACTCCCTTCAGGTCATGCTCCATGTATTCCATGACCATAAAAATACTATCCAACCTGCTCCCCACAACCACCTCCTTCACATCTACAATTGACGGGTGATTTAGTGATAAAAGTATATTAATCTCTCTAAGGGACGTCATTGGAAAACCTTCCTTTTCCTTCTCCATCTTCACCTTTTTCAATGCAACAATCTCTCCAGTTTTTTTATCCCTAGCCCGATAAACCACCCCATAAGTACCCTCATTTATTTTGTTTAGACGCTCAAACTCATCTACACTTCTACAACCTTGAAGCATGTTTATTCTTCTCTGAGGTGGGCCTGCTGATTCAGGTGTTTCATCTCTCCTAAACTCCGAATCCTTTCCTCTCTGAGATGAATGGTCACTATGTTCGGCTCGTTGCTCTCCGTCTACCACCGCGCAATCATTCCCTCTTTCTCCTCTGCCTGAGCTAGATGGCCTGGATGATGCCCGGTCTGAACCATCTGTCAACACTCCTCCTGATTCTGGTGTTGGTACATTCTTGTCTGGATCTCTCTGCATTGGAGAGATGCTCCTTTTCTTTTTTGGAGCTATAATGTCCATGTCATCATCTTCAGCCCATCGAGAAGATGTGATTGTTCTCACAACCAAGTTTGAGTCTTCGTCCTCATCAATCTGCCCCAATTCAATCTCTCCATTATCCATGCCAGAATGCCCGGGAGAGACCACCAGGATATCTGGCCGTTCGATCGAGACTGGTTCAGTTTGAGACAGTAATCGATCTGGGATTCCACCCACAGAGAGTTCTTCACCGGTTTCATCAATCCTGTTAGACCCAACATCAGGTTGTCTCACTTCATTTCTGTCCCAAACAATAGGCGAAAACTTCCTCTTCTTGGTTAAATTCTCTTCAGTTTTAACAGGCACCCCATTTTCTTTCCCCATGTCATCTCTCCTCGGTTCGGGTTCATCCAACCTGCTATCGCTAGACAACTCACCCGGCTCGCGGCCCAAGGCACCCTTCTCAGTTACAGGAGAATGGTTTCTGTGGGGGTAATTTCTGTAATCATTGTGGATTCCATTGGGTTCCCTTCGGAGGTCGCGTCGGCAATGGTAAGAGTCCTGGTACCGGCTTCTGAGAGGATAAGGCATCCTTCTAGTTTCGTCCAAATAAAATCCACGATCCCTTGTATAACCGCCATGTCGACTAGCGGCCATGGCGAAACAGACAGAAACCCTAGCGCTAGGGTTTCGAACAAGTGGTGGTGGGAAGAAATGAATCTATGAAAAGGTAATTAATTTCCTAGCGATCGAAAGAATTCGAATTTCGAAAACGAAAGCGAAAGGGAACCTTACCAATCGAAAGAGGAATAGGTCGACGAATTTAAGCAAGAAAGAAATATCGAAGGTTCGAGCGATTTCAGATCGCTTTCTCCAAAAATTTAACGAATTTATTAAAAAGGGAAGGCGAGAGAGAATTGCTTGGTTGAGTCTATAAGAAATATCGATGAAATAGACTCCGAAAGAACGCGTTGAGGCGGCGTATAGTCGGTGGATCCATTTGCATAGATATGGTTCACCTACAGCTTGTACGCCGGAATTCGTCCGTAGTAAGTGGGACCCATTATTTTGTGCACGGACTAGACCGTATCTAGCTCAGGGGTGGCAACGAGCCGAGTTCGAGCGAGCTAGCCCTAGCTCGAACTCGATTCGAAATTGATTCGAGCTAACTCGATTCGATTCGTGAAGGAGTCCCGAGTTGAAAATTTTAGTCTGTATTCGGCTCGAAATTAATTCGAGCTAACTCGATTTGATTCGTTAATAGCTCGAATTGATAGTATAAAATGTGAGGTAGTGAGAAATGAGAGATCAGGAGAGTGGGCTTGACCGCTTGAGGCATCAGTGCGAAGAAAAAACTTGAAAAAACTTGGACTTATCTTATAAAAGAAGATGAATGGGCTGGGACTAGAGTTACCGCTTGAGGCATTTATTATCAATTAATAGAAAATTGATGTATATATTCGAGCTGAATAACTCGCGAGCTGTTATCAAGCGAGCTGTGCATAGCTCGAACTCGATTCGAAATTAATTTCGAGCTCGGAAACTCGATTCGATTAAGAACTCGAAATTAATTCGAGCGAGCTAATTTCGAATAATTAGCGAATCGATCTCGAGCGAGTCACGAGTCACGAATTATTTTGCCACCCTTAATCTAGCTCTTGAATAGTTGAATTAGCCAGGAAACCGGTAAAATTGATTACTACCATCGCTGCCATCGCGTCAGCGCTCGCAGGCTTCTGTCCGATGGATCCCTCATCGCACCCCTCCCTCTCAAGCGATCTTCTCATTCAGCAAAGCGTTCCCCTCTCCTCACCCAGCGAAGCGCTCTCCTCTCCTCACTCGGGTACGCTCCATCTCCCTTCTACGCACTCTTTCGTCTCTCTTCCTTTCCTCTCCCTTCCTTCTGTGCATCTCTCTCTCTTCCCCCTCCCTTCCTTCTGTGAGTCAGACTTTGTTCAATTTGTTTATTGCATTTGTTCAATTTGTTATTTTAAGTGTTCATTTTGTTTTGTTGTGCATCAGATTTTTATGTTTATTTTATACGTCTCACTTTGTTGGTGTAGATGTTCACTTTGTTCATTCATATGTTCAATTTGTTACTTTTAAGTGTTCAATTTGTTTACTGTGCGTCAATGTTTATTTTTTATGTCTCACTTTGTTGGTATATATGTTCACTTTGTTCATTCATATGTTCACTTTGTTACTTTTATGTGTTCGATTTATTTTACTGTGTGCCAGTGTTTATTTTTTGTCTCACTTTGTAGGTGCATATGTTCACTTTGTTGGTGCATATGTTCACTTTGTTCTTTCATATGTTCAATTTGTTATTCTATATGTTCAATTTGTTTTCTTGCTTGTCAGATTTATGTGTATATGTTCACTTTGTTCATTCATATGTTCAATTTGTTATTCTATATGTTCAATTTGTTATTCTATATGTTCAATTTGTTACTTCTATGTGTTCAATTTGTTTTGCTGTGCGTTTATTTTATATCTCACTTTGTTGGTGTATATGTTCACTTTGTTCCTTCATATGTTCAATTTGTTATTCTATATGTTCAATTTGTTTTCTTGCTTGTCAGATTTATGTGTATATGTTCACTTTGTTCATTTATATGTTCAATTTGTTATTCTATATGTTCAATTTGTTTTCTTGCTTGTCAGATTTATGTGTATATGTTCACTTTGTTCATTCATATGTTCAATTTGTTATTCTATATGTTCAATTTGTTTTACATTCTCACTATTTGATGGAAAAAGAATCATTGATGAAGGAGACAGAGGAAAGACAGAGAAGAGAAGAAAATGCACGGGGGTAGAAGAATTTGTTCTAAGTGTTCAATTTGTTCAACGTATTATGAATATGAAGCAAAAAAAAAATCATACTAAGAGGTGAGAGAGAAAAAGACATAGAGGAAAGGAGAGGCGAGGTCCAAGGAGGCGGAAAAAGAGAGATAGTATCCGAAAAGAGAGCGTCGGGAGAAGGAGAGGGGATCGGAGGGGAGGAGAGCGCATCTGAAGATGAAGAGATGCGGAAGGGAGCGCGCACCAGAGAGAGGGGAGGGAAAATAAGGATAGCGATGGCGCGCGATTGCATAAATCGCGATGGCAGTTATCAGTTCTGGGAAATCGGAAGGCAAGTATTGAAATTGAACTTCCTCATTTTGGGCCGTTTCAGTTTCATCAGCACTACAGCAGCTAGAACTTTTTTCTCATGTTTAACTATTATAAAAAATTTAAGTGGGACTACTCATAATTATGCATCATGAATAAATTTGTAATTAGAAGAAATACACATATCAAATCTCTAGCGCCACGTATTGCTCATTGTATAAGATATTAACATATCGTATTGTATCTTTAAACACGGTTCCACTAATCCGATTGTTATTTTTAATTTTAAATAAATTCTTGTAGCAATTAAAAATATTTTTTTTACAGAGAGGTAACGTCTGTCACTTTATTTTATTGTACCAAGAAAAAATTCAAAGTTTTCACTTTATGTAATTTATATTCTTTTTCCTTATTATTATTATTATTTTGAAAATACATGTCATGCTTTAAAGGACATTTTGATAGTCGATTAGTGTTCACCTATTATTCTTAGATTATTTTTACAAAGCATAGATATTTACGCCCATGGCTTGGAACTTCGACCTTAATTGTTAGTAATATTTAATATTATAAGTTTATAACTATAATTAGTAAGTATAATTAATATTAATTAATACACTAATAATAATAATAATTATTATTATTATAATTAATATAATGATTACTACATATAGATTACAATAATTATATTGATTTTTTAAGTTTTCCATGAGAACTAACTTTTATAACTCAACATTTTGTCAAGTTAGAGAAGTAGAATGAAATTAGCACTAACTTCACTGAAAATTATTACTCTGACCTTAAGTTTACTAACTTTTCATGCAGCCAAACATAGCTTGAATGTGCATATGGCAATCTATTTATTCGGTATTTTCTAGAAACAAATCTAAACAAAACTTTGAAAGTGCTCTGACTTTCATGTGTATTTTATTTGATCTTAAATCTGTAAAAAATAAGGGCAAATGCAATCGGGGATTTCTTTTTGTCGTCTCTTCTATTTATTTATGTGGTTGTTCTGATTATTAACAAAATGCGGGGATAGCTCAGTTGGGAGAGCGTCAGACTGAAGATCTGAAGGTCGCGTGTTCGATCCACGCTCACCGCATCCTTTTTTTCCAGCAACTTTTTCTTTTTTTCTGTGTTTTTTTTTTTAATACCAAACTGGAAATAGCCTTAAATAACTGGAAACGTTAATAAATTGGGTGGGGGAAGAATAAAATATAATGAATAATTTAAAATACATTGGGTGGGGATTGATTAATAATGTTTAAATCAATGCATTTTTAAATCTGCAAAATTAAATACAGAAAATGTTTACGATATTTTTTTTTTAGAAAAGCTTGGTAACGGCTACCAAGTAATGGTAAAATGTTTACGATATTGATTGTAAAATTATATCCTTAAATAACCCGTATTATATTAAATTATTGTTTTGGTATTCTTATTAAATATTATGCTATTTAATTGTTAGCTTTTATAAATTGATTGTGTGTGAAATATTATGCTATCTAATTTTTGCTTTGGTATTCTATTAAATGCCACAAAATCTCTCGGGCATTGTAAAATTTAATCTTTTGTATCGATTTTTCTTTTGCATATACATGTATATAACGGCAAAGCTAAATATATTGGGGGTGGGGGGTATCAATGTTTAACTTGAAGATGTTTTTTTTAAAATTCAAAATGAACTAAAAGATAAAAAAAAATGCCTTTACAAATTATTGCCTTCATTATTTATTGATTGCGAATCAAGTCTATCAGTCTATATACTTAATTGAGCAGCATTCCGTTGCCACAATTTTTTGGTGCCACAAGTTGCCACAACTTCATATTTTACCAATATTAAAAAATTTTAAAATTCAAACGCTGAATCCAAACTATTGATCTTGTTCAATTTAATGAGCGATGCGTTTCTATATAAGTTTTATAAAATTTGGAGTCAGTTTGATACTCGATCAAGTGGTCAACAAATGAACAAATCTAGTTAATTATGACAGATTAATTCTAATACGTTCATTTTTTGATCACTTGATCAAATATCAATCTGACTCCAAATTTTATAAAACTTATATAAAAACGCATCGCTCGTTAAATTGAATAAGATCAACAGTTTGGATTCAGCGTTTGAATTTTAAAGCTTTTAAATATTGATAAAATATGAAGTAGTAGTAACTTGTGACGCAAAAAAAAAAAAAAAAAAAACTGTGGCAGAACGCTACTCTACTTAAAAAAAAAATATCACTTTATATTCCATCAAATGTCATTAATCTGAACCACTGTACAAAATTTAAATCTTTTGATGAACGATGGAACTTGCATTAAACTTTATAATTTTTTCGGATTCCAAAACTAAAACATACTTTTGATAATTGATCGTAATCACCTAGGAATAGGCACATGTAGACTAAAATTGACATGGAAGAAAACAATAAAAAGAGACCTTAAAGGATGGAATGTCTCCAAGGAGTTGGTGTTCGATAGGAGTGCATGTAAATTAGTAATTCACGTATCGGAGCCATGATATTCGAATTTAAAGATATGAGTGATGCTATAGATTTGTAAGTTACAATACTAAATTACAGCTAAGATTGTAGGTTTTACTATTATTGTTGTTATTGTTTATTATAATAATAATAATAATAATAATAATAATAATAATAATAATAATAATAATAATAATAATTACTATTATTATTATCACATCATCATCATTGCTATTACTACTACTATTAGGTAGTATTATTAGTATTTATATATATATTGTTTTTATTTTTTTGGTGAATTTTTTGTTGGGTTACTTTTTTAGTCTACCATAATAATAATTACTATTATTATTATCACATCATCATCATTACTATTACTACTACTATTAGTTAGTATTATTAGTATTTATATATATATTGTTTTTATTTTTTTTGGTGAATTTTTTGTTGGGTTACTTTTTTAGTCTACCTCAACTTGTTTGGGACAAAGACTTAGTTATTATTATTGTTGTTGATCATAATCACCCTAGTTTGTACCTACAGCGATATGCCTTATCTTACGACAGAACAATATTTATCTTGCGGACCAAAGGAACTAACATGAAGTGCCTCCTTTTGAACCGATTAAACACCTCGAAAGATAAAGAGACATGAACATAAGTACATAACTAAATGAAAAAAAAAATGAAAAATATTGATCAGATTTCAACATATAATCAAGCTAACAAAAATCAAAGATTTAAACGCAACATATCAACACATTAGCAATATAAGTATACATCTTCGAGTCATTTTATCAAAAAGCGGCCTTCTTCCTATAATGCGTTTGAATTTTATCCAAGAAATAATGTTTACAATAGATTAAATTAACTCTACAGAAATATTTTCTACTTCTTCCAGGCCTGTGCAGCTCATGAATGTATATATATAGTAACAAAGCAAAAGAATTTGCCGGTGGAGCCAATCAGAACCTGCCGCATCACCACACAAGTAAAAGGATGTCTAAAATGGATACTAGGCAGAGGTCTAATTACTAGGAGCATTCAATTAACTTAGCATTTTAAATAGAAAAGAAAAAAGAGGCCTCCATTTCCGCGGCGTGGTTCAAGCTGCATGTTTAAACTGGAACAGCTGTAACTTCTGGCTGTGTATATCCTAAAATGTGAAACAGTACAACTATGTTCTAGAACCGGCTACCTAAGATTGAGATCTTTCACGAATCTTCGCTTTTGCAAAAAATATACCAGCCAAAAGCCCTGTGAGACGAACAGAAGTTAGGAATATAAACAAGATATCTTGCATTTGGACCCAAAACCTCTAAACCTTGAAAACTTCTAAACATCAAATTTTATCCTCTATGATATGCCCTTAAGAACTTTTAAAACTTTTTCCAAGATCCAAAATTTGCAAATTTCTTCACCCAATTTAGCCATCCAGAATTTTGTTATAGAGAGTTTGATAAATATTTGGACAAGAGAATACATCTGGATTTGAGAAATCTTCAAAGTTACTACAAGTCAATTTTGAAAACATTATTGGAAGAATTTGATAGTTTATTCAAACTGAATATCTCAACCAAACGTATCAACATTTAACACTGTTACTAGGAAAAAAAAATGAAATGTTACCAAATAGAATGCTGAAGGTGTTCTTGATGCTCGTAGGAACATTGAAGAGTAGAATACCAGCTACTGAGAGGGGTATCTTATTTAATGACCCCACTAAACTGCAATAATACCAAAACATTGAGTACGAGTTTGTTAACATTTAAAAAAAAATGAGGAAATTTAGCTCTTATGATTGCAAAGCAATGCACCTGTATGTGGTGGCACTGGTTTGGTGAAGAAACCACAGGGAGGTGAAACTGATAGCCAGCCCCAAAAATCCACTGGAAGTAATCACAAGCCAAAACATAGGCTTCTTCAACAAAGGCCTGACAATTCACTTAGCATAATACATAATCATAATAACGTCCAAAACATAACATTTACATGCAGTGTGTATGTGCATCTCTTTTTAAGAGGCATTTGGATGTCAGAGGTTGTTTGTATGACTTGTAGGGTGTGGATTTGGTGCTTGGACTTGTGCTAATCTCATTGCTTTATTATTTATTTTATGATGTGGAAGCAAGGAAGGTGTGCTGGTCCAGATGAATTGTACAGCAACAACGAAATAACAATTAAATTTCAAAAAGGAAAGAAAACTCACGTGGTAGAGAGGTAGTCAACTTCATTGAAGACTAATACAAGAAATAGGCCCAGAGGAAGTGACAGAGTATTGTTTAATAAGACCATTGAGAATTCATTCAAATTTCCTGATTTTGTGGCTTGTTTTGCTGTGTCCATTACTCGCCTTAATGTTAGCTGACAAATGTTTGAAAAAATTCATTTTAATACTGGGAAAATAATTCATCATTTAGCTCTCTTTGAAAAATTGTAATTCAGAAGTTAATTAAAAGGAAGAGAGAAAATACCGAATAGGAAGCAGTCAGAATACAATTACAAAATTGCCATGAATATCCAACAGCATTAAATGAGAGATCTGTGATCCCTCCTGAAATTGCTGATACTATCTGAACAAAATAAAGAAAAGAAAGAAAAATAACATCATTATCATATTTTTCTGCTGTAAAGCTACAACCTCGTCTTATCCAATACCTAAGCATTGGAAATACATTTATGTAAAATAAAAAGGAGTATCTGTCATGCCTTCTAGATTCTCAAAATTACTAATTGCCCGTTTGGAAAGTTTGATGTTTCAGATCTATGAATAATAATATTTACCATCAATACAAGAGCAGTCCAGACTCTGGTATCATGGTATTTGCCGAAAAAGTAGGTCTCCCCCAAAGCAGTTATCACATTTGTCACATTTTTCAATATGGTCACCATTGCTACGTTTATGTGCTTCAAACTGCAAATTGAATAATATAGCATTTGAAACCAACAAATAAACAAAAACCATTGATTTTTGCATCTCAAAAGAGTGAAAAACAGAAAGTTCTACTGGACAGACTCATACCAAACCTGAGCTGTATGCCATCAGTATACCATTAAATAATACTGTCACAGTTGGTGTTTTAATCTTTTTAATCAAGCATGAGAAGAAATAAACCTCAATTAGAACATGATGAGTTCTAATCTTCAGGTATGTGGGAGGGAAAAGAGTTAGAGATGCGCATACCTGAACATACTAGTAATGAGCATCCCTACAAAAATGAAATTAACTGGCAGCCAGACCCGTATCAGCCGCCATGTCAGAGGCTCGGTTGAGATCATGCCACTTAAGCTAAGTACGGAGACTACAACTACTGAAACAAAATTCTGAAATCACATATAAACCATACTTAGCGCACAAAATAAAATGACTGCCTTAAGAATAAAATATATGCAAATTATATGCATGATATTTTGGAATTGTTCGGCTTTCAAGTTTTCTTTTTGTCTCATTTGCATAAACATGCCATGTATGTAACATATGTACCACAGCAGGATGGTCAACCTTGATATATTACATTCTAGGAAGCAGGTTAATGACATTCATATGTTAGTGCTTCTATCTTGATATGTAAAGGAACTTTTGCAATCTTAATAAAGTGAAAGAGCAATATCATGTGTACGCCGGCAAATGTGAGTACAATACATCTGTACATATTCCTAGAAATCATTGTCTAATTTATTTCCTTGAAACAAATGCCAATTCAAAAATAAGAAAGAAAAAATGATAATAATATATATTCTCAGGGAACTAAAACAGGATAATCTAGTGCAATACTATGTTTTAGTTGGTCACATGAATGTTTCACATGCTGCATATGCTTTATAGCTTTTAATGCATAGACTGATGAAATTATTCCAAAGAATAAAAGAAAAAAAAAAGAAAAAAAAGCTAACCTGGTACAACATGAGAGAGATACCAGCACTAAAATCATATCCAGAAAGAACAAACTTATTCACCAAAATCATGCTACATGAGGAAAGACAATAGGCAAGACCCGATAAAAGTGCTTGGTTGTGTATCCTCACAGGTCCAACCAAAAGCTTATTATCTTTGCTTTTTAATAATTTTCCCTCTTCCAAATCTGCCTCATCATCACAGAATATCTTCAGTGGAGACCTAAATAAACAATTAAGTAACAAATCAAGAAAAGTAGGCATGAAGAACTCCCCATAAACCTGTAACATAAGTTGCTTTGAAGAAAAAGTAGGCGTGGAGAGGATAAAATCCCAGTATAATTTTCCACAGTTATATTTATTAATACCAGCTCAGAGACTGAAACCCTGGTAACAGCCAGAACCAACATACCAGCAGCAGAAGGGTGAATGATGGACTGGCATATGGTACACATTGTATTCAACTGGTATGTGCCATATTCCTTTCAGTTCCTCTTTTTGATATGATAATCTGTCCGGTTCAGGGAACATACCAGATTTCCCTTTTTCCAAGCTACATCAAAAGTAAGGATGCTTGTCATAAATAAAATGATAAAAGAAGATAATAAATTCATGCCTCTCTCTCCTCAGGGGGCTTCCAAGTGGGCCCTGATTTAAAACTGGGTCCCTAGTAGACAATAGTACTACAGGGTGGTTTGAATCTTTAGCTTCGTTCATTGTATCTGTTGGAATGCCTAAAGGAACAACTCTACACAAAAAAGTACATATACAAAAATATTAGAAACAAAGGTAAAATTTATAAATCCTAAGCAATATGTTTTGCTTTCCGCAATATGAAGACTGCTTGCAAAAAGTAAAACAGTTAAAATAATCACTTTCCAGATGAAGCAACTAGGGATCATATGTCCGAATATATTAAGCAAAAACTACTCATCAAGCAAAGGTTAATGATGTAATTTTTCAATGAACAGTGGTGTTTTGGACATATTCTGAACACAAAAGGGGCTAGATAAAATTTTAATTTCTTTTTTCAATAAGCAAATCCCAAGTACATATATACATGTACTCAATTTTAAGAAGGCACTATCATCTAGAATCAGAGACCTTGCAGTATTAAAATTGGAACACATCATCAGTAAGTATAGTCAAACAACATACAATTTAATTTCCATTACTTCCGTATTTTCACAACAACATAGAGAGTTGGACTAAAGTTTCAACTTAACCGTTCAATGTGAAATTAAATAGCTCGTAATTAGAGCAAAATAGAAGACACGATGAGTTGAAAAAGTAAACCAGATGCGCAGTAGTATCCCTCAATTTCTTCTTTTCTGAGGTAAATCCCTTTCAATTTCACAATTGGAGAAATAAGATAGTTTGAAGTGAAGCGTACCTTGAACCCATTCAGGTCAGAGAGAGCGAAAGAGGCAAGGAGAGAGATTTTCTGAGGAGACGAAGGCGAGACGAGAGCTTAAGAAAACGAACTTGAAGGGTAAGAAAATAATTAGGGAAAAGAGAGGGGGTGAAGGGGAAAATAGTTTGGCACCAGCGCACCAGTCGATTCATCGTTTGGTCAATGAAGGTCGATCAGATCTTTCTGCGAGAAGTATTTTTGTGAATATTAAAAAAAGGAAGAAGAGATATTTCTCTCCATTTCTTCAAACTGGATATATCCATTATTCTAGGAGCTATTGACAAGTTGTGCGGCTTGTGCCACCTCTACAATAGTTAACTATTAAAAATAATTTATTTGCCACTTCAACATGCGACCATGATTACAGTCGTGTGAGAGACGGGTAACTGTATATAACAATACAATACATATATAAATTTCAAAAAAAAAAAAATACAATACATATACATATGTAATAAAATAATCTAAATTAATTAAACAATAGTACAAAACAGATGTTGGAGTCCTTTATTTAACTTGATTGATTTGGCATTAAACATGAAACGCCAATTAAATGAAGCACTAAATATAATTTAGTTTAAATTAATAAACAATGCAGAATTGCAGATGTTGGATTTCTTTATTTAATTTGATTTGGCAGTAGATATAATATGCCCATTTAGTGAAATTGATTCGTAATTCTATTAAAATTAAACTAGTTCGAATCGACTGCGTTTCGAATTTAGAAGATGTCTAGAGTCGATTCATTAATTAGTAGCTCATTTAAAGTCAATTATTTTGGAACTATTTAGTTAATTAGTTTGTTTTGTGAGTTCTAACTCATGAAGTAGTTCGATTTGGGTTGAACTTATGACAAGATCTATCGGCTAGTTTTTGTTTCTTTTGGTTTTCATTTTTTTTTCTCTTTTGCTTTTTAGTCTGGATGGTCACTATCTAGCTTTGTCTAAAAAAAAAAAAAAGACAAGATTTAATTATCCACAACATGTATTAATTTATCAAACAAACTCATTATGGCTCCATTTAAATTGCTTAGGAATAAGAAGAATAGACTATTACTATACAAAAAGTATTAGAAAGTGTATAACTTTGTGAAAAAATTAAATTTTTTATAAAAAATTTACGTCTATGAAGAAACTATTCCTCCTATTCCCATACGATCCAAACGGGCCCTATGATAAATTATTACGAGTCACAAACTTTTTGCACAAATTTGAAATTACTACATTCATTATGGTATTATACCATCATATTATCAATTCCTTCAATTTGGAATTTAATCTGCAGCATAAAATTTCGGAAACCATCTTGATTACTTTGTTTATTCTATAATGCATTCTAATTTCTACCTCTCTCCTCACCTCCTCCCCGACGTTAATTTTGATTATTTTGGTCGGCTATTAAAGTAAATATGTTTCTTTTTAATAATTGTATATCTAAAAAATCGAATGGTAATGCTATATCTATTGTCAATACCCCATAAATAAATAATTATTGTTGTTGTTGTTGTTGTTCAGCCCCAAATAGTTGTACCTCCAGTGATATACCCATCCTATTTCAATAGACTTAAAATATGTAATGTACATATTTTCTTTTTTTGATGAATTACATATTTTTTTTAATAATTCGCATCTTCAACAATGAAGGTTGCAAGTTTGAGTTCTTCTGTTGCATTTTTATATATGGGTGCGTTTGGATCGTTCGAAGAAAGAAGAAGAAGAAGAAAGAAGAAGAAAAAAAATTATAAACAATCCAAACTCTTCACAAAGTTACACATTTCCCAATACTTCTTCCCTTCTTCCCTTCTTCCCACACCTATCCAAACGCACCCTATAGTAGTCGAGCATGCGGTTGACAAACAAGTCAATTATAAGAATTTTAGATGGAGATCATAAGAGAACAAGGATGTCTCCATTACTCCATATTGCATAGGTAAGAAATATATTTGGGAAGCTATTTCTTGATATTAATTTTGACACTTTTTAAATTATCACAAATAAAGTTTAAAAATCATAGGCATAGTTTATATATGAAAATTACCACGTGCATGAAATGGTATGGTGTTTGTGGAGTTTACTGAGATTCCGATAATCGGATACCATATTTTCACAATAAGGAAACTAGACGGTGGATGTTAATTCATCAAGTCATCTCCTTTGAAAATGCATCTCATATAAAATGGATTGTAGAAAGATGGTGCGCAGAGATTATTTTTTCTTTATTAGCATCTTTATTTTAGTTGACATTGTTTCGTTTAAACTATTCCACGTCTTTTTTTTTTTATTCTTTTGCTTTTTTAGCTTCTGGGTTGCATGATACTTTTCCCCGCCTTTTTTTTCCTTTATGAAGCACTGCATATACCTTATGTATTCCTTAAAAACAATAAAAGGCAATGTTTTAAAACGGGACCGGCCGGTCGGACTGGTTCACCGCGAACCGGACAACAATACGGTCCAATCTGAACAGGTTATTTGTCTGTTAGCGAACCGCAACGAACCGGACGGTTCGGTCCGGTTTTCGTTTAAACCGCCCACCCTGAACCTCCAGTTCGATTTATTTTTTTAAACTTTCGGTTGGTTTTTTTGCACAGACAACAGCGGAAGTTCTTCCAACTTTACCTCATGTGGTGGGGCCCATCTCATAAATGCATGTTGTTTGTGCAGAGTTACTTTTTTGAATTGAATTCCGAGATAGGGCCAACTAAGCAAATTTACATTTACATTTTTGTCTTGGAAATCCAATTATGCTATTTTTGGTTGCCCTATTCGGCTATTTTGACAAGAATAAATTAATATTTGCCTTAATGATGCATGTGTGCGAGCAGGACAAAGTTAGTAAGCTCTTTTTAAAATACACCAAGCTAATAAATTAATGTAACCTCACATTTCTTTTTATTCATATAAGAAATACTTTACTGCAAAATTTAATTTTTTTTAATTCATATATATCTGATATTTATAAGACATTAAATTTTATATCCCGGTTCTATCTACCAGTCCGACCGGTCCGACCAATCCGACCATCGACTCAGTAGCCTCGCCGGATCGATGTTCAGATCGGTTTTCAAAACATTGTTTAAAAGGTTATTTCATTCAATAAAATAACTGATATAAGTAGCCGTTTAGTATTTTAATTTAACTGACGCCGTCTTGACTAAATTAAAGGCTATTTCATTATTAAAAAAAAGATATATTGAAAAAAAGGAAGAAATGGAAGTATCCAATTTGGTAGAACTGTGGAAGATAAAAAAAAAATGTGATCCAAAAACATAAATATCGACAAAAAAATAAATAAAGAAAACGAAAATCATTGGCAATACACTGGTTGGGCGTCTGGGCCCATAGGATGCTGACGTGGAGCGGACAAGGTTGACTTTTTCTAAATTGTAAATTTGTGATAAATTGATATTTCCGAATGAGACAAGGACAAACCGGCTTTGATTCTGCAACCCGAATTCTGTGGCGCACGACACAGCGTGCAGCGCGCCACACGGACCGTCCGATCAAATCTGAATGGATTATATTTTTTCGGGCCTTACAATCTGTTACATGCACGGAGCTCTCTCATCCATTGAAATTTGATCGGACGACCTGTGGTGCGCTACACGCTGTGTCGCACGCCATAGGATTTGGATTTTTGATTCTGCTACACTTGCACTGAAAATTTCATTGTCAAGTGTGTACGAGCGGACCATGATGGTACAATAGTATAGCACCAAAAAACTATACCTTGACCTTAAGGTCAAACTTTGGATTGGGCTGACCTTTTTCTACTTTTCTTCATTCAAATAAAACACACTATGAAATTTTGAGTCGTTGTTAACGACTCTCTTTTCTAAATTCGCTTATGTAGCAAACGAACTGTTTTCGTTACTAAAAAAAATAAAAATAGAAATAAAGAAGAATAAATGAGTTTATTAGAAAACGAAGGCAATAAATTCTACCGATTATATCAATATAAAATTGATCAAATTTCGTCAATTGAACCCCCTACTTTTAATAAATTTTCTTAATTTTCATTTGGCGAGAGCCATCTCTTAACCAAAGGACCTAATTTGAATTAACAAAAGGGCAAGTGGTTTACATCCGCCAAGTACCTATGATGATGATGCCCGTGTGGCCGTGTCAAACAATAGTGCCTCTCAAAATGATTGGAAGTTATACACCGATCGCAGTTCACTCTGGTTCAAGGTGGCAAACCTTCTCCTAGCGCCTCAGAGGGGTTGCAAGTCGCCATCTTTATGGATTAGTGAGGGTTCTTTTTTCTGGCGTGACTTACGCTCTTTATTCCCACTATTTCAGCTTTCCACGCGGATTCAGGTACAAGCAGGCACTGATACCTCCTTTTGGTATGACAATTGGGGGGGGAAACCTCTTCTTTTCCTCACTAAGTCAGAAGCACGACCGCCAAGGCCGAGAATTTGTCTTAAAGAAGGGCTTGCGAGGAACGTGGAGATACTGCCATTGCCACATACCCTGAGCTCTCATGGCATTATCTCTAATGCGCCGTTGGCTTTTCACCCTGTCGCCCCTGATTTAACACACTGGGTCTGGTCAACTGATCGCATTTTCTCAGTGGCATCTACCTATAAAGCTCTCTCTTCTGCCGGAAAACTTAAGTCACCTTTCATGTGGATTTGGAAGCTGCATGTTCCCCCCTCCTTAAAATTATTTCTTTTTCTGCTTTCCTGTGATAGGATTCTCACGAGACAGCAGATTTCAAGGAGAGGTTTACACACACAATCAGGGTGCGAGTTCTGCAGCTCAACCAATTTGGAAGACAGCTTACACTTGTTTTTCACTTGCCCTTTTTCAGCCAGTGTCAGGAGGCGGTTACAAGTACTGTTTCAGACGCCGTGCCTCCTTTCCGGTGTCTCTACTAGGCAAGCGCTTCTTTCTCTTTTTTTGACCAACAGTCTCTCGCGCCTGCAAAGCACTGTTCTAGCATTCTCGTTGTATGCTGTCTGGCTGGAGCGCAATAATCGGGTGTTCAGGGACTCACGTAGAAGCGTGCATAACTTGGTAGATTGGATCACAGTGGAGGCAAACAGTTTTCTGAGAATTTTGTAGTTGAGATTGAGTTTTTTGGTTTTTCTTTTTCTGTCTTTTTTGTTATCTTCCCTTGACAGCCGCTGTCAATGTAATCTAAAAAAAAAAAAAAATGATTGGACATCATCTTTCCATTTCCTAATTAATTAGGACTCCATCAAATTTTATGCATCTTATCCACTATTAACATTGTTTACTCGTTGGCACAAGCGTGCAATCTTACCTAACTACACCCTACAACCAAAACCCAAGCCAATTCAAGTTAAAATTTGGTCTATGAAATCATTCTCGAATGTTAATTTACGGGATAAAGTCTGCTTATTAAATATAAGATACAAAATTAACATTTTACAGTTAACTTTCAAACTTTCACTTTTGATAAAGTTAAAAGTTATCAAATTTATTATGTTATGTAAATACATCACTTGCGATATAGATTGGTCTGGATGGTTTAGATTTTCCGTTTAGTGTTAATCTGATAAGTTCGGAATTAAGCTTATATATATAAATGTTTCATGCGTTATGAATTTATGATGCATAGAGGTTTCTGTGCTTCATAACCGTTTTGATCGATGATTTCGCAAATTGACAAATTTAATTTAACCAATTCAATCTATATATTGCGATCTCATATCAAACCAAAATTTACATTTAATTTTTTTATTATTTTTTATGAATTTTTCAAAGCTTTCCATTTTTTGATATAAATTAGTAGTGACAATATTTAAAAAAATAGAATGTATAAAAAATTTCAGCAAAAATAGAAAAAAAATGTAAAATTTTGTTTGATATGAAATTTTAATATGAATGTTAGATTGCTTAAATTACATTTTTTAAATTTGCAAAAACACCGAACAAAAACAGTTATGATGCCCAAAAGTTTCCATGCATCACGATGCATAATAAATATCTCACACACACGCATCCTTGAATTAGTTTGGATATAAACTTATTTATTCGTTATAATATCTTGTTACACACACACACACACACTTCCGTGAATTAGTTTGGATATAAACTTATTTATTTGTTATAATATCTTCTTTAGATAAGTTAGCATTCAAATGTCTAATGTGGATAAAATATACAAAAATATGTCACGTTGACAAAAAATTATTTACAGTTACAACAGTTAACATTAACCTTGTCAAAATATAATAATAAGAATTATAATGCAAGTATAGTTTTTATGACGAATGCTAAAGTACTACGCTTAGGACGGATGTGGTATGTCCAACATGATCGTATTCGTGTATCAAATTTCAAACCACCGATTCAAACCGTTAGATTGAATCTTCATATTGAAAATTTATATAAAACCAAAATTTATATATTTTTTAATTTTTTTACTATTTATTTTGTATATTTTAAAAATCATTGTTATTGGACATTCCATATAAGTTTTAGGAACGATTTTTTTTTAAAAAATACGAAATAAATAGTAAAAAATTTTAAAAATATAAAGTTTGGTTTCATATAAATTTTCAATATGAAGATTCAATCTAACAGTTTGGATCAGTGATTTGGAATTTAATACGTGAATACGATCATGTTGGACGGACCACTCCGTCCTACGCGTAGGGCTTTAGCATTTCAATTCAGATATAACATACATTGAATTTCAATATGAATGTCATTTGATTGTCGATAAATAAAATCGATAAAATTGAAATGGAAAATTTTAAATTGCTTAATTAATAACTAATTGGTTTTCGAATGAGTATTTCAATCTTTTGTACCTTTTTTTTTCATTTTTTTCTTTACGGTCAGATCAGTACGGGTCTGGTTTGTTTTGTAAGAAGGAAATTTTTTTTTTAATGAGAGATTATGATATATCTTGTTTAGCCGAGCATGGTATAGCAGGTATAGTACGTGATTATTTATCAGGCTATGTAATCAAATAAAGTAATATAATTTTCTCCCAAATTTTATCGCTTCACCTTTTTTTTAACCTCTGTTTTAATTTTAATGTCATAATATACCCCCCTCATGTACGTCTTATGTTACTATCAAATTCATAACATTATTGCTTTATTTTTTTTTTCCGTCACATGTCACAATCAATCGTTCTTTCTTTTTTTTTTCTGTCTAACCGAACTAAATAAAGTAAAACATGAGTCTAAAATACAAAATGCGTAGAATTTATTAATACGTATCCATTCGATTTATAAATTTGTGAAATTTAGACGGACGCATTTTTATAACTAAATAAAATACAAAGATGCTAGTTTTATCTTCTTAAGTAATCTAGGCCAGAGAAAAAAAGAAGGAAAAAAGAAGTCTTCCAGCCAAACCCACTACAGAGTCCTAATGACGACAGCATTTTTAGGTTTCAGAGAGATCCACAGGCTTATATACATGCCTAACATTTTGTCAATTGATAATTACAATTTACAAGCAAAAAAAAAAAAAAAATGAAACAACCCCTGCCGAATACAGCATTTCAAAATTAAATTTTTTTTCCTAGTCAAATCATTTGTGTAATATTAATTGGTCAGTCTGCGTTCAGAGACGGTTTCATCCGGATAATATTTATTCTTAGGTCATGTATTGTTTTACAATAAAAGAAAAACCTGTGACTTGCATCATGCATTAAAAAAAGGGATGCAGAAACAAAAAAAGAAAATGCATTTATTTATTTATTTTTTGCTTCAGCCCCTACCCAACTATTTTGACATGTTAGGCTGATTGATTGGTGGTCAGAGTTTTAAAGTGTTATATAATTTGATATTTTTTATAATTTTTCAGGTATTAATGGGGTTAAATTATTAATTTGATCTTATCGGCCCCTATCCATGTTGGGACATATATTATAGCGCTTATGTTTGAATTTGGATCATTCGAACAATATAGTCTTAATTTATTTATTTTTTCTTTTGTTTTCATAATGTTGTACTTACAAGTAAGAGCAAAATGCTGTACCATCCTCTCTGGTAACCTTCCTGACGATCACCTTACTCCTATTTTTTAACATATTTATAATTCGACCCTGCATTAAGTATTTTTTTTTTATTAAAACAATTTAAGAACATGTTTAAATAGCCGACCCATTTTATCTCACAAAAGACAGGGTGTATTTGGATGTCATAATATATAGAGAATAGTCCAAAGTATAGTTACAGCGTTACACAAAGTTTTGATAGCTATACGCACATAAAAACCATCCAACATATGCTATTAAAAAAATTTGACACATCTAAAGGCACTGGGAAATCGAGAAGAATAACTTGCCGAGTACAAATATTTCATCATTCCATCTAGCAAGTCTCACATAAAACATAGAAATTGTAAAAGATACATCATGATGGAAATTTATGAAATATATAATAGAGTGCACCATAGACTGAGAGCTTATTTGATAAATAAAAAAATAGTGGTGAAAATAATAAAATAGTAGATGAACGGTGATATAAAAGCACATGAAATAGTATTATTTTTGATAAATAAAAATAGTGCTGAAAAAAACAAAATAGTAGAAGAATGGTGATATAAAAACACATAAAATAGTTTTTTTTTTGTATATATTGAAAAAATATGAAATGTTGGTTGGTACAATGTTAGTCGGAAATTAAGGACGACGAAAATGATAATGGATGACATATGAAATGGAATTATTATGTATATATAAAAAAATCGGAAATTGATTACTGCCATCTGCATTTTTTTCATCCCTGTCATCGCTAAATATAAAGTGAACATATACTGCAAACAAAGTGAACATATAGACGATCTAAGTGAACACATACAAACAAATAAGTTCAATGAAAATAAGTTGAATATGTATGTAAACTTCTGAACAAGTGATGACAATACTTATTTGTTTGTAAGTGTTCACTTAGATCGTCTATATGTTCACTTTATTTACTGTATATGTTCACTTTGTATTTAGCGATGACTGGGATGGTATATTTGCCGATGGCACTTATAATTCCTGAAAAAAAATCTATCCACCTGCATGCCTTTTATTTACGTCTGGTATAAATAAAATTGCAAAAGGATGATTTTAATAAAAAAAAAAACTTCTTTTTGTTTATATTACACGCATTAAAGTATTAAACGCTTTGGTCCGTGAAAAAGGATATTGTGAGCCTGTATGACTAATTGCGTATGATACAAATCAGAGAGAGGAGGAATTCAATACCGGACATTCTACCTAACAGTGATCAAATAGCAGATCCAAATGTTGGGCCACAATTGGTAGGCTCAGGTTAGATTCTCTTGGGCCTCAATTTAGCCTAAATATTTATTGCTAATTCCTAAACTAAAAAAAAAAAGTTTTCACAATTTGACAATGATTATTGACAGATATTTCTTTTAAGTGTGATATTTAGATAGTCAGTAAAGAGATGATCCAGAATATTGATTTTACATTTTATATTGTTGTACTAAACGATTCTTGCTTTGTCGATTACAAAACAATATTATTTGACATTTAACAATCTTCTTAGAATTTTATATAGGAAGAAGATGGAATTTGAAAACTTGGATGAAAAGTTATAAGCAAGATCAAGATCAAGTATTTAGAAAACTTTTAGACTAATTTAGACTAAGTTAGAAGGTATATTTAAGTCTTTAATTATCCTTAAAATGGTCTAGATAGCAAAAAAACTCAATATATTAGCAAAATCTATTTCTCAGTAACAGAGCGTCGCACAACTCCTTATGACATCACACAATGCTGTGGTTCAAAAACTAAAATAACTAAATTCTAACAAATTGTGAAACGACGTCACACAACGCTCAATGGCGTTAGGTAATGCTGAGTCACAATATTGTACAACGTTCAGTAGCATTGTACAACGCTCCATTTAAAGACTTGGGAAATTCCTGTGTACTTAAGACAGAGCGTTAGGCAACGTCTTATACAGTTGCACAATACCTACAATACCATTGTGTAAGGACATATAGCATTGCACAATGCCACAAAAATTTCAATATCTTTTATAGCTGTTTTGGCCCTTGACTTGGCTTCAAGCAGCGCTATTTACATGCAAAATTGCTCTGCCAGTGTTTGACAACGCCATTCAGCATTGTGTAATGGCAGCGTTGTATAACGGTCTTTAGTGTTGTATGACACCCTGTTGAATTTGTTAGAGTTTCTTCTCACCCATATACTAGATTGTTGTGTAACGACATTTGGCGTTGCACAATGCTCTAACAATTCCAACGAAACTGTCGAAACTCTCCTTTAGCTGTACACTCCATCGTTGTGCAACGATACATAACGTTGCACAACACTTTGACATTGCCAACGGCTATATTAAACTAGCCATTTGAATTTTCAACGGTAATATTCAGCGTTGTACAACGTCCTTTGGTTTCAGGCAACGTTCTGCCCAATTTTTGCTGGTAAACTGCTCATTTCGAGTCCTATATATATATCTACCTCTTGTTCTCTTTCTGAACAGAGCTCTGTCTTGTAAAATTAGACTAAAATTGAGCCTTTGAGCACATAGATATTCTCCCACTTAAGCTTTTCATAGCTAGATCACTTTGAGAGATATAGTAGCCTCAAACACCACCGCCCCGACATTGTCGCTAGGTGTAGGTTGGAATATATGGAGAACTCTTCTCTATTGAGGCCGTTGTGCCATTTGAGTTAGGCCGATCCGTCTCGAGTGTCCTTGTGATGAGGTGATTCGATTTGAAGTTATAGTCCCGTTCTTGTTGGAATTGAACGGAGCGCACCCTTTCGTAGTAACGAAATTTCTGGAGACGTACGACTAAGGCTAGCATTTCCTAGTGGGTCGGAACTCCGTAATCATATCGAGTGTTCAAATTTCTCTCTCTTACTCCCTTTATTTTATTGCTATACTTAAATTGTTTGTGTGTGCTTGTTAATTGTTAGATGTTAATTAAATTGTGTTAGAATAGTTCATACCAAACCGGTCTAAAATTTTAATTGTTTCTACTAAACTTTGATTAAGCCGTCCTTTAGGGATAACATATATAAATAGAAAATAAGCAACATTGCTTGCATTAATTTTCATGAGCATTTATCTAGTGTGTTTGGCATGCTCAAGAACTAGTTCTCACAAATTTAAACAAGGAAAGAACAAGAAACAAGTCTTTATTCTTAGTTCTTCCAAATTCATAAAATTAAAAAGAAGAACTAGAATAAAAGTTGTTTTAGTTCTTGTCTCTAGTTTATGACTTTGCCAAATACACCATTAACGTACGATGTATTTTCATGTAACAATCTATGTACAAACATATTTGCCGATCAAGAGGACCTGATGTCGCCTCAGACGCTCCTCTCTTGAAAGTATAAATGTAACAATATTTGCATATGAAAACTTATTAATACCAACCACATGATTAAATTAATAATAAGTGTCCATATATATATCAGTATCAGTATTATAAATAAAAAACCGTGGGAGTCCGGAAACCAAAATTTCCTACGAACTCGACACGCCAGCGAAAAAAATTACAGGATTGAAAATTTAATGAATGTTGAGACATAAACTATGTTAACAAACGTGTTGCTGGCAACATAACAATATAAAAATGACCCGTCACATAAAGCGTTCGCTTTAAAGCGAATGCTTAGTAGCTTAAGCCGAGAAGGAAATGTTTAAGACCCCGAACCACTAGGGTTGTGCGCCGCTCAGATTTTTCTCCGTCTCTCTCTGCCCTTTCTCCTCCGCCTGTCGACTCTCTCATCGACTGTATGTAACTTGACTCCGATCGCCCCTTCCGTGGCATCTCTTGGTTCCATGAGCCTTACTCTCTGCTTCTCCTTTTTTTCTTCGCTTCTTTCATCTGCTGGGTCTAGGGTTGAACCGCCTGCCACAGTCGCATCTACGTTCTCCCCTTTTCTCCTCTCTCTTCCTCTCTTTTTCTCCTCTTAGTGCTCTCTCACTATCGTTCAGTTTTTCTGTTGCTTTTTTCCCTTTTGTTTGTTCTCAATTCTTTAAATGTTTTGAATTACTGATCTTCCTTTTCTTTGGAGTTATTTTCCAATTTTCGATTTGTGTTAGGTCTTAAACTGATTGGTTTCGTTTCTCCATAATTTTCAGCTTGCTTGGTTGAAAGCTGAATTGCTGTACAGGTTATCGTGATGCATTATGGGCTTCAAATTTGATATCAGAGGTTTTGAAAACTAAGGTATTGTTGTACAGATTAATTTTTCCTTTAATTTGTTCGTTTTTCGTCATTATTTTGTTCATTTCTATGTGATTATCGGGGTCTTTCTAACAGAGCAATAAAAGAGGAAGGATTAAAACTTCGAACTTTTTGGTTGTTGTTGAGAGTTTTTGGTGTTCGAGTCTATAATTTTCCTGGTGTAATCTCAATGGAAGGTAAGTAGTATTTCTTTCTCTTTGGCTTTAATTAAATTTCAATTTTATTTTGATAGGTCAGAAATAATTGTGCAAGATTAGTCGTCGGCTTTTCCTTTCTCTAGGTAATAACGCCTCTCATTGTTTTCTTCAGTAAAATTTCCTTTCTATTCTTTCATCTTTTCAATCCACTAATTTTGCGGTTCTACTTCAGTTTGGACTTTTTTTTTCCTCTTCTACTTTGGCTGATGTATTTTGTATTTTGTTGCACATTTTTATTTTTATTTAGGTAAAACAGTAAAGATGAAATTGTATGCCTCTTATTCATTGGCATCATCTTTCACAAGGAAACAAAAATCATTTCATTAGTTGTATTTCCTAATATATTTACGTTATTTCTAATTGAGTCTCCTCCTTATTATATTAGCCATAACAGAAAAGTAAACCATTTTTGCATATATTCTTCTGGAAAGACATTTACTATCACAGTTGGACATAGCAAAGTTTTATTGACTGCAGTCAATTACTTAAGATGTTAAGCATATTTGAATCTTACATTTGATGAATTATTATTTCCATAGGTCGGTTCACTGGTATGGCAATACATGTCTCAACGAATTGGTCCAATTTGGAGTACCCCTCGGGCTCCTTTGGGCCCACTTCGATTCCGTCTGGTGGTGACCGGAGGGTATGATGGGAAGTGGGTTTGGACTGAGGAGGTTCTCCCAGCCAATTGGAAGATCGACGAGTTGTACGATTCGAAGGTACAAATCAAAGACATAGATCAAGAGAGCTGTTGTCCTGATAACTCTTACAGGCAGAGATGGAGATAGTTTGATGAGAAAAGTAGGCATACAAATAGAGAATCCAGGCACAAGTTTGGTTTGTGGTTTTTATTTCTTTTTATTTCTGTTTTCTCAGAGAAGGTGAGTTTCATTGAGTGCGCTTTTTTAAATTATATATACTCCTGCAAACAAGAACATGGTCTAGTACCAAAACATGAGATATATCATATTCTTTAAGAAGTTCAATATAAGTTGGAAAGGGAAGAATAGGAGTGATATATTTTCCTATTAATAGGGGCGAAATTGATCTTTTCTTTGGTTGTTGGGGGTGTCCGTCACATTTCTCTTTTTTCAGGAGTATATCTGGTATTTTGAGGCTTTTTTGTTATGGCGAAATTGATCCTTTGTTGTGCCTTCCAACCCCATCTCAAACCCCTCTCAGTAGTGGAAGCAAACACTACAAATGTACAGATCGTGGGCTACAGCAGCGCTGCCGTGTGGAAAGGATTCAGGTAGGTTTTCACAACATGAACCACATTTATCAGTATTAGAAATCCTTTCTCAGTGATGTCCTCTTTTTGAAGGTATTGAGTAAAATATTTCAACAATTTTGCTAATTTATTGCATAACCTAATTCAGTGATCCTTTTAACTGGTGTTGTAATTTCCATTCAGCATATATCATATATAAGAAGAAAGGGAATGAGGTGTAACACCACAAGAATTGCTTTCCTTCCTCTCCTTCCACTTTAAAGAAACTATGCTGCAAGCCCTTTAACTTCTTATTAGTGTTGGAAATTTCCTCATTATGTGAAAATTATGCTGAATTTTTAAAATTTTGATCTTTAAAAATATTTTTTTCACTAATTGATATAGAATGCGTAATTTTAGAGATCAGTCTCGATGGAATTCCATGGAATTTTCTTTGCTTTCATTGATGGAGGCAATTCTCACCTTTGATAGCTTTGAGGTCGGTTTTCTAATTGCTGGTCAAGAGGGGACTTGGAGTGTGCCAGTGCGCATGGAGGATGTGATTGCTTTGGATGATGAGGAAGATCTCTTAGACAACTAAGCGTTGTTTTTTTTCTTATACTTTCTATAAGTTGTTGGATTGTATTACATTCTTATCCAGAGCTCCTACTCTTGCGTTTATTGAACTTTTTTGAATTTTTGAATTAATACTAGGTTCCCCTACTTGGGATCTGTTCTTTCAAAAAAATTAACTGTTAATTAGGCATTATTTAAACTCCTATGTACCTATCTGTGTATCTGAGTGTGTTAGAGAAATCATTCTGGTAACAATTTGTTACATCCTACGTCTCCTTTGTGGTTTAATTGGTTTTGCAAACTATCGATTCATTTCAATAATGGTATTTTTCTGATTCGATTCTAAGAAATCAACATGATACAACATTCATTTAAAATTTTTATTTCATTTCAATTTCAATGGATATTAAAAAAAAACACCAACCTATACATGAAAACGCGAAGATAATATTGAATGAAAACGCAAAGATCTGGTTAATAGTTTATTGTACATCCATAACAATATTTTTTATTTTACCAGATCTTTAGTTTATTTCTGCTTGTGCTTTGGTCATGCGCTGTCCATCATGGTTTAACTAATTTGAGTTAATCCTATTAGATTTTTCTTTTAACTGTTTTGTATGTTCTCTGTTTTTATAGCAAAAATAATTTACAATTACATGCTTTATTCAGCTGACATACCGCAGACATGTATTTGTAGAAGCTAAAAAACCACAGGAGTTTACAGGCAACAATTTTTTTAGATTATTATTTTTACTTCTATTTTTAATTGAACAACTAAAAAGTGTAAAGAAATAAATTACAAATAACTTTTGTACACCACAATTGCTAGCGTGATAATCTTTCACTTCTTTCTCCATACAACAACATTTCAATGATTACAACCGATATAGAAATCGAAGACGTCGGCTATTTTGAAGATGACGAGGACAACATATCTGACGATGCGTCCATTCATATCTTTGAAGACCTACAAATATAAATTTCATTTTTTTTTACTTTCGTCCCCATTATATCTCCATTATCTTACTCTCTATCATTTTCTAATTTTGGTTGTTTTACTGTCCTGTTTACTCATATTCAATGTAATTGTTCGTTTTGCCTTTACTTTTTTTTTTTTCGTTTTTTGACTTCTTCATATTAATCGTTGACATTTTTTTTATAGTTTATTTGCTGACATTTTTTTCTATAGTTTATTTTTTTCCATAATACAACATGCTCCTAAATTATTATATTAATATATTTATATTATAACATAACATATTTCTTCGTCTACATCATTGGTTTTCTATACCGCATTTTGTAAAAATTTCAAATTCCCTACTTTCACATTTTATATCTTTATCTCACTATCGTCGCCTATACAACTAATATTAATTTCTTTATTGCTGTAATAGATTTACACGCACTAACCTTCGCAAATTTATCATTCATTAGATACTTTTACTAAATTATATTCATATATCGAGCGAAGCTCGATTTTCCCACCTAGTATATATATATAGAGAGAGAGAGAGAGCCTTCAATCAAAGCGCTTTGACCGGAGTCCCGGTTAAATCCCGTCAGATCTCAATTTTGAAAGTTCAAATGACCGATCCAAACCGTCAAATATGATCTCCATATTGAAATCTCCTTACCGACCAAAATTTTCATTTTTTTGAAATTTGTAAGTATTTTTTTCGGATTTTCAAAAATCGTTAATCTAATTTGCTATTTTTGAAAATCTGAAAAAATACTTACAAATTTAAAAAAAATGAAAATTTTGGTCGGCAAGGAAATTTCAATATGGAGATCATATTTGACGGTTCGGATCGGTCATTTGAACTTTTAAAATTGAGAACTGACGGGATTTAACCGGGACTCCGGTCAAAACGCTTTGATTGAATTCTTTCTCTCTCTCTCTCTATATATATATATATAAAGAGTAAATCTATTGTGAACCATGGTTCATATAAGCTTCCATGCACCATGATCGTTTTGGTCGGTACTTTCACAAATTGTCAAATCTAATTTAACCATCCCAATCTATATATTGAAATCTCATAGCAAACAAAATTTTACAATTTTTGAAATATTTTTACTATTTTTTTCAATTTTTTTAACACTTGCCATTTTTGGCTATAAATATACTAATTTATAAGCCAAAAATGGCAAGTTTTAAAAAATTCGAAAAAAATAGTAAAAAATTTCTAAAAATTATAAAATTTTGTTTGTTATGAGATTTCAATATATAGATTGGATTGGTTAATTTAGATTTGTCAATTTGCAAAATCACCGATCAAACGGTCGTGGTGCACGGAGCGCTCTATGCATCAAGGTTCACAATAGATTTACTCTATATATAAATACTATATATTTTTATATAGTACAGACCCGCCATTCAGGTTTTCTCATCATGCGGTTCAGGGAAATCAGATTAACCTCTAGAGGAAATGAATTATCTTCAACAGAAGCATTGCAAACCCTGTAATTAATCAAATACCGACCATTCACCCTTTTTGTTCGTCCATCAATGCACATGTGCCTGCTTTCTTGGTTCCTATTTTATTTTTAATGGTTTTTATTAATGTTAATGACTCGTTTGTGATCACTTAGCCCTGATCAAGATGTTGTTTACACGGAATTTCATTTCATTTGAATTGATTTTTTTCAGAATTTTATTAGATCTAATTACATGAGAATCCTAACAAAATGACACCAAATTCATAGATAAAAATATTTTCAATGAAATGAAATCGTAAAAAAAAAAAGAATTTTGATCAGAGCCTTAGACTTTGCTCTAGAACACTATGGAAAAGGTGAAGAAAAGAGAGTGAAGGAAATGGAAGAGTAAGGAAAGTTAAAAAAAGAAGATAACAAGTTGTATCTTGCTCCATATCTCAAAATGACATACATAGAGTTAATTAGTAACCTTATTTGTAATGTGCGAAAAAACTATATTATTCTTTTAAGAAAAAATCTAGTACCGTTGAATTTTTTATGGGATTCAACATTAGATTGACTGAGAGTATATTATCATCCTAAAAAGTTAAATTTCAGTTGAACTCCATTACTCCCCAATATTGTGGTATCTCTCAGTCAAATGAGCTGCTGAGAATCTTTGGTTTTTTTTTCGATTTCCATCAATGGAAGCAGGTTACTACGAATAAGCCCTCTTTCCTTTTCTCCGATTCCCCTTCTGGAGCAAAGCCTTAGTCATTCTAGGAGCGTTTCCAAGCTAAGACTTTGCTTTTGCGCAAAATGTGCTCGACGAATTGCTCCAATGAGTTCATTTTCATAACAGACAATATGTGTGTCTCTAAGAACTGTTCTGTGCAGTTGGCAATGCAATAACATATCATGAAGCATATGATTTGCCCTATGCGATGAAAATTATTATTCGGTACAAATTAAGACACATACATATATAGTATGGATATGAAAGGAAATCACAACAACAACCAGCTGCCCTTTATTAATCTGTGTTTATCAGGGATAGGGAAATGGCTGATCTATCCACTACAATCTATAAACGCATCAGGTTCACGGCGTACAGCGTGCAAGCATAAAGGAGTTTTCTTTCGAAGAGATATCCCAAATACCTCTGTCATGTCGACATCCTCTGGCTTGACGTTGCTCGGAAGCTTCCAGTCAAAGTGATAGAGGAGGGCCGCCAGTGCCAACTCCAAATTTGCAAGCCCAAATAACATGCCTGGGCACATTCTTCGACCATAACCAAAAGGAAGAAATTGAAAGTCTGATCCTTTAAAATCCACACTGCTGTTAGTGAACCGCTCTGGTTTAAATTCCTCTGGGTCTTCCCAATAGTTTGGGTCTCTACCTGCAAGAGTGGACAAAACAAATGTTTAAACTTATGTTAGATATATGTTTTGCATTACACTTAACTTATACACCGCACGAACTCCACACTAAATCATCTTTCACATTTTTGTCATGTAGATTTTACTTCTGTGACACCTATGATTAGAAATCAAACTAACTATCATCAGCTTCTTCACCAAAAAAAAGCCCACTTAGCTATTAACCTTTTCTTCTGACTTCAAAGATGAAAAAGAAAAAAGAAATCATCACCTATAGCCCACGCATTCACCAGGACAGTAGTTCCCTTGGGTATGTCGTAGTCAAGGATGCGGCAGGTCTCCCTGCACTGTCTTGGTACGAGCAGAGGAAATGGAGGATGCAGCCGTAGTGTCTCCTTGATAACTAGATGCATGTACTTCAGTTTGACAAGATCAGATTCGCTAATTTTGGTGCATCCTCTAAGGAGTTCACGCACTTCAGATTGTGCTTTCCGCATCACTCGATGATTCCTGATTAGTTCGGACATGGCCCACTCAAGAGTTGATGGTGAAGGCTCGCTTCCTCCGCCAATCATATCCTAAAAATCACAGCAGATAATATTTAAAAGGATTTAGGACGGTACGCATGTGTTAATATTGGATTCCATCAATTACCATCTTGCATGTATAACTAACTCTATGTGTATAGTGTGAGGAGTGATGAGAAAAAATGCTGATTAATTTGTTGATTAATTTAGAAGAGGGCTATGCATGGCAGGTTAAAACTCATGTTCATCTTTGGTTAGCCAATCAATATATAACTTTGGAAAACTCTACTTCAGCTGATATAATGAGCTGTTCGTAATTAATTAGTATCTGTTGTTCTAAATATGGTTTTGTCTAACCATGACTTCTAATGATTAAGTGAACGAGTAAAATAGATTATTAATTCACAGATATTAATTCAATCTCTTGAAGTAGCTTTCAATTTGTTCCGTTTACAAACACAATACTATTCTTGATGAGGAGAACCCACTTTGACAACTGGTTTTAAGATCCAAGAAATAAAAACAAAATTCAGAGATTATGGCTGGGCTTGATTTACTAGCATGTACTTGATGATTTGATTAATTTACAAAACAATATGATGCACAAAACTTCCAACTTTTAACATTTCTGTACATATATATCACTGGCGAGATATGATATATGGGAGAACTCACCATAATGAGAATCTTAACGCTGTTGATATCGAAAGGAATCTGTCCTGTGTCTTCCTCCTCTATCCTCAGCAGAACACTGAGCAAATCCTCACTGATTACATCTCCTCCAGTGTCCTTTCTCTCCCTTTTCTCCTCGATGATGCCGTCCAAAAACCGAGATACTGTCTCATGACATTTCTTTGCGTCATCTAGTCCCCTACTAATGAGTCTCGCCAACCGAGATGAAGGGTACAAGTCAACCAAACTGAACCCAGCTGCAAGCTCCACCATCTTGTCTAGCTCCTTCAAGAAAACATGTGGGTCCTTGCACTTGCTCCCAATAACAGTCCTTACCGTAATATCATTTACTAGCATTGTGAATGCTTCTTTTAGGTTTATGAGTTGATTGCATGAAGCAGAGGAAGAAATGTTTTGGACTAGTTTGTTGACTTCTTCTTCTCGTATCGACCGAAATGACAGAACCCGCTTATTACTAAGTAGCTCCACGACACAGATCTTACGCACGTATCGCCAGTATTCCCCATAACTGGAAAAGGCAATGCCCTTTCCACCTGCACCGATGATACTCATTGTGGGACTAACGGGACGTGATAAGAAGTTTATTTCATGGGTTTTTAGGATTTCTGTACTTGCCTCTATGGATGAGGCTATGATGGTTTGGGACTCGCCGAGCTGAAGTAGCAACAAGGGTCCATATTGTTGCGACAGGCCTCGTATTGCATGGTGTGGTAGAGAGCCAATGAGACAGTGAAGGTTTCCAACGATGGGCAGAGGCCGTGGGCCTGGAGGTAGTCTGAGATTCTTGGAAGCAATTCTGTGTTTGAGTACCAAGTTAGAGATGAGAGGGATGATTACACAGATAAATATGAGGGCACAAGGAAGTAAGGAATCCATGTGTTGAATTGTAATAAAGTTTGATCTCTAGCTTTTTTCTGTATATATAGGCGGAAAATCTATCGTCTGTAAAAGATATTACTTTTTATTTTGTAGCTAATTACTTATTTTAATGAACAGTGCTCACTACATTAATTTGAATAATAGGGGTCATAATCCAATCTGACCCGCACATACAGGAATATTTATCTAGGGTCGGTTCAATATTATTATTATACATATATTCATTTGGGCCATTGTGCAATGCACGTGAGTTACTGTGGTTAGCACGGTGTTTTTTTATTTTTTGTGACGGTTTTGGTGTAATTTTGGTGTACTATGTATAAAAAGAAGGAATTATTGCAGGAACATGTTCATTGGTTCGAATAGGATTGTATTCTCATTTTAGGGCCCTCACTTGATTGGTTTTGCATTTTTTTTTTGACGAAATGCACATCTCCATTTTATTTTTGAATTTCAAAATTTTTTTAATTATTTTTAAGCGTCATATATTTTATTTGCTTTTTTAAAATGTTTTAAAATTGTTCAGAGCCCTCCAAAAATTTAATTTTCATGGAATTTTATATGCATGACCGGAAAATTATAAGAAATCCTATAATATTAATTTTTTATTTTTTACTCTTTCAAATAAAAGTTAAATAAAATAAAACCTGATCGCGTAACGCGCGATATTCGCATTTGAATGAATCACGATATTCACAAAAAAAAAAAAATCAAAAGCTTTCATACCATATCCGCGCTCATTTGGAAATCATTTCGTAACATATACGCATAGGAATGAATCGCGTAATGCGCGAGTTTAGCACTAGTTATTTTTTTTGTTTTGAAGGTTAGTTGTCGAGTGTGGTCCAATATGTTTAAATATTATGCTCTAATTACCTTGTTTTTTTTAGCGAGTCAATTCATGTGGAACTGAAAATATTCCTATCATGCTTATTTTTTCTCTTTCTGTGATTACTTTTGCTGCCTATATATGGCTATATTTTGATTCATAGGGTAAAAGTAAAAGAACAACTTTTACACAAGTATATACCAAAATTTCTATCATTTCTTAACAGTCCGTATGAAAGTAACAGTCAACAATTAATCATAATAAATTCATACTAAAAAAATATTAATGTAAGAAAAAATTCTTTACGCGATAATTTCTGTTAGACGATATATTTCTTTCCTGGATGTACAGTTATCGACGTCGTATTAAAATGTGATCTATATGAAAATATTTTGGAATATTTTTATTTCCTCGGGATCTACGCCAGCTCATCAGCTGATCAGCACCCATTTATTTATTTATTTTTTTAATTTTGAAGGTCAGCACTCAGTTCAGTGTGCTATACTCATGAAGGACGTGGCCAGTTGGGTTATAGGCGGGGCCGCGGGGGGTGAAGTCATGTAGAGTTTGGTGTCCATGGACTCACCACAATTTTTTTTTAATTTGATATGGTATTTGTTTGTAACCCTCAAAAAATTTTTTTAAGAAGACCCTAAAAAAAAAAATAGGGAAAATTTTTTCTGTCACTCAAAAGTCGCGAAATTGAGCTTTTACCATCCAAAAACTGAATCTTTGAATTTTACCACCCAAAAACAAGGTCTCTCTTCTGTTATTGCCACTTTGGACTTTTTTATGATAAAAACAACAAAATCCAAAATTCTGTGACTGTTCTACCCTCGTTCGAATTTAACCCAGTCGCAATCGTAATCTAACCCAGTCGATTTTACTTGTCTTCTCTTCTCTTCTCTCCATGTCGATCGATGAACCCTAACTAAGTCGATTTTCGAACCAGGATCCAGACCCAGTTGATTCTCTTCAGCTTTCTTCTCTCGTCTCTCTAACTATCGTTGGCAGATGAAACCCTAGGCCCAGCTTCGTCCACCACTCCACCTCCATCGCCTTGCGACACCCTAAATCTCCTCCTCTTCTCACTCCCGCTTGTATCTCTAAACCCTAAAAGCATCGTAATTCAAGTATCGAGCAGATCAGCTGAGCGGAGAATTGATTACCCTAAATGCATCATCCAGCTTCGTCGAGCAGATCAGAATCCGTATCGCCTGTTGTGTCATCGAGCGTCGACCTTCAGTCAGGTGGAAGTGAAGGGTTGCCCCTTGTGCCATGCCTCGACTGTGGTGTCCGAGTGAGGAGATTTGTGAGCAGAACAAAATTGAATCCAGAGAGAGTGTTATATAGATGCTCAAACAAGGTAAATAAATAAATAGACTTGTGAATTAGTCAAGTTGCAGTTTGGGTATCAATTAATCGTTTCTAATTTTGATTTTCTTGAGTAATTGGGGATTAGTTCAAAAACTCAAATTTGGGTTAATTTCGTTTCTAATGTTTAATGGCATGTCAAATCTGATAGTAAATGACATTAAATTGACTAGTAGCACAATATCGTATTAAGACTAGTTACACAAGCTTGGACATTAAACTTGAATCATGTCAAATCTGATAGTAAATGACATTAAATTGACTAGTAGCACAATATCGAATTATGGCAACCATTTTTGTGTTCAATGGCATCAAATTGACATTAACACTCAGAAACCTGATAGTAGCACAATCTGATAATAAATCATGATAGTAGCACAATGTTTCTGGATTGTTGCAGCACAACAATAATATTCACATATCTCTATTTTTTTCCTTTCCTAAAAGGATACTAGGTGCAATTTCTAGAAGTGGGAAGACGCTTATTTGATCCATCTAAGAAAAGCAAATGTTATAACACCATCAATCGACTCTGGGCTAGTTGAGCTAGTTGGTACACTGGAATCTCAATTAATCAAACTGATAGATGAATTGAAGAAAAAATCTGAAGATGATGGCCATCAGATTGAAGCACTTGTTGCATCACTAGATAACATGAACATCAAATTGCATAATCATATGTATGTGATTATTGGTCTATTAGTTGTGGTGATTGCGCTTAGTTTAGTAATTTTCATGCATGGCTTGCACTAAGTAGTTGTTGTAGTAGGTTTATGACTTTGGATGTATGGCTGCCTGCATGAGAAGTGAAGAATATGGACTTGTTTATTTTCATTCAGTCAAAGAATGATAACATTGGATTTGATGAGATACTAATTTCCCATTTCTAAATTTCTTTATGTTTATTCCTTCTTTATTTCTTTTTCTTTTCTTTTTGCTTAATTTGTTCAGCCTGGTGTAACAACAGATGAAAGGAAATGGTTATGCATTAGACATTTACAATGGTGTTGTCTTGCTTCTACACAGTACCTGGTACTAGTTCGGTACCTGCTTTCATTACTTACGCAATTTGATCCGCAACTTGTACCTGGTACTAGTTCGGTACCTGATTAAATTGTAACAGTGAACTGACGCAATTTCGCCTGGGTATAGCTTGGGTAGCTTCGTACCTGATTGAAACAAAGGCCCTAAACCAATTTCTAATGAACTGGAAATACAAACATCAACATCAACTGGAAATATAAAGAAATAGAAACAAAAAAAAACAAACAAAAACAAGGGAACAAACATCAATCAATGAACTGGAAATAGAAACACATCAAGAAACATTCCTTTCGTTCATTCATTATCATCTCTAGAAATAGAAACAAAACATCATTTTTTCGTGGGATCATTAGTGTCTGAAATAACATAGTACATAGTGTCTGAAAGAACATCATTTTCTCAAAATAACATCATTATCCTCAAAATACATCCAAAGAACATCATTCAATGCCACAAACATCTTGCTAAACCTCATCTTATTGCCAACCCTTTCGCATTCTATCTCAATGATGCTACCGGGACATTTTTTCTCCAACTCTGCTTTGAAGTTGTGCGCCAATTTGAAGCTACTCTCCCAGGAACCTTAGAGGCCTACAAGAGCAGCAGCCCTTCTGTTAGGAACTCAAGTCCACGTGCAATTTTAATTTTTATTAATATTTAACAAATAATTAATACGCACGATTAACGGATCTAGTTATTCAAGTAGTTAACATCATAAAAGGAGAAGCATAGGAGGTTACCTCTTCCGAAATCGTATCCGGAAGGCTCGAATCCAATCTTTTGGAGTCGGTGGCGTGCTCATCTCTTCACGGCTGCCTCGAGTCCACCTAGGAGATTAACCAAGGTCTCAAGACAAGTGCTAGCTTGTTCGAGACGATCGCTAATTCCCTATCTCCTTCGCGTGCGATTAACTGATTAATACATGGAAGGAAGCGCTCAACGCATGAGCTATTGAGAGAGATTAAGAGCTAAAATTTGGAGAAACAAATTTTCTCCTCTGTGAACAGTACATGAACAGTACGTGTACAGTGCCGCCAAGGAGGAAGAGAGAGAAAAAACAAAAATTCTGCTGGCTTATTCCCAAAGAAACAACCTATATTTATATGGAACGTTTCCATAATTAGGTTTCTCTCTTCCTATTTTCTCCTGGACGAAATTGCCCCTATCGTGGCTGAAATTTTCAGGCCTCATGTGGGCCGGGCCATATGATATAATGGTCCGTTAAATCGCTCCTTTAATTCGTCTCATATCGGACTTTTCAGTTAACTGATTAACTAAAAGGCCAATTAGCTCGGTATAATAAATATGCGTTGAACTAACTTAATTATTAACAAATTAATAATTAATTTGGAATTAGAATATGCATTATATCATTTCTATATGATCCATTTGAGTTAATTAATTATAATGGTTCATAACGGTATATAATTAATTAATCGACTTATCATATATTCGCAGTACTCACTACTGCAAATAAACAAATAATGCACGTATGGTTAAAGTCCTATTTGTGTGACCCTTTGAGGATTTATGCTATGTTGGACATGGAAAATAAATCACCATTTATTTCTAATAATCATAAGCGGTATCTAGCAACACGTTATGATTCCCAATTCGCATAAATAAATACTGTACCAATACAGTACTTCAATCCTGCATAAGAAAAAGTATCTTATTGTTTTGATTCTTATGTCACATGATATCATTGTATAATCCAAGATAGGAATGTGTCATTCTTGCAGATTATACGTTTCTTGATCTAAAGTTGATCGCCTAGTTGCGCGCATACGATCCAACTCCATCAAGGGGCCCAGTAGATATCATCACTCACTAGGTGAACTAATGAGGGACATACGGTTTTCTTGATGAACAGTTTCTCCCCGCACAATTCAAGAGAACATAAATAAAGTCCGTATAGCAGCCCTTATCAGGAATCAACGTTAGACGATATTTATAGAACCTATCCTCATGTGGAGAAACTGAATCATCTCAAACTCAGAATCAAACACGTATGAAATAAATAATGACACATAACACAATCCATATATTTATTTCATTGGGTCATGTCCTGTGCTATGTTCCAGTAACATACACATATGCAATTAAGTCGGTAACTCTTTACCCATGATTTGCAGAACTTAATCATCACTTAACTTGCATACTAGTCTTATCTGATAATTAATGTTCCTTGTTAATTATCAAGACTATGGACTCTTTAGAGATATTATTGTCATTCTTACAAATGATCCACAGAGATCTACAATTCAGATCCTCAACCTGAATGATCTGTCAATAATAATCTCTAGGAACAAATGATCAAGCATCATCAATAACATAAACTAATATAATAGCTACCAACTGATTGGCTTCTAGGACATATCTCTAACACCTTCCGGCCCAAGCTTTACCATAATTCAAGTTTACATGAAATTGGTTGACTAGTTGATCTTGCACCGCCTTTGCTCCAGCTAATGGATTTCTCCTTAAGAAATCTACAGCCCTATCCGATACCCAAGACTTAGATACCATAGTCCCTTTAACTCTACCTACGGATGGACAACAATGTTCATGTGGTAAGACAGTTATCTGCATTACCCAAAAGCAATTGTTAGTAAGTAATAACTGCTCAAATAACATAAATGCTCATGTACTGTAACTTCTAAAATAACATAACATAAATGTGGTATTCTGTTGATTCTTCTCAAATAACATTTACTTGGATCAGTTTTTATGCTTGTAGCTATTCTGTTGATTCTTCTCAAATAACAGAATTTACTCATGTACTGTAACTTCTCAAATAACATAAATGCTCAAATAACAGAAATGCTCATGTACTATACCTTGAATATTTTGTTATCATCTCGAAGCCTAAAAGCTCGAATCTTCCAAGGACAACCCGGATAAGCGCATTTGGCCATGAACCTTGTCTTGTCAGACTTCAATGTGGTATATTCAAAATCAGTTTTGATAGCAAAATGCCTTAAAGATTTTCTAAATGCCTCAACGTCGGGAAATAATGCATTAAGTTCTATCCTTGGATTATCAGGATCGTATACCACATTGTGTTCATTATCAGGAAGTACAGTTGGTTCCAAATCAGTTTCCACTTCTTCAATTGACTCGTTTGAAACATCCGGAGGAGCGACTTCATCATCCCCATAAGATAGATACATTCGTTCCCCTTCCGCATCAACAATATGCTCATTGAAATGCTCCTCTTGGTTTTCAGTAGCAGGAATATTGCACCCTTCGGAACTTCTTCCTTGACTCTGACTGCCACCAGCCACAGTAGGAGTAGGTGATGGTTCACTGCCGCAGTTTGTACCACTCCACTTGGTAGTTTCGGCCATTAGTTGAAGTTTTTTTTTTCTGAACAAAACAAAACAACAGCGAAAAAATTGATATTAGTTCAATCAGGCTAGGACAGTGACAAAACATAGTCTCTTCAAAAATTGATCAATCTGTTGAAAAATTGATCAATCAAACAACAGAAAAAGTTCTACATGACATTAAGAATCAAAGAACATTGAAATAATAGCCTATTCTAAAAAAAAAAAATTCCAAAAATACATGACAGTAAGAAGAAATACTGACGGAAGGAAGGAAATTTTCCCAAGAAGAAAACTACATGACAATAAGTTTTATTCTCTATAAAACTTTTTCAAAACTTTTTCAAAACTACATGACGGAAGGACGACATACCTGAGAGAGATGAACAGCGATTCAAGCAGGAGGAGACATATGAACAGCGATGCAGCGGTTCGTCGCCTAAGGAGACGGATGACCGAGGATAGTGATTCAGGCGGGAGGAGAGAAGAGTGAGGTTTGGAACTAGCAATTTAGATTGCGACTGGGTTAGGGTTTAGGGTTCATCGATCAACAGGGAGAGAAGAGAAGAGAAGACAAGTAAAATCGACTGGGTTAGATTGCGATTGCGACTGGGTTAAATTCGAACGAGGGTAGAATGGTCACAGAATTTTGGATTTTGTTGTTTTTATCATAAAAAAGTCCAAAGTGGCAATAACAGAAGAGAGACCTTGTTTTTGGGTGGCAAAAGCTCAATTTCCCGACTTTTGAGTGGCACAGAAAAATTTTTCCCAAAAAATATGGTATTTGTTTGTAATTAAAAAATAATCATAAAAATTTAGAGATCCATTTCAAAAATTTGAAGGACTCAACTAAATATGTCGTGTTTGATTTGAATTGAGTAACAACGTCTAAAAAATCGCACAGGAATCCAAGTAGCATTTATTCCTAACCAATCACCTTCTTTCTTTTTCTCCGATGAATCTTATTAAGGCAAAACTTAAAATATAATGAAAAATTTAAAATTTAAAATATATAATTATTTGTAGCAAATATACATTAGCACGAATCTCAGACATTGCGTGATTCATCTATATAATGTTTTGTGAACTTTAGGACAAACAAAAGATACCACAGAAGATCAAAAATATAATTTAGATATTATATAAAAACTACAGTTAAAAATTCTAAATATTGTTCCTGTCAAAAAATTTTCAAACGCCACAAATGATCTGAAATATTGTAGTTTGGATAGTGGCCCAACTCCTTTGTATGTCTCCCATCCTTATATATATATATAATATAGAAAAATAAGTATTCAACAAGTTTTCTAATGAACCTATTATGCAAAATTAAGAGAGAACTAAAAATTCAGAGAAAATTGTTGTATTTTTTATTGTCTTGATTTTTGTATTATTATTTTGTATATTAAATATATTATTTTATATTTTTTATTGTTATTATAATATATATTTAATTTTTCATGATTTTTTATGTAACATTATTTTAGAATTGTTTATTTAAAAATATTATTATACTATGTCTATATTAGAAATTTAGACGTTACATCATACATATATTTTCAGCAAAAGACGATTTACGAACTCTGTTGACGCGAAATCCTAACTACGCCCTTGGTTATAGGGTTTGCTTTATAACGATCTTATTAAAGGAGAGGAAAAGGACGGGAGGGGAAAGCTGCCCGAATTTGTTTAACTTCCAAATTGGAGTGTAGTCATGTAGAGTAAACTCAATACAAAATCACTCTATCTCTCACCTCTTATTCTTTTCCTTTCGATTACATTCTTACTGATCTGGAGCAAATAAACTCCTCGGTCAAAGTAAATTTTTACATTCATCTGTTACTTTCCCTTCCACTCCTTTTGAATTTGTGTTCTAAAGCAGATCCATAAGGAGCATTTTGATTTATGCCATTGGAAAAGTTTGAAATTTGAGACGTGCTCTCACAAAATAACTAAATTACAAAACGTTTAAATTTCTTTTATGCTATTAGTTAATTATAATAATGACTATATATATATATATATTTCTTTTAAATTTCCATTATAAAAATATTAGAATTAACTATATGTCATTGCATGTGACTAATTGGTTTTATGCCACTATAAAATAATAAAAAAAAATATATACCAATTCTAGTAAAAGTTTATTAATTTAAGCAAATATTTTTTAATGTCACCCAGAAATCAAAATTCATATTTTTGTTTCCACGTCAATAAAATAGTATCATTCAAATAATTCTTGTTTCCCACTCAAGAGTTTCTGACGAAGTCTCTCGCTTCCTCCGCCAATCATATCCTAAAAATCATAGGAGAATTTTTAAAAGGAGTTAGGACGATAATGTTGGATTCCATCCATCATCGTACATTCCTCTTGCGCGTATAACTTAATTGTATGTGTATAGTGTGAGGAGTGTTTTTTTTTTTTTCCGAAAAACTTGACAGCAGCTATCAATGGATAGTGTGAGGAGTGTTGAGGGAAAAAAAAAAACTGATTAATTCGTTGATTAATTTATAAGAGGGGTATGGCAGGTTAAAACTCATGTTCATCTCTGGTTAGGCAATCGATTAATATATAGCTTTGGAAAACAACTTGAGCTGATATAATGAGTTGCATGTACCTAATTTATTAGTACCTGTTGTTCTAAAGTATCTACTAATGAAGTAAAGTACATCAGATATTTAAAGTTGGATTCCACCATATGCGCTGATGCGCTGAAGAGCTAAATCAAATAATTCTAAAAAGCCCAGTGCGAGGAGATCGAATAAGCTAGGACTAAGATTATTAGATTAATAACGAGATTTTTCACTATTTAATTAGGAGAGGCCAACACTTAACTATAAATTGAAATTTATAATTTTGGCAGATGGTTAGCCTATCTTCGTCCCCTCGACCCCTCCCCCTTGGCTAGTTCCTAGTTCCCCTGCTCCTACCTAACCACACAATCACACATACTCTCATCTATCAATTACAATGGTAATCATCTCAAATATTATACAACCTCAATTATCTCATTTCTAACCACAATCATTAATCTGATCATATGTCTAACAATATGTTTCGACAGCAAAGATAGAGCCGTTAAAATTTTTTTTGAGGGTCATAGAGCCGTTAAAATTTACCAAACAAATCTTCAATAATAAGCAATGACTAATACCCAAATGAAACCTGAATTGTAATTCAGTCCTTTGACCAGCAATTCCAGCCGGTTGTTGTAGTTCCACTGTTCCAGATAAATAAATTAATCGGTAATCAGTTAATCACTGACTCACAGTCTCCACGTGTGGTCTTATACTCTTCTTGTACTCATCTGTAGCAGCATCGCATGGCATGGCATGATGGCAGAGGACGGCTGGACTAGAATCACAATCCAGGCTCCAAGAGAATTCGGCCCATTGGGCTGACAAATTGAGCAATCCATCATCCACCGAAAAAATTAACTCTCAATTTCTCTCTCTTATCTCTCCCTTTCCAGAAACAACTCGAATAAAAACCTAGAAAGAAAGAGAGAGAGAGAGAGGGAGAGATGGCGACGTACAACGGGCTGGTGCAGCCGGTGGGGCAGAAGCGCCTGACCAACGTGGCGGTGGTTCGCCTGAAGAAGAGCGGCTTCCGCTTCGAGATCGCTTGCTACAAGAACAAGGTGCTCTCGTGGCGCTCCAAAGTGTAATCCCCTCTCTTTCTGTCCTATGTTTGCGTTTCTCACTGATTGAATTGCGCTATTAATTTATCGATTGATTTCATTGAAGGGAGAAAGACATAGACGAGGTGTTACAGTCCCACACTGTCTATTCCAATGTTTCCAAAGGGGTTCTTGCTAAATCCAAGGATTTGATTAAGGCTTTTGGCACTGATGATCAAACTAAGATATGCTTGGAGGCAAGTGCTCTTCCTCTTCCTCTTCTTTATTATTTGGTTCATTTCACATCAACCCCAAGAAAATTTTTAAACATGCATACATGTATGTATATTCAAAAAGGGTTATACGGATGCAAAATGATCCCACCAAAATGGGATATAAGTTTCTGTTACCAATTTACATGGGTTTGAGCTATTGGATATAAGTTTCTGGGAGTTGCAATGCTCATGGTATATACCAACCATGCTTTACTGGACCCATCTTCTTTTTCTCTGTTTGGATTGAACTTGATAATTTGTGTTTTGTACAGGGAAACATGAAATTGTGTCAGAAATTCTATTAGTTCTCCTCTCTTATTTTTTAACAATTCTAATTGGATTGAAATGAAGATACTAGAGAAAGGAGAGCTACAAGTAGCAGGAAAGGAGAGAGAATCAGTGCTGTCGAGCCAGTTCAGAGATATAGCAACAATTATTATGGAAAAGACGATCAATCCTGAGACAAATCGACCTTATACTATCACCATGATCGAGCGACTCATGCATGAAATTCACTTTGCTGTTGACCCCAATACATCCTCCAAGAAACAGGTTCCTTGTTATTTATTGTTATAAAATATTAAAAGAGCTGCTGATTTGACATGTCCAAAAAATGTATTAGTTTTTAAGTTCCCAGCAATTTTTGGGATAGCTGCAAATAGCCTGAACCTTGTATACCTTTGTAAAAATTTACTTCCAGTTTATATGAATTATTTCAAAGAAAATTTGGGTTTAATTTCTTTAAATAATTATTCTTTACTTGACTTCATTTGTTGCTGGTGTTTTTGCAAATATTTGGAAATGCGGAGTAATGTATATAACTATATAAGTGTGATAAATGTTGGGTATATTTTCCTAGGACAGTAAAATGTTCGGTATTTTTTGCAAATTTTTTCTTTAAAAAACAATTGTGTTAATATGGTTACTTCATTATTTGATTGTATAGGCATTGGATCTGATTAAGGAGTTACAGAAGCACTTTCCTATAAAGAGGGCTCCTATGAGACTCCGGCTTATTATCCCCCAAAGCAGCTTCTCTTCTCTGCTTGACAAAATCAGCTCCTGGGAAGGTACTACCATTATGTCAAGAGATGAATCTGGCAATGAACCATCTATTGTAAGTTCTACTGTCTAACCTTATATATGGAACTGAAAATTGTGTTGAAAGGTTGCGTACTTAATTTTTTAATTGTGTAGGTGTGTGAAATTGAACCGAGTCTTTATCGAGAGTGTGATGCATTAGTGAGAAACATGAAGGGTAGATTAGACATACTCGCTGTGTCTGCACATACTGAAGGTGATGCACAAGTAGAAAGTAGTGACGATACTGAAGATTACCCCTCAACCTCCACAAGAGATGCTGAGCCTTTTAACACAGATTCCATTTCCCGGTTAAGTGATAAAATGGGGAAGCAGCAAATTTCTATTGCAGGCAAGAGTGAGGAACAAGGGGCGAAGCAGAAACTGTGCACATCTTGCAATGTTTCTTTTGGAGATGCCAAGCAGTTCAGGGAGCATTCAAAAACTGATTGGCACAAACATAACATGGTGAGGAAGACTAAGAATCTCCCACCTCTTACCCAAGAGGAGTGCTTGACTGAAATGCAGTTTGAGAATAGCAACAATGATCTGAAGGATTATAACTTTTGAGCGATTCTTCGTTTTTCTGTTTCTTATCAAGGATCAAGTTCCCATCAGTATCGCTGGGGCATATTGTGGAGAAAGTTTTGGTACATACAATAGTTGTATATTACTGTGAGGAGATGTTAGTATTGACTATTGAACGAAGAAAATATCAGAGTTTCGTGTTTGCTATGCTGCGCTCGTGCGCTTGTGTTATTTGAACTTTCCATGCATTTTGGCAAGTTGAGAGCTGAATGAGAGGTTACTATGAGTGAAGCAAATATGATTTTCAGTAAAAGGATAATCTCCATTGTTATGCTAGAAAGTGCTGTAATTTTAGTTATTTCTGAAGTAAAGGTTGTCGGTGTTTTACGTTTAGAATACATGTGCAGAGCTATTTAAATTTCACTTGATCTTAAAGTATTTTAATTCTCTGTTGTTTAAAATTTCTTATGATCACTGCTCAAGTTTTCAACATATGCACTAATGTATATTTGTCACTGCTGACAGCAATGAAGAAATTGCTAAGGATACTGGAAAGAAACGATATATCAATAATTTCGACGTGTATATTATATATGTAAAAGACATGGCACTTGGTGCTATCTGTCAATTATTTACGAAATTTCCAACAGAAAGGAAATATATAATACAGCGCTATTCATTATGAATTACTGGGTTTTATCATTTCAAAGAGATCTCAATCATTTTAAGCAAATAGAAGCAAACAAAACCAACAATATGAACACTCTTAAATGAACTTTGTTATGGACTTGTATGGAGGCTATTGGACGTGGACTCGGTATTTCGTTACTGGTATCTCTTGTATCAGACAGTTGTCATTTCTTCCGATTAAACATTTTTTGCAAGTCCTTGTTTGAATAACATTCACAATTAGATAAAATAGCTTGAGGTACTGATTGCTAAATGAAAATAAAATCTGGAACATACAGCTGCCATGAAAGGCATGCAAACATATCAGAATGGTACTATATTTTGGAGTTTAAAGGCTGTTAGAAAAAGTGTGTGGAGCCATGTCTCGTTATGGTTGGGACGGCCGGTCCAACACTGGGACGGTCCGGTCCAACTTTGGACCGGACCGTTCCAGATGGCGGTTAGGAATCTAGAAAGTCGGTTTCTAGGCTGGCTATTTATACCCCTCTCTTCTGAAGCGTTTCAAAATTTGAATTTCGTGACTTTTGAGTTAACCACCATCCTAGAGAGACCAGAGAGGTTCCAGAAAGAGGGAGGAGCCATCCTATTGCTTGGAGAGCAATAGGAAGCACACGCACGAGTTGACTGGCACTTGGATTCGTGAAAGGTGACGCCAAGCCCTTGTCTTGAGGTTGTGGTGTACCAGTTGCGTACGGAGGAAGACTTGGAGCGCAAGAAAAGGGTTGCAGCAAAGCTTTGAGAAGAGTCTAGGCAATCGATCAACTTCCGCTGCGGTACATTTAAATTCTATGCATGTAGAATAGGATAGATGTGCATATAGGTCAAGGACCGCCTAAAACTAACAAAGGCCAATTGCACAATTAAAGAATTGAGTTTGCTTAGATCAACCATATCCATCTAATTAAGTTTTGATCCATTTAAATACTGCGCAGCTTTCACGGTTTCACCTAAACTAATTTTGTAATGTTAAGCTATTCTCTTTTTTTTTTTTTCTTTTCAATTTACAGATGGGACAGCAGCATGAAAGTGAGATCATGAACTATGTTAATTTATATGTTAAATAAACATTATCTGTCACCTTAATTTTTTTTTTCCATATGCTGCACGCAGCACTTATTCTTACTTTTTGGAAACATGGTCCTGAAAAATGCTATTATAGGCTCCGTTTGGATGAGGTTTGGGAATAGGAGAATAAGGCACCGTTTGGATAAGGTGTGAGAAGAAGGGAATAAGAGAATAAATTTATTATAAACAATCCAAACTCTTCACAAAGTTATACACTTCCCAATACTTCTTCCCTTCGTCCCACACCTTATCCAAACGGAGCCTAAGAGAATAAGGAAATAAATTTATTATAAACAATCCAAACTTTTCACAAAGTTACACACTTCCCAATACTTCTCATTTCTTCCCTTATTCCTCTAAATTTCCATGCTTTGCTGTGAGATTCTACCCCTCTCTTCCTACCTATTAAAAGGAAAATTTTCTTTCAACAATTTTATCATCATATGATTTATTTAGTGACAACATGAGTGGAAGTATAAGAACTACCGTGGCCCGGTTGTTTTCTGAGCAGCAGGACTGCTTTCAAATAACAGTAAATGTGACCGTTATTAGATAAATAAATGAAAGCTGCTAGCTGGTCAAGAACAATACAAGCCGCTGGTCAATTGCGAGCATACTAAATAAATAAACTCTTCACAAGTTCCAAATTTGTGACGTAAATGCAAGAATTAAAATTTGCTAAAAACGATCAAGAATTATATCTTTCGTAAATTAAGAACGGTATGCAAACGGTGAAAAACAAACTATTGAGGATAAAAATGCTTTCATTCTTTTTTTCCCTTCTTATAGTCGTTCAAAGATAAAAGTAAAGTCATGTGAAAAATCAGACTGATAACCATCATTCCCAAGATTCATCATCCTCATTATCCCCTAATATTTGGATTAATTGCATTCCAAAAAAAAAAAAGAGGATGATGGGGATAACTACTTTTCATTTTTAGAATACTTTTCCCATCATCCCCTCTCTTCCTCTCTATTTCTACTCCCTCCCCCTCCTCCTTCCCTCTCTGTTTCCAGAAAAGTCCTTCCCTTCCCCCTCCCTCTCTATTTCCAGAAGAGTTCGTAACATTAACCATAACATTTAGTTATTTTTTTCAGAACAGTTAGTTATTTTTCCAAAACAATTAGTTATTTTTTCAAAACAGTTAGTAGAATTTTTAGTAACTGTTTTAGTTAACATTTTTTTTCCAGAATAGTTAGTATGATGAACTAGAACATGTAGTTATTTTTCTAGAACAGTTAGTGATTTTTCTAGAACATTTAGTTATTTATCCAGAACATTTAGTAATATTAACCGGAACAGTTAATATTTTTCTAGAACTTTTCTATTAACATTTGAAATTACAACGAAACCCTAGCTCTTTTTAACGTTTCTACTGTCTGCTTATTAGTTAGGTTGAATTTGCTTTGTGCAAAAGTTTCAAAATTGTCCGTTCCGATCATAAAAAAAAATTGTCCGTTCCCTCTTTTTTGCTTTTGTCGGAGGTGAGGGAAGTTACGACAAAAAAAAATACTTAATTTGGCGGATCTTTGTGAAGTATTACTTATTACAATGACAAACAGTGAAGGAAGGAGAGGAATACATTGGATTAATTCTATTTTAAAAAAAAAAGAGGGGATGAGGATGAAGATGATGATTCCATCATTCCCTGGACTTTCTTATTAATAAAAACATGTTAGATAATTAATGAAGATTTGAAAATGATGAGGATGATAGAACCTATGGAACGATGGAAAACAATTCCGGTGAAAAACTTCACAAACTTCGTACATAAATAAAAAACGAAGTAATATTAACCGGCGAGACCTTAGGGCAGTGTCTATAATCTGTGGGCCGCAAGTGAATACAACGTGTATGGCTTGTGTTATGTGTCACAGAACATCAATGCCCGTAAAAGCATAGGAGCTGAAAGCTAAACGTAGAGGGGTTGGAGCTGACCGGCTGAACACGAGATTTTTCATGCGTTTTGCCTGGTTGTCGGGTCTGGTGCATCCTATCGGGTTTCGGTTCATCGCAACTGATCTCTCCCGATTACTCGCATAAAATGGCGGGGCCCACGATTCATTGACTCCCAGAACATACGCCCAGTGCAGACGCTATTTTAAAAATACCAATTATTCCGAAAAATCACAAAATCTTGCGACTTCCTCTAAAAATTGGAAAGTTGGTAGACTTATAACTCGGCAGTAAAAGCTTGTCAAAACCCCGCTTACAAGTTGCAACTCCAACTCTAAAACCTAAAACCTCTCTCTCTCTCTCCAACTCAACAATGACGCTCTAGGTTTCTGTAACAACGGGGTTATCCCACGCGATCATGCCAATGCGAATTCCGAGCCTCATCATGCGAAGAAGAATGTGAGTGATTTCGCGTCATGAATTGGCATAAATAAGTAAAATACTAGTTCCTAATAAAAAACAGACATATGCCAAAAAAAAAATGTTCTTCAACCTGACCCCATCAAAACTCAAAAGTACCTCAATGTCTGGTCAAATAGTTTGTATTTTATATGATTCAGTACGGTCAGTCAGTCACCCCTTTTCTCTGAGTTCAATGTACGGCCTTTGTCTGGCTAAATAGTTTGTATTTTATACGATTCTTTTTGTTCTGGGATAAATGAAAGAAAAGATTTAGACCCCATGAGTATTATGTACATAAGGTATCCCTTTTAATTTGACGGTTGAATTGTCATATATTCTATTAACTTGTGATAAATTTGCACAAATTCTGACTCGGAAGCAAAATTAATTATGGGTCTATAGAGAGCCATTATTCTGTTGCTATAATTCTACAAATTGTAGTATTTTCTTCTGTTTATAAATGTTCTGTATAGTTATATACACTTTTTTTTCTTATGGTTGAAGTACACATTTATACCTCGGGAAGCTCAAATACATATGTAAGTATTTATGGTCCTCGTCGATCTCTGTAAAGATTTGTGCACACTTTAGAAATATGAGGGGTATATTATATGTCAGGTGGTCTTGTTTTTATTAAAATTTTGTTAATCTATATATTCTTCCTCGGTTTCTCAACCTCAAATTAGGATAAAAAGAACTGCATGGATAATTGCGCTGTAAGGGTCACAGAGGATTCAACCTTGACAGGGCTTAGCTGGTGGAATGCAAGTGGGTTCGGATCTGTAAGTGAAGTGGAGCGGTTATGCTGGTGGATCCGAGTAACATTTGAGGCATTTTAATAGAGGATCCATGTGACAGATGGACCTTATTGAGATAAGAAAACCTAGTAGGTTCCACTTTGGTGTTGTGGCTTGCGAGTGTGGCGGGTGAGAAAAGCTGATTCAGCGATCAACAGTGGTGGAGAGAACCGTTGGATGGGGGTGGCGACGAATTGAATCTGATCTAAGCTGGCGGAAAGGTGGCACCGTGATGTTGGTAGGGGAGATCATCTGTGGCAACTCTGGTATTGTCAAGTTCTGTTACGTGATGTACGCGATCTGTTGAGCTGCTGATCTGACAAAAGCTGGCATCGAGTGTGACGCAATCTGATTCGCCAAACTGGTACATAATCCGATACATGATCTAATGCACAGTCTTTTTCGCCCAATGTTGCCATATGCAAATAATGCAAAGGGGTCACTCCCATGCAAAGCCCTTTTTGATTTTTCTAAACATCAAAATGGCTCATACAGATATAAAGCCCTTAAGGGTGTGCTCCAGAAGGGATGAACCTGAGCTAAGGAAAGGAACGGAAGAGGGAAGAAGATGAAGGAAGTTTAGAAAAACAAAGGTACCCTGCTCCAGGTCTCTAAAATCATGCATTGAAGTTAACAGCTGTACTCTTCTTCTTGGACGATATTACCCTTTTTAGTTTAAATGGGAAGAGAGATGAATTGTGGGAGTCCACTGTCAGAGAAAGAAAAATGAGGGATATTTTAGGTAAAATGTTAAATGTCTTGGTGTGTTTTGGATACACTCCGATTTTGGGGGTAATGGATCTTCTCCGTGAATGAGCTGTAGTTTAATTGAGTTTGTCTCGATTCACCCAGCAGCAGCACGGGAGCAAGGTACCTCGGTTACACTACCCTTCCTTCGCTCTGGTTCATCTCTTCTGGAGCACGCCCTAAATATTTTGGTTAAAATCTAAAGGGCTCTGTCAAACAAAGCCCTTATAATTTTGGTTGAAATTCAAAGAGCTCTGTATGGAACAAAGCCCTTACAAATTTTCCTTCAAATTGAAAGGGCCCTTTGGAATTTTTCTATGAATTCTGAGCCATTTGCTAAGGCATCCTTCTCTACTAGTATATATATAGTATAAGCCTGAAAATTCCTTGTTGAAACTAAAGAAATAAAATAGATAAATTTTGCACATCTCAGGTAGACGGCAGAGATTGAGAAAAGGAAGAGCGAGAATTCTTATAAGAAGAACTGACAAAAGATGATGAAGATGAAGAAGATAATGATAAAAAAGAGAACCTTGAGGTTGAGGTGTTTTTAGGTGGCTTGGATAAAGATGCAACTTAAAACAATATCAGAATAGCACTTGCTGAATTTGGTGAATCATAAGAGGATGTTAGATTGTTGACTAACTGGGCCCAATTTCTGGGCTCCAAGTGTGCTCTCAGGGCTGTTAATTCTTTGAGATCCAAGCTGTCCTAATTGAATATCACAAAATGCAAAAGTATATGTCTTGCTTATTATTCCATGCATAGACGGTGCATAGGAACTAGGAGTGAAGCCACTTCAACACTTGCAGGTTGAGATTTTGGAACTTAGCCAATTTGAATATCATTTTTCTATTATAAAGTTATAAATTTATTACTATGTATACTACATCTCAGTGTTCAGTTGATATTATATAAAAAAAACAAGATAAATGGTGCTTAGTACAATTTGGTATTTCGATCATACTGGACAGCTTACATCAGCTGTTCAAGTTTAAAAAATTAAGAGTTAGATCTGGAAAAACAAGAGAATGGTGCTTGGTACAGTGTTGTAGAGTGTAGACTATATGTGGATGCTTTTGCTTTAGCTTTGTTTGGAGGGACAGATTAAGTTCATTCTCAGTATTTGAAAAATAAAAAAAATTTAAGAATGTTAAAACAAAAATATATAATATGATTACTTTGAAGTACAGTCTTGTACTCTTGTCTTTGTCAGAATATACAGTATCCAATAAAAATAGTATCTAAAATAGTACAGAATGTACAGTCTCCAACAAAAATAGTACAGTCTTGTCTTTGTCAGAATGTACAGTCTCCAACAAAAATAGTACAGTCTCGTCTTTGTCAAAATGTAAAGTACCTAAAGACAAATTATAATTTTTGCTGTTGGTAATCTAAAAGTTTGGTACATGGAATTAAGTGAAAGTTGGAGTACAACTTGGCCTGAATGAGACTTACAAGTCTGCATCTTAAGCCTCAATTTTACTATAATTGCCTGAGTTGACCTTGTATTGAGCAATTGCGCTCCAAAAGTCCTATGTTGATTTTGATTTCAGCTCCAATTTAAGTACACAAGTCCATTAAAAATATGAGATGAGGATCAGGTTATGTAGGTCTAGATAACCATTTGTTGCCTTCTTTTATTTAGGGAAGATGAAACTATATGAGCAACTCTCTTGTTTCATCTAGAAAGCCTCAAATGAAAGTATATATTGAGTCACCATATGTCCAAACTGCCTCACCGGTATTTCTTCAAAGCATGTGTCAGATCAGTTTGGTGTCAGACTAGTATTTCCTTAAATCAAACTGAGCTGATATAATAATAATACAAATAAACAACTGGACTCCTATGTGTAAAAACTGAAACAAATAGACCAGATAGCACAGATTCATTGTAACTGTGTCATTGGAGATGGTCAAAGTGTAAAGTTTTTGTCCAACAGATGGTATGAAGGTATGCCTATGAAAATTTGATTTCTCTCTGATGTGTGTAGAGATAAAGAGTTAACAGTAATGCAGGTTAAGTGTGATCTACTACATGACTTCATCTTCAATAGACAGTTACCCTCGGGCCAGGTTAGAGATATGGAACAGGTTTTGAATATAGTTAATTCAGTGACCTTGGGCCCCACTAAAGTTCTGATTCGATGGGAAGGGAGTACTGATGGGGTTTTTTCTACGAAAATATTATATTGGTGGTTAATGAATAGAGGGGTGCATGGTTGCTGATGGGATTTGTAGGAATGTTGTAGGACCTGTGGGAGCATAATGAATGTTCTCTTTACATTTTCCTTTTTGTATTGGTCTGTAGACCTTTTGTTTTGTGAAGGTTTTAGATATGATTGGCGCACTGGTACCTAAGATCTTGGTACCAGTGCAGTCCAAGCAGGTTTTGTGGAGGGATTAAGTAGTGTGAGATGTTACGTAGTAATAACTGGATAAAACTGTGTTGTAGTAGGGACTTTTCTGTTTTAATAGAGAAGTGGTGGGTCTTTGGTCTTTTTGCCCTCTTGTTTCGAAAAAAAAAAGTTCAAACTGAGTTGTGTTGAAGTTATTTTATTTAGCTTGTATTTCAGGTGATATTATCTATCAGCCCTTGATTTGCTATAATATAATTTTTTGGTTTTCTTGCTGGCACTATTTATTATTTGTTGACTAACGATATTATACAAACATCTTTTTATTACTGCTCAAATAACTCTAATACAACATACTAATACTTATCATATACAAAATCTTTACACTTCTACTATCCTACACTACTATAACACACTAGACTACTCGAACTACATCTTGACACTTGCTAACCATATCTTCTAACTTGGACGCATACATAAGCAATGGGCTCCTCCCATATTTATACAATGTCTAGGTCGGTTAATGGAGCATTCTAGATTTTTCTTATAATTTCTGCTTCATGCCAAACAATGTCGGTAATGGGTGAGATCTTCATATTTCTAGATTATTCAATATTGTTCCATAATGATCTTCTATATTGGACTTGGGCCTTGGGCTCTTCGGTGCTGACTTTAACATTATTCTTATCCCATGTGGTTAAATTATTGCCTTAATTAACTGACAAAACTCTGTAGCCAATTGCTTCACTGGTTCAATCTTTGGTACGGTACTTAAGGGTAGAACCTATTAAAACTTGAAAAATGCAATAACCGCAGACTCTTTCTTAGCTCAAATTCTTGGATGAATTAGTTGATTAAAAGTTTCTTATGAGTTATAAGCACTATTTTTTTTTTCCATTCAGGTCATGCAAGGTGAACCTGTGGGGTACTTTGATTATTATGCTTTGCAATGTATCTAGTCATGTGATAGTATCATTTTTCTGTATTTAAATTTAAAAAAACAATATATAATTAAAAGTATATCCCCTTTTTCGCTCTTTTGTGTTATTTTCGGTACTTCAATGTTGCTGGGCAATTGATCACTTTTGTATCAGTATTGAATTGGCTATACACTCTTTTTCCCGAAAAAAAAAAAACAAATTTAGGGCAATTGACGTAAACACACTTGTTAATCATGTGTGCAATGATGTCATTTATTGATGATATGGATACTAATTTCTAAAGCTATGTCATTTATTGATCAATACTCAATACTTGCAAATGCCATAAAAGCGGTTTTTTTCCCAGCCATCTCAACAATTTTAGCACATTTTTTAATCAAATTAGAAGTAGATTCTGTCCTGTAATTATATTTAATTTTAATTTGTAAGAACCATTGAATATTACAGTATAGAAATTTTTATATTTTTTCAGTTTGTCTTTTAACATTATTATCAAGCTTTTAAAATATAAAATAAAATAAAGGCAATTAAACAACAATTGAACTAAGCTAAGAAACAAATTATGACGGTTGGGATAAGCCTTGAGCAATGAATTTCATAGTTTGAAGTACGAAAAACAAAAATAGACCCCTGAATAAATTGTAGTGCTGGGTGTCAAGTTTTTCCTTGAACATAAAATTTAGTACAATGATTCGAAGAGATATGGATAACTGCTTATATATTTCTCTTGATAAAATTATATATAATTTGTAGAGCTATGGTTATGGTTGCTCCACCTATGAACCCAACAATGTCAGCATAGAAAACAATCTGTCAAAAATCCCAACCTGAAATTATTTTTTTTGAAGATAAATTCCAACCTGAAATTATTTATTTTCTTTTTTGAAAAAAAGAGGGATTTCTTTACCATCCAACTTTGTCTGAAATTAAAGATGCAAACAAAGCTTGAACCTTTGATCTCTTGGAGGCCAGCCTAGTGCCTCAGCGATAAGAGCACTAGGCCACATACCAAACAGAAATTATTAAAGTGGGCGGGTAATGTGACTATTAAATTGGCCAAATTTACAGTTACCTGAGGCTCAGTATCAACATTTTTCATGTCAATCATCATATAAACATTCAATTCTAGGAAGGTTTTCTACAGTGCAAGGGTGATGTCAGCACAAGATTATCTCCATTCTATTGAACAATGGACACCTCCATTTTATGATTTCAAATTAAATATAGGTTTAGTTTTAAAATTGTTTAGGTATCTTTAAAAATTCATTTGGCTATGAAAATTTATATATGTGCTCACAAAAATATAAATAATTCATGAATATAAAATTTTTAATTTATAGAGTTATAAAATAATTTAAATAATTTTCTGAATCTCATAAAATTTAATTTGCATAAAGGTTTCAATTTAAAATTGTTTGAAGGCGTTGGAAAAAATCATTTGACTATCAAAATTTATTTAATTACTCACATATATATGAAGAATTTAATTATGTAAAATTTTATAATTATAGACTTATAAATATTTTAAATAATTTTCTAAATCTAATAAATATTGAATCTCGAAAATTTTATAAATATCATTAGGTTTTTAATTATTCAAAGAAATTTATAATTTTAGTTGTGCATAAAATTAAATAATAGAAAAATTATAACAAAATCAATCATGTCACATAACTTTTTAATTTGATCATACAATTTTATGAAATATGGAATATGTGGTACTTTTTAAATTATTTGAGGACATTTATTAATTCAATTAGCTATGAATTTTTATATCCTTAATCACAAAAATATGAAATACCCAGTAAATTGGATATTGTTTCGTTCTAAAAATATAAGTATGATAGTATTGCACTTATCCTTGACTAAAGTCATGTAAGAATGATGATTGTTGCCTCTAATTGTAGAAAACTGTTTATGAGATAGTATTAATGGTACCTTCTAATATGGCTTTAATACCATTAAAAAAATAGTTATGAATAGAGATATATTTTTCAATTTTTGTTTTTTTACATATATTTTACATATATTTTTCAAAAATTGGTATCCATTGGCTTAAGATATTTTTTTACTTTTGTCCGTTCTCAATGGATCGTGCACAATACCATTAAATTTCGCTAGTTGATTCAAAAGTTCGCTGAAATTATTATAGTCCTATAGATGATGGTTAATTTCGGAGAAATTGTGCTCGATAGTGCTTGCTGTGTTGTTCTACCATGGTAGCTTGGGTTGTTACCAGTATCAACATTGTGCTTGATAGTTAAGGTAAACGGACCTCAACCGTTTAGAATGGAATTGAACTGGAGAAATATTGTGCATGATCCGTTTAGAACGGAATAGAACTCCAGAAACTTTGTGCACAATCCGTTGAAAACGGATATAAATCCGTTTAGAACTGAATAAAACTCGAGAAATATTGTGCACGATCCATTGAGAACGGACAAACGTCCGTTTAGAACGGAATAAAACTCTAGAAACTTTGTACCCGATCCGTTGAGAACGGAATAAAGCTAGAAACTTTGTACCCGATCCGTTGAGAACGACCTCAATCCGTTCAGAATGGAATTTAACTCCAGAAACTTTGTACCCGATCCGTTTAGAACGGACCTCAATCCGTTTAGAACGGAATTGAACTGGAGTGCGATCCGTTTGAGAATAGTCAAATCCGTTAAGGACGGAAGTCATAGTTAAAACTTTTTGCAGAGAACGGATCTCTATCCTGTTAGAACGGCAGTGCCAAATCTGCCTCTTTCTCTCATAATTTCTGCCTTCCCTCTTTCTTTTCTCTATTGAACAGAAAAAGATCCGAATTTTGGTCATGGATAGAAGCAATTCATCGCCTGAGAGAGGAGAGAGAGATTGGAAGCACTTGGGAAGTGCCAACTGACAGCCTGGCCCCACCCCCTAACCCCGCCTTCTTCTCTGCATCTCAATTTGACGATTAATTTGTGTTAGCTTCATGTGAAATTGAAGCGCTTTTTCTGTTTTTCTGGATAGCTTCTCTAGCAACCTTAAATTGGGTTAATTTTAGGAGGACTGGAGCAATGAGGGAGGATATTTGTAAAGGTATCAAGTATTCCCCTTCTTTTTTTAAGGTATTGCAGTGTTATACATGAGATTGGTCCTTGTACCTGATAGATTAACTAATCATCTATTAACTAATGACTTTACAAATGAAATTGTTGTCTAGCTTAACTGTCATCCTTTTATAGGCTCAAAGCTGATCTCTTGGTTTTTCATTGTGAATTACACAATACACAATGTCGCTAGTTGCACAGTCTGGTTGTTAACGTGAGCATGATTGAGTTACCTGGAAATTAATAATTGAGGCTTACTTGAAGTTCCAAGCTTGATTGCACAATTGACATTAAAGTGGGTGTGTAATGTTACTATAATATTGGCCAAATATTCAGTTAACCTTAGCTGATGCAATACTTAGCTGAAATTATAATTGATACAATACAACAACTAAGCCTTTTGTTCCAAACAAATTGGGGTCGTCCAGTTAATTGATGCAATACTTAGCTGAAATTATTATAGATGACGATTATCTTTGGAGAAGTTGTTCTTGATATTGCTTGCTGAGTTGTGTTGCCTTGGTTGCTAAGGCTGTTGTCAGTATGTTACATGTTGCAGTATGCTAGGCCTTTTGTCTTGGTTGCTGAGTTGTGGTGCTGACACCTATAACTTGTGTGCTTTCCAATACTTGAGCCAAAAGCATTGTTTTCAGATGGTACTGATTTTTTATTATCTTCGCTTGGTACAATTGGCAGGAGATGAATGTCTACACACTACACTGGCAGGAAACACTTCTGATAACATCTTTTGTACTCGAACCAGTTCTGTCACTAGCTGATTTCCTTCTACATCTGATGGAATGAACTACAGAAGTTTTGCACCGGTATATAATGTATTTATATTAAGATATATATGTTATCTAATCCAAGTTTCAGTCAGAACTCCAAAAGAGAGGCTGATAGAGCTGCATTTAACAATGAACCCAGAAGAAAGAAATTTCTCTTTTTTTTTTTTTGAAAAAAAAAGAAAGGACTGTGATTTGCACTGTGGCAAAATGGAACAAAACTTTCAAAGTTGGTACTGTCCAGAAGAAAACAGAATATAATATCATCCTATAAAACCTTGGCAGTTGGAAACTGGCTGACAAGAAAGAGACTAACCTTGGGGGATCTGTTTAAGTATCTAGTAAATGACGCTGATTTGACAATTGAAGGGTGGAAAAGGCAACCTCAGCAAGACCTCTGACATGAATCAGATTTGGCACATCTGAAATAACCATAACCCTTATGGATTTTAGGATCACGGCTTCCTGACAAAGCATTCAACAGTTAAATCAGTAAGTATACACAACAGGGTTTGAATCACATTTTAGAATTAACAAAAGAATACCTGTCGAGCATGGTAGAGGAATTTGGAGAGATTATCTTGAATTTCAGGCATTATTCTATGATAGTCTACAAGTGTAACCGACCTGAGCTCCGCAAAGAGCAAGAATATGTAAGTAACACAAGAACCGGCAAATAATGACTTGTTTTCATGAATCAAAATGAGCATCATGGTTCTATTTTAAGTACTGATCTTGTTCTTTGTTTGCACATTTTCTAGTCCATTTCTATTTAGGGGTTCTATATTTTATTTTAAGCAAAACTGCCTGGTGTAGGGGATTGCACATGTCTTGTTCGATAAAATGCTCCCTCTAACTTACCACCAAAATAACCTCACCGTGAGGTCTGGACGTCAGGTCCGGCAATAACTCAGAAATTTAAGGTCTAAACTCTAAAATGTAATATTTAACATGAAAAGGAGAGAAGAAAGCAAACCGTTCGAGAGCTAGCACTTGGAGTGAGGTCTGACTGCCTCAGGCGCCAGCCTACACGTGCAATGCTCAAGTTTGTTTACCAGTGCCAGCATTTCGTCGAACACCTGTGCTTCCTCCATGCGGAAAAGGTAGAGCTGCTGGGCTATTGATTTAGAAATAGCCAATAGATTAAAAAGGAAATATTAGTGCCGCTTGCGTTCTGAACGGGTGAACTTCCGTCCTAAACGGACATTCCTGGAAAGTGGAAACCAAGCAGCCCTTGCGTTTTTCTAAAATTTTATCCGTTCACAACTTCACATCCGTTCTAAACGGGTCAACTTACATCCTAGACGGATCTCCCTTGAAACCAAGTACCCTTTTTCTAAAATTTTTTCCATTCGCATCCTTTCTGAACGGGTCCAGTTCCGTCCTAGACAGATCTCCCTGGAAACCAAGTACTGTTTTTCTAATATTTTATCCGTTCACATCCGTTCTGAATGGATTTCCCTTGAAACCAAATGGATTCTAAAATAAGAAATAATAAAAACTCAAACTCTTCAAATGTACCTGAAACAAGAAAGTGAATTTTAGTTAGTAAAATCAACAATGAAATTTAAGATGCATTTGTTAAGTGTACTCATTTATCGGCTCAAGTAATTTTGTACCAGTGAAACACATATTAGCTTTCATTTCATGAGGGTCATTTGCAGAGATCTAACTCCACTGACCCTTACTCATGGCACATATAACCAAGTCATCTCCATTGTGTCCCATTTTGTGTTTGGTTTTACCTAATTTCACTTATTATATATATCACACAACAGGAAAATACCAATGCTATGTTTTGCAATTAAATCCCATTTTCATATCACACCACCTGCAACCCTCTACCTCAGTTTGCAATATTTTCTGTGTGATTCATTCCTTAACTCATGAGAACAAAGCTGCATTTCTGCAAGGAACCACAAGCTGGTGACCTATGTACTTGTATACCACACAAAGATACCATTTCAAAGGGGAAGGAAGCTTCTAAATCTCTGGTTTGTGTATCTAACCAGACCAAAAAAGAAAAAGACATTTTTACACTTTAATCCTTGCCTTTTTACAATAATTGTAGCAAAGGGACTCCAGAACAACCTGCTGAAGAATAAGTTAACCTGTATTTATTATACTGATTTACTATAATACCCTCACACTAACTATCATATTCTCATCAATTAAATCTCATTCCATTCAGGCCCTGTGTTTAACACAATTGACTATTAATTGTACCAGTTGTACCATTTACTACATGTGCACTGACTCTTTATCAACCATGACACTAGCAGACAAGAAAATCAAATAAGTAGGAAAAGAAGACGAAATAATATACTGGAATATGCTAACTGTGTGCAACTCAAATCATGCAGCCAACCTTTTCACTTGACATATAACTCAAATTCATGCATTATGCCTTGTTTTGACCTAATTACCTGCTGGGCATCTTAATCCGATCCGATTAGTATCTTTTGCAGTTTAGACCTCATATTTCTTTGATTTTTTACCTACTGAACTTACGGAAGGAGCATGCATACTTATTTCAATGTATTGATACAGACAAATTGGTAAGTTGGCATTTAAAATTGTATGATCTACATAGATATACTGACACTTGCTAGACCAAATTTCTGTCATAACTATCCGTATATATAATAACCTGGAAAGTATAGTCAATAAACATCGACTACCACATGAATTTTACACGACAATAATTACATCACAATTATTCAACAGCTAACAGATGGGGGAACTGATCATCACTTGGTCATCTATTCTACGTCAGATACTTTGGGTCCGATCACTAAAGAATTCTATTTAGATTATAAATTGTGCTAAGCTAATGTACAAATGCAACTAATCATACGTTAGAAGAAGTCCAGAAAAACATGAATTTATTTAAAAGAGAGAGAACAAAAGAAGCCAGTTGTGCGCAACAGAATTCATGAAAGGCATCTGACAACATTTCAATATCCTATTAGACAGCAAACTGTATTAGAGTGACAACAATATACTCATAATTATAACTCAATAAGTACACATAAGCCAGTTAATAGGACAGGACCATAACCTTATATGACATTTTTTTACTTAATTTCTATTTGTGTTACCACCTTTCCTACTCATGCAAGATCCCTTTCTTGTACCTTCTTATCAAACTTTTGAAAGTGATTTCATTCACTGTTTTCACTAGATCTATGCCAAGTACTTGACTGAACATTTCATCGCAGATAAAATTTAAGATGAAAAGGGGAAAAGAAAGCAAGCTGTTAGAGAGCTGTTGCTTAGAGTGAGGCCTCAGGTGCCAGCCTGCACGAGTTTACCGCAACCAGCATTTCGTGGAACACAAGCGATAAAATTTTACTGCTGCTTGTGTGTTGCGTCATCAATGTATGAACTTCCGTTCTCAACGGATTCGACATAAACTGAACAAAGGAGAGAAAAACATAGACATCCATTCTGAACGGATCAATTTCTGTCCTAAACGGATCTCAATGGATACCCAAGAACTATTTTTTTTAAAATTTTATCCTTTCTCAATGGATCAGGTTCCGTTCTCAAATCTCATTGGATGCCACAGCAACAACAAAGGAGGAAAAAACTGAAACATCCGTTCTCAACGGGTCATCTTCAGTCCTAAACGGATCTCCTGGAACCAAAGTAATGTTTTTTCTAAAATTTTATTCGTTTGCATCCGTTCTCAACGGGTCCGGTTCCGTCCTAAACGGATCTCACTGGAAACCAATTAACCAAGTACCGTTTTACTTTCTTGATTGTATTTGTGCTGAGTATTTTTTTTGCGTCAATTTTTTTTGTGTGTTCGTTTCTTCTCTTGTGAAATCCTGTGCAAAACCCTCAAAATCAATCAAAAAAAATTTAAAATGTAAATTGTTAAGTTTGCAAAGTACTTTTTAATGGAGAAAACCGGCCACATGGGCGGCTTTTTGACCAAATTAAAGGTCCTCCTGCCATTTAATTGTTAGATAAGTTAGTTGGATTATTTATAAAAAAATTGCAATCCACATAATAAAACTAATTCATATTCATGTCGCAAAAATATTTTTTGCTTTATGTTTTCTCCTTTTTTGATGTGAGCCTCTTTTAAATAGCAATATAGCATATGTGCTTACTAATAACTCGACAACAAAGGAATTTGAAAACAAAATTAATAAATGTAACATTTATATGTGTAATAGAGGCAGCAATAAGTACTTTCAAAATTCAGCGTATGCTTTGTAGTGGCTCAGAGGGTTAGGATGCTTCTTGTAAAAAAGAAAAATTGCTTTCTGCTTATATTCTTGGTTCTTTTTATTTTTACCCAAATGCTATATTATGTTGGAATTTGGAACATTGATGTCAAATATGATTTTTTTACCCAAGTGACTCTCAAGCGGATTGAATTTGACGAGAATTTAAATTTGATTTTCTGTATAAGAACATGCTTTCAATGATGATTTTAAGTTGAGGAATATTCCGCTACCAACATTTTGGTTGTCCCCCAAATGTCAACATTTTACTATATATTTGGGTAGTTTTTAAATTTTAAAATTCAAACGTTGTATCTAAACCGTTGATCTTATTAAATTTAATAAACGATGTGTTTTCATATTAAGTTTTATAAATTTTAGAGTTTATTTGATACTTGTTCAAAGGCTAAAACATGAACGAATTAGAACAAATCTAAGAAACAATTATGAAGGATACGCATTGTGTTGTCCCCCAATTTTTGAAGTTGGTTTTTTTTTTAACATTGTTAGCAAGCTTTTCAAAAAATAAAATAAAATAAAGGCAATTAAACATCAATTGAACTGAACCTAAGAAACAGTTATGACGGTTGGGATAAGCCTTGAGCAATGAATTTCGTAGAAACTAAACAGCAACCGAAGGAACTAGGCATGTGCTCACCGCTTTGTTAATTTTCGACATGTTTACATAGAAGTCCAATTCTATAACAATAACAATAAAATGGAGGGGTCATCTGCATAACCGTCATTCTTCGATCTTCGCATAAAATTATCTCTAAACACTTCCGTTTTCATATTTATTTTTTTTTACACAATGAAAGATCTATTCATTGGTTACACTGAACGGACAGGTGATTTTTTGCGTTTCAGCAAAATCAGTTGAGAACGGAAACATTTACGGGATACGTCTGTGTTTCACTGTTTTGTTTTTCTGTGCAATCCGTTGAGAACAGAATCATTTCCGTTGAGAACGAACAGGTGATTTTTTTGCGTTTCTGCAGAATCTGTTCAGAACGGAACCATTTACGTTGACAACGGATACGCCTATTTTTGCTTCTCTGTGCAATCCGTTAAGAAAGGTCAGGCAAGTTTTAGCGTTTTTGCAAAATCCGTTGAGAACGGGACAACTTCTGTTGACATGCCAACAAACAGAAGGAAAAAATACAATCCCTTGTAAACATACATACGAACAACAAATGCTCGAAAATATACAAAAAGAAATACTCATGCCCCGTGCTAATCGATGGAGAAGGGTAAAAGGAAAATGAAATGAAAAGTGACTTGGTTAAGGTTTTTCAGGACTCGAGTAATGCCTCTCTTTCTATAGTGAGTTCAATAAAAATCAATTTTATAAAATTAAGTAAATATAACATGCATGCATTTTTTTTTAAATTTGAAATTTCGAAATTTGAAAATTTGAAATTTCGAAATTTGAAAATTCAAAATTTGAAATTTGAAAATTTAAAATTTTGAATTTGAAAATTTAAAATTTGAATTTTGAAATTTTTAAATTTAAAATTGCAGCAAGTCCATCAACACCTATCTATTTCCATTTTTTTGTATACGGAATGCCAAGTTAGGGAGGTAGTGCTGATCCTGTTGACCTCAAAGTTGTTGTTTGGCGATGAAAAGTCCACAGGCTAGCTCGTTGACCTAGATGTCAAACTAAACTTGTCACTACCAAATGGGCCTTAATATTCAAAGTTAGACGTGTTTAGGTCCAGTCGGCTATGATTTGAAATGAAGGCAGATTAACTGGATTTGGAATTTTAATCTCAAATTATCTAGGTCATATCTTTCTAATACGAACGTAAATCAGAATATTTTTTTAATCTCAAAATTTCCTCATTAAATATGAAATCTGATCTTAATATGAAGTTTAAGAAAACTCACAGGAGCATTTTTTTTTTAAAAAACAATTCTTAATTCGGTCTAAACTACCGATCAATAACTGAAAATTCCATTGTAAAGTAATAGATAAAAAAGCAAACCCCGTAGTAGCATAGCAGATATAAAAACGAAGGTGTCAATGTTTAAACCAAAATAGGAAATATCGTTGATTAAGAAAGAAAATTTTCCCTTGGACATCCGTTTTCAACGGATTAAGTTCCGTTCTTAACGGATCCAAACTGGCTTGGTCAACACAGGGAACTTTGCTTAAAATTTTCTGCCACTTCCGTTCTAAACGGCTGAAGTTCCGTTATTAACGGATGATACAATTGTTGTATACGCTGAGAACGAAATTAGATCCATTGAGAACGTTCCGCGAAGCAGAGTGCTGCAGACCTATTGGGGACGGAACGGATAAGATCCATTGAGAACGGATATTACGATTGGGGGTATGCGTTGAGAACAGAATTTGATTCGTTTGAGAACGGATGTTACAACTGGGGTATCCGTTGAGAACGGAAGAGGCAGAAAATTTTGGTTATTAATTCGACCCACGAAGCTTAAACCCCGTTCCCGTTGGCATCCCTCCCTCCACCTCTTCTCCTTCTCAACTTCCCCTTTCCCTCCTCCCTCCTCTCAATCTCTCATACTTGAGCAGCGATATCAGGCAGCGCCTAGATCGATCAATCGGTTCTTCCCGATTAATTAATCTTCCCAGCCGACCCTTCTCGACCTCCCTCCCTCTTCCCTAGATGAAATGAAATCTGCAAGCAGCTCGCTAATTTCCCAGCCTGCCCGCTCCCTCAGCGGCTTGTCTTGTCGAGCTGAGGAAATTGGAGGAGACAGACGCCGGAAATAGAGGTGGTCCTTTTGCTCAGAGAGCTTTCACTGCTAAGCCAGTAAACATTTCTTCCCAAATTAAGGATTGATTGCATCAATTACTTTCTATTCATTGTACGTTTTACAATGGCCCTAATTCATTTATACAACACTACACAGGAAATACAATTTTATTTTCTTCAAGCTGAGTTTGTGTTCCATAGACTCCATTCATGGAAATAGATAGATCTTGCTTCAAGCTTTTCATCGAACAACTTGACGGCATTCAAAAGGAAGTTGCTGAAATTTTGCCTGACTTTATAAAGTTTTTATCTTTTCCTTTGGAACTGTCTCTACTATGTTCTCTTTACCCCATCCTGCCCTGTGTCCATTGTAACAGGAAGTTGCTTAGAATAAATTGGCAAGGCATGATATATTTACCAGGATAGGGCATTACCATTTACTTTTACCAAGGTGTGATCTGTATTCCAGTATAACACATTGCCATGTACTTTTACCAAGGTGTGATCTGTATACCAGTATGATACAGAGGTATGTATTGTTGCCATGGTTTGACGAATATACCAGTATGGCACACAAATTTCCACTTAGACTGTTGTATGACCTTTTAACAAGTATGGTTGATATTACATGTATATACTTCAACTCTAAATACTGATGTATGATCTGTTAATTATTTTTTTCAAGCCTCATGGAAGTTGCAAATTTTGAAGAACAATTTGCACCAGTTTCCTATTTGACCTCTCGTACTGGTCCATACAATATCTCCTCTGACTGAAAATGACAGAAAGCATCAACTCAAATTTCTTAAAGTCGTGTCATTCAGGCCTTTGCACCGATGCACCAGTATCATGTTAACTGACAGCTCAGACGTATACACTAAATTATTTTAGTAACATTGTGTTGATAATGAAGATATGAATTGGGCTATGCCGCTATGGTTTATACCTGATATCGTTAAGAACAGTTTGGGTTGTAAATAAGGAAACACCTTTCAGGCTAGTTAGCTTTTAACTATCAAAGAGAAAATTACAAGTACAATGAGTGTAATTACCCAGGAACAACTTGATGACGACCTTTCCTGCAAGATCCAATAAAGTTTCAACCGGCATTTAATGAAATAAGACAAAAATAAATGTAAGGGAATTTCTCACACTGTATGATCTTCAGGTTTCACCTTGTTTCACATTTTTTTTTTTTGAATTTGCAGTTTGTTTCACTTGGTGATTTATCAAGTGACAACCCTTTGAACAAATGCCCCATCTTTTTACCATATAGAAGGTCTGATCTGTGACACCTCACGACAGTTTGACAGCCGTTGACTTTCAATAGTTGACAGATATATTGCCTCAAGCATTCTCGTATCGTGCCCAATTTGTCTCCTTATATCATATTAAATCTACTAACAATATCATAACTTAATTATCTGTCTAGATTAGCAATAACATTTTATGCTCTAATGCTCAGTTTAGTTCAAGTGAACGTGATTTACAATTTAATTAGTTAACATAGCTAGTCAACATGCTTACAAAATACTTACAAGCCAATAATAATTAATAAATCTGAGCTGCTTGAAAGGCGATCAATGTGAACATGTTAAATTTAGAAATAAATATCATATTATTTAAAGAAAAACTGGGACATGAAGTTTTTATATATATACTTTTTCTTTCTTGTTTTGTGGGTTTAATTTCTATCTGACCCATGAAATTGTTGTGGTCATCTCTTGTCCCAGCTTAATTTTTTGTGGGTTTAATTTTTATATTTCTTTGTCATTCGGGGGAAAATGAAAATCAAGGGTTTCCAATATTGTAACACTTTGTTCATGCTCCATTTTGTATTGATTATATTTCCTTCCTTTGTGGTTTTTGGTCGTGTTTATTCTTTATTAAAGTTGATAAACAACATATTACTTCCCTAACAATGGTTTTGGCGAAGTCGGCACAGAAAAAACTAGTTTGATTATACGAACCAACGTACAGCTATATATTTCTATGTGCTGACATTGCATCCAATCAGCTGGCTTAGTGTTTTAAAAACATTAGTGTAGTATTATGGTGCATAATATTTACTTATCCTCAAGATTTGGTAAATACAATTTTTTAATTTCAAATTTTTCTTAATTAATAGGTTTATTCTCCGTACAAAGCTTAAAAAAATAATTTCTTTTAAGAGAATCGAATGAGGTTATTGTTATTGTGAAATAAGGTTTACATATTTATAAAAAAGATATAAAATTGTGAAGTAGTGTGTGACTTTTTAGCATTAATGAATTACAGAAAGTCCAAAATACTAGTCCAGCTGGGCAATGATTTGGAAACAGCCGTTAGATTAAAAAAAGGAAATATTATTGCACTTGCGTCTTTAACGAAATCAACGGATGAAGTTCCGTTCTCGTTAGATGCCATAGAAACTGCACGAACGGGAAAAAAAGAGAAGATAAACTGACATCCTTTATATGGGGACGGATCCAGTTCCGTCCCAAACGGAACTTCTGGAACTAAAATACTAAGTTCTTTTTTTTCTTGAGTTCTCATCCATTCTGAACATCACACATCCGATTGCCTCAAACAGCGTGATCGAAAATCCATCCGTCGAAACTGAGTTCTAGGGTTTAGGAGAGGAGAGAGGATAGCGTCCTTTGGTATCATCGAGATTCGTGTTGGTCAACACAACTTGTCCCGTTCATTTTTCCAGGACGCGAGGAGGCGGGAGAGAAGGCCGACGTTGGCGGCGAGGCCTTTGAAAAACGACCCTTGAGTACTTCCATTCTCTCTCTCAGTCTCATCTCAGGCGATGAATTGCTCCTCTCTCCATGACCGAAATTCGGATCTTTCTTCTCTATTCAATAGAGAGAGGGAGTCAAGGCGATCAATTTCAACTTGGAGAGAAAGCAAGGATTTGGCACTTTCCGTTCTAAACGGATTGAGATCCGTTCTCAACCGATTGGAATGTGCAAAGGGAGTTCGCACTTCCGCTCTCAACGGATTGTATTGTGCAAAGGGATTTTGCAGTTCCGTTCTCAAAACAGATCGGATTGCAAGGGATTTGGAAATGGGAATGGCACTTCCGTTCTTAACGGATTAAGATCCGTTCTCAACGGATTCAATTGTCCAGAGACAAGGGATTTGGGGTGCCCTTCCGTTCTTAACAGTTTAAGAGGCAGAAAATTTTGGTCTTTAATTCGACCCGCTCCAACTGAAGCTTAAAGCCTAAACCCCGTATAGTATAAGTATAGTATTCCAACCAACCCTTCTCCACCTCCCTCCCTTCCTCCCAAATCCGTATTCCCACACGAATTGCCATGCCAAGAAGAATGTGCGTGATTTTACTATAAGTTCTGCTGTTGGTAATCTAAAAGTTTGGTACATGGAATTAAGTGAAAGTTGAAAGTTGAGTACAATTTGGCCTGAATGAGACTTACAGCCACAGGTCTGCATCTAAGCCTCAATTTTACTATAATTGCCTGAGTTGATCTTGTATTGAGCAATTGTGCTCCAAAAGTCCCATGTTGATTTTGATTTCAGCTCCAATTTAAGTACACAAGTCCATTAAAAATATAAGATGAGGATCAGGTTATGTCGGTCTAGATACCATTTGTTGCCTTTTTTTATTTAGGGAAGACTAAACTATATGAGTGACTCTCGTGTTTCATCGCAGCCTCAAATGAAAGTATTTATCGAGTCACCTTATGTCCAAATTGCCTCACTGGTTTTTCTTCAAAGCATGTGTCAGATCAGTTTGGTGTCAGAGTAGTATTTCCTTAAATCAAACTGTGCTGATATAATAATAATACAAATAAACAACTGGACTCCTATGTGCAAAAACTGAAACAAATAGACCAGATAGCATGGATTCATTGTAACTGTGTCATTTGAGATGGTCAAAGTGTAAAGTTTTTGTCCAACAGATGGTACGAAGGTATGCCTATGAAAATCTGATTTCTCTCTTTATGATGTGTGTACTGTGTAGAGATAAAGAGTTAACAGTAATGCAGGTTAAGTGCGATCTTACATGACTTCATCTTCAGTAGACTGTTATCCTCGGGCCAGGTTAGAGATATGGAACAGGTTTTGAATATAGTTAATTCAGTGACCTTGGGGCCCACTGAAGATCAGATTCGATGGGAAGGGAGTACTGATGGGTGTTTTTCTACTAAAATATTATATTGGTGGTTAATGAATAGAGGGGTGCTTGGTAGATGATAGGTTTGGACGGATTTGGGACATGGAAGTTCCATTAAATATCAAAATGTTTATTTGGTTGTTTACTTAGAGGAAATTACTTGCAAAAGATAATCTAGCAATAAGAGCGTGCGAGTGGAGGTTCATCGTCTCTATCGTGGGTAGTTGGTGACAGTCGACCATTTTTTCCTTGCTTGTTAACAGGCACAGTTATTATGGAAATGGGCTGTCAGTTTGATCAGTATTAGATATGGTTTCCAATATATTGAAGAAATGATCGAAGCTGTTAATTCAGTTCATAGAGTTGGAGAGCTGCTGTACAGATCATAGTTGTGCAGTATTGTGGGTCCAGTGGAAATACAGAAATGAAATTATTTTCCATGATAAAAAAACCCCATTTATTCTATATATTGCAACTCAGATTCACAGAGTGTCATATACTTGGTCAGATTTATGGACAAAAAAGTTGAAGTAGCAAGAGCAAGAAATAACTCTGCACTGGAGAAGGTGATGTTGCAGATGGAACGAAGGGATTTGCGTTAAATGCTGATTAAAAACTGGAAACATATCAGAAAATACGGCATGAAAATTTACATGACTGTGGCAATTCTCTTGCTGATGGGATTTGTAGGGATTTTGTAGGACATGTTCAGATTGACAGATTGTAATAAATTCTATCTATATTATACTTTTTGTATTGGTATATAGACCTCTTTTTTTGTGAAGGTGTTAGATAAGATTCGCACACCAGTACCTAAGATCTTTGGTACCAGTGCAGTCCAACCAGGTTTTTTGTCGAGGAATAAGTAGTGTGAGATATGTTTATGTCAAAATGATTGGATAAAACTGTGTTGTAATAGGGACATTTCCGTTTTTAATAGAAATGTGGTGGGCCATTTTGCTCACTTGTTTTGAAAAAATAAAAAATCGAACTGAGTTGTGTTGAAATTGTTTTGTTTAGCTTGTATTTGAGGTGAAATTATGTATCAGCCCTTGATTTACTATATGTATCAGATATCTGGTTATCTTGAGGCGCCATTTATTATTCTTATCACATCTGATTAACTTATTGCTTAAACTGATAAAATTCTATGGCCAATTGCTTCATTGGTTCAATGTTCGGTATGATATCAAAACCACTGGTAGATTCTATTAGCACTTAAAAAGGCAATAATCACAAACTCTTTCTTAGCTCAAATTCTTGGACGAATTAGTTGATTAAACATTTCTTATAAGTTGTAAACAATTCTTGGACTAATCCCTTTTACCCTACCCCAACTTGTTTGGGATAAAAGGCTTAGTTGTTGTTGTTTGTAGGTCATGCGAGATTGAAGTGTACTTCAATTATTATGCTTTGCAATGTATCTAGTCCTGTGTTAGTATCATTTGTTGTGTATCTAGTCCTGCACTTCAATTATTATACAAGGTACTGCACTACCTCAATGGCCCGCCATGAAGGCATGTTGTCCACATTTCCGTCTTGTATATATACCCATGACCAGAGCCGAGCAATCTGTGAAGAAACATACCTCAAGTTGTAGCTCTCCATTGAATGTGAGTTGGAGATAACCCACTGCTTCATTCAATGCCATAGCCTCATCCAGAAAAAGAATCAGCCAAACAGTGACTAGCTATATGGTAGCTAATTGTACACAATTGACCATTTTTATATAAACACCATGCCATTCCAGCCTTGTCTTGTGTGTCCCAGGTAGTATCAGTAATAATTTGCCATCCAATTGCACTTATTGAGTACGGTACTTGTACCCTGTCGCCATTTGAGTAAGCAATTGGGTTAGTTTGGTTTAGAACAGACTTCACCTTTTTGCGTACACCTCTCGGATCAAAAATCCTCTTCTCAAATATCTCTTCATTTCCTGCCTTCCATATTTCCCACATCGTAATGCGATAGAACTCCTTAACCCCTTCCTGATTCGATCAGCCCCACCATCACTTGCTTAAACGATGTGTTTTCATATAAGTTTTATAAATTTTAGAGTTTATTTGATAACCGTCATTCTTCGATCTTCGCATAAAATTATCTCTAAACACTTCCGTTTTCATATTTATTTTTTTTTTTTACACAATGAAAGATCTATTCATTGGTTACACTGAACGGACAGGTGATTTTTTGCGTTTCAGCAAAATCAGTTGAGAACGGAAACATTTACGTGAACAACGGATACGTCTGTGTTTTGTTTTTCTGTGCAATCCGTTGAGAACGGAATCATTTCCGTTGAGAACGAACAGGTGATTTTTTTGCGTTTCTGCAGAATCTGTTCAGAACGGAACCAATTACGTTGACAACGGATACGCCTCTTTTTGCTTCTCTGTGCAATCCGCTAAGAACGGTCATGCAAGTTTTAGCGTTTTGCAAAATCCGTTGAGAACGGGACAACTTCTGTTGACAAGCCAACAAACAGAAGGAAAAAATACAATCCCTTGTAAACATACATACGAGCAACAAATACTCGAAAATATACAAAAAGAAATACTCATGCCCCGTGCTAATCGATGGAGAAGGGTAAAAGGAAAATGAAATGAAAAGTGCCATGGTTAAGGTTTTTCAGGACTCGAGTAATGCCTCTCTTTCTATAGTGAGTTCAATAAAAATCAATTTAAAAAAATTAAATAAATATAACATGCATGCATTTTTTTTAAATTTGAAATTTGAAAATTTGAAAATTCAAAATTTAAAATTTGAAATTTGAAAATTTAAAATTTAAAATTTTGAACTTGAAAATTTAAAATTTGAATTTTGAATTTGAAAATTTAAAATTTGAATTTTGAAATTTTTAAATTTAAAATTGCAGCAAGTCCATCAACACCTATTTATTTCCTTTTTTTTGTATACGGAATGCTAAGTTAGGGAGGTAGTGCTGATCCTGTTGACCTCAAAGTTGTTGTTTGGCGATGAAAAGTCCACAGGTTAGCTCGTTGACCTAGATGTCAAACTAAACTTGTCACTACCAAACGGGCCTTAATATTCAAAGTTAGACGTGTTTAGGTCCAGTCGGCTATGATTTGAAATGAAGACAGATTAACTGGATTTGGAATTTTAATCTTTCTAATACGAACGTAAATTATTATATTTTTTTTAATCTCAAAATTTCCTCGTTAAATATGAAATCTGATCTTAATATGAAGTTTAAGAAAACTCACAGGAGCATTTTTTTTTAAAAAACAATTCTTAATTCGGTCTAAACTACCGATCAATAACCGAAGATTCCATTGTAAAGTAAATATCGTTGATTAAGAAAGAAAATTTTCCCTTGGACATCCGTTTTCAACGGATTATGTTCCGTTCTTAACGGATCCAAACTGGCTTGGTCAACACAGGGAACTTTGCTTAAAATTTTCTGCCACTTCCGTTCTAAACGGCTGAAGTTCCGTTATTAACGGATGATACAATTGTTGTATACGCTGAGAACGAAATTAGATCCATTGAGAACGTTCCGCGAAGCAGAGTGCTGCAGACCTATTGGGGACGGAACGGATAAAATCCATTGAGAACGGATATTACGATTGGGGGTATGCGTTGAGAACAGAATTTGATCCGTTTGAGAACGGATGTTACAACTGGGGTATCCGTTGAGAACGGAAGAGGCAGAAAATTTTGGTTATTAATTCGACCCACGAAGCTTAAACCCCGTTCCCGTTGGCATCCCTCCCTCCACCTCTTCTCCTTCTCAACTTCCCCTTTCCCTCCTCCCTCCTCTCAATCTCTCATACTTGAGCAGCGATATCAGGCAGCGACAAGATCGATCAATCGGTTCTTCCCGATTAATTAATCTTCCCAGCCGACCCTTCTCGACCTCCCTCCCTCCCTCCCTCTTCCCTAGATGAAATGAAATCTGCAAGCAGCTCGCTAATTTCCCACCCCACCCGCTCCCTCAGCGGCTTGTCTTGTCGAGCTGAGGAAATTGGAGGAGGCAGATGCCAAAAATAGAGGTGGTCCTTTTGCGCCTCTCAGAGAGCTTTCACTGCTAAGCCAGTAAACATTTCTTCCCAAATTAAGGATTGATTGCATCAATTACTTTCTATTCATTGTACGTTTTACAATGGCCCTAATTCATTTATACAACACTACACAGGAAATACAATTTTATTTTTTTTCAAGCTGAGTTTGTGTTCCATAGACTCCATTCATGGAAATAGATAGATCTTGCTTCAAGCTTTTCATCGAACAACTTGACGGCATTCAAAAGGAAGTTGCTGAAATTTTGCCTGACTTTATAAAGTTTTTATCTTTTCCTTTGGAACTGTCTCTACTATGTTCTCTTTACCCCATCCTGCCCTGTGTCCATTGTAACAGGAAGTTGCTTAAAATAAATTGGCAAGGCATGATATATTTACCAGGATAGGGCATTACCATTTACTTTTACCAAGGTGTGATCTGTATTCCAGTATAACACATTGCCATGTACTTTTACCAAGGTGTGATCTGTATACCAGTATGATACAGAGGTATGTATTGTTGCCATGGTTTGACGAATATACCAGTATGGCACACAAATTTCCACTTAGACTGTTGTATGACCTTTTAACAATTATGATTGATATTACATGTATATACTTCAACTCTAAATACTGATGTATGATCTGTTAATTATTTTTTTCAAGCCTCATGGAAGTTGCAAATTTTGAAGAACTTGATGACGACTTTTCCTGCAAGATCCAATAGTTAAAAGCTAAATAAGAGAAAATTACAAGTACAATGAGTGTAATTACCCAGGAACAACTTGATGACGACCTTTCCTGCAAGATCCAATAAAGTTTCAACCGGCATTTAATGAAATAAGACAAAAATAAATGTAAGGGAATTTCTCACAATGTATGATCTTCAGGTTTCACCTTGTTTCACAAATTTTTTTTTTTTTTTTTAATTTGCAGTTTGTTTCACTTGGTGATTTATCAAGTGACAACCCTTTGAACAAATGCCCCATCTTTTTACCATATAGAAGGTCTGATCTGTGACACCTTACGACAGTCTGACAACCGTTGACTTTCAATAGTTGACAGATATATTGCCTCAAGCATTCTCGTATCGTGCCCAATTTGACTACTTATATCATATTAAATCTACTAACAATATCATAACTTAATTATCTGTCTAGATTAGCAATAACATTTTATGATCTAATGCTCAGTTTAGTTCAAGTGAACGTGATTTGCAATGTAATTAGTTAACATAGCTAGTCAACATGCTTACAAAATACTTACAAGCCAATAATAATTAATAAATCTGAGCTGCTTGAAAGGCGAGCAATGTGAACATGTTAAATTTAGAAATAAATATCATATTATATAAAGAAAAAGTGGGACATGAAGTTTTTATATATTTTTTTTTCTTTCTTGTTTTGTGGGTTTAATTTCTATCTGACCCATGAAATTGTTGTGGTCATCTCATGTCCCAGGTTAATTTTTTGTGGGTTTAATTTTTATATTTCTTTGTCATTCGGGGGAAAATGAAAATCAAGGGTTTCCAATATTGTAACTGATCGGTGCTGAGGGTACTGGTCAAATTAATTCCTTGAAATCGATACTAATTCGTTTGCAATACAGTTTAAGGGTCGAATCTCGGAGACGGACTATTCTTTTTCTAAGTTTAAACAATTCCGATTAAATTAAATTCTAAGGTTAAATAAACAATTCTATCCAAACAGAAGATAAATTGCAGAATTAAAGTTCTAATTAACCAGAAAATTAAAGTGCTAAAGAGATAAATTAAAGTGCTAAAGAGATGAATTAGTTAACAGATGATTAACCAGAAAATTAAAGTTCTAAGGCTATATACGAAGAGAGCAGGATTTGGGAAACAAGATTGGTCCAAAATGATGTTTTACCCGTATTGATTTGGGAAACAAGATCGGAGGAGATCTGTTGTACTAAGCAATCTCCCATTGTTGGCTCCATTATGCAAAAGCACCTTTGATTATTTTCAGCTCAATCCTGACCGAGGTCATTGGCTCATTGCTCCCGAGGTACAGCACATCAGTGTTATACTTTGTGAATAACCTGATAAATTTCATTTCTTAGACTGATGCTGAAGAAACTGAATAATGTAGCAAAAGGACTGACCGGTACAGATAAGTACTGTTTTTATCAATCAGACTATACAGGTTGCCAGACTGTTATCTACTTGTAAGGAGTTTATATTAAATTTTATTTTAATACCAATACTGAGTCATCGTAATGCGATGTCTGATGCTGTGTAATATATGCATCTCTTACAGGTCCAGGAAAACCTTTACAATATGGCAATTGATTCAGCACAGCTAGGAGTATTATAGCTAGTGAGAAAAATTTAGATGATTTTGGCATCTTTATTGATAATTATTTGTGCAAGCAATAATAAAAACCCTTCATTATAGGTAACCATTTCCTATCTAAAAACACTTGTGTACACATGCTTTAGTACTCCAACTGCTTTACCAGACGTTGGATGAACTTGAAATGACAGGTCCAGCATTCAAGAGAAGAAATCATACATACTTGCTCAAGTCAAAGAACTATCTCTAAGAGAGAGGGTCGGAGCTGGTGAGGGTACTTGGGACCTGAGTCACTTTCGCTCTTCAATCATCTTGTCCTTGAGCGATAGAGAGAGAGAGAGAGAGAGAGAGAGAGAGAGAGAGAGAGAGAGAGACGAGAAAGGGGTGTGCGTGAGTGCGTTAGAGAAAGAAGGGCGATAGAAAGGGGTCAGGTGATACGCGAATGAACACCTAAAAATGCTTAATCCAGAGATTAATTTTTTTGTAGTTCTGTTTTACTTTTTCTTCTCATTTGAACAAACAGGGCACTCTTCTTCTGTAGTCGGGGAAATTTTGGTTTGTTATCCGTATACGGAATACCCATCGCTAATTGCTTCATTCAGTATTATTTGATGAGCGAATAGCTATCTTGCTTGTTGTTTATTTTCTTTAGACCTAAAAATCCGTATACCTATTGCTATAGGCAGCCAAGGGATTGTTTGTTGTTCATTGAAACTCTGATTTCGTTAGACCTGGGCGGCACTTTTTGGATTTTTTCTGATTCTTAATTTCTTCAATTTCAGTGGATTGCTACACACCTTTAAGCTAAATCACAGGTAACATTGTTTGAATGCATCAAATAACAATGTCCTAAGATGATTTAATATAGAACAGAATTAATAGTAAAAAAAAAATAATCCGGCTCTTGTCATTTTTTATAAATTTATTCTCCCGAAATAATATAAGGCATGAAAATGAGGCGACTAGACTTTAGTACTCTGAAGTCTGAAAAGATGGGAACCCGATTCCCATTTTTATAATGTTCTTTCCTAGTGTAGTTCATAGTGTAGCTTTTGTCAATGCATCTGACAATGCTTATTCCCTACTTTTTTTTTACTTAATTTGTAAAGTGACCAGATATTTTACAACCTCAGTTAATTGCTGCACAAAGCACGTCAATCTGCTATTCACATGGAATCAGAGTGATTATCCATTTTTAACAGCTCGTAGTGTTGATGTCATGGTGGCAATCCTGGTTGGCAATTTTGTTATCAAGGAATTGACAGCAGCCTGTATGTGGCTAGCTGAGTAAACTTTTTTTTTTTTTACTCCTTTTCTTTTGCATTGGAACGTTGCATAATAGAGGAATCAGTTTGGTTCACTGGAATTGTTATTTTTCTTTTACTTTTTCCATTTTTGTTGTTGTTGGACAAATTTAGTTTGTCATCTGAGAATTTGTTAGTAATATGTAATCTTACTGGTAAGGTCTGTATAACTGTTTGCGCGATGTGTTTGCTGAAATTGCCAAGTCCGATTTAGTTTTCAGCCAGGCCTGTTGCCTTTTCATTTCTATTTTATGGTTTTGGTAAAATAACTTGTACACTGAACCTCCAGTTTTTGTTTCATAAATTTTCCATAGCAACTATAAATTCCTTGTTGGAAATCAACTGAATTTAAGTTAGACAGATTGTCAATTACGTGCATTTCTACATTAATTATTTTTTGAGGTAATAGTAAGCATAGGTCAATGGTAATCACCTATCACAGCAGGTACAAGGAATATAGCATTTACTGTGTTCGACCTTTGCATTGGTATCAATATAAGCGGATTATAAAAAATTTTCTGTCAGCATCCGTTCTCAATGGATAAAGTTCCGTTCTTAACGGATCCAAACTGGCTTTGTCAACATAAACGAAATTTAATTTATTTGCTTAAAAATTCTGTTCGGAATGGACATAAAAACCTAGAAAAAACGGTTGTCATTTTAGCTAGTTTAGTTGCAGGGAGATGATCTGGGACGGAATTGGATCCGTTGAGACTTGAGAACGGATTTCACAATTGTGGTATGCGTTGAGAACGATATGAGATCAGTTGAGAACGCAACGAGTGGCACAACTATTGGGGACGGAACGGATTAAGATCCGTTGAGAACGGAACTTACAATTAGGGGTATGCGTTGACAACGGAAGCATGATCAGTTTGAGAACGGATGTTACAACTGGGTATCCGTGGAGAACGGAAATTGATCCGTTGAGAACGGAAGTGGCAGAAAATTATGGTTTTTAATTCGCCCCACGTAGATTGAACCCGTTCCCGTTGGCATCCCTCCCTCGTCCCTCCGCCTCTTCTCCTGCTCCACTTCCCCTTTCTCTCCTCCCTCCTCCCCAATCTTCAGCAGTGACTCGATCGATTGGTTCTTCCCAATTAATCTCCCTCCCTCTTACCTCCCAAATCCGATAAAATCCGCATGCAGCTCGCTAATTCCCGGCTCCGAAACCGCATGCGCCATCGCTCACTGGATCTGATTGACTTTTGCCTGATTCAATATTTGGGTAGGAAGGTGAACGTGAGAGCAAGTGGAGTTCGTCTGAGGAGGTAATAGAGACGAATCAGACGATCCATGCTCATTTAGGAGGTGTTCAGGTTCAGCTTATGGAGGTTTGACATCAAATTACAAATTTTATGTTTCTTAAAGTATACTTTATCTTATTTTAGAATCTTGTACCAATCTTGTTTTCCCCTATGTCGTGTATAAATGTGTAAAACTAAAACAAGAATAATTTCACTCACACATCCTAAGTATGGGATATGGTAAAATATTGTATGTCTGGACTGACTCAAGTTTCAAAGTTAGCCAAATGACCCATTATGTTGTACAGAGAACATTTGCTGTGCTTTGTATGTGTAATTTATTTTCATTTTCTAGACGGTATGCATTGCATTTCTTATTTGATCAGTATACAGCTAGTATCCACAATCAACTGTCATTGTTCATGAATTTCCTTTTATGTACTATGGTATTTAGCTTATTAATTAATGTTGTTTTTCATACTGGATAAACAATCTTGTTCTGTGTTGGATCAATAATTCCTATTTGACAAACAATCTGGCTGGATCTGAGCAACAGCCAATTGGGCCCTTTAGGTTTTACATGCAGAAAAAAGGAAAAAATAAACTCATGAGTCAAGATTGATGTTCATTGCCACTGATAAGACCTTTCAAGTAAATCAATCAACCTAGATACGGAATGTAACCAAAATAGTTTAAATAAATTTGCAGGTACAGAGCTTGTGAACCTCCTTGTCTGTGAATGGCGTATATTTTGAAAGGTACAGAGCTATGTTTTGTAAATGGCGTATATTTTGATCCAACACAGAAAAATCACTAAGGATGCATTTGGATGGATAGGAATAAGAGGTTATTCGGGAGTAAATAGCTATTACGGACTAATGGACAATCTATACAGCCTAGGATTAAGGATTTACTCCAAACCAGAGACGGATTAACAAATCTGACAAAATTTTAGAATAAAAAAGTGAGATTAAAAATTGAGGGGAAACAGCTCATTCAGTGGGAGCTTATATGCTTTCTCTTATATTTCTCCTTTCTCTCTTTCCCTGAAAGCAAAATTTTGGGAAAAAAAAAACAATAAAAAAATCTCAGATCTCTTGCGATTTGCTCAGTATTTCACACGTTCAATAGTGTTTTTGTCTTGTCGCACTTTCAAGCATCACGAAGAGTATCGGATTGCTCATCAATTCCATTTTTTTTGCTTCATTTCGTCGCTAATGATCTATTTCCTTCATTAGATCTGTGTTATTTTTCGTTAATTTAGTAGTTTCCTATCGAATTTTCCCTTGAAATGAAGAACAAACAGAACTTTTTTGTCCTTATTTTTTGATTATTTCGAACTACAATAACAGTAGCAAAGAGTAGTAGCTTTGATTTTGTACAAAATTCATTTAGTGCGGTTCTAAACGGTGGTTTTGTTTAGATTTCTGTTTATTTTTGCTCTCTATTTTGTTGTAAATAAAAAATTTGAAATTTTAAGAAGGAAAATAAAAACATGTCTTGAGCAATTAAAATTTTTCATTTTTTCACATGAAGTTCAGAGTCTCATACTCTCATTTGATGTCCTATTTCAGATGAGGAAGATGACATGGCAAATGCTGAGTCGACAAAGTTTCAAGGTATTATTATTGAAGCTAAAAGCTTGCATCAATTCGGTAAATTCTTCCTATACAATGGTAGTTTTGGATTCGTCATGCTCCTGTTTAGCTAGAATCATCCAATTTTTTGCATTTTCTGGATTTTGAATAATACATGGTTTTGAGAGGTCAAAAGGGTTTATTAGTAAATTTGGACCATTCCCCCTTCTGTAGAATGGCCTAAGTCAAGCGACAAACTTAATAGGTTTTGCCTTTTAGATGACTTATAGTTTGTATGTTTAGCATCTGTCTGCAAATGACTATGAATTGCGTAAGTAATCAGGTTGCAAGTATATATGTATAAAAACAATTGCTTTTAAAATTTTATTATCTTTTTTCCTTTTATTTTAATTTGTATGGTTATTTTCCAGTTCAAAAGCTATGAGAGCAAGTTGCTGATGCTGAGGCTCTATTAGACATAGCCAGTACTCTCGTGACTTCAGTTCGTTCACACTCGAGCAAAGCAATCACACCGTCTGACTTTGTCACAGCTTTAGTGGAGAAATTTGGGCAAAATAAAATAATCCCTTAAATAATGAAATTGAGTGCCCAATTGCTTTCAATTGGACTGATTTAGGATATGGTGTTTCTCATGTGTTCATGGCTGGCTCTGGACACATACAATTTGTTCCACACTATAGTGATTGTAATGGGATTTAGCTGTTGCAGGGTTTTGTACTAGTCACTGGTACCAGATAAATACTGTACTAGTCACTGTTAATTGAAATTGGATAAGTCTCCTGTAATGAACTGTTTCTCCTTCTTAATAAAAAAAAAAGAATCAATAAACAGAGTTTTCTGTGTCTTATCTCTTATGTAAGTTGGTTTTGTTGTGTTAATTGTTTCGTTTATTGGAGTTCTATTTGGATTTTTAAAAATGAAGTGACAGTATGATTTATCACACTATAAAATTAAATGATAGTAATGATCTCCTTTATTTTATTTATTTTTTCTTTCAATGACATATTTGTTGATATAAGAAATTTTTATAGTTATCACACTAGGTCAAAAAAGTATGAAATAAGGGTCAATTGTGTTTTTTGGAGTTGGTACCGGTCGGTACCAGTCTTAAATTGGTTACTGGTACGCTTTTGTTGAGAACCAGGGATATGTTTGTGAAGAATTTTAGTCTAGGGACTGAATTGCACGGAAAAAGAGTTCTCAAGGACCCATTAGTAAACTTGTTTGAACTAGTTTTAACCTTTGTGTGAATAAAACTATTAGTGGGTCATTAATTTAAAGATATGGGAATAAAAGGAATTTGAGGGCTGCTAAGCAAAAATGTTAAGTTGGCGGGTTGGATCTGTTGAGATTTCAGATGGGGTTTAATGTGATATCGGGTTGGATTCAAAATCCGTGTTCTTGGATATAAAATTGCGGTAAAATATTTATTCTAAACAATTTGTGAAGGTTGAATTGTCAATTATATTTAAAAATCTAAAAAAATTCCAGAAATAAAAACGAAAAGAAAAAAAAAACTTTTAAGCTCATCGTTGTTTAGATAAACTTTGGTACAAAATAATATGTATTATCACTTACTCCGTAAAGAGTTTAGATAAACTTTTAAGCTCATCGTTGTTGGACTAAATATTTGGTGATTTATGTTTTCTGTAACCGGATACGGTCTATTGCGTGCTCTCTTTAATCAAAATGGTGGAAGAGCTTGTTGTATTTGTTTAAAAGTTCCACTAATGAGAATTTTAAAGGAAGACTCAATGCAATCATAAAATTTCAATCTGAAATTTATATATTTTTGGAACTTTTTTTTTTATCTTTAACTGAAAATCTGCAAGCAAAAAATAATCGTCCTGTTTGGTATATAATTTTTTAAATTTTTTTCTTTTCTAGTGACCTTTGAAGAAATTTGTTATTGATGATATCGACAACAAAAGGCAAGATATTATTACAAATTGCCATCTGACGCCACAGCTATTATTATGTCCCAATTCCAAGTTCCCAAAAATTATGCCTAAACCCCGAAGTCTCGGAGCAATTAGCTTGTATGATAAGTAAATTTCCTCCCAACTACACGCACACGGCACACGCAACGCAACCTGTTCTTATTTTCTTCTTTGCGTGCGTGTCTATGTGTGTTTTTATTTCTTACTAGCAAACGTACCCAAGGAATATTTCGTTAACAAGGCCCCTTTTTTTTTTTTTGGGGGGGTGGGGGGGTGGTTCACAGGACCTGTCGGATGCAATGAGAAGTCACATTATATCAGAAGGCCCTTGTCAACTTCTGATCTTATTATCTTAATAAAAGTTAAAAAAATATGTCTAGTTCACTATTTTTCTTTGAAAAGAAAATACAAAACAATCAGATTTTTTTTTAAAATTTTGTAAATTTACACATTTAAAAAATCACAAAAATAAAACGTCACTCCTACGGTTAGAAGAAGTCTTGTTACTGTGATAATCTATTTTAAAAAGTTATGCATTGTCTTGAATTTTGGGTATCGCGTATACAGTGTCTCTGTGTGGTATATCTAATTGTATTAGAGGCTAATAATGTTTTTTCCAAAAGTAATGTAAACAGATAAATTTAAATGGATCATCTTAAAAAATATTAACGAGTAATGCTAGAGTCGAACGCGTTTGACACTTGAGCTCATCAAACATAATCGGATCTCAATTTTCGATATTACAACGGACAATCTAAACCTCTCAATTTTATCCTCCATAATGAAATCACCTTGAAAATCAAATTATATATATATTTTTTATTTTTTTATATTTGTTTTGAATTTTCGAAAACAATCAGTCTAATTAGCTTCGGACATGTAGTCTTAAATAATGGGAAAAAAAGTAGCTAAACATTTCGAAAAAATATAAAATTTGGTCTCAAAAAAATTTTAATATGAAAATCATATTGAGCTGTTCAAATCGACTATTTGAAGTTTTAATAATGAAGTCTTAGATCACGTTTGACGTCAAACGCGTTTGACTCTAACATTAGTCAATATTAAATTTACCTTTACATACTATATAACTCATTCATTGTTTTTATGGACGCTCACAGAAATAAATAACTTATTCATATTCCAAAAATGGGAAACATGGCGATATGCTTAATGCCATTAAATATTAAAAATACAGTGGTAATTCGTTTATCTAATATATTTGACCTAGTCTATTATGGAAATTTCAAATTACTAATGTCTAATTGTAATCGACCTCGATAACTCGGCCTACACTATCCCCTAATCTTGATTCCGCCCTCATTACTAACTAATCTCTGCAAAATACAGCATTTTGATTGAGAAAAATCGTCTCACAACATATCTAGAAATCGAAAATATTTTATATGAATCAATTTTTTTAATTATATATTCCCTCGGAATTATAAATGGACGTGATCGATTTGAGCAGAAACATAGCTCAAATCGAATTGAAAAAACTAATTTATGATAAAACGTGCGTTGACCAAAAAAAAATGGTCACAAAATTCGTTTCGTCAGATGAAATTGCCACCGACAAATTATGTGCAAAATTTCTCAGTTAAATTTTTTTCCCCTTTGCTCTCTCGTAAACAATTAATTCGTGGAGGAATCAAAGAGACTATTATATTCCTATAAGTGGTGGCATGCATGCCATGCCAGCCCTCTGCATCTGTCACGTCCATCTCCTTTTAATAATGTTTGATGTTGCGTATGTATCCCTGTCAAATATTTTACAGCAGCAAAATTTATAATCTAGCGTCCTTATATAGTTATATTTAAAACTGTAACCGATTTTTATATTGCAAGACGGACTTAAAAAAGAATACGAAGTCAATATTTGATTCATACAGGTGCAAAATTGCACACAAAATATATTCCCCTTAAAATAAAAGCGATTCTGATCATGTACGAGTTGATAAATATTACAGAGAACCATGATTTTATAATAAAGCAACGGAATCCGTTTAATAAAGAAAAATGCAATAAGTAGAGTATGCGGTTGGGCACTTGGGCTCATTGTTTCATGCTTTTAATGGCATTTCACATGACCCTAAATCTTAAAATCTAGCGCACAAAAAGGTAATTAAGTACGCATAGTTAAGACTTAAGAGCATGAAGCTCATCGAAAAAGAATAAACTAGAAATCTAAAATATGCATGGGTTCACTGCAGAAATATATTTTCAAATTTCTTAATAATATAATTCTTGGTTTCAAACCAACCTTAAAAAAAAACAAATCATGCAAAAATTTGTCAATAATATCGAAACAGTGCATACCAGTATACTTTGTCATTTAGGTCGACTGTAGGTATCAGATCATGCAAAATTTTAGCAATAATGAAACAATTTTAAGAAATATATGTTCAAGGACTTCTTTTATATTTCACGGTGGCTAACCATTTTTTAGGTCGAACGAAAATCCATGTAAATTATTCACACGATAATAAGTGCATCTGCAATTTTAAATTTTCCTATTGAAATAATGCTAAGTATTTCTAGACCACAGACTTTGCTGTTTTTACAAATATATTAACAAAAATATTCATAATGAATTATTTGAATATAATAAAATACTATATTCCATAATAAAATGTACACATTAAAGTTATCTTTTTTTTTGTATATATTATCTAAGGCGCTGCTCTTGTTGATGATAAAAGCAATACGAGTTTTTTAAAGTATAATTGACTCTGATAATCTACATAGAACAATATTTCAGACCGAACACTCCGTCTGGACCAGATAGCTTGACGAACAACAAACATTTTGTCAAGTTTACTTATAACTAGTGGGCGCGTCGCGCGTCGCGCGACCTATTTTTCATTTTATTTTATTCTTTAATGTTGTTAATAGTAAATAATTTTATGATGGAAGACAATGATAAAAGTAAGATTAATTTCAGGTGTCAAATTTGATCATGATTTTATGAGCAGTTCAGTTGACCACATAAACGCATTATAAAGAGAAAAATTGTAAGTCTTTTTAATTTTTCATAATTTACACAATCTCTTTATTTTTTCTCTTCATTTGCTACCAAATAATATTTTTTATATTCGCACGTTCTGCAACAAAACTGCTTTTCGTTCATTGTGGATAATATATAAATTAAAAAATTTTAATTCAAAATGATCAAATAGACTAAATACAATAATACAATTACATGTCATTAAAAAAAATGTATAAAGTATTAGTTGAAAAAAAAAATTTTAGTCTCATTGGATTGATTATTATAATTTTATAGCATGGACACAATATTTATTTATTGGATTATTTATTATTTGTCAATTAGAAATTTTTTTAAAATTTTTTCAGGTCTAAAATGAAACATTTGAAATTGATATGTATAGACGGTAGTCAATTTTCTTTATGTATAGATCGTAATCTCACCCTCTTGTCAATTGGACTACTATCTGTGCAAACAAAGTTGGGGAAGGAACTCAAATAATAAAAATAAAATATATTTTTCATATTATAAAAAATAAATAACATGAGAATTTAAAAATTATCTAAAATATAATTAAGCCAAAATGTAAGATTTATATCACATAATCATTATAATGTGGACGAGTGGCCATCAAGGATCCGAAGTCCAGCTGGAGACTCGGTCCGAAATGGCAAGAAATCCAGCCGAAATTATATGGCTGGGCTGTGATTATGTTTCCTTGTTTTGTGTTTTATTTTATAGAAAGTATATTTATGCCTTCCTATGTTTCTATAAAGGAGGCATCTCTTTCTCTCATCTTTTTGACTTAGATTCTGTACTAAAATCCATTGAAAAGAAATAAAAAAAGATGGAGGTGTGCGTGTGTGTGGATGTAGGTACAATTTTATACTGAACCACGTTAAATACTGTGTCTCTGTGTGCTGTTTAAGTTTACAAATCATGTACTCATGCGAATAAAATTTTACATAAAAATAAAGTTGTTAAGATTCTGAAATAATTTAAAGAGTCAAATATATTTTATATGGAATTTGATTAAATGGAGTCATCCATGAGTTACGAAACAGAGAGGAAAAAAAGGGGTGGGGGGGGGGGAAGAAGAAGGAAAGGATGGTTGCTTGTAGGAAAAATAATGGAGTCATTCACATAATCACGTGCTTGTTTGCAGGAAGAAAAAATAACGGGATGGAGATGGAGTAGAAAAGGGAAGGAAGAAAGAATGAAAAAGGAAAAGATGGATCATCTGGATCGGATGTAAATGATAGTAAAACTGCATGGGCCCCAGCCATGTGATTGGAGGTCTTTCGGATTCTGCATCCTCATCTGTGTTTGTAGGTTGTAGCGGCTCTCAAAATGAAAACGATATATAATATACACAAACCCGCTTCCTTTCTTACCATTATAACAGAAAATCTAACAAAAACTATTGTGCGGAGAACTGTTTGCCTACAGTTCTTTCGGATTGGATTATATTCTACGGATTAATATATGTTTGGATTTGGATTAGATGGATTGCAAGGGATTAGACAAATGTGCACCATGGACCTTGGTCATGGTCTACCTCTACCATATCAAAATACCAACCTAATAAGCCAAATTAAAGACTAAACAGTGACATCACTTTACCGGGTTCAGTTGTCAGGCTCAAAACGGTACAACGAGAGGGACCCAAAACAAAATGCGAGGTCAAGAAATGAAATGGACCCCAGATAATAAATCCTAAAAATATTTAATATTAGAGCAGTGTCATGATACAATCCCCATCAATGATCAACCACCGACTGATAACTAACTTCATTATATCAATTTTTTTTGTCACCGTCGCCAATTCCCTTTTTGTTTTTGAAGCCCTAATAATTCCTGGGAGATCAACATGAAAGCTGATCAATGATGCTTAATGCTTAATTCCCAAGCAAAAATAATAAGTCAAAGTGAGTTTAATTCCAACTTGGGAAGCTTAGATCATCATAAAAGGTAATGTACTTTTAATATTTTTTCCCCCATAAAATGGGGATTATGATATCATCATTTTTCTATCAATAAAATAATTTTACGTTAATTTGGACACAACATAGAACACTTTGGCTCCGTTTGGATGGCTTATTTCCGGAATAAGGAATAAGAAATAAACACTTTTTACCAATAAATTTATTTCTAACCATCCAAACTCTTCACAAAAATTACATACTTTCCAATAAATTTACCCCTTTCCAATAAATTTCTTCCCTTCTTCTTTCTTCCTACCTTATTCTCAACGCATCCAAACGGAACCTTTAATGAAAAAGGAAGCAATTTAAACCATACAAAAAAATGACTTAATTACCAATACAATTACAAACCACCAAATCCTTTTGTCAAACATCATGCCACGTAGGCAAAAGACAAAGTCCGGGCTAAAAAACCAAAACTGGAGGGTTAGTGTGGAAAATAAATCTCCATCTCCACTACTTATAAAGCATCAGTAGAACAGACATAAACTTCGAGCTAAAAGGGAGTTACACCCCTCTAATATCAAATATGGATAATTGATTTTGTTAATCTACTATGATTTACGGTTTAGATTTAAATATCGAACAAAAAAGTCGACCTTTTGTTACAAAACTGACTAGGCGCTGCGATATCTTCTAACCGAGTGAAAAGTAGGTTCGATTCTCCGCTCCAACAATCAATCTTTTATTATTATTTTTTTTCCCCTGAGCTCTCCCCCTCAATCCCCGTCCCCTCTCCCATCCATCGCTGAAATAGAAAGACAGATTTGCTCTCCTCCAAAAATTCACACAATTAGAAACAGTAGCCATTGCTACGCTCCCTCTCCCTTGCGCAACACAGATTAGGGTTTGCGCTCATAATTGGAAATTTTCCGTAATAAATAAATGTTTCCTTGGGTCCTAATTTCTTTCTCAGTTTTACTTTTTGCCCTCTCTCGCTCTCCAACCTCTCGGCCTCACGCTCGGCTTCTCCGCTGCCCCCTCCCCCTCAAATCCTAGCATCTCCTCAACCTCCACCACTCCGCCTTCCCAAACCAGAGCACCATCTCAACCTCCACCGCTTCGCCTCCCAGCGAGTCTAGCACCGCCTCAGCCTCGCAAACCCTAGCAACGCCTCAACTACCAGACAATCGTTTCATCTCTCTTTCCCTCTTTTCTCCTAGCGAAGAAACAATTGAAATCCTAGACAGACCTTGGTAAAGAGGTATTGTATCTCTCTTGGACAAATCAATCCCGCCTACTCGGTATTCATTTCGAAAATTTTGATATGCCGTTTATTTTTCTTCTAATTCATCGATATCTTAGAGGAATGGCGAATTCACTGCTTTCTAATTTTAATTTGAACCTGGGCTTCTCAGATCCATGGCAGGTTAAAGGGTCTTTGATCCTTTTTATTGATTTTTATTTATAATTTTTGGTCGTAGATTGTTCTTAATTTGAAAAATTGTCTTTTTGCAGGATGGCATTGCTTCTTCAGGTTCACCTTTTCTTATTTTAATATTTATGTTATGTTATATTCTTTAAAATTCATTGTAATCAATGCTATAACTTCTTAAATTGATTGACATTTTTCGCAGGTTTGTAAAAAAAAGCACAAGATGATAGAGTCTAATTAAAATTGCGCAAGTAATCTCTTTTGCTTCAATTTCAAGAAAGTTAATTTTAATAATCTATATTCGGTTTGAATTTTCAGGATGCTTATTGCTTCAATTTCAAGTTAACTTTTTTGTTGAAATAAGTATACTTGCAATACTATTTGAGGGCATTCAACATTTCTTCTTCTTATTTTTATTTTCTAACGAAAAAACTACAAGTATTAAATAACAGATGATTTGTTGAATTATATAATATAATAACAACATTTCTTCTTCAGTTATTGTTATATTATATAATAACTAGAATTATTCTTATAAAGGTTTGTTAACAAGTAGAGCTGGTACCAAATATCAAATATGAATGTGGTCATTTTGATCTCAGAGGGTAGAGTAGCTTCTACCAGTAATCAGCCTGCTACAAATCCAGCTTCGAGTAGGACACAGAACGGACGGAGCCCCAAGTCATCAATAGACCTGAAAAGAGGACCTTGAAAGTAACATCACCCTCCTTCACTTCTAAGGCTCCGCTCCAGAAGGGGAGACTCGGAGCGAAGGGAAGGAGCTCGCTACTCTCCGATTTTGGGAGTAACCGATCTCTCCCTCTATCTGTCTCTCCGCTCTCCTTAATTTCCGTCCATTCTCTTCCTCTGGAGCAGGCTATCCGAACTCTCCTCCCTTCCCTTCTCTCCGACTCTCTCCTTCTGGAGCGGAGCCTAAGTTTATTTATTTTAAATATTTCTACCAAATATACTTTTTTGTTTTGGTGTCTCTATTTTTTTACGACTTGAGCCATCGACATAAAATGAATCAGGGAAGGGGCAAAAAAAGATGTATCAGTTGTGTTATAATATTGGAATTACTAGAAAAAGTAGTTTGTTCCTGCATGCATTTTATTTTGGCTTAATTCATATATTTTTCTAATTCTTTGAATATTCCTCATTTGTGCTTTATGGTGAATTACGCATGATTGAAATTATGGCAATTTATCTCTGTGTCGTCTTTCTTGAACCTTTTTTTTTTTTGCTTGCAGGTACATGATATTTGAATGCTGACTTAATTGAAAAAGGAAATGAATGTGAAAACTGGGATTTATCATATTGAAGTATAGATATCAAGATATATTATAAAGGCATGTTGACAGTGCTACATCTGCATCCCTGCTAATTTCTATTGAGTTTAGATTGCATGAAGTTAAATGATGCAATGGCATGATAATTCAACCTCGAAGAGGTGTCAGATTACAAAAGAAAAGAGGAGATATCCAAGTGTTCAGTTTTAGATAGATTTTTAGTTGTGAAGTTGATATGACAAAATAATTAAACAGAAAAATAGAATGATAATTATGATATTATTTTCTTATGTATTTGTTCGTCCATGCATGTAATTATAAACTTTAATATTTATTTTGAAGAATTATATTAATAAAACAAATCATAGAATTTTTTTTATATAATCTAAAATTATGTATTGAATTTTTCAAACCGTGTTTCATGTTAGAATTTTCCCATACATTGGATGGGCGCATATGCTAGTAATAATAATGAACCTAGCGGTGGAGAGCAAAGGATATGCGGTCAGGATTAATACTCGAAATCCACCGACCGAGTAATGTGGGGCCCAGATCATGTTTTGCGGTTGTGTTTGTGTATAGAAATGGAGATTCTCCAAAATCCCAACAAAACACGGAGTCACGGAGTCACGAGCGTGTCCTTGTCCTTGCACGTTTTTCCCTCAGAAATGCCACGTCATCGAGGCTCCATCAGGCCAGTGATTCAATCTTGGCCGTTGGATTTCGTTTACCCATCGAACGAGAAGCAATTACCTTTTTCGGTACCAAGTCACAAGCAAAAGTCAAAATTCAAATGTCTTGGATCCTGTGAAATAGATTCTATTTTAATTACGATTGCATAATGAGGCAGTATTTTACTTATCCAATATTATACTTGTTTTCATCGAATATTGTAATCCTTATTTTCTGAATACCTTCATTAATTTTTCATTGACTTTTCCAGGAACGAAATAATCCAATGTGCATTTTTTTTTTATAAAAAAGAATAAGCCGAAGCCTTTCAGTAAATTACTGAACGATTGTGTATTAGACAATGTATGGATGTCTAATTTTGAAGATTCAAAAAATAAATTTGAAAATCAATAGGCAGAAGAGACTGTTCATTTTATTATTCCTGGAAAATTATAATTATAAATATTTAGGTGAAAAATCACGGATATATCATCATATGTATTTACATTGGGCCCCGCTTGTCAGAACGGCCAGATTGAAAAATGAAAATGCTATCAGCCTTGGCCCATGAGTAGCGTCTTTGGACTAATAAAATTCTAAATAAAAGAAAAGACTAATAAAATATTAAAATTAAGAGCTTGATTAGTAGATCATTAATTACGGACCATCGGAGATTGGGATGTTGAAGTCAACTTATTTTTCCAACAAGACAAGCAGTATCTTCTAATAATGGCCATGTCAAAGTACAGTAATATTTTTCCACCACATGTACATGCAATCTTGTATAATATTAGCAATGAGTCAAAATTTAAAATTTATACATGCAAATATCGTGCGTGCACTCCTGTTATAAAACTATTGTAAACGTCTTTTTCTTTGCAACTGAAATTTATACATCACACGTACTGTAAACATATTTTAAATATCATTAATTGATCAAATTAATATACCATTAAGAATTAAAAAAAATAAAATTATATTATTTATGCAACTAGCAAATCGATATTTGACAAGTAATTATTGGTTTTGATGGTTTTATGACGAGATCCTCTAATTATTTGGATTTATTAAGAATTTCAATAAGTTCAAAAACTAGTTGTAATGTATTCCAACAATTTTTTTTTTCACGAAATTTTGATATATCAATCTTAAATTAGCACATAGCGACTTATTGACGACAATTGACAAGCGATTATTGGCTTTGATGATTTTATTACTAGAGATGAGGCTTAGAATTATTGAAAACAAAAACAAAAACAAATGGAAGCAATTCGACTCAAATACATTTCAGAAGCTTTTTATTTGCATGAATTTCAATGTTTCAATTTGAATTAGTGAAAATAAGATTCTGCAAATATTTCACAACGTAGAGGATAACTAATCATTTTAGCAATTTTCTGACATAAAAAAATAGGCACGGATTGATAAAAATACATTAATAGAGACGTAAACAATATTACATAAATATCTATTCAAGTTTAGTTACATAAAATTCGCACAATTATTTTTTTTTACTTCCATAATCATAAAATCTGAACATGTACAGACAAAATGTTAGGGTTAGGCATAGCCGCATAGAATACTGAATTCTGGGAGACCAGATATTTGACTCTTTTTTTAAGACAAAAGAAGGGAATAAGCATCAATGCATCAAAAATATATTTGTCTTTGCTAGGCTTATTGCCCAAGGATAGTTCATTTACGGCCCATTCTCAGCCTAATTTTCAAACAACTTCGTTGCAGTTCAACTCAGCTGTGTGAATATGTTTAGGAATACACATCATCTAGACCATCCATTATAGATCGGGCGGTCCACATCTGCTTTCACTTACTTTTTTGCTCTGTTTGAAGCATCAATGAGTACTAATTTTAATTCTATTATAAATCGTCGAGAACCTCCGTTTTGATGGAGAGGAGAGAGAGGCCTGACTTTTGACAGAATCAGAAATTATAGAAAATATAAAGACCTATAAAATGGATAAAGTTAATAGGAGTGTAAATTATAAAAATAATTTATAAATTCATTTTTAAACGATATCAAATCTTAATCTACTGGAGAACAAAGTATTCTCTTTCCTTTTGTTTTCGACCTTTAAGGCCCGTTGGACTTGGCTTCAAGACCGCCGTTAATAGCCCATTTCTAACTTTAAGCTCTTAAACATTATTATTATTTTTTTTACAGAAATGATAACTGTCATGTGCAGTTTTACCATCACTTGCTTTTGTTAAACACAAAATGAACACATAAAACAGACAAGGTAAACATAAAGACCATCAAAATGAACACTTACAAACAAATAAGTGTTGTCATATCTTGTTCAGATTTTTATATGCATATTCAACTTATTTTTATTGAACTTATTTGATTTTATGTGTTCATTTTGATCATTATTTATGTTCACCATGTCTACTTTATGTGTTCAATTTCTATTTAGCGATGGCAAGTGATGACAAAACTGCAGATGACAATAATCAATTTCTTTTTTTTAAAGCTAAATCGTCGGTAACATTAATCGAATGCATCAAATAACATTGTCCTAAGATGATTTAATGTAGAACGGAATTAATAATAAAAAAAAATCCGACTCTTGTCATTTTTTATAAATTTATCTCCCGAAAATGAAAATGAGTATAAGGCATGAAAATGAGGCGACTGGACTTTAGTAATTAGTACTGAAGTCTGAAAAGATGGGATTATGGGAACCCGATTCCCATCTTTACAATGTTCTTTCCTAGTGTAGTTCATCGTGTAGCTTTTGTCAATGCATCTGACAATGCTTATTCCTTTTTTTTTTTTACTTAATTTGTAAAGTGACCAAATATTTTACAACCTCAGTTAATTGCTGCACAAAGCACGCCAATCTGCTATTCACATGGAATCAACGTGATTATCCATTTTTAACAGCTCGTAGTGTTGATGTCATGGTGGCAGTCCTGGTTGACAATTTTGTTATCAAGGAATTGACAGCAGCATGTATGTGATTAGCTGAGTAAACTTTTTTTTTTTACTCCTTTTCTTCTGCATTGGAACATTGCAGAATAGAGAAACAATTATGATGGATACGCATTGTGTTGTCCCCCAATTTTTGAAGTTTTTTTTTTTTTTTTTAACATTGTTAGCAAGCTTTTCAAAAAATAAAATAAAATAAAGGCAATTAAACATCAATTGAACTGAACCTAAGAAACAGTTAAGACGGTTGGGATAAGCCTTGAGCAATGAATTCCGTAGAAACTAAACAGCAACCGAAGGAACTAGGCATGTGCTCACCGCTTTGTTAATTTTCGACATGTTTACATAGAAGTCCAATTCTATAACAATAACAATAAAATGGAGGGGTCATCTGCATAACCGTCATTCTTCGATCTTCGCATAAAATTATCTCTAAACACTTCCGTTTTCATATTTATTTTTTTTTACACAATGAAAGATCTATTCATTGGTTACACTGAACGGACAGGTGATTTTTTGCGTTTCAGCAAAATCAGTTGAGAACGGAAACATTTACGTGAACAACGGATACGTCTGTGTTTTGTTTTTCTGTGCAATCCGTTGAGAACGGAATCATTTCCGTTGAGAACGAACAGGTGATTTTTTTGCGTTTCTGCAGAATCTGTTCAGAACGGAACCATTTACGTTGACAACAGATACGCCTCTTTTTGCTTCTCTGTGCAATCCGCTAAGAACGGTCATGCAAGTTTTAGCGTTTTGCAAAATCCGTTGAGAACGGGACAATTTCTGTTGACATGCCAACAAACAGAAGGAAAAAATACAATCCCTTGTAAACATACATACGAGCAACAAATACTCGAAAATATACAAAAAGAAATACTCATGCCCCGTGCTAATCGATGGAGAAGGGTAAAAGGAAAATGAAATGAAAAGTGCCATGGTTAAGGTTTTTCAGGACTCGAGTAATGCCTCTCTTTCTATAGTGAGTTCAATAAAAATCAATTTTAAAAAATTAAATAAATATAACATGCATGCATTTTTTTTAAATTTGAAATTTCGAAATTTGAAAATTCAAAATTTGAAATTTGAAAATTTAAAATTTTGAATTTGAAAATTTAAAATTTGAATTTTGAAATTTTTAAATTTAAAATTGCAGCAAGTCCATCAACACCTATCTATTTCCATTTTTTTGTATACGGAATGCCAAGTTAGGGAGGTAGTGCTGATCCTGTTGACCTCAAAGTTGTTGTTTGGCGATGAAAAGTCCACAGGTTAGCTCGTTGACCTAGATGTCAAACTAAACTTGTCACTACCAAACGGACCTTAATATTCAAAGTTAGACGTGTTTAGGTCCAGTCGGCTATGATTTGAAATGAAGGCAGATTAACTGGATTTGGAATTTTAATCTCAAATTATCTAGGTCATATCTTTCTAATACGAACGTAAATCAGAATATTTTTTTAATCTCAAAATTTCCTCGTTAAATATGAAATCTGATCTTAATATGAAGTTTAAGAAAACTCACAGGAGCATTTTTTTTTTAAAAAACAATTCTTAATTCGGTCTAAACTACCGATCAATAACCGAAGATTCCATTGTAAAGTAATAGATAAAAAAGCAAACCCCGTAGTAGCATAGCAGATAAAAACGAAGGTGTCAATGTTTAAACCAAAATAGGAAATATCGTTGATTAAGATAGAAAATTTTCCCTTGGACATCCGTTTTCAACGGATTAAGTTCCGTTCTTAACGGATCCAAACTGGCTTGGTCAACACAGGGAACTTTGCTTAAAATTTTCTGCCACTTCCGTTCTAAACGGCTGAAGTTCCGTTATTAACGGATGATACAATTGTTGTATACGCTGAGAACGAAATTAGATCCATTGAGAAAGTTCCGCGAAGCAGAGTGCTGCAGACCTATTGGGGACGGAACGGATAAGATCCATTGAGAATGGATATTACGATTGGGGGTATGCGTTGAGAACAGAATTTGATCCGTTTGAGAACGGATGTTACAACTGGGGTATCCGTTGAGAACGGAAGAGGCAGAAAATTTTGGTTATTAATTCGACCCACGAAGCTTAAACCCCGTTCCCGTTGGCATCCCTCCCTCCACCTCTTCTCCTTCTCAACTTCCCCTTTCCCTCCTCCCTCCTCTCAATCTCTCATACTTGAGCAGCGATATCAGGCAGCGACTAGATCGATCAATCGGTTCTTCCCGATTAATTAATCTTCCCAGCCGACCCTTCTCGACCTCCCTCCCTCTTCCCTAGATGAAATGAAATCTGCAAGCAGCTCGCTAATTTCCCACCCCACCCGCTCCCTCAGCGGCTTGTCTTGTCGAGCTGAGGAAATTGGAGGAGGCAGATGCCAAAAATAGAGGTGGTCCTTTTGCGCCTCTCAGAGAGCTTTCACTGCTAAGCCAGTAAACATTTCTTCCCTAATTAAGGATTGATTGCATCAATTACTTTCTATTCATTGTACGTTTTACAATGGCCCTAATTCATTTATACAACACTACACGGGAAATACAATTTTATTTTTTTTCAAGCTGAGTTTGTGTTCCATAGACTCCATTCATGGAAATAGATAGATCTTGCTTTAAGCTTTTCATCGAACAACTTGACGGCATTCAAAAGGAAGTTGCTGAAATTTTGCCTGACTTTATAAAGTTTTTATCTTTTCCTTTGGAACTGTCTCTACTATGTTCTCTTTACCCCATCCTGCCCTGTGTCCATTGTAACAGGAAGTTGCTTAAAATAAATTGGCAAGGCATGATATATTTACCAGGATAGGGCATTACCATTTACTTTTTCCAAGGTGTGATCTGTATTCCAGTATAACACATTGCCATGTACTTTTACCAAGGTGTGATCTGTATACCAGTATGATACAGAGGTATGTATTGTTGCCATGGTTTGACGAATATACCAGTATGGCACACAAATTTCCACTTAGACTGTTGTATGACCTTTTAACAAGTATGATTGATATTACATGTATATACTTCAACTCTAAATACTGATGTATGATCTGTTAATTATTTTTTTCAAGCCTCATGGAAGTTGCAAATTTTGAAGAACTTGATGACGACTTTTCCTGCAAGATCCAATAGTTAAAAGCTAAATAAGAGAAAATTACAAGTACAATGAGTGTAATTACCCAGGAACAACTTGATGACGACCTTTCCTGCAAGATCCAATAAAGTTTCAACCGGCATTTAATGAAATAAGACAAAAATAAATGTAAGGGAATTTCTCACACTGTATGATCTTCAGGTTTCACCTTGTTTCACAATTTTTTTTTTTTTTAATTTGCAGTTTGTTTCACTTGGTGATTTATCAAGTGACAACCCTTTGAACAAATGCCCCATCTTTTTACCATATAGAAGGTCTGATCTGTGACACCTTACGACAGTCTGACAACCGTTGACTTTCAATAGTTGACATATATATTGCCTCAAGCATTCTCGTATCGTGCCCAATTTGACTACTTATATCATATTAAATCTACTAACAGTATCATAACTTAATTATCTGTCTAGATTAGCAATAACATTTTATGATCTAATGCTCAGTTTAGTTCAAGTGAACGTGATTTGCAATGTAATTAGTTAACATAGCTAGTCAACATGCTTACAAAATACTTACAAGCCAATAATAATTAATAAATCTGAGCTGCTTGAAAGGCGAGCAATGTGAACATGTTAAATTTAGAAATAAATATCATATTATATAAAGAAAAACTGGGACATGAAGTTTTTATATATTTTTTTTTTCTTTCTTGTTTTGTGGGTTTAATTTCTATCTGACCCATGAAATTGTTGTGGTCATCTCTTGTCCCAGGTTAATTTTTTGTGGGTTTAATTTTTATATTTCTTTGTCATTCGGGGGAAAATGAAAATCAAGGGTTTCCAATATTGTAACTGATCGGTGCTGAGGGTACTGGTCAAATTAATTCCTTGAAATCGATACTAATTAGTTTGCAATACAGTTTAAGGGTCGAATCTCGGAGACGGACTATTCTTTTTCTAAGTTTAAACAATTCAGATTAAATTAAATTCTAAGGTTAAATAAACAATTCTATCCAAACAGAAGATAAATTGCAGAATTAAAGTTCTAATTAACCAGAAAATTAAAGTGCTAAAGAGATAAATTAGTTAACAGATGATTAACCAGAAAATTAAAGTTCTAAGGCTATATACGAAGAGAGCAGGATTTGGGAAACAAGATTGGTCCAAAATGATGTTTTACCCGTATTGAGGCTGAGCTATGACCACTTGCCTTCATACATGAAACAATGCTTTGCTTTCTGTATTCCCAAAAGATTATGAGATGGACAAGGAGAATCTGATCCAATACTGGATGGCCAATGGATTCATCCCATTTGATGGCCCGGGTAGCCTAGAAATGAAGGGAAACGATATTTTCAATGAGTTGGCTTGGAGATCATTCTTTCATGATGTTAAGCAATTTCGATCCGTACACCGAATTGAAACCAAGTGCAAAATGCATGATCTTATGCATGACCTTGCTCAATCTAAAACTGCTCAACGTTTAGGAGGAATGGGCGTTCTGAATCTAAAACTGCTCAACGTTTCCTTACTACTTAAATGGATATGGCGATTATTCGATTTACCGACATCACAATGGGCCCAAGTGACGAGATCGCTGCTAGCATCCAGAGTACATACAACTCCTCTTTCTTGGACATCAAGAGGATCCTTCTTCTGGAAAGATCTGCTGAAACTGAGACACATTTTCTCAATTTCCACCAATTTCAGCTTAGGAGATGGTAAGAGTACCCTTTTCTGGTTTTCAGATTGGGGAAATGGACATTTAATGTTTTTTGATTGCAAACCTTTACCTAATAAACCATACCTAACTGTAAACAAGGTTTGCCATCATCCCAATGCATCGTTACAGGCCCCATGGAATAGAGATGTCCTCAATGCAGTTCTATCACTACCTCACCCAGCAGCTTCCAACATGATCGATACTTGCACCTGGAAGTGGAACCCCTCAGGTCGCTTCTCTGTGAAATCAGCCTACACAATGTTAGTTTCTGCTGGCAAAACTGTTTTCCAGGGAAGGCGTGTTTGGAGGCTATCTTTGCCTCCCTCAATTCAAATTTTTGCCTTTTTACTTTACCAAAACAGGCTGCTTACTCAGGAAGCTTTGATCAGGAGAAATTTTCCAGTCCAACAAGGATGCTGTCTTTGTAATTCTTCTAGCCTTGAAACGGCTTCTCACATTTTCTGTCTTTGCCCTTACACAAAGGAAGTTTGGAGCAAAGTTAAGAATTTGTTTCCATCAGTCGACTATATGGGTCACACCGAAGTAAAACAGCTTTTAATTGATGCTCTTGGCAACGTTCCAGCGAACAGGAAAGATTCTAAAGCAATAGTTTCCATCACTGTTTTGTGGGCCACATGGTTGGAAAGGAATAACCGCATTTTTAGAGGGGTTGCCAGAAATACTGAGGCACTGCTACACTGGGTCTTTTCTCAGCAGGAGATGTTTTTAAAGCACTGCTAAGTACTCCTAGGATCTAGTTTTTTTCTGTTTTTCTGTTTTCACTTGGTAGTCTCTACCTAGTTCTCTAAAAAAAAAAGACCTTGCTCAATCTATTATTGGTGATGAATGCCTATCTACACTGGAAATACCAGCACAAATAAGTCATCCAATAATTACCATTCGCCATATTTCAACTAAAAGGATTCCTTTGGACATTAACAAAACAATGAATAACTTCCCTTCTATTCGAAGCCTCATTTCGATCTCCACCAATGGTTCTGGATATGCCTGCAATATTGGATTTCAAAAATCAAACTCTCTAAGAATATTAGAATTCAAAGTATATAATCGTCTCCTTGAGAAAACTATGTCACACCCGAAAAGATGAAATACCTAAGATATCTTGAGCTTCAATGTTCTGAAACATTATTACCCGAAGCGATATGCACTCTCTATCTCTTGCAAACCTTGCGACTCACTAGGTGTAGGAAACTTATAAAGCTACCAGAAGGTATGCGATTCATGAGTATCCACCAGGTCTTGGGCTGCTAAATTGCTTGAATTTAAGGTAGCGAAATCCAATGATCTAGAGGTGATGTACTGTGATCCTCATGAGGTGTTGGATGCTCTTAAACCATGCAACAATCTAAAGGTTTTACAAGTCGCACAGTACATGGGTGATGAGTTTCCGGTCTGGATGATGGAATATTCGATGCTAGAAAATTTAATTGAGCTATATATAATTGATTGTAGAAAGTGCACAAAAATGCTACCAGTAGACAAGCTACTTTTTCTTCAAATTCTCAATTTAAAATTTTTGAATAATTTGAGACATCTTTGCCATAGTGGATGCACTATTGGACAAAGTGCTAAAGATGTCTCAATAGCATTTCCATCATTAGAGAGTGTGGTGTTATATGAAATGCCGAACTTAAGTAGCTGGTATGAAGGTGAATTTGAAAATGAGACATCATTAGTTTTTCCTGTGCTAAAAAGACTAGAAATTATTAACTGCCACAAGCTGACGCATCCGACTCTGCTGTTGCGCGACACAGCGTGTAGCGCACTACGAGCCGTATGATCTTGATCGGATGGTTCACTTTTTACGGGCCTATCAATCTAGGTTACATGCACGGGGCTCCCTTGTCCATTGGATCTTAATCAGACGGCCAGCATACTGAGCGACGCGGTGTCGCGCGGCAGCAGATCTCATTTCCAAGCTGACTGCAATGCCAATTGTTCCTTTTCTTGAGAACTTGCCTGTCAAAGGAAACATACTGTTATCATGCTTTGCAACAAGGCTAACTACACTAAAGGGACTATCACTTGAGAGCTATGATGGAGATAATGAAAATGAAAATGAATCTCTTTCTTTTCAACCTTCAGAGTTTCTTAATAATTCATCTTTAAATGGATACAACAGTATTATACCAATAGGAGCAAAGACAGGCGAGGAAGGGAGTGTACCTTTAACAAAATGTCGAGTTTTGAATCTTATATCAAGCAAAATTTTCTCATCATTAGATATTGTGTCAAATTCATCCTTATGGTTTTGGAAGTGTTTCACTTTTCTAGAAGAGCTGGTCATTAGATACTGTGACAATCTCATTTATTGGCCGGAGGATGAACTCAAAAGTATGAATTGCCTAAGACATTTGATGTGGGTTTCTGCCCGAACTTTCTTGGGTCACCATCTGGGAGGTCAATCACAGAAGCTCTATTACCTAATCTTGAAATTATGTGGATCCAGCACTGCCCAAATCTGGTAAAAATTCCAAAATGCTCAACATCTATTCGGGAACTGTGTATACATTGTTGTCTAAACCTTCAAAGTTTACCAGAATGGTTAGGAAGCATGGTTGCTCTCAAGAAGTTTAAAATTATAGGTTGTGAGAACTTACATTTTTTACCCTTGAGCATGGGAGGCCTCACGAGTCTCAAAAAGCTTGTAATTTCTCGCTGCCCCAACATAAGAGCTCTTCCTGAAGGTCTGTTACAGCAGCTGAAGAACCTCGATGAACTATGGATTGAAGGTTGTCCCCACTTGGGGAGAGAATTCAAAAAGGATGGCAAGTACAGACATATGACTTCTGAGATTCGATTCACAAAGATCGGAGGAGATCTGTTGTACTAAGCAATCTCCCATTGTTGGCTCCATTATGCAAAAGCACCTTTGATTATTTTCAGCTCAATCCTGACCGAGGTCATTGGCTCATTGCTCCCGAGGTACAGCACATCAGTGTTATACTTTGTGAATAACCTGATAAATTTCATTTCTTAGACTGATGCTGAAGAAACTGAATAATGTAGCAAAAGGACTGACCGGTACAGATAAGTACTGTTTTTATCAATCAGACTATACAGGTTGCCAGACTGTTATCTACTTGTAAGGAGTTTATATTAAATTTTATTTTAATACCAATACTGAGTCATCGTAATGCGATGTCTGATGCTGTGTAATATATGCATCTCTTACAGGTCCAGGAAAACCTTTACAATATGGCAATTGATTCAGCACAGCTAGGAGTATTATAGCTAGTGAGAAAAATTTAGATGATTTTGGCATCTTTATTGATAATTATTTGTGCAAGCAATAATAAAAACCCTTCATTATAGGTAACCATTTCCTATCTAAAAACACTTGTGTACACATGCTTTAGTACTCCAACTGCTTTACCAGACGTTGGATGAACTTGAAATGACAGGTCCAGCATTCAAGAGAAGAAATCATACATACTTGCTCAAGTCAAAGAACTATCTCTAAGAGAGAGGGTCGGAGCTGGTGAGGGTACTTGGGACCTGAGTCACTTTCGCTCTTCAATCATCTTGTCCTTGAGCGATAGAGAGAGAGAGAGAGAGAGAGAGAGAGAGAGAGAGAGAGACGAGAAAGGGGTGTGCGTGAGTGCGTTAGAGAAAGAAGGGCGATAGAAAGGGGTCAGGTGATACGCGAATGAACACCTAAAAATGCTTAATCCAGAGATTAATTTTTTTGTAGTTCTGTTTTACTTTTTCTTCTCATTTGAACAAACAGGGCACTCTTCTTCTGTAGTCGGGGAAATTTTGGTTTGTTATCCGTATACGGAATACCCATCGCTAATTGCTTCATTCAGTATTATTTGATGAGCGAATAGCTATCTTGCTTGTTGTTTATTTTCTTTAGACCTAAAAATCCGTATACCTATTGCTATAGGCAGCCAAGGGATTGTTTGTTGTTCATTGAAACTCTGATTTCGTTAGACCTGGGCGGCACTTTTTGGATTTTTTCTGATTCTTAATTTCTTCAATTTCAGTGGATTGCTACACACCTTTAAGCTAAATCACAGGTAACATTGTTTGAATGCATCAAATAACAATGTCCTAAGATGATTTAATATAGAACAGAATTAATAGTAAAAAAAAAATAATCCAGCTCTTGTCATTTTTTATAAATTTATTCTCCCGAAATAATATAAGGCATGAAAATGAGGCGACTAGACTTTAGTACTCTGAAGTCTGAAAAGATGGGAACCCGATTCCCATTTTTATAATGTTCTTTCCTAGTGTAGTTCATAGTGTAGCTTTTGTCAATGCATCTGACAATGCTTATTCCCTACTTTTTTTTTACTTAATTTGTAAAGTGACCAGATATTTTACAACCTCAGTTAATTGCTGCACAAAGCACGTCAATCTGCTATTCACATGGAATCAGAGTGATTATCCATTTTTAACAGCTCGTAGTGTTGATGTCATGGTGGCAGTTCTGGTTGGCAATTTTGTTATCAAGGAATTGACAGCAGCCTGTATGTGGCTAGCTGAGTAAACTTTTTTTTTTTACTCCTTTTCTTTTGCATTGGAACGTTGCATAATAGAGGAATCAGTTTGGTTCACTGGAATTGTTATTTTTCTTTTACTTTTTCCATTTTTGTTGTTGTTGGACAAATTTAGTTTGTCATCTGAGAATTTGTTAGTAATATGTAATCTTACTGGTAAGGTCTGTATAACTGTTTGCGCGATGTGTTTGCTGAAATTGCCAAGTCCGATTTAGTTTTCAGCCAGGCCTGTTGCCTTTTCATTTCTATTTTATGGTTTTGGTAAAATAACTTGTACACTGAACCTCCAGTTTTTGTTTCATAAATTTTCCATAGCAACTATAAATTCCTTGTTGGAAATCAACTGAATTTAAGTTAGACAGATTGTCAATTACGTGCATTTCTACATTAATTATTTTTTGCGGTAATAGTAAGCATAGGTCAATGGTAATCACCTATCACAGCAGGTACAAGGAATATAGCATTTACTGTGTTCGACCTTTGCATTGGTATCAATATAAGCGGATTATAAAAATTTTCTGTCAGCATCCGTTCTCAATGGATAAAGTTCCGTTCTTAACGGATCCAAACTGGCTTTGTCAACATAAACGAAATTTAATTTATTTGCTTAAAAATTCTGTTCGGAATGGACATAAAAACCTAGAAAAAACGGTTGTCATTTTAGCTAGTTTAGTTGCAGGGAGATGATCTGGGACGGAATTGGATCCGTTGAGACTTGAGAACGGATTTCACAATTGTGGTATGCGTTGAGAACGATATGAGATCAGTTGAGAACGCAACGAGTGGCACAACTATTGGGGACGGAACGGATTAAGATCCGTTGAGAACGGAACTTACAATTAGGGGTATGCGTTGACAACGGAAGCATGATCAGTTTGAGAACGGATGTTACAACTGGGTATCCGTGGAGAACGGAAATTGATCCGTTGAGAACGGAAGTGGCAGAAAATTATGGTTTTTAATTCGCCCCACGTAGATTGAACCCGTTCCCGTTGGCATCCCTCCCTCGTCCCTCCGCCTCTTCTCCTGCTCCACTTCCCCTTTCTCTCCTCCCTCCTCCCCAATCTTCAGCAGTGACTCGATCGATTGGTTCTTCCCAATTAATCTCCCTCCCTCTTACCTCCCAAATCCGATAAAATCCGCATGCAGCTCGCTAATTCCCGGCTCCGAAACCGCATGCGCCATCGCTCACTGGATCTGATTGACTTTTGCCTGATTCAATATTTGGGTAGGAAGGTGAACGTGAGAGCAAGTGGAGTTCGTCTGAGGAGGTAATAGAGACGAATCAGACGATCCATGCTCATTTAGGAGGTGTTCAGGTTCAGCTTATGGAGGTTTGACATCAAATTACAAATTTTATGTTTCTTAAAGTATACTTTATCTTATTTTAGAATCTTGTATCAATCTTGTTTTCCCCTATGTCGTGTATAAATGTGTAAAACTAAAACAAGAATAATTTCACTCACACATCCTAAGTATGGGATATGGTAAAATATTGTATGTCTGGACTGACTCAAGTTTCAAAGTTAGCCAAATGACCCATTATGTTGTACAGAGAACATTTGCTGTGCTTTGTATGTGTAATTTATTTTCATTTTCTAGACGGTATGCATTGCATTTCTTATTTGATCAGTATACAGCTAGTATCCACAATCAACTGTCATTGTTCATGAATTTCCTTTTATGTACTATGGTATTTAGCTTATTAATTAATGTTGTTTTTCATACTGGATAAACAATCTGATAAACCAAAAAAAAAGGAGACTTGTGAAGTACTATGATACTTTGTTCTGTGTTGGATCAATAATTCCTATTTGACAAACAATCTGGCTGGATCTGAGTAGCTCACTGAACTTAGGGGAAGAATGTCTGATAACTTCACCTGACATATCCTGTTTAGACCTGTTCAATTGGACTCAGGAACAGCCAATTGGGCCCTTTAGGTTTTACATGCAGAGAAAAGGAAAAAATAAACTCATGAGTCAAGATTGATGTTCTTTGCCACTGATATGACCTTTCAAGTAAATCAATCAACCTAGATACGGAATGTAACCAAAATAGTTTAAATAAATTTGCAGATACAGAGCTTGTGAACCTCCTTGTCTGTGAATGGCGTATATTTTGATCCAACATAGAAAAATCACTAAGGATGCATTTGGATGGATAGGAATAAGAGGTTATTCGGGAGTAAATAGCTATTACGGACTAATGGACAATCCATACAGCCTAGGATTAAGGATTTACTCCAAACCAGAGACGGATTAACAAATCGGACACAATTTTAGAATAAAAAAGTGAGATTAAAAATTGAGGGGAAACAGCTCATTCAGTGGGGAGCTTATATGCTTTCTCTTACATTTCTCCTTTCTCTCTTTCCCTGAAAGCAAAATTTTGGGAAAAAAAAAAAAATAAAAAAATCTCAGATCTCTTGCGATTTGCTCAGTATTTCACCGTTCAATAGTGTTTTTGTCTAGTCGCACTTTCAAGCATCACGAAGAGTACTGCATTGCTCTTCAATTCCACATCGTTCAAGGGGGTTTTGGTACGACACCATTTTTTTTTTGCTTCATTTCGTCACTAATGATCTATTTCCTTCATTAGATCTGTGTTATTTTTCGTTAATTTAGTAGTTTTCTATCGAATTTGCCCTTGAAATGAAGAACAAACAGAACTTTTTTTGTCCTTATTTTTTGATTATTTCGAACTACAATAACAGTAGCAAACAGTAGTAGCTTTGATTTTGTACAAAATTCATTTAGTGCGGTTCTAAACGGTGGTTTTGTTTAGATTTCTGTTTATTTTTGCTCTCTATTTCGTTGTAAATAAAAAATTTGAAATTTTAAGAAGGAAAATAAAAACATGTCTTGAGCAATTAAAATTTTTCATTTTTTCACATGAAGTTCAGAGTCTCATACTCTCATTTGATGTCCTATTTCAGATGAGGAAGATGACATGGCAAATGCTGAGTCGACAAAGTTTGAAGGTATTATTACTGAAGCTGAAAGCTTGTATCAATTCGGTAAATTCTTCCTATACAATGGTAGTTTTGGATTCGTCATGCTCCTGTTTAGCTAGAATCATCCAATTTTTTGCATTTTCTGGATTTTGAATAATACATGGTTTTGAGAGGTCAAAAGGGTTTATTAGTAAATTTGGACCATTCCCCCTTCTGTAGAATGGCCTAAGTCAAATGACAAACTTAATAGGTTTTGCCTTTTAGATGACTTATAGTTTGTATGTTTAGCATCTGTCTGCAAATGACTATGAATTGCGTAAGTAATCAGGTTGCAAGTATATATGTATAAAAACAATTGCTTTTAAAATTTTATTATCTTTTTTTCCTTTTATTTTAGTTTGTATGGTTATTTTCCAGTTCAAAAGCTATGAGAGCAAGTTGCTGATGCTGAGGCTCTATTAGACATAGCCAGTACTCACGTGACTTCAGTCCGTTCACACTCGAGCAAAGGAATCACACCGTCCGACTTTGTCACAGCTTTAGTGGAAAAATTTGGGCAAAATAAAATAATCCCTTAAATAATGAAATTGAGTGCCCAATTGCTTTCAATTGGACTGATTTAGGATATGGTGTTTCTCATGTGTTCATGGCTGGGTCTGGACACATACAATTTGTTCCACACTATAGTGATTGTAATGGGATTTAGCTGTTGCAGGGTTTTGCACTAGTCACTGGTACCAGATATATACTGTACTAGTCACTGTTAATTGAATTTGGATAAGTCTCCTGTAATGAACTGTTTCTCCTTCTTAATAAAAAAAAAGAATCTATAAACAAAGATTTTCTGTGTCTTATCTCTTATGTAAGTTGGTTTTGTTGTGTTAATTGTTTCTTCTATTGGAGTTCTATTTGGATTTTTAAAAATGAAGTGACAGTATGATTTATCACACTATAAAATTAAATGATAGTAATAATCTCCTTTTTTTTTCTTTCAATGACATATTTGTTGATATAAGAAATTTTTATAGTTATCAAACTAGGTCAAAAAAGTATGAAATAAGGGTCAAATTGTGTTTTTGGGAGTTGGTACCAGTCTTAAATTGGTTACTGGTGCGCTTTTGTTGAGAACCAGGGATATGTTTGTGAAGAATTTTAGTCTAGGGACTGAATTGCAAGGAAAAAGAATTCTCAAGGACCCATTAGTAAACTTGTTTGAACTAGTTTTGACCTTTGTGTGAATAAAACTATTAGTGGGTCATTAGTTTAAAGATATGGAAATAAAAGGAATTTGAGGGATGCTAAGCAAAAATGTTAAGTTGGCGGGTTGGATCTGTTGAGATTTCAGATGGGGTTTAATGTGATATCGGGTTGGATTCAAAATCCGTGTTCTTGGATATAAAATTGCGGTAAAATATTTATTCTAAATAATTTGTGAAGGTTGAATTGTCAATTATATTTAAAAACCTAAAAAAATTCCAGAAATAAAAACGAAAAGAAAAAAAAAACTAACAATGAGAGCTATAGCATATCCTAGAAATCTGATTAGCATGAGTGCAAAATGGGAAGGTCAATTTAGAAACCTTGACAACCTTCGTACAAAATTAGAGCAGGTAAGTCCATGTACATATTCTGGACTTCTGAAAAATTGAAGTTCCGATGAAACATTTAAAGAGCAAAACTCAATTAGATGGATAAGGTTGATCTAAGCAAACTCAATTCTCTAATTGTGAAATTGACTTTTTAAAGACCAAAATGCTGCAATACTAATAGACTTACCAACTTAGCCTACTGCAGGGATAGGGGCTGAAAGCAAAAACTAGGAGAAAAGTCACTGTGGTTCTGCACCTGCTGAAAGAACCTCATATCAATCTGCGCTTGGTGTTGTGGTGAACCAAGGTAAAAACTGCCACTCCTTACTATATTTGCCATGCCATGTGTTAACTGTACTGCTTCTCCATGGGCATATATAGTGTACTGTGACATTGCTTCCCAGGCTATCCAGATATATACATCTCCCTCTTGTATATATACCCATGACCAGAGCCAAGCAATCTGTGAAGAATCGTGCCTCATGTTGTAGCCCTCCATTGAATGTGAGTTGAACATAACCCACTTCTTCATTCAATGCCATAGCCTCATCCAGGAAAGAATCAGCCAAGCAGCGACTATATAGTATGCAATTGACCATTTTGATATAAACACCATGCCATTAATTCCAGCCTTGTCTTGTGTGTCCCAGGAAGTATCAGTAGTAATTTGCCATCCAATTGCACTTATATACCCAGTCTCGCACTATCACCATCTGAGTAAGAAATTGGGTTAGTTTGGTTTAGACTGGCCCTCACCTTTTTGCATACACCTCTTCGATCAAACATCCTCTTCTCAAATATTTCTTCATTTCTCGCCTTCCATATTTCCCACATCGTATGATAGAACTCCTTAACCCCTTCCTGGTTCGATCGGCCCCACCATCACTTGCTTAATGGCAGCTATGATATCCAGTGGTAAGTCGTGCGGCCGCAGCCCCAGCCCGCCTCCAAACCAAACTTGTCTAGATCCATAACAGAAAAAAAAACCTGTCTTGATTCATATATATTCATTTCCCTAATCATACCATTGACATTTTGGTGAAATTTTTGTATCCTGTTATGTAAATTTTGAGCCAGTCGGAGGGCCCGAGATATGAGTCTCCCCATGAATAGTCGCAGTTTAGGCCCACATCCTTCCGGAGTTCCAGGACCAGATATGTGTCCAAGCCGATTACAGTTCGTAGTTTGTATTGTACAACTGGTGGTGTGGCACCTAACCATCCTAACCATCCCCTGAATCCCATGTTGAGATCCTCTGGCAATAATTCAAATGTAGGTTAAGGATCTTAGTTAATTTTTTTTTTCTTCTTAATATCCTTATTCGTGGGTTGTAGCTGTAGTGAGTAAATTGTTGGGCCTGGTTCTTGTTATGAAATTATAGAGGTCAGAATTGGATCCTTATTCGTTTACTAGTTATGTCATTCCCGCAATGTAAAATAAAAAACGGAATTGGATCCGTTGAGAACGGATGCCACAATTGTGGTATGTGTTGAGAACGGAATGAGATCCGTTGAGAATGCAACGAGTGGGGGAGTGGCAGACTTATTGGAGACGGAACGGAATTAGATCAGTTGAGAACGGATGTTAAAATTGGGGCATCCGTTGAGAAAGGATGTTACAATTGGGGGTATCAGTTGAGAACGGATGTTAAAATTGGGGCATCCGTTTAGAACGGAACATGGTCCGTTGAGAACGAAGAGACAGAAAATTTTGGTATTTTAATTGGACCCACTCCAACTGAAGCTCAAACACACACTTCCCCTAACCCCTTTCCCCGCCTCTTCTACTGCTCCTGCTCTCTCCTCCTCAGGCAGCTACTTGATCGATCGGTTCTCGACCTCTCTTCTCCACCTCCCTCCCTCCGAAACCCCTCCACCCCGTCTGCTCCCTCAGTGACTTCTCCTCAGTGTCTTGTCGAGCTGGGCAAATTGGAGGAGGCAGAGGACAAAAATAGAGGTGCTCCTTTTGCGGCTCTTAGAGAGCTTTCACTGCTAATTCTTTTTTAGTATATTGATTTTTTGATATATAATTTAATGTTAATAGTATATGAAATTAGGTACTAGCCAGTAAACATTTCTGCCCTAATTAAGGATTGATTATGGAGAGATACGATTTTAAGAGGAATGCTTAGTTGTGGCAAGAAATATACTCTACAGGACTTTCATATCATTATTTTTGATATAGTCTATAAATTCTGTTTTGACTTCATACTGATTTCCAATTATCTGCCTAGAAGTATTCTTTTTATGTTTAAAATAAAAAGCAATTTGAGACCATAAGCCATTGACTTGTGAGGCTATAGCTAACATAAAAGATTAGGATTAACACAGGCCATCACAAAAAGTTAACTTGTGTACAAGCTGAGTTTGTGTTCCATAGACTCCATTCATGGAAATAGATAGATCTCGCTTCAAGCTTTTCATCGAACAACTTGAAGGCATTCAAAAGGAAGTTGTTGAAATTTTGGCTGACTTTATAAAGTTTTTGTCTTTTCCATTTGAACTCTCTCTACCATTTTCTCTTTACCCCATCTTGCCCTATGTCCATTGTAACAGAAAGTTGCTTAAAATAATCTTAAAATTCACAATTTTCTTTTAATCCATTTAAAGTCAATGAATTGGCAAGGCATGATATGTTTACCAGTATAGGGCATTACCATGTACTTTTACCAAGGTGTGATCTGTATACCAGTATAGCACATTACCATGTACTTTTACCAAGGTGTGATCTCTATACCAGTATGATACAGAGGTATGTATTGTTGCCATGGTTTGATGAATGTACCAGTATGGCACACAGGTTTCCACTCTTACTGATGTATGACCTTTTAACAAGTATGGTTGATATTACATGTATACACTTCAAGTCTTAATACTGATGTATGATCTGTTAACTTTTTTTTTTTCAATCCCCATGGAAGTTGCAAATTTTGAAGAACAATTTGCAACAGTCTCCTCAGACTGAAAATGACAGAAAGCATCAACTCAAATTTCTTAATTAAGTCATGTCATTTAGGCCTTTGCACTGATGCATCAGTATTATGTTACCTGACAGTTCAGACGTATACACTAAATTATTTTAGTAATATTCTGTTGAGAAATGGGTTATGGTTTATATATTGTACCTGGTATCATTAAGAACAGTTTGAGTTGTAAATACGGAAACACCTTTCAAGCTAGTTAGTTTTTAACTATCAAAGGAGAAATTACAAGTACAATGAGTGTAATTACCCAGGGCCAACCTGAGGGACCTTTCCTGCAAGATCCAATAAAGTTTCCACCGGCATGTAATGAAATAATACAAAATTAATTATTGAATAAATGTAAGGGAATTTCTCACATTGTATGATCTTCAGGTTTCATTTTTTTTTTTTTTTGAATTTTCAGTTTGTTTCGCTTGGTGATTTATCAAGTGACAACCCTTTGAACAAATGCCACATCTTTTTACCATATAGCAGGTCTGACCTGTAACACCTCACCACAGTCTGACAGCCGCTGACTCTCAACAGTTGATAGATGTATTACCTCAAGCATTCTCATATCGTGCCCACTTTGCCTTCTTTATATATCCGATTAAATCTACTAATAATATCATAACTCAATATATCTGTCTAGATTGGCAATAATATTTGTGCTCAGTTTAGTTCAAGTGCACATGATTTGCAATGTAATTAGTTAACCTAGCTAGACAACTTGTTTAGAAAAATACTTACAAGCCAATAATAAGTCGAGCTGCTTGAAAGGCGAGCAATGTAAACATGTTAAATTTAGAAACAAATATCAAATTATTTAATGAAAAACTGGGACATGAAGTTTTTATATATATTTTTTTCTTTCTTGGTTTGTGGATTTAATTGCTATCTGACCCATGAAATTGTTGTGGTCATCTCTTGTCCCTGCTTAATTTTTATTTGTTTCAAAGGATGAGAGGATATGCAAACTAGGAAGATGCAGACTATGCAAGTACAAATAATTGTTGGTTCGTGTATTTCTTTGTCATCTAGGGGAAAATGGAAATCAAGGGTTTCCAATACTGTAATAAATTGTTCATGCTCCATTTTGTATTGATTATATTTCCTTCCTTTGTGGTTTTGGTCGTGTTTATTCATTATTAATGTTGATAAACAGCATAAGACTTCCCTAACAATGGTTCCGGCAAAGTCGGCACAGAAAAAAACTAGTTTGAATATACAAACCAACGTACAGCTATATATTTCTATGTGCTGACATTGCATCCAATCAGCTGGCTTAGTGTTTTAAAAACATTAGTACTATTGTGCATAGTATTTACTTATCCACAAGATTTGGTAAATACAAAAATTTTTTTATCTTATTTCAATTTTTTATTAATTAATAGGCTTATTCTCCGTACAAAGCTTAAAAAAATGAATTCTTTTAAGAGAATCGAAAGAGGTTATATATTGCTATTATGAACTGAGGTTTACATATTTATAAAAATTATAAAATTGTGAAGTAGTGTTACTTTTTAGCATAAACGAATTACAGAAAGTCCAAAATACTAGTCCAGCTGGACAACTGATTTGGAAACAGCCGTAGCCGTTAGATAAAAAAAGGAAATATTACTGCACTTGCGTCTTCAACGGAGTCAACGGATGAAGTTCCCTTCTCATTAGATGCCACAAAAATTGTACGAAGGAAAAAAATAAATAAAAAACCGACATCCGTTATGAACGGATCCAGTTCAGTCCCAAACGGATCTTCTGGAACTAAAATGCCAAGTTCTGTTTTTCCGAGTTTTCATCCGTTCCGAACGGAACATCCAATCACACATCCGATTGCCTCGAACAGATAAAGTTCCAGTCTCAACAGATGACACAACTGTGACATCCGTTCTGAACGGGTCCAAGTCCGTTCCCAGATGAATCTCTGTGGAAATAGCGTTGATTAGATTTTTATCACTGAAGGTGAAGAGATAAACCGGTCTAGGCGGTTCATGACCCATTCTTTCTTACCCACTTGACCTTTCTTCCTGTCTATTCTAAATTCCTAATACTCTCTCGCTCCTCCTCTCACTTAGCTAGTTAGCTTAGACTAGCATCCCTCACATGGTGTAGACCAGCACTACCTCCCTTCTCCCTCTTGCAATGAAGCTGTTTATGTGCTGAAAGTGCAAATGAAAATTGAAAAAGTCTCAAGAGTGGAGAGGGTAAAGGTCGACGCTCGATAGGGTTATATATAATAGGAGAGCCCCCTGGTGCACGTGACTTAGAGAGACTTGGTTCAGTCGGCGAGACAAGGGTTATGCCCAACTGAGAGACACTACAGAGAGAGCAAGGTCGAGTATGACATCCGTCCTCAACAGATAATGTTCCGTTCTCAAAGGAAAATTTTCTTGCGAGCTGCGTTCTCAACGGATGAAATTCCGTTCTCAATAGATACCACAGCTGTGACATCCATTCTTAACGGATCTAATTCCGTTCTCAACATATCTCGTTGATACTAGTGTATTATAAACATGTCGTGTTGTGTCAATCACGCGGGTGTTAGATCTTGTATCGTGTCGTGGTGACACAAATTAATATTTTAATTATTTTCAGTGTGTCGTGTCGTGTCGTGTCGGGTTAAGCGAAGGCATTATGACACAATACATTCGACACCACGTGTTAAACGTGTCAAGCCATATTATAATTTATTTTAATTTTTTTCTAAAAATTCATTAAAACTTGCATAAATAATTTTTAATGCACAACAAAAAAATAATAAATTATTAAAATTTATTTTAACTTTATATATTAAAATAAAATTAATGATTGAATAAAAAGATTCTGAATAAATGTTATTGAATGTATAACATGAACTCAATCTAATTTATTAAATTCTAAATAATATTAATCTTTGTCGTGTCAATTCGTGTCACGTGTTGTGTCAGATCATGTTGTGTCACGTGTCAATTCGTGTCGTGTTAAAACATATTAATATATGAAAGTCTCCAACACGACATGACTTTGACATGACATGTTGACATGCTTGTGTCGTATCAACACTTCCGCTTTCAACGGATTGAGATCCGCTGTCAACGAATCGGATTGTGTAAAGGGATTTCACACTTCCATTCTCAAGGGATTAAGATCCGTTCTCAACGGATTGTATTGTGCAAAAGGATTTTGCAGTTCTGTTCTCAAGGGATCGGATTATGGAAAGAGATTTCTTACTTCCGTTCTCAAGGGATTAGATTGCAAGGGACTTGGAATTGGAACTTCTATTCTTGACAGATTAAGATCCGTTCTAAACGAATTGAATTGTCCAGAGGCAAGGGATTTGGCCCTTCGGTTCTTAACGGATTAAAAGGCAGAAAATTTTGGTTTTTAATTCGACCCTCTCCAACTGAAGCTATCTTAAACCGCGTTCGCATCCCTCCCTCCGCCTCCTCTCCTGCTCCGCTTCCCCTTTCCTTCCTCCCACTTCGCTCCCAAATCTGTATTCCCACACGAATTGCCATGTCAAGAAGAATGTGAGTGATTTCACATCACTAGTGTTTTAGAAACTGAATTAGTGTTTTAGGAGCTTGGGTGGGAGAGAGAGAGAGAGAGGGGAATTTGCAACCATACACCTCTTTATATAGTGTGCAAACCCTACCTACTTCACACCACCTAATTACAAGATTGCCACCCACCTACCACCTAGCATGGCCGGCCACATTATGGGCCCTTTATGGGCTATGTGCTTTGCCTCTTGGGTCCACTCAATCAATCATTAAATGGCCCCTCTTGTTGCTCTCAATTTGGTTCCCTATTGGGCCTTTTATTAACTATTTAATTAAAGCCCTATAATATGCATATGTGTTGAAATAAATAATTATTAACTTAATAATAATTATTTAGGGATTAGAAAATGCATTAATTTATTTCTATATGATCCCTTTGATTTAATTTATTATAACGGTCTATAACGCTATTTAATTAATTAATCAACTTATCATATTTTGCAATACCAATTATTGCAAATAAATAAATAATGCACGCATGGTTAAAACACCAATTTTGTGTGACCCTTTGAGGATTTATGCTACGTTGGACATGGAGTTAAATCGCTATTTAATTCCAATAATCATAAGCGGTATCTAGCAACACGTTATGATTCCCAATTCGCATAAATAGTGTACAGCTACAATATTTCAATCCTGCATGAGAGAATAAAAGTATATCTCTATTTTGATTCTTATGTCATACGATATCATCGTATAATCCAAGATAGGAATGTGTCATTCTTGCAGATTATACGTTTCTTGATCTAGAGATAATTGTATCAGTTGCTAGCAAACAATCTATCTCCTTCAAGGGGCCCAAACAGATATCGTCACTCACTAAGTAAATTAATGAGGGACATACGGTTTTCTTGACTATTTAGCTTTTTCCCGCACAATTCAAGAGAACATAAATAACGTCCGTATAGCAGCCCTTATCGGGAATCAGCGATAGACGATATTTATTGAACCTATCCTCATGTGGAAAAGATAAATATCTCAAACTTAGAATCAAAATCATAACGAAATAAATAATGACACGTAACACAATCCATATATTTATTTCGTGGGGTCCAGTCCTGTACTATGTTCTATAACATATACATATGCAATTAAGTTGGTTACTCTTAACCTATGATTTATAGAACTTAATCATCACTTAATTCGCATACTAATCTTATTGATAATTAATGTTCTCTGTTAATTATCAAGATTATGGACATTTAGATTTATCGTTTGTCATTTACTACTAAATGAATAACAATGATCTATAATTCAGATCCTCAACCTGAATGAACTATAGAAGTAGTGTTTTAGGACAAATGATCTGAAATCACCAATAACATAAACTATAGAAGTAGCCTAAATAAGATTGGCTTCTAGGACATAACTCTAACACGCTTCCCCTTTCCTTCCTCCCACTTCGCTCCCAAATCTGTATTCCCACACGAATTGCCATGTCAAGAAGAATGTGAGTGATTTCACATCACTAGTGTTTTAGGAACTGAATTAGTGTTTTAGGAGCTTGGGTGTGGGGAATCATTCTAGTATTGTAAAGATTTCGTCGATTTTAAGTTGTTTGTTTACTGATGTGGGGAATCATTCTAGTATACTGATTTATTACACACACCCCTTTTATCTGAGTTCAATGCCAAAATCAGAATTTTGAGGGATTTGTGGTGTAATAATAATAATTCTGGCAGAATTTTCAAATAATAATTAGTTCCTTCTTTCTTATATGAAGTTGCATTAAATTACACTTGTGGATAAGTAAAAATACCGTTGAAAGGGAACACATGCAATTATGCCGGGATTGTAACCAGGGGCTCTGTGCTTTACAAATTAGAAACATTGCCAGTGCATAGGAACTAGGACTGAAGCCACTTCAGTAGGTTAAGCTTTAGAAATTAGACAATTTGAAAATCATTTTTCTAGTACTAGGTTGTAATTGTAGCTGTGTTTAATAGCCCATTTCTAACTTCAAACTCTTAACAATGTTTTCTTTTTTATTTTTTTAAGCTAATTCGCCGGTAACATTGTTTGAATGCATCAAATAGCAAAGTTTCAAGGTTATATTACTGAAGCTGAAAGCTTGCATCAATTCGGTAAATTCTTCCTATACAATGGTAGTTTTGGATTCATCATGCTCCTATTTAGCTAGAATCATTCAATCTGCATCCTCATCTCCACATTTTGAATAATGCATGGTTTTGAGAGGTCAAAAGGGTTTATTAGTAAATTTTGTTCATTCTCCCTTCTGTAGTATTGCCTAAGTCAAAGCAAAAAACTTGATAGATTTTGCCTTTTAGGTTACTTATAGTTTGTATGTTTAGCATCTTTCTGCAAATGACTATGAATTGCGTAAGTAATCAGGTTGCAAGTATATATAAAAACAATTGTTATTAAAATTTTATTTTTTTATTTCTTTTATTTTAATTTGTATGGTTATTGTCCAGTTCATAAGCCACGGGAGCAAGTTGTTGATGCTGAGGCTCTATTAGACATGGCCAGTACTCTTGTGACTTTGTCTGACTTTGTCACAGCTTTTGTGGAGAAATTTGGGAAAAATAATATAATCCCTTAAAAATGAATTTGAGTGCCCAATTGCTTTCAATTTTTTTTTTGATGAACGCCCGTAGGCCAATTGCTTTCAATTGGACTGATTTAGGATATGGTGTTTCTCATGTATTCATGGCTGGGTCTGGATACATACAACTTTGTTCCACCCTATAGTGATTGTAATGTGATTTAACTGTTGCAGGGTTTTGTACTAGTTACTGGTACCAGATATATACTGTACTAGTCACTGTTAATTGAAATTGGACAAGTCTCCTGTAATGAACTGTTTCTCCTTATAAACAGAGATTTTCTCAGTGTCTTGTCTCTTAAAGTAAGTTGCTTTTGTTGTGTTAATTGGTTCTTCTATCGGAGTTGTATTTGGAATTTTAAAAATGAAATGACAGTTTGATTTATCACACTTTATAATTAAATGATAGTAATCCTCTCCTCTTTTTTTCAATGATATATTTGTTGATATAAGCAATTTTTATAGTTTTCTCACTAGGTCAAAAAAAAGTGTGAAATAAGGGTCATAATGTGTTTTTGGAGTTGGTACAGGTTGTTACCAGTCTTAAATTGGTGACTAGTACGCTTTTGTTGAGAACCAGGGATCTGTTTGTGAAGAATTTTGGCCTAGGGACTGAATTACAAGGAAAAATAGTTCTCAAGGACCAATTAGTAAACTTGTTCGAACTAGTTTGGAACTTTTATGTGAATAAAACTATTAGTGGGTCATTAGTTTAAAGATATGGGAATAAAAGGAATTTGAGGGCTGCTAAGCAAAAATGTTAAGTTGGCAGGTTGGATCTGTTGAGATTTCAGATGGGCTTTAATGTGATATCGAGTGTTGGATTCAAAATCCGTGTTCTTGGATATAAAATTGCGGTGAGATATTTATACGAAACAATTTGTGAAGGTTGAATTGTCAAATATATTTGAAAATCTCAAAAATTTCCAGCAATAAGAGAAAAAAAAAACCTCACAATGAGAGCAATAGCATATCCTAAAATCTGATTAGCATGAGTGCAAAATGGGAAGGTCAATTTAAAAACCTTGACAACCTTCGTACAAAATAGGAGCAGGTATGAAGTCCATGTACATATTCTGGACTTTTGAAAAATTGAAGTTCCGATGAAACATTTAAAGATCAAAACTTAATTAGATGGATATGGTTGATCTAAGCAAACTCAATTCTTTAATTGTGCAATTGGCCTTTGTTGGTTTTTGGCGATCCTTGATCTATATGCACATCTATCCTATTCTACATGCATAGAATTTAGATGTACCGCAGCGGAAGTTGATCGATTGCCTAGACTCTTCTCAAAGCTTTGCTGCAACCCTTTTCTTGCGCTCCAAGTCTTCCTCCGTACGCAACTGGTACACCACAACCTCAAGACAAGGGCTTGGTGTCACCTTTCACGAATCCAAGTGCCGGTCGACTCGTGCATGTGCTTCCTATTGCTCTCCAAGCAATAGGATGGCTCCTCCCTCTTTCTGGAACCTCTCTGGTCTCTCTAGGATGGTGGTTAACTCAAAAGTCACGAAATCCAACCTTTGAGACGCTTCAGAACAGAGGGGTATAAATAGCCAGCCTGGAAATCAACTTTCCAGATTCCTAACCGCCATCTGGAACGGTCCGGTCCAGAGTTGGACCGGGCCGTCCCAACCACAACAAGGCAGTCCGTTCCAGAGTTGGACCGGGCCGTCCCAGAATTGGACCGGGCCGTCCCAACCATAACGAGACATGGTTCCACACACTTTTTCTAACCGCCTTTAAACTCCAAAATATAGTACCATTCTGATATGTTTGCATGCCTTTCATGGCAGCTGTATGTTCTGGCAATTTTACATTTTTAAATACTGCGCAGCTTTCACGGTTTCACCTAAACTAATTTTGTAATGTTAAGCTATTCTCTTTTTTTTTCTTTTCAATTTACAGATGGGACAGCAACATGAAAGTGAGATCATGAACTATGTTAATTTATGTGTTAAATAAACATTATCTGTCACCTTAATTTTTTTTTTTCCATATGCTGCACGCAGCACTTTTTCTTACTTTTTGGAAACATGGTCCTGAAAAATGCTATCATAGGCTCCGTTTGGATGAGTTATGGGAATAAGAGAATAAGGCACCGTTTAGATAAGGTGTGAGAAGAAGGAAGGGAATAAGAGAATAAATTTATTATAAACAATCCAAACTCTTCACAAAGTTACACACTTTCCAATACTTCTTCCCTTCTTCCCACACCTTATCCAAACGGAGCCTAAGAGAATAAGGAAATAAATTTATTATAAACAATCCAAACTTTTCACAAAGTTACACACTTTCCAATACTTCTTCTCATTTCTTCCCTTATTCCTCTAAATTTCCATGCTTTGCTGTGAGATTCTACCCCTCTCTTCCTACCTAAAAGGAAAATTTTCTTTCAACAATTTTATCATCATATGATTTATTTAGTGACAACATGAGTGGAAGTATAAGAACTACCGTGGCCCGGTTGCGTTTTCGGGAATTCATTAGCGCAATCTACTGATTGTGCAATCAAGCAATCAGTAGAGTCGCTCCCCTCCCTCACCCTTTCCTCCTTCTATCCTCTCTTCGCTTCCCTTCTATCTGTGAGTCTTTCTCTTTCCCTCTATCCGATCTCCTCACTTTCAACTTATCCGCGCCCTCCTATCCCCGCACCCTCCTTCTATCTCCATAACCTCCTTCATTTTTTCCTTATGTCTGCTCCCTCTCCTCTTCTTCTCTGATCTCTCTCCTCTTCATCTCCTTCTCTCTATTCCTTGTTTCATCTCAAAACTCTCCTACAACTTTAGTCTCTCCCTCTTTTGTTTTCGCTCCATCTCCGCTCTTTTTTTGTATCTCATCCGTTTCATTATTTTCGATTCAAGCATCTCATTTTTTATCTTATTATTTTATGGGTGGGAAGTAACTAATAACTGCAAGGGAGTAGCTAAAAATATTCAAAGGAGTACCTAATATATATACCAATCAGATCTGGTTGAAGAAGAAAGAAATAGAAATCGAGAAAGATAAGAAGAGAAAAGAGGTTTAGATCTAGTTCTGTTACAACTTGGAAGTAACTAAATTACTATAAGGGATGATATTAATTAGTGCAGGGGAGTATCTATAAGGGAGTAAATAACATTCATATCTGATTCTACTGTTTTTTTGGAGTAACTAAATTACTATAAGGGAGTAAATAAGTAATAGTAAGGGAGTATTTAATACAAGTAAAGGAGTAAATAATATTCATATATGATTCTGCTGTTGTTTGGGAGTAAGTAAATAGCTATAAGGGAGTAAATAACTAGTATAAAGGGAGTATATAATATGTATAAGGGAGTAAATGACATTCAGAACTGATTCTATTGTTGTTTGGGAGTAACTAAATTACTATAAGGGAGTAAATAAATAGTAGTAAGGGAGTATTTAATACAAGTAAGAGAGTAAATAATATTCATATCTGATTCTGCTGTTGTTTGAGAGTATTTAAATAGGGAGTAAATAACTAATATAAAAGGAGTATCTAATATGTATAAGGGAGTAAATGACATTTAGAACTGATTCTACTGTTGCTTGGGAGTAACTAAAAAACTATAAGAGAGTAAATAATTAATAGTAAGAGAGTATTTAATACAAGTGAGAGAGTAAATAATATTCATTTCTGATTCTAGAGAATCCGCTTACGCGCATAGTTCATATTGGATCATGATACTCTCCTTTTTTGTTTGTTCAACATGTCGCATCATGTTGGGGGATTCGTTATTTATTTATTAGTAATTCAAGAACTACATTCGTACAAGTAATCAAACAATTTTAATATATATTGTTACAATAATACCGGACAGATGGAGTGTTCACGGACATCTGTCCCTTTCGTTATGTTGAGAGCTTACTGGCTTTAGTACTTTTCGTTGAACATAATGAACTTAAAAATTAAGCAATTTTAGCTAATTGGATTGGCACAGATATTACTTCAAAAAACACGAGATCCCATCCACTCCCCACTAGGTACAGAATTACAGATAGTGTCACTGTGTCAGAAGAAGATATCTGCACGAACTCCACTAAGAGAGGAGAGGACTTTAATCTATAGTTCTAAACCGTTAATATCCACAAGTCGCGCGCAGGTGAGAGAGGGTGAAACGCCTTCTAATTTTGGTAATGCCCAATTGAGTGTTATTTCCAAAAACAGTAATATGATTGTTTGATTGTCTTACCATTTGATTGCACTTATCAGCCCCGGTTGTTTTCTTAGCAGCAGGACTGCTTTCAAATAACAGTAAATGTGACCGTTATTAGATAAATAAATGAAAGCTGCTAGCTGGTCAATAACAATACAAGCCGCTGGTCAATTGCGAGCATACTAAATAAATAAACTCTTCACAAGTTCCAAATTTGTGACGTAAATGCAAGAATTAAAATTTGCTAAAAACGATCAAGAATTATATCTTTCGTAAATTAAGAACGGTATGCAAACGGTGAAAAACAAACTATTGAGGATAAAAATGCTTTCATTATTTTTTTCCCTTCTTATAGTCGTTCAAAGATAAAAGTAAAATCATGTGAAAAATCAGACTGATAACCATCATTCTCAAGATTCATCATCCTCATTATCCCCTAATATTTGGATTAATTGCATTCCAAAAAAAAAAGAGGATGATGGGGATGATAACTACTTTTACATTCCAAAAATGATATGGACACAATCAGTCAGCCACGAAACAAATACACTTGTCATCGCTGCGGCGGTAAAGGACATAGTCGGAGGACTTGCACCGCAACCAATGCAAATGACGAAGGTTATTCATATTATCTTTTTGAATATGTATTATATTTAAATTATAATTATAATTCTTTTAATTTGTTTAACTAAAATTTTATTATTTTTCTTGCAGCAAACTAAATCATGAACTCGTCATTGTGCTTTCAATTGAGTAGTTATTTTAATTTTTAATATTTTTTCAATGAACTTGTCTGGAATATTTGTGCTTGTTGTGGACTCAAGTTGATGATAGTGTGTAATGTCAACAGTCAGTTTAAGCTTTAATTACAAGTAGTTGTTAATCATGGTTTCATTGGTTTACCATTAACACAGAGAAAAACATTTGCAGATTATATGTGTGTGTATGTATGTGTATATATATATATATATTTTCAGTTGGGTTCTCCTTGTCAAGTCGCTGTAAATCCTTCTAAATACGAACATATAATCTATTAAATTTGCAAACATCTTAATTGTAAAAAAAAAAAAATGCAATATACTTTAATTGCTATCGAATGTTCACAAAATCACATGCTTGCTTGTTGGATAAATACGTGAGAAGGGTCTGAATGGCTTTTCTAAAAAAATAACATGAGAGTTTGTCTGATGTACAAATGCTTCAAGCCGATCATCACCTCAGCTAAGTATAAATTGTATAACCATTTCTAAATAGGGCTGGCAACGAGTCGAACTCGAGCGAGCTAACCTTAGCTCAAGCTTGATTTGATATTAATTCGAGCTTTGTCAAATCGAATCGAATTTGTATCGAGTTTCTTAACGAGCTCGTCGAGCTAAATTATAGTACTTTTTATATATATTTTCAAGCAACTAATATACAAATTAATTAATATTTATCAATTTTAATATTATTTTTATTCATAAACTAGTATTTTATTCATTTTATAATAATATTTTAAATAAAAATAGCATTTATATGTAATAAATAAATATATTATATATCATATTATGTACTAATGTATATAAATTAGTTAACAAAATTATATTTCGAGCCAATTTCGAGTTAATTTCGAGCGAGTCGAATTTTACTTCGAGCCCAAATATATCGAGTCAATGTTGAATCAAATCGAATTTTTCTCGAGCGAGCCACGAGCCACGAGCTTTTTTGCCAGCCCTATTTCTAAATGATCCAATTGGCACACTTCCCCCGTTGCTCCTTACTTTAAAGGATTTTTTTTTTTTTTTTTTTTTTTTTTTTTTTGAATAGAAGGCACGTAGCCATAGCATTAGTAGAAAAACGTTTACAAAGGGGTGCATTGACAGCTGACAGAAGTGCCCCTTCACATAGCCTAAGAGCCACTAAGAAGAAACATAAATGCAGAAGAAAGAAAGCCAACAAAAATAAAATACTACCCCCTTAACTTCCTCGCACCGCTATCTACACCGGAGTCGTATCCTCTACCAACCTTGAAATGGTTGGTAGAGTGCCGACGTGCGTTGTCCAGCGTTGGATCTAATCCAACGGCGCGCCTAGAGTTGGAAAAACTAGCACCTGCCCGACTGTCTGCCCGAAGTCCTCTCTCCGATTTCTCTTAAAAAATACATATATTTTATCTCAGCAACAAAACCTAGATCGATCTATCGATTTTGAAAAAAGAGAGACAGCGTGTGCTCCGCTCGTACGCCGCTCGTGTCCTCCGCTCGTACGCCGCTCGTGTCCTCTGCTCGTCGGAGACGGCTTCCTCTCCTGTTTGTTTGGGTTGTCAATTTCATTTTTTGGCTTCTCATGTAGGCGTGCAATTTCTGCCGCTGGGTTCACAGTGCTGGGGATAGTTAACAAGTTATTGACAGTGGTGATTAATTTAGTGATTTGGGATAAGCATGCATCTTTGATTGGTACAATTGGATTGTTGATTTGCATGTCAGGTGGTGTTTTGTACCAGCAATCAACTACTAAACCCAAGACACCAAAGGTTGACGAGAAAAATGAAAACAATGATGAAGAGAAGCAGAAGTTGGTGCAAATGGTGTCGCACGAAGTGAACTTGAAAAGCAGTAGCTCTTCATCATGATTGGGATATTTTTCTTGTTTCTTAGGGATATTATTAGGAGATGCTTATCAGAAAGGGGTTATTCTTTGATACACAACAGGAAGGGTATTATACTGTTTGAGAAAAAAGTGGTTATAATTTTAATTCAAGTTTACTTGAAAGAAGTTTGATTTGTTTGCTTAGGATATGAGATTTCTGTAACTTTGAGTGTCATTGAATAAAAGCTTATCAGTTAATGTTCCAATGGTTAGAAACTGTTATTATGGATGATGATGGTTGTGATTCTGTAATATTTGGAGTTGTTAATTGTAATGGATATTAATATTTGAATTAATGTTTAGTTTGTTTTAAATTGTTGTTATTAATGAGAAGTTAGAAATGATTAATTTTCTCACTGTTTTGGTTCTCTCCTTATATCTATTTTTAACATAGAGTGTCACAAGGGTTAGCATTGTGGTACTGCATTCAATGCCATGTACCAGTACACATTTGGAGAACACATTCAATAAAGCAATCAACACAAGTTATTTCAGATAAACACATTTCAGCAATAAAGTTTAAAGCAATCGGCACATTCAATAAAGTTTAAACATGTCTGATAAACACATTTGTGAATTTGAGATGCACAAATTAAGGGACTAATCGGCACATTCAATTAAGTTTAAAGTTTAAACACATTTCAGATATGAAGTAGCTCTTGTACCAGTGACTAATAAAACAAAGCTCTTGTACCAGTGACATATAAAGCAATGCTCTTGTAAAACACAACGAACAAAAATGACATAATAAACTCCATTCCAGTGACTAATTTAAGGGGTATTTTCGGTACATTTACATCTAATAGTTTCATTGCTAATAGTTTCATTACTTTAGTAGTTCTATCTTTACAAAATGGTGCCAACTACTTCTATCTATACTTCCAACTATTTCCTTCATTCACAAAATGTCCACAAAATAAAATAACTCCTCTTAAAGTTGTCTAGTCTTGAGAAATATGTAGATGGCTGCAAAAAAAATAAATAAATAAAATTTCAGTGAGCAAATTGGCAAATTGGCTAAAAAAAAAAAGAAATTTCAGTGAGCAAAAAATGCTGGTTTGCAAATTGGCTCAAACAATGAAGAGAAAGCATTCAGTGAGCATTCCACTGACTTGATGTATGTCTTATAAAAGATTTGCCTTTGTGACTTACTGTATGTCTTATACCAGTGAGCATTCAAGTGACTTATTGTATGTCTTATACCAGTGAGCATTCCACTTTTTTTAACACATAAAAAAATAAACAAAGGAAGGGATTTACTGTATGTCTTCAAGGTTGCTAGAGCACCCTACATTCACTTCCGGCATATCTTGTGACAAATTAGTAGTAGTAGGTCTAAAATTAAATCATAAAAATTAAATGAGAAAATAGTCATGACTAAATACAAAATTTAAATTAGCAAGTGAAATATTTTACCTTAATGAAGGTTGGCTATTTGAGATACATCGTCCATTGGCCTTCTTTCTTCTTGACAAGTTCTCATTCCAAGCTTTTTTTCGTTTTGAACGCTTGTCACCATCTTTCTTCTTTAGGCGAAGAGCATTTTCGGGTTGACTATTTGAGTTGTCTTCACCGCCATCATTGGGTATTGAGGATGGATTTCCATTGCTCGTCCTCACTTGCTCTTGAATCCAACGCAATGCATTGACCACAAAGTGGCTTTTACCTTCATCATGACAAACCATATCACATGTTATTGTTAGCTCATGTATCATTTGTGCACGTCGGTTTCTAGCCTCTAACATAGCATCCTCAATGACCACTCTTCCTTCTTTATCCACAACGGATTCATCTATTGCATCTCGAACAACCCATCAGCTACCAGCACATGTTGGCTCTCGAACCTCAAATCAGTCTACACAATAAAAAGAAAATCATACAAATTGATTAATTTCAGTCCTCTACAGATTTTGTTCGACAATTTCAGTCCTTTACAGACCCTACTCAGCAATTTCTATTACCAATTGTTGTAATTGATGGGATCAGTACTAAAAAAGTGGCTTATGTATTCACTACTAATTGGCTCAATTTAGGGATAAAGGACCAAATATTCATGACATCTGTCTCTCCTCCATACTTTGATCATATATGTATAAAACGCACCTGTGCTGAGCAATTTCTCTGACCGAAAGGAGAATGTGAATGGTTTGGAGACTGCGATTTTAATTCAAACTTGTCCATGGCATCATTTGTAGAGAGAAATCGGAGGTTTTGGAGAGCGATTTTTTACCGAGACGGAGAGGTTTTGGCGGGAATTAGAGAGAAACTCAGAGAGGTTTTGGAAATGTTACCCTATTCGGTTTTTTTTTAATAAATAGAAAGGACTCGGGCAAAGGAGGGCAGGGTCGAGAGAACGCCTTACCATCGCGAGACTCGGGCAAAGGATTAGATCCAACGCTGGACAACGCACGTCGGCACTCTACCAACCATTTCAAGGTTGGTAGAGGATACGATTCCATCTACACCTAGCAAAGAGTACCAACCACATACCTAAGTGGCTCTATCAGCTGTAAAGAAAGAAGAAACAAAAGGAAAAGAAAAAGAAGGAAAAGGAAAAGAGAAGCCAGTGGGCTTAAGCTTGCTGTCGGAGCCAGAAGGGGGAGAGGTCCGGAGTGCAAAGTTTCATTTGGGCTAGATCTTGAGCTGTCGGAAAGCCATGAAAGTTGAGACCATGTTCCCTTGATTGGTTTGCCAGAAGATGAGGTAACAGTAAGAAAGACCTATCAATTTTGGTGGCGCTGAGTTTTCAGTTTGATGTGAATTTGGAGCAGATCTGCATTGGCGGCGCCTGTCATATTTAAAGGACTTATTCGAATTATTTGACTGGCCCTTCTGGTAAAGGATTTAGGGCTTCTTCGGCTGCAAAGGAAATAGAGAGAGAATTGTGGAATTGAGAATAGAAATAGAACCATTACTATTTCCGACAGAGAGAGTCGCTCGATTGGAGAACCAACGGCGCGTACCATCGTCGGTGAAGAAAGAGAGAGAAAGAGAGAAGAGGTTTGGCTTTCTGGGGTAAAAAAAAAATAATACGTGAGAAGAGTTATCGGTGCTCGGTAGATAATTGGACGCGCGTGCTCCGAGACTAAGGAAAAAAAAACATATATGGCGCAAGGCCCTTTTTGATAATATTAGAAGTAGTTGAGCCCTAGTGGAAATTTTCCGAAAAATTTTAAAATAATATTAAATTAATATAATATATTAAAAATAATATCAATATAATAATATTTTTTTAAATAGTATCACAAGATCGGAATTCCAGATTCCGACCGCAATTACGGAATCTCGGATTCCGAACTTAACTAAGATCGTAATTCCGGATTCCGAACTTAGCTAAGATCGGAATCCCGGATTCCGATCTTAGGATTTGGTCTTTCTCCACTTTTTTCTCGCTGGGTCTTTTGGCTTTTTCCCTTTGGCCTTTTCCGTTACTGAACAGTGTGCTATGAGAACAATGGTAGATGAATAAATGAATACTTTTTGCACTGTACTTGTTTATATGTTTACAGCACGGATTATCAAGCTGAAATAAAGTGGGTGTCAATTTTAATTATGTATTTACTGTCGTTGATATAAGCAAAGATGGTCATAACTTTTTTTGACTTTTATGTATTTACAGCACTGGTTTTAATATCTCAGCCCAAAATCTATTTCCCTAAATTTAAAAATAATATTAAAAAAAATATTTCCGGGAAATAGATTTTGTACTTTTATGGAGTCCAAATATATATGTTATTTTTTCAGAGCATTTTTATTTATGTCATTTGAGAAATTTAAAATTTCAGATATTTTATTAGAAAAAAAAATTTAGCTTTACGTCATTATAAAATAATAAAAAATATTTTATTCCATCAGATGATTAAAAATTAATTTACGTCAATTACAAAATAAAAATATATTATACCACTACAAAATAATAACAATTGGAAAATAAAAAACGACAAATTTTGGAGTGACAAATATGAAATTAACTATGATTTTAAAAATAGTAGCATGAAACTAATTTGTGTAGTTTTACGATGACATATATCAAATGAGTTATTTTGTAATGACATATTTGAAATGGAAGGATTTCAAAGTGGCATAAATTATTTTTTAAAGTTTAATTTATATTAATTAAATTCAATTCGGTTGTATATTGAGAGAATCTTTTATCTAATTAAGTACGCAACCTTTATGTGGATCTAAGGTTTAAATATTAAAAATAACAATGCTTTGGTGCTTTAAAAAATATCATAATATTTTCATATTATATAAACAATTATAAATTTTCAATTACGAAGTTCAACAAGAAAACGTTGCAGCCTCTATTTAAATCCGTCTATACGTGAAATGCTTATTAAAAGGTGTCTTTATTTTTTCTTCCACCCACCCGATTAATGCTAGCAAATGCACATATTGATAATATATGATATTTGCAGGTGCATTAAAAACAAAAAAATGCAAAAAATATTTTGTTGTACATATTCAGAAATACTAATATGAGGGATTAACTTAATTGAATATGTACTGATAACTAATTGAGCCGGGTTTTCATTTTGCTGTGATTCAAACTTTGAATTGCTGGTATTAAAAGTCAAAACCCACAATATGTTTTCTCATCTAATCAGTAAGACAAAATAACTAGTGTTGTAAATACATAAAAGTCAAAAAGAAGTTATGACCATCTTTGCTTATATCAACGACAGTAAATACATAATAAAAATTGACACCCACTTTATCTACCATTGTTCTCATGGCACACTGTCTAGTAACGGAAAAGGCCAAAAGGGAAAAAGCCAAAAGACCCCGTGAGAAAAAAAGGGGGAAAGACCAAATTGTAAGATCGGAATCCGGGATTCCGATCTTAGCTAAAATCGGAATCCGATATTCCGTAATTGCGGTCGGAATCTGGGATTCCGATCTTGTGATGCTATTTAAAAAAATATTATTATATTAATATTATTTTTAATATATTATATTAATTTAATATAAGAGCGGGGTGGGTGAAATGGCGACAAGCATCAGGCGTCCTATGCGATAAGAAAGTCCCGCAGAAGCTAAAAGGCAAGTTCTACAGGACAGCGATTAGACCTGCGATGTTGTATGGCGCAGAATGTTGGGCTACTAAAAGACGACATGTCCAGAAGATGAGTGTAGCTGAGATGCGTATGTTGAGGTGGATCTGCGGTCACACGAGGAAAGATCGGATTAGAAATGATGACATACGAGATATGGTTGGGGTCGCATCAATAGAGGAGAAGTTGATCCAACATCGTTTGAGATGGTTTGGACATATCCAACGCAGACCTCCAGAGGCACCGGTACGTATCGGAATTCTTAATCATTTCGAGAACACCCGGAGGGGGAGAGGGAGACCAAGATTGACATGGGAAGAAGCGGTGAAAAGAGACCTTAAAGAATGGAACGTCTCCAAGGAGTTGGCGATCGATAGGAGCGCTTGGAAGTTAGCAATTCATGTACCGGAGCCATGACGTAGGAACTTAGGGGTAGGAGCGATGCCATAGGTTTGTAGGTCCCTCTATTAGGTCACGGTCGAGGTCTAGATTTCTACTATTACTATTATTATTAGAGGTATTATTATTAGTATGGCTAGTCTTACTATTAGTATTTTTATTTTTATTTTTATTTTTTTTTTTTATTTTTATTTTTTTTTTTTTTTTTGTTCTTGTTCTTGGATGTGTTCTCTTGTTGGGTTTCTTTCTAGCCTACCCCAACTTGTTTGGGACAAAAGGCTTAGTTGTTGTTGTTGTTGTTGTATATTAATTTAATATTACTTTTAAATTTTTCGGGGAAATTTTAATATCAATTTCGGCCCTTTTGGAAAAAAGTCCAAAAATTGGAGAGTTGGTAGACTTATAACTCGGCAGTAAAGGCTTGTCAAAACCCCGCTTACAAGTTGCAACTCCAACTCTAAAACCTAAAACCTCTCTCTCTCTCCAACTCAACAATGACGCTCTAGGTTTCTGTAACAACGGGGTTATCCCACGCGATCATGCCAATGCGAATTCCGAGCCTCATCATGCGAAGAAGAATGTGAGTGATTTCGCGTCATGAATTGGCATGAATAAGTAAAATACTAGTTCCTAATAAAAAACAGACATGCGCCAAAAAAAAAATGTTCTTCAACCTGACCCCATCAAAACTCAAAAGTACCTCAATGTCTGGTCAAATAGTTTGTATTTTATATGATTCAGTACGGTCAGTCAGTCACCCCTTTTCTCTGAGTTCAATGTACGGCCTTTGTCTGGCTAAATAGTTTGTATTTTATACGATTCTTTTTGTTCTGGGAGAAATGAAAGAAAAGATTTAGACCCCATGAGTATTATGTACATATGGTATCCCTTTTAATTTGACGGTTGAATTGTCATATATTCTATTAACTTGTGATAAATTTGCACAAATTCTGACTCGGAAGCAAAATTAATTATGGGTCTATAGAGAGCCATTATTCTGTTGCTATAATTCTACAAATTGTAGTATTTTCTTCTGTTTATAAATGTTCTGTATAGTTATATACACTTTTTTTTTCTTATGGTTGAAGTACACATTTATACCTCGGGAAGCTCAAATACATATGTAAGTATTTATGGTCCTCGTCGATCTCTGTAAAGATTTGTGCACACTTTAGAAATATGAGGGGTATATTATATGTCAGGTGGTCTTGTTTTTATTAAAATTTTGTTAATCTATATATTCTTCCTCGGTTTCTCAACCTCAAATTAGGATAAAAAGAGCTGCATGGATGATTGCTCACAGAGGATTCAACCTTGACAGGGCTTAGCTGGTGGAATGCAAGTGGGTTCGGATCTGTAAGTGAAGTGGAGCGGTTATGCTGGTGGATCCGAGTAACATTTGAGGCATTTTAATAGAGGATCCATGTGACAGATGGACCTTATTGAGATAAGAAAACCTAGTAGGTTCCACTTTGGTGTTGTGGCTTGCGAGTGTGGCGGGTGAGAAAAGCTGATTCAGCGATCAACAGTGGTGGAGAGAACCGTTGGATGGGGGTGGCGACGAATTGAATCTGATCTAAGCTGGCGGAAAGGTGGCACCGTGATGCTGGTAGGGGAGATCATCTGTGGCAACTCTGGTATTGTCAAGTTCTGTTACGTGATGTACGCGATCTGTTGAGCTGCTGATCTGACAAAAGCTGGCATCGAGTGTGACGCAATCTGATTCGCCAAACTGGTACACAATCCGATACATGATCTAAGGCACAGTATTTTTTGCCCAATGTTGCCATATGCAAATAATGCAAAGGGGTCACTCCCATGCAAAGCCTTTTTTTATTTTTCTAAACATCGAAATGGCTCATACAGATATAAAGCCCTTAAGGGTGTGCTCCAGAAGGGATGAACCTGAGCTAAGGAAAGGAACGGAAGAGGGAAGAAGATGAAGGAAGTTTAGAAAAACAAAGGTACCCTGCTCCAGGACTCTAAAATCATGCATTGAAGTTAACAGCTGTACTCTTCTTCTTGGACGATATTACCCTTTTTAGTTTAAATGGGAAGAGAGATGAATTGTGGGAGTCCACTGTCAGAGAAAGAAAAATGAGGGATATTTTAGGTAAAATGTTAAATAACTTGGTGTGTTTTGGATACACTCCGATTTTGGGGGTAATGGATCTTCTCCGTGAATGAGCTGTAGTTTAATTGAGTTTGTCTCGATTCACCCAGCAGCAGCACGGGAGCAAGGTACCTCGGTTACACTACCCTTCCTTCGCTCTGGTTCATCTCTTATGGAGCACGCCCTAAATATTTTGGTTAAAATCTAAAGGGCTCTGTCAAACAAAGCCCTTATAATTTTGGTTGAAATTCAAAGAGCTCTGTATGGAACAAAGCCCTTACAAATTTTCCTTCAAATTGAAAGGGCCCTTTGGAATTTTTCTATGAATTTTGAGCCATTTGCTATGGCATCCTTCTCTACTGGTATATATATAGTATAAGCCTGAAAATTCCTTGTTGAAACTAAAGAAATAAAATAGATAAATTTTGCACATCTCAGGTAGACGGCAGAGATTGAGAAAAGGAAGAGCGAGAATTCTTATAAGAAGAACTGACAAAAGATGATGAAGATGAAGAAGATAATGATAAAAAAGAGAACCTTGAGGTTGAGGTGTTTTTAGGTGGCTTGGATAAAGATGCAACTTAAAACAATATCAGAATAGCACTTGCTGAATTTGGTGAATCATAAGAGGAGGTTAGATTGTTGACTAACTGGGCCCAATTTCTGGGCTCCAAGTGTGCTCTCAGGGCTGTTAATTCTTTGAGATCCAAGCTGTCCTAATTGAATATCACAAAATGCAAAAGTATATGTCTTGCCTATTATTCCATGCATAGACGGTGCATAGGAACTAGGAGTGAAGCCACTTCAACACTTGCAGGTTGAGATTTTGGAACTTAGCCAATTTGAATATCATTTTTCTATTACAAAGTTATAAATTTATTACTATGTATACTACATCTCAGTGTTCAGTTGATATTATATAAAAAAAAACAAGATAAATGGTGCTTAGTACAATTTGGTATTTTGATCATACTGGACAGCTTACATCAGCTGTTCAAGTTTAAAAAATTAAGAGTTAGATCTGGAAAAACAAGAGAATGGTGCTTGGTACAGTGTTGTAGAGTGTAGACTATATGTGGATGCTTTTGCTTTAGCTTTGTTTGGAGGGACAGATTAAGTTCATTCTCAGTATTTGAAAAATAAAAAAAATTTAAGAATGTTAAAACAAAAATATATAATATGATTACTTTGAAGTACAGTCTTGTACTCTTGTCTTTGTCAGAATATACAGTATCCAATAAAAATAGTATCTAAAATAGTACAGAATGTACAGTCTCCAACAAAAATAGTACAGTCTTGTCTTTGTCAGAATGTACAGTCTCCAACAAAAATAGTACAGTCTTGTCTTTGTCAAAATGTAAAGTACCTAAAGACAAATTATAATTTTTGCTGTTGGTAATCTAAAAGTTTGGTACATGGAATTAAGTGAAAGTTGGAGTACAACTTGGCCTGAATGAGACTTACAAATCTGCATCTTAAAGCCTCAATTTTACTATAATTGCCTGAGTTGACCTTGTATTGAGCAATTGCGCTCCAAAAGTCCTATGTTGATTTTGATTTCAGCTCCAATTTAAGTACACAAGTCCATTAAAAATATGAGATGAGGATCAGGTTATGTAGGTCTAGATAACCATTTGTTGCCTTCTTTTATTTAGGGAAGATGAAACTATATGAGCAACTCTCTTGTTTCATCTAAAAAGCCTCAAATGAAAGTATATATTGAGTCACCATATGTCCAAACTGCCTCACCGGTATTTCTTCAAAGCGCCTGCGTTTGGATCATTAGAAGAAAGAAGAAGAAGAAGGAATAAGAAGAAAAAAAATTATAAACAATCCAAACTCTTCACAAAGTTACACACTTCCCAATACTTCTTCCCACTTCTTCCCTTCTTCCCTTCTTCCCACACCTATCCAAACGCACCCAGCATGTGTCAGATCAGTTTGGTGTCAGACTAGTATTTCCTTAAATCAAACTGAGCTGGTATAATAATAATACAAATAAACAACTGGACTCCTATGTGTAAAAACTGAAACAAATAGACCAGATAGCACAGATTCATTGTAACTGTGTCATTGGAGATGGTCAAAGTGTAAAGTTTTTGTCCAACAGATGGTATGAAGGTATGCCTATGAAAATTTGATTTCTCTCTGATGTGTGTAGAGATAAAGAGTTAACAGTAATGCAGGTTAAGTGTGATCTACTACATGACTTCATCTTCAATAGACAGTTACCCTCGGGCCAGGTTAGAGATATGGAACAGGTTTTGAATATAGTTAATTCAGTGACCTTGGGCCCCACTAAAGTTCTGATTCGATGGGAAGGGAGTACTGATGGGGTGCATGGATGCTGATGGGATTTGTAGGAATGTTGTAGGACCTGTGGGAGCATAATGAATGTTCTCTTTACATTTTCCTTTTTGTATTGGTCTGTAGACCTTTTGTTTTGTGAAGGTTTTAGATATGATTGGCGCACTGGTACCTAAGATCTTGGTACCAGTGCAGTCCAAGCAGGTTTTGTGGAGGGATTAAGTAGTGTGAGATGTTACGTAGTAATAACTGGATAAAACTGTGTTGTAGTAGGGACTTTTCTGTTTTAATAGAGAAGTGGTGGGTCTTTTTGCCCTCTTGTTTCGAAAAAAAAGGTTCAAACTGAGTTGTGTTGAAGTTATTTTATTTAGCTTGTATTTCAGGTGAAATTATCTATCAGCCCTTGATTTGCTATAATATAATTTTTTGGTTTTCTTGCTGGCACTATTTATTATTTGTTGACTAACGATATTATACAAATTAACATCTTTTTATTACTGCTCAAATAACTCTTAATACAACATACTAATACTTATCATATACAAAATCTTTACACTTCTACTATCCTACACTACTATAACACACTAGACTACTCGAACTACATCTTGACACTTGCTAACCATCCAAACATATATTGATCCCCACAATTGAATCCGAATCCGAATACTGTTCGCGAACAGTTCTTCGCATAGTGAAAATCGCTGGATCTTTTGTTGCAACAGCTGAAAATGAGGCGGTTTATATTTTGTGTTATTCAATTTGCTTCTTATCTGCTACACGGTGACCATACGCAGTACGAACATAAAAAATCTACTTAATTGTTTTCCCTCTACACACCACATGGGTGTCGATGATGATCCCATGCGTACACCCATAGGTATCCTTTGTGAAACGGGTCTTTTCCAATTTGTTTTTAACCCGTCGCACAATCTATTCGAGTATGTTCCGAAATCCCAATCTGTTTTTTTATTTCTGTGCTATGGCTATGGCCGACATCTATTGGACTGCAAATGCATCTCTGGACTGGATTATTTGTTGCAATAACTAAAGGTGTGGCTATATAATCGAGCATGGACAATTGAGAATGGTCATAGAGGATCCGCCAATATCCATGTGGAGGATAAATTTGGCTGGGTTCCCATGAGCATGAGCCTTCATTCACCATTCTCGGCTTTCTATGTTTCATTAATAAATTTATTTGGATTTTCTATGGTTGTCAAATTAAAACTCAAGTACAACTGAAAAATAGTTGTCACAAAAAATCCTATATCTAAATCCAATCACATGCGGGACAGTGGGTGTAATTATGTGCAGAAACTTTTTTCTTTTTTTCCGTTTGTTTCCTCTGGAGACGAGATGAGGAAATGACATTTATTTTGCTGATTTTTAGGTCCCTTTTTTTATTTTGCTGCTTTTTTATATGGTTCATGTTGTGTCTTTTCTTTGTTTAATCCTAAGCGATCAATTTTAAAAAATAAACAACAACGAAAAGAGTTCACGCCAATTTTCATCTTCACAACATATCCTTAATCCAAATATTTTTCTCCGTTTATTTGATACAATACTATATTTGAAATTATCGTTATATTTAAAAATATGTGGAACATTGATTCAGTATGTTTGTATGATAATATTTATGGTATATTATATTCTGATTCTTCACATATCGATTTTTTTAAAATTGCTGTAATATTATGATATGATATTAAACTTATGAATCATGTTTAAAAAGAAATATTGCATAATATTAGAGATTCAAATTTATGGTTTGTACTTATGGAAAAACAACAAAAAATATATTTTCTAAAATATTAGGTGAATGTTAAATTATACGTTTTGAAAATCACAATGACGAGATGGATACAAAATAAATACTTTAGATAGTCTTTTTTGTTTGATGTTAAAAATATCATATGTGTTAATATTTTAGATAAGACATGCTGATAATTAAAAAGAAATCAATAATTGATATAATAAATTTTTTTCTATTTTTTCTATGTTTTATCACCTCATCTAAAAATATTATTTTTAAAATTTATTTTTTTCAGACACAATTATCTTATATAACAAAATTTACTTCTATTATAAGAGACATTTTCACGATATCTATATGTGGTAAAAATAGGTCGCGCAACGCGCGACACACCCACTAGTATCTTCTAACTTGGACGCATACATAAGCAATGGGCTCCTCCCATATTTATACAATGTCTAGGTCGGTTAATGGAGCATTCTAGATTTTTCTTATAATTTCTGCTTCATGCCAAACAATGTCGGTAATGGGTGAGATCAGTGGCGGAGATACATTGATTGGATGGGGGTCAATTGACCCCATTCAATTTCATAAAATAATGCCATACATTCAAATTTATACTTACAAAATGAATATTTTTATAGTTATCTTAAATTTGAACCCCATAAAAATATAAATATTATCATACTATTGAACCCCATTTAGTTCATGGTTGCATTCTCATGAGTGTATGAATTCATTTTAATAAAAAATATTAATATTATAAATTTGTTGAACCCCGTTGCAAAAATTTCTGGCTCCGCCACTGGGTGAGATCTTCATATTTCTAGATTATTCAATATTGTTCCATAATGATCTTCTATATTGGACTTGGGCCTTGGGCTCTTCGGTGCTGACTTTAACATTATTCTTATCCCATGTGGTTAAATGATTGCCTTAAATAACTGACAAAACTCTGTAGCCAATTGCTTCACTGGTTCAATCTTTGGTACGGTACTTAAGACACGGGTAGAACCTATTAAAACTTGAAAAATGCAATAACCGCAGACTCTTTGTTAGCTCAAATTCTTGGATGAATTAGTTGATTAAAAGTTTCTTATGAGTTATAAGCACTATTTTTTTTTTCCATTCAGGTCATGCAAGGTGAACCTGTGGGGTACTTTGATTATTATGCTTTGCAATGTATCTAGTCATGTGATAGTATCATTTTTCTGTATTTAAATTTAAAAAAACAATATATAATTAAAAGTATATCCCCTTTTTCGCTCTTTTGTGTTATTTTCGGTACTTCAATGTTGCTGGGCAATTGATCACTTTTGTATCAGTATTGAATGGGCTATACACTCTTTTTTCCGAAAAAAAAAACAAATTTAGGGCAATTGACGTAAACACACTTGTTAATCATGTGTGCAATGATGTCATTTATTGATGATATGGATACTAATTTCTAAAGCTATGTCATTTATTGATCAATACTCAATACTTGCAATGTCATAAAAGCGGTTTTTTTCCCAGCCATCTCAACAATTTTAGCACATTTTTTAATCAAATTAGAAGTAGATTCTGTCCTGTAATTATATTTAATTTTAATTTGTAAGAACCATTGAATATTACAGTATAGAAATTTTTATATTTTTGCAGTTTGTCTTTTAACATTATTATCAAGCTTTTAAAATATAAAATAAAATAAAGGCAATTAAACAACAATTGAACTAAGATAAGAAACAAATTATGACGGTTGGGATAAGCCTTGAGCAATGAATTTCACAGTTTGAAGTACGAAAAACAAAAATAGACCCCTGAATAAATTGTAGTGCTGGGTGTCAAGTTTTTCCTTGAACATAAAATTTAGTACAATGATTCGAAGAGATATGGATAACTGCTTATATATTTCTCTTGATAAAATTATATATAATTTGTAGAGCTATGGTTATGGTTGCTCCACCTATGAACCCAACAATGTCAGCATAGAAAACAATCTGTCAAAAATCCCAACCTGAAATTATTTTTTTTTGAAGATAAATTCCAACCTGAAATTATTTATTTTCTTTTTTGAAAAAAATAGGGATTTCTTTACCATCCAACTTTGTCTGAAATTAAAGATGCAAACAAAGCTTGAACCTTTGATCTCTTGGAGGCCAGCCTAGTGCCTCAGCGATAAGAGCACTAGGCCACATACCAAACAGAAATTATTAAAGTGGGCGGGTAATGTGACTATTAAATTGGCCAAATTTACAGTTACCTGAGGCTCAGTATCAACATTTTTCATGTCAATCATCATATAAACATTCAATTCTAGGAAGGTTTTCTACAGTGCAAGGGTGATGTCAGCACAAGATTATCTCCATTCTATTGAACAATGGACACCTCCATTTTATGATTTCAAATTAAATATAGGTTTAGTTTTTAAATTGTTTAGGTATCTTTAAAAATTCATTTGGCTATGAAAATTTATATATGTGCTCACAAAAATATAAATAATTCATGAATATAAAATTTTTAATTTATAGAGTTATAAAATAATTAAAATAATTTTCTGAATCTCATAAAATTTAATTTGCATAAAGGTTTCAATTTAAAATTGTTTGAAGGCGTTGAAAAAAATCATTTGACTATCAAAATTTATTTAATTACTCACATATATATGAAGAATTTAATTATGTAAAATTTTATAATTATAGACTTATAAATATTTTAAATAATTTTCTAAATCTAATAAATATTGAATCTCCAAAATTTTATAAATATCATTAGGTTTTTAATTATTCAAAGAAATTTATAATTTTAGTTGTGCATAAAATTAAATAATAGAAAAATTATAACAAAATCAATCATGTCACATAACTTTTTTATTTGATCATACAATTTTATGAAATATGGAATATGTGGTACTTTTTAAATTATTTGAGGACATTTATTAATTCAATTAGCTATGAATTTTTATATCCTTAATCACAAAAATATGAAATACCCAGTAAATTGGATATTGTTTCGTTCTAAAAATATAAGTATGATAGTATTGCACTTATCCTTGACTAAAGTCATGTAAGAATGATGATTGTTGCCTCTAATTGTTGAAAACTGTTTATGAGATAGTATTAATGGTACCTTCTAATATGGCTTTAATACCATTAAAAAAATAGTTATGAATAGAGATATATTTTTCAATTTTTGTTTTTTTACATATATTTTACATATATTTTTCAAAAATTGGTATCCATTGGCTTAAGATATTTTTTTACTTTTGTCCGTTCTCAATGGATCGTGCACAATACCATTAAATTTCGCTAGTTGATTCAAAAGTTCGCTGAAATTATTATAGTCCTATAGATGATGGTTAATTTCGGAGAAATTGTGCTCGATAGTGCTTGCTGTGTTGTTCTACCCTGGTAGCTTGGGTTGTTACCAGTATCAACATTGTGCTTGATAGTTAAGGTAAACGGACCTCAACCGTTTAGAATGGAATTGAACTGGAGAAATATTGTGCATGATCCGTTTAGAACGGAATAGAACTCCAGAAACTTTGTGCACAATCCGTTGAAAACGGATATAAATCCGTTTAGAACTGAATAAAACTCGAGAAATATTGTGCACGATCCATTGAGAACGGACAAACGTCCGTTTAGAACGGAATAAACTCTAGAAACTTTGTACCCGATCCGTTGAGAACGGAATAAAGCTAGAAACTTTGTACCCGATCCGTTGAGAACGACCTCAATCCGTTCAGAATGGAATTTAACTCCAGAAACTTTGTACCCGATCCGTTTAGAACGGACCTCAATCCGTTTAGAACGGAATTGAACTGGAGTGCGATCCGTTTGAGAATAGTCAAATCCGTTAAGGACGGAAGTCATAGTTAAAACTTTTTGCAGAGAACGGATCTCTATCCTGTTAGAACGGCAGTGCCAAATCTGCCTCTTTCTCTCATAATTTCTGCCTTCCCTCTTTCTTTTCTCTATTGAACAGAACAAAGATCCGAATTTTGGTCATGGATAGAAGCAATTCATCGCCTGAGAGAGGAGAGAGAGATTGGAAGCACTTGGGAAGTGCCAACTGACAGCCTGGCCCCACCCCCTAACCCCGCCTTCTTCTCTGCATCTCAATTTGACGATTAATTTGTGTTAGCTTCATGTGAAATTGAAGCGCTTTTTCTGTTTTTCTGGATGGCTTCTCTAGCAACCTTAAATTGGGTTAATTTTAGGAGGACTGGAGCAATGAGGGAGGATATTTGTAAAGGTATCAAGTATTCCCCTTCTTTTTTTAAGGTATTGCAGTGTTATACATGAGATTGGTCCTTGTACCTGATAGATTAACTAATCATCTATTAACTAATGACTTTACAAATGAAATTGTTGTCTAGCTTAACTGTCATCCTTTTATAGGCTCAAAGCTGATCTCTTGGTTTTTCATTGTGAATTACACAATACACAATGTCGCTAGTTGCACAGTCTGGTGTTAACGTGAGCATGATTGAGTTACCTGGAAATTAATAATTGAGGCTTACTTGAAGTTCCAAGCTTGATTGCACAATTGACATTAAAGTGGGTGTGTAATGTTACTATAATATTGGCCAAATATTCAGTTAACCTTATGCTTAGTATAAAAACCTTTCATTTTAATTGATACAATACAACAACTAAGCCTTTTGTCCCAAACAAATTGGGGTCGTCCAGTTAATTGATGCAATACTTAGCTGAAATTATTATAGATGACGATTATCTTTGGAGAAGTTGTTCTTGATATTGCTTGCTGAGTTGTGTTGCCTTGGTTGCTAAGGCTGTTGTCAGTATGTTACATGTTGCAGTATGCTAGGCCTTTTGTCTTGGTTGCTGAGTTGTGGTGCTGACACCTATAACTTGTGTGCTTTCCAATACTTGAGCCAAAAGCATTGTTTTCAGATGGTACTGATTTTTTATTATCTTCGCTTGGTACAATTGGCAGGAGATGAATGTCTACACACTACACTGGCAGGAAACACTTCTGAAAACATCTTTTGTACTCGAACCAGTTCTGTCACTAGCTGATTTCCTTCTACATCTGATGGAATGAACTACAGAAGTTTTGCACCGGTATATAATGTATTTATATTAAGATATATATGTTATCTAATCCAAGTTTCAGTCAGAACTCCAAAAGAGAGGCTGATAGAGCTGCATTTAACAATGAACCCAGAAGAAAGAAATTTCTCTTTTTTTTTTTTTGAAAAAAAAAGAAAGGACTTTGATTTGCACTGTGGCAAAATGGAACAAAACTTTCAAAGTTGGTACCGTCCAGAAGAAAACAGAATATAATATCATCCTATAAAACCTTGGCAGTTGGAAACTGGCTGACAAGAAAGAGACTAACCTTGGGGGATCTGTTTAAGTATCTAGTAAATGACGCTGATTTGACAATTGAAGGGTTGAAAAGGCAACCTCAGCAAGACCTCTGACATGAATCAGATTTGGCACATCTGAAATAACCATAACCCTTATGGATTTTAGGATCACGGCTTCCTGACAAAGCATTCAACAGTTAAATCAGTAAGTATACACAACAGGGTTTGAATCACATTTTAGAATAAACAAAAGAATACCTGTCGAGCATGGTAGAGGAATTTGGAGAGATTATCTTGAATTTCAGGCATTATTCTATGATAGTCTACAAGTGTAACCGACCTGTGCTCCGCAAAGAGCAAGAATATGTAAGTAACACAAGAACCGGCAAATAATGACTTGTTTTCATGAATCAAAATGAGCATCATGGTTCTATTTTAAGTACTGATCTTGTTCTTTGTTTGCACATTTTCTAGTCCATTTCTATTTAGGAGTTCTATATTTTATTTTAAGCAAAACTGCCTGGTGTAGGGGATTGCACATGTCTTGTTCGATAAAATGCTCCCTCTAACTTACCACCAAAATAACCTCACCGTGAGGTCTGGACGTCAGGTCCGGCAATAACTCAGAAATTTAAGGTCTAAACTCTAAAATGTAATATTTAACATGAAAAGGAGAGAAGAAAGCAAACCGTTCGAGAGCTAGCACTTAGAGTGAGGTCTGACTGCCTCAGGCGCCAGCCTACACGTGCAATGCTCAAGTTTGTTTACCAGTGCCAGCATTTCGTCGAACACCTGTGCTTCCTCCATGCGGAAAAGGTAGAGCTGCTGGGCTATTGATTTAGAAATAGCCAATAGATTAAAAAGGAAATATTAGTGCCTCTTGCGTTCTGAACGGGTGAACTTCCGTCCTAAACGGACATTCCTGGAAAGTGGAAACCAAGCAGCCCTTGCGTTTTTCTAAAATTTTATCCGTTCACAACTTCACATCCGTTCTAAACGGGTCAACTTACATCCTAGACGGATCTCCCTTGAAACCAAGTACCCTTTTTCTAAAATTTTTTCCATTCGCATCCTTTCTGAACGGGTCCAGTTCCGTCCTAGACAGATCTCCCTGGAAACCAAGTACTGTTTTTCTAATATTTTATCCGTTCACATCCGTTCTGAATGGATTTCCCTTGAAACCAAATGGATTCTAAAATAAGAAATAATAAAAACTCAAACTCTTCAAATGTACCTGAAACAAGAAAGTGAATTTTAGTTAGTAAAATCAACAATGAAATTTAAGATGCATTTGTTAAGTGTACTCATTTATCGGCTCAAGTAATTTTGTACCAGTGAAACACATATTAGCTTTCATTTCATGAGGGTCATTTGCAGAGATCTAACTCCACTGACCCTTACTCATGGCACATATAACCAAGTCATCTCCATTGTGTCCCATTTTGTGTTTGGTTTTACCTAATTTCACTTATTATATATATCACACAACAGGAAAATACCAATGCTATGTTTTGCAATTAAATCCCATTTTCATATCACACCACCTGCAACCCTCTACCTCAGTTTGCAATATTTTCTGTGTGATTCATTCCTTAACTCATGAGAACAAAGCTGCATTTCTGCAAGGAACCACAAGCTGGTGACCTATGTACTTGTATACCACACAAAGATACCATTTCAAAGGGGAAGGAAGCTTCTAAATCTCTGGTTTGTGTATCTAACCAGAACAAAAAAGAAAAAGACATTTTTACACTTTAATCCTTGCCTTTTTACAATAATTGTAGCAAAGGGACTCCAGAACAACCTGCTGAAGAATAAGTTAACCTGTATTTATCATACTGATTTACTATAATACCCTCACACTAACTATCATATTCTCATCAATTAAATCTCATTCCATTCAGGCCCTGTGTTTAACACAATTGACTATTAATTGTACCAGTTGTACCATTTACTACATGTGCACTGACTCTTTATCAACCATGACACTAGCAGACAAGAAAATCAAATAAGTAGGAAAAGAAGACGAAATAATATACTGGAATATGCTAACTGTGTGCAACTCAAATCATGCAGCCAACCTTTTCACTTGACATATAACTCAAATTCATGCATTATGCCTTGTTTTGACCTAATTACCTGCTGGGCATCTTAATCCGATCCGATTAGTATCTTTTGCAGTTTAGACCTCATATTTCTTTGATTTTTTACCTACTGAACTTACGGAAGGAGCATGCATACTTATTTCAATGTATTGATACAGACAAATTGGTAAGTTGGCATTTAAAATTGTATGATCTACATAGATATACTGACACTTGCTAGACCAAATTTCTGTCATAACTATCCGTATATATAATAACCTGGAAAGTATAGTCAATAAACATCGACTACCACATGAATTTTACACGACAATAATTACATCATAATTATTCAACAGCTAACAGACGGGGGAACTGATCATCACTTGGTCATCTATTCTACGTCAGATACTTTGGGTCCGATCACTAAAGAATTCTATTTAGATTATAAATTGTGCTAAGCTAATGTACAAATGCAACTAATCATACGTTAGAAGCAGTCCAGAAAAACATGAATTTATTTAAAAGAGAGAGAACAAAAGAAGCCAGTTGTGCGCAACAGAATTCATGAAAGGCATCTGACAACATTTCAATATCCTATTAGACAGCAAACTGTATTAGAGTGACAACAATATACTCATAATTATAACTCAATAAGTACACATAAGCCAGTTAATAGGACAGGACCATAACCTTATATGACATTTTTTTACTTAATTTCTAATTGTGTTACCACCTTTCCTACTCATGCAAGATCCTTTTCTTGTACCTTCTTATCAAACTTTTGAAAGTGATTTCATTCACTGTTTTCACTAGATCTATGCCAAGAACTTGACTGAACATTTCATCGCAGATAAAATTTAAGATGAAAAGGGGAAAAGAAAGCAAGCTGTTAGAGAGCTGTTGCTTAGAGTGAGGCCTCAGGTGCCAGCCTGCACGAGTTTACCGCAACCAGCATTTCGTGGAACACAAGCGATAAAATTTTACTGCTGCTTGTGTGTTGCGTCATCAATGTATGAACTTCCGTTCTCAACGGATTCGACATAAACTGAACAAAGGAGAGAAAAACATAGACATCCATTCTGAACGTATCAATTTCTGTCCTAAACAGATCTCAATGGATGCCCAAGAACTATTTTTTTAAAAATTTTATCCTTTCTCAATGGATCAGGTTCCGTTCTCAAATCTCATTGGATGCCACAGCAACAACAAAGGAGGAAAAAACTGAAACATCCGTTCTCAACGGGTCATCTTCAGTCCTAAACGGATCTCCTGGAACCAAAGTAATGTTTTTTCTAAAATTTTATTCGTTTGCATCCGTTCTCAACGGGTCCGGTTCCGTCCTAAACGGATCTCACTGGAAACCAATTAACCAAGCACCGTTTTACTTTCTTGATTGTATTTGTGCTGAGTATTTTTTTTGCGTCAATTTTTTTTGTGTGTTCGTTTCTTCTCTTGTGAAATCCTGTGCAAAACCCTCAAAATCAATCAAAAAAAATTTAAAATGTAAATTGTTAAGTTTGCAAAGTACTTTTTAATGGAGAAAACCGGCCACATGGGCGGCTTTTTGACCAAATTAAAGGTCCTCCTGCCATTTAATTGTTAGATAAGTTAGTTGGATTATTTATAAAAAAATTGCAATCCACATAATAAAACTAATTCATATTCATGTCGCAAAAATATTTTTTGCTTTATGTTTTCTCCTTTTTTGATGTGAGCCTCTTTTAAATAGCAATATAGCATATGTGCTTACTAATAACTCGACAACAAAGGAATTTGAAAACAATATTAATAAATGTAACATTTATATGTGTAATAGAGGCAGCAATAAGTACTTTCAAAATTCAGCGTATGCTTTGTAGTGGTTCAGAGGGTTAGGATGCTTCTTGTAAAAAAGAAAAATTGCTTTCTGCTTATATTCTTGGTTCTTTTTATTTTTACCCAAATGCTATATTATGTTGGAATTTGGAACATTGATGTCAAATATGATTTTTTTACCCAAGTGACTCTCAAGCGGATTGAATTTGACGAGAATTTAAATTTGATTTTCTGTATAAGAACATGCTTTCAATGATGATTTTAAGTTGAGGAATATTCCGCTACCAACATTTTGGTTGTCCCCCAAATGTCAACATTTTACTATATATTTGGTTAGTTTTTAAATTTTAAAATTCAAACGTTGTATCTAAACCGTTGATCTTATTAAATTTAATAAACGATGTGTTTTCATATTAAGTTTTATAAATTTTAGAGTTTATTTGATACTTGTTCAAAGGCTAAAACATGAACGAATTAGAACAAATCTAAGAAACAATTATGAAGGATACGCATTGTGTTGTCCCCCAATTTTTGAAGTTTGTTTTTTTTTTTAACATTGTTAGCAAGCTTTTCAAAAAATAAAATAAAATAAAGGCAATTAAACATCAATTGAACTGAACCTAAGAAACAGTTATGACGGTTGGGATAAGCCTTGAGCAATGAATTTCGTAGAAACTAAACAGCAACCGAAGGAACTAGGGGCCCACTGAAGATCAGATTCGATGGGAAGGGAGTACTGATGGGTGTTTTTCTACTAAAATATTATATTGGTGGTTAATGAATAGAGGGGTGCTTGGTAGATGATAGGTTTGGACGGATTTGGGACATGGAAGTTCCATTAAATATCAAAATGTTTATTTGGTTTTTTACTTAGAGGAAATTACTTGCAAAAGATAATCTAGCAAGAAGAGCGTGCGAGTGGAGGTTCATCGTCTCTATCGTGGGTAGTTGGAGACAGTCGACCATTTTTTCCTTGCTTGTAAACAGGCACAGTTATTATGGAAATGGGCTGTCAGTTTGATCAGTATTAGATATGGTTTCCAATATATTGAAGAAATGATCGAAGCTGTTAATTCAGTTCATAGAGTTGGAGAGCTGCTGTACAGATCATAGTTGTGCAGTATTGTGGGTCCAGTGGAAATACAGAAATGAAATTATTTTCCATGATAAAAAAACCCCATTTATTCTATATATTGCAACTCAGATTCACAGAGTGTCATATACTTGGTCAGATTTATGGACAAAAAAGTTGAAGTAGCAAGAGCAAGAAATAACTCTGCACTGGAGAAGGTGATGTTGCAGATGGAACGAGGGGATTTGCGTTAAATGCTGATTAAAAACTGGAAACATATCAGAAAATACGGCATGAAAATTTACATGACTGTGGCAATTCTCTTGCTGATGGGATTTGTAGGGATTTTGTAGGACATGTTCAGATTGACAGATTGTAATAAATTCTATCTATATTATACTTTTTGTATTGGTATATAGACCTCTTTTTTTGTGAAGGTGTTAGATAAGATTCGCACACCAGTACCTAAGATCTTTGGTACCAGTGCAGTCCAACCAGGTTTTTTGTCGAGGAATAAGTAGTGTGAGATATGTTTATGTCAAAATGATTGGATAAAACTATGTTGTAATAGGGACATTTCCGTTTTTAATAGAAATGTGGTGGGCCATTTTGCTCACTTGTTTTGAAAAAATAAAAAATCGAACTGAGTTGTGTTGAAATTGTTTTGTTTAGCTTGTATTTGAGGTGAAATTATGTATCAGCCCTTGATTTACTATATGTATCAGATATCTGGTTATCTTGAGGCGCCATTTATTATTCTTATCACATCTGATTAACTTATTGCTTAAACTGATAAAATTCTATGGCCAATTGCTTCATTGGTTCAATGTTCGGTATGATATCAAAACCACTGGTAGATTCTATTAGCACTTAAAAAGGCAATAATCACAAACTCTTTCTTAGCTCAAATTCTTGGACGAATTAGTTGATTAAACATTTCTTATAAGTTGTAAACAATTCTTGGACTAATCCCTTTTACCCTACCCCAACTTGTTTGGGATAAAAGGCTTAGTTGTTGTTGTTTGTAGGTCATGCGAGATTGAAGTGTACTTCAATTATTATGCTTTGCAATGTATCTAGTCCTGTGTTAGTATCATTTGTTGTGTATCTAGTCCTGCACTTCAATTATTATACAAGGTACTGCACTACCTCAATGGCCCGCCATGAAGGCATGTTGTCCACATTTCCGTCTTGTATATATACCCATGACCAGAGCCGAGCAATCTGTGAAGAAACATACCTCAAGTTGTAGCTCTCCATTGAATGTGAGTTGGAGATAACCCACTGCTTCATTCAATGCCATAGCCTCATCCAGAAAAAGAATCAGCCAAACAGTGACTAGCTATATGGTAGCTAATTGTACACAATTGACCATTTTTATATAAACACCATGCCATTCCAGCCTTGTCTTGTGTGTCCCAGGTAGTATCAGTAATAATTTGCCATCCAATTGCACTTATTGAGTACGGTACTTGTACCCTGTCGCCATTTGAGTAAGCAATTGGGTTAGTTTGGTTTAGAACAGACTTCACCTTTTTGCGTACACCTCTCGGATCAAAAATCCTCTTCTCAGATATCTCTTCATTTCCTGCCTTCCATATTTCCCACATCGTAATGCGATAGAACTCCTTAACCCCTTCCTGATTCGATCAGCCCCACCATCACTTGCTTAAACGATGTGTTTTCATATAAGTTTTATAAATTTTAGAGTTTATTTGATACTTGTTCAAAGGCTAAAATATGAAGGAATTAGAACAAATGTAAGAAACAATTATGATGGATACGCATTGTGTTGTCCCCCAATTTTTGAAGTTTGTTTTTTTTAACATTGTTAGCAAGCTTTTCAAAAATAAAATAAAATAAAGGCAATTAAACATCAATTGAACTGAACCTAAGAAACAGTTAAGACGGTTGGGATAAGCCTTGAGCAATGAATTCCGTAGAAACTAAACAGCAACCGAAGGAACTAGGCATGTGCTCACTGCTTTGTTAATTTTTGACATGTTTACATAGAAGTCCAATTCTATAACAATAACAATAAAATGGAGGGGTCATCTGCATAACCGTCATTCTTCGATCTTCGCATAAAATTATTTCTAACCACTTCCGTTTTCATATTTATTTTTTTTTACACAATGAAAGATCTATTCATTGGTTACACTGAACGGACAGGTGATTTTTTGCGTTTCAGCAAAATCAGTTGAGAACGGAAACATTTACGGGATACGTCTGTGTTTCACTGTTTTGTTTTTCTGTGCAATCCGTTGAGAACGGAATCATTTCCGTTGAGAACGAACAGGTGATTTTTTTGCGTTTCTGCAGAATCTGTTCAGAACGGAACCATTTACGTTGACAACGGATACGCCTCTTTTTGCTTCTCTGTGCAATCCGTTAAGAAAGGTCATGCAAGTTTTAGCGTTTTTGCAAAATCCGTTGAGAACGGGACAACTTCTGTTGACATGCCAACAAACAGAAGGAAAAAATACAATCCCTTGTAAACATACATACGAGCAACAAATGCTCGAAAATATACAAAAAGAAATACTCATGCCCCGTGCTAATCGATGGAGAAGGGTAAAAGGAAAATGAAATGAAAAGTGCCATGGTTAAGGTTTTTCAGGACTCGAGTAATGCCTCTCTTTCTATAGTGAGTTCAATAAAAATCAATTTTAAAAAATTAAATAAATATAACATGCATGCATTTTTTTTTTAAATTTGAAATTTCGAAATTTGAAAATTCAAAATTTGAAATTTGAAAATTTAAAATTTTGAATTTGAAAATTTAAAATTTGAATTTTGAAATTTTTAAATTTAAAATTGCAGCAAGTCCATCAACACCTATCTATTTCCATTTTTTTGTATACGGAATGCCAAGTTAGGGAGGTAGTGCTGATCCTGTTGACCTCAAAGTTGTTGTTTGGCGATGAAAAGTCCACAGGTTAGCTCGTTGACCTAGATGTCAAACTAAACTTGTCACTACCAAACGGGCCTTAATATTCAAAGTTAGACGTGTTTAGGTCCAGTCAGCTATGATTTGAAATGAAGGTAGATTAACTGGATTTGGAATTTTAATCTCAAATTATCTAGGTCATATCTTTCTAATACGAACGTAAATCAGAATATTTTTTTAATCTCAAAATTTCCTCGTTAAATATGAAATCTGATCTTAATATGAAGTTTAAGAAAACTCACAGGAGCATTTTTTTTTAAAAAAACAATTCTTAATTCGGTCTAAACTACCGATCAATAACCGAAGATTCCATTGTAAAGTAATAGATAAAAAAGCAAACCCCGTAGTAGCATAGCAGATAAAAACGAAGGTGTCAATGTTTAAACCAAAATAGGAAATATCGTTGATTAAGATAGAAAATTTTCCCTTGGACATCCGTTTTCAACGGATTAAGTTCCGTTCTTAACGGATCCAAACTGGCTTGGTCAACACAGGGAACTTTGCTTAAAATTTTCTGCCACTTCCGTTCTAAACGGCTGAAGTTCCGTTATTAACGGATGATACAATTGTTGTATACGCTGAGAACGAAATTAGATCCATTGAGAACGTTCCGCGAAGCAGAGTGCTGCAGACCTATTGGGGACGGAACGGATAAGATCCATTGAGAACGGATATTACGATTGGGGGTATGCGTTGAGAACAGAATTTGATCCGTTTGAGAACGGATGTTACAACTGGGGTATCCGTTGAGAACGGAAGAGGCAGAAAATTTTGGTTATTAATTCGACCCACGAAGCTTAAACCCCGTTCCCGTTGGCATCCCTCCCTCCACCTCTTCTCCTTCTCAACTTCCCCTTCCCCTCCTCCCTCCTCTCAATCTCTCATACTTGAGCAGCGATATCAGGCAGCGACTAGATCGATCAATCGGTTCTTCCCGATTAATTAATCTTCCCAGCCGACCCTTCTCGACCTCCCTCCCTCTTCCCTAGATGAAATGAAATCTGCAAGCAGCTCGCTAATTTCCCACCCCACCCGCTCCCTCAGCGGCTAGTCTTGTCGAGCTGAGGAAATTGGAGGAGGCAGATGCCAAAAATAGAGGTGGTCCTTTTGCGCCTCTCAGAGATCTTTCACTGCTAAGCCAGTAAACATTTCTTCCCTAATTAAGGATTGATTGCATCAATTACTTTCTATTCATTGTACGTTTTACAATGGCCCTAATTCATTTATACAACACTACACGGGAAATACAATTTTATTTTTTTCAAGCTGAGTTTGTGTTCCATAGACTCCATTCATGGAAATAGATAGATCTTGCTTCAAGCTTTTCATCGAACAACTTGACGCCATTCAAAAGGAAGTTGCTGAAATTTTGCCTGACTTTATAAAGTTTTTATCTTTTCCTTTGGAACTGTCTCTACTATGTTCTCTTTACCCCATCCTGCCCTGTGTCCATTGTAACAGGAAGTTGCTTAAAATAAATTGGCAAGGCATGATATATTTACCAGGATAGGGCATTACCATTTACTTTTACCAAGGTGTGATCTGTATTCCAGTATAACACATTGCCATGTACTTTTACCAAGGTGTGATCTGTATACTAGTATGATACAGAGGTATGTATTGTTGCCATGATTTGACGAATATACCAGTATGGCACACAAATTTCCACTTAGACTGTTGTATGACCTTTTAACAAGTATGGTTGATATTACATGTATATACTTCAACTCTAAATACTGATGTATGATCTGTTAACTATTTTTTTCACGCCTCATGGAAGTTGCAAATTTTGAAGAACAATTTGCACCAGTTTCCTATTTGACCTCTCGTACTGGTCCGTACAATATCTCCTCTGACTGAAAATGACAGAAAGCATCAACTCAAATTTCTTAAAGTCGTGTCATTCAGGCCTTTGCACCGATGCACCAGTATCATGTTAACTGACAGCTCAGACGTATACACTAAATTATTTTAGTAACATTGTGTTGATAATGAAGATATGAATTGGGCTATGCCGCTATGGTTTATACTTGATATCGTTAAGAACAGTTTGGGTTGTAAATAAGGAAACACCTTTCAGGCTAGTTAGCTTTTAACTATCAAAGAGAAAATTACAAGTACAATGAGTGTAATTACCCAGGAACAACTTGATGACGACCTTTCCTGCAAGATCCAATAAAGTTTCAACTGGCATTTAATGAAATAAGACAAAAATAAATGTAAGGGAATTTCTCACACTGTATGATCTTCAGGTTTCACCTTGTTTCACATTTTTTTTTTTTTTTTGAATTTGCAGTTTGTTTCACTTGGTGATTTATCAAGTGACAACCCTTTGAACAAATGCCCCATCTTTTTACCATATAGAAGGTCTGATCTGTGACACCTCATGACAGTTTGACAGCCGTTGACTTTCAATAGTTGACAGATATATTGCCTCAAGCATTCTCGTATCGTGCCCAATTTGTCTCCTTATATCATATTAAATCTACTAACAATATCATAACTTAATTATCTGTCTAGATTAGCAATAACATTTTATGCTCTAATGCTCAGTTTAGTTCAAGTGAACGTGATTTGCAATTTAATTAGTTAACATAGCTAGTCAACATGCTTACAAAATACTTACAAGCCAATAATAATTAATAAATCTGAGCTGCTTGAAAGGCGATCAATGTGAACATGTTAAATTTTGAAATAAATATCATATTATTTAAAGAAAAACTGGGACATGAAGTTTTTATGTATATACTTTTTCTTTCTTGTTTTGTGGGTTTAATTTCTATCTGACCCATGAAATTGTTGTGGTCATCTCTTGTCCCAGCTTAATTTTTTGTGGGTTTAATTTTTATATTTCTTTGTCATTCGGGGGGAAATGAAAATCAAGGGTTTCCAATATTGTAACACTTTGTTCATGCTCCATTTTGTATTGATTATATTTCCTTCCTTTGTGGTTTTTGGTCGTGTTTATTCTTTATTAAAGTTGATAAACAACATATTACTTCCCTAACAATGGTTTTGGCGAAGTCGGCACAGAAAAAACTAGTTTGATTATACGAACCAACGTACAGCTATATATTTCTATGTGCTGACATTGCATCCAATCAGCTGGCTTAGTGTTTTAAAAACATTAGTGTAGTATTATGGTGCATAATATTTACTTATCCTCAAGATTTGGTAAATACAATTTTTTAATTTCAATTTTTTCTTAATTAATAGGTTTATTCTCCGTACAAAGCTTAAAAAAATAATTTCTTTTAAGAGAATCGAATGAGGTTATTGTTATTGTGAAATAAGGTTTACATATTTATAAAAAAGATATAAAATTGTGAAGTAGTGTGTGACTTTTTAGCATAAATGAATTACAGAAAGTCCAAAATACTTGTCCAGCTGGGCAATGATTTGGAAACAGCCGTTAGATTAAAAAAAGGAAATATTATTGCACTTGCGTCTTTAACGAAATCAACGGATGAAGTTCCGTTCTCGTTAGATGCCATAGAAACTGCACGAACGGGAAAAAAAGAGAGAAGAAAAACTGACATCCTTTATATGGGGACGGATCCAGCTCCGTCCCAAACGGAATTTCTGGAACTAAAATACTAAGTTCTTTTTTTTTCTTGAGTTCTCATCCATTCTGAACATCACACATCCGATTGCCTCAAACAGCGTGATCGAAAATTCATCCGTCGAAACTGAGTTCTAGGGTTTAGGAGAGGAGAGAGGATAGCGTCCTTTGGTATCATCGAGATTCGTGTTGGTCAACACAACTTGTCCCGTTCATTTTTCCAGGACGCGAGGAGGCGGGAGAGAAGGCCGACGTTGGCGGCGAGGCCTTTGAAAAATGACCCTTGAGTACTTCCATTCTCTCTCTCAGTCTCATCTCAGGCGATGAATTGCTCCTCTCTCCATGATCGAAATTCGGATCTTTCTTCTCTATTCAATAGAGAGAGGGAGTCAAGGCGATCAATTTCAACTTGGAGAGAAAGCAAGGATTTGGCACTTTCCGTTCTAAATGGATTGAGATCCGTTCTCAACCGATTGGAATGTGCAAAGGGAGTTCGCACTTCTGCTCTCAACGGATTGTATTGTGCAAAGGGATTTTGCAGTTTCGTTCTCAAAACGGATCGGATTGCAAGGGATTTGGAAATGGGAATGGCACTTCCGTTCTTAACGGATTAAGATCCGTTCTCAACGGATTCAATTGTCCAGAGACAAGGGATTTGGGGTGCCCTTCCGTTCTTAACAGATTAAGAGGCAGAAAATTTTGGTCTTTAATTCGACCCGCTCCAACTGAAGCTTAAAGCTTAAACCCCGTATAGTATAAGTATAGTATTCCAACCAACCCTTCTCCACCTCCCTCCCTTCCTCCCAAATCCGTATTCCCACACGAATTGCCATGCGAAGAAGAATGTGCGTGATTTTACTATAAGTTCTGCTGTTGGTAATCTAAAAGTTTGGTACATGGAATTAAGTGAAAGTTGAAAGTTGAGTACAATTTGGCCTGAATGAGACTTACAGCCACAGGTCTGCATCTAAGCCTCAATTTTACTATAATTGCCTGAGTTGATCTTGTATTGAGCAATTGTGCTCCAAAAGTCCCATGTTGATTTTGATTTCAGCTCCAATTTAAGTACACAAGTCCATTAAAAATATAAGATGAGGATCAGGTTATGTCGGTCTAGATACCATTTGTTGCCTTTTTTTATTTAGGGAAGACTAAACTATATGAGTGACTCTCGTGTTTCATCGCAGCCTCAAATGAAAGTATTTATTGAGTCACCTTATGTCCAAATTGCCTCACTGGTTTTTCTTCAAAGCATGTGTCAGATAAGTTTGGTGTCAGAGTAGTATTTCCTTAAATCAAACTGTGCTGATATAATAATAATACAAATAAACAACTGGACTCCTATGTGCAAAAACTGAAACAAATAGACCAGATAGCATGGATTCATTGTAACTGTGTCATTGGAGATGGTCAAAGTGTAAAGTTTTTGTCCAACAGATGGTACGAAGGTATGCCTATGAAAATCTGATTTCTCTCTTTATGATGTGTGTACTGTGTAGAGATAAAGAGTTAACAGTAATGCAGGTTAAGTGCGATCTTACATGACTTCATCTTCAGTAGACTGTTATCCTCGGGCCAGGTTAGAGATATGGAACAGGTTTTGAATATAGTTAATTCAGTGACCTTGGGGCCCACTGAAGATCAGATTCGATGGGAAGGGAGTACTGATGGGTGTTTTTCTACTAAAATATTATATTGGTGGTTAATGAATAGAGGGGTGCTTGGTAGATGATAGGTTTGGACGGATTTGGGACATGGAAGTTCCATTAAATATCAAAATGTTTATTTGGTTGTTTACTTAGAGAAAATTACTTGCAAAAGATAATCTAGCAATAAGAGCGTGTGAGTGGAGGTTCATCGTCTCTATCGTGGGTAGTTGGTGACAGTCGACCATTTTTTCCTTGCTTGTTAACAGGCACATTTATTATGGAAATGGGCTGTCAGTTTGATCAGTATTAGATATGGTTTCCAATATATTGAAGAAATGATCGAAGCTGTTAATTCAGTTCATAGAGTTGGAGAGCTGCTGTACAGATCATAGTTGTGCAGTATTGTGGGTCCAGTGGAAATACAGAAATGAAATTATTTTCCATGATAAAAAAACCCCATTTATTCTATATATTGCAACTCAGATTCACAGAGTGTCATATACTTGGTCAGATTTATGGACAAAAAAGTTGAAGTAGCAAGAGCAAGAAATAACTCTGCACTGGAGAAGGTGATGTTGCAGATGGAACGAGGGGATTTGCGTTAAATGCTGATTAAAAACTGGAAACATATCAGAAAATACGGCATGAAAATTTACATGACTGTGGCAATTCTCTTGCTGATGGGATTTGTAGGGATTTTGTAGGACATGTTCAGATTGACAGATTGTAATAAATTCTATCTATATTATACTTTTTGTATTGGTATATAGACCTCTTTTTTTGTGAAGGTGTTAGATAAGATTCGCACACCAGTACCTAAGATCTTTGGTACCAGTGCAGTCCAACCAGGTTTTTTGTCGAGGAATAAGTAGTGTGAGATATGTTTATGTCAAAATGATTGGATAAAACTGTGTTGTAATAGGGACATTTCCGTTTTTAATAGAAATGTGGTGGGCCATTTTGCTCACTTGTTTTGAAAAAATAAAAAATCGAATTGAGTTGTGTTGAAATTGTTTTGTTTAGCTTGTATTTGAGGTGAAATTATGTATCAGCCCTTGATTTAATATATGTATCAGATATCTGGTTATCTTGAGGCGCCATTTATTATTCTTATCACATCTGATTAACTTATTGCTTAAACTGATAAAATTCTATGGCCAATTGCTTCATTGGTTCAATGTTCGGTATGATATCAAAACCACTGGTAGATTCTATTAGCACTTAAAAAGGCAATAATCACAAACTCTTTCTTAGCTCATATTCTTGGACGAATTAGTTGATTAAACATTTCTTATAAGTTGTAAACAATTCTTGGACTAATCCCTTTTACCCTACCCCAACTTGTTTGGGATAAAAGGCTTAGTTGTTGTTGTTTGTAGGTCATGCGAGATTGAAGTGTACTTCAATTATTATGCTTTGCAATGTATCTAGTCCTGTGTTAGTATCATTTGTTGTGTATCTAGTCCTGCACTTCAATTATTATACAAGGTACTGCACTACCTCAATGGCCTGCCATGAAGGCATGTTGTCCACATTTCCGTCTTGTATATATACCCATGACCAGAGCCGAGCAATCTGTGAAGAAACATACCTCAAGTTGTAGCTCTCCATTGAATGTGAGTTGGAGATAACCCACTGCTTCATTCAATGCCATAGCCTCATCCAGAAAAAGAATCAGCCAAAACAGTGACTAGCTATATGGTAGCTAATTGTACACAATTGACCATTTTTATATAAACACCATGCCATTCCAGCCTTGTCTTGTGTGTCCCAGGTAGTATCAGTAATAATTTGCAATCCAATTGCACTTATTGAGTACGGTACTTGTACCCTGTCGCCATTTGAGTAAGCAATTGGGTTAGTTTGGTTTAGAACAGACTTCACCTTTTTGCGTACACCTCTCGGATCAAAAATCCTCTTCTCAAATATCTCTTCATTTCCTGCCTTCCATATTTCCCACATCGTAATGCGATAGAACTCCTTAACCCCTTCCTGATTCGATCAGCCCCACCATCACTTGCTTAAACGATGTGTTTTCATATAAGTTTTTATAAATTTTAGAGTTTATTTGATACTTGTTCAAAGGCTAAAATATGAAGGAATTAGAACAAATCTAAGAAACAATTATGATGGATACGCATTGTGTTGTCCCCCAATTTTTGAAGTTTGTTTTTTTTTTTAACATTGTTAGCAAGCTTTTCAAAAAATAAAATAAAATAAAGGCAATTAAACATCAATTGAACTGAACCTAAGAAACAGTTAAGACGGTTGGGATAAGCCTTGAGCAATGAATTCCGTAGAAACTAAACAGCAACCGAAGGAACTAGGCATGTGCTCACCGCTTTGTTAATTTTCGACATGTTTACATAGAAGTCCAATTCTATAACAATAACAATAAAATGGAGGGGTCATGTGCATAACCGTCATTCTTCGATCTTCGCATAAAATTATCTCTAAACACTTCCGTTTTCATATTTATTTTTTTTACACAATGAAAGATCTATTCATTGGTTACACTGAACGGACAGGTGATTTTTTGCGTTTCAGCAAAATCAGTTGAGAACGGAAACATTTACGTGAACAACGGATACGTCTGTGTTTTGTTTTTCTGTGCAATCCGTTGAGAACAGAATCATTTCCGTTGAGAACGAACAGGTGATTTTTTTGCGTTTCTGCAGAATCTGTTCAGAACGGAACCATTTACGTTGACAACGGATACGCCTCTTTTTGCTTCTCTGTGCAATCCGCTAAGAACGGTAATGGAAGTTTTAGCGTTTTGCAAAATCCGTTGAGAACGGGACAACTTCTGTTGACATGCCAACAAACAGAAGGAAAAAATACAATCCCTTGTAAACATACATACGAGCAACAAATACTCGAAAATATACAAAAAGAAATACTCATGCCCCGTGCTAATCGATGGAGAAGGGTAAAAGGAAAATGAAATGAAAAGTGCCATGGTTAAGGTTTTTCAGGACTCGAGTAATGCCTCTCTTTCTATAGTGAGTTCAATAAAAATCAATTTTAAAAAATTAAATAAATATAACATGCATGCATTTTTTTTAAATTTGAAATTTCAAAATTTGAAAATTCAAAATTTTAAATTTGAAATTTGAAAATTTAAAATTTAAAATTTTGAACTTGAAAATTTAAAATTTGAATTTTGAATTTGAAAATTTAAAATTTGAATTTTGAAATTTTTAAATTTAAAATTGCAGCAAGTCCATCAACACCTATTTATTTCCTTTTTTTTTGTATACGGAATGCCAAGTTAGGGAGGTAGTGCTGATTCTGTTGACCTCAAAGTTGTTGTTTGGCGATGAAAAGTCCACAGGTTAGCTCGTTGACCTAGATGTCAAACTAAACTTGTCACTACCAAACGGGCCTTAATATTCATAGTTAGACGTGTTTAGGTCCAGTCGGCTATGATTTGAAATGAAGACAGATTAACTGGATTTGGAATTTTAATCTCAAATTATCTAGGTCATATCTTTCTAATACGAACGTAAATCATAATATTTTTTTTAAATCTCAAAATTTCCTCGTTAAATATGAAATCTGATCTTACTATGAAGTTTAAGAAAACTCACAGGAGCATTTTTTTTTAAAAAACAATTCTTAATTCGGTCTAAACTACCGATCAATAACTGAAAATTCCATTTTAAAGTAATAGATAAAAAAGCAAACCCCGTAGTAGCATAGCAGATAAAAACGAAGGTGTCAATGTTTAAACCAAAATAGGAAATATCGTTGATTAAGAAAGAAAATTTTCCCTTGGACATCCGTTTTCAACGGATTATGTTCCGTTCTTAACGGATCCAAACTGGCTTGGTCAACACAGCGAACTTTGCTTAAAATTTTCTGCCACTTCCGTTCTAAACGGCTGAAGTTCCGTTATTAACGGATGATACAATTGTTGTATACGCTGAGAACGAAATTAGATCCATTGAGAACGTTCCGCGAAGCAGAGTGTTGCAGACCTATTGGGGACGGAACGGATAAGATCCGTTGAGAACGGATATTACGATTGGGGGTATGCGTTCAGAACAGAATTTGATCCGTCTGAGAACGGATGTTACAACGGGGTTATCCGTTGAGAACGGAAGAGGCAGGAAATTTTGGTTACTAATTCGACCCACGAAGCTTAAAACCCGTTCCCGTTGGCATCCCTCCCTCCACCTCTTCTCCTTCTCAACTTCCCCTTTCCCTCCTCCCTCCTCTCAATCTCTCATACTTGAGCAGCGATATCAGGCAGCGACTAGATCGATCAATCGGTTCTTCCCGATTAATTAATCTTCCCAGCCGACCCTTCTCGACCTCACTCCCTCTTCCCTAGATGAAATGAAATCTGCAAGCAGCTCGCTAATTTCCCACCCCAACCGCTCCCTCAGCGGCTTGTCTTGTCGAGCTGAGGAAATTGGAGGAGGCAGATGCCAAAAATAGAGGTGGTCCTTTTGCGCCTCTCAGAGAGCTTTCACTGCTAAGCCAGTAAACATTTCTTCCCTAATTAAGGATTGATTGCATCAATTACTTTCTATTCATTGTACGTTTTACAATGGCCCTAATTCATTTATACAACACTACACGGGAAATACAATTTTATTTTTTTTCAAGCTGAGTTTGTGTTCCATAGACTCCATTCTTGGAAATAGATAGATCTTGCTTCAAGCTTTTCATCGAACAACTTGACGGCATTCAAAAGGAAGTTGCTGAAATTTTGCCTGACTTTATAAAGTTTTTATCTTTTCCTTTGGAACTGTCTCTACTATGTTCTCTTTACCCCATCCTGCCCTGTGTCCATTGTAACAGGAAGTTGCTTAAAATAAATTGGCAAGGCATGATATATTTACCAGGATAGGGCATTACCATTTAATTTTTCCAAGGTGTGATCTGTATTCCAGTATAACACATTGCCATGTACTTTTACCAAGGTGTGATCTGTATACCAGTATGATACAGAGGTATGTATTGTTGCCATGGTTTGACGAATATACCAGTATGGCACACAAATTTCCACTTAGACTGTTGTATGACCTTTTAACAAGTATGATTGATATTACATGTATATACTTCAACTCTAAATACTGATGTATGATCTGTTAATTATTTTTTTCAAGCCTCATGGAAGTTGCAAATTTTGAAGAACTTGATGACGACTTTTCCTGCAAGATCCAATAGTTAAAAGCTAAATAAGAGAAAATTACAAGTACAATGAGTGTAATTACCCAGGAACAACTTGATGACGACCTTTCCTGCAAGATCCAATAAAGTTTCAACCGGCATTTAATGAAAAAAGACAAAAATAAATGTAAGGGAATTTCTCACACTGTATGATCTTCAGGTTTCACCTTGTTTCACAAATTTTTTTTTTTTTTAACTTGCAGTTTGTTTCACTTGGTGATTTATCAAGTGACAACCCATTGAACAAATGCCCCATCTTTTTACCATATAGAAGGTCAGATCTGTGACACCTTACGACAGTCTGACAACCGTTGACTTTCAATAGTTGACAGATATATTGCCTCAAGCATTCTCGTATCGTGCCCAATTTGACTACTTATATCATATTAAATCTACTAAAAATATCATAACTTAATTATCTGTCTAGATTAGGAATAACATTTTATGATCTAATGCTCAGTTTAGTTCAAGTGAACGTGATTTGCAATGTAATTAGTTAACATAGCTAGTCAACATGCTTACAAAATACTTACAAGCCAATAATAATTAATAAATCTGAGCTGCTTGAAAGGCGAGCAATGTGAACATGTTAAATTTAGAAATAAATATCATATTATATAAAGAAAAACTGGGACATGAAGTTTTTATATATTTTTTTTTTCTTTCTTGTTTTGTGGGTTTAATTTCTATCTGACCCATGAAATTGTTGTGGTCATCTCTTGTCCCAGGTTAATTTTTTGTGGGTTTAATTTTTATATTTCTTTGTCATTCGGGGGAAAATGAAAATCAAGGGTTTCCAATATTGTAACTGATCGGTGCTGAGGGTATTGGTCAAATTAATTCCTTGAAATCGATACTAATTCGTTTGCAATACAGTTTAAGGGTCGAATCTCGGAGACGGACTATTCTTTTTCTAAGTTTAAACAATTCAGATTAAATTAAATTCTAAGGTTAAATAAACAATTCTATCCAAACAGAAGATAAATTGCAGAATTAAAGTTTCTAATTAACCAGAAAATTAAAGTGCTAAAGAGATAAATTAAAGTGCTAAAGAGATAAATTAGTTAACAGATGATTAACCAGAAAATTAAAGTTCTAAGGCTATATACGAAGAGAGCAGGATTTGGGAAACAAGATTGGTCCAAAATGATGTTTTACCCGTATTGAGGCTGAGCTATGACCACTTGCCTTCATACATGAAACAATGCTTTGCTTTCTGTATTCCCAAAAGATTATGAGATGGACAAGGAGAATCTGATCCAATACTGGATGGCCAATGGATTCATCCCATTTGATGGCCCGGGTAGCCTAGAAATGAAGGGAAACGATATTTTCAATGAGTTGGCTTGGAGATCATTCTTTCATGATGTTAAGCAATTTCGATCCGTACACCGAATTGAAACCAAGTGCAAAATGCATGATCTTATGCATGACCTTGCTCAATCTATTATTGGTGATGAATGTATATCTACACTGGAAATACCAGCACAAATAAGTCATCCAATAATTACCATTCGCCATATTTCAACTAAAAGGATTCCTTTGGACATTAACAAAACAATGAATAACTTCCCTTCTATTCGAAGCCTCATTTCGATCTCCACCAATGGTTCTGGATATGCCTGCAATATTGGATTTCAAAAATCAAACTCTCTAAGAATATTAGAATTCAAAGTATATAATCGTCTCCTTGAGAAAACTATGATCACACCCGAAAAGATGAAATACCTAAGATATCTTGAGCTTCAATGTTCTGAAACATTATTACCCGAAGCGATATGCACTTTCTATCTCTTGCAAACCTTGCGACTCACTAGGTGTAGGAAACTTATAAAGCTACCAGAAGGTATGCGATTCATGAGTATCCACCAGGTCTTGGGCTGCTAAATTGCTTGAATTTAAGGTAGCGAAATCCAATGATCTAGAGGTGATGTACTGTGATCCTCATGAGGTGTTGGATGCTCTTAAACCTTGCAACAATCTAAAGGTTTTACAAGTCGCACAGTACATGGGTGATGAGTTTCCGGTCTGGATGATGGAATATTCGATGCTAGAAAATTTAATTGAGCTATATATAATTGATTGTAGAAAGTGCACAAAAATGCTACCAGTAGACAAGCTACTTTTTCTTCAAATTCTCAATTTACAATTTTTGAATAATTTGAGACATCTTTGCCATAGTGGATGCACTATTGGACAAAGTGCTAAAGATGTCTCAATAGCTTTTCCATCATTAGAGAGTGTGGTGTTATATGAAATGCCGAACTTAAGTAGCTGGTATGAAGGTGAATTTGAAAATGAGACATCATTAGTTTTTCCTGTGCTAAAAAGACTAGAAATTATTAACTGCCACAAGCTGACGCATCCGACTCTGCTGTTGCGCGACACAGCGTGTAGCGCACTACGAGCCGTCTGATCTTGATCGGATGGTTCACTTTTTACGGGCCTATCAATCTAGGTTACATGCACGGGGCTCCCTTGTCCATTGGATCTTAATCAGACGGCCAGCATACTGAGCGACACGCGGTGTCGCGCGGCAGCAGATCTCATTTCCAAGCTAACTGCAATGCAAATTGTTCCTTTTCTTGAGAACTTGCCTGTCAAAGGAAACATACTGTTATCATGCTTTGCAACAAGGCTAACTACACTAAAGGGACTATCACTTGAGAGCTATGATGGAGATAATGAAAATGAAAATGAATCTCTTTCTTTTCAACCTTCAGAGTTTCTTAATAATTCATCTTTAACTGGAGACAACAGTATTATACCAATAGGAGCAAAGACAGGCGAGGAAGGGAGTGTACCTTTAACAAAATGTCGAGTTTTGAATCTTATGTCAAGCAAAATTTTCTCATCATTAGATATTGTGTCAAATTCATCCTTATGGTTTTGGAAGTGTTTCACTTTTCTAGAAGAGCTGGTCATTAGATACTGTGACAATCTCATTTATTGGCCGGAGGATGAACTCAAAAGTATGAATTGCCTAAGACATTTGATGTGGGTTTCTGCCCGAACTTTCTTGGGTCACCATCTGGGAGGTCAATCACAGAAGCTCTATTACCTAATCTTGAAATTATGTGGATCCAGCACTGCCCAAATCTGGTAAAAATTCCAAAATGCTCAACATCTATTCGGGAACTGTGTATACATTGTTGTCTAAACCTTCGAAGTTTACCAGAATGGTTAGGAAGCATGGTTGCTCTCAAGAAGTTTAAAATTATAGGTTGTGAGAACTTACATTTTTTACCCTTGAGCATGGGAGGCCTCACGAGTCTCAAAAAGCTTGTAATTTCTCGCTGCCCCAACATAAGAGCTCTTCCTGAAGGTCTGTTACAGCAGCTGAAGAACCTCGATGAACTATGGATTGAAGGTTGTCCCCACTTGGGGAGAGAATTCAAAAAGGATGGCAAGTACAGACATATGACTTCTGAGATTCGATTCACAAAGATCGGAGGAGATCTGTTGTACTAAGCAATCTCCCATTGTTGGCTCCATTATGCAAAAGCACCTTTGATTATTTTCAGCTCAATCCTGACCGAGGTCATTGGCTCATTGCTCCCGAGGTACAGCACATCAGTGTTATACTTTGTGAATAACCTGATAAATTTCATTTCTTAGACTGATGCTGAAGAAACTGAATAATGTAGCAAAAGGACTGACCGGTACAGATAAGTACTGTTTTTATCAATCAGACTATACAGGTTGCCAGACTGTTATCTACTTGTAAGGAGTTTATATTAAATTTTATTTTAATACCAATACTGAGTCATCGTAATGCGATGTCTGATGCTGTGTAATATATGCATCTCTTACAGGTCCAGGAAAACCTTTACAATATGGCAATTGATTCAGCACAGCTAGGAGTATTATAGCTAGTGAGAAAAATTTAGATGATTTTGGCATCTTTATTGATGATTATTTGTGCAAGCAATAATAAAAACCCTTCATTATAGGTAACCATTTCCTATCTAAAAACACTTGTGTACACATGCTTTAGTACTCCAACTGCTTTACCAGACGTTGGATGAACTTGAAATGACAGGTCCAGCATTCAAGAGAAGAAATCATACATACTTGCTCAAGTCAAAGAACTATCACTAAGAGAGAGGGTCGGAGCTGGTGAGGGTACTTGGGACCTGAGTCACTTTCGCTCTTCAATCATCTTGTCCTTGAGCGATAGAGAGAGAGAGAGAGAGAGAGAGAGAGAGAGAGAGACGAGAAAGGGGTGTGCGTGAGTGCGTTAGAGAAAGAAGGGCGATAGAAAGGGGTCAGGTGATACGCGAATGAACACCTAAAAATGCTTAATCCAGAGATTAATTTTTTTGTAGTTCTGTTTTACTTTTTCTTCTCATTTGAACAAACAGGGCACTCTTCTTCTGTAGTCGGGGAAATTTTGGTTTGTCATCCGTATACGGAATACCCATCGCTAATTGCTTCATTCAGTATTATTTGATGAGCGAATAGCTATCTTGCTTGTTGTTTATTTTCTTTAGACCTAAAAATCCGTATACCTATTGCTATAGGCAGCCAAGGGATTGTTTGTTGTTCATTGAAACTCTGATTTCGTTAGACCTGGGCGGCACTTTTTGGATTTTTTCTGATTCTTAATTTCTTCAATTTCAGTGGATTGCTACACACCTTTAAGCTAAATCACAGGTAACATTGTTTGAATGCATCAAATAACAATGTCCTAAGATGATTTAATATAGAACAGAATTAATAGTAAAAAAAAAATAATCCGGCTCTTGTCATTTTTTATAAATTTATTCTCCCGAAATAATATAAGGCATGAAAATGAGGCGACTAGACTTTAGTACTCTGAAGTCTGAAAAGATGGGAACCCGATTCCCATTTTTATAATGTTCTTTCCTAGTGTAGTTCATAGTGTAGCTTTTGTCAATGCATCTGACAATGCTTATTCCCTACTTTTTTTTTTACTTAATTTGTAAAGTGACCAGATATTTTACAACCTCAGTTAATTGCTGCACAAAGCACGTCAATCTGCTATTCACATGGAATCAGAGTGATTATCCATTTTTAACAGCTCGTAGTGTTGATGTCATGGTGGCAGTCCTGGTTGGCAATTTTGTTATCAAGGAATTGACAGCAGCCTGTATGTGGCTAGCTGAGTAAACTTTTTTTTTTTTTACTCCTTTTCTTTTGCATTGGAACGTTGCATAATAGAGGAATCAGTTTGGTTCACTGGAATTGTTATTTTTCTTTTACTTTTTCCATTTTTGTTGTTGTTGGACAAATTTAGTTTGTCATCTGAGAATTTGTTAGTAATATGTAATCTTACTGGTAAGGTCTGTATAACTGTTTGCGCGATGTGTTTGCTGAAATTGCCAAGTCCGATTTAGTTTTCAGCCAGGCCTGTTGCCTTTTCATTTCTATTTTATGGTTTTGGTAAAATAACTTGTACACTGAACCTCCAGTTTTTGTTTCATAAATTTTCCATAGCAACTATAAATTCCTTGTTGGAAATCAACTGAATTTAAGTTAGACAGATTGTCAATTACGTGCATTTCTACATTAATTATTTTTTGAGGTAATAGTAAGCATAGGTCAATGGTAATCACCTATCACAGCAGGTACAAGGAATATAGCATTTACTGTGTTCGACCTTTGCATTGGTATCAATATAAGCGGATTATAAAAAATTTTCTGTCAGCATCCGTTCTCAATGGATAAAGTTCCGTTCTTAACGGATCCAAACTGGCTTTGTCAACATAAACGAAATTTAATTTATTTGCTTAAAAATTCTGTTCGGAATGGACATAAAAACCTAGAAAAAACGGTTGTCATTTTAGCTAGTTTAGTTGCAGGGAGATGATCTGGGACGGAATTGGATCCGTTGAGACTTGAGAACGGATTTCACAATTGTGGTATGCGTTGAGAACGATATGAGATCAGTTGAGAACGCAACGAGTGGCACAACTATTGGGGACGGAACGGATTAAGATCCGTTGAGAACGGAACTTACAATTAGGGGTATGCGTTGACAACGGAAGCATGATCAGTTTGAGAACGGATGTTACAACTGGGTATCCGTGGAGAACGGAAATTGATCCGTTGAGAACGGAAGTGGCAGAAAATTATGGTTTTTAATTCGCCCCACGTAGATTGAACCCGTTCCCGTTGGCATCCCTCCCTCGTCCCTCCGCCTCTTCTCCTGCTCCACTTCCCCTTTCTCTCCTCCCTCCTCCCCAATCTTCAGCAGTGACTCGATCGATTGGTTCTTCCCAATTAATCTCCCTCCCTCTTACCTCCCAAATCCGATAAAATCCGCATGCAGCTCGCTAATTCCCGGCTCCGAAACCGCATGCGCCATCGCTCACTGGATCTGATTGACTTTTGCCTGATTCAATATTTGGGTAGGAAGGTGAACGTGAGAGCAAGTGGAGTTCGTCTGAGGAGGTAATAGAGACGAATCAGACGATCCATGCTCATTTAGGAGGTGTTCAGGTTCAGCTTATGGAGGTTTGACATCAAATTACAAATTTTATGTTTCTTAAAGTATACTTTATCTTATTTTAGAATCTTGTACCAATCTTGTTTTCCCCTATGTCGTGTATAAATGTGTAAAACTAAAACAAGAATAATTTCACTCACACATCCTAAGTATGGGATATGGTAAAATATTGTATGTCTGGACTGACTCAAGTTTCAAAGTTAGCCAAATGACCCATTATGTTGTACAGAGAACATTTGCTGTGCTTTGTATGTGTAATTTATTTTCATTTTCTAGACGGTATGCATTGCATTTCTTATTTGATCAGTATACAGCTAGTATCCACAATCAACTGTCATTGTTCATGAATTTCCTTTTATGTACTATGGTATTTAGCTTATTAATTAATGTTGTTTTTCATACTGGATAAACAATCTTGTTCTGTGTTGGATCAATAATTCCTATTTGACAAACAATCTGGCTGGATCTGAGCAACAGCCAATTGGGCCCTTTAGGTTTTACATGCAGAAAAAAGGAAAAAATAAACTCATGAGTCAAGATTGATGTTCATTGCCACTGATAAGACCTTTCAAGTAAATCAATCAACCTAGATACGGAATGTAACCAAAATAGTTTAAATAAATTTGCAGATACAGAGCTTGTGAACCTCCTTGTCTGTGAATGGCGTATATTTTGATCCAACACAGAAAAATCACTAAGGATGCATTTGGATGGATAGGAATAAGAGGTTATTCGGGAGTAAATAGCTATTACGGACTAATGGACAATCCATACAACCTAGGATTAAGGATTTACTTCAAACCAGAGACGGATTAACAAATCGGACAACATTTTAGAATAAAAAAGTGAGATTAAAAATTGAGGGGAAACAGCTCATTCAGTGGGGAGCTTATATGCTTTCTCTTACATTTCTCCTTTCTCTCTTTCCCTGAAAGCAAAATTTTGGGAAAAAAAAACAATAAAAAAATCTCAGATCTCTTGCGATTTGCTCAGTATTTCACCGTTCAATAGTGTTTTTGTCTTGTCGCACTTTCAAGCATCATGAAGAGTACTGGATTGCTCGTCAATTCCACATCGTTCAAGGGGGTTTTGGTACGACACCATTTTTTTTTGCTTCATTTCGTCACTAATGATCTATTTCCTTCATTAGATCTGTGTTATTTTTCGTTAATTTAGTAGTTTTCTATCGAATTTGCCCTTGAAATGAAGAACAAACAGAACTTTTTTTGTCCTTATTTTTTGATTATTTCGAACTACAATAACAGTAGCAAACAGTAGTAGCTTTGATTTTGTACAAAATTCATTTAGTGCGGTTCTAAACGGTGGTTTTGTTTAGATTTCTGTTTATTTTTGCTCTCTATTTTGTTGTAAATAAAAAATTTGAAATTTTAAGAAGGAAAATAAAAACATGTCTTGAGCAATTAAAATTTTTCATTTTTTCACATGAAGTTCAGAGTCTCATACTCTCATTTGATGTCCTATTTCAGATGAGGAAGATGACATGGCAAATGCTGAGTCGACAAAGTTTCAAGGTATTATTACTGAAGCTGAAAGCTTGCATCAATTCGGTAAATTCTTCCTATACAATGGTAGTTTTGGATTCGTCATGCTCCTGTTTAGCAAGAATCATCCAATTTTTTGCATTTTCTGGATTTTGAATAATACATGGTTTTGAGAGGTCAAAAGGGTTTATTAGTAAATTTGGACCATTCCCCCTTCTGTAGAATGGCCTAAGTCAAGTGACAAACTTAATAGGTTTTGCCTTTTAGATGACTTATAGTTTGTATGTTTAGCATCTGTCTGCAAATGACTATGAATTGCGTAAGTAATCAGGTTGCAAGTATATATGTATAAAAACAATTGCTTTTAAAATTTTATTATCTTTTTTTTCTTTTATTTTAATTTGTATGGTTATTTTCCAGTTCAAAAGCTATGAGAGCAAGTTGCTGATGCTGAGGCTCTATTAGACATAGCCAGTACTCACGTGACTTCAGTCCGTTCACACTCGAGCAAAGGAATCACACCGTCTGACTTTGTCACAGCTTTAGTGGAAAAATTTGGGCAAAATAAAATAATCCCTTAAATAATGAAATTGAGTGCCCAATTGCTTTCAATTGGACTGATTTAGGATATGGTGTTTCTCATGTGTTCATGGCTGAATCTGGACACATACAATTTGTTCCACACTATAGTGATTGTAATGGGATTTAGCTGTTGCAGGGTTTTGCACTAGTCACTGGTACCAGATATATACTGTACTAGTCACTGTTAATTGAATTTGGATAAGTCTCCTGTAATGAACTGTTTCTCCTTCTTAATAAAAAAAAAAGAATCAATAAACAAAGATTTTCTGTGTCTTATCTCTTATGTAAGTTGGTTTTGTTGTGTTAATTGTTTCTTCTATTGGAGTTCTATTTGGATTTTTAAAAATGAAGTGACAGTATGATTTATCACACTATAAAATTAAATGGTAGTAATGATCTCCTTTTTTTTTCTTTCAATGACATATTTGTTGATATAAGAAATTTTTATAGTTATCAAACTAGGTCAAAAAAGTATGAAATAAGGGTCAAATTGTGTTTTTGGGAGTTGGTACCAGTCTTAAATTGGTTACTGGTGCGCTTTTGTTGAGAACCAGGGATATGTTTGTGAAGAATTTTAGTCTAGGGAATGAATAGCAAGGAAAAAGAATTCTCAAGGACCCATTAGTAAACTTGTTTGAACTAGTTTTGACCTTTGTGTGAATAAAACTATTAGTGGGTCATTAGTTTAAAGATATGGAAATAAATGGAATTTGAGGGATGCTAAGCAAAAATGTTAAGTTGGCGGGTTGGATCTGTTGAGATTTCAGATGGGGTTTAATGTGATATCGGGTTGGATTCAAAATCCGTGTTCTTGGATATAAAATTGCGGTAAAATATTTATTCTAAACAATTTGTGAAGGTTGAATTGTCAATTATATTTAAAAATCTAAAAAAATTCCAGAAATAAAAACGAAAAGAAAAAAAAAACTAACAATGAGAGCTATAGCATATCCTAGAAATCTGATTAGCATGAGTGCAAAGGGAACGTCAATTTAGAAACCTTGACAACCTTCGTACAAAATTAGAGCAGGTAAGTCCATGTACATATTCTGGACTTCTGAAAAATTGAAGTTCCGATGAAACATTTAAAGAGCAAAACTCAATTAGATGGATAAGGTTGATCTAAGCAAACTCAATTCTCTAATTGTGAAATTGACTTTTTAAAGACCAAAATGCTGCAATACTAATAGACTTACCAACTTAGCCTACTGCAGGGATAGGGGCTGAAAGCAAAAACTAGGAGAAAAGTCACTGTGGTTCTGCACCTGCTGAAAGAACCTCATATCAATCTGCGCTTGGTGTTGTGGTGAACCAAGGTAAAAACTGCCACTCCTTACTATATTTGCCATGCCATGTGTTAACTGTACTGCTTCTCCATGGGCATATATAGTGTACTGTGACATTGCTTCCCAGGCTATCCAGATATATACATCTCCCTCTTGTATATATACCCATGACCAGAGCCAAGCAATCTGTGAAGAATCGTGCCTCATGTTGTAGCCCTCCATTGAATGTGAGTTGAACATAACCCACTTCTTCATTCAATGCCATAGCCTCATCCAGGAAAGAATCAGCCAAGCAGCGACTATATAGTATGCAATTGACCATTTTGATATAAACACCATGCCATTAATTCCAGCCTTGTCTTGTGTGTCCCAGGAAGTATCAGTAGTAATTTGCCATCCAATTGCACTTATATACCCAGTCTCGCACTATCACCATCTGAGTAAGAAATTGGGTTAGTTTGGTTTAGACTGGCCCTCACCTTTTTGCATACACCTCTTCGATCAAACATCCTCTTCTCAAATATTTCTTCATTTCTCGCCTTCCATATTTCCCACATCGTATGATAGAACTCCTTAACCCCTTCCTGGTTCGATCGGCCCCACCATCACTTGCTTAATGGCAGCTATGATATCCAGTGGTAAGTCGTGCGGCCGCAGCCCCAGCCCGCCTCCAAACCAAACTTGTCTAGATCCATAACAGAAAAAAAACCTGTCTTGATTCATATATATTCATTTCCCTAATCATACCATTGACATTTTGGTGAAATTTTTGTATCCTGTTATGTAAATTTTGAGCCAGTCGGAGGGCCCGAGATATGAGTCTCCCCATGAATAGTCGCAGTTTAGGCCCACATCCTTCCGGAGTTCCAGGACCAGATATGTGTCCAAGCCGATTACAGTTCGTAGTTTGTATTGTACAACTGGTGGTGTGGCACCTAACCATCCTAACCATCCCCTGAATCCCATGTTGAGATCCTCTGGCAATAATTCAAATGTAGGTTAAGGATCTTAGTTAATTTTTTTTTTCTTCTTAATATCCTTATTCGTGGGTTGTAGCTGTAGTGAGTAAATTGTTGGGCCTGGTTCTTGTTATGAAATTATAGAGGTCAGAATTGGATCCTTATTCGTTTACTAGTTATGTCATTCCAGCAATGTAAAATAAAAAACGGAATTGGATCCGTTGAGAACGGATGCCACAATTGTGGTATGTGTTGAGAACGGAATGAGATCCGTTGAGAATGCAACGAGTGGGGGAGTGGCAGACTTATTGGAGACGGAACGGAATTAGATCAGTTGAGAACGGATGTTAAAATTGGGGCATCCGTTGAGAAAGGATGTTACAATTGGGGGTATCAGTTGAGAACGGATGTTAAAATTGGGGCATCCGTTTAGTATGGAACATGGTCCGTTGAGAACGGAGAGACAGAAAATTTTGGTATTTTAATTGGACCCACTCCAACTGAAGCTCAAACACACACTTCCCCTAACCCATTTCCCCGCCTCTTCTACTGCTCCTGCTCTCTCCTCCTCAGGCAGCTACTTGATTGATCGGTTCTCGACCTCTCTTCTCCACCTCCCTCCCTCCGAAACCCCTCCACCCCGTCTGCTCCCTCAGTGACTTCTCCTCAGTGTCTTGTCGAGCTGGGCAAATTGGAGGAGGCAGAGGCCAAAAATAGAGGTGCTCCTTTTGCGGCTCTTAGAGAGCTTTCACTGCTAATTCTTTTTTAGTATATTGATTTTTTGATATATAATTTAATGTTAATAGTATATGAAATTAGGTACCAGCCAGTAAACATTTCTGCCCTAATTAAGGATTGATTATGGAGAGATACGATTTTAAGAGGAATGCTTAGTTGTGGCAAGAAATATACTCTACAGGACTTTCATATCATCATTTTTTATATAGTCTATAAATTCTTTTTTTGACTTCATACTGATTTCCAATTATCTGCCTAGAAGTATTCTTTTTATGTTTAAAATAAAAAGCAATTTGAGACCATAAGCCATTGACTTGTGAGGCTATAGCTAACATAAAAGATTAGGATTAACACAGGCCATCACAAAAAGTTAACTTGTGTACAAGCTGAGTTTGTGTTCCATAGACTCCATTCATGGAAATAGATAGATCTCGCTTCAAGCTTTTCATCGAACAACTTGAAGGCATTCAAAAGGAAGTTGTTGAAATTTTGGCTGACTTTATAAAGTTTTTGTCTTTTCCATTTGAACTCTCTCTACCATTTTCTCTTTACCCCATCTTGCCCTATGTCCATTGTAACAGAAAGTTGCTTAAAATAATCTTAAAATTCACAATTTTCTTTTAATCCATTTAAAGTCAATGAATTGGCAAGGCATGATATGTTTACCAGTATAGGGCATTACCATGTACTTTTACCAAGGTGTGATCTGTATACCAGTATAGCACATTACCATGTACTTTTACCAAGGTGTGATCTCTATACCAGTATGATACAGAGGTATGTATTGTTGCCATGGTTTGATGCATGTACCAGTATGGCACACAGGTTTCCACTCTTACTGATGTATGACCTTTTAACAAGTATGGTTGATATTACATGTATACACTTCAAGTCTTAATACTGATGTATGATCTGTTAACTTTTTTTTTTTCAATCCCCATGGAAGTTGCAAATTTTGAAGAACAATTTGCAACAGTCTCCTCAGACTGAAAATGACAGAAAGCATCAACTCAAATTTCTTAATTAAGTCATGTCATTCAGGCCTTTGCACTGATGCATCAGTATTATGTTACCTGACAGTTCAGACGTATACACTAAATTATTTTAGTAATATTCTGTTGAGAAATGGGTTATGGTTTATATATTGTACCTGGTATCGTTAAGAACAGTTTGAGTTGTAAATAAGGAAACACCTTTCAAGCTAGTTAGTTTTTAACTATCAAAGGAGAAATTACAAGTACAATGAGTGTAATTACCCAGGGCCAACCTGAGGGACCTTTCCTGCTGTTAGAAAGTGTGTAATTTTCAATTTATTTAGCTAATTACAAGTTAATTAAGCCAAGAACATCACACACAAAAGATCTAGTACACAAGCTATTCAAACACACGAGAAAAAGGGTTGGAAGTATACCTCTCTTGGTATCGCAACCAAGAGGCTCGTTCCAACGGATTGGTGTCGGTGGCGTGCTCTCCAAGAACCTCCACGCCGTGCTCCTCGAGTCCACTAAGGAATTAACCACCTTCTCCAATCAATTATGCTAGTAATTGAGAGAAGTGTGTCTAATTCCAAAGCTTTCCCTCTTCAAGTTTAATTCTCCAATTAATTTAGTGGAAAAGCTTGCTCAACACATGAGCTAGGTGGTGTGTGGAAGAGAGAAAGAGGAATAGAAAATTCTGAAATTTTCTTTTTCCTCTTGTGAGGTGCGGCCAAAGAGAGAAGGAGAGAGAGAGGTGTGTGGAGGCTAGGGTTTGCTCCCAAAGAACACCCCTTTATATAGACCTCATACCCTAGCTCTCATCCAAATTTTGGTGGACCAAAATACCCTTATGTAGCCGCACCTACCTACCTCCCTTTGTGGGTTGGGCCTCAAGTCAAGTTGAGCCCAATAGTCTTCCATTTTATTACACCTTCCATTTGGCATTAAATTAACTAATTAATTTAAGGCCCAATTTGCTCATTTTAATAAATGTGTTGATTATTATTAATTATTAACTATTTAATAATTAATATGGAATTAGTCAATGCATTTAATTATTTCGATATGATCTATTTGACATAATTAATCATAACGGTATACGATTAATTAATCAACTTATCATATTTTGCAAAACCAATTGTTGCAAATAAACAATTAATGCATGTGTGGTTAAACACCTTATTATGTGTGACCCTTTGAGGATTTATGCTATGTTGGACATGGAATTAAATCGCTATTTAATTCCAATAATCATAAGCGGTATCTAGCAACACGTTATGATTCCCAATTCACATAAATAGTGTACTGCTACAATATTTCAATCCTGCATGAGAGAATAATTAGTTTCTCTATTTTGATTCTTATGTCACACGATATCATCGTATAATCCAAGATAGGAACGTGTCATTCTTGCAGATTATACGTTTCTTGATCTAGAGATAATTGTATCAGTTGCTAGCAAACAATCTATCTCTATCAAGGGGCCCAAACAGATATCGTCACTCACTAAGTGAATTAATGAGGGACATACGGTTTTCTTGATAATTAACTTTTCCCCGCACAATTCAAGAATACTTAAATCAAGTCCGTATAGCAGCCTTTATCAGGAATCAGCGGTAGACATGATTTATAGCATCCATCCTCATGTGGAAAAGATAATCATCTCAAACTTAGAACCAAAATCATAACGAAATAAATAATGACACGTAACACAATCCATATATTTATTTCGTGGGGTCCAGTCCTGTACTATGTTCTATAACATATACATATGCAATTAAGTTGGTTACTCTTAACCTATGATTTATAGAACTTAATCATCACTTAACTTGCATACTAACCTTATTGATAATTAATGTCCTTTGTTAATTATCAAGATTATGGACTTTTAGATTTATCGTTGTCATTTACTACTAAATGAATAACAGTGATCTATAATTCAGATCCTCAACCTGAATGAACTGTCAACGAGTAAATCAAAGAACAAATGATCTGAAATCATCAATAACATAAACTATAGAAGTAGCCTAAATAAGATTGGCTCCTAGGACATATCTCTAACAATCTCCCACTTGGCCTAGAGTCAATCAATGGTGACTTCTAGCAAGTGCATAGTACTCAATGTAATATCCAAAATATACATGTCTCATACTAAAGCCTAGTAATAAAAGATACAACTCAAAGCCACTCAGGCATACGCCTAATCCCCATGGATGCAACGTGCAACTCATGTGCGGCTCGAGATAAAGGCTTTGTCAGAGGGTCCGCTGTGTTCGCGGCACCGTCCACCTTCTTGACCTTGACCCATCCATCATTGATCAACTGACGGATGAGATGGAATCGTCGTAGAATGTGCCTAGTCTTTTGGTGAGACCTAGGCTCCTTGGACTGAGCTATGGCTCCCGTGTTGTCGCAGTAGATATCCACTGGACCTGAGATGCTTGGAACCACCTCTAGCTCGGTCAAGAACTCCTTGATCCATACACCTTCTTTCGCTGCTTCACCAGCCGCTAAGTATTCTGCTTCGGTGACGGAATCGGCCGTAGTATCTTGCTTGGAACTCTTCCAACTTACGGCACCACCATTGAGCAGAAATACGAAGCCGGACTGTGATTTTGAGTCATCTCGATCGGTTTGGAAACTAGCATCGGTGTAACCACTTACAACGAGCTCTTGGTCTCCACCATATACGAGAATGCTATCCTTTGTTCTCTTGAGATATTTGAGGATATTCTTGACTGCAGTCCAATGTGCCATGCCGGGATTGGCTTGGAATCGACTAGTCACGCTAATCGGATGTGCCACATCGGGACGAGTGCATAGCATGGCATACATAATCGATCCGACCACAGATGGATACTGGAATTTCTTCATGTAATCCCGATCTGTATCATTGGTCGGACTTTGAGACTTGCTCAAGAAAATGCCATGTGACATAGGCAAGAATCCCTTTTTGGAATTTGCCATGTTGTGTTTGTTCAACACTTTGTCAATATATGGATCTTGGCTCAAGCCTAACATCCTTCTCGATCTATCTCTATAGATCTTGATTCCTAGGATATAGGCGGCTTCGCCCAAATCTTTCATTGAGAACACCTTCTTCAATGAATCCTTGACTGCATTCAACTCGGGAATATCATTCCCGATCAAGAGGATATCATCAACATATAGAACAAGAAACACAACCACGCTCCCACTGATCCTCTTGTAAACACAAGGTTCCTTTTCGCTTTGAACGAAGTTCAATTTCTTGACTTCTTCATCAAAGCGTTTGTTCCAACTCCTCGATGCTTGCTTCAATCCATAAATGGACCTTTGAAGTTTGCATACCTTGTTAGCATTCTTTGGATCCACAAAACACTCGGGTTGTGTCATATACACATCCTCTTCCAAATTTCCATTTAGGAAGGCGGTTTTGACATCCATTTGCCATATTTCATAATCATAAAATGCGGCAATTGCTAACATTATCCGAATTGACTTGAACATAACGACGGGCGAGAAGGTTTCTTCATAGTCAATACCATGAACTTGTTTGTAACCTTTCGCTACGAGTCGTGCTTTGTAAATGGTCAAGTTGCCATCCATGTCGACCTTTCTTTTAAAGATCCATTTGTTCTCAACGGGTTTTACTCCGTTGGGAAGATCAACCAAGGTCCATACCTTGTTGTCATACATGGATTGCATTTCGGATTCCATGGCTTTAAGCCATTCCTTGGAGTCTGGTTTTCTTTTCATGTCATCAATGGTCAAAGGCTCATCGTTCTCCATGACGAGAATGTCGTGCAAACCTAAATATCTTATAGGTGGACGACTTGGCCTTGCCGATCTTCGTAGGGTAGATGCTTGAGGTTCTTGAACTTGCTCCACAATGGTTTGTGGGCTTTGTTCTTGAACTTCAAGTATAGGTGCGTCCTCAACACTATCGACACGCGATATGTTTGAGTATTCATTTGAGGGAGCTTGTTCTTGAACCTCTTCTTCCACAACAACTTGAGGAATGGGTTCGGCTACAATCTCGTTCGGCGCAACCTCATTTGGCACTATATTTGGAACAACCACATTACCTACTTGAGGTATGTTTTGTTGTTGTGGTTCTTGAATTTCTTCAATAACCACGTTGCTCCCACTACTTCTTCTTGAGATAAACTCCTTTTCCAAGAATTCCGCATGTCGTGCAACAACTATCTTGTTCTCGACACGGTTATAGAAGTAGTAACCCTTCGTTTCCTTAGGGTATCCTACGAAATGACATTTGTCCGATTTGGGTCCAAACTTATCGCTCACTAGCCTTTTCACATAAGCTTCACAACCCCAAATCTTGAGAAACATCATGCTAGGTTTCGAACCAAACCATAGCTCATAGGGTGTTTTCTCAACGGACTTTGATGGAACACGGTTCAAAGTAAAAGCTGCGGTTTCAATTGCATAACCCCAAAAGGACATAGGCAAATCAGTTTGGCTCATCATCGATCGAACCATGTCTAGCAAAGTTCGATTCCTCCTTTCGGACACACCATTCCATTGTGGTGTTCCTGGTGGAGTGAGTTGTGGAACGATTCCACACTCCTTTAGATAATCGCCAAATTCATGGCTCAAGTACTCACCACCTCTATCGGATCGTAAGGCCTTGATCTTTCGATCAAGTTGGTTCTCAACTTCACTCTTAAACTCTTTGAACTTTTCAAAGGTTTCAGATTTATGACGCATCAAGTAGATATACCCGTATCTACTATAATCGTCAGTGAACGTGACGAAGTATGAGAAACCTCCACGTGCACAAATGCTCATAGGTCCACATACATCGGTATGTATGAGATCTAACAATCCATTTGCCCTTATCCCTTTGTTGGGGAAAGGCGCTTTGGTCATTTTACCCATCAAACAAGATTCGCAAGTGTCAATTGGCTCGAAAGCGAATTGATCCAAGAGACCAACGGATTGTAGTCTCTTGATGCGTTTCTCGTTGATATGACCTAAGCGGCAATGCCACATTAAAGTCGCATTCTCATGTGAAACCTTACGTTTCCTTTTGTCATTTTCAGCACTCAAAACAAATCCATTCGAATCGAGCACATAAAGACCATTCAATAAATGTGCATCACAAAAACGAACTTCATTACGAAACAAAGTCAAGCACTTGTTCTTTATTACAACATCATAACCATCCAAATCCAAACAAGAAACGGATACAATGTTTCGAGTGATACATGGAACTACAAAAACATCCTTGAGTTCCAACACAAAACCATTAGGCAAAGTTAGTTCCACGCTCCCAACGGCCATAGCGGAGACGCACGTGCCGTTACCGACGCGGAGTTGAACTTCGCCTTTCTCGAGCCGCCTTCTATTCTTTAGGACCTGCACATTTCGACAAATGTGAGCACACGAACCAGTATCAAATACCCAATCTGTGTGAGAAGTAGCGAGAAGGGTTTCGATGACAAATATACCTGAGGTAGAAGGTTGGACAGTTCCCGCCTTCTTGTCAGCTAGGTACCATGGGCAGTTTCTCTTCCAATGGCCCTTGTTGCTACAGTAGTAGCAAACGGTCTCGGAAGTGGCCGGGTTCTTCTTCTTCTTAGAACCCACGGGAGCACCCTTGGCCGGACCTTGGGGCGTCACCGGGCCTTTGCCTTTTCCTTTGCGGCCACGCTTTCTTATCTTCTTGCTCTTTCCACTCACCGCAAGAACATCCTTTGGGCCCTTCTCTTTCTTTAGACTCTCCTCCGTCTCAATGAGCATGTTTTGGATGTCATCCATGCTCTTGTCCATGCCGTTCATCCGGTAGTTCACAACGAAACCGGTGAAGCTTGGAGGGAGAGAATTGAGAATGAAGTCTTGAATCGCCCCCGAGGGGAAGGGCGTATCAAGCTTCTCAAGCTGCCGAAACAACCCCGCCATCTTCATGACGTGTGGTCCGACATCATGACCTTCGGCCAAGCGAGTGTTGGCGACGGCCTTGATGAGACGGGCCCTTTCGGTGCGGGCCTTAGTTTGGAACATGTTGGATAGGCGAGTGATCATAGCGAACACTCCATAGCCACTATCCATGAACTCCTTTTGGAGTTCCGATTCCATTGTTGCCACCATCACGACGGACATCTCCATGTCCTCGTTTTCATGCTTCGCAAAGGCATCCTTTTCCTCTTGGGTAGCGGTTGCCTTTGGAGCCGATGGCATGGGAGTGGTGAGGAGATACTCTCTTTTCTCATACCTAAAGGCAAGCCTTAGGTTGCGATGCCAATCCAAGAAATTGGCACCGTTAAAAGCGAGTTTCTCTCTCTCAAGAAGAGAACGTAGCGTAAAAGATGAGGAAGACATCTACAACAATACATAAATTTTAAGGTCAATTAGTTTATGCTTTAATATTTGTTTTAACTAAGTAAAACTTCCACTACATTATATCATGTCCCTAAATGTAGTGAATTTCCAAGACTCCCACAACTTGTTAATGCAACGACGGCGTCGGCAGAACATTGCACCAACAAATGTGAAATAGGTTCTCCAACCAATCATACGTTCCTATGACTCTTGGTTCGATTAACGAACTTCACTCCAATGACCAATCCGATTTGAATCATTGTTAAGTCACTTCTTTCTATTTGCTCCTAGTAAATCCGATTTACACCCCGACACGGATGATGGATCACGATGTCCCGCGTCGGCGAGAATACATCAATGACCGATCATACTACGTAAGAAGGGGATAGAAAGAAGGAGAGTGAATTTTGATTAGACTTAATTCTTTTTTATTTGGGACGAATAACAATCATGACGCTTGTTTGGTGGTCGTGTAAACATACACCCATACCTAACCTATCACAAGCAATCATACAAGTATCTCATAGTTGTGGGTTTGTATGGCTCCCGCTTGCATTAGTTTCGCCACATCGTCCATGGAGCAAAACTAATCTAATCCTTGCCCTCCCACTAAATTCTATAAGGATCTAAATCCTATATAAAATAAAGGTGCAAAATACATGTGAAAACATCCTATTCCCTTCCTATCCTTAGGGGCATGCAAGCCTCACAAGTTACATAAAAAATTAATCAAAAATTAATTAATGGCACCAAAGGCCGCATTACAAACATTCACACATGCATTCATTTACAACCACAAGGCATTGAGTCTTGAGCCATACTAAACCCACTATCCACCTACAAAACAAAGTTAGCACATACAAGAACTTTGTTTCCAATTAACGATTTTCAAGCATCTTTGCGTATCGTTTGCTATAAGTAAATTCCGTGTACAAATCCTCAATTTTAAACAACCAAACTTGTTTAAATTCATTTAGAAAGTTCTTTCAACATCCCATAACAGAAAGGAGATCAAACAAGGAGTTTTCTAATTAATTTCAACTAGTTTGAATACTTAGAAAAACAGTAATTTACCAAAAAACGTATCTAATGGAATCCAACAAAAACAACAGTTTTCGGTCTCCAAAAATTCTCAAATAAATTACTTAAGCTCCTTATCATAGTTGTGATTACCAGTAAAAAAAATCAAGAAGAGATCTAAAACCATCTGGGAGAATCAAAAAAGACAAATCTCTTACAAGTGCACGAAACACCGTTATGAGATTTTCAGCTTATCCTCTCAACCATTTGGTCTGTTAGACCACCTTCTATCCAGTTTTTATATATACAATATACATAGAAAAACTTATTTAGACTACAGGCTATCCATTCATGAAAAGAAAACAACCAAGTTCAGTTCAATAATATTAAGTTACAGCCTAAACAATCAACAAATTCTGTACTGGAACAGACTGTCAATCGAAAGGTTTTAACCTAGTTGAAGGTCCAAACATCCACGAAAAATTATGAAATTAATTTTCCTGGAATCCTAACTCAAAATAGAACAACTCCATTTAAACAGAATTTTTAAAGGAGTTCTCAGTTGGTACAGTTTATTAGAACAATCGATTTGCTCAACAAACTGGATCTGACAAGATCTTCCTTTTCATACTTGAAAACCCACAAATTAATCCGAGTCATGCAACAATTTATACATGCTCAGAAAGAGCTTCAAGTCCTCTTTATTTCTAGCCATAGAACACTGGTACTTATATTCAAAATATAAATCTTTCAAGCCATTCAAACAGGACAGTGCGAGCAGAAACTGGTTCTGCGCACTGTCGCCATTTTATTCACAGTAAATCTATACTAATTCAGAAAAATGTGAATCCAACGCCAAAAGAATCACAATCCACAGATCTACAACTTTCATGTAGATGGAAAGATCTTCCAGAGAACTTATCATATCCAAAAACGCGAAATAACACAGAAAATACCATTTCCAGACAGCAAACAAACGCATCATCTCTACTAATCCATTAATTAGCCAATTTCTCTTAATTAAGTGTTAAAATAGCTTAAGTACAACCATGTGCTCTGATACCACTGTTAGAAAGTGTGTAATTTTCAATTTATTTAGCTAATTACAAGTTAATTAAGCCAAGAACATCACACACAAAAGATCTAGTACACAAGCTATTCAAACACACGAGAAAAAGGGTTGGAAGTATACCTCTCTTGGTATCGCAACCAAGAGGCTCGTTCCAACGGATTGGTGTCGGTGGCGTGCTCTCCAAGAACCTCCACGCCGTGCTCCTCGAGTCCACTAAGGAATTAACCACCTTCTCCAATCAATTATGCTAGTAATTGAGAGAAGTGTGTCTAATTCCAAAGCTTTCCCTCTTCAAGTTTAATTCTCCAATTAATTTAGTGGAAAAGCTTGCTCAACACATGAGCTAGGTGGTGTGTGGAAGAGAGAAAGAGGAATAGAAAATTCTGAAATTTTCTTTTTCCTCTTGTGAGGTGCGGCCAAAGAGAGAAGGAGAGAGAGAGGTGTGTGGAGGCTAGGGTTTGCTCCCAAAGAACACCCCTTTATATAGACCTCATACCCTAGCTCTCATCCAAATTTTGGTGGACCAAAATACCCTTATGTAGCCGCACCTACCTACCTCCCTTTGTGGGTTGGGCCTCAAGTCAAGTTGAGCCCAATAGTCTTCCATTTTATTACACCTTCCATTTGGCATTAAATTAACTAATTAATTTAAGGCCCAATTTGCTCATTTTAATAAATGTGTTGATTATTATTAATTATTAACTATTTAATAATTAATATGGAATTAGTCAATGCATTTAATTATTTCGATATGATCTATTTGACTTAATTAATCATAACGGTATACGATTAATTAATCAACTTATCATATTTTGCAAAACCAATTGTTGCAAATAAACAATTAATGCATGTGTGGTTAAACACCTTATTATGTGTGACCCTTTGAGGATTTATGCTATGTTGGACATGGAATTAAATCGCTATTTAATTCCAATAATCATAAGCGGTATCTAGCAACACGTTATGATTCCCAATTCACATAAATAGTGTACTGCTACAATATTTCAATCCTGCATGAGAGAATAATTAGTTTCTCTATTTTGATTCTTATGTCACACGATATCATCGTATAATCCAAGATAGGAACGTGTCATTCTTGCAGATTATACGTTTCTTGATCTAGAGATAATTGTATCAGTTGCTAGCAAACAATCTATCTCCATCAAGGGGCCCAAACAGATATCGTCACTCACTAAGTGAATTAATGAGGGACATACGGTTTTCTTGATAATTAACTTTTCCCCGCACAATTCAAGAATACTTAAATCAAGTCCGTATAGCAGCCTTTATCAGGAATCAGCGGTAGACATGATTTATAGCATCCATCCTCATGTGGAAAAGATAATCATCTCAAACTTAGAACCAAAATCATAACGAAATAAATAATGACACGTAACACAATCCATATATTTATTTCGTGGGGTCCAGTCCTGTACTATGTTCTATAACATATACATATGCAATTAAGTTGGTTACTCTTAACCTATGATTTATAGAACTTAATCATCACTTAACTTGCATACTAACCTTATTGATAATTAATGTCCTTTGTTAATTATCAAGATTATGGACTTTTAGATTTATCGTTGTCATTTACTACTAAATGAATAACAGTGATCTATAATTCAGATCCTCAACCTGAATGAACTGTCAACGAGTAAATCAAAGAACAAATGATCTGAAATCATCAATAACATAAACTATAGAAGTAGCCTAAATAAGATTGGCTCCTAGGACATATCTCTAACACCTGCAAGATCCAATAAAGTTTCCACCGGCATGTAATGAAATAATACAAAATTAATTATTGAATAAATGTAAGGGAATTTCTCACATTGTATGATCTTCAGGTTTCATTTTTTTTTTTTTTTGAATTTTCAGTTTGTTTCGCTTGGTGATTTATCAAGTGACAACCCTTTGAACAAATGCCACATCTTTTTACCATATAGCAGGTCTGACCTGTAACACCTCACCACAGTCTGACAGCCACTGACTCTCAACAGTTGATAGATGTATTACCTCAAGCATTCTCATATCGTGCCCACTTTGCCTTCTTTATATATCCGATTAAATCTACTAATAATATCATAACTCAATATATCTGTCTAGATTGGCAATAATATTTGTGCTCAGTTTAGTTCAAGTGCACATGATTTGCAATGTAATTAGTTAACCTAGCTAGACAACTTGTTTAGAAAAATACTTACAAGCCAATAATAAGTCGAGCTGCTTGAAAGGCGAGCAATGTAAACATGTTAAATTTAGAAACAAATATCAAATTATTTAATGAAAAACTGGGACATGAAGTTTTTATATATATTTTTTTCTTTCTTGGTTTGTGGATTTAATTGCTATCTGACCCATGAAATTGTTGTGGTCATCTCTTGTCCCTGCTTAATTTTTATTTGTTTCAAAGGATGAGAGGATATGCAAACTAGGAAGATGCAGACTATGCAAGTACAAATAATTGTTGGTTCGTGTATTTCTTTGTCATCTAGGGGAAAATGGAAATCAAGGGTTTCCAATACTGTAATAAATTGTTCATGCTCCATTTTGTATTGATTATATTTCCTTCCTTTGTGGTTTTGGTCGTGTTTATTCATTATTAATGTTGATAAACAGCATAAGACTTCCCTAACAATGGTTCCGGCAAAGTCGGCACAGAAAAAAACTAGTTTGAATATACAAACCAACGTACAGCTATATATTTCTATGTGCTGACATTGCATCCAATCAGCTGGCTTAGTGTTTTAAAAACATTAGTACTATTGTGCATAGTATTTACTTATCCACAAGATTTGGTAAATACAAAAAATTTTTTATCTTATTTCAATTTTTTATTAATTAATAGGCTTATTCTCCGTACAAAGCTTAAAAAAATGAATTCTTTTAAGAGAATCGAAAGAGGTTATATATTGCTATTATGAACTGAGGTTTACATATTTATAAAAATTATAAAATTGTGAAGTAGTGTTACTTTTTAGCATAAACGAATTACAGAAAGTCCAAAATACTAGTCCAGCTGGACAACTGATTTGGAAACAGCCGTAGCCGTTAGATAAAAAAAGGAAATATTACTGCACTTGCGTCTTCAACGAAGTCAACGGATGAAGTTCCCTTCTCATTAGATGCCACAAAAATTGTACGAAGGAAAAAAATAAATAAAAAACCGACATCCGTTATGAACGGATCCAGTTCAGTCCCAAACGGATCTTCTGGAACTAAAATGCCAAGTTCTGTTTTTCCGAGTTTTCATCCGTTCCGAACGGAACATCCAATCACACATCCGATTGCCTCGAACAGATAAAGTTCCAGTCTCAACAGATGACACAACTGTGACATCCGTTCTGAACGGGTCCAAGTCCGTTCCCAGATGAATCTCTGTGGAAATAGCGTTGATTAGATTTTTATCACTGAAGGTGAAGAGATAAACCGGTCTAGGCGGTTCATGACCCATTCTTTCTTACCCACTTGACCTTTCTTCCTGTCTATTCTAAATTCCTAATACTCTCTCGCTCCTCCTCTCACTTAGCTAGTTAGCTTAGACTAGCATCCCTCACATGGTGTAGACCAGCACTACCTCCCTTCTCCCTCTTGCAATGAAGCTGTTTATGTGCTGAAAGTGCAAATGAAAATTGAAAAAGTCTCAAGAGTGGAGAGGGTAAAGGTCGACGCTCGATAGGGTTATATATAATAGGAGAGCCCCCTGGTGCACGTGACTTAGAGAGACTTGGTTCAGTCGGCGAGACAAGGGTTATGCCCAACTGAGAGACACTACAGAGAGAGCAAGGTCGAGTATGACATCCGTCCTCAACAGAAAATGTTCCGTTCTCAAAGGAAAATTTTCTTGCGAGCTGCGTTCTCAACGGATGAAATTCCGTTCTCAATAGATACCACAGCTGTGACATCCATTCTTAACGGATCTAATTCCGTTCTCAACATATCTCGTTGATACTAGTGTATTATAAACATGTCGTGTTGTGTCAATCACGCGGGTGTTAGATCTTGTATCGTGTCGTGGTGACACAAATTAATATTTTAATTATTTTCACTGTGTCGTGTCGTGTCGTGTCGGGTTAAGCGAAGGCATTATGACACAATACATTCGACACCACGTGTTAAACGTGTCAAGCCATATTATAATTTATTTTAATTTTTTTCTAAAAATTCATTAAAACTTGCAAAAATAATTTTTAATGCACAACAAAAAATAATAAATTATTAAAATTTATTTTAACTTTATATATTAAAATAAAATTAATGATTGAATAAAAAGATTCTGAATAAAAGTTATTGAATGTATAACATGAACTCAATCTAATTTATTAAATTCTAAATAATATTAATTTTTGTCGTGTCAATTCGTGTCACGTGTTGTGTCAGATCATGTTGTGTCACGTGTCAATTCGTGTCGTGTTAAAACATATTAATATATGAAAGTCTCCAACACGACATGACTTTGACATGACATGTTGACATGCTTGTGTCGTATCAACACTTCCGCTTTCAATGGATTGAGATCCGCTGTCAACGAATCGGATTGTGTAAAGGGATTTCACACTTCCATTCTCAAGGGATTAAGATCCGTTCTCAACGGATTGTATTGTGCAAAAGGATTTCGCAGTTCTGTTCTCAAGGGATCGGATTATGGAAAGAGATTTCTTACTTCCGTTCTCAAGGGATTAGATTGCAAGGGACTTGGAATTGGAACTTCTATTCTTAACAGATTAAGATCGGTTCTAAACGAATTGAATTGTCCAGAGGCAAGGGATTTGGCCCTTCGGTTCTTAACGGATTAAAAGGCAGAAAATTTTGGTTTTTAATTCGACCCTCTCCAACTGAAGCTATCTTAAACCGCGTTCGCATCCCTCCCTCCGCCTCCTCTCCTGCTCCGCTTCCCCTTTCCTTCCTCCCACTTCGCTCCCAAATCTGTATTCCCACACGAATTGCCATGACAAGAAGAATGTGAGTGATTTCACATCACTAGTGTTTTAGAAACTGAATTAGTGTTTTAGGAGCTTGGGTGGGAGAGAGAGAGAGAGAGGGGAATTTGCAACCATACACCTCTTTATATAGTGTGCAAACCCTACCTACTTCACACCACCTAATTACAAGATTGCCACCCACCTACCACCTAGCATGGCCGGCCACATTATGGGCCCTTTATGGGCTATGTGCTTTGCCTCTTGGGTCCACTCAATCAATCATTAAATGGCCCCTCTTGTTGCTCTCAATTTGGTTCCCTATTGGGCCTTTTATTAACTATTTAATTAAAGCCCTATAATATGCATATGTGTTGAAATAAATAATTATTTAGGGATTAGAAAATGCATTAATTTATTTTTATATGATCCCTTTGATTTAATTAATTATAACGGTCTATAACGCTATTTAATTAATTAATCAACTTATCATATTTTGCAATACCAATTATTGCAAATAAATAAATAATGCACGCATGGTTAAAACACCAATTTTGTGTGACCCTTTGAGGATTTATGCTACGTTGGACATGGAGTTAAATCGCTATTTAATTCCAATAATCATAAGCGGTATCTAGCAACACGTTATGATTCCCAATTCGCATAAATAGTGTACAGCTACAATATTTCAATCCTGCATGAGAGAATAAAAGTATATCTCTATTTTGATTCTTATGTCACACGATATCATTGTATAATCCAAGATAGGAATGTGTCATTCTTGCAGATTATACGTTTCTTGATCTAGAGATAATTGTATCAGTTGCTAGCAAACAATCTATCTCCATCAAGGGGCCCAAACAGATATCGTCACTCACTAAGTAAATTAATGAGGGACATACGGTTTTCTTGACTATTTAGCTTTTCCCCGCACAATTCAAGAGAACATAAATAACGTCCGTATAGCAGCCCTTATCGGGAATCAGCAATAGACGATATTTATTGAACCTATCCTCATGTGGAAAAGATAAATATCTCAAACTTAGAATCAAAATCATAACGAAATAAATAATGACACGTAACACAATCCATATATTTATTTCGTGGGGTCCAGTCCTGTACTATGTTCTATAACATATACATATGCAATTAAGTTGGTTACTCTTAACCTATGATTTATAGAACTTAATCATCACTTAATTCGCATACTAATCTTATTGATAATTAATGTTCTCTTTTAATTATCAAGATTATGGACATTTAGATTTATCGTTTGTCATTTACTACTAAATGAATAACAGTGATCTATAATTCAGATCCTCAACCTGAATGAACTGTCAACGATTAAATCAAAGAACAAATGATCTGAAATCACCAATAACATAAACTATAGAAGTAGCCTAAATAAGATTGGCTTCTAGGACATAACTCTAACACACTTCCCCTTTCCTTCCTCCCACTTCGCTCCCAAATCTGTATTCCCACACGAATTGCCATGTCAAGAAGAATGTGAGTGATTTCACATCACTAGTGTTTTAGGAACTGAATTAGTGTTTTAGGAGCTTGGGTGTGGGGAATCATTCTAGTATTGTAAAGATTTCGTCGATTTTAAGTTGTTTGTTTACTGATGTGGGGAATCATTCTAGTATACTGATTTATTACACACACCCCTTTTATCTGAGTTCAATGCCAAAATCAGAATTTTGAGGGATTTGTGGTGTAATAATAATAATTCTGGCAGAATTTTCAAATAATAATTAGTTCATTCTTTCTTATATGAAGTTGCATTAAATTACACTTGTGGATAAGTAAAAATACCGTTGAAAGGGAACACATGCAATTATGCCGGGATTGTAACCAGGGGCTCTGTGCTTTACAAATTAGAAACATTGCCAGTGCATAGGAACTAGGACTGAAGCCACTTCAGTAGGTTAAGCTTTAGAAATTAGACAATTTGAAAATCATTTTTCTAGTACTAGGTTGTAATTGTAGCTGTGTTTAATAGCCCATTTCTAACTTCAAACTCTTAACAATGTTTTCTTTTTTATTTTTTTAAGCTAATTCGCCGGTAACATTGTTTGAATGCATCAAATAGCAAAGTTTCAAGGTTATATTACTGAAGCTGAAAGCTTGCATCAATTCGGTAAATTCTTCCTATACAATGGTAGTTTTGGATTCATCATGCTCCTACTTAGCTAGAATCATTCAATCTGCATCCTCATCTCCACATTTTGAATAATGCATGGTTTTGAGAGGTCAAAAGGGTTTATTAGTAAATTTTGTTCATTCTCCCTTCTGTAGTATTGCCTAAGTCAAAGCAAAAAACTTGATAGATTTTGCCTTTTAGGTTATTTATAGTTTGTATGTTTAGCATCTTTCTGCAAATGACTATGAATTGCGTAAGTAATCAGGTTGCAAGTATATATAAAAACAATTGTTATTAAAATTTTATTTTTTTATTTCTTTTATTTTAATTTGTATGGTTATTGTCCAGTTCATAAGCCACGGGAGCAAGTTGTTGATGCTGAGGCTCTATTAGACATGGCCAGTACTCTTGTGACTTTGTCTGACTTTGTCACAGCTTTTGTGGAGAAATTTGGGAAAAATAATATAATCCCTTAAAAATGAATTTGAGTGCCCAATTGCTTTCAATTTTTTTTTTGATGAACGCCCGTAGGCCAATTGCTTTCAATTGGACTGATTTAGGATATGGTGTTTCTCATGTATTCATGGCTGGGTCTGGATACATACAACTTTGTTCCACCCTATAGTGATTGTAATGTGATTTAACCGTTGCAGGGTTTTGTACTAGTTACTGGTACCAGATATATACTGTACTAGTCACTGTTAATTGAAATTGGACAAGTCTCCTGTAATGAACTGTTTCTCCTTATAAACAGAGATTTTCTCAGTGTCTTGTCTCTTAAAGTAAGTTGCTTTTGTTGTGTTAATTGGTTCTTCTATCGGAGTTCTATTTGGAATTTTAAAAATGAAATGACAGTTTGATTTATCACACTTTATAATTAAATGATAGTAATCCTCTCCTCTTTTTTTCAATGATATATTTGTTGATATAAGCAATTTTTATAGTTTTCTCACTAGGTCAAAAAAAAGTGTGAAATAAGGGTCATAATGTGTTTTTGGAGTTGGTACAGGTTGTTACCAGTCTTAAATTGGTGACTAGTACGCTTTTGTTGAGAACCAGGGATCTGTTTGTGAAGAATTTTGGCCTAGGGACTGAATTACAAGGAAAAATAGTTCTCAAGGACCAATTAGTAAACTTGTTCGAACTAGTTTGGAACTTTTATGTGAATAAAACTATTAGTGGGTCATTAGTTTAAAGATATGGGAATAAAAGGAATTTGAGGGCTGCTAAGCAAAAATGTTAAGTTGGTAGGTTGGATCTGTTGAGATTTCAGATGGGCTTTAATGTGATATCGAGTGTTGGATTCAAAATCCGTGTTCTTGGATATAAAATTGCGGTGAAATATTTATACGAAACAATTTGTGAAGGTTGAATTGTCAAATATATTTGAAAATCTCAAAAATTTCCAGCAATAAGAGAAAAAAAAAACCTCACAATGAGAGCAATAGCATATCCTAAAATCTGATTAGCATGAGTGCAAAATGGGAAGGTCAATTTAAAAACCTTGACAACCTTCGTACAAAATAGGAGCAGGTATGAAGTCCATGTACATATTCTGGACTTTTGAAAAATTGAAGTTCCGATGAAACATTTAAAGATCAAAACTTAATTAGATGGATATGGTTGATCTAAGCAAACTCAATTCTTTAATTGTGCAATTGGCCTTTGTTGGTTTTTGGCGATCCTTGATCTATATGCACATCTATCCTATTCTACATGCATAGAATTTAGATGTACCGCAGCGAAAGTTGATCGATTGCCTAGACTCTTCTCAAAGCTTTGCTGCAACCCTTTTCTTGCGCTCCAAGTCTTCCTCCGTACGCAACTGGTACACCACAACATCAAGACAAGGGCTTGGTGTCACCTTTCACGAATCCAAGTGTCGGTCGACTCGTGTGTGTGCTTCCTATTGCTCTCCAAGCAATAGGATGACTCCTCCATCTTTCTGGAACCTCTCTGGTCTCTCTAGGATGGTGGTTAACTCAAAAGTCACGAAATCCAACCTTTGAGACGCTTCAGAACAGAGGGGTATAAATAGCCAGCCTGGAAACCGACTTTCCAGATTCCTAACCGCCATCTGGAACGGTCCGGTCCAGAGTTGGACCGGGCCGTCCCAACCACAACAAGGCAGTCCGTTCCAGAGTTGGACCGGGCCGTCCCAGAATTGGACCGGGCCGTCCCAACCATAACGAGACATGGTTCCACACACTTTTTCTAACCGCCTTTAAACTCCAAAATATAGTACCATTCTGATATGTTTGCATGCCTTTCATGGCAGCTGTATGTTCTGGCAATTTTACATTTTTAAATACTGCGCAGCTTTCACGGTTTCACCTAAACTAATTTTGTAATGTTAAGCTATTCTCTTTTTTTTTTCTTTTCAATTTACAGATGGGACAGCAACATGAAAGTGAGATCATGAACTATGTTAATTTATGTGTTAAATAAACATTATCTGTCACCTTAAATTTTTTTTTTCCATATGCTGCACGCAGCACTTTTTCTTACTTTTTGGAAACATGGTCCTGAAAAATGCTATCATAGGTTCCGTTTGGATGAGGTATGGGAATAAGAGAATAAGGCACCGTTTGGATAAGGTGTGAGAAGAAGGAAGGGAATAAGAGAATAAATTTATTATAAACAATCCAAACTCTTCACAAAGTTACACACTTTCCAATACTTCTTCCCTTCTTCCCACACCTTATCCAAACGGAGCCTAAGAGAATAAGGAAATAAATTTATTATAAACAATTCAAACTTTTCACAAAGTTACACACTTTCCAATACTTCTTCTCATTTCTTCCCTTATTCCTCTAAATTTCCATACTTTGCTGTGAGATTCTACCCCTCTCTTCCTACCTAAAAGGAAAATTTTCTTTCAACAATTTTATCATCATATGATTTATTTAGTGACAACATGAGTGGAAGTATAAGAACTACCGTGGCCCGGTTGTTTTCTTAGCAGCAGGACTGCTTTCAAATAACAGTAAATGTGACCGTTATTAGATAAATAAATGAAAGCTGCTAGCTGGTCAATAACAATACAAGCCGCTGGTCAATTGCTAGCATACTAAATAAATAAACTCTTCACAAGTTCCAAATTTGTGACGTAAATGCAAGAATTAAAATTTGCTAAAAACGATCAAGAATTATATCTTTCGTAAATTAAGAACGGTATGCAAACGGTGAAAAACAAACTATTGAGGATAAAAATGCTTTCATTATTTTTTTCCCTTCTTATAGTCGTTCAAAGATAAAAGTAAAATCATGTGAAAAATCAGACTGATAACCATCATTCCCAAGATTCATCATCCTCATTATCCCCTAATATTTGGATTAATTGCATTCCAAAAAAAAAGAGGATGATGGAGATGATTACTACTTTTACATTCCAAAAATGATATGGACACAATCAGTCAGCCACGAAACAAATACACTTGTCATCGCTGCGGCGGTAAAGGACATAGTCGGAGGACTTGCACCGCAACCAATGCAAATGACGAAGGTTATTCATATTATCTTTTTGAATATGTATTATATTTAAATTATAATTATAATTCTTTTAATTTGTTTAACTAAAATTTTATTATTTTTCTTGCAGCAAACTAAATCATGAACTCGTCATTGTGCTTTCAATTGAGTAGTTATTTTAATAATTTTTCAATGAACTTGTCTGGAATATTTGTGCTTGTTGTGGACTCAAGTTGATGATAGTGTGTAATGTCAACAGTCAGTTTATGCTTTAATTACAAGTAGTTGTTAATCATGGTTTCATTGGTTTACCATTAACACAGAGAAAAACATTTGCAAATTATATGTGTGTGTATGTATGTGTATATATATATATATATATATATATATATTTTCAGTTGGGTTCTCCTTGTCAAGTCGCTGTAAATCCTTCTAAATACGAACATATAATCTATTAAATTTACAAACATCTTAATTGTAAAAAAAAAAATGCAATATACTTTAATTGCTATCGAATGTTCACAAAATCACATGCTTGCTTGTTGGATAAATACGTGAGAAGGGTCTAAATGGCTTTTCTAAAAAAATAACATGAGAGTTTGTCTGATGTACAAATGCTTCAAGCCGATCATCACCTCAGCTAAGTATAAATTGTATAACCATTTCTAAATAGGGCTGGCAACGAGTCGAACTCGAGCGAGCTAACCTTAGCTCAAGCTTGATTTGATATTAATTCGAGCTTTGTCAAATCGAATCGAATTTGTATCGAGTTTCTTAACGAGCTCGTCGAGCTAAATTATAGTACTTTTTATATATATTTTCAAGCAACTAATATACAAATTAATTAATATTTATCGATTTTAATATTATTTTTATTCATAAACTAGTATTTTATTCATTTTATAATAATATTTTAAATAAAAATAGCATTTATATGTAATAAATAAATATATTATATATCAAATTATGTACTAATGTATATAAATTAGTTAACAACTTTATATTTCGAGCAAATTTCGAGTTAATTTCGAGCGAGTCGAATTTTACTTCGAGCCCAAATATATCGAGTCAATGTTGAATCGAATCGAATTTTTCTCGAGCGAGCCACGAGCCACGAGCTTTTTTGCCACCCCTATTTCTAAATGATCCAATTGGCACACTTCCCCCGTTGCTCCTTACTTTAAAGGATTATTTTTTTTTTTTTTTTTTTGAATAGAAGGCACGTAGCCATAGCATTAGTAGAAAAACGTTTACAAAGGGGTGCATTGACAGCTGACAGAAGTGCCCCTTCACATAGCCTAAGAGCCACTAAGAAGAAACATAAATGCAGAAGAAAGAAAACCAACAAAAATAAAATACTACCCCCTTAACTTCCTCGCACCGCTATCTACACCTAGCAAAGAGTACCAACCACATACCTAAGTGGCTCTATCAGCTGTAAAGAAAGAAGAAATAAAAGGAAAAGAAAAAGAAGGAAAAGGAAAAGAGAAGCCAGTGGGCTTAAGCTTGCTGTCGGAGCCAGAAGGGGGAGAGGTCCGGAGTGCAAAGTTTCATTTGGGCTAGATCTTGAGCTGTCGGAAAGCCATGAAAGTTGAGACCATGTTCCCTTGATTGGTTTGCCAGAAGATGAGGTAACAGTAAGAAAGACCTATCAATTTTGGTTAGCTTGATTCGGTGGCGCTGAGTTTTCAGTTTGATGTGAATTTGGAGCAGATCTGCATTGGCGGCGACTGTCAGATTTAAAGGACTTATTCGAATTATTTGACTGGCCCTTCTGGTAAAGGATTTAGGGCTTCTTCGGCTGCAAAGGAAATAGAGAGAGAATTGTGGAATTGAGAATAGAAATAGAACCATTACTATTTCCGACAGAGAGAGTCGCTCGATTGGAGAACCAACGGCGCGTACCATCGTCGGTGAAGAAAGAGAGAGAAAGAGAGAAGAGGTTTGGCTTTCTGGGGTAAAAAAAAAATAATACGTGAGAAGAGTTATCGGTGCTCGGTAGATAATTGGACGCGCGTGCTCCGAGACTAAGGAAAAAAAACATAAATGGCGCAAGGCCCTTTTTGATAATATTAGAAGTAGTTGAGCCCTAGTGGAAATTTTAATATCAATTTCGGCCCTTTTGGAAAAAAGTCCAAAAATTGGAGAGTTGGTAGACTTATAACTCGGCAGTAAAGGCTTGTCAAAACCCCGCTTACAAGTTGCAACTCCAACTCTAAAACCTAAAACCTCTCTCTCTCTCCAACTCAACAATGACGCTCTAGGTTTCTGTAACAACGGGGTTATCCCACGCGATCATGCCAATGCGAATTCCGAGCCTCATCATGCGAAGAAGAATGTGAGTGATTTCGCGTCATGAATTGGCATGAATAAGTAAAATACTAGTTCCTAATAAAAAACAGACATATGCAAAAAAAAAAAATGTTCTTCAACCTGACCCCATCAAAACTCAAAAGTACCTCAATGTCTGGTCAAATAGTTTGTATTTTATATGATTTAGTACGGTCAGTCAGTCACCCCTTTTCTCTGAGTTCAATGTACGGCCTTTGTCTGGCTAAATAGTTTGTATTTTATACGATTCTTTTTGTTCTGGGAGAAATGAAAGAAAAGATTTAGACCCCATGAGTATTATGTACATAAGGTATCCCTTTTAATTTGACGGTTGAATTGTCATATATTCTATTAACTTGTGATAAATTTGCACAAATTCTGACTCGGAAGCAAAATTAATTATGGGTCTATAGAGAGCCATTATTCTGTTGCTATAATTCTACAAATTGTAGTATTTTCTTCTGTTTATAAATGTTCTGTATAGTTATATACACTTTTTTTTCTTATGGTTGAAGTACACATTTATACCTCGGGAAGCTCAAATACATATGTAAGTATTTATGGTCCTCGTCGATCTCTGTAAAGATTTGTGCACACTTTAGAAATATGAGGGGTATATTATATGTCAGGTGGTCTTGTTTTTATTAAAATTTTGTTAATCTATATATTCTTCCTCGGTTTCTCAACCTCAAATTAGGATAAAAAGAACTGCATGGATAATTGCGCTGTAAGGGTCACAGAGGATTCAACCTTGACAGGGCTTAGCTGGTGGAATGCAAGTGGGTTCGGATCTGTAAGTGAAGTGGAGCGGTTATGCTGGTGGATCCGAGTAACATTTGAGGCATTTTAATAGGGACCCGAATCCCGTGTAGCGCGGGACACCGTGTAGCGCGCGTACGAGCCGTCTGATCTTGATCGGACGGTTCATTTTTTACGGGCCTATCAATCTAGGTTACATGCACGGGGCTCCCTTGTCCATTGGATCTTGATCAGACGGCTACGATGCCGCGCTACACGGTGTGCCGCGCGGCACCAGATCTGAACTCATTTTAATAGAGGATCCATGTGACAGATGGACCTTATTGAGATAAGAAAACCTAGTAGGTTCCACTTTGGTGTTGTGGCTTGCGAGTGTGGCGGGTGAGAAAAGCTGATTCAGCGATCAACAGTGGTGGAGAGAACCGTTGGATGGGGGTGGCGACGAATTGAATCTGATCTAAGCTGGCGGAAAGGTGGCACCGTGATGCTGGTAGGGGAGATCATCTGTGGCAACTCTGGTATTGTCAAGTTCTGTTACGTGATGTACGCGATCTGTTGAGCTGCTGATCTGACAAAAGCTGGCATCGAGTGTGACGCAATCTGATTCGCCAAACTGGTACACAATCCGATACATGATCTAAGGCACAGTATTTTTTGCCCAATGTTGCCATATGCAAATAATGCAAAGGGGTCACTCCCATGCAAAGCCTTTTTTGATTTTTCTAAACATCGAAATGGCTCATACAGATATAAAGCCCTTAAGGGTGTGCTCCAGAAGGGATGAACCTGAGCTAAGGAAAGGAACGGAAGAGGGAAGAAGATGAAGGAAGTTTAGAAAAACAAAGGTACCCTGCTCCAGGACTCTAAAATCATGCATTGAAGTTAACAGCTGTACTCTTCTTCTTGGACGATATTACCCTTTTTAGTTTAAATGGGAAGAGAGATGAATTGTGGGAGTCCACTGTCAGAGAAAGAAAAATGAGGGATATTTTAGGTAAAATGTTAAATAACTTGGTGTGTTTTGGATACACTCCGATTTTGGGGGTAATGGATCTTCTCCGTGAATGAGCTGTAGTTTAATTGAGTTTGTCTCGATTCACCCAGCAGCAGCACGGGAGCAAGGTACCTCGGTTACACTACCCTTCCTTCGCTCTGGTTCATCTCTTATGGAGCACGCCCTAAATATTTTGGTTAAAATCTAAAGGGCTCTGTCAAACAAAGCCCTTATAATTTTGGTTGAAATTCAAAGAGCTCTGTATGGAACAAAGCCCTTACAAATTTTCCTTCAAATTGAAAGGGCCCTTTGGAATTTTTCTATGAATTTTGAGCCATTTGCTATGGCATCCTTCTCTACTGGTATATATATAGTATAAGCCTGAAAATTCCTTGTTGAAACTAAAGAAATAAAATAGATAAATTTTGCACATCTCAGGTAGACGGCAGAGATTGAGAAAAGGAAGAGCGAGAATTCTTATAAGAAGAACTGACAAAAGATGATGAAGATGAAGAAGATAATGATAAAAAAGAGAACCTTGAGGTTGAGGTGTTTTTAGGTGGCTTGGATAAAGATGCAACTTAAAACAATATCAGAATAGCACTTGCTGAATTTGGTGAATCATAAGAGGAGGTTAGATTGTTGACTAACTGGGCCCAATTTCTGGGCTCCAAGTGTGCTCTCAGGGCTGTTAATTCTTTGAGATCCAAGCTGTCCTAATTGAATATCACAAAATGCAAAAGTATATGTCTTGCCTATTATTCCATGCATAGACGGTGCATAGGAACTAGGAGTGAAGCCACTTCAACACTTGCAGGTTGAGATTTTGGAACTTAGCCAATTTGAATATCATTTTTCTATTACAAAGTTATAAATTTATTACTATGTATACTACATCTCAGTGTTCAGTTGATATTATATAAAAAAAAAACAAGATAAATGGTGCTTAGTACAATTTGGTATTTCGATCATACTGGACAGCTTACATCAGCTGTTCAAGTTTAAAAAATTAAGAGTTAGATCTGGAAAAACAAGAGAATGGTGCTTGGTACAGTGTTGTAGAGTGTAGACTATATGTGGATGCTTTTGCTTTAGCTTTGTTTGGAGGGACAGATTAAGTTCATTCTCAGTATTTGAAAAATAAAAAAAATTTAAGAATGTTAAAACAAAAATATATAATATGATTACTTTGAAGTACAGTCTTGTACTCTTGTCTTTGTCAGAATATACAGTATCCAATAAAAATAGTATCTAAAATAGTACAGAATGTACAGTCTCCAACAAAAAAAGTACAGTCTTGTCTTTGTCAGAATGTACAGTCTCCAACAAAAATAGTACAGTCTTGTCTTTGTCAAAATGTAAAGTACCTAAAGACAAATTATAATTTTTGCTGTTGGTAATCTAAAAGTTTGGTACATGGAATTAAGTGAAAGTTGGAGTACAACTTGGCCTGAATGAGACTTACAAATCTGCATCTTAAAGCGTCAATTTTACTATAATTGCCTGAGTTGACCTTGTATTGAGCAATTGTGCTCCAAAAGTCCTATGTTGATTTTGATTTCAGCTCCAATTTAAGTACACAAGTCCATTAAAAATATGAGATGAGGATCAGGTTATGTAGGTCTAGATAACCATTTGTTGCCTTCTTTTATTTAGGGAAGATGAAACTATATGAGCAACTCTCTTGTTTCATCTAGAAAGCCTCAAATGAAAGTATATATTGAGTCACCATATGTCCAAACTGCCTCACCGGTATTTCTTCAAAGCATGTGTCAGATCAGTTTGGTGTCAGACTAGTATTTCCTTAAATCAAACTGAGCTGATATAATAATAATACAAATAAACAACTGGACTCCTATGTGTAAAAACTGAAACAAATAGACCAGATAACACAGATTCATTGTAACTGTGTCATTGGAGATGGTCAAAGTGTAAAGTTTTTGTCCAACAGATGGTATGAAGGTATGCCTATGAAAATTTGATTTCTCTCTGATGTGTGTAGAGATAAAGAGTTAACAGTAATGCAGGTTAAGTGTGATCTACTACATGACTTCATCTTCAATAGACAGTTACCCTCGGACCAGGTTAGAGATATGGAACAGGTTTTGAATATAGTTAATTCAGTGACCTTGGGGCCCACTGAAGATCAGATTCGATGGGAAGGGAGTACTGATGGGTGTTTTTCTACTAAAATATTATATTGGTGGTTAATGAATAGAGGGGTGCTTGGTAGATGATAGGTTTGGACGGATTTGGGACATGGAAGTTCCATTAAATATCAAAATGTTTATTTGCTTGGTAGATGATAGGTTTGGACGGATTTGGGACATGGAAGTTCCATTAAATATCACAAGTGCCGCCAAATGACCCGAGAACCAACTCTCACAAGTGACGCCAAATGTCCCGAGGGTTGTAAAAGAACCAACTTTCACAAGTGGCGCCAAATGCCCCGAAGGTTGTAAAACTTCCTTTTGTTCTCACAAGTGCCGCCAAATGGCCCGAGAACCAACTCTCACAAGTGACGCCAAATGTCCCGAGGGTTGTAAAAGAACCAACTTTCACAGGTGGCGCCAAATGCCCCGAAGGTTGTAAAACTTCCTTTTGTTCTCACAAGTGCCGCCAAATGGCCCGAGAACCAACTCTCACAAGTGACGCCAAATGTCCCGAGGGTTGTAAAAGAACCAACTTTCACAAGTGGCGCCAAATGCCCCGAAGGTTGTAAAACTTCCTTTTGTTCTCACAAGTGCCGCCAAATGGCCCGAGAACCAACTCTCACAAGTGACGCCAAATGTCCCGAGGGTTGTAAAAGAACCAACTTTCACAAGTGGCGCCAAATGCCCCGAAGGTTGTAAAACTTCCTTTTGTTCTCACAAGTGCCGCCAAATGGCCCGAGAACCAACTCTCACAAGTGACGCCAAATGTCCCGAGGGTTGTAAAAGAACCAACTTTCACAAGTGGCGCCAAATGCCCCGAAGGTTGTAAAACTTCCTTTTGTTCTCACAAGTGCCGCCAAATGGCCCGAGAACCAACTCTCACAAGTGACGCCAAATGTCCCGAGGGTTGTAAAAGAACCAACTTTCACAAGTGGCGCCAAATGCCCCGAAGGTTGTAAAACTCCTTAAAAACAACTCCAAGCGAAGATTCATCCCTTTCGACGAAAACCTCTTCTAAACCAAAAATCACGTTCCTTTCTCATTTCTTTTTCTTTTAGTAAGCACAAACTAAAAGTCTTTTTAGTAGTTTAGCGATCCTTAATTGGGTCCCGTCAATTAGGTTTGGTACCGTCAATTAAGGCCTCTTTAAGACAAGTAATAGCACTCCATAAGTCCATTTCTTAGCCTATTATATCAATACCCTTTACGTCCCTTAATCAGAGGTTCTCGTAGGCAACTACGAGGTAATTAACAATAGGGGCTTGCGCCTATTGGAAAGAAAGGACCCGCTAAATTAAGAAACTTCTTTAAGTAGCGACTCTTTATAGGGTTCTCTTGTGTTGAGAGATACCCGCCATAGAGATCGAAACCTTAAGGGAGGTGAATCTAAGGCTATGTTCCCATTGTTCTTCGAGAAATCCCTTCGAGGAGAATAATGACGAAAAAGCCGCAACAGATTCTCTGGCACGCCCAGTGGGACCTCTTTCTCCTCTCATCTTTGGGATTTAAAGACTATAATGTAAAAGGCTAGGAAGATTATAAAATTTCAAATAAATATTTCTAACGGTAACATTTGGAGTTCTTTTCTTTCAGGAAATGGGATCCACAACCGTTGACATGAGCAAGCCCGAAGGAGTGCTCACGATTGGGGCAGTTCCGATCTGCTACCAACACGAATTCATGATCGGCAACATGCCATATGGATACTCCTATGTGCCCATAGTGCAAGTAAAGGATGGAAGTTTCCAACTAGCGCGTGTTGTTGAAGAACCACAAAATGTGCCAGTAGTAATCTCTCCAATCTCCGAGATCTCTACTGAAATAGAGCCTAAGGAAGAAGATTGGACTCTCATTTCTCAAAAGAGGGCCCACCCGAGCTCAAGTCACAAGGAACGCCTCTCAACGCCTCCTCAGAGTCTCCACGCAGCCTCCATACCTCCCCCAAGCTACAAAGCCAGATAGAAGCTCTGCTAGAATAGAAAGAGATGGGAGAGAGAGAAACATTCATCAAACAGGTGGTAGGCATAGCTAGAGGAGAGAAATTAGATAAGAGAAAGGTTCTGTAAGTAATTGTAATCAAAGAGGAGGCAAAAGGTAAGTGTGAGGAGTGAAATTGTAAGCCAAACTTGAAGTTTAATTGAAGAAATTGTATCCTTTTCTTGTGAAATCCGATTGAACTGTTGTTGCTTTGGATTTGACACAAGCTTTGCCTGAGGTTTCCTCAGGTCTAGCTCCTCATAGCTTCGGCTGGAGTCTCTCCAGTCCTAGCTCCTTACCCCGGTTGGAGTATCTCCATTCCTAGGTAGCATCTCCCTCTCACTGGCTTTGGCCATGGGCAGGAGATTAAATCAAACAAAGAGAGGGGGAGATGCTGCCAAAATGATGTCAAAATTCACATCCATTATATTGCTTTCAATTTCTGGACTAAAGCACAAGATAACAATGTCAAAAATGAAAACTGAATGCCCTTTTGAGTTAATCATTTCACAGGCATGATTGCTAGATAATAATAAAAAAAACAGTAAAAATGTGATTAGTTAAAATTTCTGAATTATGTTGAATAATGTGCCATAGTTTTAAACATTAATCAAAATCAGTAGCAAAAAAATAAAAGAAGAAACATTGAGTATATTTCAATTCAGTGGCAGTAAATGATTTGATAAAGAAATGAAACAAAAAAGTTTAGTTGGATGTGCAATAAGTGGCAATTGTCGATCCAAAATGGTACTCGTGTCAACCATGTTAAGTTTGTGGTATAAATCTCCCTGTACCAGATCATATCTAGCATAGGGTATAAGACAAAAATAATGTGTTGCCTGGAAATCGACATTGATGTAATACAGTGAAGGAAATGATAATTCACGAGGTTAATAAGATTGATACATGTAAACACAAAAACAAAACAAATATGATACCATGTCTCAACTAAAATTGAACTAAAAATTAGTATCTCACTCTCATACCAGTCTGGTACCAACTAATTCACTGCCATCGTACCAGCTGGTGATGTTCCCACTAAATTGGGCCAACGCAACACAAACCAGGAACGCCATTGTCCTCTCCTCTGTTTCGTGGCTCTAACGAACCTAAGCACGACGGCTGGAGTGCCTCCGCTCGCCGGAAAATAGAAATACCAAAATAAAGGGGTTAATTTGAATAAAAGGTTAAAACTGTTGTAAACAATTCGCAAGCTCCTGCCTAAATGAAAGCGACGCGAGGTGAGCGGAGACCACTGCTGAGTTCTCCTCGATCTCACGAGTCCAGAGAGATCAACCCCGTCATCAACGGCGGCCAGAATCGTCAAAAATGCAAAATAGAAGGACTCGGCCGGAAATAAAATAATATAAGGGGCCTCTCTGAAAAAATGCCCTTCTCCTTCAAAAATCAGCGCCGAAACTAACATGATCCGCTGTGGTCAAATCACTTATAACGAGTCACAGACACAAAGATGACCCATTACACCAAACAACCAACGTTTAAAATAAAAAACAAAGTTAAAAGCCGCGTCAGCGCCCAAATCAGCACCAGGCCAAGCGCAAGTCAGCAGCCAGCTAAGCCCCTGTGCACACGTGGACCAATCAGAAAACGCCAAATGTGCAGAAACTTCAAAAATTCATTAAAAATAGTAGGAAGCTCAGAAAAATACAAATAAAACATCCATAAAATCCTAAAAATCCAAATAAACCAAATTCACTAATATTTTGATATAAAAATCTGTCAAATTATTGGTCTTTTCTATTTTTGAAGTATTTTCAATATTAAATAAATTTCATAAAACTTTAAAAAGATATTAAATCAATCTTGTAAAATTTCAAATGATTTCAAAACTCAATTAAATTTTTCTAATAAGTTTTTTTTCAAAGATAAATATTGAAGCTTTAAAGAAATACTTTAAATATCAAATATATTTTAAAAATAAACATAATTAAAAATATAAAAAGAAATTTCAAAAGTCTAGAATTAAAAATAAAAGAGAATTGTGAAAATGGTAAAACCCAAAGAGAAACTTAAGAAATTAAAAGTCCAAACACGAAACCCGAAATCAAGACCAAAACCTCTTCAAAGGAACGAAATCTCTCCAGCAAATTGAAACCGACTTCAAGCAACTCCAAGATTGGAAATTCTCAAGAAACGGTCCAAAATAACCCCGAGAATTCCAAATCAAATCAAAGACTTAAAATAGTCTTGAAACCTCAAATCAAATCGAAAGGCCCAAAATAGCCTTCAAATCAAATCCAAATCCAAGACCCAAAATAGTCTTGAAACCTAAATCTAAGACCCAAAATAGTCTTGAAATTCAAGTCCAAATCCAAGACCCAAAATAGTCTTGAAACCCAAATCCAAATCCAAGACCCAAAATAGTCTTGAAATCCAAATCCAAATTCTACGCCCAAAATTGCCTTGAAACCTCAAACCAAACCCGAGACCCAAAATAGTTTTGAAATCCAAACTAAAATCTAAGGCCCAAAATAGCCTTAAAACCCAAATCAAATCCCGAGACCCAAAATAGTCTCGGTAAACTCAAACCCAAATACAAAGGCCCAAAATAGCCTAAGGAACGAGAAACAACGCCCCCACATCAGAAACCAAAACCAAGTCTGTCTCAAATAACAAAATCATTCAAGCGTTCTCAATTGGGTCCCGTTAACTAAGTCTGGTACACCAATCGAGTCCGGTTTAAGCCAAAGAAATAAACTCAAGATCAGCATGAAATAAACGATTTTCTCCTAGCCTTTACATAAAATTCTTCAGATCCCTTAATCAGAGGTTCTCGTGAGCGATCACGGGGTAATTAACAGTAGGGGCTTGCGCCTACTGGAAAGAAAGGACCCACGAAATTAACAAACCTCTTTAAGAAGCGACTCGTGTTTTGGTTCTCTTGTCGTGAAGAGACACTAGAACGGAGATCGAACCTTAAGGGGGGTGAATCCAAGGCTATGTTCCCATTTCCCGAGGAAACCCAATTCCATTCTTCGAGGGATGACGAAAAAGCCGCAACAGATTCTCTGGCACGCCCGGTGGGAATCTGTACAGAGCTTCTGGGGTAGCTCATCTTCTTCTTGCACTGCCTTGTTGTTTCATGCTGAATAGAAGGCTTGTTGAGGTGGCCTTGGTGGTGTGGCAGATCGTCTTGTTCTTTTGCAGAGGATGGCGCACATGTTTAGCATCTTGAGGATCTTCAGGGTTGGTTCTCTGATCATCTTCGAATGCCACATGCGGATTCTGGCGAGACAACTGATCCTTTGTTTGTGTCAGTAGATTTCATAGAATGCTCTGCACTCTGCAGTACTGGTTACAGCCGGGGACGGTGCTTGAGGCTCTAGTGATGGTGTTGTTTCTCCTTCGTGCATATGCTATTTTGAAAACAGTTATGCAACATCTCCATGGCTCGGCGGGAATCTGTACAGAGCTTCTGGGGTAGCTCATCTTCTTCTTGCACTATCTGTTGCGGCTTTTTCGTCATTCCCTCGAAGAATAGAATTGGGTTTCCTCGAGAAATGGGAACATAGCCTTGGATTCACCCTCCTTAAGGTTCGATCTCAGTTCGAGTCTCTCTTTACGACAAGAGAACCAAAACACGAGTCGCTTCTTAAAGAGGTTTGTTGATTTTGCGGGTCCTTTCTTTCCAGTAGGCGCAAGCCCCTACTGTTAATTACCCCGTGACCGCTCACGAGAACCTCTGATTAAGGGATTGAAAGAATTATATGTAAAGGCTAGGGAAATCGTTTGTTTTATGTTTATTTTGGATTTATTTCTTTTGGTTTAAACCGGACTCGATTGGTGTATCAAACCTAATTAACGGGACACAATTGAGGACACTTGGATGATTTTGTTATCTGAGACAGACTTGGTTTTGGTTTCTGATGTGGGGCGTTGTTTCTCGGTCCTTAGGCTATTTTGAGCCTTTGGATTTAGGTTTAAGTTTATCGAGACTATTTTGGGTCTCGGGATTTGATTTGGGTTTTAAGGCTATTTTGGGCCTTGGATTTTGATTTGATTTTTAAGACTATTTTGGGTCTCGGGTTTGATTTGAGGTTTCAAGGCTATTTTGGGCCTTGGGTTTTGATTTGATTTTTAAGGCTATCTTAGGCCTTGGATTTGATTTGAGGTTTCAAGACTATTTTGGGTCTTGGATTTGGATTTGGCTTCCTAGGCTATTTTGGGCCTTTGGATTTGGATTTGGTTTTGTAGGCTATTTTGGGCCTTTGGATTTGGATTTGGTTTTCTCGGGGCTATTTTGAACCACTTGTGAGACTTTCTCATTTTTGAACCACTTGGAGTTGACTTCGATTTGCTGAAGAGATTTCGTTCTTTAAGTGAAGAGGTTTCTGTCTTGATTTCGGGTTTCGTGTTTGGACTTTTAATTTCTTGAGTTTCTCTTTGGGTTTTACCATTTTTCACAATTTCATTTTTATTTTTATTTTTAATTTTAGACTTTTGAAATATCTTTTTTTATATTTTTAGTTATGTTTATTTTCAAAGATATTTATTATTTAATACATTTCCTTTTAAAATTATTTTATTTTCAAAATTATATCAACATTTATTTTTAGAAACTTGTTAGAAGAGTTTAATTGAGTTTTGAAATCATTTGGAATTTCACAAAATTTATTTAATTTCATTTTAGAATTTTATAAAATTTATTTAATATTGAAAATATTCTAAAAATAGAAAAGACCAATAATTTGACAGATTTTTATATCAGAATATGAGTGAATTTGGTTTATTTGGAGTTTTAGGATTTTATGGATATTTTATTTATATTTTTCTGAGTTTCCTACTATTTTTAATGAATTTTTAAAGTTTCTGCTGATGTGGAGTTTTCTGATTGGTCCACATGGGCACAGAAGAATGAGTTGGCTTGCTGCTGGCGCTGACTGAGCAGTGACGTAGCTGCTGACGTAGCATGCATTTATTTTATTTTTATTTTATTTTCTGACAAGTGGGACCCACGCGTCAGGTTTATTTTTAACTTCAGAATGTTTGGTGTAACGAGTCACTATCGCATCAGTGAACCGCCACAATCAATTTGGCCGCAGAGGATCCAACATGACGCGGGTTTGAACCCTTCTTCCCCGCCTGGAATTGATTTTTTTTTTTTTGCAGAAAGGTCCCTGGTTCTTCTCCGATGAAATTGAGACGATTCCGTCCACCATTTTGGTCGTTCTTGGATGCGTTGGAATCGCAAGACTTAGGAGAACACTCTAGTGTCATAAATTGAAATCGTGGAGCTTCCTTTTTCCGTGTAGCACGTGAGAGGGCTTGAGCCGCCATTAATGGTGCTTGAAGCTTTCTGGCCATCTTCCTTTGCCAGGGAGAGGTTACTTTCATTCGTAGGCATGTTCATATGATGATACTGAGTTCAATTTTGTCTGAAGGGGCTTGGAATCAGGTGGCCTCAACTGAGGAACTTTGGCTTGGTTTCGAGCAGATCTGAGCTCCATTGGTGGGGCCCCTAGAGCGGTTTTCTTATACCAGAGATGTGGTGGAGAGCTTTTAGGAGGTCAAATATAGGTTGTCTGTGTGCTTAATTTAGCTTGAGGCTTTGTGGTTAGCTGTGAGAGGCATTGAGGCTGAAGTTGTGTTTTATACACTTTTACTCAACTTTCAGTTTTGCATGTAAGTTGTTTTACAGCAATTGTGTTTGATTCAGTACTTGATTTAAGTCAAACTAAGCTTGTTTTATGAGTTGAAATTTTACGAATAATAGGAGTAAGTCATTTGGCACCTTTCTCAATTTTTATTTTTCATTTTTATGCAAATTTGACACTGCTTTTATGTGCTTTGGATTTGAGTTACCTAAATGCTATAAAATGACTTGCAGAGGTCACAGCTCACAATGCCAATTCCTTTGTTTTTTTTTTTTATGCAGAGAAGTCCTCATTTTTTTTTACTTATTTTTATTTGGACAGATTTTCATATACATGTGCATATTTTATTTAAGAGTATATAAAATTTATGCTATTTTATGCACTTGGATCCATTTTGGCAGCATCCCCCCCTCTCTTTGTTTGATTTGATCTCCTATCCATGGCCAAAGCCAATGAGAGGGAGATGCTACCCAGGAATGGAGAGACTCCAACCGAGGTAAGAAGCTAGGACTGGAGAGACTCCAGCCAAAGCTGTGTGAAGCTAGATCTGAAGAGTATTCAGACGAAGCTTGTGTCAAAACCAAGTGTGAGACAAGCTAATCAGATTTCGAAAGGGAAGAAGAAGAGCTAAGCAGCACAATTTTGTTTCAAATCTGTTTATTTTCACTTCACCAATAGAGAATTACACAGAAAAGTCACTCAACTCTCACCTTTCCCTCCCTTTGCTCACTGTTTGGTTTTATGCCTCTTACAATTTTGATGGAATCCTCTCAATTTAATACAGAATTGGTATTCTAATCCTAGCAACACCTTACCCCTCCCTTTCTCTCCTCTCTGGCTTCGATTTAGGGGCCTTTTATAGGCAGAAAACTTAGGGTTTTGGTTTTGAGCCGGATTGATCTCCACCTTCTGATCTTGATCCAGTGACCTTCAGTCAGCTGCGCCTAGGGTTATGGTTTCGCAAAACCGTGGGCGGCGTCGCTGGTTTTAGGTTGGTGGCGCTGGAGGAGGCCACGTCGTCCCTCTTCTTATGGTTTACCCGGCGTGTGCGGTGAAAATCGCAATTTTCATCTTCTTCTGTTTCTTTTACAATGGGGAAGAAGACTCTGCAGGTGGGCCCCGTTTGTCGGTTTTAATGAGGGAGAGTGAGATAGGTGCACTGGGTTCCGCGTGAGCCAGTAAACAAAATAAAATCCCCAAAGCTTTCGGCTCATGCACCGAGTGCATTCTCTCCTTTAATGCGCACAGTAATTTCTCCAGGGGAGGCAGCGACACACTTGGCCTCCCTTGGATCCCCTGCAATGGAAGCACGCGCCACTTTCTGTGATTTTTCTGTGAATTTCCTTTGATTTTCCTTAATTTCTCATATTTTCATTGATGCTGAACCAAAATAAATTGTTTGAGGGCCTTCCCTTGGTCGTTTTTGGATAATATTTTATGGATGAGTTTATAAAAATACAAGGAATTTAATGGTTCAACTAGTTTTTTCTAAATTCCTCATAGAGTTATTTTGGTAATTTTGTGAAGTCTTTGGGTTTGTTTGCAAATTTTGGGGTTTGTGTTGCTATTTTTGGGACTTAAAAATTATGATAAATCATCATAATTCTTAAGGGATTTTTGGGTGAATTTTGAGGATTTTTTGGAATTTGTTTAATATTTTTCGTAATTTGATTTTGATTTATGGCAATTTGTTTTTTCGCTGGTTTGACTTCTGGTTTTCGCAATTTGGTTTTGGTTTAAATTTATATTTTGTTTTCCAAGGGATCATCATTTTTTTAAGGGTCAACAGGATTAAGTAGTGTGAGATGTTACGTAGTAATAACTGGATAAAACTGTGTTGTAGTAGGGACTTTTCTGTTTTAATAGAGAAGTGGTGGGTCTTTTTGCCCTCTTGTTTCGAAAAAAAAGGTTCAAACTGAGTTGTGTTGAAGTTATTTTATTTAGCTTGTATTTCAGGTGAAATTATCTATCAGCCCTTGATTTGCTATAATATAATTTTTTGGTTTTCTTGCTGACACTATTTATTATTTGTTGACTAACGATATTATACAAACATCTTTTTATTACTGCTCAAATAACTCTTAATACAACATACTAATACTTATCATATACAAAATCTTTACACTTCTACTATCCTACACTACTATAACACACTAGACTACTCGAACTACATATTGACACTTGCTAACCATCCAAACATATATTAATCCCCACAATTGAATCCGAATCCGAATACTGTTCGCAAACAGTTCTTCGCACAGTGAAAATCGCTGGATCTTTTGTTGCTTGTGATTAAACATCATATGTAGAGATCAACAATATTCAAAAAAACGTATATGAACTTTACATCAAGGTATTGTGATTTGTTGCTTGTTGCAGATGATAGTAGCAGGTTTTCTTGCTTGCTTTCTCTAACTATAGCTGTTATGGGTATGATGGTGGGAAATCACTTACCTTCCAGCCCGCGGGACCCAACCGAAAGAGGAAAGTAAAGGTTCCCGGATTGATTCCTTCCGAAGGAGCAGTTTACTTTCCGCTTCATCAGGTTAAGAAGATTATCGGTTATTTGGTAAATTTTCCTTAGAAGTTGCTTAAGAAAATCCCCTTATGCTTGTAGCATTTCATTCAATAGATTATGTATACTATCCATACGGTAGGGACTCGACGTTACCGTAATTAGTAAAGGTCTTTTTCTTACGACCTTCTCGGTCGGCATAAGGAAGAAATGTCTTACTTACTTAAATCCAAGGCATTTAGGAATACTCGCTTACCTTTCCTGTCTTTAAGCGAATTTTCCCTTTAGGGCGGTCTACTCGAGCCTTGGGACAGCTGCAGCCATTAAAAAACACCCGCCCGAAGCGGACCCCTTCTACGTGGTCGCAGGGTTGCGCCGCTCTGCACTGTCAGGTACTGACACTATATCCTCAGCCCACTCAAGGAGCAGCTCTATATGCGGGCTCTTCTGAAGGCGCCACCCAAGTCTCAAAGGAGACTTCGGAGTAAGGAATGATTTGTCCCAGGAAGGCGGATTTTATTCGTTCCGCAGCACGAACAAGGTGTACAGAAGATCGATGTGCCATCTTTCAAGTGAGTTTGTTGTATGATCAGTAGGGCAGGGAGCTTTGCTTCCTCCTGAGAAGACAACAAGAGACCAGTGCTTTTGAGTCGAAGAAGTAAAGGCATTCCACATGAAGGCCTTGACTTCGAAGACGGAAAAAGGGATTATAAAATAAGACAGAAGCAAGAAATAGAGCTAGGAAATAGGGCCTAGCGAGAAATCGAGCTTTAAGCCCTATGTATGAAACCGGCATCGGTTAAGAACTCCATCACAAAGGGTTAAGAAAGGCTGCTTAAGTCTTCATCTCCGGACAAACCTTCTGCAAACAGTGCAAAATCATCACCGCGAGTAGCAACATTAGCGGTACCCGACTGTTTGTCCTTTGTTTGGATCTACACCTCCTGTAATTAGCCTTGATCTTCCGCTGTCTGCAACTTGAAGCAATCTTGCTTGATGTGTCCCTTCTTCTTGCAACAATTAAAGACTCAATTGATGTGTTGGGACTTAGATTTTGGCCCTATTACGTAAGGGCTATCACTCTGACCCCTTTCTGTGGATCTACCTCGTGTGTCCAAGCCTTCACCACTTTCTTCACGTTGTGAGGAATCCATCCATCCTGTCTTTAAAATTCAATAAAATAGAAAAAAACACAAAGAAAATTGACAAAGAAAGCGGAACACCAAATTAGTTCGTATTGCCGTTAGGAACGACTAGTCTGATTCATTTTCTTTAAAAAATAAACCAAAAAGAAACTCTATATGATTTTATGTGGGCTCATACCATCCTTTCCTTTCGGTAGGCTAGACTTTGGCAATCCCCCCAATCGATAGGTAGGTGCCCCAGTATTAAAAAACCCTTGTTGAGCGTTGCTCAATTGGTCAAGTATAATGCGAAAAAAGTGGAAAGAACCTCTTCTTGTGGGTTGGTTCAGGATCGAGTGACACAGGAGGTGCTTCTGCGTGGCACTCTTTTTAATGGGCTTTCTTTACCGTCTTTCTTTACCTTCTTCACACAAAGCTTTGCTTGGAAAAATAGCTCCTGCCAAATATAGGAGTCAAAATGTTGAGAGCAAAGAAACGGAAGCGAACGGATGCCAAATAAAAAATTGAAATATTTTACGGTCTGGACGTAACTGGTATCTAATCTGTTTTGCTCCCCCATACCATTCCCCAGCTCTACCCTGAAAGTAAATGCTCCGCCCGCGCCAACTGTCGTTCTATACGTCCGAACTACCGTACTTTATATGGGGAGTTTCTCTTATGGTGAGACTTTCTCTCCTATGGCTAAGATCACATCGGTTGCTCTCCCTGTTCCGCCCCACAACGAGGAAGTAGGAACCTGCTCCCCGACTCTGAATGAAGTAAGGGCCGAAGCAGCCTTGATTGCGCCTTGACTCTAGTATGAACTTAGCCATAGCTTCTAGGTCATGTCGCCCCTAATCTCCTTGTGAGTTGATCTGTTCTACCGTATCCCATGGACCCATTTCTCTCGATCAAGTCGATTCCATCTTGGATCGGTATAGATGCCACACTTAACACATGGGATTCTTCCCTCTCTCCGCTTTAATTTCAATTTTGTAGGAGAGGACTTTCTTTGTCCCCTTTTGATAATACTAAAAAAAAAAAGTATTTCCGATTTTCCCTTGCCGTTATACGGCGCCGTAGCCCTACGTAACGTCAGGTACGATTTGGCGTCTTTGCCCGGACGGACCTATCGTTCGTGTAGAAAAAGACTGACCCATTCGGGATGTTATATGAGTGGAGTTGAAAACCAGAACTCATTCGATGACCTACGGTCAAGGGAACGTAGGGAATTTTTTATACGCTCACGAGAAATCAAAGAAATAAATACATATATAGAGAAAGAAGCATTTACTGGCGCGCAAGGGATCCTTTTTTTGGAATGGAGCAATTCCTAATAGTAAAAGATAGAGTTGGGGATAGAAAGCGTTGTTTGGTAAGTGATAGCGCGGTCAGACTAGCAAACCTACTCTTGGATCATATGGAACGAGTTTGAGCCTTTAGATCAAATTCCTTAAGCTTCTATATGGGGGGAAGGTTTCCTCCTGGAAGAGGATGTAGCCAAGAAAGGGAGTGAGCTCCTCATAGCAAGCTATGATATATGCCAAACGTTCTCCAGGTTAATGAATAAGTTGAATTTAATTTCTCGTAAAAAAGAAAATTCGTAGGCTGAGTTTTTCACCCACCTATCCATTGAAGCGTTCCCAATTATGGGCAATTCTCGTATATAGAGTAATTTTAGCATTCCTATACAAAGTCAAAGACGAAGCGCCAAAGACTAGCCTTTTTCTATACCCATAGAATTAGGTAGGAGTGAGTGATTCAAGGCCTTTCCATTGGCCTGCGCGTGATTAGGTTCGAGAGAGTAGGAGAGTTCGGGTTGATATAAACCTTTCCTTCTCTATTGGGTGGGCATTCCCGTTCCTTGACTCATTTGTCTTCAGTAACGCTTAACAGTGGAACTTCTAATCTGAAGCTGAAAAGGAAAGATGGTGATGCTTCAAACCGTGATCCTGGTAATTGTACCTTTCTTGCTTTCACTTTCTTTTCTAGTGGTCAAAAAGGTCTTACTCAAAAAAGACAGGCCCGAAAAAACTAGGATATTTGCTCAGCGAATGCGTAGTGACTCGCTTATCATTTTTTCTTTCATTGCGAGATTCCTATATTTCCAGTCTTTGAATAGAAATTGCCTCAGTCAGTGTGTTTTTTAGCGTTTCCAACTCAAAAGTGTAGCTCAATTCCTAGCTCATAGATTTACTTTTGCGTGTATTTACTACTTAATTGCCAATTGTCATATTCTACTGGCTATATATGCGATGCAGTGAAATAAATTCCTACACTTATAGCTTGCATTTCATCTACATTTGCTCATGAGTGTGAGAGAGAATAAGATATGGTTTCTTTTTCTTAGAATTTCCTGCGTTCATTACTTTATTTTGCATTTCCGGTTGAGCATCTATTTGCCTTTGTTTGTAGTGCGTGTTGTTTCCACTTTCTTTGTAGTGCGTGCTTTTTGTACTGTTGATAAAGTATTTGGACGAGCTACTGGCCTATTGATACGCCACTATTAGTTTTGATACGGCGCTCGCTCTGGCGTTGAAGCTCTTTCGCGCTCTGTCGTTTTTCTACATATTAGTACGTGCCACGGGCTCACTCCATAGTGCTACAGGTTTTCTGCCCCTAACGCTTGGGCCTACCTAATACGAGAGTTACTGAGTAGCCGCCCTGTGTTGAGACCCTGTCGTCCTTTTTATTCCACCAGTAGTATCAACCGCACAACCATAATTGCTCTCATACGGGAACTACTTAGCTGCCTAGTGGTCTACGCCTGGCCTAAGTGAGCGAGCGCACCTCGCTACTTAGTGGAAACAGTCTTTGGGCGGAGCGGACTTACTTATTTTTGCGAACTTATTTAGTAGTTTTTCGCAAGTAGTCAAGACGGGAGTTCCTCACTCAATATTCCACTCGCTACAGGTTAAGCATGAACGTAGATAAGAGAGGAGTCTGGCAAAGGAACGCTTGGGTAGTAGGGAGCGCTCGGTACGTCCTAAATCGGTTCAATTCCGGTTCGTTTCTACCAGCCAGCCTCAACACATCCATCAGCTCCTGCTGCGATCCGGTGCGAAACCTTGCTCTACCCCTATTGCTGCTGGTGAACAGCTTTCGCTGACCATTGGGTTACTACCTCTGACCCTCTGTGTGTGAGTCAGGAGACTGTTACCTACGACGGCCCCCGCCCTCCTTTGAGATGGTTGACTTCCAAGTCTAATCTGGATGATGAAACAACTTTGGCGGGTTTTTTGGCGTGGTGGCTTTGTTACTTCGTCTTTCCCGCTGATCCTATCGATGAGATTCGTCCCGATGTGTTTATCATGGCGGGCCTCATGGCCCGAGGGGAAGTGATAGGGATAGCGGGTCCAGCCTTGGCAAACTTTTTCCATTCATTGCGCTCAGTGGCCACCTCTCCCTTTCCTTCTCGTATACCTTCAGTCATACCATTTCATTTCCTCTTTGGGTGGATCCGTGCGTATTGCCCCTCTTCGTTCACCTCCCCGCTCCTTCCCGAGCGTATAAGGAAAGAATTGCCTAGGCTCATCGACTTAGCTCAGACGGGGAGACCCGGTCGTCAGGATATGGCCAAGTTGCATGGTTTTTTTACCCGTAGTCGGGCGGTAGTGGCAGCTTTTCGTGTTTTCTCTCAGGGATTTCCGAAGACAGAAACATATTGGGTTTTAGAGGATTCTCCGATTGACTCCACTGGTATGTATCCTCTATTATACCATCCTTCTGTGGCCGTACTTTTCATCAGTCTTAGGGAGGCATTTATTCCATATCGTCGGGGTAGACGTCTCATCGCCGAGCCCTATTATCCCTCCATGGCTGCCCACCAGTTTGGTTTCGACCAGTTTATTCCTCGACTCACCCTTCCAGAGCTTAAGGAGACAGATTCTGATTTGGCTTTGCATGCTCTTCTTTGGAAGACTTTTCTCCAACTGGGCACTGGTACGATCTTCTGGCTGCCTTGTGTCACTCGGGTTGGTCTCATTACTACCCAGTTTCATCGGTGGTTTCTTGACATGCTGGATACCTACCATTCCTACCACCCAGAGACCATAAGAAAGCTCGTATACACTCCTTGCGAGAAAGAACGTTCGACTGGGCACCTCCGTCGTGGTAGAGGCACTCTGTCTAGCTTCCGTGGGTTGAATGGTCTTGAGCCTATCTATCCTCACACCGTTGAACAACTCAAGGATATTTTGAGCAGCCCCGCTTTTGGCACTCTTTCAGGTATACTTCACTCGCTTTCTTTCTGCCTTCCCTTGTTTATTTTGTATAGCTGACTCATAAGCCCATAATCTCTTTTTCTTACTAGATGATGCTTTGAAGTCTTATGGATCCGCCCTTACTGAGGAGCCTCCAAGTGACCCAACCCTCTCTCGTATCGTGGTTCGCTCTTTCGCGGGTACATTTCCTTCTCTTGTTTCTTTCCCCTTATATTCTCTGTTGGCCTTGTTGTACTCACTTGCACTTTTTTTTTCATTTACTAGGGCCTTCTGGAGCTACCGTTTCCTCTTCAACAGGTCCCTCGTCTTCTAGGCCTCCTATTCCCACGTCTTCCTCCGCGAGGCCGTCCCCCATTAGATCTTTTTCTATGAGATCTTCGCCTGCGAGGTCGTCACCTGTGAGGCCATCTCCCATTAGGCCTTCTCCTGTGAGGCCATCTCCTGTTAGGCCTTCACCTGTGACTCCTCCAGCGCCTACTCCCTCTCGAGACGTTCCTGCCACCCCGGGTATCGGCCTCATCTCTCCTCTCGTGGCCTCTCTCTTTGGGGTGACACCGTCCGCCGTGCCGTATTGTTTTGATTATCCTTCGGGGCCTCCATCTCAGGGCCAGGTCCCTGCTACCCCTGTGGGTCACCTTATCTCCCCATCGCACGCGCCTCATCTTCAAAAGGGACACCTACTCCTGTAGCCTTGGTTGAGCCTTTGTCGCATGTGGATTGGTTACATGTCCTGTTCATTCTGCTTTAGCGCGCTATGGTGAGTCCACTACTGAGTGAGCATCCCAATTTTGATACTCCGAGAACCCATATGTGATTCTTTGCTCAGAAAAGGCTGGAATTTTATTTGATAAAGCTACAACTCAGGAGGCTCCACCGCCAAGGGTGATTTCATGCATTCCTCTTAGTTCAGGCAAGCGTGCCTGGGGTAGTCAATGAAGTAAGGTTCTATTTTCTATCCTTTAGCGCTCTTTGAATCCGATCAGGGAATAAGAGATGAAAAACATAACTCTATACCGTGCGTACCCCCGGGATACTTCACTCAACTAAAAGCTGGTTAAGAAGGAAGGCACGGATAGAAAGAGAAAGTAAAAAATACCAACGCTTTGCACTCCATTCCTGCCGAGTGAACCGTACCGACGAGCCTACCAAGCCGAGATTGACTTTTTTCTGATTATTTCATTAGACTTCATTCAAGTCCCTGCACTAGCGCAGAAAGCTGAGGCAGCGTGGGGTCGGACCACATATCCCTATTGTGAAGAGGGTTTTCTGTGCCGTGCGTGCTGTTCTGTTTTACTGTCAGGCTCGTTCTTTTCTCTGGTTGGTCCATTTGGCCTTTCGTGTTCTACTCTTGATTTGGCTAGAAATCGTTTGGGCTGCGGACCACGGTAGAGATCAAATGCAAACTTGTTTTATTGCGCATCTTCCTTATTTTTCTTCTTATAAATACAAGACCACTTCTTCTCCATTTTGGCGGTCGTGTCACCAACAATTCTTTTTCTTTCTTCCTAGACCCACCTTTCGATCAGCCTAAACAAACATTATTACTCATGCCAGACCGAGCGCTTAGAAGCAGAGCTCAAGTTTATGTAGCGAGAGCTAAAGCTATAGTGAGGCAGAAAGCGCTTTTTCCTCTTATCCCACGAAAGAGGACTTCCGCATTTTCTCACATACAACAATTTGAGGTAAGATCTTCCTTCCAATCTCAGTCGTACTACTACTTATAGTATAGATAGAGGACGGCTTTCCTTCGGGCAATCGTCCGTCTTTCTCTTCGGAGATCAAGTTCAAGGCGCGCAGCGTCAGTGAATGGCTGGGAATGGAAATGACTGAATCAGTTTACTCTACTAGCTTCGTTGTGGATGAAGCAGACTTTTCTACGTTTGGCATCTCAATAGCACCTATTGTGGCTACGGTAAAAAGAGACAGAAAAGAAGGAGGGCGTTAGCTCTGTCAAAATGTTCTGTTGCCCTGAATGAATTTAAGCATTTTTTTTTTAGGGTTTCATTTTTAGCTTATTCATCGCTTCACATACCGTTTTGCAACTCTTCAAGGAGGAAAATAAAACATCAAAATACTGATACTCGCGGCAGGTTAGCAGCCGGTAGCGAGTATAAGCCATTGAAGCGGCGCTTGGGCAGGTGAGGTACCCTCCTTTCAGATCAGAAATATCCGGGGTGTTTTCCCCTTTTTAGAACTTATACGGCTTTGAAATCTCCCAGGGTAAAGGCTTGCATAGCATAGGTAGGTTCATCTTGATGGGCAGTAGCTGTAGATCAAAGCAACACAGAATGTATAAATTTTGGAAGGAAGAATATGCACCTTTTTTGGTCTTTCTAGCAGCTCCCCGCGGCTGTTTCCATTCATCGGTTAATATTATAATTCCACGAGAAAAAAGAAACTCAACCATTCCAATAGCAATGGTGTGATATATGGTTATTTTAGTCTTCCTTGGTCGGCCCCATGCTTTTTCCTTTCGAGGCGCATCAGCCGCTTCCATAACAGAAAGCCACACACCTATATCGCTTTAAGCATTGTCCGGAGTATTGGAAGCTCCCCGTCTTTGCTCTAAGACGACCTGGCGCTGGAACTTTATATGCTTTGCGAGATGATCAACATAAGTGGCAACCCTTACTAAAGTTGAATAACTTCCCTCATAGAACACTTCGGAAAAGACATGAATACGGATTCCCTCTAGGTCATATGAGCCCAACCCGTTGAGCAGAGCAATGACACTCGGGTCAAGACTAGCTTGAGCTAGAAGAATTTCCTTCGCAGACGGGCTATCCGGATTCAAAATTGGCGAAAGCAAATTAGGGATGGTTTTATGAACTCTGCGTAAAATACCATTGTCATTTCTTCAACGGCTTGTTGCAAGATTTGCAGTTTATTTGTTTCCCTCATATCCCTCCTATTTTTTTTTTCCCATCCTCGTTTTAAGAGCAATTTTTTTATACCGATACTGATTCCCCGAATTGCTTGCGCTAACTCCCAACATATCAACGCCCATTTTCATTAACTTTCGTTCTTAGTCAATAAGAACCTGAGTATTTGTGTTGTGATTTTCTCTGTTTTGTATGAAAGTGAGTGCGGTTCTTATGAAGTGTGTTTTTTGCTTAGTAAGTAGATAGTGGTGTCTGTCTATTTTCTTCTAGTTAGTTATATGAAGCTCCATAGAAGTTCTTCAAGGGAAGAAAGGGCTTGATAGGCCTGCATACATAGAACTAGGTGCTGGGCTATTAACTTTGAAAGAGGTCTCAATGGTCTACACAACGAATACATAGGGCCCTTGCTTGTGTGGATCACACTTCTTCGAGGAAAGCGCCTAATGCCGACGAATGCAATCGGATAGTGCCAGCAGACAGACCTATCGAATGAGTTTATACCCTTGCTTGGCCATAGAGGATCCAGCCGCTATGATAGGAGACAGGTTCCTTGCTTATTCACTAGGTCGTGGACGAGAAATTCCAATAATTTTTCTATTTCTTTGTGTGCATTCTTGGAAAGATCTAGCTGTCAGACCACAACTGAGTAGTAAGCATAATGCAAACTTCGAGGTAGCTATGAGTGAATGATGCTTTGTCCTAGTTTGCCAAGAAGACAAGACTGCATTTCTGCCTACATCAATTGCACGGCTATTTGGGACTGATGGACCAACTAGAAATTAGTGAACTATGACGAAGGAGATTGACTATTGTTTTTGAGAGTTTGTTAACTTCGGTCAATCCATTTCTTTCTTCTTCGACAAGCCTGGGAACACATATTGCAACATTGGCCTTGACAAGGCAAGGCAGGAAGTGGCTAAAGCTAGAGTACTTGATAGAATCGGACGTCACAAAGTGCTTTGACACAATCATATCTTACTTCTTGACTCTTTGCCATTGCCATATTACCATTCTGGAACTTCTTGAATTCGCTTCGCGCCTTCCCTTACAAAAAGGTATACTCTGTCGCAACCGCTCCCACTGCTTAAAGAGGAGAACTCCCTCTCGCCGGTGCTCACGTCTACCATCTCGATTGTTGAAAGACAAGATAGGAAGAGGGGTACCTGCTCTTATATTATGCGCCTGATGCTTATAGGTCAAGAAGGAGTCGCTTAGGAGGACTGAGGATAGGCTTTGGCTTAGTTAGTACACTGAAGACTGATTCTTTAAGCTTCCATTCATTCAGAAAAGGAGGTCCGTCTTGATCATATTCAATCTTCCTTATCAAGCATCTCTAGCGCTATTATTGCCAGAAAATTTTACTCTCAAAGCCTACGCGAAGGAGGTCTTGATTTGGCTTACACGTCTCGACTAAGGCATGCAGACCGAGTGCACAAAAAGTGGAGTACAACAACAGCGGAACTTCTCTAGTGCCTCAAGCTAGATATATCAAAGTGCTTCTGATCAAGAAGGTATTTGCGGAATGTCAGTAGTTGAAAGAAAAGGCTTTGATTTCCATTGAGTTCAAGGGCTGGCTATTATTATGCTACCAATGCAGTAGTTCAATGCTTTCCTTCTTGCTCTTGCTAATAGACTAGGCAATCGGTCAGCTTCTTTTCATTTCAAGTACTACTCAAAGGGAATCTTCTTATTGACTGACACAATAATGCATCAATATCTAGAAAAAAAGAAGAGGAGAAGTAAAAAAACTTATTAGATACCAGAGTCAATGCAATGCTATCGAATAAGTTATATCTTATCTACTATTGGATTTGAACCAATGACTCCTGCCGTATGAAAGCAATACTCTAACCACTGAGTTAAGTAGGTAATTTAAAACCAAAAAGACAAATGGTTCACTAATTATCTCTAGAAGATGTCAGCCCATCTATTACGAGTAAACAGATCATAGATTTGTGTCACTTGATCTATCTTTCAATCAAATTCTTTCCCGGCTGACTGGCCCTTCTTTTTATGAGAATTGAGTGTTGGCGGCTATAGGGTCTTTTCATTCAAGTAGAGCACCTCCTACGTAATGCTTTGAACATCAGCTTATTCTGTTCTGAGAAAGAAAAAGACTTGATTTTCTGGTCAGCAATCTATCCAGCATAATGGGACTCACAATCGTACTCATGATAGGGTTTTAAGATGTATCCTGTGTCATATTCCACTTGAGGATATAGACTCGCTCCGCGCCTAGCCTAGAAGAAAGAGTACTTGATTGTTGAATATGGCTTGTGTCATTGACCTTCTTTTTGAAGAATTGTGGATGATTGCACAAGATGCTAGATATAGTGAATGAAATCTCAATCTGAAAGCAGCATAGAAAATTTGATCTTTGAATGCAAGACTCTTGTCTCATTTCAAAGTAGATCAAACATCTCTTGTGAATACACAACAACCATTAGTAAACTTATTAAATTTTTGATCGAAAGCATAGAAACTTCTTTGAGCTTCGTGCATTACTTCAAGCTGTCAAAGCGATCAGGGGTTAGTTAGTGCCTTAGAGTAGAGGTAGGTAGTAAGTTTTTCAAGGAGAAGAAAGCTTGTGAAAGTCTCAAAAAGAGGCACTTCAAAGATGCTATCACTATGTAGGTATGGAGCGGGCAGGAGTGATGATCAAGGGTGCCGCGGAAGAGCTGTAGCATGATGAACCTGAGGCGCGCAGCGGTGAAATACCTTATGTATGTCGGACCTATACCACATAATGGAAGTCGGCTCACCCAAAGAGTGTGTAAAAAAACAAAAAGGATTCTATTTATTAAATGTCATTATTCCATCATCAAATACTACTAGATCTCTCAACTCAATTGAGAAAGGCCAAGATTCTCTTTCTAGAGAAAGCAGTTCAAAAGTAAGTAGCAGGATGGAATCTCACAAGAAAGTGGAAGTGTGTTGAATCTATAATCGGGCGTCAGTCTTTTAATTCTGGTGCTTTCATTCTATCCCCTCCCTCTGGCTGAGACGACCATCTTGCCAACTTGAGAGCAGAGCTTAAGGAAGAGATTAATTAGAAAAGGAACATCTATCACACCAACTAGGCCCTAAGCCTTCATTTTGATTTGGCAAGACTTGCATATGAGATTCAAAGTACTTACATTTGCAAGAGCAAGCAGAATCAGGAAGGATTTGGGATGACCAATAAATAATGTGCTTGAGCTTCTTTAAGAAAGTAGAAAGACTCTGTTGAGAGTCAAAGCATAGGTCTCATTTCACTTACTCTAGTTCATTAAATAACTGAACCGTGCATGGGCTTGTTTTGTAGCACTAGTTGCAGTAGTAGACTCTTCATATCATAGTTCTCTCCATTCTCAGGGGAATAGCTGTGGAGTGGGTTCTGTACCAGATAAGAGAAAGCTTTCACTCTTCTCAAGGTAGCGCGATCTCCTTTGTCAGTCTCGGTCTTCTATTCTATGAAGCTACCTCTTCTTATCTCTTTCCTACTGCTGGTGTGGTCTTACTGTTCTTGGTATAGATTGAGGCCGCTAAGGTGACAGAGATGTTTAGAGAATATATAGGCAGTGAAGAAGAAAGGGAGAGCTGGCTTACTCATAGGAGGGCTGTTCTAGATGCGATTTAGAGACCGCTAAGGTGAAAGAGCCCGACCACGATGAATGAAGGAGGAGGAGATCCGGTAATCCGACTCTGATCTTTCCTGGAAACTCAAATCTCCCCCCCGCTGCGCACCTTGCTCCCGGGTGAAGTGCTTATACTTGGCTTGGACACTCTATCACTTGGGCTGGGGATCGCTTCACATCACACCCATTATTTATTCATTTTATTCTTCGAACTGCAGTTTGCAAAGAAAAGCATGGTCTCTGTTCAGCTGCTCAATTCTCTTTCGAAGAAGAATGAACAACGATAGTAGAGTTTGTTCTCTTATCTACTTTGGTGAGATTTGACCTACTGTAACTGAGCTATTTATTTACCCTACTTTCCTCCTTAGCGGCCTGTTGTACTAATCCGTCAGCTTCAACAACAGATAGATTCGGCAGGTGACCTCCTTGACCTACCTACTGTCACTAATCAATGGAAGGCAATACGTCGATTCTTTATCCTGCGGCCTCATAAACTCATGCCTATGATGCTTTGCTTAGACTTTACTTGTAACAAGCTTTGCTGGTCCCTTGAACTTCAGAACATTTCCCTTATCTTTTACCGAAATAGACTTTAGGTGCTTTGAACCTTTGACTAATTTCTCTTCAAGCTTAAAAATTCCTAATTAAGTCTTGGAAATAAAAGAATGGCAGAGAACCAGTTAACTATCCATCCGGGATCTCTTCTTGTCGAATTTATCCGCTTAGGATTAGCGGGACGGGAAGTAGCACTTTATACGGGTGATTAGCATACCCGATCAGGTCCGGGGTTGGGATACCTGGTTACAGTGCTACGAACCATAAGTTGCTCGATAGGAAGGGCTTCTTTATAAATCAGAAAAGAAAGATTCCATTTCATACATAATAGAGGCGCGCAGCGGGTAGCCTAGTTTGGATTCAAGGTATGCCACAAACAAGGCTCTCTGAGTTCAACCTTTGCGGCCTTGCTTATCTCTCTTTTCAGAAAGATTGGGTGAATGCCAAGCTTCTTTCAAGCAAGAACAATGGCATTCCCAAGCAACAGAGACAGAGGAGAGCTTGCCTGCTTCTATAACATCTACTTGCTTGTTCATTTGCTTGCAACACCCTACACTTGAACTGGCAGGGCGAAGAAAGGACACTCTCTCGCCTACTGCTGCTGTGCACTCGCATCTGTTTTCTTGCAACGAGTAACTACTAATGTATAGAGTGAAAGAACGCTCGAGCATCTACGAACCTTGGATTGACTATCCCATAACTTAACTCGTAAACGAGAAAGGAAAAGGGGGTATAAACCGAGTAAGTCGGTCGAGCTTGGGTTGCCAATGAGAGGGGACACTCATTCCGCAAGAAATAGGATTGGAGTTTCACCAAAATCAGAATGGGAGGTAAATTTTTTCATGGAAAAAACGGACTCCTTCAACCAGACACATAACCACAGATTAGAGCGAAAAGTCAATGATAAATAGCGACTTGTCGTCTATAGACGATAACCAACTCTGTGGATAGATAGCAGGGATACCAATAATACCTGCGTTTCCAATGAATCCTAACAAGGTCAAAGCAATGATGGAGTGGCCTAGACCCATTTCAGTGAAAGAATTGAGGGGCTTTTCGTGCGACACAACATTCTCTATGAATGGAGTCTAATTTTATAATGGGTGCAACTGAGTTAGGAAAGTTTGGCCTTTTATGGAAGGTGGGCACCTACTTTCTTCTGAGTACAAAGTTGTTACGGATAGGCAGTCCATGGTATAGTTTATAATGGGAGTAATGGAGTGTTGAAGCGTAGTAGAAAGGTTCGGTATTTGGTAGCAGAGGGATGCTCCGGGTTTCCATAGAAAAGAGGCATGTATTCCTCAAAGGATCACTAGGGGTTTGTCTACTACTTAACTATATTATGATAATATGTATATCAACGTTTACTTTCGATTGTCCTCTGCACACTTATAAGATATCTAAATTTTTTCTATTATGTTGTGAAGAGTTTGGGACCTACTTACTGACCTTGACATGCATGCACCTATACTCCGCTATCGAACAATTCACTCGCTTTCTGCACGCACTAAGTAGTGTATGTTACTTGCTTTGATCCTCCACTCTCTAACTAATTCCAAGCCTTTCTTCACTTTAATGACTACTGAAGTCAGCTGCTCTCTCACCATGCTCAGCTGTTCAATAATAGCGCCTCTTTAACAAAGCGAAGTCGGTACTCACTCAACCTCTTCTTTCTACTCCCTCTTGTCCATCTGCCTCTCTTTATGGTTCTCTAGGAGCGTCCCACCACGGATTTCAAGTCAACCCAAGAAGCTATATTCAAGGTTAAACTCCCTCTATGAGGTGTAGCGTTGGTATTTGGGCAATTAAGTGTGCTGCGTTCCGTCCAGTGGAAGAAGAAGCCTGCCTTTTATTTCTTACAAGTTTGATGAGTTTTTGCTTGCTTGCCAAACAAGTGCTTTGTGTTTTTCAGTCAAGAAGGACCTAGCCTATAAAGAAATCCCATCCCATTACTAGTGCTCACTCCTTTGCCCTACGCTCGTGCCCTATCTATGTCTTACTTCCATTTCAGTAAGCTGGAATGATGGATGAGCAAGGAAAGCGAGATGAGAAGGTTACTATCCATATGGAGCACTCTATCCAGAAAGAGAATAACGGTTATCTATCCCTCGTGAAGCGAAACACCTTTATAAAGAAAGGCCGGTTTTCAGCTGGGTATCCACCTGTGAGGTTGCCATTGCCATCTCCTCCCGTGGAAGCTGTTGATTCTGTGAGGCATCCATCCTATCCTGGAAGAAGTCGATTTGTAAGGAAGGCATGAGCCGTACAAGGGTAGGGTCTATCTAAAGCTGCAACCGTAAGGACAGGTATCATGAGCAGGTGAGAACTAAAGGAAAGCTGCTAAAGTTGGTTTGTAGAGAAGGTCGGGGAAGAATTAAGTGTTGTAGAGAAAGCGCCCGCCGGTATAGTAAGTAAAGGGAATTGTAGGTATCACTGATCAAGCCACTTTTTCATGTATGTATCTTCGGTTGGTCTCGAATGTCTTACAGTAGAAAAATAAAGTAGGTACACATCGAGCGGTCCTCAGTCAGCAGGTAGTGGCCCTCCCTAATAAGATGAAGATGGAACTCCTTGCCATCTGAGATCATAGAATAGTGAAAAGAAAGAATGAAGTGAGATTCAGCTAGCATGAAAGACAGAGTTGGAAAGCGAGGTAGTTTTGGATAAACTCGAGCTTAAATTGACAAGATGCAGGGTGAGCAAGCATATGCTATGCCGCCGGAAGCTTGGAATTATATTAACAAATAATATTCACTGGACCTGCGGGACACCACAGTTTAAGCCAACATACTATTAAGAGACTAGAGAAAGATTCAGAGAATCCATACCGAGTACACATACCCAGACTGCAAAGACAGAGCAAGAGCTTCTCGCACCAACTAGATAGGCAGGCGGAAACCCACTTACTTAGCAAAGGAATCAAACAGAGTTTAGTAATTGACCGGGAGCAGGATGCCAACCGAGATGGAGCTGGCTTTTAACTCGCCTAGATCATTGGTCGTGTGTGTTGCTTCTCGAAAGCGGGCTTTCCCGTTCTACGCGCTTTGGGTGCGTGCGTGCCGCTGGTACTTTCATTGATATGCGGTTCCTCTCTGAAGCTCAGCAGTGATATGCTGAAAGCAGCTGACGAGCCACTTACATTGGTGCGGCTTCAATGGATGGAGAATAAATTAAAATCTCAAGTGATGAAAAAAGGAATACTCGATGGTGTTTGATGCTGTAGGGCTGGACTCAAGAAACATATCGAAAAAATAGACTTTAATTCCAACCAATTTCATATGCGTACCAGTGAATCTGCCGCTGCCTACAGAGAGATATCAGCGGGGTGGGGTGCTTTCCGTGTTTCCGGTGCGTGCGCAGAGGTTATGTAAACAAAGAAGATGTACATCCCGAGAAGAAGTACTTCTGGCACATGTATGTATCAGTCTAATGTAGCTTTATGCTTCCGCCTTTTCCATCTTTATAGAATGAATTGGTACATAGCTTCGTTTTTGGCAGAATAGATAGAAGGAGAAATGTGAAAGGACCAGACTCTGAAGGGACTTTTTCTTTCTTCTAGTACTTGAAATCGATATAAGCTGTGGGGCTGTGGGTCTTCCGCTGGGAACCCATATTTGAGGCCGCTAAGGAAGCACTCACTTAGGTAGGAGTGAACACTTGGGCAAATACTACTACTTTGGATACGCTTTCTCCTGGCATCTGCTCTAGTGTTGACACAGAATAAGAAGATGGATAGAAGAAAGGGCATATATATAATATATAAAGGGCGCAGCTCTTTCTGCTCAACAGAGAGGCGCGAAGCGAGAAGGCTTGAAAAGTTGGCCCATCCATTTGAAAACCCGGCTGCAATTTGCAGTTATTCAGCTTTAAACGCTATAGCTGGAAGCAATCCTACAAGAGAATCTTCTTTATTTTACTCGGGCGTGCAACCACAGATCCACCCGAGCGAGATAGATATGTGCTTGTGAACAGCTGCTTTGGCTCGCTCGATTGGGCACTTCCCTGGAAAGATTCTTATTGCTGCTTTGTTTTTTCAATCATCTTTTCTCTGAGAAGCAGGCCCTAAAAAGTACCGAGTTAAGGCGCGAAGCGTTAGTATATATGTGAAAAGCTTTTTCAATTATTCCTTCAGGTCCAATTGCCTCGTATGTATTTGTTGCTGGCTCAGCTGCCAGACTGTCATTCAGCTGGGGTGAGGCGCGCAGCGGAATCAGTGTGTTTCAAACAAGGCCTACCACACTTAAAGAAGCTGCTGAGGCTCGAAGAGTTTATGAAGAGATGGTAATAGAAGTGAAACGAAAGCACAAACTGAAGAGCAATGGAGCTTTTAGTGCAAATGTCAAAGGGCCAGCCCAAAGTCCAAAGGCACAAAACCAAAAACGGAATTCACCCAGTAAGTACTACTAACACTAAAAATGTAAAAGAAAAGAACGCTTCGCGCCTCACTTCGTGCCTCACTTCGTGCCTGGTCTTTGGTGGGTGTAATGCAAAGGCTCTTAATGCTCTAGAAGGAGAAGAGGAGTTGTGTTGGCCAACAGAAGAATAGCTTGAGGCTGGTGATGAGGCCGCTAAGGTCGAAGGCCGCTAAGGCGCGAAGCGTACTAGTTTTGGCTTGTTTACTGGTTGAACTGCGATACCAAATGTCTTTCTCCATAGGCCCCGAAATAGAAAGAGTTGACTTCGGTGCCGGAGAGCCGATTTTCTAAAAGGGTGTACGTGGAAGGAAGGAGAAAACCGTAAGGAATCAAGAACCAAATTCATCGTAGCAAAGCAAAGCCATAAGGAATGCGTGGTCATCCACATTGGGAGTGACTAAGAAGAATATTCGTCTTTACCTCAGTAACCTGAGGAGTCCGAAGATAAAGGCTTCCCTCAACAGCTTCTGATGATTAACTTGCAAAACCCATTCTTGCAAAGAGCCTTTTTTCCAATCTGGACAAAATCGTTAGCAAATCATCCCTATTTGAGGAAAGTGAGACAATAGCTTCATTGTTAGGATGGGACGGATAGAGTGCCCTTCTCCTTTCCGATATAGATAGCCCTTTAAAGTCACCACCTTATACCCCAATTTCCTTGCGTGTTTTAACTCCTCAGTGAAGAATGTACCGAAGAACTTACCTGTTGGATGAATAAAAGAGTCATCCTTCTCATCACGATAAGTAAGAAATGGTTTATTCATAGTCTCAGGACATACAACATAAGCGTAGACAAACCCAAAGAGTTCATCGAGATTACGCCTTTTCAAATTAAACTCCCACCAAGGCTTACCTCTCGGCATAGCAAATGTCTTCATTGCGTATGGATATAGCGAGTTCACGTCGTAATAGTACCCATTCTGAAGCGATGCTCGAGTAACCTTGTACGAACCGCCTGTAGTAACCAGCCAAACCAAGAAAACTCCAAATCTCAGTCACTGTCGTAGGCCGGCGCCATTCTGAGATGGCCCGAACCTTTTCTGGATCAGTCGAGACTCCTTCACCGGATATCTCATGGCCCAGAAATACTACTCTATCCAGCCATAACTCGCATTTTGAGAGTTTTGCATCTAGTTGATGTTCTCGTAACTTCTGGAGTACTAATCTCAAATGTTCGGCATGTTCCTCTCGAGATCGAGAATAGATTAGAATGTCATCAATGAAGACCACTACAAATTTATCCAGCCATTCCTTCAAGACTTGATTCATCATATTCATGAAGGCAGCAGGAGCATTCGTCAGACCAAACGGCATAACCAAGAACTCATAGTGCCCATAACGAGTACGAAAAGCCGTTTTCTCCACATCGTCTGGTCTGATCCGCAGCTGATGATATCCCGATCTTAGATCAATCTTAGAGTATACAAATGATCCCTGCAACTGATCAAAAAGATCATCAATACGAGGGGTATCGATTTTTTACCGTTACCTTATTAAACTCTCTATAGTCGATGCAGAGTCGTAAACTCCCATCCTTCTTTTTCACGAACAGGACTGGGGGGTACCCGGACGTACTGGGCTGAATGAAACCCTTGTCAAGAGCCAGAGGGACTTGCTGGTTTGGAAACAATTCCAGAGTCCCGGAAAAAGGAAAAAAAGGTTGGGAAGGTACACTCACTGATGCATTGTCCAGTAGGTATGCTTGAGGACAGGCACTAAGCTGTATGCATGGTGTACACTCATGGTAGGCAAGTCAGACACACACAAGGCCCCAGGTCAGCCACAAGAAAGTTCGTATAAAAGCCCAGACAAGTCAGTAAGGACAAGTCATCCAAAGATTAGATGAAAAGAATGCTTTTACCAGCGAGGATTCCATCAATAAAAAAAGAGGTTATATCGCCTCTCCCCTAGAACGTTTTTGATCCACATCTTCTTGCTTGAGAATATTTATAGTGAATTTCTATTGTTTGCCTTGCAAAGTTCAAAGTGGTTTATTCGTTATCGATGGTTCGACTATTCATTCTACTATAAATAGAAACCTTGCTTCGTAAAGAAAATAGAGCTCTTTTGACATACATGCCTCCCGTGATGCAGCCGCCTAGTAGACTACTAGCTCCTACAACCTTTGCAACAACTACTTCTTTGAAATATGGTGACCTCGTGCATGCCACCTACCTATCTATGCCACCCATATGTCTATTGAAAGTCTTATTCCTTTCCTTTGCTTTGACTGTCAAGATCTCGCTTATAAGAACCGATCGTTCGTGTCAACTCACTTGCCTATTCCGTCACAACGAATTACTAAAAAGGGGCGTAGCGGCCAAACCATATTATCATCATAATTAGTAGAAAGCCTACTCTCTCCTTTCAGATGAAATGGCACCGGTTCCCAATAGCAGCTGTAGGTGAAAAAATATTTAAAACTCAGTGAGTAACTACTAATGTTACGAACAAAAGAACGCTACGCGCCTTTTGCTTTTGCTTAAAACAGACGACCAATCCCAAAATTATGTGTTTTTGAGGCAAATCCTCAGCCATTTCCGACACGACGTGAGTGAGAGAATTACCACTCATCGTTCTTCTCGTTAGATAGAAAAAAAGTACTCGAGGGGTGAAATTCCACCCTTAGAGTATAAGAATAAAAAAGAATAAAAGCCATGATGTTTCCACTCCATTTTCATTACGAAGATATATTACGTCAGGATCTCTTGCTCAAACTGAATTACGCCAATGTTATGGAAGTTCCTGGATCCTTTGAAATAAGATTAGTACCAAAAGCAGGAGTCTCTGATTTCAGAGTCCAATTTTGGAAATTGGCTACGGAGGTTTTGTGCGGTCAGATATTCATACGGAAAAGCAGGGGCCCAGATTTCAAAGCAGGAAAGTCCTTTCGATCCAATCCATTCTTGGGGTCCAAAAAAGACACTGGATATGTAAGTAACTTTTCACGACAAAGCGTTGTCCGAGGGCATGGAATGTTCAATTTTTTGGTAAGAATCTTTACAGTAATGTCTATTTTAGATTATCCGGTCGAAATAAGGGAAAATTCCATTCAATTTGCTATGGAAACGGAGTTTTTAGAATTCTCCCCAGAACTGGAAGATCATTTCGAGATATTCGAGCATATTCGAGGGTTCAATGTGACTATTTGCACTTCGGCCAACACAAAAGATGAGACTTTACTACTGTGGAGCGGCTTTTTGAAAAAAGATGAGGTTGATGTCAACTAAGGTTGATGTCAGATAAGCGAAATATACGAGATCACAAACGTAGATTGCTTGCAAATGAATTGAGACGAACTCTTCGAGCCTTTGTCAAGATACCGATCTTCCGTCTGATCTGCGGGAAAAACCTCGTTCGTTGTTGTCCAAGTTTCCAAGCAAGAAAGAGTCCCTTTGCACGAATCAGAAACCGATGTATTTACACGGGTGGGTCGCCCTCGTGGAGTAGATGAATTCTTTCGCATTTCTCATATATCTCGTTTTTCGTGGATTCGCATCTCGAGGTTCTTTGATGGGTATAAAGAAATCGTCTTGGTAGAAAGCACCAAACCAATAGAACAAAGGTGAGCTCCGCAGCTGGTCCACAAGCAAGGGTTGTAGGTCTATTACCGTCCGGCTCCGGACCGAAACGGAGGAGGCATCCCAACTCTCCTTTCGTAGATGCTAACGGGACGGAAATCGAAGTGGGGGACCTCTCCACCTCCCCAGACATAGACTACGTACAGGGTAAGATCACCGCGTAAACAAGAGAAAAAGTGACGAAATTCACCCAGCGAGGAACTTATAATGTGTCCTTTGTTCGGAACATGCCGTAGTTGCTCACTGAGTTCAAAGGCGAGTAACTACTAATGTTCCGAGTTCAAAGGCGAGGGCCACTATCATACATTCATTTTTTTTTTAACTCTTTTTCATGTTCACCCTGGAGTACTGAGGTTGTTCCCACCATTGAAGTCAGAGTCTGGGTGTGGCCCGAAAAAGAAAAAAAAAAAAAGTTCTTTATTTCGTTGGTAGAACCCACGCTAATATCATATGAACTCTCTGGACGAGATAACCTGTTTTCTTTCGCAACAGACGAGTAACTACTAATGGGTTCGGGCGGATACATTAGTAGTGTATAACCGAGTTCAAAGGGTAGTTCCTCACTGAGTTCAAAAACCAATATATTCTCTCCAGCAAGAAAACTACTGCGCCTAACGCGCACCGAGCGAGTAACTACGGCATGTTACGCGCATAAAATTGAGCGCAGGCAGCCGGTGCTTGTTGGTTACTGGGGGAAGAGGAGTACGATATAAAATATAAATTATGGACCTATATCGTAACGCGGCCGAACGTAACCTTGGGGAGAGCAAGGAAATCTTTTTTCTGGAAGAACAGTTGAATGATTTGAAAAGAAAGGGAGTAGAAAGTGGAGCCTATCAGGATGCTCTAAGCATAACCCCGGGCCCCGCCAGCCCGCTGGATCAATTTGAAATTTTCCCATTGCTTCCTATTCAAATAGGAGACTTTTTTGTCTCATTCACAAATTCATCCTTGTTTATGCTGCTTACTCTCGGGTTGGTCCTGCTTCTTATTTTGCTTGTAACGAAAAAGGGAGGGGGAAAGTTAGTGCCAAATGCTTGGCAATCTGTGGTAGAGCTTATTTATGATTTCGTGCTGAACCTGGTAAACGAACAAATAGGTGGTCCTTCCGCAAATGTGAAACAAAAGTTTTTCCCTTGCATCCTGGTCACTTTTACTTTTTTGTTATTTTGTAATCTTCAGGGTATGATACCCTTTAGCTTCACAGTGACAAGTCATTTTCTCATTACTTTGGCTCTCTCCTTTTCTCTTTTTATAGGCATTACTATAGTGGGATTTCAAAGACATGGGCTTCATTTTTTTAGCTTCTTATTACCCGCAGGAGTCCCACTTCCGTTAGCACCCTTTTTAGTACTCCTAGAGCTAATCTCTCATTGTTTTCGTGCATTAAGCTCAGGAATACGTCTATTTGCTAATATGATGGCCGGTCATAGTTTAGTAAAGATTTTAAGTGGGTTTGCTTGGACTATGCTCTTTATGAATAATATTTTTTATTTCATAGGAGATCTTGGTCCTTTATTTATAGTTCTTGCATTAACCGGTCTGGAATTAGGTGTAGCTATATTACAAGCTTATGTTTTTACGATCTTAATCTGTATTTACTTGAATGATGCTATAAATCTCCATTAAAACGTACTATCTTGCTTGCTTGAATTTCATAATTGAATAAAAAAGAAACAGCTAATTCAGCAAACGCCGACATTGAGACGGGAGCACCTTCGGAAGAAAAGCCTGCTTTGAAAACGATAAGGTATTTAGGGAAAGTTCTTTATGGTAGGCAGTAATGAATGAGCTTCTCTTGATAGTATACCAAAACGAAGGCAGCTCGGAATAAAGTGGTAAAAGGCACGACGCTACTAAAGCGTCCGATGGGTACACGGGAGAGAGTAAGAAGGTGGAATCCCATAGGTTCTTGGTATTCCGCGCTGGCTTTTCAAGAGCGAGTAATGCTTTGGCTACAAGGACGATATCAACACACCTCTCCGGGCCATAGACAAAAAGAACTACTACTCGATTTGAAGGGCATTGCATTGAGGGACCGACTAAGTAGATTTTTCTTCCCCGCCCGCGAGAAATAGATTCTAAAAGTCGTCTTGAAAGCTTCTACTGCCGTGTCGTGTAAGGATGAACAATTCAAGCTAGGGACGAAGCTCGTACTTCTGGCAGGAAGAAAAAGGAGAGATTATTTAGATTTAGTGGTTGAGCTTAAAATGAAGTTTGGCCTGACTGCTTCTACAGCTAGGGATGAGAGCGATGAAAGTGGAAGAGGGTCTCGCCCGGCTAATTCATTAGATAGATTATTGACTGCTTCTCCATTTCCCGAGGCAGGAGAGCTTGGTACTCGAGAATCCTGGATTTAGGATGAACTCTCGGATTCTCCACAGCGAGGATTTCGGTTTCCAATTTCATTTAGTTTTACCTCCTAGAGGAACTGCCAAGTTAGAGGAGCTGGGTGGGGGATTTCTTATTTGTTGTTCGCGGCATTCCAGTTGCTGTTTATAGAGAACCCGTCTAGTAGTTTTGTGCCTCAATCTTTTGAGTTATTGGCACAGAAAAGTGAGGAGTGGAATGTGTTCGTAAACAACTAATACTTGTGTTCGACATTCCAACGAAAGATGAGAAAACTCTTTTTGAATTTGATTTAACACCCGGCGAATCTTTTAGGTCGAATTCCCATATAAAGAGGACTTTGAAACAAAAGGAAAGGCAAGAGTGGGAGAGGCGCGTAGCGAAAGAGATTGTTCATCCGGCTGTAAGCAATCTTGCTTCTTCCTTGGTGTTCTAGCTTTATTTAATCCAGTTTAGGGTTGAATGAAGATTTACCCTTGTCCAGATTAGATTTGGAATTGAAAGTAAGATATGAATAGCAACTTCACTCCTTACGGGAGTAAGGTTATGGCATGCCGAGTACTCGTAGACCACTGTCCCATGCCACACGGGCATTGAAATGGCAACTAGACTAGTTATTAATTTCGTAGAATGGAGGGAGGAAAGAAATAGATATCTTTTCTCATTAAACAATGCATATTTTCTACTAAGATCTTGATTGTGGTTTTGGCTGTGAGTGAATGTTTCCCCCTTCTAAGACTATATACTTAACATAAGCTTAAACCAAGGTCTTGATCTTGCGTTAGTTATCTTGTTGTTCTACGGCTATTCATCTTTAAATACATAAAGGTTACTGTTGCTTGCACGTGCCAACTTAGAAAATGTACATTCCTATAGAGAGGTAGGAAATATTTTACCGTTCAACGTTCGGTTCGATGATTACGAAGGCTTCCTCCCCTAGCTACTGAGGAAATCCCTGAGCAAGCAAGCGGAACCGCCTACTACATCGGAATAGCTGCGTTCTTACGCTTCTGACAACCTATATGGGTACTTTGAGATTCTGCCAACCTCTTTCGTTTCGCTTAACACACACCCGCAGAAAATGAATTCACTGGAGCTATAGAGCAAGCACGTCACTAGCGTATAACTACTACTTTTCTCATTAGGACCACCTTGCCGCCTATCGTAGATCTGACTTGACAAGAAAGCTTGAACTTGGCTCGGGAAAAAAGTAAGTAAAAACGTTTTCGGATGCCGATCATAATGAAAAGCACACGCCCTACCTATTATACACAGACACTCATTAGATCCAACCCCTTCCTCACTTCTGCATTACCAAGCACTAGCAAACGTAGTGAGAAATATCGCTCGTGGAAATTCAGCAAACCGCTTCGGTAGATACGACCACGGAAATCGGGAAAGGCAGGGAAATCTATATTAGAACCTTCCAACGATTCCGCCAAATCCAGAAAAACTTGTTCACAACGAGCTATCTGAATCTCCTTCTTCAGCATAGCTTGCAATTCGGAGCTATCCCTTTATGAAGATAACTTAGCTTCATCTCCTTTTACTTCTCTCATTGTATCGATTGATTTCCGATGATTAGCTTCGGCAAGGAATGCGAGCATTATATAAGCATTAGTAGATAAGCCCTCTCGGTATTCTTTTAGTGTCTGAAACCATACACTATTTATTGAAAATGGCTGCTCCTGCAGCTTATTAATTACACCGCATAATAGAGAATATCTATCCACGTTCACCTAAATAGTCAAACCCCTATGAGCCTTACTTGTAATCATACTGTATTTATTCATATAGGCCGCATGCCCTTCACTTAAGTAACCCATCTGAAAAATCTGCAATATGCCGAGGACTTACGCCTTCAGCCAACTTACTCCGCCCTGGTCTTGGTGGGCATACCATAGGAAGCATTAGTCTGACAGGCAGTTACGTCAGATCAAAGGGAAAATTTGCTACAACGAGAGTACGAGTTCTATAACCATCCTTTGTCCGAACAGGCTTCTTATTTGGATGAGCTTCATTATAGAATTGAATTAGTTTCTTTTCATACAGAAATTCAACCAGACATTTACCAAAAAGTATCTTCTTAATGTTTTCAGCTTTCCATGCAGCCAGTTTAGCCTTGTCTTCTGGAGTTGATGGCTTCTTAGTCCTCTTACGTACGTGGCTGACCCTCCAGAGACTCTGCCACAGTTGGCACTTCATCTTCTGCTTTATTTAGATAATATTCATCTGAGCCAAAATATGTCTCACTTAGCACTTCATCCGAAAGGCTATCGGATTCTGCTGTAAAGGCGCTACAATCTTGCTCACTTACTGCTTCTTCAGCATAGACTAAATCCCATTCCGCTTTGACAGGGATATAATCTTCAACTCTTAACCCTTCATTCGATGAGCTAGAGTCCGCCAACTGGCTATCATCTTCTATACTCGTTGCACCTCCGTCGGGTATAAAAAAGAAGCGCATTTCAAGATGCTGCCACTCCATTTCTCCTTATTCGCTTTTAGACTTAAAGAATTGATGGCGGCTACTGCAGATGTGCCTTCACGCCGTATAAAGCCTACCACCTTCGTTCCCTCTTCTTTCAGTCAAGCTACTTCGTCCCTCGCACTCACGTTTTTTCAGCTTGGCTGCCCTTTAATCCCTTTTCTACTTGCTTTGTAAAGTGAATTGTAGGAATAGACTGAAAGTTGGCTAGAAGAAAAGCGGTTCCAATCGCTTGCTGTCCTCCAACTTGCTGTTTCGGGCCAAGCGAGAAAACGGCTGCAGCAAGAATAGGATGCGCGTGCGTTAGCGCAATGGCTTTCGCGCTAGTCTAAGCTTGTTTGGAGCAGAGTCCAAAAAGAATAGAAAGAACCATGATGATTCATTAGTGAAAAGTGATGTATGGCATTTTTGACGCTGTTTCTTCCTTTTTGCACACAATTGGAAGGATAAGCAACTAGATCGATTCCTATTTATGCTTGCTCAAGCAAAAGAGCTAAATAAAACTTTACTTATTCATATTGCACAACTTCTTAAAGGAACTGTACGGCCACATTCTGTGAAAGATGCGAATGAGCTAACAGTTAACGGAGTTCGTAATATGGAAAAAGTTCTCTAATATTTTCACAATAAGAAACAGTAAAAAAGCGAAATCTTATGTACTCTGTTCATAAATCTATTCAAAAAGGAGAACATATTACACCAACTACTCGAGATGAACTTCAAGCTAAAGCGGCACTTATTAATAAATTGAAATAACACTTCTATGATATGGGTATGCAGGATGAATTTCATAATCGCTCACTCATTTACATTACCTACGGGAATACAGGAAGTGGTTAAATATAATCCCCTATTCTTTTTAGTAAAAAGAAAGAGGAAGCATCACTAACTTCTCTATTTGTCTTTTATGTAAGGTGGCTTTTATCCCGCATAGAAAGAAGATGATACCGCCTTGGCAGAAGGAAGAACTAGTCCAGCTCACACAGAAAGCACAGAAAAATACCCAGGCCTAGATGTTCAAAGCGAACGTAAACAGCAAGTACCGCGACCTCGGAACCGGCATAGGGAAGGCCCAACAAGAAATGTTGACTTATAGTCCAAGCTTGATTCTTTTTTCAGTACAGCATTCTTCCCTTGCTAAGCTCCCACCCGGAACGCACAAGAGCGTGCCTTCTTTAGGAGAATAAGAAATGCTTTGGTACACTGGCAAAGGACCACAAATCAGATCATGCAAAGATGAGCGGGGGCCAGCATCACACAGTCCCTCTTCGATAGCCCGAGCACACCAATATAATGTAAACTTGCTTGTGTACTCAGGGGATGGGAAAAGAGGTTTTGGTTGAGTAAGGGGCATTTCCCTATCTGTCCTATTCCGCGCGGCGCAATCGGAGCACTAAGCCCAATTACTGCTTTACTCCGTGAATTATACCTCATTCTCCTAGTCCTATTCCTTATTTTTCTTTCGGATTCTGTGCCTTACTACGAAACTCTAAGCTATTATTCGATCTCGAATAAATCCGGCCTTTCGGACCCAATCTTCTTCTTTTTTATAATTCCTCCTATATTGAGTCTTCAGTTAGTAAATAGGTCAAATGTGCTATAGCTAATTCGGCGAGGAGGTAAAGAAAGATTTTCCTTTATTCTCTTTTGGGTAGATAAAGATTTGGTATACTAATGGTATCTTTGGTATCCTTATATGCTTCAATATATGCTTCAATGGGCGTGGCCATTTCTATTTACTGGCTAGCCTCAATCAAGGCTACTTGACTTAGTGGAGTCAAAATTCGCGCTTTTTCTTCACTTTCCGCTCAAGTGAGTCGCACTTCCACCTCACCTAATGAATGTGCCCGTACGTAGGTGCGCCGTACACGCCTTTTTCCATTATCCGAGTCCACACTAAGGGGTGCAATCAGCATTGAAATGCTTACTAGAAAAATGGGATTCCTAGACTAAACTCGTCAAATACTAGTGGCTGATAGTACTCTTCAACATCAGCCTGATAAGTCCAAATTATCATCCTTATCTTCACATATTTTTGAGCAGTGAAAATAGCAAGATTCCTTCAGTTTGCTAGACAAAAGCCAGCAGAGAGTTGTCAAGCCAAGTCAATATACATAGGTATATTCTTATTTATAGGTCGATTAATAGTAGTAATGGGTGAACTTCTTTATCTATAGACTAATAAACTGAGTTTTATAGAAAGAGCCAAACACGTTGATATCTCTACAAGACAAGGGAAGAGAGAAATCTTTGCTTGGGGTTGGAGTGCGCTTTTTACTCCTCTGTCCTCCTTCTCTTGGAGCTGGCAGGGATTTCTTAACTCAATGAGAGCTCTAGTAGGGACAAGCGGTCAGGCTTATTAATCTCTATAAAGAGGAACTCTTCTATTAAGTGGTTGGGCCTTCTCTTTGTTATCTGGTGAGTAGACCAAGCAAGCCGCCTTCTTAAGAGCAGTAAGGACAGTGCCATTGTCCCTCTGGGTCCCGCTACATTGAAATAAGAACAAACACATTAAAAAAGAATGAAGAAAAAAGAATGCAGCCATAAGAGATTATAGCAAAGCTCAAAAGTCTGACAAATGAAGTGAACTCCACATGGAGGACTGCCTCCATAGTTATAAAGGAAAGTCCTTGACCTCATACGTACACCCGTAAACCGCGCAGGTTGCATGTCCACGCTTACGGCTTCCGATCGCTAGCTGTCTTCGCCGCTTCGTACGACTCGTAAAGAGAAAGTGGAATAGCCTTACAAGAGAGAAATGAGAAGAAGATGGAACCGTCAGCCGCATCAACACGTGCTTTTACTTTAGCTGATGACTACTTTAATGAATATAGATCGACACAAGGCTGGGTGCAGATCGCTAGAAGCTAGTAGATGGTTCACTTCCCAAGTGAGATGACTGGCCAAAAAACTTGGCATACTTCTCGTAAACTTGAAAGTCAACATCTTGACCAGAATCGGTCGATACTGATCCTCCCTATTCCTTCCTTATTCTTACCGGAATTCGAATACAAAGATACTGGCAGGCACGCTTATTCTAAACCAACAAAAAGCTATTTATACCCAGCCGGAAAGCCCACCCAGTCCCTTCTTTATTGCTAGACGTACTTTAAGAAGTCCTTTTTTGGTGGAATTCCCATGTATCACCTTTACATACTCAGTACGTACCATGGTGTCCAAGTGAAGCTGCTTGTTGAAAATACCATGAAAACACCGGGTGACAGAAAGATATAGTAATACGCCGACAACTCATCTACATATAGCTGCACCAAGAATCAGACCACGCTTGCTTGCTTGCATCTTTGGATACCAACAAGGCTCTCAACAGAATCATGATAGATGGGGCTGGCTAATTTCTCAGATACCATAGGGAGGGTTAGGTCGCTCAGAAAGGCCTGACTTGGGTCGCAAGATTGGTGGGTCGAGACCGGTTCCTCGTAACCGCCCCGGATGGCATGGCTGCTGCCGCATTTAAAGAGTTGAAGAGCTTGCGAAAGAAATACAATAGTTCGCTCTACTTGGCAAATACAGTAAGCAAGAAAAGGTAGGCCGCCTGGTTGGTGCGTGCAGAAAGAAGGGGTGGGTAATCGTTGTCATTCCTTATTAGCTGGATCAATGCCATTCATTATAAAGAAGCATGTAGCTTTGTCTGTCCGTCAGTCATATCTTTATTCTGGCTGGGAGTTCAGTTAGCCTAAAAGGCGGGCCGGGCCCCCCGCTTTTAAGCTTTGGAGCAAGAGTCACTGTCCTCCTAAACTTCCTTCATGAAAGTCTATCAATTCAAAACCTGCTAGGAAGCTTGGACAAAATATATGTCTTGCCTCTCATTATCTATTCGGTAGGAAAGCTCGGTTGGAAGTAAACGCATTATTTTTGGTTTTTTCGATCTACGTAATTTTTTGTTGATTCGGGCGGGCCAAAGTCGTCTATCTCTCTACTCGTTTCATCTATTCAAATCTCGAGCTTCTTAAGAAGAACAATACGTGGCTCGCTCCCCGCGTGTCTGTCTGTCAGATGAGGAATCATCCTATCCTAACTTGGGCAAAGGAGGAAAGCAGAAAAGATGAGGCGAACTAATTTCAAATTCAATTAACCTAAAGCACAAGAAGAAAAGCATCCATCCGGGATTGATTACAAAGAAAATCCAGGCTCAATAAAAGATTTCTACTTTACCACATACTCAGTACCAACTTTCTGTGCCACGTCACCTGATTTACCAGTTAATATTCCTATAACACCCCGCATAACCCGAAATCGGAGTAAGGATTCTTTTATTTCATAGAGAGGGATTGGGTGAAATCATTTATTTGCATATTCGATTTCATGCTAGAATTTGATGAACATATCCGAACTTTTCTCTTTTCTGTCCTTCCAAATGATCCGGTTACAACTAGTCTTGGCGAGGGGGGTTACCTAACCGAAGAAAGCCCTTCTATATAGACGGTCGCTGATGCCCCTTCACCAACAATTCTTTTTCGGGCGAAGCCCGGCCTGTGAGTTTTCTCATATGCAACAAAGCTAATAATGCCTTACTTGCTACGTTCCTTCAACTATGGCTTAGAGCACCCACTCGCCCTCTTCGACAGCTTTAGAGCACAATTAAAACTCATGATAGGCAACTCCACTTCACAATGAAAAAGAGTAATTGAAGAAAGAAATCTCTGAAATTAAATTCTTCTATTCAAATGAGTTAAATGCAAGCGGGAGCCGGACAGCAGGTAAAGTAGTCTTCCGCGCGCGTGTGCTCATGCTTTGACTTCTTCCCGCCCCCGGGCTTGAATGAATACCACTTCCTGGAAACTTTCCAGAGTATCTAAAGATGATTTGTAATTATTTATATATAGGTCGTGACGAAGAACGTGACTAAGCTATGCTCGACGAAGCCAATAGTAACGGTTAAAGAGAATTTGCCGGTCCTCAAAAATAAAGCTCTTACAACCCAGGAGTACGAAGAAAGCCTTTGATGAGATCAACTATTCCTTGCTTTTCCTTCCCCAGAGCTTCTTCCAAGAAAGTAGGAGATCGTGTGGAATCCGATCGAAGCATTTCGTTATATCTGTATGAACCTTTCCAAGGCAGGCCATGTCTTTGCAGCTCGCATAAATGAAAGAGTTCCTTTTATCGGCCAAAATCCATGAGAATGCTCGGGGAAGCATTGATCCATGGCTCGCACTCAGATCTTTGCCAGCGCAAAAGAAAGAAACCTCAGCTATTATTCATTTCTTTTTTCTCTTTTGACTTTCATATTCTAGTTCCTCATAGAAATAATTAATTAATTAATCATTTTCGTTATATCAGATCTTCTTTACATATGATGTTTTAAAAGGTAATGAACTTTTTGACTAGATTGATCTCTACATATGAAAGATTTGCTGTGAGTCAGACGATTCGGGTATTTTCTACAGCTACTTGCTTGACGACTTAAACAATTGCTCCGGACGGAAATCTATCAAGAACGATAATAGGTGTTTTCGCAGAGGAGATTGTTTCGTTTGTTTCAGCAGTTCAAAGAGAAGGAGGTTACCGCTAAGGCAAAGGAAGACGAAAAGGGGGGGTAACACAGAAACCTGAAAACCGATCATTCCAAAAAGGGCATAAAGGGGAGGGACAGGAGCGAGATTCGATCGAAGTATTGATTTCACTAGTATCAAACCGGAAGTTCACTGACAGCAACCGATCTTCCGCAGACGGCATCGAAGAGAGAAAGAGAAGTGCCAGTGACAAGTGACAGAAGTAAGTAAGGAAGGCAATCCGGTAATGCAGCTCCGAACACCCATTTTTTTTGGCTTCTTTCTTCCAGTAGTAGGAAAATCTGCTGCTACCTACGTTAGGAAGAGCAAACCAACTCCTCTATTCAAACAGACGAGGAAAGAGAAAAACCAATGAAAAAAATAAAAAGAAAGGCGCGAAGCCCTCGCCAGTCTAATAAAATAAGTAAGAAAAACTAGATCATCTGCAGAATCGAATGAATAAAAGAGAGATACCCCTGTTGAATTGAATATCTAATAAACGCAGCAGGCAGTGTGAAAACAGTGAAGTATGATTATTCACCTATCGAGCGAGCATAGTAGGCTTAGGCTTTAGAGACCCTTGCACAAGTAATAACATGTAATTCACTAGGGTACGTGACCCAAACAGTTTCACAAGTAGTCCACCCCGGCTATATGAGTTTATGTGTATTAAGCGAAGATATTACCTTCTTTAAATGTGTATACTGCTGAGTCAATCGCTTACACCTCTAGCTAAGGTTATGAAAGAAAAGAAGAAACACAGCTTTATAGTGTATCAAACTGATAAGTAGTCTGCGCCCAACAACCCACCAAATATTCTAGATAAGCGGCTTAGAAGTCTCTGAAGTAGAAAACACTAATTTGAGTTAGGCTAGGCTTTCGAGCATACATAGGCGCTGTCACTTGTTTAATTCAAAAGCAAGTCTTACCCGAGCAAGCGTAAGGAACAGAAGAGAGTGGAGGCGAGTAAGAAGAATAAAATAACTTATCTATTGATGACTTACACGAATCAAGTTCGAGAAAATAACTAAGAAAGTCAACCGCAAGAATTGAAATTCCCCCAGCAACTACGTAAAGATACATTAGTTTACGATTCAACTTACTATTCTAACGATTATACCCGAACGAGCAAGTAACTATGTAACGAGTCAATCAATTACAAGCGAATGACCTAAGTACTCAAATAGATTAGACAACAGAACCAGCGAGCGTGAAGCGAGTAGTAGCAAGTTATAGTCATCAATCAAAGTAAACTTAAGCATATGACCTTAGTTATTAGGACTCCCTAGCCAGCGTAAAAGTATGAAGCGAACAGAGCTTTGAAATAAATATATTCGTAGTAAAAATACAATTACTGATAAGCTATTTTATTTACTGACTTCAGAGAATGACAAGTAATTCTAACTATTGATTAATTAACAAAAGAAAAAAAAAAGCTATTTACTTTCGAGTGGCTATATTTTTTCAACTAATCTGCTTGTTAACTCAAGCTATGAAAGATAAACGTAACTAGGTGGTGTAGTTGGATGTTACGCCGAGTAGGGAACTCTAGTATAAAAGCCATCAAATAAAGAAACTTCTAAAGTAAAGTAAACCTACACATGTTCCGCAGAAAGCCGAGCAGCTTCAAAAGTTTATGTAGGTAAAGGAAGTGCAGCTGGCAATAAGAGATGAAAGTCATACAGATTATTTACCTTTTAAGTAGTCAACTCATGAACGAGTGGTATTTTGATTCCCAAACTCAGTAGTAACCCCCAGCGAGACAACGAGCGGATGCTGCAATCGAGCAAGCAGAAGTAACAGAAGCAAGCAGACCTTCTTCTAAAGTGACATTAATAGATGTCTCAGCACAGGTATATGAAAACCCAGGGTGCGGTGCGACAAACAAAGCTTATAATAGCGGAAAATAAGAACTTCAATCACCATCTTACTCAATTGCTCCTTGGAAACTGAGAAGTGCACTAACCAAAATAGTCCAGGCCTTGCTTGGAGACAAGAAAAAGTTCATCGATAGTGGGTATTTTAGTTCTTCGGTATAAGGGGCTTCCTTCACATTAATCAAGTCAATCAAAGTATCCTACACTCATACACATTGAATGCTAGCATCACAGGTATATAATATATAAGATTCGATATTACCCAGAAAAGATAGATCTTAATCACAAGAGATGACACATTGCTTATTAGAAGATAGATCTTAATAACAATCCTCACCATCAATCATAAGACATTGGTTCTAGCATAAGGCATTAGTTCTCTTTTCCACTATTGGATTGACACTATTCTATTGCTATCATCATATCTTATCAGAGATTTCATACATAAGTATCATCATATCTCATATAAGAGATGACATAAGTTCATGAAGCATACTTACACTGAAGATGAACATGAAGAAGCATGACTATGAGAATGAGGCACAGCATCTTAGTTAGTAGCCTGAAGATAGAGATAAGATAGAGATAAGAAGACTTCTAAGACTATCATTATTCTATTTCTTTATTAGACTAGCATTATTAGATTTTTATGATGAAAGAAAGGCTTCTATTCTACTTTCTCTGAGGAAAGAAAGGCTTCTATTCTAGTTTTATTAGGAAAGGCTTCTTTCTTAGAGCTTTCTTAGAGCATAGAATTCTAGTATTTTATAGCATCTCAATTTTATACACAAATAGAGCATTTATTTCTAGCATCTTTTAGCATATACATATTCGAGTTCTTCATAAGGAGGGGCATAGACCCAGCTTTGGTTATGAAGCTAGACTAGAAGGAAGGATAATCCTCTATTTAAGAAAGAAATTGTCTGCTTACTTCCCTTCATCTTCATTCTTCTGATTAGCCCTTTGATGAGAGCAATGGATGGCTTGCTAGGAGACTGTATACGATAGACCTTTTGCCTGCTAAACTAGATTATCCCTGAGTAATATTTATATGTTCCCATATGCAAATCTAAGATATAGATTTCTTTCACACTAGCACACGCCATTGCTTCTGATTTCTTTCTGAGAAAGCGCTCATTGCCTTGGGATAAGCTGGCTATGGGTCCCACTCTTTCATTGGGCTGTGATTCCTTTTATATTCTATTTTTAGGAAGAACCTCTCTTTTCAGTAGAATAAGTATAAGCCGTCTCTTTCTCAGGATTGTTCCTTGCTTTCATTCTTTTATTTTTGAGTTGAGGGATAAGCCTTTGAAGCTACCTATAGAAAGATTAGATGGCCGTCCGTGGGGGGGTCCGTAGCTGAAGATGAGATGTGGGTGCGTACTAAGTAATTAAAAATAGAAAGAATATACCGTATTTGGCTTTTTCGTGTGTAGAAATGAAAGATAAAAAATGGAGAAGGAAGGAGCCTACCTAATGAATCAAGTATTGAAAAAAGCAATATAAGTTTCGAAAGAAGAGTCAGCAGAACAGTTTGTCTTCTCTTTTATATATCCCAGTTGAAGTCTCTTTCTGTTCTCTCCTTCTTCTCTACCAACAACCCTAGCTTACCTTATTTGCTTGGCCAGTGGTATTTTGTCAGTCTCTCGTGCGGTTTACCAGGTTGACCGCGCACACTCACCTCACAGTGCATACGAAGCCAAAGCCCTACCCGATCCCCGCTTTCTTTCTTTACTTTCGCAGAAAGTTTGTTTGGTTGCCTCAAGGCCAACATTCATTTTCTTTTAAGGACTACACGAGACCCATATTCGAAATCCCCCCTTACTTACGTGATGAGAAGGCAGCCTACGTACGGTGAGAGGTGAGACCACCCATAGGGCCACTGCCTAGAAAGACAAGAAGCGCGTACTGGAAAGGTAAGTGCAATACACTGGGCGGGGTACTTATACCAAAATATACTTGACAGATTGTTGGAAAGAAATCATACTATATCTTCTTAGAACAGTATTCTCACAAGGAATAGCAACACACGGCTTCCATGCTTCAAACCAATTCCATACAGAAACCATAACTACCAAGCCAGCCTACTATGCTCTACTTGATCACCCGCAGCCAGAAACAGCTTTTCACTCGCCCTGATCTCAAGGAAAAACCCCGCATCTCTACGACACCTGAAGAATCCCTGCCCTGAGCCATAAATCAATAGAAGAGTTCGGTATGAAATCCATCTTTTCCATTAGTTTCTATAAAATCCATCTATTTGTTTTTCTATTCCACTCGATCAAGAGAAGAGAAAACAAGAAGAAGACATATTTTTCTTTAGCAAGTAAGAAAGAAAGCTAGGCTGCGCTCTTGTTCGAAAAGGGAGCTATGCCGTGCCAGTCACATTACCGTTCTCTTCCGTGCTATCCTGATCTGTACCGTCTGTTCTTATATTCTCTTTTTCTATCGTCTATCTTGTTTTTCTATAGGCTAGGCTACTATTTCACAGTGTGTCGTCGATCAGGGATTGTTCTGCCATGCTCCGATCTCTCCTGTTCTTAGGATCTTTTTTCTTCCATTGGAAAAGTGCCAGCGCGATCTGAGCTTTGACATAAGTAGGGCTTTCTTCGTGTTTTCCTTCCAGAAACTCGATTTCCTGAGGAGTCTAGAACCGTGTTTCTTCTGATCTGATCTTTAACGCATATCCTTGATGCAGAACCGGAAGGGGTTGCTGTAGAAGCTCGAAAATACCTCCTCTCGCACTAATGGATGAGGCGTGCTTGCTTGGATAACGAGAAATCGGGATCCCTTAACGAATTGAAACCTCTGAATCCACATACCTCAAGGAACTGCGCTCTACCTCTCACTCTCAAGCAGATTCAGGAATTCCCTTTCAATAAGATGCACCGCTGCCCCAACCACTTTCCTACTTTTAGATCCCGGTCGAGCAGATAGAGATACAGATGTAGCCGGCGGACCTTCTCAAGGAGCCATTAACTCGCCTTTTCTAAACCCTAGCATGTTGCGTATCCTGATGATGCATTGCATTGCATGCATCCTGAGAGGCGGGTGCTGTTAAAAGACCGGAAACTCATCTTCTCAACGATCCCTGACAGAGCTCTTCCGCAATCATTCTTGCACGCTATCTTTCTTTCTTGCCTGCTAGTCTAGTCTGGCTTTCCGAAAGACGACTCATTTCGAATACTCGACAACTTAGTTTACTTGCTTGAGCAAAACAAAGATAACTCCGCCTCCTCAAACACAACATAACACAGCTATTCAAGAACTTGGCGGGGAGTCATCTATAGTAAAAGTTCCATCTTCCGAGAGGTAGAGCACACCTTTTTGAATCTTTCTTTCTTTAAAAGGATAGGCAGCAACTCGCTATACGAAGGGCACAGCACCTTTTTTCTTATGCTGGCTTTAACGGGCACAAACAGCAGGAATCGGTCAACCAAACTACCTACTCTCATGGGGACCCGGTCTGTAGAAATCGACTATCTATCTTTCTTTGGTTTAGTAAGAAGCATGCCGGCTGCCCTAACTGCTTCCTTTAACACAAATCCTAACCAACAGGCTCTATGAATCTTGACCGTCAAACTTGGGCGAATGCAATTTATCCTTCTTTTTTATTTAGAGTTTACCTGACTTTAGGATGAAGGCTTAGCCACAACCCATTGCACGGCACTATTTGATTCACGAGGCACGGCCAAGCTTGTGGATTTTCTGGGATTGGTCCGTCGGTTACTGCGCCCTTAAACGACTTCCCAGGTGGGAAGCGGGATTCAGATAAACAAGTCCAAACAACTTTCTTTAATACGAGTCTTATACGCTCTGTTAACAAGATAATCTTTCCCCTGAGGCTGAGGAAAATCAACAACATTCATCGACTGACAAAACCGACTCTGATCCAACCACTCATACTTAGTACTTTCATTGCACAACCGGGAATCGGCAAACCCTGACTCTACTCTGAATCTGTTTACTCTACTTGTGATTCTCCGTTACCTGAACTCCCTCTGTCTTCCATTTCTCAAAGTTCTCTAGGCTCGCTACTGCCCTGCTCAAACCACTATCTTCTTGGTGTTTCACCGTATTTATATTTCCGCTTGTACCGAATCAAGAGTTGACGTCAATCCCACTTTCATTCTATCCTCTTTTCTTCCATGATGCCGCCGCGGTCCTTTCCTTGACTACTAAAGTCAATGTGCCAGGCTCTAATTCCCGACCTATGGACGTCAAAAGCGTGTATTTGCATATTTTAATTAAAAGTAGAAAAACTCTGTTAAGAGCTCCTCATGGCAAAAGATAGGATTCGGTACGAACTATCATTAGACTATCTCTCCGCGAGCTATGAACCCGTCATCTTTGCAATTCTTATCAATTCATGTATTCACCTGCTCAGAACTCTCCGGATGCTCTTATGATCGAAAAAGGTGCCTTTTCTGTACGTGAAATTTCTAAAAATAGATCCGCCCGGATATGCTCCTTCTTTCGTTGGAACAAACCCTGACTTAGCGTATCATGAGTAAGAAGTGGCATCTGTTGATTCGAATGTCCTTTGATTTCGGTATCGATCGCCCGGGTGATAGGGCTGGTAAGTGATTGTCACCTCCTGGATAGTTTGAGTGTGAGTTATAGTTTGGGCAGGCTGGAGCCCAGGTTTATCCCACCATTTTCTGTTTATAGTTTTTTTTTGGCATGCCATATCAGGTGGATGATCCGCTTGGCTTAGTACCGATCACCTCCTCTGTTCTTATTGGAGTTGAGCATGTTTCCCTTCTGCTCGATAAACGAAGGAATCATTGCTTCTACCCTACCGGTACAGGCTACCACGGCCCTTCAATCTTCTCGAGGAGAACCCAAGATGAAATAATATCTATACACACTTGAAAGTGAGACAGCATCTATTAAAAATTAAAACCGAGGAAGACGTACCTAGTAAAAAGTATATGTGCACTTTTGGACCCTCATTCTACGAAATTCTTATATTCTATTAATATTACCCACAGGATAACAAGGAGGTCGTCGGCACCCTGGCACAATATGAGTAGTGGTGGAATAGTGCCCCCATATTAAAGTCAAGAAGAAGCGGTTTGTTATCACTTACCTTCGCCTTCAAGCGGAAAGGAATAATAACACCTTTTATCCTTCTTGGAACAAACCACAACCTCTGCCACATTTCGTTTTTCTCTAAAACGGATATGCCTCTCCAAAAGCTACGAAGACTCACGCCTCAAGCTGATACGAAAGATAGGAATTCAGCGGAATAGGACTCTGTTCTGCTCTGAGCATCTCCTCGATTCTCATTTCTTTACTGCCACAAAGATAGCTATAATCACACCACTGCCCTGCCCAGATAGGACCCGTACAACCCATCTAAAATATAGGCCTATCCGAAAGTGCGGAGGCACTCTTCTTTCATAGGCGGAACAATTATGACTTCTCTGGTTCAGCCAGGCCAGTCCACGAACCAAAACTACGGATCAAAACCGCTACTTCTCTCTCATAACTTCCTTCCCAATTCGGAAACTGCGCGCAAAAGACTCTAGTTCTGCACTTTGAGCATTCTCCTCCTCTGGATGTGGACTACACATAAATGAAGGCTAAATGAGTTGTTTTTCAGCTGAGATAGGCCCCAGGAAGCTATCACTTCAAAAATCCCTCAAGCAGCTTTAGAAGCTATGCGCCTTTCGAGTCAAGTCGAGTGGGAGTCAATGTGCCAGGCTATACCCGTATTTTTTTCTCTATCTGTATCTGGTTCTGCCGATCCGCTGGGTTTCATGTCTTCTCTGCACTTATCCGCAAGCCTCTACACGCTACCTTTCTGGTACATTTATCAATACAGCTACTTTATCAATACAGCTACTAAATATAGGCCACAACCTAAGACATAACTCTTCATTCACCCAAAGGGAGGTTCCCGGGTCAAATATTTAAAAAATAGAGGAGAAAGCTACGAACACAGGGCCATTTACCAGCCCATAAACGGTTTATTCAAAAAATCGCTACTAAAACAGTATGGCCATTTGATGCCAAGTCCTTGACAACCCGAAACTCACTATGCATTACTGTACGGCAGTATGGGCTACCTTTCGAGTCTTCCTCTTAACTTCTATTCTGGGTCAAACAAAGTGGATTCCTCTCGTAAACACACTTTATACAAAATTTGCCATCCGATTCCCTTTTCGGGTTATCCGCTTCTGTTGTATCTGGATCAGCCGGGTGAGTAATAAGGCTCAATCTGGTTATAAACTGGTAATATAATATTAAAGAAAATATTATTACTCTAGCTCTAGTTCTGCTCTAAGAGCATTGTCGAAACCCTCATCTGGCCAAAAGTAGACAAGTATTAATCTCTTCATTCAACTAACGATCCACTATGCACTAGGGGCCCCACAAATAAGAATGCACTAAATTAAAAGGCTAAAACTATTTCTTGTCTGAAGATTTAAAAGTTAACAACGAACGCTTAGAAAGCTTACAAACCTCGCTACTAAAACCCCATTTCTATATGAATTAGGAAATCTTTGAAAACACCATCAGATGGATGCCCCATCCTCCTATGCCATAACAAAGATTCATTGGTCTTTCCTGTCTTTCCTAATGCATTCCTATTTCGTTCTAGTCATTTCTGGATCAGTCTTGGCAAAACTTCCTTGCCTACTGAATACGCTGAAGACCCTGCCCCTTTTTTATGACCAAATGATGAGAAATATTTATCCAGGCTTTATGCAATAGGGAGCAGGTAGCTTTCCCTCAATGCGGACCAAGGGAAGCGGGCACTGTCTTGAATGGAATATCTAATCTTTGAAGTGCCTTGCACTGTCAATTTAGCAACCCCGGACCTTGATCTCAAAAAGAAACTCTCGGGTCTGTGAACAAGATTTCAAAAACCCCAATCTTAATATACCAGGGGCCATTCGCCTTCGCATAGAACTATTCGCATATTATGTATCTTCATTGGGGTTTGCCCCCAGTCTTAAGCACCTGCGCTACCTTGGTATTGTCTACTGCAACCAACGAATGCTGCCTGAATCAATTTTTCTTCTATTTCACCGTACTAGAGAACGTAGTTTTTTCTCAACGTTAGGAGCAACCTTCATGTATCGGTAACCTATTAAACTTACGGCATCTTTCGATTGCTATTGCAGGCATTGAAAATTGACCCAAGTCAGTGTTTGAACTTGATAACAACCAAGTGCTCAGTGTATAATATTTCCCTATAAGAAAATAGTTTCTTTTTTAGTTTTCGTTGCCCAGCTCTCTTTTATTGCTAAAGGAAAAGGGGACGTAGGTGCTGAGAAGAACTTGAAATAAAATATTATCTTTTTTTAGTTCCGATTCAATACACTATTGTTTAGTTTATTCACGAGATGGATTTGTAAACAGAAGTTTCCCGAATAAATCAAAGAGGTGGTGTGCTCAAGACCTGTAGGTCCGTGGGTCCCGTCTAACTGTACCCATTTACTTACTTAAATACTCGATCATTGACAGAGCGAACAAATACTCAAAAAGCGAACTAAAAAAACCAAATGGGAATCTTCTGGCCCATACGAATTGATCTAAACTCAAGGAAAGGCCCACTATTGTAATAATTTTTATTTTTATGGTCCACTTCCATTACTTTTCTCGATAGGGGAGTACTTACTTCGCTAAATTGTCTACTTCCTTCAGTGTTCTGCATTATACGTAAAAAGAAAGGTTATTCAAGGAATCCGAAGTTACTCGCTTGGACTACCTTCCTTCGTATCGCTTTCGGGTGCTCTCACTTTTTAGTTACTAACTGGGCCGGCCCATATCTCTCATGCCGTAGTTGAAATACCAATACGTGTGGCAGGCGAGGTAAAGTAAGTTTAGTTAGTATCACTTGCTTCTTCTTTTTCGTAGTTACTCTGACGAGCTTCGTTTTGTAGACATATGCCCTCTGCTGTTTTGTACGTGGGGACTAGGTACTAAAGAGAGGAGGTGTACGAAATGGGGTAAGCAAAAACTTCTTCGCTTTCAGAGTAAGTTCCTTCGCCAATATTTGCATACCTCCCTCTTCTCTTCGTGGTAAAAAGTACTCTAGTGGAATACTACTCAAGGCAGGGCAAAACGTATACCGGAAAAGTCTCTGCTGGCTGGACTACTGGCATTAGCCAATGCTATCCACATACTAACTCCATCTTGAGAAGTGTATAACTCACAGGCATTCATTACCCCTACCCAGCTTTTCAGTTTTCTCTTTATTCTCCTACCCAAGCGAGTATAAATTATAGCTCTTCGCTTGACAAGAAGAAAGCAGTTGAGCGACAAGACGTAGTGACTTTGGTTGTAGCGGATGCCTGTAGTCGAATAGAGAGATAATTTCCCAGCCAGGGATTAAAAATGGTGAAGCTTCTACGACCGATGAATATCGATGTTTCTTATCCACCCTTATCTTAGTGCGTTTGATGAGCAATCCGGCTTTTCCGCTTTCACACTTGTATACCATACGCTCGAGTAAGCTCCACTCAAGTACTCTTCTTTTGTAGGGCACTCTTTACCTCTAGGAGATAGGATATAAAACTACCACTGATCTACCCCCCCTATTTGAGTAAGGGGTAAAAGCCTCAAAGTTCAAAGCAAGGTACACATGACTGCTGCTTATAAGTGTTGTTTGTTCTGAGTTAATAGGTAAAGTGGTATAAAAGGAGAAGCAGAGGTCGGTCAAGATAACCGAGACAGGCTGCTTAACACCAAACAAGGCGATTGACTTGATGAATTGCACGGAGCGAAGGAAATGGACTAATTTAAAAGTTTGTTACACTTCCTCGAAACCCTGTGAGTAGCCCATACTATCAATTGGGCCAGCCATATCATTATGGGAATCAGGCAGCTTTTTATGTGCCATGCAAACGCTGAAATGGAGCTTCATCCTGAGGCTTAAAGTAAATAATAAGCTTTTAGGTAATATACTTAAGAAGAAGTAACGGATCTTTATCAAGCCATTGCATCCGCTTGCTCGCCCTGGAAAACAATTTGATTCGACTGCACTATAACTCGTGACCAGCCATAAGTGACCTAAAGTGGACAAATAGCGAACTTACTCCTTGTAGATCAACACAAAACAAGCAAGCATCCGCAGCTCGCATTGATTTATGTCAACCCACAAGTAGATCTCGCCCCCTACTATTCTCCAGATCCCCAGATGACTCTCCGCTCCTATAGACTGACAGTAAAAGTCAGACGATTACAAACCAATAAGGGATACTCACTAGATCCCTCTCGTCTTTTCTTTCCTACGCCATATTCTCTCTAATAGTGAGTTTGATGATAGTGCAAAGCAAGCAATCGGCTCCGCCAATCAGTTCTTCGGCTCCAATGGTGGAGTATAATTTAATAGGCAGCAGAGGGCGGTGGGACGGCAGCTAGCTTTCATATCGCTATCTTGTCTTTGCCAACGTTGTCTTATTCTCACCGATCTGCTAGTTCTTTCTTCTGGTTATCCTATCAAACCGATTTTCGGGACCTAAGTCCGACACTTCATGTCCTCGGTCTCGGGACGAAAGGACTGGGATCTTTATATAATCCGGGACCTCCCTTATTTACCTAACTGATAAAAGGAAAGAGTAGTGCTCCTATTTTCCATTAAAGCAGGGTCTCTATTTTTTGCTATAGCATTTCCCTACTCGACTCGACTTTATAACCCTACTCTCCTTTAACTCACTACTTTCCTTTTGACCTATTTCTGTTCCTTGCCATAACATACCTGAAAAGTAGTACTCAAAAAGCGTGGAAAGAAGGATTACTCGATAAAGAAGCCTCGGTGCTGGCGACAGCCAAGTCAAAGTATCCAAAAGCTAAGTATAGCAAAGTTAATAATCAGGTGTACAAGTAGTAGTAGTGGGCGAAAGTCGCAAAAGCTAAGGCGAAGGCAGAGTTGGGTATAACAAAGGAAGCTCAAGCAAGGTAGCTCCTGAGTAAGGCGGGCGCATAAACTATTGTCGTACTTTATCCGGTGCGCTCTGGCGTCTGCAAAAGGTAGGAAGGCAGGGAAAGTGGGAAAAGCGAGGCAAAGCGAAGTATATATGTCAGTAGTCGCCGGCCGTATTTTTAAATATTGGCACTCGAAACATCGTGGTTGTCAAGCACTACTTCTATTGGACACGTTTTCTAAGAAGAGTATGCCTGCTCCCACTCGAATGAGGTGAGAAACACAGGCTTGTCTGCTGGTCACTTACAGGTATCCCTTCCCGGGCTTTCTTACTTGTGTAGCACTCCTTTTTTTCGTTAGCAGTCGCATCGCCCCTTTTGATCTCGGAATTTCATTCCAGTACCAAGCTTTTTTATATGCAGCCGCTCGCTGAGTTAGTACTTTCTTCACAGAGTTCCGTTCTTCTTCAAAAGCATTTCCCGCCCACAGGATCTGAGTGAATAGTTTCTATTCATAATCGGAGATGATGTGGGTTGGGATGACAAATTGAATAGCTGGGATTCCCTTTAATTAGAGGCTCTTTTCCGGTTTTTCCTTGCATTCATTCTTGGATTTCCTGCTTTGCCAATAAATGAACCATTTCCTATAGATTCCGAAATAACCATCTACTTTCATCAAGCATCTGTATAAGCTTCTCCTTTTCTTTTCTTCAACGCTCTTTTCTTTCTTTTTCTTGTTATTTAGCTTTGCAGTTAAAATAAATAAATGAAATACGCTTTTGCTTTTGTTTGCTTTTGATTGTAACTTGTTCTTTTGTCTTTTGCTTTGCTTTCGAAGCAGCACTCCTTAGTTAGCTTTTCAGTGAACTTGATATTGATTCAGCACTAGCTTTTCCTTTTATTACTTGTTTGCTTTTAAGTTAAGTTTTCTTTTCCTTTTGCTTTAAAGTTCAATAAGCAGCACTTTCTCTTTCCAGTTTCCTTGCGCTATTTGTACTTTAGATTGAGCTGAGACTTTCTATTTCAAGTTCGCTTCTTTCTTATTGATTTTCTTCACTTGTTTGCTTTGAAAAAAGAAACAGATAGTGGCTTGCTTGCGCTAGTGCTCTCTTTCCTACCTAAGCTGGGGTTCTCTTCTTTGGGCTTCTTTTATCACCAACCAAGCTTTCCGAGGAAGGAAGAAAAGATTGCTGCCACGCCTCAGCGAGGCGATAAGGTTGTATTTCATGTCTCCGGCTGTCTCGCCTGGCTATCCACGTGAAGGTGGGCTTGCCATTGAGATTTTTTTAAGGGAGTACACCTGTCAGCCTGCAGTTTCAGACAGATTGGATTTTCTGGTAAAAAGGAATGAACGTAAAAAGCTATCCCGGCCAATTTCCATAGAAAGAACCTAGGGAATGAGGTCATGCCTAAATATACATACCGCGGCAAATCATACAAGCAAGGGCTTATGTTGGTTATAACAAACGCGGAGGTTTTCGGTGTATTCGTGGGAGGATATAGAATTCATTTAGCTTACGTCATAGAAAGAAAAGCAAATAGAATAAAAGAAATTCCGTCTTTCAGTCCTACGTTCAACACATTCTCCGGCGCAATGGGATACAGAATTACCAGCAACCAGGCGTAAGAGCCATGAAACTTTATTGGACCGATTCTTCTTGCTTATTTGGGATGGAATCCCCGGTAACCCGTACGATCATAAGGGCAAGACCGAAGCCAAGCCAAGCCACTATTTCACTTGGCAAGGAAGACGAGAGTAGCTCTTTTTTAGCGGAAATGATATACTCCATCCACTGATTTACCATCCAACCATCCACTCATTTGATTGACCCAGCGTCCAGGCCTTGAGTTTATAGCCGACTCATTTATTTCCGGGTTTCACTTGAGTTTAGGTGAAGTATCTTTCTCTCTGATGTTCTCTGTGGTCTCAAAGGAGGATCAGTCGGCAGGTGTATCGCCTCGCTACCTTACCCCGGCGGTGTACCAGGATCGTCACGTTCACTCTCACTACTGGACGTCAAACCTAAACCTAAACTAAATGACGGTAGTGATTTCTCATCCCAGGTTGGATGAGGGACTTGGATCCATTGATTCAATGTCAACTCAATAGGATCAGGAACTTGGACCCCTGCAAAAAAGGTAATTTAATTGGAAAAAACTATTACAGTTGTGGGACACAGATTTCAAATGAAATTTAAGGCTACCTGGGTCAATACCATTTTTCGGTACGTTGGGATCGTCTTTGGATCTGTCGTCATCATCATCCCCACCATCCTTGTCATTATGTGTCTCTTCATTATTACCCTTTGCATCATTGTCGCTTCCAGCCAGAGCCATCAATATTGTCGTCATGTGGGACCTCGTTGTTATGCTCATCATTGTCCTTGCCTCCACCCACAAACCCACTGCCACCATCTTTATCTTGTCCCTCGATGATAATATCCTCAGTTTCTTCCAACAAAATAAAGCACTGTTGTTAAACTCTTATTTAAGGACACAATCTGAACACTTATAACAATAATACTATCAGTTACAACAACAAACTATACAGATGTCTAATTACCTTTGTCCTTTTCCTTGGAGACATCCTTTTTTGGTGCCCTCTCCCTCTTCTGAGCAGGACCAATCTGAGGTTCCTGTCCTTTCCTGGACCTAACAATCCGCTTTCTCTTCTGTGCAGCAGCAAGGGGACCTGGTCGAACGATCATGTCAAGTGTCATCCCTCGTCTAATCATATCATCCTCGGTAGCATTAGTTTGAAGATCAGTTTGAATAACATCTCCCGTTTTCACGCGATCAAAAATGTCAGCAGCTACATTGGAGGACAACTTTCTGTTGAGGTCCCAGTTGTTGTATCGTGGGATTCCACCGGACTTCAGCCTATACGTACTTATTTGACACCTCTCATAAAACCAAACCTGTGAATTAAAGTGAACACTTAGGAAATCTATGTAATCTATATATATATATTGTAATAAATAGACGAATTAAGATAACAGTACTGAACATTTGTACAACAAAGTGTACTATATGGTGACAATAAAATGATCCCTTGTGTATAAAATTAAATCCTTAGAGGATACAATCTGATCCTCATGTAATGAACATGTAATAAGGAAAATAAAAAAGCTGACTAGAAAGAGCGAAGAGTAGGCGATGGGCAGAGTGGGTGTCATAGAGTAGAAAGATTCGCCTCTTACTTCATTACATACTCCTTGCCCCATCCTCCCGAACTCCTGAAGTTGCATCCAAATTGTCAACAGAGCTTTCCCCTTCCTACTTACATCTTTTTGTGCAACCATCCTATCATAGGATACTGAGTCAGAGTGCTCAACAACTTATGTACCATTATTTGGCAGGATTTGTTGCTACTGTTTTGAGGGTAGCTCTATAGTGCAAGAGAGGCTTTTTGAAAAGAGTAGTTACGAACTGAGTGGAAAAGAGTAGTTACTCACTACCTCCATTTACACTTTGAATAAGGACATTACCTACTTTGAATAAAGACATTACCTATTTATTCACCACACTAAAGAAATAGGAGCAGCTCGTGCACCAAGGTTTTGAGCACTTTAGGACCATAACCTACTGAGCCAAAGAAGGCCGATTTAATATTTATTTACTAAACGAATTATGACACTACTTGCACATACACTGCCATACTACCATAGGAAAATCTATCCCCTACCACGGACTAGGCACGGAGTGTTGAAGAAGCGGCAGGTCAGCCAATAAAATAGAAAGGGGAAGCTACGTCCCAGCGGTCAGAGTGGACCAGTGATTGTATCACCAGAAATGACCAAAGAACTGCATTATGCAAGTAAAAACCCCGCCTGCTGTGGCTCCACCTGCTTGAACTTCACTCCAAGTATAACTTATACATACTCCAAATCCCCCCTCCCTCATTTACTATATGACACCTAACTATGAGCGTAACCAAATCAATCCAAAATAGAAGAAAGAAATCGGATCAAACTAGGAGCGTAAGAAATAATAACGAAGTCCAGCAGCAAGTTCGAAGCTTTTCTAAGCATCAAAACGTGGATTTGGTTTGGGCACTTCCTCTTCTCTTGCAACATATGCCCCGCAATCGCCTATGAGAGAGAGCCTTTCCAGTAAAGGCAAGACAGAGTTCTTTCTTATCCACATAACACGTATATACTGATGAAAGTTATTCTATATTTATTTCATCACCGCTTCGCGCCTTTCTATCACTTGCAATTCTCACTTCACATTAAGTCTATCTATGTATGCGATTTCCGAAGTGCTGCATCAACTCATATATTTTCCGTAGAGATGAAAGATGGTTCCCAAATTCTCGTAATGAAAAAAATAGAAGCACATCGAAGTGAAGTAAAAGGATGCTTCTAGTTTTAACTAGCTTCCACATTGACCAGATCGAGAGTAGCGCTAATGTGGCGCATCTATTCTATAAGAAAGAGAATGTTTTGATTAACGTTTGAACATAAAATTCATTCTTTGTGAAATAAGATGCATTAAATTGTTCCCATTGGGCAAGTGCCTATAGAAAATTAAAGAAAGTGATCTTCTAAGTTCATACCTTGGTCTAATACCCGATTTGGAATGCGGGCTTCGGGAGCTGGTGGTGTAAAAATCAGAGCAGAAGTACCTCTGTAAGCCAGCTTTTTTACACCACGACCTAGCCTTAATAGAGCCTGTAAAATAAGAATACAAGCATCACCACCACCTTGGTAATCGCCCCCTCTCTTATCTCTGGGTTTAAACTGCCGATTTTGTTTGCTGGTTGTTTTCATTACTTGTTTTCTTTTTTCTCACCAATGTGCCGGTACAACGATTTTTGGTGATCTGTGTGTTGCTATTGTAGTACTAAGTCAATAAATACCAGCATGAACCAATGCAGGTTTTAATCCATGCTGCGTCATGATGTTAGTTGCCCAAGTTATCATTTTGTAGTAGCGGACAAACTGGCTATACTCTACAAATTTCAAAGTCATACATTTACAAAGGAAGAAGCGTAAGTTGCATAATCAATATAAAGCATGCAGTCAACATGTTCAAGGCAAAGTAAGTTCACTCCTGGCTGTTATGCACGAGTATTTTCAATTTGCAATACCAGCCTCAATTTCTTCTTGGAAACAAATATAAGCACGTAAACGTTTTGAAGTACAAATGCGTCTTATTGAAAGGTTAGTGAGGTTAGGTATTGTTAGAATGAGTATCCGCAATGAAATGGAGACAGGAAAAAGGAAAATTGCGCTTTTTTCAAGGTACAGAATGGTTTGTGGTACGTGAAATATAGATCGAGCCCCATTTCTCAAAAAAGTGCACATATGTTGCTGTGTGACCAATGAATCAAATCAATATCTTTCTGTCTGATAAAGCTAGCAGATTACTAATACCAAGCTGTACTTAATAACAGGACAGTAGAGCTTGCTTCCGCTGCTTCATGTTACACTCAACGCAAAATTTACCTGCTGATGTACTGATAAAGAGACAATACATTTTCTATAAAAGATGTTCATCTCCAGCTCTCTTCCCCAAGAAACGTATCCCTTTTTTCTCTCATTTCTGATCATTTTAGGGAAAAGTCCTTCCTAAAATTTATCATTTGGAGTAATTGGTACAGAGTATCTTATGAAAATGCAGCTCAATTAGCTTCAATCATCCCTTTTGTGGACCCCCGGTTCTTCATTAAGGCTTTATTGTTCCCGCCGCAACTAGCACAAAAAAGGCACGACAAAGACGATTATTAACCAATCGGGCTTGCCTTGATTCTCAAATTTGTAACTAATCTTTCGTTTGATTGTTTGAACCGAAATCGCCCTGAAATTGCACAACGTTGACTCAAGTTGACCTAATCTGGCATCATTTGACTTCAGTGATGCGCCTCGATTACCCGCATCAATTGGCCCCTGAATCTGCAGTAGAGACTCTTTTGTTTTAACCCAATGTTGCAATTATTGCTCTATTAACTAAGCCTGGGCGTAGCACAGTTGAATTTATATCAGGCACACTCATGCAATTTGGACCCACTGCAACCCTTTGTCGTCCTCAGCGTAATGGTTATTATGTCCTTTTGAAGTTTTGCCGTTTATTACGGACGTTTCCAAGACGTTGTTTTATTGTTCAGTTTCTCCTTCCATTACTCCGTGACAGTTAGATATACTAAATCTGATGAATACTAAATCTGTTGAACCCCAACGAACGCCTCTGATGCTTTTTCTTGAATTATGAATATCTTTGGAACACAAGGACTATGAAAACTTTTTGCAGTGTACTCATTGTGGTCATTATGCCTGATCTAGATCAAAGTGCTTGTAAGTTACTTTTATTGTTCTTTTTATTCGAAATTTCTGCTCTTATCTCTCAATAAAATTTTAGGATTAACTCAGATTGAAAGGCGGCAGCGTTTAGGACTCTCTTTTATTCTTTCTTGAAAGGCTGGCAGGGTATATCAGGTATATTTTCATATATTGCCCTTTATCGGACATAATGTGAAAGGTGTTATCTGTTTCTTCATGAAACAGGATTGCTATATTGGAAGTTTGGTATTTTAGTGCGGTTGACTTCTCTCGCTCTTTTTATTATTATTTTTTCTATTCTGGTACCTCTCTGGCCTTGTTTCAATCCCGGGATGCGCAAAGATGCAGGCGCAGAATGTTGTTGCACAAGTATTGCTACGTGCATTCTCTCAATAAAGATGGTCATTTGCCAAGGTTTTCTAAGTCCTCTGATACAGCACCAGACGGTACAGTCCCAACATAAATAAATGTAGTTGATCCCGGCCGAATAAGCCAAAATTATATTGTTCTTGCCGCTCATTCACCTTTCTTTTTTTTTAATTAAACCTCAGATTTACTCCAATTGAGATTTATTTATCCCCCAACACTTCAATTTAGCATTAGTTATTTTCAGTTTTATCTAATACATGGCCTCAAATTTTCCTAAAAGTTAAGCTAAACACAGCTGAGTTTATTGGAAATCACCCCAAAACGGGCTCAAAATAATGCCTACCTAAGCTTTTCAAACTTGTACTCGGCTCTACCTAACTTCATGTGACAAACCAATTAGGCTGGTAATAAGCCTTTTGTATTGCAGTCAACTCTTTGTTTTGATCACAGGTAGAAAAGCAAAGCTTGTCTACAACTAAGATGCACCAAAAAAAGAAAAAAACCAAATTCTGTATTGCATGCAACAAAAGACAAAACTTTTGAAACAACCTTTGCAAATTCCAAGTAAAATGCAAGTCCCTTCTTGCCACAATCTTTTTGCAAACACGAACAAGTCGTATTCTTTCTATTGTTGGTACCCCCTCCCTGTACTTCAATCTATACCTAATCGATTCACACGGGAAATCCCCGCAAGAATGGCAGATGTAGCCAAACAAATCTAGTTCGACGCCGCCTTAGCGGAAGCAAACAACTAATTAAGAGGATGTTTCCTATATATCTTTGGAATAAGGCGATCTTTAATACGATCCAACTTGTATTAGATAACAAATGAATTTCACACAGAAAAGAAAGAAAAGTTCTTCTAAGGTCCAGTCTTCCTAAAGAAGAGAGTGAAAAAGGCAGTACAGCAATTCACAAGCCATAGAGGAACAAAAGTAGAAAGAAGCTCGTGCGTGAGTAAAGTGTAGCCTGATGTTTGTATGAAAGAGGAAGTTTTGGTTTTAGAAGAGAAGAAAGTTTTTGAGAAAGTAGCAGAGAAGGGTGTGGAGTATAAAGTGTAAAAGAAGAGGTGTAAAAGGTTCTGGAGTCTGAGGAATCGAATCGGCCCAGTTTGTGAGAGATAGGAGCTAGGTATTCTAAGATAGTAAGCTACTAGTTGGAGTATAGAAGTAAAGGTTTATAAGGGAAAAGCAAGAAGGACTAGGACTAACTAGGGATAGACATTCAAGTATGTACGAGGTTGCTAGCTAGTCAAGTATAGGATGCAGGGTCACAAGGCGTTTTAGCACAGAAAGATGCTGATAAGGCTTGTTTGTTAGGATAAGCAAGAAAAAAGAGATAGGCATTTGGTCTTAAGAAAGGCGGGAAGCATTGTTGTATTTATCTCCCTTGGTTTTGAGTAGTAATAAGCAAGTCAAAAGCAAGCCGGTCCGAGAATGGTTTTTTCTTCGCCTAGCGACCGAATTCAGCTTTTTGTTTACCACCTGATTGAAGTCTCGACTACACTTTTAAGTCAAAGAAGTCCCGGCACAAGCATTCCCCAGGAAGGAGCATAAAAAAGTAGCAGCGGAGAAAAAGCAGAGCCAATTCTTTAACTAGCAGCTATTGCTTTCACCTTCTTTTACTCTTTGACTTCGCTCTTTAGGCTGATGACCTAGTGGACCAAGGCCGAGACTCCCCTTGCTTCAATCCCGAAGTATAGACTTCCCTAGGAAACTGGGATTTCTCTCTTCTAGGATGCTAGAGTAAGTTCTGAAGTAAAAAGCTCGGCCTAAAATCTAGTCTTTTTAGGCTAAGGAAGGATGAAAGGAAGTAAGCAAAGGACAGGATCCTACCTACTCTTTTAATTATGCAAGTAGCCCGGATGTGAGGCACCCTGAAAGCTTCTTCGGGTTGGATGAAAGCAAGAAGTGAAAAGGCAGGTTTGAATTTCTCAAAAAATCTTTCCATTTATCATATATTTTGTTTATGTAAATACGATAAAACGGGGCTAAGTCTATACGGGGAGTATTTTCTATAACTACCTCGCAGGGCTACTACTGCTTTCCTCTCCAGCATGCCTATGTATGCCTTTGTCATGCCTATCCCTAAACCTATTTACGTTACCTATTCCGAAAAACTAACCCTACGCCCTCGAGAAAGACCACCGTGTAGTCTTCTCTTCTATTTTGCCAGGTTTGGAAAAGGGAGATAAAACGAGAGTCAGTCAATAGAATGGAAGCAGCCTATCCTATATCATGGAACGGAATTGCGTTATTGGTACTCGGTTACGTGTTGTATGTTATTGTTATGAAAAATAAATGAATAAGCTAACAAGCTTTGATTGAGAAACTAGAAACTAGTTTGGAGGTCTAGTCAATAGTAAGCTGGGCTACCTTTCGTTCATGATAACTTGACTTTTAATAGCTGTAGGGACTGTTATCGGCAGTGTAGCGGTAGTTCTTTGTTGTTACGAGCCCGATAGTCAAGAGAATCGAGAATAGAGTGGTTTGCAAATAGAATTTATTCTTTCCTTACTTAAGTCACATAAGCACGTTCCAATGGAACTTGGAAATTTTTCTTTTTTACATAAGTAAATAGTGAGTTAGCTCGCTTAGATAGTTCGTGGGTCTAAGGCAGTACCAGGTATAGTAGGGACAGACAGGTAGTAGTTTTAAGGGATGCCGTTCACGCTTCGCGCCTTGCATTTCTTCATTTATCAAGGACATGAATAGGCGTGACTTGACGTTACGAAATGTCGAATCGGCACCCACGAATGTCACTAGGTGAGTTGATCAACCCGAGAGTTCCCTAGTGTAGTAGAATCGCTTTCATTCAGTTAAAGCAACTAGAGAGTATATAGCAGCTTGAGTAGTGGTTAATAAGCATGGCACTGTTCTCGTATAGCCCTTTCGTTAATAGAGAAAGGGGATTTTCAATAGATGGAGCATGAAGCTACGCCCTCAATAGTAATGAACTCGCCCATCTCGAACAGGATGCTTAAAAATGGGAAATACCCTTTGACAACAAGAAAATAATCCAAGAGTTCTTAATGGTACTATTGGTTCTCTCAGCTTAGAAGTTATTTCTCTTTCTATTAACTATCAACACAGATCCATTCCTGAAGATGGCATATTGCAAAATATTTATACCCACCCAATGGCGTGCCGCTATGGAATCTGAGATAGATGCACTAGTTAGGAACATTACTTGGTCTTTGCAGGCTTTACCGGCAGGAAAACGGCCTATTGGTTGCAAATGGGTCTTAAATTAAAGACCAAACGCCGGGCTGATGGATCTTAAGAGCGATATAAAGCCCGACTTGTTTACATTAGCATGGACACAGGAACTGCCATGACATGGAGCCAATGTGTTCCATCATGCTTCCATTGCTGAAAGCAAAACATTCCTCGAAATCTCACACAAAAAAAACGCGTCGCTTGTGAGGCACATCAATGTGAAATGGCCGAGGTCACAGACAGGGTACGTGAAGTCACTGATAAGCTAATAAATATGATAAAGCTGGAGCGTTGAGAAGCAATTTTGGTGCTACAAAGGCACCCACAATGACCTAGTCCTAAGAAAGGTACCTAGCTTGATCTTCCATTTTGATGGGCTAGATGTGCCTATACTGCAAGAATCGGCATATGAGGAGCAATATATAGGGGTCATTTGTTTTATGATGATGCGGTCGAATGGCTTAGAAATATATATTTGGGAGCTTGTTGCAGCAGAACTTTAACATGGCTTATTATCAACATGAAAGAAAGATTTCTATTTCTCCTATGGAGTTGTATAATTGATCTTTGGAATTGCAAAATGTTGCCTAAACCTGCACAGCAAAAAATGATAGGTAAATGAAGCATTTAGCTACCAGATCTCGAGTAGATAAGCACAATTTGAGGGAAGTCCGCGTTTTTCTTTGTTAAATCCATGCTTTTTTAGGGAGTATTAAGTCAGACTATTCAAACAAAAAAAGAGCCCCGCTTTAGATGCAGCAAGTCTTATAACCACTGCAAGGACAGGACGGAACTGCAAAAGGTTGTTCGACAAATAAATTCCAAGTTCAACCGTTGATTGACTCATTTAACAGAATAAATCATGTTGGTCTTAATAAAGAGATTTTACCAAGTCACAGATTGTATAAGCTAGGCTAGTATGATAATTCATTCCCAAGCCGCTGTTATAGTTTCTGCAGCAATTGAATCTTTTGTCTTTTCCGGTATACAAACAGAACTCCTTTCTCCTATCAATTTGTACTCCGCTACTTCTTCCTAAGAAGAGAAAGAAAGCCGAGATAAACAGCTCCATATTAGTGAATTGCCTCTGAACAACCCGATTTGTTTTCTACTTTATGTATTCTTTGGCCTTTTTTTATTATCTATCGGGGTGATCGGCAAGCTCTACCATAATATTTTCCTAGAGGCCGGGACAAGAGGAAAGTAGCCTGTCTAATACGTAGGCCCTATTTGAGCAATAAGTTTGATCGTTAGAAGTTCAAGCTTTGACAGCTCTTCCTTCCCTTGCTAACGCAGAGTCGGCCCACTCTACTGGGATTACACTTTATATAGTGTTTTTCACATAATCAACCGGTTACCCAACTCTCATTCTCCCTGTACCCCCCCCCTTTTTTAGTTACTCTTTCACAAACCACCAAATTATGCCTCTCTCAGGGTTCTTGGTTTTCTTTGTTTTCCTCACCTCAGTAGGAACAACTGGAAAAAAGAGATATAGATAGTATCTCTCGGCCGTTCTTACTACCTTATTGGCTAGCCTATTTTATTTTTACCCTATTGACTCATATGGAGAAGGACTGGAACTTTCTGGAGGAGGGCTTACCTTAGCGCAGGCAACGCAAAGGCCAACGCTATTGCTATTTAAGGAGAATGTGGAAGGAATCCTTTCTCCAAAAGAAAGTAAAATTTCAACCTTAGCGTATCTCACTTCTCGGCTATCTGTTAAAGCCTATCATCTTGCTTCGACCTATTACTTGAGTAGTCGACCTAGTAGGCGCGTGCGCTGGTGCAATTTAAAAGTATTCCTGTGGTTCTCTGGTTTCAAAGTATTCCTGTGAACTGAAGTTTACCCCGCAGTAAGTAAGTAGCAGTAGCTTTCACTGGATCAATCTACACCTAAACTGCTGAAACCCGATCTATTTATTCTTTTACCTCAGTCTATCTAGAAGCTTTTCCTATTTCTTTACCTTGGCTAGCTGTGAGTTCACTTTGACTTTGCACGCACCCTGAGGTTAACCTGGAAAGACTTTTTTCTAGGTGAACCGAAGGAAATACGATTGCTTGGGTAAGCAAGTGATACTAACTAAACTTACCTGACTCTTTCTATCTTCTAGTTCACCAAAGTTACTTCTTACCAAGTAATATCTCTAAGGTTATCATGGTACCACTTCTGCCTAGATATGCACCGCATAAGAAATCTGGATAGACAGGCCTAGGACTGCTTGGAGGAAATGGTGGAAAAGCTCTGATCAATCAGAGTTCAACCTTCTTTAACACTCTTGGGCCATACTTCGAGAATGACACGGCCCATATTGGAAAAAAGGGAAGTCTGAAAGTGAAAGTGACTTCCTCCGATCCCGGTGATTAGAGTCTTATTGCTTGCCTCAGCTGTGCCGATTTGACAGGTTTTCATATACCGTATATTGTAATCTAATAGAAATCCAAGGGAAAGCTTACCTTACCTTATCCATCTAATGCAAAAACAAGCAGAATTATGGAGATTCTTTCTTCTCTCTATCTATTCGCTGAGTATGGTGCTTTTGTCATGTGGGGCTTTGTGTCTTCTGTCACGTCCTGGTACGTACTATTGCGGCTTAAAAAACTCAGATCTGGATGGGCAATGAACAACTGGAGGAATCCACCCATTTGAAGACAAGTTGTTGATAGACAAATGGTTGATAAGTCACCCTAAATCACTCCTCTATCCAAGTACGAATTTCTAATCTAATTGCATCAATTTTTTCAGCTGCATCCCTCATATTCGTTCTCTCTTCCACGAAGCACAGTAGAGCAATATTTTTCTAGAAGCTAAACATCTACTTATTTGATTACTTAAAGCCAGCGCTTTGTTTTCTTATCGCCCTCGCCACTGAACTCTTGATCGCTGCTTCCACATACATTCTTCTTTGACTAGCAGCTCGCTCTTCTCCTTTTCCATGGGACGTACGTAGCACTACCCTTACTATCGGCGTTTTTTTATATCATAGATTCACTATTTGTGTCTTTTATCTCCCCCCACCCACTATTCCATATAGTTGCTCTTACTGGTGAGATTGGTAGGAAGTTTCATGGCTTCAACTGTATGCTACATATGTTAAAATTTCTAGGTTCTTAAAGCATCCATCCACTGAACTCTCTGATACCAATTGTTGGTTTTCTCAGCAAATTACCAGAACGCACAGAAAATTAAGAAAAGAGAGAATATCAATTTCGTTTGTGATGCTACAACCGTGCATCCTTTTTCTGATTTATTTATTAAAGAAAAAAAATACAAGCCAAATATAGAACAGACATACTTATATTTTTCTTAACTTTGGACTACCCTTTTTTACTGAAACTAAATCCTAACCACCTAAAATTACATAGCGCACAAAAACTTAAACTATTCTTGGACAACTAGATTAACTCATCAATCTCTTCCTTAAGCTTGTTGTCCTTCACTTAAAATCCGTACACCGACTTTCTTTCTTATCTCCAGAAACTTCAATCTTGCAAGTGACTTGGTAAGGATATCAGCAGACTGCTCCTCTGTGCAAACATGTTTCACCTCAATCATCCCTGATTCAACACAATCTCTAATGAAATGGAATCCGGTATCAATGTGTTTACTTCTCTCATGGTGGACTGGATTTTTTCTCAATGCTATTGCTGATTGATTATCAATCTTCAGGATTACTTTCTTAACCTCTGTCTTTAATATATCAGCTATCAATCGTGCCAGCCACACTCCTTGACATGCTGCAGCACTTGCAGCAATATATTCCGCCGCTTCACAGGAAGATAATGCAACTACTTTCTTTTTTTGTGAGCACCAGCTTATGGGATTTGATCCGAGGAAAAAAAGTATACCTGAAGTGCTCTTCCGGTCATCTATATCACCGGCTAGATCACTATCAGAAAAACCAGTCAGCACCAAGCTTCCTTTCTTCTTCTCATAGACGCAGCCGAAATTCAGAGTTCCTTTCACATACCGCAATATGTGCTTCACTGCAGCCATGTGCTCTGTCGTGGGCTTCTCCATGTATCTACTCACCATGCCGACTGAAAATGCTAAATCCGGGCGTGTGTGTAGTAGGTATCTCAAACTGCCGACTAAACTTCGGTATAGAGTTTTATCTACACGAGGATTTGTGCTTTCCTTGCTCAACTTCAGGCGAGGTTCCATTGGAATTTGTGTTGGGTTGCAATCCTTCATGCCACTTTTCTCTAACAATTTTTTGGCATATGTGGACTGGGTGAGTGTAATACTTTTAGAGCTCTGACAAACTTCAATTCCCAAGTAGTAGCTGAGTAACCCAAGATCGCTCATACTAAAAAACTTATTCATCTGAGATTTTAATTTTTTTATGTCTTAGAGAGTAAAATTCGCCGACAAAGGACGATACAACGATTTGGAAAGAAAAAGTGGGAACTCTCTTGTCATTGTGAAAAGCTTTTATTCCTACTACTTTCATTTAACTACAGCCAATACTGTACATTGTTCCACACGGATTAAACAATCTAAACACCACTGGGGTTACCCCCGAAAACCGACACGGAGGTGACCAAGTAACGAAAAGACAGATAGACAGCGTGAACTCAGCAATCAGACCGTCAGGAATAAGTACCTATCCCTTACGGGAATCGAACCCGTGTCTTCGACATGAAAAGACGATGTCCTAACCACTGGACGAAAGGGACCAAAAAGCCATTCTTCATATACCTAAGAAAAGAGAATAGAAGTGGTTCCTTTTCTTTCTATACGAAATTCGACGATTTCTCTTGTGTTCATGTTTTCAATTTCTAACCCCGCGGAAGTGAATAGAAAAAAAATATCCCTGTGATACGCCTTCCTTTACCTATTTCTAGATTTATTTATGTTCATCTTGCATTTTTTTCGCAAATTGATAGCAAAGTCCATGGCGGATGGGTAACCTTGGGCTGGATCTCTTAGAAAAAAAGAAGCAGTCATTACAGATAAAGTGCAAAGTCAAATACTGAGCATAAGCAAGGCAACTGCTGAAAGTGAACTAACTTGGATGAAAGAAAGTACTAACTGATAAGTGAGATAGGAGCAACTAAAGGTGACCCCATTGACTAGGTTTTTTGAGAAAAAAGGCGCCTTTCATATTACTGCAATCAAAAGTTTTCCATGAGTGAACCAAACAATATTGAAATGGATTTGCACTTTTGAAGAGACAAGCTAAGCTGGGAAAATCATCACATCCCACCCGCAAGGAGAAAAATCTGAGCTCTTTCGATCCGAAAAGGAGTTGAGTCCAAGCAGTCATCGATTTCTTTGACTAATTAAATCACTTCTTTTGATCTTAGCCGTGAAGATGTCCGAGATTCGCCAACAGATATCTATTCAGCCCTGCTCGATGACAGCAAATAAATCTCCTTTGATTAGTGGTTCTAATCCCATCTTGACTTTCTTTTATAGATACTAGATTGGAAGGATTGACTGAATTCCTCTTTCATAACAGGTCTTTCACTACGACTTTTGTTAGCATTTCTGCCGGCCTTATTCTTTTTAGAAACAATTTCTTCACCGGCAAACAAACATAGTCAAGAGTTCAACGTTGGAAGAAGGGAATGGACTATCTATCCAAAATTTTATTTAAGAGATTATTACGTCTATTTTATAAGGAAGGGCATTGGCAAAGAACGCATATGAAAGGACCGGCGGTTCTTCATCGGGGGTAACTACGCTAGCTTGGCACTATTTATAGTCGATATCCCATACCCTTTTCTAATTTAGAATATTAGACCAGCTTCTTGAAACAAGGAAGTGATAGCACCTGGTTTGAATATGTAGGTTCGATAGGACCTGGAAGAGCAGATCGGTTTTTGTGAAAGATGGGCTTGTTTTCCAATAAGTTCTATTGCTTTGACACATTTAGTATATAACTGAATAGAAAACGGAATAAAAGCAGATAAGATAGCGTATTAGGCCGACAAGTAGGAAGCATAGCAAGTAGCAATATAAAATAAATAGGGAATGAGGGGGCGTGGAAGTCTTTAGTATTGCGGTCTCTATCGTCACCTTGACGGCTGTTTGCGCCTTTCTGACCGAAATGGAAGAGCAGGTACGTGGAACTTCATCCTTGATTTCGATCATCCGGAACTTGAAAGCTTATATAACAAACAGTACCGTACAGTGCTTTCCGTCTTTCCGGACAGAGAGTTCTTTCCTTACATTATCGTCGCAGGACCAGAACATGATCCGTATACCAGATCCTGATCCAGAGCATCGTAGAGTGATCACAGATCCGGGCAGTGATTTAAATTAGTTATTTCTTTCAATTAGATTCCCGGAAAGTGAAAGGGACTCTCAGATGATATACCTGCCCCTCTATAGATAGGGAGTCTAGGCTAGTCTAGGATAGCTGCCACAAGGAAGACTTAGGTAATGTAAATATGAGGAAGCGGAGGTATTCATGAAATGCTACTTTCCTTACATACCGGGCAGTTCCTAACAAACGAACAGTTCTATCAAAATAATCGCTTCGCTCTTCACCCTTAACTCAGACTGAATGTTAGAGTACCCCATCTTCAAGCTCGGTTTGCTGTTAAAGGCCTTGGTTCACTTCGAGTTTTCCTTGGTATTGAGGTTACTTTTCCCGCTACCGGTCTCCATCTCTCTCAATCAAAGTATTTGAAATAAATTCTACAACGGGCTAACATGGCAGATTCCAAACCTTGCCCATCGCCAATGGTTACTCATCTCTCATTATCCTTGCATGATGGTGATCCTCTGGCCTTCACTTTACCGCATGATTGTCGGTGCCTTGCAATATGCCACGATTACCCGACCCGACCTTGCGTTTGCCGTCAATAAGGTGTCTCAATTCATGCACTCTCCACCCACCTCTCACTGGGCGGCGGTGAAACGCATCTTGCGTTATATTAATGGTACACTTACTCATGGTATTTGCATAAAACCTTCTACATCTCTCATCTTGCACGCTTATAGCGATGCCGATTGGGCCGGCTGCCCGGACGACCGCCGTTCTACCTCGGGGTTTTCCATATTTCTGGGGCCGAACCTTATTTCTTGGAGTGCTAAAAAGCAGGCTACGGTCTCTCGGTCTAGCACCGAGGCCGAGTACCGAGCTTTATCACTTGCTAGTGCGGAACTTATTTTGATGCAAGATCTTCTTCGTGAGCTACACATTAATTGTTCTTCGCCTCCGATACTTTTGTGTGAAAATATTGGTGCCACATTCTTGGCGGCCAACCCGATGTTCCATGCACGGACGAAACATGTTGAGATTGACTATCACTTCATTAGAGAACGGGTTCAAAGCAAGGAATTCGTCATCAACTTTGTTTCCTCCAAAGATCAAATAGCAGATGTGTTTACCAAACCGGTTACTACTCCTCGGTTTCTATCCCTGAGCGACAAGCTCACTGTTGCTTTGGCACCATTCGCTTGTGGGGGGCGGTGAACCATACACAGGACTATGCATTGGAACATGCAACTGGAGAAGAGTATTCAAATGGAGAAGAAAATCATTCTACATCTCTACGGCTCACCACTAGTGGTCCCTCTCTGATACACGTATAGAAGAATTAGTTAGGAAAGAATATTCTCTGATGTAGTATAATTCCTTTATCTTGCACCATATCTGGATCATAAAGATTAAAGTAAGGACTCTCTCTCTTAAGTATATTGGAGTTCCACATGCTTGGAATTATCTTTTTTTATTTTCCGGTGCTCCTTCTACCCTGAACTACCGACCTCCTTGGCCGACTACAGACTACAACGTAGTATCTTGCCTTTGTTCGTTCTCTGCCTACCTATAGTTTCCTTCACTCCAGTCGCTTCTGCCCTTCCAAACAGTAGTCAATGTGTATTTACTTAACACGAGTCTCTCTCCTCTTTGGCTTTGTTAGGAATAGGCATCAGCATGGGAAGCAGGCTTTTGATAATATGCTGTTGTCAAGGCAGACTTATTGGAATAGAAATGAAGCGGATAGGTCTCATCAAGCCCGGGCAGCATAGGCAAAGGGAGTAGGTCTTTGAAAGCATGCATGGGCTTATTGGTATAGTCCTTGGTCAGCATTACCAGGTCAGCAGATCGGCATATTTTGTTGGCAGGCTGGCACGTGAGTAGGTCAGCGGATTTTCATAGGAGGTAAGAAAGTCATTCTTCGATAGAACGTGAAAGGTCATCAGGTTGATTCACGCTAAACGCCAAGTCAAGGTCCCCCGGATTTCTAGGCAGCGAGTGGAAGGAGCGGCGGGACTGACCTAACAATTCTCGTATATGATCGAGGGTATGTGACGTAGAATGAACAATGTGATCGAGATTGCTTAAGTAGCGAGTTGAATAAATCGGGAAGCAAACTCCACTCAGTAGATTCCAGCCGATAAGACCAGGAAAAGCATATATTTGATTATGTTATATGGAGCTAGTTTGAGTAGGTCGTCTTGTCAAATACTTTTTTGCGGCATCCCCACTTCAACAGTAGAGTAATTCATAAATCTCGATGTAGTATAGTAATTAAGACCAACCAACTCTTTTTCAGAAAAGAAAAGCAATCTTCTTGCTGGGCGATCTCTTTGAACCTAAAACGAAAATAGGCAATCTCAAGTGTTGAAAGAACTAAGGGAAAAAATGCTTCCTACCTACCCGTCTACGATAAAAAATACGTTGGAACTCGGTACGGTTACGAAAAGCGGCTGGCATCAGTATTCTATTAAGTGCGCCAGGGTCTTCTCGGGATGGTTCTTTGGTAAAATACGCCACAATAGGTCGAGTCCTTCTCTACTCGATAAGCAACTACTCTGCTACTCTCATATGAGTTGTTAATGGAGTAAAATAAAAAGATGAGTTAATGGAATAGGAAAGCGAAAGCCTAGTTACGATTTACAAATATCGTAGTTAACCATAAATGAGATTTTACTTAAACCATTCCTATCTTTAGCGTTCCTTGCAAAAAAGAATGACTATCCGTGCCGTCCAGTTACTTACTTTTTCTCACTTACTCAGTCCCTTGCTTCTTCTATGAACTATCTTCTTTTATTGTATAAAACCTCGTTTGTTTATTCTAAAATAATCAACTATAACAACAAGATTGCAAGAAAGAAACGTTGACTCGTAGTTCACTCGATTGGAAAACAAGGGAGAAGCAAGCAGTAAAACCTAGCTTACTAGCCTAAGAAACAGTTAATTTCTCATGTTAAATCCCGCGCTGCGCGCCAAAGAATCAGTTGGAAAGAAATCCAGATCCAGATAAAATGTTTTGCCTCTTTGCCTAGCACCGGAGTGTGTTTTACCGAAATACACTTTGCCCTTCGGCCTTCGGCCTTGCTTTGTAAACTAATAGCTCTGCTGTGACATCTTAAGTAAGTACCTTTCTGAATAGTTTAAACCCGGGCGCTAGCAGAAGTAGTTTATAGTTAAAAAAAAGCAGTTCGTTCACTCTGATAGCCTTGCTTTAGAAAGCTATAGTGAGGCTCAAAGAGTTACATTTCTTTGTTAAGTAACGTTCTCCCAGGCTCGAAGAGTGGAATATTGGAGTTATTTAAGGAGTTGTTGCTTTTTATATGAAGTAGTGAGGTTGAACAGACCTAGCGTGGTCCACTCTTTGTTCTATTTATTCCTTTTCTTGCATATTCAACTCTATCTTTCCCTAGGAAAAAGAGGACTATGCCCGTCCCCAGCCAATGCTATCTCAAACTCTCTCGTGGTGCGGACCTGTGTCACCGAATAGAAAAAGAAGAATTCTTGAATAGGTAATCTGAAGGACCCCAATGTAATGGAAAAAGCAAGGTGTGGACAAATGTAGATTTTAGAATGAGACAAAAGGAGGGGAAATACATAAATCTCATACCGCTAAGGAGTTTAAGCGCAGGATTGAAATTGATCATGGCAACTGATAAAAACCCGGTTATGTGGAATTTTCCCGGGCAGTGAGATTACTTGAGTTAATGATACTCCGAAGGCCATATAAACATAGAGATCTGACTAATTAAGCAACTTTAACACGTCCCAAAAAATGAGCAACTAAAGAAGTAGACCGTAGAGGAGGAATCAAGTTCTTCAGCTAATATAGCTGTGTTGGATGAAAGAAAGGAAAATGCAAAGGATGCAGACACATGAATGCTGGTCGGAGCTATATTCCTTTACAATCTTCTTTGTTTTTGTGTTTTATTTTTGGCATTAGATAATAATGCTTCTGGTGAAAGAAGAGGGCGGAAAAAGTGCTGTGCCTAAAATTATCTATTCAGTCAAAAACACTACACATTTTCTTACTCATACTCATCTTTATGGTCACTATATATTTAGACGTCTATCAAAAGATCAAACTCGTCTCGCAGATGACCTAATTTAAAGATAAGGCGTGCAGCGGGGATTTTGGATTAATAATGGATATAAAAATATTGCATCCAACAAAACTAGAAAAACTTTTGGTGAGGTGAAGCTATTGAATGACAGTAGTATTCTAGCAACCCCCTTTCACGGCTAGTTGGAATGCTGTGCTTTAGTTAGATTGTAGGGTCTGTTCTTATGAACCTGTGTGGGGTACGGTGTAGCCTTTTTCTTCATAGCTTGATGGTTGATAAAGAATAGATAGGAGAAGATATGACACAAAGAAATAAGGTTCGAAAGAGGTGTGATAGAGAATAGGGGGAAAGCGCTCGAGAGAATTTTTAAGTAGAAGTCGCCGAAGAGAGTATTTTTGGTGTCTCTCGCAAGCTCTGATAGTGATACAACAAAGGAAAGAATCTTCAGGCTATTCGCTTCCCTCTTTCAGTGTAGCCGGGTAGCTGTATCGGCAATCCCACGAGCAGACGAATCAGGCCTATTCTTTTTTCTTTGAATGCCTAGTAGTAGCTTCTCCTTGCCTACCAACTACTGATCTAGCATCCCTTGTATATTTAGGTTCTACCTAGTCTTAGGACTTGACCTTGTCAACATACTAGCTCCTTACTAGCCTGTCCCGTGACTCGTCACCGGTGCTCTTTCTAATAAATATGCATGCTTGCTTTCAGCATTTCCTCATATGTAGTGTATTTATTTTGGGCAAAGGAGAAATAAGAAGGTCGAATTGCACTTATCCCATTTCTTTCCTTGGGTTTTCCAAGGCAAGCGTACTACTTATATCCAGCTTGTATTCTTGTAAACGGCAGAGAGAAGTCGGAGCCACTTGGGTAGGCCTTATTAATAAAATCGAAACTACCTGATTGTTCGTAACATGCCTCTCACTTGAAATCTGAGTGTGTGTTTGCAGTCTTATAAGCGAGCTCCTAATACAATGTAAACGGCAGAGAGAAGTAAACTAGTGAAGCGCCAACTTCAGCCTTGCCTCATATTCTGATTTGGTACATCAAATCTTATTGGTTGGTTTTAATCTTATAAGGAGAAGTTAGAATGAAAGTTGGGAGTTAACCTCTCGAAGTGGGAAGCTGATTTAAAATCAGATTGACGACTTACAATCTTCTGTCCGGCTTTCTTCTACCTCTCGACTTTCCCTTTACAGCCTGAGTTTATTACTAATCTCATAGCGCTGGTGGGGTGGTAGAAACCTATTTCTTATATAAGCATATCTCGTGCTAGCCAAAGAACTACTTGCATGATTTCCTGTGCATATTCCCTGTTTCTTAAAATGCCGCCAGACGCACAAGTTCTTTATAATGGATGGAGAGGTAAGAAAAAGGTAGCGGCTTATCAGGTGATTTGCCGGAATCTGGATAAAAAACATAGTATTATCACACAGCTTGGTAAATACCATGATAAAGAAAGCCATTCTTCGTTGCTGATATGGAAACCATACTAAATAATAACGAAGAGCATGTAGCATACGCTATTGGTATTCTAAAATGTGAACGTAACACAGCAATCAACATAGCTGATATTTCAACCAGGTTCTCTTAAGATTCTATTCATCTGACTTTACATGCCGATAGAAGTACTCGAATTCTATCAAGCTTTGTCAAACATCTTGAGAGTATGGGCAGAAGAGATAGAAAATGCAACGTTCAATACTTGAATAACTTTGCTCATTTCGATGGGATAATGCTGTAGAAACATCTATTTATAAATAAGAACTACACAAACCGGAATGGTGAACTCTATGAACTTAAAGTGTTTTATTCCGAAATACATTGTTTTGGCTTTAGGGATTCACTCAAGCTTCTACCTCGAAGCTTGGAGTCATTAGCCAGGCAGGGATCTATGCCCAGAGCTAGGGACTCAAGGTTGTGGAGATGCAACCTTTTATTATGATGTTAATTCGTCCATTCGTTATGAAGGAGTACCCAATGCCTATAACCTAAGTGGTATGGGGACGTAATTATGAGTTTAAAGAATTGTTTGGCTTTCTTTGTTGAAGCTTACATGGTTTGCCCTGAGGTTATAAATAAACCCATACTACCTGAAAGCTTTCAAAAACGTGATGTGCTTCTCTTTCCAACTGGAAAGTTCATTGGCGTATATTTCACAGAAGAGCTCAAAATAGCGGAGTCGTATGGTTATATAATATAATCGAGTGGGGGGATAAATATGAAAAAGGTGATGATTTATTTCAAGCTTTTGTTGATACGCTATACAGTTCTAGACTACAAGCTAAACAACAAGGGCGTGATGGAATGGCTTTTGTTTTGAAAATCCTAATGAACTCATTGTATGGTAGATTTTGAATCAATCCACGAAGTACAGTTACTGAATTATGCTCAATAGAAAGATGCATAATGATACATAGATAAAAAGAAGTTGTGTCAGCCCACCCTTTGACCGATACTACTATTATATGTTCATACTGGGCTCATCCAGAGGAAGGTTCAGAAGACGGGTTTCCTAAGCTAGGAGCTGTGCAAATTGCAGCAGCTATAACTGCAAGTGCAAGGATCCACATGTATACGTTTATCAGTCGATATGATTGTGTATACACTGATACTGACTCCGTCGTTTTATCAAAGCCCCTGCAAATTAAGGGAGAGTTAATAAATATTTCTTTTTTATGCTCTACCTTACAAGCCTTCTATCTCTTCTTATAAATGTGTAGGATAACTTCTTGCTTCAACGTCATATGGAGCAGTAGACAAATAGAGTGGGTTTTTTAAAAAAGTGGGGACTAATATCCTTCTTTCCTAAATGGATGTAGGCACACCAAGCAATGGCAGCAATGAAAGGTTGGTTAGCCGCATATTATAAGGTCTTACCCCCTCGCTCTCTTTTTACGGACTAGTGATCTCAATTAGCTTGTGTAGTCAACGAAATACGGATCTGGATAAAAAGCAAGCACCAGCCTGGAGTGGGAGGAAAGAAAGTAGGCTAGGTAGAGATCAATGCTCAGGTTCTAAACAAGTAAATAAGCTTTGAATCCTTATACTTTCGTACTTTGACAACTTCATTCGGGAAGCATTTAAAAAGAAAAGGAAAAGAAGTTGGGTTTGTTTATGTTTTTCGTATATGGGGGGGGAAGGAAAAAACAAGCTTTGTTGCTTGGTAGAGCATTGCATTGTGTTGCTTTATCAATCAGCTTCTCTAGGGAGTAGGCTGCTTCGACATGCGCATTCATGATGCTTTTTGTTGTTGATTCCTTTGTGTTCAGCAAGCGAAGTATATGTCTGTTTTTCATGCAATTGATACGTGTGTTCAGTCAGCTAGTGATATGTGTGCTTGGCTTTATCCGCACTGATCTCTGACTTAACACTGACTGATGCGTTAGCTTGATAGGTTGTTTGATAGAGGAGTATGCGGTCTTGAGTTGTTCTTTGCTGCTTGAGCTGCGCGGGCTGCTGAGCTATTGATTGTCTTTCCTTATGCTATGGACTACAAGGGTTGTTCTTCATAGGGCTTTCCAAGATAGCTGCTGTTAAAGGAAGGGAGCTAGATAGGTTGAAAATATATCGCTTACACTCTTTTGGGCTAGGTTCAGTTGGAGGTCGTACATCTCACCAGACTGTGGGACAGACACGTCCAAAAGTCCGTTCTCCCTTCTTATGGCTTTTTACCCGGAACCCTTTGACCTCTCTTCTACCATAAGGCCCCAGGCTTCTTATGCTTCGGTTCTATCTCTTGTAGATTAAAGAGATTGATCGATGAGGCCCATCTGATCTTTATATAAGTATGCCTCTTTTTATTTTCATTCTTTCCTAAGGGATTACTCCTTTTGTAGAGTTTCCCGGGAGGCAGTAGTTTTCTACGTATTAGTTAGAAGTGGAAAAGCTAGCTAAAAGATTGCCTTCAAGATATAAGCTCTCAAGTGCATTTGTAGTTTCCAGTCAGCTTGTGGTATCAAGTGAGTAACGTAGTGAAAGCCAACAATCAGAAATAAAGCCTGAGCTGTCTAGTCTTGCTTAGCAGGTTGCTTCCCTGCTATAAGAGTCAAAGGCGGATACCAGAAGTGCTGCTTAAAAGGAAGATTTAAGATTCAAAGCCTTAAGCTCGGTTCTCGCTTCCATACTTTTATTAGGGATTTAGAGACTTCCCTTTCGTATCAGGAGTTTGACCCAGTAGGATATAAAGTAGAAAGTAAGACTGGAACTCACAAATAAGATATCAAAGTAGTAGAAGCTGGCTATGTAGTTTCGAGAGTAGCTTTTTCGTACTGCCTTTGCTTTGTAGAATTGCTTGCTAGTTTCGATCGTATTACCAAGAAGAATAAAAGTAGAAATGGCTTTCTAGGTATCAGCTATCAGATTCGTAGGCAGTGAGTAACAATGTTACGCTTTGTAGAGATACACGTGCCGTAGTGTATCTCTCCCAAAAACGCTCTGCTGTTTCAGCGGTAGAACCCTACATGAAAAGTCACTTATAAGATTGAAAGTAACAAGTAACATTTCAAGTAAGCCAGTAGTTTGAAGTGAAGGTAGTTTGAAGTGAAGATAGAGATTTTCATAGCAGTTCCAAGACTGAAAGCGATAAAGAAGATTTAAAGTACCGTAGTATAATGCAAAGCGGATCTCTCATTTCTATGGTTTTCATCGCCCCAGCTATAAGACTTGACATAAGAAGTGAAGCTTGCAAGTGCTGTTGGCGCCTGTTCAATTCTTGCTTTCGCATATAAGGTTTAACCTCATAAATAAGAATAAGAATAGTTTGAAAAGATAGATAAAAGACAGATTTATCCCCTACCTAAGGCTTAGAGCCAAAAGAAGATAAGTAAAGCGGCGGAGTTCTTGAAGGGTTAAAGAGGAATAACAAACAACCCTTCTACTCTTCAAACAACCCTCCTACTCTTATCAATGCTCTTTACAAACTCTTGTGCCTCTTTAGGAACTGTAATGTGCTACAACACAGGGTCTCTTACAGGCTGGAGGGATTAGTATTTTTTTCTACATTTCCACTCCTTTCTTCCCCTTCTTTTATGCTCTGATTAAAGAAGGTAGGTCTATGGCTCAATGGTCTATGGCTCAATAAGGAATGCTCTGGATTCATGAAGGTAGATTGCTTCCCTCTCTGCTCTCTTTACCTCTATGCTCTCTCTTCAAAGCTCTTCTACGGAAGGGATACAAAGCAAAGGGATACAAAGCCAGAACTCCAGAGATCTCTTCTAAGGGAAAGGGAAAGGACAAAGGCATTGCTTTGCTTCTCAGGAATTGAACGAACTACTCTTCTATGAAAGGTCACTACCCCTTTCTTTTATAGGAATTCACTCACACTATTCTCTTATTTAATAAACTACTCTACTCGAACTCACTCTACTCGAGCTAACCCGTCTCGAAGAAAAACCCTACTCTCATATGGAATCGGGAACTGCTTTACTCACCCTGTCTAATAAGGAAAAATAGACTCCCCCTGCAGTCTAACGAATAGATCCTCCGCTCAACCTATGCAAGGACCTATAGAAGAAGGAATAAGCTTCTGGGGTTGATGAATGAAGACCGATTAGGTAGAGTAAAGTATACGTCAAATTGGTGCATTCTTCCATCCTTCATGTCTTTCTGCTCCTTGCTTGCATTATAAACAAACTGCTCCTAAATAGTCTTAGTTAGTTAGAAGTAGGTGCCGGTAATGAATAAGTGGTAGAATCTTTCTTTATTAGAGCTAGAGGCAGAGCCAAAGCCGCCATCCTCTAAATTAAATCAGCAAGGCCCACCAGCAAGAGAAGGGCCAGTGAAATAATAACTATCTATGAAATATGTGGCATTATAGATTACATATGTCAAAATCCCGGGTTTGCTACTCTATTAAGAAGAAGATGAAAGTCCTACGCTTTCTCTGTTGAATCGCTCAAGAAGCGTCTTTTGGACGGGCGATACTCTTTTCAAAGTATAAGATGGAACAGATCCCAGGAATGGGGCATATTTGGCCCCGGGGATGAAACCCTAGAATTCGAGTTTTGGACATTTGAAGTGTTCAATGACTTGGAGGACATAGGTTTAGCGACCGCCTTGGGCCATCGAATCTATAATCAATTAAAAACACACAACCTATTACATAATATGTATTTAAATAGCATCAAGGCTGTGAAATGTTTCTCTTAATTATAAAGCTGGGGCCCGGTGAACTCCTTGTATATCGCTGATATCCATAGCGTACTAAACTCATTAAGTATAGATTTATTAAGGATGCATTTACAAAGCAATTTGTATGCTGAACCGCTAATATTTGAGTTAATAGACTCATTTCTTGAGAGGCTCCCCACGAGAGAATCGCGGTGGTACCCTTTGTACCAACCAACAGGAGGAAAGGGGATCCGCTTCAGACCTCTCCTATCCGAGGGCATCTTACCACTAACGGAACCTATAGATAGGATCATTACGTCTGCTTTGTAAGAACAAAAGTGGGATTATCTGTATGCGATATCAAAATTGACTTCATTCATTGCCCTACCGAATGATAAAGAGAGGCCAAAAATATAGATACTCTCAATTCTCTAATGGACGGCATACCACAAATTGCCTCTTTTCTGAATAAAGTAGAAGTGGACTTTCTTAATAATTTCCAGGAAAAAATTAGAACTGATCCTTCATGTTTAAATGACCGTGATACCCTTAAAAAAAAATAAGACAAGGAATGAGCAAGATATGCAAAATAAAAATGTGGAGTTCTTTTTAAAAGATAACCTTTCTAATTATCTAAAGGGAAATGCTAAAATAAAGCGCAAAATTCAATGTAATCTTGAAAAATACACATTACACTATAACTTGAAACCCCTGGACGAAAGCGCTCCAGATATATTTGCAATGCTTATTAAAAAAGATCAACCTAGTGCTAGAGAGATAATTCAGCAGGGGGTTAAGGTTAGTGATAATATAAAACGGATACTCAATCAAATTGATGAGTACACCTTAGAGGTACTTTGTTTTTATGCAATGTGTTCACTATTTCACGCAACAGCTGACTCCACCTTAGTCAAAGCTGCGACTTTTGTTGATTTTCTGGCTAGCTGTCTAAGGATACACCACTCTATTACTAGCTCGAGGGTGAAAGCATTGGAGGTAAGTTCCCCATCAGGGGAAGAGTCCCTCAGTACTGATGAACTGCCAACATTGTCTGAAATTGGTACTAAGTCAAAAGCAAAAAAGAGCACTACTACTTCTAAAGACCACTACTACATCATTGCCTCAAAATTTTGAGAGTTCCTTACGACAAGAGAGGTAGTTTAAATAGAGGATAATATCCATAAAATTTATATCCCAGTCCAAAATAGAAAACTCGGGGTTAAGGATAAAAGTGAGTTGAAAAAAACTTACTATATAAGATGTTGCTTTAGTCTCAAACTACTACCTTACAAGAAACACTTGCCTATGATAGTGCCACCTGTTCCTTGGACTATTAAGAAAAAAGCCATGAATAATAAATATGGGAACCCCCCACTCCAGACTGTATCCTTCACGGATATTAAAGGTGGTTACATAACATACGATAGTGGGGTGATCCTTGCGCGCTATCAATTATTAAAATCACTTCAATACGAGCACTTTTATATCAAGTTCGTGAACGTGAACTCTTGCATCTCATATTGTAAGGTTAGAAATTCATTGCAAAATAAAGCATTTAGAGTCAACAATGAGATGTTGGACTTTATTATTCAAAATATAAAACGCTTTGGCTGGGGATTCTTATGCCTGAATTCTTAGCTCACATTAACCATCATTTTTTCTATGAGAAGCTGCGCTTTCTTCACTTCCATGAACGAGATTTAGCTAGAAGTCTACTACGCTTCTCACCTAATAATATCCCTATTGATAGGCGCTCAACTCCACTTGAACTTAATGATGATACATGTAGGATTCTGGCTTGCTCTACCTACTACAAGAAGAACCTATCTCCGCATACTATGGCTCATTTCCGGGTGTGTGGACTTAATGAAAAAGATTAAGGCCAGTACCTGTGTGTACTTGTGGTACAGTAAGTGGTAAAAGGCAGGCTACTAAAGCGTCCGATGTGTGTACCTTTTTAACAGCTTCTACTGCTTTTTGTTCTATAAAGAAAACTAAATCAGAGTGGCACTATTTGAAAGCTTTCGGTCTAGAGCCAATAAACTGACTTACTGATGAGCTTGCTTAAGGCTTTAACCGAGCAAACAAGCGAACAACCTTTTTAGTTGTGAGCAGAGCTAAGTCGTTGCGAGCAAAGAACTATTCTAGTATGAAAGAAAGTCTGCTTATATTGGATTGGATTTGCTAGAAAGATACAATGAAGCTTCTACTAGGTATTGTTGGTAAGCTAAAGAAAGCTCTTACTTTAAGTATTAAATGCCCATTGACACGTGTCTTTTTTACCGAATGGCTTCATTTTATTTAATCTAAGATCCGAGGAACGAGGGAATCGGAGAATCCAAGGCCTAGGTACTTTATATCCCTAAGAACTTATAATCTGAGAAGACGAAGAAGATCCCAGACCAGAATCTAAGAAATAATGGGATCAATTGGCTTAATCTTTTCCTATATACTTTCCTCGCTTAACTAACCCCAGAAGACTATTACCATTAATGCCTCGCTCCTGTGCTTTCAATCTTATTCTCCTAGCAAAAGAAGTACCATTTGGTGAGCTGGGGCAAGGTGTCTAGAAGAAAAGAGTTAGGAGGACTTGGAATCCTTAATTTCAAGGATATGAATCAGACCTCAAAGTGAAAATATCCAGACTTTCGCAGTAAATGGAAGACCGCATTGGATGATCAGCGGAGAGCTTTGAGGTGGTAGACTTGGGGGCAAGAATGCAATTTGGAGACGGGGGCAAGGTTGCATTCTGGCATGACAGGTGGATGGATGAATTTACACAGGATCTGCTATTCCACAGGGTGGATGCACATGGTGGAAATAGAAATGCAACACTGAGATAGAGGGGAACTGGAATATTTAGTTGGATAGTGAAGAAAGATTGGCACAAGAAGATATCGTTTCTCTCATGTCTTTACGCTTCGCCCTTTCATGGAAGTGAAGGAATCCTTTTCTGTAAATCCTACCTCAATGAAAGCTGGGAAATAGATGTGGAACCCCTTGCTTCTAGACTCTCTTGCTTGCCTATCACGTGCTTCTCAAAACCTATACTTTAGCCCCTTCTGGCGGGGTGCTTTACCCAATTACATATGACTATTCGATGATATAAAAAAAGCTACTTTGTTTACCTCTGCATAAAGCCTTGCACCCACTTTTCTTGTAAATGACTACTTTGACTGACCTATCTTTCTCGACCTATCCATGCCCAACACCACATCGTATGCCCCTAGCTCAATGACCCTCAATTAACACAGGAAGGTATGACTTTGAACCTCTAATTTCACTCCTGTACATTGACCCTCACTGCCAATTTTCTGACCATTAGCCACTGTTATGATTCAAGGCATTCTTTTGTTAACATTGAACTTTAGCTGCTTGGCTAAGGATGCATTGATTCAGCTAGTGTTGCTTCCTGTATCCAGCAGGATAGTGATTGGTTTCCCTTTGATTTGCCCCCAGTGAGTAACTACTAATGTTACGAACAAAGAAGCTATCTCTACTTCGAAAGAGAAACTTTCACTTAAGTTAACAAGGATCCGATCCGATATCTCCTTCCCCAGACTTTGACTTTGACCAAGCGGATCCACCCAAGGCCTCCCACTCCATGTCTTTTGTAAAGCATGCCGGTATCGTCGGCAAGAATGTGGAAGACACCATTAGTTCGGTATAAACCGATTCTTTCTTTAGGGAATGATACTTTTACGTGGCATGAACGACCAGCTTCTTCTAACTAATCAAAGCGTAAAAACGCTCAACGAATATAAAATGACTGGAATATGGCCGTGCTTCAAAGAAGTGAGTTCGCCTTGCCTGATAAAACGTTAAGTATCCAATATCCACTATAGTGTATTTTTTTAACATTGAATATTATATATCTTTATTGAATTATTTGGTTGGGTTTTTATCATATATAGTAACGTATGGGTTCTATCTTTTATTCGGGTAACTGCACGTACTGCTACATGTAGTCCATTCAACGATAAGGGTACACACCTTATCTATGGTCTTATCTAAGTTAGTCCTCTTACTTGCCAAAATAGTGGAATTTGACTGACGACTAAAGAAAAGACTGAATCCACAGAGTGAAAAGATGGTTAAAGACCCGAGAGAGATATCTTTTGATTCAAGCCGCCCACCCACTTTGTGCTTGATTTTCCGTTTTGAATACCCTTGAGTCTTGTCACTCAGAAAACATTGATGAAACTCATGAATGAAGCAGGCTGAGAGTTCATCATCGACGGAGATGACGGAAACAACCTTAATGGAAACCCTCATTTGAACAATCCACCACCAGGAGGCGAAGATGAGGAAGAATAGAGCATTCATGCAGATCAAAGCGATGAAGAAAGGCCACAGCCACCCAGGACCCTGAGGCAACATGCAGCACCGAAGTCTAGCAACATCGGTGGAGCCATACGGATCCCGGGGATTGCAGCAAACAACATGACAGTGGCACCCGCGTTAGTGAACCTGGTGCAGCAGAACGTGTTCCACGGGATGGACCATGAAGATCCACACACGCACTTGCAGATATTCCTGGAATGCAGCAGCACTATCAAGCTAAACGGTGTCAACCAATCGGCAATCAGGCTATTACTTTTCCCTTTTTCTCTTAAGGATAGGGCTAAGAAATGGTTACTTTCTCTTAGAAAAGGCTCAATAACCACATGGGATGAAATGGCGGAAGCATTTCTAACTAGGTTTTTCTCTTATAAACGAACTGCTAGGATTAGACTTGGCCGGCCCATAAACTGAAGTAAAAAAAAAAGCATAAGTAAGTACGTACTATTTATTACCTACCCTAACAGAAAGAAGAGAAGTGTCCGGTAATAAGTGCTACATGTAGTCCATTCAACGATAAGGGTACACACCTTATCTATGGTCTTAATTAATTACACAAAAATAATTTAAAAAAACGTAAAATATTGTGGAATAACATCATAAAAACATCATAAAAACATCATATGTAAAAACATCATATGTAAAGTAATTAATGAATAATAGGAATAACATCATAAAAGTAATTAATTATTTCATATTCTTTTGAACTATAGTGTTGTATGAACTTGATTTAAATTATATTATACGTTACTCACTGGGCGCTAAGCATTGACTAGGAAGTGGAATTCCCAAAATTAGTGCTTTGAACATTCCCGATTTTTTCATTGCAATGGCCATTATTCCTTTTTACTTTGCTTGCTCACCCCGGGCCCCAATTTGACTAGCTATGAACTTGATTCTTATCTCAGCAGAAGAACCCGGACTACTTCTTTAAACCCGGAACTCCTATTAAAGAAGGAAGGTATTACCGCAGGTTATTCACCTATTATTCATTCCGCTACTCAGGTATTCTACGAACAGGAATCAATGGCAATAGGAAGTCATATTTTATCTAACGGAAGAAAGACCTGTACTCATCTTTCGTTCTCTACGTTGTGAAACATGTTCCTAAATACCACGAAAAGGCGCGAAGCGGCAGCGATTTCATAGAAGCAATGAAAGAAATTCGAGTACCAACGGTACCAATTGTTTGATTGGTGGTACTAATAGAAGAATTCGTGTTCCTCTTTATGGATGTCTGACTTGATGCCTGAGGAAATGGAAACTCTGTATGACTTCTTACTTGAATTACGTCTGTCTCTTGTCTTTTCATGTCCCTGGGTAAGGAAACTAGGTAAGGCATGAGTGGATTCAGTTTTCATAGTCGACATAGTAGTAGTTTATTAAGCTTTGGATTGGTATTGCTTCGGACTAGGTGTCATTTATACTAGCATCTCTCTTTTCTTGGATGCTTATAATGTACTCGTATTTATGCTTGTCTAAAGTCTAAGGAAAGTATTAAATAAAGAGTCAATGGAGTCAAGAAGAAAGATAGGTGGTAAAACAGGTAACTTGGGGTTCAAGTCGCGAAGATCAAATTCTGTCTTGGGCTCACCAAAATGGAATTTTATTCTCGAACTTTATCGGCTCTGTTCTTTCGAAGAAGATGAAGATTTGCCGGAGGTATTTGCACAGACTTCGGGTAGCTTAACAAAGACTGTGTAGTCTCCGTATAGCTCTTTTTCATCTTTGGAACCCAGAACACTTACTTGGGTCATGCTCAGTGGAGTGTGACAACGGCTCGGAACACAGTTTCTAACTCCAAACTTGTGATCTCGGACTTGGGTGGGCCATGAGCCAACGCGTTGGCTGTTCATTGGTCTGCTTCGAAGGTGTAAGGTTGGAGTATAAATTAGAGTCTTCGGAGTCTTCGGGGGCGAGGTAATGTCTCCAATAGGTCACAGCTTGCACTACTGCAAAGAACTCTTCGTCGAGGTTGTTGAAGTCCCATCCGGGATGGTAACATCGAACTCCAACGTTATCTGTATCCGGAGTATGTCCAAAACAAGGCCTAGGCTCACTTCAAAGTCTCCGTGAACTTCGGGAACACTAGCCCATTTCAAAGAAGCACTTGGAGTGTATAATCGGAGGAGGTATGTGATTCCGTTGATAAGAACGAACTCCTTCTTTGGTAAAAGGACATCGGCTTTGAGATCCTAGCCGATAGAATTCTCCACTCTCTTCGTAATGTGTGCATTACAATAGGGCACTGGGGATGAGATTAGTACAGTGATGTACATTCCACATGTGTGGACATTTCGGAGATATCTGCTTAGGTTTGGAGTATTTTTACATTCCGAGAAGAGGTTTTGGCACGGACAGGATAAGGCGCGTAGCGTTGTAAGAAACCGTCTCTTCGTACCCAGTAGTCACCGGGTTCACCATGAGGTAACCAAGCTCTGTTGTGTGCTTAGTGGTGGTCAAAGGGTGTTGGATAGGTCCATTACCTGGGATAGGCATGAGTTGATGGCGGAGTTTATTCATTGGAATAGAGCTAACTCTAATAGTTATTCTTTTCTGTCGCCGAATAGTAACGATACGCAATGCAGAAGAAACGAGGGATGTGAGTAGATAATAGGATTAGCATTACATGGGTAAGTATTAGAGCATGGCATTTACAGTTTTGATTAGTCAAATAGGCCAACCTGTGAATATATTATTTTTTCTAAATAATGAGGTGAGGAACAATGAGAATTGGAAACTTTAGGACCCCCGCCGATAGCATGGGAAACTCTTGCACTAGTTCTTATATTGCATACTTAGGTGATTTGCAAATGTTTGATTTCCTTCTGCGGCAATAGGGGCGTTAGGTATGTTGATCAGGACATATGATAAAGTATATAGAAATAGAACATGAAAGAAAGGCAATTGTGGCATATGCACCTAAAGAAATTCAGTGCTGAGTCTTGATCTCGAAATTGGACTATCTAAGTTTACTATTCAATTAGAGGGCTTGCTTCATCGCTCTTTCGCTGCGCGCCTACTTCTAAAGTGGTTGGGACAATGGTAGTTCCTCCCTTTCCTATTTTGAATAACCCCAATCGTCAGTAAAACAATTCTTTTAGTCCCATCGTTCTACAAAGCACAGTGTATCGATTAGTTTAAGGGAAGTAAGAAAATTAAAGATAATCTTTGTTATAAGTATATACCAATTCCAATTCTCTTAATGCCAACAATTGAGAGGGCACATCTATGGAATCTTCTTTTCCCAGCATCCCGTGATCCAGCTGCCTATACTACTAGCTCCTACTTGTAAAAAATGACTTATCAACAATATGCTTCCCTCGTGCATGCCTATTAAATAAACCTACCTATCTTTAAATGCCACTTGACCATATGCCTATAGTCCTATTCCTTTCCAATGCTTTGACTGTACTTTACTGTACTTATCTCGGTTATCATATCCGAAACCTCGTGTCAACTCACTTACCAACAACTACTTTGTATTCCGGTGCTTCTACCTCCACTCCGGGGCTATCCCAAGCTAGCTAACCCTTGCAAAAGCCTAATAAATCCATCCTCGTTTAAGTCTATTACTTCATTTGCCCGCAACATTGCCTATTGAAGAAGCAATAAGCCTACATCTCTAGCTAGTAGCTTACAGCAAGCATCACAAGCATTCCTGCTTCGAGGAGATATACAACCTATTAACATGAGCTGATAGTCCATGCTTTGAGATGCCGACTATATATAATAAAGAAGTTTCTTTCAAAGTATCCTTTATCTGATGTCTTCCATCTTCTCCTTTCTATTAAAATGTGGCAAGCTCAGTCAATGATATTTCTTTTTCTAAGGATGCAAAGCAAAACTTCCTTTTTTAGCCAAGAGCTGCTGAAAATAAGACCATTTCCTTCTAGAAACAGTGGTATTTCACCATTGTATAATGAAATCTCAAAGACAAAGGATTCGTAAGCATTGAGTAGTTAAGTGCAATGTTTATCCCAGGTTTTCTTCTGTGCACTTTTGAGGGCGTAGCGAGCGAAAGAAATGTTCTCTTCAAATCCAGAGCTAGAAAGAGGAAAGAAGTCCTCAAGGTTAATGCTAATTAACCACAGCGGATTCCTCGAAAAGACTAGCAGCATTTACTTCTCTCCCGAAGAGGAGAAGCGCTTGGTCTGGCATGAGTAATAATGTTTGTTTAGGCTGATGGGGACTTCGGAGGAGATTGGTTCGGGCCACCTATCGCCTATATAGTATATATGAGAAAACCACCCCCTATTATACCAGTAAACTAGTAGACTCGGTAGAACAGGTAGCCGTAGGACGTATTAACCACTCTCATGGTATGAGCTATACACTGCAACTGGATCACATGGATCAACAAAAAAAGGTACATGGCCATCCATGCATGGTATCGTCTATAGAGATTGATGTTTCTCACAAGAGATAGCCTGAAATCCCATTCTAGCTCAGGATAAAAGAACGGAGCAATGAAGCCTCCACTTGCCTGCCCCGTCAACATGGATCGGTGTGTCCCAACTGTATGCATTATTCTTTTGTCAGAATCGGATAAATTCATCACTCTTGGTCTATTTTTTTGGTCTTATCAAAGTGGATGTTGTGACAAATCAAACTAGTTTTTGGCATGACTAAATGTTATATAAGCCTAGATGGCTAGAAGTAATACTAATATTGGTCCAATTGATAAATGAAAAGAGAAGGGAATGAGAATTGCTTTGGTAAGCAGATCGTTTAATGTTTTAACATCTTCGAACTCTTCCGCTCGAGCTAATCGCTCCAACTCGTCCTTTAGCTGCAAGCACTCTTGCTCTAAGTCTTCCACGGTTTGCACCTGTTGTTAGGTATGGTCATTGCATTTATGATCTTCTTAGGTGTTTTCTTTCTCTCAGCCTGTACTGCTTTCTTACTGAAAATTAGAAGATTTATATTTAGTACTTTCCTGCATTCTACTTAACCTTCTTTCTCAAGGGCCTCTTCTCTACTGTCTACTAAGTCAGCGCCAACAAGGCTAGGATAAAGAGCAGCATCAGGTGCTCTCTCTACTGAATTTGGCGAGCCAATACATATTATAAGGCTTAGGTCTTATCGCCTATAAAGAAGAAAATGGAATCTGGAGCTCCTAGGTTTAGAAAAAGGATAGGGTAGGGCCCTTGACTTTAGGTTCCCTGCTCGCTCTTAGATATAAATCCGCGGTGCGATCTTACTTTGTCGGATGGCGGCAAGAAGCAAAAGATGCATCTTAGAAAGCGGGCCTAGCAGAGAAAGAGGTGCTCAAGCTCCATCAAGAGATTTATGGATTCCAGCACTTGCATAGATTAATTGATGGGCCTGCGCCTGGGCTTGCTACTAAAGCTTTTCCCGGCTACTTAGACCAACCCGCCTACTTAGACTTGGGATCTCCTGGCTGCTTTGACTCCTTAATGCCCATAAGCGCCGCTGCATAGGCCAAGAAACTTCATAGCTCCGCTTACTCATTTCATCTAGGTTGAAACGCATACTTTAAACCAACCGCACATATAGTTTTGAGTAAGATTGGCACCGCACATACTAGATAAAGCTTATGGCCCCTAAGCGAGAAGAGCTGCTTTCCACGATAAGGATCGGATCGGTTGGTTAACCAATTAAGTAAGCTTGGAGAATACACACGAGCACATCGAAAAAAGAAGCTCACTGATTTAGTAGAAGATCATCTTAAGCGTGATCAACTCGTTGGCGTAGACAAGGCGCTGAGCGGAATACTTTTTATGAGTAGAGAAGTTTTTGATCATAAAGTACTTCCTTTCCAGGTCAACACAAAGAAAGAATCCGTTGCTTTACTAAATGCCCGACTTTCATCCCTTCCCGTTAAGGAGAGTTTCATCGGTTCCTAAGCTCGCTATCGAATATAAGATTCCCTTGCCAGAACTCGAACTGAAATACCTGAGTCCCTTGTTAATTAATGTTTCCTTTTAACTAAATGTGATAAGGCGGCCCATGATTGCACCCTTTACTGCGTCTATGCTAAAACTTCAATGCGTGGATTCGAAATTCACCTTGGTAACAAAATTCCTTCCAGGAACACCATCTTACAAAAGCTTGAAATCTGGGCTGGTACTTATATGCACCAGTCCAACAAGAAAGCAAGTTACCACCCGCCTCTCTTAACCTCTAAATTTGGCTTATTTAGATCATGTGCAATTCTACATTAATTACACTCTATTTCAGGTCTCAAATAAAAGAAACTTAGCCTCATATGTCAACATAAAGAAAAATGCAAAATGAAAAAAAGCAAGAGAAAGAGCAGTGCTGGTGAACTCTAATGCCAGAGAGTACCAGTAAAGAAACCAGGTCAAAGTATAAGTTAGATACACACCTCTAAAGCACCGGCACTAGAGCTTGATGTGGCAGAAGAAATGCGGCGTCCAACATAGACTTGGCCAAATCCTCCCTTGTCTAGCCCTCTCTCGATTTGATACTTAGGCGGGTTGTCATTTTGAACCTTTTTTCCAAGATTCCAAATGAAATCAAAGGAGGAAAAATAATTCTGAGAAGCGACAGATGGCTCTCTCTAACAAGCAAGTGGATTATTCTTCTTCATATGTAATATATGATATATAGTCAGCCAACTGCTAGAGTAGCTACAGGTACAAAGTTCAGTTGTCTCACATATTCGAAAGAATTTTGGATTCAATAAAAGAGAAGTTAATGTCAGATATTGAAGTAGGAGAAGAATTTAAGAAAGCCCCAGAGAGTCGTTTGTACTGCCCTCAGAGGTAACCCATTTCTCTTGGACCAACCCCTACCTACGTCTTCAGCCGGGAGGGAGATCCTCTATTTTTCATTTATTGAAAGGAGAGCTCAGAAACGATATAAAGAAACTTCAATTATTTTTTAAGTCTAGTAGACATCCCCCAAAAAAAATAAACAATTGTTACTTTTTATTTTTTGACCTGGTCAGAGCCAAGATAGAGTTCATACATAAAGCTTTGACAGAAGCGCATTATCAGCTAGCATTTTCTATCTTTGTTATTCTGCGCATTTATTTACTTATTTCAAAGAGATACAGGAGAACATGAGCCTTGTTGGGGGGAGCTCTTTTTTGGTAAGTTTTCTACCGCTGCGCGCCTTGGTTGGATTTTCATACTTATCCTTTATGCCAGATAAACTTTATGTTAAAAACATACACACTTTGTTGGGAAACCATATACACCTCTGTTTGTTTGCCCGTAAAGTCGATAAACTTCAGACATTGGTGGAGTTTTTGTAGGGAACGATCCGATACTTATTTTTCCACGGCCTCCCGGGTAGAGTAGCAGCAGGTATCGGCATCAAGTAAATAAAAGAGGACCTTAAACGCTGAATTCCCTAGTGGGATTTTGGCTTTTATGGTCCCAAGCGCCCGTTGAGATGCGTTCTTGTTCCCAGATATCTATCACTATGTCGGGTTCGAGGGGCTGGAAACTAGAAAGAGTAAAATACAAAGCCGAGAGACGAGATTGGATTGAAATGAGTTATAGGAGGATTCATGAAGAAAATTCAAAGAAAAGATGCGAATTTTATTATAAAGATTATCCTTTCTCTTCATTTGTTTGGTCCCAGCTCATTCCCTTGAATCGGGCGCCGGGTAAGCTTGTTAAAATTAGTTAGTGACAGCCAGTCAAGACAGTGAAACGAATAGCTTTATTGCTGGTCCTGCGTCCGAGGGAGTTTCGTGCTTTGCATCCGCCGAGCTAGTAGGAGTATAAAGAATGGAAGCTTCGGGCGCTCAATCCCTTGCGAACCATAAACTCCAATTCCTTACTTTCAAGAAGGAAATAGCCAATTCTGAAGGAAAGACCCTGAAGCTGCTACTATAGCTTTAGGAATGGCTAACTTCTTACTTCACTACCCCCCGGGTAAATAAGTCTTGGCCCGCCCTTTGATGGATTAATACATATTTGCTTATAGTTTTCTTTTCCTATTCCCAAAGCCTGCCTAAGTAAGTGAATGAGAGCAGTAAATGCCCTATTCTGCTAATAACTGTAAATGCACTACCTCAGCTTCTTGCTTTACATAAACTAATATAAAGAAGAGTATAGTGAGAGTTTTCCTATCTATGCGGCTGGCTTGACGCCCGGTTGACCTATCCAGCCTGGACTTTCTCAAACTCTAGCCGTCTATTCTGAAAAAAGAAAAAACTCTATCTCTCCCCCTCTCACTTTCCATTCCACTTCAAACTCACTTTACCCAGTGAGTAACTACTAATGTTACGAACAAAGAAGGCTGGAACAACGATTTTATATATGGATTCCGTATCTTATCCAGATTTCATGGATCTAATGATTTTTGTTGGCATGCCAACAGCAAAGGGGAGTATCTTACTAAGGAAAGAAGTTGCTCGGGAAAAGACAACAACAACAACAACAACAACTAAGCCTTTTGTCCCAAACAAGTTGGGGTAGGCTAGAAAGAAACCCAACAAGAGAACACATCCAAGAACAAGAACAAGAACAAAAAAAAAAAAAAAAAAAAAAAAAAAAAAAAAAAAAAAAAAAACAAAACAAAACATAAAAATACTAATAGTAAGACTAGCCATACTAATAATAATACCTCTAATAGTAATAGTAGAAATCTAGACCTCGACCGTGACCTAATAGAGGGACCTACAAACCTATGGCATCGCTCCTACCCCTAAGTTCCTACGTCATGGCTCCGGTACATGAATTGCTAACTTCCAAGCGCTCCTATCGATCGCCAACTCCTTGGAGACGTTCCATTCTTTAAGGTCTCTTTTCACCGCTTCTTCCCATGTCAATCTTGGTCTCCCTCTCCCCCTCCGGGTGTTCTCGAAATGATTAAGAATTCCGATACGTACCGGTGCCTCTGGAGGTCTGCGTTGGATATGTCCAAACCATCTCAAACGATGTTGGATCAACTTCTCCTCTAATGGTGCGACCCCAACCATATCTCGTATGTCATCATTTCTAATCCGATCTTTCCTCGTGTGACCGCAGATCCACCTCAACATACGCATCTCAGCTACACTCATCTTCTGGACATGTCGTCTTTTAGTAGCCCAACATTCTGCGCCATACAACATCGCAGGTCTAATCGCTGTCCTGTAGAACTTGCCTTTTAGCTTCTGCGGGACAAACTTCTAAAATATTTATGCAGAGTATCGTATCAATCCAACATTAAGTGAATTCCTCGGTTTATTATCTTTCACCAACCGAGCTAGACAACGGATTTGACAAGCCCAATGACTAAGCCGAGCAAGTGCGTAGGGAGCACTAGGGACTGGATTGGCAAGAGATTCAGTTCGGAATCTTAACATGGCAGGAAAAAGCTGGTCGTCTTGCCGGTCAAAAGTAGTAGAGCCGGTCCCTCGAAGGTATTGAAAGAAACTTAGGCAATACCCCGTCAGTTGAATGTAACGAGCGCCGGGAGGATCATCGAATCAATAGCTTAAAGCCCTCTTTGAAGCAATATCTAAGGGCCTTGGAAATAGAAAACCACTTGGAACTGGTACTGGAGTAGTTGTTTGGCAACTGCTAATCTTATGAAAGCTACGGATTATTCATCGGTCTACGTTCCGTCCAGTGGAATCTTTTTTATGAGACGAGCGGCGAGCTATCGACAGTAGATACTTGACAATCGAATATACCTACGTGGCTTCTTTAGGCGGTTCACTTGATTAATTGAATAGTTTGACCTTAAACCCACCCTTTTATCCTTGCCTTTACAGCCGTCATACTTTGAGAAATCTCATTCTTCTTGTTCAGCCCTCACTAGTAGATTTTATTTAACTGGCTTTTATTATTATATAAGGTGTCCCTCTAAGATGTAATAGCAAACGCAGAGCTGATGCTCGAGGAGAGATGTTTTAGTGGAAGGGAAGGAAGCCAGTGTCTTAGGCTAGAGAGGAAGGAAATCAAAGTCTTCCAAGCACCAATGGGATTTCTTATAAAAAGGAGTCAGAGAACAACTAATCTTTGAATCGACTGCTCCTCACGAGACCTAGACGGTGGTTCTTGTTCGGAAAAAGAAAGGCACTACTACCCTTTGAAAAGAGCCTTTGATTGAAGATGAGCTTCCCTTTCCACTGTCCTTCCGCTGCGAGAGTTGGTCTGGTACGCGCATTGATAGCCGTTAGAATAAGGCCCCTGCCCGATTATCGCTGCCCGTTAATCGCTAGCGTCCGAAACTAACCGTAGCGCTGCCCGATGTATCTTTGTCGTCTGAAACTAGCCGTAGAGCTGCTGCCCGAGCCTCTTTTGATTTATTTCCTGGATCCGCTTCGTTCTTTTTCTCGCTGGTTCCTTCATTCCCTTCAGAACAATTCGATTCAAACATGTTTTCGAGATTTTCTCTCGACAATCCCACCTCCTTGAGTTTGTTCTTGTCCTCAAGAATGAATTCAGGATATCTGCGTTCCATTTACTTGTAGTCCTCCCAAGAGTAGTCTTCTATTGCAGTATTGCCCCATTTAACCAGTAATTGTGCAGTTGGTTCTCCTTGCCTTTTAATCAATCTTCTGTAAAGACACTATTTACGAAAAAAACCAATGAAAAAAAAAGAAACTATTGTAGAGTTTATGAACGAGTAAGAGTTCGGAAAGCACAAGAATTTCCTTTGTGGTCGGTACTGTGTTCAGATTAGCATGTTAATTTTTATCTTGCACTGATGGCATAGTATTTATCTCGACACTTGAAACACAAGCCAAAAGCTCTTCTTTTATCTATGAGGGCATTTCTTGATTAAGTTGGTCTTTTCCAGGCTTGTTTTCTTATGGCTTTTTCTTTCCATTATTTGATTTTACTTGAACACTAGGAGATGGCCACTTTGATAGTGATCTTGCTCTTCTTGTGCGAGTAGTAAAATGCTATCTCCATGTGCTTTGTGCTAGTTAAAAAGCATCCAGTAGCCCAATAGGCTTCATAGCTATCACTAGGTGTTTGATGTCTTCTTTTAACCCACTAAGGCAGTAGTAAAATGGCTCTCTGGTAAGTAAGGGGACTCTACATGCAACTTGGGATTTGACCTTTTCAAACCTTTACATATATTCTCGAACACTGCCACCTTGGCCTTTGAAGTTCTTCATATGCACTTGTGTCATTTTTCTCTTGGAACCTTCTTTTTACCAAAATTACCAACTCTTCCCAAGGGGGGTGGTCATGTGTTGCATTGTAGCCCCTGTACCATTCATTGGCCTCACCATAAAAATTTACTAAAGCCTGTATAGTTTTGGTATCCGAAGGTACTTGAAACAATTCAAAGTAATAATTGCACCTATATATCCACTCCTCCGGGTTATTTCCATCAAAGGCGCGGAGCGTCCTGTTCGGAACCATTTATCCTTATTTATATTCTTCCTCTACCTTTCTCATCTGAGGAAGATAAATCCCTAAAAAGGTTTTCCCCATTTCTATTCATCTCAGTAGTGTAGTGGAGATTATGAAAGGGGGTGAGTCACCATTACCCCTTCCCTCTAATGCATGAGGTGTGTGCTCAGGTCTCATTTTACCTTTAATATGCCTCTCATACTTCGCATCCAGATTGGCTATCTTCCCTTCTTCGACCCGGCTCTGTTCTTTTATTTAGTTGATAAGCTAAAAAAGTCCTACATTTTAACAAAACAAGCTAAACCTTGAAAGCGGGTAACGAACGATACGCTTCATAAAGTCCTCTCGATATCGTAACTTGTAGTAGCAGTACGATAGAGCGTTTTCCCTGTTCGCGGCAGTGAACAAGACTGCAAGCGATCGTACCGATTTCTTACCGGGCTAATTTCATTAATCAAGAAAGACGGATCTACCGCTACGCGCCGCCAGTGAGTAACTACTAATGTATAGAGTTCAAAGGGCTTATGATTGGTTGCTCAACCCTGCCTTTAAACGCACGAAATCGAAGCAAGGCAGCGGAAATCACATTGAATGCAATGCGTTCTCTACTTTTTTATCTCCATGTTGATAAAAACTATTAGCAAAACATGAGGAGAGATAAAAAGCAATCAAGTGGGAATTCAAGTCCAATCAATCTTCCTTATCTTTCTTAAGGTTTGACAGGGTCTTGGCTATTCAATAAAACGAAGTCAGCTTATTCAGGAGTCCTCTGTACTTGAAAGCATGGTTCAGAGTTCCATGAGTGCGATCTGGAAATCCTGGGAAAGAAGAACAAGGAAATCGAAGAAAATCACTGGACAGGCGAGAGAGACCTTTCTCTTTTTCTTTGCCTGGCACCCAGGAGGACACCAATGCCCCATCCTATATCAATTTTATCAAAAGACCCTGAGGCAGATGTTGGAACCGCTTCTCGAACAGGAATCACAGACCCAACTCATGCTCTTTTTATTTTATCTCGAGGTAAAGAAAAACAAAACCTTACAGACGGTATAAGAGCGCGGTTACCGCTGGAGCGTTGACAAAGACTATTCGCGGCAAATATATGAAACTCTCAATTTTGCAGATTAGCAGGTGGGGTGTACGTGGGTGGTGGATTGCCGGATTTCGCATACATTGGGTAGATATCTACTTTCATCTTGAGTTAGAGTTTATATTTGAATATGTTTCAAGCAGGTCTTTCTTTACTAGCGAGTACCAACGTTTCACAATGAAAGGAAGACTTGGGAAGCCGGATCGTACGTGTGTTGGGATACTTATCTTTGAGAGTGCTGTACGAGACAGAGTATCCGAAATACAGGTTCTTTCTAAGGATACAACGGGTAGGCACTCCCCTCGGAATCCAAGAAATAAATTTACGAGGATACCGCAAATACCTTAAAAACATGGTATTAGTGTTTTATCCACTCTTCTCTTCTTGTTGTTCTTGTGAGGTGGGTAGACCAAAAGCGCATAATAGATGTAGTCCCTGATCGAAACTGAACTAAGATTCAGTCTCCTCTTTACATCTCCAGTTCTGCAGGTCCTTATTTATCCATTTCTGACGGCACGGACCCACTACTCAGAGCTACACTCAGCAGCCCCTCACCTTTTTGACTTACTCGCTGGGTCCCACTGTCCAGTCTCAAATTCTTTTTATCCTGCTCTAGAGAATGATATCACAGGACGTTCCGAGACCACCAACTGAATTTTCATTCCTATGTAGTTACTTGCACTCCCTGCATGTGCCGCACCAAACGGATTCGCCGCGCCGATTACTAGCTGGGTTATGGAATATTTGAAAGGACGTTGGATCGAAACGTTACTCTCCACTCGCTCTTTCTTCTCTTCTCTCTCTCTCGCTCCGTCGTCGAATTGATCAAAACCTAGGGTTAGGGTTTCGCGAAACCTCCGTCTCCCTTGTTCTCCGGCGAACTCCAGTAGTTTACAAGCCTACTCGCATCTCTTTCATCGTGCTAATAGGTCTCAGGCCATCATCTCCGACTGATCAGATGGGAAAGAAGGCACTGGCTACGAAGGCACCTCGATCAGGTAATGGCTCTACTCGTCTCTAACTACGGTTAGGTTTATGGTTTCTTTCGCGGGTACGAGGAGTTGAAGAAGCTAGTGTTTCGTACCTTTATATCTATGTTGCATAGTTAGGCTAGTATTTCAAAGAGATAGTATCACGCCGTACCTCGTTGTGACAAAGTATCAATTTTCTTATCTGGCTCGTGTAAACTCGGATTAGGACAATATTCTTCGGAATAAGATTTTCTTGGAAAGAAGCTGAGTTCTTACAAAAAGAATGTAGGTTAGCTGTTCGTTCGGACAAGGGAATTAGCAGGTACTTACCTTCCTGGCACGAATCCAACTAATCAAACTAATAAGTCGGTCGGACAAGTATCGCTTGCTTGTTCGTTTGTTTCTGTATGTGCTGGCTCCTTTGTTTCTTAGGATTCCCCCGTCCATCCTCTTCGAGCGAGTCTGGTTCGGACACTGATGCTGCCTTCGTTGCTTACACTTTTTCTAAGGATCTCGCTTCTTTAACTTATAAGTCTGATTCCACCGAAGAAAAAGACCAATCAATCCGGACACACCTCCAATTCTCACCATCAGCCAGGCCTGGGGCTGGTAAACATACTTTTACTAACTTTTCTGGTAATTCTCGAGATGAGACTGCTCCTATTAATTCATAGACCGGGGGCTTAGGTCGACCAAGAGACAGATTTGCAAACTATTCTGGTGAGGTTTTTACTTATTTATTTGAGAAAGTAAAACCACTGACGGGTTAACAAAAGAGTGGGTACTGCCACTGTCACTTAAGGCACAGATGGGTACTTCATTTAGACTTCCCTTAAACTTCAGGGGTTTAGTACAGTATTGGCTATTTGGTGCACACATGGATATTTCCGCCTGTTCATACTCCTCTCCCAAGGTTTATTGTTCAGGAACTTCTTCACCTTCTTGCATTTCTCTGTCTAAATCTTCCTCAGCTATTGAATCCGCATTTAATACAGGAATTCCCTTACTGTTACATTTGTAACCTATGTGAGACTTTTCACCACACTTTCAACACAGACCCATAGGCTTCTTTTGCTCAAGGGCGTAGCTTTACTCGAAAAAATTGACATGTCTGGATGTGTATACCCTTACAGTAGTAGGAGAAAGGCATCGAAACCCTTTTTGTGGTGTCCTAAACAGACACATGGAAGAGATCTTGGAGAGAGCTTGTGCGGTGCTACATCCTGTAGATCCGGATAACATAGACAACCAAATGTAAAACACAGATTTATTGAATTGGGCGCATGACCATGCCAAATCTGATATGGACACTTATACCTGCTAGAACGGAACAAGATGGTATGCTATTTGTAAGATGTATGGCTACATGCAATGCTTCGACCCAGGCATGCAAGCTTGAACAAGAAGACTGCAGCTTAGGTCGGATTCATCATGATACAGTCTCCATCAACCTCCTTAGGTGCACAGATTCTCCGCAATATTCTAGCTTGAACCACATGATTTCCGAGAGGAACGTTCTTTCTGAGTGCATAGTGAACTGGCATTTATGACTTTTGCTATAGGCTTTATTCCTAGTGGCTCTTCTTTGAAACATTTAATAGTGCTACGCCCTTTTATCTTGAAAAAAGAAGTCTACTCAATTTCTCGAATTTCCCAGCGCATTGGTCATAGGAAGGTTCTTTTTAATAGGCATAAGTTTGAGATCAAAGAGACACTGACAGACTTTTATACTTTATATACTTTTCACCCAGCGAGTAACTACTAATGTTGCGAGCGAAAAGAGCAATTGGTGCTTCTTGCTTTCACTCATCAGTCAACCTAATCACATTTCTCTCAATAAGGAATTCCACCATATGAGATGCAAGAGTGATATACAGTAAGAAAGATCCGCCCTTCCTCATCAAGCACACCTCCTTTCACTGATCCTATACTTTCTCCATAATAAGAAGTATAGAGATCCTCGGAAGATTGATTACTTTCGAGTCTCTCCTCTATGACCCCTTTGAATTGGAACCAAATATGCTTAGCTAAAAGGTCAATGAAAGTAGATACTCTAACAACAGTGGAATTGGCTCCGGCATGAAAGAGTTCGGATAATACATAAATGCTACTCCCCTCCAACGAATATGTATGTATAAAGCCAGTTTATACCACAATACACATCATCAGCAACTCCTTTCCTTAGTAAGAGAGTCTCCTTTGCTGTTGGCATGCCAACAAAAATCATTAGATCAATGAAATCTGGATAAGTTTTCAAGACCTGGGGGCCTCATCATATTTCATAGTCAAGTTCGTTATCTCAATCTGCAAGTGACAAAGAGCTTCCAAGTTCTCCAGATTGCTAGGATTTCTTTGGAATTCTCTGAGCATTTGGAATACCTGGTCCTTTTACCTGGATGGATTCGTTTTACTACCATGTGGTAGCTCACTAGCATTCTGAGAAATCAGCTTATGATCCAAATTCATAATAAAGGTCTAATTAACAATAGATGAAGAAGCTGATAAGGCCTTAATCTTGGTCTTGGAGGCGGTAGCCTTCGCTACAATCGATTTCTAGGAGCGAGCTTTTCGTTCGTAACATTATACGTTACTCACTGGGTAATGCTGAGGTAGCAGATGTGCGCAGCCCAGCTCCAATAAAGCGTTGAGGGCAGACTCCTATTATAAGGGATACTCTGTGCTGGTGAGAACGAAAACGAAGTTGCTTTTGACCTTGCATTGGGCTCTTCCACACGGGCATACTAGGGCCTTGTAGCCTTATCACGAGACCGGGGATGGTGCTAGCATGGAAGGATGCCACGAACGAACGAAATAGCAGACCCCGCTTCCAACCAGGTAGTCAGGAAAAAGATCTTGTTCCCTAGATAAGCAGATCTTACCGAGCGGTTATTTAATGGATAAGCAGACCGAGCTAGTACGCCAACCTACGGGATGGATTTTCTTAGAATAAGAAAGCTGGAATTATCAAAGCTGAGCTTCACCGACAAGACCTTCCTTAAACCGTCACAATGCCCTCCCGATCTTGAGTAAGATGGTTCATTCTTTCCTTGGGAAAACAAGGCTTAAAAGTGGTTAAAATCCAGGGTTCATGGGGCCCAACAGACGCCGTTGGGTCCAGTTTTGCAATCGCTTTGGTTATTCGATCTTCTAATTACAATATCTTACTGGGGTTCTTCCATTGGTTGGGCTGGAGCACCAAGCGGGCCTACTACATAATTCGGCTCCTCTATCAGCTTTACCGCCAGAATACCTTCTTTTCACAGTCTAACTGTCGGAACATCAAGTGGGTTCCTTTTCGGGTCATACGCTGGCAGGTCATTTATTACTGGGCATTTAGCACTTTTCAGCGCCTTATTAGTAAGACAGTTTATGACAGGTCAACCTGAAATCACCTTTACTTATGTAATAAAAAATACTATTATATATAGAGTCTCCTTTAGCTAGGAGAGAGCTTGAGCGAGAGATAAGGAAATTTTGGTAAAGCCAGCAACGGAAAGATTCAATCCTAACTGAGCTAACTGTATGGCAAAAATGAGAGAATGGAAAATGAAGAATAACCACTAGTAGGGATATGGATGGAGCGAGTGGAACGTAAGTGAAACGAGCCAGAAGGCGAGCGTAAAGAGAGTACTAGATTCCTAGAAAAGGAGAAGAGCCTTTACTTTCAAATAAAAACTTCCTCTTCCTGCTTTCTCTATCTCTGTGCGCACCGGAAACTTAGAAATAAATAAAAGAAAGCGTCAGCCCTATGATTCCTGTCTGTCTGAGGCACTCTATCGATGACCAGCAAACAAGGACAGGAAAAAATAGAAAGGAGAGTTCAAGACGTCGGCCTAATTTCCGAATCTATTTCCCTCTCGACCTAGGCGAGCAGTTACCGGACAAGGACGATGACGAAGTCCTTTAGGCCTCCGTACCCCACGTAATTAAAGAAGACCCTAGAGCTTGGCGATTCCTATAAACATGACCCAAAATTCAATATGGAGAAAATCATCCATTTTATTGCAGGAGTGACCATTAATAAAGTTTCCAAAACTTACTTAGAGAGAGTGAAGTAAGCGACCAAATATCTAGTGATGATGATGACGATTAGATAAGAGGAAAATCCATAACAGTTCTAGGATAATTGGTTCGAAAAAACCGTCTTTTTTCTTGTATAGACTGGAAAGAAAAGATTTGACCCTCGAAGGCACCTAATATAAAATTTTTTATAGTTTATGCTTCCTTCTGATTGCACCAGAGCTTGTTGTGAGCGATGTCGATCACTGGTCAAGGCTGGACACCATTCCCAGACTCTGGCAACCACGGATGAACAGGCGTTTCAAGGTAAACCTCACCTTTGAAGTAGGGCTTCCCGGCACTACGATTACTTTAGAGATGCGCTTTCTTCGTTTGGCACACTGATAACTGTCCCATAAAACCAATTATCTCCACAACTCACTAACTTTTTATCCCTTATCTCATGTGACCCGATCTCTTAAGCCACCTATACAGAGCCCCGTAGCTCCCTCTACTTAATGCTTAGCGTCCTGTCAAAAATATGACCTCTATCCCATTCTTCCACTAAACTTATCCAAGGTTCATTTTGTATAAAATCAACATTTACACATTGTGTGAGATTGGACGAGTCCACCCTTTACAACTTGAGAAGTCGTGCTAAACAAGGCCATATTATATAATTGTAACGTGCAGCTGGCTGTATGTAACTCTGTCGTGGAATGGACTCCCCCTGAAGAAAACTAATGCTCATAAGATCAGGATTAAATTTCTTGCGATATGTCCGAATCATCATATTAGATACAAAACTTTGCAGGTTCTTCTTGTCTTAGTGGGCAAGTTACTGGGTTTCTTTTAAAATCACCAGGCATACAGTATGTTTATTTATTTGTAAAAAAAAACAATGTGGCAAAGGTATCAAGCAAGCTGGCGAAAGAATTAGGAGTGACCGACCTCCGGACTCTAAACTGGTAAAAAATCAGGTCCATGGTTCGAAAGATTCAGCTAAGCCCGTAGTGGGAGAGTTGAATCGGCCCAGCAAAAAGGGCATGCGTTCCAGTCCAATGCAAGATATTGATCTAGAATATCCTCCATGCTATATTTTTATGGGAGAGTAGTAGTTCCAGACCTTCTTTCTAAATATGAAAAACATTTTAGGTATACAGCTAAATCAGGACCGTGGGATTTCTAAACTGTAATGAAAAATAAATCCTTTGATTTTGAGGCTCGAAAAACCTTCTAATAGAGAATTTAGCTTACACTGTTTCTTGGGTAAATAACCGCCTCAAGAAGCTCAGGCAAAGGAATCCTCCAACCTTGTGTCTTAGCTAGCTCGGAAACCTGGGATGAATTAAGCTGGAGTACCCGCGGAAAGCATTTCGGATCGCGATCGGCGGTTTATATCCCACTTCTGGGGAAGCGTGCAACGAACGAAGGCGCAGGCCAAATAGCTACACAGATTTAATCTTGGCCCATTAGTGCACGGGCAGGTTGTTCACTCAGTGCTTGCTTGTAGTCGGCAGACTTTGGTACGGTTACGAATTAGAAACCTAATGCTGTCAGCCTATGGTAAAAAGAAAACACTTTGGAGTGGTGCTGGAGATTTAAAAACGTCGAAGAGCAAATCCTGTTCAAATTCGAGAGCTTATACGAGAAACTTTTTTGAGTGAAAAATCGATCTCGAGTTGAGTCAAATCAAATGAAAGTTGAGTCAAGCCTCGAACAACGACTTGCGAGCCCTTAGCTCTCGTTTTGCGCGGAGATCTAATCTATAATACTTTGTGGTTCATGATAATGAGCAAACAAGGAAAATAGGTTCTTTTCATTGAGAATAGGGCGTGAACGTGATGTGTTGTAGACCAGGTAGGTCAAATACACTATAAAAGATAATATGCATAAACTAAGTTCAAAGTGAGATTCACCGGGAGATAAAAGTAAGCGAGTTTAGATGGTTAGGGAATTGCTTGGGCTAAGGTTTTGGAATGGTCAGATTCTCGTCCATTTTTAGTGATTTTATCGAGCTTGAGGGTACTTTGGATGCATCTGATCGATAAATTGAGTACTCCAGTGCTTCTTCAACATCTCATATACAACTAAATTGAGACTGACCAGAAACTATAGTAATATCTATTTTATTCATTAGTTGGCTTGTTAGATGAGGAGCCACTATTTCATAGAGGGATTCACCTAAGCACGAAGATAGGGCTGGCCTTCATTCAGTATATCGGTATATATAGAACGTATATGGTGATCATTCAAGTCTCTTCTTAAGAGATTTGGACTCTATCCGTCTTGCTTATCCAATATAAAACAAGACAGTATTTGGTACGCACTAGAAGAAGCATCCATACTGACTGGGAATAAGTTATATTCCAAGTATTCTGCTTTACAATTACACAGTCACATATTGTGTTAAATGAATTGAAATGGGTTATGCGCTCCTTTAGCGAATTGATTTCTAAATCATATAAAGGATATTTATCTACACTTTGTCATTTATTTATTCATTTCTCTATTGTTTGTTAAAGCATTCCACTCTTGAGATTACGTGCCTTAGTGGGTACTCTTTCTCTGAATCTGTGTAGAACAGCTTGGTTACCTATTTATTCTAGCCGGGCTTTTTAGCTTTTAGCTGGCATTTACTTAGGGGAGGAGGGGATTACCTGAAAGAGTAGAGCGCTCGCTACCCGATCTTATAATATTATCCCCTAAGCTAAGTAGTTCCCTGGTTGCCGCTTTAACGAAGGAATTACCAGACGGAAAGAAGTGGGTAGGGAGAAATCCCCTGTCCAACTCAGAAATTTGCTCAGAGAGAGAATCATCTATGTATGTATGGATGGGTGTCCAACTCGGATTTAAGTTTTTGTACTTTCCTTTTCATTACTGCTCCAGGGGGCACCACGGATAATCGGAGTTCCCCTATTCCCAGGATTCTTCTTGCTAGTTCTCGCTCCCCACAGCTCTGATTGCGGGGCTGGTCCCATTGGATGCTTAGACTGATACTTATTGGTCGCATTGGATGCTTTGCTTAGGCTACTTTTTTGACTTCTTTATTCAAGGAGAGATTCATTCACCTTATTGGGCTTCATGCTGGACAGGTGCGAGTTTGACTTTCTCAAAGGAAAGCACTTAGTTAGTGTGGAAGGCATCTCCCATCTACTGCCAGGACCTCATACTTCCTTTTTGTGTAGTACCAAAGCGTAGACATTCAGACTTTGGGGAAACTGCCGTACGTAGCAAGACTAGCTTCTTTAGGTATTGTCGTAGTTAGCGATGAAGGAAGGGGACCATCTTACCTTCTTTCTAGAAGGATACCTCTCAGCTTAGCCTAGGGTTTCAGGTTGAATTGAGCCAATGGAAAACCATTCAAAGTAAACCTTGCCTAGCTAGTCTTTCCTAGCTGACTTTACTAAATGCGTTAATGTTGTCCAAGCAGCACTGCATTCAATCTTGCATAGGTAGGCTTTCCTTTTCTATCTGCTAAATGAACTTTACCATCTGAGAGGGGGTTTTTTGGCATGTTTTTTCCTCTATATAGTGCTGATCCCATTGATCCAAGCATGGCTCATCTACACATGGATTTTTTTCTTAGTTTCTTTCTTTTCCTTAGCGGCCTAGTTAGTAGTAGTAGCTTGCTTCTCTGGCGCTTACACCCCGTTGCGTCAGTGTAGCATCCCTATAGTAGGCCAACTATACTTTGATTCTCCCCAGAGTGATTCTGGTAAAGTAGAATGACTAATCATACTCCTTACCATATCCGGAAGCGTTCTGTTTCGTCAGCAACACCATTCATAGTGGGGTGTACTGTAGGGCGCCCATTATGCAATAAGAGGAAATTATAAGAAAAGGAGAGTTACATAAGACTGGCGAGAGAGTTGAGCAGGAGGCGTCCATTTTACTTAGTTCTGATATTGCGTTCTTTATTTTACTTAAAACCATGTCCTTTTTACTTAGTTTGTTGGAGTGGTCCTGCGAGGCCTATATAGAGATAAGAGGAAGAGAGCTTGACCATCTCTATAAATGCCCCGGGGGAACCTTGACACTGACGCATTCAAGTTGAGGGGTAATATTTGAAAGAAGGCTATACTCATCTTATTAGATACTGGGAGAAACATGTCCATGCTCTAATGGGTATCTGAGCTTTGTTGACACTAGTTGTAACGTAAAAGAAGGAGAAGGAGAAGCTAGCTTGTGGGATGGAGAAGGAGACGCATTAGCATAAGGAGAAGCAGACTCATTAGCATAAGGAGAAGCATGCGGACAAGGCACGGCACCAAACCAATGGAAGGAACGGGTATCTATAGTGATAGTGATAATGAAAGGGAAGGGGCTTGGTGGATAGGAAAGAGCTGGTATAGCAAGTCAAGGGAATAGTTCGATATCTTGAATGCATGCTTATGTTTGATACTGCAGATGGGTGTGCCAGAGTAGAAATAGGAATAGGATTAGGCCTAGTATTTGTCAAAGATTTCTTGGCAAGAGAGTCTAGCGTAGCTCTTTGAGCATTCCCATAAGCCCTTTCTTGGTGGGTTTAATCAAAAGCATCCATGCCAGGGCGTAGAGGAAGCATCTTTTTAACCTAAAGCAAAGAAAGTCCCCTTGACTGAGAGCGCCTTTTCACTCGTAACATTAGTAGTTACTCGTCGGGTCAACGGCTGTAAAGAAGATAGACGTGCGGGACCCCCTTCTAAACTTCATGCTTGAATTCATGTGTACGTCCTTCTGTTTGTGAAAACCCGACCCCTGTTTCTTCCTCTTTCTCCTGGCGAAATAGCAGCTCCTTCTTTCTAGCTGCCAGAGCCAAAAGTCTCACCCTTCGTTGAAAAAGTTGTTATACTTACTGATTGATCACAACTGCCAAACCCTATGATTGATTCCATGCGCACATAGCCGACAAATCCCCTACTTTTATTCGGTCGGGACGCCCGAGATCGAATAAGGAAATTAAAGGGCAAACTCATCCATTCTCGAACCCGTACTTTCCACTGTTTGACCTGTTTGCCTGCCTTACGTATACTTTACGTGTGTCGGGGGAGAGTACTATAGAAAAACTCCTGATCGACGACAGAAAAGAAGAGAAGAGAGGTAGCAAGCTATGATCCTTTTGAGTCCAGGGCAGGCCCAATGCAAGGAACTGTTTTGTTCTTCGAGGAAGAAGAACATAACATGTTTAGTTTCGGATAATTTTGATTACGAATACGAATTAGACGGATCACTTGCCAGGTCATCCCGGACTTCGCATGTCTGCTACAAAAGATTTGAATTAGGAGGATTCCGGGAGTTATTTTGTTTTCAGAAGAAACCTTCTATTACTGGTGCATTTACTTATATAGTTTTCCCCGCAGTACTGCAGCCCGCCAATAGGAAAGGAATGGGACCCTTCTCGACTTAGCGGATTGACTAATTCTCTAGCCTTTCCAACTGTAGGAGCCCATCCTCTTATGAGATAGATCGCCATTGACCACCTAAGCAACCCAAGACACCAAAATAAAAGAAAAGAGGAGATTCTCCACCGCAAAGCAACAAATAGCAAGTGAACTATCAGCATTTTTATTCCCCTTAATTACTATCCCTGCTATTTACGTGGATGACCGTGGGGGTTCTGGATCCTGAGAATCTACTCGAGCAATGGAAAGGTACCGGTTGAGGGGAAGTGCTCTAAAGGTTGTAGATTATGGTTCATATCAGGTTCCTGGGAAGCAAAGTAAAGTACTGGGACTGTTGCCTGCGCAAGTATCTTAGCCAGGTTGAGTAGTGGTTCATCGCTTTCCAGGTTCCCGTAGTAACCATTGGTGGTTCCTATCCTAGCCTAGCTTTCTTCCTTTGATGCTGAATTGAGTGTAGTGCCGCAGTTGGGTCTCTCCTAGACTTCCCGTATGTAAAATAGGTAAATCTTTGTTGATAACATCCCTGCTGTTCTTTAAGCATTCCCAAAAGAGTCATTCCTGGACGGCACCTCTTTTCAATCAAATGCATCGAACTTAGAGTGGGCCATCAACTCTCAAATTCGCATAGTCTCAGAGGATCTTCTCATAGATTTGCCAGAAGACCAGATTGATTGACAGAGACGGAGCCAGATGTTTTGCCCCAGTGAGTAACGTAGGCATGTTACGAACGAAAAGCTGGTGATGAAGAAAGCTCGCATCTTTCTCTCTTTTTATCCGACCGGAAGGCAGAAAAAAGAAGAGGGCTACGATCCTTCGAGCAGGGCAGTTCATGAGCTGCTATCTCCGACCGAGGAGCAGCAGAGCAAAAGATGCTTTTATTCTTCCGTAAAACCGTACACAGGCCAAGGCTTCTCGAAGTCAAGTACAGAAAAAAAGGGAACGCAAGATTTCACTGACCCCACAGGCCTTTTTTGCTATCAAACCTCCCTAGGCTACCTAAAGGTACCCTCAACTTCGTCGACCCTCACTTGCCTTTGCTGAGTTAATGGTTCATCATACCTGCCCAGACATGTATAAAAAACCAAAACCAATCACGCCACCGGATGACCTAAAGATTGCGTGGTTACGCCTTAGGAACCGGAGAGGCATATGAATCTCTTTCCTTCTTCTTTATAACCGAGCTGCCTAAAGGCACCCTATGAATGAATGCAATTCCGCCGGTCATCTGTCAAACCTCTCGCATTTAGGAAATGCTTCCAGGAAGGCTGCCCCAAGATCGCTGGAAAAGCTCCTGACTACTTGATTAGCGCTAGATCCGTCCTGAGCATGCTTGGCATCGCCAACATTACCAATCAGAGTAACATTCCTTTACCAAAGCGGGACGACTTCCGTCTTGTGTTTCCAGGACTTGGTTTTCTTCCTTTGGTTTAAGAAGAAGACCCGGAGGCCATAGACCGTAGACCATAGACCGTAGACAGACGGGTTTTAGTCATCACTGAAAGACTCACGATGATTCCATTTGTTTACCAGGCTCTTCCGTCCTGGTTCATCCATCGATGCTTGGTTTGCTTGGAGTATGTAAGTCAAGGTCCGAAGGAGGCTCCTTTTATTTAAAGTAAGCCATGTATTTACTCCAATGATACTATTGTTCTGGACCTTTATAGAAGAGGATCTTGGTAAGAGATGTACTTCTTCGGGAATTAAAAAAAACGAATATACTTTCCTTGGGTATTCCGGACTCAATTCTTGTACTCCTTGATCCTCAATCAATGTTTGGTATTCCGGAACTTCCTTTAATTCTTGATCCTCAATAAAAAACAAATTCTCTTGCTGAATAGAAGGATATATGAAATTCGAATGATTATTCGATATGATTTGATCAGTCCGTAAATGTTCCAAAATTTACCCTTTACTAGAAGTGTCCAACACTTTACATCTTACTTGATTATTAGTCATTGAAAGATCAGGAATAGAAATAAATCTTTCTTCAACAGAAAAAGAATCAACATTCATTTGATCTTGATCCTTGTGGACTAAAAAAGACACTCTACCGGATCTGCAAGGACTTCCTTCTAATACCCCTAAATGGGGTGTTTTTGGTAATAGATGCACATTACTATATGTATGTTTAGGTGTATGGTAGACATCATCTTTAGTTTGACGAGTAAGATTTGGAGTTAGCTATAAGATTTCGAGCTTACTATGAGATTGCGAGTACGATATCAGGTTTCTAAGCCGTAAGTGCATCTCTCGTTTACAGTAATATTAGCTCTAAGATTGAGAGTCAGCTAATTGGAAGGCATAAGCTTAGCTGTTGTTTATGTAGTACAAGCAGGAATACAAGACTCAAAGTACGAATGAAGAATCAAAGCTAGAAAGCAGATTTCCAGTAGTGATATTGGCTGGCCATACTATTAATAGTTGTTATCAGCTTGAGTTGGGTATTCGTATCGGTACTTTAATTGATGTGGTGAACTCTCTTTATCAGTCATAAGATTCAAAACATGAAAGAAGACTTGTTGCTCTATCTCTCGTTTATCAGCTATTAGATCCAAAGCCAGCTCTGTATTGACTTGGCGTATCAGGAGTTATCGGTTCTACAGAATCAGAGTCACCCATAAGGTTTGTAGCTAGCTTTTCTACTCATACTCGCTTTTTAATTTATATGGGAGTACCAAGGAAGATATAAAGTAGCAAGGCAGAACTCAAGTCAACCTAAACAATCATATCATTGTAAACGGAGTCTAGAATACCTTATCCTGCTCTGCTTTTCCTTTATTAAGACGACGTTAATTTCAGTATTTTTCTTATGCTTTCTTGTGCATATTTGACTTCTTTCTTCGGAAGCTCAATCTATAGGGAGGGGGAGCTTTAGTCTCAGTATGGATTAAATATGTAACTCGAACGAAAGAAGGTCAGATGCTCTGGTAATGAAGGAAACGAAGGTAAACCATGAGTTTAGTAAAAAAGCGTGCGTGCGGTCGCTTTCTTTCACGAGATTCTTCCAATTCTAGATGATATCACTCGAAAGCATCTTACAAAAGGATGAAGTTTATCATGATGTCTACTAAGGTCCTTTCTTCTTTCAGCAGAGCCGGCCGCTTGGAGCTGATGTGGGAAACTCTTCTTCAAATGAGATTGAAGGGTCTTCACTCTGAAGATCGATTCTTTACAAGCACTTTTTTCAAGTACTACAGACTTCACGCTTCAATTCTCGAGATGGAATATGCGTATCATAGGCTCAAGAAATATAGAAATTAGGTTCAGAAACACTCCGTGATATGGCTTCTGCATAAAGAAATGCGAGGACTCCCTTGGTCTGCGCCCATTAAATATCGGGAATCTCAAGGCCCGTGTGGTACCGTTAAGTAGTACGTTAGCGCTTAGATAAGGTATTTCCATGTATCCAGCAAAGCATCCAATGTGGTTTACTGACTAGATTATTCATTCATTTTGAAAAGGGCACACGTGTTTTCCTGAGAAGACCTGTTTCAAGCTTTCGCTTTGCTTGATGATGCCAGACTTCTTCGCACATCTGAAGATGCACTATGCTTTTTAATACTGGGCATATCTACTCCTTTTATCTTATCAGCTAAGGTTAAGGTGAAGACTCACTAAGATTATTTACACTTTATGATGGAAAGTCGTCTTTCTTTCTTTGATACTGGTCCCGGTCCTTGCTTTTATACGGGTGATGGCGTATCTGAGTTCAAGGTCTAACTGCAATGGTCACTGGGTTCCAGCTGATCAAAATACCAGAGTTGGTGTATTCTAAATCGCGGCTCGGGGTTGCTTTCATTGCTTTTGTCGGACAACCTCTTGCCGGTTCATTCTTTTGAGTGCCAACCTCCTTCCAAATGTGCGGCTTACTGGGGTAAAAGAGCCAAGTTTGGAAAAGCCTTAGACGCTGCGCTATGTTAGTGAAAAGTGTGAAGCAGCCAGCAATTGCACCGGGAAGCAATCTATCTACATCGAACACCTTTGAACGAGCAAAGAAGCATTCGTCAGTTGATTCATGGTTCCGGAAGCAATAAATTTAGTCTTATTAGCCAGAACCTACTATTGGTTTGTATGAATTCTCGAGAGTAATATACCTAACTGAAAAGTGAGTACTTGAATCATCAGCTCCGCTTCCATGAATAGGAAAGTTCTGAACTAGCATCTCTTCTCAAAAAAAGGAGAAAGCATCCATAGAGGTAGTAAAGTAAAAGAAGTTCTATAAGTGATCAGGTGTAGCATCTTTGCATTGGTGGGATATGGGTCAAGTGGGTAAGCTACCTCTACTAAGTAACCTACTGACTGAGTTTATGGAGTTTCAAAGACTAGTAGGGATAGGTCAGTTCTTGTCACTAACTAAGGGAAAGACTAGATATGTATAGGTCAAGTCAAATAGGGCTAAAGCTACCTGGTATAGGGCAACAAGAGTTCTTTCTTGGGGAAAGCTGCTAACTAAGCTAGAGAGAAAATGGAACAGAAAAGAGGAAGATGCAGTAAAGATGGTTATCAATAACCTGCATGGGCCCATCAAGGAAGCGAGGGTGCTAGGAGATTGCCAAACATTCCCTCAATAGACAGTACCATAGGTTGGTTCCAGATCGAGCTATTAAAGCACCACTACCAGTAGCAGTAGAATAGAAAGAACCTGAAAACTACTAAAGTAAACGCAGTCGACTATCCTATCCGGGTAGCCTAACCACAACACTATAGGAAGTAGGTATAATCCAGATGGGGACGTCTATGTATGAACAAAATAAAACGAGTCGAGTACTAGAAAGATCCGCTACCGAGAGTAAAAGGCAAGCAAAGGAATCGAAATCAGTAGTACGGTCAAAATAGAAATGTCAAGATACTTACTTCGGTGAGATAGTTATCCTCCTTTCAACGCTCCGCGCCTTGCATTACTTGCTTGGAGTTCCTTATGCATATTACGGAAATCTAGCCCTAGCTTTTTCTTACTACGCATAGACCTCCGCATACTTGTTGACCTATCCACGACGTACTGTCTATTCCTTGCTTTCCTATGACCCAATGCTTTGACCTAGCTCCTGTGAATGGCCACTAGCCTTTCTTTACCAACCCGGGCGCTGAGACCTATACTATACGCCTATGTGACTTCTTGTACTTACCGCTGTAAAGGAATTAATCGAGGTTTGTCTTAGATCTTCCGGTGATACTCGCACGAATCAGGATCTCTGAGGCATACTTGGCTTGAGACAGGTAGAGCCCTGGTAATCCATATCAATGCCGACCGAAGCTTCCCAATATCCTGCATCTCATAGCTCCTCTGCAATCGGTATTTGATCTCCGCAACACCAGCCGGATAGTAAATCGACTGTCTAATGGGGGTCTAACCAGGTATCGAGTCGATACTGGATGCTACTGATTCCCCGATTCATATTTCGGAATCTCTATCTAACAACGAAAACGTTGCTTTTTCGTGTTCCAAACTAACGCTTCGCCCCTGCGGCCTATCTCTGTCTCTCTCTTCTTTCTTTCAAGCAATCATCAAAAATCACTATTGTGCCCGAGTTTATGCCACTCGGCCTCAAAACTTACGAAGGTGTATCTTACTCGCTCTCTGGTAAGTCGGGTAAAGGTTCTATGGGAAAGCTTAACCCAAGCTATCTAGAAAACTCAGCAACCCCGAGGGAACCATACCATATCTCTTATCCCAACACCTCGCCGCCTCGAGCCTTTCCGTTAGCCACTACTAAGGTCTGTAATTCAAAGGAGAAGGGGCGCAGCGAAGAGGCTTTACTTGGAACTCGTAGTTCGCTCTCTTCGATCCTCGTCCGTTACGCTTTCAGGCCAGCATTTTCATCCTTTAACAGACGTTACTATCTGGTATTCCTAGTAGGTTGACCCCAACCATGGATCTAGTTTGACCTAAATTGAATAAAATTGTAGGAATCCATGGGTGCGCCCTGGCACATTGTCATTCCACTCAGCAGGGAGGGGCAAAGCCAAGACTGATTTACCTAACTCCGGCACGTGCAAAAACCTCTTTTTTTTTAATTTAAAATGAGCACTTTCTTTCGACGCTCCTCCACTACACTATGGGTAGTCTGTCTCGACGGTGCCGGGGACGATCTCCTTCTAACACACCTTCTCCAAGCGGGTAGACACATACGAAAGACTTTCCTTATTGATGACAGACTTGGTGCTAGAAGTTCGTCAATTGCTTGGGTGAGGGATTCAACCTTAAGATCTCTCCTTTCTTTCAAGCATCGTAATACGCACCGGGGGGCGGGCCTCTGATCCTTCCATGAAAACAGGTAGCTCAACCCGCTCCTTGAAGTCGCTCTAACTTCGCCTAACGGCTTGTTTTCGCTCATTCAGTCGCTCGCTATCGGTCGCTTCTACAGGAAGCTCCCTTGCTTGCCCCCCTGCTCCGGGCTTCGCCTCGTCGCTTCCCCCCATTGGGGGTCCGCTGAGCTAAGTTCCGAATTTCCAAAAGAATGGATCGTGGATCGATCCGTTCCTTGGATAGGTTCGACTCGTCAAGAGAAGATAGTTTAGGATGAAGTATGTTTCCCCGTATAGGGCCGTCGTCCCAATAAGTTGGAAGCGTACTAGGAGAGGGGGCATTACCTTATAAGGGTAATTTACTTTCCCATCTGACTTTATATGCGTACGAGTTACACCAACCGCTGACCTCTAATAGCACTCAGGTCGTGGTCCAGAACACCTGATAGCCGGGAATTCGCCCCGACTGGCTTATGTACCAGATGCTAGTTCTGGACCCCTGTCTTTATCTCTTTGCCCCCATAGGGGCGTCTGACTCATGGCAGCTCACTGAGTTGGACTTCTGACTTGTCGGATTCTATTTGTGAGACATAAGATCGACACAAGCCTCCTTCGCCCTTCTCAGCTTCTGTCGGCAGATGTTTAAACAATAGTTCCTTGCTAGCCGGGCTTTGGCCTCGCTACGCGGCCTCCTTCGAGATCCTTACCTCACCCTGTTGGTCTCGTACGACCTAGATGAAGGCTTCACCGGCTGATACATCATCCAAGATGGCCCCGAAAGAAGTTAAAGCAGCGCAAAGCATCCACAACGACCTGTATCCTTCAATAGGTAGGTACTTTACTAAGCTCGGTCCGCCGCATGACGTATGGTTGCCCCCACGTAGTGGGACGCCTTCGTTTACCCGTTACCTTTAGTATTCCCCTACCCAAACGACAAGAGAAAGAAATACCATTCTTTATTGTCTTGGACCACCACGGCACCCGCCTGAACATCTCGCACATCATACCCAAAGCAAAGAGAATTTATACTACTAAAAGAGCAAGGCACCGCCCCCGGTGGGATCTAAATTCACATGTACTTGTTCTTACACAACTAGGTAAACCGAGTCGGCATGCGAACCAGCGATATCGATGCGTCATCTACGATATTTCTCGTTATTGGTTTGAATTGTCTTTCTTTCTTTTCTTTCACCTTGAAAACACAAATCCAACTTATGCTCCACTGTACACTTATTATACTTAACATGAAAAAACCCTTTATCTGGATTTTCCAATCAATCCAAACAAATAGTAGTAGCAATAGAAATAGGGAACCGTTACCTGACCAAAGTTTATGGAATCACCAACATGCTCAAAGAACATAACATACTCTGTATATAATACCGAACACTAAGCGAAGGATTTGGTGATATAAACATAGCAATTAGCAAAAATACGCATCAGAGTCGTGATGAATCCCTTCCTCAATATTCTCAACTAGCTAATGAGAAGCTTGACGCTACCTACCTACGATTAAGCCAAGTCGATGGAAGGAAAAAGACCTAGAATAGAAAGAAAGTATCGAAAGCTTGAAGTAAAGTACGGGCAGAAGAGATGCATCCGATTCCTTTCCTCTACCTAGCCTCTACTTTTCGGGAACTATGCCCTGTATCGAATCATTCACTGAAGCTTGCCTCTAAGATGGAGCTGACCGGTTACCAACCTTCAATATATGCACTTCTCCTTACTGGTCGGTTTTTACTCTTTAGTTAGAGCTTTAATGCCCATTTTCCTCTTATACATTAGAAAGCTTACTTCTCCTTTGACCAAGAACCACCTTTTTACAAGACCAACCAAACCTTTGCTAGTTCAACCAACCAGTCAGCCCAGATCGAAAGCACGCAAGTAAACTACTTGACTCTTTACTTCTTTCCCACACTGCTGTTAAGATACCTGAAAAATCTAGAGAGAGCAAGGCCGACTTCACTATCCACCGATCATCGGATCGGGTTTGACTTCCTAGTGGAGTGCTCTAGTGTCCAATTACGTGAGGGGTGGGTGATGAATAAGAATCTCTTGAAGCTGGTGATTATGATTCTGTAAGTGTTTTATCTTTTTTCTTTGCTTGCCCTTTTTTGCTGAACTAGAATCAATAAATATGAGAAACAACTTAAAGAAAACGTCTATGGCAGATGGCAAAAAAGACCCTCCACAACCATAAAAGAGAAGAACTTCTTCCTCGGCCTTACAAGAGCTATAAGCTGCCAGACAAGGCCAAGCAAAAACGCAATATGGCATTATCCCCGCTCCGAAACAATCCAGAGTACCTTAACGAGATCTCTGAATCATTGTCCTACTGCCTCTACCCCAGGTGAGTAGCTGGCCGGGCTTCACTGGCTTATTTCGGATGTTTAGAAACTGTATTATCTTCCGGGGTGCCCCTACTGACCATGCACTGCCCTGCTCTCTTTGCTTATTCCAATAGGGTGGGTTTGGCCATTATCTTTCTAAAAAGAAATCCTTTTTCTTAGGCCTGCTTCCGGTTCAAAGTGACGGGATTCGGTATTCGAGTGAAAGGATTCACTGATGCCCACAAGTTCTCATTTGCGGGCAGTCCTCGAAAGAGGATTCCTGCCCTTGAGAAGTTCCGCTCGTGTAGCTCTCTTTGACTGACTGCAAGAAATCGAAGGGCACTGAGACTACGGATGGAATCAAAAGGAGTAGATTACGACAAGTCGGGAGAAAGCCTATTTCAAGTCAATCAGAAAACTTCACCAATTTGAAGCAGTAAACTAGGAAATGTTTGAAAGAAAGGTCTCGTCTTCCCGCCAAATCGAAGAAAGAAGTATCGAACGTCAAAATGGCATACTTTATTTTCATTGGAGCTTGTTGAGGTTGAGGGATATTTAGATATTCTTTAGGGGCATGACAGACAGCAGCATTTGGCAATAGCACCATACCAGTACCAGTCACAACTTGTACAGACGAATTCCTGGAACAGTTCTCATCCTCCATATGTATACGGTGCATGCAAACGGAAGGGCTGATCCTTTTGATATTGTCGATTGAATACCCAATTTATTTTCTGTGCAGCCTGAGCTTATCCAGCAAGCTCGGAGTCTCTGCTGTTCATCCAAATCTGCACTAATGATGACAGGAAAAGTCTCATCTGGTCCAAGGAACGCATACCTGAGTTTAGGTGGCAGTGGTTTCCACTCCATTTTCGGCTTGGTCTCAGGAGCTTGCACAAACTCTTATGTTGCAAGGTGTGGGGCATAAGTTGGATAGGCTCGAAGAGGTCTTCGAGACTACTGTTATAATAAAGAATTCCGGGCTTTAGTCATGAGCAACGGATAATTCAAAAGTGAGTAACTACTTGACTCCACAGCTCATAGGGTCGTTGTGGACAAAATAGATATGATTGTGGCTTTAAAGTAATCTAAGGGTTAATGGGGAAAAATCTGATAGTAAGTTGAATTCCTACACCAGTAAATGTATGGATTCTTACCGATTTTTTTTTTTTCAATGTGTTTTTTATTGTCTACATCTGGATTAGCCAGGGCGTATAGAGCACGCAGATATATTATGAGGAAAAACAAGGTAGAATAGCACCTCTTCTAGAATAAATTGTTCCATAGTAGGAAGCTCAGTAGGATTTGGAAGATATAATCGTACTTTAGCACTATAACCTGCAGATTGAACTAGTGTGTAGAAGTGTGTTTCCCTTTGTTTGGCATGATCCTTAATACGCTGGATAGAATGTCCTAAATAAGGAAAAAGACGACGGATGAGCAAGAAAAAAGAAAGTAGCTGCTTCTGACTTGTTTCTTATTTTTGGTCTGTTCCGAGAGCGGAGCGGCATTGTTTGGGGTACAGGAAGACCAAGTTCTAGTATTCGTACATTACTACGCATAGACAGAACTTCTTCGGTAATAAGTCCTTCTTGTGGAGTGCCGCACGAATATTAGGCGTACTTTTATGTTTTTAGTATCTCATTCTTCACAACTTCTCATTCTTTTCGATTAATCCAAGCGGAAAATTGAATTGACGACCTAGCTATTAAAGTATATTTTATATTGTAAAGAAGCATTCGTAAACTACGGTCATTCACAGGAATCAATAAAAAAGATGTTGGGGAGGTCTGACCGAGTAGTTGATGGTGCGTTCTTCACGTATGAAGCAAAACCCTTCCTTTTTTCATTGAGTGAAAAACTTTCTTTGTGTTGCCATAAGTGTGCAAAGTGTTAAGATTTGATCTTTCTGTCTTTTCCTTGTCGAAACAGCTATTAGTAAAGAAGAGATAATATTCTCAGTTTCGAAACGAATCGATCTCACACAGAAAACACTCTTCACTCTTTCTATCCTCACCAGAAGCAGACTTAGCATTTGCTTACTTAACTTACTAAAAGTAATTTGCTATGACCGAAAAGAAAGAGGAAAGCGTTATCGCCATACTAGAGAAGCAGAATTTCGCTTCCTTGATTGGGCATGATGATAGCCCGCAACGATGATGTGACTTCTATCTTTCTTCTTATAGCTGGGGCAAGATACACAAGTACAGGGTTTTTCACTAGTGCATTGATTTTGGAGTAAGTACCTGGTCGGCTTTGAACCTAATAATTCAAAAATGGGGAGCATGTGAATCTTTGTATGACAGACCTTTCTTTCGGATATTCACTCACGGGTGCCCAAAAGAAAGAGAAAAGTCCCAATGTCCCTTAAAATCGATGTTGTCTAAGGAAGAGAACGAACCCAGGTGTGAGTTATGTGAGTTTTTTCGGGCAAGTTTGGAAAGTGTTTTTCCAGTGGATGAGAGATCTGACTGGTATTATTATTATATATAAATCTTCGTAGTTGGGCAGCTAGAGCAATCTTGCATGCATGATTATTTCTTCTTGGAATTCAATATATCTAAGAGCTAAGGCGCCCGCCCATCCATAGGCCTCTATGCATTCAGAGGGTGTACTCGCCTTGAGACTTTTGCCAAACGAGGGGGAATACCCTTCCAATGGTAGGTGGAAATCCGCAGGTTCATATCCAAACTCTATAAGAGCCAAATGAGGACCATAAAAGATTTCAGGAGGGATAAAGCTTTGCCCTTAATCAATGTCTTTATATCTTTCTTTGCATTAAGCACTTCTCCCCCCGGCAGCGCTTACCAGGAGCAGTAAGTATGGAATTGCAATCATCACGAAAAGTCTCACCGAAGCAAGCCCTTACCTTACTCTGAGAAGTCTGTAGTCAATAGCGATCCTGAAGCTGGAAGAAGAAAAGCTTATCATCCAGATGGATAGAAGGGAATGCTAGAAGTCGGGTGCAATGAACCGCCCTTACTATCTATTTGTAACTATGCGAATGTACACGAGGATATGGATATGGGACACTTACTTTTCACTTCGTCCCTTGGTTCGGGTCGGGCTTTCTTGCTCACCTTGGAATTGGTTGCTTTCCTTCTATAGCCGTACTCGCGTATTAAAAACGTGTGCCTTATAGAGTCGAGTAGGGCTAGGTTTAGGCTTATCAGCGTAGCTGGTGCAGCAGTAGGCAGGCGGCTTTGGCTGGAACGAGGGCGCGCGCCAGGTTGAACTTTCTTTTTCTGGAACGTTTTAGGCACAGTTGCTTAAACAGATATTGCTTTAGCTGGAGCTGCAGTGTATGAGGGTACGGTCTTTTTGGGATTTTGCAGTGCTTGACTACTGGAGTGAGGGGTTGAGGTGGTACCTGTTGAAAATTAAACTCAAAAAAACTGCAGCGCCTATTTTAGGAAATGTAATTCTAGCATGAGTCATAATTAATCTAATTATTTTAGGAAATTAGCAAATAGGATTATTATATTTAGTAGTGCTATATTTGTTAAGTCTAGCATTAGAATGTGATTGTATGGCTATAAAAGAGTCTCATGTAACTTTGTTTTATGCATGAGAGAAAATAATATGAAAGTTTGAGTTAAAAGAATTTTGTCTCTTCCTCGTTATCTCTCTATATTTTGTCAAATTGGTATCAGAGCGTTGGTTGAAAGATGAATCCGGGAAGTGCGTTGGGTCAAATACCTTTGCCAAAACTCACCAAGTTAAATTATGACAATTGGAGTATCCAGATGCGAGCATTGCTCGGTGCACAAGATGCATGGGAAATTGTTACGATCGGCTACCAAGAACCTACCAACAACGAGATTGACACTATGACTCTGGTTCAAACCAAGGCATGGAAGGAGAAGCGCATGAAGGACAAGACCGCTCTTTATCTCATGTTTCAAGCGGTGGATGAATCAGGTTTTGAGAGAATTGCTAGTGCGACAACATCAAAAGAGGCATGGGACACACTACAAAAGGTGTTTAAAGGTGCCAATCGAGTCAAGCAAGTACGCCTCCAAACTCTTCGCGGCGAGTTGGAGGGCATGAAGATGAAAGAGACAGAAGGAGTCTCCGATTACATTACACGTGTGCAAACGGTGGTGAATCAACTCAAGCGCAATGGTGAACCACTTACAGATGCAAGGGTTGTTGAGAAAATTCTGCGGTCATTAACCGAGAATTTTGAGAACGTGGTGTGTGCTATTGAAGAGTCGAAAAATCTTGAAGAGATGACCATTGACGAGTTAGCTGGTTCACTTGAGGCGCATGAGCAAAGAAAGAAGAAGAAAATGCAAGAGTCGCTTAATGAGGCGCTACAAGCAAATGCCGCAATCAAAGAAGAAGAGGTCATGTATGTCAATTATAACCACCGAGGAAGAGGAGATAATTTTAGAGGTCGTGGATTTGGTCGTGGTAGAGGACGTGGTCGTGAGAGAGATGGTTATGTATATCGTCCAAATGTTGATTGTTACAATTGTGATAAATATGGACATTATGCTAGAGATTGTAGATCGTCGGAGAAGATAGAAGAGAACACAAATCTCATTAAAGAAGAAGAGATGAAGGATGAAGGCGTACTTTTAATGGCATACGAAGACACTATCTCCAACGATGACACAACATGGTATCTTGATACTGGTGCTAGCAATCATATGAGCGGTAATAGACATCTATTTATGGAGATGCAAAAAATAGAAGAATATTATGTCTCTTTTGGTAATGCCTCAAAAATTCAAGTGAAAGGAAAAGGAAAAATCTATTTTGGTCATGGTGATAAAAGAGGCGCAGTTGAAAATGTATATTATGTGCCAGGCTTAAAAAGTAATATCCTAAGTATAGGAAAATTAATGGAAAGGGGTTATTCGGTCTTCATGAAAGATCGCATCATGCATCTAAAGGATAAACGAGGTCGGTTAATTGCACGAGTGGAAATGAGCAAGAATCGAATGTACAAAATCGATTTGAGAAATCTACTACAAACTTACTTAAAAAGTGACTTGACCAACAAAACTTCGTTATGGAATAAGAGACCAGCAAAGATGCCCATACGACCTGTCACAAATGGATTGAAGAAGGTAAAGACTTGTGGCAGTAATAGAAGCAGCGAAGAAAAGCACATTGCGCCTATTAAGAAGTTTATTTGGACAGCTAAGGTTGCTCCAGTAATTGCTAAGAAAGAGTCTAATGATAATGAATATTATGGAAGTGATTTTGATGATGATTATGAAGATGAAAAGCTGAAATCAAAGATTGTTCCTATCAATATTGTGCCAACAGTTGCTCCCAAAAGGAATGAGGAAAATAAAAAACTGATAGCTACAGAGAAGAATGCGAAGCTTGCTGAGCTAGTAGTCAAGGTGAGAGAAGAACTGAATTCAGGGAGCTCTAACAAAGAGAGTGATGAAGAGATTGCTGAGACGAATATGAAAAATTATATTGCATCAAATGGTATGAAAGTTTATGCTAAACATGTGAAGAAAAGAGAAGAGCAAATGAGTCATGTGACAAGTCGGGATGAAGCAGTAATGAAGATTGAAATAAAGGATGGAAGAGATTTGAGTTTAAAGGAGGGATTTGTTGAAAATTAAACTCAAAAAAACTGCAGCGCCTATTTTAGGAAATGTAATTCTAGCATGAGTCATAATTAATCTAATTATTTTAGGAAATTAGCAAATAGGATTATTATATTTAGTAGTGCTATATTTGTTAAGTCTAGCATTAGAATGTGATTGTATGGCTATAAAAGAGTCTCATGTAACTTTGTTTTATGCATGAGAGAAAATAATATGAAAGTTTGAGTTAAAAGAATTTTGTCTCTTCCTCGTTATCTCTCTATATTTTGTCAGTACCACTAAACACTTTATTAAAAGGATGGTGAGAGGTATTTGAAGTAGGCTGTTAATTTCTCTTCCAAGTCATATGGGGGGATTTACCTTTAAGATCCTGTTGCCTAGCTTGCTGTCACCAGATATCTTCTGCCTCAACAATTCTCTTTATATTATAGTAAATAACCCCTCTTTTTTCATCATCAAAGCGGATCCACATGGAATCCGGTATGCAATCTCTAGCAAAAATACCACCTGGCTTCTTCCAAATTGAAGTAGAAGTGCTAGAATCGACATCGTCGAGAAGTATACCTCGCTGACAATCCGGTTGAATTCTGGCTGCTTCCACAGCCGGTACGGCAGTCCAACTATCTTAATCCAGAAGGAGGAGGGGGTTTAGTGGGAGAAGTCCTCTTCTTATTTTACCACGTCGCTGTTACGTATGTTCCTCGAAATCTAGCTTCCACTAATGAGATAGGCTTGGCATTCTTTCTCCTCGTACTTGAACTGTAAGATATCCTACTTCCCTTTCAATCCTCTTCTCTTCAACCAAGAGCAACTTATTATGTTTAAAACAAGGAGCAGCGAGTTGAAATGAAAACATATGAACCTGTGGGAAACTTTCCTCATGAACACTAGTCCGATAGAAGCAGCCTTCTCATACTGTCTGTGCCATTCATCAGAATCGGCGTACGACACACCCATAGCCTAGACCTTCGTTCTCGTACTTTCACTTCTCTGATTGCATCTAGCCTTTTATTCTTCTTTCTCTTTCTGTGTGGTACGCTACCGCTTTCATCACCCATAGCTTTTTTCTCAGAAAGGAATCTTTACTTTGGTTGTGTCAGTCGATTGTAATCACATGAACTGCTGTCTTTATGCGCCCCCCACACAAGCAAGGTCGAAGCTTAACACAAGTTGGAAACGATTTGAAAATAAGAACACTTGGTATTAAAAGATGCTTGATAACATCCGATAAATGCATAACTAATGACTAATCGATAATTAGCTGGGACAGCTGAACGTAATGAAACTTTAACTCTAGGTATTTTCATAAAATAATTAAATACCTAGTATAAATTAGGGCTTTCCATATTGGAATCCTCAAGCTAGGCAATTGAAGCAGGCCTATTCCGAATAGGAAGAGACAGTGAAGGGTAATACTGAATCTGGCAGGGATACGAATTTCGATTAATTAATAAAGTAGTCTGAGCGTACAGGCTCCCATTGGCAATGAATCCACTCACGAACACGTACTCTCTAATGAGACTCCTAGGGAAAGTTGGTCCTACTTTAACGGATCCGGATGAGGGGCTTAAGACGAAATATTAGAGCCGCTTTATTATGCTCTACTTTCACAAGATTGGACTGCTTTAGTGCTAGATGCATTTTAGTTGCGGGACACCAGACTTAGGTCACTTATTTCTAGTGAAATTGTCTACACAATAGGACAGATCAAACACTCAAAACTGACTGAACCTACCTATAGGACAATCTTAACATACATCACACCAAGGGCCTCCACTTATGAATCCGACTATGGAGCTCTACTATGAACTCCATAAGAATGAGACTATTGATCGATTTATTGAGATCTAACATCTTGCAGGGCAGTAAGGGAATGGGCAAATCCATGGATGGTGCGTAGGGGACTTTCTTTGGAGTAGTGGTCTATCCTAAAGCTGTCTAAGGGACTCATATTAACTGATAGATACTTTACTAAAAAAAAATTCTTAAATGATAGAGAACTCACCACAATACATTAGAATACAAGCTTGATTAGGAAATAGAAACATAGACATAGAAAGCCGACATATTACTAGGGAACACATATTCCTCTTACAGAAAATATAACTTTTTCCATATTAATACTCGATAAAAAATACTGCATTTTACAATAACCTATTTCTCATTTGAATGAGATATTGACACTTGACTAAAATATATTTAACTTAACTATACTGCATGGGACAGGTGATTAACACATTTGACTGGCAAATACGGCCTTTAATTACACTTAAATCTCTAAAAACCGGAACAGTATTAGGAATTGATCTTTACTTCTCACATTTAGGTACTGATATACTTCGACTAATAGAGCGGGCGGGGGAAGATGCAATTACTGGCGGCGGCCCATACTAGTACCGGATGTTATTAACCTACCACGGGCGGGAATGCCAATTGGACGCAACCTGTAAGGCTGAGAAATTGACACACTGAGGTTCTCACTAGGAAAGAATTCACTTAGCAGGGATCAAATAGGCCCTTCCAGTTTCATACTCAAAGCTCTCTACCTGAGTTCCCAGTTTTTTGGTATGCTTCACACATACGGCAATTTTCATGATTTCCTCGGGCTTTACACAGATCGATGCCTTACAAACATCCAAGAAACAAGCTTTGACAAAATTCTATTGGAGAAACAGATGGTGGAACTTGATCTTATGAAATCGAACAATTCAGTTTGCAATCAAGTACTGACTTAACAGCGATTTTTATAACGGGAATGCGAGGAATCCAAGAGGATAATTCCTATACAAAATCACAAGCTAGCCTATCAAGTGCCTCCTCAAAGGAAGGAAAAAGATACTTATTTAGACATTCAGCAACATGCTAGACACAAACATGATTAATAACAATACTCAGCATACATAGATCTTGATACATCATCACACTTCACATTGAACACATAGTCATACATTACTTTTAGGCCCTTAGAAATTCGCTTAACTGACTAGGAAATATCTGGAATTCCGAAATTATAAATACAATTGACTAAAACTCACAGATAGACACATGACCACTAATATTAACTGAGAGACACATTAGCAAGATAACTCACAGATAGACACTTGATTAGAATACTTAGGACAAATGATTAAGCAATACTACTACAATTTCTCAGACAGACATACTGAAATAACTAAACTGACAACCTAGATCAACTATTACAAACAGAGACATATCGACAGATGAATTGAGGGGGAGACTACTTAGCTAGAACTCAATAACCTACTTCCAACCCTTAGACACAACTTTACCTTTAGTCACTTAGAGACTCATTAAAATTCCAATTGCACTTCACAAACTGGGCTTTAGCGGGCTACGGTAAACACTGAGACACAGGAAATATCTACACTCCGAGAATTTCACAGGCATTTGCCATTGAATGCCTAGCTTACGTATTTCTATAAGCAGTAAAGGCTAGTTCACTCACCAGACCCCTCACGATAATGCGGGCAGATAAGCCTCTGCTTGCGGCAAGAAGATACTAAGGCCGGGCCGGAACGAAGAGAAAACTTTTTATCCGGTTATCAAAGCAAGAATTTATTTTCTATAAATGAAAATATGCACTTCAGGTATTCGTTTTTTTAAATTGCTCTTCCTGGCTCGTAACGAACAAGCAACGGCTGCCTGCGCGAAAGCAAGTATTACTTTTGCGCAGACAGTCAGATTTCCTGTTACTCAAGGTTATTGAAATTCTGTTATTTAAAGAAAGACCTAAAAAAGTAATTCTAACAGGTAGGAATGGAATAGCACTAGTTCAAAGATAAATCTACGAGCCAGATAAGGCAAAAGAGTTAAAGACCACTAGAGTAAATAATCTTTTTCATAAGGTATTATTAGAGATAGCTGCAAGCTTTGAAGTAGGTCCCTATAGCGGAGATCAAAATCAAAATGGAGCAAGACTCCCTGCACCTCAGGTCTTAAAGTAAAGGGAGAACTGCGAAGGGCATAACCAAAAGTGGAACTAGAAGGAAGAAGCATACACAAGCCTACTAAAGTTCCTTAGCCACAGTCAAGGTTCTTGTCTTCGGGGAAACAAGGCAAAGCCAAAGTTTAATGCACCTGAACTTATGGGTGATGGCATGAAGCCATCTCTGAAGAAGGAAACCCTCGATGTGACAGTACTCAACCATAACCTTCTTTATGGAATTGGTTCGCGGGACCAGAATGGCTTCCCAAAAATAAGTGTACTCTGGGATTTGACTCTTGGGGGTATGCATACACATGGGATAAAAAATCTTTTTTTATAGTAAGATGAACGGTGTGGCTCTTCCACGATTATTGCATTTCTTTGGGAGTGGAGGAGGGTCCCATGACTATCCTGAACGGTCCGCTTCGCTTGTACGGGAGGAACGACACACTTTCCGAGCGGAAATGGTTCGGGGGGAACAGCTCGACGGTTGCTAATTGCTAATTTCGTTATCGTTGTTCTTTCTATTTGTTGCCCCAGAAGGGTAGTCCGAACGAACGGAGGGGTCCGCTTCCAATTAAGAGTTCTTTCCTACGAGCAACTGAACCACCTGCAGGAACCTCTTCTAACCCTCCTTGCTTAGTTATCCACTTGCTTTACGCGAGCTGGGTTGAGGAAGTCCGACCTATGGATCCCTGAAAAACGACTACTCTATTTTCTTTTCTGAACAAATCGAAGAACCTAATGGATCGAACTCATCCTTGGCTGCTATGAAAGAAGTGCACAGGTGGTGCGGACGGCCTGGTTAAAGCCAGCATTCGTACCAGTAGTTTAAGTTCTGCCATTCCATCCTGTTCTCTTATCTTTTCCTGAGAAGTCGTGTTGGAGGTCGAGCCTTTCAATAGTGCATCGTATGTAGTAGTCGCGATAATAACTCATCGTCGAACATGCCGGACTTTTGTCGTACTTGTGTAGGCATCTCCACTTAATCCCAAATGCCGGCAAAGTTCTGAATAAGTGTAAGATCTATCCTAGGGCAATCTCTTTACCACTTAAAGCACAATAAGAAAAGAATGAAATATATGATATTTATAAATAGAAAAAACCGAGCTAAGTGCTTCTGACCACTCTGTACTCTATAAACCTCGTGGAACCACAGAATTTTAATTTAAATTCATTTCATGTCATTATACAAATCATCTGTTATGTATGTTTTGTAAGGATTGAGTTCGAATCTGACAATGGCACACGTCGCATTTCGAGTGATGTCACTGTGGTACGGGTCAGTCCCTAACAATGTCAACTGCAAAAACCATACCAGAAGTGGATTATATATGTAAGTCAATAAGAGCTACAAATTCGAAAAGCAAATCAAATATGACATACGATGCTATGTTGCATACAAGTGAGTATACCTCAGTCTCACGAATAGGATGACCACACGAGTAGCAACAGACTGCGTGTGCCAAAAGTGGCCCATGCAGCTTCAGTAATGCCCTTATCCTATTTCTTGGTGACAGGCTGAACACACCCCCTTGAAATATTGAAATTATCATTTACCTTATGCCCAGTCCCACACACGAAAATTCAATTGAATAAAAGACACTTACGAGAGCTGGTTGAGGAAGTAGCACCCAAAACATCATCCTGAGAATTCGAACCTCTCAAAGGTTCGAATCCTTTTACTCCAGATTCAGAACACCCTACGACAGAGAAAAACCATATGTAGTCACCGGAGAAGTCTGCTCTTCGCTGTCGCTGCGCCCCGTTATGTAAGATTTTATTCCATAGGTGTTATGTCTCATAGCAATTCCGGATATTTTTTTTATAGCCGAATATGACTGTCTAAATAAGTAACGTGGAGGGTATGTCAGTGCTGATGCCTACCTAATAGTATCTAGTTTTTAGATGGTAATAGTGGTGCCACCCACATTGGATAGACTTGCGCTTGCTAATGCTCATCCTCATGCCAAGTCTCTTGGTATAAATTAGCCTTACAGAGCTTTCAATACATAGCCAGATCTAGCTAGTCTTTTTCTACTTAGCAGGTGGGCCCTTTCTTAAAGATGTAATTGTATAAAAGCAACTAAAAAAAGGCGCGTGCCAAGTTGCATCTTTTTTAGACTTATATGACTCTTCCACTCCAAAAAATCTTTATCATCTTGGCCAACTTGACCACAGTTTCCTCTACCTAAAGAGCGTAGGTCGTAATTTGCATACTTTGACAGACTGCCCCGGAGCACCATACCAAAGAGCGCGCTCTAGGGGCACTTCCTAGTTCCAGATTGCCCCATTGAGAAATAAATGCCTTTTGCACCTCCATCTGGTAGAAAAAAAAGATTATGTTGGAACTAAAGAAGAGTCTAAGCAAGGTAGGTAATCTTTTCTACTGGTCAGTCCAAGAATAAGCCATGAGCAAAATCATATCACTAATTTTTCTTTAGAAATAAAAGCTTTTTAGTCAAAACTGAGACCCTAAGGCCCCCAGATCCAACCAAAAGCTGTTTAGTAAACCCCTAGCTTCAACCTAAGCCAAGCATGTGCCTTCTAGTACTTGGAAAAGGGAGCGAAGCTCCCCTCATGCTTTCATTACTACAGAAGCCTTCTTTCCTAATACAGCTACCTATGGGCTTGTGCTGGCCAGGCACTTGACTGAAATTCCACGGTTGTATTTCTGCCATAACTCATATCCTCTCTCTTCTTCACTATTAAATAGCTCACCGCTTCGCGCCTAACTCCACTCATTGCAATGACTATGATAGCAACTTCTAATCTAAAAATTATTCTGGATTAGATTCTGAGTTCTGGAATTTGGCTAGCTATCAACGAGATATTATTACGACTGGGTGGCTTACATCTATCTCAGTAAATGTCTTATAGAAGATATCACTCCAGAGCACTATGCAACCTGAAATTGTTTGAAGAGCTCACGCGAAAAGATGTGATAATAGCTTCCCAGAAAGAACACTATCTGCATAATAGGTGTAGGCTGTAATAAGTGCTTTGGAAAATACATCCAAATATTTAGTATATAGACCACTCACTTGGCTCGCCAGCTTTGTAAAAAGATCTGATTGAATCGTAAGGAAAACCTGGATAACACATGTGTTTTATGTTCAACTGGGATTATTTAGAACTAAAAGATAACGAATAAGATTTAATAGCTTACCAGAAAAAACCTCTTTGACATAAACAACCTCTGGATGAATTGAATAGTATGAACAGGATCCGTTAAGCATAAAGAGTAAATCTTAGCTAGTGTTCCTGCGGAGCTCTAAAGCAATAATGAAGCGACAAAGAATAAAGAATCAGCAGCATAAGAATAAAGGAATAAATTGGCTAATGTAGCACGATCTGTCTTCTGGGTGATCATTTGTTGCTTATTAAGAGCACGATTCTCTAAAGGAGTATCGACTTCCTCCCTCAGACTGTAAAGAAAATTTCACAGTGTTGAAAAACTGATGTTTATACCGAACAGGTTTATTCAACCTAGAAGTTAACCAACCTACTTCGTTGACTAAAGTCATCAAGTTCTGAATAGAGGGAAACCTCACTAACCAATACAAGTAGAGGGTTTTAGGTACTAAGTATGCATCACCTGGAAAAAGTACTCCATTGCATATTAAACATCAGTGATTGCACTAAAAAAGTCATGCCAGCATATACATCGCACCTCATTAGCTTACGAGTAAGTTGCTACTCTGGTATAGAGATAAGATACAATGCACTCAAGGCGTAGCTTCAAAAAGAATTTCTCTAACCTCAAACAAAGGATTGGTACTGCCCAACAAGAAGCATGACTTGAATAGGTAAGCACTAGAAGAGTTAACTGCAGAGTAGTGAAAATCAAAAACTTAATGAACAAAAAGTGAGCAACTTTTTCGAATAAGACGAGCTCTTCCCTCATACCGGGTCGAAGCTGATGCTTCTTCTATACTTTAGAATTTATGATGATGGAAACCAACTGCATCAAACATCATAACTCGAGATACTGGAGCTCTATCTAAACCCTATACTTTTTTTAGCTAGCTAGACTTCTCGGTATCAGCTAGAAAGAAGATTTATAATAGCAAATCAGAATGCAACGGCGAGGTTCAAAGCCACTATTGCCTTGTCGGTTATACAGTTTGACCAAGAAGAATGAAAACTAGCTATGAGGTTGATTTGTTGTTCGAAGCGGGCATAAGAGAAGTTGCTGACTTTCAGTTTGAGAGCCAATCTGTTGTTTAGAAAGTATTACTAAGCAAGTCAGTCAGCTATAAGTTAGCAAGCCAGCTCTCAAGATTAATTGGTGTTATCTGGTTTCAACTCATAAAGAGGAATACAAAGAGTGGTGCTCGTATCGATAAAGTGGTTTGTAAGATTGCAAGTAGGATAATAGGATTTGAAGCAGTAGCTTTCGTTGCTCGCTCTCTAGTTGACCGTGTTGTACCAAGTCACTGATAAGGTTGAAAGTAAGCTATAAGATTTGAAGTAGGAAAGAAGCTTGGCAATTAAGCTCGTAGTTTACCAGTAAAGTCAATAGCTCAAGTAAGACTGAAAGGCAGAAAGTAAGTGCCGTAAGCGATCCGTAGTACCGTATTAATAAGGGTTTGCGGTTTGCCTTGTTCCTTGTAGTTTATATGCTTTGAGCTATAAGAATGAAAGCCCAACATCAGGTTAAAAGGCAGAAATCTGGATTCTAGTTATAGCTTCTCGTGTAGCTGTAGTATATCTTGTTTGAGAGGCTTGCTTCTCATTCTTAATTGCAGTTACAAGATTCGAGGTAAGTAATAAGGCTGAAATTCGCTTATCTGATTACAAGCCAGACAGGAGACTCAAAGTATGGTATCCGAAAGACAGATAGAAGCTTTCAAGAGAGATATAAGTTCGCAAGCTAGCTTAAAGGAAGTAAGTGAAGTTCTCGTTTTGCCTTATGAGGTTTCCCTAGCTCAAGACAGTTAGCAAGTAAGGAATGTAAGCCGTGGTTGAGCTGTAGTTTATACTGTTTGAACCAAGCCTGCTAGAATTGAGTTATCGATCTCCGACTTCTATCCATGTATTAGCCACTCAGCTCTAAGATTGAAAGTAGGGAATCCGGTTTTCGGTGAGGTAGTCGTTTCTCTCTTCTTGTCTTTTGAGTGGTTTCGAATAGTATTTTGAGTAAGCTTGCTAGAACGATACCAGATAGCGAGCCACAAGTGAAGTTGTTAATTCTGGCTTTCAGCTTTCAGAGTAGCAAGTAGTTTATAGGTATTGGGAAGGCTTGGATAAGGAAAGAGAGAAGGCAGTTGCTTACCGAATTGTTTCCGAAAAGGAGATTTCAGAACTTACATCTTGCCGGGAAAACCTAGTTTGGTTGGGTATTTCTCTCTCTCTAGGTGAATCCTACGTTTGAACGATTTTCTACGCATCTATTAAGGTGGTAGGACTGGCGCTCGATAGGGGAATCAACCATTTTGACATTTCTTGGATCGGTCTCAATTTAAAAGGATGTCCCACTGTGGAAGCCCTTAAGAATTTTAGTGCAGAGGTCATCGGCAGGATCCCTGGTTCTCATCACTGCTTTGAACCCTAGGTGGTATCTTTATTCAGCAGCCTCTAGTACCAGACTCGGAATCTATCCATTTTCGAACATATACATCAAATCTACCTTTGAAATGCGCCGGCTTCCTACCGGTTCTCCTACTCCGAATGCTACTGAAAAGACTAATGCTGCTAGTGGTCAATCAATCGAACTAGGCATGCTCTCCTAGGCTTTGGAGTATTCTCGGCTATGTATTATAGGAAACTCTCTCCTTAGAAAGCTCTCTTTACTGGATAAAAGCCCACTAGACTTCTCGTTTCAATCGACTTCTTTTGGGGGAATGAGTTCTTGCTTTCCAACGCGTAAGCAGTAAGATAAAATCCTTTACGCAGAACCAACCTTTACACACCCGATACAGAACGGAACAGAGCTCCTTAAAGCCATCTCACTAAAATAAAAGACACTATTTCCCATAAAATGCACTTGATTTTCAACCATCTTCTGCCGCTGAACATAGAATAGTTAGCGAGTTTGCATTCCGGGGTAAGCCTGAGCGAAAAGAGTTAACTAGCTAGAAATAAATCCCGTCTAAACATACCGCAGGCTGGGTTGCAGCAGGTCTTCTTTCTTTATATTGTGAACCTTGAAAAAGCAAGCCTTGCTCAGACTGATTTTGCAACTCCACACCTGTCTGTTGGTAGGAATGGTGGAGTCATCCCCGGAAAGATTCCCTTCTTATCTACCCGGGGGCCTTCCAATCCTAGCCGAGGTTCTGGACAGCACATGGGTTCACGGGCTGTCAATCGACCCATTTGTAAAATATGTGAAAAACCCGGCGGCTAAGGAATGCTTGCACCGCTTTAAGCAAAATGGGGACTCTTCTCATCACGTCAATATTGCCAAACCTTCCCTGTGACAACTGGTGTTTTCCCTGGCTCGAAAACTCGCCAACTGCATGTGTTCAAAGCCGTATTTCCTTTTTGAAGTAGATAGAAGCTGGAAGAATTAGATTCTTTTATAGTTGTCATATAGAATGGGAATTCTTTTGGAAATTGCGAAGTTAGAAGGTTTCGCCAACAACCAATGAAGCGTTCGAGCTAGAGGCGTTGATAACACACAATCACACTATGATAGAAAATATGCAGTACCAAAAGAAAAAAAATCCAATCAAAGTATGGGCCGTAGGCTCTCCATACTTTCCTCCCATCCCTAAAATGAGGAAGCAAAGGTTGATGAGCCTATCTATCGGGAAATGACCTTTTCTAAATTCACATTGCAACTAGTTGATTTTGACCATTTCAATCGATAACAGGAAAGCTGGCCAAGAAGGAGGCTCCAAGCAACCAGGAAAAAGAGCTGTCCTGAAAAGAAAAAAAAGATGTGTAACGTTGAGTGGAACGTAGAAATTATGAGTAGGACAGAACTTACGTAATAAAAGAAAGAAATAAAATCCCAAGTTCTACTTCAAAATCTACTTGTTGCCACTCCGCGCCTGTAGTGGTAAGGTGTCCTCTTTCTCTAAACGCGGTAAGTGTGTGGTGTGTAGGTAAGTGTCTGGTTTGTCTGTGTGAGAGATGAAAATATGGCTTCATTCGAGGCACTCTACTCTCTGCTTTTTCTAGCTATGTATGGATCAGTGCCAGCATATGTCTGTCTTGTCCGGTACGCCGCCAGTCCCTATAGATTCTCTTTTTTGGCCGAGTGGTTTTCGGCGGATTAACTCCCTTCTCGTCCGCTGCAAGGCAGGGGATTTCAGAGCTACGGTCCCGGAACCGGGTGTTATTCAATAGCGCTTTTCGTAGAGGATGATACTTTGTAAGCGGGGAGATTTCCTAGTGGAATGCTTCGTTTTGGCAAAGAGTAAAATTAAGCTTGAATTCTTAACCTCATCTTCCAATTCTCGGCAAATCTTAGCGGTACACCATATGTTTTTTCTTTTTTTTTCCTTATTTAAGCATATCATAAGTATTAGCCAGGAGGAGTAGTTTACCATACCGCCTCTCATTCTCTTTGTCCGCTATCTGATTTACAGTAAAAAAGAAAGAATACCAGGCTTGGTTGGTCGTATTAGGCTTTTGTAGCTTTATCCCTAGTTGTACTAAGCGGATTAATTGTATGATAGAAGTTTGAAAGTGCAGGAATAAGAAGCTAAGACTGCAACTTGCTTATCAGATTCCTAGTAAGGAGTTCGTATTCTATCTGTTGTATCCCAAACTCACATATAAGAACTAAACTCATAAAGAAGACTGCAAAGCTGATATGTCGTTTACCAGGGCAATTGAAGTGAAAAGATAGAATTTAAGTTCCATACGTAAGATTCAAAGCTGTAAGTTAATATGTCGTCTCGATTGTATTACAAAGCATAAGGAGTTTCCAACCGTGACTTCGAGTTTGTAGTTCGCTTATCAGATTCCAGAATAGAATTAAGAATAGCAAGTCTTGGTTGCAGTTCTCATATCTACTGTATTCCCGAGTAACTGATCCGATTGTAGGGCAGCTTACAGGTTGAAAGTCGCTTATCAGCTAGTCGTATAATAAGATTGCTGTTGGTATTAGCAAGATAGAGAAGTCGCTTTTCGTTCCTAGTTGCTATCAGATTTAGTATTACCCAGTCGTACCCGAGTCAGCAAATAAGGAAGTCGTAGCCGTTTACGTAGTTTAAGAAGTTAAGCTTCCAACTCACTTATCAGAATACCAGTAGTTACAAAGGAAGTAGGAAGATTCAAAGGAAGCTATAAAGGAAGTAGCTGCAGCTGTGAATTCTCTCTTCTACTTATCAGATTTCTTACTCCATTTATAGTTTACGGAGTATTAATCCGAGTTGTTAATTCTGGCTTTCGCTTATACGGTTTGAGTTTACTTGTCATACCCATACTATTAGGCTTGCCTTGTTGTTTATATAGTTTTACCAGGTGATATAAGATTCAAAGCACGAATAAAAAGTAGGGAATTGACGCGTTGTTTATGTAGTTTTAGCAAGGCGGATAGAAGACTCAAAGACATAAATCGGAATTGCAGATTGGAGATTGGCTTTTTGCTTCCCGTATCCGGAGTATTAATAGTGAAAGTATGCAACTCGCCTACAATAATACAGAGCTTATATGTGGTTTACCGGGTTTTAGGCTGGGCCCGATCCGTAGTATCTAGTCTTTTACAAAGTAAGCGAATAAGCAAGTAGTTAAGAGTAAAAATTGAAGTGAAAATATAGAATTGAGAATTAAAGTTTGCTATGAGATTTCGTAAGCTGCTTTATCGTTTCATGTGTTTTACCAAGCATAAGCAGTTTCGAGAGTTTTAATTTTGCAAGGTATCGAGTACGAAGATGCTGGATTGACTATTGCAGATGGTGTCTACGGATCAAAATTCTTATTCTCAACTGGATCCCACTCCGCACATGTCTCGGTACAGCCTTGATCTATCGCCGTTGCCTTTTTTCTAATGATCAGTCTCTTACGGATCACCATCATCGTCGGATTCGAGGCATCTTGACTTTATGGGCATCTCGTAGATGTGGTATGCCTTCTGCTTTTCTTATCAGTATACTAGTGGGCTAGCAGGTTACTATAGACTATATATCCACTTCTCAATCGGTACAATGAAAAAGTAACCTTTTGCGAGTTCTCACTCACTCAGTAGGTATGGCCCTAGGGATTACTAATAGCACTAAGCTAGGGATCGGGTTTATTACTCCCTACATTAGTGATGCGCAGTAATCCCTGCAACACAGGTTATTAAGCACCTGGATCTTCTCAATGTTGTGCTACGACGTTCTCTCTGTTCCAACATTGTCATAACCTTGACAGAAGAGCCTGTTCAGCAAGAAGCTGGGGGAGTACCCTCTTCGGATAATCCACCGCCCTCACCCTAACTGAGTCACCTGCTCTGTTTTCTTCTGAGGGAGCACAAGAGGTGTATTCGCAAGTAATGAATAATGCTTCGAATAGTGGTCGACAACCAGAGATATCTCTAGTCTTCCCTTCTCAAGCTTTCTCATCTAAGATGCATAGAATAGGGAAAATACAAGATACCTAGGGTTGGTTAGGTAATCCCTCTCGCCAAGACTAATATGCCAAATATTGGATACTTTGGAAGGCCTTCGACCTTCCTTTACGCAAAGATGCGACTATGAATCTTCAGCATTTGATACTGAGTATAGAAAAGAAAGCCTGGATTAATGAATTAGAAAGAGAATCAGCCTCTCTTTACCACTCATCACTATCCCTACCTCACGGTATTATCCTATATAGAGACGATATATATGACAATTCGCCCTAACCTAGCCTACTAGCAACTATTCTCAATATCAAAAAAGAAAGGGATAGACAAATCCAATCAATGAGAGTAAACTCTCTCTCACTTGAGATCACTTACTTGACAAGCTCTAAGCAACAATAGATAGCTCTCTTGGGCTCAAAACCACCTATCAACCCAACGCTAACTCACTCCAACTTACTTACTCACTCTAACAGAACCACAACTGAACGTTGACTCAGCTAGTATGCTCAGTAAAGACGGACTACTCTGAACGAAGTGCTCTGGGAGGGAACATGCACTCCTCTTTATAAGCTCTTTCGATTGAAACATGGACTACTTTGTCTTTATATAAAACCCTATTATTCGAAGATACTCCTCTATTAAGAGCTCTATTCTCTCGATTGTTCATCTCGTAACCTAAGTTGGAAGGAAATCATAACCCTTTAACTTAGTATACGAGCGAGGGAAACACAATGATAAGAACTACCAAATGGAATTATTTCTTCATCGATTTAAATGTCGTAGTTTATGGCCGGCCTACTTGAGTCCGCTTCTGGGAAAACATGTTCCTCGACACGTTCACTAGCTGGCAACGCCTACAAAAAATAGTCTACCTCAGACTGGATTAGTCCATCGAACTACATGCCGGTAGCCACTCATTATCTGGATAGCTTTTACTATTCTCCCAGGCCGAACTCGGAATTATCTAGGCGGCGCTGCCTACTTCAAGTGCTAAGTTCGGATTGGAGACTTAAACGCGCCCCAAGAAGTCGTCGTAATTTAGGAAAGAAGCCAGTGAATAGGTTCTCTACACACCGCCCGTCAAGTCACGAAAGTAGGCAATGCGGGAGGAGAAAACACACTTGTTTAGAGCATTTCAACTCATATCTCAAAGCTTTCACGATATATTTGAAAGAAACCTCTGGAAGAGTTGGTGTACATTGTTTTTACTCATAGCTCTAAGATTCCTAGCATTCATGAGCCAGCTTCAACACCACCTAGACTCAACATCATAGGCAGACTTGCACAGACCTAAACATAAAAGGATGCACCTGGTCTGTCTATTTTGACGCATTGGCTGCTTAACTCCCCGATACACATCAAAGCAAAGACACTCAATCCCGGGGAAACTCTGAGGCATGCGGAAAGAATAGATACGAAAAGAGTTTGAAGTGAAATTTCTCTCGATTTGGCCTTATATATAAAAAGCGCGGTGATAATTCACATACTTAGCTCCATAGTGATTGTTGTATAGGATCAGTTTACATTTTATGTTTACAGCCTGTAACTATTCTGTTAGTCGTGTTCAGTTCATCACTGGTATGAGGACTGCTATGCTATATATATATAGATGTACTGTCTTAAATATATTTTTGTAAAAGAATACAAACAATTCAATACAAGAAACTCTCTTTATTCAATCTTCTTCCTCTCAGCTCAATTGAGCTTTTATGGTATCAGAGACATCCGACAATGGCGTCAGTTTCCGATCCTCACATCTCTTCGCCTTCTACAGTTTCTTCCATCCCTTCTTCTTCAACCGAATCAGTTATTATCATAAACCTCCCGATTGCCATCAAGCTTGCTGATTCCAATTACCTAGCTTGGTAATCCAAAATACTACTTATCATCCATGGCTACGACTTATCCAGATACATCGACTTACCTCCTCCAGATCCAACGCGTCGATCTGCTTCTGGTCAGCTTGAGATTAATACTGAGTACCTCCCATGGCACAGGCAAGATCAACTCTTGCTAGGATGGATCAGATCTTCCCTCTCTGAATCTGTTCTTGCTCAGGTAGTTTCTTGTTCAAAAACCCTGGAACTGTGGAAGACACTCCAACAGCACTATGCTTCCACCTCTCGCGCTCGTCTCACTGATCTCAAGCGCCAGATACAGACAGCATATAAAGGAGAAGCTTCATGTTCTGAATATCTTCATAAATTGAAGCGTGTAGCAGATGAGCTGGCCTTCATTGGAGCTCCAATACCAGACGATGAACTTGTCACTTACACCATTAATGGCCTTGGTACTGACTACAACTCCATAGTAGTCGCTGTCGCCACTGCCCGACGCACCGATCCTTTCTCCTTCTCTGATCTACACGGGTTGTTGCTTGGCCATGAAGCTCTTCTCAAGAGTCAAGCCACACCTCCTGCTGCTTTCTATGCTGGTAGAGGAGGAGGAAACAAAAGGTATCGGGTTCCAAATAAGAACCCGTTTCCACCCCAACCGCGGCCTGCTAACCCAACCATTAACAGGCCTCCTTTTCGGCCCAATACTCCTCCTTCTCCTCACAACTCTCAACCAACCAACCCCTCACCTGTGACAACCAAGCCCACTTGTCAGATTTGTTTGAAAGTTGGACATGGCGCCAAGCTTTGCTACAGGAGGTATGATCATGATCCAGAGTGGGTTCCCAATCCGAGATTCCAAGCTCACAACACACAAGTTCCAGCCACTTCATCCAACAATGCAGATTGGATCATCGATTCTGGAGCTAACCAGCATGTCACTGGAGATATCAACAGTATCTCCTCACTCTTTGCTTACACTGGCACAGACCAGCTTCAATTATTAAATGGTAAGGGTTTAATTAACTATCTCTAACATTGGTTTCACTAATTTCACTATTTAAAACAAATGTGTCCAACTGAGAGATGTTTTGCATGTTCCCAATTTCACAACCAACCTCATTAGTTTTTCAAAATTTAGAAAAGATAACCCTGATATCTCTATTGACTTCACTGCCTATAAATGTACTTTCAAGGACCTCCACACCAAGACCAGTCTTCATCAAGTGTCTAGCACCAATGGTTTGTTTCTTCTCAAGTTGAAGTTCACACCTAAAGCTTTCTTTGGCACTCGCATTTCCTCATACACTTGGCATGCACGCCTTGGGCATCCCTCAAACTCCACTACTCTTCAAGTTATTAGCTCCAATAGCTTACCTTGTTTGTAAAATAAAGTTCCTTTACCTTTCTGTACTGACTGTGCTCAGGCAAAAGCACATACTTTACCTTTTCCTTCTTGTTCTCTTTCTTCTTATAGTCAGTATAATTTAGAACTTAATCAATTAATGGCTATCTTGCTAGATCGAATTCGGATTATGTCCGCTGGTACTGAATCCTACACTCCTCTTACTAAAGTGAGTCAGATGCGTACGCAATAGAGTAGTAATAGATTTGATCCATTGATTCGAAGCTCTGAAGAGATAAAGGTTTGGACTGGTACTCAATCAAGTAAATGAAAAACGGGCTTATGCGAAAGAGAGCAGCGATCAAAGGTCGAGGGCCATGCTATGACGGGAGTTCACTCATAGATTAAGCGATCCTGCGAAGCCCCCCCGAAGGAAGTGGTAGAAAGAACATAGGGCGCAGCTTCTTTAGGAGAGTTCTTTAATAAAGAGTGGTTTTTATGGGGATGATCTGGATAGGTGGGCCATTCCTGCGCCGGGAAGTAGAACGTTGAAGCAAAGAGAATACCTTTTCTTTTGAACTTTCTGGGTTATATTATAGTAGTAAAGATTGCTTCCTTAGTCATAGTTTGATTGAAAAAGATGATAGGCAGAAGCACGAGTTTAAGGGCCGGAGCATCAGGAAAGAAAAAGAAAATGGATTCTTTAGCAAAGCGGCATCAGGATGCAAGCTGGTAAGGTAGGCATGTAAAAACCTTTTCTTAATAAGAAGAGTGTGAAAATTCTTACTACTCACGGGCAACAGCAGAGCTCATACCAGTAGTTGTTTGTTCCTACCGGTACATACTGACCCTAGAGTTTACAGAAGTAAACCCTAACTAATATGTAGGTAGCAATTTTCTTAGTAAAGCTATTAGCAGGAGTTCCTTTCTTTGTGGAAGACTTCTTCGGAGTCAGAGCAGAGTCGATGGATGAGAGGATCAGATAGAGGACTTTCCCTTTGACCACTACCACATCTCTAGCTCAGTTGCTCTTTCTTCTTTTTCTAATCTTTTTAATTGTTTTGATATGAAGAAGCCATGATTTCGAATTGTACAGACTGCTTGGTTGTAGGGCATGCGGTTCCAGGAATGGAATACCTGCATTTTTAGATCAAGGTCTTTCTCAACGGGCAGAACAACATTGATTGTCTTGTCATTTTTTGTGTTCTAGATGGTTAAATAGTACAGAGGCATAAATCAAGCCGGGTAAGTGAACTGTAGTGTAGCATACTACTAGAAGTGAGAAGTGTTTTACCCAGATGAAGATGTTCTTACCTATGCCGAAATATAGATGAGTTTGGCATTCTCCTCCACTTTACCTACCTTACTTGACAACATTAATCAACTTAGGAAGGGATAACATGTGTTGCCTTCTTACTTTTTGAGAACAGCTATTGACTAGTCTTTCTCTTGTAAACGACTCCGCAGCAAGAATAGTCAGCGCTTTTTACCAATACCCAGTGACGTAGGAGCTCTAGCAACTACCCGTGTGGGGATCCACGCATACTTATTTTAGATTACTGTTTTTATAGTGTTTGGAAGCAGGTAAACATAGTAGCTAGCTAAGTAACCACACTTGTATAGTCGGCTCGATAGCTATCTCTTCAAGCACTCTTGCCTGAGTCCCTTTTAATTCGGTGTCCCTGTGCCTTCAGGAGAAGATTCGTTACCCGATTGTGACTCGCTTCTAAAAAAGCGTCTAATTGGAATGGACAATAACTCAATGACCAGTTGAGCTATCATACGCATCCTCGCGACTATTAGGTAGGGAAAAGCTACAACCCTTGGGAACTACCTGGTTGGGAATCTACCCCACTAACCCCAAAAAGACATTTTGATGATCCATTGCTAGGAACAGATCTACATACCACTTGGGCTAAGGAAACTCGATTGCTTTTTACCGCGGTATCCTCGTTCACATAAAACACCCTTCTCTGCTCACCGCAACCATAATAAAGACCAAAAAGATACTGTAGGAGACTCATTTCTCAGTCAGACACAGGAAAGGCCGCTGACCAGGTCTATCAATAATCCAATACGATCAGCCAAGTGCATCTGTGCCAATAAGATCCCTCCTGTTGCTTCCCAGGTTGCCGTGTCCACGAAGAAGGGGAGTACGCATCAGTTGGTAGTAGAGGAACTGAAGCAAGAATATCCTCTGCATAAAGCAACACAAAAACACCTAAGAGAAAAGAATATAATTTGGGACATGAAGCAGGTATGAGAACAATGACCGTGAATTCAATGAGCATGTATATCGTTAAACTTAATCAGACAACTGTGGATTCAATGTTTGGATGTGGTCTCCGTGTCACTAATTAGCAACGTTTGTTTAGTACATTATTGATCGGACAACTTATTATAAATACAACAGAACTTTCTGTTCTCTAGTTTAATTATGAAAATTCGGATAACTATTGAACCAGTCATCACAGCTACTTGATTCACAGTGAGCGGTAGGGTAATTCTGGGCAGAAAGCTATCGATACGGGCAAGCAATTAGCAATCTGAAAGCTAAAAGCAAATCTTCTATCGAGGCGCTGGGTAATACTATTTAAATGAATACCCGACATAGCAAGCTTGAAACCTTACTTGAGCTCAAGGTACTCCTGGTACGGCTTCACTCCATGGCTTCCCGGCATTCTGATATCCGATTTACTACCATGGAAACGAGAGCTCAACGGTGTATTCTTACTTTATGAGTTCCAATCTTATAGCTTACTCTGTAAAACCAGTGAAACAAGTAGCTAACTCGTACTGCTTTTTGGCTTACTAATACGATAGCCACTCCTTTGATTCTGATTCCTTACTTTCTAACTTATTACTTGGTTTCATGCTGATAGCTAGCTTTGGATCTGATAGCTGATAACGATAAAGCAAGCTGGTATGCTTAACTCCGACTTACACTTGCTAATGCTACGTAAACTACTAGGCTCGCCTGGCAGTCTGACTTATGAGTGGAATTCTTCCTTTTTCCGACTGCTCTTGTTGTTCTAGCTGGAATTCAACAATCGGTGCGCCGACTCACTGAGAACTCGCTTTTATTCTTATTTTTTACTTACAAACTTCCTGTTACTGGTAATACCCCGTATTCTACTTCGCACGCGCCTTGTCTTCTGATAGCTAACTTTTCTTCTCGCTTGAGCTGCTAAAAGAGTAGACAGAGAGAATGAAAACTCCTGATAGGCCTGAAACGCCAAGTCAATTACAAGCTTTCACTCTCCCTGCTACAACTACAGAAACCTACTTTTGAAGTTACTTACTACGATGGATACAAGCCGGTAAGAGATACCAAAGCAGATAGCAAATCTTCTCACTTAAAATCAAACTAATAGCTGCTACCTGATGCCGGGATTTCATTCTTATCTCCAGCTCTTATTCCTTCTAAACCACCAACTGCTTGGTAACAGAGTATGCAGGGCCAACTCTCGATATGAGCAAGCTTACTTTATAACTTATATCCTACTTCGAGTCGCTGAGCTACACTAATACGAGAGCTAACTCCAAATGCACTTACTTTGGTAGCTTACCACTGATATCACGACCTCAAACCCTATTTCCTACCTTCAACCTTAACTCCTGGGTTTTATTCTTATATCGTTGGCACTTTCTCGTAATACTATAGAAAGTACTACTTCACTTCCACTCTGTTTAAGTCTTGCTTCTACGGCTAAAACGACTGAAACTACGGATACGACATATCAACAGCAAGCTTAACTTCTTGTTTGAAAGCTAAAAGCTAGAAAGAAACCTAATAGCTGCCTGGTAGCAGGCTTTCATTCACGGCTTACAATCTCATAGCCGGGTTTGGATCTCCTTGGTAAACCCCGCAAAATTAAAGATCGGCTTCAGCTTAAGGCTTGTATTACCACCAGGTATCGTACTCAAACTCTCTAAACGAGCAAGCCAATCGTGCAATCTCATCTCCTGCTTTGAATATAATAGCTTTTTGCTAGGTCAGATGGAATTAGAGGGACCACAGGGGAATACTAATTTTCTGCATGCGGCCATGGCGGCCTCAAGTCCCTTTTGTTGGGGGATATTTTTTATGTTGCAAAACCCTGGCGAGAAGGCCACCAAAACGTACCTATACCAGTGTCGCTTATATTTTGGATTCATGAATCCCATACTTAGCCAAAGACTCAGACAGCCGCTTCGCGCCTCTTTCAACTTAAATAAAGCCCAAAGAGACCTGAATGAAGTGAAGGGACCCTTGATTTTGACACAGGCATAAATAAGAGCCACCCACAAGAGAAATGGCTGATAAGGCTCCTGCGATCGGCTTCTCTTCAACCGAAGATGAAATAGGTTTAGTTGGCAAGGCATGAAGACATTTGTCTATCGGGCAGTCAATTAGCAAAAGCAGAAAGTCGGTATCTTTCAAATCCTACTTTTGAAAGTTCTCCTTGTTCGCCCGTTGGTCGCCGATGCTCTTGGTCTGTCTTTTCCCCGAGCCATCCATGGGTCTTGTCTTCTCCCTATATAGATTTTATCCATATAATCTATCCTTCCCATAAAGCTTTGACTTTACCAACATGAAATCGCTTTCTTCTGGCCATCATCTGGCTCGTTTGTTTTTTCCCTTCTTCTGGGAAGCAAAGTTCTTCCTCCGAGTCGCTTCCGGGCCTTTCGTTCGCAACAAACAAGTAACGGCTCAGTCAGCGCCCTAGCGCGAAAGCCTTTTTAGTTAGCACGCTCATCCGTTTTCTTGCTTGCTCACTGAACGAAAAGCACTATCAGAAAAGAAATATTGTAGAGAAAAAAAACGTAAGGGCGCTAAGCGAGAATTTCCGCAAAAAACTCAGGACGTGGGGCAGCGAGTTTCGAACCCGACACATCCACTGCACAATCCTTTTGAGCTTTAGTTCAGGGATTGGATTTACTTACAAGGGGGGCGGGAATTCTTTGTTAGCTTTAGACTAGCCATCCGGGAAAAAGCCAGTTTGCAAAATAGTCTGATCGAGCGAGCACTCAGGATGGTAATCCATCCTCGTACTGAGTATATTCCACGCCCTTTTATACTATGCTTGGAAGCGGTACGATTTCATTAAAAACCCAGCTTGACTCTTCTGGTGACAATGCATGTCTTTTGTATTGTATACTTTGCCTTCAGGTTCCAAACTGTCATTGTTTTTGACTGTTCAATAGAACTTCAATAGGTAACTGTTAAGCTCAGTACAGGCTTTCTCTAGAGTAAGAAAGCTCTGTTTCAGTAACTGTTCTGTACTGTTCTTAGCTGTGTTGGCAGCAAATTGCGGGGTGCTTTTTTGTTAGCTACTAGACCTATTTTGTAAAAAAAGTAGGTTTTTTCTTACCATTCGGTCTTTTGTCCTGGATATGGAGACAAACTTCGTAGGGATTGGCAGATCTTCTTTCTTACAATTCGATTGGTTTTTCTACCGTATGGAACGTGAAACACTTCTGTCTTTCTTGCGAAGGAAGAGAGAGCAGGGTGCTCTCTCATTTGATTGAGCAGCAAGAGCAGATATATAAGGCTAAAGAGTAAAAAAAGGCGGCTGTCGGTAAAAGGAAGTAGGACCAATCAATATATTAGTGATTGCTGGTTTTCCACTTTGTATTTGGGGGGATTCGCCCTTATTCCTACAGACTTAGAAGCACCCGCATATGATGATTTATGCATTTTGTTTGAGTGCCGGGCCTAACACTCTACAGTAGACTCAAGCAACCTAACCCCTTAAACAAAGAAAAGATTACTTACTTTCCTTGCAACTAACAAAGAAGCTAGGATAGGAGCTTCTCTTTGTACGCAAGCATGCACTGCACCAGGAGCATCGAATAGTCAAGGTACGTCATTCATCCTGCGGCCTCTTTCTTTCTCTCTACACACAGACTAGGTCAAAACAAATTATTGTATTGGTGGTTCATCTCAACCACTACTGGCTTCGGAAATCAAACAAGGGGCATACCTTGCTTATCAATCAATACACCTAGATGTTGCGGCTATTCCCTTATCCCACTCCTAATGCTGCCTGCCGCATGTGTACAAGATTTATCCTCACCTTGACATTTGAAGGGCGAGCGAGGGTTTGTTTTGAATGGGGAATGCCAACTATGTATTGTATTTAGGAAGAGTATAGAAAATGCTCACTAGAAGGTTCTCTGCTTGATAATTGCATGCATAAATGGGAAGGAAACTGAACTTGTCAACTTATAGTCCAAATAAGGAAGGACCAGTGGTTCACGTCGTTTGAGCAGGATTGATATATCGAACTTCAGTTTTTTCTATTGCTTCAACACAGTTTTGGTGAGTGGCAGACTGAATAAAGAATGCTGCCTGCCTATTGCTGGAAAATGCTTCCACTCCAATTGCATACATAAAAGCCTTTTCTCAAATTGCGTAGGTTTACTTCTTTCAACTATAAGGGTCAGTACTTTACGAACAAACAACTACTTATATTAACTCTGCGCCCCATCAGCAAGCAGTAATATTTTTCACACTTATTCAAAAGGACATGCCCGCATCAGCTCTCGCAGGGCCCCACATTTGGCATAAAGGTTGGGGAGGAGGTGGGTACAGGTTATACCAATGGACGGACGGACCCAGGTGTCAAAGAGTCAAGCTACGAAAGACTACAATCCTTACCTTGCTAGCCACTTGGTGAAATTTATTTTAGAAAGAGATGTTATCAGACTAACAGATGATATAAAAGGGTGAAGTTCGTATGTTTACAGGTGGAGCTTACGCAAGGATTCAGAGTCTGTACGTGGAGTTCCTATTTGATCTGACTCAGCTGCCTATGAAACTTCTCTATGGTCTGTCCTCCAATGCATTGGGCGGTACCAGACAGAAGATAAATGTATGGTGCAAGATTTCCTAGTTTCTCAAGTTTGAGTGGTGGATACTTAGGTCAACCTTCTGGTTAGTTTATTCATCGATTTCGCTTGCTGACTAGTCATTTTGACGAGAATTTTGATGTTCAATCGTTTTGATTTTCGATGAAATATATAATATCTCAGAACCAATAAACTCCCAAACAAGCGTATGTTCCACTTTATAATAAACAATATGGAATCATTAGTTTCAGATGAGTTTCTGATGCCACCTTTACTGGCTAGTGTTAACTAACCCTCATCTGGTATATGATGAACTAAGAAATATGTTGACAAAAGGTGAGTATAAGGATAAGTTCAAATTCTCCACAATGGTGGATATAATGGATGAAAGAATACAGAGAGCTCCCTATGAGCAGTTTGAGAAAAAACTGGCGAGTGATGGCTACACGTTTTACTTACCTGCATTCATTGACTTCATAGGTCGTATTTACATCATGCATTTCCACGAACGAGATTTGCTTAGAAGCGGTGATTTGCTTGCAAAACAATCTTTTACAGAAGTTGCATATTTGCATGAAATCTTTCCTCAATCAAAAGGATTTCATCACCATTCATTTCAATCTATAGAAGAAGGGGTATTTTATTAACTTAAGAAGGTCTATACTATAATAGTTAAAACAGTAATGCTGAATTGATTAGACTTGCTAATGGTGCTAAGAACCCTTTGAAGTGAATAAGCAATATGTTGTATATTCCCGACCAAAACCATTAGATATACTCTTATATATCAGTATGGATGCTTCCTCGTCAGCATATCAGATAATGAGCTACTTCCTTTTCAATACAGATTTAGCAAAACAGAAAATTTTATTAATAAATCGTTCGTTCACTGGTGTGATCAAAGATCTTTACACCTCCTGGGGAGTAAAATATAGTTAAAAAGGAAATAAATAACGTAGCCTCAGATAGAAAGTAGTCTATCTATATACCGGTTACTACGAACTTTGTGAAAGAAACTTCAATATAGTATAGATCTTACGTGTTTTCCAGTTCAATCCCTGACTTCATTCAAAGAAGTAGCTCGTCTGAGTTCCGCGTTCCCCTTCTTGCTAACAAAGCTGTCCAATTAAATGAATGTTTTTACGTCCTCTCTTCTTATTTTATTCTACAACTATCTAAGCTCTTCCTCAGATGTGATGGTTTCAAGTAGAAATGTGTGTTCGTCCTGTCCTTCACAGTAGATTCTCAAAGTAAATAGTTGCCAAAGATCTTACTCAAAGCGCATTCTCTTTATAGCACACTGGACAGTCAGAGTGAAAACACTTTCTATTGAAGCGTAAACCCAACAAAGCAGCTAATTTACAGTGTACCAAACAAAGTGATCCTAGGTTCCGGGAAAGCATAGTGAAAGAAAGTGATTCCGACTAACTAATGATTGTACTGAAACAAACGACGCTCAAAGCAAAAAAGATAATTGAAAAAGTCTAAACACGTTCTAAAACGCAATGCCGAAAGGAGCGAGTGAAAGACATGGATGGAAGGTAAACCTTGGCGGCCTGGAGTGGTGTATAGAGTGGTTGAATGGAAGGAGCAAAGGAAGAGGGCGCGTTGCAGAATAAATTCAAGGTCGAACACTAGAAACAGGATGATTCAGGTCAAACTGGATAGAAAATGGGTTACGTGTCTGTCCATAGAATACACTGAAACCGCATTCATATGGTCTGACTTTTTCTGAATCTGGTCGATGTACAGCTCGTAGCAGGTTAGCAAATAGTAGAATAATAGGAACAAAAAGAAAAAATAGTTGAATTGTGTTCATTCATTAGTAGTAGAATAGTGATAGAGCTAGAAGATGACAGGAAAGCTATAACGTTTAGTAGGATTGATGGTTGTAGTACAAATAGTGTAATAAGCATAGATAGACTAGCAATTAGTAGACTATGTACATTTGTAATTGTTGTTGCTGTAGTAGCACTCTTTTTTTAATGAAAAGTATTCATATCATTTAGAGTAGTAGTTGTTGATACTACATCTGTAGCATTATCAGGACTATCAAAGTAAATTACTCGGATAATTTTGATATAATAATAAGCACTAATAACACTTACTAGAATAGCAATAAGAAATAGGAAGTAGTCTCCTCCGTACTACTTGAGTATAGAACCTTTTGTATAGCAAAGAATCCAATTAGAGGAAGAATTCCTGCCATAGAGAATAGCAAAATAGCAAGACGTAGTAGAGGATTTTTTGGAAATTGTCTGTCCTGGATCAAGAAATTGAATATCCGTTGTATCTACAGATCAATTAGCTTAACTTGTTAGAGAAAATTGACTTGTACGCACCTTTTTTTTAACTCAGTGAGCAACTACGGCATGTTGCGAACAAAGGACACAGACGAGTTACTCGTCCCAAAAGGAACATTAGAGTGTATCGTTGGGTGTACGAGCTACTTTTCGTCCCGCCCTTTTTATCGATGCGTACTAATCGGTAACACATTTTGGGTGTTTTCTCTTTAATGTGCTTAACTAAATCAATATGAAAAGTATGGAGTGTGTTTTGTTAGTTTGAGTACCACAGTAATGGATCATCAGATAGTCCATAATGCTAAAAAAGAAATTAGCGTTTTAATTGTGAATAGAGGACAAGATTAGTTTAAACACGTCTCCTTTTCTGCTTCAAGTACTAAGAAAGATTGTTGTAAAGGAATATAAAAAGCAATTGACTTGGCTGATAGATTTATGAAAAAACTTGCATCACTAAATTTGGAGAAACTCTTCTATTCTTTTCTGTAGGAAACAGGGATTTCATTTATGAGAATAACCTTACAGCAATGCATTTTTTACTTTTATCAGGCAAGCCCCCCTGTCAAACCTTTCCGTGCTTACAATAAAGATCAAATAGATGAGATCCTTCAAGAAAGGCTAAAGGTACACATTGTTCTGTCTTACTGGTTTTCTTTGAGCCAAACACTTCTGACACCCAGAAAAGCAAAGTGGATTTTTACTGCTTTATTCGTAATTAATCAATTAAACTTAAACCCTATTTAGATTTAGGTGAAAGGCCAGGCACACTAATTTTATTTTCTAGTGGACCTTAATAGAACTATTCGAAAAATCTCCTTTCACTAGCGGAAATAGCAGGAATGCCCTACTTCACCTTCAGTGCTTGCATCTCTTTTGAAGTGCTAATAAGATGAGAAGAAAGGATAATTTAGAGAGTCTTTCTTTTATGTCTCATGCCCCAGGTAATGAGCAGCTCTTATTGCCCTAGCAGTATCTTCTTACTAGATTAATCCCTCTCGGGTGGGTCTTCTTGTCCTCTTACTGCTTGAGTTTCTTTTCTCTATCCAGGTAAGTAGTTCTTACCTGTCTTTCCAGGGGAACCGAGGCATTGGATTCTAACTTCTCTTCTGGTCTGGGGTCTTTGAATAAATAGGTAGCTTCTGGAAATAGGGTTATATTCAGGCAATTGGAACCCAGGATTGCTAGGCTTTATATTATATTTGCTCGTATGGCATTTGGCACAGAAGAAAAGGAAATATTAAATAGGCAAACAACTCGTTAAAAAGGAATTAGCTAGTAAAGTTTACTGGGTTGCTTACTCATCAGTTGCTTCATCCGTTTCAACTTTGTGAACCACTCTTGTATGTCCAGCTTTTCCCATTACTGCTTTTGCTTTTCCACCTAGGCCTACCTTAGCTAGCATACTTCTTTTCTTTCAGAACCTCAGCAAGCTTTCTTTAGAATCAACTTCTTTCCATGTTCAATGTTGAACACTCATTTATAGTGGCATAGGAAAAGAATGATTCTGAGCTTTTATATTTACTAAGTGAGGAACTGCACTATGGACCTACTCCCTTTTGGCCCGTGTAAAGCTACCTTACTTACCTGGCCCAGCTACTACTATCTATATTCCATGCCCAGCCGATGCTCGAGCTCAACCAGTTCTTGCCTCGGTGGAACCTAGCTGATAAAGTACTTCCTTGTGACTTATCCTGCTGAAAGGACTGCTTCCCTCCAGTAAATGAAACTTTTGACACTAAACTTCTTACTAAAAAAAAAAGAAAAGAAAGAAGAACCTGGTGGCGCAGAAGGAAAGCGGGTTGAAGGACAGTGCGGGATAGGATTGAGAGATGCTTTGGCAAACCACTTCTTTTTCTTTGGTAGGCTTTGTTGACCAGGATGTTTTAATGGCTGGGAATAGGTGCGATAGTCGAAGAGAAATCCGCCCTGGTGATAAGACTTGTTCAGATCTCTGATATGCTTAGAATACTATTAGAATCCCCACTTTGATTGACCTTGAGTGGTCATTGCAGGAAAAGAGGGCCTCGCCTCCTTGGTCTCCCAATTCTCAAGCCCGCCCTAACCCATATTTGGAAAAGTGATGTGCCTCATAGCAGTCGGCGACCTTGACTTCACATCGCTTTTCGTCTCCTTGATAGCTGTCAGTTCTACAAAAGTATGAAAAGCATACGGTTACACCCATTCCAGTGTGCTTGGACCCAGCACATCTTTTTTGATTGACACTGCTTATTGCTACACGAAGAAAGCCAACTACGGATATATAATAGAACACAGGGCTAAGTAAGGGCATTCCATCTAGCGTAAGCATCTGGATAATCAGGAATGCGATGTGGCATAGAAAAAAGCCATAAGAAATGCATGGGTGGTTCTAAAATGGGCTTTTTCGGCCTAGGCATGAAGCTCCTCTCTTCCAAAGTCCCTCAACATTCCCTGAATCGAAAGGGTCCTACTCATCCATCAGCTCCTCTCATAGATCGGTGCGCTTTGACAAAGCAAAAAACACAGTTCACTCGCGTTTCTCAATAAAGAGTTTTGCCCACACTCCTTAAGGTTACCTTTTGGATCATAAACTTCTTGATATCATTTTCTACCTTAACTACACCTCTTTCTTGAAGGAACTCCAAGAAGCTTTTGGCTATGAGCAGGTAGTAGTCTTTCTCTTTCGAAGCAGTAGTTCACTTTTTTGCTTTCGACTTTGTCCCTTGATTCGGACTAGAATTTGGGGGATCGTCCTCGAACAAAGAGCTCAACAGCTTTTGATTTCATACCGACTTTGGATCAAAGCACTTCTTTAGCGGAGCACTCTAATAAGTACGGACGCAGGGATCGACCATCCACTATTCTTGATGGCCCCAGTTCCAATTATGAGAATGAAGACGACGTACTGGGAAGAAGGATTTCCCTATCCCGTAGCTAAATAAGCCTCCTTTCTTAGCTGCTCGTCATCCCCGCAATCCGCCAAAGCCTGATTGACCCAAACATTGTCCATCCAAAAAATAAAGCTGTGGTTGATACCGAAGCAGTCCTTTTGAAAAATCACAAAGCAGTAGGGCTAGCATGGTTTCGAAAGAAAGGAAAAGGGAGCCGCATTGGTGATCCCCAAAGGAATTAGAAAAGACTTTCTAACAGAAAAACATACTATTTCTATTATAAAAAATAGTATATATATCAGATTGTGTTTTTTTTTTTTTACTTAATGAAATATATATTCAATATTTGCATCAGATTGGATCTCATTCGAAATTTCGTAGTATACCAATGAGCGGAACTCTGACTATTTCATCGTTGTTTCATAACCAAGGACTTGATTTTACTATGGATTCTGAGTTCTTGACAATTTGTGTTATGATCAAAAGAGAAAAAAGAATGGGGGAATCATTCCATGATAAAATAGAGGTCCAGTACCCATATGTTCCGCTTGCATAAAGTACGCCAACAATACAATCGAAATATATACATACATGGGACGAGTCATGAATTTGGAATATATCCGTGGGGTAGCTGATGAGAGAAGTTTTTTTTTTTTTTAGAAAGATGAAATAAATTTGAAAGGAAGGATGGAAGCAATGATCGGGCTAACGCCCTGACTTTCTTAAGTTTATGAAAACTCGCTATTCACTCAGTCAGTTTTTGGTCAATAATAGGATGATGTAGGAGAGATGGCCGAGTGGTTGAAGGCGTAGCATTGGAACTGCTATGTAGGCGCGAAGCGTTTACCGAGGGTTCGAATCCCTCTCTTTCCGTTTCTTTGAATTCGAACCTTGGTCACAATGTATAAAATAAAATAACAATTGATAGTCTTTTCAAGTCAAGTTTTTTTTTTTATAAAGATTTTTATGGCAGTTTCAGATTGAATCACTGGAAAAAGTCTGCGCCAACGACATCTTTGACAAATTTGACGAACGAAAGGTGCGCAGCAATGAAACCCATGACTAATATTGATGCAGCTGCAGAGCTTGGTTTAATGTGGCGCGGTCGTACTGTAAAGAAAGTGAAAACGTAATGGAAACGAGATTCTCAGTGGTTCCACCACACGAGCATAAGGCCGCTAAGGCCGCTAAGGCAAAACCTCCAAATTGGCTTATATGAAAAAAGTCCTCTCATCGCTCCGATGGCATCTCGAGCCAAGTGTAGGGGTGAGGTGGGCAACACTCATATTTATGTCCAACTAAGTAGAAAAGGACGGACCAGTGTCGCTCCATCGTATAGGGACTGTTCTTCCCGCGAAGGTGAGGCCGCTCAGTCCAAAGCAAGAGGGGCTAACGTGGGCAAGCTGGCTAAACGAAAAAGTTCCCTGGGATCAGCTCTTTCATATGCTTAACACGAAACCCTTGGGCAAGCCTGAAACACGGCAAAAACTGAGTCATAAATATATAGAACCAGATAGAGTTTCCTAGAGGAAGAATATACTGGTGAATAGGCATTTAACTAAGCATTGTCCTACCGGTTGGATTCGGTCCTCCTTGGCATTTTAAGGTTGGAAGAATAGTGTTCAGCAAACTCACAGTGAACTGAACTCTTCCTTCCCATTCTACCAATGACGAAAACCTAAAAAAAAAACAGTGTGCATTTTTTCATAGTACGAGAAAGAAGATCTACCGTAGTGTTAGATCGACCCTCAGTTCCTGCCGCCGGAAGGCTACGCTCAAGAGCAGCCGGTGGAAGCGAGTATCAACCACAGTACCCGATGGAGGAATCTAGGTTTCTATGCTGAAAACACCCTTGAGCCACGTTTTTTAGCCTTTTTTTCCTCTCTCTACTAAAGATATGAATCCATAGGTGAAATAGAGGAATTGCTAGGTCATACTAGGCCCCCCTGCAGCGGTGCTTTTCCTAACTATGTGCAGGGAGGGGGTATTAACCCGGTGCTTTTGCTTCCACTCTTCAGTGTGTGCTTGCTGACTTTGTTGAGAGTTGGTACTATTACTTCTCTCTTGTGGAGTCTACTTTTTGTTAACTCGGATGTTATTGCTTTGTCTTTGCTTCTTGGGCTTAAACTTATCAAAGCATGGAGAAAGAAATGTGGCTCAGGTAACTAAAGAAAGATAGATTCAATGGCGTGGGTTGGGGAAAGAAAACCATCAAGACTCTCAGGTCAGATGTGTCAAATAGTACGTGGGATGATTCCTGTAAATCGTATCATGGCGTGGAAAGCATTCTGAGGCGCGCAGCGGTAAAGTAAACTGCTGGATCTTGCGTTTTTTTGAGTGAATAAGGAACGCGCATTCGGTCATAGGATAGGGTTCGTTGCTAACATCTAAGGACTGCTATGACATCGCTCTACATTGCTATAACTTCTGGTGCAATAAATACCCTGATATAGGCAATTTGCTGAAGTTGATTAACCTAATAGCATGGCACAATGGATAGCCCCGTTTTATATAATACTAATTACATAATCACTGTGCAGGACTATATGCGTAGCGGAGAGGCTAAAGTCTCGGTTTATGATAGGTCGACCAAGAAGAGACGCCAGCTAAGTCTCAGGATTCCAACAGATGATAGGGATGGTCGTAAGACACTAATATCTACCTGCGCTAACTTTATTCACCAGAAAGATGCCTATATTGCCAAGTCGGTGGTAGAGGCCCTTCTGAGAATTCATGAAGATGCGCCTGTGTACACTGTCCACGAAAATTGCATCACCTCTGTTCTGTACGCAAGAGATATTCCTTCAATATATAATAAAGTCTTTTTAAATCTGGGTGCACCACTGAAAAGAATCAATGTTTTTATTAAGATTAATATTATTTTACCGTCCTTACAGTTAGACTCGCCCGAAGATATGGATTCTAAGGTACGAGTCATAGAAGAGCTGTTGTCGATGGATCCTAGCACTTATTCTTCTTTGCACGGTGTGGAGGATCCTGAAAAACTTAGTGATATTTTGGAATCCCTCATGCCTCAGGGTTTACGCGTTACTGAGATAGAGCGCTGGACACAAAAGAGAACTGAAACTGTTAGTTGTTACGAGAACTATTTTAAGAAAGTGTGCGGTGGATCTCATTTGCAGAAGCCTGAGGAGGGTGGTAAACGCCCTGCTTAGATGTGGAATTATTTTAAGGCTGAACTCGATAGGAGGGATAATAACTACAGCGTGCACTACTAAATAGTGATGGGTGGTACTCCTGAAAGCCTTTAGTTTATAAATTTTGATTGCAAACCCCCCCCATATTATAATATGACATAAATGTAGAAACCATGGAAAACTGGAAGCAAAGCTCCCTTAATCAAATCCTTACTTCAATCAGGGTAGGAGAAAGTTGTCCAGAAAAGAGTAGCCCCAACAAGCTGCCGGATTTCGCACACTATTAGAAAGCCGTTGCGCGTTAGCACGCTTGGAGTTTTCTTGCCTGGTCGAGCGACTTTTCGTTCCAGACTTATTCACTACTTTTTTTCTCTTTGCTTTCGAAAAAGAATGAAGAAAGACTCATGGGAACTCTTCGAGCTAACGAAATTCGTAATATTATCCGTGAACGTATTGCAAAATCTAATAGAGAGGTCAAGATTGTGAATACTGGTACCGTACTTCAAGTAGGTGATGGTATTGCTCGTATTTATGGTCTTGATGAAGTCATGGCAGGTGAATTCTCTGAGATGCTTTATGGAAAGTTTCTTACCTTTATTAGCTTTCATTGGAAAACATGGATTGTTGAACTTGAATGCAATAATGCAAATTTCCTCATAGGCTAAAGCCGTTGCGCGTTAGCACGCTTGGAGTTTTCTTGCCTGGTCGAGCGACTTTTCGTTCCAGACTTATTCACTACTTTTTTTCTCTTTGCTTTCGAAAAAGAATGAAGAAAGACTCATGGGAACTCTTCGAGCTAACGAAATTCGTAATATTATCCGTGAACGTATTGCAAAATCTAATAGAGAGGTCAAGATTGTGAATACTGGTACCGTACTTCAAGTAGGTGATGGTATTGCTCGTATTTATGGTCTTGATGAAGTCATGGCAGGTGAATTCTCTGAGATGCTTTATGGAAAGTTTCTTACCTTTATTAGCTTTCATTGGAAAACATGGATTGTTGAACTTGAATGCAATAATGCAAATTTCCTCATAGGCTGGCTTTCCTACAACGGGACCACGAATAAGCACTGACCTAGAAAGTGAGACTGACGTAATGAGATCAAAGGATGGAAAGTTGGTGGAAGTAGCTAATGCAGGTGATTACTTATCCGGTAAAGAGAAAGCTGGAGTTGTAAGTAGAAAAGTTGGGATATGCGAGAAATGGGAGAGTTTTCTATTTTCAATAGGCCTTGGATATTCAGATGATGAAGAAACTGGCCGCCCAAGGAAGGCTTGGATTTTGGCAACCATGATGACGGGTCACGAAAGATGCTATATTCAAAGCTCCAATTTTTAGGCTTCTTATGGAAAAGCACTTGGGGTATAGAGATTGCGTTTAACAGAGAGAGATCTCCATTAAAAAAAAGTCTTGATTCAACAAACACTGTTTCGGTACTAGGCTGACCTTTCAACGACCCAAGAAATTGGAAAGATTTACCACCAGTCTTTAGCGGACTTTCAATACCAAGATCAAAGTTGGGCATGCCCATGACAGGGATATCTACCATCTTGCTCAAGACTTTGTTGTCCTTTGGTGCTTTTTTGCCCTGATCTGGTGTCCGCGACTTTCCATTGCCCCGTCCTCTTTGACTGAGTTGCTCCCTTTGGAGTTGTTGGTGTTTTGGCAAATCGGGGCGGGCGAACTTCTTGTTGGGGAAGAAACTTTGCGTTCTTCAGAGCATTTTGCTACAAAACCGGATTTTAGGGAAGTGAAACGGAGTTATTACGATGATTATGATGAAAAACAACTTGCATAATTAATTTATGAGAAATACTTATCATGATGCCGTGCGAGGCAGCCATGTGCTTATTCGTGTATAGTCCGGGATTTCTTTTCCTAGAATGGGGTATGTACAAAAAAAAAAAATTCAACTAAAATAAAGATAGTTATTATCAAAAAGAAAGGGTATTATCATTCAAGGATTAGTACTTATCTTGAAGCCATGAGAGGCACACGAGTGCTCATGTATGAAGCTTAGCCAAAGTAGAACCAATCTATTAGGGAAATATGTCTTACCATGGCCCGCCCGTATATGAGAATTGATCTAGTTCATATCCTACCATTCTCACGGCGTCCCTTTGTTGTTTTGCCAAATCGGGGAGAACTTCTAGTAGGGGCAGTGACATCTCGATTTTAAGTATGTGGTCCTACTAAAACGCCAAACATTGGGTTATATCCAAATACATGTCTTATTGTAGAATAAGGTGCTGGCATGTGCTAGTGTGAAAGAAATCTAGATCAGAGAAACTCATATGGAAACATCTAAATATGACTCAAAACTACGGTCACAGCAACTGTTTTTTCACATCACCTCTGACAATGCCTTTGAGGCAAATCAGCAAACAGAATGGAAGCAAAATTGAAATGCTGATCACTGATCCGATAGATCAAAGCATGAAAAAGTGTGCTTCACTGCGTACCCTTTTTCCGAGAATAAACGTTCTCTCAACAAAATAAGGACAAATCCAATCTCGCTGCGTCATCATTTTGATTTTACTAGTATTCGAATCAAGAGGGTCCTTCCTTGTGCTATTTGATTTTGAAAGGACGGCAACAGTGAATTCTTTTTCTATGAATGTATGTGCGGTGGAACTTATATCGTAGATAGATTGGACACGGGGAAAGGTGGGCCGATCAGACTTGACTGACGCGCTCGTGAGGCTCGCACAAAAAGAAAAAGCCAGAATCTACACGAAAGAGATGAGACTAATGGGCTGCTGAACCGAAACGTAGTAAATAAGTCAGATTGGCGCGGGCGGAGCATTTACTTTCACGAGCATTTTGCACATTTCGTAGATAGGGAAACAAGCAACACTTTTGAGATCTCGTCATAAAGAGGTTTCAGACCCAAGCTTCTGATCTAAGAGTTTGAGGAAAGCAAAGGGCAGGACGAATCTTTCTTATCTATGATAATGATTTAAAAACTTGCTCTCTTCCTATTTAGATGAATATCGTAACCGTTGAGAATAGATGCCGGTAGACTGAACTTCACACTGATCTTTCTTCTCGTTCGTCTATTCCATCCAGGTATTTGAAGTTTTTGATGTTGAGACTAGGAAAGCCAGTAGTGCGGGAAATCTCACCTATCCACCTGTCATGCCAGAATCTGGTATCATATCCAGTCACAATTGGTTTCTTAAAGCCTACCTCTATTATGTCTTTATCCCCCTTCACCCCTTTAAAGAAAGGAGACTTGTTAGCCGTATTTCTACTATGACCATATTGATCAGATATTATTTTGTTCCACCATCCAATAGGCTGTCTCAGGATTTTGATATCTCAACCACCATTGACCTAGCAAAGCTTTATGGCATTTAAATCCTGGCACTATCTCCATCAAATCGTAATATTTTTTTTTTATTAAGAAACTAATATCGTAATGGAAAAGGTGGACAACTGGTCCTAGTAGCACTCTGTTGATTTTGGTCTCAAGTATCTTTCCGTGAGCGGTGTTTCGATCCTTGTTATGGTTGGGCTAGGCTAATTTGAGCCTCTACTTCCTTTGGATCATCTTTCTGTTCCTCTGTGTTTTCTCGCTCCGCACCGATCAAAAAAGCTTGTGCTCGGATACGTTACCAATCCATATCAAACTGCTCATATCAGTGCAAATCCCTTTCTCAATTTATGTTGGTCTATCGTGTATCTCGTCAGATGAGTGGAAAAATTGCTTGGAAAGAATAGGCCGTCTTGACTCGTCAGCAGAGGATATAGCCGAGAGCCCCACCCAGTCATCTCTTGGAGCTGCGTTTTTGGGGCTTCCTATCGTGGAAAAAACCTAGCCAAGGTCTGTATTGACTTGGCGTGTAAGGAGTAGTATCCCTCGTTTCTCTCGTTTCAAGACAAGTAGTCGGAGTTAGAAGTACGAGGTAAGATTGGCCTTTAAGCAGGTAAGCTCTCAGGTTTAAGCGCAGCTGTCAGCTTTAATAGTCGCTCCGTTGTATCGGTAGTTTGGCGGCGGGCTTTGTTGTTTCTTGTTAGTGGCCAAAAGTAATACACTCCGTTTTACCTAATAAAGTTGATCGAATTTTCTCAAAAAGTATGAAACACGGCCAAAGTAGTACTTTTTGATCACTTTTCTAGTAACTCTATTAGGGAAACAGACGAGTATGCCAAAAAACACGGGTTTTTCAAATTGTGATCGGATTTGATCAGCCCGGAAATTTCAACGTATGACTTTTTTGCTTTGCCGGGTTTCATAAAAAAAAGAACTTGGCTGATTGAACTTCACTTGCAATCTGACTAAAAGTATGTAAACTAGAACGAAAGCCTATTACCGGCTTATAAGCGACTTATGCTCTGACTTGACCTGCTAATACGACTGAAACAACAAAGCAATAACGACTACCTCGCTTGAAATCTCAGAAGTAGCTTCGAGTCTTCACTTCTTCTTTGTATTCTGTCTTGGGCTGGTAAACCACTCGAGAGCCGATAGCAAGAATGAAACTCAAATATTAACTTACGGCTTGCAAGCGGATAACTAGCTGGGATTCTTAGACACAAAAGCAAGAATTACCAACCCGAAAGCATAAACAAGTCATAAACCTTATAGCTAACTCCGACTTTCTATCTCGAATGCAACCTTATATCTTGTCTTGGAATCTGATAGCTTACTTGGGCTGCCGCTGATATGAGAACAAGAAAGTAAAAGCAAAACTACAATTCCGATTTCAATCTTGCAAGCTAAATTCTATCTTTCACTTGCTAATACCAGAACTTCAACAACCACATAGCAACCTTAGCTTCGGCTTTCAAATCTGATAACTTGAAGCTGCTAATCGATCTTGAGCTACTAATACTAGGGAAACTACAGAGAAAGCCTCCTATTCTTATTACTGCCCGTGATAGCTAACTTGTCTTCTTCCTTTCGCTTATTAATACGTAGGTAGGAAACTAGTAAGCTGAGTTGCAAACTTCTATCATGGCTTTCCATCTGCAATCTGACTTCAATTCTCCTTTACTGCCTCTTAGTCTGATAACTAGCTTTTACTCTGATAGCTGGTAACGGGAAAGCTATTCTATCTTTGTAATACCACTGAAACAACAAGGAAATAAGGGCTTTGCATTCTCATACCTGGGATTCAAACTACTGAATAAAGGGAGAAGTCCCGATACGAAAACCCGGCTGTCAATCTCATAGCAAGCTAGAATTTTTATATCAGGTAACAAGAATGAAAAGGTAGAATCAAACTCTCGGTATGATAAGGCAATTCAAAGCTGTATTCTTCTTTGCATTCTTCCTCGTACGAACCGACAACTTAATTACTGGACTTGCCAACTTCTTACTTGTGTTGAATACTATTGATACGGGAGAGCGAGAGGGAGTAGATAGCTTCAATCAAGGCTTTCCACTCTTATACCCAGAAAGAAAACTGCTAAGCCAGCTACTAATACTCCGTAACCGAAAGCTAGGTATACGGCAACAAGAAAGCAAAAGCATAATGAAACTCTCGAAGCGACAACACCACTTACGCCTTGCTCTTCTTCTTTCTTGCTTTCAGTCTTACCTGCGAATAGCTACTATTAAGACTATGGAAATGACTACTGCCCGTCAAACTTATATCACTACTTGTAATCTGCTAACTCGCTTTTAAGCTGAGAATAGGAATGAAAAAGCCTATACGCCCTGCTAAGCCCAAAAAAGGAAACTAATACCTATCTCGAAATCTGCTCACTAGCTTGAAACCGGATAAGCAACTCGAAATCTTCTATCTGACCTTAAAGCAGCTGGTAACAAGAAGCTGATACCACCGAGAAAGCGAACTGCAAATCTCTCTTTCGAATAGTATGTACACGGAAGCCGCGGAACAACAACTACGGCTCTCTAAACGACAGATAGGCTTTATCGTCTCATTTATGCCTCTTAATCTGATAGTTGAGCTGGCCTTATTACTTGACTGGAACCCGTATTACACCCCTGCTAATACCACGGATACGAGCAAGCCAACATGAGAAACTAAAAGTAAATTCTATGTTGGTAATAGTACTGAAACACCAAGCTGACCTGAAAGCTTCATAACTGACTCCTCTCTTCTGATAGCTTAAAAAGAACCAAACCTTCTTGCTCAAACTCCAGATACGACGTTCGATCTTATAACTAGCTTGTACTCTTATAGGTGAGCTGCTATCTTCTATCTTCCGTGGCAAAAGGCAAGGCAAGAAACAAAAACTACAAATAGGATTTCACTCTTTTAGTCTTATAGCGGAGCGAGAGATACGAGAACGACTTCCTAGCTTCGATTCTTCTTTCATGGGTTTGGATCTGCTAACTGACAGGGAGAATTAGAAACCCGATACGCCACGAAACAACCGCTCAATCCCGTGATACTAAAAACCAATTAGCAATCAACACAACAACTCTTGCTTGCGGCTTTCTATTATTATAGCAGAGTTTGACTTACTGTTGAACTCATAACTAGAAGGGAATCTTGTAGACGAGTTGCAATCTTAAAAGCTGATAACTGATAGCTAGAATGAAAGGCTACGATTTCAACTCCTGATACGACTTCTTCCTTTTAATACTCTGTAGACTGCTTTATATTCTTCTAGCTGAGTTGCAAACTTCTACCTGTCTTTGAATCTGATAGCCGGCGTTGGGTTCTCAATCTTAACTTCCTCTTTTTAATCTCCTACCTGTCTTTTAAGCTGCTAACGGATAACAGCAATTGTAGCTAGAGCCTAAAACACATGAACGACAGGCTGATAAGTGAGTTGCTACTTTCTAATACACGGACTCCAGCTACTTGCTTGATTTCGTACATACCCATCGCGGCTGTCTATTCTTATAAGCGAAAGAGAGAGTTAACAGGGCTCAATTCAGGTTTTGTACAACAAACCTTATGTGAGTGCCTAATAATATTCAACAGCATAAAAGATAAGATTGAGTACTCTTGGCCTGTAATCTTCTAATCGACTTACAATCTGCGCTGCTAAAGCTGATAACAGAAAAAAAGAATGAAAACCCACAACCCGACAAAGCAATCGGGAAATCTTATTTCGAACTTTTAACCTCAATCCGTACTTCTAACTTCCGGAGGGAACCGATGGCCAACTGCTTACTATATTCCTGGCTCACGTCCTACTTTATGGTATACGAACTCAGCAAACGCAACTACTAACTTCCTTGCTCAAAGTCTCGATACGACATGTTGATTTGCTTACTTTACCATTGATACGACAGCAGCACTTGCTTTATCCCCCGGAACCGAGAACTGATACCGACAAGCTGTCAATCTGGCTTTGATTCTGAGAGCTGGACTGCAATCTTCAAACAAGAAATCAATCTGCGACACCACTTACTCACTCCTTCAAGCTGCTAGCTTACTTTCATTCTGCCTTGCCCGGCCTCTAATCACATACTTGCTAAAAGGAAACTACAAGCTCAATAACGGCTTTCGGCACTTTATATCTTGCAGGCTAGAGCCCAATATCACGAAACGAATTCCTCTTTTCCGCTTTGAATCTCATATCCGGGGGTTAAAGTCTTGATACGGCAGCTGCAATTGCAAGCTTGAATTCCTCTTTGCACTCTTAGCTTACAGTCTTCTAAGCGACTCCCATTCTTACTTATCTTTTTGGAAGAACTTTTTCTCCTTTAGCCCGTGCACCTCCTTCCGAAGCAAGTAATTATCTTACTTACTTGAATTCTTCTAGCTTTCCCGGGATAGCTGGCTTTTGAAACTTCTAACTTATACTATGGATACGAGCCACCCGATTGAAACTACTGCCTCACTGGAAAGCTGATAAGCGACTTCAACCCTTATAAGCAAAAGGAATTCTTCCGGCTGGCTTTCATTTACACGGGCTACTTGTTAATACCATGGGTACGAGAACAGATAGCAATAAATCAATCTTATAGTCGATCGAGGGTTAAAGTATGGATACGTCACTCGGCTTTCAAGTCTCCTTTCCTCGTAGAAAGCATAAACTTCAAAAGCAAAGGCAGAACTACAAGCTACGCTATAACCTTCTACTCTTGCTAATACTCTTGATAGGACAAACGGAAATGCAACCGCAATTCTATTCTTTCAATACAAAAGGCAAGCAACAAATGCTTACTCAAACTCTATAACCGATACAGCCTAATACCCGAGATAATCCTACTACTTATACGAGCTAGCAATCTGGTATTCTTATAAGCTAGAGGCAGAAAATACAGCTGGTTTCGATTCTGCAATTCACTACTTCGGTCGGATACGACTACTGGGCAGCTTACCTTGGTAACGAGAAAGCCAATCGTGAAGATGAAACGAGCGAAGCGCCAACTGCTTTAGAGATTCCTTGTCTCGACTTCTTATTACCTGCTTTCAAGTCTTCTGCCCGGCTAGCTAATACTACTTATACAACTAGGTAAACGATAACAACAGAAACGACCCGGTACGGGCGAGGAATGCTTACTCCAATTCTGGTAGCTACTCTTCAAACTGATAACTTACTGGCTAACTGATAGCTGGGTTACTAATACAAGGATTCAACTCAGTAACAAGAAAGCAACTATCGAAGCAAGCTGATACGACTCGTGGTTTTGCAATTCTTATGTCCTACTTTGATTCTTCTTACTCCCCGCCTCTCACTTTATAAACAACAGCTAGGCTTACGGATTTTTGCTTTCTTCCTTTTAATACCACGTAAACAACAAGCGGAGCGAGAAGTAAAGCAACTAGAATTAAACTCTCGATATGAACACCACCTTCTGTATCCCGATTTTATACTCGTATTCCTAGAGCTACTCTATCGAAACGACATAGCAAGCAAAAGAATGTAAGCGAGACAGCCTGCTACAAATCCGATGTCTGAAAGCCAGCTTTAACAACTCTACGGCTTGAAATCCCCTAGCTGTCTTTTAAGCTGCTAACTGCAATTGCTTATTTGTCTTGCTAATCCGATGTATACGAAAGAGATAATTGGTGATACGAAGACTTGGCTTGCTCTGATATCGTTGAATCCGAATACTCCTATATATACTCTTGATCTGATAAGTGAGTTGAATTCTTCCTGCTAACTAGCTTTCATTCTTATAGGCGAGTTGCATTCCTAACTTCTTCAACTAGAGATACGAAACCAGAACCGCTTACTACAACACAGGAATTCAAGGCTAGAAAGCAATCCTACAAATCCTATACCTGATACCTAGAACAAGCAACTAATACTCTCGCCCTACTCTCATTTTCGAATTTGAATCGTAAAAATCAAACTGCTAAGCAACAAGGCAGAACTCAGAACGAACAAGCAACCTTGCAAGCTTCTTTTCAAGCTTAGGAAAGTTCGAGTTGCCGGGGACCTCCGTAATGTCAGCGCCAATTCCCAGCTATAGGAGCATGCTCCGAAAACACTTTATACCATTAGAAGATCTGCACTATCCAATCGGAGAAAACAGATCCGGCCTGAAACTGTAATTCCATAAGTATAGTACGCAAGGAAGGACCTATCTGAAAGGAAGGTAACGGCTGGCACATAGGAACATCGTTTGAAGCTCCCTCAATGGTCGGTCATCTCATTGGCTAGCTAGCTCATATGGAAGAGGTTTCTGGCCTGGTTATCTATCGAGTCGTAATCTTTCCTTACCCCCATGCACTCTTTCCCTTCATAGAATAGAGAGAAGGAGAATTTCGGAACTTGAAAGAAAAGATTCGTATCCCAAGCTCAATAACTGGCGGCTACACCCGAGCCAGAAGACACTGTTGAGCCTCCTACTCATGGGCGGAGACCCAGCCAACAACCAGCTCCTTCCATATTTACGTAGAATGAATTGGACGGTAGATCAGGGCAAGTTCCGAGGAAGACTCACGAATCGAAGGTAAACCCAAAGAGGCAAGCTTGTCACCGAAGGATGCACTCTATATAATATATGAGTTTTTACGAGAAAGGCATAGGAGTTCGAGTTCAACCATAGTTGAAGCAGCGCCCAGAGGTTGTAGTTACGTACCCAGCCCGTCTTTCCTCAAATAGCTAGCGTAGAACGATTGATTAGCCTAAGCCTAGCCAGGAAAGAACCTTATATTTAGTTCCAAGTTCCGATGCAGAGACCCTTTCTTCCAAGGAAGTATTCGATACCGATCTACTCGATAGTTATATGATATGACCCTCCCGAGAGAAAGACAGTTCAGAGGCAGATACCCCAGACCTTTCATGCTATCGATTCTTGAATGTGATAGAAAGAGAGATTGAAAGCTGGCCCGGGACCCACCTCTTGAAGTGAAGTACTTACTGGCCAAGTTCATATAGATTTCCTTGCGGCCCTACATGAAAGAAAGAAGCCCGGTCGATCCATTTTCCCTTCCCTTGGCCTACGAGAGGTTTCACCCACCGCTATAGGAATGGACAGGAACTACGAGAAAGAAGACCGACCCAACGTTCGATAGCCAAACCAAAGAGGGAGAAACGAACCGAAGCAAGACGAAGCCTTGTTATACCTATATTATATGGGTGTAGCCTTGGCTTATTCACATATTCGATACCGACCCGGGATAGTTGGATATTTATTTAGACTGGATTCCGAACTGGAAAGTTTGCTTCCACATATAGCAAAGAAATCTAGTACTTCCTTTGGATCTCGAATCAATCCTCTCTTAAGGGTAGTCGCGGATAGGGAAACAAGGTCAGCATGGGTTGCCAGAAGTGGGATCGTGGAACTAGTAGTGCCATAGGTGTCTCGGGCGTGGTGTTGGCTAGGCCGTTTTAGCGGCCATAGATAGAAGCACCGGATTCCAGCGGTAAATCTCGTTTCCAAGGTGGGTTTCTGGGCTAAGAAGGAGAATTTATCGCTCGAAGAAAGAATATGCACTCGGAAGTTAGTTGTTATCACTGGCCCATCTCTGCAGCCATAAGGGAACGATCATAAATACTTTATATGGCACGAAGCTGTGCTTTGAGAGCCGAGACATCCCATCTATCAACGAATGATGGAACCTAACCTTGGTATATGATATATCCGTACCCCCATCTTATGATTGGAAATCTTATTCGGACGAAAAGCGCAGATCCATATAGATCAGGATTGTTGACTGGCCAGGATAGATGGATAGATGCCTTGAATGAAAAGGAAACTCTTTTCTTTTCTGTTTAGATACCACTTTCCTTGGATAGCTCTCTTCTGTTAGGGACCTTCCTTTTGCAAAGATACATTTATCATATCACTTGTTTACCCATCCATATAGTTTGGTTTTATTTCTCAGATCACTTGTTGACAGATCCATCTTTAGAGTTATAACTAATTATTAAATCATACCTAGATCAAATCAAGGCTATAAACAAACAGGAAAAGGAATCCAATTAGGATTGGGGAAATAATGATTAAAACAACGATCCAGGCATCTATATGAATGATATCACAAGCACAAGCAACATGCTAATAACAATGAATGCCACATATCACCTATTTGAATTTTTTTACATATAGTTATAAAAAACGAGTTATAACAAACCAAAGGAGAGAGATTCCTCAACTAAAGATGTGGAGCAAAGGAAAGGAGATCTATTCCTCTTCATAAGATAAGATAATCTAATCTCTATTCCGTTCGTGGTAGGAACCCCTCCTAGGCTCAGCTTTCTCAGCTCCGAATCCTTATTTTTGGCCATGCAGAACCCATACTCGACTTTACATATGATGTTTTTATGTAATTAATTATTTCTATCGTTTTTATTATAGTTCAAAAATAATTTAAAAAATAATTTAAAACATCATATGTTTTTATGGGTTCACAAATCACAATACCTTTTAATTTGGTGTGCCCCGAGCCTAGTACACGTTCTGTTCTTTCTACTTTGCATTTTGGCTTTTTCAAGGAACCCAATCGACCTTCCATCGCCGGGCGACAGGTCCCCGCTAATCCTGCGGAAGGTGAGCGATAGATACTTCTTGCGTTTACTTCTCCATCATGTAAGGGGACCTACTTCTTTCGAGGATCTCTGTTCTTGGTGTAAATTACAGCATGAAGTTTTGAGTCATGGAACGTTTTCCAAAATGCTAAAAACGTATTAGGGTTCTTAATTATGGTGATGTTTATAGTATAAAATAGTAGTAGCAGCAGTGATTTCAAGTCATAATGATGAGGAGGTGTCCAAAGATATGAGAAATTAACTCCATTTAAGTAGCTATTAAGAAAGGCGTTGATGATTTTTGCACTCTTCATCATAGCAAGAGTCTGTTCAAAAAAGCACGGAGCCCTACCTAATTTTCTTTCAGGACGGCCGATTGCCTTGAAGAAATAGCGCCAGCAAAAGAAGATCCGTCAACTAGAAAGTGGAGTCCGCGCCCCGAGAAAAGCACAGGATTTCTTTCATAAGGAATGTCAGCGCTGACCAAAGCAAACGAAGGAAAGTCTTCGACGGTATCCAATCCAGCACAGAGCACAAGCTCTTCATTTTCATAATCGTTAGAATTGTCTATTGTTTTTATTTCTTTTCCACAACATTCTAACACATTGCTTCGACGCGCCAGAGTTTATAAATCCTGGGAGCATTACTCTCATAAGAAAAACTTTGCAACTTTATGAAACAAGCGAAAAAGGTACATAGAAATTCCATAAAAGCAGCTTCAAAGCTATAAAACATGAGCATTTTTTAGGTTAGAGAACTCGAAAAGGAAGGTAGTTACTTTTTTAATTAAAAAGGGATGGTAGCCGTGCCTATCCTGTCTTTATATTTAATATAAAATAACTCCAACCTGATCCGCCCGCCGCAAGCGCCGGCTTGCTTCTTCAGTAAGAAAGGCCTTTTCAAAATATCAACGAATTGGGGATGTTCAATGATAAATAAATACTTAAGCAGGGGAAGCCCGAGAAAACCTTAGGCAGAAGTTCTCCAAATAAGAAGCATTGTAAAATCATTCATTTCTTATCTTTTCTTAACTAACACGAGACCCTATTTGGAAAATGCACTTTTAGTTTAATAGCAGCGAAGACTCGACTCATTGCCGAATCTCTTCATAGAACCGACCCACCCAAGAGACGGCCCTCCTGCAAAGAAAGCGGAGATAAAGAAGGGCAACGGCGCACAAGAGCTTTGCCGGAGACAACATACTATTGGCCACAGCTACGGGATGACGTGGAGTCTTATGCGCATGCCTAGTATGCCAGCAGGACAAGCAGGAGCAGTGATAGTTAATATGGAGAAAAAGCAAGAAAGGGGGCCACTAGAGGAGTATAACTAGACACGGGGTAGGAAATAAACTCTTTGAATTTAAGTAGAGCTTTCTCTGAGGATAAGTTTTAATAGGGCGCATAGGCTACGGTTATTTATTACACTAGAATGGTTGAAGTCGTAGGTGATGTAAGTTTGAATACAACGTAGTGGGTGTTCTCAGAAGTCAGAATTTCTTTGAATATTGCGGTATTTACTCGTACTTTTCCCTTGACTCCTACTTTTCATCGTATTGCTAAGTATAGCTTTTAGGAGGGAATACGGATAGTAGGACAGTGATAGCAGGTTGGGAATAGGCTCAGGTTGGCGGTAGTTGAGTGTATTAAGAGGCACTTTTTTAGAATTGGTAATATGGGAGGGGTTTATAGTCAAAGCATATGGGTTTATAGGTAAGTATAGCTTTGAAGTTGGGAACAAGAGTAGAGCATATGGTTTCGAACCAAATCCACCAACCAACCCGGTATTTGCTGCCAAAAAAGCACCCCTTTTTATGGCATATATATATCAAGTTATGAAATTAATATATGAAGTTATAAGCAAACTGAATGAATCGTGGATTTTGAAAACCTCAAAAAAAACCTTAGAAAATCAAACCAAAGTACACTATATATTTAAGAGTTTAATGAAATGAAAACAAATACACTAGTTGATGATAAAAACCAAAGAAAAAGAAATGAAAAGCAAAAAAGTAGAAAGACGGATCTTATGGAATCGGATTAGCCATCCGTAGTTTACATCTCGCATAATAAAAGAATGAAACACATAGTAAAATATTCTAATCTTCTTCACCTCCTCCTTTAAGAGGCCACTATTTACTTGTTGTAAACTCATATCGGAAAAGATATGATTTCCCCGTGCTACAATTCGTGTTGTACGATTTAGTCCGCGTCAGCATTACTACTAAAAGGACCGTCATAAACCCAAACACTTACAAAAATATTCTATTTTTTTTAGTGTTTTATTGCTTTTTGCAAAGGCGATGAGTCGGACTAAGTGGCACTAAATATAGTTATATCAATAAAGGGTTTAATAGAAGTACTGTATCGTGATTTATTTAAAAAATTAGAAATAGCTACAGCTAGCTTTCGACCCTCTGTAAGATAAATATAACCAAATTTGTGCATATACAGTACGATGCACCAATACTCAAAATCCACTCCTTTTCGTGTTTGAAATGGAAATTGAACTAGCGTTCACCTTCGTTAGAGCAAGAATATCATGTATAGAATTGATATTGCTATATTAAATAACAAGTACGTTAGTACGTTTGTTAAGAGTACTATTCTCTTTTAGAGAATATTTACTAAATGGAAATTCTGTGGGCAGTGAGCTTAGAAACTTAGTAATAGCAGTAAGTACATGAGTATTTCGAACATTTTTTCCAAAAGGAAGGAACCAGGTTTTTCAAGCCAAATGTTCCTTCTCCCTCAATAAAACCTAGAAGCAAAAATGGTCCAAATTAATTACCTTTCGACCTGAATTCATATTCTGAATGCAATTTTTTAGCCATGTTAGATCATTATCGATGAATACTGAACTATTCTTCGCTTTTTTACTACTTTACAAAAATATAGATAATCGAGATGGTAAGAAGCTTATATTTATCTAGAACTGGAAATAGTACGTTAATAAGATCGCTACTAATAACAAAAACTGCGGAAGTTTTTTCAAGAGTAACCAAATTCCTTAATTTGGTAAAGAATCTCTACATCATCAATATGTAGATTAATTCTAAACATAACTCGATAAAAAAAAAACTGGAAAGTTTCCGGCTTAAATTCTTCTTTAGTAAAATTATTCTTCTCTTTATTATATAGCGAAAGCATTACACCTGACGTGCTAAGATGTGTGATCATTATTGGGACTATCTCATCTTTTATTTTAGTAGTAAATAAAAGCTCCGCATATAGTCTCTGAGGAACCGTTAATTAAAAAACTTTACTATTCGTTTCTTGCGGATATTTCCTTATGATCCTTTAGTTTATCACTACTTCTTTTTATTTAGTACTTTAGGCTTAATAGAAGTTCCAGCATATAGCGAAGTTTAATGAACACATTAATAGATTTGTAAATATGCTCTACACTAATAAATGCTAGATCTACCGAAGGCGTATAATGCATAGCTATAAATACTCCAGTTAGAATTTTAATCATAAGACAAGCCCCTAGTAGTGATCCAAAGTTCCACATATATGAAATAGTAGCAGGTTGTGGACTATCTACTAGATAACTATTAGCGAGTCCTAGAATAGGATGTGATTTTAGTAGTCGCATAAATCCAATTTTCTTTTTTACTTATCATGTAACATAAATTATGTTTAATTACTAGATTAAATTATATTATGAGAAAGTATTTATTTACTATTTTCCTCTCTTTTTTCCTTTTTATAGTAAATTTTCCGTTTAGCACTTGAAATCCTAATTAAAGTTAGTGTTTTTCTATAAATATACTATATATCAACAGTCTCTTACTATTACCTTGCATTATAAATGAAACCTTCTTTTTTCCAATTTGTAATTAAGTTACCAAATTGGAAAGTACTTATCAATTCTATCAACACCTGTATAATTCTAATTAATAAAAGAAAAAACTTTCTTTTCTCTTTTTTATGACTATGTAACTCTTTAGTAATATTCTGTTAAACACATAAAATGGAAAATTATCTCTACTCCAATCAAAGGGGAACTAAAGAACTGTTAAATTCTTTTTGTCCTAGAGGAATCGAACCTCTATAATGTCTTTATCGGAAACACATTCTAACCGTTGAATTAAGGACAATAATTTTATCCTATCCTTATCTAATAATAAAGAACTACTAAAAAAATTTCTTAGCTAAGATCTATTACTTTTAAGAAAAGGGTGTATAAGGGGGTGTTTATTTACTAGCTTCCCCACCAGTATACAGAAATGAATAGGAATAGCCAAACCACATCAACAAAGTGCCAATATAGAATTGATGCCTCAAATCCTAGATGGTGGTGATCAGTAAGATGGTAGCTGATCATTCGGAAGAATGCTACTGCAATAAAAGTAGTACCAATAATAACATGAAGTCCGTGGAAACCGGTTGAGAAGAAAAATGTTGACCCGTAAATACCATCAGCAATAGTGAATCCAGCATTTAGATACTCAATACCTTGACAAATAGTAAATAGAATTGCAAATAAAAGTGTCATTAGTGTACCTAGAATAGCTCCTCGTCGGCTACCTTGGATTAGAGAGTGATGAGCATATGTAACTGTAGTTCCTGAAGACAGTAGTAGAATAGTATTTAGTAGAGGTAGTTCAAACGGATTAATTGTTGGAAGGTGGCCATTGAGCACCTAGTTCTACTGTTGGTGCCAGACTAGAATGGAAAAATGCCCAGAATACTGAAATTAAAAAAAATACTTCACTTATAATAAATAGAGCGACACCCATAGTAATTCTTTTTTTTACTAGGAATGTATGGTCACCTAGAAATTTTCCTTCTGCAACTACGTCTCGGAACCATAGAGCCATTGCAGCAATAGTTGTTGCTAGACCGATACCTAGAAGTAGAGCTCCTGAGTTTGCATAACCGTTAAAGTACATTACAGCCGCGGATGTTAGAATCAGAAGTGCAAATTATGTTAGTAGTGGCCATGGACTAGGCGTAACCAGATGAAATGGTTGAAATTAAAACTGTGTTCGTGGTAGTGTTTTTAGTGTTTTATTTTGTGTGTTCATTATTATTTATATGTTATATTAGAAAATAGGATGTTCATTTATAAAGTTAATGTATAATAAGAAAAAATCTTCTTTGTATAGATAGATTATAAATGAATTTTTCTTACTATTTTGAAGATTCTTTCTTTTCATATACCTATTTAATCAATAAAGAGATTAGCCAACTATAAAATTATAGTAAACAAGAAAGTGAAAGGATAGAACAATGTGTTCATTAAACAACCTCTATTTTTTAGTAGTATTCTAGCTAGTATAAAAACATTTCGTTCTTTAATTCAAAATTCCTTCAAAATATGTATATATACTATATACTATATAAGCTTATAGTAAATAAGGTTTTTAATATATTGTATATATTAAGCAAATTAGATTTAAACAAACCATACAAAGTATCGATACCATCTTTCTTTACATAAAATAGTGAATACGAACAGATCAAAAACGAATATGGAAAATAAAATAATAGTAGAAATTTTTTTACTTTTCTTTTCTATATTTATTTATTATAGTATTTCTTTAATTGTGATTATTTATAGAAGCCTTCGGCTCTTTGAAAAGGTCTTATACTAAGTAACCTTTTATGAAGAATTCTAATAGAATAAAGAAAATTGTACAATCAAAAAAAGTAAAGTGTATATATTACTTTTTTCTGGCTAATGAATAGCTGGTAATAACTCGGGTAATAAAGAGTTGATTGCTTAATGAGGCAAGAAAATTACGAATATACCAATATATTACATTCAAACCACTAAACCTAACTTCTTTTTCTATAAGAAAAAAAAGCTAAGAGTGCGGTATATACAGTATATAAATGGAATTACGCTTACCTATTCCTATACAGATGGTATTGTATATAGGAAATCTGGAATATCTATAAAATATAGAACCTAGAAAAAGAAGAAATAAATACAAAAAAAAGAGCACAATTACAAGAAACTTTCTTATTTATGTAGTGGTTTATTATTGTGAAGAAAAATATAGTATATAATGAAAGTAATGAATTCTATAGATAATATCAATGCAGGTATATAAAAAGATATTTACGAATATTTTGATGGGTATTTTCACTAGTAAAAGAATTTCTTTCTTTTTTTTAATAAGGACGTGTGACAGAGTGGTTTAATGTACCTGGCTTGAGTCTAGGAGTTCTCACCCGAGAACCAGGAGTTCGAATCTCCTCGCGTCCGCACTTTTCAACGTATTATAATGAAAATAGTTATGTTAAAGAACTTTTATAGACATAATATATCCCTTTACTGCTATATTATGTTAATACTTTAACAAATGGCAATAAAGTAAAAAGTCTACTATCTTTAAGATAGTTTTAGGATAATTACAGATGTGAGATTCGAACTCACCACGGCATATAGCCAATGCTTTTACAGAGCACCGCCCCAACCAATAGAGCATATCTGTATAAATGAATAGAAAGTATTTTTATCTTGAGACTATTCTTATACAGAAAGATATAAAATTAGCTACATTCTTAAAAAAAAAAAATGTATTTGAATAAAAAAAGAGAGAAAAGCTAGCGATCGTAAAAAGATAAAAAGATACCACTAATAAAGATATTACTTTTATATTAATATTTTTTAGACATTCTGTAATAAAGTATATAGACAGGTAATTAGTCATGATTAAAGATGCCTCAAACTGGAATCGAACCAATCCGAACGAAGCTTAAGTTCTACGCTCTACCATCTAAGCTATTGAGGCTATATTAGATAAATGTCCACTAGGTCCCTAAATAGAAATACAAATACCTTAGTGTACTTATTATTACTTTATTTGTTTTAATAACCTCAAAAGTGGTAAAAAATCCTTCGACTTATTTTACTAATAACACGATTTTCTATGGAGGCACGCTAAGCGCGGACTCGAACCTGTCTCTCATCCTTTATCTCTCTTTTATCCTATAGTAAATATCAATCAACTTTTCTTTCCATAATAGTTTACATTCCCTATAAAGCGCTAAAATGGAAATTTTACTATTATAACTACAGATTCTCTAAATATTTATTACTCTACCTATTCTATTAAAAAGATGTATAGTAGTTTTCTATGTAAGATTTCTTAAATAAAAATATCCGATTTTTCATTCGATTTTTAAGAGATTGGATAATGCTAGAATTAGCCGGTTCTCCAAGTTGCATCCGCTGAAGAATATCTTTAAACCCTACTTGAATATCATATTTACTACGAAGTGGATAACGTTTAAGATATTCTATAATAGATAGTGCTGCTTTTACACTAGTAAATTGTACGATATGAGGTTCTTTACTTGAAATACGACTAAATGAAAATAGAGATGGAATATCCTTATCATTAGAAGAAGAAGTAATTTTTACTACGGGACGTCCATTAATACCCTTAACAGAAGTATTACTAATAATAGTGAAGTATAGCATCGAATATCCACTATCAAGTGTAAAAATACCTTTTACATAGTTCTCAGAAATAAGAAATAACAATTGTTGGTAGTAGAAATCGATTAGTAAGTAGATGGGTAGAAAAATAATATAAAATACTTCTAGATCGCTAGTAATCGTTAGACGATTGTACTCTTCATTTAGAATTGTTGAAAGTACTATAATATCACTAAGAATCTTAAGATATTCCATTTCTTTCATACTTAATTCTAGACTATCTTTATTTCAACGCTTAACCCAACATCCTCGAGCTTCACAGAATCCCAAAATTTATTCTAGCCAATCTACAGATAGTGGCTCAATACCTTTCCATTCGCAGTAATCATAGTACATTGAAAAATCCAAATTTGTATTATTCTTTACAATAATAAAAGACTTTAATCGAATATCATTATAATATAGTGGAACAACATTGTATTTAGTAGTCCAATGACAACTACTTTTGACTTAGTTAGCCCGAACTTAGATAGTGCTCTAGAATTCCTACATGAAAACTAGAAAAGGCCATGAGAATTGAATTAGGTAAGCTGGTTTGGGTAAACACCATTTTCGTTATACCAAATATCTATGTAACTAGGTGCAAAATAAAGTACACGATATTGCATATTATGGATACCGATTTAACAAATAGATAAAAAGGACCAGAAGCATTCGGCTTCATTGATGCAATAAAATGATGTAGAGGACGCGTTGTTAGTGAACGACTACTACCAATATACATTGTGGATAGTGCTTTATCACCCATACAGAACATGTAAATACCCATAGATTTACCAAGAAATTTATCTCCAATTGCTTTTGCTACAATTTTCTTTTCAATATGAAAGATTAGAGAGTTCTCAGAAAACATATCTTGTGGAAAATCCGTAGAGCCTTCTAGAGGTTCTAGAAGATGTCGACAATGCTTTTCTAGGGTCTTACTTTGTTTATCTATTGAATTAAAGATTTTCATCAGTTCTTGCTGTTCTTTCAGAATTTCAGGTGTAATCTTTCGTGGAATAGACATACAGTTAGCAATACCACTACTAGTTGTAGATGTTAGATAGGACGCAATATTTGTTGTGTCGTACTATTTATATCGGAAGCCAGAAACATAAAGATACCTTGATACATTTGTAGAGCAATATAAATAAGAATTACGCATACAACAAAATCAATAAGGGTAATTCGGTAGGAGAAAACAGAAATGGCTGAAATTTTCCAAATATTTCTGATTAGAAATTTGAACATTTTTTATTTTTTGATTGGAATTATTATACTATAGTAGAACAATGACTTACTCAATTTTTGAGAGTGTAGAACCGGAGAGAAAAGGACTTGAACCTGCACCAGCCTCCTTGCAAAGGAGGTATACTACCAGTTATACGATCGCCCCACAAACATATATTCGATTACAAAATTGGATTTTCAATTTTACTATTTATTAGAAAAGGAGAAAGCAAAGGAAGTATACTGACCAACTATACTATGCCGCTATATTGTTTTTTTTCATTATCTGTTATTCCTTTATAATGTTATCTACTATAATGAATTTCTATACTTTTAGATAGTGCTACGCGCGAAAACTTGGTATAGAATTTCATTGATTCTTTTTGTAACTTTTCTATAAAGGGAAATTTCTAAACAATACTATAGTTATTAATAAGGAGCAATATCAAAAGCAATTAGAAGACTAGGTACTAGAATAAGAAGAGCAATGGCAATAGGTAGAAGTCCAGTCCAGCAAAATACCATAATAGAATCATACCGCATACGAGGCAGAGTAGCCCGTACCCATACAAAAAGGAACATAAAGAACACTGCTTTAACAGCTAGTGCAATACTTTGTAGATTAATGAAAGAATCTTCAGCAAATAGCACCCGCTCCGCGAGTGGTGACATATTGTATCCACCAAGGAATAGAATTGCTGTAAATGTGGACATTATAAAAATACTTCCATATTCCGCAAGAAAGAAAAATACAAAAATCATACCAGAGTGTTCTGTCATGAATCCCGCCACTAGTTCTGATTCGGCCTCCGGCAGATCAAAAGGCGTACGGTTTGTTTCAGCCAGTGCTGAAATAAAGAATAGAATAAAAAGAGGTAGCAGAGGTACAATATACCATACACTTTGTTGTGCTTCAATAATTTCGGTAATAGTAAAAGTTCCACAAAGTAGAATAACAGTTAGCACGGCAGCACTATAAATTAGTTCATAACTAATCATCTGAGCTGTAGACCGTAGAGACCCAAGGAAAGCATATTTAGAATTAGCAGACCATCCTGCAAATAGAATACCATAAACACCAATACTTGATAGAGCTAGTGAATATAGAATACCTAGTGAAAAAGCACTTAGTGCTAGACCAGGACCAAGAGGAATTACACCCCATCCTAGTAGACTAAAAATTAGGGTAATCATTGGAGCTAGAAAAAAAAGGCTTTTTGTAGCTTGTGATGGAATAACTTGCTCTTTAATTACTAGTTTTAGAGCATCCGCGACTCAAATTAAATCTCTATTGAATTCCTTAGAATTTATTATATGGTTTACTTACTTACTTGTGGAGTTGTAAAGTAATAGTACCCTTTAAATGGGTTACCTGTATCTAGTTTAGATGTAAGAGTCATTGGTGAGATCGATGTAGAACGTACACTACGAAAGGGTTTAACGTTTACAAGTATGAAACTATCCGCGCTGTAAGTGTATACCTTAATACCTTTCATTTCAGCAGCTTTATCTAGAGCTTTAATACCTTTGTGCTTTTCTTTTTTTCATTCGAGTAGATTGTGAGTCTTTTCGACCGCTGCACTAATTCTTGACCGTGTTAGTAGTGAAACACCAATAGGTTGTACACCGGCACTCTTTAGTACATTGGCTTAAATTGAGATAGATACCAGTTTTCACGTAGAATTAGATCCTTACGACTACTGTAATTGAAAAGTTAGCCCATCCAAATACTCGTGACCGTTTGTTTTAGTAGCTCCGTTATAGTAATGGTATTTAAACCGCATACCAAGATCAGAAGAAGATCCATAGTATGTAAACGGAATTTTAGTCCTTTCCATTTACGTCCCCAGATTTTTAGGTACATTATTACAATGATCTACTGCCTTATGTTTTTTAAAACGTTGAATAGTAGGCCGTAGCGAACTGGTAAAGTTTACCATAGCCAGCCAGAAAAGGAAGTAGGGCTATCACACGCTATCGCTTTAGAATGGTACCAGATAATAATAATAAGAGAAACGACTAAAAAGTGGATTATTTCATTATCCTTTTAGAAGGATACAGAACGCATAATCTCTGAGGATTTACCATAGCACTCAATGCTATTTTATTCCCTGCTGATAATTCATTGTTACATCCGACAGATTTGACACTTACGTACTGGTTGGCATTAGAAGTTCCCAGCATATAGTTCTGTTTTCATTCATTTCTTACGAAATGAAACCGCTCGCTAGATAAATTGGATGGAACGGCTGTAGTAGAGCATAGTAACCAACAACATTAGGTCCAATTCGTCGTTGCATAGACCCCATAACTTTTCGTTCAATTACTGTCATAAAAGCAACACTTAGAAGGATAGGAACTAGTAAAACTATAATTTCAAGTAGATTATATAGAATTGAAAACATTTTTTTTTTTTTATTTTTGCCTGCGTTTAGTTTTTCTTATCGAATCGAAATTTACAAATCTAAAAAAATGGCAACTCAAAACTTTAAGAAGTAAGAATAGCAAAATCTCTTTACGCACGTAAATAAGTCTATAACTACAATATTCTTTTTTTAATTGATCTCTTTCTTATACCCCTTTTCTAATAAATAGATTTCCCCTTTTGATAAAGGTTATATCAAGAATGAATCGCGCTTTGAAAATCTTTGATTTTAATCCTTGTTAAGAATAAAGTTAAAAGTGTATAAACAGGGTTTAACCTTAGAAAAACCACTTTTCTTTCTTTATTTTCGGGTTATTAAATTGGGCCATCTTTGATTTTTGGTGGTATAACAATCAATAAAAAGTCATTTCTCTTTTTTTCTTTTTAGAAAAATCCAAAGTAAAACACCGATTTTTTTCTTCTATTTTTCATGAAAAATAGTATCAGTAAGTTTAGTAGTAAAAAATTCGTATAGAAATTTTTAAATATAAAATATTATCAGTAAGCTCATATAGGTTAATAAATAATAGAAAGAAATCTATGACATAAAAAAGAATAAGTACCTTAGTAACACCTATAAAAAAAATTACGGAATTTTCCATCTTTCCATTAAACCTTCCATACTATTTATTTACTAGCTCTAGAACTATTAGTACTAGAAAAATAACGACACCAAATGAGTAGAAGTTTACAATAATCATAATTAGTACTTTACGCATTAAAATTAGGGTAATATAATATTCTATTCGAACCACCGACTAACTACAAATTGAGTCCGACTACAATTGAAAGCCAATTGTGAACCAATTCATAAATACGACCTATAACTAGAAGTTTCTTTCTAGTACAGAACGGTATTGTTTTGTAGTAAACTGTTCTGTATAAGACGATTTTGTTCACTAGGAAAAAATGCTTTAGAAGAAGACACTCTTCCACATTCAAGTGTACTTCGGTAGAAAAGGGATCAATCCAAGCTAGGTATTTTTCTGGTGTAACAGCTTCGATAACTACTGGCATAAATCCGTGGTATACTCCACAAATCTCACTACATTGTCCATAGAACACTCCCTCTCGTTCTACTAGTACTGAAGTCTGGTTAAGACGTCCAGGAATAGCATCTAGTTTTAGTCTATAGATGGAACTGCAAAATCATGAATAACATCAGCTCCTTTTACAATAAATCGAATATTTGTATCAATAGGTACTACCATTCGGTTATCTACTTCAAGAAGTCGTAGTTGCCCATCTTCTAGATCTGTTTCTGGTACCATGTAAGAATCGAATTCGATACTCTCACCATCTTCATTGATAAAATCGGAGTATTCTGCACTCCAGTACCATTGATGTCCAGCTACTTTCACTGTCATAGATGGACTAATCACTTCATCCATAAGATAAAGTAGTTGAAAACTAGGAAAAGCAATAGCGATAAGTACTAGAGCTGGTGTAATTGTCCAAATAAACTCAATAATAGTTCCGTGGTTAGCATATTTGTAAAAAAGTTGTGATTTAATACTGTTAAAGTTAATAATAACAGATGAGAGCACCCATAGTACTCCAAAACAGATAATTACTAGATAAAAGAAGATAGAATCATGTAGTTCTGTAATACCTTCGTGTGTTGGTGAGGCACCATCTTGGAATCCTAGTTGCCAAGGTTGTGGTGCATCGTTAAAAATGGCTTTATTAAAAAATGGAAATAGATTAAACATGGGAAATTTTCATAAATAAATAATATAGCTTTACTAACTCTACATCTTAAGTAATTCATTCTACTAAGAAAGTAGGCTTTTAAATGAGCTTCTTTAAAAAAAAGAGTCCTATAAATTATAGCTCTTTATAATAAATATATTCTCAACTATAAAGAAAAAGCAGCAGATAATAAACATAAAAGAGAGTAGTAATTACAAGTATAGAAATTCTCTACCTCTTATCCTATAAAGAACGGTAGATATTAACCTAATAACTATAATAACGTACGGATTTTTCTAATTTTATACCGCATTATAAGAATATATGCTAAATCCTACTAAAATAATTGATCTTTACATTTCACGGAACCCATTACTTAATTGATTACAAAGCTTAAATTTAGAAATTAACACTTACTAAAGAATCTCTACTCAAACAATATTGTGGGCCATCGCAGCATCACAAATTTTTCCAATATCACCAGGAATAGGATTCATATAAAGAAAAGTAAGTGCCACACCGAGTGCAAGAAAGTTTGTCGCAGCACCTAGTTTGTTAACTAGAATTAGAGTAGATAGTGTACTTTCTGATGGAATCAGCTTAGTTAGAAATTTAGGAGATACTTTTGCCATAAGATACTCTCTATTATCTTTTACGTATTTGAACATACAAACAAGTAGTACAGAAATAATAACACAGATAAAATAAATTACCATAAAATAAAAATAAATGTTCGTTTGGATAAATAGGATATTGAAGTGCCCCATATCCACTTCTGTAGAGCTAGGAAGACGACTAGCAATATCTTCTCTGATCCAATTAGGTAGATATTGGACTACCCAATCCCAGAATGAGCTACCTGTTTCCTCAAGAGGTGAAGGAATATTCGTTGAATTTTGAGCAGTACTTGTAGAAGGGTTATTATTTTGATCCTGGTTTCGGAAAATAGGGCATATTTGTTTCAGCCAACAAATATAAATTCCAATCCAAAGAAGGAAAAACAAGTCCTTTCTCCTTTTCCGATTCAATATGGGATTGCGAGCACTTTGGTTGGAAATAGGGCTGGGAGAAAAAAAAAAGTGCGTCAACACTTACTGGAACTAGCGAATCGAAGAAGAAAGAAATGTTGGAAAAAATACTCTCTTACCAGTGTTCTAGGCTCGCTCCATCCCTCTATTAATTCAAAAAGCTTCCCTAGTTGTTATTCAAAAAGGTAGACCTGTGTATTCTTTCTTCTTTTCTTTATATACGACGAATGACTTTAACCCGAAGTCAAGTCAAAAAGCAGAGGCGCAGTAGACCAAGGTTGAGAAGGAAGGGAAGAGTGAGCAAGGAGTCGATACTAAGCAAGCAGGGGATCGCACAGGAGTCCCGATTCGATTTGAAGTAAAGTGATATTGTTGAATAATGTATATGTGGTTCGCAGACAGCAGGCGGTGAAGAAGCTCCCCCTATCTTTCACGCATTGCCTTCTCCTTCTCACTCCAACTTTCGTACAAAATAAGAGCAGGTAGGAAGTCCTGGCTATGTAGGAGGGTAGTTCGGCTCTTTACAGCGTAGATGGGACTTACTGTACTTCTCCTTATCCTTATCAATTTAAGAGAGTGCCTGCCCCCTAAGAGAGGCTTTTGGTTCGGATCTTTGCATTTCGATGGATCCATCCTTATACTACCCTAGAATACTTCTTTCGCGCATTGAGTTTACTACTGACTTTCTATTTCAGCTTATAGATATATATCATATAGCAATAGCAAAAGGGACCGGCTCTTTAGTACAAGTCTTTCCTTGACGCCCATCTATTCATTGGATTGACATTTGATCTACTGATTGAGATCGACTTCCTTTATTTGATGATAGAGCTTTAAGTTCTAAATATAAGGCGGCTATTGTTCATGTCGGTTCAGATCTTTGGACTTCGACAAACCAACAGGTCGTTATATATATAATTTATCTAATGTTCAGAGTTTCTCTATGAATTGACATAAAGTTGAAGAGTGAGAGAGATTCTTTCCTGGGTCCACTTGCCTTTCTAGCCTCCTGAAACAATAAGCATTATTAGTAAATCCGGTGCGTAAGGGAGAGAAAAGAGAATCTCGGTAAGATCGTTCGGTAAAGCCTACCATTCTACAGATCCCTGATCTACCGATTTCCATTTACTAGCTTCCAAAGCTTCAACTTAAAATCTTTGGACATGTCGATATTAGACATCGAAAAACAAAGCTTTCTACTTTAAAAAATAAATAGCATAATGTTGGGGTAATTTTCCCCAATCAATAGTCAGAAGAAGGTGGTATATGAGTTAAAATCTTGTCTTGGCCTGCAGGGCTTTTATGGCCAAGCTGCTCAGGAGACTGGTCACTAACAACTACTAAAAAGGTGCCTGCTCAGGTAATGAAAGACAAGTCCTTCCCCCGACCAAGAATCACGGCTAGCGGTTCTAGCCGCTAGAGTGAAACCATCTGCCTCCGGAGCCTAAGTAAGTTTAAGGCTGTAGGTCAATAGCTAAAGCGAAATCAATAGTCAGTCCTTGAGTGGCTCTCTTACTTCATTGGAAGGGGAACTTAAAAAAAAGTCTTAAGATACCCCGGCTCACCCTTTATCCACCAGCCTTCTTAATTCAGGTCCGACCCGATCTTACTTAGGCTGGTAATGAAAGCGAGAACATAAGTATCCGCATCTGGGAAAGCAAGAACCCTTCGACTATTTATACATGGGCCGGGCACCCAAGACGAAATGAAATGTTTAAAGCAGACCCGTGTCTTTTTTCAAATAAATAACGCGGCGGGCAGCGAAACTCCGTGTATAAGTAAAAAAGCAGCCTAGTAATAAGAATTTTTCTTTAATCTTTTTCTTGATCGATAATCTTGATCAAAGTCTTTTTTTATGCCTCGGCTATCCTTCTTCTAACTAAATAAGCAATTTCTCGCTTCTGTGTACCTACTCTACTAGCTCGAGGGGAAGCCATTTCACACATATTTGAATAGAGAACGAAACATGGAATTTCTTTAATCACAAGGATATACTTATATAGAAGAATAAGAATGGGAGGATGGTTCATATAGCAGTGGAAGAGTCGAAGTCTGGATCGAATGGTAGCCAAAGAAGTAGAGATAAGACCTAAGAGTTCTAATTCAAATAAGTGGTTCTTGTCTCCGCTGTCTAGCCATTTAGTGAAAGAGTCAATCCTGCGGCCAGTGAGTAACGTATAATGTGTAGAACGAAAAGACTCTATTAGACCCAAGCAAGTAAGTCCACCCAATAAGAATAGTCTGGATCAATATAGTTTGTGGGCCAAGCAGAATGGAAGTTTTTAATTTACGAACCCATGCTCTGAGCAATCCCTTTTGTACTATCTAAACCGGAGGACAGACAATAAAGCTCAGTAGCGAGGCTTGACCATGACCTGGAACACAACCTGTTTGGATAATAATGGTACGGGGCTTACGACCACACCCATCTTGTGTACCTGCAATCTGAGAACAGGTGGAATTTACGGGACCTCTTAACGGCGTCTGACTCATCAACTGTGGGCTTAACTTCCAGGGGTAGTTGTATGCGAGTTGCTTTTCGAAGTCCGAGACATCCGTAGAGGTACTGGTTGATGGTTTATCCGAGCCTTACAACCATCTTCCAACTCACGATACAAACCAAATCTATGGTAGGAATGCTATGCCCAATCTTGTCGGGAAGATCATAAACCTCAAATATCCATGAGTCTCTACCTGCTACTTCTTGCTCTGATGTGACTCAGAACAACATATCGGAGTCCAAGTCGAGCGAGCCGGTCTCCGCGGGTTTTGATAATGGTGTCGACGTCAGTACAGTCAACTTCGACGCCGCTGGCAACACTCCTGCTGCAAAACGTTCCGGGAATCCCATGCACCATAGAAGCGCGGAGTTTATGGTTATGTCCACGCTCGCGCGATAATGTCCAAAAGTGAGCGCATCCGACTAGATCTTCCGAAACGAAAGGCAGTAGATACCATGCGGTGAGTCTCTGTCTTTATTTGATCCAAAAAAGTGTTTGAATGAATGCGCCAGGCATTCGAAAAACGGGTGTCAAAAATGGTTAAATAATTCATAAAAGAAGAAAAGGCATCAAATCAGAACCATATTGGAGCAACGTTACAAATGGAAAAGAAAGGGCCAATTTGCTTTCGTTATATACTTACCTATGCCTTCTTCCCTGTCTGTCGCTAGAGCTAGCTATACTTTCTTGACTTTCTTCTATTCGTTCCATTACGAATCGTAAACTTTCCTTTTCTCTTTCTCGCTCTGATGAACTCTTCTTTCTTGTTCTATCTACATATATGTGAAAGCATATCATACCAGAAGTGGCTTGTTTATGCACCAAGTATAGGTGTAGCTAGGTGCGGATCCTACTATGCTCCTACAACAAAGCCTTCTGCTTAACAGAGCATCTTTCCAATTAGCTTACGCGTATTCTCACCTAGAAAACAAGTCACATCTTTATCAGCGCACTCCCCTGCATTAGCCAATCAAACACTTCGTTGCACTTCTTTATGCTTAACACTTACTCACTCTCCTACCATACTAGAGAGCTAGCCGCTTTACGCACATACTTGACAACAAGCTTATGCTTAGCTGCTTTCTTAGATACCCTAAGGCGCACCCTTTCAGCCAAGCTATGGCTATCAGGGGCCTGGCCTCGTCGAGCCCTAACATGAATATAATTACTAAGGCAGAGGAGCACTCAAAGTAAACCAAGGTTTCTACAAGAGTAAACAGCCGAGGATAATTCCCTGAAGGTTGTGGTCTTCGCTTTCTATGTTCTTTGAAGGGCTCTATTTATTTCTTTTTTCTTTGCTTTGATCTTGGTTACGAAGGCTTACTCCATTCAGTGTTCTTTCTACTTTTTTCATTGAATTTATACTCGAATAAAATGACTTCTTCGTTAGGTTGAACTTCTGGTGGTGAAACTGATCAAGGGATCAATCCGGACCGGGAGTCATGTGAGCAGTTATTCACCCCATTCCGAACTCATGAGAAGAGGACCGACTCATTGAAAACACTCTATTCGTACGCCGGCGAGAGTTCTTTCTTGTCACTCACCTGCCTTCTCAAATCTTTCCTATTCTCTCCCTTCGGGTTATCCTTCCTATAAGGATTCTCTGTCTTTGGCTGAGCCCTCGTCTTTCTTTCCCTTTGCGCATCTTGCCTCCCACTCGGCTTGGGTGAGGAGAAGCTGTTCTCCCCCGTCTTTTGAGTGCAGCCGCCCCTTAAGCCCTTCTTCGAAGGTTCTGAGACGGCCTATCGCCTCTGAGACCGACATACTCTCAACATCGCCAAACTGCTCAATCGTTCCAATAATTGGGAGGAATTTATCTGGAACTGAACTGAATAGTTTTTCCACAATTTCACTGTCGTCAAGCTTCGTGCCGAGCGAGCGGATCTCACCCACCAGCGTGGTAAGTTTCATGGCATACTTATTTATTGTCTCTGAGTTCTCCATGTGCATATTGTTCAGTTGCCGTTTCAGCACCTGTACACGTGCCTTCTTGACACGATCTTCACCAACCCGCATCTCCCTGAGAGCGTCCCAAGCGTCCTTTGCCGTCTCCTTCTCTGCGATTGCCATCATAACGTCATCTGGCACAGCTTGAGAGATGGCAACCATGGCGCCTTGATCTTTGTCATCGTCAGTGTCTCCATCATCAATTACTAACCATACCCCTAGCGAACGCAAAATTATCTTCATCTTGAAAGCCCATATGCCGTAGTTTGTTTCGCTTAACATGGGATATTGAATCGGGATTGTGGCTCCTCTTGTTGTCGACTTGACAACCGCAAGTCTCTTCGATTGATCTTCATCGTCACTAGCCATTGCTTTAGAACCAGGCGCTGATACCAATTGGTATCAGAGTCCATTGTTTTTTTCTCTTCTTTAATCTTGGATTAACTTATAGCAAACAAATGCATAGAAGATGGTTTTGCTTCTTCTTTAAGGGCTAGTGTACTAGGCGGCCTATTAAACCAATAAGGGAGGGGGTATTAGAAGGTAGCTAATTCAGTAGCTGATTCAGTAGAAGGCAACTTAAACTTTAGTTCACTGATTTCATTAGTTAGAAGGGAAAATGTGGGAAAGATCTGCACTCGCCCTTTTCGCTCGTAACGTTAGTAGTTACTCACTGGGATAAAAAACAAGGATCACATCCCCCTATTGCTTTCGTTTTCCAAATAGATTTCTGATAAAGATGGGACCCACTCCCCCAAAACTAGACTTCGTTTTTCGGTACTGAAATAGTTCGGTACTTAAATAGGGGTTTCCTAATGGAAGAATAAAAGGATTCCCCTGACCAATGGTTGTATGAGTCATCACCCTAAATATTCAAGTAGGAGCCAGCAACCAAGGCCGCAGGGAAAGATAGCTAAGTAAAGTCAGCACCGGAATAGTTTGTTTGGATGCATGCTTCCGCAGAAGATCGTTATACATACTGAGGAGGATCTTTCTTTTTATGACTTGACTTACTCCGTGTCTAAGCGCTTTCTTTTTCGAAAGAGAACCTGCCGGGTATTCTTTAATAATTACATCTGTATCAGGTCAGGGCTTGATAGATCCATCCATCTATCCAGCTAGGGCTAATTCGGGGTTTTCATGACGTTGGCTTCGGTATAATTCACGAACTTCCTCGCGAACGCTGTCACTCGCAGGGTTGAACCATAGAAATGCAATTGTTAGGCAATCCGGCTACTACTTATAAATTTCTGGATTTCTATTTCAAATTAATCCTTCCCAAGGGCAGAGAGCGTGGATCGGTTGTCCTCTTGGGTGGGCCAAACCACCTTCTTGGACTTCCAGTATTTGCTTCAGAAAGAAAGTTTTGGATTAAAAGCCCTCATGAAAAAAATGTGTCTTTTACGTCACTTGGATAGCAACGTGGTCAATCCTGCACACCAACCGTTGATTTGTCTCCATTATGCCTGCCAAGGCTATTGAAAAAAGTCCTGATCCGAGACAGACTTCTCTTAAGGCAGGCCCTCAAAATGGATTTTTAGAAAGGTCCTACGCTGGCGTATTACTTATTTTGATTTATTATGGCATTTCGAAGTTTCTTTTTTTTAGCACACGTGCGTGCCTCCGCCCCCAAAAAGATTTCTATTCCGGAAATTATGTCGTGGGTGCTACTAGATCAAATTGGGATTCGACCGATTGATTCCCCGTGGAAAACCCCTGTCAAAGTAGCTTGGGTTAGCTCAACAAGTATAGGTTTCGTAGATCAGTCACATGTAGTAGAGATAGAGAGTAGGCATGTTAGGGATAGGTAGAAGTACCTGTTTATGTGTCATAGCTTTACGGGTTAGCTACTATAAATATTGTTTATAACAAGTAGGCACAGGTACAGGGAGAAGCGTATACGTTTAGGAATTGATTTCGGATAAAAGAAGGCATGGCTTGCTTGAAACGAGTTTTCACGGTTTTTAGAAAGAACAAGAGATGCATAGTTGGTTTGTGCACCGGTAAAGGTTTAGAGAGAGGCGGATTTTTTCTATGCGTTATAGGTATAAAAGGAAGAGGCCCATTGTGAAAGGGATGAACAGTCTTCAGAGACAGGTATGAACTTGTTAGCATTGTTAGGAATAGTCGAGTAAAGTAGAAAAGCATGAGCTAGGGAGTGCACCTGTTTTCTTCATGTCTTATTTGAAACATCATCATAATATCGTATAGAGTGCTTCGGTGAACTGCATCTTTGCTACTCGTTGCATTCCGGTGTGGCGAACCTCCAACCAAAGTACGCGCAACAAATCCCCGAAAACCATGAAAGTCTTTGAAATCCGTATTTTAGGAGTGGGTTTCTTTCAAATTTGCAATACAAGGTGTCTTTACTTAGCCTTAACTTAGCTGCTTACTTACTTATCTACGCGTTGCTTTCTTCACTTCCCCAACCCAAGTTCAGAGTTTGCAAGCAAGATTCTCTAGTTCCAGAGTTTGAACTGCCAATAATCTACTAGTGGCGCTCCCGCGCGTCGCAGCTATGCGGTTAAATTTTATCTTGTTGCACGAAGCATTGCACCCCTAAAAAAAGAATAAAAAACAAGGTGCATTTATGAAATAGTTAGAGATTTTTTGGCTATAGTTTGGTTTCGTTTGTGTTACTAGGAAGCCTAAATGGAGGGCCCACCTTTCTTTTGGTTTATCCATTCCTAAATTCTTTCTTTTGTTTTCATTTCTTTTTTCTCGTAAAAAGTGTGTTGTTCAATAGAGATAAAGGCTGGGAATCCCTTTCTGGACTCTGTTCTGAAGCAGTGACTTGTGAGGAGACCCTGACCCCCAAAGGAGCATGGAAACATGAGAAGCAAAGAAAGAATGAACATATGGGCGTTCAGCATCGGAGACAAAAATGCAAATTATATCAATTACTATGCGCTATTCACTGAAAGATCGAGGAGCAGTTCTTATGCACCAGAAGAAGACAGAAAAGACAGACAGATATAAACGATTCAGACTTCTCTTTATAGTCGTAATACTTATCAGCTGCGCCCCGGAACATACACTACACACCTTCTCTTTGCATGATGCTTACTTTCTTCATCATGGAATAGGAGCTATAATTGCGATGAAAATGCAGAATAAACACAATGACCAGTTGCGCTATTCTATACATTCTACTCTCCTTCTTAGGGTATAGCAATTCAAAACGAGTATCTATATGGGAGGGAATCAGACACCACTAGACCAAGGACAATTGAGAGAGATAACACACGAGGAACCGAACTGTTTTAAGAGATGACGCGAGGTGTCTTCTCCTGTTTTCATACCCACACTTCTATTTGAAAACTCGTGGAAACAGCCTATATTCTATCTTATTCTCATTCTACTATGCTTATCCTTGCTTGCTCTGCTTACGCTAATTAGAAAACGCCAACAAGCTGAACTTTCTCATATGCTTGGGTAATTAACACTTGTTGTATTAACCCGGAGACAAAGGAAGATGTTTCCACTGATCAGCTGATGAATCTAGCAGCTGGTGCTAAAACCCCTTCCTCAGCAACGAATTTAACACATTATTCATCAGATTTGGAAGAGTAGCGGGTGAAATCAAACCCTGCTTGTGACATAGACTTGCTTATTTTCCGGTCAATCAAGATCGTAGCCCTGGGAATGTTTCTTCTAAAGAAGAACCCTGCCTGGAACACAGCTTGCTTTATCTTTTTCATAAGAAAGGCTAACACCTCCTGCAGGATCTTCACCTTCTGGAGTTCTTTCAGGAAAAGGATATTTCACTAATGAAGCAAGTCCTGTAGGGCTCTATCAATCTAGAGCTACTGGTTTAACAACTGCTATTGGTGGTCAACTAGTGGTGGTGCAATAAAATCCAACGTTGCATAGCCTATATAAAAAGCTGGTTCAGAAAGAAAGTAGAGTGAGTAGGACGGGAAAATAGTATTGCTTCGATCAAATACGTCTGATAACCCATTCTTCATGCTGTGCTTGTTGGATGATCTTACGAAATTCTTGGGTACCAGATTGAATGTTAGTAAGTATAAGCACAAACTCTGACTTTCTATGTTAACCAGAAACTTCGTCAAAGGATTGTTTATGCCACTTGTATATGGTAATACGGTGTATAGCATGGCGCAGGATATAAGAAAAACTGAAAATGGAGCGATCATTGCTAACTCCTAAGGACTGCTATGACCTCGCTGTACATTGCTAGAATTTTTTTTGCAATAAATATCCTGATATAGTCAATTTGATGAAGCTGCTTAACCTAATCGCTTGGTTTTGTTCCAATTTAAATAACCCTTTTTTTTATAGTACTCCTTACATAACCACAGTGCAGGACTATATGTGTAGCAAAGATGCATATATCTGGGTTTATGATAGGTTGACCAATAAGAGACATAGGGTTACTCTCCGAGTTCCTACAGATGATAGGGATAGTCGTAAGGCGCGAATCTCTACCTGCGCAAACTTTATTCATCAGAAAGATGCCTATATTGCTAAGAAAGTGGTATAGGCACTTATTCTAATTACAGGAGGAGCGCCTGTGTACACGGTACACGAGAATTTCATCACCACGGTTCTGGGCGCAAGATATGCTCCTCAAATACATACAGATGTCTTTTTAAATATAGGTGCACCACTGAAAAGAATCAATGAGTTTATTCACCTTAATCTTATTTTCCTGTCCTGTAAGTGAGACTCACCAGAAGATAAGGCTTATGATGTCCGCTTCATAGAAGAGCAGTTGTCGAAGCACCCAAGCACTTATTCTGCCGGGGTAGAAGATCCTATTCCTAGTTCAAATCTGAGATCCATTTTGGATTCCCTCACGCCTAAGGATTTAAGTAATACTGAGAGAGTCCTATCCTATGGAGTCAAAAGATAACTGATACTGTTAGTTGTTACGAGAACTATTGCCAGACTGTGTGCGGTGGAGCTCATTTGCAGAAGCCAGAGGATGAACTAGAAAGCGCCGATTCGGCATAACAGATGAACGAAAAAAGCTCGATTTTGAAGACCCTAAGAATCCCTTGAATTGAAGCCGTGACCAGCTTCTCATTCCGTTCGTTTTCTTAGGGAAACGCGGATCATTTGGTTGAAGTTGAGCGATTTGTGTCATCATTTATGATCGAGAAACCTTATAACTGAAGTGCCCGGGGGTTTAGCCGGTCACCGGTAGGCTAATAACCTTTCTTACTTATGAAGAAAGCTACTAATCTAGTTCAGTTTGAAGGGGTGCTTTTATCCTCAGAATTTTAGTACTAAGAAAGTGGTCGAAAGAAAAGAGTGTTAGGATATGTTGATCACCAATATGGACTATCACCCTTTAGGCTTCTCTTCAGTGTCATTTGTTTGCTTGAGCAGCCTTCTATACATCCTTAATAGGCTGGCTATGAGAGAGTTCTGTTGGAAAGAGGAGTCTTCTTTCTGGTTGCACTCAACATGCGCGGGGTTGATGGGTTTTTCTATATTTTCATCTGATGTAGGTCCGGATAGTGGAAGGGGGCAAACAAGGATAAGTGAAAGCTGGTATATAGAGTAGAAATGTAAAATATTGAAAGTTCATTTCCGCCGCAACACTAGTAAGACTGACTGTTAGCACTAGCTGGGAACATTAACAAGTGAATAATTGTTGTTAACAAACAGTAGATTAAAGCACTCAAGCAAGTGCTTCGGCAATGGGCAATACCTCCATGTAGGTTTGGTGGCCCCGCAGGGTGATGCCCCGCTGCTGCCGTGGGTTGGTTTTTGCTACCTGTGCAAAGAGAAAGCACCCTAGTGTAAGCTACTGTCCTTTCCTTGGTAAAAGTTGAATGCTTGAAGCATCAATGTATGATGAGGGTGCTTGTGACAAAGGCTGTATTTCTCGCATGTTGGATGAGTGAGAATCTGCTATTAATTCACTGGTTATGAGTATCCATTAGTTGTTGCTAATTGGTTGCTGGTTGTTGTTAACGGTCGGTGCTGGGCCGTCCGGTATTTCTTTTTCCACATAAAGAAAAACTCGTAAATAACTACTGTTACCAATTGGCGATTAACGTAATGTTGTTAAGAAACCGGGTACATGTACTTAAGTTTTAAGCACAACTGTGAAGAGAGTGTGCTAAAGGTGGGTCAGACCTTCGTGTAGTTCTGTTGGGACCACATGACCTGGCAACGTTGGTGCTTGCTCCTTGGGTGCCTGTTCATTACCTGTGCAAGGAGTAAGAAGTAGATTTTCATTGTTTATGCATGTCAAAATGAAATTTTGGATTTTATTCTTCTTGATTGGTAGCTTTCGCACGCATGTGTAGCTACATTGTGTACGTATAGCATTTTCATCACTTGCATGAGAGTTCTTCTTATTTGCATCAATACTTGTTGGTGATGGATCGCAATTGATGGGATTTGTTGGGCATGAACATCACTACACGTATTGTAACGCGTGGGTGTGCATGGTAGAACGGATGCTATAGTAGTTGCGAGGGAAAGAAGGGTATTACTTGGTGGAACTAGGACATAGACATTGAGAGGGCATTCAGTAACAAAATACGGCATTGGTAGGGAATTAAGCAGAAGTAGAGTCTCGTTCTATACTCTTATCATATCTAGCGTTTTTGCTTTGAATGTCAACGAATTCGATAATGCAGGTAAAGGGACTTACCCCTTTCTTCTCTTATCTTGTAACTCAGGAAAGTCGGACATTTGGGACTAGAGCTAGGGCAACGTATTTGCGGGAAAGGGACGTCGGCTTTTGACTCTCATCTGTCTTTGTCCCAGTCTCTTGGGGCGAAGTCAGCTGCTGAACTCTCACTCGAGAAGGCCATTAGAAGCGCTTTTAATGCGCATTGATTATGGGTGAGGCAGGAAGTGATCGAGAATAGAAAGCGACAGCCGATTAGCTGACATATTCTTTTCCAACGGACAATTCCACGACGGTACCAAAATATTCTCTTTCTCACGAAACAAGAGATCCAGATAGGAATGAGAATTTTTTTCAGCATAAGGCGCGCAGCGGTCTCTTTGCTTCTTTGCTTGACTCCCCGACTACCGTTTGCGTTGTGAGAGCGGGGACCGAGATAGGGAAGTGCATTAAGCCTACGCTAGGCAATTGGACGATACTATTACTGTACCACCGCATTCCTGACCTGACTTGGTATTCTCTTCAGTCGGAGAAGACAGGCTACCTAAAGTAAGTTGAGAGGATAGCATAAGCAGCCAAAGCGGAGTAGGTTAGCGACCGGGCGAAAGGTTGGAATTTATTTAGTTTATAAGGGCTTGGGTTGATGGCTGATGAAGGGTTATAAATCCGCCTCTCGGATCTCTTATCCCGGGGAGACATCTATCGCGAATGGGGAAATCAAGGCAGGCCCCTCTATTCAATCTTTACCAGATCGACATCTTATTCTTGTGACTGGCGATCGGATTTAAATTAATACTCTCCCTCGATTCGACGAAATAAAGCGATAGCTGGTCTTGTTTCAAGAAGGAACGAACACAGGTAACTGAGGAGAGGAGAGCAAGACAATTGATGGACAGAGACAAGGTAATAATAGAAAGATGAAGAGCAGTGGGCGGGCATGAGGTATCACAGGAATCTTCATGTTAAAATGTGAATGAAAGCTTTAATCACATCCGGATTTTCTAATCCTTACTTTTATATTTATCTTTATGGCTTCGCCTCACTACTTGGCTGAAAGATCGGAGCAAACATCTTTTGGTAACTTAGCCAACTCCAACCAGCCCTACTTTGAGTTACCTTTCTCCCCAACTTTGATAGCGACTGGCGTTTTTTTAGCTATGCATTACACACCCCATGTTGATCTAGCTTTCAACAGCGTAGAACACATTATGAGAGATGTTGAAGGGGGCTGGTTGCTACGTTATATGCATGCTAACGGGGCAAGTATGTTTTTCATTGTGGTTTACCTTCATATTTTTCGTGGTCTATATTATGCGAGTTATAGCAGTCCTAGGGAATTTGTTTGGTGTATAGGAGTTGTAATATTCCTCTTAATGATTGTGACAGCTTTTATAGGATACGTACTACCTTGGGGTCAGATGAGCTTTTGGGGAGCTACAGTAATTACAAGCTTAGCTAGTGCCATACCTGTAGTAGGAGATACCATAGTGACTTGGCTTTGGGGTGGTTTCTCCGTGGACAATGCCACCTTAAATCGTTTTTTTAGTCTTCATTATTTACTCCCCTTTATTTTAGCAGGCGCCAGTCTTCTTCATCTAGCCGCATTGCATCAATATGGATCAAATAATCCATTGGGTGTACATTCAGAGATGGATAAAATATCTTTTTACCCTTATTTTTATGTCAAGGATCTTGTAGGTTGGGTAGCTTTTGCTATCTTTTTTTCCATTTTCATTTTTTATGCTCCTAATGTTTTGGGGCACCCCGACAATTATATACCTGCTAATCCGATGTCCACCCCGCCTCATATTGTGCCGGAATGGTATTTCCTACCGATCTATGCAATTCTTCGCAGTATACCAGACAAAGCGGGAGGTGTAGCCGCAATAGCACTAGTTTTTATATCTCTCTTGGCTTTACCTTTTTTTCAAAATATGTATGTGCGTAGTTCAAGTTTTCGACCCATTTACCAAGGAATATTTTGGTTGCTTTTGGCAGATTGCTTACTACTAGGTTGGATCGGATGTCAACCTGTAGAGGCACCTTTTGTTACTATTGGACAAATTTCTTCTGTATTTTTCTTCTTGTTCTTTGCCATAACGCCAATTCTGGGACGAGTTGGAAGAGTAATTCCCAATTTTTACACGGATGAAAGAGGCTGATCACACCTGATCAGTGAAAAAGGAAATCCAAAAGAATTGACGAGTGAGTCTTACACCAAGAATTGACAAGCGGATTTCACGAATGATGGAGACAGCGTAAGCGAACGAGCTCCTTTATAGAGAAGTGGTGGAGTACTTCACGCGGGTCGGGGTTGCTTTCATTGCTTTTGTCGGACAACCTTGAGCCAAGCTGAAGCAATTTCTGAGATCCGTGCATCCCGCTCACTTCTTTCTCACTTTCTCACTGCGTCCCTTTCACTTTCCTACTTTATAAAAAAACTTGAAACACTTCATTCTGCCCCTGTCTTAGAATAACCTACTTATTGTTCTACTGATTGTGCAATGACTACAACACCTTTCCTTTAGGGTGTTGTATAGCTCGGTTTTGGTAGTTGAATGCTTGCCTTTTCTTCTGCTCGGTAATCCATTCTCTTTGAGAAGAGTTCTATCTCAATCCGGATAGGAGCACTACTTGCTTATTCCAACATCAATGAGAGTCTTCTATGTTCTTAATCAGCTTATCTTCTTTCAGTATGTTTACTAGTAGAATAGTGAAAATGCGAGGATAAGTAGGCAAACATAGCGCATTACTAAGATAAGTTAAGGGCGCTAGCAAGAACAGATAGAAGAAAGTCAGAATTTTTTTTTTCAACAAAGCATTCCTTCTAAAAGCTCTATATCTTATTCAAACTACAAGTGAGAAGAATAGGATGTGTTCAAGAAGAAGCTCATTCACTTGCAATCAAACTCCTGTGCGGCCTATTGCGCATATTCAATAGAATTGAGGCGCGTGCTTTTAAGGGCGGGCAAGAACAAATGGACTTTGAAAAGAAGCTCTGAGTATTGGCTTTTATTGTAAATAAGAAAAATACGCGGCACTAGGGCACCAAACTCTATTATCTATTCCTGTATTTCTTACTACGCAGGGTTCTTGTACGGAATGGGATAGGCAGGCATAGGAAATAGGGAATGGAGCTTGGGACACTAGGTGTCATTTATTGGGTATAGCACAGCAGGGATTGGCACTGACAGTTGGGAAGTTGGGTATTTCTTCGAACTAGGTCAGCTTTTCACGGATGTATTCGCTTCGCGCCGGGATATTACTTCTTTCCAGAGCAGTAGTGGAAGTGACAGTTGATAAAGTATTTAGAACCTATCTTATCTCTTTCTTTACCCGGTAGAGTAGGACTAGAGAGACTTGGTAGGGCACCGGAGTGGGCTAGCTTCCTTCTGATTTGGATTGGAAATCTTCTTTTCTCTGTCTCTTTCTCCGAATCTATCCTTCCAACATTCTATAATTTATCGTCCAAAGAACTTGTGCTGGTACTGTTTGGTCTGGTACGACAGTATCATAATTGCGAAAATTAGCTCTAAATTCTCCGTAATATCTCTGACTCCGTAATATCTAGCTAGCTTGGAAACAAAGTCAACAGATTAGAAAGGGGAAAATCCCATCTCAAAGACAGAAGAACTCAGTACCCGGAGTCATGGTCAAGTAGAGGGTGAATGCAAGCCGGAGCAGAGTATCTTCTCTTTATATGTTACATAACCCTCATAAAAATCTATATATAGGCCGAAACTCTAGAAGTTTATCCGCGATATAGACATCATCTAAAGCAGCTTTTCTTAAAGGCAAAAAACGCGGGCGGGTGAAAAAGGAGAAAGAGAAGCCGATACAGATCGATACCGATCCCGCAGCGCGCCTCAACAAAGTAGTAGGCCAGATCTTGCCTATTTTTCCATAAATACCACCTGAAACTACTCATCCTCATCGTAAATAAGGAGGTAATAAATTCCAGGGGGCACGGAGGAAGTCAAATGCATTCTTCTTGATTACGTGTAAGAAAATTATTATGCTTTCCCGCGTTAAGATAGGCTTTTTTGTGTGATAGCTTGGAACAGACACGAGTAGTCAAGTAAGTTCTTTGCTAACCAACACCACGCCTTTCTCAAAAGTAGACCTTACTTCTCTTCTTTTCCAACCCCTTTATAGTCGAGTCAAATGCGCCTCTACACTCTGCTCGCTATTCCTGCACATATCAATTGGTGTTTTGACCGGTCGAAGAAGAACGCTTTGGGGGACCCAGTTCATATTTATTCTTATTAGACTATTTGACTAGGCCGGCTTTTCAGTCCCGTCCTTTATGCCACTCTACTTCAAGCCATAATTACCAATACCAAGACTGGTATTTTTATGATTTAAAGTCAAGCTTTCTATCGTATATGAACCGGGTAATTAGAGTCAGTAGAGCTTGCAGCTGGAGGAATTGGTACAGCAGGAGTTCCGGATGGGTCTGAAGGATAGAAGGTGGGTTCTTCAGGTAAATTGAACTCGGCGTCTAGCTCTTCAAACGCATCATCCATAGCGTAGGCAATTGTTAAGGGGAAGAAGTTAAAAACCAAATCTATTTTGCCCCAGAAAAAAGTGAGGACTGATAAGAAGAGTGCCCTCCATATTCTAGTTGAGGCTAAAATAATCTGCATCTAAAAAGAAAGAATTGAAAACCAAAATAGAGAACCATGGATTTTTTCCAAAAAGCAAATCTACACCTCATGAACAAGTATACATACATAATGATCAAATTCAAGTACCAAACTATCCTAACCGAGCGATTTCAAATGCGACAAATAGATCACTAAAGATCAGTTTAGTGAAATAAGTCACCATCTTACTAGCATAGCAAGCAGGAATTTACTCTATCTAAGATCACCTATCTCCCTCTTCTCATATTTCTATAAAAATGAACTCAACTATGAGGTTTTCTCTTAAGTCATTTAAGTATGTTTCCATAACCATACTATCACTATTAATTTGGAAAGGATTCAATGAAAGCGTAAACCCCTATAATTGCTCCGCGGAAGGACCTCGACCAAATTCCCTAAACCACGAGCACTGAACATGCTCTAAACTCTGCCTCCATATGGATAGAGCTATAGCCGATTTCAATCCTTTACTTGGAGAGAAAAAGAAGCATCATTAAGAGGATACCTTAGGTCATGGAGCCGGGATAGAGAGTATAAGATCGGAGATAGAACTGGACACATTTCCATGCCACTGTTATTCCTTTAGTAGGTCCTCGTCCTGCCATACCTCGGATATGATAATTACCTTTATTATTTTTATTAGCAATTTATTGGAATTGCTGTGTAATAAGATCAATCCAATAAGCTAGAGGCATGTCACGGTTCTTATCATAACTAGAAAAAATAGTAAGGATTTTAATAAATCCATAGAGAGTACAGTACGATGAGCGTTAACAGACATAAGACGTTGAACACGCAGAAACTGCTCCAGATATTTATTTCCAATAAAATAGATAAATATTTTGTACGAATAGAGGAAGTAGTTTACCAAATAACTTTTCAACACCTTGAATAGTAAATAAAATCATATTATCGGTATGTTTTTTATCAGTACTTATACCATAAATGGCTAGCATTTTTGCAAGGCATAGACATAAAAGAAGTATTCAACTCTGATTGTAGTTGTGGTACAAAAATCATAGTAATAATCCGAATACCCTTTTTTACTAGACGTAGTCGAATAAACAGAGTACCTGGATAAAACCGATAAAGAAAGGAATATTAGAAATGTTTGTATTTTCAGAAAAAGGTTCAGAGTATGGTGATGATTGTGGAAGTTCAAAATTTTGTAGATACATAGCTGCTAAAGGATTTTGTCGACTTTTTACTGATAGAGATAGTGTATGTACTAGTTGCACGGCTTTACTTAGACTTTCTTTACTCCCATTTTGAATCAGAGAATAAATAGTAGCTAGTTTAGCAAAGTTAACAAATTTTTCTAAATGAAATTTCTTTGGTAGGCTAAAGTTTTCCATAGCTTTTTGAAGCTCCATTTGAGCGATTAGTAAATACAGATTATTTACTATTGTAGTTCTATTAGTATATTTGCTTTCCCTCTTTAAAAGTATTCCCCAATATTGGTGCAAACTTGCATTTACATATTCCTTTTTAAATGACATCGCAATGTAAACGGAATTAAGAAATGTTCTGGGATTTGAATAATCTATTATACTCTAATTATTCAATCTATAAAGAATTAGATAACATTATGCTTATTTATTAAAAGCAAATTTGTGAATATATCTTTTATTTTTAATTTGAAAGCTAAAAAGTTATGTATATTTTAAGCTAATTAGAGGTGTGTGTACTACTGGTTTCTCTGAGGAACTTTCTTTTTGTTTTCAGTTAGAGCAATATCCATTAGTGTATTTTCGATAATACCTACTACAGATAATAAACCGAGCGAAATAGAATGCAGTAGCTGCTGCACGGATTTCCACATAAGCACTTTCAACATGTTGACTTCCAATAAACATTAGGATGAAGAGGTCTACAACGAATAGCCATAAAGCAAATCGAGCAAAAGGTCGGAATTGGTTACCACTAGTATCAAGTAATGGCATTAGAAGTAGGATTAGTAGACTAGCAAACATAGCAATTACCCCAATAAGTTTTGAAGGGATTGATCGTCGAATTGCATAGAATGGTAGTAGGTACCACTCTTGAACAATTGATGCTGGTGTTAGCATAGGGTTAGCAGGAATGTAGTTATCTGAGTGTCCTAGAGCATTTGGCATGTAGAATAAAAATAGAGATAGAGCTAGTAGGAATACAAATACAGTTACTAGATCTTGAAATGTAAAGTATGGGTGGAATGGTAGTCGATCAGTGTTACCTTAAACTCCTAGTGGATTACTACTTCCGTGCTCGTGTAGAGCTAGTAGGTGCATAGCAACTAGAGCTGCTAGTCAAAATGGTAGTAGGTAGTGTAGTGAGAGCTGAGTTTTGGTAGTGTAAATAGATCTTGAATTAGACCACTATCAGGAATAAGACTGAGTTGAGTAATATTATTTGGTATAATATACATACAAAGGTGAAATTGTACTCGACGAGTATCTGTTAGAAAAAACAGTTTATGATGGATCATTAGTGGAAAGAATACTTCTTGTAGATCGACTTTACCTACAATTAGTTTCGCGGTAGAAATATTTGGATATACATTAATACACTTTTAAGAATGTTTAGAATATGTTCTAGTAGTGGTAGATCTCGAATATCCACACTTAGAACTAGTTCCATTCGAATACTGTAAATTCCAGCTCGGCTCCCGGGGTACTAGAAGGATATCCGTCTCCATCAATAAAACCTACAAGCATACATAGAAAATCATAAAGAACTTATAGGAAAGGTTGTTTATCCTCATCAGTTCGACATTTCTGTCCTCGTAGAGCTGATTCGTTTACGGTAGACCTATAGCCTACATGAGTAAAGCCTTAGGAGTAAGAAGTACAGGGTTGTCAACATACGAAAAAGAGCTCATGACTGTGGTGATGGCAATACCAAAATGGAGGCATTATTTGCAAAAACAGCCCTTTGTGATCAAGACAGACCATGAAAGTCTCCAACATTTGCTGCAACAGAAACTCACGCATCCTTTGCTACCCTCACTAAACCCCTATTCACTATCTACCGAATGAGGCCGGCCCGGAGTATTAGTTTCCCTAACGAGATTCGTATCTAATCCGCCTTTCCAATAATATTTTTTTCCTGCTACGCCCAGCGAGTAACTACTAATGTATAGAGTGAAAACCGACATAGTGATGTTTTGGTACCCATTCGAGAGAGCGAGTCTTCCGACCAAGAAGCTAGTTCCAAGACACCCGAAGGAGCGCATTCTACTTTCTTTTTCCCATGAGGTGTTACTGACTGCCAGCGACCATTCGACTTCGAGTCAGACCATTATAAAGAAAGCTCGCGAGTCATACAGTCCACCGATGCTCAAAGTGTTTCTTTGCTGGATAGCGAGACACGAAGTAAGAGAGCAGATTGATTTGCTTAAGCAGAAAGTTCCCAGCTGAAAATCCGAAGAGAGTGCGAGCCAGGGAATAGTTTTATATTCAATAGTTTGTTTGTCCCGGTCAATCCCATAAACCCAGAGAAATGAGACCCGGAAATTAACTTTTTTCAAGAAGAATTTCCGATAAAGGAAAAAGTCTTTGTTTTTCACGACTTCCTCAATTGAAACAAAGCCGAAAAAGGGTTTTCTTACTTCTCCCGGGCGTGGGATCTCTTCTATCCTTACCGGCTATATGACCGATATCACTTTTATCGCTATAGTCAAAAGAGTGGATTCGAGACGAGGAAGTCAGGGATGTCACCAGCTTGCCAGACGATTAAAAGAATGTTTATTCCCAGGTTAAAGAGAGTTTTGCCTGCCCAGCACATGAAACTACGCCTCACCGGGAACGTAGCGAAAGCGGGGAAGCGAAGAAGATCAATTCTCCTTTTCCCATTACTTAGAAACAGTTAGCCACTGAAAGACTCTACTGAGACAAAAGACAAAAAGATGGGCTGTCAAAAACGTAGAGGAGGTAGGATGGGCAGTTGGTCAGAGTAGGCTTGTTGGAAGTACTAGGTAAGAGCAGAACTAGGGCAAGTGACGTCAAGTAGGCAAGAAAGCTAGTTCTTGTCTAAAGGAGCACTCTACTATTTTGCTCATATATGTAGAAGTTTCTTTGAATAGGGAAGATAAAAAATACATACAGAAAAACCAAACTAGAGAATGGGCATAAGCCTGTTATTGCGTATAGGAGGGCGGAGAGTATTAGTTCATTCTAGAGAAGAGGTCTTCGTTGGCTCTATGTCTGAAGTTAGCAAATTCAGTGCTCAAATTTATAGGAATAAGAGGTTTCGGAATAAGAGCCGCAGTAACGGGGGATACCCAAGTCCTTCCTATGTCTGTTCTTGAAGTGACGGACTTCCCGGCTTGAAGCTGAAGATGGTTATTTTGCTCTTCTTACTGCATATGAATAGGAGTTCTGACTTTCCAAGTTATGGCTTTGTATGTAGGACAACCTCAACTATGAAATCTTTCCTCTATGAGTTAATGGTAGGTCGGAACATACCAGATAGGGATGGGCGGCTAGGTAACTTGAGTAAAGAACAGAGGGCTAGGGCAAGGGATTAGTGCACATAGGTTAGAGGACGACTCGGTGAGGTCATTTCAGGTGTTTTTGCTGTGATCTATGAGTTCTTACTGTCCCTTTCTTGAGTCTAACTCAACTCTCATCTTTCTAGAACCGATGAAGCGAAGGCTTGGCATTGGTAGGGCTAGGGAATGGGACTGACCGGCGTAGCAAGGTTTTTACTTGAAGTGAAAGATTCGGTACAGTAGTGTAATAGCTCATTGGTATATGGGTCGCTGAACCTTCCTCTAATATGTGATGTGTTTTATCTTGTAAACGAACTAGACTATCTATGTAGGGCGGTGTGTACAAGCAGAAGGAAACTCGGTCAGATATGTAAACTTAACTATACGTCGATCAGTCTTCTAACTATACGGCCATAATAGAATACCTTTCTGTCTATTGCCTTGGGCAAGCAGGTCGGGTCAAGCTTGTCTTTGGTCTTATGGATTGGGACGGACTAGATAGAGTAGGTCGTCACCAAACTATATATGAGAATCCTTTCTTTAAAAAGCTTAGGTAGGGAAAGGATAACGAAAGTTTAATATGTACTCGTCTCTTTTCACTAAGGAGGGGCTAGGTCAAGTAGTTCTTAGGGAAGTTACAGTAAGTGTCTCCCCGTAGTGTTGATACCCAATAGGTCAAGTTAGTAAAGTAGGAAAATAGGAGAGAGTATTACTTAGTTATAGTTATAGGGATAGGTCATCACGGGGGGAGGCATAAGTTTAACAACGTTACGAGGGGATGTTAACTTTTTCTGCTTATCGAAATACGTAAGCTAGGCATTCAATGGCAAAGGAAATTGTTGTCTGAGTGCCCGACAGCCAAAATTCCGCCTTCTCTTTGGAACCAAGAGGTAAAAAAACTCCTGTGAAACACCACAGGTAAGTGACCCCTTTGGGTTGTAGGACCACTGACACAGAGAACTCCCCCAGAGCACTACTCCTCGACTCCCGGACAAAGAAATCGAACGAGTGATCGGAATCTTCCTCGAGTTATATTTTGTATTTCGAGGTGGTAGTTAAATCTCATATGTGCATAACCATCCTCGATCGTTCTTTCGAGTTCTATTTTGCATTGATCTTTCTATCTGGTGTTTTCAACCAACTCAACGTTTGCCAAGGAAGTCTTTCACAACAAATCATTATACTCAACTCTTCTTCTAGTAACAACAACCACTATCTATGAGGAAAAAGACGAGAGAATCCTATCTATTGGAAAAGACAGGATGCGACTTTCCGTGTCGTGATTACCCACCACTTGTCCTTGTACGCGGTAAAAGATCTAGTATGCTTTCTATGAAAGCTCGTAAGATCTGCTGAAAGAACAGAAAACCGATTCACTCGCTCAGTCTCTTTGACTAAATGGGTCAAGCACTGTTCCGGCTTACCTTTTTTCAGCTGCATCGTACCGTGGGTCAAACTCTGTATGTAGATAGAGCCCCTATGCTCCTAATGTAGAGCAGGAACTACAACTGTTACCGTGGAATCCGCGATCACACATTCGTTCCAGTGGTTTTTCCGGTGAAGCTAGTACTTTCCTTGAGTATACCATACTTTTGGTGTTGGAAACACCATTGGCACACGGATCTAATAAGAATATTGACTGGCAGGTGAGCTAAAAGCCAACACCTGAGTCAGTCAGTATTCCACTTCAGTTGCTGGTTGGGTAGGTCAAACCGCGAGTACGAGATAACTAATAGGCCCTGTAATACCAATCGATGTTGGTTGTCAGTCTTCGGCAGGCATTGATTTTCCTTGTTTTCTAAACACTAAATGGATGTGAGCTTACCTGCTATCGAGCAGAATCCCGGAAAAAGAAGCCCAGGAGAATGGTAGATCCTAATTGATTGATTAATGGAATTAGCCCTGTAAGAAATCGGTACGATCGCTTGCTGTCTTGTTCACTGCCGCGAACTAGGAAAACGCTCTATCGTACTGCTACTACAAGTTACGATATCGAGAGGACTTTATGAAGCGTATTGTTCGTTACCCGCTTTCAAGGTTTAGCTTGTTTTGTTAAAATGTAGAGAGAACCTGGCGGGCATAGAGTCATAATAAGCTTCTCTTCTCTCTCATTACCTCCTTCGTAGCCTAGTCTCGAAACTAATATGAGAATTCGTGGAATCAGTCCATTACTGAGAGAAGTGGTGATCTCATCTCGTCTTGCTGCGAGAGAGGAAGCTTACGGACTAAAGACAGATAGACAGCGTGAACTCAGCAATCAGACCGTCAGGAATAAGTACCTATCCCTTACGGGAATCGAACCCGTGTCTTCGACATGAAAAGACGATGTCCTAACCACTGGACGAAAGGGACCAAAAAACCATTCTTCATATACCGTCCTCTGGTGGGCTCCGAGTTTAGAAGTGCTTCGTTTTCTGTATATACGAAAAAAGACGATTTACTTTCTTTGAATCTTGGCCATTTATGATGTGAATGAGGGAGGTCGTCTGCGCAATCGAAGTTGATCGACTTGTCGGGTATCAAAGAAGCGACGTCAAAAGTATGTCATTATATTCAAAAAAATACAATGAAAGAGTACGAGCAAATTGTAGAGAGCAGTATTATGGTGGAATTCGGAGGTGAGAGGTAGTTCTTTCTTTTGTTCATTTTCTCGTAAATAAATAGCCAAATGGTCGATAATATGCTTTCATAAAGTGCCGTATTGGGCGATTGTTTGTTTCTTTTTGACTCAAAGGCTTCCCTATTAACTTGTATGGCTTGCATAGCGGTTCAGACAGTCATGCATGCAGTAACCAGGTCGACCTGCAAGAAGCACTTTCGAACTAATATTTGGACGACCGCGTCTGGCAATCAAGGGTTGTTGGATTAATCCCAAACCCCACGGCACCTAACGAAGCTTTACTCAAACAGCTTTCGTCAGGCTTTTCGTTCGTAACATTAGTAGTTACTCACTGGGTAAAGAAACATCTCAAACAGGTATGTAGTTGGGTAGGTAATTGCAAAACCCCTCTGACTTTGGAACATTTCACTATCATCAAAAGGTATCTTGGTCTCTCTCATTTCAAGTCACTTTTATTCCGCGGTGTGGATGAGCTGAATAAGAAGGAGCCCTTTTTTTCTGTAGGGAGAGGAGAAAGAGAAGAAGAAAGATCGGCGGGTTCATCTTGCATGGGTGTGATAAGCATAGAAAACTGAGGGTCATACTAGCAGCAAGTAAATTCCCAAGGCCCGAGGAATAGGTGTGATAAGAAATCCTCTTTTTAAATGAAAAAGTAAACGAGTTAAGTATGTTAAGCACAAGTCAATTTATCTTATCACTTCAGTCAATATGTTAAATGCCTCCCTTCCTTCAGTCAATATGTTAAATGCGATCCCAATCCGGGTAACATGTTTCGAATATGCGCCAGGTGGAAAATCTCTCCTTTCTTCACTCTCAGAGGTCGGGCGGCGGAATGAAAGCGTTTCGCATCAGACTTTCTGGGGAATTTTTATACCAAAGTGTCTTCTTTTTTTGCTTGGTCTTCCTCTGCTTATGCAATTCCCAATGCATCTACCGTCAATGTCGGAGTCGGGGCAGCCTGCTTCTTGGGTCACTTTCTCCTTCCTAAAGTAGAGGGACTCCGCTTGCGCTGCGCATCATTCCTCTTCTTCAAGTTCAAGTAAATCAATTAAAATGCCGCCCTTTTTGCGCTTTATTTGGTGGGGCAAGCCTTTCTTTCTGCAATACCCTTTACTTTAGTTACTTACTGCCTGGAATCAACAGAAGAAAAATCACTCTATGAGATTCTTGTCTTCCCGTGGAGCTCTTACCAGACCGAAAGAGAGTGCTTCGTCCTGATCAGTAGGATCAGCTCCTAGGATGAAAGCTTTCAAAGTCGTATAGCTCAACTTTGAACTTATTGTCATCTCCCGGGAATACTTAAGGTGCTTCATTATACCATTTGATTGATTCTCTTTGAAGATCGCCTTCCCCGGTAAAGAACCAAATCCTGAAAGAAGTAGGTAGCTTTCGTCGCCTTAAGTCAAGATTTATATTAAATAGGATAGGACCTGTGCTAGGTAGATTAGGCCTCAGGCACTCACTTTTGAACATTTCCAGTCCTCCTCCTAAAGAGCACACCATAAAATAATGCAAGAAGACCTAGGAGTAAATAGTGGAGTGGGCCCCGTATTCTTCATGGGGAGAGTCCTAAGTAATCAACGCTTAGCAATAGGATCTGTCTTTGTTAGTGAGGTTTTCCCTTCCTCCCCAAGGGGAAAGTTTGTAGACCAGTCTTCGTACAAGGAAGAGAGGCTTTGTGCGGCTATTCTTGATCTGATCCAGGGCATCCAAGAGCATTAAAAGGCTCTTATTCCCTAGCCCTAGGGATCTGAAAATAAAAGAAAACTGTCGGTAGCGATGAAGGCAGCACTCTCCACCGTCCAGTCGAGGAAGTAGAAAAACCTTTCCTGTCCAGAGTGTTTCTTTGATTGGCGGCGGAAGATGCTTCTCACCGAATTCGACATCATCTTCGTAACCCAGTCGAAGGACAGTCAATTGCAGACCATCTCGCATATCTTCCACGAGCAGAAGGAGAACCGCTTGATGCCCAATTCCCCGACGAAGAAGAGGGCAAGTCCAACCAACAACCTATGGGCACTGCATTTTGACGGCACATTTCCCAAATTCCAAAGGGCAAGATTGGGATCGCACTACTCACATCCCAAGCCAAAAAAGCAAGCCCACTACGCGCCGACAACCATTGTAGATTCCCGCCGAGAAGTTTTCATCAAAATGGGAGTAAGCCATTACCGTCAAGGCCTTGTCAGATTTGATTCTTCAGATGCGGTAAGATTCCCATTCTTCCTATTCATCCATTCATACAAGGAACGAAAGTAACTGCTCTCCAAGTGAGAGCTGGAACGAAACCCTTAGGCAAGGTAAAGCGAAGCTCTATCTAATATTCGTTTAACAGCTATACTGGTGTACTTGATCTTTCGGTGATGGCTCATCTGACACCGTGATCCACGACTTGAGCAAAAACTTTTTCAATTCCGCAGATTACTACTGAGAATGAACTATGACCTTATACACGGGAAAAGATTAGCTCAGTCCCACATAAAAGGCATATAGCTATCAGGTACTTTCGACCTTCCATGATCTAAACTCTGCTTGCTTCTTAGGCTTCGGGATACTAGTACGCTAAAGTCAATGACCACATTGATATTGGAAACGGGTAACCTTGCTCAGACATAGCAGACACTGAGTAGCGGGACAGGTGACGTGCTGATGCTTTATAGTAAGAGTGGTTCGTTGCGTGACGCGTAATGGAATGACTGGATCTAGCCAACTAAGCCTACTAAATTAGTGGTATTCCCGCGGTGATCTGATACCTACGGATTCTCCGCGGGGCTCTAAGGGCGTGTGAGATGTATATTTGGTTGGAATGAGATATTTGCCTCACGCACACTTTTCTTAATCCTTCCTCATACACTAGAAACTTTACACCCACAGACTGCCACTTATAAATTTTGACTACAACTCTAGTCACACACTCACACTTGCTTTTATGAATACGATAACATATAGGGCTTTGTCGGTTAACATTTACTAGATAAGTAGTAGTAGGTGGGGCCTTATATGTGTTTAGTTTCGTCTGTCTTCACCGGCGAGGATACTGTTAGGAGTATGTGTGTCAGCTGAAGAGGTTCGCGCAGGTCTGCGTATTCCGAAAGGGGACCACCTCTCGTGCACAGGGTGCTCACTCGCCACACCAAAAAAAGGGGTACTGCCCACAAGACTTCCCCTAAAAAGTGGGGAAGGCAGTCCATTCGAGGCTTTCAACTGTGCTTACTTATCGGGACCGCGTACCATACATAGGGCTGCCCGCACCTCAAGTTGCCATTACGTCGGTATCAGGGAAAACGCGAGAGGCCTAACCCTCAACCAAATATTATATAGTAGCACCCATCCCTATAGAATTGGGTTTTGATGAGCTACTTTGCTCAGCGGAAGGAAACTGGGCCCTAATCCCGTCCTGGACCAAGGCATTCAATGGATTCCTCCATTCATCGGTAGGAAAGAAGACATGGAGCTTCCTCTTTTGGGGTACACTGTCACGTGCTGGGCAGGTATATCTATTCCTTGCGCATGGAGAAAGCATGATCAAAGCTATCAACAAAAAAAGAATGGCGTATTGATCGCCCGGCAACGTCTTTCCCAAGAGAATGAGATCTTACTCTACACTCATTACGAGTAACGCTTGAGTTTCTAGATATTACGCATAGACCGACAGCTTTCTAACTCACTCTTGACTCAAGTGAAGTAGACCCAAATAACAAAAAACGTATTTGCTTGCAACAATAACGCAATGTTCTGGAATAAGGAGACCAAAAAAAGGTCTCCTTATTTATGGCCAAGGGGAGACAGAAGAAAGCTCTACTGACGTACGGATACCACTAACTGACTAAGCTAGAGAAAAGGAGACCAAAAAAAGGTCTTACTGCTTAATCGAGCGGTAAAATAAGGAGCTTTCCCTAGCTTCTGCGACTGAATAAGCTTCTTTTCCGGCCTTAGCAGCCCATACCTTATTAAGTAACGTTTGGACAAGCTACCAAGCAATAACAAGTACTTTATTGAAGCAATTTGTGTAGGAAAAAGAAGCAATCGTAGTGGAGTAACTAAAGCACAACTTACTCTTTCTATTTCCTTAGCAAAGCAAGAAAAGAAAGGCGCTGAGCGTTATCGTTAGGCAAGTGACGAACGTTTGTAAAGCAAGAAACTAGAGAATTTGACTCTGCTCCGTCCCTCAAAATTTTCCGCATTTCCCTGTCTAAAATTGGCTTAGTGAGAGGAAAGTTAGGTAATTACCGATTCATTTATCTGATGCCTCCAACGGTCAGCATTGGTAGGCAATCCTTCTCTTGCTCTCTACTCTCTCTAAACCAGACTTTCTTGGGCTTGTATTCGATCAACATCAAAAGTGCGTGTTGAGTGGGTGGGGTCTTTCTACTTATCCCCCTTACTTGTTTAGCCGGCTCTGCTCTGTAGTAAAACTACAACGGATTATCGAGTTCATATTCGTGGTTCTTAATAACCTGTCCGGGCTTGAGGCGGTAAGAGCCCGATCTTAATATATTGTTTTGCGTTATGCCAATAGACTTTTTACTAATATATGAACTTAACAAAGGAAGCTCTTTGTAGAGGTATAAAGATAATAAGAAAGCTATTTTTTCTCTTTGAAGAAAAGCAGAGATTTGACACCTGGTCATCAACGGCCGGGCACTTATAAAAAAGACAGGTGGTAGGGCGAAGTGCTCTAAGGGCTGCAGGTGAGATTTCACAAGATAGGCTGCAGTAACAGCTGAGGAAAAGACGTATGGGTGACGGGATATGCGAGAGAAGAAATCACAGGTAAAGTAGTCCAATAGGATGGCTAGCTTAAGGAAGAAGAAAAAAGGGGATAAGGCAGGTGCAAAAGGAAAAGGAGTCAGGGCTTAGGAAGGTAGCGCAGTGGAAGGAGCAATCCCTATTGCGCATAGACCTTTCAGGGCAAAGTGCATCATAATACGCTTTTTGCCAAATGAATAACCGCTGTTGTCTCTTTCCTGCCCATGGATTCTGCAGCAGTTTGAAAGGTTGGCCTATTCCAACTACCTGTTGACTTATCTTCTGGTGCTGTGACCTATTCCCCATAAACCTGTTCATAAGCCCGTGCCTCTCTATAAGAAATGCATAAACTATATATACTGACCGGTGCTGCTTTCTAGCTATTTAGAAAAACCCCTTCCTATTTCTATCCCACTTCATGAATCTAAATAGATTCACTTTCCCTGATAAATGGCACTCAATACCTATTAGTATGGATGCTTACTCTAGTGCTTACCAGATAATGAGCCATTTCCTGTTAAATCCGGAGCGTGCTGTAAGTACTAATCTGATATTACCTGGTGCTGATGAGAGTAGTGACTTAGTGCGAGATCTTTATACTGACCTTCTAAGTGAGTTCAAGGACATAATTTCTAGCTATCTTGATAAGGATTTGGCCGATCTTGTACGAGACCCGTTATCGCGTAGTTTATTCCAATCTGTGTATATGCCTCTGGTATATGGGAAAACCAAGCATAGCGCTAGAGCTAATATTTAGAAGGCTCTTTACTTCACTCTTGGAAAGGGCGATGCGTACAAGTTGGCAGATGCGCTGTATCGATTCAGGGGTTAAGGGTTTCTGGCTAGAAATACCCTTATGACGCTAGTCAATGAGGTGGGTTGGATGACTGCTTTCTTTAATAGGCCTGTTCGCTATCATAACGAACACCTAACTACTATTCGGGACTCTCTATGTGAAGTGTGAGAAAGTGATTACAACTATCTACAATAACACGCTACAAAAAAACAAACTATTACATTAGCAGTGCCTACGGTTCATGAGAAAGCTTGAGCTCAAATTCCGACTTTCATAGCAAGAAAAGAGCGACTTCTCAGGCGATTTTTCAGGCGAATTTTTTAGTGCTTAGAGTGTGGTTATACTTTGGATAGCTGGAGAAATTTTTCTTCCGATAGTTGGAGAGGTCTCCCTTCGGTTTAGTCGGAGAAGTTTATCTTCTCCGGTAGCTTTCTTGGGTTTATACGGGAGCTTCTCTAGTTCCTTAGATTTCGTTTTCTGGTTATGGAAAAAAAGTGGGCTGAGGAGCCCATGGCCCCTCTGGCTCATTCTATAGGCCCAGCCCGTTTAGATGTCGCGCCACCTTCATTGTCGTCTCCAGTCGAGGCGAGGGATGTAATTGTCCCTCACTCTGACGGACAGTGTCAGGGGCCGTACAAACAGGCGGTGCAAGCAACGATTCATCAGTCTAAAGATTTTGCCGTGCTTCGGTCCAATAGACCAGCGGAGCAAGTTAGCACGAATCTTGACAAATTCAAGAAAGGGTCTTGGATACGTAGGATGCAAAATCGCTGTCTCAGATGTGGATCGAAAGGCCACAAAGCAGAGAAATGTAGAGAGCCCCCGATTTGTTTTAAGTGCAAATCGACGGGTCATTTGGCGTACAGATGCGACGCTTCGTCTTCTCGAACTGATCGCTCTCTCTCTAGAAAATCTCAGTCTAAAACCCTAGGGTTCCCTTTGCATTCTACTCCTCCGGTCCAATCCACTTCTTTTCCACAAAACTCTCAAGCTTCCAGTTTAGCAATGGCGGGTAGGGTTTACAAGCTAGAACATGATGAGGAATCGCTGCGACTGGAGCAGCAAATTGCTAGAAGCATAGTGGTGCAAGCAGATGAAAGGATCTCGCTTTTTGATGTCAGAGCGGAGATGCGCCGCCAGTTCCCGCCTGAGGACCACCGGGTCATCGCCATGACCGACAATCGGTACCATATAGTGGGGCCGAGCATAGATTGGATGCAAAAAAAGTTAAGGAGAGGTTACTTTGAGGTTACAGATCGTAACAAGGTACGTAGACCTCTGAGAATTCTTACTAGAGTTAAAGATCTGGATGTCAGAGCAGATATTTTTACAGGTTGGGTCCGGTTTGTGGATCTTCCATTTGGATGGACTGCCTGGTGAAATCCTACCACTTCGGTACAAAAAGCTCCTCCTAGAATTGGTCTTCGACGCTGCGCGCCTTATTGGGATTTGCAGAAAATAAATTAGGATAACTGCTTTTCAAGTTCTATATGAAGAACTTATATTGATAAAAGAGAAAAATAAAAAACCTGCGTGCGTATAGTTGTTTGTTCTTTCTTTCGTTGTCTTCTTCTTGCACTGAAGGAGTATAGTTCGTTCTCTCTCCCTTTATCCGTCAGGCTCGGAATGTGGAAATCCGCGGATAGAGAAGTCAATATTGAAAGGTGGGCAGATGCAGATCTGGAATAGGCTAGCACTAGGATTGAAAGGAAAAGGTGAGAAAAGAAGTAACGGGCCGTTAGTTGATGTTTTGGGCTGTCTCAGTGCTATCAAGCTTTCAGGTGGGGACAGAACGTTCGGCATCGTTAATAAAAGAGGAGTCGCTGAAGAGTGGATCCCTTCAGCGAGTAAGCGCGTCTTCCAAAAGAGGGTTGGGCCCACACTCAGCTTGTACATTCTACGATTTGGATAATTATATGAAGTCCGCTTTTTTGCTTCTAGCCGTGTTTTTGATGATTTTGCTTGTTTGCTTGTGTTGGGGCAAAACAGATATAATACTTGGGGTACATAATAGAAGAAGAGGGTGTGGCGACGGATCCAAGTCGGATAGATACCATGGTAGAGTGGCCTATTCCAATAAATGTCAGGGAATTCAGAGGATTCTTGGGGTGGGTCCCCTAGGCGATTTGTTGAATGGGAGCATTAGCAAGCCGTTAACTGAATTGTTGAAGAAAGGCAAATTTCCAATTCTAAAGCACAAGAAGCCTTGAACCAGCTGAAAAGAGCCATGGTATCGGCCCCTAGCCCTACCTTATTTTTCTCAAGCGTTTTTAGTTTAGGCTGATGCATCTGAGGAGGGAGTGGGAGCTGTTTGATCTCAATAAAAAAGTCCTATTGCATATTCCAGTAAAGTATTTTTTTCTCAAAGTGTCGGGTTGTCGACCTAAGGAACTTCAGGTCATTTCGTTAGCAGTTGACAAGGGGAGACTTGACCTGAAAATAAGGCCTGATCAAAACCGATCACCAAAGGTTGAAACAAGAACAAAAACTCACTCATCCTCCCCAATATAAGGTTCTGACAAAGCTCATGGGGGCCATAGAGTGAAAAAAAAAAACAGGGGATTACTAATCGGGTTGCTGATGCGCCCTCCCGGAGAGTGCACCCGAAAACGATTTATTTTGCCAGCATTATTAGTAGTGCCAGAATGGTTGGCAGAAGTGAGGCTGAGTTATGAAGGGGACCCTATGGCTTAGTTAGTGAGAGATAAGATAAAGAAAGAGGAACAATTGAAAGACTGGAGTGAAAGTGAAGGAATACTAAGAAAAAAAGAATATATGTTGGAGTGCATGGAGGAGTAAGAGATTCACGGATCAAGGAAATACTTGGCAATGCAACTGTAGGCCGCTCTGGCATCTTAGCTACGTACCAGCGGCTTAAGAGATCTCTCTCTTGGTATAAAACATCTCTTCCTGGAGTGCGAGATTTGTCGAGGGGTTGGAAGGGGAGAACGTATCTAGCCCGGATTCCCTTTTTCTTTTAGTGCCCGTCTGCTTGAAGCCATTTCTTTCCCGGATTCTGGAGATTGCTACCTACACATAGGATTTCCTTTTGGTCTATGCTCCGCTCTGACTTTACCCACTCAGACTGGGTGCCCTACTACTAATGCTACAAACCCCTTTTCTACCAAACCAAGCGAACCCCATCCATTTCCCTACCATTTATATTTGTTGTGGCGACTCGTGCGTGGAGTTCTAGACGAGCTTTTGTAATTTATATTTCTTTTTTTAATCAGCTGGAGACAGTACGACAAGACGAAGCTGGATTGGATACGTGCGCCAATCATTTGAAGCTACCTGACCCAAAGGAATCTCGTATCATAGAGAAGAATTCATGCTTGCTTCTCCTCGACCTACCTCTTCGGTTCACTAATTCTTTTTCCTTCCTCCGCATGCTCTGTCGTCAACTAGAGCTTTTGGGTGGGCATAGGCTAGCACTTTGATTTAGCCTTGGATGTGCTTGCCTAGAAACCGTGAAGTAGTGAAATGCTCCTTTTCACCGGTTTTATTGTCAATTCCTTTTGCCTTTGCCATACAAATCATTAGGAATACAATAAATGCTTGGGCTCTTACTTACCTACTCTACCTAAACTCATACTTCCTTTCTCTATGCTTTAAACTAGCATAACAGTCTTTCTTACACAAACTACGGCGCATAACAGTTATTCAACTGAACCATCAACTCCTACCTTCTCTCTGATCTACTCCTCCTCTATTCTCTCTATGGATACAAAAAAAAAAGCCAATTAAACCAATTAAGTTATGCCTAAAAAGATAGATAGAATACAAACTCTAAGCTACAATGCTCTCAATCCTACAATGCTGGGAGGAATGAATACTACTTATGGCTAAATACTAATTCTGGCTACTATGCTATTCATGGAGCAATACCGATAAAGGTAACGTTAAGCTGTTATCCGATAAAGAAATCGTGAAGCTTTTAAATGCAATGGGTTTACCTGTCCAAAGCAAAAGCAAGGGTTTAGCTTTCAAGGTAAAGGTAATTCCTAATGCTCTCCACAAAAGTGAAGCAGGAATGGGCAAGCTGCAGAGGAACCTACAAACTCCTAGCCTCTCTTTTCCCTATAAAACCTAGAGAAACTCCTCTCTTTACTAGCTAGCTGAACCCTACTCTCTGGACTTACCAAAAGCAGGAATCTCAAAGCAGAATCTATCTTTTAAGGAATAATATATGGAAATACGGAATCTATGCTCTACTAATCTTTAGAAGCTAACCACCATTACTATTGTACTGAAACCCTAACCTTTACTCTACTTAAACTCTTTAGAGCTCTGGATAGGTAAAGGAATCTCTGCTGAAGAGGAAACTCCATGGATCAATCAGAGTAAACACCATCCTACTCTGCCACCCTCCTACTACTCTGACCTACTATCTTCATTCCTACTCTTCAGGAATCGGGAAACCAAAGCAAGAAAGAAAGAAACGAAGAGCTAACGTCAAGAAAGCCTACAAGCAAGAACAAGCAAGAAACCGGAGCTCACTCCACTAAGGAATGTTCACTAAACTCGGGGGAATCTCTCTGGGTAAGCAACCATCTCGGGCTCTAAGGACATTCCTTCTTGCATTTAATCTTCCCGCTGCCCAACTCGAACAAACAAACAACATTCATCCAGCGCACACACATTTCATTTTCTCTTCTTTCTCACACGTTCGAGTCCTGTCTTCTTTAGAGTGAAGACATGCCTCTCCCTAACCAAGCTGCCACTTAACTGGGTTGTTCTCCTGCTCGTTTTGCAACCAAGGCCAGAAAGCAGAATTACATACAGTCGGGTTGTCGCTTCGCTCGTTTCGATACTCTTCTGAAGTAGCTAGAATTCTTGTAGTCGTATCAGTAGCTCAAGGTTGCTTGCTCGTACCCATTCTTTCATTAGTGATTTATAGATGAAAAGTACGAGGTTAAAAGGAGCGAATAAGATTGCAAAGCTGATATGTGGTTTACCGGGCGGGCTGGCTTAGAAGTCTCGAGACTATTAGCCAGTAGCTAGTAAGATAGAGGTTTGCAAGTGGTAGTTAAGAGTACGAATTGCAGTGAAAAGATAGATATAAGATTTCTAGGTAGCAAGTGCAGCTGCCAGTTATAGAGGTTTACTTAAGAATTTAAGATTTCCTGTAGTATCTATAGTTTGACCAGGAAGATTAAGAGATAGCTATGCCGTTATTGTTTTTTAGTATCTATCAGTGGTATTACAAAGATAGAGGCGCTTCGATAGTAGGAGCTTATGAAGTAGCTACAGCCAGAAAGAAGAATCGACGTAAGCTGACTTATCGTTTCGATACTCTTATGAAGTTGTTTGCCTTTCCTATCTATGGGGTTACCCGCTCACATAAGAAGAAAAGTTGAATACCAGAATTGCTTCTGTGGTTTCCGCTTTCGCTTGCTTAGTCCTTTCTCTTGCATTAGGCTTGAGTTCCCGGTCCCTTTCTTCCGCTTGCTGTCTCCTTTACGTAGTATTAGTAGGTAAGCTATCACGTAAGTAAGCGAACTCAACTATAAGGTTCAAAGCATGATACCAGAATCGAAGCTATAAGATTTAGAGTACAAAGTTAAGCTTACAAGTAAGAGTTCTGCCAGTAGTTTTAGTAGCTCCTTTACTACTAAGTAAGTCGCCTATCAGACTGCAACTCATAAATCAGAATGCCGGGCCTAGTCGCTTATCAGTTTGCTTAGTAGTTTATGCTTTCGTATCTGGTTGGTAATTCTTTTTATTGGCTATAAGTTTTCAAACAAGCTAGAAGAATTACAAGTCGGCTTCTCATATCGAGTGAGTAGTTTCTTATGAGCCCAACAGATCGATATGTAGTTTATACTTTTTTAGCAAGGAGGTAAGACTTCAAGTAAGGCCACTCTAAGCATTAAGTTTACTCCCACACTCATGGTGAAAGTGCACCAAATCTATACTTCTCTCGGGGCAGTCGAATCTCATCAAGAAATAAAACACAGTGACTTATCTACAAACAAAGAAGCTTCAAAATGGTTTCCTTCTGGGCATTTCCGTTATTTATTAGCTGCCGAGGCATTCCCTGTAACTGGGGTGCTGGGCTTCATGTATTGCTCTGTAAATCTATTCTCTTAGCTCTATTCTCCGCTTGCTTGCTGGAAGCACAGGAAAATCTTAGTTAGGTCTGAGCGAGCCTTTGGGTGGCTACTTCTCCTGGATATGTACAGGGGGGGTATTCTCCCACCCATAATGTGAAGGGATCTTTCAAGTATCTTGTTAACCCCCATGACTTGCCTGAGTTACAGGAGAGACCCTTGTGCCAGATCTTTCTTACGGCCAGGGATATACCCATATTCCTCCATCTCATCATCACTCATCTTCTTCTTCTCCAGAAAGCATTAGAGATCCTAATTTATTGGATACCGCAGAAAACATACATAGTAGCAGCCAGCCGGCAGTAGTCCCACCAAGAGATGAGATGATAATATACATACCTGGTACAGTAATATTATTTACTTCTTACCCTTTACCAGCACCAGTGCCTGTATTGGAATGTATAGTGAAAAAGGAATAAAGTAAGAAACCCGGGAAAAGGGGAACATGCAATACAGATGACAGTGTAATGGATGGATTATAATGGACCGAGCCAGTACCCCTGAGAGGTTGGGATGTCCCATCAGCAGTCTGAACTGTCTCAGGATGCATATGCTTTGTTGGATTTTCAAGTAGTATGGCAAGGGATGAAGCATTACCGGTGTTAGCGACGAAGGGCTTGTTTGCAAGAGCAGGTTGCCCTGTGTTGATACGAACAGGGGGCATGCCACGCATAATAGTAAAAAAAAGAGCAGAGAAGAGGATTGAGGGACAGTCGGAGCGGACCATTCAGACACTTGAGGACATGCTTAGAGCCCGTGCATTAGGTTATGGAGGTTCGTGGATTGACCATCTTCATCTGGGTGAATTCGCGGCGTATAACAAAAGCTATCATGCAAGCATTGGTATGACTTCTCCCGAGGCATTATATGGGAGCATTTTGTGTACTCCTCTTTGGTGGGCACCAGGCAGGTTAAATTCCTGTCCGTTGAACAAAAAAGACGAAACCCACAAATACACTTGATATGATAATACGTGTGTGAAGTTATAATAGGAACCCCGCGTTCAGTTTCAAAAGATATGACAAGTCTTCTGCACTTAAAATTTGACTATTTGTTCTTTTTTCCTGGCGCTTCTTAATTTGTAGATTCTTTTTCTTTGTCTGCTTTTACTGATCAAAATCTCTTAGAAGCTCTACTTGGAATCACTAACTGACTGCCTTGCTTAATCGACCTTGCTTGAAGCTCACATTTTGCGTTCAGTAGTTCAGCACATCGGATCGTGCTTTAGAGGGGTTTCTCCCAATGAAGTATTTCTCTACTGTTGACATCAGTGCTGAATATGGAAAATCACTCGATTCCGTAAAACCTATTAAGCAACATCTCTCCTCCATTCTTATGAGAACTGGCCACCTCCATTATTTAACGGATCCACTATTTCATTTTCGTGGGTTGCTGGGTCCGCCTTGTCAGACTCGTTTCTTCCATCCTGGGCTCTAACGGTCACCAGTCTCCATAATACAGACAAATAAAGTCCTAAAGCTGGATACAGATCAAGCTCCCATTCAACGAACCTACCCCAAAAAAGTACCGACAACCAACACTCATACACAAATACAGAGCCTCGGAGCATCACATCGGCTGGCAGAGGAAAGGGCAAAATAACTATAGTCCGGGTAAAGTCGTGCGTGCGTGATCACTAGCTATTTTCTAAGAAAAATTGGACTACGCTTTTCAATAGTTTGGAGTTAGTATACTCGAGTCAACATCTGTAACTTATGTATGGGCTTTTGACCTCTTTCTTCACCGGCTTTGTTCCTGGCTGAGGTAGGAAAAGTAGTAGAAAGGTAAAAAAGCACTAACGGTTGAATTCCCTCAAATCAAAATAGCATACATAAAGATGTATGTGGTAGATAAGGTTTTTTCTAGAGAAGACATGTCTTTTTGGCAACAAAGCAAATGGTTCATAACTTGCTAAGTGAAATTCTGCTTGCTTATATTTCTTTCTCTTCTTCTTTTTAAGTAAGTGTTTTCCTCGTGCCAAGTGAGAGAGAGACTAAGCGTGAAACTTTTACTAAAAGATTTCTTAATTCCTTATGGGTTTGTTTTATCCGGAACTTTTTACCTTCTAAAGGTGCCTCAGGTGGTATTTTAGTTGGTCTGGATGAATCAAAATTCAAGGTTTTGAATTGGATAGTAAAAGATTTCTCAGTTTCTGTTAAGGTTCGTTCTAGATTAGATTGAAACAATTATTTCTTTTCTTTTGTTTACGGCCCTATTGACGCTTCTCAGAAGCTTTTGTTTTGGGCAGAGTTAGATGCTTTAAACCTTTTGGCCACTGAACCTTGGATTGTGGGAGGAGACTTCAATGTTATTAGGAGTAGAATAGAGAAAATTGGAGTCTCTTTTCATCCTAGAAATATGAGTAGATTTAATAATTGGATTAATAATAATAGTTTGATTTATTTTAGGTATGTGGATAGGAAGTTTTCTTGGGCAAAAGGAGGAAATTGTAGACAATTAGCATGTTTGGATAGATTTTTCGTAAACCAAGAATGGCTAGATGTCTTTGAGAATTCTTATTCTTTTAGCCTGCCGAGGAATTATTCTGATCATACTCCTATAGTCTTGGATACAGGTAATCTTCGAGGGTTATGTCACTCTAATTTTAGGTTTGAAAAAGCTTGGCTCTCAAATGGGGATCTTGTTACAAGGGTTCCTAATTGGTGGGCTGAGATTTATTTAGGTACTAATAAAGCTTATAATTGGGATACTAAGATTCATACTATGACTAATAAATTTAGAGGTTGGAGTATAATTTTAGGTAGAGAAATCAAGGATAGGAAACATTCTCTTTTAGATTCTATCCAACATTTTGAGGTTGAATTGGAATCTAGGACTTTAGATGACACAGAGTTAGCCTCTTTCATTCAAGCTAAACAAGATCTTTTTTACATTCATGCCAATGAGGCAATTTATTGGAAACAAAGATCTAGGATCACTTGGCTTAGAGAGGGAGATGCTAACACTAGGTTCTTTCATAAATTTGCTTCTAATAGGAAGAGAAAAAATTTAATTTCTCATTTAGTAATCAATGGAGTTGAGTCTAGAGACTCCTCTGTGATTTCAGCTCATGTTTTAGATTTTTATAAATCTCTTCTAGGTAGTAACTCTCAGATTTGGGGCGATTAAACCCTAATGTTTGGGCTTTAGAGGAAAAGGTTACTGAGGAGGAAAATTTGAAACTAACAGCAGTCTTCTCTTTGGAAGAAGTTTAAGATGCTGTATTTCAAATGCACCCTGAGAAAGCCCCTGGGCCTGATGGCTTTTCAATTCTTTTTTATAAGGAATATTGGGATATAGTTAAGGAGGATGTGTTAGGTCTGTTTCAAGACTTCTTTAATTCTAATCTGGACATAGCCAGTTGGAATAAAGCAACTCTTTGTCTAATTCCCAAAATAACTTATGCTGCTAGAATCACTGAATATAGGCCTATTAGTCTTATTAATTGCATTTTTAAAATCTTTTCTAAGGTTTTAGCTAATAGGTTAGTGACAGTTCTTTGTAGAATAATTAAACCTCAGCAGAGTGCCTTCCTTAAAGGAAGGTATATCTTGGAAGGGGTGGTAGCGGCTCAAGAAATTCTTCATCATGTTCATCTTAATAAAGAACAAGGTATACTTCTTAAATTGGATTTTTAGAAAGCCTTTCACAAGGTGAATTGGACTTATATGATGAATATCTTTGAGCAGAGAGGCTTTAGTACTAAATGGGTAGATTGGATGTCTCATTTGCTTTTAGGAGGACATACCTCTGTGATGATTAATGGAGAGATAGGTCAGTCTTTTGAATGTAAGCAAGGTCTTAGGCAGGGAGACCCTATTTCTCCATATCTTTTTATTTTGGCAGCTGAGGGTCTCTCTAAGATTCTCCAAAATGGAATAGAGAAAGGTCACATTGAAGGACTGGGACCTACTTTGAGCTCCGGGTTTAAGATATCGCACTTGCAATATGCGGATGATACCTTACTCTTTATCAAAGCTGATTTAGGAATAGTAGAAAAACTTTCATGGGCCTTAAAGGCTTTTGAAAGGCTTTCGGGTCTTATAATTAATTATGCAAAATCATAAATGGTTCCTGTCAATATTTTGACTCCTGTTGCTTCTAGTTTAGCTTCCATTTTACACTGTAAGTTAGGAAAATTACCTTTCAAATATCTTGGAGTTCCCTTACATTGGAAAAAGCCTTCTAGGGCTGATTGGACTATTCTAGTAGATAAAGTGCAGAAAAAGCTGGCTAATTGGAAGGATAACCTCCTTTCTTTAGGAGGGAGGTGGATTCTGGTTAATTCCACTCTTTCGGCCTTGCCTTTGTACCATCTCTCCATTTTTAAGTGTCCCAAATGGGTTATCCACAATATTGACTTGATCAGAAGGAAATTTCTATGGGGGAATTGTCAAGGCACTTCCTTTTCTTGCTCAAAAGTGGGAGCATGAATAAATTCTTAATTGCAATAGTTGAAGTGTAGGTAAGAGCTTCTGCCATACTTCAATAACCTTGGGACAACAATCCCATACTTTCTTGAAGAGTGCATAAAATATTTTATATGATGCTGGCAGGCTGGGCACGTAGTAGAGACATTGATAGTCTGGCTTTTCTCTGGATATTTTACTACTCCCTAGCCTCTTTAAGCTAACAATCCAAAAGATCTGTCGACCATCTGGAAGGAAGTCACTAACCTGAGAACCCATCTCAAGCAAGATGAGCAGCTTTCCAGAGCAGGGATGAAGCTGCAGGTTCGATAGGGCCAGATTCGGATTAGGAAAAGGGCAACTACGTGTCATAGGTCGAGGTAAATATAGCGAGAGCGACTTCTACTGGCTTTCAAACTCACTTGTCTGGGGAAGAGGCAGAAGTAGTTTACTACACGCATATGTTATATATTAGCAGTCTGAGTATTCTAGAAGCGTATTCTCGTAGTCCTAAAAGAAAACACTGGATCTCTTAGCGGTTTTGCTCGTTCATTCAGGGACCTAATCGGCTCGGGGTTGTTGATTGGAGCTTTCTGCCTATGCCATTGTATTCATGGAATGACACAATTCAATTTGACTTGACTGAATGGTTGTACTAAACACTCTAGTTGGTACAAAGCCAATATGCACACCATCCACATCTTGCTATTCACTTATTCCAGTTGGTACATGCTACCGAGCTCTCCGTTTCATTCCCCTATAACGGAACGGCTGGAATAGTTGGTCAAGTCCTGCTCTTTCGCCAGGTCCCAATACCAATAAGGAAGTGTTAACTTTGTTCATACTTTTATTCTTTAGCCAGCGTAGCTAGTCTGATTGGTTTCATCCCTAGCTTGCAACAACTACTATATGTTTCTTTCTCATTTGCTTTAAAAAGATTCTTTAGCGGAGAATATTATATTTTTTCCAATTCGCCGTGGTATGAAAGTGCTTTGGTCGACTGGAACAGTTAGGGAACACGGGCACGATAAAGGAACTTGTTCACATATGATATTACAAAGAAAAGGGTTAGATCCTTCGATGCTTCAGTTCATATCCACAAGGGAAAAACCATATCCCTCTTCCCAAAGACCGAAAAAAAGTTAGTCGCGAGACATATATTGGATTTCATCAGCCTTTTTTAAGGCCCATTCTGTTTTACCCTTTCCCAGAGGCTATCCCGCTGCTTCAAAGAATCAGTACCCGTGAAGTTGTTGACCACTGCCATTCACTTGGCAGCACATCCCTTTCCTCCGGCATATCCTTATTCTGCCCCAGGTCCAGGAAGAAGCAGAGTCGATTTTTACCAATATTACTCTAGTTAGGGTACCCATTAACACATTCCTACCCCGGGCGGAAGAGAATCACAGTAGGGAGTGGCACCATGCATACCTTCGCACTCAATCAAGTCAGTCTTCCGCTTCTAAAGTAGTGTAAAGTCTTTCTTCAAAAAATACTTGTTTTTTAGTTTGTGAAATCACTCGATCTGGCGCACACGCACTTCTATGAAAATAGCACTGGAAAAAAAATAGCATACTGAGTCTGTCAAGCTTTATTACTTGAGCTAGTGAAAAAAATTACTCAAATCCCGTGAAGGAAGAGTAAAAAAAAAAAGACTAGTTACGAGTCATTCCTTTGGCTTATATAAATTTCCTCATAGGTGGTGTGGCTAGCTAGAGAAAATACTCTGGTGAGGATTCCGCGATTGCAGTTCTTATGTAAACACATTGGCGGATCAACAACCTAACGTTTACCCGCTTCTTCGCGAGACCATGAATTCGATCTACGCTCTGGAGACAGAGTTTCTCCGGCTAGGCTACATGGTGAATAGGCTTCTTTCGCAGGTGAAAGTTAATCCACAGCTTAGGCATCAGCTCTAGTAGGGCTATAAAAACACTAGATCTGACAGTTTTAGTTCCAGCCAGCAGTAAGCGCAGCTAGTTCTTCGAGTACCAGAGATATATCCCTGAGCTTCTTCAGATAGAGTATTAAAAATATAAAGCCATTCCTTTCGGAGAGCAAGTACTACTTACCTACTATTGATGAGACTATTCTTTCCAAAGCAAGTTAGCCAGAAATCGAACGCTACGCGCCTCGAGCTCGACTCCTTCCTCTTCTTCTTTCTTCTCTATCTCATAAACTCATATATAGTATAGTTCAGGTTTTCTTTGCTTTACAGTGTTAAGTCACTCACTCACAACTGGCCAAGTAAAAAAAAGCTATACGAATTGGCGTTGCATATTTCTAGAAGGGTAAGGCCTAGCCTTATAGATTCTACTCTTTACTAAGAAATCTTCCCTTATTTTGACTAAATGAACGGAGTGAAGGAAATGGAGGAGTAAAGACCAGTACAATCTTGATTGAGCCTGGATAAAGAAAGTAAGTCAGATGATGAAGATACTAGGTACATTTTTATGGGTGTAGATACATGTTGCTGATTGAGCCATGCTTAACAACCCGTAGGTATTCTGGTGCATGGTGGCGTGCCTCAAGAAGTCAAAGGTCGTGGTGGGGCTTGGTGTAGTAAGATAAGAAGAGTGAGCCTAAGTCAAAATAAGAATCTATTCACTTTATTTACAGGACTTGAGAAGATGATTCTTTATGGGTACCTGTTCAGAGTATGTGCTTATATGATCGACACTCTTGACCCTTGTAGTGCGAAAGCGCATCTGGCCAAGATTCTGCTTCCTTCCTTTATCTGAACCAATTAATTATGGACTGGCTCGTTCTGGTAAACTGCTGACTTATGCTTGCTTCCTATCTTATCCTGTAACTACAAGTTCTGTAGAATCAGATTCCATTATTGGACTATCCGTCGAGACAGGTTGCCCGCTTTATTTACCGTTCAAACTAGATTTAGTTGAAGCTATTGGAACATGCACTTCTCTTTCCTATTTATAAGCACCTGCAGAGCTTGATGTAACTGACCTTCCTGACTTTGCTTAAAAAAGAGGATAGAAATAGAACTACTTCTTCGATTTCAAGAGTTTATTATAAGATGCATTAAAAATGGGTTTTGTGGCTGCTTTCCTTTTTTTATAAGAGTGCAGTCCCTAGGCAAAGAAAGATGCCTGACCCCTCATCTGCAAGTGCAACTTATCCCGGGGCCTCTTTCTCGCTATGTTCATCTACTTTCTTAACCAAAAAAGACTCCTCCTCTTTTCTGCATCTTACCGCTTCGCCCCTCTCCTATGCTATTTCATCCTAAAACATAAGACTGGTGCGTCGAACTTAGCACTTTCTTCTTCCTTTGTTGACCTCCAAAGAAGAGGGATTCTCCTTTATAGCCCGACTTGACTTCGGTCCTTGTTAGAAGGTCTAGTGATGAGTTATCCGTCCTGCCTATAGAGTTTTTCCTCTCCTCGAGGAATCTGCCCTTTTATTGTTTTAGTAAGCCGGGCAAAGCAGAGTTCTTACTCATTCCTCTAGGATAATGTTTTGACTTTATGTGGTCATTGTGTAACTACCTACTCCTATCTTTGAGAAATCCACCTTGGCAGTAAATGCAACGCAGTAGGGATTTGATATAGAACTTCTAGTAGTAGGGTCTCTCGTTAACAGAGATGGATTGGCTCGTCGTGTACCAAACCCTCTCTTGCTGTATACCTTTAAAGTATGGCATAATCGTCCTTCCTATGGATAAAAGCGAAAGAAGAAGCAATTGATTGCCCATTTGATTTGATTAGATCATTGAATTTTCTTATTATTATTATTTGGAATTCCTGATAGCGAGAACTATTTTTCTTTAATTTCGATTCTGATTCGAAATCTTCACTGTGGTAATGTTCAAATTAGGCACTTCACAAGAGTGGAAGTGAGCTCAACATAACATGGAGACTGCTACAAGTACTTTGTTATAAGTTGAAAGTAAACTCGCCATAGCCTCCTCCAAGGCAAAATCTTCTTTAGGTTTTACTTTACTCCTTTGAGTTTATCCCCAGGATATGACTCAGCAGCTATTAAATATTTGCTTTTTTTTGCTTAAATATTGTTTTGATTTTTTCCACAAGGAAGTGCTGAATTTTCCATGTGCTTTTATTCGTATTCTCCTGCTGATATTCCAGAAACACTTGGTGCGATGCGAGGGCATGCTCCTGAAGCTCTTGAAGCCCTTTCTTCTTTTAGCCGTGTTTATAAAGACCATACTACTTTGACATCTTCTTGACAACGCCCGCTTAACACATTGCTGTACTTTGCCTTTTCCTTCCAAAAATACCTCCTGACTGACTTGCTTGTTGGTGAGTGAAGGTTTATCCTGAATGTGGTCTACCTTCAAAGGAATCTTATAAGCTGTTGGTTTAGCGGATTTGGAATTGTAACCAAGTATCGAACCTATGGGAGTGGCTGAGAGCAAGCAAGTTCGAGACAGGCTACAGACCAAAATTCTCCATGCTTTCAACGACTTGGACCTAGACGTTTCGTGGGCAGAGATCAATCGTACTTACTTTGGTATACCAAACCTGAGACAAGGAACCCTCAGCGTTCTCGGTCTTGTACTCACGTTAACTGAGGAGGGGCAGATCAGAGTGGGTATTCCCATGAAAAAGTGGGGTAAAAAACTTACCTGGACCCGAATAGAAGCACTTCTAAGAAGATCACAGCTCGACATGTCAATGAGAAATTGACTCAGAATTCTGAATTCCCGCATCGTGGTCTACTTGAGATACGCCCTCCAACTTCACCTGGTAGCAAGAGATCGGAAACGCATTATCAGGGTTTTTCGAAGTATTTTCCTTAAAGTAAGTAACGACTTCCTTAGGGCCTACCCAAAAGCACCCAGTGGTGTATCGGGCCGGACCCCTTTAGAAGTAAGGGAGGCATATAGCAAACAGCTGACAAGAGAATTCAAGTAAGTACGATATAAGAATCAAAATAAGAAATAAGAATTGTGGTATTGCTTTCTGCTCGCTCTGTCTTTCTTTCTTGCTTTGGTTTGAGTAGCTTTTGTCAGTGATACACTACTAATGTTACGAGTGAAAAGGGATGGTATGCTTTAAACACTGATTTTATTGGTAGCTAGGGAGGGTTTTAACCTTACTACTTCCGAAAGTACTGGATTAATAAAGTACACTACATTCTTTTCTTCATAACTTAATTCTACCGCTGCGCACCTTGTCAACTAGGCAAGAAAGAACTTGCTTGTTGAAACTGATTCTAGCTTTACAAACTACACTAATGAAGTTAGAAACTACACTACTCTCTCCTTACTACAACCTTTTCTTTAGAAGACAAGCGACGGAAAAAACTTGAAACACTGAACAACTTGTTGGGATTGAACTATTTGCTTTGTTCCTATCTCTTCTATTAGTTAGGCATCTATCTCTGCTTCCACATACAACTTGAATTTCTTACCTAGCTTACCTCCTAAGGTATCTATATGCCTAGGTATCTATATGCCTATTGCTTTCTCGCACCACTCTACTTGCCTACAAGTAATAACTCGAGATGCCAACTCTTTTACTAGCTAAAGCAGTGCTTGCTTTGTAGTACTAAAGCATTTGACTTGCCTAAGAAACCTCGGTTACACCTATCTCGGTAATAAAAATAACTATCTCGGCCGTAACCTTGCTTCTTTAAAGAAAACTCTATGAGTTTCTTAAAAAAAATAGGAAAAAATAAAGAAACTACTTACTTTTCTTGCTCCCCCATGCCCCCTTTCATATGAGCACTCACTACACTGCCCGCTACCTTACTTTCTTTGCCAGGTCTTTCTTTCCTTCCAAACATGACTTTCTTGCTCATTGAGGTCTTCTTTCCTAGGGAGCTCAGCACGATGTTACTTAAAAGATCATTATTAGATTGGAGTTGCTAACTAATATGATAATAAAAGAGAACTCCTTCTTTGTATTGGTCTGCCCGTCTTTACTTGATTGATAAGTAGTTTTTAATATGAATGAGTAGGCTCCTTTTTGCTGGCTCGTTGTTCACCGGCTGGCAAAGAGATCTAATCTTGTATATGAATGAATTGGTTCACTCTCCGTAGCCTAGGAAGCTTTCTGCATAAACTACTAGTCAATGGAACTCATTCAGCATAAACGCCTGGGTATCAGACGACACCGGTCGCACATTTGGTAGTTCCAATGGGAGTAAGTGAAAAAAAAAGGCCTATTCGGCACGTATCATTGCTCGTTCAGTCTGGTATTGCGTTCGTTGCCTTCTAAATTGGGTTAGATCACCTCGCGTCTTCAACTGTCACAAGAGGAAGCGTCAGCACCAACTCCGTTGTCCTCAATGCCCTTTCCCAATGGAAAATAAGGAATCAACATTGAAGTAAGTAAGAGGATTTTTGGAATAAAAGCAAATGGTCGAATCCAATCGTGCACCGAAAAAGGCATACCGGAGCCCAATCTCGCCGGTTCTAATGAATTTCTTCCTTCACCTGCTAGACGTGCGCTTCCTGGGGTTGGACATTGACATCCCAGTAAAAGAGCAAGAAGAGCCAGTGAGGATATACTATGCAAGGTATGCGGGCGTTTGGCATTCCACGAATGAAGCCCCCAATACAGCCAGAGCAAAGGAGAAATGCGAGTCGAAAGAAGAAGCTCGTTCACATCAGGGCGAGCTTTGTTAGCTTTAGACTAGCAATCCGCTTCAAAGCCAGATTTGCCCACTTATTAGAATATGCGGAATAGGAAGACAAACTAGCCAAGAGACAGAAAAAGGTGGGCCACCGAAAGAAGGTACTAAGGGCTAGGGGGATATGGGCATAGGGCTAGGGCAATACGTACTATAGGCTGGGTAGGATCCGTACTGGGCGTACCGGGATTCCATTCTCTTTTCTTTCATCGATGAAAAACCTACCTTGTCATTTATCTACTACTTGACAGGCTTTTATAATGGAATTCGTAAAATAGAGTATCTTACTGCCGGATACATCAATATAGGTTGGCTAGGTTTTATAGATAACGTTCATGGGTAAACAGAGATCTGCTTCACTGTTGGCAATTTTCATCTTTGACAATGGATCATCATTAAAGAAAGATCCTATAAATCGGTAGGCTTTATCCTCTCGTCTTGAGATACGATGCCCTACCTAATCTTGCATATAGAGTTATTTCCTTCTTTTATTCCACGACCTTCTTCCTCCATAAATGAGGCCAGTAGGGTTGGGTTATTTCCAGGCTAGGTCAGTCTCTATCCTGCGCTGAGTTGGCTTTATTCTGGTCTTTTCCCTCACAAAGTACACCAACGTAATCTTCTATGATATAAAACATGGTATATCTTATTCAGTCTAGTGACCATGGTACTTATGAAAGGTTGAGGTACAACCTTTTCTTCTTGAAGTTTCAAAGGTGGAGTTCTCGATCCTTGCTGAGACCTTTGATTGCATGGATTGATATATTGGCTTTTGCCAGGTTTCCCGTATCCAGAGACAAACTCCGAAGTGTCTTGAGTGGGAGTAGATTAATAGAAGACCCAGGGTAACCCAAGATCCTGGGTCTTTTTACCATCTCACTCGCCCCCGTTCCCTCCCTAACTACCCGCTCGGTCTCTCTCCTCCTGTATCTATTTTGAAGGTGGAGACCTCGCTAGATCCTTATCAGTTCACTCTTTCCTTCTCTTTTATTTATTCTTTATAAAACCAACTCCTGGCGCATTGAAAGAGTTTGAAAGGTGCAGATGAGCGTCGCCGTATAAGAGGATTCGGCTTAAGTGGAACCTTCTATTATAGAATGCTCCTTCTATACCTAACTCGCCTATCGAAGTCCCTCACACGCATATTTTAACACACGCATATTTAAAGTCATTCCTATCTCCTTTGACTAGTACTGAGTCCCTGTACTGACTCTACTTAGCATCCTTACTAAGCATATATACATATCTTGCTATTCCATGACTTTCATGCTTGTAAGCAACTCTAGCTATTCCTTATCTACTCTACTTAGCATCCCGGAGCATATATCCAAACCAGTAATTAATGCTGCTCGTAAGCAAGGGCGCGAGCGTTACACCGAACTTTGGTAAATCGTTACACCTATCTTAGCTTTAGCTTAGGCGCCGCTCGCTATCTATACTTTAAAACTTCGTTTACGGCTCCTACTAAGCCACATGCACTAGGTGGGCAGAACGAAAACTATGACTGATCGAGACAAAAGGGAGTCAAGGAGGCAAGATGAGTATGAGACTTCCGTATAATGCGCTTTTTCATGTTTCTACTCCAACTCCTGCGAGAAAGCCCCTCCCCACTATAGACTAAGCCGGGAAAGTCGTTGATAAGCAAGAAAAGACGAATTTGATGAAGAAAAGAACTTATTTATTAGAAAGACAATAATCGAATATAGATAGGCTAAAGGTCCTGGGATTAATCCTCTCCGCAGATGAGGACGACGGTAAAGTAGACATTGGGATTCCCTACGAGCTTTGGAAGAAGCCACTAAAACGAATTAAATAAGGAGGAAATTTCCACTCTTTACTACAGATTTCTTTCAGTGCGTAAAAGCCTGAAATCTCGTCAACTTTCTGGATTTACTAATCAATGGGATCGAATCAGATTATACATATTCTACACAATGCAGTCGGACCAAAATACATAGCATAGACCGAAGAAACGACGAGAATTACACGCTTCTTTAAACATCTTATAAGAAAAAGATCTCTGGCCGAGTCCCGCTATAAGAAACCCATAAGTGTTTTGAAGCAAAATATGGACTTTATGAATCTCCAAGCTAAAGAGAGTCCTATACTTAGAGAGGTTCGCCAGAAGTAGGAATAAAAAGAGGACGCAATGGCCGAGATAGGAGTGAAAGAGGGGGGGAGTCAGTTATTATGTCAGAGTGTTCCTTCCCTCCTCGCTCTTCATTATTAAGAAAGAATCTTTTCTTTCAGTCGGTTTACCTCGTTCGTGGTGAGTAAGATATGAGCGTTAGCAGGGGGCCTAGTGGATGCCCGCGATAGAACATGTAAAGAGGATTTCAGCTTCTTCGCCGAGAGGATATGTCTTCTCCTATTTGTTTTATCCAGCCAGGCAAATAATCTTCTTACAATGGCTGCTCCTACTCTCCTCAGTAAGAAAGTGTTCTATTTAATAATGTGAGGGAAGTTTCATTTCATTGGAAAGAAAGTATCTGTGGTGGGTGGTTTTCTTTCTGCGAGTAGTCAAAGCACTGAAGAAAAGCAAAGAGTCGAGTGAAATTCCAATATGCTGCTACTTGTTTTCTCTTTTCGGCAGATCGCATCCTCTTCAGTTGACTTTGTCTTCTCTCTCCTATGCTACTGGAGCTACTGGATATGTACCTCCGTCTGATAGACTAGACCAAGGGGGGGGATGCTCAGAAAAAAATAAGAGTATTCTTTTGGAAATCCGAAGGAGAAGGAGAAAGAAGAAAACACCAGCCGTACCGCCTTGGCTGATCTTCCCCCGATAGATTCCACGGTGGTTGCTCAAGAATTGACTGGGCCGGTATTCCCTTCTGAAGTGCTAATGCAGTCCGTGTCTTCACATCTGCGGTTGCCGAAAATAAGACTAAAGAATAAACCTTCACATGCCCCTTTACCAATGCTAGTGCTAGCATCAGACTTGAATATTTATCAATGCTGGTGCTAGCATCAGACTTGAATAATAATAATAAACATGAAGTGGTGCAAGGGAGAATAAAGAATCCATCTCGTTGTGAAAAAGGAGACCCTAAATCAGATAAGGGCGGAAAGCGCTACCTGGGGCGCGTGCGAATCGAAGAAAGTGTGACAAGTAATGTGGCATTAACATTTAACTGATTGGCCTGGCCACTCTATTTAGCTTTCCCATCTCACAAGGCAAGTCTATAAATTTGGGTAAGAAAGATTGCTATTCCTTGCGTCGTGTTGAGTTCTGGCTTCTAGGGCGTAGTCAAGATAAGATTACTCTTTCCTTGGAGCCGGATTGAGCTTATCGTCTCCGAATCTTACTCAAAAAGAGTCTATTCTGCGGACGCAGAGGAAGAAATCCTTGCTGGGTAAGAAGATGCTGACTTTACCGTGGAAAGACTAGTTCGAGGAAAGCCTTTTATTATCTACTTTCTTAGCTCCCTTGTTCGAATCTACCGTTCGTGCGTGACCCGGAGCAGGTGGATTTACTAGAAATCTAACTCTTCTTTATGTTTCTTAGGCAACATCTCTATCTGAGATACCCGCGAGAGTGACTCGTTTCCTTAAGGCATGCCCCAAGTTCTTACAGGACGTAGCTAAACCTTCCGAGGGACATCCTTTTTTGTAAAAGAAATATTCTCCCACCCGCCATGCCAGTAGTTTCTAACCATTCTACGTATGTGGGTGGCCCGAGGCTTGGGTAAAACATCAACATTCCTGTATAAAAAGTGGATCTCTACTAAAGAGGGTAAGCTAGACCCAGAAGCTCATAGGCAAGATGAGGCCTATTGGTAGAACGAGTGGCTAATGGATATCTTCTGGATATCTTCGACTATCCTTACCGAAGGTTAAAAAACTTAGTGACTGGCACTAAACTGAGATTCTTCCCTCAACTAAATGAATCAAGCTCTACTCGACAGAAGGGAGAGGCTGTGGACTTCAACGTAGTTGTTTTCTCCAATACGGAGGGATTCGGGAACGTCAAAGCAAAAGTAGATTTTTGACTCGCAAGTCACGCTTTATTATTTGATTAAACATAGTAAGTACTAAATGTTTCAATTCTATGAGAGACAGCGGATCTTGCTTGAATTCAGATCTTGGAAGGGTTTCTATGCTCTAGCCGCAAAGCTTCCCAAACAATAAATCACAGAGCTTCTTGACGCCGTCTTCGGCTTCACTCTTGACTTTCCAAAGTCAAAGAGTCCCCCATATTTCAGTAAGACAAAGGTGGTGCTAGCTTACTTTTTTATACTTCTAACGCATCCGTTCTAGCTATTAGTCCTAACAACTAGCTCTGTTGCACACTTTCCTGTTAATGCTTATTATTAAAAAGCCAATTACGAAGCCTACTTAGCTACTTCGACTTCTCAAGTAAGTGCCTTTTCAAAGAGGAGAGAGCCCGGTTTCAAGAAAGAGATTGGGAGTAACAGTCAAGAGCCTTTCAACGCTCCGCGCCCCCTTGCAAGAATGACGAGGAGGCATACTCTTTAGTGCGAAAAAGGAGCGAACACCCCCAGTCAAAAGAGGGAGTCAACAGGGTAGGAAAAGAAAGCAAGAGTGATTCCCCCGGGGTTACTCATTAAAGAGGGATGAGAAGCTTAGGTGCTTTCTCTCGAGAGCAAAGAATCCCGGCTGAAGACCTGCCTAAAGGCAAGAGAGAGGCTGGCCCCGTACATATACACAATAGAGGAAACAAGCGTGGGTCTTTGAGGGATGAACTCCTTTGACAGGTATTTTTTCAGAAAAAGCATTAACTACATTATGGGGCAGAACGCTACTGAAATAAGGCAATTCCTAAATTGAATCGGCAGAAAGATAACTCAACGTTTCAAAAGCAAGCGCGCATCCGGGGCTAATACGCTAAAGTAAGGCCTCAGTTACGAGATTTGCCCTTGGCACGATAGATAAAGAACCCGAATGTTTACCAATTTGCAATTTAATTTCCTAGGCAGTAACCATGAATGAAAACAATGTCTACAAGCGTAAAGCTCTTGTCAATGGCTTTGAACAGTTAAGCGCAAAGCTGGTGGATCAGTTGAAAGATATAAGGCTCCCTGAGTCACAAAGGTATTAACCCAGCTAGAAAGCAAAGATTCTAAGCTCTTGTTCAATTTGCTTCTATTCGTCTTATTTGGGCTCTTCTTGCACATTTCGGGAATTCTTTAAGATGGATGTTTTAACGGTCCATGGTCAACTATACTAAGTAAGAAGACCACTTTTTTGAATAGGAAGCAAATCGGTGAGCCGGGGCATATAATATGGGACTACCCGCGCCCGCCTTCTTAAACCAATCTCTTTCCTCATGTCCCTTTGTCATTTCCAAGTCTAGGATGGCACAATTTGAGGGAGTGTGGAATGGGTCAGCCCATAAGGTGATGGGCCTAGATGTGAGTATGAAGTATACTCGTGGCCTGGGCTACAATTCAGAATAAGATATTCGTATTCGGGACCCCAATGAATATGATTGGGAATTCTTCGAGTCTGACTCTGCTATCTCAAGAGATATCGTGAACATGAAGCAAAGTCAAAGTAAAGCAACCATGAAGATGAAATGGCCGGATGGGATTCCGCTATTGCGGAAACACGTGTTTCCGATTTATCTCTCCTGCTTCGCTAACGCCCCTGGTTCTCTTCATCTCTCTCTATCCTCTTAGCGAGGCTGTAATAACCACAAAACTGGCCGCTAAGGTCGCTGCGCGCCTATGTTCCCTGCTTTACTAATACTAAGTGCTATGTTCCTTCCTGCTACTGTACTCACTGGAACGAAAAGCACTCGACATACTAAACAGATAAGGAAGAGAGTAGCGTTAAAGTCAAGGTGGGAGAGGAATGAAAGTCACTAGGGCTCGGGAAGACCTTTCAATTGCAGGAAAATCCTATTTATAGATGGCTCGAGAATATCTAGAGATTTCTGAAGCCCATAGACTGGAGAATATTGATAGAGTCCAACTTTCACTACAACTCCCGAAATGAGAGAAGCGAGGGAACAGGCAAGAAGAAAATAAAGAGAGACCAGTGCTCATACTTAGTTAGGAATAAGCGATTTGGCTAGACAGCGAGTAAACCCAGCCAGAACTTGCCATTGGAAAAGAATGCCCATCCATCTGAGATGAGAAGCCGATCTCCAGCATATTCTGAGAAAACGATCAGGTTGACGAAAAAGGAATGCTCTACCGAGGAGTGGGCGTGAGCGTAGTCCCTTACATTCCAGCTGATATTGGTATCAAATACACATGCTTCTACATGGATCCATTAGATGAGTTGGTTTTATCAGCATTGGGCCGCGTGCTGTTAACAACCTATTTTCCCCACCTGGTAGACGAGAATCTGGTTCAAGCTTTCTTCTCGGATTTGGAGAGCCACGAAGAATTAAGTGAACTATTGGTATTCTATTTCGATAGGACTCTTCTAGAAGACGTGAAAGCATCCCAACTTATGGAGCTCTTCTCTACGCAGCTAGCTTCATTCCCAGGATTAACCGATCAAATTCGTTCATTGCTACTTACCTATTTGGGCTTGCCGTACGTAATTTGTTTGAATGCGCCAGAAAATAGACTACCTCCGTGCGGTGATCCTGTGAAAGTGGATAGATGCGCTCTAACCAAAGAAAGAATGATAAAAAGAGACGCTCAAATCGAGGAGACAGTGACCGGCTGAGGCGCTCTAGTCGTAGAGAGAACAACTTGCCAAGCAGCCTGAATCAGAGAAAAGACTCGCAGAGGAATAGCAATAGTGGTGGGGATGACTTGCAGGGGCAGCTCAATCAAGTAGAGACAAGACCAGCACCTGAAGCAAGGAAAAATATTCGTAGAGGACCATGCAAGCCTATACCTGCTGTTCCTGAAGCTCAGCGTCCAATCATTATGCTGGAGGGCATGTTCTGCATGTATAGACCCCCAAGGCTCTGACCAATCTTCTACTTGTGTAAGTGATTTGGTTGAATTGGGTTGAATGGCAGGTGGGCCCGGGCCAGATGGAAAATATTAATCCTCTGCTTGTTACTTTGGTATTGCTGGCGTGCATTGTTGCGGAGTAGTTGAGAGAATGTGCGTAAGATGGGAGTGCTGCTTAGGTCCCGGCTTTTTTTGTTTCTGTGACGATAAGGAAAACCCAAATTCCCCTGGGGAAATAGCAAAGTGGACAACTGGTCTATTAAGGAAAAGGGCGTTCACTCATTTTACCACTAGGACGTTAGTTGGTGAGGGAGAGAACGAGAAACCCTGCTAAGTGCGAAGAAAGTGACTAGCCAGCGAGTTAGAGTTACTTGTTCCAAGTACCTTTTGCTGAGATGGTTAAAGAGACGCATCAAGGCCCGTCTGATGTTCTCGTGTGATCTTAACCAGGCCATGCGCCTTCTACAGGTAGCTGGAGGTAACTAACAGATAAAAGGGATAAGCCTTTAGTACAGTAGTTTTGAAAGTCGTAGTAGAAGTTTCAGTCGGTACATAACATAGAGAAAGTAGTCTTTACTCTCTTTTCACAAGGGAAGTAAGTTTTAAAGTATAAGTCTTGACTTTCATTTTTGGAGGTAAGAAACATATAAGGGGAGGCTTCTTTATACGGGAAACCTCTGCTAAGTAGGAGTGTTCTTTTCCATGCCAAGCGAAAACCTGTCCTAGCAATACAATACCAAGGACGAATGAACTGAACTATCCGCTGTCTTTTCTGCCGTAAATACGATACCTAAAAGGATTCAACCTTATATCGACCGAGCACTGTAATTCTTAGTCAAAAACTCTTGCTTAAAGTCGATAACTCTTCGATTTCCTAAATGGAATTCTGCTTCTGGCATAACTTAAACCGACCCAGGCTATACCCACCTATAAAAAAACCTGCTTCCCCGGTAACCAGTAACTAATACGTTTTTTTTTTTTATTTACTACTCTAGTGAGCTGTCTCTTCCATAACAGTGGCGAGTCTATCCACTACCTATACACTGTCATAGGATAAAAAATGAAATTACAAACATTCTTGGGACCTACCTAGTACAGCCAAAAGGAGTATATATTAAAATTACTACCTACCTGGAATAAAAGGAATTCTTCAAGCTTGTATTATTGCCAACCTGAAACCTGCCTATTCACAGTCTTATCATGTCACGCCTATCCATTAATAAGTTTATTTTTTATAAGACACCTATCCTCCTATCTTAAA